>CM064430.1:5668948-10668948 GCA_032690845.1 Eleusine coracana subsp. coracana
TCGCATGTAGGGATCTCGATACCGACACGAAGCAGGACAAGGTGGCGGTGGGAGGCCAGGACAGCTAAAGGAACCTGCTTGTCGGGGCCTGGGAATTCCGGCAACTGCGCGTAGAGGCGGGAGACGAGCGGGGGCTCCGCGAGGACGAAGGCGATGCGGAAGGAGGCGTCAAAGGTGGTGGTGCCCGACGCGGTGGTGATGATGCTTGTGGGCGCCTCGCTGGTGGTGGTGTCGGCGTCGGGGAAGGCGTTGTCGTCGTCCCGACGGAAGATGAAGCGCTCCAGCATCACCTAGTTAGGGAACGCGGCGGCGGCGCCGGACATGGCGATTGCGAGACCTTGATTGAGGAGGATTCTACAGCGTGCGGCGGGAGCGACGATCCGGCGGCTTTCGGAGATTTCAAGACCAAAATGAACGGAGTCATCATTGGTCAGGAGAACCTAAAGAATTATATTACTGGTTATTATAAACAACTTTTTGATTCTCCTAGTCATAATAATTTTACTTTAGAAGAGGATATTAGGGATGACATACCTTATATCTCTAAAGTTGAAAATGAGTTACTGACAGATATATTCACAGAGGCTGAGATTAAAAAGGCAATTTTTCAAATGAAACACAACAAAACACCAGGTCCTGATGATTTCCCAGTTGAGTTTTATCAGTTTTTTTAGGAAACAATTAAATCAGACTTGTTATCGCTTTTCAATGAATTCCATCTTGGAAATTTACCGCTTCATAGTCTCAATTTTGGAGTTATCACTCTTTTACCAAAAAAGGAGGAGGCAATTACAATTCAACAGTTTAGACCTATATGTCTTCTAAATGTGAGTTTCAAAATCTTCACAAAATTACTTACTAATAGAATTTTTCTTATAGCTCACAAAGTAATTAGACCCTCTCAGACTTCCTTTCTTCCGGGTAGATATATCATGGAAGGTGTAGTAATTCTACATGAAACTTTACATGAGATGCATAGGAGGAAGAAAAGTGGTGTCATTCTTAAACTTGATTTTGAGAAAGCTTATGATAAAGTGAAATGACCATTTCTTCAACAAGTTTGGAGGATGAAAGGTTTTTCACCTAAATGATGTTCTTGAATTAATCAAGTAATTAGAAAAGATAGTGTAGATATTAAAGCTAACAATAAAGACTAGGAAAGGAGTTAGACAGGGAGATCACCTCTCCCCTATCCTTTTCAATATTGTGGTAGACATGCTTGCTATTTTCATATCTAGAGCTAAGGATCATGGGCAAATTGCAGGAGTCGTTCCACATCTAATAAATGATGGTTTATCGATCCTACAATATGCTGATGATATGATAATTTTTCTAGAAGATGATGTAAATCAAGCAAAAAATATGAAGTTGTTGCTTTGTGCTTTTGAACAACTCTCTAGCCTTAAGATAAACTTTCATAAAAGTGAATTGTTTTGTTATGGAAATTCCAAGGATAAAGAGGGAGAATTCTCACAAATCTTTGGCTATGAGATGGGTTCATATTCATGCATCATAGAAAACTTAGTAACGCAGATTGGAAGGAGGTTGAAGAGAAATGTCAAAAGAGACTCAGTTATTGGAAAGGAAA
The DNA here is from genome assembly GCA_032690845.1 of Eleusine coracana subsp. coracana. Classification (NCBI taxonomy): domain Eukaryota; kingdom Viridiplantae; phylum Streptophyta; class Magnoliopsida; order Poales; family Poaceae; genus Eleusine; species Eleusine coracana. The sequence continues at coordinate 5,670,537 of CM064430.1, forward strand.
ATTGCTTTTGGTAGGGGGTCGTTTGGTGTTGATTAACTCTGTTCTTAGCAATTTGGCTATGTTTATGCTATCCTTCTTCGAAGTTCCGAAAGAAGTGCTAAAGAAACTAGACTTTCATAGATCTAGATTTTTCTGACAAAATAATGAGCATAAGAAGAAATATAGACTAATTAAGTGAAGTATTCTTTACACAACAAAAGATCAAGGGGGGCTAGGCATCTTGAACTTAGATTTACAGAATAAATGTTTACTCAGCAAGTGGTTGTAAGCTCATTAATGAAGATGGGGTATGGCAACGTCTGCTTAAAAAAAATACCTAAGGAATAAAACCATTACTCAAATTGAACATGTTTCTGGAGATTCTCAATTTTGGTCAGGACTTATGTTGCTCAAAAATGACTTTTTGAAGTTGGGCAAGTTTAGTATTGGTGATGGCACTCTAGTAAGATTCTGGGAGGATGCTTGGCTAGGAGATGTTGCTTTTAAACATCAGTATTCAGACCTTTATAATATAGTTAGAAGGAAAAGTGATTCGGTAAACATAGTGTTGAGAACCACACCGTTGAATGTTTCTTTTAGATGTTCTGTAGTCGGTGAAAACCTTGTAGCTTAGCAACAACTTGTTGCAAGGGTTATGACTACAAAATTAATGAATTCAAGGGACACATTTCGGTGGCTGGCTACACAAAATGGGGTATTTATAGTACGCTCTATATATAGGGTGTTGGCTATATCTAATGTTTTATCACATAATCATGTGATTTAAAAACTCAAATTGCCCTTAAAAATTAAGATCTTCCTTTGGTACATGATTAAAGGTGTCACCCTAACCAAAGATAATCTAGCAAGGTGAAGATAGAAAGAGAGTGTTAAATGTTGTTTCTGTAATGTTAATAAAACAATTCAACATCTCTTTTTTGATTGTGTCTGCGTAAAGCTTATTTAGAGAGTGGTACAAATTGCTTTTAGTATACCCCCGCCTATGGATATGTACAACATGTACAATAGTTGGTTAAATGGGGTAGAAAGGAGTAATTGTTACCAAGCATGGGTAGGGGCAGCTGCTATTTGTTGGGCAATATAGTTAAGTAGAAATGATATGATTTTTAACAATGCATGAGTTTCCTCTTAATTATAGGTGCTATTCAGAGGGACATACTAGATCCGTTTTTGGGCGCTGTTGCAAAAGGTGGAGGACAGAGAACATATTTATACGGGATGCCGTGCGCTTGAAACCATCCTGATGTAGTTTTTTGCTTTCAATGGGTAGTGTTTCAGCAATAGACTTTGTTATTTTTAAGCTTTGGTCACTATTGGATATGGACTGGTTGTTCGGTTCTACCTTGGTTTCTTATAATTTTAATGTAATAAGGATACAAAAATTAGAATATTAATATATATTCTCTTTTTTTAAAAAAATTATCAGGGCTATATTACGATTTTTACGAACTGGATTGATCAGGAGCCCGAGACAGGTGGGCCCTGACAAGTGTTTAGGCCGTCTTGGGCCGATCCGTTTGTGGCGCTGGGCTTGATGGTACCGGGCCTCCGTTCCGGCCTGTTCGTTAATCGTTAGAAATGGGAAAAAAAATTTACGAGGCGGCTGGATCGAGTAATGATGAACCGCTGGTCCGTTGGTCGGGTCTCGGGCCGGCAGCCACGGAACCAAGACGCATCGAGCAGTGAAAGAAAATAGAGACCTTTTTACACGACGCTCGATCCTTTCGCGGATACCAAGTTACTTCTTGCATGGTCGCTTCACTTTGACCATATTACTGGCTCAACGATTTCTCACCCGTAAGTAATGCATAGGTTCGTTTAGTAAATAACGCTGCGGCTAACTCTTTCAGTGGCAAGAGTATATGTCGACAATCGACATCATTGTATCATTTCTTTTTACAAGGCACGTACTAGGCATTTTGGCACGATCCCTTGTACCCGGTATCTTCTGCAAGACGCGATATAGCGTATGGAGGAGGGACCAACAGGGAAGACATTTTCGCACGCCAAATCCTTTCGAAACCGCCAGCAGCAAACCGTACCATGAAACATATAATGGCAGTCAGCAACCATCCTTTGCCCATTAATCTTCAGGACTTTGCTAGTAGTAGTTGTGTACTACTCCTTGTTGATGTGAATGAATGCACGCACGCATGTCTGCCAACCAATCCCGGCTCTCCGCTTTGAACAAAACAAACCTGTGTCGATCCCGTGACCTCATAAATCCAGCATTGGCCCATCTGCCTCAACCAATTCGGCCACAAGTTGATGAAAGAACAGTAATACTAGTACTCCATTTATTTGCACTTCAGCTGGCGATTTGAATTAGTTGGAAACCAGCTTTATGTGCTTGAATTTGTAGAGCTCGTAGGGAATTCGAGTTGTTTTACGCTTCTTATATCAAAGTTTGGAATCCCAGATTTTAAAGATATCTTTTTCTTTTTGGCAAGTTGTTCTCCGGAAGTGATACTTTAAGGACAACCAAGATGTGAAACAAAAAGACAACCATCTACTGCTCTTTTGAATCACAGTCACTAATAAGTGTAATTTCGAGTCATTGAAGGCTTGAAGTCATTGCATCTAAATGTGACCATCAATAGATCTTCACTTGTTTCAACTTTTAAAGATACTTACCTTTGATTCGTTATAAATGTGTCCCATGATTTATTCGTTATAAATGTCTCTACACTTTTTTTTGACACAAAGATATCAAAACGATATTTTGTTAATGTTGACATGTGACATATAAACTATACGGTCAATTTCAGTGATGGTTTCATTTGAGTTTTATTCTTGTTAAATAATATATCACATAGACAAAACTGATGATATTGCATCGAAGAGAGGAGAAATGTGTATTATATGGATGAAACTGTATGGACACGGTTACCAAAAAAATTGAAGCTAGAATGAAACTTCATTAAAAGTGTTTGAGTTTTGTCTCTACACATTTATCAATTTATATTGGTTATTTAAATGAAACATTTAAATGATATACTCACATAAAAGTAAACTTTGCAATAAGAGACTAATTTTATTTATCAATTCATAAATTATAAAACAATGAAATAAATTCAAGGACTGAGAATAGCTTGAGAACTAATCCAACCGAGAACGTGTCCAGTTTCTCCATGCATTTTATCATAATAGAAGATGAGTTTAAAAGCATTCAAATATCATTTAAAAAAAAACTTGACCATGGGAAGAGACATCTCCTGATTTTCGTCTTAACAAAATGCCTTGATTTGAACCCGGACATTCAAATATCATTCTCATTGTAACAATACTTACTTTTGATTAGGACAAGCGAACAACCGATATGATTAGAATTTATAACCACAATACATCAACAAACATAGCAACACATCGCTCCGCTTAGTAGCTGCCAGCAGCACACATACAAACAAACGCTTGGTATGGCAGGCAAAGTACAGTTTAGCGGTGGTTATTGCAGTTGCCTACATTTCCAGTAGTGAATAACAAAAGTTGCCAACGCATCAACTAGGAGCATACCGCCCCAAAAATCATTAGGAGCATACTGCCCAAAAAATCATTAGGAGCATGCATATAGTTCAATAAGACCATGAAACCTGCATTCCGTCAACCACTAAATCTTTGATGTGTTGTTAAATAAATAATGATTTAGTGTTGGTATCCATAAAATGAAATATCTTACTACTTATAGATTTTTTTAGGTAATTATGTTTTTACCCATACTCTCAATTCTAATTGTAATTTTATCTTCATTTTTCTAACTTTGTTATTTTGCTCTTATTTTTTTCAAAGTGAAGTCTTGGTTTGTCCCTACTAGGGTAAAATCTCCTCACTTTTTTCAAAGTGAAGCCTTTGTTTGCCCCTACTAGGGATAAAATCATAATAAAAATATTATGATTTTACCTCTAGTAGGGACAAAGTCACACTTTACCTTGAAAAAGTGAGAGCAAAATGGCAAAATTACAAAGTTAGAAAAATGTGGGCAAAATTACATTTAAAATTGTGAGTGAGAGTAAAAACATAATTGTCCCATTTTTCTTTTGTATATTCTTACCCTTGTTTAACCATGGATTTATTATTGAACAACCACAAGTGCTTTTTCTTAGGACCACAAGTATGTATCATAAGAAAATATCATGTTAGTTTTATCAGCAAATTTTGATCCAGACCGTGAAATATGTACAGTGTAACACTCTCTTGGAAGTTTTTAAATAAAAGGGCGCCCTTTTCTTGCAGGACCCGACTGGCATAGCATCCCTGTATCCTCCTTGCATGGATCCATGTGCAGGGCACACCATCTTTTTGCATTTCCAGAAAAAAAAAACACCCTACAAAAATATAAAACATTTTCCCCGCTAGGCTAAGCACAACACCATACTTTATTTATTCCTCTTCACATCCACTACGAAAAAGATATCAACAAATGAATATAAAATAAAATTTCGCCTTTCCTCATTCCTCTCTCTTCTCTCCTTCCTCTCCTCGTCTCCCTCATTCTCATTTCGCTGCACGAAGCTGCTTGCGGGGATCCGAATCCAAGCTCGCCAGCGCCTACCGGTGGGTCCGGGCTCTCAGTTTTCTCCTCCCCTCAGCCATTGCTCCGTTCTTGATTTGATCCGTCGAATTCGATTCGGCTCGCGGTGCCGCGGCCGCACCCAAGGCTGCATTTTCTTCCCGGGTTAAGATTCGGTCCGCGGGGGCCACCTCCGCGCGATTTCGCGGGCCATTTTGCCCATTGTTTCAGATTTGTTTGTGTCTCTTGTTTGGAATCGGTTGGTGGTCTGCTAGAGCTGAAAAAGGTGGCTCGTTGGCATCAATTCCGATCTTTTCCTGCTGCCTTCTTGGAGTCGTCTTCCCCAATTAGCTGGGATTAGTACAGATTCTGATTCATAGACTCCTGGCTTCCTCCTCTGGCTTTGCGGTCCGTTCGGTTATGCCATCAGCGCGCGGTTTGTATCTGTGATTTGTTTGAAAATCTGAGAGTGTGGAGATTTGGGAGGTCTTCTCTTTGCTGTGCTCTATGAGGAGCAGCTTCATTTCGGAATCGCCATGCGACGAGCAGCACATCCATGGCTACGGCTTCAATCCTCAGTCATGGCTGCAGGTGGAGCGGGGGAAGCTGCCCAAGGCATCCTACTCGCCTTCTTCCATGTAAGCCTGCTCAACGCCATTCCAGCATTTCCTCACTCTTTAGCAAAGTTCAACTTTCACTGTAATGCAGCTGAATTGCATTGCCTGACTAATTTCAATAATTTACAATGTGCAGTGAGTCACTTATCAAAATTGCCGAGCCGCCTGTAGTGCCGCTATATAAGCCTTTAGATTATGTCGAGGTGCTGTCGAGGATACACGAGGAGCTTGAGCAATGCACGCCAAGTGAGCGACCAGGGCTGTATCTGGTTCAGTCTCAGGTATTTCGTGGCCTTGGTGAGGCGAAATTGCGACAGAGGAGTCTTCACTCCGCATGGCGATGTGCAAATACCGTACATGAGAAGGTCATATTTGGGGCGTGGCTGCGGTATGAGAAGCGGGGAGAAGAGATCATATCTGACGTCCTTGCATCTTGTAAGAAATGCTGCCGAGAGTTTGGGCCACTAGATGTTGCATCTGAGGTGCCTGCTCGGAATTTTGAGATAGTTAGTTCTTGCGAGATGGGCTACTCATCTCGAGTTTCTTCCACTGTGACCTTTCAAATTAGGGATGGGAGGGTGACATGTGATAGGCGAAATATCGCATCTTTGTCAATCCCATTTTGTTCCATGCTTAATGGACCGTTCACTGAGTCACAGCTTGAGCTTGTTGATTTATCAGAGAATGGTATTTCGTTGGAGGGCATGAGAGCTGTTTCTTTTTTCAGTTCCTCATATAGCTTAGGGGATTTGCCATTGGAAATCTTGTTGGAGATTCTAGTGTTTGCGAACACATTTTGCTGTGACAGATTAAAGGATGCTTGTGATAGAAAACTGGCCTCATTTGTTTCATCAAGGCAGGATGCTGTTGAGCTCATGGCATTAGCGTTTGAAGAAAATGCACCAGTTCTTGCAGCTTCTTGCTTGCAAATGCTTTTACAGGAGCTTCCTGATTGTCTAAGTGATGAGGTAGTAGTTAGCCTCTTCTCGAGTGCAACTGCACAGCAACAACTTATAATGGTCGGACATGCCTCTTTTTTGTTGTACTGCCTGCTTAGCGAGGTCGCAATGAACATTGATCCAAGGACTGAGACGACAGTATGCTTGTCAGAGAAGCTAGCTCAATTGGCTGTTTCTCCTACACAGAAGCAAATAGCTTTTCATCAGCTTGGATGTATTAGACTTTTGAGAAAGGAATACAATGAAGCTGAACACCACTTTGAGGTTGCCTTCTCTGCTGGTCATGTATATTCAATTGCTGGTATTGCTAGAGTCACTGGTTTGAAAGGGAAAAAGGGTTTGGCCTATGAGAAGCTCAGTTCAGTCATGACTTCTAGTGTCTCACTAGGGTGGATGTATCTTGAAAGATCTTTGTACTCTGAAGGTGACAGAAAGTTGACAGACCTTGACAAATCAACTGAGTTGGATCCTACTCTTACTTATCCTTACATGTTTCGAGCTGCATCCTTGATGAGAAAGAAAGATGCTAAACTAGCCTTAGAGGAAATCAATAGACTTTTGGGTTTTAAGCTAGCTTTAGAGTGTCTAGAGCTCCGGATTTGTCTATATTTGGCTCTTGAAGACTATAAGTCTGCAATCTGTGACATTCATGCGATTCTTACTCTTTCTCCTGAATACCGGATGTTGGAAGGACGTGTAGCTGCTTCCAAAATAGGAACTCTTCTCGGGGCCCATGTTGAGCAATGGAATACAGCCGAATGTTGGCTCCAACTGTATGAGCGCTGGTCCTCAGTGGATGATATTGGCTCCCTTTCAGTTATCTACAGGATGCTGGAGTCAGATGCTGCAAAAGGTGTCCTGTACTTTAGGCAATCTTTACTGCTCCTTAGGTAACTTCTAATAACACATCTCTCAGTTATTTATCTTACGGCCGTTTGGTTTCCAATTTAATGAATTAAAAGTGGTGTTTGATGTTTGGCTTCCAGGTTGAACTGCCCTGAGGCAGCTATGCGCAGTTTGCAATTGGCACGACATCATGCAGCAACAGAGCATGAACGACTAGTATATGAGGGGTGGCTTTTGTATGACACTGGACACTGTGAGGAAGCCCTACAAAAAGCAGAGGAATCTATTTCTATTCAAAGGTCATTTGAGGCATTCTTTCTGAAAGCATACGTTTTGGCTGACTCTGGAGTCGACCCTTCTTATTCTTCGACTGTTATCTCTCTTCTCGAAGACGCATTGAAGTGCCCTTCAGACCGGCTTCGTAAGGGTCAGGTTCGTGATGCTGTATATTGACACAGAATCCGACTCCTACTGTTATATTCTTCTAATAATTGACTGGATACAAAGGGTCAAAGGTTTAGTTTAGTATATTCCATGTATTAAATGTGGAAAGTCAAAGGGTCATTTGGTTCTCATTGGTGGTTGTTATTTTTTTATTCTTTGTTTGAAAATTAAGCAATCCAGCTTTGAATGTTGTTAAATAAACATTCAATTTGGTGCTTGATTGTATATTAGCTGTGAAGGATGTCTCAAATTCAGTCGGCTTATAATTTCTCATCTGAGATTTATTAATATTTGTGGTTGGTATTGGGTCAAGCAAGTCTGTCCTTATTGCTCATTGTGGGATGAGGGTGAACTTAACACTGTCTGTGCATCATTTTCCTGCAGGCTTTGAATAATCTTGGTGGTGTCTATGTTGATTGTGGGAAATTAGACTCAGCAGCTGATTGCTATACAAGTGCCTTGAAGATTCGACACACCAGGGCCCATCAAGGTCTTGCTCGTGTCCATTTTCTCAGGAACAACAGGGATGCTGCATATGACGAAATGACAAAGTTGATAGAGAAAGCTAAAAATAATGCTTCAGCTTATGAGAAGCGCTCTGAATATTGTGAAAGAGAACAAACTATGGCAGATTTGCAAACAGTGACCCAATTGGATCCTTTACGTGTTTATCCGTACAGATATCGAGCAGCAGGTTAGATCAAAATGAACTTGCCTTCTTTTTTTTTTTAGAACATGCAATAAATAATGATGCTATAATTTGTGCCTTCTGATTCTGCATTGAAAACCTGTAAACCATGCTTTAAGATACAACATTGTGCAAAATTAGTCTTACTTTGAAAATATTTTTGGGTGACCTGTCAAGTTCTTAGATAACTTTTAAATGTTGCTACTTGACTTGTTTGGAGTTTATTAAACAAATGCCACCTGAAATAAAAATACTATGCTTCTTACAGAATGTTCGATACTATGACCATTGTTCTTTTAAGCATAGTCAGCCAGTGAAGTCCTTCGTAGAATTTTAAATACTAAAACTCTATTTGCACCTTAGCACACCAAATTAAACTGTTTGCTCTGGTGGATTATCTTATCCTTACTGTTCAAAACCAACTTCAACTGTGCCCTTTAGTCATGATTCATGAACTACAGCAACGAACAAATGACCTTTTTTGTGATTGTATTAACTTTGAACAACTCACCGTAATATAGTTTAATTCTCACCACTCTACAATCAAATGATGTAGGGTGCTTATGTTCATGCTTGACCCTACACCTTTTCAATTGTAGAGTGGTGAGAATTAAACTATATTATGGTGAGTGATAAACCCTGTGTTGATATATACATATGTAAAGATCTTGTGAAACTTGTATATCTGTGGAAGTACACAGTAGATAGTGGGGCATTTTATTTATGAGAGAAATTGCCTATGCCTATCCACTTCTACAGTGTGCTTTTGGTAACATGCAGACAATGATAATGCTTACATTTCTCAAGGTTTTGTTCTGGTCACTGGTTTTTTCAAATATTATGTCCTGTGATATAATGAAATATATGACCGGCAGTCTTAACTACATAGCCCTGATACAATATTTGTACCCTTTTTCTATTTGTAGCCATACTTTACGGTGCATCTTTTACAATTCACACCTGATTAACATGCTATGTTTGTTTTGATTTACAGTGCTGATGGATAGCCACAAGGAGAAAGAAGCAATAACAGAGCTCAGCAGAGCAATTGCATTCAAAGCTGACCTCCACTTATTGCATCTTCGTGCAGCATTCCACGAGCATATTGGGGATGTTCCTAGTGCTCTTCGTGATTGTCGAGCTGCCCTCTCTTTAGACCCAAATCACCAAGAAATGCTCGAGCTTCAGAAACGTGTGAACAGCCAAGAGCCCTGACAAAAGTTATGGCGCCATATTGTGTATTGTATGTATACCACGATTCATGCCACGTAGATGCCTCATGATAGCCTTGACTTAATTCATTTTTCCTTTTCCTTGTTAATCACTGTAATATGTTGTTTCCAGCAAGAAAGGAAAAAAAAAAACAAAAGGTAACTAGTTCCTTAAAGACCAGCATCGATAAAGAGCTTAGTTTGGCTCTCGATGTCCATGGCATGTGTAAAACTATTGGCTAATCACTGAAGTGTGACCTGAAAAGAGGTTTTTCATGCAGAGTGTCTCTTTAGGTGATGAACGGATGATGCAGAGTGTCCTTTTGAGTCGTTTATAAGAAATTTTTTTGTGATGCATGTTATACCGGGTTATCTTCTTTTTTCAGGGAAAAGTACTGCACAATGACAAATTCAGTGAATATTATTTATATTTCTAGTTTGTAGTACTGAGCATAGATCTTGTAACATGACCAACAAATTTGTTTATGTTGGGTATTGGCTGTAGCTTGGACCGAAAATACCAGCTAAAAAAGTGGCCGATCCTGATGTTAAAGTTATGCCTTTGGAGATGCACATTGACAATATGATCTTTTGACTCGAGTGCTGTGTGTGACACTAGCACTTTAAGACATTTGTTTGCTGCTGTTTTATGCGACCTATTTGCACGCTGAAAATGATGGCAGTGGCATGCTAACCATGGGTAGGTTGAGATGTCCCTCCTGCCATGCTTGATGACTGATGTTTACACAGGGCTGTAGCTGTCTTTTCCTGATGACAGTGTTAAACAAGAGCAAATGATAAGGTTGTTAATGAAGATAGTTTCGAACCACCTGCTGCGTTTTTTTTCCCTTCTTTTGGCTGTTTCAGCTTTGCCAATGGTGACTCCGACAACTACACCCTAGGCACTAACACCACCATCAAACAGTGTGTGTCCATCAGCTGTGCAAAGAGTTGAAAATACTGCAACAAGCACTACATTTTATTTTATTTTATTTTTGAACTCACAAGCACTACAATATTAGTAGGGACTTAAGCAACGTTCCATAAGATTTTATATATAGAAAGAACTACAATCTTGTCCTTTCAGTTTCATTCTGCACTTTGTATGACCAGTTAACCACAACACGTGCGGCTTTATTCTCATCTTGAGTTGCAGACTTCCGGCTAGGCGGTGCAGCATGCATAAGCACTCTCCGGCAGCACCGGTAATGCCGACACCTGTCCTCATCGGCCCATCTTCGGCCCAAGCCCAGGCCCATTTGGCCACGTGCCTCCCCCTTGTCACCCTGACCGACCCAGCGCCACCGTGTCTCGCCCACCTCCGTCCCCTTCCCCACCGGTCCCCGCCGCCCCGCGACCGCGACCCCATTCCACCCGGACCCTCGCGTTCCAGAACCTTCCTTTCCTGAAACAGGCACCCCTATCCATCCCCAAGAGCCAACCTCCTCTACTGACTGCTCTTCCCCCCTCTCCCCTGCGCGGTCGTGACCGCCACCACGCATCTCCGCTGCCCCGGGCGCCGAAAAGATCCATTCTCGCGCGGCGACAACAGAGGTCTCTCTCCTTCCCTCCTCCCTAAAGCTCCCGCCTTTTCGGCTGGAATTTTCGCTCTCCGTTTCGGCCCTTTTTTGGGATGCTAAAGCTCATGTCTTGGCGTCGATTTCAGGTTCTCGAGCGCCTTCGGTTTCCTCCTGGCGAGTGGCTTTTGGGTCCCCGTCTGTCGGCTGCTTTTCGCCTGTACTTGCAGGTGGGGAAGATGGTGAGGTGTGCCTGGCAGGATTGCACCTTATCCTGTTCCCCTTCTCCATGATAGACTAGATTCTACGCCCTTCCTTGCAACGAAGCAGCTATGTGTGTATGTATGTGCGCCCTGCGTAGGAGGGTGGCTTCTTGTCACATTTTCTTGGCTCTGAAATGAGCTCCCTGTGACCATTTCTGGCACCATTGTGGACTTAGTGTTGACTGTTCGTTAGAAGTAGTGTAGATTTGCTCAATGGACCCAATGCTGAACCCGGTGAAGGAGGAGACCGGCCATGGGGAAGGAGGATTGTTGGGTGTCGCGGCTGGGGACGGGCCTATGACGACGCCGAGGCCGATAGAGGGGCTGCACGATGCAGGGCCGCCGCCGTTCCTTACCAAGACCTATGACATGGTCGATGACCCGACCACCGATCATGTCGTGTCGTGGAGCGCCACCAACAACAGCTTTGTCGTGTGGGATCCCCACGCCTTCGCTACCGTGATGCTGCCGAGGCACTTCAAGCACAACAATTTCTCCAGCTTCGTCAGGCAGCTCAACACTTATGTAAGTAGTGCTTCTCCCCTTTGCTGTCCAGCTCAGTTCCCTGACGTTTAAGTGTTAGAAGGGATGAATATTTCCCATGCACATAAAGCTCCCAAAATGCCATGCTGTTTACTGTTTTATTAGTAGTCAGATTGAGCAATGGAAATCAAAATTTTTTTAAGGACATTTGTACTTAATAACATTGATGCTAATCAACTGAAAAAAGAATCTAACTTGGGGAAGTGCATAAATTTGTACAAGGGCATAGAAATCGCAGACCAGCAAACTTAAGATAAATGGTTAGAAACATATGCATATGGCTAGATCTGCTCATATTATCCTTAAAGGGCAAGAAAAGAGAGAAGAACTTATTGTTCGGATTTGGGAAGATGTTACTGCTCTGGTGCATTCAGCATACATTCTTGAAACAATTGTCCACTTTTAATTGATTTTTTGTTGAGGCATTCATGACTTCTTTTCCTGATTTAACAGCAGATGGAATATGCGTTCTATATAAATAGTTTGAAATTATAGAGTGTTCGACATCATCCCCCCTGAAGGGCAGCCATTTGTAACATTAACAGACGTGCTGTATGTACTGATGTAGAGCTGCTTTTTCTCAATTAATGGTAGTGGAATGTCTACTATGAGTCCACACTTTGAAATCGAACGTTAAGCAGCACGTTGACTTCTTAAGTCAGGTGTCCCTATAAACTACCTAACATTGCACCATACACTTTTCTCTGAATGAAGTCTATTTTTGTAAGTTGATCAGTATTTTCACAATTGTTAATTGTAACCCGTTTTACTAGATGATACTGTCCATTTGTGTGTTTTGAAAGACGCAACAAATTGTGGTTTCTAATTTTCCCTTGAAACAATAGAGAAGGATGAAGATTGAAGCAGAAAGTTAACAAATAAAGTGCAGAAAGAACTGAAAACAGTGCAAACTGAAACTGTGCAAAAGTGAACTGAACATATCAAAAAGAGGTAATAGGGTCTACTCTGTAATTACACATTAGTCGTTATTGATGTGATGATGTTAATAAAAGGACCAACCATCTTTTTACTGGTGATAAACGTGTCAGATCTTGCACTGAGGTCTTTTGGAGCTAATCCTAGCCATATATGTTGTTTGCTGGCCAATCCAGGGTTTCAGGAAGGTGGATCCTGATAGGTGGGAATTTGCTAATGAGGGTTTTTTACGGGGACAGAGGCACCTCCTGAAGAACATTAGGCGTCGAAAACCTCCTGCTCAGAATGCCCCAAACCAGCAGAATGCTGGCCCATACCTTGAAGTGGGGCATTTTGGATATGACGCAGAGATTGACCGGCTGAAGAGGGACAAACAACTATTGATGGCTGAAGTGGTGAAGCTAAGGCAGGAGCAGCAGAATACAAAGGCAAATCTGAAAGCCATGGAGGATAGGCTGCAAGGGACTGAGCAGAAGCAACAACAGATGATGGCGTTCTTGGCACGTGTCATGCGAAATCCTGAATTCCTAAAGCAACTGATGTCCCAGAATGAAATGAGAAAGGAACTCCAAGATGCCATCTCAAAGAAACGTAGACGTCGCATTGATCAAGGACCTGAAGTTGATGACTTGGGTGCTAGTAGCAGCCTAGAGCAAGGTTCACCACTTCTATTTGATCCCTCAGAGCCAGCTGAATTCCTTATTGACGGGATCCCAGCAGATATTGGAAATTCAGGTTTGGATGCCGAAGTTCTGGTAGAGCCTCAGGGTATTGATCTTGGCATTTCTGAACAGCAGCAAAACGTGCCTCAGGGGGAGTTGAATGAAGATTTCTGGGAGGAACTGCTGAATGAAGGACTTGCCGAGGAGAATGAGAATCCTGTTATTGAGGATGACATGAATGTGCTGTCGGAGAAGATGGGTTACCTTAACTCAGATAGCCCAAGATCCAGGAAATAGTTTCGTTCATCATCTTTTCTCATGGTGGAGGCTTAACAATCTGCAGCTTCTGGATTATACTGTAACGGCAAAGAGGCAATTATTTTGACTTAGTTTTCCATGCCTTCTGAACTCTTTTTAAGGGAAGAGTTTTCATGAAAACTGGGAAAAAACTGCTCATATCCGATTTGACTGACTGTAGTTATCACTGCTTTTCAGTGTTCACAGATGCTGTAACCTTTAGGCAACAACTAATTTGTTTGTTGTTTGGGGCCTTATGCTTGTCAGCATCTGCAGCGAGGAATGTTGTTCATCCTTACACGTTTACCATGGTCTTTGCAATCCTAATTGTCTTCTATGTAATTTATTTATGCCAAGTCCATGTCTTTCTGTATTGACACTGATCATGTGTTGAAGTATTAGACCTGTAGATGAGGTTATGAACTCAAAATGTCTTACTGTAATAGCTTTTACTCTGCAATAGATCGCATCTCTCTTGCATCAATCTCATTTCTCTTGTATAATCAGTGTTGTCATATTTTTTTGTGTGCAATGTCCTTGATTTACTTTGCAGTGGCTACAATGTATGATTTGTCTTCGTGTAAAAGCACATTTTTTTCTTACATATTGTGAATAAAAATGAATGATGACAGATGCAAGGTATGATTCCCATAAATTCTGCGTGTTACAGCAAAAATTTCAGTTTCTGCTGAAGCATGCAGGTTACAGCATTTGATTTGAGCAGCTGACCTAATATCTATTACAGTGTCTGCTAAATGTTGTGTACAACTCTATTCATCCATATCAGCTGGCAATAATATCATTTATTCTAATATAACGACTTTATGTTAGACAGTTATTTTCAGTGTCACCTCTCCCATATGGCCATATGCTTCGAAGTTCCATCAGAGCTCGATCAAATCCCGAAACGCGGCTTGCCTTTCGTCTACCATGACGGCTTTGTTTTGTTGCAATAGATGAGCGCTTTGTGCCGGAAGTATCGGTAGCAGCAGGGGACGATGCTGTGCGGGGAGCTGAGCACGAGTAATGTCTCCATCGCACGCCGGCGGTAAGGCGTCATCGCCTCGACCATGCTGCTGCAGGTGACCCCGCATGCTATTGCAGAGAATGATCGAGTTCCCGGCCGGCAACGGAAGGCAGTCCTTAGAGCATCTACAGTGGAGGTCTCTATCTAAGTTTTTATTCTAAATTTTAGGAGGGAAGACAAAAAATCAACTCCAATAGATATTGCAAATAAGATCCTATTTTTCATGCCCTCCCAAATTCTAACTCCAAGTCTCTAGATTTGCAACCTCCTATTCCCCTCTTAAACACGTGGGTCCCACTGTTTTTTCATTTTTCTATTTTTCCCTCTCTTCTCTCCTTTCTCTCTCTTCTCCATCTCTCTTGCGCAGTTGCATCCGACGTCGTCTTCCAGGCGCGCTGGCGCCCTCCCCCCGCCGCCGGCTGGCCGCCCTCTCCCTCCCCCCGCAGTAGGCCGGCCAACCCCTCCCTCCAATCCGCCCGACCGCCCCCCCCCTCCCCCGCCGACAAGCAAGGCGGCCCTGGATGCGGGGCTCCGGTAGAGAGCGACTCTAGTTGCCAGCCACCCTCCTTCCTTGCCGAGCTCCCCTGCCTCCCCTTCCCTTCCTCCATGGCGCTGAGCTCCCCTCCCTCCCCTTCACTTTCTCCATGGCCACTGCTCTTCTGGGCCCAGCCGTGACCTCGCTAGGTGGCGGCCTCTGCTCCTTGCCCAGATCCCGGCGCCACACATGGTGGATCTTGACACGGGAGCAGGCGGGTCGGCTCCAAGGCGGGGCGGCGGGCGGGCAGGTGCGGCAGCAGCCATCAGAGGCGGAGCAACGCACGTGAGCGGGCGACTCACATAGAAATAGGATCTGATTTACAAGGCTCCACTGGAGTTTGGAGTAAAATTGGCCTATCAATTTTTACAAGTGAAATTGTAAAATAGGATTTTGGAACCCATTTTTATAATCCTTAGAGGAGGAGACGGCCAAGCTTCGCACGCCGAAGAAGAGGCAGTGGTCGCCGTTCGTCGAAGCTTGTCAATTGAAAAGCTCCTGCTCTGTTAGGTATGTGAAATACACATCTCATTTCTTCTGTAACAACAAAGAGGACGTCAGCAGCGGCACTGAACCGTACGGGGCCGAGGTCGCCGCTCCTATGACAACAAGCTGTTTTATGCATGTCAATTGTCAAAAATCCATGTGAACCGTGCGGTGCTGTTTCGGTGCCGGCCCGCCCAGAGCGGCTCGAATGCGCAGCCATAACCAGAAGTTGAACGTGTCTGAGTTTCTGTAGAAAAAAAAAATGGTGGTATGCGTTTGACTTTTCTGAATGAAAAATAAAAAGGAAGGGAGCTGGAAAAAGGGTAGTCTCCGAGTCGGTAGACTCCTAATCGTGTCCGACTATATATGGTAGATAATATACGGCCGTCCGTCTCAATTCTCAACCAATTCCTTCCGTCAAAAAAAAAAAAAAAGTTGTGTAGTCCGGATTTAATTGAACCCTCCTCTGGAATCTCGATCAGGATTCATCAGGAGGGAGAGAGGACGATGGCCTTCTGTCGTCGTCGGCCTCGCAGCAGGGCGGCGGAGGAGTGTGTCCTTCCCACTCCCAGCAGCGAGCACATCCCTAATTCTAATAAGGTGGATGATGTTCCCGGAGGGCCATGGCCTTCACCCCGGCCACGCCAAGCTCCACGACGGCGTCCGCTTCTTCAATCGCGACACGGGCGCCTTCGTCACCGTCCACCTCCCGATTTTCAAGGACCACGCTGCGCTCGACAACCCCGACGGCCTCCTCCTCCTGCAGCGCGACGCTGACACCGCCGTCGTCCTACTCAACCCTTTCACCGGCGACGTCGCGGAGCTCCCGCCGCTCAGGTCGCTCCTCCCGCAGCTCTACCAGCTCACACCCCCACAGCCCCGGCTCAGCGACGAGGCCAACCTACTAGCTTATTTCCGCACGGTCTGCGCGGCCATCTCGGTCTCCCCACCGGTGACAGGAGGAACAACCATCATCACCGTCCTTGTCGCGCTGGAGAATATCTGCCCGCACCGGCGACCCGACCTGGACGCTATCGAGCTGGAGCGCCAAATACGCGAGTAGATCAGTCGGGTTCCATGGAAGCCTCTACATGGCGTATCGTGATGGGAGCAAGGTGTCAGGCGTTCAGCGCCTTGACCCGCCGCCGCCGCCACTTGTTCTCAACGAGCAGGACGGCTCCTCGGCAACGGCAAAAGCAGTGCTTTCACAGCCGCAGATGATCGCCACATTTCCATCCCGACTCATGATCCTGCCGCAGCTGGTGGACTGCGACGACCAGATCCTTGTGGTTGGCAGCACAGACCTCTCCCGCTCACGCCTCGTGGTCATCAGACTCGCTGACATCCTCCTGCACCGACAACGACCAACAACCGTGGTGTCACTAACAACCAGCGACATCGGCGACCACTGCCTTTTCTTCGGCATGCGAAGCTTGGCAGTCTCCTCCAAGGGCGGCCTGCCTTCCATCCCTCGCAACACCGTCATCCTCTGCGACAGCATACCGGGTCACCTGCAGCAGTACAATCTCGCCGACGGCACCTTGTCGCCAGCCTGCGACGGAGACATTGTTCGGACCCCTCCACCCAGTCCGCACAGCATTGTACACCACCTGGTCACATGCTGCTACCGCTATTTCTGGAACAAAGGACTCATATATTGCACCAGGACCAAGCCGACTTGGACCACAAAAAACAACAAGCACCTCCGCTTTGGGGCCTGACCCGGCCGGGGGGCATATCTTCTTCTCTTCTTCGTTCGGCACGAACAAATTATATTGTTGCCGTTGTAATTATATATATATTGCTGCTTCATCTCAGTTAGTAGGACACCTGTTTCTCCTACTACTACCACTACTGGAAACCACACGTTTGCCAAGTGCAATGTGTAACATGCCAAATCCTAATGACATATTGCTGGGCATGATCATTCATCATAAGAATCATAAGTATTTCATTCAAGTTTGAATTGAGTTCAAATTTTGGCCAAAATTCATGCTTTGTGAAGGGACTCAAAATTTTTGAATGCAACCTTGTGCCAAACAAAATTTCTGGGTGAACCTCACATGATGGCTTGAATTTACATGATTTTTACCGAATTTTTAGGCAATATCTTGATGCCTTAAAAATTCAACCTATCCTTGAAATATGTCAACTTTGAAGAATTTAAATTCTTTTTCTACAAGTCCTTATCATGAGTTTTCAATCAAAAGGGATGCTCTGATCCTTGATCCATCACTGTGAGGTGTCGTGAGACCTCCCTCTCACTGCCCTAAGGCCCCCACGACCGTCTCCATCTATTTTTTCGTCGGATTAAAGATCAAAACCACTCCTCTTACTTGCTTCTCTCTCTTCTCTCTCTTTCATTCTTTTCCCCATTGAAGGCAAGAGAAGAGAGCTAGCCTCGTCGTTCCCGTCATCGGAAATCGAAGGAGAAGGCCTCCCCAAGCTCACCCACGACCTCCCCGAGTCTCCTTGATGGACGGAGGGTGAGGCATTCCGTTCATCTCCTCCAACTTCGATGAACTTCCTCCATTGATGACCTCAACATCAATAACCCTAGGTCAAGCCATCCCCAATCTTGTTGAATCCGTCCCGGATATTCTTGCAACATAGTAAGGCTTCTCAACCTATTCCCTTCCATTTCCTTGCAATATTTGACCTCTATTGCATCCCTCACCGTCGAGAACTCCATTTTGGAGCATGGTCACGATCTTCCATTGGACATGTCCTACGCCATCGGACAAGTACGACAATCCAGGTTGCCAAGCTTTCTGGAGTCCGACGAAATCATCGGACTTGTCCTATGCATCGGACAAGTATTGTCCTGTTTTTCAGTCAACTTCCAAAATTCATAGAAAAATCATTCGAACTCCGTTTTCAATGAAACTTGTTTCCTTAGATTCATATGGAAGTCCTCTATCAAGTAAAAATACTAATCATCATCATTTTATTATCCAAAATTAATTTATTAATTATAGCCAGATTTATAGTGTCCAGATTTGAGTAAACTGGACCTAATTAATTTTAGCCGGAGCTTTTCTAATCCAATGATCATGATTATTATTGCATTGCAATCCTAACTCATTGCACTACATGTATAATTTTTTTTTCATAGCATTTGCACCTCGTTTAGTCACCCTTTCATGTCATTCATTCAGTACATTATGTTTTTACTAGGAGTTGAGGAACCGGAGGGTGACTCTGGTGGTATTGAGAGTGGTGCTGATACGGAGATCGTGAGTGAGATACCTGCAGCTCAAGGCAAGCATCTATGCATATCTTAAACTGTTTTGGATGAGTCTAAATGATTGTGCTTGAGTCAATTGATCTATTACATTAGTTGGGCACTAAGTTAATTGTCGAATCCTACTTGTTGCATTACTTTCCTTGTTTATTGTATTACCCTTATCCTTGTAACCAAGTTGGGTAGGTTCAGATGTTGGGACAATCGGTAATTGCTTAGTGATGCCTTATATTAATGCGGTAGAAGTCGAACGTTGGAAGGTCACCAACGTTCGCATGACACAGGTGGGTACTTGAGATCATTGACCATGTCATGCTGAATATGTTAATGATGGTTACAAACTAGATAGATGGGAAATCCTTGATAGTTTGTACATAAAACTTGGCACGTAATCGTACATACCACATGTTGACATATGGGTAAGCAAGCCTCACTCCTTATTTAGCTGCGACCATTTGGCTTGCAAGTTCGGGGGCTGAAGAAGGTGCTAGGGATGACCCCCGAGGGCCTAGTGCGACCAACTCGCCTTGACCGGACGTCTGATAAATGGTCGAAGCGTATTTGGAAGGGTTGTCACAATGAATTACTCCTTATGACCGACGCGTCATATGGGCGGTGGTCTTTGTGGTGTGTGGGTAAAGTTGTACAACCCCTGCAGGGTGTAAAAATCAATTCAAATTGCCGTGGTCTCGGTTATGACCATGCCTTGGGGCATCTCCATTCATCATGATTATTTTCCCATCGGATGTGGTTTGGGAGATGGAAATAAATATGAACTACTAGTACTTTTACTTATGCAATGGGATTGTTTTCTGTAGGTGTTGCCCTTTAGCTTCACTTATGTTAAATAGGATTGCAAGTATTCACTTGAAAAATATTAATGGCTTTTATGCACTTGTCATCCTACTTGCTTATTTCTTGTCCAAGGCCAAATGCATATTCCATTGGTTGAGAGCTATATGACTCTCTCTGTAAGTCTTGCTGAGTACCTTCATACTCACGATGTCATTTGTTGAGTTATGCAGGTGAGGATGAGTATGTTTACGACTACTTCTATCTCGCTACCGGTGGGGGTGAGGGACATGAGTAGTTGATGGTCGGCGTGTGACGTGGATGGTATAGTGGAACATCATCGTCTTTTGTTTTCTAATTCCGCTGCGTAAAACTCTTAAACAAGGATCAAACCCTTATAACCATGTCCTTGTTTATGCTAAGGTTGTTGTGCACTTAGCATGTGAGTTCTAAACTCCCTTTTGATGTAAATGTGACTAATGAAGAAGACTTGTAATGTAATGTTTTACTTTGTTCTCTTGTTAATTCTTGTGATGAAGATGGTTACAAACGTGGCTTAGCGGTATGCACGTTGATCTTGGGTATTGTTGTGCATGCCGGGGAATATCGGAGTTACACCTATTATGATCAAATATTGTTGTGTTGGTTGCTTAGAATGGGCTACGACACGAGGTGTGTCGAGTGGTCGACGCGTGCTAATGTTCATCCTATAGTTAACCAATATATTTGGTCATAATGTGTGTAATTTGGGAGGCTCCTCCACAGCGTGGCATTAGAGCAAGGTTAATAGGATGAGCCCTCGTTAGAGTCCATGGGTAGTAAATAAAATTTGAGCACCCCATTAATTTAATTATGGAACTAATATAATCTTGCTACCTAGGAATGGTTGCTATTTTTATTCCTCACCTCATTCCTAGAGCTTTTTCTCATCTTATAGTTGCACCTTAGTAAATTGATAACTTGTTCTTTAATCCCTCTTATTATTTCATGATGTTTAGTGGGAATTATTTTCTTTTGGGTATTTCATTAGGCTGCTTGGCAGTTTAATAGATTTTAGTTGTGTTCTGGAGGTTGACTGTATGGCCTGGCCGACAACCCTCTTTTAGCTAGTAATCCTAAACCTTTGTATAGGTATCATTTGAACCTCGTTTAAGATCGTTTGTGGGTTGTGGGTACGATGTGAGGATCATTCATGTGCATTCATTTAATCATTTATGTTGATCATGACATATAATTACATATTGTTTTATTGGTACCATGTGATTGAGAGTATTTCTTTGCACTATTCCAAGCAAGGTCTTGTTTCCCAAATTCTTGTCATCTCAATCATTTCCAATCTTCCATCATGATCCAACTAACCGTACTAACATCCCAAATCATGGTGGCAGGATGGGTCAGGACGGTGTGGGTGGTGATGGAAATCTCCCACCGCCGCCACCTCTAACTTTAGAGCATGTGCTCATGCGTATGGAAGAAAATCACAGGGCTGATAACCAAAGGTTTGAAGCTATGTTACAAGCTATGGGTCACCGTGGTGGAACCAGTGGAGTCAAAAGGCAAGATGATTACTCAGATTTTCTTCGTACTCAACCACCGGTGTTCACTCATGCCACTGATCCACTTGATGCTGATGCTTGGCTTCGCACCATTGAGCAAAAGCTCAACCTCATTCGATGTGGTGATTATGAGAAGGTCAAGTTTGCAGCCCACCAACTCCAAGGTGCAGCAGGTGCTTGGTGGAGCAACTTTCTTGCTATGAAACCCGTTGATCATCGTGCTACTTGGGAAGAATTCAAAAGGTCTTTCCGTGACTTCCATATCCCCTCGGCGGTCATGAAAATGAAGAAAAGAGTATTTGCTAATCTCAAGCAAGGCAATAAATCAGTTATGGAGTATGCTCGTGACTTCAACCAACTTGCTCAATATGCTCCTGAGTTAGTGGACACGGATGCAAAGAAGCAAGAAAAATTCCGTGAAGGCCTCACACCAAAAATGATTGACAAGATGTCTGAGCTCTATTATCCTACTTTTGATGCTCTTGTTAGTGGAACTATCAACAAGGAGCAAGATTGGAAGAAATCTCAAGAGGCTAAGAAACGCAAGGGAGAAACACCACCGGTTGCTAGTGGGAGCTCACAGCCACGTCCTCGCCCCAATTTCCCTCAACCTCCAAGGTTCCCGAATGCGCCGGCAGCCTATGTGGATGGTGAGGCGTGCTGCTCCTAATGCTCCTCGTCCAGCAGGATCTTCTAGTGGGACTCCTCATGGTCCTTGTTTCAATTGCAACCAAGAGGGCCACTTCATCCGCAATTGCCCTTATCCTCCAAAGATTCCAGTGGCAAATGCTTCTCGTCCATCCCAACCGCAAGCTCAACCACCTCAAGGAGCCAAGCCTGCTCCAAAACGTGGTCGTGTCAACCACATCACTGTTGAAGATGCACAAGAGGATGCAGGTGTGTTAATGGGAACTCTTCTAGTTAATTCTCACCCGGCGGTCGTACTTTTTGACTTCGGGGCATCTCATTCTTTTATCAAAAAGGATTTCATGTTGCATCATGGTATGGTTAGTAAGGCGATGTATACGCCGCTGCATATTGAAGCACCAGGGGCTGAATTAATTTCTAACCAAGTTGTCTCTCCGGCAACAATTTCAATCAATGAGAAGACTTTTCTCGCAAATCTCATCGTAATCAACACCAAGGGTTTGGATATAATTCTTGGCATGAATTGGCTATCTCATTATGATGCTATCATTTGTTGCGGCCCCCGAACCATTGATCTCAAAAATCCCTCCGGTGGTCGATTAACTCTCTATCTTGTCAAAGGTGATGCCTTTCTTTATGCTTTGGAAGGCACCACCTTGGATATTGCTACTATTCCCGTAGTGTGTGAATTTTCGGATGTGTTTCCTGATGAGTTACCCGGGATGCCACCTGATTAGGATGTCGAGTTTGTCATCGAGCTTGAACCCGGGGCAGCCCCTATCTCTAAACGGCCCTATCGGATGTCACCAGAAGAGCTTGCTATCATGAAAGAACAACTCAAAGATTTATTGGAGAAGGGATTTATTCAACCGAGCTCCTCACCTTGGGGATGCCCGGCTCTCTTTGTGGAGAAGAAGGATCATACTTTGAGGATGTGTGTGGATTATTGACCTCTCAATGCAGTCACCATCAAAAATAAATATCCACTTCCTCGGATTGATATTTTATTTGATCAACTAGCTGGTGCTCGAGTTTTCTCCAAAATTGATCTTAGATTGGGTTATCATCAAATCATAATTCGGAAGGGAGATATCCCAAAGACCGCCTTCACTACTCGATATGGTTCATATGAATACACGGTGATGTCGTTTGGTCTTACCAACACACCGGCATATTTCATGTACTTGATGAATTCAATATTCTTTGAAGAGCTTGACGTATTTGTGGTAATTGATGATATCCTTATTTTCTCCAAGAATGAAGAAGATCATGCTGAACATCTCCGAGTGGTTCTAGAGAAGCTCCGTAAAAATCGTCTTTATGCCAAATTCTCGAAATGTGAATTTTGGTTAAAGGAAGTATCTTTTCTTGGTCATGTCCTTTCAGATAAGGGTGTTGCTGTAGATCCAAGTAAAGTGAAAGATGTTCTTAATTGGAAGCAACCCCAGAATATTAGTGACATTCGAAGCTTCCTTGGACTTGCGGGTTATTACCGTCGGTTCATTGAAAACTTTTCTAAGATTGCTAAGCCCATGACTGAGCTCTTAAGGAAGGATGTAAAATTTGTGTGGTCTGAAGAGTGTGAACAAGCATTTCAAACTTTGAAGACTCTTCTCACTACAGCACCAATTCTTGCTCAACCAAACATCACTAAAAGTTTTGATGTCTATTGTGATGCTTCTCGCATTGGTCTCGGTTGTGTGCTTATGCAAGAAGGCCGAGTCATTGCATATGCCTCTCGACAACTGAAGCGCCATGAGGAAAATTATCCAACTCATGATTTGGAGCTCGCCGCAGTTGTGCATGCTCTAAAGATTTGTCGCCATTATCTTCATGGAAATCATTGCAATATTTATACCGATCACAAAAGCCTCAAGTATATTTTCACCCAACCTGATCTGAACATGAGGCAACGAAGATGGCTCGAATTGATCAAAGATTACACTTTGGAAGTTCATTATCATCCGGGCAAGGCGAATGTTGTTGCTGATGCCTTGAGTCGGAAAGTTCATTGTTATTGCATCTCTTTATCTATAAACCAACCCTCTGATCTTTCTTGCAAGAATTTCTGGAAGCTTGATTTCAAGAGAATGGAAAAAGGATCCCTCACTAATATTCAACTCACTTCTAGTCTTCTTAGTGAAATCAAGGAAGCTCAACAAAATAATAAAGGCATGATCTGAATTAGGGAGAAAATGAAAGAAGGCAAGGCAAAATGTTTCCGATTGGATGAGCATGGTGTTTTATGGTTTGGAACTCGTCTTGTGGTTCCAAAGGTTTTTGAACTTAGAAAGAGAATTCTTGATGAAGCTCATGAGTCAATGTTCTCAATCCACCCAGGAAGCACCAAAATGTACAATGATCTCAAGCAACATTTTTGGTGGACAAGAATGAAGAGAGAAATTGCTCGGTATGTATCTGAATGTGATGTGTGTCAACGAGTTAAAGCTGAACATCTCAAGCCATCCGGTACACTTCAACCTTTACCCGTTCCCTCTTGGAAGTGGGAAGAAATTGGTATGGATTTCATTACTGGTTTACCAAGAACATCTCAAGGGTATGACTCCATTTGGGTCATTATAGACAGGTTAACCAAATCTACTCATTTTCTTCTAGTCAAGACTAACTATCGAGTGGAAAAGTATGCTGAGCTTTATCTTTCCCGGATTGTGTGCCTTCATGGTGTTCCGGTGAAGATTGTTTCAGACCGTGGTCCGCAATTTGTCTCTCAGTTTTGGCAATATCTTCATACGACCATGAATAGTGATTTGCTTTATAGTTCTGCATATCATCCCCAAATTGGAGGACAAGCTGAAAGAGTGAACCAAGTACTGGAAGACATGCTTCAGGCATGTGCACTCATATATGAGAAGAAATGGGATGTATGCCTGCCCTTTGCAGAATTTTCATATAACAATAGTTATCAAGCTAGTATCCAAATGTCTCCATTTGAGGCACTTTATGGAAGAAGTTGTCGAACTCCTTTGAATTGGTCCAAATTGGGTGAACGACCATATTTTGGACCAGATATTGTTCTAGAAGCCGAAGAAATGGTGAAGACCATTCAAGAAAGGTTACGGTCAGCTCAATCTCGTCAAAAGCATTATGCCGATCATCGTCGCCGAGCACTTGAATTTGAAATTGGTGATCATGTCTATCTCAAGGTTTCCCCCTTTAAAGGTTTAAAAAGGTTTCAAGTAAAAGGAAAATTGGCTCCTCATTATATTGGTCCTTTTCGCATCATAGGAAAAAGAGGAAAAGTGGCATACCAATTGGAACTCCCTCCAACTCTCTCCAATATTTATGATGTGTTCCATGTCTCTCAACTCAAGAAATGTCTTCGAGTTCCAACTGAACTGAAGAATCTTGATGAACTTGAGCTTACACCTGATCTCTCATATAAGCAACATCCGATTAGAAGTCTGGATGAAGCTGAAAGGAAGACTCGTAATCAAACCACAAAATTCTTGAAAGTGCAATGGAGTGGCCATACCGAAAGAGAAGCGACTTGGGAGCGAGAGGATGAACTTAGAGCTAACTATCCTCAGATATTTTCAGTTTCTTAAGGTATGAAGATCTTGGCAAAAATCTGAGGCTTATTCTTTGCACCTCTTTTATATTAGCCTTGTTCTTACTTGCATCAAATTCAAATCTATCAAGTTTCAGATGTGCATTCTATTATAATTGCTCCTTTGCATACCTCCTTTCCAATATTCTTGGTTTCTCTCTATGCCATACTAATGAACTGAAAATTGGAATAGTATGGAATTTAGAGAAAAGGCTCATTTCAGTTTTGGCAATGAACTCCTATTGTTATCAAGTTTGGTCCTGGTGAATATGGGCTCAATTAAGAAATGTTTTCCCCTTCCATGTATGACCGGTTTATCCTCTTCTCTCATATCAAAATCTTGACAGTTTTCCAATCATTTTCACTCCATTTTTAACTCCAAGAGAATCTCGGGACGAGATTCTTTTAAGGGGGGGGGGGGGGGGGAGATCTTGTAACATGCCAGATCCTAATGACATGTTGCTGGGCATGATCATTCATCATAAGAATCATAAGCATTTTTATTACATAAGCATTTCATTCAAGTTTGAATTAAGTTCAAATTTTGGCCAAAATTCATGCTTTGTGAAGGGACTCAAAATTTTTGAATGCAACCTTGTGCCAAACAAAATTTTGGGGTGAACCTCACAAGATGGCTTGAATTTACATAATTTTTACCGAATTTTTAGGCAATGTCTTGATGCCTTAAAAATTCAACCTATCCTTGAAATATGTCAACTTTGAAGAATTTAAATTCTTTTTCTACAAGTCCTTATCATGAGTTTTCAATCAAAAGGGATGCTCTGATCCTTGATCTTTCATTACAAAAATTGGCATGATTTTTGGAAGCCCATAGGTATGGTTAATTCTTGATCAAAGTTGAGAGGAACAAAAATCAGGAAAAAGAAAAAGGAGCGCGACCCCACCTGTCATCCTCTCTCCTCTCTTCTTCTACCTCTAGACAGGAGGTTGTGACGCGTGGCCATGGGTGTGGCACCGCCTCCCCAACCCCATCCATCACTGTGAGGTGCCGTGAGACCTCCCTCTCACTGCCCTAAGGCCCCCACAACCGTCTCCATCCATTTTTCCGTCGGATTAAAGATCAAAACCACTCCTCTTACTTGCTTCTCTCTCTTCTATATCTTTCATTTTTTCCCCATTGAAGGCAAGAGAAGAGAGCTAGCCTCGTCGTCCCTATCATCGAAAATCGAAGGAGAAGGCCTCCCCAAGCTCACCCACGACCTCCCCGAGTCTCCTCGATGGACGGAGGGTGAGGCATTCCGTTCATCTCCTCCAACTTTGATGAACTTCCTCCATTGATGACCTCAACATCAATAACCCTAGGTCAAGCCATCCCCAACCTTGTTGAATCCGTCCCGGATATTCTTGCAACAAAGTAAGGCTTCTCAACCTATTCCCTTCCATTTCCTTGCAATATTTGACCTCTATTGCATCCCTCACCGTCGAGAACTCCATTTTGGAGCATGGTCACGACCTTCCATCGGACATGTCCTATGCCATCGGACAAGTCCGACAATCCAGGTTGCCAAGCTTTCTGGAGTCCAACGAAATCATCGGACTTGTCCTATGCATCGGACAAGTACTGTCCTGTTTTTCAGTCAACTTCCAAAATTCATAGAAAAATTATTCAAACTCCGTTTTCAATGAAACTTGTTTCCTTAGATTCATATGGAAGTCCTCTATCAAGTAAAAATACTAATCATCATCATTTTATTATCCAAAATTAATTTATTAATTATCTTTGATTAGTGTCCAGATTTGAGTAAACTGGACCTAATTAATTTTAGCCGGAGCTTTTCTAATCCAATGACCATGATTATTGTTGCATTGCAATCCGAACTCATTGCACTACATGTATAATTTTTTTTTCATAGCATTTGCACCTCGTTTAATCACCCTTTCATGTCATTCATTCGGTACATTATGTTTTTACTAGGAATTGAGGAACCGGAGGGTGACGCTGGTGGTATTGAGAGTGGTGCTGATACGAAGATCGTGAGTGAGATACCTGAAGCTCAAGACAAGAATATATGCATATCTTAAACTATTTTGGATGAGTCTAAATGATTGTGCTTGAGTCAATTGATCTATTACATTAGTTGGGCACTAAGTTAATTGTCGAATCCTACTTGTTGCATTACTTTCCTGGTTTATTGTATTACCCTTATCCTTGTAACCAAGTTGGATAGGTTCAGATGTTGGGACAATTGGTAATTGCTTAGTGATGCCTTATATTAATGCGGTAGAAGTCGAACGTTGGAAGGTCACCAACGTTCGCATGACACAGGTGGGTACTTGAGATCATTGACCATGTCATGCTGAATATGTTAATGATGGTTACAAACTAGATAGATGGGAAATCCTTGATAGTTTGTACATAAAACTTGGCACGTAATCGTACATACCACATGTTGACATATGGGAAAGCAAGCCTCACTCCTTATTTAGCTGCGACCATTTGGCTTGCGAGTTCGGGGGCTGAAGAAGGTGCCAGGGATGACCCCCGAGGGCCTAGTGCGACCAACTCGCCTTGACCGGACGTCTGACAAATGGTCGAAGCGTATTTGGAAGGGTTGTCACAATGAATTACTCCTTATGACCGACGGGTCATATGGGCGGTGGTCTTTGTGGCGTGTGGGTAAAGTTGTACAACCCCTGCAGAGTGTAAAAATCAATTTGAATTATCGCGGTCTCGGTTATGACCTTGCCTTGGGGCGTCTCCATTCATCATGATTATTTTCCCGTAGGATGTGGGTTGGGAGATGGAAAGAAATATGAACTACTAGTACTTTTACTTATGCAATGGGATTGTTTTCTGTAGGTGTTGCCCTTTAGCTTCACTTATGTTAAATAGGATTGCAAGTATTCACTTGAAAAATATTAATGGCTTTTATGCACTTGTCATCCTACTTGCTTATTTCTTGTCCAAGGCCAAATGCATATTCCATTGGTTGAGAGCTATATGACTCTCCGTGTAAGTCTTGCTAAGTACCTTCGTACTCACAATGTCATTTGTTGAGTTTTGTAGGTGAGGATGAGTATGTTTACAGCTACTTCTATCCCGCTACCGGTGGGGGTGAGGGACATGAGTAGTTGATGGTTGGGCGTGTGACGCGGATGGTGTTCATAGTGGAACATCATCGTCTTTTGTTTTCTAATTCCGCTGTGTAAAACTCTTAAACAAGGATCAAACCCTTATAACCATGTCCTTGTTTATGCTAAGATTGTTGTGCACTTAGTATGTGAGTTCTAAACTCCCTTTTGATGTAAATGTGACTAATGAAGAAGACTTGTAATGTAATGTTTTACTTTATTCTCTTGTTAATTCTTGTGATGAAGATGGTTACAAACGTGGCTTAGCGGTATGCACGTTGATCTTGGGCATTGTTGTGCATGCCGTGGAATACCGGAGTTACACCTATTATGATCAAATATTGTTGTGTTGGTTGGTTAGAATAGGCTACGACACGAGGTGTGTCGAGTGGTCGACGCGTGTTAATGTTCATCCTATAGTTAACCAATATATTTGGTCATAATGTGTGTAATTTGGGAGGCTCCTCCACACAATGCCTCAAGGCACAACCGTCCCTTCGAAATAATAGAACACATTATGACCAAATATACTAGCGCTACCAGAAAATCAATAGTACACTCGGCAACATCAGAAAAACACTCGGCAAAGTGTTTGCCGAGTGTTGTACTCGGCAAAGGCCGCTCGACAAATGGTACTTTGCCGAGTATATTACGTCACGCACTCGGCAAACATTTTGCCGAGTTTCATAAAACGTTCTTGGAAAAAAAAAAGTAGGGACGGTAGAGATGATGGAAATGAGCGATTTGTCGAGTGTCTTTCCGTGACACTTGGCAAAGCTAACATATTTTGTCGAGTGCCTTTTGTTGACAGCAAAGGTGACAGATGTTGTCGAGTGCCTTTGCTGACACTCGGCAAAGGGCTCATATTTTGCCGAGTGTCTTGTTTCTTCCACTCGGCAGAGGTGACATATTTTGCCGAGTGTTTTGGTCTTCCAACTCAGCAACTGTTTTAACCTTTGCCGAGTGTTTTGGTAGTGACACTCGATAAAGAGGCTATCCAGAATCAGCATTTTCTTATTTTTCTTTAAACTGACAAACATTCATAATTTTCATTACAGGCAATTTATATACATGAGGACACCTCCACACGTTTGCCGAGTGCAATGCCTCAGGCACAACCGGAACACTCTGTAAAATTAAAGGTGAATTTTGCCTAGTGCTGCTAGCCAGACACTCAGCAAACAAGAAGAAACCCTCGGCAAATGTAGGACACTCAGACGAAAAACAAACAAAGTTTGCCGAGTGTTGTGACACTCGAGAAAGAGATGCATGGTTTGCCAACTGTATCTTGCTGGCACTCGGCATATTGCGATCACGTGACCACCATGTGCTTACTGAGTCTACCAACTTGGCACTTGGCAAAGAGAGGGTTTGTAGGCAATTTGAATTAAGACATGTTACTGTAATGAGAACAATATATGATGCTAAGAATTACAACAATACTGCTCACCACGGGAATTCCCGCGATTGCCGAGTGTCAGAAGCACTAGGCAAAGCCTTGTAGGCTTTGCCAAGTGCAAACATACGGCAAACTGCACTTGGGAAACGAGGTTCCGACAAAAGGCTCTTTGCCGAGTGTCGATTTTCGGGCACTCAGGAAACACTCGGCAACTGATAGACTTGTGTTGTGCATTAATCTGTTGACATTCCATCATCAGAATAAACTTGATGTCACAGGTGAATGATTAACATTTACATAATCATGAACTTATAGCTTTGAAAGAGTTTAGACTCCACTATGATCGATAGCAAGGCGCTGTCCCTGTCGATAGCAAGACGCTTATGGTGACTTCATGAATCTCAAGATCAAACCGTCTCAGTCTTTCGGAGGTGCTCAAAGGGAAAGGATGTGCGTGCGTGTGTTCATAGGGGTGAGAACTTGTGCGTGTATCAGCATCTGTTTGTACTGTGTTCAATCAACAAAAAAAAAATCCACATAAAAATCATCACCTCTCTCCCATTCTCTTCCACCCCGCTGCATATCTGCCCTCCTTTCTCGTTGTCTCTGCTTGGCCTGCTCCCCTCTGCAGGCGGTGATGGTGTGAGCAGGGGGAGGGTGACGACAGCGTTCGGGAAGCCACAAGCAACTGCATGTGGTGGCAACAAAGGGTGCATGGCAGCGGGATCCACCCTCCTCCTCTTTGGTCATTGGCTCGGCGCGCATGGCACCGGATGCGGCCATCCCTGCTCATCGGTCATTGGCAGGCAGAGCGTAGTGGCCGGATCTGGCTGTTCCCCCTCTATGGTCATTGGTAAGAGGCGATGGCGAATGGCGGCAGCCCATGACTCATGGTGGATGGATTTGGCCGCCCCTCTCACTATTCTTTTGTGGGAGGCAATGATGAGCGGCGGTGGCCTGGAGTGCGTGGCGGCCGGATCCAGTAGATCTTCCACACACCGGCAACTCGGACGAGAAGGTTGGTGCCCATGATTCTTTCTTCCCTATGTGTTCTGATCCAACATCGTCTAGCGGCAAGGCACAAATGCAATAGGGAACCTGTGGATGAGGTTGCTGATTGGAGGTCACGAGAATGGAACTGCGTCAGCAAGTTGCAATTGGTCACAGGAAAAGATGCGAGCGACGGCGGTGACGGGAGTGAGGGAGGGAGTAAAATGGGGGCGAAACGCCAAACGTGTGAGGTGGTTATCAGGCCGCGTTGTATGGTTAGAGGCGTGGATGTGGGTCGTAGTGTGGGGTTGCCGGTCGCAGGTTTGGAGGCAGGATAGCGTGCAACGGAGTTCGTAAGGGGAGGCAGAGTAAGCGTAGCCAGAAGAGGTGGGGGAAGTGGGTACACAGCTATTTACCGCACTTGGGAAATGAGGTTCCGGCAAAAGGCTTGTTGCCGAGTGTCGATTTTTGGGCACTCGATAAACGATATTTACCGAGTGTTTTAAAAACCAAGAATCAACAACTATTTTCTGAAAAAATTAAAAAAAAATTAGCAAGACCACCAGGCTGCCGTGCACACGCCGCGTCGGCCAGCCTGGGTCGCAGTTGTGGGCCACCACTCCGCCTGAGGGCCGCCGCCTGGATCCGTGCTAACTGCCGAGCTCGCCTGGATGCACGCCACCAAGCCCGTCTGGATCCGTGCCACCGCGCCCATTGCCCCCATGCGAGGCCGCGCAACACCACGCAGAGGGAGCTGGTCGGCCGCCGCCGCCGCCACCACACTTGACAACTTTTGCGAAACACTTCTAGTTCAAATTGGACTCACTAACATGAATATTGGACTCACTAACACGAATATCAATTTTCTATTCACTTTATTCCACTATTCAAAACACTTCTAGTTCAAATTTGATTATTCATGAGAAAATACAATTAATAAAAAAATTGAATAAATATAGCAAAAAGATCAAGAAATATACCAAACTTGGCAATGATTTATCATTAATTGTCTATGGACACCAGAAAGAAAATGGTGGTCAAGAAGTGAAAAAATAAATTTATTTTGTCGAGTGTCAAAGAAAGGACACTCGGCAAACCCTCGAGTGTTTTTTCTTAACACTCAGCAACGATGAGGGTTTGCCGAGTGTCTAGAAAAATACTTAGATATACTCATCTTTGTTGAGTGTTTATATTTTGCAGAGTGTTTTTATAAGACATTCGGCAAAGATGTTATTTGCCGAGTGCCCGAAAAAAAATAATCAAAGATTAGGACACTTGGCAAATATTGATTTTCCCCGTAGTGGCTGTATATTCATCATACATTTAGCTTTATAGGATATCTGAATTTTGGTAATCAAACTATTTCAAGGCAACCGACTGCAACCTTGTTTCCCTAAATCTGCTTTCGCTACATGTATTGAAAAGAGATCCTTTTCCTGGATATATAGTAGCAGCACTATATTTGTTTCGTGTGCTTCACGGACACTTACATCGTGACATCATAGGCCATGAGTCACTGTCAACTGATAGACTTGTGTTGTGCATTAATCTATTGACATTTTATCATCAGAATAAACTTGATGTCACAGGTGAATGATTAACATTTATATAATCATGAACTTATAGCTTTGAAAGAGTTTAGACTCCACTATGATCGATAGCAAGGCGCCGTCTCCATCGATAGCGAGATGCTTATGGTGACTGCGTGAATATCAAGATCAAACCGTCTCAGTCTTTCGGAGGTGCTCAAAGGGGTAGGGTGTGCGTGCATGTGTTCATAGGCGGGGTGAGGACTTGTGCGTGTATCAGTGTCTGTGTCTGTATTGTGTTTAATTCACAAAAATAAATCCACATAAAAACCGCCACCTCTCTCCCATTCTCTTCCACCCCGCTGCCTATCTGCCGTCATTTCTCATTGTCTATGCTTGGCCTGCTCCTCTCTGTAGGCGGTGATGGTGTGCAGCGGGGAGATGGTGATGACAGCGTTTGGGAGGCCACAAGCAATTGCATGTGGTGGCAACAAAGGGTGCATGGCCGCGGGATCCACCCTCCTCCTCTTTGGTCCTTGGCTCGATGCGCATGGCGCCGGATCCGGCCATCTCCCCTCATCGATCATTGGTAGGCGGAGTGTGGTGGTCGGATCCGACTGTTCCCCCTTTATGGTCGTCAGCAAGAGGCGATGACAAACGGCAGCAGCCCATGACTCATGGTGGATGGATCTGGCCGCTCTTCTCACTGTTCTTTGGTGGGAGGCAATGACAAGTGGCGGTGGCATGGAGCGTGTGGTGGCCGGATCCAGTAGATCTTCCACCCACCAGACGACAAGGTTGGTGTCCACAATTTTTTCTTCCCTATGTGTTCCGATCCGCCATCGTCCGGCAGCAAGACACAAATGCAATAGGGAACCTGTGGAGGAGGTTGCTGATCGGAGGTCATGAGAATGGAGCTGCGTTAGCAAGTTGCGATGGGTCACAGGAAAAGATGCAAGCGACAGCGGTGACGGGAGCAAGGCAGGGAGCGAAATGGGGGCGAATGCCAAACGTGCGAGGTGGTTATCAGGCCGCAGACATTGGAGGGTTAGAGGCACGGACGTGGGTCGTAGTGTGGGGTTGCCGGTCGCAGGTTTGGAGGTAGGATGGTGTGCAACGGTGTTCGTAAGGGGAGGCGTAGCCAGAGGAGGTGGGGGAAGTGGGTACGCAGAACATGGGGTGCTGCGGTTTCTGTTCGCATGATGTGGGTGCAATTAGATCGTAAGTGGGACAACTGATCATAAGTTGGATGAAGATTACAGCTGAGAGCTAGAATGCATTTGAGATTTTTAAGTAAAAAATGCAGCAGCAGTTGTGTGCCGTTAATTAAAAATTGAGATCCTGAATCATGACCAAGCATCCCAACACAAAATCCTAATCGAGAATTTTATCCCACATATTCAAAGTTTAAATTTTGATTTTAGTTACTTGTAATAGCATTTTGAAACTTATCAAATTAATCTGGAGACATCAAATTCAAGATATTGTATAGACACAAGAAGAGAACTGCCCCGCTTGAGAGCTGGGCCGGGTATCCGTTGTTGTGTGCTTCCACTGCCTTATCAAATTAATCTGGAGACATCAAATTCAAGATATTGTATAGACACAAGAACAGAACTGCCCCGCTTGAGAGCTGGGTATCCGTTGTTGTGTGCTTCCACTGCCTGAAAAAAGCAAAGTCCTGCCGTTTCCTTGTGTCGTTGAAACCCAAAACAGAGTAAGACGCCACCACCAAGTTCATCGGTTTGATCGTGAAAGATCGTGAAAGTATTGTATATGGGACTTTCTAATTTTCAGCTGACTGAAAATTTAGCCAACTTTTATTTAATGGTTTATAATTATTATATAGGATTAAGTCCATTTTACTCCCTTAATATATGCCTAGAGTCCACTTACCCTCTAATCTTTTGTTTGGTTTACTTAACCCCCTGGATTCCCAAAACCAGTGCACTATTCACCTTTTATGTTAACCATTCCCGGAATCAAATGACGTGGACTCAACCTGGGTGGTATTGCTGACTGGGCCAGCCACATAAGCTGTCCAACAGTTGGGCGACAGTTCAGTATAATTCGTTTACTGACCATTGATTCATTGCTGCAGGCCATCAACGCTTCATTATTTCTCCCTTGTATCTATCGTTACATCAGTTCTTTCACTTCCCACGACCATACAAATGTCAATACATTATCATTCAGAGTAATACAGGCTGAGAATTTCCTGAGATTGCAACATACAGTAATTCACCCATTACAGTTAACTAGTTCCAAATAGTTACACAAAAAAAGTTAACTAGTTCCAAATACAAGAACTGTTGAGCGAAGCAGCTCCTGTGTGCCAAGTGTTTGCTGGTTCTTCTTTATGGATACGCCAGCATCGGGAAGTCTATTCACATCAACGGAGATGTGATCCCCTTTGACGCCGCGCTGCAGGGGAGATAGCTGCTATTTCCTGCGTTGCCGTTGAAGATAGAGATGGAGATGGGGGTTAAGTGGACTAAATCTTTCTTCATACAATCACACATCATTCACCAACACATCTATCCACGGTGGCAAAATCAAGGAACCCAGTGTCCTACTTGGCAATACCGGGATCCAAAACCATCATTAGGTGAATACTGATCTAATTTAAACAAACTAGGGGGTTAAGTAAACCAAACGAAAGGTTAGGGGGGTAAGTGGACTCTAAACATACATTAGGATAGTAAAATGGACTTAACCCTATTATATATATATAATTCTATAAAAGGAAAATCAAAAGAGAAAGTAAAAAAACCATTGATTTAAAACCATTGTATATTTTCAGGGGATGCAAGAACGTTGTTTCCGGGCACGTACACAATTGGGTGCCAAGATTTGATGGCAAGAAAGAAATCTCTTCACCGCGATCCTTCCCTCTTTCTCCCTGGCAGTTTCCATAGTTACGCATAGATACTTTCCATGCCGCCGATGCTGAGCTCCGATTTCCCTCCGCCACTATATACACACACAAATACGCGCACGCTCAGCATCGTCAAGTCTCGTCATTGTTTCCTAGCGTTCTCGTCCACCTCCGGAGTCCGGACCTGTGCGCGACGACGTCGACGGAAAAGACAAGATAAAGCACTAAGCAGTCCGCCGGCCATGTCCAAGTCGACGGTGGTCCTGGTGATGATCACCGCGTGCCTCCGCCGCCCAGCACACACCCATGCAGTGCCACCCACGGCTCGACGTCCGGGTGAACCAGAGCGCGTCGGGTGCGCCGCAGCAGGACGGCAGCAGGCAGTTCGACGTGGTGGTCACCAACGCGTGGCGCGGGCCGGTGTGGGACGTGCACCTCGACTGCGGAAACCGGTTCCGGCCCGTGCGCAACGTGGACCCGGCCATGCTCGTCCAGGTGGGCCCCGCTGACTGCCGGCTAATCGACGGCGGTGCCATCGCGCCGGGGGGCCACGTCTCCTTCTCCTACTTCAGCTACGTCCGCTACACCATGGACGTCGTCGGCGCCACCTGCGCCGGACGCCAACCGTGACGGCCACAAACAGCGCGTGTAGACGACAAGAGAGCCTACGTGATTTTGTTCTACTCTACTATAATAAATTTAGTCTTTAGTGTGGAAGAGCTAATTTATTTATAGTATACTACTAGTATAGTAGCAGCACGGTCAACACGTGTCTGAATTTTGTAATCTTTTTAAGGGCTTTGCTTGTTACTATACTAGTTTTTTTTAGTTGGAGTTCCACGGGATTGAGAAACAATCATTTATTCTATCTATAATATATAAATTCTCAAATTAAAACTTCTATGACTGTTTTGGGTTAATTGCAAAACCACCCCATAAGTCAGTTAGAGTTTGAGATTCTCACTCACTAGTTATTTTGTTATAAATGTTCACCCACCTATTGTGTTTCTTACAAAAACTATCCCAATTTGTACATGTTTAATCCATTCAACATATTTTTATTTATTTGGAGCCATCATTGATTTTCTTATCAAACAAAGAAAATTTTAAAAGTATAATCTTTTTTTTTTCAGAGAACATGTAGCAAAAATATGAATTAGAGTTTGAACGGTGTCCCACTTTTTTCATGAAAATAAGATAATTTATACTCATTAATTTTTTAACGATATAAAACATATTTAATTTAGTTTTTTCTTAATTTATATTGGTGAAAACATATATAAAATCAATTAAACATGTATCAACTAGAGTGATTTTTGAAATACAATACATTAGAAGGTGGGGATTTTTATATATAAAAAGACTTATGGGCATGAATTCCAAACTCTACTTGATTTTATGTGATTGTTTATGCAATTATTCATTTTTTTTAGGGACCAACAAACTTGTACTGTGACGTCCGTGCTTGTGCGTGCTACAGATTTTATATCCAGCTTCCTTACCAGTTCCGTCCGTATCTAAACCGAATTGACCTTTGAACACCCCTAGGATGCCTCCGCTCTGATTGCCCCGGGCCAAGGGGTGCACTGATTTCTACAACAAAGCAGCATGATTGTTGCCACAAGGCATTAGTTGAAACTGCACAGTTATGTACATATACAAGGTGAAATATAGTACAAGAGTCCAAACGGTGGCTTTTGAGCCCATGTGTCGATGGTCTATACTCAGGGTACTTCAGAGACAAGAAAAGTATCTCTATTTATATATTCTTTATAAAACAGGTGTGGTCTTTTATTTTTATTGGTTTCCATTCCTCTATATTTGATATAACAGTCCTTTCCTAATACGTAAATAACGGTCCTTCGCAAAACTTGTGTCCACAGGTAGGGCCAAGTTACACCTTGCCTCCTTCCCCGCAACTCCTTATCCTTATTTGTTCCAATCTATCTATCTATATGATAGCCTTGAACTTAAATCACTCAACAACCCTTTCTCCAACCACGAAAACGAGGAGAGAGAGAGAGAGCAACCTTGGTCGGGTACTCAGGTTAGTGTAGGGACGGTGAGAACTGACATACGTAAAGGGGTGGTAAGGATAATGATCGGTGTATGTGAACCGTGTATGAGTTGAGTTCATGGACTAAGGGTCCCACATGGAAGAGCGTAAAAGATTAATAAGATCAAAAGAAAATACTTCAAGCCGTGGATGAGTTGAGTAGATATGTTTTCATTTTACGTCTCCATTGCATGAGCAGATTCTCATTTCATTTCTTCAAACAAAAACTAAAGTTTCTTGCATACAAATATTCTTATTTGTGCATCTGTTCAATGTCGGAATTCGATCTGCTATTAATGTGGGTATTCCTGTTGCCAGAGTAGGATCTGCAGCTCAAATTGAAGCCATGAAAACAAATAGCTGACAAATCAAAATTGGAACTAGCTTAATTTGCAGAGCTACAAGATTTTGCGTAATTCGCCTCTGCTCTCGATAAAACAAGTCAGAATCAATTGGAAAGAGGTCGACAATTACGAGAATTGCTTAAGCAATCCCAATCAAAACCTCTATCGGTGGAAGAACAACAGGTAACTACTATTTATACCGGAACGAGAGGATATCTTGATTCGTTAGAAATTGAACAGGTAAAGAATATTTTAGATAAGTTACATAAAAATATAAAAGATACTAAACCTCAATTCCAAAAAATTATATCTTCTAGCAAGACATTCACGGAGCAGGAAAAAAGTAGAGACAATGAAAGGAAGAAACAAATGCAGATCCTTAATGTGTTTTTTCTTGAACCAAGGACATCTTTTGCACCAAAAACTCCTATAGTTATGCCAATAAATTGTTGTAGAGTGATAATGTGAATGTCAAAATAATGAAAAATGCAAGAATCTTAATTCATAACTCAATGTATGCTAAAACAAATTAAAGTCGAGTGACAACATAATGTATTTGGTTTTTCTTTGATAAAACTGTTTTCGTTATGAAGTCAAACATATGGGTATTTTTTTAGGAGTTTTATGGTGCATATTACAACGTAAATTACTGATTGTAATTGTAAGAGTACTAATGTAATTAGCTCTATTGTCTATGTATTTACGTTATAATACCACTAGGGTAAAGCAGCAAATTCTTTCCAACATTGTCGAGTCGTCGATTCCGATCGAAGCCTCGCATTCACCGACCCGTCGTCTTCCCCTTCGTGTCGGTGTCCCATTGCCATTCCCTCCTGCGTTGCCCTCACCGTTCTCCAGTAGTTCGACCAGTCTCGCAATCGCACTCTCCCTCGCAGTGGCAATGGCATGCACAGCAGTTTCGTGGCTGCATCGCCGTCAATCAGGTCCTAATAACGTGCGCGACTCGATCTTCTATTTACTTTCCGTCTCCAATGATGAAAACAACAGAGAGAGGGCCTATTCTTTACGACGCTTGTTTACTCCCTGCAGTATCAGCTGCATGTGTAGATTATGGCTAGTTTGGACAGCCTCAATCTACGCTGCCAAAAGATTACAATTGACCAGCGCATGTGATGAAGAACACATATGGATGACAGCCAACAATTTTCATTGTTCTTTAAATTTTGTTTGCCCACTCAAACTCAACACCCCAAGGACCACGAGGTGCAGTGTTTGCTTATGGCCTCTCGATGGACAGGTATTACGCCAACATGGATAATTCCATCGTGCGGAGGAGCTGATCCTAGAAGCCTGTGGACGGGAAGGATGGACCGGAGCTGACCGTCCACGCCTGCCTCATCAGAGAAGCATGTACGTCGGTGACACTGCTAGGGAAGAACCCTAAATCGCCACCACCACTAGCGTCAACGATCCGATTCTGTTGAAAGTACAGAAACAGAATAGGAAACGAACAGGCTCTGGTTCGTTCATAGGATCAAAATAATGTAACCTTATCAATAAAAACAATCACAATTTTGTCATTCAATTTCATTCCAAAAATACCCTAGTAAATTGTTTACTGCTAAAATTTACTGGTAGTACTTTAGGTAAGAGAAAAACCAATATGAACTGTTGGATTAGAATTACAACAAGTAATTATTGGTTGTAATATGTACCGTAAAATTTCTCTTTTTTTAATTATAAAATTCATGGCAAAGCATGGACAACCTATTAGTAGTGATAGAATTCTACTTGGATATGTAATTTTGTTCCCCGGACAGGGACCCTTCTCACAAAGGGACAATTAGATATAACTGACATCAATGTCTAGATCTATGATCTAGACATATCAATACAAATACCATATAACACACAACGTAGAGCTATTATCCTCTGAGAGGCTCGATCCTATATAAATCGACGTCTTGTATTACAATTATCCTTATAAATAAACTATTTTATATCTATTGTCGAGAATAAGTCTCAACACCATAAAAAAAAGTTGTAGGGGTTAGGCCATGCTGAGTATGTGACCAAGAGATGTGCTGGTCGGTTGACAATTCTCTCTTCCATAACTTTGTAACAAATAGCTCTAATGATGAAATTATTTTGTGTTAAAAAGCTTAATGCATCGACCCACCATAAATAAAGCATTAGAAACAAACCCAAATTCAATTGTCGTGCTCTAGCTCTCATAATTTGACGCAACGTGTTCAGCAAAGAAGTATTGTTTGTATCCAAATGAGTGATGTTCTCATCACAATTGATAGGGGTTATTGTCACCATCTTCGTAAATGATTACGATATGTCAACAATATTGCTAAGAAAAACCTGCTGTTGAAGCATATTACCACAGTACTACTTGCCACTACCGCTAACGAAATAAATTTTGTGCCATGAGTAAGATATTGCAGCCATTATGATCCTATTACTTAGTTTTTTAGGAGTATCATAAGACATTGTGCTGACTTACGATTGAAAGGGAATGGCAACTTTTCAAAAGGACCTTGAACAATGGTCAAGCATTCCAACGAAAAATCTTAATTCAGAATTTTATCCCACGTGTTGGAAGTTAATTTTTTTGATTTTATTTAACTTGCAACAGTGTTTTGAAACTTGTCAAATTTGTCTATAAATATCCAACTCAAGATATTCGAGGGACACAAACAGAATGGCCGGCCCGCTTCAGAACTGGGTTGTATCGAGGCGGAGTCGCGGCTACGGCTAGCAATGCTCTGTTTCCTCTGTCGCTGAAACCAGAAACAGAGCAACGCTCAGCCGGCATGGACATTGGTTTGACCCCCCTGAAAGCATGTAATAGCCAGAAGTCCAGAGAATGGAAAGATTCATTGGTTTATACTACCATTATGAAGTCCAACGACCCTAATGGGCTGTTTAATACAGCACTAGTGACTATTAGAGTTGATGGAGCTAGATAATTCTGGAGCTTTCCCGACACGCTTGGGTGCCAAAATTTATGGCATGAAATTTCTTCCCCGCGTTCCTTACCATGCTCACGTCACGCATAGATAGATTCCATAATGCCGATCACCACCATACGTACTGTATATGCAAAGCACACATACACACACTTCCATCGTCCAAGTCGCCTCCGTGCATCGCAGCTCGTCGTCGTACTGGTAGCCAGCTTTCGCTCATCGACAAGCAGCTCGCCATGTCCAAGCCGACGCCTTGCACGCACAGCACAGGCATGTCGGACGTCGCCCGGCGATGCGACCTGCGGCAAGACGTCCAGGTAAACCAGACGATGGGTGCGACGCAGTTGGACGGAACCGCACAGCGACACGGGCGTTCCACAGCAGGCCTCTAGTAGATAAAAGGCGTACCGTGGTGAAGTACCCGCTGCCATCTTTCGGTGTTGTAGTGCACACTGCACACGCACTTGTCACCATCCATACAATGACGAGTAATCAATCTCAACCTCAACGCACGGACCTTGAGATCTTCCCGTCATTTTGTTTTTCACTTACTCCCTCCGTTTGTCGTTCCCGACAAGAAAAATGAACTACAAAACAGCTACGGAGCTGTGTCGGAACGACAACAATTCCAGCAAGGAGGGAGTACAGGTTAGAGATGATAAAAACGAAAAATAAACTGATTTTATCCTAGTGGATCCTTTGTCAAAACAAAATACATAAAATGATCAATAGAAAATTGAGCTGTGCCTTAACACCGGTAGATATTCCCTCTTCTTCTTGTTCAGTGGTTATTTATATTTTTTTCAGGTTGCACCATGATAGAATACTAAAAAAATAATTTGCACTGTTATAGCTATCCCCCAATAGTGCATCAAACCACAAAAAGGATTGTGAATAAATCGAGCACCACATTTTTGCAAGTTAAGTCTATGACATATGGGATTAGTAAGAAAACGTTCAGGCTGCCTTAGGCCACAAAATAAAACACACGGTGCGGACGTGTGGTGATCCAAATAAGTTTGCACTGAACCAAACAGGATGCTTATGCAAACAGTACACATAGTTAGACATCATCTGATGCAATAATTTCCAACTGTTATCTAAAATTGTCAAAACATTTAATATTTGTTTCACAATTGTCAATAATTGAATAGTGACTATTTTTGTTTCAATGCCTATACGAATTATCCAAGTAATCACCGCGTACTTTTCTATAGACATTCAAAATTTTGTGTTTTTTTATATATATACAAGATATTCCTAAGAAGTCCCTGAAGCATCCAAATACACAATAATATACGCTAGATTTAATGGGTTCTTCTAGATTCTAAAAGAATATGTATATATATATAGAAGAATATTTAAAATGATATTTGGCAAATGCCTAAATACACCCGACATAGTTTTACTCGACAAGATGCTCTTTATGCTAAATGCATTGGGTGGGATTTGAACCAGGGACCTCTCCTTGGTGCATGCACATGCCTACCACTGCACCATAGTTGCATTTGAGTATAGACTCTTTTCATTCTTCTTATACTATACCACTTTGTCAGCACTAGGCAAAGACTTTGTTTATCGAGTGGCAGAAAAGAGACACACGACAAAGACATTATTTGAAAAATTCAAACTTATTTTCGGTTGACAAGATTGATTCAAATTGAAGAGTGTTGAACTACAAAGTTGTATAACTTTGTATTATCTATAACTTTTATTTTTGTTATTTATTCATCCGACATAGATATAGTAACATTATTCACAAATCATATACGTGTCACTTATAGTTTCACAAAACTATATGAAATATATGGATTTTGTGAATACTGTTATATATCAATTTGAGTAATTTACTAATGATTAAAATAAAAGTTGTAATACCTCCATTCCAAAATGTAAGCATTTATTGACTTTTAAGAATTACGTTTGATCATTTATCTTATTTAAAAAAAATTATCAAAAAATATTTATTTTATTATAACATGTTTTATTAGTATATATACTTTACATATAACTAATTTATTTTTATATCTTTATAAAATAGATTAAATAAGACGAGTGGTCAAATACGATGTTCATAGTCAACAAATGCTTATATTTTGAAACGGAGGTAGTAGATCTTTAGAAGTTCAACAACTTTATAGTTATTGTTTTTATTTAAATTAATTTATGGTTTCAAAATATAATTTGAATTTATCTTTGCCTAGTATAAAAAAAAACATTTGACAAACAAAATATTTGTTGAGTGTCATAAGGAAAACACTCGGCAAAGATCATATTTACCGAGTGTCATAAAAAGCATCAACAAAGAATCAAGTTTAACAAGTGTTTTTCTTGTTACATGTTTGTGGAGTGTTTTTTTATATTGAGTTAGTGACCGCTGCTTCGTTCCATCAGCACCGGCAGACCACTGGAAATCTCCTGACAGAGGCTATTCGTCCCCTCTGCCATGCACGCGCACCCGCCTGCTCCACGGCAAATCGCAATTTGCCAATGCGATGGCAGTCTTGGGTTCTTGCGGCGCCTTTCGTGCACGGCGACCTGGCAGTCCGCGCCGGCCATCGCCCGGCTCCACCCACGTAGCAGCTAGACACTTCACCTGCCGGCAGCCCGGCACCCGCGGCCGCGGAACACTCGCCGACGTGGCAACGGGCGCCCCCGTGAACCTCCGCCTATCATCGGGTCACGGGGCTCTCTATGACTGTGATCCCCCTCCGGCCTCCCTACAAATGAAATCCTCCTGCCCGCTTCTCAACACAAACACACGGCCACCAGGCCAGGGCCAGTTAATTTGCACTTTTGATTCGATCTCTCCAGTTCACTCTTCAGCTC
Source organism: Eleusine coracana subsp. coracana (assembly GCA_032690845.1). Classification (NCBI taxonomy): domain Eukaryota; kingdom Viridiplantae; phylum Streptophyta; class Magnoliopsida; order Poales; family Poaceae; genus Eleusine; species Eleusine coracana. The sequence continues at coordinate 5,713,940 of CM064430.1, forward strand.
CAATAGTGGCGAACACGGCTATGGCATCCTTGACCACCATTGCCGCGGGCGGCGCTGGTGCCAGCAGCCCCTTCGCTGCCAGACCTCCAATGGCCGCGCCGACGCGCACAGGTAAGCATGGAGTGGTTTGATTAAGAAATGTTACGCTGCCCATAAAGTGTTCAATAACAGTGTAATAATCTTATAGTACTCATACATAAGTATCGTCGGTTAACAAAACATTTGTGGGTACAGTCCGGCACCGGGCGTCTCTCCTGGACGCGCTGGCTTTCAGCGACCCGAGCCCCGAGCGGATCAACGGCCGTCTCGCCATGGTGGGCTTCGTCTCCGCGCTCGCCGTCGAGGCGTCATGCGGCGACGGCCTCCTCTCGCAGGCCGGCAGCGGGTCCGGCCCGGCCTGGTTCGTGGCCACGGCGACCGTCACTGGTGCCGCTGCTGCGGGGCGAGAACGCCGAGGACAGGAGCGACGGGTTCATGACCGCCGACGCCGAGCTCTGGAACGGAAGGTTTGCCATGGTCGGCCTTCGTCGCCCTCGCGTGCACCGAGTACCTCACCGGCACGCCCTTCATCAACGTGTGAATACGTTGTCACACCATATCTCTACAATTTATTAATTAAGGTACGTTGTTCACTTCGTGTTCACAAAGTTGAATTTAAATTAATTTTGTACCTTTTATATCAAGTACCAAATTTTAAAAATCATAACTTCCACATCCGAAGTTCAAATAAGACAATCTCAAACTCTATCTTGTAGCTCTCGAAAAGTTCTACAATTTTGGTATTCAATAGAAGTTCAGATACAGCAGTTTTGATTTTTAAATATACGATGCAAAAATATTTGTTCTGATTCAGACTTCTCTATGCAGGTCTCTGTGCGGGTCCATATCTCCTAGCTCCGTAGTCTAAATAATATAATCCATATATATTTCGAAAAGGTATCAACGAGATCTATAACTTTTGTGTTTTAACTTTTTCCATTAGAGCAAGTATTCAATTTCAAAATCACGTTACAATACAGTGCTATTTGTGGCATCCGTGAATTAATTTTTTCTTCCGGATAAAGCTTCTAGAATATGATAAATAATGGTGATAAAATTATTACTTTTGACATATAAAATGATATACTAAGAAGCACCAACGGTAATATAAATATAATATTTCATATAAATTTTTTAATAATATTATATATATCTAATAATTATATTGTATAAATAATTTATATTTAAATTATAAAGAGTATTTTGTTTTTTAAAGTCTGTAACAACACACGGATACTTTACTAGTCTCTACAATCTATTAATTGAGGTGCGGTCGTCCACTTTGTGTCCACAAAGTTAGAGATTGAATCCAAATCAGTTTTATACCTTTCATATCAAGTACCAAATTTCAAAAATCATAACTCGCTCATACGGAGCTCAAATTAAGCAAACTTAGATTCTATATCGTACCTCTCGAAAAGTTCTACAACTTTAATATTTAATATAAGTATAGATCCTGCCGTTTAGATTTTCAAATATGCGATACAAAAGTATTTGTTCTGATTTAGACTTCTCTGCGCAGGACTCTATGCGGGATCCATATCTTCTACCTCTGAAGTCCAAATAATATGATCCACATATGTTTCAAAAAGATTTCGACGAGATTTACATCTTTTATATTTTAACGTTTTTCATTGGAGCAAGATTTTAAGTTCAAAATCGTGTTGCAATGCAGTGTAATTTTATAGACTGCGTAAATTGATTTTTCCTTTCAGATAACACTTCTAGAATATGGTAAAAATAATGAAAAAATATTATTTTTAACATATAAAATGGTATACTAAGAAGCACCAACAATAATATAAATATGATCTTTCATATAAAAAATGTAAATAATATTATATATATTTAATAATTCTATTATGTAAATAATTTATATTTAAGTTATAAAGATTATTTTATTTTCTAAGTCCGTAGCAACGCACGGATAATTTGCTATCTCTACAATCTATTAATTGAGGTGCGGTCGTTCACTTCATGTCCACAAAGTTAGAGATTAAATCTAAATCGGTTTTGTATCTTTCATATCAAGTACCAAATTTCAAAAATCATAACTCCCTCATCCGAAGCTCAAATTAAGCAAACTTGGACTCTATATCATAGCTCTCGAAAAGTTCAACTTTGATATTCAATATAAGTACAGATCCTGCCGTTTAGGTTTTCAAATATGCGATGCAAAAGTATTTATTCTGATTCGGACTTCTCTGTACAGGTCTCTGTGCTGAATCCATATCTTCTAGCTCTGAAGTCCAAATAATATGATCCACATATGTATTGAAAAGGTCTCGACGAGATTTACAACTTTTGTGTTTTAACATTTTCCATTGGAGCAAGATTTCAAGTTTAAAATCGCGTTGCAATGCAGTGCTATTTTATAGACTGCGTAAATTGATTTTTTTCTTTCAGATAACACTTCTAGAATATGATAAAAAATAATGAAAAAATGTTATTTTTGATATATAAAATGATATACTAAGAAGCACCAACAATAATATAAATATGATCTTTCATATAAAAAATATAAATAATATTGTATATATCTAATAATTCTATTATGTAAATAATTTATATTTAAGTTATAAAAAGTATTTTATTTTTTAAGTCCGTAACAACACACGGACACTTTGCTAATTATACTTATAAGATTGGTGTAGCGGTTGCATATGTATGGAGTTGTATGTCCACGTATACAATGGTAAAGAGCTCGTTTTAGAGCCTTCACGTTTATTATTTTGTAAGCCTTCCTTTTTTCTTGGTTTATTCGAACAGAATCCACGTTAAACGGCTTGACATGACACGTTCTGCGAAAGGAATTGTATCAAGTGTGTCAATCCGATACATATGCAACCGCTGCATGTGAAGAACATTGCTTGCTGGCATACAGTGAAACATATACTGATCTGCTGGGTAATAGAAAAAAAAATGTAATTACGAATGACTTTTCCCTTTTAAAAAATTTGTCAAAACTACAACATAACACTTCTCCCCACGCCAAAATTGAGCATCAACTATATATACATATTACTATTGAATGCTATTATAACTTTCTAAGGCGACACAATGGACGGGATGATTTGATACATAAAAGGCCTGCTCTTTGAGACAAAATGACTGTTCTTGGTACTCTCTCTGAGTATTTGTCATTTACTTCTCGTCAAGAGTTATAATTTTTTATTTTTAGTCATTGTTTTCTTTAAAAAAAATTGAGTGAAATACACTGCCGATGCTTGAACTATTAGAAGTTCTCATATAGATCCATAAACTCTTATTTTGTATTTCTGACTTCCTAAACTATTTATGTGTTCTCGTTTGGTTCCTTAAACTCTCATTTACATATTATACTCTCTAAACTATTTATGTGTGTCATTGTAAGTCTCTAAATTATTTATATGTATCACTATCGATCATAACAAGACATAGCTAAATATAATCGATGATAAGTGGCATGATAATTCAATCTAAGCAGTCCATTGCACCCACCCCGAGTAGTTATTGCACATGCCCGTCTAGCAGCCATCATGCCTACCTGGCGTAATACCACCCATTCGCCGGGCTAGTTGTCGTAACATTGCATCTCTACTACTCAGTCCTGTTTGTTACACCCACTCATCGAACAGTTGCCCCCCCCCCCCCCCCTCCCCCTCCAAGCAACCATCATATTTACTCGCAAAATCATCTTTGTGCTAGTCTACCGCTACGCATTGCTCGCGCTAGTCATTAACTACCAATTGACCGCGCTAGTGGTCACGGTGGTGCACCTCTACGACCAGTGTCACCGTATTGGTTATCCGTTAGAACTCTTTGTTGAGCACTAGGATACTGGCTCACCGCACTCTTCCATCGTGCTAGTCAACACGGGATGCCCTTCCATGATCGATCTAATATGTCAGCTAATAAGGCCAGTCAATGCAGACCGACATGAAGGGTACATATGTCAATCGGAGAGAGTCATGTCTCATTAGAATAGACAATATAATAAAATATATAAATAGTTTAGAAATATGCAGTGACACATATAAATAGTTTAGGAAGTTAAATATGCACTAGCAAAGTGTCCGTGCGTTGCTACAGATTTTAAAAACAGCGAACTATATTGATAGGAAAAGGTTTAGCTCTATCATGTTATATTGTCTTGCTTACCGGACTCAAGTTGGAAACTTGATAAGATTAATCCTTGTATGTCAAACAATATTAGTACTATGAGCTTGAGAAACTATGAGACTAAATATTTGTATTAGTACTAATAAAAATTATAACACAGTGATTTCATGGAATTATCTACTAATACATTGTACACGATATTAATGAAACATAAGAGAAGGAATGGAATGATCAACGAACCCTGATGTGCAGATGTCTTGCAGGCCACGACGCCACCTGCCCTACTGTAATAACAGTAATTTAATATGTGTGTAAATATCAGAGCAATCTTTGTGATCAATCAACCCTAACATTCGCATGCAAAAAGGCCACGACGCTAGGAGAGTGTGCAGTGTGGTACGATCAAGCAGCACACAGCCGGACATCGATGAGGTCAGTAGCGTGTTCCTGCAATTGCAAGAGCAACAACACGAAACAATTAACATAAATGATAGATAGGATAAGAGAGAAATAACAATCTATTTGTATCTAAAGTCTTCACCGAGCATCCCTGTTTGTGCCTAAAGTCTTCACCTAGTGCATCCATGTTTGATCCAATATCCAAGCACAAAAAAGGAAAATCTGTTTGTGCCTCAAGTCAGCATGAGTTGAGCAGATGGAATCATGCATGCGTATCTTATTGATGGCTTGATCGAAGCACACACGGCAAATAGCCGGAGTAACGGATCATAGGAGGAGGCTTCAACTTCAATCATGGCCACGAGCTCACGACACTAACAAGGGCACCAATCCATAGTGTTCCAGAGGATATCTTTGACCTGACAATACGCATAGGTAGAGCATATTCAGTGGAGGTAACTAAATGGTCTCCTATTCTAAAATTTAGGAGACCAATTCAAAATATCAACTTTAATGGAACTGCTAAATATCCTCCTATTTTACATTCCCTCCTAAATCTCTCATCCAGACTGCTATATTTACAACTCTTTTATCTCCCTCCTATTCGCGGGCCCCACAGCTTTTTTCTCATTTTTCTTTTTTTTCTTTCTCTTTTCCCTCTCTTCTCCTCTCTTTCTCTCTTCTGCCTCTCTCGTGCACCCCGACGCCGTCGCGCGAGATGCGTCGGCTCCCTCTGCCTCCGGCCCGGTGCGCCACCTTCCTCCCCCCGCCGCCGGCCCGACCCAATCTCCGGCGCACAGATTTGTCGGCCCTGGCCACCGCCTCCCTCCCTCTGCTTCCGAACCATCACCACCACGTCGCCCGCGGCAGCGTCTTGTCCGGCCGTCACGATGATGTTCTCCCCTCAGTCGACCGTCCTCCCTCCCGCCGCCGCCGGTCGTCCCCCTCGCCCCGCCGCCGGTCATCCGCAGTCGTCCCCTCCTCCCCTCTTTCGCGGCCGTCGGCGCCCATCTGGGTGAGCACGGGCGTGACGGGGACCAAGATCTCCCCTGACGCCGGCTCGCCGTCTCCTCCCCCGCCTCCCTCCCGACCGGCCGAGCCATTGGGGACGGAGGACCAGCTCGTGATGGACGCGGCCGCGGGCTGGCAGCGGCGGCCACGGACAGGCGGTGGCAGAGCGGCGACTGCGCCGGCGGGGAGGTGGTGACTGCGTTGGCGGGGAGGAGGCGACGGCGTCGACGAGGAGGAGGCAACGGCGCCGACGGGGAGAGCCGATGGATTTGTTTTTGTTTCTGACAGACGGGTCCCACATTATTTAGAAATCCATTTATTATTCTCTACTGTAGTTGCAAGTAAAATTGGGTTCCCAAATTTATAACTAGGCTTGCAAATTAGATTTTAGAAGCCTAATTTAGCTACTATCACTGGAGATGCTCTTACGGACTGTAATTCTGTATAAAGTGGGTCTCAAACCCAACCCGTGCCAGACTCGAGGACAAAGCAAAGTCAAGAAACAAGTTCGGAATTGGCGTATTGCACCGAGTCCTAGTCGGACCCAAACCAGAGTTTGAGTCGTATTCACTGAGAACAAAGACGGTGTTGTATGGTGCCTGTTTGAGTCTTATTTGGTTTTGAAATATGGAACGTGCAATATTGTATGGATGTGTTCACCTCTTTTAATTAAATATAGAGATTAAAAAAATTTAGGGACCTAAATGAGAACAATGAATAGTATAGAGAGTCAAAAATGCAAAATAGAAGTTCAGGAACCAACATGAGAACCCGTAAAAAGTTAAGGAGCATTTCACTCTAAAAATTATATATATTTCCCATTACAAGATTTATATCTTCATTTTCTAATGAGAAGATTTTCATAATATATGTTTGACGTTGTGTTAAATTATATAGATATCTAAAAATTGATTGTTAAGACATATGACCAAAGGTAAAGCGGCGAGCACTTGAAAAAAATAAAATCTAAAACGACGAGTAATTTGATGGTTAATAAAACAAATATGTTCGAACATTTTAATGCAGCCGAAAAAAACTTCTCCCGACGAGTAACTTGATGGTTAAGCACCCCTAAAAAAATTCTCTTTCTGATGAAACAAAAAGAAGCAGCCCAGGACCGTGCGATGCAGCGTGGACGGACGACGGGCGCACTACCTTCTGACGTTTGTCTGACGATCTCGCTCCTTTCTTCCCCCACCGGTGCGACCATTGTTTTTCCTCAGGCCGCCTCCCCCCTCCAGCCCTCCACTCGGCCAACTGCTCCGCGCGGTGATTAGGGTTTAAGGCGCAACCGCAGCCGGCTCCCTTCTCTACAGATCCGTCCTCCCCGTCTCCATCCTCATCCTCGAGCCGAAGAATCTGAGCTGCGGAATCTGAAGGTCGCCCTCTGCTGCAGTACCCAACCTGTACGACCCCGCGGAATCGCCCCGCTGCTACGGGCCCTCAAGAATTCGACGACGCCTGATCGAGCTGCACGACCCTGAGAAGCCCTCGTTAGTTCTCTCTCCAGTCCTCTTCTCCCCCTCGATTGGTCTTTCAATTCCATGAAAAAAACAATCTTCTTGGTCCCGGTGCTCTTGTCCGTGAGAGAGATTAGAAGTGGATGCTCCCTAGACACTAAGTACATGTTTCTGTTAATGCGTGTATGAAAATTGATTGCTTATGCCTTTTGATTGTACATACAAATGTCAACTGTGTGCTACATGGCCGGCTCTGTAAATATCAGTTGCAGGTGGAATTCACTTGCAGTGAAGGTGTTCATGGAGTTGCATAAACAATATCATCGTTCTTTGAGTCTATTTTTGTGTGTGCTTGCGATTGCAGTTTCTGTCTATTGAATTTTGTGCTGCGATAGCTGATTTCGTATTATTGCAGCTGCTATATGCTTGTCTATTGAGCAGAAGACATGGCTTCACAAGGGACACCTTCCAAGAGGCCATTTCAGAAGAATTCTTCAGACCATGGTGGTCGGGGCAAGTGGAAGAAGGCAAAGCATGCTAATTCGCAGCATGCTCAGCTAAAGATACGGGCTGGTGTTCCTGTTTTTCGTGTTCTTTGCCCAGCTTCAAAATCTGGAAATGTAATTGGTAAAGGAGGCAGTGTCATTGCCAAGATACGGCAAGAAACTGGAGCTAAAATTACAGTTGAGGAAGCAGTCATTGGTTGTAATGAAAGGGTTATTTTCATAACTGCCACCGTGAAGGAGAGAGAAACTAACCATAAGCAAGATAGAGAAAATGAAGGAGGTGTTTCTGTTCCTGCGGGTGGTGACAGTGAGAAGTATAAAGACAAAGACTGCAGTAAAGAGGAAAATGATGATTCCGATGGAGACCATGGTAAGGAGGAAAAGGATGATCTAGAGAAAGACAGCAGTAAGGAGGAGATGGATGATTCAGATAAACACAGCAGTAAGGAGGACAATGATCATTCAGAGAGAGACATCATTAAGCAAGAAACGGATGATTCAGCAGAACACCATCTTAAGGAAATACATGATAGTTCAGAGAAAGACAACAGTAAGGAAGAAAAGAATGGTCCCTTGGCGGCAAAAGATACAAAACCAGAACCAGTGAGGGAAATACCAGCAATATTGAAGGCCCTTTTGCTTGTATTTGATAGGATTTTTGCAACTGAAGATGAAAATGAAACTGGGGATGCATCAGATGCGAGACATCCTGTTTCTATGCGATTATTGGTGCTATACAGCCAAGCTGGTTGGCTGGTGGGCAAGAACGGTAGTGTCATAAAGCAAATGTCAGTTGATAACAGCTGTGAAATTCGTGTATCAAAGGATAAGCTTCCATCATGTGCATTATCCCAAGACAGAATTTGCCAGGTATATTATTCAGCAATCTCTCTTTAATCATATTTGTACGCCCATTCGATCTATCTTACAAGTACTTATTGTAGTTCTTAGTGTTCACTGATATATCATTCATGCAGATCATTGGAGAGGTTGAATCTGTAAGGAAAGGCTTGAATGCAGTAGCTGAAGTTCTCTTTGCCCATCCTCCCAAGGAAAGTGATGTAGCTGCCGGTGCTCATCTTTCTGGATCATCATCACACTCTTTGTACAACCGGTCAGACGGTCTTTCTTTAGGAATGCAGCCAAACTTCCATATTCCTTTTCAAGGGCCATCGCAAGCCAATGGACCTTTTGATATCACTGATCATAGATCAAATGTTGCTCCTTTCCCCACATTGCCTGAAGCTCAAGTTCATGGCCATGCTGCAGTTCCTGTGGAAGTGGAACCCCTCACATTTAGGTTACTGTGTTCAAGAGACAAGGTCGGCAGTATAATAGGCAAGGGTGGCAACGTTGTCAATAATATTCAGAAAGATACAGGCTGTGAAATAAAAGTTCTTGAGACTGTTCCGAAATCAGAAAACCGCATCATCCGTATATCTGGACCAGCGGTAGTTACCTCAATTTTCTCTTGGAGAATTAGGTGCATTAAATTGTCATGAAATTTGCATTTGATCCATTTTTGTGATTTTCTTTCTGGTTAAAATGGCATTCAATTTTATTAGAGCACACACATTTTAGCATACTCTGTTTCATATTGAGTTGTAAATATTTTGGATTCACTAGAAATGATACTGTGACTTTGGTATACTTTTGCAACCTCTGCATCTACATGGTGCCCTTTTGGTTGCCACTTCTAGGATGTACAAGAATGTATGCTGCAACAATTTTTTCTTCTCAGTTAGCATGCAAATCTTGTTATAACACAAGATAAAAGTTCCACCAAACTGTCTTGCAAAACACGGAAAATGGCATTGCAAACATTGTATCAGGCCAGTCTCAGTGCACTGTTTCATTGCACTGTTTCCAAGACAGATTCTTGGTAATTGTTGGGTTTCACAGGGATTAAACTCTTCTCTCATCTGGTGAAACTCTACTTTCTCTTTTCCCATAATGACCTTGCCAATTGCCATGTCAGCAAAATTGCTGATATGACAAAGAATTTATAATGCTTATGAAACTCTCCATTGAGACTGGCCTTATAAGACCTGATGGCATCTATTTTTCCATTGCAAGGCCCTCTTTTCTTTAGTTCTCTCATGCTAAGCCGTAATCTTTGTTCTTTATTTGTGGCTTACGAGGTATCTACTATCTAGTCATTTGATGACTCTTGTAATTGTATTGGCAACTCTAGAAGTGTATACAATTTATGATTTTGCATGGCATAACTTTTTCTTGTATTTTATGACCACTGTCATTCAAAGTTTTAAACAACAATACTAATGACTGATGTGGCCATTTATCTTTCTGTTCTGTAGCATCCTGGTGATGGAATTTCTCCTGCTCAGAATGCAATTCTGCATGTGCAGCGTAAAATTGTGTCACCTTCCTCTGACAAGGAGAGTCCAGCAATATGTAGGCTAGTCGTTTCACCTAACCAAGTGGGTTGCCTGCTTGGCAGAGGTGGCGTTATCATATCTGAAATGAGGAAGCTATCAGGAGCACATATTGTAGTACTGAGCAAAGACAAGATCCCGAAGGGTGTCCCACAAAATGATGAAGTTATTCAGGTCTGCATTTGTTGTTTCAGTTATATTCTCAAGCCAATTGTTGAGGAATGTATCAGCACCTATCTTCGTTATGATGAGATTCTTGTTTTTTTCTATTAGCTTACATATTGCCTATATCTACTCTACCCTTAGTTCTTTCTTCATTGGTGAATTAAAATAATTGCTATTTTTTCAGATAAGCGGGGACTGCGAACCTATTCAAGAAGCTCTAATGCAGATAACTGCTAGGCTTCGTAACCATCTTTTTCGGGACAGAATGCCTGCAGTGGGCCCTAATATGCAGTCACCATTTGGCTTAATAGATTCTCAGTTTGGTTCATACATGGGTAGCCATGAATCCCCATCTCTGTTTCCTAAAGACTTTATGGGACGACCACTGGATGCGATCTCTGCTCCTTGGACCATGAAGGTAACAACACCATTCCTAGTGTTATTTGACTAGTTCTGTTGCTAAATCATAGGTGCCATGATGCATTGTGCTTCCAGCCTTCCACATTCTTTGCGTTTCTTATACGTGTGCCATACTGCCATTGTGGTCAAATTCTGTAGGGCATACCTGATGGTGATAAAATGTCGATGCCTGAAATCCCAGGAGCAGCACATAGAGGACTTGGTGGATTTGCTGGGTTAGTTTCTTCTCTCACATATATTTTGTTACATCTCTTGACTAACAACAATGGATAACATTGTTATCTAACATGAGATAGTCTCAGCAGTCCTGGTCAGTCATCTTTGGTTCCAAACTTAACCGCAGAGGTGTTGGTTCCAAGATTACTTATTCATGCTCTCGGTGATGGAGGTTGTTTGGATAGGATTTGTGAGGTTTGTAATCCACCTTTTTTTTTTGTATGTGTAATATCTCCAGCTGTTAACTGCAATATGCATGTTTGACCTACTTAATTCTGTGTGCAGTTTTCAGAAGCTAAGATAACAGTGGCTGAACCTCTAGTTGATGCAATGGACACTGCTGTTCTAATATCTGGCACACCAGACCAAATGCATGCAGCGCGAAGTCTTATTCAAGCATTTGTTTTAAGTGAATCATTTATTGCATGATATTTTTGTTCTCCGAAGGTGATGCTAATGATGGAGTTTATGTAGGCTTGGGGTGTGTTTGTTTTACTGGATTGGCCTAGATTGACTTGACAGACTCATCCAATCTAGTGTTTGTTTCACTGTCAGCCTGGATAGGATGGACAAGAGCATGGAATATTCTTCATAGATGCTGGATAAGCCTGTCCAGGAAAATTGGTCGGACGACGCTGTCCAACTTCTTTAAGCGTGATTGTTAGTGAATAACTAAAGATTATTAGTATATTATTATGATATTAATATATTATATTATGAGATTATGGTTAATAAACACTCATATGTTAATTAATGTACAAAATATACATGGATGAGAATGTGATTGTTGGTAATTAGCATATTTACTATTAATTAAGCATTGTTATAACAAGATTATCATTTACAAATATTAAATTAGGTTAATTAGTATATATTTTATTGCTATTATTTGCAAGTAAGATATATAATTAAGTTAATTATTCTCATCCAACTTCTCTTATCCCTTCAATCAAATAGAAAACTTGAATTGCTGATTCCAATCAAACAAACACTGAGTTGGATAGTCCTGTCCGAGAAAATATGGATGGGATGATCCAATCCAACTTTGACGCTCAACCAAACGCACCCCAAATTTCTGCTGTAGCTTTAGTATGATGGAGTAGTATCGTAGACTTAGAGCTCTATGTAGAACTGCTTGCCCCAAGGCAGATAAGTGTAATGCCCTTTGCACTGTGGAAGCCTACCTAAATATGGTGTCCTTAAAGCAGACTTGCAGTGAAACTCGAGAAATTTATGGAGTGGTTCTAGCACACCAGTTGTCTGCTGGATTTCTCGCATGTTAAGTGCAAATAGCTCTGTCATCATTGTTAATAGCACAGGATGTAATATATTGTTCTAGTGTGATGTTAAGCATTCAACTTTCTCCCAAGATTATATTGAGAGAGAATATCCATCTCTATTTGTTCAACGGCGATGGTTAAGCATATCAGTAGCTGTTTGTACAATGTGGCATTGGTTTTGCATTTCACATGATATCGAAAATTGCAACATCATCTTTTAGGAAACATGGGAAGGATTCAAGATATAAGTATGAATATACGGTTTGCTCCTGAACCTAAAGTTTTGATGCTGATTTACTGGCATGCGATGATATTCTGATCGCACATCTACATTTATGTAAATTTGTGATCAATGTTACAGAGTGCTGTAGATCGCTTGCATTCCCTTTACCCTATCTGCCATATGGAAAATTCTTTGCTACGGCACTTCTTCGTTGATACTAGCTCTGATGAGTTTTGGCAAAGTCTCTTAAACTTGTAACCACGGTGGTTGTTGCAATTTGTTTGTGGCGATTACAAAAATGATTATGCAGCTATGCCATGTTGGTTAGATAACCAAGATGATCAATTTGATTGTTTGTGCCCAATGTAATGATACGGTTCTTGACTGGGATCTACAGCCTACAAGGAAAATAATCAGAAAGCCAGAAACAATCAGTGAGGAGTAGGGCCAGCGAAGGGCAAAAAAAAAAAAAAAAAAAAAAAGACGATGGATGTCATCTCGGCCGGGCTGAATAGGGTGTAAGGTGTGTGTTAGGAGATCATCCTTTAGTGGATTATCTCCCAAGTTGTATTCAAAAACTTGTTGCTGACGAGTCGTCAGATGTCGAGTAATGGCAAGTTTTTTCCATTTCAAAAAAAAAAAGGAGCTCACCTCTCCCGAGTCCCGAGGCGCCGGTCGACCTGACCCTTCCGCGGCCGGGAGCTCACATCTCATTCAGGAGCACGCGCAGCAGCTCACACCGACGCCATCTTCCCGCGCCGGCCTCGCGCTAGAGTCAACCCAACCTCTTCCCGGCCGCGGTGTCTCCGTCCATTGTCTGCGTCCCCAGAACCCGGCCGCGCGAGCCACGAGATCCCCCCCCCCCCCCCCCCCCCCCCCCCCTGTGCTTCGCGCTCCAACGTCGGCGCGCCCCACCGGAGCTCTATGCCACAATGCTCGCCACGCCCTTGCGCTACTCGACGGAAATCATCACTGGGTGCCACGATGCCCCGCCCGGATTCAAGTTCCAAATCGTTCCTGGCGCCGCCACCCGCCGGTGCCTCTCTCTTGTCGGAGCATAGGATGCAAGTCGGCACTCAATGGGTAGTTGTGAGTTAAGCCTCTAGTTTATTTTAGCCACATTTGTTGAACTAGTTTCATGAGGTGAGAGCAAATTCTAGTTTATTTTAGAGAGTTTTAGGCCCAACCACCGATTCACAAAATACAAAACTTGCATCCCTATCAGAGCATAACGCCCGGCGAGGTCATCTGCGGCGGCCGATGAAGGTAATTGCTTGCTTCAGAACAACCATATTTTCTAAGCCGATCTTCACCAGATTCTGATCTACTAATGCAATGCAGAGGGATCTCAAACAAGCAGTAAATCTTGCTAAAGAGCGAGGGATTCAATGTGTGAGGATACGGTAGTATGAATGGTGGACACAAACCAAAGGAATCACAGAATAAGGTGATTGTCAAGTTTTCTTATAAGCATACACACTGACACTGTATGTGCTATTCATTTTACAAACAATGTATATGGTAACACGATCTTGGAATTACTGAATAGAAGATAGGCTATCTTTTAAAATGTGTCAAACCATGACGATGTACTCCTTTTTGAAGAAAAATAATCGCTTACATATTATACAACAGGGTTCTGTACAATCTGAACATCTGAACAGTGGTGATTCACACTTTAGCTGGTTAGCAAACAGGAAGGAAAAAAGATACATTGAGGGCTAATGTAGGCGTTTATTTCAATAACTGTAGTAAGTTCGCCTACCACAGATTCATCCACTAAACTGTGGCACATGTTCTGCAAGGTCTATAACACAAGATGGTTATCAGTTGAGAAAAATGGCTTAGGCGGCACCTGTAGATTCTGCAACCTCCCTGTTAGCATGTTCACCACCTTTGTCATTGATGGCCGATTTTTTGGGTTCCACTGAATGCACCATAGTGCCACAATGGCCAGTTGTCTCATTGTTGCTTTCTCCTCTTCAGTCATTCCCCTACCAAGTTCTAAATCCTGCCCAGTGGTAACATGTTCATAGATCGACTCTGGGAAGTAGACCTCGTTTTGGCTTTCAGCACTTGGGTCCGAGTTCCTCCTTCCACTAACCATTTCTAATACCAGCATGCCGAAACTGTAAACATCTGACTTGTAAGATATCTCTCCAAAGTTCCGAGAATATAGCTCTGGTGCAATATAGCCCATTGTGCCTCTTGCTGCAGTCAAGGTAACAATGCTTTGGTCCCTTGCACACAGCTTTGCAAGGCCGAAATCTGAAATCTTCGGATTGAAGTTATAGTCCAGCAAGATATTATGAGGCTTAATATCGAAATGGAGGATACGTTGGTTACATCCTTGATGCAGGTACTCCATTCCTCGGGCAATGCCTAAAGCAATATCTAGCATTTTGGTTGGTACTAGGAGTTTTTGAAAAGTATTAGAATCATGTAAGAATATATGTTTCTCCAATGACTCATTTGGCATGAATTCATAAATAAGAGCCCGTCTTGATCCTTCAGAGCAAAAGCCAAGGAGGCGGACAATGTTTCCATGGTGGATTCTCCCGATAGTTGCAACCTCATTGATGAATTCATCTCCATCTCCTTCAGAGTGTTCTATCATCTTGACCGCAACAGGGACTCCATTCGGTAGCTCACCTCTGTACACACTTCCAAATCCACCTTGTCCTAGATTAACCTTGAATCGTCTTACTATCTTCTTTACTTCAGAGAAAGTATACCTTGTAGGTTTTGATGTGCCATATGTTTTGAGAAACATTTCTACCTTCAGATGTATCTCTTCGTTATATCTTTTCCTTAGTGAAAGATAGAGTGCAGTGCCCACCATTGACAAAAGAACAACAAATGTGGCAACCGATGTTGTAGCTGATTGTGCAGAGAACAGGAAATTAGTGCATTGCATTCTTTCTGGCTAGAAGGTTCACAACCCAACTTCTGTTAATAAATCTTAACCCAAAAGGATAAGCAGAGGAATATGTTGGGAAACCACTTTACCACACACAAAAAAAGGAAGGGACATACTATCAACACATCGATTAGGATAGAAAATATAAAGACACCACATTTCATGATTGTAATGGGTAAAAGAAAATGTATGAGCGGAGTGATAAAAATAGAACTTTGTATGTGGTACAAGCAGATAATGTTGTTTATTTCCTTTTTATTTCATATGAATGAAAGATTTGGAATTTTGGATTGAAGCAGTACCTGCAATTACTTTGACACGTGAACCTGCAAATGTACCAAACAAGAGAATTTAGATTTGATTGATAGTTAATTAAGAAAAAGGGAAAGTAGCTCTTGAGAAAGAAAAGGTAAAACCCAAGATATAGTACATATTTTAAAAAGGAAAGTAGCTTATTTACAATTGACTGCTACATTGTATTTAGTGCACCGAGACCCCAAGTGATTCTGAAGACCAGCTAGGTCTCAACTATATGAATATATGTGTAAATCAGATGATCCCTACATATGTTTAGCACATATCATAAGCAACTTGGTCCTGCTAAGTGCTAACTAAGACGGTATAGAGGATTAGGAATTATTAGGGTGGGATAAGGTGGATTAGGTGTTTCTTATCACACCTCAGATCTATCTTAACCTTGTCAGCCATCAGAACAAGCAAACAACCAAGAAGCGTATCATTGCAGCTCCAGTTGTATCATACAAGCAACCATTGCCTACTTCTATACTGTCTGAACTACCCATCTATGGACCTTGAACTGCTGCTGCAGAGATTTAAATGTTACATATGTGATACGAGGTTAAGTTTTGTTTCTTCATTAACTTTTTTGCAGGTGGCTTATCGTGCTTGTGTTAATTCTGCTTACAGCTCCCAATTTTTTTTTGGAGATCATTATATTAAAACAGAAAATTAAGTAGTATAAATATGCACCGATTAGAAGTACCATTGCATGAATGACATGTGGGGACCATGGCCACATGTCAATGGTACATGCAATGTACTCTAATTCCGTGATCTTTTCTATGATGGTACAAAACAAAGATAACCTATGCATTACTGCAGGTCATTTGCCTGCAGGATTAAAGATTTTTACGTTTTAGCTCTACATTTGGAGCAACCACGTTTAAGAATTAACTATTAAGATAAAAGAATAATGTAAGTGATGCACTTGTGCTTGTAGATATTGAGTTCTTATTTATCAGAATCAGATATATAATTGCTAGTGTTTTGCTGGCCTTTTACTGTTGGATAGCAGATCTCATATGTGTGGATTGCAAACTGAAAACCGTAAAATAATAATACCTCGACGCACGCAGAATGTTTGATTCCTTTGCGAGCTGAATGCGCACCATCGGCCTTGTCTTTCACAGTTTGAGCAATTGTGAGCAACGGGGTTTCCGTAGGAATTTAAATAGGTCACTGTGGGAGCAAAATTGATTGTTCTTTCTGCACTTTCTCTGAATTTATAGCCGAAATAGAATTGTGGTATCGGAATTGGGCCATTTGCAAAATGGATTGTTCTTTCTGCACTTTCTCTGAATTTATAGCCGAGATAGAATTGTGGTATCGGAATTGGGCCATTTGAGATGACCTCACAGTCCAACGGAATACGATACGTAGGTGCATAATAAGACACCAAATAGGAGAAGTGGGTTGTGTTAGTAAGGCAAGAGATAGGGCCAGCAATGTCATCATCGGCATAATCATTAGGGATTGTACTTGGTGTCAACTCTGTCAACTTTGTCGAACAGCTTATTATGGCTGCAGAATACCTAGTGTATATGTCGCAAGTGCTCCAATTTACTTGATTAACATAATAAGAAAATCGTAGAGTATGAAGCGGTACAGATTTTAGAAGAGGGCAGGAGTCTAAGCCTGCCAGAGGCAGAGGGATGATGGTCAGGGTAGGATACTCGTAATCTATTGCTGTTACTTTGTACGGCCTTCCAAGGTATTTGTTGTCTAGGACGGTGTCTTGACCAGAGCATGATAGCTTCATGCATGATACGCCGCACAAGGATGATGTATTATTGCTGGAGTCGAGATAAAAAGGGAACCTGATCTCTGGGCCATGGTCGCTGCACCGTGCCGGCGGGCAGTAGCTGAAGAAATCTTTGTCTTCCCATGCTGTGAGCACCTTCAGCTGAGCTCCAAGAAGAGACACCAACAAGAACAAGAAGGCAGCAAGAGAAAGTTGAGAGCTCATCTTGAGTATTTGTTCGTCGGAGTGGTAAGGTATGTAGAATAGATGACAGATGGAGACGAAGATAAAGAGTGTGCAACGCAAATATCCCAGTGGCCCTCGAGGGATTATTAGGATCCTGAATCCACTCCCCCAATCATGTGCTTTCTGTATGAGCGGCATACGTGTGGGTGCCTGGCCGGCTGCCTAACTTCGTCCTTGACTGACTTCCGTGCCGTGCTACATGCATTATTGCGCGGGCATACGTGTCTGTGACTGACCGGCTGCCTAACTTTTTTGACTGACTTCATTGTTACAGGAACCTTTGTGCACCACTACTCGTATTTAGTACTCATTATGAAGAGTGTCGTTTTTGATTTTTTAACGTTGTGTTTGACCATTTGTCTTATTTATTTTTTTTGCAAATATTATTTATTTTTTATAATTAGTTTTATCAATAAATATATTTTAATCATAAAATATTTATTTTAATATTTATATAATTTTTTTGAATAATAAAGAATGTTAAAAATGATATCTCAAATCAAAAGCGACACTTTTACAAGAGATAATATACAATAATGCGATTCTAGGTGGAGTAACGGATTGCAGACGGCTAGAGTCCACCCCATGACCTGCTAAAGTCCGTCAACTGCTTGCCCACCCACCCCCAATTAAAAGCGTGGAAACTAGTCAGTAGTCACTACGGGAATCAGCAGCCAGAGTCCCCAATCCGGGAAGCTGCAGCCATGGCTAGCTCCAGTAGCAGTAGTATTATCTACATCTTGGAGAAAGCTGCAGTGATCTGTTCCTTTCTTGCCGTTGTTGTTGCTGCAGATGTTGGAGGAGGAAGGCACTGTCCTCCTTCCTCTTGTGGCCATCTTCGCAAAATATCCTACCCTTTCCGTCTTCAAGGTGATTCACGACAGTGCGTTACTACTCCTCGTCCATGGTACGACCTCTCTTGCAGCAACAGTGGCAAGGCCACCATTCAGATTAACACAAGAAAGTACTACGTGAGTAGCATCAACTATACTTCTGAGGATGTAGCATCAACTATACTTCTGAGGACTTCTTGGTCATCGACGCCACCATGCAGGATGATGTGAACAACAGCTGCCCTCTTCCTCGCGCTGATGATCACCCTGACCCGCCTTACTTTAACTGGCCTCTGCATTTGTGGGAGATTCCAACTGATTCTTATGGCTTTGTCAATTTGGATACTTCTTTGGACAGGGTTTGGGCATGCTTTGTGAATTGTTCCAAACAAATAATAGCAGATACTGATGCTAAGCTACGGTACAAGCCCGTTGCCTGTTTGCCTGCCAATAATTCGTTTGTTTATCTCAACAGATTTGATGGTTGTATACTTGGAGAGCTTCAACCCTCTTGTCGATACTTGGCCATGATTCCCTTTGATAGTCAGCATATATCTGACTACTCAGGTCTACAGAATGCAAGTTACACTGATATTGTTGGATTCATAAGAAAGGGATTTCGTGTTCTATTTCCATATCAATTGAGTTTTCAGCGTGGTATGAGCACCACGCAATGCCTGAACGATTCAATGAGGTGAGTTTGCTCCTGAATATATCTTGCCTCAATGACCCTGTGGATCCATTAATTTACTACAGAGTTTGCTGCGTCTTCTCCTCACAATTCTATCAGATGTGTTCCTTCAATTAAACCGTACTGTATAATGGTGCGGTCTGCAGGTACTTCAGGGAGCAAATGTCTGGTGCGAGCATTACGAATTTAACCCGTGCTATATTCTGGAGCGATATACATTTCGCAGATTGCAGAGCTACCGGTCACGTCTACACAACAAAATTGATGTCAATTGTGGTTATCATAGTATCCATCATTGTTATCATCAAACTCCATTTTGGTACGCTTGAATTATCTTCACTTAATCATTAGCATTGTCCTGTGTACTCTTCCACTATCTAAAAAAAACATATGCTTGGCATGTCTTCAAAGTTATATGTAGGTTAATCTTGGGGTCACTGGTGGTATTCATCTTCCTTGCCCACAAGTACTGGAAAACAAGGATCACGATTGATGCAGTAGAGAAGTTCCTCCGGACGCAACAGATGATTGGTCCAATGAGGTATGCCTACACAAGCATCATCGCCATTACAGGCCATTTTCGGGACAAGCTTGGCCAAGGAGGCTATGGCTCTGTATATAAAGGTGTACTACTCCCAGGGAATGTTCACGTTGCTGTCAAAATGTTGTCTGGTAACTCCAACTGCAATGGAGATGAATTCATTAGCGAGGTCTCCACAATTGGTAGGATCCACCATGTCAACGTGGTGCGTCTGGTTGGGTTCTGCTCAGAGGAAATGAGGAGGGCACTTGTCTATGAGTATATGCCTCGGGGCTCTCTTGATAAGTACATCTTCTCATCAGCGAAGAGTTTCTCCTGGGACAAGCTGAACGAGATCGCTTTGGGCATTGCCAGAGGGATCAACTACCTACATCAGGGTTGCGATATGCAGATTCTGCATTTTGACATCAAACCACACAATATCCTTCTTGATGACAACTTTGTCCCTAAAGTTGCTGACTTTGGTCTTGCCAAACTATACCCACGGGACAAGAGCTTTGTCCCAGTGAGCGCAGCACGAGGAACGGTAGGTTACATTGCTCCTGAAATGATCTCCCGGAGCTTTGGTGTCATATCAAGCAAATCTGATGTCTACAGCTTCGGGATGCTACTACTGGAAATGGCTGGAGGAAGAAGGAATGCAGACCCAAATGCAGCAAACTCAAGTCAAGCATACTATCCATCTCGAGTGTACATGCAACTAACTCGGAAAGAAACATGTGGGGTCTTTGATGACATGCATAAATTGGAGAAGAAGCTTTGCCTTGTCGGATTATGGTGTATTCAGATGAGGTCGTCTGATAGACCAACGATGAGTGAGGTGATAGAGATGCTCGAATGTGGTAGCGATGATCTGCAGGTTCCCCCCAAACCATTCTTCTGTGATGATGAGCAACAACCTGGAGTAGAGTCCTATCATATGTCGTCTGATCTGACTACAATCTCTGAGATGCAAGAGGATGATGACGACGATGGCATATGTTTGTTTCAAAGCTACAAGTAACTTAGCACTAGTAAGTGCGTTTGGAAATCCTGAAGCTGGTTATATGTGATTATTGTATTTGCTGTGCATGCCGGGGTCACAACGCTGAGACTAATGTAGTATTATGTACTTATCATGCAAGACACAAGATAGTGTGTTTTACTAGCACTCTTTACTAGTACATGCTTGATCGGCACAAGATAGTGTGTTTTACCGCTGTACTACCATTCTTGACGCAAGGAAATCCATGCGCGGCAACAAAAAAAACAACGCTAGTCTGCTTTCAAGTGTGCTGTTGTGCAGCCCAAACTTAGGTTGTCATTTTGGTGAGCTTTTTTTTTTAAAGGCAGGAGCATTGCCATTCATTAAGGTAGAAAAGAGAATTACAACCTAATGTTACATAGATTAATCCAGTAGAACCGCCAGGCCTGAGCCATGGACATCACCAAGCTCGAGATGACGAAACAAAGATAGGAGAACACCAAAGTAGACTGATAGACGGAAGCTGTAAGAACGAATAAGAACAACTATGGAGGCAAACACAGAGCCTCCAAGAGTCTAGCCATTCCGGACAAAGCCTGCAACTGATTATCCCTCTTAACGAAGATCCACTTCTTCGTTAACATGTCACGGACCTTTCTGAAGGCTGGTGTCTTTGGCTTAATTTTGGACTTCTTATTGAGACCACGAGTTCGAGTATCCTGCAAAGGCACTACTCTTGATTTTTTTTTAAGAAGAAGAGATTTGTCAGGTAGTTGTCATCAACTGTTTGACATTGCCCAATGCTTTGATCAATTCTTGCCCAACCATTTGCTTTGCTTCACTCCTAAGCAACATTGGAGTCTAGGCTTCTTCATAGAAAAGGTGGGGATTGACATCACGCACAGGCATAGTAGTCGGCACTGAGGAGCTCACCTATGTGAAACGCTTCTGGGTTGTAAGTACGACCTCAAGCAACATTGGATCTAATGACCACTCGCAGGCAGAAGGTGGCGAGCAATGCCCTATAAGATGGCTGTCGTCAGCCATGGTGTTGTTGGTGTCACTGGAGAGGTGCGACGGTGTCGGAGTGCCCCCAAGGTTATGATCGAGGAGGCTTGGATGCTGCTGAGGATTGCTTGAAGGGCATTCTATGGCAGTGGCACAGCAACAAGAGGGGCACTGTGTGGAGATGTGGCCAAAAAGACGGCATTGCCAACACTTTGCTGGATCACAACATGATGCAATCTTGTGATCTCGAGCAAGACAATTGAAGCATAGCCCCTTCATCCTCTCGAAGTAGAGCGAATGCCGCTCCTCCAACTATTGAACACATTACCCGACAAGGCTCTGTGCGTTGTTGTGGATGCTTGGACTTCATTACTTGCCAGCCCTCTTCGTTTTTTTCCAGCTTACTCACCTCAGAAGCAGCTTGATGGTCAGAGACTCTTTGACATAGCAGCACATCTTTATAGGAGGACTTGCTATGCCGTTGTAGTTGGGGTTGGCCTTCAAACTTGGCAACAAGTTGTTGGTGGATGTGCTGATACCTGGATGTCGGCGGCTTGCAATGTCCATAGCCCTCACTGACCACACGCCCAACTATGGAAGGGCGTGTTGAGTTATGTTCCAAATTCATTGTACATTGGAGGCTGACTTCTGATGGAGCGAAGCGGAGGCCCGTCGCCGGAGGCTTGGGCCGTCATCAAAGCTAGGTTGTTTCTCGATGGCGTCGATGAAGTATGATCTACCGCTGTTGGATTACAGCATGAGGTTCTCGCTGTGGCAAGTCAAGATGTGGGCTGTTCTGGCGCAAACTCATGATCTCGATGAGGCGCTAGAAGGCTTTGGCAAGAAGAAGGAGGCGTGGACGAATGAGGAGAAGCGCAAGGATCGTAAGGCTCTGTCCCTAATTCAGCTTCATCTATCTAATGATATTTTACAAGAAGTGCTGCAGGAAACGAGTGCTGCAGAACTTTGGTTGAAACTAGAATCGATCTGTATGTCCAAAGATCGAACCAGTAAGAAGCATATGAAGATGAAGCTGTTCACGCTCAAGATGCAGGAGGGTGGTTCAGTGTTGAACCACATATCTGTTTTCAAGGAGATCCTTGCCGATCTGCTGTCGATGGAAGTCGCGTACGATGATGAGGATCTAGGCCTCTTACTCTTATGTTATCTTCCTAGTTCGTTTGCTAATTTTCGTGACACCATACTTTTGAGCCGTGATGAACTAACCGTAGCAGAGGTTTATGAGGCGCTCCAATCCAGGGAGAAGATGAAAGGCATGGTGCACTCCGATGGGTCATCGTCTTCCAATGGCAACGCACTACATGTTAGAGGCAGAACTGAGCAGAGATCGTTCCATGATGGCAATGAGCGTGAGAAGAGCCATGATGGTAGAGGCCGCTCGAAGTTCAAACCGCACACCAAAAAGTTCTGTAAGTACTACAAGAAGAAAAATCGTTTTATTAAGGATTGTTGGAAACTGAAGAACAAGGAGAATAGGAAAAATAATTTCGATGGTAAGGCATTAGTATGGTACATAATCCCGTTTAGGGGTTTATCTTGTGATTATTGTCATCTTGTAAGCCGCCGTCGTCTTGTCGGCGTTGTAACCCTAACTCTTGATAGTAAAGTTTTGCTGGCTGGCGTCCGTGATTTTTTCCCTTCTGATTTGGGAGGGTTTTCCACGTTAAATCTTGTATCCTTTGTGGTTTGATTTTTTTGTTCTTCGTCGTATTTGCGACATCGGTTTATAACAGGGCGGTGATGGAGCGCTAGGAGGCGCGGATGTAGGAGACTGCCCGACATGGCGGCGCCCTGACCGACCGTCACTCTACTACTGCCCCTGGTCCACCGCCGGTGGATACGGGCTTGAACTCCAACAGATGACCGCTGTGTCAATGGTGGAAGGTTATCCCTCACCGGATGCCGCGACGACAGTGAACTGCCACCATCACGATGACCTCTAGCAGCGCATCGACGACGGAGCCTGGGAGGCGGCCCAACTTCTTATCCTCGCCAGGAATTGACATGCTCGCCCCCTTGAGCACCCGCTGCTCCCTGGGCGCCTTGCCGCCCAAAGGTCTGCTCGCCGCCTATGATACACAAGCGCTGGTGCAGTGGAAAGGGGCGCAACGACGGCCGCTTCGATGCCAGATCGGCGATGGTGGCGGCGTAAGGAATGCCTCTCAGTCTGCACATTGGAGGGGTGTGAGACGGAGCTGCTTGTGGGAGGTGAAGGAGAGGAAGAAGATCTCTCTGGATCTGCGATTTGGCAGGCTGGGATGACCGGGAGGGTGGTCATCGCCGGGACAGCACCCCGGCGACGGGACAGGTGACGTGCGAGTTGCCAAGGCTAACGACACTTTTGCAGGAACTTTCACTCGCCCATTTGTCGTCACTACTCCCTTTTGGTGAGCTCAGACCTGTACATATGGCCTTGACCTTGAGGCGTTAGATCAAATTTTCGTGGTAATAATCAGCATTTTCTTCCCTTTTATTTTTTTAAATGCTATTCTCTAGATAAGCGGGGAATGTGAAGCTGTCCAAGAAGCTCTGATACAGATTACTGCTAGGCTTCGTAACCATCTTTAGAGATGAAAGCAAAAGCGGTAATTATCGGTTTACTGATGCTCGTTTTTGCATTTTATCGACCGCAACATATAAAAATCATATTTCAAAAAAGTGGAAGCAAAAATGGTAGAAATTCGTAGAAGTGGTAATGAAAACAATTTCAAAGTCTTCCGATCATTTCCGCAAATTTCCATTTTATCGTAGAGTAATATAGGTAATTACCATATTTAATTTTTTGATATAGCAAATCTCTCTAAAGGCAAGTGATTCTTCTAGCCTGAAATAAATCATAAATTTCTCAACATAAATTTTATCCACTTTCTATTTTTGCAAATGCAATTTTTCATATATGTACATACTATTATTCAATAATCAATATGATACAAGCATTTTATCATAGTCCTTGTGCCATTCTCAAGACGCAAGTATGATACCTCCAATTTTCCTATTTTATCAGTGTCATATTTCACGTTTCATGTTTCTGATTATTAATATCGATTCCCGATCGATATCATCCATTTTAGTTGTAATAATATCATTTCCGACTACCAATATATCGACGCCGTATTCATTTCCATCAATATCGTTATCAATTTCGTGTAATAGAACCACCTTACCACGGAGACGATTTCGTTCCAGGATCTTTCTCGGGTGGCGACACGTGCTGTGACGCCCAATAGTACAACACATGACAGAAACAACATAGCTTGCAACAAGAATAAGATCGAGTACATAATTTTACATAAATCCAAATTTAAGTTACAACTCAGAGTTTTAAAAGTGCGGAAGCAAAATAGCGAAAGGTCTGACCGAATAAGTAAGATACAATCGCCCTCTCACGACAATACACAGTAGTAGTAGCCGTCCTTGGTCGGTGTCAAGCCCTTGACACCGTGTCAGCGTACACAATCCTACTCCTCAACATCATTGGTGCAAGGCTCCCACTCAATATTCCAGCAGTCAGGACGCTGGCCTTCCTAGTGGAACCTCCCACCACAGTGGCAGTCTCCATCCTGATCATCTGAAAATCACATAGAATATCGCCCTGAGTAACTAATTTACTGAGCAAGACTGACCCGACAAAATGGCCATCTATAGCCAACTCCTAGACATGCACAAGCTAAGTGCAGGGTTTATGTTGCCAAAAGCCAGCCTAAGAGTATATCCTGAGTTTTTAAGTTTTAGCATCAAGTTAAGTTGACATGTAAAATAGTAAATTTAGTTTGCACTATGACTACAATCATCATGGTTGTAATACAATTAATAATAAATGCATACAACAATATTGAATCCATTCATCATATTAATGGCTTCTGACACTGTTCCGGAGCAGCGATCAAGCGGTACTCGTTACTGTGAGGGCAACGACTCGAATCGATTTACATTCTGCAGGAGAAACCTGCTTACACGATCCATACGCGTTTTATGGAAGCCGCATGGAGCAACCTTTCGCTTACGGTACCACCAGGTCTTCCGGGCCTGGCTCCCCCGAGAAGGGTCCTCCAACCCGATGCGCCCCATGCCACCATCCGTGGGTAGATTCCTCCCTCCTCTCAGCCTCAGTTCCACCAAATAAGGGAGTAGGATATCTCCTGAACTGGCAGTAGTCATAGCTACATCAGTTTACTAGGCCCATAACTCCAGCATGCAAACAATACATTCAAACTTGACCTCATAGGACCGGACACGAGGCGTAGCCTTAGATGACTCGGACGGGGCTACCTCCTTAAAGACAAACTGTCCTTCCCTTTCCACCTAGTTGCCCGTCCGGTCTTCATTGTTATCCCATCCAAACTTTCCATCAGCCGACATCATTCCCCAGTGATAATATTTTCTGGTCTACGAGTGGTCTCCATACCACTCGATGAATAGTCATCCTAAATTAAGCAGAGCAACTACCGTCCTGAGGCTATTATCAGGTAAAGGAAACCTACTGCAATACTAGGTTTTCAAACAACTCCTATAAACGTAATGCACAGGCAAACCTATTTCACCCTATCTAGTGATAAAATAGAAAGAGTAAAAACTTGGCGGGATGCACCGGGGCTTGCCTTGAGTGGTTTCCTGGTTAGCTGGATCACCACCTGGTCCTTCTAGCTCCTGCTCCGGTACTGGCTCCACGTGGTTCACCTCGTGACCTATATGATGCAGATGATATGATGCATGAGAATATTATTTGATTCATGATACTTTCTCAACAAATACGTTATAGTAACAATATTTCATGTTGGAGTGAACGGGGTGTGTTGAATAGTTCAGTACTATAACACATATGGTCGAGACAGATTGTGGCCACGGTTAGTGATTTCTTTCATGGACTCTAGAAACTAAAAGTGGAAATTTGGCACAAAAAGCACGGGGTGTTGTCCATCAAAAAGGCTACTCAACGTTTAATAGGGTTTGCGGAACCGTCGTGTTTTGGAAAAGAGTTAACATTTTAACATGGTTCTAGAAGCCATTTGCATAGGGTGATTTACTATAAATAGGATATATTAGGGATGATTTATTGACCAGGTTTTATTTACATGCATTGAGCCAATCATTTTAAATAATTAAAACAATGCTAAAGGCTAAATAATTAATTGAGACTAAATTACAGAGAACTAACATTTGTCACTTTGCAGGATTATTAGGCATTGCAAACTAGGATTAAATACCAAGTTTCAATAATTTACCATTCGCAGGGAATTACTTATGGTTTATTTAGTGTGTTGCTTAATTAATTTAGTTTTGAATAACATGTAAACATGCAAGAAGGTTTGTTATTTTTTTACAATTGGTCATGGTCAGAGGATCCCAGGGAATTTTATTTTACCTCAAAACACCTAGTAACGAATTAGTTATGCATTTTTGAAGTTAATGACAATTTCCTGGAATTTATAAATCAAAGGGAAAATAGAAATCGCCACCGGCCAATCAGATATGGGCCACACAGGGGGCCACAGCGCGAGGGAGGCCAGATCCAGGCGTGGCCGCACCGGATCTGGTGCCGTGTGGCCTGCGGTGGGGCACCGCCCGGCCGCGCCGGAGCTAGGCGGCGCCACTGCCGGAAACCGGCCGGAGTCGACCTACGGAGCCTCGAGCCCAGCCATCGAGTGAGGAAGCACGCACCGCGCTCGAGGGTGGGGTCAACGGGAGGAGTGGCTCACCGGAGCGACGGCGGCGAGCGACAGAGATGGGGAAATGGGGGGTCGTGGCGCGGGTTTCTTGCGAGAAGTGGGGGTCGTCGCGCGGCCTGCGAGGGTGTGTACTCGGGGACGAGGACGAGGTGAATACACCTGGTCGGCTGATCTGCGTCGGGAGTTACCAGAGCGGTGGTGCAGCAAGCTCCCGCCGGCGGAAATGGAGGTGGCGGTGGTGGGAAAAAGCAAGAGGGGGGAGGAGGAAAGATGGGTGCCAAGTGTGGAAATGAGAGAGGTGCCTAAACCGGGGGCGATCGGGCCTCGGTTTTGCCCTGTCGGGTCGGCCGCCGTGACTCTTGCCGGTGTACAGGCGCCACACGGCACGTCGGCACCGGCAGCCCGGCCCCGCGCTGGAGGAGGAAGAGAGGAAGGTGGCTGACGGGTGGGACCCTCTCCCCTTTTCTTTTTTGTTGGTTTTCAAAACAGCGTCACTTTCATATTTTTACATCTTTAAAACTATTGATCCTATGCGCAATATAAAAATATGGGCGTGTTCATCATGAAGTGCAGTATTTTATAAAAATACTAACTATCACTAGCCCCTAACCAAATTTGAATAGGAATGTTGTGAAGAGGGCTAGTTTTTGACCCTTTTACAATTTATTTGGGGCATTAATTAATAGAGTAAAAATCTGAAAAATCCTCCAAATTCTAATTGATCATGGAATCCAACATATATTTTTGGTGGGGGTATCTTCCATTATAAGTTTTGGACTTGTAATTCAAATATCTTTCAAATTGCTTGAATTTGGTTTGAATTAAACAAAATTTAATTTTACTTTGCCATAAGTTGTTGACCTGGTGATTTCTAACCCTAATTCAATGGCATGGGTGTCACATTTCGCTTCTCAGAAAAAATATGAAAGCAAAAATAATTGAGCCTTCTTAATGTCCGCTCTCCTCCTTATGAAACGTACACATAATCATCATTACTTATGTTCTTGAGAGATTGAGAAATTTATTCCTATATTTATTCTTCTTCATGGTCTTTTTGTTCCTTGGATCATATGCACAGGATTTGATAATTTTGGAAGGCTTGATGTGGACGAGTGCTGATCGTGGGCAGCGATCCTGGGAGGCACTGAATCACTTGACGGACTCAGGATTGGACTTGGCAATGGCGACAGCAGCGGACGACAGAGGGAATGAAAAGTGACGAAGGCGGAAATCAGGAGCCGAGCCGATGTTGCCTCCCGCTTGGCAGCCGATGCCATTCTTCCTGGACCCAAGCCGACTGCTACTTTCGTTTGATCTCCTGCAATGTCCGCGCGTCAACAATCGGGGCAGGTACACACAGGAGATAGTTTGCGAACCGTCCGTATAGAATTTTTTTCCGAGGGACTCAGGGGCTGTACATAATCTGTATGATGCTATGCACGCTGAGACGGAAGCTTGCCTTGCATCGCTGAGGTATGCAACCCAGTTAGGGATCTCCAAAATTGTGCTAGAAACAGACTGTTAGCTTGATGACTGCACTAAGGATTGATACATACGACATGGCTCCAGGAGGCTGGCTGTTTAAAGATGCTAGGGATTTGTTACACTTAGACTTCCATGTCCTAAATATCCAACATTGTAATAGATCATGCAACTCTTGTCCGCTTAAACTTGCTCATTCTAGTTTATCAAGGAACCCGGACCTTCCCCTGTTGTGGATGGATCCCCTTCCGGCATTTGTACACAATCTGATGGTTCGCGATGCTGAACCAATTGCAATATAAAAGGAATGAGTCTTGTTAAAAAAAAAAACAACGTCCGGCCTTTACTGTAAAATGCGGGCCAAAATCATATCTACTTCTCCACGAATCCTCACGCCGCTGCAACTAACGCACTGCCGCGCCCGATGCGCCGCTCTACGGCCTCTACCTGACCCTTCCACCGGGGACCACGCGCCCCCAGAGCTCACCTCGCATCCACGAAATAGTTCACTAGGAAGTTAGATCATAGTTCAAAACAAACTACTCGTCACTTTCCAGTAATGTTTTCATGATTGTGACCCGACCGCCCGAGATCTATGAGACCCTGTTTACCTCTATGCTTATTTTTCATGTCTGCCAACCCAACATCTGAGACCGGTTAACTTATTACATTTACATTTGACTAGTAAAATACCCGTACGTTGCTACGGGTCTTTGTTAAAAAACATTATGGTTAAAATGTTTTTTTACTGTAAAAAATTTTCAATTAATTAATTTTTTGGCCGGAGCATTTGTCTTATTTTTATTTTGCTTTACCTTTTTGAGTTTTAAATAGAATATTCATTATAATAATTTTGGAGTGAGTTATTATTGGATTTTTTGTTATAATAATTTTTCTCTATAGATGATTAATTATTGTTAGTATGAAATATCGAATTGAAATCCGAGTCCAATTCAACAAAATATTAGAAAATGGTTCAAAAACAACTCAAACTGATTAGTGAATCATCGTAGGATACAAACTGAATACGACAATATTACGGACACATCTGGATACGAAAAAATGGTCTAGACGACCTCACCTTAATTAATAAGTTACAGAGATTATATATACTAGCAGTAATTAATAAGTCACCTTAATTAATAAGTTACAGAGATTATATATACTAACAGAGATTAATATGCATCTCTCATGCATAAATGTGAAACTGAAAGATATCGTATTTTTTTTAAACAAGTTGCCATGTACTAGAGATTCTGCTTTTCAGCCAGACCCTTGGATATTGGCTAAACATTTATTTAAAACTGAAACACTCGCATTTTATTTTCTTCTCAAATATTTAGTACACACAAAGGTGCTCGTATGGTGTATAGATTGAACAACACCAGAAACAAATTTGAGAGTCTACTCTAGAACGAAACACTAATAAGCTGTCCTGTTAGTCATTCACTAGTTTCTATCAGATTGTCTAATATGAGGGTGATCCTTAACCTAATTTACCTAACAAAGATATTGTCTAGAACTCTAGATTGTGATGATGAACAACTACTGCAATGAGGAATGTTTGCATTCTTTAATCATTCAGTTTCTCATTCATCCATTGTAAATCTTACGAGCCATGGTTCCTGATGTAACAGTTATTGCACACCAAGGAGCTTGTTCCCCTAACTATGTCCTCATTAGTTCAGTTGAGTGTTATTTATCTCTGAATCACTTTTTATGTCCTTGTTTGGGAGCTGCAATGCAACATTAGTACGGTGGATTAGGCTACGGAAGCGTTCATTCATTGCAATGTTCATGACTGTGCATTTATGTAGCTAAAAGTAATTTCGGTCTCATGTTTTGTTCTTCAGTCTAGTATGCTGTTTTTGTATATCAACAAAGTATTTTCCCTGCTACTTACTCCCTCCGGTCTGGAATGCTTGTCGTTTCAGACAGAGAATGAGCTAGAAAGGAACTACTGCTACACGTCCCAACGACAGTAATAGGAAAAACAGAGTACTATGTAAAGGACTTAGCAGTATCAAGTTAAACCTAGTACCTAAGCTGAACTTATCATAAGTTTAGTCTAGTGTCTAAGCTGGAGTTCCTTTAAGTCCAGCCTAGTACAGAAGCATAGTATAACCAAATAGCAGCTTCATACATCAAGTAGCAGCCTAATACAGCAAAATCTCTTGGAACTTTTTACACAGTAACTGCCTAATACAGCAATCAAGGCCCTGATTGTATTAAATTTAGTGTAGTACTTGCTACATATATCAAGGCTTTTCCATTTGCTATATTAAGGTTCTTGTGATACAAAAACTTGCTCGTGCTGATGCAATACCAGCAGAACCAGCAGATTGAGTCACTCCAGAACTGACTTAAGTTTTTCATTTGCAAAATCATTGGACTTTTTTTTGTAAATGTTTGCCGTGGGAAATAATTAATTTTCTACTTGTTATTGTCGGATGACTGAGTAAGCAAAGTAAGTGCTGAATTCTTAGAAACAAGTAGGGAAAGTAACTACTGAACACATTTCGTCCATGTGGAGTTGTGGACCCACTTCTACATGTTGGGTTTGAACTTTGCAACAAATACTTTACATGGGCTTTTGAGACGTGAAGCTGTTCAACCAAGCATTGCTGGGTAAACAAGGTTGGTGCCTTATCACAAGAGCAGAATTTCCCAACTGCAAGGAGAAGGAAAATGTCATCCCTCACCTGGCGTGCCACTTTGCATGGTCGTGACACACTGACAGAGGACTCATCAAAAGATTCAGCCTAGGAAACTCTGAATATATGGGGAGGCAATTGGCTGCCTTCCGTAAAATCAGTGAAGCACTTGGTTAGAAAGACTGAAATTATCGTGAAGGGGGTGAGTGAATTGATGCATGCTGACATTAGAGCTTGGAGTACTACTCTTATTCATATTAGTTTTGTGTCGATTGAGGAGGAGGTTTAAGACAACTCTCGGGGGTTTTTTTTTTTACGAGAGAAGACTTTCTTCTGGAGGTCGAGAAAACTCTTGAATCCCTGCCCCATCCTTACACAATGGTATCGTGACCTGTGTGAGATGATCAACGACCTGGACCAGGCCTTAGAGCATCTCCAACAGAGCTTCATAAACTCTTCTTAAATCAAATTAACGGGGTTTTATCTAAATAATCATCTTTAACAGCTCCTCATAACAACTCATAGATTTATTCTCTCCCTAAATTCTTCCCATTTGTAGCTAGAAACAAGAGAAAAATTAGGGGATCCTAATACTTGTATTTATAAGCAAATTAATATTGTTATGGTTCGATCAAAAGTTTTCGTGATCTATTTTTAGGAGAACTGTTGGAGAAGACAAGAAAACTTATTACTAACAATTTTTGAGCTGTTACGAAAAACACTTTTTTAGAATCAATTTTTTAGGATCTTTTAGAGATGCTTTTAGACTTGTGATTTGACATGGGATTTTTTTAATTCCATTCTAAAATTTGCTCTCACGAGGAGTCAAATTTAGGACCTGACGAATGCTACTAGAATCATCTAGCCAACTCATCTAGAGGCTCGTTCTCGCAGAGGTTATCCTACAAGTCCACTAGAGGAGCTTAGATGAGCAAATAGTGTCTCAAGTATGATCATCGAACCAAAATGCCACCTGGACCAAGATTTGGGAGCTTCATATTCCACCAAATATCGGGGTCGTTGTTAAAGGGCATGTAAGAGCATCTCCAACAGATATCCTAAACTGGATTGTTATCCCTAAAAACTGCCAGAAATCCTAAAATCTAGCAAAAATCTTGCTCCAGCAGAATTACTATCTCGAATGCAATCCCTAAAACTTTTAGGCTATATCCTAAATTTCTCTCACCTGAACCCAAATATACCAATATGATTCTTGGATTGCTATATTCCCTTGGCTCACGCTGGAACTCCAACAACCACTTCGGTGAAGCTTCCGTGTGAGACCCTTGATCTCAATCTCGCCGTGCGGGCTCGCGTGGGGAGGAGGGTAGCAGCAGGGGAGAAGGCGACGACGGCACAGGGCAGGGCGATGAGGGGTAGGAGACTAGGAGGCGGCAGCGGCCCGATGCGCGGGGAGGGGGAGGAGGCCGTGGTGGGCGCGAGCTCGCGTAGGGAGGGGGAAGAGGCGGCGGCGGCCCGAGACGCGTGGTGAGGGGGAGGAGGCGACAGCGGCCATGAGCTGGCACAGGGAGGGGAGGAGGCGGCGGCGGCCTGACACGCGGTAGGGGGAGGAGGCGGCGAAGAGCTCACGCGAGGAGGTGGAGGAGGCATAGCTGGGTGGAAGCCGACGGGAGGATAAGGATATCTGCATATTTTGCAGAAGGGTCTTTGGACAATATTGTAATTATTCAGTATTTTTTCTATGTCTCGACGTTTTAATAAAAAAACCTCGAGTTTGATGGTATTTTCAAGAATTTTATAGGGTTTTGTTTTGAGGTTTGCTGCTGGAGATGGGCATGTTTGTAATTGGTAAAACCTTCTCTCTCCTATACCTAAAACTAGTTATAGGATTCCAGTTTTACCAATGCTGCAGGAGATGCTCTAAGGACTCCCAACAAAACAAGAGCTATTCAGACCCCATGTGTGAATGCATTGCTCCTTGTATTCTGTCCAAAATGCTTGCTAGACCAAGATCTAGAAGCTTCATATTCCACCGAAGATCAGGGTCCTCTGGTAGACTTTCTCCGTACGAAACAAGAACTATTCAGATGCCATGTTCAATGCACCTGCTCCATATGGGGAATCTCAGTCGAGTCCCTGTGCTACTGCCACGGACTACAGACCTGCTACAAAAGGAAAACTTGCTCAACAACAATGTTTTTGTGACGTCGCCTAGGCGTCGTGGAGCTCAGCGGGGGCGAGGCGTCGGGGTCGCCACATGGATGCTGGTATGGCATCCACCATATCGATTGCGGTATCGATTAGGCATGATTTTGTCGTTGGACGGACACCCAGGAAGTTGTGGCGACGTGAGGCGGACGCCGTAGCAGAGAAAGGACAACGAGGGGGGACATGGGAGATTCAGGCGGGGATGGCGGGAAATCAACTCGATTGGCAGGGAAGTCTCAGCGGAGGTGGGAAATCCCTTCGATTGGGCGGGAAATCAACCCGATTGCTCGCATGACTAGCACGGGCTAGCTGTGAAGCACGCCGTTCAACCATTTGAGAGAGAGGGAGGGCAAAGCAGAGCAGACGGCTAGCAGCAGACATGGACGGACACAGCTGGTTGTTTGGGTATTCCCAGGAATACCCAACAACTTTGCAAGAAAATTTATCTGGTATAGTTGTGTATTTATGTTATTTGAGAAAATGAGAAATATATTAGCAAATCTGCCTAATAAGCAAGGCCTACGAAGCAAAGACCAGTAGATAAAGAGCCTGTATGTCTAGACCTCCATCCTACTCTTCTTCTGAATCGCCAACACATCGCAGCATCACCGGCGGAACGAATTTCCAGCTGTGATCGACCACTGGATCAACGTCTCAACGACTTTGCGCACTTTCATTCGTCGCTGGGGCAATGAATCCCGCAAGTAGGCTAAAGTTCCATCTTCTTTCCTTTCTGCACACCAGCGACGAGAAGCATGCATACGATCCATCTTCCTTTCTTTTTTTTATATATATTTTTCTGTGCTAAGAAACTAAGCCCTGAGGCTAAGACTCTTGTTTAACCAACAGTCCTCAATCTCAAATTTTTTTGACATATTTCATAAGGTGTTCTTGACATATTTGTTGTGAAATAATCTCAAAGTTTAAAAAATAAAACCCTAGAAATGTTTCGAGACAACACAATTTTGTATTTTTTTTGTTATATGAAATGTCAAATTTTTGGACCCCTTCGCACCGAAACCTCAAAAATCTTTGAGACGGCACTGAACGCTGAACCCTACCCCATTGCGAGTCGGTGGCCAGCGGGCGAGTCCTAACTCACCAAGGCCTTCGCGAGCTTCGACGTTGTCAACATCCGAGTAGAATGGTAGACCAATATTTTTATAATTGACTTGTTACATTTATTGAGTTTGATTTTTTTCAACTAAAAGACGACGACATTATCAAACGCTTTCAATAATGAAGAAACACAAAAAAGATTTGTATTTTTTCTTAATATTTTGTACTTTGTTAGTTTGTATTATGAAATTCACTACCACAAAACGGGTCTGTAGCGGCGGCAGCCCAAAGGCCGCAACGGCATGGCCCAAAGTTAGCCGCCGCTACAGAGCCTAGGGGGCATGCCGTAGTCTGAGCCGCCGCTACAGAGCCCCCAATAGCGGTGGTTGACAATGTCAACCACCGCTATAAATGGCCCAACTTTATAGCGGCGGTTGACAATGTCAATCGCCGCTATTTAGGGCATAATAGCGGCGGTTGGAAATGCCAACCGCTGCTATAAAGTGCCCAGCCTATAAATATCGCGTTCCGACAGCTCCTCTGCTCACTTGAATAGTGGCGGTTCAAAAATTTGGGCAAATCACGAAAATCAAGGGGGAAGGTTTTGAGTTCATTTTTTTTTTGCAAAAATTTGATCTTTGAGGTAAGAGGAACTCATCCCATTGGTTTTTTTGTGTTCTTATTTTGAAATTAAGTAGAATTTTTTAGTTTAAGTTTGTTAAGATTTCATCAAATTTTAGCTAAATTCGTTTAATTTCAATGGTTCGATTTGGATATAGTTGAAGTTTATGAAGGTATACATCATCTCTTTTCATCACTATATAAAATAATTATTATATCTAGCTTGTTTTATGTTAATGGGAATCTAGATCTAGTTTGGTATTTAGAAGAGAGAGAAGGTAGTATTAGGGCAAGAGGGGTGCTAATTATTTTATTATTTCTTGATAAACATTAGATAATATATAAAATAATTTGATATTTGTTTTATTTTACCTTGCATAATATTTCTTACTTAATGTATATTATATTTCAATGTTTAACTATTTAGTGAATATTTAAATTTTTTGTTACACATAACTAATTAATTAATTTCTAATATTTTAGATAGATTGTGATAAAAGTTAAATAATATATAAAATAATTTGATGCTTTTTTTTTATTTTACCTTGTATAATATTTTTCACTTCATGTATATTAATTTTAATGTTTATATATTTAGTAACTATTTAAATTTTGTGGTATTAATTAATTTTTGGGTTTATGTTCAAGGTCGTTTACGATGGATAGATCTTGGATGTACGAGGCACCAAGACCGGGTCCAATATTTTTACGAGAAGTTTCTAAATTTATCGAAGCGGCCGTAGTACATGCTCGACGTGAACGGACGACTGATATATATTATCCATGTTTTGATTGCAAGAATCAAAAGCTGTGGGATGATATAGAAGTAATAAAGTCACACTTGGTGCAGAGGGGTTTTGTTGATGGATAGACGAGGTGGACAAAACATGGTGAGAACAGTGTGGTCGATATGGAATTTGATGAGCATATTGATGTTGATGTCGAGGCTGTTAATTCGCCTCGTGCAGATGCGATGGATTCGGCTGGTGAAGTTGATTTTGATGTTGAGGAGTTGTTGTGTCACATTGAGCTGTAGGTGTTGATCAATACTGGTACAACTAAAGGGCTTGATAATTTTCATAGAATAGAGAAGGCATCAAAGGATCTATTATATAATGAATCTAAGGGATGTGGTAAAGAGTTCACAGTGTTGCATACTGTACTTGAGATGATGAAGCTGATGGCCATGTATGGCTGGTCGGACGCTAGTTTCACGGATTTGTTGGAACTTATTTCCGATGCGCTGCCGAAGCCCAACTTGTTGCCAAGGACAACATACCTTGCTAAGAAGCTGATTTCCCCACTTTCGTTGGGCGTTCAAAAAATTCACGCGTGTCCAAATCATTGCATATTGTATCGACTGTGAGATGCCCAAGGTGCAAACACAGTCATTACAAGAGGAACAACGATTGTGACACCGATGGAGGATTGAAGAATACAACTAAGGGGAGAAAGAACAAAAGGAGTTCTATCATCGATGACAGTGATGACAGTAAGGTTCCTGCCTTAGTCATGTGGTACTTACCCGTGGTCGATCGCATCAGACGCTTGTTCGCCAACCCTAGGGATGCGGCAATGATGACATGGGATGCACACGAGGGAGACAGTAAGCTCAGGCATCCCGCAGATGGAACACAGTGGAAAAAGTTCGATGAGGATCATTGAAACTTCTCTAATGAGAAAAGGAACCTACGGTTTGTATTGAGTATAGACGGGATGAACCCATTTGGTCAAATGAGGAATCCGCATAGCACTTGGCCAGTGTTACTAGCAATGTACAACATTCCACCATGGTTATGCCATAAGCGTAAGTACCTACTACTGACCAAAGAACCTGGTAACGACATGGACGTGTTCTTAGTACCATTGTTCGAAGACCTACAAAAACTATGGTTGGAGGGGGCCCGTATATGGGATGAGTATCTGAGAGTATTTCATGCTCAGAGAAATTATTTTTTGCATGGTAAGTGATTCCCCGACACTAAGGGCGTTATCAGGACAGGTCAAAGGAAAGGCGGCATATTTCGTATGCGTTGATGATACATCCCTTGTGTACCTTCCAGCATCCCAGCAGCTAGTGTATATGCGAAGCCGCCGATTCTTACTAGCAAAACACAGATATCGCGTGATGGCTAGACACTTTGATGGCAAAGTTGAGAACGACATAGAACCTCATCGTTGTATGGGCAGCATCGTGTTTGACCTTGTTAAAAACATCAGTGTTGTTTTTGGGAAGCCAGTGAAGGGAGTCAAAAAGGCAAAGGGTCTCACTCCATTTAAGAAGAAATCCATTTTCTATGAATATTTCAATTATTGGAAAGATTTGGAAGTGAATCATGCATTCAACTGGACGCATATTGGGAAGGGTGTATTTGACAGTAGTAACGAACTTGCACTCGACCAACCCAGTAAGATAAAGGATGGACTCAACGCACGTAGAGATGTTGTAGTGATGGAAATAAGACTAGAGCTCCATCTGCAAGAAAGAGCAAATGGAAAATACTTTCTCCCCCTGATAGCCTACACACTTACGATTGAGGGGAAAAAAGCATTCTACAAGTGCCTCAGTGCGATTAAAGTACCGACAGGTTTCTCATCGAATGTCAAGAATCTTGTAAACATGGAAGAGTTAAAGATAAGTGGGTACAACACTCACAATTTCCACATAATGCTTTTGGTGTTTCTTCCTATTGCTATTAGAGCTGTAAAATCACCATGGCTGAAGTTGTCGAAGCTTAAGATTGGCAGTAAATATATAGCGCTACGTCGAGACTAAGAACTACGATGGTTACACAAGACGCCGAGTTATACATGTTCGGGCCCTCTTGATGAGAGTAAAAACCCTACGTCCTGTGTTCTGTATGTTGTATTGATGTTGTGAAACTTGCGTCGCTTGTCCCTCGATGGGGGGGGGGGGTACCCTGTCGCCTTATATATCCGGTCGGCAGGGGGGGGGGGTACATAAAGAGTCATAGTCGTAACCCATAAGGATTTACATAGAAAGTCTATCTTTAAATGCCTTGCGCTCTAAGCCGAGTCGGTCGGCTTCCATGTTGATGAAGTACCCGGTCGGCTATCGACTTAGTCTTAGATGAGGATACCCGTAAAGCATGTATCCCACAGCAGCCCTCGAGAGCTTTCTGATTTTGAGCTTTGATTCTCCAAATGATCTATAGATCATAAATTAGAAAGACCTCTTTGGTGAAGTTCCTGATAGATTTGGTGCACCGGTCAGGTGCACCTGATCAGGTGTAGCCCCCGACTCTTGTATAATTTGGAGACTAACAAATAATGCAAGAGTCTAATTATATTAGCTCTTATTATTTTGTATGTAATTTACTCAAACTATCGAGTCTGAGTTTAACAGACCTCTGGTCATCAAACCAGTAAGTCATTTTGTAAGGCTTCAACCTTGCCGACCGATTATTAAAAAGGCCGAGTGATATACACTATTTTCGAGTGACTTGTCGGTCTGAATTACATGATATCAATCATATTCAGTCCATGTAAAATAATATGACATCAATCATATAATGGTATTAAGCTAAATGACATCAATCATAACATAGCTTTTTTCCTAATATTTGGTCACTCTATCTTTTAATAAGTCCAATTTTTGCAGTTTGGTTATTGACTTCAATCAATACCATAGTCTTTGAACTTATATTTGTATGACCATCAAGTCCTTTGCTATATGTTCATCAAATCATATAGATACAGTGAAATATGATTAATTAACCGATTCTTCTCATCAATGAAGCCCTTGAGTTTCAATTCTCAAGTATCTTAAATCCTTTAATAGGTTTAAGGCCTTTGACTAACCTTATGCTTAATCACATGGTGGCATCACTGTACGGCCCATTTCTGGCCCATGGGACCCTTAGGTCAAAAAGCGAGAGTATAAAAGGCTGCAACAGGTTGACTCTCAGTCCATGCCGCACTTGCGCACGAACTCTTCGTCTTCCTTGCACCTCCTCTGCTCTCAGCGACTCCTCTGCTTCCTCGGCTAGGGTTAACACCTTGCTTCTTGGCGCCGCAGATCTTGCCGCTCTCAGCCCCCTAGCTTCCACTAGGGTTCAGCACTCGAACCACCACGCTCAAAACCTTCATCTCCATGGGTTGCAAGAGGGCTGCCACTTCATCTCCAACCACTTCCGCTGACGCCGCCGTATCTTCGTCGTTGGATGTCGACATCCCGGAACAGCTTCGGGAGTTTTCAAAGAGCAGCCTTTCCCAGGCTGATATGAACAAGATGGTGGTCGACGGCATCCTTCTAGAGCAAGCTCGGATCAACTGGAAGGTACCCTGTGAATCTTGCCCCATCCCTTTTCATAAACAGATCATGGTGTTCCCCTCGTTCTTCGAGCATGGTTTTGGAGTTCCCTGCTGCAGGTTCTTGCGCGAGCTCCTTTTCTTCTATGGGATTAAGCTTGTCAACCTCAATCCCAACTCTATTCTCCATATCGCCATCTTCGTGCATATATGCGAAGCATTTTTAGGCACTCTCCCCCACTTCAATCTATTTTGCCATTTGTTCGTCCTCCGACCGCTGCCGACCAAGGACAGTCAAGTGGCTATAGGCGGCGTCTGTGTCCAGTCGCGCAAGAAGGAAGCCTACATCCACGTGCTATTGAAGACCAGAAACAAGAACTGGAAGGACGAGTGGTTCTATTGTGACAACCCTCCCCTGTCTGTTGCCGACTTCACGGGTGCTAAGGCAATTCCCTAGGCGCAATGAACGGAGAAGCCTGATCCGACCGGCCCTCAGGTGGTCGCTCTGCTGAAGAAAATTGCTGATTTGAAAGCTGAAGGCATTAACGGTATCACCGTTGCCAAAAGCTTCATAGTACGTAGAGTGCAGCCCCTGAAGCTTCAAAGTCACACGGCGTGGAACTATGCCGACGATGATGAAACCAGGGAAGTGCATGACCCACCGAATGGTGAACTCCATCGGAAATGCCTTTCGAAGATGTTTGAAGGAGATATCCTTCAGGATCACTTGTTGGTCCAAAAGGCGTATAACAAGGGAACTATGCGAGCCCGAGTAAGCCTCAGTCTACTTTGAGCAATCCCTTATTATCTCATCTTGATGTCTTGCTAAATATCTTGACTCTTGTGTAGGTTCTGGATACTTATGTATCCCATCCTCCGCTCGCTCCGACTGACACCGAGGGACCGGACTATGTAGAAAAGCCGCCGCAGACCGGCCCGGGGGCTCTAGCTCTTCTGCAGGCGCTCCTCTGGTGCATGTTGATCCAATCGTCACCCTGGCTGTCCCCAATCAACTTCAGAAGCAAACTATCGGGCGCCACCGACAATATGTTGGGGATCAGGGCGATGACGAAGAGGTGCCATCTACTGATGCCGGTCAGCCCTCCCCTGCTCCCTCGGACCCACCTTCAAGCCCGTCGGAGCCCCCTAGCCAAACTCAGAATGATGCTGGGGTGGTGGAATAGACTCACAAGGCGAGCCAATCATCCAAGAAGAGGAAGGAGACTGATTCTCAGTCAACTTCTTCGAAGAAGAGGCTTTGCCGAATCAAGCTTAAGAAGGCCCCCATGTTTAATCTTA
Organism: Eleusine coracana subsp. coracana; assembly: GCA_032690845.1. NCBI lineage: Eukaryota > Viridiplantae > Streptophyta > Magnoliopsida > Poales > Poaceae > Eleusine > Eleusine coracana. The sequence goes on from CM064430.1 coordinate 5,754,643, forward strand.
AACCTTATACTCCTTGTCTCTTATTGCTGTTCATAACAACTTTTAATCTCCTCCATCTTTGTTTTGATAGTAGTCGGACGAGCGGTTCTCAGAGCGCTCAAGGGTCCGAGGACACTCGGCCGGTTCTTCCACCTTGTTCGACTGATGCGCCTAAACCGGTCGGCAAGTCTTCAAACATGCCGACCGAGGTGGATAAGCTGTCTGATAAGACAATTCCTGCCTCTACTCCGGAGCCTGCACCCCAACCTGCACCAGTCATCGTCCCTTCACCTCTTGACAATGGTAAGGCGACCTTGTCTACAGGCACCGTCAGTCGGCCCGAAGTGGAGGACACAGAGATTATGTACCAGCATCGAGAAGCCAACAAGGTACTTCAATACTCTGCTTTAGCTTTATCTCAATCTCATCGTTTAACTTATCCATCGAAAATGTATGCTCTTGTTGAGAGGAAACAGGCTAGGGTGGAATACCTTGAAGCCGAAACCTTTGGTATGCCCTAAACTCTTCAGCCTTCATGTCTTTATGTTTTAGACTAACTCATTATTGGTGTTATGCCAATCACCGGTCAGCGACTCTCCAAAGCTCAAGAGGAGAATAAGAAGCTGCGGACCGAGCGACAAGAAATGACCAAGGCCTTAGACCAAGGCCGTATAGATATAGCCGGTAAGATCACTTACCATCTGTAGCAAAGTAATCAACTAACCACTCTAGCACTAAAAGTTGAAATGTTTGTCTTTAGCTCATGATCAGAAGATTGCCGACCTGGAGAAGTTAACTTCCAATCAGCAAAGGTTTGTTGATGCCTTGAACGCTGAGAAGGAAAACCTCTGCAAGTCGGTCGAGGACCAGAAGGCTGAGATCACTCGACTACAGAAGGAGTTGAAGGAAGCCGATGCCAAGATAGAGGAGGCCAAGAGCATCTCCAAAGCCTTCAAATGTAATCTTGCCAGTAAGCCCTTCATTACTTCTCACATCTGTTTGCATCTTCTGTTGATCAATCTGACCGAAAATCATCACTCGCAGCTTTATCTTACGCCGCTCGAAAGGCAATGAACTATGTTCATGCTGACCGAGTGGAGCAGACTAGCCACTCCTTGGATTATTTACTAGAGCATGCATCGGAAGCTATTGCTTATAACACTCGACAAGTGGCGACTGAGGCCGGGAGTCAGGTTCTGGCGATTTGCCAATCTTGGTCTCCCACTCTGCCATTGGTGAAGATCAAGGAGGGCTTCAATCCAGACCTAACCGACGACCAATGCTAGCTGCTCTTGGATTCCATGATGGAGACTTCTCAGGCCTTAGTCAACAACATAGAGATTAATCTGACTATGCCTACTCCTCCAGCAACTCCAGAAGTTGAACTACGAGCTGACTCTTCTTCTCCTTCAAAGGAGTTGTAATCCTATAATCGTAGAGAGCATTAGTAGTATCTATGTAATGATACAATGTTTTCCTGTATGTAAATTAATTTCATGCTTAATAGCTTAGAAGTCTGATAAAAATATCAAAAATACGTTTCTATCATGAGAATCAAGAATTGCATCGGTCTGCCATAACATATTAGGTTGTGACTCGTAACCGCATAACAAGCAGAGTCGACCAATCGACACATGACCTCTCGCACTTTGGCTCTTGGTTTAGTGTAGTGGTAGTCTGATGTGCAGTAGAAAGTATATAACCATGATGTATAGGCGTTAGACCAAAAGAGTAAAGACCGCATTCAAAAACCGGTCAGAAAATAGTACAAAACCAAAATAAGGTTAGACCAAGGTGGCTCAATTGTTTAATAAAATAAATTAAGGAATCGAGACAATTCAGAATGAGAATCATCAAAAAGACCGAAGTTTCATTCAGAAATAATGTATAAGTATACAAAAGAATAACTAAGTATAGAAACAACATAGCTGATTTATGTTCTAAGAGTTTGGTATATCATCGCCGTCTTCATACATCAGTCGGTAAGCCCCCGGGCGAGTGACTTCTTTTACCACATATGGTCCTTCCCACTTTAGAGAAAGCTTATGTTGGTTCTTTGTTGACTGCACTCGGCGAAGCACTAAATCTCTAACTTGGAATTGGCGATTGTGTACATTTTTATCATAATAACGACGCAAGACTTGCTGGTAAAGTGCCGACTAAAATAGAGCGCGATCACGCAACTCCTCTGCTGCAATCAAATCAATCTCTCGATTCTCCTCAGAAAGCTGCTCATCATATGTTTGAACCCGTGCTGAAACAAGACTGACCTCGGTCGGCAGCATAGCCTCGAGCCATAGACTAATAAGAAAGGTGACTGACCAGTAGCCCGACTGGTGTTTGTGCGAAGCCCCCAAAGAACTGAAGGTAATTCTTTGACCCACCGACCGTCATAAGGTTTAAGTCTGTCGAATATCCACGGCTTCTATGCTTGAAGAATCATACCATTGGCCCGTTCGACCTGCCCATTGCTTTGAGGATGAGCCACTGATGCAAAGTAAATTTTTATTCCCATCTCATCGGCAAAGTCACGGAACTCCACTGATGTGAATTGAGTGCCATTATCGGTGATGATATCATGAGGGCTCCCAAACCGAGTGAAGATATCCTTGACAAACTTGATCGCCTTCTTTGATTTTGTTATCTTGCCGACCGGCTTTGCTTCAATCCACTTGGTGAATTTATCAATAGCAACGAACAAATAAGTGAACCCGCCTAGCGCTTTCTTGAAAGGACCGACAATATCAAGCCCCCAGACAGCAAAGGGCCAAGTCAAAGGCATCGTCTGAAGTTGCTGTGATGGCACATGTGTTTGTTGAGCGAAGAATTGACAACCTTCACACTTCTGAATGACCTGGTGTGCATCTTCGACCGCCATGGGCCAATAAAACCCTTGCCGGAAAGCTTTGCCGACCAAAGTCTTAGAAGCTGTATGATTGCCACATATCCTAGAATGAATTTCTTCTACCAACTTTTGGCCTTTTGGTATCAAGATGCATCACATCAAGATGTTTGAACCTCCACTTTTATAGATTGGTCTCCCACCAATAGATATCCTCGGCATCGAGTCTCTAACCTCTGTTGCTCGTTAGGATCCGAAGGCAGCGTACCCTTGTCCAAATATTGGATGAGTGGATCACGCCAGTCGACCTCCATGCTGTCATTGCTAAGAAGGTCAACGACAATGCTCGTTAAGACATCCGACCGAGGAGAGATAGTGGGGGAATCAAGAGTGTGTAAGAAAACACCTGGCGGGACTTCAGACCGAGATGATCCCATCTTAGCCAATTCATCTACTGCCTGGTTATTATCTCGAAGAACATGTGTGAACTTCAATCCATCAAATTTATCTTTGAGCTTTCGTACTTCCTGACAATATGCACTCATATTGTCATCTACACAGTTCCAATTCTAAGTGACCTGATTAATAACCAGAGCCGAATCACCAAAGGCATCGAGACGGTTGATGCCGAGTGACGCAGCAATGCGTAGACCATGTAGAAGGGCTTCATACTCTGTAGCGTTATTAGATGCACAAAACATAACCTGAAGGACATATCGAAGCTTCTCTCCAGTGGGTGAGATAAACACGACTCTCGTGCCAGCTCCTTCTAATTGAAGAGATCCATCAAAGTACATTTTCCAGTACTCGACATCTTACGCAGTAGGAGGACTTTGAATCTCTATGCACTCGGCAACAAAATCAGCTAACACCTGTCCTTTTATAGCCGATCGAGGCACGAACGTAATGGTATATTGACCAAGTTTGACTACCCACTTGGCAATTTTTCCTTCGGCTTCTCGATTGTGTAACACTGTGCTGAGTGCGAAGGAGGTCTGGACTTTGATCGGATGAGCTTGAAAATAGTGCTTCAACTTCCTGGAGGTGATCAACAACTGCAAGATCTGTTGATATCTTGTTTTAGAGGAACTGATGACCTCACTCACAAAATAGACCGAGTGTTGCACTTTTTGTATATGTCCCTCTTTTTCTCGGTCGACTGTTAACACAGTACTCACAACTTGAGTTGTGGCCGATATGTAAAGTTGAAGTTTTTCTCCTGGCTCCAGAGGCACCAATACTGGAATATTTTTGAGGTGAACCTTCAACTCGTCCAATGCCGACTGCGCCTCTTCAGTCCAAACGAAGTCATCCTGCTTTTTAAGCAGTCGGAAAAGTGGTAACCCCCGAACCCCGATTCGGGAAATAAAGCGACTCAAGGATGCCATGCATCCGGTCAGCTTCTGAACATCCCTTTGAGAATTAGGTGGCCCCATATCAAGGATCGCCTTGATTTTATCCGGGTTAGCCTCTATACCTCATTTCAAAACGATGTAGTCGAGTAGCTTTCTCGAAGGAATCCCAAAACCACACTTCTTAGGATTCAACTTCATCGAATAATGCCTCAGATTGTCAAAGGTTTCTGCCAGGTCAGAAAGAAGGTCTTCGACGTATGTCATCAACATATGCTTCTGCATTCCGACCGATCTGAGTTGCAAGGCAGCAATGAATACCTCGTTGGTAAGTCGTGCCAATGTTCTTTAGACCGAAAGGCATCGTAATATAACAATAGGCGCCAAAGGGAGTTATAAAGGAAGTTTTGATCTGATCTTCAACTTTCAGCGGGATCTGGTGATAGTCTGAATAAGCATCCAGAAAGCTTAAAAGCTCACACCCGGCTGTTGAGTCCACAATCTGATCTTTACGAGGAAGAGCAAAGGGGTCTTAAGGACAGACCTTGTAGAGATTGGTATTATCAACACACATCCTCCACTCTTTATTCTTCTTGGGTACAAGGACTGGATTTGCTAACCAGTCAGGATGATACACCTCCTTCATAAACTTAGCATCTAATAATCTAACTATCTCCTTCTTCATTGCGTCCTTGCAATCTTGCGCAAATCTTCTAAGCCTCTGGCGAATGGGGGTAGCCCCACGAGGTACCCTTAACTCATGCTCAATCGTTTTCCTAGGAAATCCCGGCATGTCAGATGGTTTCCATGCAAAGATGTCCCTATTTCCCCGGAGGAAAAGAGTGAGCGCGAGTTCCTATTTCTTATCGAGGTTGGCCCCAGCATAAGTAACCTTATCAGGGTCTTCTGGATCAAGCATGATCTCCTTGGTTTGGATGTTATCAGTCTGAATCTTGTCCTTGGTAGGCTTCTTCGTTGGAACCGCTGCTTTAGTCTGCTCCTCCATACCGACTGCCTTCTGGATCTCCTTTTGGTCGGACAATATTTACTGTTTATTAGCCATCTCACAACTCTGTACATCGCAATCGAAAGAATTTCAAAGATCAGAGTGGAGAGAGATTACTCCGTTCGGGCCTGGCATCTTGAGGGTGAGATATGGATAATGCGGGACCGCCATGAATTTATCCATCACTGGTCGACCGATGATAGCATGGTATGCTGAATCAAAATCTGCCACTTGGAAGAGAATGCGCTCAGTTCTGAAGTTCTCATGGGTACCGAAGGTGACCGGCAGACTGATCTGTCCAATAGGAACTGAAGTCTTGCCAGGTACAATCCCATGGAAAGGTGAAGAACTCGGCTGAAGGTCATTAACTGTCATACCGAGTTCTTGAAGAGTCTTGGTGAAAATTAAGTCCAAACTGCATCCTCCATCAATGAGTACTTTGTTGAACTTCACCTCCTTCATTGTGGCAGCAAGCACCAGCGGGTATCGACCCGGCTTTGGTAGATGCTTGGGGTGGTTCGACAGATCAAAAATGATTGGCATTTCAGACCACCTCATGAATTGAGGCGCAGCTGGTTCTACCGAGTTAATATCTCGAAGTTCTAGCTTCTGCTTGCGCTTGGATACATAGGCATTCGGGCCTCCGAAGATGAAGTTAACTTCCTTGCGGGGCTCCTGGAACTCTCCTGAGTCATCCTTGTCATCATCGTCCTTGGTCTTGTCCTTACTATTGCGCCTTGGGGGATCTTTGGCCACCTTGAGCGCAGCTGTCACAAAATCCTTTAGCCGATAGCAATCTTTGGCCTTGTGGTTTCCCTTTGGGTGCCAAAGGCAGGGACCACTCAGCAGCTCATCAGTAGACGGTTGGTTTGTTCGAGGGTTCTTCTGGAATCGATCCACTGTGTGAACTGCGTTGTTAGACTTCCTCTTCTTGTCCTTCTTGAGGATTCTGGCTTGTCCGACCACTTCTCCTTGCCTTTTCCCTGGATGTCGTCTAATGCCGACTCCCCAGATGCAAACTTGTCAGCGATCTCGAAGCACTCCTGAGCGGTCAGCTTGAGGTCATGATTCCTCCGACCGATCTCCCGGACCAAATCATCACTGCGGATTCCTCCTTGGAAGACAGCAATTATTTGTTGATCTGGAACATTGGGGATCTTAGTCTTCTTGGCATAGAATCGCTTGATATAGTTGCGAAGAGGTTCATCGGTCTTCTGTTTGATCCGAGTGAGGTCAAAGTGGTTGCCCGGTCAGTTGCAGGTAGCTTGGAAACTTTCTATGAGCTTCTTGTTGAGGTCTTCCCAAGACGTGATTGACTTCTTTGGAAGAGACATGATCCATATTCGAACAGCGGGATCCAGGCAGACCGGAAGGTAATTAGCCATTACATAAGAATCACCTCCAGCTGAGCGAATTGCCGTGCTGTAGAGCTGCAGCCACCCTCGGGGATTGGTCTGACCATCGTACTTTTCGATGGGGATCGGCTTCAATCCTTTTGGCCATCGAGCAATGCGAAGCCTAGGGATGTAAGCTTTGATGCCATCGATCTCATTGTCGGTTGGCGTCGGCGACCGCCTGTGCTGGTCTAGGGACGTAGTTGGGCAACGGCTGTGTCACAGACAAACATCATCATCATGACGGCATCGTCGATTGTCATTGCTATCGCGCCAATCCCGATCATCACGTCGACGTCGGTCGTCGCGGTTGTCTCTGGGAGGAGGATCTTGGCGGTCCTCTTGTCGGTTGTCCTGTCAATCGTCCCGTCGGTCGTCCATCCTCCAATCACGACGTTCTTCCTCATAGCATCGGTTATCCCGAGCGCGTTCTTCATAATAGGAGTTGATGGTGTCTCGTCCATCACGGATATTGAGAGAGTTTCTCAGATCTTCACGCCTATACCGACCTTGTGAAGATGCGTGGCTGGAACTTGTGATCGACTGAGATTTTGCAGCATCTTGAGCTACTGCAGCCTTAAGCATAGCCACCGCCTTCTGTATTGCAGGGGTCTGGTAATGCGCGTCGACCATTAGAGTATCGAGTAATGTCTTGGCCCCAGTGATGTTGTTCTGAGGGGTGTGGTAGACTTTGACACAATCCACTTCAAGATCAGGACCGAGATCTAGTCGGCGCGCGTTGCATGACCCGCGCGACCCTCTTGATCGACGGTGGTGACCGACCGATAGATCATCAACTGGAGGGTTGTCCTCCTGTCGGCCTCCTTCGGCCGGTTGCTTTGGGTGGCCATCGACGGCGTTATCTTTTTGTTCACTGTCTTTCTCACCATCTTGATTTCCATCCACGGGATCTACTATATCCGCCGTGTTGATAGTATGAGGATATGGGTAGGCCGATCCGACCGAGTCCTCATCAAAGGACCAATTCCACTTTGAGCCGTTCGCGAAGGAAGAATCTTCCTCCTCGGATCCGAGTGGGTTCAATGCGAGGATCATGTCAGACGAACTCGGTGATCGCGCCATGAAGCCGGCTGCGGCCGAGTCAGATCTGTGGTTTTCTAGAACTAGGGCTCCGTTGTCGCCGACTGTGAAGTCAAGCGATCCAAAGGAGATCTTGAAGTCCAGCGAGTACTGGAGGATGGGAATTTCAGCCATCATAGTCAACAGAAAATCCCGGCGAGCCTTGTCCCCCACCTGGCGTGCCAACTGTCAAAGCTTGAGCTCAGCTGTAAATATATAGGGCTACATCAAGACTAATAACTATGATGGTTACACAAGACGCCGAGTTATACAGGTTCGGGCCCTCTCGATGAGAGTAAAAACCCTATGTCCTGTATTTTGTGTGTTGTATTGATGTTGTGAAACTTGCGTCACTTGTCCCTCGATGGGGGGGGGGGGGTACCCTGCCGCCTTATATATCCGGTCGACAGGGGGGTACATAAAGAGTCCTAGTCGTAACCCATAGGGATTTACATAGAAAGTCTATCTTTAAATGCCTTGCGCTCCAACCCGAGTCGGTCGCTTCCTTGTTGATGAAGTACCCGGTCGGCTATCGACTTAGTCTTAGATGAGGATACCCGTAAAGCAAGTATCCCACAGAAGTTGGTTGTAACTCGCCTTTGCTAGTTCTTTATCGTGATATCAAAGAAGGTGATAACTAAAGACGAGTTAAATGACCTACGGACCCACATGATAGAAACAATGTGCATATTTGATATGGTCTTCCCTCCATCCTTTTTTGATACGATGGAAAACTTCATGATTCATATTGTTGACCAGATCTCTGCATTTTGCCCCGTCTAGCTACATCAGATGTTTCCATTTGAGAGATTCATGTATGTATTGAAATGCTATGTACGTACTCATTCACATCCAGAGGGTTCTATGATCGAGGGCTACATAACTAAAGAGATTGTCGAATATTTGCTCAGATTACATTAATGATGGTAGTAGATCAATTGGTCTCCCTGTGTCTCGTCATGAGGGTATATTATCTGGAAAAGGTATGAAAGGATGTAGATCGTTCATTGACCATGACTTCAAATGAGTGGACCAAGCACATTTCAGTGTATTGCAACAGACACAGATTGTGGGACCGTACTTTGACAAACATCTGCTAGAGCTCCGCCAGAACAACAAGGATGCGAGGGATAAATGGATCATAGACGAGCACAAGCGCTCGTTCACATCATGGTTTAGGTCCCTAAACCTTCCAAGTGGCGAGTCTGTGGAAGAGAAAATGTTGAGAAAGTTAGCTAACCGCCCAAGAAGAACCGTGGTTACCTTTCAGGCATACGACGTCAATGGTTTTACCTTCTACACCCAACAGTAGGATAAGAAGAGCAAGTGTCAAAACAGTGGTGTACGAGTAGAAGCCATTGATAAAGAGGACCAGGCGACCTCGTATTACGGGTACATTAAGGAAATATGGGAACTAGACTACGGTGCAAATTTACAGGTTCCCATATTTAAATGCAAATGGGTGAAGCACCCTAATGGCGCCGAGATGGATGAATATGGTTTCACAATTGTTGATCTTAACAATGTTGGTCACAAAGATGACCATTGGATACTTGCCAAGACCGTGGAATAGGTGTTTTATGTACTTGATCCAAAGGATGAAAAGAAATACATTGTTGTTCCAGGTAAACAAAGAATCGTTGGAGTGGAGAATGTGGAGGATCGAAATGACTACAATCAATATGACGAGGTGCCATGTTTCATAGATCCGAATAATTTTAAAGTCTTGGAAGCAAGACTCTCCTTTGCTGGCGGAATGCCCTACATGCACACTCATCACTACCAAGGAAAAGTCGTTCAAGGATAAATCAAGCATCATGTAATTTTATTTTATTAAGTACCTTTTATTATTTCAACCTTGTATATATTCTATGTAATTTATGCTTACTTGAATATAAATATTGTGTAACTTATGTAATTTATGCCTATGTAATTTGAATATTATTTATAAAAAAAATCAGGGGAATAAAATAAATAATACAATTTTTGGAACATGAATAACTTTATGTTAAAAAAATGACAATTTTTAGCGGCGGCTCACAAAACCAACCGCCTACAAAAATTTAGGACCTAACATTAATTTTTATTATGTATAGGGGCCTAATTGTAAAAAGACAGGACTAAAACATAATTAATAATGAACTCAAGGGTTGTTTTGTAAAATTCTAGGGCTAATATATTATCTATAAAAAAATTAGGTGCTAAAATGAATAATACAATTTTTGGAAAATGAATAACACTATTTTTTAAAAAAAAATTGACATGTTTTTAGCGGCGGCTCACAAAGGCAACCACCGCTATCCCTTTGTAGCGGCGGTTGCCTTTGTGAGCCGCCGCTAAAGAGATGTGCCTTATATAAACATGGGGCGCGGCGGGGCCTGAACCCTAACCGAGTGTAGAAGAGACGACGCCGTCAGGCTACCCTTCCGCCTCCCCGAGCGCCGCCTCTCCTTCTCCGAGCACAGCCGTTGTCTTGCCTCTTCCTCCTCTGCTCGGTAACGGCCACCACGCGGGCCCCCTCATCTGTCCCTGAGCACCACCACCGCTGGCCCCCTCCTCCGTCCTCGAGCGCATCGACGATCACGGTGCGGGCCCCCTCCTCATCCCCAAGCGCTACCTTGACGGTTGCTGCCGCGGGCCCCCTCCTCGTCCCCGAGCGCTACCGCTGCGGCCCCCTCCTCATCCCTGAGCACCGCCGCCGCTGCTCCCCTCCTCCGTCGTCGAGCGCATCGACGGTCGCCACGCGGGCCCCCTCCTCATCCCCGAGCACTGCCTCAGTGGTTGCCGCCGCGGCCCCCCTCCTCCTCTTCGACGCCTCCGTGAGCGCCGCTGCGTGTGCTCTCCAATGCCTCCCCAAGCGAGCTGCGTCGTGCCCTTCTCCCCGACGCCTCTGCACCAAGTGCACCTAGCCTGTTCCCCTCTCCCTCTCCCCCTCCCCTGACGACCTCTGCCTTCTCTCTGGTAAGAGCCACACCCTCCTCTTCCTCCCCTCTCCCCTCCTCTCTGATGCCCTCCTAGCTCACCATTTTTCACGTGCTCTGAGCTCGATGCTACCTAGTTCAAGTGCTCTTGTGCTCTTGTTCTCACGTGCTATCTACTTACTATGATCTTGTGCTCTTGTGCTCACGTGCTCTGTGCTCTTGTGCTCTATGCTCGATGCTACCTAGTTCAAGTGTGCTCTTGTGCTCTATGCTGCCATATGTCTTTGCTTCTATATTAGATGCTCACTATGCTCTAACATGATATCAATCACCCCTTATGCTCTTATGCTCATGTTTTCTGTGCTCTAACTGATAACATGATATCAGTAATAATTCTAAGAAATAGCCTAGTATGAACTGTTTGCAACTGATTTGATCCACATTTTCCTTGGATTATAAACTGTTAGCAATTGACTTGATCCACATTGATTGCTTCTGCTCTGTATCTATGAAACTAGATTTCTATAGATTGTATAGTATCATATTCTCACTGTCATGCTCACTATGCTCACTTGTCGATATACATGTAGTTTACTTTCTGCCATATATGTTTTTTTTTTGCATTGGGACTAAATGGTAGCATCTGAAAATGCTCACTGTTTGCTGCCATATGTCTGAAAATGCTCACTGTCATGCTCACTATGCTCACTTGTCGCTATACATGTAGTTTACTTGCTGCCATATATGCTTTTTTTTGCATTGGGACTAAATGGTAGCATCTGGAAATGCTCACTGTTTGCTGCCATATGTCTGAAAATGCTCACTGTCATTCTCACTATGCTCACTGTCATGCTCACTATGCTCACTTGTCGCTATACATGTAGTTTACTTGCTGCCATATATGCTTTTTTTTTTTGCACTGGGACTAAATGGTAGCATCTGAAAATGCTCACTGTTTGCTGCAATATGTCTTTGCTGCCATTTTAGATGCTCATTGTCATGCTCACTATGGTTGTAGTTTACTTGTCGCTATACTTGTCACTGCCATATGTCTTTGCTGCCATTTTTGAATAATCCGTAGTGTTATTTACTTGTCGCTATACCGAGCTAGGTTGATGCTCACTGCCTTGTATACTAGGTTGATGCTCATTGCCTTATATACTCAATACTAAGAGCGAATGTGTGTTATATGCTATATGCTTGCTGCCATATGCCATACTTCATGCTTGCTGCCATATGCTATATGCTTGCTGCTATATTTCATGCTTGTGTGCTATATAAAAAGTCTGGAGAGAATGCTTATGTGCACCTGGTGCACACAAGCATTCTCTCTAGGCTTTTTATTTAGTAAATAACATATAAAAAGTCTGGAGATAATGCTTGTGTGTACTGGGTGCCATAGTCTCTCTGTACTTATTATTTACTTGTGGCCATATATATGCCATATTACTTATTGCCTCATAGTCTCTTTGTACTTATTATTTACTTCTATTCTTCTCCTAGTCTCTCTGTACTACTTATCTATTCTACATAGGCGATCGATGCTCAATGATGAAAGGGGGCTAAGTGAGGCTAGTGTGGCGACATGGACCATATCCTAGGATATAGGATACATTCTGTTGTACAGGTCAAGAATCTTAGAGCGTTGGACGGCTGTTGATTTGGCAACCCGCACTGAGAGCAAATTTTGATTTTTCTTTTACTCTCCTTGTCTCTCTGTACTACTTATCTATTCTACGTAGGCAATCGATCCATGCTCAATGACGAAAGCGGGCTAAGTGAGGCTAGTCCAGCGATATGGACCATATCCTAGGATATCGGATATATGTTGTTGTACGAGTCAAGGATCTTAGAGCATTGGAAGGCCGTTGATTCGACAATCCGCACTGAGAGCAAATTTTGATTTTTCTATTATTTTCTTTTGTTTTCTTTGTCTCTATGCTCAATGATGAAATGTGCATACTCCATGTTTTCTAACTTAGTCGTCATATCTAACATTAGCTGTCAAAGTCTTCTCGTCATGATGGACAATATGCCCTCTCAAGAGGAAGACGCCCTCAAGGCGCACTCACAATCGAGGTCGTCTTCAGACGATGAAGGATCAAGCGAACATTGGGAAGAACCAGAAGATCCGCATCCTCTACTACCAAAGGAACATCGATTGGGGAGCCCGGATCCTGATTTCGTGCCTCAAGATGAGGTATCTTGTCAAAGATAATTCTCTCATTTGTTCAACTAATTTGTAAACTAAAATCTACTACTTATATCCTAGGGCCCCCGATGAAGTGTCCGTCGGCTATTTGCAGTTGAGGCTGTGATAGATGAGGCCCTCGAGCAGCAAGTGGAAGAGGTGCCTGTCCAAGTTGCCACATAGAAATGCAAGTGCGGTCAGCGCTCCACGAACAAGGCAGTGGGCATCTACGAGGTTACTGTACTAGACCCCAAAGATTAAACCCGCTGGTGTCAACGCCAAATGGCTGAACCGTTGTGACAAAGTGGTGAGGGACCATTGCAAAATCACGTGGCAAGATTGGCGCCAAGTCCCGGATGGCAGAAAAGATGATATGTGGGCAAACATCACGTCAACCATCTGATTCCAGCTAGCAGATCTCGAGAGAGCCAAGAAGGCCACAATGTCCACTCTTAATCACATCTTTCGAGATTACAAGTCCAAGCTCAACTGCCAATACATCAACAAAAATCGAACCCTATTTGACAAGCATGGAAATATTAGTCAGCAGGAATGGGATGAGTTTGTTGGGCAGAAGACGAGCAGTGCTTCGAAGGAGCTCAGTGAAAAGATGGTTGAGCTGAACAAGTAGAACAAGTACAAGCCGCGGTTAGGTCCGGGCGGATAGAAAAAGAAGATTCTGATTTTGAGAGAGCAAGAAGCCAAGCTTCACGTGGAAGGAAAACCTGATCCATTGCCAAATACCAATGAGCGTACCAGGAACTAGGTGTATGGTCGCTCCACCTTAACCGAAGAAGGAGAGATCATTGTGAAGGATCCCGCGACAGGTGAAGTTGTGCAAGCTTTGAAAGGCCCCATCGCGGCACAGACGGAGGCTGGTATGTTAACACCTGAGTATCACAAGGACCAGCTCACCATGGCTATTGGGACCAAAGAACATGGTGGTCGGGTACGAGGAGTGTCATCATCGGCAACATGGAAAGAAGGTTTCTCTGAAACATCCTCACACCTCTACAAGAAGCATACATTGCATAAGAAAGAGCAAGAAGATAAAGCCAAGGAGGATTGGAGGCGACAACTTCTTATGTTTGCTATCGACAAAGAAAGCGGTCGTTTGGACCCCAACCTGCAGGCTACGGTGGATGCCTTCTTACGTGGTTCGTCCACATCCACGCAGCCATCCATCTCCACGCAACCATCAGTCTTCGATCAACCATCAGTCTCCATGCAATCAGAAATGGATGACATCACTGAGGATACTCCTTGCGAGTTGCATGTGCCATTTGGTTACAAGGGTAAGACGATGAAGGTTGCATCGGGCATGGCATTTCTAGGAGAGACGCTCCATAACAGGGATATTCCCCCAGGTTACGTGTGCGTCACCGTGTCAGAAATAGTACTTGGCTATGAGGACAACGAGATCGAATGCCCGATACCTGAGGCGGGTATAGAAACTCTCCAAGATGCCCTTGGCTCTTTCATTATTTGGAAACGCCGTGAAGTTGCCCTCTCACCACGAGTTTCTCCACCCCTGTTGTCTGGGCACGAGTGCATTCATGCGAGCTAGCCAGCCAATACAGGTGGACAGCCGTCTCCTATGTCTACGACAGCCTCAGGAAACAAGCCTCAATCTCCTCATGCGGAAGCCGACTCGACTCACAATCCTATAATCTATAGTGACAACGAGCCTCTTCCGCAGAGTGTTCAGCCTCGGGAAACAATTCAAGTCGAGCCTCCATCAATAGTTGTTGTGGCGGTTCAAGTTTAGGCTCCGGTAATCCCAGTCCAGCCTGCGCCAGTTGTCGTCAAGGCTTCAGTAAGCCCAAAGACGATTACCGGTTTTGACAAAGAGCCAAAGGACCCAGAAGCAAGAAATGATGTTGATAAGTAATGGGCTGGATTGAAAAAACATCTAGCAAGCACAGGTAAGCTCGTCATCGAAGAACAAGATCCTCGGGATAAAGTGTCGTACGACGATCACATTTTGGACAATCCTGCGGACGATGTGGACTACCCGACATTCAAATTGGGTAAGCCCCTTATATCAAACAACATGTACAAGAACCTGTTGTGGGAGATGCAAAAGTTGCATGACTGGTACATGATGGCGTCGAAGGAAGAGGTCACCGCAATCAGTTGTAGGATTCCAACTGAGGTGTTCAATGAAGAGGACGATGAACAAACCTTAGGCCTATTTTGGGAGGATGTCCACTTAATGTTTGGCATAGGCAGGATGCACATCACCTTCATAACCTTGTGGTGCATGTAAGTTTCACGTTCGATCTACTTTGAATTTCAAGCAAAATTCAATATATTACCTTATATCTTTTTTTTGTAGCATGAAATCTTTTTATCAAAGAAAGAGGGTTGATAGAAAAGATTGGAAGGTGGCCTATGTCAACCCGAACCATATCAACCAAAGCAGTATAAACCCAACGGTAAATCCGGATCACTATCCCGATAAGACACCGACAGAGATAGGTGAAATGAAGGTGATCATGAGAAATGAAGCAAGGACTCGGGTTATAAATTATTTATGCAAGTGCTTCCTGAAATGGCAAAATAGACAATGCATCTTAGCCCCCTACAACTTCAAGTAAGTTGGACCACTACTGCCTTCATCATCTATCATATATTGAAGTTAAATCCAATCGTAAGTAACTTGTTGTCAATATTCTTGTAGTGATCATTGGATCTGTTTTATGATAATTCCCAAAAATTGGTACCTTCTCGTGCTAGACAGTCTCGACTACGACAAGAAGTTGTACAACGACATGGTGGAAGTCATAGATTGGTAACAAATTACTCTATGTGTATATGAATTGATAATGTTAATATCATCTAATGATGCTTTTGTCAACAATTTAATGCTTTTAAGAAATATGTCATAGCGGGAGGGAAATGTCATCCAAGACGAAAAAAGAAGATGTACTTCCATCATCAGTTTTGGGTAAGATTTATATGCATCACATATATGTTTTTATCGTAGTATCCATCATATAAAGTGTAACTAACTTGTGTTCTTTACTACATAGTGCTTTAAGCAACAAAAGGGTAGTGTGCATTGCGGCTACTACATGTGTGTGTTTGCATCTAGCTATTCATCATACCTAGATCATATCGTTGAGGACTCTAATGAAGAGGTAAGTTGATTTTGTTTATGTTCATTTTACTATACTCGAATAGTGAAGTTTTGAGATCTCATATTAACATACTTTACTCATGTCACATAGAGGGCCATAAGGGAAAAGGCACAATGGACTGCAAAGATGAAGAGGAACGCCGAGATCAGAAAGGGTATGATTCCTCAATCACGCGTTCACTTGAGTACAAATGACATGTATCTAGTTGTAACTTCTCTTTGTCATTTTATGTTGAGAGGTAATTAGTCTAGAAGGGAAGTGTTTTGACTCAAATAGTGAACTAGCAACAAAACATAGGTCCCTTTGTGAGTGGGCTGGTTCAAGAGCACCATATGAGCCTAATGTATTAAAAAAAGATGATGACTATGCATTAGGGTTCATATAAAATTTTTTGGAAGCTCAGTTAAACATTTTGATGACAATGTTATATATATTCTATGATGAGATGTAAATATCTATGATGAGATTGTAAATATCCGTGATGAGATGTTGTGAATATCTATGATAAGATTTGAAAATTTTTGTGTATGCAGAATATGTGATTTCTGTATATTTGCTAAATTTTATTCTTTTTTAGAAAATAACAAATAGCGGCGGTTGATGTTGTCAACCGCCGCTACTAATAGCCTATAGTAGCGGCGGTTGAAGGTGTCAACCACCGCTACTGATGACTGACAATAGCG
Organism: Eleusine coracana subsp. coracana; assembly: GCA_032690845.1. Taxonomy (NCBI): domain Eukaryota; kingdom Viridiplantae; phylum Streptophyta; class Magnoliopsida; order Poales; family Poaceae; genus Eleusine; species Eleusine coracana. The sequence continues at coordinate 5,771,234 of CM064430.1, forward strand.
GCGGTTGACATCTTCAACCGCCGCTACTAATATGTCTGTAGCGGCGGTTCGTATGGGCGACAGACCACCCGCCGCTACAAACGCATATTTGTAGCGGCGGGGTGGCCTGCCCGCCGCTATAGGCCCTTTCCAACCGCCGCTATAGTGCCTTTTTGTTGTTGTGATTTTTCTCCTTTAATTCAGTTATTCAATGTTATGAAAATATTGTGTTTATAGCTTATGCTTTAATTCAATATTATGGACATATGAGTTTGTGCTTTTTTCTTGTTTTTGATCTTGGGAATACCCAAGTTTTACAAGTTGTGTCCGTCACTGGAAGCAAACCTGGAGCCGCTACAGTTCCTCTAGCCAGACCAGCGGCAGTCCTGCACAGCCGCCGTCGCCGCCTCTTCCTCATCCAAGCATTGGCCACCCAACAGCAGTAGCGCTGTAGATTCCTCCTCTTATTCACCTTCAGAGCAGTGGAAACCTGCCAAAAACGCCTCAACCTCTGCCTCCCCTGCTTAAGATCCACGCCTAGCTCGTAAGTGCCCCGACTCTTCTTCCCTCTGCTCTATGCTTGGGTTGTCACTTTCTCCAATCCCAGCAATCCAACTCCACATCTTCCCCGCATCCCCATCTTGTTTTCTTCCTCCACAGCTCACGCCAGGATGTGTTTATGGCATCGCCTAGGCATCCATCATAAATGCCTAGGCGATATGAGGAGTGTAGAATGCCATAGGACGCCACAACGTCACAAACACATTGCTCAACAGATGGTACAACCTTGTTCATGCTTGTATTTGGGCCTAGAATGGGCAGAATACTAGGAAGCATGGAAGAGAACCATGAAGCCCTTATCACACTACTATTGGCACCGTGATTTGACAGAGCCCAACCATCAGCCACATAGAGTCAATATCGGCCATGTGACGAGAAGATGAAGGGACAGAGTGCGGAAGGCGGGCCCGTTAAGGGTAGTAAATTTTATTTTTAGATAGATAGATTTTCTGTTTAGGAATAAATCTAGTTATTTTGGTAGAAGTCTGAAGAGTCTTGATCGACTCGCATCCACTGGCGAAGCTAGGTTGCCTCACCCTGGTGCACAGGCACCATGGTCAAATATGAATTTCAGTTAAAATCATCCAATTTTTACCTTATATGCACAACCCTATATAAAAAATATGCACCACAGCGTTGTTGCAAATGTCTGTCAACCAAGGTATGCACCTGGGTATTCAAAGCTCTAGCTTCGCCACTGCTCGCATCAGGACCCCTTCCATGAGGATTATAATATGTAATATGGTTTGTACTAGAGTTTTTTAACACACGTTCAATACAATTCACACCCTTTTTCTTTCTGGAGAGTTCTCATCTCGAGCGGGCTGCATCATCTTCGATCTTAGCGGGAGACTTGGATTCGCCATTTTGGTAATTTCATCGACTTTGATTAGTATTTTATCATTAATTTGATATTCTAATCTTGGTCATTGAGATTGCTAGTTATCCGGTAATTAGATCTATATTAGAATTATTTTATCATTTTTTGTTGCGATACTATCTTGGTTGAAATCGATCTACTATAGTGAATTGTATATTTCATGAGTTTTCTTTAGATCTCTTATTCGAGTCGTTATACCGATTTTATCAGTGATTTGGTTATATCTTGTTTTGTTAGCTTTGTCATAAATATTGTCTCGATTAAGTTTGATCTACATCGATCAGTAAGACTATATCGACTTTTGATCTCTTGCCGAGTCGATAGAACTAGAATTAGTTTGGTAGCAGTTGAGTCGATATAATACTATCAAGACGTTAAGTCGATAGGTTACCATGGTTCAATCGATATCTTCATGCTTTATTTAGATATTTGATTTGTCTGATTGTGTATTGAACCCTTTTATTTAGGTGATATTAGATCTAAGTTATTAGGCATATTTGTAATACCAGTTACTAGATTTATCGACTTCACCCATATTGATAAAAGAGTTTATTGGCATCAACCTTACACTGTTTTATTGGCCGATTAGATTTGTTTTATTATTATATCTACTAACCATCGTCAGATATTCACTCTCTGTGATCATCAGTTTTGCCATCAGCCTGTTTGGAGCTGATGACCCAGGGAATTTTACTGTTTGCTTTCTTTGTCGATTTGTAAGGAAAATCGATTGGTTCGTCCTAGTTTTGTATTGATCCTGCACTGGAGTTAAGCAAATCTCCTAGATGACTTGTATACGATTTCATATCTGTAACACCCCTGGTATCACAAAGTTCTAAGATCAGCACTTTAGAAATCACAAGAGTTTCAAACAAAAATTTGGACTGAAATTGACCAAATTCAAATTCAAATTAAGCAAAATTTGAATGTCACTTGAACTACAAGTCTAGATTTTTCAACATAACCCATACCCACGAAAAATTATATGTTGAAGATAATGATGGAGTACAATTTTTAGGATTTTATTAGAATTTTATTCCTTCGTCTAATGCCATAAATAAATGCACAAAAGGGTAAAAACTACACCTTTAAAAAAACATTCATATTCAAATTCAAATATTAACGATTGAACATTGGTATTTTAAAATGTAGAGGACATCTTTATAAAAGCAAACCATATTTTTGTTTACATCAATCTCTACAACTTATTATTTGAGGTGCGGTCATCTACGCCCATGAATTTTGGTGTCTTCCCGAGTTGTTTTCAAATTGAGTCTGTTTGTAATTATACACCGATTTCCACTTCGTGTCCACAAAGTTAGAGATTGAATCCAAATCGGTTTTGTATCTTTCAGATCAAGTACCAAATTTCAAAAATCATAACTTCCACGTCCGAAGTTCAAATGAGGCAAACTCGGACTCTATCTCGTAGCTCTCGAAAAATTCTACAACTTTGGTATTCAATGGAAGTTCAGATACCACCGATTTAGTTTCCAAATATGTGATGCAAAAATATTTATTCTGGTTCGGACTCATCTGTGCGGTCTCTGTGCGAGGCCTATATCTCCTAGCTTCATAGTCCAAATAATATGATTCATATATGTTTTAAAAGGGTCTCGATGAGATCTACAACTTTTATATTTTAACTTGTTCTATTAGAGCAAGACTTCAATTCCAAAATCACGTTACAATGCAGTGCTATTTCTGAACTCCGTGAATTGATTTTTCCTTCTGTATGAAACTTCTAGAATATATGATAAAATTGTTACTTTTGACATATAAAATGATAAAATTGTTACTTTTGACATATAAAATGGTATACTAAGAAGAAACAACGATAATACAAATCTAATCTTTCATATAAAAAATGTTAATAATATTATATATATATATATATATCTAATAATTATATTGTGTAAATAATTTATATTTAAATTATAAAGAGTGTTTTATTTTTTTAAGGTCCGTAGCAACGTACGGACACTTTGCTAGTTGATATATAAAAAATAATGATATAGAAATAAACAGAAGCAGCATTTTTGGAAAAACAACATAAATCAAACCAGCCGGGACCCACTTGTCGGCGGCGTTGAGAAAACACACCGTGCCGCCCCGCCTCCCTCCAGCGGACGTACGCCGCGTGGGCGCCGGCGTACGGGCAGAGGCGCCATGGCCCGGATCGACGGCCCCACCCCGAGGGACTGTCCTTGCACCTGGTCGGAGTCTCGCCCCCAAAACCGAGCACGCACGCCCCTGGTTTCGCCCTCTGTTCGCTGCTTCTCTCTTTCTCTCTCTCTTCTCCGTTGCTCACACGTCATGGTTGGCCGAGCTTAGAACTCGAGCTCGCCCCGCCCCTTCGATCCCTCCCCTGCAGAGCTGAGCGACGCCCCGCACCGCCGCAACCTCCTCCACCTGCCTGGAGCAGCCCCAATCGAAGCCCTCGTCCAAGCCGCGCAGAATCAAGGTTCTTCGACACATGGAGCTGCAGCCACATCGCGTGCAATTCCTTCCTCCCTGGTAGGCCTCAGTCCTATTCATTCCTCATACGAGCTCGCGATCTTCTTTCGCATTCGTTTGGGCAGTTTTTAGTGCAGACCCGCTTTTCTCCTAGCCGGAGCTCGACTTCCTGTCGCCACCGTTCAGGAGCTGAGCTCCTCCTTGTCGTACGTCGCAGGTTGTATCCCCTTCTTGCCGGCGACTGCAGGACCCACAGACAGGTGCGGCTCTGCGCGCTGGTCCCGGGAGTGCCTCATGCGAGCCCAAGGTGCCGGCGGAGATGGAGCCCCGGATGAGCTCCCGTTGGCCTGAGCGGCGTGGCCGCCATGGCCAGACCCAAATAGACTCTCAATAAGTTGGATTATACTAGTTCAAACCTTAAAGTAGTATAATTCTAATCTCACTGTTGATTTAAAATAAATTATAATTAATTAGACAATATAATAATTTACTGATACTATTACAAAGGATAATAACGTCATTGTAAAATTCAATCGAATGGTTATCAGTTTGAGGAAGGAAAATGTGGATGGACATCACCGCTGCCGCTGTCGCCGCCGCCGCTCACAAAACGTTCACACTCGCCGCAACCGCCACATAGCTCTGATAATTAGCCAGGAAGCAAGGAGTTGCACATTGCGTGGCCGTCCGCACTGCCGTCTCTGCTTCAGCAATGGATCGTCACGCGCAATCAAGGCATCGGCCAAGATCATCATTTAATTTGAGGTGTGGGATAAAGACAAGATCACTGGCCATGGCATGCGAGCTCCATGGCTGCAGCCTGGAGGTGCACGATGACAGCTCGAAGGACACAGGACATCCTCGGATTCCATTATTAACCTCAGCAGCAACCAAGAAAACTGCGCTGGCTCAATCAATGTCCAACCATGCGCCACCACTGCCGCCGCCAAATCGCTGAGCCGCCGTATACCGAGACGAAGAACACGGTGAAGAACAGGGCAAAAGTGAAAAGAACGAGAAAATGAAAGATCTTTTTAATTTGTTAGCAAAGAATTAGTGTTTCTAATCATCCTAAAAGATTAATGAAATTATGATCTGCCATTATGTTTTTTCCTAATAATATCTATATTACTTCATACTATTTTAATATACTACTTCATACTACTTAAATGATCAAAGTAGTATAAATACATCTAAACCGTTGGATCAAGAGAAATAAACGACCCATATTAATTCTAACCCATTGTAAAGGTGCTCAAATAGAAAACCCAACTAGGCTGTTCGTAGGACCAGGACGATCTGGTTGGTTGGTGTTCTTTTTGTTTTTTCCTATGAATTACTTATAGTCTAGAAACTAATCTTATTAGTAAAATCATAACTAACTAAATAAATACTTGGAGTTTTGGGACAAACTAAAACTCATTGGATTCCTCTGGTCATGTAGTCTTTTTTTTATTCAAAAATACCAAAACACCATGCATGTTAATATTTTCACCAGAGCTAAAATAAATAGTAAAATCACAAAGAAAATCAATTTGAGGCCTCTGTGAATGATACGACCCTGAAACTTATGATGTAGATTCCTTTCACCATCCCTAATCACCCTGTAAAATGACACATTGTAGTTTCTATTATTTGTATTATAATTAATTATTTAATATTTACATTAATTTAATTATTTAAAATAATTGACGTTATACATGTCAATGAACCTTGACACATAAATCACTACTAGTATGTTCAATCTATAATAAATTATTAATATACATATGACTTCATGAATCTTGTTCAATAAATTATTCTTATCTCTAGGTTTAATATTACATTTAACTATATAGTCATTCACTTAGACCTATTTTCACATTCATGAATTTTATTTCTAGCAACACTCCCTTACACAATGGAATATTAGTTAACTACACTTATCCGCTGGCTATGTTTCATATACACCTGCAATTACTCAAATCAACATATGCGTACTTTATTTGAATACACAACGGTTAATAAAATAAAATCAATAAAACAAATACGCAAATAAGCTATCACTAATGTACAAAATAAACCTTCTATTTTATACATCATGACAGAATACTTAACTTTTGTTAAGAAAAAAAGTTTTGTGAATCATCTCTCATGCATAGCACCATCTGCATCATGTAGATCCCGAGGTGAACCATGTGGAGGTCGAAACCGTGCAAGAACCAGAAGGTGAAAGAAGCTACTGTAGTAGTCAAGAGCAGGCCCCAGGCAAGCCTCGGTGCATCCCACCAGTTTTATATTTTTGTTTTATCACTAGGTAGGAATGTAGGCTTGTCTATGTATTAAGTTATATGAGTTGTTTGAAAACCTAGCATTGCAGTAGGTTCCCTTATACCCAATGATAGCCTCAGGACGATAGTCGCTCTGCTTAATCTAGGACGACCCTTCTCAGAGGAGCCAGGCTCGGAAGACCCTGAGGTACCATAAGCGAAAGGTTGCTCCATGCGGCTTCCAGGAAGTGCGTATGTATCGTGCAAGCAGGTTTCTCCTACAGGAAGTAAATCAATTCGAGTCTCTGCCCCTGATAGTAACGAGTATCACTTGATAACTCCGTCGGAACATTGTTGGAAGCCATTAATATGATAAATGAGTTCAATACTGCTGTTTGAAATTATTAATATTTGTATTGTAATGTATAGGGCAAACTAAATTTATCATTTTATATGACAACTTAACTTGCTGCTAAAACTTAAAAAAGAAGGATCCACTCTTAGGCTGTTTTTTTGGCAACATCAGTCCTACCCTTAGCCTTTGCATGTCTAGGTGTCGGCTATAGTTGGCCATTTTGACGGGTCAGTCTTGCTGAGTAAATTAGTTACTCAGGGCGTAGCTCTATGTGGTTTTCAGATGATCAGGGTGGAGACTGCCACTGTGGTGGGAGGTTCCATTGGGAAGGCCAGCGTCCTGACTACTGAAACATTGAGTGAGAGCTTTGCACCAATGATGAGGAGGAGTAGGCTTGTGTGTGCTAGCCCGGAGTCAGGGGCATGACACCGATCAAGGCCGACTACTTCTACTGTGTATCATTATGAGAGGGTGGTTGTATCTTCCTTATTCTGTCGGACCTTTCACTATTTCGTTTTCACACTTTTAAAACTCTGGTTTGTAATTTAAATTCAGATTTATGTAAAACTCTGTACTCTCTCTATGTTCTTGTTGCAACTATATTATTCTATCATGCGTTGTACTATTAGGCGTCACAGCGTGTCTACCACCCGAGAAAGATCCTGGAACAAAATGGTCTCCGTGGTAAGGTGGTTCTGTTACAATATCAACAACTACAAAGCATGTCTCTGATATGACCATCCTTCTGGTTGAACGTGCAAGCAAGCACCCTATCTAAGTACAGCGGTGCTGGTCTCAAACCATCTCTCTCTCTCTCTCTCTCTCTCTCTCTCTCTCATGATCCATGTTGGCCATAACTATGCACCCACTTATATACCACAAGAGGATGGTGTATGATTGTAGCACTTTTTCCCTTGAATTGAGTATTCCAAGGTTTATCGAATCCACTGGGATCTTAGAGATAATTAAACAAAGTTAACAGTAAAAGATCTAATCAAAGCTACTGTCGAATTCATGTTGCATGAGGGGAGACTGGCCAGCGCAAAGGTGCGCCAGACAGTAAATCCGTCGTTGCGCCGATCGGCGCAGACATTGAGCCGATCGGCACACTAGTAAATCTAAGCCAAAGTGTGCCAGATACTTTGTAAGCCTATGCTGTTAAGTGAGTAGCCAGATATCTGCTAGTGAGATCGTAACCAAAAAGTCTAATTAAGTAGCATCATAATGGGTAATTACATGGATCAATGAAAACCTATAATGAATAAGACCACTCTACTTTCCGAGCGGCTCCCCATTTATCGTTGCCGAGAGAAAACCCTTAATTGTGCGAGTATCTTACCGTACTCAACTATCCAATAGTGTTGCACGGGCGTAGTGCTGTCACCGCTAAACCTCACTACTAGCATCATCAAGCAACCATAATCAATGCAATGTCCGAATACTATCCTAATCACCACGATCAAGGTAATATCTACTTACTTAGCCTAGAACTATGCAATTGGAATAAGCACATGCATGATTAAAGAATCAAGATAGACAAATCACCAAAATCATCATCAACATATTCAATCATCCTTGAGATACATAGAGTAAGATTCATCCCCATCGAGATGGCCTACATTGACGGATCAACTCTTAACACCAATGGTTCTTAAAACTCAACTAGATATCTATTCTAACGGAGCAAGCCCCAGTGGCTCTAACTCACGGATCTTTTGTCCTTCTGTCGCCTCCCTCCGTTGCATCTAGGGTTTAGAAGTATTTATAGGGGTTCTACTCGTAAAGGACTCGGTTTCTAGCAAATAAGGCAGTTGCACCGATCGGCGTAGGATTGTGCCGATCAACGCAAGCCGTGTCTTCTCTGGTTTCTTCTCCAAGTTGGTTCCTCTGTCTTCCATAGCTGCCATGTGGGCCTTTTCCTTCGAGACAAAGTCTTGTACTTCACGTCAAGATCTTGAAGTTCCATAACTCTTCTAGGCAAATATCTTCAAGTGTCTTGCGTAGATAAACTTCCATAAACATGTGGAATGGGCCTCGGTCACTTTTGTAGGCCAAAACACCTATGCACCGACCGGCTCATGGACTGCGCTGATCGGTGCACTGAGCTTCTTCAGTGCTTTTCGTTAGTTCTGGATTCCTGTCCTCTCTAGCATCACTTTAATCGCCAATTTTATCTGTTTCTGCAATAAAGCTCCAAAACAACGCATACAAATATATAGACAATATTATAGGTAAATGGCCTAAATTAGTATCAATTATGCTCTAATTGGGGTAATATTCACATATAAAAGGGGCACTTGTGGAGTGCCAATAGTTCCCCCACACTTAAACCTTTTCTGGTCCTGAGTAAAGTAAAAGAAAGAAAAATCAAAGAACATACTCTTTCTATCATAAAAGATATCTCAAATCCGTAAATGTTGAACATTGTTCAATTGTGGTGTATTTCATATTGGTATTTAGCAAAATAGTTTAAATATGGGTATAAAGCTTAAAGTTTCTCTCCAAAGCAACAAATCATGTCCAACTCACAAATTATAACTTTTGCACACATGTAAATCACTTAAAAGATTGTTGTGAATATAAAGAATCTATCTTCCAAATAATCCAAGCCAACAACTCATCTTTCAAATCACTCAACCTATATTCTACATCATTATGATCAAATAATATTGGTGTAAGGCTTATATGAGTAGCTAGGTGAGGTAATTCAAGGATTGCAAACATAAATCAACAATATATTGTAAAGCTAGGAGATTATTCTTTGTTGGAATTACAGAAATTTATCAAGATGACCATTAAGAAAGAAAATTTTAAGAAAGGACTCACACTTGGGATATGTGGACATGCGCACAGCAAAAATTTGATCTTGGAAGAAAAAGAACTCCCATTATCAGATTGCACATGGTTGAAATGATTCATGGCTATATTAGAATGAATTTCGAGAATAAGCATGTCATATACCATCCCCCACACTTAAAATTTTGCTAGTCCCTTAGCAAACAACAGAACTTTTTTTTATCACTTTTTGTTTCTCCCTTTTTTATTTTGCTCTCTGCTGCGCCAATCGGTTCAGGGTGCGCCGATCGGCTCTCAACCCGAATTCACCAACATTTGTTGGTATTTTGATTTGTTTGGCTTCAACATTTATTCAAGAATTAAATATAGCCAGAAATATAGGATGTGATCAAGGAATGATACTCAACAAGATATTTTGGGTTTATGGTAAGATACTCAGTAGAATTGAATTTTTGCATGAGTAATTCAAGGCTAGAAAAAAGATACACAAAGATTTGCCATTTTAGTAAAGTTCATACCAAAAAGAATTAAATCCTAACCGAACTTAACCATCAATTTAATGTTTATCTACAAATCAAATATTCATGAGAATTGCTCAAAATATGGTATTGGTAGGTAAGGATTTTGAAAAGAATAAATTCCAAAGTTCACAACATGAAGATTTATTTATGAAAAGATTGGTACTAAGTTATCATCACAAATTGGACAATACAAATGAAGCACATGGGTACTCAAAATTGCTCCACATAAGACATATTTGTCGAACATTGATTAAGTGTAAGTTCAAAATTTTATTTAATGCTCAACATTATTTGGTCTTTATCAGCACTTTTCAAGAAAGAATAAATAATTCAATTCTCCTAAAAGAGCATAACCGCCACCATTATATTAAGATTGAAACTCGAATACATGGTGATGATTTTTGCACACACTTGCATAAAAGTAAATCTACTACTAACTACTACTAACACACTTGCATGAAAGTAAAGACCCTCGATACATGGTTTCCTGACCCGCTCACACACACATAAGCAAATAAAGAAAAAGATTGCAAAAATAAAAATACAAATCGGGAAACTGATACACATGCCAACTCCTAGGCACTCTAGTCCAACGAAGGTGGAGACGTTGGCTGATCGAAGCCATAGCACCGCGCCTTGAGTCGCTCGAACTCCTCCACCATCGCCTCGTGGTTGTCCCTCTATTGGGGTGTGGCGTCTTCCACGCACTCGAAATAGTCAATGTTGTTGTCGATGTACCTCTGCATGGGCACGAAAAAGTCTACACTGGGCACAGGAGGCACCATAGGTACACGTCCTTGGTACATGTAGTCGATACCCGCACTGAAGTGGGGAGCGCCGACCGGCATGTCGCCTGCACCGACCGGCGCAAAGGGCTATGAACCGCCCGCTGCGTCCCTCCACCCTGGCGGGTACTGCTGTGGCTCCTGGCATGAATTCCCGGAGCCACTCACCGCCGGCTGCTGTAGATGTCGCCGGTTGTTGAACCCATCCACGGTGGTCCTTCATAGCTCTGCCCCCCTCCAGGAGACCTTCCTCAAGCCAATTTCCTCCCTTCAGCTTGTGATGGAGGAAACCTCCTAGCTCCGCACACGGGAGCTTGATGTTGGTGCCGCCGACATGGAAGCCGGCGTGAACACTTCCTGTGACAATATTGCCACGAGTCATATTATCGGCAATCTCCGTGAAGCACTCCCACTTGTTGTTGTGCTCTCCCGGTCCATCGCCGTCACAGACGAGGACTGCAAGGCATTGAAGATAGGCCTAGAAGGCCAACTTCTTGCTTGCCTCGCCCCTCTTGTCGAGCCAACCCTGCACCATCACCAATATGGGGTTGCAATGAGACGGACACACGATGGCATTGTAGATCCACCGCAGGTCCGCATCGATGATGTTGCTGGAGTCGACCTTGTCGCCTGTGTGCGCCGCCAACCATCGATGGAAGACTTGAATGGTCGGGTTGCGGATGTTGCCGCGCTTCATCCCCTCCATGAACGAGAGCCGCCTCCAAAAGGAGTCCAACTCCCCACGTCCCAAGATGCCAGCGACGTCGGCGTTGGCATTGAAGCTGAAGGCTTGAGCCGCCGTCTCTATGGTCACCATGTAGCTGATGTTGCGGACACGAAAGTTGACGGCCTCGTTGCCGGCTTCGTCGGTGCCAAGCCTCATCGTAGAGGCAACCTCGGTGATGACGTCGAGGTTGTAGTCCATGGGAAGGAGGTGGAAGTCCACCCAGCCGAGATTGTTGAGCATCCTCCTTATGTCCTCCCACATCCCGATCATGGTGAGGAAGGTCTCGTCCAAGTCGAAGTTGGGGACGAACTTTTCCCTCACCGCGAGGTAGTGCTGCTGTTCCTCCGTGCTCCGGAGGGTGAAGCCCTCCTCCACCGTGCACGACACGTATGCCGGCGGTGGTGGTGATGTGGGAACCCCATGGCATGCCGCCGTTTGGCTCCTCGTAGCACGCCCCATTGGAAGGGCACGCCGGAGACGGAGTGGCAGGCACGGATCTCATAGTTCGCCGTCGCCGAGCCGGTGGATGTATCACCCACCAACATGTCATCGCGAGTGCCGAAGCCCCCCCTTGCCGAGGAGTTACCGCTCGACTCGTCGCTGCCACCAGAACTGCTTCCCCGACGCAGCCTCTTGCCCAACTTGCCGACGGAGGAGCGGAGACGATCCATCTGCAAGGATTACGGAACATATCCGAGATTGTGGGTAGTGGGGAAGGTGGAGAGATTACCGGGATGGTGTGCCAAACTAGGGGTGGCTGGCCTCCCTATTATAGTATGGGAAACTTTCAGAAGAAGGAACCGCCGGAAATTTCAAAATTTAAGAGCGCGCCGATCGGCGCAGCGGTGCGCCGTTCGGCACAATTCAAATTTTGAATGCTCTGACAACTGCAGCGGTTGATTTCCATCCTTTATGTCACTTCCCGGTACATCATGTTGGTTGACAGGGGAACAACACTAAATCCCGATGTCTTGTTGACTGTGTCGATTAGCGCGGGCCTGCGCCGTCTCTTTTTCAGCTTTTGGTCAATTCCGTGTCTCCTCTGCACCGCAGACCTGCATAGCAATCATAGATGTTCCTCAAAATCAATGCCTGCCACATTTGTCACCCATTTGGGAGCCGCATGGGTACCTACACCAGTCGGCGTAGTAAGGCGCCGTTCTCCCTTACACCTCGTCTTTTGGTCCGGCGCTGATCCTGATGCTTCGTGTTCATCTCTTTCACCTAATTTTCCACATTTTCCAATGTTCCTGTAGTATTGACATATGTAGCGGGGTCCATCTGGTGACCACGCCGAATGGCGCTGACGCGCGCCGTTCGGCGTGATGTCCATTTTTGCTCCTAGCCCCTCGCTTCTTTGCTAGATGTTACTCTTCATCCTTTTCTGTGTTATTTAGCAATCATTTTGCACACAAAAATTAATTCAAAAATATTTTTAATCACCTTGGAAATAGTTTCGCCTCTGAAAATTGCTGTGCTGGTTGATTTTTAGCACCCCTTCAATCCTGGGCGTCATCGGCCTTCTATCCTGACCTGGGCAATAATGCGCCGATCGGAGCAGATGTGCGCCGATCGGCGCAAGCACTGTTCCTTCCTATTTTTGGTCCTTTTTTGTTTTATTCCTGCGTTGTTAGTCTACAGTATGTATATACACAGTTTTGCACATATAAACAGACAACACAAGAGCACACAAGAATTAAGCACACACTTTTTCTATGTCTTTTATTTGGGACATTGTCTTTATTAAAAGCAAGCAAATTAAAAACACCGGGTTGCCCTCTTGACTAGCACTAATTAACTAAATGAAACGTGCCCTCCCACAAGCACTAAGCAACTTCTAAATTCCCCGACCATTGGGTTGCCTCCCAAGAGCGATCTAGTTATTTAGAGGTCAAAGAGCTTGACCTCCCCGCAAACAATCAGTCCTTAGTATCGCGGTGTGGGATATGAGGTCGCGACACTACAAGGTTCTCTTATCTACATGGTTCATATAGCTCGAACGACCTATCCATACATACCCTCCAATTACTCTTGATATCATGTTGCCATGGTGTCTTGTATCTCTTCACTTCATCAGATCAATCTCTAAGTGACTTGCTTTTCTTCTCCGCTGTTCTCTTCTTGTGAAAGAGTCTTTCTGGATCATCAGTGTAATTAGAGGGTTTGTTGGACTTAGGACCATCCATACCTGCTAGTTTCACATAACAAAATATATGTACTAAAGAGACGAGTAAAATAAAGCACAATGACTAAACATTAATATATAAAACAATATTTAAAAACCTGCTATGGTCCACGGCAATGGCGCTAGAAAAAGGAGAGCTTGTTTGTCGTAACTACGCACCCACTTATATACCGCAAGAGGATGGTGTACGATTGTAGAATGGGTCTCGGTCACTTCTGTGGGCCAAAACACCTTTGCACCGACCGGCTCATGGACTACGTCGATCGGTGCACTGGGCTTCTTTAGTGCTTTTCATCAGTTCTGGATTCCTATCCTCTCCAGCATCACTTTAATCGCCAATTTTACCTGTTTCTACAATAAAGCTCCAAAATAATGCATAAACAAATATATAGACAATATCATAGGTAAATGACCTAAATTAGTATTAATTATGCTCTAATTAGGGTAATATTCATATATAAAAGGGGCACTTGGGGAGTGCCAACAATCGAGGACCAGATGAACTCGGGGTGCGTCCCCGACAGTTGATCTTTCAGTTTCAGCTATGGCTTCTTCCTTTGCGGCTCTCTTCAAAGCCTTTGTGCAACGGGGCTCTCCCGGTTTGTGGTTGGCATCCGATGTCAACTTTCTCCAACGGTGACTAGAGGTGGCGAAGCCTCACGATTTCTGCAAGCATGGTGGCCTCAGGTTTTTATGCTAAAAAAATGTTTTTAGGGGCAGCTGTGCAAGATTGGTGGGAAAGTTGTCCTTTTAATGTGTCTTTGTATGTCAATAAAACTATGTATGTTTTCCTTTACTATGCAATATGTATTACAATGACATATTTAAAAAAAACACCCTATCCAAGAGAAGCAACCTCTTTGGCAGGGCTTTTGTGAAGGTAACTACTGATACTGCTTTCAGTCCTTTTAATAAAAGGAGCAAGGGCAACAGACTTAGTTTTCCGAGATGACTAGGAGGGATATATTACATGAAAATCTTGGTTGTACTGACCAGTGAAGTTATTGCAGCCTCAGACAGTCTCATGACTGTTGTGAATCATGGTTTCCTACAATCTAACAATATCAGATATTGGGCCAAGCATTTCATGCCTGTGGGAAGAGATTCTTATGTTCAAATCCCTGATGACTGGGCACACTTCTTCACGGCTATTCTGTTAAATCCAACAAAATTTGACTGGACTGCTTCTTTCCTGACTGGCAAGCACTGGGAAATATGTTGTAGAGTGCTTGGAACCTCATACAGACCATACAAAATCCCTACAACTTGTCATGTTAATACTTCCATCTTGTGCTCCAACCCTAAAAATTTTGATAAGGGAAAAGGGATCATGATTGAGGAGATACAAGATGAACAAGTGGAAGAGCAAGCCACTGATCCTGCGGACAGCTCACAAAACACTGCTTCTGGCCAAGTTGAAATGAGCATTGATCAGAACACACCACAAAAGGATCTAAATCAGACAACCCCAAAGGATGCACCTATTATTCAGAAAAAATGCAAAACTCTCCCTCTTGTGGTAACAGAGGTCAGGAGAAGTGAGAGAATTAGAGAGAAGCTCAAGGAGTTCAAAGGAAGCACCTGTACTGAAATAAACTGCTTTTCTTGTTCTGCTGATCCTCCTTGTTTCCCAGCTAGAGTCATTAAGAGTCTTGGTGTAGAGTTCCGCAAGGTGGGTAAAACAAAGCTAAGTGATAAAAACTTATCAAAAAAGAGGAAGACAAAAACCGCCATTGGGGCAGGGAAAACGACTGGTAAGCCAAAAAAGGACAGTCAGGAAGACTCCAAAAACAAAAGATCAAATGAAGACAAGAATGCCAAGAAGCCAAAGAAGAAGTGATGGGGCACACTGGGCTGGAGACTGCAGTCCATATCTTTTGTTGTTTTACCCTTCAGTGTACTTCAATAATTTTCTAGCTTTAAATTTTGTCTTTTCCTTGGAACTGTTCTATGGGCACAATCTGGAGGCTTTCCTTGTGTTATCTGATCTTGGTAATGGTTGTATACTCTGGATGATTCGGCACTGTTCTGGCTATCTATTTTGTTATACTGCTAATTATCATGGCAAGGACTGGTCCTGTCAAGTCTGGAGCAATTACTGGCTCCGGCCAGTGGATACTGTGTATTACATACATGGTTTCATCTATGATTCTCATCTTGTGGTTTTTTATGGATACGACAATAAATCATCAGCACAGACAATGGAAAATTCTCTGCTGGAACATTAGGGGGATTAACTCTGATAGGAAATGGGATGCCATCAGAAACAAATTTTTGGAAGCTGAATGAGACATTCTTTGCCTACAAGAAACCAAAAGGGATTTCTTTGACCTAAATTATATCAAGAACTTTTGCTCCCCCCAATTTGATAACTTTAATTATCTTCCCTCAAATGGAGCCTCTGGAGGGATTTTGGTCGTATGGAAGGGCTCGAGATTTGCAGGACATCTAATACTGCAAAATGACTATTCTCTCACTATAGAATTCACTTCTCTCTACTCAGGAGCTAAATGGACCCTAACGATAGTTTATGCCCCTTGCACTGATGAAGGAAAGACCCAATTCCTTCATTGGCTTAACTCTCTAGTTATACCTGATGACAGTGAATGGATAATTCTAGGAGATTTCAACTTGATCAGAAAGCCAGAGGATAGGAATAAACCGGGCGGCAATGTTTTAGAAATGATGTGATTCAATGATGCCATCAGTAACTTGGGAATAATAGAAATACCTCTAAAAGGCAAAACCTTCACCTAGAGAAATAACCAAGAGAGCCCACTATGGGAAAGACTGGATTGGTGTTTTGTATCAAATTATTGGTCAACTGCTT
The DNA here is from genome assembly GCA_032690845.1 of Eleusine coracana subsp. coracana. NCBI lineage: Eukaryota > Viridiplantae > Streptophyta > Magnoliopsida > Poales > Poaceae > Eleusine > Eleusine coracana. Next base: position 5,787,559 of record CM064430.1, read on the forward strand.
ACCCGAGAACTATAGCAACAACCCTTACAAGACAAAGTTCTGATCATGTACCTTGTCTCATCACAATCAACACTGACATACCAAAGGGTAAGGTTTTTCATTTTGAAAACTTTTGGCTACAAAGAGAGGACTTCATGCAAGTCATGATGCATGGGTGGACAATCCCAGTTATCCAAACTGATAAAGCAAAGAGATTGGTTGCAAAGCTCAAAAATTTAAGAAGAGTTCTAAGAACTTGGCACAAACAGATTTTAAATCTTGCAGTGACAATAGCAAATACTAAAGTAATTATCCAATGGTTAGATGTAATTGAGGAATCCAGAGACTTGACATTGACAGAATGGAACTTTAGGAATATTTTGCAAGAACATCTGGAGGACCTTCTGGAGCAACAAAGAACCTATTGGAAACAAAGAGGGACAGTCAAAGGGGTAAAAATGGGAGATGAAAATACCAAATTCTTCCATGCTCATGCCACAATCAAATACAGTAACAATATCATTACCTCTCTCACTAAGCAAGATGGAACAATTTTTCATAGTCATGAGGATAAGGCACAACTTATTTGGCAATCTTTCAAGGGGAGATTGGCAACCTCTAATTACACTAATATACACTTCAATCTGGTTGATCTTCTAAATCAAATTCCAAACTTGGATAGGCTTGAAGATCCTTTTCTGCAGGAAGAAATTGATGAAATTATTTCAAAGCTACCCTCGGATAAGCCCACTGGACCAGATGGCTTCACTCATACTTCCTTAAGAAATGTTGCCCACTCATAAAACAAGACTTCTATTATCTTTGTCATGCCTTCTACAACGATGAGGTATGTATGCAAAGCATTAATGGGAGCTATATTACTCTTATTCCAAAAAAGGAAAGCCCCCTCTTTGTCAATGATTACAGGCCCATTTCTTTATTGAATTCCTCCCTCAAACTCATTACAAAATTGCTCGCAGAAAGATTGCAAAAAATAATTTTGCAGGTCATTCATAAAAACCAGTATGGTTTCATCAAAAGCAGGTCAATTCAAGATTGTTTAGCCTGGGCCTTTGAATCTTTACACTTGTGCCATAAATCCAAAAAACAAATTGTCATTCTGAAGTTGGACTTCAAAAAAGCCTTTGACAGAGTAGAACATGAAGTGATTCTACAAATTCTGCAATATAAAGGGTTTGGACACAGATGGATTCAATGGATCTCTAGAATCCTAGGAAGTGCAACATCATCGGTGATGTTAAATGAAGTCCCTGGGAAAGTTTTCCATTTTAAAAGGGGAGTTCGACAAGGGGACCCCCTTTCACCACTTTTATTTGTTCTAGCTGCTGATCTACTACAAAGCATAGTGAACAAAGCAAAAATTTGGGGCTCTTCACTTTACCAATTCCATTGCTATATTCGAATGATTTCCCAATTCTACAGTATGCAGATGACATGCTCCTGATTATGGAAGCTTGCCCAAAGCAATTGATAATATTGAAGGCCCTTCTAAACACATTTGCAGACTCCATAGGAGTAAAGGTAAATTACAGTAAATCCTTTCTAGTACCTATCAACATTGATGACAGTAGAACTTAACATCTGGCTAGCACTTTTGGTTGTCAAGTAGGAGTGATGCCTTTTACTTACTTGGGCTTGCCTTTGGGACTGAATAAACCATCTGTTAGTGATTGCCTCCCATTAGCTCAATGCATTGAAAAAAAGACTGGTTTCATGCTCACTCTTTCTTACACAAGGAGGAAAATTACAGATGATCAACTCAATTCTCTCATTTCTGCCTGTTTTCTTCATGTGCACTATCCAAATCCCCATCATAGTGTTAGAACAAATAGATAAATATAGAAGGCACTGTCTCTGGCGTGGTGCAGACATGAATGCCAAAAAACCATCACAGGCTTCATGGGAAATGGTGACAAGGCCCAAAAAGGAGGGTGGTCTTGGTGTTACCAACTTGAGAACAAAAAATGAGGCCCTGCTTTTGAAAAATTTGCACAATTTTTTCAATAGGACAGACTTACCATGGGTACATCTAATTTAGGAGAAGTATTACTCCAATGGTAGTCTACCTGGCATAAAAAAAATTGGATCTTTTTGGTGGAGAGATATAATCAAACTGCTGGATAAATACAAGTGCATTGCTCAAGCCCACTTTCAGAATGGGAAATCAATACAATTCTAGCATGACTTGTGGAATGATAGGGTTCTGGCCAATGCCTACCCGGAATTGCTCTCTTTTGCAAAAGATAGACTAATTTCTTCACATTTGGCCATTATGACAGACCAATTTTAGGATCTTTTTAATCCACCTCTCTCATAACTGGCTTATCAGCAGTTTCAGGAATTAGAGGGTTTCATAGGAACTATTACACCTGCTCAGGAGCATGATTTCTGGACATATTTTTGGGGTTCTCTGTAGTTCAGTTCTGATAAAGCTTATAAACATCTTATGGGGCACAGGCAGATACACCCTGCATTCTCTTGGTTATGGGCTTCTTTATGTCAACTAAAGCACAAAGTATTTTTTTTTTTGGCTGTTACTGCAAGACAGAGTAAACACAAGGGGACTGTTGAAACTTAGAAATATGGAACTGGATTCCTATGATTGTGAACTCTGTATCCTACAGAGAGAAGAATCGTTACATCACTTATTCTTTAAATGTGGTTTTGCTAGGAGATGTTGGGCCATTCTGGGCATCACATATCCAAACACTTTGCAAACCAAACCAGCAATCACCTACTTTAAAAGAAAGTTGAATGAAATATTCTCAATGGAGATCATCATTCTAATGACTTGGAGCATCTGGACAAGGAATGATTGGCTTTTCAACAATGAAGACCCCACCATAGAGAAATGTAAAAGGAAATTTTGCAAGGAGTTCGGTCTTATGTTGCATAGGGTCAATAGGAAATACTTTCCTAGAATTCAACAATGGCTAGACTCCTTTTTGTAATTTTGGTTTCCTTTTTGCTTTTTTACACCTGTAACTTTACGTCTATGATTCATTTAATATATAATCTGGGCTCTGCCCTCCAGTTGAAGTCAAAAAAAAAAAATCTGACAATGGTACCCAAATAAAATATTTGAAGTCCAAAAAGAGAGAAGGGTTGCCAATCGGTGGGTGTCTGGCATGAAATCCAATAAAATCAGTAGCAGCAGTTCTGTTTTATTGACTCCTAAAATTCCGTCTGTCTTCTGGTTTTGGAGAAGTGCCAATTTTCAAGAACACAAATCTTATGTTGTATGAGGAGCAAATTGTGTAGCTCATATTTGTGCTAGAAAGGCCTTGGCTGATAATGTCTTCTTCTTTTCATGTACGGGGAGTGTTCAGACTTGTTTTGGAGGCAGTGACAAAGATTGTACTCCTCGACCGAATTAACAGTGTCCTGTGATTTGCCTAGAAAACATACATTTTGCATAATAACTCATAAAGGGGCTGTAGTTTCTTATTATCTTTTTTTTTTAGAAAAAGTTTCTGATGATAAAAAAGTACACAAGGTTTTGTCCATGGGTAATTGCATGTCCATCAGTTCAGAGTTTGACTCGTTTGCTTCAGCGCAAACACAAAACAGTGCCACTCAACATGTAAGATTGCTTTAACACGTGGACGCACATAAATTGCAGTGCATAATAATTTCTCCAAATTATGAGGAACGAAGTAGATTTGAAAATTGATCTGTCTCCAAAAAATTTTAGGTTCAACTTAAAACTTCGTGATGTTGTATTTTACTTGATATCGAACATTGCAACTATACGAACATTCAGGAATATACTGTTTTATTTCCCTATATTCCCAATCCACTGGTACCTATCCCCGGCGGATCGGGGTCAGAGGAACTCTTTTGTGCATTAGCTAGCATCTCGACCGTTTATGTTCATATCAAAGGCTGTCCGATACCGCGATCTATTTGGCTCTCTGATGCGACTGCAACGACCTCACCGAGTCATGCTTGCTGCTGCTCGCCGCGAGAGCAGCACGCCGTCGACGCGGCCTCAATTTGAGCTACCAAACTTCAAATCATCAACTGAGTTTTTTGTGCCGGAGTTATTCGACGGAGACAGAACACGTGAGAGGTGTTGCGTGCGTGTGAATCTGTCCCCTGCGGATGGCGCGCAGGCGCAGTGACATCGACGGGAGGCTTGCAGCGAGCAACGAACAGCGGCGGAAACTGCTCGCGAAGCATCACGCCGTGGCCGTGGCTGGTGGGGCGGCGTGCGAACGTCCCGGCGAGATTGAATGGCTCTATCTGGTCGATGGACCATGGGCAATGGCGCCGATGGAATCCACATGCGAGAAGAGCCGTTGTTGCAAGCTACGATAACCCTTGATGCAAATATGAAGGGCCCAGATGCTAGCTAATGCACAAAAGAAATCAATTCAGAGGACCCCGATCCCTTCCCGGGCACAGTGGCTCCCTTCACCGTCTGAACTACTTGTCTATGAACCTTGAGCTGCTGCTACAGACATTGGAATATTAGATATGTGATACCAGGTTTAGTTTTGTTGGTTCACAAACTTTTTGCAGGTGGCGTATCATGCTTGGTGAATTCTGGTTCCAGCTCCCAAATTTTAGGAGATCATTATATTAAAAATTAAGTAGTATAAATATACACCGATTAGAAATACCATTGCATGTGAGAATGACATGCGGGGACCATGGCCACATGTCAATGGCACATGTAATGTACTCCAATTCTGTGATCTTTTCTATGATACAAAACAAATAACCTATGCATTACTGCAGGTCATTTGCCAGCATGCTCTACTATTGCACCTCCAGTATAAGAAGGATGACAGCCATAAATCTTGTTGTAACTAGATGATTCCCTCCCAGAAGTGAATGCAGTGCCAGTGGACTTATGATGAGGTTGTTAAAGCCATTTAGCTCTACATTTTGGGCAACCATGTTTGGAATTAAGATGATGAGTAATGTAAGTGATGCACTTGTGCTTGTAGATAATAATTTCTTATTCATCAGATATATAATTGCTAGTCGTTTGCTGGCCTTTGGCTGTCGGATAGCAGCATTCATGTGTGTGGATTGCAAATTAAGAACTGTAAAATTTAAAGAAAATAAAAGACTAAAAGGGATGCTTATGTTCTTGTAAATATTATTCTCTTATCCATTCAATATAACTGCCAGTGTTTTTCTTGCTTTTGATAATCAGATAGTAGCATTCATATATGTGGATTGCAAACTGTAAAGCTTACAGGTATAAACAGGATGGTGCTTTGCATGGTTAGAAACAATAATACCTCGATGCATGCAGAATGTTTGATTCCTTTGGGAGCTGAATGCGCAGCGTCGGCCTTGTCTTTCACAGATTGTGCAATCTTCGGTAACGGGGCTGAAGGCCATCAATTGGGTTGTCGTTTCAGAAAAATTGAGGATTCTTTCTGCACTTTCTCTGAAATTATAGACATCACTAGAAGCGAACATTGGTATCGGAATGGGGCCATTTGAGATGACCTCACAGTCCAATGTAATAAGATACGCAGGTACACGATAAGCCACCAAATAGGAGAAGTGGGTTGAGTTAGTAAGGCAAGAGATAGGGCCAGCAATGGCATCGGCAGCAGCAACAGCATGGATTCTAGTTGGTGTCAACTCTGTCGAACATCTTATCAGGGCTGCAGAATCCCAATTGTATATGTTGCAAGAGCTCGAGTTTACATCGGGATAATAAGGAAATTGTAGAGCATGAAGCGGTACAGATTTTAGAAGAGGGCAGGAGTCTAAGCCTGCGAGAGGGATGATGGTCAGGATCATATACTCGTAATCTATTGCTGTCACTTTGTATGGCCTTCCAAGGTTTTTGTTGTCTAAAATGTTGACCAGAGCATGATAGCATCATGCATGGTACGCGGCACATGGATGATGTATTATTGCTGGAGTCGAGATGAAAAGGGAACCTGATCTCTGGGCCATGCTCGCTGCACCACGCCGGCGGGCAGTAGCTGAAGAAATCTGTCTTCCCACGCTATGACCACCTTCAGCTGGGCTCCAAGAAGAGACACCAACAAGAACAGGAAGGCAGCGAGAGCATGTTGAGAGCTCATCTCGAGTATTTGTTTATCGGAGTGGTGAGGTATGTGACAGATGGAGACGAAGGTAAGAGTAAGGAAAATATCCCAATGGCCCTCGATGAATTAGGATCCTGAATCCACTCTCCCAATCATGTGCTTTCTGTATGACATACATACGTGTCTGTGCCTGGCCGGCTGCCTTACTTCTTTGACTGATTTCCGTGCTACACGCATTATTGTGCGGGCCTACGTGCCGGCTGCCTAACTTCTTTGACTGACTTCCTTGCTACAAGCATCATTGCGCACTATACTACTCTTTTTTTTTTATTAGGGCGTGCACTTGTACTACTCTATTAGTATTAGTACTATGCAATAACGCGACTGTAGGAGTAACGGAGTCTGGACTGCAGACCTGCTAAAATCAATCACATGACCTGCTAAAATCCGTCAACTGCTCGCCCACCCACCCAAATTAAAAGCGTCGAAACTAGTCACTACGGGAATCAGCAGCCAGAATCCCCAATCCGGGAAGCTGCAGCCATGGCTAGCTCCAGTAGCAGTAGTACTATCTACACCTTGGAGAAAGCTGCAGTGATCTGTTCCTTGCTTGCCGTTGTTGCTGCTGCGGATGTTGGAGGAGGAAGGCACTGTCCTCCTTCCTCCTGTGGCCATCTTCGCAACATATCCTACCCTTTCCGTCTTCAAGGTGATTCACGACAGTGCGTTACTACTCCTCGTCCATGGTACGACCTCTCTTGCAGCAACAGTGGCAAGGCCACCATTCAGATTAACACAAGAAAGTACTACGTGAGTAGCATCAACTATACTTCTGAGGACTTCTTGGTCATCGACGCCACCATGCAGGATGATGTGAACAACAGCTGCCCTCTTCCTCGCGCTGATGATCACCCTGACCCGCCTTACTTTAACTGGCCTCTGCAATTGTGGGAGATTCCAACTGATTCTTATGGCTTTGTCAATTTGGATACTTCTTTGGACAGTGTTTGGGCATGCTTTATGAATTGTTCCAAACCAATAATAGCAGATACTGATGCTAAGCTACGGTACAAGCCCGTTGCCTGCTTGCCTGCCAACAATTCGTTTGTTTATCTCAACAGATTTGATGGTTGTATACTTGGAGAGCTTCAACCCTCTTGTCGATACTTGGCCATGATCCCCTTTGATGGTCAGCATATATCTGACTACTCAGGTCTACAGAATGCAAGTTACACTGATATTGTTGGATTCATAAGGAAGGGATTTCGTGTTCGATTTCCATATCAATTGAGTTTTCAGCGTGGTATGAGCACCACGCAATGCCTGAACGATTCAATGAGGTGAGTTTGCTCCTGAATATATCTTGCCTCAGTGACCCTGTGGATCCATTAATTTACTACAGAGTTTGCTGCGTCTTCTCCTCACAATTCTATCAGATGTGTTCCTTCAATTAAACCGTACTGTATAATGGTGCGGTCTGCAGGTACTTCAGGGAGCAAATGTCTGGTGCGAGCATTACGAATTTAACCCGTGCTATATTCTGGAGCGATATATATTTCGTACGTTGCAGAGCTTCTGATAAAGTCTACACAATAAAATTGATGTCACTTATGGTTATCACAGTATCCGCTATTGTTATCATCAAACTCCATTTTGGTATGCTTGAATTATCTTCACTTAATCATTATAGATGAATGTAGCATTGTCCTATAATATGCTTGGCATGTCTTCGAAGTTATATGCAGGTTAATCTTGGGGTCACTGGTGGTATTCATCTTCCTTGCCCACAAGTACTGGAAAACAAGGATCACGATTGATGCAGTAGAGAAGTTCCTCCGGACGCAACAGATGATTGGTCCGATGAGGTATGCCTACACAAGCATCATCGCCATCACAGGCCATTTTCGGGACAAGCTTGGCCAAGGAGGCTATGGTTCTGTATATAAAGGTGTACAACTCCCAGGGAATGTTCACGTTGCTGTCAAAATGTTGTCTGGTAACTCCAACTGCAATGGAGATGAATTCATTAGCGAGGTCTCCACAATTGGTAGGATCCACCATGTCAACGTGGTGCGTCTGGTTGGGTTCTGCTCAGAGGAAATGAGGAGGGCACTTGTCTATGAGTATATGCCTCGGGGCTCTCTTGGTAAGTACATCTTCTCATCAGAGAAGAATTTCTCCTGGGACAAGCTGAATGAGATCGCTTTGGGCATTGCTAGAGGGATTAACTACCTACATCAGGGTTGCGATATGCAGATTCTGCACTTTGATATCAAGCCGCACAATATCCTTCTTGATGACAACTTTGTCCCCAAAGTTGCTGATTTCGGTCTTGCCAAACTATACCCAAGGGACAAGAGCTTTGTTCCGGTGAGTGCAGCACGAGGAACAGTAGGTTACATAGCTCCTGAAATGATCTCTCGGAGCTTCGGTGTCATATCAAGTAAATCTGACGTTTACAGCTTCGGGATGCTACTGCTAGAAATGGCTGGAGGAAGAAGGAATGCAGACCCGAATGCAGCAAACTCAAGTCAAGCATACTATCCATCTCGAGTGTACATGCATCTAACTCGGAAAGAAACAGGTGGGATCTCTGATGACATGCATAAGTTGGAGAAGAAACTTTGTATTGTCGGATTATGGTGTATTCAGATGAGGCCGTCTGATAGACCAACAATGAGCGAGGTGATAGAGATGCTCGAATGTGGTAGCGATGATCTGCAGGTTCCCCCCAAGCCATTCTTCTGTGATGATGAGCAACACCCTGGAGTAGAGTCCTATCATATGTCGTCTGATCTGACTACAATCTCTGAGATGCAAGAGGACGATGACGACGATAGCATATGTCTGTTTCAAAGCTACAAGTAACTTAGTACTAGCAAGTACGTTTGGAAGCTGCAACAGATGAAGCTGCTGTTATATGTGATGATTGTATTTTCTGTGTATGCCGACGTCATTCAGCTGAGACCAATGTACTTTTATGTACTCATCGTGTGAGACATATGAGCAAGTAAATAGAATTTGTGCACTTTACTAGTATACACGCTTGATCTGCACAACAAATCCATGAGGAAAATCTGCACAAGATAGTGTGTTTTACTGCTGTTCTACCATTCTTGACGCAAGAAATCCACGCGCCGCAACAATACACCAGTGCTGTGCTTTCTAGTGGGCTGTTGTGCAGGCCAAACTTAGGCTCTCCTTTTGGTTAATAGGCACAGGACACAGGCTGGGTAATTTTCATTCTAGATTAGCCCCTGGTTTCACAGAAAAAAATGCTCGGTTATTCTTCTCTCCGGCATACCCCTGATCATGAGCTTAACCCCTGATCATCAAATAAGATTCAGTTGTTAGAAATGAAAAGGCAGCAAAATTATAGAATGGCACAGGATATTCTAAAGTAAAATGTATTGTGTTGTAATAAATTCATTTCAGCATTGATAAAAGAAGCAAATTAGCAACAGCACTAGAGTAAACAGCACATCAAGAGACAATAAAAATGTAAATTTCTGGGTAATTAAAAGCAGAACAACAAGGTTGAAGAGCAGCATTCTTTTAGAACCATGGTCCGATGACCATTGTTCCCAAATTTAAAATATGCAAAAATAAAAAACTTGACCAGTGAGGTAAAATCTCCCTGGCTTTTCTTAATACAGAAGTTCAACCTTCTTCTATCGAGAAAACCTCCAGATTTCTTTGTATAGCCATTGTAGCCGAGTATTTCTTTGTTGACCCAAAACAGACCTGTGTTGCTTGAAAGAACGAAATTGCTTAAGAAGGAAGTAGGTAAAGGTAAGTACCTAAATTTGATAACATTATAACCAACCTGAAGGTTTCATGTGGTAAACAAATTTGCCTGATTCGAGCACAAATCCTAATAAACCAAACCATCTCCTAAAGGCACAGGTAATAGAGAACAACATACAACATACCGATAGAAAAATCATTAAAGATTAACCTATTATAGCACAAAAGGAAGGTGATTCATGCAGATGTTAAGTGATATGCATTTGTATTAAGTTCAATTAATAATGCTATGTACGTATCAAGGCCTTTCCATTTGCTATATTAAGTTTTATGTTATACAAAAACTTATGAGAAGTTTTATTATCCAAAATATTGACCATTAGTTTCTAAAAAATACTAGCCGGTAGTTTGAGGGTTGTTTCACAATTACACTATTAATTAATAAAATTCATGTTTTTTCTATGATAAAATCCAAACCTACCAAATCATTAAAAGATTAGCGCATCTTAAGAAATAAAAACATCAACTATGAATCAAATTAGTAAGTTTATTATTATTTATGATAACAAATAATAATTATTTTATACTACAACTTTTTTTTATTACTCTCAAATGATAAAATAGTAGCGAGTGGTCCACTTTACTTCCTCCAAGTATGGTCAAAGTCCGAATAACCTCTGATCATGATTTGTTAAAATAGATCATTTTACACCTTCAATTGGTATTTTATTCCCGATTTGCTTATATGGACCGGAATTTGAGTTAGGATTGCTCTCTCAACCTTCACCTATGTGTCGTACAACATGACAAAGGACAAAACAAGTCACATAATCCTATTCAAGTCTATACTCTTTTGCGTATGGTTCGTTTTCTCCGTTCTCTCGCTTGGCAGCACAAGGAGAAAGTACAACTGAGCTGCAACTATAGGGAGTTGATGATAGGCGAATCGAGGACATCGCGGTGGCATAGATTGAGTGAGCTTGTCAGTGAAAATGAGCTCCTAATGGCTGAGTCCCTCGAGAGATGTACGAAACGAAAAGAAAGGCAAGACGATATAGAAACAAGGCCGCACACACACATCATAACTGGATCAGGATAGAATTACATGTCACATTAATTTATATACCATGTTAGACAAGACATGTATAAGACTGAGAGGCACACTCTCAACTCTATCCCGAACTATATCAGCAATTTGAGATTAAAATACCAGTCATAGGTGTAAAACGTTCTAGTTTCATGAACAATGGGGGTAAAATAAACCAAACAATAGTTTAGAGGGTTATCTAAACTTCACTCATACTTGAAGGGAGTAAAATGAACTTTATCCTTTTATTATTGCATCTATATTATTGGGTCAAACTAAAAAACTAGTATAGTAAAGCTCCTGAAACTTGCTTTTTGCTTGACCTAGTACTTACAAAATCGGTAGATTGAGTCGCAACCATAACTGAATTAAACTTTTCATTTGCAAAATCCTTGAAACTTTTTTAAAGAAATGATTACCATAGAAAATATTTAATTTTCTACTTATTATTGTTGGATGACTGAGCAAGCCATGTAAGTGTTGCAAACTGAGATCAATTAACTTGGTTAGGTTCGTTATACCCATCTGACTTCAAGTCAATCTGCATAAGTTTTAGCAATAAATAATAGGTTGGAATAATTCATAAAACATGTAATGAAACAATGAATTTTAATATCTAGAATAATTCTAAATATCAAAACATTAAATATAGATTTACTAATTTTTAGCTAACTAAAAGTTTGAGCAACGAGCTATTAAAAGCTAGAAAATATGTTAGATATAACATGTACTATTTTGTGTTCTTTAAACTGAGTTCGTGTTGACTAAAAGAAAGGAGGAAGTCCATTTTACCTCCCATAACTATCACGTGAGTTCGATTTTTGTCCTCCAATTACAAAAGGGGAGGGTAGGACGACTCCTTGAACTTTCAACCCCATTTGTTTTTTCATCCTCAACTGGTTTGGAGGGTGAGTTTATCCTATGTGGCACAACTGATCCCACGTATCAGATCCATGTCATAATTTTTCCCCTCTCCTTTCTTCCCACCCTCTGTGGTGGGTTGGCGAGTTTTATGCGGGCGAGGGCACAGACATAGCGGGCGACGACCCATGGTGCAGACGCGGAGTGCGATGGCCTGCGGCCCAGGCATGACGGCGGCCCCTCCTACATGGCTTGTGGCCGAGGGGGGACAGGGGGGGGCAACAAACCCTCCTATGTGGCTTTGAGCGTGCAACCAAGGGGGCTGGGGGCGACAGCGGCCCCTCGTGCACGGCACTTTGAGCGCGCGACCAAGAGGGCCTAGGCAATGGCGACCCCTCCTACGTGGCGTTTCGAGGGCGCAATCGAGGGGGGCAAGCGGCGGTGGCCCCTCCACGGTGCATCGAGCACGTGGTCAAAGATGGACGAGGCGGGGGCGGGGCTCGCCTTATTCGTCCCCTAGGCCTTTCGCCTCTCAATGGCATAGTGGGAGGCGAAGGCACCCGACAGCGACAATGTGGATAGGAGGAAAACGCACCACATCATGCTCGAGATGGGTACTGCCGGTAGCACGGAATAGGAGGAGGAGATGGGAGCAACGCGGGCGTGCTAGGCGGTGATGACGGGCATCGCGGGCATGGGGATGGCGGGCGCCGGCGTACTGGTGTGGTGGACGATGGGCAATGAGGAATTGGCTGAAGAAGGAGAGAGTGAGAGAGAGAGGTGATGTGGACCTAACACATGGGACCCATTGTGCCACATAGGATCAAACAACCCTCCAAATCCCCGGATGAGGAAAAACGAACATGATTGGTAATTCAAGGAGTCATTCTACTCTGATTTTATAATTGAGGGATAAAAACTAAACTTAGGTGATAGTTGATGGAGCAGAAATGAACTTCTTCATAGAGGAAATACTACTAAAAAAACTCGAGCCGTCTGGATCTCTGGAGTCAAAGCCCAAATGAAATACGTTTTCCAGAGGCCGACGTGGTTGGTAGCTAGTGATGGCCAAATAGGCCGGGCCTTTAGGGCCGGCCCGACGCTCGCAAAAAAAAGCATGGCCCAGATCCGGCACAGCCCAAAACAATTATGGGCCGGGCTGGCCTGACACTACCCATCATGCCACGCCTGGGCCGAGGGGTGGGCACGGCGGGTGGCACGGCCCAGCCCACCTAAGCGTTGGCCCGGCTAAGCACGTTGGGCCGCATGTTAGCCCGATATGCCACGGCCCGGCCCACATAAAGCCTGCCGGCTAATATAAAAGAACGGCGGCAGGCGGCCTCCCCCAACTAACCCTAAGTCATTTTGCTCCCCCCTTCCCCTGCGCTGCGCTGCACCCTCGTGCCCTCGTCCTCCTCGCCTCGTGCCGTGCCGCAGCCTCGTGCCCTCGTCCTCCTCGCCTCGTGCCCTCGTCCTCCTCGCCTCGTGCTGCGCCACAACCTCGTGCCCTTGTCCTCCTTGCCATACTGCTCACCCTCCTCCTTGTCCTACTCGCGTCGTCGTCGCGCCATGATCTGGTGCTAGATCTGGTCCGACTCCGGCTAGATCCGTAGCTATGCCGCTGGATCCGAGTGACCAGGCGCTGCGGCGGGCGGAGAACCTCCTATTCGGCAATGGGTCGACACCGAGGTCGAGGCCTACGGCGGGCGGCACTTCACCAGCGGGCACGTCTGCACCGGCCGGTGCGGAGGAGGGCACGTCTGCACCGGCTACGGCTACGGATTCCAGTGCACCGGCTACAATGACGGATTCCAGTGCTCCCACTTCGGCGACACCGGGGAGTACCGGGAGCACGGGCCGGAAGAGAGGACGGAAGTGTACATCAGACGTTTGGGATGATTTCGACCCGATCTACAATGAGGTAAATGGCATCAAGGTAAAGGTCACAGCTAAGTGTCATCGCTGTAAGAGTATTCTCTCTGCTACTGGCTCGGGAGGCACTGGTCATTTGAGGCGACACCGTAAATCTTGCATTGCTAAATCTAAACGTACTGCTAGGGTTCAAGGTGTGCTTCAGTTTAATCCAGATGGCTCTGTTCGTTCTTGGGAATATAGTGCTGAGGTTGCTCATCTAGAACTGTGTAGGTTGATTTTTTCTTTAGATCTGCCTATTTGCTTTGGTGAATCTGATGCATTTGAGCGTTACATTAAAACTGCACATAATCCTAGGTTTGCTAGTGTATCTAGACAAACAACAACTAGAGACTTTGTTAAGTTCTATAATGATCGTCGTGGCTCTTTGATGCAAACCTTGCAGTCTACTGTTTCTTCTGTTGCATTGACATCTGATATATGGTCTGGTAAAGCTAAGGAAGATTATCATAGTGTGGTTGCGCATTATGTTAATTCTGATTGGATTTTAGAGAAAAAGGTTCTTGCTATGAGGCTCATTGATGTTTCTCATTCTGGTGTGAACATTGCTGAAAGAATTGAGCAAGTTATTACTGAGTATGGTTTGTCTGATAGAATTTTTTCTATTACACTTGACAATGCATCTTCTAATGCTAATGCTATGGATGAGCTAACTCCTAAATTTTCTGGTTATGTTGGTCCTCTTCTGTTGCATCAAAGATGTGCATGCCACATCATCAATTTGATTGTCAAGTGTGGTTTGAAACGTTTGAAACCTGTTATTGAGAATTTCAGAACTGCTATCTCTTTTTTAAATTCTTCTAATCAAAGAATTGCTGCATACAAATCATATTGTCTTGCAATGGGTGCCACTCCTAGGAAGTTTTGCTTGGATATGGATGTAAGGTGGAATTCCACATACCTTATGCTCAAGCACCTTCTTCCTCACAGGTCCACTTTCTCTGTTTTCATCAATGGACAATACCAGTCCCTTCATGGGCAAGCATTGCTTGCTCGAGAGAACTGGTATGTTGCTAAAAGGGTTTCTGATTTTCTTGGACTATTCTATGATTCTACTGTTGCACTTTCTGGTGTTTATTACCCCACTGCTCCTTTGATGTTGCATTAGTTGCTTGATATTAGTGCACATTTGCATAAGTATGAGGGTGACAGATTTTTATGGCAGGTAGTTGTTCCTATGAAGGTAAAGTACATGAAATATTGGGGTCAAATCCCTTTTCTGTACTCATTTGCTTTTGTGTTAGATCCTAGAGCCAAGATGAGAGGCTTCAATAGTGTTTTGAGGCTTCTTTCTGACTCTACTTCAGTTGACTACTCTGCCTATTTCAGTACTGTGAGAATAGAACTAACTAAGCTTTTTGTCAAGTATGAGAACAAATTTGCTGCAGTGCGTTTGCAGAGACAACCCACATCTTCAAGTACAGGTAAGAGAAAAACAAATTGGGGTAAGATCTTTGCTACTTCTGATAATGTTGATGCTGATGCTGATACATGTGAGCCAAGTGTTTTGCCATCTTCTTCTACATATTCTCAAGTTTCTGAGTTGCAGTTATACTTAGATAGTGATCCTGTTGCACCTGATGATGACCTTGACATTATAAATTGGTGGCATGAACATAAACAAACATATCCTATACTGTCAATAATGGCTAAAGATATTATGACTGTGCCTGTTTCAACTATTAGTTCGGAATCTGTCTTTAGTCTTTGTGGCAGGGTGCTTGAGGAGAGAAGACGACGCTTGATTAGTGACATGGTGGAAATCATCACTTGCCTGAAGGATTGGCAACTTGGTGATGATCGAATGCAAGAATTGGTTGAGGTGTCCCACAAATCACTTGAAGAATGTTTCGAGAACCTCAACCTGGATGGTGAGGATGGGGGTGTTAGGGTGCCTGAGTAGTGAGTAGTGAAGTTGTGATGACATTTTGGGAGCTGATGGGATCATTTTGTATTTTGTAATGTAGGTGTCATAAATTTGTGACTGATGATGAACACTTACAATTTGAGCTGGGCTGTACTCTTTTTTCCCTTAGGCCAAAGGGTTTTTAATGAGGCAGCCATCAAACAACTCAATGACTCACTGAGTCAATGTTAATATAATTTGTTCTTTTTGGCCAATCTGATGTGTGTTGATCTTTTTTGTGATTTGTGATTTGAAAATTTATGAATTTTGAAATGTGTTGATATTTGTATAGATTTTGACTTTAATTCTGAAGTGTTTGAGCCTTTTTTTGAATTTTTGGGCCAAACGTGCCTAACGGGCCAAACGTGCCTAATGGGCTAAGCGTGCCTGTTGGGCCGGCCCGACACTCGAAATGCAACACGTGCGGTGCTATGGGCTGAGGGATCGGCCCATGGGCCAGCACGGCATGGCACTAATGCAATTACGTGTCGTGCCAGCCCGAAATAGATATGGGCCATGCCTTTTTGGGCCTAGGCCGTGCCGTGCTGGGCGGCCCATTTGGCCATCATTATTGGTAGCGCACGAGATCGAATTGTGCATTTCGGGCCCTATCCAACCAACCAATGAAACGGTGGCCTGGTACCCTTTTCGACCCAAAAAGACACTCGATTGATCCACTCCCATCTCCATCGCCGTCTCTACCGCGTCGCGGCCGCTGTCGCGACATTGGCATGGCGCCGCCGTGTCTGCCGTACCTGGTCGACGAGCTGGTTGGAGAGATCCTCCTACGCGTCCCGCCGGTCGAGCCCGCAGACCTCCTCCGTGCCTCCCTCGTCTGCAAGCGTTGGCGTGGCCTCCTCTCTGACCCCACCTTCCGCCGTCGGTAGCTCGATCTCCACCACACGCCGCCGCTCCTGGGCTTCCTCCACAACCTGTACGACTCTGGCCCCGTCCCGCGCTTCGTCCCCGCCATCGCCTCCCCCTGCTCCCCGCCGGCGCTCGGCTGCATCAGCTACTGGGTGCTGGACTGCCACCATAGTCGCGCCCTCATTCACTCCTTCGGGCCCACAGACCTCGTGGTGTGGGATCCCATCACCCGCGGGCAGCAGCGCGTGCCTCTGCCCTCCTTCCTACACAGCTACTACACCGGGGCGGTGCTCTGCGCCGTGGATGGCTGCGACCACCTCGACTGTCACGGCGGCCCGTTCCGAGTGGTCTTTGTGGGCACCGACGATCGGCACGACATAGGCGAGCGTCTACTCATCGGAGACCGGTGGGTGGAGCGCTTCCAGCTCGATTGTACTGGAGTCTCACATCGAGACGTGGCCCAGCCTATGTACCGGGGATGTGCTGCACTTCATGGTTGACCACGCCAAGAGCATTCTCAGGTACGATTTGGCTGGAAGTGGTCTCTCGGAGATTGATGTGCTGGACGAGTATACGGAGATGCAGTGCGATGAGACAGGCAGTGTCATGATGATGGAGGACGGCAGGATGGGATTCGCGGCCGTGGAGGATCTCAGACTCTACCTCTGGGCGTGGCAGGAGGCTGGCAGGGCCGGCCCTGGAGGGGGGCAAAGGGGGCGGCCGCCCAGGCCCCCTAAATCTGAGGGGCCCTAACCTATAGCATATGCATATACATGTATAAGCAAATTTGGCCTATATATTGAGTTCAAGCGGAGCAGTCATCAAGACTAGATTCGAGTTTGATTGATTCCTTCCATAATTGGTTTAAAATTTATAATCAAACGAGAAAGTTGTTTTGACTAATTTTATTTACAATTTTTATTCATGTCATGTAAACTAGAAAATATCTATCTGAGCATGAGAAAATGAGGAAAAAAAAAAGAGATTTTTTGAAATCTCATAAAGGAGCCATGAAAAATCTTGTCATATCCCAATATTTCTATTGCATATCGAATCTTATTTACTGTGTCCATGACTGTGGCATAGCTGAAAGAAGCTTTTCAAAGTTGAAATTGTTGAAGAACTATTTAAGATCCACTTTATACATGGAGAAGAAATTGTTGGACGAGATTGATAGCGACATTATCATTGGTGACTTTGCCGTTATAAATATTCACATGAACTTTTAAGATAGTATAAAATCTTTTTATATAAATTTGACTTTATTTTGATTAGTAATAATATTTTTATTATATTGATAAAATTTAAGTGCATATATACACATATATATAATGGGCCCTGGTTTTTAGATTTGCCCCGGACCCCAAAATACACAGGACCGGCCCTGGAGGCTGGTGCTGATGCCACTGCTGGATGGATCCTATGCAGGGTCATTGAGCTCGCGACGCTGCTGCCGATTCCTGACACTCCACCGGTCTCACTTGTTGTTGTTGGCTTCGTGGAGGGCGCAAACACCATCTTCCTGAGCACCGATGTGGGCATCTTTATTCTCAAGATCAAGTCAGGACAAGTGACAAAGGTAGGCCAGGCGACACCATACTATGCCGTCATTCCCTACTGATGAGGACATCCTCCACTATTACCCGCTGGGGCGGCGACCGTGTTAGCCTCTGAATAAACCCACCTTGCTTAGCTTGGGAGGTGGAAGCCACCTTAAAGGGAGAGCCACCCTTCCCCTATTAGACTAGTCTTTTAGGGAGATTGGGCCTTTCCCTGAGTGGGGGCGCCGGAGTTGCAGTGCTAAGACTACGGATTCAGGTCGTGGATCTAGAATCGGGTCGGTGTGTCGGGCTTTCAGCAGGAGTTGTGGTGCTAAGATTGCAGGATTCAGAGAATCCGGATCGGTGTGTCAGGCTTCATTCCACCCTACCTGGGCCGAATGTATCATTTGGTATCAGAGCTGGGCCCTTGTTAAGAAGGGGAGAATGATGAGGACATCCTCCACTATTACCCGCTGGGGCGGCGACCGTGTTAGCCTCTGAATAAACCCACCTTGCTTAGCTTGGGAGGTGAAAGTCACTTTAAAAGGGAGAGCCACCCTTCCCCTATTAGACTAGTCTTTTAGGGAGATTGGGCCTTTCCCTGAGTGGGGGCGCCGGAGTTGTGGTGCTAAGACTGCGGATTCAGGTCGCGGATCTAGAATCGGGTCGGTGTGTCGGGCTTTCGGCAGGAGTTGTGATGCTAAGATTGCAGGATTCAGGGAATCCGGATCGGTGTGTCGGGCTTCGTTCCACCCTACCTGGGCCGAATGTATCACCTACACTGGTTTCTACTCGCCATGAGCACCTGATTTAAGAAAAGTGTTGGCTTAGTAAGTAAGAAAAGAGGTAGAATCATGGTCCAAAACAAATTACATGCGTCGTTTGAATAATCCTTTGATGATTGTGGCCCAAGATTTATGAGACCAGTTTATTTCTATGCTTACTTTTCATACTTGCCAACCTCTGGTTTACTTTTGTTAATATGTTTATACTTTTCATATTATGATAGCAGCATTCACATTCTCTGGGCTGTAATAAATCAAGCTCTTAAGCTTTTCTCATGCATAAATGTGAATCTGAAAGATAGTGCAATGTTTTCAACCAAGTTCACTGGTTTAGGAGTCAAATGTAACCACATTGTTAAATTGTCCTCTTTAATAGTTTCATATAAGGTTGTGACATGTGAGGGTGATCCTTGAACCCTTTTTTTTCAGGCAAAGATGCCGTCTAAACTGTGATAATGAACAACTAATGTGTGTCTTTTCTCGGCTACTTACTATATAAGTAGCAGCCTAATACATCAAAAAGTTTTGGAACTTTTTACATGGTAACGTGCAGCCTAATACAGCAAACAGGATCATAGTTGTGTTAAGTTCAGCCTAGTACCTTTATATACCAAACAAGGCTTTCCCATTTACTATATTAAATTTCATGTGATACAAAAAGTTGCTCCTGCGTGACTTCATTGTGCTTCATGTGTAGCCCTTCTAGTACTTGCAGAACCAGCATAGTACCTACTCCTCTGTTTTAATATGCTGTCGTTTGGACAAACAGCCGCAAGTCATTTCCAGTTCTTTCTCCTTGTCCGAAATGTCAACATTTTGTGACTGGAGGGAGTATTATATACCAAGGCCTTCCCATTTATTATATTAAGTTTCATGTGATACAAAAACTTTCTCCTGCTTGAATTCAGTTTGCTTCATGTGTAGCCTTTCCAGTACTTGCAGAATCAGCCTAGTACCTGAATTAAGTTTTTCCATTTGTGAAATCTCTTATATTTTTGAATGAAGTGATTGGCATGAGAAATAATTAATTTTAGACCAGTTGATGGGTAACCAAGCAAGCCTTGTAAATGCAGAATTCTTAGAAGCAGGTAGGGAAAGTAACTACAAACCATATTTTGTTCATGTGGACCACCTCTATATGTTGGGTTTGAACTTTGCAACAAACACATTACCTGGGCTTTCGAGTTTTGAGACGTAAAGTTCAAGCAAGCAATGTTGGATAAACAAAGTTTGTGCCTCATCACAAGACCAGATCCTCTGCTCAAAGAAAAATATTTCCCCAATGGTGATTTCCTGACAGGAACGAGAAGGAAGAGGTCATTCCACACCTGGGGGCGTCGCTTTGCAAGATCATGATGCACTTTACAAAAGTCTCATCAAAAGAATCAGCCTGGGCGAATCTGAACATATGAGGAGACAGTTGTCTGCCATTAGTACAATCAATGAAGCACTTGGTCAGAAAGCCTGAAGTTAATATGAATCAAGTCAGTGAATTGATGCATGCTTACTGTAGAGGTTGCCAGGTTGGAGTGTTCGTGTTATTCATGTTGTGCTGATTGATGAGGAGGCAATCCTACAAATCCAGCTAAACAACAAAATGCAGGAGGATGTCATTTTTTGGGGTCCAGAACAAAATGGTATTTACACGGTGTGGTCAGCACAAAACCTCTAAAGAATCACCAAATGAGCTAATAGTGGCTCAGGTATCATCATCCAACCAAAATGCCTGGTGGACCAAGATCTGGAAGCTTCATATTCCACTGAAGACCAGGCTCTGTTAGAGGGTATGTCAGAACTTTCTGACTACAAAACAAGAACTATTCAGACGCGATGTTGAATGCAAGTGCTCCATATGGGGAAACTCAATTGAATCCCTGTACCACTGTCATGGACTACAGACGTGCTGAAAAAGGAAAATTTATTCAACAGTTGATGCAGTCTTGTTCAGTGCTAGTGCTTGGGCACTATGGAATGGGCAAAATGCTAGGAAGCATGGCAGAGAGTCGTTGAGGCCTTATCACACTGCAAAGCATGTCTCTGATATGGTGGTCTTTCCGGTTGAACATTTAAGACCTCAAGCAAGGACCCTATCCAAGTGAAGCAACCTGTTTGGTAACCACTGGTCCTGAGCTTTGTGAGGTAAATACTGATGTTGCTTTCAATCCTTTTAGCAGGAGGAGCAACATGCTTAGTTATCAGTGATGTCCGGGGCCTTTTTATGGCTCTGGAAGGGATGTATCACATGGGCATTCTGGATGTATTGGCCAGTGAAGCTATCGCAGCCTGAGATGGTCTCTAGATTGCTGTGAATCAAGGTTTCAAACAGCTGATCATACAATCTGATAATGGTGCCCAAATAAACATTTTGAAGTCAAGGAATTGGGCGAAGGGGAGGGGGTGTTGCCTTTGGTGGGTATCTTGCATGAAATCCGGAAGATCAATAATAGTATTTCTTCTGTTTTATTGGCTCTTGTAGGCCTAGGAGCAAGTTGTGTAGGTCATATCTGTGGTAGAAAGGCCTGTCATATGTTGTCTTTTCATCTACCGGCAGTGCCCCTAACTTTGTTTTACAAGCATTTGACGAAGATTGTACTCCTAGGCCAAGTTAACAGAATATCATGTGATCGTCCCTAGAAAACGACCGTGCAGAGTAGAAGTTCTTGGACTTGCTGTACTCCTCAAAAGCCTGGAAAAGTCCCTGCGATTATTTCTCTGCAAGCATAGCATACTAGAAACACTGGTTGAGGGTATAATATTCTTTAAAATCAAGGATGTCCTGAATTTTTTTTTCTCAAACCAGAATAAAAGCGGCAAATCTGATCCTCTACTTTTTCAACTACAACATAATGAATCAAACCCTTCTGAAGCTCACTAAAGTACTTCTGAATAGTTTTATCTCCTTGTTCTAAACGCTGCAGTTTATTACGAATCTCTCTATAAAAAGAAGGAGGAACAAAACGATCATGCATTGCTACCTTAAGTTCTTCCCAAGTAGTAGGCAAATTAGTTTTAGCAGCTAGACCGCTCCACCAAATAGTAGCAAAGTCCTTAAACTCACTAGTGGCTTGTCTAACTCTATGTTGTTCAGGAACAAGGTGGGCATTAAATTTTTGTTCTATAGTCATCTCCCAATCAAGATAAACATCACCATCATACTGACCCGAAAATGAAGGAATTGAAAACTTAATTTTAGCATACGGGTCATCTAGAGCATAGTTACCGTGTGGACGGCGATTGTAGTTATGGAAACCACCCATACCTTGAGTATTACGTTGCAAATGATACATGTAAAGGTTATCCCTACAAAACAGCCAAATTGTGAGGGTGAAGTCACCTCTCCGTCGTCACTTCCTGCCATCACAAACACCAAAACAGGAAACAAGCAGTAAAGGTTATCCCTATAAAACAGCTAAGCAGTGATGCCTCTCAACACAGCAAAAGGAAACTCCATACAAAGCTCTTATAAAGTTCTGAAAAGCAAAGCAAAGGATACCAAGGAGGTGTGTTCCATGATTGCAAGGGTCACAAAATAACCTATGTACTGTCCAGAAGAAATATGTAGAGCTAGGAAGGCCAAATATATATATATATATATATATATATATATATATATATATATATATATATATGAGTGGCACACTAATCAAAAACAGATAGTAAAGCTGAATAAGTGCCCAAGTAACTTGTCCCTAGTTGCTGGTCTAAGTTTGTCCTAGAACATTAGTGATAGCAAAGTAGAAACAAGGAGACAAAAGGCACACAGGCAATAACAGGGGGCTAAGTACAAAACAGCCAAATCCAGAAATTTCAGGGGGCTAGATGTAGCACTAGTAAAAATCACAAATTTATTTATTTTTATTTTATTTTTTTGATATTTTTCTCTAACTCAGTAACACTGGGGGAGAATCCACAGAAAATTCCAGCTCAAACAGAGGTAGGATATGGCCTACAGAAAATCTTGAAATTGCTGAAAACATCGGGTTTCAACTTTTTGACAAGGGCACACAGGGTGTAGCCGAGTGTGGGTATGCTTAACTTTGAGTCAACAATCTCCTATAAAAATTTCAGCCAAAACGGACACCCGAGCGAAAAGTTATGCCCGTTTTACCGAAGGGGTGTCAGAATTGGTTCTTAAGAAACCCGAGGCGAAACCCGAGTCGGTTTAGGGTCGGGTTTGGGGTTGGGTTTGGAATCGGGTAGGATTTTTTTTGGCGGCATGGAGGCAGCGGAAAGTGGAATATGTGGGGATTGGTCCGAGGTGTTGAAGGTGGGTTTAGGGTGGGATTAGGGTGGGATTAGGCTAGGTGTGTCGATCAATCAACCCTAGCACAAAAAAACGACAAAACAAAGAATGGTGAAGGGGATGGCGGCTAGGTTTGTAAGGGAAAACACTACTGATGATGAAACACAAATTAAACCAGCGACTAAAAAAGAACTAGGGTACACGGACTCTGAAATTAAAATATGCAAAGGCTAACCACGTGGTTATGGGCGGGGGGGGGGGGGGAATTTTTGTGGGCTTTTCTGTGGACAATAGGATGAACACAAAACGAAATTAACTAAGGGTAGTGTGAACCTGATGGTGCACCTGAAGCTCTGATTACCACTTGATATGGACAAGGGTTTCCAGTCTTCCGAAAGGTTCTGGATATGTTGATTTGGTCGGAGGCGACACACAAATCGATCCGGCTTTAGAACAGCACGTTCTATAGCCCGCAACCGCAGCACGACATCTCCTCTGGTTATCAACCGTCCTAAAATGATTGACCTCACCGAGAAGGCTAATCCCTGCCTCCGAATCAAGAACACAAGCAAGAACAAAGAAGAATGCAACACAATTGCAGATGTATTATGAATCTCACGAAGTTGGGGTCTCACAAACCGTGATGACGGCGAAACTGTTATGAACAGAATAATCTAAGCAAAACCTAAAACCTAATGGGGTGGTGGTGGCTGTATATGAAGACCCTAGGATCGTGCAAGACCCTCTGGACGTGCCCTAAATTGGGCTCCACTAGATACAAAGCCCAAAGGCCAAAAACAGGCGACGCAGCACCAAAACAGATTCTGGACCCTCTATTGCTTTGACGATTCCCGATGGCTCCGAATGAACTTTTACATGAGACTGGCAGCATTAGAAAGATCTTCTTCTTATCTTTTCGTGCATATGTAGGACGTCCAAATCCGAGTCCGTATGCGTCCTGGACATCCATTTTAGTGCAGACTGGTCCTGGGCCCCGAAACAAACTCGAAGTCGGTTTTGGTTGGGCTTCCACCTTGGCTTCCACATCCTTGCTAGTCCTCCACGTCTCCAAGTCCTTCTCCCATCATCTCCTGGTCCTCTCCATGATTCCTAATTACAATATAATCATTAGGTAGCAAACCATTTTCAAAAGTGACATATGATGAAGAACATAGGAATGAGCTCACCTCTAAATTTAGTCGTCGTGCATGAGCTCTAGTCATTGGACCTTGCAAGTCCAGAATTGGAGGAGTGTTGCATGTATCCTTAGGAGTGATGTCCTCATCAAAGTGGCTAGAGCAAAGTGGAGAGGTGAAGAATGTGAATGGAGTGAAGAACTTTCTCTCCCGACCGTTGCCTTAAATAGTAGAGTAGAGCAATGGTCAAGTTGAGACATGGCTGTTGCCTACTAGCCGTTGTGGCAAGTGGGGCCATAGAGCTGTTGCTCTCTGGTCAGCCGTCCAAAAGGCTTGGTCGCTCGACCAGGGGCTGGCCCCTCTGGTCCATAGCTCTGGCTAGTGGGTCCCACTGGTGGTGGCCCACAAGAAAGAAAATATTTTTCGAAGATAAACATTTTCAAACTTTCTACAAATCCAAAATCTCAAAAGGATAAACTCTAAAAATATCCTTTTTTTTTGAAATTGGGTTGGAATAACCAACATGCAGTAGAAAATTCAAATATGCAAATTGAAATCAAAAAGTTTTGAAAAAGAGAAATATGGATAAATATCGTTTAACCTGCCGGTGAGGGTTCACCAATTTTGAGTCCGGCGGACAGGACTTTCTCTCCTTTGATGTTTAGCTTGTGGTCGGCGCATCCTTGTCCGGAGATGGGGACATGGATGTCTTCTTTGGCCGCCATGCCTTTTTTACCTTCTTGGGCGGTGTGGATGTAGGATTATTCTTCATCGGCTGCTTCTTTGTCCAGAGTTCAGGTGTGCCTGTGGCCTTCTTTTTTCTGGGTGGCATGAGTAGGGTTCTCTTGTGCCAAGAAGTTTCGCATGAAGTCCACTAGGCTATCCTTTATCGGCCTCACTTCCACTTCCTTGATGTTCTACGGGTTCGGCTCAAACTTAACTTTGACCATGGAGCATTTTTCCACTCTTGGTCAAAAGTCAAATTTCTCCTCCTTGCCATTATTGTTGAGGTGGATTACTCCTGCCCCGAGATCAATTTATGTGTCTACGGTGCTTAAGAATGGCCACCCAAGGATGAGCGGTGTTTTCTTATCGACGTCCATATCTAGCACCATGAAATCCACTAGGACAAAACATCCACGGATCTTTACCGGAATGTATTCTGCAATCCCTATGGGGTACCACACTGATGAGTCTGCTAGCTGTAGCTACATAGGAGTGGGGTTCAGCTAAGTCTGTGAAGTTTAGCTTGTTGAAGACAGCCCTTGGCATAACACTGACACTGGCTCTAAGATCACAGAGTGCATGGTCAAAGAATTCTGTCCCAATTGAGCATGAGATTGTGGGACAACTGGGATCCTTCTTCTTTTTAGGAAGCAAGTTGAGTATAGTGGTGCTACACTCTTTTGTAAACTTGATAATCTCTATGGTGGGCATTGGATGCTTGTTGCTCAACATGTCCTTGAGGTAGCGAGCATAGGTTGGTACTTGCATCGCATCCACCAAGAGCATGATGATGTGGACTTACTTGATAACTTCAACAAAGCGGGCAAACTGCTCATCCACGGTTGGCTTCCTGTTTCTGCGGGGAAATGGCAGAGTGCTTGGGTCATAAAACTCATGCAGAGCCATCTTCCCATCATGAACAACTTCATCTTCAATGTTTTCAGAAGGTCCATCCTTCTTCTCACTAGCTGTCCATGCATTGTTAGGATTTGGCAGGTCGCGAGTGGACTTAACACCACGCATCATCACCGCATTAACATTTTATGTGGTAGATTCGGGTTGCCTCAGAATTTTCCCACAGTTCAAAGCAGGAAGAGCAGTGGCTATTTGAGCTAGCTGAGTTTCAAACATTTTATTAAAACTAAGCTGGCTCTTAAGTGAAGAAGAAAGGCCATCTAACTTAGCATTAATCCTTTCTAAGTTCTTGTCAGTGGAGGAAAACTTTTTACTATAGTTTTCATTGATTTTAGTTAGGCCTAAGACAAGATCTTTCAAGGAAGGTTGGTTAGGATTGAAAGAATTATTACCGTAGTTACCTCCTTGATAGGGGTGTGGTTGCCACCCCTAACCTCCTTGAGGGTGATACCCGTTGTTCGTGAATTCAGCTGCCTCACAAGTCTCCCAGTAGTCACTGTCCGAATGTCCCGTGTTGCCATGACCTCGCAAGTCATGCGATGGTACAGAGCTTGTATCGTGCCTTTGAGGCTAGGATTGTCATGGATGTCGAGCCGCTTCAAGATAAGGTCCGCTTTCACGACGAGCATGTCTGTTTTCCTTAATGGTGTGCATGCCTCATGCATGTGGCTGGAGTCGCTCATCATTCCAGCTTTGATTGAAGACCATCTTCTCAATTAACTAAGTTGCCAGCTTGACAGTGAGTGAGAAGAAGGATCCTCTAGCGGCAGCATCAATGTGCTGACAGCTTGAGGCCGCTTGAGGTTGTCAGTCCATTATAGAAGTTCTGGATAATATGCCATTTATCCATTCCATGATGGGGACAGGCCAGGATGAACTCCAGTAGCCATTCCCATGCTTCTGGTATTGTCTCTCCAGCCGCCTACTAGAAACTTGAAATTCTTCCCCGTAGAGAGTTGGTTTTACCCAACGGGAAGAACTTCGCGAGGAACATAGTGGAGCATTTCTCCTAGCTGTTAACAGCCTACTTGTTGGCGTAGAACCACTGCTTGGCTTTGGCTAGCAGTGAGAACGAGAACAGACGGAGCCTAATGGCATCCGGAGTCACGTTTTTTATGGTAAAGGTGCTGCATAACTCCAAGAATTGCTGCAAGTGAGCGTTGGCGTCCTCATTGACTTTCCCACAGAATGGGCTAGCCTGCACCATTGTGATCGGAGTGGTCTTGATCTCAAAGTTCCCATCCCTGATGTCAATCTCGGGCCCAGTGAGCACGTTACTGGCAGAGGGAGCGGAGTAGTCCTTCAGAGCCTTCTCGTCCATTGCCTTAGATCTCAGTGGTGTGGTGATGATTGGTTGATCTACTGGCTTAGAGTTTTGAGGAGAAGAGACGTTAAGTCTACTTTTCCTTAGAACTCTTTCTAGATTCTCGATGAAGTTCTCGGAGAGATCGAAACCGGTCATGCACTACCCTATTTTCACACCAAAAGGTAGAAAACATACAAGGTTAGCCTACATAAACATTGACTACCATACAATCAATATGCTTATGTTATTATTAACAATATATATATATATATATATATATATATATATATATATATATATATATATATTAGTTTATGCCTTCCCCGACAAAGGCGCTAGAAATGCTTGTTAACACTTGCTACCGTTTATAAAGAACACAAAATTCTTTAAATACTGTTGCCTCAGAGAGGAAGAGAAGGAACACAATTAAAAGGCTAAAAAAGGATGATGGAGGAGAAGTGACCGGAGATGGCCTAAACGGTTTCATTACTAATGAGTACAAAAAATCTTTCTTTCCAATGCAGGTTCGAGGCGGGAGGAGGTGTTGCGTTATGTTCAACCTCGGGTCACTTATGAGATGAATGCGAGGCTGGTGAGGCCATATATAGAGGAGGAGGTCTGCGACGCTCTCCAGGCCATAGGGGACCTCAAAGCACCTGGGCCTGATGGGGTGTCATCGATCTTTTATAAGAGATTCTGGCCACTGGTGGGGGAGAAGGTCAAAGCGGAAGTCCTAGATGTCTTGAACGGTGGCCAATTACCGACAAGCTGGAATGAGTCTGTTATTGTTGTTAATACTAAAAACCAAAAATCTGGAGAGACTCAAAGACCTGCGTCCTATCAGCTTGTGCAATGTCCTCTACAAGCTAGTGATGAAGGTGATTGCAAACAGACTAAAAAAATATCCTTTCGGAGATTATTGCACCCTGTTGGTTGTAACAAAGCACCCACTTATATACCGCAAGAGGATGGTGTACGATTGTAGCACTTTTTCCCTTGAATTGAGTATTCCAAGGTTTATCGTATCCACTGGGACCTTAGGGATTATTAAACAGAGTTAACAGTAAAAGATCTAGTCAAAGCTACTATCGAGTTCAAGTTGCATGAGGGGAGATGATGATTATTGTCCAACCTTCTTTGAATATGATGATTATTGTCCAACCTTCTATGAATAGCATCAAGGCGATCTATAACCAAGGCATCATGAGTCCTCTCAATCACGCTTTTTGCCACTCCTTTTGAAGGTTGTATATTCCTTGAACTTCTCTCACTATCCCATGATTGATTTTCAACTAGCAACTTGATCAAGTCCTTAGCTTGGGTGGGAGTCTTCGACATGAATGAACCCACAGCTGAAGCATCTAAGTGTTGACGAGATAGAATATTCAATCCCATGTAGAATCTCTCTACAATTTCTCCAACCATTAGACCATGATGAGGGCATGCATCAGTATATTCACTGTATCTTTCCCATGCTTCTCCAATGCTCTCATCAACATTCTACGTAAATCCAAGAATCTTATTCTTCAGAGCTTGAGTCTTACCAGGAGGGAAGTATTTGGCTAAGAATGCAGCTGCTAAAGTGTCCCACATAGTTTTTACTGCGTTTTCCAATCCATTGTACCATTGCATGGGGCGTCCAACTAGAGAGATGGGGAACAACCGCACACGTGCTTGATCTCCGACCAATCTTGAATGTAGTGCAAACTTCAAGGAAGTGCTGCAAATGGTGATTGGGATCTTCCGAACCTGTGAACGGGTTTTGCGCCACTAATCCAACATATCTCTCCAGTTGATATGGATGCTGATCTTGAGCTTCTTGGAAATCTATCTTGACAATATCAGTCAATTAAGGCTTGAAACGATAAACAAAGGGTAACTCTGCCATCTCCTCTCCTTCTGGATCTGCAATTGTGAATAATACTCGAGGGTTAGCACGGACTGTTTCTCCAGCTAAATCTCCAAGTGACTTGCTTCGCTTCTCCGCTATTCTCTTCTTGCAAAAGAGCTTTTCTAGACCATCGGTGTAATTAGAGGGTTTGTTTGACTTAGGACTGTCCATACCTGTTAGTATCACTTAACAGAATATATGTACTAAAGAGACAAGTAAAGCACAATGACCAAACACTAATACATCAAACAATGTTTAAAAATCTGCTATGGTCCCTGGCAATGGCGCCAGAAAAAGGGAAGCTTGTTGGTCATAACTACGCACCCACTTATATACCGCAAGAGGACGGTGTACGATTGTAGCACTTTTTCCCTTGAATTGAGTATTCCAAGGTTTATCATATCCACTGGGACCTTAGGGATTGTTAAACAAAGTTAACAGTAAAAGATCTAGTCAAAGCTACTGTCAAGTTCAAGTTTGCATGAGGGGAGACTGGCCCGCGCCAAAGTGTGCTAAACAGCAAATCTGTCATTGCACCGATCGGCGCGGGGTTGAGCCGATCGGCACACTACCGAATCTGTGATTGCACCGATCGGCGCTGGTGTTGAGCCAATCAGCGCACGAATGAATCTAAGCCAAAGTGCGCCAGATAACTTGTGAGCCTAAGCTGTTTAGTGAGTAGCCAGATATCTACTAGTGAGATCGTAACCAGATAGTCTAGTCAAATAGCATCATAATAGTAATTACATGGATTAATGAAAACCTATAATGAGTAAGACCACCCACCTTTCCGAGCATCTCATCGATTTATCGCTGTGGAGAGGAAACCCTTGATCGTGTAGGTATCTTACCCTAGTCACCTATCCAATAGTGCTAAGCAGATTTAGTGCTGTCACCGCTAAACTATACTACTATCATCATTAAGCAACCATAATCAATACAATGTCCGAATACTATCCTGATCACCACGATCAAGATAGTATCAACCTACTTATCCTAGAAGTAAGCAATTGGAATAAGCACATGCATGATTGCAGCATCAAGATAGACAAATCACCAAAACCATCATCAACCTATTCGATTAACCTTGAGATTCATAGAGTGAGATTCATCACTGCCGAGATGGCCTACCCTGATGGATCAACTCTTACTCCAATGGTTCTTGAAACTCAACTAGAGATCTATTCTAATGGGGCGAACCTCGGTGGCTCTAACTCACCGATCTGTTGTCCCTCCGACTCCTCCTTCTCTCGGGACAAGGAGTTTACAAGTATTTATAAGGGTTCTACTCGAAAAGGACTCGGTTTCTAGAAAATAAGTCGGTTGTGCCGATCGGCGTAGGATTGAGCCGATCGGCGCAAGCCGTGTCTTCTCTGGTTTCTCTTCCGAGTCGGTTCCTCTGTTTTCCACCGCTGCCATGTGGGCCTTTTCCTTCGAGATAAAGTTTTGCACTGCAAGTTAAGATCTTGAAGTTCCATAAATCTTCCAGCCAAATATCTTCAAGTATCTTGCGCAGATAAACTTCCATAAGCATGTGGAATGGGCCTCGGTCACTTCTGTGGGCTAAAGCACCCTTGCGCCGATCGGCTCATGGGTTGCACCGATCGGCGCACTGGGCTTCTTCAGTGCTTTTTGTTGCTTCTGGACTCTTGTCCTCTTCCGGCATCACTTTAATCACCAATTTGACCTGTTTCTGTAATATAGCTCCAAAACTACGCATATACAAATAGATAGGCAAAATCACAGGTAAATGGCCTAAATTGGCATCAATTATGCTCTAATTGGAGTTATATTCACATATAAAAGGGGCACTTAAGTAGTGCCAACACACCCTCCCAAAGTGCCTTTGTCCCTGGCCATTTAATCATGGATAATATCCTGCTTGCCTATGAGTTAACGCATCACATGAGAAGAAAGAGGAGCGGTCAAGTTGGTGTTGCGGCTTTTAAGCTCAACATGAGCAAAGAATACGATCGGGTGGAATGGGCGAATCTGGAGGGAATCATGATAAAATTGGGATTTGCAGAGTGTGTGGTTTGCCTTGTTATGCAATGTTTCAAAACAGTGACATACAGGATCAAGGTAAATGGGGACTATACGGAAAGCATAATACCAGCAAGAGGTTCGAGGCGGGTGGATCCCCTATCACGCTATCTCTTCACCTAGTGTGCAGAGGGGTTCTCAGCGCTAATGGAAGATGCAAAAAAGAATGGGCACATCCAAGGAGTCAAGGTGTGCGGAGCTGCGCCACGAATCAATCACCTTTTTTCGAAGATGATTCACTCATCTTTCTCAAGGCGTCAGTGCAAGGGGCCAGAGCTCTCCAACAGATCTTTGAGCTATATGAGTATGCTTTAGGTCAAATGATCAACAAGGATAAAACAATGGCCATGTTCAGTCCAAACACTAGAGAATCTATTAAAGCTCAAATACTGGCGGAATTGGGGATCACACAAATTGCTCGTAGTGACAAATACCTAGGACTACCGGTGTACATAGGCAAATGCAGGAAGAAAGCTTTTGAGTATATAAAGAAGAAGATATGGTCACGCATCCAAGGATGGCAAGAAAAACACCTCTCAAAGACTGGCAAGGAAATCCTAATAAAGGCGGTCGCACAGGCTATACCCACTTACGCCATGGCTTGCTTTGATCTTACCAAGGCCTTATGTGATGAGATCAGTTCCATAATTGGTAGATATTGGTGGATCCAACAGGACAAGACAAACAAAATTCACTGGTTAGGGTGGCCAAAACTTACCAGAATAAAGAAACTAGGCGAGCTCGGTTTCAAGGACCTGCACGTTTTCCATTACACGATGCTTGCCAGACAAGCATGGCGGTTAGCAACCCAACCTGATTCCCTCTGTGCCTGGGTGCTTCAAGCCAAATACTACCCAAATGACACTATATGGGCGGCACAACCAAAATAGGGTATCTCTTACTCGTGGAGGAGCATCCTGAAAGGAGTGGATTTTTGTAAGAGGGCATCATTTGGGGAGTAGGTGATGGCAAATCGATAAATACCTGGTCTAACCCATGGATCCCATGAAGCGAGACTAGAAGACCTCTTACACCCAGCAATGGTTCCATCCTAACAAAAGTGCCTGACCTAATCTGCCCAATCACAAACTCATGGGATACTTAGCTAGTGAGGGACACTTTCTGTGAGGAGGACACAAAACTTATCTTGGCCATACCCTTTTGTGATATTCAAGAGGACTTTATTGCCTGGCATCCAGACCCAAAGGGAGTGTTCTCAGTAAGATTAGCATATGCACTAGGGATCAAGTTGAGCTATCAACGGTTACAACTGAACCAATCAGCCTCGATTGGGGCTGGTAACTCAATGATATGGAGTAAGATATGGAAGCTGAAGATGACAAACAAGATCAAAATGTTCCTCTGGAGGTTTACTCATGATAGCCTCCCTATTCAAACCAAGATAGCTAGGAAGGGGGTGAAATGAGTGGACACTAGATGTCCCCTATACTACCGCTTTGATGAAGATTGTGGGCATTTGTTTTTCAAGTGCAAATTGGTAAAAGTCCTATGGCGGAGATTAGAGCTAGAGGAGTTGAGGGTTTCAATGGCGGGGATGAATTCTGCTATCGATGCTACTTCCAATATCCTGGGCCAACCTAAGGAGAAAACGTTGAGGGCCATTATACTTATGTGGTGTTGGTGGTCTGTATGAAACAAAGCAAACCACGGGGAGCTGCTGAAATCTACAGAGGAAATTATTAACTCTATTCTATACTGTCGAAGCTTGAGATCGGCAGTAAATATATAGGGCTACGTCGAGACTAAGAACTACGATGGTAACACAAGACGCTGAATTATACAGGTTCGAGCCCTCTTGATGAGAGTAAAAACCCTACGTCCTGTGTTCTGTGTATTGTATTGATGTTGAGAAACTTGTGTTATTTGGTCGCTACTCTCCCTCGATGGGGGGTACCCTGTCGCCTTATATATCCGGTCGGTAGAGGGTACATGAAGGGTCCTAGTCGTAACCCTTTAGGATTTACATAGAAAGTCTATCTCTACATGCCTTGCGCTCCAAGCCGAGTCGGTCGGCTTCCTTGTTGATGAAGTACCCGGTCGGCTACTGACTTAGTCTTGTATGAGGATACCCATAAAGCAAGTATCCCACAGCAGCCCCCGAGTGCTTCCTAATTTTGAGCTTTGATTCTCAGAGTGATCTTCAATGTTGATCATAAATTAGGAAGACCCCTTTATTGAAGTTCCTGACAGATCTGGTGCACCGGTCAGGTGCACCTGATCAGGTGTAGCCCCCGACTCTTGTATAATTTGGAGACTAACAAATAATGCAAGAGTCTAATCATATTAGCTCTTATTATTTTGTAGGTATTTTACTCAAACCATCGAGTTTGAGTTTAACAGACCTCTGGTCATCAAACCAGTAAGCCAACTTGCAAAGCTTCAACCTTGCCGACCGATTATTAAAATGGCCGAGTGATATGCACTATGTCCGAGTGACTGGTCATTCTGAATTTTATGATATCAACCATATTCAATTCATGTAAACCAATATGACATAAATCAAATAATGGTATAAAGCTAAATGACATCAATCATAATATTGCCTTTCCCTAATAATTATCCACTCTATCTATTCATGAGTCCAATTTTGGCAAATTGGTTATTGACTTCAATCAATACCATAACCTTTGAACTTATATCCATATGACCATCAAGCCTTTCGCTACATTACCATCAAATCATATAGATATGGTTAAACATTTTTAAATGCGTCTCATCAAAGAAGCCCCCGAGTTTTATTTCTCAAGGTTTTAGACCCTAATCATGTTTTATGGCCCTTAATTAATCTTTGCTTAAGCAAAATCCTTCATCACTGTACGGCCCATCCCGGCCCATGGGACCCTTAGGTCAAAATGCGGGAGTATAAAAGGGCAGCATCAGGTTGACTCTAGTCCACGCCACATTCGCGCACGAACTCTTCGTCTTCCTTGCGCCTCCTTTGTTTTCAGCGACTCCTCCGCTTTCTAGCTAGGGTTAGCACCTTTCCTTCCGGCTGCCGTAGATCTCGCTGTACTTAGCCCCCAAGTTTCCGCTAGGGTTCAGCACTTGATCCGCCGCGCCCAAAACAATCATCGCCATGGGTCGCAAGAAGGTTTCCACCTCGATTCCAGCAACTTCCACTACCGCTGCCGCATCCTCTTCGTCAGAGATCGACATTCCGGAGCAGCTTCGGGAGTTCTCGAAGAGCAACCTCTCCCAAGTCAATATGAACCAGATGGTGATCGACGGCGTCCTTCAAGAGCAAGTTCGGATCGACTGGAAGGTACCTCATAAATCTTGCCCCATCCCCATTCATACACAGATTGTTGTGTTCTGCTCGTTCTTCGAGCATGGTTTTGGAGTCCCCTACTGTAGCTTCTTGCGCGGGCTCCTATTCTGTTATGGGATTGAGCTTTTCAACCTCAATCCTAATTCCATTCTTCAC
This sequence comes from Eleusine coracana subsp. coracana, assembly GCA_032690845.1. Classification (NCBI taxonomy): domain Eukaryota; kingdom Viridiplantae; phylum Streptophyta; class Magnoliopsida; order Poales; family Poaceae; genus Eleusine; species Eleusine coracana. The sequence goes on from CM064430.1 coordinate 5,822,013, forward strand.
ATCACCATCTTCGTGCACATGTGCGAAGCATTTCTTGGTATTCGTCCCCACTTCAATTTATTTTGCCTTTTATTCGTCCTCCGACCGCTGCCAACCAAGGACAATCAAGTAGCTATAGGCGGCATTGGCTTCCAGTTGCGCAAGAAGGAAGCCTACATCTATGTGTCGTTGAAGACTGGAAACAAGAACTGGAAGGATGAGTGGTTCTACTGTGACAACCCTCCCCCTGTCCTTCCCGACTTTACTGGTGCCAAGGCAATTCACCTGGCGCAATGGATGGAGAAGCCTGATCCGATCGACCCTTAGGTGGTCGCTCTGCTGAAGAAGATAGCTGACTTGAATGCTGAAGGCATTGACAGAATCACTGTCGGTAAAAGCTTCGTAGTACGTAGAGTGCAGCCCCTGAAGCATCGAAGTCACCCGGCGTGGAACTATGTTAATAATGATGAAACCAGGGAGGTGCCCGACCCGCTGAATGGTGAACTTCATAAGAAACGCCTATCAAAAATGTTTGAAGGGGATATCCTTCAGGATGACTCGTTGATCAGAAAGGCGTATAACAACGGCACTATGCGAGCCCGAGTAAGCCTCAGTCTGCTTTGAGCAATCTCTTATTTTCTTGTCTTGATGTCCTGCTTGATATCTTGATTCTTGTGCTGGTTCTGGATACTTATATATCCCATCCTCCGCTCCCTCTGACCAATACCGAGGGATCGGATTATGTTGAGAAGCCGTAGCAGACCGGCACTGGAGGCTCACGCTCTTCTACAGGCGCTCAACTTGAACGTACTGATCCAGTTGTCACCCTGCCTCCCCCCAGTCGACTAGTGAAGCAGACTGTTGGGCGCCACGGGCAATATGTTGGGGATCAGGGTGATGATGAGGAAATGCCATCTGCTGATGTCGGTCAACCCACCCCTACTCCCCCAACCGACCTTCAAGCCAGTCAGAGCCCCTAAGCCAGACTCAGAGTGATGCTGGGGTGATGGAACAGACTGACAAGGCAGACAAATCTGCCCAAAAGAGGAAGGAGACTGATTCTCAGTCGACTTCTTCGAAGAAGAGGATGTGCCCAATCAAGCTTAAGAAGGCTCCTAGGTTAATTCTTTAACCTTATACTCCTTGCCTCTTATTTCCATCCATAACACATTTTAATTTCCTCCATCTTTATTTTGACAGTAGTCGGACGAGTGATTCACAAAGTGCCCAAGAGTCCGAAGCCACTCGATCAGGACCCCCTCCTCGTCTGACTGATCTGCCCAAACTGGTCGGCAAGTCATCAAACATGCCAACCGAGGTGGATAAGTCGTCTGACAAGACAATTCATGTCTCCATTCTGGCGCCTACACCCCAACCTACTCCAGGCATCGTCCCTTCACCTCTTGACAAAGGTAAGGCGACATTGTCTGCAGATATACTCGGTCGGCCCAAAGTGGAGAACATGGAAATTATGCACCAACATCGAGAAGCTAGCAAGGTACTTCAATACTCAGCTTTAGCTTTGTCTCAATCTTATCCTTAAGCTTAACCCCTTTTTGTATATAGAAAATGTATGCTCTTGTAGAAAGGAAACAGGCTAGGGTGGAATACCTTGAAGCCAAAACTTTTGGTATGTCCTAAACTCTTTGGTCTTCATGTCTTTATGTTTAAGACTGACACATTGCTGGTGTTATGCTAGTCATCGGTCAGCAGCTCGCCAAAGCACAAAAGGAGATTGAAAAGCACAAAAGGAGCCAAAATATCATAAGTATGTTTCTGTTATTGAGAAACTCAAATTGTATCGGTCTGCCTTAACATATTAGGTTGTGACTCGTAACCCCGTAACAAGCAGAGTCGACCAATCGTCACATGACCTCTCACATTTTGGCTCTAGGTTTAGTGTAGTGGTAGTCTGATGTGCAGTATAAAGTGTATAACCATAATGTATAGACGTTAGACCAAGAAAATGAAGACCGTATTCAAAGAGAAGAAATCGGTCACAAAATAGTCCAAAACCAAACTGAGGTCAGACTGAGGTAGGACATTATGAATAGTCCCCTGGCTCGATTTTTTAATAAAATAAATTAAGGAATCGAGACAATATAGAATGGAAATCATCAAAAAGTCTTTCATCAAAAAGACTGAAGTTTCATTCAGAAATAATGTATAAGTATACACAAGAATAACTAAGTATAGAAATGACGTAGTTGATTTATGTTCCAGGAATTTGGTATATCATCGCCGTCTTCATACATCAGTCGGTAAGCCCCCGGGCGAGTGACTTACTTTACTACATATGGTCCTTCCCACTTGGTGCATTTATCAATAGCAATGAACAGATAAGTGAACCCGCCTGGCACTTTCTTGAAAGGACCGACAATATCAAGCCCCCAGACAGCAAACGGCCAAGTCAAAGGTATCATCTGAAGTTGCTGTGAAGGCACATGCATTTGTTGAGCGAAGAATTGACAACCTTCACACTTCTGAACGACCTTTTGTGCATCTTCGACCACGTGGGCCAATAAAACCCTTGCTGAAAAGCTTTGCCGACCAAAGTCTTGGAAGCCGCATGATTGCCACATATTCTGGAATGAATTTCTTCTACCAACTTCTGGCTTTCTGGTATCGAGATGCATCTCATCAAGATGTTTGAACCTCCTCTTTTATAGAGTTGGTCTCCCACCAATAGATATCCTTGGCATCGGGTCTTTAACCTTCATTGCTCATTAGGATCCGAAGGCAATGTTCCGTTGTCCAAATATTAGATGAGTGGGTCACGCCAATCGATCTCCATGTTGATATCACCAACAAGATCAGTGACCACACTCATTAGTACATCCGACCGAGGAGAAATCATGGGAGAATCTAGAGTGTGTAAGAAAACACCTGGCAGGACCGTAGACCGCGATGATAGCATCTTGGCCAATTCATCGGCTGCTTGGTTATTGTCTCGAAGAACAGGCATGAACTTCAATCCATCGAATTTGTCTTTGAGCTTCCTTACTTCTTGACAGTAAGCACTCATATGGTCATCCACACAGTTCCAATCCTTAGTGACCTGATTAATGACCAAAGCTAAGTCACCAGAGACGTCAAGGCGCTTGATGCCAAGTGACGTGGCAATGCGTAGACCATGTAGAAGGGCTTCATACTCTGCAGCGTTATCGGACGCGCGAAACATGTCTGAAGGACATATCAAAGCTTCTCTCTAGTGGGTGAGATAAACACGACTCTGCACCAGCTCCTTGTAATTGAAGAGATCCATCGAAGTACATTTTCCAATACTCGATATCTTGTGCAGTAGATGGGTTTTGAATCTCTGTCCACTCGGCAACGAAATTAGCTAACGCGTGTCCCTTTATAGCCGACTGAGGCGCAAACGTAATGGTATATTGACCATGTTTGACTGCCCACTTGGCAATTTTTCCTTCGGCTTCTCGATTGTGCAGCACTGAGCCGAGTGCGAAGGAGGTCTGGACTTCGATTGGATGAGCTTGAAAATAATGCTTTAACTTCCTGGAGGTGATCAACAATACATACAACAACTTCAAGATCTGTTGATATTTTGCCTTAGAGGCACCAAGGACCTTACTCACAAAATAAACCAGGTGTCGTACTTTTTGTATATGTCCCTCTTCTTCTCGGTCGACTGTTAAAACAGTACTCACAACCTGAGTTGTGGCCGATATGTAAAGTTGAAGTTTTTCTCCTGGCTCTGGAGGCACCAATACTGGAATGCTGCTGAGATAAACCTTCAACTCATCCAATGCTGACTGCGCCTCTTTGGTCCAAACAAACTCCTCTTGCTTTTTAAGCAGTCAAAAAAGTGGTAACCCTCCAACCCCCTGTCGAGAAATAAAGCGACTCAAGGACGCCATGCATCCGGTCAGCTTCGGTACATCCCTTTGAGAATTAGGTGGACCCATACCAAGGATTGCCTTGATTTTATCTGGGTTATCCTCTATACCTAATTTCAAAACGATATAACCGAGTAGCTTTCTCGAAGGAACCCCAAAAACACACTTCTTAGGACTCAGCTTCATTGAATAATGCCTCAGATTATCAAAGGTTTCTGCGAGGTCAGAAATAAGTTCCTCGACATTCCGAGTTTTGACAACGATGTCATCAACATACGCTTCTGCGTTTCGACCAATCTAAGTAGCAAGGCAGTGTTGGATAACCCGTTGGTAAGTCGCGCCAGTGTTCTTCAGACCGAAAGGCATTGTGATATAGCAATAGGCGCTGAAGGGTGTTATAAAGGAAGTTTTGATCTGATCTTCGACCTTTAGCGAGATCTGGTGATAGCCTGAATAGGCATCCAGAATGCTTAAGAGCTCACACCCGGCTATTGAGTCTACAATCTGATCAATACAAGGAAGAGTGAAGGGGTCCTTAGGACAGACCTTGTTGAGATCGGTATAATCAACATACATCCTCCATTCCTTGTTCTTCTTGGGTACAAGGACTAGATTTGCTAACCAGTCGGGATGATACACCTCCTTTATAAACTTAGCATCTAACAGTCTAACTATCTCCTTCTTCATGGTGTCCTTGCGGCCTTGTGCGAATCTTCTAAGCCTCTGCCGAACGGGGGTAGCCCCAGGGGGTACCCTTAACTCATGCTCAATCTTTTCCCTAGGAACTCCTGGCATATCAGATAGTTTCCATGTAAAGATGTCCCTATTTCCTTGCAGGAAAAGAGTGAGCGTGAGTTCCTATTTCTCGTCGATGTTTGCCCCAGCATAAGTTACCTTATCGGGGTCCTCAAGATCGAGCATGATTTCCTTGGTTTGGATGTCATCGATCTGAATCTTGTCTTTGGTAGGCTTCTTTGCTGGAACCGCCCCTCCAGTCTGCTCCTCCATGTCGACTGCCTGTTGGATCTCCTTCTGGTCAGACAGCATCAATTGAAAGAATTCCAAAGATCAGAGTGGAGGGAGATTATTCCGTTCGGGCCCGACATCTTGAGGGTGAGATATGGATAATGCGGGACAGCCATGAATTTAGTCATCGCCGATCGACCGATGATAGCATGATATGCTGAGGCCAAATCCACCACCTGAAAGAGAATGCGCTCGGTCCTGAAGTTCTCACGGGTACCGAAGGTGACCGGTAGACTGACCTGTCCAATAGGAACTGAAGTCTGCTTTGTTCGAGGGTTCTTCTGAAGTCGGTCCACCATGTGAACAATGTTGTTAGACTTCCTCTTCTTGTCCTTCTTGGAGCACTTGGGCTTGTCCGATCGCTTCTCCTTGCCTTTTCCCCGGATCTCATCTAATACCGACTCACCAGATGTGAACTTGTCAGCGATCTCGAAGCACTCTTGAGCGGTCAGCTTGAGGTCATGATTCCTCTGATCGATCTCACAAACCAAATCATCTCTGTGGATCCCTCCTTGGAAGGCAGCAATAGTTTGTTGGTCCGGGACATTGGGGATCTCAGTCTTCTTAGCGCAAAATCGCTTGATGTAGTCACGAAGAGGTTCATCGGTCTTCTGCTTGATCCGAGTGAGGTCAAAGTGGTTGCCCGGTCGATTGCAGGTAGCTTGGAAGCTTTCTATGAGCTTCCCATTGAGGTTTCCCCAAGACATGATTGACTCCTTTAGAAGAGATGTAAGCCATATCCGGACGGTTGGATCCAGGCAGACCGGAAGGTAATTAGCCATTACGTAGGAATCATCTCCAGCTGACCGAATTGTTGTGCTGTAGAGCTGGAGCCACTCTCGGGGGTTGGTCTAACCATCGTATTTTTCAATGGGGACCGGCATGAATCATTTTGGCCATTGAGCTATGCGAAGCCTAGGGATGTAAGCTTTGATGCCATTGATGTATTGTCGGTAGGCGTCATCGACCGCTTATGCTAGTCTGGGGACGGAGTTGGACGGCGGCCGTGTCATGGACCAACGTCATTGTCATGACGACGTCACCGATGGTCATTATCATCGTTATCGCGCCGAACTTGATCGTGGCATCGACGACGGTCGTCGTGGTTGTCTCTTGGAGGAAGATCTTGATGGTCCTCTTGTCGGTTGTCCCATCGGTCGTCCGTTCTCCAATCACGATGTTCTTCCACGTAGCGTCGGTTGTCCCGAGCATGTTCGTCATAGTGAAAGTTGATGGTATCTCATCCATCACAGATACTGAGAGAATTTCTCAGATCTTCACGCCTATGCCGACCTCGTGAAGATGCGTGACTAGAGCTTGTAACCGACTAAGATTTTGCGGCCTCTTAAGCTGCAACAGCCTTAAGCATAGCCACCGCCTTCCACATCGCAGGGGTCTGATAATTCGCATCAACCATTAGAGTGTCGAGCAAAGTTTTGGCCCCGGTGATGTTATTCTAAGGAGTGTGGAAGACCTTGATGCCATCCACTTCAAGTTCTGGACCGAGATCCAGTCGGCGTGCATTGCATGATCTGCACGACCCTCTTGGTCAATAGCGGTGACCGACCGATAAGTCATGAACTGGAGGGTTCTCCTCCTATTGACCTCCTTCGTCTAGTTGATTCGGGTGGCCGTCGACGGGGTTACCTTCTTGTTCACCGTCTTGGTCATGATCTTGGTCTCCATCCGCGAGATCTGCTATATCCACCATGTTGATAGTATGGGATATGGGTAAGCGGATCCGACTGAGTCCTCATCAAAAGACCGATCCGATTCTGAATCGTTCCCGAAGGAAGGACCTTCTTCCTCAGATCCGAGTGGAACCAATGAGGGTATCATGTCAAACAAACTCGGTGATCGCGCCATGGAGACGGCTGCGGCCGAGTTGGATCTGTGATTTTTGAGACCTAGGGCTCCGTTGTCGCCGACTGTGAAGTCGAGTGATCCAAAGGAGATCTTGAAGTCTGACGTGTACTGAATGATGGGAATTTTGGCCATCGTAGTCCTAGTCGTAACCCTTTAGGATTTACATAGAAAGTCTATCTCTACATGCCTTGCGCTCCAAGCCGAGTCGGTCGGCTTCCTTATTGATGAAGTACCCGGTCGGCTACCGACTTAGTCTTGTATGAGGATACACGTAAAGCAAGTATCCCACATATACCATATCTCAGAAATGTAGAAGCTGGGTGTGAAGAAGACCTCCCAAACATCGTTGAATGATAGGTTGGCTTCATGGAGACCTCCGTTGGAGGGCAGTTACAAGATCAACTATGATGGAGCCTTTGCACAAAGGTCTAGAAGCGAGTGCTGGCAACCTGGAGCATGGGTTGGGTGCTTTACATGCGGAGACCGTGGCCTGCTTAAGGGGGCTCGAACTTGCGGCTAAACTTGGGATGAAGCAGGTGGAGCTGGAGTCTGATGCAAAGGAGCTGGTGTTAACAATTAAAGGACCAAACTGTGATAGGTCAGAAATTTCTGTTATACTCTATGAAATCTGGGAGAAAATGTTAGATGATTTTAATTGTTGTACAGTGTCACATTGCTCCTTATTATGTAACATAGTTGCAGACTGTCCTGCTGCCTTTGGCATGAACTTAGGTGTCGTTGAATCCAGGGAATGGCTGGATCATGCACCAAAATTTGTAATTCCCTTCATCTTCAGTGATATGCCTGGAGCGGTTTAGTTATGGAAGCTCATTTTCCTTTAAAAAAACAATATATATTTGTTTATGCCTTCCCCAGCAACGGCGCTAGAAATTCTTGTCGACACTTGCTACTATTTATTAAGTTACATCGATATAATCATCCCCGGTTAGACGCCAGAAATGCTTGTGGCACTTCTTAACATCACACGAGACATAATTATAAAGATGCACTTCAGTATCAGTATAGTAAGATCCGCAAGCGCATGGATAATACCGTTGTATAATTTCACTATTGGATTGCTCCAATAGCTTCTCATTTATAGTTTTACCATAGGAAGGTTATAGCACAAATATATGATTGTTAATAGTACTGTAGTCATAAAGATTGGTATGAATATTCAGAGTTCAATACAGGGGTAAGTATATAATAAGGATAGGGAAAGTGTGACACACAGAGCAATCACTCCTAAAGATAAATAAAGTCCTAAGTCACTAGGGGGTTTTAGTTAGGTGATCTAAGCCGTATCTCTAATGTTAGTCTACCTATATAGTTACTTAGTCAAATAATTATATGCAAGGTTATACTAGTCATAGCCTAATGCATTCATCACTTCATGTATGGATTCAAGCCCGACATACACAAGGGAACTCCATCTTGGACTCACATCATAACCGAAAATGGAGGAGTACAATGGATAGACAGGGCTGTCACCACCTACTTCCTACCTCAACAAATCATGGATTACGAGGTGATCAATACTACCTACCTGTCTAAGCACAGCGCTTACAAATTTAAGTAGAATTCTAGCATCGATCAAACACTAGAATCACCGTTTGGATTAACAAGTACTAAAGCATACATAATTCTAACCCAACAGATTAACAAGTCCTGAGGTAAGCAATTGCAATCCTAATTGGATATCAAACCCATGTTGAATTATCACAACTAGACTATAGTACAACTAGCATTGTAACATTTAGACTATAGTTAAGGTATATGCCAAGCATGACAATAAGGTAGCAACTCTATATTATCATGAAAGCATAAAGTCCTATAACATGAATATGATATATAACGTAACAATGAACACATATCATAAGCATAACTATAAGAAAGAACTATATTAAATGAATAGAGCAAAGACATAATAATATAGAAAAATAAAGGTAAAGATATAAGAGCCATATCAATACTCCTATGACTTGGAGACTTGAGCAAGGCTCCTCCGACACTAAACTCCACTAGGACAAGGAAACTACTAAGTGAAAAAAGGAAATGAATAACTCTTGAGTGTGTGTGTGTTGGAGTGGAGACCCCCCCCCCCTCTATTTATAGTGTTGATAGGTCAGTTCTGGAGAGTAACCACCATGGAACTTTGGGCCATCGATGTTGCCAAAGGGCTGAGGAGGTGACATGTGGAAGGGGAGGCCAAACCGCCTCAGGACCAGGTCGGCCGACATCCCCCTTAGTCGGTCGACCAGGTAGTGGGGCCTCCTGCCCTATGCTTTCTCGGGCTGACTGATAGGTGGGTCCACTTCTATTTTAAGGCAGTGTTCTTTGGAGGAATCCTGTGCAGCCACGTATGCAGAAAGGGAAGTTCAGTTGGCACCGTCTCATTGGCCGAAATGGTGTTTCCCTATATTATGTTCCATTTCTCCACATATAATGGTGTGGACAAGGGTTCCCGATCTTCCGAAAGGTTTTGGGTACGTTGATTTGGTCGGAGGCGACACACAAATCGATCCGGCTTCAGAGCAGCATGTTCTAAACCCCGCAATCACAGCATGACGTCTCCTCTGGTTATCAACCATCCTAAAACGATTGAGCTCACTGAGAAGGCCAATCCCTGCCTGCGAATCAAGAACACAAGCAAGAACAAAGAACAAGGCAACACAATTGCAGATGTATTATGAATCTCACGAAGTTGGGGTCTCACAAACCGTGATGACGGCAAAACTATTATGAACAGAATAATCTAAGCAAAACCCGAACTATAATGGTGCGGTCGCGGCTGTATATAAAGACCCTAGGGTCGTGCAAGACCCTCTGGACGCACCCCTACTTGGGCTCAACTAGATACAAAGCCCAAAGGTCAAAAACAGGCGACACAGCACCGAAACAGATTCTGGACTCTCTCTTGTTTTGACGATTCCCGATGACTCCGGATGAATTTTGATATGAGATCGGCGGCATTGGAAAGGTCTTCTTCTTATCTTTTCGTGCATATGTAGAACGTCCAAATCCGAGTCTGTATGCGTCTTGGGCATCCGTTTTAGTGCAGACTGGTCCTGAGGCCCGAAACAGACTCGAAGTCGGTTTTGGTTGAGCCTCCACCTTGGCTTCCACGTCCTTGCTGGTCCTCCACGTCTTCAAGTCCTTTTCCCATCATCTCCTGGTCCTCTCCATGGTTTCTAATTACAATATAATCATTAGGTAGCAAACCATTCTCAAAAGTGACATATAATAAAGAACGTAGGAACAAGCTCACCTCTAAATTTAGTCATCGTGCACGAGCTCTAGTCATTGGACCTTGCAAGTCCAGAATTGGAGGAGTGTTGCATGTATCCGTAGGAGTGATGTACTCATCATCCTCCCCCTCTTGAAGTGGAGTTGTCCTCGACTCAAGCTCATTCTCTTCTCCCAAGTATGGTTTCAAATCTGAAATGTTAAAAGTAGGACTAACCCCGAACTCGGGAGGCAACTCAAGTTTGTATGCATTATCATTAATCTTCTCAATTATTTTGAAAGGACCATCAGCTCTAGGCATTAATTTAGACTTTCTCAAATCTGGAAATCTATCTTTTCGCAAGTGTAACCATACTAAATCTCCTACATCAAGTTTTACTTCTTTTCTACCTTTACTACCAGCAATTTTATACTTGTCATTCATATTTTCAATGCTAGGTCTAGTGGTCTCATGTATTTTCAAAATAAATTCAGCATGTTCCTTAGCATCAACATGAACTCCCTCATGAATAGGTAAAGGAAGTATATCAAGTGAAGTACGGGGATCAAAACCATACACTACTTTGTTTTAGGACTGGCTAGGACTAAGAGGGGGAGTGATAGTATTTTTGTTGTTGTGGATAGATTTTCTAAGATGGCACACTTTATACCATGTCATAAGACTGATGATGCTAGTTATATTGCTGATCACTTTTTCAAAGAAATTGTTCGTTTGCATGGTATGTCTTCTACTATTGTTTCAGATCGTGATGTAAAATTCTTGAGACACTTTTGACGCACGCTTTGGAATAAGTTGGGTACAAAGTTGTTGTTTGTCCACACCAAGTGGTATCAGAGCAGCACGTTCTAAACCCCGCAATCGCAGCACTACGTCTCCTCTGATTATCAACCGTCCTAAAATGATTGACCTCGCCGAGAAGGTTAATCCCTGCCTGCGAATCAAGAACACAAGTAAGAACAAAGAAGAAGGCAACACAATTGCAGATGTATTATGAATCTCACGAAGTTGGGGTCTCACAAACCATGATGATGGTAAAACTGTTATGAAAAGAATAATCTAAGCAAAACCCGAACCCTAATGGTGCGGTGGCGGCTGTATATGAAGACCCTAGGGTCGTGCAAGACCCTCTGGACACACCCCTACTTGGGCTCAACTAGATACAAAGCCCAAAGGCCAAAAACAGGCGACGCAGCACCGAAACAGATTCTGGACTCTCTCTTGTTTTGACGATTCCCGATGACTCCGGATTAATTTTGATATGAGACTAGCGGCATTGGAAAGGTTTTATTCTTATCTTTCCGTGCATATGTAGAACGTCCAAATCCGAGTCCGTATGCGTCTTGGGTATCCGTTTTAGTGCAGACTGGTCCTGAGGCCCGAAACAGACTCGAAGTCGGTTTTGGTTGGGCCTCCACCTTGGCTTCCACGTCCTTGCTGGTCCTCCATGTCTCCAACTCCTTTTCCCATCATCTCCTGGTCCTCTCCATGGTTCCTAATTACAATATAATCATTAGGTAGCAAACCATTCTCAAAAGTGACATATAATGAAGAACGTAGGAACGAGCTCACCTCTAAATTTAGTCGTCGTGCACGAGCTCTAGTCATTGGACCTTGCAAGTCCAGAATTGGAGGAGTGTTGCATGTATCCGTAGGAGTGATGTCCTCATCATATAATATACCAAATCCCTGCATGCACATAAATCTCCAAGGACAAGTGGAATCTTATTATTATTAACCAACATGCAAGTATTGTAAGCTTCATGACCATTGATGATTAGATCCCTGTAGTATGGATGTTTTAGTGATAGATGACAACTATGAAATTGTGGGATAACATCTACACGAGTGTTGTCTATGTAGGAATCATCTCTTATCTCTATTACAAATCATAATGGATGATGGTTACCTTGGCGATTGATGACAATGACCATAAGCATGAGGCATGTGAACTTGATGGAGTCCAAGGATTGATTGAGATGGATCAAAGCGGAGAACAAGCTATGGTGCAAGTGTTTTGGAACACTTGGGTAGTTGTTAGGGCTTTGAGTCCATAGGAAAAATCAGACTATCAAGGGGGTCTAGGTCATTCTCTTAGGTCATGTCTAGTTGGTGATGTGCAAGGTTGCTCAGTGAAATCACAGGCACTAGGGGATAGTGGAGAAGCCAAGGAGCTGTTCGGAGAAGCCGAGAAACAAAGTCATGCAAGGACAACAAGTTTCAGCTTCTGGATATAAAGACCGAACAAAGGGGTCTATAGAGACCGGAATGTACGGTCACTATGGGGAGTTGTCTAGGACTTAGAGCGAGAAGCAGGACTCTGTCAGCAGGAGACTCTATACAGACTGGATGGTCCAGTCTGCTGACCAGACGGTCCGGTCAGTAAGATTGCAGCATGGCAGCAAGGAGCTTCAGCATAGAATGTTTCTGGATTGGAGAGAGAAAAGAACCGGACAGTCCGGTCAGTACAGGAAAATTGCCTGGACAGAGGAGCCAACAGCTGGTGAGAGCCGTTATAGAGTGACCGGACGGTCCGGTCAGGCAGAGACCGGACTGTCCGGTCAGTGTGTCCAAAAGGGCAATTTCGTGGAGCAACGGCTAGTTTGAGGTTGGGATCCTATATAACTTTGTTGCTGGGGTCTTGGAGACCTCCCTTCGCTAGTGGAATACCTGACAGCATTTGGTAAGGTCCAAGAGGAAAAGAGGAGATCACTAGGAGGAGATATTGCATATCTTGAGAGTGCTAGAGAAGAGTAGCTCGAGCATCTTGCACATCTAAGGCTTGGGCGTCCTTGAGGGTGTGATCTAGATTGTTACTCTTGGTCTATGGTGAGACCTAGACCAGTTAGGTGTCGATGATCAAGCCTATCATGATCGGTTGTGAAGGCTGTCACACGTTTGTACATAGTTTGAGCCCGCCGGTGAAAGGGGCATCGCTAGTGAGCGCCCGTGCCGGCTCGGGGAGTCCGGCAAGTTCTCGAGGGAGGCGAGCTGGTGCTTTGTGCAGCGGTGACACACACCATGTATTCACTCGAGGAGTGATTGCAGGCTCATGGGCGAGAACTCCACTTGGTGGAGGGAGGGACCGGGACTCCGGCGGGAATGGTCCAACAAGGATTAGGGGAAGGCGCCATCCTTTCGAGACCATGGAAAAACTCATGAGCATTCCTTGACCCTCTCCTTACTATTCTGCAATTGTGTACTCTAGTGAGTAGGGTGACCAGTGGCTTGCATAGGCTAGTGTGATTGGCTTCCGCTCTTTATCATATCATGAACACTAGCATGTGTAGGATCTTGGTCTACTAGAATTGCATAGGATCCCTATCTCATTAGACTCCAGTAGTGGAATTTGAAATAATTGGATTCATGAGCGGCTTACCAATTCATCCCCCCCCCCCACTCTCGGTATGCCTTCAGTCCTTACAAGTGGTATTAGAGCCAAGTGCTCATCTTTGAGGCTTCACCGCCTTGAGTAAGGATGTCGGAACCGGCGGGGAGTGTTCCCATATTCAATGGTGAGGACTATGCATATTGGAAGGCTCGCATGCAAGCCTACCTTCAGTCCCTTGATCCAGAGATATGGTCGGTCACTCACGAGTCCGATGCGGATGTGAACCTACTTGAGCCTGATTATGTTAAGTGTAATGCTAAGGCCAAGAATGCTTTGTTTGCTTGCATCTCTAAGGATGTTTTCGCTCAGCTAGATGCTAGTTCCACAGCACATGATATATGGACTGAGATTCAGGCGCTCTATGAGGGCATCAGTGATGTCAAAGAGGAAAGATACTATGTGCTGAAGAACACGTATGATAACTTCACTATATTGCCACATGAGAGAACTAATACTGTTCATTCTCATTTTCATGTACTAGTGGAGGAGATCAATTCACTTGGGAATGATTTCAAGATGAAGCCCGTCGATGTGATAAGAAGATTCTTGATGCTATTCAAAGACCCCAAGTATGAGTCCATCATCACCTTCATCTTGCATGGTGACCTCAAGACCAAGACTATGAAGGATGTACTTGGCAAGATCCGCCTTCGAGAGCTAACAATTGGGGTTGGATGATCCTCAACCATCCAATCTTGCTCTACCGACCGACAAGCAAGAATCTAGCAAAAGAAAGAAGAACAAGAAGAAGTGATGAGGACATCACTCTTAATAATACATGCAACACTCCTCCAATTCTGGACTTGCAACGTCCAATGACTAGAGCTCGTGCACGACGACTAAATTTAGAGGTGAGCTCATTCCTATATTCTTCATTATATGTCACTTTTGAGAATGGTTTGCTACCTAATGATTATATTATAATTAGGAACCATGGAGAGGACCAGGAGATGATGGGAGAAGGACTTAGAGACGAGGAGGACCAGCAAGGACGTGGAAGCCAAGGTGGAGGCCCAACCAAAACCGATTTCGAGTCTGTTTTGGGGCTCAGGACCAGCTTGCACTAAAATGGACGCTTAGGACGCATGCGGACTCGGATTTGGACGTTCTATATATGCACGGAAAGATAATAAAAATACCTTTCCAATGCCGTTGGTCTCATATCAAAATTCGTCCGGAGTCATCGGGAATCGTCGAAACAATAGAGGGTCCAGAATCTGTTTTGGTGCTGTGTCGCCTATTTTTGGCCTCTAGACTTTGTATCTAGTTGAGTCCAATTAGGGGCGCGTCCAGAGGGTCTTGCACGACCCTAGGATCATCATATACAACCACCACCGCACCATTAGGGTTTGGATTTTACTTAGATTATTCTATTCATAACAGTTTCGCCGTTATCATGGTTTGTGAGATCCCAACTTCGTGAGATTCATAATACATCAACAATTGTGTTGCATTCTTCTTTATTCTTGCTTGTATTCTTGATTCGCAGGCAGGGATTAGCCTTCTTGGCAAGGTCAATCGTTTTTGGACGGTTGATAACCAGAGGAGACGTCGTGCTGCGATTGCGGGATTTAGAACGTGCTGTTCTGAAGCCGGATCGATTTGTGCGTCGCCTCCGACTAAATCAACGTATCCAGAACCTTTGGAAAGATCGAGAACCCTTGTCCACATCAAGTGATATCAGAGCTTCAGGTGCACCGTCAGGTTTGCACTACCCTTAGTTAATTTCGTTTTGTGTTCATCCTATCATCCACAGAAAAGCCCAAAAAAATTTTCCCTCTGTTCAAAACCACGTGTTTAGCCTCTGCATATTTCAATTTCAGAGTCCGTAGTATTGAGTTTGTGCACTAGTTCTTGTTTAGTCGCTGATTTAGTTTGTGTTTTTATCGTCAGTAGTGTTTCTCTTGCAACCCTAGCCGCCATCCCCTTCACTCAACAGGTAAAGATTGCTTTAAGACAATGTACAATCACATAAATTGCAGTGGGTAACAATTTCTCCAAAATATGAGGAACAAACAGATTTGAGAATCCAATCATCTTCGAAATATTTTCAGTTAAAGTTAAAACTTCATGTATTGCTTGATTAAACTAAGATCATGTTTGCTTTCCTATTTCTGCAGCGTAACTTCCTCCTCTTTTATAGTCTCTAAGAAAACAGAGCAATTCTGTATGTATTTCTGCCGCTGGGGCTGCCTGCTGTCTGCACGTGCGTACCGTGGAGAGAGCCTGACCGTTGCGTTGCCGTTGACGTGGACCGTCGTGCATCGAGAGCTCCGGAATAGCTGCGGAGGAGACCGACGAGCTGGCCAAAAAGTGGCAGCTGGTCAACCGATAGCACGATAGCTCAACTGGCTTGGACGCTAGTGAAGCTAGCCCGTTCTCGTTCTCGAAATGTTAATTCAAAAATAGAATTTGCTCCAGAAATGTTTGATTGTACTCGTACGTAGTTCAACAAACGGTCTTGTGGGCTTAGGATTTGATTTCAATATTCTCATCATAATATGACCCCTTTAGATCGAGGAGCCAAAAAGATAATCCCTCTAGACTTTATTTACGTTAACAAAAAAAAAAATCTAGAGGGAGTACGGTGTAACAGGAGTAACGAGAAACGACTCGTGTGTATTCAATCAAACGTAGTGAGCTTCCTTGGATTTCAACTTCACTCATCTGAACGCAATAAATTTGTGTCTCAGAATACTTGCGAAAAATCTCTAAGAATCGCGGACAGAGCAACGGTGCTTAGGTCTGTAATTTCGACGTCCTGGTTGAATTTCAAATAGTCTGCTTCTGATATTATTGGCTTTTACCACTACCGTTCTCATAACAAATAGTTATGTAGTGTAAACAAACCAACACTGAGCTTTTTAAGGCTTTGTGCAATTTTTCTTTCAGAAGCACCTGCAACTTAATTGCAAGAATGGCGTTAAGCAATTGGATCTCGCCAACATGCGTCATTCGCATGAATTTCGCACCGGACTTGATGAAATTTAAAAAGGAGGCCTGGAGTGCTGAAAACCTCTGCTTGTCGATGTATTGTAACAGCGGTACAATACAGGGACATATATACATGCATACGTATACACGTACGTGCAGAAAAGCGCCGCTACCCACAGTTACAAAATCCTACGACCAAGGAACTACCCCCGTACATACCAATCTACGCACACTCCTACACGTTGACGAAGGGCGCGCCGGTGATGTACTCGGTGACGGCGAGCGCGACGAGCCCGAGCATGGCGAACCGCCCGTTCCAGAGCTCGGCGTCGGCGCTCATGAACCCATCGCTCCTCTTCTCGGCGCTCTCCCCCTGGAGCAGCGGCACCAGCGATGCCACGGAAAGCACCGCCGCTGTGGCCGCGAACCAGGCCAGCCCAGACCCGCTGCCGGCCTGCGAGAGGAGGCCGCCGCCGCGGGACGCCTCGACGGCGAGCGCCGAGACGAAGCCGACCATGGCGAGCCGCCCGTTGATGCGTTCCGGGGCCGGGCCGCTGAACGCCATCGCGTCCCACAGGCCGGGCTTCGCCGCCGCCTTGGGCTTGGGCTTCGGGGTGGTGGGCGCCGCCGCTGGGCTGGGAGACGGCGAGGTGGTCGTCTCCTCCGTCGGCTCAACGTTCGGCTGCAGATACATGTGTATCAGTACCATCCTCGTAATTAGCGCGAAAAATTTTATAACTGAGTTAATTTATTGATACGGCCATGGTTGCTTACCTCGGTCTGGGCCCTGACGACGAGGGCACGACGCCGCGGAGCAAGTCCGTACACCGGGGCCACGCGGCGGGCACGCACGCCGGCGGCGGCGAAGGCGACAGAGCTCATGGTGGAGGCCATCACCGTGGTTGCCATTACTACTGGGAAAATGCACGGGATGGTGATGAAGATCGGAGAAAAGAGTGGCTAGCTAGAAACTCAAAGCTGTGGTCGCTACACCAGACGCTCTGTTCGCTGATCTTGCTTTGTTCGCTGCTACTGCGTTGTCGATGGTTGGGCGAGTGGGCAGCCAGATTTATAGGAAGCCGTCAGCGAGCGAGGCCCATGATCAGATTGATCACGGGAGTCAGCGAGGGTGGCCGGGAGGGGGGCCACGTTGCCGGGGCTTGCAGAGCCTAGTACATGTGCGCGACGTGGACAGCGGCGGGTTCACAGCCAGGCAACGACGAACTGGGATAATCGACGTGGACGCGCACGGGGCCGCGCAGGCATATACCATATCATCCATCGCAGGCGCGCGGAAGTTGGAGAGGAGGCCTCGATGCAGCCTCCTTGGCCTGGAAAAGTGGCACAAGATTCCAGAACCGCACTTGTCTGCTTTCAGTTGTATCCCACGATTGGCTGCTTGGGGTGCCGGGTGTGTTTACGTGTGTGCAATGCCAGCGCCAAGATGCATTTTTGTCGCCATGTGATGAGCAGCGAGGGCAAGGATGATAGTATTTGTTAGTTATTACTGTTGTCAGCGGTTCTGTTTGTACATTCTGCGCGACTGGTAGACATGTTTCCGATTTTTAAACTTTTTAAAAGAAGCCGTTGTTGGTCGTTGGCTTCTAGAGTCCAAATATTGGTCTAAGTAAATCGATAAGATGACACCTGACACAAATTGATGGTTAGTGCAGGTTATGTAAGGAGCACTATACCCGCTTAGAAGCCTTCCCAAAGGAAAATAGTCCATTAAATGGTGAAAATATTTAACTAATCGAGTGGAGATAACATTGTATAATTTTTTTTTCGAACAATGAGGAGGAGCACTTCTCTTTCATTTGAGAAGAAAAGAGTTCAGAATTACAAAAGATACTTCTTACATACAAAGAAAAAACTCCACCGTCGGGCAGCAAAGCCCACTGGACACCACATATTTCATTGCATGGCCAATTTCTTTTCAATAAGTTGTCTGCAGTGAGCAGTCCGTTTTGTAATGCTTGCCAGACATGGAGCTTGTGCTTGCCCTCTGCTCTTGCTTTCCACAATACTTGTGCGTCAAAAGGGCTAAAATTTTCTTGGCATTGTATCTGGTAGACTGATTTGGTGGAGTACTGATGGACCGAGAAGGCGACCAGAGGGGGGTGAATGGAAGCCAATTAAAATTCTCGAAGAGAACTTGGCCTATATCCTAAAAATAACCCGAGCCAACCTCTGAACTAATTACCAAGACTACACACACCAACTCGTGGTGTACTAGCCCTAGTAGTGATCAACCACAGCAAAGAAACACAACGGAAACAAAAAGGAAAGAAGCAATGCTCAACAGTTCAGAACTGAACACTCATCGGCAGTGCCGATCACGCCTATCGGCAGTGTCGGTGCGCGTCATCGGCAGTGTCGGTCCCACCTATCGGTAGTGCCGGTGCGGGATGCAATCTCACTGGAACCTACAGACTAGTCCAATCGGCAGTGCCGGTCCTGGTCATTGGCAGTGCTGGTCGACCCCCTGATAGAACAGAAAAACTCTCGGGATCTTCTTAAATCTTCTTCAAAACTCAATCAAATCAACTCCAAATGATACGATTTTTGGACCTGTGAATCCTCATCACATCACGACCCTAATCCTAGGAGATCATCTCAATTGGCTCAAGGAATCATCACGAATTTCAGATCTTGTGCCAAGAACAACAAAAAGGGGAAACTTGAGAAATCCTTCAAATTGAAGGTGCTAGAGCCAATGATTCCATCAAGGATCCATAGAGGATTATCCTAGCTCATCCTAGCAACAAGTTTCTCAAGAAATCCGGGCCAAAAACTCGTCCAAAAGTGAGATCAAAAATCACCACGAAAATGCCTCCGAAAATAGGAAAAAGGAAATTTTAGGATTCAAGTGAAGAGGGAAATCTTGAGCAAGAAAATACTTCTCATATCATAGAAAGGTGCTTACAAGATCCATAGGTACAAGACTAGGAAGCCACCCTCTTCCTCCCACTATTTGGAAGAGCAAGAGATGTCTCTCACACACCCACTACTCTCCTCTCAAACATGAAGTCCTCTCCTAGCACTTTAAATAGAGTCCTAACACTAGGCTAATATGAAGAGAGGCACCTCTCCCACTAGCCACACCTCTCCTTATATAGGCCTAGGGTCTATTGTCCACATGACCACTCTACCCTTGATCTACATAACACACCCACCTACCACCGGGGGCATAACCGTCCATCTTTTTCTTCATCGCCCGAATGCCATCGGACGCTTCACGTCTTTGCTTCATCTCGAAGCAAGCTCCGTGATGGTCCCATGTGCACCGCCAACCACCGCCACCGGTTTTGGGGCCCAAACCGGGAAACCGCCTTGCACGCTTCTCAAAGCACGACTTCTCGATGTTGATGCATCTCACCTTGTCCCGCGATCCTGACCACCGGCAAGTCTCTCCCAGTCCCTGTCCATCGGGCCCCCTTGTCACTTGCATCGGCATCCCATTCGCCTTGACTTGGTCAACACGCCGTCTTCATCACCACCACGGTTTTGAGACTCAATCGCGAAACCATCCGTGCTTCTTGCCTCTCCACGTGTACGGTGTGGATCACCCTTGACTTCACCCGGCATCCCGATTGTTTGGCCCCAAGTCCCCTACTTGTGCCCGATCCTCTCGACGTTGACCGCCAAGTCGACTTCAGTGACCTACACATCATAAGACAAGCAAACACATTTATCATCTCCTGCAACATCACAAATATCTCCACCAACTCCGGTTAGTCATAACCATGATATGCAAACCCATGCAATACCCAGATTCCCGCATTTCAACTCAAACACCAAATCCGCTCAAGTCAATTACTCATCACAAATATAGCAAACCATGGCACGTATCCACATGGTTTCTCAATCTCCCCCTTGATGAGTACATTGACAACACCAAATGCACAAAGATTAGAGATTGAAATGCGAAGCCGAATAAGCACATCCACATGGCCAAACCCAAAGAAAAGGTGAAAATAAGCCATCTAGCAAGTAGGGATCACAAAACCAAGAGTTGGAAAAGAAAGCGACTTGAGACGCAAAGAATGTGAAAAGCGCAAGAAACTGCTCAAGATCATGATATGTTCCCCCTCAAGTTGTGGTAGGTCTCATGTAGTGCAAAATGGATCATATGTGTTTTGTAGCATTATTTGTGCATGACCCCAAAGTTTTCTCCCCTTTTGGTAATGAACTCATCAAAGAGGCAAAAGAACAAGCAAATATGCAATGCATGAAAATGCAAACATAAGGAGCTTCAACAATTATGCAAACAAGCATTTAACTTTGCTAACCATAACCATAGTGCCATGAAGAGTAAAGGCAATAGCTCCCAATCATGCAAAGATCAAAAATAGAAAGCAAGGCATAAACACCATGAGTTATATAGGCTAAGCAGAAAGATTGACTAGCTTAGATAGAATCAAATTTTGCTTATCATGAGCAAAACTGCCACCACATGTGTAAGTACTCTCATCCAAGGCAAAACAAGCACCAAGTAAATCATAAGAATCTATCCAGTTTCAATCTCAACAAGGGCAACAAGCACTCACAGAAAATGAGCTCTACAAACGCTCACATATGCAACAGAGACTCAGTTTGATCAAGTGATTTATTGTTTATCCTCATGTGTCCTCTTATCCATGCGGAGGGTCGCACGACTGGGTACGGCAAACACCCCGAGGCTTCAAGTCACAATGTTTGGATTTAGCATTATTGAGTAATTCTTGATCAAAGCACTTAGCAGATTTTTCAGGATTATGCACAAGACAAAAGAGCATGCCTTTGCGGTAAAAGGAACACATGTTCCCACAATGTTACATCATGAGCTAAACATTTGCAAAGCCTTCCATTTCACAAATACAAGGTGCCAAAACCAAGACATCCTCTAGACTAGCCTTAATGCAAGCTTCAACAAGGATAAAAGCAATTATACACATGGTGAGCAAGTTTTAGCAAGATTAGATCATAAGGTTCACAAGAAGCTTAGTTTACCTTTAAGATTAGCAAGTTGCTCACATGAGTTTATAACAAGCCATCTAGAAAATCTAAGCATGAGAGATTACCATCACATCCACACAACTTAGCTCAAGCTCAATCATAGCAAGGAGAAATGCAAGGAAGCATAAGAATCAAAGCTCATCTACCAATGCATATATTACATATGAGATGCAATGCGAAAATGGTAAGATACATATATACAAGAGAAAACCAACTCCCCCTCAAATGATGCCATAGGGATGACAAACTCCAAGTTCCCCCCGAAGAAAAGCATGTCTCGAAGCATCTAGGGGCTTGGCGAGGATATCAGCTAGTTGGTTTTTGGTATTAATGTATTTGAGCTCAACATCCCCTTTCTCAACATTGTCTCTCAGGAAGTGGAATCGCATATTGATGTGTTTGACCTTACCATGTTGGACTGGGTTTTTGGCTAAGCATATGGCACTGGAGTTATCACACATGAGTGGAACACCCTTAAAAGTTAACCCATAGTCTCTCATGGTAGACACAATCCATAGGATTTACGAGCAGCAGCTAGCAGCAGCTACATACTCAGCCTCTATGGTGGATTGGGCAACACTCGACTGCTTACGAGAAGACCAACAAATCAAAGAAGTGCCCAAGAAATGGCAAGTACCAGAAGTGCTCTTCCTATCAATTCTACACCCAGCAAAGTCTGCATCCGAATACCCAATGAGATCAAGAGATGAAGATGCAGAGTACCAAAGACCAAACTCAAGGGTGTATTTGAGATACCTGAAGATGCGCTTGACAGCCTTGCGATGACTCACCCTTGGGGAAGCTTAAAAGCGAGCACAAAGACACACCACAAAGTGTATGTCAGATCTTGTTGCTGTCAGGTACAAGAGGGAGCCAATCATGCTCCTATACTCCCTTTGATCCACTACTTCACAGTCTTCATCAGAGTCAAGAGCCGTTGTAGTGGGCATTGGTGTAGACAACGGCTTCACATTGACCATGTCGAACTTCTTCAGGAGATCCTTCGTGTACTTGGCTTGATGTATGAAAGTGCCTTACTTGCATTGCTTGATTTGAAGCCCAAGAAAGAAGGTGAGCCCTCCCATCATCGATATCTGAAATTCACTTTCCATAGCTTCCTGAAAACTGGACACAAGAGCATGAGAGGAACCACCAAAGATGATATCATCCACGTAAATCTGAACCATTAGAAAGTCATTGCCATGCTTGAGAGTGAACAAGGTTTTATTAACACACCCCATAACATACCCACGCTCTAGCAAGAAGGTCTTAAGCCTAGCATACCATGTCCTAGGTGCTTGCTTTAGCCCGTACAAAGCCTTCTGAAGCTTGTACACACGGTTTGGGTATTTGTGGTGCTCAAAGCCAGGGGGTTGCCTCACATACACTTCTTCCTCTATGAAACCACTTAGGAAAGCACTCTTGACATCCATTTAAAAGAGTCTAATGCCCTTGGAGGCAGCAAATGCAAGCAAGATCCCAATGGCTTCTATGCAGGCAACAGGAGCAAAGGTTTCACCATAATCTAAGCCCTCCACTTGGCTAAAACCTTGAGCAACTAGCCTAGCCTTGTTTCTCACAACCTCACCATCCTCCCCATGTTTGTTTTTAAACACCCACTTGGTTCCTATGACATTGACATTTTTAGGAGGCTCTACAAGAGTCCAGACTTTGTTTCTCTCAAAGTTTTCCAACTCCTCATGCATGGCATGAACCCAATGTTCATCAGATAGTGCGTGTCCAATATCCCGGGGTTCAAAGGTTGCAACAAAGAGAGAATTGGTAAAGCAAGCAAGATGTGCAGACCTTGACCTTGTTGTCCTCTCATAGAGATTACCGATTATCTGTTGAGGTGGGTGTCGACGCTGAATGTGGTGAGGAGCCTCTCTCTCAGAGTGTACCTCCCCCTCAACCACAGCTGGAGCTTGCTCGACAGCTGCTAAAGTTGATGTAGAAGCTTCTGGACCCTCTACTGGAGTAGTGGTAGCAGTAGGAACAAGCTCGGATGTGGGATGGAATGACTCATCATCATCATCATCCAAGCCCTGTAGGTCCTCTTCTACAAAGATGCTCTCCTCCATCTCCTTGGTACCTGCAGTCTCAATCACATTACTTGCACAAGGGTTTGATTCATCAAAGGTTATATTGTAGGACTCTACGATGGTGTTAGTTTCCAAATTCAAAACTCTATAGGAATAACCATGAAGAGAGTAACCAAGAAAAATGCCATCAGAAGACCTCGACTCAAACTTATCAAGATTGCCATGCTTGGGAATAAAGCACTTGCAACCAAAGGCACGCAAATGAGAAATCGAGGGCTTTCTCCCAAAATGCAGCTCATAAGAAGTCACATTAAGAATTGAGCGCAAGAAAATTCGATTGGAAACATAGCAAGCAGTGCTAATGGCCTTAGCCCAGAACCGCCTCGGAGTCCTATGCTCATCGAGCATCGTCCGGGCCATCTCCACTAAGATTATGTTCTTTCTTTCAACCACACCGTTCTGCTGGGGAACACGAGGTGCTGAAAACTGATGCTCAATACCATGCTCAAGACAGAAAGCATCAAAGGAGGAGTTCTTAAACTC
The DNA here is from genome assembly GCA_032690845.1 of Eleusine coracana subsp. coracana. Taxonomy (NCBI): domain Eukaryota; kingdom Viridiplantae; phylum Streptophyta; class Magnoliopsida; order Poales; family Poaceae; genus Eleusine; species Eleusine coracana. The sequence continues at coordinate 5,845,893 of CM064430.1, forward strand.
GGTGCCATTATCACTACGAATCGCTCATAATGCACCAGGGAGTTCCTTGAACAACCTCAAAGCTAGGCTCCGAAAGTGATGGAACACTTCATCCTTTCTCTCAAGAAAGTAGATCCAAGAGTAGCGAGAATAGTCGTCAACAATCACAAGAACATACCACTTTCCACCCGCCGAACGAACCCGAGAAGGACCCACAGTGTCCATATGAAGCAACTCTCCAGGGCATTCAGTCATCACCAAATTAATTGGTGGATGAGAAGCGACAATCATTTTCCCATGACGACAAGGAGCACAAACCAAATCCTTATCAAATTTGAGCTTAGGCAATCCTCGGATCAAACCCAGGCCACTCAAGCGACATAGCAAGTCAAAACTCATGTGACCCAGTCTCCTATGCCATTTCCAGAGCTCAGAAGAAGATTGAGCAAACAAGCACTTGTGAGAACCAGGAGAACCAGCAAAATCAGCCTGAAAAACTCTGCCAATGCGAGAAATCCCACAAACCAAGGAACCACTCAAATCAAGAACACAAGAAGCATTCGACTTAAAGCGCACTTCCAAACCAACATCAAGAAGCTAAGAGACAGAGAGGAGATTGTACTTGAGAAACTCAACCAAACCAACATCATTGAGAGTGAAGTTCTCATTTACCTTTACCGCGCCCCTTCCCTTCACTCTTCCTCTCTTGTCATCTCCAAAGGTCACATACTCCCGATGCTTCAAGGGAGTGAGGCTGGAGAACCACTTTGCATTTCCGGTCATCTGGCGCGAACACCCGGAATCCATCAACCACTTGTTCTCCAAGCCTCCACCTGCTGCCTACAAAGAACGAGAAGTGAAAGTCGATGGCTCAGTGCTGGGGTTAGTCAAAAGAGATTTGGGAATCCGGCACTTAACCATACGATCGGTAGTAGTCATCACAGTTCTTTGCATATTATCATTTGAACGCATAGGACGAGAACCACGATGGGGAAAACATGGCCTATCAAAGCGTCTCGACTCAAACCTTGGGTTAAGGATAGAAATCATCAATGTGATAGCCAAATCCATGTGAATGATGCTCACCACGATAGGGAAAATGTGGGGCGCCAAAGCGCTGCTGCGCAAAGCCTCTGTTTCATGAATCAAAGCCATATGAGGAATGACCCTGTCCATGATAGGCACGAGAAAAAGAGTGAGGCTGAAAGTCAACAAAATCATCATAAAAAGCATCCCTAGTCATCTCAGCTTGCTTCCTCTCAATCCTCTTACGCCTATAACAGAATTCATCCAAGTGGCCCTTGCGATCATAAAACATGCAAATGTAGACACCTTTAGGATTAGGCTTGGTTTGGATTGCAGGTTTGGGTTTTGGCTTCTCTGTTTGCTTTGGGTTGAAGGAGGGTTTGGGATTAGGTGGATAGTATGTGTCAGTGGGTTTGATGGTGTTTTCCTCATCCTTGTAGCTGGAGCTAGGTACAAACTTACCCACATTCTCTCTCTCCTTGTCACACCTCTCAAATCCCAAGCCAAAGTTATAGGTTGACCTAGAAGCACTGTCTTTCACTCTTGCCAAATCACTCTCAATCTTCTCTTCACTCACTAGGGTTCTCTGGAGCCTAGACACAAGATAGTCATTTTCCTGAACTAGGGCTTTGTTTTCCACCCTAGTGATTACAAGCTTGTCCTTAAGAGAGACACATCCCTCACAAGGTGGTGGAAGGACCTTAGAGCGAGTCTCATGAAGCAAGTTGGACTCAAGCTCTTTGACTTTGAGGGACTGAGCGTCCAACTCATCTGTGAGTTTGGGACACTTCTGACATGCACCCAAAAGAGTTGGTCTAGCTTTGAACTCATCAAGCTCCTTGAGGGCACTCTCAAGCTGACTGGCAACTTAAACATGCACACTCTCCCTCTGTGCAAGATCACTCATCACAACTTGACAAGACTCACACTCAACAACAATGTCCTCACGAGCAAGCTTGGACCTAAGCGAAGCAATTTTAAAATCAGCACTCTCCAACTTAGACTTAAGCTCTCTACTCTCACGAATAGCACTACGAAGCTTTTCATCTTGCATGAGCAGAACATCGTGCAAATGATCAAGTTCAGAAGAGAGCTCATCGAGAGTGGGAGGTACCTCGCTTGTGTCAGAGTCGGATCCAGAGTTGGTGTCGTGGTCGTTCTTTGCTATGAAGAAAAGTTCGGTGAAGTCATCCTTCCTCTTGACTCGTGGCTTTTCAATCTCCTCCTCCGAGCTTGTAAAGCCTTCGCTTGATGTGAGGTCAACATTGCTCAAGGCGGTAACGCAGACGCGTGCAATGGCCTTGGCAAACTTCTTGGAGTTCTTGCCCTTCTTGTAGAAGCGATTCTTCTTCTGCTTGAAGTCTTCAGTGTTGTTGTCGCGGTACTCGGCCTTCTTCTTCTTCTTAGGACAATCAACGATGAAGTGTCCCGGGTCATCGCACTCGAAGCAGGTTCTTGAACCACCCCCTCTTCTCTCCTTCTGGTTGTTGTAGAACCTCCTGAACTTTCTTGTGAGCAAGGACAACTCCTCGTCAGGAATGCACTTCATCTGTTCATCGGAAGCTGCAACAAGAGAAGACAAAGCAAACTCCAAGGAAGACTTGTCAAGTGAGGGGTTAGTTCCATAAGAAGCATCACTGTGACTAACCTTCTGAGAGCTAGAAAGCAAAGCCATGCTAGAAGCAGAATAGCAAGATTAGGACGAGATTTCCTAGACAGTTCATGAGATTTCAGCTTGCTATACAGTTGCTCACAGTTTAAGGTGTTTAAGTCAACAGTTTCTTCTAGAGCAACAATTTTAACCCCCCAAACATTTTTCATCAAGTGAGTACAACAGTTGCTTAGCTCTATCATTGTCATTTTACACAAGGGTACCACAAGCCCTCAAGTTGCACACAATTGCCTCAAACCTACAAAAAGTGTCATCTAGTGACTTGCCCGGTTTTTGAGCAAAGGTTTGGTATTGTCTATTGTGAGAATCCTTACGTATAGACTTGACTTGGTTGGTACCCTCATGGTAAGTACAGAGCTTAACCCAAATAGCATGAGCAGTGTCAAGGTGTGCAACCCTATCATGTTCGCTCCTACCAAGTGCAGACAGCAGAATATTAACAGCTTTGGAGTTGTTCTCATACCTGACTAACTCACCTGTAGAAGCAGTGTTCAGGTCTTGTGGTATAGCATACTCCTGATCAATAATCTCCCAAATTGCACGTCTTTGACTCAGCAGATATGCCTTGGTCCGTGACTTCCAGTAGGGAAAGTCCTCTCCATCGAATATCCACAGCTTGATAGCATGCTTCTCTATGTCGCCTTCGGATCACAAAGCCGGTGAAGGTCAACTAGTGATCAAACCGGCTCTAATACCAAATACTGACCAGATGCCGTCCAGCGCCAGGCTATGGTATCAGGCTGGTCTGTTAGTTGAACGTCTTAGATTTGGTGCCATAAGTAGAAAAATTATGTGATCGTTTCGGCATCCATTCTCCAAAGGCCGCACATCCATTTTCCATCCTGCAAGTCCTCTTTTACCGTCTAATTTTTTCTCCATGCCAATTTGTAAAGGTTCGGTGCAATATTCATTGGTGCTTTTCCTTGCAGCCATGATGATTGCCAGAACTTTGCCTTTGCGCCATCCCCCAGTTGCACGATTGTGCTTGCTCTGAACAATTGTCGGTCCGTTGCGTCGCAAGGTAATATTGTTCCTGCCCAAGGTCTATCAGGATCAGTCCACTGGAACCAGAGCCATCTTAATCGGAGAGCCCTGCCAAACATGGTGAGGTCAAGGACTCCCAGCCCGCGATGTTTCTTTGGTCTTTTGCACTTTCTCCAATTTACCATGCAGTGTCCACCATTGGTTTCCTCCTGTCCTTCCAAAAGAAATTTCATCTAATCTTGTCTATTTTCTTTACTGCCCACTTCTTCAGTGCAAACACAGTCATGCGGTACGTAGGTATTGAAGAAAGTACCATGTTAACTAGGCGCAATCTCCCGGCTTCGTTTACCAGCTTTCCTTTCCAAGCTGGCAGCTTCTTTGCTATTTCTGTGATAAGAGGCATGATCTCTGTCTTAGTTAGTTTCTTAGTGTTTAGCGGGAGCCCCAAGTATTGACATGGAAAACTTTGGATTTGGCAGGGGAAAGGCTCCATAATCTGTTGTACGTTTAGTCCTTCACAACAAATTGGGTAGACTGCACATTTATTTATGTTGACTGAGAGTCCAGATACTGCCCCAAAGATGCTCAATATGTTTTTAGCTGCACTGCACTGATGTCCTCTGCAGTTGGATTAAGGAATAGTGATGCATCATCTGCATACATGCTTATGCGGAACCTTGATGCACTATGTTGAATTGGATGTAGTGCACCTTCTTGTGTTGCAATCTGCATTAGCTTTTCTGGGGGGTCCATCGCAAGGATAATATTGTATAATTTGAATGTTCAAAAGTTCTAGCTCTATGAGTAAATAAAAAGTAACCTATCGACTTTGATATATTTTTGTTTATTCTGATGTCACCCGTGTGTTTTGTTAGATTGTTGTTTAGGCACTTTTGAAATGATATTAGATATAAAATTAAGAATAGTAGCATATATCAATTTGTCACATAAGCAAATATCATATAATATACAAATTGTCTACAAGAACATAGATTTGTATTCAATTTTGAAATGAAACTAGTTATATGATACTTTGAGTAAACCACATTAAAAATAAAACATATTTTTTCCATCTACATAAAGATTATGTATGACCTCAATTGTTTAGCTTTGTGTCAGCATCTATATTTGTTAATTTTTTAATATTGTAATCATTTCAATGTCAGTTCACTGGAGCTTCGGCTTACCCCTATGAGAGGAAATAGGTTCATTTGTATGCAAAAAATAATAAGTTCACTTCCTCATTATCTTAAAAGATACAAAATACTTTAAAATTAATATATTTTATTAAATATTAATTTTTTGTCTCATATCTCATTGGTAAATCATCTATAATATCTCATAAATGCTAAAACAAAATGCCAAAGAGAAATGAAGTTCGTCATTGTGCGAATTATTTGAAATAGGCTTCTGATTGAAAAGAATGCACAAAAATTTAAAGATTAAATTATTGTGCTGAATACATGATTAATCATACATCGTTGTCATCATTATTATTTGTAATTTTAAAGAAAACATATTGATTGTTACCTTGAGAGACAATGGTGGATCAATTGAAGCAACAAAAGATAACTTAGATGAGGCAAGCACAAATGACAGTTTCGGGGCTTTACTGAAAAGAGGTATCATTTTTTTTAATTGTTGCCTTTTAATTTAGAATCAAGATCTTGAACTGTTATTTTTAAAGTGTGGTTATTGTATGAGACATTTTAATTACACAAAAGTAATTAATTATAACTCTACTTTCTTGCTACACATACCTCCTTAAAATGTGACGTGTACGTAGCATTTCTTTTTTCTTTTAAGTATTTGCCATTTGCTCTAAAGTAGAATTTGATAACTATTAAGTGGTGTCCTTAGTTCTCTTGCTCAAGGGTAGTAAAACATTATTATGTGTTTCTCTAGGTTTATTTGTGGTTGTGTCATCTAGGTTGGATAGATTTCAATTATGTTTTAGTAGAAAGTTCAAATATCCTACCCACAACTTTTTTGGTTATATATTTGATATTTTATAAATTTTATGAAAGTATTATGTAAAAGTTACAAGGAAAACTTTGTTCCTGTGACACCTCTGGTGTCAATATACCCAGCATAACACCCTAGGAATGCCCTTCGACCAAATAGGAACCCACCCAAAAAGTTTGAACTCATTTGAACCACTTTTGAATGAAATTTAATCAAATTTAGGCATCATTTGAACTACAAGTCACAAATTTGCAACACAACTTTGTGTCACGAAAAATATACGTTGGAGGGAGTGAGGAAAAGTAATTTTGAGAAAACTCTCAGATTTTTATTCTAAGTTTAGGAGTCCTAAATAAATGCCTAAAGACTTCAAAACGTACCATGTTTGAAAAATCCTCATTTAAATTCAAATGCAATTTGTTGAACATACACATTTTCTAAATTACGTGCACTTAATGACGAACACATCCATATTTTTTTTTCAAATTTAACTTTAGATTAATACATATGCTAATAAATAGAGACCTAATTTTTGGAAAATTTAAGAAAAAGAAAAATGGTCGTGGGTCCCCCACCCGTCAACCGCTCAGGCCACCATCTTCTTCCCTGGTTGGCCACCATGGGCGGCACAGCCGATGCTTGCTGCCGCGTGCTCCTCGCTGGGAGGCGACGCCCCCACCTGGTCCGAACCCACCTTCACAAAACCGCCCTCACTCTCTCTCGCTCCATCCTCCTCTCTCTCGCACACGGACGCAGCTTCCGGACGCCATGGCCCTGGTCGTGTGAGCTGAGCTCCGGCCGCCCGGCCGCTTTTGTTCTTGTCTCGCGAAGCCGTCAACTCACTGTGCCTCATCGCTCTCTTCCTCTCTCTGCGGAGCTGACCCGCCTCCTCCACTCACGCATGTCACCACCCTAGCTGCCTCGTTCCGCCATTGGAGTCAGTAGAGCTCTCCACGTCGTTCCGCCACTACCGAGTACCGAACCGCCCCCCCCCCCCTTCTGCCTCACCACGCTACTATGTCGCTGCGCATAGTCGCCGCTGTCCTCCCTGCGCCTCTGCCAATCTCCTCCCGCACCGAGCGGCCGTCAATCGGCCTCGCCGCCCTCGCCTCCGACCGCTACCGTTTCGCCTCGCCTCCCATCTTTGGTGAGTCTCGCATCGATTACGCCCTCATGCAGGCTCCCCTTCATCCTCGGCATCTCCTAGACCTCACTCAGCCTATCCCCATGCAGTGACACCGCCGGGACGCCGCTTCGCCGCAGTCGCCCGCCTCGGCTCCGCCAGCGACCCACCTCGCCTCATCGCGTCGAGCCCCTGCTGTACATCTCCGACCTTCTCCACGATCCCCTCCTCCGCCTGGCTGCCATGGTCGCGCTAAGCCGAGTATACCTGGCCACCTTGGCCAGGCTAAATGGGCCAGCACGAGACACGATCCATTTAGAGCGGCCCATGCATGGCACGGCCCAGAATAAATAGGCCATGCCGGCATAAAGCATGGGACGGGTCGTACTTGGGCCTAGCCTCAAGGATGGGCTGACCCGAGCACGGCCTATTTAGCATGGCCCGATAGGGCCCGTTCTAAGGCCCATATAGTCCGTGAAGCCCGACACGGCCCATCATGTAAAATAATTCATACTTCAATATTTATATTGAAAAACATATTTCTTAGTTCAAATTTATTGATAAAAAATTTATTTTTCTATAAAAATTAAATTTACGAAAACAAATCAAACATATAAAATTTAATTGGGCCTTGGTCCGACACGGCCCGGATAGCCCGTCAGGCCAAAGGCACGGCACGACCTGTTTAAACAGGGTTGTGCCGTGCTTGGGCTTAGGGTCAGGCACGGCGGGCCGGCACGGCACTACCCAAAAATAATCATGCCATGTCGGCCCGATTAGTTACTGGGCCGGCCCGTGACAGACCCGTGCCGTGCCAGCCCGTCATAGCCCGTTGGCCAGGACTAGCATCGAGCGCACGTCGCCGCCCTACCATGGCCAGGCTTGATCAGCCGGCTGGGCTGTTTCAGCCACGGGCCATTGCAGGCCTGGGCCAGATTTGACCCAAGGTGGCCTTCCCTTGGTGTCTGGTCCTGATGGACTGAGTTTCTTTCGGCCCATTAGCGATTACCTCTGAAATTTAAAAACAACCAAAATAAATATTTCTAGACTAAAAAAGATTGATACATAAGTCAATACTTGGAAGAAAAATACAAAGAAATACTTTTTGAGTTCCTAGAAATATTTACTATTTTAATCAAAAGATAAAGCACCCCAAAAGCACCTATTTATTTACGAACGCATTTAATGAGCAAATAAATTCATAGCTATTATTTAAAGCTTGATTAAATTCTAAATTATTTTATGCATGTTCTTTATGTTGCATGTATCTGAAATGTGACTTTTGGTGGTCATTCTATAGTTGCAAATTTAGAGTTCACTAATTATCATTGTTCAAAACCATTTAAATGCTAGAGAAATACATATGTGTGCTCCGTTATGATGTCTCTGCCATTTATGCAACTCAATTATGAATATTCTAGCATGTCCCCTAAAATGAAGTTATAGTTTTATGTTTGTCCTCATTTATTATTAGCAACTCAAATAGAAATGTTAAGATGACATGGTCTGTAGGTCTTGCATGTTGCCACAAAATCTCTGTAACTGATACATTCATGACGCATGGCACATGTGGATGTTTGTCCACTTCTAACCACCCCACAAAGTTACACATGTCAACTTCCAGTATATTCAACACAGTTAATCGTTTAGCATTCATACTAAGTAAATTATTTAAATTAATTGGTTTCATGCATGCCATTAAAACTTGGTCCAAAATCACCCTGATGTGTTCTACCTGTAGTAATTTGATCTTAGGCATATGTCATCCATAACCATGATTAGTTAATTATTTTGTCCATAAGTGCAATTATACACTTGGTATATAGTCAACAACTTAGCTCTACTCATATCAGCAGCCACATAAGCACTTTAAAATATTGGTTAGCTACTTATCTTCTGACCCTGTCTCATATGCATTTGCCATAGCAAATTCCCGCTTTATTTAAATATGCAACCATTAACAAAATAAAAATTGATGAGGTAAGTACACAAAGTGAACTAACAGAAATATACAAAGTGAACCTGATCTTTTATACATCATGAAAACACACACACCGTGCTTTCATACACCATTACTATATTAAATTACTAGAGTCCATGAATGAAATACACTAAATGCATCCACCCTATGCCTCTAGCTGATATTTATAATTACTCGATAATCAACATCTGCGTACTTATCATACCTGTCAGTTTTATTTTAATAGACCGCCATGAGTCTTTTCTCATGCACAACATCGCATTTGCATCATGTAGATCACGAGGTGAACCACATGGAGGCCGGAGCAAAGCAGGTGCCAGAAGGACAAGGAGGCGATCCCGCTAACCTGGAATAGGCTTAAGGCAAGCCCCGGTGTATCCCATCAAGTTTTATTCTTTCTATTGTATCACTAGATAGTATGATGTAGGCTTGTCTGGGCATTAAATTTATAGGAGTTGTTTAAAAACCTAGTATTACAGTAGGTTCCCTTTACCCGATGATAGCCTTAGGACGGTAGTAGCTCTGCTTAACTTAGGACGGAAATTTGTCGAGTGGTATGGAGACCGCTTGTAGATCAGGACTTATTATCACTTGGAAATGAAGTTAGATGAAGGAAAGTTGGAATGGGATAACACATGAAGACAGGACAGGCAACCAGGTGGAAAGGGAAGGATAGTTTGTCTTCAAGGAGGTAGTCCCGTCCGAGTCACTTAAGGCTCTGCCATGTGTCCAACCCATGGGATCAAGTTTGAACGTACTATTTGCATGCTGGAGTATGGACCCAGTAAACTGACATAGCTACGACTACTGCCTGGTCAGAAGATAGCCTTCTCTCTTCTTTGGTGGAACTGGGGCTGAGAGGAGAGAGAAATCTACCCATGGATGGACGGGACGCATCACATTGGGGGACCCTTCTCGAGGGAGTCTGGACCCAGAAGACCTTGCGGTACCGCAGCGAAAGGTTGCTCCATGCGGCTTCTATGAAGCGTGTATGGATTGTGCAAGTAGGTTTCTCCTGTAGGATGTAAATCGATTCGAGTTGCTGCCCCTTATAGTAACGAGTACCACTTGCTAACTCCGCCGGAACGTAGTTGAAAGCTTAATAAGATGAATGGGTTGAATATTGCTCTATTGATTAATTATGTTTGTATTGCAACCATGTTTGTTGTAGTCATAGTACAAACTAAATTTATTATTTCGCATGACAACTTAACTTGATGCTAAAACTTGAAAAATAATTATCCACTCTTAGGCGGGCATTTTTGCAACTCAAACCCTAGCCTTAGCTTGTGCATGTCTAGGAGTCGGCTGTAATTGGCCATTTTGACAGGTTAGTCTTGCTGAGTACTAGTTGCTCAGGGCGTAGCTCTTTGTGGTTTTTTCGATGATCAGAGTTGCCAGTTTCCTGACTTTTGGAATGTCGAGTGGGAACCCTACAGTCCATAGGAGGAGTACTTTGTTGCTTGCAGGTACAGGGTCGTGGGCATGACATTTATCAAGACCGGATTTGCTTCTATGTATCACTGTGAGAGAATGATTGTATCTTAAGTTTTTCATCGAACTATTTTATCTTTTGTTGAACCATTCCGCTCCCACACCTTTAAAACTTTGATTTGTAATTTAAGTTCGGATTTATGTAAAACCCTATACTCTTTATATTCTGGTTGTAACTATATTATTTCTATCATGTGTTGTACTATTGGGCGTCACAGTGCGTGTCGCCACCCGAGAAAGATCCTAGAACGGAATTGTCTCTCTGATAAGGCGGTTCTGTTACAGTTCCCTCAACTTGTTTATGCATGACATCTATACCCATGAACCATTCAACTTTTGTTTCTAAATTTTTTCTTTACACATGTACTCATAAGGCCAACCCACATGGGTAGTGTTAGCGGTGGTTGCCGCACATCATGCATTTAACAACTAGCCGGTGAAGGCGCATGGCCACAAACTCATCAGCAAAACCGGTGGATCGGGATGAAGAAGGCAGCTACAATGCCCATAACCCAAGTGAATGAAAATCCCCAAGAATTTGACACAGTAGGGAGACCTCGGAACTGGAACATCCTCGAGAATCCCCGAGAATTCGACACATAGCCCAAGTGAATGAAAATCCCCGAGCATAAGCGGTGGATCATCTCTAGTGATTTCACCAAGTCAGGTTTAAACAAAAAAATAAATCAGATAGCACTCAAAAGAACAAGTGCATGCATATAGTCATAACAGATTTATTTAGTAACTCTAACTCATATACTGCATGCATATCTGGCAAAGACTCTGGAGGAAAAAATATCATCAGATAGTAATTGATAGAAGACACCCTATTGCAAGTTGGAGTTAGTACATAGTCATAACAACTATGTCGACCTTACAATGTAGTGCTATGACCTTCTCTAGTAGTATTAGCATTACTGAAAACTTGTATACTGATATTCTATTACAATATTCTATTTCATGTTCTAGTCACTACAGAGTCATAACAGCTATGTCAACCCATGACTAGTATCCATGAAGGACCGAGAAGGCAACCAGGGGGGGGTGAATGGGAGCCAATTAATATTCTTCTAAAAAACTTGGCCTATGTCCCAATTATGACCTAAGTCAACCTCTAAACAAATCACCAAGGGCACACACACCAATTTGTGATGTGCTAACCCTAGGAGTGATCAACAACAACAGCGTAGTGCAGCAGAAGCAAACAAGAACAGCAAAGACTCAACACGGTCAAGAAGCGGACTCAAAATAGACAACTCTGTCAGTGTATCGGTAGTGCCGATCACTGCATCGGCAGTGCTGGTCATTTCCATCGGCAGTGCCGATGCGGTGTTTGGATCCAAACCACCAGCGGTGCTTGTTGTGGCATCGGTAGTGCCGATCCGGGTTCTAACCCACCGTCAGTGTCGGTCCAGGTGATCGGCAGTGGCAATCGACCCCCCCCCCCCTCGACAGAATAGAAAACTATCGTGATTCTTCCATGAATCTCACCAAAACTCAATCAAATGATCTCCACAACGTGTGATTTTTGGACCAGGTAATCCTCAACACATCACGACCCTACTCCAACAAGATCCACTCAAATAGCCCAAGGAATCATGACGAATTTCAGATCTTGAGCCAAGAACACCAAAAAGGAGAAACTTGAGAAACCTTTCAAATCGAAGGTGCTAGAGCTATTGATTCGGTCAAGGACCCATATAAGAATGATCTAGCCCTTTATAGCACCATTATCATACAATCACTTATTCCCAAACCTCATGTGGGGTTAATCGTTTTCATTTACCATCTCATGGAAAACCCTGCTTAGCCCTATCGGGTATTTTAGTGATAGGTTCTATAGGAACTGGACGATCCTATTTGGTCAAATACCTAACAAAAAATTCCTATTTTCCTTTCATTAAGGTACGAGGGCTTCTTATTCCACAAGAATGAAAGCACCTTTTCATTCTTTCATATACTAGGAGTTTTTACTTGGAAAAGACAATGTTCTATACTAAAGGATTCAGGTCCATAACCACGAGTTCCAATGCATTATATCTTGTAGCACTTAGCAATGGGGCCCTATCCGTTAGTATATGGACTACCGGTTCCACACCTGGTTTTAGCAGGACTACTACACCTCCATGTTCATTGACATGAACCGTAAGAATCGGTTAGCCTCCCATCAATGGATTGATTGGATGTACATGGAATCCAAGGACAATCCAGTGTTCAATGACATTATTCAAGCATGGAAGGACAAGGGTGTCTATGACCTCATGGGCTTCAACTATGATTGGAATGAAGAGGTCATTTGCCAATTCTATGCCACTCTCTACATTGATGGCAATGACACCATTTATTGGAGAACACAAGGGGTTGAGTATGCCATCACAACCGCTTGGTTTGCAACCTACTTCTTTCAAGGAAGTGAAGACAATGAAAGAGAGATCATCTCAAATGAGCCAATGATGTAGCATCATGACATGGGCTTCATGTACTATGAGATGAGTCCAAATGTGTTTGACTCAACTAATGGACATCCCAACTACTACTTCACTCTCAACCGGATGCTTCGAGTGACCATTGCTCCTAAGGGCGGATATGCAACATCCATATTGGAGACGTCAAGGAACATTCTTGCCAGATTTGTTCCGGATGCAAATCCGTTTTGTGTCATGGACTTCATCACCAATGACATTCACATGTCATCTATTGACACAAGGCGTGTTCTTCCCTATGCTCCATATCTCATGAAGATGATTGAGGCCGAGACAGGACTTGTGTTTTAGAAGCAGTGCAAGCATCTTCCCTTGAGACCTAGAGTGCAGCTTGATGTTCGCCCAGCTGATTGCTCTGACCCTGGCCTGTCCCTATCAAAGAGAGATCGTCTTGCTCGTGCTCATGCGGAGAATGCAGCAGCAGCCGCAGAATCAGCTCCGGCAGCTCAGAGGGCCCCTTCCTCCGCCCAAGAGAGGCAGCGCCGCCCATCCTCTCTGGTTCTTGCCTTTCTTAAATGCATCTTCGGTGCTTCTTGCTTCAATGCAAAGGAGAACTGGGAGAACAAGCGGCGCATCAAGAAGCAAGTGAGGCGCTACAAGAAGGACCAACGGGCTCAAGGACATGAGGTGTCTCCCAATGGCTCTGAGTGTGAGTTCGATGGTGAGCCACCGGTCTTTGCCGACCCTCTTGCAGGCTATGACTAGAATGACCTCTCTGCCGGTCCATCAACAACTCCTCCGCCTCGTGAAGACGAAGATGAAGATGAGGATGACGAGTCCGAAGAATACGATGAGTGATTTCATTCCTTCTCACTCTCCTTTCCTTCTTTTTGGTGCGTTGATGCCAAAGGGGGAGAGAAGCGATGCAAAGGATTGTTAGTTGTGTGCTTTTCTCTATTGTAATAGGCTAGTGATGAATCTTTGGATAAGCTATCTTTCTATTTGATTTGTGTGTGAAAACTATTTGTGAACCTTTATGGTAATTACTCTAGTGTTTTATGTCATGTGTGGTGCTTAGTTTATTGCTCGTTGTTGATTGCTTGTGACTAGTGTGTTGAATGCTTTTCGCTTTATCACTATTGCACACTTGTACACATTTAGGCACCCAACTCTTTGCAAAATATAGGGGGAGCTCCCATATCTTTAGGGGGAGTTCCGCTATATGTTGCTCTTTGTCTAGTTTGATTATCCTCTTTATATCATTTTTGATCTATTGTCATCAATCATCAAAAAGGGGGAGATTGAAGATGCATCTAGGATCCCCTAGTGGGTTTTGGTGTACGATGATGAAAGATTAAAACTATGCTAACATGTTCATGAAGAAAATGTGCAGATGATCAAAATTATTGTCTAAATCCGCATTTGCAAGATGGCCATTACTCCCAAAAAGAAGAAAAGGAAAATGGACTCAAAAGCACTTCAAGAGTAGTTCTTTAATTTATTTGAGTCATAGGCATGCCGAACTATAAAGGGGGCTAAACCAATCTTGCTAAGAAGGGAAATTTGTATGCTCAAGCCTACCAAATAGTTTTGTGAGAAGTTAGCCAAAACATGCCAAAAAGAACCAATTCTTTTTGTGCTAAACAGAGAGTCACGGAAGTTCCGTGCTCCAATCCATGGAAGTTCCGTCATTGCCAAGCTTCAATTCCCAGCCAACCTGAGAGTTACGGAAGTTCCATGGATTCCTCCACGGAAGTTCCGTCGTCCTCTGGTTTCACTTTGTTGCAAACCTGAGAGCGATGGAAGTTCCGTGATGCCCGTCATGGAAGTTCTGTCGTGTCTGATCCAGTTGAAAAACTAACCGTGCAATGGCTCTTTTTGAATTGACAGAATTTCCGTGGGTTATCACTGAAGTTCTGTCGGACACAGAGAAGCTGTGTAACGGCTAGTTTTTGGAGAGCCTCTATAAATACTTTCCCCTCTCCCCCGTGGGAGGGGTTGGACACTTTGGCATTCCACTCACTTTTTAGCTAGAGCTCTCCCCTCTCACTCCCAGACTTGTTCTTGAGATTCCAATCAAAGTGAGAGAGATCCAACCAAAAAAAGATTAAATCCATCCACTCAAAAGCTTGAGCACATCTTTCCCTCCCCATCATGATTTGATATGCTTGTTACTCTTGGAGACTTGGTCTCCTAGACAGCTAGGCATCACCCTTGAGCTCCCAACTTGTTATGGTGAGACGGGGACGTTTGTGAAGGTGTGATTCGCTTCCGGAGAAAAAGAATCAAGTGGAGAAAGAAATCCGAGCATGATCTTTATGATTGCTTGGCTGGGAAAAGGGTTGAGAGAGATCCGACCACTTTGTGTGGCTCCTCAACGAGGACGTAGGAACTACTTAGTGTAGTTGCTGAACCTCGGGTTAATTCCTTGTGTCTCTCTTTTCATTTCCGCTTTTATCTTTGTGCTTGTGTTTTTCATACGTTATATTGTGCTCAATTCTCTTGTTAATTGTGTTGCTAGCTATTCATCAAACAACCCTAGGTGTGCATTGCTATAGCTTCACTTCTATCAAGTATTGTATTGCTTCCTCTTAGTTATCCACTTTTAAATTAATTTTAGAGGAAGGTTTGGAGAAGTTCTGTCCTTTCCGTGATGGAAGTTCCATCATATCTGACGGAAGTTCCGTCGTTCCTTGTGTTTGATTAAACTTAAGTGCTTTTTTAGGGTTAAATTTTAAATTGCCTATTGACTCCCCCTTCTAGGCAACTTTCACACCGACAGTGCCGGTAGTGCCAGTTGTGGCATCATCAGTGCCGATCCGGGTTCTGACCCACCGGTAGTGCCGGTCAGGTTATCGGCAGTGCAGATCGACCCCTGATAGAATAGAAAACTGTCATGATTCTTTCAAGAATCTCACCAAAACTCAATCAAATGATCTCCAAAATGTGCAATTTTTGGACCAAATAATCCTCAACACATCACGACCCTAATCCAACAAGATCCACTCAAATAGTTCAAGGAATCATCACGAATTTCATATTTTGAGCCAAGAACACCAAAAAGGGGAAATTTGAGAAACCTTTCAAATCGAAGGTGCTAGAGCTCTTGATTCAGTAAAGGACCCATATAGGAATGATCTAGCCCTTCATAGCACCAAGATTATCAAGCAATCCTTCCCAAAAACTCATCCAAATATGAAATCAAAAATTTCCATGAAAATAGCTCCAAAAATAGAGAAAAAGAGAAATTCGCGATTTAGTGAGAGATGAAGATCTTGAGCATGAATTTGAGTCTCAAATCATTGATTCATCAAGTCAAGGTATAAAGATACATGGCTAAAAATCCACCCTCTTCCTCCTACTATTTGTTAGAGAAAGAGATATCTCTCACACACTCTCTCCTCTCCACTGAAACATGAAGTCTTCTCCTAGCACTTTGAATGAAACCCACACAAGGCTAAGGGGAAGAGGCACCTCTCCCATCAGCCCAACCTCTCCTTATATAGGCCTAGGGTCCAAGACAACTCTACCCTTGACCTACAATATATTTTCACCTACCACCAGGGACAAAACCGTTCAACTTCTTTTCCTTCCCTCGAACGTCATCGAGCCCTTCATAACTTTGCTTCGCCTCGATGCAATCGTGATGGTGCCACGTGCACCTCCAATCGCTGCCACCAGTTTTGAGGCCCACACTGTGAAACCTCCTTGCATGCTTCTCAAAGTGCGACTTCTCAATGTCGACACTTGTCACCTTGTCCCGCGATCCTAACCACTGGCAAGTCTCTCCTGGTCTCGACCCATTGGGCTCCCTTGTCATTTGTACCAGCTTCCCGTTCGCCTTGACTTGGTCAACACGCCATCTTCATCACCTCCACAGTTTTGAGGCTCAACCGCGAAACCGTCGGTGCTTCCTGCCTCTCCATGTGTACGGTGTGAATCACCCTTGACTTCACCCGGCATCCCGATCGTCCTGCCCCAAGTCCCCTACTTGTGCCCGATCCTCTCGTTGTTGACCACCAAGTCGACTCCATTAACCTACATATCATAAGACAAGCAAACACATTTCTCTTCTCTTGCAACTTCACCAATACAACCAACTCTAGCTAGTCATAACCATGGCAATGCACAAAGCCATGCAATCCCTGATTTCCCGCATCTCAACTCAAATACAAATTCATCCAAAGTCAATTACTCATCACATATTACAAACTTGTATACTTTGCATTTGCATCACATCATATACATGAGGCAACTGACTATCAAATCATGAACTACTCCACAACAGGGCAAATCATATGCGACCAACTGATGGGCGTGCAATCTTGTTAGCAAACAGAAAACACAATGGAACTCGTAGCTCATCATCCAAGAATTCATAGAAGGGAGGTTGGAGGAGGGAGGCGAGGATACCTAGGACACCATTCTTTTGTGATCTGTCAAGAGGAAGCTCGAGGATGCAGCACCACGGTGCGGAAGGCACATATCTCCCCTCCACCAACGGCAATAGCGCATATCTCCCCTCCCGCAGCTCCACTCCCATGGCGATGACAACAGCACGGGCCTTCCCTCCTGTGGTGGGATGGCGTGGAACTTCCCTCCTGCAGTGACGAAGGCGTGGATCTCCCCTCCTGTGGCGGCGATGGCGTGGAGCTCCACTCCTGTGGCGGCGACAACGCAAGCTCTTCCTCCGTGGTGGCGGTGGTGCAGAGGCGTCGTGGTGGAGTCGGGAGGCGTAGTGCTGAGAGATTGAAGAAATTATGAGGGTTTCGGTGGGTTTGGGTCAAAATTTGGATGGGCTGCTGATTCCATAGGTTGGAAATGGGCCGAAATGGTGGATTCAATTCCACAGATCGCCAAACAGGCTTGTGTCTTGAAACCGTTTCAATTCGGCCCATTCCGGGGGATCCAAATAGGTCCTAAGTATTATGTTTGGCTCCGATGATTGCAGCCTTGATGAAATAGGCAGGACACATTATGTGCAAAACGGAATTAGTTCTTCCACTCTATTGCCTTTCTGCGAGGTGGTGTAATACACTGTTGTTTACTGTTGTTGCTGCTGATATTGAACACATGTAGGCTAGTGTGCCTAAAATTGTACGCTTCTTAAACAAAGTTGATGTCGTTCATGATCCAGACCTGCTACAACTTTTCAAAATGAAATTCATGGCATGCTTAACTTTATATTCATTTACTATTAAATCTACATATTTCTGAATAAATGCTTAAATCCTATGAAACTGAAAACAATGTTGCCATTGCCAATGTGTGCAACGTCTTGTATTAGTTAATTAATGCTTAGTTTTTGAAACCTCTACGTGTCACTGAAATTGGTTGCTGCATGTTTGAAACTTATTTTTACACCAACTGCTCTGGTAGCTCTACTTCTCTGTGCGTAAGTAAATTTTAGTACATAAGTTTGGCTATATGACTTGAAAAATTCTGGTTATATATGCTTGTACTTACTATTTTGTTATTGTATACTTGCACTTGTCTAAGTTAAATTACTTTCTAGTGGTACATCTAGATTTCAGGTCAAAGCAGGGCAACATGTGTGAAATGATACTTAAAGAGCTTTTCAATATTTCAGGTAAAGATTCTAAGAGTGCTGCAGTGCATGGCCTTGAAACAAGTTACTGTTGTGACAAATCTACAAAAACGTGGTCGGTATGTGCTTATGGTGTGTATCAAGAATACACACTAGAAAGTGTATAACTTATTAGTTTTGCATAGTTGAACTAATGAGTGTGCACAAGACTTAATGAGCTAGTTATTGAACCGATGTATTATCTAATTTGTTTGTCGATCAAATGTTGATTCGGTTGTCATTGTAAAGCTTGGAATAGAAAAAGAAGAGATTTCTGGTGAATTTTTTTATTTGTATATTCATTTTTAGTGACAGGGTTTTACCCAGGTCTCTAATCTAGCAGTGACGGACATACAAAAATCGTCTTTAATACTAGTGACCATTCAGGAAACCGTCACTAAAAGTACTAAATATCCGTCTCTACATTTTACTGATGGGTTTCTAAAGCTCGTCCCTAAAGGCATTAGAGACGGAGATGTGTGTCGTCTCAGGTTTGGTGGTTTTTAGTGACGGCGAAACCCCGTCTCTATAGGTCCATATTCAGAGACGACAAATCTATGATGGGACAGAAATACGTCTCTATTTTGTATAGAAATC
The DNA here is from genome assembly GCA_032690845.1 of Eleusine coracana subsp. coracana. Taxonomy (NCBI): domain Eukaryota; kingdom Viridiplantae; phylum Streptophyta; class Magnoliopsida; order Poales; family Poaceae; genus Eleusine; species Eleusine coracana. The sequence goes on from CM064430.1 coordinate 5,864,724, forward strand.
CCTCTCTAAAGGTAGAATCTAATGTAGTGATCATCATTCTTCTCCTTCAAAATCCGTCGCCTTTCGTTCCTCGGCCCTCCATAGATGTGTTGGAATAGTTCCACATTGGTTATGGGGGGGGGGGGGGGGGGGGGGGGGGTTGTGGCAACTTAAAAGTGGGGGGAGTCTCTCACCCCTTAGGCTAGCTTTTGGGGTGGAGGGAGGATTCCTTCCTGTTGGGTCAACACACTCCCGAGTATTGGGCCAACAAGTGGTATCAGAGCTAGACCGATGATCTCAGCCTATGCACATGGGAGTGGTGTGTGGACCCGGCTGTGGAGTCGTAGTAGCACAGACATGGGTGCGCATGGATGGTGTGGACCCCGAGTGGTCACACAACATGGCACATGCGCTGGTACTGGACACACAGGGTGACACCAATGTGTGACAGGGGGAGAATGTTGGAATAATCCCATATTAGTTATGGGAGGAGGGTTGTGGCAACTTAAAAGTGGGGGGAGTCTCTCACCCCTTAGGCTAGCTTTTGGGGTGGAGGGAGGATTCCTTCCTATTGGGCCAACGCACTCCCGAGTATTGGACCAACAAGTAATTGTTAGAATCTCGCCAGAGATACGACACGCATGCCACCGGAGAGAGTTCACGGCCAAGAACACAAACTCACGCGAACACAACACAGAACACAATCTCGTTGGTGCTGCAAAACTTGGCAAAGGTGGCACGTGCACGCAACCGTCTGTACAAGATCCAACTCAAGGTGGCACAATCGTCGTGCCTGGCAGTGCGCGGGCGCGGCGACGAGGAGGCATGGCGTTGGCACGAGTGTTTTGGCCATGTCAACATGACGGCGCTGAGGAAGCTAGCTCGGGAGGAGCTAGTGTGTGGCTTGTCGGTGATCGGGCAAGTCGATCACCTGTGCGAGGCGTGCCAAGCCAGGAAGCAGAGGCGCACTTTGTTTCCAGCACAAGCGGAATACTGGGCATGACAACGACTCGAGCTGGTGCATGGTGATCTATGTGGACCCATCTCACCAGCGACGCCTACAGGTAACAAGTACTTTTTGCTGTTGGTGGATGACCTCATCAGGTACATGTGGGTAGCCACAATTCCTTCAAAGGATCATGCAGTGGCTTCCATCAAGGAAATCCTAGGGCTAGCTTTTGGGGTGGAGGAAGGATTCCTTCCTGTTGGTCCAACGCACTCCCGAGTATTGGGCCAACAATTAGTATTAAGAGCTAGGTTCGTCAAGGCGTGAAGATGTCGGGCAAGAAGGTCGACGACACCTCCGACGATGACCTCGTGATCCAGCGGGTGATTCATGAGGTGGGCAGCGGGAGTAGCTCCCCCATTCCCACCAAGACCAATTACTTTGATTGCACACTGCTCATGAAGGTGAAGTTGAAGGCCGGAACCCTCTATAATGTCATCGAGAACGGTGGCAGTAACGCTTAGGAGGAGATGATGGCACTCGATGCATTGTGCGACGCGGTACCACAGGAGATGGTGTCGTCGATCGTCAAGAAGGAGGCGGCCAAAGAGGCCTGGGACACGATCATGACCATGAGGATTGGTCATGATCGAGTGAAGAAGTTGACGGCATAGCAGCTGTGTCGGCAATTTGACCTCACCACATTTGGCGACGGCGAGACCGTCGAGGACTACGCGCTCCATCTGGAGGGCATGGCGGCGCACATCAACACACTGGGCACGGAGTTGAAGGATTTGGAGATCATGGCAAAGATCTTGCGTAACATGTCGCCTTGGTTCAAGCAGATCGTGATCGCCATTAAGACACTTCTCAACGTGTCGACGATGTCAGTCGTCGATCTGACGGGGCAGCTAAAGGAGGCTGAGGAGGTTTTCGAGGAATCTCCGGTGTCGCTGTAGCATGAGGGCAAGTTGTACCTCACGGAGGAGGAGTGGAACTCATGGAGGAAGAAGCGCGAGGAAGAACATGACGGTGGCGCGAGCAGCGGCTCTACACGTCAAGGCGGTGGCGGTGGCAGGCGCAGGCGTGGGCACGGATGTGGCGGTCCACCAAGCGGGCCGCCGACTTCAAACCAGCCCACCGATGATGAATGCCGGCGCTATGGCAAGATGGGCCATTGGGCTCGAGAGCGCAGGTCGAAGGCCAAGAAGGAGCAGGCTCACGTTGCGCAAGATGAAGAGGAGGCCTCGCTCTGGCTAGTGATAGCATCACCAACACTCTCACGGGTGGTCGACGTGTGTGCTAGTGATGATTCGGCGCTGTGGGAGGCAGGTAGAGAGCATGGCGTTGGTGGGTCTGGGGTGGCATCGATAGGATCCGTGGCCCAACTTGAGATCCGGGTGGAGATGGTGTTCGACCACCTCAGAGAAGAGAAGGATCGGTAGGCGGAGACCTGGGTCCTGGACACTGACGCCACCAACCATTTGACCGGATCAAAGTCCGGCTTCACCAAGCTAGAGACGGCGCTGCTCGGCACCGTCCGATTCGGCGATGACTCGGTGGCACGCATCAAAGGTCGGGGCACCATTGTCTTCGAGTGCAAGAACGGGGAGGTCCAGTCGCTCCCCGGAGTCTACTTCATCCCGCGGCAGACGATAGACATCATTAGCATCGGCCAGCTCGATGAGGGTGGCTACAAGACCGAGATCGACAATGGGGTGATGATGGTTCGCAAGCCTGGTGGCAAGCTACTGGCGAAGGTGGCACCTATAGGCAACCGCCTGTACAAGATTCAGCTGAAGGTGGTACAACCGTCGTGCCTGGCGGTGCACGGGCGCGGCGACGAGGAGGCATGGCGCTGGCTCGAACATTTCGGTGATGTCAACATGGCGGTTCTGAGGAAGCTAGCTCGGGAGGAGCTAGTGTGTGGCTTGCTGGTGATTGGGCAAGTCGATCGCCTGTGCAAGGTGTGCCAAGCCGGGAAGGAGAGACGCACTTCGTTTCCAGCACAAGCGGAATACCGGGCACGACAACGACTCGAGCTGGTGCACGGTGATCTCTGTGGGCGCATCTCACCGGCTACACCCGCAGGTAACAAGTACTTTTTGCTGTTGGTGGATGACCTCGGTAGGTACATATGGGTAGCCGCGATTCCTTCAAAGGATCATGCAGTGGCTGCCATCAAAGAAATCCTAGGGCTAGCTTTTGGGGTGGAGGAAGGATTCCTTCCTGTTGGGCCAACACACTCCCAGAGTATTGGACCAACAAGATATAGCATCCCCAATGTTGCCGTGGTGGTCAAGGTTCGGGGGCACAAGGCCAATCTGCCCCATAGGTCGCTGGCTTCGTACACCAGCTCCGTCCACTAACAAAGAACCATACCAGGGGTCTTAAACAAGTGAAACACTAGTTGGACTGGTAAAGGAGGAGCCTATATAAAGTAACTGCCGAGCTCTGCTTTGTAAACCAGCTCCCTCCACAAACGAAGAACCGTACCCGTGGTCTTAAACAAGTGAACCACTAGTTGGATGGGTAAACGAGTAGCCTATATGAGATTAAAACTTGAATCCAGTTTTTGTGGTCTTTATGACTTCGCACAGCTATCTACGTCTTGCCTTTCTCAAAAAAAAAAAAAAAAAGCTATCTACGTCTTGCCTTGCCTTGATCATACTGTTGCAGATGTGCTACTTACAACCATATATACTTGTTAATGACTCGTCTATCGAGTCAAGATGTGAGCTCAAAATTAAAGTAGCTGCCGAGCTCAGCCCATGCGTCATTACTCATTACGTACCTCGCCTTCAAAACTTTTAGTTGGTGCGTGTGTTAGGTAGCATCGATCATTAGGCTATAATAATAGTTTTTCAGAATAATAGTTTTTAGACAAATTAAATGACACGAGGCTACACACCGCCGTGGAATGCTTCAAATAGGGCGCGTGACATTCGGCATGCCCGTGCGTGTCACTCTGGGTTTGAGAGCCATGGGGTTTAGCTGGGGTAAGACAGATATGGGAAGAAAGGGCCTGTTCAGTTTACTCGTGGCCGGTGGCGCTGCTGCCTGCTGGCAGCTCTCCGCCGGCCTATGGCCGGGTCTGCTGCCGATCCAAAGGTGCCAGGCTCGGGTTTCAGATAAAACGACATCCCCCAAGACCAACGTCGATGAGTCGCCTGCGCAACGGGGACGTCTCCCGCCGCCCAAGTACGGGGAGCACATTACTGTGCTGAGCATCGACGGTGGTGGGATACGTGGACTCATCCCGTTACAAGCTCTCAAGAGCCTCGAGGAAAAGCTCCGGGTAATTAGTGACGAATGAAGCCGCGCACGAATATCTTTCATACTTGATGTCGCTGCCTCTCGCGTGATGAAGCTTGCATATACTGTTTTGGGGAGCAGGCGCTTGATGGCCCTGAAGCTCGGATAGCGGACTATTTCGATGTGATCGCGGGCACGAGCACAGGCGGGCTCATCGCGGCCATGCTGGCAGCGCCGGAGGACAAGAAGAAAAAGAGCATGGCGGCGGCGCGGCCCAAGTACACAGCCAAGGCTATCGAGGACTTGTACTTCAAAACGGGGCCTGACATCTTCCGTCTCGAGAGGTCATTTTGGTATGTTGAAATCCATCATCTTCTTCTTGGTAACTGAAACTGAATCTTTATTATTATTATTTTGAAAGCATTAACTTTTTTCTGAGGACATTGAAAGCATTAACTGAAACTGAATCGACGACAATATGTATGATATGATATGATGTCGCATCGCATCTGATCCATCTCCATGCAGGGGCGGCGTGCTACTGGGCTGGGCGGACTACGGTTTACGACCGCTTATGGGGGCCTGGTATGACCTTAGCACAGGAATGGTGTGGGGGCCCAAATTCGACGGCGAGGCCTTGCGTGGCATGATCAGGAAGGAAATGGAGGGCATCACCCTAGCCGACGCCATCACCAGAGCTCTTCTGGTGCCGACCTTTGATGTCCACAACCGGAGTACTATACTCTTCGACTCGTGTGTTCCCGCACGTGACCCCGGCAGCAGACCAGCGTGCTCCTGCTTCTCGCGGGAAGTTGCCTCAAAGATACCATTGGCAGATGTCTGCATCGCCACGACAGCCGCGCCGGTCTACTTTCCGGCACACGGCTTCACGCACGGTGGGAGAGAGTACAACCTTGTGGACGGTGGCGTGGTTGCTAACAACCCCACCCTCGATGCCATAGAGTTTATCTACCGGCAGGTGGAAAGCCGCTGCCCAAAATGCAACAAACACAGAAACCCAGACTTCCACGCTGGCCTCGGTAATCCCACGGATTTCGACATCGGGAAATTATTGGTCATCTCCCTCGGCACTGGTTATGATAAACAAACGTACACAGCGAAGGAGTGTGCTAAGTGGGGAGTCTTGGGGTGGCTCTCCAAACGCGGCCACGGCCCGCTCCTGGACATCTTCACCAACAACAGCACCTCCTTAACCGACTACACCACCGGATTTCTCTTTCATCTTCACGGATGCCAAGCAAACTACCTCCGCATCAATCCTGAGGTACTAGTCGCTATGGCCGATGAGGCACCCGCCCGGAAGCCTGCTGAATCGATCTTTCATAATTCAATTCTCCTCGTATTTTCTTTCAATTTTATTCATTGATTGCCCTTGTTAATGATGATCATCTTTATTTTAGACGACGGACTTGCTCGGCACTAATAAGGGGTCGCGAGATGATGACGCGACTACTAGTAAGGAGAATAATATGGATGAGACAGCACTAGACAACGCGACTAATAATGAGAATAATATGGATAAGAAGGTAGTAGACATGTCGCTAGACAATGCGACTACGACAAACATGGATTTGCTGATCAAGCTCCGCAAGGAAGTGCTTGAGAAGCCGGTGAAGAGGGTGGGATATAACGACATGAAATGGGAACGGAAACCCGTCATGGATGATAACAAAACAAATGAGGCCAAGCTCCATAGCTGGGCTGTGATGCTTCGAGACGAGCGCGACAGGAGACTTCAAAACCAAGCGAAAGAAAACGCGTCTAGTTAGTTTGCTGGGTTTCGTTCCCGATCCGAGCAGCTGATCGTATTACCTTATTTATTTCCTGTCATGTTGGTGCTTGCTTTTGATTTCACAAAATTTACTTCCGTGTCACTGCTTTGATTTCTCAATGGAAGTGGGACTTGTATCCTTTGCTTTACTCAACGTAAGGAAATAATCGACTTACAATGTTTTCTCAATTTATTTACCTACTTCCGCATACATCAATAATCCCTACTCCTTAATTTCGATGAGTCCACCTGCCCTTAGACCATGGTATTGGTTTTTGGTGTTGCAAAACAGAAATTATTGTAAGCAAAATAAAAACACGTACATAGTTCGGTTCGGTTCCATGTCATATCCGACGTGGGCCTCGTGAGACTCAGTGAGCCTGGGCGCCTGCTTGGGCTCCTCACTGATGCGCTGAGTGTAGTGGGCCTTGAGCCATGGCGCTGGCAGCCCAGATCAAAGACGAGGCCCCATTTGCAGCTGCCATATAATGCTGTCCAAAATGCCCGTGGCCTGCGGCCCGGCCCATAGAATGGAAAAAAACATGATATGAACCCGGCACAACCCCGAATAATTTCATTCCAGGCCAGCCTGGTCCGAGGCTCCGGACCATGTTTGGGCCGTTGGTTGAGCCCATGGGCTGGCACGGCACGACCCGTTTAGTGTTATTAGTTTTTTGCACGTGCGCACATGCTATCATCACATTCTGAATATTATAAAATTATATGTTATTAAAATTAATGGTAAATTGATTGATTTAAACTTAAGATAACATAAGCGTTATTCGCAACACAAGTGACCATTTCATAATACTTAGTTACATGCATATGAAAACTAAAACAATAGAGTGTCATGTTGTTTGGGTACAAATGATCATGTGCCAGTTTTATACACATATGATTATTCATCTTACAACATATGCTAACAATACTTTGCTCAGAAATGCAAATAAAATCATCTAAACTTTCTTTCTCGTAGTTGCTTTCATAATATAGGTCTTTTTTCTAGAAATAGAAATTAGCTCAAAATAACAATAGGAGAAACTAACAGTACTCTTGGCATAAAGAATTGATTAAAGCTCTCCCCTAAAAGAATTGCTCGTTGTAACATTTTCTCATATTCAACCATAGAAGAATTGCCTAAACCTCTTCTAACACTGAGTGAAATTGGCCCGTCTTTCACTAAATGTAGTTATCAATTACTCCACTTCTACATCAGCAATGCTTCTTATCCATCAAGTATGCCATCTTGAGATAGTTTTGCATCAAATTCATGCCTTTAGTGCTTCAAGGTCCCCTTACCCGCTGCCTTCTTTCTAAGTATCAAGGCTGAAAGCTCCTCAAACATCCATAGACTGCCATCTTATTCATTGAGCAACAAGGGCAACTATAATAAGGCTTGATAATTATTTGTTTTAAAGAATACACTGAAAAATAATGTATCACACAGATCTTGATATTAGCACATATCTGCAGCAATTATTTGGAAATGATGCACATCGAAAGGCTTGTTTGGCACATATTCTGAATGTTTTGTTTTCATCAACACATAGATGACATAGTTCTCACATACAAGATGCAAAGAATTCTCCATTTCATGCTAAGAAGTTGAATATAATAAAGTTGTATGCAAAATCTTATATTTTCTCTCCTCCGGCTACACTGTACATGCTGTGAACAAACACATTGTATTCTGACATGGACATATAGTAATCAGACATAGAGTTTATAGGCATATTGGAAAACATGTATGTGTAGTAGCTAGCTAGTAAGCACCCATATTTGAGAATTGAGATGAAGAAATTATCATGTGGCAATAAGATATGATGACAATATAAAATAATACACAGAACACAGCTCGAAAAGCATTTTGGATTGATCACACATGCTAACCCTCATACCTGCTTTTAATCAAGTATTTGCATCGTTGCCATACATATCCTAGAGATCTGTTCCAGGTCAACACAACACATTGGCAATGTACTCATAGGCTCTTCCCCACACCCTCCATCTTCCCGCATCCATCCTCTATTTAAGTTAACCTTGATCTTGTGAAGCCACACGCACTCTTCATCTATAAACATGCTTGGAGCTACATTCCCTACATGACATATTAATAGGGCTCATTCATATCCTGAGAGGTCAACTGGTGCCACTCACCAACAACTGTTCATGATTTGTTTCTCATCAAGACGTGTTATTCATCCTACTGATTACTTAAGAAACTACTCACTTGCAATCCCATATGTGAAGATGCTGGAAAAAAAAACTTACAGTCCAAGCTAACACACTAAATATCTGTAAGGTCAAGATGAATCATCTATCCAGGGTTATTTTCAATACTTATTCTAAACCAATTTTTAACATTCAATTGAATCATGCACATAAAAAAGATTAGAATTTCAAGAATCATTCATACGCAATGATGAAGTTGAGTGGCACAAAATGACTAAGGAATCTGATCTCAAGCAGTGAATTTCTAGGATCATTAGTGAATCTCTACTATAATGCTATACACTGCTAGCTTCTCATCTCATTTTTTGCAAATAATAAGAAATTTTGCAAACAATCTAAAGAGATAGAAAAGTAGAATAAATAATCATCTCACCAATTCTACAATGGTTTATGCTTGATGGTTAGAGTTCCCTAATCCTGACCAGCTAAGTAGCACCGTGCACGTGTTGGTTGTAACAGTTGCGCCATTCCTCCACATATCTAATAGAATGAAACCATGAGAAACCAAATTACCGTGCGAGGAAGGAACATAATTACGCAACAGCTACATATTATATTTGAAAATGAACCTAGATGTCAATTGCAGCAAGCAACTCGCAGATAGGGAAAATGATACAAATAAAATGTAGGATGGCATTGAAAAATATTTGGTACAGAATTGAATGACTTCCATATATAATGCTACTAAGAGTGAGAATGCTAAGAAGCATTTTGAGTCTCAATAAGCTATCAAGTTTAATAACCACACTACTATACAATAACATGTTTTGTATCAAATTCAATGGTTATAAGGATTCAAGAGAAATAAGCAAACCTTTCCTTTTTATTTTGTACCATCATCCAACAAGAATATATCATGTGAATTAATGACTTGAAATTCTCAAATGACTAAGTACTGAACAGAAGTGCATCATGTCCATATAGATGGATAATTGCATAAATTTGATTACCTCTGAGTAAAACAAACCAGCTCACAGGGACAAATTATCAAGGTATCCTTGTAGTTCAGAAAGCTCTGCAATGAGCACTTTACACTTTTTGTTGTTCATCACCACTTTGATTGGAGATATAGATGACTTCCTATTGAGTTCAAATATATGATTTAAATAACGAAGAGACTGAAACATGTAAAAGTATCATATAGGCATTATAACCATCAACAAAGGTATCATCAGAACAAAAACAAAATAGCTCGCAAATTCAGCAAGTGTACCATGGCCAACAGAGGCAGGCCAAAGCCAATTTCAATGAATTATGAGTCACCTGCAAGGGATTAAAGCCTTAATTTAGAATTTCTAATGGATTTTTTCAAACCACTAAATACTAACCAATATTGCGAAATTAATCATTACAATACGTATGGGGTTAAAAATGCAAATTAAAAATTGGCCTAATCAAAATCACTTATACTGCATCTACCATCAAGAGTTGTTTGTGTATTAAAATATGGACATAGCAATAGCATCATTGCGTAGCTGCATAGTCAGTACTGTTCCTATGTCAAGATGGGCGTTAGCATTTGAACAAATTCTATTATCTGACCATCTCTGTGTAGTATTCACAGATGCTGCAGTTTGAAGGAAGAAATTCATTAAACATGAAAAAAAAATCATTTAGCAACAACGTCCCCCTACCATACCAAAGGTGAAACTACAAATAAAGTTAAACATTAAACGTCTAAACGCAGCAATCCCCAAATCCAGTTTGTTTTTCTTGTATAAGTTCATCCATGCTCGACGGGTGATGAAAACTACAAAACACCAAAATTAAATGGTGCATTTTCCTTATACTTAAAAACTGGATTAAATGAGTTGCAGAAATTTGAAAACAAATATAATTGCACATACAAAAAAAAAATAGAACCTGGTCGTGAAGTGGTCTCAGGCTAAAAGTGGAATCGTTGGTGGAGCTCCCATGAAATCTATTCCAATGGAGAGGCCGATATGACGTCTCACTGTCTCACTGTTATACCGAATGCTAGCAGCTTGGTCAGTAGCCAGACTGCGCAGCGCGCACGCACAACTTGACTTTGACTAATCCTTGCACAAATCGATTCTCATAAGACCAAGAATCTTTGCATATAATCTAAAAAAATGAACAACAAAATTAAATCAGAATTACCTCCAATAAGGAAGCTACCACAGTTCAGGAACTTGCAGAAAAAAAGAAAGGGATCGGATCTTGATTGGAATTGCATATTGATGTTTCGAAGAAGAGAAAAGACATGTGTGCATCCTAATCTAATCCTAATAAATGGGAGGTATGCATCAGCAACAAGAGCCGAATAGCGAAGTGGACGACAAAATATAAAAAAATTAGCTGCCTAAACTGCACAAGCTTAAGCAATCAACGGCCAAACCACGGGTGCAACCGTACAAGCACACGAAATTGCCCATAATGGCGGCGGGATCTCTCTGCCAATCTACAAGGTTTCCAAGCCCGAAGCAAAATCGAATTCCCAGTGGCAGATCAAGGGGGAGCGGCATGTGAGTACCTGAGGTATGGGAGGATGCATGAGGTTGAAGAGTGGCGAGGCCAAAGAGTGTTGTGAAATGCTATCAAGCATTTCTAGAAAACACTCATGGAATTTTACATGTACCACAATTTGGGGTAGGATGTTGGTGGACTTTCTCTGGCTCGAAGATGATGGCATTGAATTGTGAGTGTGGCTTTAAGCAGTGGATGTCTTTATTTTCGTTGTAATGTAGTGTTCTCCTGTTTATACTATACTATCCAGCGTGCCAGTATTGTAATGATATTACATCAATCCATGAGTAAATTATGTGGTGGTAGCAAATATTCATGTTTTACTTACAGATGATGAAGTTTTGTTGATTGTTTACAAGCTTCACATGTCAATGGTCTATTGTCTGGTTGAAGAATAAAATTAAATTTTGAAAATGTGCATGTAATCATTTATAATCAAACTACTTGTGCCACTATATTGTTTTAATTTTCATATGCGCAGCCTATGTATTGGAAATAAACACTTGTATTATGAACATGTCTATTAAACAATGTTTAATTTGACTAATCAGTTATTGGTTACAATAATAACATTTAAATTTAGTAAATATTTATAATGAAATAATAGCACATGTGTGCCGCACGTGCACAATACTAGGTTAACATGGGATGTTACATTGAACAATGAGAAAATTTGTTGCATCATATTAATGCATCTTACACATGTTTCATGTCCAACTCTGGTATGTGGTTGTCATACACACTCCAGTGCAAGTGTCTTAGTTGTGTTTCTTACAAACTATATAAGTGTCACTATATTTTTCAAGTGAGTATAACAAGTCGGCTTAATAAATATTGATGGAGGGAAGACAGCACGTGCATATCGCACATGCAAAGTACTAGTTACTATCAGTAATTACTGGTAGTAATTAGAATCTAATGATTCAGATTAGTTGTCCTCCCGTTATTATTACCATAAGTAATTTTAAGTAGTAATGACTTTACTAGGATATGAAGAGTTATGATTTTTTTATTAATTAGGATGAAGTGTTTTAATCTTATTACCAAAGACATACTCATGAAATCCATTTAGTTTTATGTGTAATATTTCTCTACCTCATCTTGGGATTTGCCCAGCGGCAACGGTGGCAGCGGCAGCAGCAACGATGGTGTCAAGGTTTATTCTCGGCACTAGACATAGGATAGTTCACCTATGAGAATTTATATATAGAACAGGGGTAGTATGTGCGAGATCTAGAGACGATGGTAACACAAGACGCTAATTTATACAGGTTCGTACCTCCTAGAGGATAATAACCCTATGTTCTACGATGATGTCTAATTGTGTCTAATCTATGTCCCGTTGTGGGATCTTATGTGATGCCCATTGAGGGAGGTCCCTGCCCCTCCTTATATATCCGGGTGATAGAGTTACATGATGGAGTCCTAGTCGATCTACTATACATATCCAAGTAGGAGTCTATCACTACTTTTCTTGTATGAAAGGTATCCTGGGTACGTATCATCGATAGAAGCCCCCAAGAGTCTTGCAAGCTTGATGACAATCTTTAGTAGCTTCCCGACTAGTTTGTGTCATGTAGAATGCTTCACCTTTATATCAGCGAGCTTGTGAGGGTCTCAAAGATCAAAATGTCTTCAAGAAATCAACTGGTGTGTCGAATAGGTGCACCTAATTAGGTGTAGCCCCCCAACTCTTGTATCATTTGGAAATTGCAAATAATGCAAGAGTTCAAAACAAGAATAGTCATGTTGGCTCTCCTTAAGGAAAAATCACTCAAATCATCAAATCCGGGTGATAAATAACTCAGTAGAATGACATCAATCATTACTGAGTGATAGATGACTCAGACAAATGACTTCAATCACCATTGAGTGGTAAATGACTCAAACCAATGACTTCAGTCATTGTCGAGAGCTATATGATATACTCAGGCGACATCAATCACAACGGAGTGAACATAGGCTTATGACATCAATCATGGTCAAATGACATAAGCTTTGGCCGAGTGGCCTATGAGTGACTATAAATCAAACGGGTGAGTCCAATCACAACTGAGTGAATGAGGCTTTGTGACATCAATCATAGCCAAGTACTAAGTTACCATGACTTCAATCATGATTAAGTAACTGTTGGTCGTAGTTACGCACCCACTTATATACCGCAAGAGGACGGTGTATAGTTGTAGCTCCTTTTCCCTTAGAGTATTTTAAGGTTATCGAATCCATAAGAAATGAGTAGAACTATTACTATTAAAGGGTTACTAACAGGTTGCAATGGTTGGGTTGGTGTGAATGGTGATGGTGAGAGAGTGGTGGATGAATGTTATTGGAGATGTAACAGGATAATGAAGGATTCTCTCCTTAGGATTGGTTCACTAGCATGCCAACTTATTCTTATCGACTTCGAGTGATGACTCTAATATTCTACAAGACATGGTGGTTTCGTTCACCCCGGTTGTCACTATAGAGGCTATTAGCTCCCCACTGGTTTCTTGCACTATGTAATGGGCAGAAGTGTATTGGCCTATACACTAATGGGAATAGATGTGTAATTAAGTTCATCACATAGATTAAATTCATCAAGAGAGTATCAATGAGTATGTGAGTTACATGACCAGATCCCCGTACCAGAGAATAGAATATGAGACTACTCACTCATCCTCCCGCTAAACATAGTAGAAGGATGAGAAATAGCGCTGGAGCGCGCACGAGCCAATCGGCGCAAGCGTCGCGCCGATCGGTATGACCTCCCTTCTGGTGGTTCTCGTCAGTGTTGACCAACCGTCGCCGCCAATATCCTGGAACCCTAGTTCTAACAACTCAATGTTGCGATTGTCGTCTCCCCGGTTGCCCCTTGGCTCTTGATAGTCATCTTCCTTTTATACTCGACGGGATTAGGTTAGCTTCCACCGACTCTGACTCATATTGGGTTGGGCCTTCATCTTTGCCGGACTTGGGCTTGTTTTCGTCATCTTTTCCTCCTGCGCCGATCGGCGCGGCATTGGAGCCAATCGGCACGACTCCACATCTGGCCCAGCTTCGTTGCTCTTTGGTTCCTTATCCATAATTGCCCTATTTTACACCTGTTTTCTGCAATTACATCCAAAATAGAACAACTACAAATATATGCAAATTTGGGGTTAATTGTTAGTCCAAACCACCAAATAATGACGTAAACATCACTTTTTGGTAGATAAAATGGGTAGCTAGAAACCATCAACAGTTCCTCCACATTCAAATCATTGCTAGTTCTCGAGTAATACAAAATCAAATATGTAGCAACAATCTTCACATCATCTCTCATGCAATCAATCTCAATCATCATTTTTACTTGTTATTCTACCACAAAAATTTTACTCTCATCTTCTTTTTAACCAATCAGCATTTCATACTTGAACTTAATCAAATTACCACAAAACCTTTTCAAAAACAATTTTAGTTCTCCTCAACTCATCTTTAGCATCAAACATCAAGCAATTGGTTTTCTCTAGATCTCTCAAGTGCTTCCCTCTCCTATCTAATCAAGGATTATATGTGGATCTTGGAGGGCTATATAACTAAATTAAACCATAAGATTAACCATGTCAACAATGTGCTCAATCATGCCCGCTAAGAAAGAATTTTCTTGGAAAAGAACTTTAATAGAGAAGAGGAATATAGAAGATCTAAAAAGAAAAATATTTCAATGCAAACTATGGCAAAGAATTGAAAATAATCAGAAAGCTGCTTCTTTGATGACCTTACTGCTTCTTAGGAAATATTTTTTTTTCTTTTTCTCTTTATCTCTTTTTTTCAATATATATTTTTTCTTTTTTTTTCAACAGCGCCAATCGGCGTAGGCGTAGCACCGATCAGCGCAATCTATATATATTTTTTTTCTCTTCTTTTTCTTTCTTTATTCCCGATTGATCAGCAATTTATGTCTTGTATCAGCAACGAAAGTTTTCTGAATTCCCCTTTATTGAGAATATAGGTTGTATCAAGGAGGAGGGAGAAACAAAGATGTATGATTTCCATGATAGCAAGGAATTTAAATGGATGAGAATGGCTAGAAATACAGAGATAAACAAATATATCATCCTTTCCTAACTTGGTCGAAATCATGAGCAAAAAGTTGACAAAGTTACTTACAATCCAACTAGTTCAAATATGTTGCTTGTTCTCATTCACTCGGCTATGTAGGCATATTTAGACCTTGCTTTTGCTTTAGCTTGTGATGAGTCAAAAGAATTTTTCATAAATACAAAGCTCAAAAGTTAAGTGGTAACAAACTAATTCAAGTAATCTACCAATCGATCATCAAAAAGACAAGATAAATAGTATGGGGCACTTTCAATTTGACAATCGACACTAACTTTATTAAAGACAATGTAATAATTCAAACTACATAAAGGACCTTGAAGCAACTCTCAATCATGACTCATGACTCTCTTAAGCACACACAAACTAAAAATAAACACTTATATGAAAAACAAACAAGAAACTAGGCTCAAAACACTTAAAAACTTTAAAAACTATGACTAATGGCAAAGCCCTTCCCCCACACTCAAAATTTGCAATGTTCTCATTGCAAGAGAAGAAACTCAACACACTAATCATTCAGATCATGCCTGTTCAAGACTTGAAAAATTCGTCTAATATTCCTTATGAGAAAAGTGTAGTCCGCTTCATTCATCTCAATTGTATCCTGGATTCTCCGATCCACATCCCTTTGATGCCTGTAGGCATGATCCCTGTCTAGATACAAGAGCTCAATATTCCTTCGACAGACAGGACAGCAAACAAATGGTTGCAGATTATGATTTTCAACACTGTAGGGAGAGACACTATTCAAACTCCTCTCAATCAATTGGCGCAGTAGCTGAGCCGATTGGCGCGGTGGTGTTCTTTCATCACTGCGACTGCCTCCACTTCTCTCTGCATTACCATTAACTCTTGTTGAAGTTTCTGCTGCCCTGTCATTATTACATTCCACAGGTGTTCCCCAATTCTCAATCTTAGGACTACCAAAGCCTCTTCGCATATCAGAATCATCACCCAAATATCCAGACATACTAGGGTCACCACTTTCCAAAGTATCCAAATAATATAATAAATCAAAGTCGCTATCCCATTTAGAATACTTTTGAATTGGCTTACCCAATACTCTAGCGGATCTTCGAACCTCTGGTGTAGTCTTACACTTCTTTGCAGTAGGCTCTTCGTCGTTACTTGGCAGAGCTATTAGATCAAGAAATTCAACCATCTTCAGATTGCGTCGATCGGTTCTGATGTCGCACCGATCAGCTCCAATGTTGCGCCGATTGGCACAGCCGGCGCTTCCTCCATATACTCAGCCAACTGTTCCAGATTATGTTCATGCATCGCCTTGTTCTGCTGCCTTCGTAAAATCTCATCATTAATCTCCTTAGGCGTCTTCCCTCTAGGAACTACGCGATAGCCATCATCATATAAAACCTTTCTAGGTATGAAGGTTGGGTATTCTGCCAATTGGAGTTCAATCCTATGTTGTAGATCTTTAGCACAAAAGAAACACTTGCAGCCTTCGATGCAACTATTTCTATGAATCTTGTTTTCTTGAAAACCCTCCCAATCGGTAAGAACCCTGGGAGAGGCTCCATCCTTTCTAGCCTGAAGATCCTTTTCCGCATCCAGCTGGTTCATGGCTTCTTCGGCTTCCTCTTGTGGCAAAGTTCATACTTGGCGGCTTATGGATTGTGACAGCGCTCTCTTCATCTAGTTCCTCCTTCTCTTGCTCAGTCAATGAATTTTCAAAAGATCAAGAAGGCCTTCTACGGTGTACCTTTGAGAGATAGATTCACTTTCAATAGGTGCTATAGATTTTCCCTTGCGCACCAATACTCTCTTCATCATCTGCCGAAGTTCGTTGTCCATCTTCACCTTTTCTGCATTCCATGCGTCATCTTCACTTTTCTTCATGAATCTATTCCTTAGATTTGACCAGACGACAGGATCATCTCATGTTGGTGTCAACACCTCGTCTACTTCATCCCAGGACCAAACGGCAGAGATCTGCGGAAATCCGTCACCGAGCCGATCGGCTCCAGAGTTGCACCGATCGGTGCTAATGTCACGCCGATCGGCGCCACCTTGGTTGCTTCTCGACGCGCCGTCTTCCATTACTTCTGCCCTTAGGGTTTGTTTCGGTGACTACTTGATGCGAGATGATCTGTGGTATTGCCGTCCTCTTATATTTATATCCCTTGATTTCCAATTGGACTAGGACTCTGTCTCTTATTTGTGGAATTCAACGAGTCTTAACAAGGCAAGGTCCAAAACCGACTCAAAAACCAAAAAGACTCTACCACGCCGATCGGTGCAGGACTGCACCGATCGGTGCAGCATCGCGCCAATCGGCGCGCTACACTAATTTACCCAATCAGAAATAGAAAAAATCACAAAAATCAAAAAACACATACAGAGCTTCTGTTTTACATCATTTAGGTCGACCACACATGGCACTAAGCAGTGAAGTACACATCAAAATATTTTAATTTAAATGTGTCGGGTTCTAGATATACCTTTAGACGTTGTCCATTCACCGTGTACTTGTTTCTTTTACCATCCGTTATGATTACAACTCCCGAAGGTAACACCATGTTTACAACATAAGGCCATTCCCATTTACTTCGCAATTTGCCTTTACCAAATAATCTGAATCACGAATTAAATAGGAGTACCCGATCTCCTTCCTTGAATTCCTTCTTCAAAAGCTTCTTATCATACCACTTCTTTGTCCTTTCCTTGTATATTACTGCATTTTCATATGCATGCAATCACATCTCTTCTAATTCACTTATTTGTATCTTTCTTTTCACGCCGACGGCATCAAGATCCAAATTCATTCCTTTTATTGCCCAATAAGCCTTATGTTCCAATTCCACCGGTAGGTGACATGATTTTTCATAGGCAAATTGATATAGTGTCATGCCAATTGGTGTCTTGAATGCCGTCCTATATGCCCATAATGCTCCATTAAGCTTTGTGGCCCAATCTTTTTCTTCCTTTGTAACAATCTTCTGCAGAATCCCTTTTAATTGCTTATTTGATGTTTCTACTTTTTCAATTGTCTGGGGATGATAGGTTGTCCCAATTCTATGTTCAACCCCAGATTTAGCCAAAAACCTAGTAAAGTCTCCTCCTGTAAAATGGGATCCTCCATCTGTAATTATTATCCTTTGTACTCCATACCTAGGGAATATCTGTTCTTGAAGTATACTCCTTGATTCTCTTGTGGTATTGGCCTTGCATGCCATTGCTTCGACCCACTTGGAGACATAGTCAACGGCAACCAATATATACTCGCAACCATGAGAATTCACAAATGGTCCCATAAAGTCCATACCCCAAACATCAAAGATATCAACTTAAAGATTATACTTAAGATGCATTGCATTCCTACTGTTAACATTCTCTATTCGTTGGCATTGAGCACATGTTGCAACATACCTTTTTGCATCTTCATGCATAGTAGGCCAATAGAAACCACTCGCCCATACCTTTGCCTGTGTTCTGAAGTAGCCATAATGTCCCCCATAATCCAAAGAGTGACATTTTGCCAAAATGCTCGCTCTTTCTTCTCTGGGTACACATCTTCGCACTGCTATGTCCTGGCAATACCTATACAAGTATGGGTCGGCCCATATAAATTTTCTCATTTCACTCCTAACTCTTTTCTTTGTGTTCTTGTTCATCATATCAGTCTATCCCTTGAAATCTTTGATAATATCCATCATCCAACTTTCTCTACGATCAAATGTGGCAAACAGCTGCTCTTGTTGCATTTCATCTTTTATCGGCTCCGTTGATGATGATTCAAGACGGGACAAATGATCTGCTACAGAATTTTCTACCCCTTTCTTATCTCTTATCTCCAAATCAAAATCTTGCAACATCAATACTCATCGCATTAACCGAGGTTTAGACTCTTTCTTTGAAACCAAGTATCTTATAGCAGCATGATCAGTATGTACAATCACCTTAGAATTTAGAATGTAGGATCTAAACTTCTCAAAGGCAAATATAACAGCTAACATCTCTTTCTCATTTGTTATATAATTGATCTGCACCTCATTCAAAGTTTTGCTAGTGTAATAAATAGCATGCACTTTACCTCCCTTTTGTTGTCCAAGAACAGCTCCAACTGCATAGTCACTTGCATCACACATTATTTCAAAAGGTAAACCCCAATCAGGTGGCTGCATAATGGGTGCAGAGCATAGAGCTTCCTTTAATCTTCTGAAGGCAAAGAGTCTTCATCATCCATGACAAATTATGTACCTTGCTTCAACAATTCTGTCAGAGGCTTAGCAATCTTTGAATAATTCTTAACAAATTTGCGATAGAAGTTGGCATGTTCAAGAAAACTCCTCAAGGTTGTAAGATTAGTAGGGGGAGGTAATTTCTCAACTGTAGATACCTTTGCTTTATCAACCTCTATCCCTCTGTTAGATATGACATGACCAAGTACTATCCCTTCTGTTACCATGAAATGACACTTCTCCCAATTAAGAACTAAGTCGCATTCAACACACCTTTTTAAAATCTTTTCCAAACTCTCCAAGCAACTATCAAAATCAGTTCCATGTACGGAGAAGTCATCCATAAATACCTCCATAATATCTTCTATGAATTCAGCGAATATTGCATTCATGCATCTTTGAAATGTGGTGGGGGCATTGCAAAGACCAAATGGCATCCTTCTATATGCAGATGTCTTGAAAGGGCAAGTAAAAGTAGTTTTCTGCTGATCCTCTGGTCTTACTGGTATTTGAAAGAAACCACTAAATCCATCCAAATAACAAAAGTATGAATTATTTACTAGCCTTTCAAGCATCTCGTCAATATACAGAAGAGGATAGTGATCTTTCTTTGTCACCTTGTTCAAACTTCTGTAATCTATGCACATTCTCCATCCAGTTACAGTCCTTTAAGGTATCAACTCATTGTTCTTATTAGGCACTACTATCAACCCTCCTTTCTTGGGCACACAATGTACTAGACTAACCCATCCACTATCAGCAACAGGGTAGATCATACCTGCATTAAGTAGCTTTAGAATCTCCTTTTTAACCACTGGCTTCATTGATTCCTTCATCCTTCGCATCCCTTCAACCACTGGTTTAGCATTCTCTTTCAAGTTAATCTTGTGGGTGCAGAATGCAGGGCTGATTCCCATGATGTCAATTAATGTGTAACCAATAGCCTTCTTATATCTTTTGAGCACAATAAGCAGCTTCTCCATTTCTTCCTTCATTAGTGCTTCATTCACAATAACTGGATATGTTTTATTCTTCCCTAGATATTCATAGTGCAGCTCCTTCGGAAGTTCCTTCTGTTCCACTTCTAGTGCTTCATCTGGATCTAGCTCCCCAAGCGGTTCAAAATCAGGATTTTCCTGGTTGAGCCGATCGGTGCAAGCATCGCGCCGATCGGCGCTAGCAGTATCCTTGTCAGTTTCGCACTTGATGTGGTCAAGTGGGTCTCCTATATCCATCCCTATCTTCTAGTCTTCCTCTGGGTAGAATTCCTTATAGTAAGAAGGTTCTTGATGAGACGGATCGTTAAATTGAAATTGCACTTCTTCACCTCCTAGGTACAGCGTAATTTGACCTTTCCCAGCATCTAGAACAGCTTGTATTAATCTTAAGAACGGCCTTCCCAGAATGATGTCTTCAACCCCAGTTTCTTCATTACTTAGAACGAAGAAATTCACCGGTATTGTTTTCGAGCTGATCTAAACTTCAACATTTTTTATCACCCCCAGTGGCTTGGTCTTCCTTCCATCCGTCATGATGAGCTCAAGTTCAGTTCCTATCAACTGCTGTTGAGTTCCATAAGGCATGCTTATAAATACATCGTAAGTCATCAAGCTGACACGGGAACCAAAGTCACACAAAGCTTTTGGAAATTTCTTCCCTGATATCTCGCATGGTATGTATGGTTCTTCTTCTTTTTCATCAGTGACACCTACAGCATACACACCACACAATCCTTTGTAGGGGGATGACACAAAGCAACTATCTAGTAATTTCTTTGCTTGTTTCACCTCTGTTCCATCAAGCTCTATATCATCCTTGTAAAGCTTCCCTAAAACTCTCCCAATAATATCATGATCGAAAACTTCTGACTTAAGGCGATTACTCGGGAAATTGTATTCAATTCTGGCTTCAGAAGCATCTTGCGGGCTGAAAGATCTTCTCATATTGATCAACTCTTGTGAAAAATCAATAGGAATCAAGTCCATTGGTTCAAATTCGTCAAGTGGTTTAGCATTGGCCAATGTCTTATCCCCCTTGGGTTTAGCAAAGTTACCTTCAAATTCCTTCAGGTGGCTATCCAGAACTACAGCTTCTATCTTGGTATATTCCTTGCAACTTGACGGAGTCGTCAAGGTGATCAGTTCTCCTGTTGTTGCAACTGCGCCGATCGGCTCAGAGACTACGCCGATCGGCGCGCACGTCAGGTCCATAGAGGCGGGTCTGACGGGCTCCATCTCTTCGAATTTATGCTCTGAAGTAATCATTGCTCTACTTTCGGACATAAAGATCTGTTCAGTCGGCGACTCTTCCTTTTGCATAACTTCTAGGGCTTGGTTCTAGGTATTCTTCCTAATGCTTGTGCAAGGCTTCATTCTTGGCAATTTTGCCTAACAATTCGATCCCTGCCTTGGCTGTCAATCTCAGAAAACTTCCTCCAGCTGATCCATCCAAATGCATCCTCGATGCCTTGTTTATGGCCATGTAGAAGGTTTGAGCACACATATCATCATCAATGTCGAGGTCAGGTCCTTGTTTCAACAATGTTTGAAAACGCGTCCAGGCTTCCGCGATAGATTCTTCATCTTCTTGTAAGAAATTCACCACTTCTCTTCTCAACTTCTGCACCTTTGGCTAAGGAAAATAGTGGAGACAAA
This sequence comes from Eleusine coracana subsp. coracana, assembly GCA_032690845.1. Classification (NCBI taxonomy): domain Eukaryota; kingdom Viridiplantae; phylum Streptophyta; class Magnoliopsida; order Poales; family Poaceae; genus Eleusine; species Eleusine coracana. The sequence continues at coordinate 5,886,351 of CM064430.1, forward strand.
AATTTCCAACTAATTCACTCCACTTACCTTTCGCTTCTCGAGATGTTGTCTTGTGCCACTCTTTGGCTTTTCCTCCCAAAGAGAATGGGAAAAGCAGCCATCTGTAAAGATCCTGAGGCACTCCTTCATGATGGAATGTTTGCCAAAGTGCCTCCAAGTCTTGTAAGTGAGTATACGGGTTCTCCTCTTTTGCTCCAAAGAACTTATTTGCTTCAGCCATGCTAATGATAATGGGGTTCAACACATACGAGGGGGTCGTGGCCTTCTCGTATGAGGATTGAGGCTCCAACATGTCTGGAGATGGCAAAGAAAGCTCTTAAAGTGTCGGAGAAGGTTCTGTCGTACTCATCCTGAAATTTCACACAAAACACAAAAACAAAAACAACTAGAAAAGAAAGGATTAGACGTTAGTAAAATATTAATAGTAAAAGAACTGGCTTGTTCCCCGGCAACGATGCCAGAAAATGAGCTTGTTGGTCATAGTTACGCACCCACTTATATACCGCAAGAGGACGGTGTATAGTTGTAGCTCTTTTTCCCTTAGAGTATTCCAAGGTTATCGAATCCCCAAGGAACAAGCGGAACTATTACTATTAAAGGGTTACTAACAGGTTGCAATGGTTGGATTGGTGTGAATGGTGATGGTGAGAGAGTGGTGGATGAATGTTAATTGGAGATGTAACAGGATAATGAAGGATTCTCTCCTTAGGATTGGTTTACTAGCATGCCACCTTATTCTTATCGACTTCGAGTGATGACTCTAATATTCTATAAGACATGGTAGTTTCGTTCATCTCGGTTGTCACTACAGAGGCTATTAGCTCCCTACTGGTTTCTTGCACTATGTAATGGGTAGAAGTGTATTGGCATATACACTAATAGGAATAGATGCACAATTAAGTTCATCACATAGATTAAATTCATCACGAGAGTATCAATGAGTATGAGAGTTACATGACCAGATCCTCGCACCAGAGAAGAGAATATGAGACTACTCGCTCATTCTCCCGCTAAACATAGCAGAGGGATGAGAAATAGTGTTGGAGCGCGCATGAGCCGATCGGTGCAAGCGTCGCGCCGATCGGTGTGACCTCCCTTCTAGTGGTTCTCGTTGGTGTTGACCAACTGTCACCACCAATATCCTGGAACCCTAGTTCTAACAACTCAATGTTGCGATTGTCGTCTCCCCGGTTGCCCCTTGGCTCTTGATAGTCATCTTCCTTTTATACTCGACGGGATTAGGTCAGCTTCCACTGACTCTGACTCATATTGGGCTAGGCCTTCATCTTTGCCAGACTTGGGCTCGCTTTCGTCATCTTTTCCTCCTGCGCCGATCGGCGTGACATTGGAGCCGATCAACGCGACCCCGCATCTGGCCCAAATTCATTGCTCTTTGGTTCCTTATCCATAATAGCCCTATTTTACACCTTTTTTTACAATTGCATCCAAAATAAAACAACTACAAATATATGCAAATATGGGGTTAATTGTTAGTCCAAACCACCAAATAAGGACGTAAAACATCTCTTTTTGGTAGATAAAATGGGTAGCTAGAAACCACCAACAGTAACCTTTCCTTAAGAACGTTAATCACTCATATCTTTGAGTTTTATTTTCACTATTTTAGACTGACTTCAATCAGTCAAGTGATGCTCGATATTTTGTGTATATGACCATCAAGTCATACCGACATGATCATCAAATCATGCTTTAAATTATTATGGCATCAACCATGTTTGATAAAACACTTCTCTTCAAAGAAGCACATATTGATAGAGTGACCATCCCACTGTTATATGATCATCAAAGCATATATTATCTACATATCTTTAAAAGATGCAACCCACTAAGAGTCATTAACTCCTATTTCTCTCAACTCTCATGCATCCACGTCACCTCAACGGTTTCCTCCATCCGATGTCAAGAAAGCCCATGATCCTGTCCATTCATATATTTCGTTCCAGTTTGCCTCCCACGTATCTCCACAACCACAAATGCATAACAGCCTTCCCATATTGATTTTTCCAAGCAATTGACGCCCACAAAGAAATTAAGATACCAACGCTCAATTCATTCTCCGTACGTGCCCTCTACTCTATATGAAACTGACAAACTGTTGTCCACGGAGAAATCAAGAGACCACTATTAATGATGGCATTAATCCTCTGGCTATAATTCCACCATTGACACCAATGACCGCTCAGGATGCTCCTAAGAAACGAAATGTTCCGTTGTTGTCAGTCCAGCTTTAGGATCACGTCGTCCTGGCATGAAGCCCAACTCCAATATATATATCAGATCCCTCCATCGTCAACCAACTTATTCCATCGTCATGGCATCAAGGCAGTTTTTTGGAGTAGTGTTGTTCATCTCCAATCTGGTTCCAACCAATGAATCATATGGAACATTGAGCCAAAAGTTTGCTTTTAGCAGTCTATGTTTTCCTCTACACCTCGCAAGTATTGAACAGGCTGATCTGTTTAGAATTTTCTTGATCTAATTCTTTTTTCTTCCCTTGAGGATTGAAGTATTCCTTTCTCCGAGCACCAATATGCTTCTGTGATGTTTTTGGACTATTGTAAGCAATCAGTTTGTATTCCTTCATAGGGTGGTGTGTATGAATGGGAGATCGATTTGGACAGCTATTTCATATGGATGCTTTGAAGATTTTCTGTAACTTTTACTAACATATCAATTTTTTAATGAAATTATTTTCTTATGCCAACGTGGAGTTTAGTCCACTCCAATCATTCATGTTCAAGGTAAATTTTTACTCATGCATTCTAATGCAATGTTAGAGAAGACAGTCACCATGTACCACATATCCTTGATACTTTGGAACAACCTCAACTGTTGTCAACCTAGACTTCTTGAACTAAATTTTGCTATTATTCTCATGTAGATTCACTTGCGTGATGGTGGGAGTGTTTACTTCAGAATTATCCCAAAGCTTTCTTCTTCTAAACATGCTTTGCTATATGAGAAACTAAGCACCAGTGCATACATGGTTATTTATCATAGTTCTATTGTATAAATACCATATGTTTTCAGTTGCTTCTAGCATGGTTGCTACCGGAAAACTAAGTTCTAATGCATTTGCAATCATTTATATCTCTGCTCCATAAAATAGTTTATATATCCTGAACCAGCAGTTTTCACCCCTATAAAGCCCGGGCTGCTAGGTGCATGTCGCTCTATTCAATTATGATGCATAATCAGTTTATTAGGACTCTTGGAGCTATATTGTTTCCTTCATTCTGAGAAATTTCTGTTAAAAAACATTCAAAATATGTGAACTAATCTTTCTATGCTATCAGACAATTTCAAACCATTTGGATGTGAATCAAAAAAAAATCTATTTACTTAATCAATCAACAATTTTCTAAAACTTACCATTAATCCCCGCAGCAACACGCCGGGTATTCTGGTAGTTATATATTATGGCATCAACCATAATTTTGATAGAAAGCGCTTCTCTTCAAAGAAGTCCCAAGACAATCGCCGTTATGAGTAGCTGTCGTGCTTAACTCAAAATATCATGTTCGACTGGCAGCGACGCTAAACTCAAGACGATAAAGTCGAGTGAAGAAGGCAGTCGAGATTGTTGTAGCGGCCGACCACTGACGAAGTGATGACCGAGTGAAGCCGACGGTCTGATATGTGGCCGACCGATGGTGGCAGTAGAAGCTAGCGTAGCTGACCAATAAAAGCGGTCGGAGCTCGGTCTGATTGACCGATGATGGTGATCGGAGTTGTAAGCTGACTGATGAAGACGAGGAAATCACTCTGTATCAAGTGGCATTTCTATCTATCTATCATAAATGTTTCTGACAATAAAGAAAATTAGGATAATTAATTATAATTAACATTGTTTGCTTGATAACTTATTTTTATAAGCCAGATAAATTAGTCGATAGAAAAGTCAAGTCTGCATCCATTTTCTCCTTTAAGTAGACCGACTAGCTCATAGCAGCGTATTCGCGCGTTAGCAACTAGACCAATCCACTGTAGGATACTTAGGACCAAATATAAAGAGCTCAGAGCTCGGTCTGCCACAATAATATCGGTCATAATTATTCTTGCGTTGTAATCAGAGTCAACCAGTCGACACATAACCTCTCACAGCTTTGGCTCTGGGTTTAGTGTAGTGACAGTCTGTCATGTAGCTAAAGAATTCTATGACTTAGTTATTTGTTGGCGTAAGACCAAAAGTAAGAACAAATCGCAAATAAAATGCACTATATCAGTCGAGGCGGAAGCCAAAGAAGATGGAACTAGAACGGATGACATGGGTCATATGATGTCGGGGCCGAGGCATTACTGATAGATCATCGACCGACATATGTACTGCTAGATTCATAAAAAAGTGGAAAAACATATATATATAGATACACAAATAGATTCACAAAAAAGTGGGAGAACCGGAGGCAATATAAAAATCAATAAATCTATAAACGAGCACTGATTAAAAAGCTCAACTTTACTCATAAAAAACCTGAGTCCAAAACCTCGAAAATAAATCGAAAAAGTATAAAGATACTTAGTTTTGATATTCGACGAGTTGAGGGTGGGCCCTTGAGCATGCCGATGCGGTTGGCGAGTGATCGAACGTCAAAGTCGATTCATCATGTCACCGGATCATCGAAGCTTTGAGTGGTTGGTTTATGTCTCTAATAGTTGAGTGGTCAAAACATCGAAACGCCAAGTCAAAGGCGTCACCGGATAGCCAAGTGGCTGAAACAACAAAGCGTCAAGTCTTCAAAGGCATCTCTGAGTAGCCCCGGGCATGTTCATATGGCTACCGCCAAATCCTTGTTATGCGGCAATGTTGCCAAATGAAGGCGACGGTGATCGAAGCGCCGATTGGTTGTAGTGCGGCAATGTTGTCCAAATAGTCGATCTGTCGAATAGCTTATGTGTGATTGCAGCTTGGACCACCATGATGATGAGACGCTCGATGACGGTGTTGGAGCCATGCGAGTAGCCAAGGCGCCGAGTCGCCGAGTATATATAGTGCTCGGCAAGACGCAAGCATAGTTAGAGTTGCCACAACATGTTGTTGATCTTGATGCTATTGGCGAATACGTGCCGACCGATGTGTGACGTGCGACACGAGGGCACCATAGGCATAAGAGCTGACAGGGCCGAAGACAACGATGATCTAGTCGTGCGTGGCGCCGTGCGCGCTGGCACCGAGACAAGAGACGATCTAGTCGCGCCTGGATCGTGCAGATTGGCCGGGTGCCGAAGAGCTCGTTGCAACACCGCACACCAGGTCGTCGAGTTACACTCCCGTAAGCTTGCATACACGCATGCAAATAGATCACGTGATGAGCATTGTGCTAATCAGATTGATTAGCAAAATTAGGAATACAATAATATGTAAAGAATAAAGAAAGGAAAGAATCTTCCCTGCCTCCGTGAGGCCCTTAGAGTATTGGACTCGGAGTTGGTTTCCGAGTAGCCTCCGCGTGTACAGCCAGAACTTGACGATGCCGACTTTTGACTAGCTTCATGGATCTCGCCAACTCGTGATGAAATAACTTGCCGACTCGTGATGAAATAACTCGCCAACTCAAAGTACGATCGGTTGGGAGCCTCGTTGAATTCTCATCATGCAAGAAGCAGTGGTCTGCCGTCAACTTGACTAGGAGCCGCCTTGACGAAGACACGATGACTTGTATGGTTCAACACCGGTTAGATCACGATCAAAATTTGAAGTAGATTCAGGCCATCGATCTCGACGTGCCGACCTTCATGCTGGTCCATACAGACAACTTCAAATATCGAGATTTATTCTCAGCACTAGACATAGGGTAGTTCACCTATGAGGATTTATATATAGAACAGGGGTAGTATGCGCGAGATCGAGAGATGATAGTAACACAAAACACTAATTTATATAGGTTCGGACCTCTTGGATGATAATAACCCTATGTTCTGTGTTCTGTGGTATTTGTATTGATATGTCTAGATCGTAGATCTAGACGAGGGTAGACTTAGACGATGATGTCCAGTTATGTCTAATCTATGTCCCGTTGTGGGATCTTTATGTGATTTCCTTTGAGGGAGGTCCTTGCCCCTCCTTATATATCCATTGGACAGAATTACATGGTAGAGTTTTAATCGATCTATTATACATATCTAAGTAGGAGTCTATCACTACTTTTCTTATATAAGAGGTATCTCGGGTATGTATCATCGACAGACGACGAGGTGTCTCGACATGCGATATCCATGACATATGTGCATCGGCCAGGAGCGGTCTTGCTTATTGGGTGCAGGACCGATGCCGGTGATCGTGCTCACATATGCACGCCTCGTGCGCGCGGGAGGCTATGCTGTTGCTGCATACTATATCTGTTCTTAAATTATTATCGTTATTAACTTTAACTATTTATTTTATTAAAAAAATAAATAATATTATATATGTTGTCATAGTTTGTTTTATTATCAAATAAAATTGAAATATGATTTAAAATTTTATACATTTTAAATAATATTTTTAATAAGACAAATGATTAAAGTTGACTAAAAAAGTTAATAACGATAACAATTTAAGAATGGAGAGGGTAAGAAATTCGTGACCACGACTGTATGCGTCCTGTGCGAGTGTCTTTGCAAGCAGACCCGATATCAATGTGTCTTTTCTAACTGCTTCAAATGCTTAGAGGTATGAATATAGTCGCGCATGTCTTAGCGCAAGTTTTGGTCGGAGTCTGGTGTCTTTAGCAAATGTTCCAGTTTGTATTGAGGACTTGGTCCTCCATGACCGGTTGTCGAGTCTGGGGTGTAACAACACTACGTAGTTTTAATAAAGTTACCATTGGCAAAAAAAAAAATAATGCTTCTCATGGGCGCCCTTGTCCATGATGGCGTCCGTTCCGTATATGTGCACGACCACATCCTGCTCGCCGCTTGACTACAGCATGCAGGAGCAGAGCTATGGCGATGTGCTCGCTATGCGTGTGTGGTGTGTGGAGAATGGTGTGTACACGTTCGCATCCAAATGTCTACAGCGGGTTCCCGATTCTTACTCAAGCTGAATGGGGGAAGGTCAAGTAAAGAAGGAATAAGCTCCATGACAACTAAGATAAATCGGGCTTGATTGTTAGTCATAAGTAAATAGAGAGGACAATTTAACACATTACTTTCGATTACTTGTACACTAGCAGTGCTAGATAATGGAACAGAATGCACGCAGGGATGATGCTTATACGACGGGAGCCACGAGCATACTGTAGGCGCTGTAACCATCGAGATCACGACGGATGAACTGGCTCAAGACAACGAGGGGACGGAGATCACGGCATTGCAGTTTCCGGCGGCCAAAGCAACGTCAAATTTATGAGAGGCGCAATTACGTTCCGAGAAGGTAGACGGAGATGAATTAATGGATATATAGGGCGTGTTTGATATGGCTCCACTCCATAGTGGAGCAGCTCTACTTCAAAACTCCAGTGTAGAGCTGCTCCACTATGAAGTGAAGCTATGCCAACACCCACAGCACTAGAAAATGGGTCAAACTCGTAAAACAGGCCTTTACGCTTTCGTGCTCCTCCCAAATTGACGACGGTGCGGGCTAGAAAATGGGTCAAACACGTAAAACAGGCTTTTACGCTTTCGTGCTCCTCCTAAATCGACAACGGTGCGGGCTAGGGCAACGCGAGCTAGGGCCGCGTGGGCGACGGCGGAGGGAGTGACGGCAGAGCGGCTGATGACAGCGCGAGCTGGGGCCGCACGGGGGATATGGACGTGAGCTAGGGTGGCACGGGCGACGACAAGCAATGACATGGCCAGCTCGAGGCAGTGCGGGTGACGGCGTGGGGCGAATCGAGGCGGAGGCGACATGAATTGAGGCGGGTGACGGCATGGGGCGAATTGAGGCGGAGGTGGTGTGAATCGAGGCGGGTGACGGCATGGGGCGAATCGAGGCGAAGGCGGAGCGAGCAGGGGAGGCAACGGTAGAGCAGGGCGGCACGAGGGGGGGGGGGGGGCAGCGGCGGAGCAAGGCGGTGTGGGGCAATGAAAGGAAGAAGGGGGAGGCAGCAGCGGCGAAGTGGGGCAGGGCTGGGAACGGCGGGAGGAAGAAGGCGGAGGAGAGCGTCGGTAGGGGAGAAAAGAAGAAACGAATCGTTTTCTTTATGTAACCGATGACAGTGCGGGTAATTTTCTCCAACTCCATGTTTCTCTGGTCCTCGAAGCTGAGTTTGAGGTGCTCTGAAAAAACGAACTGGAGCTCCTCAAATTCCTTAGAGTTGGCTGCTCCGAAAATTTCTGGAGCTGAGGTGTTTGGCTGGCTCTGCTCCTCTCCGATCTGGAGCTCAACTCTGAAGCCATGCCAAACACCCCCATAGTAAATAACAAAGCTGCCTTTTTGATTACCACCTGGTGCTAATATGTAGTTTAAAAGTCCTTAAGGTACACTATAACAAATATGACCTTCTATGACGTTTTTCTTATGACAAGACATCATTTCGTCATAAAGCATGTTGGGTTTATGACATTTTTGAGGAAATCAGGTATTTTATAACAAAATCCAAAATCCGTCATTAAATTTCGCCACAAGATCGTCATAAATCAATTCGCCATTATATTATGACAAATAAAAATATCACAGTTGGTAAAAATAAACGTCACAGTAGTTAAGACAAATATGAATCATCATTAACAATTATTTTATTTACACCAAAACTTGTGCCAAATATGAATCGGCATAATATGACCCACTTGTTAACCACCTGTCATGTGGAACGCATATATAATTTTTATTTGAAAATAAAAGCAAAATGTAATGTGAGATTTTGTTGAATAATTTTTGTTAAAATGCTAGAGAATAATTTTTGTTAAAATGTGAGATTTTGTTGAATATTTCTCTGTGCAATATTCTATTATTACAAATTTATTAGTAATTTCTGGTTTTTGAAATAAAAAAACAAAGGAAACACTATAATAGGCCTGGAGCAACCCATTTTTTCTTCTGCCCTGTGGCCTTGTGACACGCCGAGCAGCCCAGGCCTGCCAGCGGCCCATTTTGCCTTTTTTTTTCTGGCATGCGGCCTTGGACACGCTGAGAGTTTAAAAAAAAATTGGAGGTAGCGGCCTTGGACACGCTGAGAGTTTAAAAAAAAATTGGAGGTAGCGGAGAGTATGGAACCCGCGTCCTCTTGAATCGGAGGGAACTGACTTACCACCAAGCTCAGTAGTCATTTCTTTTTATTGTTAGAAATAGACTGTTTTTTATTGTCGTAGTCTCAGCCTTGGCCCAAGGGCTTGAGCAGGTCACAACGGGCCTCAAATTTTCGGCCCAAGCGAGGATGAGCGCTGTGTCTCGGTGACATGTGGGCCCAGTGCCACATGTCAGTGTTCTTCACAGTTCTTGACTCCCAGTCCGTTTCCTTAAGTTGATTCATGGTTAAATTTTGAAAGTTGTATATATTTCGCATACAAAATCAAAATGATCTCGTTTTTTTTCCTCCATGTTGATAAAAATATTATCTACCCATTTGTATAATATATTAAACTACATTATATGATATAACTGTGTCGTATCCCTAAATAATGGTTGACCATTTTTTTATCAATTTTTTGTTATTTTTGTAAATCTCGTTTCTGGACATGAATGTTTGTGGAGATGGACAATTGAAGCACCTCTACACATAAGAATTATACTAAAAGTTTTTTGAAGCTTTTATTAAAGACATTGTTATTTTATAGTTGAACTTGGGTGATAGTTTTATTAGATATGTTTAGAGTTGTCCACTTTAAACACACTTTGATGGATTTTTTTTAGAACAGTAACACAAATTCCCATGGTTTTGGGTTGACTTGAAACAACCATAAACCAAAAAGCAGCTCAAAATTCATTATATTTTGTGAGATAAAATTTGACAAAATAGTTAGAAAATGCACTTATTTATTCTCTTTTTTTATATCTCATGAAGTTTGTTGCAGAGTAGAATTTGATAAGAATGTGTATCTGATTGATCTAAATAAACACTAATTTTGGTGGGCTTTTTAAAAATCATTTTTGTATGTATCATTTTCAAAATATTATGTGCGTACGCTTTTTATACACTGAAAACAAATTCTATATAGGACGTGTTCTTTATTTTTTCACCGCCAAGTAGGGCCGACCTATTAGTCTTTCATGTTTCCTGACTTCCTTTGTGTAATGCACTATCTCTTGGCGTATTTATATCCCTGTGTTATTGGGTACCCTAGCCCATACCACTGCCTTCCTCTCCGCCGCAGCCTTGCTACCCCTTCCCCTCTGCCTCCGCGGTCGCACCCCTTCCCCTGCGAGGAGCACGAAGAGGACCACTCCTAGCGACCATGCATCCACCTTCGCGCTGTCGTACACGCGCCGCTGCAGCACCTCTGGCACCGTGTATGCCGGCGTCCCACATGTCATGGCTAGCAGCAGGTCGCCACCGCCGGACGCCAAATCGGAGTCCGAGGAATCGGATTCATCACCACCGCCGTCATCGTTGAGCACGGCGGGGCCGAAGCCGAAGAGCTTGAGGTTATCGTTGGCATTGGGGCCAGTGCGTCAATGAGCTGCGCAAAGGCGCGGTGGTGTGGCGTGCTCAGGGAGGCACTGGTGGCCTTCCTTGATGGCAAGGCGGGAGAGGAAGTCGATGCCGGGGGCGAGCTCAGGTAGACCCTCGCGCGGGTGGTGGAGGCGGCAGTCCCTATGTCCCAGCGGTTACTCTACTCTTCGTGGTGGTCGCACGTCCTCACCATGGTCCAGATCTGCCATCTCCACGGCTTCCAGTCACTTGCCTTCTCCATCCTGCACCTCTTGCTATCTATAAGATGCACTACTCTCGTGTTAATTTTAACTGATTGATTCGTTGCAGGAGCGAGATGCTAGCACATGGATTTCTTGTTTTCGGATTGATCTGAAATAGGACCTAAAGGCTCAAAGGATTCAGCGTTTGGACTGCTTGTGCCATGTCTGGTACTTATTTTTCTCTTGTGCTCTATGAAGGCTATAAGCCTGTCATATTTTAGAGTAATTATCCTAGATCCACCTGGTGTTGTAGTTGCCATCAGATTTGATTTTTGATCGAGCTGGTAATATACACATTCACAAAATAGAAAAAAACTAATAATATGTTAAGATGCATTGATATCTTTTCTGGAATATAGGGTCTATATGCTTTAGAGGTGCATTGAAGCAGTTGATCGAGTTGGTTTAGTATTGCAGTAGAGATGCCATCGGCATGTGATCTCTGTTTCTGTTTTTGTCCCGTTTCTAGAATGGAGAAACAAGCATATTCTCTCTTTTTTTTAAAATCAGTAGTCATTCTATTCAGCTCTGTATTTGCGCAGAGCTCAACTTCATGGGCACCTCTACTCCAGCATCCCAGTTCGGGCCTGAACAAGAACATAGCAAGGACATCCATGTGACAAAAGGTAAAGCACCAACTAGTGATGCATAATGCTAAGTTCAGATGGCAAGCCACACTACTTGTTTTCAGATGAAAGAATGTTGATAGTTCCTCAAATTTTTTTTTTGTTGTGCTGAATCAGCACAACCAATTTTGTTCTTTGTTCTTACTATTTTCCGGTGGAATGATTGATGGAGATGATCATAATTATTTCCTTCATTTTGATTGTAACTATGTCATTTTGAAATACTCTGTTAGGGTTCAGATGCCATTATTATCCTTTTAGGCAAGTAGCTGTCCATAAAATTTAATGTTGTTTCTTTCCAAAAGAAACTTAAGAATTATTTGTGTGACTATTCATATTTTGTACAGTTCTATTTTGATTAAAGGAAAGCTAGGTCTGATATCAGGCTATGTGAGCCTTTTGGCCATGTGCAGAATATTGAAGATCAGCAAGAGAAGGTAAGCATTAATTGATCATGCATAGTGCTTAGTTAAGCTAGCAAGCCGAAGATGCTACAATTTAGACTGAAACTCATTTTTTGTTTGTCATGTTCTTGTCAACATACTACAACTGCCAAATTTTTTTGGGATAAACTTGTTGCACCACTTTTGTTTAACTTGTATGCATATTCCAAGTATCCATGCTATGGATCAATGTATTTGTAATGTGGATGAAGCATATATATGATTAAATGAAATAGTAACTCATTCTTAGCAGAAATGAGTGTAGATGATTAAAAAATAATCTAGTTCAGTTGATCTTGGTCTTGCCTCTTAGTTACTACTTCCTCCGTCCAGTAAAAGTGACAAAAGTGACGTTCTAGCCAAATTCATGAAAACCAAAGTAGTGAGTCATTTTACACTGCTACCCTCATTCATTGTCTGTCCCTTTTCTTCTTTCTCAGTTCTCACTCTCTCCCGCTGCTACGGTTTCACCGTCCTCCACTCTGCCTCACCTCGCGTCAATGTCCACCGCTCCAACAGCATGACCATTCTTGGAGATATTGTCGCCGAGCACCTCCTCGCCCATTGAGCTCCCCGTCGAGCAGCTCCTCGCGCCCGTGTCACATCGAGCAGCTCCCCGCCATCCATGCCCCGTTGTCGCCGGTGCGAGCTCAAAGGCTGATCGACCGCGCGTCATGGCTCCTCACCAATCTCTGCGCGCGTCGTTGCCGCTCGTCGTCGAGCCGTGACCTCCATCCCATCTTGATCCTTCAACCGCGGGCATCCATTTGAAGAGGAGACCGACAGGGAGGAAGGGGACAGGACCACCATCACACCATCAGTGTGTGTCTCCGCGAGGAGGACGCCGACCCAAGCAAGCAACCTCCCATCGATCTGGAGGAGGCCATAGAGAAGGTCACAACGAGATCTGGTGGGGAGAATAGGCTTCATGGGTCTCACGGAGGCGTGCGGGGTGCGGCTGGAGAGGATAAGGAGGAGAGAAAAGATCGATGTGGGAGTTGGAGATGGGATCGTTTATTTTTTTATTCCTCTGTGTTGCTTTGATTAGTCGGTCCCACCTATTCTGAACCATCTGTAGCTAGTCTGGTGAGGCTAAAACGGACACTTTGCTTGGGACATTTTCAAATGCTAAAACGTCATTTGTAGTGGGACAGAGGGCAGTACTAACTATTTTGCAATTTATTTATATATACTCGTTATTATGATATTACACCATGTGACATGGGAAGTACAGTTTATATGATGTTGGATAATTGATACAATCTGATTATTACGATGTCAGACCATATGATGTGGGAACTGTAGTTTATGTATGGTTAATTTTGTGCAAATTGATTTTTGTGTAATCGGTTTTTGGCAGTTGTTCTGAGCTTTAAATAATGGTCTGAGAAAAATAGACTAAAATTAAAGGTTTACAAAACTAATGGGCCTGTAAATTATTAAGGCCTGCAAAACTAATAGGATGTAAGAATAAAAAAGCCTATGAAGTTCATGGGCTAGAAAAAAAGACCTTCGAAATTAGTGGGCCAAAAGATAAAAACATGCAAAATTATTAGTCTAAAAAATAAAATGCTCATAAAATTAATGGGCCAAAAAGTAAGAGGCCAGTGAAATTAATGGGCCAGAAGTTAATGGGTCAAAATAAAACAGGTTAGCCATGTCAGCGCCACATCAGCTTTGGGTAAATGATTTATGACAAAAATACAAGTGTCATAAAAGGTCTATGACAATTTTGGCAGCGTCATAAACATGTATGACAGTTTTTCACATCGTCATAAATTTGTGACAAAAATATAAAATTCGTCACAGAAGATAATCAGCTACGCACAATCCATGACGAATTGATTTTTGTCATAAATTTGTCATAGAAGCATATGCATGACGAATTTTTCAGGTTTTATGACATATATAAGTCGTCATAGAAGACTATAATTGTTGTAGTGGTAGAATATCATAAAATATTTTATTGAGCTATCACCAAAATGCGCTGCACCAATAGAAAAAAAAGGATTGCTACGAAATTGTGCACCATGTTTTTGTCACATCTGGTTAGATGTTAAGTCAGCAATAAGACGCCTTATTAAGAATTTCAATTACACGTAACCAAATTTCTTTCAATGCCAATATGAGTTACAATGACAAGTATACATACAAGCATAGGATATACATTTTAAGACATTATAAAATTTCTTATTTTGTTGGAATTTTAAATATTGTATCAAAGATATTTCTTCATAAATCTTTGGAGCATCCAAAATACAAAATAATGTTTGATATGTGTGTGTGCTTCAAGAATCCAAAGCTATAGATGATGTTTAGTATGACACTTGTCATGCATTAGTAGTTAACACTGTCTATGCAAATAATGTGAGGCAAAAGGTAAAATTCCTATTTCATGGTGTTGCTCCATGTCTGATTTTTCCTCAACAGCAAATAAACAGTCACTAAGACCTAGCCCTAGGGACAATAGAAAAACTTATATACCATTAGATACCTTAAAAAAAACCTCTACCTTGCTATAGTTGTGGAATATGTGAACCGTCCTAGCATCTTAAAGAAGAAACATATTAATCTGATTAAACCAGAAATAATAACATCATATGTTTTATCTATATCAGAGAATGTTTTGAGTTGTTGAGATATGTTATCTCACTAGGAGATAAATTATGCACATAATAAAATGTCAGGCGTGCCATAAACTTGACAGAAAGAATAATGAAAGTTAGAAATAAAAACAAAAAAAACCTATCTAAATATTTCCATAATTTAAGCAATTAACTAATATTGTAACATTAAGACATAGGAAGATAAACCCATAATGAGAAATCCACAAGATATATTTCAATGGTATACATTTAACATAAAGGTGTATGAAAGCACACATCAAATAACAATAAAAAGAATCTTGTATTTCATTGAATGCAAGTTTACCAATTATAATCTTGCTAATAATATTTTCTTGATATGTATACCATGTAGTAGCTTGAAGAAATAGAATTACACACCTAGATGTCTTCAAGTCATGCACTCACATTTGCAAATAGACAATCAATGCTATTGTAGACTGCTTTTATGCAGAATGTATGACTGGGAAAATTGGCTCGACCACAACATCTACTATTGTAGCTTCTAAGTCATGCACTAGACACATACGTGCCTCCATGCTTCAAGAAGTAGTAGATATTATGATCTCCATCTTCATGCATGTATAGTAAATGTTATGATTCTCGTATTCACCTTGCTCAGCTATGCTTCATAATTGTAGTATGTCATTGTAAATCTCTACTGTAAAAATGTTCATACACATAAAACATTAGAAAATTGAGGGTCAAACTACTTTTGGTAGTTTTGTTTTCTATTTCAATTCTCATACCTTAGTCAGCTATTTTACTTGTCTTATGTTTAGGAGGAACTGTATCTGATGAAATTGCATGAAGTGTTCCAGCCCAGCAATACCAAGGACACAACAACTAGATTATTGATAGACTGCTTTTCAACATTGTCTTAAGTGCGGAGGTGTTCCTTATAAACTTTTGTTTTTAAACATATTGATTTATATATACAAGTGTTAATGTATGATCTTTGTATTTCCTATAAAGATGTAAGATTGCTTATAACGCAATGTTCAAGCACATAAATTGTAGTGGATAACAATTTCTGCAAAACATGGGGAACATGGAGAACTGAGAATCCAGTTGTTTGCAAAATATCTATTTAATAATAAAAGGAGATGAACTTTCCACCACATGGTCTAAAAAAATAGAGAAATAGCTTCTAAATTCTCACAAAAAAGTAAAACATCTGACCCTTTATCTCCTCTTCATATAATTTAATATTAACATCTGACCCTTGATGTATCTCCAATCCTATGCATACCTGTTTATCAGGTTTACCCAACGCCAAGATCATTGGAAGCTAGACAGTGTGACTCCCATTGGCTACACTGGCAACAATGTATTATATTGTTTCCTTTTTTTTCTTTTAGAGAAATTATGCATAAATCAACCGTAGGTGCATATGGCTCTCATGTTGCAATATGCATACAAAAGGATCCAAATCTTATTGAAGAAACCGTACCTCTATCTCTAAGCCTTAGGATCAAAATCTTAAACAATAAAGCATATCTTCTCTACGACTAATCTTAAGCCATCTCTCACGTATCTCAGTGAGATCCAAAAGTCCATATTTGTACAACAAGGATTTCCACTCACGTTTCTCCTGACCGTGTACCCTAAGCCCCCTTTTATTTAGAGCCACAGTAAACATAGCTTCCGTGTTTCCACTGCCAGCAGATCGAGTATGGTCACAATTCCCTAGGAGCTCGCTCTACATTCCATTACTTCCTGAACTGATGGGCAGAAGAGATCAAAGATACTTTTGACAACCAAGGCGTATTGACCACACTTTGACCTCCGCAGCAGTTTTTACTGAAGCGCTTGTCACCATTTAATAGGTAACCTCAGACTATCTGCTGGTATAAGTTTTAGGCCTGCAGCTTACCTTAATGTAAATGCCATGTTTTGCTCTAGAAAGTACAATGGTATTGTGTATATGCAGTTTGATTACAGTGCTTATTGTTTCCTCAAATTTAGCTAACTTGTACTTCTTTGGCAGAATACATTCTCCAATTTAACTATATATTTTAGACAGTTTCACAAAGACTAGCTGTTACTTATAGAACATTGTTCACATTTCTAAACAAAAAAAAGAAAATATAATGTGGATGAATTATCATATACAAAAGTATTAATATCTATGTTTGACGAAATGTAATGACCAGATTATCTCAGATGGCCCGATAGGTAAAGTAGTACCTTTGATTTTTTTTTCATAGACTTGGTTTTGTGTTATAGTTAAATCATGTTTTTGATTGGATATAATCAGTATATATAGGAATTTATAGATATTAGAATAGATGCTAAAAATTCAATTACAGTCTTACATTTTTATGAGAGTTTTATTTAATTCAAAATTGCATAACTGGAAGTACCAAGAAAGTGAGTTGTGCACTGGAAAGTCACATATATTTTGTCCTTAAACGAATGCCCAAATAAAGTTCCATACGGTGTGCCCCAAAACAAAATCATAGTCCAGTTTTATAAAAAAAACAAATTTATGTCATTTTACAAGTGTCTTTGTATTTTCATGTAGAAAAATCAACTATTTTCTTTGCTTTATACGGGAGGATGTACTAAGATGAACACCACAAAATATTCAAGTAGCTTATTTTAGTGACAAATTATTTTTTAATACCCGAATCAGCTGGCTTCCCTTTAAAGCAAAAAATTGTAAAAAACTTTATTTTTATGGAGGCATATTTACGAGTGTATTATCTTAGCTTTGTCCCTTTCAGACATGTACTAAAATTGTTATACTGACGCATCTCAACTGATACTACCTACTATTGCAATTTTTGAGAAGCACGATAAATTGCTACAATCAGATCAGAGGACATGATAGTGTAATTTTAGGACTAAGGTGATAGATATAAATTATAAAATTACTCAAAATTTATAGAGGAAAACAATGTTTATTTGTAGTAATTTATCAATGTGAAGCGAATGCTAAAGATCTGCACCACTTACTTTGTATAGATGCAACCACAACTCAAGTAAAACCATAATATATACTCTCTCCATATTTTATTTATTGATGTCCGACAGTTTAAATTTGAACTACTAAATGTCAATAATAAAAATACATAGGGAGTATATATCTAGTTCGCACAGTTTGACTAGTTTTTAGTTAAAGTTAATACATGCATGCACGTGTGCACCACCGTGGAGTGAGCCTGACCGTTGCGTCACCGTCGACGTGGACCGCCGTGCTTCGAGAGCTCCATGATAGCTGTAGACGGGACCGCGGCGAGCTAGCCAAAAAATAGAAGAGTCCAAAACAACTCGCTTTAGAAACTTGTTAAGATTATCCCGCTTTGAAATGGTATTAAAAAGAGCTCCATTAGGCCATTTTACTATAAGAGATGCACGTACGGGCTGCCGGTGACCGGGAGGTGGCTAGCTAGAAACTAATTAAAGCTACACAAGGCACGCTTTGTTTTGCTGACTCGCTTGTTGTCTTATTCGCTCCATCAGTGAGCGAGCCCGTCATCAGATCACGATGGTGGTGGCCGGGAGGTGGGCCACGTCGTCGGGGCATACAGTGCCTAGTACGCGTACGCGACGTGGACAAACGGCGGGCTCACGGCTCGCTCCGGAAGATGAAGTACGGTACGGTGTTTACATCGCCGTCGACGTGGACGCTCAGGCCGCCGTGAAGTGGGCTGTGCAGGGAGGATAGACCGACCTTGGTGGCTCGCTCCTGCTGCTGCAAAAAGTTCAGAAGATTCCAGAACTGCGCAAACAGGGTACACAACAAATGTGTATGTGTTATGTTCTGGCAGGACAGTCCCGCTATGACGTCTTTTTTGGTCGAATACGGCCAGCACGTGAGTCTGGAGAGGACTGGAGCACGTGATTTCGTGCATATATTGGTCTTTTCATTATGATGAAAAAGTTAATCTTTGTTTCATAATTGCTTATCAATATATTGAATAAATTGTATCCATTTCTGTTTCGATGCTCATATGATTAGAAATATCTACACAACTATAGAATATACTTTTCAAGATATTATAAAATTTATCATTTTGTTGGAATTTTCAATGTATAGAAGATATTCCTTAATAAATCTTTGGAGCATCCAAAATAGCTTCCAGAATTCAAAGATATATGGATGAATGTTTAGTATGACACTTGTCATGCATCAATAGTTCATACTGTATATGCAAATTAATAATGTGTGGGTAAAGATAAATTCTTATTTCTTAGTGTTGCTCCATGTCAAATCAACAGCAAACAAAACAATCACTAAAACCTAGCCCTAGGAACAATAAAAACTCTTATGTGCCATTAGATTACCCTAATAGTTGTGGGATGTGAAACGTCCTAGCATCTTAAAGAAAAAACATGTTAATCTAATAAAATCAGAAACAATAACATCATATGTTTTATGTGTATGTCATTACTTGGTAATAAATTATGCACATAATGACATGTCAGATGTGCCACTAGTTTGATAGAAAGAAAATAAAAAGTAAAAAATGGACAAAAGAAAATTAAAAAAAAGTATGCAAATATTTCTATGAATAAGTAATTAAGTATTATTGTAAAATTAAGATATAGGAAGATATACTCATAATGAGAATTTCTCAATATATAATTCAATGATATATATTTTACATAAAGGTGTGTAAAGGAATGTATCCAATGACAATAGTGGAATTTTTTATTTATTAAATATACGCTCATAAGTTATAATTTACTCCCTCCCACAAAAAGAGGGCGTATTCTCCTTTGGTACAGAGACCAAGAAGTACCCGCTAGGAGTTAATCTCTGTTTTTTCCGATGACAAGACTCAGAAATGCTCCTTAATTACGTTCCTGATTTGCGTTGGGCATGCAAACTTTTCACCAGGGGCCCACATGTCATGCAGCATTGATCGTTTGCATTAATATGTGAAGAGTCCAGCAAAGAAACATTTGCATTAGTATGCATAGGAGGGGAGAAAGCAAACGTAATTACTATGACCTTCATCCAACGGTGCAGCCCAAGGAACGAGGAGAAAACTGAAAGACGCCATCTTTGTATGGATTTGATTATTGAGGGAATACACCCTCTTTTTATGGACGGTGGGAGTAATTAATAATATATATTTATTACAAAAACCTATATAGTAGCATGCCGAAATAAAACTACATGCTTATGTGTCTCCAAGTTATGGACTCATATTTGAAAATATATGATCATTGCTATTGTAGAATGCTTTCATGTAGAATGTATGTTCGATCCCGGGGAAATCTGTTTCCACCTTCCCAAGCTCCAAGAAGTAGTAGGCGTTTAATTCCGTGTCTTCAAGTACACAAATTTAATGTTGTGCTTGACTTGAAAGTATTTTTTTGATCTATTGTACATACTCCTTGTGTATACCTTCCTCAGCCGTGCTTCATACCTATAGTAATGTCTTTGTCAGTCTCTTTAATTACTAAATAAAGATTCATACACATAAAAGATTAGAAAAAACATGGTCATACTACGTTCAGTAGTTTTGTTTTCTATTTCACTTGTAGTCTTTATACCATAGTTAGCTATTTTACTTAGCTTGTGTCTAGTAGGAAGTGTACCTATTTGATGAAATTGCATGAGGTGTTCCTGCTCAGCTATGCCAAGAACACAATAAGATTATTGATAAACTTGCTCGTGGTGATGCTTTTAAACATATTGAATTGAATGTACAAAATTTAATGTACCATCATTGTGTTTCCTATAAGCATGTAATATTGCATTAACACAATGTGGAAGCACATAAATTTGAAGTGGATAATAGTTTCTCCAAAATATGAGGAAGAAGGAGGGCAATCAAGTTCTGTCACAATACAATATGTGTTACTTGCGAGCAATCTCTCAGAAACCATGGACAAAATTACGGTGCTCAAATGTGTAATTTAGAAGTTTTATGGTACAATTTCACAATGGTGCCCAGAAAAACATTTTGAAGTCAAGAAATCTGGTGGAGGGGAGGGGGTGTTGCCTTTGGGGGGGGGGGGGGGTATCTTGCATGAAATCCGGTAGATTAGTAGTCGTAGTTCTTCTGTTTTATTGGCTCTTGTAGGCCTAGGAACAAATTGTGTAGGTCATATTTGTGGTAGAAACGACTGTCATATGTTGTCTTTTCATCTACCGGCAGTGCCCCTAACTTTGTTTTACAAGCATTTGACGAAGATTGTACTCCTTGGCCAAGTTAACAGAATATCATGAGATTGTCCCTAAAATACATACACTTTTCATAATATATAATCATTCTACTCTATGTGGCTCCAGAAGGGAGAATACGTGAACCTACCAGATCTGGATGTACTGACCAGTGAAGCTTTTGCAGCCTAAGACTGTTTCCAGATAGCTATGGATCTAGATGTACTGACATGTGAAGCTTTTGCAGCCTAAGACTGTTTCCAGACAGTTGTGCAAATTGTTTCCAAACGGTCTCCTGACACGTGAATTAAGGTTTAAAATATCTGATCATGCAATTTTGACAACACTACCCTGATAAACATTTTGAAGTAAAAGAATCGAGAGTGATGACCATTGTTGGATATCTGGCATGAAATCCAATGGATCAAGAGTTGGTTTTCTGTTTTATTGAGTCATGTTGGCCTGAGGAGCAAAATTGTGTAGCTCATATTTGTGCTAGAAAGGCTCCGGCTGATGATGTTTTCTTTCTTTTCATGTACCGGCAGTGGCCCAGACTTTGTTTTAGAAACACTGGACACATATTCTCTTAGGCGAAGTTAACAGAATATCCTGTGATTTTTCCCTAGAAGGCATACATTTTGTTAAACAACTCATAAAGGGGTCGTAGATTTCTTAAAAATCAAAAAAGCGCTTTTGACAATAACCACTATAGAACTATGCATGCCCAGCAGTTTAGGAATTGACTTGAATTTTATTTCAGAACAAAAAGAAACAGTAGCACTCAAGAGGTAAAGATTGCTTTAAGACAATATGCAAGCACACAAATTGCAGTGGATAACAATTTCTCCCAAAATATGAGGAACAAACAGATTTGAGAATCCAATCGTCTTCAAAATATTTTCAGTTAAAGTTAAAACTTCATGTGTTGCTCGGTTAAAACCAAAGATCATGTTTGCCTTCCTATTTTTGCAGCGTAATTTCCTTCCTCCCCCTTTTCGTCTCTCACAAAGCAGAGCAATTCTGTTTGTATTTTTGCCTGGGGCTGACCTGGTACCTGCACGTGTGTACCGTTGAGCGAGCATGACCGTTGAGTCGCCGTTGACGTGGACCGTCGTGCATCGAGACCTCCGGAATGGTGGCTGCGGAGGGGACCGACGAGCTAGCCAAAAAGTGGCAGAAGAGTCCAAAACAACGCAGCGGGCACGCGGAAGCATAAGCATCAACCGATAGCACGATAGCTCAACTGGCTTGGACGCTAGTGAAGGTAGCCCGTTCTTGTTCTGGAAATGTTAATTCAAAAATATAATTTGATCCTGGAATGCTTGATCTTACTCGTACTCGTATGTAGTACAACGGTCTTGTGGGCTTGGGATTTGATTCAAACTAGAAAATCAGCGCACCGTTGGCGCGCCCCTACTACCTTCCCATATTAGCCCTCTTTCTTATCAATGGTCTCTGTGTTTAAGCCTTCTACCAATGGTAATAATTAAGACTGGTACAAATTGACTTTGAATTCAGAATTCAGAGTTAGTAATTAGACACAACATTATTTTTTATTCATAAAATGTTCAAAATCACTAAATGAAGCACTATTGCATTGCATTACATATACGACAACGGATTGAACTAAAACGTTGAGGTTAAAAGTGATTAATTAATCATGATTGTATTTGTAGACACCAAATTCTAATTGAAAATCTTTAGCAGCAATAATTTAAAATTATGTATACAGTCAACTACTCCCTCCTTTCCAAATTATATGACATTTAGCATTCTTGTGTTCCGAACTAAAACGTCATATAATTTGGAACAGAGGAAGTATGTAAAAATAGTTTTGACGAACTGCACAATGATAATATCTTGTACATTGAGAAATTTAAAAGAAATCTCTAATGTAAGACATTGAAAGTGCATCTAGTCCCCTAGTGAGTTTTGGTGTATTGAATGACAACATGATTAAAGGACTAATGATTCTTTCTAAGTGTATAAGTAGGGATTACAATCTTGGATGTACACTCTATGGCTGAAATGAATATGATTGAGATTGTACACTGATTCTAGTTATGAGACATGAAAGTTCATGAGTTGATTTGGTCTCACAAGACAAGGCTTGTACACAATCAAAGTATGATAAAGGACAAAATGATGATATGATGAAGAGACACTCATAAGCAGCTTGATCATCAATACAATGAGGTGTCATAAACAATTAGGTCCATGCATGAACAAGAGTGAGAGGAATCAAGTGCAATATTGATTACAAGATGAATGAATAACTACAAACAACTTGATCAAGCAACATAAAGAAGATCTTCAGACAAAAGCTTAATGACAATACAAGTTGTATGTGAGTTAGCTTAATGGTGAAGAATTGTACACGACCGGGTCAAGATGAACCATGCAAAGGAGAAGGGCAAGCAAGGCTTAGTCCAAGGGACCGGAATAGTGGTGAAGGGCAGGTGAAGCTCAATCTCGATGAACCAAGCAACAAGAGTCATATACTTTAGAGTATCATATGATTGAAGATCTTAAATGACTTGTGAGTACAAATGGAAGTTGATCGTAAGGATTCAAATACTCCAAGTCACAAGCTCTAGGTGATGGCGCTTAGAAGAAGAATACATATGGCAATTCCTTTTTGAAGCCAAATGAAGAAAAGTGGCAAGTATCAATTATGCTATCTCAAGTTGAAGAAAGTTTCTTTTATATTTAATCTTGAGTTTAGCCAGGCCGCTCTATCAAGAGGGATGTCACATAGGTGCTTGCAAAGTTTCAATGCTCAACAAAATCCCAAGTGAGATGAGAGAAGCAAAATAGCCACAAAATGACCCAAAAACAGCCAACCCAAGAACAAAGGAAGTTCCATCGGAAGTTTCGTGAGAAGTTCCGTCGCTAGACATGCCAACCCGAGAGCGACGGAAGTTCCTTTGGAAGTTCCTTGTTCCAGAGTTTCACTGTGTCGCAAACCCGAGAGCGATGGAAGTTCTGTCAGAAATTCCGTCGGAAGTTCCGTCTGTTGAATCTTTAGTATCCTCTCATCCCGAGAGTCACGAAAGTTCTGTCATGCTTACGACGGATGTTCCGTCATGTCCTGTCCTAGTAGAATCCTAGCCTGTGCAACAACTCTTTTTGAAATGACGGAAGTTCCATGGGTTTACACGGAAGTTCCGTCAGTCACTGAAATGTACTCTAACGGCTAGTTTTTTAGGCTCCTCTATAAATAGCTCATCTCTCCCCTCCTTTGAGGGCTGCTGACTTCCCCTATGAAAATATCATTCTCAAAGCCTTCTAGAACTCTCCTCAACTCCTCTTTGTGAGGATTCATCTCTTTGTGAGAGTTGGGTTGAGAGAGAGATTCCTTGTGAGATAAGTTGACACTTGAGCATTGTTTCAAAGCAAGCATCCGTGAGGCATTTGTTACTCTTGGATTTGAAGATTCCTAGACGGCTAGGCATCACCCTAGAGCTCCCAAACTTGTGTTGAGTCTTGGGAAAGTTTGTAAAGGTGTGATTCGCCACCGGAGGAAAAGAATCAAGTGGAGAAAGAAATCCGAGCACGATCTTTGTGATTGCTTGGCGGGAAAAAGGGTTGAGAGAGACCCGGTTACTTTGCGTAGCTCCTCAACGAGGAAGTAGGGACAACATTGTGTAGTTGCCGAACCTCGGTAAAAATCCTTGTGTTTTTCTCTTTACCTTCCCGCTTTTCCTTTTGTGCTTGTATTGTTCTCTATATATTATGCTCGATTATCTTGTGCATTGTGTTGCTAGCTACTTATTGTAGGACTTGTGCTATACCTCGTACTAGCTTTGCTTCTATCAAGTATTGTACCTCTAACCCTTTAAATTCTGTATTTCATTGTGTTTTCACCTCCAAATCAAGGAACCTTAGTTATTGTGACAGAACTTCCATCACCACGGAAGTTCCGTCAAAGAACGACGGAAGTTTCATTGTTCTCTGTTTAATCCGCATTTAAATTTGATTCCAGATCAAATTTTTAGATTGCCTATTCACCCCCCTCTAGGCAACTTTTAATTGGTATCAGATCCTAATCTCCTTATTAGGGTTAACCGCTTGGAGAAACGATGTCGCTTCCAAACATTTCCACACCTTCATTTGAGGTATCCCTTTTTGACAGAGCAAACTATGTTTTGTGGAAAACTTGTATGTCCTCTTATTTTAAGGAAATGAACTCACAAATTTGGTGGATCATGGATATAGGTTTTTCTCATGTCATGGAGGATCATCCTCCAACAATAGGACAAGAGAAATGCTTGTATCTCGAAGCCCATGCATTTAATGCTTTATCTAGTGTTGTGAGTACAGAGGTGGAAGACATGATGCTAAAGAAGCATGGATTGCCAAAGAGTGCACACTTGATGTGGAAAGCACTTGAGGAGATGTATGGCTCTAGCAATAATGGGAAACCATTGTTGGGATGTGAGCCTAAGAACATCTCGCTTTCAGCAGGCTCAAAAGACAAACACCAACATGAGCAATCAGAAATTCAAGAAAATAGGATTAATCCTATGTGCCTGGGAAACCCGGTTGGTCCGGCTTCCCAATCCGGTGTGTCCGGTTTTGGTAGAACAGAAATTGTTTCTATTAAAATTGTCAATGATCTTGATTGTTGCAGGTTTAGACCAAGTGAAGAGTCTACATCACCTACAAGCTCATGGCTGGAAGATGAGAATACTTTTCATCACATGGCCAAAAGACAAAGAGAATCCAAAAAATCCACACTTGTGAAAGGTGATGATTTGAGTAGCAATGATGCATGTGTTGTTAACTCTTTATCTTATGTAGCACAACTAGAGAAGGCAAATCAAATGATTTTCAAGGAATACCAAAAGCTTGCTAAAAAGCATCTTGATTTGCAAAAGAAACATAGCATGCTTTTAAGTTCTCATGACAAGCTTGTTGACACTTGTGTCATGCTAGAGACAACACATGAGGTTGCTTTGACAGTGGTAAAATCCTACCAACCTCACACTTGCACATGTGCACCTATCTCCATTGATTTATCTTGTGCTAACATATGTTGTCCTCAAGAAAAGCCATCTCTTGATGAGCATATAATTATAGAAATTTGTGATGATCTTATTGCAAGTGAAAATGATGCTCTCAAGGAAGAAGTTAAGAAGCTCAAGATGGACTTAAGTCGGTTGAAAAGTAAGGGTCATGTGCAATCATCTCAAGATAACTGTGACAACATGGTGAAAAAGCTTGAGAAGGTATCAAGCGTCACATGCTCTCAAACCTCCACAATTGATCCTGAAGAAGTTCATAACATAAAGAGGAAGATCAAATCAAGTACTCAAGTCATTTGCTATGAGCACAAAATGACACTTTGCATCTAAGTGTCCAAACAAGAAGAAGGATCAACCAACACTTTCTAGAAGACAACAAAGCCTATGAAAGGGAAGGTGTTTTGGTTGCAAAGAGAGAGGGCACAAAATCACTCAATGCACATCAGAATCAAGAAAGCAGCAAGTATGTGAAAACTGGATGGACCGGTCTTTGAAACCGGAGTGCCCGGTTTCTACAAGCAAGCTAAGATCTATTGAGAAGCTTGAGAAAGGTTTTGTGTTGGCACTTAACCGATACATGAACAAGAGTGAAAGCCCGAAGAGGAAACTCAAAGTGAGGGCAAACAAGATCAAGCACCGAAGATGTTATATTTGTCGTGAGAAAGGACACATGAGTAAGGATTGTTCTTTGTCCCAAACCTCTGTCAATCCTATCCATAATAATTTGCTATGTGCTAAGGCCAATATTGACACTTGTGCTACCAAGGTGATTAGTTCGCCCATTGATAGTGCAAAGTCACTTTGGATGCCAAAAGCTTGTGTGACTAACACTCTAGGACCCAACAAGTGTTGGGTACCAAAATGTGCTTGAAAGTGTTTATGGAGTGCAGGTGATATGCATTGATGGCTTGGCATGGACAAGAAGAAATCATATACATGCAAACTTACCAAGCATGAAAAAGTTTCAACATTCTCTACATCAATGTTATCAAGGGAACAATAAGTATCACTACACATCTCTCTCTTGTGTTCCTTATTCCTGCTGTAATGTGTTTACAAGTTCATGTAATAGCTCGAGAAGTGCTCTCTAGAAACATTACATGAATGTCATATGTAAAGAGATGAAATTAATGTCTCCTTTGGAGAAATCTATCTTGTGAACATCTTTCAGGAGCTACAAGCATACAAGAAGTCAAGAAAGCCAAATAGAGAGGGATGGAAGTTCCGTCGTCTCAGTGATGGAAGTTCCGTCGCCACCCCTTACATGGTTCAAGGTGGTTCTGTGGCTTCACCAGCTCGGAACAGAGAGTAATGGAAGTTCTATCATCAATCGATAGAAGTTCTATCGGATCCACAAAAAGGGAAATGATGATGAAGTGATCCAGAAGAATAGTAAAGCAATATCTGGGTAGATAAGTGACCTTTGTTGAGTGAGGGATTAGCAACACATGGCCAAACATAAAATCAACAAATGAACACACATGCCTATGTGGTTGTGAGTGTTTCTAGACTTGTTCCAATTCTTGTTGCTTATTATTCCCTCACCATAACCAAGATATAATCTGAACCTCTCCAAGTTCTTAATAGAGCATGTGCACTCATAAGATTATTCCAAATTTTAGTGCACAAATTTAGGGGAGATTCATTCTATATCTTGTGTTAAAAGAGACTAATATTTTGGTTGAGTTACCTCATGACTATTCTCATTATGGAGAACAAATTTTGTGGAAGATGCCTCTTGCTGAGATAAATTTAAAAAAGAAGAAGCATAAGTCATTGAGATGATCTCCAGTAATGTCAAGACCATAAGTCAAGAGTGCCATTGAACTTTCATGCTTCTTCTCCTCATAAGAAAAATTCCTACTTATTTGGTTTGTAAGTGGTTCTTGACACTTCTCAAATTCTAGTGGTTTATCTAATACCTTAACTAAGACATAGTGTAAATCTCCTCATGATCATAACTGAGCAGTGTGCACATGTGAATATTATTCAATGATATGGTGCACACATTAAGGGGGAGATTCACACCATGTCTTATGTTAAGAGGAACTAATGTCTTTTTGTAAGTGATTGTGTGGGCAGCATTTACATGGATAACTTTGCTTGTGGAATTACTATCATTGTGAAGGCATTGAAAGTGCATTCAATCAAGTGGTAGATGTGACAAATGACAATGGAGACGTCCGACGTTCATGAGTCCCAAGATCTATCATACTTAAAATCTGGCAATGTCTTGACTTGATCATTGACAAAGCATGCAAGAGTACATAGCTGCATGAATGCTCCCTCACAAGAAAAAGAGAAGAACAATCTAATGGCAAAGGTATGTCTTATAGTTATAGCTTTGTGTTCCTTTGCATATAGAACCCATGTGATAGGTTATGCCTTGGCATGTGTATGGCCACGTGTCATGGCATGCTCTTTGTGAGCTAGGATAGATTTTTCAAAAACTTCCTTTATCTTGTTATAATTGTGGTTTGTTTGAAAATATTTGGTTCTTGATCTTTGTGATCATGCGAGCAAATTATGGTTATAGTTAAAATTGATTGATTGTCGTCTAACTATAGTTTGTGAGATTGTCTATCTCAAGTCCAAAAATCCAATCTTGCTCCACTCTGATCAAAATCTCAATCTCTCACTTTTTGGATTAAGATTTGCAAAAGGTTGGAAAAGAAAAGTGCAAAGGATGCATATGAGAATAAGATCTACAGATGAGAACAAAGGTGACTGAAATTGGGTAAGAACCTATGATTGCGAAGAATGGAATAGAAATTAACAATTCTCAGGTTTAACCCAATCTTGTCAAAACTTTCATAGTCCTTAAATGTCAGATGTTGTTGGAACCAGAGAGCGATGGACGGAACTTCCGTCGCTCAAGTGACGGAAGTTCCACCACCCACAGATCTAGAGTCCTCCAACCTATCCTCCATCTATCATTCTTTGATCCAGCTGCTTTATTGAAATGGTTCACCTTTATCAGTTGCAAAGGTAGTACGGATGATAAAAGGGGAATAAGAATAGTCAAGGCAAGGCATGATATGGAAAGGAGAGGATAGTTTCATTCCTCTCAATATCAGAGGCAGAAAAAGACAACTAAGAGGCCATTGACTAGAGGAGAGACATGGCCATAAAAGAGGAAGTAATAGCACCTGTTGACGATGATCAAACCTACTTTGTTAGTGATGGTGTAGAGGATTAAAACTTGGCTTCCATCTACTCCATAGAGACATCATCAAGGGAGGGGACAAGCTAAGTCAACTAGTGCAGCAATGGTTTCTGAAGGAACTCAGGAAGAAGAAGAAAATGAGGATTTTGAAATATTTGTTGTGGATAAGCCTATAGCATCAGCAGTCAGAAAACTTTAGTGCTTCTTTGTTCTCAGAACCTTCTAATCATTTTTTGAAGAACAAGAGTAAACTACAAAGTGCAATTGGAATAGATAAGAAAGATGAGAGCAATCAACTTGAAGCTAACTCCAAAAGAAGTTGGAACTGATTATAAATTTTGGCCTTAATTTTGGTAAGATTACTATGAGTCATGATCATACAAGGCAATGTCTATTACTCAATGGGCAGATTGGAACTACATATCTACTAATGATGATAAATTCTTGACACTGAGATGACTCAATGCAAGGCCAAAAATGTGAATGATGTTTTAGCATTTCAGAAGAATTGAAACAATGAGATTATTGTGTTGAAGAGCATGAAAATGTCAGAAAATCTGATTGAATGACAAAGGAATAGTGGTATGGGTTCACATATGCTCAATTTACTATACTTCTTTGTTTTGGGTGAAATGATGCCAACTATTCACATCTTCACATTTACCCCCACCTTGAAGCTTGAAAGGATAAATTTCATGTATCCAAGAAACAAATAAGGGGCAGTCAAGGAATACTACAAATTTACTTACATTCTATGCCTGTGTCAACAATATGTTCAGGAAGGCTATCACACCTAGGGATGAAGACTCCACTCCTCCTCATGGCACTCCTGTCTTAGTGTTTGACTTCATATGGGAAGAAATTAAGGGCATTGCAAATTACTTTCGGAGGAGTTGTGAATATGCACCATATATCACATACATGATTGAGAATCACTAGTGTCACTTTTAAGTGTGAGAGAGAGCTAACAAGAGTTACAAAATCCAATTTCTACCACAACAAGAGATGGACACAACCATAGCTTCCTCATAAATATAGTGCTTGTCCAAAAGCTCTAATTTCTAAAAGCCTCTGTTAGTTGAAGACAGAAAGCAATGGAACTTCTGTCATCCATTTATGGAACTTCCGTCATTCTTTGGATTTATCCCCACTGGAGACAGAGAGCAACGGAACTTCCCTCGTCCAACAACAGAACTTCCATCAGTTATAGCTCTAAGGAAAATCATGAACATGCTACTTTGCCTAAACAAGGAACATTATGAGGTAGATGAGAGGGCATATCATAAAAGACATGAAAGAAAGAACATCACCAAAAGAATCAAGGAAAACTCATACCAAGTTGGAACTTGAGCATCCTTGCTCTCCTATTGGTTCAGAAAGTGCAAGGAGTCCTATAGAGTCTTGTGATGAGGAAATAATAAAAATTGAGCAACATGGCTACCCCTCTAAAATTTGTGGTGACATGAGCCTTAGTGGCTATGGCAGCTATGAATTTGGTGGTACTGGAGATTCCACATCAGACCAACCTTCTCTTTCTCACCCACCTCGAAACTAATGGTAACATGAACAAAGAAGGGAGGTGTCTTGGACTTCATGCCTTGAGCTGAAACTTTTTGGTGCTAGATGACAAAGAGGGAGAGAAAAGTAGATTAAAGCTCAAGCTACATGGTGAGAATACAGAGAGAAAAGAGAAAAGTAGATTAAAGCTCAATCTCAAGACTTAGTGGCATCACAGGTGGAGAAGTCTCTTTTTATCTCATGGACGTGAGAACAATTGTTATGTGTGAACTTGTGTGTGAACCTCTCTTTATCTTTGTTTTTAAGAACCTTTTTACTTGAGATAATATGTGATGCATTATTGTAATGATGTAATGTTCTTTATTGGGAGTATGTGAAGTCTAGTGTTTGCTAGACAACACATATGCTTTCTTCTCAATTTGTTTTTGTGTGTCTTTCTTGGCATATGCATCACGAGATATTTGCTCACACACACTTTTTGCACCCCACGAATGCACACATATAGGGGGAGCTCTCATTTCAACTTGAAAATATGCAAATGGCATTTTGGGCCATGATTCGTGAATTTCATTCAATATGCACAAATTTAGGGGGAGCTCGTCTATATGTTTGCATTCAAAATGCTTATTGAATATCTCTTGTAAGATTTAATCAAGGTTGCCATCAATCACCAAAAAGGGGGAGATTGATAGTGCATCTAGTCCCCTAGTGGGTTTTGGTGTATTGAATGACAACATGATTAAAGGACTAATGATTCTTTCTAAGTGTATAAGCAGGAATTACAATCTTGGATGTACACTCTATGGCTGAAATGAATATGATTGAGATTGTACACTGATTCTAGTTATGAGACATGAAAGTTCATGAGTTGATTTGGTCTCACAAGACAAGGCTTGTACACAATCAAAGTATGATAAAGGACAAAATGATGACATGATGAAGAGACACTCATGAGCAGCTTGATCATCAATACAATGAGGTGTCATAAACAATTAGGTCTATGCATGAACAAGAGTGAGAGGAATCAAGTGCAACGTTGATTACAAGATGAATGAATAACTACAAGCAACTTGATCAAGCAACATAAAGAAGATCTTCAGATAAAAGCTTAATGACAATACAAGTTGTATGTGAGTTGAGTTAGCTTAATGGTGAAGAATTGTGCACGACCGGGTCAAGATGAACCATGCAAAGGAGAAGGGAAAGCAAGGCTTAGTCCAAGGGATCGGAGTAATGGTGAAGGGCAGGTGAAGCTCAATCTCGATGAGCCAAGCAACAAGAGTCATATACTTCAGAGTATCATATAATTGAAGATTTTAAATGACATGTGAGTACAAATGGAAGTTGATCGTAAGGATTCAAATACTCCAAGTCATAAGCTCTAGGTGATGGCGCTTAGAAGGAGAATACATATGGCAATTCCTTTTTGAAGCCAAATGAAGAAAAGTGGCAAGTATCAATTATGCTATCTCAAGTTGAAGAAAGTTTCTTTTATATTTAATCTTGAGTTAAGGCATGCCGCTCTATCAAGAGGGATGTCACATAGGTGCTTGCAAAGTTTCAATGCTCAACAAAATCCCAAGTGAGATGAGAGAAGCAAAACAGCCACAAAATAACCCAAAAATAGCCAACCCAGGAACGAAGGAAGTTCCGTCGGAAGTTCCATGAGAAGTTCCGTCGCTAGACATGCCAACCCGAGAGCGACGGAAGTTTCGTCGTTCCAGAGTTTCACTCTGTCGCAAACCCGAGAGCGACAGAAGTTCCATTGGAAGTTCCGTCGGTTGAATCTTCAGTATCCTCTCATCCCGAGAGTCACGAAAGTTCCATCATGTCCTGTCCTAGTAGAATCCTAGCCCGTACAATGGCTCTTTTTGAAATGACGGAAGTTCTGTGGGTTTTCACGGAAGTTCCGTCAGTCACTGAAATGTACTCCAATGGCTAGTTTTTGAGGCTCCTCTATAAATAGCTCATCTTTCCCCTCCTTTGAGGGCTGCTGGCTTCCCCCACGAAAATATCATTCTCAAAGCATTCTAGCACTCTCCCCAACTCCTCTTTGTGAGGATTCATCTCTTTGTGAGAGTTGGGTTGAGAGAAAGATTCCTTGTGAGAGAAGTTGACACTTGAGCATTGTTTCAAAGCAAGCATCCGTGAGACATTTGTTACTCTTGGAATTGAAGATTCCTAGACGGTTAGGCGTCACCCTAGAGCTTCCAAACTTGTGGTGAGTCTTGGGAAAGTTTGTAAAGGTGTGATTCGCCTCCGGAGGAAAAGAATCAAGTGGAGAAAGAAATCTGAACACAATCTTTGTGATTGCTTGGCGAGGGAAATGGTTGAGAGATTACTTTGCGTAGCTCCTC
The DNA here is from genome assembly GCA_032690845.1 of Eleusine coracana subsp. coracana. Classification (NCBI taxonomy): domain Eukaryota; kingdom Viridiplantae; phylum Streptophyta; class Magnoliopsida; order Poales; family Poaceae; genus Eleusine; species Eleusine coracana. The sequence goes on from CM064430.1 coordinate 5,919,031, forward strand.
AATGAGGAAGTAGGGACAACGTTGTGTAGTTGCCGAACCTCGGTAAAAATCCTTGTGTTTTTCTCTTTACCTTCCCGCTTTTCCTTTTATTCTTGTATTGTTCTCTATATATATTGTGCTCGATTATCTTGTGCATTGTATTGCTAGCTACTTATTGTAGGACTTGTGCTATACCTCGTGCTAGCTTCGCTTCTATCAAGTATTGTATCTCTAACCTCTTAAATTCTGTATTTCATTGTGTTTTCACCTCCAAATCAAGGAACCTTAGTTATTGTGACAGAACTTCCGTCACCATAGAAATTCCGTCAAAGAACAATGAAAGTTTCTTCGTTCTCTGTTTAATCCACATTTAAGTTTGATTTCAGATCAAATTTTTAGATTGCCTATTCACCCCCCCCCCCCTCCCCCTCTTGGCAACTTTCAGACATACATTTGATTTGCCTGGAATTTCATATGGACTACTCATGATTACATGATAATGGTATTTGAAGATTATAGTGGTTGGATAGCAATAAAATACAAAACAAGGGGTTATTTTAGAATGGTATGATGCACAATGAATTCCACATACAGATATAATGCAACCAAGCTTTATATATCATAATGCAGATTATATCGGACAGATTGGGCAAAATAACCTTTGATGCATAGTTTGATTTCTTGTGTTCCATTGTTTACTCATTCCTTAGCGAACTACATCGAGCTCAGCAAGGAAACATCACGGATAGGAGGATAGAGGAGGCAAAAAAAAGATGAAAGGAGGAGGAAAGGAGGATTTTGTAGAGAGGGAAAAGAATAGAGAGATGAAAGCGTGAGGTGGGTTTGGGCTCCCTCGACATTTCTTTCATCTGGATTGGGGGAGTTTCTCACTGTGGCTGCCAATTGGCTTCTAGGGGACGAGTGCTCACAATGGAATGCTATTTGTAAGTTGCGGAATGCAAAGTCAATCAGCTTCGACTGTCCCACCTTCGATTCATATGTCATTAACGCTAATTTGTTGTCCTTGCTCTGTTGCTCACGATGGCTGTTCACGGTGGAGTGGAGCCACGACATGGGAAGCAGAGCAGCAGCGGTCTCCATGCGTCCGTCGGCCCGTGTCGCATGGGCTCCGCATGCTGGGCTCCTCAACTCCATGTCACTGTGTGCGCGTGCCGGGTGACGAGGCGGGAAGCATGGCCGTCTGACGGTCGCTGGGACCCATGGCAGGACGGCCGGGCGTGCTCAACAGGGCGGCAAACCTGAGGAAGGGCATGGCGGCATGCTTGACACTCGAGAAGGCAGGACAGGAAGAGTTCTAAGGTGAAGGGTGAAGCGCGACAAGGCGGAGAAATGGCGCTAGGTCTCGGTATGGTTCTGGCCTCATCGGGACTGACCATGCCAAGCCGGGGAGCGGAGAAGACAGTGGTCGGATGACGGTGTGAGAAGACGACTGGAAATGGAGAAGATAGATTGGGTACGGCGGGCGGTTCTGGAAGCTTCTTATCAAGCCATGTCAGGCCCGTAAAGAATCAATGGTGAGGAGCAGCTGCGGGTAAATCAACGGTAGTGATGGTTAAACAGTAACCCAACCAATCAGAATGCAGAGAACCGTACGCCGTTTAATAGTAGTAAGATATCCTCATCATAATACAGCACGGGAAATTTTGTAATCGGGAATTCATTAACTGGACGTAAGCGATGCTCACCTTAGCCTGGGCCCTAACGATTAGCGCATGACGGCACTGCGCGAGGCTGTACAACGGGAACAATCGGCCCACTCGCCGCCGGCAGCGAAGGCGAAGGAGCTCATGAACGCCGTCACCGTGGTTGTCATTACCACTAGGAAATGTCTACTAGCTTTTAATCCATTAAAAATTTTAATTGATAGTTTGTTTCTTTATATTTTAATTTTTTATAGGATTTTTTTTATAATAATTGTAAATCGTTGATCTAGATTTAATGGATTAAAGCGGTGATTGAAAGTTACCCAAACTTTTAATTAGCTGAAAATTAGCAAGTTCTAATATATTGTATAAATGATTTTTTTATTTAAATCATATAAAGTGTTTTGTTTTGTTTAAATCTATCATAATGTACGGACACTTTCCTACTAGTTATATATAGTGTAACCAAATCAACACTGATTTTTTTAATACCTTGCTTTGTGCAATTTTTCTTTCAGAAATGTTGGCAACTTGCAAGAATTGCGTTAAGCAACTGTAGCTCGATCGCCAACATTTCGCACCGGACTCGATAAAATTTATAAAAAGGAGACTGTGAGTGCTGAATACCTCTGTTTCGTACTAGCTGCTTGTCATTGTATTATCATAGCGGTACAATACAGCGACTTACATGCATACGTATATATATGCACGTATGCACGTACATGCAGAAAAGCAACGCTACACAGTTACAAAATCCTACAAACAAGGAACTACCCCCGTACATAGTAGTACAAGTACAAACCAATCTATATGCACACTACTACACGTTGACGAAGGGCGCGCCGGTGATGTACTCGGTGACGGCGAGCGCGACGAGCCCGAGCATGGCGAACCGCCCGTTCCAGAGCTCCGCGTTGGCGTTCATGAGACCGCTGGTCTTAGCCTCGGCGCTCTCGCCCTGCAGCAGCGGCACCAGCGACGCCACTGACAGGATCGCCGCAGTGGCCACGAACCAGGCCAGGCCGGAGCCGCTGCCGGCCTGCGAGAGGAGGCCGTCGCCGCGGGACGCCTCGACTGCGAGCGCGGAGACGAAGCCCACCATGGCCAGCCGCCCGTTGATGCGCTCGGGTGCTGGGCCGCTGAACGCCAGCGCGTCCCACAGGCCGGGCTTCGCCGCCGCTTTGGGCTTGGGCTTCGGGGTGGTGGGCGCCGCCGCTGGGCTGGAAGACGGCGAGGAGGAGGTGGTCTCCTCTGTCGTCAGCTCAACATCATTCTGCAAAGAGAGAGGTGTTGTCATTTGTCAGTACTGTATAATCATAACTAGCGCATCAGGATTTCGTAACTGGGTGAAACTAAGTGATGCAACATCATCAATGCTCACCTCAGCCTGGGCCCTGACGACCAGAGCACGACGGCGCGCCGGCACGACCCCGTACACTGGGGCTACGCGGCCGGCACGCACGCCGGCGGCGGCGAAGGCGAGGGAGCTCATGGAGGCCATCACCGTGGTTGCCATTACTACTGGGAAAATGCACGGGCTGATGTTGAAACTAATTAAAGCTACACTAAGCACCCTTTAATTTGTTTGCTGACTTCGCTGCTGTCTTGTTTGTTGCTACTGATGCGTAGTCGATGGTTCGGTAAGTGGCGGGCGGCCAGATTTATAAGAAGCCAACAACGAGCGAGCCCGTGATCAGATTGAGCACACGGGGATCGGCGATGGTGGCCGGGAGAGGGGCCACGTCGTCGGGGGCATACAGAGCCTAAGCCTAGTATACTTGTGCGCGACGTAGACAGCAGCGGGTTCACGGCTCGCTGGAAGATGAAGTTGCCTGGTGTTTGCGTCGCCATCGACGTGGACGCTCAGGCCGCCGTGAAGTTGGGTGTGCAGAGCTGGCTCTCGCTCCTCCTCCTGTAAAGAGTGCAGGCGATTCCAGAACCACCACGCAGCCAGGGTACGCGAGAAATGTTTACGTGCTATGTGCTGCTACGACGTCTCTCTCGGTTGGATACGCGTGTAACACATACATCTTTCATAATTTGTGAATAAATAAAACATAAAAATATATTACTGGCACAATATATTACACGGACCATCTATCTGACACCTGTAATTGTCTTTAATGTAACCGATCGATCAGCAATTAACATTATGGCTTAACATTGGCTGATACTTATGTTTTTGGTTCAAATTTTTCATTGTTATTTTTAAGGCTGCAGCAAGGTAAAATATCACAAAATAATTTAATTTGCCAAAATGCACTGCACCAATGAAACAAAAAGGATTGCCAACAAATTGTGCACCATGGTTTTGTCACGTCTGGTTAGAAGTTAAGTCAGCATAGACACCTTATTAAGAATTACATTACAAGTACTATTTTTCTTTCAATGCCCATATGAATTACAATGAGAGTTATCCACACAAGCATAGGAATATAGGATATACATTCCAAGACATTATTATAATATTCTAATTTTGTTAAATTTTAAATGTATCGAAGATATTTCTTAATAAATATTTGGAGCATCAACAATACACAATATATGTTGGATTTCGTTTGTGCTTCCAGGATCCAAAGATATATGAATGAATATTTAGTATGACACTTGTCATGCGCATGCACCAATAGTTAACAGTGTTTATGCAAATAATGTGAGGTCAAAAGTAAAATTCCTATTTCATGGTGTTGCTTCATGTCAGATTTGTCCCTCAAAAGGAAACAAACAATTACTAAGTCCTAGCCTAGGGACAATAAAAACACTTATATATGTACCACTACATGACCCTAAAAAAACTATACCTTACTATAGTGGTGGAATGTGAACTGTCCTAACATTTTATCAATATGATAAAAATAGAAACAAGAACATCATATGTTTGATCCATATCAAAGAATGTTGTGAGTTATCGAGATATGTTTGCTCACTTGGTGATACACATGATATCATGTCAGACATGCATTTTGATATAAATAAATTGTAAAGAATTATAAAAAAACTAAAAAAACATTCTCCAAATATTTCCCTTAATCAAGTAATAAAATAATCTTGTAACATTAAGATATAGTAATTAAGATGTACTCTTAATGAGAATTCCTCAAGATATATTTCTATTAGAGTAAAGGTGCGGAAAGGTGTGTATCAAATAGCAGCAAAAAATACCTATTTTTTGTTGCATATAAGTTCAGTAACTATAGTCTAACTAATAATAGTTTTTTTATGTGGAAACTACATAGTAAATACTTATTTTTTGTTGCGTATAAGTTCAGTAACTATAGTCTAACTAATAATAGTTTTTTTATATGGAAACTATATAGTAGCATGATAAAATAAAACAAGGCACGCATAGGTACCTCATTCCCTCACAATTAAAAACATACCGTTCTAGATCATAGCTATCGTAGACTAGTTTCACCATTGCTGGAGAGGAGAGTAAAATTGTTGCCTAAATCTTCTCTCTCCTATTGCTAAAATAAAATTTAAGTCTCTATTTTTAATTATTCTATTGGAGATGTTCTAACAAAAAATGACTCATATGTATTCAAGCAAACGTAGTGAGTTTCCTTGGATTTGAACTTGACTCCTCTACACACAATCAAGTTCTATGTCAGAATACAACATGTGTAACTTGCGAACAATTTGTGAAGAGTCGTCAACAAAGGGACGGTGCTAAGCTCTCTAATTTTGATGTCCTGGTTGAATTTTAAATAATTTGCTTCTCATACTATTAGCTCCTACTACTGTTCTCATAACAAATATAGTTATATATAGTGTAACCAAACCAACACTAAGCATTTTAAGGCTTTGTGCAATTTGTCTTTCAGAAATGCTTGCAACTTGTAAGATTTGTGTTAAGCAACTGGAGCTTGCCAACTTGCATCATTCACATGAATTTTGCACCATGCATGGTGAAATTTATAAAACGGAGACTGGAGTGCTGAAAATCTTTGTTTCCTACTAGCTGATGGTTGATGTCTTATGAGTAAAGTGCATCGTAGGTCCCTAAACTATTTAGGAATGTTTATTTAGATCCATAAACTTTTAAAGTAACAAACTGGATACTAAAACTATTCTCAGATGGTCATCCAGATACACAAATTTTACAATGACCATATATATGTCCATGGTCTATTTATTTTATGTCAACCAGGTCCACACTGATCACGGGTATGACCGTTTACCCGTCATGTGGTGATGACAGCAGCATGTCACATGCCAACCATACAATGTATGGAAGGCAGACTGTAGCCCGTTGTCATGGGGAAAAGGCAGGCCATCATCACTATAAAGTTTGTGGACCTATATCACCATCCGAGAATAGTTTAGGGACCCAGATAGTTACTTTAAGAGTTTGTGGACCTATATGAATGTTACTAAATAGTTTAGGGACCCATGGTGCATTTCACCTCATGTATTATTATAGCGATACAATATAGCGACATACATGCATTTTTTTAGAAATGAGGTTTACACCTCCCACTTTAGTAGAAAGCAGGCAACAAGAGTTTACAAAGTACCAACACACCAACCGGAAAAAAAAACAAAACACTGTCAAGGCAAACATACTAGCCTATTACATTCAGTAACTGCTAAGGAATCCTTCCTTCTGAACTTTGTGAAATAGAAGGATCTGGCTGTTAAATTGATCAGGAGGTGACCATTGTTTGAGCCCTCTTGAAGACTTCACTTGCCACCGCCCTGAGGATTTGGCTTCCTTTCTGCAACATCCTTCTTGCCTCCGGTTTCTGCAAAATTTCCCATTTATCAATCCAGCTACATGTGCTGGATATTATCTCGTTTGGGTTAGAAATGACCATCTTTCAGAAGCAAGCATCATTCCTTTTTTCCAAATTGTCCATACTACTGTTGCACAACCCAGTAGACAGCCTTGCTTTGTGTCCTTATCAAAACTGTCTGCCCAACTGCCCAGCATGTCCCCAACGTTATTAGGCCTTGCCTTGATCCGTAGAGCACATTTAACTATTGACCAAGTATATTTAGCACCGGACAGTGAAACATAAGGTGTTGAACTGATTCATGGCTGCCACAAAAAACACAATCAGGATTTCCCTTCCAATCTCTCTTCATTAGGTTATCCTTAGTTAATATGTTATCTTTAAGCAATAACCATAGAAAAACCTTTATCCTGTGTGGGACTTTTACCCTCCACAGAAATTTTTGAGGGAAGTCCACTCACACATTTTTAGCTTCTTATATAGAGAGCTTACTGAGAAGCCCTTCTTTCTCAAGTTCCAACATAATCGTTGTTCCTCTTGTCATGACTACGTTTGCATCTTGGGCATACAACGTCCTGATGCTCCTTTTGATACAATATGCAATAATTTGGACACCTGTGAATTTTTTGCACGTCTAATGAAAGTGGAGAAATCAGTTTCTTACCAAGGTATGTGGTCCTTGGCAACAAGTTGGGCTTTGACAGCGCATCGGATATAAGTTTCAACAAATCTATAAAACTAGCGTCTAACCAGCCATGCATGTCCTTCAGCTTCATTAGCTCAAGTACAATACACAACAAAGTGAACTCTTTCCCACGTCCCTTAGATTCCTCATATAGTGCGTCCTTTGATGCCTTCTCTATTATATAAAAATTATCAAGCCCTATAGTTGTACCGGCGCTGATCAACACCTGAGGCTCAATATGGCATAACAACTCCTCAACATCAAAATCAGCTTTACCACGTGACTCTGTCGCAGCTGCACCAGGCAAATTTCATATCAACTTCACTGTTCTCACCATGTTTTGTCCATGTCGTGTATGCTGCAACAAAACTCCTCTACACCAAGTGTGATTTGATTACTTCTATATCCTTCTATAGCTTTTCATTCTTACAATCATAGCATGGACAATGTATATCAGTCGTTCCTTCAAGCCAAGCAATGTATAGCTTTTCATGTTATGTAGCTGTTCAATGGTAAGAAAAGAGTGTAAGTTGGCTAAGGACCATGTTGGTCAGCTTGAGAGTGAGCTCAAGGATCTTGTCACATCTCATGATGCCCTAAACAAGAGTTATGACAAACTCAAGGGTGATCATGTAGAGCTTCATGAGAAGTACAAGGCCCTTGAGATTACTTTTGAGGCCATCAATGTTGAGAACCTTCCCTCTCCCTCGTCTAGTTCATCAAAGAGTGATTCTTCTACTATGTGTGATGAACTAACCACCTCGGTTGAGGTTTCTTCTCTTGAGCCACTTGTTTTGAAGGAACTTCACAAGCTCAAGGAAGAGAGGGATATGATGATGAAGGGATTTGAGAGACTCAAAGCCACTCATAGGGAGATACTTGGGAAGAACCAAGTAAATGAAGTCTCCAAGACTTCTTTCCTTGAGCCATCCATGTTGGAAGAATATCACAAGCTCAAGGAAGAGAGGAAGATGGTGATGGACAGTCATATCCCGCCGCCATCGACATCATTGGGACGAGTGATTCCATCTCCACTTGGATCAAACCCCTTCTCGCCGACGACTACTATTGTGAGAGGTGTTGCAAGGATGGACATGCCACCAAGGATTGTCCCATGGTGAGAAATTCCATTGTTTTGCCTAATGTTAACTTGTTCCATGAGAACACACATTTTAAGGTTTTAGGAACAAGGATGGCAAGGTGAAAGCTAAGGCCTTGGGACCACCAAACAAGAAGAGGAAGGTCAATAGCATATGGGTACCTAAGTGCATTGTTGATCTTGAGAGATCAGCTACGTACAAGTGGGTGCCCAAGAACAAGACCTAGATGGTGGTGGTGGTGGACCGAGTGCTTTCATAAAGATCATATGAAATCCACCACAAGTGACATGGACCTCAATGACCTATCTACTCATGAGGGAGGTAACTGTGTTAGTTCTTGGTAGTTGTAGTGTGTTTTTCTTTCTCGTGCATTGCATGGTAACTAGGACTCCTTTGTGACTAGTATGCTTTGCATCCATGCATGTGTAAATAACTAAAAGAAAAACACATAAAAATTAGTCAATGTCTAACCCATCCAAGATAGCTATAAGCAAGGGGGAGTGCTTGAGATGGTTGTTTGATTTCTCTCAAGGCAAGGGCATGGCTTATAGTGAGTAAGCTAGGGAGGGGATCAAACTTGACATTGTTAGGTTTCCTTTGTGTCTAGTTCTTTAATATTGCTTGCATTTACATGGCATGTTTACTTTCATTGCATATGTAAAATGCTTGTTGCATGCATCACATAGAAAACACAAAGGAGGATTGTCACATTAGGAGATATTTGTGCCTTATGCTCTATATGAGATTACATCTCCATAAGTGTGACCAAAGAAAAGGATTGTGCTTCATGCCCTTTGAGCAAGCTCTTAAGAACTCTGAGGTTAAATCTACTCACGTGGTTCATGGACTAAGGATCATACATAACCTTTGGTTCTTATTTGCCTTGGTTCTTTTTGTTCGATCTTTCTTTTGGCATTTGCGAAAACTATGAGGCCATAGAGTGCCACTATTTCAAAATGAGTGTTTGAGTGTTCCCTCTATATTCCAAGTGCGGTGTTTATTTGTGTGTTTAGCGAGGCACTCGAAAAATGGAGAAATTCCTTGACTCAGCAATTTCTGGAAGTGATCGTACGGTCCAGTCTTTAGATCGTACAATCCGGTCAGTGGCACTAGAAACAGTGCCTAGGGGGAGTCTGGTCGTAGAGACCGGACAATTCGGTCCTAGAGATCGGACAGTCCGGCCTGCAGTGGCCAGCAGATCCCGACCTGACCGGACAATCCGGTGTAGAGACCGGACTGTCCGATTAGTTCAGTTGATCGCATGAAGCGAATCCTGTTCTGGACCGTTGATTCGATTCTTGATGAATCTCGGTCGTCGACGATGTTTTGACTTAGGTCAAAATTGTAAGAGACCTTTTGGCCCCTTCCTCGTTCCAATCGACCGCCGAGAGCTCGCCCAGCTCGTCGCCGCCGCGCCACTCGACTCCACCATCGTCGAGCCCCTCGCACCTTCTCGCCGCTGACGAACTGCGCCGCCAGCCACGCTGCTCCCGTGTCGCACCTGCTCGGCCCCGCTCTTCCACACGCTCGCGCCGCCACTCGCCCCGCGTTGCCTCGCACAGAGCCGCCGCCTCTCCACCGTGCGTCGCCACGAGTTGCCGCCTCTGCTCAGCACTACCACCTCCCGCGCGCGCAAGCCGAGCTCCACCCCACTCCTTCCGCCGATTGCTAGGGCAAGCCAAAAGTCCGAGCTTTTTTGGTGATCGGAGAGTTCACTCGGTGTTCCTTTGATCTCGGTGTGTCGACTTGCCCCAGGGTATTGTGCCATTCACTCCTTTCATCAATTGATGCCCTAAATTTGAGCAATTTCCTTAATTGATGCAATTAGATGTAATTCCTATCTTTAGTTTAATTAATTAATTAATTGGCTCAACCTAGATGCAATTAATTACATGCTTATCTGTTAATTGCAATTCTAGGGTTTGTCTCCTGTCTAGTCTATAGTTAGATTTATTGCTATTATTTAACTGTACACTAGATGACTCGCACCAGCCACATATAGTCGATGATCATTGTTGCTACCTTGCACAATTGCCTAGTGATCATGTCCTTCACTCAGTGCTAGGATTTCTATTGTGCATTCTTTCCTAGCGATGCTTTGCTTGTAGGTGTATTAGGACTCTATGCTTATCCCATCTACACCTATGTACGTGCAGTGACAGCAGCAGCAGTCGGAGATGGCAGGATCAAGACAGGACAAGGGAAAGGGGAAGATGACTGAGAAGCCCAAGACCAAGAAGAGATCAAGACTGGATCCAGAGTCAGAGAGAGCCAGGAGAGTGGCTAGGCACTTGGATGCCATGGAGCAGTCACGGAGGACTCCAGGGACAAGGCTGATCTTAGAGCAGCCCCGTGAGACATAGAGTTTGAGGAGGAGCACTAGGCAGAGGACTACACCTCTAGCAGTCGGAGTTGTGCCACCGTCATGGCTGCAGCGTACTCCAGTTTCCCGTCAGGAGAGATCGTCGAGAACTGCGGATCAGGGATCCTCCAGGTAGCAGGAGGAGGAGTCCGAAGAGGAGGAGATTGGAGAGGAGACCTCAGAGTTAGAGTCTGAGGAGTTGGTTGAGGAGGAGGAGTCAGAGGGTGAGCCAGAGCAGACTGTTCCCTAGATGACAGCTCACCGAGCAGGAGACCCGAGGTACACTTGTCAGGTGTGCACGAGGAGGCTACAGAGACTGGTTTAGGCAGCCGAAGAGCCGGACATCCTCAAGGTTCCTGCAAAGGATCTTAAGGTACTTTGTTTCGTGTCCTTCGAGCAGTGGGTGTCAGTTCCCCGAGACCCCGCTGCTGAAGAGAGGTACTGGACGGTGCTCCAGAGGAGGATAGGAGAGGGCTTGAGACGCTGTGTTGCCTTGAGGACGAGATACAGGGTGCTTGTACCGCAGCAGTATACCACCTACCAGGCCATGAGGACGGCCACAGGCACAGACATGGAGCAGTACTTCTCGTACCTGTCAGGACTAGCTGAGCTAGTCACTGCTCCACTCAGGTTCAGGGAGGACATGGTCCTCGACTTCTACGCGATGTTGTGGCTTGCCAGAGACCGCTCAGAGTTCTGGTTCCTATTCAGAGGGCAGCCACAGTGAGTCACCAGGGAGGACCTGATCTCCCACCTAGGACTCCTGGCTTCAGACTTCCAGCTTTACAAGAGTGCCTACGGTACACTGGAACCACCCCGCAGACCTTAGGGAGGGAAGCTGCCTTCAGACGACCTTGTGTTGATTGCTTTCCACCACCCCACACTCTAGGCTTTGAGAGAGGCCCTGCTAGACTCACTGTAGAGGTCAAGGTGGTGAGAGCGATAGTCACCAGGACTATCATTCCCCAGTCTGGCTACAGAGAGGAGTTCACACTCTTACACCAGTGGGCTATAGCAGCCATCTTGAGGAGGTAGAATTTTGACTTAGCAGACCTTTTCATTGGAGAGATAGAGGAGGTCATTTCTGAGAGGGTTGGAGGACGTCAATTGGTCTACAGGCCCTACATCTGTTATCTCTTGAGGAGGATGAACCTAGTGACGGAGGAGCAGTACGACGCTTTCCCTGATATGATCACCAGCTACTCACCTAGAGTCCCCAGGGGATCCCAGTCTACCTCCAGCCAGCATACAGGAGAGGAGGAGCAGGAGTCACCGGTACTTCACGAGCAAGTAGCTCAGCCAGAGAAGGTGGATCCTAAGTCAGCCAGCACAAGAGCGCCTCCCCAGCCGACAGGGTTGCAGTCCGAGGACAATGTCACAGTAACAGCACTAGTAGGACGGTTGGAAGAGTTTATGCAGAGTGTGTCAGAGGACAGACGTCAGATGATGGAGCTTATCAGAGGACAGACAGATCTTTAGCGCCAGCAGATGGCCCTTGTCTCCGCTCTAGTGACTCAGATGACGGAGCTTACTCAGAGGCAGGCCGGTCAGCAGCCAGGACCTTCAGTGTTTCCTCAGTTTCAGCAGCTGCAGACTCAGCCAGGACCCATCACTGCACTGATGACAGCACAGTCTAGTGGACTATCACTCTCAGATTCTTACCGATAGGGGGACCAGGACAGACTTTCTCTTTAGCACAGCTCTCTCCTGTGTCAGCCTTCTCTGTGTTAGCATTGTTTGTCTCACCCTCACACTCGTCAAGCTCGCAGATGGCAGGACACTCCAGATTAGAGCATGTACCGGTCAGGAGTCTGTTCTCAGACATTGTGCACACTACTCGTGCAGACTCCCAGACCACCCTAGAGTGAGCGACAGCTTCAGCTCCACCTCTTACTGCCACTATTTCCACTCTTACTACTCAGGCAACAGAGGATCTTGTCTGTGGAGGTTTCACTCAGCAGGACGTGGCAGGCCTCATTCTACTCCAGACGTCAGCTCAGGAGACTGCCATGATCACTACAGTAGCACAGGACAGCGGGTCTGAGTCACCTGTAGACCTTGGTTTCTTTGAGCAGCTAGATGCTCAGGCGGCATAGGCTCAGGGAGCACAGCAAGATCCACCTCAGGAGCAGCCAGGAGCAGAGCCCACAGAGGACGTCGCTACACCACCTCCTTCGACCACGAGCGCATAGATGTTCATCTTTTCCCGCCTTTTTGGCTTTTTGGTGCTTGTTGCCAAAGGGGGAGAAGATATTAGGTCTAGCGGGAGTGGGAGTGTGATCTTGTTACGATCGAGAGTAGCTTGTATCTAGGGGGAGCTACGAGGTTTTGGGAGATAGACCATTTGGTTCTTATTTTGAGGAGTTATTTGTTGTTCGTGGATTATGATGAGTCATGAATTTCATTCGCTTGTGTTTGACTCATTTTGATCTCACTTGGTTTATTTCCTGTTCATATGTAGTGCTTGTATTTATTTATTATGTTATATGCATGTGTATAATATCATGATGATGAATGCTTGTTCTTAATTCTTATGCATTGTCATGCTAACTTGTTGCATCACATCATTTATGCCTTGCATTGCATGTCCTTATGCTTTCATTCAATATATTGCCATGACATGCATGCATTCTTTCATCTAGAGTATGCTCTTCACTCTCTTCCTTATATCTCTAGATGTTGCTTGATTGAGTATGACCTTATGCATTTCTCTTATATATTATTATTATTATGGTTCCTCTCAATCTTTGTGTAGCTTGTTTAGTCCAGTTATTCATTAAAGTTTTTCAATTAAGTAGTGGTTGTCATCAATCACCAAAAAGAGGGAGATTGTAAGCTTCAGGACTATTGATGATTGGATCCCCGTGGTATGGATGTTTTGGTGATAGATGACAACTATGAAATTGCGGGCTAACATCTACACAAGTGTTGTCTATGTAGGAATCATCTCTTAACTCTATTACAAATCATGTGGATGATAGTGTCCTTAGCGATTGATGACAATGACCGCAAGTATGGAGGCTTGTGAACTTGATAGAGTTCAAGGGTTGATGGAGATGGATCAAAGCGGAAAACAAGCTATGGTGCAAGTGTTTGGAACACTTGAGTAGTTGTTAGGGCTTTGAGTCCATAGGAAAAACCGGACTATCAAGGGGGTCTAGGTCATTCTCTTAGGTCATGTCTAGTCAATGATGTGCAAGGTTGCTCGGTGAACTCACAGGCACTAGGTGACAGTGGAGAAGCCATGGAGCTATTCGGAGAAGCCGGGAAACCAAGTCAAGCGAGGATGACGAGTTTCAGCTTCTGGACATAGAGACCGGACAGAGGGGTCAGTGGAGACCGGACTGTACGGTCACTATGGGAGTTTTTTAGGACTTAGCGTGAGGAGCCAGATGTCTACTAGTAGGAGACTCTGTACAGACCGGACGGTCCGGTCTACTGACCGGACGGTCCGGTCTACTGACCAAACGGTCCGGTCAGTAGGAGTGCCAGAGGAGCAGTCACAGTGTAGCGCCAGAATGTTTCTGAACTGGAGAGAGAAACGGACCGGACTGTCCGGTTAGGTGACCGGACTGTCTGGTCAGTTAGGATTTCAGCAGGGGCAGAGCCAGTTGTGCACAGAGGTGCAATGATCGGACTGTCCGGTCAAGCAGTGACCGGACTGTCCGGTCAATGTGCCTAGAAAGCTGATTTCATAGAGCAACGGTTAGTTTGAGGTTGGGAGCCTTTATAACTTTGTTATTGGGGTCTTAGAGACCCCTCTTGGCCAGTGGAATACCTGAGAGAATTTAGTAAGGTCCAAGAGGAAAAGAGGAGAGCACTAGGAGGAGATATTGCATATCTTAAGAGTGCTAGAGAAGAGTAGCTTGAGCATCTTGCACATCTAAGGGTAGGGTGTACTTGAGGGTGTGATCTAGATTGTTACTCTTAGTCTATGATGAGATCTAGACCGGTTAGATGTCAGTGATCGAGCCTATCATGATCGGTTGTGAGGGCCGTCATACGTTTGTACATGGTTTGAGCCCGTCATTGGAAGGGGCATCACTAGTGAGCGCCCGTGCCGGCTCGGGGAGTCCGGCAAGTTCTCGAGGGAGGCGAGCTTGTGCTTTGTGCAGTGGTGACGCACACCATGTATTCACTCGAGGAGTGATTGCGGGCTCGTGGGCGAGAATTCCACTTGGTGGCGAGAGGGACCGGGACTCCGACGAGAGTGGTCCAATGAGGATTAGGGGAAGGCGCCATCCTTCCGAGACCTCGGGAAAAAATCATAAGCATTCCTTGACCCTCTCTTTACTATTTCGCATTTGTATGCTCTAGTGAGTAGGGTGACTTGTGGCTTGCATAGGCTAGTGTGATTGGCTTCCGTATTTTATCTTATCATGAACACTAGCATATGTAGGGTCTTAGCCTACTAGACTTGTTTGGGTTTCCTTATCTTATTAGACTTAAGTAGCGAAATTGAAGTATTTGGAGTCGTGAACGGCTTACCGATTCAACCCCCCCCCCCCCCCTCTCTCTCTCACGAAACGCCTTCGGTCCTTACAGATGGTAACACGAGTAGATTGAGGAGGAAAACACTACTAGAAGAATCCTTGAATATTTTGCAAGTCATGTAATTTTTTGCGTGCTACAAGTTTGGTAGGAATCGAACTCACAACATTTTCTCACGTAATCACCCCTACCACTATACTACAGCCTGACTTGAGTCTTCACTTCATTATTATTATATAATGTCATACTAAACCGAGTATAAATTGCTTGTTTGAGATCATAAATAAATTCTAATTAAAAAATTGTCAACTACAAAGTTTCTTAACCTTTTGAGATCTACAACTTTCATTTTAGGAGTTTCGCCATCCAAGGTTGTTTATTAAATTTGAATTTTAAATTAAAGAATTTCAAATAAAGTTTTTGGTCGACAATATGATTTCAGATAAAAAGTGGTCAACAACAAAGTTTGATAAAAAGTGGTCAACTTTTACTTTTACTATTTCTTCATCTGAGGTCATTTGAAAAATTCTATTTTTCAAATTTAAAAAGTTTATTTACTTTTCATAGACAAAATTAATTTAAATTAAAAAGTGTTCAACTATAAAGTTGTATAACTTCTGAAGACCTGCAACTCTTACTTTGGTCTTTTGTTCATCCGACATAATAATAGTAATATTGTTCACAAATGCTATATATTTCGTTATAGTTTAATAAACTATATATATTTTGTGACAATGTTATTATTAATTTGAAAAATGACGAAAAGATCAAATAAAAGTTACATATCTTCGGAAGTTATATAACTTTGTAGTTAAATTTCTTAATTTCAATTAGTTTACTGCTTTAAAATATAACTTGAATTTATATTTGTCAAGTTTTTTTCCTAAGACGCAACAAAGATCTTATTTGCAAATTGTTTTCTTCATAACACTCTGGCAAAGAGCTTGTTTTCTGAATGCCGAACAAAAGAAGTTTGTTTTCTGAATGCCGAACAAAAGAAGTTTGTCTGAGTGTTTTTTTTTACACTTGACAAAGGGCTTTTTGCCAACTGTGTGACAAAATACATCCGGTAAACCTCTAACCACTCAGCAAATAGCCGATTTCCTCTAGTGAAAAGAATAAGTAACATACCCGCTGAAGAAGAAACACCGCAAATTTGCAGCAGTAAATTTGCCCAACTCTGAACGCAATCAAGTTCTGTCATAATACAGCATGTTTCACTCTGAACAAAACTCTGAAGAATCGTAGACAAAGCGCCGGAGCTCAGGTCTGTAATTTTCACGTCCTGGCTGAATTTCAAGTGATTCGTTTCTGATATTACTATTTCCATAACAAACAGGTATTGTAACCCACACTGCAAGTCAAGGCTTTGTGCAGTTGGAGCTTGTCAGCATGCTACGATTCGCATGAGTTTCTGTCCAGACACGGTACGGTGAAATGAATGGAAAAGGAGATTGGGGCGCTGAAAATCTTTGGTTCCTAGCTGCTAGCTGATGCATTATCAATTTCATTGCAAGTAGCCTGGACATACGTATACGAACATATACACGTACAGAAAGAAGCAACTACGCACAGTTACAAGATCCTACAAAGCTATACACCGCGGGCTGACCAATAAAGTTCACACGTTGACGAACGGATTGCCGGTGATGTACTCGGTGATGGCCAGCGCGACGAGCCCGAGCATCGCGAACCGCCCGTTCCAGAGCTCCGCGTCGGCGCTCATGAACCCATCGCTCCTCTTCTCGGCACTCTCGCCCTGCAGCAACGGCACCAGCGACGCCACCGATAGGACTGCGGCGGTGGCCGCGAACCAGGCCAGGCCGGAGCCGCTGCCGGCCTGCGAGAGAAGGCCGCCGCCGCGTGACGCCTCCACGGCGATCGCGGAGACGAAGCCCACCATGGCGAGACGGCCGTTGATGCGCTCGGGTGCTGGGCCGCTGAACGCCAGTGCGTCCCACAGGCCGGGCTTGGCCTTGGGTTTCGGGGTGCTGGGCCTGGGCGCCGCCGCAGGGCTGGGAGACGGCGAGGTGGTCGTGTCCTCCGTCGGCTCAACGTCGGGCTGCAGATACATGTGTATCAGTACCAATCGTAATTAGCGCGAAAAAATTTATAACTGAGTTAATTTATTGATACGGCCATGGATGCTTACCTCGGTCTGGGCCCTGACGACGAGGGCGCGACGACGGGGCGCAACGCCGTACACCGGGGCCACGTGGCCGGCACGCACGCCACCGGCGGCGAAGGCGAGGGAGGTCATGGAGGCCATCACAGTGGTCGCCATTATCTCGGAAATGCACGGTATGGTGATGGTGATCGGAGAGAAGAGTGCCTAGAAACTCAAAGCTGTGGTCGCTACACCAGAGACGCTCTGTTCGCTGACTTGCTTTGATGGGCGAGTGGGCGGCCGGATTTACAGGAAGCCATCAGCGAGCGAGGCCCGTGATCAGATCGATCACGGAGGTCGGTGGTGGTGGCTGGGAGGGGGGCCACGTTGCCGGGGCTTACGCAGCATAGTACATATGCGCGACGTGGACAGCGGCGGGTTCACAGCCAGGCAACGACGAACTGGGGTGATCGACGTGGACGCTCACGGGGCCGCCCAGGCATCTACTATCATATCATCCATCGAGGCGCGCGAAAGTTGGAGGGGAGGCGGGCTGCATGCCTCCATTCAGCTCCTTGGCCTGGAAAAAGTGGCACAAGATTCCAGAACCGCACTTGGCTGCTTGGGGTGCCGGGTACGTTTACGTGTGTGCAATGCCAGCGCCAAGATGCATTTTTGTCGCTATGTGATGAGCAGTGAGGGCAGGATGATAATGTCACTGTGACGAGCGAGTGGAGAAAACGAGAGAGAACGTTGTGGCAAAGCGTGGTTACACGTATCAAATTTTGATTCTTAGCGTATGAAAAAAAAGAGAGCGGCACAGTTTAACAACTTTTACTAGAAAGCTCCGGTCAATCAATTCCTCCCGAAAAAAGTGTAATTTAAATTTTTTTGAGAAGCTAAAAATATTTTTTGTAATAGCCATAGTAAAAAAATAAATGTTAAGAACATTGATCTTCACGACTACTGAATGTGACAATATGATATTTTCTTGTTGTCCGTTGTTATCTGTTTGTACATCCTACGTGACTGGTAAACAAGTTTTCGATTTTTAAACCTTTTAAAAGAAGCCATATTGTTGCTTGTTGGCTTCTAGAGTCCAAATATTGGTCTAAGTAAATCGAGAAGATGACACTTGCCACAAACCAATCGTTAGTGCAGGTTATGTAAGGAGCACTATACCCTATTAGAAGCCTTCCCGAAGGAAAATAACATAATTAAATGGTGAAAATAGTTTAACTAATTGAGTAGAGATAACATTGCCTTATTTGAATGTTCAAAAGTTCTAGCTCTCAAAGTCGATAAAAAGTAACCTATCGACTTTGATATATTTTTGTTTATTCTAATGTCATCCATGTTTTTGTTAGACTGTTGTTTATACACTTTTAAATGATATTAGATATAAAACTAAGAATAGTAGCATATATTAATTTATCACACAAGCAAATGTCTTATAATATACAAATTGTCTAGAAGAACATAGAATTATATTCAATTTTGAAATTAAACTACTTACTTGATACTTTGAGTAAACCACACTATAAATAAAGCATATTTTCTCCATCCATAGAAAGAATATGTGTGACCTCAATTGTTTACCTTTGTATCTGCATTTATATTTGTTAATTCTTTAATATTGTAACCATTTCAATGTCAGTTCACTGGAGTTTCGGCTTACCCCTGCGAGAGGAAACAGGTTCAATTGTACGCAAAAAAATAATGAGTTCATAAGTCCACTTTGTCACTATCTTAAAAGATACAAAACACTTTTAAATTAATATAATTTATTAAATATTAACTGTTTGTCCTATGTCTCATTGGTAGATCATATATAATATCTCATAAGTGCTAAAAAAATGCCAAAGAGAAATGAAGTTTGTCATTGTGCGAGTTAGAAATAGGCTTCTGATTGAAAAGAATGCACAAAAATTTAAAGATTAAAGTTATGTGTTGAATACATGATTAATACATCGTTGTCATCATTATTCTTTGTAATTTTAAAGAAAACATGTTGATTGTTGCTTCGAGAGACAATGGTGTATCATTTGAAGTAACAAAACATAACTTAGATGAGACAAGTACAAATGACAGTTTGTGAGCTTTAATTAATAGAGCTATTGTTTTTTTAAAAAAAATTGTTGTCTTTTAATTTAGAATCAAGATCTTGAATTGCTATTTTTAATTGAGGGTAGGATATTTGAACTTTCTACTAAAACATAATTGAAATCTATCCAACCTAGATGACACAACTACAAATAAGCCTAGATAAACACATAATAATGTTTTACGACCCTTGAGCAAGAGAACTAAGGAAACCACTTAATTGTTATGAAATTCTAGTTTAGAGAAAATGACAAATACTTAAAGAAAAAAGAAATGATATGTACACATCATGTTTTAAGGAGATATGTGTTGAAAGAAAGTAGAGTTATAATGAATTACTTTTATGAAATACCCTCAATTTTTTTTGGATATATATTTGATATTTTATAAATTTTAAGGAAGTATCATGTAAAAGTTGCAAGACAATCTTTGTTCCCTCAACTTGTCCATGCACGACGTCTATGCCCATGAACTTTGAATATATATACGTATATTCAACTTTTGTTTCTAAATTTTTCTTTACTCATGTATTCAGTCTACACTGTTTCAATCCTCGAAGGCCGAACATGGCTAGCGTTAGCAGTGTGGTTGCCACACATCATGCATTCAACAACTGGCCCGTGTAGGCGCGTGGCCACAAACTCATCAGCATAAGCGGTGGATCTGGATGAAGAAGGCAGCTACAATGCCCATAGCCCAAGTGAATGAAAATCCCCTTGAATTTGACACAGTAGGGAGACCACCTCGGAACTGGAACAGACCTACACTGCATAAGAACAGTTTAAAGTGTTTGAAACCATGATGACACATCCGAAAGTTGAAGCACAGCATCTATTTTACTCTTTATTCTTCGCAGTTGTTATGGGTAGCGTGATTAAGTATGTACAAGTTACTGTAAATATCTTTTTCCACCGCATAAACCGTCGTCGCCAGAAATTTTCACACGAATTTCGCACACGGCATATATATACACTTTTTCAAAGGAGTCATTCCGTTGCTGCTTTGCAGACGGCATATACACATTGCAGGCCATTTTCGCTTGATATTTCTAGGAGCTAGCCTACATACATATTTGTTTACGCGTTGATGAATGGCGCGCCGGTGAGGTACTCTGTGACGGCGAGCGCGACGAGTCCAAGCATGGCGAGTCGTCCGTTCCAGAGCTCGGCATTGGCGTTCATGAGGCCGCCAGTCTTGGCCTCAGCGCTCTCTCCCTGTAGCAGTGGCATAAGCGACGCCACAGACAGCGCGGCCACCATGTATGCGAACCAGGCTTGCCCCGTCCCGCTTGCGGCCTGCGCGAAGAGGCCGTCCCCGTGCGTGGACGCCTCGACGGCGATCGCGGAGACGAAGCCGACCATGGCTAGCCGGCCGTTGATGCGCTCGGGAGCGGGGCCACTGAACTTCAGCGCATCCCAGAGTCCCGTGCTGGAAGGCTGCAGCAAATTAAATGCAGTGATAGTTAAGTATACCATCATCAGATGAACAGATTACAAACATGAAGTCTAGAAATCATTAGAGGATGATCGATCGGTCGTTCTCACCTTGCTCTTGCTCTGGGCCCTGACAACAATGGCGCGGCGGCATGGGCCGAGCGCAGATCCCGGGGATCGGCCGCCACCCATGCCAGCGGCGAGTGCGAGAGAGCTCATCACAGTTGTCGCCATTGGAAACTTGGCAAGTAGTATGTCGGTGTGCTGGCTACGAGGCTAGTACTAGTATGGAAGAATATAATGGTGTTACCTCTTCTGGTTCAGGTGTTCGGTGTTGCTGCTGTGCAATGAGACTGAGAGAGTGTGGGCCGGGGCCGATTTATAGGTGGCTTGCTCGCGTAAGCCCGTAACCGTGGGGGTTGGCCGTGGCGGGGGCCACGTCGCCCGGCGACTCATGGCCGCATGCAGATACAACCTGAGCCGCGGCGGGAGTGCTGGTGTAGCTAGAGCCTAGAGTGCACATGTGCGCGACGTGGAGGCAGCAAGCTCTTGTCGGGCTTGATTTTGTCCCCATGCAACGGCGTGAACGGCCAGGGTTTCAGGCCACCGTGTGCACCATGTACCCGAGAGGGCTGCCTCCTCCTGCTTGGCTGGAAAAGTGTAAGAAGATTCCAGAACCGAGCGAGGAGTTCCCGACGCTTGTGCGTGTGACCATGTGGGTCACTCATCCTCACTGACGTGTCGGAGATGGCCATGTGTGCCTTAAATATAACACAGACTAGATAGATTGACGCGCTTCGCCGCGTCAGTCATGGATTTACAAATGACACAGAATTCACTGCGGTGCTCTCATGAACATGTCAGTTACAAACCTGGAGAGAAAACTACCAGCCAGTGACTCATCTCAATATCTTCTTTAGTATATATAATTAGAGGGTCACCTTTTTTCCAAGAAATAAAAAGACCTCCGAACATCTCACAGCATTTTTCCTTTGAATAAAGGAAGCGGACACAACAAGAGCTGGTTACGCCATACTATTTTCTTGTCTCTGTTTTGCTGGCAAGCATGCAACTGCTATTCCGCCACGCGGTGGAGCTCTATGCCACCCACCGACAGCCCCTTCCTGCAAAAGCCGGCCATCCCCCTCCAGCTGCAGCTGCCAATGTTCTCTCTTCACTCTCCGCAGTGCTCACCGAAGCAGAGCAGCACCCACAGCCTTCCTCCTCTCTTGTTAGATTCGCCGCCACCTGCCCACCTCCGTGGCCAAGGAGCTCTGTGCAAGACCGATGGCACTCTTTCTCAGTTTCTTACTTCTTTTTCTCTAAATTTGCATGGCTAGATGTTGAAGACTTCTTTTTCGATTTTGGATTGAGAGCTTTCTTGTATATCTAAACCTCGAATTGTTTTTTTTGTAATTCCATGTTCTATTTCGTCATTGATGTCGTAATTGTGTGTTTTCTTCATCTTTTTTCTTCCCTGGTCCAATACTCGTTGAAAGTCAAGAGTCGGAAGCCAGATTAGGCATTGGCTTGCAGTTCAAAACTAATGGGTACTATCAAGGCACCCATGCAAGGGCCGTCAAGACTGGTCATGGTCCGGCAGTAGCAATCATCCCCTTCACTCTCCCTCCACCTCTCGCTCGCCTCCGATGGCATGACAACAGGTTGGTACGGACAAGAGAATCGAGGACCAGACATGGGCTATGTTCGTTGTGGGCATCCAGGCCAACGGCCCATGGCCCATTACGCTAGCAACCAACATACCAGTGGTGGAATGACGCGCTTCATCAGAAGGGTGGCTACGACAGGAAAAAATGACGTGTTCGATCAGTAGAGCGTCCACGACTGCTGAAATAAGGAGAGACGCGCTAGTTCTTCGTGGCTCTACTTACTACTATGTCACACGTCGGTAATAAGCACTAGTTATGCAGTAAATGTGAGGACAAAGAAAAAAAAATTCTTATTGGACGGTGTTGCTACCAGATGTTAAATTTGTGCATCAATAAAGAACAATTTAAACAACCACAAAAATCTTGTGCCAACTTAGCTATGGACAAGAAAAACGCTCAAGTGGTGAGAGTATCCTAACATCTTAGTGTACTGTGCCTGATCATCAATAGCAATACATGTAAAAAACTGAACACAACATACGTTTTTTAAATGCCTTGCTGTTTATTTCAAAAGCACAAGATCAAACTCAGAGTAACAACAGATCCACCATAAAAGTATATGAGCAGCGTTGTACAAACATTTTCATAGAACATAAATTATTGTGTAATATGATTGAAACTGAATATAAAAAATACTTGATATATCCTATATCACCCAATATTGAATCATAGTAAAGTACTACGACAAATAATATTACTAATGCCTTAATAACACATGAATATTATAGCATATTTGTGCTTGGACTATGGATAAATCAAGACTATACACTATGCATCTTGAAGTTGCAAAATTACCTATTAATTATCAAATCCACACTCTTCATCTTTAATAAAAAAATGTTATTAACACAACAATGGTGTAGGACCATAGCAATTCAATTACATGTTTATTATAATTTTGTAGTTATCTATCACGCCCTATTCAACTATTAGAACACATCACTTTTTGTAATATAAGTTCAAACATTAATATAATATAAACATGAATCTCTGGCCTACCGACGCCATCGAATAGGTGGGTGAAGATAAAGATGAAAACACACAACAACATTATCGGTAGGATAAGAAGAGGGCACCGGTGTTGTGGCCTTGTAAGTGCTTTAATACCAGACCCTATGATGGCAAGAAGCAAATCAATTCAAGTGCAGCAAATCAATGAATACTTGTCTTGTTGATTTAAAATGGTTCAACAATTTTATGCATTTATTTATATATCAACAAAAAATCTGTTTATTTTATTAGTGTTCTTTCCTTTACTAAATATTACATGGAAAGTTGCCTACTTAGACATGCTGAAAACATGATTGGAAACATGTTGGACATATACTAGCTGCTGGTAAACGATTATTATTGGTGAACCTAAAGGTGACCTTTTATTCATGGACTATCAGATTAACTTTTGACAAAGATTTCTTCAATTTTTTCTGTTGTATTAATTGTTTTTAAACTATTGAAAAAACCATTAGCCGCATTATGTGTTAGTGATAACACCTCTAGGTCGATCATAAGAATTGTTCACAAAAGCCTGTGTGTTATGAGAAAAGGGCACTTTGTGTACCTATGTTGTACTAGCACTTCAAATAGCATTCCCCTTCTTCGGATCAGTACGAGTCCCATTTTAAGATAATCTTATGAAGGTGGTATGTATTGAATATTTACAGTCAATTCAAATTTCTACATACTGGTCCTTATACTTTCATACACAATTTCGAAAATATGGAAAGGGCCATATAAGAAACTGACCCTGTTTTTGAGTCTTATTAGTAATTTGACCCTACTTTATAGGCTTTGTATATTTGACCCTGTCTTTTCGAAATGAAAAAAATGAACTGACCCTATTCAGTTTCAGCAAAGTAACAGTGTTAAGTATCAGATAAAAAGACATATTTAACCTCACATTAATGCTGCTTGCCGTCGTCGAGGACAGCCACTCCTTGCTTGTCATCATCGTTGGTTGTCCTCCTCTGGTGCACAACATGCTCAGCCAGAAGTTCTGCTCCACCCCTTCTCTGCTCATCGGCCCCATCCCTACCTCGCCACCTCGCACGCATCGAGCGCCGCTGCCGTCGCACCTGTCCTGCCCGCCTAAGCCGAGCACTGCCGTTGCGCGCTCGCCTGCCCACCCGCCCACTTGTTGTAAGCTTTATGACCATTGATGGTTGGACCCCTAAGGTATGAATGTTTTGGTGATAGATGATAACTATGAAATTATGGGCTAATATCTATATGAGTGTTGTCTATATAGAAATCATCTCTAAACTCTACTACAAATCATATGGATGATGGTTTCTTTGGTGATTGATGACAATGACCACAAGAATGGAGGCTTGATGAGTTTGATGGAGTCCAAGGGTTGATGAAGATGGATCAAGGCTAAGGACAAGCTATGGAGCAAGTATTTGGAACACTTGTATAGTTGTTAGGGCTTTGAGTCCATAGGAAAAACTGAACTATCAAGGGGTCTAGGTCATTTCTCTTAGGTCATGTCTAGTCGGTGATGTGCATGGATGCTCAATGAAATCACAGGCACTAGGTGATAGTGGAGAAGTTAAGAAGCTGCTCGGAGAAGCCGGAAAACAAAGTCAAGCGAGGACGAGGAGTTTTAGCTTCTGAACAAAGTGACTGGACACTAGGGTCAGTGGAGATCGGACTGTACAGTCACTAAGTGAACAGGAAATCTAGAGAAGAAGACTAAGCGAGAAATCTGCTGGTGTTGGATCTGTAGAGACCAGACGGTCTGGTCTACAGACCGGATGGTCTGGTCTGTATAGATGTGCACAGGACAGATAGGAAGCAAGCTCTAGAAAGTTTCTTTAGTGGAGAGAAAAACTGACCGGATGGTCCAGTCAGTATAGGAGATTGTACGCACAATGAAGCCAACAGCTCTAGGAGCCATTCCAGGAGTGATCGGATGGTCTGATCAGGCAGTGACCGGACAGTCCGACCAATGTGTCCAAAAAGGCAATCTCGTAGAGCAACGACTAGTTGGAGGTTGGAAGCCTATATAATTTTGTTGTTGGGGTCTTGGAGACCTCTCTTAGTCAGTGGAAATTCTTGGACTATTTGGTGAGAGCCAAGAGGAAAAGACGGAGAGCACTAGGAGGAGATATTGCATATCTAAGGCTAGAGTGTTCTTGAAGTGTGATCTAGGTTGTTACTCTTAGTCTATCGTGAGATCTAGACCGGTTAGGTGTCGGTGATCGAGCCTATCGTGATTGGTTATGAATGTTGTTACATGTTTGTACATAGTTTGAACCCGTCAGTGAAAGGGGCATCAATAGTGAGCGCCCGTGTCGGCTCGGGAGGTTCGACAAGTTCTCGAGCGAGGCGAGTTTGTGCCTTAGTGGCAGCAGTGACGCGCACCGTGTCTTCACTCCGAGAGTGATTGCGGGCTCATAGGCAAGAGGGAAGGTGCCTTCTTTCCTGATCTCAGAAAAAAATCATGAGGATTCCTTGACCCCTCTTTACTATTCCGTATTTGGGTGTTATAGTTGATAGAGTAACTTGTGACTTGTATAGGCTAGTGTGTTTAGTTTTCGCATTGTTTTTATCATGAACACTAGCATGTGTAGGGTCTTGGCCTCCTAGAATTATTAGATTATAACGATTGCTAGGTTTAAGTGGTGTGAACTTGTAGTATTCAAATTTATGATCGGCTTACCGATTCACCCCTTCCCTCTCGGTATGCCTTCGGTCCTTACACTTGTTGTCGTTGCCTCGAGGCTGGACCACTTGCTTGTCGCCGCCGTCGCATCGAGGCCTACGCGCCCGCCTACCCACTCGCTTGTCGCCGCCTCCTCGAGGCCGGCCTGCTTGCTTGCCACCGCCGCAGCGTCGAGCGTTGCCACCGCTTTGGGCTGGCACCCAGCCCCGTGCACCCGCTCGCCACCGCCGGCGGCGGCCAAGCCCACGTGTCCACCCGACGGGATGAGCAAAGAATAGAGGAGGAAGAAGGGGTGAGTAGAATAGCAAGGGGTATTTTGGTCTTTTCCTTGGCCTTTTTGTTATTCAGGTTTTTTAATCTATTTAATAATAAAAGGAAATGGACTTCTTATCATGGTAAAAAGAGAAATAGCCTAGAAAATCATAAAAAAAAGCAAAACATCTGACCGTTAATATCATCTTTGCTTAATTTTGTGCCTTTGATGTATTCGCCATTACCCCTCTCACGTCACCCTTTAAATTTGATTAATCAGACCACCAGGTACAGAGGTCGAACCCTGTAAAAGGCAATGTTTTTCATAAAGAAAAAAAAAGAAGAACCACACACATGGCATAGATTGGATATATGATAGTACACGAAAACGATCTCAGAGCTTCTAAAAAAAAGTGTTTCAGACAGATTCTCACATATCTCAAAAATTTAAAAAATATATCTCTAACTTAAAAAACAAGCCCATATCTTTTATATACATGTATATCGTATATGGATTGATGTAGAATCACCTGTCGTAGGCAAAGGAACAGAAAATTCATATTGATAAAGGCTTAGCCTTGACGGGAAGTGTTTTAGGCACTGACCAACCGTCTTCAAGCTCATAAAGTGCATCGTCATCGACCTGTCTATGACCATTGATCCACCTGTATTTTCAGCACCATACAGACAGGTGATCCCTCTTCATCTCTGTCTATATTATTCAACAATTGCAGTGATCAACGCTAATTGTGGATGGAGAGGACGTAAAAAAATAGCAGCCACCGGAGCGTATGGCATGGATCTCAGTGGCAACAGAATTGAAGTTGAATGAATTAGACATGTTGAGTTTCAGATACATATGCAGTGGTTCAGATACAAAATAAGTCTCCTTTGATGAATCTACGCACTGGTGTAAACGGTAATGGAGTTAGTTTCAGAACCCAAGTGTCTAGGGTTGTTTAGCTAGGATCGGTTTGATGGTTTGGTATCACAAAATCTTCATTTGCAGTGCGTGTGATTAGATGAAGCTGTAATAGTCTTGACAAAGTAAGCAGAAAAAATAAATTATGCATAAATTGCGAAGACCTGTTATATTGCTTTGACGAATATGGATTCTTTTATTCACTCTGGTCTGAGTGTCTCTTTCCCCTGAATGACACCCATATGTGACTGCATATGTGTGCATACATGGCATCCTAAAGTGGATAGATTATTTCTTTCGACATTTAAGCCCTAGAGGTTATATTTTTATTTATAGTCATCTCTACATACACACAAATTCCAAACATTTTGTCTCTGTATTTTGTTTGCTGCAGGCAATAAGACAAAATGACATAGAGCTTTGTATTGACATAATGACATGTGTGACACTCGTAACAACGTATTGGCAAAATCTAGAACCAAAATAACAAAACTTTCGTGATTCTATATGACTTTTCATGTGTTGTAATAATAGAAAACCAAGCACACATAACTAATCTGATCCTACTGTCGTCTATTTTGTGTCGTACTGTCGAAGTGTGACAAGCTGACCCTTAGAATTTATTGTGAATGTATTTGCATATATATAGTTTAATACAGGCTATAGTAGATCAGAAGGTATCACACCAACCGAAGAACTGAATTATATGCTATGGTACAGCAGGATCCGATTGAGAGGAGGTGACACGAGAGCTGACAAAGTTGGTATGATACCCTCATCTTTCAATAACTGCCAAAGAACTAGCAAGAGATAAAACTTCCTAGATGCAATAGTAATTTGTCATTCCGCCAGACATTCAGAGCTACGAGTGACACTCATATGTATTGCCAAGTGTTGCTAAAAGTGAAAGCAGGACCGGCGGGGCGCTATGACACAAACCAAGTATTGTTAAAAGTGTATTGCCAACAAAGTGAAAGCAATTGATGACAAAAATAATAGAAAGTCTAGAGTTCTGCAGAATAATTCAAAGTTATGTCGCTATAATCTATTATTTAAACATATTATTGTATTCATTTCTGGGATACCCAACAATACACCATTTTGAGTACAGTCGCATTCCAAAAGAGCGGTCACCCACATGCACATTACTGATCTTCATCGACAAGAAAGATAGATGCCCATAATTGTCAGATTATTGCAAAATTGTAATAGCAGATACTCCTGACAAAGACGATGAACCAGAAGAAGATGGAGCTGTTGGGGACATCATGTTGCATGAGAAAATTAAATTCTCAGAGAAGTTCTCAAAATATGATTATCGAGCAAGAGCGGTCACTGATCAAGGATCAAAAGATAGTGCAGGAAACAAAGATCAAATACAAAATTACCATGAGTGCAGATACATAACGACACGTGGTGCGTATTGGAGAATATATGCATTATCAAGATTCATCAGTTGAAATAAAAGCGTATCCAGTTAAATGTTCTTTACATTGTTCAATGCAAATTATTGTTAACACTCATATTTACAACAGCACTTTATTATGTTATTTATAAATAAAGATAGTAAAGATATTTTAGCTCTTTGAGTCTATCCATGTTGTCTATTGTTTCTCAAGAAATCTGAAACTCTGGCTATTTCAACAGCCATAAACTATATGGAATGCCCACGTCTGAGCATATAGTAATCATAAAAGGATTTAATATATATCATCCAATATTTACAATTGAAATTCCATTTTTACAAATGAGTGGAGCTACACACATGTGACTAGAAATCTAGCACGCGCAATTGCGCGGGCCACTTGATCTAGTTTGTTTTAATACCACAAAATGGGTGCGAGTAATGGAATGCTCAAATCAGGGCTACACGGAGATTTCAGTTTGAAAAAACAAGGCCAGATACATAAACCCTATAAAATAGGATCAAATATACAATTGGACTTTAAACTGAGGCCATGGACACAATTGTCGCATATGGAAACAAGTGCATAGCTAGTGTAACTCTTTTTTTTTCCAGCGCGCATTAAAGTCCGGCCACAAATTAGTTTACTCTGAATGTTTGAAGAAAGTATACTATGCAGCCAGTTATGTATGTATATACGAACTCGTCCAAACGCAAACAATGTATATTGTCTCTACAATTATGATTGATTCTATATATATACACAATTAGGCGTTGATGAATGGCGAGCCCGTGAGGTACTCGGTGACTGCGAGGGCGACAAGTCCGAGCATGGCGAGGCGACCATTCCAGAGCTCAGCATTGGCGTTCATCAATCCACCAGTCTTGGCCTCGGCGGTCTCCCCCTGGAGAAGCGGCACCAGCGACGCCACGGAAAGCGCAGCCACCGTGTACGCGAACCAGGCCTGGCCTGTCCCGCTGGCTCAGCTCGAGTGCTAGTAGCCTAGAACATCAAGTGCGCGACGTGGAGGGAACAGTGTTCACAGCGAGCTCAGCTCGGGATGTGATCTTGTCGCTATGCATCGGCGTGGACGGCCAGGCTACCGTGCACGGGGCTATGAAAAGTTGTAGGACTGGATGGCTCTCCTTCACCTAAGAAATGGCAGACGATTCTAGAACCTCGTAACCGATGCGTGTACCGTGTACAACTCTATATTAAAATGGGACTTGCTAATTTTTAGCTGACTGAAAGTTTGGAGTAACTATCAGTTACCTCTTTAAACCATAAGATCTAGATCTAATAGTTTATAATTATTATACAAATAATCCTATTAAAGAAAAAATCAAAACTCAAAGGAACAAACCATTGATTGAAAGCTTTCAATCAACTGAAAGCTAGAAAATATGTATTAAAAATGGCTTGCACTTAGAGTGAATAAGAAAAAAAAAGATGTAGAGTAATATCATCATCATCAATCCATCACATAAATATTGATCGTGTACCATATAAATTGATTAGTCTACTATAACTTATTGCACAATTATAAGTGATTTGATGGTAACTTAATAATTAGACTTGAAACATAGAAGAAAAAATGTTGACATATAGAGTTATTATTAATAGAATAATAATAAGTTCGATAATATGAAAAGTGTAACAAAAATAAGAAGAAGGTCAATGCCTCACATTGTTGTAAGGTAGAAAAATAATTTTAAGTCGATACAATTTGTTAAACATAAATTGACCACCACACATTCTCTATTGATAGAAAATTATACTTCACCCATATGAAAGGAAAGGTCACACCAATTACAAGTCGTACAAGTTAGCAATGACATACTCACGACTGCGATCAAAGCATAAGAGAATTGACTTGTGTGAAGATTCTTTTTATTTCTAGCAGAAATGTTAGAGAAAAAACTTTTGTGTAATTTTGGCAACAAGTTCTAAAATAGACATATTGTAACACCCCAATCCATTAGCAGTATATAGTAGTAGTAGTTTCGGCCCAAGAGCCCTAGAAGTGAAGTGAAGTTGTGGGTTTAGTCCCACATTAGAAGTTTAGGTAGGTGAGGGTCAGCATATAATCCTCGTTGTTCTAACTATAGCACCATTGGGTTAACCCTTTTACACGAAGCGAAAACGAAAACATAAGAGGGTGCTATGCATGAATACAACACGGGACGTTACACATACGGTTAAAGAGACTAATAAACTAATTCACTAGTGGAGTAAAATTTGAGTATGTATGTAATATTATGCTAGAAAAGTACATTGTTTGTTAGAATAACTAAGTTTTGTAGAACCTGTTCAATGTTGGTAAGGATAAGTACAGTACAAGATATATTAGAAAACCAAAATAGATTTTAGTAATAAACAGTTTTGAAGCATATATATACAATACAAATTAAATTCAATTATGGTGTGCAAAAAGTATTTTTTTGTTTTGTATTTTCTACTTACATTTTGCTCCAAAGAAACGATATTAAAATGCTAAAGTCACTCATTGAATTCCTTTCAAAGGAAAAGCTAATTGAGATTTATTCATGCATTGATAGGTGGTTGCTGCAACTGTATATCCTGCCTAGCCCACAACACCTCAATTTCTCTAGTATATCACAGATCAAAAACAAAAATTTTACTGCTTCAGTTATTTTTATCATGAAGTATTTGCTTAGTTATCAAAAAAAAGTTAGTCCCTCCCTTGACTTTTAAATTGTTGTAATTATGATAAAAATTTTAGTTCAAAAATAACCTAGAGTTATTGTCTTATCAAACAAATATTTGAGGCTCTTGTGGCATACTCTCTTCATTATTAAATTGTTGTTGTCACCGCTGCTGATCTTTTGAACGTTTGACCATTCGTCATATATATCCAAGAAAGTTTAATTATCATAATTTTTTATAATTTATTTATCACTAAAGAAAATTGAAACATAAGCTATAATTTTGACTATTTGAACTAATATTTTGAATAAGTCAACGGTAAGAACAATTTAAAAACGAAGAGAGAATGCAACTAGATGGTGAAGAACATGTGAAAAAGGAAGTTCTAAACATCCTAGGGATTTTAATGTAAGAGAAATAAAAAAACAATAGGACGTCAGAATGGCTTGACCACACGAGATTACTGTTGTGACTCAGCCCGGATAACTTGTATGACTTTCGATCACAATTTAGGGCATTTATTCTGGTCGAAGGGAATAAACCTAGAAAGCCAGTCAGTCTTGGGGATAAAAAAAGGTCGCCACAACATTTTTCAATGCATTCTCTGTTGCTGCTTTTGCAGACGACATGTTTATATATCTAGTGTGCACTCTCAAGCTTGCTAGCTACTAATAGGATACATGTCATGTTTTTATGTTTGTATGAGCCCATGTTCATATTCACGCGTTGATAAAGGACGCGCCGCGGCGCCGGTGAGATATTCTGTGGTGGCGAGCGCAAGGCCGAGCATGGCTAGAGGCGTCCGTTCCAGAGCACCAGTGATGCCACAGACGTGAACCAGGCCTAGCCTGTCCCACTGCCACAGCTCAGCCCACAATGGAAGCTCCTATATATAGGAAGAATCATAGACTCGAGAAAGCTTAGCTTAGCAGATGCTTTGATTGACGTCAACATCCACACCATGGTAAACTGATGACATACTCAAAGTTTACAACACTCAAGTTGGAACCAAAAAACTGCAAAAAAGATAGTGACAACACAAAGTAGGAGAAGTGCAAATGATATCAACGTTTTTGTTGGCACTCGATGTTCCTTTTATAGCCTTCAGCTGAGGAGTTATAAGAAAATACTAAGGGACTGTTTGTTTCAGCTTAATCTAGTAGAAAAACAAATAGAGCAGATTAAATGGTCAGATTAATTAATCTAGAGGGCAGATTATCATAATCCAATAATCTCCTAAAGATGTGCTTATTTCAGCTTATTTTGACCAAAGGAAAGAAACTGTCTTCTTACATCTACAACCACTTGATCTAGCTTAACAAACACCTCATAATCCAATAATCTCCTAAAGATGTGTTTATTTCAGCTTATTTTGACTAAAGGAAAGAAATTGTCTTCTTACATCTACAACCACTTGATCTAGCTTAACAAACACCTACATTTAGATTAATTAATCCAACTTAAATAATCTAGATTAAATAATCTAATAACATAATCCAGATTAATTAATCTGGGTAGGAAATAAACAGCCCCTAAAAGACCTCGCGTTCAGATGATGTGATATATTACAGTTCATCAGTTTCAGGAAAGCAATTGATTATTGCTAGTGTAACAGCCGAGAGATGGAAATTGAGCTTTTATTAGAACATTAGTGTGAGTGCTGCTAATGGAATGACAGGATGCTGAAAGACCCTCGCTGGGATGCTATGTATTAGGGCTCATCAGTTTTGGAATAGCAATTGACTATGGCTAATGTAACGGCAGAGTGAGAAATAAATCATCAAAGAAGGGAGGTTGGGCTTAATAGTAGAATATTAGTGCGAGTGCGTGGCTAAAAGGAGTGGCAGAGAGAAAATAAATTAGCATATCCTGTAGAGAAATAAATAAATTATCATGCAAAATGGGCGTTAGTTTCGAGTAAATGCCAGCCACCAGATGGTGCTAATAAAGAGTGGTAAACGTCCATATGTAGCTGGACATGTGCTGCTCGAGGTGAGAGATTGGTAAGAGTGAAACGGATGGCTAGATGGGGAATTATGCTGGTCATGATCTAACGGTGGAAATTTAAAGGTCGAAGTGGTTGGATGAGAATAGAAAGAAATTGGAGTTAATAATAGGAGTTTGGGAGATATTGTCATGTGCTTTGCCGCTGGATTTAGAGATATATATGTAACTTTGATCAAGTAATTCACTTGCTACAATGTTACTCTAGTCCGATGAGGTTATAAATACACAAACATAAGATATCCAAATACCTAAAGTATACCTCCATATGAAGCTTGTTCAATAAGGTCTAAATAGTAGACGTTAATTTAATAGTGGTGGTCAGACAACAAATATGTCGTCTACAATTCTACATTGCCTTGCAAGAAAGAAAAAATGCGGTAGATCTCTCTTGTTCAAGCTCATTAAAAACTGGTTGTTGTCCAACAGCTCGCATATAAAAAAGCTAGGTCTACATAGAATTTTAATTAGTTTCCAATTTGACCAACTAAGCAGAAAATAGATTACAATAATGCATAGCATCTTTGGTAAAGTACTGGTAACAGAAACAACGTAAAATAGACCCAACGAACAAATGCATAATTTAAGAAACAATTAATAATATTTTAAGAGAAACTTGCATGCAAACGCAAGTAAACAAATAGGTTTAAAGGTCAAAATTAGCAGGTGCGCTGAGAAATGCATGCCTCGACAGATTACAAAATTGATAATTGTTGAAGACAGGACGTCGACATCAAGCCATCCAGGTGATGTTCATGACATATCGCTGACCAAGGTGGGTCCGTACTATGCTGTTGCTGCTGATGAATTTGTAGAGAAGAAGTACTGGGAAATCCATATCTTGACTGATTAACGGTTCTGTAGATGCATATGAGAACGAAAAACATCGACAATGATGTGTGAAGCAGAGGCGTGGCTGATCAAAATATGTTCCATTGTGTGACCAAAATAATAGATTTATAGGGGAAAGGGTACGGTAAAATTAAAAGGCAGCTCCACCATTATTATAGCACTGAGAAAGCAAGAAGGGACAAAGGACACAATTAGTGTAGGCATGACATCCGTTTTAGCAGAAATTTGAGTGATAATTAGGCATCGATGAATTGGAGAATTTTGATGAAGCGTCTATGGTGCATAAAAGTTCTGAGTGGATGGGCTGCGAGAAAAGACAATGAATTTGGGGTTACAACGTTGTTAGTGGATAATATTCATAAAAAGGTTAGTAAATGAGTGCATTATGATTGGGTGTTGTTGGGGAGTAAAAACGGCCAGAATATATAATGCTAATTAAGAGTGAGGTAAAAGGTGATAAATATGTGTATCTAGTAGCTGGGTCAATGGATGGATAGATGCAGCTAAAAGCCTTAATCTGACGGTGGATAATTAAAAGATGATATGGCTGCATGAGAGTGAGAGAAATAGGTGTTAAGGGCTTTTAGTGGGTTGCATCTTTTAGAGATATGTAGATAATCCTAATCCTTAGTGAGTTATGAAAGAGCCTGTAGTCTAGTAGTTACAAGAGGCTCAGTAGCATCACAGGTCCTAGGTTCGACTCTTCGTGGAAGCAAAGTTACTAGGATTTAATGGCATTATGCTTTCAGTGATAGGCAACGCTCTCGTCGACAGCAAGATGCCAATGATGACTTCGTTAATCTAGAGGATTTGACAGCTTAGTCTTCAAAGATACCCATAGGGGTAGCATTTACGTACGTGTATTCATAGGAGTGAGTGTGTCTATCTTCACCGACGTGTCAGAAATTATCATGTTTGTCTTAAATGTAACGGATTGTAATTTGTGACAAACACAAGATACCATGGCACTGCCATGCATGGCGAACAGCCGTTAATAAACAAAATTACAACGATAATCTATGCTTCACTAATTAGCAACGAATCAGAAACATTCCTATTTTGTACGACGGTCTGGGATAGTCAGTAACCATCACTAGTTAGTAATTATGCATGATTGACCACTGACAATCAATTTTTTGTCATTTTGGCATCACGAATCTCGACTACTAACACAAAAGGGTCCGGATGAAAAAAAGACCTATCGCTATTACGCATTATATTTTTCGTAGTGGCTGGATTTGATGGTAAATATATCTGACACTTGTCATGCATTGATGGTTAGCACAAGTTATTTACATGTGAGGGCAAAGGAAAAATCTACTATTTTGCAGTGTTGCTACCAGTTGTCAAATCTCGCCCTCAACAAAGAACAAACAACCACAAATTCTTGTGCTAGGGATAAGAAAAGCACTCATGTGGTGAGAGTATCCGACTCTATAATAAATCTCTACCCTATAGGAGTTGTGGTGTGTATACCATCTTAACATATTAGGTAACATGGACTCATTAATATGATCACTAATTGCAATACATGTAACAATAATGAACATAAGAAAGTTTTTCAAATTCCTTATTGTTCAGTCCAAGAGCACAAAAACAAGCTAATAATAACAATATACCCACCACAAAATTAAAGTACATGAATAAGGTCATAGAAACTTTATTCTAAAATATAAAATATTAAAAAACATGTCACATGTTTGATCTATATAGAGCATTACGATTTGTAACTGAATCTGTAAGCTACCTCACCCGGTGTTGGATCATAGTAAATACTATAGCATATAACAAAAAACTATCACGGGTACCTGGAAAACGCACACAATTGTACTTGTACTATGTATCAAATAAGCCAGTACACTAGGCATCTTGAGGTTGGAAATTTATACATCAACGGCCAAATCCACACTTTGACCTTGAAATAGAAAAAAGTAATGAACACTATCATGTATTAAAAGTCATAACAATATAATGACATATTTATTATGATTTTTTAATTATATATATAACCTCATTCAACTATTAAAAACATCACTTTTGTAATATAAGTTCAAGCATTAGTATAATAAAGTCGAATCATATCCCTCCGATACCAGCGAAGAGGTGGGTGGAGGAGCGCAA
The DNA here is from genome assembly GCA_032690845.1 of Eleusine coracana subsp. coracana. NCBI lineage: Eukaryota > Viridiplantae > Streptophyta > Magnoliopsida > Poales > Poaceae > Eleusine > Eleusine coracana. Next base: position 5,955,249 of record CM064430.1, read on the forward strand.
TCACCTTATTGATATGATTAACAGATGTCAAACATACATTGTAGTGATGGGGGACAAAAACTGTGGTGGCTAGGGCCCTATACGCTTTTATATCGGGCACTTTGGTGGTAAAGTGAGGCAAGAGAACCAATACATGTACAGGAATTTGTCTTAAGAATTTAAAATGGTTTAGTAATTTTATGCATTCATTTATATATCAATACAAGATTATATGTATTAGTTTGTTTCTTATTTTTTTTACTTAATTAAATATTATATGAAATTTGCATACTTATGCATGCTGCAAATAAGATTAGATCGCTTATGAAGTGTCCGAGCATATGTTAGGTGTTAGTAAAATGGTTATTGTTGTCGTCAAAGGTGAACCTAAGGGTGACCCTTTCTCCAGCTATCAAATTATCGACAAATTAAGGTTTCTTCCATATTTTGTATGCCAATATTTTTATTATGTTGATGGTAAAAGCTTATATGCATCATGTGTCAGTGATAACACCCGAGGTCAACTATAACAATTGTTGGCAAAAGGCAGTGTGTTGTGAGAAAAAGGGTGTTTGTGTACTTAGGACGACGTAGTACTGCTTCAAATAATGTTGTATCTGTTGCATATTTACAAGTCCTACTTTAAGATCAAGCAAAGCCTATGTCCGTTGCATATTTGCAATCAATTTTTTTTCGCACATGTGGTCCATTCTTTCATACAATTTTGAAAATATGTAAACATGTACATAACTAGTATAACATATTTTTGTTTTTTGCAGCGCAAAATTAAGGTCCGGCCACAAATTAGTCTACTTTGAATGTTTCTAGGAAGGACAGCACGCAGCCTGATATACGTACATACAAGCTCATCCAAACGTACATTTACGCATGTGCACACCAAAGCTTGCTACTGGCGAACGCGTATACAATGCATATTGTTTGTCCACAGTTACGATCCTATATATATACACAATTAAGCATTGATGAATGAGGCGCCGGTGAGGTACTCTGTGATGGCGAGCGCGACGAGGCCAAGCATGGCGAGGCGTACGTACCAGGGATCGGGTTGGCGTTCATGAGTCCTTTGCTCCTGGCCTCGGCGCTCTCCCCATGGAGCTGTGGTACCAGCGACGCCACGGAAAGTGCGGCCACCAGGTTGGTAAACCACGCCTGACCCGTACCGTCCCGGCGTCCCCGTGCGTGGACGCATCGACGTACGGCGATCGCGGAGAAGAAGCCGACCATGGTGAGCCGTCCGTTGATCCACGATCCGGAGCCGGGCCGCTGAACTTCAGCGCGTCCCAGAGCCCCGTGCTCGGCTTGCTCACGTTGCTCTGGGCCCTGACAACCAAACCAAGGCGCATCGGCGCGGCGCGAGTGAAACTGCCGGGGACCAGCCGACGGCGAAGGCGATAGATCGAGCTCATCATAGCTGTCGCCGCTATTGGAAACTTGGATGTAGCTCGGTGTGCTGACATTGGAAACTTGGAAGTAGCTAGAATCTTTCTTACTAGTATATGGAATGGTTTCTTTTATTTAAAATAATCATTTTTAATCTATAATTATAAAAAAATTCTACACAAAATTAAAATTACATGATCTAGACATTTTTAACATGCCAATCACTTTAGCGTGTTTTATTTATAAAACACGCCATACTGATTGGCGTGATTGGATCCACGTCAGCATCAACCGCCACATCGGATCTGAGTGGATACTGAGGTTGATCACAAACACGCCAATCTATTCGGCGTGTCTTAAGCATGAAATACGACATGCTTATTGACGTGTTTAGGACATAATACTTTTTGGACGGTCCAAATGCGAATTAAGGTTAATTAAGTCATGCCAATCTATTTAGCGTGATTAATAGTGGAGACACGCCAAAGTGATTGGCATGTCTCAATGAAACCAAAATATGGCATGTCGCTTTCGTGATGACATAAGCGAATAAAGTGTTTCAATTCTCTTCAAAATGTTATAAATCTCTCATATAATATCCGTTTCTTATTCCGTTTTGAAATATATGCAAGTGAGATCTTGTTTTGTTCGAATCGTCAAATAGGACACAACGGTGAAAACATAATAAAATAACGGATACTATATGAGAGATTTATAATATTTTGAAGAAAATTGAGGCACTTTATTCGCTTATGTCATCACGAAAGCGACATGTCATATTCCGAAAAGTATTAAGTCCCAAACATGCCAATAAGAATGGCGTGTTTCATGCTTAAGACACGCCGAATAGATTAACGTGTTTACGATCAACCTTAGTATCCACTCGGATCCGATGTGACGGCTGACGCTGACGTGGATCTAATCACGCCAATCGGTATGGCATGTTTTATAAATAAAACACGCCAAAGTGATTGGCGTGTTAAAAACATCTAGATCATGTAATTTTAGTTTCGTGTAGATTTTTTTTATAATAATAGATTAATGATGATTATTTAAAATAAAAAATTCATATGGAATGACGATTCTAGCTTTGCTGCAGTTCAGTGTGCGTGGTGTTCCTGACTTGTTGTTGTGGTGTGAGACTGTCTGCGTGCCGGGCAGATTTATAGGTGGAGCTCGAGCTCGCTCCTGAGCCCGTGACCACGCAGGGATTGGCCGTGGCGTGGGCCACATCAGCCGGTGATCCCCTGCCGAAGATACCCGCGGCGCGCGTGCTGATAGGCGAGGGTGCATGTAGTGCGCGACGTGGAGAGAGCCGTGTTCACTGCGAGTTCATCTACTAACGCCGTGATCAGATCAGTTATCGCGCGCCATGCATCAGTGTGCGTGGACGGCCAGCGTCAGACCACCGGTCTTGCGAAGAGGGCTGCCGATCTGGGCGGTTCTTTCGCCTGAAAATAAAAAAGGCGACGAGGAGCGCCGGACGCCGGTGCGTGTACGCCTGTGTGTGTGGCGGCTAAGAGAATCGACGTGTTAGAGATGACACACGTAAGCAGGAGGCTACTGGCGAACATATGGTGGCGGCATTATCTGCTAGACCAATGATCTTTCCCTGCCTTTTTTTCTTTAATGCAAAATGTACTGGTACTGCTGCTGGGTTGCCAGTTTACAGAGTACTAGAAGCAAACAACGACATTTCTGTCCTGCAGATTACGTAACACCCGGCGTCATTATTTGTCCTACCGACATTTTCTCCACTACTGTTTTTTCTTCTGGTCTTTGCACTCTGCTTTCGCATTTTCTGTTAAAATTATAACGTACCCACTTCGGATGTTTCTACCAGATATTAAATTTGTCCCTCAACACAGAACAAAAGACCAGAAAAATCTTGAGCTAGGGACAAGAAAAATACTCAAGTGCCCATAGACTATCCTAAAAGAAACCCCTATTGCTCAAGTGTCTACCATTATAATGTCTTAGAATCCGATCATCAATTGCAATACATGTATCCCCTATTGCTCAAGCCAAAAAAAACATAAGAATAGGCCAATAGAAACAACAATCCACCACAAAAAAAAATACATGAATAGGTTTGTAGAAAATATTGTCCAAGAATAATACCATGAAAAAAAAGTCACATGTAGTTGATGTATGCTAGCTCACTCAGTATTAAATCATAGTTAGTAGTGTGCATGTAACAAAAAAATCACTAATGCCCAAAAAACATATATAAGTATTATGAGTTATGCAGATGTGTCTGTACTTGGACAATGCATCAAACAAACCAGTAGACCAGGCATCAAGAAATTGCATATTCATTAGTTATTTGCAAAATTCATACTATGCTAAATTGAAAATTAATGAAAACTACCATGGACTAGGAACGATACCAATCCAATGACACGTTTGGTATTCTACAGTTATCTATCAACTTCTTAAACCATTAAAAAACATCATTTTTTGTAATATAAGTTCAAACATTGATGTAATAAAAATTATTGAGCTTTCCTTGTGCTGATGTCATCAAAGAAGTATGCGGAGAAGGTGACGATACAATATGATTTGGTTGACTGGATTATCTGAAGGCATAGGTGATCTGACGACTGGGGCCAACAACTAGTTGGTGGAAGAGACTTTGTCTATGTACGAGGCATCATGGTGGCAAAGTGAGGCAAGAGGTGCACAATTAGAAAATTTGTATTATTGATTAGGGTTGGGTTCCTGTTACAGTTATTAATGTACATGTACAGTTACACTCACCATCCACCTTGTAACTAATTTTATCTATCGATCATTAGGCTGCTCTGTTAAATAAAGAGCAAAAATAGTTGATATGAGTCAAAACTTTTTTTATCAAGTACAGTGATATTACCTAGAACTTTAGTCGCAAAACAAATACTAGCTAAAAGTTTGATCGCAATGGACAGTTCGATCAGCTGTAAAGTAGACCAAAGTGAAAGGAAAAGAGCATAGCAGTTCCCCTTTTAGATATCAATTTGTTTCTTAATTAAAATATCAATATTATTTTAGACATTAATATTGAAGTTCATACAGTGTTAGTTTGATAGATATAAACACCCACGAAATTAAAGTGCAATACAACCTTTTCACTATTGCATCTGGCATGTATGCACGTTTATAACTTGCATTGTAGCCTACATACAAGGCCTAATATATTTGGCGCCAAGTTTGGGATCATGTTTCCCTTGATCCTAAGTTTTTTTCTTCGTCCTAGGATACTTGTCTCCTTAACTAATGATGTGCTTAATTGCTAAAATTTGGAGCTAACGGGTGAGGTTTGAATGGCAGATTATAAGGGCTACTATACCCATACAGTAAAACTTCTACACCAGAGAAGCCGTGTCTGATCATTGATGGTTCAACAATTATATATATTTATTTATATATTCATAATATATTATGTAAATTTAATTTGTGGTGCTCCTTCCTTAACAAAATATTGCATGGAATGTTGCCGGCTTTGACATGTTGCAAACATGATTATGTCACGTATGAAGTGTCCGAATAGATATCAGATGTTGGTAAATATAATGGTTATTGCCGTCATCAAAGGTGAACCTATGGGCAATATTTTATCCATTGGCGTTCAAATTAACTCTCAGCAATGATTTCTTCAATTGTCTGTACGCTAATTGTTTGCAAATTATCAGCAAATTCTTTGACGCATTGTTTGTTAAAAGGGAGAAGAGCGTAGGTTGACTGTAACTGATGGGAAAGGATGAAAAATTCATACTCAAAACCTCTGGCTCGATACCATGTTAAGTTACTATACACCGATTAGTTGCACCCAAAAGACTAAACTAATAGGAAAGGGATGGACAATTCATTTATGGTTTAACACTTAGGATATATTTGGTTGGCCTTTTAGACCTACTTTTTCTTCCAAAAAGCTAGTAGCCGAACCAAAAGAGGTAACTTTCACCTATGTACTTTGAGCAAAAGCAGCTTTCATGTAGATCATTTTTCACAGCAACTCTCCCCTTGCTTTTACTGGCTTTGGCTTTCAACTTTTCACAAAAATTACCCACTGCCACTGGTTATGAACATACCGGTTCACTCTTTCTTTTTTTCTTGTTTGTTCTTTTGCGTCGACATAGACCGAGCAGGAGAAGGAGGCCGCCGGGGAGGCGGCGGCGCCGAGCTCGCGCAAAGAAGACAATGGTGGTGGTGGGCTCGCGCGGAGGATGCAGTAGTCTTGCACGAAGGAGGAAGAGGCGGCGGCGGCGGCAAGCTCGCACAAAGAAGACGACAGTAGCGGTAGACTCACGTGGAGAAGATGATGGCGGCGGCAGACTCGCACATAGAAGGCGGGCGGTGGACTCACGTAGAGAGGATGACGGCGGCGACGGGCTCGCGCGGAGAAGTGAGCGGCGAAGGGTCACGAGGAGGAGGCGAGTTGCGCGGCGGCGGCGGCCTCGCGTGGAGGAGGACACGACGGCGGCGGGTCATGCTGAGGTGGTGGGCGGCGGCGAGCTCTTGCAAGGCATGGCAGCCCCCGCTGAGGGGGCGGCAGCGCCGGGGTCGTGTGGGACCGGGCCTTGTCGACGAGAGAGAGATTAAGACAGGGAGCCACTAGATTCAGGGGAGGAAGAAGAAAGAATTGACAAGTAGGGCCCACTTATCAATACGAGAAAGAAATAGCTAAGTGGTGAGTATTGTGGATGATATGTGGGGTCTATGTGATAGTTCTTATAGAAGCCACAGCTAGTCAACCAAACGACTTTTAGTTTTTCTTACAACTGATATCTCACAACAGCTTTTTTATAGTCATATTCCACAATAGTTTTTTTCTCACAGCCACAGTCTAACCAAACACATGTAGTACTTGCTTCAAAAAGTATTCTCGTGGTCTGGTGAAGCTGGTATGCGTTATGTTTAGTGTTACTACATACGGTCTCTATCTTTCATATAATTCTGAAAATATGTGGACATCTACATAACTAGTGTAACATGTTTTTTGCAGCGCAAATTGAAGGCCATAAAACAGTCTATTTTTAATGTTTCCAGGATGGTACACTTAGTACAATTACACCGCCTGATATACGTCATACACGTGCCCCGGGAAATTTGATACGGAGAATGCCTAAGCTATGTACACATAAGACATGATTAATTACGCGTTGATGAAGGGCGCGCCGGTGAGGTATTCGGTCACTGCGAGCGCAACAAGCCCGAGCATGGCGAGGCGGCCATTCCAGAGCTCCGCATTGGCGTTCATGAGTCCGCTGGTCTTGGCCTCGGCGGTCTCCCCCTGGAGCAGTGGCACCAGCGACGCAACGGACAGAGCCGCCACCATGTATGCAAACCAGACCTGACCAGTCCCGCTGGTGACCTGAGTGAAGAGGCCGTCCCCGCGTGTCGTTGCTTCGACGGCGATTGCGGAGACGAAGCCGACCATGGCGAGGCGGCCATTGATACGCTCCGGAGCCGGGCCACTGAACTTCAGTGCATCCCAGAGCCCGGTTCTCGCTTTCTGAGCCCTGACGACAACCATGGCCCGTCGGCGCTGACAAATTGCTGTGGCCGGGGATCGGCCGAATGCGAGGGAGCTCATCAGCACAGTTTGCGCCATTGGAATAAATTGATTTGTAAATAAGATTGTGTGCAGGCTACCACGCTATAAGTAGTATAGGAGTGCAAGATACTGCTCAGTGTTTGGTGTTGCTGTTGTGGTGTGAGACGAAGTGTGGCCAGGCAGATTTATAGGTGCAGCTGAGCTCGCGTTATGGACCCCGTGACCACAGGCGTTGGCTGCAACGTGGGCCACGCCGGCCGGCCACTCACGGCCGTAGATAGGAATACACGCTTGAGCTGAGCGGAAAGTACTAGTAGCCTAATGTACATGTGCGCGACGTGGAGGGAGCCGTGTTCACAGCGCTCAGCTCAGGGCGTGATCTTGTCGCCGTGCGTCATCAGCAATTCAGCATGGATGGCCATGGCCAGGCCACGGTGCACAATGGACCGGGGGACAAGTGCGCGGCCTCCAGTCCAGCTTTGCTGGAAAAGGCGTTAGAAGATTCCAGAACCGAGCGAGGGGTGCCGGGCGCCGGTGCGTGTGACCATGTCCGTCGTTCATCATTCGCCGACGTGTCACTAAAGAGGGGATCGGAAGGACGATCAGAGGATATGTTGTTGGCTATACATGGCAAACATGCATGGTGGTGTCATTCTTCACTGTCCTGCTGCGATTATTTTCTCCACTATTGTTCGCTTCACTCTCCACTAATGGCTGCTGCTTCGTGCCGCTACTACTTCATTGCACGGCGGTGTTAAGAATTTCCTGAAGATTGTTATTGCACTCGTGGTCATTTGATATCTTTGCACTACTTCGATTATCGATAACGAATTTGCTCCTGTGTATATGTACGTGCATGTTATGAAAAACGCAATTGTAACAAGATATTATATGGTCTATAAGATAAGTTTTTGTTTAACTATATTTTAAAATGATTGAACCATTTCATTTATAATTTTATTTATGTGGGTCATATATGTACGTTTTAGCAGATTATATTCTTTAGAGTAAAATGCATCAGCGATCTTTAAACTTATCTTAGATGTCATATAGGTCCTCAAACTCTCAAAATACATACTCTCTCCGTTTATTTTTCTTTCGCGTATAAGCCATGGGCGCATAGACCAAGGAGAAAACTGCCATGCGTTTACTACGGCCATCATTCCGCATCTAATCCTTTTGAATTCCTTTGAAATCTCAGCGCTAATTAAACCTACATGCAGATGTTACACCGTGGCCCACGCAGCGAACTAATCCATGGTGGCATGCATTCGCATCAATCCCAGAATTGAGGAGTCCAACTGTAGGACGCGAGTGTTTTGTAGAAAAACGTTTCGGACTTACGCGCGGGTGATTAGTAAACGGAGGGAGTATTTGGGTACCTGAACTTGTTAAAGTGTGTCATCTAAATTTAAAGTACTGAAAATACTGTTCTCGTTTATTACTTGTGTGATAAACTAAAATGAATTTTTTTAAACTTTCTCTCCCTAAATTAACTCTGTTACCACAATTCATTCTAATGAACTTTTCTTTTTTAGACAAGACAAGACAAAAGAGTTGTATAAAACATAATTTTTTTTTCATGGAAGGTTGGACCTCACGATAAAAATCCACCAAAATTCACTGCAGCAAAAGAGTCCTATGGCGGCTGGCCAAACAGCCCTATAGCGGTGGGTAGGTCACCCACCGCTATGTTAACGTAGTTAAAAATAAAAATTTGCAGCAGCGGATCAACGTTATCTTCCGCTATAGTTCTAAGAAAAAAAAACAAAATGGGGCATGTGACCTCCCATGCACCGCCAGCAGCCTGCCAGTCCGCCCCGTGCACCACCGCCCACTACATCCACAACGTATGCGTCTGCCGCCGCCCTATCCGCTCAATGCCGCCAGCATGAAGCCGCCCGCCAGCTACTACCACCTGATTGGTGAATTTGGCCTCATCCACGCCAGAGGAGGGCGGCAGAAGAGTTGTGGCTAGAGGAGGGGTGGCGGAGGAGGGACGGCATGTGCCTCTCCTAGACGGTTGCTCGCCCGAAGCCTCTCACCAAGGCAGATCCCCCCCCCCCCCACCCTATCGGCTGGATCTGGCCTCGTCGGCGCTAGACGAGCTGTAGCGGAAGAGGGGTACTCGGAGGAGGGGCAACATAGGAGGGATGGCATGCATGCACCTCGCCTAGGCGGCCGCCCGCCCGAAGCCGCTCACTGAGGTAGCCACCCGCCTGAAGCCACACATCGGAACCCCCCCCCCCCCCCCCCCCCCCCCGTGTCGCCCCATCGGCTGGATCTAGCCTCGTCCGCACTAGATGATGGGGCGGCAGAAGAGGGGTGGATAGAGGAGCAGTGGCGGAGGAGGGAGGGCACGCGCCTCGCCACGGGGATGCGCCCTCGCGGAAGGAGGAGCAGGTGGCGGGCTCGGTTTGGAGAGAGAGAGAAGACGGCGGCTGGGAGAGAATGGGTGGGGAGAGGGGGGCTAATTAGGGCTGACGGTTTTATATGCGTCACAGATTTTGGACCGTGGACTGAGTTTAGCGGTGAGTAGCCTTATGGGTCGTCTCTATTGTTCACTTTAGCGGTGGGTGGCACTGTGGATGGCCGTTAAAAATGTCTGTTCATTTGTAGCGACGGATATTTTGTGCTACCTTTCTAGTGAATTGGGTTACGTCGCTGTAGTGCTATTTATGTATAATGATTTTTCTTATATTTGTTTTCAAGAGTTCTTAAAAAAACCTTGTTACCGTGAATATTGAATGAAGAACTGTGAATATTGAACGAAAAAGCACAGTATTATCGTCCCGGGCGCGGCAGTGTCAAGCAACAAGTCGAGTATATCATTCTTCCCGGACTCGCCGGACTGGTGGTTCTGCAGTTCCTGGTCGATCAATAATCTTGTGCAGCCGAGCAAACCAACCTCCGGCGCCAGTCCTGCAGGTTGGCCTCCGGGAAGAAGTCTTGTTGCACGGTGATAGGTAACCATGCTCCTACTTGCAATAGGGGGTACTTGCTGCCTTTTTACTACTAACTTTTTGAACCGAGAGCATCACTTCTTTTAATAATTACTAATCAGCCTACAAGCATTGCAGCAATAATGCCTGGGGTTTGGATGACACAAGGCCCTATGCTGCAAGGCCTTTCTGAGCGCAAAGACCTGGGAAAATGAATTAAAATATTTTTTTTAGGGCAAAGACCGGGGCTTTCATTAATCAGGGACAGGAGTACAATCTTTGACAACCGCCTCCAACACAGCCAATGGAAGGTCAGTTGTCCACTTCAACAAAGGATTAGTAGAGGAGGCAGTTTTAGCGCATAGATGTGCTACTGTATTTGCCCCCCGTCGTACAAAAACTACTGAAAATTCAGAAAAAGCCCTGCCCAGCTCCAGAATCTCATAAAATAAACCAGAAACTTCTAATCGATCTGCACCTAGATCATTAAGCGATCTCACCAGAGAGAGATTATCCAGCTCCAGTACTACTTTGGTACTTCCTGTAGCGAGTGCTAGAGCTAGTCCGTCTCTCGCTGCAAGGGCTTCCGCCATCAAGGGGCTGGCCACCAAACCATACCATCGAGAGCCAGCACCCAGGGAGAAACCTGTATGGTCTCTAATGACAAAACCTCTGCCACCGATTTTTCTTCTGTCATCATAAGCTCCATCACAATTATTTTTTCTCCAATTTTCCTCCGGGGCCACCCACTTAACCTTTGGACGTGCAGCCCTTGGTGTTTCCTTTTGTTCGTGCAGATGAGGTCTTCTAGCATCTTTGCGACATGCCTCACTGATGCATGAGCAGACCAACTCTTTCGGCCATGGCCGCGTGAGTTGCGACCAGTCCAGAGTGACCACACTCCACATATAAAGAGACCTGCATCATCCGCCTTACAAACCATTCCCTCCAACAAGTCTTTCGCCCAGGATGTTGGGTCCCCAGAACATCCTTCACCGTAAACCAGAACCTTTTAGCAACCGTGCACTCCATTGCAACATGAAACATAGTTTCCTCCGGGGCGCCACATGCCTCGCAATGGCCTTCTTGTGCTATATGTTGTCTTTTAAGCTCTGATTTGCTGGCATAAAGTTATGTAGTACCCTCCACTAAAACACCCTGATTTTTGGGGAAATTTTCATCTTCCATAGCACTTTCCACCAACGAGCTTCAGTTGAGGAACCCGGTAAGATCTCGATAGATTTTCTGTTCTGATCAGCCTTAAGCAGTTTGTACGCCGATCTGACAGAATAGTGCCCATGTTTCTCCATCGACCATGCCAGCATATCTATAGGCAAACTCACACCCAGTGTCTACCACAGAATCTCTTCTGCATCCATCGGAATGAATGACTCCTTGATCAGGGGCTCATTCCAAATTCTCGTCCCTGGATAAAACAATTGATCCACTGTGGTCAAGTTTATACCCTCCAAACGTACCCGGGGTTTGAGATCAGCAATCCCCTGCACCCAATTATCCTGCCATATATTGATGTCTGTTCCTGGGCCAACACTCTTAACAATCCCTCTCTTCAGAACTTCTCGGCCATGTAGGATAGCATGCCAAGTTTCAGAACTCTTTTTTCTACTTGCACCTAGATATGGAATGGACCGTAGAAGCCAGGATTGGCTTTCAAGATGGTCGTATACTCATATTAACTCGACAAAACTATCTTCAAATTAATAAAACCTTTTTGTATGAAAAATAAGGGAAAAACATAGACGTAGATAATGCTTGATAAAGTGTTACACAATAAGTAGTATAGGAATAATGCTTTTTTGTGATGGTGTAGGAACAATGCATTTAGGAGACTAATTGGTGAGTCAAACATGTGCAGGTATTGCACGCAAAGGAACAGCCTTGACAAGTGTCACTCCAAACTTTTCAGTCATATCAACTCCATTTCTTTCCAACTCAGCGGGGAGACTCCATTTAAACTGGTTTAATAGAGATCCAAGAACCAGATGCACCATCCTAATAGCCAGTGGCATGCCAGGGCAGATACGGCGTCCTGCACCAAATGGGATGAGCTCAAAGTCTCCACCTTTAAAATCAACTGCTTTTACCAAAAATCTCTCAGGAGTAAACTTCTCTGGTTCAGGCCATATGTTTGCATCTCGACCTATCGCCCATATATTTATCAGCACGCGAGAACCATTAGGTATCGTGTAACCCATTATTTCTGTCGTCTTCTCAGCTCGTCGCGGTAATAACAGTGGAGCAGGAGGATGCAGCCTAAATGTTTCTTTTACCACAGCTTGGAGGTAGGGCAACTGGCCTATTTCTGATTCTTCAATGTTTCTTCTTTCGCCAATGACTCTTCTAAGCTCAGCACAAGCTTTGGCCATCGATAGAGGGTTTTGTAGCAACTCCACCATGGCCCATTCCACTGTATTAGTGCTTGTGTCGCTTCCAGCAGAAAACAAATCCTAAAATAAATAAACTATATGAGATTGCTAATTTAAGTTAGTAAGCTGTACAAATATCTACAGCACTCTCTGAGTATACCATTATCGAACAACTTGACTTACAATAAATAAATCTGAGTTACCCATAAGAAAAAAGAGTTTGCTCATAGATACAGTATCTAGAGTTTGCTGAAATGGCAGAGCAAGTTGACTCTATCATTGGGATCCTCTGAAAGAAAGAGTAGATATTCAATGAGGTCCATAAATATGTGAAATAAAACCTTATTCTTATTTTTTAGTGCCTATTACTGTACTATCTAAAAATTAGCCAATCACTAAGCTACCACACGTGTCAGTTTTTTGTTTTGGAACCACATACTGGCTTTCATTTTCAGAAAATCTCATGACAGTGGCATATTATCGAGAGGCCTACTTTTTAAAAGAGCACGTGGCAAGTTTTTAAAGTTTGTTAGCTGTCTACTACCATATAGTAACAGTTTCAATTTTTTTCTTAAAAATAGAAATGGAAGCGATATTCCAGTGGTCCAAAAATGAAGTTAGCTTTCATCTCTCTAGCTTCATTCATTCTACAGTTTTTTGGTAGCAAAAAATTAATCTGGCACCTCTTATAGTCTTAAAAGGCATTGTCTGAAGGGCTTTGGACCGCATCCTCAAAAAAATACCCGAGCCAGGCAGCAACGCGAGGCTTTCAATTTTGTTCGCCTGGTGGGATCCAGATCGATTGCCCGGCCCAGGCAAACTTCCATAGGCAAGAACCAAACGAGCGCGCCTTCCCCTCAAAAGATAAAAGAACCAAACAAGCCCTAAGTGCTACTCCCTCCGTTTCAAAAAAGATGACGTTATGAAAACAGGGAAAGAAACCAAGGGGCAGTGAAAGTTTACCCTGCTGCCCCTCTGCCACACGAGAAATAAAGTTGCAAGTGGTCGCCGGTTGTTGAATAAAGAAAGAAAAAGATTATCTTCCATTCCAAATGAAAGCTAGCACTCGTCTTTCTCCTAACCATGGATAGGCGAGAGACACCTAGTCCATGCAGGATCCAAGCAATAACCATTGGGGACGCTACGAGCTGCTGAAGGAAAAGTAGACCCATGACGACACATGGCGTCCAAGCTGCTGAAGGGGAAAGCTGACCCATGATGACGAGCAGGGCTGGGCAGCCGGCCATGGCAGCGAGATTCAAGCGTAGCTGCGCTAGCGGCTTCAATGACTACCTGTGAGGCGACACCAACCTTCGGGCTCCTTGATCCTCATGACGATGAGCGGCTCGAGCTTCCCCTCCGACAAGGTGGAGCCTACTCCACTGCGATTCATGGCTGTGGAAGCAGTGGGGATGAGACGGAGGAGGCAATAAGATCGTGGGAGCTGCATGTATTGATTAGGGGTAGAAAGGGTATCTGAGCTTTGCATTGGTATTGGATTCCGAGAACGACGTCTTTTGAAAAAACCGTTTTAACGGAAGAAGGGCCAGAAGGACATCATCTTTTTAGAGACGGAGGGAGTATATATTAAAAGAGAGCTAAAATGACAGATCAAGTTGACTTTATTATTGGGATCCTCTAAAAGAAAGCATGGATATTCAATGAGGTCCATAAATATGTGAAATATAACCTTCTTTTCATTTTTTACTGTGCTATCTAAAACGTAAATTAGCCAATCACTGAGCTATCACACGTGTCAGTTTCTATTTTGGAACCACATACTGGCTTTCATTTTCAGAAAATCTCATGACAGTGGCATATTATCGAGAGGCCCACTTTTTTAAAAAAAAGGAGCACGTTGCAAGTTTATAAAGTTTGTTAGCTGGCTACTATCATATAGTAGCAGTTTCAATATTTTCTGAAAAATGGAAACAAAAGCGATTTTTCCAGTGGTCCAAAACTCGGCAAATAACTTTGGAATCTGCCAGTATGGTGCTTACCATGAACATTGACCGTAGCGTATCGCGGTCCAGTACTGCCACGTCGTCGCCCACCGCAGCGTTCAGCAGCAGGTCGAGGAAATCGTTCTTCTGGGGCTGGCCGGCCTTGCGGCCACGCAGCCTCTGCTCAACCTCCCGGTCGAACACCCGGTGCATCGGCACAAACAGCTTATCCATGAGCCGCCGACGGCCTTGCAAGTCAAACGCAGCAAGTGCCGGGAAGAAGTCCGACAAGTTCGGGCTGCCCGCGGCCTCCATGATTTCCAGCACAATTTCATGGAACTCCCTTGACTGGCCATGGTCATCCAGGCCTGCCAGGTCACATGAAAATATTGTGCGAGACAGTAGGTTCAGCATGGTTGTGAACACCACGAGCCCGACTTCCACTTCCGCTCCCTCACTTGCTGCCTTGCCGATGTGGTCCACGAGCTCCTGCACCTTCTCCCGCCTGAGGTGCTGGAGAGCATCTAGCCTGTGCGGCGCGAACAGCTCCGTGGCCATGATCTTTCGGAGTGCACGCCAGCGTGGTGCGTTGGGCAGCCACACCATGGAATTCTTGGAATGGTCCATGACGGCGTTCGGCGCGGACCAGCTCGCGAACTTAGCATCATGCTTTTGCAAGAATTCGCGTGCGACCTGTGGGGAGGAGACGACCACCGTGGTGACCGCACCGAGACGGAGAGACATGAGCGGCCCATGGATTTTGGCGAGGCGGGCGAGGGAGCGGTGTGGCTGGCTGCCGAGGAGGTGGAGATTGCCGATGACAGGCAGCGGGCGAGGCCCGGGGGGGAGGTTACGACGACGGGCATGTACGAGAAGGTCGAGGAAGATGATGGTGAGGAGGGAGAACATAAGCCATGATAGCCAGAAGAGGAGCTCAGCCATTGCTACGTGCGTATGGTAATGCAGTCCGCAAGGTGCACTGCTTTCTGGTTGTGTTTTTCTCTGCTATATAAACGTGGAGGTGTCTCTCTCTAATCAATTTTGTCGATTATGGTAGCCAATAGTGTTTGTCGTCCCATGTGGCTGGTTCTTGCCGCCTCCACCAATAATGTTGAAATTTTAATTTCCTGTTAAATTTCAACGTTTCGTCCTGCCTGACTGGCATGAGAATTTGCCTGGTTGGTATGCAACGTACTTTTTTTTAGCTTTATTAATTGAAACCACAGAAAAAACTTCTATGTTTTTTCATGTAAAATTTGTTGGAAACAGCTATTGTCAGACGAAATTCAGAAGAACAGAGAACAACAATAAAGGGTTTTTGCTGCTGCCGGAGCTGCAGCTTTTCTCATGTATATTGGCAAGTATATATAGTCTAATACAAGGCTTAACTTACCTGCACTCCAAGAAAGAAAAAGAAAAGAAAAACTAATCTAAACTTGCCATGCATATACTACAAACCAAAACTATCTATCTCTAAGCTAGGGTACACATGCGCAGGGAATAAGCAACAAAATTTCTGTGTTTGGTCCTGTCTGACTGGGTCATGAGAATTTGCCTGGTTGCTATTCCACAGCCATCATAGACACGATTTGTATATTTTTCAGTCTTCCTCGCCACCATCGTCGGCTTTGTGTTTGCCTTTTCCTTCCAGTGGCAAATTAAACGCGATGAATTTGCATATAGAAATTTGAGCATTTCCTTGCAGCACCAGGAAACCTACATCATTAGGAGAAAAAGTGCGCAATTGTTGTACTTATTTATCAATTCACAGTATCATTGACCGAATAGCACGTCAAAGCAACACGTACCAGTAGCAGCCGCGCGGCGCTGGTCCAGCGCACAAGAAGATGGCAACAACGGCAAGGTCTTATAATTTCGTGTGTCACAAATATATGTTTATTCTGGCAGCTGTTGAAGACAGTGGTTGTCCGACATCCCATTTGTTAGAAGTTTTGGGTTGTAACCCAAATTAGTAATGCCAATAAATCCTAAAAACTCATGTACACATGCATGACATGGTGGGAGACTTTAGTCGCACGCTGCTAGTCTAGAAAGGAGAAGAATAATTTAAATACTTGAATTGTTTCCACCTAGTTGAGCTAGTAGAGAAGAATAAGAACAAACGCGCGCTCACATCACCACGCCACGCCTCGCTGGGCTGGGCCGGGCAAAGGGCACGGGCACACGACATGCGCGTGTATAGTCTGGCAAAATCCGAGCCTTGTGCAGTGTCACAGCTTCCTTTTGCTACATAGATTTTTGTTATGCAACTAGATAATTGTGCCGATCATATATGGTAAGAAATTACTCTCTCTTAATGATGATTAACATGTCTACTTAATTGTAGATTAATTACTATAAGTATGCCGTGTCGTGTATATATAAATGGGCGAGATGTCGCCTACAAGTTATATTGTTTTTCGCCTCTCTCGCCATTCGTTATTGTGCTGCCACATCGTCTTCCTCATCCCGTCACCAACGTGCCATTGGTCTCGGGAGAGCAAGTCTCCGAAGCCTACGTCTCCTCATGCCTTGCATCAGGTAGAGGACATATCAGATATTGGGAAGGGCTGTCCTGACTACTCGCTTGTGATCTGCATCCTCTTCAACGATCAATCGCCTATATTTGCATCATCTTCTTCATCGACGGATCAGACTCTACTACCATTGCTGGAGCGCTTCCCTGTAAAACATCTTTTAACCTCTTTCAATGATTAAATCGAGTGATCTAGGTTTTGTTCATAGGTTGTTGCTAGTCACTATGATTAGTGTTTATTCATTCTTTATATCTCATGATCTACTAGTACACGTAATTGAGATAGGGGCTTTTTTAATGATTTGTATGTCTAGATTACATATAGTCTATCTAGTATTTATACCTACTGAAATTAGTAGATTTATTATCACTAAACTGCTGTTATTTTCAACACCATTCTATATTATTCTGGTCACATCTATTGATAAATGTTACCATTTCTAGTTAAATTTCTATGTTTGTGGTACTAGAATAATCCGCACATCCATTTATTGTGTTTGTACTAGATAGGCCACCTTCTCATCCAATGCCGCGTCTTGCGTGGAGAATAGAAAATCCCACCTTCTGCTTTGTCTAGAATTAAAGAAGATTTCGACGACCGGAGAATAGAAAACCCCACACCTTCTCATATCGCGCACGTCAGGCGGGAAAGGTTGGGAACTTGGGATACTATTGGTCGGCGAGCGTATTAAAATGGCTCGTCTGGTTTGTCAAAGTCAAGTGTGACCACCAGCTAGATTCTGTGCGTGATAGAAGGAATTTTGACGGCGACCAACTGATACCGTTTACTATTCCGTTTCAAATTTATTATTTTTATGGTTGACTTTTTTAAATTATGTTTAATCATTCTCTTATTTAAAATATTTAGTGAAATCTGAAAAATTATAAGTTATATTTTAATTTACTTTAATAATAAAATAAATTATAAAAAATATCTTATGATTTAAAAAATAAATTAAACGAATGATCAAATCTAACAAAAAAAGTTAACGATGATAACAATTAAAGTATGCAAAAACTCACCAACATATTGCACCAGTGCACATGTTAACCAACAGAATCTATCCAACAATGCATAAACAAAACTGGATCTTGTTAACCTTTACCACCATCTTGAGAAACATGCAGAGCAGGAACGCTTCGATTGACACACATGGTTGACATATCGACATGTGAACAAACTTGATTCGGATTATGGCCATGTCTGACAATTAAAAAAACCATCCACACTAGATACAAGAGACCAAAATTTTAAAATATTTTGTGCTTGTACTTATATTGTGTAGGTAATCACTCCAACCATCACAATAATGTCAAGTCATTACAAGTCATGAAGGGTGTGGATCTCAAAACGGATGATCTCTTTCTGCTGTCAGATTTAAGGAGGGGGGAGGTGTTGGCACGTGCTCACGTGAGTAGAAATCCGCTCTCTTTTAGAGTGTAATTAGGAGGCACAATCTATGACACAAGAAGGGAACGAGAAAAATGATGGAAGTGAAGAGACAAGAAGTGAGGAAGTTGAGAGTTCTGAACATTTTGTTTCAGAGGTAGCAAACGAGGCCTTACGCCTTACATCATCAGCACGTTCCATCTCCTCGACTAAACAAGACCCCCAAACTTTTGGGAACTCAAAATTTACTTGATTACAGTAGTACTTAGTAGCAGCTACAAGGAATTATGCAAGAAAAAGCTTGACAATTGTAATGTCCCAGGTCCATGCTTGGCTAGGTCCAACTTACATTTTAAGTGATTCTTACAAAACAGCAGATCGTAAAGTGATTCACTAAAAATTAATTTTTAGGGGCGGATCATATTGTAATCCATCACTATAAATGATCTCTATTTTTAGGAGTGGATAATAATGTGATCCGCCTCTATAAATCCAATGTTAACAAAACAAAGGCTCATTTCTTTGGCCTGTTTGGGACAACTAGTGGAAACAAAAATACCCCGCTGCCTCTTCCAAAACCCTAACTCTCTACCTTTTCTCCACCCCGCTGCCTCCTCTCTCTATCTTTGCTTCCAGCCACCATTGCCTCTCCCTCCTCTCCCCTCCTCTTCTAGACACAGCTTCGCATAGGCAGAGGCAATCGGGTAGTCGCACGATGGCAGATGCAGTCGCCCTCTTCGCTGGGTGGTCGCCTGACTCCAACGCCCTCCCCATAAACAAGGGCGAGTCCATCGGCGACCACCCTAGTGTGGGCGTTGTCCTCCCCTCCCTGCATCCTCCCCTCTGGCGCGGTCCTCCCCTCCCTGGATCCTCTCCCCTCCGAAGCGGCTTGGATTGCAGGCAAATTTGGTGCGAGCGAGGCCAAATTTGGTGGTGATGGCATGGGCGGGGCATGAGGGAGGGGGAGGACCTGCTGCAACGGGTGACATTACCACCCACAGCACAGTAGGAGTTTCAACGGCGGGTTGGTTGACTCACAGAGGACCTACTGTAGCAAAGGACTATTTTGAGCTCCAGAAGCGTAGCGGCAGGTTGGTTACCCCGCCACTATAGGTTCCTTTTGTAGTAGTGTTGCTATTTGTTAACACAGTTGGCTGGTGGTGTTGGAGCATCCCCAGTGGTGGATCAAATAGAACCTCCTACTTATATTTTGAGAGTTGACTCTCAGTTTCTAGAGTTAATGTTTTTGGTGGCTAACTCCAGCGGTGCTACTCAAAATCAGGCTCTCATTTTCTAACAGATGCATGAGGTCCGCTCGTCAGTTACTCAAAGCAGCTTCTACAGATGGGACCTGGTTGTCAGTGAAATAAAGGTTGCGCACAGGTGTTCGATTAGAGGCAGTGCACAACGGTGATGGGGCATCAGTCCTTCCCCTTCGGTCATCATCGTCTGTGGAGGTCGATGCGGATGCAAAGGCAATAACTATCCCTAAATTAAAATATTGAGAGTTAATGAAAAAAATCATCCTCCAACAACTCCTCTAAACACCTCCTCCCTATTTTTATTAAGTCCCTAAATCCCTCAATTGTAGTTAAAACAAGAGAATGAATTAGCGTCCCCAATCCCACTCCTCCCACCTCGGCGGCAAAATTTGTGCCCTTATTTGGTAGGTAACTCGGTCATCCTCCCACCGCGTCACCTCGCTTTGCCTCCCACCGTGCCTCTCAGCTTGTCGCCCGGCCACACCGCCTCGAACGTCCACCCACAGCACCTCTCGATCGTCTTTCCTCCGTGCCGCCTCACGACCCCCCCCCCCCCTATTGTGCCTCTCGGATCATCGCCTGGCCATGCCGCCTAGCTCATCCCCCCGCCACGCCATGCCTGCCTCATCCCCCCCCCCCCTGCAGTGCCGTGTACCTCGTGCCCCCACCACACCATCGAGGAACTAGGAGTCATCTATACCGATGGATTTTCCACGGCTTTACCATCTGTGGGGTTCCATGCGTGCTGCTTCTCTTATTTGTCAGGGACTGGTAATCTTTGTTGCTTCCTGCCTCAAGTTTGCATGTAGCTCAAATAATTCCTGCGCATAGTGAATTTTGATTGTTTTTTTAAGTTGACCACTGTATTGTTCTGGATTTCATGCATATTGAATTTTTTATATTCTATCATCCAATGAACCCTCCTCGTTGCACCTTCCAACATGCGATCACCTAGCGATCCAGCGTGTGATGGCAGAGTGGAGGCCGTCCAACGAACCCTTGTTGTCGCATCTTGCGCAATTGGTTTGTCGCCCAGCGGAGCCTGGCTCGCATATAACAGACATGCCCAACTGAGACAGGCTTGGCTCGCATATAACAGACATGCCCAACTGAGACAGGCTACGCAGATGCAACATGACTTTGTTTGGTTAATTGCATCTATTCAGACTGGCTGAGAGGAGATATTGTTTGGTTGACCGTATGAGTATTTATTAAATTAATATAAAATATAAAATAAATATTAGTATATTATTTATTTTATTCAAAACTATACTTATAACATTTAATATAGCATATCAAAACTTAAGCTACATTTAAATATACTAATACTATTTAGATTACACTAATTATATGCTGATCTCTTTGCACCAGCCGATCCAGGCCCGTGGGAAACGGATTTTATCCACGTTTCCGCGGAGCCAGGCTGAGTGGGCGCCTTTGCATGCTCGTAGACAGGCCCAGCCGGCCGTGCAGCTAACCAATCGGGCAGTCCCTGCATGCGGCGAGGTTATCTATGGAAGGGCAACTATAATCTATGGAAGGCCCAGGTTATGCCTGCTATACGAGGCGCATAGCTAGAGGGACTCATCCTCGGCACTGATCCTGTGCCACCCAAGGAAGTTGAGATCATCGTTGATAGCAAGTCTGTGAAGAAGGCCAACGATGAGTACACCAGATGAATTGCTCGTAATCAACAGGTCGCTTGGGGCGAAACTAAAAGTCAGAGCCTTTTATATATATTTGTATATATGCACTCAAATTTTATCAATGTAATGAAAATGTTATTACTAATAAAAAAAGTCAATTTTATACAAAAAATGATTGTATATTACCTTAAAAGTTTCTACAAATATTTCTAATAGCAAAGTCACTAATGATAGTATCGCTATCATCCTCGTCCAACAATTTCTTCTCCATGTATAAAGTGGGCAAACGATTCAATCTTTCTTCAGACATTGTGAGCATTAAATACTTCTTTAACAATTTCAGATTTGAAAACCTTATTTTAGCTGATGCCACAGTCATGAGCATAGTAAATAAGATTTGATATGTAATAGAAATATTGGGATATTTTCTAGTTAAGATGATTTGTCTACAGAGATTCCAAGAACTCTCCTTTTTCTTCTTTCTCCTTTTCTCATGATCAGATGGATATTTTCTAGTTGACATCTCCTAAATAACAATTGTAAAAATAATTAGTCAAACAACCTTCTCATTTGATCATAAATTTTAAACCAATTATGCAAGTAATCAATCAAACTCGAACCAAGTCCTGATGGCTACTCCGCTTAAACTTAACATATGGGTCAAATTTGCTTGTACATATACATACATATGCTATGGCTCGGGGCCCTCAATTTTGGGGGCCCAGGGTGGCCGCCCCCTTTGCCCCCCTCCAGGGTCGTCTCTACTCCAAAGATGGCTTTATTGCACTCAACACCTATCTTCGAAATGACTAGAGATTGGAAGGAAGTGGGTAGAGACCACCTCTACACCTGCCGCTGAGAATAACTTTCCTTGCAACCAGATACTTTATGAAGAAAAATGAAGGATGAAATTCTAGAAAAACTTTGTTGTCAAGGGCAAAACAATGAACAAATACAAAGTTTTTACAAGAGTCAGAGGTATGGAGAACATTATTAAGGTGTAAAGGACGACCAGGGGTAGGAACAATAGCTTGTCCAATATGACCAATAGTCATACCTGCTCCACTTGCGGTTTTGACCTGTTCATTGCTGTGGTAGGAGTCATGGATCGCCAGCTTGTTCAGCTCGCCCATGATGTGGTCGGTGGCACCGGATCAACATACTAGTTGGAGTCGACGCCAATGTTGTTGTTGGTTGCAGCAGCAGCACTTTGTCCCTCGGAGACAAACTCTAGGTCAAATCTATACCAGCAGTCGATGATGACATGTCCTAGTACGCCGCACACCTGGCACTTGGGATTGTTGTTGGATTGACCTCCATGATTGTTGAAGCCACCATGAGAGCTGTCAGGTCCACCTCTTGGATTGTAGGCCTGGTCCAGGGTTGCGTCCGCCATCCCGATTGCTGCCTCTTCCTATAGGAAAGCCACCACCACCCACCATGACCGCGGGAGGCAACATTCATAGACTCCTGATTGTGCTTTTGCAGATCCATACGACTATCAAAAGAAATAAGCTATGTACAAAGCTCGCTTATAGCGTTGGGCTCAACTTGAGCCACAACGGCAGAGACCACTGGATTGTACTCGTAGATGAGTCCTACGAGGATGTATCTGACAATTTCTTCTTCTTCGAGAGGTTTCCCAGCAGTTACCATATCATCTTCTAGGTTCTTGATCTTTTTGAGGTACTCCATCATCGCCATGTTGCTCTTGTGTGTTGTTGCCAGGGCAATGCGCATGTTCACTGACCGCGCACGGGTCTATGACCCGTACATCTCGGCGATCCCCTTCCAAAGATCAGCCGCTGACATTTTGTCGGTGACTTGAGTGAGAATCTCCTTCGTGAGCAAGGTGAGGAGATAACTCACGCAGGGCCGGCCCTGGAGGGGGGCAAAGGGGGCGGCCGCCTTGGCCCCCAAAACCGAGGGCCCCGAGCCATAGCATATGTATGTATATGTACAAGCAAATTTGACCCATATGTTGAGTTTAAGCGGAGCAGCCATCAAAACTTGGTTCGAGTTTGATTGATTACTTGTATAATTGGTTTATAGTTTATGATCAAATGAGAAGGTTGTTTGACTAATTATTTTTACAATTTTTATTCAGGAGATGTCAACTACAAAATATCCATCTGATCATGAGAAAAGGAGAAAGAAGAAAAAAGGAGAGTTCTTGGAATCTCCGTAGACAAATCATCTTAACTAGAAAATATCCCAATGTTTCTATTGCATATCGAATCTTATTTACTATGCTCATGATTATGGCATCAGCTGAAATAAGGTTTTCAAAGCTGAAATTGTTAAAGAACTATTTAATGTTCACAATGTCTGAAGAAAGATTGAATCGTTTGCCCACTTTATTCATGGAGAAGAAATTGTTGAACGAGGTTGATAGCGACACTATCATTAGTGACTTTGCTGCTAGAAATATTTGTAGGAACTTTTAAGGTAATATACAATTATTTTTTTTATAAAATTGACTTTTTTATTAGTAATAACATTTTCATTACATTGGTAAAATTTGAGTGCATATATACAAATATATATAAAAGGCTCTGGCTTTTAGTTTCGCCCCAGGCCCCAAAATACACAGAACCGGTCCTGCTTTGGAGAGGTGGCACAAAAGATTAGGGCATCCCTCATTGCCCATTGTTCATCATGTCATTAGTTCAAACAATTTACCTTGTTCTCTGGTGAAAATAATGTTGATGTTGTTTGTGATGCCTGACAACAAGCAAAAAGTCATCAGCTCCCTTATCCTATTTCAGTTAGTAAATCTAGCGAGCCTTTACAACTTATATTCTCTGATGTATGGGGGCATGCACTTGATTGTTTTGGAAGGAAGAAATATTACCTAAGTTTTATTGATGATTATAGTAAATTTACATGAATATACCTCCTTAATCAAAAGTCAGATGTGTTTAAATTCTTTCCAGAGTTTCAATCTCTTGTTGAGCATCCTTTCAACCGCAAGATTGTATCCATCTCGTCAGATTGGGGCGATGAGTATGAGGGACTCCACTCCTTTTTTCGACAAGTTGCCATTACTCATCTTGTGTCATGTCTCCATGCTCATCAACAAATTGGGGTTGCAGAGCGAAAGTATCGCTACATTGTAGAAGTAGGGTTGTCTCGCCTTGCCCATTCCAGCACGCCGCTGAAATATCTGGGTGAAGCTTTCCTTTGAGTCGTCTACCTAATCAATCGCACACCCACCAAACTACTCAACTATAGCACACCCCTTGAAACTCTCTTCCAAGAAAAACTAAATAACTCTTCCTTATGAACCTTTGGTTGTGCGTGTTAGCCTCATTTGCATCCTTATAACACTAGGAAACTTGAATTCCGCTCCAAATGATGCATGTTTATTGGATATAGTAACCTTCACAAAGGTTATAACTTTTCTGTTTGCCAAGCTCCTTCCAAATGCTGACCCCGTCTTCGGTTTGAAATCCTTTTGCTCCCCCAACTCTTCAGAATTTTACAAGGGATGGAACAATATTTGATCCAGTTGATCATCGTCACACAGGTGCTACTGATGATTTAATTCCATGTGCAGAAAATTTGGCACAGAATGATGAAGAATTTGGGTCTCAAGGACCTGACACCGTACCTACAACCGGCCCTGAACACAAGGCTGATCTCCCTACAACCTTGGACGTCGCAGGAGAAGCAACCTTGGGATCCATCGGTGTTGCGCCTATTGATCATGTGCCCTCTCCTGCACGCAAACATTCGATAGCACCCACGAACAGGGTAGATGTGCTTCAATGCAACAGGCACACGGGAGGCATGTACCTCGACTGCACACTCAGCGGATCCCGCTGTGGCTAGCCTTGATGAAACTCATCATGTGGCACCAACAAGACCCGGTCTGAAGACAATATCTCAAAGTGGGATTCACTTGCCCAAAATCTACACAGATGGCACGGTCAGGTACGGGTGAGCCACATAATTTAGAAGATGCATTGAGTAATTCAAAGTGGAAGGAAGCTATGGATAATGAATATATGGCATTGATTAAAAATCAAACTTGGCATTTGGTTCCTCCTAAGGCTCGTAGCTTGTTATTGATTGCAAACGGGTGTACAAAATAAAAAGAAAATCAGATTGATCCATTGATCGTTATAAAGCAAGATTGGTTGTAAATGGTTTTAACAACATTACAGGATAGATTATGAGGAAACTTTTAGTCCTGTGACGAAAAAAAGCTACTGTGAGATATGAGTTATAAAAAAAACTTTTAACTGTTGTGGGTTGTGGGCTGTGAAAAAAGCTGCCGTGAGATATGAGCTGTGAAAAAACCTGAAAGCTATTTGGTAAAAACGACTGTGAAAAAGTGACTGTGATCTGATAACTGTAAAAAATAATGTGTTATTCATTCAAATTTACATGCAATTTAAAAGATTCATCTTAATTTATTTAAAATATTCATTCTACTACATATTTTCTAAATTTTAAAGTTATTTAAATTTTAAATGTTTCTTAAAAACTTTAAAAAAAATAAAAAGTTTTTAAAAATTCAAAAAGTTATTTAGCAATTCAAAATTGTTTTTCCAAAATTTAAAAAGTGTCTTAAAAAGTTTTTTAAAAACTTTAAAAGTTTCTTAAAGAGTTTTTTTAAAATTAAAACTAAAAAATTATATTAAAAAACAAATTGAAAATGTTTTTTAAATTATTTTTTTAAAAAAAATCAAACTTGTAAAAATAAAAGCCCACAAAACACCTCTCTACCTGCTTTCAAAAATGAACTAATTAAAAGCCGCTTTTGGGTGTGACTTATTATAAAAGCCAACCCCTTTGGTTGGGCTTTTGGCTTTTCTAAAAAGTTAAAGCTAGAAAAAGTTCAATCAAACACACCCTAAAGCTGCTACAATCAGGATAATTCTGTCAGTAGTAGTATATAAAGGATAGTTTTTGTGTCAATTAGATGTTTAGAATGCATTCTTGCATGACGTTCTTGAGGTAGAAGTTTATATGAAGCAGCCACCTGGTTACGAGGACAAACTCAAGCCACATTATTTGTGCAAGCTAGACAAAAATTTGTATGGGTTGAAACAAGCACCACGTGCCTAGTTTTCAAGATTAAGTGCTAAACTATATTCGTTGGGGTTTCGCTCGTCTTAGGCAGATGTCTCATTGTTCTATTACAGTAAAGGGCAATGTTACAATATGTCTCCCTGTCTATGTTGATGATATCATAGCGGCAAGCTCTTCAGAGAAAGTAACACATGCCTTGTTAGTGGATTTGGAGTCTGAATTTGCGCTCAAAGATTTAAGTGAGCTGCACGATTTCCTAGGAATAGAAGTCAAGAAGACAAAGAGTGGTATTATGCTGTTACAAGAGAAGTATATTGGAGATATACTAAGCAGAGCTGGTATGAGAAATTGTAAACTAGTAAATACTGCTATGTCTACTACATAAAAGCTATCAAGATATAAAGGAAATTCTCTGGGTCCGATAGATTGCACAAAGTACAGAAGCCTAGTTGGAGCTCTTCAGTATATAACTCTTACTCGATCCGATATAGCTTTTTCAGTCAACAAAGTCTGTCAGTATCTTTATTCACCTACTATAGATCATTTGACAACAGTTAAAAGGATACTATGATATCAGGAACCAAGTTGGACTCAAGATAAATAAATCATTATCTACTCTTGTCACAACATTCTCTGATGCAGATTGGGCATGATGCTTAGATGACAGAAGATCAAAAGTAGACTTTGCTATTTTCTTGGATTTTAATCTAGTCTCATGGAGTGCAAAGAAACATGCAACTGTATCTAGATCTTCGATAGAAGTAGAGTATAAGGTTGTTGCAAATGCGACAGCTGAAGTTATGTGGGTACAAAAATTACTACAAGAATTTGGTATTCCATCTCCAAAGACTTCTAGACTTTGGTGTGACAATATTGAGGCGACATATTTGTCTATTAATCAAATTTTTTTATGGATGAACTAAACATATAGAGGTTGACTATCACTTTGTTAGAAAAAGAGTGATTTAGAAAGTTTTATCTATTTAGTTTGTGCCAACAGGAGATCAAGTAGCAGATGGATTTACCAAACCTCTCTCGGTTCAACAGTTAGAATTGTTTAAAGGCAAGCTCAATCTTGGCAGTTGAAATTGAGGAAGGGCGTTAAGATATGTATTGTAGAGATATAGTTAGAATAGATTAGGATGACACTTACATATAATATGTTGTATTTAAATATTATATAGTAGTTGAGATATGATATCAACATAATCCTAACTAGCTACATCGTACATCAAGGCAACGGCTGTTGTTGCCCTTATATTAACAAAGGTACGCGGCCTTTCGGGGTTCAACCCTTTCAAAATATTTCACAATACTTATTCATCTTTACGTACGTACAGAAGCCCACTACAAGCTATACAGGCACACGTGCGCACGGGCTTTGCAAAGCCTAGCTACTTACGCACTGATCAACGGAGAGCCGGTGAGGTACTCTGTGGCCGCGAGCGCGACGAGCCCGAGCATGGCGGCGCGTCCGTTCCAGATCTCAGCGTCAGCGGTCCACAGCCCGCCACTCCTGCCCTCGGCGCTCTCCCCCTGCAGCACCGGCGCCAGCGACGCCGCCGACAGCACCACGGCCGTGAACGCGAACCACGTCAGCCCGGCGCCGTTGCCGGCCTGCGAGAGCAGGCCCACGCCGCGTGAGGCCTCCACGGCCAGCGCCGACACGAAGCCCACCATCGCGAGCCGGCCGTTGATGCGCTCCGGGCCTGGCCCGCTGAACGCCAGCGCGTCCAGGAGGCCCGGCTTGTCGGTGGTGGGCTCTGCGATGGTGATAGGCTCTTCCGTTGTTGGGTCGGTGTTCGGGTTCTTGCTCTTTTGGGCCCGGACGACCATCGCACTACGGCGGCGAGGCGCCAGTGCCGCCGATGTCGCCGGAGATGAACAGGCGGCGGCGAAGGTTCCGGCTCGAAGGCCGGCGGGGGCAACGAGGGAGGAGCTGTTCATGGAGGCAGTCGCCATGGTTGCTGCCATTAATAGAGAGTTGATGTGCTAGCTCGTACAACGAAAGATGCCAAGAACTCGAGTCGTGGGGAGCAAAGTAAGAAGCGTGTTTATGTGAGAGGTGGCTATGTACACTGGAACGTCGCTCGAACACTTTGCTACTGCTGACTTTGCTGGCTGTGAAGCGTGTGTGGGGTGGCGGCTTTATAGGGGTAGCTCCGGTGACCTCGGGGTGGGATGTTGTGGCCGCGGCGATGGCTACGTCGGCTGGTTATTCACGGCCGTAATTAAATCGAGTCAGATTTGGCCGCAGGTACAGCTGGTGTTACACGTGCGCGACGTGGAGGAAGCTGGGTTCACGCCGACCTGGGTGATTGCGTTTCTTTACTGTCGACGTGGGCGGCCAGGCCGACGTGAACACAGGTTGCGCGCTCCAGCGCCAGAGAAGTGGTGGGAAGGTTAAAGAAGCAGCCAAAACAGGAGGCTTGACCTGTAGCTTGTCACTATATACCATGTTCCATACAGGTAATGTGATTTCATTTTTACTTCGTCATGAGACTTCCGGAACGAAGCTGGCCTGGATGATTGCACGCGTCGCGGCAGCTTTCACGTTTGTTCTCCGGCGTGGCGACCTTATGGTGCCGAGTGTGTGGCCACTAAGTTCTCCACGAAAGAAATCCGAGACAAAGAATCGTGTGTGCATAGCCCATATAACATGTAGTGGGTCTAATTCATGACAAATAGACGGCCCGGCACAGGCACAGGCCCAGAAAACCACTGTCCATTTAGTTTCGTGTCGACACATCACAAAATTGATATGGGGTCATATTGTGTTAGCTTCTGTAAGTACGTTTTTTTTAGATCAGTTTCTGTAAGTAGGGGAAATATTCTGTGCAATAGATTGATTCTGTGCAATCTCGACATGCAGCCGCCCGATCAGCATCCGGTGATTTGGAGATTAATCACGAGTCCTCCCTCAATCCCACCTAATCACTTTTCTAAATAAACCCTCACACAAATCTCTTCGCTCCCGAAATCCCTCGCTCGATAGGCATAACGAGGATCAAGCTGCCTACGCACGCCGCCATGAACACACAAAGAGTGCAAGCTTGCCGTCTCCTTCGACCAGAAGGGCTCCATCCACCCGTCACAGAATTGAAGAATAGAACAACCATGATTCCAAGTGTGTTGTCCCCTGAGCATCTCCATACTTCACTGACATATCTCTATCTGGGATTCTTAGGACAACTTCAAGGTCAGAGAGTGCTAACTCTTTTTTTAAATGTTTCATTGGTTTTAAGCATAGCTTGGTCGAGTTCTGGGTTCGATTTGAGACTGTAGTAGAAGAACAATGAGAAAAAGAGTTGATGGAGGACAATACAAGCATTCATACAGATCCTGTGCTAAAGATAGAATGGCCAATAGAGATATTTGTGCAGTTCTAGAAAGAGGTCCTTGCTGCTAGGGACCATTGTATAGTTGATAGCATGAAACATGAAGGCAACTTCAAGGTGTGCTCCATTATGGATGACAACTCCAAGATCAGAGAAGTTAGTCTTGATACTTGTACTATGGTTGGCCAGTGCTCTTACATGTTATTTGAAACACATGGAATTCCTTGCCGTCATATTATCTATGTGTTACGAGGTGCAAAGCAAAATGAGCTACCCAGACACTATGTACTAAAAAGATGGACAAAAAATTGTAAGAAAGAGGTTGTATATGATGCAGATGGAAATTTACTAGAAGAAAAGGGGAGAACTTCCATGGATACTGGAGTTAAAATGTTAGCTTCAGATATGCGCAAGGAAATGGAAGATATCTTTCAACAAGCTGGAAGTTGCATGCATACCATGAAGATTATAAATAGTAAATTTCAAAAATTTGTGAACGAAATAAAACTTGAACTTCCTACCAATCAGAAAAGCAGATTTGAAGAGCTTGAACGTTTCACAGGTTGTACCATTCCTTCCCAAGTGAACATATTGCCGCCAAACTGATCATCCCTCTAAGGGTCGAGTCAAAAGAATCAGGGGACACTCAGATAAGGGAGGAAGTGATAAGAAGAAAGAGGAGGCTAAGAAAAAAAAATGAAAGGGTTGCACGTTTGTGCGGGTCATGCAAAGAGCTAGTGCTACATGATAAGCGTAACTGCCCCAAGAAAAATATAACTCAGTAAAATTATTATTTATAAGGTGCAGAATATCAGTACATAGATGCTCTTTTGAGTTGTTCATTTTTATCAGAAGAAGCTGATGATGGTGCATATCATATCTCTTTTTTTTTCAGAAATTCATATCAGAAGAAGATTACGGAGGAACTTCTGTGCTGCCTTCCTAGTGACATGGAGGGACTACTGCAATCTGAGCTTCGTTCAGTAGACAAAGTTTACGAATAAATTTTTTTCATAGTTCAGCAATAATGAAATGTAATGACGACTTGATTGTTCTGTTAGATAATAACTAGAGTAATATTTCATCGGATGCAATGCAGGCTAGATATTCTATATCATCAAAAGTTTCTCTTCGTCAACAATTTTGTTTTAATTTGTTCACATATTTTATATCAGTGGTGTTGGTTGATCACTAGCAGCAAGCATATTCAGATACTATGAACTGAATGAAAGATACGACATAGATCTAGAATTTTGAGGCCTCTCTGTAGTACATCGCTGACCTCCATGGCATGAGTATGTGACTCCATCTACTAACTTACGGCCTATGATCTTGGCACGGCACTGCGTGTCTTGTGCCACCATGTCAGGTTTCTAAACCTTATAGATTACTACGTTGAGGCAAAACAGCCGCAACCAAATTGCATGTGCCTTTGCTGGATCGGCGGAGCTCTAAGGAAACACATCAACCTTGGATTGCTTGGCAGAGCCTCCACATATGCGACGGAAAACCATGCCCAGATGACGCCAGCGATGAGTCTCATATGGACCAATTTGAAGTTTTCATTGTTATTGACACCGGCGACGATGAACGATGAGCTATGTCCGGCCAGTTTCAGTAAGGAACACCGAAGGTCCAGAGTTAACGGAGGGAGTTTCGCGAGCGAAGAGATTTATGTGAGGGTTTATTTAGAAAAGTGATCAGGTGGGATTGAGGGAGGACTCGTGATTAATCTCCAAATCGCCGGATGCTGATCGGGCGGCTGCATGCCGACAGAAGACCTATTTGATACTAGCAAAGTGTCCGTGCGTTGCTACGGACTTAAAAAACAACACTTTTTATAATTTAAATATAAATTATTTACAAAATATAATTATTATATATATATAATATTTTTTACATGAAAGACCATTGATGCTTCTTAGTGTACTATTTTATATGTTAAAAATAATAATTTTATCATCATTGTTTACCATATTCTAGAAGCTTTATCCGGAAGGAAAAATTAATTCACATAGTCTAGAAATAACAATGCATTATAATGAAATTTTAAAATTGAAGACTTGCTCTAATGGATAAAATTAAAACACAAAAGTTGTAGATCTCTTCGAGGCCTTTTCGAAACATATATGGATCATATTATTTGGACTACAGAGCTAGGAGATATATGCCCCGCACAGGGACCTACGCAGAGGAGTCTGAATCAGAACAAATATTTTTACATCACATATTTGGAAACCAAAATAGCAGGATCTGAACTTATATTGAATACCAAAGTTGTAGAACATTTTGAGAGCTACGAGATAGAGTCCGAGTTTGTCTCATTTGAGCTTCGTACGTGGGAGTTATGATTTTTAAAATTCGGTACTTAATATAAAAGATATGAAACCGATTTGAATTCAATCTCTAACTTTTTAGACATGAAGTGAACAACTACATCTCAATTAATAAATTGTAAAGATTTCCCTATGTAACACCACACGAAATTAGTTAGTCGTGCCAGGCCGGTGTGACAGACGCATCTTGTTGACGTCCGTCAATTGGCCTCAGGTGTGTCCTTTTTAGACCAGGCCGAAATTTCGTTTGAGCTAGCCCGTTAATCACGATCCGTTTGACCAGCACTAGTTCATCCAATAAAAATCCAATGAAAGAAAACGTAGCAGGCCATCTGTGAGGCCTGTTCCAATTCGAGTTCTCTTATTTACAGCCCAACCTCCCCTTAAAAAAACAAAACTACGGCCCAACCTAATTCAAGTTTCACGTCATTTAGAATCGGGCCTGGTCCAATACGAATCCACAGCTTTACGAGTCCATTGTCCTCACTCAGTTCATCGCCGGCCAGTCTCCACCCGCCGCCGCGCCATGGCGTCCCCTTCCCCTTCCGCTCCGGCCGCCGGCGCCGGACGCCGCCGCAGGCAAACGATCTACCACGGCCACCGCCGCGCTTCACCGCACAGCCCAACCGTCCGCGGCGGCCTCTTCTCCGACCTCCGCGACACCACCACGCAACCCAACCCCTCCTCCCATTCCTCCTCCGGCCCATCTACCGCCGCCGCCGCCACCTTCCGTCTCGCTGATTGGGACCCCGACTCCTCCACCGCCTCGTCACCTTCAACAGCTTCACCGCATTCCGCCTCCGCCTCGGCCTCCGCGCGCCGCCTCTCCCCGCTCGCGCGCTTCCTCCTCGACGCGCTGCGCCGCCACCAGCGCTGGGGCCCGCCCGTCGTAGCCGACCTCTCCAAGCTCCGCCGCGTGCCGCCCACCCTCGTCGCCGAGGTCCTCAGCGCGCGGCCGCCCCCGCCGCCGCCGCTCGCGCTGCCCTTCTTCCACTGGGCCGGCCGCCAGAAGGGCTTCCGCCACTGCTTCCCGGCATTCCACGCGCTTGCCTCCCTGCTCTCCGCCGCGGGCCTCCCCGCCTCCGCCGACCAGCTCCCCGACCTCATGCGCGCGCACGGGAAGCCCGTCTCCCAGCCGCAGCTCACTCTCCTAGTGCGCCTCCACACCGCCGCGCGCCGCCCGCTCCGCGCTCTCCACGTGCTCCGCCGCTTCCGCCACGAGTTCGACGTCCAGCTCGAGGTCCACGCGTGCAACCGCGTCCTTGGCGCGCTGGCTGCCGCGGGCCACATCGAGGACGCGACCAAGCTGTTCGATGAAATGTCCGAGGGCGGCGTGCGGCCCATGCCGGTGACGTTTGCCATCATGGTGCGTGCGCTGGCAGGCGCAGGAATGACGGAGAGGCTTCTGGAGATGATTTCAAGGATGAGGAACGAGGTGTGCCAGCCTGACGTTTTTGTGTACACCGCGCTGCTGAAGACAATGGTCCGAAAGGGATTTATGGAGGGTTGCATCAGGGTGTGGGACGAGATGGAGAAGGATGGGGTGGAACCGGACATGATGGCATATGCTACAATGGTTGGGGGGCTTTGCAAGGCTGGGATGGTGGAGGAGGCAGCAAAGTTGTTCAGCAAGATGAGGAGCAAAGGTTTATTGGTGGACAGGATGGTATATGCTTCTCTTATTGAGGGGTATGTTACTGCTGGGAAAGTTGCAGATGGGTGTCGGGTGTTGAAGGAGATGATGGATGCTGGCTACCGGGCTGACCTGGTTATATATAACACACTTATCGGTGGATTGTGTGGGATAGGTCGGCAAGATAAGGCACAGAAGATGTTGCAGATTGTCATTCAGGAGGAGCTCGTGCCAAGCTCTGAGACTGTTTCACCGTTGCTAGTTTGTTATGCTGATAAGGGTGAAATGGTTACATTTTTTGGATTGGTCGATAAATTTGTGGAATTGGGGTTGCCTGCTGTTGAAGTTTTAGAGGATTTTTTCAAGCACTTTGCGTGCAAGGACGGTAGGGAATTAAAGGCTGTGGAAGTGTTTGAGGCTTTGAGACAAAAACAGTATTGTAGCGTTAGCATTTATAACATTCTTCTTGAGAACCTGCTGAAGATCAAGGAGAGGAAGAAAGCGCTTTTGCTGTTTAAAGAAATGCAAGGTTCGGTTGACTACAAGCCAGATTCATGTACATATAGTCATATGATCCCGTGTTTTGTGGATGAAGGAAATGTTGAAGAGGCTTGCTCATGCTACAACTCTTTGATGAAGGCTAACTGGATACCAAGTGTTTCAGCCTATTGTGCTCTTGTGAGTGGGCTTTGCAAGATTCGGGAGATCCATGCAGCCATTTCACTTGTTAAAGACTGTCTTGGAAATGTAGAAAATGGACCAACTGAATTCAAATACACATTGACTATTCTGGAAGCATGCGGGTCAAAGAGCCTAGAGAAGGTAATGAAAGTTGTGGATGAAATGGTTGATGTAGGGTGTTCAATGGAAGATATTATATATTCTTCTATCATCTATGGCTTCTGCAAGTATGCAAGTTCAACTGAGGCGAGAAAGGTATTTGCTATTATGAGAGATCGAAATATGCTGTCTGAAGCCAGATTTATTGTCTATGAAGACATGCTCAATGAGCACTTGAAGAAGGTCACTGCTGACTTGGTGATATCTGGATTGAAGTTTTTTGACCTTGAATCAAAATTGAAATGGAGAAGCAGAATCGATTGAACAAGTAATTTTGCAGCCACTTGGTACCATCAACTTCTATTTTTCATTTTACATTTGAAAATAGTGTTGAATTTCATGTTGCATTGTTTCAACAACTAGAACCACTCAGCAAGTTTTCTAACCTCTTTTTGTGGAGTTCCAAGCACGTTTATTCAATAATTCTCTGCAAAGAGGAGAAGGATTTGGTTAACCATGGTTGATATTTGAGTTACTCGAGTTTTATTCTAGATGTATTATTCAAGGTGGTCTTCAAAGAAAGCACCTGTTCAATTT
Organism: Eleusine coracana subsp. coracana; assembly: GCA_032690845.1. Taxonomy (NCBI): domain Eukaryota; kingdom Viridiplantae; phylum Streptophyta; class Magnoliopsida; order Poales; family Poaceae; genus Eleusine; species Eleusine coracana. The sequence goes on from CM064430.1 coordinate 5,989,995, forward strand.
GTGTATCACACAGTGAAGAACAATGCAATTATTTTCCATGTAGTGTAAATGTACAATTGTAAAGAAATATCCCTGAAGTATTCATATGTTTTTGTCGCAGGTCTTGTCTTATATATTTATGGTTTGAGTTAATGCTGATTTTTCGCATGTTATAATTCCTCATGGTTGTTCATGTGGCATTCATCTTGTGATTCACATCCACTTGCTTTGGTATGTTGATCATAGAACTAAACCTACTACATCTGAAATTCCCTCGGCCTTTCAGCATGTCTACAGTCAAGATTGCAGAACAATTTTAAGAGGAACATGCATTTCATTAATATCCCCATAACATTATTTGCAAGTCTTTTTATGTAGCTTGCTTCATTACCAACGTTATGCCAAAGATTTTGTTTGTGCAAAGTTTATTCGCTCCCTTTCTATCAAGTGTTAGGAAATTTTGTAGTGAGCAAAGAGATAGGTATTTGTGTTTCCTTGGGCATTTTATGAGTGTTTGAAACAACGAAGCCAATATAGGGATTAATTGTATATTGATGTTTTCATTCATGTGAATAAGTTACGATGTGTTGATAAGTTAAGTGCACATTCTAATGAAAATGTGGATGAACTCAAACTTTCATGCGGATGTTGGCACCCCCAAAACCCTAACCCTGTAACATTTTCATGCTGATGTTTTGCAAATGAAACTGATCTGATAAATGTATTTATTTAAATTTTCATAGCCCTGATGAGACCAGTTATAGCAGAGGAAAGAATGGACCCCTCAGCTCCCACCCACCTCTGTCCCGGTGCCTCACCCCCCTCCAGCCTCACGCCGGCGTCCATCCAGGACTCGGCAGCCACCCTCCTGTCCGCTAGCTCCCCAGCAGCGGCCTCCCTACACCCCAAGGCGCAGGTTCCCCCCTCCTCCTTGTCTCCTCGGGCGGTCCAGCCCTCCACCCAAGGCTGAACCAAGGAGCAGCGTTGGTCTGACGCTTGCCCTGCTTCCTCCTCTGTTTCGGCGAGTACCCAGCCGGCGTTATCCTTCAAGGATGTGGTGCTGTCGTCAAGCGTAGCCCCCTCCCCTCCTCGACCTGCCGCCAGGGAGGCGGCGCCGGTCAGGATCCTTCTGAAGAACAAGCTGCCTCAGATTCCGGTCCTTGAAGAGGCAGGCGAGCAACGCTGGCAGCGAGTGGTCAGCCGCCGGTCGATGAAGGCGGCCATCCTCTGCAGTTGCCTCCTTTCTCGCTACACTTCCGCTGTAGGTCGCGCTTCATGAAGGCTGTTGGAGTCTCCTGCCGACCCGCGTCGAGGTTGAACTCCGCGGCATTCCAGCACACGCCTGGGAATTGGAGACGGCGGAGCACCTGCTCGACGAATGGTGCTGGGTTCATAATCTTCACCCTGACACTATTTAGCGCCGCGTCTACGGTTCGTTCAAACTGTCTGCCTGGTGCGCTCGCCCAGAAGACATTCCTGTGAAAATGGATCTTGTCATCGTCGAGCCTCCGATGAACGAGGACACACAATTGAAGAGGGGACTCGAATATCCCATCAGCATCCTTGTGTTCTCCACACAGCTGTCTCAGGAGGCCGATGAGCCACCTCCGCCTCCGGCAGCAGATGGCGAGGATGACTACAGTCAGAGGCGTCGTCGGCGGCGGCAATCGCGATCATCGGAGCCTGCCCGCCGTGGGCCTGACGACGCTAGTGGCGCGGGTGGCGCTCCGCGATCCACTCCAGGCTAGGCCCACGGATAGTGGCGGCCAACCACGATGCCGCGGGGACTGGAACGGCCACCCCGGCTACCGAGGCGTCATCCTCGGAGGCCGTGGAGCCCATTGAAGACATGGCGGCTCGCGTCATCAATCCCAGCTTCGGGAACGGGAGCGAGACCGTTGGGGCGGCGGCGGACGTGATCCTGTTCATCGAGCTTCCCGCTAACCTCCCCGCTCAGGACGTTTCGTTTGCTAAAGATGCTAATGGGCCTCCCTTCAACTTTGAGGCCCAACTTGGAGACGATCAAGCCCCCTCCCAGGTTTCTCGGCCAACAGCCCAAAAAAATTCGGCTGAGCCCATTATGGATAGCCTCTACCTTGTTGACCCGGTCCTAGCATCGCTTCCGGTATCTCCATCGGCGCTCCCCAAATCGCAGCCGGAGGCGCCCACGATGGAGATGGCAAATCCGGTGGCGGTGGCAGGTGATGACCTCCCGCTGCCGGAGCTTGGGAGCTCCACCGCGACATCTCCTCTCCCCTTGCCGATGGTTGTCGTCCCGCTGTTGCTGGTGCAGGGATTGGAGGCCTCGTCGCCTGCACCGGATTCACCCTTTGCTCGGCCACAAGCTATCCCGGTAGTGGTAGAAGGCGGGAGCCTCCCACTGCCGGGTCCAAGACTGTCGGCAGCGGAGGGGAAGGCTTCGCTGCCTCCGCCTGCCTCGTCCCCTGCTTGCCATCAGGCCACTTCTCCGGCGGTGGTGGAAGGCGTGAGCCTCCCACTGCCGGACCTAGCAGTGCCGATCACACCATCCGGTCAGCTGGCACAAGAAGGCGTAGTCCTCCCCTCACTGCCTCAGGAGGAAGCGGTGATGCCGTGTACCCGAGTGCAACCGGTAACGCCCAACCCCATTCCGCAGTCCCAGGGAGAACCGCGTAGCAACCTCATCACGTATAGCAGGCGTCGACGAGCTCGGGCGAGCCCCCCTCAACAATTGGATTTCACTCACCGGATCATAAAACCGGTGAGCGATATGTTACCAGCGCCCCAAATGCCAAAAAGACGTAAGAAGACTTTGCCGGCGGACTTCGTCCCACGACGCAGTCGCCGTGTAGCTAAGCTGCCACCCGCGATGGATCACAAGGCTGCAGCAATGGTCTGTTGCAAGTTATCTCTGGTTTTAGAAGAAGATAAACTACCTGATGACTTCTTCGAGCGCTACATGGATGTTTTCTCAAGGCCCTTGAGCAGAGTACATATCGTAGCTTTGGCAGCTCTGTTTGGCTGGGAGGCGCCTCCAGAAGGCGAGGTTCGTTTTGCAGCTGATCTCAGTTGTATGTGATTTGCTGGCTAGAGGTCGTTTGTTTCTTCTGGTTTCTCAATGGCTTCCTCAAAATTTTAGTGTGGAATGTACGTGGCCTAAATGATAGGGCTCGCCGTGATAATGTAAGGAAAGTGGTCGATCACTGTCACCCGACAGTTGTATGCATTCAGGAGACCAAATTAGCTCAAATTTCAGAAAGAGATGTGCTATCTATTCTGGGTCCGGACTTCTCTTCATTTGCCTTCCTCCCGGCCCAAACAACCCGGGGTGGTATTCTAGTTGCTTGGCGCACAGGGGTGCTCTCCGCTATCACTTATAGAGTGCATCATCATTCGGTCTCGGTTCAGTTTCATTCTGATGATGAACAACCTGGTGGCTGACGGGAGTTTATGGCCTTCAGAGCGATGCCAAAAAGGTTGCCTTCCTTGAAGAACTTCGTGAGGTGCGATCACTTTGCCCGGGTCCGTGGTGTGTTGCAGGAGACTTCAACCTGATCTATAGTGCAGAAGATAAAAACAACGAGAATATCAACAGGGCCATGATGGGGAGGTTCCGACGTTTTGTCAATGACATGGAACTGAAGGAAGTGCCTTTGGTGGGCCGGCGATATACCTGGTCGAATGAAAGGGAATCCCCTACCCTAGTCAAGCTGGACCGAGTTTTCTTCACAGTTGATTGGGATGACATATATCCTGAATGCTTGCTGCAAAGCCACGCCTCTGAGCTATTCGACCACTGCCCATTGATCCTTGGATTAAAGGATGGAGCTGTCGGTAAGAAGAGATTTCACTTTGAGTCATACTGGACCAAGCTCCATGGTTTTCATGATGCGGTTGCTGAATCTTGGACCAAACCAGTGACAGCCAACTGTGTGATGGAGCGCATTTCCCTCAAACTAAAGCGCCTCAACCGTGATCTGCAATCGTGGAGTCAACGGTAGGTCGGACATGTGAAAACCCAGCTCTCCCTCTCTAGAGAAGTCTTGCACAGACTTGAAATAGCTCAGGATAACAGGCCCCTGTCCACTGATGAGAAATGGCTACGTGGTGAGCTGAAACGCCATTGTCTGGTCCTCTCTTCCCTTGAAAGGACAATAGCACGGCTACGCTCCCGAGTGCGTCATCTGAAGGAAGGGGACGCCAATACCAATTTCTTTCACACGCAAGCCAGATTTCAGAAGAAAAAGAATATGATCACGAAGCTACAGGTTGATTATCAGATTGTCACCTCACAGGCTGAGAAACAACAAGCTATGTTTGCATATTATGAGCAACTCCTTGGTACGGCACATTCAGGAACACATACTCTTGATCTTCCTTATTTTCATCAGAATGGGCATGATCTTGAGGATCTGAACAGTCCTATAACTGAGGAGGAGGTGTGGGCCACAATCAATACCCTGCCATTAGACCATGCGCCGGGTCCAGATGGGTATACTGGGAGGTTCTACAAAGCTTGCTGGAGTATTATAAAGGCAGATTTCATGGCAGCCATCCTCATTCTTCAGCAAGGAAATGCTTTCAAGTTGGGTCTTCTCAATTCAGCCTATCTCACACTCATCCCTAAAAAGGCAGATGCTATACTACCGCCGGACTTCCGGCCAATAAGCTTGGTGCACAGTTTTGCGAAGCTCATAACCAAAATTTTAGCTAACCGGCTGGCTCCCAAACTCAATGGCATGATCGTGACCAACCAGAGCGCATTTATAAAGGGTTGATGTATTCACGACAATTTCATGCTTGTGCAACATACCATCAAGCTACTTCATCGACAAAAGATTCCGAGTTTTTTTCTGAAATTAGACATCTCTAAGGCGTTCGACTCGGTCTCTTGGCCCTTTTTTATTAGAAGTATTGGCTCAATTGGGTTTCGGCCAAAGATGGTGCAATCTGGTCTCAAACTTGCTTACCACAGCCTCCACCCAGGTACTTCTCAATGGTGAGCCCGGCGATATAATCACACACCAGCAAGGACTTCGTCAAGGCGACCCCTTATCTCCCATGCTCTTTATTATTGTTGTGGACGTTCTAAACAGCCTGTTCATGAAGGCGAGTGAGGAGGGGCTGCTGCAACTACTCTCTCAAAGGGCAGCAAATCATCAAATTTCCTTGTACGCTGATGACGTTACTCTCTCTATCAGGCCAGTGAAAGTGGAACTTCGCGTGACCAAACAGATTCTGGACTATTTTGGGATGGCATCTGGGCTGTAGGCCAACCTCCAGAAGAGCTGTGTAATACCAATCCATTGTGAAGAATAGGTACAGCAGCTGGTCCAAGCTTCGTTGGACTGCCCAACAAAGGAGTTTCCTTGCACATACCTTGGTTTGCCTATTTCTCACAAGAAGCTTTCCAAGGGTGACCTGATGTTTTGGGTTGAGAAGGTTGCCGACAAGCCGTCGGGATGGAAGGCCTCTCTTCTCAACCTTGCCGGTAGAGCGGCTTTGGTGCGCTTTGTCTTAGTAGCCATTCCGGTGTATCTCTTACTAGCCATGAACGTTCCGAAATGGTTTATTAAAGCTATCAATAAAATCAATAGGGGTTTCTTGTGGAAAGGAAGAAAAGAGGCTAATGGAGGCTCTTGCCTGGTTGCCTGGGGAAAGGTCCAAAGACCCCTCAATCTTGGCGGACTAGGCATTAAAAATCTGGACGTAATGTCCCGGGCTTTACAAATGAAGTGGTTGTGGCTCCAGAAGACCTCCTCAGACCGACCTTGGTCAGGGCTAGAGATCCCTACTCATCCCAATGCACAGGCTATGTTTTCTATTGCATTAACATCTCAGGTGGGGAATGGATAGACCACTCTCTTTTGGATGGATACTTGGCTCCATAGTTGCTCCATAGCCCATATAGCTCCAGAAGTGTTTGCAGCTGTTCAAAGTCGCAACGTCAAGTCAAGAACTGTAGCACAAGCCTTGGTTAACCATATATGGGTACAAGACATCAAGGGAGGTTTGTCTATCAACGGGCTGATTGAATACCTGATTCTCTGGGATTTGTTTAGTGAAGTTACTTTAACTGAAGTTGATGACCATCACATGTGGAAGTACAATAGCTCAGGATGCTTCTCTTCTAAATCTGCTTACAATCTTTTCTTCACTGGTTCGATATCCTTTGAACCATGAAAAAGACTATGGAAGTCATGGGCCCCTCAAAAGTGCAAAATGTGTTGGATAAATTAGCACTTTTAGTTTTATATTAATCTAGAAATAAATTATAAGTATGATTAACAGATTGCATAATGAATTAGACAAGTCTACGCAAAATCTAGACAGGTCTATTAGGCCAGACAAAAGCATAGCATCTACCATACTAGCAACATCCATCATAGACAAATAGACTACGGAAGCTAGTATGAAAGACATGGTGTGAGATGAGAGTACGTACGTTTCCTTCTGGACTGGATAGAGGAGGCGGCGACGACGACGTGCAGCACCGTCACGTTATTGACGACGGAGGGTGAGACCGATTCGATGAGGAGGAAGACGAGCCGTGGCGACGAGCTTGACGAAGACGAGGAAGCGATCGAGCAGTCGCGCAGAGCGCTTCCCAAAAACCTTATTCGCCCTCTCCCGGTGCAGGATCACAGAGGACGACGGTTCTGGAGACCTGCTCTCCCATTCGCCGGTGCCCGCCGACAATCGGGATGAAGAAGACTTGGCGGTGCAACAGTAACAAGAGGCAAAACCCTAAGCGATTGCGTGATATAATTTGCGGTGGTACCCATACGTATTTATAGGGGAGAACCGCTAGGGTTGGGCGTCTCGTAACCGAGTCGATTACCATATTAATACATCGGTTTCCATAATTAAATATATGAAATACGCAGCAAAAAAAAGTGCAAAAGGAAGTCGCGCCCCCGCAAGGCAAGGGACCGAATTTCGGTGGACCATTCACGCAGGTGATGCGCGGCCGCGCCCATCGCCCACGCCGCGCCCATCGCCCATCGCCCACGCCCCGCCTGGCCCGACGAGGCGAGGCGAGGCGAGCGAGCGCGCGCGTGTGTTCTTCCTTCCTCCCATTCACACACTTGCAAGAGATGCTAGAGCAACCAACCTTATAAGTTGGACTCCATCCACCTCCACTAGCAATCTGGGACTAAACCTTTGCACTCCCACCACTTATGAATGGGCCTTTGAGATTTTCAGGAATTATTGTTATTATTAATGGCCAAGCCCATATAATTCCAACAACCCCCCACCAGATCTCAAAGTCCCAGCTAGACTTTGCCTCACCCCACTGTTGTTTAATATACCAGTGTTTTCAGTGGAGACTGTTAAGTTGAACTTCCATCTAGAACAATAAGCTACACTCATTCACAATTTGAACAATGGACTACGCCTTGAATTGCAAGTTTTGTGCAAACAAGTTTCACTTACTGTCATAACTGATACTAGACACTAGACCTCCAGTAGACTTCTCTGCGGGTGGAGCATATAGGTCGTACTCCCTTGGTCTTTCATGAGCTTAATAGAGATCACCCAAATCTCATAGATTGCGACCTTACAACAATCAGACTCATATAGGTGTATTCATTCAAGAATGTTATGTAGGACAACATCTTTACTATTTAAAGCCAACTGAATACATTAAGGCAACAACCAACCTGCCATACAGATATCGAGAGTAATGCATCGCTTCTTGAGTGGGTCATACAAAGGTTACTCTTATGCTAACCAATAGCTTGTTCTTCCCAGGTCCTACTTCATGAGATCTTCGATCATATAGGTTAGGTTACCACTATGGAATAGCATATATGGGTCTCATACCCATCTCCTTCGATGCACTATCTATCACGTTACGTGACAGCCCCTTGGTGAATTGATCTGCCAGGTTCTCACCAGTTGAAATATATTCTACTGATATGACTCCGGAGTTTCTTATTTTTCTGACAGACTTCAAACATCTCTTAATATGTCTTGATGACTTCATATTGTCCTCAGAATTGTTCACTTTGACTATCACAGTTTGATTGTCACAATTCATGAGGATTGCCGGCACAGATTTCTAGACAATAGGCAAGTCCATCAAGAGCTCACGTAGCCAATCGGCCTCAACTGTAGCTGTATCTAGTGCGGTAAGCTCTGCTTCCATGGTAGACCTCGTTAAAATGGTCTGTTTGCATGATCTCTATGAAACAGTAGCACCACCAAGAGTAAATGCATATCCACTCGTGGCATACCGCTCATCAGCAACAAATATCCAATTGGAATCACTATAGCCCTCTAGTACTGCTGGATATCCAGAATAATGAATTCCATAATCCATAGTACCAACTAAATAGTGCATTACCCGCTCAAGCGCACGCCAATGATCATCTCCCGGACAAGAAGTAAACCGGGTTAGTTTGTTCACAGCAAACGAGATATCAGGCCTAGTAGCACTGGCTAAATACATAAGTGATCCAATTATCTGAGAATATCTTAATTGGTCTTTGCCAATTCTCTTATTCTTTCGAAGGATCAAGCTGGGATCATAAGGTGTTGGAGAAGACTTGCTATCCTTGTAACCAAAACAGTTCAAGAGCTTCTCAACATAATGAGATTGCGTAAGAGTAATTCCATTCTCTCCTTTCATTAGCTTGATGTTCAAGATACCATCAGCCTCATCCAGATCCTTCATATCAAAGCTTTGGCACAAAAATGTCTTGACCTCATTTATCACGTCAAGATTTGTTCCAAAGATGAGTATGTCATCAACATACAAGCACAATATAACTCCCTGACCCCCACCATGGTGGTAGTACACATATTTATCAGCCTCATTGACTGAAAGCCTGCTGCTAGAAGTGTGGAATCAAATTTCTCATGCCACTGCTTAGGAGCTTGTTTCAGACCATACAAAGACTTTAACAACTTACACACCTTGTCTTCCTGACCCTTTATTACAAATCCATCTGACTGATCCATATAGATTTCCTCATCTAACTCCCCATTAAGGAAAGTTGTCTTAACGTCCATCTGATGAACGATAAGACCATGTGAGGCAGCCAGAGCAAGTAATACACGAATAGTGGTCAATCTAGTAACATGTGAATAAGTGTCAAAGAAGTCTTCGCCTTCTTTCTGAGTATAACCCTTAGCCACAAGCCGAGCCTTATACTTATCAATAGTACCATCAGGCTTAAGCTTTTTCTTGAACACCCATTTGCAACCCACAGGTTTGCAACCATATGGTCTATCGATAACTTCCCAAGTTCCATTAGAAAGAATAGAGTCCATCTCACTATGGACAACTTCTTTCTAGTCATCTGCATCAGGAGATGCATATGCCTCTGAAATGGTTCTAGGAGTGTCATCCATAAGATAAACAGTGAAATCATCACCAAAAGAATTTGCAGTCCTTTTCTCTTGCTCCTCCTAGGAGCTTCACTGTCAATCTCCTCATGGATTGGTTCAAGTGTTTGTTCAGCATGATCAAAAAATGCACTAGGTTCAGGAGTAGTTTCAGCAATCACATCAGAAGATAATCTAGACATGCTATGTAAATCTTTCATAGGAAATATGTTCTCAAAGAAAGTAACATCACGAGACTCCATTAATGAATTAACATGAACATCAGGCACCTCTGATTTAACCACTAAAAATCTATAGGCAATGCTATGATGAGCATATCCAAGAAAGATACAATCCACAGTTTTAGGTCCCAACTTACGCTTCTTGTTAATTGGCACGTTAACTTTGGCCAAACAACCCCATGTGCGTAAGTAAGAGAGCGATGGCTTTCTACCAATCCATTCCTCATATGGAGTCTTCTCCTTATTCTTCATGGAAACTCTATTTAGGACATGACATAATGTCAATAAAGCCTCCCCCCACCATGCCTTAGATAATCCAGCCGTGTCTAACATGAAATTAACCAAGTCAGTTAAGGTGCGATTCTTTCTTTTGGCAACCCCGTTTGATTAGGGTGAATAGGGAGGCGTCCTCTCATGAATCAAACCATGTTCCACACAGAATAAATCAAACTCATTTGAGAAATACTCGCTATCACAATCGGACCTAATTCTTTTGATCTTTTTCTCGAGTTGAGTTTCAACTTCAGCCTTATAAATTTTAAAGTAGTTTAGAGTCTCATCTTTCGTTTTTAACAAATAAACATAGCAATATCTAGTCGCATCATCAATCAAAGTCATGAAATATCTTTTTTCACCCTTAGTCAATATACCATTCATTTCACAAAGATCTGAATGTATAAGTTCTAGTGGTGCCAAGTGTCTCTCCTCTGTAGCCTTGTGAGGCTTTCGAGGTTGTTTAGATTACACACAACTTGAGCATTTAGAACCTTTGACAATAGAAAAATTCGGAATTAAATTCAAGCTGGACAGTCGAGACATAGAACCAAAATTTAGATGACATAAACGTGAATGCCAAACACTAGCATCACTCTCATTAACACCATCACAAATATAGTTCACAGACTTATTGCAATAATCTAAAAGGGAAAAACGGAACAAGCTTCCGCACTCATAGCCTTTACCAACAAATTGTCCACTCTTAGACACAACAACTTTATTCGACTCTAGCACTACCTTAAAATCATCCCTAAACAAAAGGGAGCCACTAACGAGATTCTGCTTGATAGAAGGGACATGATGTATGTTCTTTAATTGGACAATCTTCCCCGAAGTGAACTTCAGCTCGACCGTGCCAACACCATGAACAGAAGCATGTGACCCATTCCCTATTAGGACGGAGGAATCCCGGGCGACCTGGTAAGAAGTAAACAAAGAGACATCAGCACAAACATGAACATTAGCATCAGTATCAAGCCACCAACAAGTAGATTGAAATACAGAAAAATATGTGGTAAATTACCATACCCACTATTTTCTCCAGCACTGGTCACCATGTTCGCAGACTTCTGCTGTGGAGGCTTCCTTCCTTTACGTTCTGGACACTTCTTTGCTCAATGCTCATTAGAACCGCAAACAAAGCATGATCCCTTCTCCTTGTTCTTCTTCTTGAAGGTAGTGGTCTGCTTAGGCTTATTGTTCTTGCCCTTGCCCTTACCACCACTGCCATGAGACTGTTGTGGTTGATGCACCATATTGGCAATAGTATTTCCCTCATTAACTTTAGAACGTCCATCCTTCTCATGAGCTTTCTCCTCAACATCAAGAGACGCGATCAAATCTAAGACAGATATGTTCGTCCTCTTGTGTTTAAGAGTAGTGGCAAAATCCCTCCAAGTTGGAGGCAATTTGGCAATATTGCCCTCAGCCACAAGCTTCTCAGGTACGATGATCTTAAGCAATTCGAGTTCCTTCACTATGCACTGTATCTCATGAGCCTGCGCGACGACAGATTTGCCATCTACCATCTTAAAATCATGGTACTGCTCAATGACATACAGTTCAGAGCCAGCATCTGAACCACCATAGTCAGCGATCAGAGCGTCCCACATATCCTTTGCGACTGTATGATGGATGTAGACATTCTGAAGACGATCTACCAAAACTCCAATAACAGCGTCCAAGAATGTTGTGTTGGCTTCACTGTAGGTCTTTTCCTGATCTGCAGTGAGATCGCCTTCAGGTTTGCCAGTGGACACCCAGAACACATTCATGGCAGTAAGACACAGAGTGACTTTCACTTGCCATCTTTTGAAGTGCACGCCAGTGAATTTCTCTGGCCTTAGTGCATCGACAAATCCAGCCATAAAACTAAAGTGCCTACAATAAGATTTTTAGATTGTTGGATAAATTAGCACTTTTAGTTTTATATTAATCCAGAAATAAATCATAAGTATGATTAATAGATTACATAATGAACTAGACAAGTCTACGCAAAATCTAGACAGGTCTGTTAGGCCAGACAAAAGCATAGCATCTACCATACTAGCAACATCCATCATAGACAAATAGACTACGAAAGCTAGTATGGAAGACATGGTGTGAGATGTGAGTACGTACGTTTCCTTCTGGACTAGGTAGAGAAGGCGGCGACGACGTGCAGCACCGTCACGTTGTTGACAACGGCGGATGAGACCGACTCGACGACGAGGAAGACGAGCCGTGGCGACGAGCTTGACAAAGACGAGGATGCGATCAAGCAGTCATGCAGAGCACTTCCCAAAAACCTTATTCGCCCTCTCCCGGTGCAGGATCACAGAGGACGACGGTTCCGGAGACCTGCTCTCCCGTTCGCCGGTGCACGCCAACAATCGGGATGGAGAAGACTTGGCGGCGCAACAGTAGCAAGAGGCAAAACCCTAAGCGATTATGTGATATGGTTTGCGGCGGTACCCGTACATATTTATAGGGGGGAACCGCTAGGGTTGGGCGTTCCGCAACCGAGTCAGTTACCATATTAATACGTCGGTTTTCATAATTAAATATATGGAATACGCAGCAAAAAGAAAGTGCAAAAGGAAGCCGCGCCCCCGCAAGGCAAGGGACCGAATTTCGACGGACCATTCACGCAGGTGATGCGCGGCCACGCCCACGCCCACGCCCCGCCCTGCCCGGCGAGGCGAGGCGAGGCGAGCGAGCGCGCCCGTGTGTTCTTCCTTCCTCCCATTCACACACTTGCAAGAGATGCTAGAGCAACCAACCTTATAAGTTGGACTCCATCCACCTCCACTAGCAATGTGGGACTAAACCTTTATACTCCCACCACTCATGAATGGGCCTTTGAGGTTTTCAGGAATTATTGTTATTATTAATGGGACAAGCCCATATAATTCCAACAAAATGTTCCTATGGCTGGCCGTTAGGAATAAATGTTGGACGGCCGATCAACTTGCTAAGAGGGGTCTTGATCATCCGGAGCATTGTGTACTATGTGATCAAGAAGAGGAAACAGTACAACACATTTTGATCGGCTGTGTCTTTGCTAGGGACTTTTGGTTCAGAATTCTCCAAGCCTTCAATTTGCAGCAGCTGACCCCCGGGAGTAATGAATCAGACTTTGCCTCCTGGTGGAAAAAGGCCTCCAACAGAGTAGCAAAACAGCACCGCAAGGGTCTCAATAAGTTGATCATTCTTGGTGCTTGGACAATCTGGAAGCATAGAAATGTTGTGGTGTTTGATGGTTTATCTCCTACTATTCAGGTTGCTTTGGACAACCTCAGACTAGAAGCTCAGCTCTGGACGTTTGCTGGAGCTAGAAGCCTAGGGGATTTAGGTCTAGGGGGGTTGTTAAGTAGCTGAGGTTCTTTCCCTGGTCTAGTTTTGACTGTTGTGTGTTACAGTAGACTAAACTTTTGTGTTTTTATCTCCTCAAGCCTTGGTCCTAGCTTGAGGGGACTTGTATGAACCTTTTTTCTTTCCTCTAATATGAAGATGCGCAGTTCTCCTGCGTATTCGAGAGAAAAAAAAATAGCCCTGATAAAGATGTGGCCTCTTTATTAATACTTGGTAGCCAGTCCTAAAGATAGTATAAACTTTAGGCCCTAATACCCTATTGTTATTAACAGTGATTTGGAATGTCTATTCCTGGACAGGAGTGGATGAGACAAAAAAATCTTGACTGAACCCAGCTACACTGAAGACGTTGACTCGCTAATGGTGGACCTAACATTGGGGACAGATGGATTGGTCTGATCAGTTTACTACCATATTGTGGACCTACAGGACAGATGACGCCCCTTCTCAGCATAAGTAGCATTGGCTGTATAAGTTCTCAACTAGACAGTGTAGGTGAATAAGCTAGTTAGTGTTCCATGTGCACAGCTGTTTCCAGCCTTCTTGCTTAGCCGCCTCGGGGCCTTCCTCATTACTCTGTTTTGTAACCACTTGCATGAAACACTATGTAGTCATTAAATGCGGAAATTTAGTGGAGGGGCTACACTTTAATATTTTACAACCAACCCAATGAGAAAGTAGGTTGTGCTTTAGACCGTATCTAAGATACAAACAGAACTGAAGATGAGTTTAGCTATTGGTTCCCCAATGTCGAACTCTTGGTCCATGATCTATGATCAGAAACAATATAATTGGCATTTCTAGAAATACATTAAAATAGTTGAAATGTGAAATATGTATAGTCTACACACATCGAGTATGTCTGTCTCTTCATACCAGAATGAGTCTTATACTTTAATAAAAGTAATCACTAGATGCTTTTTATTTTTTTCAGTGGTGAGATCAGGGTCCTAATACTCAATGCAAAAAGCAAAAATGGTTCCAGTGTACTTTTACGCAGGTTAAGATATTCCCTCTGTTTCATGGTTGTTGATTATGTTATTTCAATGTTTTAGACATGCTGAAAAAGCCAAAATAAAGTGGACTTTTATAGCCCATAGATAAAACCACTTTATTTGGTTTATAACCTCTCCAATAAAATTGTACTTCAGTTAGTCAGCTATAGTTATCTTGTTAATTTATGGAGCTTCATCTTGTGGTTGATTTTCTTATCTTTCTACCTCTACCTAACATACATGCAATCAGAAAAAAAAAAATTGTCTCGGACCTATTGACGACAGGAAGCAATGTATCATTTCATTTAGTCACTATATATTCTTTTGGTAAGTTAGTCTTTAGTCTTCGAGATAGATAATCATTGTTTGATGCAATCGCTAGAATCACTAATATGCTGCAATTCAACTCTTCACTTTATTACTGGCTGTGTGATGTGCTGGTTTGACTAGAAGTTCAAATATAGCTATGTCACACAGAATAATATTATAGCTTAAATGAATAACTTTTGGGATCATGGTGATTAAAGTGTTGGTATTCATAGGAGTGAATAAACAATTTTAATAACCTTTTGTGTAGTAATCTTTTGCACTGTTTTAGAACTAAAAGATTTTAGCATTGTCCCTTCAGTAAACAAGACACCATTACAGATCCTTTTAGAACCAACAAAACCAAAGTAGCTCTAGCTAAGCCTACAGCAGAGCTAACTTGCGAGACTATCAGGACACTGTTCAGCCTGACAAGGGATTTTAAGCCCCGAGTTACATGATATTGTTGGAGCGAGAGTGTGAGTCAGTCAGACACCCTCCAGTGGCGCGCATCACTCCATCCTCCATCCACAAAATTACTTTCTTGGTTGTTTTCAGCTTCAGGTGCCTGATATTTTTAACGGCTCTTGTATATGAGTCTCCAGGAAACACCACCATTTCTTCATCTCCTCGGGTTTGGAGTCCTTGCAGTAGTCTTTTGCACTTTGCATATGTAGTCGCAGAGGTTTATGGATACAGAGCATATATTGTGCTTTATAGCAGGCACAGTAAACTGCCTTTTTTATCCTGATCTCTATTTTTGACCTTGTGGTACTGATGTTAAAGTTTCTTCTCAACTTCTTTCAGGATGGTTGCAGTAGCATTCCAGATACTGCGAAGCATTAGGGCACCTTATCTTTCCTGCAAGGTTAGATTGCAAAGCTGGGATGTTGAAATTAGATTCTATTGCTCCATCCACATAAAGGTAGACACCAGTACATCACCAATTAGTCGACTGGTAATAGTTGCAAGTATCACTACAGTTTCATGCTACCAACCTGTTCTCACGCATCCTTTCTATAAAATAAATAAATAAATAAAAAACTGTTCTCACGCATGACTCTATCAGGCTCCTTATTCCGAACAACCTCTTGAGCATCCCCTGGGGCCTGGACTGTGGTGGAAAAAAAAATCCAGCTGGTCGATATAGAGGTACTTGACACCAAAGCTGATCCATGTGGTGCAACTTACAAGGTGAGCTATAAATTCCTGTAAGTAAGGCCCATAAGATTTGTCAGTCAATGTTTTTTTCGTATTCAAAAGAGTGCTCTTTTACCCCTGGCCTGGTTATAGAGATATAAACCTGGTCAAGCTCTTAAAAGTCCTGGGTCATCACCCCCAAGAAGACATGCTATGATGTCCAATCATCTATGCAGTAGCGTGCCCTCATATGGCCATAGCAACTGAAACATCATCATTTCTTTTCTTCTTGTTTCTTACATAACCTTTAAACGCTCAAGAGCACTGAACATCTCTATCGTTGTCTTTTGCAGTGTGGTTTCTCTGCCCCCATTTCGAAGAAGCCAAAGATGGGGCCAAGCTGCCGCGTCCCGGACATGATGGGCTTAACTATTGGCGTATAGTATTAGGTATAACCGTTAATGTACCGTGACGCTGATAGGTTGTTGTGGATGTTTGTGCACATTCCTCTTGATTGTCAACAATAATTTTGTGAGCATGGACGGTGTTGTGATGCGAGTGGTTGATGGTTAGCGGGACCCAGCTTGCGTAGCCTGCAGGGACAAACGATGGCTGTCTATGGTCTTTTGTTTCTTTGTTTCCTTGTTTTTGTTTTCATTATATAGTGATGATGACGAATCTATCAGGATCAAAGATTTTGGATGGCAATTTCTGCTAGGATGATGATGATGGGGCCACTCAAACTCCAGATTTGTCACAGAACGTTTGCTAAAACAGTTTAAACATACATGGCTACCAGTAGCGATCGACATACTACTAGTAGTGACCACGTGATTTGTTTCTGAGAATATTGTTACGCGCATTCAGCCACGCATTAGGGATGCCCCTTAGTTATAGGACGACGAAATGCACGGACACTGTTGGCGAGGACCTTGGGAGGTTGATCCATCGTTATATATATTCATAAGGGTGTCATTTCGCTGCGGGAGAAAACGTATCAGCTGCTGCAGGTGCACGCGGGCGTAGCTATCATCCAGCTAACACAGCCAAAGATAGTCTATCGAATAGGGTCCTGTTGTGATGGAAAATTATATGACGAAACCTCTCTAAAATTTGGATGAACTTAACCTGGCAGAAAATAACCGACTGCTAGCTATCTCTCGTTCCAACAATTTAGTACTACGTACTACTGGCTGGCAGCGCTCAATGAAAAAAAAACTTGTGTCCTATAACAAAAGTCGTCTTAGATAAGGCGTGCCCCGCAGTCTGCTTACGGCAGCAAAGTACGGCTTGCGACGCTTTGCCGCCACTAATTAAGACCCTGCTTTTTCCGGGGATTAAAAGGTGTGTGTCAAGAGTCAAGACTCGAGCATACCCGACCAAATACGGGTGAGTTAGGCAGGATCAAGACTTTTAACGCCATGGACGTGGGCTCATGCTAACCGGACGTGTGTAAAATGCTTCATAACTCAATATATTTGTAAAATGGCTTTAAAATTTAGACCTCGAAATACGCTTATCACTCTGAGTGGAACATATCAGATGTCTTTGATTGGTTCTATATTAGTAACATTTATTTGGGAGTTTATATAAGGCCAGTCTCAATGCATTCTTTCATTGCACTCTTTATAAAACATGTTTTTAGGTATGTGAGCCAACATCCTTTCATTCTAATGAAAGGTCTCTCACATGAGATGAAAGAAAATCATCTCTCTCTTCATAACTATTATGCCATATCAGTAAAAAATACATATGTGACACACCATTTAATGCTTATAAAAGGCTTCACTGAGACTGGCCTAAGCAGGTTTTCCTATATTGCTAGGTCCCATTTAGAGTTCAATTAGGGCACCACATATTGTTTTATGAGACAAAATATACCCCCAGAAATATAAACTAATGTTTCAAACAAGAGTTCATTTGGGAAATTGGGGTATGAACTGCTTCAGCTTCTCTCCTTGGTCTCTGATCTACGCGAGTCAAAGTTGAAAGGAGTTATCAGATGGTAGCGTGTTTTAAAAATCCAAAACATGTCTAGGCATAAACACCATAATATATGTTCTAAAGGTTCTTATTTGAATATTTAGGTTTGCATTCGTATTTTGTTGGAGGGACTTACATGCTTAGCATTGAAATAAATACAAAATTTAGGATGACAAAAAAAATATAAAACTTAAGAGAATACATGTTTGGAGAACCAATGTCATTACGACATAATAGTATGGGTCAATTAGATTAATTTTGTGCCACTGAACTTTTGCTCGATCTGAAATGTGCCACTAAACTTCATGAAACTGGGATTCTGAAATGATTTCACCTAAGTTTGAACCATGCCATTATACAAAAAATTGAACCATATTGCCCTCATATTTATTTACATGGACGATTAAGACAACACATACGATTGCAAGATGTTAGCGGCCGTATGCAGTACGGTGAGCTACCTTTGCCACATTTTTTTCTTCTTTTCATCAATTCATCAATCAGCCGCTCTCCTTGCTATTCATTTGTTTATCTACACGTACACAACCAAATGTCTCACGGATCTCCTTCACATGCCACTGAGTTGGACTGGCATTATGGGATATCAAGAGCACAGCCAACTTTCGGCTGTAGAAGAAAGGGACAGAGAATCAACTGTTGTGCAGACAAATCAACCGAAGGATCAATCAATTAGTTGTTATTTAATCTGCATGTCTATTATAAATTCACAAAATTGGTGATGTAACTGAAATAAAAGGAAAAAAGGGACTGGATTCAGGTAGAGATTTCATGCAACAGTATGAAAGTGTGTGTACTATAGATATGTATATACAAGTTATTACAAAATTGCTCTACCAGGCCTCACTCAATCTTCAGTAACATATATAAAGAAAATAGATGAGATTTATATTTCTTCGTGGATGTTTTCTTCAAAACACATACCTCTTCACGTTTCAGTCACTCCTCAATTGAGTGTATTCCTCCTTGCAGCAGACTATTTTAAATTCCAAGAATAGATTCAGACACTTGAACAATCCCATTCCCATGTAACATATACCCGGAACATTATAAAGATGGATCACTACAGAAGCTGCAAATTCTATCATACTTGAAAAGAAAGAAAAACTTGCTGCGCGGATAATGCAAATAAAGGCAAAAATAAATTGAGGTCTAAGAACTAACCTTGCCTGCAGGTATAGCTCCTAGCTAGTTTTCACCTTCAATTATTGACTTGTTCATCTGGTGCTCCATCGGTACCATATGAAACTCCAAGAAATCTCCATAGCAAAATATGAACGAATCAATCTATTGAGACAAAATTTCGAATGAACCTCTTACGCTTGAGCAGTTTCTGCTGTGCATCCACGAGCAGATGAAACTGCACAGCATGATCTGATGGTTAACTTCGATCATCAATGCAGCGGCGTTCAACTAGACTCTCGTCAGATCATGCTGGCAGCTTCAGCTCCTAGAGGATGCACCACAACTATTTAGAGAGAGAGAGAGAGAGAGAGAATCGATGAATGTGCTGGGGAGAGAGATGGTTATATATAGCAGTGTCTCCAAACCATATGATTGGCCAGGTCTTTGGTATTGGTGGTTATGTTGAAGGATTGCTTAGTTAGCTCTAGCTAGATTGATGTAACAACTAACTAATGTGGTGGTCCCAAGAGCAATACATTGTGTCACTGTCAAATCCCCCTCTATAACCACCACCTTTCTGTTAGGCTTTGCGAAATCTATTTGCTGCACATAATGATCAGTACCTACAGTGTTCATATTATAGTTTTATGATTCTAGATGCACGTAGGGTACCATAATCTGAATCATGGACATCCTTTTGAGTTCCAATTCACAACCAGCCGCAACTTTCCCTAACCGTTTCTCTTTTCTTTTTGTAATTTTATTATGGACTTCTAGGCCTTCCTTGCATTGTGCATGGTGGCTCGATCTTATTGAAAGATTATTCAATAATAATTGCACTCACATCCATTTCTTTGTAATAGTACTCCGATCTGCTAGAAGCATATGGATCTAGCAGTAGTAATATCCCAATAAATAGTCATTAGACATGAGAATATAGGAGAAACAACAATATAACAGCATATCTTTTTTTACCTGCAATGGTAATAAGATATATCCTGAACTGTAACTCAAAGACAAATAAAAGGGAGCGTCTAATTTTTAATCGATTGAAAATAGGTTTTTTTTTTCAATCAACGCTTTTAAGCCTTGGATCTAGATCTAATTGATACAAAAAGATAACTTTTTCATAATCTATACATAACACTAATTAATACATATAATCCTATAAATAAATAAATAAATAATAAAAGAATTAAACAAAAGGATTCCCATGGACCACCATGCATTACAAAATGTTGTTGATTGAAAAGGTGCTCTCTTTTTAATCGATTGAAAAGAAGCATTCCCGCAAATAAAAAGAGGTGGTGATCTTCCCTTTTTTTGGGTGGTTACAAAAAAAAATAAAGGACAATTCAAGTAACCAAAAAGCAAGATGTACGCCTATGGATTCAATTCTATCATCTTTGTACAATAGCTGGCACTGTACATATATAAATAAACACCTTTGCTTGTTTGTATAGCTGTGCCAGTACTTGAGAAAGTGAATGTATGTACAATACATATGCATATGTGAGGCCTACAAGTATATGGTGTGCATGCAAGTGCACATCTTTTATTTGAAACTGGAATTATTGGTCCTTCTTAAAAATTGATACATCATGGGAAGGACAGAATTAAGAAGATCAATCATCAGGATTAAGACGACAATCAGATGTTTATTGCAAAAAAAATTCTAAATTATTGTACCCGTACATAGTCTGTGCAAGTCCTGTTAAATTTTGTACTGATACCAAATTAGGTATCACGATCATGGCTTGGTGTTTGTGTGGAAGTAACATGCATGTGTCGTCCAAATAATATACATATGTGGTTAGGTTCTTTATTGTGAAATATGCCCATCCGGGTTTGAGTTTCAGACTCATTACCAGTGTTTATATGGGTGAGTTTGCTAATATATGAGTGCCTTTATGCATATTATGTTTTAAAAAAATCAGTTTGTCGTGCCCTCGATAATATGCATACACTAGTATTCTTTTTGGTCTATGGATCTTTGCAAAAACTGATAATATGCGGATGCTTCATACAAGTGGCGATGAAAGCGGTTCCTAAACAAATGTTTCTTGTCTTTAATAGTTTTCAGTTTCATATCTCTTTTAAAAGCGAAACCGATAATGATACTAATAGAAAAAAATGGCAATATGAACAAGTTAAATTATTATGACTGTAATAGATAGTATTGGTCAGGAAGTGATATTAATAACCGAAAACACAAACATCAATGTTACAACATGTGCGGAAACATCATTACATCAAGTATGAATGGTTCCAAATAAACTTTATATATATGATGAGTAATAGCGCAATTGTGCCTTTCAAAAATAGCTAGAAAGAAAGGAAAAGGAGCCATGATTTCTATGTAACGAGGTAGAGAAATGTGAGCTTACATTTAGGCTCGTTTGATTACTTAGGAGGATATAGTTGATTAACTACAATCAAGATATTTAAGGTTTGTTTGCTTTACGACCTGAAGCAACTACCTGAATCAGGTTTGTTTGCTTTCCCAGGGCAGGTGCGACCGGTGCGACAGTTCAGGCTCCTAAGTTATTAATCAAGTTTTTTTTTACATATATGCTGGTCCAAAAGCAGCGCAAGCCCATAAACACAAGTTTTGAGATCAATAGTTAATCCCTTCACCTTTCGGAACATTTTCTTTCAGAGAATAACTTGATCTCGTGATTTGCCTCCCTAGTTAATCAAGGTTTATTTTGAAAGAATAACAAGGTCCCTCTGCTAATACAATTGAACCTCATGATGGCCAGACAAAATATTGGTGAAGAAGATCTTGTTGATAGCACAGATGTTCAAGTGGCTAATCAAAGTGATACCCAGACTGCTGATGATAATATGGACACCACTAATGTTGATGTTAATTTGGATAGTTTGCCTGAAATAGTTCTTTTTAGTTAGATATATTGTATCCAAGATATTGGGACTCTCTTCACGGTGCTCAAGTTGATATTTTAGCACAAAAGGGTCCTAGAAAAGACTTGACATTTTAGAAAGATCCTAAAGATAGATTATCAGGAAGGTTTTTTTTGCAACATACTACACTAGGATTATGCCAAATGAAGAGGAAAGTGATAGAGATTGGTTTGTGTATATTCTAAAGAACCTAGGGTGTTTTGTTTCTCTTGCAAGTTATTTACGAAGGGGCAATGAAAGGTCAACTGGCAAATGATAGAGGTTTAATGATTGGATCCATCTTAGCATTAGACTTAAACAGCATGAAACAAGTTTGGAACATGTTTTCACTATGACCACTTGGTATGAACAACACAACAGATTACCAAAGGGTCAAACTGTTGATAAAGTTGCTCAACGACAACTTGAGAAAGAAAAAGATCATTGGAGAATTGTTGTCGTTTTATAGGGAAAAAAAAGTATAGGGAAACAGACTTCTTAGATGCATTGGAACAACAACAAAAAATTGCACTTGAGATGGATATTCAAACAACATTTCATAAGAAGCATGAAATTAAAAGAAAGAATCATTTTGATGAGAGCCTAGACAAAGCAAGTGAACGATCACAATCTACGAAGGACTTGTTTATAATCAACTATTTTATACCTCTTGTTGATCAAGCTATTTCATCTCTTACAATGAGATTTGAATAATATAAAGGTTATCAAAAGATTTTTTATTTTTTATTTACTTCTAACACATTACAATCATTGGATCATGATAGCTTGAAATCTTCTTGTGAACCTCTGAAGGCTGCACTTGAAAAGGATAGATGGTTCGACATTGATGCTAAAGACCTATATATACATGGAGTTGATTCTTATCTAAAGGTTCCTTTTTTCTTTTTTTTCCATGAAAATGCAGTAGATCTGGACTTCATTATATTATGAAGAATGGGTATAAGAATCTCGGTACAACACACACCCACGGTTACAAAAATTATAGACGTGCTTGAAAGATCATAGGAACAACACTACCCAACTAAAGGCACAACATCCATCCGGGATGAAGGCAGTCAAGAGGGATAGCCCTATTTTGATGATTCCATAGCGACCAAGCCCCCAAAATAATTAAGGAATTAATTCCGTCTTGCAATCCACCAATGCAATTCATAACATGACATGGTTGTTATTCAAATGTAGTTGTTACCTATAAAATTTTGTTGACCAGACCATCCTCGTGTCTTTTTACCGAGAGCGTAGCTTTTCTGAACTGAAGTTATTGAAGTCATACTTTTTTTTCTCGAATACGCAGGAGAGATATGTATAATTCCATTAAAAGAAGAAGAAGTTAGAATACAAGACGCTCTCGTACCCCAGAAAAACACTTTGTTTATATACACACCTATAAAAAACTAGAACAACACGACCCAAGCCAAACTGATCACTCAGCAGCTATGCCACCATGAATAGGCAAGGCAACAAGAGCTTTTGCACCCGCCATACTCCATAGGCATCTCTCATCGCCATTCATGCCAGAGCAGTGGTGAGGCTTGGAGAGTGTCCATTAAAGATGCAATCATTGCGATGTTGTCAGATCGTCCAAGCTCCCAATATGATGATGGAGTTGAGATCATTCTGCATGTCGCGTTACCCGGTTGGAGGCCCTGCCCCACCAATCATCAAAGTTTGTGTCTTCAAACTGCGATGATAGGGTGCTGCAACCAACTTGATGCAAGAGGATGTACCAGAACTGCCTAGCAAAAATACATCCAACAATTAGATGGTGTATGATTTCGGCATCCTGGTCACATAGTAGGCAACATTCCGGATGTGGAAGACTCCTTTGCGCAAGTGATCTGCTGTCTAACACCGGTTGTGTTCCACAAGCCATATGAAGAAATGACATTTCTCTAGGGCCTAGGTTCTCCATACGCTAAATTGGCCAAGATTGTCCATCACTAGAGAGTTGCCATCGGTGCACATCTTCCACTCCCATCTATGAGTTCTAGGATGACGTCCGATGAAACCGCGCCGCATGCAAGTTTTGTACCCGTGTCATATCAGTTAGTGCCTCTTGGACAGTCCTCCCGTTCCTTACTCTTTTGGGGATCATTCATGAATTAGAGGGGAAAGGTCTTCCATGTGCTGTCTCAAGAGCCATCTGTCTTGCCAAAATAAGGTGTTCCTCCCATCTCCAAGCTCTGTGGCAACAACCATTGAGAGAAGGGTCTGAACTGAGTCACTAGTTTGCATAGAGAGAGCAGCCCACGGTTTATACGGTTGGGGCTTTTTTTTTTGCAACCAAGACCACCTCACCTAAAGGGCCCTTCCAAGATCCCAGAGGTTCGAGATGCCAAGCCCTCCTAACTCCTTTGGCCTTGTTCCTTTAGGCAAAGGAATTAAAAAATGTCCTCTGTTAGCTTCCTTGCAGTTGTGCCACATGAAGCTACATTTATCCACAACTTTAATCACCTACGAAGGAAGGTCTAGTGCCATGGCATGATAGATCAGCGTTGCTGTCATCACAAACTGAACCAACTTAGCCCATCTTGCATGTGTAAGCAGGTTTGCCTTCCAACTAGAAAGGAGGTCAGTCAGGAGATCAATAAGCGACTAGAGCTGGGCTTTTGTGAGCTTCTTCAAGGATAGGGGCAGTCCCAAATACTTGATTGGAAATTGTATAAGCTCACAAGGAAGATGCTCCTGTATTTGAAGTCATACTTACATTTAACACAAGATAGACTCAATGATTTGGCTACAATAGCATTGGAGGGCGATATATTGAACAAGATTGCTTATCAAGATATCATTGAAAATTTTATTTCAAAGAATACACAATGAATAATGCATGCCAAGTGAAGATTATATGACATACATAATTTTGTTCTATTTTTGTCACTTAAGGTAAAGGCCTCAATCACTATTTTGCACAGGGCCTCCCAAAATCCTCGTGACAACCCTGCAACAACCATGTATGACTTAGGGACGCAAACATGAAAGCTACAAGAGCAGGCTAGATGAGATGATAATAGAATTTATAAGCAAGAACACGGTAGGCCCTTTTTTGAACAAGCCAACATCTGTGAAAACCCTACAACGTTTAATTTTTAGAAAACAATATGGATGTGTCTGTTTATTATGTAGCTATAACAGCAGCAATGGAGTGTACTATATGGTGTGTGCAAGTCCAAAATATTTGATTATAGAAATTGTGAAGTCCTAATCACTATTTGAAAATAAAGTCCATGCATCCGCCAGTACCATTATCTAGGAACAGAAAAGAGATAGATGCTTAGATGATCAAAGAAAGCAAGATGTTTTTAGGCTTTGTTTGTCAAATTTATATATGCGTTGTCCAGAGAAGTGGGTGCTCAGAGAAGTTATTGTTTAAATAATCGAGATGTTTGACAATATGCTTTTTTGTTGAGTTCTGTTGGACAATATGTTTGAAATACCCTCAAGAGTTTTCTAGCATGTTTGTGTACAGGGTATGGTTATTCTACCTTTATGTATAACCATAACTAGCAAAGTGCTTGCCACGAGTTTGAATCTCTACTCTTAGTTAAAATAAGGTAAATAAGTCAATGTGCATTACCATGTTGGTTATTATTGAAAGGAGAGTGAAGTCAAATTTTTTTCGAATAACTTTTTCTTCATACAACTCAGATGCTATTTTATTCTACGGAGGATTCATATTTTTGTATTTATGGAAACTCAAATGATTTTTTGTTCTTAGTAGGAGTCGTGTTTTTATATTTATAGAAAGGGGTGCACCTTATGTACATGCTCTCTGAGTAGGAACCCTATAAACGTGTTCTTTGAGTAAGAGTCTGTTTGGAACAATTTTTTTCCCTCATGCAACTCGGATGTTGTTTTACTATATAAAGCTTATTTTCATCTGTGCAACACCGTATGGATGTGTTCACTTGTTTTAATTAAGAGTAGAGATAGAGATTGCACATAATGGCTTATATTAGCAACATGTGAATGACTTAATAAAGAATTTGAATAGTGAATTACCCTATTGAGATGCTATGCATCGATCGATTGTATCTAAAAGCTTAAACTTATGCAGAAGGACAAATAATTCACTTATACTTCAACACTCCTTCAAGTGTAGGCTTCCTAAGAATCAACTGCAATTTATTTCATAAATTATGTCTACCAGAATTCAAAGTGGAGACTTATTCTATAATATGAGATAAATCTATTATGCACTGACTGCTCACTTACTCCAACACACAAGAAGAAAAGGAACTGAGAATTCCCTACCGCAAAGGCAACCTAACAACTTCTGTTACAAAGCAGAAAGCACCAAACACCAAGACCAAGCAAACTTTGAAACGAGTCGTGGTTAGTTCCCTCATGGAAAGGAGTCTTTGACCTAGCCGCCGCTGAAGGCACCAGACAGAGCCCCCCCCCCCCCCCCCCCCCCCCGTCGCTTGCGCCCAGACGACTCGGGCAGCGACTCCTGCTGTTAATCACTGGATTTTCTCTCC
Source organism: Eleusine coracana subsp. coracana (assembly GCA_032690845.1). Taxonomy (NCBI): domain Eukaryota; kingdom Viridiplantae; phylum Streptophyta; class Magnoliopsida; order Poales; family Poaceae; genus Eleusine; species Eleusine coracana. Next base: position 6,016,131 of record CM064430.1, read on the forward strand.
ATCACTGTTGGCCCCCTCCCTCCTCGTTCCCGGCAAGCCGCTGGTAACCGGAGGGAGTGGGGACCCGTTTTCTCTAATAAGTTTCAGGGATCTAATCCTTGATTAATGTTGAGTCTTCCCCATGTCGAGTTATTTGATATTGAGAATTTGGTTCCTCCTATTCCTATCCGGTGACGGCGAGGAGGTAGAGTGGATTTGATCTTTTCATGGCGGCTCTAATAAAAGTGACGACGGTGACATCAACAACTTCATGATGACATAAAGAATTAGGTTTCCGGACAGCGACATGGAGGCGGAGATAATGTCGCCCATGTCGCCGCCATAAAAAAAAGTTCTCCGAACCCTTCTCCGTTTTGTCGTGATTAGATCCAATCATGATGAAGGTCTAGCAAGAACTTTGGATCTAGTTTCTCTTCTTCTTCGGTGGCAGAAGAAAGAATGAGAGAGACATGAGAAAGAAGATGATGCTCAATTCCACCTACAGGAATGTTGGCCACCATTCATTGGGCACTTGTGGCACTACTTCTGTTTGAGTCATCTATGGCGCACGAAGGCCACTTGTCTGTGTAGTCATGTTATCCGTATAAACCTTTACAAATGTTTGAAATTGAGTTTTGGAGCTACATGTTAAGTGCTCTAGGTTGTAATCTCTTTATTTTACAAAGTGTTTGTAACTTGAGGATGTACTTGACTACATATTAATATAATTCTTTTTTTGATTAAAAAAAAATAAAGCTTGAAACGAGGAAAAATATTTGTAAGGAAAAGAAAAATATACAGTAATCTTTACAATCTAGTAATTGAGGTGCGATCTTCCACTTCGTGTCCACCAAGTTAGAGATTGAATCCAAATCGGTTTCGTACCTTCCATATGAAGTACCGAATTCTATAAATCATAACTCCCTTTTCTGGAGCTCAAACGAATCAAACTCAGACTCTATCTCGTAGCTCTCAAAAAGTTCTACAACTTTGGTATTCAATGAAAGTCCGAATCCCGCCGTTTTGGTTTTCAAATATGCGATACAAAAATATTTGTTCTGATTCAGACTCCTATGCACAGGTCTTTGTGTGGGCCCATATCTTTTAGCTCCAAAATCCAAATAATAGGATTCACATATGTTTCAAAAATGTCTCGACAAGATCTATAATATGGGATACTTGCTTTACGGGTATCCTCATACAAGGCTAAGTCGGTGGCCGACCGGGTACTTCATCAACAAGGAAGCCGACCGACTCGGCTTGTAATGCAAGACAAGAAAGATTAGACTTGCCATATAGAATCCTTGTAGAGTATAACTAGGACTCTGCCTGTACCCCCCTGTCGAGCAGATATATAAGGCGGCAGGGTACCCCCCATAGAGGGAGAGGCAATTTAGACACAACATCTCATGACAATCAATACAATACAGAACACAGGACGTAGGGTTTTTACTCTCATTAAGAGGGCCCGAACCTGTATAATTCGGCGTCTTGTGTAACCATCGTAGTTCTTAGTCTCGACGTAGTCCTATATATTTACTACCGGTCTTGAGCATCGACAGTTGGCGCGCCAGGTAGGGGACAAGGCTCGCTGGGATTCTCTATCGACTATGATGGCCGAACTTCCCATCATCCAATACTCGACGGACTTCAAGATCTCTTTTGGATCGTTCGACTTCATGGTCAGCGACAATGGAGTCCTAGGTCTGAACGACTACAGATCAGACTCGACCGCAGCCCGTCCCATGGCGCGACCACCGAGTCCGTCTGACATTATCCCTGTATTGATCCCACTCGGATTCGAGCAGGAAGACTCTTCCTTTGGATATGACTCGACGTCAGATCGGTCTTTTGATGAGGACACGGTCGGATTGACCTACTCGTATCCCCATACAGTCAACATGGTGGATATAGTAGATCCTGCTGCTGGAAACCAGGATGAGGATCCAGATGCCGAAGAAGAAGGGAATCCAGCCGGTGGTCTCCAAAACCAGCCGGTCGAAGGAGGCCGACAGGATGATAATCCGCCAGCTGATGAATTATCGGTCGGTCACCACCGTCGACCAAGAGGGTTACACGGATCGCGTAACGCACGCCGACTGGATCTTGGCCCTGACCTTGAAGTGGATGGTGTTAAGGTCTACCACACCCCACAGAACAACATCACCGGGGCCAAGACATTGCTTGACACTTTAATGGTTGATGCCCACTATCAAACTCCTGTTATGCAGAAGGCGGTGGCAATGCTCAAGGCTGCAGCAGCACAAGATGTTGCAAAGTCTCAGTCGGTCGCAAGTTCCAGCCATGTATCTTCTCAGGGTCGGCAAAGGCGCGAAGGCCTAACAAATTCTCTCAGCCTCCGTGATGGACGAGACACCATCAACTCTCACCATGAGGAGCGCGCTTGGGACAATCGACGCTATGAGGAAGAACGGCGTGAACGACCGACGAGAAGACCGACGGGACAACCAACAGGATGATTGTCAGAATCCTCCTCCAAGAGACAACCGTGATGACCGACGTCGACATGACGATCGGGATCGGCGCGATAATGATGGCAATCGACGACGTCATAATGATGAGGATGTTGGCCCACGCCACTGTCGTAGCCCAACTACATCCTCAGACCGACAAAGGCGGTCACCAACACTGACTGATGACGAGATCGATGGCATCAAGCCTTACGTTCCTCGGCTTCGCATTGCTCGATGGCCTAAAAGATTCAAGCCGATTCCCATCAAAAAATATGATGGACAAACCAACCCTCGAGAGTGGTTACAACTCTATAGTACGGCGATCCGGTCGGCTGGAGGTGATTTCTACGTAATGGCTAATTACCTTCCGGTCTGCTTAGATCCTACCGTTCGGATATGGCTCACATCTCTACCTGAGGAGTCAGTCACATCTTGGGGAGACCTCAACAGGAAACTCATAGAAAGTTTCCAAGCAACTTGCAACCGACCGGGCAACCACTTTGACCTCACTCGGATCAAGCAGAAAGGAGACGAGCCTCTTCGTGACTACATCAAGCGGTTTTGTGCTAAGAAGACTGAGATCCCCAACGTCCCCGATCATCAAATCATTAGTGCCTTCCTGGGTGGAATTTGTAGTGATGATCTGGTCCGGGAAATCGGTCGGAGGAACCATGATCTCAAGCTCACCGCTCAAGAGTGCTTCGAGATTGCTGATAAGTATGCATCAGGAGAGTCTGCACTTGATGATATCCGAGGAAAGGGCAAGGAGAAGCGGTCGGACAAGCCTAAGTCCTCCAAGAAGGACAAGAAGAGAAAACCTGACAATGCTGTCAACACAGTGGATCGGTTTCGAAAGAATCCTCGGAGGAACCAGCCGTCTACTGATGAGTTGTTGAGTGGCATTTGCGCTTGGCACCCCAAGGGAAACCACAAAGCAAAGGATTGCTATTATCTGAAGGGTTTTGCAACAGCTGCGCTCAAGGTGGCCAAAGATCCCCCGAGATGCAACAACAGTAACAAAGACAAGCCTAAGGATGATGATGACAACGATGATTCAGGAGAGTTCCAGGAGCCCCACAAAGAAGTAAACTTCATCTTCGGAGGCCCGGATGCCTATACATCCAAGCGCAAGCTAAAGTTAGAGCTTCGAGAGATTAACTCGATGGAGCCAGCTATACCTCAGTACATGAGGTGGTCTCAGATGCCAATCACCTTTGATCGGTCGGACCATCCAAAACATCTACCAAAACTAGGTCGCTACCCATTGGTGCTTGCTACGACTATGAAGGAGGTGAAGTTCAACAGAGTACTCATCGATGGAGGAAGCAGTTTGGACCTAATCTTCACCAGGACCCTTCAAGAGCTCGGTCTGTCAATCAATGACCTCCAACCGAGTTCTTCACCCTTCCATGGGATTGTGCCTGGCAAGACATCAGTCCCAATTGGACAAATCACTCTGTCAGTCACCTTTGGCACCCGTGATAATTTTAGGACAAAGCGTATCCTCTTCCAGGTGGCAGACTTCGAGTCAGCATATCATGCTATCATCGGTCGACCGGCGATGGCCAGGTTTATGGCTATTCCGCACTATCCGTATCTCACCCTCAAGATGCCAGGCACGAACGGAATAATCTCCCTCCACTCTGATCTTTGGAATTCATTTGATTGCGATGTGTAGAGTTGTGAGATGGCTACCAAACAGTTGATGCTGTCAGACCAAAAGGAGATCCAGAAGGCGGTCGGTATAGAGGAGCAGACTGGAACGGAGGTTTCGACAAAGAAACCTACCAAGGACAAGATCCACACCGATGACATCCAAACCAAGGAGATTTCGCTCGATCCTGAGGACCGCGATAAGGTGACTTATTCTGGGGTCAACCTTGATGAAAAATAGGAATTCGCGCTCACTCTTTTCCTCCAGGAAAATAGGGATATCTTTGCATGGAAACCATCTAACATGCCGGGAGTTCCTAGGGAAAAGATTGAGCACGTGTTAAGGGTACCTCTAGGGGCTACCCCCGTTCGCCAAAGGCTTAAAAGATTTGTGCAAGATCACAAGAACGCTATGAAGAAGGAGATAGTTAGATTGTTAGAAGCAAAGTTTATAAAGGAGGTGTATCATCCCGACTGGTTAGCAAATCCAGTCTTTGTACCTAAAAAGAATAAAGAGTGGAGGATATGTGTTGATTATACCGATCTCAATAAGGTCTGCCCAAAAGACCCGTTCGCTCTTCCTCGTATTGATCAGATTGTAGATTCGACAGTCGGGTGTGAGCTTTTAAGCTTTCTGGATGCCTATTCAGGATATCACCAGATCCCACTGAGAGTCGAAGATCATATCAAGACTTCCTTTATAACACCCTTTGGCGCATATTGCTATATCACTATGTCATTCGGTCTGAAAAATGCTGGCGCGACTTACCAACAAGGTATTCAACGCTGCCTTGCCACTCAGGTCGGTCGGAACGCTGAAGCGTATGTTGACGACATCATTGTCAAGACTCGAAAAGTCAAAGAACTTCTCTCTGACCTGGCAGAAACCTTTGACAATCTGAGACATTATTCAATGAAGCTAAATCCTAAAAAGTGTGTTTTTGGGGTTCCATCGGGAAGTTACTCGGTTACATCATTTTGAAATGAGGTATAGAGGCTAACCCAGATAAAATCAAGGCAATCCTTGATATGAAGCCACCTAATTCTCAAAGGGATGTTCAAAAGCTAACTGGATGCATGGCATCCTTGAGTCGCTTTATTTCCCGATTGGGGATTAGGGGGTTACCACTCTTCCGATTGCTTAAAAAGTAGGACGACTTTGTTTGGACTGAGGACGCATAGTCGGCACTAGACGAATTAAAGGTTCATCTCAGCAGTATTCCAGTGTTGGTGCCTCTGGAGCCAGGAGAAAAACTTCAGCTTTACATCTCGGCCACAACCCAGGTTGTGAGTACTGTTTTGACAGTCGACCGAGAAGAAGAGGGACATGTGCAAAAAGTACAGCATCCGGTCTACTTTGTGAGCGAGGTTCTCAGCGCCTCTAAGACAAGGTACCAGCAGATCTTGAAGTTGTTATATGCATTATTGATCACCTCGAGGAAGTTGAAGCACTATTTCCAAACTCATCCAATTGAAGTTCAAACATCTTTTGCACTCGGGACAGTGTTACATAACCGAAAAGCTGAAGGAAAAATAGCCAAGTGGGCAGTCAAACTTAGTCAGTATACTATTACGTTCCTGCCTCGGTCGGCTATAAAGGGACAAGCGTTAGCTGAATTCGTTGCCGAGTGGACAGAGATTCAAAATCCTCCTGCTGTCCAAGATATCGAGTACTGGAAAATGTACTTTGATGGTTCCCTTCAATTATAAGGGGCAGGTGCGGGAGTTGTATTTATCTCGCCTACTGGAGAAAGGCTTTAATACGTCCTTCAAATCATGTTTTGCGCATCTTATAATGCTGCGGAATATGAAGCTCTCCTATACGGTCTCTGCATTGCTGTGTCACTCGACATTAAGCACATCGACATATTTGGAGATTCGGCCTTGGTCATTAATCAGGTCACCAAGGATTGGAATTGTGTAGATGACAACATGAGTGCTTATTGCCAAGAAGCGAAAACTTGAAGACAAGTTTGATGGATTGAAGTTCACACATGTTCTCCGAGATAATAACCAGGCGGCTGATGAGTTAGCCAAGATAGGATCATCTCGGTCTGCAGTACCACTGGGTGTTTTCCTACATGTTCTGGATTCCCCAACAATTTCTCCCCGGTCGGACGTGTTGATGAGTATTGTTGTTGATCTTGTTGACGATGACGTCTCCAAGACCGACTGGCGCGACCCACTCATTCAGTATTTGGATAAGGGAACGCTGCCCTCGGATCCTGATGAGCAGCAAAAATTGGAGATCCGATCTCAAGGATACTTATTGGTGGGGGACCAACTTTATAAAAGGGGTGGTTCCAACATTTTGATGCGATGCATCTCAATTCCTGAAGGCCAGAAGTTGGTAGAAGAGATTCATTCGGGAATATGCGGCAATCATACAGCTTCCAGGACTTTGGTCAGCAAAGCTTTCCGACAAGGGTTTTATTGGCCCACGGCGGTCGAAGATGCACACCAAGTTGTTTGGAAGTGTGAGGGTTGTTAATTCTTCGCTCAACAAACACATGTGCCATCACAGCAACTTCACATGATACCATTGACTTGGTCTTTTGCTGTTTGGGGGCTTGATATTGTTGGTCCTTTCAAGGAAGTGCCAGGCGGGTTCACTCATTTGTTTGTTGCTATCGACAAATTCACCAAGTGGATTGAAGCGAAGCCGGTTGGCAAGATTACATCCAAGAAGGCGATCGGGTTTGTCAAAGATATATTCACTCGGTTTGGAGTTCCTCATGATATCATTACCGATAATGGTACTCAATTCACTTTAGTGGAGTTCCGGGACTTTGCCGATGAGATGGGAATAAAGATCCACTTTGCATTAGTGGCTCATCCGAAAAGCAATGGGCAGGTCGCACGGGCCAATGGTATGATTCTTCAAGGATTAAAACTGCGGATATTTGACAGACTCAAACCTTATGTCGGTCGGTGGGTCAAAGAGTTGCCTTCAATCATTTGGGGGCTTCAGACAAATACCAGTCGGGCTACTGGACAATCACCTTTTTCATTGGTCTATGGCTCAGAAGCTATGTTGCCGACTGAGGTCAGTCTTGTCTTGGCACGAGTTCAAGCGTACGATAGAAAGCTTTCTGAGGAGAACCGAGAGATTGATTTGATTGCGGCAGAGGAGATGCGTGATCGCGCTCTGTTTCGGTCGGCACTCTACCAACAAGGCTTGCATCATTATTATGATAAGAACGTCTGTAGTCGCCACTTTCAAGTTGGAGACCTAGTGCTTCGCCGAGTGTAATCGACAAAGAATCAGCATAAGCTCTCTCCGAAGTGGGAAGGACCGTACGTAGTGAAGGAAGTCACTCGCCCGGGGGCTTACTGACTGATGTATGAAGACGGTGATGATATTCCAAACTCCTGGAACATAAATCAGCTACGTCGTTTCTATACTTAGCTATTATTTTGTGTATTTATACATTATTTATGAATGAAACTTCGGTCTTTTTTAATGAAAGATTTTCTGATGATTTTCATTCTATATTTGTCTCGATTCCTTAATTGATACTATTAAACAATCGAGCCAGGGGGCTAGCAATAATGTCCCATCTCGATCTAACCATATTTTGGTTTTGGCCTATTTTTTGACCAACTTATTATCATGAGATCTTGAGTTTTGGTCTTTATTATTTTAGTCTTACGCTTATACATCATGGTTAAATACTTTGTGCTGCACATCAGACTATCACTACACTAAAACCAGAGCCAAAAGTGTGAGAGGTCATGTGTCGATTGGTTGATTCTGTTTGTTACGCGGTTACGGGTTACAACCTAATATGTTATGGCAGACCGATGCAATCTTTGTTTCTCTTGATAGAAACATGTCAATGATATCTTTGACAAACTTCTAAAGCTATAAAAGCATAAGATTAGTTTATACACAAGTATCATTACAAAAACACTACTAATGTTTTACACTATTACAGGATTATATCTCCTTTGAAGGAGAGGAAGAGTCAGCCCGAAGTTCAACCTCTAGAGTTGCTGGGGGAGTTGGCACGGTCGGATTGATTTCTATATTTTTGACCAAGGTCTGGGAAGTCTCTAGCATGGAATCCAGGAGCAGCTGGTATTGGTCGTCGGTCAGGTCGGGGTTAAAGCCCTCTTTGATCTTGTCCAATGACAGAGCAGGAGACCAGGATTGGCAAATCACCAGCACTTGACTCCCGGCTTCGTTTGCCACTCGCCGAGTGTTACGAGCAATGGCTTTCGATGCATGCTCCAACAAGTAGTCCAGAGAGTGACCAGTCTGCTCTACTCGGTTAGCATGAACATAGTTCATTGCTTGCCGAGCGGCGTAAGATAGAGCTGTAAATAATAATTATTGGTCAGTATGATCAACAGAAGAATCAAGCAGAAGGAAGAAGTCGAAGGCTTACTGGCAAGTTTACATTTGAAAGATTTGGAGACAGTCTTAGCCTCCTCTATCTTCACTTCAGTCCCCTTCAGCTCCTCCTACAGCCGAGTGATCTCGGTCATCTGGTCTTCAACCAATTTGGAGAGACTTTCCTTCTCAACCTTCAAGGCGTCAACGAACCTCTGCTGGTTGGAAGTCAACTTCTCCAGATCGGTGATTTTTTTATCGCGAGCTAAAAGTAAAACTTTTAGCATTAGAGTGGTTAGCAGATTGCTTAAATATGGATGGTAGGAAAACTTACCAGCCAGATCTGCATGAACTTGGTCTAAGACTTTGTTTATATCTTGTTGGTCGGCCAACAACTTCTTGTTTTTCTCTAGGGCCTTGGAGAGCTGCTAACCGGTGACTAGCAAGACAAATAAGAAGTTAGTCTAAAATATAAAGACAAGAAGAATAGGCGACCATGGACATACCGAAAGTTTCGGCTTCAAGATATTCCACTCTAGCCTGCTTTCGCTCCACAATAGCATACACTTTCTAATATGTAGAAGATAAATGAGCTAAAAGATAAGAGCGAAACAAGGTAAAAGCATAATGTTGAGTTACCTTGCTGGACTCCTGGTGTTGGTGCAAAATCTCCACATCCTCCACCTCAGGCCGACCAAGCATATCTACAGGAAGAGTTCTTTTACCTTTATCTAGAAGCAAAGAGATATTAGTTAGAGTAGTCTGAGACAGAGGCTCGGGAGTGGAAGCAGGGACCATCTTTTCAAACGGTTTATCCACTTCGATCGGCGTGTTTGAAGACTTGCCAAACCGAATGGTACACGCCAGTCGGACGAGGTGGGAGCTCAAACCGAGTATCCTCAGATCCCTGAGCACTCTGAGAATCACTTGTCCGATTGCCAAGAAAAAAAATGGAAGAAAGAGATCAGGAAATGTTGAGATCAACAATAAGAGACAAGGAGTATAGGGTTTAAAGACTAAACATGAGAGCCTTCTTGAGCTTGATCCGGCATAGCCTCTTCTTTGAAGAAGTCGACTGAAAATTAGTCTTCTTCCTCTTTTGAGAGGGCTGATCAGTCTTGCCAGTCTGCACCACCTCTTCCGTTGACCTCTGAGTTGGGATCGGGGGCTCCGGTCGGTCTGAAGGTTTGTTGGAGGTTGCAGGAGCAGGTTGATCAGCATCTGCGGCAGTTATTTCTTCATCGTCGTCCTGGTCCCCCACATATTGGCGACGACGCGCGATAGTCCGCTTCTGGAGCTTGTCAGGGGAGGCCAGAGTAACGACGGAAATGACGCTGACTGGCCGAGCGCCTGCAGAGGAACTTGAACCCCCAACGCCGGTCAGCGGTGTCTTCTTGACATAATCATGTCCCTCAGTATCGGTCTGAGGGAGCGGGGGATGAGATACATAAGTATCCAGCACCTGCATAAAGATCAAAACATTGAGTACAACATCAAGATAGGATAACAAGGGCTAGCTAAAGGCAGATTGAGGCTTACTTGGGCTCGCATTGTGCCCTTGTTATATGCCTTTTTGACCAAAGAATGGTCCTGAAGGATTTCCCCTTCAAACATCTTTAACAAGCATCTTCGGCGGAGTTCGCCATTCGGTGGATCCGGCACCTCCCTGGTCCCATCCTCATTAACATAGTCCCATGCCGGGTGACACTGAAGCTTCAGGGGCTGAACTCGTCGGATGATAAAGCTTTTGGCAACTGTGATGCCATCGATGCCTTCAGCCTTCAGATCGGCAATTTTCTTGAGCAGAGCGACCAGTTGAGGATCGGTCGGATCGGGCCTCTCTGTCCAATGCGCTTAGGGAATAGCCTTTGCACCAGTGAAGTCGGCAAGAACAGGGGAGGGTTATCACAATAGAACCACTTATCCTTCCAATTCTTGTTTCCGGTCTTCAATAGGACATTGATGTAGGCATCTTTCTTGCGTAACTGGATGCCGACTCCGCCTATGGCCACTTGGTTTTCCTTGGTTGGCAGCGGTCGGAGGACAAACAGATGACGGAAGAGATCAAAATAGGGGAGAATGCTAAGAAAAGCTTCGCACAAATGTACGAAGATGGCAATATGAAGAATGGAGTTGGGATTGAGGTTGACAAGCTCAATCCCATAGAAAAAAAGGAGCCCGCGCAAAAAACTGCAGCAGGGAACTCCAAAGCCATGTTCAAAGAATGAGCGAAACACTACAATCTGCTGGTGAATGGGGATGGGGCAGGATTCATGAGGTACCTTCCAGTCGATCCGAGCCTGCTCTGGAAGGACGCCATCCACCACCATCTTGTTTATATCAGCCTGTGAAAAGGCTGCTCTTCGAGAACTCCCGAAGTTGCTCCGGGATGTCGACCTCCGACAAGGATGACGCGGCGGCGGCGGCGGCGGAAGAAGCTGGGATTGAAATGGAAGTCCTCTTATGACCCATCACGAACAGGATTGGACGCGATGAAGGAGTTCGAAAAACTTTGCCAAAGCTCGGGGGCTAAACGCGGCGGGATCTGTGACGGACGGAAGCGAGAAAGCTAACCCTAGCCGGAAAAACAGAGGAGTCGCGAGAGTAGAGAAGGCGTAAGGAAGACGAAGAGTTCACGGGCAAATGCGGCGTGGACTGAAGGTCAACCTGGTGCAGCCTTTTATACTCTTGCATTTTTTGACCTAAGGGTCCCATGGGCCGGGCTGGGCCATACTATAGTACGACCCTAATATTAACTTAAAGGTTAATTGAGGGCTAAAGCCCATTAGGGTCACAACCCAGAAAAATAAGACTCGGGGGCTTCTTTGATGAGAAGTACCAGAGAATTATTTCACCATATCTATGTGATTTGATGATCATGTGGCAAAGGACTTGATAGTCATATGGTACAAGTTTAACGGTTATGGTACTGACTAAAGTTAAATAACCAGAATTACCAAATTTGGACTTAAACGGGTGATTGGAATTAGGGAAAAGCTATATTATGACTAAAGTCATTTAGCTAAATATTGAATATGACTAGAGTCATAAAATTTCGACCGACCTATCACTCGGAAATAATATGTACCACTCGGTCGATTTGATGATCGGTTGGCAAATTGGTCACTTAGCAATAGGACCCAGGGGTTTGATAACTAGAGGTCTGAAAGATTCAAACTTGATGGTTTGAATATCTATGAACAAATTAATAAGAGCTAATATAATTAGACTCTTGCATTATTTGTTAGTCTCCAAATTATATAAGAGTCGGGGGCTAAACCTGATCAGGTGCACCTGACCGGTGCACCAGATCTATCGGAAACTTCGATAACAAGGTCTTTCTAATTTATGATCTTTAGATCATTTGGAGAATTAAAGCTCAAAATCAGAAAGCACTTGGGGACTGTTGTAGGATACTTGTTTTACGGGTATCCTCATACAAGACTAAGTCGGAAGCCGACCGGGTACTTCATCAATAAGGAAGCTGACCGACTTGACTTGGAATGCAAGAAAAGAAAGATTAGACTTGCCATATAAAATCCTTGTAGAGTACGACTAGGACTCTGCCTGTACCCCCTGCCGACCAGATATATAAGGCGGTTGGGTACCCCATAGAGGGAGAGGCAATTTAGACACAACATCCCGTGACAATCAATACAATACAGAACACAATACGTAGGGTTTTTACTCTCATTGAGAGGGCCTGAACCTATATAATTCGGCGTCTTGTATAACCATCGTAGTTCTTGGTCTCGACGTAGCCCTATATATTTACTGCCGGTCTTGAGCATCGACATATAACTTTTGTGTTTTATCTTTTCCCATTAGAGCAAGTTTGCAAGTTTAAAATTATGTTGTAATGTAATGCTATTTCTAGACTGCATAAATTGTATGTTGGGGTTCATGAAGGTCTAAGAATGTCTTATAGGTGTCATAGGCTTGTGGAAAGTCCTCTTTACATGATAAGTTGGACTTTATATCGATACTTCTTATATTTAGATATTTTTAATATTATTTTACTTAATTTTACATCATAGTACTCAAACGATACTATATGTGAAAATCGTTAATATAAGAGGTTAAAAAACATATTTATGATAAGAATATGATAAAAAAATATAAAAATTTGTTATTTTAGACATATAAATTGATATACTAAAAAGCTTCTACAGTAATACAAATATATGATTTTTCTTTAAAAAATATCAATAATATTATATATATATATATAATAATTATATTATAATAATTTATATTTAAATTATAAAAAGTATTTTGTTTTTTTAAACCCGTAGCAACGTTTGCTACTAATAACTATTATTTGGGCTGGAGAAAAACGTTTGGGCCTCAGCAGTCTCTACTCCAGCAGGCCCCGAGCCTTGGCCTACGGGCCAGGAGCAGCCCAGCTCATGTCACCTGGACAACGCCGCCGTCATCAAGGAACCCTGGCAATCGCTTCGCCTGAACGCACGCGCCGCCGAAGAGCCCAGCCTCCAGCCCCTTCACCTCCCTCTCCGCTCGAAGCCGCCGCCGGCGCCCCGTACTCCTTCCAGCGCCGTCTTCCGCCACGGCGCCGGGTGGAGATCCAACGAGACTAACCGGTAAGCTCTCCCCACTTTGCTCGGGCCCCTCCAGGCAAAAATCCTAAAGCAAAAAAACCAAATCTTTCGCTACTCCAATCCAATGTCGAATCCATCCGGTTAGTTTTGGTTCGCTGCTCTTGCGTTGCGAAATCCCTTCAGCCCGTGATTCGATTGATTTCCCTTCTGTTCTGCACTGTTCTTTTGCAACCACACCAGGGCAAGATGGAGCTCTGTTGAACCTGCTGTAACCTAACCTTGTAGGAGCACTGCTAAAAGCCCTGTAGTTTTGCATTACCTTGCTCTTGTGGTGTTGCTGAAGATGTTGGCGTGTCACTTGTTCAGGTACCCCTAAGGGTTGTTGCAACCATGCCCAAGGTCAAGAACCCCCAGGTTTTCATGGACATCTCCATCGACAGAGGCAAAGCTGAGAGGATCATTTTCGAGGTTGTAAAGCCTGTGGCAGCATGCTCGGGTTTTTTTGGGGGGTCTGTTGCTTTGTTCACGGAGGGCATGGGTGGCATGGAGCTGATTCACTTTTATCTTTGGTTTGCAGCTATTTGCTAATGTAGTTCCGAAGACTGCAGAGAACTTCCGAGCTCTGTGTACTGGTAATTCTGATTTATTGCTCTCTTTGTGATGGGGATATTGGTTCACCATGGAGTTGCAAGGTGTTTTATCTTCAATGCTTAAGGCCTTTCTTTGCTTTGATGAACTTGTAGGGGAGAAAGGCCTCGGAGCATCTACAAAGAAACCACTTTATTTCAAGGGAACAAATTTCCACCGAATCATCCCAGGGTTTGTTGCTCAGGTACCAAAAGATGGCAAGTGTTCTGATTACTGCATATTTCTTAGCTAGTAACTGTATGTTTTACTCTTTTTGTGGGACTTTAGTGCTATGCTCTATGGGGTTTGATATGATTTGAGCATTATTTATTCATGCAGTTAATCCAGAGTTCTTATTCTGATGGACATCTTGACTCAATTTTTTTTTTGAAAATCTCTCATTTTCTCAAACTAAACTTATCCAATCTGTTTTTTGTAGGGTGGTGACTTTTCAAAGGGAGATGGTATTGCTTTGTTAGCCCAGGCTTCTTCTTTCAACTGACTTCTTGCTGTAGTGTACTTTATGAGCTCAACGTTGCATGCTATTTCCAGGACGTGGTGGAGAAAGCATATATGGTGGAAAATTTCCAGGTTGATGGCTAATTGGCTATATTGGAACTTATTTCTGTTGTAGAGTTAATTTGTTACCCGCTGATAGCTATGGTATTATGCTTCTGCTTAATACTTTCTGTGCTTGTGTTTACAGATGAAAACTTCAAGCTAAAGCATGATAAGCCTGGTGTCCTATCCATGGCAAATTCTGGAGCAGATAGCAATGGATCACAATTTTTTATAACATTCAAGGCTACACCTCATCTTGATAAGTATTGTTCTTTCCTTTTTGTCACTTGACTTTATTGCATTTTTTGTTCTTTGTGCCAGAACAAATTACTAATATTATTATGTGAGAACTTTATTGTTGGTATTATGTCAAATAATGTTTTGAATATGTGATATTGTCAACTTGGATTGCCCTTAACAGTAATTGATTTCATACTATTGCTTCAAGGTTTTTCAAATCTTAGATGATTTCAAATTTCAATTTTGTAGCAAACATGTGGTCTTTGGGAAGGTGATCAGTGGAGTAGATTTGCTGAAGAAGCTGGAAGCAGTAGGTAGTGAAAGTGGAGTGCCTTCGTGTCAAGTGAAAATAGTAGATTGTGGTGAAGTCTCTAGTATAAACACCCAGGATAAGCTGCAAGGAGAGAAAGGTATGAAGTGATGAATTTACAGATAAAGGAAAAGTTGCATGTTCTGTCAGCTTATTTTACTCAGTACCTGTTTTTTTTTTTATTTGCAGAGAAGAAGCTAAAAAGAGCTGATTTACACTCTGATGAAGAGCAGAAAGTCCAATCCAAGAAAGCATCTAGGGATACTAAGAGAAGCAAAAAGAGGAAGCACTATTCTTCTGATTCTTATAGCTCAGATACTGACTCACGGTCCTATTCGTCAGATAGTGTATCTGAGTCAGAATCATACTCTTCGTCATCAATTGATACTAGCTCATCCAGTGATCATAGGCGTAAGAGAAGAAAAGGGTCTAAGAAGGATAAACGTAAGTCCACAAAGAAGAAGGGTAAATATACAAAGAGTAAGAGGAAGACCAGTAGAGGATCAAAAAAGAAATCTAGAAGGTACAACTTTGACCTTTACGATCTCACTACTTTGTTATCATGGAATGACTTCAAACTGAAATTGCTTCTTCTTGTGCTCTTAATTTTTAGGAGCTATGGGAGATCAAGTGAAGACTCGGAAAGCTCAAAGACAGATAGTAGCAGTTCTGACAGTGAAAGTGCAGGCCATCGAACAAAACGTTCCTTGCCAAAAGGTATCCGGCTAATCATCATTAGATTAAGGATTCTTTGCGTGCTTAATATTTGCTATCGACATACTCTACATTGTAAATCTTTGCATATCTATGTTCTGCTACAACATTTTGAATTCTTATATGCATGTTGATTTCTGTTTGCCACATTACCGTGCCTAGTATTTGCTGGAACTATTTGGCCATTTCCATTTTACGTGCTTGAAACAATCAGTTTTTTAGCATCCTTAGAAAAAACAGAAAAGAAAAAATTGACTGACCATTCTTGTTAATATTTGTTACATGTCTTCTTTTTTAGTAGATTTTGATTACAGAACCCATCCAAGAAACTTCATATTTTGCTTTTCAATGTGACAAACATAGAGTGGAAAAGGTTGAGACTCTTAACCTTGGTAACATTGTTACCTTTTGTAACTGGAAACTCTACCCCATTTTGAGAAAAGGACAAGAATTCTAATTCAAAAAAGAACTAAAAGTAGTTGTTCTAACAACAACGATTTGAGAACAGAGGAAGTACTCTTTTGAAATATCACATGCTGCCCCTTTCTCCAAACACAAAACTTTCTGTAATATCTTTGCCATGTGCCACAATTTTCCAATTCTTCAAGTTCATTATTTATGTATTTAATGTACTGATTTGACTGTTGCTTACTATTTTATCTACAATTTTGACATAATAACAAGTGTTTGTTAATAACAGATGCAGGTCAAGAGAATACCAAAGCATCACGTTCTGAGCAAGTTAGATCTTTTGAAGATGTTGACAAAAGGAAAGAAACGGTTGCTACTGGCAGCAAGACACATGGTGAAAATGAGACTGACAACAGGTTTGGAAATAAAAATTGAGAAGATAGATTCACTGACTCAATTATGATTCGTTAAAGCACATTGTTCTGTATTAGGATTCTTTTACTGCCCTTCTGGAGTGCAAAATTTGTCATGTTGCACTTTGAGATGACCAGCTATATTTGGATGACTAATACAAAAGTGAATGTATCATTGCAGGAATGATCCAGGGGCAACTTCCAGGATTAACACCATTGAGGTTGATGAAAATTTGACAAAGCCAGTAAAGACTAATGGCAGCTGCGGCAATGACACTGCAGGGGTTGGTACAGAACAGAACCCAGCAAGCAATGAACCTGTGGCCACAAATGGTAAAGATTCAGGGGTGGGCTCTGCAGACAATGGACAATTTCAGCGCATCAGGAAAGGACGTGGTTTTACAAAGGAATATGCATTTGCACGTCGATACAGGACACCATCTCCAGAACGCCTCCCTGTTCGATCCCGCTATGATGGTGGAAGGAATGATAGATGGAATAATTTTAATAGGTACTGAAATTAGACTATTATTAACAAACTTTGATGGATCTGAGTACTTGAAATTTTTACCGGGTTGTTCATTATGTTTAGGTATGGAAGAAATGGCCCATATGGTCGACGCTCACCAGTAAGGAGATATCGTGGCTCCCCAAGAGCAACTAGCCCATCAAGGTTAGAATTTATTTTTCAGACTTGAGAGTAACAACCTTATTGCG
The DNA here is from genome assembly GCA_032690845.1 of Eleusine coracana subsp. coracana. Classification (NCBI taxonomy): domain Eukaryota; kingdom Viridiplantae; phylum Streptophyta; class Magnoliopsida; order Poales; family Poaceae; genus Eleusine; species Eleusine coracana. The sequence goes on from CM064430.1 coordinate 6,033,125, forward strand.
ACTTTACTTTCTATCTTTGTTTATGCTTGTTTAATGCATTTTAGTTACAATCTATTATGATGAATAAGTTGATTTTCAAACACCAGTCTGGATATCACAGATGGCCATATAGTAGGCAGCAATAATCAGTTACGATGCTCAATTTATATTTATACGGATAAGCGCATCAAAGTAGATAATAATGTGGCACACTTGAATACTATCATATCTGACCTAGATAAATTTGGCATCTCGTCAAATTCAGTTCCTCTTTCTTGACACATCAACACTGTCATGGAAGTCTGTCTGGTACCGAAATAATTCATTCCATTTTTTTTATCATGTTTAGGGTTTAATTTTGTATAATTAAATCCCCAAGTTGGTATTGTAGATACAACCCTCATTCTTGTTTCCTTGTATGACTCGAATTTTTATGTTCATTTGTTGAATTGATTGATAAACTTCTCAACTTTATATATTGCACAACCCCAATGTTTATGGACCCGAAACTTGACCATAAGCTGCTTCCTTTTCCGTATTCTGTATTTTCTCTTACAGGTACTCAAGGAGAGACAGAAGCAGGAGCAGGTCACACAGTCCGGTGAGACGCTATGACCGTGGAGGATATCGCCGTCCCAGCCCAAGACGCAGCCGCAGCCCTGCAGAACAATCAAGACGGGATGTAAGTAGCAGGCCTCGATCAGGACGGGATGCAGGTGGCTCCAATCACCGCAGCAGCAGCCCCCCTGCCAACAGAGGAAGGTCGAGATCCCGCTCAAAGAGCCGTGACCTCTCCAGATCCAGATCTCCTGACCCTGCCCCAGCTAAGAGGGGGAGCTCTAAATACAACCGCCGGCGCAGCAGCAGCTCAAGATCCAGCAGCCCTGATGATGGAAACAAAGGCTTGGTTTCGTACTGAAATGCGATGATTCTGAATTTCCTGGTGCTGAGAACTCGTGTTTCATGATAGTTCTGTGAGTTGTTCTGTAGTATTTTGCTAATATCGTGGGATGCTTGTGTTATCGTATGCTGTTCTAGTGAATTTGAATTGCATTTTATGTAGTACGTTTGGACAAATAGTTTGTACCTTGAAAATGTTTCCATGTCAGATTGTTAGAAAATAATCTTGTAGTTGGATATTTTGTCAAGAAGTTTTTCAAGCTTTATCGACATTCAGAAAAGTTTTGCGCAAGTGTAACTCTTACATTTGTGGGGTACGTACTGAACATGCCAATTTTTTTTCTTTCGGCTTCTTGGCTCTCCTGATATTTTTTTTGTTTGAATTTAAACGCTGGGCTGTCAAAGCGGTCATATAACTCATATTTGGATTACTTGGACAATATTCATCTGCTCAAACTGTATTGGCCATGCGGCCAGGATTACACGACGGAATTTATGGTAATGGTAACCTTTGTAGTACATCATGGGCTTTGGCCATGTCACTTAAACCTTGGATTTTTTTTGTTTATATTGTCTCATAAAACACCACCGTATATATATATATATATATATATACACTAGCAAAGTGTCCGTGCGTTGCTACGGATTAAAAAAAATAAAATACTCTTTATAATTTAAATATAAATTATTTACATAATATAATTGTTAATATTTTTTATATGAAAATCATATTTATATTATTGTTGGTACTTCTTAGTGTATACCATTTTATATGTCATAAATAGCAAACTTTCTATCTTTTTTTACCGTATTCTTATCATAAATATTTTTTTATCTCTAATATTAATTATTTTCACATGTAGTGTTGTTTGAGTGCTATATTGTAAAATTAAGTGAAATGACATTAAAAATAATGCTCAAATATGAGAAGTACCAATATAAAACCCAATTCGCCATGTAAAGAGGGATTCTCATAAGCTCATGACGCCTATAAAGATACCACTGGATTTCTATAAAGTTCAACATGTAAGATCAAGGTCGTGACCCAATGCTTAAAGATTTTTAAAAACTTTATGCGACAGAAAAAATTAATTCACATAGAATAGAAACAACACTGTATTGTGACGTAATTTTAAACTTTAAAACATACTCTAATGAGAAAAGTTAAAACATGAAAGTTGTAGATCTCGTCGAAATCTTTTTGGAATATATGTGGATCATATTATTTAGTCTCCGGATGTAGGAGATATGGGTCCCGCACATAGACCTGCGTAGAGGAGTCCAAATCAGAATAAATATTTTTGCATCATAAATTTGAAAACTAAAACGATGAAATCTTGACTTACATTGAATATAAAAGTTGTAAAACTTTTCAAGGGCTATGAGATAGAGTCCGAGTTTACCTCATTTAATCTCCTGATGAGGGATTTATGCTTTTTTGAATTTGATGCTTGATATAAAAGGTACGAAACCGATTTGGATTTAATTTCTAATTTTGTGGGTGTACGGCAGATTTTTGATGACGCGAATAACCTCACCTAAATTAATAGATTGTGTATATATATAATAAATATAATGACATACAAATTAACTATGTATGTGCTTAAAACTACCGACAAATCAAATTTTATGGTTATTTTGATAAGATGGGTTTTACTTCATAATATGATTAGAAAAGATGAGTTGAATGGCACCCGACCAGAATACCTAGACATGTGTGAGACTAAAGAACACCGTGAAACTGAGGTTTGCATTGGCAGCGAATCAAAACTAGTAAAAGGACTCGAATGACAAAACTGAGTTATGCACCGGGGCTTGCCTTGGGTGTGATCGTAGTTAGCGTCTTCACCAAGGTGCACTTCATCTCCTTACTGGTCTGTTGTGATCTCCTTGGTCTCGATCCCTATATGGAATGCACATGCATTAATGCCAAGGAATACACAAGGTTTCATGGAGTTTCCTTAACTAAAGATGGAATGCATGGCATGATAATTCATGGCACTTCCTCAGCAAATAGAAATTAATGACTAATCATTTATTCATGAATGTGTGCACACCTAAGTATGACATGGTAACTACTGAATTTTTGAAGGGGACAAATTTCTAATTACTAGAATGCAACTTTTAATTATCACAATCTTAGTGTAAGTCTACTTTAACATGAGCATGGCCTAGATGTTGATTAAATGACCTCACATGCTGATGAGGATATGACAATGTAGTATTTAGGGTCAAATTTCAGAAAGTTCATTTTTGAGCCACTTAGCTAAAGTGATCATGTGCAAACTAACACTATATCTAGACATGGCATTTTTAATTTCATCACTAGTTCTAACTCATATAGTTAATCAAGAATCAAAGCATAGAACTGAAACATGAGAATTTCTACTGTAATATGAAGATGAGTTATTTTCCATGGACTTCCAGAAATTAATTTATTCCTACTTTCCTTAAATACACACATAAAGTAACATTTATATGAAGAAATTCCTAGTTACTTAGCAAATGATCAATTTCGACAGCAAATTTGTACTTAGGTAACTTCAAATTTTTCATGGGATTTTTCATGAGTGTACAAGAGCATAAGGAACAGGAATGCCAAATTTCATAATTAAATTCCTAGCCAATAATTTACATAAATTCAATTACTGAAAATAAGTATTTATGCAATAATACTAAAAATATGCATGTAAATGGAAATGTGCTTTTGCAGAAAGTTTAAGGATGCACTGAAATGCTTACTGAGCAAATTTCATGAATTTACCATTTACACATAATTACTTATGAATTTATTAAGCAAATTTGGGTTATGACTTTGATGGATTAAATAAATTAATTTACTGAATAAACATGGACTTGATCCTGTTTTTATGGTAGAGCAAGAGTTTAGGAGTTGAACAAAATTAATTTCACAATTTTTGGCCTTGTATTTCTCGAGATATTGAATTTTGAAGTTTATTCAAAGTTCACTATTATTTACAGTTTTGCCACTGGGTTCAAATTTTTCCAGGCGCGCCCGCGCACCCGCGCGGCGGCCGGCGACGGCGAGCTTGGCCCAGCGGCCGATGCGGCACGGCCGGGGCTTGCGAGCTACTCGCATGATCTCCATGGCGAGGGGATCTCGTGGAGGGGGTCGGAGGGGAGAGGGTCTCACCGGAGGTGGCCGGCGACAACGCGCGACGGCAGAGGCAACTCCGGCGAGGTCCACGCGACGGTGTCGAGGGAGAGGGAGGCCAGGGTTCGGTCGATGAGCTTCAAGGTGGTCCGGGGATGGTCGGCGTCGAGGAACTCGTTGAGGGGGAAGGCCGGCCCGTCGGCGAGGTGGGGCGGTTTTGGCGGCGGCGGTCTTTTCTCCTCAAATTACGGCGAGGGCACTGCACAGGGGAGGGAGGGAGTCAGAGGGGAGTGGGGTGGAGTCCTTGCGCGTCGATTTGCGAAGAAAGAGGGGACGAAGAGCTGGCCTAGGCAGAGCTCGGGGCGGCGGCGGCCATGGCGGCCAGAATAGGGCACTGGCTCGGTTTTTCGCCGGGGAGAGGAAGGGGAAGTGAGTGCCGATGCTCGGGGGTGCTCGGGAGGGTGTGAGAGCCGGTTGCGTGCTGAGAGAGTGAGAGAAATGAGGCTGGTGTGCTGCTGCTGCCACTGCTCCCCTTTTAACTCAGCCGGCGGAGTGATGGCCGAGAGCGGGTGAGAGAGGAAGAGAGAGGGAGGGAGGGTCGCGCTGTCGGCAGGGGAGTGGCTGCCGGCGGTGGGCGGCTTCAATTCCCAGCCGGTGGCACAGGGCGGTGAGTTGGCAGCACAGTGGCCGGCATGGGGCGACAGGAAATCGGCGGTGGCGACAGTGCCCGGGTACAACCCGGTGTCGGGTTAGAATTGGCCGGGGAGAAGAGGAAGATTGACCCGGTTTTGACCCTGGACCTTTATTCGGGTTTGCTCTGTTTTGCCATGTTACCTTGCTCCAAAGTGGAGCCAAATTTTTGTGTAGGCTCCGGAGAACGTGTGCTCCAACTTTGCTTTTGGGTGCACCAGCTAGATTCGCTTTGAGAAATTATGAAAATTCCAAACCAGAAATACACTTTTCTGACTTTGGGGGAATTTTTAAGGGTATCAATTGGTTACCAAACATTCTAGAAAAATTCTCAAAATTGGTCCTCACAGCACACACCCCTTAAGGAAATCTCATCTCGAGATTTGCAAAAGAACAAACGAGAGGGAGGGTTGCGGGTGGTTACCGGTTTTGGGAGGCCAAGAATTCCAGAAAATTGGTCCTCAGAAACTCTTCTTATTCCCACGTAGCTTCATCTTCAGTATGGTTACTCCATTGCACCTTGTAGAAGGTGATAGTGCGGCTGCGAGTTACCCGGTCCTTTTGATCGAGGATGCGAACGGGGTATTCGGGGTAGGAGAGGTCTTCTTCCAATTGCTCGGTGTCGGAGATAACCACGTCGATCGGAGGCTTCAAACATCTCTTGAGTTGGGAGACATGGAAGACGTTGTGCACCCACTCAAGATTTTCCGGTAGTTGCAACCGATAAGCAACTGCGCTATGCTTTTCCGTGATCGGAAAAGGTCCGATATAGCGGGGTGCTAATTTCCCTTTGATTCTGAAACGAGATACACCTTTGTTGGGAGAAACCCGAAGATAGACATGATCTCCCTTTTTGAACTCCAATGGACGTCCCCTTTTATTAGAGTAACTCATTTGGCGGGATTGCGCGGCCTTCATGTTAGCTTGGATTTGTCGCACCTTCTCTTCGGCTTGCGTGACCAGATCGGGACCGAAAGTAATTCTTTCTCCTGACTCTGACCAATTCAGCGGGGTTCGACACGAGTGACCATACAAAGCTTCAAATGGCGACATTCCCAAACTTTCTTGATAACTATTGTTGTAGGAGAATTCAGCGAACGGGAGGCAAGATTCCCAATTTCCACGATTGTCTAGCACACAAGCTCTTAATAAATCTTCCAAATATTGATTTAGTCTCTCGGTTTGTCCATCGGTTTGTGGATGATAAGCGGAACTGCGGATGAGAGTGGTGCCAAGACAAGCGTGCAATTGCTCCCAAAAACGAGCAATAAATTGGGGGCCTCGATCGGAGATGATCGTCTTGGGCACACCGTGCGAGCATAGAATCCGTACAATGTAGAGCTCGGCATATTGCTTAGTAGAGTAGGCTGTATGGACGGGGATAAAATAAGCAGATTTGGTCAACCTATCCACAATAACCCATATGGAATCGTGCTTCTTGGGTGTGAGGGGTAGTCCAACGATGAAGTCCATAGCAATGTCTTCACATTTCCAAGCGGGGATTTTCAATGGGTGTAAAAGACCGGCTGTTCTCAAATGATCGGCCTTCACACGTTGGCAAGTGTCACATTCAGAGACATAACGAGCAACCTCTCGTTTCATGCATGTCCACCAAAACTTTTCCCTTAACCCGCGATACATTTTGTTGCTGCCGGGATGTATGGAATATTTGGACAAGTGAGCCTCATCCAAAATTTTCTTTCTTAGCTCCTCATTCTTCTGAACAACAAGGCGATTGTTGAACCAAAGTACTCCATCTTCATCTTGTCGGAAACATGTAGCTTCTTCCTTCCCGATTTTCTGGCGGATATACTCCATTCCTTTGTCCTGCTTCTGGGCTTCCACGATTTCTTCCCGAAGAGTTGGAATGAGAGCCAAATTATATAAGGATCCGTGTGGAATGACACGAAAACTTGGTTCGCTCGGATCTGAAATCGGGCGAGCTTCCATAGAGCAAACAATCGCGTGATTGCATTGGTCCCTTCGACTCAAGGCGTCGGCAACCACGTTTGCTTTTCCAGGGTGATAATGAATTTCCAACTCATAATCCTTGATCAGTTCCAACCATCTACGTTGCTGCATATTCAGTTCTTGTTGAGTGGAGATATATTTGAGACTTTTGTGGTCGGTGTAGAGGTTGACAAGATTACCGAGCAGGTAGTGGCGCCAAGTTTTCAAGGCTAGAACAACGGAGGCCAATTCTAAGTCATGAGTGGGATAATTTTGCTCGTGCTTCCGGAGCTGTCGTGAGGCATAGGCAATGACACGACCTTCTTGCATAAGCACACAACCCAATCCGGTGCCGGAGGCATCGCAATAAACATCGAATGGTTTGGTGATATCGGGTTGAGCTAAAACTAGAGCGGTTGTCAGATGCTTCTTGAGCGACTGAAAAGCTTCTTCACATGCACTACTCCACTTGAACTTAGAATCCTTTTCCAGCAGCTTGGTCATAGGCTTGGCAATACTTGAGAAGTTGGGAATGAATTTCCGATAATAACCGGCAAGACCAAGGAAACTGCGAATTTGTCTGACCAATTTTGGAGCCTTCCAATTCAGCACATCCTCTACTTTGCTAGGGTCCACGGCTACTCCTTCTGCTGATATGATGTGGCCCAAGAATGGAACTTGCTTTAGCCAAAATTCACATTTACTAAATTTGGCGTAAAGTTGGTGATCTTGGTGTCGTTGTAGAACAATGCGAAGGTGTTCGGCGTGTTCTTCTTTGGACTTAGAGTAGATCAGAATATCGTTGATGAATACCACTACGAACTTATCCAACTCGGGCATGAATACGGAATTCATCAAATACATGAAATGGGCTGGAGCATTGGTGAGACCGAAAGACATGACAAGATATTCGAAAAGACCATATCAGGTGGAGAATGCTATTTTTGGAATATCTTTGGCTCAGATTTTTATTTGATGGTAACCGGATCGGAGATCAATCTTGGAGAAGACTTTAGCACCTACAAGCTGATCAAAAAGGATATCGATTCGAGGTAGAGGGTACTTGTTCTTGATGGTTACCGCGTTTAACGGTCTATAGTCGACACATAGGTGTAGGGTTTTGTCTTTCTTCTTCACAAAGAGAGCGGGACAACCCAACGGAGATGAACTTGGTCGGATATAGCCCTTGTCCATAAGCTCTTGTAACTGATCTTTCAACTCCGCTAATTTATTAGGAGCCATTTTGTACGCCTACGAGCGATAGGCGCCGTACCGGGTACGAGTTTATTCTTAAACTCAATATCCCTGTCCGGAGGCATGCCCGGCAAATCGTCTGGAAAGACGTCGGGAAAATCACAAACCACTGGACTATTTGCTAGCTCCTTTCCTTCCACATGACATACTTAAGAGGTGGACGACTTGGCATACGGCAATCGGAGAATAGAAGGGTCGTGTAATGGTGAGTTCAAATGGACTTCTCGGTCCTCAAGGTGCAATATAGCTTTGTGACTAGTCATCCATTTCATACCGAGAATTATGTCGATGCTTTGGCCGTTTAAGATGATTAGGGAAGTGGGATATATGTTGTTGGCTAGCTTAAGTGGCACTTTCCTTAACTCGAGATGAGCCCTTATTTTTTTTACTGGGAGACGTAATAACGTACGGGGTTCCCATAGTGGTGGGGGTAATTTTCAAATGATTTGCACATGCTTGACTAATGAAATCATGCGTTGCTCCTGAATCAAAAAGAACCATGCCAGCATGTTGGTTGATCGAGAACGTACCCGCGAGAACGGGTTCTCCAGCTTGTTTCTCTTCGATCGTGGTATAGTTGACTCGGCCATTCTTGTGAGTGGGGGTAGATGACTGAGGACGACTCCCATTGCTGCCATTATTGTTGTTGCCGCTGTTGTGGTTGTTGTTGTTGTTCCCGGAAGTGTTGGAGTTGTTGTTGTTGCTCGGGTTGTGCTTCGGGAACCAACATTCCTTAGCAAAGTGACCGGTGCGGCCACAATTATAGCACGGCTGTGAGGAGTTGGTCTTCACCACTTGATTGCTTTGCTGCGGTGGGCGAGAACCAGAAGATTGCTGCTGGTTTCCCCCATGGAATCGCAAGTGCTGCTGCGAGAATGACGGACGAGGTCCTCCTCCCGACAGTACCGCAGCCCGGAATTTCTGTCCGGTCGGGGAAGTGATTGCTAGCTTGTACTTGGGCGGTGCGGAGCCGGATGAACTTCCCATAGCACGTTTCCTCTTCTTGTCCTCTTGATTGGCACGGATGGCATCTTCTTGCACAATGGCGGCACTCATCAAGTCATTAAATGTGCCGGCGGTGACTTGCGCCAATCGGTCTTGCAGCTTCGGGGTAAGTCCCAAACGAAAGCAGTCTTTCTTTTTCTCGTCCGTATCGGCGTGATACGACGCGTACTGGGCCAGGTAGTTGAACTTCCGTGCATACTCTTGCACGGTTTCGGAGCCTTGCTTCAAGTTGAGGAACTCCTGCAACTTACGCTTCATAAGTCCAGCGGGTATGTGGTGTGCATGGAAAGCAGTGCAGAACTCTGCCCAAGTAACTTGGTGACCCGCGGTGAGAGCGGCGGTGAAGCTGGCCCACCAAGCACTTGCGGAGCCACGGAGCTGTTGCGCGGCGAAGTGGGGCTTCTGCTGCTCGATGCATTGGAGGAGTGTGAACTTCGACTCCAACATGCGAATGAAGTTGTCCGCTTCCAGAGGATCACCGACTTCTCCGAAGGTGGGCGGGTGAGTCGCCCAGAAGTCGGCGTAAGAGGATTCCTGCTGCTGCTGTGGTGGTGGTCCGTGAGCTCCCTGACGGTTCATGTTCTCTATGAACATGCGTAACATCTCGTTCTGATTGTGGATGAGCTGCTCCATAGCCGTCAGAGGTGGCACGTTGGGCAGCGGCCCAGTTCCGCCAACGTTCGAGGTGCCGGGAGCATCACCGACGTTCTCTCCACCACGGCGAGTTTGCACCATCTGACATATGAACAATATGTTAGCCCGATCATCATATGAGACAACATGATAACAAGGCTACAATATGGTGACAAAATAAAATTTCAGATTGCTCAAATTGAAATGCTGGACAATTAAACGGTGTGGACATAAGAGATAACTTAAATTCCACAATTTCCACACCATAAGCAACATACTCATGATAAAGCGTTAGATACATGTGATGCAACTTTCGGTACATAGCAAGTCTTCGGTTATATCACTCGGAACACTACACCCTACGATCTCGGAGAGCTTAGGTTACAACTTAGCATAACACTTCCACACCATGTACACATGACTACGATGTCTCACAAGATTTCACCCTACGTACATAAGGCTACTCGGTCACTCGGCGTGGCTGTCACCATCGGACTCCACGTCCATAGCTGCTGGTCCCGTGGGTGCCTCGAAGTTGGTGCCGGAATCACTGTTCTCACTCAGATCGGCGTCATCGGGGGGAATCACCGTGAGTGGGATGGGTGTCTCATTGTTAAGGATGGCGTTCAGCTGGGCATTAGCAGCTTGGAGCTGTCCAATGAGTTGCTCTTGTTGTGCGATGATCGCGTGAGCGTCGTTGAGGTTCCCTTCCATGACATCACGCTCATCTTGAGCTTCTTCGCGTTGGGCCTCCAGATCGCTTCGCTCCTCCAAGAGAGTGGTAACCTGACCATGAAGAGAGTAAATCTCTCCTTGGGCAGCGGTGAGCTGGGCGTTGCGTTGGTGCAGCAGCTCCTGCAACACGCCGCTTGCATCATCCTCGATGATGAGCCGAGCATCATGGAGCTCCTCGAAAAGGTCAGCCCGCTCCAACTCACTAGTGTGCAGCTTGCCCACAAGGGCTGCAACCTTAGCGTCATGCTCCACGAGCTGGGCATCACGGGCAATAAGCGTGGACTGCAGCGCCTCGCGCTCTCGCTCCAACTCGAGGACGCGAGCGGCAAGGTACTCCGGGTCCAACATGCGCTTGCCATCATCCATCTGCCAGAATAAAGTTTTGCAAGGGTGGGTTAAAACTTAATATTCCACTAAGCACACATGCTCAAAATAGCATAAGGGATGATTGGTAAAAGAAAAGACACGAGGTTCCCGATCCGTTCAATGACCGGTAACGACGAATTTCTGCGGTCGACGGAGTGAACCGCAGTAACGGGCAAAAACGCTTAGTTTCTGGACAACCTTAAAATTTTTGTGTTTTACAATTGTTGTAAATAATTTCTTCATCTTTCCAACGCATACTCACACATATCCATCCAATAAAGTCTCTGGGAGTTATGATCATCCAAAGACAGGGGACAGAAATGAGGCAGTTTCTGATTTCCAGAAAAAGGCTTCTGTGTTTGCAATATTCGACCTAGTTCCAGATTTTTCCAAGACAAACTTCCTAAACCAAACTTGTAGAGAAACACATCAGCTTTCCAACGAGTACTTACTCACCTCCATTGAATTAAAACTGAGGAAGTTATGCTCGTTTTAGTGAAACTGACTTTTCTGGTAAGGTGGGACACTTACCGGTTAGGTTCAAATTTCTGGTTTAGGTGCAAAAGGGGTTCAATTTCGTCCAAAACTTAGTCATTTTGCATGTTCACAGTATCAATGACATTTTTACAGGTTTTGGTAAAGTTTAATGCATATGATGTGCATGGATGTCAATGCTCAATATGACGATTTCCTCCATCCTCACAAAAAGAAAACTTGACCGATTATATAACTCGATCTTTTCAGTGGCACACACACCTCTCACACGCTTCTAAGCAAACTACACATGGTTAGTGTACCTGCAAGAGATCCATTTTATAAACAATACATCAAATTCAAAAGAAACAAGCCAAAATAACAATGACAGTTTATGCCCAGGTATTCGCCCACCCGGAAGGCAGCCGACGTTTAAGCGCATTCGGTCCGCGCATCAATCAAAGCACAGGTCTTTGCCCACCCGGAAGGCGTTCGGTATTTACAGCGCAACCGATCCGCGCACAAAGACATTCCTTCATTGAAGAATCCATAGTTGCAAGTAATTTAAACAAACATAACTCGGGGTTAGCTTTGCCACCTACAAGACTCTTATATGGGCACTACTAGTTCGTACCTTACCGTAATGCATAAAAATGGTTTGTTTATGTTTTAAAATGCTCATTTGTGTGTAGCTTATCCCGAGACGGCTCTGATACCAGCTGTGACAATCCTACTCCGAAAAGTAGAGTATGTCGTACAGGATCGCCTCGGGAGATGGTTAACGAAGTAACCATATACAACATTCACACATGAACATTCATCATTTATAACATTACATCACTTAGGTGCATAATATTACAAGTCCAGAGGTAAAATATAATTAAGTTCACATCTGAATACATATGTCCTTAGTACATATTACACAAATTTGCGGAAGCGATGAAACGACAAAACACGATGTTTAGTCCTACGTGAACCATGTCGGCCCTATGGCGATGGCTCACTCATCCAGGTTAGGAGAACTGGGGACCCATTCGATGGTCCAGTTCTGAGGCTCCTCGCCTTCCCACACAACCTTATTACAACAATTACAATAGGTCGCTTAAGGAAAACCTGAAAAACAACATCAACGCAAAGCCTGAGTATCTAACATACTCCACAAGACTTACCCGTCAAAAGGTTTACTAAAACCGACTCCTAGCATGCAGGGGGCTGACCGGGTTTATTTGACAATTGCATAAAAAGCTCCTATTAGTTCTATGCTGCACTTTCAATTTCCTTAAACAAGATTTTACTTTGCTTATTATAGAACTCAGCTACGGTGAGTCTAGCTAGCTGCTAAGACATGAATATAGCTAAAGAGCAATACATCATAGCAACATGTATCCATAGCATAAGTAAATTTCAGAAACTTAACCACAACTTTACTACTTAACACATCATTGCCACTGCTCGAACAAGAGGTACTCATAACCGCGAGGGACGACAATTCGAATTGATTTACATCCTGCAAGGAAAATCCAAATACACGACATACGCATCATTTAAGAACACGTATGACCACCGTTCACAAGATTGCTATAAAGTCGATCCGGGGCCATTGATCCCGAGTACACGTCCTCCCCGCGATACAGTACTTCCTATCCGAGGCTTAACCCATGCACTCTCCAGCGGTCCTCAAACCCGTGCAACCACCGCGCTGTTCACATCACCTCTGGATCGATGAGTATGGTCGTCCAACAATACAGCGCCCAAGCTACTAGGTTTACCAATTCCCATATTAGAGGTATGTACTTGGTATTGTTCAATACTTGTCCGCGGAGTTGCAACGATAGGTGCTCCATTTTATCAAGTTCATTATCCAAGTGAATCATAGTTGAATCTAGAACCTACCGTTGACTCCACTAGTTTAAGCATAGCATTTGCTAACGAAAAAGCTTACTAACATACTAATCATAGGTCCTTGCTGGAGTATGCAAGTGTGTTTCATCCAAGTCCTACACTTAATGCATAATACAATACTCCTACTTGTGATAAAGTAAAAGGACTCGAATGACAAAACTGGGTTATGCACCGAGGCTTGCCTTGGGTGTGATCGTAGTTAGCGTCTTCACCAATGTGCACTTCAGCTCCTTGCTGGTCCGTTGTGATCTCCTCGGCCTCGATCCCTATATGGAATGGACATGCATTAATGCCAAGGAATACACAAGGTTTCATGGAGTTTCCTTAACTAAAGATGGAATGCATGGCATGACAATTCATGGCACTTCCTCAGCAAATAAAAATTAATGACTAATCATTTATTCATGAATGTGTGCACACCTAAGTATGACATCGTAACTACTGAATTTTTGAAGGGGACAAACTTCTAATTACTAGAATGCAACTTTTAATTATCACAATCTTAGTGTAAGTCTACTTTAACATGAGCATGGCCTAGATGTTGATTAAATGACCTCACATGCTGATGAGGATATGACAATGTAGTACTTAGGGTCAAATTTCAGAAAGTTCATTTTTGAGCCACTTAGCTAAAGTGACCATGTGCAAACTAACACTATACCTAGACATGGCATTTTTAATTTCATCACTAGTTCTAGCTCATATAGTTAATCAAGAACCAAAGCATAGAACTGAAATATGAGAATTTCTACTGTAATGTGAAGCTAAGTTATTTTCCATGGACTTCCAGAAATTAATTTATTCCTATTTTCCTTAAATACACACATAAAGTAACATTTATATGAAGAAATTCCTAGTTACTTAGCAAATGATCAATTTCGACAGCAAATTTGTACTTCGGTAACTTCAAATTTTTCATGGGATTTTTCATAAGTGTACAAGTGCATAAGGAACAGGAATGCCAAATTGCATAATTAAATTCCTAGCCAATAATTTACATAAATTTAATTACTGAAAATGAGGAGTTATGCAATAATACTAAAAATATGCATGTAAATGGAAATGTGCTTTTGCAGAAAGTTTAAGGATTCCCTGAAATGCTTACTGAGCAAATTTCATGAATTTACCATTTACACATAATTACTTATGAATTTATTAAGCAAATTAGGGTTGTGACTTTGATGGATTAAATAAATTAATTTACTGAATAAACTTGGACTTGATCCTGTTTTTCTGGTAGAGCAAGATTTTAGGAGTTAAACAAAATTAATTTCACAATTTTTGGCCTTGTATTTCTTGAGATATTGAATTTTGAAGTTTATTCAAAGTTCACTATTATTTACTGTTTTGCACCCGCGCGGTGGCCGGCGATGGCGAGCTCAGCCCAGCGGCCGATCGGCGGCACAGTCGGGGCTTGCGAGCTACTCGCATGATCTCCATGTCGAGGGGATCTCGTGGAGGGGGTCGGAGGGGAGAGGGTCTCACCGGAGGTGGCCGGCGACGATGCGAGGCGGCAGAGGCAACTCCGACGAGGTCCACGCGACGATGCCGAGGGAGAGGGAGGCCGGGGTTCAGTCGATGAGCTTCGCGGTGGTCTGGGGACGGTCGGCGTCGAGGAACTCATCGAGGGGAAAGGTCGGAGTAGGGTTCCCGTCGGCGAGGTGGGGCGGTTTCGGCGGCGGCGGTCTTTTCTCCTCAAATTCCGGCGAGAGCACTGCATAGGGGAGGGAGGGATTCAGAGGGGAGTGGGGTGGAGGGGGCTGCAGCGGCCATGGCGGCCAGAACAGGGCACTGGCTCGGTTTTTCGCCGGGGAGAGGAAGGGGAAGTGAGTGCCGGCGCTCGGGGGTGCTCGGGAGGGTGTGAGAGCCGGTTGCGAGTTGAGAGAGTGAGAGAAATGAGGCTGGTGTGCTGCTGCTGCCACTGCTCCCCTTTTGACTCGGCCGGCGGAGTGATGGCCGAGAGCAGGTGAGAGAGGAAGAGAAAGGGAGGGAGGGTCGCGCTGTCGGCAAGGGAGTGGCTGCCGGCGGTGGGCGGCTTCAATTCCCGGTCGGTGGCACAGGGCGGCGAGTTGGCAGCACAGTGGCTGGCATGGGGCGACAGGAAATCGGCGGTGGCGACAGTGCCCGGGTACAACCCGGTGTCGGGTTAGAATTGGCCGGGGAGAAGAGGAAGATTGACCCGATTTTGACCCTGGACCTTCACTCGGGTTTGCTCTGTTTTGCCACGTTACCTTGCTCCAAATTGGACCCAAATTGTTTGTAGGTTCAGGAGAACGTGTGCTCCAATTTTGCTTTTGGGTGCACCAGCTAGATTCGCTTTGAGAAATTATGAAAATTTCAAACCCGAAATACACTTTTCTGACTTTGGGAGAATTTTGAAGGGTATCAATTGGTTACCAAAAATTCTGGAAAAATTCTCAAAATTATATTTTATTATGGCGATTCAGAATATGCAAAAATATTGGGGTACTTCCATGGGTTTTGGTAATGTTTGTGAATGACCCCTTTTTGAATATTATGGACTTAATTAAGTAGGTTTCCTCTTTTTATTCTTTGGCACATGGATTAACTATACTTTTGCTTAGCCCTTAATTGATGTTAGGTTTAGTTAACTTTATTTTTGTGACATGGGATGTCACATCGATGTCGTCGCACTGTTGATGTTTGGACGTTTTTCTTCTAGCCGGCGACAAGTTTCGGCCGGCCGCTGGGTTGTGTTTTGACGACAGCTCCCGGCGAGAAGTTCGGCATCAATATGGCCAAGGATCAGGTACCGTTTGATGAGTTAGAATTATGTTGGATGGCTCAGATGAGAGCTAATGCTGCCTCTGCATTGAGTGAAGCGTTGCAAACTAATGTAGAGGATCTGGATCCGTGCGGCCTCCAGATCCTCTGCAGTAGTCCAAATCGTAGTTATAACTGCAGAGAAGCTCTTCTCTGCATTAGTCCAAATCGTGAACGTTGATCTGAAAATGAATGACTATAGGGAATTCCGACTATAGTTCTTTCTTCCCTTTGTCCCTAACCCCGGCCGCCACTCCTCTCCCTCCGCACTAAACTGATCCCCTTCTCCTTCATCTTCTCTCCCATGGAGTGATGGAGGTGCGCCTCACCTGATGTTGGAGTTTATGCTCGTTGCCTCCCCATCTTCGGCCACTATTTTGCTGTGAATTTCAGGTGCGGCGTCATGGCCCCGGCTGGCCGGCTCCTGGCTCCGCCAGTGCCTCCCCTTGTGTGCTAGAATGCTAGATACGATGTTAGCAAATTCTTATTTGGATGAATGCCTTTTTGAATCAGGTAGCACTACTTTCAATCCGGCCTTGATTTATTCAGCCACAAACTTAATCGGGGATATGAGAGATCAGTTGGTTGGGCTCGTCATAGCTAACATGCCTGGTCTTTGCTTGCTGTTGTCCGAGTACATGTGATAGGGCTAGTGCCGGGGCCGTCACGTGCTGCTCGTGATGGTGATGACCATCGGCGCTGTCGCCGAGCAAAATCACCGTGCTTAGGGCGCCAGGTCATCGTGCGTCACTCGATAGGAAGGCGAGCCGCTGGGTTGTGTTTGTCGAGGTCGTCACGCTGTTGACGTTTGGACGTTTTTCTTCTAGCCGGCGACAAGTTTCGGCCGGCCGCTGGGTTGTGTTTTGATGACAGCTCCGTGGCGAGAAGTTCGGCATCAATATGGCCAAGGATCGGATACCGTCAGATGAGTTAGAATTATGTTGGATGGCTCAGATGAGAGCTAATGCTGCCTCTGCATTGAGTGAAGCGTTGCAAACTAATGCAGAGGATCTGGATCCGTGAGTCAGAGGAGCTGGGCTGCAAAGAAGGAGAAACAATTGAAAAAATGAAAAGAAATCACGGCCATTCACCTTAATTCAGACGCTCTAGATCAGAGCTAATGCCAAAAAGGGCTTCTCTGCATTAGCAAGTACTAATGCAGAGGATATCGATCCAGGAGAAGAAGACTACTGCTACAGATGCGACTCATGGGGTTGACGAGCTGGTGCAGTTGCCGGTTGGGACCAAATCAATGACTCGGATGCAGGCGTGCAGCCGAACCAGGAAGGAGAAGAGTCTGGTGCGGCCTAGCTTGGCTCACTAGTCATGAAACGGGCGCCTACAGTGGCTAGTTTTGGCCCAGCTGACAATGCACGTGCACAATGGGGGGTGTTTCAGCCTACAGTACTTGGGATGGGTGGGGCTTATGCTACAAACAAACTTTTGGGGTGGCGTAATGGCGGATTTTCGGCTACTTCTACAGCTGCAATATATGACAAATGTTCTAGTTTATGGAGAGATTTTGTTGATAGAAACACAAAACATTGTGACAGGGAAGCAAAATTCTATCGCCCATGAGCTAGCTAGGCATGCTTTTATATCAAAAAAAAGTCTTGTAATTGGTCAGAGATACCCTCGGATTTTATTCTGAATCATTTGATGATCGATATAACTATCTTATCCAATCAATAAAGCTAGCCGACTGGCATTAAAAAAAAAAGCTTTTCAAGTGAACACTCAAACCAAGAGCAATATTAGGGTTGGGATTTACAATTAAACCGGCAATAAACGGATACCAGTGTTGTGAAGCAGTTTCACTCTCCTTTGCTTTTCAAAAATAATTCACGTTTTAAAAAAAATCTTAAAAAAGTTCTATCTTCTTGTGCCATGCCATCGAGCAGTAATGGGAGAGACCGCTGGCTGGTACACGAGTCGCTTCGAGAGAAGCTGTGATTCGAGCTTCCTGCGGCGGCGGCGTCGTAGATGGCCAGCATTCCTGCCGGCGACGGCGGGCCTGGGGACGGGTACATCTGCTCTTGTTAAAAGCGGTAGCTCAAAAGATTCGATCTGACAGGCATTTCGTGGCAGGGCGGAGCTCTCCGGGCGAGGCGGAGATGGGGACGGTACAATGGCCGCAGCGCCTGGTGTTCTATCGGAGGACGGCAGCGGCGCGGGCGCTGGAGGCACGGGCACCGTGGCGATGCAGAACGGCGGTCCGGCGAGCGGCGGCGTGGGCACGGGGGTGATGCAGGACGGTGGTCCGGCCAGCGGCGGCGGCGGGTGTGGGCAGTCAGTAGGCGGCGGCGCCCAGGGCTGTGGCTGGGTGAGGAGGTGAGGAACCTTGTGCTCGTCTGTTCTGTGTGGGGTTTGGTAGGGTTTAAGACTCGGGGAAAAAAAATGTTAGGAATTTGGTGCCGGCGAATCGGTGCGGTCGTAGTTTAAATTGGTTAAAGAGGTGAGCTTTGGACACCTGTGCGTGGAAATTGGAACCTTGGACCCAAAATGTTAGTAACTTAATGGTATTTGGCTATGCGATGTGCTGTTCTTCTGTTGCTACGGGTCTGGTAGGGTTTAAGGTTTATCTTTGTCCAAAATCCTTAATGTTTGTTAAGAATACATGCATTGTTATCTAGGCATCGCTGGGGTTCTATTCCAGACGAAAGAGTGCCACAAGCAGGCCGTGTTAGTGCATATGAGCAAACACTGAGGAATTATGCCGAGAAGAAGTCTAATGTCGTGATCAATCCAGCAGTAGGCTCATCTTTTGACTCCCGTGCTGAAGCATTTGACTTCTACAACTTGTATTCCTGGGAGATGGGGTTTGGAATTCGATGGGGTAAAGGTGCTAAGAATTCAGGGAAAAGTATTACCATGCAAGAGATTATCTGCTCCTGCCAGGTGAGTTGGTGTTGTGCTTATGTTTCCTCTGGTCACTGCAGTTAATTTGGGAAAACAAAGTGTTCTAATTGTCAGCGTCTATCTTAGGGAAAACCGAGAAAGGCGAATTCTGCATCTATGCAAACCAGTTGCAAGGCTATGATCAGGTTGGGCAGATCCAATGATAATGGTTGGTATATTAAGGAATTTCGTGCAAATCATAATCATCTTCTGTCTGGGCCTTGCATTGAAAAATCGATCTGGCCGTGTCACAAGCATCTTGATCCCTATACCAAGGATCTTGTACTCCATCTTAGGAACAACAACATGGATCTCAGTAAGATAAACTGCATCATTGCTTGCTTTTTTGGAACCATGGGAAATGTCCTGTTTAATAAGAGGGCTTTGAAGTCATTGTGTACAAAGCTATCAAAGGAGCACTCTGATGAAGATGTGGGCAGAACTCTTGAATTGTTTCATTCTATGAGGAGGGATGATCCAAGCTTCATGTATAGTATTGAAGTGGACGAGGAAAGCAGGATTAAGACATTATTATGGACTAATGGGCGTAGTAGGATGCAATATGCACATTTTGGTGATGCAATAACATTCGACACCACCTATAGGACTACTCTGTATGACATACCTTTTGGCTTGTTTGTTGGCACTAATAATCACTATCAGAGTTTCATACTTGGAGGAGTGGTGATGAGACATGAGACAGAGGAGAGTTTTAAATGGGTCTTCCATGAGTTTGTTACATTAATGGGTGGTAGAGCTCCAAGTACAATTCTGACAGGTAACCTTTCAGCCATTCCCTTTTCCTTTCCTTTTTCGCAAATTTGGTTATGCTTTCAACTGATATCAGTTTTGTGGATTGTTCTACATGTAGACCAATGCCGTGAGATGGAGCTAGCGATCCAAGAGGTGCTACCAGAAACTACTCATAGATGGTGTAAGTTGCATGTCCTGAGCAGGGAAAATGAATGCCTCGGGCCAATTTATTTGAACAAGAGTGGGCTTAAAGATGACTTTCATAAGATCATTAATGGCATGTTAACGGTGACAGAGTTCGAGTCTGCTTGGCAGCGTCTTCTAGATGAGCATAACTTGCATGGAAATGAATTCCTTTTGCATATTTATGATTCTCGATATAAATGGGCGAAGCCCTACTTCAAAGGAAAATTTTGTGGCAAACAGACTAGTACGCAAAGGAGTGAGAGCGCGAATGACATAATTATGGATTATGTACCACCTGACAGCTCTATCAGCATGTTTATTCAACAATACAACAACCTCCAATTTGTTCTTCACTCAAAGGAAAGCTTCGAGGAGAATAGGAACAAAAAGGTCATGCAGCACGTACATAGCAGTCTTAATTGTTTCCAATGAGTCCAATTCTCATGTGTTTTTGTCTATATGCAGAAGCCCAGGGTAAAGAAAGGAGTTCCTATAGAGGAGCATGCTGCAGAGATCTACACCAGGACTATGTTTGAGAAGTTCGGGGAAACAATTTTCGAATCTGGTTCATATGTGGTGGATGATAACGAGAAAGGGAAGGCATATTTGGTGCGGCACATTCGAACTGACCGTCAGGAGAGGTGGTCACAGTTAGAGTTTCATGTTACAATTAGGGATGAAGATGGTGCAGTTGTTTGCGAGTGCGGACTGGGGGAGCACATGGGGATGCCTTGCTGTCATGCTGTGAAGGTAAAAGGGACTCTGGTGTTTCAGACTGTGCTTTGAAATTCTCTCAAACTTGATGCTTACTGTTTAGGTTTCAGATGTAGCCAAAGTTAACATATGTTGGTGCAGGTGATGATACATTTGGGAATGCAGGAGATACCAGCTGGGAACATTATGAAACGCTGGACAAGGAACGCAAGGGATATTTCTATTGATCATCTGATCGAACATCAGGATAATATGACACAAGGAATGTCGAGAGCACTTAAATACGCAGCACTATACGTTGCTGCCATGGATGTTGTAAATCTTGGCGTCTCAAGCAACCATACTTTTGAAATATCCATGGTTGGTTTGGCTCAAGTAAAGCAGCAAGCTCTGGAGGCCAGTAGAATCAAGGACAGCGTTAGGTTAGCTGAGCAGCCCTGCCCTTCCACCGAACATGGTTCTGAAACCAGTTCTGACGTGCAAGACATGTCCGCTGTTACCATGGATGACGCTGCCTCTGCAGCCCAGAAATTGAGCTTGGCAACGAAGGCTGGGTGCAAACGCAAGCTTCCGAGTCAAATGCAGGCAGAAGAGCCATAATAGAGTGTGAGCTGATGGTTATTTTCAGTGATGTGTTCTGCGCTCTGAAACGTGTCATGGTAACTGACTGTAGGCTTGATGGTTATTTGAGCGATGTGTTCTGTGCTCAGAAACGTCTCATGGTAACTGACTGTGGGCTTGATGGTTATTTGAGCGATGTGTTCTGTGCTCAGAAACGTCTCATGGTAACTGACTGTAGGCTAATTCAATCTCGTTATGTTGTCCAGATAGTAAGAACTTAAGTTAGGTTGGGCCGCTGGGGCATTTCTTTCTCTGAACTGCTCGTAGTTGGCAGTTCTGCCGAGATGTGCTAGATCATAGCTGCTATGGCCCTTCTATTATATCAGCGTTGTAAAGTGTAATCTTTTCCTGGTTGGCACACTCTGATCCGTAAGATCAGTGTTGGGTGTCATTTATGCACATTCTGCGTGGACAATTAATAGTGATTCTTCTCCAACAGTATTAACGCTCAGAGCAGTCACCAAAAACTGTAAAGAATAGATATAGAGAGCATGAAAGGCTAAAAACATTTGCGAACTAAATATTAATTTGGCCAAATAAAATCATTTCACAGTTTAGGAAAGCAAAGGCAGATTTAGGTTATGAGGAGAAATAAGTGTGTCTTTAACTCCGTGTTCTCCACAGTAAATAATTTACATCGATACCAGCTTTGAAAAGAATAGATGTCTTTAACCTCTTGCTTCTCTGCTCAATGAGCGTCTCGACCGTCGAATCAAAAAGTGAATCAACGGTGCACAAACACTAGGCTTATGGGTTGATTGTTGGGCTCCAAATTATCCCCTGCAGAGGGATAGGTCAACAACGGTCTTGGAGTTCGCTTGTGCCATCACGAGCAAAGCATCCCAAGCTTGAAGTTTCTTCGTGTCAGGTGCAGCGCACGTGTTGTATGCTATCCTTGGTTGTTTTTATTGCGGATTATAAATAACGTCGTCTTGGCACGGAAAAAAATTCTCTGCAGTCGGACTGTAAACCCAGCCATCTACAGCCCCACCTAGATTTGTGACACGTGTTCCACTTAACCGTATCTCAAAGCACATTTGCACACCCGAACTAGTCTTTCGATCTTACCTGAAAATTCTGTTCCAGTCCCCGTTCCATTTTGATCATTGGAATGGATCATTTCGATACCAGACGGTACCAGCGTACCATTCCGGACTTTAAATATAATGACAATTTATATAAATACTTATATATATAATTACAAATATGTATTTTACTAATAATTTTAGGTTAACATAAGATTGTATTGTATAATATGTTTTGTAATACCGTAGTTTAAACATAGAATAAAGTCTACAATATCACTAATGTAATAGATGCTCAGGAATTGACCGGTACCGGAATGCCTGGATCGGCTGGTACCGGCCGGTACCGGCCGATATTGACTGAAACAACTGGTACTGACTGATAACTTGACTGGTACGAGATCGAGCTGCTAAGATACCGGTCACGTGGCCGGAACGAGATATACCGGCCATTCCGGCCGGTACCGGAATGGTATTTTTGAGCGAGCCATCAATCGAGCCCCCAACAAGTCCGTCGACTCGGCTTCCCCGAGTCTCCCATGAGAAGAAACCAACAGACAAAAACCAAGAGCCGCCGTCGTCGACATGGCGCCAGGTCTCATCGACATCGAGGTCGTCGGTCGGGGGCGGCCAACACGAGGAACCTCTACTGCTCCACTAGCCACTGGCGTGAAGTTTCGTTGAGGATGTCGCAGGTCTAGTCCCTCTCTGACACTCGCTGGCGCAACTCGCCAACTCCGGGTATGATTCCCCTGCTCATGAAATCGCACCTCGTCCTCTTCAGTTCACTCGCCAGCCCTGGAAGAAATCTCCCCGAGCTCACTGGACTAGTGTCCATCGCGCTGTAACAATCGTCATTGAAAGCTTTTCAACAGCCCATGAGTATATTCGTTTCCCTTCGTCATCGGGGTGGCAGCCTGCTTTTCATTGACACATGATTGTTGCCAGATGTTTTAGTCATACAAATAAAAATGAAATTCCGTAAATCATCTATGCTCGATGCATTACAACGAGTCTTCTACTCATCAGATACGGAATACTCGGATCGATCATCAATTATAGTCAAAATCTTTAGAGATAACTTGGACCTGATAACAATAGTGTCCTCATGATCGCCGAAGTTAGATTACAACAGAGTATGAGGCATGAACTCAATGTCGCCGCCGGCACCGATTTTGCCGACCTATGGAGATAACACAGTACGAGCCTCATGTTGTTGCATAATATCGTCGTTGGCCATGACATCAGGCTCCAACTTGCGCTCACTGCCGGTTTCCCGCTCAACCAGTCGACATTCTTCCATTGGTTTCGTTGATCCATGAGATGAACGAAGTTCAATTCTCATCTTCTCACGGAGAAGCCGAGCCGACGAAATTGAGAGAAGTCGGCTCGATCCATTATTCGCTCGGCTAAAACGGAGGTAGTTCAGATGTGCTTTGAGATACGTATTTGAGGAGTGGGGACACGTGTCTACAATCTAGCTGGGACTGTAGATGGCCGGGTTTACAGTCTGACTGCAGAATTTTTTTTTCCGCTTGGCACCTACCCTACGACAGCCGCCGCCGCCGCTTCCTCCCACCAAAACTGTAAACTGTTTGGTCTCCCTCCCTTTCCGCTTCCGGTGATCGCCGGGGGTTGGAGAAAGTGGGGACATGTTAAGATTAAGTTTTTTCTCTATACCGATTTATTTGATATTAGAAATTTGTTTCATCCTTTTTTTTGACAAGAAAAAAGTCTTCATAATAGTATCAATGAAGATAATGGTAGTGATGATAACGTCAACAACTTTCTGTCTTGACGATATAAAGATTTAGATATCCGTGACCACATGAATACGGAGAAGTTGTTGCTAACGTGGAATAAAATTCTCCAGTTCCTTCGCCGTTTTATCGTGCCTAGATTCAACCGGGATGAAGGGGAGAATAAATTTGCCTTTCTGACCGATTTTGATTGATTTTAAATTGAAAAGATCAGGTTCAATTTTTCTTTCTCTTCGGTGGCAAAAGGAAGAAGAAAGACACAAGAAAGAAGATTATGCTTAATTTTACATATAAAAATATTGGTCGTTGTTCCTAGGGCACCTATTCTCAACCTGTTTACTGAGTATTTGCTTGTGTGCGAACGAGCCAGTGGCTCGATGGTAGAGCGTCGGGATGGCAACTCGCCCGCCCGAGTTCGATCCCTGGGATTGATTCGGTGCATCGCGCGGGGGCTTGTCTCCATAAAAAAATCTCCTCGCTCTTTTCGATCAAAACATAGGTAAAGACTCACGTCATAACTCACACGGTCAACTGAGTCTCTGTGTATGATTGGAGAGAGGGTTTGGGGGTTTTCTCGGCCTACGTGAGAGGCTCTTCTCTTTAGCAAAATACCGTTGGAGGGAGCTTCTTTCCCCGGCAGGTCGAGTATTTGCTTGTGTGATCATCGATATAAATCTTCATACTTTTTTAGAATTGAGTTTAGAGCAACATACTAATTATGCTTAGTTGTATTCTATTTGTATTTCAGAATACTTATAATATTAAGATATACTTAGTGATTATTAATATAATATTTTTTAATTAAAAACGACATCGTCTTGGAAAAAATGTGAATTAGGCTCGTGGCAAGGAAGCTCACAGACTCTGAGGTGGGTCCATCGTTTTTCCTTCTGTATTGTATTTGTGAAAAACAACTTTCTTATAATCATAAAATATGTTTAAGAAGAGACTCGCATGTCTTAAAAGCAACTTGTGTTATTATTATATTTTTTCTAATTTTCAATTGATTTGTTATATTATATTTTGATTTTTCTTTTATAAAATTATCTGTATAGTAATTATAAATTATTAAATTTAAATTTGATGACTCAAAATAGTGATTAAAAGTTATTCCAAGTTTTAGTCAGCTGAAAATAACAAGTCTCTTATTATTATTATTATTATTATTTTGCTTTGTATTAGGAGTAAGTGCGTATGTTATTTGAAAAATACTCCTACAAATGAGAGAAAAAGCGACTTCAAAATCAATCATTTTGTTGGTAGAATGATCTAAACTTGCAGTTTAGGCGGAATGTGCTATTCTCCCGCATTTTCGAACTGAACCGACCGAGGGCAAGCATCGAGCGGCGAACGGCGGCGGCGCAGATGGCGGAAAGGCGTTCTTCGGGGCTCGGAGGTTGGCCACGGGGAGGGGTATGTTCGCGCCCTGGTCTCTTGTCATCTCCCAAAGCAGAGGCTCAGATATTGATCCCTATTCGCAACCATTTCATTGCAGGGTAGAGCCCCCCCCCCCCCCCCCCCCCCCCCCCCCCGGGCAAGACGGGGATGTGGTCGACGCAAGAGCAGCTCGGCCGGGGGGAGAAGTGGGGAGCGGCGGCGCGGGTGCGGAGGCAGCGCAGGACGGCGCCGGTGTCAGGGTGAGGAGGTTAGGGTCCTATCGATGCTCTTTCTGTCCTGTTCACACCTTGGGGGAACAAAATGCGCTCGCAATTTAGTGTACGCAGCATACGATTGGGTAGAGAGGGAAGCTTCGCATCTAGTATGGGTTAAAAAGTTAGGGCATGGGACTGCTAATTGCTAATTTGTTAGGTATCGGTTGGGGGTTTATGTTAGGGTTCTTGCGTTGGTATTACTTAAGAGTTTATTATTAGGGCTTTGCTTCGCGTGCGTAATGCATTCCCTTGCTAACGCCGGCAGATCTTTACTTACAATTTCTGTGTTTGTTGGTAGGGTTCGGCAGCATTCTATCCCAGATCAAAGGGAGCCAAAGCCAGGCCGAGTCAGTGCTTATGAGCAGTCGTTGAGAAATTACACTGAGAAGAAATCCAATGTGGTTATTGATCCAGCAGAAGGAACATCTTTCGACTCCTGTGGTGAAGCATTCGATTTCTACAACTTGTATTCATGGGAGATGGGGTTCGGAATACGATGGGGTGGCAGCGCTAAGGATCCATCTAAAAATATTATAATGGAGCAGATAGTTCGCTGCTGCCAGGTTAGTAGACGTTCTACTCGTGTATCAATTGGTCTTGTATATTTCAGTTCTGAATAATGTGGACGGTTTAATTGTGATTGGCTGTTTTTCAGGGTGAACCAGATGGAAACGCTGTATTGCTGTCAACTGATTGCAAGGCTATGATCCGGTTACATAGGTCTGATGACAATGGTTGGTACATCAAAGAATTCCAAGGTGATCACAATCATCCTCTCTCTGGGCCTTGTAATGAAAAGTCAAGTTGGCCTTCTCACAAGCATCTTGATACTGACACTAAGAATCTGGTATGTCATCTTAAAGACAAGTGTGGATCTCAGTAAGTTGCTCTGTGTCATTGCTAGCTACTTCGAGGTCATGAAGAATGTCGTGTTTGATAAAACTTCTTTAAAGGCATTGGCTAGGACTACAACGATAGAAGATTTTGGAGATGATGTGGCCAAGACCCTTGAGTTGTTTGATGACTTTGGTTCATTGAGGAGGGACGATCCAAGCTTCATGTATCTTGTTGAGTTGGATGATAGCAATGACCAGTTTAAGACATTGTTATGGACCAATGGGCGTAGCAGGATGCAGTACGCACATTTTGGTGATGCGATAACATTTGATACAACATATAAGACTAATCTGGATGACATGCGCTTTGGCTTGTTTGTGGGTGTTAATAATCATTATCAAATTGTTATACTAGGAGGAGTGCTTATGCGGCATGAGTCTGTGGAAAGTTTCAAATGGGTTTTCCATGAGTTCGTTACACTGATGGGGGGTAAAGCTCCAAGTTCTATTCTGACAGGTAGATTTTCTTTATAAACTCATTACATTTTATTTCTGTGTTTGCTGCTTTCTCAGATTTTTAGCTCATACCAACTGAATGTAGGCCCATGCCATGCGATGGAGGTGCCAATCCAGGAGGTGCTACCAGCAACGACTCACAGATGGTGTAAATTGCATGTGCTGAACAAGGAGAGTGAACTCTTTGGGCGAATTTGTTTGAAGAACAGTGGATTTAAGGATGACTACTATAAGATCACTAATAACATGTTGACTGTGAAAGAGTTTGAGTCTGCTTGGCAGCATCTTCTAGATAAGTACAAGTTGCATGGAAATGCATTCCTTTCAGAATTTTATGATTCCCGGCATAAGTGGGCTAAGCCCTTCTTCAAAGGAAAATTCTGTGCCAGGCAAACTAGTAGGCAACTTACTGAGACTGCAAACCATATTTTTAAGGGATATGTACCACCGAATAGCTCTATCAACATGTTTGTGCGTTACTACAACAAGCTCCAATCTGCTCTTGCCTCAAAAGAGAACTTTGAGGAGGGTAAGAGTAGGCAGGTAATAGGTCTTGCAGCATGTTTTTTGCCTCTTGTTCTTGGCGACCACTTCTGATGTGTGTTTCTGTCACGCAGAAATCTAGGATTATGAGCAAAGGAGTTCCAGTTGAGTAGCATGCTGCGAAGATCTATACAAGGGCTATGTTTGGAAAGTTCAATGAAGCAATTTTCCAGTCTGGTTCTTATGTAGTGGATGAGAAGGAGAAAGGGAAGGTATATTTGACACGGCATATTAGGAGTGACCGCCGTGAGATGTGGTCACAAGTAGAGTTTGAGGTTATCATTAGGGCTGAAGATGGTGCAGTTGTTTGTGAGTGTGGATTGGCAGAGCACATGGGTATGCCTTGCTGTCATGTGGTGAAGGTACAATGCTGTTGACTTGTGTATTAGGGTTTATGGCTGGCAGGTTTAAGAGGTAACTAAAAGTGACATTTATGTCAATGCAGGTGATGACACACTTGGGAATGAAGGAGATACCAGCTGGAAACATTGTGAAGCGTTGGACGACGAATGCAAGGGATGTTTTGCCAGCTCATCTGATCAAATATGACATGGATAGGGCAGCACAAACTTCACAAGCAATTAGACTTGCATTGTTGTACATTGCTGCCTTGGAGATAACAAAGCTTGCTTCCCCGAGCGCTTAAGCTTTTGAACTTGCAGTGTCACATTTGAATCTATTGCACAAGGAAATTGTGGAGCACCGTCAAGTTATGGATGATTTCGGGATGTCTGAGCAATTCAGCCAGTCTACCTCTCAAAGTTCTGATGTGCAAGAAGTATCTGCTGCAACTACAGACGATGCTACATCAGCAAAGCGGAAACGGAGCATGGAAACAAAGGCACCTGATCATAAAAGCAAGATTCTGCAGCATGCACAGGCAGAAGGACCACAGTAGAGACGTGTGGTGAACGAGGGGGCTATGTATCTAATCTGGGCTACTAACTTGCAGCAAATCTGGACCGACGGCTCACAAGTCACAATATGCCAACCTGGTCATCGAGGACTGCGTGCATCTGAACCGGATGAACTCCCAAGCTATGCGACTCAAGCGTGAGTTGCTATGTGCTTTGTGGGCTTTATTGTATGTTGCTCCGGGAAGCAAACTCAAGGTGTGCTTTGGACCTCTTATTTTGTTCGATTATTGTAAACTTGCAATGACGATTTACTCTGACGGATCCAGGCTGCAGTGGCAAGTGAATCTATATTGCTCTCTTGTCATCTTTCGATAAAAAAGTTGTTCTCTTGTGCTCTCGTTGATAACTTTAATGTCTCTACTGCTAATTTCTGGCATGGCGGTGCTAAGAGTCGAGGCTTGTTAAGTGAACAATGGCGAACGCAAAATAACGGGCGGATGTCAAAACAAGAGAGGCAAGCAAGGTATTTTTAGTAATCTTAACGCTTATCCCTAAAGAGTGAGCAATGTGTGATTTCAATCCAGCAGAAAGGAAAAAGTGTGAAGAGTCAGGCTCCACTTGAAATGTGGGAATATTAAAAAACACAAAGTAAACAGCAGAGCAAAAATAGCATGCTCCAAACGAAGCCAAATCAACAACACGTATTTGGGTCTTTCCTACCGTTTCGCTGACAACTCTATAGCTTTCACAATCACTGTGCTGACGTTGACATCTACTAAACATATTGGCCTTCGTCGTTTAAAGCGGTAACCCTTTGGGCACGACCTGATCTTTGATCCACATGTAGATAGGGACCAGCACATAGTAGGAAGCACATACGGTCCCAATGATGAAACGGAAGATGAAGGTAAAAGGATTCACTGGCTTCTCCACATCCTCAGCCTTGGGACCGAGCTGTAGGAAGAACACAAGGTGAAAACGAGCTCACTATCAGTATCTTAAAATAAGCTCTATTTAGCATGCAACAATGCAAAAAAAAAGAAAAAAAAGAAAGAAAAAAAAGTGCATTTGACTACTTCCGAACAGAATAAAAAGTCGGTGACATCCTGCGTGGCAAAACGCAAATGAGATCGAAGATGAGACCCGCATTTTGAGCTTCTGAACTCCAAATGAGCAGAACGTACCTGCAAAGGGGAATCACCGGATGCTCGCTTGACGCCGCTAACAGAGCAACCCATGATCAGGCCATGGCGTCGAACACCGCGGTACCAACTGGGACCGATCCTTTTGAGTTCGACATTGTCGAATCCTGCTCTCTCAAACCATTCTATGTACTCTTCTTCCTTGGGGAAGAGCATCCACATGTCAGCAAAGAAGCGGGATAGCCAAAAGGTCGGGTGAACTGGTCCAATCAAACAGGCAACTCCACCGGGTTTCAGGACCCTGTAAGCTTCCTTGATTCCTCGTTGAGGGTCCGGCCAATACTCAATGCTGGAGGACAACACAATATCAGCAGCCATTAACAAGAACATATCAAATTGATGAACTCGAACAAAGTTATATGTACTTCGCAAGGACAGATGATAAATTTTAAGACAGATGTGTGCTTATTTCAGTAGCAGGAGAGTCACATCCTTTGTGAAAAAATCACTGCTAGTTTTTTTTTTGGCTTACTCAAAATAAATCTGCTTATTAAGCCAATCAATACTGTGCATCTATGTTGTCAGAAGTGCAAGACCAAGTGTCCTCTGACAAACAATAGGTTATTAATGGAAAACAAAATGGGCAAACACAGTACTCTGCATCAAGAAAGAAGTATGGAAATATTGATATGCAAACAAATGGTCAGAGCATTACCTCCCAGCAGAGACATAGCGATCGAATGTGTCTGTTGGAAAGGGGAGGTCCTCAGCGTCACCTTCAATGATGGTCACCCCCTTCAGCGCCTCCTTCTGCCGGGCTTTCTCAAGCTGATGTGGTGACTGGTCCAGCAGGGTGATATTCTGACTGTCCACATGTTTGACAATACCCAATGTGGTAAAGCCAGTTCCGCCACCAACATCGACAACCTTAAGTCCATGCTGACAGAGGTTAGCAGGCTCTAGCGCATCATCCCTCATGTCCTCGGTCCAGTGTCCCGGGTTGATAACATGGTCATACACTATAGAAAGAAACCTGTAGAACCAGAAGGCTTCCTTCTTGTGCTGTATGAACCTTGGCTGTGATACTGACCTGGAAGAAGAGACCGCACATTTCGGCGCCATATACTTGACACCTGATCTCATGCCAGTACTAATTCGTACTGAATTCGGACGAACCCTGGAAGGCCCCAAGAATCCTGACCCATTTGAGGATCTGAATATGAAGGAAGAAGCCATTTCTTGATCTGTGAATATAGGTTAGTATAGGAAACAGAATGCCGATCACTGAATGCAAACTTGTCTCAAATCATATATGTCATTAGTCATTAGTATATAGTAAATGGGTTAGACAACTTCTAGTGACACATTGCCAAGGATATAAATAGAGATCACTCATAGAGATAACATACTAGAGCTCTTGTGAGGTGGGAAAGGAGGCCAGCTCTCAGCCTTGACCACCACAGCTCTCAAGCCCAGCCCAATTCCAGGCCACGGAAACTTGAGAACTAGCAGCAGCCATGTGAGTCGCAAGTTTGTGTGCTCTGTGACATGTCTTGCGGGCTGCAGCAAATAGGCTTTGATGGTCCTGGTCATTCAGCAACAATTCTAACCCACTTGAGGCTCTGAATGTAGTGTACTTTTTCTCTCCATGAGTTTTCTCCACTGATGGGGACATGGGAGCAGGGGCTATGTGCATCTCTGGATGAGAATCCAAGATAGTGATGTATGAGGAATTTGCCAGATTTATACAAGTTTTACTAAAACAAACATGGACTTTATTTGATTATGAGCCAATCAAAATCCAATGTTCAAGAAGCCCATATTTCTTAAGTCCACTCAGGATAAATTACTGTGTCAAAAAGAGTCACTTGTCTAGATTCAGTATACCAGGTTGAATTCATTAATTGAAACAAAAGGTTTTCGGACATGAGCTAATTTTGCATAATCTAAAATTAACTACCAGAATATCTCTGCAATTATACATTATAATTCGTTTCTTCATTCTATGTCCACAAATATTCCTGACCAACCAATGCCCATACCCAAGAATGTCTCGGCAATTATATAATGACAAGTTTTTCTTTTTGAGCAAAGGAGGAATGACTAGTTGTACTGCACGAATATAAATTAAGTAAAAGGTTGCACCATATTCATCTGTAGTTTTGTCAATATCAGACAACTCCAAGCGGATTTCCTTTCTTTTTACATTCAGCTGGCAATGTCAATACAAAATCTGTAAGTTTTGTTAGTAGGAAGGGTCACATTCCTCAGATTGAGTTACTAGGTTAAAATACAGCCATGGTCCAATTTCTTTAAGATTATTCGTCCAGAAAGGTAACAAAACTGCCAGCTCCTCAAATGAGCTTAGGGCGGACCACCCAAGATTTCTTCATTCAGCTGGCCAGATTCAACTATTCTTTTTTCACCATATAAAGCTTCACAACTGGCAGTTTTTTGCTTCATTTTGTTGAGCTTGCTCTGCCTCAAGCTTCCTTAAAGCAGATGAACTCAGTTTCTCTCCATCCACACCTCCAGAAAGGAGATCAACAACCTCAATCTGAAATTAAGATCACCCACATCAGATTCAGTTATATGTCCAGCGACTATCAGTTAAAGGAGATATGGAAACCAGGATGAACACACCTTCAACAGTGGCAACCCTTTCTCGTCTCTTTTTCTATTTACAGCAAGTCCACCATTAAATGTCTCCTTACTGAACAAAAGTAGCATTGCTACATCAAATGAGCCACAAAAGAAAGCAAAGCTTAACTTGCTCTAAATATGTCCTAGTTACGTGATCAGCAACCCAAATATTTCTAAAGTCAGTATATGGAGATGTTTCAGAATTCATATAACTTTAGGCTTTAGTATAGTTTTAAAGTTGTTAGATTAATGAATTTTTACCTTTGATAAGGTCATATACATGAAAGAAAAAATAAAGTACATACTGTAAATGCCTGAAAAGAGATTATTCATTTTTGATACCTCACAATAATGGCATCCAACTTATCATCGGTAATGGAAGGGCCATAAGGATCCTCAATAGGCTCCACTTGTACAATCAGTTCTGGCTTTATAGACTGCAAATAATGACAAATCACTTTTGTCAAAGCATTAAATTTAGACAAATAGAGATATATTTTCACCTTTTGTAGTTCTTCCAATACCCCACATAGTCTTATATTATTATATGAACATGCATAGTTGAAGATATGGAACTGATAACCCCTAATGTTTCAACATATGTCTCTAAATGTTCAGCTGTTCCTAATCTTTTGTCCAGACATTCTTTGCAAAAAATTATCTAAGATCTTCAGACTTAAAATACAGGATGATTTTCTAGAACCATAGTTTCATACAACATACCCGCACATTCATAACAAGTTATTCTGAATATTTTAGAGAAGTCCATAGCAAACTCCGCATATACCAACTCATTTCTCATCTGAACTATCTAATTGCACAACAAGAACAAATACATGCATAAATTAATTCAAATTCCTCTTAATAATCGATCTCAAAAGAACAAACACTTCATCCTTTTATGAATATAAGTGTAAACAATAGCTTTGATGTAAAGAACATCACCCAAATGGCAAACAGGAACAAACCAACCCAATAACTGAGGTCAGTCTCCTTACTGCTGCTCATCCCCTATCCATCTACACTTAAATCTTTACCAACAGAAATTACACAGATCATGGAGACAGGATAAGCACGACCTTGATGTAATCCTCCACGGCCTTGATGCGCTTCTCGACAGGCTCAATCAGCTCGGCGTACTGCACACAGAACATCACGAATACAACCATAAATCATATGAAATTTTAAGTTCTTTCTGGGAGACAGGCGAGATTTTTGCCTCCTTCTTGGTGAGCATGGGACCCGTGCAGACGCCCACCACGATCCGATCCCTCGCCAAATCTGCCGAAGCCTACCAACCACGAATCACAGAGGCGAAGGAACATAACTCATTTAAGCACAGCTCGTCACAATGGAAAGCAAGACTTAAAATAGTTTAGCGGCACCTTAAGAAGGCGGCGATGGCCGTCATGGAGGCGGTCGAAGGTGCCGCCGAGGACCACTGACCCGTACACTTGGGCTGCAGCCTCCTCCGGAGCTGGCGGTGACGGCGCTCCGGCGGGGGCGGCGCCGTCGTCGGGGGAAGCGATCATTTTTTCTCTGTTTTCTTTCTTTTTTATGTTTAGCTTTTGTTGTTTTCTACTAGGGATAGGGAAGAAGAAGACCGTACGGCATCTTCTGCTGCTGTCCGTAAATGGAGGGCCCAGATTGACTGATGTGCAGCTAGGGTGACCGGGCAGGGTTTACAAAACCGACAGAGCCGTTAAAAACGCTCCGACCGGTTTTGCGGTTTTGTCAAAAACAGAAAATCCGATCGGTTAGCAGTTCAAAATTAAAAAAAATGAATTTGTGAGAATTTTTTTGAAATCAAAACGGCCAGTCAAGCGGTTTGATATTTATCGGTTTTCCCGGTAAATTGAAGACTGTTGGTGAAAAACTGATAATCAAAGGGAAGCGACCAATCTACTCATCCAAATCCTACAAGTCTATAACCGTTCAAAAATATAGAGAAATATTCGAAGAGAAGTTGGCATGATTTTAAACATTGAACAAGAAAAGAAAACGATGGTACAAAAACTTGGCCTGATCTTGAACATCAAACATAAAAAAGAAAAATACACAACACATACGAGACTATGTATCAAATCTCATGGCAAGAAAGAAAAAAAAAAGTACAAATCGAACACACCACACCGATCTGCAACTCGGCGTCAGAACCTTCGGTTAGCCGTGCTTAAACCTCGACAAGCCACACGTCGTTCGCGGTACCCACCCCACTAGTTGGGCCATCCCTCCGAGCGCGCGTCAAGCTGGTCAAATCACTCGGCTAGCTGGCCAAACCAGGCGGCTAGGTAAGCTCGGACATGACTCGCTGGGGTAGTAGTTCCGTTCAGCGATATGGGGGTGGATTTCGTGAGGGAGCAATATGAACCTGCCCGTGGACTTAGGATTAATTGTAAAAATCACCTTATAATTTAGTTGGAGTTTGAGATTTTTACTCATAAGTTATTTTAGTGTAAATCTTCACCCACCCATTGAGTTACGTTGTAAAAATCATTCTAATTTCACATGTTTTGGTTTATTTGAAGTAGCCAATGATATTTTTATCAAACATATAAAATTTTAAAAATATAATCTTCATATTTATTTATAGAAAATATATAGCAACAATATCAATTAAAGTTTGAGGTTTAGATAATTTTTTATGAAAATAGGAGGAATTAAATACACTAAAAATCTTTAACATTGTTAAATTTATTTAATTTAGATTTTAAAAAATATATATCGATGAAAACATATGAAATCAATTAAAAATGTATCAACTAAGGTGATTTTTATAACAAAACTCATTAAGTGGGTAGGAATTTACAGCAAAAAGACTTATGAGTGAGAATGAAACTGTCATACCCGGTTTTAAGATCAAAACCGAATGCTTTTGTATACGTGTCCAGCATCAAGCTTTTACACATACAAGATAAAAGTGAAGTAACAGTAAATAACTAATATCATTATTATTAAATCATACCAATATTATATAGTCTCGAATACATCAAGAAAATAAAAGAAAATAGCGAAAGACTCTATAACGCCACAGGCAGTCCACCGGGGGTCGTATGCCTAGTCGTAGTAGTCTTCATCCACGTAGTCTATCTCGCCAACGTCGTCTGAGCAACAGTAATATAGCAACAACACAGGGAAAACTAAAACGTGTGAGTATATAAAATACTCAGCAAGTGGGGGAAAGTAATGACATGCAGGCTAAAAATAAGAATAGGCTTGACACAGATTTACTGCACTACGTATCCTATGACTCAATTATACAAGCATCCTATTTACTAGGTGAAAGTATCCTAACAGGTTAACCACCTGTCCAGCACTATCTGTTGCCCACCGATAGTAAAACTATGAGTTACCCACTCATACTAGAACACTACATATTACCCACCTGTAGCTACCACCCAAATCTGGTTACCCACCAAATCCACCCAAGTATCCATCTAATCATGTGAGGATCCAGGTCGCTCTTGACCGTGAGCACGACTATTATAATAGTTTTACACTCTGTAGAGGTTGTACAACTTTACCTATAGATTGGTGATTTCATCACTATTCAGTGATTAAAGTCTCCCTGTGGCTAACACACGACCGTAGGTGTGAGGCCAAGAGATCGCCACATGATCTTCCAAAGCGCTTTCCAGCTTGCAAAACATCCATGCTAAGGTTTCACCGATGCGGGATTAACCATCCCTACAGAGGCCCCCTCTGGCGCCGTGGCTAGAAGTAACCCTTCATCACCTGAGGCCGAAAGTAACCCTCTCGTCCTCCTTCCTCGAACGCCCGCAAAACTGGGAAGACATCTAATACTAAACCACACCTACCCATATCAGCCCTGTTGAAAGGACCGAGTGACCGAAGGGGGGGGGAGGGGTGAATCGAGAACTCGCACTATGTACCAAATTCACCAAATCCTAAAACTGATCACTCAAAACAACTCCTACATAATTCTAGTGGTGATCACACTAGCAAGATAATGATCCTATGGAAGGAACAATAAGCTAAGCATACGTGTGGATCACACAGACGTAATACAACTCCTATGCAATTCTAGTGGTGATCACACTAGCAAGATAATAGTTCTATAGAAGGAACAACAAGCTAAGCATACTAGTGGATCACACAAAGGCAATATAACTCCTATGCAATTCTAGTGGTGATCACACTAGCAAGATAATAGTCCTATGAAAGGAACAACGAGCTAAACATACTAATGGATCACACAAAGGCAATACAACTCCTATGCAAGCTAGTTACCAAAGATACACGGAAGCAAACAACTAGCTAGTAAGGAGTTCTACTCAAGCAAAGCTACTATATCAACAAGCATATAGAAAGCATAAAAGCATGAGTAGCACAATACATACTAGGGTGATCAATCAAGCCAAAGCAACTCCTATACATGCTAGTGATCAAGTATGAAGGCTGAGCACTACTAGCAAGTAGAAAAGCCTATTCATGCAAGTCTACAAGGTAGTCAACTAGAGCAAGGTAAGTACACAAGCATGAATAGCACAGTATATAAATACGGAAAGTAAAGCATCATAGTAGGGAGTAGAGTAAGAGATGACTCAAGATTTTTTTTCCAAGGTCTCGGAAGGATGGCGCATTCCCCTACTCCTCGTTGGACCACTCCCGCCGGAGTCCCGGTCTCTCCAGCCACCAAGTGGAGTTCTCGCCCACGAGCCCGCAATCACTCCTCGAGTGAAGACACGGTGTGCGTCACCGCTGCACAAAGCACAAGCTTGCCTCCCTCAAGAACTTGTCGGACTCCCCGAGCCGACACGGGCGCTCACTATTGATGTTCCTTTCACCGACAGGCTCAAACCGTGTACAAACGTGTGACGGCCTTCACAACCAATCACGATAGGCTCGATCACCGATACCTAATCGGTCTAGGTCTCACCATAGACCAAGAGTAACAACCTAGATCACACCCTCAATGACACCCTAGCCTTAGATGTGCATGAATGCTCATGTTACTCTCACTAGCACTCTCAAGATATCCAATATCCTCTCCTAGTGCTCCTCTCTTGGCCCTTTGGTTCCCAATAGATGCTCCCAGCAATCCCCATGGCCAAAGGCAGTCTCCAAGACCCCAATAACGAGTTTATATAGGCTCCCAACCTCAAACTAGCCGTTGCTCCACGAAATTGCCTTTCTGGACACACTGATCGGACTGTCCAGTCACTGCCTGACCGGACTGTTCGGTCACTCTGGTAACGGCTCTCCTCAGCCATTGGCTTCCTCTATCCAGGCAAATTCCTGTACTGACCGGACTGTCTGGTCACTGGACCGGACCGTCCAGTCCACTTTCTCTCTCCATTCCAGGAGCCTCCGCAAAATGAACCTCTTCTGCCTCCCTGCACTCGTACTGACCGGACTGTCCGATCAGCAGACCGGACCGTCCGGTCTGTATGGAGTCTCCTACTGAGAGAGTCCTGCTCCTCGCGCTAAGTCCTGAAAAACTCCCCATAGTGATTGTACAGTCCGGTCTCCACTGACCCCTATGTCTGGTCTCTATGTCCAGAAGCTGAAACTCGTCGTCCTCGCTTGACTTGGTTTCCCGGCTTCTCCGAACAACTCCTTGGCTTCTCCACTGTCACCTAGTGCCTGTGATTTCACCGAGCATCCATGCACATCACCGACTAGATATGACCTAAGAGAAATGATCTAGACCACCTTGATAGTCCGGTTTTTCCTATGGACTCAAAGCCCTAACAACTAGACAAGTGTTCCCAATACTTGCTCCATAGCTTGTCCTCGGCTTTTATCCATCTCCATCAACCCTTGGACTCCATCAAGCTCACAAGCCTCCATGCTTGCAGTCATTGTCATCAATCACCAAGGCAACCATCAATTATTATCATAAGATAGATAAGGTTTCCTACATGCACAACACTCGTATAGATATTAGTCACATTTCATGTTTGTCATTCATCACCAAAATAATCATACCTTGGGGTGACCTCGATGGTCATGAACCTTACAATCTCCCCCTTTTTGGTGATGGATGACAACCACTACTTATGATGATACAAAACGAATGAGTCCCGAAAGAATAAGAAGGAAGGAACAAAAGACTCGAACGAAAACAAAGAACCAAGAGAAAAGATAGGTTTGAATGGATTACCTTGGTTCTTACCTTGGAAGTAGTTTCCCCCTTGGAACGTGCTTGGTGTTGAGGGAGAACTACCCAAATACGTAGCGCACTAGATATTGAGCTTGAGTTTAATTTTGCGCCCGTCATGGTGTCGTGGTAGTCGATCTTGTTGATGTAGACACGCACCATGGACGTAGATGTTCATGTTGGTGTAGATATTCATTGTTGTTATATACATGCACCATTGTTGTTCTTCTCTATGTTGTTGTAGATGTTCATCTTGTCATGATCTTCATATGTACTCCAAGTGAACATGCACCATTGTCTTGATCATCTTCATGTTCTCCATATTCATCTTCTTTTAATCTTCATGTTCTTCTCGACTTGGCTTTCAGATCTTCATGTTCTTCTCACCTTTTGTGTTATCAATCTAGACTTGGCTTTTGGATCTTCATATTCCTTCTCCCCCTTTGTCACCTATCACCAAAAACCACAAGCCAAAGACAAAACACAAGAGAACCAAGAAGCAAATAATAAATGGCAAGAGTTAGGAAACTCCCCCTTTCATGGTGCTCCTCCTTGGTCACGATGGTGTTTCACCATAGCTCCCCTACACACATGACTCAACAAAATATTTCTTCAAGAAGCAATGGTTAGTCATTTGTGTGATGGGAATGTATGAGTCACTTGTCTTTAAGCCGCGCTAGTAGATTTAACCTTGGAGCTCGTTTGAACATGACTCAATGGACATGAAGCACAATCCTTTTCTTTGGTCACACTTATGGAGATGTAATCTCATATAGATCATGAGGCACAAACTTCTCCAAATGTGACAAGCCTCCTTTGTGTTTCCTATATGATGCATGCAACAAGCATTTTACATATGCAACAAAAATAAACATGCCATGTGGATGCAAGCAATATTAAACAAGACACAAAGAAAACCTAACAATGTCAAGTTTGAAAGTCTCCCAAGCTTACTCACTATAAACCATGCCCTTGCCTTGAGAGAAGCCAAACCACCATCTCAAGCACTCCTCCTTGCTTATAGCTATCTTAGATGGGTTAGACATTGACTAAATTTGTTTATGTGTTTTTTCTTTTACACATGCATGGATGTAAAACATTCTAGTCACAAAGAAGTCTTAATTACCATGCAATACAAGAAAAGAAAGAACACGCTACAACTACCAAGAACAAACACAAATACCTCCCTCATGAGTAGATATGTCGTTGAGGTCCGTGTTATTTATGGTGGACTTCCCATGATCTTCATGAACGCGCTCGGTCCACCACCACCACCATCTAGATCTTGTTCTTGGGCACCCACTTGTACTTTGTTGACCTCTCAAGATCAACAATGCACTTAGGCACCCATATGCTCTTGACCTTTCTCTTCTTGTTTGGTGGTCCCAAAGCCTTTGCTTTCACCTTGCCATCCTTGTCCCTAAAAATCTTGAAATGGGTGTTCTCATGGAACAAGTTAGCATTAGGTAAAATAATGAAACTTCTCACCATAGGGCAATCCTTGATGATGTGGCCATCCTTGCAACACCTCTCGCAATAGTAGTCATGGGCGAGTAGGGATTTGATCCATTTGTGGATGGAATCACTCGTCCCGATGATGTCGATGGCTACGGGATATGAGCCAAGTCCCCGGTGGGAGACATTCACAAGGTTTCTCCCAAGAGTCTCCTTGTGGATGTCTCTACCACATGTGAGCCTCTCGAAGCCATCCATCACCATCTTCCTCTCTTCCTTGAGCTTATGATATTCCTTCAAAATAAATGACTCAAAGGAAGAAACCTCAACCGAGGTGGTTAGTTCATCACACATAGTAGAAGCATCACTCTTAGATGAACTAGAGGAGGGAGAGGCAAGGTTATCAACATTGATGGCCTCAAAAGTAAGTTCGAGGGCCTCATACGTCTCACGTAGCTCTACATGATCACCATTGACTTTGTTATAACTCTTGTTTAGGGCTTCGTGAGATGTGACAAGGTTCTTGAGCTCACTCTCAAGATCAACAACTCGGTCCATAACCAACTTACATTCTTTTCTTACCACTTCCAATATTTTGGATTTCTTGACGGCGATGTCACGAGCTTGCTCAAGCATACTCCAGAGCATGGTGTAGGAGGGCTCCTCAGCATTGCTATCGTCGCTGCTCTCATCCTCACTCTCCCCAAGTTGGCTCGTGGCCATGAGGCACATGGTAGGTGGAGGAAGAACTCATGGAAGGGTGGCCTTGATCATGGCTAGGCCGGCCACTTCATCATCATCACTTGAAGAGGAGGATGCTTCACTTGAGTTATCGCTTGTCCACTCCCCAACAAGAGCCTTGTGTGAGAACTTCTTCTTGAGCTCCTTTCCTTTGCCCTTGTCTTTGTTGAAGTACCTCCTTTTCTTGTACTTGGCTTTGGGTCTAGGATGATATTCTTCTTGAGTGGGAGGAGTTCTAGGTGAAGTATCTTGTGCATCATGGATTGCTCGATCTCTTGAGATATGAGTGTCTTGAATTTGTAATGAGGTGGGGGGAATAACTCATATGGTTTCTTGTCTTGGAGCTAGATCTTGGAGTGGATGTGGGTGAAAAGCTTTGAGAAGTAGCTTGAGGTGAAGTATGTGGAGAGGGTTGTGGCTCACTTCTCTCTTCATTTTCCTCATGGCTAGGTGGATGCACTCTCATAGAATCTTGGAAGGATGTGGAAGGTGTATCATTAGCATCTTGGGTTGGTTCTTGTACCTCGAAGGATGGGGTTGGTTGAGGTGGTGGAGTAGATGGCTCATCAATATCACCATCATGGAGTAAGACCTCGCCCACGGGCATGTTTCTCAAAGCTTCACTTGTTGGTTCAACTCCAATGTTCACTTTATAGAATAGTAGCCCTTCCTTTGTATTCTCAATCATTGCACCATCCTTATCAAATGTGCACTTGAATTCCATGTTACAAAGTCGACCATTGGTGAACATGGTTGGCTTCCCTGTCATATGCTGGGTGCACCCACTGTCAAGAGTCCAATGAGTACCTCCACTCTTGTAGTTGACCCTGGTGGTAGCCATAAGACAAGCACTAGAGGAAGAAGGGTTAGTATCCAAAGAATTGCTTAATTGACTTGCACTAACCTCATCATGACGAACCATGAGACCATCCTCATAATTAGGGATTCTTGCAATCCTTTCCTGAACTCTCCTCCGTATAGGATGGTGGGGAGCATGATACCTCCATTGTCCATGACCATCCCCCATATGCACATTGTCAA
Source organism: Eleusine coracana subsp. coracana (assembly GCA_032690845.1). Lineage (NCBI taxonomy): Eukaryota > Viridiplantae > Streptophyta > Magnoliopsida > Poales > Poaceae > Eleusine > Eleusine coracana. Next base: position 6,074,419 of record CM064430.1, read on the forward strand.
GGTACGTGTCCACTTGCTCAGGCACGTGTCCACTTGCTCCACAAGTATCATCTCCATTGCTCTCTCAATTGAGAGCTCATGCCTTCTATTGATTACCTCCTCAACCAAGAAACCCCTCTCATGAGTTGTGATTTGCGTGAGGCACTTGTCAATAACTTCATGTGGTGCAATCCTCCATAGTCCCCTGAAAGAGTTTATCCTACACACAAGATCATAAATGCATAAGAGAGTCTCACAAAGGTCATCATTTAGATTTCTCACAAATTCATCAAATTGAAAGAAGTAATCCTATTGGTGAGCTCGACGAAGATGCCAATGTCGATCTTGTGGTGGAGAAGGTGGAGGCGCCGGAGCCATAGTGGTGAGATTGATCATCTCAAATAATCGTGTGAGCATTGTGGTCGGCACTCCCCCTACACCAATGCGTGGTCCACCCGAAGTGCTTGGAGTAGAACTTGGAATGGCACTTGAGGTAGAGCTTGATGATGTGCTTGATGAAGAGCTTGGTGTAGGTCTTGATCCGAAGGGGTTGTAGAAGTTGTTGTAAGGTAATCTTGTGGAGGGATCAAAGAAGTTTGAGTTCAAAGCTACTTCTTTCCCTTTACTTGAAGATGCTTCATTGTTTGTCTTGAACGTCTTCTTCCCCACCATGTTCATGGTGATCTCCTCATCCTTGAAGAGCAGATCAATCACATCCTCGACGGAAAGACTCTTCTCCATGAGAAGGTCAAAGGTGACGTAGAAGAGCTTGCTGCTCGGAAGCAAGGAGATAATCTTCTCAACTATCACAATCTTGGGAAGCTCAAAAGAAGTTGTCCCAATCCTGTCCACAATACCCCACAAGAAAATAAGAGAGTCGAGTAAGTCCTCATTGTCATTAGCATGAAAAGTAAAGAACTACTCAACAAGAGAACTACTAGCATGATCAATAGAAGGTTCACAAACATCATCAATACTAGTCATGCTAGTAGAGCAAGCAAGATCAAGAGGCACATCATTACCAATCATCATATTAGGCACACTAGTAGAGCAACCTATCAAGTCATTGCTAGAAGAATCTAGGCACTCACTAGAACAAGGCACATCCACGTAATCATCACAATTATCATACACATGGTCATCGGTAAAGGTATTGGCAAAGTCCACAAGAGTGTCCATGAACTCATCTGGAATCATGGCATTTAGGTAGCTTTTAAAGTAATCCTTCCATGAGCCATGACCCGGCCCCAAATGGGATGACATCCCAACTCAATACGGTCACTACTCAAGGCGGTTAAGCCTTATGATGAGCACTTGGCTCTGATACCACTTGAAAGGATCGAGTGACCGAGAGGGGGGGGAGGGGGTGAATTGGGAACTCGCACTATGTACCAAATTCGCCAAATCCTAAAACTGATCACTCAAAACAACTCCTACACAATCCTAGTGGTGATCACACTAGCAAGATAATGATCCTATGGAAGGAACAACAAGCTAAGCATACGTATGGATCACACAAACACAATAAAACTCCAATGCAATTCTAGAGGTGATCACACTAGCAAGATAATAGTCCTACGGAAGGAACAACACGCTAAGCATACTAGTGGATCACACAAAGGCAATACAACTCCTATGCAATTCTAGTGGTGATCACACTAGCAAGATAATAGTCCTATGAAAGGAACAACAAGCTAAGCATACTAGTGGATCACATAAAGGCAATACAACTCCTATGCAAGCTAGTTACCAAAGATACGCGGAAGCAAATAACTAGCTAGCAAGGAGTTCTACTCAAGCAAAGCTATTAGATCAACAAGCATATAGAAAGCATACAAGCATGAGTAGCACAATACATACTAGGGTGATCAATCAAGCCAAAGCAACTCCTATACATGCTAGTGATCAAGTATGAAGGCTAAGCACTACTAGCAAGTAAAGAAGCCTATTCATGCAAGTCTACAAGGAAGTCAACTAGAGCAAGGTAAGCACACAAGCATGAATAACACGGTATATAAATGCGGAAAGTAAAGCATCATAGTAGGGAGTAGAGTAAGAGATGAGTCATGATTTTTTTCCAAGGTCTAGGAAGGATGGCGCATTCCTCTACTCCTCATTGGACCACTCCCGCTGGAGTCCCGGTCCCTCCCGCCAGAAAGTGGAGTTCTCGCCCACGAGCCCGCAATCACTCCTCGAGTGAAGACACGGTGTGCGTCACCGCTGCACAAAGCACAAGCTCGCCTCCTTAGAGAACTTGTCGGACTCCGCGAGCCGACATGGTTGCTCACTATTGATGCCCCTTTCACCGGCGGGCTCAAACCATGTATAAATGTGTGACAACCTTCACAACCAATCACGATAGGCTCGATCACCGATATCTAACCGGTCTAGGTCGCACCATAGACCAAGAGTTACAACCTAGATCACACCCTCAAGGACACCCTGGCCTTAGATGTGTATCAATGCTCATATTACTCTTAGTAGCACTCTCAAGATATCCAATATCCTCTCCTAGTGCTCCTCTCTTGACCCTTTGACTCCCAATAGATGCTCCCAACAATCCCCATGGCCAAAGGCAGTCTCCAAGACCCCAGCAACGAGTTTATATAGGCTCCCAACCTCAAACTAGCCGTTGCTCCACGAAATTGCCTTTCTGAACACACTGACCAGACTATCCGGTCATTGCCTGACCGGACCGTCTGGTCACTCTGGTAACGGCTCTCCTCAGCCGCTGGCTTCCTTTGTCCAGGCAAATTCCTGTACTGACCGGGCTGTACGGTCACTGGACCGGACCATCCGGTCCACTTTCTCTCTCTATTCCAGGAGCCTCCGTGAAATGCACCTCTTCTACCTCCCTACACCCCTACTGACAGGACTATCCGGTTAGCAGACCGGACCGTCCGGTCTGTATGGAGTCTCCTACTGAGAGAGTCCTGCTCCTCACGCTAAGTCCTGGAAAACTCCCCATAGTGATCGTACAGTCTGGTCTCCACTGACCCCTATGTCTGGTCTCTATGTCTAGAAGCTGAAACTCGTCGTCCTCGCTTGACTTGGTTTCCCGGCTTCTCCGAACAACTCCTTGGCTTCTCCATTGTCACCTAGTGCCTGTGATTTCACCGAGCATCCATGCACATCACCGACTAGATATGACCTAAGAGAAATGATCTAGACCACCTTGATAGTCCGGTTTTTCCTATGGACTCAAAGCCCTAATAACTAGACAAGTGTTCTCAATACTTGCTCCATAGCTTGTCCTTAGCTTTGATCCATCTCCATCAACCCTTGGACTCCATCAAGCTCACAAGCCTCCATGCTTGCGGTCATTGTCATCAATCACCAAGGCAACCATCAATGATCATCATAAGATAGATAAGGTTTCCTACATGCACAACACTCGTGTAGACATTAGTCACATTTCATGTTTGTCATTCATCACCAAAACAATCATACCTTGGGGTGACCTTAATGGTCATGAACCTTACACCTGTGCTTTGCACTGTTTTCTTAGGTGACCCCTCCATGAATTTGGTTTGTATGACGACAAGCAGGCACTACTACAAACCAAATAGTACATTACCCGTACTTGTGCATACCCGCACCATACTCAACATCCTCCTGCTTGGGTCATCTAAATTACCCAAATGATAATTAGGTTCAAGTGAATATTAGTCAAGTTTATTATTATTCAATTTTAATCCCCCAAAGTACTACACTAGCATGGCGTACCCAAAATCCCTTACACTATGTCATAACCCAGGTGACAAGGAATAATAAGGAAGGATAAATGACACGGGATTCAAATTTAGACAAGTATGCATGAAAATAAACTAATCCTTAATAGGTGCAATATGGTCAAGGACACTTGCCTGTTCCCCTACTAACTGCTGCTCAAATAGTCTTGGAAGTTCTCTTCTTTCTCGTCCTCTAATATCGATAAACACCGAAAAAGCATATGTAAACAAATAAGAAACATTACACCAAACAGTTCCTGATGACTATGAAAACAGTATCAGAAGATAGTACTCGTTCCTATGATTCTGTGAGCACAAAAATTAGCTAAATCGAGCTAAAAGTTATGAAGCTTTAGAGACTAAGGGTCTTTTAGCAAAATTAACTATTCGGAAAAATTAATTTTTTAATTAGTTTTATAAATCAAAAAGCAAATAAAAATTAGTTTCATTAAGCAAAGATGCTATAGAAATAGATTTTATTTTAGAAAACATATTTCTTACTTAAATAGTAAAAAGCTAGTGAGTTAAATATAACTTTAGTAAAGTGTTGGAAACAAATTGTAAACTACGAGGGCTAATTTTATAATTCATAAAAAGTATAGGGGATTTTATGCAAAAACAAATGACCTAAATTATATTTCTTTTAAAATCAGGGACCTAAGCGTAAAACATGCATTTAGTGGGATTTACATGAATTAAAATAAAAGCTAAATTTGATGGACTAAGTCCACGGTTTTCGTGGACCAGCTAAGCATGATGGTTCACTCGTCCATCGTAGACCAGGCTTATAACCCTTTGGGATCTTCTAATCCTGGTCGTTGATTACAAAACTGACGAAGGGGAAGGGTTCCTGCGAGGCGGGCGGCAGACAACGACGGTAGAAACAATAGCAAAATTATGAGTTACCCACTCATACCATAATACTACAGGTTACCCACCTGTAGCTACCACCCAAATCTGGTTACCCACCAGATGCTCCCAAGTATCCATCTAATCGTGTGAGGATTCAGGCCGCCCTTGACTGTGAGCAGGGCTGTTATAACAGTTTTACACTCTGCAGAGGTTACACAAATTTACCCACAGGTTGGTGTTTTCATCACTATTCAGTGACTAAAGTCTCCCTATTGCCAACACACTACCGTAGGTGTGAGGCCAAGATATCACCACATGACCTTTCAAAGCGCTTCCTAGCTTGCAAAATGTCCACGCTAAGGTTTCACCAATACGGGATTAACCATCCCTACAGAGGCCCCCTCTGGCGCCGTGGCTAGAAGTAACCCTTCATCACCTGAGGCCGAAAGTAACCCTCTCGTCCTCCTTCCTCGAACGCCCGCAAAACTCGGAAGACATCTAATACTAAACCATGCCTACCCATATCAGCCCTGTGCTTTGTGCTATTTTCTTGGGTTGCCACTCCATGAATTTGGTTTGTATGACCACTAGCAGGCACTACCACAAACCAAACAGTACATTACCCGTACTTGTGCATACCCGCACCATCCTCAACATCCTCCTGCTTGGGTCATCTGAATTACCCAAATAATAATTAGGTTCAAGTGAATATTAGTCAAGTTTATTATTATTCAATTTTAATCCTCCAAAGTATTGCACTAGCATGACGTACCTAAAATCCCTTACACTATGTCATAACCCAGGTGACAAGGAATAATAAGGAAGGATAAATGACACGGGATTCAAATTTGGACAAGTATGCATGAAAATAAACTAATCCTTAATAGGTGCAATATGGTCAAGGATACTTACCTATTTCTCTGCTAACTACTGCTCAAATAGTCCTGGAAGTTCTCTTCTTTCTCGTCCTCTAATATCGATAAACACCAAAAAGCATACGTAAACAAATAAGAAACATTACACCAAACAGCTCCTAATGACTATGAAAATAGTATCAGAAGATAGTACTCGTTCCTACGATTCCGTGAGTGCAAAATTTAGCTAAATCGAGCTAAAAGTTATGAAACTTTAGAGACTAAGGGTCTTTTAGCAAAATTATCTATTCAGAAAAATTAATTATTTAATTAGTTTTATAAATCATAAAGCAAATAAAAATTAGTTTTATTAAGCAAATATGCTATAGAAATAGATTTTATTTTAGAAAACATATTTCTTACTTAAATAGTAAAAAGCTAGTGAGTTAAATATAACTTAGTAAAGTATTGGAAACAAATTATAAACTACGAGGGCTAATTTTATAATTCATAAAAAGTATATGGGATTTTATGCAAAAACAAATGATCTAAATTATATTTCTTTTAAAATCTGGGACCTAAGCATAAAACAGACATTTATCAGGTTTTACACAAATTAAAATAAAAGCTAAATTTGGTGGACTAAGTCCACGGTTTTCGTGGACCAGCTAAGCATGAGGGTTCACTCGTCCATCGTAGACCGGGCTTATAACCCTTCGGGATCTTCTAATTCCGGTCATTGATTACAAAACTAACGGAGGGGAAGGGTTCCAGCGAGGCTGGCGGAAGACGACGGTGGTAGAAACGATGACGCCATGGGTAGTGGTGGTGGAGCTCTTTGGGGGAATCGCTTCGGGTTTCGTTTGCTATGGTTCTTGGCCCAAATTAAAACGGGAATGAGGGGAGGTTTACCAGGCTGTCATGCAAGGCTAGAAGGGGCTTGGAGGCAGTCAGCGTCGAAAGGTGGCGGTGATGGACGATGCAGCTAGTCGAGGATCGAAGCGCGCACTTGGAGCTCTTGCACATGGGCAAATGGGTTAGGGGTCGAGGTGGCCGGAAGAAGGAACAGCTCACGGTGGTGCAAGTCACTGGAGAAGACGACGGTCGGGGAGGTCTTTCTACATGGGATGGGGAGCCAAAAGCATCATGGAAGGCAAGTGTAGCTGAGGGGGGACCTGTACTAGATTTTATAGGAATCGAGAAAAAGCAGAGAGGTTACGAGTGGAGCTCGCCGGAAGTCAATGGCCACATGGCCGTCAATGGACAATAGCGCTCGCGAGTACACAATTTAAGCAACTAAGATATGGGAGTGGGGGAGAAGTGGGACAAACTGTTTTGCGAGCTCGGTGGGTTGATTTCAGAACCGGGGAGGTGGTGGTGCGGAGCATTGGCAGCAGTTTCATGGCGGCGGCGGTGTTCGAGCGAGGGGACAAAAAAGGCGTCGGCGCGTGGCTAGGCCGAGCTAGATGGCGAGCTGGGTTATGGGGATCGGGCCAAAATAGTATTTAACTTAAGCTCAGGGGTCTAAATGTAAAAAGTAATTATCCTAGAATTTAGTGAATTAAATTCTAAAGTGGTGGACCGGGTTTACAGGGTTCATGGACCCGAGATAGGGTGTGGTTCATGGTCCATGGTGGACCGGGGCTGGTGGGCAGCTTGGCTGCTGGTATGGACAGAAGAGCACCAAACTTGGCTTGCGCGTTCCTGTTGATTGGCTATATAAATCAAGCTACAACTTAAGCCTATACGTCGCAAGAGTTGTGGAACATGATATAGGCAAAGTGGTTTAGATGTATGCTCACCGAGTTGTGGAACATGATATAGGCAAAGTGGTTTAGATGTATGCTCACCTGATAGGCAGATCGAAGGGTAGAAATAAGGCAAGGCTGCAACGCGGCAGATGACGGGCCAAACACGTTCCTGGAGTCGTCAGGTAACATCTTGGGGAGGGCTCCTTCCATCTAGTAGCAGACTTCCTGGAACACGATTCGGATCAAGAGTTGCAGCTTAGCACGCTCGGGATTGAGCACAGAAAAGTTCGACTTTACCATGTCACACGCAGTCTGCGAATTGACACGAACCAGTGGCCATGGCGAACATGATTCAGGTCTCACCGCTGCTCTTCTCTCTGATTTTTGGATATGTTGGAGAGAGGAACATGGAACACGAGCTGGTGAAGTTTCACGTCGTTTGGTGCAGTGGATCTCTGGGAACGCCAAAGCCAACATGGAGCTGTGTTGCTGGACGCGACGGGGGCAGAGGAGATGGTGATGAAATTTGGACTCCATTGGCCGGGATAGAGAGAGTGAAGACGGGGGGCGTCGATATAGACTGAAAGGGGAATGCCTAAAGGATAATGACAACAACAAAAAAAAAACAACCTAATTTAATTTATTAACTTGAGAAAGTATGCCTTTTGCCTACACAAAAATGAGAAATATTTAATTAAAGTTAATTTTTAAACTATTACAAAAAGTTTTAAAATTTAGTGAAATTTTATTAACACTCTAATATTGAAATTTTGGATGTTACAAAAACTTTAAGTGACTTATGAGGTGATTTATGTAATTATAACATATACTTTTTATTTATTTATTATTATTTTCCTTCATATCTCCTTCCTCGATTTTTTTGGGCTAATCAAACTTGTTTGTTTCTTGTAAAGTTATTCCACCATAATTTATCATTGCTCATGTAGTTTTATTTACAATTTTTTGTTATAATTTTTTTTCCAAACTTTATAATTCTGCTAAACCAACCGATTGACCGTTTTTTTCATCGGACAACCGGTTTCATCGAAAACAACAAAAAATGGTCAAGTTTTTTTTACTGTTTTTAATCCATGCCGGTAATACTTTTGTTTCCTTGTTGACCCCTCTCGTTCTCTCTAAATTGAAAACTTTGCACGAAAGTATCAAAGTAGAACTTTATTTGAAAAATGTAATCTTATAGATGGCTTGGAAACTAATATGAAATTCTTTTTTGAAAACATTAACTGAAAGCTATTGATTATAATAGAAGTTCTTAAACTTATTTTGCGGTGTCATCCAAATCCACAAACTTGTAAATTGCATAAAAATATCTGTAAACTTGGAGTGTTCTTAGGACTTGTTTGGTATGGCTCTGCTCTACCACAGAACAGCTCCAGTCCAAAACTCTACTCTGGAGCTGCTCTGTTGTGGAGTTGGAGCTGTCTATGGGCGTGTTTGACTATATCACAAACACCGGCTCCAAAGAAGAAAAGTTTGAGGGTGAATTGACCTTCTTGTCCTTCATTGACCTAATTACATGTTATTAGGATGCAAAATGAACTTAATTTTCAAAAAAATGTAAAGTTCAAAACAAACACATGATAATGATAAAGTGCTATCACATTACATAGTCAATCCAAAATAAGATCAAATGAGTTCATTATCTGAAATTGTTACACGAATGTTCAAAGTAATTCCATGCTATAAAGAGAGATGTTGTCGTGCTATCACGAAATGCATCCATTGTAAGCCAACTTGATTCAGACATTGAATTATCGACACTAAAATGCCCTTTGCTACTTCATAAAGAGAATAACAAAGAATGCAAATTGAATATCGGGTCGATTGAGGAGAAGGAGCAAGGGCATCGGTCCTCGTCGCCGCTCTGCCGCACGACGAGCTCCTGTCTTCATCACCACATTGGCCTTTAGATGGCACCGCTCCAGATGAGTGGGATAGGGCCGGCGAGGGGTGACACAGGGCGGACGCCTTCATAACCATTTGAGTGTGCCACCTCAAAATATATGAATGTTTTAGTGATTGGATGACAAGCATGAAATATGCTTAATGTCTACATGATTGTTATGCATGCAGGAAATTAGCTATCAACTCAGCACTGAACAATGAACACGGTAAATGGTCTCCTTGGTGATTGCTGTGGACTCGGTGAAATGCCATGAGGATCTTGATGGAGAGTCACGGTGTTGAAGATAGATCAAGGCTAAGGATCGCTAGGTCCAAGTATGTTGTGATCAATTGGCTAGATTATAGGCTTGAGTCCATAGGAAAAATCAAACTATCAAGAGGGCATGAGTCATTCTCTTAGGTATCTCTAGTGTTAGAAATGTTGGGATGCTCAAGTGAAGCTCTTGGATGCTAGAAGTAGCAATGGAGAAGGATCAACCAAGGTTGGTAAGCTTGGAAATGGATAAGGAGTTTCCACTCTATGACATGTTATCGTAAGCTACGATGAGATCGCCATAAGGTCCATTGGGAAAGGCGCTCCGTACACGCAGGTATGTGAGTGTCACCGTACACTTCGGAGGTTAAGTCACCGTAATGTATGGTGAGTGCCAGAGAGATGTATAGATGGGCTGCAAATCTCTGGACAGGCATAGGAGGTCACTGTAGGATATGGCGAGTCAAGGAGCGAAGAAGTTCAAAATATTGACGTCTCTGTTGAAGCGACGATGATGTTGTCGTGAGGTACGGTGACCTAGAAGATTGGAAAATGATCAAAACTCAAAAGTAGCTATTGAGGGATGGGGGCGGGGGGAGGGGGTGTTGGTGGTTTCTAGCTACCCATTTTATCTACCAAAAAGAGATGTTTTACGTCTTAATTTGATAGTATTGACTAACAATTCACCCCATATTTGCATATATTTGTAGTTGTTCTGTTTTGGATGTAATTGCAGAAAACAGGTATAAAATAGGGCATTTATGGATAAAGAATCAAAGAGCAACAAGGATGGGCCAGATACAGAGCCGCGCCGATCGGCGCAGGAGGGTAAAAGACAATGAAAATCATAATTTGGTCCAAGGACAGAGGCCTAGCCCAATACAAATCGAAGTCGGTGGAAGTTGACCTAATCTCGCCGGATGTAAAAGGAAGACATCTATCAAGAGCCAAGAGAAGGAAAGGAGAGAGATAACAATCGTGATATCCAGTCGTTAGAACTAGGGTTTCAAGATATTGGCGGTGACGGTTAGTCAACACCGACGAGAACCACCAGAAGGGAGGTCGCGCCAATCGGCACGACGGTTGCGCCGATCGGCTCGTGCGAGTTCTAGCGCTATTTCTCGCCCTTCTGCTATGCTTAGCAGGAGGATGAGCGAGTAGTCTCATATTCTCTTCTCTGGTGCGGGGATCTGGTCATATAACTCTCATACTTATTGATACTCTCTTGATGAATTCAATCTATGTAGTGAACTCAATTGTGCATCTATTTCATTAGTGTATCGGCCGGTACACTTCTGCCCATTGCATAGTGTAAGAAACCATTGGGGAGCTAATAACCTCTGTAGTGACAACTGGGGCGAACAAAACCACCATGTCTTGTAGAATATTGGAATCATCATCCGAGTTAATAAGGATAAGGTTGCATGCTAGTGAACCAATCCTAAGGAAAGAATCCTTCATTATCCTGTTACATCTCTAATAACATTCATCCACCACTCTCTCACCGTCATCATTCACACCAACCCAACCATTGCAATCTGTTAGTAAGCCTTTAATAGTAATAGTCCCGCTCGTTCCCTGTGGATTCGATAACCTTGGAATACTCTGAGGGAAAAAGAGCTATAACTGTACACCGTCCTCTTGTGGTATATAAGTGGATGCGTAACTACGACCAACAGGGGGGGGGGTCACCGTAAGCAATCATGACCTAGAGGAGAAGTTGGCCAGAATCTTGATGCCTATGTTGAAGATACAATGAACTCGACATAAGCTACGTCAACCTATAGATGGATTTCATGCAGCAAGGCACTGGAGATCATTGGTCACCGTAAGGTTGAGATAAGGTCACCGTAAGGTACAGTGAGGTCATCATAACTTACGGTGGTATGTTATGATAGACTCTTCTACAGGTTCACAGGTTTTTGACGATGACTAGTGGAGTGGTTGTAGCCTATATATAGATGTTGCTAGGGTCCTGGAGATCCCTCTTGGCCATTTGGATTGCTAGAGAAACCTATAGATAGCCAAGAGGAGAAGTGAGAACACTTGTGCAAAGATTGGGGAGCTATCTTTGAGTGCCTAGGAGAGTAACAAGAGCATCCCTTAGTGTTAGTGCTATTACTCCTAGCCTATGACAAGGCCTAGACCGGTTAGGTATCAGTGATCGAACCTATCAAGTGATTGGTTGTGAATGCCACCACAAGTTTGTACAAGGTCAGATCTCACCTCCAAAAAGAGTATCAAGAAGAGAGCGTCCGTCCATGAAGAGAGCGTCCGTCCATGCACTCCAGGAGTGCGACAAGTCCTTGGGGGAGGCAAGCTTATGTTCCGGGAACAACGGTTTGCAACTGTACTATCACTCCGGGAGTGATGCAAGCTTGTGTATGAGGACTCCATGGTTGAGTGGCAGGAGGGATCCATACTCCAACAGGAGTGATCCAATGAGGACTAGGGGAAGGCGCCATCTTTCTGATACATCGGGCTAAAAATCGATGAGCCTTCTCTAAACCCTGTCCTTACTACTTGCATTTACTATTCCAAATCTTGTGCTTGTAGTATTGCTCTAATTCTTGTTACTTGGAATTTGGACCTTTGTTGTGTTAGCTCATCACTAGAATTGCAAGAGTAGGACTCCTATCTTGCTTAGTGTGCTGAATTGATTGATTGCTTGATCACTAGTTTGCATATGAGTTGGCTGATGTGTGAATCACTAGCATGTGTAGGTTGTTCTTACCTTTCATAGGGTCTTATATCATGCAAGAGTGCCTCTACTAGAACTACATAGGTGTTTCTTGAGTGCTAAATAGAGAAGCTTGTATGTAGAGTTTGTCACGAGAGTTCCTGGTTCACCCCCCCCCCCCCCCCTCCCCTTCTCGGTCACTTGGTCCTTTCAGGGCGGCGTGGGGTGGGTGAGCGCAGGGGCATGGTGGAGTGGTGCGACATACGATGGATCAGGGGGCGCACCTTGAGTGGCAGCTAGTGTTGGGGAAGTGCATCGAGCAGAAAGGCGAGTGGAGGGAAGGAGTAGGGTGCGCCGGGACTAGGGACAGAAATTAAAAGATCAAATCATTTTTTTGGTGTGTGTAATGAGTGGCAATGATGGGTAATTATTTCAGAACTCCGAGTCTATGTTCGTTTTGCTGATTCATGGGGTTGGGTTTGAGGTGCTATGTAGAAATGAACTAGAGCTCCAAGAAATCTTTAGAGTTGATCTGCTCCCAAATTTTTTGAAACTGGGGTGTTTGGGTAGTTTTGGGCTGCTCAGATTGGAGTTCGGCTCCAGAGCCATGCCAAACACCCCCTTAGTATCATCTATGAACTTATAAAATATAGTAGTACATTCCTAAACTTGTTTCGTGGTGCCATTTATATCCAAAGATCTCTATTATAATAGAAAACATACCTATGTGACAGGTTACATGGAGCTTGAGCCATTTTCCTCCACTATCGACAATATGTTTTGATTATCTGCCTCATATACATCTCCTAGCTGCCTCCTCCTTTTTCTGCCTCTCTACACCATACTTCCATCATGGTGCAATACTGCAATGGCTCATCGTCCATTGTTTGTCATTAAAAACCACAGTTGTTGGTGTTGCATCACCAGTGAGCATCGTGGTGACAACTTTACGCCCTATAACTCTTCAGAAATCCATATGGTATTATTTGAAGTCTTCATTCATTATTCTACTAGAAAGTGCTTCCAGATCTGTTGCAAGTAGTCAATAGTGACACGGGACATGCCACATAGGCAGATTTCTGTATTCAGATAAAGTTTTCAACCAAAATAACATCACAAGACAAGTTAAAGAATGTGTTTATTGAAATTAAAAGTTCATGGGCCGTGATGACATCATGGGACAAAGTTTAAAGACGTATTTGTGTAATTTACAAGTTTATGGACTTATTAGATAACATCTCGAAACAAGTTTAAGAACTATTACTGTATTTTATTCATTATAATGCGGCTGACAATATCCTACCAACCAAACGTCAAATGTTTTTTTTTCTATTAATTATTCATTCTTATGTGTTACTACCCTGTTTCAATATGTATGCATTTGTTCATTTAAAATAATATTTTCTTGATACAAAAGATATCAATTGAATAGCACATATGCTTTTTATCATTATGGTTGGTAAGATTCATTATGATGAAACCAATCTGTCGGATTTAAATAACAGATTTGATGCGAGTGTTGTATTTATGCCTAATTATTCTTTTAGAGAAAGACCACAATCCCATAGATAATGAGACGTGTATGGTGACTTCGTTAATTTTAAGATCCTTATTCTTTCATAGACGCTTATAGAGGTAGGGTGTGCCATATGCGTGCATGTTCATAGAGGGTGAGTACTGGCACGTGTGTAAGTGTCTGCATATGTATTGTGTTAATTTGTAAAAAAAAAAATGAATACACAAACATTATGTTGCATAATATTTTTTTTTGATAACAGAAGAAAGACAAAAAAATGCACCATATATTTAGTTTATTCTAGTATCAAGCATAAATCAAAATTGAGCAAGCTTATTGCTGTGAACATACTTCTAAATTTAGGTATAATAAATGTAAGGAAGAGCCTGATTTTCAGTTAACAATTTACATACAGTTTTTCAAGAATAATATATACACAATATTTGAGCTAGGGACGACATCTCTTACAAAAAGAAGTATTAAATGATGTATTCAGCCTTATCATAATTCATTTATCATGACAATGACATGGGCACCACTTGATATTACATACATAATCCAGACATGCCTTTCATTAGGTTGGTGAAAGTGACCCTAGTATCAACTGTTCAGGATCCAATACTCTCTTGCAGCTATCTCTTTCCTCCCGTAAAGTGGTGTTCATCCACTGTTCAGAAATCTGCGTGCTCACAGCATATGAGAGGCTGAAACGTCAGAACATGTCTATACACCAGTATCATTGCAAAATTATGTTTCAAGAACCTTTGTACATTTTATATATCAGGAAAATGGAATTTATATTTTTCAGCATGGTTCAGACTTCTGAATCAGATATTAACCTGACGAGATCACACTTAGGATACATTGGAAGTAGAACTAACAGACAGAATGATACGAAAGTTACAACCTACAATATCAAAGTAGCTGAATTAAAACTCAATTAGAAAAAAAGTCTTGATAGCTTCTATAATTCTGGAAAATAAAGCTATTGGACAAATTCATTTAGTACTAATAACCAAGGTCTGGTAAAATCCAGTAAAGTAAAATATCTTCGAACACTTTCATATATACAATATCAATATCACTACGTCACTAGATGCAAAGATCTCTACAAGATGGAGTAGTCATATCTGAAGAGCCCATAAGTTTTGTAGCTCAAACATATACACATACTTGAGTCCTGAACTAATAACCGAACGTTTGCAAAAAATCAAAGTATTCAAGAGGATAAAAGGCATCTCAACTGAAGCAAGTTCTCCTCATTTGAGATGTTAAGAGAGAGGCGCAGATTTGTCAGGAGTGACTCTTGCTCCCATGTCAGAGGTCCAGAGGCATAGAAAGCTCTTACTGTTGATTGGTATGCCTGTAGCTCCAGATCATGCAAATCCATACTTAAACTGGGTCGATGCACATTCCTATCCTCCCACAAAGATCTTGCTGGACATGTAGACATAGCATCGTCAGGGAAGCAACTGCCTATTTCAACTGATTGCCGGTCAACATTGGTAGAGTACTCCAAGCAATTCGCGCTACAACTAGCCACTGAACACTCGTTCTCTTCTCTAGCACGTAAATGTATTTGAGATGAACTAACAACTTCATATGCAGGTTTTGTCTTTGTAAAACTATTCCTAGCAAGATCATTGTGTTTATTACTTAGAGGCCTATACAAGCAATCACCATCGATGCCATTCCTAGCAGAGACCTTCAGAGGTAACACTTTCTTGTTCGGCTGATGAACTTCATATGCAGCTGCTTTAGTTGTCTTGCCTGTTACTCTAATAAAACCATCAGGTCGTGTCCTCCTTGTTTTAAGCTTCATAACAACTCTAGTAGCAGAGGAAGGACAAATTTTGGATGATTTACACCTCTTAGTCCTGTGACCATCTTCTTCAGAGCCTCGACAGTCCTGTTTCATGAAAACAATTCAAGTGTGGAAAGGTGTGATCAGCAAGTTGGACTAGCTTACTCAACTCAGCGACTTGAAAAGTGAAAGAAAAAGGTCAAAACTAGTAATGATTTAGCAGGTAGTTCAAGTACATGCTGTAGCACAACTTTAATTGAGTACTACAGTTATAGCCAAATGTACCTGATTGATAGCAACTGGAAAACAGAAATTATAAACAGCATAATATTCTGATGAGAATCTTGAGAACATCATCTGGTAATCTGGACTGATGAATATAACCAAAAATCTATAATGCAGGTTTGAAAGGACCAATTAATGGTATGCAAAAGATTAAAATTGGAAATTAGTTTTCACCTTGTCTATTACACTTGACTGCTTGCCATGATTAGCCTGTGGAGCCCTCAAGCAAGATATGTGGAATTCCTTCAGCTGGATGATGCATGTGAGCCTGATGACGAAATAGTCATTCTTCAGCACCTTTATAATCTTTCCAGGCCTCCACAAGTTATGATAAAAAACCTCAATTATGTCACCAAGAATCCAGCTACTTTCTCTCAGACCAACTAGTCGATGAGGTCTAACGTCTTCTCTTTGCATCATCTTCTTAACTTTAGGCTTCATTCCAGCAATCAAACGTAGGGGGTTATCCCTAAGATCTGTCCTTTGTTATTTAATTACAGCAGATGTCACAATAAGGTATAAGCCTCCACCTGCTATAGTCGTTTGAACTGTTTTGCATACAAAAGAAAAACCATTAGTACATGTCAAAAGAAGATTACACAAAGGGATACATGTAGAAATATGAATTGTTAAGAATGAAAACGTATCTTGGTAATAGCCTAAATTATTTGTCTCAGGTATAACGTACAGGTGAAATACAAAATTCATCATTGATAAATGTTTTTGCAGCAGCCAGCAGAGTCTAAGAGTATGCTAAGAATCAAGAGGCTATCGGTACACCAGCTTGTACCAGGCTTTTTTTTTAACACAGTTACTGCAAAGCAAGTTAGAGAGACACAAAGCACACTTTGCACATCAGTTGAGCAAAGAACTCAGCAGAGAACAGAAGGCATAGTCACTCCAATCTTTTTTTGACCAGAATAGTCACTCCAATCTGGATTGGGAAGAAGATGATCATCCAGTAAATGAAACAGCTGCTAATTAAATATCTTCAACTTTCAAGGCTCACAACAAGAACTTGATTCAAGAGTGTTGATAGTCACATTAAGAAAGATTATGTTGCTACTATTTACATGCTTTCTTAAAACTATATAGCTGACTAGCAAAGTAAATCCAGGAAAAAGGAAAAACAAAACCTGAACCTTCTTATATAGCCGAAAAAATGAAAGTAGAACAAGGAATCACTCATGCATCATTGACATCGACTGCGTAAGGCCAGGTACAAAATTGGGGATAGTAAGAGGCTACACTTAAGCGTAAAAGTAACTGAATCAACTACAACTTTTGTAGAGTTTTACAGAAATCATTTCACTGTTGGTGCCCAAGCAGACCCTGTCTACTACTAGAAGTTAACTGAAATAACCTAAACATGATAACCGATACTTAATTTTTTTTTTCAAAAACACAGGAGCTGTGCTTCATTGTATTAGAGAGAAAAAGAAATGGTCCCCTACATGATCCTCACTCATATGGGGACCTACTATGAGTGAGTCAACCAATACTTATCACTTATCAGTGAAACCCTACCTTGCTCTTATTTCAGGATAAGCGACAATGAACCACAACCTGCTTCCCAAGCTCAGAAGTATTCAGAAGAAAATTGAAAACATTTGTCCTTTGGAAAAGTCAAACCACTGTGTAGCCAGACAGTCACCCAATATGGATCAGATAAGACATCCCTTCATCTAACAACTAGTTAAATCGGTTAACACCGATATAAGGGCAATAGAAGTTACCAGCAGGAAGCTAAAAACGGAATCATGAACATAAGAAATAAACATATATCATTCAGACAACATTAGAAAGGTAAGTACAACAGAAACTGTAATTGACAGAGATGGCCTTCCCTAAACTTGGAATAAAAAATGTGTAACAGTCAACTAAACAAAATTGTATACAACCCAAATTCACTCAAACTACAAATACAAACGAATCAAAGGTGGTCTCTAGTCTATACGGATCTGAGAACAGTCAGATTATCGTAAGAACTCTCTTTTGACCTCCGTTTAGAGAAAAAACATATAAATACAGATAACGTTGACAAACAGCAGCAGCTCAAACGGGATTTTCGAACCCAGAGAGCTCGATGGGAAATTCGACGCACAATCTTCAAGAATATTGACTCGAAAGAAATTCAAGAAATCTGCTTGAAGCACTCCTCACCTGAAGAACACCAACAAACCAACTCGCCTTGCTGATCCAATCAGGCTGTTCTTCCAATCAATCTGGAACGGGTTACAGGTCCGAATCTTCGACGGCAACCAAGGAACAGGAAGAAACAAAGAGGCATATAACTAATCAAGTCTCGCCACCCCCCAAACACCTCAAATATAGATACATCCAATGTCAAACAGATTTTACAGATTAAGAGCATCGAAGGTGACCAACCTGGGCGGGGCGGAATAGATAAATCCGACGACTAAGAAGCACCAGAGGAGCCCAATTCCGGAGCCAACCGTATGAGAAAAACGGTGTGCTGGCTTGCTCTACAGATTGGCTGTTTCTTCCGGTTCTTGCTTTCGCGTTTCCTGCGTCTCAGTCACGGGATGATTTTTTTTTTCCTTTTCCCAATTTAATTCTACACATAGCTCATACTGTAAATACTGGTAGAATTATTTCCTTTAAAAACAGATCTGAGAATGCGCTTGATTCGAACACTGATGCTTAATTGCTTTATTTGGTTCCTTTGTTTGTATACATATATGACGGTTTTAATTTTTTAAACCACAATATAAAAGGAAGACCACTCAATTCCTCACACATATATTTGCTTAAAATTCACGTTCTGATTGGAAGTAAATTAAATCGTCTGGTTAGGTTAGAGTGTACTAGGAGGTGATTGATGTTTTAATGGTGCCGTCCAGACAGTGAAAGTATCACATTCCACAATAAGAAGGTGATGGAATAGAAATAATAACAAATAACATAAGCTTCCTAAAAAATTATCTCAAAAAAATATTTTTAGTAGTATTCTAAAAGTTAGTAGGGATAATTTTTTTGTCTTTTCCATCAGTTATCATTAAAACTGGATCAAAAAACCTTTTGATTGGACAATATTAGCACATTTGGCTCCACTCCAAAACTCTAAGGTGAAGCTGTCTGGAGCCAGTCAAACACCCTAGTTCCAAAACTCTATGGAGCAGCAACTCCATCTGGAGTTGTTGGAGCTCTAGTTTATTTTGTTAGAGTATCTGTTTTCCAACTCCAAGAACTATGGAGTTGTCATAGAGTTGGGGTGAAATTACCCATATTTGTCACAGGTTACAAAGTGAACCGTTATTTTTTTTTCTTTTTCCCTCACCGTGGTTGCTCTCGTGACTCTCTGGATCTCGTTCCCTCGCGTCCACCCCCGGTCGACGGCGACTCCAAGTTCTGATGCACCGGCTGCTAGCAACTCCATGCTCCGACACCCCCCTCCCCCCTCCTCGCCAAACTGCTCCCTGGTCCGGCGCGCTCGTCCCCTCCCTGACGACCTCCTGCTCTGGCGCACGACCCCTCTCCGGCGCTTCCTGCACTTGGAGAGTGTGGTCGGGTCCAGCGAGTTGGCGGTGCGGAGCTTGCGCTTGGAGAGGGTGGCCGGGTCCGACGAGTTGGCAGCGCGCGGGGATCGGATGAAGGGGGTGAGGAGGGAGGTGAGCGTGGAGGCCGGGATGGAGGAGCGCGACAGGTAGGAGCCCATCTCGTTGGCATAGGCCAACAAACGACAAAGCATTGATGGCCACCTGGTCATTGTGGAGGGAGAGGAAGGGCACTAGCGATGAAGACGGGCCATTGGCGGGCGCCGCGCGGAAGGAGGAGACACACCGTGAAGCGTTGATGGCCACCAGGTCATTGCGGAGGGAGAGGAAGGGCGTCTGCGACGAGGCTAGGCCGCCGGCGGGCGTGGCGTGGAAGGAGAAGACCCACCGCGAAGCGGTGATGGCCACCGGGTTGTCGCGGAGCCGCTGCAAGGATCCAGAGAAAAAAGATAACGTAGAAAGAAAAAGGAAAAAATGATAGAGAGGATGACATGTAGGGTCATGAGTTAGGGGTAGCAATGGAAATTTATTTTGAAAATTCTCTTTCTGGAGCTGGAACAAACTCCTGACCAAACACCTTCATAAACAACTCCAACTCCACATCAGAGTTACTCCACAGTGAAGTTTTGGAGCAGAGCTGCTCTGATGTGGAGTGGAGCCATGCCAAACAGGTCCTAACTTCTCCTTATTTCTAACATAGTATGCATGCTTGATTGGATGGAGTGACATGATTGCCGATACCTTCCTGGGATGTGCCAAAATCTTTTGATTGCTCTGTAGGCCTGCGGTATTTTTGGCAGAGGACATTTCTCTGAACACGTGATAGAATGCTACGATGATATCAATAGTACATTATACATGCACATATGCATGTCACAGTGTGTCCTACTACCTAGCAGATGTCCATAACTAGTGGATTCTCTTAGAGTGTTACTATTGCCCCTTTGTATATTTGATAGGACTGGTTTCCTTCCCTTCTATCATTGAGTTTGCGAGGCATAAAAAACAATGCGCCATGGAAGGAAAAGAAAATAGCACGGAGGATTGGTACGGTGGTGAAAAGAGAGAGAGGCCCAAGCCATCTTTGGGAATGGTGGGCAGTAGGAAAAAGCCTACTACCAAATATTTCTGTCTTCCCTCAATCAAGTTCATCGCTGCTTCTTCGATATGTCTCAGTCGATGTGGAACAGGGGACAAGGGTTAACTGATATATCAAATTGGGTTGAAGTAACCGCAAAGAGGAGTTTCGTGTTAGCGCAATGGAGGACCATACTTCCTCACTCGAAGCCACAACCATGCTTGCCACGACTCTGCATCTCCTTCCTCTTCCGCAGGCAAGGAAAGTAGGATGTATAATTAATTACTCAATTCCTTTGATCCTACACTACAACAAAAACAGCTTGTAGCGGCGGATATACCTCACCACCGCGTAGACTATAAAGAAAGGAAACAAACCATAGCTAAAAATATGTTTGTAGTGGTGGGTGACATCTTCACCCGTCGTTACCATTGATTCGGAAAAACAAAAAAAAAGATGGCATAGCCCACCGGCCCACTCGTAGCCTGCAACGCCGCTCGTAGTCCAGGGAAGGGGGCTAGACGGATCTGACGAAGAGAGAGGGGGAGGGTGCCGGATCCACGCCCTAGAGGAGCCTGCTGCCACCACGCCGTCGGGGAGTGGAAGGGCCGTCGTCGGGGAGGGGAAGGGGTGCCGGATCCATGACCTAGAGGAGCCCACCGCCGCCGCACCGTCAGGGAGGGGAAGGGCCGCCGTTGGAGAGGGGAAGGGGTGCCTGATCCCCTTGGCCTGTGCTGCCGTTAGAGAGGAGGGGGAGGCACCATCGAAGAGGAAGGGGAGGCGTCGGATCCGGCCGCCCCTAGCGGCGCACTGCCTTCAGAGAAGGTGGAGGCACCGGATTCAGCCTCCCCTCACCACCGTGCGACGCCATCAGAGGAGGCGGAGGCCATGGATCTGGCTCCTAGCCCTTTGCTGTGCATCACCGTCGGAGGGGGAGGCATCGTTAGGCTTCCTCCCGCGCTGCGCACTGCCATCTCGGAGGGGAGGCGCCGGATCTGACCTCCCCTCACTGTGCGCCACTGTACGAGGAGGCAGAGGACACGGATCTGGCCTCCCGGCCCTTCGCCGCCGGAGGGGGAGGTGTCGGATCCAGCCCCCCCCCCCCCCCTTGCGCTATGCGTCGCCATCAGAGGGGGAGGCGCCGGATCTGCTGTTTGAGGAGAGAGGGGAGGGAGTTGGGGGGGGGGGGACGAGGAGAGAGTGGAGGGCGGCTGCGGCTGAGGAGAGAATGGGAGTGAGGCGGATGAGGGAGGGAGTGGGGTGGGATACCGATCTATGGTTCCAATTTTATAAGAACTATGTCTAAGAGCAACTCCAACCCTTCCCCTTTAATCTCATCACCTAAAAGAGGTTAAAGGGGATTCCTTCAACCCAGTTTTTGAATTATAAGTGATGGTGTTGTAGCAGTTCACCTATTCCATCACCTAAAGGGTAGGATCCACCATTTAGGTGAGGGATGAGTGGTCCCCTCCATAGAGGGGATGGTGGACTGGATTTAGGTGATCATCTAACCAAGGGGATAGGAAAGAGAAACTGATAAAGAAATTTTTTCCATCTCTATTCCCTATATGATAGATTTTTGTGTTTAGGTGATAGGAAAGAGGAAGGATTGGAGTTGCTCTAATGGGCCGTTAAATGGGCTTTAGTGGCGGACTATGTTATGGACCGTCGCTACTGCATGTTTGTAGCGGCAGCTGATGTTTTGGGCCTCTGCTAAAAGTGTCCGATCAATTGTAGATGCAGATTTTTATTGGGCTACCGCTACTTGAAATTGGGCTGCGCCGCTAAAAACACTTTTTCTGGTAGGGCTAGCACCTAGCCTGTTCGATCAATAACTAATCTTTATGTACATGTACTGCTGCTGATAGCAAGTAAACATTCAAGCATTTGGGGTGCCATGCTAATGTCTCGTTTCAGGACCATCTGGAACATTTGCGTATGCCATGTAGAAGTTTTTTTCCCAATTGGATAGACATGCTTCGGAAAGATACCATAGCTGGACACAGTACTGCTGTCATGCTGTGTATTAATTAGGCACTTCATGTCTGGTATGCTCACGCACAACAGACTTTCCAGTCCTCGACCACGATGGGCTAACGATCGCCTCGGGATAACTCTGCTCTGCGATACTTTTGATTTCAAACCTGGTCGTTTGCCTCGACTTGTCGCCTAGACTTTATAGTATATTTTGCAATGATTAGCCTTTGACCCATATAACAAGCACGTGAAGCTTTTTTAAGAATAGAATAGGTCCAATGAATGATTGTATTGCGGGATCTCATGAACAGATTATATAGGAATATATTACTTAGGGGGCAAAAAGCTTCCCATAGAGATAACATAAGATGAAATTATATGATCCTAATCTACCATATCTAAAGACATCCCAATGTACTCTATCGTCCCCTCATAGTCACAACAAGAGCAAAGCAGACGATATGGCTAGAGTGCTCGAGCAAGGTGGTAGCCCTTTGTGTCTATGTCGAGGTAGCCAAGAGGAAGGCCTATAGCCATGATCAATGATGTCATGCTTGAAGCAGCCGTGATCGTTTAGGTTGTCAATGTAGCCGATGGAAATAAACCTCATATGAGCCGAGGGCACAAGGAGGTGCCATGAAGTGGAGCGCATAGGAAAAAGTGCCATAGACGAAGGTGGTAACACATCAAGGACGAAGTCGAGGATGATGCCATCGAACCGCCAAGGCCGAGGCATGTACCAGGTTTGCCAGACCTAGTAGCGCATCAGGGATGAAGGCACACATCAGTGTTGCCAATACTACGTGTACGATGTAGATGATCCAACCATGCGTGAGCATCTAAGGGACCAGCGGAGGAGGCGTTGATGACAGTTGTGGTGCATAGAACGGCGGGGAAGAAGATGTCGATGCAGCCCGTGGTTGTCAGAGTAGACGAAGTAGTCGAAGAAGAGTCAGACAAGGTTGTACCGAACGAAGCGAAGAGGGCAGCCGAGCCATAGCGCAAAGGCCATGTAGCTTGGCATAGTGGTCACGACGGTAGTGGTTGTAGAAGTCGGCAAAGAACTCGAACAACCTGGTGAAGACCTTGCACGTGAAGTGCGCAATGACATAGTCAATAGTGTGGAGGATGGAGAGGCGAAGATCACGGGTGGCAATGTTGTGACGCAACAAGGCGACACACTCACAGCCATCGGAGTCAGCGGTGATGCACGCTCTTAGGACAACCATCCCAAAAGCACATGCGCCATGCCACAACACAAGTTAGGTGATCAATCTAAGGGCGCAGGCGCAAGGCGAACAAAGGTGTTGGGGAGAACAAACATGAAGACCATGCGGCGAAGGTGCCTGGCGGCATCGTGAGAGGGGTGCCCCTACGTGCACCGCACACTAGGACGGGCCACATGGAGGCGACAAGGAGGAGCCGATGATGATGTGGATGTAGAGGCGTGCAAAGTCAACAGATGGCGGGCGACACAATCTCGACCAGTGATCGAGTAAAAAATCAGAGAAAATAAAACCAAAACAGCAGCAGCAACATCTTGTGTAGGAATTAGGATCCTTGGTACACATAGCAGCAGGCTCCTTATCCTGTTATCCTTTGCTCTCACACGTCACACGGTCAACACCCGCGCGTAGTGAGAGAAAAGGAGCGGAGGACAGAGGAAGAAATCACGGTCACTTCAGGCGGTGCTGGCCACGATGAAGACTGGGCGGGGAGGAGAAGTTGGTCCCGCCGTGATGGAGAACGGTCGGGGTGAGCCTTGTCCGGCAAAGGAGCCAGGGCCTGACAGTGGAGGATGATGTGTCAGGGAAGACCACGTCAACGATGCCAAGGGAGTGCTCGAAGTGAGCCTTTGCCGACCATGGAGTTAGCAGCGCTGATCCTCCAAGCAGGCCATCGCCGGACAAGATGGCGAGGTAGGGGCTGGTAGAGTACGACGCTGATGGCAAGCGGCAAAGGAGGGATTGAGTCTGCTGACGGCGACCAAGTAAGTCCTTCATGATTTGTTGCGCGACCTTCTAGGACGATGGCCGATCGAGTCGATCGGTCTTGAGACCTTAAAGGGTGCGGCTGCCGGCAGAGCTCGACATGATCATCTCCCTGGGGCGTGCTAGGATGTCCTGGAGGTGGTGCGCTCGAGGGGCACCGTGGGAGACAGGGGCATGGACGTCGTGAGAGGAGGGGCGTCGGCAGCGCTAGGGTTTTGAGAGGGTTGGCAGCGGAAAAAACGGATCAAATTTTGGCTCTCTACCATGTAGGAGAGTAGAATAGATCGAATGGATGATTGTATTGCTGAGTCTTATGGGCAGATTATATAAGCAAGAAGCCTCTCTTAGAGATAAGGTAAGCTGGGATGACACGATCCTAATCTACCATATCTAGAGATATCCTAATATATATTCTAACACTTTTGATAGGCCGTCCGTGGCATTACCCTCCCAAATATTCTCTCCTTATCTAATCTGTCAAGTGTCAACACACACCACCTTATGTGTTAAGGCTCTCAGTCTTGCTGACGGACCAATGACGTTCGTGCTGAACTTTTTTACATTTTGCAAAACGCTGCATCATATCGGCACGCATGGTGTGTTTATCACACAGAAATCGTGCTATAGTCATGGGAGGCATCAAGAGACCGTGCATACACAGATTACAATTGAGAGCCCCTGCTTTGCCGGGAGTGATTTGCAGAGCCTCTGGCGCCTTCTCCCTCCCGACCCACTTGAAATTCTTCGTGCTTCAAAATTCAAACCACGATGACATATGGCTCATCAATGAAGCCAGGCACAGTGCTGCTACAGAACCCGATCCTTGCAAGATGGAGAAAACTTTGGAACGGTACTGAAATCAGGCGCCAGAGACGATGTGCCCCGACCGTGCTGGGCGCTCGGAGGTAGACGCATGCTAGAAGTTTCACATAGGCTGTCAAAACCTCAAACTGCGCTCACGTCGTGTCTCTTCTTCGCCTCAAATCACTCTGTCGTGTGTGTCAGCTCCCCAAATTTTGCGCCTCAAGAGAGAACATCCAGCGTGGGGGAGCACTGTCGTTGGGTCCCGGCTCTCTCCGTGCCCTTTCCATGGCTCTCGGCCTTTGCTTCTGCATGAAGCGTGCACGTGCACATGTGCCTGGTCATGTTGAAATAAAGTCCGTTAAGGGCAGAATCTTCAAGAATAAAGAGAGAACTCAGGAAAATTGTTGTGTGCAGTTTGTGCTTTTCTTAGATAATGGAGAAAATCATCGACCTTGTGCATACAGCCGAAGTACAACATTATTACAATATTTATGATACCAAAGCAATGGAAATAGAGTGCATATTAAACACAAAGCCTATGAGTAAACGACGACACATTGTTGGCAAAGATTTGCATCACCATCTTATCGTGCATCTTATGTGCTCAAGCACTTATTAATTCAACTAGATCAAGTGGCTCGCACAATAGCGCGGGCTAGACTCTATTTAGATACTCAATGCACTTTCTCAATTTGTATATATATGTACATAAAAATTTAACCTCATTCATTGCTAAAATAGAATACAAGACACGAGGAGAACAAAAATATAATTCAGGGAACTGTTCAAGATGGAGAAATTCACGAATTTTAGAACTGCATATAAATCAGGTTGCACTAACGAAAGGAAGGCATGTCATATTTTAAACTAAGAACATGACAAAACCGAACAGAAGTTTCAGTAGAAGCCTGGCAATCATATAATAATCTATCAAATATGAAATAAAGGACTTCCATACTTATTACGATGTTAACAGGCTAAAGAATCTAAGTTGACACAACTCATTATTTTCCACATTACAAGCATGGTTGTATGCTAACTGAATCCTTCATCTAGTCAGTCGATGCGTATTTGCCAGAACCGTCTTGAAAGGAGCTTGATGAGAGGGTTTGTTGGCCGGGTGAGCAGGCATCATTATTGGTAAACCTAGAGCTTTTGTGGATTACATGATCTTTTTTGTCACACTGTTTATTTCTTTCTCCTCTAAATTGACAGATGAGCAAAGCTTCAGGACAACATCTATGACCGCCCTGCATTGGTTGTTCATCAAGAGCAGTGACTGGCAACACAGCCAAAAAGGAGCCCTTCCCGCAAATTTACACTGCCACTCCCTTCTCTTTCTTCTTTAACAATTGGTCTGCCAACTGATTTCTGTCTCGATATAAGAGGCACATGAATTTTTTAACATTGAGTGACACCATTGCATTCCAATCCATCATTTTGTTGTTCCTTAATCCAGGGAAAATATTATGCTTATACAGCCATGATGTAGTGAACTGACATTGTTTCTCAAAATGCCAACTACAGTGTCCTCACCCGGTAGCAGATTAACATTTTCAACCTCTCGCTTGCTCACAACATTCGTGGATAAGCCACATGACCGCCTCACTGTCGGACTTGCAACATGTAGTGTGTCATCGATATTGCACAACATGTCAGTGTGTCATTGACATTGCATTCACCCGTGTGTGCAGCTCACATTGGCAGAGATGCATATCCGACGAGAACGTCCAATGGCCTTGTGGATTCTGACCAACCACTATACCACGGTGCATTATTACTGACTTATACTAGGCACCAAGTGTTAGTCGCTGAAGGTAGACAGCAAATAGTTGGTTGGTAATTTCACATATACCATTGTACTATCGGTCGGTAATAGTCGTAACCTTTACCGTTGAATTGTTGGTCGTTAAATGTCTAAAACAGTGTTTTTCTTCTCAGCGCAAGCCAATCGTATGTCGGTAAAGACCTGTAGCGACCGATTGTAAGTTGCTAAAGGCCCTTTTACCGACCAATCATATGTCATCAAAAGTGAACCGTGGTATAGTGAACGGCCAGTAATGATTTTCTTCTCAGCGCCAGCCAGAGGTTCTCATCGCTTGCACATTCAGCTTTGAGCAGGTGTCATGCACCTTCATCTATATGACTGCTCCTGTGTCTATAATACCCAACCCTCCCTGTTCTGTTAACTAAATTAATAGAAATAATTGTTTCCTAATAAATTGCAGCTATCCCTTAATCCTAAATGGATTTGCAGATGAACCTGACCAGCAAACGAGATCTATAAATCAAGAAATGAGTAACCAGATATAGGACTGAATCCTTCATGTGATCTTGCTACAAGCCTATCAAACTGTCCAAAGAGGAACATCATCTACCCAACTTATATTCTATACATAAATTAGCAATATAGCAATATTGACACAGTTTAGAAGAAAGAGGTGTTTGATGTGGTGGATTAAGGTGTTACCTTGTCTTTGACTCTATATATTGTAAATAACAAAACCATATACACCCGCTGGCCCTTATTTTCTCCTTTTTGGGTTAAGACGAACTGAAGATTCACAAATATCGATCCTTGCTTTCTGGATGCATGTGCTTGTGGCATCAGAATTAAAAAATCAATAACAATGATCCCAGAACCATCCATCCAAACATCTGTATACATAACTGATCTCTTGAGCGACGTGAGGGTTAGGAGCAAGCACATCAGCCTCAATCTCAACGGTCACAGCGATGCCATTTGCCATGATTATGCAATGATGTCAGCGGAGGACAACAATAGTGTGGATTCATGAATAACACAGCAGCATGAGAACATGGATTGGTCCCCAAATCCAAATGCCAAGATGACAGCTGCGGTGGCACTGATCGTACATGAGAGACAAAAAGGTGTTTGATTCTATGGATAAAGGTGTACTTTATCTTTGACTCTTTAGATTGTAATAAAATCACAAAACCATATACATCTCCTAGCTTCTCCTTTTCTCGATTAAGACAAAGTGACGAACTGAAGATTCACAAATACTACACCCTGCTTATTGAGGTGTGGCGAAGTTTATAGAAGAGCCTATGATTTAAAATCAAAATATGCTGTACACCCAGAATAATCAGCCAGGTTTTTGTTTTAGAAAAGGGACGCATCCCATATTCCATTATGTTCATATAGCAAAAGTATATCCATTGTTACATAATCAGCTAGTGCAATACAAAATGAAGAATATTTATTCAACCGTAAGTACACATGTATGCGAGCAGTCATCTCTAGCGTTGTAGCATAGAAACAATAAAAATTGCAAGTCATATCGGGACAAACCGGCAATGAAGATTCAATTCTGTTGATGTTCAAGCCATCCTTCGTCTATCTCCTCCCCTAATTCCATTAGCGTATAGCATCCCCTGCTCGGCCCTCGGAGTGATGGCGTGAAAGTTGCCTAAAGAGGGGGGGGGGGGGTGAATAGGTAATCTAAAAATTTGACCTAAAATTAAACTTAATTGCGGATTAAATAGAGTGTGATGGAACTTCCGTCAATTACTGACGGAACTTCCGTGGTGATGGAAGTTCTGTCCCACAACAGAAGTTCCTCACTATGAGGTGAAGAACACAAAGAAATGCAGAAATCTAAGAGGTACAAAGAGGTGAAGGGTTGTTGTTGCCATGTAGAGCTTAGTTCCTGCATGAGATGGCAAGCAAAACAACACACAAGTAGATCGAGCACAATATGTAGAGAACAAATAAATAGTTTTCAAAGAAGTTCTAGCTCAAGAAAATGCTACCAAAAGTTGCACACATGTAAGAGAAGATTTATCCACTTAGAAAAACAAGAACTACTACTCATGCAACCTATTGGAAGTTAAAGCAAACTAGAACTTAATCAACAACAAGAACAAGGGAGCACACGGAGATTTATTTACCGGAGTTCAACCAACTTGCAACCAAGTTGTCTACCTCTCCGTTGAGGGATCCACCAAGGACCAGGTCTCTTTCAACCTTTGTACCTCTCCAAGAAATCACCAAGATCGAGCTTGGATGACCTGCTACCAAGATCCAGCCCGGTTCTCCACTAAGCTTGCTTCTTCCCTTGAGGAGGGAAAGCCGACCTTTACAAACTTTCCCAAGACTCACCACAAGATTGGGAGCTCTAGGGCGACGCCTAGCCGTCTAGGCATCTTCAATTCCAAGAGTAACAAATGCCTCACGGATGCTTGCTTTGAAACAATGCTCAAGTGCTCAATTTCTCTCACAAAGAGACTCTCTCTCAACTCAACTCTCACAAAGAGATCAATCCTCACAAACAGGAGTTGGGGAGAGTTCTAGAGGGCTTTGGGAATGATATTTTCAGGGGGGAAGTCAGCAGCACTTGAACGAGGCGAGAGATGAGCTATTTGTAGAGGAGCCTCAAAAACTAGTCGTTGGAGTGCATTCTGTAGACTGACGGAAATTCCATGAAAACCCATGAAACTTCTATCATTTAAAATAGAGCCGTTGTGCGGGCTAGGATTCCACTGTGACAGGGCATGACAGAACTTCCGTCACAAGCATGATGGAACTTCTGTGACTCTCTGGATGGAAGGTCACTGGAGTTTCAATTGATGGAACTTCCGACAAAACTTTTGATGAAACTTCCATCAATCTCCGGTTGGCACAGTTACTGTAATTTCTAGCGATGGAACTTAAGACGGAACTTCCTTCATTCCTGGGTTGGTAGTTTTTGGGTCATTTTGTGGCTATTGTGTTTCTCTCATCTCACTTGGGATTTTGTTGAGGATTGAGACTTTGCAAGCACCCATGTGACATCCCTCTTGATAGAGTGGCATGCCTAAACTCAAGATTAAATATAAAAGAAACTTTCTTCAACCTGAGATTGCTTAACTGATACTTGCCACTTTTCTTCATTTGGCTTCAAAAGGAATTGCACATGTATTCTTCTTCTAAGCGCCATCACCTAGAGCTTGTGACTTGGAGTATTTGAATCCTTACGATCAACTTCAATTTGTACTCACAAGTCACTTAAGATCTTCAATTATATTAATACTCCGAAGTACATGACTCTTGTTGCTTGGTTCATTGAGATTGAGCTTCACCTGCCCTTCACTACTGCTCCGATCCCTTGGACTAAGACTTGCTTGCCCTTCTCCTTTGCATGGTTCATTGAGACCTGGTCGTGCATAATTCTTCACCACTAAGCTGACTCAACTCACATACAACATGTATTGTCATTAAGCCTTTGTTTGAAGATCTTCTTTATATTGCTGATCAAGTTGCTTGTAGTTATTCATTCATCTTGTAATCAACTTTGCACTTGATTCCTCTAAGTCTTGTTCATGCATAGACCTGATTGTTAATGAAACCTCATTGTATTGATGATCAAGCTTCTCATGAGTGTCCCTTCATCATGTCATCATTTTGTCCATCATCATACTTTGATTGCGTACAAGCCTTGTCTTGTGAGACCAAATCAACCCATGAACATTCATTTCTCATAACTAGAATCAATGTACAATCTCTATCCTATTCATTTCAGCCATAGAGTGTACATCCAAGATTTAAATCCCTGCTCATACACTTAGAAAGGATCATTAGACATTTAATCATGTTGTCATTCAATACACCAAAACCCACTAGGGGACTAGATGCACTTTCAATCTCCCCCTTTTTGATGATTGATGACAACCTTGATTGAAGCATACATAATATATTCAAAGAGCATTTTGAATGCAAACATATAGATGAGCTCCCCCTAAATATGTGCATATTGAATGAAATTCAAGAACTTGGCCTAAAAAGCCATTTGCACATTTTACAAGTTGATTTGAGGGCTCCCCCTATATGTGTGCATTCGTGGGGTGCAAAAAGTGTGTGTGAGCAGATATCTCATGATGCACATACCAAGAAAGACTTAAAAGAAAGCATATGTGTTGTCTAGCAAACACTAGACTTCACATATTCACAATAAAGAATATTACATCAATAGAATAATGCATCACACATTATCACAAGCAAAAAGGTTCTTAAAAACAATGATAAAGAGAGGTTACACACAAGTTCACACATTGCAAATTGTTCTCAAGTCCATGAGATGAAAAGAGACTTCTCTACCTATGATGCCACTAAGTCTTGAGCTTGAGCTTTAATCTGCTTTTCTCTCCTGTGATCACCATGTAGCTTGAGCTTTAATCTACTCTTCTCTCCTCCTTTGTCATCTAGCACCAAAAAGTTTGAGCTCAAGGCATGAAGTCCAAGACACCTCCCTTGTTTGTTCATGTTACCTTTAATTTTGAGTTGGGTGAGAAGGAGAGGATTGGTCTAATGTGGAATCTACAGTACCACCAAATTCATAGCTGCCATAACCACTAAGGCTCATGTCGCCAAAAATTTTAGAGGCGTAGTCATTTTGCTCAATGTTGATTATTTTCTCATCGCAAGGCTCTATGAGACTCTTTGCACTTTCTGAACCAATAGGAGAGCAAGGATGATCAAGTTCCAACTTGTTATGAATTTTCCTTGATTCTTTTGGTGATGTTCTTTCTTTCCTGTCTTTCATGATGCTCTCTCATCTACCTCATACTATTCCTTGTTTAGGCAAAATAGCATGTTCATGATTTTCCTCAAAGGATAGAAATGCTTGTCTTGTAGCTGCACACTGCCACTAGTGCTTATAGAAGGTGGTGCTTGGTGAGGAGGTGCCATTAGGTTGTGTGGATGCTATAAATGATGGAAGTTCCATTATTGGACAACGGAAGTTCCGTTGCTCTCTGTCTCGAGCGGAGATAAATCCAAAGAATGATGGAAGTTCCATAAATAAATGACAGAAGTTTCGTCGCTCTCTATCTTCAACTAACAGAGGCTTTTAGAAATTAGAGCTTTTGGACAAGCACTATATTCATGAGGAAGCTATGGGTGTGTCCTTCTCTGGCTGTGATAAAAATTGGATTTTGTAACTCTTGTTAGCTCTGTCACACTTGAAAGTGACACTAGTGATTCTCGATTGTGTATATGATATATGGTGCGTATCCACAACTCTTCCGAAAGTAATTTGCAATGCCCTTAATCTCTTCCCATATGAAGTCAAACACTAAGACATGAGTGCCATGAGAAGGAGTAGAAGACATAGCAACAAGAATATTGTTGTTATAAGAGGAATGGTTGTGGGGTCTTCATTCCTAGGTGTGATAGCCTTCCTGAACATCTTGTTGAGACATGCATAGAATATAAGTAAATTTGTAGCATATGCTTCACTGCCCTATTCGGTTCTTGGATACAAGAAATTTATCCTTTCATGTTATAAAGTGGGGTAAATGTGAAGGTGTGAATGGTTAGCATCATTTCACCCAAATCCAAGAAGTCTAGCAAACTGAGCATATGTGAACTCATACCACTGTCCCTTTGTCATCCAATCAGATTTTCTAACATTTTCATGCTCTTCAACACAATGATCTCATTGTTTCAATTCTCCTAAAATGCTAAAGTATCACTCACATTCTTAATTTTGCATTCAGTCACCAAAGTATTGAAAATTGGGTCATCATTGGTATATAGGTAGTTTCAATTTAGCCACTGAGTAATAGACATTGCCTTGCATGATCATAGACTTATAATAATCTTGCCGAAAGTAAGGCCAAAATTTGTAATCAGTTCCAACTTCTTTTGGAGTTAGCTTCAAGTTGATTGCTCTCATCTTCCTTATCTCTTCAAATTGCCCTTTGTAGTTTACTCTTGTTCTTCAAGAAGGATTAGAAGGTTAAGAACAAAGAAGCACGAAAGTTTCTGATTGCTGATGCTATAGGCTCATCCACAACAAATGTTTGAGAATCCTCATTTTCTTCTTCTTCCTGAATTTCTGTAGAAACCATTGCTGCACTAGTTGACTTAGCTTGTCCCCTCCCTTTATGATGGCCCTAGGAGGAGATGGAAGCCAATTTTAATCCTCTACATCATCACTAACAAAGGATGTTTGATCATCGTCAACAGGTGCTATTGCTTCCTCTTCTATGGTCATATCTCTCCTCTAGGCAAGGGCCTCTTAGTTGTCCTTTTCTGCCTTTGATATTGAGAGGAATAAAGCTGCCCTCTTCTTTCCATATCATGCCTTGCCTTGACTATTATTTTTTTTCATCCATACTACCTCTGCAACTGATAGAGGTGAATCATTCTAATAAAGCTGCTGGATCAAAGAATGATAGATGGAGGACAGGTTGGAGGATTCTAAATCTGTGGGTGATGGAACTTCCGTCACTTGAGCTACGGAAGTTCCATTGCTCTCTGGTTCCAACAACAGCTTACATTCAAGGACGATTAAAGTTTTGATAGGATTTGGTTAAACGTAAGAATTGTTAGTTTCTATTCCATTCTTTGCAATCATAGGTTCTTATCCAATTTCAATCACTTTTCTTCTGATCTATAGATCTTATCCCATATGCACCCTTTGCACTTTTCTTTTCCAACTTTTTGCAAATCTTATTCCAAAAATTGAGAGATTGAGATTTTGATCAAATTGGAGCAAGATTGGATTTTTGGACTTGAGATAGACGATCTCACAAATTATGAATAGATGATAATCAATCAATTTTAACTATAACCACTATTGCTCGACATGATCACAATGATCAAGAACCAAAGATTTTCAAAAAACATAATTATAACCAGATAAGGAAGTTTTTCAAAAGATCTATCCTACCTCACAAAGAGCATGCCATGACACGAGGCCATACACATGCCAAGACATAACCTATCACATGGGTTCTATATGCAAGGGAACACAAAGCAGTAATTGCAGGACATACCTTTGCCATTAGATTGTTCTTCTCTTTCTCTTGTGAGGGAGCATTTATGCAGTTGTGCACTCTTACATGATTTGTCAATCAGATCGAGACATTGTCATATGTTGAGTGTGATAGATCTTGGGACTTATGAACATCGGACGTCTTCGTTGTCATTAGTCACATCTACCACTTGCATTTGATTGAATGCACTTTCAATGCCTTCACAATGATAATAGTTCCACAAGCAATATTATCCATGTAAATGCTGCCCACATAATCACTTGCAGAAAAACATTAGTTTCTCTTAACATAAGACATGGTGTGAATCTCCCCCTTAATGTGTGCACCATATCATTGAATAATATTCACATGTGCACACTACTTAGTTCTGATGACGAGAAGATTTAAACTATGTCTTAGTTAAGGTTTTAGATAAACTACTAGAATTTGAGAAGAGCAGAGAGCCACTTATAAACCAAATACTGTCACGAGCTGATGATGCCATCGAACTATCATGAACTACAGAAAGGCTGTTGATGAAACTTCCATCACTGGGACGACGGAACTTCCGCCCCTCTCTATTTGGCTATCTTGACTTCTTGTATGCTTGTAGCTCCTCGAAGATGTTCATAAAATAGATTTCTCCAAAGGAGACATTAATTGCATCTCTTTACATATGACATTCATGTGATGTTCCTTGAGAGCACTTCTCGAGTTATTACATGAACATGTAAACACATTACAATAGGAATAAGGAAAACAAATAGGAGAAGTGTATTGATACTTATTGTTCCCTTGATAACATTGATGTAGAAAATATTGAAAAGTTTTCATGCTTGGCAAGTTTGCATGCCAAATCATCAATGCATCACCGGCACTCCATAAACAATTTCAAGCACATTTTGGTACCCAACAATTGTTGGGTGCTAGAGTGTTAGTTACACAAACTTTTGGCATCCAAAGTGACTTTGCATTATCAATAGATGAACTAATCACCTTGGTAGCACAAAAGTCAATATTGCCCTTAGCACATTGCAAATTATTATGGGCAAGATTAAGTGAGGTTTGGGACAAAGAACAATCCTTACTCATGTGTCCTTTGTTATGACAAATATAACATTTTCGGTGCTTGACCTTGTTTGCCTTCACTTTGAGTTGCCTCTTTGTGCTTTCACTCTTGTTCATGTATCGGTTAAGTGCTGACACAGCCTTCTCAAGCTTCTCAACAGATTTCAGTTTGCTTGTAGAAATTGGGCACTTCGGTTTTAGAGACCGATCCATCCGGTTTTCACAGACTTGTTGCTTTCTTGATTCTACTGTACATTGAGTGATTTTGTGCCTTCTCTCTTTGCAACCCAAACACCTCCCCTGATATAGGCTTTGTTGTCTTCTAGAAAGTGTTGGTTGAGCTTTCTTCTTGTTTGGACACTTAGATGCAAAGTGTCCCTTTGTTGATCATTCAAAGCATATGACATGAACACTTGATTTGATCTTCTTCTTGCTCTTCATGTCATGAACCTTTTTAAGGTAAGTTGTGGAGGTTTGAGAGCAAGTGATAGTTGATCCCTTCTCAAGCTTCTTCACCATGTTGTCACGGTTACCTTGAGATGGCTGCACATGACCTTTGCCTTTCAACCGACATAAATCCATCTTAAGCTTCTTAACTTCTTCCTTGAGAATATCATTTTTACTTGCAATGAGATCATCACAAGTTTCTACAATTATGTGCTCATCAAGTGATGCCTTTTCTTGAGGACAACTTAAGTTAGCACATGATAAATCAATGGAAATAGGTGCACATGTGCAAGTGTGAGGTTGGTAGGATTTTACCACTGTCAAAGCAACCTCATGTGTTGTCTCTAGCATGACATAACTGTCAACAAGCTTTTCATGAGAGCTTAGAATCATGCTATGTCTCTTTTGCAAATTAAGATGCTTTTTAGCAAGCTTTTGGTACTCCTTGAAAATATTTGATTTGCCTTCTCTAGTTGTGCTACATAAGATAGAGAGTTAGTGGCACATGCATCATCGTTAATCAAATCATCACCTCTCACAAGTGTGGATCTTTTGGATTCTCTTTGTCTCTTGGCCATGTGATGAAAGGCATCCTCATCTTCCAGCCATGAGCTTGTAGGTGATGTAGATTCTTCACTTGGTCTAAACCTGCAACAATCAAGATCATTAACAATTTTAATAGAAACAATTTATGTTTGACCAAAACCGAACACACCGGTTTGGGAAGCCGGATCAACCGGTTTTCCCAGGCACATAGGATTAGCCTATTTTCTTGATCTTCTGATTGCTCATGTTGGTGTTGGTCTTTTGAGCCTACTGAAAGAGAGATGTTCTTAGGCTCATACTCCAACAATGGTTTCCCATCATTGCTAGAGCCATACATCTCCTCAAGTGCTTTCCACATCAAGTGTGCACTCTTGGGCACTCCATGCTTATTTAGCATTTTATCTTCAACCTCTGTACTCACAACACTAGATAAAGCATTAAATGCATGGGCTTCGAGATACAAGCATTTCTCTTGTCCTTTGGTTGGATGATGATCCTTCAAGACATGAGAAAAGACTATATCCACTATCCACCAAATTTGTGAGTTCATTTCATGAAAATAGGAAGACATATGAGTTTTCCACAAAGCATAGTTTGCTCCGTCGAAAAGGGGTACCTCAAATGAAGGTGTGGAAATCTTTGGAAGCGACATCATTTCTCCAAGCGGTTAAGCCTAATAAGGAGATTAGGCTCTGGTACCAATTGAAAGTTGCCTAGACGAGGGGGGGGGGGGGGGGGGGGGGGGCGGTGAAGGCAATCTAAAAATTTGACCTAAAATCAAACTTAATTGCGGATTAAATAGAGCGATGAAACTTCCGTCAATTACTGACGGAACTTCCGTGGTGACGAAAGTTCTGTCCCGCAATAGAAGTTCCTCGCTATGAGGTGAAGAACACAAAGAAATACAGAAATCTAAGAGGTACAAAGAGGCTACTTGAAGTGAAGGGTTGTTGTTGCCATGTAGAGCTTAGTTCCTACAGGAGATGGCAAGCAACACAACACACAAGTAGATCGAGCACAATATGTAGAGAACAAATAAATAGTTCCTGAAGAAGTTCTAGCTTAAGGAAATGCTACCAAAAGTTGCACACAAGTAAGAACAGGTTTATCCACTTCGAAAAACAAGAACTACTACTCATGCAACCTATTGGAAGTTAAAGCAAACTAGAACTTAATCAACAACAAGAACAAGGGAGCACATGGAGATTTATTTACCAGAGTTCAACCAACTTGCAACCAAGTTGTCTACCTCTCCGTTGAGGGATCCACCAAGGACTAGGTCTCTTTCAACCTTTGTACCTCTCCAAGCAATCACCAAGATCAAGCTTGGATGACCAAGCAATCACCAAGATCCAGCCCGGTTCTCCACTAAGCTTGCTTCTTCCCTTGCGGAGGGAAAGCCGACCTTTACAAACTTTCCCAAGACTCACCACAAGATTGGGAGCTCTAGGGCGACGCCTAGCCGTCTAGGAATCTTCAATTCCAAGAGTAACAAATGCCTCATACATGCTTGCTTTGAAACAATGCTCAAGTGCTCAATTTCTCTCACAAAGAGACTCTCTCTCAACCCAACTCTCACAAAGAGATCAATCCTCACAGAGAGGAGTTGGGAAGAGTTCTAGAGGGCTTTGGGAATGATATTTTCAGGGGGGGAAGTAAGCAACACTTGAACGAGGGGGGAGATGAGCTATTTATAGAGGAGCCTAAAAAACTAGTCGTTGGAGTGCATTCTGGAGACTGGCGGAACTTCCATGAAAACCCACAAAACTTCTATCATTAAAATAGAGCCCTTGTACGGGCTAGGATTCCACTGTGACAGGGCATGATAGAACTTCCGTTATAAGCATGACGTAACTTCTGTGACTCTCTGGATGGAAGGTCACTGAAGATTCAATTGACGGAACTTTTGACGGAACTTCCGTCACTCTCGGGTTGGCAGAGTTACTGTAATTTCTAGCGATGGAACTTCTGACGGAACTTCCTTTGTTGCTAGGTTGGCAGTTTTTGGTTCATTTTGTGGCTAAATTTCCAAAGTCATATATGGATAACATGCATGTATTATTCCAAACTGGTTTAGGATTTTTTCTTTATTACTTAAATAAAATTAATGGTGAGTAATTTAATATTATATGAAAGGGTATTTTAGTCTATTATTTTTATAATAGCAGTAGTGGGTAATTTACATAATGTTAACAGTGGGTAATTTTAAATTATATAGAAGGGTATTTTGCTCTAAATTTTTTATAATGGTAGTGGTGGGTAATTTTTCTTTTTTTACGATTAATGTGAGAATTTTTAGGCTCTGAGAGCGAACGTGAAGGCTCTTCTTCATGATCAAATATATATATATATATATATATATATATATATATATATATATATATACTAGCAAAATATCCGTGCGTTGCCACGGATCTTTGTTAAAAATTTTTATGGTTAGAATGTTTTTTTGTAACTATAAAAAGTTTTCAATTAATCAATTTTTTTGACTTGAGCATTTGCTCTATTTTTATTTTGCTCTACCTTTTTTAGTTTTAAAAAGAATATTCATTATAATAATTTTGGAGTGAGTTATTATTGGAATTCTTGTTATTAGTTTCCATCCAAAATATGATGTTAAATCAATAGATGATTAATTGTTGTTAGTATGAAATATCAAATTAAAATCGTAGTCCAATTCAATAAAGGATTAGAAAATAATTTAAAAACAACTCAAACTGATTGATGAATTATTATAGGATACAAACTGAATACGACAATGTTACGAACACATCTGTACACGAAAAAAATGGTCTAGACGACCTCACCTTAATTAATAAGTTATATATATATATATATATATATATTTATAATAATAATGGCGGGTAATTTAAATTACGTGGAAGGGTATTTTGGTGTAAATTTTTCATAATGGCAGTGGTGGGTAATTTTTCTTTTTTTTCTGATTAATGTGAGAATTTCTAGTCTTGAGAGCGAACGTGAAGGCTCTTTTTTTATATCAAATATATATATAATAGATTTTTTTTGTACGGTGGAATTTAGATGGGGGAAAGCAAACAAAGGCAGGTGTATTTAAGATGCACGTGAAGGCTCTTTTTTTTTATCAAATATATATATAATAGATTTTTTTGCTACGGTGGAATTTAGATGGGGGAAAGCAAACACAGGCAGGTGTATTTAAGATGCAATAGTATATTTCGAGATGACTAGCCATATACCGAGGTTGTTTGCTACCACTGCTTGGTGATTTCTCGCCACCTATAGCCTAGAACATCCTTTCTTGTATACCCGAGATGAGAACATGCATGGTTCGTTTATCACAGAAATCATGCTGTACTTTCTGGAATGGGAGGCATCAAGAAAAGACCGTGAATGCACATATTATAATTCAGAGCCCCTGCTTCGCCGGGGCTTATTTTCAGAGCCTCTGGCGCCTTCTCCCTCCTGGCCCACTTGAAATTCTCTATGCTCCAATCCACGATAGCGCATGGCTCTTCAATGAGGCGAGGCACAGTGCTGCTACTGAACCGGGCCCTTGCAAGATAGAAACCAAAAGGATGCGTTACTGAGATAAAGGCGCCAGACACATTGTGCGTCATGCTGGCTGATGTGAGGTAGACGTGTGCTGGCAGCTCCATGTAACGATACCAGAAGAAGGGATCGGGGATAGGTAGATCTGGTGGAAGTGTGAGGAAGGAAGTCAGGAGAAGAGATAAGATTTAGGGTTCTTCATATCGATGTCTGTCCCTCCAACCACCCGGTGAGGCTTATATGCCCACCTCAACATCGTCTGGAGTCTATTACAGCCTGGACTGGGCACCCCTTACATGGGCCACGGCCCAACACACCAACTCGGCCCAACTCACAGCCAACCAGGCGAAGGCGCTCACTGCTCCAGATGCATATCGTGACACTCCCCCCTCGTTAAGTTGCAGCTTGTCCCCAAGTTGCTGTAAATGGATGGACACGCCGGAGGACTGGTAATGATTCCCATGGCGCAAGTGACGCTGGCAATCCACTCCAACAAACCAATACACGCTCGGCAGTAGAAGACCCTTTTTGAACAGACTGAAAAGCCAATGGTTCTGCTGGCACAAGCGAATAATGGTCAGAAAAATTAATTGTTGAGATATCAGCTGTTACCTGAATCTGAGGTGGAACATGTTTCTTCAACTGGGAGACATGAACTACGTCATGTATCTGAGCATGAGCCAGCAATTCCAGCTTGTAAGCCACTTTGCCAATGCGCTGTAGAATCTTGTATGGGCCAAAGAAACGGAATGCTAGCTTTTGACAACTGCGAGGTGCCAGAGATGTTTGGACATACGGCTGAACCTTCAAGAACACCATGTCACCTTCCTTCAACTCACGCTCCGAACGATTCTTGTCTGCTTGTGTTTTCATTCGTTATTGCGCTCGCTCGAGCTGCTGTTGCAGCAAAACAGACCACTCTTGATGTTCTGTTAACCAGTTCTCCAGATTGGGATGAACTGCCAGATTGGTAGCCGATATCCCAAAATGCTTAGGTGGGTGCCCATGCAGAACTTGAAAGGGTGTCCTGCCAATGGCCGAATGAAAAGTTGTGTTGTACCAATATTCTGCCAATGTCAACCACTGAGACCATCTCTTTGGATTAGCATTCACAGCACACCTTAGGTAGGTTTCCACACATTGATTCAATCGTTCTGACTGACCATCTGTTTGAGGGTGATACGAAGAGCTCATCATTAGTCAGAGTGTCTGACAGCTTAAAGAGCTCTTGCCACAATGTACTTGTGAATATACGATCTCTATCAGAGATAATCATCTCAGGCAAGCCATGGAGCCGATAGATGTTATGAAAGTACAGTTGAGCCACTTGCAGTGCAGTGAAAGGATGGTGCAGCGGTATGAAATGAGCATACTTTGAAAACTTATCAATTACTACTAAAATGGCATTATGAGTACCAGATGTTGGCAATCCTTCAATGAAATCCATTGTGACGATTGACCATGCTTGTTTCGGTACTAGCAATGGTTGCAAGAGGCCTGGCAATTTGACCCTTTTCGTTTTTGCTTGCTGACACTCTTGACAGCCTTGGACATAATTGAACACTGTCTCCATAAGCTTAGGCCATGCAAATAAAGCCTTGAATCTCTGACATGTTCCCAAATTTCCTGAGTGACCACCAATACCGCTGTCATGTAATGCTTGCAAAACATGATTTTGTGCTAACTTGTTGTGGCCAAGCCATACGCTCCCTTTGTAACGAATCACCCCTCCCGACAAGGCAAAATGAGCTGGTCCAGATCCTGGAAGGCTCAACTGTGTGAGTAACTGTTTGTCATCAGGGTACTCACTGTAACCACTAGTGAGGTTATCCAACCATGAAGGAACACTCGATATAGCCATGATAGACTCAGGTGGAACACAGCGTGAGAGAGCATCTGCTGCCACATTGTTGATGCCTTTCTTATAGTGAATCTTGTATTGTAGGCCCATGAGTTTGAGAAAAGCCTTATGTTGAGGGGGTGTTGTTGCTCGCTGATCTCCCAGATGTACCAGATTGCGCTGATCTGTTCTGATAATGAACTCCTGATGTTGCAAATAAGGGCGCCATCTATCTATAGCCATCAGAATTGCTAAACATTCCTTTTCATAAGCTGAGCGGGCTTGGTTCGTCTTATTCAGAGCCTGACTAAGAAAAGCCACTGGATGGCCGTCTTGCATCAACACGGCCCCTATTCTCATATTGCAAGCATTAGTCTCCAAAACAAATTGTTTTGTAAAATTTGGCAATGCTAACACCGGTGCCTGCACGAGAGATTGCTTGATCTTATCAAAAGCCTGCTGAGTGTTACTGGACCACTGGAATGTAACTCCCTTTTTGAGCAAATGAGTAAGTGGTCGGCATAATACTCCATAGTGCTGAATGAATTTTCTGTAATAACCAGCTAGACCAAGAAATCCCCTCAATTCTTTGACTGATGTTGGTTGAGGCCAATGAAGAACAGCCTCAATCTTTGCTGGATCAGTAGATACTCCCTGAGCAGTGATGATATGACCTAGATATTCTAAGGATTTTTGAGCAAACAAACACTTACTGCACTTAAGAAACAGTTTGTGTTCCTCCAGGATAGCCAACACTTGCTTCAGGTGCTGCACATGCTCTTGGAAGCTTGAACTGTAAACTAAAATGTTATCCATGAAAACCAAGACTGACTTGCGAAGTAATGCACCAAAAATTGTATTCATGACATTCTGAAATGTTGCTGGAGCATTAGTGAGCCCAAAGGGCATGACCTTGAATTTATACAGACCTTGATGTGTCCGAAATGCCGTCTTATGTTCTTCACCAGGGGCCATCCTTATCTGATGATAGCTCGAATGTAGGTCAAGCCTTGTAAACCACTGAGCTCCAGCTAATTCATCCAACAATTCATCAACAACAGACAAAGGATGTTTGTTCTTGACTGTTAACTCATTCAATCTTCTGTAATCCACACAAAAATGCCAGGACCCATCTTTTTTCTTGATCAGAAGTACAGATGAAGCAAATGGGCTTGTGCTGGGTTGTAGGACTCCCTTTTCCAACATCCACTGAACTTGCTTTTCAATTTCAGTCTTCTGATACGGTGAATATCTATAAGGCCTGTTGTTGACTGGTTGTGCTCCAGGTATAAGGGATATATGGTGGTCAAAGGCTCTATTGGGAGGTAGATCCTTTGGCTCCTCAAAGAGATGTTCAAACTGAAATAACACAGTCTGAATTTCAGTAGGTACAGCATTGCATTCCATTTGCATCAAGCACTTGTCAGCTCCTATTTCTGTCTCTGTCCCCACAGCCAACTCAATACAGTGAGATATTGCTCCTTTATTCAGCATGCCTTTCAGTCCTCTAGCTGATAATGGTGGACAGCTAGAGATGTCATCAGTGATGCCTTGCAACATAATCCTCTGCCCAGCATAATCGAATTTCATCACCTTTGTTCCCAATGTATCCACATGGGGCTGAAATCCTCTAACCAATCGGCTCCCAAGATGATATCATAACATCCCAAAGGAATCACTCTTGCATTGTACTTGAACGTATGACCCTACACCCACCATTGCATATCTGGTACCATACTTGCTGAATGCATAGGTCGTCCATCAGCTGCTGTAAATTGTGTTGCTTCTACTGGCATAGTCTATAGGTGCAGTCGCTGAACTAGATCTGCATTCACAAATGTTCCCACACTTCCCGAATCAACTAACAACAGCACTTGATGCTTTCCCATCATGCCCTGTAATTTGATAGTTCGCCTCTTCCGAGGACCTGAGGTAGTAACTTCAGCCACTGATCTCAGATCTGTATCTTCCTCTGAATCACTGAGCACTTGCTGTTCAGCTGGTACCTCAATTTGGAGAATGTTCAAGAGTTCTTCAATCACATGAATTGGGACTTGGGTTGGACATATATGATTGTGACTCCACTTGTCACCACATTTGAAGCATAATCCTTTAGATCTTCGATAAGCTTTAAGGCTGGCCACCTTATCTTCCATCTTGCTCATGTGATGGTCTTCCTTCTTACCCTCCACCTCCGGTTTCTTGTGTTTTTCAGTCGAAAAGCCCAACCGAGCAGGCATTTGCTTCGAGTGATCAGCTCTTGGTAAACTACGACGTTTACCATTCTCCAGTTCTTCTTCCTGCAATAGAGCCAAAGAAGACGCAGTATCCATGTCCAATGGTCTATGCAAAGCAATTACAGAACGGATATCATCTCTAAGACCCTCCTGAAACCTAGACACAAAGAACATGGTACTAGGATCAGGAAGTAAAATTTAGTGACGAAGGTCCTCAAACTTTTCAATATACTCTGCTATGGAACCTACTTGTCTCAGGGTTAAAATTTGGCGCATATAAGCTTGGTGTTGGTCCTTGCCCCATCGCTGCATCACAAGAGCACACAACTCATCCCAACCCTCAACCCTTCCTAAAACTTCTACTGTTTCAAGCCATAGCGCGGCTTTGTCAGTGAAATTCAAAGTAGCAAAGCGACTTTTCAGATTTGTCGGCACAGAAAACACCTCACACTTCCTGCGCCAAATCTTAGGGTTGTCTCTATTGAACTTAGGAAAATCTAACTTGGGCAAATTCCTATGGAGAGGCATAGATGGGGTGTGGTTCGGTTGGGGTTCACGGAATTCTGCAGGTTGTGGGTGATGGGAGCTGGACTCGAAATACTTGCCGAACACCGGATCAGTACGATAATTGGGAGTAGCGAGAGCAGAGTGAGACGTACCCATCTCCGGAGGACGTTGAGGATTCCCAAGGATTTCTTCAACATTCCCCCGGTTCCTTGTCTCGACGCGGAGGCCACTGGCAATGGACGGTGGATCCACGTGATGCTCGACTGTCGTTGGCAGCTTGCCTGGTG
Source organism: Eleusine coracana subsp. coracana (assembly GCA_032690845.1). Taxonomy (NCBI): domain Eukaryota; kingdom Viridiplantae; phylum Streptophyta; class Magnoliopsida; order Poales; family Poaceae; genus Eleusine; species Eleusine coracana. Next base: position 6,118,644 of record CM064430.1, read on the forward strand.
GAGATCTGCTCGATGGCGGTGGAAATAACGCCGCTGCCATCGTGTGTGGATCCGTAGGTGAAGTCGGGGAAGGATGTTGTTGTGCGGTCTTCTTTTCCAACTCTTCAATCCTCCTATTGCTCTCTGCCCCCGCCTCCTTCATCTCCTGCATCACCTCCTCGATCTTTGTCAGCGTTGTGCATTGAGTAGACGCACCATCGACTAGCTGCCGAAGTAGCTGCTCGATGATCGTATTCCTCTGCTCTGCCTCCTCCAGCGCTTCCGCCATCTTCAACTCGATCGATGACGGTTTCTTCTTGGGCGCCAGATCGAGAAGTGGTTTGTGGCTCTGATTACCAAGTGTAACGATACCAGAGGAAGGGATCGGGGATAGGTAGATCTGGTGGAAGTGTGAGGAAGAAAGTCAGGAGAAGAGATAAGGTTTAGGGTTCTTCATATCGATATCTGTCCCTCCAACCACACGGTGAGGCTTATATGCCCACCTCAACATCGTCTGGAGTCTATTACAGCTCGGACTGGGCACCCCTTACATGGGCCACGGCCCAACACACCAACTCGACCCAACTCACAGCCAACCAGGCGAAGGCGCTCGCTGCTCCAAATGCATATCATGACACTCCACATTGCCTTTCATCACTTCATCCTGCCCATGTCATGTCTCTTCTTTGCCTCGGATCACTCTGTCATCTGCCACTGGTGTCCGCTCCCCAATGTCTTTGCCTCAAGGGAGATCACTCAGAGCATGGGGGTACTATCGTCGGAGGCCGGTTTTCTCCCATGCCTTTGTCATGGGCACTAAGCTTTTCCTTCAAGCAAGCAGGTACCAGCTGCTTGTGCCCACCCGGATGCATGCCACTAGTGGATCCTCATTTGCATGTCGTCGGTAGCCCAGATTTTTCGGGACTCATGGATCTTTGAAAAGCAGGCTGCACGAATTTCAAGGTGTGCAGGTCCACATCAATGTAGTTTGATTATAAAAATTAGATAGTCTCAACCTAACAATTTCATCTCACAATTTCTAAGGATGTCAGATTTGTGATCTTGGTCTAGTAAATGAAAAACCTCTCTCAATGCACACAGTTTTTTCTCACATTTTTTAGGTAAGACAAGACATCAAATTACTTTATTGAAACTAGCTAAATAGCCTGCGTAATTACGCGGGCTAGCATGAGTATGTTTCTGTACAAGATTATAGCTTGTATAATTAAAAGTGGGGGAGCTTGTAAGTTTAAATATGTAAATAAAAAATAATTATAATACAATGCCAACTAAATTAATATAAATCAACGTTTCTTATATTTATATTTTCTTCTTTTTTTATTGAACTACAAGGATCACCACGTGGGATACTACTTGAGCCATTTATTTCCTATAGATTGAGTAATAAAAATAATTTTCATGTTAGGATTGTCGGGATTTGTTTGTATTTTTTTTTCTATTTAAGGGCCACTTTACAACGTTAAATACAGTCCCAAATAAATAAAATGCTCCTAGCGGACTGCCTTGATCCCTTATGTAAGATTATCCCTTCTTAAATGCATCGTGCTTATGGTATGTTGGGATGTGCCATGTTTTTCCTTAAATTGATGGTTGGCAAATGGATCTGATTTTTTTTGTTCCATCCTCTCTATTGTTTTTTTTAGGGATGGTTAAGAATTTTTTTTAATTATAAGGGAGCATTGATCGCAATCTCATGGATCGTCAAAGTCATGATAAGATGAAGTTAGGTCACAAAATGGTACTTGCCTGTCCTTAACAATCCAAATTGCCCTGTTGTCATATGAAATTTAGTTGTTTTATAGTTTTGGCAAAGCTCTAGTGAAATTATGCTAATTTTGTTGTTTGCAAAAATCTGGTTGCCCCCAGAACTATTCATTTACCCTTTTATTTTCCTATGAAAGGAGATAGCACCCGTCAATTAGCAAGCCAAATACTTTTACTTCCGAATACAAAAAGATTTTAAAGACAACGATATTTTACGTAAGAGAAATAGATCATGTAAACGGATCTGAGACAGGAAGAGATTTCGCTTACTGATCTGGCTAAGGGCTTCATTCACTAATCCTTTTTATAGTTTTATGCACTTTCAAAAACACATTTACTCCACATACATCATGCATACAGGGCTTTTTTGGTTGGAATCCTTAAAAAACTGCCTGGCCCAGGCATCAACGCCAGGCGTTGGATTTTGTCAGCCTGGGTCCGACCTAGCCCAGGCACTTTTTTCCAGGCAAAAACCAAATAGCCCCACATAGCCGGGACATAAGAACAAAAATAAACACATCGCCATTCACCCATCCAATCCACCTATAGAATAACATAAATATTTAACGATTTTCAGAAAAAGTTAAGTAGCTAGATACCACTTTTGTGGACGTTCAGAATGTTGGACGGAATTCATGCTCCGGAAAACAACCAAGTCAGGATTCCGAGTTGTTATACCCTGTATGCGCACAAACACATACATACACAGGATGATGTAACTGGCTACTCTCGTTTGGTATGTTGTACGGAATACACGCACATAGAAGTCGCTTCAGGTTGTCATTCTCACAATAATAAGCATTGCGGTGAATCTTTGGAGGCCGGATAAGTTGAACTGCCTGAGCCACAGTATACTGAGTAACCGTCGATGCATGTTTGCGTTGCGGTCACGGCAGCGACAACAGTCGAAACAAATAAAAATCTGCCTGCAATTGTAAGATCGGTAGATGACAACGTACTTGCTAAACAACTTTTTGTCCATGGCGCACACCATATGGCATGTTGTTGATGCTCGGGCTCGCGGTTGTGGACATCGGCATAGCCCTTCTTCTCTTCACCATGTCATGGGCACGTACGGTATGTGTGATGGCGCCTGATCCAAGCTGGCTTTCAGATCGATCCGGCTCCTCATCATGGACCCTCATTTAGCACCAATAAACTGGCTTCATCGTTCTTCCTGCGAGCATCTTTTGTTTTTTCTCATGCTTACGCTGGATTTGTTCTCCATGCCCAAGTAGTTATAGATCCTCCTTGCTCCCGCTGCCCAGGGTGGGGCTTGGTAGCGTCGCCGCCGATGTCCGTGAATGATTGTAGGTGAGTATTCCGGTCACTAACGGATTGGAAAAGGAAGCAGAGATGACACTCCGGGTATATATTCTTAATTAACAGATCTGTTTGACGTGAGAGAAGCGAGAATAATGATCGAGACTCAATGGGGGTATCAAGCGTTGGATATAACTATCAGATCATGAGAAGGGGAGCTTAAGGGTCAGATGTTTCCCTTTTTTGTGAGAATTTCTAGGCGTATTTCATTTACGAAACACGCCAAAGTGATTGGCATATTAAAAACGTCTACATCATATGATTTTAATTTTATGTAGATTTTTTTTATAATTATAGATTAAAAATGATTATTATAAATAAAAGACACCATTCCATATACTGGTACGAAAGATTCTAGCTACTTCCAAGTTTCCAATGTCAGCACACCGAGCTACTTCCAAGTTTCCAATGGCGGCGACAGCTATGATGAGCTTGATCTATCGCCTTCGCCGTCGGCTGGTCCCCGGCAGTTTTGCTCGCGCCGCACAGACGCGCCTTGGTTTGGTTGTCAGGGCCTAGAGCAACATGAGCAAGCCGAGAACGGGGCTCTGGGACGCGCTGAAGTTCAGCGGCCCGGCTTCGGATCGTGGATTAACTGACGGCTCACCATGGTCGGCTTCTTCTCTGCAATCGCCACTACAACAAAGCAGGCTTGTAGCGGCGGTGCAAGACGCACTGCAGCGGCAGGCATGCCAAGCCACTGCTACGGATTCACCACTAAAATTAAACATCTACAGCGATGGAGAATCCCATGTTGAAACAATCCGCCGTTAGAAAAATAATAGTAGCGGTGGGTGACATCTTCACCTGCCGCTATGCTTGGATCCGAAAAGCAAAAAAAAAAAACAGCCCGGCCCACGCTAGGCCCACCAAGCCGGATCTGCGTTGACGAGGGAGAGGAGGTGCGCCGGATCTGCCATTGCTCGCTGCCGTCTGGAGGGGAGAGGTCACCGCCTCCGGTCAGTTGAGGGATCCGGATCCGCACCGCCACCTCCCGGATCCGCGCCGCTGCCTCCCGAGCCTCTCTGGAGGAGGACCGGAGCTCGCATGGAAGGCCAACCACAAGGGGGCCTCGCGCGCCGCCCGCCTGCCACCAGGGAGCCCGCACGCGGTCGGGGAGCCCGCACACAGAACCCATCGTCGACACGCCTCGAGAGGGACAGTTGCTGCCACCTCCCTGCGACTCGCGCCTGGAGGTCACTAGATTCGGCTGCCGGCCCACTGCTCGTGCTTGTATGCGAAAGGGAAGGGGAGGAGGTGAGGAAGAGGCGGTGGCAGTATTGGGTGGAGAAGAGGGTGGGGCTTCTCGAGGTGGCGGTGGCGTTGCCTGGAGGTTGCCGGATCTGGCCGCCGGCCTGCTGCTCGCGCCTAGACAGGAAAGAGAAGGGGAGGCGGTGAGGAAGAGGTGGCGGTGGCGTTGGGTGGAGAAGAGGGTGGGGCTGCTCGCGCCTGGACGGGAAAGGAAAGGGGAGGCGGGGAGAGAGGAGTTGGCGGCGGAGGTAGAGAAGCGGAGCGCACTGGGAGAGAGAGGAGGGTGCGGTGTATAGGGTAGGGTTAGGGTTTGAGAGAGGCAGTGGAGTGTTTTTATTTACATTGATTGGGCCAAACGGGCCAAAAAAAGGTCTTCACTTTGTAGCGGCGGCCCACAATATGGTCCGCCTGTAAAAATCGATTTTTAGAGGTGGATCACATCGTGAATCGCCGCTAATAATTAGAAGACCATAATAGCGACGAGTCACAATGTGATCTGCCTCTAAAAATCGATTTTTAGAGGCGGACCACATTGTGAACCGTCACTAATAATTGGAGGACCACAATAGCGCCGGATTTCTCCCAAATCGCTGCTACGAGGTTTTTTATAACGCCGCTATAGACCTATTTTGTGGTAATGCGCCATACCTCGATGCGTCCATGCACGGGGACGCCGAGATGGTACGGGTCAGGCGTGGTTTACCAACATATGGTGGCCGCACTTTCAGTGGCGTCGCTGCTACTACAGCTCCATGCATGGGGAGAGCGCCGAGGCCAGGAGCGAAGGACTCATGAACGCCAACCCCAAGCTCTGGTACGTACGCTTGGCCCCGTCGCGCTCGCCATCACAGAGGACCACACCGGCACCTCATTATCAACGCTTAATTAATTGTGTATATATAGGATCGTCCCTGTGTAAATACAATATGCATTATATACGCGTTCGCCAGTAGCAAGCTTTGGTGTGCACATGCGTAAACGTACGTTTGGATGAGCTTGTATGTACGTATGTCAGGCTGCGTGCTGTCCTTCCTAGAAACATTAGAGGCCAAATTGCAACAACCCTCCCACAAGTCACCCATAGTTGTAAGGACCCTCCTGTATATTTGAAAGTAGCACTTTACACCCTACATGAATAACACGATTTTAGATTGGCTCCGTAGGGGGGTTCAGTTGCCACGTAGGCTTCATGCCACTGTCACGCGGTGGACCGAGAATACTAGTCCATTGCCACTGTAGCAACGCATCAGATGAAAAAAAAAAGTCAGGTCGTCGTCCTCGGCTCCTCGGGCGACAAGGCTGTAGTGAGGCATCATGGATGTCAATGTCCTCACGTTGGCTGGGGGCAACAACAGGGCTACGAAGATGAAGACGAAGGCAAGCACTGGCAGCAGCTTCTCAAATTCGTAGGCGAGAGATGACATCGACCGGGGATGGATTGGGAGTTTGGCGCTGTTGGGCGAAGACGACGGCGTCAACTACCTCACACCGATGGGCGAAGACCGGCAACACGCTGGCGAGCGGTGAAGTTTGACGTCATTGGCTGTAAGAATGTTTTGTCAATTTTATCTCCCAGGTATGCTCCCTACTGTGCTCGATTTCAGTTTGATAGAATCAGAAATCGTACTCTTGGCAGTATACTTTTGTGAGTAGCTATTTGATTCACGCTTAGTGGTGACAAATTGGTGAGATGTGCTTGTATTTTTTTCCCATACCAAAGAGCAGCCAAAGAAAAGCTTACGGGAAGCTAAAGTTGAGGTAAAGCGTTGAACATTGCAACAGTGTCAGGTTGTATTAGCTCTGTAAAGTAGTCACTGCAACTTGATTTGGTTCAGAATTCAAGAACTTGTTTAGATGGCAGGTGCAGAAATTAACATGTTCAAACGTGCTTATTATCACACAGGTTTTTAGGTGAAAATTGAACAAATAAATAATGTTGGAGAAAGCTTAAATAAAAAAGTGATGACGAATGCAGCTAGTATAAAACATTGACATGACAGTATTTTTTCTAAGTCCTTCTTCCTCTTCGTGCTTGCAGCTTTGTCGTCCTCCAGAATATACATCAGTAACCACGCTCTACCTACAATCTGAAAATAGATTAGTCACTATAACCTTTCGTCAATTCTGTGTGGTACCTTGATTTCTCCAAACGATCTGTTGAATCGGTAACAAACTTTCAGTTGCAGGGGAGGCCTACCGCACAATCTTGTGGCCTAACCGCCACGATCGCCTCCGCCGCTAACATCATGGCTGACGTGATTGCCGCTTGGTTGTTTCCTGGGGCCTCCCTCCAACCATGCTCGTGGTTGCCGTGATCGCTGCCAACAGATTGAGAGAGAAAAGAGAGAAGAAGGTCCTCCACGTTGGCATACAATCTGGCACACCAATCTTCGTGTTGCCTCTAAATTGCTGATGTGTCAACGTGAATCCTTCTCAGATGCCAATCTGAAATCGTATTATGCATGTGAGGTGGGAAGTGCTACTTTTAAAGGTACAGGAGGGTCCTTGCAACTATGGGTGACTTGTGGGAGGGTTGTTGCAATTTGGCCAACATTAGAAGTAGACTAATTTGTCACCCTTAGGTTCACCAGACCCAATCTTATTTGCAGCATGCATAAGTATGCAAATTTCAATATGATATTTAATTAAGTAAAGAATAAAAACAAACTAATACAAATAATCTTATACTGATATATAAATGTATGTATAAAATTGCTGAACCATATTAAATTCTTAAGACAAATTCCTGCACATCTATTGCTTCACTTGTCTCCATCACTAGAATGTATGTTTTCCATCACCACCAAAGTGCCCGATATCAAAACGTATAGGGCCCTAGCCACCACCGTTTTTCTCCTCCATCACTAGAATGTATGTTTTTCATCTATTAATAATATCAATAACGTGTTTGCACTCCTCCACCCACTTCTTCGCTGGCATCGGAGAAATTGGATTTTGACTTTAGTATACTAATATTTGAACTTATATTACAAAAAGTGATGTTTTTTAATAGTTGAATGAGGTGATATATATAATTACAAAATCATAATAAATATGTCATTGTATTGTTATGACTTTTATACATGATATAGCTTTCATTACTTTTTCTATTTCAAGCTCAAGGGTGTGGATTTGGCCATTAATGTATATTTTCAACCTCAAGAAGCCTAGTGCACTGGCTTATTTGATACATAGTACAAGTACAATTGTGAGTGTTTTTCGGGTACCAGTGATAGCTATTTGTTATATGCTATAGTATTTACTATGATTCAATACGTTGTGAGGTAGCTTACATATTCAATTACAAATCGTGACACTCCTACATAGATCAAACATGTGATGTGTATTTTAATATTTTATATTCTACAAGAATGTTTTTGTGACCTTATTCATGTACTTTAATTTTGTGGTGGATTTGTTGTTATTATTAGCTTGTTTTTTGTGCTTTTGAACAGTAAGGGATTTGAAAAAAAATCTTCTGTTCATTGTTGTTACATGTATTGCAATTGGTGATCATATTAATGAATTCATGTTATCTAATATGTTAAGATGGTACACACATCACAACTCCTATAGGGTAGAGATTTCTTATAGAGTTGGATACACTCGCCACCTGAGTGTTTTTTCTTAACCCTAGCACAAGAATTTGTGGTTGTTTGTGCTTTGTTGAGGGACAAATTTAACATCTGGTAGCAACACCGCAGAATAGTAGATTTTTCCTTTGCCCTCACATGTTAATAACCCGTGCTAGCTACCGGTGCATGACAAGTGTCATATATATTTACCGTCAAATCCAACCACTACGAGAAATATGATGCATAATAGTGATAGTTTTTTTTTTACATCCAGTCCCTTTTGTGTCAGTAGTTGGGATTAGTGATGCCAAAATGACAAAAAATGACTGTTAGTGACCAATCATGCATAATTACTAATTAGTGATGGTTACTGACTATCCCAGGACTGTCATACAATATTGGAATGTTTATGATTCGTCGCTAATTAGTGAAGCAAACACATTGTCCTTGTAATTTTGTTAATTAACGGCTGTTCGCCATCCATGGTACTATCATGGTATCTTGTTTATTTTCACAGATTGCAATCGGTTAAAACATGGTAATTTCTGACACTTCAGTGAGGATACAGACATGGTCACATGCACAAGCATCGGAAACCCTCACTCGATTTTAGAATATATATATCTTTAGAAGATGCAATCCACTTTAGATCATTAACTCCTATTTCTCAACTCTCATCCAGCCACTTAACCCTTTAAATTTCCACCGTCAGATCATAACCATGGGTCCCCATCTAGCCATCCGTTTCACTCCTACCAGTCTCTCACCTCGAGCAGCTCCAGCTAGACATGGACCTTTACCACTCTTCATTAGCACCATCTGGCTGGCATTTACTCCAAGCTAACGCCAACCATTTTGCGTGATAATTTATTTATTTCTCTACAGGATATACTAATTTATTTTCTCTCTACCACTCCGTTAGCCACGCACTCGCACTAATATTCTACTATTAAGCCAACCTCCCTTCTTTGATAATTTATTTCTCACTCTGCGTTACATTAGCCATAGTCAATTGCTATTCCAAAACTGATGAGCCCTAATACATAGCATCCCAGCGAGGGTCTTTCAGCATTCCTGTCATTCCATTAGAAGCACTCACACTAATAATGTTCTAATAAAAGCTCCCCTCTCTCGGCTGTTACACTAGCAATAATCAATTGCTTTCCTGAAACTGATGAACTGTAATATATCACATCGTCTGAACGCGAGGTCTTTTAGTATTTTCTTATAACTCCTCAGCTGAAGGCCTATAAAAGGAACACCGAGTGCCAACAAAAACGTTGATATCATTTGCACTTCTACTTGAGTGTTGTAAACTTTCAGTATGTCATCAGTTTACCATGGTGTGGATGTTGATGTCAAACAAAGCATCGGCTAAGCTAAGCTTTCTCCAATCTATGATTCTTCCTATAAATTGGAGCTTTCATTGTGAGCTGAGCTGTGGCAGTGGGACAGGCTAGGCCTGGTTCACGTCTGTGGCATCACTGGTGCTCTGGAACGGACGCCTCGCCATGCTCGGCCTTGCGCTCGCCACCACAGAATATCTCACCGGGGCCGCGGCGCTTCCTTTATCAACGCGTGAATATGAACGTCGGATCATACAAACATGAAAACATGACATGTATCCTATTAGTAGCTAGCAAGCTTGAGAGTGCACACTAGATATATAAGCATGTCGTCTGCAAAAGCAGCAACAGAGGGGAGGCGATCATCTCCGCTGCCGCCGCCAGCCCACATCCACCTTCTTCCTCTCTGCCGCCGCCCGAGCTTTACGCCAAAACCACGAGCAGCGGCAAGGACGGCGGCGGCAGGGCTTCCCTTGCAAATTCGTGTCACCAATACTTCAGATCTTGGGTCATTTACGATCTAGATCCTGGGGTCATTACGATCTAAATCCTGGACATGGTTTGTACAACCCTATTCTTCATCTTGTGTGGTAGATGGCTTCCGGCATCGGGTGCTGGAGGCGCGTGGCGACGACGAGCCATGGCGGCCGAATTCGTGGGCAACGGCGGCGTTCTGCGGCAACCAAGGCATGGTGGGGAGTCACTGGCCTCACGGTCCTGCGAGCCTGGCTCCTTCGCTTCTCGCTTCGACGGCCTGACCTCACATCGCACCGACGGGCAAGCCAAGGCAGTTCCTCCCTACCCAAAGATGATCTGGTCCGACCAGGCGGGCTTCCTCCGGCCAAGTCTGGCCAGATCGGATGCGGATCCTCAATCCACGTTTGTCCTGAAGATCCATTCATCTCTACTCCTGCAGGGGCAATCTATGCCTTTTTTATTTGCAAATTCGGTGATAAGCATATGGCGATGCTTGTTCGACAACGATGACCAATGTGTTCTACTGTGCTTACTACTATGGCTGGAATTCTTTAAACCAGTCGACAATAGATCTGATTTGTTCAAGGGCGACTTCTCCTCACCATTGTATGTGATCTGATCTGTGGTCTCCTACACATGTTATAGCACATGTACTTGTCGGCTATTTCTCCTCGCCGACTCGACATCACTCCTCATGTGGAATTTTGTCGTCGCGTTGGTGGTGACATATTTCTATCGGTGTCAACTATTCTAGATTCTCTCTAGAGCCACCTTCAAGATCCTCGAGACAGTTTGTATTAGAATAAAATAAAGTGTAGAGATGATATACTTTTCATTTAATCATTTAGACATTTATAATCGTTTGATGATGACCGAGTTACTCGGTGATTGTAAGTGGCTGTAACTCTCTTTTTGAGAGCCAAGGCCGGGATTAATACAATCTTCCCATTGTCTAAAAAAAAGCAGCAACAGAGAATGACTCCTTCGGCAAATTATACTACGCCGTTAGCAAAAATGCATGGAAAAATGTTGTGGCGACCTTTTTTTTATCCCCAAGACTGACTGGTTTTCTAGGTTTATTCTCTTCGACCAGAATAAATGCCCTAAATTGTGATTGAAAGTCATACAAGTTATCAGGGCTGAGTCACAGCAGTAATCTCGTGTGGTCAAGCCATTCTGACGTCCTCTTGTTTTTTTATTTCTCTTACATTAAAATCCCTAGGATGTTTAGAACTTCCTTTTTCACATGTTCTTCACCATCTAGTTGCATTCTCTCTTTGTTTTTAAATTGTTGTCGCCGTTGACTTATTCAAAATATTAGTTCAAATAATATAAATTATAGCTTATGTTTCAATTTTCATTAGTTATAAATAAATTATAAAAAAATATGATAATTTTAAACTTTCTTGAATATATATGACGAATGGTCAAAGGTTCAAAAGATCAGCGGCGGCACTGATAACAATTTAACAATGAAGAGAGTATGCCACAAGCCCACAAGAGCCTCAAATATTTGTTTGATAGGACAATAACTTTTATCATAATTACAACAATTTAAAAGTCATGGGAGGGACTAACCTTTTTATGATAACTAAGCCAAATACTTCATGATAAAAATAGCTGAAGCAGTCAAAATTTTGTTTACGATATGTGATGTACTAGAGAAATTGAGGTGTTGTGGGCTAGGCAGGATATACAGTTGCAGCAAGCACATATCAGTGCATGAATTAATCTCAATTAGCTTTTCCTTTGAAAGGAATTCAATGAACGACTTTAGACTTTTAATATCTTTTCTTTGGAACAAAATGTAAGTAGAAAATACAAAATAAAAAATACATTTTGCAAACCATAATTTAATTTAATTTGTATTGTATATATATGCTTCAAAACTGTTTACTACTAAAATCTATTTTGGTTTTCTAATATATCTTGTACTAATCCTTAGTAACATTGAACAGGTTCTACAATACTTAATTATTCTAACAAACAATATACTTTTCTAGCATAATATTACATACATACTCAAAACGGATAAATGGATCATAGACGAGCACAAGCGCTCGTTCACATCATGGTTTAGGTCCCTAAACCTTCCATGTGGTGAGTCCGTGGAAGAGAAAATGTTGAGAAAGTTAGCTAACCACCCGAGAAGAACCGTGGTTACTTTTCAGGCATACGACATCAATGGTTTTACCTTCTACATCCAACAGAAGGATAAGAAGAGCAAGTGTCAAAACAGCGGTGTACGAGTAGAAGCCATTGATGAAGAGGACCAGGCGACCTCGTATTACGGGTACATTGAGGAAATATGGGAACTAGACTATGGTGCAAATTTACAGGTTCCCATATTTAAATGTAAATGGGTGGAGCACCTTAATGGCGTCGAGGTGGATGAATATGGTTTCACAATTGTTGGCCTTAACAATGTTGGTCACAAAGATGACCCTTGGATACTTGCCAAGACCATGGAACATGCGTTTTATGTACATGATCCAAAGGATGAAAAGAAATACATTGTTGTTGTAGGTAAACAAAGAATTGTTGGAGTGGAGAATATGGAGGATCAAGATGACTACAATTAATATGACCAGGTGCCATATTTCACAGATCCAAAAAATTTTAAATTCTTTGAAGCAAGACTCTCATTTGCCGGCGGAATGCCCTACATGCACACCGATCACTGCCAAGGAAAAGTCGTTCAAGGCTAACTCAAGCACCATGTAATTTTATTTTGTTAAGTACCTTTTATTATTCGAACCTTGTATTATGTTCTAAGTTATTTATGCTTATTTGAATATAAAGATTGTGTAACTTATCTAAATAGAGGACTAATACTATAATTTTTAAAAAGTGTAGGTGTGTTTCTACAAAAATCCAGGACTAAAATAAAATTAAAGTATAAAAATATTAGGACTGAAATGAATAATATATTGCTAAATGACTAATATATTTCTTAGTGAATAATATATTTCTAAATAAATAATATATTTCTTAGTGAAATGTATTTTTATTTTGTTAAGTACCTTTTATTATTTGAACCTTGTATTATGTTCTATGTAACTTATTTGAAATAAAGATTGTGTAACTTATTTTGTTAAGCATCATGTAGTTTGAAGTTTTAGGGGCTAAAAGGTAAATATAAAAGAGTTTAGGGACCTATTTATAAAATGACAAGAATTAAAGTGTAAAAATATTAGGCCTAACTGTAATTAATAAAAAGTATAGGGTTGTTTCTTCAAAAATTTTGGACCTAACATTAATTTTTATTAAGTACAAGGGCCTAATTTTTATTAATTTTGGGACCTAACATTAATTTTTATTAAGTACAGGGGCCTAATTTTTATTAATCATGAATAATACAATATAAAAAAACACCACGGCTTTTTAGCGGCGGCTCACAAAGCCAACCGCTGCTATTCCTTTTTAGCGGCGGTTGGCTTTGTGAACCGCCGCTAATATGGACTCCCCCTATATAAGCAATGCGCGGCGGGCCCCTAACCCTAATCCTATAGTTTGCTTTCCTATGCCGTGAGGCTGGCCAATTCCGTCGCCATCTCCGAGCGCCGCCGCCCTCCATCTCCTCGTGCCCTCTCCGACGCCTCCCCGAGCGCCGTCGCCGAGCACTGCCACCTTGGGCCCCCTCCTCGTCCTCGAGCGCCGCTGCATCGGGCCCCCTCCTCGTCCCCGAGCACCGCTACCGTCGGCCCCCTCATCGTCCCCGAGCATCGCTGTTGCCGGCCTCCTTCCCGAGTGCCTCGACGGTCCCCACGTGGGCCTCCTCGTCCTTTGCCGAGCACCGCCGCCGTGGCCCCCCACCTCGTCCCCGAGCACCGCCGCCGTCGGCCCCCTCGTCGTCCCCGAGCACCGCCACCGCCGGCCTCCTCCCCGAGTGCCTTGACGGTCCCCACGCGGGCCTCCTCGTCCTTCTACGAGCACCGCCGTTGCGGCCCCCCACCTCGTCCCCGAGCACCACCGCCATCGGCCCCCTCGTCGTCCTCGAGCACCACCGTTGCGGCCCCCCACCTCGTCCCTGAGCCCCGCCTCAACGGTCACCGCGCGGCCCCCCTCGACCTTCCCCGAGCACCACCGCCGTGGCCTGTGGGCCCCCTCCTCGTCCCCGAGCCCTGCCTCGACAATCACCATGTGGGCCCCCTTGTCCTTCCCTGAGCATAACCGCCGTGGGTTACCTCCTCATTGACAACGCGCGCGCCGGCGTCCTCCCTCCTCGAACTCGTCGACCATCACCACGAGGGACTCCCCCTCCTCCGCCTTCTCTTTGGTAAGCACCACACCCTCTTCTTCCTCCCCTCTCCCCTCCTGTCCGACGCACTCCTACCCATCGATGACCAGGTGCGCCCTTTAGTGCTATGTGCTCTGTGCCCGTCGACGACTCTGTGCTTTGTGCTATGTGCTATGTGCTCTGTGCTAAATCACCATGTGCTCTGTGCTTTGTGCTATGTGCTGAAGCACCTCCAGTGCTAAATCACCATGGAGGGAGTACTTGTTAGATTGGTTGTAGCTCCTATTTTATCCATCAGCTTGGCCCTGATATTACTCACTTGGTTGTAGCTCCTGTTTTATCCATCAGCTTGGCCCTGATTGTAGCTCTAGCAATTTGGTGTGTATCCATCAGCTCTTGTTTTATCCTTGTCAAATGTTGTTGTTCATTTTTCTAATATATGCCATCAGATGTTGTTTTATCCTTGTCTATCCATCAACTCCTATTTTATCCATCAGCTTGGCCTTGATATATGTCATATACTTGTTGTCGATCTTTAGCTTGCTGCTGTTGTTGATATCTACTAGTGATATATATGGTTCATTTTGCTGCTGTTGTTGGTATCTGCTAGTGATATCTGCTATTGTTCATTTTTCTGCTATACATATATGCAATGCTGCTGTTATTATGATATATATGATGATATATATGTCATATACTTGTTGTCGATCTTTAGCTTGTTGTTGTTGTTGATATCTGCTAGTGATATATATGGTTCTTTTTGCTGCTATTGTTGATATCTACTGTTGCTGATATCTGCTAGTGATATCTGATGTTGTTTATTTTTCTGCTATATATATGTGCAGTGTTGCTGTTGTTATGATATATATGCCATATACTTGTTGTCGATCTTTAGCTTGTTGCTGTTGTTGATATCTGCTAGTGATATATATGGTTTATTTTGCTGTTGTTGTTGATATCTGCTAGTGATATATATGGTTTATTTTGCTACTGTTGTTGATATCTGCTAGTGATATATATGGTTCATTTTGCTACTGTTGTTGATATCTGCTAGTGATATATATGGTTCATTTTGCTGCTGTTGTTGATATCTGCTGTTGCTGATATCTGCTAGTGATATCTGTTGTTGTTCATTTTCTGCTATATATATGTGCAATGCTGTTGTTGTTATGATATATATGATGATATATATGCCATATACTTGTTGTCGATCTTTAGCTTGTTGCTGTTGTTGATATCTGCTAGTGATATATATGGTTCATTTTGCTGCTGTTGTTGATATCATCTAGTGATATATATGGTTCATTTTGCTCACTATTAGCTCAGAATGGCAGAAATCAATTTATATAGTTGGTCACTGCTTGCTGCTATATATACCATATACTTGTTTCTGCTATATATAAGTGTAGAGAGAAAGCTTGTGTGCACCTGGTGCACACAAGCATTCTCTCTAGGTTTTTTATTCAGTAAATTACATATAAAAAGTCTAGAGAGAATGTTTGTGTGTACTGGGTGCCATAGTCTATCTGTACCTATTATTTACGTGTGGCCATATATATGCCATATTACTTACTGTGCTATAGTTTCTCTGTACTTATTATTTACTTCTATTCTTCTCCTAGTCTCTCTGTACTACTTATGTATTCTACATAGGCGATCGATGCTCAATGATGAAAGCGGGCTAAGTGAGGCTAGTGTGGCGACATGGACCTTATCCTAGGATATTCGATACATGCTGCTGTATAGGTTAAGGATCTTAGAGTGTTGGAAGGCCGTTGATTTGGCAACCCGCACTGAGAGCAAATTTTGATTTTTGTATTCTTCTCCTTGTCTCTCTATACTACTTATCTATTCTACGTAGACAATCGACCCATGCTCAATGATGAAAGCAGACTAAGTGAGGCTAGTCTAGCGACATGGATCATATCCTAGGATATCGGATACATGCTGCTGTACATGTCAAGGATCTTAGAGCGTTGGATGGCCGTTGATTCGGCAACCCGCACTGAGAGCAAATTTTGATTTTTCTATTCTTTTCTTTTATTTTCTTTGTCTCTATGCTCAATGATGAAAGATGCATACTCCTTGTTTTCTAAACTAGTCGTCATATCTAACATTAGCTGTCAAAGTCTTCTCGTCATGGTGGACAATATGCCCTCTCAAGACGAAGACGCCCTCAAGGCGCACTCACAAGCGAGGTCGTCTTCAGACGATGAAGGATCAAGCGAACACTAGGAAGAACCAGAAGATCCGCATCCTCCACTACCAAAGGAATGTCGATTAGGGAGCCCGGATCCTGATTTCGTGCCTCAAGATGAGGTATCTTGTCAAAGATAATTCTCTTATTTGTTCAATTAATTTGTAAACTAAAATCTACTACTTATATCCTAGGGCCCCCGACGAAGTGCCCGTCGGCTATTTGCAACTGAGGCTGCGACAGATGAGGCCCTCGAGCAGCAAGTGGAAGAGGTGTCTGCTCAAGTTGCCACACACAAACACAAGCACGGTCAGCACTCCACGAACAAGGCAGAGGGCATCTACGAGGTTACTGCACTAGACCCCAAAGATGGAGAACCGATTGAACCCGTTGGTGTCAACGCCAAATGATGGAACCGTTGTGGCAAAGTAGTGAGGGACCATTGCAAAATCACGTGGCAAGATTGGCGCCAAGTCCTGGATGGCATAAAAGATGATATGTGGGCTGACGTCATGACAACCATCCAGTTCCAGCCAACAGATCTCGAGAGAGCCAAGAAGGCCACAATGTCCACTCTCAATCACATCTTTTGAGATTACAAGTCCAAGCTCAACTGCCAATACGTCAAGAAAAATTGAACCCCATTTGACAAGCATGGAAATATTAGTCAGCAGGAATGTGATGAGTTTGTTGAGCAGAAGACGAGCAATGCTTCAAAGGAGCTCAGTGAAAAGATGGTTAAGCTAAACAAGCGAAAAAAGTTCAAGGCACGGTTAGATTTGGGCAGATATAAAAAGAAGATTCCAATTTGGAGAGAGCAGGAAGCCAAGCTCTGCGCAGAAGGAAAACTTGATACTTTGCCAAATACCAATGAGCGTACAAGGAACTGGGTGTATGGTCGCTCTGACTTAACCGAAGAAGGAGAGATCATTGTGAAGGATCCCACGACAAGTGAAGTCATGCAAGCCTTGAAAGGCCCCATCACGGCGCAGACAGAGGCTGGTCTGTTTACACCGGAGTATCACAAGGATGAGCTAGCGAAGGCTATTGGGACCAAAGAACATGGTGGTCGGGTACGAGGAGTGTCATCATCGGCAACATGGAAAGAAGGTTTCTCTGAAACATCCTCACACCTCTACAAGAAGCATACATTACATAAGAAAGAGCAAGAAGATAAAGCCAAGGAGGATTGGAGGCGACAACTTCTTATGTTCGCTATCGACAAAGAAAGGGGTCGTTTGGACCCCAACCTGCAGGCTGCGGTGGATGCCTTCTTACGTGGTTCGTCCACATCCACGCAGCCATTCGTCTCCACGCAACCATCAGTCTCCGGTCAACCATCAGTCTCCATGCAATCAGACACGGATGACATCAATGAGGATACTCCTTACGAGTTGCATGTGCCATTTGGTTACAAGGGGAAGACGATGAAGGTTGCATCAGGTACAACATTTCCAGGAGAGACGCTCCATAATAGGGATATCCCCCCAGGTTACGTGCGTGTCACCATGCCAGAAATAGTACCTGGCTATGAGGACAACGAGATCAAATGTCCGATACCTGAGGCGGGTATAGAAACTCTCCAAGATGCCCTCGGCTATTTCATTATTTGGAAACAGCGTGAAGTTGTCCTCTCACCACGAGTTTCTCCACCCCCATTGTCTGGGCACGGATCCTTTCATGCGAGCTAGCCAGCCAATACAGGTGGACAACCGTCTCCTATGTTTGCAGCAGCCTCGGGAAACAAGTCTCAATCTCCTCATGCGGAAACCGACTCGAATCACAGTCCTATAATCTATAGTGACAACGAGCCTCTTCCATAGAGTGTTTAGCCTCAGGAAACAATTCAAGTCGAGCCTCCGTCAACAGCTGCTGCGGTGGTTCAAGTTCAGGCTCCGATAATCCAAGTCCAGCCTACGCCAGTTGTCATCAAGGCTTCAGTAATCCTAAAGATGATTACCGGTTTTGATAAAGAGCCAAAGGACCCAAAAGCAAAAAATGATGTTGATACGTACTTGGCTGGATTGAAAAAATATCTAGCAAGCACCGGTAAGCTCGCCATCCAAGAACAAGATCCTCGAGATAAAGTGTCGTATGACGATCACATTTTGGACAATCCTGCGGATGATATGGACTACCCGACATTCAAATTGGCTAAACCCCTTATATCAAACAACATGTACAAGAATCTGTCGTGGGAGATGTGAAAGTTGCATGACTAGTACATGATGGCGTCGAAGGAAGGGTTCACCGTAATCACTTGTAGGATTCCAATTGAGGTGTTCAATGAAGAGGACGATGGACAAACCTAAGGCCTATTTTGGGAGGATGTCCACTTAATGTTTCGCCTAGGCAGGATGGACGTCACCTTCATCACCTTGTGGTGCATGTAAGTTTCACGTTCGATCTACTTCGAATTTCAAGCACAATTCAATATATTATCTTATATCTTTTTTTTGTAGCATGAACTCTTTTTATCAAAGAAAGAGGGTTGATAGAAAAGATTGGAAGGTGGCCTACGTCAACCCGAACCGCATCAACCAAAGCAGTATAAACCCAACGGTAAATCCGGATCACTATCTGGATAAGACACCGACAAAGATAGGTGAAATGAAGACGATCATGAGAAATGAAGCAAGGACTTGGGTTATAAATTATTTATGCGAGTGCTTCCTAAAGTGGCAAGATAGACAATGCATCTTAGCCCCCTACAACTTCATGTAAGTTAGACCACTACTGCCTTCATCATCTATCATATGTTGAAGTTAAATCCAATTGTAAGTAACTTGTTGTCAACATTCTTCTAGCGGTCATTGGATTTGTTTTATGATAATTCCCAAAAATGAGTACCTTCTTATGCTGGATAGTCTCGACTATGACAAGAAGTTGTACAACGATATGGTGGAAGTCATAGATAGGTAACAAATTACTCTATGTATATATGAATTGATAATGTTAATATCATCTAATGATGCTTTTGTCAACTATTTAGTGCTTACGAGATATATGTCATAGCGGTAGGGAAATATCATCCAAGACAGAAAAAGAAGATGTACTTCCGTCATCAGTTTTGGGAAAGATTTATATGCATCACATACATGTCTTTATCGTAGTATCCATCATATAAAGTATAATTAACTTGTGTTCTCTACTACATAGTGCTTTAAGCAACAAAAGGGTAGTGTGCATTGCGGCTACTACACGTGTGTGTTCGCATCTAGCTCTTCATCTTACCTAGATCATATCGTTGAGGAGTCTAATGAAGAGGTAAGTTGATTTTGTTTATGTCCATTTTACTTTACTCGAATAGTGAAGTTTTGAGATCTTAACATATTCTACTCATGTGACACAGAGGGCTATAAGAAAAAAGGCACAATGGACTGCAAAGATGAAGAGGAACACCGAGATCAAAAAGGGTATGATTCCTCAATCACGCGTTCACTTGAGTACAAATGACATGTATCTAGTTGTAGCTTCTCTTTGTCATTTTATGTTGAGAGAGGTAATTAGTCCAGAAGGAAAGTGTTTTGACTCAAATAGTAAACTAGCAACAAAATATAGGTCCCTTTGTGAGTGTTCAAGAGCACCATATGAGCCTAATGTATCAAAAAAAGATGATGACTATGTATTAGGGTTCATATAAAATATTTTGTAAGCTCGATTGAACATTTTGATGATAATATTATATATATTCTATGATGAGATATAAATATCTATGATGAGATTGTAAATACCTATGATGAGATGTTGTAAATATCTGTGATGAGATTTGTAAATTTTTGTGTATGCAGAATCTGTGATTTCTGTATATTTGCTAGATTTTATTTTATTTTTTTTTGGAAAATAACAAGTAGCGACGGTTGATGTTGTCAACTGCCGCTACTAATAGCGAATAATAACAGCAGCTGAAGATTTCAACCGCCGCTACTGATGGCTAACAATAGCGGCGGTTGACATCTTCAATCGTCGCTACTAATGAGTCTGTAGCGGCAGTTTATATGGGCGACAGACCACCCGCCGCTACAAATGCATATTTGTAGCAATGTTTGCGTAGCGGCCGGGTGGCCTGCCCGCCGCTATAGGACCTTTTTGTTGTTGTGTAACCAGATAACCGGTATAACCGGCCAGTTAACCTGGACAAAATCCGTTTTGGTTGGCTCATGGTCGGCATCTGGTTAACTGACCAGTTATATAGGTTAATCAGTCGGTTAGACCGGTCGGTTAGATCTGTTTTATTGATATATTTTTAATATATATTTTTAAATTTAAATATACCGGTTTTTATTGGTTTCACCGGATAACTGGCTGGTTAGCCCGATTAACTGGTCGCTTTCATCGGTTTTGTCTGATACAACTTTTTTTCAAATTTTAAAAAAATTATATCAAAATCAAGGGTTAACCAGCCGGCCGGTATAACTGATCTGGACCGGTTTGCTGGTTAACCAGGATTAACCCCGGTTATGTTAACCCTGACTCCATGTTCAGAATTTTTAAAATTTACTGCCAGTCATCAGATCAGCTCTTATCCTATAGGCACTTTTAAGTCTATTTATACTCAATATTATAGGAGTTCAGACCAATGCAACCAGCTCATAAACGATTCGTTTTATGCAAAACAGAAATAAGCTTGCACCCCACAAGATTAGGCATCCCTGATTCCCCGTGAAATCCCTTGCTGTCCAATTATGTGTACATGTTGGCAGTGTGGCTGCAGCCCTTGGCATGGTGGTGATGGCATTTTTTTAGTTTTTTATTTCAGTTTTTTAGTTTGCTTGCTAATTGCACATGTAGATCACCTGGCCTCTATATTGTTTGTTTTCCATTATGTAGAAACAGGTGAAACTCTTGTTTGTCCAGTAGTGGGTTTAGGAGGTAAAGTCATATGCTCTGATTCAGCTCAGCGAATCTCATGCCAACCCTCATGGACTTTCAAGAACTTATTGGAACAGCAGCCAGCGCAGGACTCTTCTTGCTTGTCCAGGATCTCCCGGCAGAACGTGAAGAATCTCTCTACCAGGGAATTGTAACTTGATAAAGCAAACTTGTGAGCATTCTTGAATTGTAAATTTCAGAACTGTAGGGTAAAAGAGTTAAACAGCATTTGTCAATTTGGAAAGAAACCTATTAATGATGAATCAACAATAAAAACACGGCAATTTCTAGAGATACTCTACTACTATGATATTCATTCACTCCGAGTAAAGTCAAATAATTTTTGAAAAAAAGCACTTTTAGCCTAACAAAAATGTCACAAAGCCACTTAAAAAGGTCGCCAACCGTAGAGCTCGATCAATTTCTGCATCAAGTCTATGCATGTGTTTTCAAATATTGTCCATCCTCCATTGGGACAGTAGAGAATTGCATGCATTTTACAAAATGGATCAGATTTGGCCTCTCAAAAAAAAACAAGTCATATTCAAAGTACAATAATTGCACCTCAAAGAATATGCGGACAGAGTTGCTCCTGTCCAGCTTCTCGTCGTTCTTGCACTTCTCTTGAACTCAACGTTATCTGCAGCAGCAGTGTAGGCATTTTCAAGAAACTCAATGCAGGTCCAGATTTGAAACAAACAAAGGCTCGAGCTTAACTCATGAACAAATGAAAACTGAACTCAAACTGAAATAAAACAGATATCGACATTAAGAACAAGTATTAATACGTAATTAAAACCACTATATGCAATTACTTTGCTCCCTTAACTACATGAAATTGGCAGAAATTTATGCCAAAGCTTTGCATCAGCTACATATATTGACTGGAAGAAATAACTATTTATTCATTATATAAAACACACTTGATATATTTCAAATAACCAAGTAATTTAAAGATTCCAAACCTGAAATTACAAACCAATATGTGTTGAATTGAAAACAGCAGCAAGACTACCTGCAGAATATTGATTGGCTGGAGGTTGAGCCGCAAGTTGATGGATCGATGTTGCCATTGCCTGACCTTCACGAACTGAAACCTTTGGTCACGAACTGAAAACAAACTTACAAGGATATCGGTATTTTCAGCAACTAGTCAAAGTACCCACGCGAATGCACGGCTAGACTTGATCTCTTATTGTAGAAAGTAAAAAATAATAATTCTAAAATTTCATAATATATATTGTATCAATCAAAATAACCATCAAAGCTTAATCCAATATGATGTTGACTAATTTGGCAATATTTTGGTGGTTTATAATTGTTTATACTATGTGTTTAAAATTTTCAAATGCATGCATTTGAAATCCAATATGATTTTTTTGTCTCTAGAATACTGATATGACTCATAATATTTTCTCCTTTAATTCATGAATTGTATAAAAGTGTTCTTACATGAAGAAATTCTAGAAATTAGATTTTCAACCTCCAGATAGAGTTCTGGTTCTCAGTACTTCCTTTTTCAGGAACTAGAAATGTCTCTTTATTATAAAATTTAATGACACTAACATACTGTACTGTGGCCTGCGCGAATGCGCTGGCTATCTAAGATGCCTACCAATTGGATATTTTACGTCTTGGTTAGTATTTGGACACCAATTGGATATTTTGTATTATAGTGCAACTAAAACTGTGTGGTGTCCAGTGGTAGTGACATATATACCACCCTCGTAGGAAAAAAAAACTATTTCATTGAGTGATCTCACAATCACCTATGCATGGTATAATTAAAAGTAACATATGGCAAATCCCAAAATGATTTCCTGGTTCCTAGCCATTCATTAAACTCTTCAAATCTTGTCTGCATAGTTTTCTTGAGAACGTAGGAGAGGGCTCTGCCCTTCATTATATGAAGAAAGATTGAAATAGTCAAATAGAGTCCGGTTACAACACACAGCACACCACGCACATTGATATACATTTACTTCTTTTAAAGATTTTCAAAGGACCTATGAACAACACACACTCATGTCTCGGCATGGTGGGAAGTCAAGGTGGAGATCCCTCTTGTATGCATAGCCCACCATGTATATATATGCATATGAAAAAGAAGAGCTGTAACCTAACTAGATATCTAGGAGGCATCGTTGTTGACTGAAGATGGAGGTTCCGGTCATCAGTGTCGTCCTGTATTAAGGAAGTAGCCATATCTAACAGTGTTACTCAATGCAAGCGTCTTCCTAGAGTCAACAATTAGATCAAGCCATCAAGGTGAGAGGAGTCAATAGGTGAGTATGCATGTTATGTGAAAAGTAATAAGGTACATTATTTGAGGTAGTTGAAAGTGTGTAACATGAGCTAGAGGAGTATATTTTTAATATCTTGAAAAAAAATCATTTGTGGAGAAAATTAAAGTTTGGATGTCTGGCAAAGGAGAGTTAGTTATGCCAGGGTCACCCCTTAAATATGTGACGAATCACTAATTATAATGCGTGTTAATCCTTGTGCAGGTGGATTTGAAAATTTTACCTTGACCATTGTGTAGATACTTTTAATCAGTTTCTAATACAGAGAAAGTTAAAAAGTTTGTATCGTAATACCATGCAAAAGTTGCCTATGTACTTCCAAAAAACAGTTGCCTATGTACCAAACGAAATACCATGCAAAAGTTGAAAAGCAGCCCGTAATAATGGCTGCAATAAATGAACATGCAAAAGAAAGTCTGACCTGAAGAAAAATGAAAACTCCGTGGGTGGGAAAAGCGATACTATTGTCAGTTTGCTTGAAATTACAGAAACGATTGTGTTTGGATGGCAACGTCCTTCTTGTCTCTTGCACTATCTTGGCGGCTCAGACAATCCCCACTGCCCGTATAATTATCTCCGCAAAGTCCATAATGGTTGCAGATCGCTTGCAACAGCCTCAACATGGATTGGATAACGCCATCCGCAGGATCGCTAGATGCAATTAACCATAACAGCAACACTGGTTCTTTGTCCTCCGAGAAAAAGTGCATGCATGGCCTTTGCCGTCGGAGAAAAGTGCATGCATGGCCATGCACCTGATGTGTATGGTGTTGCCACAAAAATGCAGATCGGAGGGTGACAACTGTATAATGTGGATAGGCTTATTGGATCCAATAGCTTCACCGTGATGTTGGTAATTGTGTGGTCACGATCTAGGGTTAGTAACATGGCGGCTGATGGAGCCTGGTGCTTTGGTTCGTGATGGGCAAGAAGAAAGGTGTGTTTTCGGAGTCTGAGATCGATAATCAGGATTGTAGAGGAGGGCGGTTAACGTGGATCACGTGAGGAGGGAATTGAAGGCCAGATTTATTTCTTTGGATATGTGACTTGGGGATGGAGGGTTATGTTTTACTTTTTTGTGAGAATTTCTAGCCTATTTCTCTTTTTTTATAGGCATCATAGTAGAAAAGTCATCTCCTTTTATTATTAAATAGATTTCTCTTTTTTTATAGGCATCATAGTTGAAAAGTCATCTCCTTTTATTATTAAACTAGTCAAAGTACCCGCGCGAATGCACGGCTAGACTTGATCTCTTATTGTAGAAAGTAAAAACTAATAATTCTAAAATTTCATATATATATATATATATATATATATATATATATATATATATATATTGTATCAATCAAAATAACCATCAAAGCTTAATCCAATATGATGTTGACTAATTTGGCAATATTTTGGTGGTTTATAATTGTTTATACTATTTGTGTTTAAAATTTTCAAATGCATGCATTTGAAATCCAATATGATTTTTTTGTCTCTAGAATACTGATATGACTTATAATATTTTCTCCTTTAATTCATGAATTCTATAAAAGTGTTCTTACATGAAGAAATTCTAGAATTTAGATTTTCAACCTCCAGATAGAGTTCTGGTTCTCAGTACTTCCTTTTTCAGGAATTAGAAATGTCTCTTTATTATAAAATTTAATGACACTAACATACTGTACTGTGGCCTGAGCGAATGCGCTGGCTATCTAAGATGCCTACGCGCTGGCTATCTAAGATGCCTACCAATTGGATATTTTACGTCTTGATTAGTATTTGGACACCAATTGGATATTTTGTATTATAGTGCAACTAAAACTGTGTGGTGTCCAGTGGTAGTGACATATATACCACCCTCGTAGGAAAAAAAACTATTTCATTGAGTGATCTCACAATCACCTATGCATGGTATAATTAAAAGTAACATATGGCAAATCCCAAAATGATTTCCTGGTTCCTAGCCATTCATTAAACTCTTCAAATCTTGTCTGCATAGTTTTCTTGAGAACGTAGGAGAGGGCTCTGCCCTTCATTATATGAAGAAAGATTGAAATAGTCAAATAGAGTCCGGTTACAACACACAGCACACCACGCACATTGATATACATTTACTTCTTTTAAAGATTTTCAAAGGACCTATGAACAACACACACTCATGTCTCGGCATGGTGGGAAGTCAAGGTGGAGATCCCTCTTGTATGCATAGCCCACCATGTATATATATGCATATGAAAAAGAAGAGCTGTAACCTAACTAGATATCTAGGAGGCATCGTTGTTGACTGAAGATGGAGGTTCCGGTCATCAGTGTCGTCCTGTATTAAGGAAGTAGCCATATCTAACAGTGTTACTCAATGCAAGCGTCTTCCTAGAGTCAACAATTAGATCAAGCCATCAAGGTGAGAGGAGTCAATAGGTAACTATGCATGTTATGCAAGGAATTTTTCTTTGTTCTATGATACAACTGGATGTAGAAAAAAGTATAGATTAGGTGAGAGCATTGCTTAGATTAGGTGTTCCTTGCCGTAGTATAGGTTTAGGACGGGAGGCATTAGAAAAAGCTCACACGGCAAACATCAGACCGAGATACAGATGATCCACAATTACGTCCAAACTTACCATAGCTGTGTACAGGCATCCGATTCAGAATTATAAGAGATGGGCGGTTTGAAATGCTATTTCATAGTAGATTAGCTGGTCAATAAACAGTATATCCTTTGTACGGACCTTAAAAACCATTGAACAAAATTTCATCGAAATATCCAACATATCGTCCCTATGGGTGGAGTCCATTTGTTGTTTTGTTCATACATGTAACTATGACATTTTATAGATGGATGACAATTTATTAGCAAATTATCAGTTCTTTAGATAAAATCAATTTGTTCATTGCGTTAATTCTCCTCAGCAGATCATCAACACAAGAATAACATGCAGGATCAGCACAGAAATTTCAGAAATGTGTCTTGTCGGCTGTTAAGATTCGTGGCATAAAAGTACTTATCCCAGCAGACTGAAGTTTTTTTTGGAGCGGTTTTACTGTCTAAAATACTAACCTAGTTTTACCCTGAAACCCTATATGTTTTTCTTTGAGAATAACGTGGGAACCATCCTCACAATACTCTCTATATATTTATTTACTAACTCTATATTTTTAGTATATAGGTGTCTTCCCTGCTATGGAATTTAGATAGTAGATGCCTTTAAGGTGCAACAGTATACTTCAAGAAGACTAGCTATGCAGCGTGCTTGGTGATTTCTCGACACTAAAAGGCTCGAACGTCATATCTTGCATAAGAAAGACGACATGCATGGGATGCTTTGTTTATCACACATCAATCATGGCTATAGTTTTCGGCATAGGAGGCATCAAGAAAAGAGCATGGATGCATAGTGTCCCGGCTTAATGGGGACTGACATGCATATGTCCTCATTTAAACCGGCAGGCTTCTGGCTTCTTCTACCTCTCGACCATCTTGAAATTCCCAATGTTACAAACCACTGTATTGGGTCTAGTCTCTCCCACCGGTCTCAAACACGCAGTGCTTCAAGCCACGGTAGCCGGTGGGTCCTGAATGTGGTGAGGTACAGAGGTAGTGCTGAACCAGGATCGTGCAAGATAAACAGAACCTTGGTGCAGTACTGGACTCAGGTGCCAGATAAAGATACATGGTGCCTCGACCGTGTTGGACGTTGGGAGGTAGAAGCGTGCTAGTAGCTCCACATCTCCTTCCAAAACCAGAGCAGGGTGTGTCTTATCAGCCTCGGTTCACTCTGTGGGCTCCTTTGGGAACTAGGGCTGGAAAACCCAGGGTAGCAAACCCCCAGCGGGGTTATCCCTGTCACCCCCGTTCCCTGTCTCAGATTTCTTCCCTGGACCTATAATACCAACATCTGTTTGGGAATAAAGGGGGTAGAAATCCTAGAAGACAAAAATAGTCTCAAATGCTTCAAAAATGATCGAGAAAATTCATAAAAATTTAATAAAATGCCAAACTGACAGAGACAAACTCAAGGTGTGCAGAGATATCACAAAAGAAGTTTACTATACTAATTTTCTCAAAAAAAAAAAGAAGCTTAGTATACTCTTGTACTCATCGTACAAACATATCACAAAAGAAGACCATTGCAGGTTTGATTTTGGCAGCATACATCAAGGTTCAACTCTCCGCACAAGGCAAAAGAAATATCTTATCAGGTTTGCTCCAATATTTGAATCTTTAAGCTAATCATATTACATCAAGGTTCAGGGCAGAACAGAACAGAGTAACAGAGGGCAGAACAGAACAGAGTAGCAGCTTTCTATATTTGGGCATGGCGCATGATGACAGAAAATCTGCACACGAAAAACAAAAGTCAAGGTGAGTCTGTTAACTGAAGACGTAATAAGGAATCACTACGGGAAAACCTCTATATGCCGTGTGCCCGTAGCATATGGCAAAATGCCAAATGCACACGGCATACTATGCCGTGTGTCACTCACGGCACACGACACATGGCACACATTTGGATGGCACAGTAACTGTGCCGTGTGCTATTTGTCGGGTACACGACATAGTTACTCCCATTTGTGCCGTGTGCCAAGTTGTAGACGGCAAAAAGAGGTTACGGTACCGAGTTTGCCCACTGTGCCATGTGCCAAGTTGAAGGCACATGGCACAGATTGCCCACTGTGCCGTGTGCCAGGGTGTAGGCACACGGCACAGATTGCCCACTGTGCCATGTGCCCGGGTGTTGGCACACGGCACAGATTGCCCATTGTGCCGTGTGCTAGGGTCAAGGCACACGGCACCAGTTCACCAGATTGACAGAATATGGCCTCTGTACTGTGTGCCGTGGTCATGACACATGGTACAGAGGCCATATTCTGCCATAAAAAACTAGAATTAGCAGCCCCAGACCACAATAATTGATCACATGCATTAAAATATCACAGTATCACCATTCAAATATCACATCGCGCACCCGCAACGCATAACATCATCACAAGCATTCCATAACACAATATCATCACATACATGAAACATAATATCAAGAATAAACATACAAAAACAGAAACATAGCATTGTCACATGCTCAAAACATAGCATTCCACATGTATCGTCATCACAAACTATGAACAAGCATCAGAAACATACAACATAAGTGGTCCCAAGGCCGCCAATCATGCCCAGCTTTGTCCCATAGTGAGCATTGGTCTTGTGGCCCTTCATTCGATGCCGCCGATGGATTCTGCACAAGAGAGGTGTTGATTATTGATTTACACAAGTGAATGTTATTATCACTAGGAAATCAAACAATGAGATGTAAATGCTACTATCACTACTAGATAAGCAATGAGAAGTGAATTATAATGTTACTACTAAATGAAGGAATGAAGTAGAATGGAATGCTAGGTTGTTTATGCAAGGACAAGAAAATGGTATTATCACTAACAAATGAAGGTAGGACGATGGAATGCTATTAGCACTAGTAAATGAAGAAGAAACAAAATACAAACTAACTCATTTGTACTCACCGGAGTAAAAGCATGAGGAGTAGCTGCCGGAGATAGCGCGAAAGGTGCGAACAAGTTTGGTGGAGGTGATGTACCCATCTACGACGCCATCCACTGGAGCAACCACTGTTGGTTCTCCTCAGCCCTCCGTCGATCCTCCTCGGCCCTCCGTCGATCCTCCTCGCGTAGGCGGGTCACTTCATCCAGCTGGACCTACATCACAAAAATACAAAATTTCATCCAACTTTTATGACCCAAGACAAACATGTGTAGGAAGTAATAAAGGATGAATGACACTGAGCTAACCTGGAGTGCTTGTAGTTGGGTCATTGTACTACTGGGCCGAGTGCGTATAGCCAGGCTTGAGCTCGTGCTCCTCGCTCAAATCTGGGAGAGACATGGAGTAGTGGCTGTGTCGACGACGCTGTCACCAATGTAGAACCGCCCATGTTTCTTTCCTCCTCCTAGCCTCATCGCCAGCTCGCCATCAATGTCCTTGGTGCTTGGGTCCCACTCTGGCCCATGTACCTCTGTTGCCAATGATGTGTACTCGCTGATGCGGATGTGGACAGCCGCATTGCTATACAACTCGGGATCATCGTCTGGGTTGAAGTCGACGCTCGACGTCACCTTGCCCTTGTGGGCCAAAGCCCAGCTCTTTAAGGTGCCCAAATGCTGGCCACCATGTGACTACGACTGCAAAACAAAAAAAACACATAAAATTATGTTTATTATGTGTAATGTACATAATCAATTGAATAATTGATGAAATAGCAAGAAATGGAGTCGCATATCCATGTAGTCATGTACTCGCTGAGTGTACGGGCTGCCTTGATGGTGTGTTGGACCTGGCATTAATAGACGCTGCTCCCGTGCTGCTCCTCCCAACCGGGTTTGCACCACAACTCGACCACCAGAGCACTCCAGGCTGGCTTATCCCGAGCAGCCCACCACGGAGGCACCTACACATCATCAAGTGCATTAGTATGAAGAATGTCAAATTATGTGTAGTTAACAACAAAAGTAATAACAGTTTCATATTTACCATTTCATATTGCTCCTTGGTTAACCTCATGTTTCGGCTTCTTTTTTGGTGATCTTCATCTTATTCACGATAGCGTCGTAACCACAACCTGGATATACGCCTCGTAAATCATGTCCTTCACTATTTTCTTACATTGTGTAGGAACCATACAGTTAGCCACGTCCTGGTAACCCTCCTCACACCTGTAGAAGTCCTGCATACACATGAGATGTATTGTATCATTATTTAAAAAATTATCAACGAATGTGGTGTATTGCAAAACCTATTGGGAGGAAGACTTACCCACAGCTCCTGCACCACCCGATGTGCCTTGTTGTTGTAAGTCCTACCCATAAGATCTATCTGATCCAGGGCGCGAACATAGTGCTCCCACCTAGTGGCCACCTCCACTACTTCGCCAATCTGAATCACGCCGGGCCAGTGTAGCTGAACAAGAAGACCGAGGATGCCACTGATCTTGCGGCGGTACTCTCCTGGACTGACCTCGACCCAATCCCTGTCCAAGTGATTGAGATAAATTATTAGTGTCACTTGGAAAAGATGCAAAACATAATTTGAATTGAAAACATATGCAGTTACTTACTTAGGCATTTCGGGCCGAATCACTGGGCGTTTCTCTTCAGGTATCGGTTGCTGTGGTAGTTGTGTGGGACCTCTCAGCCACACCTTTGCATCCTCCTCATTCTCCCCCGCCCTGTCCTGCTCGTCCTCCTCCTCCTCCTCCTCCTCCTCAGCAGAAGGTTGCTGCTCCTCGTCGGAGTCCTAAGAGAGGGTGTCTTGGTGCTCCTCCTCCTCCTCGGACCCTTGCATGGGAGGGGGAGGAGGGGCTCTCCCTCTCCCTCGACTCTTGCCACCCGTCCTCCTTCCATGCTGCCCTCGACCTTTGCTCCTGGACCCGGATCCCTCAGCTTCATCCGCCCCCCCCCCCCAAGAGTACAACAAGGACACGACCCTCATCCCCCTCCTCAGCAATCCAGTCGGGCCCCCCACCATCTTTGTTCAGTCACCTGTAAAAAAGAAGATTATAAACCAATCAACATACTTTGAAAGAGATGCAAAATAAACAAAATAAACAAAACATAATTGTACATAGTATAATATTATGCATAGTAAAGTAAATAGTAAAATATCAACCTATATTAGAAATAATCATCATCATCGGGATTAGCTAGATCATAATTCTCTTCATCACTATCACGCATGTCCATATCATCATGCTCGTTATCCGAGGGAGTAATGTCGTCATCAGAGTACTCATGTGTTTTTTCAAGTAATTTGATGTCCTCCAAATCATCAACATCATCTCCAATGTCCTCATCATCAGCCGTTTCATTGTCTACTTCCATTGCGTCATTTGTATCGGTTAAGTCTATCTCAAACCTTCCGTCTAACCCATCCTCTTGAAAGAAATCACCTCCGTCATTTTTGTTTGATTCTACGTTGTAATCGGCATCGTTTGGGACAAGTAGTTTACCTTTTGGCCCAACCTTGATCACAACATGCCATGGTTTTAGATCTTCTCTTTGGCATGGGTATCATACATAATAAACTTGTGTGGCCTGTTGAGCCACGATATAAACATCGTCTCCTAGTAATATAGATGACTGTTTAATGTCAACTAAGCCTATTTTAGGGTACCTCCTCACAACTTTCGGATCAAACCAACGGCATTTGAAAATGACAGGATTAAGAGCTTTGCAACCATGAAACAAGAGTTCGTATATCTCTTCAATTATTCCATAATAGTCGATACCATCGATGCCCGATGTAAAAACTCCAGAATTTGTGGTTTTTCTATTGGGACGACTCTGCTCGTAGCTTGTTGTGTGAAATCGAAATCCATTCACATCATAACCGTCAAATGACTCAACCTTATAGGCAAAGCCATCGGCAACTTGTCTCAACTCGAGACACATGGATGCATCGGTCTGTGCCTGTAGGTTAGAGCAGGATTTGTCATTAGTTACGAGTAATTTGTCATTTGAAACTAAGTACAAATGTAAATTGAACAGTACCTTCTATTTGAACCAAGAAATAAAATCGGGCATTCCATTTCCTGCACCCTGCCTTAGTAGGGTCTCGGCTTCACTCGATGTAGGTTCCCTCGATCCACGCTAGAATTTAAGAACAAATTGCATGTCCGAACGAGGAACAAGATTGTTGGATGCAGAAGATAAATAGTTTGATGAGAACAAGGGGTTGGATGAGGACTTACGCAATGTACGGCTCGACTTCAGAAAGGTTGGTCAGCACATAGAACATAATCGAGCGCCAATCTTTATGTATCAAGTTCTTGGGTTTTGAACCACTTGGACTTCCGAGCTGCCCTTGAAAAAGGCTAAGGCTCGAGTCATTTACAACCTTATTGTAACGAGGGACTGGCTTATGCACGCTAGGAAGATTGTCGGCGTAGTATTTTGTTGTGAAGTTTGAAACCTCCTTGAGAATTGCTGCCTCTGCAATGGACGCTTCAATTTTGCATTTATTTTTACATTTTGTTCGGAGAACCTTTAGACATCTCTCAATTGGATAGCACCAACGGTTTTGGACAGGCCCACCCATTCACACTTCATATGGAAGGTGCAATATCATATGTTGCATCGATGTGAAGAAGCCGGGTGGAAAGATCTTCGCCAATTTACAGACCAACACAAGTGCCATTTTTTTCATGTCTGCAACCACTTTCTTTGAGACCTCTTTAGCACAAAGTTGGTGGAAGAAATAGCTCAACTCTACCAACACTTGCCACACATGATCCGGGACATATCCTCGAACCATCACCGGAAGAAGCCGCTCAAGCCATATGTGGTAGTCATGACTCTTAAGCCTGTTGATTCTCATAGTACTTAAGTTCACTCCCCTACTAATATTCACTGCATACCCATCAGGGAACTTTAACGTTTGGAACCATTCTAGTACTTCTCTCCTTTGTGCCCTCGTCAGGACAAAATCAGCCTTAGGCTTTTTCCATGTCTTCCTGCCAGCTTGAGGACACACCATGTTTAGCTTTGGTCTATCACATACGATTTCTTGATCCAATCTTGATTTAACATTATCTCTTGTCTTATCAAGAATGTCCATGATTGTTGCAAAGAGTACCAATCCGATATTAGCTTCGGTGTGCATTGCATCAATGTTATGTGGAAGAAGGATATCCTCCATGTAGGCCAGTGTCCACAAGACCGGTTTTTGAGTCCACACATGTACTATACCGTATCCCACAAAACAACCTTTTTCTTTATCGAACTTGAGGGATGATACCTCGACATGAACTGCGGCACCGGTCATGATCTGTGGAACAGGGTCCTTAACTACGCCCCCCTTCGTAAAGTTCTTTGTGTCTCTTTTGTACGGATAGTTAAGGGGGAGGAATTGTCAAAGTTTGTTGAATGAAGACCACTTACGACCATTATTCAAATAATCAAACTTCACAGTTCCCTTACATACTGCGCATGGGAACTTTCCGTGAACACACCAGCCGGAGAATGTCCCGTACGCCAAGAGGTCATGCATAGAGTAGGCATACAAGACATGCATATTGAAGTTTGTCTTGGTAGCTCTATCGTACGTCCGGAGTCCTTCTTCCCAAGCATGGGCCAAATCATCAAACAGGGGCTCCATGTACACGCTCATGTTATCTTTTGGGTTCCCAGGAATTATCAACGACAAGAATATGTTCTGTCATTGCATGATGACGCTGGGGGGGGGGGGGGAGATTGAGGGGTATAACGAACACGGGCCAGCAAGAGTACGTGCAGTCCCCATCCCATAAGGTTGGAACCCATCTGTTGCCAGTGCCACACATACATTATGAGCCTCTCTTGCTTTGTCACGATGAATGCCATCAAAATGTGTTCAGGATTCAGCATTGGCTGGATGTACAAGCTTATCAGGATGGTATCGAACTCCGTGTTTGTGCCACATCATCTATTTCACAGACTCCTTGGTCATGTAAAGACGTTGAATCCTCGGTATGAATGGAAGGTACCGTAGGATTTTCACGGGGACTTTACTATGCCTCTTCTGACCATCGCAAGAGTCTACCTCGAGGTATCTAGAGGATTTACACCTTGGGCAGTACATTGCTTCTGCATGTTCTTTCCTAAACAAGATGCATCCATTCGAACAAGCATGTATCTGTTCATATGGCATCTTTAGTGCATGGAGTACTTTATAAGACTCATACATGCTCTTTGGCAGAATGTGACCTTCCAGAAGCAGGCCACCGATGACTGTCAACATAACATCGAAAGCGGCTCAACACATGCTAAACTGAGACTTTACGGCCATTAATCGTGCGATGGCATCCAATTTAGAAACCTTGGTATGCTCGTGAAGGGGTTGTTGAGCCGCCTCCAACATCTCGTAATACGCCTTCGCGGTTGGCTCTGGCTCCTCCTCCCTAGCTGCTTCCTCTTCCTCCTCCCTAGTTGCTTCCTCTTCCTCGAAATGTGCTTCACGATAGTCATCTAACATGTCTCCTACAACGACATCAAAATCATTATCACCAATGTGTTGTCTCACAACCTCGTGCCTCGTACGATCCAAAGTTTCTCCATGAAAGGTCCACTTGGTATAGTTCAGAGTAAATCCATTTTTGCAAAAATGCTTCCCCATGGTGAACTCTTATTGTCGATGTGTGTTTGATGTGTGTTTCAACATCTGTTGCAGGGACACCAAGTGACACCCATTTTCTTAGACTTAGCAAATGCTAGTTTCAAGAAATTCTCCATTTTCTCAAACCATCCTTCAGTATACTTGTGATCAGGTGCCCACTCCTTATACATCCACTCACGGTCACCCATCCTTTATATCAACAACCTGTAATATATAAATCATTCTTCCAACAACATGATGCTTACACTATCTAATAGGTAAGGATAGGTCCTAATCCCACCCAAGGATGCGTAGATGTGGTTAGTTTCCAAGGTCCACTCCGGGCGGAGACAGAAATTCGGCAGCACTTCTCCATTGTTCTCCAAATACATGTCCTGCAAGGGAGATTGTATATCTAGAGAACAACGGTAAGATACTGCCGAAACTCTGTCTCCGACCAGAGTAGACCATGGAAACTAACCACATCTATGTATCCTCGGGCTGTCCAAAAAACATGGACAATTCAAAACAGATACAGTCAAAGATATGCAACCGTATCTGCATATCTCCAACTATATCTCTTTCGAACGGGAGATGACTAACTAGGTTACACGACCTACAAACATGAACATAAATAGACATGACAGAAAAATGAGGTCTTCATGTGTAACCTTGCGGTCCTGCGAAGTGACGACTCGTTGACGGTGGAACACCTCTCCCTATCCTGTCTCGCCAGACGCCCCTCCTGCAAGGAACGGAAAATAACAATGTCAATTAAAAATTCTGACATAACCTCCCCTACACGGTGAGGTTTCCAAAACTGAAACAAATTAACGCCACATCAAACAGGAACGACGGCCGACATCAACATCAACGGCACGATGGCTGGCTTCCACATCAACTGGCACGATGGCCGACATCCACAATCACCTATATGACTCACCTAGTAGCTCGACGACAAGCGATGGCGCGGTGCTTGGCCGAAAGTCAAGATCAGCATCAGGGAGGTGCTCCGGTCGATGGCGAGGTTGGCGTCGGGGAGGTGTACCCTATCAAAAAAAAAACCCGAGGATTCTTTTAATTAACGTACAATTTCGCTAAGCTACAACCAAAACAAACCGCACTATATTTTTTGGAACATCGGCCATTCGGCTAGCAGCAATAATCACCAACCTTCAGCACGTGCGCGATCGAGCCATGGTTGGTGAGCAGGGACGCACCACGGCTGGTGAGCAGCAGGCACCGTGGGGAGCAGGGAGGTGTGGGGGGGGGCAGCGCCGGTGGTGGGGGCGGTCTTGGGGAGCAGGGAGGCGGGAGGGGGGGGGGGCAGCGCTGATGGTGGGGGCGCTGCAGGGAGCACCGAGGCATGCGGGGCGACAGTGGGGGCGGTGGTGGGGAGCTGGAAGGCGCGGGGGGCGGCGGTGGCAGGTGGGGGCGGCGGTGGGGATGGTGGGGGCGGTGGTGGGGTGGCGGTGGGGGCGGCGGCCGACGTCGAGGGTGGTGGTCGGGAGCAGGGAGTGGCGGGTGGGGTGGCGGCAGTGGCGGGGGTGGTGGGCGCGGCGTCCGGGGCGGTGGGGGCAGCGGCCGGCGTCGGGGCCGGGGAGGCGCGCAGGGCGGGGGAGGCTCGCGGGGGCGGGGACGAGCACGGGGAGGTGCCGCCACCAGGGAGCTGGCGGGGTGGGCCGGGGAGGCACACGCGATGGGGCCGCCGGCGGGGAGGCGTGTGGGGAGGGGCGAGGCGCGGGAGGTCATCGACAGCTCGGGGAGCAAGCGATGAGAGGTGAGAACTTAGCAATTTTCGGACCGAGCTCAAACGGTAATAAGTCAATCTGTGCCGTGTGCCCAGATCTATCACACAGGGAGATCTATCGCACAGGGCACAGTTTGCTTGTTGACCTCTGTGCGGTGTGCCACACTCATGGCACACGACACAGTGAGTTAATTTTTTTTTCAAATTTCATGCAAATTGTTTTTAATATATGTCAAAGATATCTTTCCAAATTAGACTTAAAATTGGTATGTGAAACTTGATAACAAAAATTATAATTTTATGTATTTTTTACTCAATTTCAATTGCTATCACTAAATCACTATAATTGCAGAAAAAATTAAAAATTACAAACTAGTCCGAAAAATACCCAAACTATACCATAACACACTTCATGTCATGTGTGAGCTACATAAATAGGGTTGCCTTCAAAATTAAATTTGACTGTATCATTGTTCACAAATCATATAGAATCTGTCTCATCAACACTGAAACTTCTCCGCAGTTTGTCTTGTTAGTAAGCAACCTACGTGACAACTTGTGCGGAAGTTGTTCAACTCTTTATCACAACATGCATGCATGAAATAATGATGTTAGGACCAAATATCATGATTTTTAAACTTTATTTGAATTTTTTACAATTTAAATACCTTAGGACAACACGTTGGTTGGGATAATTCATGTACAATATGAGCGGCATTTACTCTTCATTGTCTGTGTATAGCCTCAAACCAGTGTTATGAACATGAATATAAAGTTTGTTCGCACTTTATTTCAATATTTCAAACACCTATAATTCAAATTTGAATTATCACGAAAAATGTCAATAATGAAAGAAATGCACTAAATATATCAAAATTTCCTAAAAATACACAAATTTGTAGGATGAGGTACAACATACCATCTCTATAGCACATAAAATAATTGGGAATGAGGGGAGACTTAAAAAAAATTACTCTTCCGTGTGCAACAGAGAGGGCAATTTGTGCCGTGTGCCAGAAGAATGGCACACGGCACAGAGCTGGCAGGGAGCAAATCTTGCATGACTCGACTCTGTGTCGTGTGCCTTACTTTTTGCACACGACCTACTTGTTTTTGTGTCGTATGTCCTGGCTAGACACACGGCATAGTCCATTGTGCCGTGTGCCCTATTTGTGCCATGTGCAATTGTGCTAGCACACGGCATAGGTGCCTTTGTGCCGTGTGCCCGATGGAAAGCACATGACACACATGGTGGCACACGGCATACAAAGCTTTTTCCGTAGTGAATATTAATACACATTCTCTTCAAAAAAAAAACTGAAGAGGGAATGCAGATTATCACGTGTTGTATTGAGAAATGTTACATACTAACAAAAAATTCACATTAATAACCTTTTCCTATGGCCAGGAACTACTCACAACTGCTAAGCAAAAAAAAAAAAAAAACAATCCAGTGTGTCCTATCAGCAAGACCAGTTTTCTCACAAAAATAGCTTTACTTGGAATATAATGAAAAGGATAGTGATTTCCTATCAGGACCATAGTGGATATGGAGAAAATAGTAAACACTGAAAACAATACTCCTTGAAACATTGCATAGAGAGAGAAAAATAATTTAGGTTCAAGTTTTGTCACCAACAACTGGTCCCTTGGAAAGAAGACCTGGATAAAAAGACATAGAAATAGAACTGAACTGAATTTTAAGAGCTGAAGTAGCATCGCCCGTAGTGAAGATGAAACCCAAATTAATAGGCTAAAAAGGGAGGTTCTAATTGAATAGCAATGAACATATTACATGGGGAGAAACGGGAGCTGAGCTGAACTGAACTGAAAAAAATAATCCTAATGAATGAAATGGGAGCTGAACTACCATCCTAATCAGCCTTCTAGTAATGCCCTCATCAAAATGGAAAGCTTTATGAAGTACTCCAAATTACTTTTCAGTCTTCTAGTAATACCCTGATCTCTAACATTATTATCCCTACTAGGTGCTAAACCTGAAACAGTGATGACAAGCATTTACGTTTTCTGAACTTTACTTTCTTCACCTAAGTGATCGAATTCCCTTTCATTCCCTTTCATTATATTGCATTATTGTGAGAAACTATGCACCTTTTTCACCAATAAAGTAATGTACAATTCTAAACACACAGATAATCTAAAATCACAGCATTCATAACACATCTAGCCTGAAAACAAACTGAAAAAGCAGCTAGAATAGGGGTACTTACTGACAAAACTGAAGAGGGAATGCAACACATGTTTTCCTCCTCGCAAGACGATAAAATCTTCCTGCATATTCACATTAGAACTATTTTCAGAGAGAGAGAGAGAGAGAGAGGACATACTGAATCTTCCTACGGAGCCAAAGGAGTCACACAGTGAGATTTTGCAGCTTCATAAACATCTCTCTTTTCATGCCTTTCTCAAAAATTTCTGCTGCAATAGCCTTGTCTTCATCTATCAACTCACTCATGCCATCAATGGTGTCAAGACACTTTTCAGCAGAATACTCTTCCTCAGGAACCTTCTTCTCTAGCAAAGCCCCCACTGTCTTCTTCGATTGTGCCTTCTTGTGATCCAAATAATCATCAAGAACAACAGCAACTTGACTTTGCTTACGCCTTTTTCCACTGTGGTCTTGTGTAGAAGCACCAGAAGGTGCTGACTGAGCTTCAGTAGCTTGCTGAGCACCCACACTTTGAGCCACTGCACCAACACCTATAGATCTTGCAGCCACTGAACCCATACTTGTAGAACTTGCAGCAACAGCCACATTTACAGCAACATCACCCACACTTACTTCCTGACCCACCCTTGCAGCCTCAAGATTCTCTTGTTCAAGATTTTCAGTAGCATGAATAACTGGATTAGTGGACGTAAAGCACAAGTCACCTGTGGCAATGCTCCCTGTTCCAAAGAGTAGAAACAAAAAATGAATATATGTCTAAATTATAGTTGAGTTTAGATAAAATGTTAAGATGTTGAAAAATGACAAGCAAGGGATTGGACTGATATTTACCTTCATACAACAATTCACAATTGTTGTAGTGGAGAAACCCTTTCTAGCGAAACTTCACCACTTTTTTATGAAACTATCAAATACAACAGAACATTATGTCAGTACATATTTGGTCCATCAGTTACCTTTTCTATTTTGTAAACACAACTGAATTACCTTTTATATTTTGTCCCATACATATGGTCCACCAGTTACCATGCCACTTGATGAATCAAAACTTACACCACTTTCCTTCCTTGCATCTCTTATAGCTCTATATGTAGCTTTCAGATCTTTATTCTTTTCTTGAAGATGCGCTTTCGTGTAATGTGCTCATGGGAACATCTCACTGAACTTGCGATGGATACTATTCTAGCCCTCTATTGTCCATCCATTCCGACTGACAAGTCGGTTCTCAACCTTGTGCGGATTTAGAATATCAAGGAAGCCCTTCTCTTGGATATAGTTCCAATTAGCTCTTGTAGCTTCTTCTGCCATAGCTGCATTGCAAAAAAAATCATGTAAGCTAAGGGTGTGTTTGTTTTACTAGATTGGATTGGATAGGCTTGGACAGGACCATCTAGTCCAGTGTTTGATTCACCGTCAGGGTGGACAGGGATGGACTGGAATGGGAATATTCCTTTAAGATGCTAGATGAGTCTGTCTAGCAAAAATGACCGGATGAGACTATCCAACTTATGTAACGATGATGATTACTAAAACAATTAGATATTATTAGTATGATTTACTATAATATTATTATTGATAAGCAATAAGATATTGATTAGAAAATGATAAGAGCTCAATCATACTAGAATTAATAATTATTATTTTTTATTTCTAATTAAAAATTATTAAGATATGATTAAGACCAATAAATATTAAATCATATTCATTAGTATATAATTAATTATTATTATTTAATAATAAGATATATAATTTCATAATTTCACCTTGTCCTATCCATTCTTATCCATCCAACCAAACATGAAACTGGATCCATCCACACAATCAAACATATAACTTGGATTATCCCATCCAGAAAAATATGGATGAGCCTATCCAATCCAACCTTGCCCTCGAAACAAACACACCCTAAGACTATATACATGATAGTTGTTTAAAAGAAACAAGGTATCACACAAATATATCAACAAAAAAGGGCATAAAGTGACGATCTGATGCAATAATGACAGGGGTATGGAGTGGACTTGGTTGCTTGATGAACCAATTAGTCAAGGCAGGAATTATGTGGAAAACTTCAGTTATCTTCCTATGGATTGTTTCGCTACTATGCTAAAACCACATATGTAGGTTACTATTGCTAGCGTTATGAGGAAGCATGTACAAGAACATGCTAAGTTGCTCCTCAACACGAACACCTTGTGTGTCCCTTAAAAGATTTTCTCTTCTAAGCAAGTCTGCTATGGCTCTAAAGATCTTCGACTCCATCCTAAATTTAACCTTGCACCAAGATTCATGTCCTTCTAAGATTTCTTGAACTTTCACAGCACCAGGAAGGGAAGAAGTGTGGAGCGGCGTTTTCTCCTCTTGCATGGCAGAGAGTACAATAGGAACGAGGACAATGAAAATCTCATCATCCTCTTCTTCCTCTTGCAACAAAAATTGTCTAGCTTCCTCCTCCCAAGAACTCATAGTCTACTATATATGCAGACACAAATATTATAACAAACCAAAATTGCTTTCACACAACAAAATCTACAAAATTCAGAAAACAAGACAACAACACTTGAACACTTGCCATTGAGATACTCAAAATTTCTAGCAGAGAACAAATTCTATACAGTTACTTCCATTCAAAATTAAAACGATTTGAGAAAAAATTCTAACAAGGTGCTGCAAGCATTGTTGATACATAAACATGAAAAATGAGCAGCCACCAGAAATACAGAGCCAGCAACCATTTCAAACATTCCAAACAATGCATTAGTTAAACATGATATTAAACTAATACAGGAATGCAGTAGCATCGATTTAGAGTTAGGACCAACATATAGATTTGGCCCAGAATGCCAGAAACCTACAGTCATACCCTAGAGAACAATCCGGGAACTGAAAAATGGTTCCTCACCATACAACTGTAGGTATAATGCAACAAAGCATGTCCGAACAGATCACAAAGACATAGTATAACTAAGAATAGACCATGCAGAGCACAAAGACATAGTATAACTGTAGGACAGTGAAACCATATTTATAACTAAGGATAGACCATACAGAGCACAAAGACATAGTATGTACATAAGTTTCGAACTAGTCAACAGAACATGCTCTATGATTGGTTGGAACGTGCCCATGATTGGTTGGGGGTGTCGTGTCCATGATTGGCTGAGTAAGATGAGTATTGTGGGATGCACTCAAGCCAATAGACACGTATGACAACTAGGTATTGACCGATGAACTAGGAAAGCTATCAGGTGTTAACTCTACTTAAAATTGGTGGACTATGAAAGCTACATTGCTAACTATTGTATACTCCCTCCATTCCAAAATTGTTGGCACCATTGACCTCGTACCTGGCGGCGCTCATGGCTGGCGGCGGCGCGGGTAAGGAAGTCAGGGGTGGCCAGTTCGGTCAGGGTGAGAAGCGGCACACCCACTACTCCGGGTTTGTGCCTAGAGGTTCGAGGGATGCCAGGGGTGGGAGAGGTCGTAACTCATCTGGCCGGGCGCCTGATGGTCCCTTTGGCAGGGACTATGACATAGGTGGTAATCACGGTCGACGAGGCCGTGGCCGTGGGAGCGAAATGGAGGCAGAGGAGGACACGCTGGCGGCCATGGTACTGGTGGTGACCGTGGTTGCCACGCTGGTGGTCGTGGCACTGACGGCAGTGGCCACGGTGGCAAGGGCAAAAGCAGAGGAGGTGATGGTCATTCAGGCAATGGACATGGACATGGCAATGAGGCACCTGATGCTGACCAGGGAAGGAAAAGAATGGCGGAATCTGCTGCTGCTGAGCGAGCGGCAGAACAAGGGAAGAAACAGAAGGAGGATTTGTGTTGCGATATTTGTGAGGAGGGACATCTGACATCAGATTGTCCAATTTACTTGGGACCCAAACCACATGCCGTCTTCTGTGGTGTTGATGGAGCAGCGGGTGGATTTTTTATGATTCCCCAGTTCAGCGCTGCTAGTAAAACACCAAAGAAGGAAAATGCTACGGCTTTCATCACTATCAAAGAAGGGAACGTCACACCAGAGCTGATCAAGAGCGAGCTGCTTCGCTTGATCCCCATCAAATGGGCATGGACTATTCAACAACAAGGTGATGGTTTTCTTGTACCATTTCCTAGCAAAGTTGAACTGGACAGGATGGTGGCTACTAGGTTCATCCACACCTTTGGAGGTGAGGGGATTATGATAATTAGTGAGTCGAATCACAAGATAGAACCTCGCCGATATCTTAAAAAGGCCTGGGTAAATGTGTATGGGGTCCCATATGAAATCAGATCATATCTCTCCCTCTGAGCAGTAGGTACCATAATTGGGGCGACACAGAAAGTCAATATGAAATATCCGAAGAAGATGGGTGTGGTGCGTATTCTTGTTGCAGTCATTGATATTAAAGGTATACTGGATTCTACCAAGATTGCTGTTGGTGAGGGCTTATATGACATCTTCTTCAAAGTAGACAAAGTGTGTCGTGATGGAGTCTGGATGGATTAGTTGGAGGATGACGGAGGTGATAGTATGGATGAGGATGACACACTGGAGGATCCTGAACAAGAAAAATCAGCAA
Organism: Eleusine coracana subsp. coracana; assembly: GCA_032690845.1. Taxonomy (NCBI): domain Eukaryota; kingdom Viridiplantae; phylum Streptophyta; class Magnoliopsida; order Poales; family Poaceae; genus Eleusine; species Eleusine coracana. Next base: position 6,161,632 of record CM064430.1, read on the forward strand.
GGGATGGAGAACTACAACCCCAGGACAAGGAGGATTCACCAGATAGCAGGAACGATACTCCACCTGAAAACCAGGGTGATGACCCACCTGTGCAGTTAGCTTTAGATAACAGAATCAGAGCTTTGGTAGAGGAGGTTCTTGATAAAGTGTGTGACAAGTTGCTAGTGGAGGCTGCAAATAAAGTGATGTCGGAAGACTCTACTCTGAAGACTATGCCCACGATGAATACTACATCAAGGTTGCCCTCCACGATAGTGGCAAGGGAAAATTTTGAGGGAGAGCTGGACAGTAATGCTTGTGCTGATAACAATTTCTGTGATGAGCAGAATTACGCACATACTTCAGCGACGAATGTTCTCATACCGGAGAATGTCAACGGGGCAGAGGACGGTGTGATTACTTCAGGAGGTGAGGAATCTGAGTCTTGCAGGGCACTCCTATGCAGTGTCCCTGCGATGGGAGTCAACTCCGTTAAGCCGCCCATCCCAACTGTGGCGGTTTCGTCAGAACCTACGCCGCTGGCTACGCATGATGCAGAACTGCATTTGCAACCTAGGGAACAACAGCAGAAAGTTGGACCTCATGCTACTGCTATGCAGCAGGAAATGGGTGCAGGGAACACAATCATTAGTGAAGTCGTAACGGGCACTGGTACTGCTGCCCCTAAGCCTGCTCAGGTTGTTGCCAGTAGCACTAACGCCCGGAGTGCAGAGCCGACTCAGGAAATCGGACAGCAGGGGACTGATCTGGGGGGAAGTATTGATGGCCGTGCTATGACCGGGATTATTGAACCTAACAAGTCACCACCATCGGGTGCGGATGCTGCTGCACAACGCTTGGAACCTATGGAATCACCTTCGGCGGTGTTTGATGGGGAGGCATCACATATGGGTGCTCTGAACATTGGTACTGTGCCTCTGAGTTTGCTCAAATGATTGCCAGCAGCACTTGTACTGCCCATGGTGCGGCACCGCCTCATGATGCAGACCAACAGGATGCTGATGCCGGGGTCTGTATCGAAGATGGCAAGATTCCTGCTACCGGGAATACCTCTCGGGTCAAGGCACCAGTTGCGCTCAAGCCTCTTTTGGAGGCCATGCTCGCCCGGGTGGAGGCGGCAAAAGATCCTAATGATGATGCGCTCCATCCTCCTCATGCTTGCTTGCGCCGCTGTGCTTCTATGCCTGCGCAAGGGACAATCAGAGATGGAGTTCGACTACAACAGGAGCAAGGGGCAAGGTTTACTTTTGATACGCTGCCGAGACGTGTTCTCCAAGAGGTATGCAAACAAAATGGAATTCGTGCTAACATCAAAACTTCAGAGATGCTTACAGCACTTGAGGGGATGAGCAAAGTAAAGGGGAACATGGAAGTGAAAGTGTCGGAGGCGATACTAAAGACGTCAACATACAAGGCAATTCCTAACTCCCAGGGACAACGTCACTAGCTGCAGAAAAAGGATGATGACATGATGATCAAGGCGCAAGCTTTGGCAGCAAAACGCAATTTGGATGGAGGTGATCTTCAGGGCCTCATATTGGTTACGGCAGTGGAGATTGCTGCAAAAATGGGACGTCAAGGATGCTATCACCAATACATGTCAGCAAGTGGAGGTGGTGGCAATGAGTATATTTGCTAAGAATGGATGACCGTCCCTATACCGAATTAATTCTTAGCTTCTACTTTTGGTTTTGTTGCTCACAAGAGCAAAAAGCCGGAAACACGTTTTCTATTATCTAAAAAAAAACTATTGCATAACTGAATTTCGGCTTTGCATGTGCAGATGAGTCATAGAAATGCACTCTAGTGGTTGGTTCGTTGTAAAGCAAGCATCAGTAGGTTTGTTGGCTCGTTGCTCATTTTCCATGATTTATATATGACACTGAACTAATTAATAACAAAGTAAGATTATAAACTAGCACAAAGGAAAACAAAACATAGTATTGGAGTTCATGTAACTGTACGTACAGTGGACGAGCCAAGCCTTGTGTGTGTGTATGTGTGTGTGTGTGTGTGAGAGAGAGAGAGAGAGAGAGAGACTCAATGCACCGTCGATGTGGCCTGAGCAGGTCCAGCTAGGAGGCGTCCGACATCATTGAGGCGGCGGCATTGCTCGGTCGGGGGAGAGGAGGAGGAGGCAGCGGTGTCGTGAGGTCGGGGGAGAAGAGAGGCGACATCATCACCCGACATTGCAAGATCGGACAAGGAGAGCAGCGCACTACGGGAAAATCAATCTTTGCCATGCGCCTGTAACTTTGCCGTGTGTTTTGTTTCGGGCACACGGCAAAGGTGAATGTTTGCCGTGTGCTAAATTAAAACACACGGCAAAGATGCCATGTGTAAAAAAATTTGACACACATCAAAGGTGGGTGTTTACCGTGTGTTTTTCTTGGCACACGACAAACACCCTCTTTGCCGAGTGTTTTTTCCCTAATATTTGGCAAAATATAAATTTATATTATATTTAAAACCATAAATTAATTCAAATAAAAAAATTTTGAACTACAAAGTTGTATAACTTTTGAAGACTTACAACTTTTATTTTGATCATTTGTTCATTACTCAATTCAATCCAAAACATTGTTCATAAAATCAAATAGTCTCATATAGTTTCATGAAATATTCGATGAGACATATACTTTGCCGACAAATACTTTGCCGTGACAAATACTTTGCCATGTGAGAGATGTCGTGTGTAACCCACGGCAAAGACTTTGCCGTGGGTAATTCGTGCTTTGCCGTGTGTCCTGGACACACGGTAAAGATGCTAATTCCCATAGTGCGGCTACATCGCTCAGTCGGGGGAGAGGCGGTGGCGGCATCTTCAGGTCGAGGGAGAGAAGGTGGCGGCGTCACTCGGTCGGGGCAGGACAGGCGACGGCGTCGCAAGATCTGGCGAGGGGAGAGGCGGTGGTGTCGCGGGCCCAAGGGAGAGGCAGCAGCGGCTTCGTGATATGAGGGGAGAAGAGCGGCGGCGGCGTCGATCGGCCGGGGGAGGAGAATAGTGGTGGTGCAAGATCTGGCGACGAGAGAGGCGGCGGTGTCGCGAGGCCAGGGGAGAGACAGCGGCGGCTTTTTGTGATCAGGGTAGGAGAGCGGCGTCAGCATTGCTCGACCGGGGGAGGACAGTGACGGCAACAGAAGATCTGGCGAGGGAAGGCAGAGGCAGCGGCGACGGGTGTGTCGGGGGAGACGAGGCGAGCGAGGGAGATTTTGGCTATTTTAGCACTTAATACAAGTGGCTTCTTCTAAATAGCATCCACATCATGGGCTTCGCTAAAATAGAACTAATAAGAGTGCTAAACATCTGAAATACATTGTCCCATTATTCAAAACATTTTTCCTTTCTTTTCTATTTTATGGCATAAGAAATGACCATATTGCCCCTCCCTATTCTAAACACTCACGCTGATTTTCTTCTCTCCTATCTCTCCCGTCGTTCTCTTCTACTCCGTATCGTCCAACACAGGAGGCGGAGCACTGGCGACGAGGGCCAACCAGGCAGGTCGCCGGCGCCAGGGTCGTCGCCCGCCGCTCCCGCATGGATCCCGCCCGCTCAGGAGTCTCCGGCCCCATCTTCTCCATGAGCCCATCCCCATATGCGTCCCGCGCCCACCTCCATCTTCCCCACGTGCCCAGGAGTCGCCGGCCCCAACAGCTCCGTGCGCTCGCCACCAACTACTCCATGTAACTGAGGATTCAAGGTGCGTCAATTTTAACTATATTTTCAGGTAGGATCTATTTAGGAAGCATATTGTTGAAATTTTGAATTTATGTGAAACCCTAGATAAGATTGTAGTCCATGGCTGAGCCATTTGAGATGGATTGGATGTTAAATGACGACAACTCCGGGTATGTGTAGTTTGCCATGTTATATTGTCACAATGATTTGAAATAGAATCAAACTTTAGAGACTGACCCCTAACTAAATTATTTGCATAACACTTAAATTGGCTTGTTGTGAATCATGAATTTGCTTTAGCAATGGTAGAGGCAATTAATCTAGTGTTAGAGCTATCAGTTCCAATAGTACAACCAACACCGTTGTTAGTGGATTGGGATTCATTATGAATTCAAGAAGAAAATGAGGAGGAAGGAAGGCTAGAACTTTGTAACGAAGAACAAGTCTACGCGTTGCTGGGTTTGAGGCATGAGGATGAAAGGTCAGAAGAAATGCGTAGGGAGGCTGCCTCGAATTCTAGAGGCAATGAAACAAATGCTTCTAGCATTCCTAATGTAGAGGGTACTAAAGGTGCTGCTATTCTAGTGAATGATTATATTCCAGAGGAGACATTGACAGTATATGATCCGAATAGGCCTTCTATGGCTCTGGGTACCGCATACACTTGTATAGAAGATTTCAGATTGGCTATTAGGCAATTTTCTATAAATAAAGAATTTGAATTGGGCATTGAAGCAACTAACAAGTCAAGGTTTAGAGGGTACTGCAAGGGTGATGATTGCAAGTGGGCCATTGTTGGATTCAAGAAGCCAGGCAATGTGTCTGTTATGGTACTAACTTCTGCACTAACATTTAATCAATTTTAGATTATATGTTTCATTGTTGTTGTAAATATTTGACCTATATGTTTTGTTGTATTGTTTCAGGTCACAGTTTTGAATGACATACACACATGTACCTCTAGCAGCAGGAGAAGGACCACAACACCTTCTGCCAAGTGGGTCGCTTCCAAGGCTATTTCTATCCTCCGAAAAGCATCATAATATGGGTCCTAAGCAGCTACAGACAACACTACAAGATGGCCACAATTGCAAAATTGGTTATGATACGTTTGTAGAGGCAAAAAGAGTGCAGAGAAGCTGTTGTATGGTTCATGGGAGGAGAGTTTTCGGCTGTTGTATAATTGGAAGATAGAGGTCATGAAGAGGTCACTGGATAGTATAACTGAGATTGATTGCAAGACGGTCAAGGGCAGGGTTTATTTTCATAGATTCTTTTGTGCACTTGGTCTTTGTATCGAGGGTTTTCAATCAAGTTGTAGGCCATGGCTTGGTGTTGAATCCACTGCCCTCAATGGTAGGTGGAATGGACATTTAGCTGCAGCTACTGGTGTGGATGGTCATAACTGGATGTATCCAGTAGCATTTGGATTTATAGATTCAGAAACAGATGACAATTTGACGTGGTTTATGACTCAGCTGCACAAGGTTGCTGGAGATCTTCCTACGCTTGCTATTTGTTTAGATGCTTGCTCGAGGTTATTGAAGGCAGTGCGTGTTGTATTTCCACAAGCAGAACAGAGGGAGTGCTTCAGACATTTAATGCAGAATTTTATTAAGAAAAACTCTGGTGAAAGTGTTGGACCATGTGGCCTGTAGCTAGGGCATATGACAAAGATGTCTATGAGAAGCACATGGCTGCTGTTTATGCAGCTAATCCTGATGCTAAGCAGTGGCTGCAGAAGAATCATAATCAAAAGTGGCAAAGATCTGATTTCAATCCGGACATCAAGTGTGATTATGTGACAAACAACATAGCTGAAGTGTTTAACAATTGGATTGCAGATATAAGGGACCTTCCTGTTGTTGAGTTGGTTGACAAGATAAGAGAGATGATCATGGTTGTTTTTCACAAGAGGAGACAGATTGGACCAAGGCTGTATGGGAGAATACTACCAGCAGTGCTACAAGTCTAGAATGCTAGGACTAGAGGGCTGGGACACTTGACTGTTATCCAAGGTGATAATTATGCTGCTGAGGTGTGGGACAACTACAACCATAGGTTTGTGGTAAAGGCATATCGTCATGAGTGTACATGTCTTGAGTGGCAGCACACTGAAAAGCCTTGCCAGCATGCTCTTTCTTTGATAACAGCCCAACAAATGAGGAACGTGATGATGGAGGACTTTGTCCATGACTACTACTCTGTGGAGAAATTTAGAAAGGCATATGCTAGATTGATAGAGCCACTTCCGGACAAGGAAAAGTGGCCCAATGTGGACTTGCCATTTGAGGTGTGTGCACCACTTACTAAAAGGGCTGTTGAAAGGCAAAGGTAAAATAGGTACAAAAGTTGTCTTGAAGGTGGGAATGGTGGACCAAAATCTGCTAAAGCTGCTGAAAATGAGAATGAGAAGACCAAGAAACAAGTTAGAGGCAAAGTGCAATGTCCTAATTGTGGAGACTATGGACACAGGAAAGCTAGCTACAAATGTCCATTTAATGGAACTAAAACAAGGCAAGTACTAAGCATTTTCCCTCCTGATTATTTTTTCATCATCCATTTGTAGTGTAATATAGAACCTTTAATAATTTTTTAAGAAACGAAAGCCAAGAAAAAAATACAACTAAAGGTTGGACTTCTAAAGAATTACCACAAGATAGCCCAATCAACACAAGGGAACAAGGAATGGTGACAAGAGGGTAAGAAGTCACTATTTCTCATCATGTATTATTTGCTTAATTACAAACAACATTAATTTGGTGTACTACAAACAACGTTAACAAACGTAATGTTTCATTTTAGACGTTTGGTTGTGTTGATGGGAGAAGGCACATCACAGGAAGTTGCATCTCCTCGTGCTTCACGAATCACTATGGCTGCTCCAAAGAAGATGACTCCAAAAAAGGCCAAGAGAAATTTAGCTCTTTGATGTGTTATGATTTTAATTTGTCGTGTCGGATCATATAACAACTTGTTTTGTTGGATCATGTATGAACTTGTTTTGTTGGATCATGTGAGAACTTATTTTGTGTGTCACAGATGTGAAGTAATTTCCATATGAATGAACTCATTTTGTATCTCACGGATGTGTATTTGATCTTGATATTGTCCTTTATTTGATCTTCATTTTGTATCTCACGGATGTGATATTGTCACTTATACATGGAGAAGAAGTGTCAACGTCATGCAAAAATGATAATAAAAATGACTCAGGGGTAATATTATACTTTCATGTGGCTGTTTGTATAAAAAAGAAAAGAAAAGAACAAAAACAGTGCATAGTACTATTTCAGATGTTTGGCACTCTTACTAGTGCTATTTTAGAGAAGCCCACGACATGGATGCTATTTGGGAGAAGCCACTTGTATTGAGTACCAAAATAGCCAAAATCTCAGCGAGGAGGGTGTCAAGGGTTTCTTTCCCCGGCTTCGGAGGCGATTTGTTCTGGCCCGGGGAAATGGGCCGAACCCAGCGTAGACATTCTCCTGTTGTTGGGCTTCCAAAAGCTGCGAGGGATTTTCCCAGGCTGTTTCCCGAGCGGGTGGCCTTCTCTGGGATTGGACTGAGATCCCTGCCGGGATTTGAGTTGTCAAAGGAGGCCTGTCTGTTTGCCATCTGCAGTCAGCGCCTCTCCCTGAGGCTGCAGAAATGGATCGCCTAGGGCATGTGGGAGCACTGTCGACGGAGCCCAGCTCCCTCCATGCAGTTGCCATGGGCTCGCAGCCTTTCCTTCCGCCTAAAGCAGACACATGCATGGATGCCTGCTCAACCAAGCACAGGTGACAGTGGCAGCTGTCCCCACTCTGACCTGTGGCTGAGCTGAACATAATGACTAGCTGTGGAGTGCGGCAAAAAGCTTGTATTGCAATAAAATAAAACCTATACAGTTTTATTTACACCAATTCTGTTTACGGTGAGTGTTATTTACACAAAGCGTTGAGCTCTATTTTGGTGTATTTTCCAATTACTTAATTGTTAATTCATTTGGGGCGAGGAAAGGAACCTTGTTGATAGTAGTTTTCCATTAGGGCCAAATGTGTCTTTTTGTCTTACCACTTAACACCTCTACTCATGAAACTGACACCACCAATGGCAGACACAAAGGGTAAAAACAGTGAACATCATAGCAGCATAACGTCTTAGTGGTTTCCTAATACAAACCACAATATTTTTTATAGTTGATATGAATATCCTGAATGAATGAACATAAGTCACACATAACCTACAATTTCTTGAACCAGCCAAGCGGTGATAACTCTATTTATTTCATTTCTCAAATTGGATAGCACGAATGAGAGCACTCCTGTTTCTGGCAGTGGAAGTATATATTTGTGATCAGATATGAAGGCGATGAGTCGGACGAAAAAGCACCAAGGAATTTTTCTTGTGGTCCTTTATAGGTATATGAGCTGCATGTGCTGCCTGTGTGATATAGGTGTTGGGTTTATTCACCCAATCACATCACATTATCAACCTTCTCCATAATCAAGAGTGTAAAGCAATGCTCATCCGTGGAATGGCATATCCTTGGGAGAACAGGAATAGAGAGGAGTTGGATTTTGAACAAACAAGGTCGATTCCCGCCATCATGATCGTCGACCTCAGTCTCGATTAGCATCACCTGGAGTTAGATCCGAGAACCGTCCATAGCCTGCTCGTTCGTGAGCTCTCGAGAGGCAGCTTGACTATGGACGGCTCCCTAAGGTGGCAGCCAAGCTTGCTGCACTGAAGCCATGACAGGAAGTGACAATGATCGCAAGCACCATGGCCCGCCATGGCCTCCAGACCTGGCAAGCTTCCAAAAAACTGTGTTAGGGCTTAAAAAATTAGCGACAGTGACCTTAAAAGAACCATATATGAATTAATATACCCCTGAAAAAGAACCTTGAATAAAATTAGCTTTCTGCAACCTCAACAAATATCCTTAACCTTGCTAAAACCATATATGCATTACTATAACCTTGAGTAGTGCTAGGGCTTTCAGAATATACCCTTAACCTTGCTAGAACCATATATGCATTAATATACCCTTGCCGTGTGTTTCTGCTGCTTTGTCGAGTGTCTTTCGCACTCGGCAAACTTGGGGATTCTGGTAGTGGTACCTTATGTACTCAATTTTTTGCAATTGTTGGTTTAACCAGAGGAGATTTCATAAAAGACGATAATGACGAGTGAGGTTTTCATTCTTCTTTTCAATTATGCTTGTGGCACTGGGTGATGGATGTCCGTTGTCTGATTCACCTGTAGCTAGTTAATTAGACGGATGTCAATAGACTTAATCCTTGCCATGATGCTGCTAAAGTTTTACATCAGGTTACCTGAAATATGCTTTCGATTATCATATCTGTGACTATTGTGTGTACTAGCTATAGAACCAAGGACTGGTACAGGATGCACAAGAGATCAAAAGAATGGGGTGTAATAGATGCAGATATAGAAGCTCCATGAGGTTCATGCCAGTAGTCTTTAAACTCATTTATTTTGCCCCCCTTTTCCGTCGAACTGCACTACTTCATGGAAAGAATATCTGACCAATATTTGTTTTACATCTCATCAGAAGGTATTTATTTCAGTGCAGCTCCTGCTAGTATCGACTAGCAAAAAAACCAGGTCACGTTTGATGTACTTTTTTTCATCTTTCAGTAATAAATCAATCTATTTATTGGCTACCTCTGCATTGTTAGGATATACGTGCGTGTTCCAGACTTCCAGCGTGAAGGAGATTTAGATGGACCGACAGCAAACGAAAAGGGTGCCCTAGATTGAGGTGCAAGCAGTAGATGCGATGCTTTTGTATCACACAATCCCGTAGTTTTAGGCTTGGGAGACATCAAGAGAAGACCGTGCATGCATAGATGACAACGAAGATCCGCTGCTTCCTAAGAAAGGACATGTCAATCCTGTGATCGAAACGGGTGGACTTGTGGAGTCCTCTCCCTGTGGACCTCCCCAGCTTCTGCACGCTTCAATCCGCAGTGGTACCTGAGAATACTGGAGGTGCAGCGCTTGAATGAGACGGAAGACCGTTCTCCGATAGAATCGTGCTAGCAGCTCCACGCAGCCTTCCTCAAAATGGATCGCCCAGGGCATGTGGGTTCTTTTGGCTCGCTTCAATCGCTGTGGCAGCACTCACTTTTGATCGTTGGAGCCCGGCTTGCCGTGGCTATGGGCGCCTACAAGGAAAGAGGAAGTCGTGCCCACGCTGACATGCCCCAACTCAGTCAAACGGCTAACTATGCAGTCAACAGAAGCTTGCCTTTTATTGGCAGCTTTAGTCGCACAAATCTATTTTTGTTCTGTGTCTTATGCAAACCAAGAACAAACCTCTATTTCGATGTCTTTTCCTGATTACAAAAAAAATCCTACGAAACAATACTAGTGTGTACTACAAGGATATAGAAAAGTAGCTCCTGGGCTGTAATTAGTAGGCACCGAGCGACGTGAGTGCACAAGGCCATGACAGTAAAATTAAAATGCTTAGCGCTATGATTATGGATTAAAATTCTGTTTGTTTCTTGGAGAAAAAATCGTTCCACTAGCTGCTTCCAAGGTTATACGACACTTTATGTATTTGATAGAAGCTCTAGTTTTCTTCCCTTCCATGTTCGAGTTTGTGCGGCACCAAGCTCCATATCCACATCGATAAACCATTGCATCGCGTAAGCCGTGCGGGCTCTGGTGATTTAGGGTGTGTTTCACAGGGCTTATATTGATGCTAAAAATGACTTATGTTTTTGACTTATCTATGAAAAGTGTTTATTTGACTTATTTGGCTTATTGTAGCATAAGCTCTTAAACCGTTTGGTAAAATAGCTTATCCATGACTTATTTTAGAAAGAAATAATCCATAAGCTCAAAAAGCTAGTGTTTATTGGCTTTACTATTCTAATAAAAAAGGCAAATGGCTTATGAGAGCTTATTACAATAAGTGCTTATGCAAAATACATATTTGGCATGGCTTATGGCTTATCACACTATAAGCCACTGTATAAGTCATTCTATAAGCCCTGTCAAACACACCCTTATTCTTCCGCTGCCTGCAGACAAGGAAAGTCTGATGTAGTTAATTTCCCCTGATCCTCGCAGCCTGTTCAATCCATAATTAATCTTTATGTACCTGTACACTGCTGCTGATAGCAAGTAGTAAATTAAAATTCCAGCATTTGGGGTGCTATGCTAATGACATGTGGTAACCGGGACCATCTGGAACATTTGCGGATGACATGTAGATTTTTTTTTACCCAATTGAATAGACGCGCTTCGGAGAGGAGCCATAACTGGACAGAGTACTACTGCCATGCTGTGTATTAGGCGCTTCATGTCTGGTATGCTCATGCACAATAGTGGGGCCCAGTGTGGGTGTTTGGCCCAACATTAATTGACCCCTCTCGGTCACAGCCTTCTTTGTGACACTGATTTATTGTTCCCATTCGCTCCTCCAAGGTCCTTTGATATGTCAGTTTGCTCTGTTTATGGGTCTATGAATCCTTGTGTTGTGTTCTGATTGGCCAGAAGTGTGATTTCTCTTATGATGATATGGATTTTACTTCAATTACATAGGTAAATCATCTGTAAATAAATATTTACCAACACTTATGAAATTTATTAGTAATAAACTCCTACCACTACATTGATTGTTTACTTTTATAGTTTTATGCAGGTATTTTGACGGTTAGAATTGATACTTACTGACCGTCAACAAAGGCCAGAAGAGCAAAAAAAAAACATTTCCAAGTGTCCCGTAATAACACTCTTGCCGAGTGTTTGATGGTGGACACTCGGCAAAGAGTTGACAACTGCCTGTCAACGTCGTTGGTCGGCTCACATGAGTGTCACGTGGACCTCTTTGCCGAGTGTGCCAATTTATCGTGTGTCCACTGTTTGCTAAGTGTTTTACAGTGGACACTCAACAAACAAGTTGTTTGCTGAGTGCCCGACATATTACACTCGGCAATAAACCCGTTTTGCCATAGTGCCTGCTAGTATTGACTAGCCAAAAACCAGGACACGTTTGACGACGTACCTTTTTTCTTCTTTCAATAATAAAACAATGTATTTATTGGTTATCTCTGCGTTGTTAATATATATGGACATGTTCGGGACTTCCAGCGTGAAGGAGATTTGGATGCACCGAAAGCAGACAAAAAGGGTGGGCCATAGATTGAGGTGCAAGCAGTAGATGCGATGCTTTTGTATCACACAATCCCGTAGTTTTAGGTTTGGGAGACATCGAGAGAAGACCGTGCACGTGTAAAAGGCTACGAAGAGCCGCTGCTTCCTGTTGAAGGACATGTTCACCTTGTGATCTAAAAGGTTAGGTCTCCTCCCTGTGGACCTGCCCCAGCTTCTCCACGCTTCAAACCGCAGTGGTGCCTGACAACCGAATCAGGCAAGCTGCAGAGCGGGCGTGGAACAAGGCCCGTGCATGAGCATACTGCAAGTACAGCACTTGGGTGAACCAGAAGCCTGTTGTGCGATAGATTGGTGCTAGCATCTCCACGCAGCCTTCCTCAAATGGATCGACCAGGGCATGTGGGTTCTTTGGCTCGCTTCAATCGCTGTCGCAGCACTCACTTTTGATCGTTGGAGCCCGGCTTGCAGTGGCTATGGGCACCAACAAGGAAAGAGTGGAAGTCGTGCCCACGCTGACATGCCCCAACTTAGTCAAACGGCAAACTACGCAGTCAACAGAAGCTTCACTTTTACTCACAGCTTTAGTCGCACAAATCTATTTTTGTTCTGTCTATGCAAACCAAGCACAAACCTCTATTTCCATGTCTTTCCTTGATTACAAAAATATCCTACTAAATAATACCACTGCGTACATTGATATAAAAAGGTAGCTCCTGGGCTGTAATTAACAGGCACCGAGCGACGTGAGTGTACAAGGCCATGACAGTAAAAATGCTCGGCGCTATAGTTATGGAATAAAATTCTATCTGTTTCTTGAAGAAAAAATCGTTCCACTAGCTGCTTGCAAGATTATACGATCTTTTGTGTATGTGATAGAAGCACTGGTTTCCTTCCTTTCTATGTTCGAGTTTGCGTGGCACCAAGCTCCGTATCCAGACCGATAAACCATTGCAGCGCGTAGGCCGTGCGGGCTCTGGTGATTTATTCTTCTGCTACCTCCAGACAAGGAAAGTATAATGTAGTTAATTTCCCCTGATCCTTGCATCCTATTCGATCCATAATTAATCTTTATGTACCTGAAAACAAATGAATAGCAAACCCTATCGATATTTTCGGTGTGTGTGTTTTTCTTAAAAACAGATGGAGGCTTTTACTGAAATTGGGAACTTTTTTTTTTGAAGAAAACGGCAGGTGCACTGCCTATTCATTAAAGGAGAGCAGAAAAGTTTACAGAAACAAAACACAAACACGAACACAAACACAAACACAAAACACAAACAAAGCTGAAAACAATATGGACAAAGGGGCAGCAGGACTAGAGGAAGCAGATCAAAGGAAAAAGAAGGCAGTGGAAAAGATGGGGTTGGAAAAATGGAGGGAGGAGAATTTGAAGGAATTACAAAAACCGGAGATGGGAATAGATGATGAGGGGCTCGACAACCAACAAACAGCAATAGAAACACAAAAGGCAGAAATGAGTTCTTTGAGAGGAAACCAATGAGATGGCTCTACTGGTGAATATTGAAGCAATGTCGAACACAAAGGTTCTCTTCCCTCCAGCTAAGAGAAGGAGCACTAGAATTAAGGACACGGGAGACAATGTGCAAACAGCAGCTGAGAGGATCAAAGAATACAAGAATGATATCTCAGGTAAAAATTCTTCTCTATTCTTAGTTCAATTGACCCTTCGTATTTAATTGATGTAGCTGCAGGTAGTGGTATAATCTTAGGAGATGAGCAAATATCCCCTAATGATACTATCAATATAATAAAGACACGGGAGAGGGCCCAGGCAACTTTAGCAGAGGCAAGACACAGGAAGGAGATGGAGAAAAAAAGAGAAACTAATGGAACTTAGGGCTAATGAGAAGGAAAGAGACGAAATAGGAGCAGATCACTACTCGAAGGGGAATCTTGATGGGATCCCTGAGAGTGATACAGAATTTATGAAGTACTTGGAAGAAGATCAATCAATAGTAGAGTTAGAGGTGCTCTCACGGGATAGTGATCAACAGAAGAGGAAGCCGAGAAAGGCAATACAAAATAAGAGAGTGGGGGGGGGGGGGGGGGGGGGGGACAAGAAGAAATGATACTCCTGATTTGGAATATCAGGGGCTTAGGAAAGGAGGGTCGTAGAGGCCAACAAAGAGAGATTGTGGGTAAATATAAGGTAGATTCAATCTGTTTACAAGAAACGATTAAGAAGGAGTACTCTAGCAGGGAATTAAGACTATTAAGTAATAATCTGGAGTTTGAATGGGGGTGGACATCAGCTAAAGGTCACTCAGGGGGAATCTTAATAGGAATAAATAAGGAGGTTTCAGAGAAAGTGGAGGTAGATAGAGGAGAATTCTTCACAAGCTTGAAGGTCACCAATCAAGTGGATGGTTTCAAGTGGGAACTCATCAATGTATATGGGCCAGTAGAGGTGGATAGAAAAGCAAGTTTTCTGCAAGAACTGTATAGGAAGATCCAGGAGGCCAATGTCCCGCTGTTGATAGGAGGGGATTTCAACTTTATTAGATATGCACAAGAGAAGGCGTCCTCAAATACTAACAGTGGGTGGATGGAGAGATTTAATGCGTTTATTGAAGATGCAGGAATGAGGGAAATCTATAGAAGAGGAGAAAGATTCACATGGACAAATAAGAAAAAGAGGCCAATAATGGGTAACTTAGACAGAGTCTTCATGTCCCCAGATTGGGAGGAACATTACCCAATGGGGGGAGCTAAAGCTTTGACTCGAATAGGATCCGACCATTCAACAATTTTGGTGCAAACAAAGGAAAAACTGAAAAAGGGGAAGATATTCAGGTTTGAAATGGCATGGTTTGAAAAAGAAGGCTTCCAGGAGAAGCTTTTACAAAAATGGCCTAATAGAACGCAAGATAATATTTTGGACTTTTGGAAAAAATGCATAGGGAGGTGGAGGACCTTCTGTAAGGGGTGGGGAGCCAACTTTGATAGTGAAGTCAGGAAAAAGAAGGAAAACTTGTTGGCACAGATTCAAGAGATAGATGAAGAGGCAAATAAGCAAGAGCTCGAGCCAGAAAAATGGAGACAAAGATACAAATTGGAAAATGAACTAGAAGAGATATATTCTTATGAGGATATTAAATGGCAGAGAAGAGGAGGGGAAACATGGCTGTTGAAAGGCGATTCAAATACAGGTTACTTCCATGGTATAGCTAATGGCAAAAAAAGGAAGACTATGATAGAGCAACTAGAAGACGAAGGAAGAAATATAACCGAACCAGGGATGTTGAAGCAACATTGAAGGATACTATAAAAGGCTATTTGGGTCGGAAGAGAGAGGGTCTATTAGATTGGATGACAATATATGGCATGAGGGAGGAAGATTAGATGATGTGGACCAAGAAATTCTACAAAAACAATTCACCATGGATGAAGTGGAACAGGCAGTAGAGAAAATGAAGGTAGATACAACACTAGGGCCACGGATTCCCAGTGGGCTTTTACAAGAGAATGTGGCCGAAAAATTAAAGAGCCACTAAAAGAAATGATGGACAGTTCGTTTGAGGGAAAGCTAAATTTGAGCAGATTAAATTATAGATTGATTACCTTGATTCCAAAATTGAAAGAGGCGAACAACATTAAGCATTTCAGGCCCATCTGCTTATTGAATGTGTCATATAAAATTGTCACGAAGATTTTAGCAAACAGGTTGACCAAGATAGCGAATAAGATAATAGATAGGGCACAAACAACTTTTATACCAGGAAGACACATCCTGGAAGGGGTTGTCATACTACATGAGACGATACATGAGATACATAGAAGAGGTACAAAAGGAACAATGCTCAAATTGGATTTTGAAAAGGCATATGACAAAGTACATTGGAAATTCTTAGAGGAAGTTATGGGGGCAAAGAACTTCCCGAGGAAATGGATTAGTTGGATAAAGCAAGCAGTAGACGGAGGGAGAGTGGGAATCAATATCAATGGCCAGCTAGGAGAATATTTTAGAACATTTAAGGGCCTTAGAGAGGGGGACCCTTTATCACCACTCCTCTTCAATATAGTGGCAGATGCTCTATCTAAAATTCTGGAGAAAGCAAAGGAGAGAGGTTTTATTAGAGGGTTAATTCTAGAGTTAGTAGAGGGTGGTTTATGTTGAGTTATGTTCCAAATTCAGTATATATTGGAGGCCGACATCTGATGGAGCGAAGCAGAGGCCCATCACCGGAGGCTTGGGCCTTAGATGGTACATAATCTCATTTAGGGTTTTACCGTGAGATCATTGTCTTCTTGTAAGCCGCCGTTTTCTCTTCGGCGTTGTAACCCTAACTCTTGATAGTGAAGTTTTGCTGGTTGGCGTCCGTGGTTTTTTCCCTTCCACTTTGAGAGGGTTTTCCACGTTAAATCTTATGTCCTCTGTGGTTGATTTCTTTCTTCTTCATCATATTTGCAGCATCGGTTTATAACAGTTTGACTCACCTTCAATATGCAGACGACACAATCATTATTCTGGACTTAGAGCAGGACTCAATTATTAATATGAAATTTCTACTATATTGCTTTGAGACCATGTCAGGACTCAAAATAAACTATGAAAAGAGTGAAGTGATAGTTCTAGGAGGATCGGAGGAGGTGCAAATAGAAGTGGCAAAGATGTTTAACTGTAAAAGAGGGACCTTTCCGATGACTTATTTAGGGATTCCAATAAGCAATGTGTAGATGTAAAGACCTAGATAGGGTAAAGACTAAAATTAGAAAGAGACTGGCAACTTGGCAATGCATATATTTGTCTTACGGTGGTAAAGCAATCTTGATAAATAGTTGTCTAAGTGCAATTCCAATCTATACGATGGGCTTCTACCTGCTGCCAGAAAATCTTCAGCATGAGATAGACACGGTGAGAGCAGATTTTTTTGGTACGGGGTGGAAGGAAAGAAGAAGTACCACATGGTAAAATGGGAGGTGCTGAGTATGCCTAAGGAGTATGGAGGGCTCTGTTTCACTGAGACAAGAGTGATGAACAAATGCCTGCTTTCAAAATGGATTTACAGACTAGAAGTGGGTGACGATGCACCCTGCATCCAATTAATTAGAAGGAAATACCTGGGAGAGAAGGGCTTTTACAATAGCACTCCAGTGGGGGGCTCTCAATTCTGGCGAGGCCTTCACGAAGTCAAGGAAGATTTTATTAAGGGAACTAAGTACATGCTGGGGAAGGGAAAGAAGATAAGATTCTGGGTAGATGTGTGGATTTCAGATTGCCCGCTTAGAGTAATGTTTGAGAATATTTACAAAATTTGTGACCAACAAAATGAGACGGTGTCGCAAGTATTAGATGGTGAAGAATGGCAATTCACTTTTAGAAGAATTTTGGACCAAGAGAACTAATGGAATGGGATGAGCTCATGATATGCCTAAAGGAAGTAAGACTAATAGAGAGGCTGGATACAGTGAGGTGGGTATTAAGAAAAACCAGGGAATTTTACAACCAGATCGATGTACAGACACCTCATAAACCCAGGGATAATTTACGAGGCAATGCAGAACGTTTGGAGGGCCAAGATACCGCTAAAAGTGAAAATCTTCATGTGGCTACTCAACAGAAATAGAATCCAAGCAACAGAACAGTTGAAAAAGAAGAACTGCAAGGGTTCTGATAAATACAAGATGTGCAATGAGATAGAAACACCGTCACATGCAATTTTTGAATGTCCGACAGCAAAATATCTATGATGTATGATTAGTGATTGTTTTAATTGGCATCTAACCCCAGGAAACATCTCGGATGTTAACATGGGTGTGATGATGCAGTTAAATAGCAAAGACTTAGAAGTTACTACTATTCTGGTAGCAGTGGCCTGCTGGGTAGTGTGGCTGAATAGAAATGCTTATGTGTTCAGAGATGAAATCATCAGCAACCCCGAAACACTAACACACAAAACTATTATCATGTTACAGAAATGGAGCAGGATCAGCAATGGAGGGGAGCGGAACAAGGTGTTGCAGACGGCATCAAAGCTTGAGAAGTTTGTCAACAAAGGGAAGCAAGCAAGAGTAGGGGTAGCTGACCGTCGTCGCCTTGTTAGATGAGCGGAGTAGTGGCAGGTTGTGGAAGTTGTAATTCTGCTTAGCTGTGTAGAGTAGTAAGCAGCCTGGTAACGTTGCTCTTTGAGTTAGGGTGAATGGCTGGTTGTAGCCAGTAACTTTTGAGCGTTGTTTTGGTGCTCCACTTGTAAGTCGGTAACCCCGACAACTTCGTTTGCTTTCAATCTAAAGCAGGGCTCAATGCCTTTTTGTAAAAAAAAAAATCTTTATGTACCTGAACTGCTGCTGGTAGCAAGTAGTAATTTAATATTCCAGCATTTGGGGTGCCATGCCAATGACATGTGGTATCCCGGACCATCTGGAACATTTGCGGATGACATGTTAAGATTGATTAAATAAAGTACCAAATTAAACAGCATAACCCTACGTGTTGACGTCTTGAGGCAATGCTACAACAGGTATTTGTACTATCTGGAACATTTGCGGATGACATGACATGTAGACTTTTTTTTTTCCAATTGGATAGACGTACTTTGGAGAGAAGCCATAGCTGGACAGAGTACTACTGCCATGCTGTGTATTAGGCGCTTCTTGTCTCTGGTATGCTCATGCACAATGAGCATTCCAGTCCTTGACCACGATGGCCTTGCAATCGCCTCGGGAATCGGTATAACTCTGGCCTGCGTTACTATTCAGTCCGAACCTGCTAGTTTGCCTCGACCTGTCACCTAGACTTTTTGTTGGCTTCTGCCTTATAGAACGAAGCACCTGAGGCTTTTGATGGGCCGTCCGTGTCATTGCGCTCCAAAATATTCTCTTCTTACCTAATCTGTCAACTCACACTAAAAAGAATTGGCCGCATGAACCGAATTGCTCCCTCTGTTACCGCATACAGGAGACAACACCGCACCTTTTTTCGCAATGTAATTTCACTGAAGCAACGTGGGGGCTAGTGGCTACTCAATTACAGCTCCCTGCTGACTGCTTAGCATGCAACACTGAGGGACCGGCGCAAGTGTGCCAAATTTTGTGCCGTGTGTATTATATTGGGCATACGGCACAAGGGATCTTATGCCGTGTGCCACGAAAATAACACACGACATACATATAGCACATGGCATAACAGTTTTTGTCATGAGTAAAAAAGGAGCACATGGCACAAATAACGGTGTGCCATGTGCCACATAAGGGACACATGGCACACAGTGCTGCTGTTTGAAAAATTGAACGACGGCAGCTCTTTGCCGTGTGCCGTCTTGGTGGCACACGGCACAAAAAAAAATTTTAGCTCCTTTTCTCCTCCAATTTTTTTGTGTGCTGTAAAGGCTCCATATGGTAGCTCATACTATAAATATGTGTATTTCTAGCTTAATTTGATATATTTGATGTATTTATTTCATTATTGGTGTTTTTTCTGATAATTCAAACTTGAACTGCAAGTATTTTAAATATTGAAGTATAGTAGGAACAAACTTTATATTCATGTTCGTAACACTGATTTGAAGCCGTATACATCTAATCAGAGCAAATGTCATTAATCTTGTGCATGAAATATCATGTGCAATGTGTTCTCCAACGTGTTCTCCAGCGGGTGGTGGAGGAGTTCTTTGTAAGTCTTCGTCTCACTTGATTTGTCAATACACTATATTCGTTGATAATTATTGAAATAGTAACACGATACGTCTCATGTGATAGCAGGACTTCTACAGGGTTGAGGAGGGACCGGAGGACTTGGCGACGAGCGTGGCTTATAAGCAATGTCCTAAAATCATGACAGACATGCTTTACGAGGTGCGTCTCTCGGTGGTGATCATCTACAACGTCACCGTGAACAAGATGAAGGTCACCAAAAAGGAAGCCAGAAACATGGTGCTCACTAAGGAGCAATACGAAATGGTAAATATAAAACTATCTTTAATTATGATAATAACTATACTCGTTTGAAATTCTTATATCTTCTTGTCTTTACTGATGATGGTGTATAGGTGCATCCGTGGTGGTGTACAGATAGGCAAGTCTAGAGTGCTGTGGTGGTTTCTCAGTGGTGCACTCCCGATTGGGAGGAGAGGCACCTTGCTGCGCGAGAACAACGTCTGATGATGCAAGGTTCATCACACCACCAGGGCAGTCGTACACTCAGCGAGTACATGTCTTCATGGGTACGAGAATTCATTTTTTCCTATTTATTCATTACTCAATTGGTTATGTATATTACATGTGACACTAATGATCTTCATGTGTTTTCTTTGTTTCGCAGTCGGAGGCACATGGTGGCCAGCAGTTGGGGACTTTGAAGGGATGGGCTTTGGCCCATAAGGGCAAGGCAACATCCACCGTCGACTACAGCCTGGATGATCCGCCGGAGTCATTCAGCAATGCGGCTGTCCACAGCCGCATCAATGACTACACGGAGATGGCAAGGCAGCTACATGGGCCAGAGTGGGATCCAAACACCGAGGACGTTGATGGTGAGCTGGCGATGAGGCTTGGAGGTGGAAAGAAGCACGTACAGTACTATATTGGCCACAGCATTATCAACACGGCTAGTACACCCACTCTGTCCTAGATTTGAGCGAGGAGCACGAGCTCCAGCCCCGCTATCCGCACTCAGCCGACCACTACAATGTCCCAGATGCATGCACTCTAGGTTAACTCAGTGGCATTTGTCATTCATGTCTTTTTACACATGTTTGATGTGCAATATAACATTTGGCTGAAATTTTGTAGACCCAGCTGGATGAAGAAAAGTGCCTACGGGCGAAGGATCGACTGAGGGCCAAGGAGAACCAATGTCAGATGGAGCAGAGGATGGAGGAGGATCGATGGAGGGCCGAGGAGAACCAACAATGGATGATCCAGTGGATGGCGTCGCAGATGGGCACAACACCTCCAACAAACTTGTTCCCACCGTCTCTGGCATATACTCCTCCTGCTTGTACTCCGGTGAGTGATAATATGAATCACTTCTCATTTACTCATTTCTTGCTTCAAAACCTTAGTGCTACTAGCATTCTATTGTTCTTGCTTCAAATAGTAGTGACAATAGCTTCATTTAGTGATAATAGGATTCACTTCTCACTTATTCATTTAGTAGCGATAATAGTTTTCAATACTCATTTCTTCATTTGTTAGTGATAATAACATTAACTTGTTCAATACCTCTCTTTGTGTGCGTTCACTTGTGCAGAATCCCTCGACGGCATCAAATAAACCGCCAGATCAATGGTCTCCATGGGACAGGCTGCACAGCAGCAACGATCGTCTTGGGGGGGGGGGGGGGGCACTAAGCTAGTTTCATGTTTGTGATGGAGTTTGTGACGATACTTTGTTTATTTGCATGTTTTTAATGGATATTTGAGATGGATGTTGAATATGATGAATGTTGAATGTGAGGAATATTGAATGTGACCGTATTTGAATATTGAATGTGATATTCTATGATATATATTATATGTATGTTTTGGATGATCCGGGGATGCTAATAAATAAAAATTTGTGGCTGTATTTAGCATCTATGCCGTGTGCAAAAACCATGACACACGGCACAGATGCAGTTGATGGAAACCATCTGTGCCGTGTGCAGAAACCACAGCACACGGCACATATTCCATTTGTGCCGTGTGTTCCGGCAGTCCATTTGTGTCGTGTGTCCCGGCAGCGGGCACACAACACATATTCCATTTGTGCCGTCAGGTTGAATGGCCCGGGAGCCTTTTCGCCATCGGCTGCCTCGACCCACGGCACACACTTATTTGCCGTCTAAGATGTGCCGTCGGCTTTGTACCATGGGCGATCCACTGCAAAATCGGTGCCGTGGACCAGGATGGTTGTGCCGTGTGCCTGTGGCACACGGCACATAAGGGTTTTCCCGTAGTGATGGGTTCACTCAATCACAAGAGGAAAGGCAAGGAAACAAAAAAGAAAACTGCTCGGCATCCTCTTTTCTTTATGGTGGCAAGTATGGAAAGAAAGGAACAGGCGCATCTTTAAAAACAAAGAACTATCGACCATTCAGGTCGCCAACTTGGTAGTAACTGAATGCAAACTGTATGCTTTTGCTATGGCACCTTCTGATCCGGCTGACTCTCAGCAATCCTAGACTAGTTGGCTCCTACCTTGTTTGTTCCTTTTTCCCTCTTTAGTTTTCTGTAACAACTAGGCTGTAATTTCCTCTATGCTTAATGAATGGCCTAACCCAATGAGCAATGACCAAGAATGATGTCTTACTTTGACATCATAACGGCAATAGAGCTTTCTTTTTTTACAAGTCCGCAATGGAGCGTTGAGTGAAGCAGAAAGCCGATATGATGCAGCGTTTCGCAAAAATGTGACAAAGTTCAACACGAATGTTGTCGGCCCGTCAGCAAGATTGAGACCTTTCACCTAGGTTGGTGTTTTTTTTTTTGAAAAGAGGCAGGAGAACATGACAGTGGCTGGTACATGTATGAGCCTCTGGTTCCGCTACAGCCACGGCTCGGTAAGGGCGGGATGTCATGATTTTCCAGAGGAGTTGATGGCCCGGTTCACGTTCAACAACGACATCTGCTCCTGCCATTTGTGTACGTGGACAACACGTCAACACCGGGTGCTTCATCACTCAGACCCACGTGATCTAACACCATCCTTCATCAGGAAGGTAACTCCGTAACTGGCATCTTGTGGTCGGCAACGAGCGCGCACTAGCTCCTGGTCATGGTGGCCGCCACGAGCGGTAGTTTTGTTATGGAAACCGTCGACGAGCGCTGCACCAAGCTCTGCAAACTCAGGAACGGAACCACTAACATGTTCTCGAATGGCTCCACAATCCGTGTGCGTACCAGCGAGAGTGATCTCTTCCCCCCGACTGCTTGTAGTTCTGGCACGAACGTTGCATTGAGGGGTCTGCGTTCATGGGTCCGTGGCGTTCATGCAGGTGAGATCGGCGGCGACATTGTTGTTGAGGTTCTCAGGTTGGGAGTTGCTGCGAGGTCAGGATGTGAAGTTACTGGTTCACTATAATGTAAATTAATCAAGTGCTTATGTGCATCGACTGGCTAAGCGCACCCTCCAATGTAAATTAATCAAGTGGTTATGTGCATGTCGTTTCATTTTACGGCTTAATAGCAGGCTTGTGTGCATCGGGTATTTTGTTAATCATATTTTACATATTATAAATTTTGAAATCAATGAAAATTAACTGTGTGTCTTGTCTTACTTTGGTATATGAATATCCCTTTGTATGGTTGATGCTGTGTGTCCCATATCCTGACCAAAATGTGCAAGGAATATTTGTAATAAAACACCACATAATACTATTGCAAAAAAGACACAAACGACTTCTGCGCGTTGCCACTTTGTATGCACAAGTACGAAAGAACGTCCATGTCTCTTAGGCGCATTAAGAAGTGCCTAGATTTTGGGGAGTATTTTACTTCGATGGAGCCAATAAGATCTCAATCTGATCAAGTCTAATAAAATCTGTGTTTTGAATCTCCGGTTATGGGTCTTAGTGGTGGGCCTCTCCAGCAGCTAAGAGCAGCTATAGCCAGCGATAGCTGTAGCTAAGCAATTTAGCTGTTCTGTATATATATGACATACTACAATAAATTTTGGTTGCCATCCTTGCAAGCCGCAGGCTCTGTTCCTCCTACAAATCAGACCTCGTCTGGTTTTTGAACTTGCAAACAAAGGCGGACTAGAGTGGGGAACCGGCATGAAACGAAGACCTTGACTCGTCTTCTTCGGTTCCTCATTGCAGCAGCGCCGTCGCCCAATCCCTCGCACACGAACAATCGCAACAGCTGCCGCCGTTCCAAAGAGGTCGCAAGGAGCAAGGAGGAACTCAGGGTTACGACTTACCTGCAGCAGACATTGATTGCTAGTTAACTAGAGTTGACTTTGGACCTGTGCTATATATTTCCCAGCCCACGCCTAATTTGGCCCGATAGCGGCGCTAATTCAGACTAATTTTCGCGGCTATCGTGGGCTAATGGCCGCTAATAGCGCCAAAGCTCTCTTAGCGCCAAAAGTCAGGTTTCCTAGCTTTAGACCTTTCCAGCAGCGATATTGGGTGATAGCGGCAGATATCTCCGGCGATTAAAACATTAAATAAATTTAAAGGATGACAACATTTTGTATAGAATCTAATAATATATTAACGTGACCAAGTCCAGGCCACCTCAAAAAATCTAAAATTCTGTGGAAATGTCTATGCAACACTTTATATAGTAATGCATCACATGCCGAGGTTATTTTGCCACACATAATTAATATAGCTAAAAATTATTATTATCGGGAAATCATTGGACCTCAGTAACACATATAGTCAAGCGTAGATTCAAGTCATCATGGCAGTCGTACATAAGCTTAGTACAACAACATGTATTCAGTGGAAGTTGTAAATCAGGAAGAAAAAAACATTGATGGTAAATAAGGATTTCAGGATTTTTTTAATTTTATGGCAAAGAAGGAGTTTGAACAAAAAGAATCACTGTATTTATTCAAGGCATTTTCTCTTGTCACTTGGTATGCACATGTATGAAGAAAATTTATGGCTTTGGGTATTAAGGAGATGTAGGATACTTCATGCAATGCAAACAAACTATGTATTCCATTTATTTCGACATTAAGGAAATCACTGAGGTAGTATTTGGTTCACTACCAAATACTACAACATGCATACATATCATGAGACCAGTTTTTCTCTCACGCATAGGAAAGATATATGTTGGATGAAGGAAAGCCAATTCCATGCATTTAAATGCATTCACACTCATATGAAGGTTTTAGATTTGAGAGATGCACCATCGTGCACCTAAAATCCACAACCAAAGAAGAATCCACCAGGAGGGATGAGTCTCCTTTGGATAAGAAAAATCTACTACGTAGAGATATGAGTGCCAGTTCCTTCTCTCTCTTTTTTCTTCCTCTCCAAATAACCGAGAGAAGAATATAAGAGAAAAAGTGCATGATGACTTTAAATAAGTGCAAGGCACATCTTATTTGATCCATAGTAAAATGATATTTGTGCAGCCATCTGAATATTATGGATAAAGATTGAGGCCCAAGATTCCCAAGATGAATGGCAAGGACAACTAGATCTTCTATATGTATAAAGGCATAGCGTATACAATATAAGAGCACAAAAGGTTTTTTTTTTGTACGATGGACAATATTTTGTGTTTCTCTCTTGTAAAGGACAAAGTGTTAATGTAAAATAATTTCTGCCAAGAAGATGAACAATGCTTTGTAAACAACAATATGAGATGAGACGGGGATCTGATTTATGGAAAGACATAACATGTGTAGTATGCATTCTAAACACTAGATTTGTCATCAGTGTGACATTTATATTTAAATAATTTTTGACACCTTCTTAACCGCAAGAGCAGGCGCGCCAACAGCATGCCATAGCTTCTAGTACCTATTACAAGAGTTATATATAACCTCTTTGCACAAGTAGTATATTCGCTGGTCTAGAAGGTTTTTTTTTTGAGGTTGTGTCTACAAGGAATACGAGAAACATATATATTAAACAAGTAATACCTTTTTTTCCATCCTGCCTCACCCATTTAAATGGAGGTATACCATGCTTCCTGGAGAGAAATAAGCACCAAATGATCCCAAGTGCACACAATACGTAGGCTTCAGAGGCATTTGGAGAAGATATTGATGGCAAATACCTGACAGCTTAGTTGAAAGCGAAGGATGAGTGATCTTCACAAGACTGTTGCTGCTGCTCAGTGTTCAACCAGCAACATGTGTTGGCGTTACTCCTGGCCGTGGCTCATGGCACTTCGGTTCAGTCGTTTCAGCATATGAATGTGAAACTGATGAGTTATCATCCGTTGGTATATATCCATGTGCTGAGTGCAGGCGTTTCTTTGCTTGTAATAATCACCATTTAGTAGAGCAATCTTCTGATCACTCTACATTCTATTTATAGCTAAATCTAGAACCTATATCGAGTGAGCAAGTATGCTATTCCAGTAATTCAATACAAACATTTGCTCTATATCTAAGTTTTGTGTGTCTGTATAGGATCATGTACTTGTGCATGTAATTCTGGATGATTATCAACAATTGGTATCAGAGCACAGGGCTTTGCATGCCCAAGTATCCTCGCTTCCACACAATATCGATCGTTCCCCACGGACAGACCTCACGGGAGAGCGGCGGAGGGTCGTTCCAGTACCCGCAGTTGACGGTGACAAACTACACGAGCTGGGTGATTCATGTGCAAACTATGATGGAGGATCAAGATGTCTGGGAGGCGATTGATCAACGGACGTTGATGCCGTTGATGCAAGGAAGGACATGGCAGTTCACCGCACAAGGATGGGGCAGGTGGCTCTATCAGTGGTGGCCGTGACAAGAGTCACATTCAGTGTTATAACTGCGACAAGATGGGACACTACCAATCTCAGTGTAAGGCTCCAAAGAAACAAGAGGCAGTGCACGTCACTGAGGCAGAGGATTTCGAGCCAGCTTTGTTGCTTGCAGTGTCAGAGGAATTGACACTAGTTCCAAAGGAACTACATGAGATCGTTTTCCTAAATGAGGAGAAGATGTGGCCTGGTCTGAGTCTGGCCAAGGATGACACAGAAGCTTGTGATACATGGTATCTTGATAATGGGGCTAGTAATCACTGGTGACAAGAAAAAATTTCATGAGCTTGACGAGTCTCTGACAGGAAACGTGAAATTTGGTGATGGCTCTGTTGTGCAAATAATGGGAAAAGGCTCGATCTTGTTTACATGCAAGAATGGTGATCAGTGGCTTCTCCAGGAGGTTTATTATATTCCTAGACTACGTACAAACTTGGTGAGTCTTGGTCGACTTACTAAGATCGGACATAAAGTTGTCGTGGATAAAAATGAACTCATGGTGTTTGTTAAAAATCCTTGGCGGCTCTTGATGAAGGTTAAGCGCACACAGAACCGTCTCTATCGAATTGATTTGCAGGTAGCAACTCCAGCGTGTCTCTTGGCAAGGCTGGATGATCTGGCATGGCTGCGGCATGCACGTCGGCCATGTGAATTTCCAGGCACTTAAGAAACTTGCAGACAAACATATGGCAGCAGGTGTGCCACCAATCACACATCCTGACCAGTTGTGCCAGGCCTGATTTTCAATGCCTGTGGCGCCTTCTCCCTCCCGGCCCACTTGAAATTCTCTATGCTTCAAACCATGATGGCGCATGGCTCTTCAATGAAGCGAGACACATTGCTGGTACTGAACCGGGCCTTTGCAAGGTAGAAACGAAAAGGATGCGGTACTGAGATCAGGTGCCAGACACACTGCTGCTGTGAGGTAGACATGTCCTGGCAGCTCCACGTCGCCTCTCATTACTTCATCCTGCCCACGTCGTGTCTCTTCTTTGCCTCAGATCACTCTGTTATCTGCTGCTGGTTTCTGCTCCCCAAAGACTCAAGGGAGATCACTCAGAGCATGGGGGCACTATAGTCGGAGCCCAGTTCTCTTCCATGCCTTTGTCATGGGCACTAAGCTTTTACTTCAAGCAAGCAGGTATCGGCTGTGCCCACCTGGATGCATGCCACTAGGCACTAGTGAATCATCATTTGCAGGTCGTCGGTAGCCCAGATTTGTCAGGACTCATGGATCTTTGAAAAGCAGGTAGCCAGAATTTCAAGGTGTGCAGATCCACATCAGCAATGTAGTTTAATTATCAAAATTATCTAGTCTCATCCTTACAATTTCATCTCGCAATTTCAAAGGATGTCAGATTTGTGGTCTTTGTAGAGTAAATGAAACAACCTCTCAATGCACACAGTTTTTACTCTCATTTTCTTAGGCAAGACAAAACATTAAATTACTTTATTGAAATTGGTCACATCATACTTAGGATGAAACTATGTCTGCCATTGATATCTAAATGAAGTTTTACCTGTTGGAAATAGTGTCAACCAAGGGTAGTCGGGTCTTCCTAGCGCTAGCTTAGCATCATCATTGGTGTCACTGGCATCATCAACGTTATTTCTCACGTTTTCCTCGGTCTTATTCAATGTTACAATAAGACCCTTTGGTGCCACCTCCATTTTTTATAGTAGTGTTGAGCCCTGGCAACCTCAAAGCACGAAGGCCCAATTGTGCTCCTACCAGTACCAATGTCGGGCGCTGCTTACATTAGCAAAGGCCGACAAACACTAGTAAAAGCACCTAGATGGCACTGTCGGTCCATGATGCCATCAACAATGACCAAGATTGGTACGGACCCTAGTTTTGTCGGTTGCTGATGACATGACCAGCCAAGACAGGTATGGGAAACATCAGTGTTGATCCCTACTAATGTCAGCAGTGGCCAACACTGCTGACTCTAGGTTGGGGCATAGTACAACAGGTTGTATTCCGGAAACAGGTATATCCCGACGGGTTGTTCATCTAGAGCGGGCTCTGCGTCAATACAATTCGACGCATCGCCAACCTTTTTCTACCCAATGAAATCCTCGTCTCGCGCGGGCTGCATCGGCTCCGATCTTGGCGAGAGACTTGGATTAGTCAACCTTGATAATTCTATCAATCTTGACTAGTACTTTCTCATTAATTTGATCTTCTACTTGTTATCATTAGAATTGCTAGTTATTCGGTAATT
Organism: Eleusine coracana subsp. coracana; assembly: GCA_032690845.1. NCBI lineage: Eukaryota > Viridiplantae > Streptophyta > Magnoliopsida > Poales > Poaceae > Eleusine > Eleusine coracana. The sequence goes on from CM064430.1 coordinate 6,190,065, forward strand.
TGATCTTATTGATGTGTTTTATCGACTCTGATTGCAATACTGTCTTGGTTGAAGCTGATCTATTGCAATTTTTGTAGGTTTTATAAGTGTTAGTTAGATCTGTTATTCGAGTCACTTTATCTATTTTATCTATAAATAGGTTAAATCTAGCTCTATCTACCATGTTTGAACACTATCTTGATTAAGTTCGGTCTGTTTGAATTAGTAAGGCTGCATCAATTTCGATCTCTTACTGGGTAGATAGGGCTAGATTCGATCCATTTATAGATAGAGTTGATAGAGTTCTATCAGGACGTTTAGCCGATAGGTTATCACAGTTCAATCGAGTTTCTGTTGCTTAGATTGATTATATCATTTAATTTGATAGTTGTTTGCCCCCTTTTGAAATAAGATAGATTTATGATTTTGAGGCATATTTGCAACACCAGCTAATTACATCTATCGACTTAACACCATCGATAGAGCGAGTCTATGCGTAATCATTGTAGAACTATCAACTCATCTTTATCGATTCTGACACCTTATATCGACTTGTCTAATTGTTTCATGAATACTGTAGGTTTATCGACTCTGGCCTATCGATTCGATTCCCTATCGGCATCTATAATTTAAAACTATTTATTAAATTAAATATTACCGATAAGCCAATATAATCAGCCGATTAGTATAATTTCTCTTATTTCATTTATTCATATAGTGGCATTGGCTGATCTCACGAATAGTGACTATCTGCTTTCTTCATCGGTCTGTTCTTGGCCGGTAACCCACGTCTTTTGATCATTTGTCTCTTTGTTGATTTGCAGGAAAAATCGACTGACACGTCTTGGTTTCTTGTATTGAGTCTGCACTGGAGTTAAGCAAATCTCCTAGGTCACATGTAGCGATTTTCGTATCAACATGCTTTTTGGCACGCTCAGTGGGACCAAGAACTTCAAACTTTACATCATGTCTGGACTTGGAATGCCAAAAGACCCTGAAGCCACACAACCGAAGAACAATATCAGTGCTGAGCTAAAGAATGACCATGTGCTCCCGGTTGTTAGAGACGATCTGAGTGAAGAAGCAAAAGCACAAGTTGATCAAAGACTTGCTGAATTTGAAAGCCTTCTGTTGGGAACTTTTAGCAAGATAAGGCATGGCATCATCCAGAAGGGGAAATTACCTGCTACTGTCTTAATTGAAGACGGGAGTGACAAGTCACTTGCTGATAAGCCAATAAAAGCTATTGATGAAGAAGCTCTGAGTAACATAATCCACACAGCCGTACACCATGCATTGATTAACCAGTCGCCTGTATTGATTAACACATTGAGAACCTTGATTATTCAGACTGTGGAGGGTTGCATATTTGATGATCCAGTTCATGGGCTGGTGTATTTCCGAATGTCCGAGAATGTTCCACGGCTACAACTAGAGTACCTACTATACAGCAACCTAGAGCAAGCACGATACCTCCTGCTGCAAGTTCAGGTCAAACACCTTTAGAGAGTACTCCACCTTTGAAGAATGCTGATACTAGTGCAACAGAAAAAACACCCCGCAGGATAGTATTGCAAAGAACTACTCCACAGACGCAGCTACGGCACTATAGACAGGAGAACACAGAACCAAATGTGGCATACAGTATTGCACCTAATATTGAGCCGAGTATGTTTGGAATTCCATCGTCATCTACACTACCAGGAGAATTAGGAGGCCAACATATAGTTGTTAATTTTGGCGCACAAATGCCAGCATCTGGTCCCACATCGACTATCCCAAATGTTAATGTGTCGACTGATGATTGAGCTTCGAAGATTGCTGAAGTGATGAGGGACAGTTTGGACTGAAGCCAAAGCAGCAAACATACATGTATCGACCTCCGTATCTTACAAGCTATGATTTGATTCCTATGCCAAGTTGATATAGGCCACCAGAGTTCACTAAGTTCACTGAACAAGATAATACTACTACAGTTGAGCATATCAGCCAATTTTCAGTGCAATGTGGAGAAGCTAGTAATATTGAGCATTGAAGATCTGACTGTTTTCGTTGTCCTTGTCTATATTGGCGTTTTCTTAGTTTGCATCGTTGCCCCCAAATTCAGTTATTACTTGGGCTGATCTCGAACAAAAGTTCCATAAATACTTCTTCGCTGAAACTAGGGAGTTGAGGTTGTCGCACATGATTGCTATAAGACAGAAGGTTGGGGAGTCTGTGCATGATTATGTGCAGAGATTCAGAGATGTACATAGGTGTTTCAGCTTATAATTAACTAATATATAGATGGCGGGGATAGCATTCAATGGATTAGTTACACCTCTAAGGGAAAACTTTCCCTCGGCCGAGTTTGAAAGCCTTTCCCAGTTGTTGTAGAAAGTGTCTATTCAGGAGAATCTGACTTAAGGGGCACGTTCAAGACCGATTCAAGTCAACTACAATGATTATGAGTCTAAGTCTGACGAAGATGCTGAAGAATTTAATATGGCTGAGTGAACTATAAATAAGAATGTGTTGTCGTGCCCATGGGTGAAATAGAATGAGCCAGAAGAAAAGTATGATTTTAATATCACCAGGGCAGATAAGATATTCGATATCTTATTACAAAAAAAGCACATCCAATTGCCATCCAATCATGCGATACCTCCTGCTGAAGAATGGAAGAAGATGAGGTATTGTAAGTGGCACAATTCGCCCTCTCATAATACTAATGACTGCAAGGTGTTCAGAAGACAAATTCAAATAGCAATTGTGCAGGGAAAGATAAAATTCAGCAAAATTGCTAGATTGATGGACATCCTTTCCCTACAAATGTCAACATGGCTGGTATCGACAATGTGGATGCATTCAATAAGAGGTACCAGAAAAAGAGAGACAGGGAAGTGAAGGAGTCACAGTTTGATCCACATTGGGAGTGTCCATTCTTTCAATACTATTGGGATCATAATATGAAACTGCCATCAATCAATAATTGTCCTGGATGCAGTAGGCGCACAGATCAGATGTATAGAGAAGCTACAACAAGTCATCGACACCAGCATCGTGTAAATGACTCCAAAGAGTCAATGGTGGGATCAGCCGATCGACATCAGAGGGTTTTTGTGTTTGATCGACTTGGAGCAAAGAAGATGAGTAAAGAGTCCGAGTTTGACAAGGAAGTCGATGAGGAGATGCAAGAGGGACAAGAGCAAGCTGATCAGTGGTGCCCATCTAGTATTTTCTCTAGCAGTCAGAAGCGCAGGATACAGAGAATGCGTTGCAGGCAGATAAGGGCTGACAAATATTATTATGATGAAGATGATGATCGGCCATCGAAGAAAGTCTGGAGGCCAAAGGTGAAATCGCAAATACAAGCAACAAGTGCTACAGTGAGTATGGTGATGATATTGCCTCAAGAGTTTATGGCCTCGGAGGAAGAATTTATGGCTTCAGAAGAAGAGTTGTTTGCTGTTGAAGAAAGTGAATTTTAACTTATATTTGATTCTCAGCAAGCAGTATTTGATAAACCGGATGAGTCTAGACATCGGCACTTAAAGGCTATGTACTTAAAAGGTTTTGTTAATGGGATGCCGATGGGAAATATGATGGTCGATGGAGGTGCTGTAGTGAATATCATGCCGATCACTACTGTCAGAAAATTGGGAAAGACTGAAGACGATTTGATTGATACAAATATATTCTGAGAGATTATGGTGGTCATACTGCAACAGCCAAAGGACTCTTGAATGTGGAGATCACAATTGGCAGTAAAACTTTGCTGGTTACTTTCTTTGTGATTGATGGAAAGGGAACCTATAGCCTTCTGCTAGGACGTGATTGGATACATGATAATTGTTGTATTCCATTGACAATGCACCAGTCTCTGGTCCAATGGATTGGTGATCAAGTGGAGGTAATCCCGGCCGATGAAATCGTGAATGTCGCATCGACCAATTTAGTACCATGGCACATGGATGATATGGAGTGTTTGTCTGGCAAGATCTATGATGAGGATTATGTCAAAATTATCACTCAAGGTCTTGAGGTAGTGGATCAATCAAATTTTAAATTATTTCTCTGGCAGGCACCCCAATGGAATTTGCAGAAGATGGGAAGTTGGAAAAAGGATTCATGTCGGCTGATGAGCTATAGGAAGTTGATATAGGAGACGGTGACAAACCAAGATCGATATTTATCAGTAAGAGGTTAGATGAAGATTTTAATGTTGAATTATTAAAATTATTAAAGGTATATCGAGATTGTTTTGCTTGGGATTATTCTGAGATGTCCGGTCTAAACCAATCCATAGTCGAGCATCAGTTGCCCATCAAATCTGGATATCGACCTTATAAGCAACCCCCAAGAAGAATTGATCCAAAAAATTATGATGATGTCAAGGCTGAAATTACCAAGTTATATGATGCCAAGTTTATTAGGCCTTGCCGATATCCAGAGTAGGTTTCAAATATTGTATTTGTTTTCAAGAAGTGTGGCAAGTTGACAGTCTGTATTGACTTTCACCCATTGAATAGAGCTACACTGAAAGACAACTACTCGATGCCGATAGCAGATCTTCTAGCTGTGTGGGATATATGTACCCAGGATACCTAACCCCTCGGCTATATGGCCGAGTGGGCCGGGGACTCGACTATGATATATTTGGCCCAGGAGTTATTTACTTAGATATTTGTTTGAGTAAGCAGCAAGCTAGGTTAGAAGATATGGGTAGGATCTGTTGTAACCAACTAGAAGATTACCATGTAAGCCTCTGCCCTTCGGATATATAAGGAGGGCAGAGGGCTTTTGGCAAGGCACAGACTCATATTGGAACCCTAATTCCAGTGCGAACCCTAGCAATACAGAAACACCAAACATGACGTAGGGTTGTTATCCTCCGGGAGGCCCGAACCTGTATAAACCCTGTGTTCTATGTTCATCGATCTTTCATACTCATATGCATACCTAGATCTACTATCGAGAATATCTCTCGACAGTTGGCGCGCCAGGAAGGGGTAGCGTTGGGTCCTACTCCATTAAAATCGATGGCTTTTGTTGACATCAAGTTCCGCACGGGAGATAAGATCCGCTTTGGCACCATCAGCTTTGTGGCCGATCAAAGCGGGGACCTCGTCAAGCAAGATCAGGCGACCCTCCTGGTGGTCGTCCCGCCTTCAGATCCAGGCGTCAGCAGAGCTTTGGCGGCCAATCAGACCTATTCAGCCAATCGATTCCCACTCAGCCTCAACAACATGGCGACGACTCTCTAAATGGAAACCCTACTGGGCCCTTGCTCAACGTTGCTCATAACAAACCGATCAATGACCTTGGCCGACTTGGACCTGACTGCGGTCGATCTCCCGGCTTTTCATATGGATCAGTCGGATGAAGATCCCATTTTTTTCTATGAATCGAGATTAGTAGCAACAATCGATCTTGAAAACGAGTCAGTTCTGGACTTGATTCAAGGGCTGAGTGATTTGGAAAGTTGCTCATCGGATTGTCATGCGGTGTTCATGGTGGCACCTGCCGCCCAAGGAGGCACTAATGGAGAAACATCGGCAGCAGCCGTCACACAAGCAAATGCACAGCCCCGTGGCGGACAGGAAACTGATCCCGAGGATGATGACCCGGACGCTGCCACTCCCCCGCTCCGACGGTCGGACGCTCGGCAGGGCTCCCGGGTTGTGCAGAATCTGGACATGGGCGACGTCACCTTAAAATTTGATGGTGAAGACGTCTTCAAAACTCCACAGCATAACATCACGGCTGCGGTGGCCCTCTTGAGCTCCATAGAGCCCTTGCTCCAAGTCACCCCAGAGTTGACACCTTAGGTCAACCAGTTAAAAGCGCACATCAGGGCTGCGGCTGTACTGGAGATGCATGCGGTGCAATCAACACCGAGTAAGACAATATCTGGGGCTGCCAGTTCGGTACCCAGCAAGGAAAGAAGGGACCAACAGTGCACGAACCGGCCGGCAACCCTGCCAACAGCATTAAGGTGAAGGCCCATTGCAGACTACCATGATCAACATCCGGATGCCAATCTATGCAATGGTATACCGCCACGCGATGCGCAGGTTCGATTGGACAGCTGATACCAAGAGAGGGACGATGCGGCCCGCCTAGAATACGAGGATGAACGACGCCGTCGTGGTTTCGTTGACGATCAGTACTACGAGTGTAACAACAGGAGAGAGCCACCTAGAGAAGATCGATACCACGATCGACGGGACGAGGGTCGCAGCGAGGACAGATCCCGCCAAGAAGCTGGTCACGAGTGGGAATGGACCCCCAAACTCGAAGACTATGATGATGAGTCTGGCATTCGAGCCTTTACTCGGGAGCTTCAGACCGTCAGTTGGACGGTCGGTTTTAAACCAGTCGGCATTGAGAAGTATGACGGCAAGACGGACCCACGCGATTGGCTTCACGTCGATTCAACTACCATACGAGCACTCGGCGGAGACAGTTTTGTCATGGCCAATTATTTGCATGTATGTCTAGCCCTAGCGGCTAGAACTTGGCTCAGCTATGTACCTGAGAATTCAATCAGTTCTTAGGCAGAGCTTTGCCGACAGTTCACCGCCAACTTTCAAGCCACCTTCAACGGGCCATGGAATCACTGGGAACTCGCCCAGATCAAGCAGCGGGACTGGGAACCACTGTGAGAGTACATCCAATGCTTCTGGCGAGTGAAAAATACCATCCCCAACATCTCGGATGCTCAAGTTGTTACCGCCTTCCAAGGTGGACTCCGTGACGATGATATGATCAAGAAGATCGGGAGACTCAACGCCGCTGGAGGATTGTCAGCCAAAGAACTCTTCACTATGGGTGACAAATATGCTGCTGGTAACTCGGCCCTCTTCCAAGTTCACCAGTACAAGGAAGAGGCACCTCGGAACCGTAATCAGTCGGGCCCGTCCAACTACAGCAAAGACAGCGACAGGAAGCGCAAGCCGGACCAGACAATGGCCACCACGGAGCGCCCCAACCGGAAGAAACAGGTCACTCAGGATGACTGCAACAAAATGCTTGACGGCCCTTGCTTGTTGCATGACAGCGCGCACAAAGCCAGGGAGTGCTTCAAGCTAAAAAAAATTTGCGCATCATGCTCTGAAAGTCTGCATGGACCGCCCCTGGATTCCCAAGGGCGGCAGAAAGGATGCGGATCAGGACAACCAAGATGATGAGAAGGAGGATTTCCAAGATCCCGAGCACGAAGTCAACTACATCTGCGGTAGGTCTACAGCAGATTCGAAGCGCCAACAGATGATCCTATATAGAGAGGTCCACTCGGTTTCACCAGTGGTACCTCATTATCTACGTTGGTCCGAGATCCCGATTACCTTCGATCGCTCGGACCACCCGGATCACATCCCTAGGACCGGAAAATACCCTTTGGTACTGACACTGACTGTTAACCGGGTCTAGTTAAATAGGGTACTGGTGGACGGAGGCAGTAGTTTAGACATCCTCTTTGTAAAGATGTTCAAAGAGCTTGGCATACCTTTGACCGACCTCAAGCCAAGCCGCTCGCCGTTTCACGGCGTGATCCCTGGTATGCAGACAGTTCCCCTGGGGCAAATCACTCTGCCAGTGACGTTCGGCACTCGGGAGAACAACAGGACAGAGCAAATTACCTTCGAGGTTGCAGACCTGGATTCTACATACCATGCCATCATAGGGCGGCCAGCCATTGCCATGTTTATGGCCACACCTCATTATCCGTATATGATGATGAAGCTGCCAGGACTGAATGGAGTTATTTCACTTTGCTCGGATGTTCGGACATCGTACGACTACGACAACAGCAGTTGTGAATTGACAGAGAAGAAGGTGGCGGCATCAGAACTGGCCGAGTTGAAGGCAGCAATCGCAACGATGGAGGAGGCCATGCTCGACTCACCACCCAAGAAGATGCTAAAGGCCACGGTACAGATGGAAGCCATGGACTCTAAGAAGATTTACCTAGATGATAATGATGTATCCAAGACCACCAATATTAGGGTCAATCTAGGCGATAAATAGGATAGCGCGCTCATCCTTTTTCTTAGAAATAATAAAGACATATTTGCATGGAAACCCTCTGATATGCCGGGTGTTCCAAGGGAAAAGGCTGAGCACAAACTTCACGTTTGAGAAAACACCAGGCCTGTAAGGCAGCAACTTAGATGATTTTCATAGGACCGAAAGGATGCGATTAGAAAAGAAATCGGCTGACTATTGGCAGCCGGTTTTATCAAAGAAGTCTTCCACCCCGACTGGTTAGCCAACCCAGTCTTGGTGCGAAAGAAGAATAAGGAGTGGTGGATGTGTGTGGAGTACACCGGCCTTAACTAGGCCTGCCCCAAAGATCCATTCACCCTCCCACGCATTGATCTGGTGGTCGATTCAACAGCTAGATGCGCCTTGTTGTGCTTCTTAGATGCCTACTCAGGGTACCATTAGATTCCCCTAAATCAATCCGACCAGCTTAAAACTTCGTTCATCACATCATTCGGGGCTTTCTGCTACACAATGATGCCTTTCAGTCTGAAAAACACTGGTGCCACCTACCAGCGAACCATGCAACTATGCCTGGATAGCCAAATACGAAGAAATGTCGAAGCTTACATGGATGATGTGGTAGTCAAATATCGGCTCTCTTCCGACTTGATATCAGATTTGGGCGAAACATTCGGTAACCTTCGCAAATACAATATGAAGCTTAATCCGGAAAAATGTGTCTTCGGTATCCCATCGGGAAAATTACTCGGCTTTCTGGTATCACATCGAGAGATCGAAGCAAATCCAGAAAAAGTGAATGCCATATTGTGAATGGGGCCCCTGCATTCGCAAATGGACATTCAGAAAAGCAAACAAGTTGTATGGCAGTGCTCAGTCAGTTCGTATCACAACTCGGCATCCGAGGATTACCCTTTTTCCGGCTACTCCAGAAACAAGAATCATTCATTTAAAATGCTGATGCACAGAAAGCTTTGGATGACTTTAAGGGTTACATTAGTGGTCCTCTGGTGCTAACCCCCCCCCCCCCCCCCCAGAGCCAAAGAAACCTTTGCAGGTGTACATCTCTGCAACCATACACATGGTCAGCACGGTGCTGGCGGTGGAGCGGGCGGAAGATGGCAAGGCTCAAAAGGTGCAACAGCCGGTTTATTTTGTTTGTGAAGTTTTATCGGAATCCAAGGTACGGTATTTTCAGCTTCAGAAGTTAGTTTATGCATTATTGATGACATCTAGGAAGTTGAAGCATTACTTTGAGGATCACCCAATTGAGGTTCGTACATCATTCGGGTTGGGAGAATTGCTCCACAACCGAGAAGCAACCGGAAAAATAACCAAGTGGGCCATCGAGCTTGGATCATATGATATCACCTTCAAACCTTGAGACGCGATCAAAGGTCAGGCTTTGTCCGACTTTGTCACCGAGTGGACAGAATGTGAATTACCACCCACACTGCAAGAACTAAGCTATTGGACAATGGCGTTTGATGGTTCCTTACAACTGGAAGGTGCCAAAGCAGGAATCGTACTGACATCCCCTGACAGAGCTAAGTTGCGGTATGTTCTCCGAATGCATTTCCGCGTGTCTAATAAAGCCACAGAGTACGAAGCATTATTACATGGACTTCGGATAGTTGTGTCACTCGGCGTCCAAAGAATAAGCGTCTCTGGTGATTTGGCATTAGTGATCAATCAAGTCACAAAGGAGTGGCATTGTTTCCATGAGAGCATGACAACTTACTGCACTGAAGTTTGGAAGCTAGAAAACAAGTTTGATGGCATCGAGTACAAACATGTCCTACGCAAGTATAACGAAGAAGCGGATGAACTGGCCAAGCTTGGGTCCAGTAGATCTAGAATATCTGATAGAGTATTCCTCGATGATTTACATAAGCCATCTGTAGTACGCCAGCAAACTGTGGGGCAATTGGTACCAAAGGAAGGAGAAACATCTCAAGTAGCTGTCATCGAAGTAGATTGGTGCACTCCATTCATTGAGTATTTAGACCGCGGCACGTTACTGACCGACAAAGAGGAAACCCTCCGTGTCATTCGTAAGTCCCGGTCATATTGCATAGTTGATCATCTCCTGTACAGGCAAAGTCCACATGGGATACTGATGAAATGTTTGTCACAAGATGAGGGCATAACTATATTAAGGGACATTCACGCCGGCATATGCGGGAATCACGCAGGCCCATCTACGATTGCGGCCAAAGCAATGAGGCAAGGATTTTATTGGCCGACTGCTTGTGCTGATGCAAAGGATATTGTCCAGAAGTGCGAAGGCTGTCAGTTCTTTGCCCACCAGATGCACGTACCTGCCATTGAGCTTCAAAATATTCCCATAACTTGGCCGTTTTCAGTATGGGGTTTGGATATTGTTGGACCCTTCATGAAGGCTCAAGGGGGTTTCACTCATCTATTCATGGTGGTAGACAAATTTTCTAAATGGATTGAAGCAAAACAGTTGGTAAGATCTCGGCAAAGAAATCCATTGAGTTCATGACTGACATAGTCACTCGGTTCGGTGCCCTGAACAAGATCATCATTAACAACGGCAGTCAATTCACGGCAGAAGAGTTTAAAGATTTTGCGGGCCGAGTGGGCTTCAAGATCGGCCATGCTTCGGCCGCCCATCCACAAAGTAATGGCCAGGTCGAGAGGGCAAATGGCCTTCTGCTTTCTAGAATTAAACTTCACATATTTGATCGATTGGAAAAATATGCTCGACGTTGGGTTCGAGAGTTACCGTCGGTATTATGGGGTCTTAGAACCAATGTCAGTTGTGCCACGGGATACTCCCCTTTCTCTTTGGTTTATGGTTCAGAAGCAATGTTTCCAACCGAGGTGTTATTCGCCTCTCCGCGCGTGGCAGCATATGAAGAACATATATCCAATAGCATTACCATGGTTCATATCGATTATCGGGAGTATTATTTAGAAGGCTGACATGAGTTGTGTATTGGTTGTGAGTGTTTAACACGAGTTCATACAATACACTAACGAAGCAGCGCGACCCAAGAATTCATTACAATACTGGTAATGAATCTAGACTTTGGTGGTCTACTGAAATCAGTTTTAATATAGCATTACCAGAGAAACACAATACCCAGCAGATTGTTACAGAACTTACACCCTTGGTAAGGGATCTAATTCTATCTGGTCTGCTAATACATGAGCAGTTTTTTGTGCATCAGCCACAAGGGCTTCACATTGCTCGTCGGTAAGGTCTTCATGGAAACCTTCAGCGACCACATCTAAATCTATGTTGGGACTGTGAGATTTCGCTATAGCTAGAACTTGAGCACCGGCTAGTTCTGCAACATGTCGAGCATGCTCTTTCACTCGCCTCGGAGCTTCTTGTAATCGCGTGAGTAGATCTCTACACCATGGTGGTTTTTCCTCCGGCAAGATGTATTGGGCGATCAATTCAGCATTCTTTTGCACAGCTACAAGAGACCATCGAAGGTTTTCATCACCTTCAATAAATTTCTTCTATAAAAGCTCGTAGGATCTTTTTGATCCGACAGAAGCCTAATAATCACATAGGTCCAAGCACATATGAACTCAGCAATAAAGGCATCATGAGAACACAAATTACCTCTTAGGCGCTTCTTAGCTTCCGATTTTTCAGCCTCGAGCATAGCAAACTTTGCCTTATACTCTTCCTTGAGTTTTTCAACCTCTTTGAAGGAATTTTGGAACTTATTCAGCTCATCTATGGCCTTTTTGAAAATGCTTTCGGCTTTGGCTAGCTGGGTCTCTAGCTTGGTGCTCCTTTCCCTTTGGGCATTTATCGTTTCTTCAGCCTCTGTTATTTATAAAAGGATCAGTCGGTAGCAAAGAGTTATTATGAATACAAGAATACAAGTCTGTACCTTCTATCCTCTTTTTCCAGTGGGCTTGAGATTCTTGCATAGTTTTGAAACCATCCTTTAGCTTTTCAAATTGATTTTTAACTTCTTTCGAGTCCTAGAGCTACTTTTTTAAACCCTTATTTTCACTCTTTAAGGCCTCAACAGCCTGGGAAGATGACTCCAGTTCTTTTATGCGGCCATGGAATTTTGTAATTTCTACGGCCAAGATGGTATCCTCTTTACGTTTCAGCATTAGCTCTTGCGATACCTCTATAAGGGAGAGGTCAAATAATTGGGGCCAGCAAATACAATGTATGGTGCAGAATTTACAGGTTCCGTACCTTGTAGCTTAAACTGAAGTTCATCCACCCAGGATGAGCAGGCCTTAAGTTCAGTTGATAGGTGACCGACTTCAAGCCTTTCTTTTGCAAGTTGATCCTCTAAGTCCACGACTTTGGCACAATGTCTCTCAGCAAGTTGCAAGAGTTTGCTTTTGTTGGTCATGTGGGATTTCAGAGCCTACAATAGCATAAGGATAATGATGTGTTGATTAGGCAAATATATTTAATTTTCTAAAGAAGGAAAATATATATGGAATGAATGGAACACCTTTTTGGTGTATTCCTCGAAGGTATTTAACTCGGCTTGCTCCGCCGACTCATCAAACCCTACCACTGCAAATTTACCAATGTGATATACAAACCTGGCAGGTGGAGTCTCTTTTAGAACACCCTCTTTCACCACTCGGTGAATGGGAGTCGGCGTGATGTTTTCTTCCGAACCAATAGGATATTCGTATGCAGGTTCTGGCATCCTGTCAAAAATCAAAGATGGTTCTTCAGGTTCTGGGGAGGCATGAGTACCAGCAGCTGTGGACATTTCAGGAATGTTTAGGTCCAGCACAGTTGAGGCTTTGGAATGGCTGGCCTCTTGTTGAGTAGATTTGGGAGCATTCTTCGGATCACTCGGTTCCTTTGCCGAGTGATCTGGAACAAAATTTTTATGATGTCTGGTCAGTCGGAGCAGCCTGGTCCTTTTCAGGAGCTGAGCTTTGTGGTGGGGCTTCCTGAGATGATGATGTCCCTGACGACCTATCAAGCAAATAATATTTACACGAACTGCCACTACAAAACTAGGAATCATGATTATTTTGATTTGGTTACCTTGAGTGGCGTTTGAATTTCAAGCTGACACCTTGGGCAGGGGGCTAGTTGGTCTTGGATTATCTGTTATGCCAATGGTCTATTCAGCTATGCCTTCCTTGCTTGATTGTTCACTCGGACGACCTTGTTCTTTTACAAGCTCTGCCTTATTGTCTTCTTTCATAACCCGCTGAGTGGTGGAAGTCTTTTCTGAAGCCTTTTTCTTTGCTTCTTCTTGAAGTCTAGCTATTCTTTCAGCTAGAGATTCTTCTTCGTCTGAATCCTCAATGTGTGCTTTGCAACTCTTGGGGGCTGGTGGTTGACTGGGTGGTTTTACTCGAGGCATCGGAGGCAATATCGGATTGGATAAATAAACATCAAGGTTTTGTAATATGAATGATATATTAATCTCTGTTGAAGACAAAGTACACAGTCTTCATTATAGAAGATAAGAATGAATAACTTACCGAACTCCAGTCTGTTTTGGAATGATGTCTGCATTTGGCGTTCCCTGAAGTCCAACCAAGTAGCGAGGAAAATATGTTCTCCAACCGCAAAGTCAATTCTATTTCTGATAATTTTTCTGGCACCTCCATCATGGGATCTTAACCCATTTGAAATTTCCATCCTGGAATATGTCTTTTGTTAATAGGTTGCACATGGCGATGTATGAAGTTGGTGGCAACGTGGACACCGTTGTAACCCTTTGACTTCAGAAATGCAATATGCTCCAGTATGGCATCAACGTGAGCTTTTTTATTAGGATCTATTTTCGCTAACCACTCGGGTCATGGTTTGGGGGTTTCGGCTATGGTCTCTGACAGAGGCGAAGCGTGGTTTCCATGATAGAACCAGTCAGCATGCCAACCTTTGTTTCTGGAGGGAAGTGGCACTTTAATGTATTTCGATTTATTCCTCAGTCGGAATCCAGCCCCTCCTATGACACTATTGTTGTTTGATTTCAAAACAAACAACTCTTTGAAAGTATCAAAATGTGGATATATCCCCCAAGAATACCTCGCACTGATGGATAAAAATGGCAATATGTAATATGGAGTTTGGGTTTAGATTGACGAGGTTTATGCCATAAAAAAAAGGCAGACCTCAAAAGAAATCGCAACAAGGGATCCTAAATCCACGGTAGAAAAAGGAGGAAAAAACAGTGATCTGATCGATCGGAGGTTGGGGAAATCTCTGACCTATAGCTTTGATCCATCCTCCGGTTTGTTGATCCTGCAGCACTCCGACAATCACCAGCCTATTGATTTTTTCTGAGTCCATGGCCGAAGCAAGGAACTCTTTGATGGCGGCGGGGATGTCGAAGATTGCTTCTTCCACGCCCTTTTCGGGAGAAGATTGTTTCTGGTATTGATGTTTGGTGCTTTGGCGGGTTCATTTCATGGCCATCGCTCTTGGTTTGTAGGAGTGGAAAGTGGTCGCGCGGAGCTTTTGGGTGGAAATGGAGGCTCGAGATCTAGGGTTTGAATGCACGAGACGGCGCTGGTTGCGAAATAAAGACAAAGGGATGCCACTGTTTTGGTGGCACTTTTATAAGGGAAGGATAACCTAACAGGTCGTGGGTTCTCATAACCCGTTAACAGTGAATCGGTAAGTGCATTTATTGTGCTATTGAGAATCATTTTCAGTGTTAACCTTGGACGCTGTGGGTCTCGATGTTAGTAATAAATCCCTTGGATTGTTACAGCATTGATTTTGGAAACTGAAAATTTTGTACCTTGTGATAAATCACTCGAATCGTTACGGTTTCTTCCTTGGAAGTTGTACCGTTTGAGTTTTCGCAATAAATCACTCAGATTGTTATAGTTTCTACCTTGGAAGTTGTACCTTTCGAGTTTTCACAATAAATCACTCGGATTGTTATGGTTTCAACCTTGGAAGTTGTACCTTTTGAGTTTTCGCAATAAATCACTCGGATTTGTTATGGTTTCACTCTGGGAGGTTGTACCTTTCAAGTTTTTGCAATAAATCACTCGGATTGTTTCAGCACCAATATTAGGGGCTGTATTTTTTGTTCAAATACCCCAATTGATACATCACCAATCTTGGGGGCTATGGAAATTGAATTTCGTGATAAATCACTCAGATGGAGGTAGTATCAATACTGGGATTGTAGTTTATAAATTGATGATGCATCATTCGGCTTATGATGGCAATTTATCTAATGACTATATAATCGAGCTTTGAGGGTGATTACGCAAAGTGGAAGACTCGGATATTATTATGTTTAAGCTCATTAGATATTTTCTTCAAAATGATCTTTTGAGCTGGGGAGTATGATTGAATCTGGATATCGGATATTTATTTTTCAAGAACTCACTAGTTGCTTCGGTAAAGACTCAACACCTTCTGAGTTGGGGGCTATACTCATAGAGTATGCCTTTTTTCAGACGTCCATGAAGAAAAGTTATCAACTACAACAAAAGAAACACTTTCCAATTTCAAAAGATGTCAAGATGAATCAAGGCGATGTTTCAAGATTGAAAGTTCTTGGGGGCTACTGTGGGACATATGTACCCGGGATACCTAACCACTCGGCTATATGGCCGAGTGGGCCGGGGGCTTGGCTATGATGCATTTGGCCCAGGAGATATTTACTTAGATATTTGTTTGAGTAAGCAGCAAGCTAGGTTAGCAGATATGGGTAGGATCTGTTGTAACTGACTAGAAGATTACCATGTAAGCATCTGCCCTTCAGATATATAAGAAGGGCAGAGGGCTTTTGGCAAGGCACAGACTCGTATTGGAACCCTAGTTCCGGTGCGAACCCTAGCTATACAGAAACACCAAACAAAACGTAGGGTTGTTATCCTCCTGGAGGCCCGAACCTGTATAAACCCTGTGTCCTGTGTCCATCGATATTTCATACTCATACGCATACCTAGATCTACTATCGAGAATATCTCTCGATAAGTTGATGCAGCAGCAGGGCATAAGATTGTTAGTTTTTTGGATAGTAACGCTGGTTATAATCAGATTTTCATGGCAGAAGAAGATATACCAAAGACTACTTTCAGGAGTCCAAGAGCGATTGGGTTGTACAAATGGGTGGTTATGACATTTGGATTAAACAATGCTGGAGCCACGTATCAGAGGACCATGAATTACATTTTCCATGATTTGATCAGCAGGTTAGTGGAAATTTATATTGATGATGTGGTGGTTAAATCTAAGAAGATAGTAGATCATATAGCCGATTTGCAGAAAGTACTTGATAGGACCAGGAAGTATGGCTTGAAGATGAATCCAAAGAAGTATACTTTTGGTGTATCGGCTGGTCAGTTTCTCGGTTTTATTGTGCATGAAAGGGGAATTGAAATTGGACCAAAGAGCATGAAAGCTATTAATGATATCGAGCCATCGGTCAACAAGACAGAGTTCCAATCTTTGATCGGCAAAGTAAATTCCATCAGGAGGTTTATTTCAAATCTGTCTAGGAAGCTCGATGTGCTTACCCCGTTATTGAAATTAAAGATGAATCAGAGGTTCGTGTGGGAGGTGGAACACCAGAAAGCTTTGGACGATATCAAGAAGTATTTGGTTTCCCCGCCTGTGTTGGTGCCACCAAGAGAAGGATTACCTTTCAGGCTCTATCTTGTGGCTAATAAGAAGTCGATTGGGTCAATTTTAATTCAAGAACAAGATGGGAAGAAAGGGTTGTATTTTACTTAAGTCAGAAATTGATTGATGCTCAGACCAGGTACACGGAGATTGAGAAGCTGTGTTTATGTTTATATTTTTCATGTGTGAAGTTGAGGCATTATCTGTTATCGACTGAGTGTGTGGTGGTTTGCAAAGCCGATGTCATCAAATATATGCTATCGGCTCCTATTTTAAAAGGAAGAATTGGTGGATACTTGCTTTGGCCGAATATGATCTTACTTATGAATCTGCTAAAGCTATTAAAGGTCAAGTTCTGGCTGATTTGGTTGTTGAGCATTGCGGATCCGAACTATTGATGGTGGAGCCAGTGTCGTGGTTATTGTTCTTTCATGGTTCTGTTTGCAAGAATGGATGTGGTATCGGGCTCGTGATCATATCGCCTCGGGGGGCAAGATCTGAGTTTGCATTTGCTGTTGAGGTATTGACCAATAATCAAGTTGAATATAAAGTTGTGCTTAAGGAATTGCAGGTATTCAAGGAAGCTGGAGTTGATTGTGTTGAAATTGTGAGAAATTCATTACTAGTGCTCGAGAAGTTAGCAGGAGAATTTGAATGCAAGGATGATATATTGAGAATATTTTATGTCGAGTGTCAAGACGTGTTGCAATACTTCAAGACAATGAGATTCAAGCATGTCCCAAGAGAACAAAATATGGAAGCAAATGATCTAGCATAAAAGGCATGGGGTTATTACTTGAACACCACTAGAATTATTGTCGATGTAGCTGATGTTGATGAGGATTGGAGAGTTGAAATTGTACAATATCTTAAGGACCCGAATCAACGGACTCCTCAAAAAGTTCGATATATGGCCTTGAGGTATGTTTTATTAGAAGATAAGCTCTATTATCGGACGACTGATGGTGTATTGCTGAGATGTTTAAATCAAGAAGAGGCCAAAGTTGTTATGTGCGAAGTACACAAAGGAATATGCGGTATGCATCAGTCTGCCCATAAGATGAGATGGTTGCTTAAGAGGACTGGATATTATTGGCCAATACAGAGAGCACCGGCATCGGCTATGAATCCGATCATTAAGCCGTGGCCTTTTAGGGGCTGGGGTATGGATATGATTGGTCAAATTTATCCAGCATCAAGCAAAGGTCATAAATATATTCTTACAGCTACAGATTACTTCACGAAGTGGGTTGAAGTCGTGCCTATGAAGAATGTTACTACTAGTGATGTGATCAACTTTGTGAAGGAGCATATTATATACAGATTTGGTGTACCGCAGACTATTACCACTGACTAGGACTCTGTATTCACTTCAGAAGAATTTTAAAGTTTTGCTGATAGTATGGGAATCAAGGTTTTGAATTCATCACTCTATTATGCTCAAGGCAATGGTCAAGCAGAAGCATCTAACAAGAGTTTGATTAAGTTGATTAAGAGGAAGATAGATGAACAACCTAAGAAGTGGCATACGACATTGGCTGAATCGTTTTGGGCGTACGGGATGGCTTGTCATGGGTCGATTAAAGTGCCACCTTATCAGTTAGTTTATGGGCATGAAGCGGTTTTACCATGGGAAACAAATCTAGGGTCTAGAAGGACGAAGATGCAAGATCAGTTAATAGTCGATGATTATAGGCAAGTTATACTAAATGAATTGGAAGATGTAGCATAACATCGGATGAAAGCCCTGGAGAAGACTCAAGAAAATAAAGCCCGTGTGTCTAGGTTTTATAACAAAAAGGTGGTACCCAAGAGTTTTTTAGAAGGGGATCTTGTCTGGAAGTTAATTATGCCTATCGGCTCTAGAGAAGATTCAAAGTGAGCCGATGTGCATCGGGCAATGCGTATTTTTTGCAGGGAATAGAAGGAGAAGAGTTCAGAAGAGCAATTAATGGTAAATACTTGAAGAAATATCATCGGAGTGTTTGGATTGGCGCATGAGCTCGATTACTGGATCATAGTCGACGTGGGAAATTTCATTGCTATAGATACCCGATGGATGTTCATCGACTTGAGATGGCCGATATTGAGAATATCGCCCTTAGCAGAAAAAATATTAACGCCACAGTCAAGAAAATACAATATTATAGAATCTTCATCCAGTAACGATATTGAGAGCATCGCTCATAAAGGAAGTTATAGATAGCCATTGTTACAGAATGAAGATGGATGGATTACTCATAGGTAATTGGTTTTTGAACGAACCTATTCTCTTATTATAGCTAGGGGATGAAGATGTAATTATTATCCTCCCAAATACGAGGAAGGAGATACATAGAGGGAGAAAAACACATTAGTAGCTTCCTCTGCTTCCCTGGAAGAGTGTCGTCGTCATCGGACATCACCCGCCGGACAAGGGGAAGAGAGTCCCACGCCGCTGATGCCATTTTTGACACTTGTGCCTCCATCTAAAGGCAACTAGTGAGTTGATTTCTGGGTGGGGGCAGCTGCGAACTTTGGATTGAAAGGATCGCTCTGGGGGTAGAAGAGGCGAAGAGTATTCGCCATATAAAATTAGCAGATTTGGAGATAAGTGGTATTTTTCCATCAGTGCTCTCACTAGAAGACCCATGGTCGATGGTGTCAGGATGAGAGGAAGAAGCTGGCAAGAGGAACTATTTATAGGGTTTGGACTTGACCTTTGAAGAATCCAAATGCCACTCTACATTGACTGGGAGAATAGGAAGCGATGAAGTTTGAGGAAAAAGGATTAGAATGAAGACGGTCAAAAAGCAAGACCGGCAGTCGAGGTGGTGCAGAAGAGCAGTAGGCTGCAATTAAAGAGTCACGGGTGGATGGAAGCATACTACAAGACGAAATTTAGTGGTTGATGACTCCTGGGTGGTTGTATATGCGTTAAGAAGCATGCGGAGAACAAGGAGATGAAATTCGACGCATAAAAAATTTCATACCCCAGACTCGGGGGGGGGGGGGCATGTGTTGGCATCGGAATTTGATCAGGCCTAGTGATCAGCCACGTGGATGGAATCGGGCGAAGTTAATGAGCCTAGCGGCCGAAAGGAAGAAAAGTGGACCCCTGTGAGGTCATTTTATCTCTTTCTATTTTAGTTTAGATTTTGTTTAAAAATAAATATAGTCGCTTTGTTAAGAGTACTGACCGAGTCGAGTTAGAACCCCTTGCACGGGGCTTTATAAATATGTAATAGGATCTGTACGTAAAAAAACAACACTTTCGTTCAATAAAATTTGGCGCATCACCAACCTTTCCTATCCGACAAAATCCTCGTCTCGTGTGGGCTGCATCGGCTCCGATGTCGGCAAGCGACTTAGATTAGTCAACCTTGGTAATTCTATCAATCTCGACTAGTGCTTTCTCATTAATTTGATATTCTAGTTGTTATCGTTAGAATTGCTAGTTATCCGATAATTAGATCTTATTGATGCTTGTTTTATCGACTCTGATTGTAATACTGTCTTGGTTGAAGCCAATCTATTGTAACTTTGGTAGGTTTTATAAGTGTTAATTAGATCTGTTATTCGAGTCACCTTACTGATTTTATCTATAAATAGGTTAAATCTAGCTCTATCTACCGTGTTTGAACACTGTCTCGATTAAGTTTGATCTGTTTGAATCAGTAAGGTTGCATCGATTTCGATCTCTTAGTAGACAGATAGGGTTAGATTCGATCTGTTTATAGATAGAGTTGATAGAGTTCTATCAGGACGTTTAGTCGATAGGTTATCACGGTTCAATTGACTTTCTGTTGCTTAGATTGATTATATCATTGACTTTAATAGTTATTTGCCCCCTTGTTAAAATAAGATAGATTTATAATTTTAAGGCATATTTGCAATACCAGCTAATAAGATCTATCGACTTAATACCATCGACAAAGCGAGTCTATGCGTAATCGCTGTAGAACTATCTACTCATCTCTATCGATTCTGGCACCTTACATCGACTTGGCCAATTGTTTCATAAATACTGTAGGTTTATCGACTCTGGCCTATCAATTCGATTTGTTATCGGCATCTATGATTTAAAACTGTTTATTAAATTAATTATTACCGATAAGCCAATATAATCAGGGAAAATCGACTGCCACACCCCGGTTTCTTGTATTGAGCCTGCACTGGAGCTAAGCAAATCTCCCAGGTTACACGTGATAATTTTTATGTCAACACTCGCACAAGACTTTCCTAATACAAGATATCTAGATAAAAAAAGAATATTAAAATATATAGACACTACTTTCCCTTGTGTAGAATCCTTGCTAATTCATCCCTTTCGGCCAAGGCCAATGAATTAGGAAATATTTTTATCTCCAACAGACCGAAACGGCATCACGTGGCTATCTAGTGCTTCAATTATTTCCGTAAGCTGCCATGTGACCTTTCTTTCATTTTTCTTTCTTTAATATGTATGCGTTGGCCTACCATCTTTGATCTCTTTCTTTATTCTACTATTTTTGGTGGTCTTTTGCCTTGCCGACAGCCTCATGAATGCATATTAAAGAAAGAAAGAAAAGAAAGAAAGGTCTGTCTCAGCGTAAATTAATCTTCTGATTAGTTTGTCGTGGTTGGTAGTTATCCGGTATAATAGATCTTTCTATATTATTTTGCTAGAATTTGTTATATTTATAGTTAATTTTAGCAATTCAATCTAGTCTGATTTGTATATTCGAGTTATCTCTAAATAGATTTTAGCGATTAGATCTAGTAGTGTGTGGACGTTTGTTCGTTTCAAGAATTGTCTCGATGCAGACTGATCTTCTGGGATATCCAGAAATGTCTCCATTAAGTCTGATCTTCTAGATGGACGACCATACAAGATGAACCTCGTTGCGAGGGTCTGTTAGGGGTATTGTCAGAGTATTTAACCAACGAGATATCTTATTAATAGCAACAACCAATAGGTGATTAGATGTTTAGCTTTTGTATCTGCTTTGATTTAACGACTGTGTGTGTTATACTAGTTTTATTTGTATAGATGAATTATCATATAGTTTATTTATTTATCAGTGTTGTATCGGTTAGGTATTGTGATTCTATTAACTGATCGATATAATATTAATTATTATAATTAGTATAGTGTGCATCAGCTTATAAATTATGCTTTGTATTATTAAGATAAAGCCTATTAGCAAATAATATGTAAAACAATCGAAATAAGACACAGATTTAACGTGAAAAAACCCTTGCAAAAAAAAACCACATATGTCGACTGACAATCTTTACTATTGGAAGAGAGTTACAACATAGAGAATATAATAATCTCTCTCTCTCTTTCTAATCTTCTCATGCAGTATAATATATATATATATATATATATATATATATATATATATATATATATATATATAAAAGTGAAAACTAGAGATAAACTCTCTAAACAATATGATCCGTTATACGAGAGGACTCCATATTTCAAACCTTCTAGACGTCTCTAGTAAGGTCACAATTATTCGGATCATATTTTAACAAACTCTACCATGAGACGAATTCCATCTTGTAGCAAATAAAAAATTATCAATGAACTCCATTCAATGATAAATAACACCGGACGCCAACAAGTCACTAAGACTCAAACAATAGCACCAATCAAGTTTAAGAATTGCTCAAATTTCATAACTTCATTTTTAATGGAATGCTTAATACTCTGTAATGAAGAGTATATCAGAACTACTACTTTGAGCAAAAGCAACAGAGTCATAACCATGATCTAAATAACGAACCGTTATCACGGTCTTGCAGCGTATATGACTTGGTAGAAACCATGTCGAAATACCAATCATCAGCAATAAAATCTACAGCATCAATAGAACGCTTCGCGTACAACAAAGTAAAATCTGTAGACTTCAATTACACATGAGTGTACCTCCACTAAAGAGATCAGGAACCAATGACTTAACATCTAAGTCATCTGCACATAGCAACTCCAGTTAAAACCAATTCTATATATACGTATAGTAATTATACACAGAGAAGGATGATATGAATCTTATAATCCAAAAATAGCTGTGGATCTCCGTCAAGAACACCATCCAGGAACTCCAGAAAACAAACTACTGGTAGAAGAATCTGTGTGCTTGTAGCAAAACAATCTCCAATGTACACGTAAGGCAAAAAACACCAGAAAGAAATCACCCGGTAGCCTTCTCATGTGCGTGTAGCAGTCTGGGCCAAAGTGGCCAAACACGCACGCACAGAATTGTTTTCTCCGATCTCTCTAGCGGCAGGAGACAGGTGAACCACCTCGGTACTTGATACGGGAGGAGGACTGACCGCTAGATTGACTTGAACAGCAGCACCGAGACAGCTTTGTAGTAAATCAATCTGGCCGAAACGAAAAAGGATCAGGTGATAAAAAAAAAAAAGCTGCAGCTATGCTGCTGGATGAATCTCGTCGACGCCGACTCAGACTCGCAACAATCAATGAGTCACGCAGGACAAAACAACAGATGCTCACACGGAATTGGATTCCGTCTTCCACTCTGACACGGCTTTAGCCTGCCTTGTACTCGATGGGATACGCTGAGTTGCCGACGACGGACACGAAAGCTGAACGAATCCAACTTGAGTCGACGGAAAAAACATGTCGAGTCACCGATATCGACGAACACGCCAACCCAAAACGAAGATTAATCCGTCCTCAAGCCACGGATAAATGTGGCGGATAACCACGCCCTACAGCGTGGGTTGCGACGATGAAATGTCTCAGATTGCTAGCAGCGGCGAAAAAACAGGGAATAATAGAATTTTAATATTCTTTTTATTTTCACAAATCGTGTGTCTAATTCTGATACCACTTGTTAGTAAATAATACATAATTAAGATTAAAACATAACATAAATTTAATATGAAAAACCCTTGTAGAAAAAATCACAGGCGCCGACCGACAATCTTCACTATTAGGAAGAGTTGAGAGAGAGGAGAAATTATTATATTTCTTATGTTGTAACTCTCCTTAAATAGTGAAGATTGCTGATCGACGCCCGTGGTTTTTCCTACAAGGGTTTTCTACGTTAAATCTGTGTTGTGTTTTGATCTTGGTTATGCATTATTTGCTAACAAAGCTGATACTTAATTATATACTTAGTCTATATCAACTTTGTGCCTGTATCGACTCTATGTCTAAAAGCTATCGTTGGTTGACTTATAGGCGCACACCTTGTTAGTTGAATGGTTAAACTAACTGGCACGCCGCGTAACATCTATCACGTGTTATTGGACCTGTACTAGAGTTAAACAGATCTCCCATACCTCATGTTTACACGTGAAGAATCGACTACTGATTTTTCATGTCAACACATTTTTGGCACGTCTGGTGGGACACACATTTTTGACATTTGTGTTTACATGGCATCAGCCGATCGATCTCCAATTTGCTACGGTCTTCGTCTATCAGGTGCTCTAGGCTTTAACGTTCGGGCGCATCGCTGTAGTTTCATCTAGATTCGTCAGTCAGTTATCGAAGTCTTGTCTGTCGCACTGGAGGCATTGGCTAATTTATCAAGAGTGAAGTTGATTTGATTCTGAACTTGAAGAGAAGCATCGGCTGTGAGAGATTTAATTAATCTTATGAAAGTTCGAAGCACGAACAATTCATATTGATACTTCGAACCGGGGGCCTATACGAGTTGACAACACAAATTTGCCGGTCAATGCACCATGTTTTGGTGTCAACATACTTATTTAAGAACTGCTGACGAGATCATCGGCAAAGAGATGAGCATCAAACTGAGGATCCTGTGTAATTAGTTTCGAAGCATGAAGCATTCATACTACGAAACTGGGGGGGTCTGTGTTAACACCAGATTATTTTGAGCAAGTATAAGAATATCGGCTACTAGTTTACGTGCATGGAGAGATGCCATCGACAAGGATCGCATATAATCGGCTAGCATACATGCAGATGGAATCAACATAATGGGCAATCGGCAAAGTAGGATAATAGTCTGGAGTACAGAAGAAATCGGCCAGAAGTGGACAGAGTGCGTGCATCCATGGAGCTATGGGCAAGGCAACAAGACAGCCAAAACTAGTAGAATAAAGAAAGAGATCAAAGATGGCAGGCCAACGCATGCATATTAAAGAAAGAAAGGTCACATGACAGCTTACGGAAATAATTGAAGCCCTAGATAGCCACGTGATGCAGTTTCGGTCTGTTGGAGATAAAAATATTTCCTAATTCATTTGCCTTGGCCGAAAGGGAAGAATTAGCAAGGATTCTATATAAGGGAAAGTAGAATCTATATATTTTAATATTTCCTTTTATCTAGATATCTTGTATTAGGGAAGTCTTGTGCGAGGTATTAGTCCTAGCTTGTTGGGAGTCATTAGTTAGGGTATAAATATGTATCCAGGGTTATTGTAATAATCTATCTCTCGATCAATACAACTTCGACGTATCGCCAACCCTGAAAACAGGTATATCCCGATGAGTTTTTTGTCTAGAGCGGGCTCTCCACGATAGATGTAGGACTCGTCACCCCGACGAATTCGTCGTCATGAAGCAGACTGCATCGACTTGTTCGACCTTGACGATATAACGGAGGACTCGATCAATATACAACTTCGGCGAATGCATGGGGCTATACGGGTTGACAACACAAATTTACCGGTCATTGCGCCAAGTTTTGGTGTCAACACATAGGCTCTGTACAGGCCTCCAATTCAGAGTGGTAAGAGATGGGTCGTTTGAAATGCTATTGCATAGTAGATTAGCCGGTCAAGAAACAGTGTACCCTTTATACTGACCTTAAAAACCATTGAACAAAACATAATTGAAATATCTAAAAATACCACCTTTATGGGTGCAGTCCATTTATTGTTTTGTTCATACATGTAACTATGACATTTTATAGATTGATGACATTTTTTTCTCAAATTATCAGTTCTTTAGAAAAATTCAATTTGTTCATTGTTTAGTTCTCCTCAGCAGATCATCAGCTCAAGAAATAGAACATGCAGGATGAGCACAGAAATTTCAGAAACGTGTGGCGTGGTCTGTTAATATTCGTGGCTTAAAAGTACTTCTCACAACAGACTGAAGTTTTCTTGTGAGCAGTTTTACTGTCGAAAATACTAACCTAGTTTTACCTTAAAATCCTATATGTTTTTCTTTGAAAATAACGTGTGAACCAATCTTCACAACTCCGTATAATTTTTTGCTAACTCTGTATTTTTAGTATATAGGTGTTTGCCCTGCAGAGGAGTTTAGATAGCGGATTCGTTTGGGGTGCAACAGTATATTTCAAGAAGGGGTATTTCCTACCTACGGCTGCTTGGTGATTTCTCACCACCAAAAGGCTAGAGCCTGATTTCTTGCGTAAGAGGGATAACAGGCATGCGATGCTTTGTTATCACGCAGTAATTGTAGCTATAGTTTCCAGCATGGGAGGCATCAAGGAAAGAGCGTGCATGGAGAGATGACAATGAAGAGCCCCCGCTTACATGGGGACCGACTTGCAAATGTCGAGTAATTGTAGCTATAGTTTCTAGTTGAGTGAATTGCTCTCACAGCGCAACTTATATGTCGAGGATTGGGTCCAAGTTTTCTATGCTACACTCTGGATTCCTGAGGATTAAAGTTTTCTTTCATTATTGTTCCAAGGTGACGAATATAGAGTCTCCAAAGCTGATATCGCTGAGATTCTTGAACTCTAGCTGGTTCCTGGTACTTCTCTACACCAGACAGCCTATGGGAATGCTGTCACACCTCACCGTTCTTTGGTTGGTTGTAATGTCCCAACAGATAAACATGTAGTCCTTTGTTCGACTGTGCCATCAATGTTGGATCAGCGCACCAGATGCCTTACTTGCATCATCGAATGGCACCGGCCATCAAGGTGATTGATCCTGCTCTGAGGAGTACCTTGTTACCACGGATCGAAAATTCTGAGGCCATCCCTACTCTTCAGTAGTGGCTCCTTTTGTGCAACATCAAATGGCATCCATTTGACATTGTGGACTTTTACTATACGAGATTGAGGATGCAGTACAAGAATCATATGATCTTACAGAAACTTAGTAACGAAGCCGCATTGCATCGTTAATTGGTGACAGATTTCTGTCACTAAAATCTCATCAATCTACTGACAATAATTTCAAGTCCACCGCTAAAACGCACATCATTAATGTTATTCCAGCGCAAACCATTTTTCAGGACCCACCTATCGACATTGTTTCAATCATTTACGACAGACTGAAACATCACTAATGTGGGCAATGCTGAGCTAGCACCGAGCGGACCCACCAGTCGGGGTTCCCCGGGCACTAGTGACAGAAAAATCATCACCAACATAAACAGTAGCATGTGTTCATCATCGTAGCATGTGTTGAAGAAAAAAAATCATTGATCATATATTCTTTCTACTTGAAGATATAGCTGACATGTTCAAAGACATAGGTTGTGCACATGTGAGATGTCCAACATGCCTTGCAAACCTTTTTTAGCTGACCAAGCTGATCAACAATGAATTGGAAAAGGAACAATAGTTGAAGATTAGAGATGCGCAAACCAGCTGGCTACCACATATATAGATGAGATGGCATGCAGTGGCAATCAATATAACCAAATTCGAGTAGAATTAATATTATTTAAATTAGGTTATTGGATGACTTTATACGGAATAAAGCTTGCATCATTTAGAAATAGATTGGTAAATTGTGAAATATGTGTGTGTGTGGGGGGGGGGGTCTAATAGTGACCATGATAACAACGGTGGCTTCATCACAATAATCTAGAACCATGCAACTGAACGGGCCATCTCACTAGTTGTTAGTATATATATAGGTGTTTCATGCTGATTCATTTCTAGGAAGCTTTAACAATCCGCAAAAGCCCAACTATTCATTGTTAGTATATATATATATATAGGTTTTTTCTCTGTGGAGAAATTTAGATGGGTGAAAAGCACACACAAGTGGGTGCATATAAGGTGCAACAGTATATTTCAAGAAGACTAGCTGTATACAGAGGATGTTTGCTACCACTGCATGGTGATTTCTCTCTACCTAAGGTCTAGAACATCCTTTCTTTCATACCATAGACGAAGGCCTGCATTGTGTGTTTATCACACAGCCATCATGCTATACAGTTTCCGGCATCGGAGGCATCAAGAAAAGACCATACTTGCAGAGAGTGATTTACAGAGCCTCTGATGCATTCTCTCTCCCAAGCCACTTCACATTTTCCGTGCTTTGAAGCATGACCCACGTTGCCAGTACATAACCGGGCCCTTGCAAGCTAAAGACGAAAAGGATGTGGTACTGAGATCAGGCGCCAGACACACTGTGCCCTGACCCTCCTGGCTGCTGGGAGGTAGACATGTGCTAGCAGCTCTACCTAGAAATATATCCCACATGCTAGGGAACTTGCTCTCTAATTTTAACACAGTGGAGAAAAATAACATTTTAGTGGGAGTTTCTGCATTATGTTGGGCAATTTAGAAATGTCGTAATGATGTAATCTTTGAAAATTGCCATTATTCATCATTTATATAGGATATATTCAGGGGAACATATTGGATGCGATTGTGGTCGCTATTACAACATGATGAATAGGCAAAGAATTCCTTCCGACGAGTGAGCAGGATGTTAGAGACCACGGCGCTGGAGCTCTTTGCTACACATGGATGAAAGTTTAATAATAGACTTTGTCCCTCTTTACCTATTATTAATGTTTCCTTGTAATGTCAGTATAGGTTGTTGAATATTATAATAAATTATACGCTGTGTGCGAACTCGCAGAGGCAGGAATTATTTCCATTATCTAAAAAAAAAAGCTCCACATCACCTATCATTACCTCAAACTCTGCCCACGTTGTCTCTCTTTATTGGCCCCGAATCACTCTGTCATCTGCCGCTGGTGTCTGCTCCCCAAAGTCGTCACCTCAAGGGAGATCACCCAGGGTGTGTGGGAGCACTGTCGTTGGAGCCCGGCTCTCTCCCATGCCCTTCTCACGGGCACGAAGCTTTTCCTTCTGCTTGAAGCGCGCACATGCACATGCGCCTGATCAAGAAAGCAGGAACCGGCTATGCCCACCTGGATGCACGCTACTAGTGAACCATTTGCAGGTCGTCGGTAGCCCAGATTTGTTGGAATTTATGGATCTTCAAAAAGCAGGTAGCCAGAATTTCGAGGCTTGCGGGTAGACAGCAGTGTAGTTTAATTAGAAAAAATGCACTGTTAAATACTATACTACTGTGTATGTGTATACGACAGCATGTGACGGCTGTAAACAGCAAGGAAAACAAGTGAAAAGTGGAGGGCAAACGGCATGGCAGTAAAAATGCTCAGAGCAGTGCAACGGATTTACTCGATTTCATTGGGAATAAAATGTACCGCTAGGTGCTAAATTGTTTCACTAAATAAAAACATTGTGTATTGCCACAGATTTCATATAGCACATATATGTGCATATATAACGAATCCTAGGTTTTATACAAGCAGCAACAACATTGCCGTCTGAGTGTCACAGTGTTGTTAGTTACATATTTATTCAATGAACGACAACCACATCCTCTTGGAGGCCAGAGGGGAGCTAGGAGGCCCTTTTCCCAGCAAGTGCACCAGCACCAGGGAATGAGGGAAAATGGAAATTTAAGTACAACCCTTCATGTGTTTCAATTCATGTCCACCACCCCAAAAAAACATTCAAACACGCTCAGGAGGAGTCAATGGTACTCAGGTCTTCCTAGCGCTAGCTTAATTGTTGGTGTCATTATCAATGTTAACATTATTTCTCACCGCTTCCTCATTCACTATTATAACAAGACCCTTTGGTGCCACCTCCGTTTTTGAAGTAGTGTTGAGCCCACTTTTTTGGCTGACACTACAGGCCCTGGCAACCTCAAAGCACCAAGGCCCAATACCGGCGTGTGCCACTACGAGTACCAGTATCGGGCGCTATTTAATAAGCAAAGGATGACTGCACTACTAATAGCACACACACGGCGTTGTCGGTCCGTGCTAACATCAACAACGACCGAGATTGATATGAACCTTAGCTTTGTCGGTTGCTTGTCGGTTTGTGATGATGTCAATAATGACTGAGATTGGTATGAACCCTAGTTGCGTCGGTTGCTCGTGACATGACCATTAGCTAAGATTGGGATGGAAAACATCAATGTTGATCCCTACTAACATCAGTAGAGACCAACAATGCTACTTGTGCCAACTAAGCCCGTCAGTAATGTGGGTTGCTAATGCTATCATCACTAACCAACACTAGTTTCAGAAATAGTACTATTGGTTGTTGCCGATGTGAGCCACAAACAACATGTAACATCATACCCCAGCCCGTTAACAACATGTAACAGTAGTAGTTTCGGCTCAAGAGGCCCAAAAATGAAGAGAAGTTGTGTGATAGTCAGCATATAACCCACTTTGTTCCAATTATAGCACCTCCAAGTTAACCCTTTGACATGACAAAAGGATGAAAGCATAAGAGGGACGCTATACGTGGATGTGCATGCCCGCCCCACAGCTGAGCCAGGGCAGTAAGCAAACTCTGGACCGAACAATTTTTTTTGAAAACACCTAAAAATGGTTTCATGCCCTTTACTATGATCCATAAAGATAATTATATCATTAGCATAAGCATAACTGACAACTCGTCATATTCAATCATAGATTAGAGCCGTTCAATGCGTCACTGTGACTTCTACGACAATACATAGTAATCACTAAATATTGATGCATAATCTATCCAAGGGTAATTATTTATTATGGCTGCTCACCAACCTTATTCATTTTTTGTGATCTTCAGCATGGGCCATATATATTCAAGTTACACATGAAGAAGCTGGTGCAGATAATTAATTTTTCTTTATAGAACTTCCAGTCAAATTTATTGTTTTGGTGAGAGCATTAAATAGATTAGGTGTTCCTTGCCTAAGTATACGATTAGGCCGGAAGGCATTAGAAAAAGCTCACACGGCAAACATCAGACCGAGGTACAGATGACGCACAATTACGACCAGACATACCAAAGCTGTGTATTAGGTATCCGATTCAGAATGATAAGAGATGGGCAGTTTGAAATGCTATTGCATAGTAGATTAGCCGGTCAATCAAGAGTGTACCCTTTGCACTGACCTTGGAAAACCACTGAACGAAATTTCATCCAAATATCCAAAATATCACCTTTATGGGTGGAGACCATTTATTGTTTTGTTCATACTTGTAACTACGACTTTTTAAGATGGATGATAATTTCTTGCCAAATTATCAGTTCTTTAGAAAAATTCAATTTGTTCATTGCGTTAATTCTCCTCAGCAGATCAACTCAAGAATAACATGCAGGATCAGCACAGAAATTTCAGAAAAGTATCTCGTGGGCTGTTAAGATTCGTGGCTTAAAAGTACTTATCACAGCAGAC
Source organism: Eleusine coracana subsp. coracana (assembly GCA_032690845.1). Taxonomy (NCBI): domain Eukaryota; kingdom Viridiplantae; phylum Streptophyta; class Magnoliopsida; order Poales; family Poaceae; genus Eleusine; species Eleusine coracana. Next base: position 6,221,020 of record CM064430.1, read on the forward strand.
TGAAGTTTTCTTGGGAGCAGTTTTACTGTCTAAAATACTAACTTAGTTTTACATTAAAATCCTATATGTTTTTTTTTGAAAATAACGTGGGAACCAATCTTCACAACTCTGTATATTTATTTGCTAACTCTGTATTTTTAGTATATAGGTGTTTTCCCAGCAGAGGAGTTTAGATAGTGGATTCCTTTGGGGTGCAACAGTATATTTCAAGAAGACTAGCTATGCAGAGGGTATTTGCTACCTACGGCTGCTTGGTCATTTCTCACCACCAAAAGGCTAGAGCCGATCATTTCTTACATAAGAGGGATGATAGGCATGCAATGCTTTGTTTATCACACAGCAATCATACGTAGCTATTGTTTCGGGCATGTGAGGCATCAAGAAAAGAGCGTGCATGCACAGATGACAACGCAGAGCCCCTGCTTAATGGGGACTGACTTGCAACTGTCCACATCTAAACCGGCGGGCCTCTGGCGTCTTCTACCTCTCGACTATCTACAAATTCCCTATGTTTCAAACTACGGCATTGGGTCTTCTCCCTCCCACCTGCCCCAGACTCTCAGTGCTTGAAGCCATGGTGGCGGGTGGGTCCTGAATGAGGTGAGACACAGAGGTAGTGCTGAACCGGGTCCGTGCAACATGAACAGAACCTTGGCGTGGTACTGGGCTCCGGCGCCAGATCCACATACATGGTGCCTCGACCGTGCTGGACGCTGGGAGGTAGAAGCGTGCTAGTAGCTCCACATCACCTTCCAAAACCAGCGCAGGGTGTGTCTTATCGGCCTCGATTCTCTCTGCCTGTCCGCCATCTGCAGTCTGCGCCTCCCTGCGGCCCCAGAAATGGATCACCTAGGGCGTGGGAGCACTGTCGACGGAGCCCAGAACCCTTCATGCAGCTGCCATGGGCTGGCAGCCTTTCCTTCCGCCTGAAGCACACACATGCACGGGTGGCTCCTCAAGCAAGAACAGGTGGCACCTGCAAGTGCCCACTCTGACCTGGCCGAGCTGAGTCTAATGACCATGGACTGGCTGTGCAGTGCAGCAAAAAGCTTGATCGTTACACACATGCTAATTATCTAGCAATAAAACCTACAGTTTTATTCACACCAATTCCGTTTGGGCCAACTAGATTATATGGTCCGCGCAGTTGCACAGGTTAGACACTAAACATACGTACAATATTTTAGAATCAATTTGTGAATCTGTACTCAATTGTCTTGTACTTGTAATATATTTCTAGTTTTATATTCACTTCCAATATTACCTATGATTGATGAATGTCTACTTCATTCACCATATTTATAGTAATATCTCTGTCGTATAACTTAGCTTTTTTTTTCTTTTTTTCAGCTTTTTTCCTTGGATAAAAAAGTATAACTCAGCTTTTAGTTCTGTGCAAGTTTATAAATGATCACATATTTCATGACTCTATATTTTCTTAGTTGTTATATATAAAGGAATAAATTGTAGTAAATACTTGTATTATACCACTTACATATTCTATACTGTAGAATAATACATGAATATTTTGAAATCTAAATCTATAAAATCTTAGGATATTTGGACTTGAATGTTAGGTATGAAATTTCATATATCTTTGTTTAAAAAGTCCAGGGATCCTCTCTTGCAAGTCTCCACTAACTTTAATGCTTCCATTCAAACTAAATTTCTAAGTTTGTTCATGTGGATCATACAGTAGGGGTTAAGTATTTCTATGTTCTTCTGTTTCTTTCATTGCTTGTTACTCCATGGGCCATTGAAGAGGAATAAAAGGCATGTATTATGACTGTTCAAAATAAAAGTCCAATACAAGTATTGGTAGCTTGTATGACACTGTTCTTATGGTTTTTGATTGCTTTGTTTGGGCAAATTCCATCATCCTACCCTGCCTCTTATTGCTCCTATAAAGTTTAGCTATGCCGTCGACGTCCTTTCTTCTCCCCGGCAACAATACGGACCACTCAAGGTATATAAATTATACCTTTTAAATAGTTGGCACCACCGCACAAAATAATCATGTTATCTTACCTATTGAATAACCAGTCCATCTTTGCATTCTTGAACTTCATAGCTAGATAGTTGCAATTCTCAGTCATCTATTGGATAAATCAAACAGCATGCCCTTGTTTAAAATTTATTGATGTGCTCATAATTCATGCAAGGCATATGTGTGCAACAGGGCAGGTACCATGGCATCATCTATTATAATCATCTTGCATGTGTTTATGCAAGTTCATGAGATGAATTATCTTCTCTAAGTAGGTCAACCCATAATGGTAAATGTAACAATAGACACAGAAGCACTTGAAACGACGTACTTCCTTCTAACATATTTACTATATTAAAATGATTACTTGAACTATGCAATATCTTCATCGGTACTTCCTTTTTTGTTTCACTGACATGCATATGCACCCGCATAGAGGAATAATGTAAGAACTGAAATATTAATGCAAATCTACAGTTGTGCCTCCAGAATAGATATTGCAGAAGACATATATACCTCATAATAAAACTTTATTCATTACTCAGAATTGTTATACTATAGTTGTGTGTTCCCTTCATGATAGCAATTCCAAATACAACAACCAAAAAAACAATGGACCATGTAAAAGTATATAAAACATAAAAAAATAAATGGGCTCAGGCGCCATATACAGATACATGGTGCCCCGACCGTGCTAGTAGCTCCACATCGGCTGCCACAACCAGCGCAGGGTGTGTCTTATCGGCCTCGATTCACTCTGCCTGTCCGCCATCTGCAGTCCCTGGGGCCCTAGAAATGGATCACCTATGGGCGTGGGAGCACTGTCAACAGAGCCTAGCTCCCTCCATGCAGTTGCCATGGGCTCGCAGCCTTTCCTTCCGCCTGAAGCACACACATGCACGGGTGCCTGCTGAAGCAAGAACAGGTGGCAGCTGTGCCCACTCTGACCTGGCCGAGCTGAACCTAATGACTAGCTGTGGAGTGCTGCAAAAAGCTTGATTGTTATACACAGGCTAATTATATTACTATGCATATTGTAATGGTTTTATTGGGCCATTAGTGGAAAGATAAAAATGATACATTTGTAATTTATTTTGTTAATTAGGTCTAAGTATTTTTTTTTTTGCCTTTTACTCTGACGAAGCTGAATTTCGGATCGACGGATGGGTTCAAGATGCTTAGAAATGATCTCTTTACCCCTAATGACAATGCGAATAAATAAATAAAATATAAATAAAATTACATTATTATTCCTAAGCATTACCGCCAGTAATTACTAGAGGTAATATGCATAGTAAACTGCTCCTATACAGTTTTATTGAAACAAAGCGCTGAGCTCCATTTTGGTGTCTTTTCCGGTTACTTAATTGTCAATTCAATTGGAGCGAGGAAAGGAACCTTATTAATAGTAGTTTTTCATTAGGACGAAGTGTATCTTTTTTGTCTTGCCACTTAACACCTCTACTCATGCAACGGACACCAATGGCAATTGGCAGACACAAAGGGTAAAAACAATGCTTAATTGCAAAAATCACTCCATAAGCTACTTAGAGTTTGAGATTCCCACCCATAAGTCATTAGTTGCAAATCCCCATCCACCCAGTAAGTTTTGTTATAAAAATCACCCTAGTGTGCACCTTCTTAATTAATTTAACATGTTTTTATTTATTTATAATAGCCAATAATGTTTTATGAAACATATACAATTTTGAAAATGTAATCTTCATAATTTTCCTATAGAGAATATGCAACAAAAATGTCAATTAAAGTTTGAACGGTGTTCCATAAAGTTTAAAATTTGGATACATTTTTATGAAAATAAGAGAAATTTAACTCACTAAAAATATTTAACAATGTTAAACTTATTTACTTTAACTTATTTTTAAATTTATGTCAATAAAAATATATAAAATTAATTAACATGTGTCAACTGGGGTGGTTTTTGCAACAAAACTCATTGGGTGCGTGGAGATTTGCAATAAAAAGGTTTATGGGTAGGAATCTCAAACTCTAAGTAGCTTATGAGAAAAAACAATGACCACTAAAGCAGCATAACGTCTTAGTGGTTTCCTATTACAAAGCACAATTTTTTTGACAGCTGATATGAATATCCGGAATGAATGTACATAAGTCACACATAGCCTACAATTTCTTCTTGAACCAGCCAAGCGTGATAACTCTATTTATTCCATTTCTCAAGTTGGATAGAGCACAAATGAGAGCACTCTTGTTTCTGGCAGTGGAAGTATATATTTGTGATCAGATGTGAAAGAGATCAAGTCGGACAAAAAAGCGCCAATAAGGAATTTCTCTTCTGGTCCTTTGCAGGTACATGAGAGAAATTTCTGCATGTGCTGCCTGTCTGATATATGTGTTGGGTTCATTCACCCAATCACATCACATTCATCAACCTTTTCCTGATTCAAGAGTCTAAAGGCAATGCTCATCCATGGAACGGCATATCCTCGAGCTCGATTAGCATCGATCGGTTTGGGAGAACAGGAATAGAGAGGAGTTGTATTTGGAACAAACAAGGTGGACTCCAGCCGTCATGCTCATCGGCTTCAGTCTCGATTAGAATCATCTCCAGACCTGGCAAGCCGTAAGAATTGGGAACCGTCCATATACTGCTCGTTCGTGAGCTCTCGAGAGGCAGCTTGACTATGGACGGCTCCCCGAGGCGGCAGCCAAGCTCGCTGCACTGAAGTCATGACATGAAGCGACAGTTACTGCGAGCACCATGGCCCGTGGCCTCCAGACCTGGCAAGCATCCACGAAATTGTGCTCTTGCTGGTGCTGCCATCTATAATGTGCGTCTGATGGTTCGGTGAAGGCGATGATCACAGCAGGATGAGGTGCCAGTGCTGATGCTGTCGTCTATTATGTGCGTCAGTGAAAAGAGGAAGACAAACAGGGAAGCAAGTGACATGTGGTCCCATGGATAAAAATAGTGGATGTTGTCACCACCCATTCTTTGTACTGCTGGATGTTGTCACCACGTGCTCGGGTTGTGGGCGTTGGTTCCTGTCTAACATTGCCATCCAGATTTCCTGGCCGACATAGCAGCGCCACCTCACCAAGGTCAATCCACAGCATTCAGGTTCTTTCTCATGTCTAGTACAGAAGGGTGCAACAAGAAAATGGGATGAAAACAAGAGGAGAGATCAGATTATTTGGAGGGCCAACCGGCCAAACCATCAAATAACTTTGTATTCTTATCCAAAAAAACTATAAAAATACAATTTGGATGAACAAATCTTGACAGACTATTAGGTTCAGAATCTGATGCACAACTTTCAATGGTAATTTACAAAGCTACGTTCTCCGGAACGTGGTGATATTTCAATGCTATCTAACAAAAATTTCTCAGTTATTCGAAAGCACTGTTCAGATTGATTAAATAAAGTCCCAAATTTAACAGCATAACCCTACGTGTTGACGTCTTGAGGCAATGCTACAACAGGTATTTATTTCAGTGCAGCTCCTGCTAGTGTCGACTAGCAAAGGTCACGTTTGATTAAATATGTGCGTGTTCCAGACTTCCAGCGTGAAGGAGATTTAGATGGACCGAAAGAAAACAAAAAGGGTGCCCTAGCTTGAGGTGCAAGCAGTAGATGCGATGCTTTTGTATCACACAATCCCGTAGTTTTAGGCTTGGGAGACATCAAGAGAAGATCGTGCATGTATAGATGACAAGAAGATCCGCTGCTTCCTAAGGAATGATATGTTCACCTTGTTATCTAAACTGGTGGACTTGTGGAGTCTTCTCCCTGTGGACCTTGTGAAACTGGTTGTACTATGCACAATATGCAGGGCAATATCAGTTATTTTTTAGCTTTTGTGCATAGTACAGTTAGTACAAGCAGAAGCCAAAAGCTAAAAAATAACTGATATTGCCCTGCATATTGTGCGTAGTACAACCCCATCCAGACGTCAACCACACTTAGGAGACCGTACCAATATTCTCTGAGAGGGGAACAACTTCTTTTTCAATGAATGAATGAACAACTTCTTCCAGCTGTAGAGCAAAAAGAAGTTGGCACCCTGTCAGCAATCTTTGATGTATACACTACCAGCCGCTTGCCCACAACGAGTTCCTTCTAGGCTGCAGCTTCGATTTACGGTTGGAGACCAAGGAGAATTATCGGACGTGCCATCTCCAAGTAGAGGCACAGTTGGGTCATAAGGGACTGCATGGTCTACTCCGGATGCCTCCCAAACCTAAAAATATCATGTTGTCGAGGGTAGATATTCATTCGTGATAATTTTAAAGAAATATGGTCCTTCTCATCCAACTCTCCTGCCCTGTCTAAAACACACACGTATATATATTGAGGAAGTAGAGAATGAAAATGATATGTGTTATAATTGGTGAACTATGGTAGGTAAAGAAGCTCATGAAGGAAGGAACTGTAGCAATTTTAATTTTTTTACAAATATAATTGAAATGTCAAAACATGGAAATCAACCCAACCTGAACACCAACGTTCATATAGGAAGTCCATAAACAAGTCAAACTGAAGCATTTGGACAAAGTATTACTAAAACAGAGTCCCACAAGCCAAATGCTTGTAGACGGTCCTGTTGTATGCTGATATGGGGACGGGGAAGATCATATTCACAAATCACAAAATACCCAAATATGTTAACTTCCGCAAACAAATACATTACGATATATATTTAACAACATTACTGTACAAACTGAAAGAAGGTTTGCCTATTACGTTTTGTTTTTTGCTTCTGCTTTTGAACCCCTGAGAATTGTTAGTTTATCGACTTTTTAACTCCTGCATTAATTTACTGACTTACCAAACACCAGGTCACATTATGCCAGAACCTTTTATTTTTCTTTTGGCAATAAACTATTTTGTTGTTACCTCTGCATGTTAGTATATCTGTAGTGTGTTTCTGTGTGTGAAGAACTACAGATGGCGAGAAAGCACACACAACAGACACAAGCACCCTCCTTCCTTGTTTCTCAGCACCTGAAGGTAGAACTGCATACCAAAGAAGGCATACAGTGCTTATTTATTATTCTTTTGCTGTCGTCCAGACAGCTTGTTTAGTTAAAAAGTAAACTGTGTTTGTTGTCTGAACCACAACAAAAAAATTCCGGAGGAAGTATCGCGCAACAGCATATATGGCTTGGGAGGCATCAGGAGAGGACCGTGAACACAGATTGCAAAGAAGAGGGCATCCCATCGACGCGGCTTGCCGATAGGAGTGACTTGGCGGACATCTGGCACCTGACTTAACCCAAACTCTCCATGTTTCAAACCGCGATGGCAGATGGCACCTGAATCGAGCCTGTCCATTAGGAGAACTGTGACGGTGACGCCGCGTGGGGGTCAAGGTGCTGTGACACCGAGAGCAAAACTCATGCAAGCAGCTCCAATCTGCCTCTCACAGACTGCAGCTCCACAGTCAACAACGCCTCCAGGGACGATCAAGGGCATGGGGTTCTTTTGCGAGCAGTTTTACAGTGGACCATGATACATATAAAATTAGAGTATTATAGATTAAATCTAACCCTTCATTTAAGATGGCATTAATTGTAATTTCTGTATAGTTTAGGGTTAATTAAGCAAAAGGTTAATTACAGGCAGCTTTCTATCTAACGCACGCACGCCCGCCGCCGCTGCCACCCCCGCCGGAGTTGGCCGCCGCCGCCGCCGCCCCCACGGGTCCTCGCCGGAGTCGGCCGCCGCCGCCGTTGCTGCCACGTGTACTCGCCGGAGTCGGTCGCCGCTGCAGTATCGGATTGTCATCGGAGTCGGTTGCCGCCGCCGCTGCCGTACTGAATCGTCGCCGGAGTCATGATCCTCTCCTTGCCCCAACCAGTGATTTATTAGTTTTTCTGATTACTGTGGACTGCATCCTCGGGTTTGGTCTTAATAATAAAATTCAAAGTTATGTCATGATTTATGAACATGACTAATTGCAATTTCCGGCAGTAATTCTGCTTGCGAGGAGGTGTGAACTGCAGCGGCGGCGACGGCACACGCCGCTGAACATCTTCCGCCGCTGCCATAGTAGTCCACACCTGTCGTAACCTAGCAGTGTGTGGCTCGATGAGGTCGTCATCTATCTTGTTCTCGCTGCTGATCTGTTCTAGTTTGAACCAGCTCTCCTAGCTGGTAGTGCTAGAAGCAACGCGAGAGGCACAGGACCTTAAATCCTCTCCATGACCAAAACAAGCTCTATACTACTGCACCCTCTACTTTCCACGACGCCCAAATCAGTCACAATCTACTCATTGATATGACCAGTCGATAATGGAATGTGCATTGTTACAAATCAAATAATAAAATAAAAAATACCACTAAGATTTTACTCATATTAAAAGTGATATTGTTCGGTTCCAGTTTTGCCCATATGATACTTATAATACCTCTAAATGATACAATGATACCGGTAGATCAAAGAAGTATCATATTAACAATCTGAGCCATTAGATGAAGAAAATGAACGGCATGCATTTATTTTGGTCCACTATAAAAGTCTCTTTTGCGGCCACATCACCCATTAGCTATTTGCGAGCCATGGATGGTTAAGTTTTCTATGTCAGTCGGATGATCAAGTTTTTTAATAGGTATAAACAGGGTTGTGTGATGTGTAGAAGCCAGAAAATCTGTTTCCATTATCTAAAAAAAGTTGACACGTGTACTATCCAACTACACTTTACAAAAAAGAGAGGCTCTAAGAGTGTCCATTGAGGTTATGATGTCGGTAAGTAATAACTATTAGTGCTGATCCCGCTGCACACTGCAATCTCCATGCTTTTGCAGACTTATTTAGTGTGTGTGTTTTAGACACGGAAGTTGGGTTGAATGACCATATTGCTCTCAAATTACACATGGTGTGTGCGAGATGTGCTTCTTTTTATCACACAAACGCCTATATATATAGTTCCAGGCTTGGTAGGCATCAAGAGAGGACCGTGCATGCACACACTAGAAGGAACAGCCCCAGACCCAGGTAGGATACAACTCCGATTACTGCCACGTACACGGCCAAGCATCGCATCAGCGGAAACAAGATAATCAGCGATCGAGTCCTCATGCATGAGGCCAGCTCCGAGCGAAGAAATTAAATTGAGCCGAGTCGTCCGCCAAACAGATCGAGCCATGGCCTTAACCAACCATGCCGAGCCGATATCGTCTTTGTCCAGCCCGAGATCATAGGTGCGGCTGGCGAGTGGCGATGATGGCCGGCAGAATCTTCTCCGCACGGCGTCAGCAGCGTAGTTGCGGTCCGGGTGATGCCTGTGAAGAGACCAATGTCAGGATAGCCATGCATGCCTGGGCGTAGAGGAAGGATGTTCCTGACAGATGAACGAAATGACAGAGACGGCGAGAGGCGTGGGCAGGCTGCAGCGGTGCCACCAAACCGTATACGATGAACGGGACAACATCTCATTTGCAGCCTTTGTTCTCGAGGAGAGACAACAATGGCTGGTCCTGACCTCAACGATGGCAGCGGCGACAACTGCAGGCACAACATCGCCGCGCTCTTCTACCCCAATCGGGCGGGACATCGCATGCGTGAGGAGCCTAGACAAACTTCAGTAGAAATATGTGTTATTAGCATCTCCATGGTACTACTAAACAGAGGTATGCCAAGAGCATGAGGACCCGGCAGGGACCGGCTTATTCGACCATTGCGTTGTCCAAAGTTAGTTTAGTGGTCGAGGCAAGAAAGCTGGCAGCTAGAGCAGCACGCGCGAGAAGCGGGCAAGCAATTGGTACCGAGCTTGGACTGCGAAGAAGCTGGTGATGGAGCAAGGTGGCACGGGTGGCCTGAGCTGGGGAAGCAGCCACACTGTTGCGTCGCTGGCGGCTGTGACTTGGCATGCTTGGCCTGCCGCAGTGATGTGCCAATGCAAATTCCATCGCTGGTTGGTCCTCGATGTAGATTTGGCCGTCACTCACCTCATTTTGACCGCAAACTCCTCAGGCGCGGCTGCTGATGCGGTGGCGAGACAGTTGCACCTACACCCGAGAAAATAGAGGACCTCACATGTTTTCTCATGACAGCCGGCATTAAGGCACCAAGCAACAAGCCCAAGAATAGAGGATCTGACATGTTTTCTCATGCTTTTGAAAAAAAATAGCAGGAGGATAGGGACCCTGCTGAAGTTAAGTTTTTGAGTTGGAGTAACAAAAAAAAAAAAAAAAAAAAGAGGATGACTGTTCTCGAAAGGTTCTCAGAATCTAAATTTTAACCTCTTATATGCTACTAAGTTTTGCACGGGCCCTTTGTAAAGTGGTGTGAGTGGACACTGGTTTTTATATCAACCTTCTGTGCGTTGTAATCAAAGTATTCCCTCTGTTTCTTTATATGGATTGCTAGAGTCCGAATATAAACATATTCAAGCAGGAAAAAAGTCACATATACCCCTCGTTTTACCTCAGCTTATCGATTCCTCAGCCACACACCAACCAATGCAACGAGATTTATTCTTATCCCTAGAAATGCTTACATCATAAGAAAAAAAAAATCTTTCAATCTTGACATTTGCGAGAATAGTGCATATAATAAGTGACCAATCATCACTGTTGGCCTTCCTATAGTGTGCCCACACATATCACAGATGCATAACCAAGACACTCGTTGAGCTTTGCATGTATTACGGGCTTCGCCTAACATTGCGATGCCGTTAGTTGCAACAAGATCATCATTGATGTTGTTTATCAAGTCCGGAAAGGACATTGCTGTACAGATGACCCTAAAGTTACAACTCGACTTATACCATAGGCTGTCTGCTATAGGCATCCCACTTAGAATGGCCAAGAGATGGGCAGTGTGGAATGCAATTGCATAGAGGACTAGCAGGACAGCCAAGACTGGTATGCGTTGTATTGGAGTATCTTTACAATGGGCTAGGATTAATATGAGTCTTTCATTTCTCTTGATCTGATGGTTTAGATTAAATTATACTATATTGAACCTTTAAATAGTATGAAGTAGTATATCAATGTAGTATAGATATTATTGGAAAAAAATAATGGCAGATCATAATTATTTTGATCTTATAGGGTAATTTGAAATAGTAATTGTTAAAACATTAAAACAAAATTTTAAAAACTATCATTTTTTTCAAACGACAAACTCTGCATTTCTTCCTCTTCCCCTGCCGTGTTCTTCCTTCTTCTCTCCGTGTTCTTTCTCTTCTCCCAATCGAACTTTCAACAGCAAGGTGAGATGCTGGTGCTACGAGGATCTGGCGGCATCGGCAGTGCTTGTGCTGCGAGGATCTGGCGGCATCGGCAGTGCTGGTGCTGCGAGGATCTGGAGGCGGCAGAATGTCTTCTCACGCGTTCCTCCGCGGCGTGCGTCCTTTCATGCTGGCGCTGCAACGATCCGGCTCCAGCAGCTGCGGCGGCTCTGCGAGGAGCCTGGAGGCGTTGACGGCGGCTCAGCGACAAACCGGGCAGCGGCGGTGCCGGCGCTGCAAGGATCCGGCGGCGGCGGAACCCCTTCTTATGCGTGCCTCCGTGGTGGCTCTGCGAGGAATCATCGGCAGCGGCCGAGGAAGCGTCGGCGGTGACAGCGGCGGCCATGCGACGAACCCGGTGGCATTGGCGACGGCCCTGCGACGAACCCCACTGCATTGGTGGCGGTGCAACTCATTTAGCCTCCACACTGATTGATGCGAGGATCCAACGGCAAATTCAAGCCTCTGGACGCGACAGGCTAGAGGAGGAAGACGAGATCGGACCAATGCTGACCTCTTGTTTGCATGTCCATCAGGATCCACCGGGAGTTGTTTCCCATGCTCGCACGGAGCCTCCTGTGCCGCCATCGCCGGATATACGGCTCGCGTGAGTCGTTGTTTCGTCAGAACGATTCGAGCTGAAAAGGATTTAGACTCTAAATCATCATAGTATCCAGGATGGCACAATCCGTAAATTACTGAATTAACTATTCAATTACTATTTTGTCCCCATAGATCAACGGTCAGGTTAGATTTATACTACTTTAAAGCTTTAAGTAGTATAATCCACCGTAATGGGAGTCTTGTATTGACCTTTGGAACAAACTTCATCAGAATATCCAAAATATCACAAATCATCAAAATTTATCATTGACTGGCTCATTCAATGTAAATTGCTTTGTTCATGCATGTGACTATCTTATTTTGTAGACTGAGGGCAACTTGTTATCAATTATGTTACTTAATTTTTTAGAAATAAATCAGTTTGTTCACTGAAATTTCAGAACTTCTGCAATAATTGCTTTCGTCAGTTCCCCCTCAGCAGATGATCAACTCGAAAGAAAAATAGAGCATGCAAGATCAACAGAAATTTCAGACACAGAAAATGACAGAACTCTGTCTCTGCTGTTATTAAGATTCAAGGCTTAAAACTTCTTATCACATCAGACTATAGTTTTCTGATACTTTTCTCTTAAGAGGAGTTTTACTATCTAAAATACTCCACACTTTGACCCAAGAACTCATATGTTTTTCATTGACCATAACGTGGGAACCAACGCACACAACTCAACATATTTATTTTCTACCTCTGCATTTCTGTATATAGATGCTTTCAGTGTAGACAAATTTAGATAGAAGGAAAAGCACACACAAGCAAACATAGTTACAGGAAGTTATTTGCTGCCTCTGCTTGGTGATTTCTCGCCACCTACAGGCTAGAACCTCATTTCTTGCATGCCAAGAAGGGCATGCAAGAATAGAACCGCATGTTTATCACACAACCGCGTATATAATTTCAGGCTTGGGAGGTATCAAGAGAAGAGCCTGCTTATATACCATACAATGAAGAGCTCTTGCTTCATGAGGAGCGAATTTCGGATGTGGTGATCCAAACCGGTGGACCTCTGACGTCGTCTACCTCCTGACCTGCCCCTACCGCACCATGTTTCAAACCACATTTGTTCGTACCTAAGGACCCTCCTGAACCACCACTATGACTCCGTAGCTAAAGTTGCTGTGCTGGGCTCTGGCACCAGACACGAGAATCCTCGAGCGTGCTGGTTGCCGGGATTCAGAGGCATCCAAGCAGCTTCACATCGCATTCTGTAACCTGTCCACATCGTGTCTCGCCATTCCCGTGTATCCCACTGCCGTCTTCTTACTACTACAAATCTGCACTGTAGCGGCAGGTCAATATGCACTGTAGCAGTGGCCGACCAACCCGCTGCAGTACAAGCACAGCTAAAACAAATGCTTTGTTATGAGCTAAACAACCTGCTGCTGAAAACATTATTGTAGCATCACCCGCCGCTACCACAGCCCTAGAGAAACAAAAGAGCCCGCATCTAGGCATGTCCGCGTCCATGGGCCGTGACCTTGCCCAGCACATCGGAGCCCACATCTAGGCCCATCCGTGCCGCGGTGCCAGCACGGAGGGAGGAGGCCGCCGCCGCCCGGCCGCCAGCGAGGATGCCCCATCACCGCCGCGCCGCATGGATTGGGGCGACCAGATCTGGCGGCCCCGCCTACCGCCATGCTGCCCTGGAGAGGGGGGCGACCAGATCTAGTCGCCCCGGACGCCGCCATGGAGAGGGGGGGGGGGGTGACCAGATCTGACCACCGCTGTTGCCTCCCGAGCCGCCGTGGCTGCCGGATGCCTCCTGCGTCGCCTCCTGAGCTGCCGCAGTTATCGGACGCGCCGCCGTGGCCGCGTCCCGCTGTTGGGAGAGGGACTCGGGAGAGAGAGAGAGGGGCTGGGGGCGGTCAGGGGAGAGAGAGGTAGGGGGAAGGGAGACGCTTGGGAGAGAGAGGCAGGGGGAGGGAGACGTGCATTAGCGGCTCGCAAGAGAGAGTGTGAAGATGTCTGAGGAATGAAGAGGGTGGGAGTGGGGTGGGTGCCGGTTAGGGTTAGAGATTTTATAGGTCAGACCGGGGAGAGAGCAGGCAGGCTGAACTATTGCCCATTAGCGGCGGTTCATATTGTGAACCGTCTCTAAAATGAATTTTAGAGACTGTTCATAAAACGATTCTTAGCGGTGGCCCCTAAAATAATGTTTAGCGACGGTTTACATAGTAAACCGTCTCTAAAAATTATAAAACATTTTTAGCTGTGGATTTCTTTTGATCCGCCGCTACTTAAAAATTGCTTCCGCCACGAAAAATCTATTTTGTGGTAGTGTCTGCCTCTTCGTTTGCGACAGCATGTCATAGTCACGTATCTGTGCACTCGACACGGTGGATAGTTGATACATCTTTAGTCAGATGATATATTGACTTGTCAAAGAAAACATACAAACATACAAATCACTATAAAAAATTGAGAGGCAGACACAGACAAATGTAATGGTCTGCACTTTAGTTCTCACGCAGTTATAGAGTGAAGTTATCCAATATGTGTCAATGTGATGACCATGCATAGTTTTAAGAATGGATAGCAATCACGGGGTAGTGTCCATATATGATATTTCCTTATATATATTTCAACGATCAAGATGGACTGACTGGGTACTAATGGCATTAGTACCCAGTCAATCCATCTTGGTCGTTGAAATGCATATAAGGAAATATCATATATTTGAATATCTGGAAGGTATATGAGACCCTTGTTACTAGAGCATCTCCATGGTACTACCAAACAGATAGGACCGGGCTGAGACCGTCTTGCTCGACCGTTACGTCATCCAAGTAGCAGCAGCAGTAATCGGGGCAAGAAAGCTGGCTCCTGGAGTAGCACGCGCGCGATAAGCGGACAAGCAAGAGGCACCGAGCGGCAATCTGGAACTAGGAGGCCTAGATGGCAGTGTCATCCTCAAGACCTAGCGCTGCCCGTTGGTTCGACATGGCGCAGCGACGGGGCCAGAGATCGACGGCTTGATGGCAATCTTGGCATGGGCCACGAAGAAGCTGGTGATCGATGGTGCAAAGGTGGCACAGGTGGCCGGAAGCGGGGAAGGAGACACGCTGTTGCATTGCTGGCGGCTGTAACTTGGCATGATTGGCCTGCCGCCATCATGTGCCAAATTCTATCGTTGGTAGATCCTCGACGTAGATCGGCTCCCGATGCAGCGGTGAGATGGTATGGAGTTCATGCACTCCGGAGAGAAATGGACAAATTGTACGACAGATGGGTAAAATAATGGAGGCGTTGGCTTGATTTTTCATTTCAATGAAAGAAATAACAGGAGGATAGGGTCCCTGTCAAATTTGATTTTTTTTTTGTTTGTATAACAAATGAAAAAATAGAGCACGTATTACGACCCTTTTGAAGATGCTCTAAGAATCTAAATTTTTATCTATTGTTCTAGTAAGTTCTGCACGGGCCACTGGTATAGTAGTATGAGTGGGCAATCATCTCACTACTCCGTTCTGATTAATGTCGTCCTTGCCGACAGGAAATTTATGCTGGCCGTCGGCCAATTTGTCCTGTCGAACGACCCCAAATACAGGCCAACTGGTTATCTTATCTTTGTCCCGGACGGTACATATACCAACCTTCTGTGCATTGTTGTCAAAGTAGTGCGTAAGTGACCAATCAAACTAGTGTTTACGTGACCGACCGTCCCTGCATGCAGACAAGGTAACAAATAGTGTTCGTTGCGGGTGATGTATAAACACTATCACTATGATGCAACGCTCATCAAATAGCATGTTGCAACTTACCGTCCGCTATTGTGCTTTTTAAGCTGTCATGTGGTTCAAGTTATATTTCAAAATTTAAATATTTAGTGGATTATATTACTCTTCATGATTTTTATGATGAAAAAAAGTCATGATCTACACTACTAGATGCAATTTCTAATATTGTAATATATCTTGCTATTGTAACTTAGCGTCCGCAATAGCGTTCGCTATCTGGTACCCGCTACACCAGCAGTACCTATCCGCTATATGAATCCACTATCTGCTATTTATTTCCTTGCATGCAGATGACAGACGCACAACCAACACTGATAATTTAGCATTCCGTTTCGACAACATGCATTCCGGCTAACGATATGATGCTGTTGGCAGGGCCGGTCCTGAGTATATTGTGGCCCAGGGCAAAATTTAAAAATTGGGGCTCTTTAATATAATATGAAAATTGTTAGTATATATATCCTTGCTAGTTTGAATTATGATTGTTTTTATGATTTTGTTATCTAAAATAACATTTTGTCATTAACATTAGTAGATTTCACTGTAGATGTATTTAATATATTAACTTGTAATTCAAAGAAATATCGAAGGTTTTATTCTATGATTTGATCAGTATATTTACTTGTCTTCTTTTTTATCACGGTTCGATACATGCATTGTATGAAATGACCAAGAGGATAAGTGAAAGAAGTTGAACTAAAAAATCAATTAATTATCGTTGGTGATGCATCAATAATTTTGGGGCGGACTGGATCAAATATGTGAGCTGAAACCTCAACGTGATAGAAGCAATATCCTACTCTTCATCCCGGAACTCTAGATCAAACTATGGTCTCAGTACGTTTGTGATGGGCTTGCGTGTGGTAAAAAAGGTGAATTATTGACTTATTGTATTATGTTTGCGCAACAAAGAGGTAGGCAAGCACGATGAATAAAACCTAGTGTCCTAACGTGTGCATGTGTTAAGAATTCCAGAAATCTTGATTAAAATTTGTATGTCTTACAGACTTCTAACTTGATTGCGTTAGAATTTTAGATAATACGGATCATAACTATAGGCTTCACACGTACTAACCTGTATTATACATATCATGCGGAGGTGCCTCTTGGGATGAGGGGCCCAGGGCGCCCCTTTTGCCCTCCCCCAGGATCCTGGCCGTTGGTTGCAACTACATGCATGATTTAAATAAATTGTCAAGTCCGGAGAGAACACTGCTGAACATATGACCCAAAATTACGACCAGGCTTATACCATAGGCCGTGTACAGGGATTCAACTTAGAATGGTCAAGATATGGACGGTTTGGATTGCTATTGTATAGCACATTATTAGTAGGTCAATAAAGAGTGGAACACATTTATAAATTTCATCGAAATATTTAAAATATCATATTTATAATAGCATCTGATATATATTATATAATGCCAAAATGTTATCACACTACAACAATTCGGCCCTGTAGTGACAGATGTCTTTTTTAGATCAGTGGCGGGCTATTTAAAAAAACATCACAAATTTGGATTAGGGACACCGACCGCCACTAAGATTTTCAGACAGTAATTTAGTGATGGTTTCAAATGATGTCAGCATAGTCCGGCACCAAAATTGAGTTGTCTATCACTGTTGAATAAGAACTAAATGATCCAGATGCAACCTCCCCACCTAACCCTATATCATAAAAGCAACACTTAGCAATTCTGCCCACCACACACACAGCAGCCGCCGCCACCACCACCTCTCTCTCTCTCTCTCTCTCTCTCTCTCTCTCTCTCTCTCTCTCTCTCTCTCTCTCGGCTGTGCCCATCCCCATCCCCATTGGGTGACGCCCTCCCTGCCAGCCCCTCCTCCACGGCATGAGTGTTGGCGGCAGATCCGGGTGCGGCTGTCCGCAATGGCAGCGGATCCGGGCGCAGGCAGAAGCAGCAGAACCGGGCGCGGGCGTGGGCGGCGGCGGCTATGGATCCACACGTGGGCACGGGAGGCAACGTCGGATCCGGGCGCAGGCGTGGGCCATGGTGGCAGTGGTCAATTCAAATGCCGGTAGCATCGGATCCAGGCGCAAGCGTGGGCTGCCGCAGCGGCGGTCGATCCAAACGCGGGCATGGGCGGCAGCGGCCCCAAAGTGCAGCGGCGGATCTTTTACTTTTTATTTTTTCTGTTGCAAATTTAGTAGCGGGCATTTATCCACTACTCTGATTTCTCGTTTGTAGTGACAAGAGTGGCGGAATTCATTTCTGCCACCAAAATCCCTTTTGGCCTGTCGCTGTAGAGCGTTATTATAGTAGTGAATAACTATTCTTAGCAAGGGAACGTAAGCAGCTTTAGTGACGGATTTCCTGCCTGCCACTACGGATATGTTGCTAATTTCATTGAAAATATCTAACCGGCAAAAGTCCATCACTAAAAGGTCCAATAAAATACAACAAAAAGCATCAGTGGTGGGCTTAAGGCTACCACTAGAAACCACTAAGCTCGCCACTAATACTACCGTGACAAAAATAAAATAAAAAAAACAAGCCTGGCCTGACCCACAAGATCTTGCCATGTAGGAGTGTGCCAGCGCTGCCCCTGGGTAGCCGCCAAGGTGAGGTGTGACAATGGACCGCTCTGCAGGACAAGGCCAATTCAGGACCCGCCTTGCTGGATGTTGACTATGAGGGGAGAGGCCCGCCAGATCTGAGCGTCGGGGAGGGAGGCTCGCCACGCCTAGACACGCTCACTCTGGTGCCAGATCTGCTACCTCTGGCATTTGGAGCTGCCACCGCCACACTTCTGTGCACAAAGAGGAGGCAGCAGTCAAGATCGCAAGCTAGGGATGGAGGGCGAATTTGCCGCTTCCTGGTGTTTTCGTGCGCCTCGCTGCCTCCTCTAGGGGAGAGGGGGGGGGGGCTCCTGCCATCGCCCCCCAAGGGGAAGAGGGAAGACGCCGCCTTCGTCCCCGAGGGGAAGAGACCAGCCACCACCATCACTCCCCAGGGAAAGAGATCCAGCGCCACCACCTCCCTAGATGGGAAGAGGTCCTTGTCATGCCTCTCGGATCTCACCGCCCTAGGGAGAAGGAGGGAGAGAAAGAGGTGCAGGCGTTGGGCTAGATCAAATGTAGAGAGGAGAGAGATATAGGGAGAGACATGAGACGGGGTTAGGGGAGGAGTTGTGGGGGTGATGAGTTGAACAAGTGACAAGTTAGGGTTCAGGGGAGAAATTTATATATGTGGGGATTTCATCTAGATGAGTCCCTCATAGTAACGGACAGTGCTAACATCATCAAGGCCCGACACTAATGTGTTGCGCAGTGTTGTCCCTTAATAATTTGAGCAAAATAGTAACGAATAAAGCTTATGTGGCCAATTTAGTAACAGATCTTGAAATGTCCGTTACAAATCCTCCTAAGCTTTTTGTCACTAGAAATGGTTTCCGTAGTAGTGTCACTGACTAAATTCACTGAGTTTAAGTTTTTTCATTCATACATTTGAAATTTAATTTTATTGAAGTTAGTGAAATTATGTTACTCAATTGTTTAGAAAAGAAATAATTTGTTTGCTGAAATTTTAGAAATCTGTTACTATTGCTTGTGTTAGTTATCCTCAACGGATCATCAAATAAAAAATGGAACTTCCTTGATCAACACAAAAATTTCAGACACATACAATGATTTTCTTCTGCCATTATGATTTGTGGCAAAAAAGTACTTATCGCAGTAGAGTGCGGTTTTTCACTACCTTTCTCATACGAGCAGTTTTACTGTTAAAAATATTAGCCAATTTGATCCTAGAACCTGTATGTTCTTTCTTGACCATAATAATGTGGGAACCACATAATATGGAACCAGCCCTGACCAGGCAACATATTTATTTCTCTAAAAAAAACTCTATATAGGTATATTCTATCACTGCATTTATAATATCTACTAGCAAATTGCCCGTGCGTTGCTATGGCTTTTAAATAACTAAAATTAATGTATATAAGTATGATACATATTCATTAAATAAAAAAAGAAATATCACTTCTAATAATAGGATATTACATAGTTTAACATAATTCTCCTATAGGTCGTCAATCTCTTTTACTATTTGACTAAGTTCTTTAGACTTATAGCTAAACTTAGTATAACATTGATAAAAAAAATTTAATCTTTGATTCCATATTACTTTTGGGTTCTAAACCAAGAAACTAATATAATAACTTTTTAGTAGCACTTTCATCATACTTTTTATATTTTAAACATACTTTATCATCATTGCTAAAAAGTTGACCAATATCAAACATCACAAGAGCTATACCATAAAATACCGAACCGATCTGAGAAGTACTTGAATGACAAATGTTGAGCAAAGAAGCTCACAAGGTGATGAGATGGATGGCGAGATCATGGTCGAAGTCCCTGCTCCTCGTCTGGTGGCACTGAGATCTTGTTCATACGGTAGACTGATTTTCGGCTTTGTCTGGGAGGCAGCTACAACGTCAATATCATGTGAGAACCTCCTGTATGGCCGGCATGTGCTCCTATACTGCTACTCGACGACTTCGGGGCAACTTCATTGCATAATTGAATGAGCCTATCCTAGCACTCCAATGATGGCGGCGGCAACGTTCGAGCTCATGCTTGGACGCTAGGACACGAAGTGAGAAGGGTTCGGAATAAAGAATCAAGAGGCAGTCAAAGATCCCTGCTTTGGTAGGAGTGCCTCGATGCGGGCCTTGAACTTAGAATTTTCATAATACACGATGGCTTCAGGATCCAAATCTTAAACTCACAAGTCCATGGGATGGCAAGAGTGATGCAGCTTGATAGCACATGTGAATAAAGTTATAGAGACAGACACAGACATGGAACTCCCAACATCATAGCCAACACCAAACTAAACCAATAACAATGATAACCTCACCTAAATTAATAAGTAGTAGAGATATAGGTGTTTTCAGTGTGGACGATTTAATATGCAGGGAAACCACACACAAGTTGACAAGCGGGTGCCCGTGAGGTGCAACTGTAGATTTCCAGAACACAGCTATCAAGAAGTTATTTACTACCTCTGCTTGGTGTTTTCTCGCTACCTAAAGGCTAGAACCTCATTTCTTCCATACCAAGGAGGGTATGCAAGAAAAGAAACGGCGTGTTTAGCAACAAACACATAGATAAATTCAGGCTTGGGAGGCATCAAGAGAAGAGCGTGGTATTATACCTTACAATGAAGAGCTCTTGCTTCACCAAGAGTGACTT
Organism: Eleusine coracana subsp. coracana; assembly: GCA_032690845.1. NCBI lineage: Eukaryota > Viridiplantae > Streptophyta > Magnoliopsida > Poales > Poaceae > Eleusine > Eleusine coracana. The sequence continues at coordinate 6,241,801 of CM064430.1, forward strand.
GAAGTTGTGATGATCCTGACAGGTGGACCTCTGACTTTTATATCTTGACCTGTCCCAACTCAATCATGCTTGAAGCCGCAATGTCTGTTGGCTCCCGAATAAGGCGAGGAGCAGGGCTTGCGCTGAACCAGGCCTGTCCCAGATGAAAAGAACCATAGTGTGGTGCTGGACATAGGCACGGGACAGGTGGAGCCCTGAGCGTGCTGGTCGCCGGGAGCAAGACGCATGCTAGTAGCCTCACGCCCTCTTCTGCAACCTGCCCACATCGCCACTTGCCATCCCCTTGTGTCACTTTTTGCTGTCCTTTGCCACTTCGTTTGTCCATTGTTTACAGATATGAGAACATTGTGCTTGTTATTTGTGACAGCAAGTCACGCCTTGTAGCCGTGCGCTCTTGGACATCTTAGTCAGATCATGTATTGACTTGTGAAAGAAAACATACAAGATCAGTATTTATAAAAAATAAATCAGAGGCAGACAGATACTAACGTATACATATGCATTTGTTACAGATTGAAGTTATCCAATAATATGTCAATGTGATGACCATGCAAAGTTTTTAGAATGGGTAGTGCATTTGTGCTCCATCAGTGCGTCTTGATTGTTGACATTCGTGCTCACTATGTCAGATCAGGTCAATAGAGACTGGGTTCTAGGTGCAATAGAGACGTGTTTGCCCTGTCTTGACTTTTTGTCTCTAAAACTGGGCTTATACAGACAGGGTTCCAACCGACGCTAACGCGGCCAAGACATGAACAAGGTCGCTGACCCGTTTTTCATTTTTAGCGACGGGCCGACACCTGTGTATGCAAACTATAGATGTCTACAGAAACCATTTCTACTTGTTTTGAGACGGCGATTAAAGGACCGTCCCTGGTAGCTACAACAATAGTTTTCGCAGCACCATCATCCCTGTTGCAACAGTGGCAGGGCTACATGGTACTGCTACAGTAGTGACGTCTTGCCCCTCCACTGTCCCAAGTACATATAGGTGGTGGGGGAGGATAATTAAGTATTATGCTTTGCCAAGAGCTTGGGAGACATTGGGAGATTTGGAGAATTGTTCTTCATTGATTTATTGCTTGATTGAATTGAGATTGCAGTGCCTCTCTTTATATAAAGCTAGCCCTAACCATCTAGCCTTATCACTAATTAACCTAACTTGAGAGCTAAGTAAGGGCAGAGCTACATTGAAGGTTGAGTAAGCTCTCGACATACTAATAACTAATAGGGATCTACATTGAAGTCCCTAACCATCTAGCCTTATCTCTAATTGTTCTACATTGAAGACCCTAACAATCTAGCCTTATCTCTAATTGTTCTACTCATTTTATTTTCCGGATTGATCTCAAGGAAGGTTGAGTAAGCTCTACATTGAAGTCAAAATTTTTATTTACAACAAAAGGTACATGGCCAAAATAACTAATAGGCATGTTCTTAACTCGACATACTGAAAATCATAACAGGGATAGGTGTGGGAGACATATTGCATAAAATGTGTTCCGGACACTTTCATTTAGCATGACAAAAGGATCTAAACAGAAGATAGTTGTTTGCTTATAAGCAAGCCAGTGACATAGAAGCAATAATTAGATTAGTAGGAAATATCACTCATAACGATAATCCATTCACTGCAAGAAGATTAGTTCCCCAATCCCAAAATCACAGGCGTAGTGTCATCTCATAGATCACATGTGGATTTAATCATTCACATAACTGGTTCTGGAATCAAGAAAGTTAAACTCACGAATCATGAATACACATGAAAGCAAAATAAATGAACCCATAAAACCAGTTATGACACAATGTAACATGAATAAATGGCCTCTGGAAAAAGAAACATGCCACTGAATCAGAACAGAAGAATACTACATGCACATGACTCGGATTGCCCTAAAAGAAATAAAATGATCCAAGTAAAAAAATGTAGAGAACAAAGTGCATGCATTTTATTTTTTTTCCAAGCAGTCATGTAAGAACCCTTTCTCAGTATCGACCTTGACAAATTCGCCCTCTTCTACAAACATAACTCACGGATTACCTGAAAACTTGTTACTTGCATTATAACACACAAGTACATAGTTCTACTTTTTTTTTTTTTGCTCCCATTGCAAGGACACCATACTTTTGCACGGTGCTCAAGAAATTTTTCATTTCTTTGTACTATAACAGATGCACATAGACGACTCGGATTACCTGAATGAAATAATAGAACAAAATAAGCACCACACCAAATTATCATTGTTGCATTGTTGTCATGCAAGACAAACTGACATAACTGGTATTTATTATATTGTTTTGTCCTGCAGAGTGTTGTTTCAGATAGTATGACACACGATTTCCTACCTAAATAATTTAAGGTTCAACTATCTCATCCAAGTTAGCATTTGTTTCCTGCAATATGAAATAACAAGCTTATGGAATTTCGTAATGCAATTTATATGCAGCCCCTTCAGTTACTTTTTTTACTTTAATTTGCTCAATTAAAAATAAATACCGTCAATCATGCACCACCAATAATACCTTTGCCTAGGGCTAATGTAATAAGGATACCCAACAAGGAATATATCATCAATCATTATTTCTTAAGACCATACATGCAAGTGCTTTTCATGTTGTATTTAATAAAAAAAAATGTAGTATCAACGCAATGTTTCCTTTGCCTAAAAAATAATGGAAGGGAAAAATATTAGAAACAAAAACAGAAATGCTCAGCTTCAGTCTGTAATGATAGTTGCTTTGAACAGCAGCACGAGTAATAAAGCATATTATCTTGGTTGTGCGAGTCCACGCTTGTTTCCACACTTTAGATTAACTTCAACTGCATGGCTGTTCGAAGTTGTCCCAATTTTCTATTGCATCAGATCCAAATTACATTAAAAAAGAGTATCTTTACAATGGGCTAAAATCTAAAGGTTTACATATACTTATACTACTTTAACCGTCAAAGTAGTATTGAGTAGTATTTTGAAGTAGTATGTACTCATATGAGTATTATGGGTAAACACTAATTCCTTTGAAAAGAAAAAGGGGAAAATAATTCATTTTTCCGTATGATTACCCGTCCATTGCTTATGAAGTTCTCATCCTGTTCTTTGACTCTACGGTGGCAGGCGGCACGTATCGGGGATCGGCCAGCATTGCCGTGAGGTGGGCGTGACTTGGGGATGCAGTGATGCTGGAGGATGATGTTCTCACCAAAACCCTAGGGCAAGCAGCCATTGATTTGGAGTCGTCGGGGTGGAACTCGGTGCCAGGGCGCGAGCTCTAGTCTGCACTACTGGAATAATCCACTACAATGGCGGGCCAAAAGGGGCCTTAGTGGCGGAACACTAAAACGCCACTAAGCCCCTATCGCTAATTAATTACATACTTAGTAGCAAGCTAATACCCACTACAGACACACGTGGCAGTAACATAAAAAAAGGCATCAGTGGTGGTCTACGGATTGCCGCCGACGCCATACCTAAATGCTACTAATTACAAAATTAGCTAGGATAATTAAAATCTAAACCCTAGCCGCACCTCCGCTACTGTCTTCGTTGCCTGCCGCTACATTTCGCGTTAGCGCCCGCCTGGCGCTAAGTGGCCACCGGAGCCGGCAGTGGAGCTACCGCGAGCTCCACCAGAGCCGGCGGTGGAGAAGGTGGCACCGGGACATCCAAGGGAGCCGGCACCACAGGAGCGCCCGGCGGTGGAGGAGAGGGCGCCGAGACCTCCAAGGCTCCCTCCACCGAGCCGTCCACGGCCACCGTCGCCGATGCGCTGGTGCGTGGAGGGCTGAGTACCACCAGGCCCGGAGGTGGAGAGGGGAGGCGGTGGCTGATGTTGGCGTGGATGACCGCCCCCCGGCCCCACGAGTGCCACAAGTGGCACAAGCGGCCCCAACGGTGCTTGCCCCCCATGGCGGTGCGGTGACTGAAGGAGGAGAGGCGGCGGTGGATCTAGCGAGGGAGGGGACGTGGTGCGAGAGGAGAGGGAGGAGAGGCGGTGCGGGAGGAGTAGCAGACGAAGGTGAGGGAGGAGAGGGCTGGGAGGCGGTGGCGGCCGGAGGTGAGGGAGGCAAGAGAGGAGGGCCTGGGATGAGCGGTGGCCCGAGGTGAGGAAGGAGAGGGAGGAGAGGGTCGGGAGGCGGCAGAGGCTAGAGGTGAGGGAGGCAATGGAGGAGGGCCCGGGGAGGTGGCAGTAGCCGGAGGTGAGGGAGGCGAGGAGAGGGCAAGGAGGTGGTGCAGCGGCGGAGAGGCGATGCGGTGCGCAAACCCTAACCCTAACCCTATGCGTGGTGGTGGAGGCGGTACGGCGCGTGGATGTGAGGAGAGGTCGCACCGCCTCCCCTTTTATATATGCAATTGGCCCGCAACGGTGGGCTTGGGCTGACAAGCCCGCCGCTATTGGGCCTTCGGGCCTTAGCAGCGGGCCAAAAGATGCCCGCTATGGCCCACATTCCCTCAGTAGTGGGCATCACGTGCTCGCCACTATTTTTTTACCCTAGTAGCGTTTTTGTTTGTTTTGGCACCTCAGTTGCGGGCTCCTCAGATGTCCGCTACTGAGCAAAAAGTGTCATCCGCTACTACAGAGCATTATTCTAGTAGTGTTGCTCACGCGTGCCGATTTGATCCTACCGCCAGCAGCAGCCATGGGCTTTCACAACGCAAGTTCCAAGTGTTGTATGGAGAAAATAAGAAGAAAAAATTATCCATCACTGCCTTTATAACCCAAAATTCTCTCTCTCTCTCTCTCTCTTCTCTCTCTCTTCTCTCTCTCTTCTCTCTCTCTTCTCTCTCAAAATAATGCACCACTTCACGAGAGCGTAAAATCTGAAATCAAATTAATTAAGTTGGCTTTGTAAATCGCATATTGTGGTTGTTGTGTGTTAGATGGATCAAGATTATTGTTATGGCCATTACATTATAGAGGAGACCACTCCCTCTCATGGCCGCTACACAACACTATAGATTGAGACTTCAATGGTTATCATAGCGAGCAAGATACAACGTTGTCAACCTCGTGTCATCGTGAATTATGACTGATCAATTGTGGCATACATTAGTTACCTTTGATGAAATCAGAGATCACTCGCCCATCAAGGTGCAGCTGCCATCCTTTCATTCTTCACTGAAGGACTGCTTCGTTGTCCTCGCATCATCATGGATCATGGCCTCTCTTTAATTGTCATGAATTAATATGCCACTTCCATCATTTCCATCGAACATAGCTCTATGATGCTCACAACCATCCAGGACCAAGAAACAAATCCCAGTTTGGATCCCTAGGAAGATGGCGATCCTTCATCATGTTAGCAATGATAATCAAAAAGTTAGCAAAGTCACAAGAGACATGGACACTAGAACTGAGGGCGTCTGAGTGTAATTCAGTATCCAAGTGCTCATGTTGAAGCTGGTTTAGGCATGTGTGCTATATAGCTATATCCGGATTTGTGTTATACATTTAAGTTGGTAAAGTTTGATACATTCTTTTTCTATGATGCACTAGACATAGAAGCACTTGACGCTTTTGAAGGAAAAATACATACATTGGTTCCGAGTAAGAGGAAGCCTTGGGCCAAAATTTTTTGACAAGGTTTCATGTTACAATAAACTAGCAGGAATTAAAGAGAGTTGGTAGATATGGGAGGGAACTATGTCATTGGGCAAGAAACACATGCAAGAGTTGATCGTTGGACAAATTTTGGAAACCAATTACTAAAAGTTCTAGAGCACAAGGTGAAAGTAGAATTGTAAACTAGCAAAAATTAGAGAGAGTTGGTAGATATAGGTGGGAATTATATCATTGAGCAAGAAACACATGCAAGAGTTGCTCACTAGAAATTTTGCATCAATCGCAAAAAGTAGAATTCTAAATCTTATATCTCTAAATGTATTTGCAGACACTTATTTATCAAACAATAAATAAAGAGCTTGCAACTAACCTAGTATAGGTTAATGTTGATATTGATTATTTATGTATAAATCTTAGTTAATCAGTGAATCAATGCTGACCAAAAAGACTAGGGGTGGCTTATCTATTATACATACTAGATGATACCCGGCGCAGTGCTGCGGGTGTTTGAAACATGTCTAAGTTCTATGAAACATGACTGAATAATGAAGAGATAGATATCTTAAACAAATATGCTAAATTTTTGAAATGATATATAAGCTGAGAATCCACCTGACAACAATAATTTTACTCATAGAAAAAAAGAAATGCTTTAGTATGGTTGAGGATGTAAATAAACCCTGAGCAATATTTTGAAATTGTGAAGTGTAGTAATAAGAATATATTTTATAAAAAATAACCAGATTACTTATACGTAAGTTAACCCAGTAGATTTAGTTCTCGTGAGTCATGTGTCAACAAAATAAGAACCGTGCAAAAGTTTGATACTATATATATTTCTGTCATCTTATATATGAGTGGGTCAATAATAAAGAGAAGTAGGAACATGGATACAATTCATATGCAGAAAAATAAAGGGAAAAAATCATCTATGCTATTTGGAACAAACTAACATAAACTTTGTATGCGACATACATATGAGATGAGATTTGATGGACAGGTGAGTGTGCTAGATGAGATGGGATAACATAAACTTTGTATCCAATCATATTTGTTTAATTCGTTCTATCATTACTGAAGGACAAAAGGTAATACAACTTTGTAATAATTTTGAAAGATGCCCAAATCATAAATTCAGCATTTACAGAAACCTAAAAAAACAGATACTACTCCTTGACAGAATGTTTGATAATTAGTTGGGCAGAAAAGAACACGACTATGGCCTGTTACCTAATAGAGTATTTTATAATTTTATTAATGAATTTCTTAATTCTCTAGTGACTATTAAGTTCTGGTTCTTTGTCGTAGACACCTGAATTTTTCCCCTTCGACCTGGACTACAGAATCCGAGAAAAAGATGGATAAATAAAGTGGAATATCTCTAAATATGTCGAGAGATCTGTATTGTAGGTATACGGTCGACATCAATTGTTGATTCTTCTAGCTTTTGTCTAAATGATCCACACCATCTCCGGCCACGTGATAGGATGTCTGCCAATATACAAATAGCATCATGGCTTATTACCATGCTTAAATGAAGAGAGACCATAATTACATCTGCTAAACATTAGTGCAAATTCCACCAGTCAGGGCCTAGGGTCCCGTACAGGCCTCTTTGGTTCAGACCCTGGAAAACTTGCCTGGGGCGCGCAGCGCCCCTATTGGATTTCTAGTGCCTGGTGTCCTTGTTAGTTGTTACCTTGCTTGAACAATTGACACAGTTGAAGACAGTTCGAAAGACATGACGATACGAGCTGAAGAAATGGTGCGAATTCAGACCAATTGAAAGACATGAGGATACCTTGTTTCTTGGCAGAGAGACACTCCTAACGTCATTGGAGCATTGAGCAAGAAAACTCATGGTGTTGATGCGGAGGTGTGCTGTCCTCAGATTGCTGCCTGCGTGCCGCTGGCCGCTGCACTGATTTTTCTACAGCCTTTAGGGATAGGAGACGCGTTGCAGCTACACAGCTACAACCATTGGAATGGTAATGAACTTCTGATTGAAAAAATCATCATCGATCCTTCATTCAAAAGTAGAAGCCAACATGAGACAAAGATTTCACATGACCTGCAAAAGATAATCACCAGTAGAGATGGCGAAAATTAAAGGATCGTGCACTCTGATCTTTGGGGTGGCCAGGAGGAAAACGAATAATAATTGTGTCAACTTGAAGGACCGTGCACTCTGATTTTTTGGGGTGGCCAGGAGGAATATATGGACTATACGAAAAGTAATTGTGTCATTGAAGTTTGACACTTGATTGTTTTGTAATGACATCAGTTTTTGGAGCAGCCAGGATATACATGATGGATGGGATGATGTAGATGGGTCGTTACATATGGACAACAACTCTTAAGTGGCAGATTTGTAGGAAAGAGGAACCATGTGTTGGTTCATATATCAAGTGGGAATTGAAGGAGAGGGAGGAAGTGGGCTGGAGAAAAGAGGAGTCATCTGCTGGTTCATATATCAAGCGGGAATTGAAGGAGAGGGAGGAAGTGGGTTGGGGCGGTGCATGCCTATTAGCCTTTTTAATTTGACACTCAAAGTGACCTAGGGTATTAAGAGTTGAGCTTTCCTATTGCTTTGGTGTCTTTATTGGGGTACAATTTTCATTTGCATAGGAGCACTGGTTCCTGTTAAGAATACAATAAGTTATGTGGGCTTTACACCTTCACATTCCCACCCTTGAAGGGTCACCTCCATCTCTATATAAACAACCATGTGTATGGATCTAAAGGGAGAATAAAAAGAGATGACTCTCCACCTATCTCTATGTGTGTTGTGTGCTTATTCTTGGGATATAAGGGAAGGGAAACGGGTTCTCCATCATCTCCTCACGCCTATTTCGTGGAATTGAGTATGGGAATAGATTTGGTGAATCCATGATAAAGATTATTTCTAACACGTTATCAACACTTTTGCTCTATAAATCAGGTGAGTCGTTCTTGATTTATTCGCATTAGATCAGTTTTATTTATCATGATGTTAGTCATCATCTTGTCTGATCTATTTTGCGAGGGATGTCAATTGTTAATTACTGTGGTGCACCGGTATTGGAATTTTTTATGGCAAGCTCGCCGCTCATCTCTGTCGACTGCGGACACCATCGAGCAGGCAGGTCGATGGCCTTTGCCTATATGCCCTACGTGGCATGAAATCAACTATCATGACAAAAGGTCACGGTTAGTCGGCTTTTTATCCTTTTCTACGGGATCAAATCTTGAGTTTTCCTCTGATGGATGTTATAAGCGAGTTGTTTTGTTCTTGCGTTCCATCCTGTCCTTTTAATTAGATTACTTTGTGCATGTCCGAGCTCTTTAATCCTGTAGACTAAGATCACTAGTGGATCAATCGAGATTGTCATCACGGATCTAGTGCTCACTGATGGGGCTTGCATGTATGCCCGAACCACTTTTGCGTAACAGCCTGAAGCTGCTCGCCTCCCTGAAGATGTGTTGCGTTTGCCTTACGCTGCATTGTTGTACTGTACTCACTTGAGGCCGCATCGTCAGGCTGCCCCAGCCATTATGCAGATTATGTTCGCTCGAAAACACATCGTCAGTTACACTTTTCATGCATTCACGCGGCCATCTGCCTACCTAACCTATCAGCGGCAGTTGACCTGCAGGCTGTTCGCATGCAACCTGAGATGTGTGTACTAATAATGACTAGTAGGGAGTTTCTCCTTTATCATTAATTTGCAAGGCAATTATGTGGCATGAACAATGGATTGAATTTCCATTATGTGCGTCCTTCCATGATATTCTAGCATTTTTTATGACATTTAATCCGGAAGATTAGAAGCCAATAATTGCTAGTTAATCAATACCTTCTTATGCTACTATTCTTTTTGGCTTGGAGTAGCATGTTTTGCTTGATTAAGTGCATGACTAATGTTGTGTCGCGTCTGCCAGAAGCGGCGCTTAAACGATTAACATGTCCATGCGCCTCAACGTGTCTGCACCCGTGGCCTTCACCACACGTCGAGTCATTGATCATGCTCGTATCTGCAGCCACAATGTGTGCACATCGTGTTTCAGTTTCTGCCTCTTGGCAACTGCAAGTCTACGCCGTCGCTTGACGCTACTCCTTTCACACAAGAATTATTAGTGTGAGTAATCGACGTTGAGAGCCCTGCTCGCCTGCCATGTATGTTTTTTTATGGCATCCACGGTTTTTTTTAAGCCATGCAGGAAATGGGAAGGCACACATACATGTGTAAGTTTTCACAAGTATTTCCCTTTTATGGCTTTTAATCCAGCAGATTAATAGCATTTTTTTTGTGCATATACATGCTGCCTTTTATGGCTCCATTTATAGCTTCTACTACCTTTTAGACATATATGGGATGCTACATGCATGGTTGTGCTTGAAACTTGTAGATTTGTGATAGGCTGATCAATTTTTGATGCAATTAGCATTGTTGTTATTTCGAGTGACAAAAATGCTGGATGCATTTTATCTCCCTTGCTTGTCAATTAATACACCATGTCAAGGCAAAGCGTCTGCGTCTATTTTAGTGCTATTGCTCGAAGCAATAAGACTGGTGTGCTTCTTAGCATGTGATTTCCCTGTTGTTTTGTACGACTATGTGGCACATTTCTATGGGTCCATGTTGGAGTTAATGTATCTATCCTTATGAGATATTTTTGTGAGTAAATATAGCATGTCACTCTTAAGTGCAGGCACAACTCACTTACACAGGTAGTGATGCTTGCTCGTATGTCACCACAACACTTATATGTGGTTGAGCTAGAAGCTACCTTATATCATTGGGTAAGAACCAAGCAGACCTAAAGACTTTTATTTATTTGGTCCCTAGACGGACCCTGCACCGCTATTACATTGGAACAACCACTTTGCCCGAAGTTAGGTGCAACGACCGAATTAAGATATGCTAAGAGAATATGCATTTTTAGCCCCAGAAGATTATGGCTTCAAAACACATACCATTTCAGTTATCGTGTTTTTGGTTATTCCTTCAATACTCTAGTATTGTTGTACTTTAACATGTTGATCCTCATAATTTTTAGCAATTGTGTTCACTTTACAATCTGTGATTGTTAGAAGGTCTAAGTCCTGTTGCCCGTGGAATTTGCACATATGTTCCAGCAGAACATTATAATACCTCTACAAGGGTTGTTTTTATTCTCCCTATTTTGTTCGGCATATAATTGCTTGAACTTAATGCAGCTTCCACTTGGGAATCTAGAAACTGAATTTCTAGTCTCTATGCTTCCATAAATTCTAACAATTTATTTTGCACTCCCTTGGAAAGCATCTTATTAAGGGTTCATTTTCTTGCATTGATTGCTTTATAATAATGGATTTTATATGAGTTATATAATCCCAAAGTATTACCAGAAGACCATTGTAAATGCAAGAAAAAATAATAATGCTTGGAGAAAGTCAGGAAAATTAAGTAAAATATATCTAAGGATATAAATAAGACCAATCTTCTTCAGTCTTTGTATTTTCCTTCATGATTCACATTTATTTACCTGAAGTAAATGTCGAATAAAGTGCATGAAAAAATTGAACCATTAGACATCAGATGTAAAAATTTTACCTAGGCTTACCACATCTGTCAAGATGTCACAAGACCTGCAGTCAACATATTTCATCCTACCTTGCTGCTAAAAAGCATGAGTTGTATTTCTCTTATATGGTTTCCACTTAGATTTTTCTAGTAGTAACAAGACGTTACAATATTTTTATTAAAATACTGATAATATTTTGAGATAGTTTTCATAGTTTGCATGAAGATCCAAAGTTTCCTTCCTGATGAAGAATCACACTAGCTACTTGTCCTTTACTAGGCTAAACTATTCTAGCAGTGGATCACCCTCAGAATCACAAGACCTATAGTCGCCGAAAAGACCATAGGTATAATGAATGGAAATCAAGGAATATATTATTGTAAATTATAACAATAAGCCACTATATGGTAGAATATGTCCATGAAGGACATAGGTGGCCGATCGGAGGTATGTAATTCAAGCATGTCGATATCCTCCACATCCTTGCACCTAAGCATGACTTAATTGCAACCTACCATGAGTTAGGAAGCAATAAGATGGATGGATCCCCTATCGCCATAAAGCCAGAAGCTTGCTGATGTATTAACATATTAGTGGGGTCTATTTTTTTTCTTATTTCTATTGCAAGGAACGTATTAGAAATAATCTTTATCATGGATTCACCAAATCCATTTCCATACTCAATTCCAAGAAATAAGCGTGAGGAGATGATGGAGAACCCACTTTTCTTCCCCAAATCCCAAGAACAAGTACACAAGACACATAGAGATAGGTGGAGACTCATCTCTGCTTATTCCACATTTAGATCCATACACAAGGGTTGTTTATATAGAGATGGAGGTGACCCTTCAAGTGTGGGAATGTGAAGGTGTAAAGCCCACATAACTTATTGTATTCTTAACACTCCCCCTTAGGCGTACATCACGACCAACTGATGTCTCATTAAAGCACCAAAAAAACCCATTGAGAAAAAAGTTGGAGAAAGAGTTCATAGTTGTTGCTAGATGCGTTTGCATATATTGTTGCCTCATTAAAAACCTTATGTGAGAAACTTAAAAGAAACTCACAAAGGAAAAAAGAGTATAATTAATGTCTTATGAACAATTATGATCTTTCAGATCAAATATTACTCTTGATTATCAATCCTGAACAAGGGCCAATGTATTGGAATAAGCTCCCCCTCAACCTTACAATAATATTTAATTATATCTTTCAACACTTTCTACTAAATGTATCAATATAGAGACATATTCATGTATGGATTACATCTAGAGAGTTTTACTTCATATTACATATGGATCAATAATATAAGAGTAATAAGGTAACATGAACAATAAGCTCATGTGTATTGGTGGTGTTGATTTACTGGATCTAAATATATCATGACTAAGGCTTCAAGACCATATATGAAAAAAAAAACTATGTTTAAGTTCATATAATACCTTCCAGGTATGTCTCAGACTTTCATGTCTAGTAAATGATGATCAATCATTAAGCGCATACTCCCCCTGACGACAACATGTGTTGAAGTCTAGTCTTTTGATCCCATGTCATAAAAATATATTCTCAGATTATTTAGTCTTCTAGACATGTATCTTATTGTTCTTCTAGAACCTTGAGCAAAATAATCATTTATACTACATATTATAATTTAAATATATTTGCCAGATATATAATGGAACAGAACAATGTCTCATGTAGGATTTGGTCTATTCTGACCATTTTGAACCATTAGTTTTCACCACCTCATTAATCATAATGTGACCCATAAATGTCCAAACAACATGTTTGTGACTTTTATTTAGTGATTTTTGGTTCAGCCTCAATTGCAATTTATTTGACCCGTTATGAGAGCTTCAAGCACTCGTGCCTAGGACTTTGTTCCGGATCTGGTTCTCCCTATAAGAAACTCAGCAATTCATAGAGGCACAAATAATGTTGACACGTTTCTTCTCCACTTTGACATAATAAAGTGATCTTCGTGATTTCCCAGTATGAAAGATTCATAGTTGTTTCGAGTTCCTAGCATTATAATAAGCACGCAATCTGCTAGGATAATTCTCATCTACAGGTACCTTCAGGGTGATAATTCATTAGGAGTATGTAAGAGGAGTAATTTCTCTATATAGATTATGCTTTGACTATGGCACTAAAATCTTTGATCTGTAAGCGTCCCCACAAATCTCAAATGTGTGCCAACAAGCCAAATATGGATATGATATTAAATCTTGGGTATATCCACATCTACTTCAAGTAGTAGCATTATATATGTTTCAAACAAAATCATATTTGATTTCTTCTCAATCAGATATAGTTCTGGCAATCTCCACACTTCTAGTGTATAGGAGGATAAGCTAACTACAAGTTTAGCTTGTTTTGTGCGTTTTGAATTGTAAATATCAAGGCATTCCATATTCTGGGCATTTCTCCCCCTAATGCCGTGATATTTAAATAGAAGTATACTACATATCCCCGACCATCCACTTCTGGTGGTGTCAAATGTATGCTGTGGTGGTGATGTATTTGGAAAATCTTATGCACGTCAACAAGAGGGAGATTTTCATCATTTATATGTAGTGAGATTGTACTTAATATTAATAGTATCACAAAAACTAGATAGTCTCTTCTACAGGAGAGATATCCTTAACTTCGGGTTAGGGTCCACGACTAGCTGTGAATCACTATTACAAGTTTGCAAAAGTTAATTTTCTATAGAGTGTGCTTCTTAGTCTTTGGGACCTAATACAATATGAAAGTAAAAATGAAATACATTCATAGCCAAAATATATCCTTCTGGGAAAAATGCATATCAATTATGATCATTGAGAAATGGCTTCAGGGTCATGTCTTCTAATATGCATTCTGGTGTGTTAAGAAAATCTTGCATATGTAGATAACAAGAAGTGTCAGTCAAAGGACTGTTACTAACAAGTAAAAATCCCTAAGCTGAATATCCAGCTATTTTAGATTATTGCCCAAGATTGACACAAATTACTCATACCATTCAGAAATTGGGTTATTAACATATATTTGTTGTGAAACAATATTGTTCTAATAATTCAAATCATCATTCAGAATGAAGAGAAATGATAGATTAGAACATGTAAGTTGGAGAGTTCCATTTGTCTAGGAAAATTAATCTAGTGTAAAGTCTCGACTATACAAAAGATTTTAACTCTTTATAAAGAGCATAAATGACTAACATCCTTCGAGGAGGTGACCTTTGTTATTGAATAACATCTTAACTTTGGAAAGTGGAGGAGATTACTGAAAGTCTCCATAAGGTCTTCATGAACCTTTCCAAAAAAAACACAATAAGATAGATTTGTCACTAATAGTCTTGTTTTCAAGATCTATATCTACTTGCAATAGGAATAAGGAAAAATAGACCTCACTAACATGTTAATACATCAACAAGCTTCTGGCTTATGGCGATAGGGGATCCATCCATCTTATTGCTTCCTAACTCATGGTAGGTTGCAATTAATTCATGATTAGGTGCAAGGATGTGGAGGATATCGGCATGCTGGAACTGCATACCTCCGATCGACCACCTATGTCCTTCATGAACATATTCGATCATGCATTGGCTTATTGTTATAATTTACAATAATATATTCCTTGGTTTCCATTCATTGTACCTATGGTCTTTTCAGCGACTATAGGTCTTGTGATTCTGAGGGTTATCCACTGCTAGAATATTTTAGTCTAGTCAAGGATAACTAGCTAGTGTGATTCTTCATCAGGAAGAAAACTTTGGATCTTCATCCAAGCCATGAAAACTGTCTTAGAATATTATCGGTATTTTGATAAAAATATTATAACTTCCTGTTACTACTAGAAAATATAATTGGAAACTATATAAGAAAAATACAAATCATCATGCTTTTTAGCAGCAAGGTAGGATGAAATATGTTGACTGTAGGTCTTGTGACATCTTGACAGATGGTAAGTCTAGGTAAAATTTTGGCATTTGATGTCTAATGGTCCAAATTTTTCATGCACTTTATTCAAAATTTACTTCAGATAAATAAATGTGAAGCATGAAGGAAAATACAAAGAGTGAAGATTGGTCTTATCTATATCCTTAGATATATGTTACTTAATTTTCTAGACTTTCTCCAAGCATTATTATATTTTTCTTGCATTTATAATGGTCTTCTAGTAATACTTCGGGATTATATAACCCATATAAAATCCATTGTCATAAAGAAATCAATACAAGAAAATGAACCCTTAATTAGATGCTTTCCAAGGGAGTGCAAAATAAATTGTCACAATTTATGGAAGCATATATAGACTAGAAATTCAGTTTCTAGATTGGAATGTGGAATGGGCATCCAAAATAATCAATTATGATAAAAGACATGGCTAAAGCATTAAATATAATCCTATCAAGAGATATTGAGGTGCTTCGGAACCTATATATGCATAAATTCCACAAATTGTATGACATGGGCCTTGTAAATAGCCACACATTGCAAGGTAAGCAGTCACCACAAACTCTAAAGCGCAACAACACAGTATGGAATAAAGCCATAAACTTCAGGCGCTAAATTGAAAAATATGCTCTCAGAAATATCTCGGATCGATTGTTGCATCTAACTACCCGTCGAGTGGTTGTTCCAATACGATGGTGCAGAATCACTCTAGAGCTAAAATAAATAACAGTCTTCAGGTGTTGTTGCCCCAATGATATATGCTAGCTTCAAGCTCAAGCACAGATGAGTGTGGTGTCACCATACTAGTAGGCGTCACTATTTGTAAGTGAATTAGGTAAGAGTGTCATGCTCTACTCATGAGAACATCCCATAAAGAATTGCTACAGCAAACTTCAACATGGACGCATAGGGATGTGTCACATAGTCTATAGTCATACAAAGCTAAATGAAAATTGCTAGAATTATTTTTCTTTCCTTAAATCCAAAAAATTTCTCTTTTTTTTATACACAGGTCGTCGAACGGATATCACGTGCTAAGAAACATGACGGTCTTATTGCTTCGGGCAATAGCACTGAAATAGACGCATACGCTTGCCTTGGCATAGTATATTAATTTTCAAGCAAGGGTGACAAAATGCATTTTTGTCACTCGGAATAACAACAACGTTGATTGCATCAAAAATTGATCTGCCTCTCAGAAATCTACAAGTTTCCAACAGAACCATGCATGTAGCGACCAATATACGTCTAAAATGTAGTATAAGGTATAAATAAAGCAGCAGATATATGCACAGAAAAAGATGCGATTAATCTGCTGGATTAAAAGCCATAAAAGGGAAATACACTTGTAAAAACTTGCACATGCATGCGTCGTGCATGCAAGAGGTGCCTTCCCATTTCTTGCGTGGATTAAAAAGAAAATTATGGATGCCATAAAAACGCACGCACATGGCAGGCCAGCTGGGATTAAATTATCCTGAGAACGAGGAGAGTCAAGCGGCGGCAGTTGCAGTTGCTAAGAAACTGAAACATGATGCATGGCACGGCAACTGCAGATACACGCGTGGTGTAGATCGACGTGTTGAGGAGATCCTGGTCCTGGGTGCTGGCATGCGTGGAGGCGCGTGGCGAGCGGGACAGCGCTGTTCGAGCGCTTGTGTCTCCGGCGTACATGCATGGAAATTGGAAGCAATAATGCTCCGTTGCTATGGCAGGCACGACTTCAGGCGAGCATAACGGGTACAGTAGCGCGGCCATGCGGCTTCAGGCATCAGGCGAGCACGGTACAGCAGTGCAGCGTCAGGCAAAACACAACTCATCTGCCCGGAGGTCAGCGGCTTCAAGCTGTAGTGATACCGACGGCGGTTCGGGCTTGCGTCGACCTGTAACGATGCTGCATGATAGCACCCCACGGGTCATGACTCATAAGTGCAAAGTCGCCGGCGTACATGCAAGCCCCATCAGCGAGCACGCTAAGGACGGTTCGCGATGGCAATTGATTGATCCAGTAGCGATCTTAATCTACAGGATTAAAAAGCTCCCACATGCACAAAGTAATCTAGTTAAAAGGACAGGAGATGAAACGCAAGAACAAAAACAGCTCGCGTATAACATCCGTCACAACAAAACTCAAGAACTGATCCCGTAGGAAAGGATTAGAAGCCGACTAACCCATTGCCTTTTGACATGATAGTTGTTTCATGCCGCGTAGGGTATATAGGCAGAGGTCATGGACTTACCTGCTCGATGGTGTCCGCGATCAACGCGTCGAGCTTGCCACAAATATTTCCAGACCAGTGCACCGCAGGGATTATCAATTGATGTCCCTCACAAAAGGAAACTGATCTAATGGGAATAAATCAAGAACGACTCACCTGATTTATAGAGCAAAAGTGCTGATAACGTATTAGAAATAATCTTTATCATGGATTCACCAAATCCATTTCCATACTCAATTCCAAGAAATAGGTGTGAGGAGATGATGGAGAACCCATTTTTCTTCCCCAAATCCCAAGAACAAGTACACAAGACACATAGAGATAGGTGGAGACTCATCTCTTCTTGTTCCACATTTAGATCCATACACAAGGGTTGTTTATATAAAGATGGAGGTGACCCTTCAAGGGTGGGAATGTGAAGATGTAAAGCCCACATAACTTATTGTATTCTTAACACTCCCCCTTGGGCGTACATCGCGACCAACTGATGTCTCATTAAAACTCCAAAAAACCCATTGGGAAAAAAGTTGGAGAAAGAGTTCATAGTTGTCGCTAGATGCGTTTACATATATTGTTGCCTTATTAAAAACCTTATGTGAGAAACTTAAAAGAAACTCACAAAGGAAAAAAGAGTATAACTAATGTATTATGGGCAATTATGATCTTTCAGATCAAATATTACTCTTGATTATTAATCCTGAACAAGGGCCATTGTATTGGAACAAGCTCCCCCTCAACCTTACAATAATATTTACAAACATCTTCTGGATGATATATAATCTTCTAGATTACAAAGTTCATGATCTTCAAGATCAAAACTCATAAATTCTTATTCAAGGGTGTTCTCCCCCTGAACCCTGCACATCTCTCAAATGTCTCATACGATTCCTCTAACACATTTATGGAATATGGTTGCGGAAAGAGACTTAGTGAACAAGTCTGCCAAATTGTCACACGATTTTGTTTGTGTAATGTTTACCTGACCTTTTTTCTAGAGTTCATGAGGGTAGAATTTTGGGGCTATATGTTTAGTCATGTTACTCTTTACATAGCCTAGATGCATTTGTGCAACACATGCTGCATTATCTTCTGGATATGGTTAATCACTCATCATAGCCACGCACATTCATGTGTGGCTTCATAGAGTGCAATTATCTCTGAGTGATTTGTCGATGTTGCTACTAAGGTCTGCTTACATGACCTCCAAGATATAGCCGTACCACCACAAAGAAAAATAAAGCCAGTCTGAGATCTTGCTTTATGGGGATCTGATAGATACCCAACATCTGCATAGCCCACCAAAGTCTGGCCTTGATTCTTCGGGAAAAATAAACTAAGATCTATGGTACCTTTGAGATATCTCAATATTGTCTTAATGCCAACCCAATGTCTTCTAGTTAGGGCTGCACTATATCTAGCGAGCAAATTAACCGTGAATGCAATGTCAGGTCTCGTGCAATTTGCTAAGTACATTAACGCTCCAATGGCACTTAGATACGGAACTTCGGGTCCTAAGATATTTTCATTATCATCCTTGGGTCTAAATGGATCTTTATCCTTGTCAAGAGATCTCACAACCATGAGTGTTTTCAAAGGATGAGCTTTTATCATATTAAATCGCTCGAGAACCTTCTTTGTGTAGGTTGATTGGTGTGTAAGTATTCCTTCAGGGAGATGCTCGATCTGCAGGCCTAAGCAGAATCGGGTTTTACCCAAGTCTTTCATCTCAAACTCCGCTTTAAGGTAGGTGCTTGCCTCCTTAATGTCCTCTGCACAACCTATGATATTCAAGTCATCAACATAGACTGAAATGATGCAAAATACATTATGGGATTTTCGTATAGATACACAGGGACAATCTTTGTTATTCACATAACCCTTCTTTAGGAGGAAGTCACTTAGCCGGTTGTACCACATCCGACTAGATTGTTTTAGCCCATACAATGATCTCTACAATTTAACACTGTACATGTTGTGATTGGCTCTATTACAGTCCAGAATTTTTAGTCCATCGGGGATTTTCATGTATCTGTCCAAATCTAGTGACCCATACAAGTATGCAGTTACAACATCCATCAACTGCATTTTTAGATTTAGACCTGCAACCATAGATATTAAATATCATAATGTTATGCCACTCATTACAGGGGAATATTTCTCATCGTAATCGATGCTGGGTTTCCGCGTAAACCCTTGTGCTACAAGCCTCGCTTTATATCTCACCACCACATTATTTTCATCTCTCTTACGGATGAATACCCATTTATATCCTACAGGGAATACATTGGGGGGGCGTACGAGCGATAGGCCCGAACACTTGCCTTTTATTAAGCGGGCACAATTCTGTCTCTATTGCTTCTTTCCATTTAACCTAATCTGAGCGTTTCTGACACTCTGCCATGGACTTTGGTTCAGGATCCTCATCAATCGCATCTGTGATTTTAGAGACAAAATGTATGTCGACAATTGTAGTCTTTCTATTATATAAATCTCCTATTTTACCATAATTTGTGGAAATTTCATTCAACTTATCCAGCTCTTCTTGATTTCCCAAAATACTTGAGTCTGGTTGTTCCGGTGCCCCCGTGCTCTGAGTTGTGCGCACTTGTGCACTAGGGCCTTCACCATCAGGGTGTATAACATCAGGGACAACTGATTGGGAATGTAATGCATATACTTCAGTATGTTGCCTTTGCGGACGTCTCCGCTTAGCCTCTTCTGAGTTTCCCAGATTTCTCCCCCTTTTCCTAGGATCGGGGATTTGAGAGTTTATACCCTCCATGGGTATCTCTACTCTCTCTGGTGCATTAGCCGCAGGGACGTGCGATTTTGACACTCCTCTTATATCAGCAAAAGCATCTGCTAAATTATTTGCTAAATGTTGCAGGTTTATTATTCTTTGAACTTCTAGTTCAGCATCTTTAGTACGTGGATCAAGTGAATGGATGCCAGTTGCATACCATTCTATTTCACGACATTCTTTTGATTTTAGGTATAATCCTCCCCCTAACGCCGGGAAATGGTCTTCATCAAAGACACTATCAGCATAGCGAGCTGTAAATAGATCACCAGTTTTAGGCTCCAAATATTTGATTATGGATGGAGTTTCATAACCAACATAAACCCCCAACTTTCAGTGAGGTCCCATAACTGTACGCTGGGGTGGTGATATCGGCACATAGACAACACAGTCAATTTTTTGCAGATGGGAAATCATAGGTTCTTGTCCACGTGTTAGTTGGAAAGGGGAAGTGGAATGATACGCAGTTGGTCTGTATTGGATTAGTGCAACAGCATGCAGTATGGCATGCCCCCAACAAATGGTAGGGAGTCTGCTACCTTGTAACAGTGGTCTGGCAATTAATTTAATTCTCTTAATGAGGGATTCAGCTAGCCCATTTTGAGTATGAACATGGGGTACAGAGTGCTCAACATCAATGCCCAGAGCAAGACAATAATCATTAAATGCTTTCGAGGTGAACTCTCCTGCATTATCCATCCGAATTGACTTAATGCGGTTCTCCCGGAAACTCACGCGTAATCGGATAATCTGGGAAATGAATTTAGAGAACGCATGATTCCGCATAGACAATAGGCATACGTGGCTCCACCTTGTTGAAGCATCTATAAGAACCATGAAGTACTAAACGGCCCAGACAAAGGATTTCCTGGGCCGCATATATCACCTTGGTTTCTCTCCAGGAAACCCAAGGGTTTGGTAATTAGCTTTCCTTTTGCACAAGACGTGCACAAAAAATCCCTTTGTTGAGGAAAGTGTATATCTTTAATGCCATGACCTGTGGAACTTTTTATGATTTTTTGTATCATTATTATTCTAGGGTGTCCTAGCCTTTCATGCCATATCTTGAAGGATTCTGGGTTTCTAAAGATTGTAGGCATCGCAACATATACTTGAGGGGCTCTAATTGTTGTCTAGTATATTCCAGAGGCGGTGCCAAGTGCCATTTCAACCACATTTGTTTTATTTTCATCTGATTGTGTGATGTACAAGAATTCAGTCATGCCTTCACATGCAGTAGCAACATGATAGCCACTGCATCGAATATCTTTAAAGATAATGAGAGTACATTCAGCTCCCGGATACAGAAAAGCTTCTTCAATGAAGATTTTAGTATTATTAGGGAGGACTACAATGGCTCGTCCGGAGCCAACAATGTGGCCATTGCTTTCGGCAATTGTTAAGAGTGTTTCAGTCTTTTTCTGCAGTGTCTAAAAATACCTCGTCTCTCTAAGAATTGTATTTGTGGCACAACTATCAACCAAGCAAGGTTCTTCATCGCCCTCCATTTGGAATATAACTCTTGTTCTATTTAAAATATAATGTTTATTCAGTTCATCAAGCAAATTGACATGAATAAATATTAAATAAAGAACATAATAGTGGACAATAATAATTAACTCAAAAGATGATTTTATTAATGTAAAGGGTCAGCCAAATGATAAAAACCATACGTGCTCAAGGTGCGATTCTAAAAGCAAGAAGCCGCACAAAATTATTTTGAGGATATGACTCATGAAAGGACATGATTACTCCATATCATGGGCTTCCTCGCCAAGAAGGTCATCCAAATCGAGATCGAAATCATCATCACCACCATTGGCAGCAGCACTAGTAGAGGCAACATTTGCATCAACATCCATATTATCAAGTACTGGAGTCTCAGTGGGTAAGGTCGGCACGCGGAGGTTTGCTCCAGTCTCATTTGCTGCAGGCACTTGGACAAAGTGAGCCTCTGGATCCTGGCGTCTCTTCCACTCTTGATACATTTGTATCAGGTGTGGTTCAGTCTTGCAAGTGCGAGACCAGTGCTTCATGGATCCGCAATGATAACAACCCTGATTGGGATGTTTAGCTCCGCCAGCATTGTCTTTAGGGCCCTTGTGTCCCTTACCATTATCATTGGGCTTCGGGCCTTTGTTTGCCTGCTTCTTGAAATTCCCTCTTTTAGGTCCTTTCTTGCCACCATGATGTTGGCCCCTGTATGGGAAAGGAGCCTTTCCCTTGCCATTACGGAAGGTAGCATGTGCTTCAGGCACACCTTGTGAGCCAGCAGGGCGCATGTGAAAATTCTTCATCAAGAGATCATTCTGGGTTTCGGCAGCAAGTAGGACTTGGATCAGTTCAGAGTACTTCCTGTACTTGTTGTTGTGGTACTGCTGCTGGAGTACAATGTTGGAAGGGTGGAAAGTCTCAAGTGTTTTATCTATCATTTCTGATTCTGTGACGTTCTGCCCACAGAAATAAAGCTGGCCGACAATGCGGTGAAGTGCAGTGTTATATGCC
Source organism: Eleusine coracana subsp. coracana (assembly GCA_032690845.1). Classification (NCBI taxonomy): domain Eukaryota; kingdom Viridiplantae; phylum Streptophyta; class Magnoliopsida; order Poales; family Poaceae; genus Eleusine; species Eleusine coracana. The sequence continues at coordinate 6,264,372 of CM064430.1, forward strand.
CCACTGTCTTGTAGTCAAGGAAGGGAAGTTGACCCAGTCACGCCTAGCCTTAGGAAGCAAGATAGCTTTCTGTTTGCCAAAGCGCTCCTCGAGGGAGGACCATAGAGCAAGCAAGTTGCACACCTCCAGATACTCCATCTTCAAATCGGGGTGGATATGGTGCCTTATCAGGATCGATGCCTTTGCCACTTCATGACGTGGAAGCTCAGGAGCATTGGCAGCACGTGGGGGTGATCGTGTGAGATAATTGCATTGCTGCTAGGTGGAACTCACAAACCACCCACGTCTGGTAGTTGTTGCCATCCAGGGCAAGCTGCTTGAAGTGCTGAGCAGCAATGTTGGCCATTTCCTAAAAAATATCATGCAAATATACTTCAGGGTAGCTTTCTGCTTGAAGTGTTTAATTACATCCGCAGCAATGTAATTAAACACTCTTAATTACATGCTTATTTACCTGAAGTATATTTGCATGATATTTTTTAGGAAATGGTCAACATTGCTGCTCAGCACTTCAAGCAGCTTGCCCTGGATGGCAACAACTACCAGACATGGGTGGTGGACTATGAGTTCCACCTAGCAGCAATGCAATTATCTCACACGATCACCCCACGTGCTGCGGATGCTCCTGAGCTTCCACGTCATGAAGTGGCAAAAGCATCGATCCTGATAAGGCACCATATCCACCCCGATTTGAAGATGGAGTATCTGGAGGTGCGCGACTCGCTTGCTCTATGGTCCACCCTCGAGGAGCGCTTTGGCAAACAGAAGGCTACCTTGCTTCCTAAGGCTAGGCAAGACTGGGGGCAACTTCGCTTCCTTGACTACAAGACAGTGGGGGCATATAACACTGCACTTCACTGCATTGTCGGCCAGCTTTGTTTCTGTGGGCAGAACGTCACAGAATCAGAAATGATAGATAAAACACTTGAGACTTTCCACCCTTCCAACATTGTACTCCAGCAGCAATACCGCAACAACAAGTATAGGAAGTACTCTAAACTGACCCAAGTCCTACTTGCTGCCGAAACCCAGAATGATCTCTTGATGAAGAATTTTCACATGCGCCCTGCTCGCTCACAAGGTGTGCCTGAAGCACATGCTACCTTCCATAATGGCAAGGGAAAGGCTCCTTTCCTACAAGGGCCAACAGCATGGTGGCAAGCAAGGACCTAAAGGGGGGAATTTCAAGAAGCAGGCAAACAAAGGACCGAAGCCCAATGATAATGGTAAGGGACAGAAGGGCCCTAAAGACAATGCTAGTGGAGCTAAACATCCCAATCAGGGTTGTTATCATTGCGGATCCATGAAGCACTGGTCTCGCACTTGCAAGACTGAACCACACCTGATACAAATGTATCAAGAGTGGAAGAGACGCCAGGATCCAGAGGCTCACTTTGTCCAAGTGCCTGCAGCAAATGAGACTGGAGCAAACCTCCGCGTGCCGACCTTACCCACTGAGACTCCAGTACTTGATAATATGGATGTTGATGCAAATGTTGCCTCTACTAGTGCTGCTGCCAATGGAGGTGATGATGATTTCGATCTCGATTTGGATGACCTTCTTGGCGAGGAAGCCCAGGACATGGAGTAGTCATGTCCTTTCATGAGTCATTTCCACAAAATAATTTTGTGCGGCTTCTTGCTTTTAGAATCGCACCTTGAGCACATATGGTTTTTATCATTTGGATGAACCCTTTACATTAATAAAATCATCTTTTGGGCTAATTATTATTGTCCTCTATTATGTTCTTTATTTAATATTTGTTCACGTCAATTTGCTCGATGAACTGAATAAACATTATCTTTTAAATAGAACAAGAGTTATATTCCAAATGGAGGGCGATGAAGAACCTTGCTTGGTTGATAGTTGTGCCACAAATACAATTCTTAGAGAAACGAGGTATTTCAGACATTGCAGAAAAAGACTGAAACACTCTTAACAATTGCCGGAAGCAATGGCCACATTGTTGGCTCCGGACGAGCCATTGTGATCCTCCCTAATAATACTAAAATCATCATTGAAGAAGCTTTTCTGTATCCGGGAGCTGAACGTGCTCTCATTACCTTTAAAGATATTCGACGCAGTGGCTTGCTACTGCATGTGAAGGCATGACTGAATTCTTGTACATCACACAGTCGGATGAAAATAAAACAAATGTGGTTGAAAAGGCACTTGGCACCGCCTCTGGAATATACTACACAACAATTAGAGCCCCTCAAGAATATGTTGCGATGCCTACAATCTTTAGAAACCCAGAATCCTTCAAGATATGGCATGAAAGGCTAGGACACCCTGAAATAATAATGATGCAAAAAATCATAAAAAGTTCGACTGGTCATGGCATTAAAGATATACATTTTCCTCAACAAAAGGATTTTTTATGCACGTCTTGTGCAAAAGGAAAGCTTATTACGAAACCATCTTACCTTAAGATAAAGACGGAACCCTTGGGTTTCTTGGAGAGACTCCAAGGTGATATATGCGGCCTAATAAATCCTTTGTCTGGGCCATTTAGATACTTCATGGTTCTTATAGATGCTTCAACAAGGTGGAGCCACGTATGCCTGTTGTCTACGCGGAATCATGCTTTCTCTAAATTCATTGCCCAGATTATCCGATTACGCGTCCGGTTTCCCGGAGAACCGCATTAAGTCAATTCGGATGGATAATGCAGGAGAGTTCACCTCGAAAGCATTTAATGATTATTGTCTTGCTCTGGGCACTGATATTGAGCACTTTGTACCCCATGTTCATACTCAAAATGGGCTAGCTGAATCCCTCATTAAGAGAATTAAATTAATTGCTAGACCACTGTTACAAGGTAGCAGACTCCCTACCAGTTGTTGGGGGCATGCCATACTGCATACTGCTGCACTAATCCAATACAGACCAACTGCATATCATTCCACTTCCCCTTTCCAACTAACATGTGGACAAGAACCTGTGATTTCCCATCTGCGAAAATTCGGTTGTGCTATCTATGTGACGATATCACCACCCTAGCGTACAGTTATGGGACGTCACCGGAAGTTGGGGGTTTATGTTGGTTATGAAACTCCATCCATAATCCGGTTTATGTTAGTTATGAAACTCCATCCATAATCCTATATATTGGAGCCATTTGTACACCTATAGAGGAGAAAAATGAGAATCAAGTTCCACTAAGCATCCATCATGTATCTCTTGTGTTCTTTACTTGAGTGATCAAGGGAAAGGGAAACGAGTTAATCTCCATCTACTTCTCACACCTCATGTGCTGCCGGGGAAGACGGGGATTAGGGACATCATTTACTCCTAACAGTCATTTATGCTCTTTCTAAAGAGTTAAAATCTTTTGCATAGTCGAGACTTTGCACTAGATTAATTTTCCTAGACAAATGAATCTCTCCAACTTACATGCTCTAATCTACCATTTCTCTTCATTCTGAATGATGATTTGAACAATATTGTGTCACAACAAATATATGTTAATAACCGAATTTCTAAATGGTATGAGTAATTTGGGTCAATCTTGGGCAATAATCTAAAATAGCTAGATATTCAGCTTAGGGATTTTTACTTGTTAGTAACATTCCTTTGAGTGACACTTCTTGTTATCTGCATATGCAAGCTTTTCTCAACACACTCTACCATGAATTGTATTAGAAAACATGACCCTGAAGGCATTTCCTAATGATCATAATTGATGTGCATTTTTCCCTGAAGGATATATTTTGGCTATGAATGTATTTCATTTTTGCTTGCATATTGTATTAGGCCCCAAAGACTAAGAAGAAAATTTTATTGTAAATTAATTTTGCAAACTTGTGATAGTAATCCACTACTATTTGTGGACCCTAACCCAAAGTTAAGGATCTCTCTCTTGTAGAAGAGAATATCTAATTTTTGTGATACTCTATTAATATTAAGTACAATCTCACTACATATAAATGATGAAAATCTCCCTCTTGTTGACGTGCGTAAGATTTTCCAAATACATCACCACCACAGCATACATTAGACACCACCAGAAGTGGATGGTCGGGGGATATTTAGTATGCTTCTGTTTAAATATCTCAGCATTAGGGGGAGAAAGTGTGGAGTTTGCCAGAACTATATCTTATTGAGGAGAAATCAAATATGAATTTATTTGAAACATATATAATGCTACTACTTGAAGTAGATGTGGATATACCCGGGATTTAATATCATATCCATGTTTGACTTGTTGGCACACATTCGAGATTTGTGGGGACGCTTACAGATCAAAGATTTTAGTGCCATAGTCAAAGCATAATCTATATAGAAAAGTAGTCCTCTTATGTACTCCTGATGAATTATCACCCTGAAGGTACCTCTAGATGAGGATTATCCTAGCAGATTGCGTGCTTATTATAATGCTAGGAACTCGAAACAACTATGAATCTTTCATACTGGGAAATCACGAAGATCACTTTATTATGTCAAAGTGGAGAAGAAACGTGTCAACATTATTTGTGCCTCTATGAATTGCTGAGTTTCTTATAGGGAGAACCAGATCCGGAACAAAGTCCTAGGCACGAGTGCTTGAAGCTCTCATAACGGGTCAAATAAATTGCAATTGAGGCTGAACCAAAAATCACTAAATAAAAGTCACAAACATGTTGTTTGGACATTTATGGGTCACATTATGATTAATGAGGTGGTGAAAACTGATGGTTCAAAATGGTCAGAATAGACCAAATCCTACATGAGACATTGTTCTGTTCCATTATATATCTGGCAAATATATTTAAATTATAATATGTAGTATAAATGATTATTTTGCTCAAGGTTCTAGAAGAACAATAAGATACATGTCTAGAAGATTAAATAATCTGAGAATATATTTTTATGACATGGGATCAAAAGACTAGACTTCAACACATGTTGTCGTCAGGGGGAGTATGTGCTTAATGATTGATCATCATTTACTAGACATGAAAGTCTGAGACATACCTGGAAGGTATTATATGAACTTAAACATAGTTTTTTTTTCATATATGGTCTTGAAGCCTTAGTCATGATATATTTAGATCCAGTAAATCAACACCACCAATACACATGAGCTTATTGTTCATGTTACCTTATTACTCTTATATTATTGATCCATATGTAATATGAAGTAAAACTCTCTAGATGTAATCCATACATGAATATGTCTCTATATTGATACATTTAGTAGAAAGTGTTGAAGCTCTCATATCAGGTCAAATAAATTGCAATTGAGGCTGAACCAAAAATCACTAAATAAAAGTCATGAACCTATTGTTCGGACATTTATGGGTCACATTATGATTAATGAGGTGGTAAAAAGTGATGGTTCAAAAGGGTCAGAATAGATCTGGCAAATATATTTAAATTATAATATGCAGTATAAATGATTATGAAAATAATAGAGATCCTAGAAGGACTCGTAATAAATTGTATGATGTGACATGTAAATCTCATACCAAAATTTTCTTTCTAAAAGAAATACCTATATCTCTGGCAGAGATAGTTTTTTCTTGGAGGAATTTCCTAGAAGGAACCAAACAATTTATTAGTCTAAATACACCAATGATCATATTGTCCAAATGGACAGTGACCCATTTTAGACCCGATAATGAATGAATTGAGGAATACAAACACTAGAAGTGTGCCAAACTAACTTGTGCAACTCTTTGTTAGAAGTACTAGAAGTACCTTAACACTCATGATATATTTATCTATCATATGCATACCTACCAAAAGTTTATATTGGCGATATCCTCTAGCACCATAAAGGTATAATTGGTGTTACTGGTAATTTTATCCCCATTATGCCAATATATTAGACTAGATATATTTTTTACTTTACCATGTAGCCAATGAGATTATCCTTTAAAAGAATCACTAGTTGATCCCTGAAGGACTCAGGCTAAAGTTTTATGGAAATTAAGTTACAAATGCATTAAAGCTTGGAGCTTTACAAAGCATCGCTAGAAGGTGCATGCAAGTGTAATTGTATTACACTCCTAGTTCTACGTAAGAACATTGAAATTTGCATTGCATAATTATGTTAGTATTGTGATGTGTGATAGAAATCTAAATGCATTACTCCTAGAGCTTATTTTTCTCAAAGTTCTAGAAGAACAATAAGATACATGTCTAGAAGACTAAACAATCTGAGAATATATTTTTATGACATGGGATCAAAAGACTAGACTTCAACACATGTTGTCGTCAGGGGGAGTATGTGCTTAATGGTTGATCATAATTTACTAGACATGAAAGTCTGAGACATACCTGGAAGGTATTATATGAACATAATCATAATTTGTTTATTATATGGCCTTGAAGGCTTAGTCACTATATATTTAGATCCAGTAGATCAACACCACCAATACACATGAGCTTATTGTTCATGTTACCTTACTACTCTTATTTTATCGATCCATATGTAATATGAAATAAAACTCTCCAGATGTAATCCTTACATAAATATGTCTCTATATTGATAAACTTCCAGTAGAAAGTGTTGAAAGATATAATTAAATATCATTGTAAGGTTGAGGAGGAGCTTGTTCCAATACATTGGCCCTTGTTCAGGATTGATAATCACGAGTAATATTTGATCTGGAAGATCATAATTGTCCAGAAGACATTAATTGCACTCTTTTTTCCTTTGTGAGTTTTTTTTAAAGTTTCTCACACAAGGTTTTTAAGGAGGCAACAATATATGCAAACACATCTAGCGACAATTATGAACTCTTTCTCCAACTTTTTTCCCAATGGGTTTGTTTGGAGTTTTAATGAGACATCAGTTGGTCGCGGTGTACGCCCAAGGGGAAGTGTTAAGAATACAATAAGTTATGTGGACTTTACACCTTCACATTCCCACCCTTGAGGGGTCACCTCCATCTCTATATAGACAACCATGTGTATGAATCTAAAGGGGGAATAAGAAGAGATGACTCTCCACCTATCTCTATGTGTCTTGTGTGCTTATTCTTGGGATATAAGGGAAGGAAAACGGGTTCTCCATCATCTCCTCACGCCTATTTCTTGGAATTGAGTATGGGAATGGATTTGGTGAATCCATGATAAAGATTATTTCTAACAGTTCCATCCTATACTACGAAGGGTTGTAGAAAGAAGAATTGGAGGATTTGATGAAACTAAATACACAATCGGATGGTAGACAATTTGTAGGTGACGTGGCTCAATGTGAGGGCAGGAAAATAGCAATAATAACACTTAGTGGGTTGCATCTTTTATAGGTATATAGATAACAAAGCGATCACACTCTCAATGTTATAATTTATCATATTAATTGAAGTTGAAAAATTAAAATTACTCACTATTGGCATTACAAACATCTCTACATATGGTTTTTATTTATCCTGTTATGGAAATAAGACCGAAATAGTATATAGTGTTCAGGCGTAAACCTATTTCAAACAAGTTAATCTATTTCCTCACTAGAAGAAAATTGAGTTGAATCCGATTAGTTCCTATAAGTGAAGGAAAATTTACTTACTTGCTTTTTGGGACCACATAGACAGAGAGTTGGTTAGTTGTGTGCAGTTCCATTCAAACACTAAGTCATTTTAGCCTTAAAAAACTTCAATCAATCTATATATTCAAATGTGTAGTAGCCTAATATAACTTTGTACATGTTTGAAAATTACTCCCTTTTATTAATAAAAAAGTATTCAAAATACATGTATATAATTAAAAAGAAATAAATATAAAAATTCACAACTTTTCATGTTAATTAAGAGAATAGAAAATGTTTTTCCATAATGATGAAATGATTCAATAATTGGATTGAAATAAGACATAATCTATACTATAAAGATTAAACTTCGACCCATCTAAACACACCCTACAACCTATATACCCAACAAATCTAGACCTTTGATTCTACTTCCCTTTCAGTTATAGCCCTCTAATCAATTCCGGGCCCATTGCCTTGTATGACATGACAAAAATTTTCTATACTATAAAGATTAAACTTCGACCCATCTAAACACACCCTATAACCTATATACCCAATAAATCTAGACCTTTGATTCTACTTTCCTTTCAGTTATAGCCCTCTAATCAATTCCGGACCCATTGCCATGTATGACATGACAAAATTTTACATGGAAAATCCTCCTCGTCTGCCACTTTTTTTGGAACTTTTTACACCACAGCAATTTGACCCGTGCCCGTGTGTACCCACTCAATTGTTTCCTTTTTTCTCTCTCTGTTTGTGTGATTGCCTCCATCGTGTTTCATCCCTTTCATCCCCATCATTTCTCACTTTCCTTTGGTTAGCCCAGTCTCTGAGTATGATGAAATCCAACCCAGCAACACGATGAAGCGGTGTTTATCAGGATTCAGGATCTCAGGTCCGAGATTGAGAGCCCACTGCACGCGCCAGCAAAGGTGCTGGGCAGAGATGATGCGTGTCGGCGTGGTTTAGAAATGGTACAGAGCGGCAGCAGCGGCGGCAGCTGCGAGCGTGCCTTTGGTTCCAGCAGATGGATGCCCACCAAGCCGCCTCGCCAAGCACGCGCTTGGCCGAGGCTGCCCCGCCGGCACGCCACCCCGTTGAGCCACCTCACGCGCGGCTGCCCGAGGACGAGAGCGCAAATCGCCACCGCCCACTTGTGCCTCCTTCACCGCCTGCCATCGCCGGTGGCGGCTGTCCAGTCATCGCTGCAGCTAGGGTTAGTCTCTTGCTTCTTATTTGTTTTTTCTCCCTTTGTTATCATGTTCGATGGAGATTCAAGAGGCTGGAGGCTGAGAGCAGTGGGACCAGCATAGAGGCACGGTCATCTCGACAAGTCTACGTCGTCCCCATCTCCTATCTACAGCCCATGAACCTCGCCACCTCGGTCTTCGGATGCGGCCTGACGCTGCGGCGGCATTGTGTCTTCAAGCATGGCCGCTACTCTCATGGCCTCCGGGATGCCGGAGCCGCCCTTCATTAATGTCGAGAACTCCTCTCCCCATTTGTACAGGTATACGAGATCGTCGCCTTGAAGGTACCGTACGCATCTTCCTCCTTTTCATTTGCTTTTCGTGATGGGTGGTCGATCAATTGTCTTGTGTGATTGATTGGTCGGGATGGGGAACACTTTATGAGTTAGGGGAAGCAAAAAAAAAATGATAAGCATGGTTAGTTATTTTATTTTATTTTGTAGCTTTTATCACGGTTAGGATTTTGAAAATTCCATGAATAATTCGAGATGCAGTGTGTTGCCTCTCTAGAGGCAATCTCTTCTTTTGTATGATGTCCACATTACACAAACAACTCTGTATTTCAATGATGTATGCATTCAAAAGGAACAGAGCTTTGTCACTCTTTGCAGTTTCTGAATTTGGACTCACAAGGTTAGCGGCTGATTCCAATACACATCAAAAGGATTGTCATGGTACTATCTGGTAAGTAATATGTATATGCACATGTGATCTCTGTTTCAATCTTGTAATAGATGTCAAGTAAGCTTTGGTAAGTAATAAAAGGACCTACATAGTTATATAATATAATGTCTTAAGAGCCGTTGTCCTGGTAGGCTTTGCTATTTGGCACTTCTGTTGAATTTTGCATTTACAGAAAATTATTAGCTATTGAATTTTGGTGCAAAATTTCATAATATTGATTTGGACGAACTGACTCAAGACGTACAAGGAAAACGTACTGATTGGCAGACAAAATAGAAGGCAAGTAAAATTATTTCCAATTCACATAACACATTAGCTGATGCATTTATTGTCTTCCAAATAATGATGTCAGTTCTCAATTGTTTAAATCAGTTTTTGTGGAAAATTCCGAGCATTATTGACAATGAAAGCTAATGTTTGCTTGCAGGAATATTTTGACTGGATCTATCTTTTACTAATTCTGAATTGGCGATCAGCGACTTGAATGATTTGTGAGATGGGTGTTGCACCATGTTATTTGAATACTTTCTAGGTAATTTTCCAGGTGCTGCATATGTCATGCATGGCGTTGATTGACTGCAGATTTCCAGCATTGTGCTGTTAATCTATAGATCATACTTATGCTTAAGTTGTTTTTCAGTCGCTTTTTCTGTAAATACTTCTATATTCTTTTTCTTAATTGATGATAGCTGACACATCATTGTCTGATGAGCTTTTCCATTGTTGCGGATGCCATGAATCTTTTGAAAATGTAGGCAAGAAAAGTTCGTATCTGAGTAATATTTTATATATACGAGAAACTACAATTAATTGATGATTTTGAGATTCTTTCCTTATCTACCATGATCTGAATTTTGGTTCTTTCTACAATGAGTATGGCACAACAAAAGTTAGTTCCTTGCTTACATACATACGGACAAGGAAATAACTCAGGATGGATCTCCTTCATGTAGATACTCTGCCACAATTTGCTTTTGGTGGGTTTTTCACTGATGATCTATGTGATTCCTAATTACTGCTTTGTGTTCAGTTTCTATTTCAGAGTGTAGGTGTAGTCAAATGCCACATAAAAAAAGTAATCAAAGTTTCGCTTACTGATGTTATACTCTTCTGCTGTTTTTCTTTTTGTATAGACTGAACTTGGGTGATACAAGTTCAGTTTGCTTTCTCACCACATTCTGGTTGAATTATCTGTTGCATCTCGCATCAACTGAACACTATCCATCAGACTTTCATATAGATCTCGGACTACCACATCTACCAACTGATGGTTTCTCCTATATTCACAAAATGATAGTGTATGAAAAGATATAGGTGAAATTGCTCCATAAATCCAGCTGTGATCTGGATTCTGGATGAAGCATTGCCCACCTATTTTAGCTTTCTTCCCTAACCAAGAAAGTCGGGTATGTATTGAAATAAACCATCAAACTAATCTAACCAAGTTTGCACATCATTGCAGGAAACAAACTGTGGGTTTGAGTTCTATTCGAAAGGCATTTTTCTTGTTTGATGCTCTGAACTGGTAGTGTGTACTGAAAAGAATAAATGTAATTTTCTATTTTGATCATGATGTCATGGTATCTAAATATGCAAATGGGTCAAAATAATCATATGCTGACCTAGCAAGATCCCTTGTTATGTTTGTTTGATGCTGGTAAATAGTGTCTATTTTGGTTACCAGACACAATAAAATTGTTGGGCCTAGCAAAGGTGAATGAAGAAATATTTTTAGTCTTTAAGAATTTAGGGCTTGTGATATTTACTATCAATTTTTGTCCAATTGTGCAGAATTCACATTATATTGACTTCCCTTTCCATTTCTGCCAAATATTGTTTTTCCAGATCATTTGAACTATCGATACTAATAGACCATTCATTTTTTTGCTGACTAATTAGACATAATTTAATTCCTTTAATTGGTTATCATTTGAAGCCTTTTTAGTACACCTTATTATTTATAAATAATCTAATCTTTAATGTTGGTTGTTTGGTTTAGAGATTGAAGAGATCACAATGACAGGTCAAGTGGTTAAAGAGCAGGATGTGATGCGAGAACATTTCATAGGCCGATTTTCTATACTTTTATCCTTGTGATCACCTTAGAACTCGAGGGGATATGATCATTTGTTGAAACACGAAGAATATGCAAGCATGGACCTCAAAATGAAGATGCAGTATGTTAGTTGTGATGCATAACTAATTTCATGTGTCTTTCTCAGTAAAACATTGTTAATATATGATGCTAGGATGAATTCCTGTGTGTGCAGGTCAAAAAATGAGTATTTATAATAAACTTTTCTAATATAAAGATTAATGTATCCTTGTTTGATCATAGGGTACTCTACTTCACAATTATATCTTCATGGCCTTTAGTTCCTGCGTATGGCTCATAATATACTCGCATTGACCTTGGCCCGCTCCTGCACTGTTAGCAGCAACTGATTGTATGTGCCTTAAAATGATTGTATTGGCCCTAAAATAAGTGCTAGAAAAAGCTGCTATCGTTGATGGTGTATAACCAACCGTGAGAGGGAGGGTTTGCTAGAATGAATTTTAGACGTTAGAACACATCAGCGGAGGGTGCAATAGTACTGATGACAAAAATTGAAGGTAGATACATGCTTGAGTTTATACTTCAAGGGAGACATCTAACTATGATAATATCAACTCGTGTAGCATAAACTTTTTTCTACTTACCCATCTTTCAACAACAATGGGAACATTAATCTGTCTTTTTGCACATATTTTCATTTAGTTTATTTAGATTTATAGAACAATGGCAATGTGCGTGTCGCACGTGCAAAAAGCTAGTATATGTAAGAGAGATTATATATTGTTAATTTTATAACTTGATATCAAGACTAGCCGTGCAAATGCGTGGGTAGGTCGACTAGTTATCTAGTAAATTACCTATGTGTCCCTATGAATCAACAGTCTGATTAGATTTATACTACTTAACCCTTTTAAATAGTATAATCCACACCGTAACAGGAGTCTTAAAAAAACAAGGCAAATGCGAGACCTTGTATCATCGCTCATCAAAAACTCCAATTGGATTAAAAAAAATGGCAAGGATGGATCCTCACCTTGCCGTTGTCTTGATGCCGTTAGGATTAGGCATTGTGTGCAGACAAAGAATAAATGCTCGCGTGCCACTGCCTTGCTTCCTTGATGATGCCTTTGCCGTATAGGTCCATCGTTTTTCTAAAGGAAGAGTCAACAATGGAGTTGGCTTGCGGAGGGGACGATGAAGCGGAGGGGAAGATGAAAGGCATACTACCGCCTGGCTTATACGGAGAACAAACGGACAGTGGCCTGAGTGCTAGGTGGAGAACAAACCGACAACGGCCTGCTAGACGTTAGATCTAGTGCATTGCCGCCATGGCTATGAGAGAGGGGTGGTGAGATCGTGAGAGATAGGGATGATGGGACGAAACAAGGGGGGTGACAAGTGCACTGTGCACATGGCCTCAGGCATGGGCCACCCCCATCCAGCCGATTTGCCCGGACGGAGCCATCCAGGCCACAGATCAGAGTCATCCTTAGCGGCGGGCGGCCTCGTCGTGGTGCAGATTGGCAACACTCATCAGGATGTGGGGAAGGAGACAGAGTGACACTTGCTTTTGTCCTGAAGGAGGAGGAGGAAGGCGCAGCGCCATGATGACTTCTGCTGTTGCTCGGGGCCAAGGAGAGAGGAGGAGGAGGTGGCATGGCGGTTGTCGCACGGGGCAGGGGAGAGAGGAGGATGGCGAAAGGGAAGAGGAAGCAAAGAATTAGGGTTGGAGAGGGGAGGCGGTGGGCGGACATGCGAGTGAGCTGTGGTAGGGTCCACTTGGTGGCACGGTTTTTATATGGTGTGGAGGACGACCGCTTAAGTGAGAGGTGGGTAAACTCAGGATGTCGGATTGAGATCTAACGATTTTAGGTTGACGTATTGACCAGACAATAGATTAAAGAGGATTGTAGACGACCTCACTGTAATTCATAGATTGGTAAAGATTTCAAGGAGAACTGTTCCCTTTCTTTTTTTCCCTCTAAATAGGTGGTTGGAAACACGATCTACAGATGTATGAGCTCTTAGTTGAGGACCATTAATTAGGAAAATTTAAATGCATTCAAATTCTTTATTCACATGTCATGTTTATTTATTTTGTAAGAGAAAATTGAATGCTTAATGAAGGAAATGCAAGTGACAATTTGACTAATCCAATATTGAACAGCTCAGAACCAAATATAGTGGTGCACTGCTCATAGCTTAACTGGTTGGGTGTCCATCTGGATTTGAGTTTCTGCCCAGCATTACCTATCCCTTGCAGCAACACTGGTCTGAGCAAGCAAGCAGGCAGCTGGAGTAGCACGCGCTCGAGAAGCAGGCAAGCAGGCGGCAGGAGCCACATGTACGCGCAATCACCGATCGGCAAACAGGCGGCAGCATGGCGTGGATGGCCCAGCGCCTCTGCGAGTGCCCTGCAACGTTCACGCTGCTGCTGCAGGGGACGCCCCGTCACACAGCACACACGCATGCGCTGCTCTAGGCTCAAGCTCGGCAAACTATATATATCATTGGTGTAGTATCACTAAGTAAAAAAAGGTCTTTAGAGACTCTGCTCTAAAAATATGTCATTGCAGACTCTGATTTTCACGTCTGCAATGACCCACTTATTGCAGATCGTTTTCTCAAGACGAGTCTTTGATGCAGCAATTGTTGTAGACTCGACTCAGCAAAAAAGAGTCTGCAATAGTAAGTTATCGAAGACTCGATTTAGCAAAGAAGAGTCTGCAGTTTTCCAGTACGTTTCTCTTGACCCCATGTGTTTTTCTTTCTTTGATCATAACGTGTGAACCAACCTTGACAACTCAATTTATTTATCTACCTCCTCTGTACCTTTCTCTTGAACCCATGTGTTTTCACTGTGGAGAAATTCAAATGGAAGGAAAGAACACACAAGTCAATACTACAAAAATTACTTTCAGCAACGGACCGTAAATGGCTTTTGTGACGGTAAAGAGTCCGTCACAATCATTACTGATTTATAGCCGCCTAAAAGCTAGTGGGTGCATTTGAGGTGCAACAGTATATGTCCAAAGGTTATTTGCAACCAGTGCCAGGTGATTCTAGCCACCTAATTAAAAGCTGGAACATCCTTTCTTGCATACAAATGACAAGGCATGAATGCGGTGCTTGTTTATCACACAACAATCATATAACTATAGCTTCGAGCGTGGGAGGCATCATCGAGATAAGACCATGCCTGCACAGACGGCAATACAGAGCCCCTGCGTCGCCAGGACTTATTTGCAGAGCCTCTATGTTCTGGTGCTTTCTCTGCCCCTACCCGTGTGCTATCGGCTCCCACACCACCTTTCATAACCTGTCCACATCATGTCTCTTGATCGGCTCGATTCACTCTGCCATGCGCTTCCTGCTGGTGTCCGGTCCCCACAGTCCTCCTCCTGATGGAGATAGTTCAGGGCGTGGGAGCACTATCGTCGGAGCCCGGCTTTCTCCTTGCCGTTTCCATGGTTTCTCAGTGTTTTCTTCCTCGTGAAGCAGGCAGATGCAGGGGTGCCTGCTCAAGCAAGCAGATGGTGGCTGTGCTCACTCTAATATCTAACTCTGGCAGGCAGTGCGACAAAAGCATGGCCAACACCTTGGGTGATTGGGTCTTTCCACAACACTATGGCTTGGGAGGCGTCAGCAAAAAAGAGACTCCATGATACCTATGTGTTCAAAGAGATTATGGAGGCCTTCGGTCAATGAAACACCGAGGCAGTGACCTACTAATGGACCTAGCTTTGGATTCATCCCAACACTGGAACCGACCACATAAAGGTAGTCCCGACTCTATTCTGTATTGCACGGTGGCGACACATATGTTGGCAGACTAGAGCTTGCTTGAGTGTTCAATAATGCCACATAAAAGATATCAAAGTAAGCTTGACTAAGGTTGACTCCCTACAATTTACCCTGAAGTTCTATCACTTTTTTGGTTTTACGTGATAGATGAGAGAAAACAAAACAAGAACTCTTTTGCAAAGAGCCAAAGAACATCCATGAGGATATTGCTAGTCTTCAAGCTACTGTTCTCCCTTTTCTGTATAACTGCAATACTTCGAGGAAAGGGATGTGCATAGTCCAAAAAGAATTGTTTCACGATAAATGTTTAAGATTCATGGCCATGCTTTACACGTCACATGTTAATTTCTCTAGGTTTGATCCGTGTACTATACTATTACATCATAGTGTTGTCATTATTTTTTCACATGAATGACTGTTATATGTTATTAAGAAACAAAGTTAAGATCTAATGATGTAATTATCAACAATAAGGTTCTATGGTTTTACCAATACAAAATTAATACATTCAAAGTTAAAAATAAAATTGGGTTTTAGGACTCAAGTTTGTAATTAGCATGAACCTCAAGAAGTCTTTTTATGCTTGGAGATACGCGCTTCAAAGTTAGAAACAATGCATGTAGAATTACATAAGTTTTAATTTTTTTTATAGCATCGAAACTAAAATAAGCCAATTAAGTTTTCTTTAGTAATCTGTTAGAAAAAAGAAAAGTTGCACAATCCCTACTCCTTTGAACGTGCCATATAACCAATGGTGTGGTCTGAGCATCCATGTGACTGGTATATGCAGCGCCAAAGAGAAAGAGAAATATGTTATACAGCTAGATAGCATAGACCTTGTGAGCTATTTATCTTGGGAAAATAATGGGTGCAAAGCAAACCCAAAGTTATCACGTCCGGTCCAGAATGTGAGGTGTGGATGAAACAGCTGAATCCACCATGAAATTTACAACAATGGACCCCCCACGGCCATCTATAACATTTCACAGAAAGCACATAGGTCTAAATCACAATCATACTTCGGCTGTGGGGGTTAAGTACAAAATGTTCACAGCTTCATCCAGGTCGCATGTTCTGGATCAGTCGCGGTATGTTTGAGTTTGCACGTTTGCACTGAAGTGGAGATTTGCATCCAATATTCTCCCATTTATATTGAGGGTCTAGTCTTGAACAGGATTGCTCAATCAATTTGCAGCCTTTTGCTTTGTGCTTTGGTAGTCCCGATGCTTTGAGAAAACATGTTGAATGAAAGGGTGTTGTGTAACTCAGCATATGTGTATTACCGTACCTGGTGGGTTTGGACAGCATTGCGCTAGGATATGATGGGTAAATCAGGGATAGGAACTCCAATAATAGATGGTAGCCACTTAATCTATGTTGTCCGGCTCAAAACAACGAGCTGGACTGAATGGTAAGGTGCTAGAATGTCTGGCTCGTGTCAAATCAAGTCGGTTAAGGGCAGAATCTTAAAGAATACAGCGAGATCTCAAAATAAAAGGTTGTGTGCTGCTTGTGTTTTTCTTAGATAATGGAGAAAAGTTTCTACATTTTGCATCATCCAGTGCATATAGCCAAAGTACAACATTAGTACAATGTTTATGATATGAAAGCAATGAAAATAGAGTGCATATTAAACATGAAGATTATTATTAAACAAAGTTACATCACTACCTCATCCTGCAGCTTATCTTTAGGCAATTATACATCAAACAATGTATTAAAATAGTCAACCTACCTGCGCATTTGCGTGGCTAGTCTTGATATCTAGTTATAAAATTAACAATATATAATCTCCCTTACATAAATTATGTCTTATTTCAATCAGATTATTGAATCATTTCATCATTACGGGAAAACATTTTGTATTCTCTTAATTAATATGAAAAATTGTGATTTTTATATTTATTTCATTTTAATTATATAAATATATTTTGAATACTTTTTTTATTGTGACAACAGGGAGTAATTTTCAAACATGTACAAAGTTATATTAGTCTACTACATATTTGAATATATTGATTGATTGAAATTTTTTAAGGCTAAAACGACTTAGTGTTTGAATTGAACTGCACACAATTAACCAACTCTCTGTCTATGTGGTCCCAAAAAGCAAGTAAGTAAATTTTCCTTCACTTTTAGGAACTAATCGGATTCAACTCAGTTTTCTTCTAGTGAGGAAATAGATTAACTTGTTTGAAATAGGTTTTTCGCCTGAACCCTATATACTATTTTGGTCTTATTTCCATAACAGGATAATTATAAAAACATATGTAGAGATGTTTTTCTAATGCCAATGGTGAGTAATTTTTATTTCCAACTTTAATTAATATGATAAATTATAACATTGAGAGAGTGATGGCTTTGTTCTATATATGTATAATAGATAAGCCACCCTTAGTCTTTTGTGTCAGCATTGATTCGCAGATTAAGCTTTCTACACAAATAATTAATATCAACATTAACCTATACTGGTTTAGTTGCAAGCTCTTCATTTGTTGTTCGATAAATAAGTTTCTGCAAATATATTCAGAGATATAAGATTTAGAATTCTACTTTCAGTGATTGATGCAAATTTTCTAGTGGGCAACTCTTACATGTGTTTCTTGCCCAATGATATAGTTCCCATCTATATCTACAACCTCTCTCTAATTTTTGCTAGATTACAATTCTACTTTGGCCTGGTGCTGTAGAACTTTTAGTAATTGGTTTCCAAAATTTGTCCAACTATCAACTCTTGCATGTATTTCTTGCCCAATGACATAGTTCCCTCCCATCTGTAGCAACTCTCTTTAATTGCTGCTAGTTTATTCTAACATGAAACCTTGTCAAAAAATATGGCCCAAGGCTTCCTCTTTCTCGGAACCAATGTATGTATTTTTCCTTCAAAAGCGTCAAGCGCCCCTATGTCTTGTGCATCATAGAAAAAAATGTATCAAACTTTACCAACTTAAATGTGTAGCACAAATCCGGGTAGCTATATAACACACATGCCTAAACCTGCTTCAACATGAGCACTTGGATGCTGAATATGACGCGCTTACTTCTAGTGTCCATATCTGTTGTGACTTTGCTGACTTTTTTATTATCACTGCTAACATGATGAAGGGCCGCTATGTTCCTAGGGATCCAAACTGGAATTTGTTTCTTGGCCCTGGCTGCTTGTGAGCATCACAGAGCTTTGTTCCATGGAAATGATGGAAGTGGCATATTGATTCATGATAATGAAAGAGATGCCATGATCCATGACAATGTGAGGAGAACAAAACAGTCCCTCGCCCGCTATAGTAGAAGAAACATACAGATAACCTATTAGCCACAATCAGTGAAGAATGAAAGGATAGCAGCTGCACCTTGATGGGCGACTGATCTCTGATTTCATCAGAAGTAACTAATGTATGCCACAATCGATCGGTCACAATTCACGACATGAGGTTGACAACGTTATCTCTTGCTCGCTATGATGCCATGATCCATGATGATGCGAGGACAACAAAGCAGTCCCTCACCCACTATAGTAGAATCAACACACAGATAACCTATTAGCCACGATCAGTGAAGAATGAAAGGATGGCGGCTGCAGCTTGATGGGTGAGTGATCTCTGTTTTCATCAAAGGTAAGTAATGTATGCAACAATTAATTGGTCACAATTCACGACGACATGAGGTTGACAGAGTTATATCTTGCTCGCTATGATGGCGAATGAAGTCTCAATCTATAGTGTTCTGTAGCAGCCATGAGAGGGAGTGGTCTCCTATATATTGTAATGGCCATAACAATAATCTTGAGCCATCTAGCACACAACAACCACAATATGTGATTTATAAAGCCGACTTAATTAATTTGATTTCAGATTTTACTCTCTCATGAAGTGGTGCTTTTTTTTTGAGAGAGAGAGAGAGGTGAACATATGGTGCACACGTGAGTATTTTGGGTTATAATGACAATGGTGGGTTATTTACTAAATTATCTAGGGGTATCTTAGTCTAATTTTTTCATAATGGCAATAGTGGTAATTATTTCTTATTTTCTCCAATTAATGTGAGAATTTCTAGGTCTTGGGAGCGAATGTGGAGGCTCCTTTTCTTGATCATATATATTTCTGGGAAGCTACACAAACCGTGGCAGCCCAACTATTTTATTTGCAACACCTGTATTGTTAGTATATGTACAGGTTTCTTCTTTGTGGAGAAATATAGGTGAGGAAAAAGCATATACAAGTGGGTGCATTTGAGGTGCAACAGTATATTTTGAGAAGACTAGCTATATACAGAGGTTGTTTGCTACCACTGCGTTGATTTCTTCCTACCTAAAGGCTAGAACATCAATTATTGCATACCAGATACCAAAGCACGGATGGTGCCTTTATCACACAGAAATGGTGCTATAGTCATGAGAGACATCAAGAAAAGACTCTGCTTGCACATATTAAAATGGAGAGCCCCTGCTTTGCCGGGAGTGATTTGCACAGCCTCTGGCGCCTACTCCATCCCGACCCACTTCAAATTCTTCATGCTTCAAACCACGATGGTGTATGGCTCATGAATGAGAAGAGAGTGCTGCTACAGAACCCGATCATTGCAAGATGGAGAAAACTTTGAGGCATGCTAGCAGTTTCACATTGGCTGTCAAAAGCTCAAACTGTCCATGTCGTGTCTCTTCTTCGCCTCAAATCACTCTGCCGTGTGTCAGGTCCCCAAAGTTTGCGCCTCAAGAGAGATCATCCAGGGCGATGGAGCACTGTTGTCCAGTCCTGGTTCTCTCCATGCCCCTTCCATGGCTCTTAGGCTTTGCTTCCGCATGAAGCATGCACTTGCACATGTGCCTGCTCATGTCGAAATAACATCGGTAAAGGGCAGAATCATCAAGAATACAGAGAGAACTCAGGAAAGTTTTCTTAGATAATGAAGAAAATTCTCTACCTTGTGCATACAGCCGAAGTACAACATTATTACAATGTTTATGATATCAAAGCAATGACAATAGAGTGCATATTAAACACAAAGCCTATGAGCACACGACGATACATCATTGGCAAAGATTTGTATCGCCACTTATGTGTTCAAGCACTTATTAATTCAACAAAGTATCAAATGTTTTTTCTTGATTAAATCTCGAGATGGTAATCTTGTTAGAAGCTGTCCAAAATATTGGTCATTATTTTTGAGATACTATTGACCAATAGTTTGAGGGTAATTTCATAATTGCACCATTATAAATGATTTTTTGTTTGTTTTACAATAGAAATCTAATTCTACTGAATTATTAAAATGTTAGTTGATCTTTCAAAAAATAAAACATCAATTGTTAATCATATTACTAATTTATATTTTTATTTATGATAATATAAAATAATTATTTTAAATCTAGAAATGTCATGTTTTCTGATATTACCCTCAAAATGATAAACTATTGACCAGAAGTTATGTGTTTAGAGTATCAAATTGAAACCATTGGATCAAACTATTAGCCAATAGTTTTTCAAAAATAGTGGCCAATATTTTGGATAGTAAAACTCCTCAATCTCATAACGTGATATGGAAGAATTAATTTATTTGCTACACCCGCATTATTAGTATATATATATAGGTGTCTAATGCTGATTCATTTCCAGATAGCTTCAAAAAGCCGTGATAGCTCGTCTATTTTATTTGCAACCCCTGCATTGTTGTGGAATTAAGATGCATGGGGAAAGCACACACAAGCGGGTGTATTTAAGGTGCAACATTGTATTTCGAGATGACTAGCCATATACCGATATGTTGTTTGCTATGACTGCTTGGTGATTATTTTTCACCGCCTAAAGGCTAGAACTTGTATACCATAGAGGGCAGCATGCATTGTTTCTTTATCACAGAAATCATGTTGTAGTTTCTGGCTTGGGAGGCATCAAGAAAAGACCGTACATGCTCATATTACAATGCAGAGCCCCTGCTTCACCGGGACTGATTTGCAGAGCCTCTGGTGCCTTCTCCCTCCCGACCCACTTGAGATTGTCCGTGCTTCCAACCATGATGATGTGTGGCTGTTGAATGAGGCGAGGCACCGTGTTGGTACACAACCAGGGCCTTGCAAGATGGCACTACTTCAGAAGTAACAGGCGTTTGTACTTCCGTTGCTATTCAGCAAAATACTGTTCATAGTGGTGTATGCTCGTATTGACAATCACTAAATATCTAATTTAGACCGTTATTAATCTGTATAAAAGCAATAAAATAAACAACCAACATAGTGGTAAGAGTTTATTACTAACAAATTTCACAAGTGTTGGCAAATATTTGTTGCATGTGTTCATAAATGTGAGTATTCGTATGTGTATGCGAGTGTATGCAATATACTGTATACAATTTAATAAAAAACATTTATAAAGAAGGGTTTCTCGAAAGGATGGTGGCAGTGAGTTGGCTGACCCCTTGAAGTAGATGGCACTGTATGCAGGACAACAGTTGACTTGTGTCAGTATATCTGAGTTTCTCACTGTGGCACACGTGGCCTACCTATTCTTTTCTCTTTATGAGTACACCTAGCTCAACGTACTTGTTCTTTGTTATATATAAGTACTTAGAGTTAGAGTATATTTGGTAGTTTAGATATTATATATCTATAGGACTTCTATATGTATCTCCGGAGGTGTCTTGTCCTCCAAATCTTGTACTCTCGTATATACCGGTCGAGAGGCTCAATGCAAAATAACCCATCATATTATTTCCTATCTATTCTCTCCTACATGGTATAGAGCCAAATTGATTTTTTTGCTGCCCACCCTCCCTAACCCTAACCATCGCTCGCTTCCGCACCATGCACCCCCGGAGAGATCGATCTCCATGATCTCCGCCGGGGGTAGCACCGCTATTTTGCATCAGATCCTTTTGATCTCATCGCCCTTGTTGTTCTAGTGTCATCAGCGGCAGATAGAAGGCTCTCCGTCCTCTTCAACAACATCTCTGTGCGTCACGATGGATGCGGCGTACAGAGCTCACAATCACGCTGTCGGGTCGGTCCCTAGCAGTACCATGCGATCCAGCTTCCCAGTCGGATCATGAGCTACATGTCTTCATGCTACGCAGGGGCCTACACACTCGGACGGCCCAGCGAGGTGCATGTGCATGCCTTCCTTCTCTCTGATCTTTGCCACCGCAAGGGTGTGATTAGGGAGGTAAGGTTACACGTACATGGTTGTGATACACGAAGAGTTTTCCAACTGTTGCTGCTGTTTTCCTTTCTTACCGGATCACTGATTCAGGATTGCGTCGCCCGCCACCATCAACATCACGAGCCTCTTCTCCGACACCGGCATCGACTACTTTGGCCTTCGCTTCATCATCGACACGTGCGGTGCAGATGGACATTAGATGCTCAAGGGACGCCTTCATGCATCGCCGTCCGGCCGCCTCGACCGCATATCCTCGAGTCGGCTTCGTCGTTGCCACTGTTCGGGACGTCCTCAACATCGCCGCCACCACCTCCAACCTGTGCGGCATCGTCGTGCTTCTGTACGTATCATCGGTCTGATCAGCAGGACGACGCGTGCAACAATGTCAAGGTCGCGTACCTCGCCTTCGAGCTTCGGGCTGCCATTGCGTCGCCTCTTCGGGCTGCAACGCCGCCTCCCGTGGTCGTCACGGACTCCGTCTATTGTGACGCTCGCTGCTGCATCACCAATGCCATCTTTGTGCATCGATGACTCAGCATCGTCCGTGCACATGGTCTTCATCAAGCTGATGGTTCTTCTTTACCAACTTCGAGCACCGCCACCATCGTGCTTCTTCAGGCTACCCGTGTGGCCAATCTTGGTCACCGGTACTGCCACATCTATGACTTCGACTTTGTACACCACAACCACATCGCTAGAGATGCAGTCTCTACCACGACTCCTCTTCGTCTACTCTGACAATTGTGGTCTGCACCGGCACTCTCCTTCCTCGCCGCTCTATGCTGTGACCGTCATGGAGGCCTTCTCTGCTAATCTCCTCCAACACTGGTGCTTGTTCGTGATGGTCCCTACCTACGTATGCTCGGTATTGGCAACACCGGTGCATGCCTTCGTCCACGACGTGTTCCCGGACCTGGCAAACCCGAAGGACACCTCGTCCATGGCGGCTTGACTACATCGACCTTGGCATCGACCCTCTTCTTCATGGTGCCTCGACTGTGTCTCCGTTCTCGTCCAAGTCACATCCTCGCGCACCCTCCTATCTTGGTGCTTCCTTGCGCCCGCGGCATCATGTGTGGATTCCTCGATATCGGCAACCTCAGCTACATCGACCACAGTTACCTCAAACACAACTTCTTCAACCACGGCTACTCGCCCTCACTCTTGGCTTCCTCGACATCGGCACAAAGGGCTATCATCTGCATGTGCCACTCGCCAATTTTCTCTCAAGTCACAGCATCCGTACCTTGACGCTTCAACTACGGGGGGATGTTAGTCCGTCGGCTTCTACCTTCGGCTTCTTCTCCAGTCTCATTGTCTGTGGTGCTCCCGCTGTAACTGCAGGAGAATGTTAGTGTATATTTGGTAGTTTAGATATTATGTATCTAGGACTTCCATATGTATCCCCGGAGGTGTCTTGCCCTTCAAGTCTTGTACTCTCATATATACCGACCGAGAGGCTCAATGCAATACAACCCATCATATTATTTCCCATCTATTCTCTCCTACACTTAGTATAAATGTGTTTCAAATATCAAGGACAGAACAAGACACCCACAACAGAACTGCTTAGTGGTTTCAATTTTGCACTTGCGGAGAGGGGCGGCATTTCTTGCTTTCTAGCCCACTAGAACCTCCTTGTTGCCAAGTGCCAAACATAGTTTTAGGTTTGTGAGGCATCAAGAGAATGCCATACACACGAGCATGCCTACTCTGCCTCCGCTTTGCAGTGTCCTGCTTTGATTTCCTTGAGATCCACGTATTCGTAGACTTCAGGCACAGAAGCCAGGACTCCTTCCAGTGGGCCAGTGAAGGGTTGGCAGTCTATAGTGGAAGGAGTTGCATGAACGGTACGAGGAAGCAGCACCACATCGCCTTCCAGTGGGCCAGTGAAGGGTTGGCAGTCTATAGTGGAAGGAGTTGCATGAACGGTATGAGGAAGCAGCACCACATCGCCTTCCATAACCTGCCTGCATTGCTGCACCGCATCTGGCGCAAATGGGAAATGGAGCAAGAGCAGAGGGGGCCGGGTTCTTTTGCTCGCCTGAGTTGGTGGAGAGCTCACAGTCGATCGTCCCTCCTCTTGTCCTCGCCACACACTTGGATGGTTTTGGTACCATCAGCCTTTCTGTCCGCGTGTGTCTGTTCAGGCTATACATGGCAAAACGGGCGGCCCAGCCCAGCATGGCCCAGACCTTAAAAGGCCCGGCATGTTTCATTTCGGGCCGGCACGGCACATGGGCCTTTTCGGGCCATGCCAAGGCAGCCCACGGGCTCATGCACCGGCCCATGGCACGGCACGAAAATGTGTAATCATGCCGGGCCGGCCCATTAGGCACGACAGCCCATCTAGCACGCAGGCCCATCTAAACAAATAACATAGAAATTCAGTGTTAAATGTTTCAAAAACAGAGGGGAGAAGGAGATTTGAACACAAGACCTTAGGAAAATGAAGAAGGGACCCTACCACCAGAATATAATACCTTATTTGATTTATAATACAGTACAAATATATTTAATATAACTAAAACGGACCGTGTCGTGCCGCCCATCAGGCCGCTCCTTGGGCCCAAGCATGGCCTGGTGCAACGGGCCGGGCCGGCACGGGCACAAAATGTTTCGAGCCAGGCCAAACAATTTGGGCTTCGTGCCTGTCCGATTAGTCCGGCCCGTTTGGCCACCTATAGTTCAGGCAAGCGCGGTAGGCTCTGCCCACGCTGACCCTGGCCCATCTGAGGCTAATGACTATGCAATGCGACAAAGCTTGATCTTTATAGATAGGCTAATTATTTTCTAATAAAAATCTATAGCTTTATGCAAACCAATTCCATTTAAGTTAGGTAGTGTTGGGTTCGTCAAGTACAAGTGTTTGTTAGGGCGTACTCCATAATCTGATACGATGTAGTACGTATCATTCCGGCTCCGTGTCCTCCGCTCCCAATGGCTTACATCTCCTCCGCTCCAGATCGTTCTCGTCTCCTCGCCTCCATTCGTCCCGAGATTCACTCCGGCAACAGGCGCTATCCTTGCGCGGTGACATATCTCCACACAACAGACGTGATCTCGACCAAGCTCCACTCCGTTTGGTTTGACTGCCATTGGAGCGGACACGGAACTGCTCGGCAGCCATCGCGGTCCAAGACCTCGGTCTTCTCAACTCTCGAGGCTCGAGCATGTAATGGTGGCGAGATCCCGACCAAGCTCCACTCCGGAGCTAGGTCTTGCCTGGGCATGGATGGCGGCAGGAGGACGGAACATCGCGTGTAGGGCGTGAAGATATGCTTCCGATCGAATCATTGTTTCCGTTGCAGAAAGGAACCAAACAATGTCAGGTTTTTGTTACCGTGATTACGATATGAGCTTCTTTCCATTACGATTGCATTTGCGTTTCGATTTTTCAACCAAACACCACCTTAGTTCAGTGTGTCTCATGCAGACCAGAATAAAACCAAGAGCTGCCCGGGATTTTGGCCTCTCTTTTCATATGTCATTTAACTTGCCAATTTATTTGGTGTAAGGAAAGCAAGCTTACTAAAACTTTTCCAGCAAAGGACAATATGTCTTTTTCTGTTTCTTTTTAACTGCATCCGCCTCAGTAATAGTGGCATAAAAATGAAAACGCGATGGGTAATAAAGAAAGACAACTTACGCTCAAGAACCAATAATATAATGAGTGTGAAATGTAAATTCAGACGTTTCCATATAGTGGTGGCGTGGGCTAGAAAGAAGTGATGTTTTACTATTTTCTCCAAACTAGATCAAGTAGCCCACACAATTGCGTGGGCTAGACTTTGTGTAGCTATCCAATATACTTCCTTAGTTTTTGTCAAAGTATACATGTGGGCAGTAAACTTGTTGAGTTGATTCAAGGCTAAACAAAATACAAGATACTTACACGACCAATAGATTTTAAGGAGCCGTGAGCCCCAAAAGGAAAAAAAAATCTTAATCTTTACAATATGGATAATCTTAATCTTTAGAACAAAATATTAGGCCTCAACTTTCAATACAAAGGCAGTTGCCATCCTTCTCACATATAAATGAGGTTAGAAATGTGATGCAAATCCAGGGGCTAACCATAAAGGCTTGCTGATGTTGATGATAATATGTTATACTTTATTAGTTTTAACAAAGAATCCCAATTACTTCTGTCTATATAATGACAAAAATCCTATGTTTTCAAAGTGTCTTTAGTTTTTAGTTTCTTCAATCGAGGGATTACTAGAAAGCAACACAGCACATAATAATTTTAAAAAAAATTTAGCAACAAAAGACTAAATTAGATTAGTAAAGGGAACTTCAAAGCCTGTTACTAAATTGGCCATAGGAACGTTGCTCGTCGATATTTTGCTTATTTAGTGGCTGCCAACACTGTTGAAGCTATTAGTAACGGTTTTTGCTTATGTCAGTGTTGTCTGTCACTAATTCTCTCTCATCCATAACCGTTGGATCTAAAATTTATGGTGTAGATGAGATTTCCACATTAAAAAAAATATCTCTCTTTGACCTAACTTCCCGTCCAACCACATCACCCCCCCCCCAGTTGCCTTCTTCCTATCTCTCTCTGTCGCTCTCTACCTGCTTTCCTCCCTTTTGTAGCTGCCCTCCCCCCTCTCCCCGATGTTGCCTACCCTCCCCGGCGCCGCCTACCTCCATCTTGAAAGGGAACGGGTAGGCTATGATAGCATATAATAATTTCCACCGTTCAACCAGGAAACCTTGTAAGGAGGGGATCATGGATCGTTACCACTAGACGCGCAGGCGGAGCGGAAGCGAATGTTAGAGCAGCTCGTCCAACGTAGTCGCGCGTCGGTGTAGAGGAAGTAGTCGATCACACCAAAGGTCTCCTCCTAGTCCAGCCGTTCGGCACCGCAGCAACAGCAGCGCCTCCTCGCGGTATCCACACGTACGGGGTTGGAACACCGTGCACGGCGTGCTAGCACCGGCAACACGGTTAGGGTTGTGGGCGAGAAAGAGAGGAGCGCGGAGGCTAGGGTTATAGACTGGTAGTTCGTACCCCTTGCCCCGTCTCCACTTATATAGACCCTTCTAATGGGCCTCGACAAGTTGGCTCATTAGTGGACTAATCCCACACGGATCAACATCCGTATGTCCCTCACATACGGATCAAATCCGTAATGTCTCTTGGGCATCTTTCCAACAATCTCTTACTTGCACTAGAGACAATCACATAGGCAAGCGATGTTCCAACCCGTTAAGTGTGTGACCCGTTAGGTTCACATGTATATGACAATGATGTAAAAACGCTTTTTCAAATCATAAATCAATAGAGGCACCTAGCAGCACATACTGATTCTCGTGTACACATAAAGATCATATCGGTTGAACCTTTGACATACGCATTCAACGATCCCTTTGCCTCATGATATCAGTCAAGCTCAAGGCGAGATATGTGCCATCCCTGTAATAGCTCGACCATTTACTCGAACGTCTAGTGGATTTATCATGACTAACTCTTAGTCATCGTGATTAACTTTTAATCACATTGGCATGGCCATGCACTTCAAAATCCATCTAACTCGAGGGGCCCAGAGATATCTCTCCTGTTATTAGGAGGGGCAAATTCCATCTTGACCGCTCACACCCCATGACATGTTTCATAACATACCTGAAAGCTACCTTTATGACTACCCAGTTATGGAGTAGCGTTTGGTAACCCCTAAGTGTGCTACTACACATTCTGGAGATCAATGACGATCTCAGGTCTAAGGATCCCGAAGGTACATCATTCAAGACAATGACTGATGGCATAAAAATAACATCATAGCAGAGTCTTTTAGTGGGTTAATCCAACACCATGTTCTCCAACATGTGTCCACATTATTGATTTGATATCTCCATATCAATGATCTGTGAAACTTGATCATCAACCAATACATGTGCTAGTCCATGAATCATTATTGTTCCACATAATGATAAGGAACTAGGGATCATTTAGGATAATATTATGAAAAACAACGAGTTTCACAAACAAGTCATGTACTTGTCAATCAATGCAATAATTATTATCCATGGAACAGAATAACACTTTATTCAATCACACATAAACATAGACATTACATAATCTCTCATACATTAATCATGCAGATATCTAATACCCATGGATCTCATATGTGCCTCATGCTTGGGCTGAGAGAGAGGCTTTGTCAACGGATCAGCAATGTTTGAATCCATGTGCAACCTCGAGCAATAATGTCCCGAATGAGGTGATAACACCGTAGTACGTGTTTGTTCTTTTGATGCGCTCTAGGCTCCTTGGCTTGCGCAATGGCACCACTATTATCACAATAGAGATCCATTGGACTGGACGCACTAGGAACCACACCCAACTCAGAAACAAATTTTCTGATCCAAACAGCTTCCTTTGCAGCTTCTGAAGTGGCAAGGTACTCGGCCTCCGTTGTTGAATCAGCAACCGCATCTTGCTTGGAACTCTTCCAGCTCACCGCGCCTCCATTGAGGCAAAACATATATCCAGATTGCGATCTCGAATCGTCTTTGTTGGTTTGGAAGCTAGCATCAGTGTAACCATTTACAACGAGCTCTTCCTCACCTCTATAGACAAGGAACATACCCATAGTTCTTCTCAAGTACTTTAGAATATTCTTACTAGCCACCCAGTGAGCTTCTCATGGGTTTGATTGGAACCTGCTTGTAGCGCTTAGAGCGAAAGCTACATCTGGGCGCGTACATATCATGGCATACATGATGGATCCGATAGCCGAAGCATACGGGATCGCTCTCATCTTCTCTATCTCATCAGGTGTCGAAGGACACTGAGTCTTGCTAAGAGTAATGCAATGCGACATGGGCAAGAAACCTTTCTTGGAATCTTGCATATTGAACCATTTCAATACCTTGTCAATGTACGTGTCTTGGCATAATCCAATTAGCCTTTTCGATCTATCTCTATAGATCTTAATGCCCAAAATGTAAGCTGCCTCTTCTAAGTCCTTCATAGAGAAACTCTTTCTCAAAAAAGTCTTTACAGCTTCAAGCAATGGAATATTATTGCCGATCAACAATATGTCATCCATATAAAGGACCAGAAAAACAAGCGCGCTCCCACTAGCCTTTTTGTAAACACAAGGCTCTTCTTCGTTTTAATGAAGCCAAACCCTTTGACTACCTCATCAAAGCGAAGATTCCAACTCCGAGATGCTTGCTTTAGTCCATAAATGGACTTTTGAAGCTTGCATATCTTTCTAGCATTTTGTGGATCGACAAAACCTTCAGGCTGTGTCATGTACACATCCTCACTTAGGTTTCCATTAAGGAAAGCCGTTTTGACATCCATTTGCCATATCTCATAATCATAAAATGCGGCAATTGCTTGAAGGATCCGTATAGACTTTAGCATAGCGACGGGCGAGAAGGTCTCATCATAATCAAGCCCTTGAATTTGCTTAAAACCTTTCGCCACCAATTGTGCCTTATAGATGTGAACATTTCCATCCATGTCTATCTTTTTCTTAAAAACCCATTTACACTCAATGGTTTTTACACCAGCAGGCGGATCTATCAAGTTCCAAACTTGATTTTCTCTCATGGATTCTAATTCGGATCTCATGGCTCTAAGCCATTTCTCAGAGTCCGGTCCCATCATTGCTTCACTGTAAGTCTTAGGCTCATCATTGTCTAACAATAATATGTCACGCTGCCCCGTGGTTAGGAGCATGAACTTTTCAGGAGCGCGACATGCCCTTTCTGACCTACGTGGGGCTGGTGTTTCAACAATTGGTTCAACAACAACTTGTTCATCCAATTGTGGTATAGTGGAAGAAGAAACATTTTTTGGAGCGTCTTGAATTTCTTCAAGTTGCACCATTCTCCCACTTACCCTTTTAGAGATAAACTCTTTCTCTAGAAAAACACCATTACGAGCGACAAACACTTTGCCCTCTTCCCGGTTGTAGAAATAATAACCTTTGGTTTCCCTAGGGTATCCTATAAAGAAGCATTTATCAGACTTGGAAGAAAGCTTATCAGACGTCATACGTTTTACATAAGCCTCACATCCCCAAATCTGAAGAAAAGACAACCCGGGACGCTTCCCAGTCCATATCTCATATGGTGTCGTTTCCACGGATTTAGATGGAACCCTATTAAGTGTGAAAGCGGTAGTTTCTAGAGCGTATCCCCAGAAGGACAATGGAAGATCACTTTGGCTCATCATTGACCTAACCATGTCTAACAAGGTTCGGTTCCTCCGTTCGGATACTCCATTCCATTGGGGCATTCCTGGCGGAGTCCATTGTGGAACAATTCCACATTGCTTTAGATGTTCACCAAATTCATGGCTCAGATATTCACCACCACGATCAGATCGTAGAAGTTTAATAGTCTTGCCTAATTGATTTTGTACTTCATTTTGAAATTCTTTGAACTTTTCAAAGGATTCAGACTTATGCCTCATTAAGTAGATGTAACCATATCTACTAAAGTCGTCGGTAAAAGTTATGAAGTACTGAAAACCACCTCTGACCGTGCAACTCATTGGTCCACATACATCCGTATGTACAAGTCCTAATAGTTCACTCGCCCTCTCATTATTTCCTGTGAAAGGCGACTTAGTCATTTTGCCAAGTAAACAAGACTCACATGTGTCAATTGATTCAAAATCAAAAGAACTTAGAAGACCATCTGTATGGAGCTTCTTTATGCGCTTCTCATTTATATGACCTAAACGACAATGCCAAGTATATGTGGGATTCAAATCATTAGACTTGAGCCTTTTTGCATCAATGTTATAAATGGGCTTATTCTCAAGATCTAAGTAATATAATCCATTCACCAATGGGCAATTACCATAGAGAACATCATTCAAATAAATAGAACAACACTTATTCCTTATTATGACCTCATAACCATCATCTTCCTCCAAACATTTTGAAGAAATAATGTTTTTGCCTATGGCGGGAATGTAATAACAATTATTTAATTCCAAAACTAATCCTCACAGTAATGAAAGTGGATAAGTTCCGACGGCCATCGCAGCAACCTTTGCACCATTGCCGACGCAAGCATCCACCTCGCCCTTTGCACATTTCCTTGCTTCTTTAAGCCCCTGCAACGATTTGCAAGTATGAATCATCGATCCGGTATCAAATACCCATGAATCATAAGGACGTGTAGCAACATTATTAATTTCAATAACATTGATACCTGAATTAGAAGTGTCTGCACGCTTCTTCTTCAGCTCTTCCAGATAAAGCTTGCAATTCCTCTTCCAATGGCCGGTTTTCTTACAGTGAAAACAAGGTTCACCAACCGCCGGTTTAGGATTAGGAGCTGCTGTAGGCTTCGGCTTAGCGCTAGAGATCTCATCTGTAGCATTAGCCTTAGGCTTGCGCTTTCGCTTCCTGCTATCCTTTTGAACCAAGTTGACTTGACTTGGACCAGATTTCTTGATGCTTGCCTTAGCTGTCTTAAGCAGCCCATGCAACTCAACCAATGTCTTCTCCATGCTATTCATTTGAAAGTTCAAAATGAAAGGCTCATAGCTCGCGGGAAGCGACTGGAGAATCACATCTGTGGCCAAATCAGGGTGTAGAGCAGCACCAAGTTTCTCCAGATTCTCAATGTAACCAATCATCTTGATCACATGAGGACTGACAGAACCATTTTCAGCTAGCCTGCACGCAAACAAGGACCTTGAGATGTTATACCTCTCAGACCTTGCTTGGTTCTCAAACATGCCACGGAGTCCCTCAATCATATTTTGGGCATCCACGGTCTCATATTGCTTCTGAAGCTCAGAGGACATAGTGGCAAGCATGAGACAGCTAACATCAATTGCATCATTGGTATGCTTCTCATACTCCCTTTTCTGAGCGGCAGTAGCATTTTCTGGCAGATCATCAGGATAGGGAAGCTCTAGAACATATTCCTTTTTCTCTTGCTTGAGAACAATTCTCAAGTTGCGATACCAATCAATAAAGTTTGTTCCACTAAGCTTTTCCTTTTCAGGAATCGAGCGCAAATTGAAAGTGTTACTAGCGGTTGGTGCCATGATCTACAACAGAAAATATGCAAATATAAGCACTCTGTAAATGTAAAACTTTTATTAAACATTTTAACAAAAGTTTATTATTCCACATATAGTGGTTCAAGAGCCATATTAAATTTAGATCCTAGTGAGCTTTGGCATCACCGCTAGAAATCTAGTGACATAGGTAAGCAACACTTTGCTAATCACATCCCTATGTGACTCTTGTTTGTTGGGTGGCATCACATGCCCCGGCGCCAACACCATGCCCCAAAGCCCAAAACCGTTTTGATAGCTTTGTTAATTAAACCAATACTATGCATGTAAATATCCGACATTTACCCTAATAATTAAGATAGTTGAGGTACTCTACTTTGGCAGACCTACCATACAACGATCATAATTTTAATAGGTGCAGCTATTGGAAGGGCATATAAGTTAATTTTTCTTGAGGGAATCTATTCTAGCATGTTAATCACATCCAATATAAATAACACATGAAAGAATAGGATGACAGGAACATCATCACAGACAATCATATTAACTGTGAAATAGCATGGCCCCTTTCAATTGGTGATCTCCATCTCCATTGTCATCGCCATGTCTCCCGTCCCTTCAACCATCATGCTTGAGGCCTCCATGAACTAACACTTAGCTACTACAACTAATAGCTAGTAATAAATTACATGAGAATATCAAGCATCACAGGTCGACACGCAGGCCGTTATACAATAATATGACAGCCTCAACCCAACTGTAACAATGATGGCACGCAGGCCATGCAAATCACATACATACATCACATGCATCTTTTGGGCCATACCATTCACAACATTCTCTGCAAAAACGAGTTAGGCGAGAAGCGAATGCTAACGTGTTAGCAAAAAGGGGTGTAACAATCTAGGCGTGTCTGTACGGCGGTCCTATCGGGAAAATCATATTTGCCCGATTTCG
This sequence comes from Eleusine coracana subsp. coracana, assembly GCA_032690845.1. Lineage (NCBI taxonomy): Eukaryota > Viridiplantae > Streptophyta > Magnoliopsida > Poales > Poaceae > Eleusine > Eleusine coracana. Next base: position 6,297,743 of record CM064430.1, read on the forward strand.
AGTCATTCACAATGCCTCAGTTTCCCATTAGATTTTCATGAGTAGACTGCGGTACATGATCATGATATTATTGGCTTCTCTACTGGCGCACGCAGTTAGTCCCGATGGTGATTCCAGCCGGTAGGGACATGTCGCGCGTGCACGGAGAAGGAACACAAATAAATCAATGATACATGTATCACTATCCGCCCATTACTTTGTGAACCTCCCTATGACCATTGATCTAATCAACCCGTACACAAGAACATGTAATAGATCTCATCTAATACATCAGCATATCAATTATATGCACAAGATCCAGATCACAAACTACACAAGATCGGCTCTGATGCCACTGAAAGGGAACGGGTGGGCTACGATAGCATATAATAATTTCTACCATTCAACCAGGAAACCTTGTAAGGAGGGGATCATGGATCGTTACCACTAGACGCGCAGGCGGAGTGAAAGCGAATGTTGGAGAAGCTCGTCCAACGTAGTCGCGCGTCGGTATAGAGGAAGTAGTCGATCACGTCAAACGTCTCCTCCTAGTCCAGCCGTTCGGCACCGCAGCAACAGCAGCGCTGCCTCGCGGTATCCACACGTACGGGGTTGGAACACCGTGCGCGGTGTGCTAGCACCGGCAACACGGTTAGGGTTGTGGCTGAGAAAGAGAGGAGCGCGGAGGCTAGGGTTATAGACTGGTAGTTCGTACCCCTTGCCCCGCCTCCACTTATATAGATCCTTCTAATGGGCCTCGACAAGTTAGCCCATTAGCGGACTAATCCCACACGGATCAACATCCGTATGTCCCTCACATACGGATCAAATCCGTAATGTCTCTTGGGCATCTTTCCAACACATCTCTCCTCAACGCTCCTCTCCTCCTCCTCCCCACGAGTGTCGCCCCCTCCTCCCTCCAACGGCCTGGAGTATGTGATACTTGGGTTTGGGAAGCATCACTAAAAAAGGACATTTTATTGTCCATGTGATCAGATAGATTATGTAGGCATTCCATGCTCTACAGATGGACGAACTGAGTGAGAGGGACAACATAGGGGGTCCTTTTGAACACCTTATGGTCCAAAGTGTAAGAGAGAATAGAATGAGGATAATGGATGAATTGTATTGGGTTGAGTCTCTCGGTCAGTATATATGGGAGTAAAAGACTTTGGGGACAAGATATATCTCCATATGCATATGGAAGTCCTAGATACAATATCTAGGGTACCAAATATACTCCAACAGAAAGAACATTGTTCTTGATTTAGGTTTTCACGCATTGGGAGTAGATCATGCAAGAGTTGTGCCTGCATAAGTGCTATATCATTCCACTTCCAATTATCCTCATGAGTCAACTAGCTAAAGACATTTTAGTAATGAAGCCAAGTAGAAGCTAATTGTGAAGCCTAAGCATGAATTGTCAGGATCTCCAAAGCATAGATAAACTCCAACTACAGCCCGAGTTGGCCTCAATCTGTAGCAGCCACTACAACAACAAAGCACTGTAGCAGCGGATGGAAAGGGCCTATAGCGGTGGGCAGGCCACCCTGCTGTTACGCAAACGCCGCAACAAATATGCGTTTGTAGCGGCGGGTGGTCTGTCGCCCATACAAACCGCCACTACAGACATATTAGTAGCGACGGTTGAAGATGTCAACCGCCGCTATTGTCAGCCATCAGTAGCGGCGATTGACACCTTCAACCATCGCTAATAGAGGATATTAGTAGCGGCGGTTCACAACCTCAACCGCCACTACTTGTTATTTTCCAAAAAAAAATAAAATTTAGCAAATATACAGAAATCACAGATTCTACATACACAAAAATTTACAAATTTCATCACAGATATTTACAATATCTCATCACATGTATTTACAATCTCATCACAGATATTTACATCTCATCATAGAATATATACAACATTGTCATCAAAATGTTCAATTGAGCTTATAAAATATTTTATATGAACCCTTATGCATAGTCATCATCTTTTTTTTGATACATTAGGCTCATATGGTGCTCTTGAACCAGCCCACTCACAAAGGGACCTATGTTTTGTTGCTAGTTCACTATTTGAGTCAAAGCACTTCTCTTCTGGACTAATCACCTCTCTCAACATAAAACGACAAAGAGAAGCTACAACTAGATATATGTCATTTATACTCAAGTGAACGCGTGATTGAGGAATCATACCCTTTCTGATCTCGGCGTTCCGCTTCATCTTTGCAGCCCATTGTGCCTTTTCCCTTATGGCCCTCTGTGTCACATGAGTAGAGTATGTTAATATGAGATCTCAAAACTTCACTATTTGAGTAAAGTAAAATGAACATAAACAAAATCAACTTACCTCTTCATTAGAGTCGTCAACGATATGATCTAGGTAAGATGAAGAGCTAGATGCGAGCACACACGTGTAGTAGCCGCAATGCACACTACCCTTTTGTTGCTTAAAGCACTATGTAGTAGAGAACACAAGTTAGTTACACTTTGTATGATGGATACTGCGATAAAGACATGTATGTGATGCATATAAATCTTACCCAAAACTTATGACAAAAGTACATCTTCTTTTTCCGTCTTGGATGACATTCCCCTCCCGCTATGACATATTTCTCATAACCACTAAATGGTCGACAAAAGCATCATTAGATGATATTAACATTATCAATTCATATACACATAGAGTAATTTGTTACCTATCTATGACTTCCACCATGTCGCTGTACAACTTCTTGTGGTAGTCGAGACTGTCTAGCACGAGAAGGTACCTATTTTTGGGAATTATCATAAAACAGATCCAATGATCACTACAAGAATGGTAACAACAAGTTACTTACGATTGGATTTAACTTCATTATATGATAGATGACGAAGGCAGTAGTGGTCCAACTTACTTGAAGTTGTAGGGGGCTAAGATGCATTGTCTATCTTGCCATTTCAAGAAGCACTCGCATAAATAATTTATAACCCGAGTCCTTGCTTCATTTCTCATGACCGCCTTCATTTCACCTATCTCTATCGGTGTCTTATCCGGATAGTGATCCGGATTTACCGTTGGGTTTATACTACTTTGGTTGATGCGGTTCAGGTTGAGATAGGCCACCTTCCAATCTTTTCTATCAACCCTCTTTCTTTGATAAAAAGAGTTCATGCTACAAAAAAAAAGATATAAGGTAATATATTGAATTGTGCTTCAAATTCGAAGTAGATCGAACGTGAAACTTACATGCACCATAAGGTGATGAAGGTGATGTCCATCCTGCCTAGGCGAAACATTAAGTGGACATCCTCCCAAAATAGGCCTAAGGTTTGTTCATCGTCCTCTTCATTGAACACCTCAGTTGGAATCCTACAAGTGATTGCGGTGACCTCTTCCTTCGACGCCATCATGTACCAGTCATGCAACTTTCACATCTCCCATGGCAGGTTCTTGTACATGTTGTTTGATATAAGGGGCTTACCCAATTTGAATGTCGGGTAGTCCACATCGTCCACAGGATTATCCAAAATGTGATTGTCGTACGACACTTTATCCCGAGGATCTTGTTCTTCGATGACGAGCTTACCGGTGCTTGCTAGACATTTTTTCAATCTAGCCAAGTATTTATCAACATCATTTCTTGCTTTTGGGTCCTTTGGCTCTTTGTCAAAACTGGTAATCATCTTTGGGATTACCGAAGCCTTGATGACGATTGGCGCAGGCTGGACTTGGATTACCGGAGCATGAACTTGAACCGCCGCAGTAGCTATTGATGGAGGCTTGACTTGAATTGTTTCTCGAGGCTGAACAATCTGCGGAAGAGGCTCGTTGTCACTATAGATTATAGGACTATGAGTCGAGTTGGCTTCCGCATGAGGAGATTGAGGCATGTTTCCTGAGGCTGCCGCAGACATAGGAGACGACTGTCCACCTGTATTGGCTGGCTGGCTTGCATGAAAGGACCCATGCCCTAACAACGGGGGTGGAGAAACTCGTGGTGAGAGGACAACTTCACGACGTTTCCAAATAATGAAAGAGCCGAGGGCACCTTGGAGAGTTTCTATACCCGCCTCAGGTATTGGGCATTCAATCTCGTTGTCCTTATAGCCAGGTACTATTTTTGACATGGTGACGCGCACGTAACCTGGGGGGATATCCCTGTTATGGAGCGTCTCTTCTGGAAATGCCGTGCCCAATGCAACCTTCATCGTCTTGCCCTTGTAACCAAATGGCGCATGCAACTCGCAAGGAGTATCCTCAGTGATGTCATCCATTTTTGATTGCATGGAGACTGATGGTTGACCGTAGACTGATGGTTGCGTGGAGACGGATGGCTGCGTGGATGTGAACGAACCACGTATGAAGGCATCCACCGCAGCTTGCAGGTTGGGGTCCAAACGACCGCTTTCTTTGTCGATAGCAAACATAAGAAGTTGTTGCCTCCAATCCTCCTTGGCTTTATCTTCTTGCTCTTTCTTATGCAATGTATGCTTCTTGTAGAGGTGTGAGGATGTTTTAGAGAAACCTTCTTTCCATGTTGCCGATGATGACACTCCTCGTACCCGACCACCATGTTCTTTGGTCCCAATAGCGTTCGCTAGCTCATCCTTGTGATACTCCGGTGTAAACAGACCAGCCTCCGTCTGCGCCGCGATGGGGCCTTTCAAGGCTTGCACGACTTCACTTGTCGCGTGATCCTTCACAATGATCTCTCCTTCTTCAGTTAACTCAGAGCGACCATACACCTAGTTGCTGGTACGCTCATTGGTATTTGGCAATGGATCAGGTTTTCCTTCCGCGCGGAGCTTGGCTTCCTATTCTCTCCAAATTGGAATCTTCTTTTTATATCCACCTGGACCTAACCGTGCCTTGAACTTGTTTCGCTTGTTTAACTCAACCATCTTTTCACTGAGCTCCTTTGAAGCACTGCTCGTCTTCTGCTCAACAAACTCATCCCATTCCTACTGACTAATATTTCCATGCTTGTCGAATGGGGTTTGATTTTTCTTGACGTATTGGCAGTTGAGCTTGGACTTGTAATCTCAAAAGATGTGATTGAGAGTGGACATTGTGGCCTTCTTGGCTCTCTCGAGATCTGCTGGCTGGAACCGGATGGTTGCCGTGACGTCAGCCCACATATCATCTTTTCTGCCATCCGGGACTTGGCGCCAATCTTGCCACGCGATTTTGCAATGGTCCCTCATGACTTTGCCGCAACGGTTCCGCCATTTGGCGTTGACACCAGCGGGTTCAATCGGTTCTCTATCTTTGGGGTCTAGTGTAGTAACCTCGTAGATGCCCTCTGCCTTGTTCGCGGAGCACTGACTGCACTTGCATTTCTGTGTGGCAACTTGGGCAGGCACCTCTTCCACTTGCTGTTCGAGGGCCTCGTCTGTCACAGCCTCAGCTGCAAATAGCCGATGGGCACTTCGTCAGGGGCCCTAGGATATAAGTAGTAGATTTTAGTTTACAAATTAGTTGAACAAATGAGAGAATTATCTTTGACAAGATACCTCATCTTGAGGCACGAAATCAGGATCCGGGCTCCCCAATCGACGTTCCTTTGGTAATGGAGGATGCGGATCTTCTGGTTCTTCCCAATGTCCGCTTGATCCTTCATCGTCTGAAGAAGATCTCTCTTGTGAGTGCACCTTGAGGGCGTCTTCCTCTTGAGAGGGCATATTGTCCGTCATGATGAGAAGACTTTGACAACTAATGTTAGATATGACGACTAAGTTAGAAAACAAGGAGTATGCACATTTCATCATTGAGCATAGAGACAAACAAAACAAAAGAAAATAATAGAAAATTAATAAGTACAGGGCCCGCTTTCATCATTGAGCATCGATCGCCTACGTAAAAGCCGATAGGGCAGAGAGACTATAGGGCAATAAGTAATACGACATATATATGACCACAAGTAAATAATAAATACAGAGAGACTATGGCACCCAGTACACACAAGCATTCTCTCTAGACTTTTTATATGTAATTTACTGAATAAAAAGCCTAGAGAGAATGCTTGTGTGCACCAGGTGCACACAAGCATTCTCTCGAGACTTTTTATGCACTAAGTACGAGAAAGAAATTCAGATATGGAAGCAAAAGAAATACCACATTCAGAAAATAAGCAACTATAGTGAGTATGACTGTGAGCAAAAAAGTAAGCATATAGGATAGCTAACAGATTCAGATATGGAAGCAAAAGAAATACCACATTCAGAAAATAAGCAACTATAGTGAGCATGACAGTGAGCAAAAAAGTAAGCATATAGGACAGCTAACAGATTCAGATATGGAAGCAAAAGAAATACCACATTCAGAAAATAAGCAACTATAGTGAGCATGACAGTGAGCAAAAAAGTAAGCATATAGGATAGCTAACAGATTCAGATATGGAAGCAAAAGAAATACCACATTTAGAAAATAAGCAACTATAGTGAGCATGACAGTGAGCAAAAAAGTAAGCATATAGGACAGCTAACAGATTCAGATATGGAAGCAAAAGAAATACCATATTCAGAAAATAAGCAACTATAGTGAGCATGACAGTGAGCATATGAGCATGATCATTAGAAAGTGAATTGTCATATTTACCTAAACAGACAGTAGATGCTACATCATGATCCAAGAAAAATGTGGTAGTAAGCATAGTAAGCATTTAACATATATAGGTAGCACAAGATCACAGAGCACAGAGCACTTGAGCACAGAGCACTTGAGCACAAGAGCACAAGATCATAGTAAGCATTTAACATATATAGGTACAAGAGCACAAGAGCATTTAACATATATAGGTAGCACAGAGCACTTAAGCACAAGAGCACAAGATCATAGTAAGCATTTAACATATATAGGTACAAGAGCACAAGAGCATTTAACATATATAGGTAGCACAGAGCACGTGAGCACAGAGCATGGAGCACGTGAGCACAGAGCACAGAGCCCAGAGCACAAGAGCACAGAGCTAGGAGGGCATCAGAGAGGAGGGGAGAGGGGAGGATGAGGAGGTGGCTCGTACCTACGGCGATGAAGCTCAGAGAGGAGGGGGAGAGGGAGAGGGAAATGGGCCAGGCGCACCTGGTGCAGAGGTGTCGGGGAGGAGGGCACGACGCGGCTCGCTTGGGGAGGCGTCGGAGAGCACACACGGTGGCGCTCGTAGAGGCGTCAGGGAGGAGGCGTCGGGGAGGAGGCCGGCGGCGTCGGTGCTCGGGGGCAACAAGGGGGCTGAAGGCGGCGGTGCTCGGGGACGAGGTGGGGGGGCCGCGGTAGCGGTGCTCAGCGAAGGATGAGGAGGCTCACGTGGGACCATCGAGGCACTCGGGGAGGAGGCCGGCGGCGGCGGTGCTCGAGGGCGACGAGGGGGCCAACAACGGCGGTGCTCGGGGACAAGGTGGGGGGGCCGCGGCAGCGGTGCTCGGTGAAGGACGAGGAGGCTCGCTTGGGACCGTCGAGGCACTCGGGGAGGAGGCCGGCGGCAGCGGTGCTCGGGGATGACAGCGGCGGTGCTCGGGGACAAAGATGGCGGCGGAATAGGGCAGCCTCATGGCGTAGGAAAGCAAACTATGAGATTAGGGTTATGGGCCCGCCGCGCATTGCTTAATATAGGGAGGAGTCCTTATTAGCGGTGGTTCACAAAGCCAACCGCCACTAAAAAGGAATAGCGGCGGTTGGCTTTGTGAGCCGCCGCTAAAAAGCCATGCTATTTTTTATATTGTATTATTCATGCTTAATAAAAATTAGGCCCATGTACTTAATAAAAAATATTGTTAGGTCTCAAAATTAATAAAAATTTTGTAGAAACAACCTATACTTTTTATTAGTTACAGTTAGGCCTAATATTTTTACACTTTAGTTCTTGTCGTTTTATGAATTGGTCTCTAAACTCTTTTATATTTACCTTTTAGCCCCTAAAACTTCAAACTACATGATGCTTAACAAAATAAGTTACACAATCTTTATATTCAAAAAAGTTACATAGTCATTTAGCAATATATTATTTAGAAATATATTATTCACTAAGAAATATATTATTTATTTAGAAATATATTAGTCATTTAGCAGAAACACAATCTTAGTCCTCTATTTAAAAATTATAGTATTAGTCCTCTTTTTTAAATAAGTTACACAATCTTTATATTCAAATAAGCATAAATTACATAGAACATAATACAAGGTTCGAATAATAAAAGGTACTTAATAAAATAAAATTACATGATGCTTGAGTTAGTCTTGAACGACTTTTCCTTGGCAGTGATCGGTGCGCATGTAGGGCATTCCGCCGGCAAATGAGAGTCTTGATTCGAAGACTTTAAAATTTTTTGGATCTATGAAACATGACACCTCGTCATATTGATTGTAGTCATCTCGATCTTCCACATTCTCCACTCCAACGATTCTTTGTTTACCTGGAACAACAATGTATTTCTTTTTGTCCTTTGGATCAAGTACATAAAACACCTGTTCCACGGTCTTGGCAAGTATCCAAGGGTCATCTTTGTGACCAACATTGTTAAGATCAACAATTGTGAAATCATATTCATCTACCTCGATGCCATTGGGATGCTTCACCCATTTGCATTTAAATATGGGAACCTGTAAATTTGCACCATAGTCTAGTTCCCATATTTTCTCAATGTACCCGTAATACGAGGTCGTCTGGTCCTCTTCGCCAATGGCTTCTACTTGTACATCGTTGTTTTGACACTTGCTCTTCTTATCCTTCTGTTGGGTGTAGAAGGTAAAACCATTGATGTCGTATGCGTGAAAGGTAACCACGGTTCTTCTTGGGCGGTTAGCTAACTTTCTCAACATTTTCTCTTCCACAGACTCGCCACTTGGAAGGTTTAGGGACCTAAACCATGATGTGAATGAGCGCTTGTGCTCGTCTATGATCCATTTATCCGTCGCATCCTTGTTGTTCTAACGGAGCTCTAATAGATTTTTCTCAAAGTACGGTCCCATAATCTACGTCTATTGCAATACGCTGAAATGTGCTTGGTCCCCTCGTTTGAAGTCATGGTCAATGAACAATCTACGTCCTTTTGTACCTTTTCCAGATAATCTACCCTCATGACGAGACACGGGGAGTCCAATTGATCTGCTACCATCACTAATGTAATCTGAGCAACATTCGATGATCTCTTCAGTTGTGTAGCCCTCGATCATAGAACCCTTTGGATGTGAACGAGTACATACATAGCGTTTCAATACATACATGAACCTCTCAAATGGAAACATCTAATGTAGGTAGACGGGGCCCAATGCATAGATCTGGTCAACAATATGAATCATGAAGTGTTCCATCGTATCAAAAAAGGATGGAGGGAAGACCATCTCAAGTATGCACATTGTTTCTTTCATGTGGGTCCGTAGGTCATTTAACTCGTCTTCAGTTATCACCTTCTTCGATACCGTGTTAAAGAAGTAGCAAAGCCGAGTTACAGCCAACTTCAACCATGGTGATTTAACAGCTCTGATAGCAATAGGGAGAAACACCGAAAGCATTATGTGGCAATCGTGAGTGTTGTACCCACTTATCTTTAACTCTTCCATGTTTACAAGATTCTTGACATTCGATGAGAAACCTGTTGGTACTTTAATTCCACTGAGGCACTTGCAGAATGTTTTTTTCTCCACAATCATAAGTGTGTAGGCTGTCGGGGGGAGAAAGTACTTTCCATTTGCTCTTTCTTGCGGATGGAGCTCTGGTCTTATTCCCATCACTACAAGATCTCTACGTGCGCTAAGTCCATCCTTTGTCTTACCGGGTTGGTCGAGTATAAGTCTGCTACTACTGTCAAATACACCCTTCCCAATATGCATCCAGTCGAATGCATGATTCACTTCTAAATCTTTCCAATAATTGAAATATTTGTAGAAACTGGATTTCTTCTTAAATGGCATGAGACCTCTTGCCTTTTTGACTCCCTTCACCGGCTTCCCAAAAACAACACTGATGTTTTTAACAAGGTCAAACACGACCCTGCCTGTACAACGGCGAGGTTCTATATTGTTCTCAACTTTACCATCAAAGTGTCTAGCCATCGCGCGATACCTGTGTTTTGCTGGTAAGAATCGGCGGCTTCGCATATACACTAGCTTCTGGGATGCTGGAAGGTACACATGGGATGTATCATCAACGCATATGAAACATGCCGCCTTTCCTTTGACCTGTCCCGATAACGCCCTTAGTGCCGGGGAATCACTTACCGTGCAAAAAATAATTGCTCTAAGCGTGAAATACTCTCTTAGATACTCATCCCATATACGGACCCCCTCCAACCATAGTTTCTGCAGGTCTTCGAACAATGGTACTAAGAACACGACTATGTCGTTACCAGGTTCTTTGGGCCCAGATATAAGAGTGGTCAGTAGTAGGTACTTACGCTTATGGCATAACCATGGTGGAATGTTGTACATTGCTAGTATCACTGGCCAAGTGCTATGCGGATTCCTCATTTGACCGAATGGGTTCATCCCGTCTGTACTCAATGCAAACCGTAGGTTCCTTTTCTCATTAGAGAAGTCTCGATGCCTGAGCTTACCGTCTCCCTCACGTGCATGCCATGTCATCATTGCCGCATCCCTATGGTTTGCGAACAAGCGTCTGATGCGATCAACCACGGGTAAGTACCACATGACTAAGGCAGGAACCTTACTGTCATTACTGTCATCGATGATAGAACTCCTTTTGTTCTTTCTCCCCTTACTTGTATTCTTCACGCCTCTATCAGCGTCACAAACGTTGTTCCTCTTGTATCGACTGCGTTTGCACCTTGGGCATCTCACAGCGTCCTGATGCTCCTTGCGATACAATATGCAATGATTTGGACACACATGAATTTTTTTGAACGGCCAACAAAAGTGGGGAAATCAGCTTCTTAGTAAGGTATGTTGTCCTTGGCAACAAGTTGGGCTTTGGCAGCGCATCGAAAATAAGTTCCAACAAATCCGTGAAACTAGCGTCCGACCAACCATGCATGGCCTTCAGCTTCATCAGCTCAAGTATAGTATGCAACACGGTGAACTCTTTACCACATCCCTTAGATTCATCATATAATGGATCTTTTGATGGCTTCTCTATTCTATGAAAATTATCAAGCCCTTTAGTTGTACCGGCATTGATCAACACCTGCGGCTCAATGTGACACAACAACTCCTCAACATCAAAATCAGCTTCACCAAGCGAATCCATCACATCTGCACGAGGCGAATTGACAGCCTCGACTTCAACTTCAATATGCTCATCAAATTTCATATCGACCATGCAGTTCTCACCATGTTTTGTCCATCTCGTGTACCCCTCAACAAAACCCCTCCGCACCAAGTGTGACTTTATTACTTCTATATCATTCCACAGCTTCCGATTCTTGCAATCAAAACACGGACAATATATATCAGTCGTCCATTCACCTCGAGCATGTTCTACGGCCGCTTCGATGAGTTTAGAAACTTCTCGTCAAAATATTGGACCCGGTCTAGGTGCCTCGTACATCCAAGATCTATCCATCGCGAACGACCTTGAACGGAAACCCAAAAATTAATTAATAACAAAAAATTTAAATATTCACTAAATATTTAAACATTAAAATATAATATACATTAAGTGAGAAATATTATGCAAGGTAAAATCAAACAAGCATCAAATTATTTTATATATTATTTAAATTTTACCACAATCTGTCCAAAATATTAGAAATTAAATAATTAATTATGTGTAACAAAAAATTTAAATATTCACTAAATATTTAAACATTAAAATATAATATACATTAAGTGAGAAATATTATGCAAGGTAAAATCAAACAAGCATCAAATTATTTTATATATTATTTAAATTTTACCACAATCTGTCTAAAATATTAGAAATTAAATAATTAATTATGTGTAACAAAAAATTTAAATATTCACTAAATATTTAAACATTGAAATATAATATACATTAAGTGAGAAATATTATGCAAGGTAAAATCAAACAAGCATCAAAATTATTTTATATATTATCTAATTTTTATCAAGAACTAATAAAATAATTAGCATCCCTCTTGCCCTAATACTACCTTCTCTCTCTTCTAAAAACCAAACTAGATCTAGATTTCCATTGACATAAAACAAGCTAGATATTATAATTTTTTTGTTTAGTGATGAAAAGAGATGATGTATGCCTTCATAAACTTCAACTATATCCAAATAGAACCATCCAAATCAAACGATTTTAGCCAAAATTTGATGAAAACCTAACAAACTTAAACCCCAAAATTCTACTTGATTTCAAAATGAGAACACAAAAAATCCAATGGGATGAGTTCCCCTTACCTCAAAGATCAAATTTCTGCAAAAAAAAAAACTCAAAACCTTCCCTCCTTGATTTTCGTGATTTGCCCAAATTTTTGGGCCGCTACTGTTCGAGTGAACAGAGGAGCTGTCGGAACGCGGTATATATAGGCTGAGCACTTTCCAACCGCCGCTATTATGCCCTAAATAGCGGCAGTTGACATTGTCAACCGCCGCTATAAAGTTGGGCCATTTATAACAGCGGTTGACAATGTCAACCGCCGCTATAGAGGGCTCTGTAGTGGCGGCTTAAACTACGGCAGGCCCCCTAGGCTCTGTAGTGGCGGCTCACTTTGGGCCGCGCCGCTGTGGCCTTTGGGCTGCCGCCGCTATAGAGCCTATTTGTGGTAGTGAGCGTGGGGTGCATATCGTCTACGACATTTTTTGGAAAATGGATTATAGGTTTCTGGCTTTTTGCAAGAGTTGCATACAGCCACCGTTTACCCATTATTATAGAATTGTGCGCCTTTATTGCAACAAAAGATAAGAAAAAACTAGAAACACAGCACATGCCTCTATGGCCATCCTTTTTTATGTGAAGATGCTCATAGCCGGCACCTCCAACAATTGCCATGTTTCTACAATGGCATCCTTATGGATGTCCTTTTGCAACAATCGCCAATGGTGAAGCCAATATGTCACCTAAAAAATAGCCTACATAAGAGAGATAATAAGTTTTTTTTGTTAAAGACTATCAGTTTGGCATAACCAGATTGACGAAAACATGGTTGCCACACCAACAATTATCAAATAATTTTCTTTCACTCCCCAAGACGATAACCATATGTTGAGTATTATGGGGTTTGGGTATACCAGTGGCAATGGAAACAATCCGCCACAAATTCTGGGCTAAATGGCATTGAAAGAAATGATGGTGGATTGTTTAATTACTATTACAGAAATAACATTTTTGAGAACCTTTCCATTCTTAGCAAGATTATCATTCGTTCGGGTGACCCCTTTGTGAAGCCATAAGAATATTTTTAATCTTCAAAATGAGTTTAATTTTCCACATGTGCCTCAAACTAGATTTTTCTTGGAGCAACATGGCTTGATACATGGAATGGACTGAGAATTACTACAAGAAATATGATGATCTCTGATGTATATTATTCGTCACAGATCATCAAAAAAACGTCACAGAGTTATATCTGTGACGAATATGCATTTGGTCATGTATTTCGCGTCATAGATTAACTCAGATGATGTTTTCTTAAGATTCGTCACAGATTGTTGGGATCTATGACGTTCTCATATTGTCACAAACTAGCCCAAGCCTAGCCAAGCCCAAATCTTTGTGACAACGAAAAATCATCACAATTTCAGGCCACGACACATTTGGGGCCTGTTCAAATTCTGATATTTCATTATTGTCAATTTAATCTAACCCAAGAAATTCAGTCTCATCAATTCAAAGGTCAGTCTCATGAATCCAGACTGCGGTCAACAACAAACATTATATCATCAAATGAAAAAAATTCTGATACAGCATCACATACAACAGTCGGAGTTCCCATTCAGCATTGAACTCAAGTATTCTAAGTTCTAGCCTGTCTAAAAAACCTAAGTTCTAATGTAGCACATCTCACAATACTTAGAAGAAAAAGGGTTTAGCAAACTATGATTACAATCAGACCACTTTACCCTACAGATTAACTTGCTTCACTCTAATTTGTCACAGGCTCCAATTTTGCATCCATTTCAGCTTGATCAACTACCGACCTGCACAATATATGGCATATGGTTAGTTCAATTGGTGCTTCCTCTAACAGATGGTTGCATCAAATATAACGAAGCTTGTTCTTGCGCTCCTGCTGGAGCTTGAGGAAACTAGCATGGCATCGACCTGCAAAGCCAAATACTTCCTATTCTTAAATTTAGGGAAATGAATTCTTAAACTTAGGGAAATGAACACTTTTAATATACTCTAATTAGAAATAAAAAAGAAGCTATCTATCATTGATATATATACATTGCACTTTAATATACTGTAACTAGGTACAGAAGAGTAAATATCTATCATTATATACATTCTATAAGCTAATTTCACATCCACGTACCACTGTTGGATAAATTAGCACTTTTAGTTTTATATTAATACAGAAATAAATCATAAACATGATTAATAGATTGCATAATAAACTAGACAAGTCTACGCAAAATCTAGACAGGTCTATTAGGCCAGACAAAAGCATAGCATCTACCATACTAGCAATATCCATCATAGACAAATAGACTACAAAAGCTAGTGTGGAAGACATGATGTAAGATGAGACTACGTACGTTTCCTTCTAAACCGAGTAGAGGAGGTGGCGATGACGTGCAGCACCGTCACGTTGTTGATGACGGCGGGTCAGACCGACTCGATGACGAGGAAGACGAGTCATGGCGACGAGCTTGATGAAGACGAGGAAGCGATCGAGCAGTTGCACAAAGCGCTTCCCAAAAACCTTATTCACCCTCTCCTAGTGTAGGATCGCAGAGGACGACGATTCCGGAGACCTGCTCTCCCGTTCGCTGGTGCACGCCGACAATCGGGATGGAGAAGACTTGGCGGCGCAACAGTAGCGAGAGGCAAAACCCTAGGCGATTGTGTGATTTGATTTGCGGCAAAACCCGTACGTATTTATAGGTAGGAACCACTAGGGTTGGGCGTCTCGCAACAGGGTCGGTTACCATATTAATATGCCGCGCCCATCGCCCATGCCCCGCCCGGCCCGGCCCAGCCTGGCCCGGTGAGGCGAGATGAGGCGAGCGAGCGAGCGCGTGTGTTCTTCCTTTCTCCCATCCACACACTTGCAAGAGATGCTTGAGCAACCAACCTTATAAGTTGGACTCTCTCCACCTCCACTAGCAATGTGGGACTAAACCTTTGCACTCCCACCACTCATGAATGGTCCTTTGAGATTTTCTAGGAATTATTGTTATTATTAATGGGCCAATCCCATATAATTCCAACAATCCCCCACCAGATCTCAAAGTCCCAGCTAGACTTTACCTCACTCCACTGTTGTTTAATATACCAGTGTTTTCAGTGGAGACTGTTAAGTTGAACTTTCATCTAGAACAATAAGCTACACCCATTCACAACTTGAACAATGGACTACGGCTTGAATTGCAAGTTTTGTGCAAACAAGTTTCACTTACTATCGTAACTGATACTAGACCTCCAGTAGGCTTCTCCGCGGGAAGAGCATATAGGTCATACTCCCTTGGTCTTTCATGAGCTTAATAGAGATCACCCAAATCTCACAGATTACAACCTTACAACAATCGGGCTCATATAGGTGTATTCATTCAAGAATGTTCTATAGGATAACATCTTCACTATTTAAAGCCAAATGAATACATTAAGGCAACAACCAACCTGCCATACAGATATCACGAGTAATGCATCGCTTCTTGAGTGGGTCATAAAAAGGTTACTCTCATGCTAACCAATAGCTTGTTCTTCCCAGGTCCTACTTCACAGGATCTCCGATCACATAGGTTGGGTTACCACTATGGAATAGCACATATGAGTCTCATACCCATCTCCTTCGATGCACTGTCTATCACATTACATGACAGCCCCTTGGTGAATTGATCTGCCAGGTTCTCACCAGTTGAAATATATTCTACTGATATGACTTTGGAGTTTCTCATTTTCCTAACAGACTTCAAACGTCTCTTAATATGTCTTGATGACTTCATATTGTCCTTAGAATTGTTCACTTTGACTATCACAGTTTGATTGTCACAATTCATGAGGATTGCCAGCACAGGTTTCTTGACAATAGGCAAGTCCATCAAGAGCTCACGTAGCCAATCGGCCTCAACTGTAACTGTATCTAGTGCGGTAAGCTCTGCTTCCATGGTAGACCTCGTTAAGATGGTCTGTTTGCATGATCTCCATGAAACAGTAGCACCACCAAGAGTAAATGCATATCCACTCGTGGCATACAGCTCATCAGCATCAGATATCCAATTGGAATCACTATAGCCCTCTAGTACTGCTGGATATCCAGAATAATGAATTCCATAATCCATAGTACCAACTAAATAGTGCATTACCCGCTCAAGCGCACGCCAATGATCATCTCCCGGACAAGAAGTAAACCGGCTTAGTTTGCTCACAGCAAACGAGATGTCAGGCCTAGTAGCACTGGCTAAATACATAAGTGATCCAATTATCTGAGAATATCTTAATTGGTCTCTGCCAATTCTCTTATTCTTTCAAAGAATCAAGCTGGGATCATAAGGTGTTGGAGAAGACTTGCTATCCTTATAACCAAAACGGTTCAAAAGCTTCTCAACATAATGAGATTGCGTAAGAGTAATTCCATTCTCTCCTTTGATTAGCTTGATGTTCAAGATAACATCAGCCTCACCCAGATCCTTCATATCAAAGCTTTGGCATAGAAAAGTCTTGACCTCATTGATCACGTCAAGATTTGTTCCAAAGATGAGTATGTCATCAACATATAAGCATAGTATAACTCCCTGACCCCAACCGTGGTGGTAGTACACACATTTATCAGCCTTATTGACTGAAAAGCCTGTTGATAGAAGTGTTGAATCAATTTTCTCATGCCACTCTTAGGAGCTTGTTTCAAACCATACAAAGACTTCAACAACTTACACACCTTGTCTTCTTGATCCTTTATTACAAATCCATCTGGCTGATCCATATAGATTTTCTCATCCAACTCTCCATTAAGGAAAGTTGTCTTAACGTCCATCTGATGAATGATAAGACCATGTGAGGCAGCCAGAGCAAGTAATACGCAAATAGTGGTCAATCTAGCAATAGGTGAATAAGTATCAAAGCAGCCTTCGCCTTCTTTCTGAATATAACCCTTAGCCACAAGCCGAGCCTTATACTTGTCAATAGTACCATCAGGCTTAAGCTTTTTCTTGAACACCCATTTACAATCCACAGGTTTGCAACCATATGGCATGTCGATAAATTTTCAAGTTCCATTAGAAAGAATAGAGTCCATCTCACTATGAATAGCTTCTTTTCAGTCATCTGCATCAGGAGATGCATATGCCACTGAAATGGTTCTAGGAGTGTCATCCACAAGATAAACAGTGAAATCATCACCAAAAGACTTTGCAGTCCTTTGTCTCTTGCTCCTCCTAGGAGCTTCACTATCAATCTCCTCATGAATTGGTTCAAGTGTTTTTTCAGCATGATCAGAAAATGCACTAGGTTTAGGAGTAGTTTCAACAATCACATCAGAAGATAATCTAGACATGCTATGTAAATCTTTGATAGGAAATATGTTCTCAAAGAAAGTAACATCACGAGACTCCATTAATGAATTAACATGAACATCAGGCACCTCTGATTTAATCACTAAAAATCTATATGCAATGCTATGATGATCATATCCAAGAAAGATACAATCCACAATTTTAGGTCCTAACTTACGCTTGTTGTTAATTGGCACGTTAACTTTGGCCAAACAACCCCATGTGCGTAAGTAAGAGAGCGATGGCTTTCTACCAATACATTCCTCATATGGAGTCTTCTCCTTATTCTTCATGGGAACTCTGTTTAGGACATGACATGATGTTTATAAAGCCTCCCCCCACCATGTCTTAGATAATCTAGTCGTGACTAACGTGGAATTAACCAAGTCAGACAAGGTGCGATTCTTTCTTTCGGCAACCCCGTTTGATTGGGGCGAATAGGGAGGCGTCCTCTCATGTATCAAACCATGTTCCACACAGAATAAGTCAAACTCATTTGATCTTTTTCTCTAGTTGAGTTTCAACTTCAGCCTTATAAATTTTAAAGTAGTTTAGAGCCTCATCTTTCGTTTTTAACAAATAAACATAGCAATATCTAGTCGCATCATCAATTGAAGTCATGAAATATCTTTTTCCACCCTTAGTCAATATACCATTCATTTCACAAAGATCTGAATGTATAAGTTCTAGTGGTGCCAAGTGTCTCTCCTCTGCAGCCTCGTGAGGCTTTCGAGATTGTTTAGATTGCACACAACTTGAGCACTTAGAACCTTTGACAATGGAAAAATTCGGAATTAAATTCAAGCTGGACAGTCGAGACATAGAACCAAAATTTAGATGACATAAACGTGAATGCCAAACACTAGCATCACTCTCATTAACACCATCACAAATATAGTTCACATACTTATTGCAATAATCTGAAAGGGAAAAGCGGAACAAGCCTCCGCACTCATAGCCTTTACCAAAAAATTGTCCACTCTTTGACACGACAACTTTATTCGACTCTAGCACTACCTTAAAACCATCCCTACACAAAAGGAAGCCACTAACGAGATTCTTCTTGATAGAAGGGACATGTTGTATGTTCTTCAATTGGACAATCTTCCCCGAAGTGAACTTCAGCTCGACTGTGCCAACACCATGAACAGAAGCATGTGACCCATTCCCCATTAGGATGGAGGAATCCCGGGCGAACTGGTAAGAAGTAAACAAAGAGGCATCAGCACAAACATGAACATTAGCACCAGTATGAAGCCACCAACAAGTAGATTGAAATACAGAAAAAACATATGGTAAATTACCATACCCACTATTTTCTCCAGCACTAGTCACCATGTTCGCAGACTTCTGCTGTGGAGGCTTCCTTCCTTTGCGTTCTGGACACTTCTTTGTCCAATGCTCATTAGAACCGCAAACAAAGCATGCTCCCTTCTCTTTGTTCTTCTTCTTAAAGGTAGTGGTCTGCTTAGG
This sequence comes from Eleusine coracana subsp. coracana, assembly GCA_032690845.1. Classification (NCBI taxonomy): domain Eukaryota; kingdom Viridiplantae; phylum Streptophyta; class Magnoliopsida; order Poales; family Poaceae; genus Eleusine; species Eleusine coracana. The sequence goes on from CM064430.1 coordinate 6,316,752, forward strand.
CTTATTATTCTTGCCCTTGCCCTTACCACCACTACCATGAGACTGTTGTGGTTGATGCACCATATTGGCAACATTGTTTCCCTCGTTGACTTTAAAACGTCCATCCTTCTCACGAGCTTTCTCCTCAACATCAAGAGACGCGATCAAATCTGAGACAGATATGTTCGTTCTCTTGTGTTTAAGAGTAGTGGCGAAATTCCTCCAAATTGGAGGTAATTTGGCAATAATGCCCCCAGCCACAAGCTTCTCAAGTATGACGATCTTAAGCAATTCGAGTTTCTTCACTATACACTGTATCTCATGAGCCTGCGCGATGACAGATTTGCCATCTACCATCTTAAAATTATGGTACCGCTCAATGACATACAGTTCAGCGTCAGCATCTGAACCACCATAGTCAGCGATCAGAGCGTCCCACATATCCTTTGCGACTGTATGATGGATGTAGACATTCGGAAGATGATCTACCAAAACTCCAATAACAGCGCCCAAGAATATTGTGTTGGCTTCACTGTAGGCCTTTTCCTGATCTGCGGTGAGATCGCCTTCAGGTTTACCAGTCGACACCCAGAACACATTCATGGCAGTAAGCCACAGAGTGACTTTCACTTGCCATCTTTTGAAGTGCACGCCAGTGAATTTCTCTGGTCTCAGTGCATCAAGAAATCCAGCCATAAAACTAAAGTGCCTACAATAAGGTTTTTGGATTGTTTGATAAATTAGCACTTTTAGTTTTATATTAATCCAGAAATAAATCATAAGCATGATTAACAGAATGCATAATGAACTAGACAAGTCTACGCAAAATCTAGACAGGTCTATTAGGCCAGACAAAAGCATAGCATCTACTCCCTCCGTTCATATTTACATGTCATTCTAAGGTTTTCAACTTTGTTACAATTATATGTCATTCTCACTTTCCAATGTACTTTTCTCTCTTCCCAATACAATATTCTCTCTTCTCACTACATCTCTATCTCTATCTCTTTCCTTCTCGTTTTCAGTGCACCCACCTTTTTACTTCTCCTTATTTCTCGTGCCCAACTACAAAACGACAACTAATTTTGAACAGAGGGAGTACTATACTAGCAACATCCATCATAGGCAAATAGACTACGAAAGCTAGTATGGAAGACATGGTGTAAGATGAGAGTACATACGTTTCCTTCTGGACTGGGTAGAGGAGGCAGCGACGACATGTAGCACCGTCACATTGTTGACAACGGCGGGTGAGATCGACTCGATGACGAGGAAGACGAGCCGTGGCGACGAGCTTGATGAAGACGAGGAAGCGATCGAGCAGTCACGTAGAGCACTTTCTAAAAACCTTATTCGCCCTCTCCCGGTGCAGGATCGCAGAGAACGATAGTTCCGGAGACCTGCTCTCCTGTTCGCCGGTGCACGCCGACAATCGGGATAGAGAAGACTTGGCGGCGCAACAGTAGCAAGAGACAAAACCCTAGGCGATTACGTGATTTGTTTTGTGGTGGTACCCGTACATATTTATAGGGAGGAACCTCTAGGGTTGGGCATCCCGCAACCGAGTCGGTTACCATATTAATATGTCGGTTTCCATAATTAAATATATGGAATACGCAGTAAAAAGAAAGTGCAAAAGGAAGCCACGCCCCCGCAAGACAAGGGACCGAATTTCGGCAAACCATTCACGCAAGTGATGCGCGCCCATCGCCCACACCCCACCCCGTCCCGCCCCGCCCGGCCCGGCCCGGCGAGGCGATGCGAGCGAGCGAGCGCGTGTGTTCTTCATTTCTCCCATCCACACACTTGCAAGAGATGCTAGAGCAACCAACCTAAGTTGGACTCCCTCCACCCCTACTAGCAATGTGGGACTAAATCTTTACGCTCCCACCACTCATGAATGGGCTTTTGAGATTTTCTAGGAATTATTATTATTATTAATGGGCCAAGCCCATATAATTCCAACAACCACAATGTGATCTTTCAGTATTCAGTTGTATAGAGATTAAGGTAAAAATACTGATACTACTAAAGTACTAAAGGCAGTAGAATTTCATGCAATAAACATTCAAAGATGCAAGGATAAAAAACATACATATCATTTGGATTTGTTCCTGAGCAGCTTAAGCTCTGACCATTGACATTTAGGTGTTCCTGAACCAGCTAGAACAATGCTACCTTCCCTAAATACTTCCGAACTCCAAAGGACATTACAAAATAGAGCAAGCAAGCAACTGAATCACGTAGTACATAAATAAATCAACACAGCACACATATATGCAGGTGTAAATACATGTTATGAAGGGCTAATAACATGTAATTCCTGCTTGCTAGAGGGATTACCTTGCGCATGAATGAAACGTGCAGGAAGGTGAGGAAGCGATGCTGTAAAGGAGGCCAGGATCCTCCTCGAGCTGGTCTAGTGCACCCGGAACATCTGCAGTTGGACGACAGAGAGAGAGGTTGATCTGAGTGATGAGGAGTGAGTGGATCTTATGAGGGGAGGGGGTAAATAGAGGTGAAGAGGAATCCGCTGCCCAACTGTGCAGCAACGGGCGTGACACGCAGTTCTTGCCGGAGCCGATGCTGTCCGTCTTCTGCTGGACTCGTAAGAGAAGAGCCCAGATGACTCGCCAGAGAAGAAGATAATGGGGGCGCAAGGGCAGCGAGGAGAGAGCGATGATGCGCGAGGTGAGGGGGACAAGAGAGAGCGGCAATGACGCGAGTGGAGAGCGGAGGGAGGGTGTGTTCGTTTCTTGGGGTCTAAATTTTAGTGGGGTCACATCAATCATTAAAATGCTACATATGATTATTAAATATATATTAAATATTAAACTAATTACAGAGTTGAATGCGTATCAGTGTGACAAATTTATTAAGCTTAATTAAGTTATCATTAAGAGATGTTTACTATAACATTACATTATCTAATCATGACCTAATTAGTCTTAATAGATTTGTCTTGTCATTCAGAGGAAGGGTTATGAACTGGGTTTTATCAGTAATCTATATTTAATACTCCTAATTAGTATCATAATATTCGATGGGACAGGTCTAAAAATCAGAGAGGTGGGCAGTGGCGCGCGAGGAGAGAGGAGCGACCGGCGGCGGCAGTACACAAGGACAGAGAGTGGCGGCGGCACAATGCTAGGGTTGGGGGTGCCAACATGGGGCCACATGTCAGCTTGAGAGTTTTAGGCCAGACCAGCCCAGTTACAGCCCATGTCGAATTTTTTTCTCTTTTAAGCAATTTAAGTATTTTGGTTAAGTATCTGGTAAAGGTCAGAAAACAGTTATGGTATATACAAAAATAAATTTTTAAGTAATAAACTATATATATTTTGTATGTAGGATTTTTTTTAAAAAAAGTATATGAGCAGATTTATAAATTATTATACATTAAATGATTTTTATGTGCTTCTAAAGGTAATAAATTTTAACTATTTGTGCCTCGAGTAAGATTAAAAAAACTCACTCAAATCATATTGAGACTCATATGTCAAATAAATCCTCTCTAAACTATTGTTTTAATTTTATGATGAATTACTAGATATCGTCATGGATAACTAATGATCTATGACAAAATATAAGATATCGTCATGGATAACTAGTGATCTATGATGAAATACTAGGTATCGTCATGGATAACTAGTGATATGTGATGAAATAATAGGTATCGTCATGGAACTAAAGATTTGTGACGAAATACTAGATATTGTCATGGATATGTTAAGTCTGTGAGGCTAACCTTAACTGTCACCCTAGAAACATCATAGATCTTCAAGTTTGTTGTAGTGGAAAATGTCATTCTCATATAAGTTCCATTTAAAATTATATGATTCGTTACTAAGAATAACATTACTTAGCTTCAAAGTCATGCTATTCCATTCTACTAGTTTATTATTTGTGATGGGTCTCCTGAATGAAAGGTTGAGCGGGATGGAATGGAGGACCTCCTGTACAGTAATATTATTCCATCTAGCTACACTAAACTGATTTGGAAACTAGACACTTAGAGAAGTATTATCCTGCTAAGTGTATTTCCAAAATCTTACCTCACTTCCATCTTTAATTTGGAACGAGCCTCGTTTGAAGAATTCATCCCTGACCTTTAGTAACCACGTCCAGAAATGAGAATCCTCTAGTTTTATTTGTATCAGGGTAAGAGGTATCTTAGAGAAGTACTTGTTCCTATGTAACCTCTGCCCTACACCATCTTCATTTAGCAGCTTAAAAAGCCACTTACTTAAGAGACATGTTTTGTGTATGAATATTAGTTATTCCAAACCCTCATACCACTGCCATTTAGCAGGGTGGTATTTATTCTTATGTACTTCCCCCTGCCAAAAGAATTTGGAGCAGACAGTGTCTATTTTTCAAAAAAAAAAAACCCTTCCTATATCTCAAAGAAGGACATCATAAAAATAGGATGGTTGCTAAGGATGGCGTTCACTAATATTAGTCGTCCTCCCGAAGACATCAACTTCCCTTCCACTTATTGAGTTTTCTCTGTAACCTCTCTATAACAATGCCCACTCACTATTTCTGAGTTTCCTATGAATCATGGGGATACTCAGGTACTTGAATGGCAGTTTACCTAGCTTACATCCAAACAGGGTTGTATATTTGTCCTCATGGTTTTTTGCCTCTCCAAAGCAAAAAATTAACTTTTTTCAAAGTTCATTTTGAGGCTTGATAATTGTTAAAACAGATATAGCAAAAACTTCATATTAGTAGCTTTTTGTATAACATGGTCCATGAAAATGATGGTGTCATCGTCATAATGGAGAATAGATAAACAATCATCTACAAGATTAGGAACAACCCCATTGAATTGGCCATCCTCCTTAGCCCTTGCAATTAGAATTGCTAACTATCGGCCACCAAATTGAACAGAATGGGGGACAATGGATCACCATGTCTGAGACTTCTATGTGTTTGGAAGAAGGGGCCAACATCATCATTCACTTTAATCCCCACATGGCCACCATATACAAAGCTGTGGATCCAGTTACACCACATATCTCAGAATCCTTTCATCCTCATGGTCTATTGGAGGAAATACCATTTGACTTTGTTGTAACCTTTTTTAGAGTCAATTTTGGGACTACTCCATTTGTGTTCTTACAGAGCATTTCATGAATAGTTTCATGCAGTACAATTACACCTTCTATTATGTGTCGACCAGTCATGAAAGTAGTTTCAGACTATCGGACTATTTTATTTGTTGGCACCCCAAATCTATTGGTGCCAACTTTAGTTAGAATTTTAAAGCTGACATTAAGCAAACATATTGGGTGGTATTCCTGAATTTTTTATGCATAGTCTTTTTTGTGTATTAGAGTTATAATTCTAAAATTGAGGTTGTACACTAGTTGTCAAGCATCGTGAAAATCTTTAAAGAGTGTCATTAGGTCCCCTTTGATAACTTTCTAGAATACCTGATAGAATTCAGCTGGGAATTTGTCGAGGCCTGGAGCTTTGTTATGTTCCATTTGGAAGATCATGAGGTGAAAATATTGAGTATTGTTATCTTTTTCAAGTAGCTCTTTAATCTTTGCCCGTTGGTACCATTTGAGTTCTTCCTCATGCAGCATGTGAGCAAGTCTCATTTGGCGATAAAGCATGGTTTCTGTCTTTTTTTCAAGCTCATCTATCTGCAAGATCAATTTCTTCTCTTTCTTAAGCGATCCTGGCGTATTTTTTGCCCATCCTCTCACAAGTACTGACAAAGGGCTCTGATCTTATTCTGCCATATCTCATAGCTGTATGACCACCATGATCATACCGCCATATGTTTGCTACCATTTCAATTAAACCATCCCGCATTAGCCATCCTATTTCAGATCTGAACTGATGGTGGCCCCTCGTGTTTCTTGTCCCAGTATTGAGCAACAAGGGTGTATGATCAGATTTACCTTGTTCAAGAGCATTCTTACGATATTTGGCTTCCCATTCTATGGTCATAAAGACACGATCAAGTTTTTCAATGGTTGGTGGGTCCCTATTATTGCCCCAAGTATACTCAATCTCTCGTAGCTCTAGAGTGTCTGTTGCATGTGCTTGACATAAAGCTGGTTGGTGCTGGCGCCAAATTTCAAGGTCAGAGAGACAACAGCATGTTAATTCAATTAAAAAATATCCTGTTAAATTATTCTACTAGTGTAATACTATTAGTATTATGTGCTGTAATGACTTAATGATAAGGTATCTAATTGCATTCACACACAACACTTGTCAGGCCTTGCCTAACAATAGTTTCTGAGGGAAATCATGTACTAGGTAGGACCATATGTGGGCTCCGTCTTGGTGTCTTTTCATGTCATTAATGTGCCAACTCATTTGGTGAAAACAAAGAATACCAATATTTTTCTAACAGGGGCTATTATGTCATTTTCTCTTATTCTCCTTTAACACCTCTACTCATGAAAGGATGCCAGTGGTAGGTATGCAAGCTAAAAGCAATCGCTAATTACATAATGAGAACTTTTTGTGGCTTCTAATACAAATCAGAATTTTTTTATAGCTGATAAGGCATACCATGCCTCAATGAATCAACATGACTCCTGCATCACCGACTTTTTACCTGAGTAGGAGCTCTAAATCTATTTAATTCTTTGCTTGTGTTAGGGTTACATTGGTAGTATATAGGAGAGTCGGAGGGAAAAGCATTATGAAGATTCTCTTGATGTAGTCTTGTTTGTCTAGAACACACCAACAAAATGTGGTTTCATCCTGAACACACCCTCAAAATTGAATTTAGCTAGAACACACTTTGATTATGGAAAAATTATGACACACTATGACCATTTAACTATTATTTTCAACTTTTATATCTCAATATATAAAACTTGATAGAAGTTGAAACTCAACACACATATAAATTATTGCATTCTCTATCAATAAAAAAAGGAGCTAAAATTCTTTTGACTGTTTCTATTGTTGCTCATTGTTTTAATATCTAACTAGATTGTATGGCCCACGCAGTCGCGCAGGCTAGCACTAAACATCCCTATAACATTTTAGAGGCACCTCTTTGGTGTTGTGTAGTACTAATCAATACTCGGAGCCTTTGCTTCTGAAATATATTGAAATAAAAATTAAAACTAAGCAAAAGGGCTATCTAATGTCTACACAATAGAGTGTTAATCAATACTTGTAGACTATTGTTAAATTGTACCAAAACAGGGATAAATATTAAAAAGGGCTATGTGATATCTCAAATTCACCATTAATTTAAATGACTTTAATATAAGCAGCATATTATTATACACTAAACAAAACAATTCAAATTGGATGGTGAACCAAAAAAGATATGAAACGTGTATAGCATTATTGTTATTCGTCTTGTTTGACTCATCATAATTATAAAACTTATAGAACTCAAATGAAATGTTTTACTAATTCAACCACTATTTTATCTCTTTCTATAATTTAAACCTTGTCCTTCAATTCTTGGCACGTAACTTGATCCATCTTATTTTATCTCTTTCTAAGATGTTTTAGTTTTTTTTTTGAGAATTTCTAGCCTATTTCTCTCTTTTTTTCTAGACACTGTGATGAAAGGGTCATCTCCTTTTATTAATGAATAGATATGTGTCACTACTTTCATAGACAACGGGAATCCACCTTTGCCCCCCAAAAGTTGACACTGGAGGTGGACGTGAGAGGAGATGGCAATCTAAAATAATATGAAGATGATATTAATGGCTAGATGTTTTGCTTTTTTTATGAGAATCCAACTTTGCTGCCTGCAGATACTAGTGACGTCTTCGGTCACTATTTTGAATTGTACTTTGTAGTTATGTTTTTCTCACAAAAGAGCAATTGCAAATATAACAAACACACCATACAAAAGTTGAACTGCCAAAAGAAATTCTGACCTATCAGCATAAAAAAAAAGCAGAAAAGGAAATAGGTGGTAAGCACGTTGTTGGTAGTACCTTACTTGATATTGTTGAAACGGATGGGTCTGGAGTCGTTCTCGTCTCTTGGGCGGCCTAGCTATTCAGGCAATTTCATGAACCTCATATGCTTATATTCGCGATGGTCTCGGAAATTTTTGTAAGTACTGTAGATAGCGTAGAAACTGTCACGCCATGAGATTCGCAATGAAGGTATGCTATATGAAGCCATGGCATGGTCGTTGCATGTGATTTTGGGTCTGTAACGTCGGCGAGAAAAAGTTCATGCATGGCCATGCACATGAAGTCGACTCCAATATTATATTGCTGCAGCATCGCTGAAAGGTAATTAAGATCCGAGAGCCATGGTCTGGCGAGGTCAGTTGGATCCAAGAGCATTGATGAGACGCGATAACACTGTGGTCGATTCGGCCTTCAAGGATTGTGACACGGCGGCTACGGCGAGTGCCTAGGGCAGGCTTATGTTTTTCAATCATGATGGAGAAGAGGAAAAGGTGTGTAAAGAAATCTGAGATCGGTAATTTGTGTCGCTTGAGGATGGGTCATGTGAGGATCCAATGAGAAATAAATTAAGGGCCAGATTTCCTTTTCTAGATATGTGATATGCGGATTGAGGGACAGATGTTTTGCTTTTTTATGAGAATTTCTAGCCTATTTCTCTATTTTTTTAGGCCATGTAGTGGGAAGTTCATCTCCTTTTATTACTAAATAGATTTATTGAGCAAACCATCTAAATAATAGACAAACTTCTAGCACCATTTTTTACTGATAGAAAATGCAACAGTGTATATGTGTGCCAAGTTTTAAATTCTAACGTCTTTTATATATTGAGATAGAAAAGTTAAAAATAATAGTTAAAAGGCCATAGTGTGTCAGAGATGAACTTTTTCACAACCGAAGTGTGTTCCAGATAAATTCTATTTTCACGATGTGTTCAGAATGAAACCATATTTTGTTGATGTGTTCTAGACAAATTTTTATTTTCTAATGTCACGTGAGGAAAGATTTTCATCTGAGATCCCCTTTCTATTAATTAAATGGACAACCCAAAATGGCTCAATAGAATTTTACAAGAGCATATACAAGTGGACACAACAAACTCCAATAACAGAGGAAACAACAAAGAAGCACTAAGAAGATCATCAATTGTCAACAAAGCATCGTCACGGAACAACATGCTTGCCTTCACCATAATAGCCATTGCACTGTCACATCAGTCCTCGTAGATGTGCTGCCCCATCTTCACCCTCCACCTTCCATCAAGGGGAGAAATCCTTAAAGGACGAGAGAGTCACTCAATAGGATGGGAACTAAGAGTGAGGAATGCATGCCGACCACTACAAGCTAGACAATGACGTCCCTTGAAGCTGATGAAGACACCCTTAGAGCATCCGGTCTCCACGAGGCACCATCCGACCCCCTTCATGGCTCTTGAGGTAGTTTGCTGGCATGAGCATACGTGCTGGAAATGTTTCCCATGACAAATCTTTGTTCTTGGTTTGTTCTCCACTATAGATAGAATCGATTTTTAAGTCGAGAACACATGGCTCCTATATATCCATATCAATATTCTATACATTTAGATTTGTGAGGAATTGGGAGTACATCATACAGTATTTTTATAAGGCACATGTGCTCTCATTTGACTTCCTATTGACCCCGTGAGTAATAAATTGTTGTAATGGAAGTGCGTAGAGGTCGATGGTGGAGCCTAAGAACATGTTAGAATAATGCAATGATGGTACTGAATATTTTACAGCATGGATCAACAAAAGTGAGAGTTGGCTGCAAAGAGGACCAACATGTCATTTTTGTGGTAACGTGATCCTAGTTCTGAAGCCGGAACGAACGGCAAAACCGGAATGGTTCGACATACAATATGAAAAACTACCATTTTACTGCTTCTCATGTGGGATCATGGGACATATGGAAGTGGAGTGTGGAAACCCGGCACCCCGCAATGCGGTGGGTAAGTTACTGTATGATATTAAGTTGCGGGCGCCGGAGGAGAAAAGGAGGCGCATGCAAAGTTTTGCGAAGGCTGCGGCTAGCTCATATAGTAGTGGCTCATCATGGAAGACCTCTGTCTCCAAGTCCCCGGGCGGGAAAGGGGGTGCTTCAATGCCAACGGATAGTGAGAGGGAGAATCCAGATGATGAGGTTACCTCTCCGCTGAAAGCCAATGAGAACCACCTGCCAGCCCAGACGGTGCCCCGCTCTTCTACAGAGGTCGCTCATCAGCTTTTCGGTGAGAGTCGGAATGGGGATCAACAGGTTCGAAAGAGGAAATCAAAAGGATCCGGTGATAGCGAGCTTAGCAAGACGCCAGACCTAAATCTTCTGGCAGCTGATGCTTTGGCTCTAGTTCCGGTACAGAAAGGCAAACCTGGTGCTGGGCAGGAGCAAGGAACGAGGGAGGGTGGCTCGGATGAAGCCACCAAGAAGCAGAAGCTTACAACCCCCCAAGTTGCAAGATCGGTGGCGGCTGCGATTGGCAGCTCCCACCGGGCACAATGAAAATCTTAGTGTTGAACAGTCGCGGATTGGGCCCATCCGAGGCAGTTCGAGAAGTGCGTAGCCTCATTCGGCTACACAGCCCGGCCCTCGTGTTTTTCTCGGAGACACGACTCTTTGATAATCGGGTGGATGGTTTGCTACGCTCCTTTGGCATGCATTCAGGCATTGGAGTGGGCAGCTTTGGAAGAGGAGGGGGTTTAGCTCTTCTCTGGAGTAGCAACATGAGGATTAAAGTTCAGAGCTGCGATAGATTGCATATTGATGTTGCAGTGATGGACCCGACTACAGACGAGGAAAAGTGGAGATTTACGGGGTTCTATGGGAAATCCCGAAGAGAGCTGAGGTATAGAAGCTGGGACCTGATCCAGCGGCTTAACCAACGGAGTAAACTACCGTGGTTGTGCACCGGCGATTTCAATGAGACGCTGGACGTGAGCGAGCAGTTCAGAGGGAATGAACGCCCAGAGAGACAGATGGATGGCTTTTGGGAAGCGGTGGCGGAGTGTGGATTATGCGACCTGGGCTTCATCGGTCTTCCCTACACATGGGACAATCGACAAGAGGGTGATCGCAACATTAAGATCCGGTTGGATAGGGGCCTCGCTACGGGCGCGTTCCTCGACATGTTTGGAAGCACGGTGGTTCAACATGTGCAAACCTCTGAATCGGATCACTGTGCTTTGGTTGTTGACTGTCGAAGACAAGGTAGATACCGGAAGGGTGACAAACTGTTTCGGTATGAGAACATGTGGAGAAGGGAAGGCTCGTATTTGAGTCTCGTCACCCATACTTGGGGCAACGGACCAGACGCAGCTGACCTTGGACAAGTGCGTGAGAAGCTGAGGCAGATGCAAGGCGCTATGTAGGCTTGGGACCATACCGTCTTTGGCTCTGTCCGGAATAACATAGCAAAGGTACGCAAGCAGCTAGAGGCGGAGAGGCGGCCATCTATAGGTCTTGGCCCGTCTAGGAAGGAGCGTAGTCTCATGGCACGACTCTCTGAGTTACTATCAAGAGAGGAGGCCATGGAGAAGCAACGATCAAGGCTTGACTGGTTGAAGGATGGCGACCGGAATACTAAGCTATTTCAGATGAGGGCTAAAGAGAGAGCGTGCACTAATCGTATACAATCAATTAAGGCGGCTGATGGCACGATGGTGTCTGCCAAGGAAAAGATTGAGGAGTGTGCGGTTAACTTCTATGAAGTATTTGTTCAGAGGCCAAGAGCAACTGGACCCGGGCGCCATCCTGCAGTATGTTCCATGCAAGGTCACTGAAGATATGAACCGAGGCCTGATAAGCCCATATACAGCTGAAGAGGTACGTCGGGCCTTGTTTATGATGGGACCAAATAAGGCCCCTGGGCTGGATGGGTTCACAGCGGGGTTTTTTCAGATTCACTGGGATCTTGTTGGATCATCGGTTACAGCAGCTGTTCTAAAGTTCTTGAATGAAGGAGTTATGTCTGAAGAGATAAACCAGACTGTTCTGGTTCTTATCCCAAAGATCAAGAACCCCCAAGATATGAAGCATTTTTGCCCTATTTCTTTGTGTAATGTCCTGTATAAAATCTACTCAAAAGTCCTTGCTAACCGTATGAAGTTTTTTTGGGTGAGATCATCTCTGAGGAGCAAAGTGCTTTTGTGCCGGGGAGATTGATTACGGATAATGTCCTTACGGCATATGAGTGCACACACTACCTGAAACGCAAGAAAGGGAAAACGGGTTTGTGTGCGGTCAAGTTAGATATGGCGAAAGCTTATGACAGAGTAGAGTGGCAGTATCTAGAAGGAATCCTATTGAAGTTGGGTTTTCATGAGACCTTTGTTCAGCGAGTGATGAGGTGCGTCACGTCTGTGTCCTTCTCAATCAAAATTAATGGCTCTCTGTCTTCAGTTTTCAGGCCAACTAGGGGAATACGACAAGGAGACCCGATCTCGCCATACTTATTCTTGGTGTGTGCTGAGGGTTTCTCATCTCTCCTAAAATCAGTGGGTCTAGTGCACCTCTCCAGGGGAGTGCGTGTTGGTATACACTCACCATGGATTTCGCACCTTCTCTTTGCGGATGATACCATCGTTTTCTCAGAAGCATCGCAAAGGGGGGCCGATCGGTTGAAGGAGATACTTGACACCTATCATAGGGGGTCAGGCCAGTTGGTGAACAAGGAAAAATCAGCAGTGTTTTTTAGCAAGAATAGCACTGACGTGATGAAAGGTGAAGTTCTTGATTCCTTACAAATTCTGAATGAGGCATTGGCAGTAAAATACTTGGGCCTTCCTACTGCTGTGGGACGGTCAACAAAGGAAGCTTTTGAATATATGCCGACAAGGATCAAAGGACTAGCTGGGGCTTGGTCAGGTAAGGAGGCGAGTTGTGCTGGACGCGAGGTACTGATCAAGTCACAGGCACAAGCTGTTCCCACCTACCCAATGAGCTGCTTCCTCATTCCCCTGTCCACCTGTAACAAGATGAAAAGCACGATTTCCAACTACTGGTGGGGCAGCTCGGCAGATAACAAACGGATGCACTGGATGCGGTGGGAGCTACTGACTGGACCGAAGATGAAAGGAGGTATGGGCTTTCGAGATCTCCCCCTGTTCAATAAGGCACTGCTTGGTAAACAGGGTTGGAGGCTGATGGAGCAGCCGGGGTCCCTCTGTGCGAGAGTGCTTAAAGGCCGCTACTATCATGATGGGGATTTCTTGACAGCGACAAGAAAGAAACACGCCAGCCACACATGTCGTGCTATTATGAAAGGGAGAGAAGTGCTGCATGAGGGCCTGATTCGCCGGCTAGGCGATGGAAGGGGCACCAACATCTGGAATGACAGGTGGATCGCAAATCATCCTTTGGGTAAGCCGTTCACTCAGCGCTCCAATCAGCAGACTTGGTCTGTGGCCGAACTGCTGACAGCAAGCGGCCAATGGAATGAGACACTACTACGAGAAATCTTCTGTGATTTTGATGTCGAAGCCATTCTGTCTACCAATATATATGGGAGAGGAGAGGAGAGGACTTTTGGGCATGGGAACGGGAGCGACATGGCAGATACTCGGTTCGATCTGCATATAAACTGCTGGAGAACAAACGACACTCCCATGCAGTCGCGTCAAGTTCTAACTCTGACAAAATTTGGCAATCTATCTGGAAACTTGAGGTTCCTCCTCCGAAGGTGCGGGTTTTCTGGTGGAGGGTGATCCATGAGTTTGTGCCTGCCCGGGATGTCCTATGCAAACGCCACATTGAGAACATTGCAAACTGCAAGGTATGTGGTGTGGAAAGAGAAACAATTAAACATGTGTTAATGGACTGTACTATAGCTAAACGGTTCTGGGAGGAAGCTAAGCAAATAACGGGAGTCAAACTACCACATCTGCATGAGATTTCGTGGGCAAAAGACTTGCTGCAGGAAGACATTTGCCCTCGTCGGGATGCAGCGATCATCCTATGTGGTATGTGGTCCTTATGGATATCACGGAACGATCGAAAGCACGGCAAGACGGTAATCCATGTCCGAGCAGCGGTGGATTGGGTACGCGACACAGCGTTTGATCTGTGGCAGCTGATCCACAAACAACCAACGAAGAATAATCATCCGGACACTCGCTGGTGGCGGCCGAACAATGGATGGTTCAAGTGTAATGCAGATGGTGCTTTCTCAGGGGAGCTCCGGTCAGGATCCACAGGGGCGGTGATCCGAGATCATGATGGCTGTTTCATCGCAGCCAGGTCACAGTGGGTTCAGTCGGCGAGCAGCGCCATGAGCATGGAGGCCTTGGCGTGCAGAGATGGCCTCCAGTTGGCGATGCAGAATGGAGCCACCAAGGTTTGCTTGGAAACGGATTGTCTTGAAGTAGTACGCCTCTGGGAGAATGTCAACAACCAGCGTTCGGAAGTAAGCCTGATTCTCCATGATATCAGAGCTTTGAGCAGGAGCTTAGAGGGTTTCTCCTTTGTTTTTGCAAATAGATCTTGTAATAGAGTTGCCCATGAATGTGCCAAACAGGCTACAAGGGAAGATCCTAGGGTGGAGTGGCATGTCAATCCCCCTAGCTCTCTCAGTAGCCTGATCGAGGCAGACTGTTTCTTTGTTACGCCTCGACTATGAAAGCTCCTGGTTGATCCTCAAAAAAAAAAAAAAAAAAAATCTCTACTACATATTAATTTCGGTGTGGTCTTCCACTTTCATTGGTATCCACTTTTTTTTTTCGTTGGTGTCCACTTTTTCTAATCTCTATCTGGCCGTCCGTCAGCTTGGCATTGCTTCGACCGATCGGTTTCGTATCCGCCGTATGCACGTAAAACGTTACCCCGTTTGTTTTTGTCCGTTATCTCTTCCTTTCCAAAGAACAAAAAAACAAGTAGAGTCCAGTTCGTTTCCTCCATGGTTCGTATGCCCCTTTTTGTTTTGGACTCCACAATAGTGATCAATTGTCATGAGCATATATACATGCACGTAGGTGGAATCGATTCGCATCGGCGCTCAACACGACGTACGTCCAACGAGTTTCATTCTCTAGCGCCATCAATCTAATCGAGTTCCGTTGTTTTGGACTGCAATGGTGATCGATTGTCATGAGCATATATACATGCACGTAGGTCAACACCACGTACGTCCAACGAGTTTCAATCTCTAGTGCCATCAATCTAATCGAGTTCTGGAGACATTGTTCGATGAACTCGTCGGAGCCGGATGTTCCAATCCCTAACGACTCGATGCCGTTCGTTGCATGACGTCGACGCTGTTCAAGGTGATCTGGTGGAAGCCTTGATGGATGGTGAACCAGAAAGAGAAAAAGACGAAGACGTAGATTTGCCTGAGTACACTACAATGGCTATGTGTGGTTAATAAGACCTATCACTGTGGTTTGTTCTAGCCACAATCAGCAGGGATCAGCAACTTCACCACTGTCGCCACCCTTTTCAATTTGATTGAGTCGACTACTTGCCTTTCATTACAAAAACGATCGCAAGAAGATCCTGCTCAACGCAACCACACCGCGGGCAAAAGGGTCGTTGTCTTCTTCATCGTGGATTTAGAAAGTCGACCACCGTCGACGAATCTCAGGTACGCGTCAGGCATGATTTTTCTCTTTAACTTCCATTTGTTGCTGAATTTGATACGTCTGTGGCATATATTGTCTGGTCTTCTTCTCTCTACGTACATATGGTTGTTGGGTTGGTAGATGCAGTGCTTGCAGTTGTTGAACTGTACCTACATAGTGTAGCGTTCTTTGACTGAGATACGGTAATTAAGAGGTATGTAGTAGCTGCTACGATCGGGATCTGGTGGAAGTAATATGTGAAACCTGAAATTATTTATCCCAATCTTTTTCATAGATACGTTTTGAGGAAATTTGGTTACTGAAAAATTAGGTTGTAAGTGTTTTGACAACCTGTCCTACTCATAAGCATTCTGAATGATCCTTGTCACATTTGAGTCTCGGATTATAGTTCAGTGACAAGTTTCAGTTTTGCTAAGCGTTTTATAATATCTTTTATGTCGTATTTGTCCAAGCATCAATGAAAATAGCTGCAGCAAACTGTTTAATCTTTCCATTGAGTTCTAAAATGTTGGGTTTTGCTAAGTGTTGTGGTAGATGTGGATTTTTGAACTTGGGAACTTGTTGTCATTTTTAGTTCAATCAGCCTTTTCGGAGGACTTTCAGTTTCAGTTTTTCAGTATATGCATTCACCTATCTCTTCTCTATCTCTATCAAGTAAATTTATTATTATAATGTCTATCATATTATATCTCAAATATATAAGTGTATTATAATTTATTATGTTTTATTAATACCCGTAGCAACGCCTACGGGTACTTTGCTAGTATATATATAAAATCTGAATCCTAATGCATTGGTGGTCAATCAGTCCATCTGATTGACGATTACCTGTGATTGTTGCTCACAGTTGTTCCTAGCGTACTTGCAGAAAAATCAAACAATTACAGAACGTTGACCTCACGACGCACACACTCACACAGGCGCCTGAAGTACTATGGCTCCCGGAAAGCACGTGCGCCTAGAGGTGCCCTGATACTCGCGGAGCTCCGTCTTGCTCTGCCAGTCTCATCACTTACATGCCGCGCCGGCTCTCTATTTGAATCGGCTGGGTATATATATATATATATATATATATATATATATATATATGTCACCTTAGTTTTTCTTTGATGTTCACCTACCTTATTTATTATAATAAAAGTTTTTTCCCGTGATCTACACTGGCCAGTATATATTGAAGTTACACAGTGAAGAAGCAGACGGGCAATTTTACCATGCTATACGGTAGAGATGGATGTGGACAACAATGAGTGAAATCATTGCTTATTCCATTACGTGTTTATTGTACAAGTATAGGTTTGGGAGGCATTGGAAAACGCCCGTGCAGCGTATGGAGTTGCCAGAGAGCCGACTGCCACGGAGTTAAATCCAATGCTGTGGGAAAATGAACCGAAGGCCACTGAAATATTTTTCGTTAGAATAGAACACCGCATCGGTCAAGTAACCCTTGAAGCTGCACGGATCAGGGCAGCAACAGTAGAGCATCTTGTAGTGGCCGATATCGCTACGGATGTCGGCGCTGGCACGCGCGTGCGGCCGACAGCTAGATTCATCGTACGCGGCTCCGTAGATGGAGTCTGATCGGAGCGGTGCGTGGCATGGCGGTGCTGCTTACCTGCTCATCGTAGCTGGGAGGAGACGTGTGTACAGCAATTACTAGGCCCCGTAAAACTGGTACCAGTAATCCGTTCTGATTTTCTTATTTGAGGGAAAGTGCAATTTGCTCATCACGTCATCATGATATTCTGCTGGGACCCTTGGTTCCTATCCTTCTTACTTGCTTCAACCGACTAATCCAAGCCCCAACTTCCATAAACGATTAAACTGTTGGAATATGATCTGTGGATAAAATAATAAAAGAAGATCAAAAATGGAATCCACAGAATTGAAATGCAAATATCATGGTTTTGAATTTGATTTAAAACTATGGGCATGTTTTTCTCTGGTTTTAACTAAATCAAAACTATTTGAATGAAATCATTTGGATGCCAATGATCAGTGGGCACCAACCGACATCCACAGTGTTGGTTCCACCTGTGTAAAGTGGAGCTATAAAAGGAGAGGATTGATAGCTTAAAATGCAAGGAAATATTCTTATCTCTTCTAAAATCTGATCAAAATCCTCCACTTCAAGCACAGGGAAGAGCCAGCTCACTTCCATCAACTAGTTTAATGGATTGCAAACTCAAGAATGATGATGAAGTGATTCAAAAGAAGCTAGAGATCCTGCTGATATTCTAACAGTGGTACCAGAGCCTACCTAGCTTTTCTTCTGAATCCAATTTATGCCCAACTATATGCTTTAGTGCCCAATCATAATGTTCTATGCTTGCATGCTTCAGTTTTATAGCAGAGCAGCTCAATTTTTGAACTTGCTCATTGTGCCTATGTTTAAGCCTTATTGCTACTGCAAATTCATGCTAGCATGCCCTTTGTTTTTATGAAAAGTAGTTGAAATTCTTGTAAATTTCATCGTGCTAATGCTTATGGTTTACTGCTACTGTTAATTGAATGCTAGTATGTTTGCTTCATGTTAAGATGTTGATGTTTAAGAAGCTAGGGTTTCGGATTTATGCACTTAAGCATAAAGAAAGGGGGAATTGGCAAATTACGAATGAAAACACTAACGAATTTCCCATTCTCAGATGAATCCTAACCCTAGTCTTTGAGAAAATCCCCACAAAATCCCCAAAATCCAAAGAACCCTAACCCTAATAAGTAAAGAGGCGGGCTTACCTCGTGGAGATCTAGGCCATCGCTGCCGCCGTCGTGTTCGCCGGCGGTAGGCGCACCTGTTCACGCCCTTCCCCGCCACCAAGCCCATGCGTGCAGCCTTCAGCTCGCGGTCGGACACGCCGTCGCGCGCCCGAACTGATGTCGCTGTCGCTCCGCTCTGGGCGAAGTCCCTGCTGCTGGCTTCGGCGCCGCCGCTCGGGCCTCTTTGAGATTCGTCTGCGCACGGCTAGCCCTAGCGGAAATGGGCACCGGACGAGATCCACTCGATGGAGCTGCACGCTGGCCTAGGCCGCACACGAGCTCCAGCAAAAGGGACTCGCCAACGCTCCGCCCTCATCTCTCTCTCACTCGCCCGCTGTTGCCGCCGCCGTTGTTGAGGAGAGAGAAGGGGAGAGGAGAAATGAATTAGGGTTCAACGATGGGATAAGGAAAAGAGATTTTATATCCCACCAAAATGTTTTCTGGCCGCCGGATCGGCGGCTCATAGCGCGCGGTGGCGTTACTGGGCCAGATGGACCGCGCGGGTGCACGGCTTTCCCGGCCTAGGCCCAGGTAGCTGGGCTTTTGGCCCCGGTGGGGAAGCAGGGTGGCCTAAATGGGCCGAAAGTTACATGGGCCGATTTTCGTTGGCTGCGGCCCATAGTAAATAGTGATTGTTTTTCTTTTTCCCCTGCGAAATTAATGAATTATGGGCTGAATAATGTATGGGCTAAAAGCTAATGGGCCATTTTTTTATGGGTCATTTTTTTTAATTTCAGAAAAGGGCCAAATTATTAATGGGCCAATTTTATGTTGTTTGATAGCACATATGAAAAGATAAGTTTATGTTTTTGTTATGGCTGAAATTTTTAGCATTTATGTTTGATTTCAAATCAAACTTATGAATAATAATGTTTAATGATTATTGGACAAAATATAGTTGGGCTATTATTTCTTATTATTTGGTTCTTCCCCTAATGCTTTACGTTTCCGCTGTATTTAATATTGTTGTTGAGGATATTTTTATGCCTCATTTTAAAGTGTAAAATTTATTCAATTTTCTAGCAAAGCTGATAAATGAATAACTTTTACAAAATTTTATTTTTCTCGTTCATTTCTGGCCAAAGCTGATAAGAACATGATTAATAAATGAAGTTTTTGAGGCATATATCTTAAAAATGTAAAACTTATCCGTTATTCTGGCCAAAGCTGATTAATGAATAATTTTTGCAAATTTTATTTTTCTAATCCATTTCTGGCCAAAGTTGATGTGGGTTGGATAAATAAAAGAAAAATTTTGGAGGCATACTTTAATGTGTGAATTTATTCACCCTTCTGGCCAAAGCTGATGAGTGGATAATTTTTACAAATTTTATTAATCATAATCAATTCTGGCCAAAGCTAATTTGAGTTTGATCAATAAAAAAAAGTTTTCGGTGTTGCTTATTACTAATGATTTTGCTTTGTAAAAGCAACACATTTTTCTCATAATTGTCAAAATAAGAATATGACATTGAGCAATTATTAATGGGAGCAATTATATTTCTTGGAATAAGAAATAATGATGGTTTTTGCTCTAATTAATTATGATTATGCTCTTAATGATGCTCCTTAGGAACCATTAAATGGCTCCAATAATTAAGAAATATTTCATTAGAAATATGAGTAAATCAGGAGGAGCAATTAAGTTATGTGTGTCTCATGATTATAAAAGCACGTTTATTGAAAATCTAAGAGGCACAATAAAAAGAGCATAATATAAAAGAAGTGCAATAGTTATAAAACTAATGCTATTGGAAATTATAATTTCCAAGAATAATTTATGATGCATTTCATTTTGTCCTTATTACCTTTGTGATTTTCCCCAATTACAGAGGTAATAATGTTATTACTCTACAAGAGGACATGAAAAAGAGAGCAAAGAAAAACTAAAGTTATTAATAAAAGTTGAAGTTAACCTTAAAAAGTTGGTGTTTTTACACTAACATTTTACCAATGTTCATGAACTTCAACTTAATGATGTAATTTCATTTATGCAAAAGAAATATCATTTCAATATTATGAATGAATTATGATGGCTTTAATGTAATTTTAGGAATAAGAGAAGTATAATTATGTATAAATATCAATAATGTTACTCTTGTTTTATGACAAGACAATATTTATCTTATTTCCTTAAAATTTTTCCATCAAATACATCAAAAGTTTTGATGAGACTAATTCAAAATTATGGCCACTTAGGCCATATTTCGAGGGGGAGAGATAAGAGTTTCATCACCATTCCAAGAAAGTACAAAGTGGGCAATAAGAGAATGTTTTCACATTATGATGCTCACTTATTTCTACTCCCATTTATTATACAAATGTACTAAGACTTATGATATAAAAATTATGTGATGATGTAGAGTTTTTCTTAAGGTCATATTCCTAAAATGTTTGCACTAAAGTTTTACAGGAAAATGGCATAATTATTTAAGACTCTACACTAATGAAATTGAGAAACTCAATGGCAAATTTTTCATTCTTATGTTTTGGTATAAATTTTTTGAGTTTTCTCATAATGTGTTCATGGATTGAAATAAGTATGACATTTGCTCATACAAAGCTCCTAATATATTGATGTTTCTAAATTAAGAGCTGGGAGAAAAGTATGTATCCTATACTATTATGGGATGTATTATTTAAGTTGGAGTTTCAATCTAAATATGAACAACCACGACCCCAAAGAATTCAAGTTGCCAATTTGGCTACTCTAAATGAACTAAAGTGTTGTCCAGAATAATCAATTATGCTCATGAATACAAGACAAATTATAGTCTTGGAAGTTGAAATTATGATAACAGATTTTATATCAAGGAAAATAAATCTCGAATAAAGTGGAACTTTGTTCCAACATAATGATTATTATTCAAGAACTTATTTTCAAATGCATGTTGTTTAATGCAAAAGCTTTGTGAGCAATCACAAATAATTTATGAAAATTTGCTATGTCAAGTGATTCCTTCACTTATGAATGAGTTGATTTTGGATGTTGATCCAACATCATGGAAGCCACACAAATGAATATGCTACTGATTGACTTATGTCATGAAAAAAGAAATGACTATGAGTATTAAGAAATTACCAAAGGAGCCAATACAGTAGACTGCCAAAGGGTCTATAAGGTGTAAGTGACTCCATAGGTAATACTCAAAAGTTTTAAAATAAAGCTCATAGTACAAGACTTCACATAGAAAAAATGACTTTTTTATTTGTCTATTTTCTCAAAAGGACTCATTCAAAAGTATAATGTTGATGCTTGTAATATAGTAAGAAATTATGATTTTCTCAAAATTTGAGATATATGTTTATGATTTATAGACAAGCATCAATATTATGATATCACAAAAGAATATTCTGGACAAATGAATGCTACTTTGAGGGGGAGTATGTTTACACTAATGTTGATTCTCCTCGAAAGCTTGTTAAAGACAATCTTGGTAAAAGACATATACCGAGATATATTTAATGAGATATGGGATTATATGAAAATGCATATTAAAGAATATTGGTGAAGGTGCAATATGCATTATGTTTTTGCCTGTTCAAATAAGTCAAGGGCAATAAAGTTGGGACATGTCAGTGTCCAAAGTATTAATGTAAAGGTTGCGCAAAATATTCCATTTGCATTGGCATCTGGAAATATGATGTTTGCACAAATGTGCAATTGCCCTGACTAAATGTTATGTTTGGGATAATTGGCAGATGATGATCCAATTTTTGGATTTGCTGAAGGGCATACATGTACAAAAGATCTGGTATTCTTGATGTTTTAAGGATATTCAGATATTATTGTGAGCTGCGTTGTTATTAAAGAATTGATATCAAAATAAAGTAACACGCTCACATAAGGAGTAGTCCTTGTTAGAAAGCTCAAAAAGTATGTATAGCATGATATCAGGCTATTGGACAGGCAATATGACAAATGAACTCTATCCCAGAATAAAGAAAAGGTGAATATTATTCATCTTGTATTGTGGCAATCAAGTCATAATATTTCTATCAAGTAACAACAAGTCAAGTGGTTCTGCCAAACACTTTGACATCTTGTACCAAGTTGTGAAAGATAGATTCCAAGATCAAATATTATGTTTAATAAAGCTGATGGGAATTTCCTATGACCTACCACTCAATAAAGTTGCTGACATGGGTGTTTTAGAAAAGCCTTTGATCTTGGATAAAGAGGAACTATTATGACACCATCTCCCTATAAAGAGGAACTAAGACAGTTTGTCTTTGGAAGCAATGGGAACCGTGGTCAATTGATTCAATAGGACTTAATTGACTATTGTAATTTATTGATCCGGTGTACTGTTCTTCAAAAAGCAAACTATTATGTTATGTCTAAAGTTTAAAGTTTATAGAGCTCCAAATGTTAAAGCAGTTTGTTTTGATATGAGGTGGTATACAATAGTAACTGTGTTCCATCGGTATATTAAATGACCGTTGTGAACCTATTGTCTTTGCATGCCATTTTATTGACAAATAAGCTTTTAATGTTTTAACTTTACAATCAAGGGGGAGAATGTTAGAATATGATATGTGGATAAAACAATAAAAGAAGATCAAAAATGGAAATCCACAGAATTGAAATGCAAATACCATGGTTTTGAATTTGATTTAAAACTATGGACATGTTTTTCTCTGGTTTTGACTAAATCAAAACTATTTGAATGAAATCGGTTGGCTGCCAATGATCAGTGGGCACCAACTGACATCCACAGTATCGGTTCTCCCTGTGTAAAGTGGAGCTATAAAAGGAGAGGATTGATAGCTTAAAATGCAAGGAAATATTCTTATCTCCCCTTCATTTAAAGTCTGATGAAATTCCTCCACTTCAAGCACACGGAAGAGCCAGCTCACTTCCATCAACTAGTTTGATGGATTGCAAACTCAAGAATGATGGTGAAGTGATTCAAAAGAAGCTAGAGATCCTGCTGATATTCTAACATAAACAAGATATAAAAGCTCATCCGGATTGCAAAAAAAGAATAAGTATGAACATTATTAGGAGTAATTGACTGTCAGTAAAGCTAATTACAAGATGAACTTAACTCCTACAAACAAGACTAGTTAGCTGATTAACGAAATATGGGCACAAAAGCATATTATTACAAGGTTAGAACAGGATTAACAAGGGGCATCCCAGATACAAAAAGGCCTCATTGGGGTCAATGACAAACATTAACAGAAAACAGATACTCGTGCTATTCAGATACAAATGAGGAACTAATAATCATGAGTAATTAGCATCAATCAGATCGCATATCAGTTCAACATGTAGGCTATAGATGCCTCTTGGTACCAAATGTTACAACTTATAAACATCCTTAATCGTGAACTGAGCATAGCTAAGCTGGTTGTAGTTTCTTTTTGACAGAACTCGCGGTCCACTTAGGTTCGACTCTCAGCATCCATTTAGAGATAGGTGACATCTCCATCAACAGCAAAGCACCTATAATGATTTTGTGAATCTCATGGTAAACTGGCTTAGTCTCTCTTTGATGGTCATAGGAGTATAGTGTACGTATGTGTTCATAGAAATGAGTACTGTGACAAGTATAAGAGTGTACACGAACATCTTTATTTATATAGGATCTACTAGGCTAAACACATGAACATTCTAATTTCTTAATTAGTTAACAGTTCTAATTAGATTGGAGAAATTTATCGGTGATGTCCCGTGCTTGCATGATGATGTAAGTGCGGGATTCACGCATATCGCCCTTGCTGGCCTTCTTGTTGCCAGTGCCTCGTTCACATTAGTGACCTTCAACTCCTACATGTAAATACTGTAGATGCAGTGAGCGAGAATGCAATGTGCGTTAATCTGTCATCTGAGGCGTGATTTCTCTTGGATAATGTAGATGCATTGAGCTAGAATCCAATGTGCACTAATGAGTCAGTACGCAACAGAGTGCTTGGCGTGACTGACGAGAGGTATTGTTGAGACAATTCTCTATCTTGCAGAGAACAATTGGCAGCATTTCATATTTGTGAGGTTATGTAGCATTTCATTTTGATCGCTGTTTTTCTTGGAGGAAAAAGAGTATACGCCTAAGCAGCATAACTTAATTTCCTTCATCGTTATTCTTGACACATGACCTGATTATTTCTTCGAAAGAAAAATGAGCAACTTCCCCACGCAACATCGTTTGATTCACCCACGAGTCCCTCGACATTCATCGTCAAAGTAATTCAGTACAGCTTGCATGGGGCCAATTTATTGCCTTTTTTATTAGACTATACTGTTCCATCACTACTAATGGTCCATTAGTTCTTTTTGTCTTTATCTTCTACACAGTTTGTAACATCCTAGGGCTCTAGGCTCGACGCACGTTTTGACTGAACTCCATACACCCACCAACACTATTATACGTTTTTATCCTCGTGAAAAAGTTCTAACTTAAGGTCCATAATGGTGAATAACCTATTATATACTTCCTCCGTTTCAAAATTATTGTTGTTATTGACTTTTTTTGTTATATTTGACCATTTGTCTTATTTAAAAAAATTTAAAAACTATCATATATTTTTTCATGATTTAATTTATTATTAGATAAAATTTAAATATAACTTATAATATTTTAAATTTGAATAAATATTTTAAATAAGACGAATAGTCAAAAATAATAAAAAAAGTCAATGACCACAATAATTTTGGAATGGGGAGTATTAGTCTTTCACCCACTAGACTAGGAAGATGGTGCCTTGCGAGTGCCGACAGAGTTATTTCTAATTCTACAGGTTTTTGAGGCCCCTAGATGAAACATAAAATAGGGGCTCTAAATTTGGAAAAATCACATAGCCAAAATACACTTGCAATTAATTACATTACTTGTTATTTTTTATAGCATTTAAAATTTAGAAATATATTAGATATTAGTAGAAGTACTCAATAAGTAAACTTGGTCGGCAACATTAGTATTATCTAGACTAATTTCTTCTACAACCTGAACCCCAAATTGTACTGCAATGTTAGCATCTCCTTAGTTTTGATCGTGATGATTCTTATTCTCAAGCTCGTCAGCACTATTAGCTTCTGCAGTTTAAATTTCAAAATTAAATTGAGATTCTTTCACAACAACTATAAGAACACCTTTATTTGAGATTGAGTTGTTGCTTCTAATATTTGTCTCTTCTTACGCTTTTCAAAACATGAATCATACTTCCTATTTCTAGAAGATATGCTAATTTGTGATAGTTGCTACCTATTATTCAAAGTATGAAACAAATTAGAAAATAAACTATAACTTAGGTCTTAAGTGCTCGACAATAACACATAGCAGTAGCAGTAGCAACACAGGGCTATTATTAGCAAGATTAAAAAAATAAAACAGCCCCATACAGAGTCCTGGGAGTGCTATTGGATTGAAAGTAGCTGCTACGATTTGGGGTTCTACGAATTGGGAAAGAATAGCGTCGGCGGCGTGGCTTCGGATAGAAGACTGGAATTGGAAAGCCAAAAAATAAATTCAAGTTGAAGTTGCTGCTTTGTTGGGTCTTTCTTATCTATTGAATTGTGTAGATTCTTTTTTTCACATATCTATGTTTATATGAATTACAAACTGGAGGCCCCAAAGTTTTGGGAGCCTTGGCCCGTCGTCCACCTTGTCCCTGCTAAGGGACGGGCCTGCTGCACACCAACATGGCACGGCACATGTCTCGCCCAAATTGCTGCACGTGTTGGCGTTCCGGTAGAGCCACATGTCACGATCGCAGAGAAACACAAGTCGTATGGGAGGCATTGGAAAACGCTCGTGCAGCAATTGGTGGCATGCGAGTGCCGACACCGACAGAGTTATTTCTAATTCTACAGTAACTGGACTAAACACCAATCAAACGCTTTTCCTTACAATACAACACCGCATGTTTCAAGCAACCCTCGAGGCTGGACTGAGCAGACAGGGGCAACATGTGCAAACATGTTATGTGGTGGAGTGGCTGACGCTGCTACAGATCTCGTCCATGCACGCGTGCGCCGCCAATAGATGTCGTACGCGGCCCTCTGAAAGGGAGGTCCAAGCCGCCGTGATGGTGGAGGCGCGGCCGTTAGAGGCGCCAGGGTAACGATACTGCTTACCTGTTCAACGAAGAGGAGGGCATCTTAGGCCGTGTTTAGGTAACAATACGCGTGAAGGTGATGTACAGTAATTAACTAGGCTTCGTAAAACTGGTATGGATTCATTCTAGTTTCGTTCTGTCCTCTCAATGGTTCCGAAATGGATTTTCTTATTTGGCAAGGACAAATGAAATTTGCTCACTGTGAAGAATGAAAATGACAATAGAATCACTGTACTTTATTACTGTTTATGGTTACATCTTATAGGAGAAAGTAGAAGGGGTGTGTCCCTTCCCACGTTCTGGTGTGAACGTGGTGATGATGGCAACTGCCATTCTGGTGGTTGTCAAATGATCATTTCATTTGATTTATGACACTCCCCCTTGATCATTTGACCATCTTTTTGATAAATCGTGAGTATCTTCTCTAAAAACCCTGTGGGAAAAATATGAGAAGATATATCCAGATGTGCTGTAAAAATCTCCTTAAAACCTAATGTTAAAATAGGAGATAATATTGCAACATACAAAATATCTTTGACACCTCCTTTGAAAAACCCTCACAGGAAAAATCAGGAGATAGACATTGACCTTATATTGATATTGTCTCATTAAAAACCTAACATGAGAAACTTTTACAGTAAAACTCATATAGGAAAAGAGTGCAATATGATATTTGATAATAGGTTACTTGTTCAGGAGGACTCTCCCCTGAACCTTGCAGGTCCCTAAGCCTTCGCATACCAATCCCATGAACAAGTTTACTAAAGATGGAATATGATAGAGACTTAGTAAATAAATCCACGAGATTATCACAAGATTTGACCTGTAGGATATTCACCTCTCCGCTTTCCTGAAGCTCATGAGGATAAAATAACTTAGGAGCAATATGCTTAGTGCGGTTGCTCTTTATGTAAGCTGTTTGCATCTGTGCAACATAAGCAACATTATCTTCATAGATAATGGTTGGTGATCCAATAGGACCAATACCACATGACTGTTGTATGTGATTAATCATTCTGTGAAGCCAAACACATTCATGTGATGCTTCATACAACGCGATAATTTTAGAATGATTTGTGGACGTAGCTACTAGAGTATATTTCGAAGACTTCCATGAAATAGCCGTACCACCATGTAGAAATACAAATCCCGTCTGTGACCTGGCATTATGGGGATCAGATAAATAGCCAGCATCAGTGTATCCAATCAAACTTGAATCCTGGTTTTTCCTGAAGAAAAGACCTAGATCCTTGGTGCCTTGGAGATATCGAAAGATATTCTTGACTCCATTCCAATATTGTTTGGTAGGAGCTGCGCTATGTCTAGCTAGTAAATTCACTGCAAATGCAATATCAGGCCTGGTGCAATTTGCACGATACATTAGCGCTCCAATGGCACTGAGATATGGAACCTCTGGACCCAACACCTCTTCTCCATCTTCCTTTGGTCTAAATTCATCTTGGTCCACTTCTAGAACTCGGACGACCATAGGAGTTTTAACTGGATATGCTTTATCCATATTGAATTTCTCTAATATTTTCTAGATATAGGCAGACTGGTGGATAAGAATTCCTGTAGGAAGGTGTTCGAGTTGCAAACCCATACAAAATTTGGTCTTACCCAAATCCTTCATCTCAAACTCCGTCTTTAGATGATTGCGCGCTTCTTCTATATCTTATGTGTTACCAATGATGTTAAGGTCCTTGACATATACTAATATAATACAAAATCCCGTAGGAGATTGCTTTATGAACATGCATGGGCAATCATCATTGTTTGAGTATCCTTTATGCAAAAGGAACTCCTTAAGTCGGTTGTACCACATTCTTCCCGACTGCTTCAAGCCATATAGAGACTTGTCCAATTTTACACAATACATGTTGTGGTTTGGGGTCGGATTAGGTACAGAGATTCCATCAGGAACCTTCATGTATATCTCAGAATCCAGTGACCCATAAAGATATGCAGTCACTACATCCATCAACTGCAATGATAGATGCTTTTGAACTGCCAGTGATATCAAATATCGGAACATTATTCCACTCATTACTGGAGAATAGGTTTCACTGAAATCAATGCCTGGTCTCTGCGTGAACCCTTGTGCGACTAACCTCGCCTTGTATCTCACCACCTCATTATTTTCATTCCACTTTCGGATGAAAACCCATTTGAATCCCACAGGGAAGATTCGGGGAGGAGTAGGTATTACTGATAAGAATACCTCTCTTTTCTTGAGGGAGGTTATCTCTGCTTTGATTGCTTCCTTCCACTTATTCCAGTCCGAGCGTCGTCGACACTCTGCCATGGTCTTAGGATCTGGATCCATCAGGAGGTTACTTGCAATCTTAGCTGAGAACTGCGTGTTGACGACCGTAGTCTTACGATCATATGATTCTCCATAACTTGCATAGTGGATTGATATTTCTTGTACCCCTTGTAACTCCTCATGATTTCCCGTTACGGGAGAAACAGGGTGTTCCGATGTCCCAGCCTCCAAAGAAGTGCGCACTTGAGTACTGGGTTGTGGACGTTGTACATCCACAGGATGTATACCACCCTCTTGGTGTCCGTCAACCATTTGTTGACTTACATTTACTGACTTGGAAGCTCTCTTCCTATGCCCCTTGCTGGATGTCGTATCCTGCTTGGCGGGCGCTTTCCTCTGACGCTTACTAGAAGCCTTATCCTGCTTGGGGGCCGTACTTCTCCTCCTCTTGTTCTGAGGTGAGAGTTGAATGGTTTTCATTGGTACCTCCACTCTTTCAGGGATTTTATGACACCTTTATAGTCAGTAAATGCATCTGGCAAATTGTTTGCAGTATATTGCAAATCAATGATTTTCTGAACCTGAAGTTCAGTCTCTGTTGTACGTGGATCAGAGGACATGATGGTTTTATCATCCCAAATAATTTCATGGCTTTCTTTATGGTACTTAAAATCTCCCCCTAAAGCCGGGAAATGGTCCTCATTAAATATGCAGTTAGTATAACAGGCTGTAAATAGATCCCCGATGAGAGGTTCTAAATACTTAATGATCGACGGAGATTGATATCCCACATAGATCCCCAACTTTCTGTGTGGGCCCATAGCTGTACACTGCGGTGGTGAGATTGGTGTGTACACTACACAACCAAACTTACGCAGATGGGAAATACTTGGAGGATTTCCACGTACGAGTTGCAGCGGGGAGGCGCTGTGATATGCAGTTGGACGCAATTGAATCAAGTCAGCAGCGTGTAATACTGCATGACCCTAACACAAAGTTGGTAAGTTGCAGTTATGTAGCATTGGTCTTGCTATAAGTTTGATTCTCTTAATCAAAGATTCTGCCAAACCATTTTGTGTATGGACATATGACACCGAATGCTGAACTTGAATTCCCTGAGCCATACTATAATCATTGAAAGCTCTTGAGGAAAATTCTGCAGCATTGTCCATTCAAATTGATTGAATCCGATGTTCAGGGAAACTTGCTTTCAACTTAATGATCTGAGCAATGAGTTTCGCAAAAGCATGGTTACGTGTCGATAAAAGACACACATGAGACCATCTAGTAGATGCGTCTATTAAAACCATGAAATACCTGAACGGTCCATATAATGGTTGTATCGAACCACATATGTCTCCTTGAATTCTTTCAAGAAACTTGAGTGGCTCCGTCTTAATCTTAAGATACGATGGTCGTAAGATCAACTTTCCCGTTGCACATGCGGTGAATAAAAATCCGAAGATTACGGAAATTTGGCATCATTTAAATCATGACCAATGCAGTTGCCTATAATTTTCCTCATCATCCCAACTCCGGGATGGCCAAGGCGATCATGCCAAGTCTAGAATGTATTAACATTCTAGAAAATTACCTTGTATGCAACATGCGGTACGGGTTTAATATATGTGTAGTACAATCCCGACGGTAAGGAAGGAATTCTTTCCAAAATATCTTTGCCATATCCGTTATCCTTTGTAATGAGGAGCAATTCCTCATTGTTGTCTTCATGGGTTTCAACATGTAACCCATTTTTCCGGATATCTCTATAACTTAACAGGGAACAAGTTGAATCGGGATACAATAAAGCATCCTCAATTGTTATCTGTGTTCCCATAGGAAGCGTGATAGTTGCTCGTCCAGAGCCTACTATCGTCGCATCGCGCCCAGCGATTGTCAAAACATTTTCTGGCCTCTTTGTCAGAGTTTGGAAATATTTAGTTTTCCTAAGTATAGAGTTTGTGGTACCAGAATCCACAAGGTACAATTCCTCCTCCATCAGATTGACTCCCATAAGATCTATAAATAAGAATTTCCATAAATTCTCAATCATCATATAGAAGTACATACAAACTTTATTTATTAATAAGTATCAAAGTACCGATACAATATAGGAAGACAACTACTTATTACAACAACATTTATCTAGGGACATAGACATATAAATATCTATGGAGATTATGGATCCTAGTTGAGGTCTCCAAATAGATCATTCGAAGCAAATTCCATGATCATGTTCTCCGTGTCCGCGTAGTCATTGGTCGTCAAGGGAGGCTCGTTGCGACTTGGTTCCATTGGAACTTGTTGCGAACATCCAGCCTCCTCATTCTTCTCGGATTAGGAGTTGAAGTGAGCTTCATATCCAGATCCTTGAGACTTGCCTTTACCTAGGGACTTCTGGTACAAATCAACCAAGTGACGGGGGGTACAACATTGCTTAGCCAAGTGCTTGTAGCGTCCACACTTGTAGCATTTCCTGTCACTCCTAGACTTAGAAATGCAACCCCCTTGAACCTTTGCTTGTGACTTACCCCTTTTCCTGTTGCGTTTCTGTTTGGATTTACTCTTAAAGTTTGGTGCATGGACTTTTGGTCCTCCAAACTTGTTGCTACTCTATGCATTATGGTGAACTTCTGGCAGAGGAGCAGACCCAACAGGGCGTTGGCGATGAGTTCTCATGCTGAGTTCATCATGCTTTTCTGCCAGAAGTAAATCATGAATGAGGTCAGAGTAACGCTGGTAATTCCTCCCATGGTATTGCTGTTGTAAGACCCTATCAGATGGAAGCATAGAGGTAATAGTCTTCTCTATCTTCTCTTCCTCTGAGGGTTCTTTCTCACAGAAACGCAACTTGGCACAAATCTTATGAACAACATGGTTATACTCTCCAATGGTTTTAAAATCCTAGAGACGTAGTTGAGACCATTCATGACTAGCCTCGGGCAGGATGACTGCCTTGTGCTGTTCATATCTGTTTTTCAAGGATTGCCACAAAGCACTTGGTTCCTCTTCCATCACATACTCCGCCTTGAGATCGCGGTGTATGTGGTGCCTTATAATACATAAGGCATTATACTTGAATTGATCAGGGAGTACCTCCACTCTCTCCTTAGGAGGAGTGAGAGCTGCCAGAATTCCTCTAAAGGCCAAGCTGATCTTGATGTCCACCGCCCATGTAGGATAATTATGGCCATCAACAGCAAGTTCATCGAACTTTGGAGCCATGAGACCTACATAGGTGTAACCAGAGATTTAGTTTAAAATCCATCATGGTTATGTTGTTGTAACAACGCAAATTCATAAAGATTTTGCATATAGTTTGATGTGAATCAAACTCCAATGTGCAAGAGATAACAATCTCCATTGCCACATAATATTTGCAAGAAATAAGGATCTCAATTGCAAATAACATTGTTGTAATCTCAGTTTAGTGCATCTCATTTAATTCTATAAAATTAAATGCAATTTGCAAGAAATATGCATCTCCATTGCAAATTCTAGTATTCTATGTTGTTGTGTTTACTACTCAATTCTGCTCGAAATAAGCACACACAGGCTAATGAGGTTAAATTGACATTTGCAAGAAATATAAATATCTACATTGCAACCATGGTAAACACTATATTACATCATTACAATTAATAGTTGACATAATATACTTCCAATTCTAACAGATAGATTGGGAAATAAACATTACAGCACAATACTAAACACTAATATAGTAAATAACACAGGCTAAACTGAGTATTTACAACACTAAGTATAGAAATATACTAAAATAGTCATAATACACAAAAATCCGGGGACTATTGTGCAAAATGGCCATGATACTTGGCTGCTCAGCCGCATGGGCCAAGCCAACCTGGGAATCGGCCCAGTTGGCCTATCTGCCCGCGCGCAAGGGGGGGGGGGGGGGGGCGGTGGCAGCCTGGCCCAGCCACCGACAGCAGGGGTGGCATGGCCCAGCCCAGCCGCCCAGGGCGGTTGCCCTATAAAAGGGGCGACGGTTAGGGTTGGAAACCCTAATCGCTCACCAGCTGCCAGGCGCCACCGCCGCTGACGCCGAGCGCCTCCACCACCGGTGCCACCAACCGCTACTGCCGTCGCGCCTGGCCCCGCTCGCTCGGCCGCCGCCGTGCGCAGTCGCGCACCTCTTGCCCGCTCCCGGGCGCCTCAAGCCGCCCGCCTGGCCGCGCGCGCCCGGCTACCTCCAGTCCCGCAAGCCCACGCACCAGCGAGCCTGCATGCTCCAGATCCGGCGCGCAGCCGCGCGTGCCCGGTGAGCCGCCCACGCTTGACGAGCCGCACCTCAGCATCCACCAACCGCCGCCGCTTCTCCTATGAGCCCACACATCGGCGAGCCCACCCCACTGGCAAGCCCGCCTCACCGTAGATCCGGCGCTCAGCCTCCACCAACCGCCGCCACTTCTCATATGAGCCCGCATGCCGGCAAGACCATTCGATCCAGCGAGCCCGCCCCACCGACAAGCCCGCCTCCCCTCGGTGAGCCCCTAAATGGCTCGGCGAGTCCTCCTCGTAGAGGACACCATTCAGGCGGGGCCCCACCCTTGCTGTCGCAGCCTATGTGCCGGTGTCCCTCCCGGGGTGACGTGGTGGGGTGTCGGCGAGATGAGCGTGGCGTTGGAGAAGTCGGCCGCCATTCGACGTGTGCGGCAATGTCGGTGTCGATGGTCTGGCCCCCGAGGAGCTAGGTGCTGAGGTGCCCGCCGTCTCCGCCCTGGTAAGGACGGTGAACTGCGGCAAGCATGGCGGCATCGACTGCGTCTGTTCCACCATACGTGGGGCCAGCCTACCGCTCGGCCTTCCTCGACCTCCCACGTGCATCCGTGCACCACGGCGTGGGGGTTGAGTGGGAGGCTACGGTGGTGGTTCAAGGGCGTGGATCTCCCTTGGCTCTTTATCAGTGATGGAGGCGCCTGGAGCCGGCACCGCGATGGTGATGGAGAACGGTTCGACCCTGCTCTGAGGCACGGAGGAGGAGGAGGGCATGGTGTTGAATGCTGCCGGTGGAGATCCAGGAGGCGGCTTTATACTTGGCCCTGCCCCTGGGTCACCACCAGGACGGTGGTTGGGGACACGGCCACCATATGGCCCTGGTCGACGGCGGCAAGCACGGAATGGACGACGTCCACGGTGGTTCCTCCGGCGCGGTTGAAGCCCACGCAGAAGGGCAAGAACTAAAGCAATGGTGGTGGTGAGGGCCTGGATGGACATCGTGCTCACCATTGCGGTCTCCGGTGAGTCCTTCTCCGGCGAGTTCTTCTTTTCCGTCGAGTTTTCTCTCTGTTCTCAGTGGTTGAGCGAGTGCGTGATAACGTGTGAAGAATGAAAATGACAATGGAATCACTGTACTTTATTACTGTTCACGGTTACATCTTATAGGGGAAAGTAGAAGGGGTGTGTCCCTTCCCACGTTCTGGTGTGAACGTGGTGATGATGGCAACTGCCATTCTGGTGGTTGTCAAATGATCATTTCATTCGATTTGTAACACTCACGTCGTCCTGATATTGTTGCCCCCTCAGTTCCTCTCCTTACTGGCTTTAACTGACTAATCAGAACCCCAACTCCCATAAACAATTGAACAATTAAGATCTATAGGGGCTTACCTCACGGCCGCACACTCACTCGCCTGAAGTACTATCGCTCTCGGAAGGCATGTGCATCTAGAGGTGCCCTAATACTCCTGGGGCTCAGTCTTGCTCTACCACTCCCATAATATGTATCAGTTAGATGACACTATTACAGAATGAAGCCCTCTTTGCACCTTTATATATTTGAATCAGCCGGGTATATATATATATATATATATATATATATATATATATATATATATATATATATATATATATATATTTCACTCCCTGGGTGTGATCTAATATTTCACATCCCAGCCAGACTTCACACAAACCGACTCACCCATGAACCCACCGGTTGAGCCATGCATGCATCATGTCACCGCTCATTTCCTTCGATTACTCTCACTAATTAAATGACTTAATTATTACCATACTTATACATATTGATTGATTGCCACAATCACGTGAGATTTTTCTTGTCTACTTATAGCCCCCTGCATTATTCCATCTATGTTTTCTTGTTGCTTCCACCTGCTCGCATGCTAAAAAACTTATGGGACGCACCGCTGGCGGCTGGATGATGGCGGACAGCAACGCAGCGCCAACATCCTCCTGCATGACCAAGACTATGGTTCCGATCAGCATTGTTCTAACCACTGGCCGTAATTTCCTTTACGAATCATATTTCTGAATATTTTTCCTCCTACATGCAAACCAGCAACCATTGCAGAGCACTGGAGCGTACATGGAGGCAGGAGTACCATGGATTCAGTTTGGGGTATGGTTGATCTGCACTGCTTAATTTTTCCCAGTTCTTTGTTGTTTATTTATATAATAGTTATAGTTCAATTTTTCTTGCTGCATGTAGATCACAGGTGAATGAAAGATTGATCTCAAGCCACAGAAAGATCTCATATGATTGGCCGGCGCGACCTTGATCTATGCTTCTCTAGGCATTCCAGGCACGGCAACCTAACATCAAATGTCATCATCTACCGATAGTGGGTCCAATTTCAGCACAAGAGAGTTCCCGTCTATGCACTAAAATCCACTCAGCAGGATGAGTACTGGGCCAAGGATCCACCGACACCAAAATATTTATGTCTACATGAGTAGCTAAAATTTGTGTTAACTTGAGTAGCGCAAACTGAAGTCTTTGCATTTGTAAATGATAGTACTTGTTACTAGAGTACTTTTTTAGCAATAGCAATATTTGCTACCAGGAAGCTTGATGTTAAATAGCAAATAGTATAAGATTTTGCATGCATAGTCTGCATTACTTGTAGTAAAACAATAATTTATATGTTCATGATTCACCAAATTTGTTATTTTTGAACCACAAAAAATGCAGGCATACATGTGTAAATCTCTTCTTGTTTTTACACGTATAATTCCACATAGCAAACATCAGAGAATGCCAGATTTTTTTCTTTTTTCTTTTGGTTTATCTAGTCTCCGGTTGCCTTAACAGCATGTTTATTAGTTGCTCCATTTTTGGGATGCGTTATGGCCTAGATGGAATTAAAAAAATGCAATTAATTGCTCATATTTATGGCCACAATTAATCAATTTCCTAATGACGGGGTGAACTACATGCATGCAACCACAGAAATCACCAAAAAATCTTCCTGGAGTATACAAGTTTGATCATATAGAATTTGCCTAATTTGCAGCAAAAGTCCTGCACAGATGCTTGGTTGTTCTTCAACCCATGTTATGTAAATTCTATAAGCATAAAAGTTCTTGTAGTGCCATATGGTTCAACTTTCTATGATTACACATGGCATTGCTTAGGATCATGTTGTTTACCATGTATGCAAATTAAATAATTGAGGAGGTGGGTCACCATCCGAAATGCAACAATAGGTTAATTGATCTTTTTGCAATCACATGGCTTGCTATTTACGATTGTACGAGTAATAACAATAGTCGAAGTCTTTGCGCCTATAAACTGTATTATTCATGATCTGGCGCTATAAAACCAAAAATAATGGGGGTGTTCCATCACCTGCCTTAGCTACCCCTTGATTGTAAAAACATATTTGAGCATCCACCGTTACCATTAGTTCACGCATGCACCTATTAATTGACTCATGAGCACATAGCTAATTTCTTTCCATAGCAGTGTTTACTCATGCACATTGTTGTTTTTCTGATCAAGTGTCACTCATAAAAAATATGCTTCCCTAGTATGTTCCCCTCAACACATATGTTTGTGCCGACAATATGCATCTAGTAGCTCTCCAAGCATAAGAACTAACAATGACTTGAGTGAAAAAATCCCACACACATTGACGTCCCTCAAGAACAAAGATAGACTTGTATCCTAAAATTATTGCAAAACCCAGGAGCTATGAGTGGAAAAAAAGATTAGAGTGATTTTAGGTTGCACACAAAATATTTGTCGAGGTCAAATAAGATTTTACAGTCATGTGGTTTGGAGTTATTTAGAAACAGTCAAGTGAATGTGCAATAAATTGATAAAAGACTGGAATCATGTGCTCGGTTTATAGTTGATTAATGAAGTAAGAAATTAATCCTTTTTGTGACCAAGCAGCACTCACAAAAAACAAAAAAAGGCTCATCTCATCAACACTACGAGTTGTTTGAAGAATGCATTTGACCGTGGGCCATTCGATTGAGATTAATTGTATTTCAGAGAATAAAAAATATGGCTGGACTCTTAAATATAGGTTCACTTGAAAGTAACCACTCACGTCTCAGTTGTGAGTGGAGAAAAAACATAACTATTATGTTAGATCGCAGACAAAATAAACTTTTATGTTTACACGACAATATTTATGCTTACGCACAATCTAACAATTAATCTCATCTAATTAAATATTTGCATTCAGTAACAAAAAGCTGAAATGTTTTCTTTTGTAAGGCATTATTTGCAACCAGTCTATTTGATCTGTGAATAATGTACCATATTTTCTACTAGGAAAGAAGCTTGATGCTAAACTGCAAATATTTTAAGATTTTGTATTAAGTCTCAGAATACTTCTAGTTCTACTGTGGCAAATGAAATTGCTCATCTTGTGGCAACAAGACAAAAACAAAATTGAAATAAAAACAGAAAAATTGTCACCTGTAGTTAGCATCCATAATCAATTATTTTTCCAAGTCATACATGCAGGGTTGGGTGTGTCATTGAATGCACAAATGGTTTACTAATTTGCAACATAACTTCCGCACATATGCATGCCCCCATTAACTTCATATATTATAATCTATAAGCATAAAAGTCCATATGCTGGAATAGTAAATAGTTAGTGTCTTCATAAAAAAATCGTTGGTGTCCTATGCGTCGGCATAAAAATTGATAAAGCTATTATGATCAAATATAATTTTACAGTTGTACATGCATAGTTCTTATGGTCCCATATATGAGGTTTTGTGATCACGTCATTTGGAAGTAATTAGAGCTTGCCATTCGGAAAAGCGAGCAAAATTAGAAATTAGTAGCTGCGATTAAGAGATATGCTTGCATGTAGTCAACAGTAATAATTAAGATCAGGGTGGCTCAACCAATGTGTGCATGCACGCATAACCGGTGAGTGTTTGGATTGATGAAGTTTTTGTGATCAAGTTGATTTTTATGCGTGCACCGAAGTGGCTCTGACAGTTTTATGAGATTTTACGATCATGTTCACATGGGATTGAAACGAATACAACCTTTGCCATCAAGATGTGATAGCTAAAACATTAATGAACACAATAAACAGTAATTAACATAATAAGTATGAGCTAAGCATGCATGCAAGCAATTAAGAGTGGTAATTAAGAGTGGGCGTGCACGCGCGTGTGCATCTACATGCCAATCGGCTCCAAATTTTTCAGAAGCTTGAAACAAAAAAGTTTTATGGTGCAGGAGCAAAAAGTAATTGTGCTATGTGTCAGCATAAAAACTGATACAAGGTTTTCTAATCAAAAAACATTTTATGATCGACAGACCAGTTTTTTATTGTCGTATGATATTTTGTGTCGACGTGTTCTGGAATTAATGGTAGTGCACCAGCTAAAATAGCTGAATTAGCAACATAATTAATAGTGTTGATTAAGAGGTTCCCATGCAATCAGTAATAACGGCAATCAAGAGATCATCTGGACAAATGCATGCATGTATGCGTGAGTGCTCTAGGTGCTTTTATGAGTCCGGATAGGGTGGCTGAGGTGTGACTTAATATACCATATCCTGGGTGTGATTTAGCGCTGTCCTATATATGCTAGCAAAATGCCCGTACTTAAAAAAAGTTTAATAAACATTCTTGTACAGATAATCATTGAGCTCCAACCAAAAAAACTGTTTTCAAAATTAATTAAAATTTAATTTTTAATTGAGTGGATTGTATGTCCAACAATTTTGCAGTAATTCCACATTAAAATGGAGCCTTTACTACACAATTTCCATCATATCAGAGTTACCTGCATCAAGTTTTAAATTAATTTCATTTTTGCACGAGATGAAAAGAGAAAGCAAAAAATTCTATCAAACATGCCACACAATTTCTTTATGTTTAATAATTAACTTGCCGTGGTTGCACTTAATAACAAAAAGAAAGTAATGCAGTGGAGCATTTTGGCAGTGTCGAATCTTCCATACCACTATAACAGTATAGCATGCATCTGATCAGAGTAACAACCCAGGGTAACCATGATCTCGTCTATGCCGGCAAGAAGGCATGAGTAGTCACCGGCCTTTTTCATCAGTCATGGCTGTGCGCAGCTCGAAATCCATGGTTTCTACTGCAAATCAAACCAAATTGTTCCCTAAAATCAAAACAAAGACTAAATGAAATAGAAGCAAATGTTTCCCAGGTACCTTATTGGATCCATGGCAATAAGGCATGGACGCAACAGAGATGCTGGAAACACCTCATCCCTCCCACTGCTGCCCTCGATATGGATCCTGTTGTTTTCCAAGAGGAAGAAGTAATCTGGTCAGATTAGAGGCGGCTCCTTGGAGCTACAAGATTTGGGCGCCCAAACCTAACTGGAGCATCGGCGTGGGGTAGTCGCCGGACCTGCTCTAGAACTGGGGCACAACTAGCAGGAGCGGCATAGGATGTGGGGCCTCCGCCGCGATCATGGGCATAGGCCTCGGCAGGCTCCACGATCTCTATGCTGGTGTGCAATGTTGGACGCAATGACTGTAGCCTTTCGTGTCCTTCATTGCTTGGTAACACTGGTTGCATCAAAGTGAGCGGGCAGTGTTCTTGTTTGTTGGTTCCATTATATTTGCCTCCGTAGCAACCATGTCTCTTTGTTCTTCTTCAACGGCCGGGCATCAAAACCATGCCGCGAGGAAAACCACAATCACATGTGACTGATCCAGCGTGGTTTCATGCGACCGGTGCAATCGATTGGGGTTGTGCTTCGACAGTGACCTTCGTGGCACCCTCGACGACGGGCTCGCTTCAGATACGATGATGGTTGGATCATCCGCTTCCAGGTGACGGCAACTATATGAACAATGCTCCATGCATGACCCTAAGAACGAACGCACATCCAAATATATGTGGCGTGAAAGATTAGCCATAATTGCTTGTCTTTAGGAACAGGACGAAGGCGGCAACACAGCATCCAACCAGGCCACTCCAAGGCAGATGAATGGTAGCTATGGACCAGTTAGGGATTGCAGGACATGGTCGAGCTTGTCGAATGATGAGGCAGACAAAGCAGTCGCCATGTCGCTTGAAACTGTTCTTGCGCAAAATTATGTCCAACACCACTTATTGGTTGCGATGAGGGCTCGATGACGGCGACTCTGTGTTCTCCAGAGCTGCTCTTTATGGATGGAAACTCACATATGAAGGGGAAGCTTACAAGAATCAAATTAGATGTCAGTGACGGCAACAAGGGAAGTCGTTCACCTTATTGCCCACGTCACACCGGCGGCGTGGGAGTTCGATTGGCGATGGGTTTACGCCCTTTTGTCCGGCGGTGCGAGGGAGCGTGTGGCGGCAGGTGCACTCAATCTCAGGAGAGGGACAGATAGGAGAGGGGTGGACGCATTAGCGAATGGTTATTGTCTTTCTTCCTAGAAGCACGAGGGAGCTATTTGTGGCATGTGGACTTAATTTGGGAAAGGGATGAACTCGTTTGGGACTCTGGGCATTCTGCAGATTGTTTTCCTTCTATGAAGGAAGGAGTAGAGATTTACACGAGAAGGGGCAACTGGCAGGAAAGTACTCATTTGGGACTCTTTGCTAATTCACAGAAAGGGCAGAATTGCATGGGACTATGATAATTCACGGAAAGGGGCAGGGGGCAGAAAAACCTGGTAGAAGAGATGACCGCACTTGTTTTAATAATAGTGTTATTATATATATATATATATATATATATATATATATATATATATATATATATATATGTGAAGCATTTTTCCTACTCCGAGGAGTAGCTACTCCCACGTGTATATATCATAATCTGGAGAGATTTAGAGAGTATCATTACATACTTGAGATTTGTAAATTAAGTATATAGTCATACTAGAAGGTATGTG
This sequence comes from Eleusine coracana subsp. coracana, assembly GCA_032690845.1. Classification (NCBI taxonomy): domain Eukaryota; kingdom Viridiplantae; phylum Streptophyta; class Magnoliopsida; order Poales; family Poaceae; genus Eleusine; species Eleusine coracana. The sequence goes on from CM064430.1 coordinate 6,357,435, forward strand.
GACATACTCAATTTTTTTTGTTGGTATACATAAAGTATGAGTACATACTCACTTTTATATAGTAGTAAATGCGATATATGTTCATATGCTTATAACTAGAAAATCATTCAAAAAAAATTATGGTTATCACTCTCAGAAATCTTTTTTTAAGTGTGTCTACATACTAAAAAAGATAAATAGGTATGAACACATACCCAAGGTGGATTTTTCAGTGTGGGAGTAACTACACTTGGGAGTAGAACTCCTATTTAGCAACACCGGTGTTAAATAGATTTAACACCTTGAAAATATTTGTGGTTGCGCTTCAAACAATTATGGTTGCGCAACACGTTAAATAGTTATTTAGCACCGCAACCATAAACTTTCATTTCCAACCGTTAAAATTTATCCCGTGACTATAAAACTATGAAAAGTTCACACCCGCGACCATAAGTTTTATCCACAACCATAAATCCTTTCACACTGTAACCATAAAATTTACTGAATTTATTCCCACAACCATAAATATTTTCACCGTGACCATAAAACTTTGTATGGTCCTGTGATGTACATTGGCAAGGTGGCGTACAAGCTACAACAGCCAGAATCAAGTAACACTCATCCAGTGATTTATGTCTCTCAACTAAAGAAAGCACTTCCACCAAACAGTGAGGTAAGCACTAATGAAACATTATTATGCTTCGCTACTGACGAATTGTTGTACCCTGTGGAGTTCTTGCGGACATGTCTTCACCAAGTTAGCAACCCTGCCCTACCGTTTGGACTCATTCGCTGGACATCATTACCACCTTCTTGGACAACATGGGAGAACCTGCACGAAGAAAAGGTATCCACACTCTCATCAGCTTGGAGTCAAGCTGCGGCTTAAGGAGGGGAGGATGTAATGATCTGCAGGAGGCAGGTTAGAGGAAAGGCGCCAACGTCCAGTGACGAGCGGGCTGACAGGCTTTGGACCGAGCTCATGTAATACGCTAGTAACAAACTTGGCCTGCAAGACCCATGTACTGGCTACAAGAGCTGTCGTTAAAAATCGGACAAAGCAGCGAAAAACATAACAATAAGAGCATCTCCAGCAGCTATCCTATAATGGATTGCTATCCCTAAAAACTGCACCATATCCTAAAATCTAGCAAAAAATAGCTCCAGCAGCAATCCTAAATGGATTGCTATCCCTAAATTGTTTAGGATATATCCTATACTTCTCAATCCAATCTGCAAATATACCAATCGAACCATCAAACCCCAAAACTTTGCTCCTTGCGCGCGAACTTCCAACTGGCAACGGTGGAAGTTTCCAGCCCCAAATTCGCCGTCGCTCCTCACCCGCCCGCTCCATCTCCAATGAGCTCCACCACCAAATTCACCATGGAAGGTGATGAGCTCCACCACCAAATCCACCAAATTTACCATGGAATTGTTAAAATCAGTTTTAGGATTTCAGTTATAGGATAGCTGCTGGAGATGCTCTAAGAACGACTCCGAACTCAGCCTTTGCTTTCTTCCTCCCCAAGCCGCTGCCTCAGCGCTGGTGATTGCAAATTCCGTCCGAGGTGCTCCGGCATGCTGTCGCCGAGGATCGTTACATGCCTCTACAAGACTCAGATATCGAGTAGGAACTAGATAGAAGAGGTGCACAATGGGAGCTAGACAGGGTGGCTCGACAGCAGCGGGATCTGCACGGCGACGCAGAGCAGCTTGGTTGCCGACCACATCCGCCCTCCGTCCCTGACAGAGCTGTCCGTTCCCTCTCTCTCCTCGTTGGTCCGTTGGAGCAGCTGGGCGGTGAGCAGCTGCAGCACGCGTCTTCGGAGGCAGGCAGACAGCGTTGGGACGAGCACGCGAATTGGGACAAGCAGAAAGCGATTGGGAATTTGACAGCAGTAAATAGTGGCATTCTTGTCTTTTTACTTTTGAGTTGTTTTGGCTGTTGAAATGCTAGAGTAACACTATTTCACGGACAGGAGTACAAATATTATTTGTAACCGCTGCCAGATGATTTCTAGCCACCTAAAAACTGGAACATCCATTCTTGCATACAAAAGACAAGGTATGAATGCGGTGCGTATTTATCACACAACAATCATATAATTATAGTTTCGGGCATGGGAGGCATCATCAAGATAAAACTGTGCATGCACAGACAACGATACAGAACCCTTGCTTCGCCAGGACTGATTTGTAGAGCCTCTTGTGCCTTGTGCCTTCTCCGTCCCTACGCATGCTATCAACTGCCAGACCACCTTTCATAACCTGCCCATGTGACGCCTCTTCTTCGTCTCGATTGACTCTGCTGCCGTTTGCTGCTAGTGTCCGGTCCCCCCAGTCCTCCTCTCGAGGGAGATAGTTCAGGGCGTGGGAGCACTATCGTTGGAGCCCGGCTCCCTCCTTGCCCTTTCCATGGTTTCTCAGCTTTTGCTTCCTCGTAAAGCGGGCACATGCACGGGTGCCTGCTCAAGCAAGCAGGTGCCGGCCATACCCACTCTAATCTCTAACTATGGCAGGCAGCAGTGTGACAAAAGCATGGCCAACACCTTTGGTCTTACTCTTACCACAACACTATAGCTTGAGAGGCATCAGCATAAAAGAGACTCCTTGATACCACTGTATTCAAACAGATTATGGAGGCCTTTGGTCCACGATACAACGGGGAAGTGAGCAACAGAAAGACCAAGCTTCGAATTGATCCAGTCACTGGAATCGACCATATGGAGGTTGTCCCGACTCTATTCTGTATTGCACGGAGGTGGCGCGTCTATTAGCAGACCAGAGCATGCTTGAGTGTTCAATAATGCCATGAAGAAAATATCAAAGTAAGCATGACAAAGGATCACTCACTTCAAATTACCATGAAGTTGTATCACTTTTGATTGGACGCAGTAGATGGGACAAAGCAATAGAAGAACTCCTTCAAGTTACCATGAGGATAATTCTAATCTTCATCAAACTATTTTCCCACTTTTTTGTAGAACTGCAATACTTTGAGGAAAGAGATGTGCATAGTCCTCTCAGATTTGTTTCGAGAGAAATCCTTAAGATTCATGGTCATGTTTTACATGTCACATGTTAATTTTTGTGGCTTTCACAACAGGAAAACGACACACCCCAAAATGGTGTAGCGGCTGGTACGAACCTAACCTGCTGCTACAGTGTCTGGGATGGGGGGGGGGGGGGACACGAGCCGCCGCTACAGATGATAACTAGCGGCAGTGGTCGTTGTCCCCAAGCCTGAGCGCCGCTCCCTCCCCTCCCCGAGTGCCGCCCCTCCCTCCTCGAGTGCGGCCTCCTCGAGCTTCGCCGCCTCCCCTCCCTGAGCCCGAGCGCTGCCCCTCCAGGAGAACGGCCTCCCCTCCTGGAGCGCGCCTGGCCTCCCTGAGCGCCATCGCCTTCCTCCCTCTCTCTCTCTCTCTCTCTCTCTCTCTCTCTCTTAGTTCTTAGCATTAGGGTTAGTATAATTAGCTTAATTTTAGTGTTAACTTAATTTAGTGTAAATTAATTTAACCTAATCAGCTTAATTTAGTCTTAATTAATTTAGTATAATTAGATTAATTTAGTGTTTAATTTAGTATAATTAGCTTAATTTAGTGTTTAACTTAGTATAATTAGCTTAATTTAGTGTGAAATAATTTAGTATACTTAGTTTAATTTTAGTGTGAATTAATTTAGTATAATTAGCTTAATTTAGTATTAATTAATTTAATATAATTAGTTGAATTTAGTGTTAAGTAATTTAGTATAATTAGTTTAATTTGCTGAGGTTTAGTATCTTAATTGTATTTGTTGAGTGTTAGTATCTTAATTTTTCTCTCACGCTCTCTTATCTTATCCTCTCATCTCTTGTTTCTTTATTTCACTCTCTCCCTCTCTCACTCAAACCCAAACCCATTCTCCATTTGCTTAGGATTAGTATCTGATTTTTATTCCAATTAGAAATGGAGAGCAAGATGCCGTCAGAGAATCTGGAACATGCCCTCATCCAGTACATACATACATCTGGATCTATGGGGTCGTCTTCAGATGATTCCGAATCCAACAGGCATTAGGAAGAACCAGAGGATCCATTTCCCCAACCATGTCCGAAACGTCGAGTGGGGAGCCTGGACCCTGATTGCATGCCTCAAGAGCAGGTATAATGTTAGAGATGCATTTCCAAAAAAAAATTAGAATTGTTCCTTCCATTTATTCAACTAAATTCTATTTCATATAATTTAGGCTCCTCGATGAAGTGTGTGGCGATTGTTCGCAACAAAGGAGGAAACCAATGTGGCCCCTCAGGAGCCATCAGAAGAGGTGCCTTCTGAATCAAATAGAAACAAACACAAGCGGTGAGCACTCTGCGAATAAGGCAGAGGGTATCCATAAGGTACTTTCACTTGACCCCAAAGACGGCGTGCCGATGGAACCTCCAGGTGTCCATGCAAAATGGTAGAACCATTGCGGCAATGTACTGAGGGACCTATGCAAGATCACTTGGATGAATTTGCGTGGAACAAAAAATCAAGATGTGGTCAGAGGTCAGGAAAACAATCTGGTTTCAACCAACAGACGTTGAGAGAGCCAAGAAGGCAACATTTAATACTCTAAGCCACATCTTCGGAGATTACAAATCTCATCTCAACCACAACTATGTCAAGAAAAATTGAACCCCTGTCAATAAGCATGGACATATTAGTTAAGACCTCTTCGTTGCAAAGAAGACCTCTGGTGAGGCCAAAAATCTTAGTGAAAATACGATGTTGCTACCCAATAAGAAGAACAAGTACAAGCAAGGATTAGGGCCAGACGATTACAGGAAGAAAATTCTGCTATGGAGGGAGATGGAAAAGAACTGCATGTGGGGGGGTGCCTTGAGGAGCGTGCAAGGAATTGAATATATGCTCGCTTAGAGATCACTAATGATGGTGAGATTATTGTGAAAGAGCTAGACACAGAAGAAGTGGTTCAAGCCTTGACTGGTACCATCATGGCTCAAATAGAGAAGGGACTATTTTCATCTGTGCACCACAAGAACCAGCTCACAAAGGATATCGGTATGAAAGAACATGGAGGTCGGTTCGAGGAGTATCTTCGTCGATTACTTGGAAAGCAGGCTTCCTTGATTCATCTGTCGAATACAAGAAGCATGCATTGCATAAGAAAGAATGGGAAGAGAAAAGCCAGGAAGAATGGAAATGACAATTTGTGAAATTTGCTATGGATCAGGACTGCTGTGGTTTTGATGTTAGCGGTCTATGATCTATAGTCCTGAACCTCATACCCAAGTTAGAAGCAATGTTAGGTGGCATGTCTGCCTTGATGTAATCGGGATAGGAAGACAACATTGAGGATACTTTTTGTGAGCTACATGTCTGGTTCGGTTAAAAGGGGAAGATCATAAAGGTCGCTACTGGTATGGCACTTCTAGGAAGGACTATCCACAACATGGAAATTACCTCTTGGCTATGTGAGAGTATCTGTTTTTTGAGATAGTCCAAGGATATGAGGACAATGAGATAGAATGCCCAATACCTAAGGCGGGGATAGAAACACTTCAACAGGCTGTCGGCTCTTTAATTTTGTGAAAACGATGTGATGTTGTCCTTTGCATGCCACAGGCCTCTCCACCCTTGTAGTCCGGTCATGGGTCATTTCATGAGAGCCAACCACATGCAGGGGATCAAGTTGGTCAACTGTCTCCTATGTCCGGGGCAGATTTGGTCAACAAGATCCTTCTCAACCTGTGGCTGAGAAAGAAATGTTATGACTTCAGTGTGGAGCCGACAAAGGTGGGAACACAGTTAATGTTGAGACTGCTCCTCTACCTCCTCAGGAGACATCCAAGCCCCTCATCCCTAGAACTATTACCGGTTTTAAGAATGAGGCGGACAGTCAAATGCAGATCAATGTAAGTAAATACTTGCAACGATGAAGGAAGACAGGTAAGTGGGTCAAAGATCCCCGTAAACCTGTATCATATGACGATAATATTTTCAAGGACCAAGATGAAGATTTGGAATTTCTCGTATTCAAGTTCAGCAAGCCCCTAATCTCAAAACCTTCTCTAGGAAATGTGGAAGCTCCATGACTGGTACATACAAGCATGCAAAGAAGGAGTGGAATTTATCCCTTGTAAAGTTTCATCGCATATATTCAATGATGAAGGCGGTAACAACTTAATAGGGCTATATTTTGATGATATCCACCGAACGTTCCGGCTTCAAAGGATGGATGTCACCGTCATTGTCTTGTGGTGCATGTAAGTGCCTCCATAAGTCACCTTTCTATTTTCAAACACATTTCTACATACTAATGTTAATTAAATGATGAAAATTGATTAGTTTGTAGCATGAATTATGTGTTCCAAAAAAAGGAATATTCAGGAAAAGATTGGAAGGTTGCATACCTCAACCCAACATTGATAAATCAAGGTGCGATTAACCCCTAGATAAATATGGTCGATCCTATGTACAAGGACACGACACCAAAGAGCTGAAAAGAATGTAGGAGGACATCACAATAGCTGCCAGGTCTCAGGTTGCAACTTATATTTTTAGTTGTTTCATGAAGTGGCAAGATAGAGAATGCATTATGGATTTCTACAACTTCAGGTAAGTTCAAATATTGTATTGTACTCTATGTGTTGCCGATAAATGGAATACTAACATTGCTTAGCCAAGTGCTTGTAGCGTCCACACTTGTAGCATTTCCTGTCACTCCTAGACTTAGAAATGCAACCCCCTTGAACCTTTGCTTGTGACTTACCCCTTTTCCTGTTGCGTTTCTGTTTGGATTTACTCTTAAAGTTTGGTGCATGGACTTTTGGTCCTCCAAACTTGTTGCTACTCTATGCATTATGGTGAACTTCTGGCAGAGGAGCAGACCCAACAGGGCGTTGGCGATGAGTTCTCATGCTGAGTTCATCATGCTTTTCTGCCAGAAGTAAATCATGAATGAGGTCAGAGTAACGCTGGTAATTCCTCCCATGGTATTGCTGTTGTAAGACCCTATCAGATGGAAGCATAGAGGTAATAGTCTTCTCTATCTTCTCTTCCTCTGAGGGTTCTTTCTCACAGAAACGCAACTTGGCACAAATCTTATGAACAACATGGTTATACTCTCCAATGGTTTTAAAATCCTAGAGACGTAGTTGAGACCATTCATGACTAGCCTCGGGCAGGATGACTGCCTTGTGCTGTTCATATCTGTTTTTCAAGGATTGCCACAAAGCACTTGGTTCCTCTTCCATCACATACTCCGCCTTGAGATCGCGGTGTATGTGGTGCCTTATAATACATAAGGCATTATACTTGAATTGATCAGGGAGTACCTCCACTCTCTCCTTAGGAGGAGTGAGAGCTGCCAGAATTCCTCTAAAGGCCAAGCTGATCTTGATGTCCACCGCCCATGTAGGATAATTATGGCCATCAACAGCAAGTTCATCGAACTTTGGAGCCATGAGACCTACATAGGTGTAACCAGAGATTTAGTTTAAAATCCATCATGGTTATGTTGTTGTAACAACGCAAATTCATAAAGATTTTGCATATAGTTTGATGTGAATCAAACTCCAATGTGCAAGAGATAACAATCTCCATTGCCACATAATATTTGCAAGAAATAAGGATCTCAATTGCAAATAACATTGTTGTAATCTCAGTTTAGTGCATCTCATTTAATTCTATAAAATTAAATGCAATTTGCAAGAAATATGCATCTCCATTGCAAATTCTAGTATTCTATGTTGTTGTGTTTACTACTCAATTCTGCTCGAAATAAGCACACACAGGCTAATGAGGTTAAATTGACATTTGCAAGAAATATAAATATCTACATTGCAACCATGGTAAACACTATATTACATCATTACAATTAATAGTTGACATAATATACTTCCAATTCTAACAGATAGATTGGGAAATAAACATTACAGCACAATACTAAACACTAATATAGTAAATAACACAGGCTAAACTGAGTATTTACAACACTAAGTATAGAAATATACTAAAATAGTCATAATACACAAAAATCCGGGGACTATTGTGCAAAATGGCCATGATACTTGGCTGCTCAGCCGCATGGGCCAAGCCAACCTGGGAATCGGCCCAGTTGGCCTATCTGCCCGCGCGCAAGGGGGGGGGGGGGGGGCGGTGGCAGCCTGGCCCAGCCACCGACAGCAGGGGTGGCATGGCCCAGCCCAGCCGCCCAGGGCGGTTGCCCTATAAAAGGGGCGACGGTTAGGGTTGGAAACCCTAATCGCTCACCAGCTGCCAGGCGCCACCGCCGCTGACGCCGAGCGCCTCCACCACCGGTGCCACCAACCGCTACTGCCGTCGCGCCTGGCCCCGCTCGCTCGGCCGCCGCCGTGCGCAGTCGCGCACCTCTTGCCCGCTCCCGGGCGCCTCAAGCCGCCCGCCTGGCCGCGCGCGCCCGGCTACCTCCAGTCCCGCAAGCCCACGCACCAGCGAGCCTGCATGCTCCAGATCCGGCGCGCAGCCGCGCGTGCCCGGTGAGCCGCCCACGCTTGACGAGCCGCACCTCAGCATCCACCAACCGCCGCCGCTTCTCCTATGAGCCCACACATCGGCGAGCCCACCCCACTGGCAAGCCCGCCTCACCGTAGATCCGGCGCTCAGCCTCCACCAACCGCCGCCACTTCTCATATGAGCCCGCATGCCGGCAAGACCATTCGATCCAGCGAGCCCGCCCCACCGACAAGCCCGCCTCCCCTCGGTGAGCCCCTAAATGGCTCGGCGAGTCCTCCTCGTAGAGGACACCATTCAGGCGGGGCCCCACCCTTGCTGTCGCAGCCTATGTGCCGGTGTCCCTCCCGGGGTGACGTGGTGGGGTGTCGGCGAGATGAGCGTGGCGTTGGAGAAGTCGGCCGCCATTCGACGTGTGCGGCAATGTCGGTGTCGATGGTCTGGCCCCCGAGGAGCTAGGTGCTGAGGTGCCCGCCGTCTCCGCCCTGGTAAGGACGGTGAACTGCGGCAAGCATGGCGGCATCGACTGCGTCTGTTCCACCATACGTGGGGCCAGCCTACCGCTCGGCCTTCCTCGACCTCCCACGTGCATCCGTGCACCACGGCGTGGGGGTTGAGTGGGAGGCTACGGTGGTGGTTCAAGGGCGTGGATCTCCCTTGGCTCTTTATCAGTGATGGAGGCGCCTGGAGCCGGCACCGCGATGGTGATGGAGAACGGTTCGACCCTGCTCTGAGGCACGGAGGAGGAGGAGGGCATGGTGTTGAATGCTGCCGGTGGAGATCCAGGAGGCGGCTTTATACTTGGCCCTGCCCCTGGGTCACCACCAGGACGGTGGTTGGGGACACGGCCACCATATGGCCCTGGTCGACGGCGGCAAGCACGGAATGGACGACGTCCACGGTGGTTCCTCCGGCGCGGTTGAAGCCCACGCAGAAGGGCAAGAACTAAAGCAATGGTGGTGGTGAGGGCCTGGATGGACATCGTGCTCACCATTGCGGTCTCCGGTGAGTCCTTCTCCGGCGAGTTCTTCTTTTCCGTCGAGTTTTCTCTCTGTTCTCAGTGGTTGAGCGAGTGCGTGATAACGTGTGAAGAATGAAAATGACAATGGAATCACTGTACTTTATTACTGTTCACGGTTACATCTTATAGGGGAAAGTAGAAGGGGTGTGTCCCTTCCCACGTTCTGGTGTGAACGTGGTGATGATGGCAACTGCCATTCTGGTGGTTGTCAAATGATCATTTCATTCGATTTGTAACACTCACGTCGTCCTGATATTGTTGCCCCCTCAGTTCCTCTCCTTACTGGCTTTAACTGACTAATCAGAACCCCAACTCCCATAAACAATTGAACAATTAAGATCTATAGGGGCTTACCTCACGGCCGCACACTCACTCGCCTGAAGTACTATCGCTCTCGGAAGGCATGTGCATCTAGAGGTGCCCTAATACTCCTGGGGCTCAGTCTTGCTCTACCACTCCCATAATATGTATCAGTTAGATGACACTATTACAGAATGAAGCCCTCTTTGCACCTTTATATATTTGAATCAGCCGGGTATATATATATATATATATATATATATATATATATATATATATATATATATATATATATATATATATATTTCACTCCCTGGGTGTGATCTAATATTTCACATCCCAGCCAGACTTCACACAAACCGACTCACCCATGAACCCACCGGTTGAGCCATGCATGCATCATGTCACCGCTCATTTCCTTCGATTACTCTCACTAATTAAATGACTTAATTATTACCATACTTATACATATTGATTGATTGCCACAATCACGTGAGATTTTTCTTGTCTACTTATAGCCCCCTGCATTATTCCATCTATGTTTTCTTGTTGCTTCCACCTGCTCGCATGCTAAAAAACTTATGGGACGCACCGCTGGCGGCTGGATGATGGCGGACAGCAACGCAGCGCCAACATCCTCCTGCATGACCAAGACTATGGTTCCGATCAGCATTGTTCTAACCACTGGCCGTAATTTCCTTTACGAATCATATTTCTGAATATTTTTCCTCCTACATGCAAACCAGCAACCATTGCAGAGCACTGGAGCGTACATGGAGGCAGGAGTACCATGGATTCAGTTTGGGGTATGGTTGATCTGCACTGCTTAATTTTTCCCAGTTCTTTGTTGTTTATTTATATAATAGTTATAGTTCAATTTTTCTTGCTGCATGTAGATCACAGGTGAATGAAAGATTGATCTCAAGCCACAGAAAGATCTCATATGATTGGCCGGCGCGACCTTGATCTATGCTTCTCTAGGCATTCCAGGCACGGCAACCTAACATCAAATGTCATCATCTACCGATAGTGGGTCCAATTTCAGCACAAGAGAGTTCCCGTCTATGCACTAAAATCCACTCAGCAGGATGAGTACTGGGCCAAGGATCCACCGACACCAAAATATTTATGTCTACATGAGTAGCTAAAATTTGTGTTAACTTGAGTAGCGCAAACTGAAGTCTTTGCATTTGTAAATGATAGTACTTGTTACTAGAGTACTTTTTTAGCAATAGCAATATTTGCTACCAGGAAGCTTGATGTTAAATAGCAAATAGTATAAGATTTTGCATGCATAGTCTGCATTACTTGTAGTAAAACAATAATTTATATGTTCATGATTCACCAAATTTGTTATTTTTGAACCACAAAAAATGCAGGCATACATGTGTAAATCTCTTCTTGTTTTTACACGTATAATTCCACATAGCAAACATCAGAGAATGCCAGATTTTTTTCTTTTTTCTTTTGGTTTATCTAGTCTCCGGTTGCCTTAACAGCATGTTTATTAGTTGCTCCATTTTTGGGATGCGTTATGGCCTAGATGGAATTAAAAAAATGCAATTAATTGCTCATATTTATGGCCACAATTAATCAATTTCCTAATGACGGGGTGAACTACATGCATGCAACCACAGAAATCACCAAAAAATCTTCCTGGAGTATACAAGTTTGATCATATAGAATTTGCCTAATTTGCAGCAAAAGTCCTGCACAGATGCTTGGTTGTTCTTCAACCCATGTTATGTAAATTCTATAAGCATAAAAGTTCTTGTAGTGCCATATGGTTCAACTTTCTATGATTACACATGGCATTGCTTAGGATCATGTTGTTTACCATGTATGCAAATTAAATAATTGAGGAGGTGGGTCACCATCCGAAATGCAACAATAGGTTAATTGATCTTTTTGCAATCACATGGCTTGCTATTTACGATTGTACGAGTAATAACAATAGTCGAAGTCTTTGCGCCTATAAACTGTATTATTCATGATCTGGCGCTATAAAACCAAAAATAATGGGGGTGTTCCATCACCTGCCTTAGCTACCCCTTGATTGTAAAAACATATTTGAGCATCCACCGTTACCATTAGTTCACGCATGCACCTATTAATTGACTCATGAGCACATAGCTAATTTCTTTCCATAGCAGTGTTTACTCATGCACATTGTTGTTTTTCTGATCAAGTGTCACTCATAAAAAATATGCTTCCCTAGTATGTTCCCCTCAACACATATGTTTGTGCCGACAATATGCATCTAGTAGCTCTCCAAGCATAAGAACTAACAATGACTTGAGTGAAAAAATCCCACACACATTGACGTCCCTCAAGAACAAAGATAGACTTGTATCCTAAAATTATTGCAAAACCCAGGAGCTATGAGTGGAAAAAAAGATTAGAGTGATTTTAGGTTGCACACAAAATATTTGTCGAGGTCAAATAAGATTTTACAGTCATGTGGTTTGGAGTTATTTAGAAACAGTCAAGTGAATGTGCAATAAATTGATAAAAGACTGGAATCATGTGCTCGGTTTATAGTTGATTAATGAAGTAAGAAATTAATCCTTTTTGTGACCAAGCAGCACTCACAAAAAACAAAAAAAGGCTCATCTCATCAACACTACGAGTTGTTTGAAGAATGCATTTGACCGTGGGCCATTCGATTGAGATTAATTGTATTTCAGAGAATAAAAAATATGGCTGGACTCTTAAATATAGGTTCACTTGAAAGTAACCACTCACGTCTCAGTTGTGAGTGGAGAAAAAACATAACTATTATGTTAGATCGCAGACAAAATAAACTTTTATGTTTACACGACAATATTTATGCTTACGCACAATCTAACAATTAATCTCATCTAATTAAATATTTGCATTCAGTAACAAAAAGCTGAAATGTTTTCTTTTGTAAGGCATTATTTGCAACCAGTCTATTTGATCTGTGAATAATGTACCATATTTTCTACTAGGAAAGAAGCTTGATGCTAAACTGCAAATATTTTAAGATTTTGTATTAAGTCTCAGAATACTTCTAGTTCTACTGTGGCAAATGAAATTGCTCATCTTGTGGCAACAAGACAAAAACAAAATTGAAATAAAAACAGAAAAATTGTCACCTGTAGTTAGCATCCATAATCAATTATTTTTCCAAGTCATACATGCAGGGTTGGGTGTGTCATTGAATGCACAAATGGTTTACTAATTTGCAACATAACTTCCGCACATATGCATGCCCCCATTAACTTCATATATTATAATCTATAAGCATAAAAGTCCATATGCTGGAATAGTAAATAGTTAGTGTCTTCATAAAAAAATCGTTGGTGTCCTATGCGTCGGCATAAAAATTGATAAAGCTATTATGATCAAATATAATTTTACAGTTGTACATGCATAGTTCTTATGGTCCCATATATGAGGTTTTGTGATCACGTCATTTGGAAGTAATTAGAGCTTGCCATTCGGAAAAGCGAGCAAAATTAGAAATTAGTAGCTGCGATTAAGAGATATGCTTGCATGTAGTCAACAGTAATAATTAAGATCAGGGTGGCTCAACCAATGTGTGCATGCACGCATAACCGGTGAGTGTTTGGATTGATGAAGTTTTTGTGATCAAGTTGATTTTTATGCGTGCACCGAAGTGGCTCTGACAGTTTTATGAGATTTTACGATCATGTTCACATGGGATTGAAACGAATACAACCTTTGCCATCAAGATGTGATAGCTAAAACATTAATGAACACAATAAACAGTAATTAACATAATAAGTATGAGCTAAGCATGCATGCAAGCAATTAAGAGTGGTAATTAAGAGTGGGCGTGCACGCGCGTGTGCATCTACATGCCAATCGGCTCCAAATTTTTCAGAAGCTTGAAACAAAAAAGTTTTATGGTGCAGGAGCAAAAAGTAATTGTGCTATGTGTCAGCATAAAAACTGATACAAGGTTTTCTAATCAAAAAACATTTTATGATCGACAGACCAGTTTTTTATTGTCGTATGATATTTTGTGTCGACGTGTTCTGGAATTAATGGTAGTGCACCAGCTAAAATAGCTGAATTAGCAACATAATTAATAGTGTTGATTAAGAGGTTCCCATGCAATCAGTAATAACGGCAATCAAGAGATCATCTGGACAAATGCATGCATGTATGCGTGAGTGCTCTAGGTGCTTTTATGAGTCCGGATAGGGTGGCTGAGGTGTGACTTAATATACCATATCCTGGGTGTGATTTAGCGCTGTCCTATATATGCTAGCAAAATGCCCGTACTTAAAAAAAGTTTAATAAACATTCTTGTACAGATAATCATTGAGCTCCAACCAAAAAAACTGTTTTCAAAATTAATTAAAATTTAATTTTTAATTGAGTGGATTGTATGTCCAACAATTTTGCAGTAATTCCACATTAAAATGGAGCCTTTACTACACAATTTCCATCATATCAGAGTTACCTGCATCAAGTTTTAAATTAATTTCATTTTTGCACGAGATGAAAAGAGAAAGCAAAAAATTCTATCAAACATGCCACACAATTTCTTTATGTTTAATAATTAACTTGCCGTGGTTGCACTTAATAACAAAAAGAAAGTAATGCAGTGGAGCATTTTGGCAGTGTCGAATCTTCCATACCACTATAACAGTATAGCATGCATCTGATCAGAGTAACAACCCAGGGTAACCATGATCTCGTCTATGCCGGCAAGAAGGCATGAGTAGTCACCGGCCTTTTTCATCAGTCATGGCTGTGCGCAGCTCGAAATCCATGGTTTCTACTGCAAATCAAACCAAATTGTTCCCTAAAATCAAAACAAAGACTAAATGAAATAGAAGCAAATGTTTCCCAGGTACCTTATTGGATCCATGGCAATAAGGCATGGACGCAACAGAGATGCTGGAAACACCTCATCCCTCCCACTGCTGCCCTCGATATGGATCCTGTTGTTTTCCAAGAGGAAGAAGTAATCTGGTCAGATTAGAGGCGGCTCCTTGGAGCTACAAGATTTGGGCGCCCAAACCTAACTGGAGCATCGGCGTGGGGTAGTCGCCGGACCTGCTCTAGAACTGGGGCACAACTAGCAGGAGCGGCATAGGATGTGGGGCCTCCGCCGCGATCATGGGCATAGGCCTCGGCAGGCTCCACGATCTCTATGCTGGTGTGCAATGTTGGACGCAATGACTGTAGCCTTTCGTGTCCTTCATTGCTTGGTAACACTGGTTGCATCAAAGTGAGCGGGCAGTGTTCTTGTTTGTTGGTTCCATTATATTTGCCTCCGTAGCAACCATGTCTCTTTGTTCTTCTTCAACGGCCGGGCATCAAAACCATGCCGCGAGGAAAACCACAATCACATGTGACTGATCCAGCGTGGTTTCATGCGACCGGTGCAATCGATTGGGGTTGTGCTTCGACAGTGACCTTCGTGGCACCCTCGACGACGGGCTCGCTTCAGATACGATGATGGTTGGATCATCCGCTTCCAGGTGACGGCAACTATATGAACAATGCTCCATGCATGACCCTAAGAACGAACGCACATCCAAATATATGTGGCGTGAAAGATTAGCCATAATTGCTTGTCTTTAGGAACAGGACGAAGGCGGCAACACAGCATCCAACCAGGCCACTCCAAGGCAGATGAATGGTAGCTATGGACCAGTTAGGGATTGCAGGACATGGTCGAGCTTGTCGAATGATGAGGCAGACAAAGCAGTCGCCATGTCGCTTGAAACTGTTCTTGCGCAAAATTATGTCCAACACCACTTATTGGTTGCGATGAGGGCTCGATGACGGCGACTCTGTGTTCTCCAGAGCTGCTCTTTATGGATGGAAACTCACATATGAAGGGGAAGCTTACAAGAATCAAATTAGATGTCAGTGACGGCAACAAGGGAAGTCGTTCACCTTATTGCCCACGTCACACCGGCGGCGTGGGAGTTCGATTGGCGATGGGTTTACGCCCTTTTGTCCGGCGGTGCGAGGGAGCGTGTGGCGGCAGGTGCACTCAATCTCAGGAGAGGGACAGATAGGAGAGGGGTGGACGCATTAGCGAATGGTTATTGTCTTTCTTCCTAGAAGCACGAGGGAGCTATTTGTGGCATGTGGACTTAATTTGGGAAAGGGATGAACTCGTTTGGGACTCTGGGCATTCTGCAGATTGTTTTCCTTCTATGAAGGAAGGAGTAGAGATTTACACGAGAAGGGGCAACTGGCAGGAAAGTACTCATTTGGGACTCTTTGCTAATTCACAGAAAGGGCAGAATTGCATGGGACTATGATAATTCACGGAAAGGGGCAGGGGGCAGAAAAACCTGGTAGAAGAGATGACCGCACTTGTTTTAATAATAGTGTTATTATATATATATATATATATATATATATATATATATATATATATATATATATATATATGTGAAGCATTTTTCCTACTCCGAGGAGTAGCTACTCCCACGTGTATATATCATAATCTGGAGAGATTTAGAGAGTATCATTACATACTTGAGATTTGTAAATTAAGTATATAGTCATACTAGAAGGTATGTGGACATACTCAATTTTTTTTGTTGGTATACATAAAGTATGAGTACATACTCACTTTTATATAGTAGTAAATGCGATATATGTTCATATGCTTATAACTAGAAAATCATTCAAAAAAAATTATGGTTATCACTCTCAGAAATCTTTTTTTAAGTGTGTCTACATACTAAAAAAGATAAATAGGTATGAACACATACCCAAGGTGGATTTTTCAGTGTGGGAGTAACTACACTTGGGAGTAGAACTCCTATTTAGCAACACCGGTGTTAAATAGATTTAACACCTTGAAAATATTTGTGGTTGCGCTTCAAACAATTATGGTTGCGCAACACGTTAAATAGTTATTTAGCACCGCAACCATAAACTTTCATTTCCAACCGTTAAAATTTATCCCGTGACTATAAAACTATGAAAAGTTCACACCCGCGACCATAAGTTTTATCCACAACCATAAATCCTTTCACACTGTAACCATAAAATTTACTGAATTTATTCCCACAACCATAAATATTTTCACCGTGACCATAAAACTTTGTATGGTCCTGTGATGTACATTGGCAAGGTGGCGTACAAGCTACAACAGCCAGAATCAAGTAACACTCATCCAGTGATTTATGTCTCTCAACTAAAGAAAGCACTTCCACCAAACAGTGAGGTAAGCACTAATGAAACATTATTATGCTTCGCTACTGACGAATTGTTGTACCCTGTGGAGTTCTTGCGGACATGTCTTCACCAAGTTAGCAACCCTGCCCTACCGTTTGGACTCATTCGCTGGACATCATTACCACCTTCTTGGACAACATGGGAGAACCTGCACGAAGAAAAGGTATCCACACTCTCATCAGCTTGGAGTCAAGCTGCGGCTTAAGGAGGGGAGGATGTAATGATCTGCAGGAGGCAGGTTAGAGGAAAGGCGCCAACGTCCAGTGACGAGCGGGCTGACAGGCTTTGGACCGAGCTCATGTAATACGCTAGTAACAAACTTGGCCTGCAAGACCCATGTACTGGCTACAAGAGCTGTCGTTAAAAATCGGACAAAGCAGCGAAAAACATAACAATAAGAGCATCTCCAGCAGCTATCCTATAATGGATTGCTATCCCTAAAAACTGCACCATATCCTAAAATCTAGCAAAAAATAGCTCCAGCAGCAATCCTAAATGGATTGCTATCCCTAAATTGTTTAGGATATATCCTATACTTCTCAATCCAATCTGCAAATATACCAATCGAACCATCAAACCCCAAAACTTTGCTCCTTGCGCGCGAACTTCCAACTGGCAACGGTGGAAGTTTCCAGCCCCAAATTCGCCGTCGCTCCTCACCCGCCCGCTCCATCTCCAATGAGCTCCACCACCAAATTCACCATGGAAGGTGATGAGCTCCACCACCAAATCCACCAAATTTACCATGGAATTGTTAAAATCAGTTTTAGGATTTCAGTTATAGGATAGCTGCTGGAGATGCTCTAAGAACGACTCCGAACTCAGCCTTTGCTTT
Organism: Eleusine coracana subsp. coracana; assembly: GCA_032690845.1. NCBI lineage: Eukaryota > Viridiplantae > Streptophyta > Magnoliopsida > Poales > Poaceae > Eleusine > Eleusine coracana. Next base: position 6,375,256 of record CM064430.1, read on the forward strand.
CTTCCTCCCCAAGCCGCTGCCTCAGCGCTGGTGATTGCAAATTCCGTCCGAGGTGCTCCGGCATGCTGTCGCCGAGGATCGTTACATGCCTCTACAAGACTCAGATATCGAGTAGGAACTAGATAGAAGAGGTGCACAATGGGAGCTAGACAGGGTGGCTCGACAGCAGCGGGATCTGCACGGCGACGCAGAGCAGCTTGGTTGCCGACCACATCCGCCCTCCGTCCCTGACAGAGCTGTCCGTTCCCTCTCTCTCCTCGTTGGTCCGTTGGAGCAGCTGGGCGGTGAGCAGCTGCAGCACGCGTCTTCGGAGGCAGGCAGACAGCGTTGGGACGAGCACGCGAATTGGGACAAGCAGAAAGCGATTGGGAATTTGACAGCAGTAAATAGTGGCATTCTTGTCTTTTTACTTTTGAGTTGTTTTGGCTGTTGAAATGCTAGAGTAACACTATTTCACGGACAGGAGTACAAATATTATTTGTAACCGCTGCCAGATGATTTCTAGCCACCTAAAAACTGGAACATCCATTCTTGCATACAAAAGACAAGGTATGAATGCGGTGCGTATTTATCACACAACAATCATATAATTATAGTTTCGGGCATGGGAGGCATCATCAAGATAAAACTGTGCATGCACAGACAACGATACAGAACCCTTGCTTCGCCAGGACTGATTTGTAGAGCCTCTTGTGCCTTGTGCCTTCTCCGTCCCTACGCATGCTATCAACTGCCAGACCACCTTTCATAACCTGCCCATGTGACGCCTCTTCTTCGTCTCGATTGACTCTGCTGCCGTTTGCTGCTAGTGTCCGGTCCCCCCAGTCCTCCTCTCGAGGGAGATAGTTCAGGGCGTGGGAGCACTATCGTTGGAGCCCGGCTCCCTCCTTGCCCTTTCCATGGTTTCTCAGCTTTTGCTTCCTCGTAAAGCGGGCACATGCACGGGTGCCTGCTCAAGCAAGCAGGTGCCGGCCATACCCACTCTAATCTCTAACTATGGCAGGCAGCAGTGTGACAAAAGCATGGCCAACACCTTTGGTCTTACTCTTACCACAACACTATAGCTTGAGAGGCATCAGCATAAAAGAGACTCCTTGATACCACTGTATTCAAACAGATTATGGAGGCCTTTGGTCCACGATACAACGGGGAAGTGAGCAACAGAAAGACCAAGCTTCGAATTGATCCAGTCACTGGAATCGACCATATGGAGGTTGTCCCGACTCTATTCTGTATTGCACGGAGGTGGCGCGTCTATTAGCAGACCAGAGCATGCTTGAGTGTTCAATAATGCCATGAAGAAAATATCAAAGTAAGCATGACAAAGGATCACTCACTTCAAATTACCATGAAGTTGTATCACTTTTGATTGGACGCAGTAGATGGGACAAAGCAATAGAAGAACTCCTTCAAGTTACCATGAGGATAATTCTAATCTTCATCAAACTATTTTCCCACTTTTTTGTAGAACTGCAATACTTTGAGGAAAGAGATGTGCATAGTCCTCTCAGATTTGTTTCGAGAGAAATCCTTAAGATTCATGGTCATGTTTTACATGTCACATGTTAATTTTTGTGGCTTTCACAACAGGAAAACGACACACCCCAAAATGGTGTAGCGGCTGGTACGAACCTAACCTGCTGCTACAGTGTCTGGGATGGGGGGGGGGGGGGGGGGACACGAGCCGCCGCTACAGATGATAACTAGCGGCAGTGGTCGTTGTCCCCAAGCCTGAGCGCCGCTCCCTCCCCTCCCCGAGTGCCGCCCCTCCCTCCTCGAGTGCGGCCTCCTCGAGCTTCGCCGCCTCCCCTCCCTGAGCCCGAGCGCTGCCCCTCCAGGAGAACGGCCTCCCCTCCTGGAGCGCGCCTGGCCTCCCTGAGCGCCATCGCCTTCCTCCCTCTCTCTCTCTCTCTCTCTCTCTCTCTCTCTTAGTTCTTAGCATTAGGGTTAGTATAATTAGCTTAATTTTAGTGTTAACTTAATTTAGTGTAAATTAATTTAACCTAATCAGCTTAATTTAGTCTTAATTAATTTAGTATAATTAGATTAATTTAGTGTTTAATTTAGTATAATTAGCTTAATTTAGTGTTTAACTTAGTATAATTAGCTTAATTTAGTGTGAAATAATTTAGTATACTTAGTTTAATTTTAGTGTGAATTAATTTAGTATAATTAGCTTAATTTAGTATTAATTAATTTAATATAATTAGTTGAATTTAGTGTTAAGTAATTTAGTATAATTAGTTTAATTTGCTGAGGCTTAGTATCTTAATTGTATTTGTTGAGTGTTAGTATCTTAATTTTTCTCTCACGCTCTCTTATCTTATCCTCTCATCTCTTGTTTCTTTATTTCACTCTCTCCCTCTCTCACTCAAACCCAAACCCATTCTCCATTTGCTTAGGATTAGTATCTGATTTTTATTCCAATTAGAAATGGAGAGCAAGATGCCGTCAGAGAATCTGGAACATGCCCTCATCCAGTACATACATACATCTGGATCTATGGGGTCGTCTTCAGATGATTCCGAATCCAACAGGCATTAGGAAGAACCAGAGGATCCATTTCCCCAACCATGTCCGAAACGTCGAGTGGGGAGCCTGGACCCTGATTGCATGCCTCAAGAGCAGGTATAATGTTAGAGATGCATTTCCAAAAAAAAATTAGAATTGTTCCTTCCATTTATTCAACTAAATTCTATTTCATATAATTTAGGCTCCTCGATGAAGTGTGTGGCGATTGTTCGCAACAAAGGAGGAAACCAATGTGGCCCCTCAGGAGCCATCAGAAGAGGTGCCTTCTGAATCAAATAGAAACAAACACAAGCGGTGAGCACTCTGCGAATAAGGCAGAGGGTATCCATAAGGTACTTTCACTTGACCCCAAAGACGGCGTGCCGATGGAACCTCCAGGTGTCCATGCAAAATGGTAGAACCATTGCGGCAATGTACTGAGGGACCTATGCAAGATCACTTGGATGAATTTGCGTGGAACAAAAAATCAAGATGTGGTCAGAGGTCAGGAAAACAATCTGGTTTCAACCAACAGACGTTGAGAGAGCCAAGAAGGCAACATTTAATACTCTAAGCCACATCTTCGGAGATTACAAATCTCATCTCAACCACAACTATGTCAAGAAAAATTGAACCCCTGTCAATAAGCATGGACATATTAGTTAAGACCTCTTCGTTGCAAAGAAGACCTCTGGTGAGGCCAAAAATCTTAGTGAAAATACGATGTTGCTACCCAATAAGAAGAACAAGTACAAGCAAGGATTAGGGCCAGACGATTACAGGAAGAAAATTCTGCTATGGAGGGAGATGGAAAAGAACTGCATGTGGGGGGGTGCCTTGAGGAGCGTGCAAGGAATTGAATATATGCTCGCTTAGAGATCACTAATGATGGTGAGATTATTGTGAAAGAGCTAGACACAGAAGAAGTGGTTCAAGCCTTGACTGGTACCATCATGGCTCAAATAGAGAAGGGACTATTTTCATCTGTGCACCACAAGAACCAGCTCACAAAGGATATCGGTATGAAAGAACATGGAGGTCGGTTCGAGGAGTATCTTCGTCGATTACTTGGAAAGCAGGCTTCCTTGATTCATCTGTCGAATACAAGAAGCATGCATTGCATAAGAAAGAATGGGAAGAGAAAAGCCAGGAAGAATGGAAATGACAATTTGTGAAATTTGCTATGGATCAGGACTGCTGTGGTTTTGATGTTAGCGGTCTATGATCTATAGTCCTGAACCTCATACCCAAGTTAGAAGCAATGTTAGGTGGCATGTCTGCCTTGATGTAATCGGGATAGGAAGACAACATTGAGGATACTTTTTGTGAGCTACATGTCTGGTTCGGTTAAAAGGGGAAGATCATAAAGGTCGCTACTGGTATGGCACTTCTAGGAAGGACTATCCACAACATGGAAATTACCTCTTGGCTATGTGAGAGTATCTGTTTTTTGAGATAGTCCAAGGATATGAGGACAATGAGATAGAATGCCCAATACCTAAGGCGGGGATAGAAACACTTCAACAGGCTGTCGGCTCTTTAATTTTGTGAAAACGATGTGATGTTGTCCTTTGCATGCCACAGGCCTCTCCACCCTTGTAGTCCGGTCATGGGTCATTTCATGAGAGCCAACCACATGCAGGGGATCAAGTTGGTCAACTGTCTCCTATGTCCGGGGCAGATTTGGTCAACAAGATCCTTCTCAACCTGTGGCTGAGAAAGAAATGTTATGACTTCAGTGTGGAGCCGACAAAGGTGGGAACACAGTTAATGTTGAGACTGCTCCTCTACCTCCTCAGGAGACATCCAAGCCCCTCATCCCTAGAACTATTACCGGTTTTAAGAATGAGGCGGACAGTCAAATGCAGATCAATGTAAGTAAATACTTGCAACGATGAAGGAAGACAGGTAAGTGGGTCAAAGATCCCCGTAAACCTGTATCATATGACGATAATATTTTCAAGGACCAAGATGAAGATTTGGAATTTCTCGTATTCAAGTTCAGCAAGCCCCTAATCTCAAAACCTTCTCTAGGAAATGTGGAAGCTCCATGACTGGTACATACAAGCATGCAAAGAAGGAGTGGAATTTATCCCTTGTAAAGTTTCATCGCATATATTCAATGATGAAGGCGGTAACAACTTAATAGGGCTATATTTTGATGATATCCACCGAACGTTCCGGCTTCAAAGGATGGATGTCACCGTCATTGTCTTGTGGTGCATGTAAGTGCCTCCATAAGTCACCTTTCTATTTTCAAACACATTTCTACATACTAATGTTAATTAAATGATGAAAATTGATTAGTTTGTAGCATGAATTATGTGTTCCAAAAAAAGGAATATTCAGGAAAAGATTGGAAGGTTGCATACCTCAACCCAACATTGATAAATCAAGGTGCGATTAACCCCTAGATAAATATGGTCGATCCTATGTACAAGGACACGACACCAAAGAGCTGAAAAGAATGTAGGAGGACATCACAATAGCTGCCAGGTCTCAGGTTGCAACTTATATTTTTAGTTGTTTCATGAAGTGGCAAGATAGAGAATGCATTATGGATTTCTACAACTTCAGGTAAGTTCAAATATTGTATTGTACTCTATGTGTTGCCGATAAATGGAATACTAACTATTTGGATCATTATTGTAGTGACCATTGGATTACTCTTTGTCTCATACCCAAAGAGGAGTATATGCTCGTGCTCGACAGTCTTGACATGGACCAAAGTAGGTACAGTGATATCGTGAGCGTCATAAACGGGTAAGTTAGTCACATATAGTAAAACTTACTGATATAGTTACATTTCATCTAACGATGTGCTATTGTTGATTGAGCAGTGCATGCCACCATACACAAAGAAAGGCTATGTACTTCCGTCATAGGTTTTGGGTAAGGCATTTATGTTGCTAATATACATAGTGATCCTAAAATATATCTATAATCTATTTTTTTTGTGTATTTTATAGTGCTATAAACAAGTTCCTGGTAGCGTACATTGTTGCTACTATGCGTGTTGTTCCGCAAGTAGTAATTCAAAATATTTGGAAACCCTTGAAAGTTGCCTATAGCGGGGGTGAATAGGCAAATACTCCTGAAAACCACTAATTAAAACAATTAGTTCTAACAGGGGCCGGACTAAGATGCAAGTTTTGGCGTCTAAGTCTGGGCTGGCGTCTTAGTCCGCTAGGGTTAGCATTTAAGTCCGGGTCCTGCACACGACAGATTATAAAACAAGCTCTAGATCGATTTCCGAGGTACTACAAATACAACAAGGCTTAGAGACAGCTAGTAGCAAGTGTAAGGAACCATAAAACAGTTCAATAAAGCTAGAGAACAAGATACACAAGTAATATTGGAGAGAGACAATAATATGGCATAAATAGGGAATATGAACAACAAGAACAATAACAAGCACACAAAACACAAGTAATTGTTCACCGAAGTTCAGTCCCACAAAGGAACCTACGTCTCCATTGAGGAGTCCACAAAGGACCAGGTTGCTCTCAACCCTAGAACCTCTTCCAAGAAACCACAAAGGTCAAGCTCGGTTTTCCACAATAAATCCTTTGCAAGGAGGGCAATACAAACTTCCCGGGTCTTCAACCACAAGCTTGGGAGCCCCAGGTGATGCCTAACCGTCTAGGGGACCAATCCCCAAGAGTAACAAACACAAGCAATACCAATGGTGAAGAGAAACCGAAGTGCTTCAATGCAATATGAGGTGGCTCACTCAAATCCTCACAAATCTCCTCTCAATCCCTCAAGAATTGAAGTAGCAAGCTTGGGGGAGAGTTGGAGAAGCTCTTGAGTGCCCAGATCTATTTTTCAGCTCAATGGAGTGGCCAACCAAAGTTGGGGGACGAAGGGGTATATTTATAGTCGGGAGAGGGAAAAGAGCCATTGGGGTGTCAGGGACCCGTCTTAGTCCGGTATCGGGGGCCGGACTAGTCCGGCCCTGGAGTTCAAAAGGATACACAGAGGCTCAGCCAACTCCTAAAAATGGCCAAGTGTTAGTGACCCGGACTAGTCCAAAAAATCCCGGCCTAGTCCGGATCAGCCAGCTTCCCGAAGAAAAGGTTTCTGGAATGACCCTATCCCGTCTTAGTCCGGCTGTTGTCGTCTTAGTCTGGCCTCCCCTGGTTCTCGGCTTAGTCCGGATTTGTGCATTTTAGTCCGACCAGAGCAATTCCGGAACCAAACTGGTTCTGTTTTAGCCCCAGCCGGCCTAGTCCGTCCATAACCGCCTAGTCCAGATCACAGAAGGAAGTTAAGGTTTTTAGGCTTGGTTTTTAGGCATTTTAGTCTAGGGAACCAAATATGATGTTAAGAGTTAGTATCACTTGGTTAATTTCACCATTTTTCTTTCTTGTGTCCCCCTTGATAGTACGGCACACCTATGACTCAAAAAGATAAGAATTAAAACAAAGAGTCGCCGGTTGCCTTCTTTCTTTTTCGTTTTCATTTTGCGGGGTCATCTTTGATGCATGAAGTATTTGCCCTGCTCATACACTTAGAAAATTGTAATTAGTCCTTTAATTGTTCATCATTAATCAACCAAAACCCACACGGGGGCCTAGATGCACTTTCAATCTCCGCTTTTTGGTGATTGATGACAACCAATTAAAGCTTACATATGAGATAAAATGAATTTTATTCCGATGAGTATATGTAGAGCTCCCCCTAAATTTATGCATCAATAAATCAAACAACAACAATTCATATGCATACTAAGGCATCAACTTTGAGAGCTCATTCATATATTCATTGCAATCGTGGGGGGCCTAACAAGTGTGATCAAGTGATATACAAGAGTGAATGAATAACACAAGAGCAAAACACATAGCCAACAAACATCATCCATCAACATATCATCCATAGAACATAGTCATTACACAATGATCACAAATAGGTCTTACAAGGTCTTACATAACCAAATGACAACAAGAGGAAGGCACACCACATAACATCCATACAACACATAGCCTTAAACAATACAAGTTTTCAAAAAAGAAAAGATAGTCCATGATCAACTAGAAGCTTTCTTCTCCCCCTTTGGCATCAAGACACCAAAAAGGAAAAAGAATGGTCAAAGATCACGATCACTCACTTCCATCATACTCACTCCCACTTGGCTCACCCTCATCATCTTCATGGCCATTGCCATCTCCATCACTCTCACCAATTGCACCGGTGGCCTCCTCAATGTCCCTTTCGGTGATACCAAAGTACTCGCGGTCTTCCCTAGTGAAGGAAAGAGCGGGATGAGGATAGTGCCGTGGAGGAGAGTCATTGTCATCGGAATCCGATGGGGAACGAGCTAGAGTGAAATTATGGTGGGCTGAAAGTTGCTTGAGAGTCCTTGTATTTTTCTTCCTTTCTTTCCTTTCTTGGGCTATCTTCAAGTTAGTATCATGCCCAAGACAAAACAAGTTGGAGAGGAACTTGAAGAGAGTTTTGCTTCCTCGAGAAGAAGATGGAGCAGCTGAACTAGAGCCCTCACCTCTAGTAGACCGAGAGGAAACCAAAGCAACTGGTTTCTGAGGCCTTAAGGGCTTGTGAGGCACATCCTTGACAAAGGTGATCTCGCTGACCTCTTCAATCATCTTCATGATGTATGGTCCATAGCAGCAAGACCGAGCGGGAGTGATGGATATGTTATAGATCTCCTCCCAAATGAAGTCAAAAGCATTGAATTTTGCTTTCCCATGAAGCCAAGCAAGCAAGTTCCTCAAGTTGGAAGGGACACTTGATGCATCTCCATACCGTGGCCCAAGTGTCTTCCTCACACAACGGTTAAGAACCGTGAAGAAAGGAAGAAATCCATGAACATTTGGAGGAGCTGCTAGAACGCCTCTCTCATACATGAAAAACATGTCATCCGAGCTCATCACTGTCTCCTCATGAATGTGCTTGGAGGACTTGAGGCATTGTTGGAGACCAAGAGTGGCAGTAAATCTTTTGTAGGTGACTGAGTATCTCTCACCATTGGTCATCCATGTCATCTTTGGGTTGCTTCCATGAGTGGTGAAATAGACAGTGGAGAAGAACTGAGTGATTACCTCCTTGTTCCATGGGTATGGTAGGGCCATAAGATCATACAATCCATGGTGATTGCAAGCCTCTATCACTTCAAGAAATTCCTGAGTGCCCTTCCTCTCCATGTAATCCCAGTCCACCCACTGAGCCTCAATAACAGGAGTCACTTTATGGATAGGCGGAGGAGTAGAAATCCTCATGGAAATGGCTCCAAAAGCGAGGATCGGGTGATTCCTTGGGCAGAGCATGTGGATCAACATTCCTCATACTTGATGCTGCAGCTACATCCTTAGTGTAGTCCTTGACACGCCTTGGATTGGTGGGGTCTTGAACCGGCGGTGCCATGATAAGAGGTCCAATCTCCCTTTGAGGGGGTGGCTGCTGCTACTGCTCTGGTATGTCTTCAACCGGCTGCTCTTCAATCATATCTTTGACATTGTGCTGCAGAAGAACATCCCCGGTTGCTGCACTACTGCTGCTACCACCACGGGCGGACTTGGTTTTAGGACGGTGTTGGAAGCCGGCCATGTCCGCACGTTTCTTCCCTTTTCCCTTGTCTCCATCACCAGCCATGTCCCCTAAGGCATATGAATCAAAGGATAAGAACCAATGGATAGGTGGGATCAAATGATGCTCTCAACACCAAACAGTGGAGACCTTTCTGTCAGAAGCCAGACTAAGACACCACAGGAGCCGGCCTAGTCCGGGTACTGATAGAAAGTTCTCCAAAAATTGTTGTCATAAGAAACCAGTTGACTCTAGAGTAAATGGTGTGTTGATTGAAGCAATAAAACATGAGGTCGACTATCAGTACCTGGACTTAGACGGGCCAGAGCCGTCTTAGTCCAGATCCAGGCACAGCCGAACCCAAGCTGGTGCTAGCAAGTCAACCAATGGGTGCATCCTAATCATACAAGTGAGAAAGTACTCGAATGACATCATAGGACTCACGCTTACCATCTACATTGCAATGAAATCCTAGGTCATCTAAGGATTGAAGGAAGAGCAAGGAGGAATCCCTAGGTACCTTGAGAGAAGGGAAGGAGAGCTCCAAATCGATGGGGCCCCGGACTTGACTGCGCCCCTAGGTGCTTTTCCCCCAAAAACATGGTCCCTTCAATGGAAGGAAGGAGAGATCGCTAGAGGAGGTTCCTTGGTCGCCTTGGTCGCCGTTAGGGAGAGGGAGGTCGGGTTGGAGAGGGAGTGGATAAGGTTTGACCGAAGGGGTAAGACCCCCAACGGTTAAAAGGTTAAAATGTGAAAACCCGACGCCGGCCTAAGACGCTAGGGTTGGCGTCCTAGTCTGGCTTCTGACTGAAGCCCGCAGGAAATAACAGGGCTGGACTAAGACACCGATAGGGCCATCTAAGTCCGGCAACTGCTGAAACAGAGAGCACAAATACATGTAGAATTTATCCTTTAGATAGGAGATCTTGTTGATCAATTTGGACAAGATTTTCAAAAAGTGTCTCATTGAATGAAACCAGCCACAACCAATCAATCCAACAATGGTCACATCTAAATCAACAAGATCCAAAGATCAACTCCAAAACTTTTTCAAAAAGGAGAAACAATCAATATTTTTCAATCATTTTCTTTTGCAAACATCTATCCTATGCCACAAGAGACGTGCAACCTTTCAAGCCACATTCCTAGAATCAATGATATTTAGCTCATTCCTAAGCTCACAAAATCTTTTCTCATCTAGTGGCTTGGTGAATATATCGGCCAATTGTTTATCGGTGCGCACATGACTAATCAAGATATCCCCTTTGATAGTATGATCTCTCAAGAAATGGTGTCTAATATCTATGTGCTTTGTGCGGTTGTGATCAATGGGGTTATTGGCTATTTTTATGGCACTCTCATTGTCACGTAGGAGGGGAACTTTGTCCATAGTGTAACCAAAGTCCTTTAGAGTTTGTCGCATCCATAGAAGTTGTGCACAACAACTACAGGCTGCAACATACTCTGCTTCGGCTGTGAAAAGAGCAATGGAATTTTGTTTCTTGGATGACCATAATACAAGTGACCTACCCAAGAATTGGCATATCCCGGACGTGCTCTTCCTATCAACCTTACACCACGCATAATCAGCATCAGAATAACCAATAAGCTTAAATACGGAGCCTTTTGGATACCAAAGCCCTAGGTTGGGAGTATGAACCAAATATCGCATAATTCTTTTAACAGCCCTTAAATGGCATTCTTTAGGAGCAGCTTGAAACCTTGCACACATACACACACTAAGCATGATATCGGGCCTAGATGCACAAAGGTAAAGCAAAGATCCAATCATGGAGCAATATACCTTTCGGTCCACCGCTTTCCCTCCCATGTCAAGGTCGAGGTGCCCATTTGTTGCCATGGGCGTCTTGATGGGCTTGGCGTTCTTCATGTCAAACCTTTTAAGAATATCTTGAGTATACTTTGTTTGACTTATGAACGTCCCTTCCTTGAGTTGCTTCACTTGAAAACCGAGGAAGAATGATAATTCACCCATCATAGACATCTCAAACCTTTTGGTCATGATAGAACTAAACTCATCACAAAAAACTTTGTTAGTAGAACCAAAGATTATGTCATCGACATAAATTTGGCACACAAATATATCATCATCAACTCTTCTTATGAAGAGTGTGGAGTCAGCTTTGCCAATTTTAAAATCATGATTAATGAGAAAATCTCTAAGGCATTCATACCATGCTCTAGGAGCTTGCTTAAGCCCATAGAGCGCCTTTTTGAGTTTAAATACATGGTTAGGATATTTTCCATCTTCAAAGTCGGGCGGTTGCTCCACATACACTTCCTCCCTCATTGGCCCGTTGAGGAAGGCACTTTTCACATCCATTTGATATAGCTTGAAATCATGGTGAGTAGCATAGGCAAGTAATGTACAAATTGATTCAAGCCTAGCTACGGGAGCATAAGTTTCATCGAAATCCAAACCTTTAACTTGTGAATAACCTTTTACCACTAGCCTCGCCTTGTTCCTTGTCACCACACCATGCTCATCTTTTTTATTGTGAAACACCCACTTGGTGCCCACAACATTTTTCTTTGGTCTTTCTACCAAAGTCCATACTTCATTTCTTTCAAAATTGTTCAACTCCTCTTGCATGGCCAATACCCAATCCAGATCAAGTAATGCATCTTCTACCTTAAATGGCTCAAAAGAAGACACAAAGGAGTAATGTTCACAAAATGTAGCAATGTGTGATCTAGTTGTTACCCCTTTTTCAATGTCGCCAAGAATGTTGTCTACGGGGTGATCTCGTTGTACACTTTCATGTACTCTTGGATGTGCAACTTGTGGTCTTGTATCATCTCCATCTTCTTCATCTACTCCCCCTTCATCATTGCTATCATCATGATCTTGATCATCATCTTGTGTGGGTGGAGAAGCTTCATTTGAAGATGGATCAACTTGATCATCACTTGGATCACGTGGTCGAACATCATCTATGGCCATTCTTCTCAATGCATCACATGGAGCCTCATCATCTAGCACATCAAGATCAACTTGCTCCACTTGAGAGCCATTAGTTTCATCAAATTGCACGTCACTTGTGATCTCAACACAACCGGAGTCCTTGTTGAAAACACGGTAAGCGCGCAAATTTGGGTCATAACCAAGAAAGATGCATTCATAAGCTTTAGGGGCAAACTTTGATGACCTTTCCCTTTTGTTAAGTGCAAAGCATTTGCTCCCAAAGACACAAAAATAAGATACATTGGGTTTGTTACTGGTGAGAAGCTCATAAGATGTTTTCTTCAAGATTCGATGAAGATAGAGTCGGTTGGTGGCATGAACGGCCGTGTTGATGGCTTTGGCCCAAAAGCGGTCAGAGGTCTTGTATTCATCAAGCATTATTCTTGTCATCTCAATAAGTGTGTGGTTCTTTCTTTTGGCCACCCCATTTGATTGTGGAGTATAGGGTGCCGAAAATTCATGCTTGATGCCTTCTTCTTCAAGAAACTCCTCCACTTGAGTGTTCTTGAACTCCGTCCCATTATCACTTCTTATCCTCTTGACTTTCAACTCAAATTCATTTTGAGCCCTTCTCAAGAATTTCTTTAATACTCCTTGTGTTTCACTTTTGTCATGCAAAAAGAATACCCAAGTGAAACGAGTAAAATCATCAATAATTACTAAACCATATTTGTTACCACCAGTGCTAATATAGGCAATTGGACCAAATAAATCCATGTGAAGTAATTCCAATGGCCTTTTTGTAGTCATCACATTCTTGGCGGGATGTGGAGCTCCTACTTGCTTTCCGGCTTGACATGCTCCACAAGGTCTATCTTTCTAAAACACAACATCGGTTAGTCCTAGGATGTGGCCCCCTTTTTGGAGCTTGTGAAGATTTCTCATACCAACATGGGCAAGCCTTCGGTGCCATAGCCAACCCATGTTAGCTTTCGCTATCAAGCATGTGTCAAGTTCCATTTCATTTGAGGAAAAATCCACAACATAAAGCTTCCCTTTTGACACACCTTTAAAAGCGAGCGAGCCATCACTTCTCTTTGAGACGGTCACACCCTCATCATTGAACAAACAATTGTAACCCATCCCACAAAGTTGTGAGATAGACAACAAATTGAAGTCAACATTGTCAACAAGCAAAACCTTAGAAAGAGAATGCTCGGGAGAAATAGAAATGTTACCACTTCCCAAGACTTTTCCTTTGCTATTGTCACCAAAAGTGATCCATGAATTTGAGTCACTTTCTTGTAAAGTGTTGAACATACTCTTGTCTATGGTCATATGATTTGTGCATCCACTATCAACCACCCAACTTGATCCGCCGGAGGAGTAGTCCTACAACACAAATTAAGCCTTAGTTTTAGGTACCCAAATTTTCTTGGGTCCCTTTACATTAGTCACAAGTGCCTTGGGCACCCACACACAAGCTTTTGGACGCTTGTTGCATGGCCCAACATATTTGGCAAAAACATTTCCATACTTCTTTCTCATTAGCACATAAGAGGCATTAAAATCATGAATGAGTACGGAATTGACTCTAGAAGCATTAGCATTGTAATTATAAGAGAAATCATTAGTGACTTTGGGCTCTTCTTGCTTCTTTGTGTATGTGCCTCCTTTGGTGAACTTTAGGAATTCCTTTCCATTTTTCACCTCTCTAGCATCGTGTTTTGCACCATGCTTGAAGCCAATGCCTTCCATGATGTGAGGGTATCGAGTGTTTGTGTACACACTTCTTGCATACTCAACCTTTTTCTCATCACTTGATTTCTTCTTTGGTTGTGTTTGTCTCTTTAGACCTTCAACTTTCTTTTTCAAATCTTTAACCAATTTGACATTAGTAGCACAAGCATCAATATCAACATTGTAGCACCTAGCACATCCTTGACTTGTGGAGGCTTCGGAAGATTGAGGTGCACTTGAGGAAGAAGAGGGTTTAGTAGACCAAAGGACATCAAATTGCACTTTAAGTTCCTCATGTTCCTTTTTCAAGAGAACATGTTCACCTTGAAGAGCAACATTTGAGTCCTTGAGACTAGTAATAATCTCCTTGCTTTTGGCAAGTTCTTGGTCTAACTCCTCATTCTTATTTTGCTCAAGTTTTAAGAGATTCTCAAGCTCAAGGTTTCTCTCCTTTTCAAGGATGAGCAAGTCTTCTTGCTTCTCAAGAATCTCATCTCTTTCTTCCAATTCCTCCATAAGCTTTTTATTTTTGTAGAGAGCACTTTTACTTAACCCTTTGAGTAAGGGTTCAAATTCATTATCATCATGATCACTTTCATCATCACTAGAGGTATATTTGAGAGAGGGGGGAGATTGTGATGATACCTTGCGTTTGCTCTCCTTTGCCATGAAGCACTTTTGGTTGACTTCTTTCTCTTCGTTGAGGTTTGAGAAGAGAGTCTTGTCTGATGAGATCTTGTGAACGACCATGGTTGCTACATGACCATTGTCATCATCGGAATCCTCATTATTTGAGTCCCATGTTTTTCCAATATGTGCTTCATCGGAATATTTCTTTTTGTTGTTTCTTCTATCTTTATTGTCATCCCTTTCTCCTTTTCTCTCATTTGGATAATTTGCAATAAAATGTTCGGGCTTGCCACACTTGTAGCAATTCCTCTTGGTTCTTGATTTTGACTTTCCTTTCTTATCTCCATGACGTTCTTTCCTCATGAACTTCTTGAATCCTTTCATGAAGAGAGCTATGTCTTCATCATCACTTTTGGAACTTAGCTTTTATTTTCTTCTTCACTTGAGCTTTCTTCAAGCTTCTTCTCTTTGCTTGGTTTGAGCGCTATCGCATTGTTCTTCAACATGGCCACACTTCTAGCAAGATTCTTCACATATTCGGCTTCCCTCTCCATCATTTCTTGATTGATGAATCTTCCAAGAACTTCTAGCAAGAATCTAGCAAGATTCTTCACATATTCGGTCCAAGCTTTGCTTCCATAGGATCTAACTTTGTTCACCATGACCTTGAGGCGGTTGTACATAGCTTGAGGACTTTCATTGTCCTCAATTACAAACCGTCCCAACTCTCCTTCAATCAACTCAATCTTGGCCGCTTTTATGGTCTTGTTACCTTCATGGGCCATCTTGAGTGTATACCAAATTTCCTTAGCAACCTCTAGACCATCAACCTTGTCAAATTGCTCTTGGTTCAAGGATAAGAGAATGATGGCAGTTGCTTGAGCATTGCGATGAAAGTCATGTTGTTGCTCCGTTGAGAGTTTTTCATCATCATCACTATCCGACAGCTCAATACCTGTGGTCACAATTTTCCAAAGACTCGAATGCACCGATATCAAATGCAACTTCATGTTTTGCCTCCACTTGGTATAGTGTGTCCCATCAAAATGGGGCGGCTTACCTATGTGGATGGTCATGAAGTTGGAGTTAGGATTTAAATGGTTGTAATCGAAATGAATAGCATGAAATTTCTTATCTCCCTTTTTCTTCTTCTTGGTGTTGGTGGAGGAAGCACATCCATCACTTGAGTCGTCATCAACATTTGTTGTGCTTTCTTTTGGCTTTGAGTTCTAACCACTCTTGTTGCTCTTGCTCTTGCTCTTGCTACCGTTCTTGTCAACTTTCGAGTTCTTGCCATTGTTGTTGTCTTCAATGGTTTCCAGAATTGCTCCGACATCATCCCCCGAGTTCGTCATCTTTGATCTCCATGCGGTAAGGCCTTGTAGGAGATACCCGCTCTGATACCAATTGAAAGTTGCCTAGAGGGAGGGTGAATAGGCAAATACTCCTAAAACCACTAATTAAAACAATTAGTTCTAACAGGGGCCAGACTAAGACGCTAGTGTTGGCGTCTAAGTCCGGGCTGGCGTCTTAGTCCGCTAGGTTTAGCGTTTAAGTCCGGGTCCTGCACACGACAGATTATAAAACAAGCTCTAGATCGATTTTTGAGGTGCTACAAATATAGCAAGGCTTAGAGACAGCTAGTAGCAAGTGTAAGGAACCATAAAACAGTTCAATAAAGCTAGAGAACAAGATACACAAGTAATATTGGAGAGAGACAATAATATGGCATAAATAGGGAATATGAACAACAAGAATAATAACAAGCACACAAAACACAAGTAATTGTTCACCGAAGTTCAGTCCCACAAAGGAACCTACGTCTCCGTTGAGGAGTCCACAAAGGACCGGGTTGCTATCAACCCTAGAACCTCTTTCAAGCAACCACAAAGGTCAAGCTCGGTTTTCCATAATCAATCCTTTGCAAGGAGGGCAATACAAACTTCCCGGGTCTTCAACCACAAGCTTGGGAGCCCCGGGTGACGCCTAACCATCTAGGGACCAATCCCCAAGAGTAACAAACACAAGCAATACCACTGGTGAAGAGAAGCCGAAGTGCTTCAATGCAATATGAGGTGGCTCACTCAAATCCTCACAAATCTCCTCTCAATCCCTCAAGAATCGGAGTAGCAAGTTTGGGGGAGAGTTGGAGAAGCTCTTGAGTGCTCAGATCTATTTTTCAGCTCAATGGAGTGGCCAACCGAAGTTGGGGGACGAAGGGGTATATTTATAGTCGGGACAGGGAAAAGGGCCATTGGGGTGTCAGGGACCCGGCTTAGTCTGGTATCGGGGGCCGGACTAGTCCGGCCCTGGAGTTCAAAAAGTTACACGGAGGCTCAACCGACCCTAAAAAATGGCCAAGGGTTAGTGACCCGGACTAGTCCAGAAAATCCCGGCCTAGTCTGGATCAGCCAGCTTCCCGAAGAAAAGGTTTCTGGAATGACCCTGTCCCGTCTTAGTCTGGCCTCCCCTGGTTCCCGGCTTAGTCCGGATTTGTGCGTTTTAGTCCGGCCACAGCAATTCCAAAACCAAACTAGTTCTGTTTTAGCCCCAGCCGGCCTAGTCCGTCCATAACCGGCCTAGTCCGGATCACAGAAGGAAGTTAAGGTTTTTAGGCTTTGGGAATGCAATATTATGTTAAGAGTTAGTAGCACTTGGTTAATTTCACCATTTTTCTTTCTTATGTCCCTCTTGATAGTACGGCACACCTATGACTCAAAAAGATAAGAAATAAAACTAAGAGTCACCGGTTGCCTTCTTTCTTTTTCCTTTTCATTTTGAGGGGTCATCTTTGATGCATGAAGTATTTGCCCTGCTCATACACTTAGCAAATTGTAATTAGTCCTTTAATTGTTTATCATTAATCAACCAAAACCTACACGGGGGCCTAGATGCACTTTCAACCCTCATCGAGGAGTCTGCTGAAGAGGTATGTGATTTTGTTTATGTTTAACTTACATTCTTGTTAACAATTCAATCATTCTCTATTATTAATTGTTCACAATGTTGTCTATAGAAAGCAACTAGGAAAGCAAAAGAATGGCCTGCAACGAAGAAGAAATGGGAGGAGATTAGAAAGGGGGTCGTCTCCGAAGAGAAAACCCATTTGAGCACGAATTCAATATACCAAATTGTTGCTCACTTGTGTTGGTTTCTTCTCAAAGAGGTGATCAACCCGTGAGGTATATTTTTCGATGAAGAGGGAATCCTAGCTACAAAGCATAGGACACTTTTGTGAATGGGGTGGCTCGAAACGACCATACGAGCCTCTGAGAGATGAGGAAGTGGACAATTATGAGTTTGATCTGTAAATTATTTATTTTTTTGAGGAAATAAATGTAAGGGCTGGTCATGTTTTCAGTCCCCGCTGAAGATAGAACTAGTAGCAGCGGTTAAAACACGAACCGCCACTACTGAGGTTATCTGTAGCGGCGCTACAAAACCATATGTAGCAGCGGTTCAACAAGGCTGTCGCTACCAATCCTGATTATTAGCTGCAGAAGCTTAGCGGCGGTACCCTTGTCCACGGCTAATAACTGGGTTTGACTTGCCGCTATAGTGCCTGTTTCCTGTTGGGTTTGATCTGTGTACACTAAATGCACCAAACATACTATTATTACCAGTACAAAATTCATCATACATATTCCAAGCTAAAAATAAATTTGGGTTTTAGAACCCTAGTTCTTCATATCGGACTATTTTTTAACACAAAGAAAAGAAAGAAAAGGAACAAGCAGAAACCGTGTACGTGATAAACTCTTGCATGTGCATGCATATCCGGTGGCCCACCGGGTACTACTTCTTGGCCATCTGGACATATCATAAATTAGAGTGACAACCATTTGATGGTACAGATGTACGTTACAACATTAAACCTCCTTCCATACGTGAGAATTTCATATTATTTCCCACTGGATATTCAGGCTAGCCAGTATTGGTACGAACCAAGAAATCCGTAGAACTGTGCGATCACTAATGACAATTTGATATGGCTTGCAATAGGTAGTAGCCTACTAATAGACAAATACACTAATTAAAATACAATATTGGCATCTTTATTTATGAATAGTGCAGTCATATATATATGGCGCTATGTGAAAAATCAGAAATTTAGTCATCCTTGGTTCATTAACAATGGCGCCAAAACTCTTGCCAAGACTTTCCCCACACCTTGGGCAAGATTTGATAATGGAATGAGTCAATGGAAATCAGACACATGAGATGAAAAAACTTTGACGAGTATATGCTGTGACGTGAACTATGTACCCGCTTACGGTCCATTGCTCAAAGTGTGCAAATATTAGAAATAAACTGTAGATACCAACCAACATGCCGCAAGAAATTGATCACATCTACTTCGAGCCATGCTTTAAGCTAGAAAAGGGGATGAATTATGTAACCGACAAGTATTAGAGAGAGAGATACAAATAGTGCTAAAGTACAATTATTATAAATGCTGTTTGTCGAGAGATATTCTCGATAGTAGATCTAGGTATGTGTATGAGTATGAAAGATCGATGGACACAGCACACAAGGTTTATATAGGTTCGGGCCTTCCAAAGGATAATAACCCTACGTCCTGTTTGGTATTTCTGTATTGCTAGGGTTGGCACTGGAATTAGGGTTCCAATACGAGTCTGTCTCTTGCCAAAGGTCCCCTGCCCTCCTTATATATCCGAAGGGCAGGGATTTACATTGTAATCTTTTAGTCGGTTACAACAGATTCTATCTATCCAATATATCTACTAACCTAACTTGCCGTCTACTCAAATAAGTATCTCAGTAAATATTATATGGGTCGAATACATCATACCCGAGCCCCCGGCCCACTCGGTCAATTAGCCGAGTGGTTAAGTATCCCGGGTACATATGTCCTAT
The DNA here is from genome assembly GCA_032690845.1 of Eleusine coracana subsp. coracana. Taxonomy (NCBI): domain Eukaryota; kingdom Viridiplantae; phylum Streptophyta; class Magnoliopsida; order Poales; family Poaceae; genus Eleusine; species Eleusine coracana. The sequence continues at coordinate 6,394,487 of CM064430.1, forward strand.
AGTAGCCCCCAAGCACTTTCCATTTTGAATCGTCGTCTTCATTTGCCTCGACATCTTATGAAATTGGGAAGTTCTTTTTCTATTAGATCTTATGAAATTGGGAAGTTCTTTTTCTATTACTTCTAATAACTCTTATTCATAAATCCCTGAAAAAGATATAGCCTATGAATATTGTCTCCAACTTAGAAGGTTGTTGAGTCTACACCGAAGAAACTTTTGAGTAATTGAAAAATATCCAATTAATCTTGTCCCTTAACAGAAAAGGGGATAGTGTCATCCGAATCTTCCAATTTCTCTAAACAAGCTCCATATTTAGATAAATATTCTCACTCGCTGACTGATGCATCACCAAATTAATATTTATATCCATAATGCTGAAGTGCCCTTAATCCGAATGATTAACAACGAAATTCAATTGTCATAGCCCCCAAGATTGGTGATGTATCAATAGTAGTAATATAACACTGAAACACAGCCCCCAAGATTGGTGTCGAGATAATCCGAGTGATTTATCACAAAAATCTCGAAAGTTATAAATTCCAAGGTAGAAACCACAACAATCCGAGTGATTTATCACATAATTTCAGAAGGCATAATTTCTAAGACTGAAACTGCAACAATCCGAGTGATTTATCACGGAATCTTGACAGGTACAATTTCCAAGGTTGAAACCGTAACAATTCGAGAGATTTATTACTAATGTTAAGATCCACAATATCCAAAATCAAATCTGAAAATGAGTCTCAATAATATAATAAATGCATGTACCAATTAACAAAACTGGACTTAACGGATTACGAGAAGCCTCGGACCACCAGGTCATTTATCCCTTATAAAAGGACCTCCAAACAGTCGTATCCCTTCGTCTTCATTTTGCCGCCGTCGCTATTTTGCGCACACAAACCCTAGATCTCAGACTTCCATTTCCACCCCAAAACTCCACGCAACTGCTTCCCACTGCACTAAACCAAGAGCGATGGCCCCGAAGCGCACCCGCCAAAGCTCTAAGGCACAATCCCAGAAGCAATCTTCTCCAGAGAAGGGCGAGGAAGAAGAGACAGTTTTTGACATCCCCGCCGCCATCGAGGAGTTCCATGCGTCAACCATGGATTTAGAAAAAATCAATAGACTGGTGATTGACGGCGTGTTGCAGGATCAACAGACCGGAGGATGGATTGAGGCTATAGGTCAGAAATTTCCCCAACCTCCCGTCGACCAAATCACTATTTTCTCCTCATTTTTCTATCGTGGATTTGGGATCCCTTGTTGCGACTTGTTTAGGCGTCTTCTTTGCTTATATGGCATCAATCTTGTCAATCTAAATCCGAATTCCATTTTGCACATCTCCATATTTATTCACCTGTGTGAAGTGTTCTTGGGTATCTATCCCCATTTTGATACCTTCAAAGAACTCTTTGTTTTGAAGTCAAACAATAATAATGTCATAGGGGGGGCTGGATTCCAATTAAGAAATAAATCCAAGTATATTGATGTGCCACTTCCATCAACCAACAAGGGGTGGCACGCGGACTGGTTTTACCATGAAAACCATGCTCCACCTTTGCCAGAAACTATGGCCGAAGCCCCCCAGCCACGACCCGAGTGGTCAGCAAAGGCTCATCCAAACAAGAAGTCTCAGGTTGATTCTATATTAAAGCACATTGCTTATCTCAAGTTGAAAGGATATACTATCATACACGTTGCCGCAAGCTTCATATATCGCCACGTACAGCCTATCAAGAAATGCCATGTTCGAGGGTGGAAATTTCAATTGGGCTCAGACCCCACAATGGAAGTGCCAAAAATATTGTCAGAGAGGGAATTGACATTGCGTCTGGAGAACATATTTGCATCACTTCTTAATTGGACTCTAGTGAGTGCAAAATCTGGACATCATTCCTTGACTGATAGGAATACAGTAAGTTATCCACCTCGCTGCTTGAAAAATTAACACCCCTTTCATTATGTTTAGTAACGAATTATACATCGCATATGTTGTAGAACCTTGATGTATATGTGTCCAATCCACCATTGCCACCGATGCCACAAAAGAACTCTCCCACACAACCATCAGCCTCCAAGCGTCGTAAGGCCCACATTGAAGATTTTGACAAAGAAGAGTCGCTAGCTGAAAGATTAGCTAGACTTCAAGAAGAGGCGAAGAAAAAGACTTCAGAGAAAGCCTCCATCACTCGACGGACCATGGATAAAATCGAGAAAGAGCAAAATCGTCGAAGTGAACCAAGCAAGGCAGGCACCCATGAGGCGGCACCAGACACAACATGTGTCCCAAGGCCAACCAGCCCCCCACCAAGAGTGTCAAGCCTAAAATTCAAACGCCGCTCAAGGTAAACAGAACAATGTAACTTGAAGCTCAACTCTCCATTTGAATAAATATGTAATCTCTTTCTAATTGACAGGTTGTTCGGGTGGTCGTCATTTGAAGAAGTCCCAGCGCAAAGTGCAGTTCCTGAAAAAGACCAGGAGACACCATATGTCGGGTCATCCAGAGATGATGTCCTAGACCACTCGGTAGAGAAACCGAGTGATTTAAAGAGTGCACCCGAATCCACTCGGCCAGAAGATAACCAGGCTAAATCACCCAATATCCTGGACCTGAATACGTCCGAGATGGCAACGGATGCTGATACTCCTGCTTTCACCGAACCCGAAGAGCCATCACTGGTTTTTGAAACTATGCCAGAACCAACATATGACTATTCAATCGGTCCGGAGGAGAACGTCACGCCGACTCCTATTCATCGAGTGGTAAGAGAAGGTACTTCGAAACAGCCAATGCCGACTAGGTCAGTATATCATATTGCCCGATTTGGCATCACCGGATTTGATGAGTCGGCAGAGCAAGCGGAATTGAAAAATTTTGAAGAACATACTAAAAAAGCCTATCATTCCTTTCAGGTATTCCTCCCTTCTTGTCAATAATAATCACCATTCCGGGCTGTGAAGTTTCAAACATATAATTCGCCATCATTGCAGACTCTGAAAACCCATATGGCCAACAAGAGTAAGCTTCTGTAACTTGTCGAGAGGCATTGTGCAAAAGCCGTTGATTTAGAAGATCAGCTTGCCAAAGAGAGACTCGAAGTCGGGCGCTTATCAGTTGCTCTAAAAGCCCGTTCATCTAAAGTTGATGAACTTCAATTCGAGCTACAAGGTATGAGAACAATAAAGCCTATACCTCACATGCTATCTGTGGAATATGAATATTTGACCTCATCCATACAGAGGCATCGCGGTGGCTGGAATTGAAATAAAAACAAGATGCCCAGTCGGCCGCTCAAATTGCATGTCTCGAAGGTCGTATAAAAGAACTGGAGTCGTCTGCCCAAGCTATTGAAACTTTGAAGTCCAAGAATCAAGGATTAAAGAAGCAGATCCAGGACTCAGCAGAGATCAAGAAAAATATTGAAAAGCTAAAAAACGACTTCAAGACAATGCAAGAATCGTAAAATTCGTGGAAGAAAACGGCTGAAGGTAAAAATGAATGTACTTATGCATACAAATATATATATATATATATATATATATATATATATATATATATATATATATATGTACTAAAATGTTTGTAACTGATAGGCGCTGAAGAAACAATAAAAAGCCAAAAGGAGAGAAACACAAAGCTAGAAACCGAATTAATCAAGGCTGAAAAGATCTTCAAAAAGCCAAAAGGAGAGAAACACAAAGCATTCAAAGAAGTTGAAAAGCTAAAAGAAGAGTATAAGGAAAAGGTTGCCACCCTTGAAGCTGAAAAGGTAGAAGCCAAAAAACGCCTAAGAGGTAAGTGTTTATTCATCTAATACCTTTATATCGAAGTTCATTGTACTGGACATATATGATTATTGTACTCCTGTAGGATCAAAGAGGTCCTATGAGCTTTTGCAGAAGAAATTTATAGAGGGTGATGAAAACCTTCGATGGTCTCTTGCAGCTCTTCAGAAGGATGTAGAGGTGGTCGCCCAATACATATATCCTGAAGAAAAACCACCTAGATGTCGGGACCTGATGACAAGGCTACAAGGGGCACCCGGCCGACTAAAAGAACATGCTCGACATGTTGCAGAGCTGGCCGGCGCACAATTCCTGGCAATTGCAAAGTCCCACATCCCCAGCATAGAGTTAGATGTGGTAGCCTAGGGTTTCCAAGAAGATTTCTCGGATGAGCAAAGTGAAGCCCTCGTGGCTGAGGCTCAAAAAACAGCGTATATATTAGCCAACCAGATAGAGCTAGATCCCTTACCCAAAGTGTAAGGAATTGTAAAGCTTAAAATACTATATTACAGCTCCGTTACTGTAATATAACTAATGTTTGATAGGCTGCTAAGGTCTAGTCCGGAGGGCTTCATCTTTGTCGGTCGGTAGTGTATCACGATCCAGATACTCAATGAAGGGAGTGCGCCAATCTACCTCAATGACAGCTACATGCGGTGCTGCCCCCGCCTTTAGTGCCGACTGCTCCATAGTTTGCTGGGTTAGTACAGATAGCTTATGTAGATCATCAAGAAATACTCCGCCAGGTATTTTAGATCTGCTAGACCCAAATTTGGCCAGTTCATCTGCCTCTTTGTTATACTTGCACAGGACATGTTTATACTCAATGCCATCAAACTTGTCTTTGAGCTTCCGAACTTCGGTACAGTAGGCTGTCATGCTTTCGTGGGAACAACACCACTCCTTCGTTACTTGATTTATAACTAGCGTCAAGTCGCCAGAGACGCTTATCCTTTGGACGCCGAGTGAGATAGCTGTCCGAAGTCCATGTAATAGCGCCTCATACTCTGTGGCATTGTTAGAGGCACGAAAGTGCATTTGAAGAACATACCGCAACTTGGCTCTGTCAGGAGATATCAATATGACTCCTGCTCTGACACCTTCCATTTGTAAGGAACCGTCAAATGCCATTCTCCAATAGCATAATTCTTGAGAGTCGGAAGGTAACTCACATTCTGTCCACTCGGCGACAAAGTCCGACAAAGCTTGACCTTTGATCGAGTCGCATGACTTAAAGGTGATATCATATGATCCGAGCTCGATGGCCCATTTGGCGATTTTCCTAGTGGCCTCTCTGTTGTGCAGCAATTCGCCTTGGATTCTGATAAGACCTCACTGACAAAAAAAACTAGTCGTTGCACCTTTTGAGCCTTGCCATCTTTCGCCCGTTCCACCGCCAGCACAGTACTGACAACATGTTTGGTTACGGAAATGTACAGCTGCAAAGGTTCCTTTGGCTCTGAGGGAGTTAAGACTAGAGCACCACTAATGTAAGCCTTAAAATCGTTCAAGGCATTCTGTGCATCATCATTCCAAATGAATGATTCTTGCTTCTTAAGTAATCAAAAAAAGGGTAACCCTCGAACGTCGAGTCATGATACAAACCGACTGAGCACCGCCATACAACCAGTGAGCTTTTGAATGTCTTTTTGCGAATGTGGAGGTCCCATAAGTAATATGGCATTTACCTTTTCTGGGTTAGCTTCAATCCCTCTATGTGATACCAGAAAATGCATTTTCTGGGTTACCTTTTCTGAGTAATTTTCCTGATGGGACCCCAAAGACGCATTTTTCTGGATTCAGCTTCATGTTGTATTTCCGAAGGTTGCCGAATGTTTCATCTAGGTCGGATATCAAGTTGATGGAGAGTCGAGTCTTGACTACCACGTCATCGATGTAAGCCTCAACATTCTTACCTATCTGGTTGTCCAAACATCGATGCATAGTCCGCTGGTAGGTGGCGCCAGCGTTTTTCAGGCCAAAGGGCATTGTTGTGTAACAGAAGGCTCCGAATGGCATGATGAACGAGGTTTTGAGCTGGTCGGATTGGTTTAAGGGAATCTGATGGTACCCTGAATAGGCATCTAAGAAGCACAACAGAGCGCATCCAGCCATCGAATCGACCACTTGATCACTACGTGGGAGAGTGAACGGATCTTTCGGACAAGCTTGGTTAAGGCCGATGTAATCCACGCACATCCGCCACTCCTTATTCTTCTTCCGCACCAGAACTGGATTGGCCAACCAGTCGGGGTGGAAAACTTCTTTAATAAAACCGGCTACCAGCAGTCGGCCGATTTCTTTCCTAATCGCATCCTTTCGGTCTTGCGAGAATCGTCTAAGCCGTTGCCTTACTGGCCTGACGTTTTCGCAGACGTGAAGTTTGTGCTCAGCCTTTTCCCTTGGAACACTTGGCATGTCAGAAGGTTTCCATGCAAATATATCTTTGTTATTTCTAAGAAGAAGGATGAGCGCACTTTCCTATTTATCACCTAAATTGACCCCAATATAGGTGGTCTTGGATACATCATTATCATCTAGGCTAATCTTCTTGGACTCCACGGTGTCCGCCTGTACCATAGTCTTCAGCGCCTTCCTTGCAGCAGGGTCAAGCATGGCCTCCTCCACTGTTGCGATCGCTTCCTTCAGCTCGGCCAGCTCCGATGCTGCTACTATCTTCTCGGTCAACTCACAACTGCCGTTGTCACAGTCGTATGAGGTTCGCACATCCGAGTGGATTGAGATGACTTTGTTTGGTCCTGGCAGCTTCATCATCATATAAGGATAATAAGGTACCGCCATGAATTTAGCAATGGTTGGCCGCCCTATAATGGCGTGATACATAGAGTCGAGGTCGGCGACCTCGAAGATAATGCGCTCCGTTCTGTAGTTCTCCTGAGTGCCGAAAGTCACAGGCAGAGTGATTTGTCCCAAAGGGACTGTTTGCATGCCCGGGATCACACCATGAAATGGCGATCGACATGGCTTGAGGTCAGTCAAGTGTATGCCAAGCTCCTTGAAGGTTTTCACAAAGAGGATGTCCAAACTGCTACCACCATCTATCAGTACCCGATTTAGCCGGACTCGGTTGACAGTCGGTGTTAGCACTAAGGGATATTTCCCGGGCTTGGGGATGTGATCTGGATGGTTGGACCGATCAAAAGTAATTGGAACCTCTGACCATCGCAGATACTAAGGTACCACTGGTGAGACCGAGTGGATCTCTCTGTAGAGGATCTTCTGCTGGCGCTTCGAGTCGGCCATAGATCGGCCACAGATGTAATTGACCTCGCGTTCGGGGTCTTGGAAGTCCTCCTTATCCTCGTCTTGGTTATCCTTGTCCGAGTCCTTTCTGCCACCCTTGGGGATCCAGGGACGTTCTTTGCAGACCTTCAAGGCATGATGGGCGAAGTTTTTTAGCTTGAAGCATTCCCTGGCTTTATGAGCTCCATCATGTAACAGGCAAGGGCCATCGAGCATCTTGTCGAAGTCATCCTGAGTGACTGGTTTCCTCCTGGTCGGGCGCTCGGTGTTGGCCACCATTCGGTCTTGCTTGCGCTTCCTATCGCCGTACTTGCTGTAATCGGACGGACCCAACTGGTTCCTTAGGGTCGCCTCCTTGTACTGGCAAACTTGGAATAGAGCTGAATTACCGGCAACATATTTGTCGGCCATAGTGAACAGTTCTTTAGCTGACAGTCCGCCAGCAGCATCCAACCTCCCAATCTTCTTTATCAGATCATCGTCGCGGAGTCCTCCCTAGAAGGCGGAGACAACTTGAGCATCCGAGATGTTAGGGATGGTATTTTTCACTTGACAGAAGTGTTGGATGTACTCTCGAAGTGGCTCCTGGTCCCTCTGCTTGATCCGGCCGAGTTCCCAGTGATTCCCTGGCCTGTTGAAGGCGGCTTGAAAATTAGCCACGAACTACCGACAAAGATCTGCCCAGGAGGTGATAGAGTTGTCGGGCAGATTAGTGAGCCAGGTTCTTGCCATTGGGGGCTAAGCAAACATGCAAGTAGTTGGCCATGACAAAGTTGTTGCCGCCGAGAGCTCGTATGGCTATCAAATAGACGTGAAGCCAGTCGCGCGGATCCGTCTTGCCGTCATACTTCTCGATACCAACTGGCTTGAAGCTGACCGGCCAGCTGACGGTTCGAAGTTCCCAAGTGAAGGCTCGGATGCTAGCCTCCTCGTCATAATCGTCAGCGGTCGGGGTCTGTTCTCGTTCGCAGCCAGCTTCTTGGCGAGATCTATCATCGCGGCAGCCCTCGTCCCGTCGATCACGGTAATGATCGTCTCTATGTGGTTGCCGCCTGTTGTCATGTTCGTAGTCAACATAACCGCGCCGGCGCCGTTCATCTTCGTACTTTTAGTGGGCCGCATCGTCGTGCTCCTGGTATCTGTTGTCCAGTCGGACCCGCGCATCACGTGGTGGTATGCCGTTGCGCAGGTTGGCGCTTGGATGCCGATCATGGTACTCTGCAATGGGCCTGCGTCTGGGGACAGTAGGCGGGGTTGCCTCCCGGTTGGAGCGCTGTCGATCTCTTCTATCCTCCCTGGGTACCGAACTAGCGGCCCCAGAAACTGATTTACTCGGTGTTGATCGTGCCGCATACATCTCCAGTACAGCTGCGGCCTTGATGTGTGCTTTCAATTGGTTGACCTGAGGTGTCAACTCTGGGGAGACTTGGAGCAGGGGCTCTATTGTTTGTAGGAGGGTCACCGCGGCCGTGATGTTATGATGTGGGGTCTTGAAGACGTCTTCACCATCAAGATTTAAGGTGAGGTCTCCCATATCTAGGTTTTGCACGATTCGGGGTCTCTGCTGAGCATCCGATCTTCAAAGCGAAGGAATGGCGGCATCTGGATCACCATCTTCGAGGTCGGTTTCATGTCCATCTACGCGCGGCGCGGTACCGCGTGCGGCAGCATCCGCCAATGTTTTGCCGTCTGCTTGCCCCTGGGCAGCAGGTGCCACCATGAATACCTCGTGGAAATCCGAGGAACAACTCTTTGAATCACTCGGCTCTTCAATCAAGTCTAGGAGTGACTCGCTTTCAAGGCCGATTGCTGCAACGAATCTTGATTCATCGAAAAATTTGGGATCTTAGTCCGACTGATCCATGTGATGAGCCGGGAGATCAACCGTATTGTAACCTAAATCGACCAAGGTTGTCAATTGGGACGTTGCGGACAACGTTGAGTTGCCGCCCGAGAGGGTTTCCGCCTGGAAAGCTGTCGCCGCGTTGTCGAGGCCAAGCGGGAATCGGCTGGCCGAATTGCTCTGATCGGCCGTGGTAGCGACCGAGCGGGCCACGCATTCTTGCTTGACGAGGTTCCCGTGCTGATCGGCGACGAGGTTGACGGTGCCAAAGCAAATCTTGTTTTCCGGGCGAAACTTGATGTCGATGAAAGCCATCGATTTCGACGAAGCTACACTCAACGCTGCCCCTTCCTGATGCGCCAACTGTCGAGAGATATTCTCGATAGTAGATCTAGGTATGCGTATGAGTATGAAAGATCGATGGACACAGGATACAAGGTTTATACAGGTTCGGGCCTCCCGAAGGATAATAACCCTACGTCTTGTTTGATGTTTCTGTATTGCTAGGGTTCGCACTGGAATTAGGGTTCCAATACGAGTCTGTCTCTTGCCAAAGGCCCCCTGCCCTCCTTATATATTCAAAGGGCAGGGATTTACATGGTAATCTTTTAGTCGGTTACAACAGATTCTATCTATCCAACATATCTGCTAACCTAACTTGCCGCCTACTCAAACAAGTATCTCAGTAAATATCTTCTGGGCCGAATACATCATACCCGAGCCCCCGGCCCACTCGGCCAATTAGCCGAGTGGTTAAGTATTCCGGATACATATATTCCACGCTGTTTAATTTAACACATAGTAATCTTTAACACGCATCATATTCTTTTGTCGCAATTTGTAATTACTCATAACATATTTAATGAAATTATGCAAGTGCACGGGTATATGGACTAGCAACAGCTAAATCAGAGATGGGAACTCCGCTAATCGAGGGTAGCCGCTTAATTTATGTCGGCAGGATGAAAACAACGAGCTGGACTGAATTGGAAGGCCCGTAAGGGGCAAGATTGTCTGGCTCATGTTGAAATCAAGTCGGTTAAGGGCGGTATCTTATAGAATACGCTCCTCCTACCATATGATTCAATACACATTACCTTTCTAATAAAAGAAATAACAATCATATGTAAGGTAGACATGTTTATGATTACAGAGTTTGATGATTTTCTACAGGTTTACGAATCTCAATATTACATAGTATATCTATTGATAAAACAGGAAAATTTTAATTAACCTCCCATATTTTACAAGGTTTTTGTACGGGTTGATGGACTAGCATCCATCTCTACTCCTTATTAATTAGGTGAGGTTGTCATTGGTGTTGGCTTAGTTTGATGTTGATTTTGGTGTTGGGAGTTCCAGGTGTGCTTTGTCTATTTCATGTCCATCCAACTTTGCCCGTCCACCAGCCATCGTATATTGATTAAATCAACATCCGATCTGGATTTTTCAACTGAACTGACGCTTGATCTCCGTTTGTCCCTCTCCTGTATATGAGTCTGGTTTGTATTGTAGAACGATGGAAACCGTAATCATATTGATTAGGAGAAGACCTGCTGGATCACAACTAACCAAAACAGTGCTACACATATACACACAAACGTGCTTGGACATCTTCTCTTTGTTGCTCCCCTTCGTTTCTTCGGTGGTTCGGTGTTTAAGTTTGAGTTCAGCACAAGCCACAACCACGAGCAGCACGACATATTAGCTGCCTTCCTGACAAAGTCGACAATCCACTGTGGGTGTTCTCCATACCTATCTTTGCCAAGTGAGGTCATGATCATGGCCCTGACGAAGTCAACGAGACGACGACCCATCGCCGGCACATCCCCCATATATTGCTTCCTTCCCTCCTCCACACCTCAAGGAAGCCTAGCCATCCTGGCTCAAACGAACGTGATGTGCCGGCGACGCAAGCTTCATCGAGTTGCCATCATCCACACCGTTGGCAGAAGGGCTAAACCCGCCATCCCATTCTCATCTCCCTTGCCGCCTGTGCAACACAAGCAAGGTGAACTCCTAATTCCCATGCATGATGTCATGATCCCTTTTTCGTAATGAATCATTTGGTCCTGGTCTTTTGTTAGGTTGGGAGAAAAGCACTGCTAAACAAGGCGACAACCCCCCCCCCCCCCCCCCCCCCTCTCTGCATGTTTCCATGTATTATTCAACCACCAAGGTACAATATTATTCAACAAAACATAAGAGAAAATATGAGGTTATATCTATCATATTTTTTGCCCGTAGCAATGCACAGGTACATTGCTAGTATCTTTATAAAATGCTAGTGCAAGTTTGTACGGTTGATAGGCTAGTATTTTTAATTAGGTTCTCCCGCATGAGACGTTTATTAGAGAAAGGTAATGCAACATGGGAAGCGAGAGGGGGGCTATCGATGGGTGCTTCGCACCTAAATGACAGTTTTGACTGCTAGAGAATGAAAGATGGCCAAACTGCCAGTTGCACCTGCAGCGTGCATGATGAGACTACTTTAGGTGTCACTACTATCTATTTTTCTTTCTCCCTCGTCAGTCTATTTGTCCTCTTTGTCTGAGGAAATAGAGCATGGATCATGCACCTCTTTACGAGATTTTATTTTTAAAATTTTCTTATCATGCTGGGAGCAACAATCTAAAGCACTTTTTCTCATGCAGTTCAATTAAGTTGCATTGTGTCACGCCAGTCCTATTTGCTTTATGCATGCTAAGATCCTATGGAGAAGTTTCATGGCTCCGGTATTGAATGCATCATCTTATTAATTAGGGTATGTTTGCACTGATTATTGAACTGCTTATTGGAAGCATTTATACTCAATAAACAGTTTGCACAGTCAAACAGCAAAATAGAGAACTGCTTATGAGGTATAAGCGCTTTATCGTTTTATACTACCCATAAGCACTTTGGGCAAAGCAGCAAAAGGTAGTTTATAATGCTTATGGTGGTATTTTCTCTCAGCATAAACAGTTTCACAAAAATATAATAAGCAGTTTTACCAAACGGGTTGACTACTTATATATTATAAGCACTATAAGTAATTTTGAGAGAATAAACACTAAGCACTTTGAATATAAACTGTACCAAACACACCCTTAGTTACAATATTTTGGTGGGGGTGTTTCGCTTCAGAGTCATGTTTATACTTCCTTTGCACCTTATCCTTAACGGCGTAGGCCATGATGGTACATTGACCACTTGTTGGTAAAGTCCAGCATTGGTAACTAGAAAAGGTTCCTCAACCGTGTCTGCCTTGTTTATGAAGACATGCCCCATTTCTTTTTTTTTCACAACTGTGTACAGAGATTTTAAGTTTAGAAGGCATCAGGACAACATTATTTTTTTGAGAAAGGGCATCAGGACAACATTATGCATTCCATCTTAAAAGCAATTTCAATCAATGATTTGTTACTTTGTGTTTTGAGTTTATCTTTTGTAGGATTATCTGTATAATAATTATGTAAACTTTCAGTCAGCTAAAAATTAGCAAGTCCTTTTCTTTTTTGCTTCTGATAAAATGACATGGTTTCCTCTTGGCCCCTACGCATCAGGTCAACTTCAACCGTGGAGTAGTTATTAAACTCGAGAGCAAGTTTATAGAATTTAAAAATGGACTTCTCCCCACTGACAATGCAAAATAAACAGTGAATATTGATAATAAATGAATGCACAAGCATAAAAAAGATTTAATTTCTAAACGAGTTATCTTTGTTAATTTGAACACAGACGCATGATATAAACTTTTGCAGGCATTAAGAGCATCTCTAGCAGGCCTTTCAAATTGACCTCCTACTCTATTTTTTTACAGCCCAACCCAAAAACTCAACTCCAGTAGACTGACTATTTGGGCTCTCATTTTAAGAGGGCTCTCAAATTCTCTTACTGGGCTCTCAGGTTTTGGAGCCCTCTCAAATGGTAGGTCCGACCATTTTTCTTTTTTTCTTTTTTCTCTCTTCTCCTCCTTTATCTCTCTCTCTCTCTCCCTGCCTCAACATCGCCCGACGCACCCGCCCTGCCGGTGACGCACTCGCCCCGCCGACGGCCGCCCGACGCCGCCATCGACACACCCACCCTGCTAGCCGTCGCCGCCCATCCCCGCCATCCGTGCACCTGCCTCCACCCCCTCCCCCCCCCCCTCTTCGCCTGTCGCCGGATCTCCAACGCCTCCCACCAGATCTTCTCTCTCTTCCCTGTCCAAAGGGTGGCGGGCTCCTGTGCTGGAAGGAGCGGCGGCGGGCTTGGTGAGCATCAAGGGGAGGGGGGGAGAGCGGCGGTGCCGATGAGGCGAGGCGGGCGGTGGTAGGCCAAAGGGCGAGCGACCGGGGGGGGGGGGGGGGGGAGGGGGCGGCAGGATGTGGGCTTGCGGCGGGTGACGGGGGAGCTCGGCCCTCAGATGCGGCCATCTCCCTCTTCCGGTTTCAACGCGTAGCCGACTGCAGCCTCTGATGTCCCCGTCAGTGAGGCGGGGCTGTGTGGCGGGCGCGGGCTTCTCCAACGGCCTTCTCGGCTCTTCCCCCTTCCTCCGACGAGCCTCCTCTCTCTCCCTCGCCGACAAGCCTTCCCTCCCTCCAGCGATGCTAGATCTAGCTGACAGACTCGTGGACCCACTTGTACTTTGTCACTGACTTGTGAACCCCACGTGAAAGAAGAAAAATAAGAGGTGAGAAATGAGAAGTACTGCTGGAGTTAAAAATAAAATTAAAGATACTAAAAGTGGGATCTAGCTCTCAAATGGAGAAATAGGAGCCTCCATTTGAGAGCCTCTACTGGAGATGCTCTAACGATATGAAGTTGATATATTTATTGATTCAGCTGTCAATTGTTCGTCTACGAGATCAGCTCCAATAGAGAGTTTAAAAAGTAATAGGTCAGCTTCTATACATATCACGCTCCTATATATATCACCGTGGACTCCACTATTGTTCTGGGCATCCACACTACCACAAATACGTACTATAGCGCGGGCCAATATACACTATAGCAGCGGACCAACCAACCGCCGCAATGCAAAAGTAGTCAAAAATGAAAATTTGTTACGGTGGATCTTTTTTGAGCCATACCCCGCCGCTGTAAACTCTATTATATCACCCGCATCTACCATAGACCTAGAAAAACAAAAAAAAAGCCCGCATACGAGCCTGCATCTAGGTCCGTCCAAGCAACTGCACCCAGGGCCCTGATCTCGCCGCTGCTTGCGCACGAGGCCGCAGCCGCCCGGCCTCCCGCAAAGCCGCCCCGTCGTCGCCACTCGCACGAGGCCGCCCTGTCGTTGTCGCTCGCGCGAGAGTACGCCACCGCCCAGCCCACCGCGGCCTCCCGCCGCTGATGTAGCTACCGTGCCCTCGCCCACTACGAGGCCACCTCCCACCGATAGGAGCGAGGCCGCCCTGGCTTGAGTCGTCATCGGCAGGAGCGAGGCCACACGTCCGCGAGGCCACCTCCCATCGTAGACCGATTCACAGTCGCCAGTGACCTGAGTTGCGGTCGCCGTGTCCCGAGTCCTAGCTGTCGTGGCTCTAATCATTGTCGCAGTGGCCCAAGTCATCGCCGGCAGGACTATGCCCCTATGCCGTGCCCCTCTGCTGAGCTGCCATGCCCCTATGTCATGGCTCGAGTGGCAACCTGAAGAAGATATGGATGCACCTGTGAGGATGGAGCATGTGCTTTTGACTGATGTGTCCCTAGTGCTAATGGGAGCTGTTGAATTGGGGGATTGCGGATCACTGACATGGCAAGACCGTGTGTTTATTTTGAGAGAATGATAGGTGGACCATATGCATGTGCCTTAGTGTCTTGTGCTTGCCCACGTGCTTGGGTAGAAGAAAAGCAGCAACACCAGGGTAGCTGCATGCTTGCATGTGGGCACAAAGTCCGAGTAGTATTTGTTAACGGTGGTTGATGTTTAGACCCGCCATGGCCGAGGAGCATAGAGCGAGGAGGAAGAGGGAGGGGGGATAAAGGTTTCATCTTGCCCGGGGCGGAGGCAATGAATGTTGGGATTATATGCCATATACTGTGTAGCATACAAAATTAGGTGTTTTCTCGCTACTCTTTTTTTTGTGTGCTTCTGATAATACAAGCTGCTTTCCTCGTGGCCCCAACCTTCAACCGTGGAGTAGTTTATTAAACTCGAGAGCAAGTTTATAGAATTTAAAAATGGACTTCTCCCCACTAACAATGGCAAACTACGGAGAATGATTATTGATAATAAATGAATGCACAAGCATAAAAATATTTAATTTCTAAAAAAGTTATCTTTGTTAGTTTGAACACGGACGAATGATATAAACTTTTGCAGACATTAACGGTATGAAGTTGATATATTTATTGGCTCAGCTGTCAATTGTTCGTCTAGAAGGTCAGCTCCTATAGATAGAGTTCAAAAAGAAAAAAAGGTCAGCTCCTATACATATCACCGTGGACTCCACTATTCTTATGGGCATCCACGTCCTTCCATATAAGACCTCACCTCCTCTTTCAACATGCTAGAATGATGAGACCGTTCAAGATTTTATGGTGCTACCAACATTTCACATTGCGCTGATTCATGAGTGATACAGGAAACGGGGACTTCTTTAAGATGCAACGTTTTATTTCCTTCGGTAAGTTCTAGTAAATTCTTAAAGGCTCACTAGTGGGCTTGTTTGGTTTGTGCCTGGAAAAAGGCTCCAACAAAAGAGGCCCACTCGGCCTGAAAAAGAGAACCCAAAGAGGCCCACTGTGCACACGCGTGAGCGTGACTTCTCTCACGCTCTCTCAGATCGCAGGCGCACAGACAGCATCTTCTGAGATCATAGGCAGACAGCACCGCAGCAAGCACGTCGGTCGGAACGGCGGAGAAGCCGCCTGCTGCTCCTCCTGCACCAGGTGAGAGCTGAGATCTCCTCCCCGATCCTCTATCGAATCCTCCATCTTCATTTTGTAGTTCGCCGGATGTAGCGGGGATGGGCCGATCCCAGCGCGGGGTCGGGAATGGGGATTGGGGAATGGACGGGCATCCAGTCCCCGCTGGAATTCGGGCAGCTGAGCCTGGTGACCTGGGGCGGGAGCTCTCGGAGGAAATGTGATGAGGGGATCTCTCCGCACCCGCTGGTGGTGATGGGTAGGGCGGCTGCCCTACCTCGCCCTATTGGTCGGTGCGCCTCTTAGTAGTCGTGGTCGCGACCACTCAGCAGGAATCCTGGAGAAGTTTGATTTGGGACAAGGGCAGATGAAACAAACATATATGTATATAGGAAATGCCGTTGCACACGCTCTTCGTGTAGGTGGGGAAGCTGGGACTTGAGCTTGTCCCGGATGCTGCAATGACTGTTTCTTTCACGGTTATGTGTTTGGAAGGGAGTGAGGGAAGCTGCCGGCACAATTAAAGCAGTGAGGAGAATGCATGCACGAAGGACGCCGAGGTGAACTGTTATCGTTTTCGGAACGGCTGATTTCGGTTTCTAGATTTGGAGGAAGGTTCAGGGTAGTGAGGCAGTTCTGGAATGTGGGAGGCATTACTGTTGTTATTAAATCTTTACAGTTGTTTGGCTGACTCTGTTCTGTTTTTAACTTTGTTATTTATTTATTTATTTTTCTTTTTGTTGTAGGGTTCCTGGTGCCTTGCCTTGTTCTAAATGGGGGACCTTGCTGACCTTGGTTGTTGCAGTTGTTTTAGCTTTTTAAGGAAGCCCAGTGTGCCGCTACGTCAACCTAGGGAGTCTGATGGCATGCTATCCAAAGATTTGCTGAAGCGTCAATCAATAGAAGATTTTGATGGAAGCTTCTATACGGGAGATGATCCTGACATAAGCTTTTACAATGGTGATGATATTGATAGAAGCTTCTGTAATGGAGATGATCCTGGTACAAGCTTCTATGAGAGAGATGATAATGACTATCATGATGGAAGTGATGATGCACCACTGAGGAAGAGGTCTGAGGAGATCATAAAAGCTAGGATTGAAAAGGGCTATATCTGTAGGGAGATTCTTGTTAAAGAGACAAAAAAAATGTTTCGCTCAGAGGTACCCACTTTTCATACTTCAGTTGCAAATGCATTGTGTGGATTGAGATAAAAATATTAAAAATATTCACTTCTCCTGCTGAAATGTTCTACAGACAAAAGCTACAGTTTCTGAGTGTCCGAGAGGCAAAATATAAAGTTTTGATGTCCAACAGACAAAACCATGTTTATTGAGTGTCCCACAGACAAAAAACCCAAAAAACTAATATCTCTACCAGATATGCATCACAAAGATCCTTTCTTTTGGGACTTAACATTTAATCAAGTCATTTGGGTCCAATTTGTGTTGTGTAATGAACTTATGGTGGATTGCTAATCTGACTTGGTGTATTTGCGCTAAGATTTTAATGGGAAACCGCTTGCATAAAAAGCATGTACTTGAGCACTATACGACACTAAAGAACTATGAGACATTGAGCTTCCATTTTCTGAAATAATCAACTACATTCTATCTCCCCCAGCTTTTAGAAGCAGTAGAAATCTCATTATATATGACCTGTTAAAAAATATACGCAACAAAACTGGAATGTAGTAATTACAAAACTAAATTTAGCATTGCCGTCTCTATTCTGTTTCTGGCTAATGTATTGAGCATGACAATGACATTTTCCCTTGTCTAGGATGAAAATGGTAAGAAGATGATCAATCAATATGTTCACCTGGGAAAAATTGGTTCAGGAAGCTATGGCAAAGTGGTAAGGTATCTTGATTGTGCTAATAATTACCTTTCAGGATAGACAACTAATTTTCCTTTTGTTTTGCTACTTGAAAGGTTCTATACAAAAGCATGAAAGATGGGATGCTATATGCAGTGAAGGTATTGCTTTCTACTACTTTGGTGTTAGTAACATATATGCCTTTATAGGAACCATTTAAACTAAAAGTACTTTAGTACTAGGCATGGCTTGTTGGATCTCATGATCAGCTATTTCCTTCCAGTAGTTATAATTTTTTTGTGCCCCTTCCTTAGCCTATGCATAATCTGTCTGCTAGTTTAATTATTCAGGAGTCAGCATTCCCTCTTTCTGTTTGCTCAGTCAGTTAACCTTAACACTTGTATGTATGCTGGGTGCTACTGCTGATGTCTAACTGATAGAGTTTCAGTTTTTGCCCTTCGATTTCAGGTTTTGAATAAGCCTTACATGATGAAAATACGAGTTGTACGATCAGAAACTGCAATGACAGATGTTCTTCGAGAGGTGAGTGACTGTCAACTTAGTTACCCATGTAATACATGTTCTTTTTTTTTTGTCAAGGCACATGTAAGTTGTGGTAAACTCGCTAAGTTTTCAATCTCTGTAGGACCTATCAAACATTCATAAATACATTAACCATATTGAGATGAGTGACCAGCACCAGAGGTCCAGAACACTAGTTACCACGAAAAGGAGGAAATGTAGTTTCCTTTCCTTCCCTATGTACTTTGAAACTTACTCTTAATCATGAGATGCCGTAATAAAAGTGGCCATCATCACTTCACTAACGTATAAGTGAACCATGGAACAACTTTTTTCAGAAATCAATGTGAGTTTCTATGAAAATGTTTAAGCGGGACATTCTTTACAGTGACACTACATCAGCACAAGTTTGTGCTTATGAGTAGTATATATACCAGCTTCCTGATTTTGTGTCTTGTGTGCACTATTTTTGTTGTGTATAGTATCTAATTGCTTGACCCTTCCTTTTCTTATGGGAGATAGGTATCCATAATGAAATTGTTGGAGCATCCCAATATTGTAAATCTCGTTGAGGTGATTGATGACCCAAACATAGATAAATTCTACATGGGTATACAGTCTTGCTCTCTTTGTTATAATATTTTAATCTACCACTCTAGTATCATTTTTTTTATCCTATACGTTTTAAAATTAGTGACACTTTTCTGTTGGCATATTGTCAGTTCTTGAGTATGTCGAAGGAAAAATGGTTTGTGATAATGGTATAGAAGAAGCTACTACCAGAAATTATATGCGAGACATAATATCTGGTCTCATGTATCTTCACTCTCATGTAAGATGAGGTCTTATTTCCTTTAACTGGTTAATCATGGTGAAAGCCCTTTATGTTATTAGAATTCACATTTGAGAAACATGTATGTTGTATGGCATATAAGTCAAGCTATATCATCTTAAAATCTTTTTTTCTAGTGTAGATTTCAAAAATCATATTTTAGCACCTCCTCTATAGAAGTATAATATCTGTTTATGGGTTTTATTCAAGCAACAATTATGCTCTCCACTCTCTATGCTATTTGCTTTCACTTAAACCTTTAAGCTCTCTTGTCCTAATAATGTAATACCCTCATTCAAGTAATGCCATCTGGCCATATCCACTGTAAATTCTTATGCGAACAGGTTCACAGCTGTATCGAGTACTGTTGTTTACTGAAGCAAGTTAGATAGGTTTTCTTAGAGAATCTATAACAGGGTGGATCCTGACTGTTGCTTATATTAAAAAGATTAAGAACCACTATAAAAAGGGACTGTGAACCAGGTCAAAAGTTTAAAAGATATACGAACTACACAAGGAGTTCATGTACAGTCCACAGTTTCTAGACTCCTATTTAATGCCCGTACCAGTTTTGGACACAATATATCTTGTGATACAAGGGTGTTCCTGGTTGCCGAGTTCTCTCTTGTGCAGTTTGCACTATGTTGTGTGCATTCCACTTCAATTGAGACACTGAATGTTGTTTTCTTTATACACAGAACATTATTCACGGTGATATCAAACCAGACAATCTCTTAGTTACAAGTACTGGCACTGTGAAGATTGGAGATTTCAGTGTTAGCCAGGTTTATGAGGTCATGTCTATAACCTTGTAACGTTGTATTTTAGTGAATTTTATTGTTCTTGCCTGAAATAATGATTTTTCAGTTGAATGAAGCCCTTGAAATAGATAAGTTCCTAATACGTTGTTCTGTTATTAATATTATAAAGTGCAGTTTTGGGATTAAGATGAGCTAGAGTTGTAGACACTTTGATAAGATAATCTTCACCTTCTCGCTTCCCGAGGATTTTGAGATAATTTGTGTAGACAATGGATGCTTCCATATGTTTCTTTCAGTAGGCCCACAACTTTATTTGGCAAAACTGCTTTCCTTTTTCAACCTCACAAGTAAATTTACTCGATATTTTCAAATCATGTGCTTGTGTCCATGGAACTTATAACAACTGGGAATTTCGTTGTCTTGGTGGTTTACTGATGAACTGATATGATGACACTTACATTGCATTGCAGGATGATGATGATATAATTTGGAGATCTCCTGGTACACCTGTTTTCACTGCACCAGAGTGCTGTCAAGGTACATTTCCCTTTTTATTCATTCATGCTGCAATTGCTGCCTGTAAAATCAGTCAGTCACCATGTACATGAATGCAGCAGTGGTTTTGGATAACACATGCATGATACTGTATGTTCAATTTTCTTAGCTGCATGATTACAGAATTGCAAATAAAGTGTGCAACAGTCGATATTATTCTGTTATTGAGTTACGATATATTTTGTCTGTTGGGGTGTAGACTTGTTAAATATGGTTACACGTTTATCTCTACCTCACTGCAGGTTCAGCCTACCATGGTAGGCCATCTGATACATGGGCAGTTGGTGTTACTTTATATTGTATGATTTCTGGGCACTATCCATTCCTTGGAGATACATTGCAAGAAACTTATGATAAGGTGAAAAATAAAAAGCAAAAAGTTAATTAGTTGTGTTTTTACCTTATTGCACAAAACTTACATGAGTCATTGCTACTGAATAGATCATGAACGATTCTGCTCATATACCTGACAACACGAACCCCCACCTTGCTGATCTGCTCCAAAGGCTTCTCTGCAAAGGTTCTTTTCTTTGTTATTTTATAAAAGTCGCGTTTCAGCCTATTTTGTGATACAGATGTGAGATGTGCTGAGTTAACGTTGTTTGTTTTGCAGATCCAGGAGATCGTATAACCCTGCAGGCCGCGGCTGAACACCCTTGGGTTGTTGGGGACAAGGGGCCAGTTCCTGAATATATCTGTAGATGTGGCTTTGGCCGCAGGAAGATTGATTTTCAGGAACAAGAACAATAACAGGGCATGGTTGGATGGTCTAGTGTAGATAACTTATGAAGTGTGACAAAGGAAAACCAGTGAGATGACTGTTTGTGTGTACCTCTTTTCCAGAAGAGCTGGATAGGTGTTTGACTGGGCATACCGCCTTTAAATTTTGGTACAGACAGTATGCAACTGTGTGCGAGAGAGAACCATTACCTATTGTCAAGTTTTTTTTCCTCTGTAGAATAGAAATTGTTATAAATCAAGATATCCTAGAAGATCGTGGTATACCAAAGGAAAATTGAAACAATATGTAAAGAAATTTTCTTTCAGATAGCTATATTTTTATTTTCATGGGTGAATTATGATGTCAAACCTTTGGCAACATAGGAAAAAAAATGTGTTGCAAATATGCTGCATTGGTAGTCTTTAAAGTGCTTGTGTTTGGTGAGTAAATTGTTACATGTACATTTGGAATAACACATTTTTTAACGCAATAATGCAATGTTGACATTTATTTTTCTTCCAACATCTTTCTTCTATATATTTATTTTTTCTTTCTTTCCATCGTGATGTCTAAGCTGCCTCAGTAAATCATCCTTCATAAGAGGACCACAAGTTACAAAATAGATTCCTTCCACGCGACTGTATGGGTTTTTTCCGGTTCTCCTTTTTCATGTTTATTAAGGCACGTGGAAAGAACAGTTGCAAGTACCACATTTAATATGCTCCCAGGCAAAACCACACTTGTGGGACCTTATGTATAAGCCACTGGACATGACCTTATCCGACTTGGAGGAGGTGCCACTGACGAGTCGCTCCTACACACCGACGAGTTGGCACCAGACTCTGACTACAACTATATGGTTTCCAGCTTCATGGGTAGTATCGACCCCATCTTAACTTATCTCATGCATGTGATGTGCTAGTTCAATGTTAGTAATCGTGTTTGTTATGTTAGTAATTGTCCAAATTCAGCATTTGTGTTGAAGGCATCAGCATCAATATCAACTTCACCATCGCCATTTGCATGGGCGAATGCATCCAATTTTAGACGTAACATGGTCACCTAATGCTATATTACTTTTCTAGATGTGGTTCTCATTGATGAAATGAGATTCTTAGCAAACTAAATCTTGTGTTACCTGACTCATAGGTTTTAGACGTAACATGGTCACCTAAGGCTATATTACTTTTCTAGATGTGGTTCTCATTGATGAAATCAGATTCTTAGCAAACTAAAGCTTGCGTTACCTGACTCATAGGACTCCACATTCAAGTCCAGAATGGTTGCTCCATGCTGACCTCCTACTCCCACATGGTGACAATTGCCGTTACTTTTCTAGATGTGGTTCTCATTCATGAAATGAGATTCTTAGCAAACTACTAAAGCTTGCGTTACCTGTCTCATAGGGCTCCACATTCAAGTCTAGAATGGTTGCTCCATGTTGACCTCCTACTCCCACATGGTGATAATTGCTGTCAACAGCCTCATGCACCATATCCTGGCCGGCAGCAGCTTCTGTAACGTCCCTTGTCCAAAATTTGCTTATTGCCCTGGTCCACCTGTGGGGCAAGCACACGCATTCACACATAGCACCCCTCTTACGTTTTTGTTCTCGCTTCATGTAAAAGGGTTAACACGGAGATGCTATGATTGGAACAACGAAGATTATATGCTGACTCTCACCCATCTAAACTTCCAATGTGAGACTAAGCCCATAACTTCACTTCACTTCTAAGCTTCTTAGACTGAAACTACTACTACTATAGACTGCTAACAGGCTGGGGTGTTATAACTTCATTGAGCATCTCCTAGCCTCCAGCTCCACCACCTTGTTCTTCTGGTGCTGCAAGGTTTAGGTCCACACTCATGATGGAGCAACTATATGGTTCTGGTAGGAGATGGAATTATATAATCTGATTTAAAATTTGAGTTTTTCACATTTTACATTGGCGGTACCTAATAGGTAGTTGTGAGTCAAACCTCTAATTTATTTGTTATACTAGCTTGATGAGGAGGGGAGAAATTCTACTTATTAACAATTACGTGCCATTGCCTGAGTTTCAACCGTGCGTGGAACTTCCAAATACCAATACTGCCCCTGTTGAGGGAAACAGAGGCTGCCAAATTTCTCGCAAGACAAACTGGCTAGCAGAAAATGGCAGGTTCCAGCATGCAGCGGTGCAGGGAGATGGCAAGCATGAGCTGCCAACTGCCGCTGCCCGTCGTATGTTATCGAGGTGTCGATTAACATCAGTTTGAGTTCGATTCTTATCTTAAAAAAAAGGATTCCGGCCAACTTGCTCATTCACGAGCTCTCAACAAGCAATTTTTTATGGACAGGCTTTGAGTTCGATTTCAGAATAGAGAAGGTCGATTCTGGTGGTCTTGCTCTTGTTTAAGGGCGGCTTGGCCAGATAGAGGTCAATTTTATTGCCCTGCTCCTTAGTGCACCTTGCGGCCGCGAGCTTCAAATACGTGACCGCAGCCTTCCGCAATGCAACACCTACGCACCTCTTTTGATGCCTTTATTTTCCACACGCTCTTGTGCAGAAACTACACATGCCTCCATGATGTGTAGCTTCTTTAGAGCGCAAATATAAAAATAAGAGCGATGCAGTAAAAAATATAGTTACCAAGACTTGAACTTAAGATCTCTGTCTTTGATTCCATGTTAATCTATTATGTATCAACCAGTTACATCTAAAAGACTAAATTAATAGTAAAAAGTGGATAATTCATTTATGGTTGAACAGTGGTTATTGTCTTTCACAATGTAACACCGACATACCTCTCTGATACCTCTACCTTCCACGTGCTTTCGTCACCGAGCGGTCATACAGAAACTGCATGCACCTTCTTGGTGGGCGGCCAAACGCCTCGCCTTCAGGCGTCAAGCATCTTCTAAAGCAGTCTAAAAGCTTGCATTGGACGCAAACGCAATGTCAGCGACGGAGGACATGCTAGCTTCTGGGAGCCGTCCAGGAAGAGAAAAAGCAGAGGAACCCATGGGTAGAATGGACATTTTCTATATCAATTTCAGTTTAACTTTAAAAAAGTTGCACGTAGGATATTAAAATTTGAAAACCATGACATTGAAGGGATACATATTTTCTCGTGGGCAGATCAGATGAAGGGGATTGAAGTTTTTGCCAATGACATTCAAGAAAATTTCAGAAGAAACGGTTGTTACTCTCAATGTATGCCGGCAAGATTCTGAAAGTGGAGTTGTTATTAAACCGAATTAGATTGTCAGTATCCATTTGTAGCATATATATGTTACTTCTCGAACTACTAAATCATCATAGATTTATAATGCTGTTTACTTGCATCTGAATCTACGTGTGTGACAGCGACCACTATCTCAACCGGTGTTTGCATGTTATTTGTGAAGAACTAAAAGGTAAATCAGCTCAGACGACTTCATGTATAGCTGATTCATAGACAACGCGGCTACATCAGTCAAAAGTTTGTTCTAATCCCGTGGTTGTAGGCAGAAGCAAGAAAGCAGTGCACAGACGGATACAACTGCTTGCCCATAACACAATTTTTTCTTGTTGCACCTTGACAACCATGTCTCGGCATGATGCCATGATTGTATTTGTTATGTTAAACTTCTTCTCTTTCGTATGAAGGGTATAGTTCCTGCCCAATTATCAGCGGAAAAAAAATTAAAGCTTACTGATCAATTGATATGTAACGTGTTACTGAAGATTTTGTATTATATGAGATCTTTGTTTGGAAGGTCTGTCCTGATATCATAATGTGAAAAGTGAGCCCATTTCATGCGTGGTAGTAACTGCATATTTAGGAGTAGTCTCATCATGCACCTACCATCCGTTTCATGTTTATTTAGTTCTTATCCTACACAATGGTGGTATATATAGTGTTTGAAGGTTCAGATCTGCATCAAGTATGATACCAGAGGTGCAGAGTAGGGCAATTTCAGTTCCCCTACGGTTTTAGGTGCTCAAGTTCCATTTATCTCTGCTTCTTGTCTTTGCTAGTTCTGTGTACCGAATAGGTTTTAGAGGCATCGGGAGAAGATCGTGCTAACCTAATGGAGAATGTGGGTCAGGACAAAATTGTAGGACGGTTTTGTGGCCAAATTTTTCTGCACCCCGGTTTGTGATTCCAAGAGCCCATCAAATCAGCGATGGAATCTTTGCGTCATCATGAATAAAGAAGAAGCCACGAGCAGCAGCTGGACAGGTGCCTCAACCACGCTCTAAATGGTCGCGTATCGCTGCGTTTCGCATCCTCTCGTTTGTTCCAGACTTCCCACAGGGAACAGACTAGAGACAAAGCTGCCCGGACGACCGCAGTCAACAAAACCTTCGAAACACCTGACACTGGCTGTCTGCTGCAGTGTGTCCTTCGTCCTTCGAGTCCACAATTCAAGGACGCTACTACCTCACAGCAGCCGCTAACTGACATCCATGTGACTTATGACCATCTTGTAACTCACAGCTCAATCCTCAATACTTCTTTCAGTACACTTATGTATCCACACACAACCTTGTTCAATGTTTCAATATAGTACTCAGGAGTTAACTATATTATCCAACTATTCATGAGCCGTACTTGATCTCTTTCTCGGTTCTTCCTCCAGGGTAATATAAAATCTCTTCGAGGAATGAGATATATTCACTTCTCTTGTAGTGTGTCACCAAAGTTGCTGAGTAGTGCAACTCAGGTGCTTACGCTGTTCTGTGCTAGGAGTCATACATTTATCTCTACAGGATACAGCTTGATAGGTATTAGAGGTATCAGGAAAAATCCATGCTGACCTTGTCGAATATGTGGGTCGATATGATCCCATGGCAATGCAATACTCTTGTGGTTTGCTGTGCCCTTGTTCTCAGATTCTACGAGCTTTGTGTAATGTTCGTTCATAGCACGGCCTACTTTCTTCGTATACAACATTGTGGTGGCAGACTGTTTGTAACAGAGAGAAAGTTCAGGTGTTATGAGGCATTCATCATCAGATGTGCATTTAAAATTACAACAAAAATATAGATAGGTAAGCATATGCAACTATAGACAGTCATGCAAAACTTAAGATGTAACTGAAACTTGTGTAAAAGGAAATAAAAAAGAGAAATCAGTTTGTGAATAGTGGAAATTGTAATTGTTCAATGCAGACCCATAACCTGCAAGTATAATTTGCACCTGAATTTCTCTTTAGTTGAAATCAGCCTATTTTCACAGGCTGATTTCTCTTTTTTTTTCCTTACACAAGTATGATTTGCACCTGAATTTTTGTATGATATAGTATATCATTGCATGTCCTGTTCATACATATTGTTTTGTAATTTTTGATACACATTTAAAGGTGTTATTGTGTTTGGTAACACAATAACTCCTTATAACGCTTTATACACACTCGGTTGTAACAACATCGACGTCTCAGTAGTGGTCTGCTCTCTTGGGAAATGTCCACGATAACAGTAGAGAGCACTGCAGGCATGGTGAACCAAACAACTGAAGCTTGTTCCACAACTGATGCTACATGTGCCGTCCTCTCAGCTGATTATTGGTTTATCTAGATATCTCTGATTTTGTCCTAGGTCTAGAAATATTTGTACATATTTACTACTATTAAAATTTCAGATATATAATTATTTTATTATTGCTTCAAAATTTAGTTGAGAAGGAGGAGGTTTAAATGAATTGAACAAAATGCACACGTTTTCCTCTTGAGTTTGTTACCATATATACAAAATATGGTCAGTGTTAAAGACATAAAAGATGAGTACATACATATATACATTTGTTTTTGCTAACAACATACATATATACTCTAGATTTTTAAACTATTGTTACGGTTAACTTTTAAGCTATGTATGAACAATTTTCTTAATAAAAATGTTAGTTCAAATGTGAAAAGTTATAAGTTGTTTATTTTTTTATGATGAATTAAAGAAGGCATAACAAAAATATGTGATGATTTTAGAAAAAAACTGAATAAGATAAATGACCAATGTATATAACTGAAAAATTCAATGGCGACAATAATTTAAGAACAATGGGAGTATAACACATTCCTGCCGCAATCCCACTTGTCCAAAATACTGCCTATGTTTAAGCTCAAAGAGGCATCCTAAAGGTGTGTTTGGTTTGATTGTTGTGTGAGAAAAAACTATTGTGGGTTGTGGCTATGAAAAAAGTTACTGTGAGCTATTGGCTGTGAGAAATGCTGAAAGCTGTTTGGTTGAAATGACTATGAGCTATGAAAAAAGATATGAAATTACCTATAATAGCCCTAAAGATTTGAGTAACAGTTTATATGAAAATTTATGGTAAAACATTGTCCTGTTTATAGATTAACATGTAAATGGCCATTTTATAAAACAAATCTTAATCTTTTTAAAGTGTCCGGTTATCATGAACATTTGCCCATATAAATACTAGATAATATTCTTTTGAGCAGTCAACAATTTGTCTTGCCTATTCCCATCCAAATCTAGTTTAATGATTCTTAAACTTCATAAATCATGTATAATCCTTTTCTATATTGTCGAACTGCAATTCACAAGAGCAGAGGAAGAGGACGAGAGAGACCAACTGCTCAGATGTATTCGTGCTCTGAAGAAGAAGAGATAGCCTCAGTGACTAGGGGCCGGTGGGCTGGGGCGGGGAGGAGCGTCGATGACCACTAATCACAGGCAGCCGATGACTGAAGGGGGACAACGACCACAAATGACTGGGGGGCGGGGGCGACAGAAAGGGGCAGGCGCAGATTCGGAGGCGGAGGGGCACCATATCGCTGGCCTCTAGCGAATCTCACGCACACGCCATCTCTAGCTTGAGCCATCGGCTAGAGAGAGTGAGGCGGGTGTTAGACAGATATAATATGTTACGATCTCATGTATTATGTGCCTGATTTCGTTCCGATCCTCCCGGTGATTGTTTGATAAACCGTGGCTAGGTTAAGGTCCCTCCGGCCTATATATGTAACCGTACCCCTGTGAATTAATCATTGTGTGATTATTTCCAAACTCCTATGCTTTCATGATATCAGTAGGGATCAATCCGATCTCATGGTTCCGCCTCTCATGGTATCAGTAGGGATCGATCCGATCTCATGGTTCCGCCTCTAGCCACGTGCGCTGCCACTCCTTCACGTTGCACCGCCGCTACCCTGTCCTCTCCCCTCGCAATGGCCAAGCCCGTCATCGATGAAGCCCTGTGCCTCCGCGTTACTTCCCTCACTCCCGAGGAGCGCCGCGAGGCTGCCCGCCAAGAGGCCGAGCACCTCGAGGCTGAGCGTGATGAATCCGCTCGCCACGCTGAAGCTCGCCGTGTCGTCGAGGCCCGTGCCATGGCTTATGCCGCACAGGTCGCCATTGCCACGGCGACCCTCCATACCCAGGTCATGGTTATCCTCAACATCAAATTCCTCGTCCCGCTGGTTCTTGAACTTGGCTCTCCCCACTACACACGGTGGCGTGGCCTTGTCATGAACACGCTGGAACGCTATGCCCTCTCCGACCATGTCCTCGACGATGACGACCTCTCTGATGGTGTCACCTGGAAATGCCTTGACTGCACCGTGCTCTCCTGGCTTTATGGCACCATCACCCTAGAACTCCTCGAGGTCGTCATGAAGCGTGAGGATGGGCCGCCCACTGCTCGCCACGTATGGCAGGGGCTGGAACAACAATTCACGGCAATCGCAAAACTCGGGCGATGATGTTGGACGTTGAGTTCCACACCATTGTCCAAGGCGACCTCTCCGTTACCGAGTACTGCCGGCGCCTTAAAACCATTGCCAATCGACTAGCGGATCTTGGAGAACCCGTCTATGATCGTACCCTGGTGCCGAACGTCCTTCGTGGCTTGAATCCCTGGTTCTCCCACCTCACGGATCTCATCTAGCACCAGCACCCTCTACCACCCTACGATCATGTCTTGGCCGATCTACAGCTCTCTGAGATGATGTCCAAGACCAACCAGTTCACCGCTCAATCTTTCGCCGCCGGCACCTACGGCGACCCCGGCGCCTCCCGCCCTCCCGCCCCTCCACCGCAGCACAACCCTGCGACCTATGGCTCCGCTGGCAGCGGTAGGAAGTCGTTGCACCATGGTGGCCGGAAGAATGGTGGCAGCAGGTTCCCTCAGGGTCCTGCCTCCTAGTCTGGACCTACGCCTCGGCCTGCTCTGAGCTCGCCCATCTGCCCCACTGGCTACAACCCCTTCTCTGGCACCTTTCAGATATGGGCCGGTTTGGATCCCTGTCAGGCCGCCAGCGGTCGTCCCGCTGCACGCCCACCACAGGCCTTCTACGCTAGCCACCCGCCGCTCGCGCCATTGCCCGGAGTTCCTGGCCTCGTCGCACCGCTGCACCAGCTGGGCCCTCGCGGTTCTGCCCCAATGACAGCACCTCCGGGTTACCCCACCCCAGCCCCAATGCCGGCTCCTCTGGGTTTTCACGGTCCGCCCGTGCCACCCGGTTGGGACACGGTTCCTGGTGGCCTGTCCTGGACCCCAGACTTTTGGCATCCAACTTCAGCACCATGACGCTTCAGCCACCCCCAAAGCAGTAGGACTGGCTCTTTGACACAGGTGGGGAGACTCACATGACATCAAACTCCGGTACTCTTTCCACTCTCTGTGCACCCTCTACCTCCACCCATCTCATATAATTGTTGGAGATGGTTCCATTTTGCCTGTCACTAGCACCGGTTCTGTTACTCTTCCTCACTCTAACGGTTCCTTTCATCTTCATAATGTTCTCATTTCTCCTCACTTGCTTAGAAATCTCATATTTGTGCATCAGTTCACTATAGACAATGCTTGTTCTATTGAATTTGACCCATATGGTTTTTCTGTGAAGGATCTCCGAACCAAGAACATGATTATCATGTGCAATAGTTCCGACCAGCTCTACCCTCTAGTGTCGTCGGCATTTCGGCCCCTTGCACTAGCCGTCGCCATCACATCTGCTACACTATGGCATATGCGTCTTGGTCACCTTGGTTAGGAGGCTCTCTCTCGCTTAGTCGCCTCCTCTAGTATTTCTTGTAATTAAAATGAGCTAGAATCCTTGTGTCAAGCTTGCCAACTCGATCGCCATGTTCAACTTCCATTTAGTCCCTCTAGTTCACGTGCCTCCAATAATTTTGATTTAATACATTGTGATCTTTGGACATCACCTGTTTCTAGCATTTTTTGTTACAAATATTACTTAGTCATTCTTGATGATTGTTCTCACTACTTGTGGACTTTTCCCCTATGCCTCAAGTCTGACACTTTCACCACTCTCGCTCATTGTTTTGCCTTTGTCTCCACCTAGTTTGCCACCATAGTTTAGAGCGTTCAGTGCGACAATAGGCATGAGTTTGATAACTCCTCCACCCGCACGTTCTTCTTTACCCACAGTGTCACTCTTTGCATGTCTTGTCCTCACATGTCTCTTCAGAATGATAGGACCGAGCGCATCATCAGGAGCACTAACAACATTATGCACTCTCTCTTGTTCCAAGCAAGCATTCCCCCTACTTACTGGGTTGAGGCCCTCCATGCTGCCACTTATCTTCTTAACCGCCACCCGACCAAAACACTAGCCTTTTCTATGCCCTACTTTGCTCTCCATGGTACTCACCCCACCTATGACCATCTTCCTATGTTCGGGTGCTCGTGTTATCCTAACCTCTCGGCCACCGCAGCTCACAAGCTTGCTCCACGCTCAACTCCATGTGCCTTCCTTGGTTATCCAACCAAACACATGGGATATCGTTGCCTTGGCCTCTCCACAAATCATCTCATCATCTCCAGACATGTCACCTTCGATGAAACCTCCTTTCCTTTCTCTAAGGTTTCCTCGCCGCCTTTATACGACTTTGACTTTCTGTCAGAGCTTGATGTTATGCATGTCCTCCCTGTTGGTTTTTCTCCTGTTTCAGGTCCTGCTACGGCTGCCGATCCTGCTGCCCCTGTCCCTCCGCAGGTTGCTGCCAGCGGGACTTCCAGCACCGCCTCCTGATGGGCATCGCAGCATGCGGCACGCATGGCACAGGCTCCTGTCACGTGTATCCCACCCCCATCAGCCATGGCACTTGCACATCCCGTCAACACTGTGCCAGCTCCATCAGTGGACAATGCCCACGACATGATTATACGTGGCAAGCATGGCTTTCGCCAGCCCTCCATGTGAATGAGCCTCCATGCAGTGCCTCTATCTTCGATCCCGAAGTCCTTTTGCAGTGCGCTTAATGATCCCAATTGGAGAGATGCTATGACCGAAGAGTACCTTGCTTTGATGGCCAACAACACATGGGATCTTGTTCCTCGACCGTCTATGCCAACATTGTCACTGGGAAGTGGGTTTACCGGCACAAGTTTTGCCCAGATGGATCCTTGGAACGATATAAGGCTCGGTGGGTCCTCCGTGGCTTCACCCAATGACCCGGTGTCGACTTCGATGAGACTTTTAGTCTAGTTTTCAAGCCCGCCACCATCGGCACAGTTCTCATAGTTTCTCTCTCCAATGACTGGCCTGTACATCAGCTTGATGTCAAGAATGCCTTTCTCCATGGCACTCTTGATGAGACCGGTTATTGTGTTCAGCCCTCCGTCTTTGTTGACTGTGCTTGTCTAGACTTTGTTTGTCGGTTGAACAAGTCCCTCTATGGTACAGTCGCTTCGCCACATATATTCTTTCTCTTGGGTTTGTGGGTGCTCAGTCAGACACTTCGTTGTTCATCTACAAGCACGGTGATGACACTATTTACTTGCTCCTCTATGTGGACGATATTGTGTTCACTGCATCATCTATTCCCCTTCTTCGTTGGATTATTGTTGCACTTTAGCTGGAGTTCTCTATGAAGGATCTTGGCCCTCTTCACCACTTCTTGGGGCTCTCTGTCACTCGCCAGGCCGATGGTTTTCACCTCTCTCAGCAACAATTTATTCTTGAAATTCTAGATCATGTTGGTATGGCTGACTGTAAGCCGTGTTCAACACTAGTCAACATCAGCGCCAAATTGTTTGTGCAGGATGGCGCGCCAGTTTCGGATCCTACACACTACAGAGGTTTGGCAGGTGCTCTACAGTACCTCACCTTTACAAGCTCGACATTGCTTATACTGTTCAGCAAGTTTGCCTTCATATGCATGATCAGCGAGATCCCCACTTCGCGTTGATCAAGTGTATTCTACGGTATCTCCATGGCACTCTGGATTATGGTCTCCATCTTTGGCGCACTACAGTCTCTACATTAGTTACCTACTCTGATGCTGATTGGGCCGGTTGTCTCGACACCAGGTGTTCTACTTCCGGCTATGGAGTTTTCTTGGGAGATAATCTGGTCTCATGATCTACCAAGAGGCAACCCACAATGTCTTGCTCTAGTGCTGAAGCTAAGTATCGTGCAGTTGCTAATGTTATCGCTAAGACTTCTTGGTTGCGTCAGTGTTGCTAGAGTTGCATGTTCCCCTACAGCGTGCTACACTTATCTATTGTGACAACATTAGTGCATTGTATCTCTTGATGAACCCAGTGCAACATCAGCGCACCAAGTACATTGAGATTGATCTTCATGTCTGAGAACGTGTTGCTGTTGGTGAGAACGTGTTGCTGTTGGTGCTGTGCGAGTACTCCATGTCCCAACTTCTTCTCAGTATGCAGACATCTTTACAAAGGGTCTTCTGACATTCATCTTCATTGAGTTCAGGTCTAGTCTGAATGTCCTACCCTGTGGGTAGTCCAGGAAGGGGGGGGGGGGGGGGGGGTTGGTTAGACAGATATAGCATGTTATGATCTCATGTATTATGTGCCTGATTTGGTTCCAATCCTCCTGGTGATTCTTTCTATAAACCATGGCTAGGTTAAGGTCCCTCTGGCCTATATATGTAACCATACCCCTGGGAATTAATCATTGTGTGATTATTCCCAAATTCCTACACTTTCAGCGGGGTTGGTGCTCGTACGGTTGGAGAGGAGGCGGCGGGATGGTTCTTACACCAGTGACCTCCAATTGTGCAATGAGCCATTGATTGGAGAGACTACACCACGGCTCAGTGTGGTCATAGGCCAGCTCACCCTTCATGGCCCGTGCGCTTCACTGCCCTACCGTTGCTCCAACCTTCGCCTCCTCCCCGGAGAGGGGTTGCCGTCCATTGGTGCTAGAGTGTGGCGCGCATGAGGTCCCTTGCGAGGAGAAGGGGAAAACGGAGAGCTGAAAGAATAGAACACGAAGCAGTACAACCATATATAACTAGTTGCAGTGGGTAATTTTGAGGAAATGTTACCCCCACAGCCGATGAAAGCAGGTGTTAGGCCGCTGTGAGATTTACATTGGAGAAAAGCTCTTTTGCAAAAGAAGGAAGGCCACAACCGATCTGTTTGGTTGGCTTTTGACTTTTTGAAAAGCAAAAGAACCTCTAAAACTTAACCAAACACACACTAAGCTAGCCAGGCAAGTGTTGGTGAACTTATCTTTTGTGTGTATGGAAATGGATGATCTTGTTCTAATTAAATAAAACACTACGGGAAAATCAATTTTTATCGTGTGCCTGAAACTTTGCTGTGTGTTTTGTTTCAAGGATGGTGTTTGCCGTGTGCTAAATCAAAATACATGACAAAATCTTTGCCGTGTATAAAAAAAATTTGACACACGGCAAAGGTGGGTGTTTGTCGTGTGTTTATCTTGGCACACGACAAACATGCTATTTGCCGTATGTTTTTCTCTTGGCACACGACAAAGATAAATTTAAATTAGATTTCGAAACCATAAATTAACTCAAATAAAAAAATTTGAACTACAAATTGTATCACTTTTGAATACTTACAACTTTATTTTGATTATTTTTTCATTACTCAATTTGATTTACAATATTGTTCACAAAATCTAATAGTCTCATATAGTTTCATGAAACATTCGATGAGACATATAAGATTCGTGAACAATGTTACTACCACTTTGTCGAATGAACAAATCACCAAAACAAAAGTTATAGATCTTTATAAGTTATACAACCTTATAGTTCAATATTTTTTTTATTTGAATGAATTTTATCAATGAAAAGCACATTTGTACTATGAAGAAGAGTGTTTGCCGAGTGCAAAATATAATACACTCGGCAAAGTCAATGTTTGCCGAGTGTATTATATTTTCACTCGAAAAACACTCTGTTTGCCGAGTGTCTGATAGAATGCACTCGGCAAAAAGGTAAACTATAAAAAGAGTGAACGTAGTTAGTAGTCACAACTGAATGTGTGGTGTAGTGGTAGGGGAGACTACGCGTGAAGGTTAGGTTGTAGGTTTAATTCTTGGTGGGTGAACTTTGCACGTAGCACGTGAAAAAACACCATGACTGGCGACTTGCAACGAGGATGGGCGGGTGGGGTTCTTGGACAGCTAAAAAAAAATTTGCTATATATTTTAGATTTTATACGATTTATATTTTACCGTCTTTGTCGTGTGCCCGACGGAATTTTTGCCGTGCGCGCTTTGCTATGGGTTTTTCAGGTTTTGCTGTGTGTATTAGGCACATGGCAAACCTCTGGTTTCCGTAGTGAAACTACCGGTGTAATGTTAGTTGGATCAAGATCAATGTACCAACGCGACATGTGTCCTCAGCCAAGCACAGCTCATCAAGTGGTATTCTGTAATGTGGTAGTGTTAGGACGCTGCAAGCTACTAGTATAACTTGATTCTTATTAGAAGTAGTCTTGAGTCAATAAATTCCATCCTAATTTACCAACCATGTGTTCCTTGATTACTTAGTTCGTACCTATACAAGAGTGGTATATAAGTGTGTTTTGAAGTTTGAGATGTATATCGATAAAGGGTGCTACCATAGGAGCAGAGTGGCGCAAAAATATATTTCCTTACAGTTTAGGTGTTTCGGTTCCATTTCTCTCTACTCCATGTCTTTGTTCTGAGAATGGAATAGGTTTTGGAAGCATCGGGAGAAGATAAGGCTGCACTTATCGAGCCTGACTGCCAAGAAGAACTTAGAGTTCCGGGATGTGGTTAAATTCGACTGCACCGCCTCTTCCGTGTCCATTAAACCTTCAGATCAAGGCTGGAATGTCCCTCTCTTTGTGCACACACAACACTAGTGGCTAGGCAGTTTGCAGGAGTATCAGGGCCTCGACATGTCCGGTCACCTTCTCTAGTGGAGAACAGTTCCGGGCTGTGATGGACGAGAGTAATGGGATCCCATGCCTCCGGCAACTCCTGGCTGAATTGTTGCTTCCGTACATCCGTCAACACTGAAGACAGCTGCCTTGTCAGATGCAGTATCATGTAGCAACACTGAACCATGCAAGGACACCCGCTGCCTTCCAAATCCTCCTGGCACTTCCGGATCACCCTATCATTAGAGAAGTATATTGCGCACCTGAATCGAAAGCTGTACGACTGCATCTGTTGCTGCTGTCGATTTATTTTCACAAATTTTAGCAATGCAAGATGATTTTACCAAGCTTCCGTTTCCCCAAAACACTATGGAGTATTAAATTCAACGTGTTACTCTTCTGTCTTACCCCCTCCAATTCGTCGAGAACTATCCAAATTTTAACCTCCAGCTTGCAATTAAATAATCAACAAAACAAATGCATTTAAATTATTGACTGGAGATAAAACAATGCATGTTTTGAACATGTGAAAAATTGACTCAGAAGTCTTTTGAATATATAGTCATTATTTTAGTTTGATAATTAATTATCAGATTATTTAGATTTGATTTAAAAAAACAAAGGAAACAACTTCTTACAGACTCATGTATATCTGTTCATCGTTGCCCTACTCATTTAAACCTTAGGAAATTGTTATAAAAAAGGATTAGGTAATAATCGATCAAAACTATTCAACCACCAAGGCATTATAATCAAGATATCTAGACTAAAATCAGGCACATGACTATCTAATAGAATGTTGATATCTAGCTTGCACATCCTTCGTGAAGGCGTTGCCGAGGAGTCTTATATTGCTACATCTAGAAAGCATGTTGGCGGATTGGAAATGCAAGTGTCTTTGATGCACATATCGGTCTAATAAGTTGTCGTCATGTTTTAATGTACAGAGTTCATGTTTGTGTTATCTATTTGTAACCTGTGGTCTGCGACGTATTTATTTAGCCAGGTGGGCTTCACAAGCGACTATATCAATGAGTTAAGGTGGATCCCCGCCCCCCTCTCCACCCCTTTCCTGTCGACCATAGAAATAAAGTTTTGGTAGTTCTTATAGTTAACTAATATTTTGCATTTCACTCATTAATATTTTTGGAACAAATCAAAAGAACACATGCATACAGTACCAAGTTTTATATTTTTTTACCTTCCGTTTTTACTCCATTCTGCTCCCTAGTGTCGTTACTCCCACATTTAAAATTTCATTTTATTGAAGATGGAACTTATTCTTTTATGAAAACAAGAACTTTTAGTTACATCATTCATTTTTGGGATCTTTTGTTTAAGGTGCGAACTAGAGGAGCGCCTGTGCGACAGGCAGGCTACGATTACACCGCTATAGTGCTTAAATGATATTTAGCGGCGGCCAATGTTGTGGTCCGCCTCTAACAAAATATTATTTTAGAGGCAGACCACATTCTAATCCACTGCTAACAAGGACTGCCTCTAAAAACTAAGGCCCGTTTCAACCCATTCGGCCCAACTCACCCAGCCTCCTCCCAAGAACTAACTCATTCTCAGTTCTCAAAAAAAAAAAAAACCTAACTCATTCTCCTTCTCCGTTTCTTTTTCTCCACTAAACCATCACCTCTCTCCCTCAGCACCAAGGTAGGGAGCAGCAGCGGTCATCGCCATCTTCAGAGGCGCACGGGCGGCACGAGCGGCCCCCTTCTGCGCAGCCCTCTATGGTGGCGCATGAGCAACATGGGGTGCCCAGATTCGGCCGCCGCCGTCTCCGGCAGCACAGGGGCAGCACAGGTTGTCCTTCTCCTGCTGCCGCCCTCTCCAACGGCATACGGGCTGTGCTGGGCGCCCGGATCCGGCCTCTGCCATC
This sequence comes from Eleusine coracana subsp. coracana, assembly GCA_032690845.1. Classification (NCBI taxonomy): domain Eukaryota; kingdom Viridiplantae; phylum Streptophyta; class Magnoliopsida; order Poales; family Poaceae; genus Eleusine; species Eleusine coracana. Next base: position 6,431,405 of record CM064430.1, read on the forward strand.
CCTGATGGCGCATGGGCAGCGTGTGGCGGACGGTGGCTGGACCAGGCCACCTAGTGTTTTTTTTTGAATTAATATGTAGCAATGAGTGACATATCCGCCTACTGCTACAGTAGATTTTTCAGCGGTGAGCACTCTAACCCGCTGCTATAGATGTTTATTTTTAGCTACGCAAGCATTATAGCGGATTATGTGCCTCGCCACTATGCAACAGTGTTCTTCTCTTGTAGTGTTATTGTTGATGGAGAGGGTGGTATACATAAGTGTCTTGAAGTGGAAGCTTTACATTGGCTTCTCTTGAAGAGTGTTCTACGTACCCAAGGTGCATATTAGGTTGCATAGATTTATATGTACAGCTACAAATTGTTAGTACACGACGTATATGTTAGGTTTTAGAGGCATAAAGGAAAATCCATGTTGACACTCAATTTTTAGATAAAAGGAAATTCTATTTCATCCAAAGGAAAATCCATGTTGACACTCCATTTTAAGATAAAAGGAAATTCTATTTCATCCAACAAATGAAAAATGCATCCCAGTATGACGAGGTTCAGAGTAATGTTTGCATTGCAAGGAAGGTTCAGACATATTACGTGTATCTCTTGCATATACAGAAAAGGATGAATAAAATTAACTGGCTCTGCAAAAATGTATTCTATCAACATAAATAGCACTAATTTCAACATGTGTCCTTTGGCTAATAGTTTGTGAAATGGTTGTCTGTAATGCAACGAGCACATTTCATGACTGGAGTAACTCATATTGGAAAGGGCCCTTGAGTTAATGACATGATTCACCTACAGTGTCTTTCTTATTTGGTTCTTATCCAACACGAGGGCGATATATAAGTGTTTTGAGACTTGAGATGTATATGAGTTGCGCAAATTCAGTTGCCTTCAGTTTCCAGTGCTTCTGTTCCTTCATCTCTACTTCTTATCTCTTATCTGTGCGCTGAGAATAGGTTTTGGAGGCGTTGGGAGAAAATCATGCGGACCTAAGAGAGGATGAGAGGGACCCTTGCTTCGGCTTCTATGAGCCCATCAAAGTACAGATGGAAGCAATGGAATGCATGAATGTGAAAACAGTGATCAATGAATATGGATCGAATCTGATCCAAACTAAATTTGACTCCCTGGCAGCAATTGAAGCAAAGAGAGCAATGCAATCTGGTGGGAAGATGTCGTATGCTGAGGCTGTTGCAGGCCCGAAAACTCTAACAGAGCATATGGCACTAGAAGGGGACCCATCCAAGGAGGTAGGACAGGCTACTTCACCAAGCCCGGCGCATGGTACTCAAGAAGAACCAAAATTTGACTCAAGTCAAGAACTTGATCTGATGGTGATCGATAGTACACAAAACCAAGAGACGATGGATGAGACTGAGCAAGAGGCGGCAGTAGAGGAAGGAAAAGTTAAGGGGGTGAATTGCAATAACTCGCCTGTCATTGATGAGCCTCAATCAGGAAAAATTTTCTATGGCGCCGGTGCCATAGAAAATATATGGCAGCGCCTATAAAAATTGGCCACGTAGCACAAGAAATCTCTATTTGTTTCACGTCTGTTTTCTGTTTTCCATGTTGCCCGGCTGTCATCTTTCTCATATACGGCACCAGCAATTAGACCGTGAGCTTTGATTTATAACTTAATAATACAAACAAGAATGAACATATACCAGCAATATTTTGGGGAATTTGTCTGAATGAACATATGGAGACAAGATACAGAGATCATACAAAATTAACGATTTGAGCAACCCAAATAGCTCCACGATTTGGGAATTCTGTACTGATTTCCTCGGAATGAAACATCCAAGCAACCTAATACAACCAAGATCTTCACTACTGCTTTTGTATTTCATTTTCCAGTAAGAAATTTGAGTGAACATTGCAGTAATCATGGTATAGATTTTTACAGATTGCGGATGATGTTACTACAACATCTGAGTTGTTACAGACTAGGCCACCAAAATCTGCCATCACAACAGTAGATACGCTATCGACAAACAGATTAACAAGAACCATATATATCTTCATGAGGATTCAAAACAATTATAGTGCTATAACGTCATAGCATGCTAGGGGACTGAAAAACAACGAATCCAGTATATCTACAGGAAGCAGTTACCCGGTTGAGCCTCGCCACTGCCGCCGGCGCAGGAGTCCGCATCTTGGCCCCCTGAGCCCATCCAGCGAGACGCCGACGCGTGTCCACACGGCCGAGGAACACGGCAAGAAACCGCCAGGCCTCAGGTTTGGTGGCCTTAGCGAGGGGAAACGAGGAAGATGGGAGGCACGAGTCGCTCTTGCTGGCGGCGCGCTCCAGACAGACGCGGCTGAGGAGAGGTGGAGCGCATGGCTTGATGGGACGGGAACTAGAGGCGAGGAGAGGTGAAGGCACAGGTAGGAAAAAAATTTCGGTGAAATTTCACCGAAATATCTGATATATCATATTTATCGGTAAGGTTTGATATATTTTTTATGGTCAAAATTTTATTATTGACTATGTTTATTCAATAAAAATTACTTTTATTATATATGTAACTATGATAGTTTATAGATTTAAAACTATTTTTTCTCAGCTAGGAAAAAAATTTCGGCAAAATTTCACCGAAATATCTGATATATCATATTTATCGGTAAGGTCTGATATATTTTTTATCGTCAAAATTTTATCATTGACTATATTTATTCAACAAAAATTACTTTTATTATATATGTAACTATGATAGTTTATAGATTTAAGACTATTTCTTCTCAAATTATACAAAAAATTTTAAAAAATAAATTATTTTATTTACCAAAATTGCTGATATTTCCGAAATATCATGTTTATCGATGACCACCGATATTTTTTTTCTACCGCTATTTTGTTCCTAGGTTGGGAGCGCCTTCATCTTCCCGATGGCCTCCTTGTACTTCTCCTGGTACTCCCGGGTGAGGAGGTGCACCGTCTGGAGGAGGCCAACGGGGACAAAGGAGCAGGCCCAAGGGAACTAGCTCGCCGGTGCAGGGCAAGAGGCGGTCAGCGCAGGGAGAGAGGAGGGAGGGAGGTGAGAGCGACCAGGAGAAAGGGGGTGACGGCCACGGAGGGAAAAGAGTTAGGTTCAGTGTTGAGTAATGGCATATATAGTATATAAATATGATTTGGACCATCGGATCAAGAATGAACGAACAAGAATGGTTGGCTCGTGTAGGCAACGACCCAAAGTCAGGTTTGTGGCCTCTTTGATATTATTTTTACATTTTCAACTAAGTAATGTATTATTGTGCAACAACTTACCAAAATAATTTTCTTAAACATCTCATTACATTTTTTTTACATGAAATAGAATACACAAATACTATTGTATATGAGTTTCAAGAATTTTTTAACTTATTTAATATTTTCTCTCATTTAAATGAATTTCTACAAGGTTATGAAATTAATTCAAAATTAAACTACATCTGCATCTAATAAAATATAGTTTTGGTTCATAATCTTTCCATAAAAAACTAAGATAGTTTTTCATAATGTGAAACCATACATTGTTCACAAAAGGATACATCTCTCACATAGTTTCTTACAACTCAAGTCAAACTTTGGGATTTGAACACCTTTTAATATTTTTGACCTCTAATGCACCTCAAACTTAGACAAAACATTATATTTAGGATAATATTTGAAAATATGAAGTTATATTACCAATTATTCTTCAAAAAATGCTTTCCTATTATATGCTAAATTACAAGAAATAAAAAAATATAAAACCGACCCAAGAAATAGCAAATAAATATACAAACAAACACCCTTGAATGAAACATGTGAATTTTAGAAAAAAATATGAAAAAAGAACCATCAAATTTGGAATTTATATGAGGAAGCAATACCAATTACAAATTTTTATTTAGGATTGAAAAGAAAAACGGAAAGATTCGACTGTTCTTCAGCGAATCTAGCTGAATACAATGACATGGCAGGACAGGATTGGTCCAGTAGGTTTCACGCGGGTCTGCCCCAGTACAGTCTGGTCTCCATATCGTATATGAGATTTAAACTTCAGAGGCCAACGATACTGCACAACTAGCTCAATGGTAAGGTCGTTTATTTTAGGGCCTCATACCCAGGTTTGAACCCTTTGTTCTATTGTTTTTCAGATTTTTTTAGCATTACTATGTAAGCTATAAATAAATTACATAATCTAGTGTCACCACAAAAGAGAAGTTTGCCTGGTGGTAGAAATGGTTTCTTGTAACCCATATGTATAGGTTTCGAACCCCTTGTTTTGCATTTGTTTTTTTGTCCTTGACGTGGGCCGAAATGGCCGGTTGACCTGGTGATGTGGCCGTGGTGGCCGGCAGCAGGAACTGGCACATGGGCCCCAAGCAGCAAGCAGGAGCAACCAGCGCAGCACACTGAACAACAAGAGGCAAGCAGCGGCAGGAGCAGAGTGAGCTACGTCTTTTTGTGAAAGAAATGTTGCTTTCATCCTACAGTACCTAATCATTTCTAATCATTATTATTGCTAATTACCTCTGCTAGTTTATTCAGTTTATAGCTAATCCTTTTACCCTGTCATCTAGTTGAAGTAACTAACGATTGGATATTTTTTTGTTTTTCGCTTGATTTGTATCGTAGAGTCATTATTATTATGTCTAAAAGTCATTTTCTAAAATGTCTCATATATGCCTTGTTATGCATTGTCTCTACGAATGTAGTGACACTTTATAAATCATCTGTATGAAATTAGTTATAACTTTGTAGAGGCATTACACAATGCCTCAATAAACTTAGAGATATTATTAATACAATATTTAACTATGTGAAAAAATACAATATAGATGTGAAGTTTTAAACTCAAGACCTCATGGTGAAATAAGAACATGTTAAGGTTTGCTAGCCAACTAACCTACCCATGATATTACATATATATTCATAGTTTATTCTTAAGAAGTGTTGTAAACTAGTAAAATAATGCCTCTAGAAAAGCATAAGGTGCCGCTAGTAATGTCTCTACAAGATATAGACATTTTAAACATGTCATAAAAATATCTCTATGCTATTTATTTTCAGACACTTTACAAAATCCCTCAAACAATGCCTCGATTGTCGATGTGACATATTATTTTTCTAAATTTTCAAAAATTATGCCTCTACTTTTGAGATAAATTTTAAAGTACCGTAAAAAGATGTCTTTACAACATATATAGAGGCATATTAGAAAAGTGCCTCTAACAAAGTGTCACTATGAGAGGTTTTTGTTGTAGTGTCTTGCTTCAAATAGTAGTGACAATAGCTTCATTTAGTGATAGTAGGATTCACTTCTCACTTATTCATTTAGTAGCGATATTAGCTTTCAACACTCATTTCTTTATTTGTTAGTAATAATAATATTAACTTATTCAATATCTCTCTTTGTGTGCGTTCACTTGTGCAGAGTCCCTCGGAACCGCCAGATTAATGGTCGTCATGGGACAGGGCCGCGCAGCAGCAATGACCGTCTTGGGGGGCCACTAAGTTAGTTTCATGTTCGTGATGGAGTTTGTGACGATACTTTGTTTATTTGCATGTTTCTAATGGATATTTGTGATGAATGATAATTTGTGCTATGTATCATATTTGTGATGGATCATAATGTTGTGGTATTTGAATGTTGAATGTGATGCATATTGTGATATATATTGTATGTGTGTTTTGGATGATCCGGGGACACTAATATTTATTAATTTGTGTCTGTATTTAGCCTCTATACCTTATGAAAAAACCATGACACACGGCACAGATACAATTACTGGGAACCATATGTGCCATATGCAGAAACCATTGTGCACGGGACAATTAAATTTGTGCCGTGTGCCAAGGCAGAGGGCACACGGCACAGATTCCATGTGTGTCGTGTGCCTTATAGCCAGGCACACGACAAGGGGGAGGGGGTTTCGGCCATAGACCTAACGGCCTGACAGCCTTTTCGTCATCGACCGCTTTGACCCATGGCACAGATTATGTTGTGGGAGCGATATTTGGCACACGGCACAAACTATTTGCCGTATGTGAGGTGCCGTCGGCTTTGTGCTGTGCGCGGTCCATAGCAGATTGGCACACGGCACATACTTGTTTTCCTGTAGTGTTGCTTGTGACAACTGGCAACTTTCGATAGAGGAAACATGGTTCAAAAACAGTCTCAAGAAGCACTCTTTAGCACTTGCATTATTCACACTATCGGTTTTTGGAATAATTAGCCACTCCATATCCAAACCAACGAGGAGCGGTTTTTCATTCGGCCAGATCTCATCAAGAACTAGATGACGATGCTGCTATCGGAGGTGACCGTTGTGTTGATGTTTAGTGGTGGAACTTGATGTCGATGATGTGCGTCGTGTTGACAGCACATAACATATTTGTTTCGGAATGTCGATCCATACTACTGCTATTGAAAAAACATGTTTCTTATTTTTTTTAGAAATATGGCAATTGCCACTTTCTTCATTGGAGTTGGGTGTGGGACGGGAGTTCAAGCCCTCGTCGGCTCAGCACTCCCATGCGTGTTTTGCCACCAGGCCACAGGTATGTCCGTAAAAACCATGTTTCTTCTATGCTTGTTTCATCTATGCTCTGACAAGACTCAGAGTACCTTACGATACAAATATATCTATTCTCAATAGATATCAAAATTAAACATGTTCAAAGAACATGAACAAATAAGAGTGGCGTAGACAACTAAATCTAATATCAGCACTTGGGGTCTGAAAGATTCTCCCGTAGGTTACTCTGTCGTTATTGACTACATAGAGGACACGAATGATACCAGGTGGAGACTGCGGTTGATGTAGCCTTTGTCGCTTAGGGACTACCACAAAACAGCGGTTTCTCCAGATTTGATCTCATTTTCCACTGGTGAGATCAGTTTTTTTATCTCACAATTAGGAAGGCCACGACGGCGGCCAGAAACGGTGGTGGTGTTTTGGGTCGCGAGGAAGAGAGGGTGTTCCAGGATAGAAAATATGCTAGCAGTCGAGCCTTTGAGGGTGTTTAACGGTGGATCTGTTCTATTTATATTTGGGTTGTCTAATTAAAAGTTGGATCTTTTTCTTTTATTTGTGGGATTTTCAAACCTATTTTTCTTTTTTTTCAAGACATCGTGGTTGCAATGTCATCTCCTTTTATCAATAAACAGATAGGTGCAATATAAAGTTATAAGCGGACATTGTATTTGTACGCTGAGTAAAAGTAGGAGACCAAGATTTTGTTAGATGGACGGGTAGCCGTGGAATGTCAAACACCTATCCACGCTGAATATAATGGATGGCCAATAATACTGTAAAACTTTCATGCCGCCGTGATCCAATTTTGGAGGTGCCATCATGACTGGATGAAAGTGTTCTAACTCTAATGTGTAAGCATTGGTTGGTGATTGATACATATAAAAAAACTTATGTTACGTAAAGATGGATTGGAGATATCTGTTATTCATTGGAGATATAGACGTGGATTCTGTGAACCTAAGAGTCAGTAAATCTTTGTTAAAATTAGATTAGAGGATCCTATTTGAAAATTGAAAGACTGCACGTGTATATCTTAGAGTTCCATCAGTATACGTGCATATTGCTATACTTAATCAACGATCAGCGTGGGATTTAATTATTTTTTTTTCTTTTGTGGCTGCGGAGGTTCGATCTCTGGCTGGAAAACCCATGTTGCGGGGTAAACATCATGGGGTACATTGTTGTAAAGGGCTAGATGCTAGTACAATATTTGATAGATGAAAAATTAATGATCGGATCTTTTACTTTTTTGTGAGAATTTATAGGCTATTTCTCTTTTTTTTCTTGACACCAAGATGAGAAATTATTTTCTTTTATTATTAAATAGATAGATAGATAGATAGATAGATAGATAGATAGATAGATGGCCAACACGGTCACACACAAATGTATATGCAACTGAGAGTACTAACTTTTTTACTGTAGACATGTTCTCTCTCAAAATCGCTTCTCACATTGGTGCTTGCCATAGCTGCACACAACTTGGTTCAGCAATATTAATCACTTTCGTGAACACATTTTTGCTGTGTGAATGTAACACACTACACATCCAACTAGAAACATTACACGGTCGAGGTGGGTGGGGGGTGTTCCTCCAATCCGTCGATAATATGTTGGGTACAACTAAACAAACCATCCCCATATATCACTTGGACTTTGTGGCTAATTCTCACATATAAGTTATCGATTATATATATATTTGATCAATAAAAGGAGTCTTCACGTTTTCTCCCAAGGCTTAGAAATTACCATATAAATCAGAGAAAAAAAAATACCCACCACTGTTATTATGTTAATATTAGTCCAAAAATTATATATATATTTGACCAACAAAAAGAGTCTCCACGTTCGCTCCCAAGGCCTAGAAATTACCATATAAATTAGAGAAAAAAAAAAGAAAAAATTATCTACCACTGCCATTATATTAACATTAGTCCAAAATACCCTTATACATAAAAGAAAAATTACCCACTACTACCATTCAAAAATATTTATACTTAATGTGAGGACTATCATGCTTCCATCTGTACTCCAACTACGTGAATGGTTTTTCTAATTTGTTTTGGCCCCTTGCAATGGAGTATCCGTCCATGAAAGTAAGCATCTTTAGATGTCATTCTAAAATACTAAATCCACCACTGTAATTAAATAACATAGCCTAAAATACCCTATTTATTTTAGTTTTGTATTGAACATGAGGAAAAAATGAATCTTACTCCGGCTATTACATTTTTGTTCGTACGCCAATTACGTGAATGATTTTTCCTTTTTTTTTGGATCCTTGCAATGGAACACCCGCCCATGAAAGTAAACATGTTAGCTATCTTCCCAAAATATTTAATTGAAATAATTAGAGATAATGTCGACCACGCAACAATCTTTATTTAAGACATTCCTCGAGAGTAGAGATACCCCATCCTGTTGATGGCGTGAATGATGGTGAGCTGCCACAGATTTTGAGCATGGGCCACCAATATTATATGAGGTCATGCACAATCTGACACCAATAGCTATGGCTTTGACATCAAAGCATGTGGATGTGATCCTATCAATTATTATTTGTGACATCTGATTATCCTCCATTTACCAATGGATTCGTAAGTCCTAGATGCAGAAATCAGTCCTTTATATGCTATGCCCTTTATAAAATGAGGGAATTCGCTTAAATGGAAAACGAGTATGAGGCAAAAACTAAACCATAGGTCTCGCCGCTTCCGTCCTTAGGACATCAACAATTCAAAAAGAGCACTCCTCTTCATATCGATCAATGCGTATTCAGCAAATAGCCTGCTTTTTAGCTGTTCTCGACAATGAGATATTTGAATTATGAAACAGTAGAAGTTATCAAACATAATTAAATCATCACAAATCTGATGCTTTATCTACTGTATGTCTTATTAATGAAATACATACTCATGCACCATGTCCAAAAAAGCTTATTTGATGGTATGGCTTTGCAACTCAAAGATATAGCTGATGATTACAAGGGCCGAGTGATGGCTTTTGTGCCTTGCTAACATGATTTTTCTGACAATGCAATAGAAGACAAGTAACACGAAACAACTGCTAGAGTTGTCAAACAGAGATGCCCAAACCAGACTATACTACATATATAGATGACAAGACAGATAATGACAAATGATAGACCTATATTATAGTAGAATTACAATTGACTAAATTAAGATACTAGATAATTTTAGATGTATTATAACCTCACATCCTTTGCAAATAGATTGATATAAAGAAAGTGTCCAAGAATGACGTTAACAATGTTGCCATTGTCTTAAGAGCCATGTATAATACCAGCTAGGGCTCTTACGCGAGATTTATGGTGGCTAGACGTTTAGATTCATATGTTTGCATGTATTAGAGATACAGGGTTATTTTGGGTAGTTTTTTTTGTAATGGCAGGGTCATGTATAATACCAGCTAGGGCTCGTACGCGAGATTGATGGTGGTTAGATGTTTAGATTGATATGTTTGCATATATTAGAGATATAGGGGTATTTTGGGTAGTTTTTTTTGTAATGGCAGTGGTGGGTAATTTTTTCTTTTTCTTTTTATCTGATTAACGTGGTAATTTCTAAGCCTTGAGAGCGGACGTGAAGTATTCTTTTGTTGGTCAAATATATATAATAGACATAATCATCATCATTTCACTTTCTTACTATGATGTGATAACAATCACAAGTGGTACTCAATAACCGTGAGGGACGACGACTCGAATCAATTTACATCCTACAGGAGAAACCCAAGCACAAGACACACGCACACTCATGAAGAGTCACGTATGACCACCTGTTGGGTTTAGTCCCACATCAGATATTAATGATGGGAGAGCCCAACTTATAAGGTAGAGGTTTAACGCACGGAAGCAATAACGGATCTATCAAGGCACACGATGCAAGATCACAAATGACATGAGGGAACGATATTTGTTAACGAGATTCAGCCGAAGCCTACATCCCCGGGGCATGACTACGGCGCTCCTCCCCAATACGCAATACTGGCCGCTATGAGGTCTCGGCGAGAGCCGTCGCCTCCTCCCTGCGAGCCTATCGCTATGTCGTCATGGTTACAATAGCGGCCCTCCTCTCATATTTATGAGGAGCCGGTTATAGAGTTTGATACAAACTCTACACCTACCGCTAATAGAACTCAAAGTCCTAAGCGTAACCAAACTCGTACATAATATTCAACACATATTCCAACAAACTCCACCTTGGTGAATATTCCACCATCCTGAAGCCGTCATGCGTGAACCTCCATGTACATGGACTTGAGTTGTAGACTTTGCAGCTCACGCAGAACCGCTCGACGAGTCCAACACCTTAGACTCGCCGCCGAACAGAATCGTGCTATCCCTGCAACTTCATCTTCCATGACTCCATCTGCAACTGAACATTCTTGTAGCTTGTACAAATTAGATGTCATCCTCTCTCCTATCATCACAGCCATGTCTCCCTTCATGATCTTCATGGTTTTTCCATCTGGCTCAGCCCGGAACAACAAACCATCACGATGTAGAGCCCCAAGCGAAATTAGATTCCTCCATAGCTCCGGCACATGCTTAACACCTCGAAGCACCTGCTCACCTCCGTCCAGTGTCTTGATCTTGATCTCACCTATTCCAATAACAGGTTGCCCCCTGTCATCTCCCAAATAAGCTTTGCCAAAATCACCCAACTTGTACGAAGAGAACAACTCCCTGTTGTAAGTCACATGAAAAGAGCTTGCTGAATCTAACATCCACGCTTCTGTTGACTGCCTCTTGATAGCCAACGAGAGAACATCACCGTCACTATCCGAGTCACTCTTCGGAGTTGCCACACTAGCACTTGGTACCTTCAATGGACAATCCTTTCTCTTATGTCCCAACTCCTTGTAATCAAAGCACCGCACCTTCTACTTCTTCTTCTTGCTCTTGTCGTCCACCTTGCCTCTAGCATGCTCACCTCTAACAACCAAACCTTCAGTATGAGTTTCATCTATCACATTATTCTTCCTTCTTAGCTCTTGAGCTAACAACACTACAGTAATATCCTAAATCTTGATGGTTTCCTTGCCGTATGTCAGAGTCGTGACTATATGCTCATAGGACGATGACAACGAGCATAGAAGAATTATTGCCTTGTCTTCATCATCAATTTTTACATCTAGCTATCCTAGATTCGTAACCCTTTGATTGAAAACATTTATGTGCTCCGCAAGATCTGACCCCTCATGCAACTTCAGCCCATACAATTTTTGCTTCAAATACAACTTGGTCATCAAAGTCTTGCACAAGAATTGACTCTCTAGTTTGGTCTAGATTTCCTTCGGTGTAGTGAACCCGATGACATGGTACATGACCTGGTCTGACAGACACAACCGTATGGTTGCAGCTGCTTGCGCTTGCTTCTCCTCCCACTCGTCATCCTCCATCTTGACCGGCTTCTTCTCCTTCAAGGTAGCCAAAAGACCCTGTTGTGCCAACAGATCTTTCACCCTTATTTGCCATAAGCTAAAGTTGCCACTGCCATCAAACTTCACCATCTCAAATCTGGTACCCGTCGATGCCATCCCGCCGACACGTGACTTCACCGGTCCTTTGTCACCGATCTTGTCACCTGATTCGCTCGCCTCGTTGACCTCAACAGCAGGTGAATCACCTTTTTCTTCGTTGTCTGACACAACCAAGTTCTAGTCCTTGGTTGTCAGACTGCTCCGACAGTCCGATATCCATGTGAGGCTCTCGAGATATTCCAGGTTTATGATCATGGCTCTGATACCACTTGTTAGAGTGCGGCCTAGCTCGTCCCGCACACGAGCCCCTACCGCTAGCCCAGGTCACTACGGGCCTATCAAACCATAGGCCTAACTGGAGCCCCAACCAAGATCTTGAGGTGTCTCAGGACCTTGGTTCGGGCTCCAGTTCGGCCTATGGTTTGATAGGCCCGTAGTGACCTGGGCTAGCGGTAGGGGCTGGTGTGCAGGACGAGCTAGGCCACAAGTGGTATCAGAGCCATGGTCATAAACCTGGAACATCTCGGGAGCCTCACACGGATATCGGACTGTCGGATTAGGTCTCTCGGGCCACACGATTATCAGGCTGTCGGAGGGGTGTCCACCCGGGTGTGAAGGGGAGATGGGACCACCCGATGTGTGATGGGAGAGATTGTTGGGTTTAGTCTCACATCATATATTGATGATGGGGGAGCCCAACTTATAAGGTGGCGAGCCCAACTTATAAGGTCGGAGAGACCTCACCTATCAGGCTAGTCTTTTGGGTTGAGGTGTCTCAGGACCTTGGTTAGGGCTCCAGTTGGGCCTGTGGTTTGATAGGCCCGTAGTGACCTGGGCTAGCGGTAGGGGCTCGTGTACGGGATGAGCTAGGCCGCACTCTAACAAGTGGTATCAGAGCCATGGTCATAAACCTAGAACATCTTGGGAGCCTTGCACGGATATTGAACTGTTGGATTAGGTCTCCCGGGCCACACGATTATCGGGCTATCGGAGGGGTGTCCACCCGATTGTGAAGGGGAGATGGGGCCACCCGATGTGTGATGGGGGAGATTGTTGGGTTTAGTCCCACATCATATATTGATGATGGGGGAGCCCAACTTAAGGTGGAGGGAACCTCACCTATCAGGCTAGTCTTTTGGGTTGAGGTGTCTCAGGACCTTGGTTGGGGCTCCAGTTGGGCCTGTGGTTTGATAGGCTCGTAGTGACCTGGGCTAGCGGTAGGGGCTCATGTGCAGGACGAGCTAGGCCACACTCTAACACCACCTTTCACAAGACACCGTAGGGCCGGTCTGAGGCCACCTTTCTCGAGTACACTTCACCCCATGCAATGGCCACGCGCGGAGCCATCCATGGGTAGCCCGTGCAATCTCCCTTCGAACATACCCAATTCCACTATAACCCGCTTCATCACCAAAAGAGAGGTTGGGTTGCCATCCAAAAGTACGATAATCAAGTTACGTCAGTTTCCCAGTTTCTATATGAAGGCATGTATTTTATACTGTTCAAACTTGCTCAACAGGACCACACTCGCATCGGTCCTTAATCGACACAAACGGGGCTATGGCAAATAGTGGCCAACCTTGTCACCTCAACCTACACATGCACTTCCCCGTCCAGTCTCAAATTAATTCATCATTATCACGTGAAAGTTACCGATGACTCAATATTAAGCATAGTAAAATCTAACAAATGACTGCAACTCAATTTTGTGATTGATGACTCGATATTAAGCATAGCAAAATCTAACGAATGGCTGCCCAAGTAGACCTATAGCCATAGGATTTATCTTTGCTATATGCAACTAGGGTTTCAATTAATTCCTACGCGTAATGCACAATAATGACACACATACATGTGATACAAAGTAAAAACTTTAAAAATATAGGTGTGCATTGGAGCTTGTCTTGAGTCCGAGCAATGTTAGCATACACAAAGTTATAGCCAAAGCATCATCTAACTCTACAGTACCATACTCTTTGTCCTCGTTACCGGCTTGTTCCCTAGTAAAATTATGCATGATGCAAGTCAAGAACATGGCAAGGAAATTCATGGAACTTCCTTAACTACTAGATGCAATGACACGATGCATATGAGTAGATGTATGTTCGGTGTTACCATTAAGTGCTAAATTATTTTGTTATATATATTTGCTTCCTTGACAATGCGAGATTGACTATGCATTGCGACTAACAATGATGCGAGCAACATGAGCAATATAGGGGCAAGACATCACAATAAAATGAATAATTAACACTAGCAATGTGTTAAGGTAGTAATGTTGTTATCTTGTTTATGAAAACATGCACTCCCATTTCTTGAGAAGCCTTTAGTTAACATGCATGATCCAACTAAAGATGCTAGGGTGTAGCATGACAACATGAGTATGAGATTATTTAGTAAGAAAGGTGACTAGGCATTTAGTAAGATAACACTCATCAGCATGACTATTTATTATCCTAGCATTTAAATAGCCCTAAAGGAAGGTAAACGCATAACTTTCAATTTGGTAACATGATATGGGCAAATTAATTCACATATGAGTTACATGCAACACAGAGAACATACATGTAAGAATTGAGAATTTAAACATGCACTAATGAGGAGTAATGGTTTTATTTGTTATTTTTTGCTTATTAAATTCATTCATAAATAAATATGAAGTTTTAGTGTGTTTTAGCAATTGATTAGAATAGTATATACTTAAAAGAGTCCAAAAATTTATTTGCAATTTTTCCATCAAGTAGATTTTTTTGGGTTGAATTTTAAAGTTACAACAAGTTCTTTTCCTCATTAAATCCATGCACAATTAATTATTTGGTGAGGCTCTGATTTGTAATTTTATTAAAATAGTAAATATTACTAGGAGTCCAGAACACATTTTTTTGTATGATTCTTCCAAGTAAATTGTTGTCAGGTTCCAAAGTTGGAAACAAGTATTTCTGGTACATCTTTAAAGGGTAAAGCAAAAACCTGGCCATCGGGCCTCATTATCTCGGCCCAGCCACAACAGAGCAGCGGGAAGCCATCCTGGGCCAAACCGGCCCAGACGAATGGTGGCCCGAGGCCACTACTTGGCCCATCTGGCCTCTGATCTGGCCGGAGCCTAGGCCATGGCGCGAGGCTGCACAAACGCAAGCCGAGGCGGGTCAGAGGGAAGATAGAGGGAGAGTGTAGGTCACCGGCGCGAGGAATCGGAAGCAGGCGCACCGAGCTTGGAGGAAATGGGCGAGGACCGTCGGTCGGAGCCGAGGAAGAAGGGTCCGAATTCGCCGGTGTCACTAGGAGCGGGGAGGAGCGGGCTCGCAGATAGAAAGAGGAGGTGCAGGCGGAGCCTAGGGGAAGCTCGGCCGGGGAGGGGAAGGAGTCGGTACTGCCGGGCAAGCTCACGTGAAGCTCGGGCGGTCATGAAGCTCGACTCGGAGAAAATCGTCGATTCGCATCATTTGACGGTGAGCGGGAGGGAGCCAGGGCTGCAGGGCAACTCGGCCGGGGCTGGCGGGCGTCGAGGCGGACGGGCGACGCGAGGTCTGACTCGGCGGCTATGGACGCAAGAGCGCTTGGGAGGGAGAGAAACCAGAGAGAAGAGGAGAGGGAGACCGAGAGTGAGAGGGCGAAAGTGAGGGCGACCAGGGGCGTCTTGACCTCAGGTATGGGGTCGTCGGAGGTCGACGACCAGCTCACCGGAGACCACGCGGCGGCCGGCGGGCGACCACTCGGGCTAGGCGGGCGGCCACAGTGGTGTGTTTGTTCAGGGTCGCTCACTTTAACAACGGTTTTAGAGCAATAAAACAGGTCCAAATTTAAATATTTCTCCACCACTTATAGATAATGGTTTGTAGCATCCATTTTGGTGACATGCACAAAAATAGGAGACAGGGATTCAGAGAAATTGTGTTTTGAAAATGCTAGCCACACTACGGGAAACTGATGATATGCCGAGTGCAGAGGGATTTGGCGAGAGCAATCAACCGGGCACTCGGCATCTTCCAAATTGCCGAGTGTAACGCGACAAGGCTCTCGGCATATATCAAACACACGGTACCAAGGACGTTTGCCGAGTGTAAAGCCACTAGACACTCGGTAACAAATACGCAACCCTCGACAACTAAAAACACCCGACAACCCGTGTGGGGATCCAGAAGGGACACAACGCTGGCCGATGACGGAATAGCCACCACCGTTAAGATATGCCGATTGCAAAAATGTAGCACTCGGCAATTAACACAGATACCGAGTGTCTACCTTAGAAACTCGACAAAATGGCCTATATGGCAAGTGTCAATCATTGGCACTCGGCAACTAGTCCTATATGCCGAGTGTTTACATGTGACACTCGACAACTATAAAAAAAACTATAACAAACATCACTTATCTATTTTCTCTTTGCATTAGTATAATATATGACAATCAATGACAAAGTATTGTATTTATATTTACTTGTTCTCTATATTATGTCAATTTTTTTGTTGAAATGTAATTTCTTGTTAAAAATCAATTTTGAACTGCAAGTACTTAAAATAATGGAATATAGTGAAAGGAAAAATAATATTTAGTTTACTAAGTTCAATTTAAATCCATATGCATGAAAATAAAATAATATTTCATGCATCTTATTTACGAAATATGAGCACGAACATGTCATTTACTTGTATTTAAATTATATAAAAAGCAAACATAGTGGGAAAATCACAAAACTTGTTATAGTATCATGATATCATATGGTAAGGTTTTGTTAAAAAATAGAGAAGAATTCATAAAAGTTATTGGATACATTCTTCACAAAATTGAACAATCTAAAACGAAGATGAATAGAGTTGAGATGGAACGATAAGATTTCCAATCAAATTGATTGTTCAATTGAAATTTACTTTTGAAACTTTTTGTATATCATAATCATTTAGTCATATCTAAATTTGGTTATTTTTTGGATCAATATGATAATTTCTTTTTTTTTAAAATATTGAGTATTGAATGAAATAAAGTTAGATTTGAGGTCAAAGTACATAAAATAACAGATTTTTTTATTACAACATCAAATTATAAGTATTTCTTGATTTTGCTTATTATATTTTGAAAATTTGTGATACATTTTTGGTTAAAATATTTTAATTTTTAAAGTAAAACAGGAAATATATTGCCGAGTGCCGTTGAGTGTGGGCACTCGACATATTCTATATTTGACGAGTGTTCTGGATCACGGCACTCGGCATATTCGTAGTTGCCGAGTGTCCTAGATCTAGGCACTCGCCATATCTATTTTGACTTAGGCTGTAGCGGGCGAGCTGCAGGCCATCTATCTCTCCTCTCTCCTTTCTCTCTACCAACCGCGCTGCCTGCCGCGCGCCTTTGTTCGCCATCGCGCCGCTTGCCGCCTTCGCTCGCCACCTGCCGCCTTCGCTCGCTACCTACCGCCTTCGCTCGCCGCCTACCACCGTCGCCGCCCGCCACTGTCGCTCGCCACCGCGCCGCCGTCGCCGCCCGCCATCACGCCTGTCGTCGTCGCTGGCCTCCTTCGCTCGCCGCCTTTCACCGTCGCCGCCCGCCACTGTCACTCACCACCCTGCCGCCATCGTCGCCCGCCACCGCGCCGCCTGCCGTCATCGCTCACCGCCGTTGGGCAGGTAATGGGGACTGACCGGTATTGTTAATGTTATTGTTAATTATTTTTGTTGCATTGTTAATGTTATTGTTAATTATTTTCTGAATCACACGATGACCTAATGAGTAGAATTTAGTGTATCATTTTAACGGATTTTTTATGGTCTTGGTATAGTTGGCGACCGGGATTCACTGCCGCCTGAGGCTCCGTCCTTCACTGCCGCGACCGTCGCCGAGCTAGTAGGTAAGCACTTCCAAATTACTTGTCTTTTTTACATTGCATTCTAGTAGTAAGTAACGTAACGTAAACCTAGATGTTTCCCGTTCGGAAGAGATACGATTACAAATATGCAGACCTTTGCATATTTATCATCCTATCTTTTTCGAATTATCCATATTTTTTGGAAATTCTGTAACACTTAGCCACTTTGTAAATTCAATTTGTGGAATTAGGTCTCAATTTAAATAGGGTTTCATTTACATGAAGAGAAAGGTTTGTAGTAACAAAAAACTGTTGATTTCGTTCTGGACACGAAATTGTGTAGGAGTTATTTAATTTCAAAGTTGCTTAACTGACAAGGCTGAAATGTGGTTAGAAAATTTAATTTTTGGTAAACATTTCAAAAGTAACTCTTTCTGACTTTATTAAATCAAGACAAAATTATATATTATTTCTAAATAATAAATCTAAATTATGGGTATGATCTGGTTCAGTTATTCCTTAAAAAATGTTAAATTTGAATTTTTAGATTAACCCTGTTTCTGAGAATTGTTTGATTTATTTGACCCACTTTCCCATGAGATAAAATTATCATAAGTTCTCCAAAATTCTCATTTGCGATATGTATTAAAATTATGAAATTTATTTGGGACACTTGTATTTGAAAATTTGAACCTCTAGTTCAAGCCACATTTAACTTCAGTTCAAATAAAATTGAAAGTTGTGTTTTAAATTATTACTCTTCTTTTGTTTTTCTCCCTTGGCTTTCTGGATTTGGTTATTGCCTTTACAAAGTGACACTAGGTGTCACAGCAACTAACGGTCAACTGTGGTGCCATTTCGTGAGCCCAATCCGCTGGCGCCTTCTGGCTAAACTGCCGTGCGCTAATGTATCTATGCCCCCTTGATGAGAGGAGGTACTAACAGCAGGCAGCAGTAGCATCTTGCAACAGTTTAGGGAAACGCTTGGACGCTGCGCTAGAAGACCATGTTTACTTTTCCAAATGTCTAGGGCAGTTGACAGCAGGGGCAGGATCCTAGTTTAGCCTCTAGAAGGCTCCTTCGGTGTGTTGGCAGACCCATTCCTCTCTTCTGCATTCGCGCTTCAGAGGATACAACAATGCAGGTCATCTGGGACTGCCTTATTCTCGTTCGTAGGTCACTAAACTTTGAACCGGACAGTTGTATCGATGATCGATCTCCTTCTCACGTGCAAACCTGGCTTTGCATGCAAATGCAATAAAGCTTTTCCCCTTACAACGACAAAGTTGCTTGCACGGAACCAAAGGTGGTCGTATCTTTCTCTTTGATTTCAGCCAATCTGAGTTGGGATCTGATGAATGAAATGCTCATCACCCTTTATTTTTACCTACTACGTACGCTCCAAAGCCCGCTCCAAAACATTATCATTGCATGTCCTGTTCATACATATTTTTTTTTGTAATTTTTGATATACTTTTCAAAGGTATTATTGTGTTTGCTAACACAGTAATATATACAAATATGTTTTTCAGGAGTTACTTCACTAGCCCGAGCAATAATTATTGTAGTGAACTGCTGCTGCAGTCCCCGAGCAATAGTGTATTATCAGCAACGGTTCTCTGTCTGAACAGCTGCTGATAAATAGCCTACGTATATAACTCACATCCTCTTCATTTCTACGCACTCGAGCACTATTTCTTCCACCATTTTTATAAGTGTTCTTCCCCTTAAGCCTGACGCCGCCTATCCTACTGACGTTGCTTCAGCCTCCCCTGTCCGACGCGCCTCGATGCCCCCTCCCCTACCGACACCGCCTCTGCCTCCCCTGTCGATTTGCTCATAAAGAAGCTTCCCTTCCAGAGGCTTGTCAGGGAGATTGCCTAGGATTTCAAGGTGAGATTTGCTATTTTTCTCTCATACAACACTGATATTATTGTGGTTCGGTTATTATGGGATATATATACCAGGGATACTTCACCACTCGGATATATCGCCGAGTGGGCCGGGGTCCAATAAAGATAAAGCCCATGAAAATAACTACTTGGATTATTACTTGGAGTACATGACAAGTCAATACTAGAGATAGAAGTTAGAGATAGAATCCTAGTCGGAAATCATGTTGTAACCGACTAGGACACTTGCCATGTAACCCTGCCCTCTGGATATATAAGGAGGGGCAGGGGCTCTCTCATAGACAACTAGATCATCTGACATAATATATAACAGAACATAGGACGTAGGGTTGTTATCCTCCGGGAGGCCCGAACCTGTCTAAACCTTGCGTCTTGTGTGTCCATCGACTCTCGGTCTCGCGCATGCCTCTATCGATACACAAGGATCATGGGTAGCCCTATGATCCACTGCCGATAATAATATCGACAGTTGGTGCGCCAGGTAGGGGCAGCGTGCTGATCGACTTGTCGAGTTCGATGGCCAAGCTTTTGGAAAAGTATGGATCTTCGTCGGTAGTGATCGAGCGGAGGCAACTTCATCCGGCGAGGCAACGTGTTTTGGCGGGTTAGATCGAGGAAGCAGCCGACAAACTCGCCGAGATCCGGATGTGTGTTAGCCTACGTACTTGGAAGCTAATCCGCCGATCCGAGTCGACAAAGCATTTGAAATCAGGACTCAAAAGCACACCGTGCCGTACATGTACATAGGGAAGGATATTTTCCTTTCTTTATTTTTTCTTTCTACAATATTCTAGTCCATATATTATACACTAATCAACCTAAGTAGTGGAATACTTAATGTACACGTGATGATGCTCTTTTGTATGATCGGGAGCTGCATGGAGACAAAGCTAGATCGTCATTGGTGACTCGGAGGCAGCTTGACCACCGGACAACACGGCAGGACGACTCGGCGCATAGGCAGCTCGGCTGGCGCTACTAGGACTCTAACTCATAATCGAGTCTGAGGTGTTTACGTGTCTACAGCAAGGGAAGTTTTGTTTCCTTTTATTTTATATTATCACTATTCTACCTTGCATACTCATACATGTATGCTAATTAGTTTAATTTTTAGAACACTAATCATATTCATATTATACTTTGTTACATGGATACGAGAGTTGCGTAAAGTCAGGGTGTTTGACTTGCGAGCTCTGAGAACCCTTGATGAATTAAGCTCAAAGAAAGTTGATGGTTCAGTAACTCGCATCAGCTTAGATTTGGCAACTCGTCCGGTCGCACGTACAAGCGCCATATCAGTCAGCATCGTAGCTACGACGACTCTGAGGCACGCATCAGGGAAGGATTATTCTGCATACTATTCTTTTTTCATTATTTTTTGTCACATTATTTTATTCTGCATGTGCTAATCAACTGAATTAGCCGAGTATTCATCATGTGGAATCTCATTGTTTGTATGGATATGTGTTTCATGGAGCAAGGTACTCGGTGGTTTGGATCATCATCAGTCGATGAAATTGCAGCTGTGAAATCGGTAGCTCGGCGACTCGTTTCCAAGAAGACGACTGCAAGTGCATTTGATCCCGTCAATTGCATGGCGTTTGGTGCAACTTGGAGGCTGGTTTGGACCTAAGTTGGCCATCACGTGTCAATACAACCGAGCAGCACCGACCCTGGTGTCTGAGTCATTCATGTGCTGAAAATTAGGGAAATTTTTTTCTCTTGTACTCTTCCGCATTGTTATATTTCTTACTTGCTAATCAATATGATTAGTACAATATATCTATTACATGATATCTTTTTTTTTGGCATTTATATATGAGTCGATCATCTACGCTGTCGTTGGTCATACGGTGTTCATGATCAGGTGCTTGTTGCTGTGAAAAAGGCGGGTGATCAAGATGGCGAGGCCGGTTGTCCACTCTCGACTGATGGGTCAGCAATTCGGCGATGCAATGGCTCGTCTACATGACTGAAGGCACAAGCACACTGATGACACATTTAGTCACTCAAGCATTTGAAGCCACTCGTTGACTCGCCCAATCACTTGGCGTGACAATTCGACGAACTACGATCCGGCAACCTAGTCACTCAGCGACTCGGCTAATCACTCAGCAAGGAAGACGATGATTTGATTAGTCAAGTCGACAATCAAACAGAATGACGGGGGCTCTCTACGGATTGTCAAATATCAAAGCTAAGTTTTTTTTATTTGTACAAATTCAATTTGAAGGCCCTAGGTTCTTAATCTTGCGGTCATGATTTTGAATTCCTTTTGGAATCATCTTTTTGGCTTAACAATATTGGTCAATAATTTTTCTCGGTTGATTTTGACTCGTACATGATTGGCCGAATGAGTTTTAGCGGTAAATATTTGGTATTAGGAGGAGTTCAGCTGTTTTGCTTAGTTGCCCGTCTGACTCCTATTACCCACGTTGGTCAGTCTAGCTCTATGGCTCATGCTGTTTGTCAAAATCATCGTGCACATCGTTCTTCTAATGAACCTTATTTATTTTTTATGTCTGTTAGTTGAATGATCAGTACTCTAAGCAAACATAAGTCTTAGACGAATAACAGAAATCCAACATACTTAGATATTAAAAATGTTGTTGTTTCATTAATGCTTTATATTAATTTTACATATAACTACATTATTTGTGTTCTTGTATTACAGTTATCTCATCGATATCACTCGGCCACGGAGCGCCGAGTCATTGGATCACTCAGCCATGATCAACTACTCATGGTTTCTGGAATTTTGATCCCTCGGACCTTTTGAGCTGTTATGTTAGGGGCTCGTCTTTAGCTCGATGGATTTTAAGCATAGCTATATCAACTGGAGCTATTTTATTGACATCACTCAGTTTTGTTATCCCGAGTTATTGGATCATTCAGCTACATTATTGGATCACTCGGCCTTCTTGTTATGAGTCGTTATATCATTCGACTATATTATTGGATCACTTGGCCATTGTTGATTACTTATGATTTTACTCGGAATTACTTCCAGAAGGGCTATCATAACCGTGGTTCATGATTTTACTCAATATATTGGAGAGCCTTGCAAGAGTTAATATTTTTTTACTCGGAATCACGTCCGGGGGCTGCTATACTTGTTGTATTTAATCAAGTATTGCTTGGATATTTTCTATGGCTCTTGTACTTGATCAAGTATCACCCAGATATTTTAATGACTACTATGCTTGATATATCTGATCAAGTATCACTCAGATTTATTAGTACCAATGGTCCCTTTTGTTAGTAGAGGGAGTGGTAGAACCAATCTTGGGGGCTACGGTATTAAAACTCCTCATCAAATCAATTGGGGAAAGTGGTAGATACAGATTTACATACGGTGTTATTATTTTTGACTCACAAGATATTTTGTGATCTAAATACCTTCTGAGTCGGGGGGCTATACCTACACCTAGTAGGTGGATTTTTTCCCGTATATGGATATTACTTGGTGCATAATCCTTTTTGAAGATTCTTGGAGACCTTTACAAGTTTGATGCTGTACATGAAAAAGCTTAATCATATTGATGGCGAAGCATTAGTCAACCAACTGAAGATCAACAACTAACTTGCAAATCTCTCGGGGGCTACTGTGGGATATATACCAGGGATACTTCACCACTCGGATATATCGCCGAGTGGGCCGGGGTCCAATAAAGATAAAGCCCATGAAGATAACTACTCGGATTATTACTTGGAGTATACGATAAGTCAATACTAGAGATAGAAAGTTAGAGATAGAATCATAGTCAGAAATCATGTTGTAACCGACTAGGACACTTACCATGTAACCCTGCCCCCCGGATATATAAGGAGGGGCAGGGGCTCTCTCATAGACAGCTAGATCATCCGACATAATATACAACAGAACATAGGACGTAGGATTGTTATCCTCCAGGAGATCCGAACCTGTCTAAACCTTGCGTCTTGTGTGTCCATCGACTCTCAGTCTCGCGCATGCCTCTACCGATACACAAGGATCATGGGTAGTCTTATGATCCACTGCCGATATTAGTATCGACAGTTTTTTATTAATGGAAGGTATTATTGTGTGTTTTCCCCTTGATATCAGGGAGATTGCTCAGGATTTCAAGGCTGCACTGACCACCGATACTTGTATGTTTTCCCCTTGTATTCTTTGTGTACGTCATGTCCTTGAAATGCACATATCCATTATTTTTGGCCTTGCTAGCATATGTTATTCACCATATTCTGTAAATTACAATGTAAATTGTTGGAGTAGTATTGTGGACTTATATGATTATGTGACATGCTTATTTGTGGATTTGTATGACATATATGTGTGTGTGAACTTGTTTGTTGAGATTACATGTTGATTTATGTATTGAGACTATTAATTCTCCTAGCAATCTCCCTGATAGGTGGACATCAGCAGCGGTTCTGGAACCGCTGCTGATAAGCCAACTATCAGCAACGCCTTATAAGCAGCGCTTCTAGAACCGTTGTCTATGAGGGGTACTGAACCGCCGCTGATGGGATTTTTTGTAGTAGTGGTAGCCAATGGGAGTCGAACTCTGGCTTCCAATGATCTTGACGTTGGGTAAACGTGACGTACGGGTATGCATGGAATTGAAGATACATCAAGGGTCAGATGTTAATATTGAATTATATGAAGAGGAGATAAAGGGTCAGATGTTTTGCTTTTTTGGGAGAATTTAGAGGCTATTTTTCTAGGCCATGTAGTGAAAAGTTCATCTCCTTTTATTATTAAATAGATATTTACACAGTATTCAGTACCTAGGCCTTGCTAATAACTATGAACTTATGGAAGATCAATGTCCCACTAAAGATTAAAATCTTCATGTGGTACCTGTTTATTGATGTTACTCTCACTAAAAAACCTTAGCTAGAAAAATTGGAATGGAAGTATAAAATATTGTGTTTATGATCTTAGTGAGACCATTCATCACCTTTTTTTAATGTGTCATAGCCTGATTTATGTGGCGGGTTATTTTCTGTACCTCAGGAATCTCACCTTCAGCAAGTTTCAGCATACGTTTTTTGATTGGTTGGGTGGGATAAAAGATAAAGTGAAAAAACTCATCTGGTGTGGTGTAGCTGGCATGTGATGGGCTCTTTGGTTGAGTCATAATGATGTTTAGAGGGACTTACTAGAATCGGTGTTGGTTCCTACTTTTAAAGGAGGAGGATCGCCCATGGATGAAGATGGCTTGCAGGTTGCTTGAAATTGTGGCCATGGAGATCTTTACCAATAAAGGGTGGTGTTTCCCAAATAGAATAATGTTTTAGTTTCTTTTAATGGATGAAACCTTTGTTTTCTTAATACCGTGGTGTCGTGGTGTGGATGATACTTTGCTTGTAAGACCTTTTTGTCACATGTATGGGTCGATACAGAGACAGGAATAAATGAATTCCCTTTTCTAAAAAAAAAAGTAAATCATCTTCAGTACTAGTCTTGATGACACGAATCACCTACTGTACGACCTTCCTTATTTTGTTGTGGTACAAGTCTTTTAGATGCTGAGGTATGCTTCATTTCCATATATCTTTACTACATGTCTCTATGTTTTATAAAGAATAGAAATTGGAGGCATTTGGAGAGTACCATGCTGAGGTTATCGAGGATGAGTGTGTTGGAATTTAGCCCATTTTATATGGCCTATTCAGAAGAAATTCCAAAGCAACAAGTGGTTGTTAGTTTTAGTACCACCTTGTTAGTCTATAATGGTCCACACCGACTTAAATAGTAGCACTTGTACCCATGGCTGAATAAAAAAAGCTTTGGGAGAGAAAGAGAGCATTGCTATGAGTACACACGCACGCATGTGCGCGCACGTATACACGCTTTTTCATGTGTTGTCCCGCGTGACTTGTGACTTGCGACGCGCGACCTTGGCGTGACGTGTCTGTGAATCTAAGTAATTTTTACCACTGGTATCCTCCATAATCTTGAACCATTATGTACTAATCAAGAGGATTAATACACAATTAATTGCCATAATTAGAGTTAATAGGCCAGCCTTGCTATTAACTACTAATTAGTGAGCACAATTAGAGGGGAGCCGAGCCTATATAAGGCCCCTGGAGACGTCCAGGTTACCAGACCAAAGAAATATCTCTTTCACTTCTTCTTCCTTCTTGGAGAGTTGTGCTATGGTGTTGAGCTGCTTCCGTCTCGCCGACCCTATTCCTTGGCGTGCACCGAGGAAAAGGGTGAGCGGAATCTTTGTTCCTTTGCCGCTGTTAATCCCGCACGAGAGGCGGCAATAAGGTTTCTGGGCAGCGCATCTACGCGACCGCTTGAGACTGATCCCAGATGATATGCGCTGCCTCATCGACAAGCTACCACACCTAAATTGATGGTCTGCTTCGTCTACTATTAGCGCTGCTAGAAGTGCCGACAAACCCAACATGAGTTCTAATGGCTCCCCTGGTTGTTATTGCGTTGCTCTGCCAACTGCATGTGTCAGTTAGCATCTTGTGTTTAAATAATTATAAAATTTGCCTAAAACTAAAATCTGGAATTAGAATAACACGCCTATTTCCAACAATCCAGAAACCTTATTGTTGCGTTTATTCTATTATTCTAGCAATGGCTGGTGCTTCGGATGCAATAAAACCTGAGAGGTTTGGCGGTGGTGAAAACTTCTGTTGTTGGCAGACTAAAGTTAGATTCTGGCTTATGTCAATGGGACTGTGGTGGCTGATCCACCTAGTGCTATCATTCACGGTTGAGCAGACCACTACTTTTTCCATAGCGCGCGATTCGGCGCTTGGCTGCATCTTAACCCTATTAGCGGAAAATTTATATGATGTTTATATGAATTATACCGATCCCACTGAGTTATGAGATGCACTTGAGCGCAAATATGCCGTCTCTAAAGCCGGTCGCCTGTTGTACACGTATGAGCAACTTTTTGACTTCAGCATTAATGCTACAAAGTCGATAGTGTCTCAAGCTCACGAGTTACAATTTCTGGCCGGAGAGATTGCAAGTTTGGGATGTCCTTTGCTTGATCGAGTTGTGGGAGCGTGCATTGTTGCTAAACTCCCTGCCTCGTGGAGAGATTTTGCCACGAGCTTGAAACACAAGAGGGAAGATATCTCAACTGAGAATCTGATTATAGCCCTCAGTGGAAGAAAAGGCAAGGGCTAAAGATGCTCCTAGCACTTCTGCCGCTGTAGAGAATGGTGCTAGTGCAAATGTTGTAGTTGAAAAGAAAACCTACTACAACAAGAACAAGGGAAAGATGAAGGTTAGTGGAAAGCCTAAGAAAACCACTAACTTTAAGAAGAACAACGCAAAAAAGGACAACAGATCCTGCTATGTGTGTGCCAAACTAGGGCATCTTGCAAAAGATTGACGCCACCGTAAAGACAATTCTGATGGACAACAAAAGAAGGTTGTCAATGTGACCATTGGCAAGAACAACGGTGATGAGACCAATCCATCTCGGTATGGTAATTTACCATTTGTTTTTTCAGCCTTTCAATCTTTGGATTGGTGGGTTGATACGGGTGCCAATGTTCATGTGTGTTCTAATTTGTCTATGTTTTCTTCTTACCAGGGGACGCGGTCCTCCTCCATCCTGATGGGAAATGGATGAGCTGCTTCTGTTCTTGGTGTTGCTACAGTCGAACTGAAGCTCACTTCAGAGAAGACTGTCCTTTTGAAGAACATGCAACATGCTTCCACAATAAAGAGGAATCTGATTAGTGTTTCCTTATTGTGTCGGGATGGTTATAAGTTAGTGTTTGAGTCAAATAAAGTTGTAATGTCCAAGTTTGCAAACTGTATTGGCAAAGGCTATTTAAGTGGAGGCTTGTTCCGCTTGAATACTTCTGATTATTCATATAATCTGAATGTTGCATCCATGATTAATAAAAATATTTGTGAGGCTGATGTGTGGCACTCACATTTTTGTCCTATTGGATTTGACACCATTGCTAGAATGGCCAGATTAGAACTTATTCTGAAGTTTAATATTGTTAAAGGATCAAAGTGTCAATCTTGTGTGAAAGCAAAACAATCTCAAAAACCATTTAAGAGTTTAGAGGAAAAGAGAAACTTGGCACCATTAGATCTTATTCATTCTGATTTGTGTGAAATAAATGGAATATTGACAAGAGGAGGCAAGAGATATTTCATGACTTTAATTGATATTGCTACTCGTTTTTTCTATATTTATTTGCTAAAAACTAAAGATAAAGCTTTATAATACTTTAAAATTTATAAGGTCGAGGTTGAGATCCAACTTGAGAGGAAAATAAAACGATTACGCGATGATCGTGGAGGAGAGTATACCTCAAATGATTTTTTTTTCTCAATTCTGTGTTGAGCATGGTATTATCCATGAAGTGACACCACCATACTCACCTCAAGTGAATGGGGGTGTCTGAGAGGAAAACCTGAACTCTAACAGATTTTGTGAATGCCATGTTAGAGAGTGCCGGTATGCCCTATGAATGGTGGGGGGAAGCTATCTTGATAGCTAATTTTGTCCTAAACAGGGTAGTGACTAAAAACAGAGAAGTCACTTCCTATGAAGGATGGAATGAGAGAAAACCCAATGTCAATTTCTTAAGGACTTTGGGCTGTCTGGCAAAGGTTAATTTACCTGAGCCGAAAAAGAGAAAGCTTGGACCGAAAACAGTAGATTGTGCATTTTTGGGATATGCAGATAACAATACGGCCTATAGATTCTTAGTAGTTAAATCTAATACTCCTGAACAAAATATGAATACTATCATGGAGTGAGAGATGCTTCATTCTTTGAGGATATATTTCCTATAAGAGCAGCAGGTAGCACTTCTCAGGGTGAGAATTATCACAATCATGTGAATGCTCCTGAGGAATACACACCACCATGTGAAACAAACAATGATTTATACGCACCATCTGAAGAAGATTTAAATGTCATCAGTGAAGCTCCGCGTAGGAGTAAGAGACAAAAGATTGTGAAATCTTTTGGTGATGACTATATTGTTTATCTTGTGGATGATGTGCCCAACACTCTTTCAAAAGCATATGCATCTTCAGATGCAGAATATTGGAAAGAGACAGTCCATAATAAGATGAACTGTATCATGTCTAATAGGACTTGGGAGATCACTGAGGGTCCAAGCGGGTCCAAAACCAATTGGATGTAAGTGGATAAAAAGAAATTGAGGCCTGATGGTACTATTGAAAAGTACAAGGCTAGGCTTGTGGCCAAGGGATTCACACAAAGAGAAGGAGAGGATTTCTTTGATGCATAATCTCCCGTTGTCCGAATTTCCACCATTAGAGTGCTCCTTGCTCTTGCAGCTTCTTATGGTTTGCATATCCATCAAATAGATGTAAAGACCGCTTTCCTTTATGGAGAGTTAGAGAAAGAGATATATATATGGAGCAACCGGATGGTTATAAAATTCCTGGGCAAGAGAACAAAGTGTGCAGATTAATAAAATCCCTATATGGACCTAAGCAAGCACCAAAACAATGACATGAGAAATTTGACACCACTTTAACATCTGCTGGATTAAGTGTAAATGAGGCAGATAAGTGTGTGTACTATCGTTATTGTGGGGGTGAGGGAGTAACATTGTGCTTGTATGTCGATGACATATTAATTTTTGGAACAAGCACAAGAGTAATTGATGAGATCAAAACTTTCTTGTCAAAGTGTTTTGACATGAAAGACTCGGGACCAACGGATGTGATCCTAAATATGAAATTGATCAAAAGTGAAGATGAGATTACATTGAGTCAATCCCACTATGCAAAGAAGATACTTAGCCATTTTGGCTTTGAGGATTGTAAAATCTCTCCAACTCCCTATGATGCGAGCATCAAGCTTCAAAAATTCGAAGCAGAGGGAAAAGATCAACTAAGATATTCACAAATAATTGGGTCCCTCATGTATCTTATGGGTGCCACGAGACATGACATCTCCTATGCCATGAGCAAACTAAGTCGGTTTACATCAAACCCAGGAGATGATCACTGGAAGGCACTTGAGCAAGTGTTGCGCTACATGAGAGGCACAACCTCACTCGGAATTCACTACTCGGGATATCCTCCAGCGTTGGAAGGATATAGTGATTCCAATTGGATCTCATATGCGGATGAGACCAAAGCCATGAGTGGCTATGTGTTTACGCTTGCTAGTGCTGCAGTTTCGTGGAGGTCCTGTAAACATACCGTGTTAACAAAATCCACGTGTGAAGCAGAACTTGTAGCACTAGAAACAACTACTACTGAGGCTGAATGGCTAAGAGAGCTATTGATGGACTTGCCTTTCGTGGAAAAGCCGGTACAGCCTATCCTAATGTATTGCAATAACCAATCAATGCCAGCTCAGGTTATGAATACAAAGGATAACTCAAAGTCTAATAAACATATCAAGCGTAGACTGAAATCTATTAGAAAGATGAAAACCTAGCTGTGAGCTATGTGAAAAGCAAAAATAATCTGGCAGACCCTTTTACAAAGGGCACGGAATATGATTACCGTGATGTCTAAGAACATGGGTATGAGGCCCATCTAAAAGTTACACCACAATGGCAACCTGTCCTTTTGATCGGAGATCCCATGACTAAGGTAACAAGAAGAACAAGTTGATTGGTGTAACCAAAGAGTATATTATAAATAAATAAAATGTACCCATGTTCAAATAAATTTACTCTGCAAGATTTAACAGATATCTATATGTGTTTTGGAAACACTAAAGGAAATATAATTATCATTGGAAATCGATACTTCCATCTGAAATTTGAGGTGGAGCCTTTACCACCTAATGCTATAGGCACTACCACAGAATAAGGATTTAGTGACGGGTATCTAACGCACTTAGAGACGTAAAATGTACCCGTCTCTATTTTTGCTCTCTAAATCTAAGGTTATAGTGATGGGGATTAACCGTCTCTGAAACTGAGGATATAGTGACGTATCATCCCCATCCCTATTACACTTTAGGGACGTAGCATATCCCCGTCCCTATATCTTATTCTGATTAAATAAAAAAAAGAAAAGGCGCCCCCCCAGCCTGGCCCAGAGGAACCCTAGATCCACCACCGTCGGATAGGGTGGGGAGGCCGCTGCCAGATGGGATG
Source organism: Eleusine coracana subsp. coracana (assembly GCA_032690845.1). Lineage (NCBI taxonomy): Eukaryota > Viridiplantae > Streptophyta > Magnoliopsida > Poales > Poaceae > Eleusine > Eleusine coracana. Next base: position 6,462,229 of record CM064430.1, read on the forward strand.
GGGAGGGGGGATAAGGGCATCGCTGGAGAGAAGGGCGCCGGATCTAGCGAGTCCATGGTCGTCATTGGTGTCGGGGGAGAGAAGGCCGCCGGATCCAGTGAGTCCGAGGTCGCCGCCGCTGGATCCGATGAGCCCGAGGTCGCTGCCGCCGCCGAGGGAGAGGAGGCCACCGCCAAAGGGGGAGAGGAGGCCACCACTCATGGAAGTCTCGCGAGATCCAGGAGTGAGGAGGAGGGAGGCAATGGCGGCGCTGGTCGAGTTGGGGGAGAAAAGGCCGCCAGCGCTGATCGGGCTGAGGGAGAAAAGGCCGCCAAGGCTCTCAACGGCGCTGCCATGCTAGAGGCCCGTGTGAACACGAGGCGCCGTGGTGGAGGCCGCCATGTCTGCGTCGAGCGCTGAGGCCTGCGCCACATTGGCGTCGCCGACGGTGTGGTGGAGGGCTTGTGGATGAGAAGAGAGTCGAGCGGGAGTTGGGTGAGAGAAAGGCAGAGAGGGTGGCGGCCGAGTGGGGGTGAGAGAGAGGCAGAGAGGGTGGTGGTGGGAGTTAGGGTTTAGGTTTATATAGCAAAAGAAAAAAAACTAGAAACAAAAACAACAAAAAAGAAAAAAAAAAAGGAGTGTGCTGTGGGTGAGGGTCAAACCGCAGTGTTTCGGGATAAAAGTAGGATGTTTACCAGTGTGCTACTCGTCTTCTTTGTTGAACTCGTCTCTATTTCTTTATATACTAGGGACGGGGAATAGAAACCCGTCCCTAAAACAAAACAGTAGTGACGGGGGTTCAAATCCCCGTCTCTACTATAAATCCCCGTCCCTAAAAACTGAAACAGTAGTGACGGGTATTCAAAAACCCATCTCTACAGTAAAACCCCATCTCTATTACTTTAACCTATAGAGATGGATTTTTAACACCCGTTGCTAAATCTTTCTTCAACCAAATAGCAATGACGTATTTCTAGAAACACGTCACTATAAGTGATCTAGTGACATGACTATTTTATCAGTCTTTAAACACGCGTCACTAAATCCCTATTCTGTGATAGTGAGGATTTCTAGCTTTCCACTAGATGAGAATGATGACAAGGATAATAATGGTAATGCGGGGGACAATGACGAGGAGATGCATGATGTCACTGATCAGCAGGGGAAGAAATATTCGGAGCGTGATGTGTCTGGTACTGTGAAAGGGACTCAGAACAATTCTGCAGGACCATGACTGGGACAATGATGACCTTCTCGGTTAAGAGGAAAGAAACGTGGAACCGAAAATATTCTTAAATGTGTGCATAGACGATCCAATCAGTGTGATTATAGCTCCCTCGCTCACTAGTAACAATAGCGATATCTATCCTATTGCCGGAGCCTCTTGGCTACGATCTCTAATTCTGCTGGTCCTGGGCCTGCTTCAGCCAAGACGGTGGCTCTCCGCCGTTATCATCTCTGATCAAAAGCACAACAACAGAGTGCACGCCCAGATGGTCACATGCAGCTGCATCGCCATCGCCACAGCTTATTTGATTAAGCTGCGTGGCAGAGTCCGTAAATGTAAATTCCTTTCTTCTTTTGTAGCTTACTGAGAGGCATGCACGAAATTGCCCCGTTCCTTGGTTGAGTTTTATGAATCCTATAGCAGGCTCAGCGGACGCAGGTGTTGGCAGCCACCCGTGTGGCCAGACGATGGAGAATTCTCGAGCTGATGAGAAAGAAGCAAGGGCTGAATAGACTCTTTGCCGAGAGTCCAATATATAGCTCTCGACAAAATCATTAGCACTTGGCAAAGACCAGTTTTCCCGTAGTGAGGTCGGCTGGATTTAGTGGGACAGTTGATAAAATCTACCTCTTCCCAAATGCACTTCTCCAAATATCCCTCTTTCTAACTTTCTTAATAAAATGTCATAACTCCCTATAAAATATTTACAAAATGTCATACCAAGTCATCACTTTAAGTTGTCAAATCATTTTTTTTCTATCATGATGTGGAAAGATTGAATTAAAAAGACACTTTTACCTAAAGATGGCAATGGGTACCCGTTACCCGAGACCCATTGGGTTTTTCTCCCATTAGGAGGCGGGTTTAAGGGATACAAGGCGGACCAGTACGGAATACGAAGATAAATACGATGTCATGAAATATCATAGCATTAAGTACATAGACAGAATTACTATTGTTCCCGGGTCAGGTTCATCCCTCTTGCCTCCATCTTTTTTACCTCACAGTGGTTTTTAGCATTGTAATCAGCAACGTCCTGGATGCCTGCTTTGTAAATCATGTCGGTCACAAGCTTCGGACAGGATCTCTTTGCATGCTGAATAGCCCGTGCCTCCTGCCCCCGGACATCTGAAGAAATACTACATATACACATGATATATCAATCAGTATTTTGATAATGTTATATGAATGTGATAGGTTGAGCAATATAGTGTGTGCGGCAAGACTTATCCACAACTTGGCCACAACTCGCTCCGCCTTGTTGTGGAGCTCAACATCCGGCGCGAGGTAGTAACGGTCAAACATGGTACACGACCTGTCTTCATCAATAGTGTGCACCATACTAGGCCAGTGTACTTTCAACAAGAGACCCAGAATGCTATTGGGAACACGCGCTTCACCACTTGGGTCTTTGATAATATGTCCATATCCCTTCTTTCCAAGCGAGTCAGATCATCAAACAGTAGCTGCATGAAAACACTCATTTTATTTTTGGCCGTCAGGTTGTTTCAAGGGCACTGCCACGTGGCACCTTTAACGAGTGCTGACTAACAGACACTCGGCAAATACTTACATTTTATCGTGTGCCCTTGGCAGCACTCGACCTGTGGTATTTACCAGAGTGTCATTTCTTTGCCGAGTGCTGGTGTCAAGTGGCACTCGGCAAAGATCTCATATGCCGAGTGCTTTTATTATGCCGAGAGCCCTGTTTTCTGACACTCGGCAAACAACATCTTTATCGAGTGCCCGAAGATACAGAACTCTAAAAATGATTTAAGCGCAATAACTACGCCAAGTACTATTTTAACGCAAGGCTTTGCTACGTCAGGTCTTTTAACTGAAATGCATCAATCTACCGGCGAACTACGCAATCTCTACAGCATCGAGGCTGAAGACAGGTCTTTACGACGACTACCGCGGATAAACAGGTCTATCAAACCCAGAACCAGAGCAGGGAAGTTATAGATTTCTCCGTCCATCCTCGACAGGAAGAATGTACAATAATTCTGAACTAGCTAGGGTGAAACAAATACATTCCTAAGTAGGTGCGTGAAAGTCAGACAGGGAAGAGTCAAGGAATCCATCCTCGTAACCGCCTAGTCCGTAAAAGGAAGGCTTTCTTTGAGGCCGCATAGGTGCCTTGTTCTACCGAGAGATGAACTAAGGAGCGGCAACCCCTACATCAGTTCTTTGTACCGCCCAGAAGGGCACGAGAGAAAAAACTAAACCAATAAAAGATCAGACGAGACGGAATTGGTAACGTGAACGTCTTTTCGAATTCACACTCGGTAAACATCGTGGTACTCGGTATACTTCACGTTTCCCATAGTGTCTCAACGGTTGTAATCTCTCCAATATTCATGAGCGAGCAGCAGACCCACATATATTAGCTCCGATGGGTTACCGTATTTTGCATGGGTGGGTTTTTTCGCATTTTTTCTCTAGTGGAGTCAGTGGCGCGTGGGAGCGTAGTAAATGCAGGGGTCGGTGCAGGGACGGTAGCAAAATTACTGCGACGAAGAGTGTGGAAGCCCAGTACAAATCAGTATTTGTTCCAACTGGTCCATCAGAGCAGCATTTGTTTCGCCCACCGCACACATGAGGATTTATTTTACATATAGACCATTTTACAATACATACGAAATCGGTACTAGTTCCAAAACAGTTACATGTGCATCTTTGTATGTTAGAAATGTGTAACATAAATAGCCTTTTTTGTGATGTATGTGACATGAATAGTTAGTAGTGATACAATATGCACTTGCATCATATTTGTGCATCTGTACCACACTTCTCAGACCATCAAAGTTAAACTAACAACATATTTAGTCCATTCCGTGTATAAAAAGGAAATTAGCAATTGAACTCCAAGGTGGATACATACATCACATGCCTAAAGCAGGATAACTAAACTAGAACACGAATATCAGCATTTCAGGAAATTACATGAGTCAAAAAAATCACATGTGCTAGCTGAATGAGTTATGCATGTACAACCGTGAACTGGATATGGCCATAGAAAAACAAGTGCGAATCACGAAATAAAAAAAAAAGTACAGTAGATGATGATCCACTAACACGTGTGCGATGATCTAAGCATAAAATGCACAAAAAGTCAAAATGCCATTCAGTGTACAAGCAATCATTTGTATTCTGCAGAAAAGTTCAGAGATAACAAAAAAAATTAATCTGCCCGTTGAACAAGTACGGCAATCAGGCCTCCAACGAAGGCCGGGTTAGGGGGGCCTCAACCAAAAAAAAAAAAACAAGTACGGCAATCTGCATAGACAGAAACTAGACGGTACCACCAAAATTTTTTCAAGATTAAATCCTGTATAAGCAGCAACATGTGCAATCAACAAAAGAAAAACAGAGGGACGATGATGACAAAGAACAGAACGCTGCTACCGTTCTGAAGCCCAATCAAGGGCAAGGTTCTCGCGGGCAAGGAAACAGTGCAGAATCCAAGCACGCTGAAATTCAACGACTTGGTCCCGGATGCAGCTTCGATTTGTCGGCTCCTGGGAGTTACAGATGCTTCTAGAGGTGGATCCGCACCTCTTCCCGCGGCGGCTCCTCTTCCGTCGGCAGCTCCGTCTTGGCATGTTTGGCTGCCTCGGCTGGTGCGGCGAGCAGTGGAGGTGGGAAGTGGGGTGGAGGCAGAGGAGAGTGGCATCCATGGAGGGGAGGTCAACGTTGCTGCTCAGATCGAAGTCATCAAAGTCGTGGTCACGTCCAGCCGCACGGGTGCAGTTTACTACTGGTCGTGCTGTGGTTTCTTCTAGACCCTTATCCGGCATCAGGTTAACCTGACATTCTCCCGATGCCTCCAAAACCTAACCAGAGACAGGAAGTTGAGGTAAAGAAACTGAAGCACCAAAAACTGTTGGCAACGGCATTTGGTGCTACTTTGTACCTCTGGTAGCACCCTTGATGTATGGCTAAACCTTCAAACACATATATAGCCATTCACTTGCGAAGAATAAGAACTAAATAAGGAAGACTGGTAGGTGAACCACATGGCTCATATTGACTCAACACTTGTTCCAAATATGATTTGCTGCAGTAGGTCGGAGTAACCTAAGTCCGGAATGTTGCTCAGGACCTTAAAAGGTTTAAACAACTAGGTTAGCATGCGCAAGATGCATTCCCAAATGCATTTAGAGAGAGATAAAGAGCAAGCTGCAGATGCGAATGCATTTAAAAAGTAAATAGACAGATCAGCCATGGATACACTTATTTGCATCTGCGATGCTAATTACTTCAAAAAGTTAGCACGTGCGATTTTGTTCAAGGAGTAAAAAACGAAAACACACACGCACATAATCTAGGTGAAATTGAACTTTCATTGGACACATCTGCTGTCAACAGATGAAAAGCAAAGCATTCGTCAAAATAGAAAGTACCATTTTGATAATCTATATTTGGTGAAAGACTATCATATAAAGATATGATACTTCTATATCGATATTTTGTTACTCAGATAACACTCAATAGAAACACTGTGTCCTTTTTTTTTTCCGTTTCATTCAGTTATTAGTTCTCCTTCCTGCTCTCAACCGAATTTGTTATTTAATACTTCGAAATATCAATAGTAGTAAGATTTTGAAACTAGGACAAGATTGTAGGAGTTAATTACATCTGATATGTTATCAGCTGAGAGGAGGTAGCAACTAGCAGTGCTGGCAGGAGCTCCATAGCATGGGTTACTCGCCAAGCCTGCGGTGCTCTTCTCGCACGAATATTCCTGCGACCACCCACCACTATGCGGTACAGGAAGAAACAAAGGCGCTTCCAACGAATACCATGGAAAGGTCGCAGAAGCGGAGAGCAGGGTGGAGAAAAACTGGATATGTTCGCCTTGCCATGCTATCGTTATTGACCCCTAAGATAATCATGATCGGCAGGAAATTTTCGTGACGCCTCAAAACCTATCCCTCTGCATCTCAGTTAAACACTACTATCACTACAGGAAAATTAATTTTTGCCGTATGCCTAAAACTTTATCGTGTGTTTTGTTTCGGGCACACGGCAAAGGTGGATGTTTACCGTGTGCGAAATTAAAACACATGGCAAAATCTTTGCATGTGTAAAAAAATTTGACACACGACAAAGGTGAGTGTTTGTCGTGTGTTTTTCTTGGCACACAGCAAACACCCTCTTTGCCGAGTATTTTTTTCCTAACACTCGGCAAAATATAAATTCAAATTATATTTAAAACTGTAAATTAATTCAAATCAAAAAAATTTGAACTACAAAGTCATATAACTTTTAAAGACTTACAACTTTCATTTTGATCCAAAACATTGTGCATAAAATCAAATAGTCTCATATAGTTTTATGAAATATTCAATGGAACATATAAAATTGGTGAACAATGTTATTAGCACTTTGTCAAATGAACAAATGACCAAAACAAAAGTTGTATAACTTAATAAGTTATATAACTTTGTAGTTCAACACTTTTTTATTTAAAATAGTTTAGTCAACAAAAAATATATTAATATATATATAAATAACTCTTTGTCGTGTGCCATATATAAGGGACACGGCAAATATGTCTTTGCCGTGTGCCCGATATAAAGCACACGGTAAAGAGGTAAAATATAAAAACATCGAGTATGAGATATCATCACAAATCAATGTGTGGTGCAGTGGTAGGGGGCTCTATGCGCGAAGGTGAGGTCCCAGGTTCGAATCTTGGCAGTGCACTTTGACGCGTAGCATGCGAAAAAATATCGTGACTTGTGACTTGAGACGGGGACGGGCAGGTGGGGTTCTTAGGCACCCAATTTTTTTTTTGCCATTTTTTCAAGGTTTTTTTCTAGATCTATATTTTGCCGAGTGCCGTGTTTGCCGAGTGTTTTTTAGCATACGGCAAAGTCTTTATCGTGTGTCTGATAGAAGGCACATGGCAAAGCCGATTTTGCCGACAAATATTTTGCCGTGTGAGAAATATCGTGTGTAACCCACGGCAAAGACTTTGCCGTGAGTAATTCATGCTTTGCCGTGTGTTCTGGACACATGGCAAAGATGCTGATTCCCGTAGTGTATGCACCTCTTGTCTGGTAGCACTAGCACTCATCGGCAGAAGCGGATAAATATTTCTTTCCTTGGACACATATATTACTCTGGCCCTGAACAGGCCATACACGAACACGACGTAGCATCCCTCGCTGCTTCCGGCCACCTCCATAGGAGCCGTTGAAGTACACGGCAAAGTAGACTGTCCGTTTCCAAATTTGCACATGATCTGCCATGTGCCTTCTATCAGACACACGATAAAGACTTTGCCGTATGCTAAAAAACACTCGGCAAAATATAGATCTAGAAAAAAACCTTGGACACATATATTACTCTGGCCCTGAACAGGCCATACACGAACACGACGTAGCATCCCTCGCTGCTTCCGGCCACCTCCATAGGAGCCGTTGAAGTACACGGCAAAGTAGACCGTCCGTTTCCAAATTTGCACATGATCTGCCGCAAAATTCTGCGCCTTGATCAACATATCCTTATCATCTTTCTTCCTCGCACTACCACAAAAGTGATCTTTAGCGGCGCTTAAAAATGAGTCTAGCGGCAGTAACATTATCCCCTGCCGCTACAGTGCTGTAGACAATTTAGCAGTGGTTCAAGAGCTCAACTGAAGCTAAAAAACATTTTAGTGGCGATTGATAACATGGGCCGCCGCTATAATTATTTATAGCGATGGCCCACAAAGCAGCCCGCCGCTCCAGATGTTTTAGCCCAACCCACGAAACAATTCCGTATAAATAGAGAACAAACCCTAGTCCACCAGCCGCACTCCCCACCCTGCCGCACCTTCCTCACCCTAATTCTCTTCTCTCTCCAGCCTCACTCCCCACCCTAACTCTCTTTCTCTCTCTCTCATAGCTTCTCCCTCTTCTCTCTCTCTCGTTACTGTCGGCGGTCGAAGCGATGAGAGGAGGAGGAGAGCAAGGCCCGCCGGCGCGCGGCCTCCTCGACCTGCTGGCATGCGGTCATGGAGAGGAGAGGAGAGCATGGCCCGGTGGCGCGCGACCTCCTCAACCTGGTGGCCCGACGACACGCGACCTCCTCGACATGGTGGCCCGGTGATGCGCGACTTCCTCGAGCTAGTGGTGCGCGGTCGCGGCGAGGAGAGGAGGAGGAGAGAACGGCTCGATAGTGCACGACCTCCTTGACCTAGTGGCCCGGCGGCGCGCGACCTCCTTGAGCTGGCAGTGCGCCGCTTTGGCGAGCGTGGCCCGCGGGTTAGATCTAAACGGTGTTCGGCTTCGGACGGCGGGCTGCTTCGGTTGCGGTGGATCCGCCCTCTCTCTCCCCCTCCAGCACGTCGGTGGCTTCGACGGCGACGCGACATGACCAGATCTGAGGCAGGGTTGGCGGATCCGGCCTCCCCCTCCATCCCCATCAGCGGATCTGTCCTCAACCTCCACGTAGTGGGCGGCGACGAGCAGATTCGAGGCGGATATGGCCGGCCTCTTCGCCGGGCGGGCTTGAGACGGCGGATTATTTGTGGGCCCTTATGGGCCGGTGGACCTTTTTTTTTTGTTTTTCAGATTATAGTGGTGGTTGAATCCATCTTCAGGTCAACACCGCTAGAACTCTTTTTTTCTAGCGGCGTTTGCGTAGCGGCGGGGCAGCCTACCCACCGCTACAGTGGGTTTTGCCCTGCCGCTACAGTACACTTTTGTTGTAGTGTCGATCAGGTCATGGCGCTGAACCATGGATGATCTAGGTACCATGTAGAAAGTGTCCTTCTGGTCCATTGCCACCGCCACTGGATCAAGAGCCCCTCCTTTGCTATGAGCAAGGTCTAGGAGGGAATCCGTGTCAGAGAAACACGGGAGATAAGATGGATGGTTCACATCGCGGGCGAGATCTCAGAGAGTGGATGAACTCGACGCGAACACGATGGAGCACACAGATATGGTCCTGCAAAGTGGCAGCGTTTTCAGTTGTCTATTGCTGAATATATGCTGAGCTGAAAGTCTGAAACAAACTCATTGTGGCTAGCTATTGCCTGATATATGAGTCATGCGACTTGAACGACGACGGAGGCATGGCGCGAGACTCGCTCCTTTGCGAACATGCACACGTCAGAGCTCTAACTCTAACAGATTTGCACAAAACCTCTGGACTTGGTCATGCACACGACTCGGCTAATAGAAAAGCTAATTGAAAGCAAATGAACCAAATGGACCAATACTACATACAAACATTATTTGACAACTAGTCCAATTGCCTGCACAACTGCACTAGACATCTATCTAGTATACATACTTAAAATGATAAATGGATATGAACACATACCCAAGGTTGTTTTTTGAGCAACATGGTTATAATTACATGGTTTTTTGAACAACATGGTTTTTTGTACATACTCAAAAATATTTGTAAAATTATTTATAAAATTTCCACATTCACCCATCTCTCTCTAAATAAAACACTATTACATTCACAAGCAAATAAGGCTATAATAACAACATGGTTTTATAGTTATTATTATGTGTTTCGTAATTGAAGATTATCGTTAGGATTGTCATAGTTAGAGCCTATGGGTTAAGGATTCATTGTCATCATAACAAGCAAAAAACAACTTTGTCATTCTCTTGTGAATAGTGTCTGTTAAATAGAACATAGCAGCAATTACGTAAATTATAGATCACTTCTCCATGATAAGCAACCACCATTCTTGGTTCTTTTCTAATCATGCTTGATGGGTCATCCATACACTACAACAGAACATACATATAGTAACACATGTTTGTAACACTTGGAAATTTGTGTTACAATAAATTTTATAAGAACATAAAATTATGTGTTACAATTAACTTTGTAACACATAGTTTTTATTTTTAAAAAATATGTTGCAAGAAACTATTTTAGTAACAAAAAACTAATGTTACAGTAAAAATGTTACAAATATTATGATTTAATACTATTGTTTTTATTCTAAATGGTTAATATCAAGGAGTGTTTTTTTCTCTTTTTTATAAAATAGCAGAGTGGTTAATTTAAATCAAATTAGATCAAATGGCTATTGTTTGTCCAGCATCTGATTCAATGACCAAATTATTTGCTATGCTATGCGAATTTTCGGAATTTTCTATTCATTAATATGGATGACTTCAAAGGAGCCTCCACTTAATAAATATTTAAATAGTATTAAATAACTTCACCTACTATTCATGTTCATTATTCAGTCCTTAACCTCCACAAGCATGGTACATAAGTGTCCTGAAAGCAAGGGGACCTAAGTCTGGGAAAATTAATACAGACTAATTTCTCTTGAGGGAGCTACCTACAAGTGGTGCACGGTAAGACTACCTCCGTTGCTAACAGTTTACCAATCTTCGGTTTTGGAGGCATCAGGAGCAGGCCATGTCGATATTGCAGAAACATCCGCATGCCTGTGTTTGCACACCCGACCATCTCTGCATGTTTGCTTCATAAGCAATGATAAGGTAACAGGCCTACGAATCGGAGACATCAAAGGCCCAGGATCTGAAGGTGGAAAGTTCTGGCGCAGCAAGCTTCCGATGCTCTGAATTGCAGAAGCTGTGAATTTTCTCGAGTGACGCGTGTAACCTGATATATCAAGGCATTCATGATCAGTTTCCATCATGTAGCCAAATCAGAAGATAAATCTCTGACATGGAACAAGTGTGTCATAGTTCTGACCATTACTTACCCATTGCCTCGTAGTGACTTTGAGCAAGATTATTATCTGTGCGCAAGGAACTGTTATATGATCACATTCAATTGCATTTTCTTTACAATCTTTACTATAATTAAAAATTGGAGTTCGTGGTGAATGGCGGTCGTCCATCGCCCACACTCCACTGTTATTGTGCCGACAAGTGGGCCCGTGCCCTATCCAGGAAGCGACTGCCTCTACCTTGCTCTGTTCTGTCTCCGGAAGCGCCAGCGCCTGCAATCTATTCCCACCTGTAGCCATCTCCACCCACTTGTGTCTTTGAGCTCGACACAACGATGTTGCCACCTTCCCCGACAGCACCCAGGTAGAAGATACATCTGCTTTCGTCTCCACGTGATGTTGAACCTTCTCCAGCCCGCTCCCGCCCTCTTAGGATTCAGGACTATCTGCGAGGTAGCTGGACGAAGGCCTGTTGTTGCTGCTTCGCTGGTGGTACCGTGCCCCCTCCCCTGTGTGTGAGAAATGAGAACCAAAATCCTTACTGCTGTGGACATCAACCCAAAACTGAACTGACTGAGATGTTTATGTTCAAATCGGCATCTCGAAATAGCTCATCCAAACTGGTGGCAAGACTTAGACCCGCGCGTTGCCCAAAGTAAATATTCAAATTGAGAGCACACTGGAGCTCAATGGAAGGGGGACATGATACCTATATCTGCAAAATAACAGTGAGATCCAATTTGTTTTTTTTTAACTAGAACAAATGGCCCGCGCAAGCTAGTCAAAAAATAATTTTCAATTTCCCGTTGTTGGACTCGACATCTCTACTATCACAGTGAATTCAATTTGTACTTGACATTTTTACTCCGTTGCATGCCACAATGTATTTATAAAACTTTCACTACTCCTATGGCTCTATTGTTTTAGGTAACCTAAACAGGTTCTGTTATGATACTATAACTTTGTTATACATCCCCTCCTTCCATCACTCAATTAAAACAATATAAAGACCTACAGAGGTAGCACACAAGTAGCAAAGACGATGCATCTCAGACTGTACATTTTTGAGAAGTTACAGTAATGTTTAGAGGCAACGGCAGAAAGTATCTTTTAATAATCTCTCAAAAATGTGGATTTTTGACAAGTTACAGTAATGTTTGGAGACAACGGCGGAAAGTATATTTTAATACATCATCTCATTATCATGTATAATATTTTCAATTTAATTAGAAATAGTCAATGATTATATAAGATCTAAAGGATATTACTATGTCACACAATTTATGTGGAAAGTATACTTATTTTCTTGGTAGTTTCTATCCCTTTTCGCATATGGAACGGTATGATTTCCTGACCCTTTAGTTGAAAATTGTAATAATATAACTTGGTCACTTTATGCTTACATTCTAATAATATAAGAATAATTATAACCATTCATATTTACATAATATTTGTGCCATCCCCAAAGATTTTTATGTTTAGCTACATACGTAGCAAGTACCTATGCATGTGAATATAATGTAATGCTCAGATCAATCTTAACTTTTACATCTATTCACCTATAAATTATACACCTGATCACAAATAATATGATTTTTTTGAGCTATCACAAATAATATGATATATGATGTATTAATATTTTTGAGAGCTCAAAAAAAAAATATGATATCTGCTTTTGTTGAGCTTTAAAAAACTTAAAACATCATATAGAAACAATGCAGATAAGTTACATACTTGGATGCATGTAGGCTTATCATTCTTTTTTTTTTCAAGACTACGTATGTTCAAATGAGCATGCCAAATAACTTCACATGTGATATGTTGTGCACCTATAAAATGTATAAATATGAGTACGTGCTGCACTCTCTCAAGAGTTAACAGGGTCTACTTTTTTTTAGTTCACTCTAGGTACGAGTTGTTTGTTTGTTTAAACTCTGTTTACAAACTAAAACATGAGAGTAAACAGGTGTAGGGCCGGAAGCATTACCTGAGCCTATATATTGCACTATTTAGCAGGAACAGGGTCCATCTGTTTGTTTTGCCCTATTCCCCTGAGAAAAATTGGTAGTATGGATGCAATTTGGGGGAAAAAACAGGGTTTGCTGTGGTTGCGAGTATAAGTGTTAATTACCTTGTAGTCTTTGACTGCATATCATAATATCGGCCAAACAATTCTGCTGGCCCTTCTCTACTTCTGTGATCTGCACCCTGCTTTTATGGGATGTGCGTGGTTGCGGACAGAGAATTAAGAAATCCAAGACGAGCGATCCGTCGATCGATCCTAGAACCATCCCTTTGACATCTGTGAGCGTCAGCACTCAGCACCTAATCATAAACGTGAAGAATATGAACACATCAGCTTCGAGTCTTGGAGATCTCTTTGATGTGTGGTCTCTTCGTTTTGTGTTCGCGGCCGCAGTAATGCCATTGGTCAAGTCGTCCCATGCCTGTGATTACGTTGCTAGGCTTTGCAAGAGGTACCGCAGCCTCTGAAGACGGAGGGAAAATAATTTTAGGTGGGGTATCGTGTGGCTATTATTTATTTGAGATTTAATGATTGTTGGATCAAGGGTTGGAAGTTTTGCTTTTTTGTGGGAATTTCTAGCCTATTTTTCTTTTTTTCTAGACACTTTTATGAAAACTTTATCTCCTTTTAATATTAAATAGATAGACTAATAAATAGATAGATATAATCCTAAGTCATTACAAGCCTTATTAGTAGCAAGTTATTTCACCTACTAATAACTCTTCTTTATTTACTCAATTCTCATATGCACACGAACCACACTGCACACATTTAAATGTCCAGAAGGTACGACGACCTAAATATAGGGGGAAGAACCAGAGGTCTACACTAGTGCGTCTGTTGTTTACAGTGTTCACCGTGTCCTTCGGATCTTTTTATCTAAGCATTGCATGTTAGTACAACATTCATGCGTACAGATTAGGATTTGGAGGCATGGGAAGAATCCTATGCCGAAACTCAGACACATCATGCACGCTTGTTGTTCCACTCGGAGTCTCAACCACGCTTGATCCCTTCCAGTAGTAGATCATTCGTGCAGGTTGACAACCACGTTTTTATATTACAGCGGCACATCTTTTAGCCTCGCACTGCTTAACCTCATAATGTTCCTCTCCAACATTTGTGCTGGAGGTGTTTTACTCTCCAAAAGGCTAGTAATTTGAGGGTAATTTCATAATTGCACTTTTAATTAATAAATTTATATTTATTTTCATGATAGAATATTAAGTCTACCAAATTATTAAAACATTAGTTTATTTTAAAAAATATAAAACATTAGTTATTAATTAGATTGTTAATGTAACTTTATTTGTAACAATAATATAAATAAATAACTCTTATTTTTTCTGATATTGCCCTCAAATTGAGAAACTACTTGCCAGTAGTTACGATTTTAGATTATGAAATCTGTACCGTTAGATCAAACTACTGACCAGTATTTTGGACAGTAAAACTCCTCTTGTGGTGACCCATCTCCCGGCACCCACATTCATGGTCATCCGGCAGCAGTGAGGGCAATGCACTGCTTTGTACCCCCTCTCAGTAATTTTTCGGCCAGAGGTGCGAGTGTGATGTGACTGTGCCGGTGGCATAAGTAGGCTTTGGAAGGGGAGCAGTCAAGCAGATAAGTGATCCCTCTCCTTCATAAGCTTTCAGCACTCTATGTAAGGTCAGTCGTATACTGTTGCAGGACTAGATTGGACACCAATACTATATGATTAGCTCAGCCTGCAAATTACAAAATACACATGTATCAATTAGGGATAGGGTAAGGTGGCGAAGTGCACAAAACTTCATCTCACAGTAAGACCAGGAAAGCAGTCATGTCCTGTATGTGTTTATTCATGTAGAAAAACTGAAAAGCTAATTAACAGATGCATGCATTTATGGTATATGTCAAGTTTCTCTGTTTTTCATTTCCTTTTTTTTTCTCCGCCACTACTCAGACAAGAGAATTTTGCATCCTATTTCCTTGAAGTGTTAATTTTTAATATATTAAGCCTGCATACAGCCACTTCATCTGTAGATTACTAGAATCCTGTAAACTCATTTCAGAACTAGGATTATCTTTTTTTAATCTGTAACAATGCTGACTGAGAATAATCAACACTGATATGGATCTTCTGTTCTTCCAATGCTTTTACATATATTATACATAATTTGTCATTTTTGCTCTTTATTATACTTCTTCATCATGTACTGTGGAATCAAGAGCAATATCTCATTTCCGGAATGTAGTTGCAAATTATTAGGAGCTAGCCTTACTACATAATATTATGATGTCTTCTGTTGAGCAATTTGGTTTAGTGAAAATGATTCATCTTTATCAATGCTCGAGTCTTCATAATCAAAGGCGGTACAGAAACGGATCCACATAGTTCTTCAATAAATTTACAAATGTCATGATAGGTACTTTACTCCCTTCAAATATTGTTAAATTTCACATAACGTCCTCAACTATATATCATTTCGTTTGTTTTAGCACCATTGTTCATTAAATTAGATAATTTCACAGGCATGGTGTTGTGACCATTGACTCTTTCTTCGCCATGTTGTACAACACAAGTTAAAGTTTGAGGTGGCAATTCTAGCTTAATCTCAGTCCCTTTCAGCAAATCGAGATTAAAATGCCGATTAAAGGTGTAAAATGATCTATTTTATCAAAAAATAGGTGTAACACAAATCAAACCATAGTTAAGGCAGTTATCTGGACATCAATTATATTTGGAGGGAGTAAAATAGACAATACATTCAATTACTAAAATATTACCATATGCACAATCATATGTACATATATACAATAATTATTGTTTATATGTTTTTGAAGACAGATTCAATATATGGTGCTTAATCTTTTTATATTCATACAAGCACTACTTTGGTTCTTTCTTTAATGTACATAACAAGTTTTGGTTAAAATTCTAATGTAGATTTTCCAAAATGGTTAGTGCCCTGTCTCAATAATTCTTGGTGCTTGCATTTAATATTCAGGAGAGCGCTGCCAAAGTTATGTAAAAGATTTACATAAATCATACGAATTGTTGACGTGGCTGGACTGGTTGAGTATCACATTGGGTTTCCTTAAATCATGGGCGTATGGTGTGATTATCACCGGGCACGTCAGCATTGCGTATGTTTTACAAATCTTATCACGTAAGTTCTTTTACGTAAGTCTAGCACTTCTCTGTTCAGGAGATAGCTCATGCTAGTTTTTACAATTAGTCATATTCGGAAGTTGGCTTTAGTTAATTAGTAGGACCCATACTTCAATTACATACTACTATGTTTTCCTTCTTTGGTTCATATCCTCCGCAGCTTATACTAAGAGAGGTGGTACATAAGTTGGAAAAGTAAGATTTTCCTTGCATATGGCTTATGGTACAAAAGAGGTTTTGACTTATAAATGTTTATTGTAATAAGTGCTTATGCTTCCAACTTGTTTGGCGGAGCTTATGGCTTATGATAGCATAAGCTGCTCAATAAACAGATGCATAAGCTGCTCAATACACAGATGCATAAGCTATATCGAAGACTCTTTAAGGGAACAAATATACTCTCTTCTCTTGGAGATTGTGTTACCAGTGTTGCATATACTAGTGTGGAACGACCCAGCTGTTTACTGTTTTCTGTGCTTGGGTTCCATGCATTGAAGTCTTGACATCATAGCATATAGAGGTTTTAGAGGCATCAGGAAAAGTGCATGCTGATTGTGTCCAAGACGACGATCAATAATGATCATATGGCAAGGAAACGCTATCCAGTTCTGCACCAACACTGCCCTTAGCACTGAGATCTTTGAAAGGCACCATCCTTTCTTCGTCTGCCTCAACTGTTGTCTATGCTCTCAGGTTGGTAACAGTTGCAACAGCATAGGGTCGTGCAGGCATGGTGTGAACCCAAGGGCTCCTACCGCACTCTTTCTACCTCTGCGGTGGTCTCCCAAACTTATTAGAAGCATGTCTAATGACCACCCTCCAATTTCTGTCATCCAAAAGCAGTTCAGCATAAATAATACTCCTTTCGTTCTTGTTTTATTGTCGTTAGGACAGAGATCCCAGTTCAAACATGAACTAGATCTCTTGCCTGAACGTCAAAAAAACATTTTGGATTTATTAATTGCTAATTCAGCAAATGGGTTGAGGACGAATGAGGATATATAATATTTAAATGGAACTAAAAGAAGGCAGATCGTTTTTCTTTAGTGTTACCAGAGGTCATGTAGCGGCTGTCAACACAGGTAAAAGATGTATACCTATCTATTTGCATAGGAAAAGATCCTTGCAGCAATTCTCTTGTCCTGAATACTAAGCTGCCACGATGAGAAATGAATTGTATCGACACAAGCAACCATGTGGAAGTGAACTTATATTTTGCGCATACGTGAAATTATGATCCTAATTAATCTATTTAAAATAGCTGAGTAAAACTGGCTTTTTGAGGCGTGTTCTAAGAGGATCAATTATACCAAGGCTGTGCTTTATCTAAAAGTTCATAATGGTACTCTGTAATGCGAATAGCACACTTCATGGATTGTTTAAAATTCACAGTATGCGAATAGAACACTTCATGGATTGTTGAAGTGCTTCGGTTCCATTTATATCTACTTTCTGATCCGTATAAAGGATAGGATTTGGGGCCATCAGTTGAGGACCAGGCTGATGGTATGTAGTATAAAACAACTGAAACCCTTTTCTGCTTCGTCCCGACCTTCAGATTATTGATGGTATGGTCCCCTCTTCACCTTCCGACCTTCGGAACAGTGATGGTAAATTCAAGGAGTGTTGGTGCCTCTACCCTCCTCTTTTCAACCACGTACCCCCGGTGGTCGCCAACAGGCTCCTAGGCTGCCACCAAGCTCGAAGCTGTTACTGCCAAGCTCAAAGCTGCCATCGCCAAGCTTGAAGCCGTCGTCGCGAAGATCTGGACTACCGGGTGCGCCGGGTGGGTGGGTGGGGGGGGGGGGGCAGATACCTCGAAGCTGCGAGCAGGGCGGGGTGGGCAAGGTCGTGGGCGCGGCGGACGCTCGATAGAGGGAAGCACGGTCGCGGGCGGGGCGGGTGCTTGACGGAGGGAGGCAAGGTTGTGGGGAGGCATCGATTCTGCTCAGGAGTTTCGGACGCAAGAAAGAAAATGATTCAGAATTGGAGCCAATTCCATGCACCAATACCACGTGCATCCAAACGGCGGCATTGAAGCTGCCCAAATACCAATTTCGAATACCAACATCCAAACACAGTGTACATAATAATCTTGATGCCAATAATTTTTTTTCCTGGGTCCTTTTCTTGTGATTGTGTGTTGTTTCAAACATAGCACCGTAGCTGAGTCAGATCCTCGTGCAAGTCGCTACTCATTAGAGTGCCATCTGGGAGAACTGGGAGAAATTGGGAAACACACATACATACATGCAACGTGATTGCTAACACTGCAGGCAGCACTATGGCAAACGGGTGGTTTGCCTCGGTGAAGCCCCTTATGCACTTAGCAAAGAGTTTGTCGAGAGCCATCCTCGGCATACGGGACACGGCAAACATTTACTCGGCAAATCCTTTTTTGTCGAGTGTCTTTTGTCGAGCACTCTTGAAGATGCCTTCTATCGCTGGACCTTGATGCTGCGCGACGCAGAAGTTGGTCAACCAACAAAAGTTTTCCATTTCATCAACTGTGACTTTCTAGGCATTGGTGGCATCGCACTGCTAGAAATTTGGCTTCTTGTAACCATGAAAATACGTTGCAATCGGACAGCCATGATTATGGCAACATCTTTCAACAGCTACAATATCATTTCGCCAGGCTGGGATAATCACCGGCGGGGAAGGCCGGTCATCGGCATGGTCGCCTGATCGCCGATCCGCATAATTCGCCCTCCATTCAGCAGAATGTAACCAGCTCTGCTACTTCTCCCAAGTATGAGATTTCTGTTCTCGTTCACCCTTATAATAATTAGTTATTTGTTTGCACATTAAGCATTCCACTTGAGTGCTATTTCATCTCCTAATAAGTTAGCACCTGTAATTTATGTGTTACGTTAGTACAAACTTTGCACTAACCAAGGACTTGGGAAAATGAAAGTAGTAGTTAGTAGAAGGGAAGTCCTGTAGTAAAGAAAATAGGAACTGCTGCAAGGATACTTCGAAGAAAATAGAATGCAAGTCCAGCAGTAAACAAAGGCACCGCAGCATCAGCAGTCATACCTTGAAACCTGCATGGTATAAATTCTCACATTCCTAAATATATTACTAAGCATGAAACTGCCGTGGCGCATGGCGCCATCCCCCGGCGGCCTCCCCCCATAACGGATCAGGCGGCCTCACCTCTGATGGTGGTGTGGATCCGGCGGCCTCTCCCAGCGGCGGCATGGATCCGGTCCCTCCCTTGGTGCGGTTCTGGAGACCTCCCCACGGAGGCGCCATGGATCCGACCCCTTCCCGGTGCGGATTCAGCGGCCTCCATGACGGCAGTGCAGATCCGGCCCCTCTCATGGTAATGGCAGCACGAGCCAATCCAGCATACGGAGGCGCAGACTCTCCCCTCCTCTCTTGATCCATCCCCTGGCGGCAGCCCCTCCCCGAAGCGTGGGCGGGTTTGCCGGGCGGCGGGTGACATTACCACCACTACAGTGCCTTTTTGTGGTAGTGATTGGTCTCATTTTTTTCATAATGGCAGAGCGGTTAATTTAAATCAAATGGCTGTTGTTTAACTAGCATCTGATTCAACGACCAGATTTTTTTGCTATTTTATGAGAATTTCAAGGACTTTCTATTGACAAATGTGGATGCTCCAAAAAGAAGCCTCCACTCAATAAATATAAAAAATAGTCTTAAATTACTTCACCTTTTATTCATTTTCATTATTCAGTCCTTAACCTCCACAAGCGCAGTACATAAGTATCCTGAAGTCAGGGGACGTAAGTCTGTGAAAATACAGACTCATATCTCTTGAGGGTGCTACCTACTCGTGGTGCACACGGCTACCTGTGTTGCTAACAGTCACTACCAGGAAACACGCTTTCCGCAGCGGCTCATCTGCAGGAGTTCACTGTGTTTCGGTATTGGAGGCATCAGGAGTGGACCATGTTGATATTGCAGGACCAGCTAGACGCCTGTGTTTGCACACCCGACTGTCATTGCATGTCTGACTCATAAGCAAAGATAAGGTAGCTGGCCAACGCACCCGAGACGTGAAAGACCAACGACCAGAAGCTGTGAGACGTTCTATTTGTTACCATCGGGCAGCAAAGCTGCATTGCACGCACCGAGCCTCCTATAAGCCCCGACTGGCAGAAGCAGTCAATTTATATTACTCAGTGTAACCTGATATGTCAAGGTTTTTATGATCTGTTTCCAGCATGTAGCCACATATATAGAAACTATATCTCACATGGAACAAGTGGTATATTTCTGACCAATCTTGCTCCAACACTACTTCTCAGCATCTAGTATCAATTACAACTTACCTGTGTGCATCGTAGTGACTTTTGAGCTTCAAATTATTTTCTATGCACAAGGAAACACTACTGGAATCCGGCTCTTTGTCGAGTGTAACACTCGGTAATGAGCACATGGTGAAAAAGTGTCGGCAATGTGCTCATGGGCGTTGATAATATCCTTCCATTTAGTGGTACCTTACACTACAGCAAAAACGGCCTGTAGCGGCGGTATAAAAATTTGTGTAGCGGCGATTTTAAAATAACCCGCCGTGATAGAACAAGTTATAGCGGTGGTTCATGCAGTTCACAACATGGGCCACCGCTATAAATTTGATCTATTTTTAGCGGCGGCCTATGTTATGAACTGCCCCTAAAGATTGATTTTTAGAGGCGGTTCACAACATAAGCCGCCGTTAAAGCCCACTTCACAGTCCACCACGGCCCACTCCCTCTCTCCTATATAAAAATATCGAACCCTAACCAGCCACCCCCCACTCCCTCCTTCCTCAACTCCTCAGCCGCCGCCAGGCACTCTCTCTCTCCCGGGCACCTCTCTCGCCCTCCCCGATCCCCCACCCCAACGCTGCCTCTATTGCCCCCCGGCGCCTCTCCCTCTCCCGACCATTCACCCCGAAGAGTGCCTCTCCTCCTTTCCCAGGCGGCGACAGTGACAACGGGTGGCAGCTGCGGCGGCGAGAGGCAGCCGCGACGGCTCAGGCCCGCGACGGTTCGGGAGGCGACTGCAGTGGCGCGGGAGGTGGTGGACGTAGGCGTCAAGGGACAGGCTACTCTTCTCCCGATCCACTCCGGCGGCGCACGAGGTCGAGCGGCAAGCAGAGGCGTCAAGCGGGCGGGCGGATCTGGCATTGGCTACTCTTCTCCTCTTTGGATTCGGCCCAGAGGTGGGCACGGGTTCTTGCGGGCCGACGGGATCCAGCCTCAAGGACGACGGCGGATCTGGCATCTGCTCCACACCTCCTCCCCTCTAGATCCAGCCTCAAGATGGCCGGCAGGCTCTTGCAGGCCGGCAGCCACGGGCACGCTAGCAGTGGTGGCCTCGCGCATGTGGGTGGCGGTGGCCACTGGCTCGTGCATGCGGCGACGGCAGCCACGGACACACGGGCGGCGACGGCCTTGTGTGGATCTGCGCTAGCGGCGGTGGCCTAGCGTGAATCTGTGCGGCGGCGGAGGCCACACATAGATCTGGGCGTGCGGCACGGGCTCAAGGCGTGGGCACTTCTAGGCCGACGGGCTTTTTTTTTTGTTTTTAGGTTCATGGGTAGCGGCGGATGTTGTTGTCACCCGCCGCTACTAATCTCTTTGTAGCTGCGGGTTATTTCATACAAAGAAGATCCGCCGTTGTTGCCTTCTATTTTTAGCTGTAGTTGTGTAGCGGCAGGATGCCCTAACCGCCGCTATAGTGCCTTTGGGCATGCCGCTACAGGCCATTTTTGTAGTAGTGTTAAGTTGGCATAGCCTTAATATTAATGGCAAGGTTCAAAAGAGTCCTCACGCACTCGGCAAATCCTTTGTTGAGTGTCTTACACTCGGCAAAATGTTCGCAAAAAAAAACCCAAAACAATTGCAAAAAAGTCACAAGTCATGGCATTTTTTCGTGCGCTATGCACCAAGTACGGCCAGAGGGATTCCCAACCGGCGACGTCCCCTTTGCGCGTGTAGCCCCCTACCACTGCACCACACAATCACTTGAGTCTAGACTATTTTCAACCTTCTTATAGTATACCTCTTTGCTGAGAGCTGAGTGTTAAATTAAACACTAGGCAAATAAATTTTTCTGTGGGCTTTAAAATAAATTTAAAATTATAAAACAAATTTCAAATAGTCAAATTTTGAAATGATACAATTTATGTAATCTGTGTCCTCAAATGATACAATCAACTAAATGATCTGAAGTCAAATTCAAATTTGACGAAAGAGTTTTGCTAAGCGCGGAGTCTCTGAGGATCTCCCTTTCATTTATATAGGCGATTAGCGATTACAACTCAGTCATGATCTGATCCGAAGGAATCGGTCAGTCATGCCTACATGCACACCAACGGCATAACGGTGCGGGATCGTGGTCACTAAGCCTGATTATCATGACTGCACTCTACGCACCCACTCAACACCTATGGGTTGTTACAGCACTAACACATACACACACACACGTTTACATAATTCTTAACACGCCCCCTCAATCACAACGGGGTGAACTCAGGTTGAGATTGCAAGATATGAAGCTGAAGGGAGCTCTTGACAGTGCTTTAGTGAAGATGTCTGCTAGTTGATCTTCTGAAGAGATGAACCTGACCTCCATAGCCTTTCGAGCTACTTGCTCACGAACAAAATGGAAGTCCACCTCAATATGCTTTGTCCGAGCATGGAACATAGGATTAGCAGTAAGATATGTTGCGGCAAAATTATCACACCACAGAAGAGGTGCCTTGAACAATGGAATGCCAAGCTCTCTAAGAAGTGACTGTACCCAAATGAGCTCGGCAGTAACATTAGCAATGGATTTGTACTCTGCTTCTGTGCTCGATCTTGACACAGTTGCCTGTTTTCTAGAGCTCCATGACACTAAATTGTTGCCAAGGAAGACTGTAAATCCACTTGTTGAACGCCGATCATCAGGGCAGCCTGTCCAGTCTGCATCTGAGAATGCACTCAATGTAAGGCTGTTTGATCTCTGAATTTTCAGTCCAACATCAAATGTTCCTTTCACAAACCTCAGTATACGTTTTATTGCAGCCCAGTGTATGTCAGAAGGACTCTGTATAAACTGACATACCTTGTTAACTGCATATGACAAATCAGGTCTGGTTATGGTCAAATACTGAAGTCCTCCCTCAATGCTTCTATAGTGAAAATTTTCTTCTTCTGTCAGCATATTCCCTTCATTCTTAGATAGTCTTTCACTTGAAGCCAGAGGAGTAGATATAGGTTAGCACTTGCTCATATTTGCTCTTTGCAACAGATCACTAGCATATCTTTTCTGAGAAAGAAGAATACCAGCCTTATCTGACTTGACCTCAATTTCCAAGAAATAATCAAGCTGACCCAAATCCTTGACAGCAAATTCACTTTTCAATTGCTGAACCAAGTTCTTTGTGGCTACTGAGATTGAGCTGACTATGATAATGTCATCTACATAGATCAGCATATAAATTGTAACACTTGCTTGTCTGAGAATGAACAATGATGCATCAGCTTTAGATGAGCAGAATCCCAACTCTTGGAGTTTACTTGTTGACCGAGAATGCCAGGCTCTTGGAGCCTATTTCAGTCCATACAATGCCCTTTTAAGCTTGCACATATAGCCAGGGGGATGATCAGTGCTCTCATAACCAGGAGGTTGCCTCATGAATACCTCTTCTTTCAGATGTCCATGCAAGAATGCATTCTGGATATCAATCTGATGCATTGTCCACCCCTTTGTAACTGCTAGTGATAATATTATGCGAACTGTTGTAGGCTTGACAACTAGAGAATATGTTTCCAAGTAATCCACTCCATATTTCTGCTTGAATCCTTTTGCTACTAACCTGGCCTTTAGTCTCTCAACTGAGCCATCAGACTTTTTCTTCACTTTAAAAACCCATCTACAGTCAATGAGATTCATATGCTTTTCTGATGGCACCAATTCCCAGGTTTCATTCCTTATCAATGATGAGTACTCATCATGCCATCATGGCTGAGGGCTTCCTGCAGGCTCTTTGGTTCTGAAACTGGAGTTTCTGAAACTGTCAATGCTGTTGTCAGATTATTTACAGTCAGTGCACCTCCAAATTTTTTGCCTGAATATCTGACAGTCCCATCATTATATTCCTTTGGCTTGACAATGTTGTCTCTTAGCCTTGTACGCATTGGATGTTGTACAATATTTTCTGGAGCTTGCTGCTCAACCCTGTCACCAGTTTCTTCGTAATGACCCTCTAACAGCCTCAGCTGAGATTCAGCATTGTCATTGTTACCTGTCGGAGCACAGGCACTAGCAGTAGGATCAATGTCAGGAACAGGTTCATGCAGGTCAGAGTTCACTGAGAATTCAGATACAACTGGTTCAGTTGGGTTTGGAGTTTCAGTGGAACTAGGAAATTGAGGGCTGTAGGGGTTTCACTATGGCCTGTTAGAGAAAGTTCAGTATATTCAGGAACTTTTGTTCCAGGTAGTAGGGTAGGATGATGAGAGATATTAGGATCATAATTCTTAGAACTAGGGTGCTGCTCAAAAGGGAAGACTGCTTCATCAAACACAACATCACGAGAGACATACACCCTTCCAGTAGATTGGTCAAGGCATTTGTAACCCTTGTGAGAGGAGCTATACCCTATGAACACACATCGTTTTGTTTGGAAATTCAGCTTGTGAGAATTATATGGTCTGAGATTGGGCCAGCAAGCATAACCAAAAACACGCAAAGCCTTGTAATCTGGTTCAGTGCCAAGAAGTTTGTGAATTGGAGTGTCATACTGAATGGTTTGGCTAGGCATTCTATTAATTAAATGACATGCTGTGTGGAAGGTCTCATCCCAGAATCCGAGAGGGACTTTGGACTGTGCTAGTAAAGTCAGCCCAGTTTCTACAATATGTCTATGCTTTCTCTCAATCTCTCCATTTTGCTGATGTGTGTGAGGGCAAGTGATTCTATGGGTGATCCCAGTTTTGGCAAAATAATTATGTAGCCTATGATACTCTCCCCCCCCCCCCCCCCCCCCCCCCCCCCCCCCCGCCCCACAATCTGACTGGACTGTACCAATCTTAAGTTTCAGCAGATTTTCAACAAGTTTCTGAAACTGAAGAAAAACAGACTCAACTTGGAACTTGCATTTCAGAAAATAAATCCACACAAATTTACTATAATCATCAACAAAGGAAACATAGTATTTTGCATTATGGACTGAAGCAATTGCTGGTCCCCACACATCTGAGTGTATTATTTCAAGAGGAGCAGAAGCTACATGAGAGGAAGTATCAAAAGGAAGCTGATGTGCCTTGCCTTGCTGGCAGGCATCACACACTGAAGCAAGAGTGTTGATAGTGGATACAGCTAATTTTTCTGCAAAATGCGATGAACAATTGGAGATGCTGGGTGCCTAAACAACGATGCCAGTGTTCTTCAGTGATCCTGGTGGTAAGAAGAGCTTGACTGGGTCTTTTATTTGGAAGGATGTAGAGGCCATTCTTACACCTTCCTTGGAGCAGAGTTTGCTTCGTGGTTCAATCCTTGGCAAAGAGCAGGTTCAGATGAAATTCAATAAAGGCATCATTATCAATGGCTAGTTTTCTCACAGATGAAAGGTGTCGATTAACACTAGGTGCATGAAGAATATGGCTTAGATATAGAGGTCTATCTGAACCAGAGATAACTGAATTTCCAACATGGACAATGGCCATACCTGAACCATTTGCAGCTTGGATCTGATCACCACCACGATAGCGCTCGTGCGTCGTCAGGCGATCCAGGTCATTGGTGATGTGGTCAGTGGCCCCCGAATCAACATACCAGTTTGGATCAACTGTGTATATGTCCGTAGTGGCAGCAGCAACAGCAAACTTGGCTTTGTCGGCTTGGAAGTTCTGATCGAAGCGGTGCCAGCAGCGGAGGGCACCATGTCCTTTCTTCCCATAGACCTGGCATGGCGTCCCTTTGGTGCTACCACTGGGCCTGCCATCCTGACGAGGAGAACTGATCGGGGGGCGACCATTGTTGTTGTTGTTGCCGTGGCCGCGCCCACGATTGTTCCTGCCACCACCACGACCTAGATTTCTGTTAGCCATGTTAACAGGTACCTGATATTTGGCCTGATTTAGCTCACGGCGCATCTCAAAGTCAAGCATGTGCGCGTAGATGTCGCTGATCGTGTAGGAGTCGGACCGCGTGGTGATACTTGTCACCAGGGAGTCGTACTCATCGCCTAATCCACGAAGCAGGTATGCGATGAATTCTTCATCTTCAATTGGCTTGCCGATGGCAGCCAGGGTGTCGGTGAGCTGCTTCATCTTGCGGTAGTAGTCGGCGATGTTGTCGTCCTTCTTCTGGGTCATGGTGAGCCGCATGCGTATCTACATGATGCGCGCATGCGAGCTCGCTGCGAATGTCTTCTCGAGCTCACACCAAGCCCCACGCGCATTGGTGACTCCGACGAGAGTGCTCAGCACCTCTTCAGAAACAGAGGAGATAATCCCCCTCAGCACAAACTAATCCTGGTGATACCAGATAGTGTACTCATGGGTTTACAATGAGCCGGCGGCGCGCCTCGCCTTCTTCTTCTTCTTGGACGTACATGGTTTGATTCGGTTGTGGAGTTGATCCATCAACATAACCAAGGAGTCCTTGGCTTCTGAGATATGGTAAGACCTGTGTCTTCCAAAGCAGGTAGTTTTCCTGCGTCAGCTTCACATGGATCATGTGGCTGATCGCCTTCTTCTTCTTCTTGGACATACATGGTTTGATTTGGTTGTGGAGTTGATCCATCAACATAACCAAGGAGTCCTTGACTTCTGAGATATGGTAAGACCTGTATCTTCCAAAGCAGGTAGTTTTCCTGCGTCAGCTTCACATGGATCATGTGGCTGAATGATGGCGCTGATACCATGAAAGAGTTTTGCCAAGCGTGGAGTCTCTGAGGATCTCCCTTTCATTTATATAGGTGATTCGCAATTACAACTCAGTCGTGATCGTGATCTGATCCGAAGGAATCGGTCAGTCCTGCCTACATGCATGCCAACAGCACAATGGTGCAGGAGCGTGGTCACTAAGCCTGATTATACGCATGATGACTACACTCTACGCACCCACTCAACACCTATGGGTTGTTACAGCACTAACGCATACACACACACGTTTACATAATTCTTAACATTTGACTATCAATTTGACTTCAAATCATAACGACTCATTCTTAACTCTAAGGTTATTCTTCCGAGATTCTCCGTTTTGTAAGCAACATACATGACAACTTGTGTGAAATCTTCTCTACTTTTTATTGTAATTTCCACTTGTAATACGACTGTATCATGACAAATCTCATGATTTTAAGTTTGTGTGAAACGGCGGCATTGAAGCTGCCCGAATGCCAATTCTGAATACCAACATCCAAACACAGTGTACATAATAATCTTGATGCCATTAATTTTTTCCTGGGTCCTTTTCTTGTGATTCTGTGTTGTTTCAAACATAGCACCGTAGCTGAGTCAGATCCTTGTGCAAGTCGCTACTCATTAGTGTCATCTGGGAGAACTGGGAGAAATTGGGAAAACACATACATACATGCAACATGATTGCTAACACTGCAGGCAGCACTACGGGAAATGGGTGGTTTGCCGAGTGCTGCAGGCACTTGGCGAAGCCCAGTGGCGAAGCTAGAGCAAAATTGAGGGGGGTGCAGCACATAAAAATAAATATAGTTGTGTACATAGTTTTGAAGCAAATTTTCTCCTTACACAAGTAAAATATAATCCACATAAGAAAATACACTTTTTAAAACAAATTTCTCCTATCATGATGAGCGAGATAGCCCATATAAACAAAATACATCACCCGAACCATAACAACACAAAATCCTAATAAAAAGAGGAAAAATAATTCAGTTTTGAACAACATATAGTAAAATCAAATGGATATAGATAATAAGCACATTACCTTTTAATCCTCAAATCTATGATTTCTCATTTCCATGAAACGATGAACAATGACATCATTGCTGACTTTACTCATTTCTTCTTTCTCCACATAGCAGATAAGGGCATGATTCATAAAATCATCAGCTATATGGTTGCGCAAATATGTTTTCACAAACTTCATTCCAGAAAGCACCTTTCAACAGTTGATGTGGCAACAGGCAATACTAGTACAAGCTTTAGAAGTCGATAAACCAACGGCCACATTATATTCTTTCTTGTTTCCACCATTTTTTGAGATAAATCACCAATGGTGTGAAGGTTGGAAAACCTAGTATCTGTTCTCACATCAGCAATGTAGAGGCAAAGCTGGTGGCTAAGATCTCTTAATTCCCCTAAATTAAAATCATCAGGATAAAGCTTCGCTAGAGTCATTAGATTCTCCACATTGAAATATTGGAATGAGTCTCTTGGATTGAAAGAGGCCGAGCAAACAAGTAATTGAGAACTAGTCTCGTTGAAGCGGTTATCAAGCTCTTGAACTAGTCAATCAAGAACTTCATTAAAACAGTCCACTTCATAGTGGTGCTTGTTTGTAATTCCAGATTTGTATCTAGGCCTCTTTGGATCAATATATGTGTTTTCCATTTCCAACTTAGTTGTATCATGCAAATCACAAAAGGCATACGTGTCATCCAATATTTTTTGCCACCCATGTGCTCTAAGGTCAGTCAAATGGTTTCTAGTTGATCTCACACATTTAATGGCATTTACAATGTCTTGATCCTTTTGTTGCAATGCTTGTGACAAGCAATTTGTAACAGTTAATGTATGCAGCATGAGGTGTAGATAAAATATAGAGTCAAAAGATTGGAAGTAGACTTGAAGATTTGATGCATGATCTCTATTTTTCCAATCTCTATCATCCTTTGAGACAATATCAAGTACCTTGATTATTGTTGGGAATAAGTCAACCACGCTCTTGAGAGTTTTATAGTGTGAACTCCAGCGAGTATCTCCTGGTCTTTGAAGGCATAGTTCTTGATTCAACCCTGTCCCGGTCTCAAGTTGTCCACAACCTAAGGCTTTACTCACTTCTTCATAATTAATTTCTCTAATCAAGTCCCTTCTCTTAGCTGAAGGAACAACAACATTTAATAGCATGGAAATCTTATTAAAAAAATCACTAACTCCTCCATGCTTTCTAACAACAGCCACAATAACTAATTGCAATTGGTGAGCAAAACAATGAATATAGTAAGCTGACTTGCTGTCTCTCATGATCAATGATTGTAACCCATTTAGCTCACCTCGCATATTGCTAGCGCCATCATATCCTTGACCTCTACATTACTTTAAGCTTAGCTTCAGTTTTGAAAATAGATTATCAATAGAATACTTGAGTCTTGTAGAAGTGGTCTCTTTAACATGCCCAATGCCAACAAATTTCTCTCTCACACGTCCGCATTTATCCACATGTCGCAAGACAAATGCCATTTGTTCTTTGCAAGAAATATCTCTGGACTCATCAACTAGAATGCAAAACACATCTTTCCCAATATCTTGTAGAATATAATGCAATATTTCCTTTGCAAAACACTCTACAATGTCCTTTTGGATTTCAGATGCCACCAAAAGACTATTATCTGATTTTACCCCACTTGTTGCCTTGCGCAAAATTGGATTTAGCTCCTCAGTAAATTCACGAAGCTCCCTGAAATTCCCTTTGTTGTATGACTTCTTTGACTCATCATGACCCCGAAAAGCCAACCCTTGGTTCACTAAATACCTTGCACAAGCAATGGACCCAATTAACCGAGTAAGGTATGCCGTCTTTGCTACTTTGCTTACGTCATGGTAAACAACATCAATATGTTGCTCTGTTTGTAACAATTCATCACACTTCTTCATTTCTTTATAGTCTTGTCCATTGACATCACCAACATGCAATTTTAGACGATCCTTCCTATGATATCCATTCCAACCATTGACGACAAATGCTTGATATCCATCGTCCTTCTTTTCTCTGAACAGAAAACAGAAAAAACAGTATGCTTTATCCTTGGACTCACTATATTGAAGCCAAGTACCAAACTCATTGAACCAATCTGGATTGAACCTTTTAGGACCTCCTGCTATCTGTGAAAATGGGAAATTGCATGTGCGTGGCTGAGAGGGCCCATGTTGCAAATACATTCTTCTCACCCTCTCTCGCTGGTTAGGATGGTAAGCTTCAATTAACTTCCTTATACCAGGATCATATTTGATTTCCTCTTCCCAATTGATGTCATCTGGACATGGGTTTCTTTCATTCATAATATTATTACTTGGCTCTGGTTCTTTCCTTTTATAATATCAGTCCATTGATCACCTATCAAAGTGCAGGAAAGAAAAAAAAGACATGAATATGTAGTACCATAATTACACAAGCAAAGCTCAATTTTGAACCCTAACTGTATAATCTAGATTGCTGACTACAAATGGACGAACAACTACTCAACAAGATATGATTCACAAAATTGAAGCATGGGTGTCACAGATTAGAGATGTAGAAATGGGATCAATTGATTTTCTTACCTTATTCAATTTTTTGATGGAGGTTGTTGTGCTACTCAGAATCCTTGCGAAGAGAGATTGCAGCAGGAAGCAGCGGAGCAGGCGGGGGCCCTAACCAGCGCAGTGCCCAGACAATCGTCCTCTTCTCGATCCACTTCTCCTTCTCCGATGGGGATTGTTAGACACTAAACAGTCGGGGGAGGCGGGGAGCCAAGGACGGCAGGACGCGGCGTGGAACAGGCGTACAAGTGAAGGAACGAACTCAACGAAGCAACGAGGGGCTGAGTCGTATGGAGGAAGGAATTGACGTTGTGGGCTATTGATTTTTCGTTTTTTCTTTTTGGGGCAGAAATGGGCTACGGAGCAGGCCTTAAAGACTCCATGACAGGTTTGGGCTGGGAGGGGGTGCGGGCTGTTTGGGCCAGGGGGGTGCATTAGCGGTGAAAATCTAATGATTAGCACTGATTTTCATAATTCTTGTTGGTGCAGCCGCAACCACAGAGCACAACGTAGTATGCACTCAGCAAAGAGTTTGTCGAGAGCCATTCTTGGCATACGGGACACGGCAAATGTTTACTAGGTAAATCCTTTTTTGTCGAGTGTCTTTTGTCGAGCACTCTCGAAGACACCTTCTATCGCTGGACCTTGATGCTGCGCAACGCAGAAGTTGGTCAGCCAACAAATGTTTTCTAGGCGTTGGTGGCATCGCACTGCTAGAAATTTGGCTTCTTGTAACCATGAAAATACGTTGCAATCGGACAGCCATGATTATGGCAACATTTTCCAACAGCTACAATATCATTTCGTTGGCAGCTTTGAGAATTTGTTGCGTTGCTCATAAAGGATTGTGCCATTATTTTTCAATATCCATACAACGAGTCAATACAGTCGTGCAACAGTACATTTCTGCTGCAAACACTTATTTCACTAATACGACAACAGAACTCCTAGTTGGCTATTGAGCCAGAAATTAGCTGGTACTTCTTACCATGTAGTCGCATAGTCCAACCAAATAGAGTAACTCGTTTTCAGAACTAGAGTTGATGGCTTGATGCCATGATAGTTTCACCTCCTCTATGTCTATATCTTTCTTATTTAGTTCTTCTCCTCCACATGGTTGGTATATATGTATCAGAGTTTGGAAGTAGAGGCGTACCACGTACATTTAGGGAGCCAGCAGCGGTGCACAGTCATGTAAACTCATTGACTGGTTAGAGCTTTCAGTCCTCTGTTTCTGTTTATCTAATTCTTGTCTCTACTCTCAAGATACAATGGGTTTTGGAGGCACCGGGAGAAGACCATGCGGATGTTATCCAAGACGAGCATCAACATGATCACTCTCCGCTGCCTCCTCTCGCTCATTTCCTGGGAGGGGTTTAAACACGGAAGATTGGGCTGTGGTGGGCCACCTGAACTCAGCGGCCATCGCAGCCTTGGCCTCCCACACCTTCTCCACCGTGTTGCCCATCGAACGGGCCAGAAGCGCCCCGGCGGTTGTGACTACGGCCCTCAGGTTTCAGGCGATGGCGAACAGCAGGCTCATCTGCTTGTCAGGTGGGAGCTGGAGAGCGGCGATGCAGGTGTGCCAGAGCGCCGTCCCGATCGCCTCGAAGGTCGTGGCCGTTTCAGTGAGGTGCAGTGGTCATAGGGGACTGCCCTTATTCCTACATTAGTAATCTTTTCGAACAGTACAATTAGATCTCCGTACCTTCTCATGTGCAGACCCTGCTCTGCATGGAAATGCAATAAGGTTCTCCCCTTACAAGGTGCGTGCGTAGAACCACAAGGTAGTGTGTTTCCCTTTGATTTTGCCCAACCTGAGTTGAGATCTGCTGAATGAAATGCTCGACACCTATTATTGGTACATCCATACACTCTCGAAAGCCACGCTGGCACTACCACAAATAGGCTCTATAGCGGCGGCAACCCAAAGCCCATAGCGGCGCGGCCCAAAGTGAGCCGCCGCTACAGAGCCTTGTGGACCAGCCGAGCTTGTGCATGTTCAAAATAACAATTTTATACTCAACTTGCGGGTATGTCCTAATTTCACAAAGATAAATCTAAGGCTTTATAATAAGTTTATTGCTACAAGCCTACACTATAAGAGAATTGACTTGTGGTGGCATTTTCTTTGTATAGTAGAGTCATTGTTATTATGTCTCTAGACACGTATAGAGGCATTTTTCTAAAATGCCTCATACATGCCTTGATATGTATTGTCTGACACTTTATAAATCGTCTTTACGAAATTAATGACAACTTTGTAGAGGCATTATATAATGCCTCAATAAGCTTAGAGGCATTATTAATACAATATTTAACTATATAAAAAAATACAATGTTGATATAAAATTTTGAACTCAAGACCTCATGGTGAAATAACAACATGTTAAGCTTTGTTAGCCAACTCACCTACCCATGATATTACATATATTTTTAGAGTTTATTCTTCAGAAGTGCTACAAACTAGTGAAATAATACCTCTAGAAAAGCATAAGGTGCCTCTAGTATTGTCTCTACAAGATATAGACATTTTAAACATGTCACAAGAATGTCTCTATGCTAATTATTTTTAGACACTTTGCAAAATGCCTTAAACAATGCCTCGATTGTCGATGTGACATATTATTTTTCTAAATTTTCAAAAATTATGTCTCTACTTTGGAGACAAATTCTAAATTGCCGCAAAAAGATGTCTCTACAACATATATAGAGGCATATTAGAAAAGTGCCTCTAACAAAGTGTCACTATGAGATGTTTTAGTTGTAGTGCTACAAGTGTTTTGCTATAGTAATTATATGATAGTGAGCTGACGATTTCTTGAAATATTTAGCACAGCTATTGTGTATCAAAATCTTATCAGGAAACTAGTGTGCTTGCATATGTGAATCCAGGCGTCTGATCATAAAAGCCTATAACCATGTCTACTTCCACATATGGGAGCAAGACACCTAAGACTTCATGTTTCAAAACAATAGTCTATGCAACGAAAATTTCAGTGCCCAAATGGTTCAGCGACCACCAATAATGATTTGTCATTCTCGAAATAAAATCGTTTCTTCGTTATTTGTTTCCAGAAGTATTCTTGAAGGAATGGGATTCACCTACTACACATTTATTCCTTATTAGGTTCCTATATATCCTCCACAAGGGTGGCATATTTATCAGTGATTGGTAAGTTAATAAGGTGTACATTTTGAGACATATCAGAGGCACAGTCATGCAAACTCATCGATTGCTTACAGTTTTCAGTACTTCATTCTATTTATTATCTCTACTTCTTCTTGTCTCCACTTCTCTATATGGAATATATAGGTTTTGGAGGCTGTTATGAACTGATGCCGCAAATATAATAAAGAAGAAAGAAATCAACCACAGAGGACACGAAATTTAGCGTGGAAAACCCTCCCAAAGTGGAAGAGAAAAAATTACGGACGTCAGCCAGCAAAACTTCACTATCAAGAGTTGGGGTTACAACTCCGATGAGAAAACGGTGGCTTACAAGAAGACAATAATCTCTCGGTAAAACCCTAAATGAGATTATGTACCATACTGTGACGCTACGGGCCTCCGCTTCACTCCGTTAGAAGTCGGCCTCCAATCTCTACTACCTAATAATTATGAGCTGGTCTTCTTAGCCACCCCTAATCCATACTTAACCCCTCCTTAACCCGTCATGCTTCATCTAACCGCCGACTCTTGATCCAACATCCGTTGTTAGCCTCTCTTTCCACATCTATGCCCCCTTCCCGGCGCCTCCCTTCCCTCGCCTCTCCTCTCTCTCCGTCCAACACCAGAGGTGGCGCCAGGATCCACCTTCCTTCGCTCGCCTCTCCTCCCTGTCCACCACCGCCTCTGCACCATGACCAAGACAACATGGCGCCCCCCTCCGTGGGCACGCTCGATGATTATCGGGCTCTGCCCTTCCCCCTCCTCCAGCAATGGTCTTACTCCGCACCGGAGCCCCCGCCCCCGGTGGGTGCCCAATCTCGAAGATGGCCGATCCGCCCTTGTCATGGAGGACCGTGGTGGCGGAGATCCTCCATGATCTCGATCCGTCCGCGTGCCGAAGCAGTAGGGCACGACGAGGAGGATAGTCGCCACCAGACCGATGATTGCTTGAACTGAACAGTGAGCTCCATCCTTGCCTCAGGTAATTGCCCCTTCCTGTAGTCTTTGTTTTGCAAATTGCCTGCTGTTTCTCGGTAGGCACTATTATTAATTACAGACAATGTATTTGTTGTTGTGTTAGAAACTATTAGAAGTGAACACTATAGCTTTTCTACCTGAAATTGAGGCTGTGTTCATGAAGGCTGCAGAATAGTGGTTGTTGAGTATTGGAACCATATAATCGTAATATAGTAATTTTATTGCTGCATTAAATGAAATGCTCTCCTTTTTTTATATTCAGCTAACATAACAATTCTCTATTTCTCTTGTAGTCTGACCTAGATGACTGGGAATTTCATCAAAAGGAGCGGGTTACACATTTGGGCAAGTATTGCACAATAGCTCAACCATGCAGTGTATCTATTATTTAAAAATGAGGATATCACTAAATTGCTTGTTTTAGATTATTCTCAAAATTGATTTAGCGACCTCCATATTTGCGTATCAGTTTTTTTATACTATAACTATTCCGAACCTTTTTACCAGTTGAATTACTTATTATTGTATTATAATTTTTTTCTGGATAGTGGATTAAGCTGGATGTAGACCTGCTGCATAAACCCGCATCCATAGTTTGGCGGAAGCAAAGCAGGTGGAGTAGCTACCAATTATACAGAAAACCAATGGGTATCCATTCATTTCATTATAGACAGATTGCTCTTCTACTGGTGAGTTCCTATTCCTGCTTGAAATATTTAGTTGATCAGTGTATCTAGAATTCAAAATGTAAATATCACACAATTTCATTTTTTTTATTATCTCAGAATTAATTCGGTGATCTCCATAACTTCTATGGAGGACCAAATTACATATGCTTCCTTTTGTTTTTGAGGTATCCTTGAATTGATCATTTTGTCTCTCTGATATATGTATTTCTGTGAGCAGACTATATGATTGTACTAATATAGTTATGATTTTTTTGTCATTCTTGCATGCGATAATACTGGCTGGATTATACTTGTAGTAATTTTGGTTCTTTTGTTTTAATCTTGACCGTTATAGCATGAACTTATAAAATATATTTTTTCCTTGTTGATTCTTTGTAGTATTTTGTTGAGTAATAGATAAACACAGACATGGAAAAGTTGAATGGTCTGAATATTTTTCTGTCGTAAACTAAAGTTGAATGGTCTGCACGAATTTGTGTATTGTCCACAGCATTGCATGCTCTTGCATAGATAAAAGGAATTAGCAAGAGATAAGATGTTCTCTCTGCTTTTCCTCTTGCTCTTGCAAAATGGTGTAACGGCATGAAACCTGCTCTTGTGCGAAGGATGGACCCCCCCCCCCCCCCATCCCTCCCCCTAATTGACTATGCAAAGAGATTTTTTTTTCCCAATTCCTGGGAGGTGAAGGTGCCTCTGGCCCTCTGCTGAGGTGTTTATGTTACAGAAGGTCACAACTGTCCAGTAAAGAAATTAGGTTTGTAGATGATTTTTTTCATATTCATATACATACAAAATAGATACAAATTTTTTGATAAAAAGAGCGACGAGAGGTACAGAGTCATGCCCAGTTACTTAAGTGGCCATGTATAAAAGGGTGTCATTCCAGCAGATAAGAGGAGACTGGCTCAACTCTAACTGTGATTTAATAATCTTTATAGGCATTGACCTTTCATGAAACTTGATATTTTTGTTTGTTTCTGGTTTCATGAAAAAATTTACCTTTATTGAAACAATTGGTTAAGAAGTTAAATATATTTGTATGAATAATATAAATGTAGTAGGTGCCCACTGCAATGCACGAGCGCTTAGCTAGGAGATCAATACCGCTGCAGCTGAGTTTTTTGGATTACAAAACTGAATAGTTATAACTCACTGCTTTCTTTCTTTTTTATATTCATCAGACCTGCCTTGGAAGGATGAGCTTATCTATTTTGTTGTCCTCACCAGGTGGAAACTTTACGCTTTTTGCCAAGTGGAGAAACATTTATCCATCTGTCCCTGAGCTTCTCTGGGTCCAGATTTTTTTAAAAAAAAGATAGCTGACACTCTTCGATCAACTAATCTTAATGAAACAAAATTGGAACAGTTGAACAGAACATGTGAACTTTTCATAAATAATTAAGGAAACGATTATGGCCAAGCTTCATGATTTAACATCATCCAGGTTTATTAGCCTATGTCCACGCCCACTCTTAGATGTATGCCATCCAAGAAAACCATTAACTATCAATGTGTATAACTCTTCTAGAAAATGGCATGCCTCCAGTGCATATAACTATCACTGAACACATAGATTTTGTGTGCAGTGTTAGCTGCTATAGTGGGTTTTGATTTGTCCCTTGTAGGATGCCCATTTACTGTGATTATTTTTATTTGTTTTAATATTTCTTTTATGTCCTGCTGTAGTTGTTACATATAAATATATGCATGCTGTGTTCCGGCATCATATGTCAGTGCTTGATGGATTTACTTGAATATCTACATTGCAAGTTTGTCATGTCTGCATATCCTATAGCGATAATAAATTAACTTATACAAGAGGAAATATAAGCCTTGTCTCAATTTTTACCCGTCCTCCGGAGCTGGTATCTTATCTTCCTGTTCCAATTGAATGGTTTTCTGTTTTTTTTTTTCAGAGAGATGCATTGGACAGGCCTTGATAGGATTGCAGTTAGAGCTCAAATTGAAGCTTTTTAGAAGAACATGTAGTTGGAAGAAAAGATAAAGAACCTCAAGGACCTAATTGAACAACTTGAGGACATGGATGGCACATACACTCCAGCCGTGTAAGCTTCTTAACCTGAACTAGCACTTATATTTATAAAATAGTACATTTTGAGTTTCTTGGATCTTTCAAACCTCACCATATGAACATATATCATGCTGATCTAAACCTAAACTATGGTAGTTTTGGGAGACATTGTTAACTTTTCTCCAGAAGGGTGCTGAAATTTGTCTTATGACATTCTCATTCATTTTTCTTTTTCGCACTCCTATCTAGATGGACTTTGAAAAGTGAAACATTCTTTAAGCTATGTTTGTCATTGTTTTCTACCAGATGAACATATAACGTAAATGTTTCAAAGTTCTTTAGTTCTCTTAGTGCAAGCTGGTGGTTATATTCCAACCTTGCTATTCCACTTACATGAAAATTCTTCATGATGATGTCAGGTTTTCTTTAATGACACACTACTGGTACTTCTAATTTTTTGGCATCTATGCATAAGGTTCCTGAGTCAACAACCGAGATAATGTTCAAAATATTGGTGTGGGAAGCTTTCATTTTTTTCTTTACAGATTATCACATTCATGATGTGTATATATGCCATTGGTTAGTTATTGTAGTGAGTGTTCCATGAATGCATCATCTCAACTCGAAAATGAGGTGTATTTGACTTGTTACTTCCTAAAGCAATTAATTGTATCTACATGAGCTAAAAGGATACAATAGGTGTATTTGTCATGTTGCTTCCAAAATGAAGAAAAAAGGCAGTACCTACAGCTGCTCTGCTAGATGGAAGATGGGAGTGGAGGCTGGCATGCTACTACATGGAAGAAGGAAGTAGAAGCAAGGAAGAGGTTGTGTTAGGTTTTGTTCTTTGTGTTAGTTGCTTTCCTTGGTGATTCTTGTCTAATATCACAAATGACTAAATGTTTCCAAGAGTAAATATATTATTTTATCTTGACTTTTGATCAGTTTACATGTAAATACCTTACTTTTTTGTAGTATATTTTAAAACAGTTTCCTTTGAACTGTCTTATTACAAAGATATGACTAAATTCTTTTGAATTGCCTGACATTTGAATTAAATTCTACACTTGTGCGCTTATGAGTAGATTATCAAGGGTGGATTTGAGAGTCAAGTGAGGAGCATCTGTAGATTGTACATCCCCCCCCCCCCCCTTTTTTTTTTTGCTACTAGCACATTCCTTTATTTGATAGAATATGTTTAAGGAATTGTGCATCAGGAGCATTTTTTTTCTTATCATGTCTGTGGAACCGCACAGATCTATGTGTGAAAATCAAAGAGCTTAGCTAAATAATATCGTTATTGAAGTGTGCTTGTGTAATTAAGTTACCAAAATGTGCTTGTCTGGTTAAGTTACAACAAACATGGACTTAGCTATGACGTATGCGAAGAATTACCTCAAGTTGTGAAGAATTTTTTATATACCTCTTATGGTCCAATGAAAATGAAGTAAGAAGAGTGCTGCTTGAAAATATTAAATTATACATCTCACTCATCAATGACAATAAAATTTGAAATAGTGACGTTCTTTTGATAAAAGTAATAATATTTGATGCATGAATGTTTTGCATTTGAACAATTTTGTATATTGTATTAAGAATATCATATCTATTTTTTTTATTTATACAAATAATTGTTATGAGTTACGCCTGTAGCAACGTACGGGCATTTTGCTTGTGTACAATGAATTTGTAACATAACTCAACAGAGGCATCAGGAGAAGACCATGATACTGTTACACATGTTCAGTGTCTTTTTGGTCCAATCTTTCTGCTTCTGTTCAATCTTCAGGAGACGTTCAAATTACTCTTTGGCGTGTCTACGTCTCTTTGAGTGCGAAACTGTGGCAGACAGGCAACGGGGTTAGTGTTGGTGCCTCAATTATGTTGCGTGCTGTTGTGTGTGCGTCCTCTCGTATGGGAGGCGCGGCCAATTCTACAGACCAAGGGCACTACAAGCATCTGATGGGCAAGATAGGTCAGGCACTTATGCCGTCAGGGCCTTCTGGTCCTGGTTGCAGTGCAGTTAGATATCTCGCCTCGAAAGCCTGACACTGGCATGCTCGAGCACCTTCTAGGTTTCTTCAACAAGGTTACTTCCAGGACGTCGCTGCCTTCTAGATCATATTATCATTTTTTCTAGTTAATATGTTCAGCACTTCAAGTGACATGCTATCCAGCTTTGATGGATATCCAAGTGTTTTTATTTTTTTTTGCTAAAGGATATCCAAGTGTTGTTCTCGCTTTAATTTTGGCACAAACATATTGCTTTAGTTTCTTTATTAGGACATTACGATCGTTCTAGCAAGTAGTGAGAGTTTCCCCATTTTTCTTTGATTTGGCTAATCCATTTTCAGTTTTTCTTTAATTTCCTTCAATGCCGCTGGTGCATAGTCAGACTTGCAGGGGCAGCTCAATCAAGTAGAGACAAGACCAGCTGTTGAAGCTTGACAGTGGAATCCAAGAGATACGAAGTAGTAGTATATAGATAAGAGAACAGGATTCAAAATAGTAATAGTGAAAGAGTGTGTTTGACAGGACTTATGCTGCTTATTGAAAGTGTTTATGTTCAATAAATAGTTTGAACTACCAAACAATAAAAGT
Source organism: Eleusine coracana subsp. coracana (assembly GCA_032690845.1). Lineage (NCBI taxonomy): Eukaryota > Viridiplantae > Streptophyta > Magnoliopsida > Poales > Poaceae > Eleusine > Eleusine coracana. Next base: position 6,502,209 of record CM064430.1, read on the forward strand.
GCTTATAGAGTATAAGAACCTATAAGCACTTTGCTATTTTGTACTACCATAAACATTTTAAACAAAACAACAAAATATAGCTTTAAGTGCTTATAGTTGTCATCTCGCTCAGCATAAGCACTTTGGAGAAATAAGTATAAGCAGACTGCCTATGTAACAATAAGAACTATAAGCATTATAAACAGTTTTGACAGAATAAACACTAAAAGCACTTTATGCATAAGTTCTGTCAAATACACCCAAAATAATAGAGCAAGCACGATTATTATTGCTTATTGGCAACAAATATTTGAATCATTGTATCCACCTACACCGACGACTACTGCTCCGCCATTGTTAATGTCCTGTTCACATGGAAGGAGTAGGAGGCGAGTAAGTTCAGCAGGTTACAGTTTCATGTGATTTATGACCGGACACCTTTAACTCTTGAGCTTTTTTATAATGCTCCATCGGATACCACGTACTAGAGGTATCAAAACACATCCCCCTACCCATCACCGAGGGGTACAATTGTCTATCCCTGCCATCTCTTGCTTTGCAGAAAATATTTCTTCACCTGGTGTCCTCCTAGATGCCACCACTTCCGCTCCCATGACGTCCGCCGCTAGCGCCTAAACAACTTCTTCTCCTTCTAACCTCGTGTGCCGTAATCCTCATGCCCAGAAATATCTCGGGCCGATGGGCACGGTAACGGGCGCAGCACCGGGGGTGGTAGCGAGTTCCCGGCGGGGGCTCGGGCAGCTCCTAGTGGCGGCAGGCGTGGTGGGGGCTCGGGGCGTCTCCCGGCGGCGACGGGCGTGGCATCGGCACCGGCCGTTGAAGGCAGCGCGAGGTCGATCGACGTGAGCTGCAGATGAGCTGCGCGCAGATGATCCCCCCCCCCCCCCCCCCCCAATCGCACCCGTCATGCTTTGCCGTGAGTGTCTCAATCCGACACTAGGCAAACTTCACCTTTGCGGAGTGTCAGATAGTAGCACTCGGCAAATCCAGTGTAGCCTTTGGTAAAATTTTTGTACAAATAATTTCCATCGTTTTCCAAATGCCTAATAATTTTAGACAATGTACATTATTAAAACAATATTACCAAATCAACTTAAAGAAATCATATTTATGCTTCAACCATAAAACCCCATTTTTCACGCATTTTTAGCTTAATATCTATATCTTTCAATTAAAACTCCAAACTTACAAAAAAACTAAAAATTATCAAACATGTCCAAAAATTTACCAAATTATGACATGACATAATCTATATGATCGAATGCCAATGTAAAAATGGTCGAAGTCAAATTCAAACACGAATGTGACTCCAAATTTTAATGAATCCTTCTCAATACTCTGAATCTTCCTGGGAGATTCTCTGCGTTATAAGCAACGTACTGACAACTTGTGTGGAACTTTGTCTACTTTTTACCACAACCTTCATGTATGATATAATGATGTCAGGACAAATCTCATGGTTTTCAGACATTGTTTGCTATTTAAAAAATTTAGTTACATTTCTACCACACGTGCATGGTCATATTTCATGAATAAGATGTGCGAAATTTTAGTTTATTTTATTAATATGGCTTCACATTGGACTCACTAGCATGAATATCATTTTTCTATTCACTATATATCATTATTCAAATCACTTGCAGTTCAAATTTTACTTATCATGAAAAAAATACAATTAATGATATAAATTAACTAATCATAGCAAATATATTGAGATACATATCAAATTTCAATATGGAGTACCATGGCATTTTTGTGGGCTATAGAAAAAAAAACTGGAAGCCAAAAAATTCGAAAAGATTAAAATCAATGCCGAGTGTCACATTGAAACACTCAACAAAAGAGAATGTTTGCCGAGTGCCTCTCAGCAGCACTTGGGAAAGTTTTTTGCAACAGTGCCTCGAGCGGGCACTCGACAGAGGCTTGTCGACCATCACAGGAATAACCATCATGGTTACGGCATTCTACTTTGCCTAGAGCCAGCCGTGAACACTCGGCAAAGTTTTGATGTTTGCCGAGTGTGAGATGTTTGCCTAGTGTTTTATTCCTTTTTGTCGATTGTCCTCCCAAACACTCTGAAAAGATTGATGTTTACCGAGTGTCGTATTATTGCTGAGTGTTTTATTGGGTACACTTGACAAAAGGCTTGTTTGCCGAGTGTCGTGGTCATGCACTCAACAATGGTCCTTGCACTCGTAGAACTTGCCGTTTCTGGTAGTGGAGAAGCGCAACAGAGATTATTTGGATTCAAAAGAAAAGTGGGAACAACCTGAAAGTTGCTTTGGTGTAATTTTTTATTATGATTCATGTAGCAGTAGTTTTAGGATTTCCTGTTATCCATAATTTCTCTTCCATATTCCAAAGAAAAAACAATTGCAATAACTCATCTTCTGATGTTGTGTCGAGTGACATTGAGTCAATATATAGTAGAGCCATACCTGTTACCCATTATTCCTCCTTTATCTGGTTCTTATCATCCAGAAGTGTGCTATATAAGTGTCTTCAACCTTGAGGTGCAAATGAGGGAAAAGACAAACAGATTCTATAAGGTGCTAAACGGCGGGTGCATGGCCTACGCAAATCAGTTACTTGTTTCAGCACCATTTGTTTCTTTGGCTTGTCACTACTCGACAAGCAAGGTAGGTCTTGGAGGCATCAGGGGAAGATAGAGCTGTCGTGTTCGATGCTCATGGTCAAGATGTGTTGGTGGGACAACTATGGCTTTCTGAATTTTGTCTCCATCCACGCTTGGGCTTTTACAAGACGATCGGGATGCCGGGTGAAGTCAAGGGTGATCCACACCGTACATGTGGAGAGGCAAGAAGCATGGACGGTTTCGCGGTTGAGCCTCAAAACCGTGGTGGTGATGAAGACGGCGTATTGACCAAGTCAAGGCGAATGGGATGCCGGTGCAAGTGACAAGGGAGCCCGATGGACAGGGATTGGGAGAGACTTGCCGGTGGTCAGGATCGCGGAACAAGGTGACACGCGTCAACATCGAGAAGTCGTGCTTTGAGAAGCGTGCAAGGCGGTTTCCCGGTTTGGGCCTCAAAACCGATGGCAGCGGTTGGTGGTGCACATGGCTCCATCATAGAGCTTGCTTCAAGATGAAGCAAAGGTGTGAAGCGTTCGATGGCATTCGGGCGATGAGGAAAAAGATGGACGGTTATGCCCCCGGTGGTAGGTGGGTGTGTTATGTAGGTCAAGGGTAGAGTGGTCATGTGGACAATAGACCCTAGGCCTATATAAGGAGAGGTGTGGCTAGTGGGAGAGGTGCCTCTCTTCCCATTAGCCTTGTGTTAGGACTCTATTCAAAGTGCTAGGAGAGGACTTCATGTTTTAGTGGAGAGTAGTGGTGTGTGAGAAGTATTTTCGTGCTCAAGATTTCCCTCTTTTCTTGATTCCCGAAATTCCGTTTTCCCATTTTCGGACCTATTTTCGTGGTGATTTTCGATCTCACGTTTGGACGGATTTTTGGCCCGGATTTCTTGAGAAACTTGTTGCTATGATGTGCTAGAACAATCCCATATAGGTCTTTGACCGAATCATAGACACGAGCACCTTCAATTTCAATGTTTTCTCAAGTTTCCCCTTTTCGGTGTTCTTGGCACAAGATCTGGATCTCTTTAGAGGAGGGTCGTGATGTATTGAGGATCATCTGGTCCAAATTTTGTGATTTTTTTATAAGGTTTTGTAATTTTTTATTGCGGTTCACTGTTGCTGGGCTGAATCTGTCGGACTTCACTGTCGGACTTGTTCGATGACCATAGGACTTGTCCGATGGTTAATTTGTCCGAGGCATCAGGCAAGTCCCTCAGACTCCAGAACCTGCGCCAACTTGTTCCATCGGATATGTCCGATGACCATCGGACTTGTCCGATGAAGATCTGACAAATACCCATCCAAATGGCTCTTTTTCTTCTTGGGCTATAAATAGAACCCCACTTTGTCTCTTGGCCGGTTGGTCACTCATTCCACCTTCGTTAATTGTTTTCTGTATTACTTTGCTGTGGTTGATCACTCCTAGGGCTAGTACACCATGAGTTGGTGTGTGTAATCTAGGTGATCGGTTCTGAGGTTGACGTGGGTTATTTTTGGGATATAGGCCAAGTTCTCTTGGAGAATTTTGATTGGCTCCCATTCACCCCCCCCCCCCCCCTCTGGTCGCCTTCTCGGTTCTTCACTTAGAAACAAATGGAGTTGAAACAAGCAACTGACTTGCATAGGCCATGCAACCGCCGTCTAGCAGCTTGAAAAGAAGCTATCTGTCTTTTCCCTCATTTGCACCTCAAGGTTCGAGACACTTATATAGCACCCTTCTGGACGATAAGAACCGAATAAAGCATGAATAATGAGTGACCGGTGGCTCTGGGTTATGCTGCGTGTGGTATTTATTTCCTTCATCCCTATCTCATGATTGATACACAGTATCAGCCTTGTACGCATGAAGTTTGTTTTTTTTTATAAAAATGTTAACCATATGTAATTTGTTAATATAGATAAGGGCACTTCAGGGAGTCGAACCCAAGTCACACTGAAATGCTACTCGAAGGTTTTAACCATTAAACTAAGAGTCCTTTCGCATGAGGCAGATTCCAATCGGTTGGCTGCATGGGGTGCACTGAGAGCGAGGTTGGTAATGGATGAGCGATCCTCTGGAGCACCCGAGGTAGCGGCGCCGCGGAACCTGAGCAAGGACACGGCAGTGGATTGGGTTAGAACGGCCTGCACTTTTCAGTCCTGAGTTGCAATCAAGCGCTACTTCGCCAGTCCCCAGTACAAGAATGATGGGAGGCCAAATGTAGCAATCAATGTGCGTGAAGTGCAGCATCGAGAAGCCAACATCTAAGTCCCCTACTTGTGCCCGATCCTCTCGTTGTTGACCGCCAAGTCGACTCCAGTGACCTAGACATCATGAGACAAGCAAACACATTTCCCATCTCTTGCAACATCACCAATATCTCCACCAACTCCGGTTAGTCATAACCATGATATGCAAACCCATGCAATCCCTGGATTCCCGCATTTCAACTCAAACACCAAATCTGCTCAAGTCAATTACTCATCACAAATATAGCAAACCATGGCACATATCCACATGGTTTCTCAATCTCTCCCTTGATGAGTACATTGACAACACCAAATGCACAAAGATTAGAGATTGAAATGCGAAGCCGAATAAGCACATCCAAATGGCCAAACCCAAAGAAAAGGTGAAAACAAGCCATCTAGCAAGTAGGGATCACAAAACCAAGAGTTGACAAAGAAAGCGACTTGAGACGCAAAGAATGTGAAAAGCGCAATAAACCGCTCAAGATCATGATATGCTCCCCCTCAAATTGTGGTAGGTCTCATGTAGTGCAAAACGGATCATATGAGTTTCTTAGCATTATTTGTGCATGACCCCAAAATTTTCTCCCCCTTTGGCAATGAACTCATCAAAGAGGCAAAAGAACAAGCATACATGCAATGCATGAAAATGCAAACCTAATGAGCTTCAACAATTATGCAAACAAGCATTTAACTTTGCTAACCATAACCATAGTGTCATGAAGTATAAAGGCAATAGCTCCCAATCATGCAAAGATCAAAAATAGATAGCAAGGCATAAACACCATGAGCTATACAGGCTAAGCAGAAAGATTGACTAGCTTAGATAGAATCAAATTTGCTTATCATGAGAAAAACTGCCACCACATGTGTAAGTACTCTCATCCAAGGCAAAACAAGCACCAAGTGAATCATAAGAATCTAGCCAGTTTCAATCTCAACAAGGGCAACAAGCACTCACAGAAAATGAGCTCTACAAACGCTCACATATACAACAGAGACTCAGTTTGATCAAGTGATTATTGTTTATCCTCATGTGTCCTCTTATCCATGCGGAGGGTCGCACGACTGGGTACGGCAAACACCCCAAGGCTTCAAGTCACAATGTTTGGATTTAGCATTATTGAGTAATTCTTGATCAAAGCACTTAGCAGATTTTTCAGGATTATGCACAAGACAAAAGAGCATGCCTTTGCGGCAAAAGGAACACATGTTCCCACAATGTTACATCATGAGCTAAACATTTGCAAAGCCTTCCATTTCGCAAACACAAGGTGCCAAAGCCAAGACATCCTCTAGACTAGCCTTAATGCAAGCTTCAACAAGGATAAAAGCAATTATACACATGGTGAGCAAGTTTTAGCAAGATTAGATCATAAGGTTCACAAGAAGCTCAGTTTATCTTTAAGATTAACAAGTTGCTCATATGAGTTTATAACAGGCCATCTAGAAAATCTAAGCATGAGAGATTACCATCATATTCACACAACTTAGCTCAAGCTCAATCATAGCAAGGAGAAATGCAAGGAAGCATAAGAATTAAAGCTCATCTACCAATGCATATATTATATATGAGATACAATGCGAAAATGGTGAGATACATATATACATGAGAAAACCAACTCCCCCTCAAATGATGCCATAGGGATGACAAACACCAAGTTCCCCTCGAAGAAAAGCATGTCTCGAAGCATCTAGGGGCTTGGTGAGGATATCAGCTAGTTGGTTTTTGGTATCAATGTATTTGAGCTCAACATCCCCATTCTCAACATTGTCTCTCAGGAAGTGGAATCGCACATTGATGTGTTTGACCTTACCATGTTGGACTGGGTTTTTGGCTAAGCATATGGCACTGGAGTTATCACACATGAGTGGAACACCCTTAAAAGTCAACCCATAGTCTCTCATGGTAGATACAATCCATAGGATTTGTGAGCAGCAGCTAGCAGCAGCTACATACTCAGCCTCTGTGGTGGATTGGGCAACACTCGACTGCTTACGAGAAGACCAACAGATCAAAGAAGTACCCAAGAAATGGCAAGTACCAGAAGTGCTCTTCCTATCAATTCTACACCTAGCAAAGTCCGCATCCAAATACCCAATGAGATCAAGAGATGAAGATGCAGAGTACCAAAGACCGAACTCAAGGGTGTATTTGAGATAACTGAAGATGCGCTTGACAGCCTTGCGATGAGTCACCCTTGGGGAAGCTTGAAAGCGAGCACAAAGACACACCACAAAGTGTATGTCGGATCTTGTCGCTGTTAGGTACAAGAGATCCACCACTTCACAGTCTTCATCAGGGTCAAGAGCTGTTGTAGTGGACATTGTAGACAACGGCTTCACATTGACCATGTCGAACTTCTTCAGGAGATCCTTCGTGTACTTGGCTTGATGTATGAAAGTGCCTTACTTGCAATGCTTGATTTGAAGCCCAAGAAAGAAGGTGATCTCTCCCATTATCGACATTCGAAATTCACTTTCCATAGCTTCCTGAAACCTGGACACAAGAGCATGAGAGGAACCACCAAAGATGATATCATCCACATAAATCTGAACCATTAGAAAGTCATTGCCATGCTTGAGAGTGAACAAGGTTTTATCAACACACCCCATGACATACCCACACTCTAGCAAGAAGGTCTTAAGCCTAGCATACCATGCCCTAGGTGCTTGCTTTAGCCCGTACAAAGCCTTCTGAAGCTTGTACACACGGTTTGGGTATTTGTGGTGCTCAAAGCCAGGGGGTTGCCTCACATACACTTCTTCCTTTATGAAACCATTTAGGAAAGCACCCTTGGCATCCATTTGATAGAGTCTAATGCCCTTGGAGGCAGCAAATGCAAGCAAGATCCTAATGGCTACTATGCGAGCAACAGGAGCAAAGTTTTCACCATAATCTAAGCCCTCCACTTGGATAAAACCTTGAGCAACTAGCCTAGCCTTGTTTCTCACAACCTCACCATCCTCCCCATGTTTAGTTTTGAACACCCACTTGGTTCCTGTGACATTGACATTTTTTGGAGGCTCTACAAGGGTCCAGACTCTGTTTCTCTCAAAGTTTTCCAACTCCTCATGCATGGCATTGACCCAATGTTCATCAGATAGTGCGTGTCCAACATCCTGAGGTTCAAAGGTTGCAACAAAGAGAGAATTGGTAAAACAAGCTAGATGTGCAGACCTTGACCTTGTTGTCCTCTCATAGAGATTACCGATCATCTGTTGAGGTGGATGTCAACGCTGAATGTGGTGAGGAGCCTCTCTCTCAGAGTGTACCTCCCCCTCAACCAAAGCTGGAGCTTGCTCGACAGCTGCTGAAGTTGATGTAGAAGCTTCTGGACCCTCTGCTGGAGTAGTGGTAGCAGCAGGAACAAGCTCAGATGAGAGATGAAGTGAATCATCATCATCATCATCAAAGCCCTGTAGGTCCTCTTCTACAAAGATGCTCTCCTTCATCTCCTTGTCACCTGCAGACTCAATCACATTCCTTGCACAAGAGTTTGATTCATCAAAGGTTATATCACATGATTCTACGATGGTGTTAGTCTCCAAATTCAAAACTCTATAGGAATGACCATGAAGAGAGTAACCAAGAAAGATTCTATCAGAAGACCTTGACTCAAACTTATCTAGATTGCCATGCTTGAGAATAAAGCACTTGCAACCAAAGGCACACAAATGAGAAACCGAGGGCTTTCTCCCAAAACGCAGCTCATAAGAAGTCACATTAAGAATTGAGCACAGGAAAATCCGATTGGAAACATAGCAAGCAGTGCTAATGGCCTCAGCCCAGAACCACCTCGGAGTCCTATGCTCATCGAGCATCGTCCGGGCCATCTCCACTAAGGTCCTGTTCTTTCTTTCAACCACACCGTTCTGCTGGGGAATCCGAGGTGCTAAAAACTTATGCTCAATGCCATGCTCAAGACAGAAAGCATCAAAGGAGGAGTTCTTGAACTCGGTGTCATTATCACTACGAATTGCTCGTAATGCACTAGGGAGTTCCTTGAACAACCTCAAAGCTAAGCGCCGAAAGTGATGAAACACTTCATCCTTGCTCTCAAGAATGTAGACCCAAGAGTAGCGAGAGTAGTCGTCAACAATCACAAGAACATACCACTTTCCACCCACTGAACGAACCCGAGAAGGACCAACAGTGTCCATGTGAAGCAACTCTCTAGGGCATTCAGTCATCACCAAATTGATTGGTGGATGAGAAGCGGCAATCATTTTCCCATGAAGACAAGGAGCACAAACCAAATCCTTATCAAATTTGAGCTTAGCCAATCCTCGGATCAAACCTAGGCCACTCAAGCGACATAACAAGTCAAAGCTCATGTGACCCAGTCTCCTATGCCATTTCTAGAGCTCAGAAGAAGATTGAGCAAACAAGTACTTGTGAGAACCAGGAGAACCGGCAAAATCAGCCTGAAAAACTCTGCCAATGCGAGAAATCCCACAAACCAAGGAACTACTCGAATCAAGAACACAAGAAGCATTCGACTTAAAGCGCACTTTCAAACCAACATCAAGAAGCTGAGAGACAGAGAGGAGATTGTACTTGAGAAACTCAACCAAACCAACATCATTGAGAGTGAAGTTCTCATTTACTTTTACCGCGCCCCTTCCCTTCACTCTTCCTCTCTTGTCATCTCCAAAGGTCACATACTCCCGACGCTTCAAGGGAGTGAGGCTGGAGAACCACTTTGCATTTCCGGTTATGTGGCGCGAACACCCGGAATCCATCAACCACTTGTTCTCCAAGCCTCCACCTGTTGCCTACAAAGAACGAGAAGTGAAAGTCGATGGCTCAGTGCTGGGGTTAGTCAAAAAGCATTTAGAAATCCAGCACTTAACCATACGACCGATAGTAGTCATCACAGTTCTTTGCACTTTATCATTCGAACGCATGGGACGAGAACCACGATAGGGAAAACATGGCCTGTCAGAGCGTCTCGACTCAAACCTTAAGCTGTGAGGATAGAAATCATCTGTGTGAAAGCCAAATCCACGCGAGTGACGCTCACCACGATGGGGAAAATGTGGGGCACTAAAGCACTGTTGTGCAAGGACTCTGTTTCGTGAATCAAAGCCAAATGAGGAATGACCCTATCCATGATAGGCACGAGAAAAAGAGCGAGGCTGAAAGTCAACAAAATCATCATAAAAAGGATTCCTAGTCAACTCAGCTTGCTTCCTCTCAATCCTCTTACGCCTAAAACAGAATTCATCCAAGTGGCCCTTGCGACCATAAAACATGCAAATATAGATACCCTTAGGATTTGGCTTGGCTTGCATTGCAGGTTTGGGTTTTGGCTTCTCTGTCTGCTTTGGGTTGAAGGAGGGTTTTGGATTGGGTGGATAGTATGTGTCAGTGGGTTTGATGGTGTTTTCCTCATCCTTGTAGCTAGAGCTAGGTACAAACTTACCCACATTCTCACTCTCCTTGTCACACCTCTCAAATCCCAAACCCAAGTTATAGGTTGATCTAGAAGCACTCTCCTTCACTCTTGCCAAATCTCGCTCAATCTTCTCTTCACTCACTAGGGTTCTCTGGAGCCTAGACACAAGATAGTCATTTTCCTGGACTAGGGCTTTGTTTTCCTCCCTAGTAATTACAAGCTTGTCCTTAAGAGAGAGACACACCTCACAAGGTGGTGGAAGGACCTTAGAGCGAGTCTCATGAAGCAACTTGGACTCAAGCTCTTTGACTTTGAGGGACTAAGCTTCCAACTCATCTGTGAGCTTGGGGCACTTCTGTCATGCACCCAAAAGAGTTGGTCTAGCTTTGAACTCATCAAGCTCCTTGAGGGCACTCTCAAGCTGACTGGCAACTTGAGCATGCACACTCTCCCTCTGTGAAAGATCACTCATCACAACTTAACAAGACTCACACTCAACAACAATGTCCTCATGAGCAAGCTTGGACCTAAGCGAAGCAATTTCAAAATCAGCACTCTCCAACTTAGACTTAAGCTCTCTACCCTCATGAACAGCACTGCAAAGCTTATCATCTTGCATGAGCAGAACATCACATAAATGATCAAGTTCAGAAGAGAGCTCATCGAGAGTGGGAGGTACCTCGCTTATGTCGGAGTCGGATCCAGAGTCGATGTCGTGGTCGTTCTTTGCCATGAAGCAAAGCCCGGTGAAGTCATCCTTCCTCTTGATTCGTGGCTTTTCAACCTCCTCCTTCGAGCTTGTAAGGCCTTCGCTTGATGTGAGGTCGACATCGCTCAAGGCGGTAACCCAGGCGCGTGCAATGGCCTTAGTGAACTTCTTGGAGTTCTTGCCCTTCTTGTAGAAGCGGTTCTTCTTCTGCTTGAAGTCTTCAATGTTGTTGTCGCGGTACCCGGCCTTCTTCTTCTTCTTGGGACAATCAGTGATGAAGTATCCCGGGTCACCACACTCGAAGCAGGTTCTTAAACCACCTCCTCTTCTCTCCTTCCTGTTGTTGTAGAAGTTTCTGAACTTCCTTGTGAGCAAGGACAGCTCCTCGTCAGGAATGCACTCCATCTGTTCATCGGAAGTTGTAATAAGAGAAGACAAAGCAAACTCCAAGGAAGACTTATCAAGTGAGGGGTTAGTTCCATGAGAAGCACAACTGTGATCACCCTTCTGAGAACTAGAAAGCAAAGCCATGCTAGAAGCAGGAATAGCAACATTAGGATGAGATTTCCTAGACAGTTCATGAGATTTCAGCTTGCTATACAGTTGCTCACAGTTCAGGGTATTGAATTCAGCAGTTTCTTCTAGAGCAGCAATTTTAACCCCCCCAAACATTTTCATCAAGTGAGTACAACAATTGCTTAGCTCTATCATTGTCATTGTACACAAGGGTACCACAAGTCCGCAAGTTGCACACAGTTGCATCAAACCTATGAAAAGTGTCATCTAGTGACTTGCCCGGTTTCTGTGCAAAGGTTTGGTACTGTCTATTGTAAGAATCCTTACGCATAGACTTGACTTGGTTGGTACCCTCATGGTAAGTGCAGAGCTTATCCCAAATAGCATGAGCAGTGTCAAGGTGTGCAACCCTATCATGTTTGCTCCTACCAAGTACAGAAAGCAGAATATTGACAGCTTTGGAGTTGTTCTCATACCTGAGTAACTCACCTGCAGATACAGTGTTCAGGTCTTGTGGTATAGCATACTCCTGATCAACAATCTCCCAAATTGCACGTCCTTGACTCTGCAAGTATGCCTTGGTCCGTGACTTCCACTAGGGGAAGTCCTCTCCATCGAACATCCATAGCTTGATAGCACACTTCTCCATGTCGCCTTCGGATCACAAGGTGACCAGAGGGGGGAGGGGTGAATGGGAGCAAATCAAAATTCTCCAAGAGAACTTGGCCTATATCCCAAAAACAACCCACGTCAACCTCTGAACCGATCACCTAGACTACACACACCAACTCATGGTGTACTAGCCCTAGGAGTGATCAACCACAGCAAAGTAACACAGAAAACAATTAACGAAGGTTGAATGAGTGAACAACTGGCCAAGAGACAAAGTGGGGTTCTATTTATAGCCTAAGAAGAAAAAGAGCCATTCGGATGGGTATTTCTCAGATCTTCATCGGATAAGTCCGATGGTCATCGGACATATCCGATGGAACAAGTTGGTGCAGGTTCTGGAGTCCGAGGGACTTGCCCGATGCCTCGGACAAATTTACCATCGGACAAGTCCTATGGTCATTGGACAAGTCCGATAGTGAAGTCCAACAGATTCAGACCAGCAACAGTGAACCGCAATGAAAATTGCAAAACCTTATAAAAAATCATGAAATTTGGCCCAGATGATCCTCAATACATCACGACCCTCCTCTAAAGAGATCCACTCCAAAAACACAAGAAATCATCATGAATTTCAGATCTTGTGCCAAGAACACCGAAAAGGGGAAACTTGAGAAAACATTGAAATTGAATGTGCTCGTGCCTATGATTCGGTCAAAGACCTATATGGGATTGTTCTAGCACATCATAGCAACAAGTTTCTCAAGAAATCCGAGCCAAAAATCCGTCCAAATGTGAGATTGAAAATCACCATGAAAATAGGTCCAAAAATGGGAAAAAGGAATTTCGGGAATCAAGAAAAGAGGGAAATCTTGAGCACGAAAATACTTCTCATATCATAGAAAGGTGCTTACAATATCCATGGGTACAAGGCTAGGAAGCCACCCTCTTCCTCCCACTATTTGGAAGAGCAAGAGATGTCTCTCACACACCACTACTCTCCACTAAAACATGAAGTCCTCTCCTAGCACTTTGAATAGAGTCCTAACACAAGGCTAATGGGAAGAGAGGTACCTCTCCCACTAGCCACACCTCTCCTTATATAGGCCTAGGGTCTATTGTCCATATGACCACTCTACCCTTGATCTACATAACACACCCACCTATCACCGGGGGCATAACCGTCCATCTTTTTCCTCATCGCCCGAATGCCATCGGACGCTTCACACCTTTGCTTCATCTTGAAGCAAGCTCTATGATGGTGCCACGTACACCACGAACCACCGCCACCGGTTTTGAGGCCCACACCGGGAAACTGCCTTGCACGCTTCTCAAAGCGCAACTTCTCGATGTCGACGCGTGTCACCTTGTCCCGCGATCCTGACCACCGGCAAGTCTCTCCCAGTCCCTGTCCATCGGGCCCCCTTGTCACTTGCACCAGCATCCCATTCACCTTGACTTGGTCAACACGCCGTCTTCATCACCACCACGGTTTTAAGGCTCAACCGCGAAACCGTCCGTACTTCTTCCCTCTCCACGTGTACGGTGTGGATCACCCTTGACTTCACCCGACATCCCGATCATCTGACCCCAAGTCTCCTACTTGTGCCCGATCCTCTCGCCATTGATCGCCAAGTCGACTCCAGTGACCTACACATCATGAGACAAGCAAACACATTTTCCATCTCCTGCAACATCACCAATATCTCCACCAACTCCGGTTAGTCATAACCATGATATGCAAACCCATGCAATCCCTGGATTCCCACATTTCAACTCAAACACCAAATCCTCTCAACTCAATTACTCATCACAAATATAGCAAACCATGGCACATATCCACATGGTTTCTCACTAAGAGACTTGTCACTACTTGAGAATGCAAGGTAGGTTTCGGAGGCATCAGAAGAACACAGTGCTGCTTTGCTCAATACTGAAGGTTAAGAGGTCATCGTGGCTCGATTATGGGCCTCTCGATCGCGTCTCCATCTATTCTTGGGCTTTCGCAAGGATTACAATTTCCTCGTCGATGTCACCTTCGTTTCTGTGTGTTTAGAACAAAGGTCAAAGGCAAGTGGATTTTAACCCAGTGGTTGGCATCTCGATTCTGCACTTGATTGCGGCGTTTGGCCTTCTCTCATTCTTCAAGTGTGAGTGGCGGTTGATTACAATTTGCAACTGAGGACGGAAGTGCAGCCAGCCCATCCTTGCTGAACTGCCGCGGCGCCGCTGCTGCAGGTTCTCCAGACACTGGCTGGGCCGTTTACCAACCTCACCCATCAGATGCTGGTTGGACATCCTGAAATTTATGGCTATGACAATAAGTAATGCCGTTTAACAAAGTAATTGCACAAAAAGGGAAATAAATATTCCAAAATCAAATAAAATTGTATCAAGAGACCAACAAGTTTGTGCCGCTGCAAGTGGATTGACGTTTTTCTGTTGTATTACTGGTTAAAGATGAACTGTCGTTATGAGGACAAATGTTGTAGTATACCAGTGAATGGAAAAAAGCTGTATATCGTCTCATAGTTCATAAAAATATAACTCTATCAAGTATCACTATACCACGGTCCATTATCACCATCTTACGATTGGTCGCTAAAACACACTTCAGCGACCCACAGTAGTGTAGTAAAAAGTTTTAGCGACTCACAACTTTTTTAGTGACTGTAACCAAAGAATTAGCAACCGGATGTGCGCTGCTACAAAAACAATTAGCAACCAACAGTCGATTGGTAATAATGGAAATAACGACTCACTATTAGTCACCCAAAAATTTACATAAGCAAAATACCTACCCTCTTAATTAACAGTAATCTACAAATAAGTATTCAGTTACAATCAAGCCACTTTATACAACCAATGAACAGATATAGACATAATTTATAATGACACCATATCATTTTAAAAAATTTATGTTTTGTATTTCAGAGAATTTTTTTGCAATAATCACTACAACAAATAGGCTCTATAGCGGCGTAGCCCAATCTATCATAGCGCCGCCCACAACATCACCCGCCGCTTAAAATCAATATCAGGAGTGGCCCAACACCATCGCCACTAAAGCCCACCAACAACCCACGTTTTGCGGTCCACATGCTAATCTAAAACCCTAGAAGCTGCCAACCCTCTCAACCGCGCCGCCGCCCTTCCTCTATCTCTACCCCCCACCACCCGTCAGCACTCACGTAGACATGCAGGCCCTCCTCCCTCAAGTCCCTGATGACTACCCACCAATGTGGGCGACACCAGCGACGCGGCCCTCCCTCTGTCACGGGCGAGGCTGACTGCATGGCCTAGCAGTGACATGGTCTTCCCCTCCCCTCCGGCATGGCCCTTCCAGCGCGAATCCAGCCGATGCACGGGCGGATCCTGTGCAGGCGAGATCAGATTCAGCCATGGCGGTGCAGATCCAGGTCCTAGTGGGTGGCTGGTGGCGGCCAGATCTGGCTCCTGGCGGTAGTCGGGTGGCTGCCGGCGGCGTGTGGATTCTCATGGGCCCCACTTTTTTAAATAGTACTACAGCATCAGGTGACATTGGCCCACCACTATGAATTTGGGTTACCTTACCCGCTGCTAGCTTTGTGGCCCGCTGCTACAATGCTTTATTGCTATAGTAACTCATTTTCGAATGTAGTGTCGAGTGACATTGGGTCAATATATACGGCCCACATCTGTCACCAATTGTTCCTGTTTTATCCGGTTCTTACTGTCGAGAAGGGTGCTATATAAGTGTCTTGATCCTTCCGGTGCAAATGAGGGAATAGACAGCTTGTTTTAAAGATGCTAAACGGCAGTAGCATGACCTACGCAAATCACTTGCTTAATTTCGGCTCCATTTGTTTCAACGGCTTGTTGTGACTACTGGACAAGCAAGGTAGGTTTTGGAGGCATCAGAAGAAGGCAGGGCTGATATGCTCGATGGTGATGGTTGAGAAGTCATCGTGGCTCGACTATGGGCCTCTCGATCACATATCCATCCATTCTTCGGCTTTCGCAATGCTCACAGTGTCCTAGTTGACAGCACCTTCGTTTCGCTCTTTTTAGAACAACGGCCGGTGCCTTTTTACCCAGAGGTTGGCATCTCAATTCTGCACTTCACGCCCATTGATTGCGGCATTTGGCCTCCCCGTATTCTTCTAGTGGGGAGTGACGGTTGATTGCAAGTGTCAACTGTGGACGGAAGTGCAGACCGTGGCGAAACCAAGCTGCCGGCGCATTCTGGCTGACCTGCCATGGCGTGGCTACTACAGGTGCTCGAAACACTGCTCAGCTGTTTACCAAAAGCTCACTCATCAGCGCGCCTGATGCAGCTGACCCATGTAATCGGCCTCATGCAACCTCATCATCTGCCACCTTTGCCGTATTATTGGTGTGGTAGGGTGAGGATATGGTTAATTGGCGTACAATTATACAAGCAAAGAATTTCAAATATCGATGTTTAATAGGATAATGGTATTCCTATGCCCTTATCAGAAATCTCAAACTATTCTCAAGAAGACTGATAAAACAAATTAGTACTCCAATCAATCAAATAAATTTTTGTTATCAGACTGGCAAATTTGTGCCGCTGCAAGATGATTAACTATTTTAGATTAGTAGTGGTAAAATGATGAATTTTAATCCATTAGGAACAGTGGTTTTGAGGACAGATCAGTGAATTGAGAATGGATTGTATATGGTTTCATGGTTCATCAATATATGACTCAATCAATTACATATTTGTTTGGTTTAATCTGTATGTTCTAAAGCAAGATCCCCGGAGCACGATAATGGCAAAATAGCAATGGGCTTGTCATCCATGTATACTCGAGTATCACCAAAATCGATCAACTACTATGCTTCTATTTGTATTGCTTTGTGTCTTAGTTTTGCTACACAACAATACAGAAGGTGCGAACAGAGAATTAGAGGTACAAGGGTCTCTATTTTATTTTTGAAAAACTATTATCAATAGCGGTTCATAGCTACAGAATCACTGCTGATATTTGAAGTATAGGCAGGGGCTCTAGTCTAGAACCGTTGTTGACGCTCATGTAACAATGGCTATCAGCAACAGGTAATTAATCTGCAACGGTTCTAAAACCACCGCCGCTGCTGATGAGCTGTCCTATAGTAGTTGAACGTCTTAAGGAACACACAATCTTATCGTTTGACTATACTTATTATCTGCTTTCAAACAAAAACATATATCAGTGCACTCAAAGTTATTAATGCATATAATATAATTTTATTCCCACGTTTTCAGCACGCATTGTTAAGGGAACACCTATCACACAAAAGGATGTCCTGCCCCTTGGATTCCTTTCTCTCTCCCAATTAATTAGGCAATTTGACTATCTATTACGAAACCGTGTTAAGTTGGATAATTTTTTGTATATATGTACATAAAGATATAGGAACCTAATTCTTAGATATCTCTATAATCTATTAATTAAGGTACGATCGTCCACTTTGTGTCCATAAAGTTAGAGATTGAATCCAAATCGATTTTGTACCTTCCATATCAAGTACCGAATTTTAAAAATTATAACTCCCTCTTTCGGAGCTCAAATTAAGAAAACTCAGACTCTATATCGTAGTTCTTGAAAAGTTCTACAACTTTGGTATTCAATGGAAGTCCAGATCACGCCGTTTTGGTTTTTAAATATGCGATACAAAAATATTTGTTCTGATTCGGATGTCTCTACGCAGGTCTCTATGCGGACCCATATCTTCTAACTCCGAAGTCCAAATAATATGATTTACATATATTTCGAAAAGGTCTCGACGAGATCTATAATCTATAACTTTTATATTTTAATGTTTTTTATTGGAGCAAGTTTTCAAGTTCAAAATTGCGTTGCAATATAGTGTTATTTTATAGACTATATATATTGATCTTTTTTCAGATATAACTTCTAGAATATGGTAAAAAATGTTGAAAATTATTACTTTTGATATTTAAAATGGTATACTAAGAAACATCAACGATTAATACAAATATGATCTTTCATGTAAAAAATATCAATAATATTATATATATATCTAATAATTATATTTTATAAATAATTTATAAAGTTATAAAGAGTACTTTGTTTTTTAAGTCCGTAGACTTTGCTAGTCTAAACTATCTAATTACAGTGCGGTCGTCCAAGTCAAAGTGGTTTGGTGTCCGCCCAACCGAGGCGGTGTTGTTGTCTCCATTTTGGAGTCCGTTTCTTTTACGCACCAACTGAACGGGAGCGATCTCCTGTGCCTCCAACCTCCAAAACGGGTTCCTATTGGTCCATGAATCAATTTCCCCTCCGATCCTCAGTGCCTTAGAGCGATCTCCTGTGCCTCCAACCTCCAAAACGGGTTCCTGTTGGTCCATGAATCAATTTCCCCTCCGATCCTCAGTGCCTTAGATTCATAGCCCTAGCACGGCGTGCCATCTCTCTGTCTTTTCCTTTCTATCTCTCTCTCCTGGTTCGTTGTCTCAAGTCGGGAGGAAGAAGATGAAGTGGTCCTTGGTGGACTGGGTCTGGTTGCTGAGCTCAACAATAAAACGCCGAACAAAGTGACTAAGCAAAGATCGTGGTGGGTTGGATCTGCTTGCTCTACTTTTTCTTATTTTATTTATCAATATTTTTATCAACAATTGTGGTCCATTGCTATGTTATAATTAATTAATTACATAATCAGATTGATAACAAACTAATATTCCTGTGAATATGACACTAGAATTGACTTCATGTACTTTATTTTTATTTAATCAACCAACCATATAGTTGTCGCAATGCGACCAATAACATTTATTTCTATATACAGTCAATATAGGCAGTAAATTTTTGTCTGATGTTGAGATTTGAAAACATTTTTCTTGATATATTGTGTTCAGGAGTGGTTTGTCCCTTTTCAATGATATTTCTTACCTCGTAGTATGTGGTGACATTGAAGTCATAAATTCAATTACCTATCTTCTCCAACTCAATTTAGGTAAAATTGTTCCTGGCACAATGGAAGTTATAAATTTCTTCTCTCATAACCATTAGTTTAGCAATTACCTGTTTACAAATCCAGTTGATTGTAGAAGTATATACAAATAGTACATGGCATCAAGATATATATGATTTATTACTGTGAAACTATTATTTTGATGTACTTTAGAACCATCAAAGGGAGAACCCATGAACAATATGTAACTATGCATTGTAAGCTACATCTGTAGCAACACCATAGAAATGACGAGGCACGGATGTGAGCTCCCAACAAAAAGCTATAACGAAGGTGAATGAACAATAAGGAGCATTTGAGAGAAAGTGAGACACAAAAATAGAAAATAAAGCATCCCGTAGCAACATATGAGCACTTTGCTAGTAAGAAATATTTTACATCCACCATGAAATATATTTCATTGTACAATACGACTGATAACTTCACAATATTATTTTACAGTTTGAGTATTGATCAAAATTCTGAATCAGTCACTGCTACATTAACTATTTGTAGCAACATTGGCATGTTAATAAACCTGAGGCTCACGGCTGCCGCTGCCACGCCATGATGCCTTCCTCGCGGCAGCCGCTGCCACATCACGATGCCTTCCTCGTGGTGGCTGCCACCGCCCGAGTGGGTCACCAAACAACACCGTGCGGCTGCGAGGAAGGCGGCAGATGGGCCTTCCCCAAGTCGTGCCGCCATTTTGACATGGAGCACCGTTGCCAAATCCTGTTGGAGCACTGCCTCCTGTCATCCCCCAAGACCTCGCATGGACATATTGATGTTCATTGCATGTTGTTGACATGATTTGGGGCCAGAGCCAACCAAATCGGGGTTTGGATCGCCAGATATGGCACAACCTAGGGTAAGGGCCTTCGGGCGATCCTGCTGCCACTGCCACTACCAAAATCCTTCACACCTCCGTCTCCCCGCCGTCGCTAGAGCCTATGCCAGGAACTGCCGATGTGGTAGGCAAGGACAGTGGTGGCGGGCCTATGCCAGGAACTACCGATGTGGGTAAGGGCCTTTGGGCGATCCTGCAAATCTCATCGTGGTTGGTCAGTTTGGATCCACGGACAACTAGATCCAACCTGTGAGCTCTTGGTCATTGGTGATTTTGATGATTGTAGAGCTTGTGTTCATCGGTCACAATACTCTGTTAGCTTGACATTGCACATGGCAGATACAGGTCCCCCTCCCCTAATTCTTGGATTTTGGGATATCTACTCTACTGATTCGCTCTACATCATCACATAGTCCTTATACCGGATCTCGTCATGACATTGGTGGTGTTGGGTTTCCACTTCCAATGTTGTGAGCTTGGGTCACCCATGTTGCTATCATCATCAGCCATTCATGAAGCCTCGTGGATGTTCCTGTGAAACCTGTCTTCTGCATTTGAATATTACAAACATGTAGAGAAGATTTATTTTTATTTTCCTTCATTACGACTACTGTAAAAGTCTGATGATGGCCGGCTTAGTCGGTGATTGTATTAGGCCGTTACTCACATGAAGATCATGGCTATGGCTTTCAGTCTTCTTGGGAGCCATGGTTAGCTGTAATATTTTCCCATTATCTAAAAAACTATTTGTAGCAAAAAGGCAATAGCGGCCTTATTAGAGGACTTTCTATCCATGCATTAGCGGCCTTATTAGAGGACTTATTAGTCACTAAGCTCGTTATATTTATATTAAAAGCCTGTTGTAGTGACGAGTGCTGGTTTAGTTGACGAAAGCTGGGGCTCGCACCAAAAGACGTTGGCCCTGTTTAAACCCTAACCCTACGTGATGGCTGCCGCCACCCTTGCCATCTCGTAGGTCACCGTCTTGGCCTTCCCCTCCACTATCATCGCCCTATCCACTGCCTGCGTGGAATAAGTCGTCGCCCAGGCTGCCATGCCCACCATCGGATTGGCCACCACCGCATCCACTAGCACCAACACCCCCTCCACCGCCCCTGAGGCCACCACAGTCACTGTATTTGTGGTCGCCTTGGTGACCACTGCTGTCATTGTGGCCACCATGGCCACCGCCTCTACCAGATCTACCATGGTCGCATTCACGACTGCTACCATCTCCGACATCATAGTGGCCACACCTTCGGCTGCCTCCACTAGATCTGTCACCCTCTTCGATGTGGAGGCGCATGCTAGGGCAGCTGAGCCACAACCGTCGCCGTCATGACCATCGTTGGGGGACGACACCTGCCAGATCCTGACATCAGTTCCACTTTACGCTTCTTTCCATTGGCTATGTTGGACGGTGCAGTCTGCCACGTGACAGCCCTGCGGTGGTGTGCTGCAAGGAATCGGCCCATGTGACCTATCAGCTGAGGTTGGGTCTAGCGATACAAGGCCATTGTCAGGGGATGGGGAGGGAGTAGGAGAAGCACTAAGGGTGGTGGCAGAAGGGAGGGGATGAGGAGGGGATAGAGTTGCACTCCCCTCCATCCCTTCTTTTATAGATGCTGGAATGTATTAGTGAGGGACAGTAATAATCACCAGTTACTATATAAGTTGCATCATTGCAGGCAGACCTCCTGAGCCCAATTTAGTAGCGGGCATCACTGTTGCCTTTTGTCACTACAAATGCATTTTCTGGTTGTGAGTTTTTAATATTTTATTGTATCTTGAGCTCAATTCCAAAGTTCAATTTTCTACATAGAAAATTATATTATTCGTCCAATTGAATACTTACCATACTGACACACCCATTTTAAATATCAGATATTTTTCTCATAAGAATAGCATTCCTTACTTTTGAAATTTTATCGCTACTTAACTATTAGCACAGGGAATGCTGTGGAATTCATGGTAGTTTTGTTTTTCCTTCTTTGAACTAGCTTCTAGTCATACTCGACAAAGAAATAAAATAATTAAGCTCTGGGTAGCTAGAACCTTTATGAGGTGGTTCACTTACTTTTTTTCACGAGTAATGAGTTATCTTTGTTTAGAATGTCGGGCATTGGTAGTTTATATGTGTGTTTTAGAACGGAAGGAAAAAGCAGTATGCATGAAAACTACATTGCTTTGAAGACAACACATATCACACACGGCAGCATGGATTTTTTTAGATAATGGAAAAGAGATTCCGGCTTTTTGCATTTTGAATGCATACAGCCCGGTTCAACAACTTATTACAAGAATTGGTTTCAAGTAGAATTGTGACATGCCACAATTTTGACAAAGCAAACCATCAGCCAAGTCTATGCCGCCATGGCCAACCATTCTTGGAGAAAACCTCCATTGCTACTACCTCCATCATTTGGCAAACTTTGGAGATGGTGTCCTTGTGTTCTTCCTTTTGTAACAGCCTCTACAAGTATTTTGACAAACAAAATTAAAGGACTATCGTGAAACAGAGGGAGTACTATGTAATTAAGCCAAAAGTATTATATAGACCCCCTTTCATTTGTCCTCCCTCTTTATCATTTGCCTGTTTGAGTAACTCTATTGCTGGATCTCCATCCCTGGTTTGCAAAAGCTCCGTAGGGTATACCTTCAAAGTCACGCTAATGGATCAAAAGTCCTCCCTAAGCTCAAGCTGCAAATTTGTTTCATACCAGAACTACTATGCTTCTCTGAAAACAGCCCTACAAAATTGGCGGCACAAAACATATATGAAAATGAATTAATCATACCAACATCATTTACAAAATGATTCCATTTTCTGGTCCATGGTGCTGTTCGAGCCTCTCTCTCTCTGAGGGCGAGCCCCAGTCTTGATCGTCATCATTTTTCTGAAAAGTAGCACGTACAATTTTGTACTTTACATGTGTTTTACTACAAAGCGTAGTTCTATTTTTATGTTTTCCTCACAGGTACATATTTGGCAGCAAAAAACAACTCCATGCCTGGGCAGGCAAGTAGCCGGTTGATGGCAATTAGAACTCAGGAATGCAAAATCGTCGGGCACATGAGTGAGGGAAGCAACAAAACTGTTACTTCATCTGTGGCTTAAATAGGTAATACTATAAATTAGTTTCAGTACAAGAACCTATGATCTGTATTACCAATTGTAGACGGAACCATTTTCTCAAAACATTCGGGCGAAAAATTAGTTACATGCAAGAAGGAGAAAACGTGGTTCCGTCCAACACTGAGTGGGTTCCCGTGTGTTAAGCCTCGAGAGTCATTCAGTAATGGCGATATGGTGACACCACCTTAGAGCTAGATATTGAATTTCTCCCAAACGTTTTTCTTTTCTTTCTTTCAGTCCAGCATGCCGAACAATTGGGTGGCGGAGTCGCTGCAGTTGAGGGACGCTGCCTGAACTGGCTCTCTCCGGGGCACCGTGTTCTACCAGCCGCATGCCAGTCCGTTGTCTCAACTGTCATGGCCTCCCACATTGCTTCTAGCAGTGTGCCCTCGCTTGCCGTCGACCTTTCGACCGCCTCGGCTGACTTGGCCGCAGGGCGACTTTGTGTGCACCTCCGTCGTGCCTTGCACACACTCCCGCCGGGCGCCGGCAGTGGCGGAGCTAGAGGGGAGATCAGGGCACCGTGTTCTTAATTATAAGGAGGGGACGTAAATAGGGGAGAAGACATGGCATTTTCTTCTCTCCCGAGGGCTACGAGAGAGAGGTCCACAGTAGTACTACGTCTCTTGCTTACAGTTTACTATGCTTCGGTTCCATTGGTGTGTAGGCTCTGGTGTGTAGAGGTTAGGTTTTGGAGGCACTGGGATAAGACCAAGCCGACATTGTAGAAACATCTGTATGCCTGTGTTCGCACACTCGATCATCTTTGCTTTTTCTCCTCATGAGCAAAGAGAAGTTATCAAGCGTTGATGACAGGTTCGTGAAAGGGCGCAGGTCCGACTGGGTGACAACGGCCTAATTAACTTGTAGGGCAACAAGAATTGAGATGCTCGATTTGTACACAGAACCTGCCACGTCAGAAGTGAAGTGAAAATATCCCCGACAGGTAGATGAAGTGAAAATACTAGAGGTGACATGATATACCCAGGCGTTCATGATCTATAGTTTCCTTCACTTATAACAATGCCACGTCAGAAGCTAGATCTCACATGGCCGGAACCAGTGGCATATACTCTCTCCGTTCTTAAATTGTTATCGCCGTTGAGTTTTTTACTCAACTTTGACCATTTATTTTATTTAAAATATTATTTTAAATGTTTAAAATTTGAAGTTATGCTTTAATTCCATTTGATAATAAAATAAACTATGACAACATATAAGATATTACTTCAAAATGTTTTAATAAGATGAATGATCAAATTAGTTAACTAAAAATGTCAATGGCAACAATAATTTAAGAACGGAGGGAGTATATTACTTCTGAACCAATCTTGTGCCTGAGACATTACTCCTTGACAATTAGCAATTAGAATAATTTAGCCACTGTCCTGTAGTGATTTTTAGCTGCTGACTATTATTTATGCACAAGAGAAAACTGCAACTTGAATATCATCAGTAGCATTGTGTAGTCGTACTCACATGTTTCAGGGTTGTAGCTTGCAAAGAAATCTGACTACTTCAATAGTATCATCAGTCAGTCAGTGAATCATTGTGAGAGTATGAACATAATGCCAATCAGCTCGTGCGATGTTTGCCACCATTCCACAATTACTGGTGGCTTTACATTTTCTGTACACAGAACCTTTCGAGAGGGAGGAGATGAGGTCGTCTACAACTCCAACGTAAGGGTAAAAGCCTAGCCCAGGGACGCCGATGCTCAGAATTTTGCTGATGCCGCTTAAACGTCAGCATGCATGAAGCGGCAGCGACGGTTGAGGTTGATGCACACCGCGGGGTGTCCCACTCCAACCTCGACTCATCAGGGCGGAGCGAGCGTGTGGTGACTCATCGGTTTACACAGTTTTGATAATGTTGTATGGTCTCGGCAAATTTGATTATGTTCCACGTCTAGATGGGTAACAGGGGTGCGATATGCAAATTAACGAATATTGTCATCGGTTCAGTGTGCATACAGCTTGCCAGTCATTCAAGGATGCAGTCCAACAGGAAGCTTTCGAGGGAGGATATGTGCTTCTCTGGAGTTGGCTATGTCTCAGACTCACGTGGTGATGAAGTTAGACAACATTGCACCGTAGCAGAGCATCGTGAGAGTCGAAGAGCTGGGATGCTAACAGATGAGGTGATGTCCTATCTATGATGTGATGAAGGCTTTCAATGCCTGGGCCGGTATCATGTAATAATTGAACGGTCGGATTAGCCGCAAGCCGTGGAGACAAGGATGATTTTTTTTTCATTTAATGGATGAAATAGAATTTCCCTTTGTCTAAAAAATCGCCTTAGCCATACCACGCTGCACTGTGGCGGAAGCCATGCCTCATACAAGGCACTGATCCTTCAATATATTGTTGTATAAGCATAGGATCATGCCTGGCAGTTGGTGCTATCGTGGTAGAGGGCGGCAAAACATGATCAACTCATGCTAGTTATGTCTAGGGCGCACGTTGAATATAATCTAGGCATTTGTCACCATTCTTACCAATATGTAAGATAGATGAGTAGATGACAAGGAAAAAAAGTAGGTTTTATATATATCCAATGGAGAATAGGTGCACTCAGATGAGGTGCCTCCTGTGCAGGTGAAGGCGCCAGTCTCCAGACTCGCCAACGAAGCGTCTCCGGTGCTTGACAATAGCGCGTCACTGCCGGCGCGTACGGTTGCTAATCTGCGGGACGAGGGCAACGTTATGGCTCTGGACATAACTGCTGCAAGGGCCGACGCCACAGCTGTGATACCTGTGCAGGCCAATACTGTGGTCAGTGATCAGTTAATGGATGAGGCCGAGGCTGTGGCCCCGCTTGTGGTCGAAGTGGCTGTGGTGTCCATCACAGATCCTATGCAACTCGTCACGGCGCCCGTCGCTCCACTTGTGATTGGTTTGGTCGATGCTGCGACTCCTGCAGTTGCATCTACACTAGCCCATGCCGACGGCAACGCAGGTATGAATCTGGTGCAAGGCACTGATGTTATGAGTCCCGTGCTAACCAAAGACACAACTTCTAGGTTGCCTGATGACAGGCGGGCTGAAACTATGACCACGGGCTCCGCCACTTCTATAGTGGCTACTGCTCAGATTGAAGTTGCAGGTGATACTGTAGCAAAGGCCGGCATCATGTTGACTGAGGCACTGGCCGTGGCTCATTTGCGGAATGATGCTGCAGCCGTGGATGGTGACCTGACTTATATCACGGGAGTGGCAACTTCGCTGAATGCCCCCGCGGTGGCAGACCATGTGTTGTCGGTCGATACTGCACCTAATGACACTGGGGCATGGGGTCCTACACAAGTGGTAGAACAACCTGACCTTGGGGGTCTTCTAGACTCTCTGATCGGTCAAGCGGAGCTGCACCAAGCATCACCTCCAAGGGCTTCACCTCTCCGTCGTACCAATTCCATGCCGGCTGTACATTTGGAGGGACCTATGGCTGAGGTGGGGATGGTACTGGATGGAGGTGAGGATACTATTTCATTTAATTTCCATGGTCTACCTTGTCGCGTTCTACAGGAAGTGTGTAAGAAGAACGACATCCGCGCTAACACGACAAACAAAGTTATGGCAGCTTCCCTCTATGATCTTTCGGCTACACATGGAGGGGTGCTGCCACATGGCTCAGAGGCGCTTCTCAAACAAGATTCAATCCTAACTATACCTGGGCAAACCTCTTCTCATTGCCTTGCTCTGAGGAAGAAGGGGGATGAAGACTCCATGATCAAGGCTCAGAAGCTTGCAGCAAAGCGCAACCTGGAAAAAGGTAAACCATCATTTACGTCCTTACCTTCCAAGCAATTTAGAGCCCAGATCAATAATATTGGTGTGTCTTTGGGGAATAATAACAATGACATTATGCATGCTATTACTTCTCTTAAGAATATTGAAATTGATAGGTATCCTATTTCTGCCCCGAAAGCTAGAAATAGTCCCTCGTCGGTTATCCGCAATTCTATGCTAGATGAGGAGGGAGATGGTGATTCTTTAGATTTCACCCTTAGGCATGTTTGTGATGAATTAAATAATGACTTAGACAGCAATGGCTTTGATCACATTCTCTATGATCTCAATACCGTCCAAAGGAAAAACAAGTCACGTACACCCAAGAACAAAGG
Organism: Eleusine coracana subsp. coracana; assembly: GCA_032690845.1. Taxonomy (NCBI): domain Eukaryota; kingdom Viridiplantae; phylum Streptophyta; class Magnoliopsida; order Poales; family Poaceae; genus Eleusine; species Eleusine coracana. Next base: position 6,529,344 of record CM064430.1, read on the forward strand.
GAAGGTTACTCTCCTCCCGAAGAAACAAAAGACCCCATCAAAAATAGTTTTAAGATGAAGGGTGTTTTTTGGAATACCAGAGGTCTGGGAGACTTGGGTAAACATAATACTATTAATTCTTTGGTTAAGAACAACATTTAGACTTCCTTGCCTTAATAGAAATAGGAGGAAACCACTTCTCTAATTCTTTTCTTACTCACTTAGCTGCGGGCCAGGATTACCTCTGGTATACTATGTCACCCAGGGGTAGATCTGGTGGGATTATCCTTGGGGTCAATTTAGCAACCTATGATGTTGGAGCCATTGATGAAGGAAATTTTTACTCAAAATTCCTTCTAAAAAATAAGGGAGATGATTTTACCTTGCCTCTTTATGCTGTTTATGGACCAGGCCAGGACGAGCTTAAAACACAGTTCCTCACTGAGTTTGCTCATATTTGTAGTAAGGAGACCCACCCAATGATCATAGGGGGGGATTTCAACATAATGCGATACCCCAAGGAAAAGAGCAATGGTAACTTTTGCTATAAATGGCCAAATCTTTTTAATTCTATAATTGATACTCTTGAGCTACGAGAAATAGAGATGATTGGCCGAAAATACGGTCCAATGCTATGGATCCACCAACGTTCGAGAAACTAGATCGTGTGCTAACCTCCACTTCCTGGGAAACTAAATATCCTAAGGTCATGGTCAATGCTCTGGACCGTGGCAAATCAGACCATACACCCCTATTGTTAAATACAGGATCTGGCAACATAGGGGGCCAATATCAATTCAAATTTGAATTGGGTTGGCTTATTAGGGATGGTTTTGTTGATGTGGTGACAAACATTTGGAACCAAGATCATGGAGGTGCCTCAGCATTAGAAGTGTGGCAGAACAAGATTCGAGCCCTTCGTCAATACTTGCGGGGTTGGGCTAAGCACACTTCTGGATCCCTCAAAAAAGAGAAGAAACAACTCACATCCTTGATAGACGAGCTTGATAAGAAGGCAGAAAAATCTCCTCTGACACCAAGTGAGGTGGCTCTCAAACACTACCTTAATGATAGCCTCTCACATATGCTACGTGAAGAGGAGATCAAATGGTATCAAAGAGCAAAAGTGTGTGATCTACTCGAAGGGGATAACAATACTCAATATTTCCATCTAGTTGCTAATGGTAAACATAGAAAAACTAGGATTTACCAACTAGAGAGTGGAACAGGCACCATAGTAGGTGATAGTAACCTAAGGCGACACATCACGACATATTATAAAAATTTGTTTGGAAAGCCAGAGGAGAATTCTATAACTCTGGACGAAACAAAGACATTAGATATAACGCAAGTTGATGAGACTGAAAATCAAATACTAACGGATAGCTTTGAGATAGAGGAGGTCTGTCAAGCCATCTTCCAGATGGAACATAATAAGGCCCCAAGTCCTGATTGCTTCCCAGCTGAATTCTACCAAGTATTTTGGGAAGTTATAAAATATGACTTAATGGCCTTGTTTAGGGACTTTTATGATAGAAAGCTCTCGGTGTATGGCCTGAACTTTGGAATTATTACTTTGCTTCCGAAGAAAGGGGACGCATGGAAAATACAAGACTATCGTCCGATCTGCCTATTAAACGTCAGCTTCAAAATTCTAACAAAAGTTGTTACAAATAGAATTGGATTAGTTACAAATAAGGTGGTCAGAAATTCTCAGACGGCCTTTTTGCCTGGTAGAAATATCATGGATGGGGTACTCATTCTACACGAGACCATTCATGAATTACATAGGAAACATAAAAATGGAGTAATCCTCAAGCTTGATTTTGAAAAGGCTTATGATAAAGTAAAGTGGCCCTCCCTTCAACAAACCTTGAGAATGAAGGGATTCTCCCCCAAAGTGGTATGACTGGATACAGAGCTTTGTGTCTGGTGGCCATGTGGGCGTTAAGGTCAATGACTCCATTGGCCCCTTCTTTCAAACTCATAAGGGCCTCATACAAGGTGATCCTCTTTCGCTCATACTATTTAATTTAGTGGCTGACATGCTAGCTATTCTCATAGCGAGAGCCAAAGAGGATGGCCACATTGCTGGGGTCCTACCAGATATAATAGATGATGGGCTATCCATACTTCAATACGCGGATGACACTATTATCCTCATGGACGATAACATACAACAGGCAAATAATATGAAGATTTTGTTGTGTGTCTTCGAACAACTTTCAGGGCTCAAGATAAACTTTGAAAAAGTGAAATCTTTTGCTTTGGAGATGCAATTCACTCAAAGGACCATTATACTGACATTTTCGGGTGTCGAGAGGGTTGGCTTCCATTCAAGTATCTGGGCATCCCTATAATTCATCGGAGACTCAGAAATTGTGAATGGAGAGACGTGATTGAGAGGTTTCAAAAGAAATTAAATAGGTGGAAATGTAAGCTTATGTCTGCGGGGGACGTTTAATCCTAATAAACTCCATCCTTAGCAACTTACCTGTTTTCATGATGTCTTTCTTTGAAATTCTGGAAGGTGTTCTTATGAAACTAAATACTATATGCTCCAAATTCTATTGGGAAGGAGAAGGACACAAAAAGAAGTACCATCTGGCAAAATGGGAAATTCTTTGTCAACCCAAATATCAAGGAGGTCTTGGAATTACAGACCTTCGTATCAAAAATATTTGCCTTTTGAGTAAGTGGCTTTTTAGGCTACTTAATGAAGATGGCATGTGGTAAAGAGTCCTGAGAAATAAATATTGTAAGGACAAACCTCTCACTCAAATTCAAAGAAAACCAGATGATTCTCATTTCTGGACGGGTCTTCTAAAGGTTCGGGATGAATTCTTCAAGTGGGGTTCTTTCCAGGTAAAGGATGGAAGCCAAATAAGATTTTGGAAAGATACATGGTTGGATAATACACCACTGAGTGAACAATTTCCTCTACTCTACAATGTCGTTAGGTGGAAAAATACTATAGTTCAAGAAGTTTTCCGAACTACTCCACTTAATCTAACCTTTCGAAGACCAATCACAGATGCCAAATTGGTTGAATGGAACAACATGGCTTATAAGCTTCAAAACGTCTCTATTACTCATGGGACTGATACTTTCAAATGGAACATACATGAGAATGGCATCTTCTCGGTGCGTTCCATGTACAATGCCATGATACTCCAAGCAAAATCCAAACTCCAAAATATTTGGAAGATTAGGCTCCCTCTCAAAATCAAGATATTTTTATGGTACCTTGCCAAAGGAGTCATACTAACTAAAGACAATTTGGCAAAGAAGAATTGGAATGGGAGTCAAAAATGCAGTTTCTGTGATAATAGAGAATCTATTCAGCACCTTTTTTTCGAATGTCACTTAGCTCAGAATGTGTGGCGGATTTTCTGCTTAGCCACAGGCTTATCTAAGCCTCAAAATACTAATCACATCGCTGGGAGTTGGATTGCATCAAAGGGGGCAAAAGAAAGAGGACTGATCATGGTTGGCGTGGCGTCTATACTATGGGCCATTTGGCTAAGCAGAAATGATATTGTTTTTAACAAGAAACCGATGATCTCGTTGATGCAGGTAATTTTCAGGGCCACATATTAGAGTCACTACTGGAAACTGTTGTTGGAGGACAACCAAAGGGACAGCATCGTCCAAGCATGGCATCGGGTCGAGGTGGTGGTCATGTCTATATTCGCAACACATGGATGGCCATAGCAGCATAGACTCAGTCTTTAGATTCATGCTCTTTTCATCTTTAGACTTTTGGTTTGCGCACTATCCTGTAATAACTTGTACACTTTGGCTGTATGCGGACATGCAAAAAGCTGGATCTTTATCCATTATCTAGAAAAAAATGGAGAATAGGTGCTAGGTTGAGTTGGTATCATAATGCACCAAAATACGTAGAGAGTTCTTTTGCTATTTGAGCGCAGCATGTAAAAGCTGGTAACTCTAGCAGTGGAAAAACCATTAATTGTAACAATAATATTCACTTTCTTGTGAGAATTTCTAGGATTGCTCTCCTATTAATGTGGAGCCTAAATAAAATGAGTCTTCAATTAGTAAATATATAAGATTCCTGAAACAACATTCCATATACTGAAAATTACAACTCCCAAATATATCGCCAAAAGTAATACATAACACTGATGTCATGTTTTGTTACTTTTAATTCTCGTGCATATGTAGTGCTTCTTACAATTTAACCATTTTGTCCAATAAACTAGATCGAAAATTATCATCAAAAGTAGTCCTGAAGGCATGCATGATATTCACCCACTACTGCTTCCTTGTTTGGTTCTTATTCTCTAGAAGGGCATTGATTATATAATTGCTATGAAGGCACGGTTTTATATAGCACCGGTGCTCAGTAGCGCAAAATTTGTTTCTTATAAAACCATTCCAGCTCTTATAATAATATATTTTCAATTGGACAACAATATCTCATTTTTACATGGTAGTTAGACAACATTAATATATAGCCTTACTATACCTGCTACTTCTTTTGCGCTGCATGCTTTGTAGAGGCCGGAAGCACGCTTTCTGCTATATAGAAAAACCTACTACTTCTACTTCTTTTATTCGGTTCTTATATGCTCCACATGCTCTTCTTAAAGTGCCCTGAAGAAGGTAATTAAGGGGACGTAAATTGGGCAGAAGACATGGTGTTTTTGTTTCTCCCGAGGGCTACAGGCGAGAGGTCCACAGTAGTGCTACATCTCTTTGCTTACAGTTTACCATGCTTCGGTTCCATTGGTGTGTAGAAGTTAGGTTTTGGAGGCACTGGGATACGACCAAGCTGACGTTGCATACCGACCTGTATGCCTGTGTTCGTGCACTGATCTCACGAGCAAAGAGAAGTTATTAGGCGTTCATGACAGGTTCATGAAAGGGCTATAAGGCTATTCTCAATGGGAGTTTCATTTTCAATAAATAAGGTGTCATATAAGTAATTTTAATGACATAGTAAAAAAAAGAAAGTTATGAGGAAAGAGAGGAAAGGAGTTTCATTTAGATGAAACTAGGTATATACGATTTCCTAGATTTGAGACACTATGGTACTAGCATTGGAGTAGAGGAGTTTCATTTCATCCTATAGACAATTAATAAAAAAACATTAAATTAAGTGCAATAAAACACCCAAATGAAACCATGCATTTGAGAGATTGTTTCATTTATAGTTTCAAATTATTTTTGATGACATGTCACTCTTGAAAACAACAAAATAAAATTCTTCATTGGGACTAGCCTAAGGTCTGACTGGGTGACAACGGCCTGCCTTATAGGGCAACAACAAGTGAGACGCTCGATATTTGTTCCCATCCCACTGCAGACCTCTGGCGCAGAATCCCTGACAGGTAGATGAAGTCAACATACTCGAGGTGACATGATATACCCAGGCGTTCATGATCTGTCGTTTCCTTCACGTATAACAATGACACATAAGGTAAGAAGATTGGTCCAGGCATATTACTTCTGGACCAATCTTTGGCATATTACTTCTGGACCAATCTTGTGCCTAAGAAACTACTCCAGGGCAATTAGGAATTAGAACAATTTAGCCGCTGTCCCGTAGTGATTTTGAGCTGCTGATTACTATTTATGCACAAGAGAAAACTGCAACGTGAATATCATCAGTAGCATTGTGTAGTCGTACTCACATATTTCGGGGATGTGGCTTGCAAAGAAATCTGATTACTTCAATAGTATCGTCAGTGGATCATTGTGTGAGAGTATGAAGATATTACCAATCGGCTCGTGCGATGTTTGCCACCATTCCACTATTACTGCGGCTTCGAGAGGGAGGAGATGATGAGGTCATTGGCAACTTCAACGTAAGGGTGAAAAACTGGCTCAGGGACGCCAATGCTCAGAATTTTGCTGATGCCGCGTAAACCTCAGCATGCGTGGAGCGGCAGCGACTGTTGAGGTTGATGCACACCGCGGGGCGTGCCACTCTGACCTCAACTCATCAGGGCGGAGCGAGCATGCTGTGGCGTGTGAGCCTATCAGGGGATGTGCAATATTACTTCATTTCAAAATTATTATTACCGTTAACTTTTTAAGTTATATTTGACCATTCAATTTATTTAAAATATTGGTTTAAATATAGAAATATATATTAACTTTCAATTTATGGATTTATTTGTTGAACTACTTGTGATGTTTATTTATAGATTTATTTGTTGTTGAATAATTTGTGATGTTGATTATGGATTATTTGTTGTCGAAATGCCTAAAATGTGTATTTATATAACTATGAACAGCTTGTGATTGATATGTGTTGGATAAAATGGCAGAAACAATTTTTTTTCTGGAAACACACTTTGCCAAGTGCCATGGCAGGACACTTGGCAAACTGACCATTTTTTGCCGAGTGCCTAGAGGAGGCACTCGGCAAATAGGACATTTTTTGCCGATTGTCTTGGTAGGACACTTAGCAAAGGGGCAAAATATTGCCGAGTGCCTTGTCATGGCACTCGGCGAAGATTTTTTGCTTTGCCAAGTGCCAGGCTGAATAGTAGGCAATTTTTTTCCCATGGCCGAGTGCTAGGGCAGGAGACTCGACAAAGCGTTTTTCCCTGCCATTATCGTTATTGCCTACTTTATTTTGTCGAGTGCAGGGAGGGACACTCGACAAAGCTTTACCGAATGTCCGATACAAAACACTCGGCAAAGACCATTTTGCCGGCACTTTGTTTGATGAGTGCTCTTTGTTGAGTGGTGCACTCGGCGAACACTTTGCCGAGTGTTTTACTGCCTTTGCTGAGTGCTTTGGGCAGTCGGCAAAGCGTGGATTTCCTGTAGTGCTGGTAAACCCATTTTTTTTTTCAAAAATTGACATGATATAAGCTGATATTCTATTCAGTATACAGGTGTGTAATCATCAATTGTATGCTATTTTGCTAATTAAAAATCTGCTCCATTTCACTTTCCATAAAAAAAACAGCAGAAAAATATGTTAGGTTTGTAGGGGAGTATTGGCATAACTAAAGTTCATCACAAGCCAAATTTATATCATTACCAACTTCACAGTAAAATGAGTCTGTTTGGTTGGCTTTAAACTTCAGACAAATTCTCCCACAAGCCTAGCAAATATTTTTGGCAGTTATTTATGGGAGTCAAAATTCCAGCGCTGCCTTCCTGGAAAGGCACGTCTTTAGCCATTCATCCCAGCAATATGCGGTCCCTCACCCCTCACCCTCACATGCAAATAGGTGTCCCACTTGCACATATCATGAAACAAATCAAACGGCAACGAAGATGCGTTCCTGGGCTGGTGCCGTTGGCTTTGTATTTCCCCTTAATTAGTTAATAGACATGGATGGCTTATAATAGTTTATGAGAAAAGTAAGATGGTAAAATATTTGGAGAGAACAATTTTTTTTTAAAACTCGACTTCTGGCTTGGCATGGCAGTGGGCCTGAAGGGCGACCATATGGCGCCCTAGGGCAAGAGGTCGGTTACTGTAGGGCTGTGCAGCGGCACTCTGCGTGGATGATGCAAGGTCTACCTAGAATTTTATTCTATTTTAAATTTCTAAAACTATATTCCAGATAGTTATCCAAATCTGTCTCACGATTATTCTATTTTAAGTAACACATTATTTTCAAAATAATACTGATCTCACGATTTTATTACTTCTAATTCTCGTGCAGTGTGCAGTACATCGGTAGTGCTTCTTACCATTTAATCACGTTGTGCAGCCAACTATATTAAGTACATCATTATCACAAGTAGTCTAGAAGGCATTCATGATTCACATACTACATATCCTTATTTGGCTCTTATTCCCCAGAAGAGCATTGCTGTATATATAAGTGGTCTGAAGCTGAAGGCTCGGGTGTACGTCAAAGATGCTACCACCGTTGCTCAATAGTGCATACTCTGTTTCTTATTAGAGTTGTAAAACTCTAATCCATGTGCAAAATAATAAATAGGTTTCATTTGTCTCTACTTGTTGTCGCTATTCCTTGTTTAGAATAGGTCTTGTGATCAAATTTTACTGCTCAATCGACTTCAGCGAGCCCTTTCCCTCACCTTCGGGCTTCTTCATCTGTTCGTGTACAGAACAGGGCGGACAGGAAATTGCAGGAGTGTTTGTAAATCTCCTGTTCTATCCGCGCTGTCTTATCACATCGTCATTAGCCTACTGCAGTGATCATGCACACAGCTTTTTCCTGGCTGTAGGGTCACCCTGACGCTAACTATCCGTTGCAGTGTTGTGCATCAAGGCTGACACTACAACAGAAAACGCCTATAGCGGTGGGTGCAGATGCACTGTAGTGGCAGGCCGACGAATCAGCCGCAATCAAATCGCAGCTGAAAATGGAGGTTTGTGGCGGCGGGTCATCCATGGACGAAACACACCGCCGCTAGAAACATCATTGTAGTGGCGGGTGACAATGTGACCCGCCACTACGAATACATCCAGAAAAATAATAAAAAAAAGAAACCCTAGTGGCCACCCCGGGGCCAAATCTAGGGCCGCTGGCCTCCGCCCGTGAGGCCGCAGCTCGCCTACAGGCCCGGCCGTCCCGTCGCCGCCGTTCGAGCACGAGGCCACCGCCGCTAGGCCTCCCGCGAGGCCACCCTGGCCAGATCCGCAACGGGAGCGGCGCCTCCGCCCTGACGCCAGAGAGGAGAGGAGAGGGAGGGAGGCGTCCTGATGCTGGAGAGGAGAGGAGAGGAAGGCGCCTCCACCGGCTGGATCTGTGCTGAGGGGGACGAGAGGCAGTGTCACCCGACAGAGGGGGAGGGGAGGAGGCAGTGGCCAACGGGGGAGGGTGCGCCAAAGAAGAGTCGGTTCCGGCCTTGTCTGCGAGGGCACCGTCGCCCGAGCTCACACTCTGCCAAAGCTCGCATGCGGCCGGAACTCGCATGCCCCGCCCTACTCGTGCTCTTCTGCGGCACGAGCTCGCTCGCGTGCCCCGCCCTGCTCGTGCTTTGCTAGAGATAGAGAGGGGAGGAGGCGAGAGAGAGGGGGGGAGGCGAGAGAGAGGGGGGGGGCGAGAGAGAGAGCCAGAGAGGGGAGGCGAGTGGCCGGCGGCGGCGCTCAAGTATGAGAGAGAGAGAGGTGGTGTGAGGAGTTAGGGTTGAGAGAGGCAATTTATTGGAGAGAGTTGGGATTTGGAATAAATGGACCAAAAAACAAAATAGGCCTCAATGATTAACGGTGGGCCAAGTTGTAAACTGCCATTAAAAATAAATTTTTAACGACAGTTCATATTGTAGGCCGTCGCTAAAAATAAAGCCCATTTATAGCGGCGGCCCAAAATATGAGCCGCCGCTAAAAATTGATTTTTAGGGACGATTTGCATTGTGAGCCGCCGCTAATAGTTGGAGGACTACTATAGCGGTGGATCTCTTCAAAATCGCCGCTACGAGCTTTTCTATAACGCAGCTATAGACTCTTTTTGTGTGGTAGTGTGAACAACCCAAAGACGACACGGTCACCTTCAAGTTATCTGGCACTTCAGTTCACGAAGAATCATATGTTTCCGTATTCAATGAGTGTGCATTGCACATCTCAATATTTCAAAGCTACACTATTGATGCATCTCGTATTGCACTGTTTTACTCATAGTAGTTTTGTAGCAGTACTTGAGCCTGCCGAGGACAAAATTAAGTCAGTACGGCATGTTACTCTTTCGTGTAATTTCGAAAGCCTTCTGACTCACGTACATCTATACCCCTTTATGCCAATCCGAAGCATATTTGTATGTTAGAAACATTCTATACTCAGTCGAAGTTATATACTTTATCCATATATTTCCTTTTGTGGCAATCAAAGCAGACTTTCATTTCAATATGAATTGAGTACATGTATGTTCTTATCTGTACATGTAGAAATATTTATAGATAATATGTGTATGTGTAAAAAATATAATGGATTATATTTGTAGAAACGTCGCAATTCGGACAGAGGAAGTTAGATTAGTTGTAAGCTATTCAGCAAGCTGCATCTGGACAGGGTTGGCAAGTTCATGGCCAGTTTGTGTCAATGAAGAGATATAGTGCCTATGTCATAGGTGTTTCAATTAGATTCGTCATTGTAAAGGCATTGCGGAAGATCACTTAATTTTATATCATGTGGCTACCACATACACTAGGTGAATCTATCATCGAGAGCCTCTGGATGTGGGATTGATGGAAATACACGCCATATGGATGAGCATATTGGTTTGATGAGGAATAAAAAAAATGAGAACCTTTGGATATAATGGAGAGCTTTTAGACATCGAGCATATTCTATTATCCAATATATTTCTTAGCTTTTACAACAAAATTGTAATGTTGCAGAAGGTTCAATGTTTTGTAGTGACAGACAAAGCAAGATGGAACGGAACAAAAAGTGAGAGAAAAGGGCAAAAATAAACCAAACATGAAAAGAGTAAACCTAGGGCAAACCCAAAATAATGGTTTTGACATGTGAACTGCTAGCTTCTACCCACTCCTAGTGACCAGGTCCTTTATACGATATTCCAACCCATCATATCTCTTTTCATGGACTCCTATGTACTATGTCAATTTTGGTTTTCCTCTTCATTCCACATTATTGCTCCATGTTATTATCTCGCTACATATTGCTACCCCTTGCGATCTCTGTTAAATCTGTACAAACGATCTCAAATAATGTTGCATAAGCTTCTCCTCAACTGGTACCATCCTCTCTTATGTCATCGGTCTGGAGACAATATCTTCTTGTGTGGTCACAAATCCATCGTTGACATCGATAAGAGTGGCTAATTTTGTTATTTGTTTGGCCAAGCTTACGAGGACCCATCCTCTTCTATCCGTGATTGGGATCGGCAATGTTAGGATAACATAGTTGGAGTAAAGATATAAATTCACAAAGGGCAATTGTATTATTCATAGCGACCAGAGGCTCTAGTAAACATTATTTTTGAATTCTTATTTATTAATCTCTTGTAATGGGGGCACCAACAGGGGAAAAGACAAAAAAAAGTTGTAGATTCTGATGAGTGTGATACTGATAAGAGGTGTAACTAGTGTGTTCTCGTCTGTGTGTGCAGAGGTTAAGTTTTGGAGTCATCAGGAGAAGATATGCTGATATTGGCTGACAACGTATGGCATATGCACTCTTATCAACTCTGCCATGCTTGTCTCCTGAGCAAATAGGTGGTTCTCTGTAAAATGAGAGTAGACCTTGCAGCTGTAAGAGAATGAAGACACTATATGCCTATATCTGTTTGCATTCCTTCGTTCCTTCGCAACCGACATGGGCAATATAGAGACAGTAGTGATATGGCTGAAAGAAAAGATGTGGAACATGGAGAATGGGGTGTGAGTCGCCTGAATGGTGCGGGTTGCTGGTATACACATCACTCTAGTGGAAAGAACAAAATATCTTCACTATTGTTACTGTATACTACCATAACTCCTCATAAGTAGTCTTAAATCAATATGAGCCATATTGAACCTAATATGTCCACCATACAAATGGTTCATATCCTCCACAAGTGTGCTATATAAGTGCTCTGAAAGCAAGGAGGTTTGAAAACTAATACGTGCACAAGGATTTGTGTAGTTTCACCACCTGTAGCGCTAATTTAATAGAGCAAGACACAAGGTAATGTTGAGTTAGTTCGTTAGAGTTTTATATGCTTAGACTGCATTTATCCTTCATTTTTTTTAACATCATTTTTCAAAACAAAGTGGAATAAGTTGTGTTTGATTGGCACTAGTTTAGGTTTTGGAGGCACTGGGTAAAATCCTGAAGATCCTGTGGAAAAACTTGTACGCCTGGGTTTGCCGTCTCAACCGTTGTGGAGTATCTGTCTGATAGGCAAAGAGAAGGTAACCATTTAGCATGATGTCACTGTGCGGGGTCGTTCTCTGCGTCGGCATCAGTGAACGAGAAGGACAAGAGCTCCCATGCCGTACTTCGGCAACCTCCCATGCCCGTACTTCGGCGATATCCAGTTTCCTAGGACAGAACATGGTTATCCTACGTTTACATGACCAACTTGCATATGTCTAACCGATCTATTTCTAGTTGGCTAATAGTTCCGATGATGCAATCCTGCGAGAATAAGCAATCAAACGGACTGTCATAGTCATTTGGGCATAAGCGAAAATGGTAATTTGAATATATTTTCAATAGTATTATATATGTGTTCATAGTACTTGATAAGGGGCATGCTCACAAGAACATGACCAATATAATTAGACAGTATTATTACGGTCAAGAAGATATACTTTTTTATTTGGATCACAGATGGGTCCCATGAGCACTGAACTAGAAATGGATTAGAAAAATTCACAAAACATATTTCCCATGACTAACTAGATATGGATAATTGAAATCATAATGCAAAGATTAAATCCAATGACAATGTTCCATTTTTATGTTTTTGATATCATATCTTGGGTCAAATTCTTGTGCATATTTGGATTCTATACGCGACAGATACTTCCGCAAGTACTTACCTTACTAGCATCCCTCGGCCCAAGAAGAAAATTATTTTTGGGATTGATCAATGTCAGACCTTGTTAACTTTCACCAATAATAGAAAATATAAATAATGATTACATTGAAATAATTAAGTTGTACAGATCCTATATGTCAAAATTAAAAAAAAAAACCTTTGAGTTTGCCCAGCCTAGAATGATTATATTGTTGAACATGGAAAATACCTATTACTGTCTATGTACTAGAGTAAACACCAGCTCCTTGATCATCAACTAAAAACTAGACTGTTCACAGTAATGTGCTTTAAATTTGATATTAATTATTCAACCACACAATCCATATAATGGAAATTGTAAGGACTAAATTGTTTAGATTCAGTAAACATTATTTCTATGTCATCTTTATTAAATTTTTATATTTTACTAAACTCATATAAGTGCCCTGAAGTAAGGGAGTCAACACAAAAGACAAGACACGATGGTTTCTTTTAAGGGTAGACCCAACAAGAGGTGCACAGTCATACTAAGAGAGTGCTCACGGTTCTTCGTGCTTCTATTCCATGTATCGATACATTGGTTGTGTTAATACTGTGTTTGTAGAGGTTAGGTTTTGGAAGCATCAGGAGAAGACTGTATCTAAAGAAACTGAGTTGGTGGTGATGGATTGTGGTCCGTCGTCCACCCCCACACTCACTGCAATGACAGGTGGGCTCCACATACCCTCTCTGACCAAATCCATCTCGACCGCGTGTCTCCAGACTGTCGAGCAGGACTGCCGGCGTGCTGTCCTGTACGTCGTGCGATGCCATCAAGCTATATCTCATCGGCAGCTGCGTCGGCCTGCTTCACCTTGTGGAGTTCCTCGGCAGGCTGCTGTCGGCCTGCTTCACCTTGTGGAGGATGCAGGAACGGAAGAGGAGTCTTCATCGTGATTTGGCTGTCAACCTGCTACCGGACTCTTCTTTCAAGGATCTGCTCGTCGATTGATTTGGAGGTGCGCTGGTTCATCCATTCAGCAGCTTGCAAATCGAAGCGAGGATATGTGTTTTTGCCTCACATCGTCAGCAGGAGTGGCAGCCGCAAGCAATGGCTGCCGGTCTCCTCTCTGTAATTTTCTTTGCTCTTGTTTCTCTAAAAATTTTCTTTACCATCGGTGTGCCTGCGGCAGAGAGATAAAAAAAGTTGGAGAATAACGCTAAGCACAAAGATTCTACACCGAATAACGCACATATCTCAAATTTGTTGTGCCGATTGTATTGTGTACAGTAAAACTGGTTGCATGCAGTTATTTTTTATTCATACTGCAAGTGATATAGCTCCATTTGTCGAACTATCTGCCGGCTAATGATCATGTGTTGTTTATGATTGTGCGCCGTTGCGTTGGGCAATCTCAGCTAGTATGTCATAAAAATTATACGCTTATGTTTGCACTCTAAACACAACTATTAGGTCAAAATATGAAAACTATCTCAACATCTTTGTTTTGAAATTTTAATTTCTTAAAAACTTTTTATTTGTGTAGATGCAATAATAGGGAAAAAAAACTTACATACAAAATTTGAATTCTGAACACATACATCTTCATTCAGTAGATATAAAAATGATAAAATCACGGTGCAATGTGAGAAAAAAAAAAAGACAAACTAGTGTGTAAGTATTGAAGAGGTTTTAGAAACATGAATTTAAAATCTTTATCAATCCCAACGCAGCCCATATATGAATGAACCGTATGATTGGAGAGGAACAAAGTCAATGCATTCTATCTATGATTAACACAACTCCGTATCGAGAAGCTTCTAGGGATCTCCAGTCTCAACACGTCACCTTGATTTCCAGCACACATCCAAGAAACGAAAGGATAGTCGATGGTAGCACACGGGAGATGCATGACCTCGTTGATATGTGGAACCTTGTCCTCATCTTGATGAGTTGTAGCCTATCATGCTTTAGGAACAGGCGACGATGTCGTAGTTGTGCGGATGGATCCCTTGGGTAACTTGTTCGTGAACTTTCACAAGAAGATCTCTTACACGAACTGGGCAACTGGCAAGGCTGGTTTGAACCAGGGCGCCCTTCCTGTACCTCCGCCTCCCTCTCCTCGTATGATGCAAATACAAGTGAGAGACTAAGAGGCAAAGGGAAGAACACGAGACACAGTGGTGACCTCGCGGAAAGCTTGATGCTTTCGGAAGTACAACCTTCTTGTATACTCCTCTATTCCATGTTTGTTGTCACCGGCTAGCTCAAGTTAAAAGAGAACGGAGGGGGTATTACTTAGCACAGGTAGCTTTGAGCTAGGTGTGGACAGCCACTGAGTTTTTTTTTCTCTCTCTCTCTCTCTCTTTTTTTTTGCACTGAGGTCAGATCAATTTCGTTAGAAAAACAAAAATGGTGTAAACTTGCTAGCTTATTGCTTGATTGACTCGACCTTTAGCTTGACTATATATTGAACTATGCAATAACATAATCACACCCTGTTAATGAGCAGTAAAATTAAACAAATTTTGATGATACATCAGCTTCTTTCTATATACTTGCACAATATCCAGAGTTGGTGATTTTAGCTTCTTGTCTTATTTTCCACCAAAACTGACTGGTTTTAAAAATAAATCATTATAAGCCATAATTCACCAACTATGTCATCCTCATCTCCATGTGATATCCTCCATAAGGGTGCTATGTATAAGCATGCTATATCCTCCACAAGGGTGCTATATATAAGTGTTCTGAAAAGCCAAATGGAGGTAAATGTGTAGGAAAAGAAGTAATTTATGTCATGAGTCCTAGTAGAGGTGCACAGTAGTGTCAAGCCAGTTGTTTACCTTTTTCATGCTTCAGTTCTATATATTCTTACGTTTCTTAAAAATCATGTTGTGCTTTGAAAGAGAGGCAAAAAAAAAATGTTTTCTTTCCTTGGCTGGGTATGGGTTAGGTGTTGGAGGCATCGGGAGAAGACAGCTCACACAAAAAATGGACGTATTCCAGTTTTTGGAATCCCAACCACAATAGGGACTACATGACTCACAACTAAAGAATAGGCAGCCACTTCCGGTCAAAGCCCAGTGAATGGTCAAAATCCAGCTCCATGTCGCCACATGGAATTAGGGCGGTAAGAGGGGCGACACTTTATTTGGAGACTGCGGTGAGCGGCCTCCCATGTCGGTACAGCGTCTGCCCGTGGGACAGCGCACCATGGACCACTCAGTTTCATCTTAGAGATGCAGCACATTTAACGATTTCTCTTTAGGGTACCAACAGAAGTCTGAGCTAGTATTTTACAAGGTGCAAAGACAGCTTCTGTGCTTTCAATGATCGTGTTGTATGTAAAGCATAGTGTGCATAATGTGTTAGCATACATCTACTCTTTAAATAGGCTATGTTTTGGAGGCGTCAGGATAAGAGAGCATCTCCAGCAGATGCTATAAAACTCGTGTTTTATATTCAGTTTTAAAGATCCTCTATATCCCACTTTTTAAGATCCATGGCCTTGTGTTGCAGCAGATGTTGTAAGATTGTGTATGGGCTTGTAGCCCAGTGGCTAAGACTCATGGATGAGTCTGTGCCGGCGGGGGTTTGTGCCCCCGTCCCGCACTTTGCCTCCTGAAAGCAGCGCAAGGTAGCGCTTTTTTTTTAAAAAAAAAGATGATGTAAGATTGGTTCTTTATCTTTGCTTTTCCGTTTGAATCATTTCATCAAACACCTTGAGCTCATCTACCATAGAGGACACTACCACAGAAGAGTACTATAGCGACGGGATAAAATGCACTGTAACAGCGGACCAACCAACCCGTCGTAGTCCTAGCGTAGCTAAAAATAAAAATTTATTGTGGCAGATGTTCTATGGGCCAAACACCCCGCCGTTAGAAACTCCATTATAGCGGCGGGTGATAATGTCACCCGACGCTACAACCGACCCAAGAAAACAAAAAAAAAAGACCCTAGCCCATGCCACAGGCCCATAACCCACACCGCTAGCCACCGAGCCCTGGACGCAGCCACCATCACACCCTAGACGCCTCTCCTGGCCAGATTCGCCCTAGGCGCGGCTGCCAGAGGAGGAGGGGCGCCGTGCACAGTCGCTGGGGGAGGGGGCTCGTGCTCATCCTCGCCCGCCGTGCGCAGATCCAATGGAGAAGGGGGCAGCACTGGAGGGGGCGGCATCAGAGGAAGGTGTCCGTGCTCATCCTTGCCCGCCACGCCCAGATCTGATGGAGAAGGGGACGACACTGGAGGGGGCAGCGTCAGAGGAATGATCGCCGTGCCTAGATCCACGCCGTCGAAGCTGTCCCTAGGGCCGGATCTAGCCGTTGCTTGCCACCAGCCTCCTCGCGCTCGATGAGGGGCCGGAGAGAGGCAGTGTACGACGAGGGGCTTGCAAGAGGCACTCGAGGGCCTAGTGCTGTTCATCAGAGTCGTGCCCTCCTCTCGTCGTTTGCGCCAGGAGACGTGCTGGCCTCCTAGCGAGCACCGTCGTAGCCGCAAGCTGCCCGAGAGCAGCGCCGTCTGAGGCCGCACCCGTCGCTCAAGGAGGAGCACCGCCCGAAGCCACGCCTGCTGCCTAGAGAGGGAGAAGAGGGGCATCGATCTGTCACCGCCATGCTGGGTGAGGAGAGGAATCTGAGAGGAAGAGCGACTCAGGGAGAGAGGAAGATGAGGCGGGTCGGGTCAGAGGAAATTGCAGCATGTGGTGGAGAGAAGAGAGAAAAGGAGGCAGCAGTGCTGGGGTGAGGAGTTGCTTAGGGTTAGGGTTTTTTTTATACATAACAGATGACAAGTGAGCTTGGGCCATAGAATAGTGGCGGGGTGTCAAATGGACCATCATTAAAAATGAAAATAGTAATGGATTGTTAAGTGGGCCACCACTAAAAATGAAAATAGCGGCGGGGTGTTAAGTGGGATACCGTTAAAAATGAACTTTTGGCTATAGTGGCGGTTGATTTTTAGTCCATCACTAAGACTTTTTTGTTTCTGCCACTAAACGCCATTTTTGTGGTAGTGGGAACAACCACCAGAGTTGAGGACGGTAGAGGCAACGAGCATGCCACACCTCACCAGAACCAAAAAGACGACGATAGGAGGAACTCGAGCATGGCAGCATGACAAGCTCAAACATGGCAATGACTTGATGCTCGGTGGGATGGCCGTTGTGTTGGAGCATGTAATTCATTTCATTAATCATTAAGATATTCTGGAATTGTATAGAGACATTGCTCTCTGTAGCTTGGTTACCAAAGTTAATGAAGCAGTGAAAGTTTAGCATAGGACAGTGCATGGCAGAAGTCTTTTGTGCACACCGGTTATAACAAAAGTCTAACCTTGTGTCAGTGTGTAGTAGAGTTTAGAGACTTCACCGTGTAGCACATGCATGCAAGGAATATCTTGGTATGTCGCTTGTGTAAGTCGGTAACTGAACTCTATCTAGACTTGTATCCTGTTGTGTACGTGTGTGAGAGAATAAAAGTAAAAGTTGTTCAGCTACTAGCTCCTCTGTTTGTTGCTCTGTTTTGTCCGGCCTCTACTCCAGTTTTCAACCAATAGCACAAGTGAGTAGTGGTGCTCGGTAGCACCAACAACTGGTATCAAGAGCTTCAGGTTCGAGCTTTGGCGAGGTAGCATGGCGCATCGGGAAAGATGGCTTCAAGTTCAGGAGTTGGGATGGCACAAACAATGGTGTCTATATTTGCAGGTGAGAATTATTATATATGGAGTATCAAGATGCGTACATTGTTACTATCGCAAGGATTGTAGGACATTGTTGAGGATGGCTATGAGACATATGGAGAAGGAGTTGTTCTTACGGCAGAGCAAAATAAAACTCTATCTAAGGACCAAATGAAGGGTGCCAATGCCTTGTTTTTAATACAGTAAGGTCTCGCGGATAGTTTATTTTCACGGATTATTGGGGCAAAGACATTTAAGGAGACATGGGACAAGCTAAAGGAGGAGTTTCAAGGCTCTAAGAGGGTACTTGCTGTGAAGCTACAAATATGAGTACATTGCAGCTGTTATTGAGGAGTCAAAAGATTTATCTACACTAACGGTTCAACAACTAATGGGTTCATTGGAGTCCCATGAAGAAAGAAAGTTGCAGCGTGAAGCAAATAATTCTTAGAGTTCTATGGAGAGTGCATTCCGATCGAAGTTGAGTTTCAAGCCTCAAAATCTAAGTCTTCATGGCAAATTTCAGAACAGGGATAATTCAAGGAGGGATATGCAAACAGAGCCCACCCAAGAAAAAAAAAAAGAGAAAAAGGTATGTCTGGTTCAAATCTTTGGTGTGGTATTTAAAAAAAATCAAATCATTCTACAGATAGATGCTCAAAAAATAAGATATGCAATAAGTGCAAAAGGAAAGGTCATATTGCAAAATTTTGTAGAACCAGAGATTATGATCGGGCTAACTTTTCTGAAGAAAAAAGAAAGTTTAGAAGAGTTGGTATGTTTTTGCCATACTATTCAAGGAGAAAATGATGATGTGTGGGTCATTGATAGTGGTTGTACAAACCACATGGTATGGGACCCAAAAATATTTCAAGATGTTGACTCATCACATCAAGAAAAAATTCATATGGGAAATGGCTCCATTGCCCTAGCAGAAGGTAAGGGCTCTGTTACTGTTCAAACAGAACATGGTCTAAAGTTTATTAAAGATGTTCGGTTGGTACCTGATTTAAAGCAAAATTTGTTAAGTGTTGGGCAGCTTCTAGAACAAGGTTACACTGTTTATTTTGAGGATTTTTGCTGCAAGGTTTTGGACCGTAAAAAAGGAAATCGCCTTATTGCCAAAGTGCAAATGGAAAAAAAAATAAGAATTTTTTATTCAGAATGGATTACCCAACTCAATTTTCTTTGAGAATTGAAGTTGACAACTCTGATTTGTGGCACAAAAAAATTGTTCATCTAAACTACAGAGCATTGAAGTTGATCCGGACAAAAGGTATGGTCCATGGCTTACCCTATATTGATATTAAGTCTGATCCACGAAGAGGTTGTATTTTTGGTAAACAAATTCGAGCATCTTTCCCACATACTGGAGCATGGCGTGCACGTGCACCACTCGAATTGGTGCATAGTGATGTAGTTAATAAAGTACCAACCGTGTTAGAGGGGCATCACTTGTATTTTATCACATTTATTGATGACTATACAAGATTTATTTGGGTATATTTTCTAAAAGAAAAATCAGAAGCATTTGAGGTATTTATAAATTTCAAGGTTATGGTGGAAAATCAAAGCAACCGATAAATTAAAGTCCTTCAGAGTGATAGAGGTGGAGAATATATCTCAAATGAATTTGAAGAATATTATGAAAATATTGTTATTAGAAGGCAACTAACAACATCATATAGTGCTCAACAAAATGGTTTCACGGAGAGAAAAAATTGGACGATTGATGACATGGCAAATACTATGCTTCGAGAAAAAGGTATGCCTAAGTCCTTTTGGGCTAAAGCTGTTAATACTGTTGTTTATATTTTAGATAGAAGCCCAACTAAGGCTGTTCGGAATCATACTCCTTTTAAAGCTTGGTTTGGTCAAATATGAAAATATTTGGTTACATTTGTTATGGCCAAGTCCCAGCACAAAAGAGAACAAAATTTGATAGTAAAAGTGAGCGTTGCATATTTGTTGGTTATGCCAATGGTACAAAAAGTTATTGACTTTATAACATAGAGAAAAGGAAAATTATTATTAGTAGAGATGTTATTTTTTATGAGAATTCCTACTAGGACTGGAATGGATAAAAGGTCCAAAAGGACCAATTATTGCCACCCAAAAATCTTACAGTAGAGTAGCCACAACATCATATAGTGCTCAACAAAATCAAGATGCATCAAACTCTAGTCCAAGCTCTAGCCCAAGTACTAGTGAGTAAATGCCTTCAACTCCGGTAAGACTAAGACCACTATTTGAGATTTATGAGTCTTTCAATTTTATGGTTGTTGAACTATAATCTTTTGAAGAAGCTGAGAAGTAAGAAAACTGGGTAAAAGCATGGAAGAAGAAATTCAAATGATTGAGACAAATAATACTTGGGAATTGGTTGATCGTCCCATGGATCGTGAAGTAATTGGGGTTAAATGGGTCTATAAGACTAAATGAAATCCTAATGGTTCAGTTCAAAAATAAAAGGCAAGACTTGTTGCTAAAGTCTTCAAACAAAAGCCAGGTATTGATTATTTCGAGACATACGCCCCAGTCACAAGACTTGAGATAATCCGTACAATAATTTCTCTAGCTTCTCAAAAGAAATGGAAGCTCTACCAACTTGATGTGAAATCAGCATTTTTGAATGTCTACCTTGAAGAAGAAATTTATGTTGAGTAGCCTGAAGGATTTTCTGTTGAAGGGGGCGAAAGTAAAGTGTTGAAACTAAATATAGCATTATATGGATTGAATCAAGCCCCAAGAGCTTGGTACAGTAATATTGATAAATACTTCATGAAGAATGGATTTGACAAGAGCAAGAGCAGAGCAAACATTATATGTCAAAAAGAAAGGTGCACATATTCTCATCGTCTTCTTATACGTTGATGATTTAATCTATACGAGAAATAATGAAGAGATGATGCAAGAATTTAAAAACAATATGATGGAGACATAAGAGATGAGTGATCTTGGTCTGCTTTATTATTTTCTTGGTATTAAAATTTTTCAAAATGATGAGGGCATTTTCATATATCAAAAGAAATATGCTGAAAGCATTCTAAAGAAATTTAAAATGCAAGATTGCAAATCAGTTGCAACTCCATTAATGCCTAATGATAAGCAAAAGGTAAATGATGGTGCAAGAAAGACTGATCCAACAAACTACATAGGTATGGTTGGAAGCTTATTATATGTGACTGCCAGATATTATGTTTACCGCCAGCCTATTATCAAGGTACATGTGTAGTCCTAGTCAACTGCATTATTCCGCTGCCAAAAGAGTTCTGTGTTATATCAAAGGGACTACAGACTATGGTATTTAGTATAAGCCTATCAAAGACTCAAGGTTAATTGGTTATACAGACAACGATTGGACTGGTTGTCTTGATGATATGAAAAGCACATCAGGTTATGCATTTTCACTTGGATCAGGTATGTGCTCTTGGTCTACTAAAAAACAAAATATTATGGCTCAATCTTCAACGGAGGCAGAATATATAGCACCTGAAAGAGCTGCTTCACAAGCTGCATGGCTCAGAAGAATAATGGATGATATTGGTGAGAAGCAAAATGAAGCGACTACAATTTATTGTGATAATAAGTCATCAATTGCAATAGCTGAAAACCCAGTAATTAATGAGAGGACCAAGCATATTTTGATTAAGTATCATTATATTTAGGAAGCAGTGGGGCAAAGATAAATTAAAATGTAATTCTATCGAACTGGTCTTCAATTGGTTGATATATTTATGAAGGTGCTCCCGCGAATTTTTTTTTATATAACAGAGAGCTGATCGTGTCTCAAGGAAATGAATTAAGGAAGAGTTTGTTAGAGCACATAATTCATTTCCTTAACCATTAAGATATTCTAGAATTGTGTAGAGACGTTGCTCTCTGTAGCTTGGTTACCAAAGTCAATGAGCAGTGAAAGTGTAGCAGAGGACAGAGCATGGCAGAAGACTTGTGTGTGCACAGCGGTTGTAATAAAAGTCTAACCTTGTGTTTGTGTCACTGGCGGAGCCATGTGGAGGCCAGCCTGGGCCGTGCCCCCCCCCCCCCCCCCCCCCTGGCCCATGAAATTTTCTAAAGACTCAAAGATCCTAGCTGCTATTTCAAGCCCAAAGATTAGGATCACCATCAACCCAACGTTGGCCCATGACTCAAAGTGTAAGTAAGCAGACATCCAATTAAACAATGACCCAAAAATATTATCTCTTGGGCTGTAGAAACTAGTGTCATGCAATTGATTGGCCCAAACAAACTACTAAAACTAGGCTCAAAAGCAGTATCGATTGGCCCACGACTCAAGGAGCAACAAAACCTTTAGAATTTATAATCCATCACGGCCCTAAATTAACCAACAGGGTTTGCAATACTATTAATTCAGTAAAATACCCTCTTGGTTGGAGTAGTTAGAGAACAATAGAGAAATATATGTGTTCATTGGCCTTTTTATTTTTTTACAACAAAAATATAAGCAAAAAACGTACTTGTGTAATTTTTTCATCATTTTTTAATCCAATTTTTTCATCAGTGTCGTGGCATTACTACTGTTCACTTGGCCCCTCCTTACTTCATTGCTGGCTCCGCCACTGATCAGTGTGTAGTAGAGTCTAGAGACTTCACCGTGTAGCACATGCACGCAAGGAAATATCTTGCTATGTGGTTGTGTAAGCCGGTAACTGAACTCTATATAAGACTTGTATCCTGTTGTGTACGTGTGCGTGAGAATAAAAGAAAAAGTTGTTCAGCTAGTAGCTCCTCTGTTTCTTGCTCTGTTTTGTCCAGCCTCTACTCAAGTTTTCAACCAATAGCACAAGTGAGTAATGGTGCTTGGTAGCACCAACACGCTGTCCAAGCTCGAGCCAACGTGTTGTGGCTGCCATTGGCTGAGCCTTCGTGGTGGCTGTCCGTGAATCCCACGAGTTGGCAGCTGCTGGAGCTCCTCGACGTTCGTGAACGGCAGCGGTCGAAGCTCCTTCGCTCTCGTGAATCCCGTGCCAATAGTGGCTAGAGCGTATCGACCACAGGTGCACAGTAGTGCCAAGTTAGTTGCTTAAAGTTTTTTGTTCTTCGGTCTATCTCCACATTGCTTGTTTACTACCTTGTATCTCTCTGTCCGAGGCTCCGAGCGTGGAGGTTAGGTTTCGGAGGCACCAGGAGAAGACTATGTAGATATAGCCTGAGAACATGTACACCTGCATGCGCACTCTGAACAACTCTGCCATGCTCGTCTCCTAAGCAAAGAGGTGGGACTCCGTAACAAGAGAGTATACCGTGGGGTAGTAAGAAGGGAGACACTCTGGGTGTTTCCGGTTTGGCTTTTCAGAAAAATCAAAAAGTCAATGAAAGGGGTTGGCTGTCAGAAAAAGTCATAGCCAAAAGCAGTTTTTGTCTAGTTTATTTCTAAAAGCAGGTTAAAAGGTGATTTTTAAGGCTTTGGCTTTCACAAGTTTATTAAAATTATCCTCATACATATATACATATATATAGAAATATATATACATGTATAATATATATTCACACACACATAGATACATTATATTATATAATATATATAATATTCACATACATATATGAATATTATATTTAAAATATATATATGTATTATTTATAATATTCATATATATATACAAATAAATATTCTAAATAATAAATAATATATACATATATATTAAAAACAATTTCAATTGTTTTTGTTAAATTAAAAACTTTTTGAATTTGTAAAAACTTTTTGAATGCTTAAATAACTTTTAAAGAAATTTTTTAAAATTTTAAAATTTTAAGTTTTTAAAGAACATTAAATTTTTTAAAAAACTTTTTAAGTTTAGAAAATATGTAGTAGAATGAAAATTTTAAACAAATTAAGATGGAGCTTTTACATTGCATGTAAATTTGAATGAATAACATATTATTTATCAGCTCATAGTCACTTTTTCACAGTCGTTTTCACCAAACGGCTTTCAGCTTTTTCACATCTCATATCTTACAGTAGCTTCTTTCATAGTCCACAGCAGCTTTTTTTACAGCCACTACCAAACCAAACACACCCTCTATCTATTCGCATTCCTTTGTTATTATGGCAACCAGTGTGGGCGACGTGGCGTCGGTATAGCAATATGCTGCACAGATGTTGTGCTGGAGCAACTTGAGGAGCGCTTGCTTTCTGCCAACCGCGAGGTCAGGCATTGTGTACCGAAGACACAAATAACAAAACTGGACTGGAATAGAGCTAGTTTCAATCTTCTTAATCCTGATGAAAATCAACTTAAAAACGAGACCTGATTGTTGTTTTATGTATTCATGGATTATAAATTATGTTTGTGCATGTCAAGAGCTTTTTGTCATCCCACTGGGGAACTAGTATTACTTGCTGAATCTGAGATAGGCTCCTAGCTAATGTCATAAAGATTTTAGCTCAGCATTGGAAGAAAAATTTATGGCAAGTTTGTTATTACGAAGTTCTCCTCTTGTCTTGTACCCGACATGTTACATTGCGAGCAATGCCGTCGTGACATGGGCAGTGCCGCGTTGTGGCAAGAATGATTTACACAGTTCCAGGGCATGTCCACGTGAAGGAGCCGAAAGAGTTCCTTAGCATAATTCCGATCTGCTTCTTCGGCCACTATGTCATGAGCAAGATCACATCCCTCCATCCTCGTTGCAATGTGAGCGGCGGCAGTGGCGGCGAGACAAGCATATGAATTATTGGATTAGCTAGTGAATTACAATACTATCCTTTTAAATCAACGGTTGGATTAGATTTATACTACTTCAAGGCTCTAAGTAGTATATAATCCACCACAATAGGAATAAAAAAGAAATGGTATCCAGGAGCGCCTGTGGAGGACCTGAACGGAACGCCGCATCTGCACTGGGTTGGGGAGTCGGCCAGAAAGACAGCAGATTTGTCTTGGGCGTTGTCTCTGTGTGAGAGGAACAGAGAAGCGTGAATGACCACTAAAGATTTTAACCAATCTCCACAACAGGCTGGGTTGGGCCGGGCACGGAAGGGCCGAGAAGTGATTAGAAAGATTAATTTAATTTTTAGTTAAGCAGGTTGCTTTATGATGTGTGCAACTTTTCAGAATTTCTTAAACTGAAATTATCAAATTGTTTGACCCCAGTTAACATATTTTCATCAAGTCTTATATATTCAGTTCTTATACGACACAAGTACGTATATAAGGGGCCCAAAGGTAAGGAGGCATGACCGGGGAAAAAGTGCAGTACGTAATTTCTCCCGAGGTTGCTACCAACTCGAATGCAGAGTTGTGCTTGGATTCCATTCATCTCCCATTGTTTGCCACTGCTCAGTACGAGTATATGTGTAGAGGTTAGGTTGTGGAGGCAACAGGAAAAAGACCATGCTGATATTTCTGAAGAAATTGTATGCCTATTTTCCGACTGTCAACCACTTAGCATGTTCGTCTCATAAGCTAAAAGAGGGGTCCATCCTTTTGAGGGAGGAGGATCGTCCAATGATGAAGATGGCTGCTAGAACTCTAGAGACAGTGGCCATGAAGATTTTCGCTCACAATAGGTGGTGTTTCTCCAACAGACTTTCTTTTTAGTTCTAAATATTGGATTCAAACTTTGTGGTCTAAATACTATGGTTTAGCGGTGTTCTCTGTGATCCAGATGTATTGATCGATATAGAGGCCAGAATATTAAGTTAATATATTCTCTTTTCTATAAAAAATAATCATAAGCAAAATGAAGGTTGCATCGTCCGGACGCCACCACACCTGCTGCAACTAGCGGAAGCAAATCAACCAGCCCACTCTAATGCTCCCTGATTGATGGAGGTGTTCATGTTCCTGTTTAGTGACCTCAGCATGTAGATGTTGCCAAGTCACAAATCCTCCATAGCAGTTATTAACTACAACTAATTACTCCTTTCATTCTCGAATTGGTACCGTTAGGATAGTACCAGAGAAAATTAAAATGAAATTGTTGTTCCGACAACAAAAATTTTAAAGTACAGGGAGTACCAGAGTAATTTGGTACCTTAGCTCATGTGCAAATGTAATTAGGTACCTTAGCTCATATGCAAATGTAATTAGGTACCTTAACGTAGGAGGGAGGCGGGGACAGCATAGCAGAAAGGGGTAGGCAGTGGGAATAGATCCATAACCTCAACTAATTTGACCACGAGTATGTATGCCGGGACCGTAAGACAGAGCATGGGATGAGACAAAGGGTGTTGCCCATACCTGCTGTCTTCGATTTTTTTTTAATATATTAGTAGTGGCAAATCTTCTGTTCATCGTTGTAATGATCAGATTTTAAGTGTCCTTTGTCTAGTAACTGATGATATGTTTATTATTATAATGACTTGTGGCTCATTATTATAAACCGTCTTTGTAGTAGTGACTAGTGAGCAGTAAATTCAACATTTTGAGTAAAGCGATGAGAGGGTTTTTTCTTGAGAAGCTTTATTTTTCTTTGAACCACAAGGGCACGTGCCTACCAGGGTTAACATAACTGGGGTTAACCGGCCGGTTAATCCAGTTAACCGATAAACCGGTCCGGGCCGGTTATCCCGGCTGACCGGCTAACCCCCGGTTCGGATTTAAATTTTTAGAAAATTTGAAAAATTTTGAATCTAATATTTTGTAAAAAAAACTAGAAGAATAATAAGAAGATATGGTGAAAAAATGTAATCAAAATCATGAGTGTTGATAGATGAAAAAATTATGTAAAGAAAAAAAATGAAAAAAATAGAAAGCTAAAACTTATTCGCTCACGGAGGCTACATTTGTGCCTTGTCCTCCCTCCTCACATATTCCTCCTTCCCTGACCTATCTCTGCCACCTTGTCGTCGATCTGCACGGTCGGACGCCGCGGAGCCGCCGTTTGTCCGTCGTTCGGCCGAACGGGTGGAGGCGGTCGGCTAGCCGACCGGCCAGCCCGGTTAGCCTGCCTGGGAAGTCGGTTAACCGGCAGAGAGACGTGGTTAACCTCCAGCGACGTGCGATTAGCCGCACACAGAGGTAAGGTTTTTTTCTGTATCTTTTTTTAGGTAATTTAGATAGGAAATTTAGGTAAGTATATAGTTAATTTAGGTAGCCATGTATAGTTTAGGCTTTGAAACATAGATAATTTAGAAAGGAAAGAAACATACTAAATATCTAGTATATTATAATTTATTATAATGTTGAAGTAAAAAATTATATATGTCATTTATTATTGTAGGGAGACATGGCGGATCGTAATCAAAGTGATGGGTGTGAGGCAATTATTTGAATGCTATATATCCGATAATTATATTTATGGAAACCAAATATATAATTATTTGTAAAAAATCATGTGCGGGGCAACTATATTTCAATGTTTTATATAGCACAATATAGTTATGTTATGTTATATGAACTCAATGTATTGTGTATTGGTGCCTAATATTATGCTCAATATTTAAAAATTATGCCTCATTTTTTTCTATTATTTAGATTATTTTTCTATTTTTTTCTCCATCAATAGGGTTAGTCACTACTGTCACCGGTTAACTGGACTAACGGACCGGTTAACTAGTATAACCGATCGATTAACCGACCGGTGACCGCACGCCACCCAAATTGAATTTTGCCCGGCTAACCGGCCAGTTATACCGGTTAACCGGTGAACCGGGCCCGGCCGGTTATACCGGCCCGGTCGGTTTTGTCAACCCTGGTGCCTACCCGGCGAAACACTGACGCGTGTGCTTTAACGTTTAATAGGGAACGGAATAGCTTAACGCACTGAGCAGGCCATCACGATGGTCGAAACAAAAGATTAAACCGGTCGAAATAATGCACTCATTGAACTCAAGCTGATCCCATGGATGGTTCGATGCAACGTGAATTAAAGGCCAACGTCCAAATCATGAGCGGCCGGTTGTGAGATGTTGTAGTATCTAGTTAGGGCTCTTTTTTACATTAAAATTGCAGAATTACTTCATTTCTTATCATGGTATAGTCAACAAGAAATGCAATGTTAATATATTCTTGGACTCTGACACCCTCTGGAACATATGCTTAATATAAAAGTTTAGTGAAGTAATTACATTCTTGGACTTATTGAGATTAACATCATTACACCATGGGTTTTGGATCATCATTGAGTGTTTCTTCTATAATCTATGCA
This sequence comes from Eleusine coracana subsp. coracana, assembly GCA_032690845.1. NCBI lineage: Eukaryota > Viridiplantae > Streptophyta > Magnoliopsida > Poales > Poaceae > Eleusine > Eleusine coracana. The sequence goes on from CM064430.1 coordinate 6,557,532, forward strand.
TGTAACATGCAATCAAAATAAAAGCTCCGTGTAAAACAAAATAAACACTTGTAACAATCCAAGTATTTATATGAATATGAAAACATCTTTCTTTATCTTTTCCTCATCAAGACATTTGACCATCTGTATCAAAAATAAAAAGATCCGGTAAAATAAAAATGGTATGCATTTCAGATTCTTCGATTAAAGTTCTGCTAAGCAAAGCATGAGAGTATGAGAAAAAAAAAACGATATGAGCTAAGATAAGAAAAAAGTTTGCTACATGTTTTTTGGTCAGCAATCCATTTATCCATTGTGGCTTGGGTAATGCATATATAACATATCATTCATTTACCTAGAGGGCAGGGAGTTTCCTGTTGAATATTGTGATCAATGTCGAACTGTACCATTCCTAATAAATGTAGTAAATCAATATAGTATGAATGCCGCTAAGCTTGGACACTTGGTCATGTGTTTGCTTTTGCTGTATATCCTGGCACATTTGGTTATTTTTGGTTAGTTTTTTTAGATTAGATTATTTCAAAAATTACATGTTTCATATTTCACCTAAATCAATCATGTGTGCACCCTTTTTTATATTTAATTGATAGCTCCAATGATCTTTCATGTGAGTTCTACTTGGACTGAGGCACTATATAACAATCAGATTTCCACCCACAAATAAAAATAGTATTTTTTTGAGAAAATAAAAAATAGGTAATAAGTATTTCAATAATACAACTATGAAGTGCAAATAAGTGTTTTGTTTCTATGACTTAAATTAGTCGTATTATCCAACAAGCAAGTGAGAGTAAGTTGTTTTCTTGAAAAATCACCTTCTTCATTCATATGTAAAATACCAAGTTAGAGCCCTTCTTATACATTTTCTAATAATTCATTTTAAAATCGGTAGCATCTTTCTAATAATTATTTATGGAACCGCTGATATGAATTCAAGGTCGCGCGCCTTCACACCATTCAAATCTGAATTGCATGAAGGCATGTAATCAAGGCACTAGTCTTGTTTGTGGCCCGCTGAACCCCATTTAAAGCGGTTGGAGTGTTTTAGCCAGGTTCACTGTTTGCTCAAACGTGAACTTGATGCCCTCCTGCAGCTATAAGCATGATCCAAAAGAACTGAAAATTTTAGAATTATAATATTTTTGAACAAAATTACATGGAAATGATTTCAATTTTCAGTTGATATATAATTCATAAAGTGTAGTAAAATAAGCGATATAATAAAACACTTACAATGTTTAACTTACTGTTGGAGTTCTCTGTAATAATTCAGACCATATATGTTTAGATTTAGGTAGTTGAACATTTTTCATTATGTATCCTGCTGTTAACTGGTTACCTCTTTCATTGTGTAGCTACAAAATGCTAATATGTCATGTCTCACCATGTCACCTATTCCTTATTTTAGTGAAACTATTAAGATTCTGGCGGGTATTTTTCCTATACTTTTAGAACATGTTGGATTGTGTTGGTAATTGAAATATCTATTAATTGAATTGATCGTCATAACGTGGCCTGGGGAGACATGCAATCAAGGACTGAGACGTGTAGCATTAAGGAGATTGTGGATCCCTGCAGCCACATTAAAGAGGATGGATCAAATTTGCACCAATGACTATTCTTATTTTCTAGTACCAGTCTGTTGCCCGACGCAAATCATAAATGCAGCGAAATCACCTTGGTCCACGGCAGTGTTACGGCTCTGTTGCAACCGGGCCGCACGAATCTTGCCGATCGCACCTACCTGGACGGTCAAGCACCGGGTGGGCATGTGACACTATGCTCAAAGAAATCACTCTCTAACAATAATTGCACTCAGACTCACAACACTATAGTTCATATGCAAACAACTTGATGTGCAATATGTATACTTTCAGGAAACGACACCGTGATTAAGTTTTCACTGTGACCAACATCTTCAACAGGTTGTCTCTAGAAATCTAGCTGTTCGAAACAGTGTTTGGCTGTTTGCCACAACCTGGAACGTCTTGGCCTTTTTATACAACTGTTCTGCATCTTCAATTCGATTGCCTTGTATGATGTGTCTGCTGATATCGTATCACTTAAGCCACAAGTGAATTAGCCAGATCTAAGATTTAAAATGTAACAAACGCATATACATATATATTTTTTTCTTGGATTACTATTCTATAACAGATTTAGGAATTTCATTTTATAATGACGGTGGGTAATTTAACAATGTTAGGAGAGTATTTTAGTTTATGTTTTTTGTAGTTGCAGTAGTGGATAATTTTTCTTTTCTTTGAATTATTATTTTGTAATGATAGTGGTGGATAATTTAATAATGTTTGGAGGTTATTTTAGTCCAAGCTTTTCACAATGTCAATGGTGGGTAATTTTTTTCATTTTCTTTTTCTCTCCGATAACGTGGAAATTTCTAAATATTGAGAGGGAATGTGGTGGCTCATTTTATTGCTCAAATATATATGTAATAGATGTACCATAAATTTGGCCTTTAAGTGTTGAACGACAGTCGATATAGTGAAACTGCAACTACCATATGGTTTGGTCCCAGAAAACCTTATTTTTCAAATCTTTATTATTCAGTTATTATACTCTACAAATACCAACTGGTGGTGCAGAGTAGTGCTAAGTTAGCTCCTTATAGTTCTTTGTGCTCAATTGCATTCTTCTCGACATTGTTTGGCACACCTCAGTCTATGTATGGTTTCGGAGGCATCAGGAGAAGACCATGCTGATCCTGGAAGAATGTCCATATGCCTGTCTTTGCACTCTGAACAAACAGGTGGCATCAATTATCATCCTATATATAGTGGCTGTATGTCTGTCTGTTAGCATCTAGCTCCCCATCTCTTGCGCTGTGTATCTCATTGCTACAAGAGGAAGCACTCAACTCACTGAAATGTGACCTGATCTGTCGAGGTGTTCCTGATCAGTCGTTTCAGCACGTAGATGTTGCTGACTCAGAAGCTCGATCGATCTTACATGAAGTACATTCTTTTCCGACTGTACCAAACCTCCAACATCAACTCCATGGAAATTAAAGCAATGGCAACAACTTATTATTACGCAGTTACCTCTCGTGGTGATCTTCACATGCTAGTTGCTATTTGAGCATTATGTGGATGATGCGACTTGAATAGAAATGTGGTCACTACAATAATACTATCAGTAGATCACCAGTAGTGGCTTCATTTTTGTTTTTTTATTGCCTGTCACACATGTCACTGGCCTACCAAGGTTTTGATAGCTAGGCGACCATACCGCATGCTATGCCACCAGACGCAAGGTACATACACACACTCATGCATCATGCTCTATGTGTGCCTTCATGCTGCATGTGGCTTTATTTTTGTGTGTACATAGATAGAACCATTGTAAGGTTTAATTTTGCAATATGTTAATGACACAATTCTCTTGTTGGAATATGGTCTTGACGAAGCCAGGAATGTCAAACTCATGTTGTGTCCGTTTGAACAGCTTTCTAGTCTCAAAATCAATTTTCATAAGAGTGAACTTTTTTGTTATGGCCAGGCCCTAGATTTCCAATAGGAGTATGCTAATATTTTCGGTTGTGAGCTAGGTGCTCTACCTTTTCGTTATTGGGGATACCTATGCACCATCGTAGGCTAGCTAATTCATATTGGAATCACATTCCAGAACTTGTCCAGAAGCACCTTAGTTGCTGGAAAAGTAAGATGCTTTCGGTTGGAGGACGCCTCACATTAATAAATTTGGTGCTCAATAGTTTGCTGATGTATATGTTCTCCTTTTTTGAGGTCCTGAAAGGAGTGATGCATAAGTTAGATTACTATAGATCATGATTTTTCTGGCAGAATGAGGGTCATAAGAAAAAAATACCACCTCTCAAAATGGAGTACTATGTGTGCTCCAAAACACCAGGGGAATGGGTACATTGAACTTAGAAATTCAGAATAGATGCTTGCTCAGTAAGTGATTGTTCAGGCTGATCAATAGTTATCAGATCTGGCAGAAAATTCCAAGCCGCAAGTACCTGTCTTCCACAACTCTATCACAGCTAGAAGACTCGCATTTTTGGTCCAGCCTCTTGGAGGTTAAGAAGGATTTCTTTCGTTTTGGGTTGTTTCGTCTAGGTGACGGAACTAATATCAGATTTTGGGAGGACATTTGGTCTAGAAATAATACCTTTAAGGATAGGTTTCCAAACCTATACAATATTAGAAGATCTGAAAATGCAACAGTCCATTCGGTCTTATCTTCTAACCTTTTAAACGTTATGTTTAGAAGAGCCTTGGTGGGTCAAAACTTAGTGTCTTGGCACTGATTAATTTTATCAATAGTAGGCGCCAACTTATCAAACCATAGTGACTTGTTCTTTTGGTCGTTGCACCAAAATGGATCTTTCTCTGTGAAATCCATGTATTTAGCTATCAACACGACTAAAGTTTTGCCATATACCATGAATCTTTGGAAAATTAAGATACATCTTAAGATTAAGGTGTTTCTCTTGTATTTATATAAGGGTGTCACCTTAACTAAAGATAATTTAGCTAGAAGACACTAGAACATGAGTGTTAAATGTTGTTTTTGCAATCTTAGTGGGAGTATATAATATTTATTTTTTCAGTGCCCACTGGGTCAATTTATTTGGCGAGTGAGTTTTTGTGCACCCAAGATACTGCCTCCGCAAAACATCCAACATTTGTTTGATGCCTAGTTTTGGAGAGGAGGTTTTATAAAAGAAAAAACTTATTTGGAGTGGGGTTGCTAGCTTATTTTGGTCTATGTGGCTAAGTAAAAATGAAGTGGTTTTTGACAACACAGCAATACCATCCTTTTTGCAGGTCCTTTTCAGGAGGGCTTATTGGACTCGGCTTTGGTCCGTGTGTGTTTCTAAAGGAGGAGGAACACCTTTTGGTGAAGACGGCTACTAGAATTCTAGAATCTGTGGCCATGGAGATCTTTGCTCATAACGGATGGTGTTTCTCTAATAGAATAACTTTCTACTGTTATAAACCAATGGATAGAAATTTTGTTTTCCAAATTTCTTGGTGTGGTCGTGGTTTTTTTTTTTTTTTTTTTTGCCTCGGATGTAATAATATTTTGCTACATGTATCAGTCGATACAGAGGCAGGAATATCAATAATATATTCCCTTTTCTAAAAGAAAGTTTTAATTTGCCAAAATCAAGTAGTGCAAGGGAATCGTTACATTTTTGTTATGTCTGCTCTCCTAAAGGCTACCTTCATTAGAAAACACTAGCTTGTTCAATCATAATGAAAGTGATTAAGTTTAATGGCAAAAACAAATAAACCAAAGAAAGTTTAAATAGGATATAAATTATTTAGTTTGTATCACTTTATGGAAAACACACTACTACAAAAATAGCCTGTAGCGACGGGTCAAAACCTACTATAGCGGCTAGTTTACCGACCTGCCGCACTATTTCTGCAGCTAAATAATAAAAGCCTATAGCGGCGGCCCATATTGTCAACCACCGCTAAAATTTATTTTTAATGGCGATTCACTTTATAAACCGCCTTTAAAAATATGTATATCAATGTAGTGGTGGGGGATTTTTGTTCTGCCGCTAGGCTGGTTTGAGAAACGCCCCTATAGACCAGTTTTGTGGTAGTGACATAAAGGTATTGAGACCATATAATTTTTGCTCTTTCTAAAGTAGATGGAGAAGCACTGATGTGATGTATCATATATATGAAGGAAGCAAACAAACTTTTATAAAGCCTAATTCAAAAACTAATCGACCAGTAATGAGAAGATAATAAAATTTGAAATTACACAATCACTCAGCAGTAGTTAATTAATTATTTATCAAAAATAGTAGAGATCCAGTCGTCCACCTCTTCCAGTACTCGAGAGTGTATGAGATGGTTTGTACCTTTTAGCTTTTCTATGATATTGTGCAATCAATTGTCAGAATACATCTTGATAAATAAATGAGCAGATGTCATATATTCACTTACTCTTCTAGCTAACATATGGCTCCTTTTGCATTGATTCTTAACTTCTTATCCTCTACGTGGATGATTCTATATATGTGACCTTGTGGACGGTGAAGAAGTAAATAGTAAAAACCAAAAAGGAGACATTTATTTCTGAAGAAATTGTACGCCTGTTTTCCGACTGTCAACCACTTAGCATGTTCGTCTCATAAGCAAAAGGAAGGGTCTTTTATAATCATAAGCAGAATGAAGGTTGCATCGTCCGGACGCCACCACACCTGCTGCAACTAGCGGAAGTAAAGCAACCAGCCCACTCTAATGCTCCCTGATGATGGAGGTGTTCATGTTCCTGTTTAGTGACCTCAGCATGTAGATGTTGCCAAGTCACAAGTCCTCCTTAGCAGTTATTAACTACAACTTACTCCTTTCATTCTCAAATTGGTACCGTTAGGATAATACTAGAGAAAATTAAAATGAATTTGTTGTTCTCGGACAACAAAAAAAGTACAGGGAGTACCAGAGATGTAATTTGGTACCTTAGCTCATATGCAAATGTAATTAGGTACCTTAGCTCATATGCAAATGTAATTAGGCACCTTAGCGTAGGAGGGAGGCGGGGACCACTACCTCAAAAAGGCTTATCAGTGACGGGCTTTTTATGTCATTAGTGACGGAAATCACCACCGTCACCTATAACGCGTCACTAAAGATGGACTTTTAGTGATGTAGAATCCCCCATCACTAATAGTTTCTAGTGACGGCTGCCTAATACCCGTGCCTATTATTCTTACTGATGGTGTCCTAGTAACCGTCAATAAAAGGGAACAGCCGTCAGTAATGGTAGTTATCAAAGACAAGTTGCTTAAAACCGCATCACTATTAGTCTACTTTAGTGACCCAGTTTTCCAACACCGTCTCTGATGAGAATTAAGACAGACGGGTTATGCAAAACCACATCACTAATGATGCTCATAAAAAATAAAAAAAAATCAACAAAATGCCTCTGCCCGATGATTCCATGCTTTGAACTAAATTTATTCTCAAATCCCACATTCATTTGCAAGATGATAATTTTTATAAAAAAAACACGAAAAACCTTTGTTCAGATATACAAGTCCTTGGGTTCTTTAATTGAACTGAAGCAAATCACGAAATGCACAAAATAAAATTAAAATTGTATTTGTAAGTGTAGAACGCCCAACTTCAATTGTATTAGAGCCCACACATTGAAAGCATCAACAGACCTGCAAACAACCATGAATGTTAATAAAGCATAAATGGATTAGAACTATATGCAGTACAGGATTAGCTCAGCTATAGCTCAACTATATGCACACCAACCATAGCTCAACTAGTCATCTTGATTTTTTTCTGACATTCAACTTGCTATTCTAGATAGTATAGGGCTTCTAGCAAACATGAAACAGGGTACAAGTAGTTAAAAACTAGTGATCGATTCAGAGTATACAATAACCAATTTTTAAAAGCTATCACTGACTGAACTATTAGGCCAAGGCAACATCAACAGTGTTGGAGAATATAGATATTATAGGAATCGAGACTAGAGCACTTACATATAACTTGGGGCAGCGATTAGTACTAGTATCAACCAGGATGTTGGCATGAGTAGCAGCAGCTCTTATCCTGTATGCAGTAAATTTTGGGCAAATCAAGACATGTTTCAGAGCACTCAAACCATTTCTGGTAAGAAAATATGAGCAGACATAGTTCTAAAGTCAACTGTTGTTTATATTTCTACCACAACACCACAATTATAAAATAGTTCTTATATGACAAAAATGGTGCTTGTACATTCTCATCAATCATGTAAAGTAACATAAACATTATTTAGTTAAGCATCACATGGTGCTAATAAGAATCCAAAATATGTTTCTTAAAGCTAAAATGACAAGCTGTCTGCTCAGCAACTTAAATATACAAAGCGGCTCACAAGCACTACCCATCAGGACAAGCAAAAGGAACTTCAGAAGATTTTTCTAATGAAATGACACATATCAGGTAAATGTAAGAGTCATAAGAAAAGAGTAGGTAAAAGGAATCTGTATTGTGGCATGCTGCTCAGTTAAGTTATTTTTAAAATGCTACCTAATAACATAGTCACAAAAACAGTAAAACAATTGTCATTTGTAACGGTAAATAGGTCAGTTCAGGAACAGTAAGAAAGAAGTCAGGAAACCAAGACAAAACACCATGACTAACTAACAAACACATGGTCTAGCAGATATCAGAAGATAAAGTATTTGTGAGATTTTTATGAAATAAGTGCAGTTGATGCTAGTACCAACTGAGCAAACAATGGGACTGCAGTATGCCAGTGTCAACCACAAAATAAAACAACACTAGTGGATAAAAATCGAGACAGATTGATGCTCTGAACATTTGCTAAGTGCTACTACTCTATGGGTACTGAACTAATCTAGGGTAAAACAGGACTGATTACTCTGCTTAAACTGGATTGTTGCATAACGAGGACACCGCTACCAGAATCAACTAACATAATCCCTGAAACAAACAATCATGAATTCAATAGGACTGAGAGAATCACACCTCTGTTATGAATTTTAGCTGAGGAGCAGCTACAAATCTTTGGGATAGTTAAAAAATGTTGTTCTGTAATCTGCATTGGATTTTACAGTATTTAGGACCAAGAAGAACTGGTAGTATCTAGCATTTCATCAGCGACTGATGTAGCATATTCAAGTGGAAATAATATACTACTGTGCTTGCCTCCCTCGTACTCTCTTTCGTTCTCACACTACCGTATGTATGCTGATACTGATGTGCTCTAGTTTAGTGGTGCGCCATGAAGGTTGGGGGAGGTAATGAAAGCTAATTGAACTACAAGAGAAAAAGAAAATCAGAAAACCTGGAGATCGAACCCACCGAGCAAGATGAGGGACCCCAACAACTAAAGGCACCTGCACTGCTGGCTCGGACTTTGACATCAATGGCAGCCGCAGCTCCTTCAACATGGCGACGAAGGAAGTGGGATCCAGATCCAATAGTGGCACCGTGTAGCCGCCCTCGTCCTGGTCATGGTGGAGCTCAACGTCTAGGAGGAGCCCGCGAGGAGCATGGCTGCACGGCTTCTTGTTCAGGGTGGAGGATATTGTCATGGCTCCTGCTGCCGCTGCACTCCCAGCGCTCAGATCTGGCCGCCTTCACCATGCTGTAGAGGAGGGAGGCCAACGAGGCGGCGCTCAGGGTCCAGGCCCATGGGGAAATCATTGTTCACTTTGGCTATGACGCACGAGCTCCCGGACAGCGGGTTTGCGGTGGTGCTCGGGGAGACGATCGGGGACGAGGTCAAAGAGCATATGTCCAGTGCATGGGATGGAGCTTGTGGACAGGGAAGAAGAAATCGGCAGGGTATAGATCATGAGGTCACGGGTGAGGGTGAGGCTGCCGTAGTGCCAGTAGGTTTGACGCACACCTACTGGCTACTTTTCTTTTTTTTTCTCGATTAGCAGTGGCAGGCCTCCTTTATTGTTCTTTTTTTTGTTTGTTTTCTTAATGTATTAGTGGCAGTGGATCTTCTGTTTGCTGTTGTAATGATCAGATTTTAAGTGGCCTAGGTGTAGTGACTCCTCATTACAAATTCTTTTTGTCACACAACTTTTTGCATATAAGGGACAAGAAAGTGTTTTATTTTCCTTGAGTAGTCTTTTCTTTCAAATACATATATAATAACTAAATATAACTGACATGACAAGATCTCGAGGCCAATAGTATCAATACGTCATGTTGTATTTAAATACTACAAGAATGCGGAAGTTCCACCGACATAATATAAAATTGGGTAATTCACAAACACTCATAAATTACATATGACATTTTACCTACAAGACTACTTCCTGAGCAATAATACAGTTTACTCTTCTGCATTGGCAGCATATAAGTGTCTGAATGTTGTTGGATGAAAAACTGGCTCAAGCAACTTGTCAAGTGCCCTGCTTGCCATTATAAAAAAAAGTGCCCTGCTTGCAGTCTGTGTTTCTGTTTTTCATCTTGTCTCGTGAAGAAACACATGGAAAGATTTGTTTCTTGCTTGTTTCAACGACACAGATTTAGGCTTGGCAGGGATCAGGAACGGAGCCTATGACAGGTGCTTCTTCACTCTGCAAAGATGCTGCTGCTCTTGCCCATCTACAACGGTTGGCGCCACTGGAGATACCACACAGTGACGGAAAAGCTGGGGGAGACAGCACGACATACTAAAGCGCCAAGGATTAGAAATCAGTCAAGCAGTACGTCAAGCAGCACTATTGCTTCCACGTTGCTCCATGAAGACAGGGTGTGCTCCATAACAGGAGAGTAGGCCGTGGGGCAGTAAGAAGAGAGACGCTCCATCTGTTCGCATGCCTTCATTCTTATGGCAACCGACAGACGACGTGGAGCCCGTGAGAATATGCAGGACAGTAGTTGCTGTGGTGGAGTAAACAGCGCCAGCAGCCTGGCATTGTGTGACCAAGAGGTCAAGAACACAACACTGGACTAGAACAAAACTAGTTTCAGTTTTCTTAATCCTGAAAACCAACTTAATAGCGAGGCCTGATTGTCTTCTTTATGTACTCATGGATTAAAAATGGAACAAACAACTTGTCAAGTGCCCTGCTTGCAGTCTGTGTTTCTGCTTTTCATCTAGTGCCGTGAAGGAACACATGGAAAAGATTTGTTTCTTCCTTATTGGAATGACATAGGTTTTGGCTTGGCTGGGATTGGGATCGGAGCCTGTGACTGGTGCTTCTTCATTCTGCAACAAGGTGCATCCTCCTCTTGCCCTTTACCAGAACATGATGCAAAATCTGGGGATGATAGCACGGCATGCTAAAGCGCCAAGGATGAGAAACGAGTCGAACAGCATGTCAACCAGCCTTGGCGCTTATACTTCGCTCCATGAAGACTGTGCTATTCCCATCCACGGCATACTCCCAAGAAGCTAGGTGGCGCCATCGCGAGCTGTGGCCTCGTATGCTCATGTCACCTCCTTTTTGTTATGTCTCACGACTTTTTATTATTTTTTGACTCTTATGCCACACTCAAAGAAACGCCCTCATGATGTGCAACTTTTACCACTTCAGCTTCTGTCCACATGCTAAAGATCTAGTTGCAGTTCTTAGAGCCATGATTAGCCTGTGAAGCGGACAAATTGGGACGAATAGACATATCCTTTCTTTGGTTGTCCAAAACCTTTCGGCAGGCTGCGTCCCAAACAATCTTAAGTGGGAGAATAACCGAAAAAAGTTGTATCTTATGAATTCAAGTTAATGGAAATGTAATCGGTAGGATTTGGAGGCACCGGGAGGAGATTGTGCAGGTCCTAAAAAAAAACTTTGTATACCTAGCTTTTCCATATCAACAATTCTGGACTGTATTGAATCGAAATGTAATCGGTAGGATTTACAAGGTATCATGGATGTAATCTAACTGCCTGTTTAATTGGATTATATCGTAATTATCTCTAGTTTAAGTAATAGACCATCAGGGGTAATTGTGTCTAGGAAAAATGAATTGGTCAAGTGAATGAATCAGCGATTTTATCTGCTCCTAGTCTCTTACCGCCGACACCGCCACGAGACACCATCCGAATCTCACCGGCAGCAGCCTTCTCCGTCTGCCCACGAATCATCTCCCAGCCGCCGAATGTTGTTCACCATTTTTGACTGCTGGCCTGATTGGACTCTCTCTCTCTCACCGTATCTGCTTGAACTGCATCGCCGTTGCTGGGTCAGCACTAGGACCGTCGCGGCTGATCTCCTTCATGTCGCGGGTGGTTCAAGCATGTGTCATCATTTGGTACCGGTACAATCTTGCATCATCATCTTCCATCCTATCCAAGTGTGTGTCGTGTTGCCATATGCCTAGAAGTCATCAGTCATCATCTTCAATCATGCATGAAGCACAACAAGCGACATAACCTGTTCGATACCTCTACGCTAGACTTTGTATCAGATCAAAACACAAACACAAGTACGAATTCTGTAGTAGGAATGCTAAAACCATTTCACTTTGAATCATCATGAAACACATGCAAAATATGACACACACACTAGTAGGAATCCTTAATTACTACAATTAATCCAAGGGATGGCGATGCTGAGCAACATACGACGCCTGCGACTCGGCTCCCGACTCCAGGTCCTGTCCACAGCATTGTTTTCAGTTTCACCAGCAATTGCAATCTTCGATCCAGGGATGAGGTAGTTGGCATCATGATCGTCAGATACGGATCCACCATGGGCAGGGCATGATGCTGGGGGACGGGCGCCGACAAACTCATCGCCGCCAATGAAGCAAAGAGTTATTCTTATTCTTGTCGCCCCGCCTCGTTGGATCCTCTTGGCCTGACTCTGACAACGAGGAGCGGTGCGAGTGATGATGAGTGTTGCCGGTGGCAAAACAAACACAGTTTTACAAGGACAATGAATGAAAACATGAAAATCGAGATGATTATAATTTGTGAGATTTGTTCATTTCTCGCCTGAGAGAAAACATGGAAAATTACAACTTTGCAATACTATTTGATTACCATAGTACCCATTGATACTTATGTTACCTGCATAAGATACCCATGATACTTGTGGAATAAGAGAGTATCATGATTACGATCTAAGCCGTTGGATGAAAAAAATGAATGGTATGCATTCATTTTGGTCTACTGTAAAAGTACTAAAAAGGATTGTGTATACCTAGCTTTTCCATATCAACAATTCTGAACTGTGTATTGAATCAAAGCACGATGGATGGCGTGCATGATGAATCATTTGCATGGTAATCTGGATTGATGTTCAGCTGCCTTCAATAATCGTGACACACAGTAAGAACAGACCATGATTGTGACTTAATGACTGGCTGACAAGTTGATCTAATGGAGGAAGGTAGCAGGTGGACTTGAATCCGATGGACTATGCAATGAACGGGTTGCAAAGGCAGCCTAGACCACAACAGTGGCTGAAGACGGCCAAACAAAACCGTGTCTGCAATCTGGACAGGTGGCCTCAATGGGGTTCTGGGTGAGGGCTATGATGGTCATTAGAGGAGGGGCCGTTATAGTGATGATGATTTGCAGCTATAAGCCATAATTTGGCGATGATGACGGTGCACGTCTATTTATATTAATAAATAAAGGAGATGAAGTTTTCACCAAGGTGTCTAGAAAAAAAGAGAAATAGGCTTGAAATTCTAAGAAAAAAAGCAAAGCCTTCAGCCCTTTATCACCTTCCCATATAATTAAGAAGTACATCAAACCATTGATCCAGCTGCACCTATGATTTCCACCATCCTGGGCAGCTCTCGACTCCTCGTCGATTCAATCGTACTCATCATACCCAAAGAGATAACCCACACACTCTTCTACACTGATCCAATCTATAAGCGACAAAAAGTTGAAGACGAACGCCCAGCAATGATCCCATCTTGCACGCCCCAAGTTTTCCCAGTCCCCAAAAACAGAAGATCCCAGCACGAGTTATTTATGCCCTGAATCCATGTTTATCCAACAAACGACAGAAGGGAACAGGGTACAACATCGATGATGCAAAATTACCGAGGTCTTGTGTTGTTGTTATCGTAAATTGATTGCATGGATCAGGTATATATGCTTCTTGTGCTGCTCCATTAAGTTTATTAAAATAGACTCCTGGCAATAATTGTTAGAAGGGTCTCGCGTTACCATAGAAAATTTTGCATTATAGAATATAATAATATTTCCATTTGGAAGATTAGAAGAGTTTTCTTGCACTTCCTCTAATCTTGTGGAGTTATTACGTACATTGCTTACAAAACGAAGAATCTCCAATTCTCCAAAGAAGAACCTTAAAGTTACGAATGAATCATTAAGACTTCGAGTCAAATCAATTGTTGAATTTGAATTTGACTTCAAACTATTTTATATAGGTCATAGATCATATAAATGTTGTCATGTCAAATTTTCATTTTTTCATATTTATTTGATCATTTTATTTTTTAAAAAAAATATAGAATTTAATGTTTACCGAGTGTCTTTGCTGGGCACTTGGCAAACGTTTACTTTGCTGAGTGCTCTCAGCTAGGCACTAGGCAAACAAAATTTTGGTCGAGGCGCGGCAGCAATTTTGCCCGATGCGCTGTGGCATTTCAAAAAAAATTGCAGACACGACGACAATTGAAAAAAACCGAACATGCCTTATCCCTTCCCCTCCCCTCTCTTCCCCTCCACTCACTCTCTCCGGTAGTCCATCCCCTCCCTCTCTTTGGCGAACACAAGGGGCACAATGGTGCAGCGGAGGGGGCTCCTCTCCCTCCCCTAGGCCTTCCTCCCTCTCTCTCACGGGCAGGGTCCAGAGGGGGCACGGCAGCGGCTCCCATCCCTCCCTCCCTCTCTTCGGTAGGGCGACGAGGCAGGCACGGCCGTGGTGTCCCCCCTCCCTCTCTCCGGCAGAGGGACGAGGCAGACGTGGTGGCGCGAGGGGCACGACAGCGCAGCAATGTCTCCCCTTCATCCTTCTCTCCGGCAGAGCGCTGAGGCAAGCGTGGCGGCGTGGAGGGGCACGACGGATCCCAGGCGGTGGAGTAGTGGCTGGCGGCGTGGTGGGGGCGGCGAGCGATGGAGTAGTGGTTCAGGTATTTCTTTTATTTTTTTAGAAAATATTTGCCGAGTGTCTATTTCGGCCCTCGGCGAAGCTTTGCCGAGTGTTTCAAAAAAGTGGGCTTTTCCTGGACCTTTTTTACCGAGTGCTCTTTGCCAGGTGTAACACTTGGGAAAGCTTTTGCCGGGTGTTTCCATGGCTGCAAAGCCGGTGTTTCCCCTAGTGTCTAGGTCTAAACATCACTTAAAATTAAAGATGTCGAATAGGCATTACAAGAATGACCTACATGTCGCTAGTACCAAAATGTCACAGGTTAATCATCTTGGCTGCAGCTGATCCGTGCATATTATGGGCTGATTTGTAAAACATGTTAACAAATCGACAGTTTGCCGGTTGACATTTGTTATTTTTTCGGCTCTGGTTTGATGCTGACATATAGGTGAAGAGTGTCAGTGTTGGTGTTACAGCGGAAAATGAATGGACACACTTGCTAGAACTATACTGTATCCAACCGGCTACATTTTAGCATTTTCGGAAGTAGACTTCGTATGAGCCACACATAACCTAGATAATATCCGGTTCCCTTCCTCCACAAGGGTAGGGTATATAAAGTAGCCTTTGATAGAAAAAGATATAGCAGTGCAATGCGTAGCTGCGTACAGGTTTCTATGCATCTGTTTGTTTTCAAGCATTTATCTCCTCACAGGGGGTAACGCAAATTTGTATTTTGGACACAGGATTTAGAGGCATCAGTTGAAGACCATGCTGATCCAAGGGTATGGCAGGTCCGTCCGGTGCTGTGTCACAGCGAAGCGGACTAGTTCTGCTTCATCCCAGATTTAGGCTTCCACGAATTCTTCAGTCATTACGGCACTTTTTTTTCTTGTATTAAAAAATGGCAAAAAGCTTATTCCACGAATGTCAATGCCTCTCTACTGTGATTTTTGTGGCCACGTGTAGACTGCATTTCATGTCAGAGGTTATGCCTGCGTTGAGATTGGAAACAAGAAGGGCATCTCAAGCTGTCAGGCATGGAAAGCCAAGCGCCGGAGCTTCTTCCTGTGCCAATGCCCACAGGGATGCTGTTGTCATAAATACTTTTTTCTAGCATTCACATCAAATGTCTAAGTAAAATTGGCTTTGCAACATGTGCTCCATCAAAGATCAGTATGTTGTACCAATGGAATACGAAGAGTGCATTTTTTCATGGTTGGGGTAAATTTGGTACTGCAAGATGTGTTTTATGAAGGTCAACTTCACCTCGGTTATAATGTCTCTGGCTTTGCTGTGCATCAGTTTCTTTTATTAACTTCTTGAAAAATATGCAAGTGCCTCATATTAATTAGTTAACCTACCCGCGCATTTGCGTGGCTAGTCTCGATATCAATTTGGAAATTAACTAAGATTTTTAATTTTATATTAGATATTAAATTATTTAACATATTATATATTTCAAAGGCAAACATTTGTTTCTTAATTTTATGGAAACATTATGTGAGTATATCTTTGTTTATGTTTCTTATTTAGGTTTTTTGGTTTGCATGTATTTCACATGATTGTTTTTCTTGAATATTAAAAATATTCTAGTATTTTGTATCTTCGCCTCACATTTTATTATGGAGATAATATTTGAAAACTACCTATAGTCAATATGTATATCTATTGTTGCATTGTTTTTTTCTTTTAATTTGTATATATCACTGTAATTAGACATACATAACCTACCAATGCGCGGCTAGTCTCAATATCTATTTGGAAATTAACTAAGATTTCTTAATCTTATATTATACTTTAAATTATTTAATGTATTATACTTTTCAAAGGAAAGCATTTGTTTTTCTATTTTATGGAAAAATTATGTGAGTATATCTTTGTTTATGTTACTTATTTAGGATTTCTTGTTTGCATGTATTCCACATGATTGTTTTTTTTTTATATTAAAACGATTCTAGTATTTTGTATCTTCGCCTCACATTTTATTATGGAGATAATATTTGGAAACTACCTATAGTCAATGTGTATATCTATTGTTGTATTTTTTTTCTTTTAATTTGTATATCACTTTAATTAGACATACATATAATAGCTCAAAGCCCATCATATGCCGCTAGACGGGAAAGGATACCAGTCCAGTGCAAGTTTGCAACACATGAAAGGATCTTTTTTTTTCTTTTTCTAACCTGTCGTCTTCCTCAGGCTGTTGTCTCAGTTGTCCGCCATTGCTACGGAACGCAAGCTCTGTTACAGCACAACTGTGGCCAATTCATTGTCGAAACAATGTTCGAATCGGATGGGGCTCTCCGTGTTGGGCAGGAGTCTTGTGGCGTTTGGAAACGACTTACATACATAAATCTCAGAGTTCGAGTGTGATGTGAACATTGGTCATTATAGCCGAGTCGGACTCAATCAAACTCATGCTTGAGGCAACGGACACAAAAATCTTGTCTAGATAACCTCACCTTTCTTAATAAGTTTGTATTATATTATTGTATATAAACTATTTTTCTTCTACCATGAAATTGCACTGGGAGTTGCAACTAAAACCCAGTCTAAATGTGATTTTGAAAAACCGTGCTGAGTTGGTTTCACAATTCACTCAGGATTGTCTTTTCGGTCCACTAAAGATTTACCTTACTAGCTTTCCGACATTAAACACTAGGTGTGATAAGATATTTGTGTCAAAATTTTAATGTGCAAGAACACATGGCAACCATTTGTTACCTGAAACAGAAATAACATCAACAACAATAGCTCTATAGAAGGTATTCTTAAATCTTCCTTTAATTATCAAAATCACCAAATGTTTTAGCAGAACTAATCTATATTTCCTCAAAGGAACACTAATACAGATCTTTACTTCCTTCTGTACTTTCAAAGTATACAAGCGTCTGTCCATTTTTGCTCTTTACTTCATCATTATATATATTGTCCAATCAACTGTAATATCTCATTTTTATTGCGTAGTCTAATAGTTAGAATACATATCTACTACTTTTTTCTTATTTAGTTCACACATGCACGCTGCCGAAGCACACATATATAAGTGTCCTTAAGGTAAGAAACGTAAATGGAGGAAAAGACCATAGGTCCACTGTAGTGCTGCGTCAGTTGTTATAATTCACCAGATGCTACGTACGATTCCATGTGTCTCTACACATTGCTTGTCCCTATACTCTATCTCTGTGTAGAGTTTAGGTATTGGAGGCATCCGGAGAAGGCCATGCTGACATTGCGAAATGTCTGCCACTATTAGCAGCAGGGGTAGGAGCCCAGCATAGCCTCCACAAGGCTCTGCTGGTGGTTGACAACCCCATCCCTCTGCTGCATTGGCGCTTCTCGAGCATATAACAATGCCGCCCATCTCCGCCTTCTCACCCTGTCCTAAACTGTAGTCGTGGCTTCAGTTGGAGTGTCCCACGAACCGCGGCAGCCCTACTGCCAGCAGCTCAAGGCTGCAGGACACCGGAAGAAATAGACCGTTGCATGGATGGAGTGGTGCGAGGACGGAGAACAATGCTGGATGCGTCGGAACATGAATCCTGAACCGACAGCTGGAGCTGGTCATCGGGGACTGCCTCATTCCTACATTAGTACGCTTTTTGAACAGGACAGCTAGATCTCCGTTTCTTCTTATGTGTTGACCCTGCTCTGCATGCAAATGCAATAAAGTTCTCCCCTCACAAGCTAATAAGGTGCATCCATAGAACCACAAGGTAGTGTGTTTCTCTTTGATTTTATCCAATCTGAGTTGAGATCTGCTGAATGAAATAATGCTGGACACCTGTTATTGGTACCTCCATACACGCTCAAAAGCCACGCTGGACGAGCTGAGCGTGCGTGTTAAAAATAACAATTTTATACCTGATTTCACGTATATGCCCTAATTTCGTGAAGATAAATCTAAGGCTTTGTAATCAGTTTATTTCTATAAGTGTATTGCTATAGTAATTGCATGATTATTGAACATTTTCTTATATTCCTTGTTCAACCAAGTTTAAATGGATACTCATTCAAATATGTACCACACACATATATCTTTTTGATAATTGATGCTCAAGAAAAACATAGTTTGCTTCCTCTAACCTTAACTAACCGTGGTTAACATTGATCACATCCAAGCTCTTTGCATCTATTGTTTTAGGTGCACGAAAAACCAAGCAATTGGCCTGCTGTTTTGATACCGATAAGTCGATGGACCATGTTACGTTGTTGGCCGAGTGACAGATTATTCTGTTTCTGAATTGTTGCTTTTGCTTATGAACTATGAATATCTCTCTGTTCTTTCTAAATTGTACCCATCCTCTACTCCGCTGCCAACATGTCTCATGTAGTGAAAATTCTTTGTTGCTTTTCGTTCATCTATTTAGTTGTAAATTAGTGAAAAGAGAGAGAGTTTGAACTAGTATATTGCAACTTTCTCAGAAGCGGTGTTGTGTTATGGTGAAACAATAGTAAACTGAAATTATGGGCAAATCTGGTTTTCCCTTACACAATTAATACTTAACATCACTCGACATTCTTATTTAGATTCCAATATATAAAAATTTTATCAGCAACACAGTATATTAGGGCAAAGAGAATAAGAGAAATGAAAAGAAGAAAGGAGCAAGAGATGCAAAAAAAAAAAAACAGAAGATACTTCATCACTCTTGCTTTAGTTTATTTATTCAGTTCTACTCTTCATAATCAGCTTGTCGTGACATGCGATTATTCAGTTTTACTCTTCATAATCAGGTCGTCGTGACATGCTATCTTAGCTTGTTTATTGCCTCCTGTCAGTATGAATGATTTAGGGTGTGTTTGATTTGGTTTTTTCTAGCTGCTTTGGCTTTCTTAAAAAGCTAAAAGCCAACCAAAGGGAGCAGGTTTCTTCTAGCTGCTATAAAAAATGCTGCTTTTGTGTAGTTCATTTTTTACAATATAGGTGAGGAGGTGCTGTGGCCGGCTGTGAAACCAAATTTTTGTGAAATTTACCCACCTGCCATGGGTTATGTTGTACCGCTTTCGTTTCTTTTTTGCCGATCTCCTCTCACCCGCGACCTTCTTCTCTCCACCCGTGACCTCCACTCCTCGTCGGCCAGCCCTCCCCGTGGTTGCTCTCCGTCCTACACTCCTACCCTCCCCGAGGATCCCCTCCAAGCTCCTCCTGGGCCGCGGCCGGACCTCTCGGTGCCTCCCCTCCCTGTGGCTCCTCACCAGTCCCTTTTCTCCTCCAGAGCTCCTGGTGCTCCGGAGATCTGCTAGAGGCCAGCAGCGCAACGGCGTCCTCCCTCCTCGCCCTCCTCACATGGCCAGCAGCGACGGCCCTAGACTCCCTCGCCCTCTCCCTCGGCCACTTTGTTGCCTCTGCCCCCCCCCCCCCCCCTCTCTCTCTCTCTCTCTCTTTCTCTCTCTCTCATGTTGGCTCAAACAGTCCTTTACAGCGACCTACATAATTAAGAGATTTTTTTCAAAAATCTTTTTAGTATTTAAGATTCCCTTTTAAAATGATCATTTACTTGATAATTTCTGAACAAAACATTTGTTAGATTATTTTTCATATAAATCGTTCCTCAAACATTCAGGGAGATTACAGTCATTTTCACAGTCATAGCCAGTTTTTTCATAGCCATAGTCATTTCAACCAAACGGCTTTTAGCTTTTTCACAGTTGAAATCTCACAGCAGCTTTTCTTATAGCTCACAACAACATATTCTACAGCCACACCAAAATCAAACACACTCTTAGTTAGTTTGTTACTACCTTACACTTTATCTCACACATGCAATCTCTTTTCCACTGAGCAGAATCAATCGACAGCATCGAATGAGCATCCTTAGGATCAAGATTTATCATCATCATGGCCACAATGGCCACCCTCATGAACTTCTTGTGAGATACTTGTGTTTGTGAGTTTATTGCATTATGTGATGATAGTAGTGGATTACTTGTGTTGAAACTAGAATTTATTTACATTATATGATGGTCACAACGTTTGTGATGATGTTTATTCCCCTGGTCACAAAGGCTTTGCCGAGTGCCTCTAGCACTCAACAAAATGGCCGCTTCCTAGTGTATGAATCCCGGCATCTGATCGTAAAAGCCTATAACCATGTCTACTTTCTCATATGCGAGCAAGACACCTGAGACTTTATTTATCGAAACAATATCCTAGACAATGAAAATTTCAGTGATGAATTGGTTCAGCGAATAATGCTTTGTCATTTTCAAAATACTATTGTTTCTTATTTGTTTTAGTACTTGTACAGTTTTTGTACCTAGCTAGTGCTTATCAATTTGTTCCACCAACTTATGTAACTCATCTTGAGAACTAGTCTTGATAGCACGACTCACCCACATTACCTTCACTACCACAAAAGTGATGTTCAACAGCGCTTGAAAAACGAGTCTAGTGGTGGTAATATTATTCCCCGCCGCTACATTATTCTAGACACTTCTAACGGTGGTATAAGACCTGAATCGTGGCTAAAAAACAATTTTTAGTGGCAGTTCACATTATGAGCCATCGCTAAAAAGAAAAAATCATTTATAGCGGCAGGCCAATTCTTCAGCCACCACTACTTTGGGCCTGCAATTTTTTTTTGGTCCACTTCACTTACTGACGGCTATAAAAAAAGGAAAAAAAATCCTAACCCCCCCCCCCCACCACCACCTTCCTCTCCTGGCTCTCCCACCCCGCCGCCGCCCTCCTCTACCACCATGCTCCCCTTCCTCACCGACGCCCTCCCCTCCTCCCCTTTCACATTGGTGCCTCCCCCTACCCCGTCGACGCCCTCTCCTCCCCCCTTCTAAACTGACGCCTCCCCCTACCCTGTCGGCACCCTCTCCTCTGCCCCTTCTACACCGGTGCCTCCCCCTACCCCGCCGACGCCTTCTCCTCCCCTCCTCTCCTTCCCCGCGTGACGTGTACCTGGGTGGCGAGCAGATTCGACTGTGGAGCATCGGATCCCGATGGGGGGCGAGCAGATCCTACCGTGGAGTGTCGAATCCCGATGGGCGGCAAGCGGATCCGACCATGGAGCATCAGATCCAGATGAGCGGTGGGCGGATCTTCCCTCCTTTGGCGCTTCTTCCCGTCCTTGCGCCCCTCCACCTCCTCCCTCCTTTGGCACTTCGGCGGCGATCGGATCCAGCTCTGGGTTGGCTTCGACAGGGCAAGCGGCAGCAAGAGTCTGCGATGCAGTCGGATCTAGCCCTAGGGCAGGTGGGCTGCTACCTCGCGTCCAATGTCAGATGCGGCCTCCACGGCGGCGGCTCCGGCCTCCACGGTGACGGATCCGACCTCTACGACAGTGGATCCGGCCTCGCGCATGTGGGCGGCGGGCCTGTGGGATCCGGGCTCCTATGGTCCTGTGGGCTTTTTTTTGTTTTTGGGTCGAATGGATAGTGGCGGGTAAGATATCACCCGCCGCTACTAATCTCTATGCAGTTGCAGTTCATTTCGTCAAAAGGAGATCCACCGCTGTTGCCAATTATTTTTAGCTGTGGTATTGTAGCGGCGGGATATTCTACCTGCCGCTACAGTGCCTTTTAGCCCGCCGCTATAGTGTATTTTTGTTATAGTGCTTCCTTGTTTGGCTGTTATCCTCCATAAGGGCGGCATACAAATTATTTAAAAGGCTGAGATGTGCATGAAGGGTGCTTCATCTCACAATGCTTCGAAGTAGTCTCAACTTTTTTTCATGAAGAATAGAATTTGGAGGTATCGGGAGAATACCATGCTGAGGTTATCCACGATGACTATCGATATGATCAAATTCAACAGCCTTCGTCTGTCGAATACTCCCGGCATGTCACTGTATTTAGCACGGTAAAGTCAATTGCTACCGATTGTAGAACTTGATGCATGTTCGTCCATGCAGTGCGCAGAGTAGCACATGGGGTGTCTAGGTTATGGATGTTGTGAACCTTGTTGAACTGTAACTAGGACTAGTTGGGTTTCTTAGAACTGTAACACCAGAGACTCAGAATTTAGTCAGCTTGATATAACAGACATCTCGATGTACAATTACATTTGGCTGTTGCAAATTACCAGGTTCCGGGGAGAATGGGAGATGTACATGATTAAAATAATGAGAACTCCAGCCGTACCAATACAGCTGGCTGAGGCGGCTCTCACACTATTTCATAAGTTCAAGCACTGCACAGTTAATTTATTTTGACTGGCAAGCAGTTGTTCTTCATGGGAGTAATCTTCATTTTCACAAATCTAGTCAATCTATCCATGCATTTGCGTGGTTTAATTATGATAATATTCTTTCAATTTTATACAGTATATATTGTATCAATTGAATTATTACTTTATCTATATAACGAAGGGCAATACATTAGCTATATCAATGATCAATATTGTCTTATTGTGTTATAATATTTTTTTCTATATCACTATAATTATTTGCTTGTTATATCATTTCTTAAGAAGAAATTTGTAATTTATGAATTTTACTTTTTTTGTAATGATTATGGTGGTTTTCGTCTCCTATAAGTACAGTTTGTATGCACATCATCAATGCATACTTTGACTATCATTATTTGTTTACTCTTGATTTTTTTTCCAACTATCTGTATATTTGTTTGAAGTTGCATGTTTTTTGTAATACATTAAAACTCGTTGTTGATTTCTGATATTTCCTTTTTTCTATTTTACCCTCTTCTGACAGAAACAATGATTGGTAAATAAAGTTATCTAGCTAGGACTTGACGCCTGGAGTTTTGGGAGCTATTACCTGTGCATTGTCCTAGACGTGAGCATGAATAGATGCCAGAGTATGAATTTGTAGATATTACGATCTCGTTCAGATATGGTTTCCCTCAGTAAAGGCCTTGTTTGCCGCTAGGCTAGGACGCCATCACTTGTAGTTAAAGTCTTAGTTGTCCTATTTGATTAGGTTCTTAAGAGACTAAGACTACGGCACCATCATGCTGGCATATTGTCACTTCTGCATTGTTCTGGACGTGAGCAGTCAATTGTCATATACAATATCATTATTGGTGGTTTGCAACTACTGTTTAATCTCCTCAGTTCATAAGTCAGGGGCTATCGAAATTTACTTGCGGAGAGAAATATTTGTTTCGTTGATTTGGACCGATCTGCCAGATCATAAGACAAATATTTTGTTTAAATAATAATTAGAGCATTACACGCCTCTTTTTCACCATGGCATCAATCAATAGTAGAAGACAACTTTTTCTCAACCTAACATGCGTTAAATAGAGCTACCATGATTGGCTCGTCATCATGAACACAAAGGTGAAATCGGTTTTTTGTTTGCATTCACGGTTTGTAATCTACGCATTTTTTAGTTCGAAAAAATAGATGACATCATCAGCGTTCATGCATGCTAGGGACTGGACCTGTAGTCCACTCTAAGAGTGACCGAAAGAAAACAATCCTCCGATTAATCGGAGGCTAGTCAGCCGCAGCAGCAGCAGGAGAGACCAATATTGCACCGTCAAGCCAAATTGGGTTGCGTAGCTGCGGTTATTTTGGAGGCGCCGCTAAAGGCCTTTTTATTGTAGTGATACTTTTGGAAGTACTGACTTCTTGTATATTACTTAGCAGAAGTAGCTTTGAGCTAGGTACGGATAACACTATGGGAAATTGGCTATTTGCTGAGTGCCAGAAGCACTCGACGAAGGCTATTGAACACTTGACAAAGCCTTTGCTGAGTGCAACACCCTGCAAAACACTCGGAAAAATGTAAATTAGAAAAAAATAACCTAGCAAAATAACAAAGAATTTTTTTCACACCCAACAACCCCGCCCATCTCTGTTGCAAGTCGTCGAATTTTTTCACATGTTATGCAACAAGTGCAGCCGATGGGATTCGAACGGGTGACCTCCCAGTCGCGTGCGTAGTCCCCCTACCAACATGCCCCCACAGTGTCACTTGAGTCTAAACTCTGGTTTTAATCTTCTTATATTATACATCTTTGTTGAGTGTTTTATGTCAGACACTTGGCAAACAATAATACACTTGGTGATGCGATGGGTTGCCCGATATTCTCATCGAATGATTTAGGATAACTTGACCCATGAAAACTGACGAATCGATGGCACCAACAGCTGTTAGAACAGCCATCTATAACCAATGATTTCTCCTAACAACACGCTTTGATTGATGACTAACCTGAACCACGTAAAGGAAAGACGATGCTCTTGCAAATCACTAGAAAACACAAGAATGAGTGGTAGAGAAAACTCCCAATCCTCAAGGGGGCAGCAATGGCACAACCCTAAGGATAAGAGCTCTTGGTTTCCAGCAGGTGTACAAGTTCTATTTGTACTAGGAACATCTCTCCTAGTTGGGTTGGGGGCCTTTCTAAAGAGCCCAACTCGGAATACATAGACTTGGAGCAGTTAGCAGGTCTCTGAAATAGACTTCACCAAAATGGACATAACTCTCTCCACAGAGCTCTCCAATGGATGCGCTATTTCTTTCATATGAAAGTACACTTCAAGAACTTTCCATCCATGTATAATACTTAGGGTGATACCTCACAGAGTGATACATAATTCATAATAAAGTTGAAGGACATAATCTGGACATCAGCACATCGACTTCCATTGTCTCTCTTTGGCATGAAGTGACCACCTAGTCTTGGACCTGTGCTTCAAACCTGAGGACAAGTAATGCACCCCCATTAGGTAGTACATGAATCCTATGAGAGTCATGTTCACAATCATTAAGGAAAAGATTCCCCTCATATTGTAATTGTTTCACTTTGGCTCGAGTCATTGGTCTCTTATAGGTCTAGTCACGACATTAAACATGTTGTTCAATATTTGTCAATAGAATGTCACAATAGATATATTCATCATCCTGCCATTCTTCAAAAAGAATCAACATCGACTCTGATTGATCATGACCATGGCATGGAAACAAATCAGCAATGTTGAAAGTGTTCCTAGCTGCATATTCATCTCCCAGAAGCTCAATCTTGTAGGCATTGTCATTTATTCTTGCAAGGACCTGAAATGGACCATCACCTCGGGGCAGTAACTTGGACTTTCATTTCTCTAGAAATCTATCCTTCGTAAGGTGAACCCAAACAAAGTCACCGGGATCAAAGATCATCTTCTTACAGTTGTAGTTTGCTTTTGCAGCATAGTACTCAGATTTTTTTTTCTCAATCTCTTGCTTGGTCTTCATGTGGATTTTCTTCACATAGTCAGCCCTCTTGGAGGCTTCCATGTTGGCACATTCTTGAAGTGGAAGTGGCAACAAGTCGAGTAGCATAATGGGTTTGAAACCATGCACAACTTCAAATGGACACAAATGTGTTATCGAGTGGACTACCCTATTATATGCAAACTCAACATGTGACAAGCAATCCTGCCACTCCTTTAGGTTCTTCTTGATCATTGTTCACAGCAGTATGGAGAGTGTACGGTTCACCACCTCCGTTTGCCCATCAGTTTGTGGGTGACAAGTTATTGAAAAATAGCAACTTTGTGCCAAGCTTGGCCCGCAAAGTCTTCCAAAAGTAGCTCATGAACTTCACGTCTCGATCTGAAACAATGGTCCCAGGCACACCATGTAATCTCACAATTTCCCTGAAAAACAAGTCAGCTACATCCGACGTATCGTCGCTCTTATGATAGGGAATAAAATGTGTCATTTTAGAGAACCTATCCACAAAAACAATAAATGAATCCCTCCCCTTTTTAATTCTTGTAATCCTAAAACAAAGTCCATGCTTATGTCTTCCCAAGGTGCATTTGGGGTGGGGAGTGGAGTATACAAACCGTGGGGGTTCAGTTTTGATTTAGCCTTGTGGCAAGTTGTACACCGTTGCACAAACCTCTCCACATCACGCCTCATCTTTGGCCCATAGAAGTGATCACTCAGCACCAAGTAGGTCTTTTCTTTTCCAAAGTGACCCATCAAACCACCATGTGTGATTCCCGCAATAAAAGTAAACGAATGGATGAATCTGGAACACACACTTTGTTAGCTCGGAACAAAAACCCGTCATGTAAATGGTACTTGCCACAGCCTTTTCCTTCTTGACATTTCAAGTATGGTTCTGCCAAAATAAGGTCAGCAGCATATAATTCCTTTATGTTCTTCAATCCGGGGACCTTAATCTCCAATTGATTAAGCCAAACACTTTTTCATGATAAAGCATCAGCAACAACATTTTCTTTCCCCTTCTTGTACTTGACAACATAGGAAAAAGACTCAATAAACTCAACCCACTTGGCGGGCCTACGGTTCAGTTTTGCTTGGCCTTTCAAGTATTTTAAAGCCTCATGATCAGAATGAATAATAAATTCTTTAGGTCAAAGATAATGTTGCCATGTTTCAAGAACACGAACTAGAGCATATAATTCTTTATCATAAACCAGATAATTCAGCTGAGCACCACCAAGTTTCTCACTAAAGTCCATGGCAAGACCATGAAAGCTTCTCACTTGGCTCACATTGACAGGAGTTGGTCAATTCTTGATAGCTTCGACCTTGGATTCATCCACCTCCACCCAGTGTCCTAAAACAAGAAAGCCCAAGAACACAATCTTGTCGGTGCAAAAGGTACACTTTTCTAGGTTAGCACACAATTTTTCAGTTCTAAGCACCACCAACACCATTTTGATGTATTCAACATGTTCTTCCATGGTGCGGCTTTATATCAATATGTCATCAAAATAAACCACCACATATTTTTCAACGAAAGCCCTCAAATCATGATTCATTAAGCGCATAAAAGTGCTAGATGCATTAGTTAAACTTAAAGGCATCACTAACCACTCATACAAACTAAATTTTGTTTTTAAAGTCAGTTTTTCATTCACCTCCTTCCTTCATTAGAATCTGACATCCAGGTAAGTTTTGTGTTTAGAATCAGGTGTCACATTGTTGATGAAAACGAGCCGGTGTAATTAACCAAAACTTCAACAGTTTGGTATGAGCTTTGCATTGCTTTTCCATGTTTTTATCTTTGCTTGTTAGACCATTAAGAATGGAGTTCAAGTACAATTTAGGATGAACGGTATCATTTTCAATCTTTTGTCGTGCAAGCTAGTATGGAAAGTTTTTTATGCTTAGTTTTGGCCCAAGTCTTGGATAGATCCTAGATTTCCACTCAATATAGTTTTTGAAAAGGTGTTAAAAGAATGACCTACACGTTGCTAGTGCTAAAACTTCACAAGTTAACCATCTTCCCTGCAGCTGATCCATGCATGCCATGGACTGATTTTGTAAAGGAAACTTCATAGATTGACAGCTTGCAAGTTTACATTTGTTAATTACTTGGCTCTGTTTTGACCCTAACATAAGAACGAAGAGTGGGAATGTTAGTGTTGCAGCGGGGAATGAATGAACACACTCCCTAGAACCATATTTTGTCCATCCACTTACATTTTAGCATTTTCAGAAGTAGACTTGGTATGAGCCACTTAATTAGATAGTGCTCCTTTTTTGTTATTTGGTTCCTTTCCTCCAGGAATGTAGGGTATATAAGTATGCCTTTTGATAGAAAAAGATATAGCGGTGCAATGCGCAGCTGCATACAGCTTTCTGTGCTTCTTTTGGTTTCAAGCATTTATCTCGACATCATGTCCCAAAACTATATTTTGGACAGGATTTAGAGGCATCAGGAAAAGACCATGCTGATTCAATGATTGACATGGCACAGCAAACCTATCTCGTTTTACCAATTCTGAAAGTGAACCAAATTTTGATATTTTATTATATTTCAGATTAATGTGCACGCTCCGATTTTTATATGTATTGTATCTAACGTTCACAATGTCCTAACAACAGTACTTTTGAAATGGAGGGAGTATTTTCTAAATCTTCTTTATTCACTTCTTGTATCCCACAAGCACATAAATACAAGTGCCCTGGATGGAAGTAAGGGGGCCTGTACACAGTAGATTCTCTGGAGGGTGCTCTCGACCAGAGCCCACAGGCGCATCGTAGTTCTAAGTAACTAGCTCAGAGGACGCCTCCGTACGCACTGTGAGACCAGAGCCTAGAGGACGCCTGCATACGCACTCTGAACAACAAGGCCGTTTTAGTCTCTTAAGCAAACAGGTGGGACTCCGTAACGGA
Source organism: Eleusine coracana subsp. coracana (assembly GCA_032690845.1). Taxonomy (NCBI): domain Eukaryota; kingdom Viridiplantae; phylum Streptophyta; class Magnoliopsida; order Poales; family Poaceae; genus Eleusine; species Eleusine coracana. Next base: position 6,586,104 of record CM064430.1, read on the forward strand.
GAGTAGGCCGTGGGGCAGTAAGAAGGAGACGCTCTATATGTTTGCGTTCCTTGGTTCTTATATGGCAACCAATGTGGGCAACGCGGTGTCGGTATCGAGGAGCGCCTGTGGAGGACCTGAATCGGAACGCCGCCGCCGCTGCACTGGGTTTCGGAGTCGGCCAGAAAGACACAGGAATTTTCTTGGGTGATGTCTCTTTATGAGAGGAACGTGAACGGGGACTAAAGATTTTGTCCAATCTCGGCACCGGGCACGGAAAGGCCGGGAAGTGATTAAGAAGATTAACTGATTGATCGATGAGTGTTCCTGTTCCTGTTCAGTGTTCTGATCTTAGTATGTTATCTGAGGAATACCTAGTTCATTTCTAGTTCAATCTGTTATCGGAAGCATAGCACGCAGCCGTAAATAGTTCAATTTACTCCTTGATTTTCAAATTGATACTGTTAGGATAACTGTACTACAAAATTTAATTAAAATTATTATTATAAAAATGGAAACAATTTAGGAATATAGGGAGTACTAGGGATGTAATTTGGTACCTTTGCTCATAGCAAAGCACTCATGCAAATGTAATTAGCTTAGCCAAGAGAGTTTTTTTACAGTCCTCCATCAGGTACCAGGTATCAGAGGTACCAAACTCTATCCAGCCGTCCATTAGCTAGGGTTATGATGGGAATTAGTGAAATCTAAAAAAATATATGAGAACGTCAACTCCTGGAGGAAAAATAAAATCTCCCTGCGTGTTCGTCTTTCTCCTCGATGGCGGCGGCGGCGAGGTCTTTGTCTTCTCCGCTGCGAATTACTGGGAGTTCCTCGTCGCATACAACACAAATCAGCCCTGGCGGAAGTTCTTTCACACGTACTTGGACAGCGGCAAGCAAAGTCCAGCACAAACTGCGAGGATGCCTTTGCCTTCTTCTGTCCCAGTGTGAAAACAACATCCGCAATCTCCAACTCCAATCGATCTCCCGATAAACAGATCAAGCCGTGAATACAAAATCGTCATCGCTTGTGCCTGCATGGCTTGTCGCCGAACTTCTTCAGGTGGCCTCGCGCCCGTGCCTGACAAGCCAGCGCAACAGTTGTGTGCCCTTGCGGCGTCCCAGCCTGCAGCACTCCGTCCGGCGATGCTGCTCGCAGCTGCCTGGGTGATGACTTGAGGAAGATGGGTTCGGCCAAACGAGGCATGCGGCTATTCAGTGACGATGTGAAATTACATTAATACCCTTTTGGCTGTACCACCACTCCAGATGCCAAAATTTGCGGGAGAGGTACCATGGTTATCAACCGTTAGATCTGCCGAGATCGACGGCTGACAAAAAAGTATCTGTGGTATTTGATGGAGGACCGTAAAAAAACTGATTTAAATACTACAAGCATGTGGAAGTTTCACCGATATAATACAAAATTGGGTAATTCACAAACACTCATAAGTTACATATGACATTTTACCTACAAGACTACTTCTTGAGCAATAATTCAGTTTACTCCTCTGCATTGGCAGCATATAAGTGTCCGAATGTTGTTGGATGAGAAAATGGCTCAAGCAACTTGTCAAGTGCCCTGCTTTCAGTCTATATTTCTGTTTTTCATCTTTTTTTCGTGAAGGAACACATGGAAAGCTAGATTTGTTTCTTCCTTGTTGCAACGACACAGGTTTACGCTTGGCAGGGATCGGGAACGGGGCCTATGACAGGAGCTTCTTCACTCTGCAAAGATCCTGCTGCTCTTGCCCATCTACTAGCGCCACTGCATACCAGAAAATGATGGTAAAGCTGGGGGAGACAGCACGACATACTAAACCTCCCAGGATCAGAAATGAGTCAAGCAGCACGTCAAGCAGCCCCAGTGCTTCCACCTCACTCCATGAAGACAGGGTGTGCTCCATTACCGGAGAGTAGGCCGTGGGGCAGTAAGAAGCGAGATGCTCCATCTGTTCGCATGCCTTTTTGTTTTGAATGAACTGGAATCTGTTCGCATGCCTTCATTCTAATGGTGACCGACACACGACCGACCGATCGACGTGGGACAGTAGTTGCTGTGATGGAGTAAATAGCGCCAGCAGCCTGGTATTGTGTACCCAAGAGGCCAAGAACACAACAATGGAGTAGAACAAAAGTAGTTTCAGTCTTCTTAAACCTGAAAGCCAACTTAATAGCGAGGCCTGAATGCCTTTTTTTATGTACTCATGGATTGTAGATTATTTGTGTGCATGTCATGGGTTGTTTTGTCATCCAATTGGAGCACTAGTATTACTTGCTGAATCTGAGATAGGCTCCAACGTGTGTCACAAAGATTTGAGCTTAGCACGCGGGCAATCTTCAGCTCTGGTCTTGCCGAATTAACAAGACTAAAGGCGCTTCTAACGCGCCGGTGGGCTATAGAAGAGAAGATGTCGAACAGATAAGACAGTGGGAACAGGAATGCATATGAACAAAGGTATTGTTTGGTTGGGAAATGCAAACGGTAACAGTAATGGAATAAAAATACACTGCAATCGAAAACAATGTATCGGAATGCAGACATTGTTTGATTCTGGAAAGGTAACGTAATCAACGTTGCTTCATCCATGAAAGACTCTGCCATCGTTGGCGATGAGCCGCACGAGCAGCTTTACAAGCACAGCCTGCACATCAAACCTTGGGAACGCTACGCTCCCATTGATTCACCGTTGTTTAGGATCAACATGACCAATTCCCCTGCTGCATCATGCAGATCAAGGGGCTGAATGATGACAACATGCCAGGAGCAGAAACAGAAATGACGTGTCAACTCTATCATGGGGTGGCTGTGGAGGACCTGAACGGAACACCGCAGCCGCACTGGGTTGTGGAGCAGACAACAAAGACAGCGTATTTTTCATATTGTAGTCTCTGCCTGAGAGGAGCAGAGGAACGTGAACTACGACTAATCTGCAGAACCGATGACTAATCAATTGATGTCATTAAATTAATAAATCTAAGTTTAAAATTATTGTCCTAACAACTATAATAATTTCATAACAAAGACAATACTAGAGATCTAATTTGGTACCTTAACTCATAGCAAAGCTCTCATACGTAAATGTAAATGGATAACGTCGTAGGAGGACGGGGGCGGCGTAGCAGGGGCACAGGTAGCGGGATAGATCCATGACCTCAATGCATTTAACCTTGAGTAGAGCGGTGGGAGCCAAATTTCTTTTTTTTTTATTTCTTTCTAGTTAGTAGTGGCAGACCCCCATAGTATGGTATTTTTAATAATACATTAGTAATAGCGGACCTTCTATTAGCCTTTGTAAAACCTGCCATACTAGCAAACCTTTTTAGTCCTATTGACTATGTTGACATCAAGCACAAAAATCTATGAACTCTACTCTTGGAACATTGGTCTTACAATGGGATAAAGGATGTGACTCACATCTTCTGGTTATTCTTCTTGTTTAGTTTTTTCCAAATTAGTAGTGGCAGGCCTCCGTCATCATTGTTCTTTTTCTGTTTTCTTAATTCATTAGTAGTAACGAATCTTGTGTTCGCTAATGTAATGATCATATTTCAAGTGGTATTTGTGAAGTGACTTATGATATGTTCATTATTAAATGGCTTTTGTCTTCTCATTACCAAATCCTGGAATTGCATGACTTTTGAGGATATTTTATTTCAGCGATCTCTACGAAAGAGAAGAAAAAGGACACCTGCAAAAAAAAAGGATCGATAGTAACAGACCCTACATTTGTGATTCTCACAGCAGATGAACATGGGCTTAACTAATTTGGGTAGGGCAGTAAAAACTTAAGGACCATGTCCCCCGTACCCCTTTGGCTGGGAGATTTTTGGTGTTTTGACCATGAAACCAGTGGGCTTCTACAGAATGACCATGTCACCATCGGCCGCTCCGCCTCCCTATGTGCCGCTGTCGGCGAGCGGCGGCATGTTTGGAAGAGAGAGGAGAAGAGAGAAGAGAGAGAGAGAGAGAGAGAGAGAGAGAGAGAGAATGAAAGGTGAGGGCATTTTTGTTCAGAAAATAGCTCGAGATCATTTTACCGAAGAGGCAACGGTTTCATGTTCATTCTAAAAAAGCCCACGGTTTGTGGTTATTCAGCAAAAGCCCACGGGTTTCCTGATCAAAATACCAAAAATCTCGCTGGCTGGTGCCCTTCTTCTTTCTTTGGCAAAGCTCCATATCGATCCATGGTGTCAAATCTGCAGGGCCAGCCAGCTGAGGAAGGAGGGGTAGGGGGACTTGGCCCTGGCGGTAGGTATGGCGGCCTCCATACCATGCCATATTGGACGGTTCACCTAACTAGTGCAAGGGAACCGTTACATTTTTGTTATGTCTGCTTTGCCAAAGGCTGCCCTCCACAGAAAGCACTAGCTTTTTTTTTATCAATCACACTGAAAGCACTAGCTAGTTAAATCACATTGAAAGTGATTAAGTTTAATTGCAAAAAAAAACTAAACCTAAAAAAAGATCAGACAGGATATAAATTATTTAGTTGATGTCACTTTGAGGAAAACAGAAAGGTATTGAGACCATAAAATTTTTGCTCTTTCTAAAATATATGGACTAGCACTGATGTGATTTATGAAATACGAAGGAAGCAAACAAACTTTTATATAGCCTAATTCACAAACTGATCGATCAGTAACATATAATGGGAACATAATAAATTTTGAAAATACACAATTACTCAGCAGTAGTTAGTTATTTCTTTGTCAAAAGTAGTAGAGATCCAGTTGTCCACCTCTTCCAGTATTCGAGAGTGTATGAGATGGTTTGTGCCTTTTAGCTTTTTAGCACATTATGCAGTCAATTGTCACAATACATCTTGATAAATAAATGAGCAGATGCCATATACATCACTTTATGACTCCTTTGCATTGGTTCTTATCCTCTACGTGGAAGTCTGTATGTGTGTGTCCTCGAGGAAGGTGAACGAGATGTGAATAGTAAAAACGAAAAAAGACACATTTAATTCTTGAGGTTGCTACCGAATCGTGAGTTTTCAAAACAATGTTAAGTGAGATGCTATCTCCTTGTGTTAGAAAGAAGATCATATTGTTGTTTACCAACCACTAGGGTTTATGTTAGTTACTGGAAGCATCAGGAGAATGCAAAACATAAGCAGTCAATAAATTACAATGTCTGGCTTACTATTTACACGTAAACTTTGTTTTCTGGCTCTCATGAGCCATGCAAGACAGTGCGAGTGCTTTGACATAAGGATTAATCCTCTCAGTGCCATTGCAATTTTGCTCAATCCCTTGTTTGCCACTGAGGCCCACATGTCATTGACTCAGATGGGTCCTACATGTCAGTGAGATACCCATGGCAATCAAGGGAGTGCAAAATTTTGCAATGTGTTGTTCCTGCTGAATATTCTTTATTTATTTTCCTGAGATCTTGTACAATAAGCAAATGCAAGCTACAATATACAGCAGTTGCCCCATGATGATTTTGGCCACTCATATCTCGTTTATTCTTTCTATTATTGTGAATCCTTTATACTTCTAGGCTTCTAGCGGTACTATTGTGTTCACATAGTTACTTTGTTATGGATGCAACATTCTTGTTGAAATCTAAGCAGACCAACGCTGATACCAATGGATCTCGACAAGGTATGCAGATAATTTTATCTACTTCTGAAGTTCTGATGCTTAGTTTTCATTTGTGTAATTGATCGCATAAAATAAAATAACATGCCACGTTTTGTTATAGAAAGAAATCATTGATAAGCTGAGTCAGAAATTATGCAGATAGGAGCAATCCACTAGGTCTAAACATCACTTAAAAATAAAGTTGTTGAAAAGGCATTATATAAGTATGCCGTTGATAGAAAAAGATATAGCAGTACAATTGGTAGCTGCATACAGCTTACTATGCATTTATTTGTCTTCAAGCATTTATCTAGCTCGACAGCGTGTCGCTAATCTGTATTTTGGATAGGATTTAGAGGCATCAGGAGAAGACCATGCTGATCTAATGGACGATACCGCCGATATGTCAGATGGCATGGCACAGCGAACCTGTCTATTTCTGCTTCATCCAAGATTTATGCTTCCATGAATTCTTCAGAGTCGTCATTACGGCACCTTTTGTCTTGTATTGAAAAATGGGGAAAAGCTTATTCTAGGAATGTCAACGCCTCTACTGTGATTTTTGTTGCCACGTGTAGACTGCATTTCATGTCAGAAGTTATGCCTGTGTTGAGATTGCAAACAAGAAGGGACTCTCAGGCATGGAAAGCCCAAGCGCCGGAGCTTCTTCCTGTAACAATAACAATGCCCACAGAGATCTTCTGCTGTTGTCATAAATACTTGAAAATCAAGGAAACTTTTTTTCTAGCATTCAAATCAAATGTCTAAATAAAGTTGGCTTTGCAACATGTGCTCCATCAAAGATCAGTATGTTGTACCAATGGAATATGTATAGTAGATCAAACTGTGCTCTGTAATACAAAGAGTGCATTTTTTCATGGTTGGGGTAAATTTGGTACTGCAAGATGTGTTTTATGAAGGTCAGCTTCACCTCGGTTATAATGTCTCTGGCTTTGCTGTGCATCAGTTTCTTTTATTAACTTCTAGAAAATATGTCAGTGCTTCATATTAATTTTTATCCAACAAATCTTCAGAAGTAAACTTTAAGGCATGATTCACGTGTTATATCTTCCTTCTTTGGTTCTTATCCTCCACAAGGGTAGTATATATGTACACATGTTTTGAAGGTTGAGATGAGCATTTGGGGTGATACCAGAGTACAATTGCGCAAATCCAGTTGCATAAAGTTTTCAGTGCTTCTTTTCCATTTATCTCTGCTTCTTGTCTATACTTTGTGTGTAGATTAGGTTTTGGAGGCATGGGGAAAAATCCATACTGACGTTATCCAAGATAAGCATCGATTGGGCCACATGCAGCACTGCTATCCTTTAGTTTTGGCAGGAGTTTCCATGGCACTTGTGTCGGTGCCTCAGCTATTCTCATGTAGCCTTCGTATGGTAACATCGGCCAAGTGCTTCCTTGCTGTGCATCTACTGCCGCTGGAGTCTCCCAAAGGCCTAGGTTACTGGCCCCGTATTTTCTCTCCACATGAACTGCATGACACGGGAAAACACAGGGAAAGCGGCGAGTACACTGGGCCTCCCAAACAAGCGCTAACACTAACTCATCTGCTGCAGTGAGGAATTTGGTTGGACAACGAGGCCTAGCCTGTAGCTGCTTTTCCAGATCTTCTGTCACTTTCAGTTCACAAAGCATCTTCTTTTTTTCTGTGGTCAATCTGTGTGGCGCGTCTTGTACAGAGCTCCAGCTTCCGAGCAGTGTATTCAAAGCTACACTGATGCATGAGTGACCTGTACAAGTGCTATTCATAACACACTTGTATTCATAATAAGGGAATTAGGTTCGAATATATATATATAGAGGTGTGAATAAATATACATAAAACCCCTTATACAATGGAAAAACTACAAAAATATATATACATGTAACAGCCTCCCCCCTCTTAAAAAAAACTCTGGATGGATCAATGCAAGAACACTGAATTTGGAGAGATAAAACTTGTGTCTAGCTCCAGTTTGTACCTTGATGAACAAATCAGTCGGGTGAATCTCTAAAAGCTCATACTAAGGAGCAACAATACTATCTTGTATCAGTGCTCGTGTATAAAATACATCAACACCAACATGCTTACTGAGTTCATGCTTCACAGGATCAAGAAGTCGGTATAGAAACAAAAATACCAAAATCCTCAAGAAACCACCGTAACCAAGTAAACTCTGTTATCACAAGAGACATACTCCCTCTATTCTAAAATTATTATCGCCATTGACTTTTTTCGCTATCTTTGATCATTCGTCTTATTTAAAAAAATTAAAAAATATATAATATATTTTCTTATAATTTGATTTATTACTTAGATAAAATTTAAATATAATTTATAATATTTTATATTTAAACAAATTTTTTGAATAAGACGAATAATCAAAGGTAACAAAAAAAGTCAATAACGACAACAATTTTGGAACGGAGGGAGTAGCACGCAACTCAGTCTCTACACTTGAACAAGAAACTATTTTCTACTTCTTAGTTTTCCAAGCAATGAGAGAACCACCAAGGAACATACAAAAGGCAAAAACAAACGACAGAGGAGTCACTAGCCCAGGTAGCATTACAATATGTCCGGAGCTGTAAAGAGCTGGAGCGTAGAAAGAATAAGCAACAAGATATAATCCCACGAAGATAACACAGGACTCGAAGCAAGTGAGTATAGTGGAGCTGAGTGGGAGCGGAAACAAACTGACTCAGGATATGCATAATATGCGAGATATCAGAACGAGTAACACCAAAATAAACAAGACTTCCCAAAATATGATGATAGCGAGTAGGATCAGGGAGAGGCTCACCATTAGTGGCTCGAAGGTGAACATTGAGCTCCATAGAAGTCTCAACAGTGCGATAAATAGTGAGAAAAGCATGATCAAGAAGGTAATTAATGTACTTTTCTTGAGACAGATAGAACCCCTCAGGTGTAGAGGAAATCTCAATCTCAAGAAAGTAACTAAGAGGGCCAAGATCAGACATTAAAAACTGCTCATTGAGACGTGCCTTAACAAAAGCTATACTTAAAATCATCTCTAGTAATAATCATATCATCAATATAAAGAAGGAGAAGAGTCCAACCACGAGCAGATGTGGGAACAAAAAGTATTGGATCATGATTATCGGCAGAAAAACTAACAACAATGACTATAGAAGCAAAGTGCTGAAACCAAGCACGAGGAGCTTGCTTTAGACCATAAAGTGAGCAACGAAAACGATAAACCATACCCTTAGAAACAAATTTATTTTACCCTACCATGCATTTTACAATTTTTGACAATTTTCTGGAATTGATAATCCAAAATAAAATCAATTAATGGCCATGGGTCAACATCTTTCCCGGCCCAGTGGACCGAGGGACGGAGAAGGTATCCTAGGCCAGATCTGGCCTAGGCGGGTTTGTGGCCCAAAGCCATTTGGCCCAACCGAGCTGGCCAAGTCTGGCCATGGCCAGTGCTCACGGCGCCCAAGGCGTGACAGCTTGGTGAGGCGCAAGCGTGGCGGTCCGGCAGGACCCCAGCGAGGTTGCCGGCTTCCATTGGTGGTATCCTAGGGCCAAGGCATAGTAGCGACTCGCAAAAAGGGAGAAGGCGGCTCACCGGAGCAGGGGCTCAGCGCGGCGAGGCAGTTACGGCGGACGGCGGCAGCGGTCGAAGTCGTTCCGACGGTGGATCTACACATATGCGAGCCGAGTGAGCTCGAGGAGGTGTTCAAGGTTCAGGGGGGCTCTTCATGCTGGAGTAATTGAGAAGAGGTGCACCAAAGAAGGAGCGCGAGTCGGTGGAGCGACGGTCGGCAGCGGAGAAGGAAATGTCGATTCACAGTGGATCGGAGTCGGGGAAGAGGAGCAGCTTCACGAGATTCACCACAGCGACAGGGTGCGGCTCCGGGGTGGTTCACGGGTCACGCGGCACAGCGAGGTGACGGCGAGACGAAGCTTCGCTCCGAGCGGAAATGGCGACGCATCTGTGTTCGCTTGCGCATGAGAGAAAGAAATGGGCGAATGGACGAGGAGCGAGAGTGGGAGGAGGGCAATATGGTTTGTTGGAATGGGCGAGCCTAGGAGTGGGGGCTGCGATCCGCGGCAACGCGCGGTTGCTTGTACGCCGGCGTCGTGCAAGCAGGGAGGCGGGGTGTGTTTCCTCATAGTCGATGACAGGTGGGTCCTATGCCATTTGTTTTTTTTCCAATTTTTGTAAACTGCTGACTCTTGTTATTTTTTCATACTATTTATTCTAGGGATGATTAGTGGGAACCAAATATATGGGCAGACTCGATAAGATGTGTAGAAAATTAAGAAAATATGTTTGAACTTCGGATCACGTGGGAAATTAAATGGCAATTTTTCAAAGTGTTACTGTTTTAGTGAATTCCTCACAATTCTAATTAACCATGATCTTAAACATATATTTTTGGTGGGTGTGAGGTATGTTGAAAAATTTGGACTTATAGTTCAGGTGAGATTCAAATTTTGCTCACTTTGATCAATCTCAATTCAAATTTTTGTCCTTGCCTCATTTGACTATGTTAACACCAAGCACCAAAATCTATGAACTCTACTCTCGGATTATTGGTCTTACAATGGGATAAAGGGTGTGACTCACATCTTCTAGTTATTCTTCTTCTTTAGTTTTTCCAAATTAGTAGTGGCAGGCCTCCGTCGTCATTGTTCTTTTTCTGTTTTCTTAATACATTAGTAGTAATGAATCTTGTGTTCGCTAATGTAATGATCATAATTTAAGTGGTATTTATGAAGTGACTTATGATATGTTCATTATTAAATGGCTAATGTAATGATCTCATTACAAACCCTTTTGTAGCTCTGAACAGTATATTCAACTTGACGAGAGATGTTTTTTTTTCTTGAGTAGTCTTTTCTTTGAAATATAACTGACACGGAAAGACATGGACCGATAGTATTGATTCCATATTTTTTATTAAATAACTAGTATGTGTAAGTTTCACCGACGTAATATATAAAAGAGAAGTGCTCCGGTGCAGTTCTTTAAAGTTTGCACGAATCTTAAAGCAGTAGACTAATTAAATTTCAATTATTAATTCCCTTAATCACGGGCTCTTCCCCATCCATCGAACCTAGACCCAAAACCCAGCTGAGCCTGGTCAACGCGAGGAAATTGGATCGAACTGAACGCTGAGACTCATAGATTTTCGCCGTTCTCTTCGTCCTCCTCGACAGCCTCCTCGACGACATTGGCCGACGGTGACCAGCTCCATTGATCCACCTCCTATAAAAGAAGGAGCACGGGGTAAGGAGCAAATCCTATCTGCCTCCTCCTCCCTTCTGCCATAACCTTCCACCTCCTCCCTTCCGTCACCTTCGCCGCCTCCATGGCCCGCCCGCGCTACGTGGCCGTCGGCCGGATGCACCACCTCTGAATGCTGCACCGCCGCCGCCACGTCGTGGCCCGACACACAACACCAAAGGGCCCTGCTTATACTTTTGGTTTAGATGCGGGGCCTCCGTGGCCATCGTCATCATGGCCAGCGCCGTGGCGCCTCGACTGTCGGGACCCGACAGAGGGCAGCGGAGGGCCCTGCTTTTTTTAGGTCGATCGATCATGCAGTAGTGACAGGCAGTGCATGTCGCTACTGAACTTTTTATTTTGTTGCTAATATTGTATTTAATGGCCCCGTCACAAAAGAAAAATCTCTCATAGTAACGAATAGTTTGTGGCGGATGCCTTGTCCATCACAAATGCCACTTACAGTACATTGCTGATGAGGCTTATTGTAGTAGTATCGATCGATCTCACGTGAAGTGCATTCTTTCTTGACCGTACCAAACCTGCAACTCCTTAGCAATTAGCAATGACTACAACTTATTAGGCAGTTGTCTCCAGGTGATTTTCACATGCTAGTTGATATATACTCCCTCCATATTAGAAAAACAATTCATTTTGGACATCATTTGTGATACCAAGGAGTCATTAATTAGAAGGTAATTTCCCCATATACCCTTATTAAATATAATATGGGGTCCAACTCTTTTATAAAACCATGACTCATTGAATGGCTAGCAGCTATAGGCACAAGTTTCAAGCACGTGGGTTCGATCCCCCCCCCCCCCCCCCCACACACACACAAAAGCTGATTTTTTTTGCACAAAGAGTTAATAACATAGGGATTAACCAGTCCATAAGTGTTAAAAAATTCTAAAACGGATTGATTTATTAACAACCAACAATAAGGCTAAAACAAACTGTTTTTTTAATATGGAGGGAGTATTTGAGTACAATGGAAAACTGTAATGTGAATACCTTCTATAGCACTAGCGTAATGCCCGTGCGTTGTTACGGGTGTAACTTACAATAGATATTCTTTATCTATTTACAAATAGAAGAATTTAAAGTTTTTTTTCATTTAATTGCTCAGTAGAACCCACCCACGTGCTCCCGTCCTAAAAAAAAACTTATCGGCTGCTCTATCCTGCCATCCATCCCTGTTGTGCTTGCCAAAATTCCCCTCCCTGTTCCATCTCTACCTCATCAAAATCCTTTTTACGCTTCTCAAAATCTCTAAGTTAGGAATTCTTATAGCTCTGGACGCTCTGGACGAATGAAGTACATTCATACAAATATAAAAAGGCTCATAGGAAATGTCTCCTATTTAGCAATGGTTGCAATACAGGTACATTTGGACTCACTGCAATCATGTTGATCAATAACTCACTCATTCATTGACGAATTAATTCATATTTCATATCACTGCAATAAAAATTAAATAGCTTCTCATGAGGTTGTAGATTAGCACATGTTTAAAGTTACTTGTATTCATTAGTTGCATTTTAATGGATATAAGCATCTGTTTTCACTATAAGAAAGAACAAAGAGATTACTGTGAGTTGAGTGAAGCTAATAACACTAATATTGAAGACCTAAAAATAACACTAACATTGAGGACCATTGTAGTTGTAGCCAATTATTTTCCTAAAAGCTAATCAACTCTCTCTCAAGGAGTAATCGAAGGAATAAGCAGATGCTTCATACTCTTCATTGAGCTCATTATCAACAATTGCTCACACTAATATCGCTATATAGGAGCAGGCTATGAGGAAGACATTTTTTTTATCTCAGTATGAACTTCTTCAATCAAAGAGTAACTTTGGAACCGGAAGTGAAAAGTGAAAAAATCTGTAATAGGAAAATTAAAATAAAAGATAACACATATCTTTAAAAGTCCCAATATAAAAGCAAAAATAATTATACAATCATTTTTCATTAGGAGGGCATATTTCCTCATGTGCTTCATAGCATGCAATCGCAATTCAAGACAAACCTCACTAAAAGTGACGAAGTGTAAGAGTCAGGTGGAAGTATTCCTCACTTTATGCAAGCAATTAGTCTGGAAGTGTCCCGCGCTTATGCAAGCTATTAATCTGAGACATAATATATTCTTAGGAGTTGTATGTTTCACCGATGTTGTCAGTTATGATGAATAATAAACTGAAGTGCATAAATCCAAGGCAAAATTTACATGTAGAGGCGTTTCGACTCACTGCAATCATGTTGATCAATAACTCACTCGTCCATTGACGAATCAATTCATATTTCATATCGCTGCAAGAAAAATTAAATAGCTTCTCATGAGGTCACAGATTAGCACAGGTTTAAATTTACTTGTATTCATTAGTAGCATTTTAATAGATGTGAGAAAAATACAGAATATAAGGACAACTACCTTAGTATATTTTCATTGTCTAACAATAGAAACTAAAGGTTTCAGTGCACATTACAGATTTCTCATTTTCGTCAAGGTATAAAGTTCAGAATCTACCTTTGTCCTTGTGGTTGTTGGCTTGCTGCAATATCCACTTCTCCTGAACTATGACTACTGATCTTGTAATTGTTTGTCTGCAATACAAAACAAATATATGAAGAATCAATAGCATGCAGACTCTGACACATCGTTAATTTAGACTTTCTTATGTATTTGCCAATAAAATGAGGTTCTCTCAATATCAACTATCATAAGCTTTCTAATATGATATACAAGCTGAGTTGAGAAAGGGCACATCAATGGAAGCCACTTATTAAGCAGTTACAAGTTCTACCTCTCATGTGGCTGTGTTGTCTTGAACACTTGAGCATTCACACAACTATTTTTTAATATTGCTAATATAGGCAGTCTAAAAACAAGAAAAACCTCACCTTATCTCTTGATAAGCTGGAACATCCAAGCATTGCTCCCTGGTGGATTTTACATTTGCATGTACAACAACAAAAATACAATATTATCACGAGCCATGGGATGAAAACACAAAACTGAAAGAATAATAGGTTAAAGCGCTGAGAAGCAGCATATTTCTATTTAGGACACAATAGTGGGGTCTACTACTAAATACTAAAATATACAACCGATTTTATGTTGACATAATTTCCTACTTGAATACCAAAAAAATGGTTATAAGAGGTGTGGTTGGCCTACAATCCCTACACCAGATTATGATAATGCTTTTAGAATGAAGGTGTGACTGCTAAATGTTTGTAGTAAAAAAATGTTGAGTCCAATTGACAAGGTAAGTAAAATAAAATTGAATAGCACATAATGTTCACTCCATGCTAGGAACATCAAACTTCAGGTTAGTTCCATGAAACAAGTTCAGTTGGTTCAATTGCATCAATTTGTCTATAAAAGCCTATAAAATGGATATATTCCAGATGTTGATACACCACATAGATGTGGAGTTTTGTTTTAGTAATGCAAAAGCCAGTCAGAGCCATCCGTAATAAAGTGAGCATGCGAGAGAAGCTAGCTAAAAACATGGCATTTTATTGACAATTATTCAGACTACTCATCAATATCTTGGATATTTTTTTCATCCAAATTCTTGACTACATAACAACAATGAAGTTTGACGACCCTGTAATTAAATTTTGAAGGATACACCAGAGATATTCATATAGTTTGGAATCCAGGCATGTTGTAGAATGAAGAAGTGGTCATATAGAACAGTCATCGCCTTGCTCTACTATTATTCACCTTTTTAGAGCACAAACTCATCTTCCTTATAACAATGCAAGCATGAGCCTTTCCAAATAAACAGGAAGAGCTCAAAATCTTATTGCCAAATAAACCATGCATGCAATGATTATAAGCAACCCTTGTAATCACGTGGCAAATAACATTAGAGTTGTAAATAGCAGACATAGTAAGAGAAACAGATTATCTGATTCAGTTAGTATGGACCATATAAGATCGAGTTGTGTCTCTACAATCTGATTCAGCTGTATTGGTGTAGGATCGAAGGACCCCGGCTAGAGGGGGGGTGAATAGCCGAATTAAAAATTTAAAAGCTAACTATCTAACTAATTGCGGAATTTAAAGACAATTGGATAAAAGCAAGAAATTGACAACTAAACCTAGGTTAGAGCTAAAGTAGGTTAACAATCCTAGGTGACATACATCAATCAATTTCTAGTATGTAAACAACATATGAAAATACAAGTCAAGAGACAAAGGATATTTTCCCGTGGTCTCGGTGATTTGCCGATCACCCCTAATCCACGTTGAGGCGGATTCAAGCATATGAAGTGCTTCTCTCCTCAAGTATCCACTTCTCCACCACCAAGAAGGGCTCACAAAGAACAACTTGAGATAGAAAACAATCAATACCTTGAACCTCTCCAAACCTTGATTCCACTAGGGTTGCTCTTCACCGCTCCGGCGAGGTGAGCACCGCACCTCTCACAAGAATCCGGACATCCTTCACAAGCTTCTTGAAGGGCTCACGAATTTGACTCCTCCAAGCCATCTAGGAGGCGGCAACCTCCAAGAGTAACAAGTCGATAACGCTTGCTTGAGGATCCCAAGTGCCACAATGCTCAAAACACTCAAGATTAGGGCACTCACACTCACACACTTGCAATCTTTCCACTAAGGCTTTGTGTGAGAAGGGAATCAGCTCCAAAGGGTGTACAATGCTTTTCTCATAGCCAAAAGCCCCCCTATGCACGGTATAGAGGAGGTATAAATAGGTCACCCTTTGAAAACTAGCTGTTACAGCTTTCTGCGCACCGGACGGTCTGACCGTGACTCCCCACGGTCGGACCGTCGTACAACCCAACGGCTAGTTTGACTTTCAAACTCGTTCTGGCACGAGCCCGACCGTTGGGACACTTTCAACTTTTACCCGAGCACAAAGTCTCTGCCGACACCAGACATGCACCGACGGTCAGACCGTGGTTAACAACGGTCAGACCGTCGTGCCATCACCCGAGCAACCAGAGAGGCCACTCCTTTGGCCGTCTCTGGAGAGCATTGGCGGTCAGACCACGGGTCCTGGTGGTCTCACCGCCAGGAGTGACCTGCCAACCCCCCTTCTTTTACTCTTTGCTTTCTCTCAAGGAGATGGGCACACTCAACTCACACAGAACCACTCACAAAGATAGGAATTGAGCATTTGTGGCAACCATGGATACTCAAGGTCATTTCATCGACCCCTCTTGATAGTACGACATTTAACCTATAATCCGGTCACTCATCTCTAATCTCCTTGTGACCGGCAAAATAGAAAAACCCTATCAAGATACCTTTGCCTTGAGCCATCCATATGTATATTACTTCATCCATCATTCCATCCCTTGTTTTGACTACAACCATAATCATCTCAACAACGTAGTTAGTCAAAAATAAGGGTCGTCATTAATTACCAAAACACTAAAAAAGGGCCTAGATGCTTCAATCTCCCCCTTTTTGGTAATTGATGACAACATAAGAAGTGATATAAAGATAGTGAGCCGATAAAGATATTTAATAAAGAATTAAGGCTCTAAGGTGAGACACACGATAAGGATCACATGCTATAGAATTTTGAAGACATGAACATGTGAAAAAGTAAATGAACTCACCAAATGGTAAAACTCCCCCTAAATTGGTGCATTGATCAAGATGTATCATAAACATGGCAATGCACATTTTTTAAAAAAAAATTGGTAGAGTTTACCTTGTACCATTGGATGCGAGGAGGCAAAGAATAACCAATATATAACAATATCAATCATTTCAAGTAAGAACATCCTCATCATCCACACATTTGAACCATTAAGATGAGATGAACATAGATAATAAAAGAACCAACATAGTTCATCACATAGATAATAGAGCAAATGGTCCAAGGTGCAAAAGAAATTACCACCCAACATAGTGATGTAGTTCGACAAACACAAATAAGTTCAAATGTGCATGAAAGTAAGATACATATGAGATGCACATGCAAATGCAAGATAGATAGATCAGGAATCATGGCTTGCATCTTTGTTTCATTTTCTCCCCCTGACTCTAGCATCTCATCATAACATCACATCACTTCACATGTTCTCCCCCTTTGGCATCAATTGACCAAAAATGGTCAAGATTTCAATCATCTTGAGGAGGAGGTGGAGGTGCATACCAAGGTGGCTGGAAAAACTCTGGAGGTGGCACTGGTGCAGGAAAGTAGCCATAAATGTGAGAAGATAGAGCCTCGTAGTTAGACTCTAAACTCTGCATCCTAGTGGTGAGATCATCAATAGAAGTCCTAGCTGCCTCATAGGATGTCCTAGCTGCCTCATATGAAGATCTGGCTGCCTCATAAGAATTACGAGCCTCAATACTTGAGGCTTGTATCTGATCAAACCTCTGCATAACAGGCTGAAAGTACTGATCAAGATAAGTGGTCATGCCTGCAAAGAATGCCGGAGGCGGAGGAGCATAATGTGACCAATCCATCTGTGGAGGTGGTGGCACTAGGGGAGCATGTGGTGCCTGAGGAACCTCTACCTGAACATGTGCCTCTTCTTCCTCATCGTCTGCAGCTGGTGCCTCTGGTGGTGCTATGAGTTCTTGCTTGACTGAGCTAAAGGGCTGATATCGAGGATGTCTCTTGAATAGATGCCGAGTTGGAAAGTTACTCTTCTTAAGAATCAGAGACATAATGTAGGGGGCATAGTAAAGACTAGTCCTCACTGCCATGCTGTAGCTCTCTATCTCCTTCATAATAAGGAGCACCACATCAAACACCTGTCCTTGCATGACATAGTCAATAATGTTCCAATAGTAGTCCCGAATAGCCTCAGAATTTCCACCTCGAGGATAAAAAGTCATCCTCACTATCTTGTTGATGACCTTGGGCATATAGAGGAGACCACTGACATTGCCCAATTTCCTTATGTGAGGATCATCAACATAGTACTGAACCCACTCAGGCTCTTTAAGTAGCTCCTGCTCAAGCACATCAATTTGATCATGAGTAACATTATAGTCAATTTCATTTGCCTCAGCAAACTCTGCAAATGTGGCAGTAAACCTCCTTGAGTTAGTCATCCATGTCAACGTTTTGTTGGGGAAATCAACTTCAACAGTGACATAAAATTGTCGGATCACAGTTTCATTCCAATCTTGCTTATGTGCCACAAAAGCATGCAATCCCAAGTTTTGAAATTTCTCAAGTAGAGGACTGACAGTTGGAAATTGTGCAAGGTATGACCAGTCTGTGTACTTGTGAGTGAATATAGTTTTGTCCATCAACATACCATAGAATGCATCATGTTGCACTCGAGTGTGAAACTGAGGAGTGGGTGAATCTGGATCCTGAGAGTAAGCCACCTCCTGTCTCGCTCTATAGTACTCATGTGATGCCCACTGCTTCTTCTCTCTAGTGTATGCTGTGGGATCAAACAACAGATCATCTCCATGTGCCTCATCCATCTCTACTTCATTAGTGGACTGACCAAATTCAGAAGCATCGTCAGTTGCACTTTGAGAGGGAGAATAATCATCATCTGAACGGGGTGCCCTTCTCTTCTTGCTTGAACCGGCTTTGAACACGGACGCCACCACTTTTCTTACGGTGCGACGATTACTGAAAATAAGCGAGCAATAATCATGTATAAGCAACTGATAATTAATGGTCAGACATACGCATTGGATTTCCATAAGAAAAGCTGAGTTTGTACTCTGTCCTGCCCTGACAGTCTGACTGTGAGACTTGCGGTCAGACCGTCGGGTGAGGTTCGGCTGACAACTAACTGCACTTTGAAACTCTAGCCAAAATCTCAATAGTGCCATTAATTCTTCTTATATATGTTCAAGGATGTACTATGAAGCATTTCCACCCATCAATTTCACTAATCCATGGACATAATCAATAATCCCTAAAATGTAACCCTAGCATCAATGTTCATGAGAGCCACCAAATCAACTCTTAAAACTTTGCATAGTTGTTGTCATTAGGTCTAGGAATCACTTTCCAATCATCAAACAATCAATCCATGTCTCAAATATTCTATCCCTAGCAACAGCCCCTTGAGAGAGAACCAATGGAAACCATGGGGAGAGAGGAGAAAACGATGAAATACCGGTCACTCATGGCGGAGAAGTCCTTGGTGAGACCGGATCCGCTCTCGGTTGGACCGAGGAACCTAGGGATGGAGTTCCTCCAATGGAGGTCCTTGGAGGGTAAGGGAGAGCCTTTAGAGGAGCTACTTTCGGTTTTGGGAGAGTTGGGGATGAAAGGAGGACGAAGGGGTATGAAACATAAGAGACCCTCGCGGAACCGATCTGTTTGGACTCGGCCGAGGGTGACGGTCTGACCATGGGACGGTCGGTCTGACCGCTGGGACAAGAAGCAGCAAACAAACGAGTTCTGGTGCTCTGTTGGCTGACTGGTGGTCTGACCGTGACTGCCGACGGTCTGACCGTGAAAGAGATTTCTGAACTCTTGACTGCTGACAGCTGCACTCCTTTAAATTGCTCATCCAAATCAATTCACACCTTCTCCAAACATTCCAAACTTGCTCAAAAATGATAACTTAATGAATTCCATCATATCCAAGATGATTCCAACTCTTCAAGAAATATATCCACAATTCTTGATCATCCATAACATGAATTATGCATGCATGAATGAAATATTGATTTAATCATACAAAATTGCTATAACTTGCACAAATGACCAAGATGATGGAATGATGATATTTTTGGGAATGTATGAGTCTCATAAGTGTTTTGGAACCAATATATATGAAAACATATGATCCAATATGCTAAACTCACAAGGTGCCATATTAGGTTAAAAAGACGACCAAAAGAGGTTTTCACGACGAATTTCAAACCCAAATTTATCTTAAACGATGGATCATCTCAACAAGTTGTGAATACCAATTATGTTTATCATCACCATCTCTACAAGTTTTGTAAAAGGACTTTTCTCAAAAATGATTCGATAAGAAATTGAGAGAATAGGTGAGAAAAGGCAAAAGATGATCTTCAAAAGAGCTCAACCTTATGTTGGTGATAAGAAAAAAACTTCCAAAACATAACCAAGAGGCATAAAAGTATTTTGGAACAATACCAACCATTTTTCAACCAATAGAACCCAAAAATTTGACTTTTTAAACAAAATGAGCAAAAGCAAGACTAGTATGGCATCTTTGTTGATTTGTCCACATTATGAGGGTAGCAAGACACATGAGTGGTATAGTGCTCCCCCTAAATGTGTGAACTAACTTTCAATACAACAACATGGCATAAATGGCATGGCAAGATATACAAAATAGGTAGGCATGCATATATGAAGAGTATGACATAAAGCAACAAAACAAGGATCTAGGAGATATGTGAGAGGTCAAGAATATTTAGCTCACTCCGTAGCTTACAAAACCGAGCTTCTTCTAGAGGCTTGGTGAAGATATCCGCCAATTGATCATTGGTCCTCACACTTTCTATGACAATATCACCTTTGCTCACATGATCCCTTAGAAAATCATGCTGAATATCAATATGCTTGGTCCTCTTGTGTTGAACTGGATTAGTAGCAATCTTCACGGCACTTTCATTATCACACAAGAGAGGAATGCAATCAAAGTTAATCCCATAGTCCATTAGAGTTTGCTTCATCCACAATAATTGAGCACAACAATTTCCCGCGGAGACATATTCGGCCTCGGCGGTTGATAAGGCAACCGAATTTTGCTTCTTGGAGGACCATGAGACTAGAGAAGTTCCAAGCAATTGACAAGTACCGGAGGTACTCTTTCTATCAATTTTGCAACCGGCATAATCCGAATCCAAATATCCAATGAGAATAAATTGACCCTCCTTTGGGAACCACAAACCCATATCTTTAGTTTGCTTCAAATATCTCAATATTCTCTTGACGGCAATCATGTGGCTTTCTTTAGGAGCGGCTTGAAATCTTGCACACATGCAAACACTAAACATAATATCTGGCCTAGATGCAGTAAGATATAGCAAGCTTCCAATCATAGACCGATATAGCTTTTGATCAACCGGTTTGCCTTCTTCATCAAGATCAAGATGTGCATTCTTTCTCATGGGAGTAGACATTGGTTTTGCACTTTCCATTCCAAATCTCTTGAGAAGATCATTCACATATTTGCTTTCATAGATGAATGTCCCATTATTGATTTGCTTCACTTGTAGACCAAGGAAGAAACTCAATTCACCAATCATGGACATTTCAAATTCCCGGGACATCATTTCACCAAATTCTTCACAAAATTCTTGATTGGTTGATCCAAAGATGATATCATCCACATAGATTTGGCATATAAAGAGATCATTGCCAATCTTCTTGGTGAATAAGGTGGTGTCCACCTTTCCAATTTTGAAGCCCTTTGAGACAAGAAAATCCCTTAATCTCTCATACCAAGCACGAGGTGCTTGCTTGAGTCCATATAGAGCCTTGGACAACTTGTAAACATGATTTGGCTTCTTTGGATCTTCAAAGTCCGGTGGTTGCTCAACAAAGACAAGCTCACTAATTTTGCCATTCAAGAAGGCACTCTTCACATCCATTTGATATAGCTTGATCTTGTGATTAGTTGCATATGCAAGTAAAATTCTAATTGCCTCAAGTCTAGCTACGGGAGCAAATGTTTCATCAAAATCCAATCCCTCAACTTGAGTATAGCCTTGTGCAACCAATCTTGCTTTGTTTCTCACAACTACTCCATTCTCATCTTGCTTGTTCTTGTAAATCCACTTTGTGCCAATAACATTGTGATCTTGTGGCCTCTTGACTAACTCCCAAACTTCATTTCGGGCAAAGTTGTTCAATTCTTCATGCATAGCATTTACCCAATCCGGGTTTCTCAAAGCTTCCTCTACCTTAGTTGATTCACCACAAGACACGAAAGAGAAGTGTTCACACAATGCAGCAAGTCTTGATCTAGTTTGAACACCTTTGCTTACGTCACCAACAATTTGATTTACCGGATGATCTTTTGCAATGGCATGGTGGATTTTCGGATGACCACTAGCATTTTGTGATGGCTTGGAGGTTGAGCCATTTTCCAGTTGAAGATTTGACTCACCACCATCACTAGCTTGTGCTTGAGCACTAGAGATTGATGAATCTTGATTCACTTGAAAGAGTGATGAAGGGTTCACATTTGAGTCATCTTTATCCTTAGGCCTCACATCACAAATTGTCATGTTCTTCATAGCATTTCTCAATTCTTCATTTCCCACATCATTCAAATTTTCTTGCTCATCTTGAGATCCATTTGTTTCATCAAATTCCACATCATATACTTCCTCTACTAGCCCCGAATTTTGATTGTACACTCTGTAGGCCTTGCTATTAGAGGAGTACCCAAGGAGAAATCCTTCATCACACTTACTTTGGAATTTTGATAGTCTTGCTCCTTTCTTCAAGATATAGCATTTGCATCCAAAGACACGAAAATAGGAGATGTTGGGTTTTCTTCCAATGAGCAACTCATAAGGTGTCTTTTTCAACAACCGGTGGCAATATAATCTATTTGATGCATGACAAGCGGTGTTGATTGCCTCGGCCCAAAAACTATCCGATACATTGTACTCGGAGAGCATTGATCTTGCCATTTCAATCAATGTTCTATTCTTCCTCTCAACAACTCCATTTTGCTCCGGGGTGTACTTGGTTGAGAATTCATGTTTGATTCCCTTTTCATCACAATATTCTTCAATTCTTGTATTCTTGAATTCGGAGCCATTGTCACTTCTAATCTTCTTGATATTGAATTCATACTCATTTTCGGCTCTTTTGGCAAACCCTTTGAAAATGGTGAATACAATTGATTTGTCACTAAGGAAGTACACCCATGTATATCTTGAGAAGTCATCAACAATGACAAGACAATAGCTATTTCCACCAATGCTTTGATATTTGGTAGGGCCAAATAAATCCATATGCAACAATTCCAAAGGCCTTGAAGTTGACATGATACTGTTGGTAGGATGAGTATTAGCCACTTGCTTCCCGGCTTGACAGGCACTACATAATTTATCCTTTTCAAACAAGACATCATCCTTCATACCAACAACCAAGTTGTGCTTCACTAATTTCTTGAGTTGGTTCATTCCAACATGGGCAAGCCTTCTATGCCATAACCAACCCTTGGATGACTTTGTGAATAGACATGTGCTTAAGCTTGCCTCACTAGAAGAGAAATCCACAAGATAAAGATTGCCATGACGGAATCCCTTGAAGATAATACTATCATCCTTCACACTTGTAATCACAACGCCACTTGGTGAGAATTTGCAAATTAGATCAAGATCACACAATTGAGCCACGGATAGTAAGTTGTAGCTCAAAGATTCAACTAGCAATACATTAGAGATTGAGAGGTCATTTGAGATAGCAATCTTTCCCATTCCTCTCACTTTTCCTTTGCTATTATCACCAAAGGTGATCCTTTCACAATCGGAATTTCCTTCTTCAATTGAGGTGAACCTTTTCCCATTTCCGGTCATATGTTGAGTGCATCCACTATCAAGCACCCAATGCCTTCCTTCGGACTTGTAGTTCACCTACAAAACATATTTAGTTGTTCTTAGGTACCCAAATTTGCTTGGGTCCTTGGAGATTGGTCACCAACACCTTTGGCACCCAAATGGACCTTTTCTTTATTCCATTGCCAAATATGCCATTCATGTTGGTCTTAGCATGAACATTATTTTTACCAACAATCTTAGCATGCACAACATCATTGGATGATTTAACAAGCATGTAAGAAGGATCCATAGCAACATTAGCAATCTTCTTATCGGTGCACTCTTTTGCAAGATGTCCGGTATTCTTGCACATAGAGCAATACAAGCCACTTTCTTTAACAAAAGTGGACTTTTTAGCAACAAAGACATTTTTGTTCTTCTTGGGGATATATCCAAGACCCTCATGCTTGAGAGTGAACCGTTGACACTTCCACATTTCATTAAAAACATTTTCACCCTTGTGACACTTAGCAAGAGCATCAACAAGATGATCAACGGTGTCCCTTAATTCATGATTTTCAACAATAAGCAAGGGATCACAAGCATTCACATCATTCATGCAAGCATCAATCTTAGAAGAGCATGGTATAGCAAGTAAATCATCACATGAGGTAGATATGCTAGAAGAAGTAACATGAGCAATAGGCATACCATTAATCAAATTGCAAGACACACCGGCATCAATTTGGACCTTGTTGGTGTGTTGGGCTACATAAGTCTTATGAGTTTCCTCAAGCTTCTCATGAGTTTCTTTTAGATCCTCATGAGATGACTTTAGCTCATCATAAGCGTCTTGGAGAGAAAAGTGCTTTCTCTTCAAGTCCTTGTACTTGCTCTTTATATCCCCCAACACATCATCAAGTTCACTAAGCATTTCAACTAGTTCATCATAGGAAGGCTCATAGTCATCGTTGCATACCTTGGATTCACCTTTTGCCATGAAGCAATAATGTGAATTGAATAGAGATGGAGCTTCCTTGATGGCAATGCCGGCAAGATCCTTCTTGGAAGGCTTGTCATCTTCATCATCGGAATCAGAATTCGAACTAGCATCGGAATCCCATTCAACATAATAAGCCTTGCCATTTTTCTTATTGGAGAACTTCTTGAGAAACTTCTTCTTTACAAATCTCTTGTTCTTTCTTGGCTCATCATCATCATCATCACTATGATTCTTCTTCTTGCAATTTGTAGAGATATGGCCAAATTCTCCACACTCATAGCATTTCTTGTTTGCAAATGGATTCTTCTTGGATGACTTGTAATTTTTGTTGAATCCACCATACTTGCCTTTCTTCATGAATTTCTTGAACTTCCTCACCATCAAGGCTACATTCTCATCATCAACATCGGAGTCACTCTCTTCATCATTATCATCATCATCATCATTGTGAGACCCACTAGCCTTGAAAGCAACACTCTTCTTCTTCATATCAATTTGATCATCCCTAGAAGCCACTTGAGATTGCTTGAAGATATCATGAGTGAGAACTTCACCCAAGATTTCTGAGGGAGTTGTTTCTTCCAAATTTGATCTCACAAGCATAGTGACAATTGTTTCATACTTGGATGGCAAAGCTCTAAGAAACTTATGAGATATATCAACATTGGGAACATCATGACCAAGATCCTTGAGATCATTCACAATGTTGTTCAATCTTGCAAAGGCGGCCTTCAACTCTTCATTGGGCAACAATGCAAATCCTTCAAATTTGCCCTTGCAAATAAACAACTTGGCACTCTTGACCATCTTGGTGCCCTCATGAGCTTCCAATAGAGTGTTCCACATCTCATATGCGGTCTTGAGCTTGCACACTCTATGATATTCCTCCTTGCATAGGGACCGAATAAGAATGTTCTTGGCTTGAGCATTGGCCTTGATATTTTCCTTGTCGGCGGGAGTGGGATGTGCCGGATCAAGAACCACATAACCTTCTTCCACAATATTCAACACGGTCTCCCCCACGGCCTCAAGATGAATCAACATACATGTCTTCCAATAATCAAAGTCTTGACCATCAAAGAATGGTGCGTGGCCAACATTCACTGTGTTACTAGCCATAATCCTTCTCCCAGAAGATGAATTCCAATCAATTTAGGGAGAACCCGCTCTGATACCACTTGTAGGATCGAAGGACCCCGGCTAGAGGAGGGGTGAATAGCCGAATTAAAAATTTAAAAGCTAACTATCCAACTAATTGCGGAATTTAAAGACAATTGGATAAAAGCAAGAAATTGACAACTAAACCTAGGTTAGAGCTAAAGTAGGTTAACAATCCTAGGTGACATACATCAATCAATTTCTAGTATGTAAACAACATATGAAAATACAAGTCAAGAGACAAAGGATATTTTCCCGTGGTCTCGGTGATTTGCCGATAGAAAACAATCAATACCTTGAACCTCGCCAAACCTTGATTCCACTAGGGTTGCTCTTCACCGCTCCGGCGAGGTGAGCACCGCACCTCTCACAAGAATCCGGACCTCCTTCACAAGCTTCTTGAAGGGCTCACGAATTTGACTCCTCCAAGCCGTCTAGGAGGCGGCAACCTCCAAGAGTAACAAGTCGATGATGCTTGCTTGAGGATCCCAAGTGCCACAATGCTCAAAACACTCAAGATTAGGGCACTCACACTCACACACTTGCAATCTTTCCACTAAGGCTTTGTGTGAGAAGGGAATCAGCTCCAAAGGGTGTACAATGCTTTTGTCATAGCCAAAAGCCCCCCTATGCACGGTATAGAGGAGGTATAAATAGGTCACCCTTTGAAAACTAGCCGTTACAGCTTTCTGCGCACCGGACGGTCTGACCGTGACTCCCCACGGTCGGACCGTCGTACAACCCAACGGCTAGTTTGACTTTCAAACTCGTTCTGGCACGAGCCCGACGGTCAGACCGTCATCACCCACGGTCAGACCGCTGGGACACTTTCAACTTTTACCCGAGCACAAAGTCTCTGCCAACACCAGACATGCACCGACGGTCAGACCGTGGTTAACGACGGTCAGACCGTCGGGCCATCACTCGAGCAACCAGAGAGGCCGCTCCTTTGGCCGTCTCTGGAGAGCATCAGCGGTCAGACCGCGGGTCCTGGCGGTCTGACCGCCAGGAGTGACCTGCCAACCCCCCTTCTTTTACTCTTTGCTTTCTCTCAAGGAGATGGGCACACTCAACTCACACAGAACCACTCACAAAGATAGAAATTGAGCATTTGTGGCAACCATGGATACTCAAGGTCATTTTATCGACCCCTCTTGATAGTACGGCATTTAACCTATAATCCGGTCACTCATCTCTAATCTCCTTATGACCGGCAAAATAGAAAAACCCTATCAAGATACCTTTGCCTTGAGCCATCCATATGTATATTACTTCATCCATCATTCCATCCCTTGTTTTGACTACAACCATAATCATCTCAACAACGTAGTTAGTCAAAAATAAGGGTCGTCATTAATTACCAAAACACTAAAGAAGGGCCTAGATGCTTCAATTGGTACATATACAATCATAAAATCACTTGCAAAGCATTTTTTGTACTTTAATGTCTCAAGATCTTGATCTGTAAGAGCAAGCCTTATGAACATAAAAGGTTTTGATGTACATCCTGATTTGTTAGATGGAAGCACGGAAAACGAGTTGTAAATAATGCCACTTGCCAAATAGTTTTTCACTTTCATAATCATAGTCTATTGTAGCAGACAAGATTTTTAAGCCTTTAGACATTGCAATATTCAACTCATAAAATGAATCCATTGCTTTACATCTGCTGAGGATATATATGAGCATACTATCCAGATAACATAGAAGATGATTCCGTCTCAGCTAAGGAGTAAAGGATGCTACAAAAGCAAAAAATGTTCCCAAGTGGAAGAAAGAGGCTATGGATCTAAGCAGAGCAACCTGAACCCATAATTTCTAGACTACTGTGAATTCATTATTTGGTTCAGGGAACTTAGATTTGCAACAGGAAAAAATGTTACATATCGAGCATAGTGTGGAGTTTTCAACAGAATTATACCGTTTCAGTTATTAGTGGGTGACTGATTTCATAGGAGTGGGAGGGGATCTGCAAGCCATGAAATAGGGTAGCAACAATTCCTAGTCGATAAGGGCAATAGTAGCAAGCGTGCTTCAAGAAGATCCATGAATAAAGAATCGTATTATAATGAGAAATATTAATGAGATCAAAGGAATCAAGAAAGATTAATATCCAAAACTACAAAGAAGGCAAGGGACGATCGATTAGCGCATGAGGCGGGGCGTCTCACCTCGTACTGCTTGGCTGCTGTCACTCGCTCGCCACATCTCGCTTCCCAGTCTCCTTTCTTGCACAAAAAAATATTACTTATAAAATCTAGGTCACTTGAAGTATCTATAAGAAATTTCTTTTGAATTCTAGGCATGAATTACATGCTTATAGAAAATCTCCCCAAAAATTGAAAAAATGGATGAGCAAGTACAACGGCATCTGATCAGCAATTTGCTACCTTCTTCGTCGTCCACCACGGATCGCCGGTCTGCAGGCAACCATCTCATGCAGGCGCTGGCTGTCGTCTCTCCCCATAACGGCACCACTTGGAAGCCTAGCAACACGGGACAATGGTGGAAATCCAGACCTTTTCGCAATGGGATTTGGGCGGGTTAGAGAGGAGAGCTGCGGCCAGAGAGGCGTGGGCGAGGCCGCCACGGCGCTGATGTTGGAGGAGGAGTCAGAGGAGATCGACAGGAAAAAACCATGCGAAGGAGTACCCCGGCCATGTCACGGGGCTTGGTCTGTTCCTCCTCTTGGTTGCGGCCTCCGTTAGGGTTGGGGAGGGGAGAGGTGACAGACCGGCGTGAAGGCGCGAGCGCCAATCTCAGAGGAGGAGGAGGAGGAGGAGGAGGTTGCTGCTGTTGCTCGACGAGCGGGGCTGAGGGCATGGGCGCCCATCTCAGAGAAGAAGGCGCCACGGCGGTAGTGGCGGCTGTTGCTCGAGGCCGGGTGAGGAGGAGGCAGAGGATTAGGGCTCGGGGAGGGGAGGCGGGCGGGATGATCGCTGTGGACCCCACTTGTCGGCGCTGTTTTTTACATTGAGAGCAACGGAATAAGGTGGGACGCAGGATAAGCTGTATTGGATCTGCATCTAATGGTGAAGAGGAGGACCAAGGGTTAAGGAGAGGGGGGATGACGACCTCACCATAATTATAGGACTGATAAAGATTACGTGGATGATGTGGCTTGTAGAGAAATCTGGTGACTTAGAATGTTATCAGTAGCTCATTAGTGGTGGCTTCGTTTTTTTGTTTTTTTATTGCCCAGCACACGTGTCACGTGCCTACAGTCTAAGATGCCAGGTTTTGAATAGCTAGGCTTCTCTGCGTGTGCTCACGCCACCGGTCTTCGTGCCACTATCAGCACGCGGTAGAGGAGAAGCAACCCATGCTTCGTTGGCCTCCTTTCCGCCTTGCCAACAGGACAAAATGGTACATACTGAAATACGGAAGCCTGTAGGTGGGCCTAAAACCTTTTCAGGCATACATAGTGGCATATTTCCAACTTGAAGAAATTTATAATGACACCCACCCAATAGGTGAAAAATCAGTGGCAGATTTCCAAACCGTGACTAGAACCATTGGAAAGATTCAATTTGCCAAAACCTACTATATATGTGCAAGGGGACCGTTACATTTTCATTATTATGTCTGCTTCCCAAAGGCTGCCCTCCTTACCAGGCGCTAGCTAGTTCAATCATATTGAAAGTGATTATTAAGTTTAATTTAGTGACAAGAAAACAAACAAACAAAAATAAACTACAGGATATAAATTATTTAGTTGATATCACTTTCAGGAAAACAAAAAGGTATATCACGATCATATATTTTTTGCTCATTCTAAAGTATATGGAGAGGCACTAATATATAGGAGTTTTACTGTCTAAAATATTGGTCAGTAGTTTTGATAAACTATTGACCAGTAGTTTGAGAATAGTTTCGTAATTGCATCATTAATAAATGATTTTATACTTATTTGTATAATGGAAATCTGACCCTATACCGAATCATGAAAATATCAATTGATCTTCAAAAAAGTAAGGCATCAATTATTAATTATAGTACTAATTTTATTTTATTTATGATAATATAAAATAATTATTTTATAAAGCTAGCACTTTTATTTTTTCCAATATAAACTACTTGCCATTAGTTGTGTTTTAGATTATTGATGAATCCAAATCATTAGATCAAACTACTGGTCAGTAATTTATCAAAACTACTAGCTAATATTTTGGACAGTAAAACTCTTGATGTATCATATAAGAATGAAGCTAAAAACTCTAATATACCCTTATTTACATACTGATCGACTTGTAACTTATGATCGATGAAAAGATAATAAAATTTGCAGTTACTCAACTACTCACTAGTTAGTTAGTTATTTGTCAAAAGTAGTAGAGATCTAGTCGTCCACCTCTTCCAGTACTCGGGAGCATATGAGATGGTTTGTACCTTTTAGCTTTTTAGCGCATTGTGCAGTCAATTATCACAATACATCTTGACAAATAAATGAGCAGATGCCATATACATCACTTTTCTACCTAACATATGGCTCCTTTGCCTTGGTTCTTATCCTTTACGTGGATGACTGCATATGTGTGTCCTTGAGGAAGGTGGAGGAGATGTAAATATAGTAAAAACAAAAAAAAAGATACATTTACTCTCGAGGTTGCTACTGAATCGTGAGTTTACAAAACAATATTAAGTGAGATGCTATCTCGTTGTGTTAGAAAGAAGATTGTATTGTTGTTTACCAACCACTAGTGTTTAGTGTTACTTACTGGAAGCATCAGGAGAATGCGAACCATAAGCAGTCAAAATAAATTACAATGTCTGGCTTTCTATTACGCGTAAACTTGTTTTCTAGCTCTCATGAGCCATGCAAGAGAACCTAGCTAACACATCTAAGGTAAAATACAGTGCGAGTGCTTGACATAGCATGATGTTGTTCCTGCTAAATATTCTTTATATTTGTTTTCCTGAGATCATGTACAATAAGCAATGCAAGCTACAACATAGAAGTTGGCCCATAATGATGTTGGCCGCTCATGTCTCGTTTATTCTTTCTATTATCGTGAATCCTTTATACTTCTAACGGTACTATTGTGTTCATAGTTACTTTGTTCCTGGATGCAATTCTTGTTGAAATCTAAGCAGACCAACGCTGATACTAATGGATCTCGACATAGTATGCAGATATATACTTCTGATGCTTAGTTTTTATTTTGTATAATTGATCCACATAAAATACACACGCCATGTTTTGATGTAGAAGGAAATCATTCATAAGTTGAGTCAGAAATTATGCAGATAGGAGCAATATAATCCTCTAGGTTTAAACATCACTTAAAAATAAAGTTGTTGAATAGTCATTACAAGAATGACTTACGCATCGCTAGTACCAAAATGTCACAGGTTAATCATCTTGGCTGCAGCTGATCCGTGCATATCATGGACTGATTTGTAAAACAAGTTCACAAGTCGGCAGTTTGCAGGTTGACATTTGTTAATTATTCGGCTCCGGTTTGACCCTGACATATAGGTGAAGAGTGTCAGTGTTGGTGTTACAGCGGAAATGAATGGACACACTTGCTAGAACTATATTGTGTCCAACTGGCTCCATTTTAGCATTTTCGGAAGTAGACTTCGTATGAGCCACATATAACCAGATAATATCCGGTTCCCTTCCTCCACAAGGGTAGGGTATATAAGTAGCCTTTGATAGCAGTGCAATGCGTAGCTGCATACAGCTTTCTATACATCTATTCCATGAATTCTTCAGTCATTACGGCACTTTTTTTTCTTGTACTAAAAAATGGCAAAAAGCTTATTCCAGGAATGTCAATGCCTCTACTATGATTTTTTTTTTGAGATAAAAAGAAAGATTATATTAAATAATGACTGAATATATCTTCATGTTACAAGCACTCTGAAATACAGAGATATTATAACTAAATACACTCAGTATGTATCCAAAGCTCAATCCTAAACTTGTATAAAGATTCAAATAGATGACCACACATGCAAACACTCAGTAAACTGACTGATAACAGGAGCCCAGGGAATGGCGGCCAACATTCCTGTAGGTATAATTGAGCATAATCCTCTTCTTTTTCGTGTCTTCCTTCTTCCTTCTGCCACTGAAGAAGAAGAAAAAACATTGACCCTGATCTCACAAGCCCTTCATCGTGGTTGGGACTAACCACGATAAAACGGAGAAGGAACCAGAGAATTTTATTCCACACCAATAGCATCATCTTCGCCTTGATGTCGCCGTTCAGAAACCTAAAATTCCATATCGCCAAGACACGAAAGTTGTTGATGATATCGCCGCTAGGGATGGCAATAGGGACCCATGACCAATATCTGATGGGTTTTTACTCTATTAGGGTATGGGTTTGGACCAATTTCTCTCCCCATGGGTTCTTTAATGGGCTTTTTTCATCCCCCAGTGGGTAGAGTGGGTATGAGGGTATTTCTTTATAACCCATATCCGTCTACCCAATTCACCGTCGTCATAATCTTCCTTAATGCCGCCATAGAAAGACCAAATTCACCCTTTATCCTCGACGTGACCGGCGAGAAAAAGGAGGAAATAAATTCCCAATGCCGAATAACTTAATATAGAGAAGAACTCAAACCTAACCTAGGACTCAAACTAAGAAAAGGAAACTGGACTAAAAAGAATGATGAATCCCCTCTCCTCCTTGCCGCCGATATGGACACCGGAGGAGAAGGAGGAGGGGGGCCAAGCGGCGGCGGCAGGTGGACGCTTCTGGTGGCGGTGCTAGGTCAGGGCGCTACCCCTCAAACAGGTACCCTACACGGTGCTGTTAAGCGGCCCTCTACTGTGATTTTTTTGGCCAGGTGTAGACTGCATTTCATGTCAGAGATTATGCCTGCGTTGAGATTGGGAACAAGAAGGGCACCCCAGGCATGGAAAGCCAAGCGCCGGAGCTTCTTCCTGTGCCAATGCCCACAGGGATCTTCTGCTGTTGTCATAAATACTTGTAAATTAAGGAATGATTTTTTTTCTAGCATTCACATCAAATGTCTAAGTGAAATTGGCTTTGCAACATGTGCTCCATCAAAGATCAGTATGTTGTACCATTGGAATACGAAGAGTGCATTTTTTCATGGTTGGGGTGAATTTGGTACTGCAAGATGTGTTATAATGTCTCTGGCTTTGCTGTGCATCAGTTTCTTTTATTAAGTTCTTGATAAATATGCAAGTGCTTCATATTATTTTTTGTCCAACAAACTAGAGCAACCCATCTTCAGAAGTAAACTTTAAGGCATGATTCACGTATTATATCTTCCTTCATTGGTTCTTATCCTCCACAAGGGTAGTATATATGTACACATGTTTTGAAGGTTGAGATGTGCATTTGGGGTGATACCAGAGTACAATTGCGCAAATCCAGTTGCATAAAGTTTTTTGTGCTTCTTTTCCATTTATCTCTACTTTTATACTTTGTAGAATAGGTTTTGGAGGCATAGGGAAAAATCCATGCTGACGTTATCCAAAATGAGAATCGATTGGGCCACATGCAGCACTCCTATCCTGAGATATTCTCAAGTAGCCTTCGTATGGTAACATCGGCCAATTTCACCAGGCGCGGCCACCCTTCGTTGCTATACCAACGCCTCTACTGGAGTCTCGCAAAGGCCTAGGTTACTAGCCCATGTTTTCTCTCCACATGGACTGGCTGCCCCGGCAAAACGCGGGAAAATCAGCATGTGCGGGCCTCCTAAACGAGCCCTAACACTAATTCGTCTGCTGCAGTGTC
Organism: Eleusine coracana subsp. coracana; assembly: GCA_032690845.1. Lineage (NCBI taxonomy): Eukaryota > Viridiplantae > Streptophyta > Magnoliopsida > Poales > Poaceae > Eleusine > Eleusine coracana. The sequence goes on from CM064430.1 coordinate 6,619,289, forward strand.
AATCAACTAGGTTGGAGTTGGACAACACGCCGAGGCGTAGCTGCTTTTCCTGATCCTCTAGCACTTACAGTATACAAAGCATCTTTTCTTTCGTACTCAATCTGTGCGGCGCGTCTTATACAGAGCTCCAGCTTCCGCGCAGTTTATTGGACAATTCAAAGTTACACCGACGCATCACCTGTTGTTGCGCACGCTTTAATTTCACAGTTTTGAGCAGTGCACTTTATCTGTATGACTTTGGTACAAGCAAAACCAAAAAATGAAGAGAACTATCAGTCAAATTATTCTAGGGAAGTAGACCTTATCAGAGATAAATACAACAATATTGAACTCAGTAAAATTGTTTCTTCTTTCATTTTCTTGTGATTGCATTGTGCTTTCAAATAGAAAACCATGGCAGTTGCCTGAGACGGGTGCCCTAAACACATCTTAAAAGCTAATCTGTCAGTCTGGAGCAAACGGTATTCCACCAAGAGATCCCAAACACGCTCGCAATCTTTTCCTAGGCTCTGAAAAATTGATGAGCCAGATTTACAGCAGCATGTCATGCACCCGATCACTACAACAAAATAGCCATATGTGTCGTTTAGTAACAGCTATTAGTACCTGCTTTCAATCCGGCATAGAAAGTTGTTCTACCTACAAGTCATCCTATCTTCAAATAAACTTCAGTGGAGTGTCAATATGAAGAAGTAGGCAGAGAAGTCCATCTAGAAGAAATTTTCTTTCTTTTCTCATGGAGTACAAGCTAGAGATATGGATTAGCAACAACCACAGAGCTTAGCATTTCCTATGCTTCTATTCAAGGAAACACGTTGTGTTTGTCCTCCATCTATCTTCACCATTAGCTTTGGGAGGCACAAGAGAAATATCGATCATCTAGTTCAATATAAACAAGCTGGAGATGCTCATGTCAGCTCAGTTGCCAAGCAATTGTGTTCTACCAAGTTCAAAGGTATCACATTTCTGCTCCCATGATCACCAAAAAATACAGAAAAATTATTTCTACTCCCATCTATATACCTTGCATGTTAATCTCTCACTTCAGAAGTATGATGAAGAAATTCTCATGGAATTTGTTAACCATGTTGCCAGAATTATGTATGGAGTCAGAAAATCCAATTTATCGATTAGTTGTTTTTCTGTTTTTTCCGAACAGCTAAGGTTCACACAGACAGAGTTGTTTGCGGCTGCCATATGCTGCTTTAAAGGTTTTGAGTTGATTGTTAACATTTGCACCATGGAAAACTAGTATGGAATTATTTGTTGAGTTATTCGGACATGGATGCTCACAGAAAATGGGATAAACCATCAGTATAATTAACTACTAGATGCTAGACAAATTACTGAAAGAATTTTCAACCTTAATTGGAGAGAATAATTAGTATGAAGTACACACATGGCACTTTTTGCTATCTAATACAAGGCTAAGTGATCCCTACAACCTAACACTTTCCAGGTCTCTTGACACTGTTAAGCTATGGGCTTCTGAAACAAGCCTCCTAGTTAATTTACAGAATGGGATACTTTTTTATCTAGCTATCGATTCACAAGATAATCACCTTTAGCTGCAGTCAATCTGACGAAAAAAAGATAAGCACAGATAAGATATCAAGACTTCCTGCACGAAAAATAAAATTTGATGCAAGATGCTCTTACATTTCTGTTAATGTCTGTTTCCATGCAGCTATCCTAGTTGACGATAACCAGGTTGCCTCATCTGAAAGAAGGGAGACCAACCATCAAATTTGATGCCAGTGAAATACAAATAAAAGAAAATTCATCATGGAAATGGTTAACAATTTATTTTTATCAATTCCACTCAAGAAGAAAAGTAGTATCAATGGGATTCTGTGTCATTTGTCTGAAAAGGGACAGCAGCAAGAAAGTTACGAGTAAACATTACCAGACTTCCGCACCATGGTTCTGTTACTCCAGGATTAAATTCTGATAGCAAATATCACAACATATATATGTTAGAACATCAAGATGACTGAGTGATTAGCACCAGATAGGCTGACTGAGATACCTGGAAGAAATCTTCTGCTGTCATGATGATATGGAGGAAAATATCCAGCAACAGAATGGTGAGGCACGCCATAGCTGAGACATCATGCAAATTGAGAATCAATATGTTACTCTATGCCGACACATAAATAATGATGTATGGTGATAGCTTAGAATTGGAGATAACCTTGAAGTTGATGTAGCATAGGTACTATCATATCGTCCACGAGGATTTCGCCTCATGTGATAGGAAGAATCATCACCCTGGATTAAGCATAATCAGAACTAGCATGATGAAATCAAGAGTCATTCTTTCATGCTTATATGGTTTAGCTCACCAGTGCTGAAAAACCCCGTTTCTCTCTGAAATATGTGATGGGATTATCCTGAATATGGTATGGTGCTGCTCCAGAGAACGAAAGCATTAGCACTTAGGATTTAAAGGCCAATTAAGTAAGTGTCAAAGTTCTACTGAATTGCCGGAATGGACAGGTTCAATGTACCATACATGACATAAATGAAAATAAAGAAACTAGCTAACAAGAGCTACTAAATTGATTCAGTTTAACCATTTGCAGCAAGGAAGTATGGCACTCAAAATTGATTCAGAAAATCAATTAATCAGAGATAAGATGTCAGGTGATCCAAAAAGTGAACAATGTAAGCCAATCATTTTTACATAAGAAAATTTCTTATTTGCCACGGGCATTATGTGTATGGGAGACGGCTGTACTTTTCTTTAACCTAGCAAATAGATGAAAGTTTAAATAATTACGAACTACATACAACTATTTTCATTAGGCAAAATTAGTTTTGAAATATCTGCATGTATGCTATCACTGTTATATGATTAATTTTTGTTGTTCCCGAGCGCATCAATGAAGGGGGCAACAGGCAATGTATGTTGTGATATAAACACCCATGAATTCAAATCACTGAACTAGTAACTACTTCACATACCAGATAGATATTGAGAAATAATAACAAATAGTATACCAATTATATTGTTGAAATCCACGGAGCAAATGGTATAGAACAGAGTAATGACACAGGTAATCATGGATGAGGAATATATCTCAAAGTGAATGACAACATACTCAATTTCTGATCTTTATTCTGCGTACCCTTTCGGAAAGGTTTAGCCAGCGAGACTTTAATATTCACCTGGCATGAAGCACTAAAAATGTGAAAATCCTGCTAATAACAAAAAAACATTAATTTGACAAAAATATGAGAAGAGACCTTTGAGTCATTCTCAGAAAATTCTTGCCCATCAAATGATTCAACGCACAAGATAGCAGCCTCACGAGTAGTGTAGTGAATGTATGCAATGTCAGTACAAAGTGCCAAGCGCATATCGCATGATAGAACCACACGTTCGACCTTTCCATATTGCTTGAAGATTTCTGTCACCTTATCTCGACCCCAGGAATTAGGCACACCTTCCACAAAAACTGATTTCACCTAAACAGGATAAAAAAAAGAGAGAGAGAGAGACTACATCAGTTCACTAAGACTTCTCCGGGACTAGCCACTGAAAGCACAATGACACACGATGTTCAATATGACAGATACACAAGAATAAGGATATTGAATCACTGGTATAGAGTTTCTTTTTTTAGGTAAATATCGCAAGTAAACTACCTCATTTCTTTGTATAGATAGTTTCACTTAGCTGCTTTTCTGTTGCTGGATGCATGCTCTTTTGTACAGCTGTTTGTCATCAATGATATAAAGTAGTCCTAGGCACTCCTTGTATCAAATTGTTACAGCTACTAGCTCCTAAACTATTAAATATGGTTTATGCCTTTCTGAAAAGATATTGGACGACTGCACATGATGCCCTCATGTATGAACAAGAAATACAGAAGAGGGATTTATAATAACACTTAAAAAAAAGTTTCTTAGTTACAGAAGCCATATACAGCCTCCAGCCTTATTTGAGAGAATACGCCACAAATGTAATAGTATCTTCTATAAAATGACACAAACTGATTACTCCTCCGGTTTTAAAATGCTGTCGTCGGCTAGTTCATTTGTGAACTAGCTGACGACAACAAAATAAAAATGGACAAGTATCATGTATGTGTAGTTGGGGGAGAGAGATGAAAACCTTCTGCATATCTTTTTCATCTGGACCATTCGATGGTGTAGCCCATTCCACCGTTATTAGCCATTTGCCAAAAGCACCTTTCTTTGAAAGCTTTTTGTATGCCACCCGTGCAGCTGTAGTAGTCTCAAGTTCTAGATGTGCATACCCACGGTTATAGCCTGGTTTATTTGGGTCAGCCTTAAGCATAACACTATTAATGTTCTCAACTCCAATTCTCTTCAGTAGCTTCATGATCTGCTTTGAAGGAAAATAAATAAGCTTAGCAAACTTACAACCATTGAGGTGAATATCCAAGCAAACCATTGGCAGAAGAAAGAAAATGGTAGCTGTGGATGCAGTTATACTCACATCTTCTTTCTTCCATTTCCTGTCAATATTGCCAAGAAATATTTTACTACTTGTCTCAAGAGCTGCAACTCGACAAAGGCTCATGCATATCTAGTCATTTGTTACAAGAGACAAGGTGAGAGAAAGGCAAAGTTCAATAAGAATTTCAGAGAGAGAAAATAAGGTTGGCTGGAGGCAGTAAAACAGAGGCCACTCATAACTGACCCAACAATAACACAATGGATCTTTTGTACAGGCAGAAACAACAAGTCAACAACTTATAAACTCCAACACAAAAATAAACATATTATATAAGAGAATAGCATGTACTTTTCTATCCTCCATTGTCATTCCGATACTAACATTGTGGTCTATAAGGTTGCACCTCTTTGGTTATAATTTATAATATACAGAATAAAAACATAAATCTCTGCACTCTCTGCCTCTCTTGTTCTGTATTTATACAGATGGCAGCCTTAAGATTAAAGACAAATACAGTAATGCATAGTGTTCCATGAAGTGATGTCAATTATGTAAAGACACGATTGAACATATTGCAGCACTCAGTTAATAGTCAGAGCTATCTCAAGATATCAAGTATCATAATGGAAACTTCATGGTACATATGCAACATGACCAGACCACCTATTATGGTCTCAGTATCCACTATCCAGTAAATGGCATGGGACTTGGCAGTTGTCACCAGTCGATCAGATCCATGCATCTAATGTATGCCAGCCTATCTAGAAGGAGTATCTTAAAAGTAGGATATGAAGATGGTACCAAATTTCACAAACCAGACCTTTTTCTAAGAACTATTTTCAGAATCTGAAAAAATATGTCATTGCATAATAAAGTATTCAGATATAGCAAGCAAAGAAGGATTTGTTAGTTCCTAGCAGAACTGGGCCTGTACTCAGAAAACTAAGATGAAGTTGCGATGGTTCATTACCGGTACTGGCACTCGACTGGACTAACATGACTCAATACAATAATCTTTGCATCGTACAGATAACTTACTAGCTTGTAAGTCTAACTAATTATGATATGCAGAATGTCGAGAAATCTGATCCCAAGACTATTGTGATATCAAACAAATGAATTAGAATTTTCAGACTAAATTCAGAATGAAGATGAATCTGATCTAATATCATTGTGATATCAAAATGTTCATGAAACAAATGGATTCAAAGCACAATTTTCCATTTAATAATAATTCTACTGCACAAAGTGTGGGCAATGTGGTAACAAATTCATCCAAGAGGGTCAGGTCAGCACAACCTTCACATGGGCGAAATCTTCAATGGCCTTCTTCGCCTGTGCGGCCTCACGGAAGCTCACAAAGCAGAACCCTTTGTTCCTCTCTGCCTGGGCATCCATCACCATCCGCACCTCGGTGATCTCCCCCGCCTTCGCAAGCGCCGCCCTCACATCCTCCTCCTTCGCATCCCTGTCGAGGCCCCCAACAAACACATCCCTCATCATCCCCCTCTTCCTATCCGGCATCCCCGCCTCACCCCCTTCCTCACCCTTGCTCACCAATTTCCCCACCTCAGGGGCAACACAATCCTCCAGCTTACCAGGAAAGCTTCCCCCAATCGCCCTCTTCTTACCCAAGAATGCCTCACACGCAGCAACGGCACTGAAACCGGAAACTGGCTTCTCCGTTGCGGTTTTCCCCAAATTCTGGTTTTTGTCGCCCGCCTCATCCAGAACTGCATTTTGATCGGCGGGCAACTCGCTGCGCATTCCCCACCCGTATGCAATTCCCCTGCAGCAGCTGATGCTTCCCCCGCCGCAGCCTCCGGAATGGCTATCGTGCCCTTGGGGACAACCTTCTTTCTGTAATTCCGCACCTTTCGGATGATCCTCCGTTTCACCGCCGCGTCGGGAGGCGGCGGCGCGGAGAATTTGTCGTCCGCGGCCGGTGGCGGCAGCGGCGACGAGGGTATTCTCGCGAGCGGCGATGGGGCTTCAATCGCCGGCGGAGGCGCGGCCGCGGCGTCCGCGAGAGAAGGCGGGGTAGGGTACGAGACCGCCGGGGCGTCGGCGCCGGCTCTGGCGGCGGGGCTCGCGGGGACGGGCAGGGGAGGGGGAGGCGGGATGGGGGTGGCGGCCGGGCGCGGGGTCTGCAAGACGCGGCGCTTCTTCGGGGGCATCAGCGCCGACGGGAGCGGCAGCGACGGCGACGAGGAGGGCGGGAGCGACGGGGAGGCGGCCGGTGGTGCGGCGCGGCGGAGCGGGGGCGGGGGAGCAATTGGGGGCTTCATGGCGACGAGTCTTGAACAGTCGCTTACAGCCAGTCAAGAAGCCAGTGTGACCAGTTGACTTGAAATTGACTGACTTTTGAGACGAGGGACGGCGAAGCGTGTGTGTGGACGCGTCTTTTTTTTCTCGACCCTTTCCGATCTCGGCATAGTGCTGTTTAAATGGCCCGTATCGAGCGGGCTGGCTCGAAGCACACAATTTTTGGTCTGGCTCAAACATAATATGGCCTATTTAATTTCGTGCCGGATCGGTCCGACAAAAGGTTCCGTGCTGTGTTTGGGCTGAGGGGACGGTCCGGCAGGTAGTACGGGTACGGCCCGTTTACAACGAGGCATATAAAGTCTCGATAGTCCAGTAGAAGCCCGACAAGAAATACAGCTCGAAACTAATCCGGTAGGCCGAAATCCTTTAGACCGGTCCAATATGAGGCTAAACCCTAGACACACGCCACACGCACATAGTTGCACGACCGCTTCCGAGTCACGCCCGCTGCTCAGCTGCCCCACCGCTTTGCCGCCGTCGCTGCTCAGCTGCCCCCACCGCCATAGCTGGTTGCCCGCGACGATGTCGCCGCTACCGCGCCACGCTAATGTATCGCGCCGCCTCGCTACCCCGCGCTGCCGCATTGCGTCGTCACCATATCGCGATGCGGCTCAACCGTTTCACCGACGCAGCCGCTCGCTCTCACTGACACCGCTCCTGCCCCACACCGCCGTATCGCGACATCGACGCGACTACTGCCCGTCGTCGCGGCATCCTCACCCAACCGCATCACCCTGACGGTGTCAAGTCCTCATGCGTGTCGCCTACGCACGTGAATGGGTCGTCGTGCCTTAACGGGCCATCATGCCGAACGGGCTGGCCCGGTACAGCTGGTCTTTTTCGTGCCGTGCCATAGGCCGACACCTAGATACGTGAGCTGACACAGCACAGTCCAAAATAAATTACGTGTCGTACCGACCCAAAATTAAATGGGCCATATCTTTTCATGTTCGAGTTGTGCCGGGCCGAGCGGTCCGTTTGGATAGCGCTATCTGGACATGTCTTATACCTGTCCACCAAGTGGGCTGGCCTAAACGGTGGCGATTTGCTCAACACCACTGTTAAGCCCTATCCCCAATATTATTACTAAACACTTAAACAGCACCTTATCCTTAATACTACTAGCGAGTTGTTTCATTTTGCTAAATATAAAAAATGCTTTCTGGACATAATTTTGTACCCATGTTACCCATGTGCATGTCTACACTAACAAACATCTGAAAATTCTTTAAAAATTAAAAAAAAACAGAAAAATGAAAATATCACGTGCGAGCTCCGCCGCCGACGCCGGTCCACGCTAGCTCACGTGCGCCCACAGGAGCTCTGTAGCTGCCGCCGACCCACGCGCGCGAGCTCCGTGGTCGCCTGCTCCTGAGCACCCGCCACCGCCTGCCTGCGCGCGCGCGAGCTCCCGCCGAAGACTACCCGCGCTCGAGCTCAGCTTCCCTCTAGCCCACGCGAGAGAGACCGCCGCCTCTGGCCCACACCCGCCAGCGCCCGCCTTCGCCCGCCAGCGCTTTCCTACGCGCGCGCGAGCGTCATCGCCACTCGGCCACGCGCGCGTTGGCCTCTGCCGCCACCGCGTTAAGCCCCCGCGTGTGCGAGATGTAGCTACCTCTGGCCCACGCCGTCGCCGCCTGCCTGCACGCCTCCACGAGATCCACGGGAACGATGCGAAGGATTTTGACTGAGGTAGAAGACAGAGGGGTAAAACGGGGACGAAATTTACTGTTGTGTGTGTCTTTGGTACTGAGGAGAAGGAGACTACTTCACAAGTGGTATTGGGGAGATGGTTCTTTTAGTAATGGTATCCAGGATAGGGTGTCCTTTATGGATGGTGTGGAGGCAATTTGCTCGGCTAAATAGATCGATCCAAGAAGCGATATTTTTATCTGGGCGCGAGTACGATCCAATCAAGTTAAACAGCTCATGTTGATGCGATCATTGATCATGCTTGGACGGAGATCAGTGTCTTGACTCTAAATCTCTACTTAAATAATATACCAAGTAAATTTTATCTTTTATCTACCATATTTCTTTTCTTCTTCAAAAAATACCAAGTGAATCTTATCTTTCATCTACGACCCTTTGTATATCAAACACAGTCGAAATCCACCTACAACCAAAAAAGTCGTCTATCTATCACGGGCTCGAATCATGCAGCCCATCCGGTGCAAGGAAACCAAACATGATGCACTGTGTCTATTGAGCCTTGTTCCTACTTCCTACTCTCATTCTGGCCTAGCGCTATGCAAGCAACAAAACACAACCTATGATTATATTGTATCTATCTTTCAAACTATCTTACTTATCGATGATCCTGTATTGATGACCACATGGTCATGTACTTAATGACAAGTGGTCTTTTATAATATAAATGATTAAACTTAATTAAAAATCAATAACGACAATAACTTAAAAATAGTGTGAGTAGCTAGGCATATATGTTTTTTATTTGAAAGGTGAAAGATATTAAATCATGGCAGTGATTCATATCACCAAGATAACTTCTTACATCAAAGAAAATCATGTGGCCTATTAGGTAGGGACATGAGAACAAGTGGTTTTAAGTCCACGTTTCACAACTGCAAACATCCAACGTAGTTCATCATTTCTTCTTGCCATTTATCGTGATTGTCCTAGCAACGTCCCCGTTGTCCCTACTCACCTTTCATTTGCCTACAACTCTAAGTGCCTTTACACGTCGTCTCTCCATCACCCAGTGCTATCCTATAATAACTTTTCTATGTATGCTGCTAAGAGCAATTCCAACCGTGCTCCTATTTGATCTCCTACCCTACTTTTGAGAGTGGAAGATGAAAAAAGATGCTCTGGAAGTGAGTTCTTGAAACTCATCTTGATAGAAGACCTGTTATATATTCCCTTTAATTAAGTTCTCACTTAAGCCCCTACTTAAGGAAGCACCAATATATTGCTGACACTTGGTGTTCCCCACATTTAATTTATAAAAGCAAAGGGAGCAACCACCAGGGCTGAAGTTACATAAACAATTTACCAGAACAAAAAAAAAAGTAAAAAGAGAAAAAATTCAAAACGTTATACTATTTTTTAGGAACACCAAAGTGAAAATGTTATTACATAGAGGTAACCAGAAAATACCATCCCTCCTCTTGAAGCTGCATTTTACAAACATTTTCCTTCTAGCAAGGCATTCCTCAAAATGATAGTGGTTCAAAACGTTATACTATTTTTTAGGCAAGAACAAACACCAAACATATTAGAGGTGGACTCGGATCCTCTACTGTGCCAGAGGAACGGCAACCGTGACATGCCCTGCAACATCCTCCCTCTGAAATCCATCTGACGCTCAGCGTGCAGATTGGCTTGTCACCGTATCTGTAGCCCGATTACCTTCCAAACAAAACTAAGTTGCTTTTTCTAATCTGCCCTTGGCGTGAAAACTGTCGGACACAACCAAGTTTAGCGCCGAAAAATAAACTACTCTGCTTAGGAAAGAACAGGCTGTAAATGTGATGCTTGATGATGACGAATATGCAGGCCATATTTAAATTACAGAAAATCCCAACTGTTTGTTGAATCTAAATATAAGTTCAGTCATCAGAATGATACTATGCTAGAATTGCACCTATACCATTAAACAAAACATTGGTAAATATAATATGTTTGGGAGCTTTGATAAGAATCTGAGCATGGAAACTAAATTTATCTGACGATAAGCAGTAGACCTAGATGTCCAGAGAAAATCTTCAGCATATATATCTTCTGTACCAGAACCCTACATTATTGAGAAAATTAGCTAACAACGCACAAGGATAGATATATTAGTATACTGAATATGCTAAGCATAACTGTATAGGAATATACCATTAACAAATCAGTATAGCTCTTCATGGCTATAGAACCTTGAAAGTGTTCCTCACTGCTCACAGAAGGTATAGTTGCTCCCACATGAGTTCCTCCTGTTTTGATCTCGTGGTTTGGTTGCTCAACAACAAAATATAGTGTGGAAACAAAGTATTAGTCCACAAATTATTATAATATGAAAACAAATTGAAGAAACTAAAAGAAAGTATAACATACTAAAAGTTTCAAAAAGCCACTTGAAAGAGTCAAATGTTTCATCATATAGAAGAGTAGCACCAAAAATAGTAGTTTCTCCAAACTGATTTTTTTTTTTTTTTGAAATAAACAACAAGGGAAACCCCTGTTGTGCTTGGTAATATATTAAGAAAACATAAAAGTAGCACTATACAACTCACTCAACGCTGTACAAAGCAGCCGACCCCACAAAGGCTCAGAAGAGCAAAGAAAGAACTATACAGTATAGTATGGATTAGGAGAGAAGTTGTATCAGATCACTAAAGACCTGCTTTTTAGCAGTAGGCATTCTGTGGCTTTGCAAGGTCACCTTAGTCAAGAAATTTGCTTTCCATCTTCCGAATGATGGCCTTTTTTTGTTGAATATCAAACTACTTCCATATCTGCCAAGCAGCAATGGTGAATACCTCCATGAAGAATTGGTGTTGAGCTGCTGTTTTAGCTTCTTGCATCATATTGTAGAACTCTACATTTAGGTTCTAGTGAATGTTTAGATGGGCCCAACAGGCCTGGCTGAAGGGACAGACAAAGAAGAGATGAAATGTTGTCTCCTCACACTATTGTTGACATAAAACACATTTGTAATTATTGCCTTCTATCTTGTAGTTCCTTCTGTGTAGAATATTTCTTGTGTTTAGTCTGTCCATTAGGAGAAGCCAAGTGAAGACTCTAATCTTGTTGCAACATTTGGACTGCCAGAGCCATCAAAAGGGCCTTGGCGGTTGGAGGTGTCTGAAGGTAGAGTGATAAAACTTAGATGCGGTGAACTTGTTCCCCCATTGGTAGGTCCAAATATCCTTTTCTTGTTGGTCCTATATCTGCAATTGTTGTATGAAATCCTAAAATAGAATGAACTCCTGGTGAGCCTGGTAGGAGAGAGGGAGATGGAAGTGCACAACATGGTCCTCCATTAGAAGGAAGTGAGCTACTGTAATCAGCTTGTTTCTTGTGAAGGTGTACAATCTCGGAAATTTTTCCTGTAGAAGTGATCCATTCCAGACATCACTGCAGTAGAGGACCGTTGTACCATTCCCCAGTGTGCATGATACAATGCCTCTAAAGATTTCGCAGAGTTTTAGGACATCTCACCACCAGAAGGAGCCTTTTGCCTTCGCTGATTGTGGTAGTTGGCCATTGGCATTATATGTGTTCCAAATAAGTTTTACCCATGGGATGTCTTGCTGGTTGAAAATTTATCCAGGTGCTTAAGCTGCAGGGCCATGTTTTGAGTTTTGAGGTTTGATTATTCCTGACCCTCCCTTTTGTTTTGGTTTGGTGCACTTCTTCCAAGCTATCATTGGCTTACTTTTTGCATTACTCTTTGAGTTTCTCCACATATAGTGTCTCCTTGCTCGCTCAAAGTATTCTAACACTATTATTGGAACTTGCACTACACACATTGCATAAGTCGGCATGGCCAAGAGGACTACATTAACCAGTTGTAGCTTTCCTGCTTGAGTGAGCATTGAGGAGATGGATGTGAGCCTCCTTTCTGTCGTGTTCATTATTGGTCCATAGTGTTCTACCCTTTGCTTAGTCGAACCCATGGGTAGACCAAGATAGGTGAAGGGCATTGTTCCTATAGTGTAGCCAAATATGCCGGCCAAGTTTGCGGCCATTTCCATGCTCATATTCAGTGGGATCATGCAAGATTTGGAGTAATTAACCCATAGGCCTACTGTGAAAAGCTTTCTAACAATCCCTTTAGGCACCATAAATCTTGTTGTGAGGCTTTCATTATAAGAATTATGTCATCTGCATATTGTATGATTAGGAAGCCAGCTTCATCTTGTGGTGGTAGAGGCATTTGTAATAACCCTTGTTCATGTGCCTTACTAATGATACATTGCAGGAGTTCTGCTGCAAGAACGAATAGGAGGGGGGATAAGGGGTCACCTTGGTAGACCCCCCTACGCTGATGTAGCTGCTTGCTTGGCACTCCATTTAAGAGGATGGACATGGTTGCTGTTCAGAGTATTTGTAAGGTCCAATCAAGCCACTTTCCTGTGAGTCCTAGAGCCTGTTGCATGCACATGATTGTGTTGTGTTCCACTGTGTCAAATACTTTGGCGAAGTCCAACTTGAGGATGATGATCTCCTTTTTGGTGTGCTGGCATTGGTGGATGTATTTGAAGGCCCATGCTAGGTAATCTTGTATGGTTCTTGTTTTGATAAAACCGTATTGATTCTTATGCACCAGAGGAATGGTTTCAACTTGTAACCTATTGCCCAATAATTTTGTGATGATTTTGATGATGCAGTTAATGAGGGAGATGGGTCTGAAGTCATTAATTGTCACTGGGTTATTCACATTTGGCACTAGGGTGATGAATGAGTTGTTGATCGCAGTTAGATCCACTATTCCCTCAAAGAAGTCAAAACAGAGCTTATAGACATCTTCTTTTATGATATGCCAAGATTTTTTTAGGAACAAACTACTGAATCCATCAAGCCCTGGTGCCTTATCAGACGATAAATGTTTGACTATATCATCAATGTCTTTGGTGGTGAAGGGTTGTGAGAGGTGTTGAGCGCTCGAGATTGTATCAATTCTTCTAGGTTGTAACTCATTTGTGCATCCTCTGTTTGGCCAAGCCGATCTTTGTACTCATCCCATAGAGTTGCGGCTTTCTCACTATGAGAGGTGATTGTTCTTCCATCCGATAGATCCAAGCTTGTAATCGTGTTGATCCTATAGCGCTATGTGGCAGCTGCATGGAAGAAGTGGGTTCCTTCATCTCGAATTTTGTTCATTGAATTGTGTACCTCTTTTGCCAGTAATCGTTTTTGCATTGTAGGAGTTTGAGGATATGTTGCTTTAGGATTGCTCGGAAGTTTGCTTCTTGTAGGTGCAATGGTCCATTCTCTTCAAGTGCATCAATGGTTAGGAGCACATTGTCACACTCTTTTAGATATTCATTTAGCTTGGATAAGTTGCTGCCCCATTGTTTGAGTACTCGCCTAAGCAGCTTAAACTTTGTTGCAATATGAGTTGCAGAGTTGCTGGCTCTAACTTCAGTGTTCCACACTTGATGTACCAATTTAGTGAATTCGGGATATTCAATCCAGTAGTTCTCGAATCTGAATACTTGAGATTTCGGGATAGTTGTTCCTATTTGCGCCATGCAAGGTATATGATCTGAGGTTGGCCTGGAGAGAGGTAGCAGTAGAGTCTTGGGGTAATCAAGTATCCAGTTAGTCGACGTGAAGCACCAGTCTAGTTGTTGCAGCAACGGATCATCTTGCATATTACTCCATGTGTAATTTCTGCCCTTGAGTGGAATTTCTTGCAACCTGTTGGTGGTTTCTATGTACCCGTTTTATATGCCAATAACCACCAACATCGTACCATATTCTCATTATAATCATGTGTTTACCTCTAATATTGACGATTTCCATATGTAGTGTTATTTTAGTGCTTTATTGCAGAAACAGGTGAAAAGACGATAAAATGACTCTTATATGAGAAGTACCGACATGAAGCCCGACTTGCCGTACAAGGAGGGCTTTCCACTAGCCCATGAAACTTACAAGACACACCTGGACGTCCATGAGGACCAATGTGCAAGCCCAAGATCTTGGCCCAATGCATAAGGATTTCTAGAAGGTTTATCCGGAAGGAAAGTTCAATTCGCGGAGTCCAGAAACAGCATTGTATTGTCATGCGATTTCAGAGACAAAGCCGTGGTTAAATGGGAAACCTCAGAATACCGAAGTTGAAGATCTCATCGAGAGGTTTCTGAAACATATATTATTTACATTTATTAGACTATGGAGCTGGGAGATATAGGCCCCGCAAGGCAGAATGCATAAAGGAATCCGAATCAGAACAGATATTTTGGTATCGCAATTTTGGGTATCTAAACATCCAAATCTGAGGATCCAAATAATATCAAAGTTGTATATCTTTTCGAGGGCTACGCGATAGAGTCTGGGTTTGTCTCATTTGGACTCTGGAAGCATCAGTTATAATTAAAGTAAGTCGGCGCAATTTATGGAAGGTACGAAACGGACTTGGATTCAATCTCTATAAGCTAAACTTGGAGGCCAGGCAAGGGAGGACGTGACCAGCGGCTATATAAACACCCATATAATGTCTAAGGCAAAGGGCACGATGAGACAACAGGGGAGAATTAGGCTATAGGAGCCGCTACATATCACCAGGAGGCCACCAGAGTTGAAGAGCCACCAAATTGAATAGATGTAGTCTAGTCGGATAGGGACCCTGCATGGTGCACTACACCGGAGCTAGGAGAAGTAGAGCCATGTACCTTAGGAGTCATGAACGATGCATCATGGTTGCGCCAATCGGCGCACCAGTTGCACCGATCGGCGCGTCCCTGACGGTGATGAATATCGGTACAGTTATCTATCTTGATTCTATCCTTGGCTGCAATTTGTGTTCGTCTAAATTGATTGATCTTACATGCACTTATTTAACTGCTTAGAGGTACATCTAAGTATTTAGATGCTCTCTTAATCGTGGTGATTAGGCTAGTATCCGGATCTTGTATGAATCATAATTGCTTGATGATGCTAGGGTGTGGTTTAGTTGTGACAGAGCTAAGCTTGCGCATCACTTTTAGATAGTCAAGTAGGGTTAAGATACTCACGTGATTAAGGGTTTTCTCTCGGCAGCGATAAATCGGGAGCCGCTCGGAAAGCAGGGTGGTCTTGCTCATCTTTGGTATTTACCGATTGTTTAAAGTGCCAAGTAAGCTAGAATTAAGATGATAACGACTACTGCTTCAGTGCCGATCGGCACACCAGTTGCGTCGATCGGCACAACCTTTCTTCAACCGCTAGATGCATATAGGCTAACTCCAGGTGATACTCCTTGGTCGATATGTATGCTCCTACTCCCTAAGCTTTGGATCAGGCACACTTTGGCTCAGGTAAGACTTTGCGCCGATCGGCGCACCAGTTGAGCCAATCGGTGCAACCTCCAATTTTCATCTTCTTTTCATGCTCACGTATGTGCAATATGTACTTCATGATAGGATTGATTTGCTAGATGAAATAGTAAATTCTAAACACGATTCTCTTCTGATCCCTGTGGATTCGATTAAACCTTGGAATACTCTAAAGAAAAAAGTGCTACAATGTACACCGTCCTCTTGCGGTATATAAGTGGGTGCATAGTAACGACCAACGGGGTTTTGCAATAGCTAAGTCACATAAACATGGTATGTAGACTTTGGTTATTAACGAATTTCATTTAGATTGCTAACAATCTAGTTGTAAGCATGGTGCTTAGAGCTAGTTGTAAACATTGTTCTTGTTTAGCTTCCACACCGCTAACCTTCGTTGCTAACATGCTCGTTTGCTTTGCTTCAAGTCCAAATGATGAAAGCATTTTGATCCTAGAATTATGTACTTGACACATTCATTTAGCAATTTTATGTGAACATGGTGTTTAGATGAAATTGTGGAACAATATTGATTATAGTCTTGTTTCTTTGCTAACATTATGATACTAACTCTATGCATCCACACTTGTGAACACAAGTGCACTTATTAGGATTTTATTTTCTTTTTGCTACTAGAATTAAAATGCCACAAGTTGAACTTTTGAGGTTGTTGCTAGACGGCAGATATTGTTCTATCCTCGACCATCATATCGGGGATAGTATGTGTATTTCAATTTATTACAGGAATGAAAGAAGTACTCTTGAACGAGAACAGTCGAAGAAAACGAGGTGACAATAGCCGCATATACAAGAGGGAGCATTGGGACAACGCATCAAGGCTGGAGATGGAGGTGATGAGAGGCACCACCGTCTGCGCCGATCGGCGCATCCTCGTACCGATCGGCGCATCCTCTCTGCCCCTGCTATCACCCTTCTTTCGTGCAATCCAGCAAGATTTTAAGCATAGGGGAGGCACAAGCTGAGGTTCAATCGATTAAAATGCGGTAACATCCCTTTGATTCTTCACTTCTCCTAATCTTATTTTCTTCTCAAACCTGTACTTGCTGTCTACTTTCAATTTTCGTTTTGTTCATGCAAAAGGTTATTTGTAATTTGTCACTCAGAACATAGAATGGACAATGACATATCCCTAATAGCTACCTTAGGATGATCAAATGTTATTAATTTATCTAGGGAAGCTTGCCTGTATCATCACCGTTGTCTTATAATGCTTTCACGATGAATAAATGCATAACTATGATGAGGATCTTTGCTAGAGATATGATGAAAGTTGCTATTATTATTAGAACTTGCATGATTCATTGCATATAATTATCCACCGCTTAATTTTCAACTAAGCACCAATTTTATAAACTCTATTTGCTTTAGTGGTGGTATTTGTTGACAGATGTTTTGATAAAGACCCCATATGGTTGAATTGTTTTTCATGACAATATGCTTTGCTCTCTAAGAAGAAAACTCCAACATAGCTAGTGAACTTAATAATTTTTGGAAAACTATTACATATGGTCTCTAACCCTTACAAATTTTGCTCTCTTGTATTGATCATACCTACCAAAGTCAAATCTGCTATACTTATATGATAAACTTGTAGATTGCAACATGTAATTTGGTGAGTCGTTTCAAGTTTGTGTTCTTTTAGTATGAGACTTTGAAGTTGGTCATTTTGTTTGCGTAACTATCGCTTGTTTGCTAGCCTCTTCATATTTAGCAATGCTCGCTAAATATTCCCATCTGTAAATCCATATTTCTCTTGATGATGTCCTCTCCTTGTCCACAACCTATGATATGAGTTTCTTGTCGAGCCGTTGCACTATTTCTATGGTTTTATGCACAAATTATCAAGACCTCTAGCTGAAGGCATTGATTTTTATCAATAAACACCTCTGAAGACTCTCTGAAATGCAAAGCATTAATAGAAGGAGAAGACAAGGCAGAATCATATATGTGCCGATCAGCGCAAGGAATAAAAAGCGCTCTGCTATCTTCAGAAATTAATTATATGTGTTCCAGATGGTCGAAGAGAAGAAATAAAGGATTTAGCTAGTGCTTATTTTTGTCACTCCCTTTGCTCGAGGACGAGCAACATTTAAGCATGGGGGAATGGACGTTATTCATCATTTTGAAGCACTAACTAATGGACTTCAAATATTGTTGAAGGAAGATCAAGGATGTTTCAAGTTATATCAAGTTGCAAGAGAGGAATTCACAAGATTTGTGCATAAACCATTATTCTTTAAGTAAGTGCATTCAAATTGGCTAAAACTCTATCACTCCAATCATGTGCAATCCGATTTCGAGAACTTCATTTGTGTCTTGAGATCATTCTTTACCTTTTGCACATGTCCACCTTTCAAAAGCGTGTGTTTTTCCTCTTCTTCATAATGTTTTCCAATGGCCTTTTTGACAAGTCTTTGTAAAACCAATTAGAACTATCTCGTGATTTAACAATACTCTAAATTACATTGTTGCTAGTTGTTTTCCTACCAAGCTACACATAAAGTCTTTCACCAAATATTTGTAGATAGGATCACTTCTAGTTGTTTAGCTTGTGAGATTTGTAAGATGAGTGTTGCCTTAATTCTTTGCAAGAGAGCATTTTTGTTTGGATAAATGAGACTAAATTTTTGGAAAAACTTTATTATTTAAGGCCTAGTTTGAGGAGCAATTTGATTTGAGAGTTGAAGCTACTTTATTTGATCATTGTGGTCGGATCTTAGTCATTTTCTGTTCCCCACTAGTATCTTTGAGTAGTAGAATTGGTGCAACATAAAACTTTTTGTGCTACACTCTTAAAGCGGGTTAGATATGCATGTGCCATGATGAATACGAGTGAAAATAATATGATTGCAACGCTGATCTCTCCTTGAGGGTGATTTATTTGCTCAAGTACGAGCAAAGGTTTAAGCATGGGGGAACTATTAGTGGTTCCTATGTACCCGTTTTATATGCCAATAACCACCAATATCGTATCATATTCTTATCATAATCATATGTTTTACCTCTAATATTAACAATTTCTATATGTAGTGTTGTTTTAGTGCTTTATTGCAGAACCAGGTGAAAAGACGACAAAATAACTCTTATATAAGAAGTACCGACATGAAGCCCGACTCGCCGTACAATAAGGGCTTCCCACTAGCCCATGAAGCTCACAAGACACACCTGGACGTCCATAAGGTCCAATGTGCAAGTCCAAGGTCATGGTCCAATGCCTAAGTATTTCTAGAAGGTTTATCCAGAAGGAAAGTTTAATTCACGGAGTCTAGAAATAGCACTGTATTGTCACGCAATTTTGGAGCCCAAGACGTGGTCAAATGGGAAACCTCAGAATACCAAAGTTGAAGATCTCGTCGAGTGCTTTCCTAAATATATATTATTTACATTTATTAGACTCCGGAGCTGGGAGATATGGGCCTCGCAAGGAAGGCTGCACAAAGGAATCCGAATCACGATAGATATTTTGGTATTACAATTTTGGTTATCTAAACGTTCGAATCTGAGGATCCAAATAATACCAAAGTTGTAGATATTTTTTAGGGCTACACGATAGAGTCCGGGTTTGCCTCATTTGGACTCCGAAAGCATCAGTTATGATTAAAGTAAGTCGGCGTAGTTTATGGAAGGTACGAAACCGACTTGGATTCAATCTCTATGAGCTAAACTTGGAGGCCAAGCAAGGGAGGACGTGATCAGAGGCTATATAAACACCTATATGACATCCAAGGCAAAGGGCATGATGAGACAATAGGAGAGAATTAGGCTATAGGAGCCGCTGCACATCACCGGGAGGCCGTCGGAGTTGAAGAGCCACCAAATTAAAGAGATGTAGTCTAGTCGGGTAGGGATCCTGTGTGGTGCACTACACCAAAACTAGGAGAAGTAGAGCCATATACCTTAGGAGTCGTCAATGATGCATCATGTCTGCACTGATCGACGCACCAGTTGTGCCGATCGGCGCGTCCCTGATGGTGATGAATATCGGTACAATTATCAATTCATGTTATCTATCTTGATTCTATCCTTGGCTGCAATTTGTGTTCATCTGGATTGATTTATCTTACATGCACTTATTTAATTGCTTAGAGGTACATCTAAGTATTTAGATGCTCTCTTAATCGTGGTGATTAGGCTAGTATCCGAATCTTGTATGAATCATGATTGCTTGATGATGCTAGGGTGTGGTTTAGTTGTGACAGAGCTAAGCTTATGCAACACTTTTAGATAGTTAAGTAGGGTTAAGGTACTCGCGTGATTAAGGATTTCCTCTCGGCAGCGATAAATCGGCAGCCGCTTGGAAAGCAGGGTGGTCTTGCTCATCTTCGGTGTTTACCGATTGTTTAAAGTGGCAAGTAAGCTAGGATTAAGATGATAACGACTATTGTTTCAGTGCCGATCGGCACACCAGTTGCACCGATCAGCACAACCTTTCTCTGACCGCTACATGCATATAGGCTAACTCCAGGTGATACTCCTCGGTCGATGTGTATGCTCCTACTCCCCAAGCTTTGGATCAGGCACATTTTGGCTCAGGTAAGACTTCACGCCGATCGGTGCACCTGTTGAGCCGATCAGTGCAACCTCCAATTTTATCTTCTTTTTATGCTTAGTATGTGCAATATGTACTTCATGATAGGATTGATTTGCTAGATGAAATAGTAAACTCTAAATACGGTTCTCTTCCGATCCCTGTGGATTCGATTAAACCTTGGAATACTCTAAGAAAAAAGGTGCTACAATGTACACCGTTCTCTTGCGATACATAAGTGGGTGCGTAGTAACGACCAACACAATCTCAGGTTGCTTATGATGTCACTAAAAACCATGATGCCGTTCATATTGCCACCATCCTTATTTCTGTCCTGAGTTGATCGATATAGGTTGAAATCCCCAATGAGCATCCAATTATCCTCATCCGGGATGCTCAACCTATGGAGCCAATTGACAAATTGTTGGTTATCTTCCCCATGGCAAGGGCCATAGATTGCTTCTAGAGTCCAATAGTCCCCGTTGTGTGTGGAGATGAATTCTATCAGGATGGCAAACTTTGAAATAGACTTAGTTGTCCCTATGAAAATTGATCCATTCCAGCCAATTAGGATACCTCCAGAGGCTCCATTGGAGGGAGAGAAGGCAAATTTGTTGAAGCGCTTGGGCGATATTTTTTTTTGAAATATTGCATGTCAAAGTGTTCTCTTTTCGTTTCCTGGATGCAGAAAACTGAGCAAGCGCTCTCTTTAATTTTGTTTCTTACTGCATTACACTTGTCATCTGCATTAATACCTCTAATATTCCAGTTTAGAACTGTCCATTTCCTGTTAGGTGCACTATCCATTAGAACCTTTGCGAATGCAAGTTAGTGCCCAACCACCAAAGGTGGGGGTAGACTGACAGTCGTTGCAAGGCGTGTCACAAACCCATAGTAGTAAGCAGGTGAAAAATGAGCCAAACCAATAGGAGAGAGTGTGATCAAAGTGTTGATTATTGATAACAGGTCTAGCTATCCATTGTCTGTTAGCCCAGTCATGGTCACTTGTAACAAGAGTTGAGACTACTCGGAACATAGATTGTCCGACAACAGCCAAGTCTAACTGACAATAGGCAGGAGTGCCCCTGCCATACCACAAAACAACACCAAAATAATAGGTTCCAATATTACAGGACCTTGGGACAGGGCATACCTCGTCAGAAACTAAAATGCTAGAGAGTCGATCCATGGACAACCATTTGATTATGTAGTTGGCTGTCTTCTCGTTTCAATTTCTTGTTAGCGAGGAGCAGCTCAACAGTCACCTTCGAAGGATGGAGCCCGCATCTTGTTGTTGCTATCATTTGCAGTTCAGAGACAGGAATTTTTTGATAAGACACCCCATTCAGATTTTCAATGTCTGCAAGACTAGAAAATTTGGTATTTGAGAACAGATTGGGGAGGGGGAGCTTACAAGCAGCAAGTTTCGACTTACTTCTGGTGGTTATCTCTACACTGGCTTTGGCCTTGCTCCGAGTGGTTGGGCTAGTTGGGGTACCCATCATCTGAGCCTTGAAACCGTCATTGACTATTGTCTTCATCTAGGTTCTGCATAGACTAGTAGTTGAGATGGGTGTCATGCGCTTTCTTTTTGTGGTGAGCTTGAAGGGAGAAGAACTGGGGGCCTGGTCTATGGACCATTCATTGTTGTCTGCCAAAAAGATTGGGGGGGTTGCTTGCTAGCTTGCCTTCCCCTCTTAATCTTCACAAATCTCCTGCTTTACACTTTTGTGATGAGTTGATTGTTGATCGTGTATATTGGGTTCTTCTCCGTCTGTTCATTGAGAGGATTAAATTCCAACTGGGATACCCTCAGGGTTTGAGGTGAGGCATGTTGGCTGATAACCACCCCTAGGAGCTAAAGATTAACTGCCAGGCCAAGGACCGCCAGGGTGAGGTGCACCATAGGTCTGCTGTTTCGGTCACCATTTGGTACTGAACTTGCACTCTTCTTGAGTTGAGCAGTTGTTGTAGGTTGTTGATGATGAGATGAGCTAACTCTGGTTGATGATTGCTGACTGGTTTGTGTTGCTGGGTGGGTTGCTATTGGATTGCAAGATGAAGTGAATGTGAAGCTGTAGGTGGCAGGGGTTGTGCGTCCTGCACCTCTAGTAGAAGAATCATGGGTGTTGACTGCTCTGTTGCATTTGGTATGTTGATGTCAATCTGTTCTTCTTGAGATGGACCGGGCATAAATGGTTGTTGCATCTGATTGATCCCTAGATTAGCCTCTTGGGTCCAGGATCCAACATTGGATGCTTGGTATGGCAGATCAAGGACCATGTGATCGTTGGTTGTCTCTATGTTTTGCACAAACTGATCAGTAAGTGCTTCCACATGGGCTTGCTCTCCTGGCAGAATCAGACCATGGAAGGGGTGGGGGTTGCCGTTGTGTGGTGGTGGGGCTTCCTCATCAGTCGGAGCCGCACCTAACAGTTCTGAGTTGAATATGTATACCGGAACTGTCCATGATCGACCCTCCCCATCCATTTCCCTATCAGCAGAGATTACAAGGCTTCGGGGGACCTTGAACCTGATTGAATCCAACGAATACACCAAATGGCCTATATTCCTTATTTGTTCCAAAAGTAGTGTCAAAAGTAACAATGTCACCAAAATGTGCATAATCAATGATCATTTTTACATCAACCCAAAATACATTTGTGATCTGCTCTTCACAGTCAAATTGCAGTGAATAATAGAATGATGTATTATCTATGATTCTACCTTGAAAATATTCCAACATACTACTAGCTTCATCATACCTTAGCTCCCTTTGCCTCTTAGTGCGCAAGTAATTTTTATGATCTTGGAGAGTGTAGCCAAGATTACATGATCCAGTAACACGCTGACTAGCCAACTCATGTGCAGCTTTTGGTCCAATGCCGGAATCATCCGTGATCTCAATTTCAAAAGCTTGCACTCCAGATATCTTTCGATGTGATCGCATAAGATGGCTAGTTTATGGCAAATGAAATATGTGATTGTGCTCTAAAACAACATCAAACACTTCATAATTTCTAGCTTCTCCATCAATTATAAGGCCCATACGAGCTTGGCAACCTATTATAGTTTCAGCTCTAGGATTCTTAGTCTGGTGATCTCTTTTGTCTGCTGCCCGGTGACCCTCTTTGCTATAAACATATCTGCATGAAGTGGTTACTCCATCAAATTTCCTTGGATTCGAGTACCTCTTTCTGACGTTAAACCCCATTCGGCGTCCATAGTATACCCAAAATGTCCAAGCCTAATCCAAAGTGTTGAATTTCGTACCAATCTGAGGGATCCAACTAGGAATGACATCTGTCCTGTAATATTACAGATCACATAAGAAACATCAGGTGCCAAATTTATAATTTCTATCATCATGCATGTGACGATCATCCATTGTGTTTGGTTTAACTGAAGTAATCAGGTAATTGAATATAAAATAGGAAGCAACTATTTAAGGTCACGTACCTGGCTGAACCTTGATTGGTTTGGTTTTCATCCTCGTTCGTAGTAGGGTGCTCTGGTTCTCCATTGCACCCTGCACCATTTTGACCGAGATGAAAATTGAGATATTGGTATTATTGAAATCTGGGTTTGGTATGACGCAATGGTCATGTATATTCTCACTTTTTTTCCACAAGAAGCTATACGGCAAACTATTCTCTTTGATCCTCGGCAAGCATGTCTTGTATGTAGATCGTTGTCGCCGCCGACCCGGAGAGTGTTTTGCCGCCAGTGAATAATTGTTTTGGCGCTAAATGTGGTTACCTCCGCCTGTTTTCGTGCCAAGGGCAGATTAGGAAAAGAAGATTTAATCTGTTAGGAAGGTAATCGGGCTGCAAATATGGTGACAAGCCAATCTGCGTGCTGAGCGGTCGGATGGATTTCGGAAGGAGGATGTTGCAGGGCACGTCATGGTTGCTATTCCTCTAGCACGGTAGAGGATCTGAGTCTATTAGAGGTACACTTATTTTTAGGATTTCAGATGAGCTAGTAACTGTATATATGTCTATCGATATTAAGAGTGTGTTTGGTAGGATTTATGTTCAAAATATTTATAGTGTTAAAAGTGCTTATTATATCAAAACTACTTATAGTGCTTATAGCGTTTATTATAGCATAAGCAGTCAACCCGTTTGGCAAAACTGCTTATGCTTATTTGTCCAAACTGCTTATACTGAGAGAGAGGACCACCATAAGCACTAAAAGCTATGTTTTGCTGTTTTGCCCAAACTGCTTATAGTAGTATAAAATAGCAAAGTGCTTATAGGTGCTTATACTCCATAAACACTTATGCTATTTTGCTGTTTAACACTCTAAACTACTTATAGAGTATAAACACTTTCAATAAACAGCAGCATAAGCCCTGCCAAATACACCCTAAATAGTTAGCTCTTTTTGTATGAAGTAAAAAATATCACAATACCAATCTGGTTCAACCGTGCTCTTTATTAATGCCCAAAATGCCCACCATGGTTTCCGCCTTCAAATAATTACGCCAAAAGATTTTTGAGTTGATATTGTTGTCTCCTCTTGTTGGAGCTAGATGAAGTGACGAAGGTAGTGCTGACCGGTGACTTCTTGATTGTAGATACGTGCTACTCTATTTGTATTTTAGTTGTTGATGTAATTGATTTTTTTAATTATATTTGATCATTCGTCTTATTTAAAATATTTATTTAAATATATAAAATTATACGATAAGTTTCAATTTTTTTTAGTGATAAAATAAATTATAATAAAATTTTTAATAAAATTTTTAAATTTTTTGAATAAGATGAATGATCAAATATAACTAAAAAAGTCAATTACGTTAATAATTTAAATCCGAAGGGAGTACTTACTAGTAGTTGAGAGAACCATATATCAAGTGATAAAGAAATAATTTGATCAAAACTAGAATGACAACTATGGAAAAAACCGAGCGTGTATTTTTCTAATTTTAAATAAACGAAATCTCATTTTGTATTCAGTGGCCTGCTGTGGAACGCAACGGTCCATAGGACAAGTGACATTCCGTAGCGCATTCCTAAACTTCTTCTGTATTGGGCTTCCAAAATGGCTATATCAAGAAAAGAGCAAGGCCAGGCCCATACTACAGAAAGCTCAAGACCCAGCCCAATTCCTGCGAATCAAATCCAGCCGCTCTCTCCAAATGAACGGACCTGATCTCTTGTCGCTAACCCCACACACAAACCCTAAGTCACCTCCACCTATATAGCCTCTTCCCTTCGCGCCCCGCCTCCATTCGCACCCCGGCCGCGCCGCCCCCAAAACCCTAGCCGCCGCCGCTGCCACCCCCGACACCGCCATGGTCGCCTCAAGCCGCCCCCTCGTCTCCGTGAAGGCCCTGGAGGGCGACATGGCCACGGACTCCGCCGGCATCCCGCTCCCCGCCGTCTTCCAGGCGCCGATTCGCCCCGACTGGACCAGGTTCGTCCACAAGCTCCTCTCCTGCAACAAGCGCCAGCCCTACGCCGTCTCCCGCCGCGCCGGTCACCAGACCTCCGCCGAGTCCTGGGGCACGGGTCGCGCTGTGTCCCGTATCCCCCGTGTTCCTGGAGGCGGTACCCACCGCGCCGGCCAGGGAGCCTTCGGCAACATGTGCCGTGGCGGACGCATGTTCGCGCCCACCAAGATCTGGCGCAAGTGGCACCGCCGCGTCAACATCAACCTCCGCCGCGCCGCCGTCGCCTCGGCGCTCGCCGCCACCGCCGTGCCCGCCCTCGTCATGGCTCGCGGCCACCGCGTCGAGAGCGTCCCCGAGTTCCCGCTGGTCATCTCCGACTCGGCCGAGTCCATCGAGAAGACCTCCCAGGCGCACAAGATCCTGAAGCAGATCGGTGCCGAGCCTGATGCTGAGAAGGCCAAGGACTCCGTGGGCATCCGCCCCGGGAAGGGGAAGATGCGCAACCGCCGCTACATCAACCGCAAGGGCCCGCTCATCGTCTACGGCACCGAGGGGTCCAAGATCGTCAAGGCCTTCCGCAACCTCCCTGGTGTGGATGTTGCCAATGTCGAGCGCCTCAACCTGCTCGACCTTGCTCCTGGTGGCCACCTCGGGCGCTTTGTCATCTGGACTGAGAGTGCCTTCAAGAAGCTCGAGGAGGTGTATGGAACCTTTGAGACCCCATCCCTGAAGAAGGGCTTCATCCTGCCGAGGCCCAAGATGGCCAACGCTGACCTGGGCAGGATTATCAACTCTGATGAGGTGCAGTCTGTGGTGAAGCCACTCAACAAGGAGGTCAAGCGCAGGGAGAAGAGGAAGAACCCGCTCAAGAACATGGCTGCTGTCCTCAAGCTCAACCCCTACTTGGGTACCGCCCGCAAGATGGCCACCCTTGCTGAGGCTGCCCGTGTCAAGGCCAGGAATGAGAAGCTTGCTTCCAAGAGGACCAAGCTTAGCCCGGTAAAATCTCCTTCCTCTGTTCCATTTCTGCTATGAAACCTCTCCATTTATGATATCAATATAACTGAGTTCTAATATCTAGATTGCTTATAACTGCATTATTTTCTTATTGCTCTAGTCATGTGCATATCGTGTGATGTGTCTTGTTTAGACTTGTCTGCAGTAGTTTCCTGTTGCTGTAGTGACTGCTATTGTGTATTATGGTTGGTGATTATTGCCTACATTCTAGAGTCGTTATTTTATATCATTTCACTGATGTGATGTTACACTACAATACTTGCCTGTATCTTGCAACATCATTGTGTTGGTAATGTTCCATTAGGTTTTAGTGTTGCAGGCATTTTAGGAAGCTCCTTTTGTAGACATAGCGGTATATAGTCTGAGGTATTCCAATTTGCATGGGACTCTATGCAGGTGTTATGCAAGCTGTTTCTGTTTGATGTGTTACGGTTGGCAGTTAATGAATAGTGTTATGTAGTCTGATGTATTCCATTTTGCATGAGACTTTATTATGGCATTTTTTATTTGTTATGCAAGCTGTTTGTGTTTAATATGTAGGTTGTCTGATCAATGTTGGGATAGGCCTGAACTTTTGGACTAATGACATTTGTAGTTCTGTTTTTCGTGGATGAATGTGTTGATATTATGTGTGGACTGAAGTTGGTAGTTTATGATGTTCAAATATGAATTGTTTTCTAATTTGGTACTTTTGCTACATTATGTCCACAATTTATAATCTCATCAGAAGTTCAAAACTGCTTGATAGCACTGTCTTCTGTCATCATAGTATAAAATTGTTATGCCCTCTTGTACAATTTGTAACTTTGTGTTGTTGATTTGTTATTGTAGGAGGAGGCTGCCAAGGTCAAGGCTGCTGGTAAGGCCTGGTACAAGACCATGATCTCAGACAGTGACTACACCGAGTTTGAGAACTTCTCAAAGTGGCTTGGCGTGACCCAGTAAAGCAGGCCATCTAGTTAAGTTTTGAGTAGTAGTGTTGGTGAACTCATCGAGAGAGGATTTACCGTTCTGTTATATCCTGCATCCTCATAAGAAGTATCTGTGGGATTTTGAGACTCGAGTCTTTTCTGTTTTGTTAATGTGTCTCTGTGAGAACATAGAGTATGAGGAATTTCAAACCAGTTGCCTAAATTGTGCTTGTTATTCATGTTCTGGATATCTTGTCATTGTGGTGGATGACGAACCGCCTTTCAGGTTGCTATATGCCAATTTCCCCAAATTCTCTTGTTTTCTGTTCCTGGCATTGCTAACGATGTTGTTATCAGCAAATCTTGTTTTCTTTTACTATTGTTTGATAAATCGTTTTGAGTATCTTATTTTATTGTTTGAGCTAATTTGTTCAATGTTTGGTAGAGCAGATTTGCTCTATGTTGTTTTGTAACCCAATCGAGGTTTTATTATTGATCCATCGGGGTATGCATTTTCAGTTGTAACAAGAGCATCTAACTTTCAGCTTCTTTCGTTCAAGCTAACAATAATTAGTGGTCTATAAACTGTGCTCCGAAGTTAGTAATGGATAGAAAATGCTTGTTTGTCATGTCGAAATGTGATAAATATCAGAAGTGATCCTAATGAGCTGCTCTTCAAATCGAAGCATTTCAAACATTTCGGGAACTAAAGTAAGCTGCAGTCCATATCATTTCAAACCTTTCGACCATTTGAAAGGATCCGATAAAGCTCGACCGTTGTTGGCACCGAGCACGTGCTGCGGACGTGCGGGATAGTAAACGCCAAGCCGCCAGCGATCCCTATAGTTTGTACCACGTCACCCCTCACGCCGCGACACTCACCAAGCGCCGCCTGCCTCGCAACCTCCGCCCGCGGCGCCAATCCCCCCCCCCCCCCCCCCCCCCTCCCCCCCACATATCAAAATCACGGACACGACACCGCGCATCTCATTCCGCTCCACTCCACTGCTCCGCCGTCATCAGCCATGGCCGCCTCCGCCGCCGCCGCGCACACCCTCCTCCACCCTCGCGCAACCCCCAACTCCCTCACCCCGTCGCCCCTCTCCACCACCTCCCCCTTCCTCCGCCTCCCCGCCCGCCCCCACCGGCGCCTCCCGCTCCGCCTCCGCTCGGTCTCCCCCGCCGCCGACCTCACCGCGTTCCCCAACCCCAACGGCATCCTCACCGCGGACCCCGCCATCGATGCGGACGCCGCCACGGAGGCGGAGCTGCGAGAGAACGGGTTCCGGAGCACGCGCCGCACCAAGCTCGTCTGCACCGTGGGGCCCGCCACATGCGGCCCCGCGGAGCTGGAGGCGCTCGCCGCAGGCGGGATGGACGTCGCCCGGGTCAACATGTGCCACGGCGATCGGGAGTGGCACCGCCGCGTCATCCGCGCCGTGCGGGGGCTCAACGAGGACAAGGGGTTCGCCGTCGCCGTCATGATGGACACCGAGGGCAGCGAGATCCACATGGGGGACCTCGGCGGCGCGTCCTCGGCCAAGGCGGAGGTGACCTGCTCTGCTCTCTTTGTGTGGTAATCTCTAGCTGCTTTGTCTGTTCTGCTGCTGTGGCATGGCGATTGCGTTCGGCGATAGTTGGTGGATGGGTTCGCTTGAGCCTGCTCCACGAAATGAGCATGTACAATGCAGATAAGTGCAAGTACGGGTTGGACAATGTCCGAGTTGTACTACCTAATACTAGTTCGTACTTTTACCAAAGAGTTGTTCCTAGAACAAATTAGCTTAGCTGATTTAGAGTTCCAGATTTTGAGCTCATGCTTGAAACCATGGAAGAGAAGAGAAAGCGTTGCTTGTTGGTATGAAACATTACGTTGTGAAAATGGATGTGCAATTCATGTGCCAAGCCCCAAAAAGAGTTACAGTGTTGTCAACATCTGTGGTCCAAGCCTCAATAAGAGTTTGTGTTTCAGTGCAAAAGCATCCTGGATCTGCTGCATTCTTGCAGCTGGCACCAAACATGCATCATTCCTTGGACATAGGTTGATTTTGTTTTATGTTGCCTTCCTTTCAAAACTACATGTTTTCAGCTTTGTTGAAATTGTATTGACTACTCAGTAGACCGTCTGCTCAATTTGCTGTTAAAATAGTACAATCAAGAATGAGTAAACTTATGTAATTGTGATTCACATTTTACGAGTTTTGGTTTAACTTGCTAAAAGAATTATTTGGGTCACTCCTCTATGAAAATTCATTTGTTGGGTTCTTCATTTGGTAAAGGTTTTAAGTTAATGCCCTAGCAGGTGCTCTTATATATTTCTTTATGTTTTCTTCTTAGTAAAATGTCATGGCAATAGTTTGATATTATTTAATTCCTATTGTTCAGTTTCCTTATCCACTCATCTCCATTACTATGTAACTGCTGCCACTATCTTCAGAACTTGAAGCTGTAGCTTGGTCCCCCCCCCCCCCCCCCCCCCCCCAAAAAAAATACTGGGTAGATTTCTATGCCTAGTTAATCACCATCTCCACGTCAATGTAGTTATACTTTTCCTTTAATCTCCATTATATAATTGCTGCCACTATCTTCAGAAGTTGATGTATTGGGTAGATTTCTGTGCATAGTTAATCATCATCTCCACATCTGAAATATTGATGTAGTTAACATTACATAATACATGAAATGAATAATTTAAATAAACTAAGCGTTGATGGTCACTCACCTTGAGTGCCTAGTTCACCTCACTGATCTTCTCTGGCTGTTCATTTTATGTTTTAAAACCATACAGTAGGAAGGTAGAATGTGCCCCTATTTACTGAGAATTACATTTTCTCCTTAGCTACATTGTTTCTTGATGATCGCTTTGGATTCTGTGGTGTCACAATATTTATGGGATAATTAACAACTATGCCGCATCTGTTGGATTCCACAGGATGGAGAAATCTGGACATTTAGTGTCAGACCTTTTGAATCACCCCTCCCAGAACGGACTATTAATGTGAACTATGAAGGATTTAATGAAGGTTATTTGAGTCAAACTCTTTCTTCATTTTGTTACCAGTTAATTTTTCTTTGGTGTAATGTTGCATCTGAATCCAACACAGATGTGAGAGTTGGTGATGAACTTCTTGTGGATGGCGGAATGGCTCGATTTGAGGTGATCGAGAAGTTAGGACCAGATGTCAAGTGTCGTTGCACTGATCCTGGTTTGTTGTTGCCTCGTGCCAATCTTACGTTTTGGCGTGATGGCAGTGTCGTTCGTGCTAAGAATGCTATGCTTCCTACAATTTCATCAAAGGTAAATTCACTAGTTTGACAAATGTGTTGTTTTAGCACTAAAAGGCTTCAAAGTTTGTTTTTATTCACAGCTGTTTTTTTTCTGTGGATGCCTGCATCAGTTCACATAAACATGTATTATTTACTCTAAACCATACATTCTTATAGTAATGTTGCCTGTTTTATTGTGACGACATGTGCAGGATTGGCTTGACATAGACTTTGGAATCGCTGAAGGTGTAGATTTCATCGCTGTTTCCTTTGTCAAATCTGCAGAAGTAATTAAGCACTTGAAAAGTTACATAGCTGCAAGAAGTCGTGGCAGGTACAAGGAATAAAATTTTATATTGTTATTTATATTTTCATTAGAAGGATATAGCTGTTCTAAATACTTAGCCAGCGCTGCTGGTTGGTTCCTGACTAGTTTTGGGTGATTACTCTCACTGGTGGGGTAGTTACCTCGTTACGTAATGCACTGACGTGATTCCACAAAAGAACAGTATGAACTACCTAATATTAAATAGGTCATTCCATAACTTGATTTTCAGAAGGGAAAAGAAAAGTTCTCTACTGTATTGTAATCATGAAACCTATAATTCTTCTGCATACATTATGAAAGCCCTCAATTCATTGTCATAAATCTCCGGTTTTATTTTGGTTGCATCAATAACTTTTTGTCAACCTGTAACCACAATTTCTTTACTTCTCTTAAAAATATGAGTTTGTGGTGATTGGTGGTCCTTCGTCACCACTGCCACCCAAACGTGTTGACATGTGGGCCCTCTCCAAGCGCTGCAGCCTGAGCTCAGCACGTCCACCACCACCCATTGCCCTCCCGCTCCCACCTTTCTCTGCTCTCGCCCTTTCGTTAATGGTGCGGGACTTCTTCAGGCCCGGTGGATGCCATCCTCGGCGCTCTGCCTGCCAGAAGTTAATACACGTCCTAAGCACTGCTGCAAGCCACGACTGCTGCCCATTGCCCAGGGGTTGATTTGCCGTTGTCCAGGGACCACGATTCGAGCAGCAGTTGAAATTGCAGGTGACCTGTACCTGCAATCGCCACCAGCGTTGCCCATGGATTCACTGTATTCCTTTCACCGTGCCACCCTAACCTGCCAGCTGCTCCAGCATTATACTGACGGAGGAACATGGTTCCCTCTAGAAAGATCGCCATTGTTTCCATCATGAACGGAAGCTTTTGGTAGCCATCAGATGGGCATTCTACTGAAGAATCCACCCTAGCGAGATGAAATTGGATCTCAGCTTGGACTTCCACGACCATTCCTTGATTTGTGTTCGAGGAAATTTCAGTAGAGAAAGATAGAGAGAGATGACAGATCCGAATAACTGCTTCCAGTCAATGGCTCAAATGATTATTCCGTAAAACAATTATTGCGTACATGCCTTTTTCATACATCTTGCAGTTACATCCAATACTTTTGTGTGTTTCCTTCCAATCCATTTTTCCATTCGTTCCAATTTCCAAACATGCTAGAGCAATTCAAGTCAGTTAGTCTGAGATGATAAGTTGTAACTGTGTGTGAAATCACAACAAAATCATGAACTTGACATACCTTAAAGACATCAACTCAGAAAAACTTTGTGAAATCACAACAAAATCATGAACTTGACATACCTTAAAGACATCAACTCAGAAAAACTTTTAATCTATCACATCTTCTTTTGAGATGTGTTTTTTTTTTTTTTACAAACCCTACTGAAATGAAATGAATCCTATGAAATCATTGGATTTCAGAGGATACCTTAGTGCAGTTTAAAACTATAGTTTGTAATTTTCTAATTGAACTCTAGAGAAAAAAGTATGCAGATATTGATTTTTTTTTTCTCATAGCAAAGCACGGGCATTGTGCTAGTGAGTTGTTAAAAGTTGGGTACTTGTTTTATGTGCTGTTTTTCTAATCCCCCAGTCACCAACCAAAATGAACTTAAACTTTAGTTGACTGGTTCTTGTAAACATCCAATCAGAACAAAAAAGATTGTGTTTATGCTCATTTGCGGAATATAAGTGACCTAACACTGTATTCCTGACATGTTCCTTTCATTGCATGAAAAAAGGTTGCTAACTCACGCTAGTGCTTTATTTTTTATGATCAGTGATATAGCAGTCATTGCAAAAGTTGAGAGCATTGACTCTTTAACGAACCTTGAAGAGATCATCCAAGCATCAGATGGTATCATGGTAGCCAGAGGGGACATGGGGGCACAAGTTCCCTTGGAACAGGTCCCTGCAATACAGCAGAAGATAGTTAAACTTTGCAGGCAGCTCAACAAGCCAGTCATTGTTGCTTCTCAGCTCCTTGAATCGATGATAGAGTATCCCATCCCTACTAGGGCTGAAGTCGCTGATGTTTCCGAAGCTGTCCGCCAGGGTGCGGATGCTCTGATGCTTTCTGGCGAGTCAGCAATGGGGAGATATCCAGAGAAGGCTCTTAATGTCCTCACCAGCGTTAGCTTAAGAATCGAAAAGTGGTGGAGAGAGGAGAAGCGTCGTGAGGCATTGGACCTCCAAAATGTTTCGTCTTCCTTCTCTGATAAGGTATCGGAAGAAATCTGCAATTCAGCAGCTAAAATGGGTATGTTCTGCTAACAATTACTTACTCAACATCTGCTAAAATTCACAACAGCGATTAAGTTATTTTAATGGGTTATCTGCCATTGCACTTGAGCTATGATGTGTAATCGAATCTAATTTGATTTCCAGCTAACAGCTTGGGAGTAGACGCTGTCTTTGTCTTCACAAAGACTGGCCACATGGCCTCTCTGCTCTCACGGTGCCGCCCTGACTGCCCTGTTTTTGCCTTCACGACCTCGACATCCATAAGGCGACGCCTGAACCTCCAGTGGGGCCTCATCCCCTTTCGCCTCAGCTTCTCCGACGACATGGACAGCAACCTGAACCGCACCTTCTCCCTGCTCAAGACTAGGGGCATGATAAGGTCTGGTGACCTAGTGATCGCGCTCTCCGACATGCTGCAGTCCATCCAGGTGATGAACGTGCCGTGAGGGGCCATTCACCTCCTCAGCGGTGCAATGAAATGGACGGACGCGCACGGCCTTAATTGACACCGTGAGAGGACAGCTCCTTGTACCAATGTTTATCGTTTTTCTCCCTGTGCTAGGCTGTAGACAGGACTAGATAATAGTTGCAATAATTTGCAGCGTGCTGCCTGTTGTAAAACGTTTTAGCTCGACTTGTTTGTGGTGACTTCTAGTCTGCATGTCTTTGTTGTAGCAGTTTTGGGTAATAAAGCATGGTATGTAGATTTCGTCGCAAAAATTGCCTTTACAAACTGATCTCATGGCTTTCAGATTGCACATGGTCGTTTTTTCTTTGGCGATTGCAAGTCGCTCTGCAGTTTTGCATCGTAATAAATTGGATATTTGGTTTTAAAGCCCTACGTGCTCTACGTTTGGAGGATCTACAAATTCCTGCTGCTTATGCAAAAACTTTTCAAGGTCCACCTCATGGTATCCAAGTTGAAAGGGATAAGTTGAACAAGTATGATAGTCCTTTATTGGGATTGGGATGTACTATTAAACCAAAATTGGGATTATCCGCAAAAAATTACGGTAGCTCATGCTTCACACATATGTACGTACTATACAGGCACTGTTTTAAGTGCGAAAGGGATACGATAAATCACTTCATGCCAGCAACGACGACAAAGAATGTCGTATAAAGTACGTTTCTCCCCAAGTACTACGTCGTAGGTACCCGTTCTTCACGTGGATGTCTACATCTCTCTGCGTAGCTGCTGCACTGCCTGGTCGAGCCAGAAGTCCGGTTCTACAGCTTCCAGGTGTATCTCGTGCTTATTAGGTCGTCTCGATGGCAAACTAAATCCCTGTGCGCGCTTTGACTTATGAAGATAATCGCCTTAACGTTCACAGCGATCGAGACCTAACGGTCGTGATACACATGTTGTACCTGTATGCAGTGTTTCATCTTTGCGAGTCAGTCGGAATTTTAGTCTCTAAGCAGAAGATACGGGAAACCATCTCGGTCGTCTTGTCACGTGTCTGTTGGGAATATACATTTCAAAACATAAGAACGAGTGCAACTGAACATTTGACATGTGTATATCAGCGCACAGTGCTCGGCGTAGCGGTGAGAACTACGTTTAAGTAGTAGGTACCTGCGACCATGGAGCTAGCGATGCAGATGTGCTCTTAGGAGTTAGGAGTAGGACAGGCATACCTCGACCCTGTTTGAAGAGTTTTTGTGAGCTTTTGCTTCTCCAGGAAGCTCCAAACAGAGTCGCTTGTTTAAAATGTGAAAAGTTTTTTTTAAAAAACTTGCAGTTTATACTAAAAGGAAAAAAAGATTGCTCAACGTTGCATTCTAGAAAAACAAATGGGTTTCTCTAGAAATTAGTTTCTGGAAAAGTTGTTGCTACCCCAAACAAAAGCTTATGGAAGAAGCTTTGCTTTGTGGATAATTTTGGACTAATTGCTGTGGCCCATGAGGCCCTCTAATTTTGCGGATGTTATCTTTTCCAAACATGATTGCAATAAAAATAAAAGTTGTAAAATGTTATGTATTTGTTGTCACGTATCACAATTCAGTTAGGAAAGGAGGCTTGGTCTGTCGATCTCAAATAAAGACTTTAGAGCCAGTTTATTAATTATCACTTTGGTTCTGTTATTATGGGTCAAATACCATTGTCGTGTCCCAAGCCAAAAACAATATTTCAACATACAAGACAGCTATACACGGAACATCGACCTCCCAGGTTTTGAGATTAATGGGGACACGTTTGGAAGTATACAGAATATTGTAACAGATCTCACTAACGACACTTGTCAGTGAACCGTTTTGGCACTTGGCCGCAAACCTCTAATAACCACACAAAAATGTCGCAACCCAACAAGTTGCCTAGGAATCTCTACAACTTATTAATTGAGGTGAGGTCGTCTAGACCATTTTTTTCATATTTAGATGTGTCCGTAACGTTGTCGTATTCAGTTTGTATCCTACAATGATTTATCAATCAGTTTGAGTTGTTTTTTAATTATTTTCTAATTTTTTGTTGAATTTGACTCAGATTTCAATTTCATATTTCATACTAATAATAATTAATTATCTATCGGTTTAACATCATTATTTTGAATAGAAACTAATAACAAGAATTCTAATAATAACTCACTTCAAAATTATTATATTGAATATTCTTTTTAAAACTCAAAAAGGTAAAGAAAAATAAAAATAGAGCAAATGCTCAAGCCTGAAAAATTGATTAATTAAAAACTTTTTACAGTTATAAAAAAACATTCTAACCATAAATTTTTTTAAACAAAGACCCGTGGCAACGCATGGGTATTTTGCTAGTTCCTGCCTATATATTTTGTAGTTAAATAGGATTATTACAAAAAATGCATATATGTATTAAACATAAATCACAACATAGACAAACTTGCAAAAGGGCATAAAAGTCCCACCATAATAATTTGACACAGAGCTAGCAACTCTCTTTACTCGACCAAAACCAAAAAACGCAATCCTCTCGTTATTATCCTATGGGATATCATCATCACCTCTATCCCTATCAAGTGCTTAGTATGGGGAAAACAGACGTGACACCTGCTTTGTGGCAAACAATGGATCCAAAAGGTGTCACTTTCATAGCGGAATAAAAAATTGAAATTACAATTTAATTTTGAGGAATTGAAAATGGTATAGGTCTCTGATGCCACTGTGCTCCCCTTTCTAGAATGTCCTACATATTCCTATGGTGGAAGTTTTTTCTTATTTTAGTTTTTTTTTTTGAAATCGAATGGTGGAAGTAAATTGACTACAGTGATATTACAAGAGAATATCGATATGAAAGTCTGCTGAATGCTCTGCTCCATAGATGAGAAGACATTTTTTTTCCTTTGCGAAAGAGATGAAATGAGATTACTATCATCAGCATATTTCTTTTATACATGTTCCACAAATGTTAGGAAAAAATGTAGTTTTCATCCCTATACAATACACACATAATGAATTCAGTTGTAAAAATCCGTGTATGTTTGTGGAACATCATAATTAGCACAAGGATATAAAGAAAATGAAGAAAGGAGGGGTGATAATGAAAGCCTAACTAGCTAGAGGAAAGTAAGGAGCATTCTTTAGAGTTAAGCTTATTCAGTGTTCCCAGATCATCTGGCTGGTCGAGCTCAATCCATGATGCTTCAATTAACCCCTTTCTGTCCTTCCTCTGTAAGTGGGGCAAGGACATGTGTCACGGTCATAGCGGGGCCATATTAAGTGCCATGACATTCACTTGATGGTTTGTGTACGATACTACTGTTCTTTCGTTTGAAAAAGGCCTGCCTGGGAGCAAATCATGCATATGCATCCTCCATGATTTCCCTACCAAATCATCCTACCTTCTTTTGCCTTTTTAAATATATTGTTAGTGCAATAATTTCCAGCCAATCATTACTGTATGCACTTGTTTGTAGGGCTTGAGCATACGAAAGGCAGTCTTCTCAACCATTGAGGTGTATTCATAGTTTTCATATAACCAGATATATATAGAATTGAACAGATTAGACTCGTCACATCAACTAAAATTCTTTTTTTTTCAGGAGCGTCGTCACATCAACTAAACTTGTCATGAAACTTTGTAACGATAGCATTTACTTTACTTCCAAAACTAAACCACACGAAGTAACTGAACAAACAGGTTTAAGTTCCATTGTTATTCTGTACTCCCTCCGTTTTTAAACTTTTGTCATTGTTGACTTTTTTAGTTAATTTTGATCATTTATTTTATTTATTTTTTAAAAAATATATTATATATATTATTGTAGTCTGTTTTATAATTAAAAAAATAAAACATAATTTGAATTTTTTTATATTTAAAATAATATTTTAAAATAAAATGAATTATCAAAGTTAAATAACCAACAATTTAAGAATGGAGGGAGTATATGCTCACAGACTAATACAATTGACCTGAATCTTACCAAATCTTCATGCGAACAGCATTGCTGGTAATAACACTATGATAGAGTATAGCTTAGCCTCATCTCTTGCTTTTCCACGGAGGTAAATAAGAGTAGCTCGAGATGTAAGATTCTCAATATGTTTGTTGTTTAGATAGATGGGCCTACATGTGTGTATATATGGTTCTTTTTGCTTGCTATGCACATAGACCGCATAACAAGGTTCTGACAACATTATGGAATGTGAATGCCTTTCTCCTAGATCCTATGACACGCTATAGTTCTTAGAACACTCGAAGAGCTGCATTCATGCGTGTAGATCGCAACTCTATCAGTCTTAGTACGGGTCGTGTCTCACCTGCTTTCCGATGAAGCCTAGCCATATATGGCTTCGTCAATTGCTCAATACCCTGTTTCATTCTAGGTGAGCGACTCCATTTTCTTTTATTCATATATTTTTTTCTCGAACGTTCTTTTATTCATACTGGCAAATAAAAAAGAAACCTAGCATTATATTGAACTTACCCTAAACTCAAAGGATACCAAATCATCGGAAACAAATTATAAATAGCATATTGTGTGAGAAAGAAAAGTTATCACCTTCTGGAGTGGCAGTGCCTCTAAACTTTAAGAAGAGATGAATCGATAAGCTTTTTTAAATAGGCATGACGCCAAAGACGGTGTGATCAAAAGTTCGCAAACTCAGGATGGATTAGCAATTTCGGAAATTATTTTCTGAGCACAAGGGCACATGTACCCTGGAGTGAAGTTGACATGGACAAACAGATTATAGTAATTAATTAAGCTGTTTGATGCTTATAATTTACAATTTCTTCATTCAAAAATAAAATAAAATCAATTATGGATACTGCTATATTGTGAAAAGGAGCTGTATATTCTTCGTTCCTACAATTTTTCACAGTGCGTGATGAATAACACAAACTGCAAAGAGGAGTGGTTGGTCCAAAAAGTCAGATTAATGAGGTTGACCCTGTCAAAGCAACATTTTTAAATTGCAAACATGAAAAACTTTGCAAAAGAGCATTTTAATTGTGAAAAGGAATTGCGTAAGCCTAAACTGGCCAATTAATTGTTAACAGACATGGTGAAATCATAGAATGTGCCAAAGAGATACTATGAGTCATCAGATTGTGCATACACCAATCCTGATGTATTGTTTGTCAATCGAAACTGGATATCAGACTCAAATAGTCAACTTTGGCTAGTAACCGAAGACTATCATCAGCCACGAATGTGAAAAGATATGACTAAGTTTTGAACGAATTTTCATGAAACACATGGAAAGGGACATGATAAATGTTCTTTGAGTGTGTATATTTTCTTTCTTACAGTTCCATCATATTTTTTTAGAACAGTCCTTTTACGCATTGTGGTCTATTTACAATAATTATATACAGAGAAAAGTACATACAAACTCTACATTCGATATATTTGGGCAATTAACTAAAATCTGGGTCAATGAATGTAAACATTGGCATGTTTGTATAAGGAAAACCATGTGATTAAAACTAAATAAAAATTGTTAAATTACTATGCATCGATAAGTTGCAACCAAAAGTTTACGCTGATAGAAAAGTGTGGATAGTTCACTTATCGTTCAACACTCTCCCTCACGTACAGCTCTCTTGGGGTGCAAACATGAAAATAGGAGCGACGTAACAGAAAATACAGTCACCGAAACTTAAACTCAAGGCCTCTACGTCTATATCATATTAAATTATTATGCACCCACCAGTTACATCCAAAGCTTAAATTGATAGAAAAGGATAAATAATTTACTTGTGGTTCGTAAAAATAAGATTATATTTATGACTACTCTCCAGAATGATTTCTGCTCTTCTTCTTAGTGGGGCAACCGGGAAAAAAAAACCTGGACCATATGTTTAACCTACCATAGATCAGTTGATTGAAGACACTCGTCGTTCCCTCTCAATTAATTGTGCAGTGTGATCACTTATATTAATTCAGCATATCCATCAAACATTAATCAGGCATGTCATCAAGAGATGCGTTCGTATTAACTCGGTGTGCCTTTAGCTTATCCATTCTATAATCAGATGAAAACGAAATGGGAGGTCGATCGATCGTCTATAATATACAGGGACATCTTTCACGTCATACCTACAATGCAAGGACTCAATACTTGAATTCATTTTGGTATTTCAGTTATTTGTGTGCTAAGTTGATCCTTTCAGTTGCAACTAAAGTTTGTTTACCCATCACCATCAGTTAGATATATCTGTATAGTCACCTTTGTGCTTCATTTGATTCTGACAAAAGCCATAGCTATTTTTGTGAAAGAAAGAAAAGGTCTCATATGGTTTTCTCTCCAGTTATGCATTCATTGATTCATTTTCAACATCGTACATATTGAAATAACGTTTTAGAGCCAAAAGTCAATATATAGAAAAACTTAAAAGTATAAACAATCAAAATAAAGCAAATAAACTTCTTGTGTGTGATCTAAGAATTTCTCGAAATGGAAAAGGAGGTGATATGATCAACTTGGGTGGGTTTGTTGGTTCAGTACAATATATCATCTAATAAATGAGGATTCAAACCATCAGCTTCCTAAAGTGTAGCCTTCGGTTTTTTAAAGGGCTAAAGAACAGTAGTTAGGGGACAGTGTGAAGAAAGGGTCAAGTCGTTACACCAATTAAGTATAGATATACAAAATAACCACTATTAGGTAGGACACTCAAATGCTACAAAATAAAGGAGAGTTGATCGACTAGCTCAATGATTCAAGTGTGGTACTGGTCAAGAACATGGTTGAACCGGAAAACAAAACTTAAAGGAATGCTATCTCTGTATGCATATAATTCCATGTGTGTATGGCACAAGTGAGTCATGATATATATTTTGACATAAAGTACTTGACATAATCTTTATAATATGATACCGAGCTTTACACGCTAAGTAGTATACTTAATTACGAAAATTATAAGCTGCAATGGCACTGTAAGTGGCATGTGAAATGGACGGGGCCATAACAGTTCGCTAAAAATATATTTGATTCAAAATTGCGTTATATTAACTTTTTAATATAATTTTTTGAAATATTTTTTAGATTTGAAAACCAAATTATTAGGTGGAAAAGAAAAAAACATATTATAGAACATTACATATTTCAGGTAACCAATCACTAATAAAAAAGACACACTCCTTCAAACAAGAATACGTAACAAACAGCCCATAGTAAATACCTCCATGCGCATCAAAAGCACCAATGCCCTAGTATTAAATAACAGTCATCTAATTTTATCTCTGGTAAAGAGTAATTAAGAACAAAGATAGAAAACTTTTTCATCGACCACTACTATTTTAAGGCATCCATCTACAACTAGCCAAGACCGCCTTGCAACGAATCCAACTGCTGCTCTGCCGGACCAGGCGAAAGGAAAGATGAGATGTGCCAAGAAAAACCAAAGCAAAA
The DNA here is from genome assembly GCA_032690845.1 of Eleusine coracana subsp. coracana. Taxonomy (NCBI): domain Eukaryota; kingdom Viridiplantae; phylum Streptophyta; class Magnoliopsida; order Poales; family Poaceae; genus Eleusine; species Eleusine coracana. The sequence goes on from CM064430.1 coordinate 6,660,601, forward strand.
GCAAAAGCAAAATGACCGCAAGAGACCATATAGCTCTACTCTCCCAAACACAAGGGATCCCGTGAGTGAGGCCCGGTGCGATCGTGCTTATTTTCGTCGGAGGCTCCGTCCTCTGATTCACACAGTACACGGTAAGGCATCAACCCGAGCGTGATGCCCCTGTGGTCATTTCTATCTCCGATGTGTGCTCAGGGTGCCACATTTTTATGTAGCAGGACCCAAAGATTGTGCTTGTGAAGAAGGTGGCATGATGGACTATCTGACCTGCCATGCGATCAGTTTAGACATTAGATGTTCACGCATAGTTTCAGATATGATATATGAGATGGGGGATGTCAAATTTTGGTGAGAGAGAGAGAGAGAGAGAGAGAGAAGGTCACCTACAATCCTTGTGCTCTAAGTTGACTAGTGGGTGGAAAATTAAGGTTATTTAGAGGAAAGAAGAGTGATGTGCCCCGTAGAGCAAACACCGTGAAGTGGAAAGATAACACCACTTAAGGTGTTATTAATATATATATAAACCGTGTGTGTAAAATGTCATGACCAAGGTTGAGTGTTGCTAGTTTCGTGTAAGTCACAAGCGAGGTCAACCAAACGTTGAACTTGGCGCCATGCATTGTCACCATGTAATTTTGTGTGTAAAAGCCAATTAATATCTTCTAGGCATGTTTAAATGGTACAAATAATCCTTTGTGTTAAAGACGAGAGGTGCAAATTGAGATTTGGGGGAATAATGTTTTCTTCTAAAATAGTATCGCGGACTTGGTAGTGTCCTACTCCAGTAAAATACATTGTACTAGTAGAGTTAGAAACCGTAGTGTTGAAAACTCGTTGTGAGCAACAGCAGTAGTAGTACTACATAGCAGTAACCGCCACTTTTATTTGCCTCCATTATTCTTGGGCAAAACCACGGGTAGCAGAAACAAGGGGTAAACACCAAAAGGGCAGGTTCGCGATTCCGCACCAGAATGGACCCTTTGCACTGAAAAAAAAAAAAAGAAAACTCCGTTTGTACCCCTTCTTAGACGGCATTTCTGACTATATAGGCCTCAGTGCCTCACGACTTTTACCCGACAGCCCGGGGGTGAAATGGTCAATTTTTGGGGAGCCCACGGGGAGGGAGTCCCCGTCGTCCCCGCAACGCAGAACGGTGGACCCACCGCTGCGGCCCACCTGTCAACGTCGTCCTTCCTCCTCGTCCCCACGCCCTCTCACAGTCCTCGACCCAGCACGCCACGTACTCGTCGGGCCCACCCCTTCACGCTCTCTCTCTCTCGCTGCTTTATAAGAGCTCGCGGGGCCAGTGGCAGGGCAGCTCTCACAGTCTCACTCCCCTCCGCCTTCGTCTCCGTCCCCGTCGTGGCGTCGTGTCGCAAGGAAAGGAAAGAAGAAGAGAGGACGAACCAACCGCCGGAGACGACGGACGCCGCCGGCGAGCCTCCGATGGAGTGAAGAAACATACACATACTACCCTGTTAATTAAAGGTCTCTGTCCGGTTCGTTGCGCGCTTGCCGACATTCTTGTTTTGTCAAGACTCAAGAGAGGACGGTGCGGTGCGGTTGTTGGGTGGGTGTGGCGTTCGTTGCGTCGTCCTCGTCGCCGGCGGACGGTCGATGACGCTCCGGTTCCCCGCGAGGAACCATCAATCCACGATGGCCGAGGACGGCAGGCCGCCGGCTCCGGCGGCGAGGGCGCCGTCTGTGTTCCGTCGGTTCCTGGTCCGCGTGACCCCGGCGGAACGCCTCTTGGCCCCGCCGGCCACCGGCAAGGGTGACGTCATTAGCAGGGACGGCAAGGATGAGAAGCTGGCGGCGGAGGTTGGGTCGGTGGCGCTGGACCGGATGGTGCTGAGCTTCATGGAGGACGGCGCGGCGGTGGACCAGCAGCGTGGGCCCCCGCCGCGCGGCGGGGCCCGGTGCAGCAGCTGCTTCAACGGGCAGCAGGACGCCAGCGACGACGACGAGGACGACTTCGACTTCCTCCCCTCCTCCTCCACCGCGCCAAAACCCGCCGCAGCCGCCGGCGACGCCGCGGAGCTCATAAAGGTGCATCTCTCTCTTTTCCCCACTTCCCTTCCTGTCTCGATTCACTTCGTGTAAGCAAGCAACTAATCTTCTGTCGATTTTTTTGTTTTTTAATTCGCGTCAGGGCCTGGTGCAGTGCGCGAGCGCGGCGGAGCGGGCCCTCCTCGCCGACGCGACGCGGATCGCGGACCGGTGCGGCGGCAAGCAGGCCGGCGGCGGGCGGAAGAGGACGAAGGCGGAGGTGCGTCGCGCGGTGGCGGACGGGCTGCGCTCGCTGGGCTACGACGCGGCGGTGTGCCGGTCGCGCTGGGACAACAACAACAACCACAACAGCAACAAGGGCCCGGCGGCGGCCCAACACCCCGCCGGCGAGCACGAGTACATCGACGCGCTGCTGCCGCTGCCGGCGGAGGCGGAAGCGGGCTCCTCCGGGCCCGCGACAAGAGTGGTGGTAGAGGTGGACTTCCGGGCCGAGTTCGAGGTGGCCCGGCCCACGAAGCCGTATCGCGCGGCGCTGCAGGCCCTGCCGCCGCTCTTCGTGGGGACGCCCGACCGTGTGGGCCGGGTCGTCGCCGTGGTCGCGGAGGCCGCGAGGCAGAGCTTGAGGAAGCGCGGGCTCCACTTCCCGCCGTGGAGGAAGGCCGAGTACATGCGGGCCAAGTGGCTCGCTCCGCACTACCGCTGTAGCGGCGGCGATGACGACGAGGCCGTCACCAAGGCTCCGGTGGACGCCGCCTGCTTGTCCCGTGAGATCGAGCTGCGGTTCGACGACGAGGTCATCACCAAGGCGCCGGAAGCTGCAGCGGCGGATGATGAAGTGGGGAAGAAGGAGGAGGATGCGAGCAGCAAGCAGCAGAGCAGCCCGCCGCAACCCCATGACAAGAGGAAACTCGTCGTCGCCGGGCTCTGATGATGAGCTGAGCGCGCCGTGTCCGTGACGGATGGATCGACTCCCCCCACAACCTCCGGATTTTTCGTTGCTTTTTCTCAGTCGCGTTTCTCTTCGATCCGTCCGAGCGAGGGCCGGCGTCCACGAGTTTTTAGCTTTCGGTTCCTCGCCCCCGTTTGTTGAGAAGAATATCAAGCAGCAGAGTTTGGAGCAGTAGAACCATGCTCACTGCCGCTGTCGTCATTTCTGATGATCTGCATTACTCTTCTAGTAGTATTAGATAATTTAGTGCTACTGTATAAACTTTGTACTTTTTTAAAAAAAGGGTATAAACTTTGTACTAGTACTAAGAGATTACTAGTGTGTCCGAGCTTCTTATCATGGCCATTACATTAACATCGTGTACCCTCGGAGAGTACGTTGCCGATATGGAGCGATAAGAGCTCCCTCCGTCCACCGCTACAACACTGAAGAGTCTGTCGACGATCTGCCATGTTTGCCTCAAATTTTACAGCGTCCCTCCTCTCCTTTTACCGCGGCACAGCAAGATAAAGAACTGCCTGAAGCAGCGGACGGACAGTGAACTGATGGGGACTGGATCACTGTCAGTCTGTCACAGCGCACGAGTGGCACAGTAAAAAAGAAAACAGCGCATTGACTACTGACAACAGCCAGTGGTGGAGCAGCAGCAGCATCTCGGCGAAGCTCCTACTGCGCCCCGCTCGTGGCGTCTCGGAAGGCGCGGAGGCCGGCGCGCGCGTGCGGATGTTGCATTGACGACGCCCTCGGCCACGCCGCTGTGCTCTCGTCCTCCTACCACGCGCCCACTCACCTCGGGTACTACTACTCGGCACTGCGCACGCAGCCGCAGTAAAAAATTTTGCTTCCACGTCTCCAAAGTCCAACGGCATTGACACAGCACTACTACCACCACTGACGGTCTACCATCAGTGACCGCGGATACTTTTAGTTACCGGCAGATTATTACTGTTTTACATGCAACTCCAACGCTCGAAGCGCTCCAAAGGCAAACAAGATCTCCTTTTTCCTGTCGACCTACAAGTTCACCCTTCCTATCTAAAATAGCTTTTGCCCACCCTTATTTCTTGGACCGGCTTCGCCACTGCCTGAGCCGTCGGGCCTGAGCACCCGCGCCCGGTCACTACATCCATGCGTGAGGTTGTGAAAGAGAGAAACCATGGATGCAGAGTGAGATTTCAGCTGATTTCAGCTCTGCAGGGCTTATCCTCCTAACCAAATTAAAAGCACTCTCTGAAAAGAAAATAGAAAAAGAACAATTCTGCTACTCTTATATATATTCGTACGTCTCTCCCTACGAATTTTCTCACACGTTTCTCTGTCGTGTTATTCCGCTGCTACGCTCGTAACACGATGCGGACTGCAAATGAACACACGGGCATGCTCATCACTGAACGATCTACCATCAGTGACCGGAAACTTTTACAGCAGATTATTACTTCTTCCATCCTTTTATCCCCCTCATATTAGATCAGTACGCAATAACCAATAAAACTTTAATTATGCATACATGCAGCTACCATTACTTCTATTTTAATTTTTCGTGCATGTAGCTCAATCCTTAGTGATCATGCAGCAGGTTGTTGCTAGCCTCCACATGCATGTAGCCAATAGTGCTCCACATCGATTTGTATGTCATTTAATTTCTTATTAGGCGAGGAAGATACTAAGAAAAAGAGAATTCTGTTATACAAGAGAGATAAAAGGATGAAGGGAGTATTACTAGTACTACTCTTTACATACAAGTCGGAGGTCTCGAAGCGCTTCAAAAGCAAACACCTGTCGGTCTACACTCGGATATACTAGTACAAATGTAGGAGTAGGAGTTATATTGTTCTGATTGTAATCCATATCAGTGTGACTGTTAGTTGAGCTTATCAGAGTTCAGAGGCAGCCCACTGATGCTTAACACCGTGATTATTTTTCTAAATTTTATGCAACTCTCTCAACTACTCTTACTTAGTACTCTCTTCGGATTTAAATTGTTGATGTAATTGATCTTTTTAGTTATGTTTAACTATTTGTCTTATTCAAAAAATTTAAAAATTTATTAAATATATTATATTATAATTTGTTTTATCATTAAAGAAAATTTTAATATATTTTATAATTTTTTATATTTAAATATATATTTTGAATAAGACAAACGATCAAATATAACTATAAAAATCGACGTCAACAATTAAAATCTAGAGCGAGTATCACTGTCTTTTTTTTTTCATTACAAGAGCATGCCCTCCTTACTGTACATACTTAGGTTCTCTGAGTAGAACTAGGTCAACAACATCTTGAAGCTCACCAATGAATTCGTTTTTCCTTTTAGCGGAAAATTACAAAGCTCGGAGAAGAAAGCTGTGACGAGCCGGCCGGATCACTGCATTCGTTCATGATTCTAGTAAGAAGCCAAAGCTGTGTTATTTTTCTTACACGTTCCTCGGTCCGGTTATTTATCCCTGCTCGAACAGGACATGGATTCTCGTGGACTGCAGACGTACGTGCAAGCTCACCTTCAGCTTCTCTTTTCTCGATATCAAAAAAAAAAAAAAAAAAAAAAGCTTCTCTTTTCTCGAGTTTGTACTGGGTCTCCACTGTCCACCCACTCGGCAGCATTTTCCTTCAACTATTAAGGGGTATTTGTTTCTATTAAAAGCTAAAGTTTAGTTTTTAAAATTTAAATTAAACTTTAACATTTTTGGGGACTAAATTTTAGTCCTTGTTTTTTTTCTATAGAGCTAAAATTTAGCTCTATTTTTAATCTTTTTATTTATTTTTCTAAAGCTAAACTTTACACTTACACTTTAGTTTTAGCCTTTTAACCTATAAAATCGAACAAACACAAGTTTATTTGAGTTTCTCGATGAGCAGACAATCGCGGAATCTAACCAAGGGCGGCGAGCTAAAGTTAACTCAAGGAACACGGTCAAAAAACGCCCGTTTGCGCGTCGGGTTTGAGAAGGAGCGGTTTCTCGATGCCTCTGCCTCGGCCGTGGGGAGCTTCGTGCTTGGAGAAGGCTTACGTTGGCTTTGGCCATTGGGGAAGGTAATAATCCTCGGAAGCAATGATCACGCTTTACGGTTTACCAACACTCGTGCTGACCCTCTGCTTCGTTATTAGTAGGTGTTCTTTCACGGTTCTCCTAATTTTTTCCTAGTGTAACTCCTACGGGGGCTCGAGTTTAAGCCTTCCACACTGTTGATTTTCTTCAAAACCGAAAAAAAAAAAGCAACGAGAAACCCAAAATCAGAATCATGTTGTTTCGGTGTCCACATGGACTGAGGCTTGTTGTTGTTGAGGCATCACGGGCTACATCATATTCGATTTTGTGGACCGGGTCGAAAATCCGCGGGACCGGCTCGATCCACGTCCATCAGATGAATTTTGGACCGAGGCCACTCCGCCTACCACTGACAATGTAGGCCCAGCCCACCATCCCGGCCCACGCCTCCTCGTCTGCCACGTAGTGCCCGCGACGCGTCCGAGCTGGCCTTGGCCTGCCACGTGGAAACAAGCCCCGCTCCCGAAACCGAAATCAAACGAACGGGTTAATTAACGGAATCCGGACTTCCCCTCCGGTGTCCTCTTCCTCCCGCCGGCGCCCACCGCCTGTCGCCTCCCCGCCACGTCTCCTTCCTCCCCCGCGCCAAGCAAAAGCCACCACCCCCCGCGACCGCGGCCTATTTCACCCTGCGCGCCGCTGCTGGCCCGGGACCTCTCCTTCCCTAGTTCCGTTCCCATTCCCCACCCTGGATCGAAGCCTCCCGAGGAGAAGCCGTCGTTCGTTGCCTTTAGCTTGCAGCCATTCGAGAGGAGATCGATTTCAATCAGCCATTTGTTTGAGTAGATACGCGGCGGCAGGGAATCCGGCTTGGTGGCCCGGCGGAGAATGGGGCGGCGGGAGTGCGCGCCGGCGACTCTGCGGGTGGCGGTGGCGTTGTTGCTTGCTGCCGCGGTGACGGCAGGGGATGCCGGTGCCGGCGACCTCGAGCGCGCGTAAGTTGGAAATGTTTTTCTTACGCTTCGTGTTTCCTGCATTCAGGTGCTTGCGTTCAGTTTCAGTTTCCGATTGCAATTGCCGCACCGTTTCATTTAGGCAGACCCAAACGTTTTCGATACGAACAAGACCCAAATTTCAGCGCCGTGTCAATCGTCCCTGCGTCCAATGGGTATTATCCGGCATCGTCTGTGTATCTCAAAATCCAGAAATTTCTCGATCGCTGCTGGTTTTGGGTTAGTCCCGGCAACTGTATATGAATCTTGTTTATCACTGAAGGAACGTACATGCTATGTTCAAAGCGATAAACGGATGGGGAACAGTTTGTTGGTGACGCATGGCAGCAGACCCAAGTGGGTATGAATTATGACCATGTCAAATGTGGAGTGGCTACCAGCACTACGTGCGGTACTCTGATGCACATTGCTGAACTTTTATCCACGAATGGTGGCGCTACGGAATGGCTGACAAATAATCTGCCAAGGTTATGGGCCTTTTTTGCGGGTGGTACTTAAAAGATCAATGAACAGGTTATACATGGGTGATACAAGAAGATGATTCGATATTCTCAACATATCCAAGTACGATCCATTGAAATGAGACATTATGTTACTTTAGCGGATAGTAGTACAGGTTACTAATCTTCAGATTGCTCTGTAATCTCGTACAATGATTGCTCATCTGAGTGAACGGGAGTGAAACATCGATGGTCCTAGTTAGCATTGTTCAGCAGTCCTGTCATTTATTTCCTTTATAAATCAGAAAGGATGGAAAATAGATGAAACAGGAGTACTGGTAGCTTGCATTAGACAGATTGTTAAATTCTATTTTAGTTATTAGATTTTTGATCAAATGTAGCTGCACAGGTTTCCAATAGTGGAGCCAGACTGTGGTCATACAAAACTCTGTCTCGCGAAAGAAGGTTTGGAGGCAATTCAAAGGATCGAAACTCCAATAGCGGCTGTTTCTGTATGTATAATTTTTTTTATTTGGATGACTTGTACTTCAAGTGAATTCAAAATTTTTAGTTCCTTGTATATGTCAATCCTAGTACAAGCTGATTTTTGTCCTGTGATTTTCATATCAGATTATTGGACCATATCGATCTGGAAAATCCTTTCTTCTCAACCAGCTTCTCTCCCTATCATGTAATAAAGGTATACCAAGCTTCTCAATTTTCATCCTAAAAACTCATGCTTCAGAAAACACAGTATTTGGGAATTGGGATGTCAGAGTTATAAATTTTGTATGCAGGTTTTGGAGTTGGGCACATGAGGGATACAAAAACAAAAGGTGAGGTAGCCTGCCAACTACACTTATGTAATGTATTTATATCTGAATGATATCTCACGGATCTACATTTTCCAGGTATTTGGGTATGGGGTGCCCCTGTTGAGTTGGATGTTGATGGTACCAAAGTGTCTGTCCTATATCTGGACACTGAAGGGTTTGAGAGTGTTGGGAAATCGAATGTATATGATGATAGGTTTGTGGTGTTACTAAAATTCTGAAGTGTAATTTTCTTGTTTGAATGTGGCAGTAATTATGCTGGATTGTGTTCCCCTTGTTGCAGAATATTTGCTCTGGCGACTGTTTTAAGTTCTGTTCTTATCTACAATCTTCCCGAGACAGTGAGTTTTTTATGTCTTATGGTTCCCTCACTAATAGACATCGACTTTCATTTGGTAGGTGTTAATGTTACTTCTTTTCGTGACAGATTCGTGAAGCTGATATATCAAAACTTTCATTTGCTGTTGAACTTGCTGAAGAATTCTACGGAAGGTTTTCTTGCTGGCTGCTTCTCATTCTTGATTGGAGATTTCCATTCGAAGAAGTACCTTTTATTCTAACATATTTTCATTTTTTTCTTCATCGAATTTGTTGAAAATAGAGTCAAGGTAATATTGTTAAACTAAATCTCAAAATTATATAATTAATATATGTATAAATAAATGTTGTTTTTCTCTGCAGGGGCAAGATGTGGCTTTTGAACCAGCAAAACTTCTGTGGCTGATTCAGAGAGACTTCCTCCGTAAGTTTGTTTCTTCTTCCTTTATTTCAAATGAACAGTTTGTTTGTATCATGCTGTAAATGTTTTGGCATTAATTAGACATAGATATATAGGTTGGTCAAGGATCAAATCATCAGAATTCTAGTTGCAGGGCATACTCCCCTGACTCTTTCTATTGTTAACGTGGCAATCTGCGAAAGGCTTCACTATAGGATATGATATACCTTCACTATATTTTGGATAGACAAACGGAGCAACTCTACAAATTTAGCCATTGATTCCTTTTGTTTCTACCGATTTTGGTCTTAATAGCTTGGATATCATCACTTTGGCCTCATGTTTTCATTAGATTAAGTAGCACTGAACGTGATTTGAAAAATACAAGGTAAGTAGGTAATAATTAAACATTACTCTGACTAGCAGGATGAATATAATGTTTTGATGGAATTCGTAGTGTTCATTCCTTTAAATTAATTGGTTGATGCTCGATTAAGTAACTGACTTGTTGAGGTAGTTTTTACAATGGTACTTACAATATAAATTACCGAATATGTATTGTTGACCTGACATGGTAATTTGTTCCTGAGAGCATCACAGATTTATAAAACTTTCTCTAATGATGTTAGCTTCCATAATGCAGAAGGAAAATCTGTACAACAGATGGTAGATGAAGCTCTCCAACAAGTGCCGAACAACAATGGTTAGTTGAAGTTATCTTGCTAACTATTTTTATTTTGTTGTGTTTCTGTGGAATCACTTAGCATTGTTTGCACTTTCAGCTCTGGATATATTTTAACAACACTTGAACTCAAACCAATAAAAAAACAGCTGAACTCAATATACCTTTTTGTTCATTGCTGCAGGAGAGAAATATATCGATGAGGTACAATTTTCAACTTACATGTTATTAATTTGAAGATATGAAATGCAAGTTTGATTGAACAACCGTTCTTGCTATACCAGATAAACCAAATCAGAGACTCTCTGGCGGTTATGGGAGATAACAGTACGGCTTTTAGCTTGCCACAGGTGTGTTGGAATGGGGAAATTCTATGTTTTCCATGTTCTGCATCAACCATTAACAGCATTGACGGCTGTGTATTGTTGGGTTCACAAATATGTCACTTTAGTACACGTAATGTTAATTGCATGAAATTTATGTCAAAAGTGTAAGCCATCACCATCATCTTGGTGCGGGGGCAACATGTTTGACTTTTGGTCTTTGAAGCTACATACGGCCTGTGTCTCTTTTAGAGGTCTGTGGCTCTTTCAAAATAGCTAATACTGTTGAAGTGTAATTTTCCACAGCTCCTTATTTGGTCTGTACAATTATTTAATATTATTCTACACTCGATGTGAATTCACTTGATAATTCATTCCCAGCCTCATCTGCAAAGGACACAACTATGTGATATGGAGGACCAGGAACTTGATCCCTTGTATGTACAAAGGAGGGATCAACTGAAACAAATTGTTACTTCCATGGTAAAACCAAAAATCGTGCAGGGAAGAACTCTAAATGGTAAGGAGTTTGTCTCCTTTCTAGGGCAGGTAATACTTCTTGGAGTGGTCGTTACTGATATCAATATTTTAATGCATCCTTGTAAATATTGTCTGAAACTTTCCCATTTGTCTTAGATACTTGAGGCTTTGAATAAAGGTGAAATTCCATCAACGGGGTCGCTTGTTGAAGTTTTCAATAAGGCTATTCTTGAAAGGTGCTTGAATGTGTACAATGAAAGAATGGGAAAATCGGGTCTGCCAGTATCAGTAGATAAACTTCATCAACTTCATGAGGAAGCAAAAGATGAAGCTAGAAGGCTCTTTGACAAGCAGCATTTTGGTAAACATCATGCTGCTCAGTCCACCCTGAAGCTCAATGAAGATATTGAAAAGGTTTCCCTGACATTACCATTGATCCTATGATAGCATTATAATTTTGCATTTCATTCTGTACAACAACAACAACAACAACAACAAAAACAACTAAGCCTTTAATCCCAAGCAAGTTGGTAGGAATGAAACCCTGAAGAACCAAAACACAAGAGCATACAAGCATTTCATTCTGTACCTTATCATTAAGTTTTATATTTCTGGCTATAGAGTTGAAGGTTTTCAGTTTATTTTATTTAAGACAAACTAAGTGTGTCATTATATTTTGTTGTGTGTACCACTGCATTTTGTGGTGATTTGATACTTGATTATTCCATGGATTTTTAGAGAAATAACTATCTTTTCGTTAGGATCTTATGTCATTTAAAGCCTGTGGAATGTGGATAATATCTTCAATGTACTAACTGGATATTCTTTTTAGGTCTTCAGAAGCTTTGGCCAAGCCAATGAATATCAGTCATCAAAGCTTTGCGAAGCACGATTCTCAGAGTGTGAAGATAAAATGGAACGCCTTCAAGTCTTGAAGCTTCCGTCCATGGCAAAATTTGATGCAGGATTTCTTCTCTGCAATCAAAGTTTTCAAATGGGATGTGGGGGGCCTGCCACAGAAAGCTACGAACGTCGATTGTCAAAGGTTATCTCTTTGAACTTATGATATCAAATCATGATCATGACTAACCATGGATTTTAAGCATATGCACCATGCTCAGATGTACTAGGTGTACAATATGTTTTGCCCAAGAACAAAATAGAAAAATACTCCTCCATTTTTTTATTGCTGGCATTAAGACAAGCAACCGTACTTCATTTGTAGTTATTTATCCCTGTCTGAAATGGCAACATTTTCAGACTGGAGGAGTACCTTTTAACTGTTGGATTGGTGCTATACACTGCATTACATAAAGTTCCCAGTCAAGTTGCTGATGACTCATTACAATCATCGTGTTTCTTTGTGGCTATTCTTTTCTATTCTCAAAGCAATTCATTCATGTAGCTAACGGTGTCGAACTAGTTGCAATTCATTCTTGCTGGCACATATAGATGCCCAATGTTGACATCGACAGTGTGCTATCCTGACATTGGATAATTGAATCCAATTCTGTCTTCTGTTCATGTTTCCAGATGCTTGCACGGTCTCGTGCTCTTTTCATCAAGGAGTACAACACCAAGCTCTTCAACTGGCTGGTGATATTCTCCTTAGTCATGGTTATCATTGGGCGCTTTGTCCTCAAGTTTCTCCTACTTGAAATTGCGGCTTGGGTCATGTTCGCCTTCCTGGAGACGTACACAAGGCTGTTCTGGTCTTCAGAGGCCCTGTACTACAACCCTGTCTGGCAAGTAATCGTCTCGTCATGGGAGACTGTCGTGTACAGCCCTTTTCTTGATCTTGACAGGTAAGCTCTCTTCTGGTATTCCACCTTTCAACCCTACAGCGCCATGCAATCTTTGCTACTATTCTACTTTGTTAGTGCGCTAATACTACCACTTCATCTGGCACAGATGGGCGATCCCAATTGTTGCCATGCTTTCGTTTGTGGCAATTTATTGGCGTTGTCTCGGTGGAAGGAAAGGGATTGGCCGGACATTGCTACCTCTGTACAATGGGTCTTACAGAAACGCCAACCATCCAAGAACTGACTGATTCCTTTAAAATATACTCATGAGAACATGTACATAGCCTACCTGTTGGCTGGGCGTCATTTAAGTGTTCTCGGCCAATGGATCACAGATTTCTTACAACTCCAGTGCAATTCAAAAGACGCATGCTGCAAATGATGTAAAACTTCTATTGTAAATATGTGACCCAACCGGAATATCCATACATTCATTTCGAAAAGAAAAAATGTATTCTTTGAAAATTGTTCAAACTCAGATCAAGGGGTTGCTGATTAAATAGAACCTTTATGCCATTCTGTACGAATAGAAGAAGTTGACGTGACCATACGAAATGGCTCTCAACAAGCAGAGAATGGTGGTTAATCATCTCTCACAGGTCAAAATAAAGAACCTCATAACTACAACCCACTTGAGTATTATTACCACAATACCACCAAATGGTGTTACAGATCACGGCCACATACTGTTCAATATCAACCTCCTCCGAAGTAACATACTGGCATGTCTACTTTATCCAAGTTTCTGAGAGCAAGATTTATGGTCTGTGATGTCCTCTAGTTGCAAATGCCTAGAGGGGCAGCCTTCCATTCAACTCTGCTGCCTCTTCCGAGCTATCTCCCGAGCTCTTTCACGCAATTCTTCTGGAGGTGGAGGCCGTGGACCTTCCGGGGGATAAACCACATAAGGACGCTGTAACAGGAGCACAAACATAGTCATCTCAAAGCTTTGTTGTTGCAAACATGGTTAGTGAATTGTTACTCACAAGTATGTTGATCAATGAATGAAACAATTGCTGGAAATAATCTGCTGAGGAGCTACTGAGTGATTAAGATAGTAACACATGGCTAATGAATCATATTTTTCTCTACTATTTTGTGATCCAATGAACAGAAGAATGTTTTTGCAGATAAACTGGTTGAAGATCTGTCCTAATGGACACGCACACTCCTGCCTAGTTCTTGCACTCATCAATGAAATCATTCAATTCACAGGTCAGGTTAGCATAACACTGATATTGCCTACTAATATTCTAGTTTGAACAAGAGAGAATGGAAACAGTCATGCAGGGGATAATTTTTTTCTGAAGTAATAATGCCAATGAAATATTCATGAACGTGGTTCTTATTCAAGATAATTATTCTATTTCATATGAATGCATGCCATGTCATTGCCATTTTCAATATCTGCTTTTTGGTCCATAAACATTGCACTAACTATGCTCCAAGTTTGATGCAAATGATATTGATCCTTAATCCCTCAAATAATCAACATCTGTAATTCATAATAGCATAACCATCTCATCATTCAGAGGCAAAACAAACTCTGGTTTAATGGGTGAAATAGAACTTTCCCTAGATTACATGTTAATCTTTTTTGACATATTCTTTATCTTCGCCAGTGTGAATGCATTACAAATGTATTCAATAGAATGTGCTTAATGGTACATGAATGAGGCAGCATGTCAAGATGACATCCAACATTTGCCAGAATGATAAGTCAATCAAACACTAGTAAGATGAAAACATGCCAAATTAAACCACATCAGTCCCATTGACGGTGTTACCATTCACTATCCAATGCCAATTCAGGTAAAAAGTCGTCTCTTCTTCCCCTCTTTTAGTTCATCAACTAAACCCTAGCATTCCCAAATGTTCCACACGGATGTGACTTCAAGCCATGGATCCCAAATCGGTCCAACTCCTAAGCCACAGCCCACAGGCAAGAACCTCCAAGCAAGTCGCGTACTAAATCGGTCCTAATCTTAAGCCACAGCCCATACCAAAGAACCTCTAAGCAAGCCGCCAAGCCGCGTATTACCAATATTGGTTAGTCCGTGCAAAGAAACCGAGCACCAGGGTCAGCTAGCAGCACCATAAAACGACGAACGAGAAGAGAAAGGGAGGGAGAAAAAGAGGACATACGAGGCCCATGAGCTTCTTGAGGGTCTTGGAGTCGGTGGCGACGAGGTAGGTGAGCGCGACGGGCACGGAGACGTAGACGCCGAACTTGGCGATCTCCAAGACCCCCTTCGATGTCCCCAGCGACGACATGTTCCGGCGGCGAACCCTTCTCTTCACCTCAATCCTCTCTCCGCAGAATCCAAAACTTTTCCCCTCCGGCGGCGGCGGTCGCGGGGACGCGGTGCGGGACCTAGGCTCGAGCTCGAATGCGATGCGGGGACAGAGTCAGGACACGTATGCCAGAATGCTGAGTAGTGGTTGGGTTAACTTAATCTTGTTTCACTGATTTAACCACATGGATTTCAAATGCAACAATATGTCATTTATGGGTGCGTTTGTTTCACCGATAGGATCATCATGTTTTTAAGGATTAGATTATTCAAGTTGGATGTTTGGTTGATTGAACTGAATGATCCAGTTTTTTGTTTGATTGTTCGGATGAAAGATGGATGGGATGATCCCAGTTATTCTTTGTTTGCATGTATATGAATGGCAAGAAAGATATGCTTACCACTGTTTATAATATGGTGAATATCTTTGTTACGCTTGAGTAAAAACTTTTTAATGACTTATGGATATATAAAAAAATTATGTATGATTAATGAACTATCATTATTATAAAAAAGAAAATAATAAAAGCTACTCTATTATGGCACATAATTTCATAATGTAAAGTATGACTATACAAAGTTAAAAAAATATTTTCAATTCTTTTTGCACGTTTATTGAATTTTCTACTAATTTCTAATTTTTAGAATTTTTTGTACAAAATTTGGAACTTAACTTCTTGATGCTGGGACCCACATGTCAGCTTCACTTTCTTCCCTCTCCCAACGCACATGAATTCTTTGTTTGGATTACCGGAGGGAAAAGTGGTGACTCCAGCCCACTCACACGTACGCTCAGCTGCTGGCTAACGGTGTGTTTGTTTCGCTGGATTGGACTGGATATGTTTGGATAGGATCATCTAGTCCAGTGTTTATTTTACGGTCAGGTTGGATAGGATTGAACTGAAAGAGGAATATTCTCTTAATATGCTGAATGAGTCTGTCCGACAAAAATGATCGGATAAGCCTGTCCAAGTTGTGTAACGATGATAATTACTAAAGTAATTAGATATTATTAGTGTGGGTTAATAATAAATAATATTTATTACTATGATATTATAATTAATAAGCAATAAGGTATTGATTAGTATATGATGAGAGCTTGATCATGCAAGGATTAGTAATAATTATCATATTTATTATAAATTATAAATTATTATGATAAGATTAAAATTATTATTACTATAAATCATACTAATTAGTGTATAGTTAATTATTAAAGATCTATAATTTCATTATCTAATCTTATCGTATCCATCTTTATCCATCCAACCAAACACAAAATTGGATCATCCTATCCACTCAATTAAACACATGACTTGAATCATCCCATCCAAAAAAATCTGGATGACCATATCCCATCCAACCTTGCGCTCAAAACAAACACACCCTAAGCTAATATGGATGGCGTCATCCGGCCAATTTTACCAGATATCCTCATCCAGCATCTTAGAGGTATATTATCTTGTGTGAATGGATCTATATAAGCTGATAGTGAAATAAATGCTGAACTGGATCACCTATCCAATCCAATAAAACAACCACACCCTATGAGATTTTATCATCAAATAAACATTGTTGGTTTAAGATATTGCTTTCTTGTCCGTGACCACTAGCGCCAAAAGTGTTTTATGCTTATCCTAAAAACACAAACTTCCAAGAAAACAAATCCCCTTTCTATCCGTTTGATCAAAGTCAATTTTTTTGTTTTTTCTGAGTTTAGTGATAATCCATCCACAATGTATGAATACTTGATCTTGACTCCACGTAATCTGTTAAATCAGAACTTTTAGTTTGAAAAACTAGGGGCCTGCTTGGTTTACAGCCACCGCCACGCCTATGGTTGCCACACACAAAAGGTTAACGTTTGGTTGTCCGCCTCAACCACTTTCGTCACACAAAAAACAGTGTTATTCTCACCACACTCTGTGGCAGTAGAAATCCACATTATACTGAATAGAGAAGCCGTTCGTGACGTGGTAAGATATAACCTGCAACCAAACAGATCGTAAAACTTTCTATAGAATGTCGATTTTAATGATCAACAGGTATCTCAATGAAAACTTGTTCCATGTACAAGTTGTTCTATTGTGATACTTCTTTTGTTTGTGTGCTTTCTTCTTTGCCACTCTCTTTATCATCACTTTAACTTGCTTTGATCTTGTCACTCTTTTTATTCTCTCTTTGGTCTGCCTGGATGGATCTATCAGGTGGCAATGAAAGAAATTAAAAGAGGCGGGGTTGCATTTTTCTTTCAAATTGTGAAATCGGTTTGATAGAAATGTTCTCTATTCAGATTTGAATTTCAATAATTTTCCAGTGAAAATTCTTTGAACCAAATTGGGCTGTGTATGTAAAAAAAAGCAAATCCAATATTAGGAACTTTCTAAATATAGAGAGCAAAACAGAACATTTATTAATTTTCAATCACCTCCAAATTGTTATGGATACAACAATGTTCCTATTATTCAGAAACAGCCGCGCAAATATGTATTCTCAGCAGTTCCAGGAAATATGAAAACCACAAATCTCCGCAAAAACAGCAAATCCGTCTTTGTCCAGTTTTAGTTACCCCAAGATAAAAAATCTCCACAAAAACAGCAAACCCGTCTTTGTCAAGTTTCAGTTACCCCAAGATCTCCATGTTCCCAAGTGGATCTTCATGTCCCTCTATGTCGGAGTCAGTGATGATTTCGTCTAGACCCAACGGCGCGGCCTCCCACTGCGCGGCTCCATCACCAGAGGAGGTGCTTGGCATGGCGCTAACCATCTCCTGGAGAAGCTCCATGTCCGTCGCACAATGCGAAGCTGTTATTCCATTAATCGTCATAGTGTTGGAGCTCTCATTGACAACATCCTCGGCTTGCAACGGCGATGGGTCTGCCCTTGGCATGTAGCTGTTGCTGACCCTGGCATCAGAAGTGGCGACGTAGTAGTTGTTTGTGGTGATGTCGTTGTTGTTCAGGATGGGCACTGAAGGATCAGCAGGAGGGGTGGCATGAGATGGAGAGCCAACGAAGGGCATACTGTTGAAGGATGGTGTTGTGCCGATGAGCCTGTTTATGGTGTCCTCCGCCATCTTCACCTGCAACCAGCAGCTTACATGTTAACGACGCAAGTAATAATCTGAATCAGAATATTCGAAAGTTCATCAATTAGAAAATTCAGTGTGATTTATATGTTCACAAGCAAGTGAACAATAACCTTCGTCTTAACAGATCCAATAAAAAATCTTTTTTGCCTCATAATTAAAGAGAAATACGTGTGATGCTGTAACAGTAGTCAGTAAGTGTGTAATTTACAATCAAATCAGTATCTTATCCTTCTTGCCAAGTTCAGGTTCGATATGTATTTGACATATTGTGCATATACCGTACTCATCAGGAGAGTGTTATACCTTTGTTCGTAGGGTCTCCATGTCTGCTCTCAATATCCTATTGTCAATGGCAGAAGCTTTGTACTTCTGATTTATCCCATCAAGACGCGTCAGCAACGCAGAGTTTTCCACCCTTAAGTGTGCCACCTGATACCATTAAGCAGCATTCATACTCATCGCTCACCAAACAAGCAAAGAGTGAAGTGATTTCGATGTCACACCTGGTCTTCTAGGTCCTTCATACGAGCTGCCTTTCTGGTCCTAGAGCGCCTGGCTGACTCCCGGTTGGATTCCTTCCTGAAATAAGTTAATAGATCATGAAAGTCAAGGATTATATAAATGCCAGTGTAATGTGTTTCTGCAGAATTATTTGCAGGTTGGTAATAATGCAAATTTCCAACGAATTTTAGCACCTATGCTACTTGATTGCTTTCACATGCTGCACTCATCCTAATTACCTTCCACTATTTCGTGATGTCAAATGTTGACTTACAAAAGAGACAAGCCACACTGGTTCAAAAACAAAAGAGGCAAGCCACATGAACCTATAGCACATATTACCTTCTCTTCATTTTATCTGAATCAGGCATCCTAAATCCTACTATCTCTACTTCTCCATCCAAGTCGTCATCATCTGATGGTGATGAAGACGAGCGAGCAGGTAGCTTGGAATACGAACGAAGATGTTCTCTGTCGTTTCTGAACTTGTTCCACCCCAGGTTTCTGCTCCCTAAATACGAATGAAGAACTAGAATTATGTCATTTGAAAAAAAATCAATGCTTAAACATAATAATATTTTCTTTTAATGTGTATTTTTGCCTTATAATTTACTAGGAGAAGGTGTAACCATGCACAATGTAATACCTCCATTGTAAGCATACGAGCCTTGAGAAGTTTCTGGATGCACTGCGCTAGATGCCTGCGTGGATAGTTATATCAACATTTGAAGTAAAATGCATTAAACATTTACAAATTCGAATGACAGAGCGTCTGAAAACACAATATGAAAAAGGCATGAGCAGTTGCATAGCTAGCTAATACTGTTAAATGTTGTACATGTGGACTATAAGTCAATTATTAAGCTATTCTATTAAGTTTAACATGGAAATCAATAGAAATTTTTATACATGCTCCATTAACTTTCTAACACTTTTACCACTTTCTAGTTTCACTCCTAGCTTTGCTAGAAGTTTTTTGCTATATATTTCAACACTATTTAAGAGATACTCGTGGGTAAGAACATCAAGATAAAATCCAAGTAGTTACTGAAGTGTCCAATATATATACTATACTAAAACATCTCGATTGTGTCTGTACCGACTGTACGCATAAAAAATTAATATGCACGATGATGTGGCTCTTACACAGCAGACAACCACTTGCTTGGAACTAACTGATCTCGATCTGGGCCATGTAAATTTGACAAAAATCCAAACATAGAGATGTCCTATAATTGACATCAGTACTTCATATTTTCTCAAATAGAGGCCGTTTGAGTGCACGTGCAACTACACATAAGATAAATTCTGCTAATAAATGTAACAAACTAAAAATATATAGAACACTATATTGAAAACTTAAAGAGAAAGAATATCTCAAAAAAAGATAAGGCAGGGCACATACCCTCCACATGGCGATGGCAGCAAGGTCCTCTTCCAGCTTTCGCTTCAGCATGGCGTTGTATTCAACAGGGTCCGCCATTCCATCCATCGTCATGGTTGCAGGCTCCACCTCCACCGCAGCCGACACTGGTTCAATGTGAAACACTGAAGCACTAGAGTCCACAGGCGGAGTCGTACTGCCCATCAGCTCCTCCTCTAGTAATCTCTCAAAGCTCCACTCTGAGGAGCTCCGGTTTATTGCATCGTGACCTGGTGTATCTTCACAGGCAACAACACGGCCACAATCATCATCTACATCAGGCTGCATTGGTAATTGTAGGGTGGGGACCTCATCCACAGAGAAGGAATGATCCATCACTTGTTGGAACAATGATTTTTGATTTCTATCTAAATTTGTGCTAAATGGAAGGTTTCTTCCAATCGAAAGATATGACTCTTTATTCCTAGGAAAATGAGATGATGGTAGTTGGCTTACGAAGGACTACAACAGCAAGGATGGAAGGGATCAAAGACCTGCGGACTCATGGCAATGAGATATGCTTGAAACTGAGGATTTCAAGTTCGTTCTCCAACCATATTTATCTAGTGTTGGGCCTCGGTTGTGACCACAGAAATTTCTAGATTGGTAAAAGTGCATGCCCCCGCGCTCAACGTGAAATAGGTATCCTGCACGCACGGTGTGACAATGGCCAAGCCGACAAGTAATTTTGTTTGAGAAGGAAAGAAAAAGGCTAACAGAAAGTGAAGTTAGGTGTAGCAAAGACCATGGTTTTAGAGTGACGTCATGTGTAAGTTTTGTTTCTTTTGTGCGTTTTAACACGTGTTGGTAATAATCCAAACTGGGTTGAACCAACTGCATTCGTATGCTCCTCACTCTATATCATGATGAGTGTTGGTCACACTGACTTTTGCGCTACATTCCAAGGTTTAGCGGCACGTACTAGCACTTTTTGTTAAACAAAAAGTCCAATGTTTGAGATTTCTATTTGACAATAAAAAATAATGTGCATATTCAATAAGACTCCGTTTGGATTTAGAATTGGATTGATCCAAATACTAATTTAGCCTAGAAATTGAAATGAGTTTAATACCAACATGATTGTTTGGATGTAGATGGAACTCAACCTAGGGAAAAATATCTATTTATGTTTGGACAGACATGGCATAGAATTAGGAATTCACAGCTCCTTTTTTTCTTCCTCCTCATCCCTCCTCCTTCCCCTTCTTCCTCCATCCACCTCGACGCCCCATCCTGCCTCGCGACACGGCTCGCCATCACCGCCATGCCCAAGGCCTTGCGGCGCCACCACGCCTCCTGCTATCATACGCCTTGCTCGGTTTCACGTGGAGGGCTACAAGGAAGAAGGAGAACCGCAGCCACCGCTGTGTGTGGGTAATGCCGGTGATGAGTAGGAGAGAGGAGGGAGGCACGCGAGGGGTCATGCGGATACGTGATTCTAGCAAATACATAGGGGTATGGCTCGGTATTGAGGGTGGAATGAATGCCGGTTGGTATTGAGGTTTATTTTCAATTTCAAATTTCATGCCATCCAAATAACTAACTTTTGGATCTATCAATGTTAATTCTAAATTCTGAGGCTCAATATCTACATCCAAATGTAGCCTTACATTCTGCGAGATATGGGATATAACATGATATTGTTGTGACTTTTTTTGTTTTTTTATAGTAATACAGACATATTAAACTTATCCTTTTATGAGCTTTCTATTACCAACTAGAAAATAAGCTCCACTTGTCCAAAAGGCCATTGGAAACATAAACGTGCACACTTCACACTAATTATTGTAGCTTATCCACAAGTATATCAGTATATGTTGACCTCCCATTTGCTCAAATGTAATAATAATAATAATTAGCATATGTGTTTCCTGTTGTAAATGTGCTTATAAAATAGGGGCTATATCTCAAAGAAAGTGAGGGAATATATTATGACGTTTTGCCAAGGCATGTCTATAATAGTCGAGGTCCTATTAAAAGAACCATTGTTCCTAGATCGATATTTACAAAATATTAATGCTAATTTTATTCTACATAGTATATCTTATGTGTGGTTTACATTTTGTTGGCTTGATTTCTTCCTCTCATATTTGTTTATCTTGAATCCTAGTTATGGGAACCAACACTACACTAATGGATAATATATGGATGATACAATAAGTTTCAAAAAAGATTAAGAGTTGCACCTATGTGCTGCTACGAAACATGCCTCTCTGCTTTTATGTGGACGACATGCATCTTCTAATTAATAATACAAAATTCATGTATAAAAAACCATATTGTTCTATTGAAACTTTGGAATTGTAGACTACTCAGATGTATCAAATAACTTCACTTGGTAACATAAACTAACCTATAATAAGTCTCAACTTTTTTTCATGTGATATATTGCACATTCTGTTGATGTTGTTTTCGTACTCTCTACAATGTTAGATCATCAAAGTTTTCCTTTACAATTTTATGGCCATTAATCGTTCTTGTTATAATCCTATTCAAAACCGTACAAGTGTTTAGCAGCCTCACAATATACAACAGTCAGATGCCGCTCTCTACCAGTATTAATGTGAAATAATGTGGCCAAGACATAAATTTCTAAATACTGCCTCCGTCCCGGTTTATTTGTCATCCTAAGAGACTTTTGAGGTGTTCAGATTTATAGAATGTTGAGTGAATCTGAACATACGGTTGTCCAGGTTCAAAAAATGTTCGATGAATCTGGTAAAAAACCATAACAACAAGTAATTTGTGATAGAGGGAGTAATTCATCATCTTCATTTTTTAAAAGATTCATTCAAGAGTGGATGTCATCTGTTTTGTACCTTGCCTTCTTCAAGGTTTTACATACCAACCATGAATGTAGCATAAACAAATCATTTTTTTTTCTCCTCATGATTCAAATAGTATATTTCTACCATATACTCGAAGTCCTCAAAAAGGTATGGCCAGGCTCAATTCTTATATCATGGTAAAGAACTAAATATATTTATATTAACCTTAATATATGCCCTTTCGTATGCGATAGGATTTCCTTTTATGAACTTTTTGTTATAGCACAGCTCTGACAGATGCAACACAATATACAATGATCTCAACAACTACATACAAAGTTTTGAGTTTTAAATCAAAGAAATGCATTGTTATCTTCCTAGGAGTCAAACATAGAAGTTTGATTTGCTTTCTTGGTCAACGTTCACATCTCTCCCATTAATCAGATGTTTGATTGGACATGTAATCAATTGTTGCTATATGGCTGGTGGATCATGCAAACAGTAACACTGTTATTACCTGAATGATAAGCACACGGGTTTGAAACAAGTAATTGCCATCTGTGTACGGTACCACAAAGATAGGTCTGTCAGATATGTTGATTGATTTCACCTGATTCATATCAGTACAATGGAACATGAAGTATTTGCTCACACTTCTCCAACAGTGGCGGAGGCAGGGAGGGGCCATGGCCCCTCCTAACCCGGGTGCACAGTTCGTATAACAGAGTGTATAATAGGAAAAAAACTAGTTAGTATAATATGTTATGGGCTTTCATTAATAGCTATCATTAGTAATTGTTTTATGATCATACACCACGGTAATTTGTGAGCCCATGTGAGGGCCTCTCTAATCTAATTAAGAGAGCAGTCCTGCACGAGAGAATTAAGATCGTGATTGTTTATCTACGCTACCTCCCACTGCCACGCGAGTTTACGCCACCAACGCCTGCCACCAGCGGCTAGCCGTTTGCGCATCCAAAGTTCCAAGCCCAAATGGGAGCGTGCATTTTCAGCAATGAAACTTTGTTAAGACAAGATTTTAAAATAAAATGGAGATGAATTTTTAAGATATTATCTCATAACCTACATTGAGAAGGAGATTGTAATTGAATTCACCACTGATTCACTTACTGATGATTTTTATGATATAAAGAAACATTAAGTATGTTTTAGATAAAAAATGTTAGATCTTGTGTAAACATTTATTTCTATTATTTTTTTAAGTAATAGGATCCTAAATTTTAGGATACAAATAATTTATAGAAATAAAATTATTCAAATATATAGTTAACTAATTATAACTATATATTTTATATAATAATATTTTTTAGCGGTCGTCCGGCCTCCTCTATATAAAATTCCTAGCTCCGCCCCTGTTTTCCAATGCTGAAATGCCTTCACTGCTACAGACATATTTTACTCGTGCCGATTCATGTTGAGAAGTGACATGAACATAATAAACACAGTCGGGTGGCTTTTAAAAACTAAAAGTTCAACTTACGGACGAAGGGACACACAAAACCCTGTAGATTAGAAAAGAATGACCAGAAGCTATGCCATTTTTAAGAATCCTGGTGCTTCATTATCCGTAGACACAATGGGGCCTGTCTTGTTCATACACCGGTAGCATAGAGATTCAGTCACCTACTCGTGCTCCTGTTGACATTCATCACCATCAGGCACAATCGAAAACTATTTTTGTGCAACGCCAGGCATGTGAATATTGTCCTGTACACTGTTATTTAACCTTAATTTATTCATTCATTAGAGAATTCAATACAAGGATATAATTATTTCCACCACACAGCAAACCCCATACCTTCCCATACCTAAATTGGTAAAGGTCAAGCTTCCAGTGCTACAATTCAAAGTACTACAAAAAAAAAGTGGAATCTTTCTGTGCTTTCTTCAGGAAAATGCTCCTTTCATGGCAATGCGGACTTCAAGTTCTTTGCTAACTCTTCTAGCTTCTTTAGTCCTTCTTCAGGCGAAGCAGCTTCCCCCAATAGCCTCACCATTGCGCTACCAACGATCACACCATCTGCTCCCCATCCAGCGATCTGAATTACAGACAATGAAGAATATTTCAATGGACAAGCAAAGAATAGGGAACAAATCCAGAGTAGGGACAAAGATCTACATATACCTGCTTCACATGCTCTGGAGTCGACACACCAAAGCCAACAGCCACAGGTTTTTCTGTGACCTATAAAAGTAATATATTTTGTTAACATCCTTGACAAGGCATACAAATATAAAAGTAATACATTTTGTTAACATCCTTGACAAGGCATACAAATATCCCAAAACTCAAACTTATCAAGTTTTGACTAAAAACTAGGGTGGCAATATATGAGTTTAGTGATACAAAAGTGGTACGAAGTTCAAACTTTGCAATTTTTTACTAACAAGTAGGCTAGCAATATATGAGTTCACTGAAATAAAAGTTGTTCCATTAGATATATATTTCAATGTAAAGCATATGGTTATGATTCTGGATCTAGTGACAATATATTAGAAAAGAAATTTGTGGTCAAAGAATACCAAGTCAAATCGAGACTTATAAAAACTGAATGCAGGGTATGTAATAACAGAAAAGATGTAATTGCATACCTGCTTGATCTCCTCCAGAAGAGATTGCACTTTGGTGCTTACATTTGATCGTGCACCAGTAACACCAACAGTACTTACCTGAACAGTATATAAGTTAGCAAGCAATCCCATGCATCTAATTCACTATCAACTGACTATTCAACAGGACTCGATTATGAAAATTCCAAAAGTATAATGTGAATCCTGATTAGCTATCATGCAAAATCAAAACAGAAACGTGGATACTCAAAAGAAAAAGGAATCAGCTGCCTGATTTTTGAACCTACTACCCGTTTTTTTGTTATAGATTTTGATCAGTACTACAATGAAAATGCATCTACCAGCAGGATACCTTCCTGGAGGCAGATAGTAAAAACTTGGATGTTCCAGGTCGATCAAGCAGGTCTTTCAGAAAAGTATGCAATAGCAGCCATGTGTTTTCTAAGTTTATGCTGTCAACTTGAGACAGCATATGTTGAAAAAAAACCCACTCTAATGACTCAATATGCAACAGATCTTTTTGTTAATGCATAGCAGAGTAGGAGAGGCTCCTACTGAGCGATATATTGTACTCCACAATTCTTCTCTCTATTTTAAAGTGTTTAGGGATCAGAGGAATGCCATATGAGAACAGATTTCTTAAAAATAACAAGGGAGTTCTAATATGTAGACACTTACAAGATAAATAAATCCTTCCGAAGCCTCTGCAATTTTCTCCATTCTTTCTTTAGGTGTGGTCGGTGTTGTCAGCAGCACCTGCACACTCATGCAAAACAAATTCTGTTAAATAGCTGTCATAATGAAAGAAACACCTCCAACTGCACAGATAGAAGATGAAAATTGTAATTCCACTATAATCAGCAACAGACGAGTTCGTGACTTAGGAATCCTAAACCATATTTTGGTCTAATTGGCCTTTGGTAGTTGGTACATAATGTTTACCATATTAAAATATAAATTTCACACCGATTGTCCCTACTGTTCTTAAAAAAAATAAATATGACTGGTACCAGGTGAGTCAAATAGTGCTCAACCAATGAAAATAAGAGGGGAAAAGAAGTATGCCCACAACGTTGGAACCACGCTTGTTTACAATTAGTTTCACATTTAATTGTAGACATAGCAAAGCAACAATTATAACATAATTTTCATCAGGATTTACATAAGAGTCTAATGGGGGCTCCCATAGAGAGTTCACTGGTAACAGTTGAGTTTATTTAGCCAAAAATGTTGGAAGAGTAACACATATGGTTAAAGTACAAATTCAAAATAAGGACATACCAGCTCTAGGTTGTTCTTGGAGGCTTCGCTCCTCAAGATATCTGTCTCTTCCAGAGGAACATCAGGTACCACAAGACCTGCAACACAGTAATACATAATTAACTTGACTGTCACAATGAACAAGGACTCTACTGAGGTATATGTTTGGGCAGGATGGCTTTGATGTGAAACAGCATCACAAAATATTATGTGGTTAAACATAAAGACATATTACCTTGTACACCAGCTTCTTTTACAATATTCATGAAGTTTGGGACACCACGCTTGAGAATCGGATTGTAATATGTGAAAAGCGCTAGAGGGCAGGACAGCTGAGGTACCACCTCCTTTACCATGGAGATAACATCCTCAAATGTGGTGCCTTTTGCTAGCGCCCGTGTAGCAGAAGCCTGAAATGGTGCAAAGAGAAAGCAAGAGTTTGTGAGCAGAAACACACAAGTACAGCAGAACATAATAGAAGCTATAGCAGTATCTATGTGACTCACCTGAATAACCGGGCCATCAGCCAATGGGTCGGAGTAAGGCACACCCAACTCAATCACGTCTGAACCACAGGCATCAAGTATCTTCAG
Organism: Eleusine coracana subsp. coracana; assembly: GCA_032690845.1. NCBI lineage: Eukaryota > Viridiplantae > Streptophyta > Magnoliopsida > Poales > Poaceae > Eleusine > Eleusine coracana. Next base: position 6,687,366 of record CM064430.1, read on the forward strand.
AGCTTTTGCTGTGGTGGCCAAGTCAGGATCACCAGCAGTAATGAATGGAACAAGCGCGACCTGGCATTTAGGAAATGTTAGAAGAGATTCAATTGTGAATAGCTGATCTAGGAACTAGAATATCACATCTCACTTCTCAGGAACGTTAATCATAACTATTAAGGCACAAATATATGTACTGCTTTAGGTTCAGAGATAATGCAGGGGAAATAAACAACATAAAGTAGGAGCGAAATACATCAGTACTCAGTAGCAAGACAAGAACAGAGTTATATATAGGCGAAACTATGTATTCATACACTAGCAATTTCTATTGTAATATAACAATTCCGCATTCCCATTATTATGAAATACAACAGTAGATTATTCAGTCCGCCCATATCATCGCATTCATACCGAATCGGCTCCCCGGTAACGAAACAAGAAAAGAACTGGAAGACCCTGCAGGATCAGGCCGATTTCTCTACGGACGGAGTCACTAACAAATCCCGCATCGCGTTGAGAACCGATTAACCTGGGAGAGCGATTCAAAGGCTCACCTTTCCCTGCTCCTTGAGGTCGGCGAAGGTGCCCGAGATGCTGCGCTTGTCCTCGGCCACGGCGGCAGCCGCCGCCACGGACGCGGCCCTGACGGCGACCACGGGCCCCGCCGCGCCCCGGAACGACACCCTCCCCATCGAAGCGCGCCGCATCGGGACCACCGAGGACAACGACGACGCCCCGGCGGTGGACGCGGCCGGGGAGGCGGAGATAGAGGCGGCGGTGGCGGCCTTGAGCGCGAACGCCATGTGTGCTACTGACTCCGGTGACTTTGTCTGTCTGTGCGCACGCAGGGTGTTCGACGCCGTGCTCGGTGGGATAGGTAGGGGACTGAGTGGGTGATGGGCCTGTATTAATATGAGGCGTGTGGGCCCGGAGTTGGTGGGCCGAGATGGCGGCATCGCACGGGCGTCTGTGAGCCATGAATGTCAGCGAGTCGTTCTTGCACTTTGACCGTCCGCGATTCATGTGGTTGTTCGGCGTTCCGATTGCAGCATGTGCGCCTATTTCTTTTTCGTTCGTTGTTTTTTTTTTTCGCTGAGGCACGTCAAAGGAGCCAACGTGCTCTATATATGGATTCAAAAACCGTCGAAAACCTTTTTACTATTTTTGATCAAACCGGTCAGGTCCGATTTAATTGGATGATTGGTTTTTGGTATACTATAATTTAAAATTTTAAAAATTCAAAAACTTTTAAAATTACAAAAACAAACTGAGCGATAACCGGAGAAACCGAGTGATAAACTGAAAAATAGAGCAATTTGTTTTTAAACTGAGAAAACCTATCAAAAATAGAGAAAACCAAACGATAAACTAAAAACCAAATGATAAACGAAAAACCGAGTGATAAACCTAGAAAACTGACCGGCTTCTTTTCAAATCATATTTAAATTCGTGTTTTATCATTTAAGCGGTTTATCATCCGATTTTTCCTGTTTTTGCGACTTTTGTTGACTCCAGTGAAATTTCACGATACAAACAGTTTTTTAATCCTTGACTCTATATCGGTCTGAAAGCTGATGCAGTGATGCGACCAAATCAAACAAGATTTAAAAACCTCCATATTAATACTATGTTTGCATCATATCAAACGTCAACAAAAAAAAAAATCTCAAAAGCGTAAATTTCTATTGAAGTCAAGTGTCCTGAAACTGCTCGTGGTGGAACTGCTCGGGGACATAATGCATGACGCGCCGTGTCATACCGGAGCTAATAAATTTTCGTAGGATTATTATGTTGTAAAAAGCTAACTAAATAAGATGACTGCCATTTAAAATCACATTCATCGAAAGTTGGAAGACCGTGTAGACAATTGCCCACATAGTCATTAGTGAAAGATGGTTAACTGAACCGCAGTAAGAAATTAGCACATTTTCCATGACCAAAAGATAGCATACCCACCCACATGCGGATTTTTTTTTTTTTTGGTATATCGCACGGGTTGCATTACAGAAACATTTCCACACATGCCGGTCCTCCCCCTCTGCCGAGGAAAGAACAGAGGAAGATACATATGTGCAAGCGCCGTGCTTAATTTGCTTCGTTTCGTACTCATACTCGTCAAAGCCTCCCTCAAACATTGCACGATGCACCGCGACGCGACGCCTGGTGCTGCTCACCAACCACCGGCCGGGCTTGGCAAGGCGCGGCCGTAGAAATGGAAAGCAAGCGTGGCTTCTTCGTTTAATAACCTGGTCTCAGGTCAGCAAGAGACTTGCAGCTACTACGGCGGCGTCTCAGGTCAGCTCCGGTTGGAATTGCATTGGGCCCTCTCTGCTCTGACCGTGACCGGCACCAGACAAGACACGCACCTCCAACGTTCCCGGCGACCAGGTCGTCGTTGCTGATGAACGGAACGGCGTCTCGCCGGTGACGTCACCATTTCGTCTTCTCCTTCACCGGTGTAGGACAGCAACGGGCGGGGTCGTTTTCTCTGCCAGTTGTGTCCGCACACTCGAGTCTCCAGATGCAGGCAGGCCCTGCTTCTGCTTGGTTATAATACATGGCCTTCGAACGTAAATTAAAACCATTGCATTTTTCGTTTTCTTTTTTTAGGTTTCAACCTAATCCAAGAACATTTTCTTGAGAAAATTCCATTAATTCGAACACCCCTGCACGATGAGAAGTACATTGTCAATTCGATAGGAGAAATTTCATGAGCCAAAGGACAGCAATGAGCATGCCGGCAATACAGCCGTATGCGTGCGTAACTGCGTATGCACGCATGAGACGAGAGGAGTGGATAGGAGACAATGGAGCAGCGTGTAAAAACATGGTGAAGATATCAACACGACATTCCTGTTGGAGCGAGCTGTCTACTTGTTGCTCTCGTGAAACAGGGCACCTCCTCACCTGAATTTGTGGCCTTTTATCTCCATCGGGCATCTTCCTTTCGTTCTTCTTCCCCCAGAATTCATCCCGACACCGCCCAAATAATGAGCCACTTCTCATTCTCAGTCTTTTTGGAGTAGAGTGCCGGCTCTGGGCTGCGGTGATAGAGACGACGGCCTAGAGCCCCAGCCCAGGCAAGGGCACTAAAAAATTTCTGTACATGTATATTCAACAGTTCAGCTCACAATTTGCTAAACGTTGAAGAGGTCCAAGCCAATAGCAGCGCCTAGGTAGAAGCCTAATATAGTCCATAATTTTTCTTTTGTTTATAATTTGTTATTTTAAGTTTTAATTTTTCTTTTATATAATAATTATAAATTATTAGAGCTAGATCTAAAAGTTCAAAGCGGTGATTGAAATTTCAGTCAACTAAAAAATAGCAACTCTCTTTTTCCATCAATGATTGTCTGCTTTGTTGTAACATCATGCCTACATGGGCTGCATTGGTGTCGAATCTGCCTGCAATCCTTTATTTCTTGATAGCAAGAATTTTAAACTTAGAGGGTATTTATTTTCTTTAAAAATCTTCTAAAATTTGAACTAAACTTTAGCATCTTTTGGAGGACTAAAGTTTAACGCTCCTTTTAGCTATTTTCTTCTCTAGAGCTAAAATTTAGCTCTACTTGTAGCCCTCTCATTCGTTTTCTCTAGAGCTTAAGTTTGAACTAAAGTTTATTTTTAGCCCTTTGGTCCATGAAAACGAACAATCTTTTAGTATTCGAGAATTTTTTTTTGCCTCCACAAAAGCACCCTTTCTTTCTTCCCATAATGGTACAAATCACCTTGGCTTTATCGTATACCTGGGCTATATCAATCATCGTCCCATCCTGTCCCGTCTCTCATACTAAAAACACCCTAGGTGAATACCACTTTATAGACTACTAGTCGATTTTGAGTAATAGAAGGCATTTAAAATGCATTTGATTTCTCAATCAATTTGAGGAATATGATGAACGAACTTGATGATAGTGATGCACCTAAATACATACTCTTACCCAATTTTTTCTTTTTGAGTTGAAAATGCTACAAGTAAAGCTTGCCAAATAGTTTGATGTTGGTAAAGATTCTTGAGTTTCTTGTGCCTTTAAATTTTCGGTATTAATATAGTCTAGACGAGGGCCTGGACAATGGGTTTACCCCACGGCCTTCCAAAGTATCGAGCAGGTCCTAAACACCTTCCTCCAATGCTCCCATCATTCATTGTTGTCGTGTGGTCGTGTCCTTCTCTCCGGCTATCCGCCACCATCCTAGCTTGTGTTCCGCCCGTCTCGCCACCCGCTCACAAACTGCCACCACCATCCAATCTACTACCAGATTCCAGTGAGGCCTTAACCTCTCGATCTCAAACATCAATCCCAAACATTAACTCATCTGTACGAAGCTCTTCTCACACTAAATCAATAGTTCAATACTCCTCTATTCTTTTATTACTATCGTTCCGACATACACTGCTAATTCATTTGTAGTTCATTTTTCTTGTCTTAAACGACAGAAATTTCAGAACGGCAGAGTACTACATAAGATGTGACACCCTGCTTGATATACGGGTGAGCAGCAGCGCATCCATTTTGCCTGAGTAAGATATAGCATTTTCCTTCATGTTTACAATCAATAGACTACCCATCATACACAACAAACCTTATCAGTCTTATTTAGCATATCTTCTGGTAGGTGTGTGTAGAATAGTGATTTGGTAGGTTAGGGACTGAACCTAAAAAGGCCCCGATTATGCAGTGCTAAAATGGTATGCCACGGTACAATGATTGAGACCAAGAAAAGGTAGTCCCAATCAAAATAGAAAGAACAAATACAAAAGGTCACAAATTTGCATTCTCTAATAGTAACACCGTACCAGCAGGGCCCAAAACAAAGGCCCACGGCCCAGAACTCGTCGTGTGCCTTTCTCTCCTCTACTAAAGATAAAGAAGACGCCAAACGCAGCCTCCCCTTCCTGCGACGCCACACTTCCCGAGCAGCCAGCCTCTTTTGTCGCGAGCCACCCGAAGCTTCGCCCGCTGCCAGGTGGGCCCCTCCCCGGTCGCCGCCGGCCATGGCCGGCCAGCAGCCGCCCGGCGGCTCCGAAGACGACTTCCTCGAGCACTTCTTCGCCTTTCCCTCCTCCAGCGCTGGGGCACACGCGGGCGCCGGCGGCGGCGCCCCCGGCGACCACCCGTTCCCCCTCGCCCTCAGCCTCGACGCCGCCGCCGAGGCCTCCGGAGCCGCCAAGCCGGTGAGATTCCTGCCGAATTGGGCCCCCCTTCGCGTGTTTGAGTGTGAGATTGAGACCTCATAGAGGATGTTTGTGTTCTTTTGCAGGACCGTGACCCCGTCCAGCTCGCCGGCCTCTTCCCGCCGGTGTTCACCGGCGCCGGAGGCATGCAGCAGACGAACCTGCGCCCAGTGCCGCCGCACCAGGTAGCAGCCGCAGCTGACCAGTCTTGCGTCCCAGCTGAAATCTACCTTCTTTTTTCCATTTATGTTCGGCAATTTCGGGGCTGGTGCTAATTCGTCTGTTTCTCTTGAAAAATTCAGGTGTTCCACGCGCAGCCGAAACCGGGCGACGGAAGCATGGCCTCGCAACCGCAGCCGCCGGCGCCGCGGCCGAAGGTGCGGGCGCGGCGAGGGCAGGCGACGGATCCCCACAGTATTGCCGAGAGGCTAATAGCTGAATCAAACTTCCACCTTTGCAATTTGGGCTGCATCTTTGGTCTTCTCGATCCATAGGGTCGCGCAATTTGCGGTTGCTGTTATGGGTACCGGCCACGAAATTCTAGGCGCCATTCCAGGTTCTTCTCGGGTTTAAGCTAGATTAGTGGATATTGCCGTGCAAGTAATGGGGATTTTTTTAAGGAAAAGGTTGCTTTCTTAGAGAGCTGTCGGGTGACTGTTTTGGTGGAGGCATATGGCGTGCTGCATAAGCATCATGAGCTGATCGCTATAACCATAATGATGTTGCATTGTATTGGAAGTCACCACCTTTTGATAGTACATACATCAAACTGGAACCTTGTTTTATAGTGAATTTTCTATGATTATCATCGATGTATCTAATGATTTTGGTCTGAACGTGGATTCCTCTGTGACTTAAAGCAATACATCATAAACAATGTTTAAAATGAAGCCCTCTGCTCTCTTGTTTTGTATGTGTTGAAATCCATGTTATATAGCTAAATTCTGTCTTCTCAATTGTTTGGTTGCCTATCATTTCTCAATTGTTTGGTTGCCTATCATTTCTCAATTGTTTGGTTGCCTATCATTTCATTGAACCTTCATCTGTTCTAATGCAGCTAAGAAGAGAGAGAATAGCAGAAAGGATAAGGGCTTTGCAAGAATTGGTCCCCAACACAAACAAGGTAATGATTCATGCCATTTTTCTAAATGTCATCATGTGCTCCAAGGAATTGCTTGTTTCACAGGCCTCCCATTGGGAATTTTCAACTAGTGGTCCAGGCTTATGATGTCCTGACAGTAGAGTTTCTGTTTGTTCTTAGATTTCTTTCGTCTAATGATCATAACTCTTATCCATTTATAAACGCACAACTATGCTTATTCTATTATACTGTATATGCAACTTGAAATAACATGAGTACTCACCTTTTGTTTGTACCAGTACACCCAATAATTATATGACTAATTTGTACTATACATGTTTCCTCTTCCTTTCAATCCAAAAAAGAAGAAGAAGAAGGTCAAACAGCAAGTCTGTTTTTTTTTTACTAATTTGTGACGCTTGCCTTTGAACTTTGCAGACAGATAGGGCAGCTATGCTAGATGAGATCCTAGATTATGTGAAGTTTCTTAGGCTTCAAGTAAAGGTAATTTTCTTTAAACTGTATACACTAATGTTGTCTTTGATATCTATTTTGTTTCCTGTCTAAAATTTGTCATTATTGTTCAATGCAAGGTTTTGAGTATGAGCAGACTGGGTGGTGCTGGTGCAGTTGCGCAGCTGGTTGCTGATATTCCACTCTCAGTTAAGGTAATCCTTAGAAAGAAAAAGGTTTTGCACAAATAGCTCATGCTTCAGTTAGCTGTGACAATTATTCACACATGTTACCTATATGAACATGACTAGTTTTTAATCATTCACGTTTAGGTTGTGACAAATTGTTTGCATTATTGTGTTCTTGGGTTTCCTTGTTCAGCAACAGTCATTTTCTTTTGTCAGTATTTGCTAATGAGTTGACTAGTTGTGGTATACATGCTACACGTGTCATGGAATGGAAATGCCCATTTCTTTGCATTGTAGAACATATGCTGCTAGGCCTACATTCATTGTAGGCTGACATTTCTTCGGCAACCAATCTTGAAAACACATGTTTTTTTTTTTCAAAATTTAAAGTTAGCATGGATGACCTGATAGGGTAAATGATAATGTGATGCAGCCATGATTCTTTCAAGATGAATAATAACCATGTTTATCTTCGATATATTTTACTTCTGGATCTTCATCCATCAGCTGTATCATATCTTTTATACTTAATTGAATCTTCTTGAATGACTAGGGTGAAGCAAGTGATGGTGGGAGCACACAACACATATGGGAAAAGTGGTCAACCGATGGAACAGAAAAGCAGGTAGCAAAGCTGATGGAACAAGACATCGGGGCAGCGATGCAATTCCTCCAATCTAAAGCTCTATGCATGATGCCGATTTCGCTTGCAATGGCGATCTACGACACACAACACACGCAGGAGGGCCACTCACTTAAGCCTGAACCTAATACATCTTCATAGTATAGTGACACCAACCTTAGCGTGCATTTTGCCGCTACTACTACTAGGCTGTCGACATATTCAAAGTGTAAGATATAGGGGGAGTTTCATCGTGCTAACAAGCAGTGAAGTAGGAAGGGACGTAAAATATCATCTCCTCTCAAAAGATTGCAATTGGTGTATGATAGCCTCCTCTTTTCTTATTTTGTTCAAAGCTGCTTTGATTGGATGGATATGATAAGCAAATATTCTGCTCATGCTCACATATCTTTCAATGTGCCTATGAATGCAATTGACGATGGGTAGATCTACCAAAGAGTCAGGCATGCTCTCATGTTGTTTCCTTTTGAGTCTGTAGTGCACTAGCCATACACTTTGTGGTAGGGTCGGTCAACCTTTTTGTAGTGGATGTTTGGACTAATGAAAAGAGAGGTTGATGTATCTGTGTAAATGGTTGACAAAACTTGAAAGAATGTTCAGATGGAAGGTGATGTCGATGGCGAGTGGTGGCGTGATATCCTGTCTATTTTTCCAGAGTAAATGGAGGTATTTGGTCAATCAGGATCAAGCGTGCGATGATCTGCTTGCTAGTGGGAGCGTGCTCCTGCTGGAAAATTACCTTTCTGTCTACATGTCGCCGTCTTGATAAGAACTGCCTCGTAAAGTCTTAGCCTCTTTATTGCCACTGGTTCATTCATGGTGCTATACATATTCTTTAGTCTGGCTTAAGCATGTGTTGAGGATTAATGCCATCTTAGGAAGTGGGTAACAGCTGTTTTGTACTGTTCATCGCCGTCGATGGCAGGGTTCTTCCAAGCTGCTGTCATGAATTTGTTAACACTTCTGAAGTTAATTTCTGTTTTATAGTTTTGTTGCTGACACCTGACAACAAGCAGTTTTTTTTTTATAATTGAGAGCAAGCACTTCAAATGTGGCGTTAATAACTGGTACAGACTTGCAAAAAAAAAAAACCCGGTAGTACAGACTTGAAAACTGGAGTGCTTTTCCTGCAATCCACTTCTGTCAATTTAATATGTTGGACGCTCCTCTTATGAATGCATTAAGACATGCTTTACTGAAAGCGCTAATTGTTTGTTGCAATTATTGTACTTGTTGGATCACCATTGTTACATACAGCGCCGCCTGTTAATGATATAGTGTGTTCCCATGGAATGAAAATTCTAGCGGCCTTTCTGTGTCTCGTGCCAGAATATTATCTGCATCGTCTGCGGCCATCTGCCGTAGTGAAATTCTTTTGAATTCTTAGGAGAAATTTAGCACTGATCGTGTTCCAGTTAGTGGGGTTGGTGGTTGGTTCAAATGTTTTAACTTCAACATTGGCCCTTGTGCTGCTATCGTGTCCATTTGCTTTAGTTTGGAATCTCTCTTGGCAATTCGGACGTACAAAATGGACAAATGGACGAGTAAGCGTTCGTCAATTTGCTTGTGAAGAGAGAACAAGAGACTTCTTCGTGAAGATCAATGAGCTAACGAGTACCATAGTTATTTTACGGGTTCATATAGTGATAAGCAACTAAGCAAGTGAACTGGGTGCGTTCAGTAAGCACTGCCCACTGTTCTAGTATATGATAAAACCGGTAAAATGAAAATCCTGCCTGTAGCCCTCGTACAACATTTTAGGCAATAAGAGGCGTTCCCTGATGCTATCTTACGCCCTCTCACGTGAGCCTCCCGCCTCCGATGGACGTCTCTAGTGCACTCTTTAATCGGGCAGAATTTTCCTCGCGCTGGTGGTCCTCTTCTACACTACACTGGCGATATGGTAGTATATCTCGACAAGGTCGAGATACAATACAAGCCATGCTCACCCACTCCTATCTCTTTGGTGTATATATGGCCATTGTCTTGCCATCGGTAATCTCCCCCATGGATCATACAACCCCAGTGCGCTACCTCGGTCAAAACATAGCGCCCGTGTCACCCATGGTCTGGCTACTCGTTCTCACAGCCTCTCTCCTCCATTTCTGCGTCCCTATTGCACCTCACCTCCAATAACACTGTGTGCGGTGTGCCTCATGTTAATGATCATACAGCCTCTCTCCTCCGATTGACGATCACAACCAATGGGTCCTTTCAGGGTCCTAACGCAGCTCTTAAAAATTTTAGAGCAAATCCAGTGAAAATTTTTAAAATCATTACCGACCTATAACCTATTCATGCTACCCTTGTGATTCAGACCTTCAATGTAAGAATTTGCAGTCGAGAGAAAGATAAAGCAATGTCCGTGGCCATGGGTGGTGGGTTGTATTTTGTACGTAGGCTGGGCCTGAAGTAGGCCGGTTGGTGGATAAGACCAGCCTTGGCCTCTCCCTCCCAGAGCGCTTCCATGACCATTAGGCCTTCTCACCAGTGGTCAGACTTGTTATTTTCCACTATCGCTAATTGATTGGGCTGTTTAGGACTGGTATAATATAGTACATATACGCACTTTCATATAGTGCCATGTATGTTTTAAAAAAGTATGTAGTGCCATGTAGGATTTTAGATAATATGGAAGAGAGAATGATGAGAGAAATAAAGGACAATTGTTTCACGAAACAACCACTTCATGCCTAAAATTAGAAGTATTTCTATGGTTTTCATATCGCTCTAAATTATAAATGTATCATAACTCATAATTTTTTTTAACCTCCATAAATTAAGAAGCTGTATATTTAATATGAAACAACTAAAAAGATCACTAATTATATAAGTGGTCTTAAGACAACATGTCATAATATCAAGGGAAAAGTCTATTTTACTCCCCCGAACAATCCACTTTGTCCAATTTACTCCCCGAATAAAATCTTGGCTTAATTTACTCCCTCAAACAATTTAAGTTGGTGCAATTTACTCCATGTTACATTTTATAATTTTTGTTTTATCGAGACTTAAACTCGACATCAGACATAGGATAGTTCACCTATGAGGATTTATATGATGGACAGGGGTATACGCGAGATCGAGAGATGATGGTAACACAAGACGCCGATTTATACAGGTTCGGACCTCCCGGAGGATAGTAACCCTACATCCTGTGTTCTGCGGTATTTGTATTGATATGTCTAGATCTAAAGATCTAGACGAGAAGGGTAGACATAGACGACGATGTTTAGTTGTGTCTAATCTATGTCCTGCATGGGATCTATCTAATTCCGCTTGTCCCTTGAGAAGGATCCCTGCCCCTCCTTATATATCCGGAGGACAGGGTTATATGGCAGAGTCCTAGTCGGTCTACTGCTCTTATTCTAGTAGGAGTGTACCTTCACTTTCCTTCTATGTAAGGTACCCTAGGTACAGATCATCGACAGAAGCCCCCGAGAGTCTTGCAAGCTTGATGATAGTCTTAAGTAGCTTCCCGACTAGCTTATGCCATGTAGAATGCTTCAACTTTATATCAGCGAGCTTGTAAGAATATCAAAGATCTGAAAATATCCTCGAGAAATCAACTGGTGCACCGATTAGGTGCACCTAATTAGGTGCACCTAATTAGGTGTAGCCCCCGACTCTTGTATCATTTTGAAACTGCAAATAATGCAAGAGTCCAAATCAAGAATAGTCATGTTGGCTCTCTTTAAGGAAAAATCACTCAAATCATTAAATCCGAGTGATAAATAACTTAGTAGAGTGACGTCAATCACTATCGAGTGATATATAATTCAGACGAGTGACTTCAATCATCGCTGAGTGGTTGATGACTCAAACTAATGACTTCAATCATTGCCGAGTGATATATAATATACTCATGTGGCATCAATCACAACTGAGTAATATTAGGTTCACGGGTGACATCAATCACAACCGAGTGAACAAGGTCTTACGACATCAATCATAGCCAAGTACTAAGTAAATATGACTTTAATCATGATTAAGTAACTTTTTCTTAAGAATAATAATTATTCATATCATTGATCTTTATTTTCACTATTAGAGACTGACTTCAATCAGCCGAGTGATGCTCGTTATCTCGCATATATGACCATCAAGTCACAGCGACATGATCATCAAATCATGCTTTGAATGATTATGGCATCAACCATTTTTGATAATGCACTTCTTTTCAAAGAAGCATAAATTGACCGAGCGACCATCAAGTCACGGTTATATGATCATCAAATCATATATTTTTATATATTATGGTATCAACCATAAATTTGATGGAGAGTGCTTCTCTTCAAAGAAGCCCCCGAGACAATCGCAGTTATGAGTGACAACCACGCTCAACTTAGAATATTGTCCGAGTGGCAGTGGTACTTAACTCATGACGATAAGGTTGAGTGAAGAAAGCAGTCAAGGTTGTTGTAGCTGCCGACCGCTGATGAAGTAGGAATCACTCAAAGTCGTGATGACCGAGTGAAGCCGACAGTCTGACCTGTGGCCGACCGATGGTGATGGTCAGATGTGATATGGCAGACCAATGGTGGCAGTCGGAGCTGATGTAGCCGACTGATGAAAGCGGTCAGAGCTGTAAACCGACTGATGAAGGCGATCGGAGCTGGCATGGCCGACCGATGAGAGCGGTCGGAGTTGTAAGCCAACCGATGGAGGTAGTTGGAAGTGGCACGGTCGACTGACGAAGGCAGTCAAAACTATCGTGGCCGACCGATGAGAGCGAGAAAATCACTCTGTGTCGTATGGTGTATCTGCCTATCTGTCATCAATGTTCCTGACAATAAAGGAAATTAGAATGATTAGTTATAATTAATATTGTTTGCTTGAAAACTTACTCTTTTATAAGCCAAACAAATCAATCGACTAAAAAGTCAAGTATGTATCCATTTTTCTCCTTTAAGTAGACCGATCGACGTATAGCAATGTTTTTGCGCGTTAGCAACTAGACTGACCCACCGTAGGATACTTAGGATAAAATATAAAAGAGCTCAAAAGTCGATCTGCCGTAACAATATCGGTCATAATTATTCTTGCATAGCAATCAGAACCAATCGACGCATGACCTTTTGTAACTTTGGCTCTGGATTTAGTGTAGTGGCAGTCTATCGTATAGCAAAGAAGTTTCATGCCTTAGTTGCTTGTCGGCGTAAAACCAAAAAATAAGACCAAATCGCGAATAAAATATAATGTATCGGTCAAGGCAGAAGCCAAAGAAGAGGTGAAACTAAAACGGACGACATGGATCATATGGTGTCAGGATTGAAGCACTACTGAAAGGTCACCGACCGATATATGTACTGCTAGATTCACAAAAAAGTGGGAAAACACGTGTATAGATACACAAATAGCCCCCTGGCTCGATTGTTTAATGCAAAAGATTAAAGAACCGAGGCAATAAAAAGATGAATAAAGTCACAAATAAGAGCACTAATTTAAAAAATCCCAACTTTACTCATAAAAAAACCTACGACCTTCTGCTTAAAAAACAGAGATAAATGGTCGTGGAAACAATACTATGAAGGATATAGTCCAAAACCTCGAAAGTAAATCGAGAAAGTATAAAGATACTTAGCTTTGTTTATTCGGCGAGTTGAAAAGGAGCCACTGAGCATGCCGATGTGGTTGGCGAGTGGTCGGACGTCGAAGTCGAGCCATCATATCACCGGAACATCAATGCTCGGAGTGGTTGGCTTGTGTCGTCAAATAGCCGGATCATCGAGATGCCGAGTGGTTGGCCTGTATCGCCAAGTCGTCGAAGGCGTCGCCGATAAACCGAATGGGTGAAAACCCAAAGTGCCAAGTAATTGACGGCGTTGCTGAGTAGCTAAGTGACCGTCAATCGTCGTGGTGCAGTGATGTCGCCGAGTGGCCAAGTTGTGGCGATGTCGTCGAGTGACCGAGTCACGATGATATCACCGATGCGCCGAGTCGTCAAAGACGTCGTCGAGTGGCCGGATCATTGAGACATCGAGTAGCTAACTGAGATGCCAAGTCACAGCGATGTCGTTGAGTGACCGAGTCCGTCAAAACACCGAAGCGTTGGGTCGTCGAAGGCGTCGTCGAGTAGCCCCCGAGCATGTTGTATGATCTTCATACCAAGCGACCGAATAACCGAAGAACCAAGTCTTCACATGCATCGCCAAGTGCCGACAATGTTGATCAACGACCAACTTATGACGATGTTGTCGAGTTGCCAAAGTCGTGAAGTCATCGGGTCATCGTCGAGTCGTGGCGATGTGGTCGAGTGGCACATTCATCGAGTCGTTGTTTGAACAGCCCCGACATGCCCATGTGGTTGTGAGCGGTCAAACCATCAAGTCGCGGCAATGTCACCGAGTCATCGAAATCCGTCGAAGCATCGAGTTGTCGGAAGCGTCGTCGTAATGGATGATGTCGCCGAGTGACCAGAGTTGTTAGGTTGATGACGAGCCCCCGAGTGTGTCCATGTAGTCGTCGAGCGATCGAGTCACAGCGATGTCGTCGAGTCGTTGGAGGCATCATGTCGCGACGATGTTGCCTGAGTGGGATGCTGCCTTGACGAAGACACGATGACTCATGCGCTTCAACACCGATCAGATCATGATCAAATCTTGAAATAAATTAAGGTCATCGAACTCAACATGTCGACCGTCGCACTGCCCCTACCTGGCGCGCCAACTGTCGAGACTTAATCTTGGCATCAGACATAGGGTAGTTCACCTATGAGAATTTATACGATGGACAGGGGTATACGCGAGATCGAGAGATGATGGTAGCACAAGACACCGATTTATATAGATTCGGGTCTCCCGGAGGATAATAACTCTACGTCCTTTGTTCTATGGTATTTGTATTGCTATGTCTAGATCTTAGATCTAGACGAGAAGGGTAGATCTAGATGACGATGTCTAGTTGTGTCTAATCTATGTCTCATATGGGATCTATCTAATTCCGCTTGTCCCTTGAGGAGGACTCCTGAACCCTCCTTATATATTCGGAGGGACAGTGTTACATGGCGGAGTTCTAGTCGGTCTACTACTCTTATTCTAGTAGGAGTCTACCTTCACTTTTCTTCTATGTGAGGTACCCCAGGTACAGGTCATCGACATATTTCTCTTTGTACACTTAGAATTTGATGCTCAAATTTTACACTATGAAAGATTATAACAATCACTATATAAAAAATATATTTTTCTATTTTTTCATATATATAATTTTAGAGCTCTATAATTAAGATAGTATTAAATATTGTTAAACTATATAATATATACGTAAAATATACTTTATATATTTTTAGAGTAAAGTTCTATAAAAATTATCCTTGTGCAAAATTTCATCACTAAATTCATATTATACAAATAGAAACAAAAAAAAAGACAAATTATATCAGGGAGTAAATTACACTGATTTAAATTATTTGAGGGAGTAAATTGAGCCAAGATTTTGTTCGGATACAAATTAGACAAATTGAATTGTTAAGAGGAGTAAAATGAACTTTTTTCTAATATCAAATGACCTATGAAATAATATTATTGTATTTATCTCAGAAACTCGACGTCTCGTTCACATTTCCATTTCACCCTATCCTTCTTGTGTCCTGACGTGAGCTTGCCTTACATCCTCCTATATGGCCTCCTAGGATGATGTGCTATGTGCAAGCCCACCTGAAGTCAGGAAGTTGAGTCTGTGTTGTCTTGTGTTCCTATGTATTAAAAAGAATAGATGCGTATAATATGATAGATGTATTGCATTGAGCCTCTTGATCGGTATATATAAGAGTACATGACTTGGAGGATAAGACACCTCTCCGGATATATATGAAAGTGCTAGATATATAATCTAAACTACCAGATATACTCTAACATCCTCCCGCAGTCATAGCGGGAGCGCTATAGACGGTGAGACTAGAGAAGAAGCCGAAGGTAGAAGCCGACGGGCAGTTGAAGCGTCGAGATGCGGATGCTATGATGAGAAAACCAGCAAGTACCTCATGCAGATGATAGCCCCTTAGTGCTAAAGTAGCCGAAGTCGAGGTGTACGTGATCGTAGCCGTGGAGAAGAGCATTGTTCCAAAATCATCTTGACGAGCAGACATATGTACAAAAAAAATGAGCTATGTCCTATCGAGAAGAACTCATTGAGCAACTGGCCGATCACGTGATGGCGAAGGTGATATATCAATAAGCTGCAACTAACTTCATCCCATGTACAACATCTACGGTGATGGCATCCTAGAGGGTGGCGGACGATACTGACTTGGACCATTAGCGGCGTGATGAGGAGGAAAGGCATGAGTGGCACCACCACCTAGCTACGCGACGATTCCAACGAAGATGACTTGACCACTAGCAAAACTCAACCTTCGAGAGGGTCAACGTTCGAGCATCAACGAGAATGGTGGGACCACGCAATCCTGGATCAATGATCAGGTAAAAAAAAGAAATAATTGCAACAGCATAACGAATCTTCATATATATATATATATATATATATATATATATATATATATATATAAAAACTTGACCGGTGGGGGAAGAACCACCTCCACGGCATTATATAAGAAGAAGATGTCTCGACTTTCTGTCGAAAAAACCCTCCAAACCTTGGCCTATACCCAGCGAAGCCGGATCAAACCAACCTGTATCCAACGTAGTACAAATTGAGATAGCCAGCGCGCCAATACCTAGACGCCTAAGCCACAGGTCAGCGAGCAGCGCCACCATCACTCTTGGCACTGCAGTAAGCTACAGTACCTCCGTGAGGCATCCGGGCGAGTAGCGCTTGAACCTGGGTGGGCGCACGCAGCCTTTGGCTGGCGCTACTAGCCAACCGAGCCGCAGCTCGGTTCTCCATGTATAGCAATGGGTGCTCGTAGCCTTTTATCCCTACACTATATTTTCTTCCCAACCTCTTTGTCGTGTTCACGAGTGAACGAGGCAAGAATAAAAAAACTGACAGAGGACGACATAGAGCTGCCCGGGTCATCGTCCTTTCTTTGGCCCCGTGTCAATCATCCCGTGACGAAGCGCAGCCGCGCCAAGGGCAGCGTGGAGCCAGCTCGGTTCTACGGATCGAACCCACACGACACGACTCCATGAGAAGACGACAGCGCCTCGATGTACGACGACGTGTGAGGACACAGCAACACGGAGATCGATCTACACAACTGCTTGACGCAAATGTGAGATGCGGCTAGATCAAACGATTGGCGGCGAAACTGGCGCTGCCCCCAGTGGAGAATATGGAGATTGATCTCTGCGGGAGCGGGCATGGTAAGGGAAGACTGGGTTTAGAAACGAGCAACTTGAACTCGTGATACCATATTAAAATGAATAGATGCGTATAATATAGTGGATATATTATATTGAGCCTCTCAGTCGATATATATAAAATTACATGACTTGGAGGATAAGATACCTCTTCAGATATATATGAAAGTCTTAGATATATAATTTAAACTACCAAATATATTTTAACACTATGGGTAAATATATGATTGAACTATGATACTTCTTGTGTTAAGTTATACCATATTAAAAATTGACTTAAAAGTAAAAACAACTGTGTTGGAACTCTTTTCTTAACCTTGGTCTTGCCTTACCCCTTAACCCATGCGTTCCAGATCTGCCGCTGCCTCCCTCATTCCCCATCTCACCCATCATTCCCCATCTCAGTTGCATGCATTCTAGCCTTTCTTCAACCGTTGCCAAATCCGCAGCTGTCAGTGTGAGATTCAGCAGTGGCGCACAGTGGCGGAGCTAGGATTCAAAGTCAGAGGTGGGCCGGTAATTTTTTTCTACACAACAAATTTTGAAATGCCACCTTATAATAAAAAATCAAGAGTAAATGGAGTTTCTTTCCCATCTTTTTTTTAAGAAGCATACAATACAAAATGCAACATAACTCTTGATACTATATTTAATCTAAAGATATTTATGAAATCATATAACATCAAATCACCAATCTCTAGGATCAATTCTTGTCTTAAACAAATGCACATAAACTTGAAATGGACATGCAATTTCTCTTTTTTTTTGCAGCAAGAGATGCAATTTTTTTCTTTAATGCATTTTCTGAAAAAAGAGATGCAATATCTCCATCTCTCTACATATTTCACTAATATACAATATAACAGTCCAATTGCAAAAATGTTTACTCATTTGCTATATATACTAGTATGCCTAAATTTATAATCATAACAAGAATACATTGTAAATTTTTGTCGCAAAAAAAATACATTGTAAATTTCTAATTGATAAATTGGAACCGGATTAGCAAATACCTTGCTGATCGCTGCAGCCGGCGTCCAGAACTTGAGAAAGGTGCCTGCGGC
Source organism: Eleusine coracana subsp. coracana (assembly GCA_032690845.1). NCBI lineage: Eukaryota > Viridiplantae > Streptophyta > Magnoliopsida > Poales > Poaceae > Eleusine > Eleusine coracana. The sequence continues at coordinate 6,705,216 of CM064430.1, forward strand.
CTACCAGACGGCACCAAAAAACAGCCGCGCGCTCGCGTTGAGGCGTAACGACGCCATGCCGCCCGCACGCACGCTTGCTCCCAGCTCGCCTCTGCCTTTCGCTGCAGTCGCTACGCCTACGCCGCGTTTCGCCCTGGCGCGGTGTTGCTCGGCTGCTCGACTCCCCGCTCACTTGGCCGGGCTCGGTTGGACATGGGCTGTGCCTCGCTGGGGCAAATTGCCCACCCTATCCACCCTCTAGCTCCGCCACTGGTGGCGCATCCGGCTTCGGCCTAGCTATGCATCACTCTCCTTTTCGATGGTTCCCTCTCTGCTGCACACCGACGCCCAAGGATTCCATCGAGTGTGACCTCAACGTCAATAATGCAATAGCAGTCCAGTTCTGACTCAGAGCCATCTCCTTCGCAAGACCGATGTCACCTCCTCGACCATCTTGTCGAGCATTGGCCAGGTTCCCGTCTACCACTTCTAGAGAGGAAGAATCAAATCTTCAATGCGTCGCCAACACTGCAACGTCTCCACCTATTTTGGCTGGCGACAAGAAGCTTCGTCCTCCCTCGGTGTTGACATCTCCAGTCTCAACGGTGGTCAGGGCATGCGCAACGTAGTAGCAGACATGCAGTGTCTTATCCGAACTACTATGTGCCGACCTACTGATATCTTGAGAATATCAAGGACACCAACTTGTCATCCAACCGGTAGTACCTGTGTCCTTGATGTCCTTGACGATATTCTGTACTTCACATCTTTAAAGACGATGATAGCTACGGGTACACAACTTTATGTGATTCAGATCCAAAATGTGGCAATCCGAGTGTTGTCAACTAGAGGTGGTGTCGGTGCCTACTATCTCTGCATCTAGGTGATCTACAACCATATGTAGCTTCAAGGATGATAATCTTTCACATAGACAAGACGTCCCTTGACCAACCTCATGCTTGTATTAAGCAAGGCCTTCTTGGTGATGCTTCGAAAGCCAGTCTTTATGTAACAATTACTCTGCTCCCTAGAAGTGATGTAATCCACAACCACTTACCATGTGTTTGGTTGCGGGATGGGTGGGTTGGAGTGGCCCCAACCCTCGTTTTGGGAACGGCTCCAACCCCTCCTATGTTTGATTCATTTTTTTTTAGTTAGAAATGTATTCGTTCCAACTTATGTTTGGATGAAGGAATTGAAAATCTGAGTTGAATAGTAAAATAACACCATTAATGCAGGTCCTATCTATCATCAATGGATCCCACCTGTCAAATTCTCATGCTTCCCTTTTGTTTCCCCCTTCTCTTTTTATTTTTTTTTTCAATCTTATCCTCAGCTGCCGCCGGGCTGGGTCCTCTTACCGTCGCCGGCCTGGGCCCTCCCACTGCCGGCTTGTGCCCTCCCGCCGCTGCTGTGAGCTGTCGTTGCGAGCTGCGCCGCCGACCTGGGTCCTCCCACCACCGCTGGTCTGGGTCCTCCCGCCGCCGGCCTGGCCGAGCTCCACTATGGGCTCTGTCGCTGGCCCGAGCCCTCCGGCTACCGGCCTGGGCGCTTGGCCTGGTCGCTCCCGCCGCCACCGGCCTGGACGAGGAAGATGGACGAGTGGACGGATGAGACAACGAGGATGGAACCGGACGGGTTGGCTCCGTCCCTCGGATTTTGACGGACAGACGGAACCCAGGTTTGAGGCAAATATTCCCTTATGGAGCCGCTCTGCTCTCGCCGCTCCTCGTCCAAACAGCTCAAAAGTGGGTCGGCTCCAACCGGATTGGCTCCATTCCTCCAACCAAACACACAGTTAGGGATGCTTTTTTCTTGGGATGTTCTCCCTCAAGTGTCTATCATTGATTGAATACACACATAAATAGTTATATACAAAAGAAAAGAACAATGGACGTAATGCACCAGCGATAAATATATAAACAAAACCTGTCCCTGGTTTGTCAACCAGGAGATGAGGGACAACCAATGGAGCATAGGGAAGTGGTGGTCCAACAGCGCGCGACTTGTCCATCCGGCGTACACGATTCATGACTTTCTATTGCCCGGACATTATGGGAAAGAGAGGGGTATGCCGTCTGCCCCTATTTTTGTTGTGGGCCTTCTATCAGGCACATGACAAAGGGGCTTTTTATAAGCGTGACCTTTGCTATGTGCCTCGTGACCTGGAACACGGCAAATAAGCCGTTAGCTGTTTGCAAGTGCGACGGGCAGACAACGCTAACGGCCGTTACATGTTTGATGTGTGCCATGTCACAAAGCACACAACAAAGATTGTGTTTGTCGTATGCCCTAACTTGACACATGGCAAACACGACACGTGAGGGTCACGTGTCCATCTTCGCTATGTGCCACCTCGCATGGCACATGACAAAGTTTTTTTTTCTTTCCCTTTTGTCACCAATATTTTTTATGGTTCATATCATTTGCATGGTACTTGGACATTAATATTTGATGAAATTTTTAATTGTGTTTACTATATTTAGTTAATTTATTTTGTTATTTGAATTATTTTATAAAAATTCAAATTTCAACTGCAAGTGGTTCGAATAATGCAATATAGTGGATGCAAATTTGATATTTTATGCTAATAATTCCTATTTGAGTCTGTATTCGTATTCGTAAAAGAACAAGAAAAATCATGCATATTATACATGAAATATAAAAATCACCTTGTGGTTCAATTGAAATTAAATTTTATAAAAAAACAAACAGAGTAAGAAAAAATTTAAGAATTGTCCTGGCATTATTATATCATACATAGAGGCTATGGTAAAAAGTACAAAATATTTTATATAAGTTGTCATATATGTTCCTCACAAATCAAAAAATCTTCGTAAAAGAATTAGAGCGTTGAATAGAAACATTTCCGATTGTGAATCAAAATGATGGTCGAATTAAGTTTTGACTTTAACCAAAGTTTTATAGGCTACAGAACATAAGAGTTGTATCATCTTCAAATTTGGTAACGGTTTGAATCACTAAGTATTTACTATTTTTTTAAACGGAATCATATTTTTTTACCATGATATTGTGTTAGTGAACTTTCTATCGTAATAATTTTCTTGCTTGTGTTTGTGAACTGCCTGAGATGTACTGTGGATGATACTTATGTTTGTGAACCTCTTATGATGATAACTGTGAAATATTTGTGTTGTCCATGTCCGGGATGATATTCAAATGTTTGTGATAATATTTAAATATTGTTTGAGATAATATTTGTGATATATTGAATATTGGAGTTTTTTTTATCTGGGGACAACTAGTTTGGATTTTTTTGGCAGGTTTTATAGGCTTTGCCGCGTGCCTTGACTATGACACACGACAAAGAGGGGTACCTAGCAAGCTGGGAATGCACCTTTGCCATGTGTCATGACCAGGACACACAGTAAAATGGAGTCGGCTTTACCGTGTGCCAACAGTCCGGCACACGACAAAGCACACTATCACCATGCTGGCAGGTGACAACACTTTTTTTTTACACAGCTGGGGCACATGACAAAGGCTTTGGTGTGTGCCTGAAAGAAGGTACATGACAAAGCCTGCTTTACCGACAGTATTTTTGCCGTGCAAACTATATCATGTGTAACCCATGGTAAAGCCTTTGTCATGGGTAATTCTTACTTTCCCATGTGTTTCCTATAGTGGGAGGCGCTGGAGAACCGGAATAGAACCCTCGAATATGCATGGAGAAACACATATTCTTGAGCTGCCGTTTGAATTATTTTATTAGAACTATTCAATGGAAATCATCCTTCTAGATGAATTACTCATAAAGAGACGCACTGAGAAAATCACAAAGTTAGATGTGCTGCCCATATAAATATGTAGCTCAGATCTCATACATAGATAGCAAAAAGAGATAAATATCACACAGACGCTGCTTTTTTCCTCATTAATTACTTTCATTTGGTCGAGATTTCTAAATTTCATATATCACAAATGAAATTGAGTTTGGACTCCACATTTTCTTTACCTATGTTTCACCACCTTTTCTGCATGTATGATTTATGTAAGAATTTTTCAAAACTTTTATTACAACCATCCTGCAATATAGTGTTTCTTAGAAATGCCTATTCCCTACATTCTGATTTTTGTTGTGGTTGGTTAGCTCAAAATTGAGCTAGCCAAGGATAACAAAAAAAAAACAGAGGAGTATAGCCTTGGTGAGGGTATATGTTTATACTGATCATTTTCTTAAAATGAAAAACACGGGTATTTAATTATCAAATGGTAGTACACATGACCTTAGGGAACATCAGTTTCAAGAAACAGTAAGGTTACTAGTTACTGAAATATTGTTTGAAACACATGTTTTCCTCAATCTGCCGTTTTGAAAAACGTGTAGGGTTTTTAATTGCTACAGGCTGAAACAATTGTGCTTCTACAGCTGCTGATAGAAATCTTCAGACACCTTTTCTCTCTTTCATTTTTTTAGAGCAGATTTACTATGTATATTACCTCCAGTAATTACTGGTGTTAATACAGTAATTACTGATAGTAACACATTAATTATTGGTGATAGAGCAGTAATTACTAGTACCAGTACTTAGAAGCACTAATGGTTTTACTGGGGCATTATTAAAAAGATGAAAATGATAAATTTATAATTTATTTTGTTAATTAGGTCTAAGTATCATTTTTGCTTTACTCTGACGAAGTTGAATTTTGGATTGGTGGATGGGTTCGGGATGCTTAGAAATGACCTCTTTACCTCTGATGGCAATATGAGTAAATAAATAAATAAATATATGAGTAAATTACTTTATTATCCCTAAGCATTATCATCAGTAATTATTAGTGGTAATATGCATGGTAAAACTGCTCTTTTCTTAAAGTGGCCGATGATATTTCTATAATCTTAGACATTTTCTATGAGTAAAACAAATATATGTAAAATCATAAACCAACAGTTCCCAACACAGCTTTGGCATTTGAACACTCAGTAAAGAAAAAAACAACTTTTGTATTTGAAAAGTATATATCAAACTAAGTTATTATTGGGGGAGTTTGATTTATCTTGTAGCAATTCTTCTCGCGCGGTCATTTGAACAACATAGGTTCAATAATTTTTGAAGACTGAAAACATGTGTTCACCTTGGGTTGCCAGTCAAACACGTGAGTTTTTGATTCTTTAAGCATGGTACATGGTCTTACTACACGAAAAAATGTGGGATTTTAGTTAGTAATGGCTCATCCGCATTTTTCTTGTTCTGCATTTTTTTGTACTTTGATAAAAATGTAATTGTGATTTTACTATTTTACAAAGATATACTAGACCGGTTTGACAGGTAAGATGTATGGGAACAAATAGGGTGGTGGGGAGAGGGAGAGATGGTGTATGTACTACTCTGAAAACCTCTAGGACAGTCGGCTTAAAAAAAATCATCTTTACGGTTGAATTTTACAACTTCTAAGCATTTTAGTCCCACCAAAAAAATCTAGTAGAATTTTACAACTTCTAAGCATTCTAGGCTCTACAATTCACGAGAGTTATGACAATTTCACCAATCCATTTTATTTTTTGGAATGAACCGGAGAGGCAAAGCGCTTCTACTCAGCTCTATTATACATATATTTGATTAACAAATGAAGGCTCCACATTCGTTCTTAAGGTTTAAAATTGTTTATATTAGTTAGAAAAATAAAATAAAAATTATCCACACTATTATTATGAGAAAAATAAACCAAAATACCCTTATACTTTCATATTTATTACCCACCAGTGCCCTTAACTATTAATTTAATATTCATGTAAAGAAAAATGTCCTTATTACCACGCATAGGGATAGCTTCCTTTGGTAAGCACTTGGCGTGGACATTTGTGTAAAGAAATATTAACTTATTCTCATCCATAGTATGACTTTCTTATTGTATATCGACTCTTTTGTATTATATTTTTATGACTAAAACATTGAGAGAAAGGTCCATAGTCCACACATGTTTACATGGTCCGATGATCTCTCTCATGGCAGACCATTTTATTGAGCGGCTACACGAGTTCATCGAGAAGTTCATGGGGCATTTTATGTGTGGTGAACCGTCATGACTTGGATCACCGCGGACAAATTAGTGATCCATAAAGTTTAAAGATTCATTACATCACTAAAAGAACAAATTAATAAAAACTAGTAAGTTAACCCGTGCTTTTGTGTGGAGCCACGATTGTAAACAATTTTCTAATTACATAATTTATATTACATTATGCTGCTTATGAAATACCATCATTATTTAATAAATAAACTAACCTTTCAAAACATTATTGTTGCTTCAAGCTTCCTTTATAGAACACAAACAATTGTCTATGACTAGTCACGCAAACTTCCCGTTCAACTTGCTAGTTATATTAGATTATACCAATCCCTAAATAATTATTGCGAACTTGAGAAATAGTGTAAAAACAACATCGGTATGCCTAATTTGTAACCATTTTATCGAGCCATTGATTTATATTGCAATACTAAGCACTTAACTAATGGAGTCATCAGATTTTTAGTTGTAGAAATGTGGGACAAAACCAATTTTCTTTATGACAATCTTTTAATTTTAGGAGTAAGGGAATATAAAGAAATATATGTTCATACAATAGTTTTTCAACACACATATTATGTGAGTGCAATCTACTGTGCAAATGCCAAATATTTGTTCTAGCCGCGCCATTAGCGCGGATCATCTTAGTTACATTAGATTTTACCGATCCTATTATTTATCTGCCAGCCTAATAATTAATCTCTTCTATGCGTTCTTTGGTGTAGGGGTTGCACGTGTGTATTGCGTGCATATGTACATGTATATCTGTATTGTATTTTGTAAAGAAGAAATGATATTTACCATCAATCAACAAAATAAAGAAGAAACATAGCCCCTTCCAAGAAAAAAGTACTCATGGCAGCGTTTTCATATACAGATTTGTACGGTCGGATCATTAATTCATTGGAGGCGCTTACGCGCCTATATATATGGACGGCATAGGCCAAGAACTCCATACTCTCGAATAATCCAACGGCATCATGGTCTCGTTGCTAGCTTTCGTTGTCCTCCTCCTCATGCTCCTCAAGCTTTACATCTCTCGTTCAAATACAAAACAACCAGCACTTATTAATCTCCCTCCAGGGCCATGGCAGCTACCATTGATTGGCAGCCTGCATCACTTCCTCCTGTCAAGCTTCCGTGACCTTCCCCACAGGGCAATGCGTGAGATGTCCAAAACATACGGCCCGCTCATGCTGCTCCGTCTCGGCACCGTTCCCATGCTGGTTGTGTCCTCTGCCGAGGCGGCCAAGGAAATTCTCAAGATCCATGACCTTACCTTTTGTAGCCGCCCCATGAGTCCCACCAGAGACATCATAAGCCGTGGCGGCCAAGGCCTCATCTTCTGCCCGTACAACGAACGGTGGCGTGAGCTCCGTAAGATCTGCATGCTCGAGCTCTTGAACCAGCGTCGTGTCCTCCAGTTTCGGTCCGTCCGGGAAGATGAAGTGGCACGCCTCGTCCGGGCCATCTCCAGCGAGTGCAGCAGTGGGCAACCCATCAACCTCAGCGAGAAGCTCAACTGCTTGGTCAGTGACATCACCGTGCGTATAACCACAGGAGACCGTTTAGACCACCGGGACGAGTTCTTGCGTGAAGTTGATAACGCTTCACGGCTAGGCACCGGGTTCAGCATGGTGGACTCGTATCCGTCATCAAGGCTCGTTCGCTGGCTGAGCACAACCACACGAGATCTTGAACGGTGCCAAAGGAACATTTACCGTATCATTGAGAGCATAATTCGTGAGCGAGCTACGGCATCAGCAGTGGCGCGAGATAATGACATACTCAGTGTGCTTCTAAGGCTTCAGAAGGACAGTGCGACGCAATTCACTCTCACAAATGAGATCATCGCCGCCTTTATACTTGTAAGATCAGTCCTCCTTCAGTTCAATTATATAGAGACACCTACATATGCTGCAGCTATTTATTTTGCTTCTTCTATTTTTGGTTGTTTGATTGGAACCATCACCATGATGATACATGCAGGATATTTTTGCCGCTGGCAGCGATACAGCATCTGTTACATTAGAGTGGGCCTTCTCAGAACTCATAAAGAATCCGCGTGTCTTGCATAAAGCACAATCAGAGGTTAGGGATGTCTTTAAGGGACAACACACAGTCACAGAGGACAACTTGGACAAACTAAGCTACCTGCATCTGGTTATCAAAGAGACCCTTAGACTGCACCCACCTGCAACGTTCTTTCTTCGAGAATGCCGTGAGACATGTCGAATCATTGGCTATGACGTGCCAAAGGGCATGGCAATAGCTGTGAATGTGTGGGCCATAGGTAGGGACACCAAGTCTTGGGACGCTGCTGAGGAGTTCCGGCCTGAGAGATTCGACAATAGCAACATAGATTTCAAAGGCAATAACTTTGAGTACATCCCTTTTGGGGCTGGGAGAAGAATATGTCCAGGCATCACATTTGCTTCTGCTATTATGGAGCTAGCCCTTGCTAGCCTTCTTTACCACTTCGACTGGGAGCTGCCTGCTGGTGTCAACACTTACCAGTTCGACATGACGGAGGCCGCTGGCGTAACTGTAAAAAGAAACTCCAAACTCTTGTTGCACGCTACACCTCATATTAGTTCTGTACACAATAAGCCAAACTAGTTACTTTATCTATCTATGCTATATGTACCAGTCATAAACTTGGCTACTTAATTACTAAAGCCAAAAGGAGAATCTTAACTCATTGTCGAATGTACCTTTGATCAATAAATGTTGTATCTCTGCCTCAAAAAAAAAAATATTGTATCTCAAGAATTATACTGTTTAGCAATACTCTCTCCATTCTCAAATGATGTAATTGGGACAACCAATCTAGTTTAAAATTGAAATAGTCAACTGCACATTTGCGCGTCTAGTATTGATTTTCTTCTTATGGAGTATATTGTAAAAATCAATAATTGAATTCTCTTTAAAATTTTGTATTATACACTTTATCAATGAAAACATTATATTCTTCGAACGATATATATACTTCTATAACACATGGTCAAGTTCTCACTTGTTAGAAGTGTTGTGTTGTCCACCTATTAGAGGTGACGTGATTTAATTTCAACCTCTCACAACAATAATTGGAATTAATTTTCCTGCACAACAATAATAAAAAAAAATAGAAAGAGTACACGTGAGGGTCATAGACAGAGGGAAGGGTAATTATTTAATAAAATTATTTTGGTTAATTATTTTAATGTTAGTAGTGAGTAATTTAAAAACACATATAGGGGTATTTTGGTCTAATTATTTTGTAATGGCAGTGGTGGGTAAAATCTGTTTCTTTTTTTCTCTGATTAACGTGAGAATTTCTTGTAATCTGTTCAATTATTTTAATATTAGTAGTGGGCAATTTAAAAACACATAGAGGTGTATTTTGGTCTAATTATTTTATAATGACAATGATGGGTAATTTTTGTTTTTTTTCTCTAATTAATGTGGGAATTTCTTGACTTTGAGAGCGAATGTGGAGGCTCCAAGCTTTCTTGGTCAAATATATATATATATATATATATATATATATATATATATATATATATATATATATATATATATATATATATATATATAATAGATTAACTTTTTTCCTAGGAGCTACAATTTAAGAATGAACGGAGTATATGATTTCTTAATGAGCTGGATACATTTTATCTTATACTGGACTAGAAGAGCGTATGAGCTGCAACGGAATTTACTACGTACATAAGTGTGCCTTAGTTTGTAGAATATACAATGTGTACACTGCAAGATCTCAATGACTCTGGCATAGGGTCTATATAATTTTGTGATTCAAGGTGCAATTATGATTCAATTGTCATCAGGTAGTGAAATTAAATAAGCTTTCTAAATAAGGGTAGCTCGCTCCTCTCGTGGACGCTCAAGCACGACACACACCGGGACTGTGGTGGTGAGTTCTGCAAGACTGTGGTGGTGAGTTCTGCAAACTGATCGAGAGGGAAGATGTAGATACAAGCGGTGGATAGGCCTCGAGTTCACAGATTTCTCGCTTAATTATACAATGTCTGACGGGCAGGTTAATTGTCCAATTTTGTACAGGCGTCCGTCGAGGCTTCAGAAGCATACGGGAGTGATGCAGACATGGAATAAATTGGCGATCAAGAATTTATCTTCCCGGCCGTGACGGCCACATAACAGAACATGTTTTAGAGACAGATTCCTACTCCCGTGACCCCCATAACACGTTTTTATGTACCATTTCTCCGCATCCACAACGCCGTGAGGGCAACATGTACAGGACGGCCACGGCAAACGCCATGAGCTTCTTCCTCCCTACGCCCCTTTTTTCTTTTCTCATTTTACCCCATATATAACACGTTTTTCTTTGGGTAAAATTTGCTGGTAGACACTCTAAAAACATGACCTTTGCTGTTGGACACTGAAACATGTTTTATTTGCTGCTGTACACTATGTCTAGTTGTTTCTTAGTGTCTAGTTGCCCATAAGGTGCAGCTGTTGGAGAACGGGTAGGCTACGATAGCATATAAAATTTCTACCGTTCAACCAGGAAACCTTGCAAGAGAGGATCATGGATCGTTACCACTAGACGCGCAGGCGGAGCGGAAGCGAATGTTGAAGCAGCTCGATCCAACGTAGTCGCGCGTCGGTGTAGAGGAAGTAGTCGATCACGTCAATCGTCTCCTTCTAGTCCAGCCGTCGGCACCGCAGTAGCTGCAGCGCCTCCTCGCGGTATCCACACGTACGGGGTTGGAGCACCGTGCGCGGCGTGCTAGCACCGGCAACACGGTTAGGGTTTTGTGGGCGAGAAAGAGGAGCACGACGGCTAGGGTTAAGGACTGGTCGAATCCCCTGCGCCTTAAGCCCCTCCTCCACTTAAATAGACCCTTCTAATGGGCCTCGACTAGTTGGCCCATTAGTGGACTAATTCCTCACACGGATCAATATCCGTATGACCCTCACATACGGATCAAATCCGTATTGTCTCTTGGGCATATCTCCAACAGCAGCCGATGCTGATCTGCTGGATAGCAGCCCAATTCTTTTAGTGGTCAATATCTGTTCGAATAGTTTGACCATATCTGTTTGTAAAATTGGCTTGCTGATCAAGGATTGTAACTTCTTTTGTAAGTCATACGGTAGGCTACATGTAACTGTAACTGTGCGTGGTCAAGCACCTTAAACCAAAACCTATCTCGATTTTCTTCATGGTAATCATAGCTTCTTCTCCTCAAAAAAATCCAATCCATAAAACTTTTTACTTTCCAAAGAATCATTTCACCTAGAATTATTCAGGATATTGTATTTGTTTTATCCTAAACGAAGAGCAGTGACGGACACAGAAAATTCATGGAGCCTGGGCAAAAATTACAAGGGATCTCTCTTTCTCAAACTAAAATTGAGAGCGTGCAAATGAGACATTTCGTGTCAATGTCTCCAACTTTACTTTAATCTACATACTCTACTATGCCTATGAAGGTTCACTAGTCCGCAGAGTCAAGAATTATACTCAGAAGAGGGCCAACAAAATAAGACCGAGATATCGAAATAGATATAGCTAACTATTTATATATTCTAGCAATTTTTTGCTATTTCATATGTATCAATTACTTAACTATAATATTTTATAATCCTGTTGCATATGGTTTGCCAGTTTCTTGTCACAAAATCATTAGAATGAAAAAAAAACATATTAGTTCAACTTGATCTTTTTTGGCTGCTATTTTTTTTTCTTAACACAATGATTGATTTCTTGGGAACGAACAAAAAAAATGGAACTAAAGATTGATTGGTACTTGGAGTGGTGCCAGAGGCATACGGGAGCGTTTGTACCTGTATGGGCTCAGTCAAACGCTCAGCTACAAGCTCAATTAGCCAGCTAACCTAGCATTAAGACCCATGCACCAGGTAGTTCTTGATTAGACTGCATTTTAGAGGCTTTGACCATCGTCACTGCCAGCCAGGAGCCCAGACAGGCGCCCAGGCTCGCCGGGCCTTGGGTCCGCCCCTGACGAAGAGAGTTACTATATTGGAGGGGAGCTAGGGGTGCATTTGGTAGCCTGCAGCTACACGGGTGGAGGTATCCAACGGGCCAGCTCGAGTTGGGACTAGGTGAAGTGATGTAAAGAGGTTATGCTTGGTAGCCTGTAGCTTTTCGGCCTGGTCCAGTTGGGATATAGATTGGTAAGCTGGATGGTTGGCTGGACATGTGTAACTGCAGCCCAAAATGCACGCGCACATGCAGGCAAATGGCTCGCGTGAGCCTGGCTTCCGAGCAAAGCTTGTTTTTGCCATTTTCGTGGATGCAGACAAATTCAGTACGGATACATTTGCAGAGCCTGGCCCAAACCCCCTTCTAGCCTACCGAACTTGGGCACCTGCACGTGCTGGCCCTGGCCAAGGGTAGATGCGGCCTACCAAACGCACCTAGGCGTTCCAGAGACGGTCGAAGATGTGCATTGCGACTTTCATTGAGGGGAGGGAGTAGCCGGTGCCGAAACCGCCGATGAAGAGGGAGACCGGGACGCCAATGGACTCGCGGTGCTTGATGTCGTTGCTGATGCCGGCGATGGGATGGCCTGAGAGGTGGAGACTGTACTCGCCGTGGCCATAAGTACACGTTGAGAAAAGACATAATGGCCATGGTGTACAGGACCTGGTAGCACGCCCCTCGTCCTTGTTCCAGCCCCAGAATACAGTCACCTGTGCCCGATCGTCTTTCCTGTCGCCAATGTCGGGCCAACAAAGAAGACAACGGCGACAATGGCCGAGAGGACCAGGAGGAAGGCTTCCCTCCCCTTGCCATGGTTGCTGGTGTTAGGTGGATGATTTGTTCTTCTTATTCCTTTCCTTAACACTCTAGCTACTTGTTCAATGTGTGTGTAGAAACTGGTTGGAGTCAACTCCGCTGCATATAGATTGTTGGGGAGAGTCAAATACATCTAGATGGAGATAGAGAAAATGGGTTTGTCGGTGGTAGCCATAGATAGTTGACCGGAGCAAGGTTTCAGTAGCAGCCAGATATAGCTTTTCATTATTCCATCTCCGCGTGGAATAATGAGGTGAACATTTTAATTATCCGACTGAACAAGCATGCTCATCATCACATCTTAGACTTGTCCTGCTGCTTGGAGTGGAGAACGTGGAGGACAGTTCACCAACAGGCTCAGATATGCCCAATGGACAACGACGTGCATTAACTAATATATAAGAATGCATTTGAATCACATGTTTCAAGCATCACGCCGTGAGCATATGCACATGTTACGTCACACGCGATTCCCAAATAAGCGTGGCAGCAACATGTATTCTCCATCATAACACAAGATTCATATATAAAAAGTCATTAGGTATTATCCACCCAGACAAGAAATTCATCTATGTTTGACATGGCCTTTTTTCGTTGTATACTTTATACATGTATTCTCCAACATAACACAGACCGCGCCCTTGCGCGGCTAGTCTTGTTATTAGTTCTATCTTTTTATGACTACTTGTTGTTAATATTATACTCTCCAATTATTTTATTGTCTTACTTTTTAGATAAACTTTTATAAACCATGTATGTCTATAAACTAAGTAAGTGCCAAACATATTTGCTAGACTTGTCATAGCACTTATGGTTACCATCCAAACAGTTATCACTTCCAATTTGTCAAAAGTTTGATGCCACCAAAATAGACTCTGTTGACGCGGAAAAGCACCACTACACGAGCACGTCCTTGTGCAGATGACAGAAATAGAACTCGCTACTAAATCTGCCACAACCGGACCCTCCGGTTTCGTCAGGGTTTCGATGAAAACCAATGAATGCTCGCCCGGGAGGGACCCCGTCAGGGCAAACGCACTTTTGGATTGTCCTAACATCGGCAGGCCAGTTAGAACGCCTTCAAACACTATAGAGACAAAGAAGAAGAATAATTAGGGTTAGAAAAGTAGTGGGAGAGATAAAAAAGGTAAAAGAGACAAAAAGATAAAGAAAATAAGTTTTGATCGATTGGGTGATGCCTCAATCGGCCATGGCCCTTTGTACATAAAGGGTGGGAGGTCTTGCCCCGCAAAAAACCGAGATTTATATAATTTATGTGAAGAAAATTAATTCTAACTCGGTCTGGATCATGAAAACTATAGACAAAATAAAATTTAAAAGAAGCACATTGGTCCATAATTACTCACCAATCAATTATTTCATCTTTTCGTGTCATTGATATTATTGAACACAAGAAGTACTAGAACATCCATATTAACAAATCTTATTCACTACCTCACCAAGGTGAAGCTCAACAAAGTTATTAATATTCAAATACAACAACCACGACCTAAACAAAAATCATGAATTGACTCTAGTATATGGATGAATATATGTCAACACCTGTTGGCGTTGGCTTCATCTTGCTCGATTATTGATGCCCTCTGAACATTCAAGTTGTTTGTTTCTCAACCATGTTGACTAAAATTCATCGACCATGACATGTAACTCCATCATTCACTCTTATAGTCATATTAACTTGTTGGTCTAATTTTACACATTTCAACGGCCAATCATCCATCTACTAAAACCAGGGAGATGCTTCCATGACACCAATCAGTTGCTTCCTTTCAGTCCATGTTGACTAAAATTCATCGACCCGATGCATGTGGCCTGAGGACTTCATTGGGATGGCTATGAATACCAAATTTCCCCTTGATGCTGCACACTCGATCAATATCACACATATTGGGGTTCGCATTTGGTGACCATGCAATGGTTTTATCTTCAACTGTGACAAGTGAGGTTGCCTGCTATAAGCATCCGGAGCCATCACAGACAACGTGGACTCTGTGGACACTATCAACATCATCATACCGGAGTTATTAGATCTTATGCACCACGACAATTGCAATGTGATGCACGTAGCCACCAACTTGCTCCCCTATGTGGTGTTTTTCTTTTCCAACAGGTCAGAGAGAAATTACTTTGATCATCTATGTTTAGATTTTTTATTTATTTTTTATGTTTTATATACTTTCACATGGTCCATTGTTTTTTTTGTTGTATTTGGAATTGCTATCATGAAGGGAACACACAACTATAGTATAACGATTCTAAGTAATGAATAAAGTTTTATTATGAGGTATATATGTCTTCTGCAATGTCTTCATCAAACCATTCTTGGATTTAAATACTCCAATGGTCCTAAAGTTTACAGCAAGCTAGGGTTATATTTGCCTTCAACTAAATTCACATCCCCTCATACACACAAATACTCATGGCCACTATGGGGCTAATCTCAGTAGGTCCAGATATTACAAGATCAATCTTCCTATATCCGTGCAATGTAAAAGAACCTAGCTGACTAGCTGCACAAAAATATGATGTGTGTATATAGGTAATAATGTTCAGAAGAAGATTTCCCATGTTCTTCTAGCTTGTAATGGAGCTACCGTGTGGCCTCAGTGCCTAGGCTAAGGGTGCCTTTGGTTGGTCTTTTGTAGGGTTGTGATTTCTTAAAAAAGCCAAACAACCAACCAAAGGCATTGGCTATCCAACTTGGCTATACTGAAAAGCAACTTTTCTTATATACAATCTTCACTGCCACCCGATAGCTACTTCCATCAGCTGTGGAGGCGTAATTTTCACAAAAATTACCTGCCTTGCCATCACTAAGTTACATACCGGTTCGGTTTTCTTTTTCCTTCACGAGCAGCCGAGCGAGCAGCGCCATCTCCTCCCTCCCGTGACGCTAGGGTTAGGCACCGCTGCGTGTTGCTGCTTGGTCGGCACGTTGCCACGTCATTTGTCATTGGCTGCCGTGTCCTCCAGCTGCTACTCGCGTGCCTCCTCCCCCACGCGCAGGTCCTGGTCACCGCAGCGTAGCTTCCTCGCGTGCGGCATCGATTCATCGTGGGTGGCGGCGCGAGCTCACTCCTCTGGCGCCGCCGTGTCCAGACAGCCTACGCCGAGCCCCTCTCCAGGGTTGCTCGTCCAGCTATTGCACCCTCCGTCGAGCTCCTCTCCGGCATCGCGCTCCGTTGACCCTAGCAGTCCCCCTTCAAAGCTCATCGTCCGTGGCTGTACCCCTTTGGAGCTCATGGGGAGGACGAATTTCTGATCTGCATCAGCTATTTGAAGCAGCAGGCGAACCAGAGATCTGCCCTGCATGCCAGATTCACAAGACAGGTATTGGCTCAATGAAATTTCCCTCTGTTCCCTCTCGTCCTTCATATTGGATTGATGAAATTGCGTAAATGCTTGATAACTAAGGTGAATGCAATGATAATCGAATTGATTTTGCGAAGTCATGTTGCAATCCTAACTGAAAACTAGTTCAGTAAGAGTAATATATTGTTTTAGTTGAAATAACCAGCAATTATATCTGATGCTTGAACCGATTCCTGAAACAAATTCCTGGCTAGTTCCTGAAACAAGTTCATGGCTAGTATATTGTTTAAGGAAATAAGTTTCTAATTAAAGGAAAGGACTTTTCTGTTATGTTACATGTGAAAAAAGGGACAGTAATCTTATGCCAAATAGTGCATAGGAAACTTTGAAGCTACTGATAGCATGTCAAAAAAGATATATCTGCAACCTATAATATACTAAGGTGAATGCAATGACAATCGAACTGATGTTGTGAATTCATGTTGCAATCCTAACTGAAAATGAATATTTTTTCCCTTCATTCAAGAATGGAAGATAAGGCATATTGGTGTGATGCCAATGTGAGACATTTTATTGATATTGTGAAACGAGAGATAGAAGATGGAAATAGGTCATTGGGACAATTTACTAGGAGTTGTTGGAAAAATTTGAAAGCAAAATACCATGAGAAAATAGGTCTGAAGCTAACAAAAAAACAGTTGAAGAACAAGTTGGATAATCTGCAAAAGGAATACACATGGTTTATGGAGTTCTAGAATTGTGCCACAGGGCTTGATGGAATGAGGCAAAACAAACTGTTAATTGCTCCAATGAATGGTGGGTGAACACCTTGCCATAAGAATGACTCGCTCATTGTTCATAACTCATTTCCATGTGTTCATACATGCCTGCTAATTAGTACGTGCAAAAGTTATTGAGAGGGCTTTCAGAATCTTGAAGCAGAAGTGGCATATTTTGAAGGGCATACCAAGTTTTCCTATTTATACTCAGAAGCATATCATTTTAGCTTGTATGATGTTATATAATTTTATTCCTGATAGCAAGTTGAAAGATAAGAAGTTTGATAGATGTGATGCAGATGAGGGGGCTACCTCCCACGTGACATATGTGACACGACTCAAACACAAGGAAATGATAATGCAGATAGGGAGAATGACAAGATCATGAATACCATTCATATTAGAATGATGCTTTTGTTACAGTGAAAGGAGGATAATTATGTTGATGGAACTAGATATCTTTTACATAATGTTATCATTGTATTTGTGGACCAAATGTTTATAATGGATGAAACATTGTTTATATGTTAATATTAAAAAAAGACACCTTTTTATGATCAATTTGCATATACACAGCGCCTTATACCGTTAGGGGCATTTACAAACATTCTCTCAGTTTTTCACAGTCATAACAGTTTTAACCAAACGGCTTTCAGCTTTTTCCATAGCTCATAGACCATATCAGCTTTTTCCACAGCTCATAGCTACAACAGCATTTTGCATAGTCACAGCCTAACCAAACACACCCTAAAGACAACTCAGTTGGCCAGTGCTGAGCCTGTAGCATATCCGACAAAACTTGCTTACACATTTGTTTCCAATTGCACGTTGGTGTTTTGTTGTGTAAAATGTCATTTTTCATGCACAGTGAAGTTTTTTTGGAATACTTGCTTACATATTTGTTTCCAAATATACGTTTCAGACCAAGTAAATTACCGTTACGACCCAAACCATGGCGTTTGTAGTCATTGTCGTCCACCATGGGTTGAGGTTTTTTAAACAACTTAACAACATTGGTGACGTCTGGCATGACGTCCGTAGTTGATTCGTCTGGATTTCTGCCGACAGGGCATACGTTCCACGTTTGGTTCGGTTGTGCGATCATTATCAAGGACTGGATGATTGGACCAGCTTAATATGGACAAGTTCTGATGGCGATAGGAGTGGCTCTTCGATGAGTAAGAACGGAAGAATAATATACAGAATTCCTGGCCCGGTGAAAAAGAAGAGTAAAAGGTAAACAAATATTCACTGTCTCCTATTATTTCTCATATATAGCAAAGCTTTAGCACGGGTTTAATACCCTTTTACCATCTCACCAAAATAATCATTCTCGCCGCCCTACCAAGTGGTCCCTCTCAAAAAGGGATGCGGGTGGCTTTTTAGAATTTAGAGTAACCACCCGGTAGTAGCAAATAGGATTGACCATTCTGATACGATAGCGAAAAAAAAGTAATGAACCCTATAGCACGTAGCTCTATATATATTACAAAAGAAAGCTTGTGTTCGTGTTAATGGTTGTACATGACTTATTCGTATTCTATATGGTATCAGATTAAATACTATTAAAGGCGCATTATACAATTTGCTTCTGTTGCTAACAGTCAATTTTTTTCATAAATAAAAGGTTGAGACAACAAACATACTTTTTTTTGAAACAACAAACATAACTTTTTTTGCGAAACAACAAAAATAACTTAGGCCTGTTTTGATCTAATGAGATTTTAAGAATCCAGATTTTAGAATCTGTGAAATTCAAATTTTAAGAATCTCATAATCTGATTATACTCGGCTAGAGCCAGATTTTATAATCTGATCGGTATCCAAACATCACCACCTTAATTTTATTTAGAATCCGGATTCTAAAATATCAAAATAATAATCAAATTTTAAAAATCTAAACTAGATCCAAACAGACCTTAGCTGATTAATATAGTCTGATACACAAGAAGTTTGGTCAACAAGTGGATAAGATATAGATATAGCAAAAACCATGTGAACGAAAGGGATGCACACAGATGAGGCTGGCGCCACGTCGGTTGCTTGGCGCCGCTAATTAGTACTGATGATGGCCGATGTCGTTTTTCATTCCAGGCTTCACACTAGCCTTGTGAGCTGTCTTCCCTGCTGTGTCATCCAAGGTACACCACAGTCCAAGATGAACAATATCAAGCATAGTCAAAAGCTAGCTGCCTGCTGAGAAGTTGCCTTGTTCAACTATCTATAAACTGTCCTTGATTCCTCATTATTTAATTCTCTCCCTATCGATCCATATATTTCTTCCCATATATATATATATATATAGTGGTCTGGTTCTTCACACCACGAATAACACATCAGTTAAGAAATGGCGCTCTCACCAACCCGAATGCGGAGGGCAGCCTCCGTCCTTGTCCTGGTGGCCGTCGTCTCCGTCTTCCTCGCCGGCCCGGCCGCGGCGACGGGGAAGACCGGGCAGGTGACCGTGTTCTGGGGCCGGAACAAGGCGGAGGGCTCTCTCCGCGAGGCCTGCGACACCGGCACGTACACCATCGTGGTCATCTCCTTCCTCAACGTCTTCGGCCACGGCAAGTACAACCTCGACATCTCAGGCCACCCCATCCCCGGCCTCGGCGATGACATCAAGCACTGCCAGTCAAACGGCCACCTCGTCTACCTCTCCATCGGCGGCTCCGGCAACGGGTACTCGCTTCCCAGCGCCAAGGCAGCGGATGACTTCGCCGAGTACCTCTGGTTCACCTACCTCGCCGGAACCCGCCCGGGCACCCACCGCCCGTTCGGCGACGCCTACGTGGACGGCATCGACTTCTTCATCGAGACCGGGTCTCCGGCCAACTACGACGTGCTGGCGAAGCGCCTGTGGAACTACAATAAGGACTTCCGGGCACGGACGCCGGTGCAGCTGATGGCCACGCCAAGGTGCAAGTTCCCGGACCGGCAAGTGGACCGGGCGCTCGCCACCGGGCTCGTCGGACGCATCAACGTCAGGTTCTACGGGGACGGGTACTGCGCCGCGTACTGGCAGCTGGAGTGGGAAAAGTGGACCAAGGCCTACCCGGATTCCCAGATCTACGTCGGCCTGCCGGCGTCGGAGCAGGTCGTGGGTTACGTCCACCCCAAGAACCTCTTCTACGGCGTGGTACCCGTCGTGCAGAAGGCCGCCAACTACGGCGGGATTATGATCTGGGAACGATTCGCCGACAAGCAGTCAAATTACAGCAGCTACGCCATCCAGTGGGCTTAGTGGTGGAGAGCTCCAGCCTAGCTGTCTGTATTATGTATGTTGTATTCACGTTTCATCTGCATGTGCTGTTGGTACGTAGATGCCAGCTGGCAAGAATAAAACGAGGCATGCGTGCAAGAATAAATGAATACTCCCATCATTTTAAAATTATATCGTTATTATTGACTTTTTTATTACTTTTGATAATTCGTCTTATTTAAAAAATTAAAAGTTATCATGTATTTTCTAATTGTAATGTCCCGACCCTGAGGTCCAGACCCGCTTACACCTGTCAGTATAACAGGACCTCAAGACTTCGTTCACAAACCAACATAAATCTTTTTTACGCATTTTATCCTCACTCGTACGCACCCGGAAAGAACTTTCCCATCGATCACCCATCTCAAAATTGCTCCAGTTCAAGCACGTTTAACCTTGAAGTTATTTGGAGATGAGGTTTTAGAAAAGAAGTTACAACTTATTGGTATGAGTATTCCATTAATTCTATTAAGTCCTGAGCCAGGATGTCATACTAATTATTTATTTTATCACTAAAAAAGTTAAATATAATATATAATTTTTCATATTTAAATAAATATTTTAAATAAGATGAATCATCAAACATAACTAAAAAAAATCCACGGCGACAATAATTTTAGAACGAGGTAGTAATTATTATTGAATTACCCTCTCTGAGTTGTATTGTACTCATTTCCTTCCAAGATTTATAAGTAACATATAATGGTTATCCACTTGGTCTCTATTCTCTAACAATCCACTTTGATCAATTTATTTTTTAAAATACCAAGAATAATGTTATGAATATTATTATTTTAACACGTAATTCAGTTCAACTACACTGTTCTAATTATAATATAATGATAATAAAGCTTTCGTTGTACCTATTTGTTTCCCTTTCAAAAGAGAGAAAGAAATAGGCAAAGCTAATTTTGCTTTAACACTGCAATAAATCATTCATTTCAGTCTGAGGGAAGGTGCAAATAGGTGCACATGAACATTTTTAGCAGGCATCCATTATTTGTTTCTAGTGAAACTAAAAAAAATCCTCAATTTTGAATGTCCAAGCCGTGTCTGATAATTTTCCTAAGGAACTCACTTACTCGGTCCATTTTAAAACAAATGGTCAAACATCACTTAAATGTCAAGGGAATAATAATTTAAAAATGGAGAGAGTATAAATTTTAGAATAAATTTCACAAAACTAACACTATTTATTATTAGAGCAGTGCTCCTACTCATTATTTGAAAAAATAACTATTTATTATTTATGATGTTGTATCACGAAGCTACAAGTTTTTATATCAATTTGAAGCCCCACTTTAAGAAAACTACAGGTTTATTTTAAGTCCTTCAGGCTAATCTCACGGTGACCATACTTCTTCCATTGTGAGGATAAGTAGGATGAAACAAGCAATGTTATAGTTTTCTGATATTCATATCAAGTTGTAATTTTGTATACTATGTCAGAAACAGTTGTAGTGTTTTGAAATTTGCTAAAACTAGTACTGCCTCCGTTCAAAAAATGTTATTGTTTCGGACAAGGAGAAAAAGAACTGGAAATGACTTGCAGCTGCTTGTCCGAGACAACAATAGAAAAACAGAGTATGCGAAGTTCTTCTCAAAATACCTCAAAGAGAGGTGGGATTACTGCAAGGGGGGATGGTGAGGAGAGGTGTAGTGCAGCAGTGCTATCACGAAGTGGTGGGTGGCAGACTACCATTACCACCAATACTGATCTTCATATTCATCCATATATTTAAAGAGATTGCATTATTAATTGAGTTTATGAATTTTCTCATCAAATGTATAACATTACATATGATGAGCAATACGATTTGCAGCATGCATGATATTTCCTATATTTCGACATAATTAGCAGTAGTCAAAGTCAGAACAGTATTAAACTACCTCAATTATGAGAAGGATAGTGCAGCAACACGATCACAAAGTGGTCGGAGGCAGACTACAGTTACCACCAATTCCAAGTTCTATATTGCATCCGCATGCATAACATTATATCATTTGGTGCATGATTGCTTATATTTCAAGATAATAATTAGCAGCAGTCAAAGTCAGAACAGTACTGTCAACTATGTCAATTATTCGCATCACAGAGACGAGAAGCTGCTTGTCCTCTATGAATGTTGAATTGATAAATATTAATCGGCATCTGGATGGGTCTTCTTAACTTTAATTCGCCGACATCAAAAGCGAACACGCAAAGGAACGAAGCAAGCTCTCTGGAAGCTAGGTGAAGACCTAGTCAACCGGTCCATATAGGATGCAATAAAACCATTGGCTGCTATGTACCCTGGTCAGCCGCTGGATAAGTTACAATAGAAAACATGTGCCGATGTGCGGATCCTAGAGGAGACATAGGCGAGATACACGCACGGGCAACACCACGTAGGTTGCTTCTTCGTTCTTGGCAGGCATATCGTCAACACAAGATCTGATGCGGCAGCCATATGCGTGAACGCTAAATGCACGTCGTTGTCAGTTTGGCATCTATCATACATAGACTGCTGGTGAGCTGTCCTCCACGTTCATCTCACACTCCAAGCAAAAGGACAAGTCTAAGAAGTGCTGCTGACGATGAGCATGATGCTTGCTCAGCCGGATAAAATGTTGCCCTCAATTTCCACGCGAAGGAATAATCGAAAGCTATAGCTGGCTATGCTGAAAACTTGGTCCGGTCAACTATTCATGGCTGCTACCGACAACCCCGTTCTTTGTTGTCTATATCGATCCAGATGTATTCGTCTCTCCGCAAAAATCTATAAATAGCGGAGTCGAGTCCAACCAGTTCCTTCACACAACACATTGGTAAACAAAAGTAGTAGCTAGAGTGATAAAAAAGAAAAGAGTAACAAGAAACCATCGAGACCTAAGGTAGCTAGTAGCAGCTAGCCATGGCGAGGGCAGCCACCCTCCTGGTTCTGGCGGCCATCGTCGCCACCGCCCTTGTTAGCCCGGCAACGGCGACAGGGAAGACCGGTCAAGTGACCGTGTTCTGGGGCCGTAACAAGGACGAAGGCTCTCTCCGTGAGGCCTGCGACTCCGGGCTATACACGATGGTGATCATGTCGTTCCTCAACGTGTACGGCCACGGCAAGTACAACCTCGACCTGTCGGGCCACCCGATCGCCGGCATCGGCGACGACATCAAGCACTGCCAGTACATCGGCGTGCCGGTCTCCCTCTCCATCGGCGGCTTCGGCACGGGTTATGCCCTCCCTTCAAAGCAAGCTGCTCTAGACCTCTTCGACCACCTCTGGAACTCCTACTTCGGTGGGTCCAAACCCGGCGTGCACCGCCCTTTCGGCGACGCGTGGCTCGACGGCGTCGATCTCTTCCTCGAGCACGGCACGCCCGCCGACCGGTACGACGTGCTGGCGCTGGAGCTGGCTAAGCACAACATCCGCGGCGGGCCCGGGAAGCCGTTGCACCTGACGGCGACTCCCCGGTGCACGTTCCCGCCGGCCGGGTACATCAAGAAGGCCGTGGACACGGGCATCTTCGAGAGGATTCATATCAGGATCTATGATGATGGCAACTGCGAGGCGTACTGGCAGCTGGCATGGGACAAGTGGACCAAGGCGTACCCGGCCACCAAGTTCTACGTGGGGATGACGGCCTCCGAGATGACCCACGGCTGGATCCACCCCAAGAACGTGTACTACGACACCGCGCCGTTCTCGCAGAAGGCGGAGAATTATGGCGGGTTCATGATCTGGGACAGGTACTACGATAAGCAGAGCAACTACACCAGCATCGTCAAGTACTACGCTTGATATATGATGGTCTCGTTGTGTGCTACTAGTTTGTGTGTGTGTGCTAGTGTGTGAAAGTATGTGTGCTTGCAAGAAAGAATAAATGTGTGACGAATAAGAAGCATTTCCCAGCCAGCTACTGGTAATTATGTATCCAAATCTAGGTTGGTCTGGTAAGAGTGCCTGTAAGTCTCATGTGTCTTTACTGGTCGAATTTGTTGTATCATGCTAATTATATATACAAAAAAGCATTATCTAGTCATTGTTTCATTAGAGATTGGGGAAAACACATTAACTTTTTTGAACTGAAAACAACATTAACTTAGCAGAGAAACTGACGTTAATACGGCAAGGGAGGCAGCATCGTCTATACCCCTCCATATTTAATTTAGAGGGCGTCCTCCTCAGAAATCAACCGTTTTTGCAAAAGCGGGCGTTCTGCAATACCCTCCCGCTGGACCGTTCCCGATGTTCTCGATCGCCATGCAAAAGCAGCAAAAAAAATCAAAACCGGCCGACTGCTACGCTCAAACCCACAACCTCATGCATTGGGATTGGGTGGGCTAGCCAGTCGAGAGGAGAGAGACAATTATTACGAAGGGACTCTACTATCTATTTAATTACTTCTTGGTATTGTAAATTATGTCCTAAATATCCTCTAAAGTGAGTATGGAGAGGGAGTGTACCATATACACGGGGCACAGGGCGGAAAAAGCACACGTCGGTTGCTTGGCGTGAAACGATGGTGGATTTGATGGTTGTCGCTTTCGATTCTTCTTCTGTTTGCTTGCTTGCGGAGCTGTCCTCCCGTGCAATCACAAGTCCAAGATGAGCACAAACAGAATGTACTTAGCATCAATCTATCCGTACACCCCGTCTCTATCTAGAGATGGCGACACCTCTCACAAGAGAGGTTTTGATCTCATCTGCGGTATTAGAAAAAACGCTGCCGAGAGCCCTGTCACTTGTAAATGTTGCATAGAACATCATCAGTGTCGCCATCCATCTCTGGGTTGTCCTTGAAGATACAACACCAGTCATGATCTACCCTGGGTTATCGATAATCTTGGGCGCGGTCCACACATGATCCCTTCCACCGGCTTTGGGCAGCCCTCAGTTACTTGTAGTAGCAGGTCCGGGTGATGGTTTTCCTTTATTTGTCCGATCCCTCCAGTTGAATCCGAACTGACCCGGTGCTTAATTGCTACCAATGATGTCGTGCCTCCTCGCTTGACTTGATGCATTTTTGTGTGCTTGCCTTAATATACATTATCGTCACTCTGAAATTATCGACAATAGACCTTTCGCCTGAACATTTTTGTGCTCATATAACTGCTAGCAAAGTAGCAATAAACATCATCATAACATTACTTTTATAGTGTATTTTGAATTAAAAATTATCGAATCGGTTGTTAGAGACTGTGTTATATGTTGGCAAAATGTTATAACAAGGAAGGCCGGAACGGAGTATGATTACAACTCACCCAATTAAGCAGAGAAGATGAGTGACAAGCAAGCAAAGAAACATACGTGACAAGCAGGTAAAATCTACAACAATTATTCATTTATTCTTGCACGCATGCCTCGTTTTATTCTTGCCAGCTGGCATCTACGTACCAACAGCACATGCAGATGAAACGTGAATACAACATACATAATACAGACAGCTAGGCTGGAGCTCTCCACCACTAAGCCCACTGGATGGCGTAGCTGCTGTAATTTGACTGCTTGTCGGCGAATCGTTCCCAGATCATAATCCCGCCGTAGTTGGCGGCCTTCTGCACGACGGGTACCACGCCGTAGAAGAGGTTCTTGGGGTGGACGTAACCCACGACCTGCTCCGACGCCGGCAGGCCGACGTAGATCTGGGAATCCGGGTAGGCCTTGGTCCACTTTTCCCACTCCAGCTGCCAGTACGCGGCGCAGTACCCGTCCCCGTAGAACCTGACGTTGATGCGTCCGACGAGCCCGGTGGCGAGCGCCCGGTCCACTTGCCGGTCCGGGAACTTGCACCTTGGCGTGGCCATCAGCTGCACCGGCGTCCGTGCCCGGAAGTCCTTATTGTAGTTCCACAGGCGCTTCGCCAGCACGTCGTAGTTGGCCGGAGACCCGGTCTCGATGAAGAAGTCGATGCCGTCCACGTAGGCGTCGCCGAACGGGCGGTGGGTGCCCGGGCGGGTTCCGGCGAGGTAGGTGAACCAGAGGTACTCGGCGAAGTCATCCGCTGCCTTGGCGCTGGGAAGCGAGTACCCGTTGCCGGAGCCGCCGATGGAGAGGTAGACGAGGTGGCCGTTTGACTGGCAGTGCTTGATGTCATCGCCGAGGCCGGGGATGGGGTGGCCTGAGATGTCGAGGTTGTACTTGCCGTGGCCGAAGACGTTGAGGAAGGAGATGACCACGATGGTGTACGTGCCGGTGTCGCAGGCCTCGCGGAGAGAGCCCTCCGCCTTGTTCCGGCCCCAGAACACGGTCACCTGCCCGGTCTTCCCCGTCGCCGCGGCCGGGCCGGCGAGGAAGACGGAGACGACGGCCACCAGGACAAGGACGGAGGCTGCCCTCCGCATTCGGGTTGGTGAGAGCGCCATTTCTTAACTGATGTGTTATTCGTGGTGTGAAGAACTGGCTAGAGCCAAGGCCGCAGTGCATTATATGTTGAATTGTCGAACCGTAGAGGTAGGAATACGCCAACCAGTCGAGAGAGAGAGACAGAGAGATAATGTGGAGTATAATAAAATGACATTGGGTACATTGTTGAACAAAGGAAAGTTTTCAGCGCAGGTATCTAGCTTTTGACTATGCTTGATGTTGTTGATCGTGGACTAGCTTGGAGAACAGCATAGGAGCCAGCTGACAAGGCTAATAGTGAGCCAGGAACCGAAAACTTAGACATCGGTCGCCATCAATATTAATTCGCGGCGCCAAGCAACCAACGTCGCGTCCGCCTCATTCAAATGTGTGCATGGTGACTTCCCTTTCGTGCATATGGATTATGCTATAAATGTATCTTATCCACTTGTTGACCAAGTTTTCTTATCTATTAACCATTGCTAGTCAGCTAAGTTATGTTATGTATGTTGTCACCATCAACCTTGAATTTACAAGAGATTTGACTATTCCCATCCGATTAACACACATGACACACCTTACTATTAATCTGATACTAAGTCATCTCAAATATAATATGAACAAGCTGTGTACAACGATTAAGGTGACGCCTAGTAGCTTTTTTCTTTTACAAGTTGTGTGCAAAAGCTTCGCTGAGAGAAATATCAGTGGGGGGTGGGGGTGATATAGTAACGTTTTGTTTTCCTTTTACTCTTCTTTCTTACCGGGCCAGGCAGGAATCCTGTCTATTTTCCCGTTCCCAGGCTCATCGAAGAGCCAAGCCACTCCTATCGCCATCACGACGTGTCCAGATTAAGCAGCTCCAACTCCAATCGTCGGGTCTATGACAATGACCGCACAACCGCAACCAAATGTGGGACGCGAAGAATCGAATATGCCCTGTCTGCAGAAATCCAGAACGACGAATCAACTGGGTACCTTATCGCAAACATTACCAATTCTGTTAACTTGCCAAAAACCCAATCCATGGAGGCATGAAGAACGTGCCACAGCTCACTGTTCACTGTGAGCTGCAGGTAAGTATTCCACAGCACAGCTCACTGTTCATCAGTAATGACTTCTTCCACAACACAAAATCAACGTGCCACAGCTGGAGTGTTCTAACCAGGAGGAATAGCCGTGTAACCTTCATTTTTCTTCCGTTTTCTCGGATACGCTACAGGTTTGGCACCAGCAAACTGAGCTGTCTTTAGGCCTGGCACTGGAGGCCGTGGTGCTCCATTGTACACAACTTTTTCTACTGGAATGCAATAGCAGAAGAACCAACCAAGATTCAAAAGGTAAAAAAGGGATAGTCAATTAGTCATAACCTATGAAGAGGGTTGGTTCCTACAAACTTCATGTTTTTGTGCAACTTGCGCAGCTAAGGGATCAACTACATTCCGAATCCTAGCATACTCTTGCCCCTTGAGATGCAGAGGCAGAAGAAGCCTTTCAAGATCAAAGTTTTCTCCATGATAGGCACAAAGCCTAACAAATATGGACGCAGCGGTGCTGTAGGCAGATAGATTTGCAGCTATTTCAATGATTTCCAGCGTCTTAGGTAAATCAGGCATTACTGGTCCTAGAGCACTGATACGAGCCAACAGATCTTCATAATGACCAACCTTCATCGTAGTTGAAGTTTTTCTTAGTCGAGATATGCGAGTAGTTAATGACCTACGGAGGCATCCTTGGATCATATCGAGACCATCATTATAAGTCTTCAACTTTGTCATTATTTTGTTCATCTCATTGACAAGTTCCACTAGTAGTTCATTTGATTCACTGGAATTCTGTTTCTGTGCTTCTAATAACCTGCTGCCATGGCTGATTCGGTCCTCTACAACTACAGTAATTAAAACCCCCTATTGTCAAAAGAATCATTTATGCCAAAGTATGGAAACTTAGGACAGATGCTTACCTGTATTTCTCTGTTCGGCCTCCAAGCTCTTTTCTCCATTCATAATATTATTATGCATCAATCTGGTCCGCACTTGAAACTTGTTGGATACCTCAGATTTCTGGGCTCTATATTCTTGGATAAGCTCTCTTAGAGTAGCCTCAAGCCCTTGAGACCGATTGTATATGCTATGACATCCCTTAGCCACACTGCCACGCCTTTTGTCTGACTGACATGGGGTAACTCCTTTGATTCTGGCTAAAGCATCATTATTAGTCTTCAACTCTGTCGTCAGCTTCTTGTTCTCATTCACGGCTTTCCCTAGCTGTTCAGTTAATTTTACGGAATTCAATTTCTCTGCTTCCAATAACCTGTTGACATGGTCAATCTGGTCCACTAGCGCTAGTGGCATAAAACAGGTATATTAGAAAACATTCATTTATGCTGAAATATGGAAAGTACTGAGGCTGAATGAAAGCTTAAACTCTATACCTGCATTTCTCTGTTCAACCTCTAAGTTCCTTTTCTCAATCATAGTTCTATTATGCTTCAAAGATGACATTTCCACATCCTTCTCGGAAATCTCAACTTGCTTTAATCTGGCAAGTTCTCGATATTCTCTGAGCATTTGTTCCCGAGCAGCCTCATGAGTTCGCTCAGATTCAATCTGATATCGCACAGTCTGCTCTTTGAGTGCCTCTTCTAGAACTCTGGTCCTCTCAAGAGCTTCATTTTTCTCTGATATTGCGTTTTGCAACTCCCTATAGTTTATATTAATATCAGATCAAGATTAATTGTGTTAAGCAAATGATGTGAAAGCAAGAATACTTACTCCTTTAGTCTGGCCACTTCTTTATAAACCTGGCTTTGGGTCATGTAAGAATCATTACGCTGTAGTATCCTTTCTGAATTCTAGTAGACATAAAAATGTGTAAATGATTAAGAAATATCAGCAGTCATAATCTCACAGCTTAACATTATGGTTTATATTTCTTAGTTCATTGCAGATGCTGAGGAATTCGCTCCTCAAGGTTTCACGGATAGGGCAACTTGAAGCTACCATAGTGGAAGCAGGATGCACTGAAGGATAATTTGCTTGTATATCTACATTAATTTGGTCTGGCACTGGGGCCACACTGGTCACCTGCCTCTGCAAAGTGGGGCGGCCTGGTTATGTGCAACAAGAGGTGACTACTGCAATATCAAAGCTCCAATCTCAGTGCTCAAACTGTATGCCGCATAAGAATCTTGGCATGTGATGCGGGAAAAAACTGTATCATCTTCCAATCAACATTTATTTGAACATTTAAAAAAATGCCAGCATTTAGATATCAAAGAACGGCCCATCAGAAGGTTAATCCTAAATTAATAGGCACTGCCAATCATAATAAGATTTTAAAACTTACCAGCATACAGAAATCTTGGTTCCATCCTTGAGAACCTGGAATTTCTTTGACCACCTCAAAGTTCAGGTCCTGCGCCTCGTTTGAAGGAACAGAAAGCAAAGCTGTTCCTATTCTTTTGAACTGGGATGGAAGAGGAGGACCGGATATTGTACAAGACAGAGGTGGGAGCTCCAAGGGAGTGGTTTGCCTACACATAAAGATTTTGTCAGCTATAATGCCTTATGAATCAATAGGAACATTTTTTATGCTGTATACATATTTATGACCTGTAACGGAAGTCACAGCTAAACACCCTTAAGGCTTTCTCAGATCTTTGTGTCAATTTTCTAGTATCTTCCTTGTCAGAAGTTGAAAGGACAGGATGATTTGGAGCAATCTCCACCGCTTCAACTTCAATTCCTCCCTGTACTATCATAATGGTGGCAGGAAGATGTCCAAATCTATCTAGGCTCAAAGCACTTTGTTTTGTTGGAGATGCAGAATGCTCCAGCCCAACCTTTTCATCTGGTTCTGTTTCAGTTTCAGTGTTCATGGGTTCAGCCAACAAATATGCACCCATTTTCTTCGCTGATTTATCATCCACATCAGTTCCATTTGAAGGTGAAGGCAGGGAAGCTAATGCTGGATGCAGGGGTGATATTTCCGTAACTTTGCGCTTTTTAGCAGGAAACAGCACAGAACTTATGTATTGTAGGTTGCGATCGGATCTGTAAATTGTTTGAAGAACATATAAGATCCTGCGTCAACAAAATAAAATGCATACAGGGAACTGTAAAGAAAATTGTTACAGCTGTAGAGCTATAACAAGAAGGCCGGGCCTGGTGCAGCGGTAGAGCATACCGCCTGTAACCAACAGGTCCCGGGTTCGAGCCGCGGTCTCCCCGCATTGCACAGGCGGGGGTAAGGCCTGCCGCTGACACCCTTCCCCAGACCCCGCACAGTGCGGGAGCTCTCAGCACTGGATACGGCCTTTTTTGTAGAGCTATAACAAAAATCGCATGTGAAACCTGATAGGCATGCTTAATAGTCTAGTGGAGTAATAGAAAGAAACGGACTACTTGATTCATGATGGCATGCTTCAAAGCCAGAGTTACCTAGGTGACATATAGGAACCTTTGGAACAGAAAGTGACATGTAGATCCGTTTCCAGAGGAACATAACAGAAGAGAGATTATAAACTCATTAAAGAACCATGGCTGTACTTGATCTTAGTTACACCAGGGTGCCTAGGCATTCCCTACGCTCTCTAAGGGGTTGAGTCACCACATGAAGCCACAATGCCACAAAAATCAAGGGTACAAATAGTTAATATTAGTACGAAAGTTGGTTTGAAAATTGGCACAATGCCACAAAAACCATGCAAATGCTATTCTACACCTAGGGTGTTCAGTATTATTCTACAACCAACTAATTTACTGAATAAAATTTTGTTTCGGAGATGATAATTACCGAGAGTATAT
Organism: Eleusine coracana subsp. coracana; assembly: GCA_032690845.1. NCBI lineage: Eukaryota > Viridiplantae > Streptophyta > Magnoliopsida > Poales > Poaceae > Eleusine > Eleusine coracana. The sequence goes on from CM064430.1 coordinate 6,736,517, forward strand.
TGGTTAAAAATAATATTTACCGAGAAAAATTCAGTAATTTCTGTCTGTTTTGTTCAGTAATTAGTAGCAGAATAAGACTGAACACCCTAGGTGTAGAATAGGACTGCCACAAAAACCAAAGGGTACAGCAATAAAGTTAATATTTATGAAAATTGACAAAGCCATGATGCTTTAGCTGCTATTACTATTTTCAGTTTTCTGTTGTATTGTTGCTTGGCACTGCTTGCATGCTACAAATTTTACAGGAATGATGAGGAGAAAAAGGGTAGGGGCATGAATAGAACAGGAGTATGTCAATAATCATTGCCGAACCACTTGTTTCTGAAGGATTAGTGATGAATACCGACAAGACCTGAGCTTCACCAGTGGAGAACACCCCAAATTAGTGTTGCATGTAGGGCAATATTTGATATCTTCATCCTCAAACTTCCGAGATATGCATTTCTGGCAAACTGATCAAAACATACCATTTTATGATCTGATCAGGATTTAAGGAGAAAGAAAGCCTAAATATAAAGAATATTTTATGAAATCACCCTAAGGCTCTATGCAATAACAGTGCAAGATAAAAAAAAATACAAGTGTGTACTTGAAAACAAATGAACTGGTGACAGGTACGAAAAGAAAGACGAAAACAAGATTAACTGATACTTATGGCACATCTGCTACAATATAGGCCAAACAAGTTAAGGCAAAGGGAATCACTTCGTATATTGGTACAAAATCTTGGCAGGCAAATTATGCGCCACGAATAAATTGAATTTATCATCCAATAAAATTCCATACAATTCGGGCACTTTCCTAATAAACAAGGCAGCAAAGACTAGGATGCTGAACCAAATCATTTCATTTAGAAACACATTTTAAAAATAAAGTGCTTTCCGGGTTGCTAAAGGCTTCGCTTCAAGTTTGGTGCCCTTTCCATTTTTGACAAAATTTATTAGTTCAACACTCAATTTCCAGACCAAAACAGCAATATTTCAGATGATTCGCGGTGATTCCCGACATTCTACAACATAATCAAAGCTTAATAAAGTAACAAGAGTGTGCGATTCTTCCTAAAAACATTTGCTCATATTGAAGAACAAATAGTAAGGTAATCAAGATAATTTCCTCTGCGCCAAACAAAAAAGGGTACATTTTTAAGGGAAAAATCAACAAACAAATTGGCAGGGCGTTTCCCGGTTTTTCCCCCGAAGAACCAATGCCCATTTCACGCATCAAGAAACACTACTGCTCGGCACTCCACTGATCCTCTGCGCGCGCGAGAGAGAATGGTAGAAGGAACTGCATGAGGAGCTCACATGAGTGGAGGCACTCGGAGACGGTGGTGGCGTCACGGAGGATGCGACCACACAGGCCGCAGGTAACCCTCGGCGGACGCTTGAGCGGCGCACGCGGATCAATGCCACTTCATCCTCGCCATCGCCGCCCAGCACGGAGGCGGCGCGAGGGAGAATTTTGACCGGCACCGGCGCAGCGGTGGCCCGGCAGGGCGGGACGGCCGGCAGCGGCGAGGTTTTCCTCCTGTCCGACCGCAACCGCACCATGGCGGAGACTGGGAGAGTGAGTGGGTTTCTTCGGGGAGAGTGGGGTTCTTCTGCCTTTCGGCCTGGGCCAGTTTGTCAGGCTTCGTTGGGGTCTTCTCCCGTGGACAAAGCGTTGACTGATCAAAATTGTTACTCTCTTCGGTTTTACAAAATATCCAGTTGACAGACTCAGCTCAAATACTCGATCGAAATTGTCAAAATAAAACTTACATTGAATATTTCAAAGATTTAGTGTCTAAACACGTTTTGAAGGGGTGACAGAACTGGACGATAATTCTAGGGTGGCAGAAAAAAGTTGCATATCTAATTTTCAACCAAAAGTTGCATGTCTAATTTTCAGTTGATTAAGAGTTTGGATAACTTTCAATTACCGCTTTGATTCGTATTTTGATTTAACAGTTTATAATTATTATACAGATAATTCTATAAAAGAAAAATCAAAATACAAAGTAATAAATCATGTAAAAAATCAAAATACGAAGTAACAAATCATGTATTAAAAGCTTTCAGTCAATTAAAAGTTAGAAAATATGCAAAAGTTTTGCACCACACGGCTATGATAATGTCAAACCTTACGTCATGACAAGTTATGATCAGTCACCAAACAACTCTGAAAACTATCGATATTTCTAGGTTGAAAAAAATGACAATTTGCTTCATGGTCTGTTTGATAGACGCCAATGTTCTCTAGCTAAACACAAAAATAAAGATGGATCACAAGAGTACATTGATCAGTCCGAATTTTCCTAAATAAATTAGTCCATGATCAATTTTAACAAATAAAGAGTCAATAAATCCTATGATGTCGAGTTACATATTTCATTTGCACTAGTTAAGAACATAGAAACACAATCATGAATCATGAAACAGTTTAGGAGGTGAACTGACGGAAGCCTTTTTTTTTTTTTTTTTTTGAGAACATGACAGAAGTTAAATGGCTAAAGCGTTCCTGGGCTATTATTTACTGGAGGAGCCATGCCTTTGTTCCTGGGCCGTTTTCTGGACAGGCAAGGCAGATGGGCAATTTTCTGGGCAGACCACATCTGGGCCTTTATTCCTGGACCGGTTTGTTACTGGGCTAAACGTGAGTTTTTCTCTTTTTGTTTATGCAAACATTAGTTTAGACTGGAGAGCAGTACGTACATTACCAAAATTAGGGCGTCCCTGCCGCCGCCTCCCCTCCCCCAGTTCCTCCACTGTTTTGAAGGTTATGAGTGAGTTTTCTGGCCATTTTAGCTTAATTTCACTTAAGAACACAAAGATGTTCATAAATAGGCTTTCAGTATAAGTATTGAAGGTAAATGTTCGGTGATCTCCATTTAAATTCCTGGTATGGTTTCATAATTTTATCAGTTTGCTTGAAATCGGTTGTATCAAATGTAATTCATTCTCTAATTTCTAAACAAGATTGGTTATTCTTAAACCATCATTTGATATCTGTGAGTTAATTGCTTCAGTATAATGTTGTTGTTTTTTTATCTTCTCTTGGTTTGATTTTGTCAAATAAGAAATTTATCTTCTCTTGGTTTGATTTTGTCAAATAAGAAAGAGAAAAAAGAAGAAGAAAATGGGATATGGACTCATGGCCACCTAGGCCGTCGTCATCCTCATCCTGACCATCGCGGCCGTCAATCTCCAAAGAATTAGTATTGTGTTTAATTTTGAAAGCGTACATGGCGCACGTGTGGTCGCATTGAGGCCGTGCATCGACGACGTGGTGCAGGACTGCAGGGCTTGGAGCTACGTTGTCACCGGGTGTGCGGAGACGAGGGTTAATATAATGGCCGGAGGCCAAGGACGTGAGACGCCCAAGCGGTGCTCGGTCTGCTGCTGCCACACTCCCCAGTATCGCCGTGCGCTACCACAGCACGGAGCAGCATTACCATTCGTCCATATTTTGGCATGCCATCGCGTGCTAGGTGGTACTAATACTACTGCACTGTCCGCCGCAACAAATAAGTTGGTGAGGAAATGAAACTAATGAATTCTGATATATAGGGGCAGCAAACACAACTACACAAGCGCACAAGAGTGGTTGATACCTGTCGGTTTGCAAACCGAAAGGCTTCATCACAGAGCACCTTTACAGTGTTCAGTAGTTCATCATAGAGCTGCTATACTATTACTTTAGCCACAAATCTATATCAGGTCTGACCATCCATATATGCTAGGACGCTAGGTTACCCTACCAAAATAAAATGCTCTGAACCCAGGTTGCGCAAACATTCAGGTAAAGTCCAACAATAAATCACTTGCATCTATATTGATCCCATGTCTTGCCAAACCTTATAATAACTGCCCAGGCATCTCCCATCTGCACTTCAATATTCTGTCCGTTGCACTTCATCCCACATTCTGCCAACCTTCTCAGTGATTTTGCAGTGGAGCCTCTCAAGTGCATCATTTGCTAATATATGTATATACAGGGCCGGTCCAGAGATTTCAGGGGCCCAGGGCGAAAGTAAAAACTGTGGCCCTCTCAACTTAATATGCATTACATGTTCTTCTAAATTAAAATAGTGTGTTCGAGTATGGCAACTATCATCAGCTCGTCTAGCTAGGTTCCTTAGGCCATTTTTAATGGGCCTTTCATTCACATTTAATTAGGTGCCACATCAGAAAAAAGGATAACATGACAACATATTTAATATGAAAGAGAGGAAAATCTTTTCATCCTAGTGAAAGGTCATTGCATTTTTTCCAAGTCAATGAAAGGATGATGAAAGATGCATTAAGTGCTCTTTCTTTCATTCTCCAAGTGGTTATATAATTTGTATGGCTTATTTGATATCACATCATACAACAATTTAATGTTCAGCAATCATATGAAATTGTGAAATGAAAGGAGACATTGAAAGAGACACTTTCATTCTCCTGTAAAAAAACAAAAAAGCTGATGTAGTAGTCTTGGTAACAGTAAAATGAAAGTCCTCATTGAGAATGGTCTTAAAAGTATAACACTCTTTTTTTATAAAATTCTATATGTTGTAACATTTTTAAAATTTGCTTTGAAAAATAGCATTCCTTTAAAACAAATCATCAGTAGCCTCTTTCTGGGATTGTCTCAACTCATTTGCTTGGTTCCCCTTCTTACTTTATCCACTATCAGATGTGCGCGGTTTCTATGAGACACAAACGTGTTGAAACAAAATTCAAACAATGTAACAACCAACACCAAATAAACAGCATTATTGCAGAGTGCTATAGCTGCCTCACTCAGCTGAGTCAGCTCCTCGCGATAAGCTCGAATGGAATAAATCAAACCAAAGTTGTGGCCTTTGTTTGGACTAGGATGCATTACACATGGCGTGGAATTGGATAAAGGATCTTTGAGTATAATCGTCATGGTGAATGGCGATCAGGGATTAATATAGGTCATTGCTAATTAAATCAGGGAAACTAGCAGTCGTTATGTGCGTGTGGCATTGGGCGATATGGAGATGGTGCTGCAGCCGGCGGCTGTTGTCTATGAGACTACAACACACGACGCACTCGATTGACCGATCAGATGGACAAACATCAAGATAAGCTTGTTCCTGTGATTTTTTGTGCTATATTTTTGGGCTATATACCTGTATGTATATGCGTGGGGAGGGGCCCCTCGGATTTGGGGGCCAGGGTGGCCGCCCCTGTTGCCCCCCCCCCCCCCCCCCCCCCCAGGGCCGGACCTGTGTATATAATAGAAATGTTTGTTGCAACATCTTTTATAGACTTTTCCACTTCATTCTTAAGCTGGTCCTTCTCTTCAACAATCTTAATGTTCATTTCATCCATAGCTCTTGCATTACGCTTTTCTTCTGCTAAGGATCTGCCCAGATGTTCAACTTGAACTTCTAGGTCTAGAGAAATGAAACATGGTGTAAGATTTTTATTAAGCCTAAAAAATTAGAATGGTGTAATGATAAATTCGATAGTTTACCTCTATTCTCTTTCTCAAGAATGTAACAATTATATTTGAGAGTAGCATGCTCCCAATGTTTTTCCGAAATTTGTAACTCTAGTGCTGTTAACTTTTCCTGAAGAATCTCAAAATTATGTTTCAGGGCTGTGTGCTCCCAAAATTTCTCTGAAATTTGTAGCTTAAGTTTTATGTATGAACTATTTGTTGCAATATCTTTCATAGATTTCTCCAGTTTGTTCTTAAGCTGGTCCTTCTCTTCAATAATCTTAGCGTTCATTTCATCCATGGCTCTTGCATTACACTTTTCTTCTACTAAGGATCTGCTCAGATGATCAACTTGAAGTTAGGTCTAGAGAAATGAAACACGGTGTAAGATCTTTATTAAGCCTAAAAAATTAGAATGGTGTAATGATAAATTCGATAGTTTACCTCTATTCGCTTTCTGAAGAATGTCAAAATTATATTTCAGAGTAGCATGGTCCCAATGTTTTTCTGAAATTTGTAACTCTTGTGCTGTTAACTTTTCCTGAAGAATCTCAAAATTATGTTTCAGGGCCGCGTGCTCCCAAGTTTTCTCTGAAATTTGTAGCTCAAGTTTTCTGTACGAACTGTTTGTTGCAATATCTTTCATAGATTTTTCCAGTTTGTTCTTAAGCTGGTCCTTCTCTTCAGCAATCTTAGTGTTCATTTCATCCATGGCTCTTGCATTATGCTTTTCTTCTACTAAGGATCTGCTCAGATGATCAACTTGAACTTCTTGGTCTAGAGAAACATGGTGTAAGATTTTTATTAAGGCTAAAAAATTAGAATGGTGCAATGATAAATTCGATAGTTTACCTCTATTCGCTTTCTCAAGAATGTCAAAATTATATTTCAGAGTAGCATGGTCCCAATATTTTTCTAAAATTTGTAACTCTAATGCTGTTAACTTTTCCTGAAGAGTCTCAAAATTATGTTTCAGGGCCACGTGCTCCCAAGTTTTCTCTGAAAATTGTGACTGTAGTGCCTGGTAGTCCCGGAACAATCATCTCTGAGAAGCTTTTGCCTTCTGGGCTATCTCAGGCCCTATTTGGCCGGGCTTCAGCTTCGGCTTCGACTCGGGCTTTCGAAAAAAATTCTCCAAACGAAGTGCTTCAGCATCCGCTTTTCTGGAATATTAGGGCGGAGCCAGGCAAAAAAGCAACCCAAAGCCGGGAGCGTCACGGGGCTAGCTTCGCCTGCTCCTCCATGGTGGTCCCCACAAAAAAATACTGTTTAGCTCCCCTGTCCTGTTTCTCTCCCCCAACCCGACGCCTCTGTTTCTCTATTGATGCACCGACGCCTCACGAGCTAGGGTTCCAGGGCGGCGGCTCCAGCGCAATAGGGGTCCAATCGTCACCGGCGGTAGGGCTCCAGCGGCGGCGCGCGAAGGGGAACCAGTGGCGGCGCGGTTGGGCTCCAGGGGCGGTGCGGTTGGGCTCTAGCGGTGGCGCGCAAAGGAGCAAGGGGCAGCGGCGCCATGAGTCGCCAAAGGCATCCGCAGCCGGCGACGAGGAAGGAGGACGACGTCTTGAATCTAGAGGACGGCGGCGCTGACTTCAAAGAGCTCGGTCACCATTCTGGCCCGGGCGCCGAAGGAGGACATGTGGCCAACAGCGGTGCTGCCATTGGAGCTTCGCCTGGCACGAGTAGCAGCGCAGCCATGGGCATGGGTAGCAGTGCCCAACTGTTCCCTAGTTCGGCCATCAGTGCCGCAGCCATGGGTGCCGGGTCTGGCAACCCATACTTCGGCATGCCACCCTTTTTTGGGGGATTTGGAGGTCCTTGGCCCGGTTCCAGCTCCATGGCCGACAGCATCATTCCTTGTGGCAATGGTCCATGGCCGGAATGTTGGACTGGTTCTGCGTCCGCTGCTCTTGGTCCCAATTGGCTCAATGTCGATGTTCCCGGCGCACCTTCAAGAATGACAACTGCAAGTGAAGATCATGGCACACGCGAGGAACCAGTGGAAGCTCCAACTGCTTCCAATCGTCGTAAATGTGGACGAGCAGCGAAGCCGTCTACACCTGCAACATCAGCCCATCTCGATGCTAGGTGTTGATGTCCAAAGGTAAAAATATTGCTCCTACCACATATAATGATAAATGCTAGGTGTTGATGTCACTGATGTCCCAAGTTCATGATTGATACTTGCTATGAATGACAAGTATAAATTTATTGCTCACTATCTATGTTGTGAAAGGACTCTTGTAGAAATGACAAAGATAAAAATGTTGCTGATTGGAGTGATGAAAATTTGAGGATAGTATGTGAGATTTTTGCTGAGGAAGTGGGTCGTGGAAATCGTTCTAACACTCATTTGAGTACTGCTGGTTATGTTAATGTCATACAAAGGTTCAAAGACATAACCAACCTATCATACACTAGAAAACAATTCAAGAATAAATGGGATAAGCTGAAACAAGACTATGGTATATGGAAGAAATTGACTAAGCAAACAAGGCTTGGTTGGGATGCAACTCAGAACAATATTCAAATGCCAGATGAATGGTGGTCTACAATGGCTAAAGTAAGTATTATTTTCATTTTTTAGTTGCAGATTTTCCCCACCTTTCAGTTGTAGATTTATTTATGCTTCCCATTTGTGCATTTCAGAAAATCAAAGGTTCTGGCAGGTTCAAAGAGAAAGGCCTTCAACATGAGGATAAATTGGATATTATGTTTGAAAACCTTCAGAACACCGGTGATGATCATTGGTGTGCTTCTAGTGGTGTAGCACCATCCCAAGGAAGTTCTTATGATGCCACTAATCTGGATGAAGAAGATGATGGTGGAAATGAAGATTTCGATGATGACTTAGAGGAACTGCCAACCCCTACAAGTGGGCCAATGAAAAGAGTGAATGTCAATGACAAGGCAAAGAAACCTAAAACTGTTGTGCGATATTGGCTAAAGGAACAATTTGGAGTTCTTATGCATCAAAGTGAGAGAACAACTACATCTATTGAATTTGTTGCAAGACGGGTTGACTCTGATTGTTCTATCAAGGATGTAATGAAATTAGTGAAGGAGTGTGGTACTACACCTGGAACCCGAGAGCATTTCATTGCATCTATAGAATTAACCAAGGGGCCTGAAAGAGAAATGTTTATGACCCTAGAAACACCAGAAGAAAGGTTTGCTTGGTTGAAGGCCAAGCATGAGTGGATGACTAGGAATGATGTGGCAAAGTAGAGCCATGGTACATGCTTGCAGCATGTTTTCTTGTATCTTCCTTATTTATTTTTCCCCCATTTATGTGAACTTGCTATCCTGTGTTGTCAAACTTATTTTTGTTTTCCATCTATGTGAACTTGTCTCCCATTTATGTGAACTTGTTATCATCTTTGTTTCTCATTTGACACCAAAATATCATGTGTGTACAAATTTGACACTTCTGATTGTGATGAGGATGATATGGATCGTGATGAGTTGATAGTGAAGACTTTATCTTTGATCCAAAATGCTCAGAAAATACAGATTGCTACTGCATTTGTTGCTGCAGAGTACTATTTAACATATCTTGACAAAGCTCCTCCTAGGGTCCCAGTGCAAAGTGGTCACAGTTGGGTTATGGAGACATTGAGCCTTTCTCGTACATGCTACAAGATGTTCCGAATGGATGTTCCTCTTTTTTACAAATTACATAACATCTTAGTGACAACATATGGTCTCAAATCCTCTCATATTATGAGCTCTATTGAATCACTTGCTATCTTACTTGTCACTGTTGGGCATGGTTAGTCATTTAGTGCTTTATATGGTATTTTCAAACATTCAGGGGATACATTATGTAGAAAATTTAGTGAGGTCTTGAATTGTTTGATGGCTATGTGTCCACACTACATAAGGCCCATTGATCCTAATTTCTCCACTACTCATCGAATAATTACTAGTGACACTAGGATGATGCCTTTTTTCAAAGATTGCATAGGAGCAGTTGATGGAACTCATATCACTGTGGTATCACCTCCTCATGATGTTATTAGATATATTGGAAGAAGTGGTAAAGCAACACAAAACATTCTTGGAGTGGTTGATTTTGACTTGCGGTTCACATATGCATCCATTGGACAACCTGGCTCTATGCATGACATAAGTGTATTATATCATGCAATTGAGCATGATCCTACATTCCCACACCCTCCTTCAGGTATCATCTTCTTATCTATGTCAACTTGCTCTCCACTATTTGCCATGTAAATAGTTATTAAATTCTTGTTTTTTGTAGGAAAATATTACAATGTTGATGTCGGATATCCAAATCGTCCGGGATATCTGGCACCATATAAGGGTCAAAGGTACCATATTTCTGATTGGAGAAGAGGAGTTGCTCCACAAGGTGAGCAAGAGACTTTCAACCATTTGCACTCAAGTGTTCGTAATGTCATGGAACGCACCTTTGGCGTGTGGAAACAGAAGTGGAGAATTCTTCTCAACATGCCGAGCTATCCAATGGAGAAGCAAATGATGATTATGGCAGCGACCATGTGCCTTCATAACTTCATCCGTGAGAATGATTCAGAAGATAAACATTTCATAAAGTGTGATAGAAATCCAGATTACGTGCCAACTATCCCTTCAAGGTATTCAAAATATCTTCCTTCGAGAAATGCGTCAGATACATCCACTACACACTCTAGTGATAGAGATATGGATAGATTCCATGATGATCTTGCCAAGGCAATATATCTTTCTAGGTCCACATGATCATTTGTGATAGAATATTGTCTCTTGATCCAAACTATTTTTGTAACAAATATTTTATTAATTTATATGCTACAATTAATAGTCAGTCAAATTTCTATTGTGAAATAAGAAATGCATGTATACAGTGAATCCATGACTATGGGCAAAATGGACAATTGTTTTTTTGTTTTATGAAGCTACCACAGAAGCTGTAGAAGAAGCTCTTTGAGAAGCTGCAGAAGAAGCTGTTTTGCCAAATGATTTCAGGCACAGCCACAGCCAGCACAGCTGGATTTTCAAAGAAGCCACTACGGTTTATATTAATATCAAATCAAGATTAATTATTTTAAGCAAATAATGTGAAAGCAAGAATACTTACTCTTTTAGCCTGGCCACTTCTTTATAAACCTGACTTGGGCTCATGTATGCATTATTACACTGCAGTATACTTTCTGAATTCTAGTAGACATAAAAATGTTTAAATGACAATCTCACAGCTTAAAATTATACGTTATATTTCTTACTTCATGGAAGATGTTGAGATGTTCACTCCTCAAGTTTTCACTGCACCGGACTGGAATTTGAACACAGATAGGGCCACTTGAAGCTACCACAGTGGAAGCAGGATGCGCTGAAGGAGAGTTTGTTTGTATATCTACACTGATTTGGTCTGGCACTGGTGTCACACTGGTCGCCTCCCTCTGCAATCAACATTTATTTTAACATTTTAATAAAAACGCCAGCATAGAGATATGAGAGAACGGCCCATCAGAAGTCAAACCCCAAAGAAATAGGCACCGCCAATCATAATAACATTTTTAAACTTACCATCATACAGATATCATTGGTCCAGCCTTGAGAACTTGGATTTTCTTTGACCACCTCAACCTCGATCCCCATGTCCTGTCTGTCGTTTAAAGGAACAGAAGCCAAAGCTGTTCCTGTTGTTTTAATCGTGGATGGAAGAGGAGGACAGGATCTTGTAGCAGTCAGAGGTGGGAGGGTCGAGGGAGTGCTTTTCCTGCACATAAGATTGTGAGCTATAGTTACTTATGAAACTGTAGGGACATTTTATATGTTGTATATATATTTATTACCTGCAATAAAAAATCACAGTTAAGCACCCTAAAGACTTTCTCAGATAGTAGTGTCAATTTTCTAGCATCACCCTTGTCAGTAGTTGCAAGGACTGGATGATCTGGAGCAACCTCCTCCTGTTCAACTTCCGTTCCTTCCTGAATTATCATAGTGGTGGCAGGAAGATGTCTAAAACTATATAGGTTCAAAGCACTTAGTTTTGTTGGAGATGCAGAATGCTCCATCCCAACCTTATCATCCAGCTCTGTAACAATTTCAGTGTTCATGGCCTCGGCCAACAAATATACCCCTGTTTTCTTCGTAGAATGATCATCCACAGCAGTTCCATGTGACGGTGGAGGCAGGGAAGCTAATGCTGGATGCAAGGGTGAGATTTCCTCAACTTTGCGCTTCTTAGCAGGACAGATCAGTGAACTTATACGTTGTAGGCTGTGATCAGATCTGTATATTGTTCAAAGAAGATCTAAAATCCCGTTTTAACAAAAAAAAACGAAATGCTTACAAGAAAGTGTAATCGGAAATTGTAACACACATAAAGAAAATCCATAAATAAAAATTGCATGTAGGGAAGCCTAATGGGTCTCATTACGGTGGATTATACTACTTATAATCTGAAAATAGTATAAATCTAATCCAACCGTTGATTTATAAGGATATAATTGTAATTAACTAACTAAATTAACAATTTACGAATATACTGTGATGAATCGTTATCCTCGAAAAAAAAAGGAATTTGTACCAGCTACGTATTTGTCGCCGCCGCCGTCGTTGCCGGTAACGTGGCACAACCGGCAACCAGAAGGCATTTTGAGGGTCAACGCGGCGGTGTGCTACATGCCGGCCTCTGTTCGATTTCGTCCCGTTCTTCATCTGTTGTGGCCATCGATTTGCGGCTGCTGAAGGATCCGTCTTCAATACCAATCTACACAGAGGCGAGTGAGGTGGTGCTTGACAAATTCGTAGCGACACACTTTGCAATCTATCAGATAATTCCTTGGATCGATGCAATTTCTTGAGTTTGAATCTGAAGTGATCTCCATTTTTGAATCGATGTCAGTTCTTTCCCATTCGTAAGCGGACAGAGTACATAACGAAACAGAGCTGAGAACTAGGCTTGCATCCACAGGGCAATATCACTGCTAAGCTTTCATTTTTTTCAAGAGTTTTTCATCTAGCTCGAAGGCGACTGTTCTTTATAAGTGGTATTTTTAAATGTATAATATGATTCAATCTGTATCTATATCTCTACTACAATAACTGAACCTTCATTCTACAATCCATCTTCGTCGTCCTACCTTCAAATGGAAATGAGCAGCTTAGTTTCTACGTACTGGTAATCTCCTCAGGACGTCTTCAGTAAAATTGTGTCACATCATAGAGAACGACCACATAGAGGCAGAGAACCAGGCTTACATCCAACAGCAAGTGGACAGCCGCGCGACAGTCCAGCTCTGTGCGTGCACCGCAAAGTGGCCAGACGTTACCGCAGATGACAGAATCACGGCCGCCTAAACAATTGCGCCGCCCACCGACGCCAGAATCTACCCGGTCGCCTCACATCGATGGTGGCGGCTGTGGCTTTCCTAAGATTTCGCCAAAAACCCTCACGCCGCTGCCGCTCACGCCCACCACATGCCATCGCCGCTAAATCGTCGAGCTGCCGTAGTCCAATGCCGAAGAACGCGCGGATGAACATGCAGGAATGTCAACGACAACATTTGGGAAAATGATTTTTCTAATCTTTTTTCAAAGAATAAGTGTTCTAAATCATCCTAAAAGATAAATTAAATTACAGTTATTATTTTTTTCCAATAATATCCATACTACTTCATACTACATCCATATACTACTTCATACTACTTAAAGGGTTAATGTAGTATAAATACATCTAAACCATCAGATTAATAGAAATGCACGGCTCATATTCATTCTAACCCATTGTAAAGATGCTCAAGCCTAATAGGAGATCATTGCACCCATAAAGAAAATCCATGTTAACAGTCTAGCTGGCATAGTAGTAAGAAATGGACTACTTCAGCATAATATCAAAGACCATAGTAGTACATCATGATTAATGATGGCGTGCTTAAAAAACAAGAGCTACCTACGCCACATACAGGTAACTTTGTATACAAACGACGGCATGCATCTGACGGTCAAAATTGGCATGTTGATCCTTTTTTAGGGGTAGATAACAAAAGAGATATTAAGAACTCACTAAAGAAAAATAAGATCTGACATAGCCATGTTTTTTATGGCATCACCTTGCCGTTGTGAGAAGGGTGGGTCGTCACAGGACGCCACAAGGTTTTTGTTACACAGCAATGCTAAGCGTCATCTAGGTGATGTGAAGGGGGTGGATTGCCATAGGACAGGATGCCAGAATGACTCAAAACCATGGGCACAGGAATAAAGTTAATATTGGTATGAAAATTGGCAAAGCTACGATGCATTGTTACTTGGCAGTGCTTGCATACTACTCTCTCCGTATCTTTTTACTTGTCATTTCAGAGTTGGGCACGAAGATTAAGAGAGGGTGAAAAGGTTGGATGCACTGAAAATGAGAAGGAGAGCGATAGAGATAGAGATGAATTGGGAAAGTAAAAAGGTGCATCGGGACGCGAGGATGACAAGTAAATTGGAAAAACAGGAGGAGGCTAGGATGACAAGTAAATTGAAATGGAGGGAGTACAATTTTTACAAGAATGATGAGGAGAAAAGGGTATAGGTGTGAATAGAAAAGCAGTATGTCAATAATTGTTGCCCAACCACTTGGTTCAGAAGGACCACAGACTATTGCTTTTTTACATGAAACAGGAGGGGGCAAATCCCTATTGGTTATATATTAATATAAAGAAAACACAAACAAAGTTCAAGAAACAACAACGGCAGACTATTGCACATTAGTGATGGAAACAGACAAGACCTGAGCTTCATCAGTGGAGAACACCCCAAATCAGTGTTGCACGTAGGGCAATATTTGATATCTTCATCCTCAAACTTCTGAGATATGCATTTCTGGCAAACTGATCAAAACATACCATAGTGTCAATGATTGTACCAATATATATGATCAGGATGTTTAGGGATACAGGCAAGATCTCTAGAATAAAGTCTAAATATCAAGAATATTTACGGAATTAGCCTAAGGCTCTAGCAATTACAGTGCAAGAAGCGAAAACACATGCGTGCACTTGAAAATAAATGAATTGGCAACAGGTAAGAAAGCAAAGATGAAATCGAGTTTAATGATACTTTTGACACATCCTGCGGCAATATAGACCAAAGCCAAACTAGTTTAGGCAAATGGGATCACTCTGTATATTAGCACGAAATCTTGACAAGCAAATTGTCTACACTTGGAATTACTCTTTGCACTCAACCCATCAACTTGATCAGCACTGTCAGTCTATTGAACTATCATCCAATAAAATTCCGCACAATGGAGCATTTTCCTAATTAGCAAGGCATCATATAAAAAGATGGCAGTATATGGGTACCAAAACAGTGCATCGTGTCTTGGTTAGATACGAGTCGGCCGATCCAGTCATACCTACAACAATTTCCAATAAAAAACTAGGATGCTGAACCAAATCATTTCACTTAAAAAATACTATTTTAAAATAAAAGTGCTTCCAGCTTGCTAAAGGCCTTGCTTCAAGTTTCGTGACCTTTCTATTTTCGAGATAATTTTTAGTTCAAAACTCGGTTTCCAGACCGTAACATAAATCGAAGCTTGACAAAGTAACAAGTGTGTGCAATTCTCCCTAAAAAATATATTCTCATACGAATTGTTAGGTCAGCACCGGTAATTTTATCTGCGCCAAACAAAAATGGGAGCATGATATTAAGAACAAATTGGAAGGACATGCCCATTCCCCCCCCCCCCCCCCCCCCCCCCGCCGAAGAACAAGGGCATGACCGTTTCACGAATCAAGAAACACTACTGCAGGGGCACTCTACCTATCCTCGACGCGCGCGAGAGAGAATGGTAGAAGGAACTGCGTGAGGAGCTCACATGAGTGGAGACACTCGGAAATGGTGGTGGCACCACGGAGGATGCGACCACACAAACCGCAGGTGATCCTCTGAGCGACGCTTGAGCGGCGCACGCGGATCAATGCGTCCTCGCCATCGCCATCCAGCGCGGAGGCGGCGCGAGGGAGAAGCTCGACCGTCACGGCCGTGGCCTGGGAGAACGGGACGGCCGGCGGCGGCAGCGGCAGCGGCGAGGTTTTCCTCTTCTTCGGCCGTACCATGTTGCTGGGCGGAAATTGGTCATCAAAATTTTTTCTGATTTCGTATTGACGATCAAAATTTTTGAACTTCTCTAGTGGCCATTGGATTGAATTTTTTTTTTACCTTATTGGCCATCCTAGTGTTAAAGTTGAAGAAGAAAAGATACTTTTGCCTCTAACAACAGTTTTATGCCAATGTTCCTGATTAATTATATAATTTAGTTAATTTAATTTGTTAATATGAACAAAACATGAGAATGTAGTTTAGGTTTTTTAGCAGAATTAATATTTTTACTATTGTCAAAAATACACATTGTTACTATAAAAAATTCCAAAAATACATACTCATGATATCCATATTTACAAATTAGGTATTAATTGATATTTTTTCTAATTTCATGGTTAATAAGGATCATTGATCATAAAGATGTTGCCAAGGGTATAAGTGAGTTTTCTTCTCTAACTTTAACACTATGATGGCCAATAAGAAAAAAAAGTTTAACTCGATGGCCACCAAGGAAATTGAAATTTTTTGATGACCAATAAAAAAAACACAAAATTTTTTGATGATCACTAAGAAATTTTCTCTGGTGCTGGAGACTGGAGAGTGGGTTTCTTGGATGGTTTCTTCGGCCTGGGGCAGTTATTAGGCTTCAAAGCCTTCAATTGGGATCTTCTCCCGTTAGGACAAAATTCAGAGGAACGTAGCACATGCTCACACGTGACGAGCGGAACGGGTCCGTGCTGCAACACTCTGGTCTGTGGCAGAACTGATGTTCGAATGGTATCGTAGCAAAAAGTTGTTCAATCTTGAAGCTCAACCCTCTATTTCTTCCTTTTTAACAACAGAGATTGAAGCTATGTTTCTTTTTCGAAAATTCCGGAAACTAAGTATTTCGACGTGTATTAATAAAAAGAATATATCTTATATTAAGGAAAACGAGACCAAACCATACAACTTAAGCTACACAAAGCAAAGGGGAAAAGAAACTAAACTAAAGAACAACAACAATGTTCCTTGAGCAGCCGATCCACTAAAACAACAGACACTGACCGAAAGGAATATCTCCACCCCCTCTACATCGATGGAGTCTAGTGCATTTCATCGTTGCCAAGTATGCCAACAAGATATGCAGCTTTGACTTCTTCACAGCAGACTTCAGCACATGCCTCGACGGCGTTCTGCCTGATATGTCCCACAATGACCTGTTAGGTGTCATCGTCGCCAAGCTCAATTGCACACCACGATGCAACAGCTCCGACTTCAGTGTAGCATTGCAACCATGAGACTTGAAGCGTAGGCTTCCTCGAGACATGGCCTCATTGATACTCATCCTGGCTACTGCTGACAATGTTGATGGACAACCAATACAACAAGACTTCAAAGACAACACCTCCATAGAGGGATGTTGTCCGCTCTAGCAAGCTAGAGCTTGGGTTTTTACCCGGAGACCCTGCATGATTAGCTGATTTAAGAGTATCTCGGCAACGCCTCCAGCGAGGAAAATGACATCTGAGGATGTCGTCGTTGCCGGTATCAGCTGAACACCGAGTGAGGCTTGCGCCTAAGCCCTGCACAACCTAATCATACATGTTGTATCGGCACCATGACACTTACAGCATAGACAGGACAAACAGCTCACCATCACCATGGCCAGCATCCACAGCACCACCACCAGACCAGCATCTCCGGTGCTCCCAACCTTACCACAGCACCACAGACATGCGGCATCGTACCACAACATCACCACTATCGCGCACCACCCCACCACCATGGCACCACCACCGCGCACCGCACACCACCAACCTACCTCAACCGCGCATTGCCGCATCACTAGCACCACATTCGTGCACCTCCACACCTCACCCTCAGCCACCTGCCCGGAGCACCACCGCCGGGCACCATCTCACAGCACCACCAGCACCATGCTCCCATGCTCCACCTCCAAGCGCACATGGCAACGTTGTTGCCGTCGCACCGCCTCTATGTGTGTTGCCGCCGCGCGCCACTACGACGCCTCCTTGCGCGCCTGCCATCGCGCCACCTCCCCTCGCGCCAAGCCACGGCGTCGTCTTCACCATGCCGCCGGCGTGTCTCGCCGGATCTGGCCGTGAAGATTCTAGATCCGGCCTTTTGTTACCGCTCCGATGCTGGATCCGGCCATGAAGGGCCCAAATCTGGTCGTAGCAATCTCAAGCCCGCCGCCCAATATCCCTTGCGCCATGTCTCCTAGCTCGCGGGTGGAGCTACATGGAAGAGAGGAACGCCTCGCCGTCACCGTCCTTGTGCTCGCACGTGTAGACAGCGCAACACTCTAGCAGTGGCATGGCTGCGGAGGGGAGAGGGAAGGTGGCAGTGGGTGGAGCTAGGGTTTCCGCCCGAGTCGTCCAAGAGGGGCGACACGGGGCGAGTGGCTGAGATCGATTTGTCATATTGAAGCTATGTTAGATGCTCTGTATTTGCGATCTGATAATCCCTCCTAATGTTTCAGAATTTTGTCAAAATTTTGTTTGCTTCAAGTCGGTTGCATCAAGAATGACTCATTCTCTAATTCTTAAACAAGGTTAGTTATTTTTAGACAACCAACTTGATAGATATTTATTTTGATGCCCTTGTTTAACTTCACACTCCCTTCTCGTCTTCGTAACTGATATTATCAAATATAAGGGAGACGAAAAGGAATCAAACAAAAAAAAGGAAAAAAAAGAAAGGATGCATGAAAAATTACTAGGATACCCATACTCTCTCTCTCATCTGCTCAATGAAAAAAAAAGAATCAAACTTATTATTCTTGGAGATTGCATTGAGACTGGCATTAGATACATATCGAGCAAAAGATTTATCTTCATCCAAATTCCTGTAAAGTTTTTCTCAATACAAAATAATAATCTATTTAATAATAAAAAGAGATAAACTTTCCTCTATCATGCCTTGAAAAAAAATGAGAAATAGGTTAGAAATTCACACAAAGAAACAAAACATCTAATCCTTGATCTTCTCATTGTTTAATCTTATACCCTTGATATGCATTGTCAGATATCCTCTCACGTTCCCCTTTTCAAAGATGAGTCTTGACGAACAGAGGTCGAACACTGTCCTCTACAAAAACAATAACAATATATTTTTCTAATATAAAAAAAGAATTCATCCATAAATATCTATCATGGACGCACAATGTAACTAGGGATACACATCCAAACAACCTGACATAATTTGGCTGCAGGTACAGCGGTACAAGTTACCATAACCCACCATCGTTGGCAAATGCGTGGATGTGGATCGATTCTTTTTTCTCAAAAATACAAGAGAGTTGTGCTTTCTTATATTAAGAAGAATGTTGTAGACTGATTCTTAGCCTGCATAAATTTTATTACATAACAAAAAAAACCACACTTATTCTTGTGAGGACCGATCCAATCTATTAGCTGCTCAAAAAGGAACGTCCAGCAAAATGCAAGACGAACTGGAGGTAGTAATTCTTGAGCAGCAATGATGATTGTGTTGGAAATATGCGTGTTATTCTAATTCTAGATTTTAGTTTTAGGTAAATTTTATAACAATTCAAATTTGAGATGCAAACTAACATATGTAACAGGCAGAGCAATATAATAATAACCAGGGGAGCCATTAGAACTTATGGTGGGTGAAAGTGCCTAGAGGGAGGGTGAATAGGCAATTATCCCTGAAAATCACTTAATAATAAAAGTCAAATGTGCAGGGTCGGACTTGTCCGATGGTACGAGTTAGAAAAGTAGATCGGCCGATTAAAACTTTAAACTAGTGCGAGACAAGCTAGGATCTAGTAATTACAAGCTAGAGGAAGTTGTAGAAATAAGGGGAACAGCTAGCAAGCAACCTACATAAGTTAATTTAGGAAAAACGAGGCTAACCCCAGCTAGAAAGTTATGAGCAAAAGCAAGTAAATAACAAGTATGAAAAAGGAGATAAGGGAGACACAAGATTTGTTCACCGAAGTTCAGCTCCACAAAGAAGCTTACGTCTCTGTTGAGGGATCCACAAAGGACCGGGTTTCTTTCAACACTAACCTCTCCAAGTGACCACAAAGATCAAAGTTGGCTTTTCACTAACAGACTCCACGAAGGAGGGGTCAATACAAACTTCCCGAGACATCACCATACAAGTTGGGAGCTCTACGGGTACCTCTAACTGTCTAGGAGATGAATCACTAAGAGTAACAAACACAAACGTGATCGGCGATGAGGATGAACCAAGAGCTTAAGAGAATGGAAGCTTGAAGTCGATAGAGTTCTTGAATCTTCTCTCAATCCCTTCACAAATCAAGATTGGAAGTAAGGGAGGACAGATTTGGAGAGCAAAGTGAGCTTGAGAGTGTTTTTGAGTGGAATGAGTGACCAACCAGCCAAGGGACGAAGTGAGGGTCTATTTATAGCTCAAGAAGAAAAAGAGCTGTTTAGATGGGTATTTCTCAGATCTCCATCGGACAAGTCCGATGGTCATCGGACATGTCCGATGGAACAAGTTGGCGCAGGTTCTGGAGTCCGAGGGACTTGCCCGATGCCTTGTACAAATTGACCATCGGACAAGTCCGATGGCTAGGGTTTGGCACAGGTACTGTAGTCTGATAGGGAAGTCCGATGGGTTCGGACTTGCTGGTCATCGGATAAGTCCGATGACCGTCGGACAAGTCCGACGACACAGAGTGGCAAAGGTTCTGCAGTACGATGGACTTGTTCGATGGGTCGGACAAGTCCGATGATTTTGTCCTGGAAAAGTGTTTTGGCTGTGGAATTTTGGATTTTGCTCTTAGTTTATCATTGCTTCACACTTTCGTGTCCCTCTTAATAGTACGGCTTTTCCTATACTCAAAAATAAAGTAAAAACTCCATGAGCTTCATATTTGAGCATATTTTTTAGTATTATCTTGAAATTTCTTAGCCACTTTCTTTTCTTCTTTTCTTTGAGTAATTGAGCTTCTATGCATTTTGTCATCAATAATTGAACCATCTTCTACACACATGCTCATTGAAACATTAGTCAATTCTTAATTGTATTGGCGCCAATCACCAAAATAAAATTAGGGGCCTAGATGCACCTTCAGTGGGTTTGTCGGCACTTAATATAGCACAAATTATAGACGAAGCAGACCGTCGATGTAGATGTGGTAGCTCGTCGATAAGGCAGCGCAGATCGTCGTGGATCAGTCTCGAGCGGTCGCGCAGATGCGCTACCTAGAAACCTTATTACCATCCCTCGTGCGGGCTTCATGGCGGCAAAGGTACGGAGATTCTGCTCACCCTTTTCCTCGGTGCACGCCAAGTAATAGGGCCGACGAGATGGAAGCAGCTCAACACCACAGCACAACTCTCCAAGGGAAGGAAGAAGAAGAAGTGGAAGAGGTTTTTCTCTGGTCGTAGAAACCTGGACGTCTCCAGGGGCCTAATATAGGCATGGCTGCCCTCTAGCCATTTCATCTCTAATGTGCATACTAATTAGCAAGCTAGCATATTAACTCTAATTATGATAATTAACCACGTATTAATCCTCTTGATTAGTATATAACGGTTCAGATTTGATAGAGGATACTAGTGGTAAAAAGTCACTTATACTCACAGACACGTCACGCCACGATCGCGTGTTACAAGTCACAAGTCACGCGGAATAATACATGAAAAAGCACGTATACGCGCGTGCACGTGCGTGCGTGTGTACTCATAGCAATGTTCTCTTTCTCTCCTAAAGCTTTTTCTATTCAGCCATGGATACGAGTCCTGCTATTTAAGTTGGTATGGACCACCATAGACTAGTAATGTGGTACTAAAACCAACAGCCACTTATTACTTTGGAATTTCTTCTGAATGGACCATAGAAAATGGGCCAAATTACAACAGATTGATGGACAAAAGGTGCATCTGTATGTACCATCTACATGTGAATACCATCTTATTTCAACTCTGCTTTTCAATCTATATATATTAGTATGCTAGCCATATATTTTTTGATGTATTGATATATTATGTAGTTATTTTATTTTCTATATCATTTTCTTAGTATAATCTCATAAGACTAGACAAGTAATGATTAATACACTGGTTGATTCAATTTAGCATGTTAGTGTATTCCCTCTGTTTTTAAATTGTTATTGTCATTGATTTTTTGAGTTAATTTTGATTATTTGTCTTATTTAAAAAAATTAAGTAATATAATATATATTATCATAGTTTGTTTTATTATCAAAAGAAATTAAAGTATAATTTAAAATTTTACATATTTAAAATATTATTTTAAATAAGACAAATGATCAAAATTGACTAAAAAATCATGATACAATTTAAAAAAGGAGAGAGTATCAATTTAAATGTTAGATAGCCCTTTTGTTGCTTTCTATAACAATCTTTACTTCACACTATACTCAAACAGATGTTACATTTGTTATTGATTACAAGTACAAGACACAAGAAATATTAATGTAATCCTACAATATGTTGTAGGGATGTCTTAGAGTGTAGCCTACGCGAATCTAGTTAAGTAAATGGTACTCCCTCCGTGTCGTGTATGTAAGGATTCTATGAATCCCGAGGAGAAAATAGCGCTAAAAGTAAAAGACATTTTTATCCTTCATGAATGTTGTAGGGACCTGCAGCCACCTTACAATGAAGTTCGATTCTTGCCTTGGATGGCTTCAGTTGGCAACGGGGATGAGAAGAAGAAAAGGTGGACAAAAGATTCTTTATATTTTTTATTCAGCTACGGAGAGATGGATGTTCCATGTGCGAGGTCCCTATATTCTGAGATGCTTAGAGTTTGACATAAACAACAAAGGGTTGAAATTCTTACATTACCGATACGGAGGAAGTAAATAGCAGAATTCTGACGGGCTGTTAATGTTGCTGCTGCCCTGGCCGTGGTGAAGATGACCTTTTCATGTGAGTCGCGTGCTATATATATCATCTGCGACTAGGAATTGTGTGCTCTTTTCCTCATGGTCATTTCTGCATAGAAAAATCAGTTACATTGTATCATAATGTACAATGCAAATCGATTTGTGGGCTTTAACAAAACAGATAAATTTCCATTATCTGCATCGATGTATCAGTTGATTTCCCAAACTGTTTAGGTACAGTAACTTTGTTAAAAAGCAGCCCTGGTTTGACATTCAAAAAAAACCCAGCCCTGGTGATGAATAATTTCCGATAGTTCGCATCAAACGATTTAAGTCTATGTATCGTCAGCTACTCTGCTAGCGCTTACGGTACCTACTTTGAACCCAAAAAAAAACAAGAATTATAATCAAAATGGCCCTTTCAACTGCGAAATTGTATGGTGGCTGACCCTGAGCAGCAGCTAAAATAGGCACGATTTGAGAGAGGAAAAGGAAAAAGCATCAAACTGCAAGCATTTCTGGGCTCACAAACAAAATACAGTACCGCAGATCACGAATGGATTGCATACGTCTCATCTTTTGCAGTTTTCAAGTTGCGGCGAAAGGGGGAAGAATGGGTGCGACGGCCTGGCGAGGAAGCCAACGAATTGGGGGAGTTGGAGGAGACTTCACGAGGTCGGGACTTGGGAGAACGGGAGGGAAGCGCGACGCCGCTTCGGCTTTTGCGAGGAGAAGGGCAGTGCCAGGATTTCGCGTGGGCACCCCGCGGAGAGAGGCCAAAAGGCAAGGCGCGACGCGACGTGGTAGCCATGTCAGATAGGAGTGTCTACAACGGTGAGGTAGCTGTAATTTACAACAAAGAGCATAATTTTATATAGTCACCTTTAACACACTGCCTCAAAAAATGGGTTCGTTTTATTTTATTATTACTTCTTCTCCATCTGGGACGTCGTAATTTAGTGTGCTAGAGGCAACAGAAGAAGAGGGATTCACAAAACATATGAGGTGTAGTCAAGCCCCGTCTCTATATAGCTTTTGACTTAGCAATATCCTAGCGTCGCTGCCAGAGTCATCTCTCGTCTCTCTCCTATTTTTCTATTATTTTTCTTTGACTACAGCTAGCTATACCTAACCATTGTGGAGACTCTAAGGGCATCCACACTCATTGCTTTTTAGGTAGCACTAGTGTCAGGAATTATAGTACCACGTTGTTCTGTTCGGTTCTGTTGACAGTTGAAGATAGCGTCACCAGCAACGACTGTATATTGGTAAGTCAAACACCAGATAACGCTCTCTTTGATGCTAGAAAATGCGTTTTGTGGGCCATGTGCGTTTGGGGAAGGAAGGAAAGAAAGTAAAAAATAAGTAAAATATAGGATCCACGATTGTGTTGGGCAGTGCAGCAAAAGATGGACTTGCGCTTTGCTTGACTACCGTCTATGATGTTTGTTACCGCTATAAAAATACCAGTGTGGACGCCCTAAGACTGTCTCCAACGGTGAGGAGACCCAAAACTCAGATTAGGTCTTTGCGTGAGGTTGGATGGTGACCGAAAAAACAGCCGTCTCCAATGGGAGACCCTTTCTCCTCCTCTCACAACCTCCAGCCTCCTTCTGTCGTCGCGGCCGACTCCCGCTTCACGCCGCCAAGGCCGCCTCCTCCGGTCGCCGCAACCACATCCTCCCGCCCCCGCCTCCTCCCATTGTCGCCCCGCGTCCCTCGCCGTTGCGGCGGCCTTCTCTGCCACCGTCGCGGGCTCCTCCTGCCCCGGTCGGCTCCTCCTCCGCTACCGCGGGCTCCTCCTGCCACAGCTGCCTCCCCTGCTGCCTCCCTCCGCATCTTGCCACCCCGGACATCACCCCCGCCGCCACCTGCTGCCCCAGACGTCATCCCCACCGCCGCCCCGTCTCCTCCCGCCCCACGCACCTCGCGTGCTTGCGCCCTCCCACGCGTTTGGGTCGCGAGCAACCTGCTCCATTTTTGTGTCGTGAGCAAGGTGCAGACCAAAATCGGTCTTTCGAATGGGTCCCATTGGAGACGTGATTTTTCTATTTTTGATCCATTTTGGGTTTTGGATCACCGGATGGGTGCCGTTGGAGATAGCCTAAGGGCTTCAATAAATGTCTCGCAACTTTTGTCCTACCCTCTTGGAAGCGTCTGTCCAAGAGTTCTTGCTCAGTCTCCTCCAATGCAGCAGGCCAGTAGCATGTCGTTCTTTGAAATTGAGATCAAGTAACGAGTGAACATTATTGTCCAAACACAGCAGTATGCTATGAACTTCACTCCCTCAAAGCTCAATAGATAGTGGGATGGTGTAAATAGAGGTCCTATGCCTCAGATGAGGAAGGACAAAGGCGTGCTTCCTCGCTTGTTTGTTTACAGTTGTCTGATTCGGTCGTCGACCCCTTGCTCACGCCTAGATGGTGGCACCAAGCTAACGACTCCACTCCTTAGATTGTCTACTTCCAATCCAGACCAGATACACGCACACTGGGCTTACGCACTCTTTCACCCACGCGCGGCTTCTGTGCTTTACTTGCTTCAGGCGCCGCTGTTGTAGACGCCAGAACAGAGCTGCTTCTGCTCACATCACTTTCCTCGGAAGTCTCCAAGTCCAGAACATGGTGGTCCTCTAATAATTGTCTCAGAGCAGCTTCTGTCCTCTGGGCTACTTCAGACTTTCTTCGGAGAGTCTCTTCAAGAGTTCTCGCTCTCTTCAAAGCAGCAGCATGTTTTGCTTTTTCACTGCCCAGTTGTCTGAAAGTGAGATCATGTAACAAGTGAACTGTTGTTCTTTCAAGAAAACTCAAAAGAGAATCTGTGTTGGAGAACTCACTCTCTTAGCCTCAGATTCTCTGTCTCCGTATCTTGCTTTCGACCAATGTAGGCGTCAAGTCTCTCAAATATTCTTGCAGTCCTCTGAGCTAAGCATTTGGCCAGATGATCAACTTGATACTCTAGACCTGCAAAATTGGAAACATTGTGTTCATGATAAAATACAAAATAGTGAAGGATGTAAAGAACAATCAGATATCATACATGTTTTCTCTTTCTCAAGCATATCGATATCATACAGGAGTGTTTCATGTTCTTTGCTTTTCACTAAAATATCTGACTTGAGCTCCTGGTACTCCAAGAACAGTAGCCTCCGAGCATCAGTATCTGACTCCAGAGCCAGGTAGTCCTGGACTAGTTGCCTCTGAGCAGCTTCTGCCTTTTGTGCTACCTCAGATTGTGTTTGAAGTCTCTCAGACTGTGTCTGGAGCTTCTCTTCAAGACCTCTTATCCTCTCCACATAAGCAGCCTTATTTGCTTTTTCGTTGTCCAATTCTCTGAAATTTGACATTGAAATAAGCAAATACCAAGGATATCGCGGCTCTTAAAAAGCTTATCAAAAGAATGTATGAGACAACTCACTTTCTTAGACTGGCATTCGTTATCCCTAGGGCATGGCTTCGCCCTCTGTAGTCCTGAATCATCTCCAACATTCTTGCTGTACTCTGGGCTGCCTCAGAATCTCTTTCAAACCTCTCTTCTTCAAAAATCCTTGTTCTCTCAAAAGCAGCCGCCTTCTCTACTTTTTCAATTTCGAGTTCTCTGAAAATGAGATCTAATGACAAGTAAACTTCTGTTCTTAGAGAAATATTAGAGAGGAAAATTGAGAAAACTTACTCTCTTAGTCTGGCATTCTCTGCCTCCAAGGCTTGGCTTCGACCCATGTAAACTTCAATCCGCTCCAGTGTTGCAGTATTCTGATACACAAGTTCCATAGTTAGGTATAGCTTCCAGTCATAATTACTAAACTAAAACGCCTCCTTGGCTTCATCAATCACCTCAAGCTCTACCGCATGTGTCTCGTTTTCTGAAGCAACAGGAGATAGTGTAGCTCTTTTTTCCATAGCAATCTCAACCCCTGAAGAAACGGTAAATTCAGCAGCCGCCCTTGTCCTGTTCTCTTTCTCAACAGTGACTATCAGCAAGTCCACCTCTTCGGCGGGTGTACTCCTGCATAGAACGATAATATGTCAACATGCAAAAGGTTTATAGAAACAATAGAAGAAAAGGGAAGCATTTTCTGCACACCTTTCTTGTGGCGTTACTTGATTGGTAACCAAGTTGTGGACCTTGCATTCGAAGTCGTCAAACTGAATGGCCAATTCGAAAATGTAAGAGTGAATCTATTTATGAAATGGAAATAGATGGAGTAGCATGGCTAAAGGCAGCAGAGATTTTTCTCCTCTACTTACCTCAGCCCTGCGCCCCTGGATTGCTCCTTGGAGCTGTCCTGCACTTTGCCCTCTCTCAGCTAATTGTGCGCACTCCTTTTGTGCATCTCCCTGCTCGTTTCCCCTGTCATCTGAAAGTGCCGATGGTGCAGGTCTAGCTCCTGCAGCAACTGCACTATGTGGGCTAGAAGCAATGGGTTTTGTTGCATATGCAGTAGATTCCATTTGAAGCATTTCAGCTGCCTCTCTTTCAGTTTCTATGTTCATTGGCTCACCCAGGATATATGCATCAGTTTTCTTGGCTGAAGAATCTCCCTCATGGACTGGGTGTGAAGGTGAAGGCAGAGACACCCAAGCTGGATGTGGCAATAGGATTTCCTCAACCTTGCGCCTCTTTGCAGGAAATATCATTAACCTTATGCCTATCAGGCTATGATCAGCTCTGTTGTTCAAAGCAACAAAAAAGATTGTGCTATGAAAATAATTGATACATGAAAGCGTAATTGGAAACTGATGCAACCATAAATAAAGGAACTTCTAAGTTAAGTAGTACTATATATTTTAGTAAGCACAAAGTGCTAGAGGATCAATTACTGCTGCAACCTGATGATATAAACTGAAAAAAAAAACTGACACCAGTGTATCATATTTGTGTGCTGATAAGTCACAAAAGATCTATCTATCTGAAGGTTGAAAAGGACAGCGGAGCAGACATGCTAATGTTATATGAATTGAGAAGGGCAATGGTTGCTTGCAAAGTTTTTTTAGGAGAAACGGGATGACATACTATGAATTCATTGAAGAGAAGGACAAACACAAAAATCAATACTAGTACACAAAAAAATTATTCGAGCTACTTTAGCTGCTACTGCAAAATCCTCACTCACTTGCGAAGTCAAGAAAAAGAGAAGGGCAAATAAAGCGCATCAACATGTAAACAATTGCATTGCTACCACCTGGATAAGGTTCAGATCCACTCTAAATAGTGAGGGAAAAAAACAAGACCTGAGCTTCTCAAGTGGAGCACAGCCCAAATCGATGGTGCATGTAGGGCAGCATTTGATATCCTCATCCTCTAACTTCTGAAGTATGCATTTCCTACAGACTGATCAAAACATACCATAAGATAAAAAAAAATTGAACTATGAAGCAATGTAATATCAGTTTGTTTACATATTACATCTACATGTAAGACCTCTAAAAAATAAATGTAAATGTCAAGACAATATGACAATGCGAAATATCCATGAGGCTTTATATAACTGTGAGCAACATAAGAAGGCCCAACAGGAAAGTGATAGATGAAACGAGTGTAAATGATGCTTATCACAAGTCCTGCCCATACCTTTGCCCAACAAATTAAAGAAAGTGACTCGTAAAAACGTGGTAAAATATATGCACGCAAATTATCTGCATTACTCATCGCACTCGATCCTAACTTAGATCAGCACCAGCAGCCAGTTGGCCCATCATTCAAATAAAATTTCTGTAAACTAGCGAACTGGAGCTATTTCCACATAAATGAGTTTATTTCTGTAAGCATGCAGAGGCACAAATGCACATGGAGATCACATAATCAGCACCTAGGCACTTCTCCAAGATACCAGGTGCTCATAAGGAAAACGAATCGTGAGCTAATCGAGAGTAATTTTGTTTGTATTAGCAAAAAAAAAACATTATCGAAGGGGAAAAAATCAGGAACAAATTGAGAGGGCGTGCCCATTTCAGGCATCACGAAACACCAGCACACGGCAGTCCGCGCGATCCGCCATGAACTCGAAGCGGGAACGGAGGGAGGGGCTCACAGGAGTGGAGGCACTCGGAGACGGTGGTGGCGTCGCGGAGGATTCCGCCGCAGAGGCCGCAGGTGATGCACGGCGCGACGCGCGAGCGGCGCACCATCGTCACCTCGCCTCCGTCCAGGGATTCGCCAGAATCCGCCGAGGCGGCGGGACGGGGCGGCTCGGAATGCGCCGCGGCGGCGCTGGGGCGCATCATCGGCGGCGCCGGCGGCCGGGATTTTGCTTTCCTCTTCGCCCGCGCCATGGTGGGGAACTGGGGTTCTGCTCTGTGCTTCTCTCTATGTTTCGAAGTAGCCACTCGAGTGGGCAAGTTTGCTCTACGAAAATTCGGTGATTCTTACCATATTTTTTATAAATATATATATATGTTTGAATCAAGAGACCTATAATTTCGTATTACTCCCGGGGTAGTTGATTTTCTATCCAAGATTTATATTCAATCGAATCGATTTGGTAACTACCATCACTGGGACTAAAAAATAATAACATTTTCTTTCGGCTAACTGAGCCTTGAATGAAGCCCACTACTGAACAGGCCCATGCGTACAAAGAGCCCATAGAAGAACCTCTGCTTCACCACGGGCACCCCGACCGGCAGGCAGTTGCGCCGACGGCGAGCGCGCGAACACCACCAACAGTGGAGTCGCCCCGGTTCACGGCGGCGGCGGCGCCACTTTCGCCGCGGCGGGACCCTCCACCCTTCTCCACGACATGATGCCGTCCATTCTTCGCCGGAAAAGGCTGCTGCCATGTGCTCAGGGTACCGTACTCACTCTCCAATTTTGTCTCGGTCGTTGTCGCAAGACGCTGCTAGGGTTTGCCTACGTGCGCCTCTGCTCGAGGCGCGCGACTTCTGTTGACGAGAATACCAGTCACAGATTAAGATCGGCTTTTTTAGATGTCGCGCTGATTGGCTTGGATTGGGATTTTTTGCTTTGGTTGCTTGTGACTCCGGTATGGTTTTCTACTTTGCTTTGATGGGCCCAAATTAACTATCGAGCGTGGAGCCGTTGAGGGGATTGATGTTTGTTTGACGCGTTGTAGATTACACGCCCGGAATGTGACTAGGACCTGACTGTTGCAGACACTTAATTTGAGTTACTATATAAGAACTCAGCAATTATTGTATGAGCAGTGTTTTAGGTAGAGTTGCTGAAGGTAAGGGTGCAAAAAGTCTGTAATCGGGACCGAAATAGCGTGAACCTGCAACTTTGGTAGAACATGCCATGTGCTTTCCTTATGCTCAATTGAAGTGAAAGTGTGAACTCGGCCAAATATGGTAGAACATGCCACAATCGTTGTTGGACTGCTGACCGCTTAGCCAAGAGAAACATGCCACACCCTGCTAAATGTGTGCTGTGTGATCAAGAGGAGGAAGATATTCAACACATTCTTATCGGTTGTGTCTTCTCTAGGCAGATTTGGTTCAGTCTATTAAATAAGGTTGGCCTCTCCCTGCTAGCACCGCAGTTTGAGGATACCTCCTTTGAAGATTGGTGGATCAAGACCGACAGGCTAGCCCCATCGCTATTCAAAAAGGGACTAAACTCACTAGTAACCTTGGGGGCTTGGATGATCTGGAAGCAACGTAATGATGCAATCTTCAATAGAGCCTCACCGAATGTTACCACAACCTTGGCACTCATCGAAGAGGAGGAAGGGCTATGGTGTTTAGCTGGTGCTCGGGAGCTTTCACGCCTTCCAGCAGCATCGGCATCAGTAGGGACCTAGTGTTGTCACTGGGGTCTTGGTCGCTCACAATTGTTTAAGTGGCGCGAATGTAACTAAAAACTAGGGTGGGTGGGTGTTGTACTTTACAACTCTCTCTTCTTAATGAAATGATACGCAGCTCTCCTGCGTTGATTATTTTGTAAATTACCGTACCAGATCACCATAACTATTACTGCCCGCAACCATGGTGACACAGTTTGTGTAAGGCCATAATGACTTGTGAATCTTGAGGAACATCTAGGATCAGAGTTTGCCAGAGCTGTCTGTACCGGACAAAGCCATCAGTGCATATACACATGATGCAGGGGTCCAGTGTTTGTAATGCCGCTGTTGAATCTTTAGGAGAGCATTATGATAGAGTTGAAAATTCCTTGTTTTCAGATTAAATGCAAGAGAAGTAACATGAAGAGCTCCCATTATATTAAAGGATAGTGTTTTGTCACTTCTTATCTGATCCATGTGATTGTGCATCTTATTGCAGTTCTTTAGTAGTTCCATATGGCTTTAGCTATCTAATCCCAATCCGTGCCACTTACTTTGATATGTAATAATCTTATATATTTTACCTTAGGACCTGCTCATGAAAATAGGGTGAGCCAGTGCAGAAATTAGAAGAACTAGAATAACAGATGCATAAAGTGCCTAGTGGTTGTTCAATGAGCAGAACAATTGAGGGGGGGGGGGGGGGGGGGGGGGGGGGGGGAGTTTTAAATTCTTTTATCTTTTGTACATTTCTTTTCAGCTTCCTTCTTATCCATAATTGTCATGTTATTTCTTCTCCTGTGTATGTTACCTCTTTTTATTGCCTGGAATTTCAAAGAAGAGGCAGAATTTTGCAAGGATAGTTACGTGCAACATCTTGAGTGTGCAAGTAAATGTGTTGGTGCAATTAGTCTGCCACGTTGAAACATGCACTTGGATTGGTAAATCATGGTAAAGTTTCCTTGATTTTCAGCTAATGTCTATTGCTATAATTCTGTTCATTGGAGAAGACCATTGCTAGTACTTTTTTATATCTTGATTGAAGAAGCTATTTAAGTAAACAAACTTGCATTGCTGGTACCTTCTCTGAGCTCTATTATTCTCCTTCTTCATGCCTTATAAGCGAAGTCTTTGATTTTTCTGCTGAAGCTGTGATACAGATTGCAACGCTTAAAATGGAAAAAGGGTGGACATGTTTACTTGAATGCAAGCAAAGATACACATGAAAACTATTGACATTAAGACTACTTTGAAGGCACGTTACAAATACAGTCCATTGGATGCAGACATGTCGGGTGCGTGATATTAATGTAGGTTGATGAGGATACTTCTTTCTTGGAACAAGTTGCTGATATTACTTCACAAGAAAAGTAGGAGTAGTTGCTCACAGTTAACAGAATAATGCTGGTTGTACTATGTGTCTTATGATAGTATATGATATTAATCAATATGTGAAATCTCATTGTACCACTTCTCTGTTTAAACAGGCATAAATACTCTGCAGTGGGAGACCAAAACTGAGGCTGTCCTCCAGGGATGCAGTAGCTAGCAACATTAAAGAAAAGAAATTATCAGAAAAGATACATATCTTCCCGAAAGGAAATAGTGCTTCCTTTTGTTCTTCTTGAACGCGTAGGAGATTTGCCTGTCTGAAGTTTTCTTGAATTTGTGCACATTCTTGTACCCAAAAGGAAATAGTGCTTACCTCAGAAAAGATGCATATGTTTCCTTCCTGCTTCAGTTTGTACACATTACTTTGTTTAGCTGCAAAAGCTCCGGTCAAAATATCCTTTCAAAATTAAAAAGTCTACAGGTCAAAATACATTGATTGTTCTCATGGTCTCTGTTTTCATTTGCCATCAACTGATGATACCACATACTTTTCATTCTGCTTACTTTATGAATTCAATTCTGGCTTTCTCAGAATCGGAGGGCATCTTTTCTACACGTCAGTGCTGTGAACTGTTGCTGTTAGGCCCGCGATCTGCTACCTTATCAATGCTCATACTTCCATGACCTGAAGAGCCTGATGCGAATGCAGCGTATTTTGACATCTCCTTGATTCTGGTTCATGTTTGTTTAGCAGGAGGACCTAGTGTCAGGTTGTCTTTATCAAGAAGTACAAGCCCTACTAGTAACATGGAAACAGTTACACCTCCATGATTACCATATTTTTGTCAAAAGCAGTACCTAAACATTATCTTCAACCGTTCCTTGTTTAGCTATAATGTTGCTTCAGTAGTATTGTACCTCACTGATAGTCATCACATGTTCTTAACTGCTGCATTGTGATGATATCGTGGCAGATGTTCAGTTGTCGTTATTTCAGGATACTTCCTCTGTAGTGCTGTATGTCATGGCTCGGGCAGCGTGATTTTCTGGCTACAGGGAGATTCCTGGAAGGTGTGCACCAACCATATCATCATGTCCTCAGAATCATCTGTGAGTATATGTGACAGAGCTGTGTCCATTTCTTTCCCTGCTACCGCTGCTTATGATATTATGCCCTGTACTGCTCCTGGTAGACAACATGCGTGGCTTTCTGTGCGTTTGGATTCTTCTAAGGGGTTCTGTTGATTCATGCCTTTGCTTTGTTTGGCAGTAGGCAGGCACCTTATCTTCTTTACAGTTTGAACAAATTAAATGGTCTGCAGGTTGTTGCATCCTTAATTTTGTTCTGCACTTGGTGTTTTTAATGTCAAGAACCCCGAGGAAAATGATTTGTCTCTGCTAATTGATCTTTCAGTAAATAGATCTGTAAAAAAGATATTTTTGAGTTCAGTCAGATATACTACCTTCAGATCGATACGTTTTGATTCTCCAGATTTGAGCTCTGAATACCAAGTCTGTGCGCTAAGGATTCGACAAAGAGCAAACCATGCCCAAAACCTAAAGGTTGAGTATAAGCACATATAGAGAAGGGAAACTTTAGGGAGAGAAATGACCAAATTTAAGTCAAATTTCTCACTTCCATCACTTCTTTTTTTTACAGCTTCGCTCATACAAAACACAACTGGGGGGGAAAAAAAGGCGGCTAACTAGACTTATATACACGATTCATAGATTTTTTGTCCATCTTGGATGCAGCAGAGAAACAGCGATCTCTTTGTACAGTACTGGAGAGCCCAAACCAAGCAGCTCTCCTGGCCCTCATGTCATGATTGATGATCATTGTCACAATTCCCGTGTGTCGTCTTAAGCTCTTCGCCTCTGCTTTTGTCTTAACGATCACCTGGCCTCAGATCCTTTCATGATCCTCAGCTTCTTGCACGAAGAGATGAACATACTGCAAACAGATAGACAAATCACAATTAGACATCTCTGTTCACATATAAACATGTATACATATCTGAGGAGCTGACGTGTTGATCCGATGACACTTACTCCCAGGGCACGTCTCCCACAAGCATGAGGTCGCCGTCCTTGTCCTCGTAGGCGATGGCGTACTGGCTGGTCTCCGCGGCGGAGAAGGACTTGGTGAAGAGGGCGTCCAGCGCCTCCCTGAGCTCCCTGTACCCCTTGTACATCCTCAGGTCCACCTTCCTGAGGTATGGCGCGCCGTCCATGCTGACCTTCACATACAGGCCTCCTGACTGCTGCTGCTGCTCAGCCTTCTTGGCTGCTGCGGCGTGGAAGGTGTTCTTCCTGTATGCCCTCACCGGTGGCCATCCAACCACTTGTGCTCTGAAGAAAATAAAAAGCAAGTAACAGCTCTGGTTAGCTCATGTACTCTGAATCTGATACTCTGTCTAGCCTGTATTTGCAGAGAGGCCGTGATGAAGAGCAGGGGTGCCGGGTGCGTGTGCTTACTTGGCAGGCGTTGCGGTGTCCTGGTCATCTCCGGCGGCCGAGCCGGTCCCCGAGGCCTCGCTCTTGGTGTCGTCAAGCGAGCGTTTGGCCCCTACGCCGGAGGGCGATGGCTTCTTCGGCCGGCTGCTGTCATCGCTGCTGCTTGTTCCAGGCAGGCCGAGGCGGAGCTCGGTGGCGCTGAGGTTCTCGGCGTCGATCTCCATGGATCAAGATCAAGAACGCGTAGCTGGTGTGCTGTTGAGAGGAGGAGAAGAGACGAAGGAATTTCGCTAAAAGGTTAAAAGAGATGAGGAAGACGAGGAGAAATTCTTGTGTGGGAAGGAGACGATGCTGGTGAGACAGCAGGATTGCGCATATATAGGGTGGTTGCGAGGAGGCTTTCACGACGGTGTGGCGCGTTTTTAAAATGGTGGCGCGTCGGCGCCTGTCCCCGCGGCCGGGGAGCAGGTGGGCTGGCGGCGGTGGGGCCCCGGCCGACAGGTGGGTCCGGCGGTTTTGGACGGGGTCCTGGCGAGATTCCTTGCCGGGCCAGGACGGTTGGGTCGGGACGTCGGAGTGATCCGCCCGGGCAGCCCATGTGGTGCGCGGGGCCCGCCTGCCTGTGGGCCTGGAGCGTGTGATTGGGGGCGGGCGGCCAATCCGCTGTCGACACGTCGCAGGTTGGGTGCGGGTTTAGCGGTGATAGCGCTGTATGTGAATAATGAATGATAGTTTAGTCAAATTGCTGTGGACAGTTGATACAGTCAGATGCTTCGAAGGTCTCCCCGCATATCTAAGTGTGTTACGCATGGATTACGATGGGCGTATTATTATGGACTAAGTGTGGTCAATAACATCTTGCAAATATATTCGAAATTGCGAGAATTCGGGCTAGTGTCATTGTTGTAAAACACACACACGCGCGTGCGCGAGCTGAACGAACACGAACAGGAAGTCACGAAGGGCGTGCGTCTTTTGCGTGCACGGATGGATGGGCGCGTCGCTGTCGTACGTACTCCCTCCCGGGTCCGTCGAGCTAGTAGTAGGCTTTCTTCCTTTGTTTCTTTCCGGAAAAGACACGGCACCGTCATCATATATCGTGCTGGGTGCTGGTGGTGGTGGTGGTCGGAAAGGAAGAAAGGAAAGCGGGTAGGGTGGATCGGTGTACCGGCCGGCCGCGCGCGTGTGGACTGGGATCACCGACGACGGGTCCATGGGTGGTAGGATTTTGTGGAGGATTTGGATTTTGGGAGCTGGGTGGGAGACGCGGGCGGGCGGGCGGGCGCTCGCTCGCTCCATCGATGGACAACAACAACCCGGAGACACGATGGACCATGCATGATCGAGTTGCCAGTGCGCGCGCACACGTGATCTCATCCGTATGCATGGGCGCCCGACGACAGCGACGGCACACAGGGATGGATCGGAGTCGGAGGGAGGAGCAGTCGCACGTGCGCGGCAGACACGGTCACGTGGTGCGGTGCGGGTGTTTCATCATCACGTGTCTGGCTGCCGGAAACCATTTGCAGGATCCCACCATGCATCTTTCTTTCCGCCATTGCTTTCTACTGGTGCTGGTTGACGTGACCTGCCCACTCGATTCACGACTCGCACGACCACCTACACACTTGTGTCGCATCTGTGCAGTGCACCATCGTCGTGGAGTGGAAGAGGAAAGAGTAATTAATAAAGTCGCGCTTACGCTTTTATTTCCGCCCGCCCGTGCGTGCTCTCGATCCAAAAGCTTAAGATCGGTCTAGTGCAGCCGCGTGACCACGCACTACTAGTACGGAACGAGAACAAGCAACAAGCATAATCCACGACACCAGCGCGCGCCTGATACTAGTGCGTACGTTCTACTTTTGTCTTTTGTATAACAACAATATATACAGAATCGACCGTACGTGCTGCCGGTGATTATTAAGGAGATCCAGAAGCATCATCCATCAACCAACTTATTCACGCGCTCGGTTCATGTGTACGTTTCGCAGCGGTATCACATTTCTCATCACCATAACACACACACGTCCGCTGCCACCGCTCATATATCACTATAGAAAATAAAGTTGAAAACCCTGAAGCTTCCTCTCTTCAATCCCATAATGTCGCCTTGTCTATGCAGGTACAATATACGACTTCCCATAATGTATGCTTATATCCTGGTTCCACACACACGTGCATCTCTGATTATTTGGCATGCATGGACAAACGTTTTGAAGCCGCAACCTAACAACCGACCACAATTTTAACACAAAAAAAGGTAGCAACAAGCTAGGAAACATCCAAAAGGAACCGGAAACACCGGCTACTACAAACTCGCCGAGCTGGACTTAAAAGAACAGGTACATAGTTCAAAGGTCATCTCTCATCTCATCATCTGGAGTGTGTGGATAGCTATAGCAATCCTTCTTCTTCGTTGAAAAAAAAAAATAGGCCCAGGCCGTCAGGGGTTTGACCCATAGAATGTGTACACTAGGCCCAAGAATAAACAGCATCCTTATATTATATGCCCAAGAAACCACATAAGCAAGAGAACTACTGGCCCAAGAAACCACACAAGCCTAAACGGCGCACAAGGTAGAACGAACGTCTGTCCAGAATCTTTTAGGCCCAAGAATAAACAGCGGGCCCGTAAGCCTGGGCCTTCATTTACTTGATGGAGCGATCTTCTTTCTTTCTTCTTCTTTTCCCGACGCTAAAATGTATATCACCCATTTCGCATTCCTCTATCTCACTTTACATATTTATATTCATGTAGTACAGAAGAGGCAAATGTGAATGTTTAACAATCATATTTACCATTTTGTATATGAGCGTCTACCTCCTGCAGTGTGCTATAGACTGACTACTCACCGTGGACATTGATACAGGCAAAGCTCCAATATAAAAACGGAGAAAACGGAGTGTCCGGTACGTAATTAATTAATCCGCACAAAATCACTTGGTTCATCGTCTGTTCCACTTGACTTCGTGGCCGTCACCAATCAGCCTCTGAACAAAGAGAGATTCCAGGAGTGTGTGGGGCCGCTCCATCACCAGACCACCGGCATGACAAAGGATCCGCGAATGTCCTACTGCTGCTCATGGGGACAGGTAAAAGCGCAGGAAACGATACTCCCGCGCCAGTCTGCCTTCTCATTTTGGCGCGGCGGCTAAAACAAAATATTTCGTGCCGCCGCGCGAGTAATTATTATTTTAATTTGGTAAAAAATCTTATTTTACCTTCAAGATGAGATACAATTTAATATTAAATCTTCTAGATGCTTGATAAAAACTGAATCTAAAATATTTACTATCGAGGTGACTTATCTTTGAACTCAGATTATCCATGAAATAGGAAAAATTTTATTTCTATTTTATTTATGTTTTTAAAAAGATTCATTCATTTTTTTTGTATAACTTTTGATCAAGCTTGTAGGCCAGAGTTTTCTCAAAACTGATGATCTAATTTTTCACTAAAATTTTTATAATACTTTTGATAGAATTTTTAAACGAGATTTTTTTGACAATTACCCGTAATAAGATTGGCCCACCCCACATGGCCCCTCCTTTGTAATCTAGGATTTGTCAAAAAAAAAAAGTAATCTAGTTCACCCGTATCTCAGATGACTTCTATATAAGTTCGTCGCAGGTCATGAAATACTTTGGATCACTTTAAAATCTTGCATTATTATTTAATGAATTTTTATATATAGTAATTGGAGAAAATGTTTGTAAATAAGTGGTAACATGCAACATCTATATTTGTTTAAGATGCATATGTGCCTTATTATATTCCAATACACATGAATAGCTCGCCATTCAACATTTTGCTCTGAATTGTGATATAATTAGCTCTAGTGGCATTATGTAATTGACATTAACCTTTTTTCATGAAGTGTGTCATCATCAGATTATTTATTTCCTTACCAAACATACGCAAAAACAATAAAAGCAAGTGTAAAGTAATTTATAAGAACTACAATGTTACTTGTTAATGATAGGTACTAATATAGAATCATTTCCGACATGTCAACTACAATGTTACTTGTTAATGATAGGTACTGATATAGAATCATTTCCGACATGTCTATTCAATTACTTTTGAGTGATTCATATATATTGATTGTTATGTGAAATGTTATCGATATAAACCACGACTATATTACTTGTTAAAGATAGGTAACAATATAAGATCATTACAAAGTCCATTCAGTTACTTGTGAGCTATAATCATCGTACATATTAATTGTTGTGTGTAGCCTTGTCGATATAAACCACGACGTGCTCCACCTACATTTACAAAGAACAAACATGTCAATCAATAGGTGTGATGATTAAACACATGTAGAAGGCTAACATTTTTTAAAAAAGATTATGTAGAAGGCTAACACGAGTACATGGGTCCAAACACACACGTTATCTCGTTATTAAGAAGTAAAAGTTAGATTACCCTGAATCTCTAACTCCATGATAATCATGAAAATTGAGTAAAATCAAAACATTAACAAATAAACATTTGAATTGAGATCATAGTTGGAAAGAAGTAACATTGTAAGATGAGGAGAGATCGTCCAATGTTCACATTTGAACCAACAAGTCAAAGAGGATATTACTATGTCCTACTCCACAATTCAAAGATTTAGGATGCTCTAAGTGTCTTTTTTTTTTCAGAATCATAGAAAATCATAGAGTTGCATGGGTAGAAAGCACAAACGTTTAAAACCAAAACCCAAACATTGGACAACAAAATCTCAAGTGGTGATCAATGCAAACATCTTATTTCAATCAAGTCCAGTTCAAGGTTCGATCTTAAACAAAAGTATATAAACAACTAAAATAAATGAGTGAATCATTGTTATCTTTATTTTGAGTGAGGGAGCCACTAATTAATTCCTCTCTATCTACATCATTGATAAGCCTGACCATGTGGATCTAGAAAATACAAAGAGATATACTACTAGTTTTTATAATTATATATCTAAAAAACAAAGAAAAAATCGTCCAACAACCTACGAGAAAACCAAACCTTAAACTTACAGTGTTCAGGAATACAAAATTTTAGAAAACTGAAAACAACCAATTCATACCAAAACCCACCCATTCCCCATTCTATTTGGCAAGCAAATCGAAATGACAAAAAAAGGCAACAAAATCAGAATAATCCAATGACCAGAAATAAAATGGGACCAAAATCCTAACGTTCAGAATTCGAGGTCTGGTAAATCTGGAACCAGGTAGTGCAAACCAGTCTGAACTGGCAGTAAGAAAAGCAGCATGGCATGAATTAATTTGTTCCCATAAACCACCCATCCCGCAGCAGGGCTCTGCCTCGGCAAAGCAAGGCTGGCGGGTGGCGGCTAGGCCAGCAGCACCGCGCCTGTGGGAACGGGGAAATTTTGGGTTTTGGGGGTGCCGCCGCTCGCGTCTCCCCTCTCCCGCCAAAAGCCTCCCGTCCCTCCGCGCGTGCTCGCCGCCGCAGCCGAAACCGAAACCCCAGAACCCAAAACGGGGAGCGCGCGCTCTCCTCCGCTATAACACCACTTTCCCCCAAACCATTCCACCCGCCCGCCCGCTTGTCGCGTTGCTCTGCCCCCCGCACGCCGCGCACGCGCCTCCCGTGCCGCCTCGACTCGTCGCCGGGGACGGCACCGCCGCGTCGGTAAGTCCGCCCCCACCTTCCTCGGTTCTTCGTATCGGTAGGCTTGCGGTCCCGTCGGTAGCTGTTGGAGTGGATTCCGGGGGGCCCTCTGGGGGGAGGGATTCGTGTGGTCTCGTCGGCGTGCCCCGCCGCCGGGGTTCTGTCTCGGCCATCGGTTATTCGAGTTCGGGACGCGGTTTAGGAGTAGTCGTTCCATGAATTTTGCCTGTCTGGTGCTGCTTGCTCGTACTCATCTGACCGAGCGATTTGGTATGAGATTGGATTGGGGAGGAATCGCTCTGTTCGTCAGCTCCGTTACTGCGGATTTGGTATGGGATTGGATTGGGGAGGAATCGCTTCGTGTTGGGGGTTTGGCTATAGGGGAAAAACTGAAGCGATTTTAGGATGGATTTCATGCGAGGCGCACTGATTTACTGGAGATTTCAGGGCTACCAAGATCTGAGACGGATTGGCGAGAGGAATCGCATCGATTGCTGTGCTTTCCCCCTTTTCCCTGTACCTGCAAGCAACGGTTGGTGGCTAGGGGGTCGCACGTGTCCCACCATTTCGATCGATTTTTTGGTCCATTCTATTGCTGTGCCGTACCCACGCCCCGTGGTATGAGTTCTGTAGGTTTATCTCAGCGGTGTTGTGGTGCTGGAGCTGCTGATTTAGGGTTACTTCAGTCCAGTTTGCAAAAAAC
The DNA here is from genome assembly GCA_032690845.1 of Eleusine coracana subsp. coracana. Lineage (NCBI taxonomy): Eukaryota > Viridiplantae > Streptophyta > Magnoliopsida > Poales > Poaceae > Eleusine > Eleusine coracana. Next base: position 6,776,727 of record CM064430.1, read on the forward strand.
ATATCGGAGTCGTCTGCCACGGTTGTCTACTCGTGTAGTCCCTTTTACTCCCGTTTATCTGATATGCGCTTTGCAAGGGTACATAGTAGATTCCTTAGGTACATCTTTTGGAGTGGTTGGGTGGAGGTTTATGGGGTGGTGATTTGGAGCCTGGTTTATTTATATTATTGCCCATCTTGTCTTTCTCAGTAATTGTGCCTTGTCGCTTTCGTCAAAATGGGTCAATTTCCAGTGGTTGGTTAAGTAGATATTTTCCCCATCAACTTGCTGTTTTTGAGATTCTGTAAATGTTACTGTGATGCAGAAGCAGTGGATCTGTGCGCGGCATATTCGTCCTTCTCATCAGCTGTCTAACACTCCAATACCTTCTCGGTACCCTTCCATTAATTGCCTTTGGCTGGTGTTTTTGTTCTTCAGTCTACTCTGTAGCTTTCCAATGCAATCTCTTTCTGTTTAATATCATGAGCTGTTTCAGTGGGTAATGTTTCAGTATGTAGAGATAGTGGCTTGGGGAATGCTTATGCCTGTTGTTATTTGTGCTGCTGGCTGCTGGCTGTTGATTACTTGTAGCATATCCATTATTCTGAAATTATTATCTTGTGTCTCTATGCTTGCCCATTCCTGAGATTAGAATTAATTTTATTCTGTTATCTTAGGCTCGTAATTTAAAAAGTCTACATGCACTTTTAAAACACTACCTTCATTGTATTATCTTGATAATGTAGTTACCACCACTGCACTGTTTTCTGTTTATGGGTTTCATGTGTAATGGCTGCAGCTACTTGATTATTCTTAGGGTTTAAAACAACTAGGATGCAGAAGTGAGTCATGTTTCAGTTTCTTTGACTTCTGATATAAGTTTCTTCAGCTTCTTTTATTGAATTTGGGTGTGATACTTTTCTGTTTATTCTGAGAAAAAATTGACTTTACAACATTCTAATTCTTTCTGTAAAAGTTTTTATGCTGTTATTTGTTTTAGTCTACTTGAAGTAAGAGACGTATTAGTACAGTTAGTTCAGAGGACAACATACAGCACAACAGCATTGTATTGGTGCCTCCACAAATGGATGTATTCTAATATTTATTGTGCTGTTGCCTTGTAGTAGATTTTCTTTAGGTCAGTGTTTTCCATTCTAAACATAACTGTATACTTTTCCCCCATTCTGAAACACCATGTCAATCCCTTGAAGTGATAATGTATGGTCCAATAATTTGACTCCATATTTGTATTTGACCAGTGTAGAAGTTCTAATGATTGTTTAAGTAGATATTGGTCCACTCATGATCGGTTCCAACTTCTAATTATCGGCTAAATAGATAGTTCCCCACATTTAGTGGTGTACTGTTTCTGAGATTCTGTAAATGTTACTGTGATGCAGGAGCAGTGGATCTGTGCGTGAGATCTCCATCTTTCCTCCTCAACTGTCTGCCACCCCAATACCTTGTGGGGTACCCTTCCATTAATTGCCACTAGCTGGTGATTTTATTCATCATTCTACTCAGCTTTGCAATGCAATCTCTATCTGTTTAAGATCATGAGCTATTTTGGTGGGGTTATGTTGCAATGTGTAGGGAGTGGATTGGGGCATGCTTCTCTTTTGGTTATTTTGCTGACTGTTGATTGCTTCTACCATTTCATACATATAATCTGAAACTATTATCTCGTGTCTTGATGTGTGCTCTTTTCCTATGATTAGATTGGTTTCATTTTGTTTCTTGTAATTCATTTATCTTAGGCATGGAATTTACCAAGTCCACATACACTAGGGAAACACCACCTTAATTACTTAATATTATCTGCGTTTTAGGAATAAATCAATCTTGATAACGTAGTTGGCATCCTCTGCACTGTTTTCTGTTTATGGGTTTCATACATAAAGACTGCATGTACATGCTTATTCTTGGGAGTTTAAAACAGTTAGGATGCAGAAGACGAGTTATGTTTCTGTTTCTTTGACATCTTTCTGATGAAGGTTTATTCAACTTATTTTATATATTTGGGGTGTGATATTTTTCTATTTATCTTGGGAGAAATATCAACTTTGCAACATTCTGCTCTTTCTTTTAAAAAGATATGTTTCTGTTTCTTTGACTTCTTTCTGATGAAGGTTTATTCAACTTATTTTATATATTTGGGGTGCAATATTTTTCTATTTATCTTGGGAGAAATATCAACTTTGCAACATTCTGCTCTTTCTTTTGAAAAGAATTACTCTTCTATCTGTTCTAGTCCACTTGAAGTAAGAGGTGTGTTAGTAGACTGAATTTGGAGGACAATATGCATCACAGCCCCTTTGTGTTTGATTTGTGTGGGCTTCCAGAAATGGAAGTCTGCTACTATTTGGGCTTTTGCCTTGTAACTGAGCTCTATGTTGATTCTATTAGTTTGGTCCAATCATTTGACTCCATATTTGTTTTCGAGCATTATAAAAGTATATCCTGATATCTGTGTTTCAATATTTGATCATTTCTCATATTTTCTTAAAGTTGGAACTTGTCATGTTACTGCTTTCATATACTAGCTCTTCACATGGCTGTTGGCTGACTACTACAATTTACAGGGGACATGGTGAAAACTCCACGGTCTCCTGTCACCACAGGTCTGATTTTTAACTAACTAATTTATTTGTATTGACTTCAATGTTCAAACAATTTCTGTTATGGCATGCTTAAATCTTCTGTCAATTTTTTGGGATAAGTTGTAATAGATACTATTTCATATGAATCTGGTTTTGCATTTTCATGCTAAGATGAGGGGTATAGGAAATATGTATTGAAGGTCCAATTTTGACTTATGTATGGGGATACACCGATCTGTTTCCTCATTTTTATCATGTTTGCTTCTATCATGTAACCTGGTGGTGATATTTCAATCTTGGCTAATGAACAATGGTTCATATGCTGGTATACATGAGGGAAATGGTGCCACAAATCAAAAGAAAGAAAGAAAGGGTTAGGGCTACCCTCTGGCACCCCTAGTTCTGCACAGTTGGGGCATAGGTGATGGAAATGGTCAATGGGGCGTGAAATAGTTGTTTTGATGTCATTTGCTGTCTTGTCACTTTTAATCTCCTCAGGTCGCCTGCTTTCTATTAGTCAGCTAGATCTAGCAACCATGATCACCATAAATGTGGAAGGATGGATTTACAGGCTTCAGATGGTGATGGCGATTGTGGCAAAGGCAAGGAAGATCAATTATTGGTGGTGCCGGAACAGCAAGTACTAGCCACCTAGTAGTAGTTGGGTTATTTGGTCCGTAGCATGGTGGTTCAACTTTACAATAGTATTTTGTTTTACTTGTTAATGAATGCTCATCCATGCCATGTTCAGTTCTTCATTTAACCGATTACTCACTCAAAATGTGAATATTTTCCTACAGGCTAATCAAATCTATTGTTTTGTTTCTTATCTAATGTGACGTGTGAATGGAAACTTTGAGGCAAGCGTATGCTTCTTTACAAACACCAGTTTCCATATCAAGCCATAACATTCTTCTGCCTTTGGAATACTTAAATATTTTCTCAGATCTTCTTTAGTTTCAACCAAATTATCCGTCGCATGTGCTTCCTGCTGTTGCAAAGCTCAATGATCATATTGTGCGGTGCATAATGTCCTCAGAATCTTAGTCTCCTATGTGATATTCTACTCCGCCACATACCTCTACTTTGCCACATATTCAATTGGAGTACACACAATGTCACATCAAAGATAAGGCGGATACATCTATAGGTGGGTAAATGTTTTGTATCAAAGGTGTGGGCCTGGAATTTCAGATTCTTGTTCTAGCTAGTTGGAAATGTCGGTATCCCCCCCCCCCCCCCTCCCTCCTACTTCAGTTTACTGTGATCCTCCTTTTTCTTGCCTCGACTTTTCTCATACTTAGCTCACATAAACTGATTAACCGCCTATGGCCTATAATATAAGGGTGAGGACAAAAACTATGAAAGCATATGCCATTTCAGCTCACTCTCAATGATAGTGTAATTTTGAAGCATAATCTTCCTATATAGGCCGCTGAATTTGTTAGGGTAGACCATTTTGCCTTTTGACTTTATTTTTCCCCCTTTTGAACACTGGGAGTCAACTTTTGTTGGGCTTCTGATTTTCTTAGGCCAGGAGGTTATGCTGTGGGCACCTTGGTTCGAACCCGGGTGGCGGCCTCCTCAATGGGATGTTGTACCAGCTGAGCTATTGTGTAGTTCTTTCCTTCTTAATTTCACATAACCTTTTTGGTATTGGTGAATCCATCATGAGAAACACGAGACATGGTGAATTTGGTAACTACGATGCGAACCTTTGGTTACAGTATATCTATTCACCTTTCCTTGTTTGGTTGATTAAAACACTAGGGTTCTATGTGGCACTCCTGCTATTTGTATTTTTTTTTTCAGTTTTTGGTTGATAAAATAGTTAAAGGTATATTTGTTTTAGTATCTAATAGGAAAATATTCCTAGAAAAAGGTAATGGTTCCACAGCTCAACAATGAAAAATAACCGGGTATGTCTTTTTTTTTTTTGGGTTTCCTGCTGCTTGTTTGTATGTGAATGCTTGCAACATTATGTATCATCATTAAATTTCTACTCTTGGTGTTAGTTGATTATAGAGATGTGACTTTTTGGCCTAGTGTGTTTCCATTGAATTAAAATTCAATTAATTTGTATGTTTTAGACTGTTTTGTGTACTATGAAATATGTGAGCTGCATATCATCTGTCAATTTTAAAACATCACCTCTAATGTAGTTTTACAACCCTTAGTTTTGATTAGGTAACAGAATTACATTTTCGACTGCATTTTTCATCACTGATGTAGATCTGGCAAAGTTAAGAAAGTTCCATTGTCATTTGTCATTAAACGGTCTTTGGTTTGACTATTTTGTTCTTCCAATTTCTATATGTTTATATTTATCTTTAAGCTATATGAAGCATTAATAACTTTTTGAGTTGGTTGTGTAAATCTGTGGCATGAATGTAGCATTCAATTGTGAGTTGCGTGATGTCATGTGGGGCACACTTCTACTTGGCCGTTCTTTCTGTTAATACCAAGATAGCTCTCCTGCATGTTTTAGAAAAATAGAAAGCATTAATAACTGCTTGGACTTACATGGTGAACATTTATTCTGTTGGTTTAATTGAGTCGGTTACCTATATGTTCCCTTTTTTTGGTTGAATTTGTTTTTGTCTGTGCACAGCGTCTCAGTGTTTGTCTTGAATACTGTATCTTTCATTATCAGATCTGTCAATATGTTCTGCATTCTAATTTTGTTCCCCATATAGTTGACTGATATGTTGAAAAATGGATTTTCAGGAACAAAAAGGTGCAGAGCAAAGCCGCAAAAGAAGGGGGAGGAATCAAACATTGAAAACAACAAACTGGAGACTGGATCACAGGATACACCAGAAGAGGTTCATCATGGAGTTGATAATGGTAACGGAAAAGCTACCTGCAAGAGACCAAGGCGAGCTGCAGCCTGTTCTGATTTCAAAGAGAAGTCCATTCGTTTGTCTGATAAAACCTCGGTTGTCATGGTCAAGAAAAATCGGATGGAGGAAGAGGAAATAGATGCTGTCAATTTGACAAAACTTGAACCAGAAAAGCGGCCGTGCAGGAAGTTGATTGATTTTGCCTTGCATGACGCTGATGGACATCTACAACCCTTTGAAATGTCAGAAATCAATGACTTCTATATAACAGCTCTTATCATGCCCATGGATGATGATCTAGAAAAGGAACGTGAAAGAGGAGTACGCTGTGAGGGATTTGGGCGGATTGAAGATTGGGCAATATCTGGCTATGATGAAGGTACTGCCGTAGTCTGGGTGTCAACAGAACTTGCTGACTATGAATGTGTGAAACCAGCAGGCAGCTACAAATCTTACTTTGACCACTTTTATGAGAAGGCACAGGTGTGTGTTGAAGTTTTCAAAAAGCTTGCAAGATCAGCTGGTGGGAATCCTGACCAGGGTCTGGAAGAATTACTTGCTAGTGTTGTACGCTCAATTAATGCTATGAATGGAAATAGTGGAGCAATGAGCAAAGACTTGGTGATCTCCATTGGAGAGTTTGTGTACATTCAACTTGTTGGACTGGATGATTCATCAAGCAATAATGATGAAAAGTTTGCTACCTTGCCAGTTCTTCTTGCTCTAAGAGATCAGTGCAAATCAAGGGTTAAATCAATCAGGTTTCCATCTGACATCTCAACTGCAAGTCTGAAAATTAATGAATTAGCATCTGAAGAGATAACTGAAGATGATGATGGGAAATTAGCTATGTTGCTGCAACAAGAGGAAGAATGGAAAATGAAGAAGAAACAGAGAGGTAGACGTGGCACACCATCCCAGAAAAATGTCTACATCAAAATTAGTGAAGCTGAGATAGCCAATGACTATCCTCTTCCTGCATACTATAAACCATTTAGCCAAGAAATGGATGAATATATATTTGATAGTGATGACAGCATATTTTCTGATGATGTGCCAGTGAGAATACTCAATAACTGGGCTCTGTACAATGCTGATTCCAGGCTTATACCTTTGGAATTGATCCCTATGAAATCAGGAGCTGAAAATGACATAGTTGTCTTTGGGTCTGGTTTCATGAGAGAGGATGATGGCAGTTGTTGTTCCACTGCCGAGTCTGCAAAATCCTCTTCCTCTAGCAAATCTGACCAACCTGATGCAGGAGTCCCTATTTATTTGAGCCCAATCAAGGAATGGCTTATAGAATTTGGTGGCTCAATGATTTGTGTAACCATTCGAACTGACGTGGCCTGGTAAGTACTTCAGTCTCTTTCTTGCAGCTCACTTTCATTATGCAATCTTAATCCCTACTGTATGCCTTTTGTCACTGAATCATCTCATACTGTTTTGGGAAATTAGTTTCATTCTGTTCCATCTACACTTCATCGAAATTTATGTTTGATGTGTGATTTCAGGTACAAACTACGCCAGCCAACAAAACAATATGCTCCTTGGTGTGAGCCCATATTGAAAACAGCAAGGCTCGCTGTTAGTATCATCACCATGCTTAAGGAGCAAAGTCGTGCTTCAAAGCTTTCCTTTGTTGATGTCATTAAGAAAGTGGCAGAATTTGACAAAGGGAACCCTGTATTTATATCATCAAACATTTCACTAGTTGAGAGGTATATTGTTGTACATGGACAGATAATACTTCAGCAGTTTGCTGATTTTCCAGATGAGACCATTCGCCGTAGTGCATTTGCTACTGGTCTTTTATTGAAGATGGAACAGAGGAGACACACTAAGTTGGTCATGAAGAAAAAAACTCAAGTAATGAGGGGAGAAAATCTAAACCCAAGTGCAGCAATGGGCCCAGCATCCAGAAGAAAAGTGATGCGTGCAACAACAACCAGGTTGATCAATAGGATATGGAGTGATTACTATGCACACCATTTCCCTGAAGATTCCAGGGAGGGAGATGGAAATGAAGCAAAAGAAATTGACGAGGAACAGGAAGATAACGAAGACGAGGATGCTGAGGAGGAGGAACAGACTGAAACAGAGAAGATTTCAAAGACTCCACCCTCAACACGGTCTCGGAAGTGTGTTGCACAAGCAAGTAAAGAAATTAAATGGGAAGGTGAAATATCTGGGAAAACATTGTCTGGTGAAGCTTTATACAAATGTGCTCATGTTCGGGACCTCATAATAGCTGTTGGAAAAGCAGTAACACTAGAAGATGATTCAGGAGAAACAGTGATATATTTTGTTGAGTACATGTTTCAGAAACCAAATGGTGCAAAGATGGCTCATGGAAGGATGCTGCTACAGGGTTCACAGACTGTTCTTGGCAATGCTGCAAACGAGAGGGAGGTTTTCTTAACTAATGATTGTTTAGAATTTGAATTAGATAACATCAAAGAATTAGTGCCTGTCAATATCCACTCAATGCCTTGGGGTCACAAGTATAGAAAAGAGAATTCTGAAGCTGATAAAGTTGAGCGGGCCAAAGCAGAAGAGAGGAAAAAGAAGGGCCTGCCAATGGAATACTTCTGTAAAAGCTTATACTGGCCAGAGAAGGGTGCTTTCTTCTCCCTGCCTCATGATAAGTTAGGGCTTGGTACTGGTGTTTGTAGCTCTTGTGATAACAGCGAGACAGATTATGATGTACTGAAAGTGCTCTCCAAAACCAGCTTCATCTACAGAAAGGTTACATACAACGTCAATGACTTTATATATGTTAGGCCTGATTTTTTCTCCCAAGATGAGGATCGAGCAACCTTCAAGGCTGGCAGAAATGTGGGCCTAAAGCCATATGCAGTTTGCCATCTACTGGCCATCCATGATGCAGCTGGATCTAAAAAACTCAATCCAGCATCAACAAAAGTCAGTGCTAGAAGATTTTACAGGCCAGACGACATTTCATCAGCTAAAGCTTATGCATCGGACATCAGAGAGGTATTCTTGCTTTTCCATTTCTTTATATTGTACATATCTTATTCATAAACATCATTTTCAGTTTATATATTCAGATTGATTCCTGCTAAACTTGATTTTCTTGACTCAGGTATACTATAGTGAAGATACTATTGATGTGCCTGTTGACATGATAGAAGGAAAATGTGAGGTCCGGAAGAAGATTGATCTCTCAAATTCAGACCTTCCAGGCATAGTTGAACATGTATTTTTCTGTGAACATTTATATGATCCTGCAACTGGAGCTCTCAAGCAGGTTGGTTATAGTGAAGTTGTTTTGAATCAGGAAGTACTACTTTGGATAATTGACTGAATGTGTTGTATATCTTGAGCAGTTACCTTCAAATGTCAAGTTTATGTCTATGTTGCAAAAGGCAACTGGTGCTTTGAAAAAGAACAAAGGCAAGCAAATCTGTGACAGTGATCAGGTAGATTCAAGTAAATGGTTGGAGGTGCCCAAAGAAAACCGTCTAGCAACACTTGACATTTTCGCTGGCTGTGGAGGTTTATCAGAGGGACTGCAGCAAGCTGGTATGTATTGTTAGTTTGCTCTTAGTAACTCTGCTTAACACAATGTGATGACCTTCAAACATATCCACAATGTGATGACCTTCAAACATATCCATTTTTTTTTCCTCATTGTTCAATTTTGTAGGCGTATCTTTTACAAAATGGGCAATTGAATATGAAGAGCCAGCTGGTGAAGCATTCAACAAAAATCATCCAGAGGCTGTGGTTTTCATAGATAACTGCAATGTGATTCTGAAGTAAGTGGAATTTGTTTGATTTGGGCATTTTTCTTTTCTGTTGCTAGATCTAATCAGTACTCATTTGTGATTATGCAGGGCAATTATGGACAAATGTGGGGACACTGATGATTGCATTTCAACTTCTGAAGCTGCTGAACAAGCAGCAAAACTTGCTGCAGAGAACATTAATAACCTTCCAGTTCCTGGTGAGGTAGAATTCATAAATGGTGGCCCCCCTTGTCAGGTATATTATCTTTTTTATATCTAAGCAAAAAAAAAAACTTGTCAGGTGTTCAATCTTGTGGATCAATTGCTTGACTTTTGTATATCCTTTTGTTTCAGGGCTTTTCTGGGATGAACAGATTTAACCAAAGCCCATGGAGTAAAGTGCAGTGTGAGATGATTCTAGCATTCCTCTCATTTGCAGAATATTTCCGCCCCAGATTCTTTCTTTTGGAAAATGTCAGGAACTTTGTTTCATTCAACAAAGGACAGACCTTCCGATTAGCAGTCGCTTCTCTTCTGGAGATGGGATACCAGGTGCTAATTCTTTGCATTCATTGACTAGTGAAGATTTGTTCTAACATTTGCTTCAAAGTTTGAATATATACTCAAATTTTACCTTTTATTTAGGTGCGATTTGGAATTTTAGAAGCTGGGACTTTTGGTGTTGCTCAGTCCAGGAAGAGGGCATTTATCTGGGCTGCTGCTCCTGGAGAGATTCTTCCTGATTGGCCGGAGCCAATGCATGTGTTTGCTAGCCCTGAGTTGAAAATAACACTGCCTGATGGCCAATACTATGCAGCTGCGAGAAGCACTGCTGGTGGGGCACCTTTCCGTGCTATAACTGTTAGAGATACAATTGGGGATCTGCCTAAAGTTGAAAATGGTGCCAGTAAACTTACGCTAGAGGTGATTTCTGCTCCAACCCATCCATCTTTTCTCTCTGATTTATATGCATATGCTAAATGAGTTTCTTTCCTAATGTAGTACGGTGGCGAGCCGGTTTCTTGGTTCCAGAAGAAGATTAGAGGGAATATGATGGCATTGAATGACCACATATCTAAGGAGATGAATGAACTGAATCTCATAAGGTGCCAACACATTCCAAAGCGACCAGGTTGTGACTGGCATGACTTACCAGATGAGAAGGTAATTTTCTGAACCCTGTTGCCACATTTCTACTATTTCTGTTGTTTTACGCCTTCCTGCAGTCCATAGAGTACTAAACCCTCACGCTGTGCACAGGTGAAACTGTCAAATGGGCAGATGGTGGACCTAATCCCGTGGTGCTTGCCCAACACAGCCAAGAGGCACAACCAGTGGAAAGGGCTGTATGGGAGGCTAGACTGGGAGGGCAACTTTCCCACATCTGTGACAGATCCCCAGCCAATGGGCAAAGTCGGTATGTGCTTCCACCCTGACCAGGACAGGATCATCACTGTGCGTGAATGTGCCCGGTCTCAGGTAAGATGCATTACACATACTACATCCCCTTTGAACAAATTACTCATGATCACCTAATGTTTAACACATTTCAATCTGTGCGTACAGGGCTTCCCTGATAGCTACGAGTTTGCGGGCAACATACAGAACAAGCACCGGCAGATTGGTAATGCTGTCCCACCACCTCTCGCCTTCGCGCTTGGGAGGAAGCTGAAGGAAGCTGTTGACGCCAAGGGCCGTGACACTGGCCTGATTGGTACTGCATGAGCAAAGCATTCCTCCTATAGCTGTCCTTTCTTCCTAAGGAAGAGCAGAACAGCTTACTTTCTGATTCCGCGCAGGTAGCATTGCAGCTCGCCTGTAATCTGTGTGCAAACTATTGTAACTCTGCCGGTTTATCCTTAAGTCATGTGAATCCCATGAGTGTAAATTTAGAGAAGTGCTGATTGGCACCCAGATTCTGGGTTGTGGTTGTATTATATGCGTAATTGATTTTCCTTCGTCTTAAAGAATATGAGAAATTTTAGTGGCTATTGGTTGCCTTATGCTCATGAGCTCCATGGTATTTCAGGAAATGTATTGTAGCATATCTTACGACGGAGTTAGTTTGGGCACAATAGCTAGGTGTAATATTAGAAGAAGTCATTTTAAGCTCCTTTAACTATTGTAGAAGTTCGGTTTTCCTCAATGATAAAATTGGGTATTTGTGCTTAAATTGCCAAACTGTTTGTTTTTCCTCACATAGCTGTTTTTGATAGTGGTTTTGTTCATGTGGTGCACATGTAGCAGTGAGAGACATTTTAATGTCATGTCATTGTTTTCACAATAATAAAATTAAAATTATATGTTTTGGATGTCTAAAAATTATGAGATTTTTTTTATATTTTAAGGTTAGTCTATGGGCAAATTGTTTTTATTTCAAAAGAGTAATATGCACCGTAGGTCCCTAAATTATTTAGAAATATTTATTTAGGTACATGATCTCTCAAACTTACTATTTGGGGTGTTTAGATCAACAAACTTTATAGTGACTTTATGGATCTATGATCGATTTATTTTGGGTCAACTAGGTTCACATTGTTGCCTAGCTGCTCTCCATGTGTGACCCAACATTTGCAAAACCACTCTCTAAGCAAGTGCCGCTGAAACTACATGACAACGCTAGCTAGCAGCTGATGCACTTTGTCCGTAGTAGCCTCACTCTCCCTATCACGGCCCGGGCCCGTCGATCGCAGCATGCCTTTCTACACGCTAGTCGATGACAACAACAGTGAGAAGAGTACCATGCATGAAAGGCACGTCGTTGTCACAGGTAAAGGACATGTTGTTGTTGTGGGTAATGAGTAATGAGTGCGGGAAGTCAAGTCTGCAATAAGGAGAGCGAGGCTGATTGGGAAGGTGAGGCCACGACAGGCATAGCGCAACTGCTACTATCTGGCATTGTTGTGTAGCCTTGACAGTGGTTGCATGGAGAGTGGTTGTGCAGTGATGATGTGTGCGTAGAGAGCTATTGTGCTGCATGGAGAGTGATTGGACATTATGGATCTAATTGACATAATATAAATAGATTATGGATCTAGAGTCACTATAAAATTTGTAGATCTAGATGACCATCGGAGAATAATTTAGAGGCTCAAATGGTCATTTTGAGAGTTTATGTACCTATATGACCGTTATTAAATAGTTTAGAACCTATGATACATTTCACTTTTAAAAAAATATATATGGATATTTGAATTAAAATTTATAAAATATGATATTATTATATTGTAATATAATTGATTTTTACACATCAATTTATTTAAAAGGTTTCATTATTAATTCTATTGAATTCATATGTAGCACCGCTCATAACTCAAACATGATTCCTTTGGTTCATATAAAATGGTTTTAAAGTGTAAATTAGGATTGATAGTCAAATATGTGATAATCCATAATTAGATTTAAAGATGGAAAATATTTAATACAATAATATTAATAAATTCTTATGATTTTTTACTTTTGAGTATATATTTTTGAAAATTTTAATAGGAAAACGATGACATAATATTAAAATTGTGTCTCATGCTGTCATATGTGTGTCACGTGAAGAAAACCATCATAAAAAATTACCATAGGAGGAAAAGCAAACAATTTTGACAATTTAAAGAGCATGAATAGCCGATTTTGTAATTGAGGGAGTAAACTTCTGCAATAGTTGAAAAGGAGGTTAAAAGTACATTTTGCAATCTTATATCCAAGAAGCAACAAGAAACTGCGTGGAGTGGAAAATTATCTCTGCACACAAATTTTGGCTTGTCAGTTTTAATAACTTTTTCCTACCAAAATTCCTATACAGATGTGGTACAATCCGTGCGTTATGCGCCCTCCTGCGGCAATCGTGTTGCACATGCAAATTAACACCAAAAGTCATAATCATCGGCATATTTTATTCAAACGTACGAGTGAAGCAACAAGAATGAGCACTTCACTCCACATCGACACATACACACTGATGGAAAGTGACACATAAATCACACCACACTACACAGGAGACAGGAGCACAGCAATTAGCAGAAGCTGATCGGAGAAGGATTCAGCTGCTGGCGAACTGAATGCTGGCTCTGCTCTTTATTTCAATACTGCTAGCTCCAAACAGAGCACAGACGCATATGTCTGTATCCCACCATCTTCTCCAACAAGATGGCAAGATATACAACTCATCACTTCCAATCTGAGGAAATCTAATGATGGATGAACGCCTAGACCGGTCAAGGAAAGCCGACGATCGAACCCAAGCAAACCAAACTGATGCCGATGCAGACAATACAGGCGCACAGACACAAGTGCAAGCGTGCATCCGTGTCGCTATTCTCAAGCACACACAAACCAAACCAATCATGCGGAAGCAAACTAGAAGTAGAAGTAGCAGCCGACGAAGTCGAAGCAGAGAAACCAACAGGCTGAGCCACATATCCCAGCCAGTCACGCTGCGTGCAGTACAATGAATGGCCGGGATCCCTTAATTACCTGCAGGACACGAGAAAATTCTAATCATGTGAGCCAATCAACGCCTGTATAACCAAACATCCAACTCCGACTACATGCTATGTGAAATCAGTATAAAACTATATAAATAGCATAAGGAGAAAGAAGAAGGGGGGTTGGTTCACCTGAGCACGGAGCCTCTGAGCTGTGTGGTCTTGTGGTATTTGGAGTGGATCGGCCTGTAGAGTTTCTTCTGCGACTTATCCTCCCACTTCAGGTCATCCCACCATTCCTTCTCACAGTAGCACTGTACTGCATTCTTGACGATCGGAAGGCACTTGAGGCTCCAGCAGCCCCTGACAATCACAGTCTTGAGTTCGGGCGCGTACATCCTGAGCCTAGGGTCGCAGATACCATGTAGCATAGGGAGCTCGTGCAGGTGGATACGCTTTAGTTTGGGAAAGCCCACTGTTAGACTAATAAAAAAACCGAGCATCGTTCGCCTGTAAAGATGGAATATCTCCAACAGATCACCACACCACATGATCTCGAGGGTCTCTAGCAATTGAAAACCAAATTCGGTCCGGAAAAACTTCTCTAAAGGGAATACATGTATAAGCCTGGGGCAAAAATCTAAGTGCACAGTTGTAAGGTTGTCAAACATCTGTTTGGAATTTTTATGGTATTTGCAGATATAGCATGCCTTCAGGAGCTGTGACCCCCAGAATGTTCTCAGGTAGTACTTCAAATTTCTACCAATTGTATGCTCAGGACCGAAGACGCACTTCATTTCGGGACACTTTTCGATTCTGCACCACTCTAGAGCAAACCATCCTGAACCGTAGGACACACATGAAGGGAGAATAGTGATGGACATGCTACCTCGCACATGCAGGATCTTAGCACAGGCAACTACAAAATCTGGTACGGTAATACTGCCAGCTTGTTCATTACCTTGCTGGTCTGGTATGTGCATGTAGCAGCTCTCTTTTGGAAGATGGGGAGTATCTGGACAAGGCCACATCCACATGTTTACTGGAGAATCACCATCGTCTGTCTCATTAGGGGGCTGCAGGATTACTGGCTTTTGTTGCAGATCATTGCTCTTGATGATTTTTTCAGTTTTGCTATCACCAGAAGCAACGGTAGGCGAGGAAATCTCCACGTACATCTTGCGGGAAGAATTGGTAGGATACACTGGCTCAAGTGAAACAAGGAGTCTTGTATCCCTTACAGAAATGTACCAATCAAATTCACTGGCCGATTGATTGCTGCCATGCAGACCCGCTATTGCTATGGACGACGACGATGTTCCTGTAGCACCAAAACTACTGTCTTGCATGGTGTCAATGCACAACTTACACATGTTTGATTTCCTCTTGTTTTCTGGTGGCCACGTGATTGCGCAAAGCTTCTTGCAGTGAAGCAGGTAGAGCTCATCAAGGTCCTCGATTGTTGTTGTAGTGAGATCTAGTGTTTTCACTGCTGTGCTTGATATGTCTAGGATGCGAAGTTTCTTATGGTCTCCGCTCAATAATATGTCCTCCAGTTTAGTACATCCCGTTAAAATGATCTTTTCTAACCCATAACTGCTGTCAATAACGACCTTCTCAAGGAAGCTGCTGCTCTTGCCTACTGCCTCTGGCCCGTAAATGCTCATTTTGGGATCCCTGATCACGTTACCTGAAAAGTCAAGAAGTTGCATCCTGTTCATCTCCGAGAACAAGTCAATTTTGGTGCAACTACAGCGAAGAGTAGAGTTTGTTACTCGGAGCTTGCGAACATTAGGCAATCGTCCCTGCAGCTGCCCTATGTCCCACTCCTGAGCTCCTACCACATTCAACTCCCTAAGCTGAATCATTAGACTGGTCATCTTTGCGGACAAGATATGGTTGCAGCCTTTAGTGTAGCGTACATCAAGCACCCACAGCCTCCGGAAGCACAGACTAATGTCCTCCTCCTCCTTTTCTGATCCATCTGATGTGTTGACTTGGCAATTGTCAAGCCACAGAAACCTAAGGTTATTGTGGCAGCAGAGGAATGGGGGTGACGGGAAATTAAAGGTGCATCGCGAGAGCTTGAGAACACGAAGCTTGTCCAAGTAGTGTTGGAACATGTCTCTGTTATGAATAGCTTCAGAAGAAATCTGAGTAAACCCATAGGTCGGTGAAGTCCAATACGGCTTGCTCTCGACAAACCTTGTTAAGGGAGACGAGGGAACATATTGATGGTAATCCACATCAAACTGCATCTCACGCTGCAGAGCGTCAGCAGTTGTCCACAATCCATCATCGTATTCATCTATGCCAACATCTCTCGCTCCCAATTGTAACTGCTTTATAATGCCATCACATATCCAATAATTTGAGCCATGGGTTGTTAAATCATAATTAATAGACTGATGGCCTCTAGAACACAACTCCGACATGTACAAGAAGCATCCAGCCACTTGTTCAGCATGATCGACGATGGTGCTATAAGGACCTCTATTAGTCTTATATGCCATAAATACTTCCTCAGCCTCTTCGCGTATAAGATAGGGCCAGAGCTGCTCTTGCGTGGAATTTCCTGCAACCGCCAAGATAAAAGCATCAGTTCTTCCTGTGCTCTTCATGGCATTGTCAACTTTCACTCGAGGCTTGAACCGGTACCTTCCTTGGAATGTCCACAATACCTTGCTGGTTGAGAATCCGGACAGAAAGAATCCACAACAATCGGCCAG
Source organism: Eleusine coracana subsp. coracana (assembly GCA_032690845.1). Classification (NCBI taxonomy): domain Eukaryota; kingdom Viridiplantae; phylum Streptophyta; class Magnoliopsida; order Poales; family Poaceae; genus Eleusine; species Eleusine coracana. The sequence continues at coordinate 6,793,048 of CM064430.1, forward strand.
ATCGATCTCCTCACTGCTCCCATTGTGGAATATCACTAAAAATATGCGGTTCAACTTTTGCATGTGTTGATACATCAGTCTAGTAACCTGTCCCAATTCTGCTCGGGAGTTACGGGCCACCCCACGGTAATCGTCCTCTTTATCTTGTTTGTCAAACATCTCCATCACTTCAGCCGGAACCTCTAGCTGCTCTGCGACAACCCTCTGAAGTGCTCTCCTGCTCTCCCACTTGGAGCAGTCAATATGCATGACCTGCTCGAATTCCATTTCCGCCAAGACACTGTCCCGAGTTGAAGCTGAAGTGAGAAGCCGGGCTACGGCTTGGAGGACAGCGGATGCTCCCAGCCCGTCCCAACCATCGAAGTAGATGACATTGTTTCTGCTGCTAGCATTTCTGAAAGTATCAGGGTTTTCCTTCAGTTCATTGAGAATTTGTTTGGCAGCCTCTTCTATCGTATCCGCCTTAATAACCTTCATATATGCACATACACATCGTCACTCCATCAGAGCAATAATGTGATCATCAGTTAAGCTGAATTATATGAAAAGGATTGTGTCTTGTAGATCTATCTCTAATGATTAATACTTCATTTGTTCTAGAATACATATACCCAATGGCTTAGCCAGGCTCAAGACACAATGGTGTCATCTTGTATCACATACGGTGTCACAGGCTAACAAACCACTAGCAAAGCTGCATTTTCAATGGAGATTACTGAAATCCATTGGTGTCCTGTGACACCACCAAAACGCCCTGGCTCCGCCCCTTCATATACCTAGTTTTAAGTTTGTCCTAAATATCAAACCATTTTAAAACTTTGGTAGTCAATTGCAAAATTATTATAAAAATTCACCAAGACGGATATTACTAGATTGATCATGAAACAAACTATCTTAATATGTAACTTTTACATGTTCAAACTTCAAAACTTTTTGCTACCGACAATTAAAGTTGATTTTTTTTTACTTAGAATGAATCTAAAACTAGCTATATTTTGAAACAGAGGGAGTATCATTTTAACTTGGAATCCATCTAGCTCTTAATAATCTAGATGCAACTCTGGCTGTCCAATAATATTTAGCAAATAATGTTTGCTCACAAGGTCTAAATATACCAACATTCAAAGAAAACAAAAAAAAAATGCACCATTGACCAATATAAAAATTGGACTAAAATACCCTCCATTGACCATTGTTATTATAAAAATATTGAAATAATTGAACATAAATTTATAAATTATCCATCACAACTATTATAAAATATTGACTAAAATACTCCCTCTTATGTTTTTCAAATTACTCACTTTTGCCAATACAACCAAAAATAACCCAAAACGATGTTGGGTAATGTAAGTTTATAAATTATTTCTACTACCATTAAAAGTCTAATCAATAAAAATAATAGTGCTAAAAAATAGTGAATACTTGTTGTAATAGTAGCACTATATTTGATTTGTCGACTCTATCCGTGCAAATGCAGGAGTCACCAACTAATTTAGTTGGTAACGACAGAAGAGCACATTTACCTTAGTATGCATGATGGATTGAATTAGATTAGATGAACCTGTTGACAGCCTTGTTCTGTAGTGTAATAACTAATATCCAACAATAATTGTTGTGCAGCCTCCGTTTTATTTGGAAGGGACCAGCCCATGCAACTACCATCCTTCATCAGTTCAACCTCACACGGATCTATCCCATCGCCGGATATCTTAGGTGTCCTGCTCCTTTGACAAACAAAATTTCTTAGCTGGCCTAGTCAACTAATACAAAAACATGAAACTGATAGCACTAGTGTATAATATCACGATACAATTGGGTCAGATCAGTTGTAATTCTTATGCTATATAAATAAATCCTATTTCAGATTTGATAAACTTCTATGATGGATAAAGTTTACAAATCGGCTTATAATTGCAAAACAAGGGATCGAGCTTTTGTCACACATACCTCAATACTGATTAAGTTGAATTTATACTGGCAGAAGTAGATAGAAGCCAAATAGATCGGATCAACTGCCAATCATAAGCGCGGAGAGAGAGAGAGAGAGAGAGAGAGAGAGAGAGAGAGAGAGAGAGAGAGAGAGAGACAAAAAACAGCAAATGTGTGCATCCAGTGTTCGTTTCTTTTGTGGCTATGTGGTCACGACTCACGACCAGATGATTCTTTGCTTGTACCGAGTAGCTATCTGCTGAAGGATGTCCATAGGTAAAGCATATAGATTAAAAGGTGTAAATTGTGAAGCACAAGGCTATATCTGGAGCTTTTTCATGATGCGACTCAAAGTGACAAACTAGAGAATCCAATGTGATGTAGGGTATGAGCTCCATTTGTAGCTTTCGGGGTTGAATTCAAATTCCTCCATATTTGTGCTCTCAACTCGATTTATTCTCATGCTCCTATCGATTGTAGTGTGAAAAATATAAAACAAAAATATGAATGCATTGCGGTTGTATATCGAACATGTTAGCAGTTACTATTTATGTTCTGATTTCACGTTTCTGTTGCATCTTAAATTTTACATTATAGTAAAAGATGACATGATCTACCATTCATATTTTTATTACATATTCTTTGTGCTACGGTAGATGGGAGCACGGGAGCACCAGAATCGGTCTCATGCTAACTAAGCTACAACAACACAACTCTGATAATTCAAATCCAACCATCGTTGCCTAATAATTTAATTTGTTTAAGTTCTATCTGAAAATAAATCATGATCATGGATACTACCCATCCTATATCCTATAATCACGAGTTTTCTTGGAGTCGGATTCAAATACGGATCATATCGGATGACTTGTGATGGGCTCCAAATTTAGCCAAATTTAATTTTCTGGTCTTTAGATAGTTGGGTAGTATTCGTTCTCTTTTTATCCACTACAATAACTCCTGAAAACATTATAGTGTCGGGCAATGGGCATGTATGGGAATACTTTCTACTACAATCATGATTATGCATTCTGACTAGATGCTTGCGATTTCAAATGAGACAACAGTGGCAGACCCTTAAGAGCCCAGCTACTGCAAATACTCCTTTGCCTAGTGGCGCGTCCTCTCTGGAAATTATGCCAAATATATAAGAGCTTCTACAATAATAGAGTTAGCTAAGAGGTAACAGCTAGTTCTTGCAGAGAATTGAAGAGGAGTGTGGTTCATATTTAAGTCTCTTATTTTTCTTAGAGGTTACCTCTTGAGAAAGAGTTAGTTGTCTTATGTTTCTTCTTTTCTTTTAATAAATAATTCTAAGAGAGGCAGCTAAGAAGCAACCATTGGAGACGTCTAGGGGCCCGTCGTGGCTGTTATATGGAAGATTAAACAGAGCAGTCCTGTGGCGACCATAAAACTAGCTTGAATAGATCTAGTCTAGGTGTCTAATATATATATATATATATATATATATATATATATATATATATATGAGACATTTTTTTTACTCCTAGAAGTAGCTACTCCCACATGTATATCTCATAATCTAGAGAGTATTATTACATACTTGATGTTTCTAAATGTAGTATGTAGTCATACTAGAGGGTATGTGGACATACTCACTTTTTTTGTTGTTGTGATACATGAATTATGAAGACATATCTACTTTTATATAGCAGTAAATGCGATATATGTTCATATGTTTATAACTTAAAGACCCTTCAAAAATAAATATGGTTATCACTCTCAAAAATCTTGTTTTAAGTATGTGTATATACTCAAAATGATAAATAGGTATGAACATATACCAAAGGTGGTTTTTTGAACGTGCGAGTAACTACACTTGAAAGTAGAATGGAATTACCATATATATATATATATATATATATATATATATATATATATATATATATATATATATATATATATATATATACCATTTGGTCTTGCCAGACCGAGTCAGTAGTCACCCAATCGCCTACCAGTAGCCGTAGTCCCGCGCGTCCACCCGCAACCCACGTGTTGGCTATCCCCGCCTCGGCGTGTTCTTTCCGTGCGACTCTCCAACCCCCACCACCGTCGAACCCTCCCCCACGTGCAAAAAATGATAAGCAAATCCAGTAAAAAAAACATCAATAAGCAATTTAATAACTGTGTACATTGCCTTATGTGGAATCGTATATATACTCTATGTATGTATTACTAATTACCACTCATTACGTTTCGATTTCCTTTTTTACGACTAATGTATGTATTACTAATTACCACTCTTTACTAATTCGTTTCACGACTAAAGGATGTATTACTAATTACCAATCATTACTAATTTATTCATATCATCAGAAAGAATCCATTCATTACGTTTCGATTTTTACTACTAATGTTTATCAGAAACCCAGAATCAGTACCGATTAATGTTCAACATTAATTACGTGTCAACTTTATTACCATCCCCTGAGAATGATTAACCATAACCAAATACCATGCAAATGTATGATAGTACATGTACTACCGTTTTATTCTACCAATAATACATTAAATATACTGGTTATTATGGTATATATACTACTTGATATGGTATATGAACTATACTTTCTATGGTATATGTACTACTTGCCATCATCACTTGTTGCCAGAATCGATTTGAATATTTTTGAATTTGGCGGATCTGTTGAGGCGACGACGTCGGTTTTTCCCACCCACTAACCGAATCTTGCGCGGTTCCTATGATAGAAATGGGACCCACGTGCAAGCATCCGTCGTCCCGCACGCCTATCCGCAACCCACGTGTTCTTTTCGTGCGATTCCCCAACCCCCATCACCATCGAATCCTTCCGCCACGTGCAAAAAACGACAAGCAATTTAATAATCGTGTTGTATACTATCATATAATCAGAATACTACCAAGAGATGTATACTACAACTGACGTGTATGGAGCTACTGCCATATATTATATAGTATATATACTATATGTTTGTATTAGTAATTACCACAATCCTATATTTATATTATTACCATATAAAAACCGAATTGTAATATATTTATATCATCAGAAAGAAACCACTCATCACGTTTCGATGTTCACCACTAAATCTGTGTGGACATATGTATGGTATATGTACTACTTGCTATCATCATGTGTTATCAGAATCAATTTAAATATTTTTGAATTTCGCGAAACTGTTTAGTCGACGACATCGGTTTTTCCCACCCACTAACCGAATCTTGCGCCGGTTCCTGTGACAGAAATGGGACCCATCTCGCCGTCTGTTTTCCCCAATCAAATCCCTCTTCCCGTAACTACGCCACCACCACACCTCCTCATTTGCGCCCATGACCTCTCCACATTCCATTACCGTAATGCGCGCTGCCTCCTCCTCCGGCAACCGCATTCACTCTCCTCTGGCAACCACCACCACCACCCCTCCTCATTTGCACCCCGCATCCGCAGATCTGCACCTATTCTCCAATAGTGTCTTCCTCTCTTCTCCATCGCCATCGCTTTGCCTTCTTCCTTCTTTGGTTCAGCGGCCGCGAGGGCTGAAACCTTGCTGTTCAGTCATGTCTTCCGACCAAGGGAAATCAAAGGTTTGTTCAGATTCGTTTGTTTGTTTTTTTACATTCTTCCGCATAAGTAATTTGTTGTCATTGCTTTTGTTTCATCCATTCAATATCCCTCAAGTCGCTATGGTTTGATAGATCTACTCTTCCCTCTCCAATCTCCCATGCTTTTCTTGTTTTTTTTGTATATTCGTAGAGGTTGAGAAGGGTGCAATACGTCCCTGAGCGCACCACCAAGCTTATATTTGCAAGCAATCAAGAAGCGATGGTGCTCTCTGTTGATCGGGAACCATACGTCCGTATTATAGATTCACAGATACTAAGTGCTGCTGCTTCACAACCAATCACGCATGAATCAGATGAAGAGGAGTTGCAGCAGAGTCCCAGAAGTCCTTCGTCTCCCATTCCCAGAAGGAGGAAAGCTCTTGCGTCGAGGAAGAAGAGATAGAGAGATGCGGATCCTGTCACAGACCGTCCTACCAAGCGTCAACAACCATCAAGACACGATGGCATTTCGTCGACAGGGCCAATCACACAGTCTGCCGACCTTGATCAAGTAATCTTCTTTTCCCGCCCAACTTCCAATCCCCATTATTGCACAGTAGTAATGTTCCATGTACCATAAGAAAAGTTTTTAGTTGTATATGTACTCCTTGGTTGTATTATATGCTGTTCACCGTTTTACATGTTAGTGGTAGTATATGATTGTGTGGTAGTATAAAGTTCTTATCATGATACATGGAATAAAGTGGCATATAAAACTGAAAATCATTGTGTTGTAGTATAAAATCCTGTTTATGGTATATATACCACTTTGCGGCTAGATATATGTTATAGTATATATACTACCTGTCTATTTTTGTATCATTAGTAAACTGAAAATCATTGTGTGGTTGTATAAAATCCTGTTTTTGGTATATATACCACATTTTTGGCTAGATATATAATATAGTATATATACTATCCGTCTATTTTAGTTTCATTTTATGATGTATATATTTTATAGATAGTATATATACTCAATTTAAAGTTTATATTCTATGCCATACAACATCAGGATATCACATAATTATCCTATAGTATATTGTTATTTTATATATTTGTTGTTAGTATACTCCTTAACTATAGTACATATAACATTAATAATATACATACTCAGTTACATATCTACTCAATAGTATGTGTACTCATTTCAAATAGTATGTATACCCATATTGAGTCAATATCATTGTTGGTATTATATAGCTCGCTCGATGGAAACAATGTATATGAGTATAAATACTAGTCGTACATAATATAACATTGTGTAAGTGGATGATTATAACAGAATCTATAATAGTATATATAATGAGGAGTATATATACTATTTTTTTGAATCACTGGTATAAGAAGTATAACACATACTACAGTGGTGGATATTCGATGGAAACAATCTAAATGAGTATATATACTACTATAGTATATATACCATTGTTTAGTTTTTTGCAATAGTATGTATATATACCCTTCATACTATATTGAGCAGTATATTTTCAATGTTTCCTTTTTCTAGATTGATTTTTCATTTGTATATATACTGCTATATTCGAACATATATATTATGTATGTGTTTGAATACCAATATATTTTTTAAATGGAAAACATGTTTGAGATATTCCCATTTCAATTTTGACAGGAATCTGATGATGAAGGTGATAAGGGGAAGGCAAACGTGTGTTGCATCCCCAAAAAGGTTTATGAAACTATCCAAAAGTTGTCCAGGCACCAGCGTACTGAACTTGAGGAGCTGGGTTGGAAGGATTTCTTGAAGTTTCGCACTGATGCCCTTGAATGCCGAGAGCTTTTAGTCTGGCTGATGAATCGTATAGATGCTGAAGCAATGTGCATTCCACTTGACGATGGCAAGAAGATTTACATGAAACCAATCCACTTGAAGACCGCATTCGGTTTACCTTCTGGAGGTGTTGAGTTGAAACAGTACAGAGCAAAGAAGCAATCTCAAGAACTCTCAAATATGAGGAACTTACTACACGTGTCATCAAACGTACATGTTGATAGATGTCTGGCTGAAATCTCTGACAAGCGAAATGATGAATTGAGCCTCAGGTGTTTCTTTATGATCATCTCTGCCAGGCTGCTGTTTTGTCGACCAAAGTTCCACATTGGAATGGAGGATATTTGCTTCTCTCGGGATTATCAAACACTTGGTCAGTCAGACATTTGCGGAGCCATTTTCTGTCAGCTCCAAAACAGCATTAGGGATTGGCAGCGGTCCATCAGCACGAACAAAAGCCTGTCAAGATGCTCTCTATTTTTAATGGTAAGTTATATAGTACATATACTCATTGCATAATTGAGCAGTACACATACTACACATAATATTACTAGTTCAATATTACTATCGATTTATACCACATGTAGTACTTATACTACCCGTTCTATCATACCACCTAATAGTACCTGTTTTTTTTTGGAAGTGTATTTCCTATATGATTAATGGCAGTACATGTACTATTCAACCATTAGTATAGTTTATACTATGATCTCTATTACATTGTACATGTTTTCTGTTTAGCGGTTTTTAAATATGCTTAATGGCAAGATTTATACTACTCGATAGTGTGCGTAGTATATATACTATTTTACCGTGCACCATTTTAACTTTACAATGTAATTGACCAATTTTACCCGATGTTAATTATACCATTGTTTGCAGTATATTACTTCCACACCAGGATAATTTGTTTTAGTGGTAGTATTCTTTTTTACCAGATAGTATACATACCACTTATTAGTAGTATAGTAATCATTTATATATTGTGGCAGATATTCTACCTGGATCACCTATTGCATCGTCATACATCTCAAAAATCCTGGACGCTACCTCGCTCTGCATATTACACCAAAAACATAGTGAGAGACATCATCAAGGATGCTAAGAATAAAGACTCAGAAGGCAAACTGTCCTTTACTGGCCTTCAGGTGGCACTTGATTCAATGTTATTTAACCTATATTTTTTTGTTTTTTTATTTGTCATAATAATAACCACTGTGCCACTCTTGCAGATCAAGAAAACGTCTGATACCCCCTATTTTGTGGAATCCGAAGAAGAACATGAACATGATGATGATGCTTTTGGTGATGATGTCGGTTTGAGCGAGGGAGACCGTGATGCTGGAGCTGCTGGAGTGGACGTTGGTGGTGCTGGTATTGACCTCCCTCGGCTTTGTCTGATGCTTGAACCGAAGCTAAGATCTCTCCATCCTGGTGTTCAAGCAGAGGTCCAATCCGAGCTTCAGAAGTACGATGATGACATAAGCCGTGGGACTGCTAAGATTGCTGCAGCGCATAGAGCAATAAAGAAGAAACAAATTGAGCTGGTAGACAAGATTGGGAAGCTTTTGGAGTAGCACGCCCAACCTCCCTTGTCCCCTGAGCCATCCAACCCTCACTCTGGAAGTGAGGAATCAGATGAGTCATGTTAGTCCTAACTTTTATGTTCTCCTTTTATGACAGTTCAAAATTTGATAACCTAACTATTTTATTAATTATTTTCCCTGCCATAGCCAACCATGCAGAAGACCAGGACAAAGAGTTACCCCACAATGAACCCATTAGCCAACAGCCCTCTGCTAGTGTATATAGTAAGTGTTCATATACTTCTATGTTCAATACACAACAGCATATTACATGTCAAGGCAATGTAGTTTATTCAATAACTAAGTAGTTTTTATACTCTTTAACTTTATAATATATATACTACATGCTACAATTACTAGTAATTAAAACTGCAGGAGTAAGGAGCAACTATCTGTAAGGATAAATTATGGTAGGAAACAACACTTTGCAACTATTCATATACCATCATCTTCAGTACACAATAGTATATTGCACAACCAATGGTTCTATTATAGTTTGCATCACCAAGTAGTATATGTACTAGTCAATCAAATTGTATAGCTACTCTTACAGTACTACATTTATAGGACTGCATTAACAGTCCCCCTACATGACTGTTTTGTTCATTATACTACTTGTTTTTGTTCAAGGCACTGGAGGTTATACTGACCCAGTTCAGCATGACACAAGGAAGGATGATAACACTTTAGATCATATTGAGGAAGTTGTGCAAGTTGACCAAGTGCTCAATGATACTCCTCTTGAAGCTGACAATAGTATGTATCTAAACATAATATAAATATACATGCACTTTGTTAGTGGTACTTTTAAATGATACCTGCATATTTATTTTTCTAGTTGACGACCATTGTAGACTAGTATCCCTTCACACTTCCACTATGAATCCAATTGCACATTTGTCCTATAATGTCACCCTTAAACTGGAAACTTTTGAGAGGGGTGTTGTCCCTCGGAAGAAGCGTTCCAAAATGGTGTTTGTGCCAGATTGTGATAATGCCCACCATGGTTAGTTGTCGGGTGTTTTGTTACCAAAAATGTACACTATTGATGCTCTATAGTACATTTTGCCAGGTGTTGTGTCATGGTTTTTTTTTCCCAAACTGTACTTGAGTTGTGTTGAAGATGTAGCACTCGTATATTCCATATTTTTGAACACTGTACTTCAGCAAAGTTTTCAGATTACATTAACACATGTGTAGATTCTGAGAAAGATCAAGGTGATGAAAGATTTGTGAACAATTTGTTCAATTTTGATGATGCTGGTAATGTTCCTAGAGAACATAGCCTCGAGGATGTTGCACGTGGCCGACAGGCACACGAAATAACTAGTGGGAAGGTTAGTTGTGGTTATTCAGCGCTATCCAACATAATACATTTTGAGAAAGATGGTTACGAAACTGAACTAGACACATGCATATCAAAGGCTGGACCAGATATCATTTCATACAATCTTGGAAGGACCATGGATGACAACATTGGTTCTTTGGACCTACCAGGTAGTTATCGAAGTCCAGATTAATGTTACGAGAAAATTTTATAGAAGATTAACGTTACTCTTGCATAACTTTTTTTGAACTAGGCCATGCTGAAAAGCTATTTCTAGAGGATCCAGCCAATCAAAACAATCCTATTAATCACATAATCGAAACCTTCGAAAAGGACCATGTTTACACTGATTCTGTTGCAGTAGATGCAGACACCAATCGTTCTGATCCCATCTCATCCCCCTCGTCTCCAAAGAAAGCAACACGTTTTTATATACTACACGCAACCAAGTAGTACATATACTACCCCATTCAAATTGTCTACATTCATTCCTACAATAATTTTATTATTTTTATCTCTATAGTAACAATATTTTTATTCATAATATTGATCACCGCATAAGTAGTATATATACTTGAAGGACCGAGAAGGCGACCAGAGGGGGGGGGGGGGTGAATGGGAGCCAATTAAAATTCTTCGAGAGAACTTGGCCTATATCCCAATCGCAACCCAAACCGACCTCTAAACCGATCACCAAGGTTACACACACCAACTTGTGATGTGCTACCCTTAGGAATGATCAACAACAGCAATGGAATACAGCGCAAACACAGAAGAATAGCAAAGACTCGAAAAGGTCAAAAACCTGATCCAAACTGAACCTTACTGGACTGCCATCGGCAGTGCCGGTCACAACCATCGGTAGTGCCGGTGCGGTACAGAGCAACTCACTGGAACCAGCAGACAAGTCAGATCGGCAGTGCCGGTTAGTGGGATCGGCAGAGCCGGTGCGGGTGTTCAAGAGCTGGAGTCAGACCCCATCGGCAGTGCCGATGCGGGAGCTCAAAAACACAGGAGCTACAATCGGGAACGATCGGCAGTGCCGATAGCTGTCATCGGCAGTGCCGATGTGGGAGCTCAAAAACGCAGAAGCTATAGTCGGGAACGATCGGCAGTGCCGGTCTGACAATCGGCAGTGCCGATCGACACTTTCCAGAACCAAAACTGTGCTCGAAACTCGGTTTGGAAATTACCAAAACCTAACCAAATGATCTCCAAAAATCACAAAACTTGGACAGAGGATGTCTCATGGTAGGACGTTCCTTCTCCAAGTGGAATCACACAAAAAGCTCAAGGATTCATCACGAATTTGAGGATTTACCGAAAACTCTAGGGTTTGAATGTTCTTGGGGAAATCCACAAAATCAAGGGTGCTCTTGCCTAGGATTCAACCAAGGATCTATAGAGGGATGATTAGGCATGTCCTAGCACCAAGATCCCTCAAGAAATTCATACCAAAACCCACTCAAAAATGAGATCGAAAATCTCCACAAAAATAGCTTTGAAAATAGGGAAAAAGAAAATTCGGGATTTAGGGAGAGAGGAAGATCTTGAGCACGAAAATAAATCTCATATCATAGAAAGGTGCTTACAAGATTCATAGGTACAAGCCTAGGAAGCCACCCTCTTCCTCCCACTATTTGGAAGAGCAAGAGATGTCTCTCACACACTCTCTCCTCTCCTCTAAAACATGAAGTCTTCTCGTAGCACTTTGAATAGAGTCCTAACACAAGGCTAATGGAAAAAGAGGCACCTCTTCCACCAGCCACACCTCTCCTTATATAGGCCTAGGGTCTATTGTCCACATGACAAGTATACCCTTAACCTACATAACACACCCACCTACCACCGGAGGCATAACCATCCATCTTTGCTTGCCCTCGATGCAAGCTCCGCGATGGTGCCACGTGCACCTCCAATCGCCGCCACCGGTTTTGAGGCCCAAACCGGGAAACCGCCTTGCATGCTTCTCAAAGCGTGACTTTTCGATGTCGACGCGTGTCACCTTGTCCCGCGATCTTGACCACTGGCAAGTCTCTCCCGGTCCTTGTCCATTGGGCCCCCCCTTGTCACTTACACCGGCATCCCGCTCATCTTGACTTGGTCAACACGCCGTCTTCATCATCACCACGACTTTGAGGCTCAACCGTGAAACCGGCCGTGCTTCTTGCCTCTCCATGTGTTCGGTGTGGATCACCCTTGACTTCACCCAGCATCCTGATCGTCTGGCCCCAAGTCCCCTACTTGTGCCCGTTTCTCTCGCCATTGACCACCAAGTCGACTCCAGTGATCTACATATCATGAGACAAGCAAACACATTTCCCAACTCCTGCAACATCACCAATTACTCCCCCAACTCCAATTAGTCATAACCATGATATGCAAACCCATGCAATCCCCGGATTCCCGCATTTCAACTCAAACACAAAATCCGCTCAAGTCAATTACTCATCACAAATATTGCAAACCATGATACATCTCAACATGATTTCTCAATACTCATTTAGATTGTTTCCATCGAATAGCACACGACTGTAGTATATATATTACTTCTTATACCAATAATTCATATAAATAGTATATATACTCCTCATTATATATACTATTATACATTTTGTTATAACCATCCACTTACACAATATCATATTATGTACGACTAGTAGTTATACTCATATACATTGTTTCCATCGAATAGCCCACCATAATAGTATATGTTCTATTTCATATACTAGTATATCAAATACTCAGTTGTCTTATTTACCACTTTAGTGTAAAATATATATACAATTTGTACATATATTACCACATTTTAATTGGCTATTTTTATTCTTACGTTTACCACATTAGTATGTAGTATATATACAATTATACGTTTGGATGTCACCATCTCCTGCCACAATGTCATATATACATCCAAGCCGATTCCTTGTATATATAACATTTATATAAGTAGTATACATACTACTTTTGCCACATCATTTGACAACAACTACATATGCTAGCACCAATGATAGTATATATTCTCACCGCTGCAATGTAGTATATTTTATGTTATTTGTAATGCATTTTACATTTTTGGTGGTAGTATACTGGTGGATTTAGACCTAGAGCTGTACAGAAGATCCCATACAGCCGCCGCAACCAGAAAAGATCCAAAGATGTTGATCCTAACTTACTGGTGGACTCTGGGGTTAAACGTACTATTCACGCGCCTCAAAAGCTATCATCCCCTATTAAGATCGGGTACATGAGAACAAGCCCTGGTGCAGAGGTGTCTATGCGGCTCCGCAACATGTTATGTGATCCTCATTCAGCTAATAAGAAGTTAGTGCATTATTCATCGCACTCTCATATACACTTCCCTTTCTTTACTGTCAATGATAGATACCAATCCAATTTTTTCTTGGTACTCGTAGTTTGACCTTGATGGAGTACACTATGGTCAATATAGATGGAGACTATATCATGAGGTCGCTTCCAGATTACCAAGAAACTGACAATTCAGTGATGGAAGCTTTCATTAATTGCATATGGGATGACGACGAGAACTACCGACCTAAACTTGTGAAGGAAAGACTGATTCTGCATCCTCAGCTTGCGGTGCGTTACTTGATCTTATACCTTAAGCCCAACATCTTGTTTTATATTCTAGGTGTATACTTATTGCATTCACACCATTCTTTTTTTCAAACCCCAGGTATGTGCCAATGTGGAGAACTCTGGATCCCAGCACAAAGATTAGAAGTTGAAATGCGAAGCCGAATAAGTACATCCAAATGGCCAAACCGAAAGAAAAGGTGAAGACAAGCCATCTAGCAAATAAGGGATCACAAAACCAAGAGTTGGCAAAGAAAGCGACTCGAGACACAAAGAATGTGAAAAGCGAAAGAAAACACTCAAGATCATGAAATACTCCCCCTCAACTTGTGGTAGGTCTCATGGAATGCAGAATGGATCATATTAAGTTTCTTAGCATGATTTGTGCATGACCCAACAATTCTCTCCTTAGGCACTTATTTCTCCCCCTTTGGCAATGAACTCATCAAAGAGGCAAAAGAACAAGCAAACATGCAATGCATGAAAGTGCAAACCTAAGGAGCATCAACAATTATGCAAACACGCATTTAACTGTGCTAGTCATAAGTATAGAGCCATGAAGTATAAAAGCAATGGCGCACAACCATACAAAGATCAAAAATAGATAGCAAGGCATAACACCAAGAGGTATACAAGCTAAGCAGAAAGATTGACCAGCTTAGATAGAATGAAATTTGCTTATCATGAGCAAAACTGCCACCACATGTGTAAGTACTCCCATCCAAGGCAAAACAAGCACCAAGTGAATCATAAGAATCTAGCCAGTTTTAATCTCAATAAGGGCAACAAGCATTCGTAAAAAATGAGCTCTACAAATGCTCACATATGAAACAGAGACTCAGTTGATCAAGTGATTATAGTTTATCCTCATTTGTCCTCTTATCCATGCGGAGGGTCGCACGACTGGGTACGGCAAACACCCCGAGGCTTCAAGTCACAATGTTTGGATTTAGCATTATTGAGTAGTTCTTGATCAAAGCACTTAGCAGATTTTTCAAGATTATGCACAAGACAAAAGAGCATGCCTTTACGGCAAAAGGAACACTTGTTCCCACAATGTTTCATCATGAGCTAAACATTTGCAAAGCCTTCCATTTCACAAACACAAGGTGCCAAAGCCAAGACATCCTATAGACTAGACTCAATGCAAGCTTCAACAAGGATAAAAGCAATTATACACATGGTGAGCAAGTTTTAGCAAGATTAGATAATAAGGTTCACAAGAAGCTCAGTTTATCTTTAAGATTAGCAAGTTGCTCACATGAGTTTATAACAGGCCATCTAGAAAATCTAAGCATGAGAGATTATCATCACATCCACACAACTCGGCTCGAACTCATTCATAGCAAAGAGAAATGCAAGAAAGCATATGAATCAAAGCTCTTCTACCAATGCATATATTACATATAAGATGCAATGCGTAAATGGTAAGATACATATATACAAGAGAAAACCAACTCCCCCTCAAATGATGCCATAGGGATGACAAACACCAAGTTCTCCCCCGAAGAAAAGCATGTCTCGAAGCATCTAGGGGCTTGCTGAGGATATCGACTAGTTGATTTTTGGTATCAATGTATTTGAGCTCAACACCCCCCTTCTCAACATTGTCTCTTAGGAATGGAATCGCACATTGTTGTGTTTGACCTTACCATGCTGAATTGGGTTTTTGGCTAAGCATATGGCACTGGAGTTATCACACATGAGTGGAACACCCTTAAAAGTTAACCCATAGTCTCTTATGGTAGATACAACCCATAGGATTTGTGAGCAGCAGCTAGCAGTAGCTACATACTCAGCCTCTGTGGTGGATTAGGTAACACTCGACTGCTTACGAGAAGACCAACAGATCAAAGAAGTACCCAAGAAATGACAAGTACCAGAAGTGCTCTTCCTATCAATTCTACACCCAGCAAAGTCCGCATCCGAATACCCAATGAGATCAAGAGATGAAGATGCAAAGTACCAAAGACTGAACTCAAGGGTGTATTTGAGATACCTGAAGATGCGCTTGACAACCTTGCGATGAGTCACCCTTGGGGAAGCTTGAAAACGAGCACAAAAACACACCGCAAAGTGTATGTCGGGTCTCGTCGCCGTCAGGTACAAGAGGAAGCCAATCATGCTCCTGTACTCCCTTTGATCCATTGCTTCACAGTCTTCATCAGGATCAAGAGCCGTTGTTGTGGATATTGGTGTAGACATCGGCTTCACATTGACCATGTCGAACTTCTTCAGGAGATCCTTCGTGTACTTGGCTTGATGTATGAAAGTGCCTTGCTTGCACTGCTTGATTTGAAGCACAAGAAAGAAGGTGAGGTCTCCCATCATCGACATCTGAAATTCACTTTCCATAGCTTCCTGAAATCTGGACACAAGAGCATGAGAGGAACCACCAAAGATGATATCATCCATGTAAATCTGAACCATTAGAAAGTCATTGCCATGCTTAAGAGTGAACAAGGTTTTATCAACACACCCCATGATATACCTGCGCTCTAGCAAGAAAATCTTAAGCCTAGCATACTATGCCCTAGGTGCTTGCTTTAGCCCGTACAAAGCCTTCTGAAGCTTGTACACATGATTTGGGTATTTGTGGTGCTCAAAGCCTGGGGGTTGCCTCACATACACTTCTTCCTCTATGAAACCATTGAGGAAAGCACTCTTGACATCCATTTGATAGAGTCTAATGCCCTTAGAGGTAGCAAATGCAAGCAAGATCCTAATGGCTTCTATGCGAGCAACAGGAGCAAAGGTTTCACCATAATCTAAGCCCCCCACTTGGCTAAAACCCTGAGCAACTAGCTTAGCCTTGTTTCTCACTACCTCACCATCCTCCCCATGTTTGTTTTTGAACACCCACTTGGTTCCTATGACATTGACATTTTTGGGAGGCTCTACAAGGGTCTAGACTTTGTTTCTCTCAAAGTTTTCCAACTCCTCATGCATGGCATTAACCCAATGTTCATCAGATAGTGCATGTCTAACATCCCAGGGTTCAAAAGTTGCAACAAAGAGAGAATTGGTAAAGCAAGCGAGATGTGCAGACCTTGACCTTGTTGTCCTCTCATAGAGATTACCAATCATCTGTTGAGGTGGATGTTGACGCTGAATGTGGGAAGGAGCCTCTCTCTCAGAGTGTACCTCCCCCTCAACCACAGTTGGAGCTCACTCGACAGCTACTGAAGTCGATGTAGAAGCTTCTGGACCCTCTGCTGGAGTAGTGGTAGCAGCAGGAACAAGCTCAGATGTGAGATGGAATGAGTCATCATCATCATCATCCAAGCCCTGTAGGTCCTCTTCTACAAAGATGCTCTCCTCCATCTCCTTGGTACCTATAGACTCAATCACATTCCTTGCACAAGAGTTTCATTCATCAAAGGTTACATCGCAGGACTCTACGATGGTGTTAGTCTCCAAATTCAAAACTCTGTAGGAATGACTATGAAGAGAGTAACCAAGAAAGATGCCATCGAAAGATCTCGACTCAAACTTATCAAGATTGCCACGCTTGAGAATAAAGCACTTGCAACCAAAGGCACGCAAATAAGAAACTGAGGGCTTTCTCCCAAAACGCAGCTCATAAGAAGTCACATTAAGAATAGAGTGCAAGAAAATCCGATTGGAAATATAGCAAGCAGTGCTAATGGCCTCAGCCCATAACCGCCTCGGAGTCCTATGCTCATCGAGCATCGTCCGGGCCATTTCCACCAAGGTTCTGTTCTTTCTTTCGACCACACCATTCTACTGGGGAACACGAGGTGCTAAAAACTGATGCTCAATACCATGCTCAAGACAGAAAGCATCAAAGGAGGAGTTCTTGAACTCGGTGCCATTATCACTGCGAATTGCTCGTAATGCACCAGGGAGCTCTTTGAACAACCTCAAAGCTAAGCTCCCAAAGTGATGAAACACTTCATCCTTGCTGTCAAGAAAGTAAACCCAAGAGTAGCGAGAGTAGTCGTCAACAATCAAAAGAACATACCACTTCCCACCTGCTGAACGAACCCAAGAAGGACCAAGAGTGTCAATGTGAAGCAACTCTCCGGGGCGTTCAGTCATCACCAAATTGATTGGTGGATGAGAAGCGGCAATCATTTTCCCATGATGACAAGGAGCACAAACTAAATCCTTATCAAATTTGAGCTTAGGCAATCCTCGGACCAAACCTAGGCCACTCAAGCGACATAACATGTCAAAGCTCATGTGACCCAGTCTCCTATGCCATTTCCAGAGCTCAGAAGAAGATTGAGCAAACAAGCACTTGTGAGAACCAGGAGAGGCAGCAAAATCAGCCTGAAAAACTCTGCCAATGCGAGAAATCCCACAAACCAAGGAACCACATGAATCAAGAACACAAGAAGCATTCGACTTAAAGCGCACTTCCAAACCAACATCAAGAAGCTGAGAAACAGAGAGGAGATTGTACTTGAGATACTCAACCAAACCAACATCATTGAGAGTGAAGTTCTCATTTACCTTTACCGTGCCCCTTCCCTTTACTCTTCCTCTCTTGTCATCTCCAAAGGTCACATACTCCCGACGCTTCAAGGGAGTGAGGCTGGAGAACCACTTTGCATTTCTGGTCATGTGGCGCGTACACCCGGAATCCATCAACCACTTGTTCTCCAAGCCTCCACCTGCTGCCTACAAAGAACGAGAAGTGAAAGTCGATGGCTCAGTGCTGGGGTTAGTCAAAAAGCATTTGGGAATCCAGCACTTAACCATACGACCGGTAGTGGTCATCACAGTTCTTTGCACTTTATCATTCAAACGGATGGGATGAGAACCACGATGGAAAAAATGTGGCCTGTCAAAGCGTCTCGACTCAAACCTTGGGTTGTGAGGATAGAAATCATCTGTGTAAAAGCCAAATCTACGTGAGTGACACTCACCACGATGGGGAAAACGTGGGACGCCAAAGCGCTGCTGCGCAAAGCCTCTATTTTATGAATCAAAGCCATATGGGGGATGACCCTATCCATGATAGGCACGAGAAAAAGAGCGAGGCTAAAAGTCAACAAAATCATCATAAAAAGCATCCCTAGTCAACGCAACTTGCTTCCTCTCAATCCTCTTATGCCTATAACAGAATTCATCCAAATGACCCTTGCAACCACAAAACATGCAAATGTAGACACCCTTAGGATTAGGCTTGGTTTGCATTGTAGGTTTGGGTTTTGGCTTCTCTGATTGCTTTGGGTTGGAGGAGAGTTTTGGATTGGGTGGATAGTATGTGTCAGTGGGTTTGATGATGTTTTCCTCATCCTTGTAGCTAGAGCTAGGAACAAACTTACCCACATTCTCACTCTCATTGTCACACCTCTCCAATCCCAAACCCAAGTTATAGGATGATCTAGAAGCACTCTCCTTCACTCTTGCCAAATCACTCTCAATATTTTCTTCACTCACTAGGGTTCTCTAGCGCCTGGACACAAGATAGTCATTTTCCTAAACTAAGACTTTGTTTTCCTCCCTAGTGATTACAAGCTTGTCCTTAAGAGAGACACACACCTCACAAGGTGGTGGAGGGACCTTAGAGCGAGTCTCATGAAGCAACTTGGACTCAAGCTCTTTGACTTTGAGGGACTGAGATTCCAACTCATTTGTGAGCTTGGGGCACTTCTGACATGCAGCCAAAAGAGTCAGTCTAGCTTTGAACTCATCAAGCTCCTTGAGGGCACTCTCAAGCTGACTGACAACTTGAGCATGCACACTCTCCCTCTGTGCAAGATCACTCATCACAACTTGACAGGACTCACACTCAACAATAATGTCATCCTTAGCACGCTCAGACCTAAGCGAAGCAATTTCCAAATCAGCACTCTCCAACTTAGACTTAAGCTCTCTACTCTCACGAACAGCACTGCGAAGCTTATCATCTTGCATGAGCAGAACATCATGCAAATGATCAAGTTAAGAGGAGAGCTCATCGAGAGTGAGAGGTAGCTCGCTTGTGTTTGAGTCGGATCCAGAGTCAGTGTCGTGGTCGTTCTTTGCCATCAAGAAAAGCCCAGTGAAGTCATCCTTCCTCTTGACTCGTGGTTTTTCAACCTCCTCCTCCGAGCTTGTAAGGCCTTCGCTTGATGTGAGGTCGACATCGCTCAAGGCGGCAACGCAGGCGCGTGCAATGGCCTTGGCGAACTTCTTGGAGTTCTTGCCTTTCTTATAGAAGCGGTTCTTCTTCTGCTTGAAGTCTTCAGTTTTGTTGTCACGGTACCCGGCCTTCTTCTTCTTCTTGGGACAATCAGCGATGTGGGACAATCAGCGATGAAGTGTCCCGGGTCACCGCACTCGAAGCAGGTTCTTGAACCACCTCCGATTCTCTCCTTCCGGTTGTTGTAGAACTTTCTGATGTTCCTTGTGAGCAAGGACAACTCCTCATCAGGAATGCACTCCATCTGTTCATCGAAAGCTGCAACAAGAGAAGACAAAGCAAACTCCAAGGAAGACTTGTCAAGTGAGAGGTTAGTTCCATAAGAAGCATCACTATGACTAACCTTCTGAGAGCTAGAAAGCAAAGCCATGCTAGAAGCAGGGATAACAAGATTAGGATGAGATTTCCTAGACAGTTCATGAGATTTCAGTTTGCTATACAGTTGCTCACAGTTCAAGGTGTTGAAGTCAACATTTTCTTCTAGAGCAGTAATTTTAACCTCCCAAGCATTTTCATCAAGTGAATACAGAAGTTGCTTAGCTCTATCATTGTCATTGGACACAAGGTTACCACAAGCCCGCAAGATGTACACAATTGCCTCAAACCTACAAAAAGTGTCATCTAGTGACTCGCCAGGTTTTTGTGCAAAGATTTGGTATGGTCTATTGTAAGAGTCCTTACGCATAGACTTGACCTGGTTGGTACCCTTATGGTAAGTGTAGAGCTTATCCCAAATAGCATGAGCAGTGTCAATGTATGCAACCCTATCATGTTCACTCCTACCATGGTTGTTCTCATACCTGACTAACTCACCTGCAGATGCAGTGTTCTGGTCTTGTGGTATAGCATACTCCTACTCAACAATCTCCCAAATTGCACGTCCTTGACTCAGCAGATATGCCTTGGTCCATGACTTCCAGTAGGGGAAAGTCCTCTCCATCAAACATTCATAGCTTAATAGCACGCTTCTCTATGTCGCCTTTGAATCACAAAGCCGGTGAAGGTCAACTAGTGATCAAACCGGCTCTGATACCAATTGAAGGACCGAGAAGGCGACCAGGGGGGGATGAATGGGAGCCAATTAAAATTCTCCGAGAGAACTTGGCCTATATCCCAATCGCAACCCAAACCGACCTCTAAACCGATCACCAAGGTTACACACACCAACTTGTGATGTGCTACCCTTAGGAATGATCAACAACAACAATGGAATACAGCGGAAACCCAGAAGAATAGCGAAGACTCGAAAAGGTTAAAAACCTGATCCAAACTGAACCTTACTGGACAGCCATCGGCAGTACTGGTCACAACCATCGACAGTGCCGGTCACGCCCATTGGCAGTGCCGGTGTGGTACAGAGCAACTCACTGGAACCAGCAGAGAAGTCAGATCGGCAGTGCCGGTTAGTGGGATTGGCAGAGCCGGCGTGGGTGTTCAAGAGCTGGACTCAGACCCCATTGGCAGTGCCGATGCAGGAGCTCAAAAACGCATACGCTACAGTCGGGAACGATCGGCAGTGCCGGTCTGACAATCGGCAGTGCCAGTCGACACTTTCCAGAACCAAAACTGGGCTCAAAACTCGGCTCGGAAATTACCAAAACCTAACCAAATGATCT
This sequence comes from Eleusine coracana subsp. coracana, assembly GCA_032690845.1. Taxonomy (NCBI): domain Eukaryota; kingdom Viridiplantae; phylum Streptophyta; class Magnoliopsida; order Poales; family Poaceae; genus Eleusine; species Eleusine coracana. Next base: position 6,814,656 of record CM064430.1, read on the forward strand.
CCAAAAATCATGAAACTTGGACAGAGGATGTCTCATGGTAGGACGTTCCTTCTCCAAGTGGAATCACACAAAAAGCTCAAGGATTCATCACGAATTTGAGGATTTATCAAAAACTCTAGGGTTTGAATGTTCTTGAGGAAATCCATGAAATCAAGGGTTCTCTTGCCTAGGATTCAACCAAGGATCCATAGAGGGATGATTAGGCATGTCCTAGCACCAAGATCCCTCAAGAAATTCGTACCAAAACCCACTCAAAAACGTGATTGAAAATCTCCACAAAATAGCTCCGAAAATAGGGAAAAAGAGAAATTTGAGATTTAGGGAGAGAGGAAGATCTTGAGCACGAAAATAAATCTCATATCATGGAAAGGTGCTTACAAGATTCATAGGTACAAGGCTAGGAAGCCACCCTCTTCCTCCCACTATTTGGAAGAGCAAGAGATGTCTTTCACACACCCTCTCCTCTCCTCTAAAACATGAAGTCCTCTCGTAGCACTTTGAATAGAGTCCTAACACAAGGCTAATGGAAAGAGAGGCACCTCTTCCACCAGCCACACCTCTCCTTATATAGGCCTAGGGTTTATTGTCCACATGACAAGTCTACCCTTAACGTACATAACACACCCACCCACCACCGGGGGCATAACCGTCCATCTTTTTCCTTGTCGCCCGAATGCTATCGAGCCCTTCACAACTTTGCTTGCCCTTGACGCAAGCTCCGCGATGGTGCCACGTGCAGCTCCAATCGCCGCCACCGGTTTTGAGACCCAAACCGGGAAACCGCCTTGCACGCTTCTCAAAGCGCGACTTCTCTATGTTGACGCGTGTCACCTTGTCCCGCGATCCTGACCACCGGCAAGTCTCTCCCGATCCCTGTCCATCGGCCCCCCTTGTCACTTGCACCGGCATCCCGCTCGCCTTGACTTGGTCAACACACCATCTTCATCACCACCATGGTTTTGAGGCTCAACCGTGAAACCTCCATGCTTCTTGCCTCTCCACGTGTATGGTGTGGATCATCCTTGACATCACCCGGCATCCCGATCGTCTAGCCCCAAGTCCCCTACTTGTGCCCGTTCCTCTCGCTGTTGATCGCCAAGTCGACTCCAGTGACCTACACATCATGAGACAAGCGAACACATTTCCCAACTCCTGCAACATCACAAATTCCTCCACCAACTCCGGTTAGTCATAACCATGATATGCAAACCCATGCAATCCTCAGATTCCCGCATTTCGACTCAAACACAAAATCCGCTCAAGTCAATTACTCATCACAAATATTGCAAACCATGGTACATCTCAACATGGTTTTTCAATACTCATTTAGATTGTTTCCATCGAATAGCACACGACTGTAGTATATATATTACTTCTTATACCAGTAATTCATGTAAATAGTATATATACTCGTCATTATATATACTATTATACATTCTGTTATAACCATGCACTTACACAATGTCATATTATGTACGACTAGTATTTATACTCATATACATTGTTTTCATCGAATAGCCCACCATAATAGTATATGTTCTATTTCATATACTAGTATATCAAATACTCAGTTGTCTTGTTTACCACTTTAGTGTAAAATATATATACAATTTGTATATATACTATCATATTTTAATTGGCTATTTTTATTCTTACGTTTACCACATTAGTATGTAGTATATATACAATTATACGTTTGGATGTCACCATCTCCTGCCACAATGTCATATATACATCCAAGCCGATTCCTTGTATATATAACATTTATATAAGTAGTATATATACTACTTTCACCGCATCATTTGACAACAGCTACATATGCTAGCACCAATGATAGTATATATTCTCACCGCTGCAATGTAGTATATTTTATGTTATTTGTAATGCATTTTACATTTTTGGTGTTAGTATACTGGTGGATTTAGACCTAGAGCTGTACAAAAGATCCCATATAGCCGCCGCAACCAGAAAAGATCCAAAGACATTGATCCTAACTTATTGGTGGACTCTGTGGTTAAACGTACTACTCGCGTGCCTCAAAAGCTATCATCCCCTATTAAGATCGGGTACATGAGAACAAGCCCTAGTGCAGAGCTGTCTATGCGGCTCCACAACATGTTATGTGATCCCCATTCAGCTAATAAGAAGTTAGTGCATTATTCATCACACTCTCATATACATTTCCCTTTCTTTATTGTCAATGATAGATACCAATCCAATTTTTTCTTGGTACTCGTAGTTTGACCTTGATGGAGTACACTATGGTCAACATAGATGGAGACTGTATCATGAGGTCGCTTCCAGATTGCCAAGAAACTGACAATTCAGTGATGGAAGCTTTCGTTAATTGCATATGGGATGACGACAAGAACTACCGACCTGAACTTGTGAAGGAACGACTGATTCTGCATCCTCAGCTTGCGGTGCGTTACTTGATGTTACACCTTAGGCCCAACATCTTGTTTTATATTCTAGGTGTATACTTATTGCATTCACACCATTTTTTTTCTCAAACCCCAGGTATATGCGAATGTGGAGAACTCTGGATCCCTGCATAATCCCGATGCTGTTTTCTCTAAAGAAAGCTTGGACACTGCTTTTGATGTGTACATGACCAATGATATTGCATGGAGATCCATCAAACTGGTAAGACTGGTATTGGCACATGTAGGAATTATAATTATTTACTTACGATCCATCAAACTAGTATATGTACTACTAGTAATTGATATACTCATCAGTATATATACTATTATATATTCTGTTATAATCCTCCCATGCCATAATGTTATATTATACACGAATAGTATATATATTCATATGCATAGTTGGGTTGGAATAGCACACCATAATAGTAGTACTATTTCATATACCAGTAGTTCAAATCCTGATAGTACTTATACTACCTTATTGGAATTGGCTATTTTTATAATAACTTACACGCGGTCCATGGAACTAGTATATGTACGCATAGATGTATACTCATATTTTCCACATTATAGTATTAATACTCATCTTTATATATAGCTAGCTTTATTATTATACCTAGATACTGCTATTATTCTGTTACGTTGGTAGTACATATACAATGTTCCTCATAGTCATTGTAATTTTGCTGCAGATTCTTATCCCTGTCATTGACCGTGGTCATTATTCATTATATGTTGTAAACTTTGAGGCCAGCCGTGTTGACGTACTTGACACACTTGACTATGACAATGCTGGTACAACTTGGCTCTACCGGCACGGTGAATCTGGTGCTTCCGTGATTACTCATCTGAACGCCTTGCTGCAGACGAAGTCCAAGGGTGCACTTAAAAAGTTCGGCAACTTCAGGCTAACCAAATTCAGTTGTTCCACAATGGTTCGCCCAAATGACTGCACGTTCCTGACCATGAAATATGCTGAGCATTACACTAGTGTACCTGGATGCGTAGACGATGTTGTCGACCCGGTATGTTTCGCTTGCAGTTAATTTCATATATTAGTATTTAAACATACTTCTGCCTAACCCAAGTCATACATCGTGATTGATTGACTCAATTTTTTTTTTGCCTCAACTCAGGAGAAATCTGCTATGCTTTGTGCGGAGTATTTATACTACCTGCTGTTCCATCCTTCGAACAAAGCGCAGATCACGGAGGATCTTTCACGTTACCGGATCACCGGCTGCCCATTCTAAATGCACATTGTCAGATAGCACATTTTTTTTGGAAACTCTCGATGATACACATCAAGTTGTAGTTGCTTCTTGATACTGATGGTCATTCTACCTGCATGGTTGTGCATGATACATCATTTGTATATAGTATATGTACTCGTATACGAAGGATGCACAATCATTACCAGACATTATACCTTTTGGTGTATATATTAGGAACCACTATCAATGCTACATGACATTGTCGTATATATACTATTCCTAATTTCTCGTGACATTGACAATTACCATATATTTCCATTATCGCAGATATTTTCCTTATATTCGAATTATATATCTGAATGCCGTTGAAGTTATACCACCGCTTCATAATATACTAGCTCTACCGAGATCTACTACACCACTATTATGTATACGCCTGTCAGTAGTAGTATATAACCACCATACGAGATGCAGTTGTCTTCATACAGAAATATATATACATTTTTTTCGAAGACAACAAAGTCACTTAAATTGTACATATACAGTCAGTAGTTGTATACAACCAGCATACTAGATGTTTTTGTCTTAACACAGTAACATATATACAACCACTCTTTAATACAACAAGTCATTCGGGTAGTACATATACTTCCTCAAGTAACAAAAGCATAGCCCTTTCCCTAACGGTTCTGTTAGTCTTTAGACAAGACCACATGCCATGATTGGCCTTTTGTCCTGTATCCCCGACCAACGTAGCTTTATAAGCAGTTATGTGTGCTGCATCCTGTTTGTAGCTGTCCATTCGTCCCAAGTTGTCTCATCAGAGGCAACAAAAGGCATGGAGACCCCTTCGTCTAGGGTTCGATTTGCAACCATGGTTTCCAATCAAGCACCAGATTCTCTCGAGTACTACACTGTTCCATCCAGTGCACCAGATCTTTCCCCTCGTGTTTCTCCTCCACCCACCACCGCTGCTCCTGGTTTAACTCGTCAAGGATTTCCTTCTCCTACATGCCCCGATCTTCATACACCACCTGCAACCACCAATTCTGATGAGATGAGGACTCCAGATCCGCAACAAACATACACTCATGTACATTCCATGGACCTATAATTCTCTTCCCATCTTCCTGTTATGCTTCTAAACCCAAATTATAGCCTTTTTTGTTCATTGTTGCCTCTAACGTTCATTGACATTCTATTTTTCTTTTTTTCTGCCAAATATGCTTCTAATCCCAAATATGCACGTTTTCGGCCAAACATACACATTCAAGTTTTCCCCCTGATTTGTTTTGTTTTTGATACGTTGACGATGCTTTCTTTCTCAAACTATAGATTTTATTGATGCGATAGTATATCATTAAAAAAATTCATATACCACAATTATGTGTTTTTGCTCGTGCGATAGTATATATTTAGTACATAGATATTTGCCTCTTAATAGTACGTAGTATATATATCCTCTGAGATACATTGATCTACTTTGTTAAAGTTCTACTGTCGTATATATACTACTTCAGTATTTGTCGTATTATATATATACTACACAGTGAACTCTCTCATACATATGGAGTTTATGCCATAGTATATCATTACTGAAGTGCATATAATAGAGTTATGTGTTGTTGTACGGCAACAGAACTTTATGCTCTGTATGCACTCCTCCACATAGTGTTTCTCATTGCAGTAGTACATACACGGTTGTATTTGGGTTTTGGTTATGTTATAGTATATCATGACTACAATAGTACATAGTATATATATCCATGTAAATATTTTTATGTGTACATATACTACTTCCTATCCCTTGACGAATACATATACTACATGTTGTTTCTTTTCACATAATTATGTTCTGGATGTCCTGATCAATAGATTTATATTACATTATGATGTCATTCATTTCATTCCACATTTCCAGTCCCATGATATTAATCCAGAAATTGTACCGAGAGTTGGTATGGTATTCAGCTCAGAGGAACAAGCTAAACTTTTCTACAAGCGATATGCGCGAGAAGCTGGATTTCCAATGAAGATGACTCGCACTAAGAAGAGCGTCCATGAGATTTGCTGCAGCCGTATTGGCAAGGGTGAATATTATCTCGGTGATGAAGAGGAAAGGCAAAGAAATAACACATCAAAGAAGTCTGGCTGCAAGTCGTATATTAAGTTACACAGGGACCGAGATGAAACTAGTGCTATTTCGTGAGTAACTATTATCCTTGTCGAACCAATTGCATTGTATATTGGGTATTGTCATGCTACCATATTCTAATGTATTTTTTTACCATCATACTCAGGTAACTATTGTCTGTGTGGTACTTGAACATAACCACCCACTGACTAGATCAGTCGCAGTTGTGCAAAACCTGGAGTGTCACAAGAACCGTGATGGGACGATAATGGAGCTGGTAGACACAATGCAGACAGCCAGCGTCCACCCTAGTGCAGTCAGAAACGTGTTGTCTGAGATACACGGTGGAGAACATCTTGTACCCGTTACATCAAGAGACCTCGAGAACAGGTGCGGAATACTGTACTAGTGAAATCATATAGTTGTAGTACATGACCGCTTCTGTCATAGTATATATACTCCCGAATACTCAATGACCATACATGCGACATTAGCAGTATATATACTTGGATAGCACATTAGTTGTATATATAATGTAGTATGTCTAACACATGCTATTACTTTCCAGGCGAGCTGCTAACCGTCGCTCAGAGCACAATGAAGACATTCCCAAATTGTCGCTCAGAGCACAATGAAGACATTCCCAAATTGATTGAATTCTTTAACGATTGTCGTGCACAGAATTCACAGTTCTTTTGGGAACCCCTGGTTGATGACAACGGTATTCTGAGGAACATATTTTGGAGCTCGGCAAGCATGCAAGGCGAATATGCAGATTTTGGCGATGTCTACACCTTCAACACCACCTACAAGACCAACAGCTACGACATGCCTTTGGCCATGTTCGTTGGCTCAAATCACCACTTGTAGAACATAATATTTGGAGTATCCTTCAAGAAGTGCATGGGAGGCCATGAACCACGTTGCATTCTAACAGGTATAATCTGAATTATCACATTAGCCATGGATATTCTCTGCCATCATATTTATTCTCCGCATCTCATGTTTGGTGTTCTGAGTAGTACACACACCCCCTTATAGTATTATGTTACTTGATCAAACACTAAAGTGGTATATATACCAGTTCTATCTGGTCCAACCATATCCTAATACACCTTACAAAACTAAAGTAGTATATAAACTGTTTCGCGTTGTGGAAGTTGTACATATACTCAAATATCATTAAGGTGATTCTTTATGTCATGGTAATAAACTTAATTTGTATATAACAATGCAGATGAGGACTCTTCAATTGCAGCCGCCCTTCGTATTGTTTATCCCAGGACAGAACATCGACTATGCAGGTGGCATATCCTTCGCAAGCATCGCGAGGCTCTAAATGCTCTATATGCAAATTACGAAGGACTGAAAGATGATCTTGACTCAGCTATTAACCATCCTCTAACTGTAGCTGAATTTGAGAGTTGCTGGGCAGCGATGCTTGAGAAGTATTCACTGCATGAGAATGTTACACTATCGTCGCTGTACGATCTTCGGAGGAAATGGATACCTGCCTTCTTCAAGTCCGTCTTTTGTGGGAGAATGACATCTACACAGCGAAGCGAGAGCACCAACAACATGGTCAAGAATGATTTTGCTGATCATATGACCTCCATCCATATGTTCGCAAAGCACATGCAACGATTCATTGACAAAAGAAAGAGAGCAGCTGTTCATGAGACACTACAGTGTCAAGTACGATTCACTTGTTACTGTCTTCATACTTACGCACAAATTGGTAACCTTTTTTATGAACCTTACACCATGTGTTTCATTGATATAGTCCCGTATCAATTCGTCAAGTTCTTGGCAATTCGAGGTGCAGATGTCAAGAGCATATTCAAGGGCAGTATTCCTAAAAATTCGTGGGACTATGAAGCGCTGTGGAGCTTATCGTGTTGAAACGGACCCCACTCTCAGTGATCATCATTATCTTGTAAAGCACACGCTAAAGTCTAATCGTTATAGTTGGTCATAGCACAAATTCAAGGTTACTGCAAATGCATCAAACGGATCCTACATGTGTGAATGCAAGACATGGGAGCACACTGGTACTTATACGTATATATACACGGTCATTCATAGCCATATCCTATAATTGTAGTATATATACTACATTTTTCTGATGCCTAACTAACGCGTGTTATATATACCCTTCATGGTGCAGGATTGTTTTGTGTCCATCTTCTCCGCGTCTTTATGCAACTTAACGTGAAATCTATACCAACTACATATATCTTACGGAGGTACTCAAGGAATCCATATAAGCTCCTTCCGTTCGACAGGTACATCAATTATCAGATACTTCCTTATCATTTGGATTTACTACCTTAATTAGTATATAATATATTGTACATATACTCATTTCAAGCATGACCTGTGTCTCAGTGGTTCTGATGGAACAACTCACAGCCTAAGGACAACTGAGCTCTTAACTGAAGCAATGGGTGTTGTTCGCGCTGCTGCTATGTCCTCTGTTGGAAGGGATAGGTCGATGGATGTACTTAGGGAACTTCGCAAGCAGCTTGAGGCCTTACCTCCTGATCTTAGACCTCAAGCAGCACCCCGGCCGAATGTACATACTTTATTTGTCGAACCACACTTTGAGCCACAACAACCTCCATCCCCTAGACATCATCCATGTGCCAGAGTTGACTCATACACACAAGATGTCACAAACCAGGAAGCATCTTCAATCATCCCAGCGCAGCCCTACTCTATCCCAGTTCTGATAAGCTCCCAAGCTCCTCCACGGTCAAGGAACAAGGGTGGTTTAGTCCCTATTGGCGTCGAAGTCCAGATTGGTGCGTAAGGCCCGAAGAAATGCACCCGGCGTTGCTTGAACTGTGGTCTTAAGACCGGACACAATTCCGCTACTTGTCCAAACGACCCCAAGAACACAGAACGTTACGATCGTGCTAAGAACCCAGGTATTTCAATCTATCCCTACACAGCCTAACAGGAGTATATATATTTATTACTGATATCAAGGCATAGTATCTCATTAATTACAGTAGTATCCACACTATATATTACTGCTACCAAGATATGATATCTCATTAATCAAATTAGTATAAACACTATATATTATTATCTTAACAAAAGAACAATGAATAACGTCCCCTAATTTATGAGCTTTATTTAATCACAGTCGTATATATACTATTTTTATTTGCGAGTTTACGTACTATATTTTGTCACCCTACAAATACTTCTTTTTTCAGTGAAGCGGAAGCGAGGTCGACCTGCTAGCGACCTGCCAGCAGTGGTGCCATGAAGTTTACAAGATTTTCTTTTTTCTTTTGTCACTGTCAGGCAACCACTGGATATAAAGTCCAAAGCGAGAGTGCAGGTAACGTGCGTGGTCCAAAGCAGGAGTGCAGGTGGCGCGCGGTCCAAAGCGAGAGTGCAGGTGGCGCGCGTGGTCCAATGGGGGAGCGCAGGTGTACCCGGTCAAACCGACTGGCGCGCAGCGCGCCATTTAGCGCTGTCGTATATATATATATATATATATATATAGGAGGTATTTTTCCTACTCCCAGGAGTAGCTACTCCCATATGTATATCTCACAATCTAGAGAGTATCATTATATACTTGACATTTCTAAATATAGTATATAGTCATACTAGAGGGTATGTGGACATACTTACTTTTTTTTTGTTGTGATACATGAATTTTGAAGATATATTTACTTTTATATAGCAGTAAATGCGATATATGTTCATAACTTAAAGACCCTTAAAAAAATTATGGTTATCACTCTTAAAAATCATGTTTTAAGTATGTGTATATACTCAAAATGATAAATGGGTATGAACACATACCCAAGGTGGTTTTTTGAACGTGAGAGTAACTACACTTGGGAGTAGAATGGAATTACCATATATATATTCAGCGTGCTGGTCGTTTGACCACGAGGCGGGTCACGGTCTGTTGCATGCATGCTGTTGAAGCAATAAAGCAAGCGGTGGCACCCATGTCGTGTTCTTAGTCCCCTACTTTTATGTTAGCAGCTGCATGTAAGGAATCTTGGTCCCCTACTTTTATGTCAGTAGCTGCATGTGTCCTTAGTCTTCACCAGCTGGTCAAACTAACCTCCGCAATCATATATATACTATAGCAGTAGTATACTTTCAGAAGTAGTATACATACTACACTCATATATACTACTATTTAGTGCATCAGTCGGTTTGACCACCAGGTGGGTTTGATAGTGTATCGTGATATTATGTTGCCTTAGTATATGTACAACCATGATAATATATTGCCTTAGTGTATGTACAACCATGATATATGTCAAACCCACCTTCGTGATAGTATATCGCGATATATTTTCTACCGAGATCGTATATTTTTAAGTTAACATTTTTTTTTTTACCACCAGCTGGTCAAACTAGCCTCCATGATCGCATAACGTGGTAGTATATGTACAATACTAGTCATATATTTTTAGATCAACAATTGTATATTTTCTACCGATGTTGTATATTTTTAGAATCGTATATTTTCAGGTCATATATTTTCTATCACGGTCGTATTTTTTTAGGTCAATATTATTTTTACTGCTAGTTGGTCAAACCAACCTCCGTGATCGTATACTACGACAATATATTTTGATATATTAGATAGTATATTTTTGAGATCGTATATCTTCAAGATCAGATAGTATATTTTGAAGATTAAATATGACTGAAACATATATTTTGGAGGTAATATGTCTTTGAAATCTTATATGATTGTATATCTTTCACATCTTATATATATACTCATAGAATATCATTGTATATATTTCAAAAAAATATAGAATCAAGAGTACATAAATATATATTCATAAGTACATAGATTTGCATTTATAAAGATATATATTTGTGATAAAAAAATATATACTTCAGAAATACATGCACAAGTATACAAATAAATACTCACGAGTAGGGATATATACTATTATAGTGTCGATAATACCATCAAGAATAGAGATATACTATCACTAGGAACAGATATACTGTCATCCGAAGTAGAGATATATTATCACCAGATCCATAACACCATTAGTAGAGATATACTATCACCAGGACGAGTTATACTATCACCAGGAGAATATACAAATATACGATCCTAAAATACTATTAGAATGCACAGTATAATATAGATTCAGAGAGAACAAAAAATAAAATACCATAATAGTGCACACTATAATATTAAAAGGGGTAGTATATATACTATTTAAGGTAAGTATATATACTACTTGAGATTACAAGAAAATGAATGTTTTATAAAATACATCAATATCAAGAGAAACCGTATACTATCATAAATGTACTATTACATTGGAGAAAAATATTATTCAGTAACAAGTGCAATAGTATATATACAGTTACTTGGTTCGTTTATCAAAGATATAAAACACTGTTCTCAACACAATAGTATACTGATTGAGTAGTATATGATCTAAATCTGGAAACAAAATTGAAATAAAATCTCCAACAGAATAAACAAAAAATCAAATAGTTATTAGAGGCAACATCCAAAATCTAAATATATACGCATGGAGCAAAAAATCAAGAAAATATACAACTTTCAGTAAACACAACCAAAACTGATTATTTTGTGTATTATAAGATAGTATATATACTACATAAGATTATAAAACAAATAACATGAATTAGTATATGATCATAATACTATCAAGGTTGTATATATACTATAGAAATAGTATATATACTCATGCTTTCACTTATATTGTATATATATTATAGAAATAACACTTGTTGTGAAGACTATTCTTCACTGTTATCAGAGTCGTATATATATATATATCCTTTTTTGTCCAAAAATATAGTTATATATTTTTTCAAATATTATGTCATCATGATATACGATCTCTAATGTATGGATATACTATCTACTAAAATACTCTACCAAAAGAAAGGAAATTGCATTCATGCACAAAAATCTAATAGAAAAGGAAAAGAGAAATAAATTGATTTTCAGAGAAACAAAAGAAGTCAGAAAAGTAAGATCCAGTGGGAGGAGAGCCATCACGTGAATGGAAAAATGATTTCGGCGCTAAGCAACCAAGCATCACGAAACCCAAAAAAAACAAGAAGAAAAAGCGTCAAACAGCTAGCCAGGTAGCAGCGCCAAGAATAGCTGCTGCACGATGCTGCAACCTGCACGGTGGTTGAAATCATTGATTTTTAAAGGAGAAAAGACAAATCCAAACGAAAAGATTCTTGGAGAGAAAGAACAAATCCATGCACATTCACATACACAGGTAGAAGCTTATTAAGATATAGCTTGTTGCTTGTTATCGATGATATGTACCCGGAATATCTCGCATAGAAGTAAAGTAGAGGTAGACTTCTATTATGATAAGAACAGTAGACCGACTAGAACTCCGTCATGTAACCTTGGCCCTCTGGATATATAAGAAGGGGCAGGGGTCCTCCTCAAGAAAAAAACTGAATTAGATAGATCCCACATGGGACATAGAATAGACACAATTAGACATCGTCGTCTAGGTCTACCCTCCTTGTCTAGATATATGATCTAGACATATGAATACAAATACCAAGAACACATGAGGTAGGGTTATTATCCTCCGGGAGGCCCGAACCTGTATAAATCGATGTCTTGTGTTACCATCGTCTCTCAATCTCGCGCATACCCCTGTCCTACCTATAAATCCACATAGATGAACTACCCTATGTCTGATGCCGAGATTAAGTCTTGACATTTGACGCGCCAGGTAGGGGCCAACGTGACGGTCGGTATGTTGAGTTCGATGGCCTCAACCTACTTCAAGATTTGATCACGATCTGACCAGCGTTGAAGCGCACGAGTCATCGCATCTTCGTCAAGGCGGCATCCCACTCAGGCAACATCGTCGTGACATGACGCCTCCAATAACTCGGCGACATCGCCACGACTCGACGACTCAATCGCTCGGCGACTACATGGACACGCTCAGGGGCTCGTCATAAACCTAGCGACACCTTCAACGAGGACGACCGCTATTCGGCAACATCGTCCATTATGATGATGCTTTCGACAACTCGATGTTTCGGAGGATTCCAACGACTCGGCGACATCGCTGAGCGATCGATCATCGTGACTCGATGGTTCGACTGCTCGGCGGCCACATGTACATGCCCGGGGGCTACTCCGCCATTCACGTGGCCACTCGACTACTTGAGGACGTCTGCAATGACATGGCACTTCGGTCATTCAACCACTCAACCACTCGGCGACACCCTCGACGACTCGACGTCTCGGTTAACCACTTCGAGCTTTGATGTTCCAGCGACATGATGGCTCGACTTCGACGTCGACCACTCGCCAACCACATCGACATGCTAGGGGGCTCCTCTTCAATTCGTCAAATTGCAAAGCTAAGTATCTTTATACTTTCTCGATTTACTTTCGAGTTTTTGGACTCATGTCCTTCATAGTATTTTTCCCACGACCCTTTATCTCTATTTTCTAAGCAGAAGGTCGTAGGTTTTTTTATGAGTAAAGTTGGACTTTTTAATCAGTGCTCTTATTTATGGCTTTATTTGTCTTTATATTGCCTTGGTTCTTTAATTCTTCGCATTAAGCAATCGAGCCAGGGGGCTATTTGTGTATCTATATACGTGTTCTCTCACTTTTTTGTGAATCTAGCAGTACACATGTCGGTCGGTCACCTTTCAATAGTGCATCAGCCCTGATACCATATAACTCATGTCGTCTATTCTAGTTTCATCTTTTTTGGCTTCAGCCCTCACACCATATAACTCATTGCATTTTATTTTGCGATTTGGTCTTATTTCTTGGTCTTATACCGACTAGCGACTAAGTCATAAAACTTCTTTCCTACACGACAGATTACCACTACACTAAACCCAGAGCCAAAATTGCGAGAGGTCATGTGCCGATTGGTTCTGATTGCTACGCAAGAGTAAATTATGACCGATATTGTTGCGATAGACCGAGCTCCGAGCTCTTTATATTTTGTCCTAACTATTCTACGGTGGATCAGTCTGGTTGCTAACGCGCGAATACGCTGCTATGCGCCAGTCGGTCTACTTACAGGAGAAAAATGGATACAAATTTGACTTTTCAGTCGACTGATTTGTTTGGCTTATAAAATAAGTTTCCAAGCAAACAATGTTAATTATAACTAATTATCCTAATTTCTTTTATTGTCAGGAACATTTTAGATGGATAGGCGGATACACCACTCGATATAGAGTAATTTCCTCGTCTTCATCGATCGACAATGCCTGCTCCGACCGCTTTCATCGGTCGGCCATGCTAACATTGACTGTCTTCATCGGTCGGCTTACAGCTCTGACTGCTTTTGCCGGTCGGCTACACTAGCTCCGATTGCCACCATCGGTCTGCCACATCATATCTGACTGCCACCATCGGTCGGCCATATGTCAGACTGTCGGCTTCACTCGATCATCACGACTTTGAGTAATTCCTACTTCATCAGCGGTCGGCAGCTACAACAACCTTGACTGCCTTCTTCACTCGACCTTATCGTGATGAGTTTAGTACCGCTGTCACTCAGACATCATATTCTGAGTTGAGCACGACCGACACTCATAACGCGATTGTCTCGGGGGCTTCTTTGAAGAGAAGCACTTTATATCAAATTTATGCTTAATGCCATAATATATATGATTTGATGATCATATGACAATGACTAGATGGTCACTCTATCAATATGTGCTTCTTTGAAGAGAAGTGCTTTATCAAAAATGGTTGATGCCATAATTATTCAAAGCATGATTTGATGATCATGTCACTATGACTTGATGGTCATATACGCGAAACATCAAGCATCACTCGACTGATTGAAGTCAGTCTACAATAGTGAAAATAAAGCTCAAAGATATGAGTTACTTAATCATGATTGAAGTCATGATAACTTAGTTCATTCGGTTATGATTGAAGTCACCCGTTTAGAACATAGTCATTCGGCTATGATTAAAGTCATCTGTTTGATTCATAAACCACTCATAGGTCACTCGGCCAAAGACTATGTCATTTGGTTATGATTGATGTCATAAGCCTATGTTCACTCGGCTGTGATTGATGTCATCCGAATATATTATATAGCACACAACAATGATTGAAGTCATTGGTTTGAGTCATCAACCACTCAGCGGTGATTAAAGTCATTCGTCTGAATTATATATCACTCGGTAGTGATTGATGTCACTCTACTGAGTTATTTATCACTCAGATTTAATGATTTGAGTGATTTTTCCTTAAAGAGAGCTAACACGACTATTCTTGATTTGGACTCTTACATTATTTGTAGTTTCCAAATGATACAAGAGTCGGGGGCTACACCTAATTAGGTGCACCTATTCAGTGCACTAGTTGATTTCTCGAAGACATTTTCAGATCTTTGAGATTCTCACAAACTCGCTGACACAAAGCTGAAGCATTCTACATAGCATAAATCAGTCGGGAAGCTACGAAAGTCTATCATCAAGATTGCAAGACTCTCGGGGGCTTCTGTCGATGACATGTACCCGGGGTACCTCACAAAGAAGGAAAGTGGAGGTAGACTCCTACTAGGATAAGAACAGTAGACCGACTAGGACTCCGCCATGTAACCTTGTCCCCCTGGATATATAAGGAGGGACAGGGGTCCTCCTCAAGGAAAAAGCTGAATTAGATAGATCCCACACGGGACATAGAATAGACACAATTAGACATCATCGTCTAGGTCTACCCTCCTCGTCTAGATATATGATCTAGACATATGAATACAAATACCAAGAACATAGGACGTAGGGTTATTATCCTCCGGGAGGCCCGAACCTGTATAAATCGGCATCTTGTGTTACCATCGTCTCTCGATCTCGCGCATACCCCTGTCCTACCTATAAATCCACATAGATGAACTACCCTATGTCTGATGCTGAGATTAAGTCTCGACACTTGCTTTCTCGGTGTTGACCAAATATAGTGAGAGCAGCAGCCGACCACACCAAGAAAGGAAAAAAACATGAGAAAGTCGAAGCTCACCATGACAGACCATCTCCATGCGCGGAGAGGTGAGAGAAGGAGACAAAGCTAGCAGATCTTGCGCGGAGGGGAGTTCGCGTCATGGATCTACACCTTCTCCACCATGGAGCACGAGGGCGCGACTGTTTCCTTCTCCACCATGGAGCACGAGGGCGCGACCAACAGAGCCGCAGCCGACGTAGGCGCGTGAAGCTCATGCCCAGCTTCCCCGACATGTTGCTCTTCGTGGATCTGTTGCCAGCCCATGGAGATGATTTAGGAGCTCGATCAGAGAACATGGCTCGGAGCTTGAGCAGACAACGGTGCCGCCGGTGGAGCTGGAGTCGACGAGCCACGGCTCGGGCGCCACTGGAGGATCTGGATTTGGTAGTACGAGAGGAGGAGGAGGAGGAAGAGCGAGAAGATGAGATTCAAAATGAGGATGGAGAGAGAGAAAGTCACAGGATTATTTGTATATATAATATGCTTGTATACTACTTTGGAGAATAATATACTACTGCCGGATGAAAATGTATAATCGCGGGCTGAGTTGGTTGGACTGCACCAACCGACCAGCGCGCTGCGCTCCATATATATATATATATGGTATTTATCTTTCTCTATTTCTTAATTTCCTAGCTTTGATGTTACACATACTCTAATATATATATTGACTAATTATGAATAATTTAGGAAAAATACAAAAACTTATAGATTCAAAGAGTTGTATCTTAAGGCTATAGATTTAAATAGTTACAACATTGATGAATGTTATAAAATCTAAAATATTTTTGTGAAAAATTGAGTCATTAGATCTTGAGTTAAGTTAATTTACCGTTAGCTTCCTGAGTTTTATTGGTCTAGCTAGCTGATAGCTTTATGTTTTTCATTAGCTTGTTTCTCTAGAGCATCTGGCAACAATTTTCCTACTTGTTTGCTGACATATGATCTCGAAGTTTTAGCTACTTGACCTACTTGTGATATTTCTTTGACTTGAACCCTCACCTAGCTACTGAAGTGTGTGCGGCATCCTCATTGGCTATCTTGTGTACTCATGCTAGTGCTACAGTCCATGTGTGGTTACTCGTATGCAAACAATTATCCTTGGGTTGATATCCAATTTTATGCCATGTCATATTTGAGTCACTATATTTCATAGGATTAACATGTTTCTCTGGTAACGAGGTTGATTTGTTTTTCGATGCTTCCCTTTGCTGGTGACTAAACATGGAGAGGGGCTTTGATCTAGTGTCAAAGCTCACACGCTTAAAGAAAAGATGACGTCTCATTGAACATAATATTATTTAATTGAAAATCATTTTTTAAAATAATTTACTTAAAAACTATATTGTAACAATATTTTATTCTCTATGTATGATTGTATCTTTAGAATAAGTTTTTATTTTTACTATACAATGGTTTTTAGGCTACTTTTTAATTGTACTTATATTACTATACTTCAAAACATTTGTGGAATTGACCATTTTAATTTGATGAGTGACCAATATCTCAAAAGTTGTCTAAAGTTACTTTTCTATTTTATTTTGTTTTCAAAATTGCATGTTTTTTACATATATTTTATTCCAATGTTGTTACAAAGATGAAATAAATTGCTTTATATTTGTACCGTTTTCTCATTTTCCATCATGTCAAGAAAGAAATCTCTCTTGGTGAAGCATAAGTGTTTTGGTGAAGCATAAATGGTTCACATTGATATGATTCCCTAAACTTTGTTTCTTTTCCTTTTCATGTAACAATACGATAGACTTTTTCTTTCCATTGTTCCACGTAACCAACCTTTGTTCCGCGTAGCCATAAAAAAAGTACTGTGATTCAATACTGAAACAAACAGGGGATGTTATGCATAAAACTATATTGTAAGAATATTTTATTTTATATATATGATTGTCCTTTTAGAATAAGTTTTTATTTTTAGTATACAATGGTAAACTTTGTTCCGCGTAACCAAAAAAAAAAAACTACTGTGATGTCATGTATGGAAGCAGAGCATACAATGGGTAACTTAAAAACAATAATAGGGGCATTTTACTTTTGTTTTCTAATTGAACCCTCACATTAATTACTAAAAAAATTACAATGGTCTCACGTTAATTGCTAAAAAATTACAATATTGGCCCCTCACATGAATGGTGGGCTCATGTTACAAAGAAAAAAAAATTACAGTATTGGCCGTCACATGAATGATGGGTAATTAATTAACATAAGTGGCAGGTATTTTGATCTAATTTTTTCATAATGGTAGTGGTGGGTAATTTTCTTTTCTTTTTTTTTTCTCCAACCAAATCAACTTACTAAGAACATTTCAGAAGATCGGAAACCCTTATCTACATCAATTACTCACCATTGCCATTATGAAAAAATTAGACTAAAATACCCTTGAGTAAGTTATTAAATTACCCACTAGTGCTATTATAAAATATCAGATAGACTCAAATACCCTTAAGAAAGTTATTAAATTACCCATTATACCATTATAAATGAGTTATAATTAAATATTTCTAAAATATTTGTAAAATGTCACGTGCACCATATCTCTTTTCTTCCTCTCTCTCTCTCAATAAAACAACATGGTTCACAAGCGGTTATAAATAAATTAGAATTAAATATTTGTTAAATTATTTATAAAAGTTCCACCTTCACCCATCTCTCTCTAAATAACATACTACTACGTTCCTGACCAAATAAGGCTACAAAACCAATCAAATTTGTAAATCGATAAAAATGCCATCATTTTCATATCGTCACATATTATAGTTATTATTGTGTGTTTGGTAACTGAAGAATATTGTTAGGATTGTAATAATTAGAGACTATAATAAATCGTGCCCGCTAAACCACCAGTGTCATTATAAATAAATTAGAATTAAATATTTGTAAAATTATTTATAAAAAGTTTCATGTTTACCCATCTCTCTCTAAATAAATCACTACTACATTCACAGGTAAATAAGGCTACAAAACCAATCAAATTATGTGGCCTTTATAAATCGTTAAAAATTGCCATCATTTTCACATCGTCACATATTGTAGTTATTATTAAGTGTTTGGTAATTAAAGATTATCGTTAGGACTGTCACAATTTATAGGCTATAATAAATCGTGCCCACTAAACCACTATGGGTTACGTAGCCTATACGTGCGAGGCGATGGATTAAGGACTGGCCGGGGCGATGAGGGTCTGCAGGATCGATGACCGGTGGATGTAAGGAGTGACTTATGGATGAAATTTTCAAATGACGTACAAAGGCTAGGTTGAGGGTATTACACGATATTTTTTTATAATGGTATTAGTGGGTAAAATTTTCATTCTTATTTTTTCTGAATATTTTTGTAATTTTATAATAGCAGTGGTGGGTAATTTTTTCTTCATATTTTCTCCGATTAATGTGAGAATTTCTTGACCTTGAGAGCGAACGTGGTGGCTCTTTAGTGGGTAAATTTTTTTTATTTTTTCTGAATATTATTGTAATTTTGTAATGACAATGGTGGGTAATTTTTTCTTCTTATTTTCTCCGATTAATATGAGAATTTCTTGACATTGAGAGTAAACGTGGTGACTCCTTTTGTTGATCAAATATATATATATATATATATATATATATATATATATATATATATATATATATATTCTTCTTATTTTCTCTGATTATTGTGAACGTGGTGACTCCTTTTATTGGGATTCTTATTTTCTCTGATTAATGTGAGAATTTCTAGGTCTTGAGAACGAACGTGGTTGCTCTTGATTAAATATATATATAATAGATTTGTCAAAAACAATTTTTGCATATAATTGAAAGTTTGAAGATGAATAGATCATGAATGCACAACTTGTCCCGAGGAAGATCCTTTTCCTAATGTAGTAGTGCGGACTGGGGAGGCGCGCCTGTCTCTTGGTTCCAGAAGAAGATTAGAGGGAATATATTGAGAAAGAAAAAGCAATTAAGATCACTACATATTCAATAGTTGATGACTTTGATACAGTTAAGGAGCGTGAACTTTCATTAAAATGAAAAGGTAAGTTGTGCCGATCTTTTGTCACCTATCTTTACTTTTTTATATTGCACAGTCTATCACACTTCTAACCTGGGTGCATATCATTTTCTTGCTCGGGTAGAATGTTTAGATCAAAGGGGGAAAAGTCTTGACTTTCTCCTCCATGGACGTCAAGTGGAGCTTCTTGCTGTTTATCATCTGCTGGCACTTGATTCAGGTCTGGTAAGGCATCTTCATCGTCATCTGGTGGCCAGTTCAGATCTAAACCTATAGCCAGGACTGATATTGTTATGCTTTACAGCGTCCTGGTGAATGATGATGTAGGCAGAAACGATGCTTTTATAGGGAAGGCGGTAGAGGTGAAAAGGAAGGAGTATTTGAACTTTTTTGTTTTTGGTGCTTGCAACGCCTCTTTGTTCCTTTTTATTTTGGCGTCACCAGCCGAATTTTTTCTCCCATGTAAATGCATGGCTAAGAATTTTTGGTGTTTTTGATTCATTTGTTTATTGTGCCACATGTTATATGACGACAAAAGCTTTGAATGCATGAATGATTACAGCAGCCATTACTTGAGGTATTAAATGAGGGCATGTGAGTCTTTTTCATCCTACATTATTTTGGTTGTTTGAACTCCAACACCACTTTATTGGGGACGGAGGAAGTATTTAATATATCTATATATATATAATTATATAAATAATTATAATACAATGAAAATTGGTAACAAACACATTCTTGACGACCCTGCCCCCCCCCCCCCCCCCCCCCCCTCCCCCCGAATTATTCGTCCAGTTCCGCCACTGGCAGCAGCGATGTGACGTGAAGAAGGCAAGGAAGCGCTGACTTTGTTTATAGGCAAGAGAGACGACAAGATGACGAGTATTTACTCTCGGTCTTTATCCAACAGTATAGCTCAAGAAACGAGGAGCTAACCGAAATGCGCTCAGTTTTTTGGATTCTCATCTAGCGCAAATACGCTCTCTATACATGGACCAAGGGCAAAGCTGCTTATTCGTTCTCTTGCAAGAGTGAGCGTATGTATCCTTCCTCCGATACATTTATATACAGCTTTGAAAAAAAGTTTTCTCATTCACATACATACATCTAAACAAAATCAGGTATAGGCTCATCCATCGTTTATCTCTCATATAAACAGAATAAAATGACTCATCTCAATTCTTCAAACAAACAACAACAGGGGCTAAATACGTCCTCTATACATGGATGGAGGGCAAAGCTGCTAATTCGTACTCTTGCAAGAGTGGACGTATGTAGGGGTGAAAGCAGTGTAAATAATTTTTAAAACCGATCCGATTCGAATCCGATTTTTAAGAATATGGAAGAGCATTTGAGATTTTTCTACGGATACGAATAATCCGAATCCGATGGCATAAGGATATAAGATAGGTTATGGTATTGACAAAATCCAATGGATACGGATAATCCAATAATTTAAAGTAGATTATCCAAAATTTATAATAGGATTATCTGATAATTTTATCGTTCCAAAATATATAATATCTAGTGATAGTGACGATGAGGCTTGACCATGTTACTCAACATCCTACTATATACCAAAGCGGTGATACAGTAAAAAAAATAAGTATATATTTAATGTTTACTTCAGATATTTTATTATGTTTATCATACATGCACGATTTTTCAAATATATAACACATATATTTTTTATTTGTTATGAGTAATCACTTAAAATATTGGGTTGTGTGTTTTTGGTTGTCCTTCTTGGTAGCTGCTGTGATTATACATATACTTTGCAGATTTTTAATCAACATATATTTTTCTACGTGAAAAGGTATCATCCGATAATTTAAAGTCCGCTTTTGATCCGTCTCCGATCCAAATTCGTACCATCTTCGACATCCAAAAATATCCATATTCGCAACCGCATCCGCGTATTATCCGCTCCGCTCCGAATTCAACAAAAAAAATATGGAGTAAAATATAAAAAGGGTATAATCCGATTCGATCCAATCCACTCTCATCCCTAAACGTATGTACCCTTCCTCCGGTACATTTATATACACGCAGCCACACCGATTAACATTAAGTGGAAGGGAGGTCTTGCCATATCGATTCATCATTGGTCACTGGAAATTAAAGACTTCCAAAACTGCATCTCTCTCTAATTACTCTCGTCCTTCTACTTCGAACCCTGGCACACAGTCGCTGGCAGGGTGGGGACGTGGCGCGGTGGATTGGAACATGTGGTGCCAGCGGACCTCTCCCCAGCCTCTCCACGGATTCTGTTCCCCGACAATCGAGCCACGGTTCTACACGTATATAATTGGCACACGACGCTGGAAGTCATTGGCTGTTTCAGAGGATGTCGTCTGCTTCAACAGCGACGAGCGTGTGCTTGGCGGCGTGCACGTCGTGATGCGCGCGGTGCAACAATACGCGGAGCCGAAGGAGGACGCTGGGTAGGTCTATACCTGGCCAACGGGCTGTGCCAGGCCGGCACGACATGAGCCCATGCTATTTCTTAGACGGGCCGGCACGGCCCTTCTAATTAACGGACCATGCCGTGTCGGCCCGACGAACCTGTGTTGAAACCCAAGCACGGCACGGCTCGTCTTACACGGGTCGTACCGGCCCGGAGCCTATTTAATTTTTATATATCTAATTTTTTAAAAAAATAATATTTTTAGTAGATAAAATATTTTTTATTAATAAATTTAAACATAAAAATATGATTTTTAATATAAATATTGAAATATTAATCATTTTATTTGATAGGTCGTGCTGGGCCAGGCCGTGCTTCACGGGCTAAACGGGCCACCTCATGGACTAAGCGGGTCATGCTAAACGGGCCGTGCTCGGGCCGACACTACGGGCCTACGGCTAAGCCCAGGCACGGCCCGTGACAGGCCACGGGCCGGCACGGCCCGTCTAACTTTGGGCCGTGTCGTGCTCGGACCGGGCCAAAATAGGCGGGTCTTATGCCGGCCCATTTAGCCCGACCCACTTGGCCAGGTATAGGTGGGTCCAAGGTTCTACACGTATATATATGGCTCCACGGTCCACCTGGAAACTTAAATCGATGATATGCATGTCGTCCCATATGGCAATGGTGTTAATTAGGTAACTACGACTATGAGCGAGGCCGCTGACTGGTGACCTAGCGTCGCCAGGACGGACCCAGGAGCGCCCAGCCGTCGCTTGGTCCTCCTCCTGCTTCTCCTTCGGTGTTCACACCGGTGGTGAGAAGGAGCGAGAATCCATCTTTCTTCTTACTCTAGTTGTCTTTTTCTTATATTAAGTCTCAGGTTTAGGGTTGAGGTTTTCTCCATGATGAGTTTTTCGGTATTGGGAATTTGTTTCCTCTTTTTTCTCATTAATCATGTCGAGGATAAAGGGTGGATTTGGTTTCTTCATGGCGGTATCAATGAAGATGATGGCGGCAGCGACATCGTCAACAACTTTCATGTCTTGGTAATATGGAGTTTTAGATTTCTGGACGGCGACATCAAGACGGAGATGGTGTTGTTGGCATGAAATAAAATTCTCCGATTCCTTCTCTGTTTTATCGTGGTTAGTTCGAACTGTGATGAAGGACTTGTGAGATCAGGTTTGGTGTTTTTTCTTCTTTTTCAGTGGCAAAATGAAGAAGAGGGAAGACACGAGAAAGAATAGGATTATGCTCAAGTCTACCAATAGGAATGTTGGCCGCTGTTCCCTAGGTACCTGTTCTCAGTCTGTTTGCTGAGTGTTTACCTATATAGTCATCTATATGAATCTTCATACAGGTTTAAGATTGAGTTTTGGAGCTATATACTAAGTGCACTTAGTTATAATATCTCTATATTTCAGAGTGCTTGTAACATGAAGATGTACTCACTCATTATTTAATATAATCTGTCTTTTATATAAAAAAATATGGCAATGGTGTTTTGCACAGATACGAATATAACACAACACACAACCATCGGCATTTATTCATTCACATATATAAATACGAGTGGAGGAACAAAACCAAGCATCAGCCCACTTCCACGCCCACACAAACACGCAGCTGACAAGTCACACGCAACGCAAATCACACCACACGAGACATGAGCGCAGCAATCAGCGGGTGAACTGAATGTTGGCTGTGCTCGTTATTTCTCCACTGCTAGCTGCAGAAAGAGCAAAGGCACAGGTGTGTATCCCTCACCATCTTCTCCAACAAGATGGCATGATACAACTCACCATATCGACCTTCCAATCCGAGGTAATCAAATGATGAATGAACCGCTAGACCAGTCGGGGAAGACCACCGACCAAACCCAATCAAGGCAAACCGATGCCGATACAGGCAACACACAGGCGCACAGCCACAAGTGCAAGGCGTGCATCCGTGTTGCTATTCTAAAATCTCAAGAACAAACAAACCAAACCAATCAAGGGGAAGCAGCAAACCAAAAGCAGAAGTACCAGCCGACGAACTAGAAGCAGAGCAACCAGGCTACCGATGTCAACAGCAGCAAGCCAACATATCCCAGCCAGCTACTGCATGCAGGACAATGAAGGGCCGGAAATTGCCTTAATTACCTGTAGGACATGAGAAAACTCTAAACATGTGAGCCAATCAACGCCTGCATAATCAAACATCCAATTCCAACTTGATGCTATGAAATCAATCAGAACTCTATAAATTATATATAACAAATAAAACTTCATGTCAAAAAAATATATATAACTGTATAAATAGACCAAAGTCTTTTTTGGCCCTGCTTTTATAGAAAGCGAAAACAAAACAAAGAGGAAGGGGGCTTCACCTGAGGACGGAGCCTCGAAGTAGTGTGGCCTTCTTGTAATACTTGGAGTGGATTGGCATGTAGAGTTCCTTGTGCGAGCCATCCTCCCACTCTAGGTTGTCCCACCATTCCTTCTCGCAGTTGCACTGCACTTCCTTCTTAGTGGCCGGAAGACGCTTAAGTCTCCAGCAACCCCTGATCTTCAGAGTCTCAAGTTCGGGCGCGGATATCAAAGATGCTGTGTAGCATGGGGAGCTCGTGTAGGTGAATATGCTTCAGCTTGGGAAACTCTAGGGTCGTCTGCCGCCACCGCTGCTCTAGGTAGCGCTTGGCCTGGACATCCAACGGGAATACCTCCTTGAGATCACCACACCACATGATTTCGATGGCCTCTAGACGTGAGAAACCATGGAAGAATCGGAACATTATATACGATGTAGGGAGTACATGTGTGATCCTGGGGCAACAGTCCAGGTGCAAAGATTTAAGGTAAGTAAATTCCCTACGAACACCGAAATATTCACTCCATTGCCAGATATAGCGTGCCTTTGGGAGCTGTGACGCCCAGAACATCCTCAGATTGTACTTACAATCACGGCTATGCCCATGAGGAGCAAAGACACAGTCCAACTCGGGGCACCTTTCGATTCTGCACCACTCTAGAGCATACCATTCCGTACCCCAAATCGGAGCTGAAGGGAGAATAGTGATGGACAAGCTATCTCTCACATGTAGGATCTTAGCACAACCAACTACAAAATCTGGTACGGTAATAATGCCAGCTTGTCCACTAGTACCCCTCTGATCTTGTATGTACATGTAGCAGCTCTCTTTTGGATCAAGATCGGAAACATTGGGGCAAAGCCACATCGTCCACGTGATCCCCGTAGCATCACCATCCCCTTCATCATCAGCCTGCTCCGGGTGGTCCACTCTAATACCTCCGTATATTGATGCAGGTGGAGTCTGCTGCAGCCGCAAGTTTTGCTCTTGTTGATGCATAGTATCATCACTCCTTCGGATTATTCTTTCATTTTTGCTAGCACGGACAGCAGCAACGGTAGGTGAGAAAATCTCCACGTATATCTGGCGGGAGGAATCGGTAGGATACACTGGCTCAAGTGACACGAGGAGCCTTGCATCCCTTACAGAGATGTGCCAATCAAATTCACTATCCACTTGACTGCCACGCAGCAGTGCTGGCAGCGATGATGATCTTGTAGCACCAGAACTGCCCTGTGTGGTGTTAATGCGCAGCTTATCCATGTTTTGTCTCCTCTTGCCTTTCGGAGGCCACATGATTGCACAGAGCTTCTCACAGTCAAGTAGGTAGAGCTCATCAAGCTCGCGAATTATCGCTCTAGTGAGATCAAGTGTTTTCACTCGTGTGCCCGAGATGTCAAGGGTGCGGACATTAGAGAGGCGTCCACTCAATAATATGTTCTTCAGGTTAGTACATCCCTTGAAGGATATCTTCGCTAACGGATAACTTGTATACCCATCAACAGTGACAGTCTCAAGTGAGCTGTTGCTCTTGCCTACCCCTGGCCCATATAAGCTAATAGAGTGATTGTCGGTCTCATTATTTGAAAAGTCAAGAAGCTCCATCCTAGTCATCTCCGAGAACAACTCACTTTGGAAGCAACTACAGAGTATTAAAGATTTTGTTACTCGAAGCTTGCGGATATTAGGCAATATTCCCTGCAGCTGCCCGATGTCCCAGCGCTGAGCTCCTACCACATTCAGCTCCCTCAGCTGAATCATGACACTGATCATCTGCGCAGAGAAGATCTGTTCACAGCCTTTAGTGAAGCGCACGTCGAGCACCCACAGCCTCTGGAAGCACCGACTGACGATGTCATCATCATCCTTCCATGTTCCATCTAATGTGACGATTTGACAATGGTCAAGCCATAGAAACCTAAGGTTATGACAGCAGAGGAATGGGGGTGACGGGAAACTAAAGGTGAAATGTGAGAGCTTGAGAACATAAAGCTTGTCCAAGGAGTGTCGGGAAAGGTCTCCGATTGGAATGAGAAGAAATGTGCCAGAGGTTGGGGAAGTCCAATGTTGCTTCCTCTCTGCGCACCTTGCCACATGTATTGGCAAAAGATCTTTATGGTAATCTATCTCCAGTTGCATTTCACCCTGCAAAGCATCAGCAATTCTCCACAATCCATCACCGTCATCATAAGCGCCATCGATGGCTCTCTCTCTCCCAGTTCTAGCTGCTTTATGATGCCATCACACATCCAGTAGTTAGTGCTATGGGTTGCCAAATCATAGTCAATGGATTGGTGGCGTATGCGGCATAGCTCGAGCAAGTAAAATAAGCATTCCACCACTTGTGAAGGCTGATAGATGATACAACGAGGGCCGGTGATGATCTTATGTGTTGCAACTATTTCCTCAGCCTCTTTGAATACAAGATAGGACCAGAGCTCGTGTGGATCTAGCTTATCAGCATCCACCGAGGTAAAAGCATCAGTCGTTCCTATGATCTTCAAGGCACTATCAACTTTCACCCGGGGCTTGAGACGGAACCTCCCTTGAAATGTCCACAACACCTTACTGGTTGAGTATCCGGATAAAGGTAAGCCACAAACACTGGCCAGGTCGATCTCCTCACTGCTCCCATTATGGAAAATCACCAGCAATCTTTGGTTTAGCTTCTGCATATGTTGATACATCACTCTAGTGACCTGTTCTACCTCTGCACGGGAATCTTGGGCCACCCCGCGGAAATCGTCGTCCTCATCTTGCCTGTCAAAAACCTTTGTCACATCAGCAGGAAGCTCCAGCTGCTCCGCGACAACCCTCTGAAGTGCTCTCCTGCTCTCCCACTTGGAGCAGTCAATATGCACGACCTTGTCAAACTCCAGTCCGGCCGGAACAATGCCCCCAGCTGAAGCTGATTTCTCCTTTGAAGTAGGAGTAAGACGCTGGGCTACAGTTCGGAGGACGGCGGATGCCCCAAGCCCGTCCCATCCATCGAAGTAGATGACGTTGTTTCTAGTGTTGATGCTTCTGGATGTATTTGGGTCTTCCTTTAACTCATTCAGAATTTGTTCGGTGGCTTCTTCTATCGTGTCGGCTTTGATAACCTGCATACATGCACATATGCATCGTCAGTCCATCGAAGAGCAATACGGTGAACTTGAGATTAATTACGCCACAAGCAGGCATTGTACAAGCACTGTTGCAAGTACTGCTCTCTCTACTGACTAATACAAGTAGCACTTAGTTAACCTTGAAACCCATCTAGTTACCAATAATACCATTTTCAATGCATACGCCCGATTGCCATTCTTACTGCCCACGATATTACGCCTAGGTGCAGTGGTAAAGAGAGAAAGAGAGAGAGAGAGAGAGAGAGAGAGAGGGATCGAATTTACCTTAGTACGCATGATGGATTTTACTGCATTAACCTGCTGGTCAAGCCCAGGTCTGCGGTGTAGCTATTGATCTTCAGCTAAAATCGTTGTGTAGCATCCGGCCGTTTCATTTGAAAGGGAGCAGCCCATATGCAGCTACCATCCTCCAGCAGTTACAACCCCATGGATTGAACCCATCGCTCAACGTCTTAGTTGGCCTGGTCAACACAAAAGAATGAAACTGAGAGCAACAGTATATATTATATCATGTGTTCGGCCGGACTGGTTGCAATGTCTGTGCCATAAAACCCGGTCTCATATTTATCAAACTTCAATGATGGACACACATCGACTTCTATTTGCAGTAGATACTATGGGTCAAGAGTTGATGTCACATACCTCAATATATCAGGAAGCAGAAAGAAGCCAAATAGATCGAACCTAACTACTGATCGGTGTACTTGTGTCTGGTGGTGCGCACGCGAGGTATGGTTGCCACTGGGGATTTATTTGTGCGTGTGGGAGAGGGAGGGAGGGAGAAGAAAACCCACAAATCATGTGGTCACCACCAGATGATTCATTTCTTGTTTCTTTAGAAGCGGGATGATTCTTTGCTTGTAGCCAGCAGTGGAATGTCCCAAAGGCCAAAGGTAATAAAGCGTAATAAAGATTAGAGTCGTGCTTTTTACTGTCGGTGCTCCATTCGCCTCGCCGGCTGATGGCACCCCGTCGACGGATCAGGTGGCTTTTGCTTATACCTGCTCTTCATGCAGGTAGTCTCGCTGGGAGCATCTTCTCCCTAAGGATCATATTTGTAACGAACGAGCCATAAGGTTTATGAGTTAGGCGTCAGGCAACATCCGCCATATCATATTGACACCCTCTTGTTGCCCGGGCCGAACTCCCATCATCCAGACCAAAGACCGGCGGCGAGTTGTACAAGACTGAGGAGGGTTGCCCTGTCCCCTCGTGATCAGGGGCGGGGCCAGAAATCAATTATGAATAGTGCCAAAGAGTGAAATTTGTCCGATGGGAGATGATTTGATTTTTTTTCTTTTTTTTTTGCTAATTTAATGATGAAAATTTGTGTTCAATCAAGAGGTGCATGGAGCATAGGGGGCTAGGCCACTGCTCGCCTCATTTGGCTCCGCCCTTGGCCGTGACACCAGACCAGACAGAGTTCATTAGGGCATCTTCAGCAGCTACCTAAAACCAAAATTCTAAAACTGATTTTACGCATAGGAGAGAGAATGTTTTAACAATTTTCAACATGTTCCTCTCCAGCAGCAATTCTAAAACTAAAATCCTATAATATTTGTTTGAAATTCAATCAACTTTAAGGACTTTTTTATTAAAATGTCAAGACACGGAAAATTGTTGTTAAATTACATTATTCTATGAGGATCTTTTTGCAAAAAGGTCCAACCTTATCTCCTTCCATCCGTCGTGCCCTTCTCTTCTCCCCCACGGCCCACCCCGCCACCTCCTCCTCCTTGCAGATGGCGGCGCGTGACGGCGGCGCCGTCACCTCGCACGCGACAGCGGCGCATCGCCTCACCCCGTCATGCCTTTCTCCGCGTGCAACAGTGGCACGCCGCATCTTCCCGCGGCGCCCTCCTCCACTGTCGTCCCTCCCGGTCGCACCCTCCTTCGCGCACGATGGTGGCGCGCCGCTCCTTCCCACCGCCCCTCCCCTGACGCCTCCTCCTCCGCGTGCGACAGCGGCGCGCCGCCTCTCCCCACCACCTCCTCCGCCCGCCTCCTCCGCCATGGTGTCAACACCAGGTTTCAAAAGGGGAAACCTCCAGTCGCGAGCGATTGCAGTTTCACGCCCCTGGTGGAGATTTTAGGATTTAGTGGATTGGATTGGTATTTTTAAGATTTGCAGATAGAGAAATAAGATATATCCTAAAAGTTTTAAAGATAGCAATTCATATAGAATTGCTGCTGAAGCAAGTTTTTGAACAAATTTTAGGATATGAGGTAGTTTTTAGAGATAGCAATCCATTATAGGATAGCTGCTGGAGATGCTCTTAGGCTAGGCGGTGTGTTTGGTTTCAGGATAAGGTGAGACATGACGGATGCTATGCTAGTTTTAGGAATGGTATGATTTCAATTCGTATTTTAGAGGGATGGAATAGATCATGTTTTCTATTTTATTGGAGGGATAGAGATGGACCGTGTTTTCTCTCCGAGTTGTTCTCCACTCCAGCATTTCATCAAACACCTACGGCACATGTCCTCGACCGTATGATAGCGTCACACCCTCAATGTGCTGTGGCCTCGCTCAGGCCGTCCGGACGTGTTTGGCATGACTATTTTATAATAGAGCAACTCTACTCCAAAACTCCAGTGCAGTTGTCTAAAATAGTGTTTGGCTAGACGGGTGCCTTCAGCTCTATAAAAACAGGTTTTGAGGATTCATTGTCATTTCTGCCCTTTATTGTTGTTCACTGGAGTGGAATATCCGTAATTATTTTCGTCATTTATTTGTCATGTAATAATACAATAAAATTTCTAAAAGCAAATGGAATTGTAGTTTAGGTGCCAAAGCACTCGATTGAAATCTTTAAGTCCACATCAGAAACGTCTTCGAAATCTCAAATCTCCCAGTAGATAGAAAACAAAAATTCCAAAATCGAGATCGATTCAGGAACAACTTGTCAATCGAGGTGAGAGCAGACACCCCGATACAGCTTGCCTGGTACAAAATCACTCGTAGCGCCGGCGAATCACCTCCTCCCGCGACCGACGAAGCAGCGGCAACTTTACAGCAGAAGGGGCATCTCGTCTCGCTTCGAGATCGGCCGACGCACTGGGGGCGACTCACTCTCGCCACTCCTGCCCCTGGTGGCAGAACCCCAATGCCAGCCCGAGCTGAGGGCGCCGGCAGGGAGGTCCTATCCTTCACATACGACAGCGGATGAGGTAATAAGGTGGGGTCTTCGTGCGTGCGAGCTAATAAGGTGGGGTCGTGTGTCGATCTTGTGTTGCTGGATGGGTGCGGCGTCGATCTTGTTGCTGGATGGGGGCGACGTGGGGCTGGGCCGCCTGGTGACGCTGGCGGCCGGGGTGGTGGCTGGCTCCGATCTGCACGGGGGTGCGACAGGGGAGGACGGGGAAAGGAAACAAGAACGAATCATTTTCTATATAACCAGTGGCATTGACGGCTAAATAGTTCCGAACTCCGAGTTTAGATATGTTTCGGGTATTCGTGAAGTTGCAAATGAGGATGAGGTACTCTACAATGCTCCATAGAGTTTTGAAGTTAGAGTGTTTGACTAATTCTAAACAGCTCTCCCTTAGAGTTTTAAAGTGGAGCCATATCAGTGTCTTCGTTCGAGCTCGTCCGCCCACATCCGCTCCGCTCCATCACAGCTTCTATGATGCCGTCAAGTGCTTTCACTCACAGCAGCTCGCATGGCGCATGCTCTCGTGGGCACCGCTGCAACGCTGCTGCCGTGGTCTCGCGCTCGCAAGCACAGCTGCATCTTGCATTCGCTGCTAGCTTCTCAGCTTGTCACTGTTGGTATAGAAAAAATACTATAGCAATGGACATAAGCTAGGCCACCATCATGACAGTGATAAGCTGCTACAAGATCAATTAAGCTGCTACGAGATCAGGTGCCAGAACATGTTTTGCGTGAATGTGCGCAATATTTTGCGTTATCCAGATGTGCTTTACTTCAAGGCGCCTGAGCAATTTAAACCTAATTGAACACCAGGGGAAAAAAACTACGACTGGGCCTCGTCAAAGATAGAATTTACCATTTGATGTTAGCTCGCCGAGCAACACCACCGTGTGTATCTAACGCCCAAAAAACTGGAAGGTTTGCAACTCGCAATACCAATGGGTCGCAAGTAGATGCAACGTGTCTTTCATTCAAATAACAAGCCTAATACAAGCCAAAATCGAAAATATCAACAGTAATGACTGCCACCATTGGGCTAAGTTACCAGAGTAACGATAACGTTGAGGGCCATGAAACCATCTTGGTGAATAAGATAAACTCACATACTTGCAACAAATAACATTCTGATGCAAAGTGCTTCACTAAGGTTCTAAAGCTGAAACGGAATGAAAAGTATTTGATGCCAGGTTGCTTGTTCAAAACATGAGACACAGCTAAAACCTTTCATTCTGAATTGGACACTACAAAGCTGGGTAGCTCATTTCAGAGGAATGAAACGCGACGAGTGGGTGGCACCAATACCAGGCCTACCGTGCTTCACAGGCTTGTAGGAAAGGGAGAACTCAGCAAGGTAATGGCCAATCATCTCAGGCTTGATCTCAACCGAATTGAAGGCCTTGCCATTGTACACACCGACGATGCTTCCAATCATCTCAGGAACAATGATCATGTTACGAAGATGGGTCCTCACTGGCTCTGGCTTCTCACCAGCAGGAGCATCCTTTTTCTGTTCAGGGGCAGTGAACAATATCATGAGGACACTTCAGAATTACAGTCAAACAAATACTATTTGCAAAAAAGAAAGAAACAAAACAAACATATATCAATAGCCAGTATGCTATGTACAAAGCTATTCATTTATCAGTCCACATGAGTACATGTTCAGGTCTTACATTTGAGTGAGGCAAATGATTTGAACAAACCTAACGAAATTTAACAAAATGCATCAACTTGGCATTTCAGAATAGTGTCTACAATTCAAGTCTATCTAAATTGATAATTCAGGGCTATATCTATAATTGATATAATGCTTGAGTGAACTTGCAGCATCCATCATTTTCAAATAAAAGTGGCAGAACAGAATATTCGCAAGTAAATATAACTTATTCCATTTAACACATCATCTTTTATAAAAAAACATTTAAAGCCAAAATGTCAGCAAATCAGTTACAAATCTAACTTATAGCAATCAATTCTTTCAAGGCACGTTGAAATAGCACAATATGGCCAGATGGGTTCAGCTAAT
Source organism: Eleusine coracana subsp. coracana (assembly GCA_032690845.1). Classification (NCBI taxonomy): domain Eukaryota; kingdom Viridiplantae; phylum Streptophyta; class Magnoliopsida; order Poales; family Poaceae; genus Eleusine; species Eleusine coracana. The sequence continues at coordinate 6,847,525 of CM064430.1, forward strand.
GATCCAATATCATGAATATGAAGAAACAACACAACAAGAAGCTCCAAATTCAGATATCAGATAATAGGATTAAATCATTTTAATCGACACAAAATTTCCCAGCTTCATATTCACCAACAAAAAACGATAAACATGACTGACAAAACACTAACAAACATAACGTAAATAATCATGAGAACGTAGCAGATCCACCTATAGGCCAGACAACATGAAAGAAGCATCTAAAAAGTAAGAATGGAAACTGACCGCCTTGCGGAGCTTCTTGATGAGCGCCATGGGCTTCCTCTTCAGGCCCCTCTGAAACCTAGACGAATGAAACGTCATACCGGATCCAGACCGGACACATCAACGAAAAATGCAGATCACAGCTCAATTAGCTCAAGACACAGCAGCAATCGCAATTACCTTCTGCGGGCGCGCGCGGGGAAGAGCTGGACGAGGTCGTCGGTGGACATGTCGAGCAGCGCGTCGAGGTCCACGCCGCGGTAGCTGTACTTGCGGAACGTCCTCTTCTTGGGCTGCGCTCCGGCGGCGACCTCAGTCTCGACATCGACGTCCGCCTGCGCGAGAAGAGGAGAGACGAATCAGTGCCTATGTGAGCCCGACGGACCGGGCTGGATCCGAGAGAGAGTGAAGGTTCTGAGTAGGGGAACTCACCATGGTTGATGCTGGTCGGAGCTCGAGGGAAGCGGCGGCGCGAGGAAGCGGAGCGGCGGCGGGCGGCGGGTAGGGTTTAGAGGAAGGGGCGTGCGGGAGTGGGAACTTATATATAGCTGCGCCGCTCGTGGTGGTGAGGGGGCATTCGCCCAGTGAAATGGGTCTGGACTGAATAGGCATTGTGGGCCGTATTTTTGGTGGGTCGTGTATTTTTGATGGGCCGTATGTTATTATAAAGGTATGGCCCATCTATGCGTTTTACTGTTCTGCCCAACAGAGCTCGCGAGAAATGCAGGGTGTGTTTGTTTCACTAAATTGGATTGGATAGACTTGACAGCACCATCCAATCCAGTGTTTGATTTATGGTCAAGGTGGATAAGACTGGATTGAGAAGAGAATATTCTCTTAAGATCTTGGATGAGCTCATCCAGTAAAATTAGTCGGATGAGCCTGTTCACGTTGTGTCACGGTGATACTTACTAAAATAATTAGACATTGTTAGCATAATTTAATATTAAATAATAATTTTTATTATAATATTATAATTGATAAGCATTACGGTGTTGATTAATATATTATGGAAGCTCAATCATACTAGGATTAATGATGATTAGTATATTTTATTATTAATAAAAAATATTATGATAAAATTAAGATCAATAGGTGTTAGAATATATTAATTAGTGTATAGTTAATTATTAATAATTAATAATAAAATATATAATTTTATTATTTGATCTTATACAGTTCATTCTTATCTATTCAACCAAACACGAAACTGGATCATCCTATCCACCTAATCAAACATATAACTTGGATCATCCTATCTAGAAAAATGTGGATGACCATATCCAATCCAATCTTGCCCTCGAAACAAACATATCCGTAGCTTCTTTAAAAAGGATGTGAAAATATGCCCCACTTTTTTTTTTGTACCAGCGGAGGCAAATATGCGCCACTTAATGAAAACCTTAAAACATGCTTCGTGAATTATCTACACAAAAGCCAAAAGGATAATATACATATACACCACTATTACCTGCCTCCAGTTTTTTTATTAATATCGTTAGGATAGTAATTTTAGTTCAAAGATTATTAAAAATTGGAGGAGGTAATTATGCTGGACTTCATATTCTTTTCACTGTTTTTGGGCGTCAGGCAAAAAACCCAAAATCATAGTCAAGGGATACATGGAATCAATTTGCACGCATGACATATTATCTGTAATTAAGTACTCCCTCCATTCAATATTATATGACACTCTAGCCTTCTCAAGTTTTCTTAAATTATAAGACACCCTCGCTTTTCAATGCACCTTCTCCCTTCCTAATACACCTCTATCTCTATCTCTCTCCTCCTCGTTTCCTGTGCACTCACCTTTTTCACCTCTCTTTAGTTCCCGTGTTTGGAACCAAAACATTATATAATGTTGAACGGAGGGAGTATGAAAATACCCAGCAAATTCCACATGTTCTATTAAACTTTCATATACTATTTATAAGCTCTTAATTGTTTAATAAAAGTTTTCTATCTATCATCTCAGTTTATTCAAAGAATAACTCTTCCTCAAAGTAGTGAAGAAACTCATCTGTTCAAAGAAGAATCATTCCATGCAACAAAAAGATGTAAATAGTGTAATTATAAGAATAACATAGTGGACAATCCGTTGTAATGAAAAACAAAATGATATACTAGGATTAATTTTTTCAAAAGTTTATGCAAATATTAATTTCCTGACTCCAACACTATGAGAATTCATATAGGAAAGTGTGTATATATATACAACCTCTAAATATCTCCTCAGCCATATGGATGTGGTGTCTCTACAACAACAAAGAAGAAAGATGATACGCTGTGTTAGGTCCCTTCTAAGAACAAGTACAATGCTGCCATCTCATACATGACATGTAATTTTGATACAATTTTATTGAATGAATTATAAATGGACATTTTAGTTGTCTCATATTTTACTTATATAACTTACTAGGACTTATACAATGATATAAAAGTTGTCTCATACACCAAGTTTTAGTGCATAAAGTCATTTGCTTCGATCCTCTTTTTTTTATATCATCAATAATCCTACATAGCAATATATAAGATGGCTTACATATAGCATTGTATATGTCTTTAGCAAAACTTTTAGAGAAGCATCGGCTGCAGGGTTATGACAAAAGTTGTAAAAAAAATGACTTCTTCGTTTTCTCTCTCCTACCAAGTATAAAATGTCCCTAGAACTACCTACATGCATTGTTATTAAGAAGTCGTTTGTCAAGTGTTCTTTTTAAACAACTTTCGCTTTAGGAGAACAGTTATTTCACCAGATAAACTACCGTTAAAGCCATTTTAGTATGATTCCACACCCACCAAACACATCCTTATAGTTTTCATGGGATGTTGCAAAACTAAACTCCCCTCCTAGCTACTAAAATTTAGTAATATAACTAATGTGGTTAAGGCAAAGACTAAAACTGAAGTATAACCTAATTATAAGCTTCATGATTATTGATGATTAAATCCTCAAGGTATGAATATTTTAGTGATAGATGACAATTATGAAATTATAGGCTAATATTTACACGAGTATTATGTATGTAGAAATTATCTCTAACTCTACTATAAATTATATGGATGATGGTTGCCTTGGCAATTAATGACAATGACCACAAGGATGAAGTTTGATGAGTTTGATGGAGTCCAAGGATTAATGAAGGTGGATTAAGACTAAGAACAAGCTAGGAGCAAGTGTTGATAACACTTGTCTAGATATTAGGCCTTTGAGTCCATAGGAAAAACCGGACTATCAAGAGGGTCTAGGTCATATCTCTTAGGTCACATCTAGTCGATGATGTGCATGGATACTCATTGAAATCATAGATACTAGGTGGCGATAGAGAAGCCAAGGAGATGTTGGAAGAAGCCGAGAAATAAAGTCAAGCGAGGACGAGGAGTTTTAGCTTCTAGACGCAGTGATCGGATAGAGAGGTCAGTGGATACCGGACTGTACGGTCACTAGGAGATTAGGGAAGAGTCTGCAAGGAATCTATCTGCGCGATGTTCAATAGAGACCGGACGGTCTGGACTGTATGAAAGAGGCGTAGGACAGAGAGGACGCAAAATTGGAGCTCTCTCTGATCAGCACAAGGAAGAGAGACCGGACAGTCTGGTCTACTGACCGGACAGTTCGATCAGTATGAGATCAGTTGCGCACAGTGAAGCCAACGGCTCGGGGAGTCATTTTTTCTACTCCCAGGAGTAGCTACTCCCATATGTATATCTCACAATCTAGAGAGTATTATTACATACTTGATGTTTCTAAATATAGTATGTAGTTATACTAAAGGGTATGTGGATATACTTACTTTTTTGTTGTTGTGATACATGAAGTATGAAGACATACTTACTTTTATATAGCAGTAAATGCGATATATGTTCATATGTTTATAACTTAAATACCATTCAAAAATAATTATGGTTATCACTCTCAAAAATCATATTTTTATTATATATATAAGTGATTTTACCATGATCAATTCATGATAAATTAAATTTGCAATGGTATATAAGAAATTGGCCATTACTGTCGAGGTGATTACTGATTATTACAACAATCAGATTATTAAAAGAAAAAATGTCATGTTTTCTTTATTTTGAGGTAATGTCATGTTGTTTTCTAAAGATGACATTGATCATCGATCTTCTTGAAATTTTATATTCTGTTTTAAGCAAAATCCCGTTGACTATTAGAAACAAAAGCAAACTAATAACATGCTATTTTATATGAAAACGAAGTGACAAACAATATAAAGGGTACGATATATCTATTAGAACATTTTAGATTTTTTTTCATGTGCATTGCAGTTGACAATAATAGTATATTTTAAAAGGGGCAATAGCTCTTTTAACCACAGTCTCAAAGTTCAATTGTGACCTTGACATTGATTTTTGAATTTTGCATTTTATCATAATTAGAAAACTTGTAGGAAAATTACAAAAAACAAAATTTAGGGTCTATCTCACAAGTCACAACTATACTTCAAATCTGTGGTTGAAACATAATCGCTCCTTTTAAAATTAGCTTGTAGCAAAATCAATACTTTAGTATCTTTTGATACATAGCTTAAATGCCAAAAGACTTAGGGTTTGTTTGGTTGGGCTTTTAGGTGTTGTGGCTGTAGGGAAAAGTCAAAAGCCAAATCAAAGGCTATGGTTGTGGCCTCCTGCTTTGTGCAAAAGTAGCTTTTTTGGTAGTAGCAATTTCACAGCAGGTCGAGACTAGCTTTCAGAGGCTGTGGGAGAGAACTTCGATAAATTTACCCATATCTGCCATTGGTAAGTGAATAACGGTTTGATTCTAGGCCCGACGAAAAAAAGAACTCCTCCGTCAGCCACCTCACGAGCATCGACACGGGCATGCTCCGCCGCGGGCGAACTCCGCATTCCACTACTCTAGGTAGGAGCTCTACCGCCTCCGCGAGCGTCGACACGGGCATGCTCCGCCGCGTTCGAACTCCGCGTTCCACTACTCTAGGCAGGAGCTCTACCGCCTCCGCGAGCTCGGTCATCTGCTATCGTGGGCGCACTCCCGTAGCCGCAGGCGAAGAGGGCGGCGACGGCGGGCGCACATGGGGGAGACCGCGATGGCGGGCATGTGCGGGGGAGGAGGGCATCGGGGGAAACGGTGGCACCAGGATCTCGCGGGGGAGGAGGCGGTGGGCTTGCTTGAGGAGGGCGGTGTCGAGCGTGGGGGAGGAGGATGGCGGCGCTGGGCGTGGGAAGAGGTGGAGGGCGGCACCGGGCGTGGGGGAAGAGGATGGCGGCACCGGGCGCGGGGGAGGTGGAGGGCAGCACCGGTCGCAAGGGAGGAGCAGGACAGCGTCAGGCGCGGGGGAGGAGGTGGCGCCGTAGAGGAGAGAGAGAGAGAGAGAGAGAGAGAGAGAGAGAGAGAGAGAGAGAGAGAGAGAGAGAGAGAGAGAGAAGGAGCTGACGAGCGTTGGAGAAGAAGACTCTTGATCTGGCGTGTTGGAGAAGAAGCGGGCTCACAGACATGTGGGACTCGTTAGCAGCTTCTTTTCTAAAAAGCCACAATCACTCTACCAAACAGCTTTCAGCTTTATTACAGTTCACAGCTCATAGATGTTTTTTTTTCACAACCATATTCAACAACAATTTTTTCTCATAGCCAGAGTCAAACCAAACACACCCTTAGTTGAACGTCATGACCAGAAGTTAAGTGAAACTCTTCAAGTAGGAGAAAATACATTACCAAAAGAAATAATATTTGTTCACAAAAAAATAATATCACCGTACCAAGACTTAGTAAAACTTTCAATGTAAGGAAATTGAACTTTAGAACACAGGAAAGAAATTCGCACGGGTGGAGACGGAGTGGTCTGCGATAATACCGAGCCCTGTCAAAATTGGGAGAAACTAACGACGTGCTGCAACAGCAATCCAGTTGAGAATGGCGATTCTTAGGTTCGAGAACGTAGAACATGAAGTAGAACCAAAAGGCAAAAGTTGCATCTTTCTGATGGAGTTGAGAGGACCGTGTCTGTTCAGTTTATTTTAGTGCACATATTCAGAGTGCGTTTGGTACAGCTCTAGATTCAACAAGAATAAAAAATGTTTTAGATTCAAGCTAGAAATATTTTACAATATGAGTTTTGGAAAAATCACTAAAAATGTTTGGCCATTGATCCACAATAGGTGAAGAGTTTTACAAAATAAACTAGAATCACTTGAACCACCTATTTAGGTGATTCTCATTCCTACTTTAAACTGAGAAACGTTTTAGAGTTATTCGAGTAAGAAACATTTTAGATTTTAACTGTTTGGAGCTGATCAATTAATTCAGATCAGAATCTGAAATGTTTCTTTCATCCAAACGCAACCTCAGTTTCATTTCTTAGCAATGCGGTATGAGTTACACGAGAGTTGAAGGCATTGTTTGAAGTTCATTTTTCGTGTAACATGGTGTATAATTAGGTGCGTAAACTTGGAGTTGGAAGCTAGACGAAGAATTGAAGCTAATGACTTCTAAAGATAGGTAGATTGAAGGAATATAAATGTAGAAATCTAGTGAATCAATGATGGAGGTGAATGTGCATGCAGTACCGAAGCTTTAGGCTCAGTAGCCGTTGCGACATAGGTGCATCGTTCGATACATTTTGCTTCCGTCTTGTGTTGATTAGTCCTTAGGTCAGTTTTAGTGGATCTTTTCATAAGCATAAAATATTGTGTTATATATGTATTTTTTGCTGATATGGCATGATAGTTATAAAAAAAGAGAAGGTTTTCTTTCATCCCATATGAGAGGCCTTTCATTAGGATGAAAAAATATTGGCTCACTTACCTAAAAACATGTTTTAGAAAGAGTGCAATGAAAGGGTACATTGAAATTGGCCTTAGTGTTTACAAATACACCATATAGAAGTGGCACAGAACATGACACAGTGAAAACTTAGCTCTCTGCGGAGAGGGCTCTGGAAGTGAGCACAATAAATACTCTCTCCATTTCAAAATTGTTATTGCCATTTATTTTTTTCATTATCTTTGATCATTTATCTTATTTAAAATATTTATTTAAATTTGAAAAGTTATAATTTATATTTAAATTTTATCTAATGATAAAACAATTATGAGAAAATATATGATATTTTTTGAAGCCTTTTGAATAAGACGAATGGTCAAAGATAATGAAAAAAATCAATAATAATAATAATTTTGAACGGAAAGAGTATGTGTCGAGAAAGAACATGTAGAAGAAGAGCAAATTCCTTCTCCATCCGTATAACATTTACTCTTCTCTTCTCCGCCATAAAAGAATATAGATTCCGTTCTCCGCCATCAGATTGAATCCTTTGATCCCGTATGCATCACTTCCGTCATTTAACAATTATACATGTCTTCAAGTTACAAGACGACTGTCATCTACGTCAGTTGCTACATACCTCCAACTTAGTTCATAGCTGCCATTTATGTTTCTTGTGGTCCTGAACCATGAAACTGAAAAGAAACGATTTTTCTTTCGAAGAACAATTATACATGTCTTCAAGTTACAAGACGACTGTCATCTACGTCAGTTGCTACATACCTCCAACTTAGTTCATAGCTGCCATTTATGTTTCTTGTGGTCCTGAACCATGAAACTGAAAAGAAACGATTTTTCTTTCGAAGGTTGGATGTAACTATAAGCATGAGGAACTAGCCGTTCCGGTTCAGTTTAGCCAATTTCTGCCGCACATCGTGCTTGTTTTTCTTGTTACCTGTAGCGTGAAGCAGGGGTAGATCTAGAGGGATGCATTGGGTACAGTGTCCCCACTCCCCCTAAAAAATTCTACAAACTATTATGTACATATACTTGTCAAAAATAAAGTGTTTAAGCCTAAATGCCTGGAGAAGAGAAAAAGAAAGGAAATATAATGATGTTTATCTTTTTTGGGTAGAACCTATGCTTTTGTACTCCTATGTTTGAAATGCTAGATGCACCACTGGCATGAGCTCGATGGGGTCATCGTCGAGCCCGCACGCACCGGGCTACCTTACGATGATGAATAACAACATGGTATTCCTTGACGGTGACCAGCTCGGAGCCGTCGTCATCCCATCTTGCTCACTTTGCCGTCCTCATCGTTTGTGGAGGTGAAGGTGGAGGGCACCTCTTTTATGGCGTAATTGCTAGTGGCAAGCATTCTCGAAGAACTGCGAGTACGTGGATGAAGTGCACGTGCTGTATAGGGGGTGGAGCCAGAAATCAACATTGAGGAGGGATAGAAAATGAAACTTACAGTTTGAGAGGGATCAAATCCTTTTTTTTTAATTTTATGATAAATTTTAGTGTGCAAACAAATGGTGCATGAAGCATAGGGGGGAGGCCCCTGCTCGCGCCTCAGAATTGGGAGTGTTTGGCATGGCTCCGCTCCACAGTGGAGCGGCTCCACTCCAAAACTCCAGTGTAGAGCTGCTCCACTATGGAGTGGAGCCATGCCAAACATCTCAGCTCCACAAAAACATGGTCAAACATGTAAAACAGAAAATATGTTTTCTTCATGCTTTCCGTCTCCACTGGCCCCTTCCTCCTCGTCTCCACCTACAACTTCCTTTGCAGATGAGCGGCGCAAATCGAAGCAATATGGCATGAATCAAAGTTGGGTACGAATTGGAATCGGGGCGGCGCGAATCGGAGTTGGAGGAGGAGGAGTGGTTGCCCAGCTGCCTGTTGATGCTATGAATCGGAGTTGGAGGAGGAGGAGTGGATGTCTCCGCCCTCTCGGTCCTCCTATGTCGCTGCCGCCCCCGGTCCTCCTCTGCTGCCGCCGGCGCTCCCACACCATGCCTGGCGCTCGCACTCAGCCCTGCCAGTTGCGAGGAAGCCCAGCTCGACCTCCCGCTCCGGCTCGACCACCACGACACTCGTGGAGAGGAGGGCCGACGCGGGGTGGGCGGGGAGAGGCTCGCCGCGGGGAAGGCAGGGAGGAGGGCCGGCGGGTAGGGCAGGGAGGAGGCTCGGCGCGGGGGCGGCGGGGAGGAGATCCGGCGGGGGAACACCGGGGAGAAGGCTCAGCGCGGATGGCACTGCCGAACGAGAGAGGAGCTAGCGAGAAAGAAGAACGAACCACTTTTTGTGTAGGCGGTGGCAGTGTGGGTAATTTCTTGCAACTCCACAGTTTCCTAGTCTTTGGAGCTAGGTTTTAGGCGGTCTGAGAAAATAAACTATAGCTCCTCGAACTCTCTAGAGTTGGCTGCTCTAAAAATTTTCGGAGTTGACGTGTTTGACTGGCTCCAATCCGCTCCTAGTTGGAGCTCGGCTCTGGAGCCATGCCAAACACCTCCTTACTCCTCTCCTGGTGTTGCGGTTCCTGGAGTCACCATTCTAGCAATAGTGCGCAAACCAGAACACCTCGCATGCAATGTCGATCAGTGCTAGCATTGAAGTAACTTTAATAGCCATCTAATGAAAATTGAGTTAGAGGGTGCAAATACCATATTTTTTCAGTCAGTTGAAAGTTTAAATAATTTACCATCGCTTTGAGCCTTCGTACTAGATCTAACATTTTATAAAAGATAAAAAATCTATAGTTTATATGTCAACATATTTTTTATTCTTTTACTAATATATATAATTCTATAAAAATAAATATTAGTATAAATCTAGTACAACTTCAACTATTTTCAAAGTGAGTAAAACTTTTGATAACTTTCAATAGAACCTGAATGTTCATTGATAAGTGAGTAAATACTGATGGAATGGGTGCAAACACCTCCCGGATAGCATGATTCATAGGTAGTTGCACACACCACCCTCTTGGACTCTCGGTGGTATCAGTTTTTTTTTAAATACCTGATGTTCATCTATCTATTATATATATATTTGACCAACAAAAGGAGTCACCACGTTCGCTCTCAAACGCTAGAAATTATCACATTAATCAGAGAAAAAAAAAAGAAAAAATTACCCACCACTATCATTATGAAAAACTTAGACAAAAATACTCCTTCACGGAATTGTAAAATTCCCCACCGTTGAGAACTGTAAAATTATCCACCGTTACCATCTATGACTGACTAATCATGATTATAGAAAGGTAAAAACTAAAGAATAGACTAAGCTTCCACACCATACCAACACGTGTAGCGATAGGACTCTATAGGCCATAGAATTTAGACTTTGTATCTTACGTGTACTGGATGTCTGGATTATGGCTACCATGGTGCCCTTGCTCCTGTTTCGTGCAGCGTTGCACACGCGCCTACTTTCCTATGATCTCAGTAATCACCGGCCAACCTGCACTACCGACAAAGCGGAGGAACAACGGGCTTCGCCACGGTCATATACTCGCCCAGCAGCTGTGACCTCTAATTCCCAGCCGTCATGACATGCAGATCACCTAGCTAGAGTTCATGATCTGGGTGAAGCCCTAGAGAAAAAAAAACGTGTTGCCATCACCAACGCCACTGCTTGGTACACGTCTCATAAAATCATGCCTGAGAACATTGATCGTTTTGATCTGCCTCTAGATCACATAAATTAGCCATGGCTTTTAATTGCCGTACAATATCATCACCTATGTAAAGGAATATAATGTTTCTCTATACTTTTTCAGGGTTGGAGTCCTTGGCTCACGCCTTAGCATATTGAACAACAGTATTGAAAAAACCAAAGATGTGTTGGCTTGGTTGATTGGTTCGTATTCAGGAGAACACGAAATGAGCTCAACCTTGCTAGCACTTCAGCGGATTAGCTTCCTAGGTCTGAAAAAGTGAAAATAAACCCACGCTGCCACTAATTATGTGATTAAGCCCAACGTTTGCTCAGCTACGGCAGCACAAAAAAAATATTTGCTCTAGCATTAGGGGAGGCCACGGCCCCTGCTGGCCCCTCCCTGGCTCCGTCACTGGCCAAGGTGAGATTTATTTTCGAATGCAAGTTCACATTCATTTTTATATTTATAGATACTAATTGTTATTTATATCACAGGATTGTGAAATTTGTGCTGCAAATATATAATGCAAAGTATAAAATTAGTCAAAATTTATAGTTAATAATCTATTATAGTCATGTTTATTTTGTTTGGCTGGCCCCACCTATGGAAAATCTCTGGCTCCGCCCCTGAGTTGGATTGAGCCTAAAGCGCCTTTTTATTTCTCTATGCCAACAAGAATATTGAATCCTCCCTTGCAAAGGGCATATATGGCTTGCTGTTGAGCTATCATGAAGCATGCGACTAACATATTTGTTGAGTAATGTTCAAACATGTTCATTTTGCTTCCTTTATAGAATACACGAGAGTTTCATCCATTATTCTTTTCCACTGACGTAAGCCAATTCTACATGACAAGTTTTCAATATGTACATAGTATAAGTTAAAGATTTTTTCTATGCAAGATGTATGATTCAAAAAATAATTCAAATATTTTATCACATAATTTGATTACCAACAAAATTTTAGAATTTCCCTTCTAGCGGCATATGATGGGCTTTGAGCTATCATATGTATGTCTAATTATAGTGATATACAAACTAAAAGAAAAAAACAATACAACAATAGATATACACATTGACTATAGGTAGTTTCCAAATATTATCTCCATAATAAAATGTGAGGCGAAGATACAAAATACTAGAATTGTTTTAATATTAAAAAACAATCATGTGGAATACATGCAAACGAGAAATCCTAAATAAGTAACATAAACAAAGATATACTCACATAATTTTTCCATAAAATTAAAAAAACAAATGCTTTCCTTTGAAAAGTATAATATGTTAAATAATTTAAAGTATAATATAAGATTAAGAAATCTTAGTTAATTTCCAAATAGATATTGAGACTAGCCAATGCGAGGGTAGGTTATGTATGTCTAATTACAGTGATATACAAATTAAAAGATAAAAAACAATGCAACAATAGATATACACATTGACTATAGGTAGTTTCCAAATATTATCTCCATAATAAAATGTGAGGCGAAGATACAAAATACTAGAATATTTTTAATATTCAAGAAAAATAATCATGTGAAATATATGCAAACCAAAAATCTTAAATAAGAAACATAAACAAAGATATACTCACATAATGTTTCCATAAAATTAAGAAACAAACGCTTACCTTTGAAATATATAATATGATAAATAATTTAATGTCTAATATAAAATTAAAAATCTTAGTTAATTTCTAAATTGATATCGACACTAGCCGCACAAATGCGCGGAGTAGGTTAACTAGTTGATATGTATTGGGGTCAAGTCGGAGCATGTCCATCAAGCTAATACAACAGCAAAGTTTATAACTCATGGGGGAGAAGAGATTACACCATGACACAACGAGAGATATGCCACTCTGCGGGCACTGATAGAATACAGGAGGGCATTTATTTTTATAAGCGATTAGTAAACGTTTGAGGTGAGAGGGGTGTTGAGTTATGTTCTAAATTCATTGTACATTGGAGGCCGACTTCTGATGAAGTGAAGCGGAGATCCGTCGCCGGAGGCTTGGGCCGTAGCGAAGCGGAGGCAGAAGTGGCCCAAGAGGCCCGACCCATGGATGCCTGGAGGGGGTGCGGGGGGGCTGGCCCCCCACGGTATAGTACATAATCTTGTTTAGGGTTTTACCGAGAGATCATTATCTTCTTGTAAGTCGTCGTTTTCTCTTCGGCGTTGTAACCCCAACTCCTGATAGTAAAGTTTTGCTGGCTGGTGTCCGTGATTTTTTTCCCTTCCACTTTAGTAGGGTTTTCCACGTTAAATCTCATGTCCTTTGTGGTTGATTTCTTTCTTCTTTATTATATTTACGGCATTGGTTTATAACAGGAGGGAGGGAGGGCAGCTTGTTGAAGGCCACGTCATTCCAGTGTTTTCACACATTCCATCAGTATAAATGGATGAATGAGTCATAGTGCGTCGAGGAAATGGATTGAGGGCGGAAAAGTTCCCAAAGTGCAGCGATGGAACAGTATTGTAGTGATGGTATGCCAACGTGGTTCCAGAATGCCCCGGCAAAAGGACAGCCGGAAATGATGTGCTGGTTGTACTTCATGGTGAGAGCAGAGGGTGCAGGTTACATCATCGATAATATTCTTCTTGAACAAATTAGCTTTGGAATGGATTAGATCCTAGGAGAGCAACCATATGAAGAATTGAGCTTTGGGAGGTGATCGATTATGCCGGTCAAGTTTGAGGAATTCCGGCAGGTGGTCACTATCAATGTGTTAGAGAAGCTTGTACACATCAGTAGTTTTCGGCTTGCAGTCGGCAGAAGATTGAAGAAAGGAGAGAGGCGTCGACCAGGCTCTGCAGTGAATTGAACAGCCAAGAGCGGAGCACTCATCTCCGCCGTTGCCAACAGGGAGAGGCGAGGAACCAACATCGACAATAAGCCATGCTGCATGATCTGGCGGACAGATATGGCTTTCGTGCGGGCGTGGTTGTAGAGAGCAGAGAATTAATATGAAGAACACATTTCCAGTTTACAACAGATTGAGGTTCCAAAATATAGGGACATAAAAAAGAATAGGAACATGATCAATGCCAGTTTTAAATTGACGTGCTTTATCTCTTCTCTACAACCTATTAAGGGAGGTGAGGTCGTCTAAAGCAAAATTTTCGTGTCCATGAAGCTGTACGCACGCCTTGGTCTTCGTTTATCGTTTATCGTTTGGAATTCGGTGATTTTTATCCGACACTGTTTGGAATTCGGTGGTTTTTATCTGACACTGTATCGATCGATTTAGCCGAAACCGATCCGATTCTGATCAATAATTCATCTCGAACTGCTTAAATATTCATGCCAGAGTCAAACATAGTTACCAGATCCGTTAAATATTGTCTGGAAGGAAGAAATCATCAAGTTTTTGTTTGCGTTAGGGTTTCGTTCCAGCATAACCCAATTTTGACTTTCATTGACGACGATATCTCCCTAGGTGAGTTCGCCATACTTCACTCTCTGTTTTCGAAGTGTTTACTTCGAGTTTTGGGCGCCGTGGCGCCGCGGGTGAAGCTCCGGCCACTCCCTCTGATGGCGCCGCCGTCTCTACCGAGGACGGCACCGCCGCACGCCGCCGTGATTGACAACGGCCGTACATCTCGCGATCAGTGGCTGTAGTTAAATCGAGCTTACCCCTTCGCCAGTTCAAATTTAGGCCATTTGATCTGTGTTCAGCGGTCAGGATTGAAGGTTGTGTAATCGGTCCACCATGGACCGGTGGACCATGGACATTGACTGGTCCATGGACTCAGTTCATAGCTTTTTCTGCTCAACGTTTACTGAGAGGTCCCTATAGTTAAGAATATTCCTGTATCCGGGCATAAAAACGTTTTCTATAGTAGTTTATAGATGTGTTGTTATTTTGCGAAAAGATCCCGATACTTAAGTATAATTATTTAATTTAATATAAAAACGAAGGAATGAAACATCCTGAACATGGATTCTTTACAAATAAGTCCCTGTAGTTTACAATATTTGTGTCAGTTCGTGAAAAGTTTTGTTTGTGTAATCCAGGAGGTCTATATTTTGACAATATTTTGCAAAAAGGTCCCTATAATTAAATAAAATTACATAAATCCTTTAATCCGACACTTTACATTTTGTGAAAAGGTCATTATGCTTTAATATAATTATTATGTAATAATGTATCCAGAACATCTACAAAAAGTTTTTTATGATAATTTATAATTAAAATGACATAATACCTTATTTTCAACTTATGTTGCAGGTTGCAGCTTGATTGGATATATACATGAGTGGTGAGACAGACCTAAGTTTTTGTCCCTGACATATCAAACAACTCCAGCACACCTGATAATGGTGCAATTGTTGATTGTAATATGGAACTTTTAAGGCAAAAGGATAGAGGACAAAAAAGACAAGAGAAAACAATTGACCGATGAGAAAAAGTCAGAAGAAAATAAAAAGCGCCGTGAAGAGTATGAACAAAAGAATGTGAAATCAGGTTTTATTTCGTTTACTTATATACTTATTATATTATAATCTTAATTTTTTAATTCAGTTGTATAATATTTAATTTTTTAAAATAACTAAATTTTCAATTTTCAAATACAAGTTTTTCAGATAAATTTTTTAAAATTTAAAATGAAGGCTTCAGCTTGCGAAAACAATCTGATTGGTTTTTACAGTGACAACTTCTCATAACAGTGTAGAACTGCCATTTAAAAAAATACAACAACAGAAATGAACATCCATAACACACGCAAAATAGTGAATCAGTTAAGTGCAAGTGATTGACATGATCACTATCGTTTTTTACATAACCGTACTCTAATCATTCACAAAATCCTGAAATTTCAATTACAAATTGTTATCAGTTGCAAGTACATGAGATTCTAGGATCTGAACTCTCTAAGAGTCGGCTTTTAGCATTGATAGCTGCTATTAATCACTCCATTCCTTGAATCACCATACTAACTGTCTGCAGAAATTTTGACATAAAATAACCTGTATGTGCCATTAATCATATATGGTAAGAATACTTGTAGTTGTCCAATAACAGATTGGAAAACTAAAAGTTAAACAAAATAGTGATTCAGTTAAGTGCAAGTGACTGACAAAATACCACTCAGACTAACATAACTATCGTCAGCTCATAAAGCACATGATTCTTAACCGAGAATCCAGTTTCAACAATTCAAGATGAATTCAGTAGCAACATTATCAGTTATTTTGACAGTTGCTATTAGTCGCTCCATTGCTTGAAGAACCATAGTAACTGTCTGCATAAATTTTAAAGCACATTATAAGAGTATGTTAGAAAGAAGGTATGTAGCAAAAGATGAATTAAAAATTAGAATTTATTTTTGTGTTTTCATTGCATTCTTTTAATTGTTCAATAACAGAATGGAAAATTATAAAAGTAAAATTTACATGGTGATGCATACATGCACAAATTGAAAGCATAATTGTCAACAATAAAATTTTCGATATTATAAAGAAAGTCACAGCTAAATGACTGTAGTAACAGCTAACTGAATGTAGCTCCATATATTAGATATTTTCTGTGACGAAACTCATATATTCAGATTTGATTTGAGTCTTTAACCTAACATTTTGTTTAACCTCAATGGATGTGTATGCACACAAGCATCTGACTGATTAATTCCACTATCCTTTGTACCAGCAAATAATAAGAGAGTTACCAGAAAAAAATAAGAAAGAGTTAACAGAGGAACAAAAGGAGGCAAGGCGAAAATATGCTAGGAACTATTATGCTACGATGACACCAGAGCAACGTTTATCCAGAAGGCAGAAACAAGTAAAACCAGAAAGTCTTCAAAAAAAGAGTGCACGCAAAATAAAACAAAGGGATGCTTTGTGCTCAGATTCTATTGCAATGGAGAATCCAATGTTTGTTCCTGAGTTGGTATTTCCAGATGGTTCAACCCAACAGATATTTCCAGATGGTTCAACCCAAGAGATATTTCCAGATGGTTCAGCCCAAAGGGAGCCTAATCCCAACACAACGACAGAACCTTTTGACATTTCAATGTTAGGTCCCACATGAAGACCTCTTTACATTCCATCTATTCCAGATAAGACCAAGGATAATGACATGGAAAATGCAACAGATGTTTCACATGTCACACGCCATCAAAATGTTCCACATGGTGAGAGACAAGCGTGGCGTGTGCGTCGAAATGAGCATTTCCAGACCCATAAATTACCATATGACGAGCCGGCTGGCTGTCATACAACAGATATGGATGACAACAGTAATCTTATTAAATGCATTTTTACATCTTTTATATATTGTGGTCTTGTCATCTATATTCTCAAAAAGTCTTTGGATGTTTTGTAGGAAATTCTACTTCAACTACCGCAAAGGACATTTCAACTAAACCACAAACCACGATGAATGATGATTCTAATTTACATGACCTATCTGGAGTTGACGAGGAAAGAGTCATATATGAGAATGACTTAGAAGATGATGATGATGAGCACATATGGCTTGGACAAGGTAATTAGTGTGAGATGATTTGTTCCTTTCACACTATTTATTTATTTAACTGATTTTATAACTGACTGTGTGTATGTGTGTATCTACAGATGAGGAAATTGCAGTGGATGTAAATCCCAACATGCAAAGTGATGTTTGTAGTTCAACTAGCTCATGTGATACGGATCCCTACGACATTGTATATAGCAACCTTCCTAAGGACGTGCACAAGCTGGAACCCAAAAACAATTGTAACCATTGCGATGCAAAGCATTTCCAGTTTGAGACGGATGGTTTCTGTTGCTGTAGCGGGGAAGTCAAGCTAGCTGAGCAACAAACACCACCTGAGATGGTGAAGCTATGGACATTGGAGGACTCTACATCCAGACACTTTCGTGATAATATCCAGTGGTTCAATGGACACTTCTCATTCACTTCACTTTACTGCAGCCTGGATGAAAGCACTATGAATGCAAAGAAGCACCCAATCTATACATTTCGAGCACATGGACAAATGTACCATAACATTCTTGGTTTTGAGAGACAAAGTGGGCTGGAACCAAGCCGTCTGAAACTGTACTTCTATGATAATGATCCTACCTTGGAGTTTCGCTATCATCGCGCTCATGAGGGTCAACAGAAGAAAGACAAAGAGGTTATTTCAATGTTGATCAACATAATGAAAGGGAACCCATACTCTAGCGAACTCAATATAATTGGTGATGTTACAGAGGTTGATGACTACCGTATAACAATTAATCTTGACCATCAAATGGATCAGAGGACGTACAATGCACCAACATCTTCAGAGGTTGCCGCTGTATGGGTCGAGGTAAGGAATGTGGCAAAACATTTTGATAGAAGTGTTTGCCTACAAGGTAAGGACCGACAAATTCATAATATTGGGTCATATCATGCATCATATGACCCTTTGTCGTATCCTTTATTTTTTCCTCGCGGTGAACCCGGATGGCACACCAATATTCCAAAATCTGGTTTAATATACGAGGAAGTTTTAGCCGAGTCAGCTAGAAAAAAAGCTGAGGGCAAAGAAGAAGATAAAGAAGGCAAGTATTTGCTAATTGCATCAATTATTAAGTCTACTTTGTTTTTGAAATACTCAGTTTGACATTGTTTTTACATTTATGACAGGATCTGGAGGTGGCCGAATGACTATTTCAATTCGAGACTATTATTGCTACAAGTTTCAAGATCGTCCGGGAATATTTAATCCAATATTACACGGGAAGCGTTTGTTCCAACAGTTTGCTGTGGATACATACATTAAGATCGAGAGCAACAGACTGGAATACATACGGACCCATCAAACTGAACTACCAGCCGACTTGTATCAGGGTTTGTGGGACAGTTTAGATGCTGGAGAGGTGAAAGCTGCCGCCGTTGGAAAATGTATTGTGCTGAACAAGTCGTTTATCGGGGGCCCGAGGGACAAGAGAAAACGCTATATGGATGCCATGGCGTTAGTTGGTAAGTATGGCAAGCCCGACATATTCCTAACCATGACGTGTAATCCGAGATGGGATGAGATCCAAGAAAATCTGTATCCTGGCCAGACAGCGGTGGACCGTCCAGATTTGGTTGTCCGTGTGTTCAGGGCGAAGCTCGAGGAGATGAAGAACAAATTGTTCAAACAACATATACTAGGAAGGGTAAGAGCTCATGTGTACGTGGTGGAGTTCCAGAAGAGAGGCTTGCCATATGCCCATTTTCTGCTTATCATGGAAGGAAGGTACAAGCTGACTTGCCCAGAACAATACGATCGGCTGATATCTGCTGAACTCCCAGATGAGAAAAAGTACCCTATTCTTTACAACATGGTAACCGAACACATGATGCATGGTCCATGTGTCAGGCTAAATCCCAATTGCGCGTGCACAAAGGAACGTAAGTCTTGCAAGTGCAACTATTCACGCCAATATATTAATGCCACCATCCAAGGAAAATACTCCTACCCTTTGTATCGGAGACGGCGTAACGGGCGTCAAAAACTGATCAATAAAGTATGGATGGACAATCAATGGGTCGTTCCTTACAACCCATACCTACTACAGTACTTCAACTGTCACATTAACGTCGAGGCGTGCGGAAGCATCAAGTCAGTGAAGTATCTCTTTAAATACATATACAAGGGCCAAGATCGGGCATCAATCACTTTAGGTGAAGCAGGCAGTGCCGAGGACAAAGTGGATATAGATGAGATCAAACAGTACCGAGACGCGAGATGGGTTACTCCTCCGGAGGCTTTATGGAGGATTTACGGATTCAATCTGAGCGAGAACGACCCCCCTGTTCTGCAGCTGCAGCTACATCTTCCAGGAATGCACATGGTTGCATTCAAAAATAATCAAGATATCAAACAAGTGGTCAAGCACCAGGGAGTGGAGAAATCGATGCTTACAGAGTACTTTGAGAAGAACAAGAACGATCCAAAAGCACGAGATATCTTGTATAAAGACTTCCCAGAGCACTATACTTGGCAGACCAAAGGCAAGTACTGGAAGTCGACGGTGCGAGAATGCTACATGCAAGTAGGAAGGATCGTCCAAGCTCATCCTACAGAGGGGGAACATTACTACCTACGTGTCCTCTTGAATAACGTGACAGGAGCGACCTTATTTGAAGATCTGCGGACGATTGATAAAGTAACATATTCCACGTTCCGCGAAGCTGCAGAGAAACGTGGTTTGATCACTGGTATTAGTGTTTGGTGAACCCATGGATGTTCGTCAACTCTGGGATAAGCACTATGAGGCATTATCAAAAGACTACCGTCGTGTTAATCCTTCCAAGACCGCGGTAGAGCAGTTGGTCCTCATTGATATAAAAGACATGCTACGGTCCATGGGAATGGAAATAACAAAATTTGATACACTGCCCAAAGATCGATGGCTCCCATGACATGGCGAAAGGTCTTGAAAGAGAGATCTATGAGGAGTTGACTGTTAAAATAAATGATGAGGACATTAATCTTTTTCAGTCTCTCAACAATGAGCAGACGGACGCGTACAACAAGATTCTATGCGCTATAGAGAGCAAAAATGGAGGTGTGTTTTTTGTCGACGGTCCTGGAGGCACCGGTAAGACATTCCTATACAGGGCACTCCTAACAACAATAAGAGGTCACAACAAGATCACGGTCGCAACTGCGACTTCCGGTGTTGCCGCTTCCATAATGCCCGACGGAAGAACTGCACACTCGCGATCTCACAATCAACGACGGTGATCCTTGTGGCTTCACAAAGCAGAGCGGTACAGCCAAACTGTTACAGCAGGCCTCTCTAATAATATGGGATGAGGCGTCGATGATAAAGAGGCAGGCCGTGGAGGCACTGCATAACAGTTTGCAAGATATCATGGACCGAAAGGACTTGCCGTTCTGTGGGAAGACGGTTGTTTTTGGTGGAGACTTCAGGCAAACTTTGCCTGTCATCCGAAAGGGATCCAGAGCTCAAATAGTCGATGCGTCGCTGTGCTGCTCTTACCTATGGGATCACATGCATCATCTCAAGCTGCAACATAACATGAGAGCACAGAGCGATCCGTCGTTCGCTGAATACCTGCTGCGTGTCGGTAACGGGAGAGAGGAGACAAACAGTGAAGAGAGGTCCTTCTTCCAAAAGAGATATGTGTTCCATATACCGGCAATGACAACGATCTAGACACGCTGATTGACTACGTGTTCCCATACCTCGACGCCAATAAGACCGACCCAAACTACATCACGTCCAGGGTGATTCTAACGACAAGGAAGGAATGTGTCGATAGGATTAACATGAAGATGATCAATCTATTTCAAGGGAAGGAAATAGTATACCATAGCTTCGACAGCGCAGTGGATGATCCACATAATTACTATCCGACGGATTTCCTTAACACCTTGACCCCGAATGGAGTCCCTCCACACGTGCTTAAGCTCAAAAAGAACTATCCAGTCATATTGCTCAGGAACCTAGACCCAGCAAATGGGTTGTGCAACGGGACGAGGCTGGTGGTACGTGACTATCAGAAAAACGTCATCGACGCTGAAATCGTGCTTGGGCAGCACGCAGGAAAGAGGGTGTTCCTTCCTCGCATACCTCTATGTCCATCGGACAACGATATGTTCCCATTCCAGTTCAAGAGGAAACAGTTCCCGATAAGATTGAGCTTCGCGATGACGGTCAACAAGGCGCAAGGCCAGACCATCCCGCACGTTGGAATCTTCCTGCCCGACCCGGTTTTCTCCCACGGACAGTTATATGTTGCTCTATCTAGAGCGACGGCGAGACAACATATCAGAGTGCTCGCGTACCCCGCTGAACATCACGCAAGAAAAAAGAGCCGAAAGGCTAAAGAGAATAATCCATCAAAGGGTAAGAAGAGGAAGCGAGCCGACAAATCAAAAGGGACGGGGTCCAAGAGTGATGGCAGCACGTATACTAAAAATATAGTGTATAGAGAGGTTCTTACATAGTAGAGATAGCTAATATGTAATGTTAAAATATGTGTTGTAAGCAAGTGAATCCAAGATGATGAAGTACGTGAATGTTTAATCTACTTATGACCTGTTGTTTACTAGATTCCTGCAATACTTGCTTCTTTAAAGTTACATCTATATCCTATCTTAGAAAATTGTATTAAAACTATGACAAAGTATATCGACCAGTATATATAATATTATGTTGAGCTATTACTCATATGAAATAATTCATCACAATCCACACGACTGATTAATAATCAGTTACCTCAAGATCTAAACAGTAGATAAATATCATAAAATTAATGCATGAACCAAGTATTACCTGTGAAGCAGAAATACTCTTATTAGAAGAAACAAGATTGCATTGATCTTGTGATCAGGGTTACACAGAAAAGCAAAAATGACCAAGTGGATTGTATTTTATTTTCTGATTGAGTAACTGAACTTTCCAATATATTGAATTAAGTGTTCCGATTATCATGCTTACCAAAATGATGGTTTAATTAAACCTCCACTCAAAATATAAGTTTTTATTACAGTGTCAAGCATTCTTACTTCAAATTGTAAAACCTCCCAAAATGACAAATCAAACAGAAAGTGAATTTCCTACACGTATAATGACTACTGTATAATCATAAATTCATGTCATAAAGATCCAGTAGCTTAAATGCAGTGAATGTAACAAGAGATTGCAGAAGCCAAGTACTACAAGCATCAAATGAACATTTGCTATCAACAAATTTAGCCTGGCAATCCTGCCACAATATAGGTTATCCAAAGTCAAACAACATGCTATTTTCAAACTGGTCAAGCATAGGTCATGCAGAATTAAGTTTCCACTACAAGATAAGTATTTATTGTTATATACAATCAAACAAACAGATGATTTTGAGTGATATCTTTAAAAAGTTTTGAAGTGTTGTATGCTTACCAAAGCATCCTCTAATGTTGTGACAGGATGTGCATATTCAGCAGATCCTAGAACGACATCGATTTTAGCTTCAGCCCCTAGAGCTAAAACGAGCCTGGCTGCCCATTCCATAACAAATGTCAGCATGATGGTTACATAGTTATATTCACTAGAGTGTAAATTTAAAAAATAAAATAAAATCTTAATTTATCCATTTCAATTTCAATTCCACCAGCTGAATTAGTATACATATCACTATGGTGTTCTAGGATTCTATGTTATGATTTACAGACATAATATCAATCTTACATATTCAGAATTTGTACAGGTAATTCCATACTGGTATTTAGGTAGCCTTGAAACTGTGGAGCAGGAGATAACAACTTGCTCATGCTCATATGTATTATTATATGGACCCTTAAACTTGACAGACATTAAAATTATGTAGAATTATTATTCTTACCAATCATATTCAAACGATTCTTCAGGTTCTCTTCTGAAGTGATCCAAAGAGCGCAGAAGCTTTACACTGTCCCTCACAAATTGAATATTAGTGTTTTTTCAGCAACTCTGTAAAAGATGGAGCTATCTCCCAGACATCCACTTAGTACATTACCTCCTGATAAGAGCTCATACAGCATGGGTTTAAATACAAATCTATCAGATTGATCAACCAACACAACCTGAAAATTGGACATCAACGGGTAAATAATTGCTAACTACAATGCTACACAGATTTAGTTTATTTTAAAAAAAAATTAAATCCTACCAAATCTGACTAATTTTTCTACTCAGCTTCTTAACCGGTGACATGGTCCTGCAAATAATGTCAACGTTCGATGGAAAAGAGCAGAAGCAATCAATCTCTACGGTGAGTAAAGTATACAAAATAGAAACACATTGATTAATTATTTTTCCTAGGACTATAAACATAAATATAAACTAATCACGTATGTTACCACAGGACGGGAGAAAAATGCGAAGAAGGTTAGTAGTCGACCTACTGACGTTCGAAGGAAATACAAGTCAATCAGTTATACCAGCCAACATACAGGACTGTCTAAACCGGATCAAGCCAAAAAGTGTTGAAAAGATATACATATGATGCAACGCAAAATGGATTATTTATTTAGCTAAGTTGCTTAGGCCCAACGAATCATGAGTTACTGTAATATCTAAAGTTGTGATACAATTATAACTACTATTAGTATTTTGATTTCTATGCAAAGCAGTGTATATACTCTAGAAAGAACAGAGTAGTAGAAAGAAGTCCAATCTTCAGTTACGTCCTCACAATTTGGTCCAATCATAAATCAAATTAATACTGGATATAAATAAACGATTTGTTCATCAAAATTTAAACAAATCAATCTGCTGTAAATAAAAAAAACAAAGTACACGTTCTTCACTTCCTAATGCTGGATACTAAACGGGAAATGATAGGGCTAGGCAGTAGACCTGAGTGGCGAGATTCATAAATCGTCGGTCCTTCCTCCGTCGAGCGGCGGCGGACCGAATCTGGCGCCGCCATCCTCCTCCGGATCCGTGCCGTCGACGTTCGTGCCGGCGCCCGAGGGAAAGAGGAGGAGCGGATCTTGGGCCGGCGACAAGGTGCCCCCGCGCGCTCCCTCCTCCCCCAACCTTCCCTTCCTTCCCCGCCTTCCCCCTCCCTGACGTGCTCAAGGTGGCTGTGCTTCAGATCTTCTCCTTCTTCTTCGAGGCGACGGCAGAGGTGCTCGCGGGGGAGGAGGCGGGGCACGCGCCGGCGGAGGAGGAGGGGTGCGCGGGGGAGGCGCTCGGCATCGGGAGAGGCAGAGGAAGAAGAAAAGAGAGTGGGGAGGGAGGAAAGAGAGACGGTAGATAAAATAATTTCTCAGTAAGGTCCTCAAGGAATATTGTAAATATTTCGCATTTTTCTGTGCCTTGTATTTAAAGTTGATACAATTCCAAAAGAAGTTATAGGTAACATTGAAATTTTTTAAAGAGATATATTAGCTAACACTTAACTGAACGTCTGAACCCACTCGCAATAAACGGCAATATATTTCTCCTCCAACATCTATGTTCATTTGAAACGTGTCAACAGGCCTAATGTTTTTGTACATGTGAGCTACTCGATGTTGTTTTTAACAAATATCACCAACCAACATCTCAATTTATTTTTTATAAAATATACTTTATATCTTATTTTCATAACTGAACTTAGATTAAAAAAATCAAAACTAATGATGATGTAATTTCAAAAATGTTGAACATCAAATATAAAATATTTAACTATATATTATGGATTTATATAAAAATTTTAATAATAAAAATAACAAAATAAGATCTTATTGTTATCAAGATCGGTTTATTCAATTTTAAAGCCCGTGGCAACGCACGGACATATTGCTAGTCAATTTTTATTTGTACTCATTACACCTTTTTACTGAACATGGTATTGCCGACAACACCAATGTTAGCTAAAATTTCGATGGTCTTTCTGTTTCCATCACGACAATCTTGAGTCATGTTTAAATGAAAAATTGCTATTACTGTGCTTTACAAAAGGGGCAAGATACATTGTTCTGAATCTCAAAATAATTAACAATGACAACATGCCAATGGAATGTCTAATTAGTTAAACATATTAGCCACCGATTTTTTCTGATATCATCAAAACCAATGAACCTATCCTACTTAAACTATCATAAATCCAGATAACTGAATGAGCCTTACATAACACTGTTTTTATCACCAATACACTTCACATGCAGCTGCTTCTGTTTCTCAAAATATAGTGTGTCATGTTAGACTAACTCCAACAAGAGAAGGCATTTTGGAGAGGCAAAGAATGGTTTGCCTACCATGCACGGTGAGTGACAAGCAATGCAATTTGCTTTATCTCCAACAGCGAATGCATTTTGGCCCTCCCGCCAACGGCCGTTCTGTTTCCTGCGAAAAGGCAAAGCACCGCGGCTCCGGCCGCGCCTTGCCCCGTGTGGCGCCCCTGGTGCCCCTTCCCGGAGGGTCGAGGTCCCGGTGACACTAAGAGTCCAAGATTCCCATGCGGGAATGACGGAGTAATTGACGGGAACCGCCCCATGGATGATATATAATGGGAGTCCATGCTCCTAGAATTCCTTGCCAATATAGGTGGGAGGAATGGAATATCCGAATCTCTAGAGAACTCTCCAAAACAGGTGAACCATCCCTGTGAACTTCAGGCCATCGATAATTTCCCAACCTTGTGGTGGTTGTTCATTGTTTTCAGCCATCTACAAAGAAAGTACTTTGATTGAGTCAATGAGTACGATTAACTTTGTTGTAACAACAATAGCTACTAATGGTACATCCAACGCACAGCGCAAATCATCATAGTTTCCATACATGACTCGGAATATGTAGCCCTCGAGTTACAAAAACATCTCACGCATTAACCCCAAAATACAACAACCTCACGTGGTTCGACAGAAGTTACCTACCCACTGATCTTGACTATCGAGACTAGGCTAGCGTACCCTCATCCTCCTAGGTCCTGCCTCGGGCGGGTGCCTCGTAGTCTACGTCAGACTCCTGGTCCATATCCTCCTGCGGGTCCTCCTCCTCCGGTACTGCCGATGGTGCAAGGGCTGCCTCAAGCTGCTGCTGCAGGCCCTGGTTCTCCTGGGTCAGGGTCTCCAAATCCTCTCCCATAAGTTCCATCTCATGTTGTGCAGCCGTGAACTGATGTTGCAGGTGCTCGTTGTGGTTGGCGCGCTGCTGCATAATCACGCCACGTCTATCCACCTCCTGCGCGAGGGTGTTGTGCTGTCCAATCACCTCAGTAATGCGAGTCTCACTCGCCTCAAGAGCAGTGGTCAGCCGCTGAATCTCTCTCTGTTGTATGTCGACCTGTGTCTGCAGGTCATTCCTCTGAACCCAGACCTGCTCTGCCTCAGCCAGTATGATACTACTGTGTCTGCTAGCCTCCTCATTCAGGTTGAGGAGGTACTCGGAGTAGTAGGACACACGGTGGTACCCTACGTGGTACGTTGGGTAGTCGTCGTGGCCAATGCGCTCCACACGCCTCTGCCAGACCGGGTTGGCCTGGTGCCAGATGGGAATCATCTAAAACGGAGTCCTAGAGAGCGCTGTTGTGTGGCGCCCGCAGAAGTGGGTGAGAGCCCTGTCGGCGACTCTCTCCAAGCCCTCACGGAGGCTCCCACAAGTCGCCGTGCTCTCCATACCCGCCATGTCGAGGTTGCGCGGGTGTGTGGGCATGCTGATGTGCACCTCAGCAAGAGTCATGTCGTGACGACGGATCTCGTGGCCCTTGTAAGAGGGCGGCTCATCGTAGCCCAACAAGCGTAAGAGATCCCACAACAGTATAGGAAAGCCACGGTGGTAGAGTCCGGTGGTGTAGCGCCACCCATCGTGCGAAAGCTCCTCAAAACCGTGGTCACCCATCTGGAACATAAACCCAATGATGAGTACAATATTCCATGAGTAACAATGCATTTCATATATAGTGCTATGAAATACAGAAACAAAATTTTTTTTTTTACATTTTCCAGCCTCAAGGGTCAATGACACGGCAATGGATTTCAAAACAAATTTAGTTTCAGATTGACATAGGCTTAATGTTTTGGCTCTACTGGGCAGGGCAAAACTAGAAAGATGGTGAAACTTATTGGAGATGAAAATAGACTTCTAGGACTTTCCAGATTATATTTAAACACCTAAAAATCCAAAGTATATCTTTAGTTATGAATTTTTGGAGTTGACAATTAAAAACAGGACAGATTCTTGTTAACCTTGTTATTCAGAATTTTATACTGATTAGGTTTAGAAAATTTTTATTCAGAGATTGGTGAGCAAGAAGAGAACCAAATTTTAGTTTAGTTATAATGGGATGCATGATGCAAAATCTTCATTTTAGTAACCTATCGTTCCTCACAACACAACACCTAACATGCCGAGACTTAGCGGCACGGATATTTGGTGACGACCCGCACTCAACACGTAAGTCATTCTAAAGGTTATACTAACGGTGTTAGCGTACCTGCAGAAGATTCATTACAGAAACAATACATCAAATTCAAAAGAAACTACAAAAAGGAGTACAGTTCTACTAGTAATGATCCATGGAAGAAGTATCGCCCCGTGATAAGTCATGAGCCAACAGTGTCTCGTATCCGCCTGCGAGCACAGATAACGACATCACACGTGTCGGTTAAGCATGCACGTACCTTCGTTCGAAGAAGCCGTAGATGCAATAATGTAAACAATCATAACCCAGGTTAGCTTTGTCACCACCCTACTATCTATAGGGCAATACTAATGTATCCTCACTCGCAACGTCGTGGTTTTCGAAAATACGATTTATTTGTTGTATTATCATGGACCACGGCTCTGATACCAGCTGTGGCGCCCCTGGCGCCCCTTCCCGGAGGATTGAGGTCCCGACGGTGCTGATAACGCAGACACTTGATAATACAACATTGGTTCAAATTTAAATTTAATATTACATCAATTGGTCATCAGAGTGTAGCGGAATATTACAAGTTCATAATGTTTTGAAAAACACAGCGGAAGCAATTACGATAAAGCTACGAGCTCGATGGTACAGCATAGTAATGGTTCATGCCCGAAGAACCATCACTCTAGCATCACACATCATCACTGCGGCGGGAAGTCGGACTCCCAGTGGGCAGTCCAACCCTCAGGAACTTGCATGTCCCAGAGTAGCACATCTACAGGCAATTCTACTTCTTCATTACCTGAAAATAACAGTGGCACAAAGCCTGAGTACTAATTACTCAGCAAGTCTTACCCGTCGGATTTTTAGACATGCAACGACTCTAATAGGTGGCTTGTTTGGAAAGACCCGTACTAAGCATCCTATTAGTTCTACCAAGTTTAAAATTTTTAAAATTAACTGAGTAGAGCAGAAATGTAACTTTAGTTGCAATAACAAGATAATAGAGCGATACATAAAGTAAGTGTAACATAAGAGCAATAATTATAACATCAATGATAAACATCATAGTTAATTTCCAATACCAGGTTCAACTACGTGACGACGCAATGACCAAGTGGTACTCATTACTGCGAGGGAAAGCAATTGCAATTGATTTACATCAGCTGGGATAATCCGAGATACACGACACATATGCACCAGTTAAGGTCGTATATGGCAACTTTTTGCAAGGACGAAAAACAACTTGGTCCGGGTCCAGTCTCAGCGAGTGGGCATGCCGTTCTGCCAACAATACTTCGCGGTATGAACCGCCCACTCCAGCAGCAGAAGAGTCAATGACCACTGTACTAGGTACCGTCCTCATTGCCGCGCCAGTGCTATATCAGTTTACTAGTGCCCATAGGCTAGCATGTATTCGGTACTGTTCAATACTTGACCAAGGGGCCGACCACAGACGGGTCCTAGGTTCGACAAGGCAGGGCTACCGCAGTCAACACCCATGTATTGATGTAAACCTACACATGTATCTTCCCTACCCGGTCATAACAGTAAAATAACTTCTTTTTAGGTTTCTGTTCCAGTGGTCAAGTTCATTTCTTAGTAATGATATCTACCGGGCCTAGCAATTACTAAGCATAGTGACACAGTACCGATACTACCAAAGTTCTAATGGAAGTGGCGTAGGTCATTTGGGTATCATACAAGTGGGTTCCAATCAACTCCTATGACCGGGGCTTGTTTGGATCGATGTTAGTGCTAGCAACTACGTCTTGCTCTTGGGGATCAAGGTCCTTCTGTAGATCCTCTTCTTCCTGCTCCGGGTTGTTGTTGCCTATATGATAGAATTGAATTGTCGGTATTATCAAAATACCGTAGAATGCAATGATATGATGCTCAATGTCTTCAAATATTGATTAACATTATTATTATGTTCTCGAAGCCATATGTTTCAATGTTCTCGAAACCTTATGCTTCAAAGAAACAAATTAGAGTTTCATTAATTTATGTGTGTTAATCATTTATTTAGGGTTGTTATAGTCCTTTAGAATAATTAAGCAATTGCAATAGTAACCAATCGATTATGATCTTGAGTGATTTATCATGAACAGGGACATAGATGAATTGTTTTTTTTACCAATTCACAGCCTCTGGATATTATTACTCTAATTACTAGCATTTATTAAAGTAAAATAGTGGTATAAGCAATTAATTTTAATTTAATTAAGTAAACTTAGGTTTCTGGACTTGTGTGAATTACTGGACATAGAGGCTTGTGTGAGTGATTTTTGTGCCAAGTGGCAGGGGCCAATTAATTATAAATTAATTACTAGAATTAATTTAAACAACCACACTAAATAAATTCTAGAGCCAAAAATAATTCATATTTTTCTAAACCAAAAATTGTGGTGATAGATAATTATGTAATTATTAAGCATGTCAAAAGCAGAATTAAATTTGGTTCCTAGAATATCTGGTGAATTAATTTGTGTTTGGACAATTAATTGAATTAATAAAAATGGAAGTACAGAGGCAATGATCTATCAATTTACTAAAATAGAGCAATTCAAAATGAGCCTAACAAAATTTATTTGAGTTCCATTGGATTTGAATTCGATTTGATATGATTTTTCAAAGTTATTGACAATTTCTAGCAATTTCTGGGCATTTCTGGTTTAAGGGATTGCCACGTAGGAGACACCTAGGCTACACGTAGGTGCCACATAAGCGCCACGCAGGCTGCCAGGAGGATTGCCAGTGGGCTCGCCGGAGCGGGCAGAGCAGGCCGGAGGGCTCGCCGCTGGGCGCTACGTAGAAAGAAAGCTCGCCGCGGGAGCAAATAAACGACGTGCGCAATGAGACGAAGGAGATGGAGGAGTTCGCGAAGTGTGGTTCTCACCGGAAGATGGCCGTTGACAAGAGGAGGCCGGAGAGGAAGGTTCGGCGACGTCGTGGGAACGGTAGGGAGCACCAATCCCGTCGCGGTCAAGCCCTAGAGCTTCACGGGGACCAGGAGACCATCGGCTTCGGGTTGGCTGACATTGAGGAGGACCGGAGATA
Organism: Eleusine coracana subsp. coracana; assembly: GCA_032690845.1. Lineage (NCBI taxonomy): Eukaryota > Viridiplantae > Streptophyta > Magnoliopsida > Poales > Poaceae > Eleusine > Eleusine coracana. The sequence goes on from CM064430.1 coordinate 6,878,026, forward strand.
GGAGCTCGTCGTGGGGGCGGCTTCGAATTTCGGCGGATCAGAAGCGACGGCTGGGGAATAACAACTGTGCCGGCGATCTCACGATGAGAGCAAGGAGAAAATGGGTCAGGGAAGTGAGTTAGGAAGGTGCGCATGATAGAGGAAAAGAATGGGTGGTGGGGCTCACCTAGAGCAGCCAATTTCAGTCGGTGGCGGAGAAGCTCGTCGGAGGGGTCGCTTCTATCTTTTTCTTGCGATTCAACCAATGCACGAGGAGAAACGGCCAAGCAGGGGCATTGGAAGGGAGGAGTGATCTATGCACAGTGATTTGAGGCGTAGCTTGCAAGAGAGTGGTAGCGGCGGCCGAGCAGCAAGCTTTGAGCTCGTGCTCTTGCAATGGTAGAAGTGAGGAGGGAAAATCAGAAACGAGGGAGAGAGAGCAGAGGGGCGAGAGAGTGAGTGAGCTCGGGAGCTCGCGGGTGCGCCTTCAAGTTACGCAGAGGGCAGGTAATAAGTGGGAGTCGAGAGCGAGGAAAGTGGGCCAAATTGAAGATTTTGCCGGTGATCATGGCACGTTGCAGAGGGAAACGGAGAGGGTTGGGCGCGTGAGCGGCTGAGGCAGAGGGGATGGGACAGCACGGGGAGGTCAGTGGCACTGTCGCACATGGAGTCCCGAGGCGGGGGTGAAGGCTGGCCACGCGGTGCGCCGACGTCGGTAGAAATCGGTCGAGAATCGGCTCTACGCCAGTGAGAGGGAGAAGAAAGGAATTCTTACACTGCACCCCCTGATCTTTCAAGATCCTCACAAAAAGGTCCCTGGTCAAACTAGTTTCTTAATAAATCAAACTAAAATAGCTAGAGATTTCCTAAAATGGTGAAAATTGGTGGACTGACTATTTAAATGGTGGGAAACACTCTGGTAAATTTTATTTGAAATTTTTATAAACATAATTTTAGAATTAATTAAATGCATTAATTAGTTACTTAAGAATTAATTAATTAATTGAGGGTCTTGCCAAACAGGAAAAATGCCCAATAAATTCATAATATTCTAATTTATTATTACCAACATGATTATGAATTTATTTAGCATAAGTTGTATTGAAATTTTTAAGTTGCTTCAATAACTTGGTTGCAGGGTATTTATTTGCCTGGTATTAAATTAATAGATAGGCTCTATCATTTTATGCTATAATTTCCATGATTTGTGGTCTTCATATTTGCTAAGTTAAGGTGAGACACCTGGGGTGTCACACCCCGCTGGCTCCGCGCGCGCCTCGCCTCGCGCATTGCCGCCGCTGGTCCCGCTCGCATCGCCCCGTCCCATGCGCTGCCGCCACTGGTCCCACGTGCCTCGACGCCTGGCCCCTCCCTGCTGCTGGCCCCGTGCGCTGCCGTCGCTGGTTCCGTGCGCTGCCGTCGCTGGTCCTGTGTGCCTCGCCCCGAGCAGTACCGGTGTTGGCTCCGCACGCAGCTACTCACCGCTAGCCCGCTCGCCGCCGGAGCCGCTAGCCCACCCACCGCCGGAGATCTTTGCATGCACGCCATCGGGCGCTTGCCCAGCGCGCGGCTCATCGCGCGGGCCGCCGGCTGCCCCGCGTCAGTCCGACCTCCGCCCACGCGCCGTCTACCGCTCGCCGCTTGAGTGAAAGGATCGTAGTGACCGAAGGGGAGTAGGGTGAATCGGGAACTACCACTATGTACCAATTACACCAAATACAAACTACCGATAGCACTCAAACCAACTCCTACACAATTCTAGTGATGATCACACTAACAATATAAACCTATAAAAAATAAGAGCGCTCTATGTATACTAGTGGATCACACAAGTAACTACAACACCTATGCATTTCTAGTGATCAAGCACACCAATGCAAGTCCTACTCATACTAGTCAATAAATGCGGAAGCTTAAACACTACTAGCAAATAAAGAGCCTAAACATGTAAGTCTACAAGATAGTCAACTAGAAGAACACACAAGCATGAATAGCACGGTATGTAAATGCGGAAAGTAAAGCATCATAGTAAGGAGTAGAGAAGGGGTTAGCTCATGATTTTTTTCTGATGTCTCGGAAGGATGGCGCCTTCCCCTAATCCTCGTTGGACCACTCCCGCCGGAGTCCCGGTCCCTCCCACCACCAAGTGGAGTTCTCGTACACGAGCCCGTAATCGCTCCTCGAGTGAAGACACGGTGTGCATCACCGCTGCACAAAGTATAAGCTCGCCTCCCTCAAAAACTTGCCGGACTCCCTGAGCCGACACGGGTGCTCACTAGCGATGCCCCTTTAAACGGCGGGCTCAAACCATGTACAAACATGTGACGGCCTTCACAACCAATCACGATAGGCTCGATCACCGATACCTAACCGGTCTAGGTCTCACCATAGACCAAGAGTAACAATCTAGATCACACCCTCAAGGACACCCTAGCCTTAGATGTGCAAGATGCTCAAGCTACTCTTTACTAGCACTCTCAAGATATGCAATATCTCCTCCTAGTGCTCTCCTCTTTTCCTCTTGGACCTTACCAAATGCTCTCAGGTATTCCACCTGCCAAGAGAGGTCTCCAAGATCCCAGCAACGAAGTTATATAGGCTCCCAATCTCAAACTAGCCGTTGCTCCATGAAAATTCCTTTCTGGACACACTAACCGGACTGTCCGGTCACTGCTTGACTGGACCGTTCGGTCACTCTAGTAACGACTCTCCCAACCGTTGGCTCCTCTGTCCAGGCAAATTCCTGTACTGATCGGACTGTCCGATCAGCTGACTGGACCGTCTGGTCATTTCTCTCTCCAGTCTAAAAACATTTCGCTGCCGAAGCTCCTCGCTGCACTACACCCTCCATAGTGACCAGACCGTCCGGTCACTAGACTGGACCGTCCGGTCTCTATGACCACTGACACTTGCAGCTTCCTCGCTTCCTCATTGTAGCCTCTGGACAAAACCACATAGTAACCATACAGTTCGGTCTCCACTGACCCCGCTGTCCGGTCTCTATATCCAAAAGCCGAAACTTGTCATCCTCGCTTGACTTGGTTTCTCGGCTTCTGTGAACAGCTCCTTGGCTTCTCCATTGTCACCTAGTGCCTGTGATTTCACCGAGCAACCTTGCACATCACCGACTAGACATGACCTAAGAGAATGACCTAGACCCCCTTGATAGTCCCATTTTTCCTATGGACTCAAAGCCCTAACAACTACTCAAGTGTTCCAAACACTTGCACCATAGCTTGTTCTCTGCTTTGATCCATCTCCATCAACCCTTGGAGTTCATCAAGTTCACAAGCCTTCATGCTTGCAGTCATTGTCATCCATCACCAAGGACGTCATAGACAATCATCATAAGATAGAAAGGGTTTCCTACACGAACAACATTCATGTAGATATTAATCACATTTCATGTTTGTCATGCATAACCAAAACACCATACCTCGGGGTGACCTCAATGGTCATGATCCTTACAATCTCCCCTTTTTTGGTGATGGATGACAACCACTACTTATGATGATCAAAAAACGGACGAGCAAGAAAGAACCAAAAGAAAAGAAAAGATTGAAAGGCATACCTTGGTCCTTACCTTGGAAGTAGTCTCCCCCTCGAGATGTGCTAGGTGTTGAGGGAGAACTACCCAATTATGTAGCGCACTAGATATTGAGCTTGAGTCGAATTTGCGCCCGCCTTGGTATCGTGGTAGTTGATCTTGTTAACTAAGACACATACCAAGGTAGATGCTCATGTCGGTGAAGGTGTTCATTGTCGCCGTAGACATGCATCGTCATTGTTCTTCTTCATGTTGCTGTAGATGTTCATCTTGATGTGATCTTCATGTTCCATCTCTTCATGGATTTGGCTTTTGAATCTTCATGTTCTTCTCTCCCTTTATGTTATCGTCCGTCTTCATGTTTCTTCTCCCACTTTGATCTAGACGACTTGGATTTTGAATCTTCATGTTTTCTCTCTCCCTTTGTCACCTATCACAAAAAATCACACAAAAACATAACGAAACCAAGAGACATAAAATAATTGGCAAGAGTTTGGATATTTTCCCCTTTCACGGTGCTCCTCCTTGGTTGTAGTGATGTTCCATCGTAGCTCCCCCTACACTTATGACTCAACAAAAGATTTTCTCAAATGTGCAAGAGTTAGTCAATAGGAGGTGGGAATGTATGAGCCACTTGTCTTTGAGCCGCGCGAGTAGATTTAACCTTGGAGCTCGGTTGAACATGACTCAATGGGCATGAAGCACAAATATCACTATTCGATCGTCTAGAGAGTCATGTACTCACATTGTAAATGAGCAACTCCCCCTAGACACATGCTTGGGAGCATGTATGGTATCATAATGCAAGGATGCACAAATGCAAAGAATGCAGATGCAACAAGTATACAATGCATGATGCGATGCTAAAGAAAAGAGAGAGAACCGCTACAAACCAAAGAGTCAACAACGAGTTGTTCCCTTCTCAAGCTTGCTCACAATGGACCATTCTTTAAAGCCTTGGGTACACCGTGAATCACCTTTCCAAGATTAACCCATGTCCATTGTTATCTCAAGGTCTGAAGTCAACCTACAAAAGAAGAGAAACAAGCACAAACAAAGATACAAACAAGAACAAACAAAACACTATACATATGTATAAAGGACAAGCTTAAGGGTTACTTATGTGAAGTTGGAGAGGTCGAGAACATTGAGTTCTCCTATTAGCTTGTTGAAGGTCTTCTCATTAAGTGGCTTGGTGAAGATATCCGCCAATTGTTTATGAGTTCGCACGCTCACCAACTTGATGTCCTTTTTCTCAACATGGTCTCTTATGAAGTGATGTCTCACTTGAATGTGCTTTGCATGACCATGATCTCCCGTCTTGAGGGTCATCTTGATTGTCGCCTCACTATCACAATATAGTGGCATTTGAGTATAGTTGAGGCCATAGTCCGAGAGAGTTTGCCTCATGTAGAGGAGTTGTGCACAACAAGCTCCCGCCGCCATATATTCCGCTTCGGCGGTAGATAGAGCCATCGAGTTTTGCTTCTTTGAGCTCCAAGATACTATAGATCTTCCAAGGAATTGGCAACCTCCAGATGTACTCCTTCTATTCACTTTGCAACCCGCGAAGTCCGAATCCGAATACCCAAGTAGCTCAAAGTTTGATCCTCTAGGATACCATAAGCCCATGGTAGGTGTGTACTTGAGATATCTCATTATTCTCTTTACGGCCTTCAAGTGTGACTCCTTTGGATTTGCTTGATAGCGAGCATATAAGCACACGCTAAACATGATGTCTGATCTTGAGGCGGTGAGGTAGAGCAAGGACCTAATGATTGATCTATATAGCTTGGGGTTCACCGGTTTCCCTTTCACATCATCATCCAAGGGTTTGCTAGTAGCCATAGGTGTGTGCAAAGGCTTGCAATTCTCTATGTTGAATCTCTTGAGAAGGTCCTTAGTATATTTCTCTTGATAGATGAAGTTTCCCTCTCTCAATTGCTTGACTTGAAATCCAAGGAACATGTGCAACTCTCCAATCATTGACATTTGGAATTCCCTAGCCATCATCTCCCGAAACTCTTCATTGAACTTGTTATTTATTGACCCATAGATGATATCATCCATATAAATTTGACACACAAAGATATCCTTCCCAACATGCCTCGTGAACAAGGTGCTATCTATGCTTCCATTGGTGAATCCATTCTTGAGTAGGAAGTTCCTCAAGTGTTCATACCATGCCCTTGGTGCTTGCTTGAGATCATAGAGAGCTTTCTTTAATTTGTATACATGTCTTGGATGTTTTGGGTTCTCAAACCCCGGAGGTTGTTCCACATAGACTTCTCCATTCAAGAAAGCACTCTTGACATTCATTTGAAAGAGCTTGAAGCCATTAAGTGATGCATAGGCAAGTAAGATCCGAATAGTTTTAAGACGGGCCACGGGAGCAAAGGTCTCTTCAAAGTCAATCCCCGCCACATGAGAATATCCCTTAGCCACTAGGCGAGCCTTGTTCTTGACAATTGCTCCTTTCTCATCTTGCTTGTTCTTGAAGACCCACTTGGTGCCAACTACATTATGATTCTTGGGTCTCAACCAATTTTCATACCTTGCACCTCTTGAAGTTGTTCAACTCTTCTTGCATGGCAATTATCCACTTGTGATCATTCATAGCTTCATCAATGGTAGTAGGCTCAATCATAGAGACGAAAGAGAAGTTCTCAACCTCAACATTTGCCTCATCATCATTCTCTTCACTCACATAGTTGGGCTTATATTGATTTCTCCTTGTCTTTATTCCTCAAGATGGATTCCCAATGATCAAATCTTGTGAATGATCTTTGTTGATGCCTTGGGTCTAGGATGGTATTTTCTTTGAGTAGGAGAGGATCTAGGTGAAGTGTCTTGTGCATCATGAATTGTTTTCTCTCTTGATATATGAGTGTCTTGAATCCTAAGAGAGGTGGAGGAGTCACTCTTATGTTTTCTTGTTTTGAACTTTGAGCTTGAGGTGGATGGAAGGGTATCTTGTGAAGAGCTAGGAGAAGTGGTTTGTGATGAAGTATGTGGGGAGGTTTGTGGCTCATTTCTCACTTGAGATTCCTCATCATTTGGTGGGTGTACTCTCAATGAATCTTGGGAGGAGCTTGTGGGAGTATTTGTGACATCTTGGGTTGTTTGTTGTACCTCAGAGGAGGAGGTAGGTTGAGGTGGTGGAGTAGAGGGCTCATCAACATCACCATCATTGGCCTCGTGGGGTAAAACCTCGCCCACGGGCATGTTTCTCAATGCTTCCCTTATAGGCTCATCTCCAATGTTTACTTCATGAAATTCATCCTCCTTTTGAGACTCATTTGACTCATCAAATTGCACATCATAGGATTCTTCCACACATCCTGTGGCTGAGTTGTAGATCCTATATGCTTTAGAAGTCCTAGAGTACCCAACAAGAATGCCTTCATAAGTTTTACTCTCAAACTTTCCAGGCTTTCTCCTCTTCTTGAGAATGTAGCACTTGCATCCAAAGACTCAGAAATAGGAAATATTGGGTTTCCGTCCCACCAATAGCTCATATGGTGTCTTTTTCAACAACCGATGGAGATAAACACGGTTGGAGGTGTAGCAAGCCGTGTTGATTGCCTCCACCCAAAACCTCTCATGAGTTCCATACTCATCCAACATGGCACGAGCAAGAGTGATGAGCGTCTTGTTCTTCCTCTCCACTACTCCATTTTGCTCGGGAGTATATGTAGCGGAGAATTCATGTTTGATCCCATTCTTGTCACAATATTCCTCTACTGTGGTGTTTTTGAATTCTGTCCCATTATCACTCCTTATCTTCACAATGCTAGCATTGAACTCATTCTTTGCCCTCTTGGCAAACTTTCTGAAGATACCACTGGCTTGAGATTTGTCCACAAGAAAGAAGGTCCAAGTGTATCTTGTGAAGTTATCAACAATCACCAAGCAATATAGATTGCCTCCTAGACTCTTATAATGTGTTGCCCCAAACAAGTCCATGTGCAAGAGCTCTAGAGAACGAGATGTAGACATGAATGACTTGGTGGGATGTGAGGATGCAACTTGTTTCCCCGCCTGACAAGCGCTGCACAATCTATCCTTCTCAAAGGCCACATCCTTGATTCCTTCAACTAGATTTCTCTTGACAATCTTCTTGAGCTGATTCATTCCAACATGTGCTAGCCTTCTATGCCACAACCATCCCTTGGATGCCTTAGTGAATAGGTAAGTGCTTGGTGGCATATTGCTTGACTTGAAGTCCGTGACATACAAGTTCCCATGTCTCACTCCATAGAATACTAGCCCTCTCTTGGCATTCTCAATTGTTGCACCATCCTCATCAAACGTGCACTTGAAACCCATATCACAAAGTTGACCAATAGATAGAAGGTTGAAGTTGAGAGTTTCCACAAAAAAGACCTTGGAGAGATGGAGGTCATTTGTGATGGCCACCTTGCCCGAGCCTCTAACTTTCCCTTTTGAGTTATCCCCAAAAGTCACCTTCTCACTCTCTTCGTCTTCATCAATGATGGTGAACATGGTTGGATTCCCGGTCATGTGTTGAGTGCACCCACTATCAAGAATCCAATGAGTGTCTCCACTCTTGTCGTTGACCCTAGTAGTAGCCATAAGACAAGCACTAGAGGAAGAGGAGTTAGTATCCAAAGCATTACTTGATTGACTAGCACTAACCTCATGATGTCGAGCAATGAGACCATCCTCATAAATAGGGATTCTTGCAATCCCATTCAATAGTCTTCTCCTAATAGGATAGTGAGGAGCATGATATCTCCAATTTCCATGATCATCCCCCATGTGCACATTGTCAAGGTTGATGTAGTAATGGGGAGGATCATAGAGTCCAGTGATATGCTCAAGCACATGTCCCACTTGTGAATGGAGCACAAGTATCATCTTCATTGCTCTCTGAATTGAGAGCTCATGTCTCCTGTTGACTACCTCCTCAAGTAAGAAACCCCTCTCAGGAGTTGTCATTTGTTGGAGGAGCTTGTCAATCACTTCATGTGGTGCAATCCTCCGAAGTCCCCTAAAAGAGTTAATCCTACACACAAGATCATATATGTTCAATAGATTCTCACAAAGGTCATCATTCGGATTTCTCACAAATTCACCAAGTTCAAAGAGCAGATCTTGTTGGTGAGCTCAATGAAGATGCCAAAGATGATCTTGTGGTGGAGGGAGCGGAGGAGGTGGAGGCGCCGGAGCCAAAGCCATAAGATTGATCATCTCAAATGATCGAGCGAGCATTGTTGTTGGTGCTCCCCCTACGCCAATGCTTGGTCCACCCAGTGTGCTTGGAGTAGAACTTGGAATGACACTTGAGGTAGAGCTTGACGAAGCGCCCGATGAGTGTCTTACTCCGAAGGGATTGTAGAAGTCGTTGCAAGGCAATCTTGTGGAGGGTTCAAAGAAGTTTGAGCTCAAAGTTACTTCTTTTCCTTTGCTTGAGGATGCTTCATGGTTTGCCTTGAATGTCCTCTTCCATGCCATGCTCGCGGCAATCTCCTCATCCTTGAAGAGTAGCTCAATCACGTCCTCAACGGAGAGACCCTTCTCCATGAGAAGGTCAAGAGTGATGTAGAAGAGCTTGCTACTCGGAAGCAAGGAAAGGATCTTCTCAACTATCACAATCTTAGGAAGCTCGAAAGAAGTTGCCCCAATCCTGTCCACAATACCTCGTAGGCGAATGAGAGAGTGAAGTAAGTTCTTATTATCATTAGCATGAAAAGCAAAGAATTCCTCAACAATAGAACTACTAGCATGATCAATAGGAGACTCACAAACATCATCAATGCTAGTAGAGCAAGCAAGATCAAGAGACACATCATTATTAATCACCATGCTAGGCACACTAGTAGAGTAATCTATCAAGTCATTGCTAGAATAATCTAGGCACTCACTAGTACAAGGCACATCCACACCATCATCACAATCATCATACACATGATCATCGGTAAATGTATTGGCAAAGTACACAAGAGTGTCCATCAACTCATCCGAAATCATGGCATTTAGGTAGCTTTTAAAGCGATCCTTCCATGAGCCATGACCCGACCCCGAATGGGATGACATCCCAACTCAATACGGTCACTACTCAAAACGGTTAAGCCTTATAATGAGGACTTGACTCTGATACCACTTGAAAGGATCGTAGTGACCGAGAGAGGGGGGGGGGGTGAATCGGGAACTACCACTATGTACCAATTATACCAAATACAAACTATCGATAGCACTCAAACCAACTCCTACACAATTCTAGTGATGATCACACTAACAATATAAACCTATAAAAGATAAGGGCACTCTATGCGTACTAGTGGATCACACAAGTCACTACAACACCTATGCATTTCTAGTGATCAAGCACACCAATGCAACTCCTACTCATACTAGTCAATAAATGCGGAAGCTTAAACACTACTAGCAGGTAAAGAGCCTAAACATGCAAGTCTAGAAGATAGTCAACTAGAAGAACACACAAGCATGAATAGCACGATATGTAAATGCGAAAAGTAAGGCATCATAGTGAGGAGTAGAGAAGGGGTTGGCTCATGATTTTTTCCCGAGATCTCAGAAGGATGGCGCCTTCCCCTAATCCTCGTTGGACCACTCCCGCCGGAGTCCCGGTCCCTCCCGCCACCAAGTGGAGTTCTCGCACATGAGCCCGCAATCACTCCTCGAGTGAAGACATGGTGTGTGTCACCGCTGCACAAAGCACAAGCTCGCCTCCCTCAAGAACTTGCCGGACTCCCCGAGCCGACACGGTCGCTCACTAGCGATGCCCCTTTCAACGGCGGGCTCAAACCGTGTACAAACGTGTGACGGCCTTCACAACCAGTCACGATAGGCTCGATCACCGACACCTAACCGGTCTAGGTCTCACCATAGACCAAGAGTAACAATCTAGATCAAACCTTCATGCTTGCGGTCATTATCATCCATCGCTAAGGACGCCGTAGCCAATCATCATAAGATAGAAAAGGTTTCCTACATGAATAACACTCGTATAGATATTAGTCATATTTCATGTTTGTCATGCATCACCAAAACACCATACCTCGGGGTGACCTCAATGGTCATGATCCTTACATCAAGCCGCATGCCCGCGGCCGCCCGACGGTTGCTCCGCGTTATCTTCCGGATAATGGTGGTTGCCACTATAGCGATGCCTTTGTGGAGAGAGACTTTCTATTTTTAGATGGCCTCTTTCCTCTTATGCAAAATGGCTAGCGCTTATGGCTTATCTGTTGGTGAGTATTTTGGCATGCACAGTAGCGCTCGAAGATGCAAATTGCATTTGGCTCCTCTGATAGCTACTCTGTTGGACGCAGTCTTAGGCAAGCTATAGGGTCAAGAAAAGGCATATATGTTGGTTTAGTTTTGTTGAACGCAAGGTCAACAACATATCCGAAAATAGGAAAATCAATCCCTTGTGGATTTCGGATCTGGCGAACAGATTTGTTTCCGTTTTTGTGCCTTGATCGGGAGGCAAGTTAGAGATAGAAACGGCCCCGGCCCCGTGGCTACAGTGCTATATAAAGGAGGCATCACCCCAGGGCAAAATCATCCAACCTTAGTCCACCCAACCGATCGTTCAGGGCACTGGAAGTCACGGAAGACCGACGTCCAGCTGAGGGGCATCGCCGCTACCGCCCCGAAGGTCTTCGCCCTCGCAAGAAGACCCTCAAGGAGCGCGTATGCTACATCCCCGACGACGTCCTCGTCACCGAGTCTGCCACCTTTGCACCGACGCCAATGGACTCCTCCACCAACGCCGGTAACAGATCTGAGCCTACTATTCCGCATTAGCTTAGTTTACTAGATGTGATCTTAATTGACTAGATGATCCTATTAATTAAGTGTTAATTAGTTCTAACAATTGGTATCAGTTAACCTAAACTAGTCAGTTTGAATTCGCTAGTTTTAGTTAGTGGTTCAGTTAGTGCTAGATCTAATCATGTTTAAGTATAATTAGTAGATCCAGTACTAATATCAGAGGTGTTCATGCATAATCTAGTCATGTTTTAATCAGGTTTAGTAGATCAGTAATGTAATCATGACTAGAACTATGTAGTCAGTTAGTTTTATTAGCTAATGTTCATGTTTTAGTTTAAATTTAACTTGTTAGGGTTTCGGTTAAGACTATTTTAGGCTATGTCACAGATAGATCAGAAAAGGGGAGGGATTTGCGAACAACCCGAATCAAATTAGTACACACCCGCAGATCCCCAACCCTAACCCTAAGTTCAGAAGACCTACCGTGGTCACGCCGCCGGCGATGTGCGTGTGCCTTTCGAGGCACACCTTCAGATCTCGTCGGTCGATCGTTGCCACCTCTCTCCACCGGCCGCCGACAAGGAGCCACGCGCATCAGATCTTGCGCGCGCGTCTCATCGGGACCGGATCGGCCGTGCGGTGTAAGTTGCCGCACACGCGCACCTGCCATCGACTACCGCATCGTCGTCGGGACGCCGCTGTCACCATGTCATCGTTGCTCGCCCCGTGCACCTCGGCCGACCTTCAGGGCACCACGGAGGCGCCCCTCGACGGAGCCGCGCGCGACCTGGTCGCACGCGTGCGCCGGCGAGAGGAGCCGCCATGGCGCCGGCGGCGCGCAGTATGCGCGGGCGGCTCACCGGCCGCCGTCGAAGCGTGTTGCGAGAAGCGGAAAGGGGAGAGGAGAGAGGCGCGGCTGAGGGAGAGTGAGGAAAAAGTGGCTAGGGTTCCACTCCCCACTGCTAGTTTTGTTCAGCCGGTGCACGGCCGTAGCCGTTGGATGACGGTGAATGGCCACGATTGAAGCGGGGCTCTGCTTCCGCGCGTGAATGGGCCACTTCGGCGGCCCAACCATTCGCTGCCGGGCCTGGGCCGCATTAGCCGCGAGCCGAGTCGTCCGCGCGAGCCGCATGAGCCGAGCCGCGAGCCGATGTTTCGTGCGAGCCGCTGCTGCGCTGAGCCGAGCCGCGTGCCGCGCGTCGAGCTGGGCCGTTTGCGCAGCTGGGCCGTGCTCCGCGTTTTGGGCCACTACGTCCGCGTGCATTCGCTGGGCCTCGCGCCCTCTATTTTGGGCCCTATCGGCTGGGCTAGCCGGCCAAATTAGTTTAGAATTAGCGTGCATCCGCTGGGCCTCGCGCACTCTATTTTGGGCGCCGCTTATTTTTTTATTAATTCATTCTATTAAGCTTTAAGTACTTTCTTTAGTTAATTGTTTAATTACTATTCTGTTTTTAGTTAAGTAATTTAATTTTAAGCTTAATTATTTAAGTGTTGGTGTTTTAAGCTATTATATTTTAATTTTAAGTATTAATCCACCAATATACTTTGAGATGCCTCTAAATACATGGAACCACCGAGAAGTTTATTTAGAGTAAACTTGTGATTATTTTCTGACCATCGTTGTTTAATCATGAGTATTAAGATGAATTTTGTTTGTTTTCCTCACCGGTGATGCAAATTGAAATTCAATTGTATGATTATAATCAGACCACCATGGGGTTATTTTCATGCACTTATTTGCATTTCATTGTATATGATTACTAAGTTGAGTTTATTTTTTTGCTTTGTTTTTTTTCAGTGAGTAATGTTAATGTTGTTGCCTCAACGGAGCCAACTATCCGGATTGGAGGGGTAAGGTCATCACATGCTTGGCATGGAATGATCTCGATGTTGCACTAAGGGTGGATAAGCCTGCCGCCCCTGCTAATGGAGCTGCTCCTTCTCCCGCTTTTGAGAAGTGGAAGAGATCTGATCGGATGGCTACCATGGTTATTCTTCAGACCATAAGTCCTGGTATTAAGGGTGCCATCCCAACTAAGAATGCAGATGGAGTTGATCTGACTGCGCGGGAGCTACTGGCCACGATTGAGGAGAAATTTAGGAGCTCCTCTAAGACTTATGCCAGTACACTCATCATGAAGTTGGTGGGTTGTCAGTATAATGGTCAGACTGGCACAAGAGAGCACATTCTTCATATGTGTGACATGGCCAATAAGCTTAAAGATATGAAGATGGAGATCTCTGATGGTTTCCTTGTTCATTTCATCATGACCTCACTCCCGCCTACGTATGCTCCATTCAAAATCAACTACAACACCAACAAGAACACTTGGTCTATCACTGACCTTATAAGTTATTGTGTTGAAGAAAAGGAGAGGCTGAAAACTGAGAAGATGAAGGAGAATGTTGTGAACATGGTTGACAACCTTAGTCTCAACAATACTCCTAAGAATCAGCATGAGGCAAGCAGTAGCAAGCAAGGCCAAAGGAAGAAGAAGAAGAATGGGAACAAGAATGGACCCAAGAACAACAACAACTTCAAGAACCACCAGCCTAAGGATGGTAAGTCATGCTCTTTCTGTGACTCACCCAAGCACCTTCAGAAGGCTTGTCCAGGCTTCAAGGAGTGATTGAAGGAGCAAGGTAATGATAAGTTTGATGTTGTTTCTTTTATTGATGAGTTATTCTTAGCGGATTTTTCCCCTAATACTTGGTGGATTGACTCAGGTGCCATTGTGCACATCTCTAATTCATTACAGGTATTCCGTTCGATCCGAACAATAAGAAGGGGGGAGCGAAGCCTAAGAGTGGCTGATGGGAACGTCGTCCAAGTTGAAGGCGTTGGGAGCTTTCACTTAGAGTTGCCGGGTGGCTTCCAGCTTAATTTAGAGGATGTTCTTTATGTTCCTAGTTTAAAGAGAAATTTAATTTCTGTATCAGCCTTAGATGATTCGGGACATATTTGTGAGTTTGGCAATAATAAGTGTGTTATTAAGTTTAATTCAATAAATGTCGGTCTTGCAGTTAGGCAAGACAAGCTTTATGTGCTCTCTCTTGATGATTCTGTGATGAATGTTGCTAGTATTTTACATAAGCATAAACGTGATGATGAGACTTCTTCGAAATTGTGGCATTGTCACCTCGGCCACATTTCGAGGGGGAGAATAGAACGTCTCATTAAAGATGAAATACTATATCAATTAGACTTCTCCGATTCAGAGCAGTGCATCGATTGCATTAAGGGAAAATACGCTAAGACAATTAAGAAAGGAGCTACTAGAAGTACGGGCGTATTAAAAATAATACACACAGATATCTGTGGCTCGCTCTCAGTAACATCTGTAGATGGCTATGATTCATTTATAATATTTACCAATGATTATTCTCGTTATGGACATATTTACCCCATTAAGAAGCGTTCAGATGCGCTAGAAATATTTAAGATTTATAAGTTGGAAGTTGAGAAACAACATAACGCTTCCATTAAAATAGTAAGATCAGATCGTGGGGGAGAATATTACGGGAAACATGCAACATATGGTCAAATTAAGGGACCGTTTGCTAAGTATTTAGAAGAAAATGGCATAAGAGCGCAATACTCCATGCCAGGAGAACCACAGCAAAATGCAGTTGCTGAGCGACACAATCGCATGTTATTAGATATGGTGTGTAGCATGCTTAGTCATTCTAATTTGCCTGTTGAGCTGTGGATGGAAGCATTAAAAACAGCTGCTCATATTCTTAATCGGGTTCCATCTAAGTCAGTTCCCAAGACACCTTTTGAGTTGTGAAATGGGAGGAAACCATCACTAAGTTATTTAAAAGTGTGGGGTTGTCTCGCTGAGGCTAAGCTATTTGATCCACAACATAAGAAACTGGATTCTAAGACAGTGAGCTGTCATTTTATCGGATACCTAGACAAGTCAAAGGGATACCGATTCTACTGTCCTGGTCGCTCTAGTAAGTTCGTTAAGATAAGACAGGCTGTGTTTCTAGAGGATTTAGGATCTAGTGGAAGTTCTGCTAAGAGGGATATAAGTCTCGAAGAATTACAGGTTGATCTTCCAACTCCGGATTTCCTAGAGCCTACGGAGGTATATCAGTTTGTACCGCCAATTATTCCTCAACCTAGCAGCACCGTGGCAGCCGCTCAGGTACAGGTACCGCCTACTGGGAATCATGCACCAGACATTGATGCACAAGATCCAGCTCAGGAGGAACCTGAGCTAGAAGAACGACCTCAGCCTGATCCTGAACCGGCTGTGAACGAACCATTAAGACGTTCACATCGGGAAAGGAGACAGGCAATTCCTGACATTTATGAGACATATTTAAGTGAGGATCAGTATGATGTCGGGAAAATAAATGACCCTACAAATTTTAGAGAGGCAGTTGAGAGTGAGAATTCCACTAAATGGATTGAAGCCATGGAAGAAGAGCTTAAGTCTATGAGTTCTAATCAGGTTTAGGATTTAGTAGAAATTCCTAATGGAGTCAAAATAGTAGACTGTAAATGGGTCTACAAGACTAAACATGATTCCAAAGGGAAGGTCGAAAGATTCAAAGCAAGACTCATAGCTAAAAGGTTTACACAATGAGAGGGGGTTGATTACAATGAGACTTTTTCTCCTGTGTCTACTAAAGATTCTTTAAGAATAGTCATGGCACTTGTAGCTCATTTTGATATGGAGTTACATCAGATGGATGTTAAGACTGCATTCCTTAATAGAAATTTGGATGAGACCATTTATATGGCTCAACCAGAAGGTTTTGCCATTAAGTGTAAGGAACATATGGGATGCAGATTAAGGAAATCCATTTATGGACTTAAGTAAGCGTCCAGACAGTGGAATCTTAAATTCGATGAAGTCATTAAGAGATTCGGATTTAGGAAGAATGATGCAGATAAATACATCTACATTAAGGAAAAAGGTGAAAAATTGATAATTCTAGTACTGTATGTGGATGATATACTGTTAGCATGCAACGATAAGAACATGTTGTATCAGACTAAGAATTTCCTGTATCACACTTTGATATGAAAGATCTTGGTGAAGCCTCGTATATACTTGGCATTGAGATACACCGAGATAGAGCCCAAGGAGTACTAGGATTATCTCAGAAAGCTTATATTGAGAAAATGATTAAGAGATATAAGTTAGATAAGTGCAACACATCACCTGTTCCGATTCAAAAGGGCGATAAGTTAAATGGAAGTCAATGCCCTAAGAATAATTTAGAAAGAAAGAAAATGGAGAACGTTCCCTATGCATCAGCTATTGGAAGCTTGATGTATGCACAAGTCTGTACGCGTCCAGACTTGGCATTTGTGACCGAAGTACTTAGCAGATATCAGTCTAATTCAGGATGGGCTCACTGGATAGGTGTCAAGAAGGCATTAAGATATTGCCAAGGCACCAAAGATTACATGCTCACATATAAGAGATCAGATAATCTTGAGATTGAGTGCTACACTGATGCTGACTTTGCTGGTGATGAAGATGAAAGGAAGTCAACTTCTGGATATGTCTTCACGCTAGCAGGGGGAGCAATTTCATGGAGAAGTTGCAAGCAGAGTGTAACTGCTGCATCTACGATACAAGCAGAATTTGTGTCATGTTATCATGCTACGAGACAGGTAGTATGGCTTAAGAGTTTTATTCCGAGATTAAGAGTTGTTGATAGTATCTCGAGACCTATCATAATATACTACGATAATCAATCCACAGTTTTTTTTTTGCGCAAACGATAAATTAAGTGGTGCTTCTAAGCACATAGATCTTAAATATCATGTTATGAAGAAAAGAAATCAGGACAATACGCTAAAGATTAAGCATATAAGTACTAAGGATAATATAGCGGATCCGCTCACAAAAGGTTTACCACCAATCCTATTTCAGAAACATGTCCTAGGCATAGGCCTGGTAAATACCTTTTGACCAGTCCTGATTTTAGGGCCATTTTAATTTATCCAAATAAGAGTAAGAGTTCTGACAAGGTTTCTCAGTAAGACTATGGGTAATGTTGTCCTAGTATGCCATGGTGTTGCTAATGACGCGTTGGTCTGGTACTTGCTGATTTTCTAAGGAAGAGCTTAAGTTAAGAATAAGTTTAAGTTGTTGACCTTTTGGTCAGGGGGAGAATGTTGTTTTAGTTTTGTTGACCGCAAGATCAACAATAGATCCAAAAATAGGAAAATCAATCCCTTGTGGATTTCGGATCTGACCAACAGATTTGTTTTTTTTTTGTGCCTTGATCGGGAGGCAAGTTAGAGATAGAAACGGACCCGGCCCTGTGGCAACAGTGCTATATAAAGGAGGCATCGCCCCAGGACGAAATCATCCAATCTTAGTCCACCCAACCGACGTCCAGCTGAGGGGCATCACTGCTACCGCCTCGAAGGTCTTCGCCCTCGTAAGAAGACCCTCAAGGAGCGCCTACGCTACATCCCCGACGACGTCCTCGTCACCGAGTCTGCCACCTTTGCACCGACGTCAATGAACTCCTCCACCAGCGCCGGTAACAGATCCGAGCCTACTATTCCGCATTAGCTTAGTTTACTAGATATGATCTTAATTGATTAGATGATCCTGTTAATTAAGTGTTAATTAGTTCTAACAATATGCTCTAGTACTACTTATTTAGATGAGAATGCATCCTTTTCACAGCCTTCCCCAGGAAAACGTGCCACTACACCCTGAATTGTTTGTCAAAGATAGCAAATTGAATCGAAGCTTTTAATAAAGATATCAAATTCAGGTTTTTGATCCTAGCATGACGAAGGTAAGAACCCTGATTAACTGTAAGTGACATTCTCTGTCATTTGTTCATTAATACCAGCAAGTTATTCCAGTCGATACACACTGCTTATTTTGGCCTATTTCGAAGTTTCGATTTCTATGTTTGTTCTTGACTCTGCACGCCAGGGAGAAATTGTAGGCAACGGATCACGCTGTTCCCCAGTTTAGAATCCTTTGTTTCTGTTCTTTTTTTACCGTGTGTGTGTGTTTTTGGCGTGTTTAACCCACTCCAGCCTGGCACAAGAGCAAAGCGAGCCCATGCGTGCTCGTCGCCACTGTCACGCAAAAATCACTGCCCGGACCTTCCATCACTTAAACACCATTTTCTCCTTCAGTTGTCCACCAAATCGAACGAAATCACCGGCGTCAAAAAGTAAATTTGTACCACGAGAAGACGGGACAAGTTTCATCCGAAATGGTTGAGTATTCGAGGAGATATCGTGTAACATACTCGGACGAGAAGCACACTTGCACGGATGCATCTCCCATCCAGACCTGTCTTCACTGATTCCCCAATTTCTCAACGAATAATCTACCAAATCCCGTGAAACAAATTTTACCAGAAACATAATTTCGTACCGGACAAATGCGAAAAAACTCCGTCCGAAACCATCGATCGTAGAGTGAGAAACACGGTCGCGAATCAGGTCGAGAAGCACAAATCGGAACAGGGCCTCGGTCGCATGCGCCGCTCAACGGGGGCAGCCCCCGAGCCCCGCGGCATTGCGCGCTCACAGCCGTCGGATCCGAGCGGATCCAACGGCCCGCAGGCGGGTTCCGCCCACGTCCGGTGCCGATCCGCGAGAGCGGCCATTCGACCAATCAGCGCGCGCCGCTGCGTACCTCAGGCGTCCCCCACGTCTCCGCTATTTAATCGCCCTCGTCATCGCCTCCGGCCTCATCGCCCACAAGCATCCCCGCCGCCGCCGACACAGCGAAATCCACCGCTCCGAGCGTTTTGAGAAAGAGGGAGAGAGAGTCGAGTGATGGCGACGGAGGAAGCTGCTGCTGCCGCGACCGAGGTGCCCAAGACCGAGGTGGAGGCTCCCGCTGCCGAGGAGGCGGAGGCCAAGGCCAAGCCCGCCAAGGCGAAGAGGGGGCCGAAGGAGAAGAAGGCTCCCAAGGAGAAGAAGGCCCCGAAGGAGAAAAAGGCGCCGAAGGAGAAGAAGCCCGCCGCCGCGAGGAAGACGGCGGCGCATCCACCCTACGCCGAGGTAAGGGGAACGGGGACATTTCGTTTGCAATTGCTTCGTACTGATGCGGATTTGAAATTTTATGTTCTTTTAGATTTGATTTTGAATGGATTGCCATTTCCTTTTTCTGGGTTTCGTTGTGCGGTGATTCGATCTGATTGAGACCTGTTGCAGATGATCGTGGAAGCCATCGCGGCGCTGAAGGAGAGGACGGGGTCCAGCTCGGTGGCCATCAGCAAGTACGTGGAGGAGAAGCACGGCGCCCACCTGCCGCCCAACTTCCGCAAGCTCGTCTCCGGCCAGCTCAAGAAGCTCGTCGCCGCGGGGAAGCTGACCAAGGTCAAGAACTCGTTCAAGCTCGCCGCGTCGGCCGCCGACGCCAAGCCCGCGAAGCCCAAGGCCGCCACCAAGGCCAAGCCCAAAGCGGCCAAGCCCGCCGCCAAGCCCAAGGCGTCCCCGAAGCCCAAGGCCAAGACGGCCGCCAAACCCAAGGCCGCATCGTCCAAGGCTGCGGCGAAGACCAAGACCGCGGCGGCGCCCAGGCCGCGCGGCCGCCCGCCCAAGGTCGCCAAGACCTCCGCCAAGGACTCCACTGCCGCCAAGAAACCGGCGACGCCCAAGAAGGAGAAGGCCGCCACTAAGGTGGCTACCAAGAAGACCGCGGCGAGCCCCAAGAAGGCGGCCACTCCGTCCAGGAAGGGCGCCGCCAGGATGGCGAAGAAGTAGAGGACCTCCGCTGCCGGTGATGGTGCTGGACTCTCCCCTCCCCGCCTATAAAATTTCCCCCCTTTGAGGCGTCAGATGATCTCGTGGCTAGGTGGCAGCAAGATGTAGTGCTAGTGGTAACTGGTATGTAAAGACTTGGAGGTGGCCATCTTGGCCATGCTCCTCCTTGCCTGTATGATGGAAGATGGATGAACAAGCTACAAGTAGTAGTGTTATGTTTCCGTGCTGGTGTTAATGCTGTTCGATTCTTCATCGAGTGATTGCAGAGTTCGTTTAACCAGGTTCCTGTTCACTCTAATCCTCTTATTGGTTCGATTGATTGGTTTAATTACGTAATGCTACTGCATTGCTCGTCCTCAGTGAAACGGGGCAGGTGCGATTGGATTTGATATGCCTCGATGAAAGGGACGCTGGAATCATGTCGAAAATTGCTAAATCTGGCATGCCGCGATTGGGGAAAAGTTGTGGGTGGCTCTGCCCCCGCTGAGCAAAGCTGCGCCTGGCCGGCGAATCGTGTAGCGCCTTGGTCAGGAATCGAGACTAGGGTTGTCGGCTGGTGTTGGGCTGCCTGCTGTTCGAATTTTGGGTGGGGACTGGGGAGGGGGAACGAAGCGTCGAGGGCGGGAGGATTTCCATTTCGGGGGAGGCGCCAGCACTTTTGGCATAGTCGAGGGCGGGAAGATTTCCATTCCGGGGAGGGCGGCAAAACTTTTGGCGTTGCCTCTCGGCGTTCGAAAATTTGATGGGCTGGCTCGTGGCTGGGCTTTGCGAACGCATACACATTTGTACATGGGCCGGACTTTTCACTAGTAAAAAATGGACCTACGATCTGATGCGGGCCCGATCCGGAATCCTTCAATCGTATGAGTATTTGGCCTTTGCGGAAACATACACATTTCTACCAAACGCAGTTTCAAAAACACACACACACACAAAAAAAAAAAAACTCGTCCTGGCGCCTGGCGCCGGCTTTAGCCGCGGCAGCAGCAGCCGGAGAGCTGCCATGCCGTCCGATGGATCAATCGGTCGGCCGGTTCAAGCTCTCGTCGTCGTCTCCTCTCTTGTCCAGCAAGGCCAGCTAGAATACGGTTCAGCTGTCTTACGGCCTGGAACTTTTGGATTCGCTTTGACCTCGACGCTCTGGCCCAATGGAGTCGGACGTACACGGCGCACACACAGTTCCAGTGATCGTCGCCGCCGGCCGGCAGATTAATCGATGGTGACTTCGAGAGAAGACGAGAACTATGCTTGTATTGGGAGAAAGCTCACCCTTTAGTTTCTCCAAGGTCAGAAGGCAACCCATCAATAAGCAATAAGGTTCAGGTGAACTAACGGGACAAATGCCCTTCGGGCCAACAGACGCCTGAAGGTTGGTACGGCTGAAGTCCGTATGACGCGGCGGGTTCCAGGCGCAGACGTCAGAGAATGACAGCCGGAAGCATGTACTGAATAAAGATTGAAGTACTAGAATATCCTTAAATCAGTCAGTAAAATATGTAATATAAGGCTCAGGGTAAATCTGTAAACACACCCGGGGAGGCAGGTGAGCATGGATCTATAAATGCTCACATGTGGTTCTGATCGGGACGAGACGCCTCTACCACCAGAACCTTTTTGTACTGTTCTGATCAGATAATATAAAGTTCGTTAGTCAAAGGGCGACACTCCAAGTCCTTCGGTATTACGCTATTGTTCAGTCTTGTTCACTCCCGTTATAGCTTATCCGAGAGGCCTTTGACCTGATCAGTCCTCGGCTCGTCCACTACGTGTTTGTTCTAGAATTATAACCACAACAACTTGAATTATTACTCCGTCTACATGCGTGCGTAACTTGATCGTTTCCCTGTGTGTTGCTTTTCTTAGAGCAAAATGGCAGGAGAGCATTTTTCCCCTTTTTCTATTATTAATAACAGAGAAGGTTTTTAAGTGGCGTTTTGCAACGATTGCTATGCCATACGTAATACCGACAGCGACACCTTGTTGCTATTTTGATGATAATTGCTTAAGAGGTTTTTTTTCTCTTTTCTTTTCAAGAGATTTTCATATGAGATTTTCAAAAGACAGCCCCCTCCCCGTGGTCTTCCTTGCGCTTACCCCGTGATGTCTTTGCTGGTAACATCCGGCGGCGCCCACCTGGGCGCTCCCTCATCACAGGCCCCTTTCGCCGCACCTGCGGCCATCAAAGACCTCGATCCGCAATGATGAAACGACAGACGAAGCTAAACGTGAAAGGCAGGGTTGCTGTGATCATTTCATGCTTATGTTATCCATTGATGGGTCAACCGTGACAAATATGTGTCACACTTGTAACATGGATGGTAGATTTATTATTTTTTGTTTATGTTTTTCTGATGGCAGTTTTCAAATTGGGAACATTTGCAATAGCATAGAACCAATTATTTCAAATTAGAAAACGGCAACCATCATAGGGGAGGACAATCAGGATATTCCGCGCTGGCTTTTGGTGGACTTGGCGGATTGGGAGTCTCACACTCTGCAGTGAAGTGAACCACATTACCATCCAGACAAAGTTTTGTAGGAGTGCATGCAAAATCGATCTTTATTAAAAAAACATATTGAATTTAGAAGGTCATGCATGCTAGCCATATGTAATAATTCTATATGGGCTGAGGTAGTTATCTCACGTCCTGAAGACGCCGCAGAGGCGAAGGGGGCGGTGATGGCGATCATGGCCATCACCCAAATGGAAAGGACAACGGCAAGGTAAGCTGCTCCGGACCTCACCATACTCCTTGGCGTGCTGTAGTGCTCCCGGCTGAAATGTGTGTTGGCTGGACGGTTATTTATAGGGGTGATTTGGTGAAAGCATCGACACCAGATGCCAGACCTTTTCTATAGCGAGACTAGTATACCTATTTATAACCAGGCCACTTGTCCATCCTTATTCTTTTTTCTTTATCTTTCTTTGATCAAAGATCCAAAGAGATGTATGTGAGGGTAGCATTTTATATGAGTTTTTCTAATCAGATTCGCTCAAAATAAAGTTCTTCTAATAAGAGATAGATATATATAACCTGGTCTTAAGCTGACCAAATTATTTTTCTTAAAGGAAAACTGCTCTTGTTGATCTCTGTGTAGGGTTAACTAGAAGCAAACTGTAAAGTTAGGCATGTGGAAGGTGAGTGAGGTGCAGGTCTTCTTTTTAGAAGCTAGCTGTGACCAAACTGTATGTAGGCCATATATGGGAACAAAGCAATAATCGAACTGTTCTCATTCTAAGTACAAAAATCCTCTTCGAGCTTAAGCACTATTATTCTTGATCTCTAAGCATAGATCTCTCAGTTAGTTATTGATGTGACTTCGTTCTTGATTTGGTGAATCTTTTTTTTTTGTGACAAATTGACTTGGTGAATCTGATCCTGATGTAATGGGTGAATAAGAAGCCGGCACAAATCACTATCGCGATACAAGTTGCTTCTGCATGACATACGTCTTAGATTTTGTGCTCCATGCCTCCATATAAATGTGTATATATGTACGATCTTGGACTGTGTCCAAGTGATCGTACTGTCCGTTTGGTGAAACCGGTGACTGGAATGCATATCATGGACCGGAAGAAACATAAACAAATTTCATGAACCTGTCGAAAGCATAATTAAAACATTTAGGAAACTACGACAACAAGGGACTAGTTTCTAGTGCATCATTGTGTTTTCTCCAACACAACTACTCTTTCAGAGCATTTTACTTTTAGGATTACCCAGCCCAAAATTACATATGCTCTGATTACGTAAACCACACCATGTTGATTATTGGGGTCAAACTCCAGCTTTGGTTGTTGAGAACAGCTTTGCACCCACCACCTGACCAGGTCCGTCCTTAACACTTGCGTATTTCCTTTCCGATCAAGAGCTTTGTGGTTAGCATCTATCAACACTGCAAAGATTGAGGATCATATTAGATTTTTTTTTTGGTTCTGATGATCAATTAATAGTATATCATGCTACGGAGTAGAGTAAGATTTTGCATACAGTCCTTTGTCTAATCATGTTCTTGATTAGTCATCTGAGCGAAGTTCATACACACATATATATGAACTGTGGAGCTGTGTTAATTCAGCCAACTTTTCCTAGTCTTATGTGAATACATTTTTCCTACATACCGATTTTTTGGTTTGATTAATATGTACCCATTGTGCTTTGATTTACAGGTAAGCACAAATGTTCAATATTACGAAAGTACTTTAAAAATATTGTTATCTTTCTCATCACCGGAAATATATAAATATATATATGGACTTGGACTTTCTATGTCAAGTCCATGGTGATTCGTGAAACTTCGCTATAGGGACATTGATGCTTGTTTGAATTAGCATGCCCAAGTCCCTAAGCCACAACTACATAGATCGATTGCATCTAGTGACTTCATTTGGAGGAACAGTTGTTTGCATATATACTTTCCGAGGACTTGCACATCTACATATCTTTAGAAGATGCAACTCACTAAAAAGCATTAATTACTATTTCTTTGCATCCTGGTGAAGCCACGTCATTAGAATTGTTGTCACCGTTAAGATCTTCTTCGTTTCTTCCATTGACCGTCCAAATAGCAGTCTCATGCTCACGCCCGACCTGTTTCGCTTAAAGTAATTGTATTGGCGGTGCTCCACGTCTTCACCGAAACTTCCCTCTACTAATATGTGCTCTCATCAATGGTCAGCATTAAAGCAATGAAACTGACGTCCGCTCATCTCCGGTGACTGCTTAAAGCCCTATGTATACCTCCATGGATGAATCTTAGACCAAACAAATCTTTTGTGCTTGCACGGTCTGCTCCCATGGATGCACTTGAGCGGTCGAACTGACTGGCGGCGACATACAAAGGTGGCCCTGTCGTCTCATTGGCGTGAAGGCTGCAGCCCATCGTTGTGGCCATAGGGGCTAATTACCTGTGCCACAGTGACTTGCGATCCGGATTGGCACCAGCATGGATAGGGACGATTGGTTATCTTTTACCAAATTGCACACAACTGTGATTGCCCCGTCGTGATTTCCTCCGTCGGTGCGAAAGGGGCTTCAGCCCGATGGTTGAGGCTCTGAGTAGCATCTCCTCAGGTCTCGAGTTCGATTCCCGTTGGAAGCGAATTTCAGAATTTGAGGTTAAAAAAATCCCCTTGCCCTCCCAGTACCAAAGCACACAGTAAAGACTTGCGTCACAGCTCACAGGTCAGCTGAGTCCCGGTGTATGACCTGGGAGTGGGGTTCGGGGGTTTTCTCGACCTGTGTGAGAAGGTCTTCTTCTTAAAAAAGCCCGGGGGCCGTCATACCCCCCGCAGGTCGAGATTTCCTCCGTCGGTAGGACTCTGCTGTGCTGACTGCCGAGCCTCCCTCTGGTGGGCATGCAACGTATTAGGCAAAATGTTTCCTAGATGTTGAATTTACTCACAGATGTACATATTATAATGTTTTGTGATGGTTTGTGATGTCTCTCCACTTTGACATCTCAGTTAATTTCACATCTATTGGATCTCTCATATGAATCCATTTTTACTATTTAGCAGATACTGGTCTGGTGACTCAGATTTTTCTTACTTATCGAATAAACCATACTGCCTTTTCTGTTCAGTTCTCATCAGTTCCTTCCCTGGTATGATATTCTATACTCTCAATTTTTTTCTGATGTTTCTAACGCATCCATTTTAGTAGTGTCTGCTATTGTCTGATATTCTATTATTCACTACACAACTGATTTGGTATGCTTAAAAAAATAGTTTGGCGCATATCATAACCTATATGAATCATTTTTGGAGTGCTAAATTTGTAAATGCAGGTGCCTTTGGTTACCAGTAGTTGCGTTCTTTCCTGGTCATCAACTGAACATTTGGAGGAGATGGATTATTGTTCCTGTTGTACTTTCGTTTGGGATATGCCCATAATATATATTTTTGGGCATATTTCTCCTGTTAAGTGTGATCGGACCTGCAAGATTTGGCCAGTCATTTTGGAAAAGTCATTCAATGGTATATATGAAATTTATGTAGCCACCAATAAATAGTTTGTGATGAACATTTGTTCTTTTCAATGTGTGCTATCATCCCCACAGTGCGGAGTGGCGTTAGATTATGCTGGAAGCCTGAAACATGTTATATTTGCTCTACTATCTTTAGTCTATTTCTATCCATGTTGATGATGATTGTCTAGGTTCATAGAGGTCCATATTTTGTGCTTATTGCTTCTGCAACTTAATTTTACACTCTTTCTCCAAATAATATTTATCATGTAACAAGATGTATCTTACAATTTAGTCAATGTCGACAGTGTTTTATCAACACCTTTTTTGTTGCATTATAATTTGTGAAAGTTCATATCCTGCTTTATGAATTTTCTATTTATTTACATTCTAATAAAACAAAAAATATCACCATTGTATTCTATTTTCATGCCGTTTCTACTTATCAAAAGATATTTTATCCCTAACTTTTTGTATACTAAATTATGGTTTCATATGGTAAGTTTCTTAAACTATTTTTCTTTTAAAATTTCCATAGCAACGCGCGGGGAATTGAACTAGTATATAGTAAACCTCTGCGATTGGATTATTATTGACAGATGATATATTTAATTTATGTCTAAGATTAATTGGCTAACTCAATTCTACGGGTTAAAAAAACAATCCCATCTAATTGAAACTATACAGTTAGGCCTCCTTGGAACGCCCTTCCCCGGAGAGATTCCGGCCCAATCCCAAGGAAGGAAGCCCGCCCGAAAAACAGCCCGGGGGAATCCCCGGTGGCCTTTGGGAGCCCATAATCAGGGGAAGGCGTGACCCGGGCTCGCCCAGTTTCCTGGGAAGGAAAAAATCGTCTCCCGACCCAGGGAAAGAAACCCTCGCCTCGCTCTCGCTCGCGACGCCGCCTTCCTCGCTCGCCTTGTCTCCACCGATCGAGCGCCGCCGCCGCCACTGGCCCCCGCCAGATCTCGCGCCGCTGCTGCCTCCTCCTCTCCCCAACCTCGTGCCAACACCGACGCCTCTCCTACCCTGAACGAGCGATGCCGACGCCTCTCCTCTCCTGGCCGAGCGACGTCGTCGCTTCTCCTCCCTGGACCTTGCGACGCGCCGTCGCCTCTTTCCTGACCGATCGATGCCATCGCCTAGCGACGCCGCCGCCTCTCCTTCCCCGACAGAGCGCCGCCGCTGCCGTCACCGCCTCTCTCTCATCCGCCATCTGAGATCCGAACAACAGCGGCACGATCCAGGACAACAAGTCACCTAGGTAATCCATTACCCTTCCTGGTCCCCATCTCTCTTCGTCCTTCCCTCCCCTTCATTTCATGATTCGCCGCCTGCCTAGCTGTAGTAGTAGCATATCTGCATCACACAGTTTCTATCACGCTAGTTCAATTCTCTGATGCAGGGATTACTTGCACTCAGTTCCTAGTCCTAGGTTGTTTACTTCACCAACTGCTGTCGTGCGTTACTTCACCAACGTTAGTTCAACTGTATCGGTTATCACAGATTGCTATGCTCATGCTATCAGTTGGAGACTATGAGGCTTTTTGTTTGACTCTTTGATTTGTGTTCACCTAATGTACAGTTATGGATCCAAGCCGCCAACCAAGCTGGATACTTTCTCATAGGGTTCAGTATTGCTATTGATTTGATTTGGCAGCTTGAGCAGTTCTTTGTATTGATGGAACGTAGGGAAACAATATTGTGCTTATTGCATAGCTACTTGTTAAGGAGCATGTTCTGTTGACTAATTTGGAACTTATGTACATACTATGTCTTTGAGCTCTGTATGGTCTATCCTTAGTTATAAATATGGTTTCACTGTCTTACTGCGAAATGTATCTGTTGTTAGCATGACAAGATTGATCTTCTTTTTCTTTTTTTTTCTTAAACAATCCAGAGTTCTTATTTTTATGTTATTTTTCTTTATGTTGCATTATACCAACAGTTGTATGGTGAGGAACCATTTTTCAATTCCTGAGTTGCCAATTATGCATAACAATAGTCTTTGTTTTGTATAGTTGTATATGTGCCCATAACTAAAATGTGATTTGTGGGGCCCATTTTCTATTTTCAGGCATCTTCCAATGTTTTAAAACATGTCCTGAAAATGCTTTGATGAAAATGATTGTAATTATAATTATTACCTTTCTCTGCTTATGCAGGTGCTTGTGTGAATTATAGATAGCTACCTTGTTCCTCCTGTTGATGACGCACAGCTGGCTGCCTCTACCTTGACTGCCCTATAATCCAGCCAACAGTGCCAGTGTTCGTCGATCTACATCTCCTCATCCTCACGGTAATCTCTCTCTCTCTCTCTCTCTCTCTCTCTCTCTACTACATAAGTAAACTTGTGTTTTCATGGAGGTAGAAGTAGATGCGAATTGTTGCAACAATGTGATGTACTATTACATTGCTGCCTCTGCCTTTTTACGGTGAGGGTGTGTGTGTGTGTGGGGGGGGGGGGGGGGGGTTATCAAGAGGATGGGGGTGAGACAGGATACTACTATATAAGTAAACTTGTGTTTTCATGTCTAGCCGCTGCTGCTTTTAATTTTGCTCCATAGGAAGATTCAGTATGTCCTCTCTCTCTCTCTCTTTGTGTGTGTGTGTTTGTACGATGCAATGTTCTTCTTTTGTGATATGTTTGTACGATGACTAGTACAAGAGTATACTGAACTTCTTTTGTGATATCTCTGCACACCTTGAGTTTGTCTCATCAGTTTGGCATTTTATTAAATTTTTATGAATTTTCTCGATTATTTCTGCAGCGTTTGAGACTATTTTTGTCTTTTGGGATTTCTACCCCTTTGTTCCCAAACAGATGCTGATATTATAGGTCCAGGGAAGACAAGGAACGGGGTGACAGGGATAACCCCGCTGGGGGTTTGCTACCCTGGGTTTTCCAACCCTGGTTCCCAAAGGAGCCCTTAAGGTCAGTTCCGGTGATTGAACTCTGTGTGCGAACTCACAAGGCGGGAATCATTTTCAGTATCGGGTGATTTTGACGCCGCCGGCTGTAGGTCAACCAGCTTCGATGGGGAGACTTAGAGAGAATTATGCATTCATTATTATTACTCCGACTACGTGTCTGCGTGACTTTTTAACTTCACCCGTGCGTTGCTGTGCAAGTTTTTTTTTTTCAACGAGCTAGAATTGTTTGAACGGAATACACTCTGCTGCCTGAACGTTTTTAAGTGGCGTTTGCAAGTTGCAACGTTTGCTATGTCATATGTCAGACTCAGACCGACGCCTTGTTGTTGTTTGGATGCTGGAGACCAGATCCGTGTGAGGTTGACAACAGGAAATAATTAGACGCGAATAGATAGACACTAACATAATAATGAATACCAAAACAAGAGAAGACAATCCAAGTGATGAATGGTAAGTGTTGTAAAATATGGCCTTCGGCAGCTGTCACGAATCCCTCGATCCGATCCCTTCCCTCCCGGCAGCAACTTGAGCGTGAGGTAGATGGCAGAGTTCTCCGTCTCCCTTCCCAACCCGGCGACATCAATAGAGACAAGAGACACAAGAGACAAAGTCGGGTGGTACTAGTATCTGTTATTTATTGGAATTTCTCAATATGGTCGCACCTGGTTACATTATATAGTCGGGTAGGCAGAGTCCTACTGGGACTTGGAATCGAGTCATACTGTGACTCGGGTAGGAAACGAGTCTGACTAGGACTCGTTTGTTGCCTTTTGATATGAGCCCATAACCTTAAAACGTAAGGTTTATAACACTCCCCCTTGGACGAATACCATGATAATCTCATGCCTCATTAAAACTCCTAAAAATCCAATGGAAAAAATATGAAGAAAGAGTACATAGTTACCGCTAGTGCGTTGCACACGTTGCCTCATTAAAAACCTGTTGGAGAAACTTCGAGAAAACTCTCATCAGGAAAAAGAGTACAACTATTGTCTTCTGGACAATATGATCATCAAGATCAGGTTAAATTCAAACTCGGGCTATGTTCAGAGTTGGACTCCCCTAGAACCTTACAATTCTCTTAAGTGCCTCATACCAATACCGTGAACATACTTCTAGAAAACGGTAGCCGATAAGAACTTGGTGAACAAATTAGCAAGATTTTCACATGACTTAACTTGCAGGATCCTCACTTCGCCTTTCTCCTGGAGCTTGTGAGTATAGAAAAACTTAGGCGATATATGCTTCGTCAAGTTATTCTTTACATACCCGATTTGCATTTGCACAACACATGCTGCATTATCCTCATGGATAACAGTAGGGGTATTGACGGTTTTCAGACCACATGACTTCAGGATATGACTTGTCATCCGTCTAAGCCAAACACACTCCCGTGCGGTTTCATATAGGGCTATTATATCTGAGTGGTTAGTAGATGTCGCTACTAAGGTCTGTTTACAAGACCGCCATGAAACAACCGTACCACCACAGAGAAACACAAATCCGGACTGAGATCTAGCATGATGTGGATCAGAAAGATACCCTACATCTGCATATCCCACCATGGTCAAGTCCTGTTTCTTCGGGAAAAATAGCCCAAGTTCAATGGTGCCTTCGAGGTATCTCAAGATTGTCTTAATGCCAACCCAATGCCTTCTGGTTGGTGCAGAGCTGTACCGAGCAAGCAAATTAACAGCAAAAGCGATATCCGGCCTTGTGCTATTTGTAAGATACATCAATGCTCCGATAGCACTAAGATAAGGGACTTCGGGTTTTAGCAATTCCTCATTGTCATCCTTGGGTCTAAAAGGATCTTGATCCTTATTGAGTGATCTAACAACCATGGGGGTTTTCAAAGGATGAGCCTTTGACATGTTAAATTGTCACACCCCAAAATTTCAAATTTTGGTTTGTGACCTAAATTTCACTAAATTTTAAAAATTTTTATAATAGTTTAAAATTTGGTTTAAATTAATTAAAACATCATCACTTATTTTAGGCAAAATAATGATTTTCTAAAATAAAATAAATTAATGTATGTTATTATTATTATTATTGTTATTTTGTTTGTTGCATTCATGTTGCCATAGTTGCAGCAGGATTTTATTGCGTGAAAAACTATTTTGAAAATTCTACTAGTAATCGATTTGTTTTGGTTTAGGAAATAGAATAGAAAGGGAAAAAGAAAAGGAAGAAACCCCTCTCTGGGCCGAGATCTCTCCCCGTGGCCCAACTTCTCCCTCCCTCCCTTTCAGACTGCTCGACCCAACCTCTTCCCTCCCTCTTCCCCCTCTTTCCTCTGGCCTTAGGCCGAGCTACCCCGAGGCCCAGCTTTCCTCCTCTCCCTTCGGCCTTGGGCCATTTCTCTCTGAGGCCCACTCCACTCCTGTCTCTCTCCTAGGCTGGCCTGGCCCAGCGCGCCCTGTTTGGCCCACCCCGTCCTCGGCCTCGCGTGGCCCAGCCGCCCCCAGCCCATCTCACCCGCTCGGCCCAGCCCGCCCTCGCGCGCCCGCTCAAAACCCTAGGCTGCCGCCGCCCAGCCCCGGCCGCCGCCGCCACTTCCTGGGCGTGCGTGCCCGGCCAACCTAGGGGCTCACACCCCTATAAAAGGAGGGCCCTGCTCCCCGCGCCCCCCCTTCTCCTGCCTTGCGCCGCCACGAGCCCCTACGCACCGCCGATGACCGCACTGCCACCTCCCCGCCATGGAGGTCGGTGAGCTCCACGCCGACACCTTACACGGCCGCCTCGAGCCCTGCTGACCCGCTGCCGGCCATCGCGAGGCCGTGTTGCCCCCGACTAGCCCCTCCCCGGCAAGCCTCACCGCTCGAAGCTTCTCCATGTCGTCGCTGAACCACCGGAACCCGCTGCTGACGACGAGAACACCTCCCCGGCCTCGAATCCTCGCGCGCGACCCCTTGGGTGAGCTCTCTACGCTCTCTTCTCCCCTCTGGACCCTTCCCTGTCGGATCCCGGCCACCGGAGCGCCGCCTATGGCGAGCCCCGCTCTCTGCGCCGCTGCCGACAACCACCGGTCCACCGTGGACTAGTGGACCACGGGTCCACAAGGTCATAGACCCAGTCCATGGGGTCTTTGGGTTAAAATAATTAATTAAAATCCTGGGTGATTGCTGGTTTTGTGCATAGGCCCCTCCACTTTTATAAAATTATATTTATAGCCTCAGTTTTATGCAGAACCCCTCCAAATTTATATTTAGGCCCCTGACCTTATTTATAATTACTTTTAACACTGCATTTCTGTAGAAAAGCCCCTAAACCTTTTTTCTAAATAATTTTTATTCCTGTAATTTTACAATAACACCCCTAAACTTATTTTTTATTAATTATGTTTAGTCTTGCCTTTTTACAGTTAGGCCCTTCAATTTATATAAAAAAATTGTATTTTGGCCCTGTAAATTTTATAGTTAAGCTCCTGAACTTTTCCAAAATTACTTTTTAGTCCCTAAATTTTATACAAAATATATTTCCACCCTGATATTTTACAATTTAGTCCCTGTACTTTTTATAAATTACATTTTAGTCCCTAAAATTTTCATAAATTATATCTTATAGGTATATTTTATAGTTTAGCCCTTATATTCTTCTAAAATTACTTTTAGGCCCTTTTACTTGTCTGTTTTTACGTTTTAATCCCTAAAACTTCAAATAGCCATAACTTTTTACTCGTAACTCGGATTGAGGCGATTCTTGCGCCCACGCGATCGTAGCAACGCGTAATTTTTCATAGTATTGCTTTCTTTGTAGTTTGTTACTGTGTGGTGTGTTGTTTCTTAGTATGTTTGTATGCTTATATTTCCAGCGTGACGTTGAGTAGATGAACTGCTGTTAGAGAACTTCTGGGATCTCCATCTTGAAGACTTTGAGCAGCAGCAAAGGGAACCCGGCAAGTGTCCTTGATGCATATTGAACCTATGTTTTATATTCTCTCTATCTCTATGCATGCTTGTTAATATTGAATCCTATGTGTCATTATCCTATTCCATATTATTCCTTGTCGCCTGGGTCATGATGTAGTATATTGGTATGGGTACGTCATGCTTAGTTTGCTTTGTCGGGAATGGAAGTGTCTAATGTTAATCTTGATTAATGGTCCACTTTAACATAATCATGAGGGATGGGAAATCCTTTTTAGGAACATGAAACCTAGGGTGATCCAAGCAGGAGGATGATGATGATGGTGCGGGTATGCACGTGTACTCAGTACAGTACAGTGGGTTTGTGGTGGTAACTGCTTGGTATCACAAGGGTAGATTTGTGGAACGTGTAACCATGAAAACCGCACAAAGCACAGGGCTGATATGGGTAGGCTTGGTTTAGTATCGAGATGTCTTCCTAGTTCTGTGAGCAGTCGAGGAAGGAGGACGGGAGGGTTTACTCTCGGACTCAGGCGATGGACGATTTACTCCTAGCCACGGCGCCAGAGGGGGCTTCTGTAGGAACGGTTTAATTCCGCAGCGGTGAAACCTTAGCGTGGATTGTTTGCAGGCTGGGAAGCGCTCTGAAAGACCTTGTGGTGATCTCTTGGCCTCACACCTATGGTAGTGTGATTTAGGCAATATGGAGACTCTCTAGTCACTGCATAGTGATGAAATCACCAACCTGTGGGTAAAGTTGTGCAACCTCTACAGAGTGTCAAACTGTTATAACAGCCGTGCTCATGGTCAAGAGCGGCATGGACCTTTCACACGATTAGTGGGTTGATGATGGGTGGACTTGGTGGGTAGCCAAGTTTGGTTTGGGCGGTGTAACCCATGGTTTGTTACAGGCGGTGTAACCTGTAGTGTGGTTTCTCATGGGCGGTTTAACCCATGGTTTGCTATAGGCGGTGTAACCTGTAGTGTGGTTTTCTATGGGCGGTTTAACCCATGGTTGGTTACAGGTGGTTTAACCTGTAGTGTTGGACAGATGAGATAACTGGTGGGAACTTTTCACCTAGTAAATAGGATGGCTTTTCTACTAGGTGTAGGTGCTCATTTATGCAAATAAACCATTATGTTAGCCTTTCTTCTATTAAGCTTGCATGCCATGTTTTCCCCCACTTGGATAGTACGACATGTGCTCACCCTTGCTATTTCCCTTTGTTGTTGTACTATAAACTGCTGCTCAGAAGATGGAGATATAGACTACATTAATGAAGACTACTACTAGGCGAGCGTGCCCCCGGTCGATTGCCTGTGGTGTTATGGTGTTTTCCGTTGCTATTTAGTTTGAGAGTCGGTTTAGTCTTTAAAGACAATCTCTTATATAATAATGGTACATTTTAATAAAGAAATTGGTTATACTGTTATTCACCTTACTGTCGATATGTGTGATACTTGTTCCTAGGCACACATATGATAAGCACTTGGTTTTATCCTTAAAACCGGGTGTGACAGAAGTGGTATCAGAGCCGTGTCGACCGTAGGACGCAAGCCTAGATAGAATGGTCATGTCATAGGTTCTATTTTCAAAACTAGTGTTTGGAAAACTTTTACTTCTACAAAAAATTCTTCCATCTTACCTTCGTACCTACTCTTTACTTGCCTACTCTAGAATGATTAAAAAGAAATGTTATTTCTACTATTTCCTTCCCCTTTTTAAAAGTTAGTTAGCCAACGTACACTACCATAAACAAGATGAATGGCTTTGAAGATTGCACCAGCTAGTTCTGCTTGGTATGAAGATGAAGATTGAAAAGCCAACGTTGCGGTCTCTTCATGTCATCAAGTGTATAGGACATCGCTCCGCCTCCAACCTGAAGGAAGACTTTCAAAGAATCATGGTTTAGGATCTTTCCATTTTTAGAATCATAATCATGATATAGAACGCTGCTAACTGTAGGTCTTGTGTTACTTGTGGTGTGCTATGCTTGAGTTGGATCTTTGATTGAGTGTTGGTGTGCTTGCAAAGCGTCCAGCCTTGTTATCATATCATTAGTTATAGCTAGCTAGTCTAGTTTGGGTTATCATTTCTCTCTCTTACTTCTATCATTACATTCTTTCCTAGTCACTTATAACCCAACCAATTCGAGGAGATGTTGAACTAGACCGTTAGATTCTTTCAATGAAGCATCAACAAGAGGAAGTCAATACCCAAGATAGCTCACCGTTACCTTGGCCAGCTCCAAACAACGAAGACAAGGTTGGGGATATTCTCACAAAAGAGGCAACACACAACTCATAGCTTCAGGTCAACAAATGAACAGGTGACACCAAGGGAAGAAGAATCCCTATCACAAAGAAGAGGAAGCATGTCAAGTATGGTACCCGCAAGACACCAACTAAGGCCGGCTATTGTTGTAAACTTCATGGCCACCAGTGTTTCCTTCAAAGTAACATGAGTGAATCTGAGTTGAAGAGGCAACCCTCAAGAGGGATGTGCTATAATCAAGAAGGTCCCAATGTTACCTTTCCAAAGCCTTTAGTTACAAGGATCGGACGCTTTGCTTGTAGCCGACATGGTCAATGGTAGGAAGGTTGCCCACAGAAGGAGATACGGACCATGTGACCAATGAAAGAATTCAGGATGTTTCAAATTGGTGCAAAAATTGAGAAGATAGTTACAATTGGAGAACCAGTGCTGATGGTCATTTATGTTCAACCCTAAGTGTGAACTTAAGGGGGGTAGAGGTCACCACTCACCTCACCAACGTTGGATACCAAGACATAGGTGTGATATTTAAAGATATACGACATCAAGATTTCATTTGGAGAAGTTGCTGCAGCGAACACCATCAGACTATCAAGGGAATAGAGATCAAGGAAGAAGGACGAACAACGAGATTACCTTTACCCTTTTCTTGCTAGCCACGCAGAATCTCGGGATGAGATTCCAGTTAAGGGGGGTAGTCTTGTCACACCCCAAAATTTCAAATTTTGGTTTGTGACCTAAATTTCACTAAATTTTAAAACTTTTTATAATAGTTTAAAATTTGGTTTAACTTAATTAAAACATCATCACTTATTTTAGGCAAAATAATGATTTTCTAAAATAAAATAAAATAATTTATGTTATTATTATTATTATTGTTATTTTGTTTGTTGCATTCATGTTGCCATAGTTGCAGTAGGATTTTATTGCGTGAAAAACTATTTTGAAAATTCTACTAGTAATCGATTTGTTTTGGTTTAGGAAATAGAATAGAAAGGGAAAAAGAAAAGGAAGAAACCCCTCTTTGGGCCGAGATCTCTCCCCGCGGCCCAACTTCTCCCTCCCTCCCTTTCGGCATGCTCAGCCCAACCTCTTCCCTCCCTCTTCCCCCTCTTTCCTCTGGCCTTGGGCCGAGCTACCCCGAGGCCCAGCTTTCCTCCTCTCCCTTCGGCCTTGGGCCATTTCTTTCTGAGGCCCACTCCACTCGTCTCTCTCTCCCAGGCTGGCCTGGCCCAACGCACCCCGCTTGGCCCAATGCGCCCCGCTTGGCCCACCCCGTCCCCGACCTCGCGTGGCCCAGCCGCCCCCCGGCCCATCTCACCCGCTCGGCCCAGCCCGCCCTCGCGCGCTTGCTCAAAACCCTAGGTCGCCGTCGCCCAGCCCCAGCCGCCACCGCCACCTCCTGGGCATGCGTGCCCAGCCAACCTAGGGGCTCACACCCCTATAAAAGGAGGGCACCGCTCCCCGCGCCCCCCTTCTCCTGCCTTGCGCCGCCACGAGCCCCTGCGCACCGCCGACGACCGCGCTGCCGCCACCCCGTCATGGAGCTCGGTGAGCTCCACGCCGACACCTTACACGGCCGCCTCGAGCCCTGCTGACCCGCTGCCGGCCATCGCGAGGCCGTGTTGCCCCCGACTAGCCCCTCCCCGGCAAGCCTCACCGCCCGAAGCTTCTCCATGTCGTCGCTGAACCACCGAAACCCGCTGCTGACGATGAGAGCACCTCCCCGGCCTCCAATCCTCGCGCGCGACCCCTTGGGTGAGCTCTCTACGCTCTCTTCTCCCCTCTGGACCCTTCCCTGTCGGATCCCGACCACCGGAGCGCCGCCTCCGGCGAGCCCCGCTCTCTGCGCTGCCGCCGACAGCCACCGGTCCACCGTGGACCAGTGGACCATGGGTCCACAAGGTCATAGACCCAGTCCATGGGGTCTTTGGGTTAAAATAATTAATTAAAATCCTGGGTAATTGCTGGTTTTGCGCATAGGCCTCTCCACTTTTATAAAATTATATTTATAGCCTCAGTTCTATGCAGAACCCCTCCAAATTTATATTTAGGCCCCTGACCTTATTTATAATTACTTTTAACACTGCATTTCTGCAGAAAAGCCCCTAAACCTTTTTTCTAAATAATTTTTAGTCCTGTAATTTTACAATAACACCCCTAAACTTATTTTTATTAATTATGTTTGGTCTTGTCTTTTTACAGTTAGGCCCTTCAACTTATAAAAAAATTATATTTTGGCCTTGTAAATTTTATAGTTAAGCTCCTGAACTTTTCCAAAATTACTTTTTAGTCCCTAAATTTTATACAAAATATATTTCCACCCTGATATTTCACAATTTAGTCCCTATACTTTTTATAAATTACATTTTAGTCCCTAAAATTTTCATAAATTATATCTTATAGGTATATTTTATAGTTTAGCCCTTATATTCTTCTAAAATTACTTTTAGGCCCTTTTGCTTGTCTGTTTTTACATTTTAATCCCTAAAACTTCAAATAGCCATAACTTTTTACTCGTAACTCGGATTGAGGCGATTCTTACGCCCACGCGATCGTAGCAACGCGTACTTTTTCATAGTATTGCTTTCTTTGGAGTTTGTTACTATGTGGTGTGTTGTTTCTTAGTATGTTTGTATGCTTATGTTTCCGGTGTGACGTTGAGTAGACGAACTGCTGTTAGAGAACTTCTGGGATCTCCATCTTGAAGACTTTGAGCAGTAGCAAAGGGAACCAGGACTCGTTTGTTGCCTTTCGGTATGAGCCCATAACCTTAAAACGTAAGGTTTATAACAGTAAGAACCTAGCCAAGTTACGATGAATGGTAAGCACCTGGCCAAGCATAGGTTGGCCTGTATTTCTCAACAAGCAGCCAATTGCAGTACTCGACGATAAATGAAACTTATAGTGGCATGTCCCCATCAACAGGTAGGTGCATGTGCTGTTGTAGCTCTACCTGAACAATCAACTCTTCAAAGATCTCAACCTTGTCTGACTCTGAATCTCTAGTCACGCCTTGGCTCTGCAATCAGTTAAAGTCCAATCTCAGTGTATTCAGAGAATTAAAAACACCTCCACAACCACAAGAGCTTGATAGGTCTTTCTTGCATCAGCAATTGCACGGCCAAACCTCAAGAAATCAGGAACACCGGCGAACTATGCCACCTCTGTGAAGCACACAACCCGACAATCATAGTGCTTCCAGGACCCCTGATCGAATCAGGAGGAGAGTTAGGCAAGGGCCTTGAATGCCTGATGTTGGATCCACCGTTTCTGGGGATGGGTGGCCATACTTTATGGCCGTCGTCGTCCTGCCTTGCCCGAACAACAGCAGTCACCGCTACCGCAAGACCCGCCTCGGCTCGCCCCATGCGCCAGCCACCGCCGCCAGGACCGTCTCACCTCGCTCGCCCTAGGTCGCCCCATGCAGCCACCGTCCGGACCGCCCCACCTCACCCGCATGTAGATGCCGTCGTCGCCTAGGTACGGGGCTGCGATGGAAACAATTAATGGATAGGGCAGAGTGATTTAGAAGGAGAGGCAAGATTTGACGGAGAAATGTGTGGGTACAGGGAAATCTGCGGTAGGAAGGAAGGAACGTGATCACGAAGGACGATCTGCTCGCCGGGACCTAGACGGCACCACCGTTCTTGACGACGCCCGTGGCCAGTGACAAAGGTCACGAAGTCCTTCACGATCTTCACTTTGATCTGGCCCCTCCACGGCGATGGTGGTAGGGTCTCCGAAGACACCTTGCCATTGCCGGCGGCTGCAGTGCGCATTGCCACGACGGCGGCGGTGGCGGTAGGTCAGCGCTGTCTCCCCTCGCTACGCATCATCTCCGCGCCTATCATGGCGGCAACTGAGTGTGGAGTGCAGAGGAGGTGGAGAAGGCAGGCGGCAGGGATGCAGATCAAGGAGAAAGGAAAGTTTTCTGTCGATGCATATATAATGCGTGATTCTAGGACGGGTGTGCGGGCGCGTATTTTGATCGGGTGAAAGACAAAATAGAAAAAAGTGGCAGACGAGGGGGGGCTTCCCATGTAAAATTTTGTCATGTCATATATGTCAATGAGCCCAGAATTGATTAGAGGGCTATAATTGAAAGGGAAGTGGTATCAAAGGCCTAGATTTGTTGGGTACATAGGTCGCATGGTGTGTTTAGATGGGTTAAAGTTTAATCTTTATAGTATATATATATATATATATATATATATATATATATATATATATATATATATACACACACACACTAGCAAAGTGCCCGTATATTGTTATGGGTTTAAAAAATAAAACATTTTTTTATAATTTAATCATAAATTATTTACACAATATTGTTGATAGTTTTTACATGAAAGATCATATTTATATTATCGTTGGTGTTTCTTAGCGTACCATTTTATATGTCATAAGTAACAATTTTTGAAAAACCATGTAGATATGTGCCATGGTTTGCAATATATGTGATGAGTAATTGACTTGAGCAGATTTGTTGTTTGAGTTGAAATACGGGAATCCGGGGATTGCATGTGGGTGTACATGATTATATTTTCGACTAACCAGAGTTGGTGGAGGTATTGGTGATGTTGCAGGAGATGGGAAATGTGTTTGCCTGTCTCATGATGTGTAGGTCACTGGAGTCGACTTGGCGGTCAATGGCGAGAGGATCGGGCACAAGTAGGAGACATGGGGCCAGACGATCAGGAGGCCGGGTTGAGTCAAGGTTGATACACGTGGAGAGGCAAGATGCACGAACGGTTTCGCGGTTGAGCCTCAAAACTGTGGTGGTGATGAAGATGACATGTTGACAAAGTCAAAGCGAGCGGGATGTTGGTGCAAGTGACAAAGGGACCCGATGGACAGGGACTGGGAGAGACTTGCCGGTGGTCAGGATTGCGGGACGACGTGACATGCGTCGACATCAAGAAGTCACGCTTTGAGAAGTGTGCAAGGCGGTTTCCCGGTTTGAGCCTCAAAACCAGTGGTGGCGATTGGAGGTGCACGTGGCACCATCGCGGAGCTTGCGTCGAGGGCAAGCAAAGTTGTGAAGGGCTCGATGGCATTCGGGCGACGAGGAAAAAGATGGATGGTTATGTCCCCGGTGGTAGGTTGGTGTGTTATGTGGGTCAAGGGTAGAGTGGTCATGTGGATTATAGACCCTAGGCCTATATAAGGAGAGGCTTGGCTGGTGGGAGAGACGCCTCTCTTTCCATTAGCCTTGTGTTTGGACTCTATTCAAAGTGCTAGGAGAGGTCTCCATGTAATAGTGGAGAGTAGTCGGTATGTGAGAGACATCTCTTGCTCTTCCAAATAGTGAGAGGAAGAGGGTGGCTTCCTAGCCTTGTATCCTTGGATCTTGTTAGCACCTTTCTATGATATGAGTAGTATTTTCGTGCTCAAGATTTCCCTCTTTCCTTGAATCCTGAAATTCCCTTTTTCTCTATTTTTAGAGCTATTTTCGTGGTGATTTTTGATCTCATTTTTGGAGGAGTTTTTAGTTCAGATTTCTTTAGAAACTTGTTGCTAGGATGAGCTAAAACAATCCTTTATGGATCCTTGACCAAATCAATAGCTATAACGCCTTTGATTTGGAGGATTTCTCAAGTTTCCCCTTTTTGGTGTTCTTGGTTCAAGATCTGATATTCATGATGATTCCTTGAGCCAATTAAGTTGATATTCTAGGATTAGGGTCATGATGTGATGAGGATTCACTGGTCCAAAAATTGTATCATTTAGAGTTCGTTTGATTAGGTTTTGGAGAAGATTTGCAAAATTCGCGAAAGTTTCTGTTGTTTTATCGGGGTCGATCGGCACTGCCGACGACAAGGACCGGCACTGCCGGTGGGTTACAGTATCCCACACCAGTAATACCGATGGGTCAGATTGGCACTGTCAATGGGGCCAACTGGCACTGCCGATGGCCTTGATCGGCACTGCTGGTTGTGGTCTAATGAGGTCTGGTTTTTGGTGAGTTTCTTGAGTAGTTCAAGTTCTTGGTGGTTCTTGTTGTTTCTACTATGTTTCTTTGCTGAGGTTGATCACTCCTAGGGCTAGTACACCACGAGTTGGTGTGTTTAGTCTTGATGATCGGTTCGGAGGTTGTCTTGGGTTGTTTTTGGGATATAGGTCAAGTTCTCTTTGAGAATTTTGATTGGCTCCTATTCACCCCCCCTCTGGTCGCCTTCTCGGTCCTTTAATTGGTATCAGAGCCAATTTCATCACTAGTTGATCTTCACCGGCTTTGTGATCCAAAGGCAACATGGAGAAGCATGCTGTTAAGCTGTGGATGTTCGATGGAGAGGACTTCCCCTACTGTAAGTCACAGACTAGGGCTTATCTCTTGAGCCAAGGACGTGCAATTTAGGAGATCGTTGAGCAAGACTATGCCATACTGCCCATCCTCAACACCGCGGCAGTAGGTGAGTTGAACATGTATGAGAAGAACTCCAAAGCTGTCAATATTCTGCAAACTGCACTTGGTAGGAGTGAACATGATAGGGTTGCACACCTTGACACTGCCCATGATATTTGGGATAAGCTCTGCACGTACCATGAGGGTACCAATCAAGTCAAGTCTATGCGTAAGGATTCTTATAATAGACAGTACCAAACATTTGCGCAAAAATCTAGCGAGTCACTTGATGAGATCTTTCATAGGTTTGAGGCTATTGTGTGCAACTAGAGGGCTTGTGGTAACCTTGTGTACAATGACAATGATAGAGCTAAGCAACTGCTGTATTCACTTGATGAAAATGTCTGGGGGGTTAAAATTGCTGCTTTAGAGGAAACTGCTGAATTCAATACCCTGAACTATGAGCAACTATATAGCAAGCTGAAATCTCATGAACTGTCTAGGAAATCTTGTCCTAATATTGCTATTCCTGCTTGTAGCATGGCTTTGCTTTCTAGCTCTCAAA
Source organism: Eleusine coracana subsp. coracana (assembly GCA_032690845.1). Classification (NCBI taxonomy): domain Eukaryota; kingdom Viridiplantae; phylum Streptophyta; class Magnoliopsida; order Poales; family Poaceae; genus Eleusine; species Eleusine coracana. The sequence continues at coordinate 6,920,003 of CM064430.1, forward strand.
AGGGTGATCACAGTGGTGATCACAGTGATCTCATGCTCTGGAGTTTGATCTTTCTTGTCTTGTTGCAGCTTCCGATGAACAGATGGAGTGCATTCCTGATAAGGAGCTGACCTTGCTCACAAGGAAGTTCAGGAAGTTCTACAACAACAGGAAGGAGAGAAGAGGAGGTGGTTCAAGAACCTGCTTCGAGTGTCATGATCCAGGACACTTCATTGCTGATTGTCCCAAGAAAATAAAGAAGGCTGGGTACCGCGACAACAACACTGAAGATTTCAAGCAGAAGAAGAACCGCTTCTACAAGAAGGGCAAGAACTCCAAGAAGTTTGCCAAGGCCATTGCACGCGCTTGTGTTGCTTCCTTGAGCGATATCGACCTCACATCAAGTGAAGGCCTTATAAGCTCGGAGGAGGAGGTTGAGAAGCCACGAGTCAAGAGGAAGGATGATTTCACCGGGCTTTGCTTCATGGCAAAGAACGACCATGACACTGACTCTGGATCCGACTCCGACACAAGCGAGGTACCACCCACTCTTGATGAGCTCTTCTCTGAACTTGATCATTTGCACGATGTTCTGCTCATGCAACATGATAAGCTTCGCAGTGCTATTCGTGAGAGTAGAGAGATTAAGTCTAAGTTGGAGACTGCTGATTTTGAAATTACTTCGCTTAGGTCTAAGCTTGCTAAAGATGACATGGTTGTAGAGTGTGAGTCCTGTCAAGTTGTGATTAATGATCTCAGTCAGAGGGAGAGTGTGTATGCTCAAGTTGCTAGTTAGCTTGAGAGTGCCCTCAAGGAGCTCGATAAGTTCAAAGCTAGACCAACTCTTTTGGGTGCATGTCAGAAGTGCCCCAAACTCACAGATGAGTTGGAAGCTCAGTCCCTCAAAGTCAAAGAGCTTGAGTCTTAGTTGCTTCATGAGACTCGCTCTAAGGTCCTTCCACCACCATGTGAGGTGTGTGTCTCTCTTAAAGACAAGCTTGTAATCACTAGGGAGGAAAACAAAGCTCTAGTTCAGGAAAATGACTATCTTGTTTCTAGGCTCCAAAGAACCCTAGTGAGTGAGGAAAAGATTGAGAGTGATTTGGCAATAGTGATGGAGAGTTCTTCTAGATCAACCTATAACTTGGGCTAGGGATTTGAGAGGGTTGACAAAGAGAGTGAAAAAGTGGGTAAGTTTGTACCTAGCCCCAACTACAAGGATGAGGAACAAACCATCAAAACCACTGACACATACTATCCACCAAACCCCAAACCTTCCTTTAACCCAAAGCAAATAGTGGAGCCAAAACCCAAACCTCATGTGCAAACTAAGCCTAAACATGAGAGTGTGTACATTTGCATGTTCTGTGGTCGTAAGGGTCACTTGGATGAGTACTGTTATAGGCGTAAGAGAATTGAGAGGATGCAAGCTGAGTTAACTAGGAATGTGCATCATGATGATTTTGATGGTTTTCAGTCTCACTCTTTTTCTCATGCCTATCATGGACAGGGTCATTCCTCATATGGCTTTGATTCACGAAATAGAGGCTTTGCGTAGCAGTGTTTTGGTGCCCTATGTTTTCCCCATCGTGGTGAGCGTCACTCACACAAATTTGGCTTTCACAGAGATGATTTCTATCCTCACTACCCTAGGTTTGAGTCGAGATGCTTTGACAGGCCACATTTTCCCCATCATGGTTCTCGTCCGATATGTTCGAATGATAATGTGTAAAGAACTGTGATGACTACTACCGGTCGTATGGTGAAGTGCTGGATTCCCAAATGCTTTTTTACTAACCCCAGCACTGAGCCATCAACTTTCTCTTCTTGTTCTTTGTAGGCAATAGGTGGAGGCCTGGAGAACAAGCGGTTAATGGACTCCGGGTGTTCGCGCCACATAACCGGAGATGCAAAGTGGTTCTCTAGCCTCACTCCCTTGAAGCACAGGGAGTATGTGACCTTTGGAGATGACAAGAGAGGGAGAGTGAAGGCAAGAGGCGTGGTAAAGGTAAATGAAAAATTCACTCTCAAGGATGTTGGTTTGGTTGAGCATCTCAAGTACAATCTCCTCTCTGTCTCTCAGTTGCTTGATGTTGGTTTGGAAGTGCGCTTTAAAAAAATGCTTCTTGTGTTCTTGATTTGAATGGCTCTTTGGTTTGTGAGATTTCTAGCATTGGGAAAGTTTTTCAGGCTGATTTTGCTGGTTCTCATGGTTCTCACAAGTGCTTCTTTGCTCAATCTCCTTCTGAGCTCTGGAAATGGCATAGGAGACTGGGTCACATGAGCTTTGACTTGTTATGTTGCTTGAGTGGCCTAGGCTTGATCTGAGGATTGCCTAAGCTCAAATTTGATAAGGATTTGGTTTGTTCTCCCTATCATCATGGGAAAATGATTGCCGCTTCTCATCCACCAATCAATTTGGTGATGACCGAACGCCCTGGAGAGTTGCTTCACATGGACACTGTTGGTCCTTCTCGGGTTCGTTCGGCGGGTGGGAAGTGGTATGTTCTTGTGATTGTTGACAACTACTCTCGCTACTCTTGGGTTTACTTTCTTGAGAGCAAGGATGAAGTGTTTCATCACTTTTGGAGCTTAGCCTTGAGGTTGTTTAAGGAATTCCTTGGTGCATTACGAGCAATCCACAGCGATAATGGCACCGAGTTCAAGAACTCCTCCTTTGATGCTTTCTGTTTTGAGCATGGTATTGAGCATCAGTTTTTAGCACCTCGTGTTCCCCAGTAGAATGGTGTGGTCGAAAGAAAGAACAGAACCTTGGTGGAAATGGCCCGGACGATGCTCGATGAGCATAGGACTCCGAGGCGGTTCTGGGCTGAGGCCATTAGCAATGCTTGCTATGTTTCCAATCGGATTTTCTTGCGCTTAATTCTTAATGTGACTTCTTCCAAACTGCATTTTAGGAGAAAACCCTCGGTTTCTCATTTGCGTGCCTTTGGTTGCAAGTGCTTTATTCTCAAACATGGTAATCTTGATAAGTTTGAGTCGAGATCTTCCGATGGCATCTTTCTTGGTTACTCTCTTCATGGTCATTCCTATAGAGTTTTGAATTTGGAAACTAACACCATCGTAAAGTCCTATGATATAACCTTTGATGAATCAAACTCTTGTGAAAGAAATGTGATTGAGTCTGGAGGTGATAAGGAGCTGAAGGAAAGCATATTTGTAGAAGAGGACCTACAGGGCCTTGATGATGATGATGATGATTCACTTCATCTCTCATCTGAGCTAGTTCCTGCTGCTACCACTACTCCAGCAGAGGGTCCAGAAGCTTCTACATAGACTTCAGCGGCTGTCGAGCGAGCTCCAGTTGTGGTTGAGGGGGAGGTACACTCTGAGAGAGAGGCTCCTCACCACATTCAGCGTCAACATCCACCTCAACAGATAATTAGTAATCTCTATGAGAGGACAACAAGGTCAAGGTCTGCATATCTTGCTTGCTTTACCAATTCTCTCTTTGTTGCAATCTTTGAACCCCGAGATGTTGGACACACACTATCTGATGAACATTGGGTTAATGCCATGCATGAGGAGTTGCAAAACTTTGAGAGAAACAAAGATTGGACCCTTGTAGAGCCTCCCAAAAATGTCAATGTCATAGGAACCTAGTGGGTGCTCAAAAACAAACATGGGAAGGACGGTGAGGTTGTGAGAAACAAGGCTAGGCTAGTTGCTCAGGGTTTTAGCCAGGAGGAGGGCTTAGATTATGGTGAAACCTTTACTCCTGTTGCTCGCATAGAAGCCATTAGAATCTTGCTTGCATTTGCTGCCTCCAACGGCATTAGACTCTATCAAATGGATGTCAAGAGTGCTTTTCTAAATGGTTTCATAGAGGAAGAAGTGTATGTGAGGCAACCCCCTGGCTTTGAGCACCACAAATACCCAAACCGTGTGTACAAGCTTCAGAAGGCTTTGTACGGGCTAAAGCAAGCACCTAGGGCATGGTATGCTAGGCTTAAGACCTTCTTGCTAGAGCGCAAGTATGTCATGAGGTGTGTTAATAAAACTTTGTTCACTCTAAAGCATGGCAATGACTTTCTAATGGTTCGGATTTACGTGGATGATATCAACTTTGGTGGGTCCTCTCATGCTCTTATGTCCAGATTTCTGGAAGCTATGGAAAGTGAATTTCAGATGTCGATGATGGGCAAGCTCACCTTCTTTCTTAGGCTTCAAATCAAGTAGTGGAAGCAAGGCACTTTCATACATCAAGCCAAATACACAAAGGATCTCCTGAAGAAATTCAACATGGTCAATGTGAAGCCGTTGTCTACACCGATGTCCACTACAACGACTTTTAACCCTGATGAAGACTATGAAGCGGTGCACCAAAGGGAGTACAAGAGCATGATTGGCTCTCTCTTGTACCTGACGGCGACAAGACCCGACATACACTTTGCGGTGTGTCTTTGTGCTCGCTTTCAAGCTTCCTCAATGGTGACTCATCGCAAGGCTATCAAGCGCATCTTCAGGCATCTCAAATACACCCTTGAGTTCGGTCTTTGGTACTCTGCATCTTTATCTCTTGATCTCATTGGGTATTCGGATGTGGACTTTGCTGGGTGTAGAATTGATAGGAAGAACACTTCAGGTACTTGCCATTCCTTGGGTACTTCTTTGATCTGTTGGTCTTCTCGTAAGTAGTCGAGTGTTGCCCAATCCACCACAGAGGCTGAGTATGTTGTTGCTGCTAGCTGCTGCTCCCAAATCCTATGGATTATGTCTACCATGAGGGACTATGGGTTAACTTTTAAGGCTGTTGTACTCTTGTGTGATAACTCCAGTGCCATATGCTTAGCCAAAAACCCAATCCAACATAGTAAGGTCAAACACATCAATGTGCAATTCCATTTTCTGAGAGACAATGTTGAGAAGGGGGATGTTGAGCTCAAATACATCGACACCAGAAACCAACTTGCTGATATCCTCACCAAGCCCCTAGATGCTTCAAGACATGCTTTTCTTCGGGGGGAACTTAGTGTTTGTCATCCTTATGGCATCATTTGAGGGGGAGTTGGTGCTATCTTGTATATATGTATCTTACTTTTTATGCATTGCATCTCATATGTAATATATGCATTGGTAGATGAACTTTGATTCTTATGCTTTCTTGCAATTCTCGTTGCTATGATTGAGTTTGAGCTAAGTTGTGTGGATGTGATGGTAATCTATCATGCTTAGATTGTCTAGATGGCCTGTTATAAACTCATTTGAGCTACTTGCTAATTTTAAAGGTAAACTTAGCTTCTTGTGAACCTTATGAACTAATCTTGCTAGAACTTCCTCACCATGTGTATAATTGTTTTTATCCTTGTTTAAACTTGCATTGAGGCTAGTCTAGAGGATGTCTTGGCTTTGTCACCTTGTGTCTGTAAAATGGAAGGCTTTGCAAATGTTTAGCTCATGATGAAACATTGTGGGAACGTGTGTTTCTTTCGCTGCAAAGCCATGCTCTTTTGTCTTATGCACAAACTTGAATTATATGCTAAGCGCTTTGATCAAGAATAATTCTAAAATACTAAAACCAAACATTGTGACTTGAAGCCTCAGGGTGTTTGCCGTAACCAGTCGTGCGACCCTCCGCATGGATAAGAGGACACATGAGGATAAACAATAATCACTTGATCAACCAAGTCTTTGTTTCATATGTGAGCGTTTGTAGAGCTCATTTTCTATGAATGCTTGTTGCCCTAGTTGAGATTGAGACTGGCTAGTATCTTTTGATTCATTTGATGCCTGTTTTGCCTTGGATGGAAGTACTTACACATGTGGTGGCAGTTTTGCTCATGATAAGAAAATTTGATTCTATCTAAGCTAGTCCATCTTTATTCTTAGCTTGTATAGCTCTCAGTGTTTATGCCTTGCTATCTATTTTTTATCTTTGCATGATTGGGAGCTATTGCTTGTACACTTCATGGCTCTATGTTTTTGGTCAGCAAAGTTAAATGCTTGTTTGCATAATTGTTGAAGCTCCTTAGGTTTGCATTCTCATGCATTGTATGTTTGCTTGTTCTTTTGCCTCTCTCATGAGTTCATTGCCAAAGGGGGAGAAAATTTTGGGGTCATGCACAAATAATGCTAAGAAACTTATATGATCCATTTTGCACTACATGAGACCTACCACAACTTGAGGGGGAGCATATCATGATCTCTAGCGTCTTCTTGTGCTTTTCACATTCTTTGTGTCTCAAGTTGATTTCCATGCCAACTCTTGGTTTTGTGATCCCTACTTTGCTAGATGGATTGTTTTCACCTTTTCTTTGGGTTTGGCGATTTGGATGTGCTTATTTGGCTTCGCCTTTCAATCTCTAATCTTTGTGCATTTGGTGTTGTCAATGTACTCATCAAGGGGGAGATTGAGAAACCATGTGCATATGTGCCATGGTTTGCAATATATGATGAGTAATTGACTTGAGCGGATTTGTTGTTTGAGTTGAAATGCAGGAATCCGGGGATTGCATGTGGGTGTACATGATTATGTTTTCGACTAACCGGAGTTGGTGGAGGTATTGGTGATGTTGCAGGAGATGGGAAATGTGTTTGCTTATCTCATGATGTGTACGTCACTGGAGTCGACTTGGCGGTCAACGGCGAGAGGATCGGGCACAAGTAGGAGACTTGGGGCCAGATGATCAGGAGGCCGGGTGGAGTCAATGGTGATCCATACTGTACACGTGGAGAGGCAAGATGCACGAACAGTTTCGCGGTTGAGCCTCAAAACCGTGGTGGTGATGAAGACGGCATGTTGACCAAGTCAAGGCGAGCGAGATACCGGTGCAAGTGACAAGGGGACCCGATGGACAGGGACCGGGAGAGACTTGCCGGTGGTCAAGATTGCGGGACGAGGTGACACACGTCGACATCGAGAAGTCGCGCTTTGAGAAGTGTGCAAGGCGGTTTCCCGATTTGGGCATCAAAACCAGTGGCGACGATTGGAGGTGCACGTGACACCATCGCCGAGCTTGCGTCGAGGACAAGCAAAGTTGTGAAGGGCTCGATGGCATTCAGGCGACAAGGAAAAGGATGGACGGTTATGCCCTGATGGTAGGTGGGTGTGTTATATAGGTCAAGGGTAGAGTGGTCATGTGGACTATAGACCCTAGGCCTATATAAGGAGAGGTGTGGCTGGTGGGAGGGGTGTCTCTCTTTCCGTTAGCCTTGTGTTAGGACTCTATTCAAAGTGCTAGAAGAGATCTTCATGTAATAGTGGAGAGTAGTGGGTGTGTGAGAGATATCTCTTGCTCTTCCAAATAGTGGGAGGAAGAGGGTGGCTTCCTAGCCTTGTATCCTTAGAGTTGGTGTGTGTAGTCTTGGTGATCGGTTCGGAGGTTGGCTTGGGTTATTTTTGGGATATAGGCCAAGTTTTCTTTGAGAATTTTGATTGGCTCCCATTCACCCCCACTCTGGTCGCCTTCTCGGTTCTTCAATATTAATATCATTTTTTGCTGTATTCTTATCATAAATATTTTTTTTACCTCTAATGTTAACGATTTCCATATGTAGTGTCGTTTAAATGTTATGTTATAAAATTAAGTGAAATGACAATAAAAAAAATACTCAAATATAAGAAATACAATTATGAAACCCAATTCATCATATAAAGAGGGATTCTTACAAGCTCATTACGCCTACGAGATACCATTAGATCTATATGAAGTCCAACATGCAGGGCCAAGGTCGTGACCCTATGCGTAAAGATTTCTATAAATTTTATCCAATAGAAAAAATTAATTCACACAGAATAGAAACAACATTTTATTGCGACATGATTTTGAACTTGAAAATATGCTCTAATGAGAAAAGTTAAAACATGAAAGTTGTAGATCTCGTCGAGGCCTTTTTGGAACATATATGGATCATATTATTTAGACTTGGAGATAGGAGATATGCGTCCCATACAGGGACCTGCGTAAAAGAGTTCGAATCAGAATAAATATTTTTGCATCATAAATTTGGAAACCAAAACGGTGAAATCTTGACTTCTATTGAATATTAAAGTTGTAGAACTTTTCAAGAGCTATGAGATAGAGTCTGAGTTTGCCTCATTTAATCTCCGGATGAGGGATTTATGATTAAACTCCGGATGAGGGATTTATGATTTTTTGAATTTGATGCTTGATATGAAAGGTACGAAACCGATTTGAATTCAATCTCTAACTTTATGGGTGTACAACAGATTTTTTGAGTGAACATGTTCACTTAAATTAACAGATTATATATATATATATGTATATATATATATATATATATATATATATATATATATATATATATATATATATACATGGTAACTACTCCAATCTCCATCACGGAGTAGTACTTGCATTGATCCGTTTCAAGTCTTCAACATTCAAAGGTGGCACATAGTCTGAAGCACGGAATTTTTAGCCTAACTCAAACATGACATGGTCTGTTTAATTTCATGTTGGGCTGGCAAGGCCCGAGTCTGCGGGTCGTGCTTGGGTTGAGGGTGTGGCTCGATGGACGGCACGAGCAAACCCATTTATCCATCAACCCGTGAAGCATGATTTTGGACATGACCTAATAAATAACACGTTGTGACCTGATAAAAAGTCAGCCCACGTCGAAGCACGTTCCACCTCTCGGTTTCAAAGTTTGGGTCCCCGTAAAGAAAACAAACAAACAAAAAGTTGGGCCTCCACGCTTCACCGTCTCTTCGCTTTGGCCAGCATTGCCGTCATCGCTCCTCCCCGTGGCCGCTGCCACCGCTCTTCCCCCGTGCCGCTGTCATAGAAACTCCTCGCGCGGCCACAGATCCTCACCCGTGGCCGTCGTCGCTACGTCTCCTCCCTCATGCCTGTCGTTGCAAATCCTCCTCGTGTCACTATAGATCCTCATGCGCGCCCCCACAATGAAACCTCCTTTGTGCTCGCTGTCGCGTCTCCTTCTCCTATTGCCTCTCACCTCCTCGTAACCACCTTCTCCTCCGGCATGCCTAGGCCCCCTCTATCATCGCGCACAACCATGGATGAGGCCCTCTCCGCCATCACGCCGTGCTGCCATGTCAAGGACACTTCTGTCACCACGCTTGCGAGTCTCAACGGATTGTTCGTGCTAACAAGCTTAACAAGCCGACTCGGCATGCCCATTCTAGTTTGTGCTATGCTATGGGCCAACGTCAGCATGTGGGCAGCACTACCTGAATCAAATTTTGTGCCGACCAAAATTAAATGGGCTGGGCCGGGCTGGTAGCCCATTTGAGCAGCACTAGCAACACACAATGAAATGGAAAAAGTCCATTTTACCTCCCTAAACTTTCACTCGAGTTTGATTTTCCTCCCTCCGAGATGAAACCGGGTACAACGCCTCCCCAAACATTTGAAACCATTCATTTTACCTTCCTGGTCTAGTTTGATAGCGGTTTGATCCCAGTCAACACCATGGGCCCCACATCGGCGTGACACGTAGCGCTGAGTCAGCACCACATCATAGGCATCAGCAGTGTGAAGGAAAAATATAGAGTTCGTAGTCGAGATTTGCCATTTGGATCCATCATTGACCCACGAACACCAGCGGCACCCTAGGGCGAAGGCAGGATCGTGCGGCGGCGGCGGCACCTTGCTACTACTACGACGAGTCCCTACAATGGCGGCGGGACCTTGCAGCAACAGGCGTGTTGTTCGCAGGCGGACACGAGCTGGTTGCAGGCAGCGATTTGGGCACAAGCTTTGCAATCAGGTGCGACCATCGAATCGAGGTACGTTGTCGTCCGCATGTGGCAAGTAAAATATAGATCAAAGCTGCTTTGAGCTTGGTGATTCGGTTTGTGTACATATTGTCGGCCATGCTTTGAATATTATATTAGTACAGGTTATGTAGTTAGCTGAATAGATTAATCAGTAAAGTTAAGCATGGGGATTGATAATCTATTGAAACTTTTGTTACATTTGCTATAGGATTATGGATCCTTTGAGCATGCTGGCTGTGAGGTTTCATTTGGAAGGGGAGTTCATACGCAATGAGAAGGACTTGAAGTACTGTGGTGGTAGGGAGGCAATGTCTTTTATAGACAGAGATTTAGTGAGTTATCCTGATATAATTGGTCATCTCCGGGATCACTGCAATGTGTGGGACAACACAATGCTGCACTGGTTGTTCCCTGGAGCAGAGATGAGCAATGGGCTTCGTTTATTGTTTTATGATACAGGATGCTTAGAGATGGCTCATTGCATTGTGGAAGGTGGTGTGGCTGACATATATGTAGAAAATAGGCAAGTAGGCAAAGCAGAAGCATGAAATGACTCAAGAGAGAAGTGTTCAGACGGTTCAGAGAGTTCAGATGATAGTGATTACATGCCTGGTGATACTGCCCTTTAGATGATGATGATGAAGCTGTAACAATTTTGAAGAAATTCAAAGATTTTAAGAAGAACCTTAAGAAGGGACAAATTGCTGAGCTGGATGATGTTGTGTTGGAAGGTGCTACTGCAATGCCAGCCGGGTTAGCTTTGTGTGAGGATGATGGGAATGAGACCCCATATGCGGAGACTGATGATGATGAGTCTGTTGAGGAAGTGGGTAGTGATGGTGAGCTAAGAAGGAAGGACAACAGGTACCCTAGGTTCAGGAAGAGTGGAAAGGGGTCAATGTTTGATCTGGCAATAAAATTCAGCAGCAAGCATGATTTCAAGGATTGTATTATCAACTATGAGATGCTTGAAAGGAAGGTAATTAACTTTGTCAAGGATGATCCGAAGACGGTTATGGCTGTTTGTGATTGGGCAACATGTCCATGGGTGTGCCTACTGTCGAACAACTCCAGAACAGATAGTTGGCAAATAGTAACTATCGAAGCTTGATCTCAGTGGTAAATATATAGGGCTACGTCAAGACTAAAAACTACGATGGTAACACAAGACGCCGAGTTAGACAGGTTCGGGCCCTCTCGATGAGAGTAAAACCCCTACATCTTGTGTTCTATGGTTTGTATTGCTTGTAATCTGATGTCTCTCGATGGGGGTACCCATAAGGCAAGTATCCCACAGCAACCCCCCGAGTGCTTCCTGATTTTGATCTTTGATTTTCCGAGTGATCTTCAATGTTGATCATAAATTAGGAAGACCTCTTAATTGAAGTTCCTGATAGATCTGGTGCATCGATCAGGTGCACCTGATCAGGTGTAGCCCCTGACTCTTGTATAATTTGGAGGCTAACAAATAATGCAATAGTATAATTATATTAGCTCTTATTATTTTGTTGTATGTAGTTTACTCAATCCATCAAGCTTGAGCTTAATAAACATCTAGTCATCAAACCAGTAGGTTAATTTGCAAGATTTCAATCTTGTCGACCGATTGTTTTAAAAGGTCGAGTGATATACACTATTTTCTGAGTGACTTATCGGTCTGAATTTTATGATATCAATCATGTTCAGTCCATGTAAAGAAATATGACATTAATCATACAAGAGTACTAAGCTAAATGACATCAATCATAACATAGCTTTTCCCTAATAATTTGTCACTCTATTTGATCATAAGTCCAAATTTGGCAATTTAATTATTAACATCAATTAATAACACAACCTTTGAACTTATGCCCGTACAACCATCAAGTCCTTTGCTACATGATCATCAAATCATATAAATACGACAAGTACTTTTAAGTGGATTGGCCACTGCTTCTTATCAAAGAAGCCTCCGAGATTATTTCTCAAGGTTTAGCAGCTCTAAATCGTTTTAAAGATCAAGACCTTTAACTAATTCTTGTTTTATTGGAAAGACTTTGTCACTGTACGGCCCATACCGATCCATGGGACCCTTAGGTCAAAAGCTAGGATATAAAAAGGAATCGACATGTTGACTATCAGTCCACACCGTCATTTCACGCACAAGCTCTTCGTCTTCCTCGTGCCTCCCCTGTTTCTTGCAACGCTTCTGCTTATCCAGCTAGGGTTAGCACATTTCTTCTACCGTCGTAGATCTTGTCGCCCTCGGCCCCCGAGCTTCAGCTAGGGTTCAGCGTTCGATCCGCCGCGCCAAGTCATCCATAGCCATGGGTCGCAAGAAGGCCTCCGCCTCCGCCACCGCTGAGTCTTCCTTATCGGAGATCGAGATCCCTGAGTAGCTTCGGGAGTTCTCGAAGAGCAGCCTCTCTAATGCCGATATGTCGAAGATGGTGATGGATGACATTCTTCCTGAGCAGGCTCAGATTGACTGAAAGGTACCCAAAAAAACTTGCCCCATCCCCATTCATAAGCAGATTGTCGTGTTTTGCTCTTTTTTGAGCATGTCTTCGGAGTTCCCTGTTGCAGCTTTTTGCGCGGGCTCCTTTTCTTTTATGGGATTGAGTTGGTCAACCTCAATCCCAACTATCCTCCACATCGCTATTTTCGTGCATATGTGCGAGGCTTTCTTGGGCATTCTCCCCCATTTCAATCTGTTCATCCATCTCTTTGTCCTCTGACCATTGCCAACGAAGGACAACCAAGTGGCCATAGGCGGCGTCGGTATCCAGTTATGCAAGAAGGAGGCCTACATCAATGTTCCCTTGAAGACCGGGAATAAAAATTGGAAGGACGAGTGGTTCTATTGTGATAACCCTCCCCCTGTTCTTGCCAACTTCTCTGGCGCAAAGGCAATTCCGCAGGCGCATTGGACCGAGAAGCCTGATCCATCCGACCCTCAGGTGGTCACCCTACTGAAGAAAATTACCGATCTGAAGAAGCAAGGCATTGATGGTGTTACCATCGCCAAGAGCTTCATAGTGCGCAGAGTGCAGCCCCTGAAACTTCAGAGTCACCCGACGTGGAATTATGCCACCAATGACGAGACTAGGGAAGTTCTTGACCCTCCCAATGGCAATCTTCATCGGTCTCTCTTGTCAAAGATGTTTGAAGGTGATATCCTTCAAGATCATTCAATAATTGAGAAAGCATACAACATGGGCACTCTTCGGGCCCGAGTAAGCCTCGGTCGACTTTGAATGATTCTATTATTATCGTATCTTGATATCCTTCTTGATGTCTTGGCATTTATGCAGGTTCTGGATACTTATATATCCCACCCTCCGCTCCCTCCGACTGATACCGAGGGACCGGATTATGTAGAGAAGCCACAACAGACTGGTGTTGGTGGTTCAAGCTCATCTGCAGGCACTCGACCTGAGAATGCTGATTGAGACATCACCCTTCCTTCCCCTAGTCGACGAGTAAAGCAACCTGCCCCGCATCGAAGGTAGTATGTTGGGGATCAGGGTGATGATGAAGAAGAGTTGTCTCCAGACACCGGTCAGCCAACTCCTGCTCATTCTGACCGACCTTCAAGCTAGTTGGAGCCCCCGAGTAAAACGTCGAGTGACGCAGGAGCCGCCCAAAAGGTTAATGAAGCTGGCAAATCTTCCCAAAAGAGGAAGGAGACTGATTTTCAGTCGACTTCATCAAAGAAGAGACTCTACCGAGTCAAAGTCAAGGGAGCTTCTAGGTTAGTCTTTTAACCTTTTAATTCTTGTCTTTCATGGCCAATAACTATAATATGATTTAATCACTTTTATTCTCTGTTATTGACAGCAGTTGGCCGAGTGATGCTCAGAGTGCCCAAGAGTCTGAGGACACTCAGTTGAATCCTACTCCTTGCCCGACTGACCTACCTCGACCGACCAGCAAGTCATCAAGCACACCGACCGAGTCAAGAGAGCCCGCACCCATTCTAGAACCAGAACCATAAATCATTGACCCTTCTCCAGTCAACGCTCCTTCCTCTTGATAAAGGTAAGACAGTATTGACTACAGATGCACTCGGTCGGCCTGAAGTGGATGATGTGGAAATAATGTATCAACACCGAGAAGCCAACAAGGTACATCAATACCCTGCTTTAGCTCTATCTCAGTCTTGATCTTTAACTTAACCATCTTTTTCATACTTAGAAAATGTATGCTCTCGTGGAGAAGGAACATGTTAGGGTGGAATGCCTTGAAGCCGAAACCTTTGGTATGCCCCAGACTTCTGTTGCAATCAATCCTTTACTTATGATATTAACTTGTTGCTAGTGTTATGCTAGTTACCGATCAGCAACTCTCCCAGGCCAAAAAGCAGATTAATAAACTACAAACTGATCATAAGGAGATGACCAAGGCCTTAGAACAGAGTCATGCTGAAATTGCCGGTAAGATCACTCACCACACCTTCTTTTCTTTCTAACCATTCTAATGCTAAAGATTCTATAAATGTCTTTAGCTCGTGATCAGAAAGTCATCGACTTGGAGAAGTTGACTTCCAATCAACAGAGATTTGTAGATGCTCTAAATGCTGAGAAGGAAAACCTCTCTAAGTCGATCGAAGAGCAGAACACTGAGATCGCGAGGCTGCAGAAGAAGTTGGAGGAGGCTGACAAAAAGATGGAGGAGGCTAAATGCACCTCAAAAACCTTCAAATGTAATCTCGCTAGTAAGCCCTCCATAACTTCTTCAATATGCTTGAATCAATTTTTGATCTTACTAATACAAAAATTATCTCTTGCAGCTCTGTCATACGGCGCTCGGAGGGCATTGAATTATATTCATGCTAGCCAAGTAGAGCAGACCAGCCACTCCTTGGATTATTTGCTGGAGCATACGTCGGAAGCTATTGCAGACAACACTCGGAGAGTGGCGACCAAGGCCCGGAGTCAGGTTCTGGCTATTTGTCAATCTTGGTCTCCTGCACTGCCATTAGACAAAATCAAGGAGGGCTTCAACACCGACTTGACTGACGACCAATGCCAGCTGATTTTGGATTCCATGTTGGAAACCTCCCGAGCCTTGGTCGACAACATAGAAGTTGATCCGACCGCACCTACTCCTCTAGCATCTCCAGAAGTTGAGCTACGAGATGATTCTTCTTCTCCTTTAAAGAAGCTGTAAAACCTACAATGTTAGAAAACATTAGTAGTATCTGTTTAATAAAATGATATTACTTTTATGTAATTAATCCTATGCTTTGTAGCTTAGTAAGACTAATAAAAAATATCATAAGTGTGCTCCTATCGTTTAAAGACAGATATTACACCGGTGTGCCTTAATATATTAGGTTGTAACTCGTAACTGCATAACAAGAAGAATCGACCAATCGACACAAGACCTCTCGCACTTTGGCTCTGGGTTTAGTGTAGTGGTAGTCTGATGTGCAGTATGAAGCATATAACCATGATGTGTAGACGTTAGACCAAAAAACTAAAGACTGTGTCAAAAAATGAGAAATCGGTCGGAAAAGAACCCAAAACCAAAATTTCATAAGGTTAGGAAATAGTGGGACATTATTACTAGCCCTCTGGCTCGATTGTTTAATAAAATAAATTAAGGAATCGAGACAATTTAGAATGAAAATCATCAAAAAATCTTCCATCAAAAAGACTGAAGTTTCATTCATTAATAATGCATAATAATACAAAAAGAGGAACTAAGTATAAAAACGACATAGCTGATTTATATTCCAGGAGTTCGGTATATCATCGCCGTCTTCATACATCAGTCGGTAAGCCTCTGGCCGAGTGACTTCTTTCACAACATAAGGTCCTTCCCACTTTGGAGAAAGCTTATGCCGATTCTTCATTGACTGCACCCGCTGTAGCACTAAATCTCCAACTTGAAATTGGTGACTGCGTACATTTTTATCATAATAACGTTGCAAGCCTTGTTGGTATAGTGCCAACCAAAACAGAGAGCGATCACACAACTCCTCTGTTGCAATCAAATCAATCTCTCGTCCTCTTTAGAAAGATTTTCATCATATCCTTGGACCCGTGCTGAAATAAGACTGACCTCAGTCGGCAACATAGCCTCTAAGTCGTAGACCAATGAAAAAGGTGACTGGCCAGTGGACCGACTAGTATTAGTGCGGAGCCCCCAAAGAACTGAAGGCAATTCTTTGACCCACCGACCGTCATAAGGCTTAAGTCTGTCAAATATTCAAGGTTTAAGTGCCTGAAGAATTATACCATTGGTCCGTTCGACCTGCCCATTACTTTGAGGATGAGCCACTGATGCAAAGTGGATTTTTATTCCCATCTCATCGGCAAAGTCACAGAACTCCACATATGTGAATTGAGTACCATTATCAGTAATGATATCATGAGAAACCCCAAACCGAGTAAAAACATCCTTGACAAACTCGATCACCTTCTTTGATGTTATCTTGTCGACCGGCTTTGCTTCAATCCACTTGGTGAATTTATCAATAGCAACAAACAGATAAGTAAACCCACCCGGCGCTTTCTTGAAAGCACCGACAATATCAAGCCCCCAGACAATAAAAGGCCAAGTCAAAGGTATCATCTAAAGTTGCTGCGAAGGCACATGTGTTTGTTGAGTAAAGAATTGACAACCTTCACACTTCCAAACGACTTGGTGTGCATCTTCGACCGCCATGGGCCAATAAAGCCCTTGCCGGAAAGCTTTGCTGACCAAAGTCTTAGAAGCTACATGATTGTCACATATCCCTGAATGAATTTCTTCCATCAACTTTTGACCTTCTGGTATCGAGATGCATCGCATCAAGATGTTTGATCCTCCTCTTCTATAAAGCTGATCATCCACCATCAAATATCCTCGACATCTTGCTTTCATCCTTTGTTGCTCATTAGGGTCCATAGGCAGTGTACCCTCAAGCAAAAATCTGACTATTGGGTCGCGCCAATCGGTCTATATGTTGATATCATCTACCAACTCGGCAACATCAGTAGTCAAAACATCAGGTCGAGGAGAAATAGTGGATGAATCTCGGATGTGTAAGAAGACATCGGGTGAGACTTCAAACCGAGATGATCCCATCTTGGCCAACTCATCAGCCGCCTGGTTGTTATCCCGATAGACATGCATGAACTTCAATCCATTGAATTTGTCCTCGAGCTTCCTTACTTCCTGACCATAAGCACTCATATTATCATCTACACAGTTCCAATCCTTAGTGATCTGATTAATGACCAAGGCCGAGTCACAAAAGACATCGAGACGCTTGACGCCGAGTGAGACAGCAATGCGCAGACCGTGTAGGAGGGCTTCATACTCCGTAATGTTGTTAGACGCGTGAAACATTACCTAAAGGACATATCGAAGCTTCTCTCCTGTGGGTGAGATAAACACGACTCCTACACTAGCTCCGGGTAATACGAGAGAACCATGGAAGTACATTTTCTAGTACTCAGCATCTTGTGTCACAAAATCAGCCAATGTATGTCCTTTAATTGACGACCGAGCTGCGAACGTAATGGCATACTGACCAAGTTCGACCGCCCATTTAGCAATTTTTCCTTCAGCCTCCCAATTGTGAAGCACCGTTCTGAGTGCAAAGGATGTCTGAATTTTGATCGGATGAGCTTGAAAATAATGCTTCAACTTCCTGGAGGTGATCAACAACACGTACAACAACTTCAAGATCTGATGATATCTTGTTTTAGAGGCACTGAGGACCTCGCTAACAAAATAGATTAGGTGTTGTACTTTTTGTATATGACCCTCTTCATCTCGGTCGACCATCAAAATAGTACTCACAACTTGAGTTGTGGCTGATATATAAAGTTGAAGCTTTTCTCCTCGCTCTGGAAGCACCAATACCGGAATGCTACTGAGGTAAACCTTCAACTCGTCCAATGCCGACTGCGTCTCTTCTGTCCAAACAAAGTCATCCTACTTTTTAAGCAGTCTGAAAAGTGGTAACCCTCTAACCAGTATAATCCGGTCAACTTCTGAACGTCCCTTTGAGAATTAGGTGGCCCCATATCAAGGATCGCCTTGATTTTATCTGGGTTAGCCTCTATACCTCGTTTTGAAATAATGTAACCAAGTAGCTTTTCCGAAGGGACCCCAAAAACATATTTTTTAGGATTCAGCTTCATCGAATAATGTCTCATATTGTCAAATGTTTCTGCCAGGTCAGAAAGTAGTTCTTTGATGTTCCGAGTCTTTACAACGATGTCATCAACATAAGCTTCTGCGTTCCGACCGATTTGTGTAGCAAGACAGCATTAAATACCTCATTGGTAAGTCGCACTAGCATTTTTCAAATCGAAAGTCAAAGTGATGTAGCAATAAGCGTCGAAGGGTGTTATAAAGGAAGTTTTAATCTGATCTTTGACCTTCAGTGGGATCTGGTGATAGGTGGAATAGGCATCCAGAAAGCTTAGAAGCTCACACCCGGCTTTTGAATCTACGATCTGATCAATACGAGGTAGAGCAAAGGGGTCTTTAGGACAGACCTTATTCAAATCAGTATAATCAACGCACATCCTCCACTCTTTATTCTTCTTAGGTACAAGGACTGGATTTGCTAACCAGCCGGGATGATACACTTCCTTTATAAACTTAGCATCTAATAATCTAACTGTCTTCTTCTTCATGGCGTCCTTGTGGTCTTGCGCAAATCTTCTAAGCCTTTGTCAAACCGGGGTGGCACCAGGAGGCACCCTTAACTCATGCTCAATCTTTTGCCTAGGAACTCCCGACATGTCAGATGGCTTCCATACAAAGATATCCCTATTTTCCTGGAGGAAAAGAGTGAGCGTGAGTTCCTATTTCTCACCGAGGTTGGCCCCTGCATAAGTTACCTTATCAGGGTCTTCCAGGTCTAGTATGATCTTCTTGGGCTGGATGTCATCAGTCTGGATCTTTTCCTTAGTGGGCTTCTTCATTGGTATTGCCGCATCGATCTGCTCCTCTGTGCCGACTGCCTTCTGGATCTCCTGCCGATCAGACAGCATCAACTGCTTATTGGCCATCTCACAACTCTGTACATCGCAATCAAAAGAATTCCAAAGATCAGAGTGGAGGGAGATTATTCCATTAGGGCCTGGCATCTTGAGGGTAAGATATGGATAATGCGGAACTGCCATGAATTTAGCCATCGCTGGTCGACCTATGATAGCATGATATGCTGAGTCGAAATCAGCCACCTGGAGGACAATGCGCTCGGTCCTGAAATTCTCACGAGTCCCAAAAGTAACAGGCAGACTGATTTGTCCAATGGGAACTAAAGTCTTACCGGGGACAATCCCATGAAAAGGTGAAGAACTCGGCTGAAGGTCATTGACTGACAGACCGAGCTCTTGAAGAGTCTTAGTGAAGATTAAGTCCAAATTGCTTCCTCCATCAATGAGTACTTTCTTGAACTTCACCTCCTTCGTTGGGGCAGCAAGCACCAACGGGTACCGACCTAGTTTTGGTAAGTGTTTGGGATGATCCGACCGATCAAAAGTAATCGGTATTTCAGACCACCACATGAATTGAGGCGCAGCTGGTTCCACAGAATTAATCTCCCGTAGTTCCAACTTCTGCTTGCGCTTGGACACATAGGCATCCGGACCTCTGAAAATGAAGTTGACTTCCTTGCGGGGCTCCTGGAACTCTCCTACATCATCCTTGCCGCCACCGTCCTTAGTCTTGTCTTTGTCATTGCATCTTGGTGGGTCTTTGGCCACCTTGAGCGCAACAATCGCAAAACCCTTCAATCGGTAGCAATCCTTTGCATTATGGTTTCCCTTTGGGTGCCAGAGGCATGGGCCACTCAGTAGATCATCCATGGTTGGTTGGTTCATCCGAGGATTCTTCTGAAATTGGTCTACCGTGTGAACCATGTTGTCAGACTTCCTCTTCTTGTCCTTCTTGGAAGACTTGGGCTGGTCCGACCATTTCTCCTTGCCTTTTCCTCGGATGTCGTCTAATGCCAACTCACCCGACGCGAATTTATCAGCGATCTTGAAACACTCCTGAGCAGTGAACTTGAAGTCATGATTCCTTCGTCCGATTTCCCGGACCAAGTCATCACTGTGTATCCCTCCTTGGAAGGCAACGATAATATGTTGGTCTGGGATGTTGGGGATCTTAGCCTTCTTAGCGCAGAATCGCTTGATATAGTCATGAAGGGGCTCGTCATTCTTTTGCTTGATCCGAGTGTGGTCGAAGTAATTTCCCGGCCGGTTGCAGGTGGCTTGGAAACTTTCAATAAGCTTCTTGTTAAGGTCTCCCCAAGATGTGATTGACTCCTCCGGAAGAGACGTGAGCCATATCCGAATGGCCGGATCAAGGCAAACCAGAAGGTAATTTGCCATTACGTAGAAATCACCTCCAGCCGACCGGATCGTCGTGCTATAGAGATGCAGCCACTCCCAGGGGTTGGTCTAGCCATCATATTTTTTGATGAGGACCGGCTTGAACCCTTTTGGCCATCAAGTTATGCGAAGCCTGGGGACATAGGCCTTGATTCCATCGATTTCTTCATCAGAGGGGGTCGGTGACCACCTACGTTGGTCTAGGGACGGAGTTCGGCGATGGTGATGTCACAGATCGACATCATCATCATGGAGACGTCGTCTATTATCGTCATCATTATCATCACGCCGATCCCGATCGTCTTATCAACGTCGGTCATCGCGGTTGTTTCTTGGAGGATGGTCTCGTCGGTCTTCTCATCGATAGTCCCGTCTGTCATTCTATCGGTCATCCTGCCGGTCATCAGTTCTCCGATCCCTGTGTTCCTCCTTGTAGCGTCGGTTGTCCCGAGCGCGTTCTTCGTAGTGAGAATTGATGGTATCTTGTCCATCACAAATGCTGAGAGAGTTTCTCAAATCTTCACGCCTACGTCGACCTCGTGAAGTTGCGTGGCTAGAACTTGTTGCCGACTGCGATCTATCCTTAGCAGCATCTTGAGCTACAACTGCCTTAAGCATAGCCACCACCTTCTGCACCACGGGGGTCTCATAGGTTGCATCGGCCAATTAAGGTATCGAGCAACATTTTGGCCCCGGTGATGTTATTCTGCGGTGTGTCGTAGACCTTGACACCGACCACTTCAATGTCCGGTCCAAGATCTAGCCGGCGCGTATGGCGTAATCCACTGACCCTTTCGATCGATGGCGGTGATCGGCCGATAAGTCATTGACTGGAGGATTATCGTCACGCTGACCTTCTTCGGCTGGTTCTTCTACGTGGCCATCTTCTTCATGGCCATCTTCTGGGTCATCCCCCTCATCCTCGTCCCCTGAAGGACTTTCTTCTAAGTCAACCATGTTGACAGTAAGAGAATATGAATAAGCTGATCCGACCGAGCCCTCATCAAAGGGTCGGACCGACTTTGAGTCGTTCTTTGAGGATGGATCTGCTTCATTGAGTCCGAGCGGGACCAATGCGGGGATCAGATCTGATGAGCTTGATGATCGCGCCATAGAAAAGGTTGCGGCTGAGTCGGATATGTGCTTATCCAGACCTAAAGCTCCATTGTCGCCGACCATGAAGTCGAGTGATCCAAAGGAGACCTTGAAGTCCGGCGAGTACTGGATGATGGGAATTTCGGCCATCGCAGTTGACGGAGAATCCTGACGAGCCTTGTCCCCTACCTGGTGCACTAACTGTTGAAGCTTGATCTCAGCAGTAAATATATAGGGCTACGTCAAGACTAAGAACTACGATGGTAACACAAGACGCTGAGTTAGATAGGTTCAGACCCTCTCGATGAGAGTAAAAACCCTACATCCTGTGTTTTGTGATTTGTATTGCTTGTAATATGATGTCCCTCGATGGAGGTACCTTGCTGTCTTATATATCTAGTCGGCAAGGGGTACATGAAGAGTCCTACTCATAGTTTATTAGGATTTACATAGAAAGTCTATCTCTAAATGCCTTATGCTCCAAGCCGACTCGGTCGGCTTCCTTGTTGATGAAGTACCCAGTCAGCTACCGACTTAAGCATATCTTCGGATACGCATAAGGCAAGTATCCCACAGTAACATATGAGAATTTCCACACATATCCTCCAAGAAGGGACAACAAGTTGGTAACTGCAAGAAGAATTGCTGAGAAGTATGAGAAGTTCATCATTTCCAATCCTACATGGTGATAGCTATGCAACAAACTATTCAAGAAGAGATGTTTGCAAATGTCAGTATATCAAAGCTGAAGAGAGCTAAGGCCCTGGTCATGAA
Organism: Eleusine coracana subsp. coracana; assembly: GCA_032690845.1. Taxonomy (NCBI): domain Eukaryota; kingdom Viridiplantae; phylum Streptophyta; class Magnoliopsida; order Poales; family Poaceae; genus Eleusine; species Eleusine coracana. The sequence continues at coordinate 6,941,903 of CM064430.1, forward strand.
GAAGTACCTAGATGCCACCAAAGGTCAGTATGAAATGTTGTATGAGTATCAAAATGAGCTTCTTTGAAGCAACCTGGGTAGTACTGTGATTGTTCATAAAGTGCCTGATGTGGAGCCTCCAATATTTCAGAGAATGTACATTGGACTTGATGCACTTAAGAAAGGTTCCTTGCTGATTGCAGGAAGGTCATAGGCCTAGATGGATGTTTTATCAAGGGAGCTACTAATGGGGAGTTGCTGTGTGCATTAGGGAGGGATGCAAACAATCAAATGTATCCTATTGCATGGGCAGTTGTGGAGATGAAGACAAACGATGCATGGTACTGGTTCTGTCATTTTCTATTCAAGGACTTGAAAGTTGGTGATGGGATAGGTTGGGTGTTCATATCTGATCAACAAAAGGGTTTGCTGGTTGCAATAGAGAAATGGGCACCTCAAGCTGAGCATAGGAATTGTGCTAAACACATTTATGCAAACTGGAAGAAACATTTTAGGAACAAAGAATACTAGAAATTGTTTTAGAGGTGTGCAAAGGCTTCAAATCTTATGTTGTTCAACCTAGCAAGGGCTAAGCTAGCAAACAAGACAAGGGAAGGTGCTCAGGCTATCCTCAACACTCACCCACAACACTGGAGTAGGGCTTGGTTCAGGTTTGGCTCTAACTATGATTCAGTGGACAATAACATGTGTGAGTCCTTTAATAAGTGGATAGTTGAAGCTAGGTTTTTCCCTATTATTACTATGCTTGAAGCTATAAGAAGAAAGGTGATGGTATGAATTCATGACCAAAGGGCCAATAGTGATAGGTGGCAGACTCAGATTTGTCCCAATATCTTGAAAAAACTGAATGGCTTCATAATTGAATCAGGTTCCTATCATGCCATATGTAATGGTGCAGCACAATTTGAGGTTAAACAACATGAGCATGGATTCACTATCGACTTAGACAAGAAAGAATGATCATGCCACTATTGCCAGCTGTCTGGTTTGCCATGTCCTCATGCTATTACATGCATTTTCTCCAAGACTAACTAGCTGGATGGCTACATTGCAAATTGTTTCAGAGTGGAATATTTTAAGCAAATCTACAGTCATTGTTTGATGCCAGTTGAGGGTATGGAAAGTTGGCAAGTATCTGACAAACCCAAGCTAAGAGCTCCAGGATATGTGAGGATGCCAGGTAGGCCAAGAAAGGAGAGGAGAAGGGAACCAACTAAGCAGCCCAAACCTACCAAGGTGTCCAAGGTTGGGACAATCATAAGGTGCACTAAATGCAAGAATATTGGACATAACAGATCCACATGTGAAAAAAAAGTGCAAATGCTGCAAGCAATTCAGCTTAGTCCACTACTGCTCCTAATGTGGCTCATTCCACTGCTGGTCCAAATAGTGGTGCTCTAGTATATGTCTCTAATAGCCAGGGTAGCTATGCTCAGTCTAGGAAGAGGAAAACATCAACATCAACATCAACATCAACATCAACTAGTCAAGTCTCCATGAAATCAGGAAACAATGTATGCAAACATAAACAAAGTATAATTAAAATTGTTGTCTAATGCTGTCAACTAGTCAAGTCTCCTACCAAGACTCCACTAATATTGTCTTAATTTTGTAGAATGCTATCCGAAGTGTAGCCAGAGCCAAGGTTTTAACTGGTCCAACTGGCTCAGCTACTGTGAACTTAGTCGCCAATGTCCCAAGTTCACAGGCCAGTTCTTCTGTCACCATCAACATTAACTCTGGAAAAGCAGTTGCACATGTTTCGGCATCTGCACCTGCACCACCTATCAAGAAGCTTGTTCCTAAGAAGCCAAGGCCTGCTGGAATGTTGATCCTTCCTCCCTGGCAATCTGCGAAGTTATGACGTGACATTGATGTATTTTGAACATGTATTGTGTTGGTCGTACTAATGTATTGAACTAATGTTGTCATTCTGTGTCGAACTAATGTTGTCATTTTGTGTCAAATTAATGTTGTACTTTTGTGTTGAACTAAGTGGCAAACTGATGTCGTGCATTTCTCTTCAAATTTATGTGGTGCATTTGCCTTCAAAATATATGTCTATGTTGTTCCACACTTGTTATCGTACTTAAACTATTGCAAATGCACTTAATCAACACAGAACACATACTCCATTCATACGGTTGCATCACTAGCACAAAATCAACATAACATAGCTTAGTCTTTTACCACCATCCAACTAAAATTATAGACAATACAACACAAGCCAAATCTAACCAAGCCACATCTTAAGAACAATGACACCAAAAACAGTAATCGCAGCACTCAGGAACATCATCTGTCTCTGCAACTGCTTCACCGTTCCCTTGAGCTCATCCCTCTTGACTTTCAAACCTTCACGAGCAGTCGAGTCTGCCATTAGTTCTGCAACCTCTGGCTTCAGTTCTTCATGCTTTGTAGCATTAATAGCAAGCTCTTCCCTCATGGCCGCATTCTGCCTCTTTAAGGTCCAAACAGCATTGCGCAGATCCACTAACAAGGTCTGAACGAATGGATCATGTGGCCCCTCGTACCAACTAGAAAATGAACAACCACCCTCCTACGGCCACAGATTGCAAACCAAATTACATTCATGAAACAAGAGCTGCAAGCAGTAGCACCAAAATGTCAACTAACCCGAGCATGGTAGCACTTTAGATAGCGGCGACCGGGGTTGTCATCGCTCCACGAAATCCAGAGCGCGGCCTTCATGCCATAGTGGCAGTTCACCGACGGGTGGTAGTCCAGTGGCCCGACGCGATAGGGGATGGGTGAATAACGCCTCTCCGATTGCTTCCTCCACGAGCTCCCGACCGACGGCTGCGACGCTTGGGATTGACTCCAACTGCCGGCCATGGCGTCGGACTTGCTAGGGTTAGGGTTAGAGAGAGAGGCGAGGCGAGGCAAGGAAGAAGAAATGGGTGCGGAGAGCCAGGTCCACCCGCGAGCCTTTTTTCTCTATGCTGCTGACTCAGCGCTATATGCCACGCCGACATGGGGCCCACGGTGCTGACTGGGATCAAACCGCTGTCAAAACAGCCCAGGGAGGTAAAATGAACGGTTTTGAAAGTTCAAGGAGGCGTTGTACCCGATTTCATCTTAGAGGGAGGAAAATCAAACTCGGATGGAAGTTTAGGGAGGTAAAATGGACTTTTTACTAATGAAATTGCTTGGCCCAAAGATCGAATTCTACGTCCACGGTCGTCCGGCCCGGGAGCTCGCAGCATTGCGAATAGAGGCCGTTGCGGGCCTGGCTGCGGGATAGCACGAAGGCCCACGAAAAAGGTGTGCCGTTGCGCGACGTGGGCCCAGCCTTCTTGAGTTCCGCTTCCTTCACCGAGAAGACGAAGCTGAAGCGGCGCCCGCCCTGTCCCCCCGCTCTCTCCCCCACTCCCGCGCCCTAAACCCTAGCGATAGTCTAGAATCTTCTGGAAGCCTCTAGCTTCTAAAGGCCCGAAGCAGCATCCCTGCTGCCAGCGCCATGGACCTGGACCCGGAGGGCTTGTTCCGCGACGACAGCGATGAGGAGGATGACAACGCCCAGGTCGGTCCCTGGTCTTCGCTGTTATTTTTTCCTTTGCTTGCTACTCCTGTAGCGCGGTTCGACACTGATGTGGCCCCATCCGGCTCGGTTCGTTGATGCTGGATTGCTTGCTCGGGGAAGCAGGAGAGGGAGACGAACAAGGATATGGTAGTCTACCTTGTCGACGCCTCACCCAAAATGTTCACGCCTGCGACCACCCAGGTGAATCACGAGCAGTTTATACACCTAATTTATCGACCTTTTTTTTAAAAAAAATACTCTTTTTTGACAATAGATGAAGTTTGATCACAAATTCCTCATGTAGTTCTGCAATCAATTTGTCTGTGTTATTACGATCAGTAAACGTATGTTTGGAGCTTGACGAGAGGGTTATGGATGTAGTTGCCTGATCTCGGTATCTTCTGGATTGTATTATGGTTTGAGCACTGTTTGGACTGCAAACTTCATCTATGTGCCCATATTTTAGTTTGCTCACTTTGTGTGGTCAAGTTTTGTCATACCATTCTTCTAGGGGATCATGGTTTGCTTCATAAATACTACATCATTGATTTGTTATCATTTCTTTCAGGCAGATGAAAAGCAAGAGACATATTTTCATACCATAGTGAACTGCATCACGCAGTCTCTGAAGACACAGATCATTGGTAAATCCTATGATGAAGTTGCGATATGTTTCTTCAACACTGTAAGCTCTTACTCAAACTTGTGAAACTTTATGCTGTAATATTTGTGATCCTCGATTTCTTGTGATTCAATTAGTTCGCTAATTTGTTTTTTCTGGATGTGAAAGTGAGCTGCTGTTGTTGGTGTTCACAGCTTATGGACTATTAGCCATTTCTCAATATGATCTTTGGCTTATACTATCCATTAACTCTGCACGGTAGCATTAGCATCACCAATGTGCTGATATTGCGCTACTACCCCCTTGATCCGGCTTACTCACTACTTTTGCAGAAAGAAAAGAAAAATTTGCAGGACTTGGCTGGTGTTTATGTTTATAACGTTGGAGACAGAGATCCGCTTGATAGGCCAACTGCAAGACTGATTAAAGATTTTTCTTCTATAGAAGGTAAAGTCATTAGCATTGTTCTTTGGTCACATATAGTTAAAGTTTGAGAGATATGCATGTTCAACTTCTTTCATATACTAAATGTTATGTAGAATGTAGGTTGTAGATAATATTTTTGCTCAAAGTGGTAATTGGTTAGTGGAATGACTGATTTTTTATGATGTTTTCTGCTTGAGCTGATCTCACAGGACTTTTCTGATTAGATGTAGTTAGGCTGTCTTCTCTATCTCTATGCTAGAGGCTTTGAATGTTATATGCTGAATTGCTGACAGTCCACTTTTTCAAGCACCTGCTAGCTTCTATGTCACGCTTCTGTATGTTACTCATGTAGCAAATTACAGACCCGTCAAAATCTGGCCAGATGACTTAAATGAAGAAACCTCAAATCTCACTATAGTCTTTAATCTCCACGGGAGGCTGGTATCTTGTATCTTAGAATGAAATCTAGTTTGGCTGCAAAACACTACATACCAAATCTCCTTTATCATATCATCAGCCTTTCTAAGTTACTTTTGCTTTGGCAATGGCAGACAAGCTTGATGCATAAGATCATAAGGTGTACTGAACAAAAAATCAAGCAAATTCTGTTTTTATTTTGGTGTTTCTAAAGCTTGTCTTGTTTCAACTTATGGTAGATACTTTTATGAGCAACATTGGAAGTCGATATGGAATAACTGCTGGTTCTAGGGAGAATACCCTGTACAATGCTCTTTGGGTTGCGCAGGCGCTGCTGCGCAAAGGGTACAGTTGCTTTCCTCTTTAGTTCTAGTAGAATATTAACATGTTCACCTCTATGCCTATGTTGTTTCCTAACATTCCATCAAGCTAAATTTTGTTCTGCGCTAACTAATCTAAGCTTGCATCCTATTGAATGTTGATATGTTTATTTGAGTAGGAGTTTGATGGGAAAATGTCTGGTATAAATGAATATAGCAATATGTGACTACTTCAACATCCTTCAACACCACTGATTAGTACCCCATCTTTCTGACTTAGTGATTCCACTTTCTCCATATAAAAATTGCAGATCTGTGAAGACTATCAGTAAGAGAATTCTTATATTCACCAACGAAGATGACCCCTTTGGTGCAATTACAGGAGCAGCAAAGACTGACATGAGAAGGACAACAATTCAACGTGCAAAGGTACGTCTATCTCACAAATATACATTTCGTTTCATGCCAGACAGCTCCTATTTAGTAAAATTGGGTTAACCATAGTGTTGGTTTTTGTGCAGGATGCAAAGGATCTTGGTCTGTCTTTAGAGCTTCTTCCACTAAGTCGGCCTGATGAGGAGTTCAACATGTCCCTATTTTATGCAGTAAGTTTCGATTAGTGCTTTTCTCTCCTTTAAATTGTAACTGCAAAGTAGCTCCTGTTTGTCCAGGATCTGATTGGTCTGGAAGGAGATGAGATAGTGGAGTATCTACCATCAGCTGGTGAAAGGTACTGTTCTTGAATCATCAATTTTACTTGCTGGATTTTGTGTATCTACAAACTTGATTAGCATTTGTTTTTCCTGTTACCTTTCACATATGAAACAGTATTTAGTCTTCATAATTGAGTTTTGAATGCCTTAATGTATGAAATTTTAGCTACAGAATCACAATTGCTTTATATTTAGCTTGCTTGTAGACATGTTTTCCTATTTGTAATATTTGGCAGCAGGTCGGCCCATTCATTGATTAGAGGAGTATAATAATACATACAACATTTATCCCAATGTTGCACACGTGTTTGTGGTACTCTAATAAAAATTAAAGCCGAATGATAATCATTAGCTGTATTTGAACACATGAATGTTTTCAGAGATCTTTAGGTTTCTTGTATGAACTAATCCAGTAGTAGGACATGGATGACTTATTTCTATCTTTCTGAGCGGTCCATCTATAAAAAAGTGTTTTGAAGGCTCCATCTGGGAGTATGTAAAAAATCATACTCCCTCTGTCCCAATTTAATTGGCATTTTGGAGTCCGGCATGGGAATTAAGGAGAAGTGTAAAAGGTAGTTGCACAGAAAATGAGGAGGAAAGAGATAGAGATAGAGGTGTATTGGGAAGAGAGAAAGGTGCATCGGGAAGTGAGAATGCCAATTATTTTGGGACAACTGAGGAGGGCTAGAATGCCAATTATTTTGGGACGGAGGGAGTACCATGTTTTAGTGGCTTGTTTGATCTTTTATGTCATGCTCATGCAACTGACTTTTTAAACTCACCATTTGGAAAGGCTATATTTTCCTTTGGAGGAACATTTTACGCTACTTATTTTCACAAGATTTTGTGATGGTGTCTTTGAAGGCTGGATGCAATGACTGATCAACTGAAGAAACGAATGATGAAGAAGCGAAGAGTGAAAACTCTTTCATTTGCAATTACCAATGATGTATGTATAGAGGTGAATACATATGCTCTGATCCGTCCTACTACTCCAGGTATGATTGTCTATTTAATGCTTAACTACATCTGTTGTGAGAACATATACGTATGTGCTTTTATCTTCTTTTTTCAGGGACAATCACATGGCTTGATTCCATCAGTAACCTTCCATTAAAGGTGAGCCTTTTTATGACAAAGTTTTGACCAACTCACTGCCATCATCAGTACTATCTAGGTCTAGGTTGTTGATTTGCTTGTCTAGGAACACTGTCATTGGTGACATTGTGGCACTATCCACAGAAGAAATATAATATTATGTTGCTTATAAATTCATATTGTGAGTGACATTATTTTGTAATGTGGGTGAGAAAAGGCAGTCTTAGCTCACAAAGTCATACTTTTGAGCAATTGTAGTGCCTCTTGGAGGGTTTAGCATAAAAGAAAAACAAATTCTGTTGGTCACATGGATACACAGCCATGTAAATTAGGTATTAGGTATTACTCACAAGTTACTACCGGAGTCATCCATCTTGTCAAAACCTATTTTACATGTTTATCTGTCACTGGTTTTCTTTCCAGTGGCGAATCCATGTTCATCTACCCTAGTGCACTGACACCAAGGTTGAAAACGCAATGGCTTGTTAATTGCATATACTTAGCTGAATATTACTTGCGAACTATATGCATTGTGTTGTGTATCGAGGCACCATGGTCTCTTTCTAACTTCGCCACTGTTTCTGCCATTGGAAGTACTGGCATATAATAATGTTACATTTGCAGTGGCAAGTAGGGTTCACTCTATTGTAATTTCGATAATGATGCATATCCTTTACTGCTTTTGCTGTATATTTTTTATATTCTTTCAGTATAACGAGAATATTTATGCAGACAGAGAGGTCTTTCATATGCAATGATACTGGAGCTCTACTTCAGGATCCACAAAAGCGTTTTCAGATGTATAATGAGTAAGCAATCATGACACTAACAGCCACATATTTGTTTGTTTCCTGTGTGGTGTAAACATGATTGAAAAGGGATCCTTATTACTACAAGCTTGCACAAACAATTTTTATTCCATTACGAACTACCATTTTGATACAAACCTGTGAGTTTGTGTGTGCACCAGTTTCTAGCTTTGAGAGAAATGGATCCTATGCATTATGAATTTTGTAAATGTGGATAACAGTGTATTTTGAACTTTGTGCCAATAACACATTTCTCTATTTAACAGTAATACACCTTGCAAGATGCTGAAGCTAATTGGCTCTCCGTTCCTAACAAAGCAATTTTTTCGCTGTGCTAGTGCTACCATGACTTTTAATCATGTTCAGTCTTACATTTAAATATTTGTGATTTTACAGACTTAATCATCTATTTGTGTGTTTTCTTAATGCAGCACAGTTGTCAAATTTTCTGTTCGTGAATTATCTGATGTCAAAAGGGTTTCAAGTCACCATCTCCGCCTTTTAGGCTTCAAGCCATTGGATTACTTGAAGGATTATCATAACTTACGACCATCAACATTTATTTATCCCAACGATGAGGTAATAATGTTTCTTCCTTTGCTTTAGTGTCCAGTTGGAATTTGATTATACATTTATCTACTACATGCTAAGAATGAATGTTTTTTTATTGTTTTCCATGTCTTAACATTTACTGGTTGGGGTAGATTATAACTGTTAAAAACTTCATCACTTTAAATATTTTCACCATAAGTTAAGCGGAGTGTGGTCTCAATATAATTTAGTGCTTGAAGTATTTCTTTGTTTTTCCTCTTGTTATTTGATTGAGTAAACTGCATGGCCGGTCCTTAAACTTGTCCGGCTATGTCACTTAGGTCCTCATACTCTTAAATTGCACTTCTAACTCTCTAAACTTAGGCTCGGATGTCATTTATATCCTTGTACTCTTAAAACGCAAAATCTGGATCACTAAACTTGGCTTCATATGTCATCTAGGTTCCTAAACTTGGCTTCGATGTCATTAGGTCTCATACTCTCAAAATATAGTCATCTTAATTAAATTGATTAAAACTTATTTCTCATAGATATAACTTAATTATATTCCCTCCATTCATTCATAATGTACATTTAGAAGAGACAGAAAGACCAAGTCATAATCATTATTGTCAATAGTTTATGGATGCACAACAAATGGGACACAAAAAAATCCAGTGGCTAGCACTTCACTCTCTTATTTAGTGAGGTGCACATAGAGTGAGATGCTAAATAAATTGGCGGTCACTTAGATCACATCATGATGCTAAAGCACAAAACTACATTTTATTCATTATCTAATAGCTGGATATTGCTATAATTTTTTTAATGCTCTTCACCGTCTTTTTTATGATACTAGCAAAGTGTCCGTGCGTTGCTACGGACTTAAAAAACAAAACAATTTTTATGACTTTATAAATTATTTACACAATATAATTATTAGATATATACAATATTATTGACGTTTTTTACATGAAAGATCATATTTGTATTGTTGTTGGTGCTTCTTAGTATCCCATTTTATATGTCAAAAGTAACAATTTTTTCACCATATTCTAGAAGTTCTATCCGAAAGGAAAAATTAATTTACGCAGTCTACAAAATAACACTGTGTTGCAACGCGATTTTGAACTTGAAAACTTGCTCCAATGGAAAAAGTTAAAACACGAAAGTTGTAGATCTTGTCGAGTCCTTTTCGAAACATATGTGGATCATATTATTTGGACTTCGGAGCTAGAAGATATGGGTCCCATACAGAGACCTGTGCAGAGGAGTCCGAATCAGAATAAATATTTTTGCATTGCATATTTGGAAACCAAAACGGCGGGATCTATACTTCCATTGAATACCAAAGTTGTAGAACTTTTTTAGAGCTACGATATAGAGTCCGAGTTTGCTTAATTTGAGCTCCGGACGAGGGAGTTATGATTTTTGAAATTCGGTACTTGATATGGAAGGTACAAAACCGATTTGGATTCAATCTCTAACTTTGTGGACACGAAGTGGACGACCGCACCTCAATTAATAGATTGTAGAGATGTGTATCATTATTGACTAATAATATATAGGGTGCATCGGGGTGATCAAATTTACATTCATTATTCTAATTTAATCAATTTGATTGGGATATATTTTATTTTATATTTAAAGCGTATAGGACCTAAATGACATCCAAAGCTAAGTTTAGAGATTTAAATTTGCATTCTGAGAGTATAGGGACCTAAATAACACCCAAACCTAAGTTTAGAGAGTCAGAAGTGCAATTTGAGAGTACAAGGACCTAAGTGACATAGCCGGACAAGTTTAAGGACCGACCATGCACTTCACTCTATTTGATTTTATATTGCCCTTTTTCCACCTCTTTGGTTTCATATTGCTCTTTTGTCACCTCCTTTCTTCTTTCTGACCTTCCTTTTTGTTTTATTAGTTTTTGTGCTTTGGTTTTTTGGGGTTTCATCTCTAGCCTACCCTAACTTGCTTGGGATTAAAGGCTTAGTTGTTCTTGTTGTATATAACCACATACTATTCGTCCTGTTTAGTGAATTGCTCTCCTAGTAATAGTTTTGATAAATGATGAGCAACTCTGTCTGCAGCATGTAGATTACTAGTTTAAGCCAGCTAAAATTACATTACAAGAATGTACAAGATCCACATGATCTAAGCTTATCGCAATGTGGAACTTAGGTTACACGTCAACCAATGTTATTTGGAGTTAACCAGTTTATCTAGATGAGGTTAATTTTCATGAGAGACTTCCCTATAGAAACATCAATCTAGGATAGATTTGTGACAGGTTGCTACTCTTTCTTGGAGCTTGTAAGGGCATTAATATTTACTCCAAGGTGCATTTATCTATAATCAGACCTAACTAGTATGATCTACTGCAGAATATATTCGGAAGCACTCGCACTTTTGTTGCTTTGCATAGCTCAATGTTGCGTCTTGGAAGGTTAGTCGCCATCACTTATTTTTGCCTCAATTGTCTTGAGAAAATTTATATTTAACGCTAAATTATTTCTTGGTTCGTTTTCAAACTTCAAGTCTAAACCATTTAAAATACAACCCTTAGCTTTCAAAACACAACCTTTGCCCAAAACTACGATGGTTTGTGATTTGTCTATGTGACACTGATGTGTCCGCCAAATCCTAATCTGGCCCCCATTTGCAAAGTTCCTCAACAGTCGGGCCCTCCAAGCTCCGTTGCTGTGTGTATGGGCATGAAGTGCCTAGTTGATATGTCGACAATACACTAATTTATCAGTACCAAAATTAAAGTAGCACAATTGGATCCATCACTTGTCTTCCACCTCTTATATCCTGACCCTTTAATTCTCTCTCTGAAGTTCCTTTCTTCATGCATATTCTTCTTGCTACTCCGGAGGGCAGGAGACCAAAGCCCTTATGTGAAATGTGATCCAAAGGAAAAACCAAGCTTTCCCTAAGCTCACCTTATGACTGCGAGCATGATGCTTAACATGTTCTGAGCCTTCACATGGTTGCATTGGTAATCAAGGGGGGCATGGAGGGAGGGAATGAGGGAGTATGCCATGCGGTCTCCATCATTTCTCTTTTCTTTCTTTTTTTTTCTGATTGAATTAGTAAAATAGTACATATTACCATGTCAACAACTACTTAAGCATGTAGTACATGGAGATTTTTATGATTGGAGCTTGGCAAATATGGAAATAGAGAAACAATCTAATCTTCAACAGAAGCAACCCCTCTCTTCATTCCTGGCCTTCTCTATCTCTTTAAGCAAGAAGCTCAGCTCCAAGCACATAGAATAAACAAGGAGCTGGACAAGCACTCTTTTTTTGCTGTAATTTGTTGAACCATAAGTGAATTACGCACCCTTCCCCATCAGGATCGGTTCTTTTTATTTCTTCTAATCCTGGTCAGGCAATCTAATCCTGACCAGTTGCACCCAAAAGCTTAAGTTGATGGGAAAGGGTGGGCAATTCACTTATGGTTCAACATAATTAACTCTCTTGTTTCTGATCCATCAGGATCGGTTTCTTTTATTTCTTCTTGTACAGCGCCCTCTTGGGCTCCTTTATCGTTTTTACGAAAATGAGCAACAGTAGGGGCTTCCCCTACTGTATTTCCCTCAAAAAAAAAAAAGATCAGGCCATATTTGGATGTATTTTGCACGGGTTTTGGAAGTTAAGGGTTGTATTTCAAACGGTTTCATAGGTGAATGCTGGAAGTCGAACCAAGGGCATAGTTCAGGGTTGAAAATTGGTTGTTTCCAATTTTTTGTCACTGCATAAAAAGATATAATCTGTTACAATATTATCAATTAAGGGTGTGAATAAAAGTCCCTTGAATGGTATCAGGCATTGTTTATTCATTCATTGCTATTAGCTTTCATGCATAGTGTTTGATGGCATATGACACATACAACGGAACAGATAGTATCACAACCTGTGGTTGGCAGTGTGCCGACTACCTTGCAATACCATGTCACTGCAGTGGTTGGGCAGATTGGATATGTTTGGCATTCATGCGTTGGCCTGCCTAGCATGCTGCTGGTGTTAAGCAAGGATGAGGCAGGGAATCAAAACACGCTTCTTGCCCACCAATTATGATAGGCAAACATTATAGAACGGAACATGCCATAGTTTGTGTTTATCGTAACAGACTGGACGAGCTTATCTTATATATAATTTTAGGTTTGCATTTATTTTATAAGGTTACTCAAATTTATGTAACATACAATATGTTTATGATTCAGATTTGCGCTTGCATTTTATGGGAATCCAACTCGTGCACAGCTTGTAGCCCTTGTTGCTCAGGTGAGAGCTTCCATTTCATGTCTACATTCACTGCAAAAGTAATAACTGCACATAATGAATAGTTAGCTCATCATGGTACACATCAACATATCTACTTGAGCCTGTATCTTGGCTATTAATATACTGCTGTCTTTTTTTGTTAAAGTAACAACTTATTTGCTTGAGGTTGTATCTTGGCATCATTTATATATGGAAGATTTTTTATTTAGTATGCCAGTCAAAATGATCATGTAGTGTTCTTGTTTCAGTCTGCCCTGGTAGCAGTTGTTTTGAATAATAGTCCCATGGTGTCAATATGAAAAGGACAAAGGACTCCTTTAATATAATCTTCATTCAACTTGAACCTGGATGTATGCCATATTATATGTGCTAACCAAAAAGGAATAAGAGTCTTGCAGTAGACACATCATAACACCAATATTTCTAACACCAATATTTCTTGCAAAAAGATGGCAGCTATTGTCTTTCCTTGTGGTGGACCTTTTTGATTTAGAGCTTTATCATGTATTGGCTTTATTATTATCTAATATATGCTGTGCAAAATGAACTTTGGTGGAAAAATCAGGAAGAGGTTACTTCATCTGGATTTCAAGTTGAGCCGCCCGGCATGCATATGATCTATCTTCCATACTCTGATGATATTAGATATCCTGAAGAGGTAAGGACTGCTATTGTGTACTCCTTCCGTTCAATGTTATAAGATGTTTTGGCTCTAGGCACAAGAATTAAGGAGAAATAAAAAGGTATGATTCACAAGAAATGAGGAGAGAGATAGAGATAGATATGTATTAGGAAGAGAGGTGCATTGGGAAGCGAGGGTGTCATATAATTTCAGAAAACTTGAGAAGTATATACTTTATCATTGTAGCAGACCAGTTACCTTACCTTTATTTTGCAGGTTCATGTGACTTCTGATGATGCACCACGTGCAACAGATGAGCAAATCAAGAAAGCTTCGAGTCTATTGAAACGCATTGATCTGAAGGATTTCTCTGTTTGCCATATTGCTAACCCAGGTTGGCTATGAAGTCATTATTGATAATGCTACTTTTGAGTTATAATTTCAACTTGAAAAAAAAAACTCGATCCGCAGGGGGTAAGGCAACCCCGGACCATTCTGCTAAGAATGTAAGGGGGGAGGGGGGAGGGGCCCCGAATCCCCACCCCCCTTACGTTGGGGCTTGCAACCTTATGAGAACATGGGTCGGGACCACCATGGGTTACCGACTTACCGTAGCTTCTAGGTGCCTAGGTGCGACCTTGACCACATGCTTTGGTGTGAGGAGAGACAAGAGGATTTTTTACCCCATCCCATTCGCTCCCATTGGAAGTCGAACTCGGACCTTGAGAGTGCTACTAGGTCACCTCAGTCACTAGGCTGACAGACCGTCCACATGTTTTCATCTTATGATTTCCATATATAAATCTCTAGAGTGCTTTATTATCTCAAATATTTCATATTGTCTGAATCAGGTAACAATATTGTTGAAAAATCTTCTTTTGACCTAATATTGATCTGACGGTTGTATTCTAAGCTCAACTCCTGGAATTCTTTATATTGGCTCAGTCATGAAGTTATTCCCTTTTTGTGAAAGTATTTGAGTGCTTATCTTCCATACCCAACATACCAATGAGCTTAATGGACCTGCAAATCAGCTTCATTACTCAAATTTAATTACTTTCTAATGCTGTGATATGGCTTCTTTTGTCCAACATCAAACAGCATTGCAAATCAGCTTCATTACTCAAATTTAATTACTTTCTAATGCTGTGATATGGCTTCTTTTGTCCAACATCAAACAGCATTGCAAATCAGCTTCATTACTCAAATTTAATTACTTTCTAATGCTGTGATATGGCTTCTTTTGTCCAACATCAAACAGCATTGCAACGACACTATGGGATCTTGGAGGCCTTAGCCTTAGGTGAAGATGAAATGCCAGATATAAAGGATGATACCCTGCCTGACGAAGTAGGCTTGGGGAGGTACATGCTTTTATTTGTTTGTTTGGGTGTGCTAAACTACAACCTCTCTTCCTTGCAAATACAAATTCTTGCATCTTTATAGGAAATTGTACTATGGATGCCACTCCACCCAAACACAAGAACATGGCAACATGTTCTACTGCACACTCAAATAAGCAAGATATATCTGTTATCTTATTTGTGCCTTGTATTGGATGGTCCATGCCACTCTTATCACAGGTCAGGAGTAGTTAAAACTATTGAGGAATTTAAGGCTTCGGTTTATGGTGAAAATCATGATCAAGAGGAGGCTGATGCCACAGCAGCAAAAGCTTCTCGTGGTGAGGCTTCAAAGAAACGGAAGGCAATCACAGATGCAGCTTCGCAGAAAAGTGCAGCGTATGATTGGGCAGAACTTGCAGATAATGGAAAGGTGAGTAATCGGTTGCTCTCAGAGGTTGACATTGAATGAAGTTACTAATTTAAGCACTAAATTCCATGAGAATCTTCCTAGCTTGCAAGGTTAATCTGACAGAAATTTCTATCCCAATAAACAAGTAGAATTTAACATAGAGCTTTTCAGTGAGATATGTCAATATGATTAAGAGAACTAAATTGGTGCAAATTCCAGTACTTATTGGCATGTACATCTCCAGCTTATATGACACCAAATATCTCTATGGCAGCTGAACACCGCAAAATACTTAACTAGTTTGCTTATGTTAGATTTTCCACAGTTTTTTTTCTCAGATCAATTGAGCCCTCTGTTCATGTGTGCCAAAATTGACCACACGATTGTGTTCTAAGTTCTGAATTTGTATTTTCAGCTAAAGGATATGACAGTAGTGGAGTTAAAACGCTACCTGACTGCACATAGCCTGCCTCTTTCTGGTAAGAAAGAGGCACTTATCAGCAGGATCTTGACCCATCTGGGCAAATGAAGCCACTTGTCTGAACTTCAGTGTCACTAATTTTGTATAGCCAAATGACTAATACTGGTTACCAATATAACTTCTGCTATTTCTTTCCAAAAGAAGATTGTGTGTGTTTGCTCTCTTTAATATGTGTAATGTGTAATTTTGTTTCTCTTTTATGGTGGGACCAACTGGGTACTACAAAATTATACTTAAAGTGAAATAGTAGGAACTGAAAGCTCAAAGAACATTTGAAAACTAGAAGAGTAAAATAATAGAGAAACAAAAGGAGCACATGAGATACACATACATAGCAACTGAGTTCGTCATAAAAACCTATTGAAGTTCCTAATATACCACAGCTACATGTAGAAAGTATAAAGAAAACTGATCTATTTTTTCTAGAGTTGTAGAAAATATATCTGCAGGCATTTGTTTAAAACACACAACATGATGTAACCAACAAAATAGACCATTAAATTCAATACAACAGACTTCTGTCACCATGGAGAACAAATAATGAAAAGTTGCATTTTCCTTCCTATCTTTACGAAATATCAGCACATAACTCAGAATTTTCAAATCTAGTGAACCGGCAAAATATATCTACAACTTCAACAGCTTTGGTCACCGTACGGAAACATTTCCTTCTGCTACTCAACGAGATAAGTGCAGTGAAGTGTGAAGATGCACCTAGGTCACCTCTTAGTGGTTTTTGGTGATTTATGATAAAAGGTTAGATGATTTAATGGGCTTACAAGATTATGAACAGGATATCAAAAGTTTATCTACCCACAAGGCAAGACAATTGACCCTCTATATAAAAAAAAAAGAAAATAAAGAAGCTTTGAAGAATAGTTTTCATTTATTTCATTGAGTCATGAGAGGGGTAAACAATCTTGCTACTAGGGAATTATTATGCTCAAGCAAAACCAAAGCTTTTAAGAGAAAATTTAGCCACAAAAACAAACCAAAAGAGCCAACTCTCCTGAGCCAAACAGAAAGTGACTTTCGTCACCTTCTGATAAAAGTTGCGTCACTGAAAATCCTAGTGACCTTGCAATCCGAGAGCTACGAAAGTTCCGTCATGCTTGTCACAGAAGTTTCGTCATCTCTTGTCTCAGTGGAACACTACCTCGTGCTTAGTTCATTTTGAACTCATAAAAGTTCCGTGAGTAACCACAGAAGTTTCGTCATGCTCGAGATTACACTCTAACGGTCTCTGTTTTTAAGACGTTGCCTAGATGACGACTAGGCGTCGAGGCGCTAAAAAATCCTGGGCATCCTGGTCGCCTTACTAGGAAAGCAGGCAAGGCGAGTGGGAGAGAAGAAGAAGAGATGAAAAATGGATGGGAATAGGTCGCCAAGGACAAGCACCTGCCGCTGCTGCTCTCGCTGCGGTCTCTGACACCTCTAGTCCATGGACTTGGTGGTGGCAGCTGTGCGAGGAAGCAACGGCAGCGCGCGATCCAGGACTCCAGCAGAGGAAGGATTGGCCTCCAGGACTCTGCAGGGAGCTTCGCATGTCTAGCCTCCAGAACTCTAGCTTTCTCTCCTTTTTTTTTTCTTTTCCTTTTTCTCCTCCCTAACAGATGAACAAAGCCTTGTTTCTTGGTTGGATATGGCATCGCCGAGATCGCCTTAAGGCGTGGGCACGCCTAGGCGTCGCCTAGGCGATTGGAAGGGGACCAGTCGCCGCGCCTCGCCTTACCGCCTTAAAAACATAGCTAACGGTTAGTTTCTGAAGCTTCTCTATCTATAGCTTTTTATTTGCCCGTTGGAAAGGTTGGACACTAGCATTTCACTCTACATTAGGCTTCAGCTCCCCTTGTTCTTGAGATTCATATCCTTTGTGAGAGAGATCCAACCAAGAAAAGCTTAAATTCATCCACTCAAAAGTTTGAGCACACTTCTTTCCTCCCGATACAAGATTTTTATTACTTGTTACTATTGGAGACTTGGTCTTCTAGACAGCTAGACGTCGTTCTTGAGCTCCCAAGTATTATGGTGAGACGGAGGTGTTTGTGAATGCGTGATTCACCTTCGGAAGGAAAAGAATCAAGTGAAGAATTTGAGCTTGATCTTTATGGTCGCTTGGCGGGGACAAGGGTTAAGAGAGACCTGGTTACTTTATGTGACTTCTCAACAAGGACATAAAAGCTATTTAGTGTGGTTGCCGAACCTCTGTAAAAATCACCATGTCTCTCTTATTATTCCTTGCACTTGTTGTTGTTCTTGAGCTTGTTCTTTCATTTATACATATTATACTCAATCTACTTGTGTATTGCATTGCTTGACATCTCCTGTAGGATTGGAACACTATATCGTGTCATCAACACTTATATTCAAGTGGATTATCTCAAACCTATTACTTTCCACAATTCATTAAGGTTTTACCTATCTAACGAAGGAACTGTTGTCGTTCACAGAAAGTTCTGTGGGTGTTGACGGAAGTTCCGTCGTTCCTATTAATTCCATAATAAATTTTATTTTTTAGGATAATTTTAGATTATCTATTCACACGTCCCGCTCCCCTTTCTCTAGGCAACTTTCACAGTGTGTTGTGTAACATTGCTCTTCTTATCTTCCATTCTGTAAGTATTACCTCTATCAAAACCTTCAAAATAAACAAAGAAAAAAGTAGATTCCTATACTCCTATTTAGCATATATTGAAGGAAGAAAAGCAAGGCGGAAAAAGAGTCCCGCTAGAGTTCAAGCTTGGCGGTTCCACTTTTACCGAGCAAAGATTATATGGTAGGTACTATAGTTTACTCCCTTTGTTTTAAAATTATTGTTGTTATTGACTGTTTTTATTACCTTTGACCATTCGTCTTATTCAAAAAATTTCAAAAAATAACATGTACTTTCTCATGATTTGTTTTATCACTAAACAAAATTTAAATATACCTTATAATTTTTCATATTTAAACAAATATTTTAAATAAAACAAATAGTCAAAGGTAACGAAAAAAGTCAATGATGACAACAATTTCGAAACGGAGGGAGTATATATGTCCAATCCAATGCGCGTGCAAAAAAATTCAACAGAATTTTAGATTGCTTTGTCCCTTTCCATAGTCTTAGTTTTGAACTAGCTAGCTTGAACAACAATCATCTTAGAACTAGCTAGCTAGAACAACAATCTCCTTTGTGGTATTATTATGATTACGAAGACAGAAGATTTTTTTCCAGAAATAAACTAAAAGATGAAGACATGGTCATTAACACACTATAAACTGCGATCAACCCACAAATACACAATAGGCTTCTTCACAATAAATTAATAAACATAAAAAAGCAAAATATATCTTCTACTACATTATTTATGGCCTCATAATAATTAATTAGTAAAGCTACATGTGCTGCGTGCTCAAGCATCTGGCTTTATATATGTAACTATAAAGAGGCCTCAACGATAAATAATACGTTAATTGTCAAAAGAAAAAAAAAGGATAAATAATACGTTCATACATGTACACGATCTCTGTCGGTAAGCAGCTATCAAAATGCCGTAGAGGTAGAGTGCTACTCAAATCTTCTCTACGAGTGTAGAGAGACGGACAGACGGTGAGCCGTGAGCGAAAGGCGTAGGGCAATCTACATCCTCGCTGTACGATGTGTGTAGTGCTGGTCATTGAATTGAGAAGGCAGCTTAGTAGACTGGTCCATCCTGCCAGCGAGATCCGGAATAATGTCTAGCTTTGCTTTGAACCTTCAAATATATCGTGGTCATCGTTGACTTGTGAAACGATAGGGATCGGATCCGGAGGCGGTTTAATTTGCGGTTTGAGAATTAGGACTGACTCATTCCATGCTCACCTTGTGTAACGAGTTGGGAAAGGGAAAGGTGTGATGTTGCATTCCTTCGGATTTGTGCGCCCCCCCCCCCCCCCCCCCCCCCCCGCCCTTCCCCAACACACACTAATTAGGGAAAATTCAGCCATTTGTCTATATGGGCATATGTTTTTTTTAAAGATAATATCATCTGATATCTCTAAAAAAAGCTTTATTATAAACAAAATGTAATAATATTGAAGGAAGCAATGTCCATTTTTTAAAAAGAATCTCGACCGGTGAGCAAACTCTATTTTCTTTTCTTGAAAACTTAAGAGAGGTGTGTCTTATTATAATTAGAAAAAAATAGGACAAGATCCTAAGCATACTCCAATTGGGGGGGCTATTTCAAACTATACACACTTAAACGATGGAACGGACTTGAAAATTAAAAGAAAATGACACAAATTATTTGTTATAGAAACTTTTTCAATTCTTAGACCTCAATATGGAAAAGGATCTTGTTTGATAGAAATGCTTTCGGTTACCAACGTATACTTTCCACTGAATTATTAAAGGGATATAAAATCTGAAGATGTGGTCCTTCCTATTTCCATCTTTATTATTGCAGATACAATATCCATCCAATCAAGAGGATCACAGCGTAGATTGACCATAAAGTTTGTCATGATAATCTTTTCGTTCAATCTAGAGTGGCCCACTGCCCTGAGATTATGAGTTTATAAGAAACCCGTAATCTAGTTTAACCCAGCTAATATTAGCTTTTACCTTATTTCAATGCATTAACTACCTAAAAGCTAAAAGCTTGTTTATAGATCATAAAAGGTAGGATCCAAACATTCTCATCCAGTTTTTATTTAGAAACTGAAAATAAAAACCAGTTTTAAAAAACCTATGATGGATCCAAACCGGACCTTAAATTGACAATAGAATTCTGCCACGAGCGAACACTAAACCTTACAAGGTTTTTCTGATAATATATGGGATGCTTAGAACATGCAGTTCCTGTATACGCTTAGCTGCCACAAATAATTGGGCACCGGCAGGAAAACATAGACCAGCAAAAAGTGACGTTAATAAATAAATAAATTAGACAACAGCATCCCGTATCTGTATCTCCATTCATGCAGTGTCTCTCGTGCCACCTAGATGCAAGCCATGCCAAGCATGCTCTTGCTTCCCCAGAACAGTGACCCCTTCATCAGTTCATAGAGGACCATGAGGTGATGATGAGCTCAATTATTGAATGATCGTGAGCATGGCAGCATTTGGTTTGGCTTTCATCGTCTACCACCCAGCCTAGCTTAGAATGCTTTGGTGTCGCCTTATGTTTATCTGAATACTATGCAAGCCTGCCATTACACAGACTTGATCCCGTTCCTAAGAGCATCCTCAGCAACGCTCTCAAACAGGACTCCTATTTTATTTTTTGAGAGTCTAGTCTAAAAATCCAACTCTAGCAGACTGACTACTTGGGTTCTCATTTTACTAGCCCTCTCAAATCCTCCCACCAGCCTCTCAGCTTTTGGAGCCCTCTTATCTCTGGATCCCACCAATTTTTTCTTTTTCTCTTTTTTTCTTCTCTCCTTTTCCTCTTCTCTCCCTCTAGCGACAAGACGTTGCACCCGCCAGCCCGCCACCTCCCCCTATCGCACCCCCCTCCCCCATGACCGGATCTCCACCAATGCTCCAAGATCCAGATCTCCACCTCGTGCCTTCCGACGGCGGGGGCGGATGGGGCTATGGCGGTGACCTGGTGCGGGCGGGGCGACGGCGGCGGCGGCCAGGCCTAGAGAGGGAGAGGGAGCGGGCGCGGGCGGCGCGGTGGCGGGAGGGGATGTCGCAGAGCGACGTCTGGAGCGGACCATGGCCGCCATCTACCGTTGCACCGGAGCTCCGCCTTGGTCGACCATGGCCGTGGACTCCATCCCCGATGATGCCTTCCTCTAGCTTCAAGCTCGGCAACGTCCACCTCCGCCGCCGTCCACCTTCCGTCGCCATCCACCTCCCTGCTAGCGGGAGCCCCGAAGTCGACGATCGCCGTCGTCCACCCCCTCTCCTAGCGAGGTCGTGACTGCCACGTGAAGAATCCCGAGCGCCTTTCCTTCTCAATGACAAACGGTCCCAGCTGGCAGTAGAGAAATGAGAGTCTTGTTTTGAGTAGTATTGCTGGAGTTGTGAAAAAAATTTAACTGAGTAAAAATGGGATCCGACTCTCAAATAGAAGAGTAGGGAGTCTCATTTGAGAGCCACCGCTAGAGATTCTCTAAGACCTTTCCATTTGTCACCATGTCCTTCTCAACTGATTTGTAGTCAAGGAATATCACCTAAACCTTGTTTTTTTTTCTTGAGATCTGCCACTTCAGATATCCAGACTCAGGACCATTTAAAGGTTCAAATTCTTCAAATTGAAGGTACTGCAGAATTTGGGTGGTTCACAAATTGGAAGCACTCAGAATTAACACGGTTCACATGTCATAGCATCTGCATAAATAAATAAGCAAAGAGGAAAACAGAACAAAAGATATATGACAAATAAGAGGAAACTGGAACATATTTTGATCCTTCATATAATTCATGCGTATTGTGCCTCTGTGAATTTTTGAGGCACTGCACTACAGAAGTACATATGGAGCTCTGCCCCTATGCAACATCACCGACTTCTCGTCACTATAAAATAATAGTGGATGGAGACCCATTTCTCTCACCTTCTAGAAGCCCTATGGATTATGGCAGGCCTGCAAATCTGATCCCATGGACCAATGCCATCATCCTGTGGACTCTAGTAGTAAAATTAACTGTTTCGAAGAAAACTAGAGACGGATTTAGAAGATGTGGGCAGTTCTTCCGTGCGATATATAGGTATAATAAGTAGCTTCTAGCTGTCCATGGTTATTGCCTCTTTATTTGGTGCCCACTATAACCACATGTCGTGTTATTACCAGAATTTGACAACTTGGTCAGACATGATCCTCTGTTTCGATGACCGAATTGTATTAAAGAAGCCAATTATTTGACCACCTAGTTCATTTCGAATTCAAAAAATGTACTATAGGCCATCAATTCGGTGACCCTGATTTTGGCATAGCTTTTCATGCGCTGCGTTCTTTCACAGACCAAACATTCCAGAATATCTCAATAAAAGACGACTATCATTTTTTAGTGCAAAGGATAAACAATAATACACCCCTTTGTGCATTATTGAGGTCGCAACTGAACAAATTGGAATTGCGTGAGAAAAAGCGTCAGTGAGAGCTCCCTCCACTAGCTGGAAATGTGCGAGTTTGCGTTGTGCATGACTTTTTCCGTCATGCACATAACCTTGCCACAAAAGGTCCTTATCATAGGTTCCTTTCTGCTAGGCTGTACAGTGTGGAGTTCGAGTCCAAATTTGGTCTTTGGGGTAGAGTTATTCTTTAATTTTAATTTCCCTGCCTAATTAAGTAAATAAAGGCAGATAACAACTTGCCATCTTTCATATGTCACCTCAGGGATCTTTTCTGCATAATACTATACTCTTTTGCTTTGGTGCACCTCAGCTAAAGCATGTCAGTCTCCATGTTACTTTTGAGACCAGGGGATAAGCTAGGTCATGCATAATTACGTAAACAAAAACATTGTTATTCAAAATATGTGACTATCCTTTCACATATTTATTTTACGTTTCATTAGCACTCAACACAAAAGGTTACTTACATGCAGCACAGGCTGGCTGCCCTGATCCCATTGCAGTTTCTTGCCTACTAGTACTAATTTTGCCTCACATTTGGAACAGAAGGATCAAACCAGTCATCAAGAAACTGTAGAGGTTCACGGTTCAAAAGTCGTGCTAAACATCAATACCACTGTTGATCATTGAAAGATTCTATTCTCGTAATAATGCCGCCCTTTGAGTTCTGGAAGAGCAGCTTCTATTCATGGACAGCAGATCAAGGTTACTGTCAGCCATCATCATCAGAAGCATAATTTCTCCCATCACCGCCGAGCTGACTGGTGCAAATGAACGACCCGGTGCTGACATGCGGAAATTTGCTTCCCCTTTGATGTTGCTACGTTTGATGGGGTCGTTCATCATAGAATTAGGACACTATCTCTCTACTGTGAGCGTGAGGAGTCAAATCAAGGCTGTTTCTGAACTGAACATTCATCAGTCGTCGGAGCTGCCCCCCGAGCTCTGGAACTGCACCTGCTCCTCGTCGGCCTGGAACGTGATCTCCTCGAACCGGCCGTGCAGCTCGGCGCACCGGCACCCGCGGCGGCGCGACACGTAGTCGGCGAGCGAGCCGCCAGAGGACGCGCTGGTGGACTGGCGGCAGTTCCGGCAGCACGTGTCGTCGTCCGGAGCATCGTCGTCGTTGATCATACCCGGCGTCCAGTGCGGCAGCAGCGCGGCGACCTCGCCGTCGATCATGTCGGCGATGTGCGTGACCTCGTGGTCCGTGATATCCAGCTCGCCGACCATCTCCGTCGCCACGCTCAGCGCCGTGTCCGACTCCGTGTCGAACGGGAAGTAGATGTTCCGCACCAGCCCTGCCGCCAGAATTTAATGAATTTTTCAGATCAAACCAAACCGTTCGATAATAATTCCTAAACAAAAAAGAAATGAGAAGAAGAAAAATTGTCACCTGGGTCGGTCTTGTCGGTGATGCGGAGCCGGAGGAAGATGGTGCCGTCGTCCATCCTCTTCCCCTTTATCGCGATATCCACTCCGGCAACGTGGTCGTCGTCCTCGTGCTCGTTGAACAGCAAGTCGATCCCTTGGAACCTACTATCATCATCATCACCATCCTCCTCCACGCAGTCCCAGTACCTGTCCTCCGGCGGCTGATCATCCTCCTCATCACCGGCGGGGTGGTAGTCCAGCAGACACGCAGGCTGGTGGAGGTAATTGTACATGGAGCCGTAGTCCCTATCGTCGTCGCCGTAGCTGATGAACCCGTCGTCTTCCATTTGAAGGAACGGGTCGTCGTTGAGCAGCTCGATCGCCGACGGCCTTCGCGCCGCCGGCGCCAGGCACTTGTCGATGAGGCGCCTCACCATGGGGTCCCTCACCTTTTGCAGAGCCGCCGGCTTCACTCCCTGATCATTGATTAATACAAAATAAAAATATAATCAGAAATGTAAAATGAAAACAGATTCACCTCTCTCTAACTTTCTGCAGCATGGGATGGGATTGATTGATGAGGATTGAGTTGAGGCGATGGATCGTACGGATGTGACTTTCTTGTAGATCTGCACGGGATGATCGCACTCGCTGTATGGGTACTCGAGCGTGACCATCTCCAGCACGCACATCCCGAACGAGTACACGTCGGCGCGCTCGTCGTACGCCTCCGCGTACACCTCGGGCGCCATGAACTCCGGCGTGCCCACCACGCACCTCTGCCCTCCTCCTCCTCCTCCTTCACGGCGGCGGAGAACGGCGGCGAGCCCGAGGTCGCCGATCTTGACCTGGCCCTGGCTGCCGTTGACGAAGAGGTTGTCGCACTTGAGGTCGCGGTGGATGACGCCGCGCGCGTGGAGGTAGGCGAGCCCGTCGAGGACCTGACGGCACCATCGCCGGACGGCGGCGGCGCGCGCGCGCGGGTGGCGACGGCGGTACTGACGCAGCGTGCCGGAGGTGAAGAGCTCCGTCACGAAGTTGACGGCGCGGCGGGGCGCGTCCACCCACGAGGCGTGGAGGCGCATCACGTGACGGTGGCGGAGGGATTTGAGGAGGTGGATCTCGCCGTACAGACGTTCCAGGTAACCCGGGCTGCGCAGGAAGTCGTGGAGATGGACCTTATTCCAGGCAACCTCCATGCCTCGATACTCGTCGAACGCACGGTACCTGTGCTCAACACCATCGTCAGAACATGAAGGAAGAAATCAATAAGCACACATAAGGCTAATTAAGCACTCAAAAGATAACAAACTTTAGCAACATGAAAAAAGAAGAATCTTTCTTACACGGTCTTGGAGGAGCCCTTGCCGAGAACCTCATTGTACTGAAGCATACCAGAGCAAGCAGGGGAGAAAAGGAAAAACATAAGAACACCATGAGAATTTGTATGGCAAAGACGATGACAAAGAACAACATCTTACCCTGCCATATCTGCCTGTGGGATCGACCTCGACATACCCAGGGTCGGGGTCGGGGAACAAGGGCCCGTCGTCACCATTGCTCTGCACCGGCAGAGCTCCCATCATCCTATGCTTTGCGACGCCAGCACAGCACTGAGCTAACTCTGGGGCTCACCTTCACCTCAAATCACAAGCGGGCGCATAGCCACACAAACACACCTCTCTTACTAAAAAATAAACTAAAGAAAATATCCCGCATGCATTTATCGCATCACCTCCCAACGAACACTTTAGAGGCAAAGCTGTGGGTTTTTCTCCTGCTTATTTTTCTTGCGTCTGCCGTACAGGTGAGGTGATTGGAGGGAAGAGGAGCTCGCTGCAGACGTGGCATGCCCGTGTGGGATCTCGAGGGCGTGAGAGGAGGCGACACCTCTCTCTCTGTTGCTGTGCTTGTATTAAATTATAAATATGTGTAGTATATCTTGGGCGAGAACGAGAGGTGATTCTAGGCATAGTGATTTGTGGCCGCGGCTCTTCCAAGGCAGGGAATTTGGCGCGGGCCATCTGAAAGACGATAAGATGGTCGGTGCCGGGCGTTAGGCCAAAGCGAATCTTAGCTTTGATAGGCTCGGCCGGACAGAAAAAGAAATTACAGTATGGCTAAAATCTCCTTGGTCAGCTGCACGGGAAGTCAGTTGTTTTATTACCAGTGGTAACCTTTGTTTCATCCGCAATCGATTTTGTGTGTATTACAATGCTCCATCGAAGATTCTTTTTAGAGGAACTGGTCTAGATTTTCTTGTGTATCGTTCAAAAAAGAAAAGCGTGTGTGGGTGTTGATTGGTAAGAAAGAACAATGGTTTAGGCTTTTTCTTCTGGTATGGTTGAGCATCCAATGTCAACCATGGAAAAGCACGGAGAAAATGACCAGGTACTGCCACGGCCCCTGTTGGTTTCTCGGCATCCTAATCTCGGTGATGTCAGAAATTACGAAACTTGAATAGGAAACCTGACGGCATAATTAAGATGATATAGTAGCCGCCTAACCGGAATGCGAAGAAAAAAAAAATAGCACGTCAACGAGAATGCAGTGCCCACCATTTTCCTTTCCCCTTTGCGACGTTCAAATGATTCAGTGATTCTTACGCGGTGACCGGGACTGTTCCACGACTATTTGAACTCGATAGGCCCATTTAAATGAAAGCGGGCAAGCCCGACCCAACCCACGTGATCGAGGCCGAGTTTAGGAATGGTCCATGAACCATGGATCATGTCAGCCGTGACCACGGTGAATGTTTATGCAGTGTCACAGAAGGCTTTTTTTTATAAGTATTTTCAAGAGAGTAAATTTGAACATACAAGGCTGCTAAACATATGCTGTATTATAGCAAAATCCTTTAATCATCTCATAGACCTTCAGATACATTAGTTAGTGATTCCTGCTACCATGGAATCTGTTATGGCAATACACATGTGCACTACTGCATAAACTCGCGAAGCAAAAAATACGCATGGTAATTACGTGCCTCCCGTCGAGCCACCTCCATCTCTTATCATGTTTAGCATTTATTTGCAGCTATGGTGTCCGATGGCTCTCCTGCATGCATCACTTCTTCGCCTGCCTCCTTGCTGCTCCAAGTAACAGGACCTTCCCAACCAGGCCTGTGTTGAGCACACACACTGCGGCCACTGCACCGCCAATCATCACCCATTTCCAGTCGAAGCCATGTTGCACTGTCCTAGAGCCATCATTGTCATCGCTGGTTTTATTTGCACCAGCGAGTCCTTGACCGAACAGATCATCAGAACCAGCAATGCATGTCTTGGTCGTCACTCGAGCCATGATGGCACTGCGGGACAGTGTGTTTTCTGTGTCTCTCATTTGCTGATAAGCTCTAAATCCAGACTGCAGCTTCTTTACGGCACCCCACATACCATGCCGAACACCAACTTTAGCAACATCTTTTGGTATGCCCATATCCTCATAGTGAACCAAAGTAACTTCACATGCGGACTGATGGCCAGGATGTTTCGGCGATTGAACTATGTTTCATAGACCAAAAAAGAAAAAAAAATGAAATGTCAATGTTTGAGTTTCTGCATTTATGCATCATTGAGAACTTGTGAGGTTCACAATGAAGATGCCAAGGTGATAGTAAAAAGAGTTACCAGCTCTAATACGCCAACTTGAGAAGTACAACTCCACACGCCTTGGTTTTTCCTTCTTCGGCAAAGATGGATAAGGCACGCCCTGTTCATGGAGGTTGTTGAGCACTCATAAGTCACAACCAACATATATGGCCATACATGGGATGCATAAGCATCTTTCTATGACAGCAATGTTATTAACATGATGAAATCCTTGTGATTCTATAAAGCTCATCCAATTACGAAAGCATGCCACACAAGGAGGCACTTGGCTCAATGCACTCAATGCACTATGCAGAGAGCAAGTTTTGATTCCCCAGGACGGCAAAACAATAACTAACAGTAAGGTGTTTGCATCTTATTATTATTTTGTTCAATCTTGACTTGCATCAGTTACAACTTTTACTCCTCCAGATAGGCAGATACTGCTCTCAAATCAAATACTTGCAAAAGTAGATCTTTTTTTTCCTTGAAAAAACTACTCTCAAAAGTAAGTGTCCATTAAAAAGTTCCTTTCATGTGATACAAGACCACTCTGTTTCCTAAAAGTCCTTATCACTCCAAATAACAAAAGGGATAAAATCTATTCCTGTATGTTCACCCCTTCCTAGGACTGAGAACGTCATAACCTGATAACTCTTTAAAAAGATTTAATGGTACTGATAAAATGATGAAAGCAGTTCAGTTATATAAGATGCTGGCATAACAACTTAATAAACATCATGCAGAAAGATCATAGAATGGTTTACTATCTGAACTGTTTCTGGATGGCTAAAATAATATCAGAAAAATCATGGATATTGTTAATCTTTGGGAACAGGAGGATTCACAGAGTCTAGGTCAATTACAAAGCTGCAGCTGAAAATGGGATGTGTGTTGTGTATAAACTCTTCTTCTATTAATACAATGATACGCAGCTCTCCTGCATGTTCGAGAAAAAAAAGACAAATCTGCAGCTCAAAATTCTCAAAAATTTCTAAGCGCCAACATATATCAATAGAGGGTAACTAACTTTTGTTTGAAAAAACAAAATGGGGGCAGAGAGAGGCCATAAATTTCACGCAAATAGGAGTGGAGTTACATTGTAAAGCATAATCGGTAATCAGAGAAAATAATGACAGGGGTCATAAAATTTCATCTGTCATTAACAAAACTACATCAACCTTTTTTATATAGTGGATGAACACAACATCATATGAGTGAAAGTATCTATCTGGAAAAGGTTTTCGATATACCTTTGTAACACAATAGTAAGTTTTCCCAGATTCCCATATGCGTCCTCCAAAGATGTATTCACGGTCACTGCAAAAGAATGGGAACTGGAAAGAAAAACAACATTTAAGACATGTAAGTTCAACGTGTACATAAACACAACAGATGTTAGTCAAACCTTTTTTATCCAGTGGACAATTGTGGTTCCATTCTTAGGGAACTCATCCAAAGTTTTAGAGTATGCGAGCATGGGATCCCACTTTCGACGAAAATCACCATCCCAGAAGAAATCTCTAACCAGTTCAGGAGTAGCATCCTCAAAAATAGTGTGGCTGCAATACATTATAGGTCCCATCTGAAGACATTGAAGAAAAAATTAAATTTATTCAAAATATGTAGTCACAATGTATATTATACTGCAATTTTCTAATGTTTCTTGTCAAAATATATACATTCAGTACTGAAAGAAAAAGGTGATCAATTATGTAATCTCAAAGGTAACTCTTTGTGTTCACAAGCTAATATACCACCCCTCACTACTGTCTTGGTTCCTCTATTGTTTTACAGTAAACTAGGTTCTTCATATGCTCCATTTTCAGATTATGTAGAATAATAAACACACAGTATGTAAGGATGCGGGTCAGTGAACTTAGTATTAACTAGAAATAGGGTAACTAGATTCTCACAAAATGAATCCACTGTCCATTTACCCACTTCATCTTAATTTTGACAGAATAATGTTTATATACCATCTCTCATTCATGGTTTCTATAATTCTTTATGATATCCTATATTATTAGCAGATATCTGTTTCTCTTTCTAAAACCCCACCTCAGGCTCCCGCCGCCAGGCCCTGTAGGTCATGTTGGAAGTTGTGCGCTCCATCAAATGCTGCCATGTTGTATCCCCACTCTCCTTGTTATCTAGAAGCTGCAAGAGATGCTCAAGGTCCTTCTCGGTGACAATATCATGCTCACCCTCGAAAATTGCCCTGCCATTCATGTAAAACGAAGAACTTAACAAACAGTTCGTTTCAAAAAGCTACACTAGAAATTCAGAATCAATTTTAGAAGGGAACTTGAGGTGCATTCAATGTCGAGAGCACAAGTTGGGTGCCTCTGTGTTCTATGTGTGATACTGATATATACAGTAATGAAGCAATGAACTAAAGCCTTGCAACTAAACTGGATAACAAAGGTCATGATCAACCCAAACAAGAATTAAAGGTTATGTCACAAAAATGGGTTCAATGTAATTTGTTCGACTCTAGCAATCATCACAACCAGACATACAGTTTAGCAGTTCTTCACAGATCCAACAAAGCCACACACGGTATCAATTAAACCCCTATGCACTCTTAAGATCAGCAAACACCTCAAGTATCCAGCATCATATCATAAATTTGAAATACAGACGCGAGCCGCAGTTCAATCTCATTTTATCAACTCCAGCGCATTGATTCAGCTGTAACGAAGTAATTTCACCCAAAAAATGATCAAATTTCCTAGCCCACGCATGAACCCCTGTCACAGCTGAACAAATGTCACAAACATTCAATTTAGACCGTAACGGAAGAGCACGCCTTGTCTCCAAAGGCAGATAAGGCAAATGTCGCATTTCCGCCACCTAACCCGCCAACCAACAGTGAGAGCTAACAGACAGATTCAACCGCTACATCCTCACCTGGCATCGGCGCAAGCTGCGGCGTCAGCGACGGCGCCGTCAGCCGAGTCGTCCTCGGGGCACTCCTTACCCTGGTGCTTGCCTCTGCAGCGCCGGAAAGCGGAGGAGAGGAGGCTCGGCGCGACGGAGAAGGCGGAGAGCGCGGTGCAGGCGAGCCAGAGGCGCCGCGCGCCGAAGCCCGGCGGCACCCAGAGGATGCGGAGGCGGCTGCGGAGGCCGAGGAAGAGCAGCCCCGTCCAGCGCGGGCGCCAGGACCAGCCGACGACGAGGCCGATCATGACGGCCGCCCAGATCGGCACCGCGCAGAGCAGCACGTCCACCGCCATCTCCGCCACCGCGGGGCGCCGCAGCAGCGCCACCGCCTCCTCGCACCACCCCGCCATTGCTGCTAGGGCTCCGTCGAGCTCCCTCCCTCTTGTCAAATTTCCCCTGACTTTAATTTTCTTTCTTCCAAAATGGAGGAGAGAGGAAGAGAGAGGGAGGGGGCGACGAGACGACTCGTTTTGGAGGACGCGCACCGTGAGTCTGAACCGTGGGGCACCGGTGGTTGGACCCACATGTCAGTTACAGCTGGAGGAAAAGGTTCGGTGGAGAGGGCCCACGCGTCGGTCAAACGTGAGAGGCGGGCGGCATATGCCGCGGGACATACGGTTGCGCAAGGCGAGCGGTGGCCCGGGCGGCGTGAGTTTTATCTCTATCCGCTTGTGGATTAAGCGACCAGTTAATTAATGCGCGGGGTTTACGAGCGGATCGGCGGCGACTGACGTGGCAAGGGCGCTTTGGTCCCGGCAAGAACGGTAGCTACTGGCCGTTGGGGACGATCGATCCACCTGGCCCTGACGCCATGGACGACACGTTCTGCAGTGCCATTGTGCGAAGTGTACTGTGTAATGCACTAATGCTAATGCTCCCCTTTCTGTTGCGATATTTGTGTTTTGAAAATGAGTAATTCAGTGATGTTTGGGGAATGAGACATTGAGGGTAGGATATAATACGGAAATGTGAAGCTTTTCTCGACAAATTTGTGAGGCGTGTTTGGGAAATGAGGCATTGAGGTGTGTTGTTTTTACCCCTCTGATTTTTAGACATATTTCATCGAATATTGTGATACTAATTAGGAATATTAAATATAGATTACTGACAAAATCTAGTCCATAACCCTCCCTCTGAATGACGAGACAGATCTATTAAGACTAATTAGGTCATGATTAGATAATATGATGTTATAATAAATATCTCTTAATAATGACTTAATTAAGTTTAATAAATTTGTTACGCTGATGCACATTCAACTCTGTAATTAGTTTTATATTTAATATATATTTAATAATTATATGTAGCATTTTAATCATTGATGTGACTCCACTAAAATTTATGATGAAACAAATATGTGTGGTCTTTTCTTGCAAACTTCCAAGTATCATTGATGAATTGCCCGTGACGAACTCAACATTAAGAAGTAAAAAATGCAACATTTCGAGTCCATACGGCAAGTTCTAGAGGTGTACATTACTATAGAGTATAGACAGGCCCGCCGACACTGATCCAGTCATATCCATCCAGAAATTACCTGGAGTTTTCACTGATTTGGTACTGAAACATCCGAAGACGTCACATCGTCACCTTATGAGTTGCCACGGTGATACAGGAGTGATCCAGTTCGGCGGCTGCCTGCATTTTCCAACAAGGGGGACAGCCAGATCACTTCAGCTATTGGTTTGTTAAACATATGTTTGGATAGCCACAGGACGGCAACAGCTAACAGTATGATTAAAATATGCGCGCAGCAGTTCAATTACGACTGGTTCAGAGCTGTACTGGGAGTGATTACAAGCTCCCAACTATCAACCAGAACATGTGGTTCTAACAAAACATATTTATTTATTAGGCCAAAAAGAAAGATAATATACTCCACGTGAAAAGAGGATGGAACAAAGCAAATAAAGATGACAGGTCATGCATACCATTGCTTCATGCCTGGTTTGGTTTAATCTGGAATAAAGATAGATCACAACTGTGCTCTTAAGAAGTTGCAAAAAAAAAAAAAAAAATCAGTAATCCAGGCAAAATTTCTACAGGAACACACTCTGTAATTGAGATAGTGAGATACAATAAAATCTTGTAGAAATTAATTTCATCGAAAGAAAGCCATTTGAAATTCCTTCAATCCACAGCATTCCTTGCGTTTAAGATCCAATTCTCTAGATCACATCAAGAAGGCATGCAAATTATACTGCCAAATAGTATGGTGGGGAAGATCGGATGGGCTACATACCAAAACTGCAATTCATAAATGGCATATACACCACTACTTCCACAAATGGAACATGTTTCAGCAACGAAGCTACATTTGTCTACAGATATCTCCAAAACAATTCATAATGAACTACCTTTATAATAACTATAGTGAACTTGCAACTCTAATTCATCCAACTACCACTTCGAGTCATGGTAAAATTCGGCAGCACCTTTTCTTTGCCATCTGATGACCAAAAATAGATTGTGCTTAACAAACAACCATCCTGCATCCCTGCAACATTATTTCACATTGTGAATACCGATGGAAGCAAGTTTTTTTTTTTGGCAACATAAACCAAACATATAAATGGAATCAACATTAAGGCAAATACGTCAAAAGAGACACCAAACTTTCTATGGCTCAGGCATAGTATATTAGTGCAGTCTTAAGTCTAAGCAGATATCCGTGAAAAAGAGTAAGATGGTCCTATTTGAACCCCGTGTCATAACACACTTTTCTGGTCGATCCACCGATGTGTACATCGATCGAGCAAAATGGTACTGGAAAGAGATTTTATTTAAATCAACAAAACAGAGAAAAAGAAGTACTGAATAACATCCAGTAAATATACAAGCTACCTCAACTGCAGTAGAAATTCAATTGTTGTCTGTCTGCAAGAAATTAATGTTAGGTTCCTAAAAAAGAGAACCATCGAGAATGCTCATGAGTCATGAAGTGAATCGTGTTCATTAGGATGGCTGATTTGCATCTCTGGTTGAAGTGACTAAATTCTTGGATGACAAATAGGAAACACCTTGAGCACCGCCAACACCATTGGTAACTCATAAATCAACTGCAGCGCTAACATGATGGCAAGCAAGATACGAATTTGTGGTGTTTGCAAGATGTACATGTCAAAGAACTTAACTACTTGTGGCAGCATGAAGTACACCGTTCTTAGCATTGATTTACTAATGTGCGGCAGTGACCGAACTAGGACGGGAATAAAGAAATTGTATTAAGTCACGTTAAGATTTAATATTCAATATCAAAGTGTGTCATGATTAAAAGAACGGATCCAGGTTGATAGGCCCAAAGACCAGATTTTGTACGATTTTTTACTCATGTTCACTTATACCATCAGACTATCAATCCCCAGATGGCCCCAATTTTAAACTAAAGGTGATTTTTTAGATCTCGAAAAATTTACAGTAAGAGTTTTAAGCATGAGATTGGGACAGCTTAATACTTTTATCTCTTTTGGACCAAAATTCAGACCAGTCTGCTTCTTTAATGTATAAATTAATATACTTCACAGAATTATTCATAATATGTGCTAGTGGAAGGCAATCAGAGGGCAACCAATAAAGACAGGAGAGAACGATAGATGAGAAATCACATTTCAAAATTAACATATTATTATTTTCAAACATTACACTTTCCTTGTCTCATCATAGTTATCTAAAAAGCAAGAAATGGTTTTAGCTTGACCTTCTAATGTAGTATATCACTAGTGGCTTGAACTTCTAATGTTGTTGCATGTTTGGCAGTACCAGTGAAGATGTCCCTTATAAATAAATAGCAAAGACATCTAAAGCTGATTCAAACATTGATAAACCAGGATTAGATCCAAAGAATGAGATAATAACTGATATCATGGTTCATTAAAAGACCTAATATGATGCACAAACCCCTTCAATAGTGAAGCCCCTATAAATTTCGCAAAAACCTTTTATCCCAGAAATATGTCACCATGAAACTTTTCTCACTGTAATAACTAGTCTTTTCACACCGAGCATCTCCTACCACAACTACAAGCATTTATCAAAATTTGAAAAATTAGCAGTATTAATCTGAGTTGTGCATGATTGCTGGTACTACATACTCCCTCCATTCCAAAATAATTGACGTTTTGGTTCCGGGCACGGGAATTAAGGAGAAGTGTAAAAGTTAGGTGCACAGGAAACGAGGAGGAGAATGGAGAGAGATAGAGATAGGGATGTATTGGAAAGAGAGAGAGTTGCATTGGGAAGTGAGAATGACAATTATTTTGGAACAAATGGAGTTGGCTAAAGTGTCAAATATTTTGATACGGAGGGAGTATCATATTTGATTTCCGTAGCTTATAATCACTTTATACATCTACATTTTCAGAAATGTAAGCTATTTTTCAGGAATGAATAAATGGGTGTAAAGGAAGAGGCATAACAAGGTAGACCCAGTCAGTGGATTTTATCCCCGAATCTGTAATTTTGTGATTTTACCATTACTTTTTTGAACTGAAGCATGTTTCTACCATGACTCTGTCACCAGGAGCTTGACGGTGGTAACAAAATAAGGAAAATTCTAAGTTACCCTTTTGTGATTTTACAACTTTTGACATGGGGGCATTCAGCACTCAACAGGACACAGCTACAACAGTTCACATTTGCGGCTCCGGACAGGGAGGGGAAGGTGAAGGCCTGAAGGGCATGCATCGCCGAGCAGTAGCAACAGCATTGGGGAATGGAGCCAAGGGTGGTAGCAGGACAAGGAGCAAAGGTGAAGGGTGATGTGACCCAACAGCAAGACTCTTCGGATCAGCGGTGTTCTGCTGCTGCTAAGCATTGAATTTTCCCCTTCCATGTCCAAGCCACAAAATTCACAGCACAAACCAAGGAATCGATCAAATTGATCATGCAGTTACCTTGAGTATCTGCTAATGCAACTATTTCGGTGTTCAATGGCATCAATCTGGCCAAGCACCCCTGCCGGTGATCAATCTGCTAGGATCGGTCATGGAACCAAACTTGCTTTGTCGTAAAAACAAAATCCAACGGAAGCGCCAGAGACTCATGCACTCCAATTCAGACGGCGGGGGCTGACTGACAAGCTCTCGCTCCCTGTTCCCCATCAACACTGACGCCTAGCCCTCCTGCCCACGCTGTGCGTTCGCCCATGCCTTGCCGCACTTCAAGCAGCCCCAGCCAGTGCCACTGCCGTGCTTGTCGAGCCGCTGCTGCCAGGGAGCAGGGAGCACTGGAATGTGGCTTGGGTTGGGTTGGGAGTAGTTTGGTCCCTCTTTTCTTTTTCTTTTTTTTAAATGTTTATTTGTTTCCATCTCACACTCATGGTAAACGGCAACTTCAATTAAAAAAACTTGTGCTAAAATTACAAAATCGCAGATTTGAGGTTAGAATCACAATTGGACTTTAAAATGATGGCACAAACGCAATTTTCCTAAAAGTAAAAGGCAAAGAAGAAAACTCATATCACCGCAAAATATTACATTGAATAATTCATGGTCTTGTCAAGTACAAAATAAATCCATTTTGTACGTAGAATACAAATACGAAAGAATCAGACAACACATTAACATCACTGCCGAGAAAATTTGTTATGACAAACATGAGCAACACATCCTTAACGAAACGAGCAGGCAAGATAATGTGTGTTATCACTGATAATGTTTGGCATTGCCTGAGTTTAACAATGTGGAACACAAACTTGTAAGATGCATTGGTGAAAGACTACTGTGTGCACAACTAGTGACCCTTCACAAGTTAAGAGGCATGTTGTGCATATGCTAACTCATAGTTCGTTTAAATATACAAAGATATCAATAAGCAACTTGCAAGAGAACCGTACCATACTACCATTGCAGAAGAAGTCATCACATGCGTGGCTGCGGGCGCAGAATCATGATGATGATGTCAATGGCCATGAAGGCGACGAGCGGGCTGAGGTCCAGCTTGCGCCCGAACACAGGTGGCATGACCTCGCGGCAGAGGGCGAGGAAGGGGTCGCAGAGGTCCCGCAACGCGGAGAAGGGCTGGCGGTCCCAGGGGATGTTGGGGAACCAAGAGAGCAGCACGCCCACGAGCAGCACCTCCCTGTATACCCCCAGCCACCGCACCGCCGCCGACATCGCGGCCGCCACGGGCGCCCGCAGCGGCGCGAGGTTGACGCTCCGCAGGCCAGCCTCCAGCGTCGAGAGCGGGGAGGAAAGCAGCCCGCCGAACGCCGACGCCGCCGCCTCCGCGGACGCGCGCGGGCTCAACGGGAACGCACGGAGGCCCCGGGGGAGGGGGGTCGGGGGGAAGGCTAGGGTTCTGGCGAGGGCGCGGGTGGATGGGCTCGGGACCGTGCCAAGGATAGGGGCCCTAGGGCACGGGGTGGTCAGTAGGCCGTACATCTCGCCACTCCTCTGTGAGCGAGGGCTTCTGGAAGCTTCAAGAAGGGATTGGGGTAGGTTAGGGGAGGAGGAAGAGGGGAAAGGGCGGAAGGCAAAGTTGCCGCCGCAGTGCCACGGGAAGAAGAGGATATGGTTTTGCGATTCGAAGGTGGGGCCCACTTGTAAGTGGGCGATATTCGTTGGTTTTGACAAGATTGCCGCCCCCACCCCTCGTTACATTGTGGAAATTTTTCTTTATACGACTGACTACTTGTGCTACTCTATTTTTATCTTTTAATTTTTTTTTATTTTAGTCAGTGATATTTTTTCTCTATATTAATTTTCATCGTATCCATCGTATTCTATATTCTATCCTCTATCTCAACTACTTTCTATAGATCCCACATATTAGTCTCTCTCCTCCCTCCATCTCTCTTTCATCGTACCCCTCCCCTCCCATCTCTCTCACACCGTGCCTCCTCTCTCCCTAGTGCCCACCGACGGAGGAGCAAGGAGCAGGCCGCCGTCGCGCCCCGTCGGCCGTTGTGCCCTCCTCCAAGTGCACCGCCGGCTGTCACGCCCTCCTACTCCCTTCGATCGGATCCAGCGATATCCAGCGCGAGCTCCCCCACGCGTCTCCCCCGCGCGCCCGCATCCCTCCTCTAGAACAGCGCACCACCAGAGCCGCCTCCCTCCTCCTCCCTTGCGCCACCGCCCATCGGGGCCTGCTTCCCTCCTCCTCCCCTGCGCTATCGCCGTTGGGCCTCCCTCCCTCCTTCTCCCCCATGCCACCACCCGTCGGGGCTGCCTCCCTCCTCCTCCCTCGCGTCACCGTCCGCCGGGGCCCGCCTTTATAAGCTTCATGACCATTGATGATTGGATCTCCAAGGTATGAATGTTTTCGTGATAGATAACAACTATAAAATTGTGGGCTAATATCTACATGAGTGTTGTCTATATAGAAATCATCTCTAAACCCTATTACAAATCATATGGATGATGGTTGCCTTGGCGATTGATGATGATGATCACAAGCATGGAGGCTTGTGAACTTGATAAAGTCCAAATGTTGATGAAGATGGATCAAAGTGGAGAACAAGCTATGGTGCAAGTGTTTGGAACACTTGCCTAGTTGTTAGGGCTTTGAGTCCATAGTAAAAACCGCACTATCAAGGGGGTCTAGGTCATTCTCTTAGGTCATGTCAAGTCAGTGATGTGCAAGGTTGCTCGATTAAATCACAGACACTAGGTGACAGTGGAGAAGCCAAGGAGCTGTTCGGAGAAGCCGGGAAACAAAGTCAAGCAAGGATGACAAGTTTCAACTTCTGGACATAGAGACCGGACAAAGGGGTCAGTGGTAACCAGACTGTACGGTCACTCTGGGGAGTTGTCTGGGACTTACAGCGAGGAGCGAGGAGTCTGTCTATGGCAGATCCTGTACATACCGGACGGTCCGGTCTGCTGACCGGACGGTCCAGTCAGTAGGGATTGCATAGGGCAGAGAGGAAGCTTCAGCGCAAAATATTTCTGCACTGGAGAGAGAAACGTACCGGACGGTCCGGTCAGGTGACCGTATGGTCCGATCAACAGGAGAATCAGCAGGGGTCAGAGCCGTTGGTGCACTATGCTGTAGTGACCGGACTGTCTGGTCAGTAGGCCCAGAAAACTGATTTTATGGATCAACGACTAGTTTGAGGCTGGGAGCCTATATAACTTTGTTGTTGGGGTCTTTAGAATCTCTCTTGGCCAGTGGAATACCTGAAAGTATTTGGTAAGGTACAAAAGGAAAAGAGGATAGCACTAGAAGGAGATATTGCATATCTTGAGAGTGCTAATGGAGAGTAACTTGAGCATCTTGCACATGTAAGGCTAGGGTGTTATTGAGGGTGTGATCTAAATTGTTACTCTTGGTCTATGGTGAGATCTAGACCGGTTAGGTGTCGGTGATCGAGTCTATCGTGATCGGTTGTGAAGGCCGTCACACGTTTGTACACGGTTTGAGCCTGACGGTGAAAGAGGCATCACTAGTGAGCGCCCATGTCGGCTCGGGGAGTTCAACCAGTTCTTGAGGGAGGCAAGCTTGTACTTCATGCAGCGGTGATGCACACACTGTCTTCACTTTAGGAGTGATTGCGGGCTCGTGGGCGAGAACTCTACTTGGTGGCGGAGGGACCGGGACTCCGGCGGAAGTGGTCCAACAAGGATTAGGAGAAGGTGCCATCCTTCCGAGACCTCAGGAAAAATCATGAGCATTTCTTGACCCTCTCTTTACTATTCCATAATTGTGTGCTCTAGTGACTAGGGTGAATTCTGGCTTGCATAGGCTAGTGTGTTTGACTTTCTGCGCTTTCTCTTATCATGAACACTAGCATGTGTAGGGTCTTGACCTACTAGAATTGTTTAACTTGCTTCTCTTGTTGGACTCAAGTAGTAAAAATTGAAGTAATTGGATTTGTGAGCAGCTTACCGATTCAACCCCCCCCTCTCTCGGTACCCCTTCAGTCCTTACAAGTGATATCAGAGCCAAGTGCCCATATTTGAGACTTCACCGCCTTGAGTAAGGATACTAGGATAGGTGGGGAATATTCCCATATTCAATGGAGAGGACTATGCTTATTTGAAGGCTCGTATACAGGCCTACCTTCAGTCCCTTGATCAAGAGATATGGTCGATCACTCACAAGTTCGATGCGGATATGAACCTACTTGAACCTGATTTTATTAAGTGCAGTGCTAAGGCCAAAAATGCTCTATTTGCTTGCATCTCTAAGGATGTTTTTGCTCAGTTGGATGCTAGTTTCATAGCACATGGTATCTAGACTGAGATTCAGGGGCTCCATGAGAGAACCAGTGATGTCAAAGAGAAAAAATACTATGTGCCGAAGAACAAGTATGATAACTTCACTAGATTGCCACATGAGAGAGCTAACATTGTTTATTCTCGTTTTCATGTACTAGTGAAGGATGACATTGCCATTAGGAATGACTTTAAGATGAAGCCTGTTGAGGTGAGAAGAAGATTCTTGAGTCTATTCAATGGTCCCAAGTATGTGTTCATCATCACCTTCATCTTGCAAGGTGACCTCAAGACCAAGACAATGAAGGATATACTTGGTAAGATCACTGCCTTCGAGAGCTACTAATTAGAGATGGATGATTCTCAACCATCCAACCTTGCTCTACTGGCTGATGAGCAAGAATCTAGCAAGAGCAAGAAAAACAAGAAGAAGGTAATCATTGAGGATGATGATAATGAAGATGATGATGAAGGTGACTTGACTGAGGACTTGACTCTTCTCATGAAGAAGATGAAGAACTTCAAGAACAAGTTTGCTTCCAAATCAAGGGGCAAGTGCTTCAATTGTGGCTCAAAGAATCACTTTGTCTGAGAGTGTCCAAAGCCTAAGAAAGAAGCATTCAAGTCATAAGAGTCAAGTGAAGAAGAAGAAGACCCTAAGACCAAACAAAAAAAGAAGAGGTACTTCAACAAGGACAAGAGCAAAGGCAAAGAAAAAGCTTAAGACTACAAGAAGAAGTTCTCTCGTAAGGCCCTTGTTGGAGAGTGGACAAGTGCTAACTCAAGTGATGAGTCCTCTTCCTCAAGTGATGAAGTAGTGACCGGTCTAGCCACGATCAAGACCACACCTCCACGAGCTCTTCCTCCACCTCCCACATGCCTCATGGCCACAAGCCAACTTGGAGAGAGTGAGGATGAGAGCATTGATGATAGCGATGATGAGGAGCACACATATGCCGAGTTGTGTAGTATGCTTGAGCAAGCCCGTGACATCGCCGTCAAGAAATCCAAAATGTTCGATGTGGTAAGAAAAGAGTGTAAGTTGGCTAAAGACCGTGTTGGTGATCTTGTCACATCTCATGAGACCCTAAACAAGAGTTATGACAAACTCAAGCGTGATCATGTAGAGCTTCAAAGAAGTACAAGGCCCTTAAGATCACTTACGAGGCCATCAACATTGAGAATCTTGCCTCTCCCTCCTCTAGTTCATCTAAGAATGATGCTTCTACTATGTGTGATGAACTAACAACCTCGATTGAGGTTTCTTCTCTTGAGTCATTTGTTTTGGAGGAATATCACAAGCTCAAGGAAGAGAGGAAGATGGTGATGGATGGCTTCGAAATGCTCACATGTGGTAGGGCCATTCACAAGGAGATTCTTGGGAGGAACCTTATGAACAATGTCTCCCACCGGGGACTTGGCTCATATCCCGCCGCCATCAACATCATAAGGATGATTGATTCCATCCCCGCATGGATCAAAGTCCTTCTCGCCGATGACTACTGTTGTGAGAGGTGTTGTAAGGATGGCCATGCCACCAAGGATTGTCCCATGGTGAGAAGTTTCATTGTTTTGCCTAACGCTAACTTGTTCCATGAGAACACACATTTCAAGCTTTTTAAGAACAAGGATGGCAAGGTGAAAGCTAAGGCCCTGGGACCACCAAACAAGAAGAGGAAGGTCAAGAGCATATGGGTGACTAAGTGCATTGTTGATCTTGAGAGATCGGCTACATACAGGTGGGTACCCAAGAACAAGACCTAGATGGTGGTGGTG
This sequence comes from Eleusine coracana subsp. coracana, assembly GCA_032690845.1. Classification (NCBI taxonomy): domain Eukaryota; kingdom Viridiplantae; phylum Streptophyta; class Magnoliopsida; order Poales; family Poaceae; genus Eleusine; species Eleusine coracana. Next base: position 6,983,426 of record CM064430.1, read on the forward strand.
GTGGATCGAGCCTTTTCATGAAGATCATGTGAAGTCCACCACAAATGACATGGACCTCAACGACCTATCTACTCATGAGGGAGGTAACCGTGTTTGTTTTTGGTAGTTGTAGTGTGTTTTTCTTTCTCTTGCATTGCATGGTAATTAGGACTCCTTTGTGACTAGTATGCTTTGCATCCATGCATGTGTAAATAACTAAAAGAAAAACACATAAAAATTAGGCAATGTCTAACCCATCCAAGATAGCTATAAGCAAGGGGGAGTGCTTGAGATGGTGGTTTGACTTCTCTCAAGGCAAGGGCATGGCTTATAGTGAGTAAGCTTGGGAGGGGTTCAAACTTGATATTGTTAGGTTTCCTTTGTGTCTTGTTTTTAATATTGCTTGCATTCACATGACATGTTTACTTTTGTTGCATATGTAAATGCTTGTTCCATGCATCATATAGGAAACACAAAGGAGGCTTGTCCCACTTAGAGATATTTGTGTCTCATGCTCTATATGAGATTATATCTCCATAAGTGTGACCAAAGGAAATGATTATGCTTCATGCCCATTGAGCAAGCTCTTATGAACTCTGAGGTTAAATCTACTCGCGTGGTTCATGGACTAAGGCTCATATATACCCATTTGGTTCTTATTAGCCTTGGTTCTTTATTGCTAGATTTTTCATTTGGCATTTTCGAAAATTATAAGGCCATAGAGCACCACTATTTGAAAAGGAGTGTTTAAGAGTTCCCTCTATATTCCAAGTGCAATGTTTATTTGTGTGTTTAGCGAGGGAACTTGGAAAATGGAGAGTTTCCTTGACTCAGCAGATTTCTGGAAGTGACCGTATGGTCCGGTCATCAGACCGTACATTCCGGTTAGTGGCACTGTGCACAGTGCCTAGGGGGAGTCTGGTCGTAGAGACCGGACAGAATGGTCCTAGAGACCGTACCATCCGGTCTGCACAATGGCCAGCAAACCCCAACCTGACTGGACAATCCGGTGTAGAGAGCAGACCGTCCGATCAGTTCGTTTGGTCACGCAAAGCTTCTTCCAATCTAGACCGTTGATCGTGTCCTCGTGTGATCTTGGTCGTCGGTGTCTGATTGACCTAGGTCAAAATCGAGTCAGACCAATTTTGGTCATTTCCCCATTCTTCTCGACCGAGCCGGGTCCAAGTTCTCGTCGACGCCGCCTCCACCACACCGCCGCCCGTCTCCGCCATCGATGATGCTCCCCCCGCCACTGACAGCCGTCGCCGCACCTCTGCTCACCCTCACCCCTCCTGCGCGTAGCAGCACCGTGCCCGCACCCGTTACGTCGCGTCGCCTCGCCCGTGCACGAGCCGCCGCACACACCATGCCGTCGTCTCTAGAGCATCGCCACCGTCGCCTGCCACCCTGCCTCGCGCCATCGATAGCCGTCGTCCTCTACTCCCGCGCGCGCACATGGCCCCCAGAGCCATCTTGCTGAGCTTCACCGTCAGTTAGGGCAAGGATTGCCTCTTCCCCCAATCTTCATTGCCGGCGCCTCAAAATCCCATCTTTCAGGCGATCGGTCAAGTGGTTTGCTCCGGTTTCGGCTTTGTGATCTCCATGGTATCGTGCTCATCTTCCTTTCATCGGTTATGCCCTAATTCTCGAGCAATTCGGTTAATTGATGCAATTAGTACTAATTTCCATCATTAGTTGCATTAATTAAATAATTGGCTCAACCTAGATGCAATTGATTCATTGATTATCTATTAATTGCATGTCTAGGGTTATCTTCTGTCTAGTCTACAGTTAGATTTTATTGCCACCATTTGATTGTACACTAGATGACTCGCACCAGCTACTCATAGTCGATGATCACTGTTGTTACTTTGCATATTTGTCTAGTGATCATGTCTTTCATTCAGTGTTAGGGTTTCTATTGTGCATTCCTTCCTAGCGGTGCTTTGCTAGTAGATGTATTAGGGTCTATGCTCATCTTGTCTTTACCTACATGCGTGCAGTGACAGCAGTTTGCAGCAGCAGAAATGGCAGGTTCAGGTCAGGACAAGGGAAAGGGGAAGATGCATGAGAAGCCAAAGAGCAAGAAGAGACAGAGACTGGACCCAGAGTCTGAGAGAGCCAGAAGAGTTTCTAGGCACCTAGATTCCATGGAGGAGTCATACAGGACACCTGGCTCATGTATGAGGATGAGTCAGCCAGCTGAGGACCAGGGTCTCAGGAGGAGCACCAGGCAGAGGACTGCACCTCTGGTAGTCAAAATTGTACCACCGTCATGGCTGTAGCGTACTCCGGCTTCTCGTTAGGAGAGGTCGTCGAGGACTGCGGAGCAGGGATCCTCCAAGCAGCAGGAGGAGGAGTCAGAGGAGGAGACCTCAGAGTCAGGTTGTGAGGAGTCATAGTCTGAGGAGCTTGAGGAGATCGAGCAGACTATTCCCCAGAGGACAGCTCACCGGGCAGGAGACCCGAGGTGCACTTGTGCAGTGTGCATAAGGAGGCTGCAAAGTTTGGCACAGTCAGCTGGAGAGCCAGATATACTTAAGGTTCCTGCAAAGGACCTTAAGGTGCTTCACTTAGTGCCTTTCGAGCAGTGGGTTCTTGTCCCTAGAGACCCCGCTGCTAGAGAGAGGTACTAGACTGGCCTCTAGAGGAGGATTGGAGAGGGTTTGAGATGTTACCTTAGCCTGAGGGGCAAGGACAGACTCTTCGACGCAGCGGTACATGACCTACGAGGCCATGAGGAGGGCCACCGGCATAGAGATTGAGCAGTACTTCACGTACTTGCCAGGGCTAGCAGAGCTAGTTTCTGCTCCACATAGGTTCAGAGAGGACGTGGTGCTAGAGTTCTATGCCACACTGTGGGTTGCCAAGGATCGCTCAGAGTTTTGGTTTCTGTTCAGAGGGCAACCACAATGTGTCACGAGGAAGGATTTGATAGCTAACCTAGGTCTCCTGGCTTTAGAATTCTAGCTTTACAGGAGTGCCTACGGTACACTTGCACCACCCCGCAGACCTCGGGGAGGGAAGCTACCTTCAGATGACATGGTGTCAATTGCTTTCCCACCCCCTCACACACCAAGCTTTGAGAGAGGCCTTGCGAGACTCACTGCAGAGGCCAAGGTGGTGAGAGCGATAGTCACCAGGACTATCATCCCTAGGTCGAGCTATAGGAAGAAGTTTACAATTCTGCACCAGTGGGCAGTCGTAGCGATTCTGAGGAGACAACACTTCGACTTGGAAGATCTTCTGATTAGAGAGATGGAGGAGGTCATTTGTGAGAGAGTGGGAGGACGACACTTGGTCTACGACCCTTATATTTGCTATCTTTTGAGGAGGATGGGCCTAGTGATGGAGGAGCAATACGAGGCGTTCCCTGAGGCGTCTACCAGCTATGCACCTTGTGTTCCTAGGGGATCACAGTCAGCCTCCAGCCAGCAGACAGGGGAGGAGGAGCAAGAGTCACCACCAATACCTCACGAGCAGGTAGCTCAGCTAGAGACGATGGTTCCTGAGTCAGCCAGTACAGGAGCACCTCCCCCGTCGATGGGTTCACAATCAGAGGATGTTGTCACTGTGACAGCGCTTGCAGGACGCCTGGGTGAGTTCATCCAGAGTGTAGCTGAGGACAGATGTCAGATGATGGACGTCATCAGGAGCCAGACAGAGATTCAGAGGTAGCAGACTGCACTTCTTACCACCCTGATGACATAGATGACAGAGTTGACCCAGAGGCAGGCCAGTCAGCAGCCATGACCTTCAGTGCTTCCATAGTACCAGTAGCTGCAGACTCAAACAGGACCCTTCACTACCTTGATGACAGCTCAGTCAAGTGGACTGTCACTTTCAGGGGTCTTACCGACAGGGGGAGCAGGACAGACTTTCTCTTCAGCTCAGCTCTCCCTCGTGTCAGCTTTCTCAGTGTCTGTGTTGTTTGTCTCTCCTTCACACTCTTCGACATCGCAGATGGCAGGACCTTCCACTACTCAGCACTTAACTGTTAGGAGCTTATTCTCAGAGATTGTTCACACTACTCGTGCAGACTCCCAGCGAGCTCTAGAGTCAGTTACAGCTACAGCTCCACCTCTTACTGCCACAATTACCACTCTTACTCCTCAGGCAGCAGAGGATCTTGTCTGTGGAGGCTTCTCACAGCAGGATGTGACAGATCTTATTCTTGTCCAGACTACAGCTCAGGAGACTACCACAGTCACACCAATAGCACAGGACAGAGGGTCTGAGTTGCTTGTGGACCTTAACTTCTTTGAGCAGATGGATGCTCAGGCGCCACAAGCTCAGGGAGCACAGCAGGATCCAGCATAGGAGCAGCCTGGAGCAGAGCCTTCAGAGAACGTAGCTGCACCACTTCCTTCGATCACGAGCACTTAGATGTTCATCTTTTCCACTTTTTGGTGCTTGTTGCCAAAGGGGGAGAAGAGTCCTAGGTATAGGGGGAGTGGAGTGTGATCCTGTGCGATTGAGAGTAGCTTGTATTTAGGGGGAGCATACGAGGTTTTGGGAGTTAAATACATTTGGATCTTATTTTGATAGAGTTATTCGTTGTTCGTGGATTTTGATGAGTCATGGTTTTCATTCGCTTGTGTTTGACTCATTTTATTCTCACTTGGTTTATTTCTCAGATGCAATAACTTGTATTCATTAATTATCTTGTATACCCGTGTATGATATCATGATGTTGGTTGCTTGTACTTAATTCACATGCTTAGTCATGCTAACTTGTTGCATCTCATCATTCATGTCTTGTATTGCATATCTTTATATTTTCCTTTAATATATTTCCATGACATGCACGCTTTTTCATCTAGAGTGTGCCTTTCACTCTTTTCCTTGTATCTCTAGATGATGTTCGATTGAGTAGGACCTTATGCATTTCTCTCATATGATGTTATGGTTCCTCTCGATCTTTATGTAGCTCTTTTAGCCCAATTGTGTATTGATCAAGTTTTTGATTAAGTAGTGATTGTCATCAATCACCAAAGAGGGGGAGATTGTAAGCTTCATATCCATTGATGATTGGATCCCCAAGGTATGAATGTTTTGGTGATAGATGACAACTTTGAAATTGTTGGCTAATATCTACATGAGTGTTGTCTATGTAGGAATCATCTCTAAACCCTATTACAAATCATATGGATGATGGTTGCCTTGGTGATTGATGACGATGACCACAAGCATGGAGGCTTGTGAACTTGATGGAGTCCAAGGGTTGATGAAGATGGATAAAAGTGGCGAACAAGCTATGGTGCAAGTGTTTGGGACACTTGCCTAGTTGTTAGGGCTTTGAGTCCATAGGAAAAACCGGACTATTAATGGGGTCTAGGTCATTCTCTTAGGTCATGTCTAGTCAGTGATGTGCAAGGTTGCTCGGTGAAATCACAGGCACTAGGTGACAGTGGAGAAGCCAAGCAGCTGTACGGAGAAGTCGGGAAACAAAGTCAAGTGACGATGACGAGTTTTAGCTTCTGGACATAGAGACCGAACAGACGGGTCAGTGGTGATCGGACTGTACGATCACTATGGGGAGTTGTCTGGGACTTACAGCAAGGAGCGAGGACTGTCTGTGGTAGATCTTGTATAGACCGGACGGTCCGATCTGCTAACTGGACGGTCCGGTCAGTAGGGATTGCACTAGGCAAAGAGAAAGCTTCAGCATGAAATGTTTCTGGACTGGAGAGAGAAACGAACCGGATGGTCCGGTCAGCAGGAGAATCAGCAAGGGTCAAAGCCGTTGGTGCACTGTGCTGCAGTGACCGGATTGTCCGGTCAGGTAGTGACCGGACTGTCCGGTCAGTAAGCCCAGAAAGCGGATTTCGTGGAGCAATGGCTAGTTTGAGGTTGGGAGCCTATATAACTTCATTGCTGGGGTCTTTGGGACCTCTCTTGGTCAGTGGAATACCTGAGAGCATTTGGTAAGGTCCAAGAGCAAAAGAAGAGAGCACTAGGAGGAGATATTACATATCTTAAGAGTGCTAGTGGAGAGTAACTTGAGCATCTTGCACATCTAAGGCTAGGGTGTCCTTGAGGGTGTGATCTAGGGCCAGTTTGGTAGAGCTCCACAACCTGATTTTCTGGATTCACTCCCTGATTCTCCCTATGGAGCGATTCTCCTGATGAATCAGAATCAGTTTGTAAAATCGTTTGGCAAGCTAACTGATTCTTGCCTGAAGAAAGATGGCTTGCTGAAATTGTCTATAGTACCCCTAGTTGTCTCATGTTCTTTTACAAACGCATCAGTAGGGTTATAAATAGATATTTTAATGCAAGCACCATGCCCACAACTGTTTTACCACTAATTTTCAAACTGAACTAATATATTTACATATTATAGTGTCCAAAATAGGCACGTTGTATATGCACATAATTTTAATACTATTTTTCGAACTAAACTAATATATTTACATATTATAGTATTCTAGCAACCTTTTGTCCAAAATACATAAGCATGCGACAATGCTCAAAATATCACAAACTATCTATAAAGCAATCATCTTGACTGCCAAATTGCTCTTTCTAGATCATCATGGAACCTATTCATGTTCCTACTACTAGATGTTCTGGAGGGACATATCTCCTATATCGGGTTGGTATGGTTGGCACGTAATCTAGGTCTCGATCAGATCTTTGGAAATCCTCATCAAGTGCATCATTCTCACGGATGAAGTTGTGAAGGGACATTGTAGCAGCAACAATCATTTTTTGTTTGTCTATTGGGTATGTTGGCATCTTGTAAAGAATTCACCATTTACCCTTCCACACACCAAAAGTGCGCTCCACAACATTACGTATACTTGAGTGCAACTGGTTGAAATACTCTTGCTCACCATTAGGTGCAGAACCCTGTCTCCACTCTGGAACATGGTATCTTTGACCTTTGTATGGCGCTAAGTATCCATCTCTATTTGGGTAGCCAGCATCAAGAAGGTAATATTTTCCTGTAATACAAGGACAAAGTTGAGTTTGTGTTGGTCGTTACTACGCACCCACTTATATACCGCAAGAGGATGGCGTACAGTTGTAGCACTTTTTCTCTTAGAGTATTCCAAGGTATTATCGAACCACTGAGACCTTAGGGATAATTAAACAAAGTTAATAGTAAAAGATCTAATCAAGAATACTGTCAAGTTTAGGTTGTATAAAGGGGAGACTGGCCAGCGCAAAGGTGCGCCAGACAGCAATTCTGTCGTTGGGCCAATCGGCGTAGGGTTGAGCCGATCGGCACTGTTGCGGATCTAAGTTGTTGAGCCGATCGGTGCAGGTGTTGAGCCGATCGGTACACCAGCGAAGTTGAACTAGAGTGCAAGTCAAAGCCAAAGCTAAAACTATTCGGTGAGTAGCCAGATATTGTCACACCCTAAAATTTCAAATTTTGGTTTGTGACCCAATTCCACTAAATTTCAACATTTTTTTAATAGATTAAAATTTTATTATAAATTAATTAGATAATTAGAGTATTATAGTTTATTTTAGGCAAAAGGGCTATTTTCTAAATTAAATAAATTAATTTAGGTTATTAATATTTTGTATGTTGTCTCCAAAACTTGTTTTGGTTTGATCAAATCACCACCACGAAGGTCATCATCACGATAACAAGAGCAATAAGACAAGGCACTAAAGACTTTCAATAAGAGAAGTGAAATACTTCAGCCACAATAAGACACGAAGCAATGGATGTCAGCGTAGACTATTGTTTGTAGAGTAATGAGTGATTGTGTGTTATGATTGTTTTAGGTTGTTTGAGCCTATCCTTCCTTGGTCAACATTTTATCCTTGGAACCTATCCACAATCTTTGATGCATATAGTGTGGTCCTATTTTCACATTCATAATTCTTTAGCTCATCATTCATTGTTCATTCCATTATTTCCTTTTGATCTTTACAAACTGTTGTCTTGTATGTTCAAATTTCTAGGTCCCACTATCTTTGAATCTCGGGACGAGATTCCTTTTAAGGCGTTAGTTTGTCACACCCTATATTTTTCAAATTCGGGTTTTGAGCCTTTCTGACACTCAGAAGGCATAATTCTCATAATATTCTCACTTGAGTCCTTCCACACATCCCTTTTTCCCTTAACCTTATGATTATCAAAACATCGAGTGTCATTATTATTATTTCTCACATCCTTGCTTTTCCTAGATTTGCTTAATATCTCTTCCCACCAAGCATAAACTTATCTAATGCGGTCAATAGCCAAATCAAAACCTTGTCTAACACTTTGTCCCACGATAACTGCACACCATGAAAACTAGTTCATTCATCCATCCTTGTGAGCCTACGAGTGTTCTCTTCTTCCTGGTCTTCCTCATACCAGGTCCAACAAAATCTAGACTATGCTAGTATTCCAACTACACAGAATATCCAACTCGACAACATCATGTTCATTCACTTCCTCTCGATGCTTTCACTTGCTCCCATGGGCCAAGCAGTGAACTAGGCTCATGCTAGTGCTCAACAAACATCATCCGCAAGCCAATTAATGGGAGACTTTTGTTGCCCCTAGCTCATCTATCAATACCCACAAAAGAGGAGATGAAACTAACAGCCAAATGGGCATTACACGACCAAACCTCACCAGAAAGTGCGCCTGGTCTTTATCAGTATCATATCCAAATCTTGCCATCATTGAAGCCCTGAAGTGACCATGATCTGACTTGCCATGTCCGTCGTTCCGTACTTGTTTGCGTTCAGCACAAGCAATGGTAATGACCTCCTTGTTCTTTTCAATCTATATGTCTCCTTGATGAACTCCTTGTACTGTACCCTGTCCCATGAAGCGCTCTTGCTACTCGCAGGAGTACTCCTCGAGATCTTCTTTGACACTCCTAGGAACACTGATGGCGTTTGATCTGCTATGGCATGACCTTGCTATCTTTCAACCCTGTTGTCTCCAAATCAGTCGAACTTCTGTCCAAATTACCATGATGTTCTCATATTTCACATCATCATGAATATTCTTGTTCATGTCGTTCCATAATCACTAACAAGCAGCCACACTACAAGAGATGACAACAATTCACATGCAAGCTAGTGACCAGACTCTTTATTTCTTGTCCTATTATTTGCACAAATTAGCAGCACACGTGACCTAATTAATCATTGAACTTGCCGGTGAAGTAAGCTTCAGTTTGTGCTCAATAAAACCAGCACCCAGGATGGTCTATGATCCAAGCCAGTTGCTAACTATGTCTCCCATCAATTCCCACTTTCAGGAGAAGAAACATCAACCATAGTGCTCATAACTCGAACCATTCATGGCTAGACAATTTTGCTTGCCTCTTGGCCTCTCTCCTCTCTTCCCTACCCTCTTAAGTCACACCAGGACGCCCCTTGGCCTGGCTCATGAGCTCCCTTGCCCCCTCACCTTCATTTCCATCCATTCAAGTCGAGTTCATCTCTGTTCGTCTGCCTTGACCACTCTTGACGCCTTATGTTTCAATCCAAGTTCCTGATGATCTACCCAACAAAATGCGCCCAAATTTCTATAGAGAGTGCTCCACTATGTCCTCTACAACATATCTAAAATTCAATCCCATAGAAGTGATGCGAGCAGGATCACGTTTTCTATTGACACTGGTCTCTGTTCTGGGTACATCCAGCACACGCATCGGTAATTCCTCTCCTATTTCTCCTTATTCTGATGGTTCCATCATACAACACCATATCCACCATGTGTTCCAGGAAACCAAGCACGTGTATAGCCAATGGTTTGCCAAAATCTAGCCTGACGCCTCCAGGAACGCCTTTGGCACTCGAACTGCCGCTGCATGACCTCTTCACAATTGAGTCATTCGATCTCTCATTCAAGTGAATTCTATATAAAATAAACTTGTCTCAGCCATGTTCCCGACACTACAAATGTTTATGTTCAATTATTTCCTTTAGACCAGTAGCCTATCTTCGGGAACACGCACGTCTTTGTCGTGATGTCTGTAGTGGGATGCTGAAATGTGTTCTGGTCATGTTCAGCGCGCGCGACTAGAACTCCCCAATGATTCTAAGCTATTCCTTGATTTTTTTTGGATGCACGCATCATACCAGAGCATGTTCCCATAAGTCCTTTCCATCTCTACCTGATGGTTCATCAAGATCATGTCATATTCTCCAAAGAACACGAATGGCGTGTCAACTACCGCTGTGCAGGTCCATCATGATTCAGCTCCTTGATCTGATTTCCTGCTTGCATTCCATCCAATTCATCATGTTGAGATCATGTTCCTGATATATTTTCATATCATTGTTAAACTACTTCTTTGATTACTGTAGCTAAGCTACGGGAACATGTTTGTCTTTGCATGAATATCTATTCTACCATGCCTGAAATCTCTTCACCAATTGTAAGCATTTTGCTATTGTTTCATTTGACTCGGGTTATAACAAACAACACCACTAAACTTACTGTTCCATGCTCTATAGGATGCCATCATCATATCATTTAGACATCGTCGATGTCGACGTCGCCACTCCTTGCTATGTTTTTATCCACCTTGCACCATCACCCGTGGCAGTGAGGCTTTCCGCCATTGCATAAACCCTGGTGAGCTCCTTGTGCCCCGCTTCATATCTTGTGATTAGTCCCTGTTGTTGCATATTATCCTTAGCATGTATGTTTGTTATTGATGTGTGTGAATAGGTGAACACTTGAAAACGGGATGAGGAATCATGAAGATAAAGTCAGACAATCGGTAGTCATAGAACAACAACATCATTTACGGCAATTATCCTTGATGCATCTTGTACCTATTTGAATATTAAATTAGAACTACATGCTTGTCAAATGAATAGGGTACCTATTGATAGGGTTTTCCTAGTATTGCTTTATCCTTTTCCTTGTCGCCTTGAACTAGTTCGCCGGTTGGTTGTGGGTAGATAATGCTTAGGTTGCTTGTGGGATGTTGGGTTAATGTTAATCTTGATTAATGAACTATGTCACTTTATAGGTGGATTAGTAATTTATGTTAGCAACATGGACTTAGGGATCTATGCAAGCCAGATGGAATGGATGTGGTGCCGTGGGCACATGGTTGGTGGTGGTAGGCTTGTTGTAGATCCTAGGACCCGGTTCTTGGAGCGATGACTCAGGACAACAGTGCCATCACAAGGCTGCTATGGAATAGCTTGGCTGATTAATTAGGAGTTCTCCTAGTGTCGGTGCAGCATTTTAGTGGAGCGGGGAATGGAAGTTAGGAGGACTGTCGTTATATCCGAATGGCTCAAGAGGGGGCTCCTGGGGTGATGAGCTGCTTGTTGATGGGCTATCACTTATGGACGGGAGTGGAACCTTAGTGGCTAGCATGTACTGGGAGACCCTTTAGAAAAGCCTCATAGTGATCTCCTGGCCACACACCTAAGGAAGTGTGCTAGTGCTTGGCCGGCATGGCAACATGGAGATTCTAGTCCACCTGGCAACAGGGTATGAAATCACGATTTGTGGATAAAGTGCTACAAACTCTGCAGAGTATCAAACTATCATGATAGCCGTGCTCACGGTCAAGAGTGGCCTGGAATTCTCACAAGATTAGTTTGTGGTTTATGGGTTGGAATGGTTTGGAATGGTTGGGAATGGTTGGATGGTTCGGACTTGGCTTGGATAGTACCCTGTGGAGTAAGGGTTGGGATGACCTCACCTAGTAATTATGATGCTTAGAAATTAAAAGCTCATGCAATAAACCCCAATTAAGCCTTCCTTGTCTTTAGCCCCATGTCATCTTTTCCCCCACTTGCTGAGTACGGCACGTACTCACCCTTGCTATATCCCACATTGCTGCTCAGCTATAGGACAATGAAGGTACAACTATGAAGACGATGGAGGAGTCTAGGCATGCGGTCTTCCGGTCGACTTCCTGTGGGAGCTGAAGGACGCCAATGCTTAGTTTGTTCCGCTACAATGTAATCTTTTTCTTTTTGACCTACCGGTCACTGTTGTAATAATATTATCGTTTTAATAAAGATATTATTCTTTTATCACAATAATTGTCATGTGTGCGTGAAAACTTTATCTTGGGCATGCATACAGATGCATTCGGTTTCGATTGTTGGAACCGGGTGTGACAGATATCTACTAGTGAGATCGTAACCAGATAGTCTAATTAAACAACATCATAATGGATAATTACATGGATCAATGAAAACCTATAATGAATAAGACCACCCTGCTTTCGGAGTGGCTCCCGATTTATCGTTGCCGAGAGGAAACCCTTAGTCACGCGAGTATCTTACCCTACTTAACTATCCAATAGTGCTACGCAGGTTTAGTGCTGTCACCGCTAAACCACACTACCGGCATCATCAAGCAACCATAATCAATACAATGTCTGAATACTATCCTAATCACCACGATTAAGATAATATCTACTTACTTTGCCTAGAACTAAGCAATGAGAATAAGCACATGCATGATTATAGAATCAAGATAGACAAATCACCAAAACCATCATCAACATATTCAATCATCCTTGAGATACATAGAGAAAGATTCATCACTGTTGAGATGGTCCTTGACGGATCAACTCTTACACCAATGGTTCTTGAAACTCAACTAGAGATCTATTCTAACGGGGCAAGCCCCGGTGGCTCTAACTCATGAATATGTTGTCCCTCTGTTGCCTCCTCCCCCCAAGGTTCTCATCGCGGCTAGGGGTTACAAGTATATATAGGGATTGTACTCGTGAAGGACTCGGTTTCTAGCAAATAAGTCAGTTGCGCCGATCGGCACAGGATTGCGTTGACTGGTGCAAGCCGTGTTCTCTCTGGTTTCTGCTCCCAGTCGGTTCCTCTCTCTTCCACAACTGCCATGTGGGCCTTTTTCTTCGAGATAAAGTCTTGTACCGCACGTCGAGATCTTGAAGTTCCATAAATCTTCTAAGCAAATATCTTCAAGTGTCTTGCGCAGATAAACTTCCATAAACATCAGATAAACTTCCATCGTAATGGGCCTTGGTCACTTCTGTGGGCCAAAATACCCTTGCGTCGATCGGCTCATGAGCTTCGCCGATCAGTGTATTGGGCTTCTTCAGTGCTTTTCGTCGGTTCTGGACTCTTGTCTTGTCCAGCATCACTTTAATAGCCAATTTTACCTGTTTCTGCAATAAAGCTCCAAAACAACGCATATACAAATATATAGGTAATATCATAGGTAAATGGCCTAAATTAGTATCAATTATACTCTAATTGGGGTGATATTCACATATAAAAGGGGCACTTGGGAAGTGCTAACAGTTCCCCCACACTTAAACTTTTGGTCGTCCTGAGTAAAGTAAAAGAGAGAAAAATCAAAGAACATACTCTTCTTATCATGAAAGATATCTTAAATTAGCAAATATTGAGCATTGTTCTATTATAGTGTATTTCATATTGGTATTCAGCAAAATAATTCAAATATGGGCATAAAGCTCAATGTTTCTCCCCAAAGCAAAAGATCATGTCCAACTCACAAATTATAACTTTTTCACACATGTAAATCACTTAAAAGATTGCTGTGAACATAAAGAATCTATCTTCCAAATAATCAAAGGCAATAACTCATCTTTCAAATCACTCAACCTATATACTACATCATAATAATCAAATAATATTAATGTAAGGCTTATATGAGTAGCTAGGTGAGATAATTCAAGGATTGCAAACATAAATCAACTATATATTGTAAAGCTAGGAGATTATTCTTTATTGGAATTACAAAAACTTAACAAGATGGCCAAAGAAAATTTAGGAAAGGACTCACACTTTGGATATGTGGACATGTGCATCAAAAATTTGATCTTGGAAGAAAAAGGAACTCCCATTATCAGATTGCACATGGTTGGAATAATTCATGGCTATATTAGAATGAATTTCAAGAATAATCATGTCATATACCACCCCCACACTTAAAATTTTGCTGGTCCCTTAGCAATCAGCAGAGCATTTTTTTTTGCTCTCTGCTTCACCGATCGGTTCAAAACAGCGCCAATCGGCTCTCAACCTGAATTTACCAGCTTTTGTTGGTATTTGATTCATCTGGCTTCAAAATTTATTTAAAGTTCAAATACAGCCAGAAACATAGGATGTGGTCAAGGAATGATACTCAACAAGACTTTGTTTTTAAAATAGAATACTCAGCAGAATTGGAGATTTGCATGAGTAATTCAAGGCTAAAAAGATACACAAGGATTTGGCCATCCTAGTAAAGTTCATACCAAAAAGAATTAAATCCTAACCGAACTCAACCATCAATTTAATGTTTATCTTCATATCAAAGGTTCATGAGTATTGCTCAAAATATGGCATTGGTAGGTGAGGATCTTGGAAACAATAAATTCCAAAGTTCACAACATGAAAATTTATTTATAAAAAGATTGGTACTAAGTTAACATCACGAATTGGACAATGCAAATGAAGCACGTGGATATTCAGAATTGCTCCACATAAGAAATATTTGCTGAATAATCATTAAGTGTAAGTTCAAAATTTTATTCAATGCTCAACATTATTTGATCTTCATCAACACTTTTCAAGAAAGAATAGGTAATTCAATTCTTCTAAAAGAGCATAACCGCCACCATTATATTAAGATCAAAACTTGAATACATGGTGATGATTTTCACACACACTTGCATTAAAATGAAACTACTACTAACACACATGCATGAAAATAAAACTACTACTAACACGCCTGCATGAAAATAAAACTACTACTAACACACCTGCATGAAAATAAACACACCCGATACATGGTTTTCCAACCCGCTCACACACACATAAGCAAATAAAGAAAAAGATTGCAAAAGATAAAAGAAAACGCAAACCAGGAAACCGATACATATGCCCACTCCTAGGCACTCTAATCAAGCGGAGGTGGAGACGGTGGCTAATCAAAGCCATAGCACTGCGCCTTGAGTCGCTCCAACTCCTCCACCATTGCATCGTGGTTGTTCCTCTATTGGGACGTGGTATCCTCCACGTGCTCGATGTGGTGCATGTTGTTGTCGAGGTACCCCTGCATGGACACGAAGAAGCCTGCACTGGGCATCGAAGGCACCACAGGTACCCATCCTTGGTACCTATAGTCAACGCCTGTGCTAAAGTAGGGTGCGCCGACCGGCGCGCCGCCAGCGCTGACCGGTGCAGTGGGCTGTGAACCGCCCGCTGCGTCGCTCCACCCTGTCTGGTACTGCTGAGGCTCTTGGCGTGACCCCCATGAGTTCCACTCACTGCCGTCTGCTGTAAATGTTGTCGGTTGTCGAATCCGCCCACGGCGGTACCTGAGAACTCGCCCCCCCCTCCAGGAGACCTTCCTCAAACCAATTTTCTCCCTCTAGCTTGCGAGGGAGAAAAACTCCTAGGTCCGCACACGGGAGCCTAATGTTGGTGCCGCCGACATGGAAGCCGGCGCGAACACTTCCCGTGACAATGTTGCCACGAGTCATATTCTCGCCGATCTCTATCGCGAGCTCCCACTTGTCTTCGTGTCCTCCCGGTCCGCCGTCGCCGCAGACGTGGGCTGCCATGCGTTGAAGATAGCCCCCAAAGGTCAACTTCTTGCTCTTCTTGCCCCTCTTCTCGAACCAACCCCGCACCATCACCGACATAGGGTTGCAGTGAGACGGGCTCACGATGGTGTTGAATAGCCATGGCAAGTCCGCATCGGTGACGTCGCTGGAGTCAACCTTGTCGCATGTGCACGCCGTCAACCACCGATGGAAGATTTGTATGGTCGGGTTATAGATGTTGCCGCGCTTCATCTCTTCGACGAATGAGAGCCGCCTCCAAAAGGAGTCCAACTCCCCACGTCCCAAGATGCCGGCCACATCGGCGTCGGCGTTGAAGCCGAAGACTTGAGCCGCCGCCTCTATGGTCACCATGTAGCTAATGTCGTGGACGCGGAAGTTGATGGCCTCGTTGCCGTAGTCGTCGCAGTCGAGCCTCATTGTAGAGGCAACCTCCGTGACGATGTCGATGTTGAAGTCCATGGGGAGATGGTTGAAGTTCACCCAGCCGAGGTTGTCTAGCATCCTCCTTATGTCCTCCCACATGCCGATCGTGGTGAGGAAGGTCTCGTCCATGTCGAAGTTGGGGACGAACCTTCCCCTCACCGCGAGATAGTACTGCTGTTCCTCCGCGCTCAGGAGGGTGAAGCCCTCCTCCATCGTGCACGGCATGAATGCTGGCGATGGTGGTGATCCGGGAACCTCATGACTTCCCGCCGTTTGGCTCCTCGTAGCACGCCCCATCGAAAGGGGCGCACGGGAGATGGAGTGGCGGGCGCGGATCTCATATGTTGCCGCTGCCGAGCTGGTGGATGCACCACCCACCGACATGTCGTCATGAGCACCGGAGCCCCCCCTAGCCGAGGAGTCACCGCTCGATTCGCCGCTGCCATCGGAACTGCTTCCCCGGTGCAGCCTCTTGCCCAACTTGCCGACGGAGGAGCGGAGACGATCCATCTACGAGGAATGCGGAACGTGTGCGAGATCATGGGTAGTGGGGAAGGTGGAGAGATTACCGGGATGGTGTGCCGAACTAGGGGTGCCTGGCCTCCCTTTTATAGTGTGGGAAACTTCCAGGAGAAGGACCCGCCCAAAATTTCCAAAATTTGGGGTTGAGTCGATCGGCACATTTCAAATTTTGAGTTCCCTGACCGCTCTGGTTCTTGATTCTCCTCCCTTTTCTTGTTTCCATCCTTTTTCTCTTTTCCTAGTACACCATGTTGGCTGGCAGGGAAACAACACGAAATCCCATTGTCTTGATGGACTGCGCCGATCGGCTCTGGCCAGCGCCGATCGGCGCGCCGTCTCTTTTTCAGCTTTTGTTCAATTCCATGTCGCCTCTGCACTGGAAACCTGCATAGAAATCATACCTGTTCCTAAGAATCAGTGCCTGCCAAATATATCGCCAATTTGGGCACAACATGGGTACCAGCGCCGATCGGCGCAGAAGTGCGCCGAACGGCGCAAGTTCCTTGCACCTGGTCTTCTGGTCTGGCTCTGGTCCTGATGCCTCGTGTTCATTTCTTTCACCTAATATCCACTCTTCCCAATGTTCCTGTAGCATTAGCGTGCGAAGCAGGGCCCATCTGGTGACAGCGTGGATCGACGCAACATCTCGCGCCGATCGACGTGGTGTCCACTTTTGCTCCTGGCCCCTCGCTTCTTCGCTAGATGTCGCTCTTCATCTTGAAACTAGCTCTATTTCTGAAAATTGATGTGCTGGTTGGCTTTTAGCTCCTCTTCCATTCTGGGCATCGTCAGTCTTCTGTCCAGACTTGTTATCAATGCGTCGATCGGCGCATGGGTGCGCCGGGCGCAAGCTCTGTTCCTTCCTGTTTTTGGTCTTTTTCTTTTATTCCTGCGTTGTTAGTCTACAACATATATACACATAGTTTTGCACAAATAAACAGACAACACAGGAGCACAGAAGAATTAAGCACACACTTTTTCTAATTCTTTTATTCGAGATATTGTTTTTATTACAAGAATGCAAATTAAAAACACCAGGTTGCCCTCCCAGCTAGCATTAATTAACTAAATGAGACGGGTTGCTCTTCCGCAAGCACTAAACAACTTCTAAATCTCCCGACAATTGGGTTGCCTCCCAAGAGTGCTCTATTTATTTAGATGTCAAAGAGCTTGACCTCCCCGCGAGCAATCAATCCTTAGTGTTGCAGTGCGGGGTGTAAGACCGCGACACTACAAGGTTCACTTATCTTCATAGCTCATATACCTCGGACGACCTATCCTTACATCCCCTCCAATCACTCTCGATGCCACATTGCCTCGGTGTCTTATACCTCTTCACTTCATCAATAGCACGACACTCTTCTCCCCTTGGGCGAAATTTGAAAGAGTAGGGAGTTCCACTTATATCGAAGCTTATCTCACCACTCCCAACATCAATACTTGCCTTTGCTGTCCTCAAGAAGTGTCTGCCTAAGGTCAACGGGGTTCTCATCCTGTTATCCATATCAAGCACAATAAAATCAACAGGGACAATGTGATTTCCAATTTGAACAGGCACATCCTTAGCAATTCCATCAGGGAAGCGTACAGATTGGTCGACTAACTCCAAACACATACCCGTAGGCTCCAATTCAAGCAAATTGAGACTTGTGAATATATGATGGGGCATAACACTTACACTTGCTCCAAGATCACACAAGCATCTATCAAATATCCTTGTTTCGATTATGCATTTGATGCTTGGTGATCCAGGGTCAGGTTTTTTCTTAAGTGCAACATCATTAATCGCCGCCGTAAGTTTCTTAGTGACCTTCACAACCTCTTCAGAAGCTAGAGACTTCTTGTTTTGCATCATGTCCTTAATGTACTTGGCATAGGTAGGTACTTGAATAGCATCAACAAAAGGGACATTGATGTAAAGCTTCTTCATAACATCGACGAACCTTGCAAATTGCTCGTCGTGTTGCCGCACTCTCTCTGTCTTTGTCAGCAGTTGAGTATCCAAGAACATGATAGGGCCATGCTCCTCTATTTCCATTCCCATTTTCAGTCCAGAGAGGTCAATCTCTTCCTCGCGCCGATCGGCGCAATGAGTGAGCCGATCGGTGCTAACAGTACCATCATGCCGATCGGCGCGGGTCTTCCTTGCTCCCGCAGAGTGCTCTGGATCTTTTGTTTGCTTTCCTGACCATGTAGCTATTGCCTTTAACTGCTCTGTAGACATTATATTACCAGGAATAACCCATTTGTTGCCTTGAATGGCCTGTGATAACTGTCCCATCTGTTGCTCCATAATCTTGGTATGTTTCAAAATCTTCTCATTGGAGCTCCCAATTTCTATCACCTTATCATTAATCCCTTCAAGAACACGATCAACCTCCTTGAATTTAGCTTGATTGTCCTTGTTGATCATTTCTTGAGCTTGAAAGAACTCATGAAATTGGAGACGAAGTGGGATAGAGTTTTGCATGGACGAGCTAGGAGAGAAAGAACTCCTTTGTTGATGATATTGGGGTTTCTATCCACTATTTTTTATATATTCTAGCATCTTCATCTTTTCAGGGCAATCTTTCTGCACATGGCCGAATTCTCCACACTCATCACAAGTGGAGTGTGATTCTGCTAGCCTGAGTGACTCTTCTTTTGGGATATGAGAACTATTGTCCAACCTTCTTTGAATAGCATCAAGGTGATCCATAACCAAGTCTTCATGAGTCCTATCAATCACGCTCTTTGCTACTCCTTTAGAAGGTTGTAGGTTCCTTGAACTTCTCTCACTATCCCATGATTGATTTTTAACTAGCAATTTGATCAATTCCTTAGCTTGAGTGGGAGTCTTTGACATGAATGAACCCGCAGTTGAAGCATCTAAGTGTTGACGGGAGGGGATATTCAATCCCACGTAGAATCTCTCAACAGTTTCACCAACTGTAAGACCATGATGAGGGCATGCATTCATATA
Organism: Eleusine coracana subsp. coracana; assembly: GCA_032690845.1. Classification (NCBI taxonomy): domain Eukaryota; kingdom Viridiplantae; phylum Streptophyta; class Magnoliopsida; order Poales; family Poaceae; genus Eleusine; species Eleusine coracana. Next base: position 7,002,815 of record CM064430.1, read on the forward strand.
TTCATTGTATCTTTCCCAAGCTTCTCCAATGCTCTCATCAATATTCTGCGTAAATCCAAGAATCTTATTCTTCAAAGCTTGAGTCTTACCATGAGGGAAGTATTTGGCAAAGAATACAACTGCTAAGGTTTTCCATGCAGTCTTTACTGCGTTTTCCAAGCTATTGTACCATTGCTCAGGGTGTCCAACTAGAGAGAAGAGGAACAGCCGCACACGTGCTTGATCTCTGGTCAATCCTGCTGCTTTGAATGTACTACAGACTTCAAGGAAGCGCTGCAGATGCTGATTGGGATCTTCCGAACCTGTGAACGGTTGTTGTGCCACTAATCTAATGTACCTCTCTAGTTGATATGGAGCATGATCTTGAGCTTCTTGGAAATCTGTCTTGACAACCTTATCCAATTGAGGCTTGAAACTATTAACCAAGGGCTGGTCTGCCATCGCTCCTGCTTCTGGATCTGCAATTGTGAATAATACTCGAGGGTTGGCACTGACTGGTTCTCCAGCTAAATCTCCAAGTGACTTGCTCCTCTTTTCCACTATTCTCTTCTTGTGTGAGAGCTTTTCTGGATCATCGGTGTAATAAGAGGGTTTGTTTGACTTAGGACTGTCCATACCTATTAATTTCACTTAACAATATATATGTACTAAAAAGATAAGTAAAGCACAATGACTAAACACTAATACATTAAACAATGTTTAAAAACCTACTATGGTCCCCGGCAACAGTGCCAGAAAAATATGCTTGTTGGTCGTTACTACGCACCCACTTATATACAGTAAGAGGACGATGTACAGTTGTAGCACTTTTTCCCTTAGAGTATTCCAGGGTATTATTGAACCACTGAGACCTTAGGGATAATTAAACAAAGTTAACAGTAAAAGATCTAATGAAGGCTACTGTCAAGTTCAGGTTGTATGAAAGGGAGACTGGCCAGCGCAAAGGTGCGCCAGACAACAATTCTGTCATTGCGCCGATCAACGCAGGGTTGAGCCGATCGGCACTGTTGCAGATCTAAGTTGTTGAGCCGATCGGTACACCAGCGAAGTTGAACTAGAGTGCAAGTCAAAGCCAAAGCTCAAGCCAAAGCTAAAACTATTCGGTGAGTAGCCAGATATCTACTAGTGAGATTGTAACCAGATAGTCTAATTAAACAGCATCATAATGGATAATTAAATGGATCAATGAAAACCTATAATGAATAAGACCACCCTGCTTTCCGAGCGGCTCCCGATTTATCGCTGCCGAGAGGAAACCCTTAATCACGCGAGTATCTTACCCTACTCAACTATCCAACAGTGTTGCGCAGCTTTAGTGCTGTCACCGCTAAACCACACTACCGGCATCATCAAGCAACCATAATCAATACAATGTCTGAATACTATCCTAATCACCACGATTAAGATAATATCAACTTACTTAGCCTAGAACTAAGCAATGAGAATAAGCACATGCATGATTATAGAATCAAGATAGACAAATCACCAAAACCATCATCAACATATTCAATCATCCTTGAGATACATAGAGTAAGATTCATCACCGTCGAGATGGCCTACCTTGACGGATCAACTCTTACACCAATGGTTCTTGAAACTCAACTAGAGATCTATTCTAATGGGGCAAGCACCGGTGGCTCTAACTCACGAATCTGTTGTCCCTCTGTTGCCTCCTCCCCCCAGGGTTCTCATTGCAGCTAGGGGTTACAAGTATATATAGGGGTTCTACTCGTGAAGGACTCGGTTTCTAGTAAATAAGTCGGTTGCGCCGATTGGCGCAGGATTGCGCTGATTGGCGCAAGCCATGTTCTCTCTGGTTTCTGCTCCGAGTCGATTCCTCTTTCTTCCACAGCTGCCGTGTGGGCCTTTTCCTTCGAGATAAAGTCTTGTACCGCACGTCGAGATCTTGAAGTTCCATAAATCTTCTAAGCAAATATCTTCAAGTGTCTTGCGCAGATAAACTTCCATAAACATCAGATAAACTTCCATCGTAATGGGCCTTGGTCACTTCTGTGGGCCAAAATACCCTTGCGTCGATCGGCTCATGAGCTTCGCCGATCAACGTAATGGGCTTCTTCAGTGCTTTTCGTCGGTTCTAGACTCTTGTCTTGTCCAGCATCACTTTAATAGCCAATTTTACCTGTTTCTGCAATAAAGCTCCAAAACAACGCATATACAAATATATAGGTAATATCATAGGTAAATGGCCTAAATTAGTATCAATTATACTCTAATTGGGGTGATATTCACATATAAAAGGGGCACTTGGGAAGTGCCAACAGTTTGTAATCCTCAAAAATGTGAGAAGGCAATGTAGAACAATAGTATACCAAGAGGAGGATGTGGAAAGATCTCTTCATCAGCATGTAGTGCATGCAACAAATTAGTATCATGCATAGAACCCGGTTGTCCAATAGATGCATATGTGAAACAAAGGTCAAAATCAACAACAGCAATCACATTTTGAGTAGGTTTACCAGACCTTCCAATAGGACAATCCACCAGTTCTCTATTTGAACTTTTCCAGTAGGCCAAAATCTTTTCCAATTGGCATACTTAGCTCTCATCTTGTCCTATTTATTTTTGAACGGCAATTTGGTATAGGACAATCCACCAGTTCTCTGTTTGGACTTTTCCATAACATTCTTGTACCCGGTCTTATTCAAATGGGTACCAGAACGATTGTGTGCCCTCACTTCTTCAGCAAACAATTCACAAACTAAACTAGTATTTTCGTCATTCCAATCTGCGTTATCACTCATCTTGCTGTACAAAACATTTTATGACAATTACCAAAATATTTACCATTGAAAGTACCAATATTGTACTAAAATTGTTTAATGAGAAAGCTGAAAGTTGCATCGAGGAGGAATCTTAAAATATGTCAATGCAATACTAGAAGTCGGTTAATCCTAAAAGCTCAACATATCTCTATGGAGTGAGGGAGCAACACCTTGACTCAGATCTGTAGATCCCTGGTGTGAGTGGTGTTCGCCTTACCGACGTCCAAGCTCCATGGCATCTCCTCTCGAGGCGAGCACAGACGGCAGCTGATAGGCGTCGTCGCGGCCCGAGAGTCTAGGTGACGGGTCGCGGCACTAGGAGGGCGTCGGGAGGAGCTGGGACAGCTGCAGGGACGAGCGCCGGGAGGAGTTGGGACGGCTACAGGGACGAGCGCCGGGAGGAGCAGGGATGGTTGCCAAGAGGAGCGACGATTGGATGGGAAAGATTGGAGGGAGACTCAGGCTGCGTGGAACCCTAGCTACGCGCCGCAGTTGCCATGGACGCGAGCTGCTAGAGGCCTTCGTCGTTCTAGATAGGGGAAGGAGGCGGATGGGGTGGGGGTGAGATATTTGTTGGATGGCATTTGCAGGTAAATAGATACCAAGTCTAGGGGAAGGTACGAAATTGGTTGGTTGAGAAGCTGTTTTGAGGTCGGGGAGAGCAGGTTTTTCCGATCCACGATTCATTCACAAAAACGAGGAGCGATTCACCCATGAATCAGCTCATAATTTTTGCTCTTTGGCAGCGCTCCTCGGATTCTCACCGAGAATCTGGAGCTGGGAGCGCTACCAAACTGGCCCCTAGATTATTACTCTTGGTCTATGGTGAGACCTAGACCGGTTAGGAGTCGGTGATCGAGCCGTGAAGGCTATGACACGTTTGTACACGGTTTGAGCCCGCCGTTGAAAGGGGCATCGCTAGTGAGCATCCATGTTGGCTTGGGGAGGCGAGCTTGTGCTTTGTGCAGCGGTGACGCACACCATGTCTTCAGTCTAGGAGTGATTGCGGGCTCGTGGGCGAGAACTCCACTTGGTGGCGGAAGGTATGAATGTTTTGGTGATAGATGACAACTATGAAATTGTGGGCTAATATCTACACGAGTGTTGTCTATGTAGGAATCATCTCTAAACTCTACTACAAATCATATGGATAATGGTTGCCATGGCAATTGATGACAATGACTGCAAGCATGGAGGCTTGTGAGCTTGATGGAATCCAAGGGTTTGAGATGGATCAAAGCTGAGACAAGCTATGGAGCAAATGTTAGGAACACTTGTCTAGTTGTTAGGGCTTTGAGTCCATAGAAAAATCAGACTATCAAGGGGGTCTAGGTCATTTCTCTTAGGTCATGTCTAGTCGGTGATGTGCAAGGTTGCTCGGTGAAATCACAGGCACTAGATGATAGTGGAGAAGCCAAGGAGTTGTTTGGAGAAGCCGAGAAACAAAGTCAAGCGAAGACGACAAGTTTCAGCTTCTGGACATAGTGACCGAACAGAGGGGTCAATGGTGATCGGACTGTATGGTCACTTGGTGAAGATGTCTGGAACTTACAACAAGCAGCGAGGAGTCTGTCTGTGCCAGGATTCATAGTGACTGGATGGTCCGGTCTACTAACCGGACAGTTTGGTCAGTTGAGTCTGAAATGTTTCTGGACTGGAGAGAGAAATGGACCGGACGGTCCGGTCAGCTGACCATATGGTCCGGTCAGCAGAGGAGTCAGCAGTGGGCAGAGCCATTGGAGTCCGGTCAGACAGTGTCCGGACAGTCCAGTCAGTAGGCCCAGAAAATCGATTTCGTGGAGCAACGGCTAGTTGGAGCTTGGAAGCCTATATAACTTCGTTGCTAGGGTCTTGGAGACCACTCTTGGCTAGTAGAATACCTGAGAGCATTTGGTAAGGTCCAAGAGGAAGAGAGGAGAGCACTAGGCGGAGATATTGCATATCTTGAGAGTGCTAGATGAGTGTAACTAGAGCATCTTGCACTTCTAAGGCTAGGGTGTCCTTAAGGGTGTGATCTAGGCTGTTACTCTTAGTCTATGGTGAGACTTAGACCGGTTAGGTGTCGGTGATCAAGCCTATCATGATTGGTTGTGAAGGTCGTCACAAGTTTATACCCGGTTTGAGCCCGCTGGTGAAAGGGGCATCAATAGTGAGCGCACGTGTCGGCTCGGGGAGTCTGGTAAGTTCTTGAGGGAAGCGAGCTTGTGCCATGATGATAGCGGTGACGTGCACCATGTCTTCACTTCGGGAGTGATTGCGGGCTCCTGGGCGAGAGCTCCATATCAGTGGTGGGAGGGACCGGGAGACTCCGGCGGGAGTGGTCCAACAAGGATTAGGGGAAGGCGCCATCCTTCCAAGACCTCGAGAAAAAATCATGAGCATTTCTTGACCCCCTCGTCACTATTCTGCAATTATGTACACCTTCACCAACATGAGCATCAACATTCTTGGTGCATGTCTACATCAACAAAATCGACTACCACAACACCAAGGCGGGTGCAATTTCAGCTCAAGATTGAAATCCAAGTGCGCTAAATAAGTGGGTAGTTCTTCCTCAACACCTAGTACATCTCAAGTGGGAGACTACATCCAAGGTAAGGACCAAGGTATATCTTTCAATCTTTTCTTTTCCTTTGGTTCTTTCTTGTTCATCCATTTTGGATCATCATAAGTAGTGGCTGTCATCCATCACCAAAAAGGGTGAGATTGTAAGGTTCATGACCATTGAGGTCATCCTAAGGTATGGTGTTTTAGTGATGAATGACAAACATGAAATGAGACTAACGTCTACACGAGTGTTGTCCGTGTAGGAAACCTTTTTCTATCTTATGATGATTGTCGACGGCATCCTTGGTGATTGATGACAATGACCACAAGCATGGAGGCTTGTGAACTTGATGGAGTCCAAGGGTTGATGGAGATGGATCAAAGTAGAGAACATGATATGGTGCAAGTATTTGGAACACTTGCTTTGTTGTTAGGGCTTTGAGTCCATAGGAAAAACCAGACTATCAAGGGGGTCTAGGTCATTCTCTTAGTTCATGTCTAGTTGGTGATATGCAAGGGTGCTCGGTAAAATCACAGGCACTAGGTGACAATGGAGAAGCCAAGGAGTTGTTCGGAGAAGCTGGGAAACGAAGTCAAGCGAGGACGATAAGTTTCAGCTTCTGGACATAGAGACCGGACAGAGGGGTCAGTGGAGACTGGACTGTATGGTCACTATGTGGAGTTGTCTGGGGACTTTCAGTGAGGAGCGAGGAATCTGTCTATGTGAGGGACCATAGAGACCGGATGGTCCGGTCTACATACTGGACGGTCCGGTCTGTATGGGTGAAGCACAAAATAGGGAGGAAGCCAGCGTTTTGGAGTCCGACGACGATGTTGGTACAGACCGGACGGTCCGTTCTAGTGACCGTATAGTATGGTCAGTACAAGAAAGTTGTCTGGACAGTGCAGCCAACGATTCTAGGAACCGTTCTAGAGAGACCGGACGGTCCGGTCTGGGAGTGACCGGATAGTCCGGTCATTGAGTCCAGAAAGGCAACTTTGTGAGGCAATGGCTAGTTCGAGATTGGGAGCCTATATAACTTTGTTGCTGGGGTATTGAAGACCTCCCTTGGCCAGTGGAATACCTGAGAGCATTTGGTATGGTCCAAGAGGAAAAGAGGAGAGCACTAGGAGGAGATATTGCATATCTTGAGAATGCTAGTAGAGAGTAACTTGAGCATCTTGCACATCTAAGGCTAGGGTGTCCTTGAGGGTGTGATCTATATTGTTACTCTTGGTCTATGGTGAGACCTAGACCGGTTAGGTGTCGGTGATCGAGCCTATCGTGATTGGTTGTGAAGGCCATCACACGTTTGTACACGGTTTGAGCCCGTCGTTGAAAGGGGCATCGCTAGTGAGCGTCAGTGTTGGCTCGCAGAGTCCAGCAAGTTCTTGAGGGAGGCGAGCTTGTGCTTTGCGCAGCGGTGACGCACACCATGTCTTCACTCGAGGAGTGATTGCCGGCTCGTGGGCGAGAACTCCACTTGGTGGCGGGAGGGACCGGGACTCCGGCGGGAGTGGTCCAACGAGGAGTAGGGGAAGGCGCCATCCTTCCGAGACCTCGGGAAAAAATCATGAGCCATCTCTTACTCTACTCCTTACTATGATGCTTTACTTTTTCCGCATTTACATACCATGCTATTCATGCTTGTATGCTTACCTTGCTCTAGTTGACTACCTTATAGACTTGCATGAATAAGCTTCTTTACTTGCTAGTAGTGCTTAGCCTTCATACTTGCTCACTAGCATGTATAGGAGTTGCTTTGGCTTGATTGATCACCCTAGTATGTATTGTACTACCCATGCTTGTTGATCTAGTAGCTTTGCTTGAGTAGAACTCCTTGCTAGCTAGTTGTTTGCTTCTGCGTATCTTTGGTAACTAGCTTGCATAGGAGTTGTATTGCCTTTGTGTGACCAACTAGTATGCTTAGTTTGTTGTTCCTTCCATAGGACTATTATCTTGCTAGTGTGATCACCACTAGGATTGCATAGGAGTTGTATTGCCTTTGTGTGATCCACTAGTATGCTTAGGTTGTTGTTTCTTTCATAGGTTCATTATCTTGCTAGTGTGATCACCACTAGGATTGTGTAGAAGTTGTTTTGAGTGGTCGGTTTTAGGAATTGGTGAATTTGGTACATAGTGCGAGTTCCCGATCCCCCCCCCCCTCTCAGTCACTCGGTTCTTTCAAGTGGTATCAAAGCCAAGTGCTCATTATAAGGCTTAACCGCCTTGAGTAGTGACCGTATTGAGTTGGGATGTCATCACATTCGGGGCTAGGTCATAGCTCATGGAAGGATCGCTATAAAAGCTACCTAAATGCCATGATTCTGGATGAGTTGTTGGACACTCTTGTGGACTTTGCCAATACCTTTACCGATGATCATGTGTATGATGATTGTGATGATGGCGTGGATGTGCCTTGTACTAATGAGTGCCTAGATCTTTCTAGCAATGACTTGATAGGTTGCCCTACTAGTGTGCCTAATATGATGATTGATAATGATGTGTCTCTTGATCTTGCTTGCACTACTACCATGACTAGCATTGATGATGTTCGTGAGCCTCCTATTGACCATGCTAGTAGTTCTCTTGTTGAGGAGTTCTTTACTTTTCATAATAATGACAATGAGGACTTACTTGACTCTCTTATTCGCTTGTGAGGTATTATGGACAGGATTGGGACAACTTCTTTCAAGCTTCCCAAGATCGTGATAGTGGAGAAGATCCTCTCTTTGCTTCCGAGTAGCAAGCTCTTCTACATCACCCTTGACCTTCTCATGGAGAAGAGTCTCTCCGTCGAGGACGTGATTGAGCTACTCTTCAAGGATGAGGAGATCACCACGAGCATGGCGTGGAAGAAGACTTACAAGACAAATCATGAAGCATCTTCAAGCAAAGGGAAAGAAGTAGTTTCAAGCTCAAACTTCTTTGATCCCTCCACAAGATTGTCTTGCAACAACCTCTACAACCCATTCGGGTCAAGACATTCTTCGGGCGCTTCGTCAAGCTCTACTTCGAGTGCCATCCCAAGATCTACTCCAAGCACCTTAAGTGGACCGAGCATGGGCGTAGTGGGAGCACCAACAACAATGCTCGCTCAATCATTTGAGATGATCAATCTTGCGGCTTTGGCTCCGGCGCCTCCACCTCCTACACTCCCTCCACCACAAGATCATTTTTGGCATCTTCGTCGAGCTCACCAATAGGATCTCTTCTTTGAACTCGGTGAATTTGTGAGAAATCGGAATGTTGACCTTTGTGAAAATCTATTGAGCATCTATGATCTTGTGTGTAGGATAAACTCTTTCAGGGGACTTCGGAGGATTGCACCACATGAAGTAATTGACATGCTCCTCCAACAAATCACAACTCCTGAGAGGGGTTTCTTACTTGAGGAGGTAGTCAACAGGAGACATGAGCTCTCAATTAAGAGAGCAATGGAGATGATACTTGTGCTCCATACACAAACAGGGCATGTACTTGAGCACATCACTGGACTCTATGACCCTCCCTATTACTACATCAGCCTTGACAATGTGCACATGGGGGATGGTCATGGACATTGGAGGTATCGTGCTCCTCACTACCCCATTAGGAGGAGACTACTGGATGGGATTGCAAGAATCCCTATCTATGAGGATGGTCTTATTGCTTGACACGATGAGGTTAGTGCTAGTCAATCAAGTAATGCTTTGGATACTAACCCTTCTTCCTCTAGTGCTTGTCTTATGGCTACCACCAGGGTCAACTACAAGAGTGGAGGCACTCATTGGATTCTTGATAATGGGTGCACTCAACATATGACCGGGAAGCCAACCATGTTCACCACCATTGATGAAGACGAAGATAGTGAGAAGATGACTTTTGGGGATAACTCAAAGGGGAGAGTTAGTGGCGCAGGCAAGGTGGCCATCACAAATGACCTCCATCTCTCCAAGGTATTTCTTGTGGAAACCCTCAACTTCAACCTTCTGTCTATTGGTCAACTATGTGACATGGGGTTCAAGTGCACATTTGATGAGGACGGTGCAAAGATTGAGAATGACAAGAGAGGGCTAGTATTTCATGAAGTAAGGCATGGGAACTTGTATGTCATGGACTTCAAGTCAAGAAACATGCCACCAAGCACTTGCCTATTCACTAAGGCATCTAAGAGATGGTTGTGGCATAGAAGACTGGCACAGGTTGGAATGAATCAGCTCAAGAAGATTGTCAAGAGGAATCTAGTTGAAGGAATCAAGGATGTGGCCTTTGAGAAGGATAGACTGTGTAGTGCTTCTCAGGCAGGAAAACAAGTTGCATCCTCACATCCCACCAAGTCATTCATGTCTACATCTCATCCTCTAAAGCTCCTGCACATGGATTTGTTTGGGCCAACACACTACAAGAGTCTAGGAGGCAATCTATTTTGCTTGGTGATTGTTGATGATTTCACGAGATACACTTTGACCTTCTTTCTTGTGGACAAATCTCAAGTCAGTGGTATCTTCAGAAAGTTTGCCAAGAGAGCAAAGAATGAGTTCAATGCTAGCATTGTGAAGATAAGGAGTGACAATGGGACGGAGTTCAAGAATACCACAGTGGAGGAATACTGTGACAAGAAAGGGATCAAACATGAATTCTCCGCTACATATACTCCCGAGCAAAATAGAGTAGTGGAGAGGAAGAACAAGACACTCATCACTCTTGCTCGTGCCATGTTGGATGAGTATGAAACTCATGAGAGGTTTTGGGTGGAGGCAATCAACACGGCATGCTACACCTCCAACCGTGTCTATCTCCACCGGTTGTTGAAGAAGACGCCGTATGAGCTATTGGTGGGACAGAAACCCAATGTTTCCTATTTTTGAGTCTTTGGTTATAAGTGTTACATTCTCAAGAAGAGGAGAAAGCCCGGGAAGTTGGAGAGCAGAACTTATGAATGCATTCTTGTTGGATACTCTGGGACTTCTAAAGCTTATAGGGTCTACAACACAGCCACAGGATGTGTGGAAGAATCCTATGATGTGCAATTTGATGAGTCAAATGGGTCTCAAAAGGATGATGAATTTCATGAAGTAAATATTGGAGATGAGCCTATGAGGGAAGCCTTGAGAAACATGCCCGTGGGCGAGGTTTTACCCCACGAGGCCAATGATGGTGATATTGATGAGCCCTCTACTCCACCGCCTCAACCCACCTCCTCCTCCGAGGTACAACAAACAACTCAAGATGCCACAAATACTCCCACAAGCTCCTCCCAAGATTCATTGAGAGTACACTCACCAAATGATGAAGAGTCTCAAATGAGAAGTGAGCCACAAACCACTTCTCCTAGCTCTTCACAAGATACTCTCCCATCCACCCCAAGCTCAAAGTCCAAAACAAGAGAGCATAAGAGTGACTCTTCTACCTCTCTTAGGATCCAAGACACTCATATATTAAGAGAGCAAACAATCCATGATGCACAAGCCACTTCACCTAGAGCTTCTCCCACTCAAAGAAAACACCACCCTAGACCCAAGGCCATCAACAAAGATCATTCACAAGACTTGATCATTGGGAGTCCATTTCAAGGGATAAAAACAAGGAGGAATCAATATAAACCCAACTATGTGAGTGAAGAGGATGATGATGAGGCAATGTTGAGATTGAGAACTTCTCTTTCGTCTCTATGATTGAGCCCACTACCATTGATGAGGCTATGGATGATCACAAGTAGGTTATTGCCATGTAAGAAGAGTTGAACAACTTCAAGAGGTGCAAAGTATGAAAATTGGTTGAGAGGCCCAAGCATCATAATATGGTTGGCGCCAAGTGGGTCTTCAAGAATAAGCAAGATGAGAAAGGAGCAATTGTCAAGAACAAGGCTTTCCTATTGGCTAAGGGATATTCTCAAGTGGCGGGAATTGACTTTGAAGAGACCTTTGCTCCCGTGGCCCGTCTTGAAGCTATTCGGATCTTACTTGCCTATGCATCATACAATGGGTTCAAGCTCTTTCAAATGGATGTCAAGAGTGCCTTCTTAAATGGAGAGATCAATGAGAAAGTCTATGTGGAACAACCTCCGGGGTTTGAGAACCCAAAACATCTAAGACATGTGTACAAATTGAAGAAAGCTCTCTATAGCCTCAAACAAGCACCAAGGACATGGTATGAATACTTGAGGAACTTTCTACTCAAAAATAGATTCACCATTGGAAGCATTGATAGCACCTTGTTCACGAGGCATGTTGGGAAGGATCTCTTTGTGTGCCAAATCTATGTGGATGATATCATCTATGGGTCAACCAATGAGAAGTTCAATGAAGAGTTTCGGGAGATGATGGCTAGGGAATTCTAAATGTCAATGATTGGAGAGTTGCATATGTTCCTTGGATTCCAAGTCAAGCAATTGAGAGAGGAAAACTTCATCTATCAAGAGAAATATACTAAGGACCTTCTCAAAAGATTCAACATGGAGAATTGTAAGCCTTTGCACACACCTATGGCTACTAGCAAACCCTTGAATGATGATGTGAAAGGAAAACCGGTGAACCCCAAGCTATATAGGTCAATCATTGGATCTTTGCTCTATCTCACCGCTTCGAGACCGGACATCATGTTTAGTGTGTGCTTATGTGCACGCTATCAAGCAAATCCAAAGGAGTCACACTTGAAGGTCGTGAAGAGAATTATGAGATACCTCAAGTACACACCTACAATGGGCTTATGGTATCCTAGAGGAATAAACTTTGAGTTGCTTGGGTATTCGGATACGGACTTCGCGGGGTGCAAATTGAATAAAAAGAGTATATCGAGAGGTTGCCAATTTCTTGGAAGATCTCTAGTATCTTGGAGCTCAAAGAAGCAAAACTTGGTGGCTCTATCTACCGTTGAAGCGGAATATATGGCGGCGGGAGCATGTTGTGCACAACTCCTTTACATGAGGAAAACACTGTTGGACTATGACCTCAACTATACTCACATGCCACTATATTGTGATAGTGAGGCGGCAATCAAGATGGCCCTCAAGATGGGAGATCATGGTCATGCAAAGCACATTCAAGTGAGGCATCACTTTATAAGAGACCATGTTGAGAAGAAGGACATCGAGTTGATGAGCGTGCGAACTCATGAACAATTGGCGGACATCTTCACCAAGCCACTCGATGAGAAGACCTTCAACAAGCTAAGAGGAGAACTCAATGTTCTCGACCTCTCCAACTTCACATGAGTAACCCTTGAGCTTGTCTTTTGTAAATATGTATAGTATTTTGTTTGTTTCTTGTTTGTGTTTTTGTTTATGCCTGTTTCTTTTCTTTTGTAGGTTGACTTCGGACCTTCTTGAGAGAGCAATGGACATGGGTTAAGCTTGGGAAGGTGGTTCATGGTGTACCCAAGGCCTTGAAGAATGTTCCATTGTGAGCAAGCTTGAGAAGGGAACAACTCGTTGTTGACACCTTGGTTTGTAGTAGTTCTCTCCCTTTTCTTTAGCATCGCATCATGCATTGTATACTTGTTGTATTTGCATTCTTGCATCCTTGCATTATGAAAGGACTGATGACCGAGAGGGGGGGGGGGTGAATCGGAAACTCGCACTATGTACCAAATTCACCAATTCCTAAAACCGACCACCCAAAACAACTCCTACACAATCCTAGTGGTGATCACACTAGCAAGATCATGAACCTATGAAAGGAACAACAACCTAAGAATACTAGTGAATCATACAAATGCAATACAACTCCTATGCAAGCTAGTTACCAAAGATACGCAGAAGCAAACAACTAGCTAGCAAGGAGTTCTACTCAAGCAAAGCTACTAGATCAACAAGCATATAGAAAGCATACATGCATGAGTAGCACAATACATACTAAGGTGATCAATCAAGTCAAGCAACTCCTATACATGCTAGTGATCAAGTATGAAGGCCAAGCACTACTAGCAAGTAAAGAAGCCTATTCATGCAAATCTACAAGGTAGTCAACTAGAGTAAGGTAAGCACACAAGCATGAATAGCACGGTATGTAAATACGGAAAGTAAAGCATCATAGTAAGGAGTAGAGTAAGAGATGGCTCATGATTTTTTTCCAAGGTCTCGAAAGGATGGCGCCTTCCCCTACTCCTCGTTGGACCACTCCCGCCGGAGTCCCGGTCCCTCTCGCCACCAAGTGGAGTTCTCGCCCACGAGCCCACAATCACTCCTCGAGTGAAGGCACGATGTGCATCACTACTGCACAAAGCACAAGCTCGCCTCCCTCGAGAACTTGTTGGACTCCCCGAGCCGACATGGGCGCTCACTATTGATGCCCCTTCCAATAGTGGGCTCAAACCGTATACAAACTTGTGACGGCCTTCACAACCAATCATGATAGGCTCGATCACCGACACCTAACTGGTCTAGGTCTCACCATAGACCAAGAGTAACAACCTAGATCACACCCTCAAGGACACCCTAGCCTTAGATGTGCAAGGTAGCTCCTTGTTACTCTCACTAGCACTCTCAAGATATCCAATATCCTCTCCTAGTGCTCTCCTCTTTTCCTCTTCGACCTTACCAAATGCTCTCAGGACTTCCACTGGCCAAGAGAGGTCTCCAAGACCCCAACAATGAAGTTATATAGGCTCCCAACCTCAAATTAGCTGTTGCTCCACAAAATCAGCTTTCTGGGCCTCCAGACCGGACTGTCCGGTAACTGCCTGACTAGACCGTCCGGTCACTGCAAACTGAGCTCCAACGGCTCTCTGCCCTGTGTTGAACTCCTTCTGACTGGACTGTCCGGTCACTGGACCAGACCGTCCGGTCTGCTTTCTCTCTCCATTCCAGGAAGGTCCACAAATTGCAACCTCTCTGTCGTCCCTACACTCCTACTGACCGAACCATCCGGTCAGCAAACCGGACCATTTGGTCTGTATGGAGTCTCCTGCAGTCAGAGTCCTTGCTCCTCATACTAAGTCCTGGAAAACTCCACATAGTGACTATACAGTCCAGTCACCTCTGACCCCTCTGTCCGGTCAGTACGTCCAGAAGCTGAAACTTGTTGTCCTTGCTTGACTTGGTTTCCCGGTTTCTCCAAACAGCTCCTTGGCTTCTCCACTCTCACCTAGTGCCTATGATTTCACCGAGCAACCTTGCACATCACCGACTAGACATGACCTAAGAGAATGACCTAGACCCTCTTGATAGTCCGGTTTTTCCTATGGACTCAAAGCCCTAACAACTACTCAAGTGTTCCAAACACTTGCACCATAGCTTGTCCTCCGCTTTGATCCATCTCCATCAACCCTTGGACTCCACCAAGTTCACAAGTCTCCATGCTTGCGGTCATTCACATCAATTGCTAAGGACGTCGTAGACAATCATCATAAGATAGAAAGGGTTTCCTACACGAACAACACTCGTGTAGATATTAGTCACATTTCATGTTTGTCATGCATCACCAAAACATCATACCTTGGGGTGATCTCAATGGTCACGATCCTTACAATCCCCCCCTTTTTTGTGATGGATGACAACCACTACTTATGATGATCCAAAAATGGATGAGCAAGAAAGAACCAAAAGAAAAGGATAGATTGAGAGGCATACCTTGGTCCTTACCTTAGAAGTAGTCTCCCCTTTGAGATGTGCTAGGTGTTGAGGGAGAACAACCCAATTAGTACATCTCAAGGGGGAGACTACGTCCAAGGTAAGGACCAAGGTATGCCTTTTAATCTTTTCTTTTCCTTTGGTTCTTTCTTGCTCGTCCATTTTGGATCATCATAAGTAGTGGTTATCATCCATCACCAAAAAGGGGGAGATTGTAAGGTTCACGACCATTGAGGGCACCCCAAGGTATGGTGTTTCGGTGATGAATGACAAACATGAAATGAGACTAATGTCTACACGAGTGTTGTTCGTGTAGGAAACCTTTTCTATCTTATGATGATTGTCGACGTCATCCTTGGCGATTGATGACAATGACCACAAGCATGGAGGCTTGTGAACTTGATGGAGTTTAAGGGTTGATGGAGATGGATCAAAGCAAAGAACATGCTATGGCGCAAGTATTTGGAACACTTGCTTGGTTGTTAGGGCTTTGAGTCCATAGGAAAAACCAGACTATCAAGGGGGTCTAGGTCATTCTCTTAGGTCATGTCTAGTCGGTGATGTGCAAGGTTGCTCGATGAATTCACAGGCACTAGGTGATAGTGGAGAAGCCAAGGAGCTATTCAGAGAAGTCGGGAAACAAAGTCAAGCGAGGACAACAAGTTTCAACTTCTGGACATAGAGACCGGACAGAGGGGTCAGTGGAGACCGGACTGTACGGCCACTATATGGAGTTGTCTGGGACTTCCAGCGAGGAGCGAGGAATCTATCTGTGCGAGGGACCATAGAGACCAGATGGTCTGGTCTACAGACCGGACAGTCCGGTGTGTATGGGTGAAGCACGGGACAGGGAGGAAGCCAGTGTTCTGGAGTCCAACGATGATGTTGGTACACATCGGATGGTCCAATCTAGTGACAAGACAGTCTAGTCAGTATAGGAAATTGTCTGGACAGGGCAGCCAATGGTTCTGGGAACCGTTCCAGAGAGACCGGATGGTCTGGTCTAGGAGTGACCGGACAGTCTGGTCGTTGAGTCCAGAAAGGCAACTTCGTGAGGCAACGGCTAGTTTGAGGTTGGGAGCCTATATAACTTCGTTGTTGGGGTCTTGGAGACCTCTCTTGGCTAGTGGAATACCTCAGAGCATTTGGTAAGGTCCAAGAGGAAAAGAGGAGAGCACTAGGAGGAGATATTGCATATCTTGAGAGTGCTAGTAGAGAGTAACTTGAGCATCTTGCACATCTAAGGCTAGGGTGTACTTGAGGGTGTGATCTAGATTGTTACTCTTGGTCTATGGTGAGACCTAGGCCGGTTAGGTGTCGGTGATCGAGCCTATCATGATCGGTTGTGAAGGTCGTCACACGTTTGTATATGGTTTGAGCCCGCCGTTGAAAGGGGCATCGCTAGTGAGCGCTCGTGTCGGCTCGGGGAGTCCGGCAAGTTCTCGAGGGAGGCGAGCTTGTACTTTGTGCAGCGGTGACGCATACCGTGTTTTCACTCAAGGAGTGATTGCGGGCTCATGGGTGAGAACTCCACTTGGTGGCGGGAGGGACCAGGACTCTGGTGGGAGTGGTCCAACGAGTTGTAGGGGAAGGCACCATCCTTCCGAGACCTTGGGAAAAAATCATGAGCCATCTCTTACTCTACTCCTTACTATGATGTTTTACTTTCCACATTTACATATCGTGCTATTCATGCTTGTGTGCTTACCTTGCTCTAATTGACTACCTTGTAGACTTGCATGAATAGGCTTCTTTACTTGCTAGTAGTGCTTAGCCTTCATACTTGATCACTAGCATGTATAGGAGTTGCTTTGGCTTGATTGATCACCCTAGTATGTATTGTACTACTCATGCTTGTTGATCTAGTAGCTTTGCTTGAGTAGAACTCCTTGCTAGCTAGTTGTTTGCTTCCGCGTATCTTTGGTAACTAGCTTGCATAGGAGTTGTATTGCCTTTGTGTGATCCACTAGTATGCTTAGCTTGTTGTTCCTTCCATAGGACTATTATCTTGCTAGTGTGATCACCACTAGGATTGCATAGGAGTTGTATTGCCTTTATGTGATCCACTAGTATGCTTAGGTTGTTGTTCCTTTCATAGGTTCATTATCTTGCTAGTGTGATCACCACTAGGATTGTGTAGAAGTTGTTTTGAGTGGTCGGTTTTAGGAATTGGCGAATTTGGTACATAGTGCGAGTTCCTGATTCACCCCCCCCACCACCACCACCTCTCGGTCACTCGATTAGTCCTCTTTTTTGCAATCTATCCGCAGTCCAACACCTCTTTCTGATAGCCAGCCACAAGAAGACCTTGCACTTTCAAGGAGTCCATGTTTTCCAAATGAGCTTCCTAGGTTCAAAGGATGTAACACCATCGAAGAAATCCCTGTAGGCCGACTTAGATGAGTTCATATCCGAAATACCTACTGACATGACTAGTACTTTGCACGTGCGGCACATACGTGCTGTCCTTGCTACATGAATATCTTTTAAGACAACTTGTTATTCTCACTTGGAAAATATAGTAGCACTTGTCCAGTGTGCTTTTCAGAAAATATTATAAAAATATAGAAATGCATGTATTAATATAATGCTACAAATTTTTTCCATTGTTCACAAATTGAGTTGTGCCAATTCCCAGTAAATAAGAACATACAAAGGAAGAATCAAATGTCGCACATGAAAAATTCGTAGTCTACCAAGAATAGGCGCATCGGTGGTACATGTCCTTTCCCGGTGTTACATGCTGGAGTGCAAATAATATATTGTAGATAACATAAATTTGTGGATCTTATAATAAACAAAATATCCAACATGCGCCCAGTAGAGGCAGGTCCTAACTTCTAACTAGACAACATATTATAACTATCATTTTTAATAAAATTATCAAATTACCTATTAGTGCTTGACAAAATAGTAGTAAGAGGTATTGGCAAAAATATATATCTAATCTAAACTACTTTATAAAGTTATAAAGCATGAAATTGATTTTAAACCCGCTTACGCATGAACTCCGTCTTCAACAACGCACATACAATATACATGTGGCACTGCGATGGGAAGTAAATGAACACACAACATATCATGATTCTAAAGGATTTTGTTAACATAACAACACCAAGTCTTAATTTTCCATTAGTATATGTAGTATTGATATGTGGATTGATCTCCAAATAATACTTAAACATCCTGCTTGGCAAATTGATTACTAAGACTCTAATGCATCCCTATAGACAATGTTCTTAGTGCTTCTCCCTTCTAGATTAATCTCTTTGTTCAGCTTGGCAAGGACCCATGTTGTTTGTCTGGACACACCTCTAGATAAGGCCACATATAGTTGTCCGTGGGCAAAAACTGGCTCGAGGAGATAAATACCCATGTTAGGCACCGTCTGTCCCTGTGCTTTGTTAATAGTCATGGCAAAGCTCAGACGGACTGGGAATTGTTTCCTCTTAAACTTGAAGGGAAGGGCAAGATCTTCAGAGGGTGACATGGGAATACGAGGTATACACTCTATCTCCAGCATGCGTTCCATTGACCATCTCAGCATCAATGACGTGATCATCATATGCCCTCGCAATAAGTCGTGTACCATTGCACATACGCTACATGGGTCAAGATTATGCAGCAGAATAAGAGGACAATTAATTTTAATTTTTAGTTCATGCAGAGGCAAACCATTTGGTGTGATCGAATTGAGAAAATCATGTCAATAATTGTTCTATGAATCATCCTCGACGGAATCGAAGCTATAAAAAACTTTTTCCTCACCAGGAAATTTCCTAATCATTCTTGCATTTATTTTATCCATGTAGTCATTCCTCGTGCATAGAATACCCCTAGTGCTCATATAACTGTTACAGTTGGCATTTCCTCGTAGGTCAGTGTCACACCCTATATTTTTCAAATTCGGATTGTGAGCCTTTCTGACACTCAGAAGGCATAATTCTCATAATATTGTCACTTGAATCCTTCCACACATCCCTTTTTCCCTTAACCTTATGATTATCAAAACACCGAGTGTCATTATTATTTTTTTCTCACATCCTTGCTTTTCCTAGCTTTGCTTAATGTCTCTTCCCACAAAGCATAAACTTATCTAATGCGGTCAATAGCCAAATCAAAACCTTGTCTAACACTTTGTCCCACTATAACTGCACACCATGAAAACTAGTTCATTCATCCATCCTTGTAAGCCTACGAGTGTTCTCTTCTTCCTGGTCTTGCTTATACCAGGTCCAACAAAATCTAGACTATGCTAGTATTCCAACTACACAGAATGTCCAACTCGACATCATGTTCATTCACTTCCTCTTGATGCTTTCATTTGCTCCCATGGGCCAAGCAGTGAACTAGGCTTACGCTAGTGCTCAACAAACATCATCCACAAGCCACTTAATGAGACATTTTTGTTGCCCCTAGCTCATCTATCAATACCCACAAAAGAGGAGATGAAACTAACAGCCAAATGAGCATTACTCGACCAAACCTCACCAGAAAGCCTGGTCTTTATTAGTATCATATCCCAATCTTGCCATCATTGAAGCCCTGAAGTGACCAGGATCTGACTTGCCATGTCCGTTGTTTCGTACTTGTTTGCGTTCAGCACAGGCAATGGTAATGACCTCCTTGTTCTTTTCAATCTATATGTCTCCTTGATGAACTCCTTGTACTGTACCCTGTCCCATGAAGCGCTCTTGCTACTCGCAGGAGTACTCCTCGAGATCTTCTTTGACACTCCTAGGAACGCTGATGGCGTTTGATCTGCTATGGCATGACCTTGCGATCTTTCAACACTGTTATCTCCAAATCAACTTCTGTCCAAATTACCATGATGTTCTCATATTCCACATCATCATGAATATTCTTGTTCATGTCGTTCCTTAATCACTAACAAGCAGCCACACTACAAGAGATGACAACAATTCGCATGCAAGCTAGTGACCAGACTCTTTATTTCTTGTCCTAGTATTGGCACAAATTAGCAGCACACGTGATCTAATTAATCATTGAACTTGCCAGCAAACTAAGCTTCAGTTTGTGCTCGATAAAACCAGCACCCACGTTGGTCGATGATCAAAGCCAGTTGCTAACTATGTCTCCCATCAATTCCCACTTTCAGGAGAAGAAACATCAACCATAGTGTTCATAACTCAAACCATTCATGGCTGGACAGTTTTTCTTGCCTCTTGGCCTCTCTCCTCCCTTCCCTACCCTTTCCTCTCCCCTCCTTAGGCCTCTTAAGTCACACCAGGACGCCCCTTGGCCTGGCTCATGAGCTCCCTTGCCCCCTCACCTTCATTTCCATCCCTTCAAGTCGGGTTCATCTCTATTCATCTGCCTTGACCACTCTTGACGCCCCATGTTTCAATCCAAAATTTCTACACCAAGCAGGATCATGTTTTCAATTGACACTGGTCTCTGTTCTGGGTACATCCAGCGCGAGCATTGGTAATTCCTCTCCTATTTCTCCTTATTCTGATGGTTCCATGATACAACACCATATTCACCATGTGTTCCAGAAAACCAAGCATGTGTACACCCAATGGTTTGCCAAAATCTAGCCCGACGCCTCCAGGAACGCCTTTGGCACTCGAACTGCCGCTGCATGACCTCATCACAATCGGGTAATTCGATCTCTCATTGAGGTGAATTCTATATAAAATAACCTTGTCTCAGCCATGTTCCCAACACCTACAAATATTTATGTTCAATTATTTCCTTTAGACCAGTAGCCTATCTTCAGGAATGCGCACGTCTTTGTCGTGATGTCTGCAGTGGGATGCTGAAATGTGTTCCGGTCTTGTTCAGCATGCATGACTAGAATTCCCCAATGATTCAAAGCTATTCCTTGATTTTTTTTTGGATGCACACATCATACCAGAGCATGTTCTGATAAGTACTTTCCATCTCTACCTGATTGTTCATCAAGATCATGTCCTATTCTCCCAGGAACACGAATGGCGTGTCAACTGCCGCTGCGCAGGTCCATCATGATTCAGCTCCTTGATCTGATTTCCCGCTTGCGTTCCATCCAATTCATCATGTTGAGATCATGTTCCTGATATATTTTCATATGATTGTTAAACTACTTCTTTGATTACTGCAGCCAAGCTACAGGAACATGTTTGTCTTTGCATGAATATCTGTTCTGCCATGCCTGAAATCTCTTCACCAATTGTAAGCATTTTGCTATTGTTTCCTTTGACTCGGGTTATAACAAACAACACCACTAAACTTACTGTTCCATCCTCTATAGGATGCCATCATCATATCATTTAGACATCATCGATGTCAATGTCGTCACTCCTTGCTATGTTTTTATCCACCTTGCACCATCACCCGTGGCAGCGAGGCTTTTCGCCATTGCATAAACCTTGGCGAGCTCCTTGTGCCCCGCTTCATATCTCGTGATTAGTCCCTATTGTTGCATATTATCCTTAGCATGTATGTTTGTTATTGATGTGTGTGAATAGATGTGCGCTTGAAAACGGGAGAAGGAATCATGAAGATAAAGTTAGACAATCGGTAGTCATAGAACAATAACATCATTTACGGCAAGTGTCCTTGATGGACCTTGTACCTATTATAATATTTATTATAGAAATACATGCTTGTGTCAATTGAATGGGTACCTATTGTTAGGGTTTCCCTAGTATGGCTTTATCCGTTTCCTTGTCGCCTTGAACTAGTTGGTTGGTTGTGGCTAGATAATGCTTAGGTTGCTTGTGGGATATTGGGTTAATATTAACCTTGATTAATGAACTGTGTCACTTCATGGATGAAATGGTAATTTCTGTTAGCAACATGGACTTAGGGATCTATGCAAGCCGAATAGAATGGATGTGGTGTCGTGGGCACATGGTTGGTAGTGGTAAGCTTGTTGTAGATCCTAGGAACCGGTTCTTGGAGTGGTAACCCAGGACGACAGTGCCATCATAAGGCTGCTATGGAACAGCTTGGCTGATTAATTAGGAGTTCTCCCAGTGTCGGTGCAACATTTTGGTGGAGCGGGGAATGGAAGTCAAGAAGACTGTCCTTGTATCCGAATGGCTCAAGAGGGGGCTCCTGGGGTGATGAGCTGCTTGTTGATGGGCTATCACTTATGGACGGGAGTGGAACCTTAGTGGCTAGCATGTACTGGGAGACCCTTTGTAAAAGCCTCGTAGTGATCTCCTGGCCGCACACCTAAGGAAGTATGCTAGTGCTTGGCCGGTATGGCAACATGGAGACTCTAGTCCACCTGGCAACAGGGGATGAAATCACGACTTGTGGGTAAAGTGGTATAAACTCTGCAGAGTATCAAACTGTCATGACAGCCATGCTCACGGTCAAGAGCGGCCTGGAATCCTCACAAGATTAGTTGGTTATGGGTTGGAATGGTTGAGAATGGTTGGATGGTGGATGGGATTGGACTTGGTTTGGATAGTACCCTATGCATTAATGGTTGGGATGACCTCACCTAGTAATTAGGATGCTTTCTGGAATTAAAAGCTCATGCTATAAACCCCATTAAGCCTTCCTTGTCTTTAGCCCCATGTCATCTTTTCCCCCACTTGCTGAGTACGGCACGTACTCACCCGTGCTATATACCACATTGTTGCTCCGCTACAGGAGAAGGATGGTACACTATGAAGACGATGGAGGAGACTAGGCATGCGGTCTTGGGGTTGACTTCCTGTGGGAGCTGAAGGACGCCAACGCTTAGTTTTTTCCACTGCAATGTAATCTTTTTCTTTTGACCTATGGGTCACCCTTATAATAGTATTATTGATTTAATAAAGATATTGTTCTTTTATCACAATAATTGTCCTGTGTGTGTGAAAACTTGATCCTAGGCACGCATACGGATGCATTCGGTTTCGGTTGTTGGAACCGGGTGTGACAGTCAGCGAATACACACTCTATAAGATGGTCAATGGAGTTTTCATCTTCATAGCCAATGGTAATGTCTGATGGGAGAGCAACATAATCACTGCCAAAAGTCTCTTCAGTACTATTACCAATCCAAAGAAGGTATTCGACAAACCATGGATCAGACTGGGCTCTCATATTTCGAGTTAGACTAATCTTCCTTATGTTCTCCCATAGATGTGACCTCAGCAAGGTCGCATCAGTAATCTGTGCCCTTGTGGCACGCGCTACAACCGGTAAAACTTGTCTAAAGTCCCCTCCAAAAGCAATAACCTTGCCACCAAATGGCCACGTGCAATCCATAATATCTTGCAGTGATCTATCTAGTGTCTCGACCGTTTGCCTCTTGGTCATGGCTACCTCATCCCAGATAATTAGCGAAGCACCACAGAGAAGATCAGCTGTATCGCTCCTTTTAGAGAAGTTGCACACGCTGGTATTTGTGATTTTGATTGGAATTTTAAATACGGAATAAGCGGTGCGTCCACCCGGCATGATTGCAACTGCAATACCTGACATCACGGTTGCAACAGCGATAATACTTTAGATTTGACTGTCGCAATTAGTGCCTTGTATAGGAAAGTTTTACCCGTTCCTCCTGGACCATCTACAAAAAATACATGGCCCCTCTTCATTCTTATATGTTCCATGATCAAATCATAGCCGCCCCGCTGCTCGGGGTTAAGTCTGTCAACACTGCAGAGATCTTCATTATTAACCCCTAGGTCATATTGATCACTTATCTCTCTGTTGAAATGTGCATGGCTGCTATCTGCATGGAGGCATTAGCAACCTTCAGTAAGCGTGGTTCATGGTTATATTAAATATTAACTAGCACATTCTTAATCAAATTAGAAACATACAAAGTAATGATGGAATAAATACAAAGGATAAAATAACTAAATATGAAACAAAGAAAGATTAGAATGTGAGTTGATACAATAAAAACTGACAATCCACCAAGTTAGCCAGTCACAGTCTAATCAAGTTATGTTTGAAATAGTGCTCCAAAATAATGGGACGAATAGCAATAAATAAAAGGATAACACACTAAAAAGTCCTACAAATAAGACGACTGAACTAAATAAAAGGATAACACCAAATAATTTATAACAATAAAATCACCTTCAGGATTAAGTTTAGGCAAACCACATTTAGAGATATCCTTTCCCATAGCACTAACAATTGAATAAATGTGGCGAAGAACCAATTGCTCCACAACCTTCGCACTGTTAATCCGGTTTGAAAAATCTTTAGACAGAGAAGTGTAATGCTTATCCCATAGTTCACGAATGTTTGTTGCCTCATAGAACACCATGATTATAGCAAAAAGCCTTATGAGAGAATAGGGCATTTCCACTTCGACGCCTCCTCCAAGCACTGGTCAAGCGATTTGTCCGTGTCCACTACACCAACAACCTCGCATGCCTCTCTGAAAGTTGCACATGGTATATTTCGAATAGTCCTGAGGTGGGTGAAAGAAGTGGCACCCCTCACATGATATAATAGTACACGCAAGTAGTACCTTTCACCCTCAGCAGGGTTAGTGTAAACCATCCGTCCTATTTGCTTTCTCCCATTCTTCCTTTTAACCCATATTTTGTCTATACTGTCCCACCTATATGACTTCAACATCTATATATACAACAACTTTCTAGCATTTGCGTCAAAACTATTCATCTGAAAATACTCGGTGAGCATAGATTTTTGTAATTTTTCATGTTTAAGAACCTCCTACAGGTCATTTTGGTTTGAAAGCAACCATATGCATGCCAGGGAGGTGCACTGTGAGTTGTAGGACAGCTGGTGAAACCTGCATCAGTTAAAAAAATGGCATAACTGATTATGCTAGGGTTGGGTGTTGCACAAGATAACAATATAGATATATAGTTAAGACAAGATAACATCACAAATATTATTGACATCCAAATTTTAATTAAGGGATTGATATAACAGCCGGTTACCTGATATAAAGGAAATGCATATAGCGTATATGCTGACTCTGATGGCATCACAACACGGGCATTTCTATATTGTTTGATCTCATTTATAACCTTATCTTTATTTTTAGTATTGCCTTCTGGACCAGATTTCCCGTCTGTCTTTGTTGTTGTCACCCTTTTAGAGTGAACATTTGTCTCTGATTGATGCAGAGCATAGGAACCCCCATCCGGACCCTTAAAATATATTTGTACAAATACTTAATTGCTTTGATACTTGAGCAAATTTCAACGTTTATGTGGTAATTGTATATCATCAGCAGGGCTGGGTTGTAAGGAACAACCCACCTGTTATTTAATTTTTATCGTCTTGCCACAATGACTTGTCCATCATCCCTTCTTCTATAGATGGGATATGAATCTTGACCCTGTTGTGTGGAGTTGCAGAACTGACGAGGATATCGAAAGCGACACTTGCCATCGATCATGCATTGCCATCTCCTATTCAGATTTCCACATGGTCTGTGCATCATATGCTTGCAAACAAGATCATGCAAAACTGGATACTTCTTCTTGTCAGGGATTTTAGCAGATATATATTTATCATAATTGTCAGGGCTGCTTAGCTTATATTTTTCTGCCATGACTAATAAGAAGTGTTCATTTGGGAGGCCTCTTTTCTGAAACTCAGTTACATGTGCATACACTGCTACCTCTCTAAAATATTTCTTCTTTGTCAACCGATCATGCAAATCACAAAGCTTAGCCCTGTAAACCATGCCACCACCTCTCGATGATCTTGAGGCGTCTGTCTAGGTAGTAGTTCTTCAAGGATCTCTAGCCAGTAGGGGTTGCAAGTCATTGTGATAAAATAGTTTGGCTTGCCATAACGTTGTACCAATGTCATTGCATCAAGGAATCGTGCTTGCACATCACGATCGCCGCACGGGAAAGACATAGGGAGGACGATTCTCTTTCTAGCCTTTGAGGCTCGATACTCACCCGCCACGAGCGTGTCAACAATACCCTAAGCAAAACAGAACACATATTTTTGCATGTCGAGAGAGGTTGTGAATATTCTTTCAACATAGCGACTAATTTCTTACTTGATATAGGTCAGCTCTGATGAGATTTTGATGTGCAGGCAATGAGTACCAATCCAGCCTCATTGATTCAACTTTAACATAGGTGTCAACAAGAAATTGTTAGAGCAGCCTTCCACCGTAGAACAGTACATTAAATTCATTAGGCCTAATTTGCAGCTTGTAACAATAATATTCTCTAGCCGCGACATACTTCCTAGTTCCACTTGTATATACAAAACATTGACAGACATAAATAAATAATTTTCATAGTGAATTAGATTAGATGTATAATGACGACAATGTTCAAACTTCCATGGTATACCTGTTTCTACTTCATTGGTTTCCTCATCACCATCCTCACCATCATGGTCCGTGATACAATCATCCTCACCTACATGAAAAACATATTAGCACAATATGGAAAATTGTTGCTTTGCAATCTAAATAAATTAGGTGGCATATACAACCAACCGTGCTGATAATATCCCGATCCTTCATAATTACCAGTGTCGATGCTCAAGACCGGCAGTAAATATATAGGGCTATGTCGAGACCAAGAACTACGATGGTTACACAAGACGCCGAATTATACAGGTTCGGACCCTCTCAATGAGAGTAAAAACCCTATGTCCTGTGTTCTATATTGTATTAATTGTCACGAGATGTTGTATCTAAATTGCCTCTCCCCTCGATGGGGGGTACCCTGCCGCCTTATATATCCGGTCGACAGGGGGGTACAAGCAGAGTCCTAGTCGTACTCTATAAGGATTCTATATAGCAAGTCTAATCTTTCTTGACTTGCACTCCAAGCCGAGTCGGTCGGCTTCCTTGTTGATGAAGTACCCGGTCGGCCACCGACTTAGCCTTGTATGAGGATACCCGTAAAGCAAGTATCCCACAGCAGCCCCCAAGTGCTTTCTGATTTTGAGCTTTGATTCTCTGAATAATCTAAAGATCATAAATTAGGAAGACCTCGTTATCGAAGTTTCTGATAGATCTGGTGCACCGGTTAGGTGCACCTGATTAGGTGTAGCCTCCGACTCTTGTATAATTTGGAGACTAACAAATAATACAAGAGTCTAATTGTATTAGCTCTTATTAATTTGTTTACAGATATTCAAACCATCAAGTTTGAATCTTTCAGACCTTTGGTTATCAAACCCTTAGGTCCTATTGCTAAGTGACCACTTTGCCGACCGATCATCAAACCGGCCGAGTGGCACATATTATTTCCTAGTGATGGGTCGGTCGGAATTCTAGTCATATTCAGTATTAAGCTAAATGACTTTTGTCAAAATATAGCTTTTCCCTGACTCCAATCATCCGTTTAAGTCCAAATTTGGTAATTACGGTTATTTGACTTTAGTCAGTACCATAACCTTTGAACTTGTACCATATGACCATCAAGTCCTTTGCCACATGATCATCAAATCACATAGATATGGTGAAATAATTCTCGGGTACTTCTCATCAAAGAAGCCCCCGAGTCTTATTTTTCTGGGTTTCTAACCCTAATGGGCTTAAGCCCTTAATTAACCTCTAAGTTAATATTAGGGTCGCACTATAGTATGGCCCACCCTAGCCTATGGGACCCTTATGTCAAAAAAGGCAAGGGTATAAAAGGCTGCACCTGGTTGACCTTCAGTCCACGCCGCATCTACCCGCGAACTCTTTGTCTTCCTTGCGCCTTCTCTGCTCTCGTGACTCCTCTGTTTTTCCGGCTAGGGTTAGCTTTCTCGCTTCCGGCCACCACAGATCCCGCCACATTTAGCCCATGAGCTTTGGCGAAGTTTTTCGAACTCCTTCACCGCGTCCAATCCTGTTCGTGATGGGTCGCAAGAGGACTTCCATTTCAATCCTAGCTTCTTCCGCCGTCACTGCCGCCGCATCGTCCTCGTTGAAAGTCGACATCCCGGAGCCACTTCGGGAGTTCTTGCAGAGCAGCCTTTCATAGGCTGATATGAACAAGATGGTGGTGGATGGCGTCCTTCCAGAGCAGGCTCGGATCGACTGGACGGTACCTCACGAATCCTGCCCCATCCCCATTCATCGGCAGATCATATTGTTTCGCTCATTCTTTGAGCATGGCTTTGGAGTTCCCTGTTGCAGTTTTTTGCGCGGGCTTCTTTTTTTCTATGAGATTGAGCTTGTCAACCTCAATCCCAACTCCATTCTTCATATTGCCATCTTCGTACATTTGTGTGAAGCTTTTCTTGGCATTCTCCCCCATTTCGATCTCTTCTGCCATCTGTTTGTCCTCCGACCGCTGCCTACCAAGGAAAACCAAGTGGCCATAAGCGGCGTCGGCATCCAGTTACGCAAGAAGGAGGCCTACATCAATGTCCCATTGAAGACCGGAAACAAGAATTGGAAGGATGAGTGGTTCTATTGTGACAACCCTCCCCCTATTCTTACCAACTTCACTGGTGCAAAGGCTATTCCCCAAGCGCATTGGATAGAAAGGCCCGATCCGACCGATCCTCAAGTGGTCGCTCTGCTCAAGAAAATTACCGATCTGAAGGCTGAAGGCATCGATGGCAACACAGTTGCCAAAAGCTTTATCATCCGACGAGTTCAGCCCCTGAAGCTTCAATGTCACCCGGCATGGGACTATGTTAATGAGGATGAGACCAGGGAGGTGCCGGATCCACCAAATGGCAAACTCCGTCGAAGACGTTTGTTGAAGATATTTGAAGGGGAAATCCTTCAGGACCATTCTTTGGTCAAAAAGGCGTATAACAAGGGCACAATGCGAGCCTGAGTAAGCCTCAGTCTGCCTTTAGCTATCCCTTGTTATCCTATCTTGATGTTGTACTCAATGTTTTGATTTTTATGCAGGTGCTGGATACTTATGTATCTCATCCCCCGCTCCCTCAGACCGATACTGAGGGACCTGATTATGTCAAGAAGACACCACTGACCGGCACTGGGGGTTCAAGTTCCTCCACCAGCGCTCGGCCAGTCAGCGTCACTCCCGTCGTTACTCTTGCCTCCCTTGACAAGCTCCAGAAGCAGACTATCGCGCATCGACGTCAATATGTGGGGGACCAGGACGTCGATGAAGAAATAACTGCCGCAGATGCTGGTCAACCTGCTCCTGCAACCTCCAACCGACCTTCAGACCGACGGAGCCCCCGAGCCCAACTCAGAGGTCAATAGAAGAGGTAGTGCAGACTGGCAAGACTGACCAGCCCTCTCAAAAGAGGAAGGAGACTGATTTTCAGTCGACTTCTTCAAAGAAGAGGCTATGCTGGATCAAGCTCAAGAAGGCTCCCAGGTTTAATCTTTAAACCCTATACTCCTTGTCTCTTATTGCTGATCTCAACATTTCCTGATCTCTTTCTTTTTTTTCTTGGCAGTCGAACAAGTGATTCTCAGAGTGCTCAGGGATCTGAGGATACTCGGTCTGAGCTCCCACCTCATCCGACTGGCGTGTCCCATTCGATTGGCAAGTCTTCAAACACGCCGACCGAAGTGGATAAACCGTTTGAAAAGACGATTCCTGCCTCCACTCCCGAGCCTCTATCTCAGACCACTCCAACTAATATCTCTTTGCCTCGTGACAAAGGTAAAGGAACTCTTCCTGTAGATATGCTTGGTCGGCCTGAGGTGGATGATGTGGAGATTTTGCACCAACACCGGGAGTCCAGCAAGGTAACTCAACATTATGCTTTTACCTTGCTTCGCTCTCATCTTTTAGCTCATTTATCATCTGCATATCAGAAAGTGTATGCTCTTGTGGAGCGAAAGCAGGCTAGAGTGGAATATCTTGAAGCCGAAACTTTTGGTATGTCCTTGGTTGCCTAATCTTCTTGTCTTTATGTTTTAGACTAACTTCTTATTTGTCTTGCTAGTCACCGGTCAGCAGCTCTCCAAGGCCCTAGAGGAAAACAAGAAGCTGTTGACCGACCGACAAGAGATAAACAAGGTCTTAGACCAAGTTCGTGCAGACCTGGCTGGTAAGTTTTCCTACCGTCCATATTTAAGCAATCTGCTGACCACTCTAACGCTAAAAGCTTTACTTTTAGCTCGCGATCAAAAAATCACCGATCTGGAGAAGTTGACTTCCAACCAGCAGAGGTTCGTTGACGCCTTGAAAGTTGAGAAGGAAAGCCTCTCCAAATTGGTTGAAGACCAGAAGACCGAGATCACTCGGCTGTAGGAGGAGCTGAAGGGGACTGAAGCGAAGATAGAGGAGGCTAAGACTGTCTCCAAATCTTTCAAATGTAAACTTGCCAGTAAGCCTTCGACTTCTTCCTTCTGCTTGATTCTTCTGTTGATCATACTGACCAATAATTATTATTTGCAGCTCTATCTTATGCCGCTCGGCAAGCAATGAACTATGTTCATGCTAAACGAGTGGAGCAGACTGGTCACTCTCTGGACTACTTGTTGGAGCATGCATCAGAAGCCATTGCTCATAACACTCGGCGAGTGGCGACCGAAGCCGGGAGTCAAGTGCTGGCGATTTGCCAATCCTGGTCTCCTGCTCTGCCATTGGACAAGATCAAAGAGGGCTTTAACACCGACCTGACCGACGACCAATGTCAGCTGCTCCTAGATTCCATGCTAGAGACTTCCCAGGCCTTGGTCGAAAATATAGAAATCAATCCGACCGTGCCGACTCCCCCAGCAACTCCATAGGTCGAACTTCGGGCTGACTCTTCCTCTCCTTCAAAGGAGATATAATCCTGTAATATTGTAAAACATTAGTAGTGTTTTTGTAATGGTACTTGTATATAAACTAATCTTATGCTTTAATAGCTTTAGAAGTTTGACAAAGATATCATTGACATGTTTCTATCAAGAGAAACAAGGATTGCATCGGTCTGCCATAACATATTAGGTTGTAACCCGTAACCGCGTAACAAATAGAATCAACCAATCGACACATGACCTCTCACACTTTTGGCTCTGGGTTTAGTGTAGTGGTAGTCTGATGTGCAGCACAAAGTATTTAACCATGATGTATAAGCGTAAGACCAAAAATAATAAAGACCAAAACTCAAGATCTCATGATAATAAGTTGGTCAAAAAATAGGCCAAAACCAAAATATGGTTAGACCGAGATGGGACATTATTGCTAGCCCCCTGGCTCGATTGTTTAATAATATAAATTAAGGAATCGAGACAAATATAGAATGAAAATCATCAGAAAATCTTTCATTAAAAAAGACCAAAGTTTCATTCATAAATAATGTATAAATACACAAAATAATAGCTAAGTATAGAAACGTCATAGCTGATTTATGTTTCAGGAGTTTGGAGTATCATCGCCGTCTTCATACATCAATCGGTAAGCCCCCGGGCGAGTGACTTCCTTCACTACGTACGGTCCTTCCCACTTCGGAGAGAGCTTATGCTGATTCTTTGTCGATTACACTCGGTGAAGCACTAGGTCTCCAACTTGAAAGTGGCGATTGCGGACGTTCTTATCATAGTAACAATGCAAGCCTTGTGGGTAGAGTGCCGACCGAAATAGAGCGCGATTACGCAACTCCTCTACCGCAATCAAATCAATCTCTCTGTTCTCCTCAGAAAGCTTTTCATCGTACGCTTGAACTCGTGCCGAGACAAGACTGACCCCAATCGGCAACATAGCTTCTGAGCCATAGACCAATGAAAAAGATGATTGTCCAGTAGCCCGACTGGTGTTTGTCCGAAGCCCCCAAAGGACTGAAGGCAACTCTTTGACCCACCGACCGGCATAAGGTTTGAGTCTGTCAAATATCCGCGGCTTTAATCCTTGAAGAATCATACCATTGGCCCGTTTGACCTGCCCATTGCTTTTTGGATGAGCCACTGATGCAAAGTGGATCTTTATTCCCATCTCATCGGCAAAGTCCCGGAACTCCACTGAAGTGAATTGAGTGCCATTATCGGTAATGATATCATGAGGAACTCCAAACCGAGTGAATATATCTTTGACAAACTTGATCGTCTTCTTGGATGTAATCTTGCTGACCGGCTTCACTTCAATCCACTTGGTGAATTTGTCGATAGGAACAAACAAATGAGTGAACCCTCCTGGCGCTTTCTTGAAAGGACCGACAATATCAAGCCCCCAAACAGCAAAAGGCCAAGTCAATGGTATCATGTGAAGTTGCTGTGAAGGCACATGTGTCTGTTAAGCGAAGAATTGGCAACCCTCACACTTCCGAACAACTTGGTGTGCATCTTCAACCGCCGTGGGCCAATAAAACCCTTGCTAGAAAGCTTTGCCGACCAAAGTCCTAAAAGCTGCATGATTGCCGCATATTTCCGAATGAATCTCTTCTACCAACTTCTGACCTTCAGGAATTGAGATGCATCGCATCAAAATATTGGAACCACCCCTTTTGTAAAGTTGGTCGCCCACCAACAAGTATCCTCGAGATCGGATCTCTAATCTTTGCTACTCATCAGGATCCGAGGGCAGCGTTCCCTTATCCAAATAATGAATGAGTGGGTCGCGCCAGTCGGTCTTGGAGACGTCATCGTCAACAAGATCAGCAACAATACTCATCAACACGTCCGACCGGGGAGAAATTGTTGGGGAATCCAGAACATGTAGGAAAACACCCGGCGGTACTGCAGATCAAGATGATCCTATCTTGGCTAACTCATCAGCCGCCTGATTATTATCTCGGAGAACATGTGTGAACTTCAATCCATCAAACTTGTCTTCGAGTTTTCACACTTCTTGGCAATAAGCACTCATGTTGTCATCTACATAATTCCAATCCTTGGTGACCTGATTAATGACCAAGGCCAAATCTCCAAATATGTCGATGCGCTTAATGCCGAGTGACACAGCAATGCGTAGACCATGTAGGAGAGCTTCATATTCCGCAGCATTATTAGACGCGCGAAACATGATTTGAAGGACGTATCGAAGCCTTTCTCCAGTAGGCGAGATAACTACAACTCCCACACCTGCCCCTTGTAATTGAAGGGAACCATCAAAGTACATTTTCTACTACTCGATATCTTGGGCAGTAGGAGGATTTTGAATCTCTGTCCACTCGGCAACGAATTCAGCTAACGTTTGTCCCTTTATAGCCGACCGAGGCACGAACGTAATAGTATACTGACCAAGTTCGACTACCCACTTGGCTATTTTTCCTTCAGCTTCTCGGTTATGTAACACCGTCCCGAGTGCAAAAGATGTCTGAACTTCAATTGGATGAGCTTGCAAATAGTGCTTCAACTTCCTCGAGGTGATCAATAATGCATATAACAACTTCAAGATCTGCTGGTACCTTGTCTTAGAGGCGCTGAGAACCTCGCTCACAAAGTAGACCAGATGTTGTACTTTTTTCACATGTCCCTCTTCTTCTCGGTCGACTGTCAAAACAGTACTCACAACCTGGGTTGTGGCCGAGATGTAAAACTGAAGTTTTTCTCCTGGTTCCGGAGGCACCAACACTGGAATACTGCTGAGATGAATCTTTAATTCGTCTAGTGCCGACTGCGCCTCCTCAGTCCAAACAAAGCCATCCTGCTTTTTAAGCAATCGGAAGAGTGGTAACCCCCGAACCCCCAATCGGGAAATAAAGCGACTCAAGGATGCCATGCATCCAGTCAACTTCTGAACGTCCCTTTGAGAATTAGGTGGCTTCATATCAAGGATTGCCTTGATTTTATCTGGGTTAGCCTCTATACCTCGTTTCGAAACGATGTAACCGAGTAACTTCCCCGATGGAACCCCAAAAACACATTTTTTAGGATTTAGCTTCATTGAATAATGTCTCAGATTGTCAAAGGTTTCTACTAGGTCAGAGAGAAGTTCTTCGACTTTCCGAGTCTTGACAATGATGTCGTCAACATACGCTTCAGCGTTCTGACCGATCTGAGTGGCAAGGCAGCGTTGAATACCTCGATGGTAAGTCGCGCCAGCATTTTTTAGACCGAACGGCATAGTGATATAGCAATAGGCACCAAAGGGTGTTATAAAGGAAGTCTTGATCTGATCTTTGACTCTTAGTGGGATCTGATGATAGCCTGAATAGGCATCCAGAAAGCTTAAAAGCTCACACCCGGCTGTCAAATCTACAATCTGATCAATACGAGGAAGGGCGAAGGGGTCTTTTGGGCAGACCTTGTTGAGATCGGTATAATCAACACACATCCTCCACTCTTTATTCTTTTTAGGTACAAGGACTGGATTTGCTAACTAGTCGGGATGATACACCTCCTTTATAAACTTAGCTTCTAACAATCTAACTATCTCCTTCTTTATAGCATCCTTGCGATCTTGCGCAAATCTTCTAAGCCTTTGGCTAACGGGGGTAGCCCCTAGAGGTACCCTTAACACGTGCTCAATTTTTTCCCTAGGAACTCCCGGCATGTCAGATGGTTTCCATGCAAAGATATCCCTATTTTCCTGGAGGAAAAGAGTGAGCGCGAGTTCCTATTTTTCATCAAGGTTGACCCCAGAATAAGTCACCTTATCGGGGTCCTCAGGATCGAGCGAAATCTCCTTGGTTTGGATGTCATCGGTCTGGATCTTGTCCCT
The DNA here is from genome assembly GCA_032690845.1 of Eleusine coracana subsp. coracana. Classification (NCBI taxonomy): domain Eukaryota; kingdom Viridiplantae; phylum Streptophyta; class Magnoliopsida; order Poales; family Poaceae; genus Eleusine; species Eleusine coracana. The sequence goes on from CM064430.1 coordinate 7,037,129, forward strand.
GGTAGGTTTCTTTGTCGGAACCTCTGTTCCAGTCTACCCCTCTATACCGACTGCCTTCTGGATCTCCTTTTGATCTGACAGCATCAACTGTTTAGTAGCCATCTCACAACTCTGCACATCGTAATTAAAAGAATTCCAAAGATCAGAGTGGAGGGAGATTATTCCGTTCGGGTCTGGCATCTTGAGGGTGAGATACGGATAGTGCGGAACGGCCATAAACCTGGCCATCGTCGGTCGACCGATGATAGCATGGTATGCTGACTCGAAGTCTGCCACCTGGAAGAGGATACGCTCTGTCCTAAAATTATCACGGGTGCCAAAGGTGACTGGTAGAGTGATTTGTCCAATTGGGACTGAAGTCTTGCCAAGCACAATCCCATGAAAGGGTGAAGAACTCGGTTGGAGGTCACTGATTGACAGACCAAGCTCTTGAAGGGTCCTGGTGAAGATTAGGTCCAAACTGCTTCCTCCATCGATGAGTACTCTGTTGAACTTCACCTCCTTCATAGTCGCAGCAAGCACCAATGGGTAGCAACCTGGTTTTGGTAGATGTTTTGGATGGTCCGACCGATCAAAGGTGATTGGCATCTCAGACCACCTCATGTACTGAGGCGTAGCTGGCTCCACCGAGTTAATCTCTCGAAGCTCTAACTTTTGCTTGCGCTTAGATGTATAGGCATCCGGGCCTCCGAAGATGAAGTTTACTTCTTTACGGGGCTCCTGGAACTCTCCTGAATCATCCTTGTCATCATCACCCTTAGGCTTGTCTTTGTTCCTGTTGTTGCGCCTCGGGGGATCTTTGGCCACCTTGAGCGCAGCTATTGCAAAACCTTTCAGATAATAGCAATCCTTTTCTTTGTGGTTTTCCTTAGGGTGCCAAGGGCAAATGCCACTCAGCAACTCATCAGTAGATGGCTGGTTCGTCCGAGGATTCTTTCGAAACCGATCCACTATGTTGACAGCATTGTCAGGTTTTCTCTTCTTGTCCTTCTTGGAGGACTGAGGCTTGTCCGACTGCTTCTCCTTGCCCTTTCCTCGGATATCATCAAGTGCAGACTCTCCTGATGCATACTTATCAGCAATCTTGAAGCACTCTTGAACGGTGAGCTTGAGATCAAGGTTCCTCCGACCGATTTCCCGGACCAGATCGTCGCTACGAATTCCACCCAGGAAGGCAGTAATGATTTGCTGATCAGGGACATTGGGGATCTCAGTCTTCTTTCTACTTGATCCGAATGAGGTCGAAGTGGTTGCCCGGTCGGTTGCAAGTTGCTTGGAAACTTTCTATGAGTTTCCTGTTGAGGTCTCCCCAAGATGTGACTGACTCCTCAGGTAGAGATGTGAGCCATATCCGAACGGCAGGATCTAAGCAGACCGGAAGGTAATTAGCCATTACGTAGGAATCACCTCCAGCCGATCGGATCGCCATACTATAGAGTTGTAACCACTCTCGGGGGTTGGTTTGTCCATCATATTTTTCGATGGGAACCGGCTTGAATCCTTTCAGCCATCGAGCAATGCGAAGCCGAGGGACGTAAGCCTTGATGTCATCGATCTCATGATCAGTCGGCGTTGGTGACCGCCTTTATCGGTCTAGGGACGTAATTGGGCTACGTCGGTGGCGTGGGCCAACATCCTCATCATGACGACGTCGTTTGTCGTGGTTGTCTCTTGGAGGAGGATTCTGACGATCATCCTGTTGGTTGTCCCGTCGGTCTTCTCGTCGGTCATCCCATCGGTCTTCCCGTCGGTCATCCCATCGGTCTTCCCGTCGGGCATCCATCCTTTGTTCACGTTGTTCTTCCTCATAGTGTCGGTTGTCCCGAGCGTGCTCCTCGTGGTGAGAGTTGATGGTGTCTCGTCCATCATGGAGGCTGAGAGAATTTCTCAAGTCTTCGCGCCTTCGCCGACCCTAAGGAGATACATGGCTGGAACTTATGACCGACTGAGACTTTGCAGCATCTTGTGTTGCTGCGGCCTTAAGCATAGCCACCGCCTTGTGCATAGCAGGAGTTTGATAGTGGGCATCAACCATTAAACTGTCAAGCAATGTCTTGGCCCCGGTGATGTTGTTCTGTGGGGTGTGGTAGACCTTAACACCATCCACTTCAAGGTCAGGGCCAAGATCCAGTCAGCGTGCATTACGCGATCCGCGCGACCCTCTTGGTCGACGGTAGTGACCGACCGATAATTCATCAGCTGGCGGGTTATCATCCTGTCGGCCTCCTTCAACCGGCTAGTTTTGGAGACCCCTGGCTGGATTCCCTTCTTCTTTAGCATCTGGATCCTCATCCTGGTTTCCAGCTGCAGGATCTACTATATCCACCATGTTGACTGTATGGGGATACGAGTAGGTCAATCCGATCGTGTCCTCATCAAAAGACCAATCTAACGTCGAGTCATATCCGAAGGAAGAGTCTTTCTGCTCGGATCCGAGTGGGATCAATGCAGGGATAATGTCAGATGGACTCGGTGATCGCGCCATGGGATTGGCTGCGGTCGGGTTTGATCTGTAGTCGTTCAGACCTAGGACTCCATTATCGCCGACCATGAAGTCGAGCGATCTAAAAGAGATCTTGAAGTCCGGCGAGTATTGGATGATGGGAAGTTCGGCCATCGTAGTCGACGGAGAATCCCGACGAGCCTTGTCCCCTTCCTGGCACGCCAATTGTCGATGCTCAAGACCGGCAGTAAATATATAGGGCTACGTTGAGACCAAGAACTACGATGGTTACACAAGATACCGAATTATACAGGTTCGGGCCCTCTCAATGAGAGTAAAAATCCTACGTCCTATGTTCTGTATTGTATTGATTGTCACGAGATGTTGTGTCTAAATTGCCTCTCCCCTCGATGGGGGGTACCCTGCCGCCTTATATATCTGGTCGACAAGGGGGTACAAGCAGAGTCCTAGTCGTACTCTATAAGGATTCTATATAGCAAGTCTAATCTTTCTTGTCTTGCACTCCAAGCCGAGTCGGTCGGCTTCCTTATTGATAAAGTACCCGGTCGGCCACCGACTTAGCCGTGTATGAGGATACCCGTAAAGCAAGTATCCCACAACCAGCATCTAAATCAATCTCTCCTGTAATTAATGATACATGATTAAAATTTAGAAATTAAACAAAATTTGTCTTTAACAATATACTTTGGAATACTTTTGCACGTGTCTTAACAACTTGTCTTAGTGCACAAAATAATATTGTCTGCAAATAATATAATAATGTAACAATATAATATGCAATAGTTACCTGTGATGCTATCAACGCATATAGGATCAGAATTGTCATCACCAAGACCATCATATAGAATTTTCTTATTCCACCTAGCTTCCCCGTTTGGAAAGAACAAAGGGTATGACAAGGGATCATAGCATCCGAAATATGCCCTAATATATTGTGGGCTATTAGACAGACCATATACCATGATGCTCCTCTCAAACATCTTTCTCGGATCACTTCCGTTCTCCCAGATAGCATCGACCTGAGAAACTGTTGGTGCATTATACCTCCTCTGATCCACATTTATATCAGTGTTAAGCTCGATCCGGTATTCATCCAGGTTAGACACAGAACGAGATGTTTGAAAACACAAACATAAGGATTATCAGAGAGAATATCCAATATTTTCTTGACAACTTCTTGATCCAGACCTGGAGACCTTATCAATCTGTGCTCAATGGTTTCATCGGTGTCATAAAAGTATAGTTGTTGTGCCTTGGACCCCTATCTCCAGGAACCAACTGGTCAAGATGATGATATACGCTCCCATGCACTCTAAAAGTATAAACACCGGACCCCACAAGCATGTTATACCTACGATCTAGTTTAGCTCCAAGACTGGTGAAGGAAAAGTGTGAATTAAAGTACCTTATGTTCTTATGAAAATAGATTGCATCTTGGTCATTCTGACTGGTAAAAAGACGCTTTAACTCATTGGGAATGTCAGGAATATGTATTTTAACTTTGCCTTGTCTGCAACAGAATGACTTGCCCTCTCCAGGGAAGCGCTTAGCACCATAAAAAACACATGGCTTTACCTTTCTGAGAACATTATGCTTTTTCGGTAAATTATGATATACATGGTTGAAAGGATCATGCGCTCTTGCGCCTGGCCTGTCCTCTTTGTAGGACATGTATCAGGCCTCTACACTCATTGAAAAAAAATTACACTTCTAAAGAAATGCTCAGTTATGTCATAGTTAATACAATGTACTATGATCAGCAGGACAGTAGTTACCTCCACCATTAAACAACCTTTCCTCCTCATCTTCATCTGACCCGGGCTGAACACAATCGAGCGGATTCATGCAATCCAACTCCTCTTCTATATGTTCGAGCACATTATTATGCCGTTTGAGAAATAATGCTTAAAAGAATCTGGTAATGAGCAGCTACGTATCTTCGATGTGTTCATTTGCATCTTCGGGCTCCCAAAGACCTGAATCAAAAGCCATTCTTACGGTCTGACCCGGCTGCGGGGGATGTGAGCACTGTGTATCATGCAACATGATTAGTATAGGTGACGTGATCAGAAAAATGATGCAAAATAACATGCACATGCAGGGAGAGTATAAAGATCACCTGGTGAATTGTGTCGTCCTCCTGGTTTATTCTTTGCACAATATGTCTCTTGATACGTCCGGTTTTTTTTTTTTTTGCACGAATGGTACTTTTTTTCATGCTCCGACATTTGAGCATATGCCTTTGCTTTGACGCCTTGCTGGCTGGAAGAGCAAGACCAAAATAGTAGGTAATATTTCCATTAGGTAGGCAACACTCACCGTTTTCATCCACATCTGTGTTAACACTGGCGTTTAACTGCTCTTCTCGCTTTCTTTATCGATAAGCCTGTTGATATTCACATTTTTTCTGACGTCTAGTTGCCAACGCCAAGTCTGCTTGAGTAACACACTCAGCTTGGCTTCCAGTGTCATGAAGTTAAGAAGGCAAAGAATCCAGGTGTGTCCCCCTTCTTAGCCATCCATCATCTTCCTCGTCAGTTTGCCCATCCCCATTTAGTACGGTATCACAGGTAATCTGTGAATGTTGAGTTGGATCTGCATCAAATCAAATGGGTGAGCCATGGATACGGCCATGATCAAAAGTGAAAAGAAAAACAAAGAATTGCTTCATGTCGATTGACACCTTGTTTAGGGTCAGACCCGGCCAACTTTTTTGACGACGTGAAACCTTGTTGATTTTCCTTATCAGCAGTAGCGGCGTTTGATTTTCTCCTCTCGCGAAGTCTCTTCGCTCGCTCCCTACCCTGCTGGCATCTTTTGGCAGAACCATCGTCCGTCTCTTCTGGGTTGGCGTCTAGTCGGGCACACTTTGGATCAGCTTCGAAAACAAGGGATAGAATGGTTAATAAAAACAAATAAAAATTGCAACTTAAACCACTTTGAACGACATTTGTTAAGTCGATCAAAGGTCTCCATTTCAGTGCGCGCCTAATCTTGCTGTTCGGATTCCCGTCCTCTTGTAACGTTAGGTCGATCAAAGTCCTGACTGAACTTTCCATTGTTCTGAAGAAACAAGATCACAGAAAATAAGTGCATGTAAAACATTATAAGATCAGCCGAAGAAATAATTACAAGTTTAGTGATAATTAACCTTATAAATCATAAGAAATTCTTGGAGAATTTGGTTGATTGATCTTGTGCGCTCAATATAATCAACTTTCTCAGGGTTTAAAAACCAACAAAAATCCAAAGTGTGAATTGAAGTATCATATTACCTGAGGATATTAGTTGTGAATCTTAAATATAAACAATATAAACATGTGGGATATATATATCAAGGATACCTTATCACTCGGATATATTGCCGACTGGGTCAGGGTCCATTAAAGATAAAGCCCATGAAGATAACTACTCGGATTATTACTTGGAGTACACGACAAGTCAATATTAGAGATAGAAAGTTAGAAATAGAATCCTAGTCGGAATCATGTTGTAACCGACTAGCACACTTACCATGTAACCTTGCCCCCCGGATATATAAGGAGGGGAAGGGGTTCTTTCATAGACAACCCACATAATACATCACAGAATAAAGGGCGTAGGGTTGTTATCCTTTGGGAGGCCCGAATCTGTCTAAACCTTGCATTTTGTGTGTCCATCGACTCTCGGTCTCGCGCATGCCTCTACCAATAAACAAGGATCATGATACCAATAAACAAGGATCATGGATAGCCCTATGATCCACTACCGATATTAGTATCGACAGTTGGCGCGTCAGGAAGGGGCAACGCTGAGATCGGCTTGTCGAGTTCGATGGCCGAACTTTTGAAAAAGATGGATCTTCATCGACATCAATCAAGCCGAGGCAACAACTCATGGCGGCGATGCGTTATGTTGTCTAGCGGTGATTGATTCACATCCGCGAAAGGCGGTGATGCGTTATGTTGTCTGGCGGCGATTGATTCACATCCGCGAAAGTTAATTTTCCAAAGCAAGTTTTGATTTCGTGCCTGTATATGAAAGCAAGAACCGAGTTGCGTATTAGCATCATCATTGCATCCACGTGCGTTGGCAGGGAAGCCTTTCTCCTTTTTATTCTCTTTCTTGTTAATATATTTCATATGTGCTGATTATCTGGATTAGTGGAGATTCACGTGATCTGATTTTGTATGAACGTGAGCAATATGGAGTTGGCACCGATAGCGACGACGCGACGCTGCTAGATCGATTGTGACCTGTCGCATCACACGATGTTAGCGGGTCAATTATTGAAGTGAACTCGCCGAGTTCGGGCTGCCAAAGACGAACACATTTACACGCCTTCCGAGTGGCTTAGATCGTGATCAGTGGAGATTCACGTGAAGAAGACGGCTCGACCGATTGGTCACTCGATGATTCGTCTACGTGTTGGACAACAAAGGAAGTTTCTTTCTTTTGTATTCTTTCCTTATTCTATCTGGTATATTACATATATCATCCTACACCAATCGGATCAGTGAGATCTTAACTCCTTCCATATTATTTTATTCCTAATTAGTCTGATTAGCCGATTTCTTATCACTTGATGATTTTGTGCATGGACACGAGCTGCTTGGAGACCAGCTCGACTTTGCATGTGCCAAGTAATTCGTGGCATGATCGACGATGCAGCGGACAATGAGCAGAGACTGGTGGAAGTTAAATCCCACGACAAGGACTCAGTGTATTTGGTTACTTGACTGAACACCGAGCTAAGACCGATCGGTCAGAACGATGCTGCTGCGATCTCGTTGAAGAAGGACTCCAAGACACATGCGTGTCGCACCAGGAAAGACTCTTTTTACCTGCCAATGTATTATTGTTTTATTATTTGATCTCGCATATTAATTAATCTGAGTAGCAGAATACTCATCGGATGATTAATTTTCTTATATGTACGAGAGTTGCACGGAGGACGGCTTCATCGTCGTCTACTTATACTTTTACTCTAACTTTGCGTGTGCCGGGCTGTGCAAGCGATACTACGTATCGAGTTCACAGCAAGATTGACGGCGCTGGTGGAGGAAAAGCTAAAAAAGGAAGATAGCGACCATACATCTGGGAGGGATGTGTCGCCAACAACATTGATCAACGCCATCACCCAACCATTTAATGTATGATTGTCGGCGTGGCTTATCGATGCGGCAATCGGACGACTCGGTGACTTGGCACGCTGCCGAGTGATTTGATCCTTTGACTCATGGCTTTCATGCATGTTGCTGACTCGTCAAGGTTTTTCACTTGTCAGGGAAGCTTCGGTCTTTTTTGTTCTCTTATTATTTTATCTCATACTATTTATTAATCAATCCGATTAGTTCATATGTTGAATAATCATTACATGACATCTCTTTTGCATGTATGAGTTGAATTTTGACATACCATCAATTGGTTGCATGGTGTTCGGGTGGTGATCATGCATGTCGTCTCGGCTACTCGACATACAACTCTCAGCAACTCGGTGCTTTCAGCGACTCAGTCATCTCACCAGTCGGCTTTTTCAACCACGGCTGCATGATCATATGGCGGCTGCATAAAAGGAAATACAATAAGCACGTGCATGTGCCGTAACAGGGGAACCTATTTACCTTGATTATTTCTTTCCGTATTACTTTATCAATCTGATTAGTATACTGCTCATCACATGATTGATCCCTTTGCATGTACGAGTTGTTACACTTTTCGTGTCCATCAGTGGAGACCGATATACGGCATAGACGTTATCGAAGTTAGCCGGTGCTGCGTGCTCTAGATCACAATCGCGTTTGGTTGTCTCCTGAAGATTTTCATCAGCCACAATATTGGTGCACTCGGCAACCTGTCGAGTTAACTATCCAATGAGGCAATGACTCGGCGACTAGGCAACACAATAGCTCGGCAACTCGGCCAATTTGACGCCTTGGTTGACTTGACCAATCGCTCGGTGTGGTGACCAATCACTCGGCGTGGCAATTTGGTGACTTGCGATTTGACGGATCGTCGATTATTAAAAAGCTAAGTTATTTTTGTATTTTTTTTTGTATAAACTCAATTTGAAGGTCATAGGTTCTTAATCTTGCGGTGATAAGTTTGAGTTTATTTTGCACTTATCCTTTTGCATCTATGAGTTGACCATCTGCACTGTGATTAGCTATATCGTATTTGTTAGATCAAATCAGGTGCTTGTTACTTTGAAAAAGACGGGTAATCAAGATGGCAAGGCCGGTTGTCCACTCGGCTGATGGGTCAGCAACTCGGCGACGCAATGGCTCGTCTACATGGTTGAAGGCACAAACACACTGGTGACACTTTGAGTCACTTAAGCATTCAAAGCCACTCGTTGACTCGATAACACGGCTAATCAGCGACTCAGCGTGAATCACGGCGGCCGATGTGTGCCACTACACGTGATTACCCAATCAACACGATCGTCTTGCCAAGTTGCTCCAAAATTGAAGGAAATCAGATCGATTCATACTCTGGGTCATGTTGGAGACTTGGGGGTTGACTTGGCCACTCGGCCGATGATCGAGGCGATATGGTGATTGGGTTACTCGCATCAACAATCAAGCCACATGCTTGGGGGCTTGTCTATGACTTGCATATGGCTCATCTATAATTCGTCTACTATCACAAAGTTAAGTAAACTCTATAGTTTATTTTATTTTATTCATATCAACTCAATTTAAAGGCCGTAGGTTCTTCATCTTACGGCGATAGTTTTGAGTTTCTTTTGGACTCATCTTTTTGCCTTGATAATATTGGTCAATAATTTTTCTCGATTGATTTCGACTCGTACATGTTTGACCGAATAAGTTTTAGCAGTACACAAGTAGTATTAGGAGGAGTTTAGCTGTTTTGCTTAGTTACCCGTCTGACTCCCATTATCCAAGTTGGTCAGTCTAGCTCCATGGCTCATGTCGTTTGTCGAAATCATCGTGCACCTCGTTCTTCTAATGAACCTTGTTTATTTTTTATGTCTGTTGGTTGAATGATCAGTACTCTAAGCAAATATAAGCATTAGACGAATAACAGAAATCCAACAGACTTAGATATTAAAGGTTTTGTTTCATCAATACTTTATCTTAATTTTACATATAACTATATTATTTATGTTTTTGTATTACAGTTATCTCATTGATATCACTCAGTCATGGAGCGCTGAGTCATTGGATCACTCGATCACGGACCGCCGAGTCATTGGATCACTCGGCCATGATCAACTACTCATGGTTTCTAGAATTTTGATCCACCGGACTTTTTGAGTTGTTATGTCGGGGGCTCGTCTTTAGTTTGATGGCTATTAAGCAGCTAAGTATTTTTATACTTTCAGTCTTATTCATCTAATTAAAGGCCATAGGTTTTTTTAACTTAGAGATGATTTCTTTTTGCATAATCTTGATGCATTAGACTCTTAGTATTACCTTAACTCGCATATGATTGATAGAGTGAGTTCTTAGTCTCCATAGGTTATGTCGTTTGTTGAGGATCGAGGCGGCTTTTTATCTTGACTCACATGTTCATCCGAGTGAATTCTTAGTCTCCATGCTTCATGTTGAACGTTAATGAAGTCGTTTAGTAGTATTGGTACCTGATATTTACTGGTTGTGAGAGTTAGCCTCGAGTTCATACAGTATTTAATCACCCAATACAACCCAAGCATCTATTACATTTCTGACAATGGATCAATATTATTATTTTATATATGTATCATATATTAAATACATTATTTGATTTATCAATATACTACCTGTTGAATACATTATTTGATTTATCAATGTACTACATGTTGAATACATTATTTGTTTTATATATGTATTACTTATTGAATATATTATTTGTTTTATTAATGTATTATTTATTAAATACATTATTTTCATGGATTATAGTAGCTATATCAACTGAAGCTATTTTATTGACATCACTTGGTTTTGTTATCCCAAGTTATTGGATCATTCAGCTTCATTATTGGATCACTCGGTCTTCTTGTCTCGAGTTATTGTATTATTCGACTATATTATTGGATCACTCGGCATTGATTACTTATGATCTTACTCAATATTGGAAAGCCCTGTAAGTATTGTTATTTTTCACACGGAATCACGCCCGGGGGTTGCTATACTTGTTATATTTAATCAAGTATTGCTTGAATATTTTTTATGGCTCTTATACTTATTATATTGGATCAAGTATCATCCGAATATTTTGATGACTGCTATGCTTGATATATCTTATCAAGTATCACTCGGATTCATTAGTACCAATGGTTCCTTTTGTTAGTTGGGAGGAGTGGTAGAACCAATCTTGGGGGCTACCGTATTAAAACTTCTAATCGAATCAATCGGGGAAAGTGGTAAATCCATATTTACATACGGTGTTATTATTTTTGACTCACAGGATATTTTGTGATCTAAATACCTTCTGAGCCAGGGGCTATGCCTACACCTAGTAGGTGGATTTTTTCCTCGCATATGGATATTATTTGGCGCATAATCCTTTTTAAGATTCTTGGAGACCTTTACAAGTTTGTTATTGTACATGACAAAGTTAATCATATTTATGGTGAAGCATTAGTCAATCAACTAAAGACCAACAACTAACTTGCAAATCTCTCGGGGGCTACTGTGGGATATATATATATCAAGGATACCTTACCACTCGGATATATTTCCGAGTGGGCCGGGGTCCATTAAAGATAAAGCCCATGAAGATAACTATTCGGATTATTACTTGAAGTACACGACAAGTTAATATTAGAGATAGAAAGTTAAAGATAGAATCCTAGTCGAAATCATGTTGTAACCGATTAGGACACTTACCATGTAACCTTGCCCCCTGGATATATAAGGAGGGGCATGGATTCTTTCATAGACAACCCGTATAATACTCCACAGAACACAGGACGTAGGGTTGTTATCCTTTGAGAGGTCTGAACCTGTCTAAACCTTACGTCTTGTGTGTACATCGACTCTCGATCTCGCGCATGCCTCTACCAATAAACAAGGATCATGGGTAGCCCTATGATCCACTGCCGATATTAGTATCGATAAAACAAAAGAGTAAGAATCAATCAACCTTGAGGAACTTTGTCTCACCACATCGGCTATGACACTATCAATCTGTTTGAGTACATTTTCACTTTTATTTCGTACTCTGAAAGCTGAACAAAAAAAAAGGTGTGAAAAGCATCAGATTGCAAGCTTTGAAAATAAATTTAGAAGCAGTCTGAAACAGAGGAACCGAGGAGAATTGGTCCTTTCTGGAAGAAGAGTGCAAGAAAATCAAATGTGTACCTACTCAACTCCTATAGTCGGTTTATTAACAATGCCCAGACACAACTACAGTACAAACAATTGGTTTCTTAACAACACATCGGCATTATCTGCTTACAAGCAACAAGCAGCCTCTGCTAAATCTGCTACAGGAATCGCTATCATGCATTCTATTATCGCCGTGGCTAGGGGGAAAATTAGATACAGTAGAAGGCTAAACACATACGCACCTTGGAAGATCGCTTAACATGGAGAAGTAACTTTACAAGGAGAGTAGCATACCCATACGCACCTTAAAAGATCACTTGGCCCGGTTGGCCGGCGTTGCTGTGGTTGAAAGTATGCTGAAAAAACAAGGAAACAAGATGATTAGGATGGATATAGACGTCGAAGGGAACGGGGATTATATTGATCTCCAGGCACAGCGCCACAATCGCCATCGTTGGCGATAGGGGGGAGGAACCTCGCTCGGCAGCGCTTGTGGTGGCACAACAGGAACCAAGACCAGAGGCGCTCGCCTCTACAGCACGATTCTGTCGCTGCCTTGTCGCGTGTCGCCAGTCTCGCGGCCTCCTCGAACTCTGCTTGCAACGCCTCCAACTGCCGCCCTCTTGCTCCCTCGTCGGCGCGCGGTGTCTGAGGAAGCAAAGAGCTCGGAAGCTGTGAAGTTGTCAGCCATCGTTGCGCGGCCGAGCTGGGGGGCGGTGTCGTAGGGGAGAAGGGGACAAAGAAGAACGGCACCACCTCGCAGTGGAGAGGAAAGCCTCGCAATGGAAGCGTATCGGGTTCGGGTGTCATAGAGGAGAAGGGGAACAAAGCCGCCGATCTAGCTAGCAATGGAGAGGAAAGTGATCTGCTGCTCCTGCAATCACGCATGCAATTAGGAAATTGTCGCCCGTTGTATGCGGGCGGGTAAGATGTGGCGTGTGTGAAAAAAGTCCAACAAAACCGGGACGACACTGGTGCAAAACTGAAACATTTGATGGTGGACAGCGTTACAATCCTTAGGCGGGCCCAGATTTCAGATTAGGGAGCTATAATCCTGCGGTTAAGGCAAATACTGAAAGATAGATCGATGGTTGAGACTTGGTATTGGGTATATAGTCAGGTAACCAATATTAGATATAACGTTTAGCTTCTCTACAATCTATTAATTGAGGTGCGGTCTTCCACTTCGTGTCCACAAAGTTAGAGATTGAATCCAAATTGGTTTCATACCTTTCATATCAAGTACCAAATTTCACAAATTATAACTCCCTCATCCGGAGCTCAAATTAAGCAAACTTAGATCCTATATCGTAGCTCTCGAAAAGTTCTACAACTTTGATATTCAATATAAGTACAGATCCTGCCGTTTAGGTTTTCAAATATGCGATGCAAAAGTATTTGTTCTGATTCGGACTTCTCTACGCAGGTCTTTATGCGGCGCCCATATTTTCTAGCTCTGAAGTCCAAATAATATGATCCACATATGTTTCGAAAAGGTCTCGACGAGATTTACAACTTTTATATTTTAACGTTTTTCATTGGAGTAAGGTTTCAAGTTCAAAATCGCGTTGTAACACAGTGCTATTTTGTAGACTGCGTAAATTGATTTTTATCCTTTCAGATAACACTTCTAGAATATGGTAAAAAATAGTGAAAAAATATTATTTTTGATATATAAAATAGTATACTAAGAAGCACCAACAATAATATAAATATGATCTTTTATGTAAAAAATATAAATAATATTGTATATATCTAATAATTCTATTATATAAATAATTTATATTTAAGTTATAAAGAATATTTTATTTTTTAAATCCGTAGCAACGCACGGACACTTTGCTAGTTTATCATATAGATAGATAATGAACAAGGAACCAGGTACCTACCAAAAGTGCTTACAGACAAGCATGCTAATTAGTAGCTATGTGGAGTTACTTCACACAAGCATCAAATCTACACACCATTTAAAAAAGTTCATACTTCCTTTATTATAAAGTTATTTTCATAGTTGACTTTTTGTTACGTTAGACCATTTGTATTATTAATATATTTTTTAAAAAATTATTATATCTTTTATAAACTTTATTTTATTATTAGAGAAAATTAAAACATAACATATAATTTTTGATATTTAAACCAATATTTTGAGTAAGACCAATTTTCAAATATAACTCAAAAAATCAACAACAACAATAATTTTAAAATAGAATAATAGATGTTATATTATTGTGTTAGAACCTAAAGATTGAAATGGTCACAAAAATTAATTTGTTTAACCTGCATAGCATGCACTGTGCAAACGAAATTAACAAAAAAAATTCCCAAATGAATCTAACCATGAGAACACCAAATCCAATTGCTGGTAGCTTGTACATGGGTGAACCAATAGTGATGATGCTGAGTAAAAGAGGAGAGAGATTATATGGGTTAAAGATGACAATGTGCATGGTTTGCCCGCATGCCTATGTATTGAAGTATAAGTGAATTGCTCACCTATCCCTATCAGCTTAGACTTTAGGTGTAACTGATGGTGCATAATAGGTTAATATGGTATTAGAGTCAGAGGTCTCGAGTTCAAATCCTGGTAGGCATGATTTTTTGTTCAAATAAATTATAGCCGACTCTTATTTCACGTTTGCACCAAGAGAGCTGCACGTGAAGGGGAATGTTGAAGTATAAGTAAATTGTCCACCTTTTTTCATCAACTTAGGTTTTTGGTTGTAACTAATTGGTGCATAATTGCTTAATACTATGGTCAAAGACGTGGACACTGGACGGAACTTAAAACCCAACGGGCAAAACTAAAGAGTTAGTGAAAACCCTTTGCTCATGTGAGTTTTGTATTCAGATCCACATGAGTAGATAAGACCATTGCATTTTTTATTCCATTGATTCATGTTCAACCCATTGCTCGACTCTCTCATTGGAGAGGACCTCTCCCAAGCAGATCCTCAAGTGGATGCTGTGGGCTTCGGCAACCTCGAGGCTCTTCATAAAGTTAGGTTATCGCCAAATCTCATTGCTCCTAGATCTTGTAACCACCTCAACCGCCCCCCCTAAATCTTGTTGGCCATGTTTGAATCTTGCCGCCCTCCCTCAAACTACCATCGTCTACCAAATCTCATTGCTCCTAGATCTTGTAACCACCTCAACCGCCCCCCTAAATCTTGTTGGCCATGTTTGAATCTTGCCGCCCTCCCTCAAACTGCCATCGTCTAATCACCTCCGTGCTCATTGATGCCGCACCCTGCCATCCTAATGCATGCACCACCGACCAGCTGCCCTACCTGCAAACAGGCACAAATGACATGTCTTGCTCATGACAGGTAACGGGCATGAGCGTGGACATGCAATTTTCTCGTCACTATCCACGAGCAGTTTGCCCGTTGCCATCTTTGTCCTAGATGAACACCTTCTTCACAAGATAGCTTTTGTAGACATACTTATCTTAGAGCAACTCTAGTTCACAGATTAAATTTGGCCCCCTATGCATCATTTTGAAGGCCAACTTCTATAATTTAGAGGCCCAAAATTAATTTTTAGTCCAGTCCAACTGAGTAAACTGAGTCACTATAACTTTGCTAGTGGGCCCCACTAGCCCGTCTCCCTCTCCTCTCCTGCTCACACAGCCATCGACGCCTCCCGTCTCCTACTCCCGCCGCCACCGGCGCCTCTCATCCTTGCTTGCACCACCGACGCCTCTCGTCCCTATTCGCGCTGACCGTTGGGAGGTCACGTTGGTGCGACAAAGGACGTCCGCTGCTTCTTGGTGGTAGGGTAGGGCGACGCTTGGGCGGAGCTTCGACGAAGACCTCGCGCATCGGTGATGCCATCCTTGGCTCGGCCCGCCAGCCTGAATGGAAGCCCACAACCAACCTAGCAGTGTCGCCGGAGACCATGCGTGGTGAAGGCGCCGTCCTTAGAAGTGTCGCCGAGCAGGGTAACCGAATACCAGCCCTGCTGGAAGCTTGCGGGAGGGGTTGCCAAAGACGTCACGCCGGCCTTGGCTCGCCCGCTGGAGAAGTCGCATGAGACTGGCTCGCCCCGCGGCCCTGGAATGTCCTATTTTTTTAGATATTATTTCTTGTTCCAATCAATTCCAATCTCCTTCTAGAATCAAACAATAGCTTTGAAAGGCTAGGCAAGCAAAGTTATACTCTACTAGGTTGAATTCTTTCTTCTTTTTGGAATATAAGAATGCAGGTAGTTACTACTCTTCCTATAAGATAGTTAAAACCTGGCAAAGTCCTTACTTACTCTGCTCTTAGGCTCGTTTCATTTCCATTACACCAAAGTAAGTAGAATGGAATTAAGTAATGCACAAAAGACGAGAAAAAAACCGGGGGACAGGAGACACCAACCGAGTTGAAAGAGGACTGAAACATGTCACTGAAAGACTCTACTAAGATAAACGATTGGTTCTAAAACAGGTAGAGAAGATAGGATGGGCTGTTAGTTAGATCTAGTATGTATTATAGTTGGAGTAGGCGGCTCTCCTAGGCTTCCCTCATCTGGGATCCCAGGGTAAGATGATCAAGTATAACTTTCAGGATCTGTCGAATATGTGGACAATCACAAAGGGTTCGTCCTCCTCGTCAAAAGAAGAGGGATAAAAGGATCTTCTTTCTCGTCCAAGTAAGGACTAAACAAATAAGAGTTTTTTTTCATAAGTGGATAAAAGTATGGTATATAGATTGAAGCTATAGAAACAAAAGGCTACTTGCTAGCTTTGCGGTGGGACGCGTGGGCCAAGCTTGAATCTGGGGCGCTTCCTCCATTGGCTCGGAGTCGATCGTGCCATGGACGGATCTACCAGCGGCGGGTGATGATATCATTGGGATCAGCGGCGGCATTTCGGCGCAAAGCAGAGGAAAGAGAGAGAGAAAGAGAAAAAAATTAAGTGGACCCACATTTTAGAGAGGGGATAGTGGGTGAGTAAAGTTTGAGGGGTCTAGACCATAATTTAGTGGCCTACCAAAATAGAGACATGAATAGAGAGTAAGTTGGAGCTGTTTTTTTTTGCTCAAATAACTAAAAAGACAAATCAACGTTTAGTGCGCTGGAGATGCTCTTAGGGATCAAATGTAAATAACGTTTTTTTGTTAGGGATCACAAAATGAAAGTTCCACAGCCTCGTGCCGTGCTTGGGCCAAGGTCGTGACCCGGTGAAGCACAGTAATGGCCCATCAAGGCACGGAATGGCGCATTAGCTGAATAAACCAACCCACCAAGCTGCCTCGCCTTCGCCTCAAAAAAAGAGAAAAAAGAAAAGGAAAAACCAAGCTGCCTGCCTCGCCTCGCTCCATCTCCTCGCTTCCGTGCGTGCCTCCGTCGATCGATTTTCTGTTCCCCATCCATCTCGTCGGCTGCATCTGCATCCCCCTCAATCCCCAACCCTAGCCAGACCGCGACACCCTCTTCGTGCTCGCAGCAGCAGGGACCAGCAGCGGCCAAACCTTAGCTAGCCCCGCCGCTCCGCGTTCCCCGGTCGCCGCCGGCGGGATGATCCCGTTCAACCCCGCGGTCGCCGCGGAGGTGCGCGCCCTGATCCAGGACGCCGACCATGCCACCTCCGACTCCATCTGCCGCGAGCTCTGCCAGGTAAACGCCTCAGCATCAGCTACCGTCCTCAAACCCTAGCATGTCATGCTTAGTTGCGTTGCGATCGATTCTCAGTTCGTTTCCTCAGGAGTCAGGATCTAGCAAACGATCTGACCATTACTGATACCGAGCTAGGGTAGCAGTTCCAATATTAGGGTTCTAGGGTTTGGCGGTTTTCCTGTCTTGTAGCCTCTTTAATAATGATTTGTTTGCTGTCATACGATTCATGTTTCCTCCAGCTTCATGAGATCATTCTGACATGCTTGTTCAACTGATTACTATTGTTTCAGCTAGCTGATTGTGGCCCTGATGGATGTGTTTTATTGCTTCAAGTGTGTGTGGATGAAGTGCTGCTGAATGCCCGAGGGGCGAACAACTCCCCACAGAAAGATCTTCTGTCCGCCATCTTCAGATACTGTGTGGATAAGCCGTACTTCAGCACCAGTTTCTGTGAAGCTCTGAGGGCAGTATCTGTCAGTGATGGGTTCCTTGAAACACTGTCCAATGAACTTGAACTATCAGCAGCTGAGAGGGTTGGAATGGGACTTGCTCTGTCAGATTCTGAAAGTGTGGACTTGAGTCTGAAAGGTAAATGGTTTGGAAAGCCTTGTTTCTTATTTTTAGTACAGTTAATTCCCCCTTCTCGATGCTTTATCTAACTCTTTGCTTTTGTAGGGAAGAAATTTGCAATGGCTCAAATTGAGGAGTTATGCTCAAACCGCTCTCATTCTGTGTCAAATGACCTAATTCAGGAGATTGCTATGTTTCTTCACCAGACTGATGGCCTCTCAAAGCATATGGATTCTTATACTAACATTGTCTCTCTTTTGAATGTCAAAGAGAGTCCATTCTATGTTCCATTCCCACTTCAGTAAGTCAATGCTTATCCAGAACTTTCCCTGAGGTTTATAGAGTCACCTTCTTTACATATATGTGTTTCATTTTTTTATGTTGCAATATTAATGTGCCTTTCCTTGCCCCGTTTTGGTTCTACAGGCATTCAGAGCTGTGCATTGGTAGCTTAGATGATGATTTTGATTCCCTTTTGTCTGAAATTGGGAAAGAAATAAGCATGGCTGACGTCATCACTGAATTGGGATATGGATGTACTTCTGACATTGCCCCTTGTAAAGAAATACTGTCACTTTTTGAACCTCTAGATGATATGAAAATCTCAAAGTTACTTGGGGCAGTTGTTTGCACTCGTACGGGTCTTGGTGAGGCTCACAATACATACTCAACATTCCTTTCGGCTTTTGGGAGTAATCAAGCAATCGACGCTTCGCAGTTGACTGCATGGAATATAGATGTTCTTGTGGATTCAATCAATGAAACTGTGAGCATTCATCATCTTAGATTTCACTGCTTATTTGTATCGACCTCTTTATTCTCACTGTACTTGCAAAATGCAGGCTCCTGAAACGGACTGGACTCGTGTAATACAAAATCTTGACCATGAGGGTTTTAATATCCCTGATGAAGCAGCTTTTTGTTTATTGATGTCTATATACTCTAGAGCTTGCAAGGTATAGACAGGTATTGCTGGTTATGAACTGGATTCTGGAGGCACATGACTGACTTGTCCATTGACTCATATAGGATCCGTTTCCACTTCATGCTGTCTGTGGGTCCTTGTGGAAGAATACAGAAGGACAGTTGTCATTTTTGAAACATGCGGTGGCTTCGCCTTATGATACATTTTCGTTCACACATTGTACCAGGAAGATGGTATATCATCCTGATATATTTGTCTTCTCATCTTTTCGCAATTGTGACATGCCTATCTGTACACGCATAACCTAGTTTGTATTCTTTCTTTAGGCTTTTCCAGATGTGGGGAATGTTACCCAAGACAATCATGCCTGGTACTGCCTGGACCTTCTAGAGGTGTTGTGCCGACTTGCTGAACTTGGCTCTGCAAAGCCAGTGTGGTCAATGCTTGATTACCCTCTGAGTCACTGCCCTGAAATTTTACTTCTTGGTGTTAGCCACATCAGTGTATGTTTCTGTCCCTGCTTTTTCTTATTACATTGCCTTTTATGTTTGATGACTGACAAGTAACATGAACTTTGATAACCTTCTTGTAGACTACATATAATCTCCTTCAAAATGAGGTGTTGTCTCGTGTTTTTCCTGCTGTGCTGAAGGACACCCGGCACAGCAGGCTTGTGAATTATCTCTGGCATGTTAACCCTTACTTTACTCTTCGAGGATTTGTTGATGCTTATTCCGATATTAGCTGTCTTCTGAGGACTGTTGAGATATGTGAAGATCTAAAGGTAAACAATGACACAGTATCTGATGCAGTGATTCAGTTACAACGTTTTACAATTTTCTCTTCTTTGAAAGTTAAAATGTTCAATCTGTGGTTGTGTGCAATCTTTATGTTGCTAGTAGGTAAGCTGATTCTTGTTGCATGCACAATTTTATAACTAATCATGATGGAGAAAATATTCTGAGATCGTAATTTGTCGGGTGGTTTTAATTGGGCATATGTTAATGGTAATTCATGGCCTCTAAACTGATTTACTAGTACAAGGTAAATGAGATATAGGCAAGGTTTATATAAAAAAGGCTCAGTTCCTAGGAAAGCAAACTCTTTTTCCGTTGAAATTGTGGTGTTTGGTCCATGTTGGGTTGCCAAACAACATGATGTTTGTATTTGAATATTTGTATTTGTACATCAACATTAATTTTATACTTAGCACTCATGTTTGTGCGACAAAAACAATGCTTTTAGTCACTGCATGTTTTGTTAGCCTTAATTCCTTTTTTTTTCTTTTTGCAACAGATCTTGTCTACTGTCCTTGACTCCACACCGTTCGTGTTTAGCATTAGGCTTGCTACTCTTGCCTTTAGGAAAGATCATAACAATCTTGAGAAATGGCTGATCGGAAAGTTGGGTGCACAAAGAGAGACTTTTCTTGAGGTATGACACTTGACTTTACTGCCACATTAAATGATTGTGAGATGTTAACTTTGTGTGTCCTCTTCCAATTCTGCTTGACTTTATGATTTGCGTGCTAATACCTGTACTTTCAGGAATGTGTTAATTTCTTGAAAGAAATAATGACCAATACTAATTTTGACGCTGCGGGAGGTGTCTCTCAACATCCTCATGCTACTTTTACAAATATCTTTCAGGATTCTTGTCCTGTATTTATAAAGGTCAACTTATTTTCTTGTCTTTTCACAATCATCATTCAACTTCCAGTTTGCATGAGTATAAACTTATGCACAAGTGGTGTTACTTTTACAGGTTATTCAGTCTCACTCAGGGCAATTGTTATCTAAGGAACTAATGGATGAAGTAAAGAGAGTTGAAGCAGCGCATGAATCAAGGAATCATACTGTCGTGGGAAGGGATATGCCATCTTCTGATGGAGGTTCTGAAGACATTGAAACTCAGGCAAACATTTATTTTCAACAAATGTTTGCTGAACAGATAACCACTGATGATATGATACAAATGCTTGCACGCTTGAAAGAGTCTAAAGACAAAAGGTGCTTTTTGTACTTGATTGTATCTTGCTATGCATCCTTTCTGAGTTAAATATATGCATCATTAAAAACCCGCAAAGTTAAACAGAAGAAGTGATAGAAAGGTTACATGACAATGTTGTTATTGAAGTTATAATTTGTCAGTCTAACTACCTCCATATTTTTATTGATGTCACTTGGTAGCGCAAATTTGAGCTGGATGACGACATTAATTAAAATTTGGAGGTAGTAATTTTTTTATATCCAGGTTTTCTGTATTTTTGTAGTCTCCCCCATCTTGGGAGTAAAAGTTGTTGTTTCCTATATTTTTACTTAAATGTACCCAATATCATTTTGACATGGTGCCCATCTGTTTATAGACCATATATTTTGCGTCCCTCTGCAGCTTTCTTTATTTGTTATTTTTTATCATTGACATCTGCCTGGTATTCCACCAATCAATGAGACAACAGAGGGCAGCAATGTCGTCATCCTTATTAGGGTTAAGACTTAGTTTTTCTTCATGCTGTTGAAGAACTTATATAAACTAGCTGTCCCAGTTACTTCCCCAAAACAATTGCCAGCATCTTTTGCCTTCACATTCTCTCCCCATGATGACTTCTATAAAATTGAAGTCATGGCTGTTCTATTTATTCTTACTTATGTTTATTTCGGAAAATATTTTTGTCAAGCAGGGAAGTATCAATTTTCAATTGCATGATATCAAACCTGTTTGAAGAATACAAGTTCTTCCCAAAGTATCCAGATACACAACTTAAATTAGCTGCTGAACTTTTTGGTAAGTTTTTTTAACCTTTTGTTGCTCCAGTTATCTGGATACTCATATTTGCATTGGACTGTACCCTTATGACTAACTGTTGCTATGCTTTCTGATGTGTTTGCTGACTGGAAAATTTTGTATATGGGTACTTTTAGCTTGTGGGGTAATGAATTTATTGGATGCAGTTTATTTGCAGCTAGGGCTTGGTTCTTTGTGTCACATTTATTCGGTATTAGGAATTTAGTGCTACAATTTTCACTTTTAGCTGGTGAAGTTCAGTTTTCTGGTTGATGCCTCTTGTTTCATCTGGAACTTATTCTTTTGTATATACAATAACTATTTGTGTTCGACATGCATACTTTGCTTGCTTTTTTTTGGGCCATTAGAATTGTGAGCCTGCCTGGAAAATTATCAGGCTATCATGTTTCATCAGTTATATCTTTTTACATATTTGTGTGCATCCTGCCAGTGATTTTCGTTCTCAAAGCAAATTATTAATGGAGTAGCATGATGTTAATCTGAACTGCCAAGTCATTATTTGCATGAGAAATGTTTTCTGATATTTCCTCTGGAAATAGGCTCTGTCATTAATTTTCAACTTGTGTCCCACCTGACACTTGGAATTGCTCTACGGGGTGTTCTTGATGCGCTGCGTAAAGCTGTTGATTCAAAGGTTGGCTATGGCTACTCTTCTTTCAATTAATTAACTCCACCCCATGACACACACAACATATGCAAAAGTTGTTCATTTAATGGCATGGTGGTTGCAGATGTTTATTTTTGGTACAACGGCGCTGGATAAGTTTAAGGATCGTGTAATTGAGTGGCCACAATATTGCAACCATATTCTGCAGATTTCACATCTTCGTGGAGCACATCCTGAATTAGTTTCAAAAATTGAGCAAGATCTTAATAGGATATCATTGAGTCAAAATGATCAGAACTTGAATGCAATTGTCCCTGGAGACCAGCGGGGTTCTGTTACCCAATCTATTGAAAACTCAGAGGTACATCATAAGAAGAATCATGTGAATTCAGTTGGTTGCAAAGACTACTGTCTCTTTTTTCCTCTTGGTCATTTCCATTTGTCTAACTTAACAAGAATATTTGGTTTTGCTATTCATTCTGAAATAACTGATTGGCACTTGCAGGCTTCTGAATCATCATGGCTAAATTCAACTCCAGCGCAGTCAGACAGGACAATCTCTTCCTTTGCATTGCAACATAGGCACCAAAGTTTTCTTGGGGACAGGTCTAAGGTCTCTACAAGCATCCCTACCAAAACTGTTGTTCCTACTGGGCAACCGCCTCTTGCTTCAACACCTAATGATTTAGGTGTCAGTTCAAAGGTATTAGATGCAAATTTCATGTTGTTATGCTTGACAAACATACTAATATGTCCTTTTACCTATCTTGAATGACTTGAACTATATGCTTTTTTTCCTAACTTGATGGAAAATATTATCAGGTGCCAGCTCCTCTGTCCTCACAAGCTTCTCCTCATCACTCTAGCACTGTATCAGCTCCTGCTCACCCTTCTGGTTTTCCACGATCCAGAAGTGCAGCTCCATCAGGTTATTTTCTATCTCACATATAGTAAATACTAACATGAACATTATGATTATTCCCGTACATTGTGTGGCATGAATATGTCTTTTTTTTTGCGATCTATGAATATGTCTTTCTAATACACCCTCATAATTTTCCAGGCATCCTTCGACAATCTTCCTACACTACAGGATTTGGATCTGCTTTAAATATCGAGACTCTTGTTGCTGCAGCAGAAAGAAGAGATACACCAATTGAGGTTTATTTTTTTCCCTATGAACATAGAAAACTACTCTGTTTGATTCTATACATGATATCTTGAACGATACTAGTTCTTCAAAGGATTAGTTAGACTGCTAGACTCAAGAAACTTGATATTATGACATTTTTTGTTAGATTAATCTATACATAATAATCCTGAACCAAATATTGTAAAAGCTATATAAGCAAAAAAAAAAACCAATTGACCGAAACTTACCCAGAACCGCTGCCTAAAAGACACTTTGGATCAGGTTTTTGGGACATTGAATGTAGTTTGGTATTATTTTATTTGCCATGTGATGACTGAGATTTACATAGAGGAGATGTTAGACTAATTACTTTTCCATTGTCATCTAGGCTCCTCCGTCTGAAGTTCAAGACAAAATTTTTTTCATGATAAATAATATTTCCACATCAAATATGGAGTCTAAGGCAAAAGAATTTAATGAAGTTTTGCTGGAGCAATATTATCCCTGGTTTGCACAATACATGGTCATGAAAAGGTACCCATGGTGACAAATATACTTGCTTTACTTTCATGCAATGAAGCATATATAATATAATGTTGAATGATAGAGATGTGCACACATCTTTACAGAGCAAGCATTGAGCCAAATTTTCATGACTTATACTTGAAGTTTTTCGACAAGGTTAACTCAAAGTCCTTGAATAAGGAAATAATGAAAGCTACGTATGAGAACTGCAAGGTCATATTCACTCATGTTTTACATTCTCACATATTTTCTGTTCTTTTTTTTTTTTCAATCTTGATCATCTTGAAAACTCGAAATTTGGTTTTAACAGGTCTTATTACAGTCAGATCTTATCAAATCTAGTTCTGAAGAGCGTTCTTTGCTGAAAAATCTTGGTAGTTGGCTTGGAAAGTTCACTATAGGTAGGAATCAAACATTACGAGCAAAGGAAATTGATCCAAAGGTTCTAATAGTTGAGGTAATACTTCTGTATGAATTAGTTTGCTTTATCCTTCATTTCTGTAATCTTATGTCAAGATCATGCCACAACCTGTACTTTTTTGCTGTTATTTGCATTGTATGACCTTCAAACTTTTGAACTTTGACCTGATATTCTCCATCTTTTCAGGCTTATGAAAAGGGATTAATGATTGCGGTCATTCCATTTACTTCAAAGGTGCTGCTCATTCTATTGATCTCTTTTAGTAAAGAAGCATATCCATTTTTATGCTTGTAATTTTGATAATGTTGCTTTTCAGATTCTCGAACCTTGCCATTCAAGCATAGCATATCGTCCACCAAATCCCTGGACAATGGGTATTCTTAGTCTACTTGTTGAGATCTATAATTTACCAAATCTCAAGATGAACCTGAAATTCGACATTGAGGTCCTTGGCTTGTACACTGTGATACTAAGGCACACACATATTTTGCTTAATGATATCTAATTGTGATTTTTTTGGTGGTTGCAGGTCTTGTTTAAGAATCTTGGTGTGGATATGAAAGATGTAAAGCCATCTTCTCTTCTCAAAGACCGGACTCGCCAAGTTGTAGGAAATCCAGATTTTTCAAATAAAGATGTTGGCGTGTCTCAAACACCACCAATTGCAGAGGTCTCCTCTAGTATCGTTCCTTCAATGAACCATGTGGAACTGCAACATGAGATTAATAGCACTTCCCGAGCTACAAGCCTTCCTAATATGCTTAGCCAGGTTAGTTCACTGCTCTCAAAATCAATGAATATTTTTGGATCTTTGTATTCTTCTGTATTATTTCATTTAGAATACCACTGTTTTGCAGTATGCAGCACCTATTCGTCTACCTCCAAACAGCATGGTAGAAGATGATAAGGCTGCTATAATCATGCCTGAACAGGTTACGTCACACAGCCTAACTCAAGTTGCACCACCTCAAGCACCATCACCGTCCCCATTTTCTCTCAATCAGGTTTACTCCTGTTGCTTTTCATAGTTTTCCCTAATTTCACATTTTTTTGTGTACTTAAAAATTATTTCCTCCAATGAATTCTTTACAGCTTATGCCAGCAATTCCACGTGCTGATATATATTTCAGAATCAATGAAAAGCTTAATGCTCTTGGCCCACAATTGCAGTATAGCAAGTATGTTTTTTTGAAACAAGCTTACTTTACAGCGTATATTACACTATGATTTCTTTTACTGAGCTGACATACTCTTATCCTAATAGAATCATGGATGTGGCTTTGGATAAGGCTATTAAGGAAATTATAGGTCCTGTCATCCAAAGAAGTGTTACAATCGCTAGCCGAACCACCAAGGAACTTATTTTAAAGGTGACATCTTTTATCCATTCAAGAGGTATCTGTTTGCATTACATATTTATTTTAATGTGGTGCATTAGTATATAACATGTTGGTATATTTGTTTTTTTTCTGTAGGATTATGCAATGGAATCTGATGATGGTGCTATATCTCGCTCTGCGCATTTGATGGTTGGTACATTAGCTGGAAGTTTGGCCCATGTTACATCCAAGGTATTTTTTTCTGAAAGCTTCTTAGGTTTGCTTCACAGGTTTTATTACATTTTTTCTACATTATGAATACTCCCCTGTTTTTATGTGGTTGTCGATGGGGCAAGAATCTTAGATAAAAAATGAACTAAAGTTTTTCTTTGAGGGAAAATATGAAAGTTGTTGTCCTGATGACAGCAATTTGAGAATTGAGGGAGTAGTTCATTTAGATTTGTTCTCATTAATAAAGAACTGTTTAATTGTTTTGTCTTCTGTTGCAGGAGCCTCTTCGTGTTCCTTTGTTATCTCATCTTCGAAGCCTCCTTCAGAACTTGATTAGTAACAGCGAAAACACTGAGCAAATTATTCAGCTTCTAATTAATGATAATCTGGATCTTGGATGTGCTTTAATAGAGACCGTAGCGACACGCAAGGTAGCTCTGTCTGAAGCATATGCATTTTTTATGGCTTCTACAAGTTCTATCAGGATATCTCTTACTTTTATTTCCATGATGCCAATTAATGTATATAAGACATGCTGTTGACTAAGACCATCATACTGTCTCTGACATTTTGGTAGGCTGTTGAGATGATTGATGGAGACATCAAACAACCTTTTTCACAATTAAGGAGACAAAAAGAGCTACACGGATCTGCATATTATGATGTTTTTCCTTACACTCAAGGTCTTACGCGTGTCCCTGATGCACTTCGTCCAAAGCCTTCTAGTAATTTATCTGCTGCCCAACGGCGAGTATACGAGGTGAAGTAGCATATCTCTACTTTTGTCCTTATTCAGAATATTTCTGTTCCAAGCATCTACATCTATTTTTTTCGTATCAATTTCAGGACTTCATCACTGTATGGCATAGCCAGAGTAGTCAAAATGCTGGCGCTACAACTTCTGCTGCATCCATGGCTGTTACGCCAACTGATTCCAGTATAGCTGCTGTTCATGGTCCAATTTTGGCTCCATCAACCTCCACTAGCTTTTCAACTCTCCAATTCTCTCCATTCACATCTGCTAGTCTGTCAAAAGAGCCAATCCCTGACAAGACAGATTCTAGTGCTACACAACTTTCAAGGTATGTGTAACTGGACATTCTTATTCCATTCATACCTTTTGATTTGGAGAACCTTGTTCTGAAGTACTGGATGCCAACTTCTGCAGTCTTTCAGCTCCTTTTAGCACAACTGACACTCCTGGCCAAGTTAGTGGAACCACAAATCTGGCAGCTGTATTTCCTCCTATGGCTTCTGGTGACCTAGCGGGTGAACTAGCAACTGCCACTAAAGTTAGTCCCGTCTTCTAGTCTTATATTCGGATGAAATGTCTCGTCTTCTAGTCTTATATTTAATTTCTTGAACTTTTGAAACTCTGGTACCAGGATATAGGTGCTGCCGCACCTCTTTCACCCAAGGCTACTATTAGTCGTCCAGGATCTGCATTTCCTGAACCATTTAATACAGGCGATGCACTGGATAGATATCAGCAAGTTTGGCAGAAGGTAACAGCCAACATTCTTTTTTTTATTGAAATGTAATTTCATTTGAATTTAGTTTATCATATTTCATAGAGAGATGGCATCATCTCTATTAGGGTGCAAGTATTTAAAATGAACCTAAAAATGAGCCTTGATTGCAAATTATTTCATTTATCAACTTACATATTCTTTCTTTCAGCTGGAAGTTTTGATTGCAAATAATTGCAAAGACGTGGAAATTCAGGTTAGCTATGTGGCTTCATAACTGAATATATCTTATCATGATTTTATATTTGGATAAGATTTTTTGTATTTCCGGAATTTTCTCTCTTGATAGTCTAGAAATATACTTTCAAGTAGATCACTCGCTCTCTCTCTTAACAAAATGCATTTGTTCTGGATTATTGTTGTGTTTCAGTCTGTTATCGCTGAAGTGCCGGATATCTTGCTCAGATGTGTCAGTCGGGACGAAGCTGCAGTAGCAGTAGCTCAGAAGGTTCATATTCTGCCACAAGTTTAATGTTGGTTCCATTATTCCTTATTTTCCTTCTTAAGTTTTTGGCTGTCCTGCTTCCAGGTTTTCAGAGGTTTGTATGAAAATGCTGCTAAGAGTAATATTGTCACATGGCTTCTGGCAATCTTGGTTGCAGTACGTGATGTTTGCAAACTTGTTGTTAAAGAGCTAACAAGCTGGGTACGTCTCTCTGCAACATCATTTGTATTTATTCTGAAGTTAACTATGAAGCAGTGCGACTTATTGCTCCCTCGGTCTTTGAGTGATGTTTGTTTATTTATGTTTTACAATTAAGAGAGTTATCTGATTTTCTTACTATGCTATTCATATTTAGTGGACGCATTTATTTTTTTAACCTGATTATGTCTCATTTGCATAATACTTAATGAATTGCACTTGCATATTTATGTATAACTATAGTAACATGATTTTATGGGCATTTTGTGATACTAATATTTCCTCACCTGCTATTAAGATCATTGAATTTATCATTGTGTCCTCTATTATGTCTGACACCACCAAACATGAACACTTGTTTATTGTAGGTGACACAAACATTTGATGTTATCAACATGTCACTGAAACTTTAGAGCTTTGGCTAGGAACGTTTGCAAATGTATCGAGATTGATTGATTTAAAATAAAGCGTATAGTTTTATCACTAAAATTCTTTCATCGTCTCAATTATATTTCAATAGTTTTTGCCAAACATTTGGTATAGCTTTAGCAGTGTAAGTTATTTCTAATAGATGCCTCAAGGGTTCTTTTGGATCCAGGGTTTGAAATAAGATACAGGGTGTACATAATTAAGATCACAATACAAGTCCTTTTTTACCTTTCTTACTAGCGTTATGGAGCCCATTGCTTGTTCTGCTAACCCATCACTTCTTTCATTGTTAACTTAATTAGGCACTCCTAGTCTAGTAAAGCCATAACTAAGGTAACTAGGATATGGCTAATTTTGGGACTCTGGCTGGTATTCCTGAAATAAAAATGGGTGACTCCAATGTTACACCATGTTACATTAAAACACTTGAGGGCTGCACACCACACACCAAGTGGTGTGTTGATATAAGTTTAAGAACCTTTAGATCACCTTCTCTTGTTCTGCTAAGTGTTCCTCCTAGTATAGAAAAGATTGTTCCACTTGGTGTTTTGTTTACTTGGACTTGCATTGGTTCTGTTGCACTTTATTTCTGTAACTTAAACTGTTCATTTTGTGCAGGTAATATATTCTGATGAAGAGAAAAAGTTTAACATTGACATAATTATCGGTCTTATTCGTTCTGAGCTTCTTAATCTTGGAGAGTATAACGTTCATTTGGCAAAGCTTATTGATGGTGGAAGAAATAGTACGTTGAAACACATTACATTTCTGTTGGATTTCTATTTCAAAGAAAGAATACCTTGTATAATAAAATGACTTTAAGATTGGCTAACAGTTATATCAACTTGAAAGTGAGCAGAATCTTCTGCATTCCTCTATATGGTCAAATTCATTTATTAATGAAACAGTGGTATGCATGATTTTGTGTTTCATGTTACTTGGTACTAAGGTATATACGGGACGTTTTGACCTTCTGGGAGCAACAAAATAAAATCAACAAAGTGAAATTATTGAGCCATTTTTAGACAGGTTACGTTGCTGTAGTGCATCATTAGGATCGTGCAATGCAAGATGTGGTTGATAAGTTTAGATGTGGAGGTAAATCATGCATTGTGTTTATTTCATTGTTATATCCAGTGTAAAAAATGAAACAGCACAGTACCATTAGACACAGGAATACAGAACACCTCAATCAAGGAGGTCCAATTCTTTTCTGTTTTAGCCTTGAAACTCCAGTTCTTAAAATCTTGGATGCTGATGTCTCGATCAACAAATGTTTAAATTTGCAACATGCTTTTACTTGGTTTCTAATACAGAACACCTCAATCAAGGAGGTCCAATTCTTTTCTGTTTTAGCCTTGAAACTCCAGTTCTTAAAATCTTGGATGCTGATGTCTCGATCAACAAATGTTTAAATTTGCAACATGCTTTTACTTGGTTTCTAATAGTATCTGCTGCACTGTGGGACGCAGGGTATTGAATTGTAAATGCTGCAATCTGTATTACTTATTTTTTCGCACAGAATTTCTCCATATTTTGAATCCCTTTTGTGGTTCCAAGTAAAAGCCTGTCTAGCAAACTTTATATATAGATGATTGTTGAGAAATGCCTTAGGATGCCTTAAGCAGTTAAGCATTATGCTCGTATAGGTAGCCATATATTTGAAGCAGAGTATCTTAAAGTACGAAGCTGCATAGAAGTTTGCCTTGAGCTGTTAAGTGTTATGCTTGTTTAGGTTACCATTCATTGGAAGCATATAGTAGTCTTGTGCGCATCAAAAATGTTTTATGCAATGATACATGCTGCTTCATGAATATATTCTGATGATTGAGTGTTGATGAGCTGCATTTCTTCATTTCAGAACCTGCAACGGAGTTTGCTATATCACTTATCCAGACGTTGGTTACTCAAGAATCCAGTAGTGTCTCAGAGCTATTTAATGTTGTTGATGCCTTATCAAAGGTATACCATTTGTATTTTGAAGGTTATTTATCATCAGTCGGTTTATCAATAAGTGGGTTATCTGTGCTGTCTTTGCAGCTTGCAATCAGACCTGGGTCACCTGATTCATTGCAGCATTTAGTGGAGATTGCTCGGAGTAGTTTCAATAACAGTGTTAGCTATGCTGCTTCAAAGGATGAAAAGGTGATACAATCAAGGGACAAAAAGGTCTGTATTGAGAAATGTTTACTTATTTTGTTTCACTAAATTTCTTTCCTGACTGCTTGCTAAGCTGCTCCTGAATGATGGTAGGTTCTATCTGGTCGTTCGTTGATGAATACCGAAGACAATAATGCTGATGGCATTGCTTTGGCTAATGCTGCTGAGTTTCAGGACAAGGTTTATGCAAGACATCAAATAATTCGTTTTTTTTTCTTTTAGTATCAGGCAACTGTTTCAGCTAAGAAGTTTATATTCCTACTATCATTTTTCTGATCTATGTTTTTTTATCATGTACTCTCCATATTTTGTTTTGTTGATGTCTTGACATTATGATTATTAAATTTTATTAGGCCAACGCTGTTGTCACATTAAAATGTCAATGTGGTTCAATGATCTTCCCTGACTTGTTTGATATATGCAGTATACTTCGCAGTCTCCTCATTCCTCAAATCAATGTCACACATTTGCATTAATCGATTGGCGTATCTTGCATAGCTTTTTTCATTCAATGTATGTACTTTGAACTTTTGCAAACTAATGCGCTTTTTCTTTGTCACACAGGTTGCCGTCTTGTTTTCTGAGTGGTGTCAAATATGTGATCATCCAGCTGGTGATTCAATGTATAGTCATTACATTCTGCAGTTGCAACAGAACGGATTACTGAGGGGCGATGATCTAATGGACCGGTTTTTTATTGGTCTCACGGTAATTCGTCTACTGTCCGAATTCCTACTGATCGGTATGATAGAGTTCTGATGTTGTAACACTACCCAGGAACTTGCTGTTGCGCACTCTGTGGTGCCTGAGCAAGCTATTGATCATGGAGCGATTTCTCAGCAGTTGTCCCAGCAACACCAGATCTCATATTTTTCAATTGATTCATATTCAAAGCTTGTGGCTTTATTGGTTAAGGTATATCTAAATTTTTCTTTATTTATATCTCAGATTGTAGCTTCTTATGCATTGATAATTTGATAGTTCATGTGTACAGTGCGAATCATGTTCATGTCATTTATTTAAATCAACTGCCATCTAGTCCATGGATATAGCCACAAATTTTAATGCATTTTTAAATTGTTTATGTGAACTGTATAAATAAAGCAGTTGAATGAATCTGAAAGCTGCATCCGATCCAGACGTTGGGCCACCGGTGGAGATGTCACTTATAAACTCGATTTTCTCGGAACACTAGTGTGGTTGCGTCTAAGCTTCCCAAATAGTTTTGCCAATATTGGGAATGTTATTTCAGCTCTGTTTCAAAAGAAAAATGAAAAGACTACGCAAAATTTGGGGCTAAACTTTACAGAATTTGGAGTAATTGAAAACGGGGCAATTATGTGGGGTCATGGAACTTCCCTTCCTATATAGCTATAAATATTTTGAGAACGTTTTGGAAACATCCTTTTAATGTGTTAGCACATTGAAGCCTGAAGGAGTAGAGAGCCAATACTGTACATGAGATTGGCACTGTAGACTAACTTGCTTAAGTGTATTGGATCATAGAGAAATGCATTCATTCTATTCAAGTGCTATTGAAGTACTTTTTCTGTTGACTTTAATGTGAGATGCCTTTACTAAATGAACTAAGCTTAATGCAAAAATAATAATATTACGGGTATATAAGCTCTTCATGACAAGTTGTACTTGCTGTTAATTATTTGTGTTTTTCAGCACTTGGCGGATTTAGGACAAAATAAAGGCAGTCTTCTTCCGAAGGTCAGTGGTACCTGAATATTATGGACGCTTTTCAGGAATTGGTCTTTGGAATATTATATGGTGCTCTGTTTGTTTTGTTCAGATTCTCTCTGTGGCAACCAGGGTTATTCAGAAAGACGCTGAAGAAAGGAAAGCTTCGTTTAATCCTCGGCCATATTTTCGCTTGTTTATAAATTGGCTAAGTGAGCTTACTACTACTGACCTTCACCATGATGGTGCTAATTTCCAGGTACACATGTTTCTGTTCCCTGTAGTAGCAATTTTATATGTTACAGCAATTTCAGATAGAATATAATTAACATGACGATGGTTAGATGTACCAGGTTTTGACTGCATTTGCAAATGCATTCCATATTCTGCAACCCTTGAGGGTACCTGCTTGGAGGTTTGTATTTCTCTTTTGACTTCACTCGGCAAATATCTCGTTTCCATTACCTGTATATCTTGTTTCTTGATTGATAGTGTTCATTGTACATCTTGTTGGAAAATTTAGTTATGTCTGGTATTGGTTTGTAGTTTTTAAATGCATAATATCACTTCACCCTTTTTCCCTTTGCACTCTTTTTAAGAAATGCTATTTCTTGTTCATATCTCATTATTTAAAATAGATGAATGAGAGCAAGACTTGTTAAGTATTCTGGTTTGAGGGATTAACTGTTCTTCCAAATGTAGCCATTTCAGTGTTGTAAAAGAGTTGGTCAGAATTTCACTTATGCATCTGTGCCAAGTAAGGGGCGAGGAACAAGGCCACAAAAATAATCACCACAACCACCCATCTTAGGATTACATATACCCCGTACTATCTCAAAAACATCAGAAATGCTTATGACGTTATTGAATGTAATTTCGTTAGAGCTACAGTCAGGTCCTACTCCCTCCGGTCACAAATTCCTGTCGTTTCAGACAAGAAACTTGACCAACAAAACAGCTACAAATGGCTGTCCGAACGACAGTATTAAAAAAACAGAGGGAGTATGTCCTAACCCTTATACTAGGATAATCACCACCCACATCCACACATTTATGGCTTTTGGAACAATCTTAAATTAGTGCAACTACATGGCTACTGTCCTGTTGCTTACCTTTTTTTTTACATAACATCTAATTACATTTGTCCGTATAGTTTTGCTTGGCTTGAGTTGGTGAGCCATAGATGCTTCATGCCAAAGCTATTGATGTGCAATTCGCAAAAAGGATGGCCATTTTTCCAGAGGTTACTTGTTGATTTGTTCAAATTCATGGAACCATATTTGAGGAATGCTGAACTGGGACAACCTGTAAGTTTGGTTTTTGTTTTCAGTTTGCACCTCTCTGCGCATTGGTTGCTTCATTCTGATATTTGTATATTGTTTCTTTTGTAGATTCTCCTTCTGTACAAAGGGACCTTGAGAGTGCTTCTTGTGCTACTGCATGACTTCCCTGAATTTCTTTGTGATTATCACTTTAGTTTCTGTGATGTGATTCCCCCAAGCTGCATTCAAATGCGTAATGTTATTCTTAGTGCTTTTCCACGCAATATGAGACTCCCGGATCCATCCACACCTAACTTAAAGGTATTTGTCACCTATGAAGTCTTGTACTTCCATTTATAGATACATGATCAATAACACAAAGATACACAGCTCTCCTGCGTACTAGAGAAAAAATAAATAAATGATCAGTTCCTGTTGTTTCTTGTGATGCAGATTGATTTGCTAGCTGAGATTTCGGTTGCTCCTCGAATCATGACTGATGTTGATGGTGCTTTGAAGGCAAAGCAAATGAAGATTGAAGTTGATGAATATCTCAAGGTGACTGACAAATTTCTTTGATTTATTTATGCGCTATTAATCATGCTTCTTGATGTAAACAATATTGGAGTAAAATTTAAATGGACTGAATCCTGCTAGTGGCTTACAGAAAGTATAGTTTTGGTATATCTCAAATAAATGGATGTCATAGTAATATATGTTCTCATTTGCTTCTCTGCAGAGACCAGATGGCTCCCTGTTTTTAGTTGATCTAAAACAGAAGTTCTTGCTACCTCAAAATGAAGCGAATGCTGCTGGGACTCGTTACAATGTCCCTCTAATAAATTCGCTCGTCCTCTATGTTGGCATGCAGGTTAGTTATGAGATATTTTACCCGCTCATTATATTCCTTCTGTGCTCTTGATCTGAATTTGTTGACATTGGATAGCTCAAATTTTCCGAATGACATAAAAAACGACTGAGTATTTTGTTAGGGTGCTTCAAAATTAATGGATTAATTTGCTTCCATATTCTTTCTAGCCTACTGATCTTTTTACCGGATCCTTATCTACGTGGTATGTTGTTTTTAGGAGAATAACATTAATACATTATTATACAGTCTTTTTTTTTTGGATTAGAACAGTGATCCTATGCATCTGCAGTTTGAACCAGGATTTTTCTAATTTGTACTTGTTTATTATTTTATTGGTTTGGTTGTCCTTCGTAAATTTCAAGACACTAAACTGGTATTAAAATATGCAGGCTGTGCAACAGTTGCAGCAGAACAAGGCGAATGCACCAGCATCAGTGCAAATTAACCAAAGTTCTCAACTGGATATGTTCCAGATTGAAACCGCTACCGAGTTATTTAGAAATCTTATAATGACTATGGACACAGAGGGTCGCTACCTTATCCTCAATGCAATCGCCAACCAGCTGCGCTATCCAAACAGCCATACCCACTACTTTTCATTCATCATTCTGTACTTGTTTGCTGAGGCAACCCAGGTAACTTGTCCTGGAGGACCTTTGGTGTTTCTATTGAGTTATTTTCAGTATAATTTGCATTCACATAATCTCTTTTTGATGATGCTTGTGTTTGATCAGTGTAATTTGCATTCACATAATCTCTTTTTGATGATGCATGTGTTTGACGCACAGGAAATTGTCCAAGAGCAGATAACAAGGGTTCTTTTGGAAAGACTAATTGTCAACCGCCCACATCCTTGGGGGTTACTGATTACTTTCATTGAACTGATAAAGGTAGCTATATTAAACCATTGATGTTTCTGTGCATCAGTGAATTTTGAAATAAGTTCTATTTTTTCTTCTTTTTTTGCAGAACCCACGCTACAGCTTCTGGGGTCGGTCCTTCACACGGTGCGCCCCAGAGATAGAGAAGCTGTTCGAGTCAGTTGCGAGGTCATGTGGAGGCAACAAAGCGACGGATGATGGAATAGGTCTTCCAGATGGAGGCCACTAGATAGATGTTTATGACACCTGCAGTATTATTTTTGTTGGCCAAATTAGTCGTGTTTAATGGGCTTTGTTAGGGTGCTTGAAATGAACTCAGGGTACCTGTCCGTATGATTTTTACCATCCGTTGATGCAAAAAAAGTTCTTACAAAATCTAATTAGTTGTAATCAAGCTAGTTAAAATCAAGGGTAGGCTCTAACCAGCAAGGTCACCGGTTTTAGATACATATGACAGCCGCAGCACCTGAGCACCTTGCCACGCGCTTGGTCGGCCTCCTGCTCCTGATCGTCAGCCCAAAAGATAAAGAATCCTATTGTTTCAATCAGAGGCATAGTTTTGAATGCTGCCTCGCCTTGATTACCAGGCGACGCTGCCCATGTGGCAAGCTGGCAATAATATCGTGGCGTGAATTCCTTGGATTGTTATATTATTAATTTCGAATCTACGAAAATTGCTAGAGATCTTGGGGCCACGCGAGCGCAGTAGCACCTCATGTTGGTGTCTTCGGTGGAGCCAGTGGATGGCTCTAGCCTGAATCCTTGGGGGTCGGACAAGAGATGAAATTACTAAAACACCCCTGTAATTTATTTAAATATCATTTTATGGTACCGATCCACCACTTATGTAGGTACCTCCATCTAACTAATGGACAGTGACCATAATTTTCAAGCTTCATACAATTCTCTATTTTAATATCGAGATTTGTTATGGTGCTTGAAATTAATATTAACCATTTATTTGATTAGATCTAACAGTTAAAAATAAGGATTAAAAATAAGAAGATACCTATTATGAGGTACTTCAAGTTGTGGATTAGTACTAAAAATTGGTAGGGTTAGTAATAATTAGTTTCTTTTTAAAAGATTAAACAAAGGGCAATTTCATAACTTGCCAACATTTATTAGGCGGTACTGCACAACCAACATGTTTGTCGATGAACGGCGCCACTGGTGAGTCCCCTGCCTCTCCCGGACTTCCTGACTTTCCCTCCATGTAAAACTTCTTGACTTCTCCCTTGCCACTTCTCACATCAGCGCTGATGGTTGCCGTCAGAGGGAGTCTTCCAAGGGCCTTGCCGCCTTGGCTAAGGGAAAGTTTGATGCAACAGGATGGGAGGACGGCCATCGTCGACCGTTGTTCGACATGTATGGAATGGTTCATGAGGAACCGTGAGAGCAGGCAGATCTCTCACAGTGGCGGAGGACGAAAATTAATTAAGGTATGGCGATAAGGATACAAACATGCAATCCATTGTTGCTCTTCTTTCGTTCTACCAGTGTTGCGTTATCTCCGGTTGGCCAGCTCTAGTAAATTCCGTTTCCATAACACAAAGCAAGGTGCTGTTATTGATTCACTGCATAAGCTTAGTAGGGAAAGCACAAATAGAGGTGTTTGTTATTAAATCAAGGTACGGCGCTGGCCAGACCTTGCCACAACGGTCCTCCGCCACTGATCTCACAAACAGCGACGAGCAAGCCACGGGAGGATGAAGGTTCGCTTTGTCGACCGGTCAACATCCTCTTCTCCGACCTCAAAGCATAGACAATGTGTGAGGGCTTTAGAGTTCTCCTCCTTATTACTGTTAGAATTAGTTTCAGATTCATTTGCTCTTCTGTAGCCGCGCATGAATCCATTATCAGCATTGCTTCATTGCAATTGCTCTCGTCTCACGGCAGCTCTCCTCCATTCCACGCGGGGGAGTCACAGACTCACAGGTCACGACGGGACAAGAACCCCGCCACCAAAACAGCAGCAGGATGGCTCCTTGTTGTTAGCGTCTGGGATCTCAAAGGCCACGCGGATAGAGATGGCAATGGGTATCCGTTACCCATTACCCGATGGGTAAAAGCCCTATTAGGAGCCGGGTATAGTATAAATTTTATATCCATGGGTATGTAAACAGACAAGGAATTGTACCCATCGGGTATGGCGGGTATGGGTACAGGAACCATTAACCCATCCCTATTTACCCGCATACCCGCAGTGTGTGAATTTTGGCCCATATGGCCCAGCTACACATGACTTTGGCCCAGCTACACATAACTTTGGCCCAGCCTGAACTGACCATCTCTCGTACTATAAATTTAGAAAGTCCACCCTAATTCCAACAACTCCAGGCATGCGGCGGCTCCATCCACAAGCAGTGGCGGAGGACGAAAATTAATTAAGGTATGGCGATAAGAATACAAACATGCAATCCATTGTTGCTCTTCGTTCGTTCTACCAGTGTTGCGTTATCTCCGGTTGGCCAGCTCTAGTAAATTCCGTTTCCATAACACAAAGCAAGGTGCTGTTATTGATTCACTGCATAAGCTTAGTAGGGAAAGCACAAATAGAGGTGTTTGTTATCAAATCAAGGTATGGCGCTGGCGAGACCTTGCCACAACGGTCCTCCGCCACTGTCCACAAGGCTACGCCATGGTGGTTCCCTTGATGACAGTGACCCGATGGCGTGCACAGTTGATAACCCTCTCGATGGCAATGATGTGTCGAAGCTCAGACCTATCGATGGTGCATGTGGGCAGCGACTTCCTCAGTGCATGGGGCAGCAATTTCCTCAACGGCGGTGGCCCGATGATTCGACAATGAATTTTTCTTGACCACGCACGTGTCTCCCTCAACGGCGAGGGCTCAGTAGCTTGGCGGCATGGCGTTGATGCAAAGCGCGGATGCGCGGCGGCCGGGTGTCGAAGACCCATCGGGTACCCGATACCCACGTGGGTTCGGCTATGGGAACGAAATCCCACCCGCGAGTAGGTATGGGTACAAGGACGGGTATGGTTTTCATAGTCGGGTGCGGGTATGGGCGACTAAAACCCGCCGGGTTTGTACCCATTGCCATCTCTACACGTGGAGATACGAGGACACGACCATGAACAAACGGAAAACATCTAAACGACGAGGTTGAGCAGACATGGTGACAAGCAAGATGAGTGCTACCTACCACCGTTGTTGAATCCGAGTAGGAGTAACGCCTAATACATGACATAGGGCAATTCGAGTATTAGACACCAGTGCCCTCAAGGCGAAAAATGAGCGGGTTCTTTTGCAATCGGCATGGGTGGTGTCTGGTGAGGACAATGCTGTGATGATCAAGAAGAGCGGCGAGACATGGAAGCGTCGACGAGGATGACCGACAACTATCATCTCAATCTGACTCTAATGACCTTTAATGTTCCATAGGCAGACAACTTAATCAAGGGACTAAAATCGAAAGGGGAGGTACCCCTGGTTCCTTCCAAGCACCATAACAAATCTCTTTAATATATGGAACTCTTTTTAAACTATCATAAAAAAATCCCACTAAATATGTCATAATAATATTGTGTGGTTTACTCCAAATAGGAACTAATTATCATTTGGGTCAAAATTTGATCTACTGTTACCAGCTGCCCTTAACAAACTAACAGAGCACAACCATGTCACTCAAACCTTAATGTTTCATCTTGAGCTTGCATGGTATGGTTCGTTCCAGCTGGAGGAGAAACACCACCACTATTCTAGATGTTGGTCATCATAATGACATTGGTGGCAAAGTGTGCTAGCTGGAGTTTCCGCACGATGTCGTCCTGCACCTGACGCAACTCCTTTGCTGTGTCCCCTGCCTTCCATAAATGGCTCACTTACTGCTTCATCTGGCATTGTTTGACAAGCTGGAGGGCTTCCTCGAGGCTCTCCACTAGGTCTTCCAGCACGCCGTGCATCACCTTGTGCTTGTGCTTCATTATATCTGTATGCTCCTCCAGGTGCTTGATGAGAGCACTGCTTCGGGCCACACACTTCTGAATTTCATGACACTCCTGGTTCTACTTAACCGTCTCCATGGCCTCCTTGATGGCGAGTGCGATCATGATTATGTTCTCCACGCCCCTGAATGCGATGTCGGCCATACTGACACCACCGACTACAAAATCATCAAGTTACGCTCCAAACAACTGAATTGGTCATGATCAAAAGTAGATGGAATAATAATCTAAAAAAAAAAGTAGATGGAATAATTTTTTTTCTCAACAAAGTTGTAATTCTGCATAATTCAATTATTGTTTTTGCAAGGCAAACAAGATGCAAGAGCTTCTGCCGGCATTTATTCTCTTAAAACGATTGAATTAGTTAAGCATGCATGTGTTGAAGGTTCCTGTATGGTTTAGCTTAGGCCTTGTTCGGCAGCCATGTTTTGGTTACTAACATGGTTTGTTTATATGCATGGTTTAGGTGAATACATTTGTGTCACATAAACCACTCAAAACCACATGTTTTGAAATCCACTTGTGGAACCAAACCATTGACAAAGAAATTTGCATTTGGCAAGCATGTATTTATTCCTTGAATCTGCATCAGTTAATCACTGAACCACTCACTGCTGCTCTTAGCCTGTTGCTACTAGTTGGAATTAATAGTTAGCAAGTAATACTCAGGTAAATCTGTCATTTACTAATTAAAAAGGAGCACTTATACCAAAAGCACCACCCAATCTATAGAGACATCATTATGCTCCAAACTGAACAACTTATGTATTCATTCAAAAAAGAGCAATAAGAGGTTCAACATCCAGTAGAATATGGAACTTTCGCCAGATTCTTGAGCATGCCACTGGCCATGCATAGAAACATCTAAGTATTTGAAAGAGTAGTAAAAGTTCAATGTACAGATG
Source organism: Eleusine coracana subsp. coracana (assembly GCA_032690845.1). Lineage (NCBI taxonomy): Eukaryota > Viridiplantae > Streptophyta > Magnoliopsida > Poales > Poaceae > Eleusine > Eleusine coracana. The sequence continues at coordinate 7,077,324 of CM064430.1, forward strand.
GAAACTTAAACTAGGTCAAGACTAACGGCCCCTGATACAAACACACGCTAAGACAAGGTGTGATTCGACTGAAACTGGATGATTTCGAATGACACTCCAGAATGTTGGTTCACTCTCCTTCCAAATAGCTACATGGTCTTACTGTTGATGAAGCACTTCTTTTTCCTCAGTTGCAAAAGAATTGGGAATGATAATCCATGAATGAACATGCAATCATTGCATTTTTTATCTCATAAGATGGGAAGATTGCTTAGTATGGTAAATTTAGGCCACATCTTTCAGTTAATACATGGGGCATAAAGTAATTGAAGAACTTGGGTAGTATAAACTTTATTGACATCTAAACTGATGTAACACTAACATGATCAATGGAGCAGGCTGATGCAAGATTAAATAGTCATTGATGTTAAGAAGCCAAGAACATGAGCAAAACAATGTAATCAAGACAAGTAAATTAACCATGATGAGATGGAGAAAATGAGAAGTTATAAGATAGCTTTTAGAAATCAAGAACAAAAACTAATACAAGGAAGCAGAACTCATCAGTAAGTCTATATTTTCATACAATCAGTCTAACAAATAGACTAGTAATCAGAACTATAAGAACTACATGTACTACTACATGGCCAATGTATCCTATGTTCAGAGATGTACATGCTAATTCAAGATGGGCTCTACTCTCATAGAAATCATACCTGCTACATCAATTTACTTCTCAGCCACATCATAGCAGACTCTTGATCTCCATTGCATGCACTAACAAAAATTTCTCTATTTTCCTAATACCTTCCCATTATGCTTTCTACTTTGGCTCCCTTCTTTGCTTTCTTGGGTTCTTTGTCTTCCTTGTTGTGTCCTTCGTTCAACACCTATAGCTTGAGCATCTTGCACCCTTGATAGATTATCAGTCCTTGTTTCAAGCATGTGTCTATTTCCTTGGCCATTTTCATCATCACTTTCTAACCTTTGCACAACTAAATCATCACCATCCAACATTTGCACTTTTATGTCATTATTTTAACATTTTCTCTTCCATGTCATCACCTTGCATACTTTGCACTTCATTCAAATCTACATTCTCATCTGTATTGCCAATCGGCCTGACAGGCTCATGTAATGATTCATATCCAGAAGTGATGTTGTATGTTCCTTCTGTCAATTGTCCTACAAAAAAATAATAGTGCACAAAAGAATAAGAAACAAGTAGTTCATAAAATAAGCATATATTTTGACAAAGAAACCTATTGAATTGCAACACAACTTACCATCATAGAGCTCTCCAAGATCATCGAACAGAGGGAAAAAAGCCTTTGCATTTTTGAACTTCTTGATTCTAAGGTAACTTTATACATTCAAACAAATAATGATCAAAATATGCATATTTAAACAAACATTATGTGATCATGAAGAAATATACTTACTACAATTAGATTTTTCCATTGATGTGGATCTGCGTCCAACATTTGCTTATCATAATTCCAGGAACAACCACTCTCTCTTTTGGCGTCCTTCAACAACTTGTAATCCCTTTTTAGTTCCCTTTCCCTACCTTGAACTTGGTTTTTTTTGTATAGATCACATAATTGTTTTTGGTAAGGAATTCATTGTACATCTTGTTCTAGACCTCGGAGTTCCATCCATTGTCAGCCCTTTCACCATTTCTTAAGTGCTCAAGTATAATATCAACAAGTGACTTGTCAAGTGTATGATTCCAGTAGGCTCTTTTCTTGGCTACATAAACAAAGGTCAATCACTTATAAACAATACAATGAAGCATCAAGCAAACACAAGATGCAACTAGCAGGCAGAGGAAGGTGGTCTAAACGCAGCTGCTAGGCGGTCTCTCTTCCTGGACCTGGACATCGAGTCCTGGACCTTCTGCCGCCTGCTGGACCTGTGGTGTCAACGATGCCTGCTGCTATTGAGGTAACTGGCCGGGTCACCCACCGAATACTACAAGACCAAGGACGACCGAGCCTGTGCATGTACCAAGAACTCGCAAGATCCAAGCCTTCATGGCCAAGAATTTGCAAGATCTCGCAATACCAGGCCAAGAACTCGCAAGATCCATGCCTAGCACTGTTAAGAGAGAAAGGTTAGGGGAGGGCAGCAGGGAGAAAAGCAGGCAACCGGTGAGCACGGGTGTTGGCGGGACGAGCTTCGCGTCACCGTGGTCGGTTGCCGCGCTATCAGGCCGCCACGCCGGATCGCAGTTGCATGCAGTGCCACCGCACTTGCGTCGCTCGATGCCGCTGCCGCCGAGTCCACCTCGTACCACCACCGACAAGTAGGCCTCGCGCCGCCACCGAGGAGTCCCCGGTGTCCTACTAACCCTAGCTGCTCGCCTCCCTTCTGCCGCAGCCGCCGCCGCTCTCTATGTTTCCGTTCCAAGAGTCGGGAGATGTGATGTGGTTACCAGGGTGGGAGATCTGGGAATGGATGGGTTGAGCTAGTATTGAAACCACATTGGGCCTAACCAAACGGTCATTTTTGGTTGTGCTAGGTTTTATTACAATCCAAACAATTCCAGCCCGTTACACACTGGCCATTACACGCCGAAACGAACGAGACCTTAACCAGGTTCCTAATCATGTATCGGCATCGCATCTTCAAGATGCAGAGATTGTAACCCAAATCTGAGCTAATAAAATTTGAGTGTCCCCTCACAAAAAGAGAGAGAGAGAGACAAGCAAGCGTATGAACCTTATTATTGTCGCTTTTCCTTCCTCTCTCTCCTCGATTGGTTCTCTCGAGCTAGCCTGTAGTACAAAGGGAGAGATTATATAGCACCTAGATGAAGTCCACACTCTGCCCGCACTGGGAACTAAAAAGTATGATGCACAAGGGAGCAAGGTGGGACCGAATGAGGATACCACATCATGACTATTGATAAACTTGGGCAGCGACGCAATACACTACTAGAATATCTATTTGTAGTGACAAATTGTGACGGGTCCAATTTATGAACCACATAAATGCAATTTCATAGGACATAAAGTTGCACACAAGATGATATGAAAGCAAACCAGCTTAATGTATTACATCGCAGTTCAAACTTTCACTATTAGCTTAGATAGCAAAAATATAATCCAAACCCCCAAAGTGTTTAATAAACTACCAAACTACACAAACATAATAATGAAAGAGTGCAAAAGAACTATCAAACACACAATTTCAAGTGAAGGATCACCCTAAAACATAGTATATCGATATAGTACTCTCTAGCCCAACTATCATCAACAGGCTCTCCTCCAGCCTCATCTTCTCCATTTTTTTAGATAATGGAAAAAGGTTCCGGCCTTGACCTCAAGAGGTTACAGCCCAACGTTACAATAAAACTACTGATTCAACTCAGTAGTAACCGAGCACACCCATGTCAATGGAATAACAAAACGATAAAACCAACATAGTTTGGATGGAAAATTATTAAAACATAATTTTATTGCTAAAACTTCATCCATGGTTGGTGAAAAGTTGCATGACCATTGTCTTAATCATGATGGTGACTACAGCTGTGCACATTCACGTAGCCAGGGAGTTCCTTTATAGATTACCTGCATATAAGTTTTAGTAGGCGATTTATCAAAAAAAAACATCATTCTTACTTAACCAAATTGACCAAACAAGAGCAGAAGCACCCAACAGAAATAGTTGTTTTATTTTTGATCCACCATGGGGTAGCCAATCATTGAACATATGATCAACACTTTGTGGAATATTAATACCAAACATAAACTGCACTACTCCATATAAATTTTGCAAACTGACAATCAAAAAAGAGATGTTGAATAGTTTCTTGCCTAGTGCAAAAGACACATAATTTGCACCCATTCCAATTTTTACGGGCTAAATTGTGTTTTGTAAGTACTACTCCTTTTCTAAGATACAACAAAAAATCTTTATTTTTAGCGTCACCTTTAGTTTCCAAATAGTTCTATAGTGGACTACAATGTTATTGCAGGTAAGAGCACAATACATTGAATGGACAGAGAAGATCCTATTTTGATGCAAGTTCCATCTAAAGGTGTTCTTTCATTCATCCAGATTAATATGTGCTATTCTATTTACTAGATTATGCCAAAGAACCAAGTTATGTGCTATTCTATTTACTAGATTATGCCAAAGAACCAAGTTTTGACCTACTAGGTCTCTCCTGAAGGAAATGTTTAAAGGAACTGAACTATAAACATTGGAAATTGAGGCTTATTTTTGCCTGACAATGAAATAAAGAGACGGGTACTGCTGTTTTAGGGTGAAGTTCCCCAACCATTTATCCTCCCAAAATCTAATATTTTCTCCATTATTCAATTATAACTTAACCATGTTCAAGAAACAGTCCTTAACTTTCATAAGGCCTGACCAGAACTGGTGTTGACACCAGATTTTGTAAGTTGGTGCAGGATATGAACATGAAGAACTTTGAAGCAGATCGATACAGGGGAGTAGCATCCAGAGAAGATACGTGCTTGTAGGTGTATGGTACACATGAGTAAGTTTCTGCAGATACCATCAAAGGGATTAAGGAAAGGGATTAAAAAAGGAAAGAAGTGAAGGTTAGGTCTAGTATGAAGGAATTATTCTAATGATATTTTATTTGGTCTGCCTTGCATATGTGGAATTTCATTTAAAATAATCTCCAAGATGGCAACTATGGAAAGGAATATTTAGGAGAAGGAAAGCATCAATGGATAAAGACTATGCATATCGGCAGTGACGGAGCTAGGATTGAAAGTAAAGGTGGGCCGATAATTTTTTTCCCACAACAAACTTGAAACCTTAGCTTGCAATATCAAAGATGAAGAATTTTTTTACTGAATTTTCTCAAAAAAAAAAAAAGATACGTAAGAATTCCATCTCTTTATAGTTCACTAATCTGCTATCCAATTGCGTAGAAAAACTATATATGTTTGCATTACAATTGATTCAATCGGAGTCTAATTAAACAATATATTCTCTATCGGCTTGCCGCCGTGTTGGTCGCTGCTTGCTAGAGCCTAGAGAGAGACAAGCCAAGTCTAGAGCCGTATGCAATGTCGATCACCAACACCCTGGTCTGCAGCTACGACTACTGTCCAGCGTATCCCAGCTCCGACTATACCAACACACACCACATAGGCCACCGCCTAGGATCACCGCACAACATGCTGGGCATAGCTTCTCGCCGCTGGCCATCACTTGCCGAAGCAGAACAGTCGCACTCCTCTCAGCTTGGGCAAGACAGAGGAGCCGGGTGGAGATCAGTTGCCCAAATTTAAGGTCACAAGTTATTAGTAATAGTCCGTTTAGCTTTGCTTTTTCCTTGTACCGCAAGACGAGCCATCCCTATAAATATAAAGGGCACTCGTAATTATAAAAATTATCCCTTGATCAATATATAACTTCAGCGCATCGCCAATCCTAGAAATAGGTATACCCCAACGGGTTCTTCGTCTAGAGCGGGCTCTTCGCGATGGATGTAGGACTCGTCACCCCAGCGGGTTCATCGTCATGAAGCAGGCTGCATCGACTAGTTCGACCTCGGCAATATGGGGGAGGACTCGCCACCCCGGTGATTGCGGCAACCTACCCAGGATTGTCTCGGTGCAGATCAATCTTCTGGTTAGTTCGTCATGGTTACTAGTTATCCAGTATACTAGATATTTCTGGATTGTTTTGCTAGGATTTGCTGCATTCATAGTTAATTCTAGTAATTCAATCTAGAATGAATTTTAGCAATTAGATCTAATACTGTGTAGGTGTTTGTTCGTTCTAAGAATTATCTCGGCTCAAACCGATCTTCTGGGATATCTAGAATTATCTCGGTTAAGTCCGATCTTCTAGTTGAACAACCATACAAGAACGATCTCGTCATGAGGGTCTGTTCAGGGTATTGTCGGAGTGTTTAGCCGACGAGTTATCTTGTTACTAGCAGCAACCAATAGGTGATTAGATTCTTAGCTTTTGTATTGACTTTGGTTCATCAACTTAGTGTATCGCACTAGTTCTTTTTATCGATAAATCATCATATAGTTTATTTATTTATCAATATTGTATCGGCTAGATATTGTGATTCTATTAACTGGCCAATATAATATTAATTATTATGATTAGTCTAGTGTGAATTGACTTGTACATTCATCCTTTGTATTATTAAGATAAAACTGATGCTTAATCATGTACTTAGTCTGCATCGACTCTGTGTCGGGATCGACTATGTGCCTGCATCGACTCTGTGTCTGGAAACCATCCTCGATCCACTTGCAGGCGCACACCTTGTCAGTTGAATGGTCAAACTGACTCTGTGTCGGGATCCACTATGTGCCTGCATCGACTCTGTGCCTGAAAGTCATCCTCGGTCGACTTGCAGGCGCATACCTTGTCAGTTGAATGGTTAAACTGACTGGCACGCCGCACACCATCTACCGTACGCCATTAAACCTGCACTCGAGCTAAGCATATCTCCTAGGTCTCGTGTTTGCATGCGGAGGGTCGACTGCTGATTTTCACGTCAACCCACTTTTGTGACGCTCGGTGGGACTCATCTTCATTATTCGGTGAGCATCAAAATAACTAATATTTTACAATACCAGATTAGAAGTCAGATTTATTTTTAAATATCATGTAAGACCCGGGAAGATGTCATGTCCCCAAGCTTCAAATATCGAGAAGATATGGCAGTTGCTTTATTTTTATCTTGGGGGGCATAGTCGATGGCTGAAAACAGATATGGCAGTTGCTTTATTTTTGTTTGACTGGAATTTCCAAGCTCGCATGGAGTTGGAACGGCGATCTCCGTCGGCTCTGTCAGTGTAGAAGAACCTATTGTGATTTGTAAAGCCGACAGTTGATTTTACAATATTGTGAGTTCAAAAAGAAGTTTAGATTATTGTTGACCGATGATGATTTGGTGAAATACTCGCTTGACCCTCGTCAAGGCGATGGCCACCTGAACATGTGATCGGAAGACTCGTGTGAAATAAGAGATTGTAGCGTGTAAGCATGATTGATGCAAAGAAGGAAAAACCATGGAAGATTTTGTTAAGGAATAATCTCGTACACAGCATGATAGAGTTTCTTGTCGATATGAGCGAGACAGTGGGACCACGAACAAGTTTTCTTCTACAACCATGTCTACAGTCCAGAAGTAAGCTGATGGTCAGCCGATTTTCAGTTATGATAGCAAAGCACCAGATCACTCCCAGATGCTATCGGCTGGGGAGCTCCATATGACTCAGAAAATGGTTTAAGCATAGAAGATACGAACATGGTTACAAGATGTCATTCGGCCTGTGAAGATTATAAATTTTCTAGTCTAAGTTGCTTTGGCCGAGTGGTTTACAAGGAGAAAATGATGTCGTTGGTGGATTCAAGTGCGAGATTGGGATTGGAATTTTAATTGGAAACACATGTGCATATGCATGGATATTTTACACAGAGAGGCTCGGAGGACAGGTGATTCAACGGATGTATGAGAAGATTGCCGAGTATACGGGTCGCATCATTATCGGCTACACAGATATTCTGATATCGACTGTGGTGCACAGTGTCTGGACAGCATCTTATGGCCGATATGACATGCCCACATCTGGCCAGATTAATGAAAGAAGAATTGTAAAGCCGAGGCGAGGCATATATATAAAGGAGTCCAGCAGATTCCAAGGATGAGTCGGTCTACATGAAGAAAGCCCTAGCTAAGCGTGCAAAGAGATCGACTTTTAAGTTTGGAGGTGCAAAATTCAAGGTCAAGACAAGGCATTGGCGAATATGATCTTGATGGATACAATTTTAATCATCTGGCAACCAGGAAGATGCATAGTTAACTTTATGGTTATGTCGTCTTGGGGACAGCCACTGGACTTATTTTCTTTGCCATACATTATTGTCCTTGATGGATAGTTGATGATTATTGTGAAGTGATGAGGTGGCCAAGAAGGTACTTGATCATTGTCAGGGTTACATTATCTCAGGCTGGCGGGAGATGCCGATGTTGATTGCCCCACAAGCTAATGCTGATCGTGGACAGGGGGGGGGGGGGGGGGGGGGGGCATCGGCACTCATGATGAAAGCTATGTGTTCATGAATATTTACTGGTGCGGTATGGAAGCTAATCAAGTGCTGAATGAGGAATTGGAGGATCTGATACCAAGCGATGGAGTCAAATTTTGGGTTTTTCTTCATATGCATGACCACAGGAGGTGCAGCGAAGCTCAATGGACAACGTCTGATGACCAGTAGTATTCAATCGAATTCTGAGTCAAGTGTCCAACCAAAGATGATAAATTGTTTTGAGGAGCAAAGGATAGGCCGATAGAGTACTTGAGGAGTCAGATCTTGTAGCAGTCAGTTGACATGTTTTTTGACGACTGATGGTGAGCTTGCAACATTATGATGATCATATTTCTTTTCTCCACCATCGGTTGGCGTTGGTACTTGATAGCATCATATGAAGACGGCTGATATCTCCTTCATTCTAGAATATTATATTCAAGCTGGTGGAAGTACGTGATGTTTAATATGGAGATATGATAGTGCATCGGCTGTTGGAAAGTGGTGGTGATGGAAACATACATATGAAATACCGATGCATTGTGATAGATAAGACTAGAAAATCTTGGACTAACCAGGTGGCCGAGAAGATGTCAAGCTCAGTGCGGCAAGCCGGCAATGAGACAGTACTGGTCACAACACATAGGGATTAAGAATTTTTTATGTCGATATTCCTAACCGGCCTGTGTCTTTCGTTCAGATAATGCAGTGGCCAATGATCATAACTATTCTAATTCATAAAACATAGATGACATCAGCGATCAGAGTGGAAGCCAGTTGGTGTGATTATTTCTCGTGAAGAAATTTGGGAGTTTCTGTTGATGAGTACTAGATCGAGGTGTGATGCAGCTACCTGATTTGTGATGGGTTACTTGGCTGCTAGCACACTATCATGAATTTGCATGGCTTTCTATGTGTGATATTTAACGTTTTTTCATGGAAAGCTGGAGTCATGTAGTCGCATGAAGTTATTTGGTTTATGAATTATGACGTTGCCAAGAAGTTACTTAATCTTTATCAGGGTTACACAATCTCAGGCTGGTGGAATTATGTGGTGATGGATTTTCTCTCACCATCGGCTAGAATTTGGAAGAAGTCTCGGGGGCAAGTGATTCAAATTGAAGCCGATGCACGATACAGTATATGAGGACAACTGATTGAGGTGCGAGTATAGCATAGGGGGCACATATGCAATAATGTGAGCAACATATGCGGAGTTTGAAGTCAGTGGCAGCTGCATGTCGGTGTCTCGCGGATGGAATCATGTGGGAATCACAGCACTACGACCTCTTTGCGGCAGAAGGTACTCAAAGTGTAGCAAATATTTTACCGGTTAAGTAATTTTGAAGGCCATCAATGATATACATGGAGGGAGCATCAGTGTACAAAGTCACTCGTATCATATCTGCAGGATTAGTATTGCTGCCGGATTATTTTATTACAGATAGAAGCCAATGACGCCGGTAGAGTTGATGGAAGATAGGGTTGCCAATAACCGGAAGAGTTAAAATAATCAATATCTTGCTTCCCACATGTTGGTTTTTTCCATCCACTTACAGGTTGTTTGTCATCGGCTTTCTTCTTAATAGAGATACATGGTCTTCACTCTTCAGGATTCTCTCCCTCCATCAGCCGGCTCTGAGCATTTGATGCACGCCATCGAGAGCATCGACATTTTGGATATTTCATTCGTCATTGATTCTGGTACATGGTTAACGGATGATTATTATGAAATAAAGTGGAGGTTCTACTCAAACATCATGTCATTTGAAAAGTCGAGATAATCCACTTGTGGACAGACGTGATAATAAAGGGGTGTTCGCCTTGCATGGGTCAACATAGAGCTGTTGTTTAGTAGAAATGGATAAACCTGATTCTAAAGATAATCATTTGAACTAACGCATCAGGTCATTATTGAAAAGGATCTTACGATCAGGAGGCAGGACATCACATCATCAATTGACCGGTGGCAAGCTGCAAGATTACTACAGATCATCAAACTTGAGTTTGAAGCAAGCTATCAGTGCTTAGTTGCAGTAGCATGAACAACCTGGCCGATGCTAATCATCAAGGAAGCTAGCAGCAGGCATCGGCCGAGTGCAACACAAGGTTCGGAATCATGAAGTTCTCATCAAAACAAATGTTCTACACAAGTAGCCAAAGGCGATAAGGTTTCCCAGTAGTTGGTTCGATCAGGGGGTCGTCGTTACTTGTCAGTTGAAGCATGGGCTCATTGAAAGAATAATTTTAAGTTTTCTTCAAGTGTTTGGCCTACAACTCATCGTTGTCGCTTTGATTGCTTCCTGCTCGAGGCCTGATCAGCTCTAAACTGTGAGTGCTCAAGATTTAAAGTTGGTGCCTGTGTATGAAGCTAGGATGAGAGCTATTTCAAGAGTTGTTCATGCATTGTTTGGTCTGGCATTTTCATCGGACAGCTTTGTGTTCAACTTGTTTTGAAAATCAATGATGAATCATGGCTGGGTATCGCTGATGAGTACATCGAAAAGGACTTTGACTCCATCGCTAATCGGCTAGGACAGTTAAGCAACAACTTTGAGCCGATTGAGTTCCAGAAACATCAAGGGTGACGGCAATGAGTGCATGAAAGAAATATCTGCAAAATTTTCGGAACATGTACTATATTCCAAAACTCGGGGGGCATGTATTGACACCAGATTTTATAAGTTGGTGCAGGATATGAACATGAAGAACTTTGAAGCAGATTGATACAGGGGAGTAGTATCTAGAGAAGATACGTGCTTGGAGGTGTATGGTATGTAAGAAATAATCCTTGCCTGCTATAATTAGTAGTTTACTTTCTATAGTTAGCAGCTTAGTTTAGAAAGTTTATTATTCATTCTTGTATCAGCTAAGGGAAAGCCAACATTACTTTCCCTTGTATTAGTCTATATAAACAAAACAATAGAGGGGTAAACGCTGTATATTGCAGCACCAAATCAGATCGTGTCCAAGAGGTTCACATGAGTTGTGAGTGCATGTGTGTGCCTAGTAATCTCACTGGCAACAGATTGTTGTTTCTCCGGCGTGGTTCTAACAATTGGCATCAAGAGCTAGGTTCGTCCAAGGTGTGAAGATGTCGGGCAAGAAGGCCGGCGACACCTCCGGCGACGGCGTCGTGATCTAGAGGGTGATTCATGAGGTGGGCAGCGGGAGTAGCTACCCCGTTCTCACCAAGACCAATTACTCCGATTGGGCGCTGCTCATGAAGGTGAAGTTGAAGGCCAGAGCCCTATGGAACGTCATCGAGAATGGCGGCGCCGACGCCTAGGAGGAGAGGATGGCGCCCGACGCCTTGTGCGGCGCGGTACCACCAGAGATGGTGCCGACGATCGCCAAGAAGGAGACGGCCAAGGAGGCCTGGGACGCGATCGTGACCATGAGGATTGGCGATGATCGTGTGAAGAGGTCGACGACGCAGCAGCTGTGATGACAATTCGACCTCACCACGTTCGGCGACGGCGAGACCATCGAGGACTACATGCTCCGTCTGGAGGGCATGGCGGCGCACATCAACACACTAGGCGAGGAGTTGAAGGATTCGGAGATCATGGCAAAGATCTTGTGGAGCCTGCCGCCTCGATTCAAGCAGATCGTGATCACCATCAAGACACTTCTCGACGTGTCGAAGATGTCGGTCACCGATCTAACGGGGCAGCTAAAGGAGGCCGAGGATGCTTTCAAGGAAGCTCTGGCATCACTGCAGCATGATGGCAAGCTGTACCTCACGGAGGAGGAGTGGAACTCGTGGAGGAAAAAGCGCGAGGAAGAACATGGCGGCGGCACGAGCAGCGGCTTGACGTGGCGCAACGGTGGCAGCGGTAGGCGTGGGCGTGGGCGCGGGCGTGGTGGTCCACCAAGCGGGCCGCCGACTACAAACCGGCCCACATGCGATGAATGCTGGTGCTGTGGCAAGATGGGTCACTAGGCCCGAGAGTGTAGGTTGAAGCCCAAGAAGGAGCAGGCTCACGTTACGCAAGATGAACAGGAGGCCTTGCTCTAGCTCGTGATGGCATCGCCAACATTGTCACCGGTGGTCGATGTGCATGCCAGTGATGATTCGGCGCTGTAGGAGGCAGGTCGGGAGCATGGCGTTGGTGGGTCTAGGGCGGCATCGACGAGATCCGTGACCCAACTCGAGATCCGGGAGGAGAAGGTGTTCGCCTATCTCGGAGAAGAGAAGGATCGGGAGGCAGAGACCTGGGTCCTGGACACCGGCGCCACCAACCATATGACCAGATCCAGGTCCGCCTTCACCAAACTGGAGACAGCGTTGTTCGGCACTGTGCGGTTTGGTGATGACTTGGTGGCACGCATCAAAGGTCGGGGCAGTGTTGTCTTTGATTGTAAGAACGGGGAGGTCTAGTCGCTCCCTGGAGTCTACTTCATCCCACGGCTGACGATGAACATCATCAGTATCGGTCAGCTCAATGAGAGTAGCTACAAGACCGACATCGATGATGGGGTGATGATGGTTCGTAAGCCTGGTGGCAAGCTGTTGGCAAAGGTGGCATATGAAGGCAACCGCCTGTACAAGATCCAGCTCAAGGTGGCACAACCGTCGTACCTAGTGGTGTGCGGGCATGACGATGAAGAGGCATGGCGCTGGCACGAGCGTTCTGGCCATGTCAACATGGCGGCGCCGAGGAAGCTAGCTCGGGAGGAGCTAGTGCGTGGCATGTCGGTGATCGGACAGGTCGGTCACCTGTGCGAGGCGTGCCAAGCCGGGAAGCAGAGGCACACTTTGTTTCCAGCACAAGCGGAGTACCGGGCATGGCAGCGACTTGAGCTAATGCACAGTGACCTTTGTGGGCCCATCTCACCGGTGACACCCGCAGGTAACAAGTACTTTTTGTTGTTGGTGGATGACCTCCGTAGGTACATGTGGGTAGCCGCGATTCCTTCAAAGGATCGTGCAGCGGCTGCCATCAACGAAATCTAGGCGTGAGCTGAGGGCGAGTCTGGCATCAAGCTAAAGGCACTCCGAACTGATCGTGGTGGCGAGTTCACCGTGAAGGAGTTCACGGAGTACTATGCGAGCGAGGGCGTGCATCGCCAGCACACTGTGCCCAACAGCCCACAGCAGAACGGTGTCGTCGAGCGCCGTAATGGCACGGTGGTGGCTACGGCGAGGAGCATGCTCAAGGCGAAGGGGCTCCCTGGCTGGTTCTAGGGCGAGGCGGTTAACACCGTTGTGTATGTGCTGAACCGCTGCCCAACGAAGAGCATGGAGGGGATGACCCCCTTTGAGGCGTGGCATGGGAAGAAGCCGGCAGTGCACCACCTTCGTACGTTCGGCTGCATCGTCTATGTCCGGAACACGACGCCGGACCTGAAGAAGCTCGACGACCTTGGTCGGAAGATGATCTTCATCAGCTACGAGCGTGGCTCTAAGGCGTATCGTGCCTACGACCCCATCACGAAGTGTGTCCATGTGACATATGACGTGGTGTTCGACGAGCAAGCCCAATGGGACTAGGGTACCAGCGGCGGCGATGAAGAGCCAGCTGGTGGCGACGACGTGTTCATAGTGGAGTACACCACTTGGGGACAAGCTGTGCCAGCTGTTGATGAGGTGGTCGAGGCGTCGACAGGAGATGCACCTAGGGAGCAGTCACTAACCTCGGGTGATGGAGCTGGCGAGTCGGAGCCTGGCTCGTCGGACGGGGTCGACGATGACAACCTCGACACCAACCATGATGATGACGCGCCTCTTCAGTTCCGCAGCATCAATGACATCATCGAGCAGGCCTCGCCGCGTGGGCTCGCACCACGTGCACTGGTGATGGAGGATCTTCATGCGGTGAGCGCCGACGAGCCCGCCTCATTTACCAAGGCGGAGGGCAGCCCCAGTTGGAGGAAGGCGATGATGGAGGAGATGGACTCCATCGAGGAAAATGGCACGTGGTGCCTCGCCAACCTCCCACCTGGACGCAAGGCGATCGGTATGAAGTGGGTCTTCAAGGTGAAGCGGGATGAACACAAGGTGGTGTCCAAGCATAAGGCACACCTCGTGGTGAAGGGGTACGCGCAGCAGCATGACATCGACTACGACAAGGTGTTTGTGTCGGTGGCCCATCTCGACTCGGTGCGCCTGCTCATCACCCTCAAGGTGCACGAGGGGTGGGAGGTGCACCACATGGACATCAAATCGGCATTCCTCAACGGGGACCTGCAGGAGGAGGTCTACATCAAGCAGCCAGCTGGTTTCGTCAACACCGGCATAGAGCACAAGGTGTTCAAGTTGCAGAAGGCACTGTACGGCCTGCATCAAGCGCCATGTGCTTGGACCGCGAAGCTCGACAGCACATTGCTGTCACTCGGCTTCAGGAGGAGCCCTTCGGAGTACGCCATCTACGTCAGGCAGGGTCCCGATGCTCGGCTAGTGGTCGGGGTCTATGTCGATGACCTCATGATCACCGGTTCAAGCACCATCGACATTAGGATCTTCAAGGAGGAGATGGTGGGTGCGTTCAAGATGAGTGACCTCGGCCTGCTTCACTACTACCTCGGCATTGAAGTGAAGCAGAGCGCGAGGGGGATCTCGCTGAGCCAAGGCGCCTACACCGGCAAGATCCTAGACAGAAGTGGTATGGCCGGGTGCAACCCCTGCCAAACACCAATGGAGACGCGACTCAAGCTGAGTAATCTCAGCGAGAGACCACCGATCGACGCGATGATGTACAGGAGCATTGTCAGGAGCCTGAGGTATATGGTTAACACTCGCCCTGATCTCGCATTTGTAGTCGGGTTTGTTAGCCGGTTCCTAAAGGATCCGCGGGAGGACCACCTCGCCACGGTAAAGCGCATCCTGCTCTATGTGGCCGGGATCCAGAATTAGGGACTCTGGTTTGGCCGGAAGGAGGAGGGTGAAGCCAAGCTCACTAGCTTCAGTGACAATGATTACACCAACGATGTCGATGCTAGGAAGAGCACGACAGGCGTGATCTTCTTCCTCAACAGTATCCTGATCACCTGGTAGTCCATGAAGTAGAAGGTGGTGATGCAATCAAGCTGTGAGGCGAAGTATATAGCAGCTGCCAATGCTGCTTGTCAGGCATTGTGGCTGGCTCGGGTGCTCGCAGAAGTACAAGGATCAGCACTGAGAGCACCAATGCTACAGGTGGACAACAAGTCTGCCATTGCTTTAATCAAGAATCCAGTGCTCCATGGATAAAGTAAGCATATCCAGGTGAAGTATCACCTAGTCCGGGAGTCTGTGGAAGATGGCTTGATCCGTGGCGAGTTCATTAGGAGCAAGGAATAGCTTGGTGACATTCTTACGAAGCCGCTTTGCAAGACCAAGTTTCATGAGCTACATACCAAGATCAGCCTGATCAACGTTGAGCAGCGCAAGGTTTAGGAGGAGATTGTAGGAAATTATCCTTGCCTGCTATAATTAGTAGTTTACTTTCTATAGTTAGCAGCTTAGTTTAGGAAATTTATTATTCGTTCTTGTATCGGCTCAGGGAAAGCTAGCATTACTTTCCCTTGTATTAGTTTATATAAACAAAGCAATAGAGGGGAAAACACTGTACATTGCAGCACGAAACCAGATTGTATCCAAGGGGTTCACGTGAGTTGTGAGTGCGTGTGTGTGCCTAGTAATCTCGCTGGTAATAGATTGTTGTCTCTCCGGCGTGGTTCTAACATGGTACACATGAGTAAGTTTCTACAAATACCACCAAAGTGATTAAGGAAAGAGATTAAAAAAAGGAAAGAAGTGAAGGTTCAGTCTGGCTACTCAATGAAGGAATTATTCTAATGATATTTGGTCTGCCTTGCATATGTGGAATTTCATTTAAAGTAATGTCCAAGATGGCAACTATAGAAAGGAATATTTACGAGAAGGAAGGCATTAATGGATAAAGAAAATGTGTATCACATTAGCACGTGGCCAGAATCTTTTATTAGACTTTTAAGGTTACGAGTTATTAGTAATAGTCCATTTAGCTTTGCTTTTTCCTTGTACCGCATGACGAGCCATCCCTATAAATATAAAGGGCACTCATAATTGTAAAAATCATCTCTTGATCAATATACAACTTTGGCGCATCGCCAACCCTGAAAACAGGTATACCCTGATGGGTTCTTCGTCTAGAACGGGCTCTCCGCGATGGATGTGGAACTCATCACCCCGGCGGGTTCGTCATCATGAAGCAGGCTACATCCACTAGTTCGACCTCGGCAACATGGCGGAGGACTCGCCACCCCAGTGATCGCGGCAACCTGTTGTTGGTGGTTTCTTGATGCCCATTTTATCTACCAAAAAGGGATGTTTTGCATCTTAATTTGGTGGTTTGGACTAACAATTAACCTCATATTTGCATATATTTATAGTTGTTCTGTTTTGGATGTAATTACAGGAAACAGGTGTAAAATAGGGCAATTATGGATAGAGGACTAAAGAGCAACGAAGATGGGCCAGATATGGAGGTCGCGCCGATCGGCGCGGGTCTACGCCGATCGGCGCAAGAAGGAAAAGATGATGAAAACATGACCTAAACCGAAAAGAAGAAGGCCCAGCCCAGTATAAGTCAGAGTTGGTGGAAGTTGACCTAATCCCATCGGATATAAAAGGAAGATAATTATCAAGAGCCAAGAAGAGAACAAAGGAGACGACAATCGCTAGAACCAGTTATTAGAACTAGGGTTCCAGGACATTGGCGGCAGAAGGTCGGTCAATACCGACGAGATCCACCAGAAGGGAGGTCGTGCCGATCGGTGCAACGCTTGCGCCGATCGGCTCGTGCGCATTCCAGTGCTATTTCTCATCCCTCTGCTATGTCTAGCGGAAGGATGAGTGAGTAGTCTCATATTCGCTTCTCTGGTGCGGGGATCTGGTCATGTAATTCTCATGCTTATTGATACTCTCTCGATGAATTTAATCTATGTGATGAACTTAATTGATATCTATTTATCCTTCTCATTAGTGTGTCGGCCAATACACTTTTTCCCATTACATAGTGCAAGAAACCAGTGGGGAGCTAATTGCCTCTGTAGTGACAGCCGGGATGAATGAAACTACCATATCTTGTAGAATATTAAAGTCATCACTTGAGTTGATAAGAATAAGGTTGCATGCTAGTGAACCAATCCTAAGGAGAGAATCCTTCATTATCCTATTACCTCTTCAATAACATTCACCCTTCACTCTCTCACCATCACCTTTCACACCAACCAACACATTGCAATTTGTTAGTAATCCTTTAATAGTAATAGTTCCGCTCGTTGCCTGTGGATTCGATAATCTTGGAATAATCTGAGGGAAAAAGAGCTATAATTATACACCGTTTTGTTTTTGTGCCATTGCCGAGGAGCAAGCCAGTTCTTTTACTATTAATACTTATTAACATCTAATCCTCTCTTTTCTAGTTGTTTTTGTTTTTGTGTTTTGTGTGAATTTTCAGGAGTACAACAGGACCTTCTCCGATGCTCAGGGAGCTTTCTCTACCATCTCCAGATGTTCTCTACCATCTCCAGATGTGTTGGTGCCTCAATCCTCAGATGAGTAGGCCACAGCCTCCTCGTATGTGTTGAGCCCCATTATCATTAGCATGGCTGAAGCAAACAAGTTCTTTGGAGCGAAGGAGGAGAACCCATATACTCACTTACAAGATTTGGAGGCACTTTGCCAAACATTCAATCATGAAGGAGTGCCACAGGATCTTCACAGGTGGCTGCTTTTCCTATTCTCTTTGGGAAGAAAAGCCAAAGAGTGGCACAAAGCAGCATCTCGAGAAGCAAAAGGTAAGTGGAGTGAGTTAGTTGGAAATTTTTGTCTCCACTATTTTCCTTTGCCAAAGGTGTAGAAGTTGAGAAGAGAGGTGATGAATTTATTTGAAAAAGATGAAGAATCTCTCGCGGAAGCCTGAACGCGTTTTCAAACATTGTTGAAACAAGGACCTGACCTCAGCATTGATGAGAATATGTATGCTCAAACCTTCTACATGGCCACTAACAAGGCATCGAGGATGCATTTGGACGGATCGCCCGGAGGAAGTTTTCTGAGATTGATAGTCAAGGCAGGGATCGAATTGTTAGGTAAAATTGCCAAGATTGAAGCTTTGCACAAGCATTTGGAAGAATATCTGGAACCAAATCGACAATACCCAGAAGTTATGCAGAAGGAAGAGTCACCGGTCGAACATATCTTGATGTTCGAGAGTAGAGCAATGATTACTTTAGAGCATAAATTCAAAGAAATAGAGCCTGTTTGACCCGCTTCTATGGATCTGACGTTTTCGTCGATCGGCGTAGCCTCTGAGCCGATTGGCGCAGTCGCGACAACAGGAGAACCGATCACCGTGACGACTCCGTCGAGTTACAAGGATCATATAGAGCTTGATGGAACGGAGGTGAAACAAGTGAAGAGATTGCTAGACACTTGCTTTGAGCCATCTCACTATGAAGGATTATGTGGTGTGTATGCTGTAGGTCTCGCTGAAGAGGAAGAAGAAGAACCATACATACCATGTGAGATATCGAGGAAGAAATTTCTGAAAGCCTTGTGTGACTTTGCTTCTCGTGTCAGCTTGATGACTTATGATGCATTCATGAGCATGCCTTATGAAACTCAATAGCGGCTGATGGGGACTGAACTTGAGCTAATCATGGCGGATGGAGGGAAGACCAAACCACTAGGAGTGATCAAGAATGTAGAAATTGAGATCAGCTCAAAAACAATACCGGTAGATTTCTTCATTCTAGACAATAAAGAAACTGGTATTGAAGATATCATTCTGGGAAGGCCATTCTTAAGATTAGTACAAGCTGTTCTAGATGCTGGGAAAGGTCAAATTACGCTACTCCTAGGAGAGGAAGAAGTGCAGTTTCAATTTAATGATCCATCTCGTCAAGACCCTTCTCACAGTCAGTAATTCTACCCAGAGGAAGACGAGAAGATAGGGATGGATATGGAAGACCCACTGGACCACATCCTGCGTGGAACTGACAAGCATATTGCCAACGCCAATTGGCGTGACACCTGCGCCAATCGGCTCAACAAGGAAAATCCCACCAATCAGCACGATGCTTGAGCTGATCGGCTCAACCAGGGAAATCCTGATTTTGAACCTCTCGGGGAGCTGGATCCAGATGAAGCACCCAAAGTGGAACAGAAGGAACTTCCGAAGGAGCTACGCTATGAGTATCTAGGGAAGAATAGAACATATCCAGTTATTGTGAACAACGCCCTAACGAGAGAAGAAACAGAGAAGCTGCTTGCTGTGCTCAAAAGGTATAAAAAGCCATTGGTTACACGTTGGATGACATCAAGTGAATCAGCCCTGCATTTTGCACCCACAAGATTAACTTGGAGGAGAATGCTAAACCAGTGGTTAAAAAGGAGATTTTGAAGCCAGTGGTTAAAAAGGAGATTTTGAAGCTGCTTAATGCAGGTATAATCTATCCTGTCGTTGATAATGAATGGGTTAGTCCATTATATTGTGTGCCCAAGAAAGGAGGGTTGACAGTAGTGCCTAATGAGAACAATGAGTTGATCCCTCAAAGGACTGTAACTGGATGGAGAATGTGCATAGATTACAAAAGTTTGAACAAGGTGATGAAGAAAGATCACTATCCTCTTCCATTCATTGACGACATGCTTGAAAGGTTAGCAAGGAATTCATACCTTTGTTATTTAGAAACATATAGTGGTTTCTTTCAAATACCGGCAAGACCAGAAGATCAGCAGAAAACTACTTTCACCTGCCCTTTTGGGACATATGCATATAGAAGGATGTCGTTTGGTCTTTGCAACGCGCCCTTCACATTTCAAAGATGCATGAATGCAATGTTCACCGAATTCATAGAAGATATTATGGAGGTATTTATGGATGACTTCTCCGTGCATGATGCTAATTTTGATAGTTGTTTGGAGAATTTGGAGAAGGTTTTGAAAAGATGTGTTGAATGCGACTTAGTTCTTAATTGGGAGAAGTGTCACTTCATGGTGACAGAAGGGATAATACTTGGTCATGTCATATCTAATAGAGGGATAGAGGTTGATAAAGCGAAGGTATCTACAGTTGAGAAATTACCTCCCTCTACTGATCTAACAACTTTGAGGAGTTTTCTTGGACATGCCAACTTCTATCACAGATTTGTTAAGAATTATTCAAAGATTGCTAAGCCCCTGACAGAATTGTTGAAGCAAGATACAGAATTTGTCAGGAACGATGAAAGACTCTTTACCTTTAGAAGTTTGAAGGAAGCTCTATGCTCTGCACCCATTATGCAACCACCTGATTGGAGTTTACTTTTTGAAATTATGTGTGATGCAAGTGACTATGCAGTTGGAGCTGTTCTTGGACAATGGAAGGAAGGTAAAGTGCATGCTATTTATTATGCTAGCAAAACTTTGAATGAGACACAGATCAATTATACAACAACTGAGAAAAAGATGTTAGCTGTTATATTTGCTTTTGAGAAGTTTAGATCCTACATTCTAAATTCTAAGGTGGTATATACTGACCATGCTGTTATAAGATACTTGGTTTCAAAGAAGGAGTCTAAGCCTCGGTTAATGCGATGGGTATTGATGCTGCAAGAATTTGATTTGGAGATAAGAGATAAGAAAGGAGTAGAAAATTCTATAGCAGATTATTTATCTCTCCAGTCCTAAGCCTGGGTAAAGGAGGAGGGTTGTGTTAGGTTTGGCAAACCAACGTAAAAAACCTAGCCACTCAAATGGATATGAAACCCATAAAAAATTTGTTGGGGGCGTAACCCTCTTAGCGACGCGCTACACCAAAACCCGGGTGTGGTGTCAAATGAGCAAGGACTGGGTCGTCATCCCCTTGGTGGCGCGTCGTATCGTGACCTAGGTACGATGAATAGTGAGCAAGGGTCGGGTCATCGTAACCTTAGTGGCACGCTACATCTACGTCCGGGTGTGGTGAAAAATGAGAAAGGGTCTTCGCACTTTCCTCGACGGGTGTGAAGGGTAAGGAAGTTAGCCGAGCCAACTAGGATTCGTCTAGGGAGTTGGAACGGTAGGGTCCCTAACAAGCAAGTTACGAGAGCTAGTCGATGTGGCAACTAGGAGGAGTGTAAATATCCTATGCGTCCAAGAGACTAAATGGAAGGGCCAGAAGGCGAAGGAGGTGAAGGATACTGGCTTCAAGATTTGGTACACGGGTACAACATCGAGTAGAAATGGTGTAGGCGTCTTGATCGATAGGAGCCTTAAGGATGGAGTCATAGAGGTTAGGAGGCACGGTGACCGGATTATCCTAGTTCGGCTGATAGTTGGAGATTCGGCTCTAAATGTGATTAGTGCTTATGCCCCTCAGGTAGGTCTTAGTGAGAGCACCAAGAGTCATTTTTGGGAAGATCTAGATAGCATGGTTAGTGCCATACCTATCAGTGAGAAGCTTTTCATAGGAGGAGACCTTAACGGCCATGTGGGGACGTCTAATGTAGGGTTCGAGCGGATCCATGGGGGGGGGGGGGTTCGGGTATGGTAGTAGGAATCAGGAGGGGGAGGATATACTTAATTGGGCGTTAGCTTATGACTTGTTGGTAGCGAATACCCTCTTTAGGAAGAGGGAATCCCATCTAGTGACCTTTAGAAGTGCACAACACTCAAGCCAAATCGACTTTATCCTTGCAAGGAGGGAGGACAAACGTGCTTGCTTAGACTGTAGGGTGATACCTGGGGAGTGTGTCATCACTCAACATAAGCTTGTGGTGGTGGATTTTCGCTTTCGGGTACGTGTATACAGGGACAAACATACCAAGACTATAAGAACGAAGTGGTGGAAGTTTAGAGGGGAGCTGGCGCAAACTTTTAAGGAGAGGATGCTAGGAGAGGGACCCTGGGAGGAAGGAGAAGGACCAGATGACATGTGGCTAAAGATGGCAACATGTGTGCGGAAGGTAGCTTTAGAAGTGTTTGGCGTGAGTAGGGGAGGCAAACAAGAAGCAAAAGACACCCGATGGTGGAATGATGAGGTGCAAAGGGCTATCAAGGAGAAGAAGGAGTGTTTCAAGCACCTACATCTTGACAAGAGTGCAGGCAACGTAGAAGGCTATAAAATAGCCAAGAGGGCTGCAATGCGAGCAGTGAGTGTAGCAAAGGGTCAGGCATATGATAACCTTTATCAGTGACAAGGCACAAAAGAAGGGGAGAAGGACATCTATCGAATGGCTAGGATCCGTGAGCGGAAGACGAGGGACATCAACCAAATCAAATGTATCAAGGACGGGGTAGACCGACTCTTGGTGAGAGATGAGGAGATCAAGGGCAGATGGCGAGAGTACTTTGATAAGTTGTTTAATGGTGAGGAGGAGGGTCCTATACTTGAGTTGGATGACTCATTTGATGATAACAACAAATGCTTTGTGAGGAGAATTCAGGAGGCTGAGATAGAGCAAGCCTTGAAGAGGATGAAGAGTGGTAAAGCGATGGACCCTGATGGTATCCCTATCGAAGTATGGAGATGCTTGGGTGCCAGAGCCATAGTATGGTTAACTAAGATTTTTAACCTCATCTTTCGGTCAAACAAGATGCCAGAAGAATGGAGGAGGAGTATAGTAGTACCCATCTTCAAGAACAAGGGAGATGTTCAAAGTTGTACTAACGATCGTGGGATTAAGTTGATGAGCCATACGATGAAGCTCTGGAAGAGAGTTATCGAGCATCGCCTAAGAAGAGTGACAAGTGTGACGCAAAACCAGTTTGGGTTCATGCCTAGAAGATCGACCATGGAGGCAATTTTCTTAATGCAACAATTGATGGAGAGATATCGGGAGCAAAAGAAGGACTTACACATGGTCTTTATTGACCTCGAGAAGGCGTATGATAAAGTGCCAAGAAATGTCATGTGGTGGGCCTTGGAGAAGCACAAAGTCCGAACTAAGTACATTACCCTCATCATGGACATGTATAGGGACGCGAGGACGTGTGTTCGGACATGTGATGGCGACACCAATGACTTTCCGATTAAAATAGGACTACACCAAGGATCAGCATTGAGCCCTTATTTATTTGCTCTGGTGATGGATGAGGTCACATGAGAAATATAGAGTGATGTCCCTTGGTGTATGCTCTTTGCTGATGATGTGGTGTTAGTTGACGAGAGTAGGGATGGGGTTAATAGGAAGTTGGAGCTATGGAGGCACACATTAGAGTGCAAGGGATTCAGACTTAGTATGGCCAAGACCGAGTATATGATGTGTGAGTTTAGCGCGACTAGACATGAGGTTGGAGACGTTAGCCTTGATGGACAATTGGTGGTCAAGAAGAATACATTTTGTTATTTAGGATCGATGTTGCAAAAGGACGTTGACATCGATAAAGATGTTAGGCATAGAATTTTAGCCGGCTGGTTGAAATGGTGTCAAACATCTGGCATCCTATGCGACAAGAGGGTGCCACAAAAGCTAAAAGGTAAAATTCTATAGGACGGCAATTCGTCCGGTGATGTTATACGGTGCTGAGTGCTGGCCTACGAAATGATGACATGTTCAATAATTGAGTGTAGCAGAGATGCATATGTTGCGTTGGTTTTACGGGCATACAAGAAGAGACCGAATACGGAATGAAGATATCCGGGACAGGATAGGAGTGGCACCTATCAAGGAGAAATTGGTTCAACATCGGTTGAGATGGTTCGGACAAGTCCAACGGAGGCCTCCGGAGGCGCCGGTGCGTAGTGGGGTTCTAAAGAGAGATGCTAATGTTAAGAGAGGTAGAGGCCGACCTAACTTGACTTGGGATGAGTCGGTTAAAAGAGACCTGAAGGCGTGGGATATCCCTAAGGAGCTAGCTATGGATGGGAGGGCATGGAGACTAGCAATAGATGTGCCGGAACCATGATCTTTTTTTCCTTCCTTCTTGCTTACTCGTTTCTTCTTTCCTTTGGCTTTTGTTCTTTTTGTTTTTGTCTCTTTTTTTCTTTTTTTTTCTCTTTCTTTTCTCCTTTTTTTCTCTTTCTTTTGGCTTTTGTTCATTTGTCTCTTCTTTTTTGGGTTTCCATGGGTTTCATCTCTAGCCTACCCCAACTTGCTTGGGATAAAAAGGCTTTGTTGTTGTTGTTGTTATTGTTGTTGAATCATTATCAACTGAGCCAATAAGAGATGAAATGCAACAAGAGCAGTTGTTTGCCGCCTTTGATCACAGAGAGAATTGGATGATGGATATTATCAAAAGTTTCAAGGGACAAACAGATATGATGAACAAGAACACGAGGAGAAGAGTTAAGAGTGAAATGAGAAAATTTATATGGGTCGACCCATACTTGTATAGGTATTGCGAGGATGGAGCAGTACGAAGATGTGTATCCAGAGAGGAAAGAGCGAGCATTTTAGCAAAATGTCATTCTTCAGATTATGGGGGACATTATGGCTACTTCAGAACACAGGCAAAGGTATGGGCAAGTGGATTCTACTGGCCTACTATGCATGAAGATGCAAAGAGGTATGTTGCAACATGTGCTCAATGCCAACAAATAGGGAATATTAACAGTAGGAATGCGATGCCTCTTAAGTACAATCTTCAAGCCGATATCTTCGATGTTTGGGGTATGGATTTTATGGGACCCTTTGTGAATTCTCATGGTTTCGAGTACATATTGAGCGTCGTTGATTATGTCTCCAAGTGGGTCGAAGCAATGGCACGTAAGGCCAAAACTACAAGAGAATCAAGGAGTATACTCCAGGAGCAGATATTTCCTAGGTATGGAATGCCAAGGATAATAATTACAGATGGAGGATCCCATTTTATAGGAGGAGAATTTACTAGGTTTTTAGCTAAATTTGAAGTTGAACATAGAATTGGAATGGCCTACCATCCCCAGATAAATGGACAAGCAGAAATGTCAAATAAGCAATTAAAGGGAATTCTGCAGAAGATTGTTACAAAGGAAGGAAAATATTGGGCCACAAAGCTTAATGGAGCGTTATGGGCATATAGGAAGACACCAATTGGTATGACACCATATCAATTCATCTATGGGAAATCATGTCTCCTGCCGGTGGAATTGGAACATAAGGCTTGTTGGGCCATAAAGAAAATGAATTTGGATCTTGATGCCGCCGGAGTAAAAAGAAAGATGCAAATAAGCGAACTGGAAGAGATGCGATTGCGTGCATATGAAAATGCGGCCATATACAAAGAGAAGACAAATAAGCAGTATGATAAGAAGCTTTTGAAGAAGGAATTCAAGGAAGGAGATCGGGTGCTCCTATTTAATTCACGATTCAGATTATTTGGCAAAGGCAAACTGCGAAGCAAATGGGAGGGACCTTATCTTGTGAATACGGTGTTACCTTCAGGAGCTATAATCATAATGGATGGCAAGAGAAACAAGTACACGGTGAATGGACAACGTCTAAAGGTATATCTAGAACCCGACACATTTGAATTAAAATCCTTTGATGTGTATTTTACTGCTTAGTGCCTCGTGTGGTTGAGCTTAATGATGTAAAACAAAAGCTCTGTATGTATTTTGATTTCCATGATTTTTCTGTTTCTGATTTGGTAATTTAGTGTACCACGCCGATCGGCGTGTTGCTGCACCGATCGGTGCAGCCCTGAGCTGATCGGCGCGGCGGAGTCTTGGGTTTCGGAGTCGGTTTTGGACCTTGCCTTTTTAAGACTCGTTAAATTCCACAAAAAGAGATATAGTCCTAGTCCAGTTGGAAATCAAGGGATATAAATATAAGCGGTCAGCAACCCCACAGATCAACTCGCATTACATCGTCACTAGAACAAAACCCTAAGAGCAGAAGCGATGGTAGGTGGCGCATCAGGCAACAACCAAGGCGGCGCCGATCGGCGCGACGCCTAAGCCGATCGGCACAATCCACGCGCCGATCGGCTCGGCGGCGGATTTCCGCAGTCCTCTGCAAATTGGTCCTGGGAAGAAGTCGACGAAGTGCTGACGCCAACACTAGATGATCCTCTTGTCTGATCGAACCTGCGGAAGAAATTCATGAAGAAAAGCGAAGCTGATGCGTGGAACATCGATAAGGTGAAGATGGAAAATGAACTTCAGCATATGCTGAAGAGAATATTGGTGCGCAAAGGAAAATCTGTAGCGCCTAATAAAGATGAAGCTGTTTCTCAAAGGTACACCATGGAAAGTCTTCTTGATCTTGCTAAGCCCTTGTCGTATGAGGATTTCCTATCTTTCGAAAAATCATTGACTGAGCAAGAGAAGGAAGAGCTAGACGAGGAGAGCTTTTTCACGATCCATAGGAGCCGACTTTATAGTGAACACGACATTGCCGCCAAGTATGAACTCAAGCTGCGAGAGGAAGCTGAAGAAGCCATGTACGAGCTGGATGCGGAAAAGGATCTTCAAGCTAAAAGGGATGAATCCTCTCCCAGGGTTCTTAATGACTGGGAATGTTTTTAAGAAAATAAGATTCATAAGGACAGTCGTATTGAGGGTTGCAAGTGTTTCTTTTGTGCTAAAGATCTTCAACACAAGGTTGACCTCCAATAGGCAGAAGATCCAACTTTCATACCTAGAGATGTAATATATGATGATGGCCATCGCGTAGTTCTTGGAGGACGGACGCCTAAGGAGATTAACGATGAGATTTTATGAAGGCAGCAGAATAAGGTGATCCGTGAGCGTAATCTAGAGCAGTTAGCTGACTATACGAAGGAAGATGCCAGCTGCGTCGATCTGCGCGACACTGGAGCCGATCGACGCGACCTGAAGATGGCTGAATTTGTTAATCTACTGGCTCTACCAAGTGAAGATGAAGAGCCTGTTGCAAAGAAGTGTAAGGCTACACCAGAGGTTCGCAGGTCTGCTAGGCTATCGGGTAAGCCAATTCAAAAGCATTCTGAATGGGATAGCGACTTTGATCCATTATATTGTTCGGAAACATTAGAGAGTGGTGATCCTAGTATCTCCGGATATTTTGGTGATGATTCTGATATGCGAAGGAGCTTTGATAGCCCTAAGTTTAAAAATTGGAGAACACCTGCAGAATACAGTAACGGCAGGGCAGCAGGGACTTCAAGAGTTAATGGTAATGCAGTGGGACCACCGCGCCGATCGGCGTAGCCTCTGCGCCGATTGGCTCAGAGGAGTTTGAACAGTGTTTCCCCTTACAACGTTGAAAATCATAACCTGCAACCGCCTGCTTGCTGTCCTGTTTGCCGAAGAAACATTGAGCGCATGTATCTAGACAACGATCGTGCTTACCGGCATCAACGGGATGTGGATCGTAGAATCCAGGATACAATCGAGATGAATGAAGCAGACTACACTTTTCTCACAAGGAATATCAGACGAATTTTTCGAGTCTTGAACAGGCATGGTCTGTATGATTAGTGTGTTGAGTTTCTTCTCTTGCAATGAGGGCATTACAAATTTTGAGTGTGGGGGAAGGGCTTTGCCATTAGTCATAGTCTTTAAGTGCTTTGTGTTTTTAGTCTAGTTTCTTGTTTGTTTTTCTTATGAGTGTTTATTTATGTTTGTGTGTGTGCTTAAGAGAGTCATGAGTCATGTGGAGAGTTGCTTCAAGGTCTTCTATGTAGTTTGAATTATTGCATTGTCTTTAATAAAGTTAGTGTTGATTGTCAAATTGAAAGTGCCCCATACTATTTATCTCATCTTTCTGATGATCGATTGGTTGATTACTTGAATTAGTTGGTCACCACTTAACTTTTGAGCTTTGTATTTGTGAAAATTTCTTTTGGCTCATCATAAGCTAAAGCAAAAGCAAGGTCTAAATATGCCTACATAGCCGAGCGAATGAGAGCAAGCTACACATTTGAACTAATTGGATTGTAAGTAACTTTGTCAACTTTTTGCTCATGATTTTGACCAAGTTAGGAAAGGATGATCTATTTGTTTATCTCTATATTTCTACCCATTTATATCCATTCAAATTCCTTGCTATCATGGATCTCATACATCTTTGTTTCTCCCTCCTCCTTGATACAACCTATATTCTCAATAAAAGGGAATTCAGAAAATTTCCGCTGCTGAAAGAAGACAGAAATTGCTGATTATATAGAGAATAGAAAAAGAGTTAAAGGATAAGAAAAAATATATGGACCGCGATAAAAAAAAGGGAGATTAAGAGAAAATGTATTCTCAAAGAGTGGCAACAAGGTCATCAAAGAAACCATCTTTCTGATTATTTCCAATTCTTTGCCATCATTCTCATTGAAACATTTTTCTTTCTTTAGATCTTCTAGATTCCTCTTCTCCATTAAAGTTCCTTTTCCAGGAAAATCCTTTCTTAGTGGGCATGATTGAGCACTTTGTTGACATGGTTAATCTTATGGTTTAATTGAGTTATATAGCCCTTCTAGATCCACATACAATCCTTGATTAGATAGGAGAGGGAAGGAAATACACTTGAGAGATCTAGAGAAGACTAAATGCTTGATGATTGATGCTAGAGATGAGCTGAGGAGAACTAAAATTGTTTTTGAAAAGGTTTTGTGGTGATTTGATTAAGTTCAAGTATAATGTACCGATTGGTTAAAAGGAGATGAGAGAAAATCTTTGTGGAGGGATAACGAGTAAAAATGATGATTGAGATTGATTGCATGAGAGTGTAAAGATTCTTGTTACATATTTGATTTTGTATTGCTCGAGGACTAGCAATGATTTGAGAGTGGGGGAACTATTGGTGGTTTCTAGATGCCCATTTTATCTACCAAAAAGGGATGTTTTGCATCTTAATTTGGTGGTTTGGACTAACAATTAACCTCATATTTGCATATATTTGTAGTTGTTCTGTTTTGGATGTAATTGCAGGAAACAGGTGTAAAATAGGGCAATTATGGATAAAGGACTAAAGAGCAACGAAGATGGGCCAGATATGGAGGTCGCGCCGATCGGCGCGGGTCTACGCCGATCGGCGCAAGAAGGAAAAGATGATGAAAACATGACCTAAACCGAAAAGAAGAAGGCCCAGCCCAGTATAAGTCAGAGTTGGTGGAAGTTGACCTAATCCCATCGGATATAAAAGGAAGATAATTATCAAGAGCCAAGAAGAGAACAAAGGAGACGACAATCGCTAGAACCAGTTATTAGAACTAGGGTTCCAGGACATTGGCGGCAGAAGGTCGGTCAATACCGACGAGATCCACCAGAAGGGAGGTCGTGCCGATCGGTGCAACGCTTGCGCCGATCGGCTCGTGCGCATTCCAGTGCTATTTCTCATCCCTCTGCTATGTCTAGCGGAAGGATGAGTGAGTAGTCTCATATTCGCTTCTCTGGTGCGGGGATCTGGTCATGTAATTCTCATGCTTATTGATACTCTCTCGATGAATTTAATCTATGTGATGAACTTAATTGATATCTATTTATCCTTCTCATTAGTGTGTCGGCCAATACACTTTTTCCCATTACATAGTGCAAGAAACCAGTGGGGAGCTAATAGCCTCTGTAGTGACAGCCGGGGTGAACGAAACCATCATGTCTTATAGAATATTAAAGTCATCATTTGAGTTGATAAGAATAAGGTTGCATGCTAGTGAACCAATCCTAAGGAGAGAATCCTTCATTATCCTATTACCTCTTCAATAACATTCACCCTTCACTCTCTCACCGTCACCATTCACACCAACCAACACATTGCAATTTGTTAGTAATCCTTTAATAGTAATAGTTCTGCTCGTTCCCCGTGGATTCGATAACCTTGGAATACTCTGAGGACTAAATGAACTAACCAAAAGAGCTACACCTGTACACCGTCCTCTTGCGGTATGTAAGTGGGTGCATAACTACGACCAACATATGCCCAGGACTGTCTCGGCGCAGACCGATCTTCTGGTTAGTTCATCGTGGTTGCTAGTTATCCGGTATACTAGATCTTTCTAGGTTTTTTTTTGCTAGGATTTGCTGCATTCATAGTTAATTCTAGTAATTCAATCTAGTTTGACCTATATATTCGAATCACCTCTGAATGGATTTTAGAAGATCTAGTACTGTGTGGGTCTTCGTCCATTCCAAGAGCTGTCTCAGCTCAGACCGATCTTCTAGGATATCTAGAGCTGTCTCGGTTAAGTCCGATCTTCTAGTGCAACCATACAAGAATGGTCTCATCACGAGGGTCTGTTCGAGGTATCGTCAGAGTGTTTAGCCAATAGGTGATTAGATTCTTAGCTTTTGTATCGGCTTTGGTTCATCGACTTAGTGTACCGCATTAGTTCTTTTTGTCTAGTCGATGAATCATCATATAGTTTATTTATTTATCAATGTTGTATCGGCTAGATATTATGATTCTATTAACTGGATGATATAATATTAATTATTATAACTAGTCTAGTGTGCATCGACTTGTAGATTTATGCTTTGTTTTATTAAGATAAAGCTGATGCTTAATCATATACTTAGTCTGCATCGACTCTATGTTGGGATCGACTTTGTGCTCGCATCGATCCTGTGCCTGGAAGCTATCGTTGGTCGACTTGCAGGTGCACACCTTGTCAGTTGAATGGTCAAACTGACTGGCACGCCACGCGCCATTGGACCTGCACTGGAGCTAAGCAGATCTCCTAGGCCTCGTGTTTGCACGCGGAGGGTTGACTGTTGATTTTTGCGTCAACAACTGGGAATGCCTAGGTTTTCTTTGTGCTTATCCTATAGTTTGGTTTCTTAGATATTTTCTATGCAAAATGGTTTACCATAGGCCATCTTCATTGATGAGCTTAAATAACCACTTACTTAGCAGACATTGATTTTGTATGTCAATACTTTTAATCCCAAGTCCCCCTTGATCCTTTGGTTGACAAAGAATATTCTATTTTACTAGTCTATACTTTTTCTTGTGTTGATCGCTTTGCCAGAAAAACCTGGATCTTAAATAGTCTATCTTCTCTAGAACTCCCCTTGCGACCTCAAATAAGGACAACATGAACAACACTAGGCTGCTAAGTATAGACTTTATGAGAACCAATCTTCCCCCCACGGAAAGGTGTTTACCTTTCCAACTACTCAATTTCTTTTCAATCCTTTGCTCTAGTGATTTCCAATCAGCATTGCTAAGTTTTTGGTAATGCATTGGTATACCTAGAAAACAGAATGGATAGTTCCCTTGTTGGCACCCAAATAATTGAGCATATTGATTCTCCATTTCTTTTGCCACACAAAACAAAAAAATTTTACTTTTATGGAAGTTTATTTTTAGGCCTAAGAGCTGCTCAAAAGCTCCAAGAATAAGCTTTAAGTTTCTGGCCTTCTCTATGTCATGATCCATAAAAATGATAATATCATCTGCATATTGTAATATAGATAAGCCATCATCTACCAAATGTGGAATGACCACATTTATTTGCCCTTCTATTTTTGCTCTATTTATGATTATTGCTAACATGTCCACCGCTATGTTAAATAGGATTGGAGATAAAGGGTCTCCTTGTTTGGAAGTTGTCACCTACTTGGTCATTCACTTTTATGCCCACATGCCTCCCTTGGATGATTGCATCTATCCATTGACACCAATTTGTAGAGAAACCTTTCATTTCTAGGACTTGTCTCACAAAAGGCCATTTGATTTTATCATATGCCTTTTTAAAATAAAGTTTGAAATTACACCACTTTGTTTTTTCCTATGCATCTCATGAATTGTCTCATGTAAAATCACAACACCCTCCATGATGTTCCTACCAGGAATGAAGACCGTTTGAGTTGACTGAATGACCTTATTTGCAATGGTTCTTATGCAATTAGTGGCCACTTTAGTGATCTTGAAGCTAATATTTAATAAACAGATTGGTTTGTATTGTTGTATTTTAATAGCTTCGCTACATTTTGATAAAAGAATTATTGTACCAAAATTGAGGCTATAAAGAGGACGAGTGCCCTTATGGAATTCACGAAAGAGTTCCATTACGTTAAATTTTATTGTATTCCAAAAAGCTTGATAGAATTCCGTAGAAAAACCATCTGGCCCTGAAGCTTCATTATGCTCCATTTGGAAAATCGCATCTCTCACCTCGTCCTCAGAAAATTCGTGTACCAAAACTCTATTTTCCTCTTCAGTTACTTGTGGAATATCATCAATTCGAGTTACATCCAAACTAAATGAATTATCAATTGGTGGACCAAATAAATTTTTGTAATAAGATGTGATATGCTTCTTGAGATTAGCATCACCATTTATAATTCTATTCCCATCTTGCAACTGAAAAATCCTGGTCTTCCTATGCTTTCCTTATAGCTACTAATTAGAAGTATTTTATATTTGTATCCCCCTGAAGAAGAGTTTTTGGTTTGGCTCTTTGATACCATTTAATCTCTTCTTCTCTTAACAAATAACTTAGGTGGTTATGCAAGCACTGCTTTAAGTCCACCTCTTCGGGCGACAAAAGGGTGCATTCCGTGTTTTTGTCTAGGTAAACAGTATGAGAAAATAGTAAACATAGCCATGAATCTGGTATTGACTATAAACACAACTTCAGAAATCAGAAGCACAACACATTCCAATGATCCCCCAAATGGACTCTATAAAGCCTGATCAACTTTACCCATATTCATAATGTTGAAATCATCACAGATAACATGTCGATAGGAAGAGGTACAACAGGACATCCCATCCACCTCGCTCCACATCTTTGCCTTCTCATCTTATTCCCTGGGACACGTATTTTTCCATCGTAGACACGAACACCGACCATAAAGATATGTCACACCGGTGATAGCCGCAGATTAACTTTGTCATGATGCTCTTTTGCTTTAGCTAAGAGTGTCACTTCGAGCTAGGTTTATAACTTGATTTCTTGGGCTGAAGTGGATAGGTTGGTCATTTCATGCATACCAGTAGTTAGGAGTGTGACTTATCTTCCAAATAAAGATGATGAATATGCATAGAACAAATCAACGTAATCATAAATGGTATATGATCAATCGAAGTGTGACTTGTCTTCTTGCTCTGGAACACATATGTTCTCTTCTTATATGTCTAGACCCTGTGACATGATCTCTTAAATCCCGTTATGGTGGACAACCATCTTGTACTCTATCTTGATGATAAATGAAACGGCCTAATATGCCTAAACCAAAAGCATTGCGAAAAATCCAAATAAATCGACAAATAAAATAATTAGGAAACCAAGAGAGAAGCAAATGGCCGTAGGCTTTGAACGATTGTTCAGGAAATGTGCTAATTATGCTGAGCAAGATTTAAGAATAAAGGAATAGAATAATCCTAGGCTTGTCACACTTGCACCAGCAAACATGAGGGGACATAGCATATATTTGATTAGGACAGGCTACTACGGTTCTTGCAGACCCGGTCAGTTGTTTACCAATTCAAATAATTTATATTAGTGTTGTGCAAGAGTAGTACTCCGTGTCAAGTAAATCGTTAAGGGTCTTGGACGGTCTGAATGGTTGTTGTATGAATCAGTGTTGCTACAGGCTTGTACAAATGAGCAGAGACTTGAGTGCCGTGCTAACACATGTTCGTTTCTGGGTTGTACTAAGGTTATATTTGACAGGGTTTATAGAGTAGCTTATGAAATGATTTATATTATGATAAGTTATAAGTCCTGTAAAACACCTATTTTGTATAAATACTTATTATAATAAGCATCCATAAGCTATTTGTCTTTTTATATTAAAATATCAAAACCAATAAACACTAGTTTTTTGGCTTTATAAACTATTAAACATAAATAAGCTAACAGGATAAGCTATTTTATCAAACGATTTGACAACTTATACTACAATAATCTATATAAGTCAAAAAAGCATTTTTTACATATAAATCAAAACACAAATCATTTTCAGCATAAATATAATCCTTATCAAACACAGCTTAAGCCAAGGCCATTAGATATACCGTCCTTGAGCAGCTAAGCACGCGTACGCACACAACACAAGCAGGGCAGAGCAACGTCGCTGTGACTGCGGCAAGCGAATACGGCTCCGGTGTCGCAGGCTAGCTCATCAGCTATGACAGGGAAAGGAAACCTGTGGGGAATCCATTTGAGACGAGGCTCCTGAACAGCATCGACTGGCGCAGTGCGCGGTGGTAGACAGCGATGCGGCAGCTCGACTCTCCCACAGCACGAACAGTAAAACACGGCGAGTTGGGTAAGTTCAGGGCATCATCTGAGATGAAACAAATGTTGCTAACTGCCCGACGAAAACTGCGGCGAGACTGCGATTCCGACCGTCTCTGCGGATGAAATAAATGAACCAACAAAACATGACAGCTACTGCGACCAGAGGAGGTGCAAGACAATGTATACGGTCTAACTAATTCGTGGAAAGATTCAACCAGGGGCTCTAATTTAGGATATAAAGAAGCAATGATATTGAGGAACAAACTAGCTCACCGTAACAGAGTGACAAAAGGAGAGTTGGAACACGACTTCGCAAGGGGACTCAGGGCGGCGGTTACAGTCACGGTTGACATAACCGGAGTTAACCGGCCAGTTAATCGGAAAACCGGTACGGTCCAGCTACACCAGTTGGCCAGTTAAACCTCGGTCTGAATTTGAATTTTTTAAAAATTTGAAAAAAATTATATCAAAAATTTGATTAAAAAGGAGAGATGAAATGAAGATTTATGGTGATGAAAACATCAAAATCCAAGCTCATTTAACATTGGAAAAAAAATGATGGAAGAAAAAAGGAAAAGAAAAAAGAAAGAAAAAAGAAAAACCATACCTTATCCTCTAGAAATCCACCCATCGGCGCTCCCGTGACCATATCCCCGCCCCTGAGAGCTTCAGTCTCGTCCTTCGCAGGTCGCCACCCCCATTCGCCGCTGATTCGCCGCCATCGTCGCCCCCAATCGCCGTCGGTGGCCGCATTCGGCCGGGGCCTTCGGTGAGTCGGCTAGCCGCCAGGGCCCCCCGGTTAGCCGCCCGGTCCGAAGGAGTAGCCGGTTGGTTAGTCGGCTTCGGTGAGCACATCTCCTGCTCAGCTCACGGTCGGTTAGCCAGCCAGTTAGGTCGGTTAACCGGTAGCAACGCGTGGTTAACCGCCAATGACTTCCGGTTAGCCGTACGCTGAGGTAAGATTTTTTTTTGTTCTTTTTTTTCATATAATCTATATTATCCATAGGAAATTTAGGTAGGCAAGTTATGAGCATGTAGTTAATTTAGGTAGCCATGTATGACTTTAAAACATAGATAATATAGATAGGAAACATAGTAGTAAATATGTAGCATATTATGATTTATTGCAATTGAATTGTTGAAGTAATAAATTGTATATGTTGTTGTTATGTAGGGAGATATGACAGTCCGTAATCAAAGTGATGGTGTGTGGGAGCATGGTGTAAACCAACTTCCAGGATGGTCATGCAAGTATTGCAAGATTTCAAGAAAGGGGGTGGTACCAATCGATTCAAGCATCATTTGGCAGGAAAAGGTGATAACGTGATACATTGTAGTAATGTTCCACCAGATGTTCGGGACCACTATCGTCGTGAGCTGGATAGAATTGTGGCCAGGAAGGACATAAAACAGGATAATTTGAGAAGGGAGGAAGTTGCCAGAGACCGAGATGTGGTCCATGATATTAATGATGATGATGATGAGGTGTTGCAGTGTGTGTTGGATTTGTCTCAAAAGGAGGAGGCATATGCGAGGCACATTCGTGATCAAGGTGGGCAATATGAGCATGATGGTGGTTCATCTGAACCTCAGGGCGACGGATTGCTAGGTATGCTCAGATGGTCCACATCCATAAGGGGAAAGAAGGAGAAGGTTCAAACTAGGATTTATACTGGGCCATGGACAACAAAGTGCAAGGCTAGAAAAAATGCAATTGGCAGGGTTTGGTCAAAATGGTTCCATATTTGGATGCTTTGTATTGAATAGTATAGATGTGCTATGTTGTATGAACTCAATGTATTGCATATTTGGGCCTAATATTGTGCTCAATATTTAAGAAATGTCATGCCTAAATTTTTCCTATTTGTCAAATCAATTTCCTATTTTTTCCAATTCTTCGAGTTGGTTACTTCTATAACCGGTTAACCTCCCTAACCAGCCGGTTAACCAGGCAGCGACCGTGCAGCCCCAAAATCAAATTTTGCTCCGCTAACCGGCCGATAACACCGGTTAACCGTTGAAACGGACCCGACCGGTTATAGCGGTCCAAATGGTTATGTTAACTCTAGTTACAGTACGGACGGCAAAGCAAAGCACGATGAAGCCATGCGCAGTTTGGGCGAGCAACGAGGAGGCAACGAATGGTTAAGAGACACGCTACAAGAACCCAGGGTCCACACCTGGCTGGGCCCGACTTGCATTTTGAGTGTATCCCACACATCCACCAACCTATTTATGCTTTTGTCCTCACTTCGCCTGAAAGGGCTAACCCAAGGTTAGTGGTGGTGGACAACCAAGCATTATATGTTGGTCCTCCTCCCATTAGACTAGCAAGGTGGTACTAAATTCCCACCTTCTCATGCACACAAGTGCTCATCGGCAACTATGGGTCTAATCTCAATGGGTGGGATGTTACAGACACCCCCTCCCCCACCTCAAAGGAACGACGTCCTCGTCGGAATACAGAAATAACATACCCACACTGGACAAGCTACCAGGAACGTTCCCCCCTTGGGCACATCACATCTAGTGTCGGATCACATGTCATGCCGTGTCCCACGTATTGGCCTACATGCGTCATGCATCATATGTCTGGACCTCCTGGCCACCACGCGCACCGTGCCCGTGAGGGTCAGCTCTGATACCACTTGTAAGGACCCAGAGTCCACACGGCTGGGTCTGACTCACATTTTGAGTGGACTCCACACCTCCACCAAACTATTTATGCTTTTGTCCTCGCTTCACGTAAAATGGCTAATCCAAGGTTGGTGGTGGTGGATAACCTAGCCTTATAAGTTGGTCCTCCTTCCATTAGACTAGCAAGGTGGTATTAAATTCCCACCTCCTCATGCACACAAGTGCTCATGGGCCAGTATGGGCCTAATCTCAATGGGTGGCATGTTACACACGCGATCAAAGGTGTCCACACGGCAGCACCGGGCCACGGTAGAGCAGCAGTGTTGAGCTGCAGCGCACACAGCAAACAGCGTGCGGCGTGGTGGCGGCCGCTAGGTAGTGGGCTAGGTTGGAGCTGGACCGATGCACTGGAAGATTAACAGGCTGATTTGAACGGGATAATGGGTCGTAGCCCATTTGTGACGTTAAGGATGAAAATTCCAATGAGACATAAATAAGTAACTAGATGGTAAAATGCTTACTTCAATGTCCGCTAATAAAATGGACCTAGAAAGTCCGCTAGGTAACATAAGTCAGTATTGGATAGCTCTTTGTCCACCACTAAAACTGGATGGTATCCTCGGGCCCACTTTCAGGTACGTCCCTTGGGTTCGTCCTTCAGGATTAAACTTTGGGTACGTTCCTCAGGTTTGTCCTTTGGGATTCACCTTCAGAGTACATCCCTCGGATTTATCCCTCAAGATCCACCTTCGAGTTTGTTCCTCCGATTTATCCTTCAAGATCAATCTTACAAGTTTGTCCCTCGAGATTCACCTTCAGGGTATGTCCCTCGATTTCGTCCTTTAGGATCCACCTTCGGGGTACATCCCTCGGATTCGTCCCTTAGATTCGTCCTTCTAAATCCACCTTCAGGCTCACAATGTTTCCACCTACCTTTGGAACTTCTAATTTATTTGTACTCGGAGAGTCATTGTCTAAGATTTGTTGATGTGTGATAGCGATGACAAGAAACACAACCAAGGTTGCAGCAGCCAGAGAGACTTCGGTTGGGCCCATTTGTACTCTCCACGAACATTGGTACATCTTTTGGCCTTAATCCAGCTAAAATTTGAATGTCTTGCATAAGGGGTGAAACCCATCCTAACCTATTTTAGAAGTATCTTTACTTCAGCAATAGATACCAATTTACCTTAATCTATTTAAGTAGTATCTTTGATGCTAGAATGATTCGCTGACCTGTGTAGTTCTCCTCATACCCATGCATGAAAAAGTAAAGAAAACATTTCATCAACGGTACCAGCAGCAAAGGACTACTATAACTGAAAAGAGATGAATCTCACAGCTAAAGTATTCCTAGACATCTGTATTTTAATCTACCAATTGAAAATTCTGAGCCAATTAGAGGGTTTGCAAAATCACCATAATAGCTAGAAAAGTTTCAAGTTTACTTGATGCTTTGGTGAGCCTTGTCTGTAGCTTCCAAATCTACAAGGAAACAATTTGTTGAAAGAATAGAATCCATCAATATACGACAGACAAAGAGGGGGCAAATTATACCTCTTCATTTGCCGCCCAATCAAGATTGTCATGTCATCTCATAGTTTTGAAATAGATGAATGAAACTAGATTTCTTGATGCAAAGTTTCATTTCACGGTTTCATATGTTAATATAACATTTAAATGTTTCATCTAAATGACCAATGAGACTTGTTAAATGAGTAGATATGAAACTCAAACACTCTCAATGGAGTTTCATTATAGTTTCAAACTTTTGGTAATTGTGTACATGGAGTTTTATTCCAATGAAACTCAAATCTCCTCTCTCCTTATAAATTGCATGCCACATCATCAGTTTTGTCTATGTGGCATGTTTATTATTTAGAATGAAACTCCTATGAGACTACCATTACGGTTGGCATAAGACCAATCTCAGTGGTGGTTTCATAAGAGTTTCATTCTCAATAAATGACATGTCACATAGGTAAAACTGATGCTATGACATGTAATTTATAAGGAGAGAGGAGATTTGGGTTTCATTAGGATGAAACTCCATGTACACAACTACCAAAACTTTGAAACTAAAATGAAACTCCATTGAAAGTGTTTTAGTTTCATTTCTACTCATTTAACAACTCTCATTGGTCATTTAGATGAAATATTTAAATGCTACACTAAGATATAAAATAGTGAAATGAAACTTTGCATTGATAAATCTAGTTTCATTTATCAATTTCAAAACTATGAGATGACATGACACTCTTGGATATAACAAAATGAAACCATGCATTGAGAATGGACTAAGAAAAAGAGGGAACCGGACAAAAAGCCCACACGATCCATATTCTATTTCTTCACATAACAGCAAAAAATTTTATTGGGATAATCGTAATTAATCAAGAGAAGGGGACTGCCGACTGCACGCTATATGTACGGCGATGAGAGAAGGAAGCTGCTTGGAGTGGGAAGACAAGTTTCTTTCCGATCCGATCTCCATGCACCTTTTCTTTCAGCTTAGTGTGCGGAAGAATTTAACATGATTGGATGTACTTGAGCTGTTCAGCAGAGTCTGGTAGTGTAGCAACTCAGCAAAACGTTATACTGGCACTGGCATCGTGATCGATCCAGTGATTCGACCTGGTTGCTTAGATGTATTTCCCTGCACGCCTTTTATTGTACCAAGTGGTCGAGTGCATTTACAGTTATATAAGTATATCAGAGCATCTCTTGCTGGAATTAGCTCCCTTGGCTAGCTAGCTACGACAACCCGGACTGTACTTGAGAAGAGGCTGATTGACTCATGTTGACTCCCTTCTCTTCTTGATTGATTGTATCCTTCCTCTAGCTATATTACATATAGGACCGGTGGCGGAAGATACAGGCGTAGTGAAGGTGGCGACGGTGACGATGGATTTGGGCGGATGAAAGGAGTTCAGTAGCGGCAGATCCAGCTGCCCAGCCCTGTCCTCCCTCCGGCGACGGCGCGACCTGCAAGCGCGAGAGCAGAGTCGACGGATTCGAGCATAGGGATGGAGGTGACGGTGGATCCGGGTGGCTGAAAGGAGGACCATGGCGGCAGGCACACGGGCTGGTGGTGGGTGCTAGCAGCGCGCTGGGCTGGCGGCAGGACGGGCCTAGGCCGCGTCTCGCACCACGTGTATTTTATTATTTTCATACTTTACCAATAATATCAGGCATTTTGACCAATATTGGTGTTGCCCTACTATAATATCGTTGGAGCAGTATCAGCTGAGATGTCCAATATTATAGTTTATTTTTTACTGATATTCAAGGCATTGATTGTAGTAGTGTATGTCAATCCTATGGGCTCGCATAACCCTCAATGTGTATATTTGGTCATGTAACCCCAATAGAAAATACACATTTCCTCAAAGATACATTCAGTTAATTAAAGATTGTGTTGACATGAAAATCACCACGCGTGACCTGGAAGATCTGTTTAACTCCAGTGCAGGCTCAGTACAAGAAACCGGGGCGTGCCAGTTGGTTTTCCCTGCAAATCGACAAAGAGACGAACGGTCAGATGACGCAAGTCACAGGCCTAGGATAGGCCGATGAAGATAGCCGATAGTCACTATTCGTGAAATCACCCGAAGCTATTACATGAGCAAAAAAAAAAATAAAAGAAATTAAACTAATCTACTGATTATATCGGCTTATCGACAAAATTTAATTCCCTAAACAGTCTAAAACCATAGATGCCGATAAAAGATCGAGTCGACTTGCCAAAGCCGAAAAACCTACAGTATTCAAGAAGCAACTAGCCAAGTCAATGTAAGGTGCCAGAGTCGATAGAGCAGAGTCGATAGATCTACAGTAAATACGCATGAACTCGCTCTATCGATGGCGTCAGGTTGATAGATTTAATTAGCTGGTATTGCAAATATGTCTTAAAATCATAAATCTATCTTATTTAGACAAGAGGGTAAACGACCATCAAAATAAATGATATAACCAGTTTAGTACTAGAGAGTCGATTGAACCGTGATAACCTATCGGCTAAATGCACCGATAGAACCCTATCGACTCTACCTATAAATTGGTCGGATCTAACCCTATCTATCCAGTAAGAGATCAAAAGTGATACAGCCTTAATGATTCGAACAGATCGAACTTAATCAAGATAGTATTTAAACACGGTAGATGGAGCTAGATTCAACCTATTTATAGATAAAATCAATAAAGTGACTCAAATAATAGACCATAATAATGCTTATAAAATCTACCAAGATTACAATAGCTCGGCTTCAACCAAGACAGTATTGCAATCAGAGTCGATAGAACAAGCTTTAAACAGATCTAATTACCGAATAACTAGCAATTCTAATGATAGCAACAAGAATATCAAATCAATGAGAAAGTACTGGTTGGAATTGATAGAATTACCGAAGGTGACTAATCCATGTCTCTCGCCGAGATCAGAGCCGATGCAGCCCGCGCGAGACGACGGTTTCGTCGAGTAGGAAAGGTTGGTGATGCACCGAATTGTATTGAACGAAGGTGTTGTCCTTTTTGTACAGATCATATTACATATTTATAACCTCATGCAAGAGGTTTTTACCCGACTCGGTCAGGACTCCTAAACAAAGAGATTAGGTTTGAAATAAAATCTAAACTAAAACAGAAAGAGACGAAATAACCCTATCGGACCAGTTAATTTCCTTCGGCTGTTGAATTTCATTCACTTCTACCAATTTTAATTTCTCGTCTCTAATCAATAGGACAGGTCAAATTCCGGTGCCAACAAATGCCCCCCGAGTCCGGGGTATGAAATACTTCGTGCACCAGATTTTATCTCCTCGTTTATCGCGTGTATTTACTGGTGAGCCGCCCACCATCAAACTTCGTCTTATAGTATACCTCCAACCACTCATGATCTTCTTAATTGCAGCTCACTGTCTTCCTGCGCCGCCTCGGCTGCTGGTTCTCTTTTTGACCGTCCTAATTCTTATCTTTTCTCCTCGAACCTCTCCACTTCTTATTCTCCCTAATTAATATAGAGCGGCTTCTAGATTCTTCAAAGGTCCTACACAGACCCTATAAATAGCCCCTTCGACCAGTTCTCTTTCATCTCGACACCTTTGACCATGGGTCTTCTTCTGAGAGCTCTGATAGAAAAATACCACTTATCTCCAAATCTACTAAGTTCATCATGGTGAATACTCTTCGGTTCTTCAATCCCCAGAGTGATCCTTTCAATCCAAAATCCACAGCCGCCTCTACGCCAGAAATCAACTTACTAGTTGCATTAGGGCGACCCAATCATGAAGAATGGCATCGAAGGCAACCCTCTCTTCCCCTTGTCCATCGAGTAATGTCTGATGATAGTGTTGTTCTTCCGGGGAAGAAGAGGAAGCTACTAAACCACCTTTTGTACTTGGGATAGAAATAATTACATCTTCATCCCTTAGCTGTAATAGGAGAATAGGCCTCTTCAGAAATTGATTACCTGTGAGTAATCAGTTCACCTATACCTTGTACTGATAACCACTTGTAACTTTTTCTATCATCATCAAATGAATATATA
Source organism: Eleusine coracana subsp. coracana (assembly GCA_032690845.1). Lineage (NCBI taxonomy): Eukaryota > Viridiplantae > Streptophyta > Magnoliopsida > Poales > Poaceae > Eleusine > Eleusine coracana. The sequence continues at coordinate 7,119,545 of CM064430.1, forward strand.
TTATCCATACTTTATGCTTAGTGATGATATATTTTTTCTGCTAAGGGCGATATTCAAATATCGGCCATCTTAAGTCAATTGTATCACAATCAGCTCTTACCACTTAAGCATGATACTTAAAAATATCGGCTATCAATTAACGATGAAATCATGAATCCATCCAAACACTCGGATGATAATGTTTCAAATATTTACCATTAATTGCTCTCCTGAACTCTTCACCATCCAACCCTTGTAGGAAATATGTATTACCAGGTGCACATCGGCTCACTTTGAATGGACCTTCCCGAGTTGGTGACCATTTTCCAAAACGACTATCTCTAGAGCTGATAGGCATGATTAATTTACAAACAAGGTCTCCATCCGAAAAACTTTTGGGCACCACCTTTTTCTTATAAAACTTAGCCACCCAGGCCTTATTCTCTTGAATCTTTTCCAGGGCCTTTATCTGATGTTGTATGATGTCTTCTACTTCATCTAACCTAACTTGCCTGTAGTCAACGGCTGATAACTGATCTTGCATCTCCACCCTTCTAGATCCCAGATTCGTTTCCCATGGTAAAACTGCCTCATGCCCATAAACCAGCTGATAAGGGGATACTTTAATTGACCCATGACAAGCCATATTGTATGCCCATAAAGATTCAGCCAATGTCATATGCCACTTCTTAGGTTGTTCATCTATCATCCTCTTAATCAACTTAATCAAACTCTTGTTGGATGTTTTTGCTTGACCATTGGCTTGAGCGTAATATGGTGATGAATTCAAAAGCCTGATTCCCATACTATCAGCAAAGCTCTGAAACTCTTCTGAAGTAAACACAGAACCCTGGTCGGTAGTAATAGTGTGTGGCACACCAAATCGATATATAATATATTCCTTCACAAAGTTGATCACATCTCTAGTAGTAACATTCTTCATAGGCACTGCTTCGACCCACTTTGTAAAGTAATTTGTTACTGCCAGAATATATTTATGACCCTTGCTTGATGCAGGATAAATTTGGCCAATCATATCCATACCACATCCTCTAAAAGGCCATGGCTTAATAATTGGATTCATAGCTGATGTTGGCGCTCTCTATATAGCTCCAAACTTTTGACAGTCTTGACATCCTTTATAATATTTGAGGCAATCTTCCAGCATAGTCGGCCAATAGTATCCACTCCTTTTTAACAACCACCTCATCTTATGAGCCCATTGATGTGTACCATATATACCTTTGTAAACTTCACACATAATGACTTTGGCCTCTTCTTGATTCAAACATCTCAATAGTACACCATCAATCATTCGATAATAAAGTTTTTCTTCTAATAAAACATACTTCAAAGCCATGAACCGAATCTTTTGAGGCACTCGTCGAATTGGATCTCTAAGATAGTGAATAATCTCAACTCTCCAATCTTCTTCATCGACATCAGCTACATCAACAATAACCTCTCCATCATTCAATTGATAACCCGATGGGCCTCCATATTCTGCTCTCTCGGGACATGCTTAAATCTTACTATTTAAAAGTGTTGCAATATACTTTGACATTCGGCATGAAATAATCTTAACACATCATCCTTAAATTCTAATTGTCCCGCAAGTTACCCGAGTACTAATAATGAATCTCCTATGATTTCGACACAATCGACTCCAGCTTCTTTCGTCATCTGCAATCCCTTAAGCACAACTCTATATTCAGTCTGATTATAGGTCGATACTTCAACAACAAATGCAAACTCAAATCTTTCCCCCCGAGGCGATATAATTACGTGCCCAATACCATAGCGGCTCTTGCAAACAGATCCGTCAAAGCATAATAGCCATGGCACTAGCTCCACCATTGACACTTTAGACCCGTAGTGCTCAACAACCAAATTAGCCAGCACCTAACCCTTAACAACTTTAGTAGATTCATAAGTAAGATCATATTCGGCCAGAGCAAGCATCCATTTACCAATTCTCCCATTTAAAATAGGAGCCGATAACATATATTTGAAGACATCGGCTTTGCAAACCACCACACACTCGGTCGACAACAAATAATGCCTCAACTTCACACATGAGAAATATAAATATAAACAAAACTTCTCAACCTCTGTGTACTTGGTTTCAGCATCAATCAATCTTCGACTTAGATAAAACACCACCCTTTCTTTGCCATCTTGTTCTTGGATTAAAGTTGATCCGATTGATTTCTTATCCGCCGCAAGATAAAGCTTAAAAGGCAATCCTTGTCTTGGTGGTACCAACACTGGTGGGGAAACCAAATATTGTTTAATATCAACTAAAGCTTTTTGATGTTCTTCTTACCACACAAACCTTTGATTCGCTTTCAACTTCAACAATGGGGTAAATACATCGAGCTTGCTAGATAGGTTTGAAATAAACCTCCTGATGAAATTAACTTTGCCGATTAAAGATTGAAGTTCTGTCTTGTTAATCGGCGGCTCAATGTCATTAATAGCTTTCATGCTCTTCAGCCCAACTTCAATCTCTCTTTCATGCACAATAAAACCCAAAAACTGACTAGACGATACAACAAAAGCACATTTCTTCGGGTTCATCTTCAAACCATACTTCCTGGTTCTCTCAAGTACTTCCCGTAAATTGGCTATATGATCTTCTACTCTTTTAGATTTAACCACTACATCATCAATATAAATTTCCACCAACATACCAATCAGATCATGGAATATATAATTCATAGCCATCTGATATGTAGCTCCAGCATTCTTCAATCCAAACGTCATAACCACCCATTCATACAACCCAATTGCATCGGGACACCTGAAAGCAGTCTTTGGTATATCTTCTTCCGCCATGAAAATCTGATTGTACCCAGCATTACCATCCATAAAACTAACAAGTTTGTGTCCTGCAGCTGCATCAACCAGAAGATCTGCTATCGGCATCGGATAATCATCTTTCAGAGTAGCTTTATTTAATGGGCAAAAATCAATACAAACTCTCAATTTGCCACACTTTTTGAAAATAGGCACAATATTTGAAACCCACTCTGGATATAGGCAAGGCCTAATGAATTTAGCATCATATAATTTAGTAATCTCAACCTTAACATCATCATATATCTTTGGATCAATTCTTCTCGGAGGTTGCTTGTAAGGTTGATATCCAGGCTTAATGCGTAACTGATGTTCAACTATAGATCGGCTTAGACCGGGCATCTTAGAATAATCCCAAGCAAAGCAATCCCGATACTCTTTTAATAACTTTATCAATTCAACTTTAAAATCTTTATCTAATTTTTTACTGATAAATGTCAGCCTTGGTTTGTCACCATCTCCTATGTCAACTTCTTGTAACTCATCGGCCGACATGAATCCTTTTCCCAACTTCCCATCTTCTGCAAATTCCATTGGGGTGCCAGTCAGAGAAATAGTTTAGAATTTGATAGGTCCACTACTTCAAGACCCTGCATAGTAATCCTGATGTAATATCCATCCCAGATCTTGCCAGACAAACACTCCATATAATTCGCATGCCACGGAACTAAATTGGTTGATGCGACATTGACAGTTTCATCGACCGGGATCACCTCTACTTGATCGCCATTCCATTAGGCCAGAGACTGGTGCATCATAGAAGGAACACAACAATTAGCATGTATCCAATCACATCCCAATAGAAGGTTGTAGGTTCCCTTTCCATCAATCACAAAGAAAGTAACCGGCAAGGATTTGCTGCCGATTGTGAGTTCTACATTTAAAACTCCCTTAGCTGCTATAGTGCGATCACCATAATCCCTTAGAATCATATTTGTATCAATCAAATCTTCTTTGGTCTTTTCCAACTTTCTAACAGTAGTGATCGGCGTGATATTCACTGCAGCACCTCCATCGACCATTATCTTTCCCATCGGCATCCTATTAACAAAACCTTTTAAGTACAAAGCCTTCAAATGTCAATGTCTGGACTCATCTGGTTTATCAAATACTGCTTGTTGAGTATCAAATATAAATTGTGGTTCACTCTCTCTATAAGCAAACAACTCTTCTTCTACAGCCATGAATTCCTGAGGCAATATCATCACCATATTCACAGAGGTACTTGGCGTTTGCTCTTGCGATTTCATCTTTAGCTTCCATACTTTCTTTGGTGGCTGATCATCTTCATCATAATATTGGCCAGCCCTTATCTGCCTTGTCGAAGCTTGAGTTCGGCAGTAAAATGTATAGGGCTACGTCGAGACTAAGAACTACGATGGTAACACAAGACGCCGAGTTATACAGGTTTCGGCCCTCTTGATGAGAGTAAAAACCCCACGTCCTGTGTTCTGTGCGTTGTATTGATGTTGAGGAAAAACCTCTGTCTACTTCTCCCTCAATGAGGGGTACCCTGCCGCCTTATATATCCGGTCGGCAGGAGGGTACATGAAGAGTCCTAGTAGTAACCCCTAAGGATTTATATAGAAAGTCTATCTCTACATGCCTTGTGCTCCAAGTTGAGTCGGTCGGCTTCCTTGTTGATGAAGTACCCGGTCGGCTACCGACTTAGTCTTGTATGAGGATACTCGTAAGGCAAGTATCCCATAGCAGCCCCCGAGTGCTTCCTGATTTTGAGCTTCAACTCTCAAAATGATCTTCAATGTAGATCATAAATTAGGAAGACCTCTTTATCGAAGTTCCTGATAGATCTGGTGCACCGGTTAGGTGCACTTGATCAGGTGTAGCGCCTGACTCTTGTATAATTTGGAGACTTAACAAATAATGCAAGAGTCTAATTATATTAGCTCTTATTATTTTGTATTTATTTTACTCAAACCATCAAGCTTGAGTCTAACAGACCCCTGGTCATCAAACCAGTAAGTTAACTTGCAAAGCTTCAGCCCTGCCGACCGATTATTAAATAGGCCGAGTGACATTCACCAGGTCCGAATGACTGGTCGGTCTGAATTTTATGATATCAATCATATTCAATTCATGTGGACCAATATGACATCAATCATATAATGGTACTAAGCTAAATGACATCAATCATAATACAACTATTCCCTAATAATTAGTCACTCTAATTATCCATAAGTCCAATTTTGACAATTTGGTTATTGACTTCAATCAATACCATAACCTTTGAACTTATATCCATATGACAATCAAGTCCTTTGCTACATGATCATCAAATCATATAGATATGATTAAATATTTTTCAAATGCTTCTCATCAAAGAAGCCCCCGAGCTTTATTTCTCAAGGTCTTAGACCCTAATCATATTTTAAGGTCCTTAATTAATCTTTGCTTAAGCAAAAAATCGTCATCACTGTACGGCCCACCTCGGCCCAAGGGACCCTTAGGTCAAAAAGCGGGAGTATAAAAGGCAGTATCGAGTTGACACTCAGTCCACGCCGCATTTGTGCATGAACCCTTCGTCTTCCTTGCACCTCCTCTGTTCTCAGCGACTCCTCAACTTTCCAGCTAGGATTAGCACCTTCACTTTCGGCCGCTGCAGATCTTGCCGCGCTTAGCCCCCAAGCCTCTGCTAGGGTTCCGCATTTGATCCGCCACGCCTAAAACAATCATTTTCATGGGTCGCAAGAAAGTTTCCACCTCGATTCCTGTCACTTCCACTGCCGCCACTGTGTCCTCCTCATCGGAGATCGACATCCCGGAGCAGCTTTGGGAGTTATCGAAGAGCAACCTCTCCCAGGCTGATATGAACCAGATGGTGGTCGATGGCATCCTTCCAGAGCAAGTGCGGATCGACTGGAAGGTACCCCGTGAATCTTGCCACATTCCTATTCATAAATAGATAGTTGTGTTCCGCTCATTCTTCGAGCATGGCTTTGGAGTCCCCTGCTGTAGCTTCTTGTGCGGGCTCCTTTTCTTTTATGGGATTGAGCTTGTCAACCTCAATCCCAATTCCATTCTTCACATCACCATCTTCGTGCACATGTGCGAAGCATTTCTGGGCATCCTTCCCCACTTCAATTTATTCCGCCATCTGTTTGTCCTCCGTCCGCTGCCGACCAAGGACAATCAAGTAGCTATAGGCAGCGTTGGCTTCCAATTGCGCAAGAAGGAGGCCTACAATAATGTGCCATTGAAGACCGGGAACAAGAACTGGAAGGATGAGTGGTTCTACTGTGACAACCCTCCCCCTGTTCTGGCTGACTTCACCGGTGCCAAGGCGATTCCTCTAGCGCAATGAACGGAGAAGCCCGATCCGACCGACCCTCAGGTGGTCACTCTGCTGAAGAAGATAGCCGACTTGAAGGCTGAAGGCATTAACGGAATTACCGTTGCCAAAAGCTTCATAGTACGCAGAGTGCAGCCCCTGAAGCTGCAGAGTCACCCGGCGTGGAATTATGTCAATAATGACGAAACCAGGGAGGTGCCTGACCCGCCGAATGGTGAACTCCATAAGAAACGCCTGTCGAAAATATTTGAAGGGGATATCCTTCAGGATGACTCGCTGATCAAGAAGGCGTATAACAAGGGCACTATACGGGCCCGAGTAAGCCTAAGTCTGCTTTGAGCAATCATTTATGTTCTTGGCTTGATGCCCTGCTTGATATTTTGATTCTTGTGTAGGTTTTGGATACTTACATTTCTCATCCTCCGCTCCCTTCGACCGATTCTGAGGGACCAGATTATGTCGAGAAGACGCAGCAGACCGGCACTGGAGGCTCGAGCACTTCTACAGGCGCTCGAACTGACCCAGTCGCCACCCTACCTCCCCCCAGTCAACGAGTAAAGCAAATCATTGAGTGCCAACGACAATATATAGGGGATCAGGATGATGATGAAGAGTTGCCGTCTGCTGACGCTGGTCATCTCACCCCCACTCCCTCTGACCGACCTTCAAGCCAGTCGGAGCCCCCGAGCCAAACTCAGAGTGATGCTGGGAGGGTGGATCAGACCGACAAGGTAGGAAAATCTGCCCAGAAGAGGAAGGAGACTGATTCTCAGTCGACTTCTTCGAAGAAGATGTTGTGCCGAATCAAGCTCAAGAAGGCGCCGAATCTAGGTTAATTCTTTAACCTTATGCTCCTTGTCTCTTATTGCCATCCGTAACATATTTTAATCTCTTCCATCTTTGTTTTGACAGTAGTCGGACGAGTGATTCTCAGAGTGCCCATGAGTCCGGAGAAACTCGGTCTGGACCTCCTCCTTGTCCAACTGATCTGCCCAAGTCAGTCGGCAAGTCATCAAACACGCCGACCGAGGTGGATAAGCCAGCTAACAAGGCAATTCCTGCCCCCATTCTGGCGCCTGTACCCCAACCTGCTCCTACCATCGTCCCTTCACCTCTTGACAAAGGTAAGGTGACATTATCTGCAGATTTGCTCAGTCGGCCCGAGGTGGAGAACATGGAAATCATGCATCAACATTGAGAAGCTAGCAAGGAGCTTCAATACTCTGCTTTTGCTTTGTCTTAATCTTGCCTTTAAGCTTAACCCCTTTTTGTATGCAGAAAATGTATGCTCTCGTAGAGAGGAAACAGGCTAGGGTGGAATACCTTGAAGCCGAGACTTTTGGTATGTCCTAAAATCTTTGGTCTTCATGTCTTTAAGTAAGACTAACACTTTGTTGGTGTTTTGCTAGTCACCGATCAACATCTTGCCAAAGCATAGAAGGAGATTGAAAAGCTACAGACCGACCAAAGAGAGATGACCAAGGCCTTAAACTAAGGCCATGTAGATTTAGCTGGTAAGATCACTCACCACCTGTGTTTAAATAACCAACCAATCACTCTAGTGCTAAAGATTCAAATGTTTGTCTTTAGCTCATGACCAAAAGGTTGCTGACCTAGAGAAGTTGACTTCCAATCAACAAAGGTTTGTCAATGCCTTAAATACCGAGAAGGAAAACCTCTCCAAGTCGGTCGAGGACCAGAAGGCCGAGATAACTCGGCTGTAGAAGGAGCTAAAGGAAGCTGACGCTAAGATAGAGAAAGCTAAGAGCACCTCCAAATCCTTCAAATGTAAACTTGCCAGTAAGCCCTTCATTATTTCTCACATCTGCTTGATTCCTCTTTTGATCATACTGACCAAAAATTATCATTCGCAGCTCTATTTTACACCGCTCGAAAGGCAATGGACTATGTTCATGCCGACCGAGTTGTCACACCCCAAAATTTCAAATTTTGGTTTGTGACCCAATTCCACTAAATTTCAACATTTTTTTGTAATAGATTAAAATTTTATTATAAATTAATTAGATAATTAGAGAATTATAATTTATTTTAGGCAAAAGGGCTATTTTCTAAATTAAATTAATTAATTTAGGTTATTAATATTTTGTATGTTGACTCCAAAACTTGTTTCGGTTTGATCAAATCACCACCACGAAGGTCATCATCATGACAACAAGAGCAATAAGACAAGGCGCTAAAGACTTTCAATAAGAGAAGTGAAGTACTTCAGCCACAACAAGACATGAAGCAATAGATATCAGTGTAGACTATTGTTTGTAGAGTAATGAGTGATTGTGTGTTATGATTGTTTTAGGTTGTTTGAGGCTATCCTTCCTTGGTCAACATTTTATCCTTGGAACCTATCCACAATCTTTGATGCATATAGTGTGGTGCTATTTTCACATTCATAATTCTTTAGCTCATCATTCATTGTTCATTCCATTATTTCCTTTTGATCTTTACAAACTGTTGTCTTGTATGTTCAAACTTCTAGGTCCCACTATCTTTGAATCTCGGGACGAGATTCCTTTTAAGGGGGTAGTTTGTCACACCCTATATTTTTCAAATTCGGGTTTTGAGCCTTTCTGACACTCAAAGGCATAATTCTCATAATATTCTCACTTGAATCCTTCCACACATCCCTTTTTCCCTTAACCTTATGATTATCAAAATATCGAGTGTCATTATTATTATTTCTCACATCCTTGCTTTTTCTAGGTTTGCTTAATATCTCTTCCCACCAAGCATAAACTTATCTAATGCGGTGAATAGCCAAATCAAAACCTTGTCTAACACTTTGTCCCACTATAACTACACACCATGAAAACTAGTTCATTCATCCATCCTTGTGAGCCTACGAGTGTTCTCTTCTTCCTGGTCTTCTTCATACCAGGTCCAACAAAATCTAGACTATGCTAGTATTCCAACTACACAGAATGTCCAACTCAATAACATCATGTTCATTCACTTCCTCTCGATGCTTTCGCTTGCTCCCATGGGCCAAGCAGTGAACTAGGCTCATGCTAGTGCTCAACAAACATCATCCACAAGCCAATTAATGAGAGATTTTTGTTGCCCCTAGCTCATCTATCAATACCCACAAAAGAGGAGATGAAACTAGCAGCCAAATGGGCATTACACGACCAAACCTCACCAGAAAGTGCGCCTGGTCTTTATCAGTATCATATCCAAATCTTGCCATCATTGAAGCCCTGAAGTGACCAGGATCTGACTTGCCATGTCTGTTGTTCCGTACTTGTTTGCGTTCAGCACAGGCAATGGTAATGACCTCCTTGTTCTTTTCAATCTATATGTCTCCTTGATGAACTCCTTGTACGGTACCCTGTCCCATGAAGCGCTCTTGCTACTCGCAGGAGTACTCCTCAAGATCTTTTTTGACACTCCTAGGAACGCTGATGGCGTTTGATCTGCTATGGCATGACCTTGCTATCTTTCAACCCTGTTATCTCCAAATCAGTCGAACTTCTGTCCAAATTACCATGATGTTCTCATATTCCACATCATCATGAATATTCTTGTTCATGTCGTTCCTTAATCACTAACAAGCAGCCACACTACAAGAGATGACAACAATTCACATGCAAGCTAGTGACCAGACTCTTTATTTCTTGTCCTAGTATTGGCACAAATTAGCAGCACACGTGACCTAATTAATCATTAAACTTGCCGGTGAAGTAAGCTTCAGTTTGTGCTCAATAAAACCAGCATCCAGGTTGGTCTATGATCAAAGCCAGTTGCTAACTATGTCTTCCATCAATTCCCACTTTCAAGAGAAGAAACATCAACCATAGTGCTCATAACTCGAACCATTCATGGCTGGACAGTTTTGCTTGCCTCTTGGCCTCTCTCCTCCCTTCCCTACCCTTTACTCTCCCCTCCCTAGGCCTCTTAAGTCACACCAGGATGCCCCTTGGCCTGGCTCACGAGCTCCCATTCCCCCTCACCTTCATTTCCATCCATTCAAGTCGACTTCATCTATGTTCGTCTGCCTTGACCACTCTTGACGCCCTATGTTTCAATCCACGTTCCCGATGATCTACCCAACAAAATGGGCCCAAATTTCTACAGAGAGTGCTCCACTATGTCCTCTACAATATATCCAAAATTCAATCCCATAGGAGAAGTGATGCGAGCAGGATCACGTTTTCTATTGACACTGGTCTCTGTTCTGGGTACATCCAGCACGTGCATCGGTAATTCCTCTCCTATTTCTCCTTATTCTGATGGTTCCATGATACAACACCATATCCACCATGTGTTCCAGGAAACCAAGCACGTGTACAGCCAATGGTTTGCCAAAATCTAGCCTGACGCCTCCAGGAACACCTTTGGCACTCGAACTGCCGTTGCATGACCTCATCACAATCGAGTCATTCGATCTCTCATTCAGGTGAATTCTATATAAAATAACCTTATCTCAGCCGTGTTCCCGACAGCTACAAATGTTTATGTTCAATTATTTCCTTTAGACCAGTAGCCTATCTTCGGGAACGCGCACGTCTTTGTCCTGATGTCTGCAGTGGGATGCTGAAATGTGTTCTAGTCATGTTCAATACGCGCGACTAGAATTCCCCAATGATTCTAAGCTATTCCTTGATTTTTTTTTTGGATGCACGCATCATACCAGAACATGTTCCCATAAGTCATTTCCATCTCTACCTGATGGTTCATCAAGATCATGTCCTATTCTCCCAACAACGTGAATGGCGTGTCAACTGCCGCTGCGCAGGTCCATCATGATTCAGCTCCTTGATCTGATTTCCCGCTTGCGTTCCATCCAATTCATCATGTTGAGATCATGTTCCTGATATATTTTCATATGATTGTTAAACTACTTCTTTGATTACTGCAGCTAAGCTACGGAAATATATTTGTCTTTGCATGAATATCTGTTCTGCCATGCCTGAAATCTCTTCACCAATTGTAAGCATTTTGCTATTGTTTCATTTGACTCGGGTTATAACAAACAACACCACTAAACTTATTGTTCCATGCTCTATAGGATGCCATCATCATATCATTTAGACATCGTCGATGTCGACGTTGCCACTCCTTGCTATGTTTTTATCCACCTGGCACCATCACCCGTGGCAGTGAGGCTTTCCGCCATTGCATAAACCTTGATGGGCTCCTTGTGCCCCGCTTCATATCTTGTGATTAGTCCCTATTGTTGCATATTATCCTTAGTATGTATGTTTGTTATTGATGTGTGTGAATAGGTGTACGTTTGAAAACGGGAGGAGGAATCGTGAAGATAAAGTCAGACAATCGGTAGTCATAGAACAACAACATCATTTACGGCAAGTGTCCTTGATGCACCTTGTACCTATTTGCATATTAAATTAGAACTACATGCTTGTGAAATGAATGGGGTACCTATTGATAGGGTTTTCCTAGTATTGCTTTATCCTTTTCCTTGTCGCCTTGAACTAGTTCATCGGTTGGTTGTGGGTAGATAATGCTTAGGTTGCTTGTGGGATGTTGGGTTAATATTAATCTTGATTAATGAACTATGTCACTCTATGGGTGGATTAGTAATTTATGTTAGCAACATGGACTTAGGGATCTATGCAAGCCGGATGGAATCGATGTGGTGCCATGGGCACATGGTTGGTGGTGGTAGGCTTGTTGTAGATCCTAGGACCCGGTTCTTGGAGCGATGACCCAGGACAACAGTGTCATCACAAGGCTGCTATGGAACAGCTTGGCTGATTAATTAGGAGTTCTCCCAGTGTCGGTGCAGCATTTTGGTGGAGCGGGGAATGGAAGTCGAGAGGGCTGTCCTTGTATCCGAATGGCTCAAGAGGGGGCTCCTGGAGTGATGAGCTGCTTGTTGATGGGCTATCACTTATGGATGGGAGTGAAACCTTAGTGGCTAGCATGTACTGGGAGACCCTTTGTAAAAGCCTCATAGTGATCTCCTGGCCGCACACCTAAGGAAGTGTGCTAGTGCTTGGCTGGCATGGCAACATGGAGACTCTAGTCCACCTGGCAACAGGGGACGAAATCACGACTTGTGGGTAAAGTGGTATAAACTCTGCAGAGTATCAAACTATCATGATAGCCGTGCTCACGGTCAAGAGTGGCCTGGAATCCTCACAAGATTAGTTTGTGGTTTATGGGTTGGAATGGTTTGGAATGGTTGGGAATGGTTGGATGGTTCAGACTTGGCTTGGATAGTACTCTGTGGATTGAGGGTTGGGATGACCTCACCTAGTAATTATGATGCTTAGGAATTAAAAGCTCATACAATAAACCCCATTAAGCCTTCCTTGTCTTTAGCCCTATGTCATCTTTTCCCCCACTTGCTGAGTACAACATGTGCTCACCCTTGCTATATCCCACATTGCTGCTCAGCTATAGGAGAAGGATGATACAACTATGAAGACGATGGAGGAGTCTAGGCATGCGGTCTTCCGGTCGACTTCCCGTGGGAGCTGAAGGATGCCAACGCTTAGTTTATTCTGCTGCAATATAATCTTTTTCTTTTGACCTACGAGTCACCTTTGTAATAATGTTATCAATTTAATAAAGATATTTTTATTTTATCACAATAATTGTCCTGTGTGCGTGAAAACTTGATCCTGGACATGTATACAGATGCATTTGGTTTCGATCGTTGGAACCGGGTGTGACACAAGTGGAGCAGTCTGGCCATTCCTTGGAGTACTTGCTAGACCATGCGTTGGAAGATATTACTCATAACACTCGACAAGTGGCGACCGAAGCCGGGAGTCAGGTTCTGGCTATTTGCCAATCTTGGTCTCCTACTCTGCCATTGGAGAAGATCAAGGAGGGCTTCAACCCAGACTTGACTGACGACCAATGCCAGTTGCTCTTGGATTCCATGCTGGAGACTTCCTGAGCTTTGGTTGACAATATAGAGATCAATCCGACCGTGCCTACTCCTCCAGTAACTCCTGAGGTTGAGCTACAAGCTGAATCTTCCTCTCCTTCAAAGGAGCTGTAAATCCTGTAATATTAGAGATCATTAGCAATATCTATGTAATGAAATAATATTACCTGTATGTAAACTAGTTTCATGCTTATCATCTTTAAAAGATTGATAAAAATGTCATAAGTATGTTTCTATCATTGAGAAACTCAAATTGTATCGGTCTGCCTTAACATTTTAGGTTGTGACTCGTAACCGCGTAACAAGCAGAGTCGACCAATTGACACATGACCTGTCGCACTTTGGCTCTGGGTTTAGGGTGTGTTTGGTTGGAGGGACGAAGAGGGATGGGACGGGGTCATCCATGGATATCCCACTTTGACACTTGTTTGGTTCAGCGTCAAGCAGGGACAAGGATATCCCTATTGAGAATATTCTCTCAATATGCTGGATAGCCTCATCCCTCAAAAACGGTGGGATAAGGCCATCCCACTTTGCTAAGCACACTGATTAGTAAGAGATTAGTGATATTTAGCATATTATATTAATAATTAATTAATATTATCAAGTATTTAGTATTTATAAGTGTTAATGTGTTAATTATCAGATCATTTGTTAACTAAATGGAATATTTATTACTATTATTAGGTATTTTTTAATTAATTAGTAATGATTATGATAAGACATTAGTAATTTAATTTAACAAATGTTAATTTGTATATTAATGATGATAATTATATAAGTACAATTAGACAATAATTCTCGTCCCTCTCATCCTTATCCCTCCAACCAAACTAAAACTAGGGATGACTTTGTCCATCGAACCAAACATCACAGTGGATGAGTTCATCCAAGATATCGTGAATGACCCCATCCCATCCCTCCTTGACGCCCAACCAAACGCACCCTTAGTGTAGTGGTAGTCTGATGTGCAGTATAAAGTATATAACCATAATGTATAGATATTAGACCAAGAAAATGAAGATCGTATTCAAAGAGAAGAAATCGGTCAGAAAGTAGTCCAAAACCAAAATACGGTTAGACTAAGGTGGGACATTATTACTAGTCCCCTGACTCGATTGTTTAATAAAATAAATTAAAGAATCAAGACAATATAGAATAAAAATCATCAAAAAATCTTTCATCAAAAGGACCAAAGTTTCATTCATGAATAATATATAAGTATACAAAGGAATAATTAAGTATAGAAATGACGTAGCTGATTTATGTTCCAAGAATTTGGTATATCATCGTCGTCTTCATACATCAGTCGGTAAGCCCCCGAGCGAGTGACTTCCGTCACAACATATGATCTTTCCCACTTTGGAGAAAGCTTATGCTGGTTCTTCGTTGACTGCACTCGTTGAAGCACTAAATCTCCAACTTGGAAGTGGTGATTACATACATTTTTATCATAATAACGACGTAAGCCTTGTTGGTAAAGTGCCGACTGAAATAGAGCGCGATCACGCAACTCCTTTGCTGCAATCAAACCAATCTCTCGATTCTCCACAGAAACTTGTTCAACATACGCCTGAACCCGTGCCGAAACAAGGCTGACCTCGATCGGCAGCATAGCCTCTGAGCCGTAGACCAATGAGAAAGGTGACTGACCAGTTGCCCGACTGGTATTTGTGCGAAGCCCCTAAAGAATTGAAGGCAATTCTTTGACCCACCGACCGGCATAAGGCTTAAGCCTGTTGAATATCTGTGGTTTCAATCCTTGAAGAATCATACCATTGGCCCGTTCGACCTACCCATTGCTTTGAGGATGAGCCACTAATGCAAAATGGATTTTTATTCTCATCTCATCGGCAAAGTCACGGAACTCCACTGAAGTGAATTGAGTGTCGTTATCGGTAATGATATCATGGGGAACCCCAAACCGAGTGAAGACATCCTTGACAAACTTGATAGCCTTCTTAGATGTAATCTTGCCGACCGGCTTTGCTTCAATCCACTTGGTGAATTTGTCAATAGCAACAAACAGATAAGTGAACCTGCCTGGCGCCTTCTTGAAAGGACCGATAATATCGAGCCCCCAAACAGCAAAGGGCCAAGTCAAAGGTATCATCTGAAGTTGCTGTGAAGGCACATGTGTTTGTTGAGCAAAGAATTGGCAACCTTCACACGTCCGAACAACCCGGTGTGCATCTTCAACCGCCGTGGGCCAATAAAACCCTTGCCGGAAAGCTTTGCCGACCAAAGTGTTGGAAGCTGCATGATTACCACATATCCCGAAATGAATTTCTTCTACCAACTTTTGGCCTTCTGGTATCGAGATGCATCTCATCAAGATGTTTGAACCTCCTCTTTTATAGAGTTGGTCTCCCACCAACAAATACCCTCGACATCGGGTCTCCAACCTCTGTTGCTCATTAGGATCCAAAGGTAGCGTTCCCTTATCCAAATATTGGATGAGCGGGTCACGCCAATTGGTCTCCATGTTGTCATCACCAACGAGATCAGTAACAACACTCATTAATACATCCGACCGAGGATGATCCCATTTTGGCCAATTCATCAGCCGCTTGATTATTGTCTTGAAGAACATGCGTGAACTTCAATCCATCAAATTTGTCTTCGAGCTTCCTTACTTTTTGACAGTAAGCACTCATATTGTCATCCACACAGTTCCAATCCTTAGTGACCTGATTAATAACCAAAGCCGAGTCACCAAAACCATCGAGGTGCTTGATGCCGAGTGATGCAGCAATGCACAGGCCGTGTAGAAGGGCTTCATACTCTGCAGCGTTGTTGGGCGTGCGAAACATCACCTGAAGGACATATCAAAGCTTCTCTCTAGTGGGTGAGATAAACACAACTCCTGCACCAGGTCCTTGTAATTGAAGAGATCCATCGAAGTATATTTTCCAATACTCGATGTCTTGTGCAGTAGGTGGGTTTTGAATCTCTGTCCACTCAGCAACGAAATCAGCTAGAGCTTGTCCCTTTATAGCCGACCAAGGCACGAACATGATGGTATATTGACCAAGTTCGACTGCCCACTTGGCGATTTTGCCTTCGACTTCTCGGTTGTGTAGCACTGTGTCGAGTGCGAAGGAGGTCTGGACTTTGATCGGATGATCTTGAAAATAATGCTTCAACTTCCTGAAGGTGACTAACAATGCATACAACAACTTCAAGATCTGTTGGTATTTTACCTTAGAGGCGCCAAGGACCTCACTCACAAAATAGACCGGGTGTTGTACTTTTTGTATATGTCCCTCTTCTTCTCGGTCGACCGTTAAAACAGTACTCACAACCTGAGTTGTGGCCGATATGTAAAGCTGATGTTTTTCTCCTGGCTCCGGAGGCACCAATAATGGAATGCTGCTGAGGTAAACCTTCAACTCGTCTAATGCCGACTGTGCCTCTTCGGTCCAAATGAAGTCTTCCTGCTTTTTAAGCAGTCTGAAAAGTGGTAACCCTCTAACCCCCAGTCGGGAAATAAAGAGACTCAAGGACGCCATGCATCCGGTCAGCTTCTATACATCCCTTTGAGAATTAGGTGGCCCCATACCAAGGATCGCCTTGATTTTATCCGGGTTGGCCTCTATACCTCGTTTAGAAATGATGTAACCGAGTAGCTTTCCCGAAGGAACCCTAAAAACACACTTCTTAGGATTCAGCTTTATTGAATAATGCCTCAGATTGTCAAAGGTTTCTCCCAGGTCAGAAATAAGCCCTTCGACGTTCCGGGTCTTGACGATGATGTCGTCGACATATACTTTTGCGTTCCGACCGATCTGAGAAGCAAGGCAGCGTTGAATACCTCGTTAGTAAGTCGCGCCAGCGTTCTTCAGACCGAAAGGCATTGTGATATAGCAATAGGCATTGGGATATGGTGATAGCTTGAATAGGCATCCAGAAAGCTCAAGAGCTCACACCCGGCTGTCGAGTCTAAAATCTGATCAATACGAGGAAAAGCGAAGGGGTCTTTAGGACAGACCTTGTTGAGGTCAGTATAATCAACACACATCATCCATTCTTTATTCTTCTTGGGTACAAGGACTGGATTTGCTAACCAGTCGGGATGATACACCTCCTTTATAAACTTAGCATCTAATAGTCTAACTATCTCCTTCTTCATGGCGTCCTTGCGATCTTGCGCAAATCTTCTAAGCCTCTGCCAAACGGGGGTAGCCCTAGTGGGTACCCTTAACTTGTGCTCAATATTTTCCCTAGGAACTCCTAGCATGTCAGATGATTTCCATGTAAAGATGTCCCTATTTTCCTGGAGGAAAAGAGTTGAGCGTGAGTTCCTATTTCTCATCGAGGTTGGCCCCAGCATAAGTTACCTTATCGGGGTCCTCAGGATAGAGCATGATTTCCTTGGTTTGAATGTCATCGGTCTAAATCTTGCCTTTGGTAGGCTTCTTTGTTGGAACCGCCGCTCCGGTCTGCTCCTCCGTGCCGACTGCCTACTGGATCTCCTTCTGGTCGGGCAGCATCAACTGTTTATTGGCCATCTCACAACTCTGTACATCGCAATCGAAAGAATTCCGAAGATCAGAGTGGAGGGAGATTAGCCATGAATTTAGCCATAGCCAGTCGACCGATGATAGCATGATATGCTAAGTTGAAATCCGCCACCTGGAAGAGAATGTGCTCGGTCCTGAAATTCTCATGGGTCCCAAAGGTGACCAGCAGACTGATCTGTCCAATAGGAACTAAAGTCTTGCCAGGTATAATCCTATAGAAAGGTGAAGAACTCGGCTGAAGATCATTGATTAATAGACCGAGCTCTTTGAGAGTCTTGGTGAAGATTAAGTCCAAACTGCTTCCTCCATCAATGGGTACTTTGTTGAACTTCACCTCCTTTATTGTAGCAGCAAGCACCAGCGGGTATCGACCCGGCTTCGGGATGTGCTTGGGGTGATCCGATTGATCAAAGCTGATTGGCATCTCAGACCACCTCATAAATTGAGGTGCAGCCGGTTCCATCGAGTTGATCTCCTAAAGTTTCAGCTTCTGCTTGCGCTTGGACATGTAGGCATCCGGGCCACCAAAGATGAAGTTGACTTCCTTGCGGGCTCCTGAAACTCTGCTGAGTCGTCCTTGTCGTCATCGTCATTGGTCTTGTCTTTGCTATTGCGCCTCGGGGGATCTTTGGCCACCTTGAGCGTAGCCATTGCAAAACCCTTCAGTTGATAGCAATCCTTTGCTGTGTGGTTTCCCTTTGGGTGCCAAAGGCATGGGCTACTCAGCAGCTCGTCCGTGGATGGTTGCCTTATTCGAGAGTTCTTCTGAAGTCAGTCCACCGTGTGAACCACGTTATCAGGCTTCCTCTTCTTGTCCTTCTTGGAGGACTCGGGCTTGTCCGACCGCATTTCTTTGCCTTTTCCCTGGATGTCATCCAACGCCGACTCACCAGACGCGAACTTGTCAGCAATCTCGAAGCACTCTTGAGCGGTCAGCTTGAGGTCATGATTCCTCCGACCGATCTCACAAACCAAATCATCGCTACGAATCCCTCCTTGAAAGGCGGCAATGATTTGTTGGTCCGGGACATCGGGGATCTCAGTCTTCTTAGCGCAAAATCGCTTGATGTAGTCATGAAGAGGTTCGCCGGTCTTCTGCTTGATCCGAGTGAGGTCGAAGTGGTTGCCCGGTCAATTGCACGTAGCTTGGAAACTTTCTATGAGCTTCCTGTTGAGGTCTCCCCAAGATGTGATTGACTCCTCTGGAAGAGATGTGAGCCATATCCGAACAGCTGGATCCTGGCAGACTGGGAGGTAATTAGCTATTACATAGGAATCACCTCCAGCCGACCGAATTGCCATGCTATAAAGCTGCAGCCACTCTCGGGGATTGGTCTGACCATCATATTTTTCGATGGGGTACGGCTTGAATTCTTTTGGCCATCGAGCTATGCGAAGCCTAGGGATATAAGCTTTGATGCCATCGATCTCATCGTCGGTCGGTGTCATCGACCGCCTATGCCAGTCTGGGGACGGAGTTGCATGGCGGCCGTGTCGCGGACCAACATCGTCATCATGACGATGACGCCGATGGTCGTTATCATCATTATCGCGCCGATCCTGATCATCACGTCGATGTCGGTCGTCATGGTTGTGCCTTGGAGGAGGATCTTGACGGTCCTCTCATCGATCGTCCCGTCTGTCGTCCGTTCTCCAATCATGACGTTCTTTCTCATAGCGTCGGTTGTCCCGAGCGTGTTCTTTATAGTGAGAGTTGATGGCATCTTGTCCATCATGGAGGCTAAGATAATTTCTCAGGTCTTCACGCCTATGCTGACCTCGCGAAGATACGTGACTAGAGCTTGTGACCGACTGAGATTTTGCGGCCTCTTGAACCGCAGCGGCCTTAAGCATAGCCACCGCCTTCTACATCGCAGGGGTCTGATAATTCACATCGACCATTAGAGTGTCGAGTAAAGTTTTGGCCCCTGTGATGTTATTCTGAGGAGTGTGGTAGACCTTGACACCATCCACTTCGAGTTCTGGATCGAGATCCAGTCGGCGTGCGTTGCGTGAACCGCGTGATCCTCTTGGTCGACGGCGGTGTCCGACCGATAAGTCATCAGCTGGAGGATCCTCTTCCTGTTGACCTCCTTCGGCTAGTTGATTCGGGTGGCCATCAACGGGGTTACCTTCATGTTCACCGTCTTGGTCACCACCTTGGTCTGCATCCACGGGATCTGCTATATCCACCATGTTGATAGTATGGGGATATGGGTAAGCGGATCCGACCGAGTCCGCATCAAAAGACCGATCCGATTTTGAATCGTTCCCGAAGGAAGGATCTTCTTCCTCAGATCCGAGTGGAACCAATGCAGGGATCATGCCAGATGAACTCGGTGATCGCGCCATGGAAACAGCTGCGACCGAGTTGGATCTGTGGTTTTCCAGACCTAGGGCTCCGTTGTCACCGACTGTGAAGTCGAGTGATTCAAAGGAGATCTTGAAGTCTGGTGAGTACTGGATGATGGGAATTTCGGCCATCATAGTCGACGGAAAATTCCGGCGAGCCTTGTCCCCTACCTGGTGTGCCAACTGTCAAAGCTTGAGATTGGCAGTAAAATGTATAGGGCTACGTCGAGACTAAGAACTATGATGGTAACACAAGACGCCGAGTTATACAGGTTCGGGCCCTCTTGATGAGAGTAAAAACCCTACATCATGTGTTCTGTGTGTTGTATTGATGTTGAGAAAAAACCTCTGTCTACTTCTCCCTCGATGAGGGGTACCCTGCCGCCTTATATATCCGGTCGGTAGGGGGGTACATGAAGAGTCTACATGTCTTGTGCTCCAAGTTGAGTCGGTCGGCTTCCTTGTTGATGAAGTACCCGGTCGGCTACCGACTTAGTCTTGTATGAGGATACCCGTAAGGCAAGTATCTCACATGTCTGCAATGCATTCTTTGTATTCTGCATTTCTGACTCATATAGAAAATACCAGATGGGCACCACTGATCAGCCTGCTCTTGTTCCTTTTGCATTTCCTCATTGACTTCCTTATCGAATTTGGCTTTGTCACTTGTCTTCTTGGTTCCTAGTCGATCAAACGCAGAATCCCTTTGATGTCGATCGGCTGATCCCACCATCGACTCTTTAGAGCCACTCACGCGATGTTGGTGCTGATGACTTGTTATAGCTTCTCTATACATATGATCTGCACGTTTACTGCATCCAGGGCAATTGTCGATTGACAGCAGTTTCATATTATGATCCCAGCAATACTAAAAGAACGAGCACTCCCAATGTGGATCAAACTCTGACTCCTTTACTTTCCAGTCTCTCTTCTTTGGATATCTTTTTATAAATGCCTCCGCATTATCGATATCAGTCATATTGACATTTGCAGGGAAAGGATGTCCATCAATCTTCATAGTACCTTTAGTGAATTTGATCTTGCCCTGCTCAATCGCCATCTGAATTTGCCTCCTGAACACTTTGCAATCATTAGTATTATGAGAGGGAGAGTTATGCCATTTGCAGTACCTCGTCTTCTTCAACTCTTCAGCAGGAGAAATCACATGATTGGATCGCAACTGAATGTGCTTCTCTTGTAACAATATATCGAATATCTTGTCGGCCTTGGTGATATCAAAATCATATTATTCTTTAGATTCTTATTTCTAGTCCATTCGGCCATATCGAGTTCGGCAGTTTCTTCATCAGATTCAGACCCATAATCATTATAATTAATCTAAATCATCCTTGAACGTGCCCCCCCCCCCCCCCCGAGTCAAATTCTCTTGAATGGACACCTTTTGCACTAACTGTGACAAGCTTTCAAATTCAGCAGAAGGAAACTTCTCTCATAGAGGGGAAACTAAGCCATTGAATGTTATTTCTGCCATCTGATTATCAGTTAATTGCAGGCTAAAACACTTACTGCGCACATCTCTAAATCTTTGTACATAATCATGCACAGACTCTCTAGTTTTCTGCCTTACAGCAATCAAATCCAATAATCTTAACTCTCTAGTTTCAGCAAAGAAGTACTTATGGAATTTCTGTTCAAGATCGGCCCAAGTAATAATTGAATTTGGGGGCAACGATGCGAACCAAGAAAATGCCAATCCGGATAGGGATAACGGAAACAATCTGATCTTAAATGCCTTAGTATTACCAGCTTCTCCACACTGTATTGAAAATCGGCTAATATGCTCAACTACAGTAGTGTTATCCTGTCCAATGAACTTAGTAAATTCTGGAGGTCTGTATCGGCTCGGCATAGGAATCAAATCATAGCTTGGAGGATACGGAGGTCTATACCTGTACGTTTATTGCTTAGGCTTCAATCCAAATTGTTTCCTAATCACTTCAGCAATCTTCGAAGACTAGTCATCAGTCGACACATTGACATTTGGGGTAGTCAATGCAAGACCAAATGCTGGTGTTCGTGGGCCAAGATTAACGATTGTATGATGCCCTCCTAATTCTCCTGATAGTGCAGATGACAATGGCATTCCAAACATACTTGGCTCGACATTAGGCGCAGTACTGTATGTCACATTCGGCTCTGTAGTGCCTTGTCTGTAATGTTGTGGTTGCGTCTGTGGAGTGGTCTTCTGCAATATGCGAGGTCTCCCAGCATCGGCATTCTTTGAAGGTGGAGTACTTTCTGAAGGCATTTGACTTGAACTCGCCCCAGGAGCTGTAGGCCGAGAAACATTCTCGGTCACACAGAAATACATTGGCTCATGAATTGGATCATCAATTACGCAACCCTCCATAATCTAAACAATCAAAACCCTCAAAGTATTAACCAATACAGGCAACTGGTTAATTAATGCATGGTGTACTGCCGTATAGATCATGTTGCTCAAAGCTTCTTCGTAAGCAGCTTCTATTGGTTTATTGGCAAGTGACTTCTCCTCACCTTTAACCAGGACAGCAACAGGCAATTTCCCCTTCTGGATGACACCATTCCTTGTTTTGCCAAAATTTCCCAATAGAAGCTTTTCAAACTCAGCAAGTCTTTGATCAATCTGTACCTTCACTTCATAACTTAGATCATCTCTGACAACAGGTAGCACATGTTCATTCTTCAAATCAGCATTGATGTTGTTCTTCAGTTGTGTGCCTTCAGCGGCTTTTGGTATTCCAAGTTCAGGCATGATGTTGAGTTTGAAGTTCTTGGTCCTACTGGGTGTGCCAAAAAGTGTGTTGACGCAAAAATCACCACGCGTGACCTGGGAGATCTGCTTAACTCTAGTGCAGGCTCAGTACAAGAAATCGGGGCGTGTCAGTCGATTTTCCCTGCAAATCGACAAAGAGACGAACGGTCAGATGACGCGAGTCACCGACCTAGGACAGGCCAATGAAGATAGCCGATAGTCACTATTCGTGAAATCAGCCAAGGCTATTACATGAGCAAAGAAAATAAAATAAATTAAATTAATCTACTGATTGTATCAGCTTGTCGGCAAAATTTAATTCACTAAACAGTTTAAAACCATAGATGTCGATAAAAGATTGAGTCGACTTGCCAAAGCCGAAAAACCTACAGTATTCAAGAAGCAGCTGGCCAAGTCAATGCAAGGTGCTAGAGTCGATAGAGCAGAGTCGATAGATCTATAGTAAATACATATGAACTCGCTCTGTCAATGGCGTCAGGTTGATAGATTTAATTAGCTGGTATTATAAATATGCCTCAAAATCATAAATCTATCTTATTCAGACAAGGGGGCAAACGACCATCAAAATAAATAATATAACCAATTCAGTACTAGAGAGTCGAATGAACCGTGATAACCTATCGACTAAACGCACCGATAGAACCCTATCGACTCTACCTATAAACTGGTCGGATCTAACCCTATCTACCCAGTAAGAGATCGAAATTGATGCAGCCTTAATGATTAGAACAGATCGAACTTAATCAAGATAATATTCAAACACGGTAGATGGAGCTAGATTCAACCTATTTATAGATAAAATCAATAAAATGACTCGAATAATAGACCTAAATAATACCTATAAAATCTACCAATATTACAATAGATCGGCTTCAACCAAGACAGTATTGCAATCGGAGTCGATAGAACAAGCATTAAACAAATCTAATTATCGGATAACTAGCAATTCTAACAATAGCAACTAGAATATCAAATCAACAAGAAAGTACTAGTTGGAATTGATAGAATTACCGAAGGTGACTAATCCAAGTCTCTTGTCGAGATCGGAGCCGATGTAGCCCGCGCAAGACGAGGGTTTGTATTGAATGAAGGTGTTATCTTTTTCATACAGATCCTATTACATATTTATAACCTCATGCAAAAGGTTTTGACCCGACTCGGTCAGGACTCCTAGACAAACCGACTAGGTTTAAAATAAAATCTAAACTAAAACAAAAAAAAATAAAATAACCCTATTGGGCCCAGTTAATTTTCTTCGGTCATTGAATTTATTTACTTCTGTCGATTTTAATTTCCCGTCCCTAATCAATAGGACAGGTCAAATTCCGGTGCCAACAGATTAAGAAGGGCGGTGAACTATGATGAATAATTGCTATCTAGCTAGAGCATTAGAGAAGAGGGTTATACTAAATTTTTATAATTGCTATCTAGCTAGAGCACTAGAGATACATGTGGTATCAAATTTTTTTATCCCAAACAAATTGTGTCTATCTGATGCGGTTATACTAAATGTAAAACAGGGTTGTTGCCATATGTTCATCAATGTTAACTTATACTTCTTCACACGACAGAAACGTGGATTTGAATGCACCTCAAAGATATTGTTGTTCCACACGTACTTGTTTATCACAATCTAAACTACTTTTACATGTGATATATAATATTTAAATCTACTTTTAATTATTATATATATTACTTCAAATATAATATTTAAATCTACAATCTAAAATGAATAGTCAAATGTAGCCAGAAGGCTATTTCATTGTTCACACTCTATTTTAGATGAGTGTACATCTTGAGCGCCTTCATATACCTACTTTTACCGTCAAAACTATCTATCTATCTATTATATATATTTGACTAAGAAAAATATTCTTCGTATTTTCTCTCTAGATCTAGAAATTATCATGTTAATCAAAGAACAATAACAGTCTACATATAGGATAGAATTCATGTTGTGGTTAGTTTTATCAGACATATTGATGATTATATAATTTGCTTCTTTGTTAAGAATTTTTTTAAAAAAGTACTCCCTCCAGATTTAAATTGTTGATGCCATTGGCTACGTTTGACTATTTATTTTATTTATAATATTAGTTGAAATATACAAATTATAATTTTGGTTTCAATTTTATCTAATAATAAAACAAAATCTAACAAAAATATTTAATAATTTTTAAAAATTTTTGAATAGGATAAATAAGCAAACATAACTAAAAAAGTTAACTGTATCAATAATTTAAATCCAAAAAAAAATATAAGATAAGTCAGTACTACGAGCTAATTAAGTTACATCATTTGCTGTTCGAATTGCAGGTCCTATTCAAGGAACGTCAATGCAGGTGGTTTCTTCGGGACAGGCAACTCTATCTCGCCGCTTAGCATCTAAAGAACGTCTTCCATGGTGGGCCGTTCATGCCGATCAAACTGAATGCACAGCAGTCCTACCTTAATGCACCTTTTTATCTCCTTTAGCTGGGACTCGTCAACCACTGCAGGCCCAAATAACTTCTTCACCCGTCCAGCGTCCTGAGCAACCTCAGCCTGCCATAAAGGCGCATACAGCATAAACCTACTTTGACAGTGCACAGTTTACAAGGTAAAATAGTATACGAAACTGCTGGAATGTTTCGTGTAGTCTCCTGGAATGTTCGTGGCCTTGGCGACTACGACAAGTGTAAAATTGTCCGCGATAATCTTTTTTCCTCCGCCCCATCGATCTGTCTGCCTCCAGGAAACTAAGCTGTCAGTTCTCGACGCCTTCAAAGCAGCTACGTTTCTCCCTGGCAGCCTCTCTGCTTTTCTCGGTGTTCATGCCTCGGGCACGAGGGGAGGCATTGTCACCGCCTGGGACCCCCGCCTCTTCTCCCTTCACTCCTCTATCTCACACGAGTACTCGCTAACTGTTCGCCTAGCTTCCACGACGACGGACCTCGATTTCACCCTCACAAACGTCTATGCCCCTGCCGATCACAGGGACACGGCCTCCTTTCTTGACTCACTGACAGAGCTTGCCCCTCAGATCGCGTCCCCTTGGGCCTTGCTCGGTGATTTCAACCTTGTTCGCTCCTCTAACGATAAAAACAACGGCAACATAAACCTCCCTCTTTGTAACGCTTTCAATATGGCGATTGACACCCTAAACCTGCTCGAAATCCCGCTACTAGACTGTCGTTACACCTGGACTAACAAGCGCTCCACGCCGATCCTCTCTAGGATTGACCGCGTCTTCTTCAGTAATAGCATGAGCACTCTGTTTCCCAACGCCTCCCTCACCCTCCCTTGTTCGCACCACTTCAGACCACACCCCGCTCCTCTTGCTCCTCTCCACCAACATCCCTAAATCACCGGTGTTCCGTTTCGAGAATGCATGGTTGCTTCGTGGCCAGTTCCTTCAAACGGTGCTCCCGGCTTGGCATGCGGTGCCCACTTCTGGGGACGCCGCTGGTGTAATTGCTGCTGGTCTCAAGGCGGTGCGACGCGAGGCTAAGGTATGGCGACGGGTAAAAACAACTCCACCCCCTCTCCTTCACAACTGCAAATTTCTCATTCTCCTTTTTGATACTATTGAAGAAACTCGTGTTCTTTCACCCGGTGAGCTCTGTCTTCGCTCTGTCAGCCAGGAACGGCTACAACTGCTGATCAAGGAACGTGCTGCTTACTGGAAGCAGCGTGGCAAATGCCGGCAACTTCGGGAGGATGATGCAAACACTGAGTACCTCCATGCCCGTGCGACAAACCGGCGCCGCCACAATCAGATACGAGTCATTGAAGTCTCAGGCACCAGCTTCACCTCTCACGCGGATAAGACTGCGGCGCTTACAGCTCACTTTCGCTCGATCATGTCAGACACAGCCCCCACAATTTGGAAGTTTGATCTGTCCAAGCTATATGAAGATCGCGCACGTGCGGATGCGGCACCCCTACTAGCTCCATTCACTGTTGCTGAGGCGCGCGAGGCGATGAACAAAATGTGCAGAACAAGCGCACCGGGTCCAGACGGCTTTGGGCCTGGTTTCTTCCAAGCAGCATGGCCTGATCTGGAAGAGAAGATCATGTTGTTCCTTTGGGCGTTTCAGTCCGGCATTGTTGAGCTGGAGCGACTCAACCGTGCCTACATTGTGCTTCTACCCAAAAAGGAAAATGCCATAACAGCTGACTCTTTCCGTCCAATCTGCCTACAGAATTGCTTGCCCAAGCTAGCGTCCAAGCTAATGACTACGCGCCTGCAGCGACAGATAAATGACTTGGTTGACATTGATCAAACAGGCTTCAAGCGTGGGCGGTCGATTTCTGAGAATTTTGTGTTCGCCATGGAGCTTGTGCAGTGCTGCCACCGCAGGAAGACCCCTACTCTGGTGTTGAAATTGGACTTCGCTAAGGCCTTCGACTCAGTACATTGGGACAGCTTGTTTGACATCCTGAGTGTGCGGGGCTTTCCTGCTCAGTGGATTGGCTGGGTGCGTGACATGCTCTCCTCCTCCAAAACTGCCATACTTGTCAATGGGTGCCCGGGTCCGTGGATGGGCTGCAAAAAAGGGCTGCGGCAGGGAGACCCCATATCACCATATCTCTTTCTTCTAGTGGCTCATGTCCTGCAGACTCTAATCAAGAAGGATATGCATGTGCGCCACCCCCTTGCTGATGCTAAGAGCTGCCCAGTTTTGCAATACGCCGACGACACCTTGATTCTACTGCGAGCGGACCTCGCCGATGTGACACACCTGAAAAACCTGCTTGATTATTTCGCTGATGCAACTGGGCTACGGATTAATTTCCACAAAAGCACTTTGGTGCCGATGCATGTTCCAGAACGCCTGATCACCTCTATGATCAACGTGCTTGGTTGCCAGAGGGAAGGATTTCCGCAAACATATCTGGGGTTACCATTATCAAATGAAAAACTGAAGCTCTCCTCCTTTTCTCCTCTGATCAGCAAGTTTGATCGTTATCTGTCAGGTTGGCAGGCGCCACTCCTGAACCATATGGCCCGGACGGTGCTGGTGAACTCCGTTCTCGATAGCCTACCAACTTATGCAATGATGGCTCTGGAGCTGCCTCCGGGCGTCACCGCGGCGATGGATGCACGAAGGCGTGGTTTCCTCTGGTCCGGCGAGGATAAGGCAACTGGCGCCGACTGCTTGATTGCCTGGGACCAAGTGACGAAGCCGAAAACACACGGTGGTCTGGGTGTCCGAGACCTTCCAATTCAGAACCGCTGCCTACTGATGAAACTGATGCACCGACTACACTGCTCAGCAGATTCCTCCTGGGCGAACTGGGTGGCTGGACTTGTGGAAATCCCGTCGATGACCGGTGATCTCTCCGGACAGCACTGGGACGCACTGCGCTCGCTACTTCCAGCGTATCAAGAACTGACAAAGGTCTCCCTTGGAGATGGCCGCACCACTTCCTTCTGGCGTGATGACTGGTCTCCCCATGGACGCCTCGCCGATCTCCTGCCAGCCCTCTTCAGCCATACCAGGAAGCCAGCCGCCTCTGTTTCTACGACTCTCTCTGACGGAATCCGACGTCATCTGGTGCCGCGATAGACAGCAGCCGCTGAATCAGAGCTCCTCACTCCTGATCAGATCATGACGGCAACCATGCTCCAACCCGGAGTGTCAGACAGAAGGGAAAGCACACTCATAAACAACTTTAGTTGCCTGCGCTCCGGTCTGCTCTACAAAGCTCTAGCTTCAGGAGGGTCACCTCCATGCGCCTATGCAAACTTTGTGTGGCACAACTGCTCCCCGCCCAAGGTCAAATTCTTCATGTGGTTGCTTTTCCAGGGGCGCATCAAGTCCCGCGCTTTGCTTCAGGTAAAGCATGTCGTCGCAGATACGACGTGCGAGGTGTGCCGCGCTGCACATAATCTTCGGATGTCAGGTCGCACAGAGCTTTTGGAATGCACTTCGTTTAGCTCCCACAAATGCATATGTGCGCTAACTTCACTCTTTCACTCAGCCGCCCAATGTCCCTGCTCGACACAAGGACGTCTTCCTACATCTCTGCTGTTGGAACCTGTGGAAACACCGTAATGAGGTGATCTTTCAACATGAATCACCCTGCCTCCGTCGCCTACTTGTGCGCTGCCGAAACGATGCGGAATTATGGTGATGCCATCTACCCTCAATGGATGCCGGCATTGCTAATACTTGGTGCTCTTTGTTTTCTTTAATCATGTAACTAGATGTCTTCTTTACCTTTGCAATCACATGTTGTAATCTGACCCGAGCCGCTATGGGCTACCATTTTTGAATAAAAGTGGATCAGGTGGGGTCTTTCAGCCCCCCCCCCCCCCCCTGTTGAATTTCAAAAAAAAAAAAATAGTATACGAAAGTGAATGTACGCAGCCAAACAATATTACAATACAGAATACCCTACTGCTATTAAGAGAAAAAAAAAAGTAACTTTTACTCACCGTGTCTGCTTAGCTCGTCTATGAATATTTTACATAATGTTGTCTATGAATATTTATGCTCCTAAAACTTTCATAATGAATTCATAATCCCCAATAATGTAAGTTTTGCAGCCAAGGCGGCCACATGACCGTGTCATGATTCCTGCCCGGCACACAAATTAAAGCTCTTGGAAAATTGGCACGCTCTTAAAAGTGTTTAGACTCCGCTGCCAATCGAATAGCAAAGCTAGCTGAGGAATAATATTCATGCCTGTGGGAAACGTTACTTACCCATGCAACTGAATCGTAGTGATCTAGATATTCTTCTTCGGATCTATTCATACTGCTGATGGTCGCCATGAAGATGAGACCAAAGGCGTACACGTCACACTTAGACCGATATAATACCTTCTCCGATAAATTCTGGAGCTATGTATCGCCTGAGTGATTAAATATAAAATAGAAAACCAGTGTCATCAATGAACAAAAGAAGTCGCATGAAAGAAAAAACATTACCCGCATCATGGACACATGCCAATCCAGCATGTAGCAGAAAAGGTACTTTTGTGAGTAAATCTCTTACGGTGTGCCATATAAAGAGTCGTCACTAATGATCTCGTCATCACCAATGGTCCAACATCGTAGCTACTACTCCAAAATCACCGACCAGAGGATTCATATCAGAATCAAAGAGGATGTTCGATGGCTTCAGATCCGTATGGACAATGCGTTGCTCATGTAGGTAATGTACTCCTTGGGCTATCCCCTGAATTATGCGGAAGCAGGTGGACCAGTCAATAATTTGATACCCTGTCGATTAGAATCATGTAAGGAGTAACAAGTATTGATTAGACACAAATGTAAGAGGTTTCTTTTCATAGGTAAAGATCAATGAATTAGTAGAAACCTGCCTGTGGTAATCTTCTCCATGGTTCCATTCGGCACATATTCCTCGACAAAATAAAACTTTTATTCTTGAGCTCCCCTGTATTTGCCTTTATTCTTGGTCAAGATCATCGTGACTTCGTGGCAATATCCCAGGGGTCTAATTATATTTTTGTGATTAAGCTCTATATAAATATGCATCCCATCATATACCCTCCCCTCATTTTCGACCAAAAAACGATTAGCAATGTTCTTGATGTTGAATAAATTAGCACTTTTAGTTTTATATTAATCTAGAATTAAATCATAAGTATGATTAACAGATTGCATAATGAACTAGATAAGTCTACGTAAAATCTAGACAGGTCTATTAGGCCAGATAAAAATATAGCATCTACCATACTAGCAACATCCATCATAGACAAATAAACTACGAAAGCTAGTATAGAAGATATGGTGTGAGATGAGAGTACATACGTTTTCTTCTGGACTGGGTAGAGGAGGCGGCGACGATGTGCAGCACCGTCACGTTGTTGACGACGGCGGGTGAGACCGACTCGACGACGAGGAAGACGAGCCGTGGTGACGAGCTTGGCGAAGACGAGGAAGCGATCGAGCAGTCGTGCAGATTGTTTCCCAAAAACCTTATTCGCCCTCTCCCGGTGCAGGATCACAGACGATGACGGTTCCGGAGACCTGCTCTCCCGTTCGCCGGTGCACGCCGACAATCGGGATGGAGAAGACTTGGCGGCGCAACAGTAGCAAGAGGAAAAATCCTAAGCGATTGCGTGATATAATTTGCGGCGGTACCCGTACGTATTTATAGGGGGGGACCGCTAGGGTTGGGTGTCCCGCAACCGAGTCGGTTACCATATTAATACGTCGGTTTTTATAATTCAATATATAGAATACGCAGCAAAAAGAAAGTGCAAAAGGAAGTCACGCCCCCGCAAGGCAAGGGACCAAATTTCAACGGACCATTCACGCAGATGATGCGCGGCCGCGTCCATCGCCCACGCCCCGCCCTGCCCCGCCCGGCCCGGCGAGGCGAGGCGAGGCGAGCGAGCGTGCGCGTGTGTTCTTCCTTTCTCCTATTTACACACTTGCAAGAGATGCTAGAGTAATCAACCTTATAAGTTGGACTCCATCCACCTCTACTAGCAATGTGGGACTAAACCTTTGCACTCCCACCACTCATGAATGGGCCTTTGAGATTTTCAGAAATTATTGTTATTATGAATGGGCCAAGCCCATATAATTCTAACAATCCCCCACCAGATCTCAAAGTCCCAGCTAGACTTTGCTTCACCCTACTGTTGTTTAATATACCAGTGTTTTTAGTGGAGACTGTTAAGTTGAATTTTCACCTAGAACAATAAGCTACACTCATTCACAACTTGAACAATGGACTACGTCTTGAAGTGTAAGTTTTGTACAAACAAGTTTCAGTTACTATCATAACTGATACTAAACCTCCAGTAGGCTTCTCCGCGGGTGGAGCATATAGGTCGTACTCCCTTGGTCTTTTATAAGCTTAATAGAGATCACCCAAAAATCTCACAGATTGCGACCTTACAACAATCAGGCTCATATAGGTGTATTTATTCAAGAATATTCTATAGGACAATATCTTCGCTATTTAAAGCCAACTAAATATATTAAGGCAACAACCAACCTGCCATACAGATATCGAGAGTAATGCATCGCTTCTCGAGTGGGTCATAAAAAGGTTATTCTCATGCTAACCAATAGCTTGTTCTTCCCAGGTCCTATTCACGGGATTTCCGATCACATAGGTTGTGTTACCACTATGGAATAGCACATATGGGTCTCATACCCATCTCCTTCGATGCACTGTCTATCACATTACGTGATAACCCCTTGGTGAATTGATCTGCCAGGTTCTCACCAGTTGAAATATATTCTACTGATATGACTCTGGAGTTTCTAATTTTCCTGACAGACTTCAAACGTCTCTTAATATGTCTTGATGACTTCATATTGTCTTTAGAATTGTTCACTTTGACTATCACAGTTTAATTATCACAATTCATGAGGATTGTCGGTACAGGTTTCTCGACAATAGACAAGTCCATCAAGAGCTCACGTAGCCAATCGGCCTCAACTGTAGCTATATCTAGTGCGGTAAGCTTAGCTTCCATGGTAGACCTCGTTAAGATGGTCTGCTTATATGATCTCCATGAAACAGCAGTACCACCAAGAGTAAATGCATATCCACTCGTGGCATACAGCTCATCAGCATCAGATATCCAATTGGAATCACTATAGCCCTCTGAGACTGTTGGATATCCAGAATAATGAATTCCATAATCCATAGTACCAACTAAATAATGCATTACCCGCTCAAGCGCACGCCAATGATCATCTCCCGGACAAGAAGTAAATCGGCTTAGTTTGCTCACAGCAAACGAGATGTCAGGCCTAGTAGCACTAGCTAAATACATAAGTGATCCAATTATCTGAGAATATCTTAATTGGTCTCTGCCAATTCTCTTATTCTTTCGAATGATCAAGCTCGGATCATAAGGTGTTGGAGAAGACTTGCTATCGTTGTAATCAAAACAGTTCAAGAGCTTCTCAACATAATGAGATTGTGTAAGAGTAATCCCATTCTCTCCTTTGATTAGCTTGATGTTCAAGATAACATCAGCCTCACCCAGATCCTTCATATCAAAGCTTTGGCACAGAAAAGTCTTGACCTTATTGATCACGTCAAGATTTGTTCCAAAGATGAGTATGTCATCAGCATACAAGCACAGTATAACTTCTTGACCCCCACCATGGCGGTAGTACATACATTTATCAGCCTCATTAACTGAAAAGACTGCTGCTAGAAGTGTTGAATCAAATTTCTCATGCCACTGCTTAGGAGCTTGTTTCAGACCATACAAAGACTTCAACAAGTTGTCTTAACGTCTTGTCTTCCTGACCCTTTATTACAAATCCTGACCCTTTATTACAAATCCATCTGGCTGATCCATATAGATTTCCTCATCCAACTCTCCATTAAGGAAAGTTGTCTTAACGTCCATCTGATGAACGATTAGACCATATGACGCAGCCAGAGCAAGTAATACACGAATAGTGGTCAATCTAGCAACAGGTGAATAAGTGTCAAAAAAGTCTTCGCCTTCTTTCTGAGTATAACCCTTAGCCACAAGCCGAGCCTTATACTTGTCAATAGTACCATCAGGCTTATACTTTTTCTTGAACACCCATTTGCAACCCACAGGTTTGCAACCATATGGTCTATCGACAACTTTCCAAGTTCCATTAGAAAGAATAGAGTCCATCTCACTAGGGACAACTTCTTTCCAGTCATCTGCATCAGGAGATGCATATGCCTCTGAAATGGTTCTAGGAGTGTCATCCACAAGATAAACAGTGAAATTATCACCAAAAAACTTTGCAGTCCTTTGTCTCTTGCTCCTCCTAGGAGCTTCACTGTCAATCTCCTCATGGATTGGTTCAAGTGTTTGTTCAGCATGATCAGAAAATGCACTAGGTTTAGGAGTAGTTTCAGCAATCACATCAGAAGATAATCTAGACATACTATGTAAATCTTTCATACGAAATATGTTCTCAAAGAAAGTAACATCACGAGACTCCATTAATGAATTAACATGAACATCAGGCACCTCTGATTTAACCACTAAAAATCTATAGACAATGCTATGATGAGCATATCCAAGAAAGATACAATCCACAGTTTTAGGTCCCAACTTACGCTTCTTGTTAATTGGCACGTTAACTTTGGCCAAACAACCCCATGTGCGTAAGTAAGAGAGTGATGGCTTTCTACCAATCCATTCCTCATATGGAGTCTTCTCCTTATTCTTCATGGGAACTCTATTTAGGATATGACATGATGTCAATAAAGCCTTCCCGCACCATGCCTTAGATAATCCAGCCGTGTCTAACATGGAATTAACCAAGTCAGTTAAGGTGTGATTTTTTCTTTTGGCAACCCCGTTTGATTGGGGCGAATAGGGAGGCGTCCTCTCATGTATCAAACCATGTTCCATACAGAATAAATCAAACTCATTTGAGAAATACTCGCCACCACGATCAGACCTAATTCTTTTGATCTTTTTCTCTAGTTGAGTTTCAACTTCAGCCTTATAAATTTTAAAGTAGTTTAGAGCCTCATCTTTCGTTTTTAACAAATAAACATAGCAATATCTAGTCGCATCATCAATCAAAGTCATGAAATATCTTTTTTCACCCTCAGTCAATATACCATTCATTT
The DNA here is from genome assembly GCA_032690845.1 of Eleusine coracana subsp. coracana. Classification (NCBI taxonomy): domain Eukaryota; kingdom Viridiplantae; phylum Streptophyta; class Magnoliopsida; order Poales; family Poaceae; genus Eleusine; species Eleusine coracana. The sequence goes on from CM064430.1 coordinate 7,153,779, forward strand.
CACAAAGATCTAAATATATAAGTTCTAGTGGTGCCAAGTGTCTCTCCTCTGTAGCCTTGTGAGACTTTCGAGGTTGTTTAGATTGCACACAACTTGAGCACTTAGAACCTTTGACAATGGAAAAATTCGGAATTAAATTCACGCTGGACAGTCTAGACATAGAACCAAAATTTAGATGACATAAACGTGAATGCCAAAGACTAGCATCACTCTCATTAACACCATCACAAATATAGTTCACAGACTTATTACAATAATCTGAAAGGGAAAAACGGAACAAGCCTCCGCACTCATAGCCTTTACTAATAAATTATCCACTCTTAGACACGACAACTTTATTCGACTCTACTACTACCGTAAAACCATCCCTACACAAAATGGAGCCACTAACGAGATTCTTCTTGATAGAAGGGACATGTTGTACGTTCTTCAATTGGACAATCTTCCCCGAAGTGAACTTCAGCTCGACCGAGCCAACACCATGAACAGAAGCATGTGACCCATTCCCTATTAGGATGGAGGAATCCCGGGCGACCTGGTAAGAAGTAAACAAAGAGGCATCAGCACAAATATGAACATTAGCACCAGTATCAAGCCACCAACAAGTAGATTGAAATATAGAAAAAACATATGGTAAATTACCATACCCACTATTTTCTCCAGCACTGGTCACCATGTTCGTAGACTTCTGCCGCGGAGGCTTCCTTCCTTTGCGTTCTGGACACTTCTTTGCTCAATGCTTATTTGAACCACAAACAAAGCATGCTCCTTTCTCCTTGTTCTTCTTCTTGAAGGTAGTAGTCTGCTTAGGCTTATTGTTCTTACCCTTGCACTTACCACCACTGCCATAAGACTGTTGTGGTTGATGCACCATATTGGTAATAGTGTTTTCCTTGTTAACTTTATAACATCCATCCTTCTCACGAGCTTTCTCCTCAACATCAAGAGACGCGATCAAATCTGAGATAGATATGTTTGTCCTCTTGTGTTTAAGAGTAGTGGTAAAATCCCTCCAAGTTGGAGGCAATTTGGCAATAATGCCCCCAGCCACAAGCTTCTCAGGTACGACGATCTTAAGCAATTCGAGTTCCTTCACTATGCACTGTATCTCATGAGCCTACGCGACAACAGATTTGCCATCTACCATCTTAAAATCATGGTACTGATTAATGACATATAATTCAGCGCGAGCATCTGAACCACCATAGTCAGCGATTAGAGCGTCCCACATATCCTTTGCGACTGTATGATGGATGTAGACGTCCTAAAGACGATCTACCAAAACTCCAATAACAATGCCCAAGAATATCATGTTGGCTTCACTGTAGGCCTTTTCCTGATCTGCAGTAAGATCGCCTTCAGGTTTGCCAGTGGACACCCAGAACACATTCTTGTCAGTAAGCCACAGAGTGACTTTCACTTGCCATCTTTTAAAGTGCACGCCAGTGATTTTCTCTGGCCTCAGTGCATCGACAAATCCAGCGATAAAACTAAAGTGCCTACAATAAGGTTTTTGGATTGTTGGATAAAATAGCACTTTTAGTTTTATATTAATCCAGAAATAAATCATAAGTATGATTAACAGATTACATAATAAACTAGACAAGTCTATATAAAATCTAGACAGGTCTATTAGGCCAGACAAAAGTATAGCATCTACCATACTAGCAACATCCATCATAGACAAATAGACTGCAAAAACTAGTATAAAAGATATGGTGTGAGATGAGAGTACGTACGTTTCCTTCTAGACTGGGTAGAGGAGGCGGCGACGACGTGCAGCACCATCACGTTGTTGACGACGGCGGGTGAGACCGACTCGACGACGAGGAAGACGAGCCGTGGCGATGAGCTTGACGAAGACGAGGAAGCGATCGAGCAGTCACGCAGAGCGCTTCCCAAAAACCTTATTCGCCCTCTCCCGGTGCAGAATCACAGAGGATGATGGTTCCGGAGACCTGCTCTCCCATTCGCCGGTGCACGCCGACAATCGGGATGGAGAAGACTTGGCGACACAACAGTAGCGAGAGGCAAAACCCTAAGCGATTGTGTGATATGATTTGCGGCGGTACCCGTACGTATTTATAGGGGGGAACCGCTAGGGTTGGGCATCCCGCAACGGAGTCGGTTACCATATTAATATGTCGGTTTCCATAATTAAATATATAGAATACGCAGCAAAAAAAAGTGCAAAAGGAAGCCACGCCCTGCAAGGGACAGAATTTTGGCAGACCATTCACGCAGGTGAAGCGCAGCCACGCCCACCGCCCCCGCCTGGCCCGGCCAGGCCCGGCGAGGGGAGCGTGTGCGTGTGTTGTTCCTTTCTCTCATCCACACACTTGTAAGAGATGCTAGAGCAACCAACCATATAAGTTGGACTCCATCCACCTCCACTAGCAATGTGGGACTAAATCTTTACACTCCCACCATTCATGAATGGGCCTTTGAGATTTTCTGGAATTATTGTTATTATTAATGGGCCAAGCCCATATAATTCTAACACTTGATTGCAACCACCTGTCCGTGTAGTACACCCTGAGAAGCACAAACTCCAAATGAAGGCTTACTTTTTGTATAATAGTAAAAGCTGATGGTAAATACTTGTGTAACTACAATGGCATTATGTGTACAGTCGCATGGCCATGCGGTCATCTAAATATGGTGAATCAAATCTAATAGAAAGTGATTTAATAAAAAAATGTGTAAATTTGATACACACACATTAAATAATCATGATTCGGCACATTTGATAGATATAGGCATGGAAAAATGATTTGATATGTTAAACAATCAATGCAAATTAGAAATTTTACCTGTGAATTTGAGTCTAATCAAAAGTCAAACGAATGTCCACCAATGTCCATACTCACAAGAACCACACTCTAGTAGTTCTGGCCTTTGAATTTCATTTTAGCTCACTAAATATATACTCCCTCCATCCAATTAAACAGGGCACAGTAGCAGATCCGTTTTTTCCAGCTAAACAGGGCGTCTTTCGGTTGTACTATGTTTTTTCCCGTGTCCTGTTGTTTCCATGCATGCAGCAATTAATACTGCTCCTCCTAATCAGCAAAGAATCGGTTCCTACTAATCTAGTGCGTGTCCCTACCGTTTTTATTCTGGGCCAACGCCGCACCCATTCGATCGCACGCCGCATCGCTAGCATCGCACATGGCTTGAGCATCGCCTCGCCCCGCGCCGTTCCCCGCATCGCCTGAGCACCGCCTCGTCTAGTGCCCAATGACACGATCTGAAGAAATCCCCCTAGAGGTGCCAGACTCTGAGGAAGAAGATGATGCGGGTCAACAAGTTTTCTTCGCTGTTGTGCCTGATTCAGAAGATCAATTGGTTGCTTGGTGTCTGTCGGATGAATTTGCAGAAGGGGTTGAGGACGAGTTCCCACTCGAGGTACCTGATTCTGAGGAAGAAGACCATGGCTGCGAAGGAGTAAAAGAGGCAGTCGATCAAGCCTTTGACATGGAGGCAATAGAAGAACAGATGGAGGAAGAAGAAGATGTCGTCGAGGCGGCGGCCGGTTTGATAAAGTTGGCTACAACCGAGGAGTGAATGTTTTCTGATGACAAAGCACGCAATAAGGTCATCGAGTTGCTGTTGCCTATCCTGCACCCACTCGTCTACGGCGATAACAGCGACGATGTGAACGATGCATCGGTGACTATATTTTGGATCAGTAGGGACCTTGTGAGTCCATCGAATAATTAAGATATTGTCAATCAAATTTGTTCAAATGCAACATCGAAAGGCAGATTACAAATGCTATAGCTTGATTGTAAACATCTTCATCACATTGTAACGATACTGATAGTGCTCCTTGCATCTCCAAAGTCTTTTTCTTCATGTGTGGAATGTCATAGAATTGTCCTCCATTATGCTTCATTATTTCTAGCATACATCCCTGTTGAGTTAGGAAAACTCTATTGGAATGATCCACTGGATAGTCACGAAATACATCTTCTACTTTCATCACAATCTGTTCAACATTGTTTGGTGTTTGCTTGTGAAACAATGATTGAATGGCAGAAAACAACCCTAAGTCCAACACATTCAGGTCAGGGGAGTTTGGTGGCTGGCATGTCATACGAATATCCCAAGCATCAGATTGCGCAGCCTCAACAAATGCTTGATCATTTACGTCAATATGGGTTTTTGCGTTGTCCTGTTGAATAAATATAGGCAATCCTCTCTCTTCAACTGGCCATTTGGCTTTGATAGCAGGAATTACCTTGTGGATCAAAAACTCTCGACAATGCTCCTTTCTCACTGATGTCATAGCCTTTGTGATCATCGTTCCTGCAAGGAAACAAAAAGATTTTTTTTAAATTGTAGACAAAGCAAAATGATACCTTAATTTTTTGTATGCAAAAATTCTCACCTCTAGGTCTGTTCTGACTTTTTCTTTTTGCTGGTTCGACTATGGTGAATGGAAAAATGCCTATTTTTCCATCAAAAATGCAATGTCCATCGTTGTCATATCTCGGCCTAGTGATCACTGCCAAAAACATGACTTTCTCTATAAAGTTTTTGCTCTTTACTGATCTTCTAGGCCTTTGCTCATCATTCGCCAAGTAGTACTTCTGATTTCGCCTAGTCCTATAAAACCACTTCTCGTCTATGTAAATTGTGTTGTACATGGGATCAAAAGTTTTACCACCATCGTTGGTTTCCCGTAACATAGAAAGACAATATTGAACCCTAGCCTTCATGTTGTCACTAGTCAATGTGAATTTTATGTCGTTCGTGTGCCTACGAAAACAACCCTCCTTGAAACGATTATGTAGTGTGCTTTTCTTGACACCAAGTTTCTCTGCCAGATCCTTCAAAGTTGTTCGGTCTTTCAAATCAACATTTTTTATGGCTTCTGGAGAAATTTCAATCTTTTTGCGTCCACTATTTTTTTTACGTTTGTCTTTCAATTCCTCAAATCCACCATGTTGGCCTTTGTGCCATATTTTTTGGACTGTTCGGGTAGGCATACCAAACATGGCTGCAACCTCTTTGATAACTCCATGATGTAGCACTGGAGGGTCTGTTCTTGCCAATATCGCAGCATATATGGTGAACTTTTCGTCGTCCGGGTAAGTCCGCCTTTTTGTACCATTGGCACCTGTAAGAAAATTCATTCAACAAATTGTTTCATGTAGTGCTACTACAAATCATTTGACAGCATCATCGATAAATTTTGGTTGCATATGTGTTGGGTGCACAAACCATATGTGTTCGGTGCAGCTGGTCCATCAGATTGCTCTTCTCCGCCACTTAAGTGCTCATCATCTCCGGCAGCATCATCACCTCCACTAAAACGCTCATCATCTCCGGCAGCATTATCACCTCCACTTAAACTATCATCCTCTTCGTTGACTGTGACAGTTTAAAGAACACAATGCATAACCGGAATGCATGATGTAAAACTCAGTATTTGTAAACAAGATTAAGCATACCTTCATAGCCCCAGTGCCACGACATGTCGATCTCTTCTACCGGCGTTTCGTTTAGATCGAGTACATCGTCTTCTTCATCGTCCTCGTCGTTCTTCTACTGGCGTCTCGTTTAGATTGAGTACATCATCTTCTTCATGGACCTCGTCCACCGGCGCTTGGTTAAGATCAAATCCGATGCCTAGTGATATAAGAATTGTGTTAATGTATAGACAAATGGATGCATAACAGGCCGGGTTCCTACCTTCATGAATTACAGCTCTATTCAGACCCCCGAACGCAATTGATCCTGGTGATCTGTCGAGGTCGACGGGCGCCATTGCACGTGCCTCTCTGCGATGAGCTGCAGGATGCATATATAAGAGCCAGCGGCCAAAGTTTCGACGGACGAATTTGATGCATGGTGCGCGGCTCCGAAAATTTGGGCGACCAATTTTTCATCCATTGCGCGCGGCTTCGAAAATTTGATCGAGCAGTTTTCCGCCAGCGTGAGCCTTTACTTTTTTTATGAATCGCGCGCGGAGACGACGAAGATTTTCCTTGGTTAGCTATCACCGGAAACGCATGCGGAAAAAGGAAGGAAATCGGCTAATTCTGCATGACAGGGGGGCCCGCGATGGGATGTTTCCATGCACAAGGTGAAGTGCGGCCGTTTCCTTCGGGATAACGCTTGGAAAGCGCTGTTAGCAGATCCGTGCCTTGGTCTCTCCGCCCAAGGGGACTGCGCCCTGTTTAACTGGATGGAGGGAGTATTAATTTCATGATAATTGACATATTTAACTTCATAGTTTTGCAATACAATCCAAATTTATAATTTTCTGATAGAAGTTGTACATGGAGTACTACCTTATAGACGGTAGAAAAGACACCACGTGCAATGATGTTTTTGTTTGAAAAATCCTCTGTAGCGGTCTTCAACTCAGAAAAACTGAACCGTGTGAATCCTGCTGGTTGTAAAACACCTACAGGGTAAACTCTGACAAATATTATTTATGGAGCAAATTCCTTCTACACCATCAAAACTTATACCAATCCCTTATGAACCATCCAAAATTATAGCTTCCCTTGCATATCATCCTTTCAAATTTCTAAACCCTTATGTGCCACTTTTGCTATTTTATCTATTAGATGGTTGATAAATTATGATACAATAGACCAATTTGCCTTCAAGATAAAATTTAGAAAAATTCAGAAATATTATTCATAAAACTATGGATGAATTCTCATATGGATATAATAAAATTTTAATTTTTTATTATAATGCTGGTATTAAAAATATACTAAAAGTCAAAATAATCACATATTTTTTATTACGATACAACCAACAAATATTTTAGATAGTTTGCTAAATATCATCTTAAGGATATATTGATCTTTTTTATTATTATTTAATAATAATCTAATATATTAATACTAAAAATGACACAAAGAGATTGTAAAATTTAAAATGATGGCATAGAAGGAAAGTTGGCGGATGTGGAGGATGAGCACCGGCATTATTCCTGATGTTGGTCAACATAACAGTGGCCTGAACCATGGTAGCGAAGTATCCCACCTGGAGTTTCCGCAGTATATCGTCCTGCACCCGACGCAGCTCCTTTGCCATGTCCCCTGCCTTCCACAAATGGCTCACGTAGTGCTTCCGTTGGCATTTCGTGACGAGTTGAAAGGCCTCCTCGAGGCTCTCCGCCACATCCTCCAGCGGGTCATGCATCACCTGATCCTTCATCGTATCCGTCTGCTCCTCCAACCGCTTCAAGAGAGCAGTGCATCGAGCCACGCACTTCTCGATGTTGCCGCACTCCTTGTTGTGATTAACCGTCTTCACGGCCTCCTTGATGGCGACCGCGATCTTGATGATCTTCTCCACGCCACTGAATGCCATGTCGGCCATCTAGCTTGACAGCGTCAAGTACAAGATCATCAAGCTAGGCTACAAACAACTAACTGATCATGAATCATGATCAAGAGATATGCATGGAGGAAGCTGTGGCATTTTTTGAAAATGATCTAAGGAAGGTTTTTTTTTTTTTTTGCCAAAACGATCTAATAAGCATGTTAAGAAGCAACCGGACGAACCTAGCTTATTGTTGTCCTCTCTTTTTCTTTCTCTCTCTCCTCCGCTGCCGAGCTAGCCTGCATGCTCAAAGCTACCGATTAGCATCAAGACGAGAAGTCCAACACTCTCAGCATGCACTAAATATGCGTACTGCCTGTAACTTATTAATCAAAGGGAATCATTGACAGGCTGTGCACTTTGTTCAAAAACAATCCAGCAGAAATAAAAAAAATGCTTAGTATATTATTATCTGCAATGACCAACGCGTTCATTCAAGAAAAGAAATGCAGCTTTGTCGATGCACATGGGAGCAAGACACGGCAGATGTTGACCAGATCGATAGTAGTAGTTGGATTCTATAATATGAACGGAAAAGCCTTATCCACGCGCGTCCGCGTCGTCGCGTCGACGACAACTTTCCACAACGACCATCGAATTACAAGTCTTGTGCCCATCGACCTTTGAGTTCTCATACCAAAAAAGTAAGAAAAGCTCATGTTCACGCGTCATGTACCTGCAACTCGAATTGGGGCCGGATTTGAGGGCGAGCAAACAGAGCGGGCGTGCTCTGGCCCCCAGAGGGGCCCTCCCTGCAACATGGATAATTGCACAGCTATATTAGCTTATATAGGACTGGACAGTGAAAAATGATCTCTTATAAAAAAAAGAGTTAATTTTATAAAACCACCAATACTTCAGGCTTATAATCATAAACCTACCAAATACGATGTCTATTTCACAGATCCGCTAATACTTTAGGGTGAAGTTTTACAAAACCACCACTTTTTATACTTATATACATATCTGATACTTGTGATCCCACATGTCGGCTGTAGCACTCGAAATTGAATACCATATCTTCACTTGCCAACTCAGTGGAGCTCGTACCACATAAGCAAAGATGAAAATGCTTTCTCGTGCTTAACTGTGACAAAGCCTATGAAGCCAGCTCATGCTCAACTATGACAAATCATCGTCTTTGCTTATGTGACATAGGCCCCACCAGTACTTTGTTATTGCAAGTGGAGACGGACTATAATATTGAATGCTGCAGCTGACATATGGAACCTAGATCTCAAATACGTATAAGTGAAAAAGACAGTGGTTCTTTGAAACAACAACCCAATAGACTCTGTATTCGATGGGTTTGTGACTACAAGATCAAAATATTGATGGATTTGTGAAATTAACTCAGAAAAAAAAAACAAGAACTCAAGGCATGTGGACTGTCTGGCCTGGCCTCTTCCCGTACATTTTGCTTTTGTCAGTTAAAACTTTGTTTGTTTGTTGGCCTATAGAATGAGAGACAAGCACCTTGTCTCTGCTCGGTTTAAGAGGCTTATCAAGATCACTTATGGCATAGCACCTTGTCTCTGCTCGGTTTAAGAGGCTTATCAAGATCACTTGTGGCATAAACTAAGTGCTGATTGATAACAATTTTTGTAATAACGAAGGGACTTCGTATTCTTTCACCCTAGGCCATCAAAATCTCAAAACCGGCCCTGAACTCGATATGGGCCTACTGCGAACTTTTGTATGACCACTTCGTTGTTTGTGCATGTGTCGATGTGTTTTCTTTAGCTTGCAATACTGAAAACGTTTGATCAGGAATAATAACATGGATTGTTCTTTTTGTGAATTAGGTACTAATCCTATATATGTTGTGATTTGTAAAAACTATTTCACAGCATTTATGTTTTAAAACATGCATTATATATTACGAGATATTGTCTATGAATAACCATACATTCAAGATTAACAAAAATGAAAAGTGAAGATCAGTTAGAAGTGGTGGTAATGATAAATTGAGCGTAGCTCAGCTGATTGGATTCTTTGTCATGGAACCACTATACCTAGATTTCAGTTCCAGACTAGGCATGCATGTTACATACACGGCTAATTATTTTCTCAGTTAAAAGTACCATCCCAACAAAATGTTTGTGGTGGCTTTATGAATCTCACGAGCAGTCATCTGAGCCTTTCAGATGCTCCCATAAAAATAGGATGTATGTGCGTGTATTAATATGAGTTTTGTGTTTGAAAAAAACAAATGGACATATCCCAGCCATGGAGAGATTCTTCAAAGATAAACCACATGCTACTACCCAATTGGAATTTAGTTTTCATGGTCAATTCACATTGAAAAAACTCTTTGCCCTGGCATTGTGGCAAGGGATTCTAATCACCCATGCTATCCATGCATGCATGGTTTGGTAATCTATCTGGCACACTAATCTGCCGAGACGTGCTGCACACACGCTCTTGATCCATACATCCAAGCTGTATCTGCACCCAAAAAAAAACATGAACATGAACCGGACAAGAAGCTGCATTCATATTCCTTCACATAAGAAGGAAATATATGATATGATTGGGTAACCGTGACTATTAAACCTGAGAACGAAAGCGACTGTGCCGAGTGCCGACTGCCGACTGCTACGTATATATGTACATTGTGGAAGCTGCCTGTGAAGAGAAATTTCTCCTGATCTGACCTCCCTCCATGCGTGCACCTTCTCTTTCAGCTTGGACTATTGTGTAGACGAATGTAACATGATTGGATGTATTTGAACAGAGTATGGTGTAGCAACTCAGCAAAAATGATGTTGTACTAACTAAAGCCTTCAGAACACCGCTCGGCGCCGGCGCTCCTCCGCTTCCTCCTGAATCATGCGTTCCTTCATCAGCCGCTTCTGCATCTTGCACCTCTGCATCAGCTGCTCCGGCGACATGCGGCGGGCCTCCTCGTTGCGCCAGCAGCACTAGCACAAAAAGGCCCAATAGCGGCGCAACCTAAATCCCCGTAGCGACGGCTCAACAAAAAACCGCCGCTACAATCAGGAAACAAATTTTAGCGGCGGTCCACCTTTTCACCAGCCGCTATTATTGATTTTAGCGGCGGCCCACTATTTCACCCGTCACTATTATTTATTTTAACGGTAGCCCACGTTATAGCCCGCCACACAGGCAGCCTGAAGCCCAGTTATCTTATCCCTATATAAATGAAACCCTAACTTCCCTCCCACACACATAGCTTCTCTGCCTCCTCCCTTCCTTACCCGCCACCCCTGTCTTCTTCTCTCCTCCCTCTCTCTCCCTTCCCCTCTTCTCCCCCGCCTCTGCCCCTATCCTCTGGCGGCCCGCGCCAAGCGGCCCTCTATCCTCCGATGGCACCGCGCGGGGCAGATCTGGAGGCTCATGGCGGCCCGCACTCTGACGGCCCATGTCGATGTGGGAGCTCACAGAAGGCGCTTCCCCCACCCTCCCTGCAGGCTCCATGATGGCCAAGGCTATGGTCGGGGCTTGCGGCGGCCACTCCTTCCTCGTTGTCGCTCAGGGCAGATCCGGTGGCGGCGGTGATGCAGGAGCTCACGACGGCCACTCCCCTCCCACGGCGGCGTTGATGCGGGAGCTCGCAGTGGGTGCATCCCCCACCCTTCCTCCAGGCGTGGCAGCGTCGATGCGGGAGCTCGCGGTGGGTGCTTTCCCCTCCTCGTCCCCGAGCGCCACCACATCAGGCTCCCCTCCACGTCCTTGAACCACCGCGTCGTGCTTTGGTCCTCCCCGACCACCGCCGCCTCCTCCCCCTCATCGACGATGAGCGCACGGGATCCATCCTCCGTCCCTAAGCACCGCCGCCGCGGCACCCCCTCCTCGTCCTTGAGTGCCGCCACGTTGGGCTCCCCTCGTCGTCCTCGAGTGCCGCATCTACAGCACGCTGGCGTCCTCCCCCTCCTCATCGATGACGTGCGCACCGGCCTCCTCCCCCTTCTCTCTGGTAAGCGCCGCACCCTCCTCTTCCTCCCCTCTGCCGCAACAACATTAGTAATAACTATTAAATTATTTACATTCACTCATCACACATGCAAGTTATCAGTAGGCTTTTGTACTATAGCTTGTGAACAGTTTGTGCTTCTGTTGAGTTTGCTATGCTAGTATATTTAATTCACTATAGCTAAGGACAACTGAACTTCAACTATGAATTTACCTTGTTATTTAAACTTTGTATGGTAATTTTTCAGAATGAACTGGTTATTTGCTCCTCATTTTAACACTATTACATAAGCACAAATGAAGTAGATTAAAACAATAAAAAATATGCTAACAAGGGGAAGATGATCTAGTATACACAAGCATTCTCTCTAGCCTTTTTATTCAATAAATTACATATAAAAAGTCAAGAGAGAATACTTGTGTGTACTGGGTGGCATATTCAGAAAGACTACATCTCCACATGAAAGCATATATACTCACTATGCTCACTATACTCACTATGTTCACTATGCTCACTATGATTCCTTGTTGTCGTACTATTGATGCTTACACTTCATATTGATATCCATGTTGTCGATCTTTTGCTTGCTTACACTTCATGTTCATATCCATGTACTTGCGGTCTTATGTTTGTTATTGTGACTATTCTTATGATAGTCTTTCTGTACTTATTATTTACTTATGGTCATATATATGTCATATTACTTGCTGCCCTATATTTCCTATGCTCACAAAGAGCAAATTTGATATTTCTATTCTTTTTCTAGTCTCTCTGTACTACTTATCTATTCTATGTAGCGATCGATGCTCAATGATAAAAGCGGGCTAAGTGAGGCTAGTGTGGTGACGTGGGCCATATCCTAGGATATTGGATACATGCTGCTATACAGGTCAAGGATCTTGAGCGTTGGATGACCGTTAATTCAGCAACCCGCACTGAGAGCAAATTTTGACTTTTCTATTCTTTTCTTTTGAGAGAGGTAATTAGTCCAGAAGGGAAGTGTTTTGATTCAAATGATGATCTAGCAACAAACTATAGGCCCCTTTGTGAGTGGGCTGGTTTAAGAGCACCATATGAACCCAATATATTGAAGAAAGATTATGACTATGCATTAGGGTTCATATAAGATATTTTGTAATCTCCATTGAATATTTTGATGACAATGTTATATATATTATGTGATGAGATGTAAATATCTGTGATGAGATGTTATAAATATCTGTGATGAGATGTTGTAAATTTCTATGTATGTAAAATCTATGATTTCTGTATATTTGCTAAAATTTTATTTTATTTTTTGGAAAATAACAAATAGCGGGAGTTGACAACTGATGGCTACCAATAGCGACGGTTGACATCTTCAACTGCCGTTAATAATATGTCTGTAGCAGTGGTTTATTTGAGCGATATACACCCGCCGCTACAAACACATATTTGTAACGGCGTTTGCGTAGCGGTGGGGTGGCCTACCCACCGCTACAATGCCTTTCCATCCATCACTACAGGATATTTTTGTTGTTGTGCAGCTCGACAGCCTGACCCGGCAAGTCCCAATGAGCTGGTTGTCCAACTCCGCGATGGCTGCCTCCACGTCCCGCTGCTCAGAGAAGGTGACGTAGCCGTAGCCCTGGGTGGTCCCGTCCACGTTCCGCCTAACTTGCGCGGAGCCCGGGATGAAGGAGGAGAACATGGAGAAGACGCGCGTCAGGAAGGCCTCGTCAACCTCCAGTCCCGGGTTGCCCACGAACAGGTGGAACCATTGACGGACGCAGCGTGATACCTGGTTATTCCTAGGAATACCTGTAGGATCGAAGGACCCCGGCTAGAGGGGGGTGAATAGCCTAATTAAAAAATTAAATGCTAACTATCCAACTAATTACGGAATTTAAAGACAAATGGATAAAAGAAAGAAATTGACAACTAAACCTAGGTTTGAGCTAAAGTAGGTTGACAATCCTAGGTGACATACATCATGCAATTTCTAGTATGTAAACAACATATGAAACTACAAGTCAAGAGACAAAAGATATTTTCCTGTGGTCTTGGTGATTTGCCGATCACCCCTAATTCACGTTCAGGTGGATTCAAGCGTATGATGTGCTTTTCTCCTCAAGTATCCACTTCTCCACCACCAAGAAGGGCTCACAAAGAACAACTTGAGATGGAACACAACCAATACCTTGAACCTCTCAAAACCTCGATTCCACTAGGATTGCTCTTCACCGCTCCGACGAGGCAAGCACCGCACCTCTCACAAGAATCCGGGCCTCCTTCACAAGCTTCTTGAGGGGCTCACGGATTTGACTCCTCCAAGCTGTGTAGGAGGCGGCAACCTCCAAGAGTAACAAGTCGGTGACGCTTGCTTGAGGATCCCAAGTGCCACAATGCTCAAATCACTCAAGATTAGGGCACTCACACTCACACACTTGCAATCTTTCCACTAAAGCTTTGTGTGAGAGGGGAATAAGCTCCAAAGGGTGTACAATACTTTTCTAATGGCCAAGAGAGCCTCTATGCACGGGATAGAGGAGGTATAAATAGCCCACCCTTTGAAAACTAGCCGTTACAGCTTTCTGCGCACCGGACGGACGGTTAGACCGTAGTACAACCCAACGGCTAGTTTGACTTTCAAACTTGCTCTGGCACGAGCCCTACGGTCAGACCGTCAACACCCACGGTCAGACCGTTGGGACACTTTCAGCTTTCACCCAAGAACAAAGCCTCTACCGACACCAGACTTGCACCGGCGGTCAGACCGTGGCTCCCGACGGTCAGACGTCGGGCCACCACCCGAGCAACCAGAGAGGCCACTCTTCTGGCCGTCTCTGGAGAGCACCGGCAGTCAGACCGTGGTTCCCGACGGTCAGACCATCGGGCCACCACCCGAGCAACCAGAGAGGACACTCCTCTGGCCGTCTCTGGAGAGCACTGGCGGTCAGACTGTGGGTCCTAGTGGTCTGACTGCTAGGAGCGACCTGCCAGCCCTCCTTCCTTTACTTCTTTGCTTTCTCTCAAAGAATGGGGCAATCTCAACTCACAAAGAACCACTCACAAAGATAGGAATTGAGCATTTGAGGCAACCATGGATACTCAAGGTCATTTCATCGACCCCTCTTGATAGTACGACATTTAACCTATAATCCGGTCACTCATCTGTAATCTCCTTGTGACCGGCAAAACAGAAAAAAAAACTTATCAAGATACCTTTGCCTTGAGCCATCCATATGTATATCACTTCATCCATCATTCCATCCCTTATTTTGACTACAACCATAATCATCTCAACAACGTAGTTAGTAAAAAATAAGGGTCATCATTAATTACCAAAACACTAAAAAGGGCCTAGATGCTTCAATCTCTCCTTTTTGGTAATTGATGACAACATAAGAAGTGATATAAAGACTATGAGCCAATAAAGATATTTAATACAGAAATCAGGCTCTAAGATGAGTCACAAGATAAAGAACACATGCTATAGAATTTTCAAGACATGAACATGTGAAAAAGTTAATGAACTCACCAAATGGTAAAACTCCCCCTAAATTGGTGCATTGATCAAGATATATCCAAAACATGGCAATGCATATTTTCAAAAGGGAAAAATTGGTAGAGTTTACCTCGTACCATTGGATGCAAGGAGGCAAATAATAACCAATATATAGCAATATAGATCATTTCAAGTAAGAACATCCTCATCATCCATACATTTGAACCATTAAGATGAGATGAACATAGATAATAAAAGAACCAACATAGTTCATCACATAGATATTAGAGCAAATGGTCCAAGGTGCATAAAGAAATTACAACCCAACATAGTGACATAGTTCAACAAACACAAATAAGTTCAAATGTGCATGAAAGTAAGATACATATGAGATGCACATGCAAATGCAAGATAGATAGATCAAGAATCATGGCTTGCATCTTTGTTTCCTTTTCTCCCCCTGACTCTAGCATCTCATCATAACATCACTTCACTTCATGTTCTCCCCCTTTGGCATCAATTGACCAAAAATGGTCAAGACTTCAATCATCTTGAGGAGGAGGTGGAGGTGCATACCAAGGTGGCTGGAAAAACTCTGGAGGTGGCACTGGTGCAGGAAAGTAGCCATAAATATAAGAAGATAGTGCCTCAGAGTTAGACTCTAAACTCTGCATCCTAGTGGTGAGATCATCAATAGAAGACCTAGCTGCCTCATAGGATGTCCTAGCTGCCTCATATGAAGATCTGGCTGCCTCATAAGAATTACGAACCTCAACACTTGAGGCTTGTATCTGATCAAACCTCTGCATAACAGGCTGAAAATACTGATCAAGATAAGTGGTCATGCCTGTAAAGAATGCCGGAGGCGGAGGAGCATACTGTGACCAATCCATCTGTGGAGGTGGTGGCACTAGGGGACCCTGTGGTGCCGGGGGAACCTCTGCCTGAACATGTGCCTCTTCTTCCTCATCTTCTGCAACTGGTGCCGCTAGTGGTGCTATGAGTTCGTGCTTTACTGAACTGAAGGGCTGATATCGAGGATGTCTCTTGAAAAGATACTGAGTTGGAAAATTGCTCTTCTCAAGAATCAGACACATAATATAACGGGCATAGTAAAGACTAGTTCTCAATGCCATGTTGTAGCTCTCTATCTCCTTCATAATAAGGAGCACCACATCAAACACCTGTCCTTGCATAATATAGTCAATAAGGTTCCAATAGTAGTCCCGAATAGCCTCAGAATTTCCACCTCGAGGATAAAAAGTCATCCTCACTATCTTGTTGATGACCTTGGGCATATAGAGAAGACCACCAACATTGTCCAATCTCCTTATGAGAGGATCATCAACATAGTACTTGACCCACTCAGGCTCTTTAAGTAGATCCTGCTCAAGCACATCAATTTGATCATGAGTGACATTATAGTCAATTTCATTTGCCTCAGCAAACTCTACAAATGTGGCAGTGAACCTCCTTGAGTTAGTCATCCATGTCAGAGTTTTGTTGGAAAAATCAACCTCAATGGTGGCATAAAATTGTCGGATCATAGTTTCATTCCAATCTTGCTTATGTGCCACAAAAGCATGCAATCCCAAGTTTTGAAATTTCTCAAGAAGAGGACTCACAGTTGGAAATTGTGCAAGGTATGACCAGTCTGTGTACTTGTGAGTGAATACAGTTTTGTCCATCAACATACCATAGAATGCATCATGTTGCACTCGAGTGTGAAACTGAGGTGTGGGTGAATCTGGATCCTGAGAGTAAGCCACCTCCTGTCTAGCTCTGTAGTACTCATGTGATGCCCACTGCTTCTTCTCTCCAGTATATGATGTGGGATCAAACAACAGATCATCTCCATGTGCCTCATCCATCTCTACTTCATTTGTGGACTGACCAAATTCAGAAGCATCGTCAGTTGCACCTTGAGAAGGAGAATAATCATCATCTAAACGGGGTGCCCTTCTCTTCTTGCTTGTACCGGCTTTGAACACGGACGCCACCACTTTTCTTACAGTGCGACGATTACTAAAAATGATCGAGCAATAATCATGTATATGCAACCGATAATTAATGATCATACATAAGCATTTGATTGCCATAAGAAAAGCTGAGATTATACTGTCTGTCCTGCCCTGATGGTCTGACCGTGAGACTGACGGTCAGACCGTCGGGTGAGGTTCGGCTGACAAACAACTGTTCTTTGAAACCCTAGCCAAATCCTCAAACGTGCCACTAATCTTCTCATATATGTTCAAAGATGTACTATGAAGCATTTCCACTCATCAATTTCACTAATCCATAGCCATAATTAAGAATCCCCAAAATGTAACCCTAGCATCAATGTTCATGAGAGCCACCAAATCAACCCCTAAAACTTTGCATAGATGTTGTCATTAGGTCTAGTAATCACTTCCCAAACATCATACAAACAATCCATGGCTCAAATATTCCATCCCTAGCAACAGCCCCTTGAGAAATAACCAATGGAAACCATGGGGAGAGAAGAGAAAACGATGAAATACCGGTCACTCATGGTGGAGAAGTCCTTGGTGAGACCGGATCCGCTCCTGGTTGGATCGTGGAGCCTAGGGATGGGGTCCTTCCAATGGAGGTCCTTGGAGGGTAGAGGAGAGCCCTTTAGAGGAGCAACTTTCAGGCTTGGGAGAGTTGGGGATGAAAGGAGGACGAATGGGTATGAGTCTATAAGTGACCCACGCAGAACAGAGCTGTTTGGACTCGACCGAGGGTGGCGGTCTGACCGCGGGACATACAGTCTGACCGCTAGGACAAGAGGGAAAAACTGATGACTTTCGACGCTCTGTTGGCTGACCGACGGTCTGACCGCGACTGCCGATGGTCTAATCGTGAAAGAGATTTCTGAACTCTGGATAGCTGACAGCTACACTTCTTTCAAATTGCTCATCCAAATCAATTCAAACCTTCTCCAATCATTCCACATTTGTTCAAAAATGATTGCTTAATGAATTCCATCATATCCAAGATGATTTCAACTCCTCAAGAAATATGTCCACGATTCTTGATCATCCATGATATGAATTATGCATGTATGAATGAAACATTGATATAAACATGCAAAATTGTTAGAACTTGCACAAATGACCAAAATGATGGAATGATGATATTTTGGGAATGTGTGAGTCTCATAAGCATTGTGGAACCAATATATATGAAGATATATGATCCAATATGCTAAACTCACAAGATGCCATATTAGGTTAAAAAGGCGACCAAAAGAGGTTTTCAAGACGAATTTCAAATCCAAATTACTCTCAAACGATGGATCATCTCAACAAGTTGTGAATACCAATTCTGTTTATGATCACCATCTCTACGAGTTTTGTAAAAGGACTTTTCTCAAAAATTGATTCGATAAGAATTTGAGAGAATAGGCGAGAAAGGGCAAAAGAGGATCTTCAACAAAAACCATTTTTCAACCAATAGAACCCAAAAAATGACTTTTTGACCAAAAAGAGCAAAATCAAGACTTGTATGGCATCTTTGTTGATTTGTCCACATTGTGAGGGTAGCAAGACACATGAGTGGTATAGTGCTCCCCCTAAATGTGTGAACTAACTTTCAATGCAACAACATGGCATATCTGGTATGGTAAGATATACAAAATAGGTAAGCATGCATATGTGAAGAGTAAGACATAAAGCAACTAAGCAAGATTCTAGGAGATATGTGAGAGGTCTAGAATATTTAGCTCACTCCATAGCTTGCAAAACCGAGCTTCTTCAAGAGGCTTGGTGAAGATATCCGCCAATTGATCATCCGTCCTCACACTTTCCATGACAATATCACCTTTGTTCACATGATCCCTTAGAAAATGATGTCGAATATCAATATGCTTGGTCCTCTTGTGTTGAACTGGATTAGTAGCAATCTTCACGGCACTTTCATTATCACACAAGAGAGGAATGCAATCAAAGTTAATCCCATAGTCCATTAGAGTTTGCTTCATCCACAATAATTGGGCACAACAATTTCCCGTGAAGACATATTCGGCCTCGGTGGTTGATAAAGCAACCAAGTTTTGCTTCTTGGAGGACCATGAGACTAGAGATGTTCCAAGCAATTGACAAGTACTGGAGGTACTCTTTCTATCAATTTTGCAACCGGCATAATTCGAATCCGAATATCCTATGAGAATAAATTGACCATCCTTTGGGAACCACAAACCCATATCTTGAGTTTGCTTCAAATATCTCAATATTCTCTTGACGGCAACCATGTGGCTTTCTTTAGGAGCGGCTTGAAACCTTGCACACATGCAAACACTAAACATAATATCCGGCCTAGATGCGGTGAGATATAGCAAGCTTCCAATCATAGACCGATATAGCTTTTGATCAACCGGTTTGCCTTCTTCATCAAGATCAAGATGTGCATTCTTTCCCATAGGAGTAGACATTGGTTTTGCACTTTCCATTCCAAATCTCTTGAGAAGATCATTCACATATTTGCTTTGATAGATGAATGTCCCATTATTGATTTGTTTCACTTGTAGACCAAGGAAGAAACTCAATTCACCAATCATGCACATTTCAAATTCCCGGGACATCATTTCACCAAATTCTTCACAAAATTCTTGATTGGTTGATCCAAAAATGATATCATCCACATAGATTTGGCATATAAAGAGATCATTGCCAATCTTCTTGGTGAATAAGGTGGTGTCCACCTTTCCAATTTTGAAGCCCTTTGAGACAAGAAAATCCCTTAATCTCTCATACCAACCACGAGGTGCTTGCTTGAGTCCATATAGAGCCTTGGACAACTTGTAAACATGATTTGGCTTCTTTGGGTCTTCAAAGCCCGGTGGTTGCTCAACAAAGACAAGCTCACTAATTTTGCCATTCAAGAAGGCACTCTTCACATCCATTTGATATAGCTTGATCTTGTGATTAGTTGCATATGCAAGTAAAATTCTAATTGCCTCAAGTCTAGCCACGGGAGCAAATGTTTCATCAAAATCCAATCCCTCAACTTGAGTATAGCCTTGTGCAACCAATCTTGCTTTGTTTCTCACAACTACTCTATTCTCATCTTGCTTGTTCTTGTAAATCCACTTTGCGCCAATAACATTGTGATCTTGTGGCCTCTTGACTAACTCCCAAACTTCATTTCAGGCAAAGTTGTTCAATTCTTCATGCATAGCATTTACCCAATCCGGGTCTCTCAAAGCTTCTTCTACCCGAGTTGGTTCACCACAAGACACAAAAGAGAAGTGTTCACCAAATGAAGCAAGTCTTGATCTAGTTTGAACACCTTTGCTTAAGTCACCAACAATTTGATCTACCGGATGATCTTTTGCAATGGCATGGTGAATTTTTGGATGACCACTAGCATTTTGTGATGGAGTGGAGGTTGAGCCATTTTCCGGTTGAATATTTGACTCACCACCATCACTAGCTTGAGCTTGAGCACTAGAGGTTGATGAATGTTGATTCACTTGAGAGAGAGAGGTGAAGGGTTCACATTTGAGTCATCTTCATCCTTAGGCCTCACATCACCAATTGTCATGTTCTTCATAGCATTTCTCAATTCTTGATTTTCGACATCATCCAAATTTTCTTGCTCATCTTGATATCCATTTGTTTCATCAAATTCCACATCATATACTTCCTCTACTAGCCCCGAATTTTGATTGTACACTCTATAGGCCTTGCTAGTGGAGGAGTACCCAAGGAGAAATCCTTCATCACACTTGCTTTGGAATTTTGATAGTCTTGCTCCTTTCTTCAAGATATAGCATTTGCATCCAAATACACGAAAATAGGAGATGTTGGGCTTTCTTCCAATGAGCAACTCATAAGGTGTCTTCTTCAACAACCGGTGGCAATATAATCTATTTGATGCATGACAAGCGGTGTTGATTGCCTCGGCCCAAAAACTATCCAATACATTATACTCGGAGAGCATTGATCTTGCCATTTCAATCAAAGTTCTATTCTTCCTCTCAACAACTCCATTTTGCTCCGGGGTATACTTGGTTGAGAATTCATGTTTGATTCCCTTTTCATCACAATATTCTTCAATTCTTGTATTCTTGAATTCGGAGCCATTGTCACTTCTAATCTTCTTGATATTGAATTCATACTTATTTTTGGCTCTTTTGGCAAACCCTTTGAAAATGGTGAATACAATTGATTTGTCACTAAGGAAGTACATCCATGTATATCTTGAGAAGTCATCAACAATGACAAGGCAATAGCTATTTCCACCAATGCTTTGATATTTGGTAGGGCCAAATAAATCCATATGCAACAATTCTAAAGGCCTTGAAGTTGACATGACACTCTTGGTAGGATGAGTATTAGCCACTTACTTCCCGGCTTGACAAGCACTACATAATTTATCCTTTTCAAACAAGACATCATCCTTCATACCAACAACCAAGTTGTGCTTCACTAATTTCTTGAGTTGGTTCATTCCAACATGGGCAAGCCTTTTATGCTATAACCAACCTTTGGATGACTTGGTGAATAGACATGTGCTCAAGCTTGCATCACTAGAAGAGAAATCCACAAGATAAAGATTGCCATGACGAAATCCCTTGAAGATAAGACTATCATCCTTCACACTTGTAATCACAACACCACTGGATGAGAATTTGCAAATTAGATCAAGATCACACAATTGAGCCACGGATAGCAAGTTGTAGCTCAAGGATTCAACTAGCAATACATTTGAGATTGAGAGGTCATTTGAGATAGCAATCTTTCCCATTCCTCTCACTTTTCCTTTGCTATTATCACCAAAAGTGATCCTTTCACAATCCGAATTTCCTTCTTCAATTGAGGTGAACCTTTTCCCATTTCCGGTCATATGTTGAGTGCATCCACTATCAAGCACCCAATGCCTTCCTCCAGACTTGTAGTTCACCTACAAAACAAATTTAGTTGCTCTTAGGTACCCACATTTGCTTGGGTCCTTGGAGATTAGTCACCAACACCTTTGGCACCCAAATGGACCTTTTCTTCATTCCATTGCCAAATGTGCCATTCATGTTGGTCTTAGCATGAACATTATTTTTACCAACAATCTTAGCATGCACAACACCATTGGATGATTTAACAAGCATGTAAGAAGCATCCATAGCAACATTAGCAATCTTCTTACCGGTGCAATCTTTTGCAAGATGTCCGGTATTCTTGCACATAGAACAATACAAGCTACTTTCTTTAACAAAAGTGGATTTTTTAGCAACAAAGGCATTTTTGTTCTTCTTGGGGATATATCCAAGACCCTCATACTTGAGAGTGAACCGTTGACACTTCCACATTTCATTAAAAACATTTTCACCCTTGTGACACTTAGCAAGAGCATCAACAAGGTGATCAACGGTGTCCCTCAATTCATGATTTTCAACAATAAGCAAGGGATCACAAGCATTCACATCATTCATGTAAGCATCAATCTTAGAGGAGCATGGTATAGCAAGTAAATCATCACATGAAGTAGATATGCTAGAAGAAGTAACATGAGCAATAGGCATATCATAAGTCAAATTGCAAGACACACCAGCATCAATTTGGACCTTGTTGGTGTGTTGGGCTACATAAATCTTATGAGTTTCCTCAAGCTTCTCATGAGTTTATATTAGATCCTCATGAGATGACTTTAGCTCATCATAAGCTTCTTGGAGAAAAGAGTGCTTTCTCTTCAAGTCCTTGTGCTTGCTCTTTATGCCACCCAACACATCATCAAGTTCACTAAGCATTTCAACTAGTTCATCATAGGAAGGCTCATAGTCATCATTGCATACCTTGGATTCACCTTTTGCCATGAAGCAATAATGTGAATTGAATAGAGATGGAGCTTCCTTGATAGCAATGCCGGCAAGACCCTTCTTGGAAGGCTTGTCATCTTCATCATCGGAATCGGAATCCGAACTAGCATCGGAATCCCATTCAACATAATAAGCCTTGCCATTTTTCTTCTTGGAGAACTTCTTGAGAAACTTCTTCTTTAAAAATTTCTTGATCTTTCTTGGCTCATCATCATCATAATCATCACTATGATTCTTCTTCTTGCAATTTATAGAGATATGGCCAAATTCTTCACACTCATAGCATTTCTTGTTTGCAAATAGATTCTTCTTGGATGACTTGCCATTCTTGTTGAATCCACTATACTTGCCTTTCTTCATGAATTTCTTGAACTTCCTCACCATCAAGGCTACATTCTCATCATCATCATCGGAGTCACTCTCTTCATCATCATCATCATTGTGAGAGCCACTAGCCTTGAAAGCAACACTCTTCTTCTTCATATCAATTTGATCATCCCTAGAAGTCACTTGAGATTGCTTGAAGATATCATGAGTGAGAACTTCACCCAAGATTTCCGAAGGAGTTGTTTCTTCCAAATTTGATCTCACAAGCATAGTGACAATTGTTTCATACTTGGATGGCAAAGCTCTAAGAAACTTGTGAGATATATCAACATTGGGAACATCATGACCAAGATCCTTGAGATAATTCACAATGTTGTTCAATCTTGCAAAGGCGGCCTTCAGCTCTTCATTGGGCAACAATGCAAATCCTTCAAATTTGCCCTTGCAAATAAACAACTTGGCACTCTTGACCATCTTGGTGCCCTCATGAGCTTCCAATAGAGTGTTCCACATCTCATATGCGGTCTTGAGCTTGCACACTCTATGATATTCCTCCTTGCATAGGGACCGAATAAGAATGTTCTTGGCTTGAGCATTGGCCTTGGTATTTTCCTTCTCGGCGAGAGTGGGATGTGCCGGATCAAGAACCACATAACCTTCTTCCACAATATTCAACACGGTCTCCCCCACGGCCTCAAGATGAATCAACATACATGTCTTCCAATAGTCAAAGTCTTGACCATCAAAGAATGGCGTGTGGCCAACATTCACCGTGTTACTAGCCATAATCCTTCTCCCAGAAGATGAATTCCAACCAGTTTAGGGAGAACCCGCTCTGATACCACTTGTAGGATCGAAGGACCCCGACTAGAGGGGGGTGAATAGCCGAATTAAAAAATTAAATGCTAACTATCCAACTAATTGTGGAATTTAAAGACAAATGGATAAAAGCAAGAAATTGACAACTAAACCTAGGTTTGAGCTAAAGTAGGTTGACAATCCTAGGTGACATACATCATGCAATTTTTAGTATGTAAACAACATATGAAACTACAAGTCAAGAGACAAAAGATATTTTCCTGTGGTCTCGGTGATTTGCCGATCACCCCTAATCCATGTTGAGGTGGATTCAAGCGTATGATGTGTCTCTCTCCTCAAGTATCCACTTCTCCACCACCAAGAAGGGCTCACAAAGAACAACTTGAGATGGAACACAACCAATACCTTGAACCTCTCCAAACCTCGATTCTACTAGGGTTGCTCTTCACCGCTCCGACGAGGCGAGCATAGCACCTCTCACAAGAATTCGGGCCTCCTTCACAAGCTTCTTGAAGGGCTCACGGATTTGACTCCTCCAAGCCGTCTAGGAGGCGGCAACCTCCAAGAGTAACAAGTCGATGACGCTTGCTTGAGGATCCCAAGTGCCACAATGCTCAAATCACTCAAGATTAGGGCACTCACACTCACACACTTGTAATCTTTCCACTAAAGCTTTGTGTGAGAGGGGAATAAGCTCCAAAGGGTGTACAATACTTTTCTAATGGCCAAGAGAGCCTCTATGTAGGTGATATATGAGGTATAAATAGCCCACCCTTTGAAAACTAGTCGTTATAGCATTCTGCGCACCGGACGGACGGTCAGACCGTAGTACAACCCAACGGCTAGTTTGACTTCCAAACTTGCTCTGGCACGAGCCCTACGGTCAGACCGTCAACACCCACAGTCAGACCGTTGGGACACTTTTAGCTTTCACCCGAGAACAAAGCCTCTACCGACACCGGAGTTGCACCGGCGGTCAGACCATGGCACCCGACGGTCAGACCGTCGGGCCACCACCCGAGCAACCAGAGAGGCCACTCCTCTGGCCGTCTCTGGAGAGCACCGGCGGTCAGACCATGGTTCCCGACGGTCAGACCATCGGGCCACCACCCGAGCAACCAGAGAGGACACTCCTCTGGCCGTCTCTGGAGAGCACCGGCGGTCAGACCGTGGGTCCTGGCAGTTTGACCGCTAGGAGCGACCTGCCAGCCCTCCTTCCTTTACTTCTTTGCTTTCTCTCAAAGAATGGGGTAATCTCAACTCACAAAGAACCACTCACAAAGATAGGAATTGAGCATTTGTGGCAACCATGGATACTCAAGGTCATTTCATCGACCCCTCTTGATAGTACGACATTTAACCTATAATCCGGTCACTCATCCCTAATCTCCTTATGACCGGCAAAACAGGAAAAAAAAAACTTATCAAGATACCTTTGCCTTGAGCCATCCATATATATATCACTCCATCCATCATTCCATCCCTTATTTTGACTACAATCATAATCATCTCAACAACGTAGTTAGTCAAAAATAAGGGTCATCATTAATTACCAAAACACTAAAAAGGGCCTAGATACTTCAATACCCAACAAATTTGTAAAAAATTGATTAGGTATACTGCTATGTATTATTAATTTGAGAAAATAAGAAAACTAAATTACTAAACAAGCCTTTTGGCTTAAAAGAGGCATCAGCCCACCACCCCACGACACCACCACAGGCCCACAGCCCAGCCCACTCCATCATTTGTTGTTCACGGTGAGAATAATCAAAAGAGAGAGAGAGATAGGCTGCTTCCATGCTCCCGTTCCTTGAACAACGAAGATGGCGCCTCGAAGGCTCAAACTCTAGGCGAAGTGGCGGGCTACCGCACGCGGCACGCCGGTGGCTGACGTGACGGCGACTAGGGCGAGCTTTCTGACGGTCCGACCCCAATACCAGTAGCTCAGTAGAAGATTTCGTCCAAGTCTCCAACAGGCCAGTAGGCAACAGCGACTAGACAAGCTGCTGAGCTCCGACTCCAATCCCAACCTCACACAGTCACACCGCAAATTTAAGGTCCATTTATTTATTGTTCCATTGTTATTGTGTTCCTTGCACATTGCACAAATTGTTAATTTCTATTACTCATTTTTTCACATGAACTGGACCATATAACAGGACTAATAAAGAAGAAATCTAATATTGATTTGAAAGCTTTGTGGGAACGAGCTACAAAGAAACGAAATGCGGATCTCTCATCGACTCCAGAGCTGGTTACCGCAGAGAGTCAAGCTCAAATTCAAAGTGATTCCCCTTCAGTTAACATGCAGTTGCAGACTAATATTGCAGTGACCGAATTGGGGATATCAAATAATGTTGTTGCTGAGACAGTAATAAGCAATGAACTGGAGGTAGCAGTAGTAGCTAGGACACAACCAGAGGTAGTAGTAGCATGCACGGAACCTGTTGTAGCAGCAGCAAGGAATGAACAAATTCCTTTGCCCTCTTATAGTGAAAATGATGAATCAGATTCAGATGATGAATCAAGTGATGAGGCTATTTATGATTTGGATTATCTTTGTCATGATCCTGGAAAAAGGTTTCCCATTAGATGCTACAATGTCAATGACCGGAATTCAGTCATAAGAGGTTACATTGCGTTAGGGCCATGTCAACCAAAGGGGCATGATTTTCCAGTGACTGAAATGTCAGGTAAGCCACGACGCTTCATTGCTACTTGGTTTGATGATTATTGGTGGCTAGAATATAGCATTGAACTAGATGTTGTCTTTTGTTTTGTTTGCTATTTGTTTAAGCATAAAACCAATTGTTCGGGTGGAGATGCTTTTGTGATTGGTGGATTTAGAAATCAGCACATGAAATCGAGGATTAATAAACATATTGGTGATAAGACTAGTTTTCATAATTTTGCCCAAGAGAGATATGATTCATTTCTTAGGCCTAAAGCTTCAATTGAAGAAACTTTTGCTGACATATCAACACAAGAGAAGGCTTTGTATTTGTCCCGTCTGACCTTTTCACTATAATACTTGAAGCTTCTTTTGCGTCAAGGTTTGGCTTGTCGTGGAAATGATGAATCTGAAAGTTCATTTAACAAAGGGAATTTTCTTGAGCTGCTAAATTGGCTAGCTACTAATTTTGAAGAAGTCAATAAGGTGGTTTTAAATAATGCTCCCAAGAACTGTAAGTTGACAGGGCCAAAAATACAAAAAGACATCATCAATTCTTGTGCCAAAGAAACTACTAAGCTCATTATGGCAGACCTTGGCAGTGATTACTTTGCAATACTTGCTGATGAATCTAGTGACGTGTATCAAAAAGAACAACTTGCTCTTTGTTTGCGCTATGTTGATAGAAAAGGAAGGGTAGTTGAGAGGTTTCTTGGTATTGTCCATGTTGAAAACACTACTGCTTTGATACTAAAATCTGCAATTGTGACAATGCTTATGAGCCATGGTTTGAGCTTATCCATGGTTCGTGGGCAAGGCTATGATGGAGCAAGTAATCTGAAGGGACATATTAATGGTCTAAAGAAGATAATTATGGATGACAATCCTTCTACATATTATGTGCACTGCTTTGCACATCAACTTCAGTTAACTCTTGTGTCTGTTGCTAGGGAAAATCCAGATTGCATTTGGTTCTTTGATCAGCTCAGATATTTATTGGCTGTTCTTGGAAAATCTTGCAAGAAGATACAAATGCTTCGAATGGCACAAGCTCAACAAGTTGTAAACGCATTGGACTTGGGTGAGATTGAAACTGGAAAGGGTCAAAATCAAGAGATGGGTTTAAGTAGACCGGGAGACACTCATTGGGGATCTCATTATAAAACTGTTATGCATATTATCTCTATGTATGCTTCAATCCGGCAAGTTCTCATAACTGTTGGAAATGGTCGCTCTCAAAAGGATGAGTGTTCGCAAGCTCAAACAATGTTGAAACCATTTGAACCATATGAGTTTGTTTTCATGGCATACTTGATGTATCACATATTTGGATATACAAATGACTTAAATCATGCTATGCAAAAGAGGGATCAAGATACTGTCAATGCAATAGAGCTCATAGAACTAACGAAGTTTCAGTTGCAGACAATACGGGAAGATCAAGGATAGGAAGATTTCCTTGCTGTTGTCAATTCTTTTTGTGTCAAACATGGTCTTAAAGTTGCTGATATGGATGATTTGTACAAGCCGGTTGGAAGAGACAAAAGGTTTTTTATAAAGCTCAAAAATAGACATCGCTTCCATGTTGATATGTTCCTAAGTGTTATTGATATGGAACTTCAAGGGCTTAATGATAGATTTGATGAGGTAAATACAGAGTTGCTTATTTCTATGACTGCATTCAACCCTAATGATTCCTTTGTTGCTTATGACAAAGATTGTTTAATTAAGCTTGCTGGATTTTATCCCAAAGATTTCTCTTCAATTGAAATCAACCATCTGTCCTTGCAACTTGATCACTTTATCAATGACATGCGTTTGGATGAAAGGTTTAGAGAGGTACACAATATTGCTCAACTTTCCGTTAAGCTTGTTGAAACAAAAAAAAACATAAGGTATGATGTTGTGTACAAACTTCTCAAGTTAGCATCAAGCAAGTGTTGAGAGAGTTTTTTCTTCAATGAATTATGTGAAGAATAAGTTGAGAAATAGAATGGGAAACCAATATTTGAATGATTGTCTTGTTATATTTATCAAGCGTGATTTTTTTCACCAAGTAAAGGACAAGGACATGAAGAAGCGCACAATAGAATTGTACTTTACTTAACATTTTGTACCTTATTTAGTTCATATTGTAAACAAATTTTTTCTATATATTCAGTTATTTATTATTTTAGACATCTTTCAATTATAATTTCTACTTTAATTCAATATTGTGGACATCTGTGTTTGTGCTCGTTTTATGGATTCATCGGCTTGGGAATACCCAAGTTTCATAAGCTGCGTCCGTCACTGGGTGGAACCCTATATCATCCTCAGAAAGAAAAGGGGAATTTGTTTTTAGAGCTTGCCGATGAGAATGAAATAGCGCGGGCGCAAAGGAAAAGAAAAATTAATATATCTATCTATCTGTACATACCGTTGGCCTGGGCCCTCCTCCGCTCGCCTTCGTCGTCCAGCATCTGCACGGCCGATCCGATCCCTTCTTACTTGTTGGTGATGAAGAGCTAAACACCTGCAGTTCAAAGGCAGGCGTTTGGGTTATATCAGGCCTTCCGAGCCCGAGTTCAAAGGCAGAAGAGAACCAACTTTTTCCTGACCCGAGAATCTCTTTCTCGTGGGCTGTTATGCAGCCTAGTTCTGATGGGCTATGTACTAATGAGGCCTGGCCTATATATGCTCGTGGGCCAAGAAGGTGACCGGTCCTTCTTATTTTCGTTTTTCATTTAGGCCACCGAAAGGTTCTTGGCGCCGCTTTTTCAATTGCCGTAGATGCGTTGGCGTGGCATCGTGGTAACCGATTCTTCTAATCATCCATCATATATCTCTACAACATATTAAGAGAGGTGAGATTGTCTAGATCATAATTTTCGTGTCCGTCTGATGTCGTGCGTGGTTTGGAGTTCTTTTTGATGTTTTGTAGTTTGGGCGTGTCCCATCAAGGCATCGATCGAGTCTAATTCGATTTCGTTTTTCAACACACAGAGTTCAGTTTCAATCAAAACGAGAAACTCTAAAGTTTGTTACGTAGGGAAAAGATGTGACTCACAAAGGAGTCTTACGTACGTAGACTCCATCCAGTTTCAGGAAGAAAATCCAATTTGAAGGAAAAAAAATCGATTTTACCAGTTCTGGCCGTATGAGATCAAGTTAGGGACGAAGGTTTCTTGATTTTATGGAGCAGAATGATGGAGGAGGCCGAACCGTTCTATTTTGCTTTTCTATGTGGCTGGGTGCGCACTTTAGTGCTGCTGAATTGAAGCTCGCTTTCCAGCAATGGCGGACAGGAGAGGTAGGCTCGAGGAAGACGATGGGTAACGGGGAAAAAAGTAATTCACGTGTGGTAACCAGAAAAGGGACTTATGATGGGCAATGGGTTGTAGTTGGATGGGCCTAATATATCATCAACCCATTCACTTGTTTTGTATTCTTTTCCTTTTAAAACTATTTTAGGATTGATTTATATTGTGTTATTTAGCAGAACAATACAACTAAGATAATTTTAGAAATTTTGAAAACTATTTTAGGCATTTATTACCTTCTCTGTACGCGCTGGTCGTGATTGGGGTGCGGCTACATACGGCAAGCTGGCCGTCTAGCGGCTATAATATTAAGGGAGGTGAGGTCGTCTAGACCATAATTTTCGTATCCGCTGATGTCGTGCATGGTTTGGAGTTCTTTTTGATGTTTTGTAGTTTGGGCGTGTCCCATCAAGGCATCGATCGAATCTAATTCGGTTCCGTTTTTCAACACACAGAGTTCAGTTTCAATCAAAACGAGAAACTCCAAAATTTGTTACGTAGGGAAAAGATGTGACTCACAACGGAGTCTTACCTATGTAGACTCCATCCAGTTTCAGAAAGAAAATCCAATTTGAAGGGAAAAAATAGATTTTACCAGTTCTGGCCGTATGAGATCAAGCTAGGGACGAAGGTTTCTTGATTTTATGGAGGAGAATGATGGAGGAGGCGGAACCGTTCTATTTTGCTTTTCTATGTGGCTGGGTGCGCACTTTAATGCTACTGAATTGAAGCTGGCCTTTCCAGCAATGGCGGACAGGAGAGGTAGGCTCAAGAAAGACGATGGGTAACGGGGAAAAAAGTAATTCACGTGTGGTAACCAGAAAAGGGACTTCTGATGTGCAATGGGTTGTAGTTGGATGGGCCTAATATATCATCAGCCCATTCACTTGTTTTGTATTCTTTTTCTTTTAAAACTATTTTAGAATTAATTTATATTGTGTTATTTAGCAGCACAATACAACTAAGATAATTTTAGAAATTTTGAAAACTATTTTAGGTATTTATTACCTTCTCTGTACGCGCTGGTCGTGATTGGGGTGCGGCTACATACGGCAAGCTGGCCATCTAGCGGCTACAAGATATTGGGAAGGAGATCCAAATGGAGGGGATGCCAATAATGTCATAGTTTACACTAGATTCGGAAAAAGAAAGATGAAGGGATCACTACCGCAACAACGGCTCGGATAGCAAATAAATGGGGTAGACGCGCATGAAGATGGACATCCCGTTGCATGCTCCTGGTTCCAAGTGATGGAGTTAGATTAATTGAAGCACTCATGTTGTAGATTATCTGAGTCCAAATCAAAACAATAAAACATCATGTTTGTGTGTTTCCGATTTGGTATTCATCTTTTTATGCTAGGTTAATGGTTTATTCATTGTCTATGTGGGAAGAGATCTTTTTTTAGTTTGATCTACATATATGAGAGTTAAAATTTGTACAACATTAAATTCGTTGGTTATTTATAACTTTGAGAAATAAAGTTAACCCATATTTTGCATAAAAAACAAAGCACTTTCTCCGCTTGCTTTGGGTATTGATAGATACGGTCGCCCAATAAGTTTTTCTCGTGTCCATGCTACAACAGTTTACTATTCATTTCTTTTTAAAAATAAATAGTATGAATTTTCTCATGGCAACTGCATGTGGAGGGATGCAGAAGGAATAACATCTTTATGTTCCCATCAATAAAAAGACAAAATTTTATACATTTTAAAACTATATAGATGAATTGTTGGTCGTTGCATTTATTGGATATGAGCCTAAGCTATGGAAACAATCTTTCCATCCAGTGGTTTATGGAGACCTTATTTGTATGATCTAAACATTGCCCGTATATATAACTATAAAACATTACAATATTAAGCACCAAATCATATAAGAGAAATGATATGCAAGCCTGTTACCAGATAATGGGAATTTATAAACTTAGTATTTTATCTAATAAATTTATATTCAAAGATATAAAATATTATTATATTTTTTATTATTTATAGCTCGTAACAACATACGAATACTTTGTTAATTCATATATATATATATCAAATAGTTTAATGGTTAACCAATCTGGCATGCGAATCTGCCGACATGCTGCACGCTCATGATCCATACACCCAAGCTGTATCTTGACGAGACCACGCAATACGGAAAAAAGGGAACCGGACAAAAAGCCCGCACGATCCATATTCTATTTCTTCACATAACAGCAAAACTTTTGATTGGGATAATAATCGTAATTAATCAAGAGAAGGCGACTGCCGACTGCACAAGCTATACGTACGGCGGCCGGTGAGAGAAGCTGCCTGGTGGGACGAGAAGATAAGTTTCTTTCCGATCCGATCTATCCGTGCATCTTTTTCCTTCAGCTTAATGTGCGGACGAATTTAACATGATTGGATGTACTTGATGAGCAAAGTCTGGTGGTGTAGCAACTCAGCAATACGTTGTACTGGCATTTCCATTAACACGACGGCATCATCGTGATCGATCCAGTGACTCGATCTGGTTGCTTAAATGTATTGCCTTGCACGTCTTTCGTTGTACCAAATGATCGAGTGCATTTACAGTTATATAAGTACTGGAATTAGCTCTCTTGGCTAGCTAGCTAGTAATTAGCTCTCCCCGCGTGCAAAGCATTCCTCTTTTGACACACACGGTTTAGCGAACAATAATTGATCGAACAACTTCCTGTAGTCGATCATCAAAGGATTTTTTTTCTTCAATAATTGAAATGACTTACAACCACGCGACAAACATTTTTAGCAATCAATTTTTTTTATCACTGAAGCTTAATGACTAATTGAAGAAAACCACTCAAATCCAGAAACGTCATTCCCATCGAAGTCAGTGGATTTAATGGACAGCACGCTGCGGTATCCCCATCTCCTCTCCAGTCTCCTCATCGACGCTGGTCGAGCAAATCAGCTCCAACATTTCTCTCCTGGCAACCCCCGGAGGGGACATGGCCGAACGATGCATCGTGATCACCGGTCGCCGGCCGAGATCCATCAATTACTGGCGAGAGAGATCACTGTGTATGTCGATTAGTCACGATACTTGGCTTAGAGAGGGAATAAGCGAATTTCAAAAAAAAAAAGAGAGGGAATAAGCCATCGAATGAGGTGATCACTGTATACTACAGTGTATTAGCATTGCTTGTGGACGAAGAGTTGGTGGTTAGTTGTGGTAATCACGGCGGATTAGTTGGGCGTGGCCTCGATTAGCTACGCTACCGATCCGTCCCGTCCGTGTCGTTTGGTTTCCATCATTGAAGACGCCCACTCCTCTCCTGTGATGCTACCTGACGCTGCTCTGTGCTCTGTAAACGTGCACGTCGCTGAGATTTTCTGAAGCCAACGACGCAAAGATGAAAACGACGGAGGAAGAAACAGAGAGAGAGAGAGAGAGAGAGAGTTCATGCTCTCGTGCACGCCGCACGCGTGGTCTTTTCTGACGCGTTCACGGGAGTGTATTGATCGGGGGTTATTAGTTCACCGGCAGTGTCTTTATTTTCTGCAACAACGGTTACATGCTGCACGTGCAAAGCGTCTAGGGTAGCGTACGTATTTGAATTGAAGCGCACGTACGCATGGGTAGCGGAAGGCGCAAGCTCCAACTTTGCCGCTGATTCCATCAACGCCGTGCTCGTGCTGCCGTGCACAACAAAAGATGGAAAGATTCGACGCGCACCGGCGCACCACCTGAGTAGTGACGTCACTTGAAATTGCAAACGGAGCCGTGGAAATGGGAAAAGAAAAAGAAACGGAACCTTCAAGAAGGACAAGAGGAAAAAGGGTGTACTCCTACTATACTTTCGTACTATTTGCATTTGCAGTGGGCACGTCTACAGACAGCCCTACAACAACGAACGCCATTTGGAGCCACCATGCTCTAATGTAAGCGGTCTCCACACGGGACAGATCCTCTGGAACAATTTTTCGTGAATTTCGCATGAGAATAAAGAATAAGGTATTATTGCGTTACGACATGTGGATTTTGTAAATTGATTTTGGAATTTTGATGCTAAATCAAAAAGTTTCTCATTGCACAAAAAATACCTAAATTTCAAACAAAGTTTACTTCATTAAGTAACCAATTCACATCCATCGTTTATAAAATATAAACATTTTTTTTAATATGCAACTAAACTAAGTATTTCTTTAGACTCGTAATCGGGAAGCCTTATAGGTCATGCCAGTAAATCTTCTTGAGTTAAAATTTGAGTTTTGGTATTAAATGTAGGCTTATATCCGATTAATTGATAGACAATTGTAATGGTATGAGACTTCATAGTTGCATGACAATGTTTTGTTGGGAGCAATCAAGTGCCATGAATCATGTCTTTTGGGGCCAATTCTAGTACTACATATTGCGGCCAAAAGGAAAAAGGAAAAGAGATTCTATGGGGATGATGTTGTGGTGTGATGACTGGCTGAGGGATATGATTATGTGGAAGCTCTCCTTACTTACCAAAGGATTCCAAGCGGAGTGTAGCACCGGCTAACTGCCAGCCCACCCGGGTTCGAGCGGCACCTCATGCAGTACTATAGTGTGGTACTGCAGCGCTTTTGTTATGGTCATGGTCGCTCTCTTATGGCTAAAAAAATCCTCCTTGCAAGGGTTTTTCTCGATAGCGATTTCGGGGAGATTCCTCCTCCTCTTAATGCAAAACCCGGGAGGACTTAGCCCTCTCCCCCGTAGCCAAACTTTTTTTTTTATGTGGGTGTCTCCATTTACGGATGGTGGTAGATGAATTACCTGCCTATTGTGACCATTCCTAAAATTAAACTATCAATGTTGTTGATTGCGCTGAAAAATCTTGAAATGACTTCATATTATTGAATGTACTAATGGTATAAAAGCGAAAGATAGTTTATATTGGCACGTCCTTGTACCACCACACTATATCAGTGTTACTTATTATTGTAGCAAGAGAAGAGATAATCATTTGCGTATCAATGCTCCTGACCACTAGTACAGATTGTCCCGGACATGATAGGCATGCACACAACCTCTTTTCCAAACAAAAGTCCATACAAATTCAATAACACAAGCATACGGAAAAGAAAAATATCGTTTTCCCAATTACTTCGAAGCGACATGTAGAAACCCCATGTTACCTTCCCCAAAAGCTACCGCATGAATAGCGCCTATAGAGATCACGACGATGATGAAAACTCCACCCTAATCCCCACTACTATTCCCCTCCTAACACACAATCCATCCTGTCCCAATGTCACGTCTAGCTAATGTGTGTAGTAGCAGCTAAATTTGTTGGTTACCTTGAGTGATCATTATATGGTTGGTTCGTCCACAGCCATTCGCCGGTGTGAAGAAGCCCCAACGTGACCGTACGTCGCGCCATCATCGATCGATCGGCTCGACAGCAGGTGGACACACGAAAAAGGTGTTGCTTCCAAGTCAGGAGCCAAGATTTGATTTCCCTGCCGTTGGTTGGCACTGGCAAGCAGGCTCCTCTTTCCCTTTTTTGACTTGGCCACGACGTTGACAGGAGCGTGGGTGGAGACAGCCTCCCTCCGGCCGCAGAGGATCCGCGCGCGACCCGCCCGCCGCGCTGCGCCAAAACCCGCGGGGTTCAAAAAAGCGCGCACGCGCACCGACGGACGTGTCCGAGGTTCTCGGCAGAATCCGTTCACAGCCGTCCGTTTGCGTATCTACGGCTCTGATCTGTCTGAGCGCGGGCAGGGCGGGGTCATTTGCGTAATTAGCCACGCACCCCTTCCTGATAAGTTCCGCCGGAATTAGCGCGCTGAGGTGGCGCGGACTAAAATTAGCTGGGCCGTAACGTTCCGATGCCCTGCGCGCACCTTGTCCTACACCGCGCGCAATAAGCATCATCGATGACACGTGGACCACATGTGGGCCCGATAACGATGTGAAATAGTGTGGGTCGGATACATGGTGGTGCGGAAACCATTTGCGGTGGTTAAGTGTGGGCCTTGTTTGCCTCGCGCACTGTGGCGGGAGTCGGGTCACCGCCCAATGCGTGGGAGTGGAACGGAACACACAACGGGGGGACGTTAGCGGTTGCTTTGCTCCTTCGTTAGTTAGCATGAGTATGATGATCATTAGTACTACAGCATAATATAAGCTCAATCATCATTGGTCTTTGTTTTCCAAGGTAGATGATGCCTTTGCGTTGGCATTGGGTGTCTCTACAGCATGAAGCAGTAGTAGTAGCAAACAAAGTTGCGACATCTTGTCCTTGGCGTTATGGCCGCTGCTGCTAACTAAATATTCTCTCGGTTTCTGATACTATGACGCTAGAGCAATTTTCTTAGTTCAATTTTTGAGCTACCTCGGACAACTATATATTTTTTGTCGTATACAACAGTAAAGTAGAGTCCAAGAAGAAGCTAAGTGAATTAGGCAGACCAATAATCAAAAGCAAGTTCTAGTTTGTCTAGTGGATGTTTTTTTTTTCAGAATCTTGGGGTCAGGCGCTCATAATCACAACTGAAAATATATTTCCCCCGTCACTTTTTCATGTCTTGATTGGAGAAAAACAAACTTTATAAAATTTAATTAAGCATTACTCGAAGCCGGTATACGAAACAAGTATCATATTCATTTCTATCAAAAAGACTTTAAGATGACGCTGATTCATGTCAATTAATAATATGTTCTTACAAAAACTAAATGCCAATCAAATATATACTACCTCCATATTTAATTTAGTGGGCGTTCTAGAAAATAAAGTGTTTTTGAAATAGCAGGCGTTCTGCCATATGCCTCTGCTCAGCTGTTCTTGAGACAAAAAAAAAAAAATCAACACCCGACAAGTGCAGGACTCAAACTTGTGACCTGGTGCACTGAAGTTGGATGTGTTAACCAGTCCATAGGGGAGAGAGATTTATTATGAAGCGGCTCCGAGGTGTATTAATAATTGTATGGGTAAAAGATTAAATCCAATTTAATTACTTTTTGATATTATAAATCATGTTTTAAACACCCTCTAAACTAAGTATGGAGGGAGTACATTATTATACTACATAAACCTGAACCATAATTGCTAGTATTGTTTGTGTTCTGATGATACATAACACATCATGTGCATCCAGACCACAACACATGATGAAAAAACAACAACGCGAGCACAAAAAAACAAGCCTGTTATGGTCCAGCACGGCAACCACCAGCAGATAATTGGAATGTGCTAGCTAGCTAGTAAGGTGGGACGTCCGCCTCTGGTGCCGCTCCTACATCAAGCTCGCCGTTGCAACCTCCAATGGACAGTGTCTCCGCAACGATGGAACACTATTTAATCATTGAAAAATAGTAGTAGGCGATATCCCTATCCGTGCCTCTTCTCCTAGAAAACGAGAATACCCCTTTCTTTTTTCTTCTCATTTCTGCGCCAACGAGCCCCGCTAATTTCCACGTGGGCGGTCAAAATCACCTCGCGCTGAGCCGCTGACGGCCTTGCTTTGGCTCTCCCGGCACGGCAACGAAACGTCTCTCCCACCCGCGCGGGGGCGGTACACTCACCGGAGGTGGGCCCCACGCCCGCCCCGCCCCGCCCCCACAAACTAGCCGACCGCCCCCCCTGCCGCTGCCCGCGACCCACGCTCAAACGCACGCACACGAGCGAACGCTGCCGGCGACTGCGAGCGAGCTGCGCCTCGGAGAGAGGGGGAGAGAGAGAAGGCGAGGTGGGGTGGTGAAGCGGCGGAGTACGCGGCGCCCAGACTGTTCCGGCCGGCGCGAGGTGAGGAGGAGCAGAGAGGGGCGCGGCGCGGCCGTGTGGAGGGAGCTGCCGTTTGGGGCACCGACTCCGCGCTCGGCACCACGGCGGCGGAAGCTGAGACCCACGGCGGGGCCGGGGAACCCGGGGCGTCGGCGAGGCGGCGCTGGGATCTGCCCGGCAAGGCGGCCGACAACATGTAATGGCGCGGACTTTTGCTCTGACTTTGATGCTGTTGGGTGTTTCGGGGGGCCTGTGGTTCCATGTCTGGGCTTTGAGCTGGGCGGTTGATTCGGGTGCATCGGCGGGTCGATTGGGTGCAGGTGTCGGCGATTTGGGCTAGTTTTCGGTGATTTTTGGGTGGGTGGGGAGGCGGATTAGGGTTCCGCGTGTGAGTGGGGGGAAATGCTCTGACTTTTGAATGTTTCCACATCGTTCCGTAGCTGAAATGCCTTAGCTTTTACAATTCATGGTAGACATGGTCGGTATTCGCTTGAGAGATGGTTTCCTTGCAAGCAATGGGATAAGCTTCTGCAAGCGCATTTGTGGGGGATCCTTTAAGTAATCTGTCAGGACAGGAGGTTGACCCACTGTTCAATGTTTTGTTCTTGGTGAAATGGTTTGTCCAATGGGCGTGTGTTGCGGTCGTGATAGCAGCTTTCTGAATGTTTCTAATTGTTGGCGTTGAACATAGCTGTTCCTAATTTTATATTTCTCGTGTCACGTCTTGCTGAAATTTTAAAACTGTCTGATAATATGCATCGTGAATAATTTGTTGTTCTACCTTAGTGGTCATGATGTAAGGTCTGTCCCTTGAGCTGGTAGAAATCTTTTATTTCTCCCGTGGTGTTTTGTAGTATAAACAAATTATTGAACTCACGATATGAGCTTTGTGAGCTTTTAAAAGAATCAGAATAGAAACTCTTGTGAAGAGCTTGGAGCTATTCCTTGGCTCGTAATTTTGGTAGTTTACTCTGATGGCACTTCAGTAATTGGTACATTAGAACTGCAAAACATCTATGATTTATAAGGTCAAACAAAGAAATGATTGCATTGATGAAGTTCTGCAAGTGCGTTCAAGAAAGAAAGAAAACGAAATCAAGTTCTGCAGCAATGTACTAAATTTATAGAGTAGGATAAAGGGACAGATTATGTCTTAAGAATTATTTGAGAGCTATTGACTATGTAATACATAAGAAATGATTTTTGTTACGTGTAACCATTGGGATTTCAAATGATATAACTGGCCATTTTCATACAATGGCTCTATATGTGAAAAATTGTCGGCTTCCGTTAGCATACTGGAATTCTTCTGCTTGCAGTAAGGGTAGTTGCTTGCATGTCACTGATACTGTGTATGATTACTCAGTATTCTTTTGTTAGTTTTAATTATATAGATGGGAATGCTATAAGCTATATTATATTATTGTTTGACTCTATTATTGTTTTATTATTCTTTTTCTGATTGTGTACCACAAGGAGCTTCCAGGCTCTAGCTGCAGAGTCAATACATATATTTATACTCCTTTTAATTCCTGCAGTGCAATGGGAAAAGAAGTTGTAGATATGTCTACAGATGAAGAATCTGATTGTGTAGTTATATGTCCACCTAACGGAAATGCTGATCATAAGGAAGCAGTGAGTGGCAGCCATGATGAAGATTCTCCAGAAAGGCAAGAGACCCCTCACACTGTAGGCTCAAATATGGACAACAATGGCCAGGAAGACATGCCTGTAAACCAAGATTCGCCAAAGCAGATTCATCAACAAGAGTCTTCTTCCCCCGATTCACCAGCAAAGCCTGTTAACGCTGGACAGCAAGGCTCTGGTCATACACTTCCAGAGCCATGCAGTGTTGCTACTGAAAGGAGGTCATCTGGAGCAGGAAATTGCACCCCAGTTGCTCATCCCACCAGCAGCGGAGAAAAATTTTCAGATAAAAGTAGCACCTCAACAAGAAGCATGGCAAAGAAGGTTTATTTGTCATCTGCATCCTCTTTTGCACCATATCATGCATGCTTTGTCTGCATCTTCTTTTGACATAGTAACCTGAATAACATTGTTCTGCCAAAGAAACTACTAAATGTTTTAGTTTAGC
Source organism: Eleusine coracana subsp. coracana (assembly GCA_032690845.1). NCBI lineage: Eukaryota > Viridiplantae > Streptophyta > Magnoliopsida > Poales > Poaceae > Eleusine > Eleusine coracana. The sequence continues at coordinate 7,193,298 of CM064430.1, forward strand.
GACATGCAAGTTTTCACTTAGAATGACATAAGAGAGTAATCACTCCATATCTCAATAAGTTCATTCTCTTCTGGGTTGTTTCTTGACCATGCAAATCTCTTATGTAACATACTTGTAGTTAACTGTTTGTTGTGATATGTTACTCCTTATCCGTACTTCAATCGTTAGGAGTTGTAACATACTGTTTGCTAAGATTAGGTGATCGGATGTAAATAACCCTTACCTTATATATGTTCTGCTTTATTAGTATGCACATGGTGGGTCTGAGTGGATCTGGGCTTATATTGCGGCATTCATATAGCATCTGATTACTATTTTTAGCTATTTGATCTGTTTCTCTCTACCTGAACCAATACAAATTTTCTTCATTAACCTTTTTTATTAGTGTACTTGTATAAGGTCTTCTCTTTGTTCACCTTTCCGCGGTTGTGATTCTGCCTTCCATAAGTTTCCAAAGACAACTTGTGCAGATTAAATCAGGTAGCTCTCTTGACAATTTTTATACCGTTATTATGGATTGCAGAGTCCATCAGTCACACCCAGGAAGCCTCTCCAATCTGACAATACTTCTCACAGTCAAGATGACGACTCATATTCCGTGACTTCCTCGTATCCTTTTTTTCGTGCAAATTATGGATGATTGCATTGAGTTTCTTAAGTGCCCTCTTTCCGTGTATAGTCTTTTATGGGTACATGTGTGCACTAAGGATTAAATTTCAATTGTTGTCTGTTATTGAATATTTCTGTTGTATGAATAAATTTTCAATAGAACTCTTTTCCATATGTCTTTGTTATTGACTATCACTAAAAAAAAGATGCAATTCCCTAGCCCTTTTCCTAAGCTTCTTTCAGAACTGTAACTTCAGCAAGAAAAATGAAGAAGACAACCGTTCCTGTTGCACCTACATTTGTATGTGTTAATCGTGCTGAGAGGAGAGGAGAGGTATGCATGTAATTTCATGGAACTAACATACTTTATTAAGATGGCCACCTGATTATATAGCCAACATATTTATCAGAGATTTGTTGATTCTTCAGTTTTACTCAAAATTAGAAGAGAAGCGCAAGGCTTTGGAAGAGGAGAGACTCCAAGCAGAGGCCAGGAAAAAGGTAGGTCTTCTACAGTTTATATCATGGAATTGCCTGTATGTTCCTTTTGTTTCTGTTATATTTTTGCATCACGAAGCGCCCAAGTATACTAGGGCTGTCAACGAGCCAAGCTTGGCGTCTTAGGCTTGAGCTCAACTCAATTAGGCTCATAACAGAGAGCTTGAGGATCTCCTTGTTGCCCCCCCCCCCCCCCCCCCCCCCTGCCCGCCCGGCGATGAACTTAGAGAGCAGTAGTACAAGAAACAAAGCAAAACTGTAAATAGCTCAGCAGGAAATGCCTTCTAGAGCTGCCGGCAAAGTAGAGGAAGACCAGCGACTGTCCAAAGTCCTGACCTGCTTCAACCTTCGTCAAGATGCGGCATCCGTCGGTATGTGAGAAACGAGAAGAGCTGCAAGAGGAGATGTAGCGGCTGGCAGCTGGAAGAGGAAGGCGCCGACTGGGGGATTTTTGCTGCCCTTGATTGGATTCGGACTCCAGACAATAATTGTGGCGGCTAGCTCTAGAACACTCTACGCCTTGCTCCTCGTATGTGTTCGATCTTGATTGATTGGCTGTGTTGTGTTGGTACGTATGTGAAGTTGGGATGGGCCTTTGGGCCTTGGGCGTGATATTAGGCCTTATTGGCTGAGGTAAGTCCAAGCAGCAAGCGTGAAGAAAAATAGAAAACAGGACCTAATCGAGTCTCTAACGAATAGCTCGAGCTCGGCTCGTTTCATAACTGAGCCTTAGTGCAGGCTTGAGGTTGGCTTGTTTTGAGCTTGAGCTGATCTCGAATCAAGCATTTAGCGAGCCATACTCGAGTAGTTCACGAGCCTCGGTCTTTATTGACAGTCCTAAGTATACAAGTTAGCTGTTCCTAATACACTGGGAAATTATAGTTGCATTTTCTAGACCTGTGATGATTTATATTTTTGAGAACCTTTTTGGAGCTACCTTCTCCACAATTTGCGGTATAAAATTTTGAAATTTGTTGAAGATAGTTCTTTTTTCAAGTCCTACCTTGTGAATTGATCAAGTTTTTTGAAACCCTCTCTTTGACAATTTTGTATCATTTGTTCTTGCTGGTGCATTTGAAAACAAAAAAGGCATAAAATGAATTATGCACGTGAAAATAAAGAGAGAAATATCATGCTTTGTTTTGTAGCGCTCATGTTTGCTGTAGTGGCAAGTATGTGGTGTTCTGTATCACTTATTATTAAAAAAAAAAAATCTCCCATGAAATAAACTTGTCTTCTCTGTAGTCTCTGTTGATACTATCCAGCTGCTAGATTATCTTTTTCTTGTTCTTTTCCTTTTGTAAATGTGATTGTTCAGATGTTCTTTTAAAAAAAAAACTGTACAGCAGGGGAAAACCCTGCTGTTCAGCTGTATTTCTATCTATATTACTGCAGTTAATGATAAAGACCAGGATATCTGTTAGTTAATTTCCCCTTAAAGGATGTGGCACATCAAGTCTGCTTATGATAGATGTTTTGGTCTTTTTGGGTTAACTATTGTTGCCATTGTTCACCTGTTTTTCTGTTTACTTTTAAAGGAAGAGGAAGAAGAAGCTCTTCGACAACTAAGGAAGAACTTGGTTGTCCGAGCAAAACCAATGCCAAGCTTCTACCAAGAGGGACCTCCGCCAAAAGTTGAACTTAAGAAGGTAATGTGTTTAGTGTTTTCTTGTTTTGTCCCTGTAAGAGTAAAATGCACTGGTAGTCCACTAGTCCTTAAACCTCTCATGGAATGTTATCTCTCCTTAAACTTTGAAACCGTGGATGGTGGTCTTTAAACTTTTTAAATGAGTCACACAGATCCAAAATGGACCCAGAATAACCCTCTGATTTTGACTTGTCAATAAGGATCTCCGCTCTGGAATGGCACATTGACAGTCATAGGGATATATCTTAGACCATTTAAAAAGCTATGCTTCAAACAAAATGATTCCTCTATCTCTGGGTGTATATAGCATAGTTGTTCCTTGTGTGTTGTAACTGTACATAATTGGATAATTCAGTTGCAATTCTGTACTCACAACTGTTCAGTATTTTTCCCATTTGATTGTTGCAGAAGAAATGATTGTCTTCCCTTTTGATTGAATTGTCAACAGAATTATACAATGTTTCTCACCAAACTCAAACTGACTGGTTTTGATCTTACACCTATAGCGATGCTAGTGTTTTAGTTATCAAAATGTTAAACATATAACAAGTGGTTTTATAAGATATTATTACATAATTAGCATTCGAATTTGTATTATGGCTTTGAAAGTTGGGAAAAGTCTATTTTACTCCCCCGAACAATCCACTTTGTCCAATTTACTCCCCGAACAAAATCTTGGCTTAATTTACTCCCTCAAACAATTCAAGTTGGTGCAATTTACTCCCTGTTGTAATTTGTCTTTTTCATTTCTCTTTGTACACATTGAATTTGATGCTCAAATTTTGCACTACGAAATATTATAACAATCACTACATAAAAAATATATTTTTCTATTTTTTATAAATATTTTATGTATAATTTTAGAGCTCTATAGTTAAGGTAGTATTAGATACTATTAAACTATATAACATATGCGTAAAATATACTTTATATTTTTTAACATAAAGTTCTATAAAAACTATTATTATGCAAAATTTCAGCACTAAATTCACATTGTACAAATAGAAACAAAAAAGACAAATTACATCATGGAGTAAATTGCACCGATTTGAATTGTTTGAGGGAGTAAGTTAAGCCAAGATTTTGTTCGGGGTGTAAATTGGACAAAGTGAATTGTTCGGGGGAGTAAAATGGACTCTTCCCTTGAAAGTTTAAGCACTTGGGTTAGGTTATCTTACTGTTAGCACTGTTTTCACCCTGTTAATGAGACTAACCTGTGTAGTAGTTTAAGCCCTCGCATTTTGGTGTTTGCTATACAGGTGCCACCAACTCGTGCCAAGTCTCCAAAATTGACACGGAGAAAGAGCTGCAGTGACACCCCTCATACACCAGAGGGAGGAAATGGCAGTGCGGTATGTTGCCGACTGCATCGTCAAAGCATTGGGAACTTCAAAGATGTTAACAGCAAGGCACAATGCTCCCCAAAGAACTCTCCGAAGACTAGCTCAGCTACAAAATCCAGGGCAACAAAAGCCAGGGAAGACCTGAAGGCTGTCATGAAGAATGTGGGGAAGCCGAGCGCTGCAAATGTCGCTGTACAAAACTAATGAGTCATTCGGATTCCGATGCCATTTTTCATTTTAATTTATACATCACACAGAGATGACCTCATGCCTCCAAGACGACGGTGTGTTTGCTTGCTGGATTATATTTGCATTCTCCTTGTACGAACCTTGCTACCAAGGACCATCGGCTGTTCTGTGTTGTAAATTTGATGAAGGTTTTGTAAGGGGTAACCGAGTGGGTTCTGTCAAGAACCAAGCCAGTAGTTGATAAGCTGCTGGAATGGCATTGTTGTTGATGTACGGTAGCGTTGGTCTTATGTATTTTATCTGAGCTGTAACTTATTGTGGGCAAAGAAATTGTTTGTAGTAGCAAATTCTGTTACGGTTCATCTTTTAAGTCTGCTTATAGATTTGAAACTGCGCTCTAAATTCTTAACATGGAAAACCGTAATTACTTATCGTTTCTTATATCAGATTTTCTTAAAACAATACTACTCCATTTCAAAATTGATATCTCTGTTAACTTTTCTAATTGTGTTTGACCATTTGACTTATTTAAAATATTTATTTAAATATGAAAAATTATAAATAATATTTAATTTTTGTCTATTGATAAAATAAATTATAAAAAAATACATGATAATTTTTAAATTTTCTTAATAAGATGAATGGTCTAAGATAATTAAAAAAAGTTAATGGCGATAATAATTTTGAAATAGATGGAGTATAAGAACTCCCTCTAGTAATATAACAATGGTTCACTTGTCAAGTTGAACTTTTGTAAGAACAATTTCCAAATCCTGTCTAAAAGAAGTTAACATATTTCAAGAATTATTTATAATGAAGAATTTTTAACTTGGAAAAGCATAAAGCTTTCTACCGTTGAAGCGTGGTTGCGTCCTTGAAGGTACTCTCACTGGGTTTTAAGACTCAGATCCATATTTGTACGATTTGCTTGGCAAGGTATGAATTGGCGCAGTTTTGTTCGTCACATATTTGAAGTTCGTATGCAAATCTAGTTGCCTTGCCCGTACGCAAATTCCGTCCAGCATTTTTCTATCCATCAACTGGAACTTATATGATTCATTAATGGGTAGATGTGTACAGATTTTAGTGCTGCTCAGATTAAGGTCGGGGCAGTTACTTTAGCAACAACAAAGACAACAGCCATACTATCAGAAAGGCTAATAAGTTAGGCTTATGCCATGATGATTTCGTGCAAGCTTTGGTTATCTAGTCTTCCTCTCCAGCTAATCTCTGGTTTTACATTATTTGCACTTGCCACGCGTGCAGCCGGTAAATTGGAAATCACTTTGCTTCTGATTTTACGGCTCCTTTACTCTAATCACAAAGCAAGTTCACGTGCAGTTGCAGCCATTCTAGAAGTTCCTATAACGTAAAGTTGGTGGCAGAAGTTCTTGCTTTTTTTATATAAAAAAGAAGAAAACAAAAACAAATGGTTTCAGCAGAATTATGCTACATGTTCCAAACATGATCGATGTAGCCAGCAGAATTATAAGCTTGCTTGCAACGTACAAACACTTAATGATACTTCAGTAAGTTGTGGCCTCAACTGAATGTCTGAAATATGGGCCTTTCTCTCATTAATAAACATCCATTTCTCCGACACAATGATGGTTAATTAAGATGGAGTGTTGGACTGTCGTTGACAAATATGTGCGTTCTTCTTTTCAGTTTCGGCATGGACAAATTTGGGGGAAAAAGAACCCGGGGCACTTGCACGGGTGCACCCATTTCCTAGTTGCTTCCCAAGAGGACTTGCGGCTAACTGAAAATGACAGTGAGTCACATATATACTGCGTGGTCGGTCTGTCTGCAGATCATCGTATCATTTACTAGTCGACAAGAATTATCTGCCCTTTGCGACGAAATTAAACGTTCCCTGGTCAAGTTCCAAGACTAAACGTCTCTCCAATCTATCCACTCATGACACTCTGCTATACTGCTACTCCAATTACAGGTGCACGTTTCCTGGTCGGCTCGTGTGTTTTGTGTTTATGCATTCATGTGCGTTTATATATATCGGCGTACATGCAACGGGAAAGAATGTGTCCCGCTTGGCTTCCTGCAGTAAATCTGCTGCGCGGAGTGAGTTCAGCTATATAGCATCGGTCATGAGGCAGCCCGTTACAGCAGCTACCATGGTTCTGGTTCTCCTCCTCCTCTTCCTCCTCGGCTCTGCCGCCGGAACGTCTGCGGTGTTGGCGCGGCGACTGGTAACCGGTAACAGAGCCTCGGCTGGGTTTCACGGCGCGCGCGCGGTGGCGAAGTGGTCTGAGGCGACGGCCGAGAGCTCGGCCCATCCGTCGGGCTGCACCAACGGGAGCGGCCCCGGCGGCTACTGCCATCCTCCGTCTGGGCATTGACAGTTTCACGCCAGTTTATCAGTGTGTTTTGATGTGTCTGTACATATATACGCGTATGTATAGAGAAGAGAACTAAGAAGGTTGCAAGGGTGTTGTATTTGCTGCAGCTTAGTACCACGCGCAGGCACGATTAATTATTTCGGTTATTCTTAACACTTTGGGATTCAGTTCGTTTCGAACTTAAAACATGTTTGCCTAAGTATGGGCCCATACCACCCATCTCATATATACAGGACAAAATCCATTTGATTCACTCAAACAATTTATGTTATCCGTTTCATCCTCTAAATAAAATTTTAACTCAATTTACTCCTCCAAATAATATAAGTTAATACAATGTATCCCCTATTATAATTTGGTTTTTTTTTGTTTCTTGACATATAGGTTGAATTTGAAGATAAAATTTTACTCAATAATAGTGACACAACAAACTAAACAACAACATATTATTCTGATAATTTTATCTGTTAATATCGTTAATTCTTATTAGATATAAAAATATTATAAAAGATTTTTTATTTTTTAATGCAGATTATTGTGTCAACTATCATCATGTAAAAATTAAGAATCTAAATTGAACTTGAATTGCTTTGGAGAGATTGTGTGTGTGTGTGTGGGGGGGGGGGGCAGCATGAGGGGCATATGACCTTGTCTGTCGTCTTGGCTTCGGTATTGCATACACTAGCAATAGTGTAGTCATAACAAATAAAATTTTAGGTCTTTTTCTAGGTAATATTTTCAACTATTATAGATGTAGAGCCAAACATAACATTGATCTAACTTTATCTAATTCTGATTTCATAGTGTGATTGTAAGGTTCATGATCATTGAGGTGATCCCAAGGTATGATTGTTTTGGTGATAAATGACAAATATGAAATTTAACTAATATCTATATGAGTGTTGTGTATGTAAAAAATATTATCTATCTTATGATGATCATTGATGGTTGACTTGGCGATTGATGACAATGATCGTAAGAATGGAGGCTTATGAGTTTGATGGAGTCCAAGGGTTGATGGAGATGGATCAAAATTGAGGACAAGCTATGAAGCAAATGTTGGGAACACTTGTCTAGTTGTTAGGGTTTTGAGTCCATAGGGAAAACTGGATTATCAAGGGGGTCTAGGTCATTTATCTTAGATCATGTCTAGTCGGTGATGTGCATGGATGCTCGGTGAAATCACAGGCACTAGACGACAGTGGAGAAGCCAAGGAGCTGTTGGAAGAAGCCGGGAAACAAAGTCAAAAGGAGACGAGGAGTTTCAGCTTTTGCAGGTAAAAACCGGACAAAGAGGTCTTAGAGACCGGACGGTCCGATGATCAGAGGGAAATTCTCTACAGAGAAGATGTTGGACACGAGGAATTCTGTTGGCAGAGGAACCATAGAGACCGGACAGTCCGGTGTGCAGACCGAATGGTCCGATCTGTATGGAGAAGGTTCGGACAGAAGAGGAAGCATTGACAATGTCTCTGTTTGGAGAAAGGAGAGAAGAGACCGGACAGTCCGGTGTGAAGACCGGACTGTACGGTCATTACAGGAGGCGACAGAACAGAGGAGAAGTTGGCTGCGAGGAAATCTGTTGGAGCAGAATTATAAAAACAGGATTGTACGGTCTGATTGTACGGTCTGTAGGAAGAAATTCTGGATAGACGAGGAAGTGGCTGCAACGGCTCTGAAGTTATGAAGACCGGACTGTCCGGTCAGTATGAAGGAAGCAACGGATAGAGAACAACAACTTTGGAGGAGCCATCTGGTGGAGACCGGACTATCCAATCTGGACAATGACCAGACTGTCCGGTCAGCACATCTAGAGAGGCTGTTTCAAGAAGCAACGACTAGTTTGAGGTTAGAGACCTATATAAACTCGTTGCTGGTGTCTTGGAGACTGCCTTTGGCCATGGGGATTGCTGGGAGCATCTATGAAGAGCCAAAGGGCCAAGAGGAGAGCACTAGAAGAGGTTATTGGATATTTTGAGAGCTAGTGAGAGTAACATGAGCATTGATGCACATCTAAGATTAGGGTGTACTTGAGGGTGTGATCTAGATTGTTCCTCTTGGTCTATGTGAGACCTAAACCGGTTAGGTGTCGATGATCGAGTCTATCATAATTGGTTGTGAAGACCATCACATGTTTGTACATGGTTTGAGTCTGTCGGTGAAAGAGATATCAATAGTGAGCACTCATGCCGGCTCAGGGAGTCCGGCAAGTTCTCGAGGGAGGCGAGCTTGTGCTTTTTGCAGCGGTGACGCACACCGTGTCTTCACTCGAGGAGTGATTGTGGGCTTGTGGGCGAGAACTTTACTTGATGACGGGAGGGACTGAGACTCCGACGGGAGTGGTCCAACGAGGAGTAGGGGAAGGCGCCATCCTTCCGAGACTTCAGAAAAAATCATAAGCCATCTCTTACTCTACTCTTTATTATGATGTTTTACTTTCCGCATTTATATATCGTGCTATTCATGCTTGTGTGCTTACCTTGCTCTAGTTGACTACCTTGTAGACTTGCATAAATAGACTCCTTTACTTGCTAGTAGTGCTTAGCCTTCATACTTGATCACTAGCATGAATAGGAGTTGCTTTGACTTGATTGATCACCCTAGTATGTATTGTGCTACTCTTGTTTTGTATGCTTTCTATATGCTTGTTGATCTAGTAGCTTTGTTTGAGTAGAAATCCTTTCTAGCTAGTTGTTTGCTTTCGTGTATTTTTGGTAACTAGCTTGCATAGGAGTTGTATTGTCTTTGTATGATCCACTAGTATTGTATAGGAGTTGTATTACCTTTATGTGATCTACTAGTATGCTTACCTTGTTGTTCCTTACATAGAACTATTACTTGCTAGTGTGATCACCACTAGAATTGCATAGGAGTTGTATTGTCTTTGTGTGATCTACTAGTATACTTAGCTTGTTGTTCCTTATATAGGATTATTATCTTGCTAGTGTGATCACCACTAGAATTGTATAGGAGTTGTATTATCTTTGTGTGATCCACTAGTATACTTAGCTTGTTGTTCCTTTCATAGAACTATTATCTTGCTAGTGTGATTATTATTAGAATTGCATAAGAGTTAGTATCGTATTTGTGTAATCCACTAGTATGCTTAACTTGTTGTTTCTTTCATAGGACTATTATCTTGCTAGTGTGATTATCACTAGAATTGTATAGGAGTTGTATTATCTTTATAAGATCCACTAGTATGCTTAGTTTGTTGTTCCTTCCATAGAATTATTATCTTACTAGTGTGATCACCACTAGGATTGTGTAGGAGTTGTTTTAAATGATCAATTTTAGAATTTGACAAATTTGATATATAATACAAGTTCCCGATTTACCCCCTCTCAATCATTCGATCCTTTCAATGATACATTATATAAAAGGGACAAGCAAAACATAAAAGGCGGTCACAAGAGTCGCAGGAGCATACTTAAAGAGTCAGAATCCGATTTGAAAGTGTATTAGTTTCTCTTTAGGGTGGGTCTCTCAGCTCGTTGAACTTGCATGATTTAAGAAGGATAAATTATTTTATTGAATACCAAATATATAATTATGATAGACTTACAAAATATATTAAATAAATTTACACAAGAACAACTATTTTTTGAGACCGCCTTGTATGTATGATTTCATTGACTGATTAAATTAGATCTAGAACATAAGTGATGGGTGGTGGCTCTAGCTATACAAAAATTTGGTTGTGGAAAAACTTGAGAGAAAAGTTTAAATCTAATTATTTTGGTTAGTAATGGTAAACATGACAAAATTAGTTTGGAGGGATGCGCATCAATACATTATATTAAAATAAATTATATAACTTTAATATAATTTCTGTACCTTAATATCTAGTACTACTCAATCAATTCATCGTTTTTTTTAGACGATCAATTCATCGTTCTTAACACAGACAATATTTTCCCTGAAAGAAAAAAAAAACGCAGACAATCTTTTGCGAAGTAGGGCCCACGTGTCATCGGGAGGAAAACGCCTGGCGGTGGCACACCACTCGTTCCCTTCACCTGGCCCCCCCCCCCCCCCCCCCCCCCCCCCCCCTGTGGCCCGCGCGAACTTCCATTCCACCCCTCCAAAGTACCCAACACATCACCGCTCGGCCCCTCGCCGCCGGCGATGAGCGCGAAGCAGCTTTGCGACGCCCTGGCCGCCGCCGGGTTCGACGGCGCCGATCCGCTCGACCCGGAGAGTCTCGAGTGGGCGTTCCTCCAGGGGGACGACTCCCGCCGGATGCTGGCCTGGGTCTGCGCCCGCCTCCGCCCCGCCAACGTCCTCTCCGCCACCGACCTCGAGCTGTATGCCTCTGAACAACCCCCGGGCCCTTCTACATTCTGCGATCAATTGTGAATGCCGGTATGGAATGATCTCTTGACGCAATTAGGGTAATCTCGGGGGCTGATTTGGGGTTTGGATGCGATCATGTGATTCCAGGTTGATTATTCGGGGTCGGGGCTGGATTTTGTATGGGGTTCTTGAGTTTTGATTGGTTGGGCTTCGAGGTTTAGGAGGGGTTTGGATTTCGGGTTGCGTTGTCGTAGGTGGTTTGGCCGTGATACTTGTAGAATAGAAGGGCTTGCATGAGAAATCACATACTTGCACATGCTTTAAGAACTGTGAGAGATTAAGGAGAGAAGATTACGCCATGGAACCGTTTATTATGATTAAGCTAAAATAGTTTTGTAGAATTCGGTGACAGTGAATATTGAATAGAACTGAAAATGTGATCACGTAACTGATATTGAAGATGGAATTGTAAAGATAAAGAACCTCTCATTTGGTTTTGACATATCTGTTGATCTTTCTTCTCCTGAATTGCCCATGTTGGGTTTCTGATTCCTGAGCTTATGCCAGTGCAACTATGAACTGCAGGTATGAGCAGCTTGAATTGGAAGGGAAGTTGTTGGAGGTATGCAAATTTTAATTTTATCTGTTCAGTTATTCAGTATATGGCACTTGGACTGTGAATGGTAAGGAGCAGAGATATGAATCTACCATCTTAGAATCAAACGTTTATGCATTGCTTCTTTTTTTTATCTCAAATTATTAGCTCAATTGAGTCAGATAGTGCTCTATGCTCTTAACTTGGGTGCTATTTGCAGGGGGAGGACCTGGATTTTGCCTTTGACAGTATTTCAGCGTTCTCAGATACTGAGGAGAACAAGGAATATACAATTTTGTCAGAAGAAAGTCTCGAGGATATCCGGTATGCCATGTCTCATCTGACACACGAACTGATGAACTGGCACTTTGTTACCTCTTAGTCTTCATTACGTCCACAGAACTTACAAAAATAAGTGACGCACCTTTCTTGTATGGATTTGTTGTAATCCAGGTTTGGACTTTTCTAGAATTGTTTCTTTGAAAGGTTGCTTGACTTTTCAAATGATTTGCAAGGAAATAGTTTCTTTTAGCTGTTTGTACTGATTGATTGATTTTTACAAAGTGATTTTCTTTCTCTGTTAGAGACTCAAAGCATGCACTTAGAGCTGAAGTTACTAATTTGGAAAAGCAGCTTGCTTCTCTAGAATGGAAGCTTGATTTACTTACTGCACAAGCTACCACCATTAGCCAGGGAAAGAAGTCCCGTTCATCTGCTCAAACCAGAGCTAGTGGACAACTTACTGGTTTGGATGAGAAACTTGCTAAGAGAAGTTTAGAGGTATTTTCCTTTCTTTTGTCGAGTTGCAAAAGCAGTAAACATAGCACTATCCTTCGTGTTCCCTGCTCTAATTTCATCAATTAGACCACAGTAACTATATATGGTTTTTGAACCTGTTGCCTGTAACCTGCTCTATGATCAATAGAAGCGTGCAATCTTTGGTTAATTTCCATATAAGGCTAGGCTACAGACTAGTATCTGCAAATCTCTGAGGGATGTACACTGTTGATATCTCTACTACTTAAAAATTGCTATCTTTATTGAAAAACAGATTACTGGACTCCAGCCATTTCAGTTTTGTTTTCTTTCAATGTTGTGTTATACTTTTCATCACTGACTAAAGGTTATGCTTTTCTCTAAGCTGTTTCTCTTATGTTTCCATTTCATACTGGTACTATATAAAAAATATTTTGCTCTGGTAGATTGTTTAACTTTTTAAAAACTTTCTTTCAGATGAATGCAGTTCTTGGAAAACTTTCTGCAACCACCCAGGAGTTGTCTTACTATCACTCAGAAGCTGGTATTCATCTTGCCTTCCACATGTAAAATGCAATTGATTTCATTGTTTCATTCACTTGCATTTGTCACCTACTTTTTTTTACTTATATGTTCACGGAGACATGATCATTTTAAATTTTATCTCACAGCTTGTCTCATGTTTAGGCTGATTGCTTTTTACTTACTATCAATAACTTGAGTGCATTGCATTTTATTCCTTGCAGATACTGGCGTCCATCTCTCTTACTACGATTTCCAGTCTTATATAAGCAACAACTTGGCTTGTACCAAGGAGCTAGACAAATGGTTCTCCAAGAAGTTTGAGAAGGTGCTTTGGTTCATGATCTTGTTTTCTAGATTGACTGCACTTGTTGTTAGAAAACATGAATCTATGGTTTCAGAATACTGTTAATTTAGGACCATTGTCTTACCACCTGGTTGCTGAGTAAGTTTTTCTTGGGGTGTAATAGGGACCACTCCAACTTGTTGTCAAAGAAGACAAGTCAAGTGGTAAGACTTGCTCCTGTTTTGTATATGCTCTTGCAGTCTTACTTTCTTGTGATAGCAGGACAGGAGAGTATTGATGTTTCAGTATAATTTTCATTTTACCATTACCTTTTGAATTCTGGAAAGTTCTATTTTTATCATGCTTTGCATTTGCAAATTGTTTTTCTATACTGCACGCCATAGATGATTTGCTTGTTGTCACGAACTGTATGTGAATTATTATGTAGACTTGGATTGGTTTTCGACTTAAAGAGCCTAGTAATTCATATGTTCCTCTACATTGAGGTTTACAAACCTTCGTCAAAGTTGAATTAAAACAACAGCCATTCTGTCCTCCTTTTTCAACAGGCAATTCTGTGAACTCTCACCATTTTAATGTTGAACTGCACCGAATTAATTCTATGTGAGTACTTATTTTATATCGATGCCACTGTTTCATTTATTTATGGATTACTACTTCATATTATAGCATCTTCTTTCTTTTTTGAAATTATCTTATTTATTTTTACTTACAAAAGTTTCCTAGTATGGCTTCACCTGCCATGACTTGTCATGGATCCAGTTTTGCAAGAAACTGTTGATACAGAATCGATTTATTATCTATTTTGCTTCATCTTTACCATTAACAAGCTGTATGTTTTTTCATAGCTTTTTAGTATGTTCATCTCCAACTCAACGTCAACCTCCAAACATATCATTGTAGATTTGTAGTGTGGAGTCTTTCCGAGATTAGTTTGCCTGCTAGTGGAATGTCCACCTATGCCGACCTCTCCAATACAATTATCCATCCTCTGTTGTCATACCAATTGCTCCTAACACTAACAGTGTAAAAAAAGTGCATACCCAGTGGCGAGTTCTGAAGGTTCCCACGCATTGTGGGTCTGGGGAGGGGTTATTTCTAGACAGCCTTATTTTTTAATCTCATCAGGACAAGTTTGTTGATCTATTGAGATATACAGATAATGTATTTTAATTTCATTATCATCAAAGTGAAAATAATTTCTTTATTTCCTCCTTACGTAGATTTCTATACTGATGCTGCTTATTTTTTGACAGATTTGCTAAAAGTAAGAGACAATACATAGAAGCACAGGTAGAATATGCTAAAGAAGACGCGATCCTGTCAAAACTGAGAACGCAGTTGGCATCCCAACAGTCATATATTTATCAGGATAGCCATTCTCTAAGGTATGTAGGATACACATGATGGCAGATATTTGAGTCGGACTAGTTGCTTTTGAGAGAGGGACAATAGCGGAGTTGCAGGGTAAATTTTTATTTTTATTTTTATTAATGCAGGAGAACTGCAGGGTAATATTCTTATTGGTTGCTTATAAATCTTTATATATAATTGTTAGACACCTTGTTTCTGTTATGATTTTTTTTACTTTAATTTGCATTTTAACTTAACAAGTGAAATTTCTCAAACTGCTGGGAATCAGCCAATTACCTACCTTTAAGAGGATTTTACACTGGATTTACCGACTGCATTGCTGTACTGCAGTGAAAAATGAATACATCTCTTTTCTTAGATTGAGTTTTTAAGACTTCTGCTGTCATTTCATTGATTCCATATGAATGATTTTGTGTTTCTCTCATGTCATCTTCAGGAGGAAGAATTCTGAACTTGCTGAAGAACTTAAAGATCTTTCCCCTCATGTGCATAAATGCCTATCTGAGGTAATCTTTGTTTGAAGAATATTGTTCATTGCTAGATCATGAGCGCCTTAAGATATTGTAGGCTTTATGTTTGTGCCTGTCAAGCACCATGTGCTTTATCTATAACAAAGCCTTTAATCACAATCAAGTTGGGGTAGGCTAGAGATGAATCCCCGAAGAACCAAAGCACAGGAACAAACAAACAAAAAGGAAGATGGAAAAGAAGAAGAAGAAATGATGTGCTTTATCTAGGTGTCAAAAATCTTCCTGGACATATAACTAGAATATAATGAACTCGTACCTGTTTCAGCTAAATCCATTGAATGAACAGTCAAACAGTGAAGCTAAAAATTTCCCACAAAATCGTAACAAACAATCACATGGTCGTTTAGATGATTCTTATGCTGGAAGTAGTGTAGTACTTCATCGTTGACTCCAATATGTGCTTTTGGAGATGGCAGCTTAGTGGTTTATCGGCCACAGCTTATACCTTCCTATTATATGTATGTCTTTCTTTGGGAAGTTCAATGTTATTTTCTGGAGGAAAAATACTAATTTTCTATACTCAGCATCCTTTCTTCTGTATATGCTGCCAAACTTCAGACCGTTACAGGCCTGTGTGCGGACCTTTCTCAACTTGAAGGCGCAACTATTTTGCAAGGTGCGGTCTTCTTATGACATGATAAATATTTAAACCTGTTTTTTTGCATTACCAAGACAATAGCATCGCATATGCTTTTAATTATGTCCTTTTAGGAGATCATAATTTGAAGCTTATGCGCCAGGAATTCTACATAAGCCATCAGAAGATGGTACGTTAACAAAAGTTGTATTGGAGCAATCATTCATCTTGCCAGACATGTGGTCATGTGAACATTCTTTCGTGCAGTTCATCAATAATTTGGTCAATCAGCTTGCTGCTAATCAGTTTCTGAAGATAGCATGCCTTCTTGAAAAACAGACAAAAATATCAAGTGCCTATTCGTTGATAAAAGCCATAGAATTTGAACTGCAGAGCTACTTATCAGCTGTTGATGGCCGCCTGGTATTGCTAGCTAATTTTACCCATTAAAGTCAAAATATTGTTTTGCTGCTTGTCACTTTTCACTTGTGTTCTTATAAAAAAAAGGAATATTGACTGCATGAATTTGTAGGACCGATATCATTTGATTGATCAAGCTGCATCTGAACTGTTTGAAGAAGGATCTGTTGATGACCGTGATTCTTTCCTCCATGCTGTGAGGGATATTCTTAGCAGTTACTCAAGTAAATAGAATCATTGGAAATTTCCATTGTCATTATATTCCAGAAGTTGGAATGGTTCAGTGATTCTTTTCATTTTCTGCAGGCTCTCAGGCAATGACAACAACATATGTTTCATCTTATGGTATGATCGAGCAGATATCAGAGCTGCAAGATGAGCTCCGCTGTCTTCAGCATGAGCTTGAAAACGTTCTTCCATGTGAGCGAGGAAGATGTGCTGATGAACTGTGAGTTCTTGCATTGTCAATATTCTTGTGACTTCTCTCCCTTTCCTGAAATTTAGTTTTCTTTTGTGCAATGGATATTTGACGCTCCCAATACATAATCTGTCAAGAGAATGAATGTGTTTCAGTTCAACTTGATATTAACAAACCCCAATGGATAGAGAAAAGTAATATAGTTTTGGTCCAACTATTACATACTTTTCGCCTCATATGGCAGATGCAGAATGATCCAAACCCTCGAGCAAATTCTCTCAGTGCCCGTCCCAGATGAGCAACCAAAACTGACACCATGGGTACAATGTTCTTATCCCTATATTTCCTCTCCCCTCTGTTTCATGTTTTGTTACAAGCCACTTTGCAATGTTTTATTACAGCCACTAATGCAATCGCTTGAAGAATTGGAAATTATCGGCCAACAGGTCTCAGCTTCTGTTAATGAAGTGACAATGGCTCGAGATGAGAAGGCTGAGGTTCTCTACATTTGTTTTTACCACACCATTTTACAATCTTCTGCACCTTGGTTCAGAAGAAGCATAGCTTCTTCCATAATGTTATATTTATTTACAAATGTTTTCATTCTGCAGATGTTACAACAGCCTTCACGCAATGCGCAGCAGGGAAGACGGGTATTCGTCGATTTCTTCTGCCACCCAGGGCGACTTGAGAATCAAGTCGAAGAGCTGACTTCCCGGATTAGAGCTCTCCCACAGTGATCTTGTTTTTGAATCGCCAAGTTGAGTCCAAGCTTTTCCTCCGATCCTTAGAATAGCTCAATTTGAGGTTCTTCACCTGTTTTATCGGCTTGGACGGCCTGAAATTGCAGTCGTCAGCAATTGTACATCCTCATCGTTTTGAAAACTACAATCCTCTTTTAGCTACAGCATCTATATAAAACACATGACACTGTATGGTTGGCTTTATTATTGTTTAGTTTATCATTGTAGCCCTTCTCAGACTGTATGCTCGACCTAACTAGTTGGACTTGTTTCTACGGTAACTTATAAATGTGAATTCTTCCCTAGTTGGACTTGTTTCTACGGTAACTTTTTTCAGAGAAACCGGATATATATAGTGCTCCGGATCAAGAAAATTCGTAACGAGCTGCTCCATTTTAACCGACACATAGGCAGGGCGTACGGGTCCACGGACAGAGCCGGATCAAGAAAGCAACCGGTGGGTGTACCGTAGAACCGCTTCACGCAAACACGCATCTCGAGTCTGTACCAACACCACCACGGCTGAGCTTTCCCGGCAGTACACAGGCCACGCAGATCCTACCGGCACTTCGCCGGCGCCGCCGTTTGCCCTTCATCCTCCGGACCAGGGACGGGACCCCTCGTCGCTCTCAACCTCTCGCGGATCCGCTCCTCTCGTCTCAGGATGGTAACGCACTCGGGCTTGGCCTCCATGGACCGGCATTTCCCCTCTTCTTGGACTAGCAAAATCGCTGTGCTGTTAGTTTCTGTTGCATCGTGCGAAATGTGTCCCGGTGTTGATTATTTGTAACCGTGCTCTAAAATGGGAAGCATGTTGATTCCGTAGTGAACTTTGCTTCATCCTAGGTGCTTAGATTTAGTTATTGGTGACGCCTTTGTCAAAAGAAAAAAAAAGAAAAAAAAAGAAAAGAAAGAGAGAAGAAAAAAGCAGCGGCAATGCAGTATTCACTATATAATTAAGGATATCGCTCAATAGGCTATACTACCTATAATTGAAAAGCCAATGCAATCGGCTGCTAATTAGCGTATGACATATCTGCAATTTGGGAGAATAAGTAGGTAGAAACAAATTGGATAGGCACTATCACTCTGTGCTTACCTTTGAATTGGTAAATTTTACCCGTTGTTTTGATTTTCTTGAGGTACTAGCACTCTGAGCTTTAGGTTTTTCAATCCCTGGTGAACAAAGTGTTATTTCTCGCTGTAAAGAAGTTGCCTTGAAGAGGTAGATAGCTTCATCAATGTAGGGTCGAAGCTGTAAATTAAGTCAAACTTATTCCCATGAGGGTACATCGTATTTGTGCTAGTGTTACCTCACAGCCTGATGGTTAGTCTACTGTTGTGATCTTTGTAGGATAGAGAAGCTAAGAAAGAAGCATTCAGGAAGTACCTTGAATCCAGCGGTGTGCTTGATACCCTCACGAAAGGTATGTGTCTCATCCCTTGTGTATGTTAGAAAATCACCATTTATGTGGCTGGCTAGTTACGTCCATTTCTCATCTTTCAGTTCTTGTTGCACTGTATGAGGAGAATGACAAGCCTTCATCTGCAGTCGAGTAAGTTCACTTGGCTTGTCATGTATACTAATTGACCCCATTCAAAAATGACAGTTTGAGTTTAATGATTCTTTGTTTT
This sequence comes from Eleusine coracana subsp. coracana, assembly GCA_032690845.1. Lineage (NCBI taxonomy): Eukaryota > Viridiplantae > Streptophyta > Magnoliopsida > Poales > Poaceae > Eleusine > Eleusine coracana. Next base: position 7,212,118 of record CM064430.1, read on the forward strand.
CTCATTTGTCCCAAGAGTGTTATGAGCCGTGCCCATTTGGATAATTTCATGTTATAACACTGCATTTAAATCTCCGGCTAGCCCGCTATAGCTGCTAGAAAGAACCTCCGCTAAATCATTTTTAGTACTAAATTCTGCTAATCCCACTAATAGCTTGTTATATGAGGCTATAGCCTTGTTTTTAAGGGCAGACGCTAGATGGCTTAGCCGGAGATTTTAAACGTGGTACTTATAACTTATATTCTCGTGTATCCCAGATTCGTACAGCAGAAGTTAGGTGGGCCTTCGATTTCTGACTATGAAAAGCTCAAGGCTGAGAAGTTGGATTTACAGTTGAAGTATAATGAGCTTTTGGATACCCATAAGGAAACATGCAGACAGGTAAACCATGTTCCTGTGTTGGCAAAGCATGCTATGCTGATTTACACTTTTACATGCAGTTCCAAATTCTTAACGCTTGGTAGGAATAGGATCTAGATCTAGTGTTAAGTATGCATATTTTTTCCATACAAAAATAGTGATGTCAACAGAAATATCATATCTGATCAAGCAGTATTACTAGTTGTCTAGTTACTAGAAGAGTGCTGCTCCTTTGACTTCATGCTCATGCATTCCATCAATGTGCTTCTTCCAACAATCTAGTCATTCCACTTCAATACTGGGTATGTCATGGAAACAACTTAGATATTGTTCAGTTCTACAGAGCTGGACATGTTTGGATGTAGTAACATTCACGCAAGTATAAAAAAGAAAAAAAAAACTTCCCTCTATTTAATTCAGCTGAAGCATTTTATTTTCCTTTATGGTCATGGTTTTTTTTCTCATGGCAATGTCTTATGTTTCCACATGAAAATTTCTCTTTACAACATGAGATTTGTACTGCACGTGCCAGTGAATTGGCGTAGCAAGCTAGATGTTATTTTTGAACCTAACTTAGCCCTTGGCTCTTGAGAATAGTCAGTAACATATATGTGCCCTTTCTCCACTTTCAAGGTTAAATGGCTTCAATACCAAAAAGATATAATTTAAAGTTATCAGGACATGATGGCATCCATCCAGAGTGTTTCCGCTTATGATTTGAGCATTTTTGTTTCGAAGTCCAAGAAAAGCTTATACAAGCTTTTGTTGAAATTAAACTGGCTTTTGATTAGTCTCTCTCTTGTTTCTTTTTTCGCAGCTGGAGGAACTTAAGAACATGAAGTATGGTGCACCATGGAACTGAAACACCATGTGGTGACATTGTAAATGTACCATGAAACATGTAACATGACTGCATGAATTGCTGCTAAGTTGTATAAAATCGAAAGTCCTCTTGCTATGTTATTAATGTTTACAATTTTATTTGTCTGAATCTCGGATATGAGAACGCCCAGTCCACTCCGAAATATAGATCTGTTTCGGGCATGTCAAAGGATGGGATTTGGCATGGTGCATTAGGATTAGGATTGATACAACCTACTAAAGAGATCCTAGATTTATTAGTCTATATATATTTTTCAAGTGGATGTTAGACCATAGGATTGGAACACTTGAATTTGCAGATTAGCGTATGGATATACGGTATTGACTTTCACCTTTGACTTTCTATAATTAATGTGTTCAAAACTGGTTTCTCTTTATAAAGGACGTATTGCATTCGAAATAATTGTTCCGATTCCGAGGAAGCAGTAAATATTTTGTTGATTTGCTGGTCCAGGGCGGTAAAATCGGTGCTCAGTCCTTTAAGATTTTCGCTGGTAATCGGACGGCCCATACTGAATCTTCTCCAGGACGGAGCCATCAGGGAAGTACTTTTGCAGTTCGCCCCCTAAAACGGTCGAAACTCCTCCGTCTCGCGCAATGCCGCCGCCCGCCTCCGCCTCCGCCACCCGCATCGCCACCCACTGGGTTGTCGACGCCCTCGCCGGAGACGAGGCGGTCGACTTCTCCGTCATCAAGGGTAAGCATCTGCACCCCGAAGCGTTTCATCCGCTCGCCTCCACGCTTTGGTTCTCTCTCTCTCTCACCTAGGGTGGTTACTGGTATTTGCAGCGCTGGTGACCGCCTCGCCGGAATGCCTCGCTGGTGCTCCTGAGGCCACGCGGGAGCGGGTGGCTCTCCAGTGTCTGCAGGAGGTTGCCTCGATAGCCTCTGGGGACGATGCCCCGGCGACGGCGGGGGTGCTTAGGGTTGAGGCCACCCGCTCCTGCGAGGATTTGCTGCTGGAGGTCATCGGAGAGGTGCGTATTCCGCGTTTATATATAATCTAACCTAGGGCGCAATCTCGAAATTCTGGTTCCCCTTTCCGTTTGTGCCTATGCCTGCATTGGCTTCTGTTCATTTGGATTGGTGGATCATGTCAGTTCGAAATGTGTATGTTGTGTATGATTGATTATTGGTAGTCTTCCACGTGATTGATTCTGGTCATTGTTGGACATTTTTGCTATATGCCGTGTTTTACTATGATCTAGTATGGAGGATGGATTTGTAAGAGAGTGGGGAGTATAGAGAGGGTTTGGTATGTCATTATGTAGTTTTTGAGATGGCATAGGTGCTGTGAAATTTGTAAGCTGGTACCCCCAGCACTAGCAAAATTGGTGGTTTCTTGCTGTTGATATAAAGCAAGGAAATAAGCCTTTTATCTAAAAATAATCTTAGTGCTATCAGTACCTTGATATGTCATGCCACTATCACAATGTGTTGAAACTCAGATAAAAAAAGGAATGAGATAATTTCATAGGATTTCATTCTGTGATAGAGGCAAGGAGTTGCTTTTCCAACATTTGGCTAGATATTTGTTTTTAAGATAATTATGTCCTGTTCCTTGTGTAGAACTGTAGTGTAAGCCTGCCAATTTTATGTTGTCTTGTCACCAGTTTTATTGAACTTTATGGCTGTCATGGCATATTCTTCTGCTTCTGCACTCCTGCCTATTTGAATTTGAATTTCAAAAGATTACTGGATGTACTGTTTCAGAGCACCTTTTTGGACTCATCATGGCTGGCATTCATCATCTATTTATACGTGGAACCTAGAGCTTATTGATGCTTCTTTGTGCATAACGTGATTAGATGTTTAACACTGAAAAAGAATATGCTTTTCATTTTGGAGAAAAGGTTGACACATTGTTTTTAATAGTTATTGAGACCTTCTCAATTTCCAGACAGTCTGTTGTTCGTGTTATATGATTGTAAAATTTTCAGGTTGGGAGTTTAGGAACTTTGGACAAGGATATGCTTCCGTGCTTCAGTCAAGACATCCAGAACATTATCTGTATGAAGAAACCTACATTACCAGAAACTTCATTTGAGTTGGTAAGTTGAAGAGCTGTTATCAAAATTATTAATAGAAAATGCCAAAATGATTATATTAAGCTTTTTGTTTGCTTTTCAGCTCAGAGAAGTTGACTCAGAGATCGCATCTATTCTTCCATCATCCCAGTTGGAGCAGAATGCCACCAACCAAAATGACAATGATCAGTCCTTGTGCAGCAGGCAGGATCATGTAAATGGTGAGTTTCAGCAAGAGACTTCAGCAAAGTTAGTTGATGAAACAGAATCAAGAAATCTTGAAAAGGATCCGGTTATGCCAACTTCTGTTCTTCACCAACCATGCACATCTGACAGTATGGCGTATGCTCATCTGCAAGAAGATGATGCAGGTGCTGTTGGTTTAGTTTCCAGGCCTCTAGAAAAGAGTCCCGCCGTGGATGAGAATGTGCCGCATGGAACCGTGCATACTTCAGCCTGCTGTGATGCAACTTTGCAGGGAAGCACTAATGAGCCCCTGTTGAAGGACACAGAGATTCATGCTGCCATGGTTCAGCCACAATCTCCCAGAGAACAATCTCCAAATTCACCACCACACTACATCGATGGAGAGAGGCTGCATGATGATGGTACCAGAGATCAGTCACTGAAGCTCAGCCATGAAGGGCTGGGCACACATGCTGCAGTAGCTCCAACTATTGACAGAAGTAGTGATGCCTTACCAACAAATGTGTCTGATCCTGGGCACTTGCCTGAGTCTGTTACTCTAGAGGATGCAACCATGGTCTCGCAACCTCACAGCAGCAGAACTGATACAAATGTTCTGCAACATGAAAGTGGAGAGAAAGTAAATCAAGTTCTGGATGATGTCAGTGCAAGTATTCAGCCAGTGGAAAAGGGTCATGTTCTTGAGGAGTTGACGCCACAAGCTGCTAGTGCTTTACCTTCTGTCAGCTGCAATGATGCTATTCAAGGAGGTCAATCTGAAACCAACCATCTGCCAGGGAATGCTACCAAGCATACTACAGTGTTAGAGAAGCAGAATGTTGATAAGTCTCATATAGAATTCAGTGGTGCAGACAAAGTTAATGAAGCCCTACATGGTGGTGTCAGCATTGTAGAAAAAAATACAGTCCATGGTGGGCTGAATGTGCAGGCTGCTCCATTGTCTCAGAACTGCAATTTAGCCTTACATGATAAAATTTCAGAAGTCAATTGTTCAGATGAGCAAAATACAAGAAAGAGCAGAACTGATGCTCAGAAAAACAGCTGTAGTACTTCTGTTCCAAACGTTACTCAGGATGGTACTGGAACAAACACAACTAACACATCAAACAAGAGAAATCTTGGGGATACTTCTGCAGGAATACCACATGGCTCTTCCTCAAATGACAGTCTTCATGGCATTGCTGCCGTTGGCCTTCTGTCAATGGCTAACAAAATGCCGTTTTGGTCCAATGGTCAAGAGATCAATGAGTCTTTTGAGGGCCTGTCGCAACAAGATTTGTGCATAAAATGTGGTAAAGCTGGTCAGCTGATTAAATGTAGTGGCTGCTTGTTAGCTGCTCATGATAGTTGTTTTGGTTCGACTGTGACATTTCAAGAGAGTGACCTGTTCTACTGCCCAGTATGCTTCTATACTAGAGCAGCTGAAGCATATCAAAAGGCAAGGAAAACATATTCTGAAGCTCGGAAGAACCTTGCTACTTTCCTTGGCACGGCACAAGTGGTCGGGCAACACGATGAGCTATTAACTGGTGTTCTGCCTAGGGCTCCCAACAGAGAGGGTCAATCCAATGTGTCTGATTCATCTAAAAGGAAAAAAATCCATCAAGATGAGGCAACTAACCTTGCTCATCGAGATGTAGAGCCTGATCAGCAGAGGAAGAAGCAGAAAATTTCTGCGACAGATAATGGTTCTCCTGAGGAGTTAGTCACTGAGAAGGCATCCCTTGTTCAAAATTTTGATAAACATTCGGCGCTCAAGGGTAATGGTAGCAACCAAGTTCAGGATGTAGAGCGGCAACAGCAAGGGAAAAACAAAGAAGCTGATAATGGCAATTCATCCTATGAAACAAGACATTTATCTCAAAACAGATGTGGTCCTGCAAATCAAGAACTTGATGCTGACAAAGAGGATGGTCAAACAAAGTCCCACCAGTTTAATGATTCTGATGAAATCGAAGCTACATCTTCAAATAACTCTGGCAAGCGATCATCACCCCCTTGGCGCAAGATGAGACACAGGAAATCAAGATTATTAGAAAAGGAGACAGTGGTATCTAGTAATTCAAGAAAACTTATGGTGCAGCAGGATCAGCGCACATCTTCTCCATCAAGAAAAAGAAATTATGCTCCATACAAGCGCTAGTAAGTGGTTAACAATCGAGTTTCATTGCAACTTTTTTCCCTAACGCTATCATTACTTGATGTGTTTATCAAATTGACTCAGCATGACCTATAGGATTGTATTAATTTATAATCAAATTGTATTGAGAGTGTTGGTTTGGATATGCAATAAATAAAGCTCTAGCTTGAATATTGATAGGATGGCATGGAGTGAGTTGCAGTACTTCCATGTTTTCATTATTGCTTTTGTTAAAATAACTTGTCATTTCTTAGCTCAGTACCATTGGATACAATGGTGCCGATCAGTACTTTCATGTTTTTATCATGGTATTGCTTTTGTTAAAATAACTTGTCATTTCTTAGCTCAGTACCATTGGATACAATGGTGCCGATCAGCTTTGAATGGTTGGACATTTTAAGGTCTTGAAATCTTGTAGGAAAACATTTAGGGGCTGTTTGGATGCTATCCAACATTTACCTTACCAAGTTTTGGAGTTACCAACTGGAGGGTAACACCAAAACGTTGGTAATGGCATGTTTGGATTAACACCTTACCAAAATTTGTCACAGCTATTACAATGACATATGGGACCAATATGTCATATTCTATTTTTTTGTCAAAATATATCCAATCGAGATCTTGATTTGTAGACTTAATTGCAAGGAATTCAACAGTTCAGTCAGATTAGGATTTGGATATACGGTTTAGCTTATAAATTTGTTTTAAGCTTGTAGACTACAACAATTAAGAGCTGCTGCAGCCAACCAACTAGTGACACATCATCTATGCATGCAGCAGGTGGGTTGCCAAAGTTTGGCGAAGCTTTTGCTCGCCCGCAAGAATGCCAACAGCATGTACTAGCTTTACCAAATTTTTATGGGCAAACCAAATATTAGTAGCAATCCAAATGGATGCCAAATTTCATGGGCATTACCAAGTTTTGGAAAGGTTTTCATTGGCAAGCAACCAAACAGCCCCTTAACTCCGTCATGGTGGTGCTGTTATCATTTGACGCCATCCTCATTTTTTGTGCATGATTTAATTCAGAATTTCAGCTGCAGTTTTTTTACATACCAATGGATAGTTCTACAGTATGGTTAGGATAAGTTAGATCAGACTTAATCACATGAGCTTCAGATATTGTAGTTTGTGATGATTAAGCATTGTTGAATTATACAGATTACATGCTGTCTGTGATTGTCAATTGCCATGACAGTCTACATTCTGTGCGCGTAAAAAAGGAGACTGAATCATGAAATAAGCCAGCATTCTGCCATTTGTTTTTTCATAGAATTATTGTGGCAAAAAAATGTTTCTTTAATGTACCGTTTTATTGGGTGTGCCTTGTTATTAGAAGATTTGAGCAAATCAATCTTGCAGTTCCAATCCTGTTGCACCTACTGGAAGACGCTCGAAACTCAGTTGGACAGAAGAAGAAGAAACAACTTTGAAGGTAACTGCTTTGGTTGTCAATTTTCACTACTGAAATTTGGGTGTTCCCAAGCTAGTTTTGTAAAATAATTATGTCCTTGCATGGTATGTGTGCTGATCCAGGAAGCAATGGATAAATTTGCCCCACGGGACGATGGCCCTATTCCATGGGTTCAGATACTAGAATATGGCAGGGACGTGTTTCACAGGACGCGCCTCCCATCTGACTTGAGGGTCAAGTGGAGGAACATCATGAAGAAAGCAGGCTCTTGATGCTGACAGGCTCGCATATTATGCAGCCATTGTGTCAGCTTTAGCCTTGAACTTTGATTCAACTCTGTTGACATCCCCTTTGTAAGAATGTAAATATATTTGTAGTATCCACTCACCGCACCGCATGAAGGAATGTAAAATTTTCAGACAATGTTGGCGCTGCTAGGATGTGATATGTGCAGCATGAATCATCTGGCAACTAGGAAGTAAAATGAATGTAAATTTACCGAGAAACTATGCTTAATGTTAGAAGCTGACATACAAGGCAGCATGAATGATCTGGCAAACTGTGGGACTTTATTGTTCTGCTGTTATTGCAATGCAGTATTTCATTCATTCATTCATCCATTTGTTCGTGCCTGAGTAAAGCAAGCAAGCAGAGTCTCTGTTGCAGTGAAATCTGTGGTACGTACAATATTGTTTATATACTGTCAGTAATGCTTATACCAGGAGTTTGCAAGGAACAAGCAGTGCAGCATGGAGTCGATCCAAAGGTTTGAATGTGTGCAGTCAGATTTGAGCAGAAGTCGGAAATCAAAGTATTTGTTTTTTTTTCCCTTTCAAATGAGTGCTTGCTTTATTTGGCCGATGAGGTTTTCGTTTTGTTGAAGCAGCTTGATGTCTGATTTGGTTCAATTCACGTGCTGGTTTTGGAGGTGCGCCGCGCGCGTGCATCAGTAGCAGAAGCGAGGCGGAGTTGTTTGAGCCATCCGAGTTCGTTGCGCGTACGTATGTCAGACGCCATGGCGGCGTGTCAGCTTCACCTCCCCTCCCTCGTTCGTTGCGTTGCGTGCGTGCATCTGGTCGACATCCCGTCACGACTCGCGCAGATAGTACTAGCTTCGAAAACAGAGTGCGTGTGCCGTAGATGGAAATCACCGTGACGCGCGGACTGCACTCCATGCGTGTAGATGGAATTTCCGGCTTGTATTGGAGACTGAAGAGCTTCCGGCTGCGCTGATGGCCAACTGCTAGGCTCGAAATGTTCTTGGGCCGTATAGTATACGTACACGAGAGTGTGATTGAAGGAGCTGACGAGCTGATCCGCACGGTAACGAGCACTGAAGGACGGGACAGTAGTGAGAGGCAGCAGTAAAACCAAAGGGGGAAGACAACGCGAGGAACGGCCGGACCGTGCCCATGCCGCGGCTACAGAGCAGTGGCGGTGGTCACCACTGATCAGTACGGTGTGTTCGTTTCTTCTCTCTGATTTTTATAGACCTGTCCTATCGAGTATTATGATATTAATTAGAAGTATTAAATATAGATTATTGATAAAATCTAGTTCATAACTCTCCCTCTGAATGACGAGACAAATCTATTAAGACTAATTAAGTCATGATTAGATAATATGATACTAGAGTAAATATCTCTTAATGATAACTCCACTGAAAAGACAATGCACAGCGTGGGGTGCTTCGGATGTGTTCGTTTCCACCCCTCTAATTTTTAGACCTGTCATATCGAATATTATGATACTAATTAGGAGTATTAAATATAGATTACTGACAAAACCCAGTCTATAACCCTCCCTCTGAATGACGAGATAAATCTATTAAAACTAATTAGGTCATAATTAGATAATGTGATGCTATAGTAAACATCTCTTAATAATGATTTAATTAAGCTTAATAAATTTGTCACGCTGATACCTATTCAACTCTGTAATTAGTTTTATATTTAATATATATTTAATAATCATATATAACATTTTAATGATTGATATGACCTCACTAAAATTTAGAGGCAAAGAAAGAAACACACCGGAACGCTAATACCCATTACAGAGAACTCTGTAATGATTGATGTGACCTCATCATTCCAATAAAGTCGGCGCTGTGGCCAGGAGACAGGAACGGTAACTCCCTCGGTATCCGGGACCACCTGGCAGGCAGGCAGGCACACACACGCAACGGTCCGGCGCCGGTATCAAGGCGCTGTCGTCGTCTCTGTGCTTGTTGTCTTGGCACGCGCGCGGGGACTCTCCGCCGTCCAATGGCCTCCTGTAAGAGCAGGGCTAATGGATTCGCCTGCTGCCCGATGAAGCAAGGTTGCCATGTTATTTTGAATACCTATCAAAAAGTGTTAGTATAATAAGCTCTGGCTATTAGCTAACTATAATCAAATATTTTATTATTTAATAGTTTCTTTGAGCACTTAAACATTGGTTGAACGTGGGCATTCACCTCGGAACACCTGCTTCAGCTAGCGACTGAGTACTCGCCTGCTTTACTCTCTCTCCTGTTTTATCTCTCTTTCATCTAGGATTATGCTGATGTGGCAAGCGTTTTCACCGGCTGAATCATCTCTTAGTCCCACGCAGAGGGACGAAAAAAGAAAGATAAAAAAAAAAAGGGCTACGAAGATTGCTGCACCGACAAGGAGGAGCGGGCAGGCGGCGCGTCTCCGGCAACGAAGAACAGGATCACGTCGGGGTGGGATTTACAGTAACTTTATTTATATTGAACGGTCTGCTAGTAATTTAACCCGGCACGTCGTGTACATCATCGCGTCCGTAGGAACTGAACCTGTAAAAATCACCGTCCCATTCCCACTTGCCAGAGTCCGAAGAAACTGATGAACGTTAACAGCTCCACGGAAAGAAATTCTCGCGTTCCATCAACGGCTGACCTCTGACGGACCGCGCGCGCAGCGAGAACGGAACCAGGAACCCAGCGGGACCTGCGAAAGTGCGAATCTTTCTTTGTTCGACGACGGCTGCCTGCGTCCTCCTGCTCCCACTCCCAGCCGCAGAACGTGCGCAGCAATCGCGGAAACGGGAGATTGGATGGGGAAAAAAAATCAGGGAGACGGTAGGCCGGCGAAGCGAAGGTTCCGGGCAATCGGGAACGCATATGCCTGCCTGCTCCACGATACTTGGGTGGAACGGGGAGCTGCCTTTGAACACGTTTTAATTCCTTCTTCCCCTTCTTCTCCGGAAGCGCCTCGTTGTTGAACACGATGGACGTACATTTCCATGGCCCTACGGAATCTGGCCGCATGCGGAACATGGTAGAGGGAATCTCGTGAATCATACGCGAACCAAATTCATGTCCCTTCATCTCAGCGAGCAGCGTTTCTGCTACCTCTTGGAAGCGTACGTGTCATCAAGACCCGCAGTTATGTCGTGAATCAATCACAAATCAATGGGACCCGCAGATATCTTAAAGTCAAAAACGACATTCTTTATAGGACAGAGGTAATAATACGCATTACTAGTTTTTTTTTTTTTGGGTTATCTTTCGACTTTGGACCATTGACGAACGGATCAGCAGCCGGGCGCAAGGCCACGCAACGCATATTCGTTGTGTAAATACTCTCCTACTTTTATTTCCTGTTGGCTTCTGCCATGCACGTCTGTTTTGGACCGATACAGAGCACCGCATCATCGTCGGTCACGGGCCAACAGGAGCATCCCGTAAATACAAATCGATGGAGGGAGAGCTACTGGTAGTAGTACTACTATGTATTTTGTCGGACACGGCCGCCAGTCTAGGAGGAGCCAACAAAAAATCACATAAAATCGACTGAACCGTGTTAGATATAATATGAGCTGACCTATATTTTATTTAATAATTAATAAAGTTTAGATTTATATTAAATATAATGGTTTAATCCTATATGTAATATTTACTATGTGTTCACTCGACTTAATAGGTGGACTATTGTTACACCTATTAGAGAAGTTGAGAAGGGGTAGAGACGAGTCACATGCGCGCGCGCCGCCACCGTCGAGCCGAGGCGTGCATGTCGAGAGCTGTCTGTCTGCCGCGCGCGTGTTTGGAAGTTTTGCAGCGTGGAAACGGAAAGGCAAGATTCGAGAAAACCAAAATACAGCTTTAATTGTTGCATGTCGGTTTCCCGTTTCATCGCTTGTAGTTTCCTATCTTCTCGCCTGCAGTTTCCAAAACGCTGAGGCTATATATTTGTGTATCCCGGCACTGCTCAAAACACACCGTACACATTCCCATCCTCTGTCGAGTTGACTTTCGAGTCTTCCCCGTCCCGGCGATCCGTGCGCACGGTGTGACATCCCATGTCACAAAATGAAGTTAACTAAGCCTAACCTTAATTAAGGACTAAGCTAGAGTATGATTAATCCATCTGCCAAAGGATAAAGAAAAGAAACCTAGTTAATTAAATTCCAAAATATTCAAATATGGGTCACTCACAAACATTATCAAAACCCATGAAAGTACCCAAATGTTTTTACATATTCTGAATGGCCATAGTAAAAGAGAATTTTGAGAATTTTTTCAGAATTTTGGGTAACCAATTGATACCCTTAAAAATTCCCCCAAAATCAGAAAAGTACATTTCGGGTTTGGAATTTTCATAATTTCTCAAAGCAAATCTAGCTGGTGCACCCAAAAGCAAAGTTGGAGCACACGTTCTCTTGAACACACAGAAAAATGTGTGTCCATATTGGAGCACGGGAATGTGTCAAAATTACCAAACCCGAGTGGACGTTCTGAGTCAAAACCGGGTCAAGATCTCTCTCCCCCTGGCCAATTCCAACCCGACACCGATCGTATACCCGGACACTGTCGCCACCGGCGATTCCTGTCGTCCCATGCCGACCACTGCACCGCCAAACCTCCACCCTGTGCCACCGGTCAGAAGTTAAGCCGCCCACCGCCGGCAGACACTCCCGGGCCGACAGCACGACGCCCCTCCCTCCCTCTCTCTCTCTCGCCGCTCTCGGTCTTCCCTCCGCCGGCCGGGTCAAAAAGGCAGCAGCCGCAGCAGCAGCACCCCAGCCTCACTTCTCTCTCACTCTCTCAACTCGCAACCCGCTCTCACACCCTCCCGAGCACCCCGAGCACCGACACCCTCTTCTTCCCCTCTCTCCCCGGCGAAACCCGAGCCAGCGCTCTGTTTCAGCGGCCATGGTCGCCGCCGCCCAGAGCCTTGCTTAGGCAAGCTCTCCGTCCACTCTCTCTTTGCAAATCAACGCGCAAGGACCCTACCCCACTCCCCTGTGACTCCCTCCCTCCCCTGTGCAGTGCTCTCGCCGGAATTTGAGGAGAAAAGATCACCGTCACCGGGATCCGACACCCTCGCCGACGAGAACCCACCTCCGGCCTCCCCCCTCGACGAGTTCCTCGACGCCGACCATCCCCGGACCACCGCAACGCTCGTCGACTGCACCCCGGCCTCCCTCTCCCTCGGCACCGTCGCGTGGACCTCGCCGGAGCTGCCTCTGTCGCCGCGCGTCGTCGCCGGCGATCTCCGGTGAGCCACTTCTCCCTCTGACCCCCTCCACGAGCTCCCCTCGGCATGGAGACTCTCCGAGTCGCACACGAGCCCTGGCCATGCCGCCGATCAGCCGCTGGGCCGAGCTCGCCGCCGCCGGCCACCGCGAGCGCGCGCGTTTCAAGGATTTGAACTCAGTGGCATTTTTTGTAAATAAGAGTGAACTTTCTTTAAAGTTTAAAATTCCATAACTTGAAAACAAAAAGGGCTAAAAATGTGAAATTAATTTTTTTCGACTCCTAAAATCTTGCTCTACCAGAAAAACAGGATCAAGTCCAAGTTGGTCCAGTAAATTAATTTAATTAATTCACCAAAGTCACAACCCTAATTTGCTTAATAAATCCATAAGTAATTATGTGTAAATGGTAAATTCATGAAATTTTCTCAGTAAGCATTTCATGGCATATACAAACTTTTTGCAAAAGAACATTTCCATTTTTATGCATATTTTTAGTAGTATTGCATAATCCTCATTTTCAGCAATTGAATTTGTATAAATTATTGGCTAGGAATTTAATTATGAAATTTGACATTCCTGTTCCTTATGCACTTGTACAATTATGAAAAATCCCATGAAAAATTTGAAGTTACTTAAGTACAGATTTGCTGTCGAAATTGATCATTTGCTAAGTAACTAGGAAATTCTTCATATAAATGTTACTTTATGTGTGTATTTCAGGAAAATAAGAATAAATTAATTTCTGGAAGTCCATGGAAAATAACTCATCTTTACATTGCAGTAGGATTTCTCCTTGTGTAATTATATACTTTGGTTCTTGATTAACTATATGAACTAGAACTAGTGATGTAACTAAAGAGCCATTTTATGTATAGTATTAGTTTGCATATGGTCACTTTAGCTAAGTGGCTTAAAAATGAACTTTCTGAAATTTAACCCTAAGTACTACATTGTCAGGTCATCATCAGCCTATGATGTCAATTAATCAGCATTTAGGCCATGCTCATGTTAAAGTGGACATACACCAAGAGTGTGATGATTAAGAAATTGCATTCTAGTAGCTAGAAGTTTGTCCCTTCAAAATTCAGTAGCTACCATGTCATACTTAGGTGTACACATATTCATAAATAAATAATTAGTCACTAATGTTTATTTGCTGAGGAAGTGCCATGAATTACCATGCCATGCATTCCATCTTTAATTAAGGAAACTCCCTTTAAACCTTGTGTGTTCCTTAGCATTAATACATGTCCATTCCATATAGGGATCGAGACCGTGGAGATCACACCGGATCAGCAAGGACCTGAAGTGCACCTTGGTGAAGACGCTAACTACGATCACACCCAAGGCAAGCCCCCGTGCATAACCCAGTTTTTATCATTCGAGTCCTTTTCTTTTCTTTATCACAAGTTAGGAATAATGTATTGTGCATTAAGTGTAGGACTTGGATGAAACACACTTGCATACCCCAGCAGTGACCTATGATTAGTATGTTAGCAAGCTTTTCCGTTAGCAATGCTATGCTTAAACTAGTGGAGTCAACGGTAGGTTCTAGATTCAACTATGGTTCACTTGGATAATGAACTGGTTAAAAATGGAGCACCTATCGTTGCAACTCCGTGAACAAGTATTGAACTGTACCAAGTGCATACCTTTAATATGGGAATTGGTAAACCTAGTAACTCGGGCGCTGTATTGTTGGACGACCATACTCATCGATCCAGAGGTGATGTGAGCAGCACGGTGGTTGCACGGGTTTGAGGACCGCTGGAGAGTGCATGGGTTAAGCCTCGGGTACGAAGTACTGTATCGCGGGGAGGACGTGTACTCGGGATCGATGGCCCCGGATCGACTTTATAGCAATCTTGTGAATGGTGGCCATACGTGTTCTTAAATGATGCGTATGTCGTGTATTTAGGTTTTTCCTGCAGGATATAAATCAATTCGAATTGCCGTCCCTCGAGGTTATGAGTACCTCTTGTTCGAGCAGCGGCAATGATATGTTAAGTAGTAAAGTTATGGTTAAGTTTCTGAAATTTACTTATGCTATGGGTACATGTTGCTATGGTGTATTGCTCTGTAGCTATATTCATGTCTTAGCAGCTAGCTAGACTCACCGTAACTATTTTCTACAATAAGCAAAGTAAAAATCTGGTTTAAGGAAATGGAAAGTGTAGCATAGAACTAATATGAGCTTTTTATGCAATTGTCAAATAAACCCGGTCAGCCCCCCCCCCCCCCCCCCCCCCGGTATGCTAGGAGTCGGTTTTAGTAAACCTTTTGATGGGTAAGTCTTGCGGAGTATGTTAGATACTCAGGCTTTGCGATGATGTTGTTTTCAGGTTTTCCTCAGGCCACATACTGTGATTGTTGTAACAAAGTTGTGTGGGAAGGCGAGGAGCCTCAGAACTGGACCATCAAATGGGTCCCCAGTTCTCCTAACCATGATGAGTGAGCCATCGCCATAGGGCTGGCATGGTTCACGTAGGACTAAACGTCGTGTTTTGTCGTTTCACCGCTTCCGCAAATTTTTGTAATATGTACTAAGGACATATGTATTGTATTGGACCCGAACCTAAATATATGTTTCCTCTGGACTTGTAATATTATGCACTTAACTGATGTAATGTTGTAAATGATGAATGTTCATGTGTGAATGTTGTGTATGGTTACTTCGTTAACCATCTCCCGAGGCGATCCTGTACGACATACTCTACTTTTCAGAGTAGGGTTGTCTCACACGGAGCTTTGGGAGAGCAAGCCTTCGAAACCTCTCCCGTAAGGCGACACCTTGTTTTTGGGGCGCGTTTGACGGCGCGACTGCTCAACCTCGTTGACTCCTTCCCAGTGCGTTCTCAATCCACGACTCGACTTGTTCCCGGCACCGTTTGAGGGACTGCACGGCAACGACGTTTTACCTATACCAACTAAGATCGACTACTTTAAGCAACATACCATAACGACTGGTACGAATGGAGCCGCCGATGCCTCCGGCACTGGTCTCTCCGTAGGGTACATTCTTATTCTTCTTGTGCTTACTAATCTGATTACGATCGTAACTAGTAGTTGCAAATTTGTGAAATTTATCATCACCTATATGCTGCTAATAACATGGATTAAATTCAACCTCAAAATACTTAATTTGTTAACAATCCAAAAACCTTATAGATATTTTTCTGTTAGAGGATTTGCTGCTGCATTAAAACCCGATAGTTTTGATAGTACGTTTTATAAGAGATGGTGTGCACGAATGATACTGTGGTTGACAACGATCAATTGCTATCACGCCGTACAAGGAAAGTTCGAACAATTCACTCATGAAGAGGAGAAAGCGTTCGAGGCTGCCTACAACCTGTTTCGAGGCGGTGTAATTAGCGCTCTCGCTGATAAGTATGTTAATTCCTACATCATATGTAAAACTGTCAAAGAGTTGTGGGATGTATTGGATGCTAAGTTCGGTGTTCTCATACTAGGAGTGAGCTGTACGTCATGGAGTAAATGTTTGACTACAAGAGGGTTGAGAATTGTTCTGTAGTGAACAAGCTCATGAAGTATAGGCACTAGTAAAAGAACTCGAACAATTCTCTTGTGTGTTGCCTAACAAGTTTGTGGCTGGAGGTATTATCTTCAAATTACCACCCTCTTGAAAAGATTTTGCTACTTCTCTAAAATACAAGAGACAAGAGTTCAGCGTGGCTAACCTTATTAGCACTCTTGATGTTGAGGAGAGGGCGAGAGCAAAAGACATATGCGGAAACGACGTTGATCTTCTACCGCCAATATGACGCCGAAGAAAAATAATTCCAATGCATCTCACAATAAAAAGAAGAAGCAGAAAAAGAAAGAGAAGCCAAAGCAGACTACCATATTTAAGAAGAAAAAGGAAAAAGAAAACGAGGGCTGTTTTGTTTGCGGCAACAGTGAGCACTGGGCAAGTGCATACCCAGACCACAAATTTATCTTGCCAAAGAAATCAACAAACATGATAATTAGTGAGACTACAGGAACATCAGGGTACGATAATTTGTTACCTACTATTTTTTCAATTGGTCATTCGCCTGAATGGTGGATGAACACTGGGGCTAATGTTCATGTGTGTGCTGATATTTCTTTATTCTCTTCTTATCAGGCCGGCATGACTGGAGTTTTGTTGATAGAAAATGGGTCACATGCGCGCATTTTTGGTGTTGGTACGGTCGTTCTGAATCTTACTTCGGGAAAGATCATGCTTTTGAAGAACGTCCAGCATGTCCACCCTATCAAGAAAAATCTAGTGAATGGCTCTCTACTATGTAGAGATGGCTTTAAGATTGTTCTTGAGTCAAATAAATGTGTATTTTCTAAGTATGGGATATTTATTGAAAAAGACTATGATTACGGAGGCTTGTTCCGCTTCTCTTTGAATAACAATATTTGTAATAATATTATAAACAATGTCTTAATTTCAGATGAGTCGAATATTTGGCATTCATGACTTTATCATGTTAATTTTAGTTGTATGACGCGGTTAGCAAATTTGAATTTAATTCCTAAATTTAATTTAGTCAAAGGTTCCAAATATCATATGTGCGTACAATCTAAGCAATCTCGTAAGTCTCATAAGGCTGCGGAGGCGATGAACTTAGAGACATTAGAACTTGTTTATACCGATTTATGCGCAATGAATGGCGAGTTGACTAAAGGTGGCAAAAAGATACTTCATGGCTCTTATAGATGATTGTTCCCGTTTTTGCTATATTTATTTGTTAAAAATAAAAGATGAAGCGTTACATTACTTTAAGATCTATAAAGCTGAAGTAGAAAACCAACTTGAGAAGAAAATAAAATGATTAAGATCTGATCACGATGGAGAATATCTTTTCAATCAATTTTCTGACTTCTACGCTGATGCACGGAATTATTCATGAGAGTACACCGCCCTACTCACCTGAATCCAATGGGATCATCGAACGAAAAAACCGCACTCTAACTGATTTGGTTGACGCCATGTTAGAGACCGCGGGACTTTCTAAGGAATGGTGGGGTGAGGCAATATTAACAGCATGTCATATCCTGAATAGAGTGCCCATAAAGAATAAAGAAATTTCACCATTTGAGGATGGTTCAAAAGGAAAGTAAATCTCTCATACTTGCGCACTTGGGGTTGTTTGGCTATGGTGAATGTGCCAATCAACAAGAAGCGTAAACTTGGACCTAAAATAGTTGATTGTATTTTCCTAGGTTATGCTTTCAACGACGTGGGTTATAGGTTCTTAGTTATTAAATCTGGAGTATCTGACATGGTGGTTGGTACGATTTTTGAATCTAGAGACGCTACATTGTTTGAGAGCAATTTTTCTATGAAGATTGAATATAGCATTTCTGGTCATGATTCTAGAATTCCCCATGAAAATTTTATACCGGTTATACACAATGAGGAACCCCTTGTGGAAAATCCTAAGAAGGATGACAATGCAGTCACTAGAAAGAGTAAGAGGCAGAGGATTGCAAAATCCTTTGGTGATGACTTTATTATGTACCTTATGAATGACAGACCCGGTATCATTGAAGAGGCATATTCCTCTCCTGATGCTGACCTGTGGAAGGAAGCAGTAAGGAGAGATGGATTCAATTATGTCCTATAGTACTTGGGAAGTCATTGAGCGTCCTTATGGTTGCAAACCTATAGGATGCAAATGGGTGTTTAAGAAGAAGCTGAGGCCTGATGGTACTATCGAGCGGTACAAGGCAATGTTTATGGTAAAGGGATATTCACAAACGAAAGGTGAAGATTATTTTGACACCTATTCACCTGTTGCTCGTTTGATCATAATTCGAGTATTACTTTCCCTGGCAGCCTCACATGGTCTTCTCGTCCACCAGATGGATGTTAAGACAGCTTTCCTATATGGAGAGTTAGAGGAGGAGATCTATATGGATCAGCCTGATGGGTTCGTAATTGATGGTCAAAAAGGACTCGTATGTAAATTGCTGAAATCCCTATACGGTATAAAACAAGCACCTAAGCAATGGCACAAGAAGTTTGAAAGAACTTTGATATCGATCGGCTTTGCTGTGAATGAAGCTGACAAATGTATATATTATCTGTATGGTGGGGGCGAGGGAGTTATCTTGTGTTTGTATGTTGATGATATTTTAATCTTTGGGACCAATCTTAATGTGATTAAGGAGGTAAAAGATTTTCTGTCTAATAATTTTGAGATGAAGGATTTGGTAGAAGTTGATGTTATACTTAACATCAAGCTAATTAGAGAAGGTAATGGTAGGGTCACACTGGTGCAGTCCCACTATGTGGAGAAGGTCTTGAGTCGTTTCGGGTTTAGCAATTGTCAATCTGCTCCAACATCTTATGACCCTTGTGTGCTATTAAGGAAAAATCGGAGAATAACAAGGGATCAATTAAGATACTCCCGAATCATAGGTTCACTCATGTACTTAGCTAACGCTACAAGGCCTGACATCTCTTTTGCTGTGAGTAAATTGAGTCGGTTTGTATCAAACCCGGGAGATGATCATTGGCGTGCTCTTGAGAGAGTAATGCGTTTCCTAAAGAGTACAATGAGCTATGGCATTCACTATAACGGGTATCCAAGGGTACTAGAAGGTTATTGTAATGCCAACTGGATATTTGATGCTGATAAGATGTATGTCATGAGTGGTTTTATCTTTCTACTCGGAGGTGGTGCTGTTTCCTGGAAGTCTTGCAAGCAGACCATCTTAACGAGGTCAACTAGAACTAACAGCATTAGACACCGCCACAATTGAGGCTGAGTGGCTTCGTGATTTCCTTATGGACTTACCGGTGGTTGAAAAATCTATACCAGCTATTTTCATGAACTGTGACAATCAGACTGTGATAGTCAAGGTGAATAGTTCTAAGGACAACATGAAGTCATCTAGGAATGTTAAAAGGCGGCTGAAATCTGTCAGGAAAATGAGAAACTCTGGAGTAATAGCATTGAACTATGTCCATATGTCTAAAAATCTATCAGATCAATTCACAAAGGGAATGTCACGTAATGTGATAGATAGTGCATCAAGTGAGATGGGCATGATATCCACCTGATAAACTGTTTTAGTGTTAATTTGTTCCATGTAATCGGAGATCCCGTGAAGTGGAATGGCGAAACAAGTTGAAAGTAGTTTGAGAGGAAAGATCCTTTATTGGTCTATCTCAGATATACTTCTTTCTATGTTGTATTGTAGGCTGACTTTCCTTTAGTTCAATGTGTTCTAATAGCTTATGAGAAACAGAGATATCAATCTACAGGATATCCCCTGAGGAATGTACCTATATGAGTCCGACTGCTAGTCACAGTCCATGAGATAGTGGGAATCTCTAGATGCTCATGAAAGGGCCATGAGTATGACTTATACGCTCCAACCAGAGGGGATGCTCTTGACAATCTAGTATTAGTAAAGAGTTTTGGTGAAACTTTTTTGCACAAAATTGTCAATTTAAGGCTTAGTCCATTGTTCAATTGTGAAAAGGCATAGCTTCTACTCTAGATGAATGTTCAACTTAACAGTCTCCATCAAAACACTGGTATATCAAACGACGGAAAGGAATGCGAGAACATTTCTTATGAACTTTAGACTTGGTGAGGATTGTTAGATATAATATAAGCTGGCTCATATTTTATTTAATAATAATAAAATCTAGACTCATATTAAATGTTATGGTTTAATCCCACATGGAGTATTTACTGCGTGTTGACTCGACTTAATAGGTGGACTATTATTACATCTATTAGAGAAGTTGAGAGGGGCTAGGGGCGAGCCACACGCGCCCGCGCGCCACTGCCGCCGTCGTGCCGTGCTGTGCCGTGCCGAGGCGAGGCGTGGCGTGCGTGCAAGCGAGCGAGCGTGCCGTGACGTGACGTGACATGCGAGCCGAGCCGAGATGTGCCGCCTGCCTGCCTGCCGCGCGCGCATTTGGAAGTTTTGTAGCGTAGAAACGGAAATGCAAGATTCGAGGAAACCGAAATCCAGCTTTGATTGCTGCATGTCGGTTTCCCATTTCATCGCTTGCAGTTTTCTATTTCCTTGTCTGTAGTTTCCAAAACGCTGAGGCTATATATTTGTGCATCCTGGCACTGCTCAAAACACACCGTACACATTTCCATCCTCTGTCGAGTTACCTTCCGAGTTTTCCCCGTCCTGGCGATCCGCGCGCACGGAGCTTCGGGAGAGCAGGTCTCCGAAACCTCTCCTGCAAGGCAACACCTGTTCGGGCGACTGCTCAACCTCGTCGACTTCTTCCCGGTGTGTCCCCAATCCATGACTCGACTTCTTCCCGGCACCGTTCGAGGGACTACACGGCAACAACGTTTTATCTGTATCAACTAAGATCGACTACTTTAAATAACATACCATGACGGCTGATACGAATGGAGCCACCGGTGCCTCTGGCACTGGTCCCTCCGCGGGGTATATGGAGCCGCCGGTGTCTCCGACACTGGTCCCTCCGTGTGGTATATCTTTATTTTTTTTTTGTGCTTACTAGTCTGATTACGATCATAACTAATAATTATAAATTTGTGAAATTGATCATCACCTATATGCTGCTAATAATATAAATTAAATTTAACATAAAAATACCTAATTTGTTAACAAACCGGCACCACACTACGTGCACCGGAGGGTGTTCGGTCGTTCTTCACTACCGTGCCTCGTGCCAGCCAGTCGTTGAAAGTTTGTACTAGTATTCTTTGCAATTTTAAATTATTATTCAAAATCTATCTTATAATTTTATATATTTATTAAATTAATATTTTGAATAACATAAATAGTTAGATGTAACTAAAGAGATTAATTAACCGTGTCAACAATTTATAAATAGAGAAAGTGAAAAAGAGAGCAACCACTCCTCCCGTCCTCTCTGCCTAAAAGATTGAGCAGCAATGGTAAAAGAACACGCGCTGAAACTGAAAGATTGAGCAACCAGGGGGCAGGCAACGCCACTGGCCTGCCTTCACCCGACTCCCCAGCCGGCACCGGCTACGGCACGCGGCGACGAGAAACACATGAACAAGACACGCGCTACGTACGTAGGTGACTCGGGTGGAGAGCATCGCACACTTGCTTGTCGCTTCATATGTGCCGCGCTTCTCGCTTTGGCGATGCAATCGTCTCGATGACAGGATCGCAGGCAGAAGCCTTTGTTGCTGCTCTTGAGGTCATATATATGCTTTCGATTCGACGCATCATAGTGCATCACGGACGAACAAGGACCCGGGTAGGTGTAGGCTAAACCAAAACAGCAAGGCGGGAATCGTGGCAAGCGATACGAATTTTGTCCGCTGCCGCCGCCATTCTATAGCCCACCGCCGCCAAAAATCGACTAAACCGTCTCTCTCTATATATAAGTTGTGCAGCATTTGCGTGCACCGCGCCGGGTGTGGGGTCGGATTTGGGTCGTCTACAGTAGTAATAAAGTGGTACTAGTGAGCCGAGACGCGGTTCGCCACCGACCCATGCCGCTGCCGTGCATGACTGACGACTCCGCCGAAAAGATGCAGCATCCTCCCGATGAAAAGGACGGCGCTGTAAAAGACGAACCGGACCGACCCCACGCAGCAACGGTAAAAACACGCACGTGACGCCACGGTCAAGCCTACTACTAGTACCGTGCTCAATGAACCCGCGTGCAGTGGGTGACTCTCTCTCTCTCTCTCTCCGCCGTCCAACTTTTCCCAGTCGTAGAAATACGGAACCCAAAAATTTTAAAGCGGTACGGACCGAGGGCACTGCCTATTTGCTTCCATTTGTCGCTGGACCATCCACATCCACGCGCAGAGGGCACGCATTGACCCTTCTATGGGAAGAGCGGTGAACGGTTCAGTTTTGCACCGACCCGTAACGCTGCCTGCCCTGCCTACTCTTTCCAGCCGTAGAACGTGGGCACGAGTTCTGACGGAGGCCAAAAGAAAAAAAATATCAAAAACTTCCGCGATAATTGAAAAAAACTTTCGCTTTGTGGAAACGGGGACGGCTCGTGTTCCTTCCGCGATATTTGGGTGGATGGTCATGGAAGGGCCGCCCGGCGCACTTTCGCCGCTGGAAATCGCAACACGGGTGGTTTGGACGCTGCCTGACGACATGCAGCCTTTGCCGTCTCTTTCGTTCTTGACCCAAGCAAAGTTGCAAACCTAGGATCCCCATCAGATTGCGTATTTGATTCGGTGGGGCCACCAAATCCACCACCACCGCTCGCCCAACCTCATGAAAATCGTTGGATTCGACGCGAATGAATTCCGTGTTCATCCTTCTCCCTCCCTCCGCTTTAAACAGTAAACACGCGGTCCGCACGCAAAGCGTTCCTGCCCCTCTGGAATCCTATGCGGCGGCGCTCGTTCGTATGGAAACGAAACAATTCAACGTAACAAGCAGACCAAAATACAAGCACTAAAATCTTTAAGGAATCTCTCTCATCATGAATGAATCTGAAACTTGCTTGCAAGTTCATAACCAAATTCATCAGGAACCAATCTCCCGGGGGGTCGGCCTACAACAAACTACTATGCTGAAGACCCAAACAAACAGATGGAAAAAAGGAAAGAAAAAAAGATAGCATCCACGCAACTCCATCTCCTCCTCCTCTTGGACATGATTCAACAAACCATCAATCCCCTACCAACGTCTTCTAGGAGCCACAGGGGCGGCCTAGACGACGGAGTAGAGGATGATCTCCTCGGCACCGAACCCCTGCCCCCGCTGCTGCTTCATCACGGCCGCCGCCGCCTCGCCCTTGCGGTCGCCGCCGGCGGTGGGCGCGCCGGCGGGCGGGTGGTAGTACAGCCGCGCCGTCTGCGGGCAGTGGGAGTGGAACCGCGCCGCGATGCGCACGCCCATGTCCAGCAGCTCCACGTACTTGCCCATCTTCTCCTCTTCTTCCTCTTCCCTTCCCTGCAAATAATCACAGTCTTGTTCTTCACCGGCGGACGAACGAACAGAACCGGATGCGAGCGCAATAGGGCTAATCGATTCGAGCCAGGCTGACGGATGGGTGGAAGGATTGGATGGAGGAGAGCGAATGCTACTGCCTGGTGGCGGAGACTTTTTCGTGGAATGAGGTGTCCCAGGAATGAGGCGCGGCCATGGGACAGCGGAGGCGAGGTGAGCTCAATCCTGGGGGACGACGAGGAGGGATGGCCGGGGCTGCATTTATACTGCGGCCCCTGGGGGATGGAGAAGGAGGGGGAGGTAGGACTAGGGGAGGAAGGTGGTGGTGAGGGACGACGTCATTAACGAATTAATTGATTTGTTGAGCTGGAGGTTTGATTTCTTCCCCGTAGCGCTAGCGTAGCGTTGGGTTTGGGCTGGCGGCAGTTGAGTTTCTCCGCGTGCGTGGTCCAGCGTCCAGGTGGGAAGGTCCCCCTCTTAAAAAAGGAGATTAGTGATTTTAGCGTGTTCCAGGCATTCCCTTCCATTTATTTGGTGCAGAAAATTATTCTTGTTTCTTATTTTCTTTAATTAGTACAGTAGTATTGAAGGAGGGAGGAAATCTTTTTATGCTCGTGTATCTTGTTTTTTTTTCGTAAACAAAGAAAATGGCTTAATGATGTCCCTAAGTGTCACCGGTGAGCAGGGACGTCATTAAGCCATTTCCTTCCTCAGTCGTACTAAAAACTAAGTGTCACCTTCTTCAGTATCTCTTGCGATCATGACTTATGACGCGGTGAGCAGGCAACGAAATCTCCCGTACATCAAGGTACATCACTACATAGACTCTTTCTCATGTTCGTGCGATGCTGAATTGTCAATATTCTTAATCAAAATAATACTAACAGGTCAATGTTTGAACCAAGGTTGTCACCAAACTATACTGGTGGTGATGCCTACTATTACTACGAGTACTATTCACTCTATTTTTCTGTAGTCAAAATTGGTCGCTCGTCATTATTGTCAGGGATTGTTTTCTTTTATTCGAGGAGAGGAAATCTTTTTTACATTCATGTATACATATGTTGTTTTTTTCTACTAAAGAAATTGGTAGTGCTCCACTACTGCATAGCACTAGCTTTTTTGAAGCTTCATGCTCCTTCGCGTTTCCTTCTAAGCCTCTCTTTTCTTTACTTTTGATTTCCTACACTTGACTGTGTGACCTTCTTTGTCATCTCTTTCCACAAAATGTCCCCTTCTTTGTCATGAAGACTTTTCCCGCTTCATGGGACACTGAATAGTCAATGCTTTCAGTCAAAAAACAAATAGTCAGTGCTGTGGATGAAAAGTAAACCAAGCATGGTTGTGAGTAAACAGTACTAGTAATGCCCAATACTATTCACTCTATCTTTCTGAAGACAAAATCGCTCGGGCACACACGTCCACCACAACATCTCTTCTCCCACCGCATTAAGGAATAAGGAACCATACTTAATAGACTTTTCCCTGCTGGTGAATTGTCAATGTTTGGATTAAAAAAAAAATGAAGTGCCTGATTCACGCTGTGTCTTTTCTAGATGGACACAATCTCCAGCAGCAAAATTTCTTGCCTCGACCACATATATTTACACAGTCACCCACCACGTATTCTGTCAAGTGTCATCTTGCAGGGAATATATCATGTCCCTATCTTTCATTCTTTTAGATACCGGCATGAATCTTTATACTGCCGCCGGTTGAGTGCATGATGTGAGGAGGAATCAACAAACGGGAGGCTCTCCCAGCTTCCCGTGGCACGCAACGTACCTAATAAAAATCTACTGGTAGTAAAATCCTTGTCGAAAATAGAGGCCGCACGAACTGGTGCCGTGCTTGCTTGGATTGGACGGGTTTTCCATTCACGGCACCGAAATGTGTTTTGCCTGTCCAGCTACAGCCTCGCTCGGATCACGCCTCCCTCTTTCGTCGTCGCTTCTGCTTTTTTTCGGTCCTCGCGTTTCAGACGACGCGTAGCCGCGTCGGTCCACCGAACCAACGACGACGACCTAACAGCATCCGGGATCCCGTTCACACCCGGACGTTCCACGCGGCTGCTGCTCCTGCGCTCAACGGCAGCTTGGTTTCAGAGCGCTGCTGACATTATCCTGCCTCCTGTCCTTCGTCTATAGATTAAGAGAAGGGGAGGAAAAAACAAAGCGCAAACGGCCATTAGAGTTTCGGACCTCTCTGACCATGTCCAAAGTCTAGTCCTCTAACACCCCCCTCTTCTTGATTGAGATTTGTTGGGAGCGAGTGGCGCTAATCATGTCCTTGCACATCCGGCGTACCAACCGGGGAGGAGGTGTAAACAGATTGAATAGAGGGAGATGATCAATGTATTGCATATAGCGTGATACATATAGGAGGGAGTCGCCTTGGGCGACAAGCCTCGTACAGATAATGCACCAACGTGCATGAGCATAAAGCCGGAAATAATAAAAGACTAATATGGGTTAAGCCCATTAATTATTCTGTCTAACACGCCCCCGTAGTGTGGATGTCGTAATCAACCACTCTTGTAGACATTCAGACTGGATCTGAACTCAGTGAAGACAGAAGAGGGTAGTTCTTTGGTGAAGATATCCGCATACTGAGATGTAGTGGGCACATGAAGGACACGAACATTACCAGCAGCTACCTTGTCACGGACAAAATGCAGATCGATCTCGATGTGCTTAGTGCGCTGATGCTGCACAGGATTCATCGAGAGATAGACAGCACTGACATTATCACAATAGACAACAGTAGCTCGCCTAATTGGACAGTGTAAGTCCTCCAATAACTGGCGCAACCAACTAGCTTCAGCAACGGCATTAACAACAGCTCGATATTCGGCCTCAGCACTGGAACGTGACATAATCCGCTGCCGCTTCGAAGACCAAGAGATGAGATTGTCCCCCAAAAAAACACCATAACCAGATGTAGAGCGACGAGTGGTAGGACAACCTGCCCAGTCAGCATCTGAATAGGCAACCAAATCCGTCACAGGAGAGCGATGCAATATCAGGCCATAATCAATTGTGCCACGAATATAGCGAAGAATCCGCTTTATCAGAGCTAAGTGAGGCTCACGAGGGTCATGCACAAACAAACAAACCTGCTGCACAGCATACACAATATCAGGGCGAGTGAATGTTAGATACTGCAACGCTCCAGCCAAACCACGGTAATGAGTAGCATCGACCACGGGAGCACCATCAAGGGAGAGCTTGGCACAGGTATCAACTAGGGTAGAACAGGGCTTGCAATCGGTCATGCCAGCTCGAGCTAGAATATCCAACATGTACTGCCTCTGAGAGAGAAACAAGCCACCAGGACACGATGTCACAGAGACTCCCAAAAACTAATGCAAAGGCCCCAAATCCTTCATCGAAAACTCAGAAGTGAGAGAGTCGATGACATGACGAAGTACGGAGACAGAGGATGCAGTGAGAACAATATCATCAACATAAAGCAGCAAATAAACTGTGTCTAACTCACGTCGATAGATAAACAAGGATGTATCTGACCGAGCACCAACAAAACCAAGGGTTAAAATGTAAGAGGCAAACTGAGTGTACCAGGCATGTAGAGCTTGCTTCAAACCATAAAGTGACTTGTTGAGACGGCAAACATGATCCGAAAGAGCGGGGTCGACAAACCCTGATGGTTGTTCACAATACACAGTTCTGTCAAGGTACCATGAAGAAAAGCATTCTTTACATCCAACTGATGAACTGGCCAAGAGTGAGAGAGAGCCACAGATAGCATGGTATGAATAGTTGCGGGCTTCACAACAGGGCTAAATGTCTCACCAAAATCTATACCAGGTTGTTGTGTAAATCCGTGAAGAACCCAGCGTGCCTTATATCGATCTAGAGAGCCATCAGTGAGAAACTTGTGACGATAAATCCATTTGCCAGTCACCACATTAGCATTGGAGGGGCGTGGTACCAAGTCCCAAGTGTTGTTTGCCTGAAGAGCACTGAACTCCTCTATCATGGCGTCCCGCCAATTCGGATCAGCTAGAGCAGCACGATGGGTCTTGGGAATAGGAGACAAAGTAGACATCTGGAGATTTAGTCGCTATACGGGTAATCGAAATCTAGTCTTACCTCGGGTGCGCATAGTGTGCTGATTAACCACGGGGTCAATTGTGACAGCAGTCGGTGGAAGGCGTGTAGCATAGGGTGCACCTGAGACGGGGACCGGGGAACCGGGAACGGCAGCAGCGGTACCCGGTGTAGTCATCGGAGTACCAAATGCGAGCGCATGCGAGTGTGCGCCCAGCCCCGCACTCGGACGCGAGTGTCCAGGCGTAGCCGGAGCGATGATAGGCGCGGCAACCCGTGGTTGAAAACCGGGCGGGGGTCCGTGAGTCCCGCTGGCAACAACGTGATGAGGAAGGCCATCACGGGTAGCGGGCGCTGACCCACTGGCAACAACGTGAGGCAAAGGGCCATCACGGGTAGTGGGCGCTGGAGGCGAGTTGGGGACGCTACTGTTGGTAGCAGTGGTGGCGCCAACACCGCCAGGGGCAGCAGCACCTAGAGGTGCGCTGGCAACAACCTGGGGTGGGACACCGGGGGTAGTGTCGCTGGCAACTACCTGTGGTAGGGGACCGACAGGGGCAGTGACACCAATACCGGGAGGACCTGCAAGAGGAGTGCCAACAGGACTAGGCGCAAAGTCAAGATCTGTGAGAAAGTCTAAGTTGGATGAATGAAGGGGTGGGGATAACTCAGCGAAGGGGAAGGAGGCCTCATCGAACACCACATGTCGAGAGATGATGATGCGATTAGAAGCAAGGTCAAGACAACGGTAACCTTTGTGCTCCGATGGGTAACCCATGAAAACACATAGGGTGGAACGAGGGGCCAATTTGTGAGGGGCAGTGGCAGACAGATTAGGGTAGCACTTGCACCCGAAGACACGTAAGTGATCATAGGTAGGGTGGACACCGTATAACACAAAGTGTGGTGTGGAGAACGAAAGTGTCTTGGTGGGTTGAATATTGAGAAGGTAGGTTGCGGTGTGTAGTGCTTCAACCCAATAAGTGGTTGGGAGACTGGCTTGGAACATGAGTGTGCGCATGACATTGTTGGTGGAGCGAATAATGCGCTTGGCTTTGCCATTTTGAGGTGACATGTGAGGGCAAGACATGCGGATTTTAACCTCATGAGTGAGGAAAAAAGTCCGAGCGGTGGAGTTGTCGAACTCGTGACCGTTGTCGCACTGAATGCTCTTAATGGTGCAGCCAAACTGTGTAGCGACAAGCAAAAAGAAATGAGACAAAGTGGCAAACATGTCAGATTTGAGGCGCAAGGGGAAGGTCCAAAGATAGTGAGAGCAATCATCCAATATAACAAGGTAATACTTGTAACCCGAAACACTAACAACGGGAGAGGTCCAAAGATCACAATGTATTAACTTGAAGTTTTTAACAGCTCTAGAGGTGGACCGACTAAATGGTAAGCGCACATGACGACCAAGCTGACATGCATGACACAAAGTATCAAGTTCACTTTTATTACAACTAAAATTAATGGAAGACGCTAGACGAGCTAAAGACTCATGACCAAGGTGGCCGAGACGATGATGCCAAAGGGTGGGTGTGGTGGTTGACGCCGTGAGAGCGAGGGGCGCCGATGGGTGGAAGGTGTAGAGTTGTCCGGGGCTATTGCACCTAACGATCACGTTCTTTGTTCTGAGATCCTTCATAGAAAGGCCGTAAGGGTCAAATTTGACAAAACACCAATTATCAATAGTAAACTAACGAATAGATATAAGGTTCTTAATGATGTGAGGGGAAACAAGAACATGATGTAAGTGAAGCGGCCCTCGGGAGGAGGAAAAAGAGACTGTGCCAGTGGAGGTGACGGGAAGGAGTGACCCATTACCGATAACGATGCTAGAAGGAGTGGAAGAGGAAGGGGGGAAGGAGGAGGAGAGGATACCGGGGTGCGACACCATGTGGGAAGAAGCGCCGGAGTCCATCCACCAGTCGCCAGGGGGTGGTGGCTGAAGCGTCATGGTCTGAAAGGCTTGAGCCAAAGCCTGCTGATCCCAAATGCTAGGGACGGGTGCTGGAGGCGCCCATGGTTGCTGAACAGGGGGGATCGGCATGGCTGGCGGCAGACCGTAGGCGCCATAGGGAGCCCCGCCATAGTAAGGTGCAGGGAGCCCGGCAGAGGACGCGCCACCAAGAGGGGGGGTACCGCTCATGGGAACACCACCAGGCCCAGCAAGGAGGGCGTGCTGCAGCTGGGGGGCACCGCTAGGAGGTCGAGCGCCAAGGAGGCCGAAGGTGCGACGAGGATCCGAGATGGGCCAGACCATGAAGCTGCCGGTCAGGGGATTGAAGGTCGCAGGAGAGGCCCACTGTGCACCAGGAGGGCCGAACCCAGAGGCTCCCCCGGCACCCGAGCGATGGTTTCGGTTCCGATTCTGGTTCCTGCTGCCAGTCCCGGAGCCGGACCCTTGACCACCCTGGGGTCCATAACCATGGACATGAGGGTTGGTGGGCACAGGAGGGCGTGGTGCCGGTGGCGCAGAGGCGACAAAGGCGGAGGGCTGGGATGCCGGTGATGAGCCCCGCATGTTGAGTTTTGCGAGCTTGAGGTCGTCGAGCTTGAGCTTGAGGTCGTCATAGCAGGGGAACAGCCGCTGCCGCTGGATGATGGCACCCATGAAGGCAAACTTATCGTTGAGGCCCCGAAGGACGTTCAAGACAAGTGTGCGGTCATGAACTGTTTCGCCGAGGTCACCGAGGGCATCTGCCATGCTCTTTAGTTTACGGCAGTCATCAACGATGGACAGATCACCTTGGACGAAGGTGCGAAACTCGGCATCTAGGAGAAGAGCGCGAGTTTCTTTGTTCCTAAGGAATTGCTTCTCTAGGGCAAGCCAGACAGCGCACGACGTCGGGGCACACTTGTGGACGATCTCGTGGAGGTCAGGAGCAATGGTTCCGAACAACCACGACTTGACGGTGAAGTCCATCCGTTTCCAGTGAGAGTCGGCGGAGAGGTCGTCGTCGGTAAGCACGAGATCAGAGAGATCGTACTTCTCGACGATGTTGAGGAAGAGGCTCCGCCAGCGGGAGTAGTGCAGCGAAGAGAGCTCGAGGACGAGCGGCACCATGGTCTTGATATTCGGCACCGCCACAGCCTGGGCGTGCAGGTTAGCATGTTCCTGGTCACCCATGGGGAGGAGGGAGGGAGGTAGGCACAGTGTAGAGGATCAGCGATTGGAGATCACGGCACAACGACGAGGTTGGCGGCGGGGTAGGAAGGCACGCCGCAACGAGAGGACCGACGGCGGCTAGGGTGGAGAGAGGCACGGAAGCGAGGTTTTAGGAAAGAAACCCTAGAATACCATGTAAACAGATTGAATAGAGGGAGATGATCAATGTATTGCATATAGCGTGATACATATAGGAGGGTGTCGCCTTGGGCGACAATAAAAGACTAATATGGGTTAAGCCCATTATGTTAGAGGATCCAACATGTCATGGGAACCTTCGTTCGGAGGCGCGGGTTTGGGTCGACTTCGTCGTCTAAATTTACGGAGATGCTGGAGCTTGGTGCACGGGGTGGGTGGCCGGGGCAATGCTCGTGCGTGCGGGTCCCCATCCCATGGGCAGGGCCGCGGGGGCAGTGGCGGTGGGTGAGACCGTGAGAGCTCGGGCCACACGAAAATGAGAATCGATACATTTTTGTACAGACTTTAGACCACTGTGTTGGGCTGGGAAGGTTGCCAGCCCACTTAACTGGTCCCCATCTTTTTTGTTTTCGATTTGTTTGGAGGATACTAAGGCCGAACGTGAATCCATATATTTTTGTACAGATTTTGTGCATTAGTTTACTATAACTGTCAAATATTTTATATATCCATATTGCTACGGCTATCCAAGTGATCCATAAACGACGAAAATCCTTCTCTTCCCTGCCTGTATCTCGACGAGAAGAAACAAAAACTCTTCTGACTTGTTGAGTAATCATCCGATTAAGACTTAAGTGAGCCCCTCTAAAATTTGAGGCAAATTAACCTTAGTGAACAACTAATTACTTCTCCCTTTTAACAGTTCCTTTTCATATTAATAACAAACATGATCAAACAAATAAAATGCGTGGAGTACTCCTCAAAAAAAAAAAAACGGAATCTTTGTTGTTGTGACTTGTGCTCTAGGTTGCTAGAGTAGTACTAGTAGTATGAATTTCGTACAGAGATCTCAGTGATGCCACACGTTAATGGGAGATCGTTCGCCGGCCGTCGTGGTCGTGGCATAGAGCTCCACTGCAACGCAGCTGGTTCACGAGTGAAAAGCTGCTGCTGTGGCTTTGGAAATCAAAAGTAGCCTTTTGTGAACTATCTATGTTCAAATTTCGTTCGAGAAAAGGATATGTTTTGTGATGTGGATGTGTTCGTTTCTTAGGTCTAAATTTTTATATATTATCATATCAATCCTTCAAATATTAAATATATAGATTAAATATAAATAAAATATAAAATTAATTATACAATTGAATGCTAATTTACGAGACAAATTTATTAAGCTTAATTAAGTCATCATTAAGAGATATTTATTATAGCATTATATTATCTAATCATGACCTAATTAGTCTTAATAGATTCGTCTCGTCATTTAAAGAGTAGGTTTTGGATGGAGTTTTATCAGTAATCTATATTTAATACTTTTAATTACTATCTCAATATTCGATGGGACATGAACACTAGTGTTTAAACTAGTGATCTTCTATCCTTTTTGCTGCTGTTCCTCTTTGTGTTTTCTCATCCAAGATTATTCGGTAATATTTGAACACGGCGGTATTTTAGTTTGAGAGAAGCAAGTTGTTGACATCGGTTGCTGGTTGCTGCAACCTGTCCTTTGCAGAATCCGAAGAGCAGCCTGCTCAGCCCAACTGGGAACTGGTGCACCTGGACACGTTAAGCTACAGGGCTGAATACTCGTTTCATTTCACTCTTTTCTAAAATGTCATATCATATTTAAATATTTAGTTTAAAAGATGAAATTATCTCTTTCAATGTAAGTTTCATCTCATAATTTCATAGGTAACTTATAATAATAAATTATTATATTAAAATTGGTCAAAATATATTGGAATGAAATTTTTTTACTCTTCAGTAGGAGTTCATTAAATGAAGTTTCATGTATATAAAATAGCGTTAAATAAATTTCATCCTAATAAATCATATTTTCTCTCTTTTATCTTAACTACAGTGCCATGTCACTCTTTCTGTTAATAACATCCGGCCAAACTCAGATCACAATAACAACCGAAGCATGAATTCCAATGCCAAACTCCTATTTTCACTGACTCTGCATATGTTTATTCCAATCAGGTGCAGAAAGCTCAGGTCACTGCACAAGCAAGCAAATACTGCAACAATTTTGGAACTAAAAAAGTTAAACGGTGGCAATAATTTTGAAACCGAGGAAGTAGTATATTTCATTGTCACGATGAGAACTGACAGCAGCAAACTTCACAATTACAAGCATCACTAGCGTTATCAGGTATATAGGATTATGGAAGGCACATCCAAACTCGCAACCTGAATCCACACAAAGGTCAACGACAACATCCTAATCAAACTGACACAGACTACGCACTGCCTCTTATTGGTGGTAATGCTTCGCTGTCCTCTTAGGCGGATGCTGTAGCGGCGTGCTGCTCCACCTTGGCCAGGATCTCCTCCTTCCTGGCACCAACGATGGTGTCAACCTTGTTGCCGTTCTTGATAAAGATGAAGCTTGGCATCGCCTCGATTTTGTATTCAGCAGCAACCTCCTGTTGGAACATCAAATAAACTTCATTAGTCCAAAGTCACCCGGACAACATGTTGCCTCTGGAAAATTTGGTGTTAGTGTTCTCACCTTCAGCTCATCAACATCAACCTTCACGAAGATAGCATTGGTGAACTTCTTGGCAAGATCAACAAAGACTGGGGCGATGAAGCGGCAAGGACCGCACCATGAAGCAGTGAAGTCAATGACCACCTGCAGTGCCAAGGAGTTTAGAAAGCTATTGTCAGGTTGTAGGATTATTATGGCAGCAACAAGTTCCAACTATTCAATCATCATAAGAAACCATCAAGATCAACAAACATGTTCATCGTTCAATACACAGCCCAGCTTCACGTGAACTAGTTCTCATAACATCATAGTTTTATATGTGATATTCTAATCAGTCATATCACGAAAAAAAATAAACAGGTCACATCTCGAAGAAATTTTTCCCAACAAATAAATTCTATTCTACTATGAATGACCTCATAATAACAGAGGAATATTTATCATGCCAGATGATTGATGTCAACTGCAAGGCAGCCTCCAACAAAACCTCCTGCAAGCTCTACAAATTCCAGATTGTACCAGGCTTATTATGTTTCATCAGAAAATCATTCAAAATTCTTACATGAAGCCACGTGAACCTGCCATCAGGTAATAATTCAAACTACGCCTAATTTCTAGAGAACCATCTAGCATTACTAAACAAATCACAAGGAATCATCACCAATTATGGAACCTCAACATTCAGATCGGGAATAACAAACGCATATGCACTGAGCTCGTGCCATAGGAGACCAACGGAGCCACACCTAACAAAATTAGCGAATCTGTTTACAGTCGTCGATAGCTAGAAATTGTACCCTAATCGTTAAAGCGTAAGCACCCACACAACACGATTCCTGCGGATTTTAACCCAATTCCCACCAGAATCGCGCGAGAATCAGCAGATAAACCAACACGGATCAACTAAACCTAAGAACTTTACAACCTAACTACCACATGAAAATACGGGGAGATTTAGGGGGAGAGAGATGGGGACCGGCGGGGGCGGGGGCGGGAGCGAGGGCGCGTACCAGCTTGCCGCTCTCCTTGGCCCCGTTCAACAGGGAGTCGAAGTCCGCCTTGGTGTGGCACGCGATCACTTGGCCCACCTCGGACGCCATTCTTCTCTCTTCGCTTCTTCCTCGGCGAGATCGAGAACGAGGTTGCGATTAAGATTTCTCTCGGGGGCTGGATTGCAAGATTGCGTTTCGTGGCCTCATCCATAGCGAGTGCCTGGGTATTTATAGCCCGGACGGGGATCGGGGAACTGACGGAAATGCCCCTGATGCGGGCTTTCTTTTCGTGCTACACGTTCTTCTGGCCCCGGGAGACTTGACCGAGAACGCGTGATGTTACGTAGTCGCGCTCGTCAGCCGCGTCGGGCCGGACGTTTGGTTTCTTCTCGAAGGTTCACGAGGTCAGTTTCGCCGTATGGCTTCGAGCCTTCGACAGCAAGAAGATCAACACGAGAGAACTTCAAAGAAATTGATTGGAATGAGAGCACCTGGATCTTCCAACGATTTCACAAGGGTAGAAGAGCCAATTGCTCTACCTTCCGCAATACTCTCTTTATTCTCTCTTTGTTGTAAAATAATTGATATTTTAGGTCTATATCATGTTTATAAAAGATGTTATGAATCTGGATAACGGTCCTATCCAGATTCATAATAGATGCAATGAATCTAGACATCTAAAAATAAAGCAAAAATAATAAATAAACTAGGATAGAGGGGTCGAAGAAATATAACTCGGTCGATAATTTTAAATAACGTTATCAAATGAGTTGAAATATATGCCCTCTCTCGTGTCTTGTTATTTCACTAGGATCATGCTCAATTGCATTTATTTACTATGGGTAAAAGATCAACCAAGTGTTCATATATCTCATCATCTTATAATGACAATTTTCCGTTTAGTTTAAAAAGTCTTCAGACTTGGAGTATCAGAAAAAAAAAGATGTCATCATACTTGCAACATTGTGGTTGTTTGTCGTTGATTAATTTGGATGGAAAGGATAGCTTGCATATTGCCTGGAAATGCGAAAAGATAACTTGTTGGAAGTGGTCATTTCCTCTCACATTATATTCCCAAAGAGGATAGGCTCGAATAATCCTTAAAGGCATATATTTGGTGCTCCTCTTTTCGTGCAACGCGGAGGCTCAAGAATATCAATACGATTCCAATGAATTTGATGCTTTTTCAAGCAGCCTCTAGAATAAGACACAAGTTAGATACGTGCATTCCACATTTGTGTGTGTTGGCTGTAATTGTTTGATAAATTAGCATTTTTAGTTTTATTTTAATCTAGAAATAAATCATAAGTATGATTAACAGATTGTATAATGAACTAAACAAGTCTAAGCAAGATCTAGACAGATCTATAAAGTTAGACAAAAGCACAATATCTATCATACTAGCAATATCCATCAAAGACAAACAGACTGAAGATATGGTTTGAGATGAGAGTACATACGTTTCCTTCTGGACTGGGTAGAGAAGGCGGCGACGACGTGCAGCACCGTCATGTTGTTGGCGACGGCGGCTGAGACCGACTTGATGACGAGAAAGATGAGCCGTGACGACGAGCTTGACGAAGACGAGGAAGCGATCGAGCAGTCGTGCAGAACACTTCCCAAAAACCTTATTCGCTCTCTCCTGGTGCAGAATCACAGAGGACGACGGTTCCGGAGAACTGCTCTACCGTTCGCCGGTGCACGCCGACAATCGGGATGGAGAAGTCTTGGCAGCGCAACAGTAGCGAGAGGTAAAACCCTAGGTGATTACGTGATATGATTTGCGGCGGTACCCGTACGTATTTATAGGGAGGAACCGCTAGGGTTGAGCGTCCCGCAACCGAGTCGGTTACCATATTAATACGTTAGTTTCCATAATTAAATATAAAAAATATGCAGTAAAAAGAAAGTGCAAAAGGAAGTCACGCCCCCGTAAGACAAGGGATCGAATTTCGGCGGACCATTCATACAGGTGATGTGCGGCCGCGCCCATCGCCCACGCGCGCGCGTGTTCTTCCTTCCTCCCATCCACACACTAGCAAGAGATACTAGAGCAACCAATCTTATAAGTTGGACTCCCTCCACCTCCACTAGCAATGTAGGACTAAACCTTTGCACTCCCACCACTCATAAATGGGTTTTTGAGATTTTCAGAAATTATTGTAATTATTAATGGGCCAAGCCCATATAATTCCAACAATCCTCCACCAGATCTCAAAGTCCCAGCTAGACTTAGCCTCACTCCACTGTTGTCTAATGTACCAGTGTTTTTCAGTAGAGACTGTTAAGTTGAACTTTCACCTAGAACAATAAGCCACACTTATTCACAACTTGAACAATGGACTACGCCTTGAATTGCAAGTTTTGTACAAACAAGTTTCATTTACTGTCATAACTGATACTAGACCTCCAGTAGGCTTCTCCGCGGGTGGAGCATATAGGTCATACTCCCTTGGTCTTTTATGAGCTTAATAGAGATCACCTAAATCTCACAGATTGTGACCTTACAACAATCGGGCTCATATAGGTGTATTCATTCAAGAATGTTCTGTAGGATAACATCTTCGCTATTTAAAGCTAACTGAATACATTAAGGCAATAATCAACCTGCCATACAGATATCGAGAGTAATGCATCGCTTCTCGAGTGGGTCATAAAAAGGTTACTCTCATGCTAACCAATAGCTTGTTTTTTTTAGGTCCTACTTCACGGGATCTCCGATCACATAGGTTGGGTTACCACTATGGAATAGCACATATGGGTCTCATACCCATCTCCTTCGATGCACTGTTTATCACATTATGTGACAATCCCTTGGTGATTTGATCTACCAGGTTCTCACCAGTTGAAATATATTCTACTGATATGACTCCGGAGTTTCTCATTTTCCTGACAGACTTCAAATGTCTTTTAATATGTCTTGATGAATTCATATTGTCCTTAGAATTATTCACTTTGACCATCACAGTTTGATTGTCACAATTCATGAGGATTGCCGGCACATGTTTCTCGATAATAGGCAAATCCATCAAGAGCTCACGTAGCCAATCGGCCTCAACTGTTGCTGTATCTAGTGCGGTAAGCTCTGCTTCCATGGTAGACCTTGTTAAGATGGTCTGTTTGCATGATCTCCATGAAACAGCAGTACCACCAAGAGTAAATGCATATCCACTCATGACATACAACTCATCAACATTATATATCCAATTGGAATCACTATAGCCCTCTAGTACTGCTAGATATACAGAATAATGAATTCCATAATCCATAGTACCAACTAAATAGTGCATTACCCACTCAAGCGCACGCTAATGATAATCTTCCGGACAAGAAGTAAATCGGCTTAGTTTGCTCATAGCAAACGAGATGTCAGGCCTAGTAGCACTAGTTAAATACATAAGTGATCCAATTATCTGAGAATATCTTAATTGGTCTCTACCAATTCTCTTATTCTTTCGAAGAATCAAGCTGGGATCATAAGATGTTGGAGAAGACTTGCTATCCTTGTAACCAAAATGGTTCAAGAGCTTCTCAACATAATGAGATTGCGTAAGAGTAATCTCATTCTCTCCTTTGATTAGCTTGATGTTCAAGATAACATCAGCCTCACCCAGATCCCTCATATCAAAGCTTTGGCACAGAAAAGTCTTGACCTCATTGATCATGTTAAGATTTGTTCCAAAAATAAGTATGTCATCAACATACAAGCACAGTATAACTTCCTGATCCCCACCATGGCGGTAGTACACACATTTATCAGCCTCATTGACTGAAAAGCCTGCTGCTAGAAGTGTTGAATCAAATTTCTCATGCCACTGTTTAGGAGCTTGTTTTAGACCATACAAAGACTTCAACAACTTACACACCTTGTCTTCTTAACCCTTTATTACAAATCCATCTGGCTGATCCATATAGATTTCCTCATCCAACTCTCCATTAAGGAAAGTTGTCTTAACGTCTATCTGATGAATGATACGACTATGTGAGGCAGCCAGAGCAAGTAATACATGAATAGTAGTCAATCTAGCAACAGGTGAATAAGTGTCAAAGAAGTCTTCGCCTTCTTTCTGAGTATAACCCTTAGCCACAAGCCGAGCCTTATACTTGTCAATAGTACCATCAGGCTTAAGCTTTTTCTTGAACACCTATTTACAACCCACAGGTTTGCAACCATATGGCCTGTCGACAACTTCCTAAGTTCCATTAGAAAGAATAAAGTCCATCTCACTGTGGACAACTTCTTTCTAGTCATCTGCATCAGGAGATGCATATGCCTCTGAAATGGTTCTCGGAGTGTCATCCACAAGATAAACAGTGAAATCGTCACCAAAAGACTTTGCAGTCCTTTGTCTCTTGCTCCTCCTAGGAGCTTCACTATCAATCTCCTCATGAATTGGTTCAAGTGTTTGTTCAACATGATCAGAAAATGCACTAGGTTCAGGAGTAGTTTCAGCAATCATATCAGAAGATAACCTAGACCTTCTATGTAAATCTTTTATAGGAAATATGTTCTCAAAGAAAGTAACATCACGAGACTCCATTAATGAATTAACATGAACATCAGGTACATCTGATTTAACCACTAAAATCTATAGGCAATGCTATGATGAGCATATCCAAGAAAAATACAATCCACAATTTTAGGTCCCAACTTACGCTTCTTGTTAATTGGCACATTAACTTTGGCCAAACAACCTCATGTGTGTAAGTAAGAGAGCAATGGCTTTCTACCAATCCATTTCTCATATGGAGTCTTCTCCTTATTCTTTATGTGAACTCTATTTAGGACATGACATGATGTCAGTAAAGCCTTCCCCCACCATGCCTTAGATAATCCAGCCGTGTCTAACATGGAATTAACCAAGTCAGTCAAGGTGCGATTCATTCTTTCGGTAACTCCGTTTGATTGGGGCGAATAGGGAGGCGTCCTCTCATGTATCATACCATGTTCTGCACAGAATAAGTCAAACTCATTTAAGAAATACTCGCCACCACGATCGGACCTAATTCTTTTGATCTTTTTCTCTAGTTGAGTTTTAACTTTAGCCTTATAAATTTTAAAGTAGTTTAGGGTCTCATCTTTCGTTTTTAACAAATAAACATAGCAATATCTAGTCGCATCATCAATCAAAGTCATAAAATATTTTTTCCACCCTCAGTCAATATACCATTCATTTCACAAAGATCTAAATGTATAAGTTCTAGTGGTGCCAAGTGTCTCTCCTCTGCAGCCTTGTGAGGCTTTCGAGATTGTTTAGATTGCACATAACTTGAGCACTTAGAACCTTTGACAATGGAAAGATTCAGAATTAAATTCAAACTGGATAGTCGAGACATAGAACCAAAATTTAGATGACATAAACGTGAATGCCAAATACTAGCATCACTCTCATTAACACCATCACAAATATAGTTCACAGACTTATTGCAATAATCTGAAAGGGAAAAGCGGAACAAGCCTCCGTACTCATAGCCTTTATTAATAAATTGTCCACTCTTAGACACAGTAACTTTATTCAACTCTAGCACTACCTTAAAACCATCCCTACACAAAAGGGAGCCCCACTAACGAGATTCTTCTTGATAGAAGGGACATGTTATACGTTCTTCAATTGGACAATCTTCCCCGAAGTGAACTTCAGCTCGACCGTGCCAACACCATGAACAGAAGCATGTGACCCATTCCTCATTAGGATAGAGGAATCCCGAGCAACCTGGTAAGAAGTAAACAAAGAGGTATCAGCAAAAACATGAACATTAGCACCAGTATCAAGTCACCAATAAGTAGATTGAAATATAGAAAAAACATATGGTAAATTATCGTATCCACTATTTTCTCCAGCACTGGTCACCATGTTTGCAGACTTCTGCAGTGGAGGCTTCCTTACTTTGCGTTCTAAACATTTCTTTGTCCAATGCTTATTAGAACCACAAACAAATCATGCTCTCTTCTCCTTGTTCTTCTTCTTGAAGGTAGTGGTCTGCTTAGACTTATTGTTCTTGCCCTTGCCCTTACCACCACTGCCATGAGACTGTTGTGGTTGATGCACCATATTGGCAATAGTGTTTCCCTCATTGACTTTAGAACGT
This sequence comes from Eleusine coracana subsp. coracana, assembly GCA_032690845.1. Taxonomy (NCBI): domain Eukaryota; kingdom Viridiplantae; phylum Streptophyta; class Magnoliopsida; order Poales; family Poaceae; genus Eleusine; species Eleusine coracana. Next base: position 7,252,496 of record CM064430.1, read on the forward strand.
ACATCCTTCTCACGAGCTTTCTCCTCAACATCAAGAGATGCGATCAAATCTGAGACAGATATGTTCGTCCTCTTGTGTTTAAGAGTAGTGGCAAAATCTTTTCAAGTTGGAGACAATTTGACAATAATGTCCCCAGCCACAAGCTTCTCAGGTACGACGATCTTAAGCAATTCGAGTTCCTTCATAATGCACTGTATCTCATGAGCCTGCGCGACGATAGATTTGCCATCTACCATCTTGAAGTCATGGTACTGCTCAATAACATACAGTTCAGTGCCAGCATCTGAACCACCATAGTCAGTGATCAGAGCGTCCCATATATCCTTTGGGACTGTATGATGGATGTAGACGTCCTGAAGACGATCTACCAAAACTCTAATAACAGCGCCCAAAAATATTATGTTGGCTTCACTGTAGGCCTTTCCCTGATCTGCAGTGAGATCGCCTTCAGGTTTACCAGTGAACACCCAGAACACATTCATGGTTGTAATCCACAGAGTGACTTTCACTTGCCATCTTTTTAAGTGCACGCCAGTGAATCTCTCTGGCCTCAGTGCATCGATAAATCCAGCCATAAAACTAAAGTGCCTACAATAAGGTTTTTGGACTGTTGGATAAATTAGCACTTTTAGTTTTATTTTAATCCAGAAATAAATCATAAGTATGATTAACAGATTGTATATTAAATTAGACAAGTCTAAGCAAAATGTAGACAGGTCTATAAAGCCAGACAAAAGCACAGCATCTACCATACTAGCAACATCCATCATAGATAAATAGACTATAAAAGCTAGTATGGAAGACATGATTTGATATGAGAGTACGTACGTTTCCTTCTGGCTTGGGTAGAGAAGGCAGCGACGACGTGCAGCACCGTCACGTTGTTGGCGACGACGGCTGAGACCGACTTGACAACGAGAAAGATGAGCCGTGGTGACGAGCTTGATGAAGACGAGGAAGCGATCGAGCAGTTGCGTTGAGCGCTTCCCAAAAACCTTATTCGTCCTCTCCTGATGCAAGATCATAGAGGACGACAGTTCTGGAGACCTTCTCTCCCGTTCACCGGTGCACGCCGACAATCGGGATGTAGAAGTCTTGACAGCGCAACAGTAGAGAGAGGCAAAACCCTAGACGATTGCGTGATATAATTTATGGCGGTACCCATACGTATTTATAGGGAGGAACCACTAGGGTTGAGAGTCCCACAACCGAGTCGGTTACCATATTAATACGTCGATTTCCATAACTAAATATAAGGAATACGCAGCAAAAAGAAAGTGCAAAAGGAAGCCGCCCCCCCGTAAGGCAAGGGACCGAATTTCAGTGGACCATTCACGTAGGGCCGCGCCCATCGCCCCGTCCCGCCTGGCCTAGCCCGGCGAGGCGAGCGAGTGCGCGCGTGTGTTCTTCCTTCCTCCCATCCACACACTAGCAAGAGATGCTAGAGCAACCAACCTTATAAGTTGAACTCCCTCCACCTCCACTAGCAATGTCCGACTAAACCTTTGCACTCCCACCACTCATGAATGAGCCTTTGAGATTTTCAGTAATTATTGTTATTATTAATAGGCCAAGCCCATATAATTCCAACAGTAATAATGAGTGTGATATATACTTATGTAGCACCCGGGTAAATCTAATAAGTGGAGTCATATGATTGATCCACTCTATAAAATTGTCGTATATATGTCACATCATAGGTGGATATTTGTCTATGCACTCCTAAAAAAATTACTCTTACACTAGTACTTTAAATTTAGTACTTTATAGCAAGGTTTTTTTAATACCACAGAGAACCATGGTTATAGAAACTGCAGAGTTCCTATTGATCAGTCGAAGCAGGAAGAAGTGGCAATAGTAGGTTAGGGTTGTCAGGGTAGGGAATTTTATGCTGCCAGACTTAGAAAAGGGCTTGAGGGAGGGAGGCAGGCCCGACGATGGTGGTGGGAGAGGCAACAGAGGCAGAGGCAGCACAGGCGTGGCCTCGTAGGTGAAGGAGGCCGATGGTTGGGCCAGGCCAAGATGGGAGAGCTCGATTTGGACGGGTTAGCGTGACGGGTAAAGAAGTTGCCACTAGTACAAAAGCATCCTATAGTGATGGTGGAAAAGGAACTACAGTGGCGGGTATGAGCCATGCCACTAAGTCCCTGCCACTGGGATTGGAAGAAAAAAAAACAGTGGCGATAAAAAAAAAGCCGAGCTTGTACGGGCCAAGCCCAGCACCAAACCCTAACTAGCTAGCTGTGTCGCGCGATGCCACCACCATACCGTGCCTGGAGCTGCGCGCCGCCGCCGCCGTTGTCGTTATTGTTGCCTCTCCGCGTGGGGAGGCCACCAAATCTGGCGCCTCCCAACCTCAAGGCCGCCGGATCCATGCGAGGGTAGGGGAGGCGATGGCAGCGCCCACGCGCACGCTCGGAAGAGGAGGAAACGACGATGGAGCCCGCACACGCTTTGGGTGGAGGAGGAGAGGCGATGACGAGGGGGGGGGGGGGGAGGAGGAGGAGGAGGCGGCCTGGTGCACGCGTGCTTGTTGGAGTAGGAGGCGACGATGACGCCTACTCATGCGCTCGGGGGAGAAGGAGGGGACAACACCCACGAGAGAGAGAGAGAGAGTTGTTTGGTTGAAGACGCTGACTTATCCATTGGATGAGCATCCAACAGCCAGCATTCGTCAACTGAAGGAGGGATCAGATTTCAATCGTTTGAAAATTAGCATCTCCTACAACCTTGTGCAGTTAACCTCAGAAATATCATAGCATCTAAGCAGGCCCTAAGTTTTTCTTTCGATGCAGGAACACGTCGGAAATGTTTATTGTGCAGCTGCTCTCTTGCACCCTCCACTTGTGTGATGCCGCCAGGCGCCAGATATACATTTCCTATATTTTGTGGCTGCTGGACTAGGAGAAGCAAATTCGAGATGCAGTTTGTGCCACACTCCATCATCGATAACGAATATTCCAACGTTGTGCTGTTACGTATTTTTATTTTCTTGACGAAGACATAGACCACATTTATTGACTTGACTTTTAAATGATACATCGAACTTCAGTACCGTGTTGTTGTGGTCCTTTATTTTTATTTACTGTTCATCCCATTGAAGAAGATGCAAGTATAGTTTGAACTTTTGGAGTATTATATATCTACAAATGGACCAATGCTCAACTAACGGCAGCTTGGCCATTGACCGCTAACGTGGTTCAGCCAATCAAGTATTGCTAATAATTGTCAGAGAGTCGTGTGTTGGTTACTTGGTTTGGTACGTTGTCCAAACTCTAGTGCCTAGTGGCGATCTCTTCTTAGCCCAGGCAAGTGTGGGCTGTTTTGTTCGGGCTGCTTTGTAGTTGGTGGGTTTGCTATATACACAATATTGTTGCAAATCTTGAGCTGTCAAATTAATGCTTCTGGGTCAAGAACGCATGAAAATAGTAGTTCGCAAGTGACGTTTGATGACACAGAAAGGGAGAACATGGACCCCCGGTACTCAATATAATTTAATTTTAACATAAAGTATATATCCTATGCAGAGAGTTATCATAATTTTGTAGTTGTACAATATAATGTTCATGCTAATTATATATAAACATTTTCTTAAGGGAGACATCATCTTTTAAGGATATTTTATTAGAATATTAGACATTAATCTACATATATTAATCCAGAAATTAAGGAGATAAAGCATGAACATGACTACAAAAAATACAATGATCAAAATAAACTAGCATAACCATTATCATGCCTAATCTATTAATTAAAGGCAGAACAAAAAAGAGAGATCGATTACCATGCCTAATCTATTAATTAAAGGCAGAACCAAAAAGTGAGATAAGAAGAATATAACATACTGAGTAGGAGGAGGGATGAGAATTGCTGAGGATGCCACCACCATCTCCATTTTCTTGACCAGGCATCATAAAGTAATCGAAGTAATCGTTTGCTTGATGAAGACAATGTAGCTGTTCACCACAAAAGCGTGCAGTCGTGTTGTGCGCTCCCTAAAAATCTTATTGCCCTTCTATCTCGATGCAATAACACAAGAGCATCGAGGTTCCGGAAGCCTTTCCCTCCTACTGTCTGTGCATGTAGACGTCAGGATAAAGATGTTTGTCTTACAACTATTGGTGTGTGAGAAAGAATGAGAGAAGAGAGTTGTATTATTATTCTGAGTGTGTCTCTCCAAGAAGGCATTGCTAGCTTTATATAGATGCTAGAATATGAAAATGAAGCACCTCAATTAAACTTTCATGCATGGTAACTCTTAGGAGATGAAACAAATAGTTATCATAATTGTGGAGCATTCTCTCACACAGAGCAACTATTAGAAGATAAAACAAAAAGTCATCATAATATAACACTCTTACAATTCTCAAACAAGATTTGGAAATTGCAGATTTATGTGTCACTACCCATTAAATCCAACATTTTTGAATGCATGCTATTTTGTCGGATTGTATTTGCATCAATGTCAAATAGATTATACATCAATTTGACCACTCAGTCAAACGCAACCATGCATTCTAAAGTTAAAAATTAAATTTTATTTTCGTAGGTCCAAAGCTTTTAGTATTCCTAGACCCTAACTTTGTATGCATGGGCTATAGCTAGCATTATTTTTTTTTAGAGAAACGGCACTACGGCACAGCCTTCAGGAGGCAATTGCGGGAAGGTCGAACGCCCGCCGGCTGGGGACGCGTCCATGCGTCTTCACCACCGGGCCACAGGCCCGTCCGCCTAGCTACCATTAATTAAGCGTGTTGGCGATTAAAAGGACAACTTAATCAATTACCATTAAGCAACCAATTAGTGGTTCATTTTTTTATTGCGAATGATCATAATACATATGTAATACATGTATTAACAGGATAAATTGACCGGTTAATCGAACTGATATAATTCTATATTCGGTTTGCTTCGGCTAACAGGTCGGTTTCACTAACCGATCGGGACCAATTTCTCGGTTAACTGGGTTAACTAGCCGGTTATTCCCGGTTATGTAAACCCTCATTTAGACCTTGACAAAGAATTAAAATTGGCTACGCGTAAGAATTGGACTCGGCAGCTCATTATATCCTGAGTTAAATATATCACACTATTATTCTTTTTAGTTATGAATTTATGTTAAATAAAAAAAGGATCAGGTGTTGTTAAATACGAGAATTAGCTGCAGTCACGAGATTTCACCATCGGCGGCAGCAAGGGCCACCTGGAGCTGCACTCATTGCCGGATTCTCCATGCGCTGCCCTCATGGCATCATGAATCAAATGTAATTTTCATTGATCGAGAGCTAACAGCCATGGGCACGTACAACAGGAAAATAAAATATTTTATATTCCTAATCAGTCACGATTGCTAATCTCCTGAGCAGCTTCGGTGGAGTGCAAGATACAATATTTGTATATGATCAAACTCATATATATAAATCGGACTCACGTGAACTCACAACAAACTAATAAAATACTAATATGTAAAAGCAACACAAGTAACACCAAAGTCAACATTAAGGTAAAGCAACATCAATGATGATCTCACCTAAATTAGTAATAGAGATTACACTACCACAAAAAGGCATTTTAGCGGTGGCATAAAAAATATTGTAGCGGCGGGTATAAAGAAATCCGCCACTACATTAGCGGCGGTTTCCATTATCAACCACCAGTTACAGTTGATAATGTCAACCACAACTAAAAATCAATTTTTAGCAACAGTTGACAATATCAACCACAACTACAAATAATGTGTTCCATATCAGTGATCCTATAAAAAATTCCTATACCAATAAGCCTTCAGCACCCGGATCTTTGCTTTTCTTTATCTCTCTCGATCCCCATCTCGCTCCTGTCTCTCTCTCACTCACGCCCGCATCCTCTCTCTCCCTCCTCTCCCTCTCACGTACAGGCGCTTGACGGTGGCGACCAGGGGCGCAACGGTCAGGCGCTTGATGGCACGGCCACCAGGGCTCGACTGCGTGGCTGCCAGGCATCGACGGCGCCCCTCTCTCTCTCTCTCTCTCCTCTGAGCTCCTGCCCACCGGGACGGAGGTGCGGCAGCGGCTCTGGATATGGAGCCCCCCGCGCGCCGCGGCTGCGACGACTCTGGATCTAGATCCCGCGCGCGCGGCAGCGGCGAGTGCTCTGGATCTGGAGCCCGCGCGTGGCGGCGGCGGCTCTGGTGGACCGAGCGTGGAGGTGGGCCGAGTGTGGCGCGCAATGGCAGTGGCTCAGGAGGGCAGAGCACGGAAGCGGGCCGAGCGTGGCGACCGGCGGGCCGAGCGCGATGGCAGACGACCGACGTGTCGACAGACGGTGGAGGCGATGCCGGGTCGAGCACGCTAGCGGGTTGGGTGTGGGTTCTTTTTTTTTCAGTGGCGGGTTATTTGTCTCTAAGACGACCCGCCGCAACAAACACTTCTTTTTAGCGGCGTTTGCGTAGCGACGGGTAGGTAAGCCTGTCGTTATAGTGCTTTATGAACCGTCGCTATAAGTGATTTTTGTGGTAGTGTTAGATTTCATAAATAATCGATATGCATCCTTTGTTGCTAAAATAATATGAAGTAAATGTTTAGGCGTATTGTAAATTGGAGAAGCCCTTCGCGCCGGCTGATTGGAGCCATGGTGGCTGATCTTTACCATGCCACCTACGGGAAACCACTCTTCCGCCTTACTGCTAGCCGATGAAAGCCATTTAATCTTTGTTGCTTGTCAAGGAAAACCGTTTTATTTGTCGCCCTTGTTGCTGCGAGTGGTCACCAATCAACGTCCCTTGTCTTTCGTCTTTTCGTTGCTGCTCATGATTTGGTTGTAAATTTAAAGAAATAATACAATATTATAAAAAAACTCCTTAGAGGCCGTATCAAAATTCACGTAGTGAGGTGATTAAAGAAGTCCCCTGCTACAGTGATAAAATAATTTTTAACAATGGATTTTTAGGGACAAATCATATTATAATCCATCTCTTGAAGATAATTTTTAGAGGCAGGTCGTAATATGATCTGCCTACCCGCTTACACTACCGGAATTCCCCGAAATGCAGTGCCGCAGGCACTTGGCAAAATATTGTTTCCCCTAGGCATATTATATGCCAATGGTAGCCGTCGGCATCCGCGACTCGGCACCCGCATAGCCGGCAACTACCTAGTTGCCGAGTGTCACAAGTCGAGCACTCGGCAACTAGGTCCCCGAGGGTCTGCTCGGGCACTCGGCATAAAAAAGCGACGTGATGGAGAGGTGGCGACGACGGCCTAGATACCGAGTGCCTGGGGACATGGCACTCGGCATACATGCCCTAGATGCCGATGCCCAGAAATGTGGCACTCGACATACCTGTCCTAGATGCCGAGAGCCCGAGTACGTGGCACTCGGCATACCTGTCCTAGATGACGAGTGCCGGCTTTACCACTCGAAAAATACACGCCCCGGTTGCCAGAAAATGGCACCTTTGCCGAGTGTTAATGTCAGGCACTCGGTAAAGGTGCTGAATTACAACAGATTTTTTATTTATTTATTCTAGCCATAGACAAAAAAAATCATAATAATTATATATATCATCACAAAGATATCATTTATACCTCAAATGCATATCCATGAAATATCACAGGCATCATGATTGTTAATCCATAAATTATAACATCACAAGCATCCATAAGTTGGTCCTCAAGTCCTCAAACACACCACATTTGATCCTCAAGTCCACCAACACACCACATCACAAGTGATACTCAAACGATAACAATTCGGTCCTCAAGACCACAAACAAACACACCACGTCGTAAATGCTAAAGTATTAGAAACAGTCACCATTGTCGCCATTGCTGTGGGGATAAGTCCTGATCCTATGGATTGGGGCAAGGATTGGGATCGTTCGATGCCCACGGTTGACCCTGTACAAAGGAGAAGATTGCATGTGTGACTATAGTTAGTGACAAGTATAGGAAGTGTTGCTTAAAGTATAATTTGATGATAAGTATAATAAATATTGCAAAAAGCATATAGTTTGGTTATAAGTATATGAAATATTGCTAAAAATATGGTTTGGCCTAAATAAGTAAAGTTTGCTCTAAAGTAAAGTTTGGTCACTAGATAGAAAATGATAGTGTAAAGTGACAAGATAAGTAAATTCACTCACAGGAGTACTCGCAGGAGGAGGTGGAGTATATATCATCGGTGGGATAGGCTGACCCATTTTCTCGCCCAGACTATGCATCCAGCAACACATGTCCTCCACCCTCTGCCGGTCAGCTGCAATCGCTTGTTGATCAACCTCAATCTGTTGTTGGGCAGCTTGCACCCTTTGTCGGTCGGCTTCGACTGCCACTCTTTGGGCTAGCATGTTCGGTTCAATCTCCTCCTGTCGTAGCCTCTCTTGTTCTAGCTGGGCCTACAATATTTGTCCCGAATGTTATAATGGAGAACCAACGTTGTCAAAATAAATGACGACAAATAAAACTGAAATATACCCGAAGCGCCTCCATCTGAGCGTGTGTAGTGGTCGGCCGGGAGCGTATAGCGGGGCTCGAGCTCGTGCTCCTCGCTCGGATCTGGGAGAGAGAGGGTGTACTGGCCGTGTCGATGGTGCTGTCACAAATCCAGTAACGCATGTGCTTCTTGCCTGCTCCCACCCTCATGACGATCTCTGCATCAAGGTTCTCCACACTTGGATCGTACTCGGGCCCATGGACCTCCCATGCCATGGACGTGTACTCACTGAGACGGCTGTGGATACTCGCATTGCTGTAGGCCTCTAGCAGGTCCTCTGGGTTGTAGTTGACGTCGAACGTCGCCTTGCCCTTGTGGGCCATAGCCCATGCCTTGAACTGGCCACAAGCCTGACCACCATGTGAGTCGGACTACAAAACAAAAGATTAAAATGATTAGAAGTTATGTAGTATTGAGGGTTGAGCAAGATGGTTAGAATGTATGTAGTATTAAGATTTGAATGAAGAACTGAATTTACGTACCCATCTAGACGCATACTCGCTGAGGGTGAGGCTCCCTTTATGGTGGGGTGCACCTTGCATCATCAGCCTACGCTCCCAGCAAGCATTGTGCTGCTCCTCCCACTGGGGGTCAACCCACTTAGCCACCATACGCTCCTAGCACTGAAGATTTTGAGCAAGCCACCACGCAGGCACCTATGTCTCATGAAGTGTGAGTCACAAAATAGAAGTACAAAATCTCAAATGCATAAGTGTGAACCTTTTATAGTTACCTGCAGGTATTATTCTCGGGTGAGGTTCATAGTTCTTGCCTGCCCTTTCTTGATCATCACTTTAAGAAATTGGGCGTTGTAGTCCACAATCGCCTGGATGCGCGCCTCGTAATGCATGGCCTTCACCAGTTATGACATCCTCTGCGAATCAGAACATTCGCCTAGTCCTCATATCCTGGCTCGCATCTGAAGAAATCCTACATACAAATGAGATGTATCATGTCATTAATTCAACAATGTTCAAATAATAACATGTATTAAACAATGTAGTACAAACATATTGCAAGGATCATGACCATTGAGGTCACCCCAAGATATGATATTTTGGTGATGAATGACAAACATGAAATATGACTAATGTCTACACGAGTATTGTTCGTGTAGGAAACGTTTTCTATCTTATGATGATTATCGACGGCGTCGTTGGCAATGGATGATAATGGCCACAAGCATGGAGGCTTGTGAACTTGATGGAGTCCAAGGGTTGATGGAGATGGATCAAAGCAGAGAACAAGCTATGGTGCAAGTGTTTGAAATACTTGTCTAGTTGTTAGAGCTTTGAGTCCATAGGAAAAATCGGACTATCAAGGGGGTCTAGGTCATTCTCTTAGGTCATGTCTAGTCGGTGATGTGCAAGGTTGCTCGGTGAAATCACATGCACTAGGTGACAGCGGAGAAGCCAAGGAGCCGTTCGGAGAAGCCGGGAAATGAAGTCAAGCGAGGATGATAAGTTTTAGCTTCTGGACATAGAGACCGGACAGAGGGGTCAGTGGAGACCGGACTGTACAGTCACTATGGGGAGTTGTCCATGACTTAGAGCGAGAAGAAGGAAGTCTGTCAGCAGGAGAGTCTATACAGACCGGACGGTCCGGTCAGTAGGAGTGCAGGAATGGAAGAAGAAGCTTCGGCACAGAATGTTTCTGGACTCGAGAGAGAAACGGACCGGACGGTCTGGTCTAGTGACCGGACAATCCGGTCAGTATAGGAAAATTGTCTGGACATAGCAGCCAACGGTTCTGGGAACCGTTATCAGAGTGACCGGATGGTCCGGTCAGGCAGTGACCGGACAGTCCGGTCTGGATGTCTAGAAAGATAATTTTGTGGAGCAACGGCTAGTTTGAGGTTGAGAGCCTATATAACTTTGTTGTTCTGGTCTTTGGAGACCTCTCTTGGCCAGTGGAATACCTGAGAGCATTTGGTAAGGTCGAAGAGGAAAAGAGGAGAGCACTAAGAGGAGATATTGCATATCTTGAGAGTGCTAGTGAGAGTAACTTGAGCATCTTGCACATGTAAGGCTAGGGTGTCTTTGAGGGTGTGATCTAGATTGTTACACTTGGTCCATGGTGAGACCAAGACCGGTTAGGTGTCGGTGATTGAGTCTATCGTGATTGGTTGTGAAGGCCATAACACATTTGTACACGGTTTGAGCCCGCCGTTGAAAGGGGCATCGCTAGTGAGCGTCTGTGTCGGCTCGGGGAGTCCGGAAAGTTTCATGGGAGACGAGCTTGTGCTTTATGCAGCGGTGACGCACACCGTGTCTTCACTCTAGGACTGATTGCGGGCTCGTGGGCGAGAACTCCACCTTGTGGCGGGAGGGACCGGGACTCCGGCGGGAGTGGTCCAACGAGGATTAGGGAAAGGCGCCATCCTTCCGAGACGTTGGGAAAAATCATGAGCCATCCCTTACTCTACTCCTCACTATGATGCTTTACTTTCCGCATTTACATATACCATGCTATTCATGCTCGTGTGTTTTTATTAGTCCTCTTTGTGATGAGGACATCACTCCTAAGGATACATGCAACACTCCTCCAATTCTGGACTTGCAAGGTCCAATGACTAGAGCTCGTGCACGACGACTAAATTTAGAGGTGAGCTCGTTCCTACGTTCTTCATTATACGTCACTTTTGAGAATGGTTTGCTACCTAATGATTATATTGTAAGTAGGAACTATGGAGAGGACCAGGAGATGATGGGAGAAGGAATTGGAGACATAGAGGACCAGCAAGGACATGGAAGCCAAGGTGGAGGCCCAACCAAAACCGACTTCGAGTCTGTTTTGGGGTTCAGGACCAGTCTGCACTAAAATGGATGCCCAGGACGCATACGGACTCGGATTTGACGTTTTACATATGCAGGAAAAGATAAGAAGAAGAACTTTCCAATGCCACCGGTCTCATACCAAAATTCATCTGGAGTCATCGGGAATCGTTGAAATAAGAGAGGGTCCAGAATCTATTTCGGTGCTGTGTCGCCTGTTTTTGGCCTTTGGGTTTTGTATCTAGTTGAGCCCAATTAGGAGCGCGTCCAGAGGGTCTTGCACGACCCTAGGGTCTTCATATACAGCCTCCACCGCACCATTAGGGTTCGGGTTTTGCTTAGATTATTCTGTTCATAACAGTTTTGTCGTCATCATGGTTTGTGAGACCCCAACTTCGTGAGATTCATAATACATCTGCAATTGTGTTGCATTCTTCTTTGTTCTTGCTTGTGTTCTTGATTCGCAGGCAGGGATTAGCCTTCTCGGTGAGGTCAATCATTTTAGGATGGTTGATAACCAGAGGAGACGTCGTGCTGCGATTGCAGGGTTTAGAACATGCTGTTCTGAAGCCGGATCGATTTGTGTGTCGCCTCCGACCAAATCAACGTATCCAGAACCTTTCAGAAGATCAGGATCCCTTGTCCACATCACTTTGACTATCTTGTAGACTTGCATGTTTTGGCTCCTTACTTGCTAGTAGTGTTTAAGCTTCCATAATTGATGACTAGCATGAGTAGGAGTTGCATTGGTGTGCTTGATCACTAGAAGTGCATAGGAGTTATATTTACTTGTGTGATCCATTAGTATGCATAGGGTGCCTTTCCTTTCGTAGGATTATATTGTTAGTGTGATCACCACAAGATTTGTGTAGGAGTTGCTTTGAGTGCTATCGGTGTTTAGTATTTGGTAAAATCGATTTATAGTGGTAGTTCCCGATTCACCCCCCCTCCCCCCCTCCTCGGTCACTACGATCCTTTCAAGTGGTATCAGAGACAAGTGCTCATTATAAGGCTTAACCGCCTTGAGTAGTGACCGTATTGAGTTGGGATGTCATCTCATTCGGGGCCGGGTCATGGCTGATGGAAGGATCGCTTTAAAAGCTACCTAAATGCCATGATCCCGGATGAGTTGATGGACACTACTGTGGACTTTGCCAATACCTTTACCGATGATCATGTGTATGAGGATTGTGATGATGGTGTGGATGTGCCTTGTACTAGTGAGTGCCTAGATTCTTCTAGCAATGACTTGAGATGTTGCTCTACTAGTGCGCCTAACATGATGATTGATAACGATGTGTCTCTTGATCTTGCTTGCTCTACTAGCATTGATGGTGATTGTGAGTCTTCTTTTGATCATGCTAGTAGTTCTCTTGTTGAGGAGTTCTTTGCTTTTCATGCTAATGATAATAAGGACTTACTTGATTCTCTTATTCGCTTGCGAGGTATTGTGGACAGGATTGGGGCGATTTCTTTCGAGCTTCCTAAAATCATGATAGTTGAGAAGATCCTCTCCTTGCTTCCGAATAGCAAGCTCTTCCACGTCACCCTTGACCTTCTCATGGAGAAGAGTCCCTCCGTAGAGGATGTGATTGAGCTGTTGTTCAAGGATGAGGAGATCACCGCGAGCATGGTGTGGAAGAAGACATCCAAGTCAAACCATAGAGCATCTTCAAGCAAAGGGAAAGAAGTAGCTTCAAACTCAAACTTCTTTGATCCCTCCACAAGGTTGTCTTGCAATGAATTCTACAACCACTTCGGAGCAAGACATTCATCGGGCGCTTCGTCAAGCTCTACCTCAAGTGTCATTCCTAGTTCTATTCCAAGCACCTTGGGTGGACCAAGCATTGGCGTAGGGGGAGAACCAATAGCAATGCTCGCTCGATCATTTGAGATGATCAATCTTGTGGCTTTGGCTCCGGCGCCTCCACCTATTGCACTCCCTCCACCACAAGATCATCTTCGACATCTTCGTCGAGCTCATCAACAAGATGTGCAATTCTTGTTGGATACTCTGGGACTTCTAAAGCATATAGGGTCTACAACTCAGCCATAGGATATGTGAAAGAATCCTATGATGTGCAATTTGATGAGACAAATGGGTCTCAAAAGGAGGATGAATTTTATGAAGTGAACATTGGAGATGAGCCTATGAGGGAAGCCTTGAGGAACATGCCCGTGGGTGAGGTTTTGCCCCACAAGGTCAATGATGGTTATACTAATGAGTCCTCTACTCCACCACCTCAACCTACCTCCTCCGAGATACAACAAACAACCCAAGATGCCACAAATACTCCCACAAGCTCCTCCCAAGACTCATTAAGAGTACATTCACCAAGTGATGAGGGATCCGAAGTGAGAAGTGAGCCACAAACCTCCCCACATATTTCACCACAAGCCACTTCTCCTAGCTCTTCATAAGATACCCTCCCATCCACCTCAAGCTCAAAGTCCAAAATGAGAAAGCATAAGAGTGACTCCTCCACCTATCTTAGGATACAAGACACTCATATATCAAGAGAGCAAACAATCCATGATGTACAAGACATTTCACCTAGAGCTTCTCCCACTCAAAGAAAACACCACCCTAGACCCAAGGCCATCAACAAAGATCATTCATAAGACTTGATCATTGGGAATCCATCTCGAGGAATAAAGACAAGGAGGAATCAATATAAGCCCTACTATGTGAGTGAAGAGAATGATGATGAGGCAAATGTTGAGATTGAGAACTTGTCCTTCATCTCTATGATTGAGCCCACTACCTTTGATGAAGCTATGGATGATCACAAGTGGGTTATTGCCATGCAAAAAGAGTTGAACAACTTCAAGAGGTGCAAAGTATGGAAATTGGTTGAGAGACCCAAGAATCATAATGTGGTTGGCACCAAGTGAATCTTCAAGAACAAGCAACATGAGAAAGGAGCAATTGTCAAGAACAAGGCTCGCCTAGTGGCTAAGGGATATTCTCAAGTGGCGGGGATTGACTTTGAAGAGACCTTTGCTCCCGTGATCCGTCTTGAAGCTATTCGAATCTTACTTGCCTATGCATCATAGAATGGCTTCAAGCTCTTTCAAATGGATGTCAAGAATGCTTTCTTGAATGGAGAGATCAATGAGAAAGTCTATGTGGAACAACCTCCGGGGTTTGAGGACCCAAAACATCCAAGACATGTATACAAATTGAAGAAAGCTCTCTATGGCCTCAAGCAAGCACCTAGGGCATGGTATGAACATTTGAGAAACTTCCTACTCAAAAATGGATTCACCATTGGAAGCATTGATAGCACCTTGTTCACGAGGCATGTTGGGAAGGATCTCTTTGTGTGCCAAATCTATGTGGATGATATCATCTATGGGTCAACCAATGAGAAGTTCAATGAAGAGTTTCGGAGATGATGGCTAGGGAATTTCAAATGTCAATGATTGGAGAGTTTTGGGAGATGATGGCTAGGGAATTCCAAATGTCAATGATTGGAGAGTTGCATGTATTCCTTGGATTCCAAGTCAAGCAATTAAGAGAGGGAAACTTCATCTATCAAGAGAAATATACTAAGGACCTTCTCAAGAGATTCAACATGGAGAATTGCAAGCCATTGCACACACCTATGGCTACTAGCAAACCCTTGGATGATGATGTGAAAGGAAAACCGGTGAACCATCAATTATTGGGTCCTTGCTCTATCTCACCGCTTCGAGACCGGACATCATGTTTAGTGTGTGCTTGTGTGCACGCTATCAAGCAAATCCAAAGGAGTCACACTTGAAGGCCGTGAAGAGAATAATGAGATACCTCAAGTACACACCTACCATGGGCTTATGGTATCCTAGAGGAACAAGCTTTGAGTTGCTTTGGTATTTGGATTCGGACTTCGCGGGTTGCAAAGTGAATAGGAAGAGTACATCGGGAGGTTGCCAATTTCTTGGAAGATCTCTAGTATCTTGGAGCTCAAAGAAGCAAAACTTGGTGGCTCTATCTACCGCCGAAGCGGAATATATGGCGGCGGGAGCATGTTGTACACAACTCCTTTACATACGGCAAACACTCTCGGACTATGGCCTCAACTATACTCAAATGCCACTATATTGTGATAGTGAGGCGACAATCAAGATGGCCCTCAAGACGGGAGATCATGGTCATACAGAGCACATTGAAGTGAGGCATCACTTCATAAGAGATCATGTTGATAAGAAGGACATCGAGTTGGTGAGCGTGCGAACTCATGAACAATTAGCATACGTCTTTACCAAGCCACTAGATGAGAAGACCTTCAAGAAGCTAAGGGGAGAACTCAATGTTCTCGACATCTCCAACTTCACATGAGTAACCCTTGAGCTTGTGCGTTGTAGATATGTATAGTGTTTTGTTTGTTCTTGTTTGTGCTTTTGTTTGTGCTTGTTTCTCTTCTTTTGTTGGTTGACTTCGGACCTTCTTGAGATACCGATGGACATGGGTTAAGCTTAGGAAGGTGGTTCATGGTGTACCTAAGGCTTTGAAGAATGGTCTATTGTGAGCAAGCTTGAGAAGGGAACAACTCGTTGTTAACACTTTGGTTTGTAGTGGTTCTCTCTCTTTTCTTTAGCATCGCATCATGCATTGTATACTTGTTGCATTTGCATCCTTTGCATTTATGCATCCTTGCATTATGATACTATACATGCTACCAAGCATGTATCTAGGGGGAGTTACTCATTTACAATGTGAGTACATGACTCTCTAGATGATCAAATAGTGATATTTGTGCTTTATGTCCATTGAGCCATGTTCAACCGAGCTCCGAGGTAAAATCTACTCGCGCGGCTCAAAGACAAGTGGCTCATACATTCCCACCTCTCTAATGACTAACCCTTGCAACTTTAAGAAAATATTTTGTTGAGTCATAAGTGTAGGGGGAGCTATGGTGGAACATAACTACAACCAAGGAGGAGCACCGTGAAAGGGGGAGTTATCCTAACTCTTGCCAATTATTTTATGCCTCTTGGTTTTGTTATGCTTTTGTGTGGT
This sequence comes from Eleusine coracana subsp. coracana, assembly GCA_032690845.1. Classification (NCBI taxonomy): domain Eukaryota; kingdom Viridiplantae; phylum Streptophyta; class Magnoliopsida; order Poales; family Poaceae; genus Eleusine; species Eleusine coracana. Next base: position 7,268,747 of record CM064430.1, read on the forward strand.
TTTTGGTGATAGGTGACAAAGGGGGAGAGAAAACATGAAGATCCAAAAGCCAAGTCGTCTAGGTCAAAGAGGGAGAAGAAACATGAAGACGGTCGATAACACAAAGGGAGAGGAGAATATGAAGATTCAAAAGCCAAGCCCATGAAGAGAAAAGACGTGAAGATTCGGGAAGATGGAACATGAAGATCACATCAACATGGAGAAGACGTGAAGATTCAGGAAGATGGAACATGGAGAAGAACAACGACGGTGCATGTCTATGGAAATATTATACAACTTCACAGACATGAGCATCTACGTCCTTGGTACGTGTCTACATCAACAAAAACGACTACCACGACACCAAGGCGGGCGCAATTTCAGCTCAAGATTGCAATCCAAGTGCGCTAAATAAGTGGGTAGTTCTCCCTCAACACCTAACACATCTCAAGGGGGAGACTACTTCCAAGGTAAGGACCAAGGTATGCCTTTCAATCTTTTCTTTTTCTTTGGTTCTTTCTTGCTCGTCCGTTTTGGATCATCATAAGTAGTGGTTGTCATCCATCACCAAAAAGGGGGAGATTGTAAGGATCATGACCATTAAGGTCACCCCAAGATATGATGTTTTGGTGATGAATGACAAACATGAAATGTGACTAATGTCTACACGAGTGTTGTTCGCGTAGGAAACCTTTTCTATCTTATGATGATTGTCGACGGCATCCTTGGCAATGGATGACAATGACCATAAGCATAGAAGCTTGTGAACTTGATGGAGCCCAAGGGTTGATAGAGATGGATCAAAGCGGAGAACAAGCTATGGTGTAAGTGTTTGGAACACTTGCCTAGTTGTTAGGGCTTTCAGTCCATAGGAAAAACCGGACTATCAAGAGGGTCTAGGTCATTCTCTTAGGTTATGTCTAGTCGGTGATGTGCAAGGTTGCTCGGTGAAATCACAGGCACTAGGTGACAGTGGAGAAGCCAAGGAGCCGTTCGGAGAGGCCGGGAAACAAAGTCAAGCGAGGACGACAAGTTTCAGTTTCTAGACATAGAGCCCGGATAGAGGGGTCAGTGGAGACCGGATTGCAAGGTCACTATGGGGAGTTGTCTAGGACTTAGAGCGAGAAGCAGGAAGTCTATCAGTAGGAGACTCTATACAGACTGGACGGTCCAATATGCTGATCGGACGGTCCGGTCAGGAGGAGTGCAGGAACGACAGAAGGAGCTTCGGCGCAGAATTTTTCTAGACTAGAGAGAGAAATAGACCAGATGATTCGGTCTAGTGACCGGACAGTCCGGTCAGTACAGGGAAATTGTCTAGATAGAGCAGCCAATGATTCTGGGAACCGTTATTAGAGTGACCGGACGGTCCGGTCAGGCAGTGCCCGGACAGTCCGGTCTAAATGTCCAGAAAGACAATTTCGTGGAGCAACGACTAGTTTGAGGTTGGAAACCTATATAACTTCGTTGCTGGGGTCTTGGAGACCTCTCTTGGCCAGTGGAATACCTGAGAGTATTTGGTAAGGTCCAATAGGAAAAGAGGAGAGCACTAGGAGGAGATATTGCATATCTTGAGAGTGCTAGTGAGAGTAACTTGAGCATCTTGCACATCTAAGGCTAGGGTGTCCTTGAGGGTGTGATCTAGATTGTTACTCTTGGTCTATGGTGAGACCTAGACCGGTTAGGTGTCGGTGATCAAGCCTATCGTGATCGGTTGTGAAGGTCGTCACATGTTTGTACATGGTTTGAGCCCGCCGTTAAAAGGGGCATCGCTAGTGAGCGCCCGTGTCGGCTCAGGGAGTCCGGCAAGTTCTCGAGGGATGCGAGCTTGTGCTTTGTACAGCGGTGACGCACACCATGTCTTCACTCTAGGAGTGATTGTGGGCTCGTGGGCGAGAACTCCACTTGGTGGTGAGAGGGACCGGGACTCCGGTGAGAGTGGTCCAACGAGGATTAGGGGAAGGCGCCATCCTTCCGAGACCTTTGGAAATATCATGAGCCACCCCTTACTCTACTCTTCATTATAATGCTTTACTTTCCACATTTACATACCCTGCTATTCATGCTTGTGTGTTCTATTAGTCCTCTTTGACTATCTTGTAGACTTGCATATTCAGGCTTATTACTTGCTAGTAGTGTTTAAGCTTCTGCAATTGATGACTAGCATGAGTAGGAGTTGCATTGGTGTGCTTGATCACTAGAAGTGCATAGGAGTTGTATTGACTTGTGTGATCCACTAGTATGCATAGGGTGCCTTTCCTTTCATAGGATTATATTGTTAGTGTGATCACCACTACATTTGTGTAGGAGTTGCTTTGAGTACCATCGGTGTTTAGTATCTGGTAAAATCGGTTCATAGTGGTAGTTCTCGATTCACCCCCCCTCTCGGTCACTATGATCCTTTCACATATCTCTCTTGCCGACGACTGTGAACCCCCTGCCTCCTCCTCCTCCTCCCCGTCCTTGTCCTCGATGTCCTCCTCCTCCTCCTCCTCCTGCTCTGTCCCCTGCCTCTCCTCCTCCTCCATCCCTTGCCTCTCCTCCTCCTCCGTCTCCTCCTCCTCTGACGACGATGATGACGCAGGTACCAATGACGGCGACCTTGCTCCAACTCTGCCTCCACCCCTGGTTCCACCTTTTCCTCCACCTGCACGTCCACCTCTCATTGGTGCCTTGCCTCCAGCTTTTCGTTTACCCCTCCTGGACCCCTCAGGTTCCTCGGACCTGCCTCGTGGGTAAAACGACGACAAGGACCTCTACGGCCCGATTACATTTACTTACGATCTTCCATCCTTGAACATATCACAGAGTACTATAAAAACCAATGAAATGGCTAGACGATGCCTATACTATCTAGTAGGTGAGGATAGGTCATAATCCCACCCGAAGATGCGTACATGTGGATAGTTTCCATGGTCTCCTCTGATTCGAGACAGAATTTTGGCAGCACCTCCCTACTATTCTCCAAATTCACGTCCTATAAAGGAGATTGTGTATCCAGAGAACAACAAGGAGATGCTACCCAAACTCTATCTCGGATCAGAAGAGACCATGGAAACTAACCACATCTATGTATCCTCCGGCTGTCCAAAAAACATGGACAATTCAAAAAAGATATGATGATAAATATGCAAAGGTCTGCATATTTGCAATCGTATCTCTTCCGAACAGGAAACGTCTAAGTTTATGTTATGTTACTTACTACTAGAATGCAATGCAGGAAAGACAAGTAATCTGGAAGTGCATACCTACTAGCTCGGCGACGGCCGTGGCAGTGAAGGACGGAGCGTCAGGCGGCGGTGAATCTGGGTCGCCAACTATACCAAAACCGTCCACGTCCTTGAGCGTCACAGCCTTCCTTCCCCTGCACACGTAATTTGGTGAAACCAATGCATTATATTTGTAACATGCTAGTTAAAATGGAACTAGGCAAACTTTGCATTTTACTGTGAGTCCTAGTGGTAGTTGAAGGCATGCATGTAATGGCAGAAAGCAATAGTAGCATTTTCCTTTGGTTCTAGAAATTGGAACATGTGGTAGCCGATAGTGGCTGAAAGCAATAGCGACGTAATGGCAGAAAGTCATGGCTCACATTGGACCACTAGAAATTTGTTCTGGTCTATTCACATAGGAGTCATCCATCAGTCATCAAGTAGCACCATACCGATTGGATTTGACATTAGGTGATGTTTCTTTGCTGTTTTTAGTACTAAGCAAGTGCAGGAATAATAATCAATCAGAGAGATCATGAAAAGGGAGACTAGATACAAGTACTTGCAGTGCCAAAATTAAATGATTGATAAGCTATTGAACAAGTCCAGTTTAGTGAAACAGAGCAAAATGAACAAGTCCAGTTTCACTTCAGAGTCTAATTCCATTGCTACCACCTAGTTACAGTAAGTTTTCATTAGCTTTGATCAGAGATACCGAAAGCAACAAATCAAATAACAAAGTTATTCTATCAGCACTTGAATTAACATATCTAATTTAATTAACATATCTAATTTGATTCAACAGTTCAAAGCCCTGTTTCCACGTTCTTATCAAACTGACCTGCTTGTTTAGAGGAGGAAAAGGGAAGAGGACGGATGGGAAGGGGGAGGGAAGTGAGAAGAGAAGGATTGACGCACCTGACCTGACTCACTGGTTGTCACCGACAGTGTTCGTCGAAGATCTGACAGGAGATAGGGGGAGGCAACGACACAACCAGGAGAGAGAATGGGAGGAAGCCAGGAAAGGGTCGCGCTCCGATGGAGATCTCAGCCTTCACGACTTCGGCAGACGTGGGTGAGGCGCGGCGGTGCGGGTGGGTGAGGCACGTTGGCGCGGGTGGGCGAGGCACGGCGGCGCGGGAGGGTGAGGCACGGTGGCGGCACGGGAGGGTGAGGCGCGGCGGCGCGGGTGGGGGAGGTGCGGCGGCGCAGAAGGGCGAGGCGCGGCGACGCGGGTGGGTGAGGTGCGGCGCGGCGATGGGCGTCACAACAAGGGCGAGGCGCGGTGGCGACGCGGGAGGGTGAGGCGCGGTGCGGGTCAAATGGAGTAGGAAAGAGAGCTGCGGGGGGAGAGGTGTAACAAGCTAAGGGAGGAGAGATATGCCGAGTGTCCCGATCCAGGACACTCGGCATATATAGATATGTCGAGTGTCGAGATCTAGGACACTCGGCATAAAAAAGATATGCCGAGGGCCAGCTCACGACAACAATTCAATTTTCAGACCAACAATTTTTTATGTATTAAATATTTTTGAATACAAAAGTTTGACAATAATTCAAAAAAGACATACTATAATCACTTATCAGTAGAAATTTGAGTATTGAATGAAAAAATCCATTATTTGATATAGTTAAAGCCCTAATTTAATTTAATTCATTTCAAACTCGATCTTTAAAAAACTAATAATTATCATATGGAACAAAAAATGATCAAATTTTGATAGAACTCATTGTGTATGATCTTATGCCTATATAAAAAGAATCAAAGGTAAATTTAGAGTCAAAGATGAATTTGATTTGAAAACCTAGTCGCTTACCTTCAATTAATAGAATCTTCAACCAAGTTTGTTCGATTTGTGAATAACATTCGTGACAATTTTTTTGAAACTTTCTCTAATTTTTACTACAGTGTCCCTATAAGATGTCATGATGTCATGCCAAGTTTGATGATCTTTAGACATCATATGCTTTTTTATATAATTTAAATAGAATTAGATAACATGTTCATGCTCATATTTCGTAAATAAGATGTATGAAATATTGTTTCGTTTTCATGCATAGGACTTAAATTGGACTTAGTAACCTAGATATCATTTTTTTTCTTTCACTATATTTCATTATTTTAAATAGATGTAGTCCAAATTTGATTTTTAACAAAAATTACATTTGAACAAAAAAATTGATAGAATATAGAAAACAGGGCAATATAAATACCATACTTTGATATTGATTATCATATATTATACTACTGAAAAGAGAATAGAAAAGTGATGTTTGGAACATTTTTTTTTCATAGTTGCCGAGTGTCAGATTTAGACACTCGGCATATAGGCCTATTTGCCGAGAGCCTCTGGAAGACACTTGGCATATAGGCAGAGTTGCCGAGAGCCTCTGGAAGACACTCGACATCACCGTCAATTGCTGAGTGCTAGGTCATCGCACTCTGCATCTCCTAACGGCGGCGGCTACTCCGTCATCGACCAACGCTACACCCCATTGGACCCCACACTGATTGTCGGGTGTTTCCAGTTGTCGAGGGCTGGATTCTTGTTGCCGAGTGTCGGGTCATGTAACACTCGGCAAATATGCTTAATGTCGTGTGTCCCATAGATGCCGAGAGGCTCCCCGTGTGACACTCAGCAATGGCTAATATGCCGAGTGCCCGCATTGATGCCCTTGGCAAACTTCTGTGCACTCGGCAAATCGTCGGTTTTCGGTAGTGTTAGGATCCACTGTTAATCGGTCCACTCCATGTAACAAAGTCCCATCTACAGGTTGGTGATATAAAGAGGAGGGGGGGGGGGGGATGAAACACTAACCCACCGCCACCCATCTCTTAGCCACACTCGTCGCCACTCTTCTCCTTTCCATGTTACCCCACTCCTCTCTCCTCCTCTCTATGTAGACCCGCTACATCTGCTCTTCCCTCCATGAGCGCCACCACCTCTCCACGAGGAGAAAGGTTCATGTGCTATCACCGGGTTAGGTGCTACCGTGTTACCAAACATGATAGCACCTTAGACTATGCATCTAAAATTTTAACAAAATTATAGATGTATAGAGGATGCAACCACCTATAATTATGTAGAAGTTTTATGTGTAGGTAATACTTATATAAGGAGAAACAAAAAAGAGAAATAAGCATTGGAATAGTAACGGGTTGTGGGTTTGATATGAACAGTTGCAACCCACACTATTCATATGCTGAATTCTCTTTTTTGTTACAGCTTGTATATATTTCGCTTGCAACCGAACTTTTGTATGATGTTAGAAGATGACATTAGCTATGTGTCCATATTTTTATTATAATTTTTAAACAACTATAAATATGCATATATAGAATGGCAACACAATAACACTGTAGAGCCCGATAGCACATGAACCTTTCTCCCTCCACGAGTGCCACCCCTACCTCTACGGAGGACAACAACACAAATCAACGAAGGTGCGCGAGCCCGGGGCCACGCGACGTGGATCGACAGAGGTGCGTGGGCATAGGCTCTTTTTTTTAGGTCGATAGGTAATGACGGGTGAAGATGTCACCCACCGGTATTAATTGATCTTTAGTGGTGACTCTTGCAATCTACTAGTCATTCGTCATAATAGTTTTTAATTTTTAGTTACGTGATGAAAACAACAGGATGTCAAACTGTCCCTATAGTGGATTTTGACCTGCCACAACAAATCCCTTTTGTGATAATGCTAAGATCAAAGTCACCTACATAATATATGAGCGTATATCTACATTGATTATAAGTCACCATTGTACTCACTCCCTTCTAGTTATAAATTTTTGATTGTCTAGATTCATAGCATTTTTTATAAATCGGAATCATATACGTTCTATGATTATGATATATAGCCAGAATAACAAGTTAATTAGAACATAGAGATATATCATAAAATACAAGTTAATTGTAATTTCTTGAACCAATTCTTCATGTCTTTTCCTATTCTATACAATACGGAGTATACCTTAACTTCTGCAGCAGCCAGCAGGTACGGCGTCTATCAGATCAGGTAAGAAAAAAAAAGTTTGGGTTACGTGTCACTGCCGTCCTGATGAATGGCAGGCGCTCGAGTGTCTGGGAGCGGGAGTCTACTGTCCAATCCGCCCACTATCCGTACAAGCATAATCAGCGAGCTAGCCATCCAGCCCTCTTCCGAACCATCCAGAAACAACCCACCCCATCAACGGCTGCGATACGCGCCTCCACACAAGCAACGGCCGATACGCCAGCCGCGCCCTTGGCCACAATTTCACCGCCGCCATTTTACCCTCCCTCCACGCCGGCCACGCCACCCGCCATCTTTTACCGCTCCCATCAAAGCCGCTCACGAGAAAGGCGCGCGGGCGGCGGTAAAGAAAAAACAGCCGGCAGGAGGGCGAGCGCCTCGGCGTTTCGAACGGGGGAAAGAAAAAATAAAATAAAAAAATAAAGAACAGATCCCCGGCTTCCCGTGGTCTCCTCCTCCTCCACCTCCTCCACCTCCTCCAAACCCTAGCCCCCGGCCCCCACCTCGCCGTCGCCGTCGCGCCCCCATGGCGAAGTCGCGGCCACCCAAACGGATCCTCGAGTCCTATACCATCAAGGGCTCCGACAAAGTCATCAAACGTGAGACCCCTCCCTTCGTCCCTCTCTCTCCTTCTCATCCGCGCCATTTGATCCGGGATTTTCAGTGGTTTTGGTTCGAGTTCTTCTGAAGATTTTTTGGTAGCCCGGGATTCTGTTAATGGGTGTCGGTTTCCGAGCCCTGGGGATTGGACGTTTCAAGTTCGGGGCTGGTTTATGTCGTCACGAAATGGCTGCTTTAATTGGGCGATTTCGTGTGCTCTGTTTTCCTTCGTTTTGAGGCGAGACGCTATTTTGGGCATTTTTTTTGTTCTTGTACTGCCATGGCCGAAAGTTTCATCTTTCAAGAGTTCGACTTCCACTGCGGAGAATTGCATTTCTAATAATCAAGGCTGTAAGTCAGTAGCATGTAAAGGCTGATTTCAGGGGAGTGTTGACATCAGTAATAGTGGAGCGCTATATGCTTTTTTTGTGTTTAGCATCATATTCGTATGTTCGTAAACTTAGTTTGTTCGCGTGCAAATCTCTCATTCTTCTCTCTCTTCAACATAAGTCTTGCACGCATTCCGTATAGATTATCCGGGGTTTACTTGTATCTGTATGTGTTTATGACTCACAATCTGGGGCATTGCGAGTGGTATCTTTTTGCTAGAGATAGTGTAGGAAGCTACATTGAAATAATAGTTTTGTCGATGTAAAGCTTTCCACTGGCTGGTTTGTGATTTGTTTGATCTATTTGTTTTCTCCAGCTGGGGATTGTGTTTTGATGAAGGCATTTGATGCATCAAAGCCACCCTATGTGGCAAGGGTTGAGGCAATTGAGGCAGCAGGATCTCGTGGCACAAATGTGAGAGTACGAGTGCGGTGGTACTATCGGCCAGAAGAGTCCATTGGTGGGAGGCGACCATTTCATGGTTCCAAGGAGGTGTTCCTCTCTGACCACTATGATGTACAGAGTGCTGACACCATTGAGGGCAAGTGCAACGTCCACACCTTCCGCAGCTATACAAAGCTTGATTCCGTCAATGTTGAGGACTTCTTCTGTCGCTTTGAATATATGTCAACTACAGGCAGCTTCGTACCTGATCGCATAGCTGTGTAAGCATTTATTGGAACTTCTGCAATTATATTTTACATTTATGATATAATATTTGCTAGCTGTTAATAAGTTCTTGCTATTAGGCTGTTTCATTGCCATATTTCGTACAACATTGATATATTTTAGGAAATCGGCTATGGTTTTTGAACCGCCCATCACATCGCTCAGTTTTGATTGCTGATTAATAATGGCATGCACATTATACTATCAAAAGGAGCAAGACTTGTAAGCAATTATTATTTAATAATAATTATTGTTACAAAACCCCGTACTCTACTGAAAATGTCCTGGCATGACATGGTATGTGTCACGGGCCGGGGGAAACACTCAGGAAGCAGGGTGATTTGAAGGTACAACTCGACGGAGATTGTATTCAAATGAAGTGATCGGGCGTGGTCCTGGACCTCGTCGGCGTGGCTGAGCCATGATGGCGCCGCACCATCGAGGCAGGGCATAGGAGGCAACTAAAGATCTAAACAAAACCAAGCATACCCTAACTGAAGGCCTACCTCTGCTTATGTATTGTAGAAGTGGCGTAACAAACTCAAAGCTTATCCTCTAAGCGAATCTCAACAAATTAAGCATTATTTCCGTTGGCGCCAAGCTACTCCTTGCACCGATGATAATGGAGTTCTCACTGGTGAAGCAGCGGAGGTAGATGGAGATGATCTTGTTGGTCGCTTTAGATTGTCTATATACGGGTGAGCCGTCGTGGCACAATCTCGTTGAAGAATGCTCGTGCTACTGTTGTGGCTGTATATGGGTGCCCCAGCGGGATGAAGTGGGCATACTGGAGAAGCGATTGACGATGGTGAGGATGACCGATTTGCCATTGACGTGCGGGAACCCCTGAATGAAGTCCATGGTGATGTCTGACCAGACCGCTAAGGGGGACCTCCAGGGACTGTAACAAATCGCTCGGGTGCAGGTGGTTGCTTTTGATGTGCTAGCAGACGGCACGAGCGTACATACTCCTAAACAATGGAGCGGGCGCCGGGGACATGGAAGTCTGCTAGAAATCGATGCCATGTCTTCTGGGTACCTTCGTGTCCAGTACCATGAGCATGGGCTAGAATGGCCGACAGACTTGGTGAGGCCGTCAAAAGTGACGAGGTTGCCGATCACCGCCCACTTGTTGGTGTGGACTCTAGACACTATCTCTTCTCGAAGGGTGACCAATGTTGGGTCTGCCCGGAGCTCTTGTCGTAGGTCGTCAAACAGCTGGAACAAGGGCCACGAGATGGCCATAGCCTCAGTGACAGTTTCTATGATGCGGCGAGACAGGGCATCCGCCACCATGTCACCCTGAAATCAAAGCCCAGTAATTTGCTTGCCCACTGGTGCTGTGGTATGGTGGAGAGTCGTTGCTCAAGCAGAAACTTTAGGCTGAAATGGTCTGTGCTAACCACAAACGGCCTCCCCCATAGGTAAGGACGCCAGTAACGAACCGCTAATTTGGCATGTCGGGGGTGCAATTTGCTTGTTGTAGAATGCAACTGGTCCACTGTCTTGGTGGAGGACTGCGTCGAACCCCGAGCCAGAGGCGTCGTATTTCGACAATGAACTCCGCCTCGAAGGATGGTAGCTGCAGCACTGGAGCCGATGTCTGGTTGCGCTGGAGAGCCTGGAACCTGTCATCTGTTTCTGGAGACCATCGGAACCCCTCCTTCCTGAGTTTGTTGAGGGGCGCCGCAATAGCCCCTTAGTCGCGGATGAAGCGGCGGTAGTATCCGGCCTGACCTAGGGATGCGCGCACCACATGCACTGTGGTTGGCCTGGGCCAATCGAGGACATCCTTCACCATCTACTCGTTCATGGCAACGTCCCCAGCCTAATGTGGCCTAGGTACGTCACTCAATGGTCACGAAAGAAGCACTTGGATTATTTTTAGGTAAAGCTGGTGCTCCTGCACTGTCGAGAGCACTTGGTGCACGTGGTGGAGATGTTCCGACCACGACGGGTTGTAAATCAATATATATCGTAAAAAAAACGAGTACGAACCAGTGGAGGTAGGGTCGCAACACCTCATTCATCAGTGATTAGAAAGTCGTCGGAGCATTGTTGAGACCGAACGGCATGGCGAGGAACTCAAACAAGTCTTCATGGGTTTGGAACGCTGTCTTCTCGACATCATCTGGGTGCATTGATTACAAGGTAAAACGATTATGATAGATTTTGTTTGTTTGAGCCCACTCGTAATCCCATTACCCTGTAATCGGATACAGGTCTATACAAAACCAAACCGGCCTTCCCTCACCGTAATCAATTCAATTCCTGTCTTCTTCTCCGCTAAGCCGTTGGCTTTCTCAGAATCGTATCAACCGCTCAAGCATAGCTGACAGCTTGCTCCCATGCCAGCGCCGCCGCCACCAAATCGAGTCGCTCCTGCCGCCGCTTCCACAAATCGCATGCAAATCTGCCGCATCCTCACGGCAAACTGCTCCCCTACTCATGCAGTCGTGCTTCCGCCTCCCGAAATCTTGAGCGAATCTGCTGCTCTGCGATCATCATGGCGTCAGATTCCTCACCAAGCCGTCATAGCCGCTCCTAATTATCCGGCATCGATGATGATGCAAACAAGGTGCTATGCCGTAGTTGTATTCAAAGCCATGACCGTACAATCCGATTGTAATCTTGTGTGAATTTTGGAGATGAGATAAATTGGAGAGCAGCTGGAAATTGATTGTCGTGATTTTTCGAAGTCTTGAACGACAGCGGTGGATGGACGCCGAAGTCCCAAGCTTCCAAGTGGGCAGGTTGAGCTCGGAAAAATGTTCCAGCAATGTTCATCGCTCTGAAGATGGTATAGTGCTTTTCATGGACGAAACAGTCCTGATTACGTTAACAGCATAGAACCAAACAATCTCTATATTCTGATACATCATTTATGATTGTGGTGTATTTTCATTTCGTTACCGTTTGCGTTTGCACTTCTGAACCAAACAGAACCCTGGTGGTACCCTGAACGAATGTTGAGTTTGGTGAAAAACTCGGCGCCACACAATTCGTCTAGCAGCTCCACCACTGGGATGGGAAACTTGTCCTTGATTATTTTGTCGTTGAGGGCACGTTAGTCGACACAGAACCTCCATGTGTCGTCTTGCTTGGGGATGAGCAATACTGAAGCCAAGAATGTTGACGAGCTCGACCCGCTCCAGCTCCTCATTCTGCGTGTGCTTGTAGCGGTACGACCGCACAGCTACCAGACTCGTGCCTAATAGGAGTCGTATTTGGTGGTTGCGATGTCTTGGCGGTGGTACGCAAGAAGGTGTGGCAAAGAGTGCCTAGAAGGAGTGGAGCAGTTCCCCTATAAGGTCCAGTGTGGCCACATCCACTACAGGCAGCAACTCGATGACGGTTGTTGTTGTCATCTTTGGCGACTGTGTCGGATGAAGCCGAACGTGTGGCGGCTAAAATCCCACAACACGGGTCCAAGGGATTCAAGCCATTGGACACCGAGGACCATGTCGTAGGACCCCAGGGCGAGTCCGTAACAGTCGATATGAAACGACTCGCCGCCAATGGCGATGCGGAGGTTGCTAGGGCTATGTACTTTGTTGCCATTGGCCATTGCAACACAAAGGCCTGTGTGCTGGCGGAAGGAGATGCCCGCTCGTTGCGTCGTAGTGATGTTGACGAAGTTGTGGGTGGAGCCCGGGTCCAACAATGCCATGAGCCGCGTCACGCTGTTCTCGACGTACACCTGCATGGTCTTGCCGGAGCGTGGTTGGATTCTTACGAGGGTGGCCACAAAAATAGTAGGTTCAGCCTTGGGATTGCTTGACACCTCGAAGTCGTTGCAGATGATCTTGATGACGAACAGGTGCTTGCACGTGTGTTTGTGCTTTTGGGTGTACTTCTCATCGCAGTGGTAGCACATGCCTAGGCTGTGGCGCTCTATGATCTCTACCAGAATGAGGCGCTTGCGCGCTGTCATCGGCGGTGCGCTGGGAGGCTTGGTTGATGGTGCTGGCGGGAACGAGGCTGATTATGTGGTGGTCGGGGTGGCTGGAAACGACCTACGGCACTGCTCGTCGGCGGCATGTCCTGGTGTGTGGGTAGCAACAGGTATTGTTCATATGCCCGAGAATACATGATGGCATCGTTGAGCGTCGATGGACGCTGTACGGCGACATCCGTGTGAGGAGGGTTGCCGAGGTTGACCATGAAGAGTTGAATCTACTGGGACTCGGTCAGGTCATCCGCTTGGCAAGAGAGCCTAGAATCGGTTGCAGAACTCATTGACCGAGCCATCGCATCAGAGAAGTGCGATGTCCCTGAGTGGGCTGTCCGTCAGTGGTGGCCCAAACCGAGCGTTGACGAGTTGGACAAACCGGTGCCAAGTTGGAGGGCTGCCATTGAGCTCTAGGCGGTAGTATAGTTGGGCATTGTCGATCAGGAGGAACGACGCGTATGTCACATTCTTGTGCTTGGGTATGTCGGTGGATGTGGAAGTGCGGTGGCGGTAGGGGCAGGAGTGCTGTCGGCGGTTGGTGGCGATTTGGAGGTGGGTTGTGCTGGGAGTTGTTGCCGCTGGACTCCGACCAATTGGACTCCAAATGGCGGAGAGCCAGATTGAGGGTGACCTGTTGTTGACCCTGGCCGGCCACTGATTTCTCTAGAGTGTTGAAGCAGGTGGCGAGGGGTTGGAGCGGTCGGAGCAACTCCTCCATGGTTGTGAATCGCTTGGCTAGGTCAGCGACGGTGAGATCGCCTTCGTTCCCCGTGCCCGAGCTTGACTCGTCGGACATGGCTGCATGTGGGACTGCTGATACCAGATTGTCATGGGCCAGGGGAAACACTTGGGAAGCAGGGTGATTCGAAGGTACAACTCGACGGAGATTGTATTCAAATGAAGTGATTGGGCGTGGTCCTGGACCTTGCCAGCGCAGCTGAGACACAGGAGGTAACTAAAGATCTAAACAAAACCAAGCATACCCTAATTGAAGGCCTACCTCTGCTTATATACCGCAGAAGTGGCGTAACAAACTCAAAGCTTATCCTCTAAGCGAATCTCAACAAACTAAGCCCGATCATTATTTTCGTTGGCGCCAAGCTACTCCTTGCACCGACAGTAGTGGAGTCCCCACATTACAGTATGAATAATTTTTTTTTCATATTTCCCTTCTTCTGGAGTGTAGGGATTATGAGGTTTGATGTCTGAATCAGAGTCTGAAACTATCCTTAAATCAGTGCCATTCTGGAGCTCCCTTGTCACGTTCCTATTGCACTTACTGCTATGGCAGTGCTGTGCAGTGCCCTAAAAAATGGCAGGCAGTGAGGCAAACCTTGGATCCATCACCTCTGCGCTTTCTGCAGTGAAGTTGTTCACAACGATTGAGTTGTATATGCTGGTTTTCTTTATCTATATTTTTAGAATCAATATCACTGTCATATTCGTTTGCTTTTCTCATCTCCTCTGTAAATTATGTGACAGGTTTTGCAAATGTGAGATGCCGTACAATCCTGATGACCTTATGATCCAATGCGAGGAATGCTCTGACTGGTGAGTCATGGTGGCTTAAGGTAGAGTTTGGTTGCTAAATCATATTATACTCCCCCCTCTGGTGCAATGTAAGTCGGAGATTGTTTTGTCTCTAGAAATGGATCTTTGTGACATTAGGCAAATGAGTAAAACAGTTGGTATGAATTGATAATTTATGCCAAAAGGAAAGGAGCGACCTAAAATTTTACCAACTTAAAGTGTAGCTCTGTGTTCACCTCAATCTGTTTTCTGCTATAATGTAGACTACTAAATGCACCTACAATGAGCTCTCTTTTTGAATTCTTGTTTGGTCATGAGTGATTTAGCCCAGAGTTAGACAGTAAAATAAAAAAACTCTGGGGATGATAAGTTCATTTATACAATTGACATGTACATACTTCAGTTTGAAGTATTTCCTCAGTACCATGTCTGCATTTATATATGTGCATGCGCAAATGAATCAGCAATCTGGGCCCTCTGGGGCCAAACAAAACTACAGGGCCTGTAACTGCTGGCTCTGTTTTCCAGGTTTCACCCTTCTTGCGTTGGAATGACTACCAGAGAAGCAAAGAGACTGGAACATTTTTTCTGCCAGAGCTGTACTGCTGAAAACGGAAAGATGGCTGAGAATTCTCATGAAGCTACAGCACAATCTGAAGAAAAGGTGAACTTTGGTGTAATGTGATTCCTTCTTATCATTTATGCATCGTCATTTCAAAACAACACACATAGGAGTGAGGTTGATTGCACAACTGTAGTTAAGTATTTAACCCTTTCCACAATATTTTATGTCTTAGCCACTGGGAAGGCTCTCCATCCTGTTTTGCAGCTCAAATCAGTATTAATCCCATTTTTGAGAAAATTGGATAAACGGCACTGTAAAGTCTTCTCCAATTTTGTAAGTGCTATTACTGAGCCTTACATGTAGGTTCCCCTTCATGTCAGTGGAATGACCACTAGAATTTGTCGAACTGGGGACTAGCTAGTCCATTTATCCACTTCCTCGGTTGCAAATGTTAATGACTCATAGTACAGATATGGGGGAAAATATCAGCCTATTTAAAATTTAAGTTTAACTGTTTAAGCAAATTAAACTTATATTGAAGTATCTCATTCTCTAAAAAATTTATGTGATGAGTGTTTATGCATAACCAAATCCAAGTGGAAATGAAACACACTACAGTTGCACATGTTATATTTGTCGTCAAACAATTGGTACATACTATTGATGATTGATACCTCAAAGAAAAGATCTCACACCCATTTGACACTTCATGAGCAATTGGAGATATTATGAAGTGCCATTTGTTTGATAATGAAAAGTGCACTCACAATCCATTTAAACTGATCTTTTCAGCCGGTGGAGTCAAAAAGACGGAGAAGGTGAGGACCCTGCTGATTAATATATGAAATCCTGCTCGGTTGTACAAAGCCCTTGATGGTCTGTAATGCTATTTATCATGGACACAGTTTGTGGCTTTGGGGTCTGTCAAATGTCAGGCACACCGTGTACAATGTACATAGCTTGCAACCTGAGATTGTTGTACTAGGTACAATAGGATTTGTGTGGTAGTGTCAGATTATCGGTAGAGTATGGCGTCATACCAGCATATCAGGTGATAAGCAAGCTCCTCCTGGCATTAGGACTCCTGCATGATCCAGAAATAATACTTACATGCATCATTGTTGTTTTCGTTCTTGCAAAACTTTTGTATCTTCATGTGAACTTGCAAGCTGCTACTGGGAAACTCGATCTGTCCCCATTTACCGTTGTGTAATTGCATAAACTGGAATGTCTTTAAATTTTGATTGGAGGAGCAGTAATGAAACTATAATTTGAATTTTAAACGCTTCCCCGTAGTAAACAGTACTCCTGTTTCATGTTGGACAAGTATATCAGTAGTATTATTGAAAAAAGGTGCTTCTATTGTGTGATACAACCCCCTTTGAACTTCAGTTCTTTAAATTCAGTCCTGGTGATTGTGTCACTGAAGTATTAGACCAGAGCACATGAGGTCTTCAAATTATCGTGGAACATATATTGTGTGTTGGATCGCTCTGAAAGTCGGGATGGGCATGGGTACCCAATGGATATCCATGGATCTCCTCTAGTTCAAAAAAATAAACTAGTTTTTGATTTTTTCCCCCTAAAATTGGATCATTATTTCGTTTATTTAAACTAGGTGGGATCCACGGATCGCTCCACGCCCATCGCTATCTGAGTTATGGTACAAATTGCTGATTTAAATTTCAATGTCAGCTTGAGCTTCGTCAACGATACTGAAGTGAACTTTGCAACTCCCCAGATCGAACGAAACGAAAGAGAAAGGTCCGGGGATAAAACTTGCCATTTTTATGATCGGATAAAATCTCCATCTTGCGTTCCAGATGGGGACGAAATATTTCATTATAACATCTTTCATATTTTTTAAGTGACCAGTCAGACAGTTGCCCAGTAATTGCACCATTTCAGAAATGGTATGTACAACGCTTTCTCCTCTTTCTGCGCTCACGTGGGAAGTATCCCACGAAGTCAGAGCTGACGGCTGAAGGCCGCCGCTTTCGCCAGCTGTGTCCTCTCCGGTCCACTCCTGCGTGCACCTCCCTTGTCAACGCTGTGGCTACTCCAGAGCTTGCCTGTCCATGGCCATCACTGACCTATCTTACCAGTTCCATCGTCAATGCCAAACAACCGCTAATTGCGGCGGAAGGTACGCTCCATGACCTCTCTTGTTCGTTCTGGTTCTTGAGCAGCTTTTGCTTCGTTCCCCTCCCGTTGATGGAGTGATAAGGCGTCGGGTTTTGGTAGGCACCTGCTCCTGGGAAAGAAAGAGACCGCCAGACCGGTGTAGCGTATACGGGAACTACGTCAGATCTTACGATGGGCCTGAATGTTTTATTAAAAGAAGACTGAAATTTATAGAAACTGTCAAAACTTGACACTACAAGAAACGAAAAGAAGTACAGCAGGGAGATCAGAGAGAATTTGTAGCATTTGACAACTATGGTTACAACAGGTTTAGGGGCTTATCTCTGCCGGAGCTTTCTTATTCAGTAGCGGCAGGACATGCATGGCTGATAGGAAGCTAGATTAATGCCATTAGAGGTATCTTACATTTTCTTTTCAGTTGGGAGAATTTCATCACATCTATGGTGTCGTTTGTTCTTTCTTTTATTCCCATTCCTACTTGTAAGACATCAGAAGGGAATAATTTGGGGGCTGAATTTAGGAGGATTGCAGTCTGAAATTAATGTCTAATGTTCTGTGAGTGACCCTTTTCTTTGAAATAGTTATTGGCAGGTGACCCAATGATGCAAACTAAAATTCATAGCAAATTTATGCTGTCACATATGTATAGACCTACCTGAAACTCATAATGAGCTCTGCAATTGATCCTAAAAAAAGGGAAAACTTGAATTTCTGTTGGTATGATGATACCATAGACTTGTGTAATAGTTACTCTCCTAATCTTCAGTTTCTGATCACCTCTTGAACTCAATGGTATCTTTTACAGGACAGTGCATAATTTTGGTGTAAATGAGAGCTCTATGAATTTTCTTGAACGGTAATGGTGGAAGGGCTTCAATTGTCTCCAGCATTCTAATTCTTATTTTCCGGAATATTATCCATTTAAATAGGTTTTTTGTGATTGTAGGAACTGAATAAAGTACCCCTCCTGTGTTTTAGAAACATCCAAGTGACAAGTCTGGAATTGGAAGGTGAACATGGCAGAAGCTTTGATCATGGTGGTTCTCCAAAAGATTACTTCTGCACTCGCAGAAGCAGGACTACAAAGTGTAGCTTCTAAGTTACAGAAGCAGCTTCCTGACATGCTAGAAGTGAACAATAGAATGAGGCTATTCCAGAGTGATTTCTCAATTATGCAAGCTTTCATAAGTCAAGTAGATGTCCACAGGTGCCAGGATAAGGTACTGGAGACCTGGCTGGAACAAGTACGGCAAGCAGCCCATGAAGCTGAGGACATTGTTGATGAGTATATTTATCTTGTTGGCCAAAGAAAAGACAGAGACAGTTTCTTAAAGAGAGCATTGAACCAAGCAGCAGATGTTAACAAATGGCGGCAGCTCGCAGATAAGGCTAAATTCATGGAGGATCGTCTCAAGAAGATTACAGAAACAAAAGATAGATTTGACGTGTCAGTGGTCAAGGGTGACAACCCATTAATCTATTGTAGTAGACACCAACATCTCTCTGAACATTCTTACCTGAATGATGATGATCTTGTGGGAAATGCAGAGGAGTTGAAGTGCTTAGCGAAATGGTTATCTGATGGGAAGAAAGATCGTACTATAGTTTCCATATGTGGAATGGGAGGGTTGGGCAAGACAACTATTGCTAGCAGCATCTACAAGAAGGCAGAAACCAAAAGAATGTTCATCTGCCGGGCATGGATCTCAGTGTCTCAAAGCTACAGGATCAAAGACCTCCTCAGAAAAATTGTACTGCAGCTCATGGCAAAGAACAAGAACATTCCAGATGGCATTGACACCATGGACTGTGTGAATCTAGTCGAACTACTTCAGAGATATTTGCACGGCAGGAGGTACTTAATTGTGTTGGATGATGTATGGAGTAGGGACTCTTGGCCTTTACTAGATAATGCATTTGTCAAGAACAATAATGGGAGCCGCATAATTATCACAACTCGAATCCAAGCTGTGGCATCATTAGCTGATCCAAACCATGAAATGAAACTTAGTTTACTACCAAAGGAAGAAGCATGGACTCTTTTCTCTCGAAAGGCTTTCTCAAGATTAGAAGACAGAAGTTGCCCCCTCAATCTTAAGACCTGCGCCGAAAGAATTGTGGACAAATGCCAAGGTTTGCCACTGGCTCTTGTTGCTTTAGGGAGCCTTTTATCCTACAAGGATATGGATGAACGCGAGTGGGAATTGTTTTATGGCCAACTTAGGTGGGAGCTGAGTAACAACCCAGAGCTGACCTGGTTTGCTAGTGTTCTAAACCTCAGTTACAGCGATCTCCCAAGTTACTTGAAAAATTGCTTTCTTTACTGTGGTCTATTCCCTGAAGATTACCAAATAGAAAGGAAACGACTAATTAGACTCTGGATAGCTGAAGGATTCGTCGAGAATAGAGGGCCTGAAACGACGTTATCGGACATAGCTGCCTCCTACCTGAAGGAACTTGTTGACCGATCATTGGTCCAAGTTGTCAAAAGG
Source organism: Eleusine coracana subsp. coracana (assembly GCA_032690845.1). Lineage (NCBI taxonomy): Eukaryota > Viridiplantae > Streptophyta > Magnoliopsida > Poales > Poaceae > Eleusine > Eleusine coracana. The sequence goes on from CM064430.1 coordinate 7,288,298, forward strand.
AATGAATATGGGAGGCCTAAGAGATTCCAGATGCATGACCTTGTGAGGGAGATATCTCTAACCATTTCCAAGAAGGAAAAGTTTGCTACCACATGGGAGTGTCCTAGCTCAGGCAGCATTTGGGATGGATCACGTCGTGTTTCTGTACAGACAAATAGTAACCTAATGCAAATAGCTAGAAGTTCGACACAGCTCCGGTCCATCATTGTGTTTGCGGAAGAAGTGTCACTATCTTTGTTCCAGGACTGTTATCCATGCTTTAGATTGTTAAGGGTTCTGTGCTTGAGGCACTGCGATATTCAGCAGCTACCAGATAACATGCCTAAATTGTTCAACTTGCATTACCTTGACTTGGGATATACAAAACTGAAGGAGATACCAAGATCTATTGGGAAGCTGAGCAATCTGCAAACTTTGTATCTCAAGGGTCATATACTAGAGCTGCCAAGTGATATGACTATGTTGAAAAAGCTTCAACACCTACTTATAGATGTTGGAAGGTTTGGAACTTCAGCAAGTAACAAAGTATGCCATTTGGAACTTTTGCAAACTTTGAAGAACATAGAAGCCAACGTCTCTCTGGTTAAAAACCTTGGATGCCTGACAAAGATGAGGAGCCTTAGCATCAGGAAGGTACTATGGTCCCACAACAAAGATTTATGGACCTCAATCAACAAGATGACTTCTTTGAATTCTTTATCTGTGACCACAGCTGATCGTGAAAGAGATGTTTTTGATCTAGCAGACTTAAAATCATTACCATGCCTGGAGAAGCTTATGTTAAGTGGAAAGCTAGAGAAAGGGGCTATTCCTCTTGTATTTGGACACTTTCCTAAATTGAAAAGCTTGAGGCTTTGTTTTTCTGGTCTCCACGAAGACCCACTTGCTTTATTGTCGGTCATGTTCCAGAATCTAGGCCACCTTAACCTTTACCGGTGCTACGAGGGGACGAGACTGACATTCCGCGCAGGGTGGTTCCCTCAGCTCAGGCACCTGTACTTGAGCTCCATGAATTCGCTGAGGGAGGTTGAGATTGAGGATGGAGCCATTAGAAGTTTGCACCGGCTGGAGCTCTGGAGCTTGAAATGTTTGACGTCGGTGCCAGAGGGCCTAGTACACCTTAAATCACTTCAACGACTGTGCATCGGCTCAATGATGCCTGATGAGTTCAAAGTAAGGTTGGAAGGAAGTGATCGTTGGATAGTTCAGCACATTCCCTACATTGGGGACCCGTGATCAAGAAGCCACTTCACGAGTAAGACAGTAAGCATTCTGTCTCGACAAGTACTGATATTGAGTGCCACTAAAATTTGTGCAAGTAGCTGGGTGTTAACGCCTTGGTTGATTTGCTGATAGGTTACATAGCTCCTGATAGGATTGTTATGTGCTTTAATGTTATTTTTGTTAATGAAAATTGTTGCTTAATTTGTTGTTTCTTGTAATTCTAAAATGTCTTTTTCATGCCACAAGGAGGCTACATTATTTCCCTTTGAAAGGATATAATAAAGTTATATTGCAATTATTTTTGGTGAAAATCTAGTAAGAACCCTTTTACCACTCCAGCCGATTATCAACAAGGTGGCGGATAAGATGAAAGGCCACTTTGATGCATCCTGCGGGTCGGCATGTCCTCGTTCAGGTTGTGCTCATGGCCATACCCATCTACTATCTCATGGCTCTTACATTGCCAATTGGGTCATTCGGGCAACTGACAAGTTACGGTGAGCATTCATGTGGAAGGGGAGGGTTTAAGTGAATGGTTGTCATTGCCTTGTTGCTTGGGCACGGCCTCGAGAGCTAGGAGGTCTTGTTCTCCACAACTTGGGGTGTGATTGGTTGTCCATGTGCCCTTTGGCCTGTGTTGTACTGTACATCTAGGCTCGGGTAAACCAGGCTACTCAAATGCAACATCATTTTCATTTATAATGTTTGGAAAGCTGAATGAGTTGGGACATACCTTGTCCCCACACATTGAGAGAATTTTGCTATTTGCCCATGAAACCGGGGGCCTTCGGTATAATGCCCACGCCACGATGGGCTTCGTTAGAATGCCTATGAAACTGGAGTATAATTGCCTAGGGGTATTTTGGTCAGATCACATAAAAAAGAGCGAAAATCATTTAGAAAAAAAAAGAACAATCCCGGTTTGGACATTTTACCGGAGTACACACTGGTTTCATGAGAATTCTAGCGAAGGCCATCAGGATGTGAGCATTATACCGAAGGCCACCGGTTTCGGCAAAATAGCAGAAATCTCACATATTGATTATTGGTATACTCTACTAAATGGATGTGCGTAGACTTACCCTCAGTTTTATAAAAAAAATTTATGATACTACTGTGGTGGGCAGTCTTAGACTGTAAGGCAGTGACTGGAACTAGTCAATCAATCACTAAAAAAAGTAAAAGATGTTGCATCTCCATGCAAGCAACATACATGATACCAATCGTGCCCTTGAAGACTCGCATGGGCATTACGGGCGATGGTTGTGGCTGCACAGCACACATCCTAATTGCCCGGTCACTTTCGATAGGCAGGTTGACCATAGAGTGGGGGAGCTCTTTGCCATCTTGGTGGTCACAAAGGTTGGCAATGGTCAGAACACATTCTTTAGGATATATATGTGGCTCCTAGCCTCCTAGGCCGCTTAGTGTCAAACATCGTCCCATGCTCTTTGCCTTCGTCCCCAAGATGATTGCCAAGCATCGTTTAGTGGTATAGGCTCTGGAAGATCAACAATGGCATTGCGACTTTGTCTACAACTTACTGGTCCATGCTCTGGTTGATTACTACCAAATGTGGGTCTTAGTGTCTGGTGTGACCTTGGTCGACACTCCCGACAATCACGTGTGGTGCTTAGAGGCTTAGGGGGTTTTCTCCATCAAGTTGGCATATCATGCCTTCTTCAGTGGAGCATAGGGATCGAGCTAACAAGACACTTGTGGTAGACGTGGGTCTCACCTCGCTCCAAGTTCTTTCTTTTGCTCCCCCTTTGGAAGTGTTGTTGGACGATGGATAAGCTTGTCCAAATATGTCAAATTTGGACTTGGACATCTGAAACAATGCCCTCTATATGATCACCACAACGAGATGATAAACCACCTACATCGGGGATGTATGATGACACGAAAAGTCTGGTCTTGCACCCTACGATCATTTGGATTTGAGGTCTTGACACCGACTGAGTTTTGAGGTAGTTTCCGGACATGGTGATGTCGAGCATCCAAGCAGTCCCCACAGAGAAACATTGTTGTTTCAACTCCTTGATCGTCCTCACTATGTGGTGCATTTGGAAGCATCGGAATGACCGCGTCTTTAAGGGGGTGTCGCCATGTGCCTCCTTGGTGCAGTGGATGATAGCGGATGAGACCCATCTTTGATGCATTGCTATACACGCAACCCCAATAGGAAGAATAGGTCGTATCTGTAGCAGAGTTCCGTCCGTAAGCATCTTTAAATACAAAGTTTACAAGTGAAGCTTCAAGATTCTCACTGGTCTGTGTGTTTCAACAAGTGTCTCTACACGAAATTCTCACTACACCGATCTCATTTGTGGCAATTTTGGATCAACTTGCAGCGATTATTCCTGCAACCCACCTAAGCCTTAATGACAAAAAAAATATGATAAAATTTTTCATATTTACTAGCTTTCAATCAGCTAAAAGATTTCACTCAATAGTTTGTTAATTTGTATTTTAATTTTTTTATAAGATTTTCTATATAATAATTATAAATTATTGAATTTAGATCTAATAATTTAAGTAAGTGATTGAAAGTTATTCAAACTATTAGTCAGCTGAAAATTAACAGTCCCAAAATTTTTTACTCATCATCAAACCGTTGGGATGCATCCGCCACGTCACTGGATTTGGATCAACTCGCCGCCGGCTCTGTGATGCCATACCAGCGCTGCGTAGTCACAACTCCCCTCAATTCACAGCGCAGACGCAACTACGCCACCCGCTCGTCATCCCCCGCCTCGCAGCCCGCTTCTCGCCGGAGCCCCCAGGTGGAAACCATGTCAAGGCGTGCGGCAGAGAGGCTCCTCCGCTGCCTGGGCCCGCTCGCCGTCGAGCCGCCGGCACGAGGTGAGTTGGTTCGGTCTTGGTGGTGCGCCGCGTTAACCTCTGCTATTAGTTCGAGGTGTTTCTGCTCGCGCCCGATCGGGTTGCTTCTCGCCGGGTCTAAGATTTTGGGGGTCTCTAAGCTGCCTTACCCGTAGTGTATGGGGACTGGGGAGGGAACAATCAACTGAGTTCGATGGGAGGAACAGCGATTAGGAATGTCCTCGGCACGATCGCGCCGAGTCACAGTTTGTTAACGGTGATATGGGGCCTGATTTTCCCCTACAATGGATTTTTAAGGCTGTATAGGTTAAGTTACAAATTTTTAATCAGCACTTGCCTCTCTGATTTCAGTTGCATTGTGAGAGGCACTACTGTTGACTTCTAGTCTGGAAAAAAAAACTGTTGACTTCAAAATATGCTAGCTGTAGTCTTATTTCTCCTTTGTTATTGCTGAAGCATGTTTATTTAGTGTCGGATTAACTGAGTAGCTGAAGTTTCACTTCATGAGCATAGCTGAAAGGATAGGGACCATAGTAGTTATTAGTTATTACAGTACATTTTTTCACCTCAAGAAGCCAAGATACGTTTTAAAAATAGTCTATCAATGAAACATCTCTAGTATTCCAGGAAGAACTGGAAAACCTGCTTCTTGATTGAAATCTGACTATGAATCATGCATGCCAGGCATGGCTCCAACCCAAAATGGATGCTCAAACAGCACTCTGAACTCTCATCGAAGATTCCATTGGATTCCAAGTCCACATCACCCCCAGTATGGACCTAGAACCATTGGAACATATGATGCTCAAAGCACTGTTAACAATTCTGAAGTTCAAAAGCGTACATTTAGTACCGCAGCAACACACATTCAGAGGAATCCAGCCTATTCAGTGCTGAATTCTGATGATGTTTCTTATTTCAAGAGCATTTTGGGTGATAGTAGTGTAGTTCAGGATGAAGACAGGGTGGCAGTTGCAAACGTGGACTGGATGGGCAAATACAGGGGTGCAAGTCAGCTGCTGCTCTTACCGAAAAGTACTACTGAGGTATGTCATCGCTCCTCAGCAAAGAAATTCAAATTTCATGAACATCAGGTAGCTGCAATGCCATTGCTACATGACTCTGAATCTCTGATAAGATGTAGCAACTACCAAAGTAACCACCATCATCATTCTTTAACACATTACTGGCACTGTAGTTTAACCTATGGATGATATTTGCAATAAGCTTGAGCTCATTAATCAGCTACATTTTGATGGGCTTTACTTCTTTAATTGTCAATGTTAGCATATTCTACAATTATGATTGCTTCAGTTACTTACCAATATATTCATTCGTTACTACTCTCCCTGTGGTTAATGTTTTTAGGGGCTTTTTCTGATCTCTTTCAAATAAAATATTGTAGCAGTTTGTGCAAACCTATACTCTGTGGATAGCCATGAAGAATGCAAAAAGCATATGAATCTGCAGTTGCAAAGGGCATCAGCATGTGGCACATATATAATACTATGCTGGATTAATACTCTCACTTTTCAAGATATTTTTTGTTTGAATATATGTTTTCTTATTTAACTACCTCAATCATTTCAGATCTTCTATACTTGTTTGAACAAAAAAAAATTAATATCCAAATGTTCATTGAATCATTCTGTTTCCAGGTTTCTAAGATTCTTTCTTATTGCAACTCCAGACGATTGGCTGTGGTTCCACAGGGTGGCAATACAGGCCTTGTAGGTGGCAGTGTGCCTGTTTATGATGAGGTAACTGGAGATTCTTTCTTTTTGTTCTTTTTATGAGTTTTCCATTTTGAATCAAAATGTTTGTGAAAAAAATCATTGTTATGCTAGAGTTATTTTTCTTGGCTCATTTGACGCAAATATGAAACCATTTTTCCTTGCTCGTATCTCATAGAAATGTAGAATGAACTATTTTCTTGCAAAAAGGTGAACTGCTTGTTTACATGGACTGACCAGATGAAATATGGGGAAAATATATCACAAAAGCCTCATTGTGTTTTCACAATTATGTTTACTGTTTTCTAATAGTTTTTGTCAAGATTTTTTATCTAGCTCGTATTTCCTATTCTTGTGCTTGATGACATGGCAGATTGCATACGCCATGGTTCTGCATTTTACTGTTTATGCTATTCCTTTTTGTGTTTATGCCAAATATCACACGTGTTTCAATCCCTTGTCTGCAGGTGATTGTCAGCCTTGTTGGCATGGACAAAATCATTTCCTTTGATAATGTGAGTTCCTTTTCTAGATTCAGTATCTGACTTCTGTTTATCTTTGCCTGCACCCAAGGTTCACTAGAAATCTTTGTTATGTCACATAAAAGATATCCAGTTCTAAGTTTCCTTGTTATGATGTTGCTAGGTAAATGGTATTCTTACTTGTGAAGCTGGCTGTGTATTGGAAAATTTAAGTACCTTCGTGGAAAATGAAGGGTAAAGTAAAGTTATATTTAGTAGCTTTCCTGTTTTTTTTTAATTCATTGTGTATTGCAGAATAAATGCTTTTTTCATAGATGGTGTGCTAGGCATACTGAGTGTTTGCCAACAGATGGTCTTTTGGTTGTGAGGCTTATAGAGAGCTCACCTAAGGATTCTTTTCATTTTATTTAGCTTCCCACTAAACTGCATTTCTCATTTCACAATTTCCTATTTGATTTTCTTACCTGATGAGCAAAGCATGTAAAATGTCATTGTCTTTATTATTTTTAGTTTTATTATGCCACTTGACTTGGGAGCGAAAGGTAGTTGCCACATCGGTGGAAACATTTCAACTAATGCCGGCGGCCTGCGCTTCATACGCTATGGTTCGCTTCATGGAAATGTACTTGGTAGGTACAAATATTGAACTTATAACTCTATGTACTGATATATGTTATTTCGCTTGTAAATAATTTTGGTGCATAGAATTTAATTTCATATGTCAATTCTCTAGGAATAACTTTTTATTAAACTGTCTTGCAAGAGACAATGAAGTCATCATTTGTTGTTTTAGTCCTATCATTGCGTTATAAGTTAGTGATTGTGCTTTCTGGATAAAGAAACATTTACAAATGTATAGTGTGAGCATTGCTAGATGCTTTTAAAAATGCGTAGTATGTGTTACCTCTCAGCTATTCATTACTTCTCATACAGGTCTTGAAGCTGTCCTGGCCAATGGTACTGTTCTTGATATGCTTACTACTTTACGGAAAGACAATACTGGATATGATCTAAAGCACTTATTTATTGGTAGGAACTGAGTGTTCTCACTATTCCTTGACCACTGTACCAGTAATATAAATTTTATAATAGGAAGCATAAATACACACTTATTTTTCAGGAAGTGAAGGTTCGCTAGGAGTAGTAACCAAAATTTCACTAATTACGCCTGCAAAACTACCTTCAACTAATGTCGCATTCCTATCCTGCAATGACTACATAAGCTGCCAGGTTTATTTTCTTTGAGATATTCTTCTTTATGCTCTTTTTGATGTAGTGTATGTATGAAATCAACCTTGTGATGAAGTGTATGTATGAAATCTTCAGGATAGTGATTATTGTTCACTGATTTTGTTCTCAGAAATTACTGCTGGCGGCTAGGAGGAACTTGGGTGAGATCCTTTCTGCGTTTGAGTTCATGGATCACCACTGTATTGATCTGGTACAAACCTTTTTTAAGTTATACATCTTAGATAAAGAGTCAAGACCCAAAAAATTATTCTTTATTCTCTTTTTGAGGTATATGCTAATAACTAAAATGGTCATCAACCTATGCCTCGTTAATGAGACATACCAAGATTTAGGTCACAAGTTGGCACTTAATCTAGTGGGGAGAATCTTTTACCGGTAAAGACTGATTTGATGTAAGAAAGTTTGATATTCATATACATTCAACAATACCCAGAAAGAACATGATTCTCCATGGTCCTCCTAGTCTTATGTGTGACGAAATTATCTTTATCCTGTCCAGTTTGAGTAGTTTGATTCTTTTTTTTTTTTTTTGTTTTTGGAGGCTATGAGACATTTGGAAGGAGTTCAGAATCCTTTGCCTGCATCTCCGTACAAATTTTATGTTCTGATTGAGACCACAGGAAGTGATGAGTCTTATGATAAGTAAGTTCTTGTGATATCAGACTTGGTGCAACAGTGTTTTGCTGTCTATGTGAATTGTTTCATGATCTGAAATTGCTGTTTCCTTTTTTTAGGGAAATACAGTATTGCTATTTCCTTGTTATTCTGATTATCTTTGACCTTGTCAAATTTTATGTAGGAAAAATGTGATACCAATTTTACTTGGTAATTTTTAATTTTGTTAGTGAGACTTATGTGCAGCGGTAGAGCATACCGCCTGTAACCAACATGTCCCGGGTTCGAGCCGCGGTCTCCCCGCATTGCACAGGCGGGGGTAAGGCCTGCCGCTGACACCCTTCCCCAGACCCCACACAGTGCGGGAGCTCTCAGCACTGGGTACGGCCTTTTTAGTGAGACTTATCAAGGAAACACTTCGCATCTGCTTTTCATATTTGTACACTCAGTTTGCTTTATTTGATAGTATATTGGGGCGAAATAGTAATGGATATTAACAAGCTAATCAAACCCTTACCATATCTGAATGTATTAAGTTTTAGGACCTGGCAATCGACACTATCACATTAGGATTTACTTGAGAGATCAATTAGCATAAACACCTCTTTTTGGAACTAAACTGCAAATGTGCCACCATGACAGTTTGTATTAATTGAAATGAGGCCCGTTTGTTGTGTATAGACTTGTTGTTCAATTTTTGTGTTATAAATTACTTTATTTATTATTTTGCATTCTGTTTTTGGCTTTCTTCTGTAGAGCAAAGCTAGAAGCTTTTCTGCTGCGTTCAATGGAAGATGGTCTGGTAGCTGATGGAGTTATAGCACAGGATATCAGCCAAGCATCAAACTTTTGGCGAATCCGTGAGGTTATCATTCTATAGTCAAAATTGTGCGATTCTTCTAGCTTATTAATGTCAATCCTGGAACTTGTCAACAATCAACATCAAACTGTTCAGATGGTTAGTAACCATTCTTAATTATTACTATCATATAGCTAACATTTAATGTGAATATTCATGGTTATGGTCTTAATGCACAATCAATAGTTTAATGGTATCACCTGTGATACTTTTTTTTTTCTCAAACACGCATGGGAGCTGTGTATCATTGCATTAATAGAAGAAGAGTTTAGTTTACACCCAACACATACCCCACACAGCATTAGTTTACATTTGCACCTTTTTTTCTCGAATATGCAGGAGAGCGCTGTATATCTTTGTATTAAGAAGAAGAAAACCAGCCCCTTACAAACTTCACCTCCCTACTCCGGACCGAGCTGCAGGGAGGTTGTGGTACATCAAAGTGAGCACTTATACTAGAAAAACTATAGCAACAAGACCTAAATGAGCTCACAATACTATTAGAACTCACCACCCTGACCAGTCTGACCCGTACATTCGCGCCTTTTAAATAGGAACTACCCAACCACAACAAAACTGGTCATTAATCACCCACATCACGACCATTGCCTGTTAGGGAGGAGAGAGCCTTATTTCCAGCCATGCACCACAGGTTGGTTTCCTCCCCAGCCATGATCAAAGCCATTACAATACTTGGAGAAACCCATTGAACACAGTCATTACAATGCCTCCAAAGTATCCATGCACCCAGAATGCAACTGAGTTCAGTCCTGTTTGCATTGTGCTGCTCACTGAAGCTGAGACTCGGCTCCACTATTCATCAAAGTGAATGTCTGTTGGTTGAGGTGACAGGACAGCAAGACTCACTCGCTGCAACATAATGATCCAGAACTGCCGTGCGAATACACAGCTGGTGAGAAGTGGTGGATGGTTTCATCCTCCTGATCGCAGAAGGGGCAACATTCTGGGTGTCGAAGATGTCGCCATACCGAGCGATCAGCTGTCCAACAGCAGTTGTGCTCCACTAGCCATATTTAAAATCTGGACTTATTTGGAGCCCAGGTTTTCCAAACGCGCTCCCAAGGATTGAAATGAGTTCATCCTTGGAGCAATGCCTCATAAGCTGACTTCGCTGAGTCTGACCAGAGCTTGTGAGGCGCCAAACATGAACATCCAAGACTCCCGATTGGAGTACTATTTCTGCGATAAGGTCCCATACGTTGAGGGACTTGTTGATGACATCGATTGTAGCTGCCCCATGAATGTCTCGAACTCACTTGTTATCTGTCAGTGCGTCACATACAATTCTGTTATTAATTATTCTTACTGGAATCATAGAGAAAATCAATGGTGAGAGGTCTTCTATGCGCTGTCCCATGATCCATTTATCACACCAAAATAGTGTGTTGCTCCCATCCCCAACCTCAGTAGCAACCGCCATTGATACTAGTGCCTTGACACAGGTGTTCACTTTGATCGGTAGTGCTGCCTAGGGCTTGTTTGGTTCAGATTTTTGTAGCCAGGGTCAACGCACCCGCAGCACATGACCAAGGTTTTTGAGGTCTGAGATACCAAGGCCGCCTAGCTCTTTTGGTCTTGTCACTTTAGGCAACACAATCAAGCAATGTCCGCCTTTGGCTCCTTTGTGTCCTTGTGATACTGCATAAACAACAACAACAATATTGATCTGCTTCTGTTTTGTTCTTGTAGGGTATATCAGAAGCATCTGTCAAAGTTGGTGCTGTGTACAAATATGACTTGTCCATACCTGTGGAGAAGCTCTATGATATAGTTGAGGAAATGCGCATTCGTGTTGGTAATGTCAGATGTGATCTACCAATACTAATCCATAGGCTGCACCTGGGCAGTTAACTTGAGACTTTGATTTTCTAGGTGATAATGCAGAAGTATTGGGCTATGGTCACCTTGGAGATGGGAATCTGCATCTGAACATCTTATCAAGCAAATATGATGAAAGTGTATGTTTTCTTGGATTAGTTTGGACCTAATCTGGAATTATATTTTACTTGTGTTTCAGTATCTTGAGATTGTGAAAACCTTCTTAATTTAAATCTCCAATGGAATGTTAGGTACTGGCACAAATTGAACCATTCGTCTATGAGTGGACTTCGGCACAAAGAGGAAGCATTAGTGCAGAGCATGGTTTGGGGTTAATGAAAGCTGAGAAGATTCACTACAGTAAATCACCTGAAGCAGTAAGTCTTTCCATGTTGTCCTAATACCACATGCACCAAGTATGCACAAGCGAATGAGTTGAGGAAAGTGACCAAGTAAAGTGCATCATTTTATTTGCTACTTTACAGTTGTATTTGAACCGCCTTCTTTTCTTGTCAAATTTTGATATAAACAAGCCATATGAAAAGGTTTAATACCCCAAGGCTTGTATGCACCACCATTTTCTTGACTGTTTCGTTACAACCTGGGAATCCTTCCTGCTGTGTTGACATGTGGCATAGCTGAGAACAGTTTTTTTTTTGCAAAATAGGAAACATCTCTCCCTGCCAGTGCTGATTAGCTTAATGTTAACCTAATGCAGAATTGTATGTTATCAACAGTCTACATCATGTATTCATTCTTTGGCATTTCTACTTATTCACCAGTACACATAGCTATGCAATTGCTATTCATGCTCAGGCCCAACTGATGTTCTAATTTGACCAGGTGCAATTGATGGTCTCCATCAAGAAGCTGTTGGACCCCAGTTCAATCCTAAATCCCTACAAGGTTCTACCTTAGTCTTTACTTTGCTGAAGGAACTCCATAATCCTGCAGCAGCATGTAAACGGACCTGCTGTACCAAATACTCCCTCCATTCCTTTTTATAAGCATTCGGAATGCTTATAAAAAGGAATGGAGGGAGTACCCTATAGCCAATGTGAGCTCTGTCAGGAATGATTGGACGGTAGCAAACTGCAGCAGTATTCATTTGTTGTAACTCAGATGTGGGTAGCTGATATGCATGTAAGACTGTAAGTATTAGAAGGCAATCGTTGTTATCTGTCCAGGACGGCAGGATCCGTTGTAATTATGGACGACTTGTGTGTCTATTAATTATACAAATAAAGAAAAATATTTTATATAACAGACAGGTATATTTTTAAGTCGAAAGTGAAAGGTGCACGTCCAATCAGAACTTTACACCGGCGTGGTGGCTTGCTTTACTTGCGTCCACCAGTCCTGTAAGACTGGTAAGCATGGAGTGGCGGACCACATCCTGGGCTTTTTTTTTCTGCAAATTTTGAGATATTTCTTTTTCTTTATAGCTGAACATGTGTGTTTACTCATACATATTTATGAGTTACATGATAACTACAACTCGCACAATTATGTAAAAGCTGTCTCATGCTCCTAACTTTTAGAGTAGGAGGTTGCTTCACGAAACAACCACCTATTTCTCTTAGCACCTTCTCTTCTTTACATAAAAAAAATCTTACGTAACACATGAGGGGGCCTATGAAACTGCTCTAACAGTCAGCATACTAATGTTAGTACTATAAGTATACCATTCATCAAGAGAATTAGATTTAAACCTGTAAACGAGGCAGATGCATCTGCATCATCTGGCACATGACATGCCTATGCATGTATATACTACGGGATAAAATCAAACCACCCTGCCACAAATTCCGCACCCTCATTCTTAGTCTCCGCAGTACCCAATCTGCATTCAAACTAATTCTGCGATTATGACTTCTGAGTAACATCCCAGGAGATAAAGGGCAGAACAATCCAGCAAATAAATACATTCACATTCCCTTTCAACAGACGAGTCGTGGCGACCTTCTCTATAGCTTCGGTGATGAGCATTCAGCTTTCTTAGTTACAAATTATCTGAAGATAGAATGTGTGCAGTAGCCTCAACGAGATAGCACAGATCCAGGACAAGGGACTAATTCAAAGATACAATGCTGCCTTTAACAAGAGTGCATAGTGCTTACACAAACATGACTGAAGGAATCAGGATCACACATTGCTTGAGTTTATTGTACCAACATACTAACAATAAGTACTGATGCATTGTCTTGACTAGTTAAACAAACTGCACTGCCGAACAACAGAGTTGAGGCATCAATATAGCAAATATAAATAGTAGACTGATATCTGAAACACACTAGATCTCCCTGCTTCATCAGTAGCGATCATCATAAGTGCGAGCTCCCCTGGCTGGACGATCATACGGGGCAGGTCTATCTCTGTAATTGCCACCAAAGCGAGCAGGTCCACCACTCCCCACACGTGGCCCACCTCTGCCATAACCACCAGAGCCCCTAGGATCATCACGGTAGTAAGTTCCACTGGACCGTCCTCCATCTCTCTCATAGCTTCTTTCCCTGGCAAAGCCACTTGATGCATAACGATCTGCACCATTATATCTGTCACCAGAATAGCGATCGGCTGCTGGCGCATAGCGATCACTGGCATAACGATCACGTCCAGCACTGTAGTAGGTATCCCTGCTCTCAACATAACGCCCACCATCATATCTATCATCATCATAGCGGCTAGCAAAACGGTCTGATCCTCCAAAGCGGTCACTGCGTCCCACAGTGCCACCACTATACCTTGAAGCAGGAGAATACCTTCCAGTTTTGCCACCATCTGAATAAGGACATTCACGAGCCCAATGTCCAGGGCGACCACATTTGAAGCAATCATCACTTGCTGCCGGAACTACATCAGCTCCACTGCGATATCCACCTCTAGCACCAGATGAGTAACCACCACCACCCCCTCCATATCCATAACCATCATCAGAGTTCATCCTAGGTTGAGCTTTGTTCACAGTAATATTTCGTCCATCCAGTTCTCCATTGTGCATTCCCCGAATGGCAGCTTCCACAGCCCGAGGTTCTGAAAATGTAACAAATCCAAACCCCCTGGAGCGGCCTGTTTCCCTTTCGACTACAACCTATACATATAATGAAAGTGAACCAATGGAATATAGCAACTAATATATAGTAGTGATCATCCAAAAAAAATCTATCACTAACAAGGAGAAATAACATCCACATAAAAGTTGGGTGATATAAAAGTGCCAGCGGCTGATACATAATCAAGTGTGCAAACCAGTGAAACCATCTTATACAGCTGTAGTGTAGCAGTCAATGTTCACATCTCAAACAAATCACAATCTGCTTGAGCTGTCCCAACGGTACAAAGCACTAGTGATCAGGCATGATATGGCCAAAGGTCAGAAATCAGGACTTGAAGGATCAAGCATGTGATCACAAACACTGTTTTTGAGCCTGAAGGCTATTAGCAGAGCTTTTCTGAAGAAAAAAACGCTTTCGGGTGCAGTCCACGTTCTCTGGAACCAGTAACACCAACCCAACAAACTGAACTGAGACCAGTTACCTTTTGCCAGCAAAGTAGGTGTGAAACGATAATTTAAGAACTGAATTCCCAGCAACAGGAGATGAGATTCACTTAGTTTCCCTAATGATAACACAAATGCAACATCAAACATCTAAATACATATTTTTTTTCTAATCTTTGCATGTAGAATTAAGCATTTCTATGCCACAGGGAAGGGCAATATGAGTACTGAGAACAGCTCCTAAGCAAATGTAAACAGATCAAAGGGCAACAGAGTTCCTCTGCCTTTCTTATGAAAACTGATCCGGAAGAAGGATGAACTTTCCCATAAGTCTGTATCCAGCACTGGCAAATATGTTTCTTCTGTGGCAATGACAATTTGTTTTCTGTGATCTTATGCTGGCATCGGTTATCGTAAGTTCTAGCAAGGCAAGACAGATCTGTGGTTCTGCTCACATAACAGAGGGCACCTATTGAGACAGACTCTAACCGAAACTTCCAACTGATTTTACTGAACCCACCATCCCAAAAAAGCCTAACCAGTGAGCTGAATTGACTAGTGAGTTCTCTTTCCTGGTATTTCTAAAGCATGGAAACGGAAATGAATGCAGCCTCTGCGAAGAAGTAACTGCCATTAGATTGAAGTAGGAAAGCTTGAAAACAATAGCAGCCCTAACATAACAGAACATGAAAACAGCATGAATGGACTTACTAATAAATATTGCCAGCTTCATTCACCTAGGACAAATCTATTTCCTAATAAACAAGATGTTCAAATGATTTTCAGTACAACCAAGGTATGCTTTAATTTTGTGTGCCAGTTACGATGCATGCAACATACAACTTAACTAAAATCACAGAACACGGTTCTGAAAAAGTTATGCAGAATAATATGAAAACATAAACAGAAAGGTGGCAGATCTGATAACCAATAAATATTTGATTAACAAACAAAACAAATCCAAGCTACAACAATCAGTTTCACATCCCTTTGGCCCAGCATAAAACAAAAACGTTTTTTTTTTAGTTGCGGCACTTGTCTTCATGGAATTGTTTTTCTTACCAAAAAGAGGTATTTATCAAGATTAGTCTCCAACTAAATCAATCGCAGTAGGATACAACAGAACAGATCCATATACCATAGTCACCAGATATCTCAACGCAAAAATTTATACAGATAAAAAACAGTGTAGAACGTCCGATATATCAAATCGAAACAGGAGATCCCCAAACTAACAATCCACTGATATTCTGAAAATCACACGCATCACCACAGGGATAGAACCATCGCTATACCTGCGCCTCGATGACCTTGCCGTAGTCCCCAAAAGTGCGCTCAAGCGTGCGCTCCGTGGTGTTCCACGACAGCCCGCCTACAAAGATCCGGCCCACCTTCTCCTCCGCCATTCCTCCGGTCCAATCCCCTCTCGCCTGCACCGAAAATCCAGCCACCAAACAAAATTGGCAACAGAACACCAAAATCAACAGAAGTTGCTGACAAGGAATAGGGCGAATCGCGCCTAGCTGGGCGAGGAGAGACGGCTGGCGGCTCACCTCGCGCAGAAAACCTAGGATTGCTCGGGCGCCCGGGTCGCGTTAGGGTTTAGAGAGAGATGCGAAGAGAGACCGAGAGAGGAGTCACCTAGAGCGTTCTATATATCTTGTGCGAAAACGGGCCGAACGGAATCCAAGTGTCGTTACTCGTCAGTTAGTCGAGATTTTTTTTTTCCCTCTTTCTTTCCTTTTCGGAAAAAAAACTGTAACATATGGATTCGGAGATCCGCCTGAAAGCGGGGATGATTCCCGCGGGGGGGAAGGGTCTCATCCCGCCCCGTTAAGGACCTTCCCCGTCCCGTTTTCCACTCTGTTAAGATAATGGGGAAATCTATTCTTATTTTTATCCTCGTCGAGTCCCCATTTTTCATCGAGTCTTAATGGGATCATACAACGCGCTGATTAGTATATAATAGAGAAGCTATATTCAGCAATCAAATATTGAAAGTTGTGGCTGGGGACTGAGGGTTAGGGATTAGAGTTCGGTTGCTTACTTTTTTATATATGCACACTGAAAATAGGCTTTGGCTTGTATATTTTTTGTATAGTTTAGTGGACTACTTTATTTTCGGGTTCCCATGGTTTCTCGCGGAGAAAATTGATCCCTATCCCTGCCCCGCTACTTATCAGATCCCCGTCCCATTAGCCCCAACGAGGGAATTTGTCCTCCATCCCCACCCCATTCAGGGCGGGGTTATGCGAAGCTCCGTTCCCTACAGGAAAGATTTTAGGACGATTCAGAGAGGTGATTTTGGAAAGATGAGCCACCCGGAATGATGGTTACATCTAGAAAGATGAGCCATGTCCACCGGATTATATAGGGTGTCCAACTCTTAAAACAATCTATTGATCAATTTCCATTGGACACTCTACATATAGGATTTATCAGGGAGGTGTTGCAGTCTATAGAGGTACAACCCAACCTATGCCTCATTTCATTTTTTTTATTGCCCATACGCTATTTTGGATGAGTAAGGGTGTGTTCGTTTCTTTGGGTCTAAATTTTAGTGAGGTCACGTCAATCATTAAAATGCTATATATGATTATTAAATATATATTAAATATAAAACTAATTACAGAGTTGAATACACATCAGCGTGACAAATTTATTAAGCTTAATTAAATCATCATTAAGAGATGTTTACTGTAGCATCATATTATCTAATCATGACCTAATTAATTTTAATAGATTTGTCTCGTCATTCAGAGGGAGGGTTATGGACTGGATTTTATCAGTAATCTATATTTAATATTCCTAATTAGTATCATAATATTTGATGTGACAGATCTAAAAATCAGAGGGGTGGAAACGAACACACCCTAATTCTTTTTTTCTCTATTTTTTGAGCGAGGAGGACTATTAATTCTTCATGTATGAAGAAAAACCAAACCTTTCATTTGTATAGTCGAGTCTCAAATTGACTTATGGAAGAATAAATAACAATTCCCATGATCCTTCTTAGCTACTTCTTCTGTCCCACTAGTAAAAACATCATTCTAGCCTTTCCACCGGCGATGAAGCGGTGAAATGAGCATCATGCTTCTATTCTATTCTACATTACCAAACTGTACTCCCAGTCTTGCTCCTTCAGAAGCTCACCGCCGCCTAGCTTCTGCACAAAATCGTGACTCACGCCCTAGGAAAGCCACCAAGTCGTCTCGTGTATAGCTCATATGGATTTCATCCCGGACACCCGATCTTGGGGCAGCACGCAGCAGAGACCAAGGGATCTTGATGCGGGTTGGGGCAGCTCAAAAGGATTTCGTTGCCGCCGCAGGATCTTGAGGCGGCAGGGCCAAGGAGGAGGATGGAGGCTAAGAGTTCCATCACGACGACGAGTCTCATCTCATGGTGGCCCGAAAGCTCGAAAATACGTTTCTAACACAGGTGGGAGCTACCCTCCCTTATCCGACGGTCATTGTTGCTTCGAGATTTGTGTTAACCCAATCTACATGGATATCATTATCCTAGTTAGCTTGTAATTATTGTCTATAATTACCTTTGTTGGACAGCATCTTGGGTGACGTCAACGCTTTGCTCTGCCATGGTTCTGACAGGAATAGTTCGTAGGTAGTTGGCTGGTAGTCTGTTTTCATTTGTTTCTTTTTTTCTTCTTTGTTTTTCCAATGTAATGCGACAGTAGTAATTGGCCGTCACCAAGGATTGCATTCTGGATCTGAGTTCATCAATTTGAAAATATCTATTTTGCATGTTTCTGTTTTCTTGTTTGCATTGCTTTCATTTTGTTTTTGTTATCGTAAAACCAATTTTGAAGAATGTAAAATTATGAGTTCAAAATTCGAATTTCTGAAAATGATATAGTGTAATAGATTTCATGTTATATTGGTCATTTATGTTATTTAGAAATAAATTATTTTTTTGTGTATGGTTGATGGTCATTATTACATATTTTAGAAAATGATATGGTGTAACAGATTCCATGTATCATTTTCAAGTTATATTTTAAAAATAACATATGATATTTGGGAACTCTCATATTTGTTGTGTGTACAACGTGGAGTCATTGTCTCATATTTTACAAAATGATTTGGTGTAACAAATTTCATGTCCTAATTTTTAAGTGGTAGTCAAAAAATGACAGATGGTATTTGCGAACTTGTGTTTGCTTTGTGTACAACGTTATTCTAGTTTTGATAAATATGCCCATCTTCTGATTAGAAACCAAATCTCAGAATATTTGACATAAAAAAGTATCCAAATTTTATTTTTCATTTTCGAATATACAATAACAATTTTGTTTCTTTTGCCCTCTCTTAGATATGCCTCACAAACCGTGTCCAATTAATGACTCGAGCAGAGACCTGCATGCATGCATGCATGCATTTGGCAGTGTGTGTTGTTGTAATTCTAGTTTGACCATCACGTGCGCATGCACATCTTAATTTTGCAAATCCATGCTGAACAGAACACACGAATCTCCAGGCCCTCTCTTCCGCAGATGCGCTTCCGCACCTGTCCGATAAGGGGCGGTAGCTCGCCTCCGCGCGAGAAAATCCAGGTTGCCGGAAAGCTCCTGCCTGCCGCCATGCGCCCATGTCGCGCCCCCTAGCTCTCAGCTGCCACCGTCGAGAGGCTCCCACCCATCTCCGTGAATCCAGCGGGCATCACATGATCGTAAATCAACAGCAGCAGCTCACCATAGCTAGCTCGTCTCCAGTTAGAGCAACCACAAATTAAATCCACACCGCTCCCATCTCCTCCCCGTCCGAGGTCATAACATCTAGCTTCCTCCCCTCATCGTAGTTTCTAGAGAGAGGAAAAGTAGGGAAGTGAGGGGGATAAGACTTCAAGGCGATGCTGGCGGAGGGAAAGGGGCTGATTGCGCTCGTCGCTGCTACGAGCCATGAGATTCGGTGGACGGGGCTGCCGGGGAAGGGCGGGCAGGCTCGAGAGCGAGAGCGAGTGCGAGTGGATAGGATGGTGCGGTCGGTAGAGGCTAGAACGACACTTTTATTGCGATGTTTTTCGAGTGTTAGAAAGACATTTTCAATGAGACAAAAGGAGTAATTGATCTAAGGGAAATTTTGTCCAAGTTGATATGTACGAGCATTACTGTTTGTTCTGGTCAAGTATGATGATGGCTAATAAAAGACTAACCAATTTGCCGCACGTCCAGTGAAAACAATTTCAGTCTGTTTGTTCTGCTCAAGTATGATGATGGCTAATAAAAGACTAGCCAATTTGCCGCACGTCCAGTGAAAACAATTTCGGTCTTCAAAACATACCAGCTCAGACAGGTAAGGGTGAAAATCGCTGAATTTTGACTGGTTTTATTCTGAAATTCTTTTAAAAAAAGAAAAAAAATTAATAAAAGAGGCAATAATGGCCAACAATTACCAGTTGGAGCAAATACGGATCCTGACGGGTAAAACTGAATTCGGTGATTTTGTCATAGAATTTGGACCAATTTTTTCCGAGCAGTTTTACTATATATATTACCTCCAGTAATTATTGGAGATAATGCAGTTATTACTGGCAGTAATTGTAATCCAACGGTTAAGATTACTTTTTATCCCATCACTATTACTGTCAGTAATTTAAAGCAGTAATAATTTTACTCGGGGTATTACTAGAAAGATAAAAATGTTGGTGACTTCAATCGTACCTACGTGCGGCGGCGGTGGCGCCAGCGGATCTGTGAGCAGATAAACGAGAACGCACTGTACGAATGGAGTGAAGATGCTAAGAAATTACTCCTATACCTTTAATGATAATGTGGGTATTTAAAAAAATATATGAGTAAATTACATTATTATCCCTAGACATTACTTCCAGTAATTACCGGAGGTAATATGCATAGTAAAATTACTCTTTTTTTCCACTGCGAACGCCAATCAATGGGAACGGATTCAAAGCCCTGCGCGTAAGAGACAGTGAATCCAAAAATCCAAAATAATCATTGCTACTAGGTCATCTCGTGAAGCCCATACTTTGTCGCCCCCATACAGTTTCATCATACACGATGCTGTTTGCTCAATAAGAAAAAAAAATCATACACGAAGCTGAGGTACCGGATGGCTGAGATTTGACAGCAAGTTGACGGCCTCTCTGATTTCCGGCCGGTCTTGGCGATTCCGTTGGGAACAGAGGAGCCCGACGACGAGCACACGTTCCATCTGGCTCTCGTCGAACTCCCCGCACAGCCGCTCGTCGGCCATCTCTCGGACCTTATTATTGTTGTAAGATTCCCGTACGGCGTCGACGAGGGAGTTGGAGAGAATGCCTTCTTCTCCCTGCAACAGGGACGGTGTCTTGCCAGTGGCGATCTCCAGCAACAGCACCCCGAAGCTGTACATGTCAGACGCGGTGCTCACCGTGCTGGTGGCGATGCAACTGGGGTCCATTTAATCGTAAGTCCCAAACATGGCGGTTTCTGGGGAGCCCTGCCCGGTGTAGACCCGCTTCACGAGCCCAAAGTCGCCGAGCTTGGGCTCGAAGGTGGCGTCCAGCATCACGTTGCTAGGCTTGATGTCGCGGTGGAGGATGATGAGATTGTGGCAGCCAGTGTGGAGGTATTCTATGGCGCGGCCGACGCCGATCACGATCTTGTACCTTTCCGGCCATGGCAGTGACGTCTTCTCCCTCGACTCGTCGTGGAGGTGCTTTTCGACACTCTTGTTCTCCATCAGCTCGTACACGAGTAGTGGCCTGCCGTTCTGGCCACCGTCGCACCAGCCAACGAGCTTCACCAAGTTGCGGTGGTTCATCTGACCAAGGGTCATGATCGCGGTGACGTAGTCACGCATGGTTTGCTCCAATGGCCCTTTCAGCCTTTTCACGGCCACCTGCTGTGGGTTACGCGGATCGGGTAGGTTGCCGCTGAACACCTCTCCGAACGACCCCTCTCCAAGCTTCCTGTCCTCGGCGAAATTGTTGGTCGCGGAACACAGCTCAGGGTACAAGAATTCCCTTGCAACTGATCATTTTTCCAGCAAAGATGAATAAATGAGTCAATAAGCTTCTAATCTATATGTTGCATAACACTTATTCTAATTCTCTCTCTCCCTCTCTCTCTCTCTCTCTCTCTCTCTCTCTAGAGGATCGAATTCAAGATTTAAGACTTGCTAGGTTTGCATAAACAATACTAATACAACTTGAGAGATGCTAAGGAGTGCAATACCTGATTTCTAGTTTTCACATAAATATTACTTGCAAATTACGTTAAAAATATCTCTAACCCCTATACAAACAACCAGTTCTAGCTTATTGTTTTGAAAAAAAGTCAATTGTGAATGGTCTAAAGACACCTGAATTTCCTAATCGCCAATTTGCTTGAAACACCAAAAATTAGGTTGGGGAGGGATGAAACTCTTGAGTGAGCCTACAATATCTGATAAGTTATTTTACACGCAGACAAGTCGATCACAAACTAAATCAAGTCTTTTTTGAACTGAAAATTAAATCAAGTATTAGCAATGAAAATTAAACTGGATGATATCCACCTGGCAACGTGATCCTCATCGCAGGCCGTCTAATAAACCACTTGTAAATTATATAGAGCACAGCAGCTAGTAAACTTGCTCCTAAGACTGCACATGCCACGATATGTATCACCCACGTTTTTGTCTTTCTACCTGCATCTGTCAGCTGAACATCTATAATGATATTAGATGGTTATATAGTAAATTAGTTATCACTGTGACTTATTAGCAAGTTGTGCGTATGCATAGGTTAGGAATTTAGATAACATGTCAATAGGAGATACATGTCTGTGTGACAATAATATGGCATCATATATTTCCTTCTTTTTTAGTTTTCCTCTGAACTATAAATATTCATAGTAATGTTTGGTGAAAAGTTTATGGTATTAGAGCAAATGTTTGGGTCTTTTGGGTTAGTTTTTATTTTCAACATATGAATAATATAGAATAAGGCAGTAAGGTATTCTTAGTTGATTTTTTATACAGACAAATATGGAGTTTTAGAAACATATCCAACAAGGAGTTGACATGCGGGGGTAAGACAACCCTCCGAATATTTTGCAAAGAAGAAGACTTTCTTATGCAGGCCGAGAAAACCCCCGAACCCCTGTCCATCCTTACACAGTGCACCGTGGTCCATGTGAGACAACCATGACCTGGACCGGGTCGTAGACTTATGTTTTGGTGTGGTGACAAACGAGGGGATTTTTTTGTCCCAACCCATAAACTCGCTCCCATTGGAAGTCGAATCCGGAACCTTGAGGATACTACTAAGCCATCTTAACCATTAGGCTGAAGGACCGTTCATTTTCTAATGATAATTAGAGTGAAGCAACTTGATGATCATTAAACTTTTGTTGAGAATTTCTATTTTCCTATAGCACATCTCATACTTTGGAGCTTCCGAGGGAGGCTTATATTAGTATTGTAGCCTTGTTAGGTGGAAGTGCAATTTTGCAAGAGGCTGCTAGACTTCCCGTGTTCTGAACACTCAAGACCTCTCAACATCTGAAGATTTTGCTAGATCGATCGTAAAAGTTCTGAAGCATGAGCTGGTTGGTCCCTCCTACATAGACATCATCATCCTAACGTGTTGGAGCATTTTGACTATTAGGATGATGATGCGTATGTTGATTGACTTTCTAATGAGATCTTTCTTCAAGGGGAAAATTATAGGACTAGTGCAAAGCAGCTTGAAATTAGTTGCAGCCAGCTCCAGCAAATCCATGGAGTTCTTAGTGTGAAATTGGTTGCAGCCAGCTCCAGCAAATCCATGGAGTTCTTAGTGCCGCTCACCCGCACCTCCAGAAATTTGTGGAGCTGGAGATGTAAATAATTTCAGGGCTTTTATTAAGTCAATTCATTTTTCTCTTAGACTAAAAATAAAAAATAAAAAATGTTATTTCATCGTATAAACCTTAACTTCAGCTTGGATCTTAGAGTTGAAGCTGTGTCAAACAGGACTTTAATTGTGGTTACCTGATGCTATGTCTGATGCGTTGAATGACCAGGAGAGGAGCTGGTGCGACTCCCAGAAAGTCCCGGTCGCCGCAGAAAACCCGACGGCCGCATCCTGCGGCACTCCGGCGGCCTTAAAGTCAATCGGCGCCTGGATGTTATGAATGTTCCTCCGGTCAGCCAGCCGTAGGTTCACCACCATCATCTTGGAGCTTGCGTCGTACGAGATGTTTGCCCACATGGTGCCTACGAGGCCGAGGTTTGGCAAGTCCCTGGTAAAGGCGGTGGAATGGATGCTGTTGACATCGATGCCGATGTGGTCGGCAATGACATTGAGGGGATCCAACCTGTCGTTCCACACCGTGTCGAACTCGACGGCGACTATCGGCGGCGATCCCATATTGTCGGGGTTGCTGACGAGCCCGAGGTAGCCTGCAAGGGAGTCCGGTGGCAGCATCGGGGGAAACGTTCCGATGAAGAAAGCCATGCCGTCCCCCCGGGTGTTATTAAGGTTGCCGCCGATGGCGAAGGTGAAGCTCGTCCTGAAGCTGGCGACCCTGCCGGTGGTGCTGTCCCACAGGCGCACGGGCTGCGCGTATGCTACGCGGCCAGCGCTGCCGGGGGCCATGAGTGTAAGGTCGATCCTGTCGCCGGAGGAAGAGGAGTCGTGGAAGTACAGGAGGTGTGCCCTCTCCAAGTCGCCAGGGTTGGAAAAATCATAGTGGAAAGAGAGTGCGGAAGCGTCGAGAGGCATCAGGCAAAGGTAGGCGAGGAGGAGGTGGCCTCTAGGATAGGCCATTTTGCTGCCGAAGGAAGAAGTCATGGGGCTGTCATAGTAATCTCTACAATTTATTAATTGAGGTGTGGTCGTCCACTTCGTGTCCATAAAGTTAGAGATTGAATCTAAATCGGTTTTATATCTTTTATATCAAGTATCGAATTTCAAAAATCATAAATCTCTCATCTGGAGCTCAAATTAAGCAAACTCGGACACTATATTATAGCTCTCGAAAAGTTCTACAACTTTGATATTCAATAGAAGTTCAGATCTCACCGTTTTAATTTCCAAATATGCGATACAAAAATATTTGTTTGGATTCGGACTCCTCTACGCAGGTCTCTGTGTGGGGCTCATATCTTCTAGCTCTGAAGTCAAAATAATATGATCCACATATGTTTTGAAAAGGTCTCAATGAGATCTACAATTTTAGTGTTTTAACCTTTTCTATTGGAGTAAGTTTTCAAGTTCAAAATCACGTTGTAATACAGTGTTATTTTGTAGATTGTGTTAGTTAATTTTTCCTTTCGATAAAACTTCTAGAATATGGTAAATAACATTAAAAAAATTATTAATTTTAACATATAAAATGTTATACTAAGAAGCACCAACGGTAATACAAATATGATCTTTCATGTAAAAAATATCAATAATATTGATATATCTAATAATTATATAGTATAAATAAATTATTTAAATCATAAAAAATATTTTATTTTTTAACACCGTAGCAACGCACGGACATTTTGCTAGTTATATATATATGGACGGTCGATCAAAACAAAGAAATTAGCTGATATATCCATTCTCTATAGCTGGTGAAGACAACCGGCAGTTTACTCATAAAGGCGTAACGGACAACGTAATTAGAGCTAGCTGATATATAAATGGAAGTTGGTTCGATAGTAACAAGAATTCTGAAATAGCAAAAGGAGCTATCACGGGCTCTTCAAAGAAATTTGCGTGGTTCGCTGTCTCCGCCCTCCGCCATCAGTTTTTCCCTATTGGTAGAAAAGAGCTTGGTTCACTTCTTTGAAACTCTCAACTTTTGCTAAATGTGTCGGGAGAAAAACAAAACGAAAGTAACTTGATACAAATGATGCGTAGGGCAGCTGCCCAATTCAAGCTGCCCAATTCACCCAGATCGGCTCTATGTTTTGGAAGGCCCTAGGGGGAACTTTGACGTTGGGCCTTTTAAGCTTATATATTTTTTTCTTTTTCAAAGCCTATATGAAGTCCTTAATAAGCCTATATACATGTACTTATATTACGATATAAAATAGGCCGGCATAATACAAAAGAAATTGCAGCAATTTTAACATAGACCAAATAGTAAGAGTTGCCCTGAAAAACAACAATTAATAAGTTAATTACAACATATTCTTGGTTTTTAATAACTATTTATTTAAAATGCTGAAAAGAAAAAATATGGATTTTTTATAAGATGAATACAATCAAAGTTCTAAAATCTTCATCGATATGATTGGATAGGCAGTTAGAACATTTGATAATAGATTGTAACAAACTCAAGAATGACCGTATGAGGTAATATTTCTTTGGCAACCTTGAAATTAGAAAGGAAAAATGGTAAATTTTGGGAATAAAAAAGTTACACTCTGCGCTTGACTTACCTTTGAGTCTTCAACCTGCGATCGGGTGAAAAATAGGTGCAAACTATGATCAGTTGGCTGGGAGATATTTGTTTTTTTAGAAATAGTTGGCTGGGAACTCGAGATAGAAAACCAAGATACATAAAGAAAAATATAGGGGATTATAGGAAGGTGGAACGTCGCTTTGTTTTGGACGTCACCTTGCACCAGCCATGATGCACGCCTTGTCCAACTCAAATTATAATTATAATTGTAACGCCTTATCACGGAGACCATTCCGTTGCCAGGATATTTCTTGGATAACGACACACGCTGTGACGTCTAGTAGTGCAACATATGATAGAAATAATATAGTTACAACAAGAACAAAGATAGAGTACAAAGTTTTATATGAATCCGAATTTAAGTTACAAACTAAAGTTTTAAATAAAATATAGAAGCAAAATAGTTTAACAGTAAATAAAATGATTCAATGAAATACTTAAGATACAATCGTTCTCTTATGGTGATACACAGAAGCATAGCCAACCTTGATCGGTGTCATGCCCACGACACTATGTCAATGCACAATAGATTTACTCCTTTTCGTTGTTGGTGCAGAGCTCCCACTTGATATTCCAATAGTCTGGGCGCTAGCTCTCCCAGTAGAACCTCGAACCACAGTGACAATCCCTGCCCTAATCATTCAAAAACGACATAGAGCTACGCGCTGAGCAACTAATACTCAACAAACTTACCCTTTAAAAATAGCCAACTAAACTAACTCCTAAACATGCACTTAACCTATTGCCCACAATGCAATATAAACATAGACCGATAGTCAAATTAATGCATATCCAAAACATAGGAGAGATATGATTAGTGCTTGCCTTGAATTTGCAGATGTTCCACAACAATCAATAATAGCAGCTTCAAACAACAATAAATCATATCAGCTTCAAACAACAATCAATCATAACAGTTTCATCCCTTCATGGCATCCACGTTGTTGTCCGATATGTCAATCACTAGGTAGAGGAAATACGTTGGTATGAAAATGCATGTCATAATATGATGCATGATGCAAAACACATGAAACTTGTCACAGAGCTAGGTAATGAAGTTATGAACACAATACAACTTGAATTACTCAATTTGAATTTATATAGCTTGAATTATTAATAAAATACTGAGGGTCTGTTCTGCATCGGTTAAGTTTAAGTTGATCAATTAACCATTTAAAGAAAATTTGTAGAACACTTTCTGTACATGAGATCATTTTTAGTTGGTAACGTTCATTAAGACTTTTACAAATCAATTCATCTTGAGATCATTATAATTATTTAGTTATGATTTTTGCAAGTTGCTTAAGCATGAATGCACTTGGTATGAAACATGAGAGTATGATAAAATCATGAGACTTTGCACATGAGTATATCAACACAAAAATTAAGTTTTATCATAGATTCCATCAATTTAGCATGTATATAATGTAGGTTATGAAGTTACCAAAGACATGCATAATTGACATGTTGAGTAACGGGAAAACATGAACATTATCACTTTTCGTTGCAACATGTATGATCTAACCATGATTTTCAAAGAAAGTCATTTAGCATCACTATTTGAGTTACCAATAATAAATTAGAACAAGTAACAAGCATGAAGGTATAACTTCCTTTTATTCAACATGGACATGCTAGAAAATTCATGATTAAGTTGCATGTGTATAAAAGACACCATAACAAACATGCATCATTTGAACAAGTAAAATATGAAGGTAATAAATAAGCATAATGATTGTAAGGTGAAGCATGACTCAAGTTTAACTAAAGCTTAGAGCATGATATAGTTTGATTAACATGAAAATCATAGCAACAATTGCACTTGTCATCTAAGGAGTTTCTTTTGTTAGTTCCTTAACTTCATTACTTTCATGGCAATGTTGTAGGGAACTAATTAAGCTAGTTAGCAAAACATGCATGGAGAAAAAGATTAAGTGGCTAATAACATTGCATCCTAGAACATGCATGCTACTAAACATATAAATGAGCCTTAAGATTGAAAATAAGAACATAACTCAAGTATGTTTATATGTTGATTCAAGAGATCATCATTTAAATTCTTATTAGCATGGTTCTCGAAGACATTGGTACATGGTAAGTTTACATGGTGTAGAGAATGACATGAGTGAAATAAGCACCAAAGTTCATGGCACGGACATGCAACAATGTTTTGTATCAACTAAAATGGTGCAAGGAGCTAAATAACCAATACAAAGAAAAATACTTAGAAATTAAATATGCTAGTTGGTGAGATGCATGAATATACAAAAATGAACATGCATGCAAAAAACTGTGGATTTAAACATGCACTAATGAGAAGTTATGATTTTATATTTTATTTTGGTTATTAACTTCACTGATAAATAAATATGTACTTTTGAGATGCTTTGGCAATTGATTAAAATAGTACACATTTAGAGGAGTCCAAAAAGTATTTAGTTTCAATTCTCCATCATGTAAATTTTTCTGGGTTGATTTTTGAAGTTAAAACAATTTTCTTTGCTTATTAAATGCATGCATAAATAATTGTTTTGAGTTGATATGATTTATTATTTTTATTAAAATTGAGAATATTCTTAGGATTCTAGAACTTAATTTTTTTTCATTTTTATTTGAAGTAATTATTTTTATGTCGACTTTCCAAGTTGCAAGTAATCATTTAAGCTTACTTGAAAATGTCAGAGCAGTTACCTGGCCTTTGGGCCGACAGGTGCTAGCCGATTAGGCCACAACATAGGCAAAAGGGATCCCTAGGCCAGAATTGGCCCAATGTTAACACGAAAATCACCACGCGTGACCTGGGAGATCTGCTTAACTCCAGTGCAGGCTCAATGCAAGAAACCGGGGCGTGCCAGCTAATTTTCCCTGCAAATTGACAAAGAGATGAACAGTCAGAAGACACGGGTTATCGGCCCAGGATAGGCCGTTAAAGAAAGCCGATAGTCACTATTTATGAAATCAGCCGAGGCTATTATATGGATAAAGAAAATAAAAGAAATAAAACTAATCGATTGATTGTATCGGCTTATTGGCAAAATTTAATTCAATAAACAATTTAACATCACAGACACCGATAAAAAATCGAGTCAACAAGCCAGAGTTGATAAGCCTACAATATTCATGAAGCAACTGGTCAATTCGATGTAAGGTGCCAGAGTTGATAGAACTGAGTCGATAGACCTACAGTAAATACACATAGACTCGTTCTGTCGATAGTGTTAAGTCGATAGATGTGATTAGCTAGTATTGCAAATATGCTCATAAATTACAGATCTAACCTATTTCAACAAGGGGGCAAACGACTATCAAAGTGAATGATATAATCAATTAAGCACCAGAAAGTCGATTGAACCGTGGTAACCTATCGGCTAAACGTCCCGATAGAACCCTGTCAACTTTACTTATAAACGGATCGGATCTAACCCTGTCTACCCAGCAAGAGATCAGAATCGATGCAACCTCGCTGATTCGAACAGATCGAACTTAATCGAGACCATGTTCAAACACAGCAAATAGAGCTAGATTTAATCTGTTTATAGACAAAATCGATAGAGTGACTCAAATAACAGATCTAAATAATACCTGTAGAACCTACCAAGATTATAATAGATTGACTTCAACCAAGATAGTATTGCAATCAGAGTCGATAGAACAAGCATCAAACAAATCTAATTACTGGATAACTAGCAATTCTAACGATAGCAACTAGAATATCAAATTAATGAGAAAGTACTAGTTGAGATTGATAGAATTACCGAGGGTGACTAATCCAAGTCTCTCGCCGAGATTGGAGCCGATGCAGGCCGCGTGAAACATGGGTTTCGTCGAGTAGGAAAGGTTGACGATGCGCCAAATTGTATTGAATGAAAGTGTTGTTTTTCTCGTACAGATCCTATTACATATTTATAACCTCATGCAAGAGATTCTGACCCGACTCGGTCAAGACTCCTAAACAAATCGTCTAGGTTTAAAATAAAATCTAAACTAAAACAGAAAGAGATAAAATAAACCTATCAGGCCCACTTGACTTTGGCCGTTGAACTTCATTCACTTCGTGCGCCCCCCGAGTCCGGGGAACAAAATACTTCATGCGCCGGTTTTATCTTCTCGTTTACCACGCACATTTATTGGTGAGCCACCCACCATCAAACTTCGTTTATAGTATACCTCTCAACCACTCATGCTCTTCTTAATTACAGCTCACCATCTTCCTGCGCCGCCTCGACTGCTGGTCTTCTTTTTTGACCGTCCTTGTTCTTATCTTTTCTCCTCAAACCTCTCCGCTTCTTATTCTCTTAATAAATGTAGAGCGGCATCTGGATTCTTCAAAGTTCAAGTGTAGATCCTATAAATAGCTCCTTCGACTGGCTTCCCTCCATCTCGACACCTTCGATCATGGGTCTTCTTCTGAGAGCTCTGATAGAAAAATACCACCTATCTCCAAATCTGCTAAGTTCATCATGACGAATACTCTTCGCCTCTTCAATCCCCAGAGTGATCGTTTCAATCCAAAATCCACAGCCGCCCTTGCTCCAGAAATCAACTTACTAGTTGCCTTTGGGCGACCCAGTCATGAAGAATGGCATCAGCGAGGCAACCTTCTCTTCCCTTTATCCATCATGTAATGTCTGATGACAGTGCTATTCTTCCAGGGAAGAAGAGGAAGCTGTTGAACCACCTTTTTTTCTTAATCATGCGCTCTTTTTCTTGTACTCGGGGTAGTAATGACTACATCTTCATCCCTTAGCTATAATAGGAGAATAGGTCTCTTTAGAAATCGATTACCTACGAGTAGTCAACTCATCTTCACCTTGTACCGATGGCCATCTGTAATTTTTCCTATCATCATTGAATGAATATATATTATTTATACTTTAGGCCCAGTGATGATATATTTCTTCTGCTAAGGGCGATATTTAAATATCGGCCATCTTAAGTCGACATATCACCATCGGCTCTTATCACTCAAGCGTGATACTAAAAAATATCGACTATCAAACGACGAAATCATGAATCAATCCAAACACTTGGATGATATCGTTTCAAATATTTACCATTAATCGCTCTCCCGAATTCTTCTCCATCCAATCCTTGTAGGACATATGTTTTGCCAGGTGCACATTGGCTCAGTTTGAATGGACCTTCCTTTTATTATTTCAGGGCAGTGCACCACCTTTTTATTATAAAACCTAGACACATGGGCCTTATTTTCTTGAATCCTTTTCAGGGCCTTCATCCGATAATGCATGACATCTTCTAATTCATCTAACATAACTTGGCTGTAATCATCGGCTGATAACTGAGCTTGTATCTCCACCCTTCTGGACCCCAGATTTGTTTCCCATGGTAAAACTGCCTCATGCCCATAAACCAGCTGATAAGGTGGTACTTTAATTGACCTATGACAAGCCATCTTGTATGCCCATACAAATTCAGCCAATATCGTATGCCACTTCTTAGGCTGTTCATCTATCTTACTCTTAATCAAGTTAATCTAACTCCTATTAGATGCTTCCGCTTGACCATTGGCTTGAGCGTAATATGGCGATGAATTCAAAAGACTGATTCCCATACTATCAGCAAAGCTTTGAAACTCTTCTGAAGTAAACACAAAACCCTGGTCAGTGGTAATAGTCTGTGGCACACTAAATCGATATATAATATGTTCCTTCACAAAGTTGATCACATCACTAGTAGTAACATTCTTCATAGGCACTCTTCGACCCACTTCATAAAGTAATCTGTAGCTGCCAGAATATATTTATGACCTTTGCTTGGTGCTGAATAAATTTGGCCAATCATATCCATACCCCAACCTCTAAAAGGTCACGGCTTAATAATTGGATTCATAGCCGATGCTGGTGCTCTGTGTATTGCCCCAAAC
This sequence comes from Eleusine coracana subsp. coracana, assembly GCA_032690845.1. NCBI lineage: Eukaryota > Viridiplantae > Streptophyta > Magnoliopsida > Poales > Poaceae > Eleusine > Eleusine coracana. Next base: position 7,319,914 of record CM064430.1, read on the forward strand.
TTCTGACAATCCTGACATCCTTTATAATATTTGAAGCTATCTTCCAGCATAGTCGGCCAATAGTATCCAGTCCTTTTTAACAACCACCTCATCTTATGAGATGATTGATGTGTACCACATATACCTTCGTGAACTTCACACATAACGACTTTGGCCTCTTCTTGATTCAAACATCTCAATAGTACACCATTAATTGTTCGATAATAAAGTTTTTCTTCTAATAAAATATACCTCAAAGCCATGTACCAAATCTTCTGAGGCACTCGTTGAGTTGGATCTCTAAGACTGAATAATCCCAAATCTCCAATCTTCTTCATCGACATCAGCTATATCAATAATAACCTCACCATCGTTCAATTGATAACCTGATGCTTTTTGTGCTAGATCATTTGCCTCCATATTCTGCTCTCTTGGGACATGCTTGAATCTTACTGTTTTAAAGTGTGGCAATATACTTTGACACTCGACATGAAATAATATTAACACATCATCCTTGCATTCAAATTCTCCTACAAGTTGCCCGAGCACCAATAATGAATCTCCTATGATTTCGACACAATCGACTCTAGCTTCTTTCAACATTTGCAACCCCTTAAGCACAACTCTATATTCAGTCTGATTATTAGTCGATACCTCAACAACGAATGCAAACTCAAATCTTGCCCCTCGAGGCGATATGATCACGAGCCCGATACCACAGCCGCTCTTGCAAACAGATCCATCAAAGAATAATAACCATGGCACTAGCTCCACCATCGACACTTCAGACCCACAGTGTTCAACAACCAAATCAGCCAGCACTTGACCCTTAACAGCTTTAGCAGATTCACAAGTAAGATCATACTCGGCTAGAGCAAGCATCCATTTGCCAATTCTTTCTTTTAAAATAGGAGGCAATAGCATATATTTGATGACATCGGCTTTGCAAACCACTATAACGACCCGAAGTCCACACCCGGCTGGGCCCGACTCGCATTTTGAGTGGACCCTACACACCCACCAACCTATTTACGCTTTTATCCTCGCTTCGTGTAAAAGGGCTAACGCAAGGTTGGTGGTGGTGGACAACCTAGCCTTATATGTTGGTCCTCCTATTAGACTAGCAAGGTGGTACTAAATTCCCACCTCCTCATGCACACAAGTTCTCATAGGCCACTATGGGTCTAATCTCAATGGGTGGGATGTTACAAACACCCCCCCCCCTCAAAGGAACGACGTCCTCGTCAGAACATAGAGACAACATACCCACACTGGGCAAGCTACTAGCAACTTTCCTCCCTTGGGCACGTCCGTGTCCAGTGCTGGATCACATGTCAGGCTGTGTCCCACGCATGGGCCTACACGTGTCATGCACTATATGTCCGGACCTCCTGGCCACCACGCGCACCGTGCCCGCGAGGGTCGTCTCTGATACCACTTGTAACGACCCGGAGTCCACACCCGGCTAGACCCGACTCGCATTTTAAGTGGACCCCACACACCCACCAACCTATTTACGCTTTCGTCCTTGCTTAGCGTAAAAGGGCTAACCCAAGGTTGGTGGTGGTGGATAACCTAGCCTTATATGTTGGTCCTCCTCCCATTAGACTAGCAAGGTGGTACTAAATTTCCACCTCCTCATTCACACAAGTGCTCATGGACCACTGTGGGCCTAATCTCAATAGGTGGGATGTTACAACCACCACACACTCGGTCAATAACAGATAATGCCTTAACTTCACACATGAAAAATATACACATAAACATAACTTCTCAATCTCTGTGTACCTGATTTGTGCATCAATCAATCTTCGAGTTAGATAAAACACCACCCTTTCTTTGCCATCTTGTTCTTGAATTAAAGTTGATCCGATTGACTTATTATCCGCCATAAGATAAAGCTTGAAAGGCAGCCCTTCTCTTGGTGGTACCAATACTGGTGGGGAAGTCAAATACTGTTTAATATCATCTAAAGCTTTCTGGTGTTCTGCTTCCCACACAAACTTTTGATTTGCTTTTAACTTCAACAACGAGGTAAACACATCGAGTTTCCCAGATAGGGTTGAAATAAACCTCCTGATGAAATTCACTTTGCTGATTAAAGATTGAAGTTTTGTCTTGTTAATTGGTGGCTCAATGTCATTAATAGATTTCATGCTCTTCCACCCAACTTCAATCCCCCTTTCATGCACAATGAAACCCAAAAACTGGCCAGCCGATACACCAAAAGTACATTTCTTCGGATTCATCTTCAAACCATACTTCCTGGTCCTCTCAAGTACTTCCCGTAAATCGGCTATATGATCTTCTAATCTTTTAGATTTAACCACTACATCATCAATATAAATTTCCGCCAACCTACCAATCAGATCATGGAATATATAATTCATGGCCCTCTGATATGTAGCTCCAGCATTCTTCAACCCAAATGTCATGACCACCCATTCGTACAACCCAATTGCACCAGGACACCTGAAAGCAGTCTTTGATATATCTTCTTTCACCATGAAAATGTTATTATAACCAGCATTACCATCTATTAAACTAACAATTTTGTGTCCTGCGATTGCATCAACTAGAAGATCTGCTATCAGCATTGGATAATCATCTTTTAGAGTAGCTTTATTCAATGGGCAAAAGTCGATACAAACTCTCAATTTGCCACACTTCTTGAAAATAGGCACAATATTTGAAACCCACTCTGGATATCGGCAAGGCCTAATTAATTTAGCATCATATAATTTAGTAATCTTAGCATTGACATCATCATATATCTTCTGATCAATTCTTCTTGAAGGCTGCTTGTAAGGTCAATATCTAGGCTTAATGGACAACTGATGTTCAACTATAGATCGACTCAGACCGGGCATCTTAGAATAATCCCAAGCAAAGCAATCCTGATACTCTTTTAATAACTTTATTAATTCAACTTTAAAATCTTCATCTAACTTTTTACTGATAAATGTTGGCCTTGGTTTGTCACCATCTCCTATGTCAACTTCCTGTAACTCATTAGCCGACATGAATCCTTTTCCTAACTTCCCATCTTCCGCAATTTCCATTGGGGTGCCTGTCAGAGAAACATTTTAGAATTTGATTGGTCCACTACTTCAAGACCCTGTATAGTAATCTTGACATAATCCCCATCCCAGATCTTGCCAGACAAACATTCCATATCATCCGCATGCCATGGAACTAAATCGGCCGATGCAACATTGACGGTTTCATCGGCCGGGATCACCTCTTCTTGATCGCCATTCCATTGAGCCAGAGATTGATGCATCATAGAAGGAACACAACAATTAGCATGTATCCAATCATGTCCCAACAGAAGGCTGTTGGTTCCCTTTCCATCAATCACAAAGAAAGTAACCGGCAAGGTTTTGCTACCGATTGTGAGTTCCACATTTAAAACTCCCTTAGCTGCTGTAGTGCAACCACCATAATCCCTTAGAATCATATTTGTATCAATCAAATCTTCTTTGATCTTTCCCAACTTTCTAACAGTAGTGATCGGCATAATGTTTACTGCAACACCTCCATCGACCATCATCTTTCCTATTAGCATCCCATTAACAAAACCTTTTAAGTATAAAGCCTTAAAGTGCCGATGTTTAGACTCATCTAGTGTATCAGAAACTTCTTGCTGAGTATCAAATATAAGCTGTGGTTCACTCTCGCTATCAGCAAACAACTCTTCTTCTATAACCTTGAATTCTTGAGGCAGTATCATCACCATATTCACAGAGGTACTTGACATTTGCTCTTGTGATTTCACCTTTGGCCTCCAAACTTTCTTGGGCGGTTGATCATCTTCTTCGTCATAATAATATTTACCAACCCTTATTTATCTGCAACGCATCCTCTGTATCCTGCGTTTCTGACTTCTAGAGAAAATCCAAGATGGACACCACTGATCAACTTGTTCTTGTCCTTCTTGCATCTCCTCATCAACTTCCTTATCAAACTTAGATTCATTACTTCCAATTTTAGTACCAAGTCGATCAAATGCAGACACCCTCTCATATCTATTGACTAAGGCAGCTATCGACTTTCCAGCTTCATCTCGCCGATATGAATGTCGATGAGTATCTGGAGCCTCCCTATACATTTGACCTATATGCTTGCTACACCTGGGACAATTATTGATCGATGGAAACTTCATATTATGATCCCAGCAATACTGAAAGAACGGACAACCCCAATGTGGATCAAACTGTGACTCCTTCACCTCTTTGTCCTTCTTTTTCTGATATCTCTTTATAAGGGCTTCTACATTGTCAATACCACCCATGTATACGTTTGCAAGGAAAGGATGCCCATCAATCTTCATAGTACCTTTAGTGAATATGATCTTGCCCTATTCAATCACCATCTGAATCTGTCTCCTGAACACTTTGCAATCATTAGTATTATGAGAGGGAGAGTTATGCCACTTGTAGTACCTCATCTTCTTCAACTCTTCAATAGGAGGTATTACATGATTGAAGACAACTGAATGTGCTTCTCTTGTAATAATATATCGAATATCTTGTTGGCCTTGGTGATATCAAAATCATATCTTTCTTCAGGTTCGTTCTGCTTCACCCATGGGCACAATAATACATTCTTATTTCTAGTCCATTCGGCCATATCGACTTCGGCAGTTTCTTCATCAGATTCAGACCCATAATCATTATAATTAATCTGAATCGGCCTTGAACATGCCCCCCCCCCCCCGAGTCAGATTCTCTTGAATGGATACCTTCTGCACTAACTGGAAAATGCTTTCAAATTCAGCCGAGGGAAACTTTTCTCTTAGAGGGGCAACCAAGCCATTGAATGCTATTTCTGCCATTTAATTATCAGTTAACTATAGGCTGAAACACTTGTCACGCACATCTTTAAATCTCTGCACGTAATCATGCACAGACTCCCCAGCTTTTTGCCTCACAACAATCAAATCTGATAACCTTAACTCTCTAGTTTCAGCAAAGAAGTACTTGTGGAATTTCTGTTGGAGATCGGCCCAAGTAATAATTGAATTTGGGGGCAACGATGCGAACCAAGAAAATGCCAATCCGGAGAAGGATAACGGAAACAACCCAATCTTCAATGCCTCAGTGTTACTAGCTTCTCCACACTGCATTGAAAATCGGCTAATATGTCCAACTGTAGTAGTGTTATCTTGTCTAGTGAACTTAGTAAACTCTGGCGGCCTGTATCGACTCGGCATAGAAATCAAATCGTAGCTTGGAGTATATGGAGGTCGATAAATGTACGTTTGTTGCTTAAGCTTCAATCCAAATTGTTCTCTCATCACTTCAGCAATCTTCGAAGCCTAGTCATCAGTCGACACATTGACATTTGGGGTAGTCAATATAGGACCAAATGCTGGTATATGTGAGCCGAAATTAACAACTATATGATGGCCTCCTAATTCTCTTGGTAGTGCAGATGATGATGGCATTCCAAACATACTCAGCTCGACATTAGGGGTAGTACCGTTTGTCACATTCGGCTCTGTAGTGTCTTGTCTGTAATGCTGTGGTTGTGCCTGTGGAGTGGTCTTCTGCAATATGCAAGGTGCCCTTTCTGTTGTACCAAATTAGCATTCTTTGAAGGTGGAGTACTCTCTGAAGGCATTTGACTTGAACTTACCGCAGGAGCTATAGGCCGAAGAAATACACTAGGCCATGAACTGGATCATTGAATACGCAACCCTCTACAGTCTGAATAATCAAAGTCCTCAAAGTATTAACCAATACAGGCGACTGGTTAATTAACGCATGATGTACTGTCGTGTGGATCATGTTACTTAGAGCTTCTTCTTCAATAACTTCTATTGGTTTATCGACAAGTGACTTCTCACCATCATCTTTAATCAGGGTAGCAGTAGGCAACATCCCCTTCTGGATGATACCATGCCTTGTTTTGCCAAAAGTTCCCAACAAAAGCTTATCAAACTCAACAAGTCTTTGATCAATCTATGCCTTCGCCTCATCACTCAGATTATCTCTAACAATAGGTAGCACATGTTCATTCTTCAGATCAGCACTGATGTTGTTCTTTGGTTGTGTGGCTTCAGGGTCTTTTGGCATTCCAAGTTCAGGCATGATGTCGAGTTTGAAATTTTCGGTCCCACTAGGCGTGTCAAAAAGCGTGTTGACACGAAAATCACCACACGTGACTTGGGAGATCTGTTTAACTCCAGTACAGGCTCAATACAAGAAACCAGGATGTGTCATTCGATTTTCCCTGTAAATCGACAAAGAGATGAACGGTCTGAAGACACGGGTCACCGATCCAGGACAGGCCGATGAAGAAAGCCGATAGTCACTATTCATGAAATCAACGGAGGCTATTATATGGATAAAGAAAATAAAATAAATAAAACTAATCGGCTGATTGTATCGGCTTATTGGCAAAATTTAATTCAATAAATAGTTTAAAATCATAGATGTCGATAAAATTTCGAGTCAACAAGCGAGAGTCGATAAGCCTACAGTATTCATGAAGCAACTGGTCAATTCAATGTAAGATGCCAGAGTCGATAGAACTGAGTTGATAGATCTACAGTAAATATACATAGATTCTCTCTATCGATAGATCTAATTATCTGGTATTGCAAATTTGCTCATGAATTACAGATCTAACCTATTTCAACAAGGGGGCAAACGACTATCAAAATAAATGATATAATCAATTAAGCACCAGAAAGTCGATTGAACTGTGTCAACCTATCGGCTAAACGTCCCAATAGAACCCTATCGATTTTACTTATAAACAGATCAGATCAAACCCTATCGACCCAGCAAGAGATCAGAATCGATGCAGCCTCGCTGATTCGAACAGATCGAACTTAATCGAGACAATGTTCAAACACGACAAATAGAGCTAGATTTAATCTGTTTATAGATAAAATTAATAGAGTGACTTGAATAACAGATCTAAATAATACCTATAGAACCTACCAAGATTACAATAGATTGGTTTCAACCAAGACAGTATTGCAACCAGAGTAGATAGAACAAGCACCAAACAGATCTAATTACTGGATAACTAGCAATTCTAACGATAGCAACTAGAATATCAAATTAATGAGAAAGTACTAGTTGAGATTGATAGAATTACCGAGGGTGACTAATCCAAGTCTCTCCCCGAGATCGGAGCCGATGCAGCCCACGTGAAACGAGGGTTTCATCGAGTAGGAAAGGTTGGCGATGCGTCGAATTGTATTGAACGAAAGTGTTATTTTTCTCGTACAGATCCTATTACATATTTATAACCTCATGCAAGAGGTTCTGACCCGACTCGGTCAGGACTCCTAAACAAACTGACTTGGTTTAAAATAAAATCTAAACTAAAATAGAAAGAGATAAAATAAACCTATCGGGTCCACTTGACTTCCTTCGGCCGTTGAACTTCATTGACTTCTGCCGATTCAATTCCCCACCTCAGATCAATGGGACCGGTCAAATTCTAGTGCCAACACCAGGCACGGCAATGGCCCGAGCCACTTGGCCCAGCTGAGTCGGGTGAAGCCGGCACTGGCCCCTGGCGCGCGCACGGGACCGATGACAGTTACGAGGCTACTCTGGTGCAGGGGCATGCCGGCAAGATTGTCAGCCTCCACACAGGGCTCCACAGCTTCTGAGCGGGATCGCCGGTCAAGGAGTCAAAGGCAGCGGCTCACTGAGGCAGCCACACAACGCAAGGAAGCGGGCTTGGGCCCCAGTGGTGGACGACGAACCTCGCGTTCCCGGAGAATAGCTGCAAGGAAGGGGTCCGAGTGAGGTCCAACCGGTACGCGAAGAGTGGAGAAGATCTCTGGACAGAGGAATCGAGACGAAGCTCCTCGCGGAAGCACGAATGGAAGAAATTGCGATGGTCGGAGCCGAGCAAGAAAAGGCCAAATCCACGCCAACACAGAGCGAGGGAGGGAGCGTGACCGCACTGGCAGTTGGCGAGGGGATCAAGAGGCCACATGGGTGGTCGGACGGGGAGGGGAGGCTGCAGGGCGACCGCGGATAGAGAGGTTTGCTCGCGGCATCCATGGCGTCAGCTCTGGCAAAAGAGTGAAATGAGAGTTAGTAGAGAGAGGAGACAGGTGGAAGGAAAGCCGGGGGCACAGAACTTGGTTTTGAGGCCGGTTTTCTGTCCAAGTGTGCTCTCCCCCGTCGACGGCTTCCACGTGGCATCAAGCGGCTGGGAGCTCGGGGCGACTACATGAGAAAATTTCCATGCAACAGAGCAATTAAGCACTTTGGGGGCAGTTATTTCAGTACTAAACAAATTTATCAAAGTAATCCAATTGTACCATCTTCTTCATCACAGTGAGAAGAAGATCATGATAGAGACATGAATAAAAGTTATGGTGGGATCCAAGAGATATTCAATTTTGAAAAAGGGCTACTTGATTAAGTAAACTCAGAGAAATTTGAAGTCTGGATAAGATGAACAATTAGGCAGACTGTGACCCCAAAATTGGGGTATCAAACAAGATAAAACACACATGGTGTCTAGCACAACTGTAGATTAAAATGTGAAGAACCACAAAATTGATAATGTCCTCTTAGTAACCAAGTTATGAGGAAGTTATGGAATTTGAAAAAAAAAGGCAAGCTGCCAATGGAAACTTAGAAATTGTCTTCAATAAGTTGAATACATGGTTAATTTGAAATTCCAATTTAGGCATCAAACAATGGCAAAAGTGGAGAAGACTTGGCACACAAGATGGAAAAGAGTAAGATTAACAATCCATGGATGATTTAGTTCAACGAATGCAATGGTTTGAAAGATAGACAATTTTGAAAAGTGCCAAATGACCATGAGTTTGAAAATGCATAACACTAAAGTAGATTGCAATCAAGATTTGGGGTACTAAACCAGGTCCAAACTACATGAGACTTGACGTAAAGGTAGTTCATGGAGTGATATAGAGAGAAAGTTATTTAATTTTTAGAAAAATGCAAAGTGGCTAGAATAACTTAGAATTAATTCCAAGTTTTATAACTTCGTTGCTAGGGTCTTGGAGACCTCTTTTGGCTAGTGAAATAGCTGGGAGCATTTGGTAAGAGCCAAGAGGAAAAGAGAAGAGTACTAGGAGAGAATATTGGATATCTTGAGAGTGATAGGGAGAGTAACTTGAGCATCTATACACATCTAGGGCTAGGGTGTTCTTGAGGGTGTGATTTAGGTTGTTACTCTTGGTCTGTGGTGTGACCTAGACCGATTAGGTGTTGATGATTGAGCTTATCGTGATTGGTTGTGAAGGTCGTCACATGGTTGTACACGGTTTGAGCCCGCCGTTAAAAGGGGCATCGCCAATGAGCGCCCGTGTCGGCTCGAGGAGTCCGACAAGTTCTCGAGGGAGATGAGCTTGTGCCTTGGTGGCAGTGGTGACGCAACTGTGTCTTCACTCTAGGAGTGATTGCGTGCTCGTGTGCGAGAACTCCACTTGATGGCGGGAGGGACCGGCACTCCGATGGAAGTGGTCCAACAAGGATTATGGGAAGGCGCCATCCTTCCGAGACCTCTGAAAAAAAATCATGAGCATTCCTTGATCCCCTCTTTACTATTCCATAATTGTGTGCTCTAGTGAGTAGGTTGAATTATGGCTTGCATAGAATAGTGTGGTTAGTGTTGGTGGTAACTACGCACCCACTTATATACCGCAAGAGGACGATGTATAATTGTAGCCCTTTTTCCCTCAGAGTATTCCAAGGTTATCGAATCCACAAGAAACGAGCAGATCAATTACTATTAAAGCATTACTAACAATTTGCAATGGTTGGTTTGTGTGAATGATGACGGTGAGAGAGTGGAAGGTGAATGTTATTGGAGAAGTAACACGATAATAAAGGATTCTCTCCTTAGGATTGGTTCACTGTCATGCAACCTTATTCTTATCGACTCAAGTGATGACTCTAATATTCTACAAGACATGGTGGTTTTATTCACCCCGGCTGTCACTACAGAGGCTAATTAGCTCCCCACTGGTTTCTTGCACTATGTAATAGGCAAAAGCATATTGGCCGATACACTAATAAAAAGGATAGATAGATGCAATCAAGTTCATCACATAGATTAAATTCATCAAGAGAGTATCAATAAGTATGAGAGTTACATGACCAGATCCCCGCACCAGAGAAGAGAATTTGAGACTACTCACTCATCCTTCCGCATGACATAGAGCAGGGGGGTGAGAAATAGCGCTGAAACATGCATGAGCCAATCGGCACAAGCGTCGCACCGATCGGCGCGACCTCCCTTCTGGTGAGTTTTGTCGGTGTTGACCAACCTCCGCCGCCAATATCCTGGAACCCTAGTTCTAATGACTGATTCTCGCGATTGCCGTCGATCTATCGTCATCGGTTCTCGTCTCTCCCCTTTTGGGCTCTTGATAATTATCTTCCTTTTATACTCGACGGGATTATGTCAACTTCCACCGACTCTGACTCATATTGGGCCGGGCCTTCATCTTTCCCGGGCTTGGGCTTGTCTTCGTCATCTTTTCCTCCTGCGCCGATCGACGCAGGCGTCGCGCCGATCGGCGCAGCTCTGCATCTGGCCTATCTTTGTTACTCTTTAGCTCCTTATCCGTAATTGCCCTGTTTTACACCTGTTTCCTGCAATCACATCCATAATTGCATCATAGAAGATGACCCTACTATGACAAAATATAGTGGACCGTCACGGTAGACAAGTGATGTATTTTCTATGACGACATTTATGATGAAGTTTGAAATAACATCATAGAAGAGAAAACCTAGAATGTCATGGAACACCAACTCATCTGCGCCATAGTTTTTTGACAGTTTTGATTCATCATAGAACCGCACCAGCTGACACGTGTGCCATATGGGGCTCCAACACTCGAACATGGCCTGAGAAGCATCTACTGGCCACATGTAAGCTTTCTCGATCCATCTGGACCCACATTTTAATGCTCTTGGTTCAATGTGGCATCATGTCTGGCGACCCCATATGTAGTTACTGTGGGTCCATCGTTGTTGTGACATCCCCGCCCCACGAATGAGGGGGAACAGTCGAAGGATCGATCATCGGGTGACGCCTTGACGAAGCAAGAGTCCAAAAGTACACACATATGAGCAGAAAAGAATAGTGCAATGTTAGAGTTTAATTATTACAACTTTGATTCAGATTTGAGTATGTAAACAAGTCTGAAATTTGGTAACGTAAATAGCGGAAGCGATACATCTCACGTTAGAATCCTATCATGAAGCACATCAAGCCTGTAGACGTGCCTCAATATCAAGAAGAACACCTGCACAAAACCACATAGAGCAAAGCCCTGAGCAACTAATGATCAGCAAGACTTACCCGTCAAAATTGCACGCTAAGACCGACACCTAGTATGCAGGGGGTGACCTAAGGCTATTGTAATAATTGCAAAAACAGCACTAATAGTTGATCCTTATTTTCATGTTTTAGCCAAATTAATAGGGTTCTTGCATAAAATAAATGTTGTGCAGCTATACTATAACAAACATGGTTGCAATACAATTTACTGAAATACAATATCATCATCATCATCATCATCATCATCATCATCATCATCATCATCATCATTTCAATTTGTACTTTGATGAGACAACGGCTACGATGTGACAACGATCACAAGTGGTACTCATTAACCGCGAGGGACGGCGACTCGAATCGATTTACATCCTGCAGGAGAAACCCAAATACACGGCAACCTTTCGCAAGTTACCACAGGGTCAGTCCGGGTCTCACTTTTCCCGAGTACATGTCACCCCATGTGATCCTTCCGTCGAAGCAATCCATGGGTAGCCCATGCACTCTCCCTTCCAACACATACACACATTCCACCATGCCCGCTTCATCACCAGAAAAAGAATAATATGATGCGAGATTGCAGTACCTTAGCATTGCTAGTCTCAATTATTCTTTTTATTGTGATGCCTTGCCTCCATACTGTTTAAGTTGCTCGCATCATTATTAGTTGCATTGCATAACCAATCTCGTATGTCAAGGAAGGAAATATGTATAGTAAAAGAATTAACACTTAATGGTAACCTAAAATATCTACTCACATGCATCCCATCATTGCATTCATTCATTAAGGAAGTTCCACAAATTTCCTTATCACCTTCTTGACTTGCATCGTGCATCACTTTACTAGGAAACGAGCCGGGTATCGAGGACGAGGAGATTGGTGCTGCAGAGATAGATGATGGATTCATTGTATTTTTGAGTGTGCTAACATTGCTCGGACCAAAGGCAAGCCCCGGTGCACTCCTATGCTTTCAAATTTTTATTTTGTATCACATGTATGTGTGTCATGATTATGCATTACGTGTAGGAGTTGATTGGAACCCTAGTTGCATGTAGGAAAGAATAAATCCTATGGGTATAGGTCTATTTGGGCAGCCATTCGATAGATTGCTATGCTTAATATCGAGTCATCGGTAGCAAAATCGAGTGGTACGGAGACTACTTGATGTAGGATGGTATGGGACTTTATTACTTGTAACTCTCACCTGATAATGATGGATCAATTTGAGATCGAACGGGGAAGTGCATGTGTAGGTTGAGGTGACAAGGTTGACCCTTGTTTGCCATAGCCTTGTTTGTGTCGGTTGGGAACTGCTGCGAGTGTGGCCCCGTTGAGCAAGTTTGAACAGTACCAAGTGCATGCTAGTGATATGGGCACTAGTAAACCGACGTAGCTTGATTACCACAGTGGTTGGACGATACCCCACTCTTCTTCTGGTGATGAAGCGGGTATGGTGGAATGTGCTTATGTGTTGGAAGGGAGAGTGCATGGGCTACCCATGGATTACTTCGACGGAAGGATCGCATGGGGTGACGTGTACTCGGGAAAAGTGGGACCCGGGCCGACCCTGTGGTATCTTGCGAAAGGTTGTCGTACGTGACTCCTCGGAGTGTGCATGTGCCGTGTATTTGGGTTTCTCCTGCACGATGTAAATCGATTCGAGTCGCCGTCCCTCGCGGCTATTGAGTACCACTTGTGATCGCTGTCACATCGTAGCCGTTGTCACATTGAAGTACAAAGTGAAATGATGATGATATTGTATTTCTATAAATTGTATTGCAACCATCTTTGTTATAGTATAGCTGCACAACATTTATTTTATGCAAGAACCCTGTTAATTTGGCTAAAATATGAAAATAAGGATCAATTATTAGTGTTGTTTTTGCAATTATTCCAATAACCTTAGGTCAACCCCCTGCATACTAGATGTCGGCCTTAGCGTGCCATTTTGACGGGTAAGTCTTGCTGAGTATTAGTTGCTCAGGGTTTTGCTCTATGTGGTTTTGTGCAGGTGTTCTTCTTGATATTGAGGCACGTCTACGGGCTTGATGTGCTTCATGATAGGATTCTAACATGAGATGTATTGCTTCCTTTATTTATGTTACCAAATTTCAAACTTGTTTACATACTCAATCTGAATGAAAGTTGTAATAATTAAATTCTAACATTGCACTATTCTTTTATGCTCATATGTGTGTACTTTTGGACTCTTGCTTCGTCAAGGCGTCACCCGATGATCGATCCTTCGACTGTTCCCCCTCATTCATGGCGCGGGGATGTCACAGCAACGATGGACCTACAGTAACTACATGTGGGGTCATCAGACATGATGCCACGTTGAACCAAGAGCACTAAAATGCGGGACCGGATGGATCGAGAAAGCTTACATGTGGCCAGTAGATGCTTCTCAGGCCATGTTCGAGTGTTGGAGCCACATATGGCACACGTGTCAGCTGGTGTGGTTCTATGATAAATCAAAACTATCAAAAAACTATGGTGCGGATGAGTTGGTGTTCTATGACATTCTAGGTTTTCTCTTCTATGATGTTATTTTAGACTTTTTCATAAATGTCATCATAGAAAATACATCACTTGTCTACCATGACGGTCCACTATATTTTATCATAGTAGGGTCATCTTCTATGATGCAATTTTTGAACGTCATTAGCAAAACATCATTATTGTGCAAATTTTTACTACTGATAACAAAAAAACACTACAACGGTGTGGTATAAGAAACTATATTGGTGGTTTTATTATGGATCACCACTACAAATAGGATCTCAATTTTAGCAGTGGTCAAAGAGTGAACCGCAGTTAAAAATAATTTTTATAGGCAATTCATACATGAACCGTCCTTCAAAATAGATTCAATTTTTAGTGGGGTATAAAAAATTAAGCCTTCGCAAAAAAATCATATTTTAGCAGTAGGCAACAAATTGAACCGTCTTGTAAAATGATATGCCATGTCATTGATCCACAGTTTCCTCCACCAATTAGATAGTTGTACACGGATTGTGTGCTTTCTCTCTCTTTAGTTACTCTCTCCTTGCAACTCTCTCTCTCTCTCTCTCTCTCTCTGTCTCTCTCTCTATATATATGAGGGCGGATGCACACACAGAAAAGGTCTCGTGGGCAACATTATGACCTGTCACCACAGTAATTTTTCTTGCGGCAGGGATGGCGGTCTGCCGCCACAGTTGCCTTATTTTTTGCTACATTGTGTCGGAAGCCTATGGCTGCCGCTACAATTTTTTTTTGCTCCACCACTACAATGAGGGTTTGGTGTAGTGCCTCCTCAAAATCTTGTGAGATGAGTTTCAATCAAATGCTTATAACATTTCAAGAAAAAATGGGTCTGCCCATATCTAAGCAATTATTGTTGGACTGCTGCAAATTTGTTCAAGGTTCAAACCCATGGGATGTGCCACAACGTTCAAGTAAGTTACAAATAACATATATAACATACTAGTAAAGTGCCCGTGCATTGCCACAGGGTATAAAAATAACATTGTTTTATGTCACTCAGTAAATTTACAATTAAGTTTCATCATTTTACTACATAGACTGGTATCAGTTGTCCAATATAAGTTCTTCTATCTCTTTTACTCTTTGTATACTGTACTTTATACCTTGTTGGATATTGTTGATGATATCTGTTGTCTCTTTTTCCTCCAGTCCTGTGTTTTGTGATCTGAGTAAATCTTCTTTCATCTTTATAATCTCTCCCTCGACGTATTTTTCAATGTTTGTAATGTTCTTTGCTGTTGTCGATAACTGTAGTATCTCCTTTCTGATATTGATTCTACTTTTTGTCATATCTCTTAATACAAAGTAGCTTGGATCCATGATGATGATATTGTTTATGTAGTGCCTTACTCTCTGCATTTTCATAAGTTATCTCAATTGCGCCTGGAAGTTGCTCCTTGTATGTTTCTCCATCAGTAAGAACTACGTATCCGTGGTATCTTCCATCAGTTAACCTTTCGACTTTAAGAAACGATTCACTGAATTCAACCTCGTTTGCCATCATACTCAGCACAAGCTGTAGACCATTGTGGACACACAACTCGTCAATCTGTAGGTTTTTATTTTCCTTTTCAGTGCATTATGAAGACATAATAATTAATAGTAATTTTTATTAGTAATTTTATTCACTAACCTGATTTCTTTTCTTTAGAATCTTGACGTATGATCTTCTGAATATTGTATGGACCATACATTGGAATTGATGAGCTATGATATTGGTATCTTGTAGCATGTATAGGGAGTCCCTGTGTATCTTTTGAAGACGATCGATGCAGTGTTGAACATGGATTGATTCCGTAGCTGATTGTAGATCGTTTAGCATTGAAAGGCATTGCGAACTTGAGTAGTCGAACATGTTTCTACAATTTTGTATCCTGTGTACCAACGTTCTGGAATCTTCTCTCATTTTTTCTGCTTTGTACCAGTTGTAATCAAGGATAACAACATCTTGCTCATCTCTCAGACGCTGTAAAGCTTTGTGGGCGGCGAGTTCTATTGCGTAACTCATTTCTTCGTGGTAGCATTTTAGATCATTGTGGGCAGATAGTTTCATTGACTCTTTCAGATTTATATCTTCAGATCCCACAGTCGCACTTATTTCCACCATATCTGATTCCTCGTCGCCACTCTCTTGCTCTATATTTGAATAGCCTGAAAAATAGTCGGTGTAACTTGATTTCGGTGAAGTATCGACATCTAGTCTTCTTGGGATCTTGAATGACACCTCGTAGTCTTGTCCGACGTAACATATGGTTATGTTCTCATATTTTGGCTTTGTTCCTCCTAGCTCCTTCAGGACTTCGTCCAGTATTTTTGTTGCCTCGAGATATATATATTTTCTACTGGAAGCCTGTTTTTAGGGTTATAGAATATAAAAGGTTAGATTTGAAATTTGTTAAATAAGATTTTGAATTGATTTTATGTTTGTACTTACCGTTACGTGTCTTTCTTTTTCAGCAATAAAACCGGGCGGTTAGTGTTTTAATGCCTAAAGAAGAAGTAGCCCCTCGCTTGATGAAGTCTTCATGAACCTCTTCGTTTTGATCTCTCTATCTGCTGTTGTAGTCAGCTATGTCTTTTTTTTATTCATGGCTGGGTCGTGCATATATATATATATATATATATATATATATATATATATATATATATATATATATATATATATATATATCCTACTAGTACGGTGGAGTATGCACTCACCTAGTGCTTTGGCACTATTTGAATTACTATTTACTACTATTTAAATTCCTGTGCACTACTATTCGGACAGCGATGTCTTCGATTATATTAAGCGTCTTGCTAATATTATTCTTCTTTCAGAATCTTTAATTTGGCTGGCGAGGCCAATCGGACTGCCGGGCGGTATAAGCTCTCAGGTGTAAAAATCCTACTCGGTACTCACCATACTTCTCGCTAATTTGTTTCAGAAGTAACGAAGTCTTTCCCCATATTAGCTAGTCACAAGCATATGCAGAAAGCTTTTATCGTCTCCCCAGGCAGTTCCACCCGAAGGGAACACTTCTCCACAGCCACACAGGGTCCTCCCTAACGCCATGATTCTAGGCTAAAACGAGGACTACGCCATAGAGGTTTCTCCTATAGGGTCCCTAGCATAAAAACTTAATTCATATGCAAGAACTAGATCATATTAAGGGATTTTTAAAGACAACATTACTTCATTTCCACAAATATAGCTTACATATGGTTTTCCCTTTCGGGAAACCCCCGAACACTTAAACACAAGAAATAAAATTATCTTATAGGCGTTATTTTACAGTGGAGTTACACTCTCTATTTTACAAGTGGATTCTACTACTACTTGGTGGTGGAGGCGGAAGAGCGCTCTCGAGGATTGCAGTGGATGGCTTGGTGACTCTGCGATGGGTGTTGTTCTTCCGAAGCCAAGGTCCTCCTTTTATAGTCGAGCGAGCGGTACTCCCTTCCTATTTATTTAGCACACGTAACCTCCATCTTTCTATATGAAGGACACACGTATCCTCCATCTTCCTGTATCAAGGATACTCAGTGCGTACTCCTTTTTCTCCTTCTGGTGGCCTTGCATGATAATATTCTTCCTCAATGGCTCACAATGACTTAGACTTCTTGTCTTTATGCATAGCCTGGATACGCAATGTACTATCAACAGTAACCTTTTGCCTTCTTATTCTTTTTGCCTCATGATTTGGTCTATAGTTCCTTTGTCTTGCACGAACGTGCCTTGCAGGATTATGTTACTATGTCATTATTTTGAGCTTAACTTTTATAGGGTCACGCCACGCTTCCTATTTGAGAGTATCACTCTCAGTATTATTATGAGTATATATATATATATATATATATATATATATATATATATATATATATAGGGTAATTCCATTTTACTCCCAAGTATAGTTACTCCCACGTTCAAAAAACCAGCTTGGGTATGTGTTCATACCCATTTATCATTTTGAGTATATACACATACTTAAAACATGATTTTTGAGAGTCATAACTATAATTTTTTTGGAAGGATCTTTAAGTTATAAACATATGAACATATATCACATTTACTGTTATATAAAAATAAATATGTCTTCATACTTCATATATCACAACAAAAAAAAAAGTGAGTATGTCTATATATCATCTAGTATGACTACATACTATATTTAGAAACATCAAGTATGTAATGATACTCTCTAGATTGTCGTGGGCTAAACAGCATGATGCTATATATATACGGTAGCGCTAAATGGCGCGCTGCACGCTCAATATTATTCAGCGCACCGGCCGTTTGACCACGAGGCGGATCATGGTCTGCTGCATGCATGTTGTTGAAGCAATAAAGCAAGCGGTGGCACCCATGTCGTGTCCTTGGTCCCCTACTTTTGTATCAGCAGTTGCATGCAAGGAATCTTGGTCCCCTACTTTTGTGTCAGTAGCTGCATGTGTCCTTGGTCCCCACCAGCTGGTCAAACCAACCTCTGTAATCGTATATATACTATAGCAGTAATATACTTTCAGAAGTAGTATACATACTACAGTCGTATATACTACTATTTAGTGCGTCGGTTTGACCACCAGCTAGTCAAACCCACCTTCGTGATAGTATATCGCGATATTATGTTGTCGTAGTATATGTACAACCATGATCATATATTTGATGTCAACAGTCGTATATTTTCTGCCGAGGTCGTATATTTTCAAGTCGATATTTTTTTACCATATAATCGTATATTTTTAGGTCATATATTTTCTATCACGGTCGTATTTTTTTAGGTCAATATTATTTTTACCACCAGTTGGTCAAACTAACCTCCGCGATCATATACTACGGTAATATATTTTGATATATTAGATATTATATTTTTGAGATCGTATATCTTCAAGATTAGATAGTATATTTTGAAGATTAAATATGACTGAAACATATATTTTGGAGGTAATATGTCTTTGAAATCTTATATGATTGTATATCTTTCACATCTTATATATATACTCATAGAATATTATTGTATATATTTCAAAAAAATATAGAATCACGAGTACATAAATATATATTCGTAAGTACATAGATTTGCATTCATAAAGATATATATTTGTGATAAAAAATATACACTTCAGAAATATGTATACAAGTATACAAATAAACACTCACGAGTAGGGATATATACTATTACAGTGTCAATAATACCATCAAGAATAGAGATATACTATCACTAGGAAGAGATATACTGTCACCCGGAGTAGAGATATACTATCACCAGATCCATACACCATTAGTAGAGATATACTATCACTAGAAGAATATATAAATATATGATCCTAAAATACTATTAGGATACACGGTATAGTATAGATTCAGAGAGAACAAAAATTTAAATACCATAATAGTGCACACTATAATATTAGAAGGGGTAGTATATATACTATGTAAGGTAAGTATATATATTACTTGAGATTCACAAGAAAATGGATTTTTTTATAAAATACATCAATATCAAGAGAAACCGTATACTATCATAGATGTACTATTATATTGGAGAAAAATATTATTCAGTAACAAGTGCAATAGTATATATACAATTACTTGGTTCGTTTATAGGAGATATAAAACATTGCTCTCAACACAATAAGTATACTGATTCAGTAGTATATGATCTAAATCTGAAAACAAAATTAAAATAAAATCTCTAACAGAACAAATAAAAAATCAAATAGTTGTCAGAGGCAACATCCAAAATCTAAATATATACACATGAAGCAAAAAATCAAGAAAATATACGACTGTCTATACCATGTTCGGCAAACACAACCAAAACTGATTATTTTGTGTATTGTAAGATAGTGTATATACTATATAAGATTATAAAACAAATAACTCTAAATATATACACATGAAGCAAAAAATCAAGAAAATATACGACTGTCCATACCACGTTCGGCAAACACAACCAAAACTGATTATTTTGTGTATTGTAAGGTAGTGTATATACTATATAAGATTATAAAACAAATAACAGGAATTAGTATATGATCAGAATACTATCAAGGTCGTGTATATACTATAGAAATAGTATATATACTCATGCTTTCACTTATATTGTATATATATTATAGAAATAACACTTGTAGACTGTTCTTCACTGTTATCAGAGTCGTATATATATCTTTTTTTGTCCAAAAATATAGTTATATATTTTTTCAAATATTATATTATCATGATATACGATCTATAATGTATGGATATACTATCTGCTAAAATACTCTATCAAAAGAAAGAAAATTGCACTCATGCACAAAAATCTAATAGAAAAGAAAAAGAGAAATAAATTGATTTTCAGAGAAACAAAAGAAGTCAGAAAAGTAAGATCCAGTGGGAGGAGAGCCATCATGTGAATGGAAAAATGATTTCGGCGCTAAGCAACCAAGCATCACGAAACCCAAAAAAAAAAAGAAGAAAAAGCGTCAAACAGCTAGGGAAAAAAGATGTCGGGTCTAGCAGCTCGTTGTCGCCGGCGTGCAGCAGCAGCCATGTCCTCCGCGCCTGAGCATAACAGTCAAACACGCCGCAAGCTCGCCTTCCTCGCTCGGTGGCCCTGCTCCTCACGCGCTCTGGTATCCTCTGCCTGCAGCAACGCTGCCTCCGGCACGGCGCCGTAGGGCGCCGACGTCCTAGCCAGGTAGCAGCGCCAAGGATGAGCTCCTGCACGATGCTGCAGCCTGCACGGTGGTTGAAATCATTGATTTTTGGAGGAAAAAAGACAAATCCAAATAAAAAGATTCTTAGAGAAAAAGAACAAATCCATGCGCATTCACATACACAGGTAAAAGCTTATTAAGATGCAGCTTGTTGCTTGCTTTCTCGACGTTGACCAAATACAGCGAGAGCAGCAGCCGACCACACCAAGAAAGGAAAAAAACATGAGAAAGCCGAAGATCACCATGATAGACCATCTCCATGCGCGGAGAGGTAGGTGAGAGAAGGAGACGAAGCTAGCAGATCTTGCGCGGAGGGGAGTTCGCGTTATGGATCTACACCTTTTCCACCATGGAGCACGAGGGCGGACCACCGGAGCCGCAGCTGACGCAGGCGCGTGAAGCTCATCCCTAGCTTCCTTGACATGTTCCTCTTCGTGGATCTGTTGCCTACCCATGGAGATGATTCAGGAGCTTGATCAAAGGACATGACTCGTAGCTTGAGCATACAACGGCGCCGCCGGTGGAGCTGGAGTCGACGAGCCACGGCTCGGGTGCCACTAGAGGATCTGGATTTGATAGTACGAGAGGAGGAGGAGGAGGAAGAGCGAGAAGATAAGATTCAAAATAAAAATGGAGAGAGAGAAAGTCACATGATTATTTATGTATATAATATGCTTGAATACTACTTCGAAGAATAATATACTACTACGGGATAAAAATATATGATCGTGGGCTGAGTTGGTTGGACTGCATCAACCGACCAGCACGCTGAATAATATTCAGCGCGCTGCGCTCCATATAAAATATATATATATATATATATATATATATATATATATATATATATATTCTACTCCTAAGTGTAGTTACTCTCACGTTCAAAAAATCATCTTGGTTATGTGTTCATACCCATTTATTATTTTGAGTATATACACATATTTAAAACATGATTTTTGAGAGTGATAACCATAATTTTTTTGAAGGGTCTTTAAGTATAAACATATGAACATATATCGCATTTATTGCTATATAAAAGTAACTATGTCTTTATAATTTATGTATCACAATAAAAAAAAGTGAATATATCCATGTACCCTCTAGTATGTGCCTCATATATATATATATACTAGCAAAGTGTCCGTGCGTTGCTACGGACTTTAAAAAACAAAACACTCTTTATAATTTAAATATAAATTATTTACACAATATAATTATTAGATATATATAATATTATTAATATTCTTTATATGAAATATTATATTTATATTACCGTTGGTGCTTCTTAGTATATCATTTTATATGTCAAAAGTAATAATTTTATCACTATTATTTATCATATTCTAGAAGCTTTATCCGGAAGGAAAAATTAATTCACGGAGTCCACAAATAGCACTGTATTGCAATGCAATTTTGAAATTGTATACTTGCTCTAATAGAAAAAGTTAAAACATAAAAGTTGTAGATCTTGTTGATACCTTTTTGAAACATATATGGATCATATTATTTAGACTACGAAGCTAGGAGATATGGGTCCCGCACAGAAACCTGTGTAGAGGAGTCCGAATCAGAACAAATATTTTTGCATCGTATATTTGGAAATCAAAACTACGGGATCTAAACTTATATTGAATACCAAAGTTGTAGAACTTTTCGAGAGCTATAAGATAGAGTCCGAGTTTGCCTCATTTGAGCTCCGAATGTGGGAGTTATCTATACACCTTATTATTTACAGTGAGTCCGTCTGCCCCTATCAAATTAAGCATGTTTTGGTGTTGGTCACATCCGGCCGTCCGTTCGTAGCGCTTATGTCCGCACCATTGGATCGTGACATGCAACACCAATGTGAGACGGGAAGAGAACTTGATCCCTCACACCTAATCCCCGATCCCCTGTCCAGCCCGAGGCCACCATCACCAACGTCTCCTCGTTTCACAATGAGCCAGGGGTCTCTTTCTTTCCTGATTTGCAATGGTGGCCACGAGGATCAGCTTTCGTGGGACATCAAGCAGGATCATCCACGATTGGCCATTGTTGCCCTCATGCCAGCCTCTGAGGCCACGACCATCAACCTGATCGGTAGCTGCAGCTACAAGTTGCCCTGATAGGCAGACATCAATCAGATCTATGACACAGGATCGTACCACACCCCCTCGGCACCTCGATCGCCCTCCGAGTGTCCATCTGGCCCTGATGGCGACAGAGGCAAAACCTGTGGTCAAGCTGCCCGAGCGATGTATGCACAAGCGCAACACCGCATCGGAAGCCCATGACATAAGTTTGTGGTTCAAATTACAGCCGTACTCTGGACTAGCATCAGTATTCATCATTTGATTAGAGAATAAACGATGTTCTGCAGAAGGTGTGTTGTTTAGAATAAACGATATTGAGTTTAACTCGCTGAGATAATATTTCCTGACGTGAACTAAAAATACACAGGAAGAGTTGCGAGCCTCTAAGACCAGAAAACAAGCAACTGTTATTCTCCGTGTGGTCTATGGGAGATATTGTTATTATAACTATAATTTTGACAGAGTAGGATTTTTTCCTTCATTCATATTTGTTGTGCTTCTCCCATTATTAACATTGCAAAAGGCAAAACCTCATATTGGGTAATTCTATGTCTTGGTCTTGTATGTTGGGCTTTATAGAGGTCCAGTGGTATGTTGTAGACGTCATGAGCTTATGACAATTCCTCTTTGCATGGCGAATTGAGCTTAATATCGGTACTACTCATATTTGAGTATTTTTTTAATGTCATTTCACTTGATTTTGCAGCATAGCACTCAAACGACACTACATGTGAAAATCATTAACGTTATATGTAAAAAAAGTATTTATGATAAAAATACGATAAAAAATGATAGAAAAATTGTTACTTATAACATATAAAATGGTACATTAAGAAGCACCAACAATAATATAAATATGATCTTTCATATAAAAAATGTATAGCAGTGTAAATAATTTACGTTTAAATTATAAAAAGTGTTTTATTTTTTAAAATCCGTAGCAACACAAGGATATTTTGCTAGTAATTTTTAAAATTTGGTACTTGATATAGAAGGTACGAAACCGATTTGGATTCAATCTCTAACTTTGTGGACACGAAGTGGAGGACCATACCTCAATATCTACAATCTATTAATTGAGGTATGGTCGTCCACTTCG
This sequence comes from Eleusine coracana subsp. coracana, assembly GCA_032690845.1. NCBI lineage: Eukaryota > Viridiplantae > Streptophyta > Magnoliopsida > Poales > Poaceae > Eleusine > Eleusine coracana. The sequence continues at coordinate 7,343,576 of CM064430.1, forward strand.
TGTCCACAAAGTTAGAGATTGAATATCTACAATCTATTAATTGAGGTATGGTCATCCACTTCGTGTCCACAAAGTTAGAGATTGAATCCAAATCAATTTTGTACCTTCTATATCATGTATCAAATTTCAAAAATAATAACTCTCACATACGGAGCTCAAATGAGGCAAACTCAGACTCTATCACGTAGCTCTCAAAAAGTTCTACAACTTTTGTATTCAATAGAAGTCCAGATCCCGCAGTTTTAATTTCCAAATATGCGATGTAAAAATATTTATTCTGATTCGGACTCCCCTGCGTAGGTCTCTGTATGGGGCCCATATCTCATAGTTCCGTAGTCCAAATAATATGATCAATATATGTTTCAGAAAGGTCTCAACGAGATCTACAACTTTTGTGTTTTAACTTTTTTTTATTAGAGCAAGTCTTCAATTTCAAAATTACGTTGTAATGAAGTGTTATTTCTGGACTCTGTGAATTGACTTTTCTTTCCGAATAAAACTTCTAGAATATAGTATAAAATAGTAATAAAATTATTACTTTTAACATATAAAATGATATACTAAGAAGCACCAACGATAACATAAATATAATATTTTATATAAAAATATTAATAATATTGTATATATCTAATAATTATATTATATAAATAATTTATATTTAAATTATAAAAAGTGTTTTGTTTTTTAAAGTTTGTAGTAACGCACAGACACTTTGCTAGTATATATATATATGTTTTATTTTATTTTTTGGAAAGAACCTTTTTCTCATCCAAATCGGACTATGTTCTATTCTGAGACGGAGTTACATGTTTTTATTTGATAGGCCGGCCCAAACAGCTGTGCTTTTTGGTCCAACAGCAGATTGCATCAACGCCTTTCGCTCATCACACTGCCGCCATGGCTCAGCGCCTCATCCGTCTGGCCATGGAGTTTGTTGCCGCCGCTCCGTTATGGGGTTCATCCGAGATATCGCAGCCATGGGAAGAGGGTATGGTGGTCTTGCGGGCCCTTCCCTCGATTAGGGCCTCGCGCCGTAAAGCCCGTCAACGCGTCCTGACGGACGCGGAGCGGCGCATGCTGGTGGGGCTGTCTGGAGGCGTGCGCGGTGCAAATGGAGGCGAAGCGCAGCCGAGCGGGCTGGGCGAGCTCGTGGCAGGCCAGCACGGGGTGGCGACGGGGGTGGAGGCGGGCATGCGTCAAATCTGTATTAGCAGTTCGGCCTGACCATTTTTTCCTCCCTCTTTCACCCTCTCCTCTTCGTTATGTGCAGATGTTTAGTGGATTCTTTCCATGCAGCTTCCAGGCGGGTGTTCGATCCTGGCAGGAGCACTCCTGTGATGGGTTTTGATTGCTCCGGCCGATGGGGTGCCACTTGCGGTGAGCTCCGGCATTCAATCCCTCCCTTTTCCCTCTTGTTGGACGTGTTTAACTGTTGAACATGAGTTGTTCGACCCATTGCCATTACGTCAGGCTTGAAGATTAGGACTTTTTTGGTTTTTTTGTGAATTAATGTTTTGGTTCAGCAGCAGCACGTTGGCCAATGGTTGTCTCCATGCTCACTTTGTAGATTAGGTGTTGTTGCATGTTAGACCGTAGCTACCAGATTTGCTTATGTAATAATAATTGCACAAAGTATGAATACCTAATAACTTTATTGATGTGTTTAAGTTTTATTACACAACTTGGTTGCTAGAAATGTGTCTAATGTAATGGTTTTTTCTCAGATCTTCTTTCCTTAGATGCTTGATAGGTAGTGTTTTATATCTTCAGGCAGCACCTCTCTAGCTTCATTCCCATCAAAGGATAGTATGTCCACCAGCAATTCCCTTTGCAGTCTTTGTTCGTTCTGCACGTAAAAGGAGTATAAGTTAATGCATTTTTGTTACTAATTTTTTTTTGTTTAATGCTGGAGATTTTAATTATTCCGCATCTTACCTCGTCGACTGTTACATTAGTTTCTCTTCCATTCCAGGAGGACATAGCTTGAAGTACCTGATAACCTGAGATTTCTCTGTGATCGATACTTTTTCTGAATAGTCAGTATTTATGACATTGAAAAATAGTAGCATTAAAATGTAATTGAAATTTGTTTTTCCTTTTACCTGTTTCTTGTTTTTATTCCCTCGTCCATTATTTCCGTTTCCCAATATACCCACTCTAGCATGGTCTTTTTTTCCAATTCCTGCAAGGCTTGTTTATAGAATGGGAAAAACAGATTTAGAATGTGCGCGAACCTCTTGTAGTTGTGTTTCCTGCTCCATTATGCGATTGGGTTTGGATCAAACATGAAAATCTTTTGCTGTTCGTGTTGAATAATGAATAGGTAGTATGTCCCAAAACGGCTTAACGGTATGAAGATCTGTAAATGAATGTTAATCAGTATATTTAATAAATTATTATGAACAGTTATTAAATAGTAAGGTTAGCTGTGTCTTACTGATCTGCAACTGAAGAAGCTGCTATCCATCTGAGGCGGGCATCTGAACGTATTTGCCATCTTCTGTATATGTAGGGTCTTCCTTATAGATTGTGGCCTCCACATATCACACTCTGACTGGTAGGAATTAGAATTATCATTGTAACATTTTTTTTGACTAATTTTTTTTATGTAATTACTTACGTTGAAACATAGGTCCATGTAGTGGTTTATGATTTTTCCATATCCTCTATTTTTCTTTTCTTGGGCTATCATCCTCACTCCCATGTTGAATAGGTCGCTTGACATTGATCGATTCATAATTGAAGAATCGACCAGATCTTTCAAAGTCAGCTTTATTTGGTAGGGTTGGAAGCTCAGTACCCACATTGTCCTGCAAAGCATGTTCAATACAATATTAGCAAGATATGTATTTATTTTTTATATATATGCGACATCTATATTAAACTTACTCTAGCTTCACAGGATTTTTTGTCTGCAACAGTGTATTGCATAATCTGTTTATCATTTCATCTTTGCCTGGCTTTATCGGAGCTTCAATCTTTTTTACAGCGTAGTCTTCTATTGGCTTGAAAAATTCTTCCCAGAATTCTGCTGTGTGCAGTCCTGTGTATGACTTTCGAATAGTTTTTGCTGAAATTTTTGTTAAAGATATAGTTAGCAAGATTTGGAACGAGGTATGAAGAACGTGTTAAAATTTATATTATGTTACCTTTTTCTCTATTTCATCGTTGTTTTCCTCTTCTTTGTTGTCCTTGCACGTCAAATGTTTTTTCTTTTTTTCTGAATCATCTTGTGAAGTGTTGCCATTATTGGTGAAGTCAGATGTTTCCTCTGTAGCAGCGTCATCTTCTACCATCTGTATGTCTGATGGGCTTCCTTTGTCATGGTAGTCTTTCGGCGGTAGACCCGTCGCCTTGTTCAGGTCGCTTGTCAGTAGTATTGAAGCCAGCTTTCACCTAAAGTGAGTCATGTCCTCCTGTGTATTTGTGTCCTAATTATTATTTAATTGTATGAAGTAATTGTATGTAATCGACATAACCACATCATTAAGATTACCTGAGTAAATGAGTCTGATAATTCTTCTCCTGTCCAGTACTCTTGTGTTATTCAAGGTGAACAGGCCACAGGAGCAGCTGCAAATAGTGCATTTGTAAAAGAGTGACAGTTTTTTGGTAAGAAATAAATAAAAGTTTGCTGAATTATGCGTACTCATCAGTTTGTCTGCTAATCCCAGGATCTATTTCTATAAGTGGCCAATCAGCAACCTCGAGGTCCTGCCACTTGGTGCTTTCAAGCTGCTTGTATTTCCTGATTCTGTTAATGTGTCGCTGTAGCCCTTTCACCTTTATATGAAGGAGACAAGGTATATTATTAGTTCTTTTGCAGAGAGGTTGACTTTCATATATATATAATATTTTCAGGGATGTAAGGACTTACAGTATCTTTCAATTGTGTTCGATCAAATGTGAGTCCAGTTGAATCTAGAACTTGTATCTGTCGTTTCTTTGCATTGATCGCTCCAAGATACCAGTGTGTCTGTGGTATGCTTAATATTGAAAATTTCAAAATGGAGTTATAAAAATGACATACTCTGTATAAGAATAATATATGGGAATACTAATAAATATAAAATCTATTTACATCATTTTCTATTAAATATGTGTATTGGATCATTCTAATATTTATGTGCATCCAAAGAAGATCAAGGTCTGCAGTATATTGCTGGAAAAAACATCTTTGTTTACATTCAATAAAGCTTGGAATGCATAGCAATGATGATAGGGTTGTAGTCAGACGTGTGTGCAGGGTCATACTTAATCTTTTTCATATCTGACTATGTTACTGTCCAAGAAAAAAACAGTCTGAAAATCATGCAATATTCTATTGCTTGCCAGGATGAGTAGTATAGTATGTCCATGGATTTTTCTTCTCAACTTGATAGTTAACTACAAAGAAGGAAGTAATTATTGGAAGATTCAGGTTCATTAGAACTTTCAGTGTTTATCTCTGGTGCTGACCTTCTGGTCTGGTGACTGATTTGTTCAACATTCTTCAACTGTTATAAGAAGTCATTGATATGTAAATTCATTGTGCCTTACAATTTTATTCATTAAGAATTCACCTATAATAGAAGTTTTATTGTCATTTTGAATTCAACTACTGCAACATTGCAGGGTCACTACTGTGCCACCACAGTTGAGGTGTTGTTTTTCAACATAGAGGTCAGTTCTGATATGTATTAACTTTCAGCGTTTTTTTTTTCAAGCTACTTTTACATTGCTAGACTGTCAATTCAGCATAGATGTCAGTTATACTATCCATTAGCTTCATAACACATACAAACCTTAATATCCTATATTATTTATGATTGACCTGATGATCATGGAAATGCTATAAAAAAATTGTATAGTTTACTTGTACAACCTGTTCCTCTGTGTCGGTCTTGAATCCATAAATCAGGAGAAGGTTTTGCATAGAGGTTCTATAGAAACAACAATCAGGTTGGTCTCCTCTAAGATGGATTTGTTATGGGCTATCATGTCTAGGATGCAACTTGTTGCCTATATATTATTATTTATTATTAAGCTGTCATCATTATTATTTAAAAACTGGAACTTGCAACTAAAAAAGGAAGGCAAAATTATTTATACAGCTCTAGCAGAGCAGAAAAAACATCTTTTGTTTTTCACGTTCTACTACATGTAATAAAGTTTGCAAAAACATACCTGCATCATTGATATTGCTTCTGGAATTTGCAATCTTTTGTTGACAATACCCTTCACGACGCTTCTTATTTTGATGTGCCTTTTGTTCATCACTCATCGGCTTTCTATTATCACGACGCTTCTTATTTTCCTCTGCTTTTTGTTCATCAGACATTTACTGTCTCTTCAGCCTTCTTCGTTCACTATGTCTTTGTCTTAATCGCTCCTTATTGTTATGATCAATTTCTCCTCTGTGATCATCAGATATGTTGGAGGACATATCCGCCAATGGAATGATATCAGGCAACAGGTGGGAACGGGACAATGAGCAGATGTCTCGACGGCCTGCTTCTGGTTGACACCCGTCGGCAAGTGTTCCTGTTCAACCCGGCGGCGTTCAACCCGCGGCGACAATGAGTGTTCCTATTCAACCCGGCGGCGACACTGAGTGTATTAAGACGTATAGTATATGGAGATGAAGACGATGATGGCTCATCCACCTCCAGTAGAGGTGCACGACGTGTTGGCCTAGGAGACTTTTGCTAGGACTGTTTTAATACATCTTTTGTGCAAATCAACGTCGACTTTTGCTAGGATTTTGAGCGTATTAAGACGTATGTATAGTATAGTACTAGCAAAGTGTCCGTGCGTTGCTACGGACTTTAAAAAACAAAACACTCTCTATAATTTAAATATAAATTATATATACAATATTATTATTTTTTTTATTATATTTGTATTACTATTGGTGCTTCTTAGTATATTATTTTATATGTCAAAAGTAACAATTTTATCACCATTTTTTACCATATTCTAGAAGCTTTATCCGGAAGGAAAAATTAATTCACGGAGTCCAGAAATATCACTGTATTGCAACGTAATTTTAAAATTAAATACTTGCTCTAATAGAAAAAGTTAAAACACGAAAGTTATAGATCTTGTTGAGACCTTTTCGAAATATATATGGATCATATTATTTGGACTACAGAGCTAGGAGATATGGGCTCCGCATAAAGACCTGTGCAGAAGAGTTCGAATCAGAACAAATATTTTTATATTGTATATTTGAAAATCAAATCTATAGGATTCTGAATTATATTGAATACTAAAGTTGTAGAACTTTTTGAGAGCTATGAGATAGAGTCCGAGTTTACCTCATTTGAGCTCCACACGTGAGAGTTATGATTTTTGAAATTCGGTACTTGATATAGAAGGTACGAAACCGATTTGGATTCAATCTCTAACTTTGTGGACATGAAGTGGACGACCGTACCTCAATTAATAGATTGTAGAGAAGTTGTAAAACTTTTCGAGGGCTACGAGATAGAGTCCGAGTTTGCCTCATTTAAACTTCGGACAAGGGATTTATGATTTTTTAAATTCGATGCTTGATGGAAGGTAGGAAACTGATTTGGATTCAATCTCTAATTTTGTGGGCGTACGGCAGATTTGAACATATTCACGTAAATTAATAGATTGTAGAGATATTATTTGGACTAAGGAGCTAGGAGATATGAGCCCCGCATAGAGAACTGCGCACAGGAGTCCGAATCAGAATAAATATTTTTGTATTGCATATTTGGAAACTAAAACTATGAGATCTGGACTTTCGTTGAATACCAAATTTGTAGAGCTTTTCGAGGGCTACGAGATAGAGTCCGAGTTTGCCTTATTTGAGCTCCGGACGTGGAAGTTATGATTTTTGAAATTCGGTACTTGATATAGAAGGTACGAAACCGATTTGGATTCAATCTCTAACTTTGTGGATACGAAGTGGACGACTGTACTTCAATTAATAGATTGTAGAGATATGGAGTGAGGTGCACAACGTGTTGGCCTAGGAGACTTTTGCTAGGACTGTTTTAACGTATAGTATAGTATATGGAGAAAGGTGCACGACGTGTTGGCCTAGGAGACTTTTGCTAGGACTGTTTTAATACATCCAACGGTATTAACGGTGGCTAGGACTGTTTTAATACATCCAACGGTGTTAACGGTGGCTAGGACTGTTTTAATACATCCAACGGTGTGGTGGATACCAACGAACGTGAACAAAACAATGGCGGTGTTAACGGTGGCTAGGACTGTTTTAATACATCCAACGGTGTGTTGGACACCAACGAACGTGAACAAAACGGTGGCTAGGACTGTTTTAATACATCCAATGATGTTTTTAATATATGAATAAAATGGTGGATATCAACAAAAGTGGAAGACCACACCGAAATTAATATGTAGTAGAGATAAAGCTGAAAAAAAAATGAAGAAGAGTTAGAAGACACAGAAATTTGTCCCGGTATCAATTGATTCCCCATGGCAAGTGATGGGTTGACAGAAGCACAGTGCTCCCAATACAGAGCAATATTTTGTTCTCGACAACAAATGGCCAATTAAAAGAAGGGAATTTGAATAGTGATCTTGAAATCAACCCAAAACGTTGACCCTGTAACTATCGAGCAAGTGACCATCCAAGATTAAGGAAAGAAAGCAACACTGTTTATATAGTCGGGATGAAATGTTTTGAGTGCCTTGGATGTTCTGCTCCCACGTCTCCACTTTAAGCCGTTATTCGGTCCATGAAGCCCCTAACATCTTTGCCATAAAGCTATATTTTTCTGCTGCTTCATCAATCTGAAAATAGAAAAAGCATCACATATAATAAGCTAATGAGTAATAAACTATGGCATGATTAGAAAAGCCATTGCACAAACCAATCTTTTAGTTGTGGCACCTCCATGCCCTGACTTGCGTTCAATGCGTGCAATTATTGGATTTGTCTGCGGGGTGTCCTTAACGCTAGTACACAGGACATACTGCAATGTCTACGTGTAACAATGGAAGAAAAGTAAGTAAATGAAAGCCAATAAATTATGGAAAGAGTGTTAAACAGAATTTCTGGTTATATTACCAAAAAACCAATAAATTATAACATACTATCAGTTATAGATCTATAATCTTAATTGATTAAAGGATAAGTCCCCTTTACTCCCTTCAATATGATCAAAGTCTAGATAACTCCTAAACTATCTTTTGGTTTGTTTTACTCTATTGTTTGTTAACCTAGACTAATTTATATCTTTAACCGGTATTAAGTTGATTTACCGACATAGATCAAGATTAAATTGAGATTCCCCTGACAATCTTACACATGTCTTATCTGAAATGATCAATGAATTAACGTGATACATATACCCCATCCCTGACCCAATCATGACGTGTGTACCCTTGTTTATGTGCCCTCTTGTCTTCCTTACATCTCTCAAGGTGCTCGGTCAATAGGAGCTCGTGCTCACCTGACGAGCCTGCACTCGTCTCGTTCAATCCATGCCGCTATGAGGTCATCGATTCACCCATCATCGATCCCTCGTAGCTGTTGTCCTACTGTACCTCTACTCATGCCGTCATGCCAGAGAACAGAAAAATAGGGCCACACACAAAAGAGTATGGACACAAATAGGATTATGTGACTTGTTGATTCTTTTTCCACGCTGTATGACACATGTGTTAAGATTGAGAAGGCAATCCCAGCTTAATCCCTGTTCATGTCAGCATATCAAGATTAAAAAGCCGATTAAAGGTGTACAAATAATCTATTTTAGTGAATAATAGAGATAAAAGAAACTAGTTGAGGGTTTTTTTGGACTTCAGATATACTTAAAGAAAAAACTCCCCCCCCCCCCCCCCCCCCCCCGCGTCCTCAATAAAGCCCCATAGACTAAGCCAATCAATGAGGATGAGCATGGGAATCCCTAATCCAGACTGAAAGGCATGGCTTGATGACTGAGCATGCTACAACAACTTGTTAAATAGAGATTGGCATAAAAGATAGATTGAATTCCATCATACACACGACTTTAGAATGGACTATCTTATCACCCTACCGAAACTTGACAAATTCAAAGACAATTATTATTACCTAGCTAGTTTATAAGATAGATACTACACAGCTCAGAATTGTTATGGAGTGGCGCCTGATCGTATGCCACATACACACATCACATGATGTGAAAACAAATTAAATGACAATTAGCATATAAGCACATCCCTAAATCCTGATCATATTGAGAAGAAGGCAATTGGTATATATCACATTAAGAAACATCAGCGTACATGCTACAACATCCAGAACATATCACATAATATGATCTATATATCTGCATTTATGAATTACATGTTTATTGTTAATTGAAGAATGATTCAAGTGTAAAATTTAATGCAAGTTTTGATTCCAACAAAAACTGTGAGGAACCGAGTACAAAACAAGAACTTACTGCTATCAACTTCAGTGAATGCAATGGCACAACACGGTCATCATTGTCAGCTGTCAACAACATTGTTGCTGGATATTGGCACTGGTTACCATAGCCTTGATCCCAAGGTCTCCGCACATTGTGAAGGGGCGAATATCTTGTTTTTGTTCATCAATGTAGCAAGAAACAAAGAAAATGTTAATGATAAATCAATAGAATTGCAGCCAAAACATAACTTTGTATATGTTCAGGACCAAAATAATAGCATGCAATTTATCATACAACAAAATAGTGGTTTGGCCCCTCATCTTATGGGCTCTTGGCATGTCCTTTACGACATGAAAAATAAAAAATTGGAGAATGAAAGAGTTTTATCATGGATATAGCATCATATATTAGTGTCACGGGAATAAACATATATGTGTTTATACAGATATGCAAGAATAAACACTCTATGTATTTTGTGAATAATCAGTTGAGTTGAGACAAGGATCCAATATAAACGAAAGCACAAAAGAAAAGAAAAAGGTCAGACATAAAGCACCATAGTTGTAGTATATGACTTCTAATTTTCTCAGTTGCGTGTCTCATGTGATGACGATTTTAAAAATGGCTGAAATTGTATGGCCAATATATAATTTTTAGCATATAATAGTGTTAGAAATTGGAAACATCTTATACTTTATAAGCCAATGGAACTCTTCTTCCTTATCTGAACAACCATAGTCCGTAGTCCAGGCATGACCTGCAGAATTAAATTTTCATTGTTAAGCTGTATGAATATACCAAAACATATCTAATCCACACTAGAAATGAATAATAGAGAAAACTGTAAATGGTCCCCCTTAGGGGTTGCTCTGAGGTTGTTAATAGCCAGGGCATCACTTCTAAGCAGCACGTGGATTTTTCTTGCACAGTGGTATTTCTTATAGAGTAGGAGAAAGCCAATGACACACAGCAAGAACTAGCAAGTAGTTATGTATTGACGGTGACAAACATCTACTGGAAATCGGAATACCTCTCTGGGTACTTCGAAACATCCTTGAACACCTGCATAAGCATCAATCACATTTCCCTCTATCCTTCATTTGTTCTCCAATTTTCACATGGCCCTATTGCTATTTGAGGATGCCTCACCTTACTAGGAAATAAAATGTTCCACTACTGTCACCTTTTAAAAATATTATAAGCAGCATAGTGCTGGTATGATTTCCTCATAAATGTGGACTTCTTTTGATCTTTAGTCTTCTTTGGCTGATACTATTTTTATTCAGCTGGTACTTTGTCAAAGTGGAGGTGCCTCTGTTCATTTGTTTTTCACTTGCAAATGCAGAAGGCATGAGAAACTGATCCTAGGATTGAAACTGCTGCATGGTGGATCCTCCTCTCGCCGCCCCTAGGCCCCCCTCCCACCCTCACCTTCCTGCCTCTGCCACTGCTAGAGCTGCTACCGGCCAAAGCTCGTGCAGCTGCAGTGATGGTGGTGGCAGGGCTCCTGCTTCTATGCTTCTCCTTTTACTCTCCCATGGAGTTAAAAACCCTAGCACCATGAACAGTTTGGTGGTGATTATGGTGTCGTCAAATCTGCAATGAAGATCACTGTATTGCGCTCCCATAGCCTCTTTGGCCATATCTGCTAGCATGGTTGCGGGTGCATGGGCGTTAATGATAGTTGTAGCCTCCAATGATGTCTGAAGTGTCTTCCCTTTTTGCGCCCCATTCCTCATGTGAACTTGAAGACCATGGTCCACGACTTGATATTATATTCTTGCTGGTGGTGCCCTTCCCTTTGTGGGGGCGTGCTACCGTCAGTGGCCAATGGATGAAGGTCTATAGTCCTCCAATGTCGTTGGAGACCCATGTTCCTCAGTGCCCCCTCGGTGTTGTAAAAGCGAGTGAAACTTAGTAAAGCTAGTAGTGAAAAGTGAAAGCTATTTTTGGTTACATAGCCAAAATAAAAGAAAAACAACATCATGTGAGAGCTATATTTGCAAAAGGCGATATTGCGGGGAAGGGGTTGCACTGAAATTAAGATAATTTTTACAGGGTTTTGCAGTTTTCCTTGAAATTGAAACATACCGATTGTGAACTTGTGGAAACGGAGCATGTCCATGACGCCGCCACCAGCAAGAGCACATTGAAACAGATCTGGCCGCTGCAACATACGCTTAGTCAGATTCATGTAGTAGTCCAAATAGTGTATGGTGGTCAAATTAATAGACAATAATAAAACTATATATATTGTGAGGTATCTTAATTAAAAATGATTGTTTTTCTATATCACCTGGTTAATGGAAGCAGCAACCAGAAGACCTCCATTGCTACCACCTTCAATGCCCAATTTTGTGGAACTTGTGTAATGATCAGAAATGAGGAATTCAGCACAAGAAATAAAGTCATCAAAACAATTTTGTTTCATTGCAAGTGCTCCAGCTTTGTGCCACTCCTCCCCGTATTCTCCACCGCCCCGAATATTTGCCATACATACAATAAACCCCATGTTCTTGCAAAGCACAACACGAGCAAAACTGAATGAAGGGGTAATGCTTATGTTGAAACCCCCATAACCATGCAGTAAAGTTGGGTGTGATCCATCAAGCTTGATGTCTTTCTTCGACATTACGAACATGGGAAGTTTAGTTCCATCCTTACTAGGAACAAAAACCTGAATTGGGAAAATTTTAAAACTTTTGGCAACTAAACAAAATTCGTTACATAAGAAAAGGAATAATTTAGACGAGTGAAAAAAGAGTACATGAGCTAAATGACCAGGGTACTTACGATTCTCCTGATAAAAATGTAAGTTGCCAATTATTTCTGATATATGTATTGTGCTCGTAAAAATTGCTATTTTTAATTGGTACAGTAACCAATAAGGTAAAATGCACTACGATAAATTGGTGGCATGTGTTGGCAGCATGCAACACTGCGAGATGTGAGTGAAACGCACAATATCACAAATTGGACACTAGTTTTGTGCGGCTACACGCTACAATGAGGCTGCAAAGTTTTCGGATTTCTTCCTATTTTGTGTATGTATAGATGATGCCCTTGATCTGTCCAAGATGCTCACACGTCCCACAATCTTGAAGCACATTCTGTTATCTTAAAGCAAATGACAAGAAATCCTAACCACCTAATCAGCAGGACTCTAAACTGTAAAAGAAACTAAGGGTTGACGCTACACTAACTAGTCCAGACAACATTATGATAACAAGACATACTAGATACTGTTATTGTTTTATTCTTTAAGGTAACGGATGAGATTTTATTAATCCCGGCCTTTACTCCCAAGTGCCACAATCATCTGGCCTTTGTTTTCCAAGAAACTACAGCTAAACAGAGATCAAATTGGCCAAACATAAGAAATGCATAATGAAACATAGATGTAGAAAACTAAAAGTAAAACAAATTCAGAAAGGCAATCAAACTACCTGTTTAACCTGAAACCTTGTGCGGTCAAATCCAGGAACTGAAATTTCTCGAAACACCTTCATTTCAGGGATTGTAGATGCTAAATTACACCTGTAAATAATACCTGGCGAAAGAAAGCTTACGAAGCCAATAAAGGCCTCCTTGTCTTCCCTCCTACAAGAGATCTCAGAAATAGATCCAATATCTAGAGGCAACTGATGAATCAAATTTCCAGTGCTAAGGTCTCTTAACTGCAGAATACTCTTGACATCTGACATATAACACACCAACAGCTGGTTACTGTTAACTGCGTCAGCTGACTCAAGAACATCTTTTTCATGCTCAGGAAGAACATCAGTCCACACGTCAGGGTTCTTGATATTTACCCGTACTAGCTTACATTTTGGGGCACCTTTATTGGTCAAAAATATAAATTCGTCACCATCGTTTGCTACAATTTGATATTGAGCATCAAAGTTGTCAATAAGCTTGACAAATGGAAGCATTTTATGTGTCTCTCTGAAACCCTGTATTCCTCGAGGAAGGGAAGAAATTTCACAGTAGTAAAGTTTATTGTTGGAGCCACAACCTTCATTGGTGCCCAATATGACGTACTGCCAAAACAAATATAAAATTCAGATTACTACATTTTCTGTATGCGATAGAAAAGACTACGAAGTTCCTAATACTGAAGATGAAGATTTAAGTTTTTACTTCCTCAGATTTTTCTTAGTTGCTGCAAATTAAACATGTATGTGCAACATTAAGAAGTTTCATATTCGTACAAATTACATGAGTCACAGCAGTTACCTTTCCATCTTCAGTGACGGAGGCACGAAAGGAATGCTTAGGGTTTTCAGGATCTTTCCAGCACACTATATCCTCTGACTGATCGGTTCCCACAACGTGGTAACATAACTGATGATTAACATTGACATTCATCTCAACACCAGCATCCAAGTCTCCTCCGTCTCTAAAGTTATGAATGGAAAGCTAGTGAAAGGGATATTCCAGAAAACAAGAACAGACTGAATCAACAGAAAAGCTTAAGCAAAGAGGCATAATTTATAGATGTTGATGACAAATCACTCAAATATTCAACATCCACAATTTGTAAGTCCTATATAATTTGCATGTTACACATTGACGTTGCTTAACTATTTCTAACCCAGGCGGAAAATTCATAAAAGCATTACAAGGTGAAGGAAAAGAAAACAATGCGGGCCTACCTGGGTGCTGGAAACCGACCATAGAAAAATCCTTTCCCATCATGTGTCCAACCCATACACGAGAACTTCACCTGCATCCATCAGTAGATCAGATTTGGTTAAAGAACAAACAATTTATTAAGCACTATTGTATTGATGTTTGCACAATGGAAAACTAAAGAAGTCTAGTTGCAAATTGTGACTACTTACCCATGACAATTTGTCGGGCATAGGCTGCTTGTCAGTTGTGTTCATCACATGAATTGTAACCCAATCGCTACCGTTTTCATTAAGCCCGTAGGCCATGTAGTTCCCATCCTCGCTAATAGAAAATATTGTAAGGATAACTGAACCATCTGCACTTAGAGTATTGGGATCGAAAAGAACCTCTGCCTTTCCCTCCAAATCGTCCTGCAAATATGAGCATTGCACGTGACGTATTCCAACCGTTTGACCAGTAGCATACAAAAGTAGCACAGTTTGCATTAAACTCACAACAATCTTCAGTCCCCAAAAGGCATATTAGAATACTAAGACAGTTACATGAAGACGTATTGCTATCAGCATCAAATCTATATAATTCTGATGTAAATGATCATGTGCAGGACAATCTTAGATTAGCGACACATGTTTGGTTTATTAGTACTGAAGCATTTCCCACCTCCCCTGAGACCCATAGATGGTTATTTAGGCCGGCCGAATGGGTGGTCATAAGGCACGGAAATTCTAGCCCAGCCCAAGCATAGCACAACACAGTATCATGGCCGGGCTGGCATTATCAGCCATGCTTGGGCTAACTCTGCCGCATAGGCACGATACATTTATCGGTGCTTAGTTACTTGCCTCTAAGCCAATTATGGATATCCTTGATGTCCATAATCAGACCTTAAATGAGAAGTATTTGGGCATGCCTTCAGATGTTGGAATTGCCACGAATGGTGCTTTCAAATATTTGAAGGACAGGGTGTGGAGTACAGTACAAGGATGGCTTGATCAATGTCTATCGGTAGGCGGCAAGGAAGTGCTTATAAAGGCAGTCCTCCAGGCAATACCAACATATTCTATGTCGTGTTTCAGGCTGCCGAAGGGGCTCTGCAATCACCTAACAGGGCTGTTGCGGAATTTTTGGTGGGGTTGTAAAGGCGGGAAAAGAAAAACCTGCTGGGTGGCCTGGGATGACATGATTCAGCCAAAGAACAAAGGTGGCTTAGGCTTTCGGGATATGGAGTTGTTCAACCTGGCTCTCTTGGCCAAGCAAGCGTGGAGATTGCTACTAGAGCCAACCTCTTTATGTGCTCGGTTGCTGAAGGCAGTATACTTCCCCAATGGGGAGTTTTTTGAGGCAGAACTAGGACGGAATCCATCGCGCGTATGGAGATCAATTCTTGATGGGAGAAGAACTCTTAACCAGGGCCTGATCCGGCGTATAGGCAATGGAGAGAGTACAAAATATGGGCGATGGACTGGCTACCAAAAGAAGGGATGAGGAGGCTGATATACACAGTGGCAAACTCTCTTCAATTGGTTTTGGAGTTGATCGATGTCGTAGCCTGTTCATGGAAGAACGAGGTATTGAATCAATATTTTGCTCCGACGGATGTGGAGGCGATCCTGAATATCCCGATCAACACGTGAAGTCAGGAAGACTTCTGGGCCTGGCATCATGAACGAAGTGGTGTCTTCTCTGTTCGCTCGGCGTATCGGATGTTGGTGGCACAAAAGGCAAATGAGGCCCACCCAGGGAGTTCAGATGTGAGGAAAGCGGAGAAAGCTAGATTGGGCGACACTATGGAGCATCCAAGTCCCGTCCAAGATCAGGGTTTCTCTATGGAGGTTGGCAAGAGCCTCGATACCCCCGAAGGATGTCCTGCATCATAGGCATATGGCAGACAATGACGCTTGCTCCATCTGTGGGGCTCAGGAGTCAGGACTCATGGAAACACTCTCTCGTAGAGTGCAATATGGCGCGGTGCGTGTGGGCTCTGGAGAGAGATGATATTACAGAGCAGGTAGCAGATAAAGGGATGGATCCTAACTGCTGCTGGTGTGCTGGGCCATGAGGACTTGACAAGAGTAGTCGTCACCCTATGGGCAATCTGGTATGCTAGACGCAAGGCAATTCATGACCAGGTCTTTCAGAGCCCGCTATCTACTCATTGTTTTATCGATAACTTTGTTTCGGAGCTGCAACTTGGGAGAGTGACCAGATCCGTAGACAAGCAGGGCGCATCTTCCAATCACCCAAGGTGGATCCCGCCCCCGACATGTAGAGGGATGTGTCGACTGTAGAGGATACGATGGACGACACATGATCGACGACGCACAGTGGACAGTGGTCCTTTGCCTCAGCGCTTCCTCCTAGTGCAGGTAGCCAAGGCGTACAATGAGAAATAATTATCCATCATGCTGCACAGGAACTGATTTACATCCCTTATGTACAGAATTCCAGCGACGCCCCCACTTATAACCTTATTATCAACAACTCCCACTCAAACTTCTATATACTTAACCTGAATACATAATTTAATAACATCCTTATCTACTCCATCAAGCTTTGCTTACAGATACATTTTTTAATAACATCCTTATCGTCTGATTTAACTAAATGAGACGGTCGACCGAGCCAACGAGAGAGAACATAAACGTGAGAGGTTGTTGCAGGGGCAGCATTATGATTGGTAAAATTGGGCCACGTGTCAGAAAATATCCCAAGTCATCATGCTGCACAGGAACGGATTTTCATCGCTTATTAGGTACAGAATATATCCCCTTCAAACAACTTCTATACCGAACCTGACTACATTATAACATCTCCTGATGTACTCCCTCAAGCTTTGTTTACAATCGATTCCATATCCGAGTACCTACCACTACAAATGACATGACGAGGCCAATCAATCTCCTAATTTAAGTCAACACACGCACAAACATCCAAACTTTGCCAGCATTATTGAGATGAATCAAGACAAAACCATAAGTAGTAAAGTAAAACTCCCCTCCCCCAGCCGGCCTGCCCCACAGATTAATAAGACTAGATCACGCATTCTACTGGAATGAACACATCCATGGCTGTGTCTGTTGTGTTATTTTTAGGCGCCTTCTTTCAAGCTACTTTTAATAATAAAAAATAGGTGTGACAGCAGTTTTGCAGTTATCTGCTTGATGACATACCTGCATATACAGCACGCTCTGGTCCTGCATGCCGGAGTTGTGGAAGTAGAAATACTTGTTGCCTCGGCGTATCGGTGCCGAGTAGCGTGGGTGGTCGAACAGCCGCTTGATCTCCTTGCGCAGGTTCTCCGCGTCGGGGCAGCCTGCGAGCACCTTCTCGCACAGCTCAACCTGCCGGTCCATGAACTCCTCGGTCTCCTTCGAGCTCGGGTCCTCCAGCCTGCGCAGTGAGGTGAAAAAGCCATAAGCATAAGCAGAACCACAGATCTGAGGAGAAGGAACACCACCAGAGAGTGGGGCTGGTGGGCTGGTGCGTAGGTGCTTGCCAGCGGTAGGGGTCGGGGACTTGGACACCGTGGTAGTCGTCGACGACGGAATCGTCGCGCCGGGCCGGCGGGTACGAGAGGTGAGTGGCGTCGCCTGAAACAGAACCCATGGTGACTTGCCGGACGAGAGCGAGAAGACTGACGATAGGAAGAGTGGTATGGGAAGACAGTGGGAGAGGACGCGGCGAAGGGGATCGATCGATCGGAACAGATATTTATAGGAAGAACGAAGTATGCATTCCTGGCTGGATGGGACGAGCGTACGGCAGCCAGTTGCACACTAGCACTCTCTAACACATAATGACGCAGCCACAGTCTTTCTTAATTATGCACAACCGAAGGCACGTGGTAATGGATTAAAATGCTTATGATACTCTTAATCTTATCATCAGTAGTCTAACACTCCCTTAAAAATACTTATTACTAAACCCTTAGATTTTATTGTCCCGGTGAATGCCTTTTTTAAAGGTGGGTAAATGTCTTTGATCTAACATACATCCTTGTATCATTTCCCTCTCCGTTTTCTAAATAAGAGTAGACGCAAACTCCGTTGAGTTTATCAAATTTGTTGTTGCCTTTTTATGTTTTACCATTACAAAAAACCAGCCAGATAGGAAATGGAAGGCGTCAAATTTGGAACTGAATATATTTGTCTCGTGCGCGTGGTTTGGGCCCTGCTAACTGCTAGTCTCCTCCTACTGTTTATTGTTTGTATCAGAACGACAAAAGAATTTAATCGATTTCTGTTTTACTTTACCAGTCTCCTGTAATCATAATAAATTTCCTCCATCAGACCCCTTTTATTTAGGGGCTGTTTGTTTTCTAAGTGGGTTATTTAATCTAGATTATTGGTGTTAGATTATTTAATCTTAATTATATAATTCAGATTAAATAATTTGGGAGAGCTGTTTATTTACCCAGCTTATTGTTGTCCAGATTATTAGTTATAGATGATAAAAAGATAATAATGTCCTTGGTTGCTATAGAGATAATAATGCCTGATGACATAAGTGGGTAATTTCCTTCAAAGTGTCAAGACTAGTGGGTCTTTTACCAAATAAGTTAAAAAAAGCACCTCTTAAGGTGCTTATTGGATTATGATAATCTAGCCCATAGATTATTTAATCTGATCAAATAAGCTAGCCTGTTTGTTTATCCTCCCAGATTATTTGGTCTAGATTAAATAATCTGATTGTAAATAAGCTAAAACAAACAGGCCCTTAGTGGCCATCAGCAACTGCTATATATATTGTTAGCCCTACATATATTTTTCCTTTATTTATGACTGGCAAGTGTAGCAAAAATCATCCATACCTGCAGGAGGATTAGTGAAATGAGATGATTTTTGCTACATTATCAAAGTCGCCATCTCATTTTTCTCGTGGTCTCTATCATTATCAAATTCGTTGGTGATATTATTTGTCATTTAGTGCATAATCATTACATCTTTCAAAACTCAATGAATGATTACTGAGATGCAACAGATCAAGGATGGCCAACAACCATATAATTTAGTTCTTCTACAAGGAGCTTTAGGGACCTTGTTTCCTTGGTAGATTATTTAATCTGGATTATGATGCTAGATTATATAATCTGAATTATTTAAATTAGAGGGTGTTTGTTCATATAGATTATTGGTACTCATTATTTTATTTTAGATGTGAGAAGACAACAATACCCCTTATCGGAGATGACATTTTTACTATCATACAATCAATCAACAATAGCAAAGTAAGTACACTACCACAAAATGAACCGTGGGAGACGGAAGGAAGAAGAGAATTATTGAACCAGTTCACTACTCAATTCTTCCGATCCAATAGTGCTCTAGTAATTCGACTTTTGTCTCGTACAGTTTCACTTCAATGGCAGCCACCAATAGTCCTGGACTCGGGCCGTGCCGGGCTGGCACGGCACGGGCCCATCGTGCTTCGGGCCGCCTCGTGCCATGCCTCAATGGCACGTCGGGCCATGTTGGGCCATGCCGTTGGGCCGGCCAAGCAAAAAATAAGGCCCGGGCATGGCCCAAGGCACGACGGGCCACTGTCGGGCCGTGCCAAGCCCAGGCACGGTCCAATTTCAGTGAAGACGCCTCTTCGGAATACGTTTTCAACATAGAGAAAGCGTAATTGTAATGTTTAAATTTATTGTTTTTATAGTATTATATAGATCAAAATATTTATAAAATTCTAGCAAAATGATATCAGTTTTTTAAGGCTATATTACATTTGATTAACAAATTTGAATTCCAAAATCATCATAATTTAAGTGCAATAAAAAAACAAATGGAAAATGATTTTTTTACATTTTTGTATCTTCAAAAATATAATGAAATTTGAACTCACTTTTGGTGTGGGGCTGTTCCTAGGCAACACCAATCTCCAGGGGATTTTTTTTGAATTATTTTACTTTAAAGTGTGTTCAAATTATACTAAACAATATAGAAGGTACGAAGTTTTGAGTCAAATGAAGAGCAATTTGAACTTAAACAAGTTTAGGTGTTTTGAAAAAAATTATTTAAAAATTCTATGAGGGGATATATAGAAGTTGTATATATACATAAAGTTTCATTTGAAATTTCAATTTCTTTGAGGATTTACAAAAAAAAAATAAAGAGAACAATGAATAGTGTCTATTAATGAGTTGATGGACCATTGAAAAATTGAACTAAACCAATAAGATGAAAAAGCTTCTTAGTAACAGGGCACATTTTTATGAGATTATAGAAAAAAGAATCATTGAATTTGGATTAAAAACATGAAATCTATATAAGTTTAAAATTTTAAACAAGAATCAAAATAAAAAACAGAAATATTTCAGACTATTAGACTGAATTCGTGCTATCAGGCCGCATTCGTGCCGTGCCAGCCCAAGCATGGCCCGAAATCCTTGTCGTGCCGTGCTAGGCCATTGAGCCAAAATCCCGGCACGACACGGTCCGATGTGTCATGCCGGGCCGGCACGGCCCAAAACTTCCTCGTGCCGTGCCGGGCCTTGGGCCGTGCCAAATGTCCGTGTCATGGGCCGTCCAAATTTGGCCCAGCCCAAGTCGCAGGACTAGCCACCAACCTCTGCTTTGCGGTATTCACCGCATCCTGCGCCCTCCTCGTGGCCTCGATATCGTCGCTTCAGCCTCAATGTTGCTGACCAGAAGGGATGAACGGTGCCGTCAGGCAAAGGCACCAGTCGTACAACCACTAGACCAAGAGGAACCTGTGACACCCTGGGTGTCAAGAAAACCAACATAGAAACTCTAGACATTCGCTTTGACCAATTATGAACCCACCTAAAAGGTTTGAAGCTATTGAACATCATTTGAATGAAAATGACCAAAATTTGAACACCATTTGAACTACAAGTCAGATATTTTGAACAAAACATATTGTCACCAAAACTCTATGTTGTAGGAATTGATGAAAAATAATTTATGTTAAATCCCAGATTTTTCTTCCAAGCTTAAGTGCCCCAAATAGATCCCTAAAGGATTAAAAACAACCCCACTTTGAAATATTCCTATTGAAATTCAAATGACAACTATTAAAAAAATCAATTTCTAAATATAGTTCACATCATTACAAACACACCCATATTTTTCTTTTCACAAACTTAGCTCTAGAAATTAGGCTACAAAGTATTAAGGAATGCCTGATTAAAAAATCAACCGAACAAGAAAATCAATGTGGGTCCCACTTGTCAATCTCCCTCTCCTCCAAAATAGCAACTTCATTTTACGCTGCGTTTGGATGTTGGCATTCGGGCCCGGAATTGGGAATTGGTATTGGGCCACCTCCAATGCTGTCGTTTGGATACACACGGAATTGGCACACGGAATTGAGGCGAATTCCGAACCGTTTTCTCCGCTGTGCGCGTAGCGCTTCCCCAATTCGGAAGCCTACCCCTCGGAATCAAGCTGAATTCGCGTCCCGAGCCGCTCGCAGCCGCCCCCTTCCTTCGCCCCTCCCCGCTGGCATCCGTCCCGAGCACCGGCGCCCCTTCCTCCGCCCCTCCCCGCTGGCGTCCATCCCGAGCACCCGCGCCCCTTCCTCCGCTCCTCCCCGCTGGCGTCCGTCCCAAGCGTCCTCACTCTCTCACTTATGCGTGGTGGCTTCGACTTCGAGCGGCGGCGGCAGATTCGACTTGGCGACGATGGCGGCTTCGGATATGACCTTGGCGGCGGCGGCTTTGACTTCAAGCGGCGGCTTTGGATTCAAGCTTGGCTGTGGCAGCTTTGACTTTGAGCGGCAGCTTCAACCTCGATAGCAGCAGCTTCGGCTTCGAGCGGTGGCGGCAGCATCTTCAAGGTTGTCGGTGAGTCGACGAACTCCCTCCCATCTTTGTCTCTTACCGCTGGCAGGCTTCTTCCCTAGGCCCAATTTCCAATTCTCCAGATTTTGCATCCAAACATCAAATGGAATTGATTTGATCTGATTTCTATTTCTAACGAATTACTTTGACAACCAAACAAAAACATTGAATTGATGCTCAATTTCATTTCTATATGGATTTGGAATTGGATGTCAATTCAATTCCATGCCTCCAATTCTGATATCCAAACGGAGCCTTAGAGATTTCCTCATAAGGTTGCTTGGTGCCGGTCGGCACGAGACCTGTGCCTACTGGCGCTCCAGGCGTGCCGATCAGTACGAGATCTGTGTCGGTCAACATATCCTCAATCTTCACCCCTACCCAATTTCCATGAGTCATTTGTTCCATATCATCCTTCACATCGATTTCCAAGACATATTTTCTTTCTTCTCCGCGTCCTACTCTTGGGAGATCGATCGGCGTCTATTTCTGTGAAAAGCTCGGATCTTCTTGAAACTCATCCCAATGCCTATGCATAGCCTCTGTATTGGCTATTTTAACTAAAAGATCCATCCCAGCTTTAGCAGTCAAATCCAAGAAACACCCTCTAGCCGATCCATCCAAATGCATCCTTGAGGACGATCCGAGAGACATATAGAATGTCTATGCAACTAGATTGTCATCCACTCCCAAATCAGGCCCTTCCTTCTACAAGAATTGAATTCGTGACCATGCTTGGGGAAGACTTTCTTCCATTCTTTGCTCAAACTTCACCACCTCTCTCCTCAGATTTATACATTTGGTAATGGGAAAAAGTGAAGGCAGAAAACTCCTACCAATTTCTCCCAATTCCATTTAGCTTCACGAGCTACCAATTTGTACCACTCCTTGTCCCTTCCGTCAATAGTAAACGGAAATAATAGCCATCTATACCAATTCTGGGCACTTCTTTGTGCTTGAAAATTTGACAGAGGACTTATAGATCCTGCAGATGTGTGTAAGGGTTCTTGCCCCTTGTCCTAGAAAATTTGCTTTATTCAGTCATACTGATGATGATCGGGTTTAGCATAGATGAAGAAGCAGTAAGCTTTTTATCTAAAGCCTGTAGAATTAGTCATTCTGAAGATGGCAATGAGTGATCCTTGACTGTTAGATACGTCCCTGAAGTACCCATTCTGAATACACAGAGAAAAATAAAAACACAAAATTAGAGAAGAGGGGATTAGAGGTTAGTAAAATAAACAAATAGCAAAAGAACTGGCTTGCTACCCAGCAACAACACTGGAAAATATGCTTGTTGGTCATAGTTATGCACCCACTCGTATACCGCAAGAGAATGATATACAATTGTAGCTTACTTTTTTCTCAGGGTATTTCAAGGTTTAATCAAATCCATAGAGAGCAAACAGGACCTTCACTATTATTTAATCTACTAAGTATATCAAAAAGGGGGAATTTCTATAGTAACAGGAAATAATTATGAACAAAGAGCTAGAGAGTTTGATCAAGTTTATAAAGGAATTCCCTCGTGTGGTTCAGGTAACTAGCATGCAACTCGCACTATAGATTCCTTTAATATATCTAGTATTCTACCAGACATTATGGTTCTGCTCATTCTGGCCTTATCACATCAGGAGTTAATTGTTTCCTACTGGTTTTTTGCACTATGTGTTCATCATAACAAAGCTAGATGTCTAGCAATGCTGGTATGTTCATATATGAGATCATGCATAATCTCATACGAAATAGGTTTATCACACATAGACTGGACATATAGAAATAATTCATAAGTGTTGAGAGTTTACATAGCTGAATTCTCTTCCCCATAGGAGAGAATATGAAGACTACTCACTCATCCTTCCGAGATCCATGGTCATGGTTCGATTCAATGAGGGAATACAACATGTAAAGCATAGATGTCGATTGGCACAGTGGTGTGCCGGTCGGCACGCTCCTCCTTTCTAGCGGTGATGATCGGTGATCGCCTCTGTCGCCGCCACAACTCCTCAAAACCCTAGGTCATGAGTTTCACGATATTTCCCGCTTCAATAATTGTCTTTTCTTTGTATCTTTGCCTCCTGGGCCCAGTAGTGCCGGCACCGACTCTAATTCCACATTAGACCTTGCCATGGCCCATTTGTTAAAGTAAGCTTTGGATTTGGGCCTTCTCCTTGAGTGTTTGAAGTTTTTTCACTCCGGCCATTTGTTACTCTCAATCCATAGATTCTCTGGTTTCACTTAATTTCTTCACATTGCAAAGAAAACAAGAAAACTATAAATATTCATTATAATTGGAATTAACTATTAGCAAAAAGACGGTAAAATAGGATGTAAAAATACCTCTTTTACCGCATGAAATGTGTATCTAAACAACGTCCTGGTGCTCTAAATCTTATCGTCAGTAGGCACGTGGAAATCATACACCTCTTTTACCTAATTTCTTCACATTGCATAGAAGGCACGTGGCAATGGATTAAATGCGGCAATGGATTAAATGCTTATGATACTCTTAATCTTATCGTCAGTAGTCTAACACTCCCGTAAAAGTACTTACTACTAATCCCTTAGATTTTATTTTCCCGGTAAATGCCTTTTTTTAAGGTGGGTAAATGTCTTTGATCATAACTCCATGTATCATTTCCTTTCTAAATACAAGTAGACGCAAACTCCGTTGAGTTTGTTTAATATGTTGTTGCCTTTTTACTTTTGACCATAACAAAAAACCCGTCAGCACAACAACAAAACGACACTATAGCGACGGTTGGAAAGGGCCCAAACGCCACTACAAATATGCGTTTGTAGCGGCGGGTGGTCTATCGCCCATATAAACCACCGCTACAAACATATTAGTAGCGGCGGTTGAAGATATCAACCACCGCTATTATTAGCCATCTGTAGCGGCGGTTGTCATCTTCAACCGCCGCTATTGTTGGTCATTAGTAGCGGCGGTTGACAACATCAACCGCCGCTTCTTGTTATTTTTCAAAAAAAAATAAAATTTAGCAAATATACAGAAATCACAGATTTTGCATACACAAAAATTACAAATCTCATCACAAATATTTACAACATCTCATCACAGGTATTTATAATCTCATCACAGATATTTATATCTCAACATAGAATACTAGCAAAGTGTCCGTGCGTTGCTACGGACTTTAAAAAAACAAAACACTCTTTATAATTTAAATATAAATTATTTACACATTATAATTATTAGATATATACTATTGATATTTTTTACATGAAAGATTTTATTTGTATTACCATCGATGCTTCTTAATATATCATTTTATATGTCAAAAGTAATAATTTTATCACTATATTTTTACCATATTCTAGAAGTTTTATCCGGAAGAAAAAATCAATTCACGGAGTTCAGAAATAGTACTGCATTGCAGCACGATTTTAAAATTTAAGACTTGCTCTAATGGAAAAAGTTAAAACATAAAAGTTGTAGGTCTCGTCGAGACCTTTTCGAAACATATATGAATCATATTATTTCAAATACGGAGCTAGGAGATATGGGTCCCACATAGAGACCTGCACAGAGAAGTCCGAATTAGAATAAATATTTCTGCATCGGATATTTGAAAACAAAAACTGTAGGATCTGGACTTACATTGAATACTAAAGTTGTAGAACTTTTTGAGAGCTACGAGATAGAGTCCGAGTTTGCCTTATTTGAGTTCCGGACTTAGAAGTTATGATTTTTGAAATTCGGTACATGATATAGAAGGTATGAAACCGATTTGGATTCAATCTCTAATTTTGTGGACACGAAGTGGACGACCATACCTCAATTAATAGATTGTAGAGATATACAATATTATCATCAAAATGTTCAATCGAGCTTACAAATATTTTATATGAACCCTAATGCATAGTCATCATTTTTTTTCGATACATTAGGCTCATATAGTGCTCTTGAATCAGCCCACTCACAAAGGGACCTATGTTTTGTTACTAGTTCACTATTTGAGTCAAAGCACTTCCCTTCTGGACTAATTACCTCTCTCAACATAAAACAACAAAGAGAAGCTACAACTAGATACATGTCATTTGTACTCAAGTGAACGTGTGATTCAGGAATCATACCCTTTCTGATCTCAGCGTTTCTCTTCATCTTTGCAGTCCATTGTGCCTTTTCCCTTATGGCCCTCTATGTCACATGAGTAGAGTATGTTAATATGAGATTTCAAAACTTCACTGTTCGAGTAAAGTAAAATGGACATAAACAAAATCAACTTACCTCTTCATTAGACTCCTCAACGATATGATCTAGGTAAGATGAAGAGCTAGACGCAAACACACACGTGTAGTAGCCGCAATGCACATTACCTTTTTGTTGCATAAAGCACTATATAGTAGAGAACACAAGTTAGTTACACTTTATATGACGGATACTATGATAAATACATGTATGTGATGCATATAAACCTTACCCAAAACTTATGACGGAAGTACATCTTCTTTTTCCGTTTTGGATGATATTTCCCTCCCGCTATGACATATTTCTCGTAAGCACTAAATAGTCGACAAAAGCATCATTAGATGATATTAATATTATCAATTCATATATAGACTAATTTGTTACCTATCTATGACTTCCACCATGTCGCTGTACAACTTCTTATCGTAGTCAAGACTGTCCAGTACGAGAAGGTACCTATTTGTGGGAATTATCATAAAACAGATCCAATGATCGCTATAAGAATGTTGACAACAAGTTACTTATGATTAGATTTAACTTCAACATATGATATATGACGAAGGCAGTAGTGGTCCAACTTACTTGAAGTTGTAGGGGGCTAAGATGCATTGTCTATCTTGCCACTTGAGGAAGCACTCGCATAAATAATTTCCAACCTGAGTCATTGCTTCATTTCTCATCACCGCCCTCATTTCACCTATCTCTACCGGTGTCTTATCCGGATAGTGATCCGAATTTAACGTTGGGTTTATACTGCTTTGGTTGATGCGGTTTAGGTTAACGTAGGCCACCTTCCAATCTTTTCTTTCAACCCTGTTTCTTTGATAAAAAGAGTTCATGCTACAAAAAAAAAGATATAAGTGGACATCCTCCCAATATATTGAATTGTGATTGAAATTCGAAGTAGATCGAACGTGAAACTTACATGCACCACAAGGTGATGAAGGTGACGTCCATCCTGCCTAGGCGAAACATTGAGTGGATATCCTCCCAAAATAGGCCTAAGGTTTGTTCATCGTCCTCTTCATTGAACACCTCACTTGGAATCCTACAAGTGATTGTGGTGACCCCTTCCTTGGACGCCATCATGTACCAGTTATGCAACTTCCGCATCTCCCATGGAAGGTTCTTGTACATGGTGTTTGATATAAGGGGCTTACCCAATTTGAATGTCGGGTAGTCCACATCGTCCACAGGATTGTCCAAAATGTGATCGTCATACGACACTTTGTCTCAAGGATCTTGTTCATGGAGGATGAGCCTACTGGTGCTTGCTAGATGATTTTTCAATCCAGCCAAGTACTTATCAACAACAATTTTTGCTTTTGGGTCCTTTGGCTCTTTGTCAAAACCGGTAATCATCTTTGGGATTACCGAAGCCTTGACAACTACTGGCGTAGGCTGGACTTGGATTACCGGAGCTTGAATTGTTTCCTGAGGCTGAACACTGTGCTGAAGAGGCTCGTTGTCACTATAGATTATAGGACTGTGAGTCGAGTCGGCTTCTGCATGAGTAGATTGAGGCTTGTTTCCCGAGGCTGCCGTAGACATAGGAGACGGTTGTCCACCTGTATTGGCTGGTTGGCTCGCATGAAAGGACCCGTGCCCAGACAACAGGGGTCGAGAAACTCGTGGTGAGAGGACAACTTCACGGCATTTCCAAATAATGAAAGAGCCGAGGGCATCTTGGAGAGTTTCTATACCCGCCTCAGGTATCGGGCATTCGATCTCGTTGTCCTCATAGCCAGGTACTATTTCTGACATGGTGACACGCACGTAACCTGGGGGGATATCCTTGTTATGGAGCGTCTCTCCTGGAAATACTGTGCCCGATGCAACCTTCATCGTCTTCCCCTTGTAACCCAATGGCACATGCAACTCGCAAAGAGTATCCTCAGTGATGTCATCCATGTCTGATTGCATGGAGACTGATGGTTGACCGGAGACTGATGGTTGCATGGAGACGGATGGCTGCGTGGATATGGACAAACCACGTAAGAAGGCATCCACCGCAGCCTGCAGGTTGGGGTCTAAATGACCGCTTTCTTTATCGATAGCAAACATAAGAAGTTGTCGCCTCCAGTCCTCCTTGGCTTTATCTTCTTGCTCTTTCTTATGCAATGTATGCTTCTTGTAGAGGTGTGAGGATGTTTAGAGAAACCTTCTTTCCATGTTGCCGATGATGACACTCCTCGTACCCGACCACCATGTTCTTTGGTCCGAATAGCCTTCGCTAGCTCATCCTTGTGATACTCCGGTGTAAACAGACCAACCTTCATTTGCGTCGTGATGGGGCCTTTCAAGGCTTGCACGACTTCACTTGTCGTGACATCCTTCATAATGATCTCTCCTTCTTCGGTTAACTTAGAGCGACCATACACCCAGTTCCTGATACGCTCATTGGTATTTGGCAATGGATCAGGTTTTCCTTCCATGCGGAGCTTGGCTTCCTGCTCTCTCCAAATTGGAATCTTTTCTTTATATCCACAAGGACCTAACCGTGCCTTAAACTTGTTTAGCTCAACCATTTTTTCACTGAGCTCCTTCGAAGCACTGCTCGTCTTCTGCTCAACAAACTCATCCCATTCCTGCTGACTAATATTTCCATGCTTATCGAAAGGGGTTCAATTTTTCTTGATGTATTGGCAGTTGAGCTTGGACTTGTAATCTCGAAAGATGTGATTGAGAGTGGACATTGTGGCCTTCTTGGCTCTCTCGACATCTGCTGGCTGGAACCGGTTGCCGTGACGTCAGCCCACATATCATCTTTTCTGCCATCCAGGACTTGGTGCCAATCTTGCCATGTGATTTTACAATGGTCCCTCACCACTTTGCCGCAACGGTTCCGCCATTTGGCGTTGACACCAGCGAGTTCAATCGGTTCTCCATCTTTGGGGTCTAGTGCAGTAACCTCGTAGATGCCCTCTGCCTTGTTCGCGGAGCGCTGACCGCGCTTGCATTTCTGTGTGGCAACTTGGGCAGGCACCTCTTCCACTTGCTGCTCGAGGGCCTCATCTATCACAGCCTCAGCTGCAAATTGCCGACAGGCACTTCATCGGGGGGCCTAGGATATAAGTAGTAGATTTTAGTTTACAAATTAGTTGAACAAATGAGAGAATTATCTTTGACAAGATACCTCATCTTGAGGCACGAAATCAGGATCCAGGCTCCCCAATCAATGTTCCTTTGGTAGAGGAGGATGCGGATCTTCTGGTTCTTCCCAGTGTTCGCTTGATCCTTCATCGTCTGAAGACGACCTCGCTTGTGAGTGCACCTTGAGGGCGTCTTCCTCTTGAGAGGGCATATCGTCCGCCATGACGAGAAGACTTTGACAGCTAATGTTAGATATGATGACTAAGTTAGAAAACAAGGAGTATGCACACTTCATCATTGAGCATAGAGACAAAGAAAACAAAAGAAAATAATAGAAAAATCAAAATTTGCTCGTAGTGCGGGTTGCTGAATCAATGGCCTTTCAACGCTCTAAGATCCTTGACTCGTACAGCAGCATGTATCCAATATCCTAGGATATGGTCCATGTCACCACACTAGCCTCACTTAGCCCCCTTTCATCATTGAGCATCGATCGCCTACGTAGAATAGATAAGTAGTACAGATAGACAAGGAGAAGAATAGAAGTAAATAATAAGTACAGAGAGCCTATAGGGCAGTAAGTAATATGACATATATATGACCACGCGCAAGTAATAAGTACAGAGAGACTATGGCACCCAGTATACACAAACATTCTGTCCAGACTTTTTATATATAATTTATTATATAAAAAGCCTAGAGAGAATGTTTGTGTGCACCGGGTGCACACAAGCATTCTCTCCAGACTTTTTATATAGCACACAAGCATGCATGAAATATAGCAGCAAGCATATAGCATAAGGGACTCCAACACCAAGCCACCATATCCAACAGCAAGCAACTAGGTACTACAAGCATATAGCAGTGAGCGTAGGACTATACAGGCAGCAAGCATAAGAGCATAAGAGCAATCACAACTAAGAGCATACATACAAGCACTATGGATAAACTAAACAAACACTCACTAAATTGCAACAATACTCACTCACTAAACAGCCACAAAAATAGAGGTTCAACACATAGCACAGAACTGTAAAAAGAATTGAATTGTAGTTAGACAAAAACAATCTTTAGCATAGAGGTGGTTCAGCACATAGCAACGAGCACAATGCACAATAGCATAGAGCACAGAGCACATAGCACAAGATGAAAAAGAGTGAGCATTGCCGCATTTCATCGAATAAGTGGAGGATGCAGTCCCGTGCGCACCAAGCGAGAAGGATGGGAGAGGGCGCACCTGGTCGCCGACGTGCAGGAGGGCATCGGACAGCATGGGAGGGGGGAGGAAGAAAAATGCGACACTTACCAGAGAGAAGGCGGAGGCTGTCGAGGAGGGGTCCACGTGGCGGTGCTGCTCGAGGATAAGGAGGGGGCCCACGTGGCGGTGCTACTCGAGGATAGATGAGGGGGCCCGTGGCAATGACACGACGGTCGGGGTCGGGGAGGGGGACCACGCGGTGGCCAGCGTCAAGGAGGAGGGGGACCACACGGTGGTCGGGGTCAGGGAGGATGGCACGTCGCGGTGGTCGTCGACGAGGACAGGGGGCACGACACGGTGGCCAGGGTCAGGAGGGGGTCCACGCGGCGGCCGGGGTCAGGGAGGAGGCCCACGCGGCGCCGGGGTCAGGGAGGAGGCCCATACGGCGGCCAGGGTCGGGGAGGAGGCCCGTGCGCTCGTCGTGGTTGTCACCAAGAGGGAGGGAGAGGAGGCCGGCGAGAGGCGACGGATGGAGGGCCGAGGAGGAGGCGACACGGTCGGGAGGCGGCGCGGTCGGGGGCTTAGGCAGCCTGACGGCGTCTTCTTCCTCCACTGCAGTTAGGGTTTGGGCCCCGCCATGCCTATGTTATATAAAGGTGGGGCTCTTTAGCGGCGGCTCAAGAAGTCAACCGTCGCTAAAAAGAATTAGCGGCGGTTGGTGTTGTGAACTGCTGCTAAAGAGCCCCTGGTATATTTTTTAAAATAAACCTTGATTTCATTATTAGTTATAGTTTAGCCCCTTGTATATTTTTTGAAAAAAAACCCTTATTTCATTATTAGTTATATTTTAGTCCCTGGTATAATTTTTAAAAGAAACCTTGATTTCATTATTAGTTATATTTTAGCCTTGTCATTTTACACTTAGGCCCCTTATATTTTTCAAATATTATAGTTTTAATCCTCTTATTTTTTCTTGCACTCTTATTTTTTGATCTCCTCTTACCATTTCAATGAAATCTTTCTATTTAAATAAGTTACATAATCTTTATATTCAAATAAGCATAAATTACATAGAACATATACAAGGTTCAAATAATAAAAGGTACTTAACAAAATAAAATTACATGATGCTTGACTTATCCTTGAACGACTCTTCCTTGGTAGTGATCAGTGCGCATGTAGGGTATTACATGATGCTGGACTTATATTTTTCCTTGCTTCTAAGACTTTAAAATATTTCAGATCTATGAAAATGGCATCTCGTCATATTGATTGTAGTCATCTCAATCCTCCACATTCTCCACTCCAACGATTCTTTGTTTACCTGGAACAACAATGTATTTCTTTTCGTCCTTTGGATCAAGTACATAAAACACCTATTCCACGGTCTTGGCAAATATCCAAGGGTCATCTTTGTGACCAATATTGTTAAGATCAACAATTGTGAAACCATATTCATCCACCTCGACGCCATTAGGGTGCTTCACCCATTTGCATTTAAATATGGGAACCTATAAATTTGCACCATAGTCTAGTTCCCATATTTCCTCAATGTACCCGTAATACAAGGTCGTCTGGTCCTCTTCATCAATGGCTTCTACTCGTACACTGCTATTTTGACACTTGCTCTTCTTATCCTTCTGTTGGGTGTAGAAGGTAAAACCATTGATGTCATATGCCTGAAAGGTAACCACGGTTCTTCTTGGGTGGTTAGCTAACTTTCTCAATATTTTCTCTTCCACAGACTCGCCACTTGGAAGGTTTAGGGACCTAAACCATGATGTGAATGAGCGCTTATGCTTGTCTATGATCCATTTATCCGTCGCATCCTTGTTGTTCTGGCGGAGCTCTAACAGATGTTTCTCAAAGTACGATCCCACAATCTGCGTTTGTTGCAATACGCTGAAATGTGCTTGGTCCACTTGTTTGAAGTCATGGTCAATGAATGATCTACGTCCTTTCGTACCTTTTCCAGATAATCTACCCTCATGACGAGACATGGGGAGACCAATTGAATTGCTACCATCATTAATGTAATCTGAGCAACATTCTATGATCTCCTCAGTTGTGTAGCCCTCGATCATAGAACCCTCTGGATGTGAACGAGTATGTACATAGCGTTTCAATACATACATGAACCTCTCAAATGGAAACATCTGATGTAGGTAGACGGGACCCAATGTAGAGATCTGGTCAACAATATGAATCATGAAGTGTTCCATCGTATCAAAAAAGGATAGAGGGAAGACCATCTCAAGTATGCACATTGTATCTTTTATGTGGGTTCGTAGGTCATTTAACTCGTCTTCAGTTATCACTTTCTTTGATACCGCCTTAAAGAAGTAGCAAAGGCGAGTTACAGCCAACTTCAGCCATGGTGATTTAACAGCTCTGATAGCAATAGGGAGAAACTCCAAAAGCATTATGTGGTAATCGTGAGTGTTGTACCCACTTATCTTTAACTCTTCCATGTTTACAAGATTCTTGACATTCGATGAGAAACCTGCCGTACTTTAATCCCACTGAGGCACTTGCAGAATGCTTTTTTCTCCTCAATTATAAGTGTGTAGGCTGTTGGAGGGAGAAAGTACTTTTCATTTGCTCTTTCTTGCGGATGGAGCTCTAGTATTATTCCCATTATTACAAGATCTCTATGTGCATTGAGTCCATCCTTTGTCTTACCGGGTTGGTCGAGTATAAGTCCGCTACTACTGTCAAATACACCCTTCCCAATATGCATCCAGTCAAATGCATGATTCACTTCCAATTCTTTTCAATAATTGAAATATTTGAAGAAAATGGACTTCTTCTTAAATGGCGTGAGACCTTTTGCCTTTTTGACTCCCTTCACCGACTTTCCAAAAACAACATTGATGTTTTTAACAAGGTCAAACACGACCCTGCCAGTACAACAGCGAGGTTCTATGTTGTTCTCAACTTTGCCATCAAAGTGTCTAGCCATCGCACGGCTTCACATATACACTAGCTTCTGGGATGCTAGAAGGTACACATGGGATGTATCATCAACGCATACGAAACATGCCGCCTTTCCTTTGACCTATCCCGATAACGCCCTTAGTGTCGGGGAATCACTTACCGTGCAAAAAATAATTGCTCTGAGCGTGAAATACTCTCTTAGATACTCATCCCATATACGGACCCCCTCCAACCATAGTTTTTGTAGGTCTTCGAACAACGGTACTAAGAACATATCTATGTCGTTACCAGGTTCTTTGAGCCCAGATGTAAGAGTGATCAGTAGTAGGTACTTATGCTTATGGCATAACCATGGTGGAATGTTGTACATTGCTAGTATCACTGGCCAAGTGCTATGCGGATTCCTCATTTGATCGAATGGGTTCGTCCCGTCTGTACTCAATGCAAACTGTAGGTTCCTTTTCTCATTAGAGAAGTCTCGATGGTCCTCAGCGAACTTTTTCCACTGTGATCCATCTGCGGGATGCCTGATCTTACCGTCTTCCTCGCGTGCATGCCATGTCATCATTGTCGCATCCCTAGGGTTGGCGAACAAGCGTCTGATGCGATCGACCACGGGTAAGTACCACATGACTAAGGCAGGAACCTTACTGTCATCACTGTCATCGATGATAGAACTCCTTTTTTTTTCTTTCTCCCCTTAGTTGTATTCTTCATGCCTCCATCGGTGTCACAATCGTTGTTCCTCTTGTAACGACTGCGTTTGCACCTTGGGCATCTCACAACATCCTGTTGCTCCTTTCGATATAAAATGCAATGATTTGGACATGCGTGAATTTTTTGAACGCCCAACAAAAGTGGGGAAATCAGCTTCTTAGCAAGGTATGTTGTCCTTAGCAACAAGTTGGGCTTCGACAACGCATCGGAAATAAGTTCCAACAAATCCATGAAACTAGCGTCCGACCAACCATGCATGACCTTCAGCTTCATCAGCTCAAGTACAGTACACAACACCGTGAACTCTTTACCACATCCCTTAGATTTTGTCATATAATGGATCCTTTGATGCCTTCTCTATTCTATGAAAATTATCAAGCCCTTTAGTTGTACCGGCATTGATCAACACGTATGGCTCAATGTGACACAACAACTCCTCAACATCAAAATCAGCTTCACCAGGCGAATCCATCGCATCTGCACGAGGCGAATTGACTGTCTCGACTTCAACTTTAATATGCTCATCAAATTCCATATCGACCATACTGTTCTCACCATGTTTTATCCATCTCGTGTACCCCTCAATAAAACCCCTCCGCACCAAGTGTGACTTTATTACTTCTATATCATTCCACAGTTTCTGATTCTTGTAATCAAAACACGGACAATATATATCAGTCGTCCGTTCACATCGAGCATGTACTACGGCCGCTTCAATGAATTTAGAAACTTCTCGTAAAATTATTGGACCCGGTCTAGGTGCCTCGTACATCCAAGATCCATGCATCGCAAACGACCTTGAACGTAAACCCAAAAAATAATTAATAATACAAAATTTAAATATTCATGAAATATATAAATATTGAAATATAATATACATGAAGTGAAAAATATTATGCAAGGTAAAATAAAAAAAGAATCAAATTATTTTATATATTATTTAACTTTTATCACAATCTATCCAAAATATTAGAAATTAATTAATTAATTATGTGTAACAAAAAAATTAAATATTCTCTAAATATTTAAACATTGAAATATAATATACATTAAGTGAGAAATATTATGTAAGGTAAAATAAAATAAATATCAAATTATTTTATATATTATCTAATTTTTATCAAGAAATAATAAAATAATTAGCATCCCTCTTGCCGTAATACTACCTTCTCTCTCTTTTAAAACCAAACTAGATCTAGATTCCCATTGACATAAAATAAGCTATATATAATAATTTTTTTATGTAGTGATAAAAAGAGATGATGTATCCCTTCATAAACTTCAACTATATCCAAATAGAAGCATTCAAATCAAATGAATTTAGCTAAAATTTAAAATGAGAACACAGAAAAACCAATAGGATGAGTTTCCCTCACCTCAAAGATCAAATTTCTGTAAAAAAAACGAACTTAAAATCTTCCCCTCTTGATTTTCGTGATTTGCCCAAATTTTTTGTGCCACCACTGTTCGAGTGAACAGAGGAGCTGTCGGAGCGCGATATTTATAGCCTGGACACTTATTAGCGGTGGTTGACATTGTCAATCACCGCTATTATGCCCTAAATAGCGGCGGCGGTTGACATTGTCAACCACCGCTATAAACCGGGGTCATTTATAGAGGCGGTTGATATTGTCCACCGCCGCTAAAGAGGCCTCTGTAGTGACGGCTTAAACCAGACAGGGGCTCCCCGGCTCTATAGCGGCGGCTCACTTTTGGTCGCGCCGCTGCGGCCTTTGGGCTGCCGCCGCTATAGAGCCCATTTGTGGTAGTTGCAGATAGGAAATGGCATCAAATTTGGAACTGAATATACTTTGTCTCGTGCGCGTGGTTTGGGCCCTGCTAACTGCTAGTCTGCTCCCACTGTTTATTGTTTGTATCAGAACGAGTGTAGCAAAAATCATCCATACCTGCAGGCGGATTAGTGAAATGAGATGATTTTTTTTCTACACTATCAAAGTCGCCATCTCATTTTTCTCGTGGTCTCTCTCACTATCAAAGTCTTTCTAACTAATTTATCAATCATGCACAAAATGAGATGGCGACATTATATTGATAATGAGAGATACCACGAGAAGAATGAGATGATGGTGACTTTCAGTGCGACATAATACTTGACTATATGTACGTATTACATTCGTCAAATTATTTGCCATTTATTGCATAATCATTACATCTTTCAAAACTCTATGAATGATTACTGAGATGCAACAGATCAAGGATGGCCAACAATCATATAATTTAGTTCTTGTACAAGGTGCCTTAGGGACTATTTGTTTTCTTGGCAGATTATTTTATCTAGATTATGATGTTAGATTATCTAATATGAATTATTTAAATTAGATTATTTAATAATGGGGTGTTTGTTCATATAGACACTATGACAAAAACAGACTTTAGCGACGGTAGAAAAATTCCAGTAGTGGCGAATATAAAGAAAACACAACTATAGTGATATAATACTTTTTAACGGCAGGTTATAATGCAAACCGCCCATAAAAATAGATTTTTGGAGGCATACCTCATTGTAAACCACCGCTAAAAATCAAGTTAATTTTTAGCGGCAGGTGACAACATCAACCGCCCCTAAAAATAGATTATTAGAGGCGGACCACAATGTCACCCACCGCTACAATTTAAGGCCCATTTGACCCAACTAAAAAGATCACCCAACAAATATATAACTGCTCTCAGAACCCTAACTCTCTTCATCATTCTCCATCAAGCCTCCTTTCCCTCCTCCTCCTCCTCCTCTCTCTCTCTCTCTCTCTCTCTCTCTCTCTCTCCAGCCTGCCCTCCCCTCCTCTCGCCGATGCTCTCCCCTCCTCCCCCTTGCCGACGCCGGCCTTGAGGCATCACCGTTGCATGCGGCTATGGCGATGTGAGGCGTGACACCCACGCATGGAGGCCCCGGCGATGACGGCGGAGGCTCGTGTGTGGCGGACCCGGCCGCGCGACGATGCCAGCGGCTCGCGGGCGTCCGGACCTAGCCGCATGACGGCTGCAGCGGCTCGCGGGCGGCAGGATCTGGCCGCGCGATGGCAGTGGAGGCTCGCGCATGGCCGGGCGGCGGCGGTAGCTCGCGGGTGGCGTATCCGGACACACGATGGCAGCGGTGGCTCGCGGGCATCCGGATCTGGCCGTACGACAGTGGCAACGGCTCGTGGGCGGCCAGATCTGGTTGCTCAATGGCGGTGGCGGCTTGTTGTTGGCCTGGCACGCGGGTGGCGACTTGCAGGTGGCCAGGCGGCGGCTCACAAGTGGCGGCTAGGGTTTCGGTTCTTTTTTTTTGTATTATCTCGTAGCAATGAGTGATATTGCTGCCTGCCGCTACAATACAATATAGTGTCGGTTTGTTTGACTCATAGAAGAACCGCCGCAAAAAACAAATCTTTTTAGCTGCATTTGTGTGACAATGACATTACGCCCGCAGCTATAGAGCTCTTCTGTTATAGTGAGATTATTGGTACTCAGATTATTTATTTGAGATGTGAGAAGACAACAGTACCTTTGACTATCTGAGATGACATTTTTTCTATCATACAATCAATCAACAATGGCAAAGTAAATATACTACCACAAAATGAACCGTGGGAGGAAGAAGAGAACTATTGAACCAGTTCATGGTTCAATTCCTCCGATCCAATAGTGCTCTAGTAGTTCAACTTTTGTCTCGTACAGTTTCAAGTCTGATCTGCGCGTCAATGGCCTCCAGCAACCTCTGCTTTGCGGTGTTCGCCACTTCCTGCGCCCTCCTCATCACAGCCTCGACGTCGTCACTTCAGCCGGTGGTATTCAGTGTTGGTGACCAGAAGGGGTGAACGGTGCCATCGGACAAACGCAACAGTCGTACAACCACCAGGCCAAGAGGAACCGTTAATTTCCAAGTCGGCGACATCCTGGAATTCAAGTACGCCAATGACTTGGTGCTTTTGGTGAGCCATGAATCGGGCAGGCCCACCATTATTCAAGGGTATTCAGTTGAATACCCATTATTTTAGACAATGTTTTTAGTTATATATAATATGTATTATACATATGTATATAACAATATAAAAATACCATATATCACTCTATTTTTGAACCCAGAAATCATGGCAGCCCACCTATAGTCAATTACACCACATCAAACTTGATATCTTTTTTGTCGGGAAAAAATAATTTAGGCTACAAATTTTTTTTCTCGCGCTTAGAAATTTTAAATACCCATACTTCAGATCTTGGGTCCGCCACATGATGACTACAAGCACTGCAGCACGGAGACCCCAATGAATCGGTTTACCGACGGCAACACCAACTTCACCTTTGACACCTTCGCCCCCTTCTACATACTTCGTCAACGGCGTCCTGGGCCACTGCAAGGCGGGGCAGCGCATGATCGCGTGTATCATGGTACCCACCAGCCGGCCCGCCCGTCCCAGCGACCTCGTCGACCTCCAGCAACCTCAGTGTGCCACCACCTGGCTCAAGGGGGTCCGCCAGCGCCGTCACGACAACACTAAGCCCGATGCCGGAGGCCAGCGGCGTATCAACCACTACTACAAAAATGGCCTGTAGCGGCAGGCCCAAAGGCACTATAACGACGGGTAGGGTATCCCGCCGCTACACAACCACAGCTAAAAATAGAAGGCAACAACGGCGGATCTTCTTTGTATGAAATAACCCGCAGCTACAAAGAGATTAGTAGCGGCCGCTACCCATGAACCTAAAAACCAAAAAAATAGCATGTCGGCCCAGAAGTGCCCACTCCTCGAGCCCGTGCCGCGTGCCCAGATCCGTGTGTGGCCTCCGACGCCACACAGATCCACGCTAGACCACCGCCGCTAGCGCAGATCCACACAAGGCCGTCGCCGCCCGTGTGTCCGTGGCCGCTGTCGCCGCATGCACGAGCCAGTGGCCGCCGCCACCTACATGCGCGAGGCCACCACTGCTAGCGTGCCCGTGGCTGCCGGCCCGCAAGAGCCTGCCGACCATCTTGAGGCCGGATCTAGACGGGAGGAGGTGTGGAGCAGACGCCAGATCCGCTGTCGTCCTTGAGGCTGGATCCCGTTGGCCCGCAAGAACCCGTGCCCACCTCTGGGCCAAATCCGAAGAGGAGAAGAGTAGCCAATGCCAGATCCGCCCGCCCGCTTGACGCCTGTGCTTGCTGCTCGACCTCATGCGCCGCCGGAGTGGATCGGGAGAAGAGTAGCCTGCCACTTGACGCCTCCGTCCACCGCCTCCCGCGCCACCGCAGTAGCCTCCCAAACTGCCACGGGCCCGAGCCGTCGCGGCTGCCTCTCGCCACCGCAGCTGCCACACATTGTCACTGTCGCTGCCTGGGAAAGGAGGAGAGGCGCTCCTCGAGGTGAATGGTCTGGAGAGGGAGAGGCGCCGGGGGGGGCGATAGAGGCGGCGTTGGGGTGGGGGATCGGGGAGGGCGAGAGAGGTGCCCGGGAGAGAGAGAGCGCCTGGCGGCGGCTGAGGAGTTGAGGAAGGAGGGAGTGGGGGGTGGCCGGTTAGGGTTTGATATTTTTATATAGGAGAGAGGGAGTGGGCCGTGGTGGACTATGAAGTCGGCTTTAGCGGTGGCTCCTGTTGTGAACCGCCCCTAAAAATCAATTTTTAGGGACGGTTCACAATATAGGCCGTCGCTAAAAATAGATCAAATTTATAGCGGCGGCCCATGTTGTGAACCGCCCCTAAAAATTGATTTTTAGGGGCGGTTCATAACATGAACCGCCGTTATAACTTGTTTTATCACTATAGCGGCGGGTTATTTTAAAATCGCCACTACACAAATTTTTATACCACCACTACAGGCCGTTTTTGTTGTATTGAACCAGCGGTCCGGAATCAGCACCTTGTGTACCAGGGGTCCCAAGGCCATACGTGGCCTTCACACATGTGGCGAGCCATCTCAGACGACGGGCGAGGGCACCCATGGTGAGCGCACAGGGCGCCACCAAGGCTGTCCAGTTCATCCCTAATGTGCTGCATTCTGAGCTTCAACGATCACGATTGGGCTCAAAAAAAAAATTGGGTGGACTCGATGGAGGAGGGTCGAATCTACTCGTTTTGTACCCATCCAACAGTCCTACCCTTCAATTACCACGTCCTCCCTTGGAACTATAAAAAAGACCTAACATCACCCCTCGTCGTCAACAAGCATGATCACAACCACCTTTTGTTCTACCCTCCTCTTCTCTTCACCCAGCACACGTTCAGCCACCCTCCATCTTTCACTGTTGTCTTCTTGACGAAATGGCGGCTTGGGACGCGCTTGTAGATGCCACACTAGAACGCCTGGCGGATAGGAAACTCCTATTCATCACACACTTCATCGCTTTGGAAAGGCCACCACCGGCACACTGGTGACCTTCCCGGGCCCAGGGCCCTAGGACCGCGCTACTGTTGAGGGCCGGCTTGACAGGGCCTCTCTCTAGGAATGGTCCAGTGAAGGTTAGTGAACTACCGGAAATCTGATGTTCGTCGAGTGTTTAAAATTTTGTCGAGTGTATTTTGTCAGGCACTGGGCAGAAAGATCTTTGCCGAGTATTAAAAACAAACATACTCGGCAAAAATAGTGTTTGTCGAGTGCAAAACAGAAAACACTTGGCAAACTAGCTTGTTTGCCGAGTGTTTTTCTTCGCACTGGGAAAATAAGGTCATTGCCAAAGTTTTTTTTCTTCTAATACTCGACAAATATGGTCTTTGTCGAGTATTTTTCTTTTGGCACTCAATAAAGATAAATTCAAATTATATTTTAAAACCGCAGATTAGTTCAAATAAAAAATTGTTGAACTACAAATTGTATAACTTATGAAGATCTACAACTGTTATGTTGATCTTTAGTTCATTAGTCAAATGGATCTATAATATTGTTTACAAAATCTATGTCTGATGTAGTTTAATGAAACAATCAGTCATATAAAATTTGTGAAAAATTTTAGTAATACTATGTCAGATGAATGAATAACCAAAACAAAAGTTGCAGATCTACATAAGTTCTATAACTTTGTAGTTTGACATTTCTTTATTCGAATTAACTTTGTCAATGAAAAATTACTTTGAATTAACATTTTTGTTTACTAACTATATTATTTTTTGCACTCGACAAGCAAGGTATTTGTAGAATGTATTATTTATTGCACTCGGTAAATAATTATGACATCCCGCCTCACGAATGAGGGGGTAGTCGAAGGATCGATCATCAGGTGACATCTTGACGAAGAAAGATTTCAAAAGTACACACATATGAGCATATAAAATAACGTGCAATGTTAGGGTTTAAGTATTACAACTTTGGTTCAGATTTTAGTATGTAAACAAGTTTGAAATTCGGTAACATAAATAGCAGAAGTGATACATCTCATGTTAGAATTTTATCATGAAGCACACCAAGCCCGTAGACGTGCATCATTATCAAGAAGAACACCTACACAAAATGACATAGAGCAAAGTCCTGAGCAACTAATACTCAACCAGTCTTACTCGTCAAATTTGGCATGCAAAGGCAGACTTCTAGCATGCAGGGGCTGACCAAATATTACTGGAATAATTTGCAAAAAAAATATTAATAATTTATCTTTATTTTCATATTTTAGCCAAGCTAGTAGGGTTCTTGCATAAGTTAAATATTATGCAGCTATACTATAGCAAATATGATTGTAAATACAATTAATAGAAATACAACAAGTATAATCATCATCATCATTTTACTTTCCTACTACGATGTGACATTCTACGGCAGAAACCAAAGTACACGGTGCATGCACACTCCTGAGGAGTCACATATGACAACATGTCCTCCACGCCATACCCGGTATCCATGGTTAGACCATGCACCCTTTCACCACTCATACCACCCAAATGCCACCATGCACTCATGATCGTTCCCAAAGAGCAACGAGGGACTGTCCAACTACTATGATAATCGCGCTATGTCAGTTTACTAGTGCTCATATCCCTATCATGCACTTGGTACTGTTCAAATTTGCTCAACTGGACCACACTCAAATCGGTCCTTGATCGACCCAAACGGGGCTATGGCGGACAAGGGTCAACCTTGCTACATCGACCTACACATGTACTTCCTCATTCAGTCTCTAATTAATCCATCATTATTTGAGAGCTTAACTAGTAATAAATTCTGAACTATCCTATATCGAGTGGTCTCCATAGCACTCAATTTTACTACCATGACTCGATATTAAGCATAGCAAAATCTAATAAATGGTTGTATAAGTGAAACCTTGCCCATAGAATTTATTTTCCAACAAGCAACTAGGGATTCAATCATATCCTACACTTAATGCACAGTACAAAACACGCATACATGTGAACGAAATAAAACTTTTAACACATAGGAGCGCACCGGGGCTTGCCTTGGTTCAGATCAATGTTAGCACTTTTAAGAGGATTAGTCTCAACTCTGGGCTCTTCAGTGCCAATATTGCTGAAATTTGGTCTCTGAAATAGTGCAATAGAAAATAAACTCTTAGTAACATTATAAGCACTAAATTAATATTGCTGAAATTTGATCGCTGAAGTAGTGCGTTGTCACACTGGGCCGGGTGTTGCATAACTACCAGGCTAGAGCTATTATGCAAGCCGTTGGATGTATTAGGTGGAGATGGACAGCGGAGGGGGCGACTGTACAGGCGACTGCACGCAAAGGCGACTGCCGATGATCTGAATCCAGTAGGAACAGGAATTTGGGAAGCGGAAGCGGGGTACAAATGGCAATATATGTCATTTAGAGGTGCATTTTATAAAATGTACTTTTGGTTTTTGCCATTGAAACTGCTCGTCTTTTCTGCTAGGAATCCTGTCCTTCTATTAGCTTAAAAAAAGATGCTTTGCAATTGCAACCAGAGATCCTGTTTGGATACATTTGTCACGGGTAAAAGTTTAGGGGCTAAAAATGTATGGCTAAACTTTAGCCCCTAAATGTTTGGATCCATAACAAGCGAGGGCACCCATGGTGAGCGCACGGGGTGCCACCAAGGCTGTCCAGTTCATCCCTAATGTGCTGCATTGTGAGCTTCAACGATCATGGTTGGACTCAAAAAAATGGGTGGACTCGATGGAGGAGAGTCAAATCTACTCATTTTACCGTCCACAATGTAGAGGAAGTCAGCTGAACCATCGGATTTTAGGCAGTGGCAGCTTGGGATGCCAGCGCCCATTGCCATGTTTTGTTTCTGGGAGGGGGGTCGATAAGGAGGAAGATGATGGAAGGAGAAAAAAATAACTAAGGCATACGTACCTAAAAAATGACATGGTGGGTAATTTCTATTCAAACTTTTATGAGTAATGGGTTTTTTATCAAGACAATCTAAAATAAGCACATCTTGAGGAGATTATTGGATTATCATAATTGATATCTAGATTAAATCATCTAACTATTTGTTTGCCTAGATTAAATAATCTAAACATAATATAAGATGAAACAAACCGCCCCTTACTACTATTCTCTATTTTGTGCCCATCCAACAGTCCTACCCAAACCCTACCATTCAATTATCATGTGGTCCCTTGGAATTATAAGAAAGACCTAACATCACCCCTCGCCGTTAACAAGCATGACCACAACCACCTTTTGTTCTACCCGCCTCTTCCATTCACCCAACACACCTTTAGCCACCCTCCTTTCACTGCCATCTTATCAACAAAATGGCGGCTTGGGACACGCTTGTAGATGCCGCACTCGAACGTCTGGCGGGGAGGAAACACATATTCACCACACACTACATCGCTTTGGAAGGGCCGCTGACGGCAGCACTGGTGACCTTCCAAGGCCCAGGGCCGTGGGACTGCACTACCATTGAGGCCCAGCTTGACAGGACCTCTCTCCAGGAATGGTTCGACGAAGGTCAGTGCATTACTGAAAATCCGATGTTTGCCGAGTGTTTGAAAGTTTACCTAGTATATTTTTTCAGGCACTCGGTACAAATTTTTTGCCGAGTGCAAAAAAACACACACTCGACAAAGAAAAACATTCAGCAAAAATAGTGTTTATCGAGTGCAAAATAGAAAACACTAGGCAAACTTGCTTGTTTGCCGAGTGTTTTTCTTTGCACTCAGCAAACATGGTCTTTGCAAAGTGTTTTTCTTTTAACACTTGGCAAACATGGTCTTTACCGAGTCTTTTTTTTGGCACTCGATAAAGATAAATTGAAATTATATTTTGAAACCATAAATTAATTT
Source organism: Eleusine coracana subsp. coracana (assembly GCA_032690845.1). Lineage (NCBI taxonomy): Eukaryota > Viridiplantae > Streptophyta > Magnoliopsida > Poales > Poaceae > Eleusine > Eleusine coracana. The sequence goes on from CM064430.1 coordinate 7,387,741, forward strand.
AAATAATTTTTTTGAATTACAAATTTGTATAATTTCTGAAGCTCTACAACTATGTCAGATCAACAAATGAGCAAAACAAAAGTTGTAGATCTTCATAAGTTCCACAACTTTGTAGTTCAACAATTTTTTATCTGAATTAACTTTGTCAATGAAAAGTAAGTTTGAATTAATGTTTTTGTTTACCGACTCTATTATTTTTTGCACTCGACAAACAAAATCTTTGCCGAGTATATTATTTTTGACACTTGGCTAACAATTGTGACATCCCTGCCTCACAAATGAGGGGGTAGTCAAAGGACCTATCATCGGGTGACATCTTGACGAAACAAGAGTCCAAAAGTACATATATGAGCATAATAAAATAACATGCAATATTATGGTTTAGGTATCACAACTTTGATTCAGATTTAAGTATGTAAACAAGTTTGAAATTTGGTAATATAAACAGCAGAAGCGATACAACTCACTCTGGGCACAAAACCCAGACCCGAATCCCGAACTCGACAAAACCTGAGACCGAACCCGATTAGCCCCAAACCCGAAACCCGAAGCATTTTCACGGGTCAGTAATCTCAAAGCCTGATCCAATATGGGGCTATTTTGGGTCTCCACCTCCGGTACCCGAACAGCCCGAAATACCCGTAATATGAGCAACCAACCTGAATTCAACCAACGCAACATGACTTGAGTACCCAAAGTCCAAACATACCAATCCAAATTCCAAAGTTCCAGAATCCTAAAATTTTCTGATACTTATGCTCCTATTTTCTTTTCTATATTGCTGTTAAGTTACAATATTTTTACTAAAAAAATGTTAAAATCTGGTGTAGTACTGTAGTTATTGAGGAATCGGGTACAATGGGTTACCCGAAACCCAAACCCGTAATTCCGGGTACTCGAAATTTCGGGACCAACCTCGGGTGTCATTTTCTAGAACCCGATTCCTTCAAAACCCGATTAGCCCGACCCGAAGTTTCGGGTACCCGAACGCCCACTATGAGATACATCTCATAATAGAATCCTATCATGAAGCTCATCAAGCTCATAGATGTGCCTCATTATCAAGAAGAAACCTGCACAAAACAACATAGAACAAAACTCTAAGCAACTAATACTCAGCCAATCTTACCCGTCAAATTTAGCATGCTAAGACCGATTTCTAACATGCAGGGGGCTGACCAAAGGTTACTGGAATAATTTACAAAAACAACACTAATAATTGATCCTTATTTTCATATTTTAGCCAAGTTAATAGGGTTCTTATATAAGATAAATATTGTGCAGTTGTACTATAGCAAATATATTTGCAAATACAATTAAAAGAAGTACAATAAGTATCATCATCATCATCATTTCACTTTCTTACTATAATGTGAGAGTGATCATAAGTGGTGCTCAATAACTGTAAGGGACGATGACTCGAATCGATTTACATCCTGTAAGAGAAACCCAAGCACATGGTGCATACACACTTCTGTGGAGTCACATACGACAACCTTTCACGAGACACCATAGAATCAAGCCAGGTTTCACCACTTCCAGATACATGTCCTCCACACCATACCCGGTATCCGTGGTTAGACCATGCACCCTTCCACCAGTCATACCACCCAAATGACACCATGCACTCATGATTTTTCCCAAAGAGCAATGAGGGACCATCCAACTACTACGATAATCGAGCTACATCGATTTACTAGTGCCCATATCTCTAGCATGTATTTGATACTGTTCAAACTTGCTCAACCGGACCACACTCAAATTGGTCCTTAATCAACACAAACGGAGTTACGACAGACAAAGGCCAACCTTTTCACCTCAATCTACACATGCATTTCCCTATTCTATCTCTAATTAATCCATTATTATGTGAGAGCTTAACCAGTAATAAATCCCGAACCATCCTATATGAAGTAGTCTCCATACCACTCAATTTTACTACCATGACTCAATATTAAGCATAGCAAAATCTAACAAACGGATGTATAAGTGAAACCTTACCCATACAATTTATTTTTCCTATATGTAAATAGGTTTTCAATCATATCCTACACTTAATGTATAGTACATACACTTACTGTACAGTACATGACGCGTATACATGTGAAACAAAATAAAACTTCTAAAACATAGGAGTGCACCGGGTCTTACCTTGATTCAGATCAATGTTAGCACTCTCAATAGGATTAGTCTCAACTCCGGGCTTCCGGAACTATCTCCACCTCCACTTTCCTGTCGTTGAGTCATATTGGATGAAATGCAATGCAAGGGAGGATATGCGATGATTCATGACACTTCCTGAAAAAATTCATGCTATGACATGATGCATGTATAAAAATGCAGGTGGTGCATTAGGGAATGATATTGTTGATTTCTTATATTTCTCTCATTTAGTTTTGTATAATGCGAATAAGCTTTTGAATGATGACGATGTAAAGATGAATCCTATTTGAACCAACTAGATGATCATAACCAAGATGATCAGAGGTAATTTAATGTAAATGAAACCTAAGATAACAGAGAGTAAAATATGCATGTGATTGCAATACAAACATATATGTTCTCGATAATTATATTCATATCTATGCCATTACTAGGAATGAATTAAAGCTACTACAATTACATATGGTTCTGTCAGATATATGCCAATGAGAAAAATATATGTTGTAGGGGACATTATGCCAGATTTATGTACCAAAGCTCATGGCAAGGACATACACGATTATTTTGTAATACTTAAAATGCTGAAACCACTAAAATATTCATTGCAGATAGAATCCTTGGAATTTAAATATTCCACTTAGTGAGATGAATGAAAATGATGAAATATACATGCATGCAAAGGTGGGGTATTTCATAGTGCACCGATAATTAGTTATGATTTATTTCCTTTTTTCAACTATTAAACACATGTCTAGATAAATATTAGTTTTCAGTGTGATTTATCATTTTTTTCAACTTCTATATATGCAGATAAGTCCAAAAAATATTTTTTGAGTATTTTTATTCCAAGTAAATATTTCTGTGCAGATTTTCGAAGCTACAAATATTTATTAGGCTATGTTTTTAATTAGAAAAGGCATTTTTCTGGCCTTTGGGCCGCCTCGTTTCTCGGCCCAGGAGATCAGGTGAAGGGGAAACACTCCTTGGGCCAGATCTGGCCTAGGTGGGATCGTGGCCCGTGGCCACTTCGGCCCGCCCGGGCTGGCCTAGCTAGGACGCGGCCATGGCTAGCTCGCGCCCGCGCGCGGCAGCGGCGCAAGTCGCGCAACGGCGGCTTGCCCAGGTCTCTGGTGGACAGAGGCGGATAGAAAGGTTCGGGGCGGGTGCGCGGCGCGTGGAGGAAGGCGAAAGGGCTTACCGGAGCGGCTGCGCGAAGGGGTGGAGGCGGACGGTGGCGGACCGAGACGGCAGGCGGCGGCGTTCTCGGAGATTGGCTGCAAAACAACAAGTCAGAGGTTGCCTATGAGATGGAAAATGGATGGGAGAGGTTCCCCGCGTGAGGACTTGGCTCGGGACTCGCCAGGGAGAGAGTGCGACGAGCAAAAGTGGTGGCCGGAGGCGGGGACGAAAACTCCAATTCCCGGTGATCGGCGGCGAATGGGGAGGAGACGGGGCACAGGGAGAGGAAAGGAGCTTCGGTGGATCTGTTGGTGGTGTCGGTAGTATCAGCTTGTTAGGGAACGGGTAGGCTACGATAGCATATAATGATTTCTACCGTTCAACCAGTAAACCTTGTAAGGAGGGGATCATGGATCGTTACCACTAGACGCGCATGCGGAGCGGAAGCAAATGTTGGAGCAGCTCGTCCAACGTAGTCGCGCGTCGGTGTAGAGGAAGTAGTCGATCACGTCAAACGTCTCCTCCTACTCCAGCCGTTCGACACCGCAGCAACAGCAGCGCCTCCTCGCGGTATCCACACGTACGGGGTTGGAACACCGTGCGCGGCGTCCTACCACCGGCAACACGGTTAGGGTTGTGGGTGAGAAAAAGAAGAGCGCGGCGGCTAGAGTTATGGACTGGTCATGCGTACCCCTTGCCCCGCCTCCACTTATATAGACCCTTCTAATGGGCCTCGACAAGTTGGCCCATTAGTGGACTAATCCCACACGGATCAATATCCGTATGTCCCTCACATACAGATCAAATTCGTAATGTCTCTTGGGCATCTTTCCAACAATCTCCCACTTGCACTAGAGACAATCACATAGGCAAGCGATGTTCCAACCCGTTAAGTGTGTGACCCGTTAGGTTCACATGTACACGATAATGATGTAAAAATGCTTTTTCAAATCATAAATCAATAGCGGCACCTAGCAGCACATACTGATTCTCGTGTACACATAAAGATCATATCGGCTGAACCTTTGACATACACATTCAGCGATCCCTTTGCCTCACGATATCAGTCAAGCTCAAGGCGAGATACGTGCCATCCCTATAATAGCTCGACCATTCACTCGAACGTCTAGTGGATTTATCATGACTAACTCTTAGTCATCGTGATTAACTTTTAATCACATTGGCATGGCCATGCACTTCTAAATCCATCTAACTCGAGGGGCCCAGAGATATCTCTCCTGTTATTAGAAGGGGCAAATTCCATCTTGACCGCTCACACCCCATGGCATGTTTTATAACATACCCGAAAGCTACCTTTATGACTACCCAGTTACGGAGTAGCGTTTGGTAACCCCTAAGTGTGCTACTACGCATTCTGGGGATCAATAACGATCTCAGGTCTAAGGATCCCGAAGGTACATAATTCAAGACAACGACTGATGGCACAAAAATAACATCATAGCAGAGTCTTTTAGTGGGTCAATCCAACACCATGTTCTCCAACATGTGTCCACATTATTGATTTGATATCTCCATATTAATGATCTGTGAAACTTGATCATCAACCAATACATGTGCTAGTCCATGAATCATTATTGTTCCACATAATGATAAGGAATTAGGGATCATTTAGGATAATATTATGAAAAACAACGAGTTTCACAAACAAGTCACGTACTTGTCAATCAATGCAATAATTATTATCCATGGAACAGAATAACACTTTATTCAATCACACATAAATATAGACATTACACAATCTCTCATACATTAATCATGCAGATATCTAATACCCATGGATCTCATATGTGCCTCATGCTTGAGCTGAGAGAGAGGCTTTGTCAACGGATCAGCAATGTTTGAATCCGTATGCACCTTGCATATCTTTACATCACCTCGAGCGACAATGTCCCGGATGAGGTGATAACGCCGTAGTACGTGTTTGTTCTTTTGATGCGCTCTAGGCTCCTTGGCTTGAGCAATGGCACCACTATTATCACAATAGAGATCCATTGGACTGGATGCACTAGGAACCACACCTAACTCAGAAACAAATTTTCTGATCCAAACATCTTCCTTTGCAGCTTCTGAAGCGGCAAGGTACTCGGCCTCCGTTGTTGAATCAACAATCGTATCTTGCTTGGAACTCTTCCAGCTCACCGCGCCTCCATTGAGGTAAAACACATATCCAGATTGCGATCTCGAATCGTCTTTGTCGGTTTGAAAGCTAGCATCAGTGTAACCATTTACAACGAGCTCTTCCTCACCTCCATAGACTAGGAACATACCCATAGTTCTTCTCAAGTACTTTAGGATATTCTTACTAGCCACCCAGTGAGCTTCTCCTAGGTTTGATTGGAACCTGCTTGCAGCGCTTACATCTGGGCGCGTACATATCATGGCATACATGATGGATCCAATAGCCGAAGCATACGGGATCGCTCTCATCTTCTCTATCTCATCAGGTGTCGAAGGACACTGAGTCTTGCTAAGAGTAATGCCATGCGACATGGGCAAGAAACCTTTCTTGGAATCTTGCATTGAACCGTTTCAATACCTTGTCGATGTACGTGTCTTGGCATAATCCAATTAGCCTTTTCGATCTATCTCTATAGATCTTAATGCCCAAAATGTAAGCTGCCTCTCCTAAGTCCTTCATAGAGAAACTCTTTCTCAAAGAAGTCTTTACAGCTTCAAGCAATGGAATATTATTGCCGATCAACAATATGTCATCCACATAAAGGACCAGAAAGACAAGCGCGCTCCCACTAGCCTTTTTGTAAACACAAGACTCTTCTTCGTTTTTAATGAAGCCAAACCCTTTGACTACCTCATCAAAGCAAAGATTCCAACTCCGAGATGCTTGCTTTAGTCCATAAATGGACTTTTGAAGCTTGCATATCTTCCTAGCATTTTGTGGATCGACAAAACCTTCAGGCTGTGTCATGTACACATCCTCACTTAGGTTTCCATTAAGGAAAGCCGTTTTGACATCCATTTGCCATATCTCATAATCATAAAATGCGGCAATTGCTAGAAGGATCCGTATAGACTTTAGCATAGCGACGGGCGAGAAGGTCTCATCATAATCAACCCCTTGAATTTGTTTAAAACCTTTCGCCACCAATCGTGCCTTATAGATGTGAACATTTCCATCCATGTCTATCTTTTTCTTAAAAACCCATTTACACTCAATGGTTTTTACACCATCAGGCGAATCTATCAAGTTCCAAACTTGATTTTCTCCCATGGATTCTAATTCGGATCTCATGGCTCTAAGCCATTTCTTAGAGTCCGGTCCCATCATTGCTTCACTGTAAGTCTTAGGCTCATCATTGTCTAACAATAATATGTCGTGCTGCCCAGTGGTTAGGAGCGTGAACTTTTCAGGAGCGCGACGTGCCCTTTCTGACCTACGCGGGGCTGGTGTTTCAACAATTGGTTCAACAACAACTTGTTCATCCAATTGTGGTATAGTGGAAGAAGAAACATTTTCTGGAGCTTCTTGAATTTCTTCAAGTTGCACCGTTCTCCCACTTACCCTTTTAGAGAGAAACTCTTTCTCTAGAAAAACACCATTACGAGCGACAAACACTTTGCCCTCTTCCCGGTTGTAGAAATAATAACCTTTGGTTTCCCTAGGGTATCCTACAAAGAAGCATTTATCAGACTTGGAAGAAAGCTTATCAGACATCATATGTTTTACATAAGCCTCACATCCCCAAATCTTAATAAAAGACAACCCAGGACGCTTCCCAGTCCATATCTCATATGGTGTTGTTTCCACGGATTTAGATAGAACCCTATTAAGTGTGAAAGCGGCAGTTTCTAGAGCGTATCCCCAGAAGGACAATGGAAGATCACTTTGGCTCATCATAGACCTAACCATGTCTAACAAGGTTCGGTTCCTCCGTTCGGATACTCCATTCCACTGGGGCGTTCCTGGCGGAGTCCATTGTGGAACAATTCCACATTGCTTTAGATGTTCACCAAATTCATGGCTCAGATATTCACCACCACGATCAGATCGTAGAAGTTTAATAGTCTTGCCTAATTGATTTTGTACTTCATTTTGAAATTCTTTGAACTTTTCAAAGGATTCAGACTTATGCCTCATTAAGTAGATGTAACCATATCTACTAAAGTCGTCGGTAAAAGTTATGAAGTACTGAAAACCACCTCTGGCCGTGCAACTCATTGGTCCACATACATCCGTATGTACAAGTCCCAATATTTCACTCGCCCTCTCATTATTTCCTGTGAAAGGCGACTTAGTCATTTTGCCAAGTAAACAAGACTCACATGTGTCAATTGATTCAAAATCAAAAGAACTTAGAAGACCATCTGTATGGAGCTTCTTTATGCACTTCTCATTTATATAACCTAAATGACAATGCCAAGTATATGTGGGATTCAAATCATTAGACTTGAGCCTTTTCGCATCAATATTATAAATGGGCTTATTCTCAAGATCCAAGTAATATAATCCATTCACCAATGGGCAATTACCATAGAGAACATTATTCAAATAAATAGAACAACACTTGTTCCTTATTATGACCTCATAACCATCATCTTCCTCCAAACATTTTGAAGAAATAATGTTTTTGCCTATGGCGGGAATGTAATAACAATTATTTAATTCCAAAACTAATCCTGACGGTAATGAAAGTGGATAAGTTCCGACGGCCATCGCAGCAACCTTTGCACTGTTGCCGACGCGAGCATCCACCTCGCCCTTTGCATATTTCCTTGCTTCTTTAAGCCCCTGCAACGATTTGCAAGTATGAATCATCGATCCGGTATCAAATACCCATGAATCATAAGGATGTGTAGCAACATTATTAATTTCAATAACATTGATACCTGAATTAGAAGTGTTTGCACACTTCTTCTTCAGCTCTTCCAGATAAAGCTTGCAATTCCTCTTCCAATGACCGGTTGCAGTGAAAACAAGGTTCACCAGCCGCCGGTTTAAGATTAGGAGCTGCTGCAGGCTTAGGCTTAGCGCTAGAGATCTCATCTGTAGCCTTAGCCTTAGGCTTGCGCTTTCGCTTCCTGCTATCCTTTTGAACCAAGCTGACTTGACTTGGACCAGATTTCTTGATGCTTGCCTCAGTTGTCTTAAGCATCCCATGCAACTCAGCCAATGTCTTCTCCATGCTATTCATTTGAAAGTTCAAAATGAAAGGCTCATAGCTCACGGGAAGCGACTGGAGAATCACATCTGTGGCCAAATCAGGGTGTAGAGCAGCACCAAGTTTCTCCAGATTCTCAATGTAACCAATCACCTTGATCACATGAGGACTGACAGAACCATTTTCAGCTAGCCTGCACGCAAACAAGGACTTTGAGATGTTATACCTCTCAGACCTTGCTTGGTTCTCAAACATGCCACGGAGTCCCTCAATCATATTGTGGGCATCCACGTTCTCATATTGCTTCTGAAGCTCAGAGGACATAGTGGCAAGCATGAGACAGCTAACATCAATTGCATCATTGGTATGCTTCTCATACTCCCTTTTCTGAGCGGCAGTAGCATTTTCTGGCAGATCATCAGGATAGGGAAGCTCTAGAACATATTCCTTTTTCTCTTGCTTGAGAACAATTCTCAAGTTGCGATACCAATCAATAAAGTTTGTTCCACTAAGCTTTTCTTTTTCAAGAATCGAGCGCAAATTGAAAGTGTTATTAGCGGTTGGTGCCTTGATCTACAACAGAAAATATGCAAATATAAGGACTATGTAAATGTAAAAATTTTATTAAATATTTTAACAAAAGTTCATTATTCCACTATATGCTTAGAACCGTTTTCCTTCAAAATGACATATAGTGGTTTCAAGATCCATATTCAATTTAGATCCTAGTGAGCTTTGGCATCACCGCTAGAAATCTAGTGACATAGGTAAGCAACACTTTGCTAATCACATCCATATGTGACTCTTGTTTGTTGGGTGGCATCACATGCCCCGGCGCCAACATCATGCCCCAAAGCCCAAAACCGTTTTGATAGCTTTGTTAATTAAACCAATACTATGCATGTAAATGTCCGATATTTACCCTAATAATTAAGATAGTTGAGGTACTCTACTTTGGCAGACCTACCATACAACAATCATAATTTTAATAGGTGCAGCTATTGGAAGGGCATATAATTTAATTTTTCTTGAGGGAACCTATTCTAGTATGCTAATCATATCCAATATAAATAACACATGAAAGAATAGGATGACAGGAACATCATCACAGGCAATCATATTAACTGTGAAATAGCATGGCCCCTTTCAATTGGTGATCTCCATCTCCATTGTCATCGCCATGTCTCCCGTCCCTTCAACCATCATGCTTGAGGCCTCCATGAACTAACACTTAGCTACTACAACTAATAGCTAGTAATAAATTACATGAGAATATCAAGCATCACAGGTTGACACGCAGGCCGTTATACAATAATATGACAGCCTCAACCCAGCTGTAACAGTGATGGCACACAGGCCATGCAAATCACATACATACATCATATGCATCTTTTGGACCATACCATTCACAACATTCTCTGCAAAAACGAGTTAGGCGAGAAACGAATGCTAACGTGTTGCCAAAAAGGGGTGTAACAATCTAGGCGTGTCCGTACGGCGGTCCCTATGAAATCGCAATGGAAATCCTATCGGGAAAATCATATTTGCCCGATTTCGAGTCATTCACAATGCCTCAGTTTCTCATTAGATTTTCATGAGTAGACTGCGGTACATGATCATGATACTATTGGCTCCTCTACTGGCGCACGCAGTTAGTCCCGATGGTGATTCCAGCCGGTAGGGACAAGTCGTGCGTGCACGGAGAAGGAATACAAATAAATCATTGATACATGTATCGCTATCCATCCATTACTTTGTGAACCTCCCTATGACCATTGATCTAATCAACCCGTACACAAGAACATGTAATAGATCTCATCTAATACATCAGCATATCAACTATATGCAAAAGATCCAGATCACAAACTACACAAGATCGGCTCTGATACCACTATTAGGGAACGGGTAGGCTACGATAGCATATAATGATTTCTACCGTTCAACCAGGAAACCTTGTAAGGAGGGGATCATGGATCGTTACCACTAGACGCGCAGGCGGAGCGGAAGCAAATGTTGGAGCAGCTCGTCCAACGTAGTCGCGCGTCGGTGTAGAGGAAGTAGTCGATCACGTCAAACGTCTCCTCCTACTCCAGCCGTTCGACACCGCAGCAACAGCAGCGCCTCCTCGCGGTATCCACACGTACGGGGTTGGAACACCGTGCGCGCCGTGCTAGCACCGGCAACACGGTTAGGGTTGTGGGCGAGAAAAAGAAGAGCGCGGCGGCTAGGGTTATGGACTGGTCATGTGTACCCCTTGCTCCGCCTCCACTTATATAGACCCTTCTAATGGGCCTCGACAAGTTGGCCCATTAGTGGGCTAATCCCACACGGATCAATATCCGTATGTCCCTCACATACAGATCAAATCCGTAATGTCTCTTGGGCATCTTTCTAACACAGCTCTCTTCTGGCTGTTGGAAGAAAACCTGCAGAGGATGAGAGGATCGCAATTTTTTCGGATGCGCTGAACCATGCTTCCATTATCGATGGGATCCGCCTAGCTGAGCGACAGCAGGAAGCAGTAGTTTTTGTGTACAAGCACTATGACATGTCGCATCTTGAGTCCCTGCTGTATGTTTCAACTTTGCCTTAGTCATGTTATGTACTAGTATGTTTCAACTAATAACTACTACTTGAAATATATTATTAACAATAACGATATTTTAACTCTCTGTGCAGGTCTACTTGCTCATTGGGAAAGAAAGTTGTTGTCACTGATAGGCAAACAGTCCATCTTTAAAAACAATTTTTTATATTTATATAACAGAGTAATTCTTGCTTTGTATAAGCATTTGGCATTTGTCAGAACCAAGCTGAAAATGTGTATTCATTTATATGCTGCAGTCTGTTCAGCATGGATGGTGATTTTGCTCCATTGCCTGAACTCGTCAAATTACGCGAAAAATATGGATTTTTGTTGGTCATCGATGATGTTAGTAGTGCACTATCTACTGTCTCAACTATATTAGCTGAAATTTGTATTCATTTATATTTTTGCATTATTTGCCTTTTCAGGCACATGCAACACTTGTTTGCGGCAAGAATGGCGGTGGTGCAGCTGAGATGTTTTGGATGTGAAAACGACATCGACATAACTGTTGGTACCTTGAGAGAGTGGTTTTATAGCTTGCAGGTAATACCATGTTGTCAGCATAATCACTTTCCTACTGGAGGTCTTATATGCTCATAAATTGGCTTAGACAGAGGTCATTCCTACATTTGTATTTGACTAATAGTTTTGTAATATGATGAGCAGCACTAGATGGAGGCGGCTGATTGTATCGCGTGGTCGCTCGTTCATTTTCTCGGCCACTTTGCCATTGCCGATAGCTGCTTCTGTGTATGGTACATTATTCGTGACTTTCAAACTCATTTCTCACAGTTCTTTAATAAACGAAAGTTTGCATGGTTCACAACTTGTATCTCCTTAAGCATGATGAGCCGCACATCCAATCATTTAGTTCAACAATTAAAATTTTATCAAAAAAATAATGTCAGATGGTGAGGATAAAGACTCCATAGAATTAATATTTGTGCATACCATGAGGGTTGATCACGTGTTCTCTGAACTATATATATATCAATTTCAGCGGTTATCAACGTTGCGAAGATGGAGACGTGGCGAAGATCTATGATCTGGGGGCATCTGTAGTATTTTTGAGAAACCATGTGGATATGTGTCATGGTTTGTTATATTTGTGATGAGTAATTGACTTGAGCGGATTTGGTATTTGAGTTGAAATGCGGGAATCTAGAGATTGCATGGGTTTGCATATCATGGTTATGACTAACCGGAGTTAGTGGAGATATTGGTGGTATTACAGGAGATGGGAAATGTGTTTGCTTGTATCATGATGTGTAGGTCACTGGAGTCAACTTGGCGGTCAACAGTGAGAGGATCGGGCACAAGTAGGAGACTTGGGGCCAGACGATCGGGATGCCGGGTGAAGTCAAGGGTGATCCACACCGTACACGTGGAGAGCCAAGAAGCACGGACGGTTTCGTGGTTGAGCCTCAAAACTGTGGTGGTGATGAAGACGGCGTGTTGACCAAGTCAAGACGAATGATATGCCAGTGCAAGTGACAAGGGGGCCCAATGGACAGGGACTGGGAGAGACTTGCCGGTGGTCAGGATCGCGGGACAAGGTGACACGCGTCGACATCGAGAAGTCGTGTTTTGAGAAACGTGCAAGGTGGTTTCCCGATTTAGGCCTCAAAACCGGTGGCGGTGGTTGGTGGTGCACGTGGCACACAGAGCTTGCTTCAAGATGAAGCAAAGACGTGAAGCGTCCGATGGCATTCGGGCGATGAGGAAAAAGATGAACGGTTATGCCCCCGATGGTAGGTGGGTGCGTTATGTAGGTCAAGGGTAGAGTGGTCATATGGACAATAGACCCTAGGCCTATATAAGGAGAGGTGTGGCTAGTGGGAGAGGCGCCTCTCTTCCATTAGCCTTGTGTTAGGACTCTATTCAAAGTGCTAGGAGAGGACTTCATGTTTGAGAGAAGAGTAGTGGGTGTGTGAGAGACATCTCTTGCTCTTCCAAATAGTGGGAGGAAGAGGGTGGCTTCCTAGCCTTGTACCTATGAATCTTGTAAACACCTTTCTATGATATGAGAAGTATTTTCGTGCTCAAGATTTTCCTCTTCACTTGAATCTCGAAATTCTCTTTTTCTTATTTTCAGATCTATTTTCGTGGTGATTTTCGATCTTACTTTTGGACAAGTTTTTGGACCGGATTACTTGAGAAACTTGTTGCTAGGATGAGCTAGAACAATCCTCTATAGATCCTTGATCGAATCAATAGATCTAGCTCCTTCGATTTGAAGGATTTCTCAAGTTTCCCCTTTTTGGTGTTCTTGGCACAAGATCTAAAATTCGTGATGATTTCTTGAGCCAATTGAGTTGATCTCCTAGAATTAGAGTCGTGATGAGATGTGGATTCACTGTTCCAAAAATTGCATCGTTTGGAGTTCGTTTGATTAGTTTTTGGAGAAGATTTGACAAGATCCCGAGAGTTTTTCTGTTCTGTCGGGGGTCGACCGGCACTGTCGATGACCAGGACCGGCACTGCCGATTGGTTTAGTCTGTAGGTTCTAGTGCGACAGCATCCCTCACCGGCACTGCCGATAGGTGGGACCGGCACTGCTGATGACGCGCACCGGCACTACCGATAGCCGTGACCGGCACCGCCGATGCTGACCGGCACTGTCGATGGCAGAGATCGGCACTGCCGATGAGTGTTTAGTTCTGGACTGTTGAGCATTTCGTCTTCCCTTTTTATTTCTGATGTGTTTCTTTGGTGTGGTTGATCACTCCTAGGGCTAGTACACCACAAGTTGGTGTGTGTAGTCTTGGTGATCGATTTAGAGGTTGGCGTGGGTTATTTTTGAGATATAGGCCAAGTTCTCTTGGAGAATTTTATTTGGCTCTCATTCACCCCCCCCCCCCCTCTGGTCGCCTTCTCGGTCCTTCAATTAGTATCATAGCCGGTTTGATCACTAGTTGACCTTCACCGGCTTTGTGATCCGAAGGCGACATAGAGAAGCATGTTGTCAAGCTGTGGATGTTTGATGGAGAGGACTTCCCCTACTGGAAATCACGGACCAAGGCGTATCTGCTGAGTCAAGGATGTGCAATTTGGGAGGTTGTTGAGCAGGAGTATGCTATACCACAAGACCTGAACACTGCATCTACGGGTGAGTTAGTCAGGTATGAGAACAACTCCAAAGCTGTCAATATTCTGCTCTCTGCACTTGGTAGGAGTGAACATGATAGGGTTGCACACCTTGACACTGCTCATGCTATTTGGGATAAGCTCTGCACTTACCATGAGGGTACCAACCAAGTCAAGTCTATGCGTAAGGATTCTTACAATAGACAGTATCAAACCTTTGCACAGAAACCGAGCGAGTCACTACATGACACTTTTCGTAGGTTTGAGGCAATTGTGTGCAACTTGCGGGCTTGTGGTACCCTTGTGTACAATGACAATGATTGAGCTAAGCAACTGCTGTACTCACTTGATGAAAATGTTTGGGGGGTTAAAATTACTGCTCTAGAAGAAACTGCTGAATTCAATACCCTGAACTGTGAGCAACTGTATAGCAAGCTGAAATCTCATGAACTGTCTAGGAAACCTCGTCCTAATCTTGCTATTCCTGCTTCTAGCATGGCTTTTCTTTCTAGTTCTCAGAAGGGTGATCACAGTCGTGCTTCTTATGGAACTAACCCCTCACTTGACAAGTCTTCCTTGGAGTTTGCTTTGTCTTCTCTTGTTGCAGCTTCCGATGAACAGATGGAGTGCATTCCTGACGAGGAGCTGTCCTTGCTCACAAGGAAGTTCAGGAAGTTCTACAATAACCGGAAGGAGAGAAGAGGAGGTGGTTCAAGGACCTGCTTCGAGTGCGGTGACCCGGGACATTTCATCGCTGATTGTCCCAAGAAGAAGAAGAAGGCCGGGTACCGCGACAACAACACTGAAGACTTTAAGCAGAAGAAGAACCACTTCTACAAGAAGGGCAAGAACTCCAAGAAGTTCGCCAAGGCCATTGCACGCGCCTGCGTTACCGCCTTGAGCGATGTCGACCTCACATCAAGCGAAGGCCTTACAAGCTCGGAGGAGGAGGTTGAAAAACCACGAGTCAAGAGGAAGGATGACTTCACCGGGCTTTGCTTCATGGCAAAGAACGACCACGACACCGACTCTGGATCTGACTCCGACACAAGCGAGGTACCTCCCACTCTTGATGAGCTCTCTTCTGAACATGATCATTTGCGCGATGTTCTGCTCATGCAAGATGATAAGCTTCGCAGTGCTGTTCGTGAGAGTAGAGAGCTTAAGTCTAAGTTGGCGAGTACTGATTTTGAAATTGCTTTGCTTAGGTCCAAGCTTGCTCGTGAGGACATTGATGTTGAGTGTGAGTCTTGTCAAGTTGTGATGAGTGATCTTGCACAGAGGGAGAGTGTGCATGCTCAAGTTGCCAGTCAACTTGAGAGTGCCCTCAAGGAGCTTGATGAGGTCAAAGCTAGACCAACTCTTTTGGGTGCATGTTAGAAGTGCCCCAAACTCACAGATGAGTTGGATGCTCAATCCATCAAAGTCAAAGAGCTTGAGTCCAAATTGCTTCATGAGACTCGCTCTAAGGTCCTTCCACCACCTTGTGAGGTGTGTGTCTCTCTTAAGGACAAGCTTGTAATCACTAGGGAGGAAAACAAAGACCTAGTCCAGGAAAATGACTATCTTGTGTCTAGGCTCCAGAGAACTCTAGTGAGTGAAGAGAAGATTGAGAGTGATTTGGCAAGAGTGAAGGAGAGTGCTTCTAGATCAACCTATAACATGGGCTTGGGATTTGGGAGGAGTGACCAGGAGAGTGAGAATGTGGGTAAGTTTGTTCCTAGCTCCAGCTACAAGGATGAGGAAAACACCATTAAACACACTGACACATACTATCCACCCAATCCAAAAACCTCCTTCAACCCAAAGCAAATAGAGAAGCTAAAACCCGAACCTGCAACACAAATCAAGCCTAATCCTAAGGGTGTCTACATTTGCATATTTTGTGGTCGCAAGGGCCACTTGGATGAATTATGTTATAGGCATAAGAGGATTGAGAGGAAGCAAGCTGAGTTCACTAGGGATGCTTTTTGTGTTCTTGATTCGAGTGGTTCCTTAGTTTGTGGGATTTCTCGCATGGGTAGAGTTTTTCAGGCTGATTTTGCTGGTTCTCCTGGTTCTCACAAGTGCTTGTTTGCTCAATCTTCTTCTGAGCTCTGGAAATGGCATAGGAGACTGGGTCACATGAGCTTTGACTTGTTATGTCACTTGAGTGGCCTAGGTTTGATCCGAGGATTGCCTAAGATCAAATTTGATAAGGATTTGGTTTGTGCTCCTTGTCGTCATGGGAAAATGATTGCCGCTTCTTATCCACCAATCAATTTGGTGATGACTGAACGCCCTAGAGAGTTGCTTCATATGGACACTGTTGGTCCTTCTCGGGTTCGTTCGACGGGTGGGAAGTGCTATGTTCTTGTGATTGTTGATGACTATTCTCGCTACTCTTGGGTTTATTTTCTTGAGAGCAAGGATGAAGTGTTTCATCACTTTTGGAGCTTAGCTTTGAGGTTGTTCAAGGAACTCCCTGGTGCATTACGAGCAATTCGCAGTGATAATGGTACTGAGTTCAAGAACTCCTCCTTTGATGCTTTGTCTTGAGCATGGTATTGAGTATCAGTTTTCAGCACCTCGGGTTCCCCAGCAGAACGGTGTGGTTGAAAGAAAGAACAGAACCTTAGTGGAGATGGCCCGGACTATGCTCGATGAGCATAGGACTCCGAGGCGGTTCTGGGCTGAGGCCATTAGCACTGCTTGCTATGTTTCCAATCGGATTTTCTTACGCTCAATTCTTAATGTGACTTCTTATGAGCTACATTTTGGGAGAAAGCCCTCGGTTTCTCATTTGCGTGCCTTTGGTTGCAAGTGCTTTATTCTCAAGCGTGGCAATCTTGATAAGTTTGAGTCGAGATCTTCCGATGGAATCTTTCTTGGTTACTCTCTTCGTGGTCATTCCTACAGAGTTTTGAATTTGGAGACTAACACCATCGTAGAATCCTGTGATGTAACCTTTGATAAATCAAACTCTTGTGCAAAGAATGTGATTGAGTCTGTAGGTGACAAGGAGATGAAGGAGAGCATCTTTGTAGAAGAGGACCTACAGGGCTTTGATGATGATGATGATGATTCACTTCATCTCTCATCTGAGCTTGTTCCTGCTGCTACCACTACTCCAGCAGAGGGTCCAGAAGCTTCTACATCGACTTCAGCAGCTATCAAGCAAGCTCCAGCTGTGGTTGAGGGGGAGGTACACTCTGAGAGAGAGGCTTCTCACCACATTCAGCATCGACATCCACCTCAACAGATGATCGGTAAACTCTATGAGAGGACAACAAGGTCAAGGACTGCACATCTAGCTTGCTTTACCAATTCTCTCTTTGTTGCAACCTTTGAACCCCGGGATATTGGACACGCACTATCTGATGAACATTAGGTTAATGCCATGCATGAGGAGTTGGAAAACTTTGAGAGAAACAAACTCTGGACCCTTGTAGAGCCTCCCAAAAATGTCAATGTCATAGGAGCCAAGTGGGTATTCAAAAACAAACATGGGGAGGATGGTGAGGTTGTGAGAAACAAGGCTAGGCTAATTGCTCAAGGTTTTAGCCAAGTGGAGGGCTTAGATTATGAAGAAACCTTTGCTCCTGTTGCTCGCATAGAAGCCATTAGGATCTTGCTTGCATTTGCTGCATCCAAGGGCATTAGACTTTATCAAATGGATGTCAAGAGTGCTTTCCCAAATAGTTTCATAGAGGAAGAAGTGTATGTGAGGCAACCCCCTGGCTTTGAGCACCACAAATACCCAAACCGTGTGTCCAAGCTTCAGAAGGCTTTGTACGGGCTAAAGCAAGCACCTAGGGCATGGTATGCTAGGCTTAAGACCTTCTTGCTAGAGCGTGGGTATGTCATGGGATGTGTTAATAAAACCTTGTTCACTCTCAAGCATGACAATGACTTTCTAATGGTTCAGATTTATGTGGATGATATCATTTTTGGTGGTTCCTCTCATTCTCTTGTGTCCAGGTTTCATGAAGCTATGGAAAGTGAATTTTAGATGTCGATGATGGGAGAGCTCATATTCTTTCTTAGGCTTCAAATCAAGTAGTGCAAGCAAGGCACTTTCATACATCAAGCCAAGTACACGAAGGATCTCCTAAAGAAGTTCGACATGGTCAATGTGAAGCCGTTGTCTACACCAATGTCCACTACAACGGTTCTTGACCCTGATGAAGACTGTGAAGCGGTGGATCAAAGGGAGTACAGGAGCATGATTGGCTCCCTCTTGTACCTAACAGCGACAAGACCCGACATACACTTTGCGGTGTGTCTTTGTGCTCGCTTTCAACTTCCCCAAGGGTGACTCATCGCAAGGCTGTCAAGCGCATCTTCAGGTATCTCAAATACACCCTTGAGTTCGGTCTTTGGTACTCTGCATCTTCATCTCTTGATCTCATTGGGTATTTGGATGCGGACTTTGTTGGGTGTAGAATTGATAGGAAGAGCACTTCTGGTACTTGCCATTTCTTGGGTACTTCTTTGATCTGTTGGTCTTCTCGTAAGCAGTCGAGTGTTGCCTAATCCACCACAGAGGCTGAGTATGTAGCTGCTGCTAGCTGCTGCTCATAAATCCTATGGATTGTATCTACCATGAGAGACTATGGGTTGACTTTTAAGGGTGTTCCACTCATGTGTGATAACTCCAGTGCTATATGCTTAGCCAAAAACCCACTCCAACATGGTAAGGTCAAACACATCAATGTGTGATTCCACTTCCTGAGAGACAATGTTGAGAAGGGGTATGTTGAGCTCAAATACATTGATTCCAAAAACCAACTAGCTAATATCCTCACCAAGCCCCTAGATGCTTCGAGACATGCTTTTCTTCGGGGTGAACTTGGTGTTTGTCATCCCTATGGCATCATTTGAGGGGGAGTTGGTTTTCTCTTGTATATATGTATCTTACCATTTTTGCATTGCATCTCATATGTAATATATGCATTGGTAGATGAGCATTGATTCTTATGCCTCCTTGCATTTCTCCTTGCTATGATTGAGCTTGAGCTAAGTTGTGTGGATGTGATGGTAATCTCTCATGCTTAGATTTTCTAGATGGCCTGTTATAAACTCATGTGAGCAACTTGCTAATCTTAAAGATAAACTGATCTTCTTGTGAACCTTATGATCTAATCTTGCTAAAACTTGCTCACCATGTGTATAATTGCTTTTATCCTTGTTGAAACTTGCACTAAGGCTAGTCTAGAGGATGTCTTGGCTTTGGCACCTTGTGTTTGCGAAATGGAAGGCTTTGCAAATGATTAGCTCATGATGAAACATTGTAGGAACGTGTGTTCCTTTTGCCGCAAAGGCATGCTCTTTTGTCTTGTGCATAATCTTGAAAAATCTGCTAAGTGCTTTGATCAAGAACTATTCAATAATGCTAAATCCAAATATTGTGACTTGAAGCCTCGGGGTGTTTGTCGTACCCAGTCGTGCGACCCTCCGCATGGATAAGAGGACACATGAGGATAAACTATAATCACTTGATCAACTGAGTCTCTGTTTCATATGTGAGCGTTTGTAGAGCTCATTTTCTACGAGTGCTTGTTACCCTTGTTGAGATTGAACCTGGCTAGATTCTTATGATTCACTTGGTGCTTGTTTTGCCTTGGATGAGAGTACTTACACATGTGGTGGCAGATTTTCTCATGATAAGCAAAATTCGATTCTATCTAAGCTAGTCAATCTTTCTGCTTAGCCTGTATAGCTCATGGTGTTTATGCCTTGCTATCTATTTTTTATCTTTTCATGATTGGGAGCTATTACATTTACACTTCATGGCACTATGGTTATGGTTAGCAAAGTTAAATGCTTGTTTGCATAATTGTTGAAGCTCCTTAGGTTTGCATTTTCATGCATTGCATGTTTGCTTGTTCTTTTGCCTCTTTGATGAGTTCATTGCCAAAGGGGGAGAAAATTTTGGGGTCATGCATAAATAATGCTAAGAAACTCATATAATCCGTTTTGCACTATATGAGACCTACCACAACTTGAGGGGAGCATATTATGATCTTGAGCGGTTTCTTGCGTTTTTCACATTCTTTGCGTCTCAAGTCGCTTTCTTTGCCAACTCTTGGTTTTGTGATCCCTAGTTGCTAGATGGCTTGTTTTCACCTTTTCTTTGGTTTGGCCATTTGGATGTGCTTATTCGGCTTCGTATTTCAAATCTTTGTGTATTTGGTGTTGTCAATGTACTCATCAAGGGGGAGATTGAGAAACCATGTGGATATGTGCCATGGTTTGCTATATTTGTGATGAGTAATAGACTTGAGCGGATTTGGTGTTTGAGTTGAAATGCGGGAATCCAGGGATTGCATGGGTTTGCATATCATTGTTAGGACTAACCGGAGTTGGTGGAGATATTGGTGGTATTGCAGGAGATGGAAAATGTGTTTGCTTGTCTCATGATGTGTAGGTCACTGGAGTCGACTTGGCGGTCAACGGCGAGAGGATCGGGCACAAGTAGGGGACTTGGGGCCAGACGATCGGGATGCCGGATGAAGTCAAGGGTGATCCACACCGTACACGTGGAGAGGCAAGAAGCACGGACGGTTTCGCGGTTGAGCCTCAAAACCGTGATGGTGATGAAGACGGCGTGTTGACCAAGTCAAGGCGAACGGGATGCCGGTGCAAGTGACAAGGGGGCCCGATGGACAGAGACTGGGAGAGACTTGCCGGTGGTCAGGATCGCGGGACAAGGTGACACGCGTCAACATCGAGAAGTCGAACTTTGAGAAGCGTGCAAGGCGGTTTCCCGGTTTGGGCCTCAAAACCGGTGGCGGTGGTTGGTGGTGCACATGGCACCACACGGAGCTTGCTTCGAGATGAAGCAAAGACGTGAAGCGTCTGATGGTATTCGGGCGATGAGGAAAAAGATGGACGGTTATGCCCCAGGTGGTAGGTGGGTGTGTTATGTAGGTCAAGGGTAGAGTGGTCATATGGACAATAGACCCTAGGCCTATATAAGGAGAGGTGTGGCTAGTGGGAGAGGCGCCTCTCTTCCATTAGCCTTGTGTTAGGACTCTATTCAAAGTGCTAGGAGAGGACTTCATGTTTGAGAGAAGAGTAGTGGGTGTGTGAGAGACATCTCTTACTAATCCAAATAGTGGGAGGAAAAGGATGGCTTCCTAGCCTTGTACCTATGAATCTTGTAAGCACCTTTCTATGATATGAGAAGTATTTTTGTGCTTAAGATTTTCCTCTTCACTTGAATCCCGAAATTCTCTTTTTCCTATTTTCGGACCTATTTTCGTGGTGATTTTCGATCTCACTTTTGGACAAGTTTTTGGCCCAGATTACTTGAGAAACTTGTTGCTAGGATGAGCTAGAACAATCCTCTATGGATCGTTGATCAAATCTATAGCTCTAGCTCCTTCAATTTGAAGGTTTTCTTAAGTTTCCCCTTTTTAGTGTTCTTGGCACAAGATCTGATATTCGTGATGATTTCTTGAGCCAATTGAGATGATCTCCTAGGATTAGGGTCGTGATGTGATGTGGATTCACTGGTCCAAAAATCGCATCGTTTGGAGTTCGTTTGATTAGTTTTTAGAGAAGATTTGACAAGATCCCAAGAGTTTTTTTGTTCTGTTGGGGGTCGACCAGCACTGCTGATGACCAGGACCGGCACTGCCGATTGGTTTAGTCTGTAAGTTTCAGTGTGACAGCATCCCACATCGGTACTATCGATAGGTGGGACCGGCACTGCCGATGACGTGCACCAGCAGTACCGATAGGCGTGACCGGCACTGCCGATGAGTGTTCAGTTCTGGACTGTTGAGCATTTCGTCTTCCCTTTTTGTTTCTGTTGTGTTTCTTTGGTGTGGTTGATCACTCCTAGGGCTAGCAAGTTGGTGTGTGTAGTCTTGGTGATCGATTTAGAGGTTGGCGTGGGTTGTTTTTAGGATATAGGCCAAGTTCTCTTGGAGAATTTTATTTGGCTCCCATTCACCCCCCCCCCCCCCCCCTCTGGTCGCCTTCTCGGTCCTTCAATTTTGCTTCATTGACCAAACTCAACGTAACTAGTCCCATCATCTCTATCGTAGTTGGAAGTGAAGAAGAAGCGCTGAAGGCCGCGAGGTCCTGCCTTCTTCTAATGTTTTCTTAGTCGTTTTTATTGATTATTGTTGATCTCATAATCTCATTGCTTCTACAGCAGTAAATGTTTCTCACGTTTCTGATATCTAAAACTGCAGGCATCTGCTAAGATCTGGATTTCTTGTTGTGCCGATTCGACCACCCATAGTGCCACCCAACTTATGCAGGTTAGTTGGTCACAGACCTAAACTTTTTTTTTTTTGTTTGAAAAGGGGTAGGAGCTCTACCATTCATTAATGATTACAAAAAATACTAAGAGAAGGCTGAACAATAAAAGCAAGGCCAAGTGAAACATGGAGAAATCGTTAAAGATCATTGCTGCAAGTGCCAGGGAAAGAGTAAAAGTTCCACCCGATCGAAGAATCTCCTATTTCTCTCCTGCTTCCAGATGCCCCACTTAAAAAAGAACAGGATTCTAGTGTTTATTTGTTTCTCATTTTTGGTGCCTGGGCTTTGAAGTCATCTAAGTCATTGCAGTGGTAAACCATTAGCGCTCATTGCATTGCTATTCTTTGTGTCCGTTGCCTCTTAATGAAAAACCGTGGGGGCGATCTTCTCCCACCGGGTCGTGTTTTTTTGTGTGTGTGCCCATTGTGCACGAATTGGTGAAATACAATGCCTTTCCATGGCTGGCCCTTCGTGTTTATATAGGGTGAGAAGAGCCCTCGCCGTGGTTTACCACACAAGCATGATATCGAGTAGATCACGATCTTGTGTACACCAGATTTGGTTATATATATCATGACTTCCACATTAATCTATGACAAGAATATAAAGCTTGAACTAATTAAATCCTGATTCTAATCTAAAAAAAAAACTTGACCTGCGGAGGGTATGACGGCCCCCGGGTATTGCATTGAAGGAGAAGATCTTCTCATATAGATCAAGAAAACCCCCTAACCCCCCTCCCCCTTACATTGGGGCCACCAGTCTTGTGAGAACCTGGGCTAGGACCACCATGAGCACCGTTGCTTCCAGAGGTGAGGCCTTAACCAAATGTTTTGGTGCGGGGAGAGGCGAGGAGATTTTTTTAACCCAGATCACAAATTCGCTCCCACTAGGAGTCGAACCTGGGACCTGGGAGGTGCTACTCAGGCACCTTACTAGTGAGGTAAAGGCCCTTTCGCCATGTTGTGATTGTTGCATGAATTTGATGAAATAAGTAGTCTCCTCATGGTCAATACTAGTGTGCGGATGAACTAGATCCTATACAAGATGTTAGCTACCTCTGTGTGGGTCTCATGGCAGGTTGCGAATTAGTCTTAGCACAGGCCATTCCTCTGATCACATCAAAAGGCTGGTTGATGCACTCAAACCCTGGCTTCCTATCAAACAAGCTGAAGCTTTGAAACAACAAGCAATGGACCATTCCGAATGAGTGAATGTGGATGATATGTCTAGAGGCAACTATCACATTATTATAGTGCAAGTAAATCCAATACACAATTATTATTTTCCTTGAATAATTGTAACTGTAACGTTCTTCGTTTTCATAATTCATTATGTTGCTTCAAATAATTCCTGACATATAATGAATAATAATTATTATCCATAGACCAACATATATTTTTTTAGATAATGGAATGGTTGCATTACATCCGGTCTTAGCCTTCAAAGAAGCTACAACCACAATGGGCTTGACTCCAAAGAAAGCTATGACCAAACACATTTTCTAATATGAGTTGGACCACATTATAAGTGCACAAACACACACCAATACCCAGACATGACTAAAACAAAAGAAGAAGAAAAAAAAACACTGCCCATCACGCCCTTATTGACCTTCAACACGCCTCTCATTCAGGAGCAAGATGGCAAAAGAAAGGTTGCCCTTTAAGATGTATCTTGCGGCGGACAAAAAGTCGAACGGATCGACTCTCGTTCAAGAGCAAGATGGCAAGGAAAGGGTCGTGTTTTATTTGAGTCGATGATTGATTGACGCTAAAACCAAGTGCTCTAAGATTGAAAAATTATGTCTATGCTTGTATTTCTTATGTGTAAAATTGAGACATTATTTGTTATCGACTGAGTGCGTGGTGATGTGTTAAGCCGATGTCATCAGTTATATGCTATCGGCTCCAATTTTGAAGGGTAGAATTAGGAAGTGGATGTTAGCTCTGGTCAAATGTGATATGACTTATGAAACCCATAATCATCCTTGTGAAAATTTAGTGACATAAGCCATATGGGAATCCATCTAGATTCAGTGGACATCAAACACGCCACAACTATCAACTCCATCTTGTCAGAGAAGTTGCACCTTTGTCCTTTTGCCACCTCTTGTAGTCAAACAAGTACCTGTTGACGCAAAATCTTACACATGTGACCTGGGAGATCTGCTTAACTCCAATACAAGATCAAAACAAAACCAGAGTGTGCTAGTCAATTTTCCCTGCAAATCAACAAAGAAAACAAATGGTCAAATTCCCTGGATCACGGGCCCTAGATAGGCCGATGTGAAGCCAATGATCACGAGAAGTGAAATTAGCATATAATTAGTTGTTACAATAAAATATAAGAATTCTAATCAGTTGACAACATCATCTTATCAGCAATCTTTAACAAAGATAGTAATAAATAGCAAAAAAAATTGATGCTCATCGCAAATATGCCTAAGTACGTCAGATCTATTGTTATTTAACCAAAAAAGGGGTTCCATAAACAATCAAATGATTTTTACATCTATTCAAAGTATAAAGATGTTAATCGAACCATGATAAACTATTGGCTAAACACCTCGATAGAATTATATCGACTTGACTCTGACTAGGCTAACTCTAGTTCCATTGACTCAGGAAGAGTTTGAGGTCGATGTAGCCTTACTGGTCCAAGTAGATTAAAATTAATTGAGACAGTACTTAAGACAAAGCTAATAGAATCAAATGTACATTAACCACATATCAGATTGATACAGTGACTCGAATAGCAGACCAAAACAGTATGTAGTAGCAAGTTGATAAAATCACCCCAATCTAGCTCTAATTATTGGATAACTAGCAATCATAATAACCAAAATTAGAATATCAAATTAATGAAAAAATACTAATAAAAATTAATGAAACTACAAAAGTGAAGAATCCACACATCTTGCTAAGATTGAAGTCGATGCAGCCTGTCCGAAATGAGAATTCGCCAAAAGAAAAAGGGTGGCGATGCACCAAAATATATTGAACATATGTTAAATTTTCTTATACAAACCCTATTATATATTTTAGTCTCCATGCAAGGGGTCCTGGCTCGAGTCGATCGAGACTCTTTAGTTTCCTAATAAACTGACTAGATTTTATTTCTATCAAATGTCTTATTTATAAAGAAATAAAATAAAACTAACTTAAAACAGGTTCACTATCCTTTCCTCGCCTCTTCACCTTCCTTCAACATGGCCAATATCAATTCCTTGTTGCTTACAACTAGGCCCCATCAATATTTTAGTGCCAACAGCACCATAATGCAATACTCAAAGAAACACATAATGCAATGTGATACAGTGTGTTTGAGCAGAGACGAGCTTCACTATGGTGCAAGGCAAACGGGGTGGCAACTGCTCACAAGACTGAAGCCCAATCACAATATACAACATAGCCCCAAACACAATACAAATTCACAGAACTTTTGAAGAGTGGCAATTCAGAAAAGCTGAATCACCAAAGTTTAAGCAATATCATTTTATGATTACAACTGGTCAAATTTGCTAGATTTCTACCGAGTGTGCCTTACATTCTTAGAGAATTGCACAAAGCGCCAATTTTGGATATCATATTTGGGAATATTTGCACAAAGCATCACTAAAGGTTGCTGAAAGAGAAAATATGGCGCAATTTGGAGAAATTTTGGGCTAGAACCATGTGTTTTCTAAGAAGAATTCTGAAACGTGGTGCAAAGCTAAAAGGATGGCTTTAAAGTGCTTTGTGCGATTCCACCTTATCGTTTCCTTTTTCTTATGAGAGTATGTCATTTCATTTCACCACACAGTATTCATGATGAAGATTTGTATTCTACCGATGAGTAGTACTGACTACTCGATGTCTCCACCAACCATCGAGCTTTCATAGACTAGGGTCATGGCGAGGATTTTAAAACCCCACCACTATGCTTAGAACAAGGCCAAAGCAGTTCAGGTTAGTGCCATTTAGATATCTGCAGAGTGCTCATATAATGCTTTGGTGTTTGGAGATATGGACATATATGATAGGGTCTAGGGCTCATCAATGGCAATATAAGACGCTAGCAAGGATACCTTATTTAGACTATAATGAGATAATAATGATTGTTTCTGATGAGTGAACAGTCCATGATGCCCAAATGAAACCTTAAACACTTACATTGCGAAGTGACAGGAAGAAGACAATAATGACATTGTGCTTGTTGTGTAGAGTCTTCTACACAGAAGTCTCAATATATGACTTCGCAAAACAAAAAATATAAGACAGAAAATTCATGGTAACACTGCTTTCAATAATGTCTACACCACCTAGCATAGCATAGAGCACTAGGGAAGTATCTTTCATACTGAAGGTGACATGCATGACACAATAAAGTGACGTACGAGTTGAATGTAGGTTCCATAACACTTTCACTGTTTTATCTGTTACCTTTATTACCTTTAGTATTTTTTGCTACCTCTACAACCGTTATTGCAGTTCTGATGTTAGCGTAATTTAAATGAACATGAGAATTATTATTGATATCCATGTAGATAACAAAATAATACCAATGAGACAGCAAAAATTCACCAAGTATATGGAAGCACAAGATGACTGATCTGCACAATCATGGATTGGATAGGAAAATTGAGCATATTGTTCTTGAGATGCAAGAACATGTTACATGGACTGGAAATTCGAACCACTTCTCTATGCACAGATGAATCCAAGTTTATAATTATTATCTAGTGTATTCAGTCCAAATTCCAGAAAGGATCAATGTTGTAAAGATTATTGCAGCTTGTAAACACAATGAGTCTTCCACCTTCAGCTGAACCCAGTATGAAGCCCCTGCAGAGTCTAAAATTTATCGTAGGTTCAGTTTTGTTGTACGTTAGCACTAATTTTCTTGATGCGGTGATGTTTCACAGAAAATGAAAAATTGTCATACAGATGAAACATCGTGGATGCTGTCAAGGTTATAATACACATAATGCTAACTTCCACACTTGCCACTAGAACCCCGGATACGACGACCACATATAACACTACAAACAAAGCAAGCTCTACTTTTTCCAGTCTACGGCTAAATACAATACAGTTATTTTCCAAGGAATCAGAACCTACAAGCAAGCTCAGTTCTGTTGATAGTCTCCTATTACAAATAGTTTTCCAAGGATATCAGTGCCTTGAGAACAAGTTAATCCAAGCAAGGCCATCCACACAAGTGGCGTTTCTGCAGTTTCATCTTCGTGAAGATTTGGTAAGCAGGGAGAACTACAGCTTACTACCAGCTCATCCATCTTTATATCCTACTTAATAGTTTCAGATACACAATAGTAGAGAGCATCAGCTAATTCAGAATAATGCACGAATTTGATCTTGAAGGTAATCCTATTTCTCCATTTTCATAAACATCAGAATATTGCTAACCTCATAATTAATCATCCTTGTGAAAGTTTACTGACATAAGCCATCAAGGCATCCATCTAGATTCAGTGGACATCAAACACATCCCAACTATCAAATAAATCCTCTCAGAGAAGTTGCACCTTTTGTCCTCTTGCCACCTATCTTGTAGTCAAAGAAACACCATAATGCAATACTCAGAAATGCATAATACAATGCCCAAACAAATGTGATGCAATGCCCAAACAAACACCTCAATACTCTTAGATTCGGAAAAGATTCCAGATCAAGTTTTTCACCTTAGAAATCATCGCTATCCCCTTTTTAACCCACTGGATTCCTTTCCATGTCATGTAAAGATCCTTCTTAGCAAGAGCCCGTGATTCCATTAAATATGGAACATATGGAGTAAGAGACTGATAGCCATGTCCTATACTGTGTAGAGCACAAACTTCCATGCTATTCATGTCGTATAATATCAGTTTCTGGTCCCAATCCTGAACAACATAGACTGAACTCCCATTTGGATGAATGGCGACCACCTTGTAGTTTCGATCATCGAGGAAGATTGTTGGGGTACCCTTAGTTCCAAACAGGTGCACAAGGCTCACACAATGCTTTAGAACCCATTCTTCTGTATCATAGTCCTCAAGAACCCAAACAGACAGAACCCATTCATTTGTATCATTGGCTCTATGTTCGCTAATGCAATGCAGGTACCCTTGGCATTGACCAATAAAAACAAGTGAACCACGTTTGTTTGGCCAGCAGATGATCTTAGATGCCTTCCCTTCCCTATCAAACGCAACAACCATATCATCATGGCGAAAACGAGTGCCGATGAGGATCAAATGTAGCATGCCGTTGAAAAGGATGCTGTCCGAGGAGGTGTTTATGATTCCATTCATACCCCACTTTGCCCATTCAGCTCCCCGTTCTAGTCTCCTCCATTTACAGGCACTGTCAGTCCATAACCCAGTTTTAGAGGCGTAGGTTTGCACCGCTGCGATGTGGAAATAATTATCTTTCTGCCTGGATCAACTGAAAGTCGAGCGAGACAGCTGGATCGAAAATCAGATAGGTGAGTATTTGGTCTGGCCAAACACCCTCGCCCGGATTTACCGGAATCCAGCCGGAGCTGGGAACAGACACCCATTGCCCGGTGGCGGGATTGCAAACGATATAGCCCAGTGAGTAATATCTCTCTGACTTTAGTCTTTGCCCAAAGAGAACAAGGCCGTTGCAGGAATTCAAGAAGCTGATCCGAGTGTCGGGTTGCTGCAACAGGAACGAGAATGAACAGTGGACGAGAGGTGGAGGCATGGATTTACCCAAAAGATTGATGAAATGCCCGTCTACGCGGAGAGGTACGTTCTTGTCACTGGCGCTGATGTTGTTGCGGCTGCTGCTGCCATCTGCTTTATCAGCGCCGCTGTTGATGCCACCTAATTCGTCAACGACACTGCCAATGACACCGCTGTCGTCTTCACCATCACCATCGTCCCCGGGTTCTCCGCTGCCGCGGATCTCCTCGCCGCTGGGCCCGAAGTAGAAGAACCCTTCTAGTGTCTGGGGGAGCATCTTGCCGCTCCGTTGGTGGATGAGGCAGTATCAGCCTTTGGAGACGAAATTAGCCTGCAAAGGGACTTGATCAGCAAGCGGAAGAGGATACCCGCGAGAGGGTCGTCGGGGGAGGCGAGCCACCGTGACCTCGCCGGCCTCGGTGCTGCAACGGGACAATTAATGGAGAGCTCACCGGCCGACGACAGTCAGTTGCTTGGTGTGCTTGAGCAGAGACGACGAGCTTCACTGTGAGGCAAGGCAAACGGGGAGGCAACTGTTTTCAAGGCTGAAGCCCAATCATTGTTGTTGATGGCTACTATATACAACATAGCCCCAAACATAATACAAATTTGCAGAACTTTTGAAGCGTGGCAATTCATAAAAGTTGAATCGCCAGTGTAAAAGCAGTTCCTTTTTATGATTATAAATGGTCAAGTTTGCTAGATTGCTGCCGACTGTACCTTATATTCTTTAGTGAATTGCACAAAGCGTCAATTTTGGATACCAAATTTGAGAAACATTTGCACAAAGCGTCACTACAGGTTGCTCAAAGAAAACATGTCGCGCAATTTGAGAAAGTTTTGAGTCAGAACCCTGTGTTTTCTAAGAATTTGGAAACAAGGTGCAAAGTGAACAGGATGATTTTAAAGTGCTTTATGCGATTCCAGCTTGTCTTTTTCTTTTATCTTGTGAAAGCATGTCATTTCATTTCACCTCACACTGCACAATATTCATGATGAAGATTCGAATTCTACTGAGTACCGACTACTCGATGTCTCCACCCACCACCGAGATTTTATAGACTAGCTAGGGTGATGGCGAGGATTTTAATACCCCATCACACCAAGGCCAAAGCAGTTAAGATCAGTGCCATCGAACAGTGCTCAGCGAATGCTTTGGAGTTTGAACTTTGAAGATATGGACATACGACAGGGTCTAGGGCTCGTCAAAAGCAATAATATAGGAGTAAGACGCTAGCAAGGATACCTTAATTAGATTAATGAGATAACAGTGATTGATTCTGATGAGTGATTCAGAACACTTTCACGATGCCCAAATGAAACCTTAAACACTTACATTGCGGAGTGACAGGAAGAAGACAATACTGACATTGTGCTGGTTGTATTGTAAATGTAAGGTGTGGAGGCCTCTACACAGAAGTTTCAATAAAAGACTTCACAAAAAAAAACAATCAATATAAGACAGAAAATTCATGGTAACACCGCTTTCAATAATGTCTACAGTATACACCTAGCATAGCATAGAGCACACGGGAAGTATCTTTCACAGTGAAGGTGACATGACACAACAAAGTGACCAGTTCGAATGTACAGTATAACACTTTCACTGCTTTATCTGTTACCCTTTATTACCTTTAGTATTTCTTGCTACCTGTACAACTGTTACTGTAGCCCTGATGTAAGTGTAACTTAATAAACATGAGAAATTATTAAACATATCCATGTAGATTACTGACAAAATAACACCAATGAGACAGCAAAATTTTACCAAGTATATGGAAGCCTAGATGACTGGTCTGCACAATCATGGATTGAAGAGGAAAATTGAGCACACTGTTTGAGCTGCAAGAACATATTACATGGACTGGGAATTCTAACCACTTCTCCATGCATACATGAATCCAAGTGTTTAATTATTTTGCAGTTTATTTAATCAAAATACAAGCTAAACGAAACTACATTTATTCTTTCAGGACAACATATGGACAATCATCAAATTTGAACCATAAATTATGCAGAGCAAGGACACAATGTCTCAACCACAGGAAAAGGCCATCTTTTCCTTCCGATTTTTGAGAAGTCAGCTTAATTCTCATGTAACAAGGACAAGGAACAACAGCAATGGGCAAATGACATTCTTCATTTAAACATTAAAAAATGATCTCAGAATTAAATATTGTTTACTATAAATATGATTCAAAAGGAAAATGGTACCCAAACTGATGGCTTGCCCAAAACATGTTATCAAATAGATAAAGCTGGGTGGACAAATTTCTTGGAAATGGGAATTGTGGGACTGAGAATAAACTCAAGGAAAAAGATCTTTGGAAGAAGGTTAGCACATGCCTACATGGGAAAGCAAAATCATTCCTCTTCATTTTGTGGCAGCAAACTACGAACCTTTTGGACTCTATTTGATGTGCAATACCTTCAAAGTTCTCAAGTACCATACTGCAGCGTGCAGACAAAGAAACATAGTCCAAGTGCAATAAGTCTTTCAGATTTCTAAAATAAATGTAACTATCCAGCATGAAATCTGAGCTCCGTCATGGTCAAATGTTTCCTACCAGGTTACTACAAGGTTCCAGTTATTATTCAGCATCATAGTTTCAACCTTAGTCTTAAAACTAGGATTATAATGTAGTAACACATACTTGGCAGCTTTTGAGCAGATCCAGCTTAATGCATTTCAACCTCTAGACACCAGCAAGATGCCTCATCACCTAATTCCAGAAGATTCCTCCAAATTGCTAGGGCCTCCTAACTCAAGTTGAACATCCTGAGTATGCCACGAGCAACAATTTCAATGCTTAGAGGTAAGCATTGCAGACTCTGCTAAATAGGGAACTGGGATAACTGAGCGACAGTCATGTCCTAGTGTGCGGAAAGCACACACTTCCTTAGTGTCCATGTCATATGGATATCAGTTTCTTTTCCGAGTGGTGAACAAAGACCAAATTACAATCTGGATGGATGGCAACCACATCTAATTCATCGATTCCGCAACTCATTTCCCCAAACAGTTGTGAACAACTCGCACTTTGCTTCAGGACCCATTGTTCCCTATCATAGTCTTCAAGAATCCAAATCGATAGTCCAGTGATGTAAACCATATATTGGAATTGTTGGAGGACATGACCTTTTTTACTTCCAATATTTTTTTAGAAACTCTCTAAATTAATCTTTTGAGAGTTATTTTTACGTAACTATTGGAGACGCTCTTAGTCATCAGAGATTACCCTGACCCATTAATCTATCCATTTTTTGAGTCTTTAAGTTGGCAGGCTTACAACAGAGACAGGAAAAGGGTGTTCCAAATCTCATTATATATTTGCTTAATAATAACAATCCATTAGCTAAAACTGTTTCAGTTTAACTACAAAAAAATAGCATCACCCATATATTTCAATGTGATGGACAGTATATTCAGACTTCTGTATGGTCTCATCAACACATCAAACTGAATGTTAATCCTTTCTCTTAAATATTTTCAGAACTTTCCACACTTTTGCTTGCCTAGCCATTGATCTAGTCCAACCTTGTCTAAAGTGAAGATGAACATTTCAAGCTTATAACAATTAACAACAATATACCAAAGTAGAAATGACACTCAAATTTTGATTGGAACACCTTCTGAGACAATACTAGTAGTGCGTTTATATACAAGTGGGTATGAAAGTAAATAAGTGCCTCTACTACATGTGCTATTATTCTTAGAATAATTGGCAATGTTAATATGCTACATTTATCTTCCACAAGTAATCATGATCTACTAGAAAAACACTCAAATCTTGATTGAAACACTTTCAAAGTTTTCTGAGACAATAACTAGTAGTGCGCTTTTATACAAGTGGGTACAAAAGTAAATAAGTGTCTCTACTATTTCTGCTATTATCTTAGAATAATTAGCAATGTTAATATGCTACATTTATGTTCCACAAGTAATCAGCATCCACTAGCATAGCAACCAATGCTCTCTCAGAAGTCTCCTCTTACCCAATCATCATCTAGAAGCTAGTGCCATGTCAAGTGATCAACTAGGCAGCTTTTGATGTTAATGCACAAGAACTTTCAATTTTAAACTAAAATCAGGATGATTGGGTAAGGACATAACAAACTAAAATGTAAAATCACAGTTATTGATCACTCATTAGGATATCGAAGGGGGGAAAATCTGACAACTGTAATTCTGGAGATACAAATGGTAGCAATCGAAACATTCAAGTTGAATGCATGAACTAAAAACAGGATGACTGGGTAAGGACATAACAAACTAAAATCACAGTTATTGATCATTCATTAGGATGTCAAAGGGAAAAAGATCTGATGATTGTAATTCTGGACACAAATGATAGCAATCGAAACATCATAAGCTGGGCAGAGAACTACATTGAGACAAGTAACATATGAATCTAGCACAGTAATACATGCGAAAGACACTTGACATGCAGTGTTAATCGCACTAAAACATGAAAACGAGGACATCCAAGCACCAAAAAATCATGACCTGATTCTAATGGATTTATTCAGTTCGCTGCTTCTCTAAAAGCACTGGCGACTCCGAGAAATAGGGAAAATAAGGAGTAATACGCCCATAGTCACAACCAACGGTGCAGAGATGACACACTTCCTTGCGATCCATGTCATATGATATCAGTTTGTAGTCCCAGTGCTGAACAAAGAAAACCAAATTGTGATCTGGATGAATGGTAACCACATTGTAGTCTGAGCCAAATTGGCAACTCGTTTTTCCAAACAACTCTGAAAAGCTCACTGTGTGCTTCAATTTCCATTCCTCAGCACAATAGTCCTCAAGAACCCACATGGATAGTTCAGTCATATTGCAAGAGTTGCCTTCTGGATGTCCACTAACACTCACGCAATGCAAGAGCCCTTTGGACTCACCAACAAAGACAGGAACACTATGATTCTCCAGCCAGCGGATGGTCTTGCATGTTTTCCCTTCCCCATCAATTGCAGCTATCAGTTCATGGCCTTTACAGGGGATGACGACCAAATGCAACATTTTATTAAAAAATGTGCTAGCCGACATGGATGTTATGGTTTTATGCATATCCCATTTACCTCCCCTTTTCCACTCCCTCCGTTGACGAGTTCTGTCATTCCATAACCCAGTTTCAGATGAGTAAGTGTGCACTGTGCCCAGTTCTGATGTATGGCAGAATTCAATCAATTGGAAGTGCTGGGAGATGGCTGGATCAAAGTTCAAATAAGTGGCAACATTTGTTTCTGCACCATCGTCATCGCTGTCCTCGAACAGGGGCTCTTCCAATGCAGTCCATATGCAGCCCGAGCTGGGCACAAGTGCCCAACGTTCAGTGGCAGGATTACACACGATGTAGCCAGGTGTCTCATTGTCACACATGTCCATATCCCGGACATTGCCAAGAAGGACCAGCCCGCCACAGGAATCCAGAAGGGTGATTGTGCCAATTCTGAGATTCGACTTCAGGAAAGAGAACGAAGCGTCGACAAGAGGCGCTGGTTTCCCCAGCAGATTTATGAAATGCCCATGGACACCAGGGGGCGACTTTTTGTCAATGCTGCCGCTTTTATCGGTATCCTCACAGCTGAAACTGTCGCTGTCCTCACCACTGCAATTGTTGCTGTCATCACTGACGTAGTGCTGTCCGTCCATGCTGACGCAATAGTCGCTGCTCCAGTCTTCGCTGCTGCTGCTGCCGATCGGGGTCTCGAGGCTGCCGTATAAGAACCCTTCCAACGTCTGGGGAAGCTTCTTGCAGCGGAGGCGGTCGGCGATGAGGTCACGCCAGGGCTTGGAGACGCACTTGGATCGGCAGAGGAACTTGGCCGGGAGGAGAGAGAGGATCTCCACGAGGGCGTCGTCGGGGATGCCGGCCATCGCGCTCCTCTTGGAACAGTCCATGCCAATCTGCGAAGAAGGGACGGACCTGAAGGCTTGAGAGGACGAGGGCGAGAGAAGGAAAGGGAGCAGATCGAAGAGAGGGTTCGAGCGTACCGGAAGCCGGAGAGGATCGGGATCGACGGCGGCGGCGCCCGGTGCCGAGGACGAAGGGTGGGAAGCCAGTTCGCCGGTGGATTTGGGGGGATTCCTCAACCCTAGCACCTCTCGCGCTTGTGCTTGTGCTGCAGAGTCGGAACGGGAATTTGGGGAGCCGAAGCGGGGTACATTTGGAAATATATGTCATTTCGAGGTGCATTTTGTAAAATGTACTTTTGGTTTTTACCATTGAAACTGTTCGTCTTTT
The DNA here is from genome assembly GCA_032690845.1 of Eleusine coracana subsp. coracana. Lineage (NCBI taxonomy): Eukaryota > Viridiplantae > Streptophyta > Magnoliopsida > Poales > Poaceae > Eleusine > Eleusine coracana. The sequence continues at coordinate 7,423,093 of CM064430.1, forward strand.
CTGAAAAAAAAAAAGCTTTCCTACTATGTTGTTGAGGGCCTGAGGCACTCGTTGTCACGAGAGGTTGAAGTCGCCAAACATACGGTGCATTGATCGATCAATTTAATTATTATATATGAGTTTTTAATCGTTATAGCATGTATTTTAATCCTACCCTCTGACTGTGGTATTTCATCGTAGTATATCGAGCACTATTCATGCACAACAATATCTTGTCACATCTATTGAGCATGGGCTCAATCAAACTCAATTTTTATGCTCTTGCCCTTGATGAGGTCATTAGTTGTTCTAAATTATCTCAGAGTAGAAAATTTTCTCCTGAAGCAGTAAAATTTTAAGTTCAAAAAGTTGTCAAAAATGATGGATGAATTCAACTGCGTAGAAAAGGACAAGACCCGAGATCATCTTAGCCGTATGAAATGGCATTGGTGACTGATACAACAGGATATAAATGGCACAAACCACCTAACAAATAACAATTCTAAGATGAAATTATGGAACTTGCTAATTTTCAATTGATTGAAAGTTTATAATTGACTAAACTTTCAATCACCACTTTTATCCATCGAATCTAGATCCAACAGTTTATAATTATTATACAGATAATCTTATAAAAAAAATTTAAACACACAAAAAACAAATCATTGACTTAGAGCTTTCAATTGATTGAAGGCTGAAAACATGTGAAATTATACATATGCATAGAACTTGCGACCATGGAAACGAGCAGAATGCTAATTTTTAATTGATTGAAAGTTTATAATTGACTAAACTTTCAATCACCACTTTTATCCATCGAATCTAGATCCAACAGTTTATAATTATTATACAGATAATCTTATAAAAAAATTTTAAACACACAAAAAACAAATCATTGACTTAGAGCTTTCAATTGATTGAAGGCTGAAAACATGTGAAATTATACATATGCATAGAACTTGCGACCATGGAAACGAGCAGAATCATCTGCTGAAAAATACCTGCCCGATCCTGCTATATGAATGTCCCTTTAGACTGAATATTAAGGTACCAAATCACCTCCAACTTTTATGACCGTTTTCACCGATTATACACTTAACCTGAAGAATGTATACCTACAGCAATGAAAAACTGTACACTAACAGTTTAGGGATGTGCTTAGTGTTAGATATATATGTATTCTTATAGTTTCCCCATTATATAAGGATTTTTGTGCATATTTACCCACACCTATATATGTATATATTTGGGCCTAGTGCCCTCATTATGAATACAAGTGTTATTCATAACATGGTATTAGAGCCAAGTTAGGTTTTCCCCTTCTTTCTGCATGTTGCACTTGCATGCCTCCCTTCTCCTTTTTTTCTTCGATCGATTTTTGTCCTGGATCGATCGATTCTTGCTCTTCATCAAATTGGAGCTCTGCTATCTCGTCTTCCTCTCAGGACGATCGTCAGACCCCTGCTCGCCTTGGACTTCAAGCCGCCGAAGCCACCGTCGGAGGTTGCGCCTGTGTTTTTCTCGCCAGGACGCCGCCAAGCTCTTCTGGCCGGCCGTCATCGAGCTCCTCTTGCCAACCCCCATCGCCGCTGCAGCACGATTGAAGACCCGTCGGGATCGATCCAACTTCCTCTGCCGATCGGATCAAACACGCTGTCGCCGGATCGAACTCTCTGTCGTCGGATCGAACTCCTGTCGTCGATTTCGTTTTGAATCGGATCGATCACATTTCGGCTCGATCTGAGATTGAGCCGGTCGGCTCGGCTTCATTGTTGGTTCAGCTCAGCCTGGTCGGCTCGGCTTCTGCGCCAGGTTGGCTCAGCTTGGTTTCTTCGAGCTGCTGCTTTGCTCTTGCCCAGTCGGCTCGGCTCTTTGGCCCGGTCGGCTTAGCTCGTCAGATCAGCTCGGCTTAAAAAAAAAAGAGGACTACTGTTGTGTGTTCTGGGCTTTTCCTTGATGACTATTCCCGTCGTCTCTTTTTGCCGGAACATTTTCTAGTAGGGTGCTCAGTAAAAAAAATAAAAAAAAACTACAGCTTCCGCCGCTTTGCTCAGCACTCTCATTGTCGCCCGCCGCTGCTCCTTTTGCGCTCTCGCCGTCAATATGGCTTCATCATCGTCTAAGTCCAGTGGGGTTGCTATTCTTCGCTGTCTGGTCCTTTTCAATGGCACCAACTATCGGGACGGGGTTCCTCGTCTTCGGATTCATATGCGTGGTCTCTGTCTTTGGGACTTTTTGATAGGAGAGCTGACTTGTCCACCTCGTCCTACTGCTCCTACACAGCCTGTGCTTCCAGTTGAACCTGTTCTTTCGAAGACAGCTACTGATGTCGAGAAGAAGGTGTATGACAAGGCGCTTGTTGATTTTGATGATGATGTGAATAAGTTATATACTGACTATGATGATCATGTGGCATCTTATGAGTCTCAGTATGCTGCCTACAGAATATGGATTGATGAGGATGCTCGAGCTGCTGCTATTCTTGTCGCTAGCATGGAGGATCAGTTTTCTACAAATATTGTTGAGTTTGAGTTTACACATTAGATGTGGGCTTTTCTTCGTGAGTGTTATGAGCCCTCTGGACAGTCTACCTTTCTTGTTGCCATTCGTCAAGAGCAGCTTGTTCGATAGGGTGACTCCACAGTTGATGAGTTCTATGGTCAAATGTCTGCTATTTGGCGTCAGCTTGACACTCTTGGTCCTCAGTTGTCTCCTAGCACGTGTGAGTCCTGCCTGAGTCAGAAGAAGGCCCTGGAGCTTTGTCGCACCTATGACTTCTTGACTCGCCTTCGTGATGAGTATGAGCCATGTCGTGCTCAGCTACTTGCTCGCCACCCTTGTGTCACTTTGATGAATGCTCTTGCTGATGTTCGTAATAAGGAGATTCGACTTCGTGAGGCCGATCTGCTACCAACCCCTTCAGTGTTGGCTGCTCGTTCTTGAGCTCCCCCTCCTCCTGTGGTGCCTTCTTCTACGACGCCTTCTTCTGGGAGTCGAGGTGGCTCTAGTTCTTTTCATTGTGTCTATTGTGGTAAGGAGGGACATGTGGAGTCTTACTGTTATAGGAAGAAGAGAGAGAAGAAGGCTCAGACTCGTCGCTCTTCATAGGGTACTTCACAGAGTATTGGTAGTGGTAGTGCTAGAGGTTCTCAGAGGGGCTCTGCTGGTTCAGATACACAGGAGATTCTCACGTTACTACGTCACCTTGTGCCCTCTGCACCATCAAGAGTTGCTGGTTTTGTGACTCAGTCTGCTACACTCACGGGCTCTACTGTTGCTTCTCAGTCTTCCACTAAGGGACCTCGTTCCTCTTCTACTCTAGGTACTTGTCCATGGATTCTTAATTCTGGTGCTTCTTTCCATATGACTTCATACCGCGCTTGTCATTCTTCCATGGTTTCTCCACCTCCTTCTTGTTTTGTTCATACACCCGATGGATCTCCTCTTTCTGTTGTAGGACATGGCACTCTTTTATCTGTTTCTTTCTCTGTTCCTAATATTTTTTATGTACCTGATCTAACCATGCATCTTATGTCAGCTGGTCAACTTACTGATCATGACTGTCGTGTGATTCTTGACCCTGATTTTTGCTACGTTCCAGATCGTTGCATGGGTTAGGTAGTTGGTTCTAGCCCCCGACGCCTTGATTCACAGCGTCTTTGGGAGTTGGATTGGCTTCATCTTCCTTCCGCTACGTCTGCCAGTCTGGTTGGCTCTAGTTTTGCTGTATCGTCGACCTCGTCTTTTGCTCAGTGGCATCATCGCTTAGGTCATATTTGTGGCTCTTGTTTGTCCACTATGATTCGTCGTGATCTTTTAGGGTCTGTTTCAGGTCATGAGTCTTTAGATCAGTGTTAGGGATGTCGGTTAGCAAAGAAGATACAACTTCCCTATCATTCGAGTGAGTCTGTGTCTCAGCGTCCTTTTGATCTTGTTCATTTAGATGTATGGGGTCCAGCTCCCTTTGTTTCTACAGGGGGGCATCGATATTATATACTTTTTATAGATGATTTTTCTCGCCACACATGGATTTATTTTATGAAACATCGTAGTGAGGCTTTATCCATCTATAAGACTTTTACTGCTATGATTCACACTCATTTTGACACGTCCATTCGTGTTTTTCGTGCTGACTCTGCAGGAGAGTATCTTTTTGGAGCTCTTTGTCAGGTTCTTTCTGAGCATGACACTCTTGCTCAGTTTTCATGTCCTGGTGCTCATGCCCAGAATGGAGTTGCTGAGCACAAGCATCATCATCTTCTTGAGACTGCTCATGCTCTTATGCTTGCTTCTTGTGTCCCTCCTCATTTTTAGGCTGAGGCAGTCTCTACTGCCAATTTTCTGATTAATATTCAGCCTTCGTCAACTCTTCGTGGAGGGATTCCTTATGAGCGCCTTTTTCACCAGTTGCCAGACTACTCCGGCCTTTGTCTTTTTGGTTGTGTGTGTTATGTGTTTCTCGCTTCTCGTGAGCGTACTAAGTTTACTGCCCAGTCTGTTGAGTGTGTTTTTCTAGGCTATAGTGCTGAGCATAAGGGATATTGTTGTTGGGATCCTGTTGGTCGTCAGATGCGGGTTTCTCGTGATGTTGTTTTTGACGAGTCATGTCCTTATTTTCCTCGTTCGTCTTTGGACACCTCCTCAGCATCTTTAGTTGACCCCCTTTCATTCTTGATTTTGCCTGATGCCTCTATTGTCAGCACACGTCCGGTGCCTTCTTCATTGGCGCCGGCACCTTCCTCGTTGTTGCTGACATCTTCGCGTGGGGTGCCTTCTTTACCGGTCTCTTCTTCTACAGAGTCTTCTTCTGGTCCTTCTATGGATCCGGACTATTCTGTGAAGCCACCAGTGACACAGGTCTATACTCAACAGGTTCATTCATCCTCTGTTGAGCCCTCTTCTTCTAATGTATCATTCTCACCTGATGAGCCATCTTTTACGTTGGATGCCTCTTCTTCGGAGGATTCTTCGCCCGAGCAGTTTCTCAGACGTGGCGATCGTACTCGTCGATGCCCTGATTATTATTCTCCTTCTGCCTATTCTACAACGGTTCTTTCTAAACCCACCACTTATCGTGATGCTGTTCTTCATCAAGAATGGCAACATGCTATGGTTGAGGAGATTGCTGCTCTTGAGCGTACTAGTACGTGGGATCTTGTTCCCCTTCCAGCACATGTTTGTCCTATTACATGTAAGTGGGTCTATAAGGTGAAGACCCGTTCTGATGGTTCTCTTGAGCGCTATAAGGCTTGTCTTGTGGCTCGCGGTTTTTAGCAGGAGTATGGTCGTGATTATGATGAGACTTTTACGCATGTAGCTCACATGACTACTGTTTGCACTCTTCTTGCTATGGCCTCTGTTCGTGAATGATCCATCTCTCAACTTGATGTCAAGAATGCCTTTCTTAATGGTGAGTTACGTGAGGAGGTGTATATGCATCCACCACCTGGGTATTTTGTTCCTGAGGGTATGGTTTGTCATCTTCGTCGCTCACTTTATGGCCTAAAACAAGCTCCTCATGCAGGGTTTCAGCGCTTTGCTTCTGTAATCATTGCTACCGGTTTTTCTGCCAGTAATCATGATCCAGCTCTTTTTGTTCACACGTCTGCTCGTGGTCGGACTCTTCTCCTTCTTTATGTTGATGATATGATTATTACTAGAGATGATTCCGAGTATATAACTTTTGTGAAGGCGTGTCTTAGTGAGCAGTTTTTTATGTCTGATCTTGATCCTCTTCATTATTTTCTTGGGATTGAGATTTCCTCTACACCTGAGGGGTTCTATCTGTCTAAAGAAAAGTACATTAGTGACCTTCTTGATCGTGCTTCTCTCACTAATCATCGCACTGTTGAGACTCCTATGGAGCTCAATGTTCACCTTTGTGCCACTGATGGTGAGCTTCTCACTGATCCTACTCGCTATCGTCATATTGTGGGGAGTCTTGTCTATCTTGGTGTCACTCGTCCTGATATCTCGCATGCCGTGCATATCCTGAGTCAGTTTGTTTCCGCTCCCACCCAGCTCTACTATACTCACTTGCTTCGAGTTCTATGTTATCTTTGTGGGACTATGTCTCGTCAGTTGTTCTTTCCTCGCTCCAGTTCTTTATAGCTCCGGGCATATTGTGGTGCTACCTGGGCTAGTGACCCCTGTTATCGTCGCTCTCTTTCTGCTTTTTGTGTGTTTCTTGGTGGTTCTCTTATTGCTTAGAAAACTAAGAAGCAGACAACAGTTTCTCGTTCGAGTGCAGAGACTGAGTTGCGTGCTATGGCTCTTATGACAGCAGAGGTTACTTGGTTACGGTGGTTACTTGAGGACTTTGGTGTTTCTATTTTTATGCTGACTTCTCTTTTTTCTGACAGTACAGGTGCTATCAGTATGGCTCTTGATCCTGTGAAGCATGAACTCAGTAAGCATGCTGGTATTGATGCTTTTTATACATGATCACCAAGACACAGACTGGAGCTAGGCACAGGTTTTATCTCTCCAAACTCAGTGTTCTTGATCCACCCTGAGTTTGAGGGGGGGGGGGTGTTAGATGTATATGTATTCTTGTAGTTTCCCCATTATATAAGGGGTTTTGTGCATATTTACCCACACATGTACATGTATATATTTGGGCCTAGTGCCCCCATTATGAATACAAGTGCTATTCATAACACTTAGTACGAATCCAGGCTAGCCTTCCTATTTAAATCCAACTCTATTGCCACGCCCAAAGCATGCAACCACAGGTCACATATGCTAGCACAATATCACAATGTTCAATGTTTAATTTTCTCCAAATACAATTCTTAATCTTCAGAAAACACAGCACATGTTATTGACACATCCTTCTAAACAGTAATGCAAAAGCTTAGGTGCTTACTTATGAGATCTAATTCATAAAAGAGATTCTTCGGTATACCTTGTTTGAATGACAAAAAGATATTTTTTAGTTTACCCACAAGAATAGCATCAAAGCCATCAAATTTAGTTTTTGACTTGTGATGGTCTTGACATTTAATCTTCAATATTCATCTCAACCAGAAATGAAAATGCCATCGTTCCTTTATCTTTGTTGTTTCCTGAACTAGCAATTTATGCCTCCTCCAAATCCACAGGGCTCAAAGTCAATTACTATTCTTATTCATATAAATGCAGAAAGTCATCTTCCAGCTATATTTGGTTTTCAGTTGGGTCATTCTCATTCACCTACCTGGTCCTACAAATCGGAACAACCAAGTCGATGGTAGAAGATCACACACCAATCATGAACAAAGTCGAGAGAAGCATCACATCAACTACTACATGGTTACTAATGACGGGATGGCTCGCTCTAATTGATTCAGCCATATCTTCACTGCCAATGCCAACATATGCAATGTGTACACTTAAGTTGCATGCTACACTCATTGAAATTATAAACAGAGTAAGAAAGTAATTTTTGTGGAGAGGGAATGATATAAATGCAAAAGCGAAGACCCTAATAGCTTGGCTCAAATAAACAACACCTAAACAAAATGGAGGGCTAGGAATGATAAACCTAAAAGTTCAAAAATAGGCACTACTAATGAAGCATCCTCACAAATTTAATGATAAAATGGACATTCCTTGAGTCAACTTAGTTTGGAGCACACATTATGCAGATAGTCAAATACCACATGTTTCAAATGAAAAGGGGTCCTTTCGTTGAAGATTGTGTTTTGCATCAAGAAAGATAGACTTTCTACCAGATATTCAAATGCTAGACAATACTGCAGTCTTCTGCAGTTCTACCATAATAGACTAAAAATCAATATCCAGAAGCAAGCACTGCTATTGCCAAACTTTCATATTATATGGTTGGAACTAAACATACCATATAGTCATCATCAATTAAGCACTATCAGAAGAACTAAGAAATTTCAAACATTAATGAAAAGCCTTCGGTCATACATCATCATCACATTTTTTGGAACAAATAGGGATACATTTATTGTTACATCACAAATAAATATGCACATGATGAAGAAATGAAAAAAAAATCATAATAACTGCTCATTGGTAATGCTGCAATAAATGACAAAATATGCAACTTGGGCAACGACATTCATTAACATAACTGGCTTACAAAGAAACCTTAGATGAGTGTTCAGACTGGCTAACATGAAACATGTCACATCCGGTTCCAAAGACCGTATGCGTGCCCAAGATTAAGTTTTTACGCACACATGACAATTAGTGTGATAAAAGAACAATATCTTTATTAAATCAATAATATTATTACAACGGTGACTCGTAGGTCAAAAGAAAAAGATTACATTGCAGCGGAATAAACTAAGCGTTGGCGTCCTTCAGCTCCCACAGGAAGTCGACCGGAAGACCGCATGCCTAGACTCCTCCATCGTCTTCATAGTTGTACCTTCATTCTCCTGTAGCTGAGCAGCAATGTGGGATATAGCAAGGGTGAGTACGTGTCGTACTCAGCAAGTGGGGGAAAAGATGACATGGGGCTAAAGACAAGGAAGGCTTTAAAGGGGGTTTATTGCATGAGCTTTTAATTTCCTATGCATCCTAATTACTAAGTGGGGCCATCCCAACCATTAACCCATAGGGTAGTATCCAAACCAAGTCCAATCCCATCCACCAACCAACCATTCCCAACCATTCCAAACCACAACTCATAACCAACTAATCTTGTGAGGATTCCAGGCCGCTCGTGACCGTGAGCACGGCTATCATGATAGTTTGATACTCTGTAGAGTTTGTACCACTTTACCCACAAGTCGTGATTTCGTCCCCTGTTGCTAGGTGGACTAGTGTCTCCATATTGCCATGCCGGCCAAGCACTAGCACACTTCCTTAGGTGTGCGGCTAGGAGATCACTACGAGGCTTTTACAAAGGGTCTCCCAGTACATGCTAGCCACTAAGGTTCCACTCCCATCCATAAGTGATAGCCCTTCAACAAGCAGCTCATCACCCCAAGAGCCCCCTCTTGAGCCTTTCGGATACAAGGACAGTCCTCTCGACTTCCATTCCCCGCTCCACCAAATGCTGCACCGACACTGGGAGAACACCTAATTACTAGGCCAAGCCTTACCCATGTCGGTCTTGTGATAGCACTGTTTTCCTGGGTTGTCACTCCAAGAACCGGGTCCTAGGATCTACAACAAGCCTACCACCACCAACCATGTGCCCACGGCACCACATCCATTCCATCCGGCTTGCATAGATCCCTAAGCCATGTTGCTAATAGAATTATTATTTCCACCCATGGAGTGACATAGTTCATTAATCAACATTTATATCAACCCAACATCCCACAAGCAAACTAAGCATTATCTACCCACAACCAACCAACTAGTTCCAGACGATAAGGAAATGGATAAAGCAATACTAGGGAAACCCTAACAATAGGTACCCATTCAATTGACACAAACATGCATTTCTACAATTAATATTATAATAGGTACAAGATGCATCAAGGACACTTGCCTGAAAATAGGTGTTGCTGCTCAGGTCTTCAAATCATGCTCTTGTGATTCCAAGAACAACCCGTTCTCTAATTAACGTCACACAGGCACCACATGTACACAACCAAATAAACAAACTAAGAAATAGTACACCAAATAATAATAAAATACTAAAAGCAATCTCAAAAGATAGTACGCATTTCTACGATCGCGTGAGCACATGAATCATCTAAATCGGAGTTACGAGTAAAAAGTTATGAATGTTTAAAGGTCTAGGGTAAAAATAGTAAAACTAGCAAATTACTGTAAGACAATATAAATAACAATACTAATTACTACGATCACGTTGGCGCAAGAATTACTTAAATCTGGGTTACGGTTGAAAAGTTATGAAGGTTTGAAGTTTTAGGGCTAAAATAGTAAAAACAGATAGGTTTAGGGACCTAAAAATAATTTTAGAAAAGTTCAGGGACTTAATTGTAAAATAACAGGGTGAAAATATAGTTTACAAAAGTTTAGGGACTAAAATGTAATTTATAATAAGTTCGGAGATTAAAGTGTAAAAAAATAGGACTAAAATATAATTAATAATTAAAAATAAATGCAGGGGTGTTTTTATAAAAATATAGGGTTAGAATATAAATTCAGAAAGGTACAGGGGCTTTTCTATGAAAATTACAGTGCTAAAACAATTTCAGGGGCCTAAAAATATTGAAATAAAGGTTCTACATAAAAATTAGGTCTTAAATATAGTTTTAATAAAAGTCAGGGCCTATTTGCAATTCTATAAAATTATAGGGACTAAGTGTAAAATATTAGGACTAAAAAATAATTACCAAAAAGTATAAGGTTGTTTTTACAAAATTTTAGGACTTAACATAATTTTATTTAAGTACAGGGGCATAAGTGTAAAAAGATAGGGTTGAAATTATAATTAAAAATAAGTTCAGGGGGGTTTCTGTAAAATTCCAGGGCTAAAATAATATTTGTCAAAAGTCCATGGGTTAAAACATAAATTACTAGAGGTTCTGCAAAAAGATTGGGGTTAAAATCTAATTAAGTTAAAGATCAGGGGCCTAGGTGTGAAATTGCCATTTTTCCTAGAATTATTTCTAATTAAATTAAATCCTAAAAGTGGTGGACTGGGTCCATGGGGTCCATGGACCAGCATTGACCAGAGGTCCACTGGTCCACCATGGACCAGGAACTTAACCCTTCGGGGTTCCTAATCTGGGCCGTAGGATTTGAGATGGAGGGTTGAGGAGAGGTCCAGGCGAGGCTGGCGGCTGCCGGCGACGAGGATAGGGGCGGCGGCGGCCGGAGCTCGCCGGAGATCAGCCGGAATGGCCCTCCGGTGGTCGAATTCTCGTCGCGATGGGAGGGAGAGGGGATCGAGTGGGTCCTCACCGAGGTGACGCGCGGGCGCGGGGAAGGCCGGGGAGGGGTCGTCGGCGGAGGAAGACGGCGACGATCTTCGGAGCTCGGTGACGATGGGGCTCCGGGGCCAGGGGAACAAGGGGGAGCGAGAGGAGGGAGAGGCGAGGGAAGGGTGAGTCCTCGGGGTGCTTTAAAGAGGCAGAGGGTGAGAGGGGAGGCGAGCGGCGAGCTCGTCGGAGCTCAATGGCCGATGGTGGCCATTGATGGCCATTAGAGCGCGTTAGTGCGCGATTAGGGCCTGGAAGTGGGGGAAGGGGAAGCGGGGAGGCGTGTGGTGCTCGGGGTCAGTTTCGGGGAGGCGGGGAGGCAAGGAGGAGGGAGATCGAGCGGGGCCGTCGATTTCCGGTGGCTGCGGGGAGAGAGAGGCGGGAGGAGGGAGACGGGCGGGGTGGGGCCGAGCTGTCAGTCGGAGCGGGTGGGGCTGCTGGGCCGAGGCGCAGTGTGGGCCGAGGGGCTGGCAGGCCGAACCAGAGAAGGGGGAGGGAAGGGGGAGCGCGAGCTGGGTCAGGCTGGCCGAGAGGGAGGGGGAAGAGGATGGGCCGCGGGGGAGGAATCGGCCCAAATCGAGGAAGGAAGGGGATGCGTGGGAGGAGAGGAGGGGGAAGTTGGGCTGAGGGGAGAGGAATTCGGTCCAAAAGGAACATTTCTTTTCGCTTTTCTAAATTCTAATTCCTATTTCTATTCTATAAACCAAAAATAAATATGACTATTAAAATACATTTTGGACACAATAAAACCTACTGCATCTAATTCGACATGAATGCAACATATAAAATATTAATAACCTAAATTAATTTATTTAATTTAGAAAATAGCCTTTTTGCCTAAAATAAATTATAGTTCTCTAATTATCTAATTAATTTAAAATAAAATTTTAATCTATTATAAAAAATATTGAAATTTAGTGAAATTGGGTCACAAACCAAAATTTGAAATTTTGAGGTGTGACAAAACAATACCAAAACATAAGGGATACATCCAAGCACAACTAAAATACATCACTTAATCTAGTAGATCTAACCAAATTGCTATCAACTCCATAGATAGATACAGCAGGTCAGTGCTTATTCGTGAGCACTGATGACTCAAAGAAATGAGGAACATAAGGCATAACATGCTCAATGCAAGACTCATCTTTTACAGTGCCGATAACCCTCACTAGCTTATGATCCATGTCATATGATATCAGTTTTAGGTTCCAGCTCTGAACAATGAAAATAACATTTCCATCTGGATGCATTGCGACAACATGGTAGCCATTTTTGCAGCCCACAGGCCTCTTTTTCCCAAACAGCTTCACTCTGTGCTTCAAGACCCATTTCTTTGCATCATAGTCCTTAAGAACCCAGATGGATAGGTGAGCATCAAATTCCTGATTGATGTAATGCAGGCGCCCTTGGGACTGAGCAATATAACCAGGCAACCCCCAGCAGTTCCCCTCTGCCGGCTTAGGAACTGGGACAAGTTTCTTAGTTGTCCCTTGTACATCTACAGCAGCTATTTCATCTTGGCCTGAAATTATGAAATGCAGCATGCCATTGACAACAGCACGTCGAGGACCCTGGCAAGGAATTAAACCCTTGTGTCGCCATCCTTCTAACCCTTGCTCCTCATGTTCATCCCAATCGCTAGGCATGTGACTCCACATCCCAGTTTCAGATGAGTAAGTGTGCACCGATATGCGAGACACCTCCTCCCTTGATTTCACACGATGATTAGTCCAATCATCTATCGAGCCTGGAGTCCACGTCCCATACTTATACCGCTGCCACGCCTCCTCTTCCCCAAATTCCGACTGATTATCAGCGTAATCAGACAACGACCCCGGCGTCCACGTCCCGTACTTGTAACGGTACCATGCATCATGCGAGTCCTCCGACTCCTCCGAGTCAGACGACGATCCATCCTCGTCCTTCTGCATTAACTCCAACCAGAACTGGACCAGGTGGAAGTGAGAGGAGACCGCCGGATCAAACACCAAATAGTTGTACCTTGATTCGCATCTAACACTCACAGCAGGAGGGGAGTCGTATTTGGGCACGGTCACCCATTGCTTCGTGGCGGGATTGCAGACGATATAGCCAAATCGGTCAGGCGGCCCCAACTTGAGGCCGTGCTCCAAGAGCAACAGCCCATTGCAAGAGTCAGAGAGGGTGAGAACCTTAATCTCAGGCCGCTTCATCAGGAAGTAGAAGCTAGGGTCGATGTCGAGAGGCACGGATCTAGGCCGCGGGTCGATGAAACCGAAGCGCCCCTCGTTGCGGCGGCTGCTGTAGCTCTCCTCGTCCATGAAGAAGAAGCCTTCAAGAGTCTGAGGGAGCTTCTTCCGGTGGTGCGGGCCGTCGATGAGCTCGAGCCACGCTTTTGCGACGCACTTGGATCGGTGGAGGGGCTTCACGGGGAGGCGCGAGAGCACCTCCACGAGGGCATCGTCGGGGATGCCGTTCTCCGCCTCCGCGCGCTTCTTGCGGTTGAGGCGTTCTGCGCCGCCGGCAGAAAGGGAGAGCAGGCTGCGAAAACCGTCAGAGATGTGAGAGGATGCGCGACGGCGCCGTGGGCGAGACGGGAATGCGGACAGGGGAGGTGGCGGGGGAAGCTTACCGGCCGCTGGGGAAAGCCCGAGTGGACGGGCGCCGGCGGCGCTGGCCTGACACTGTTGCCGCCGCGAGGGACTCCATATGACTTGATCGCAAGATCGAGATCGAGGAAGGGAGAACCGGATAAGACCAGGGGAGACGAACAAGCAATTTATTGGGAGCTGTCAAATTACCAGAAAGGCCTGCCTTCCCCATTCCCGCGCTTTCAATTCAGAATTTCAGATAGTTCGTGCGGGGGGTACCCTTTTGTATTACCGAAGTGCTCATGCCTCATGGTCGCAGCAATTGGAATATCAATTAAATTGCCTCGAGAAACATTTTCTGCTGATACTTGGGTACGAATATATTTTTGGTTACAGTTTCAGAATTTGCATAGGATGAGCTTGTGAATCAAAATATTTGCTGCAACAAGTTCCTATAATAATGGATGAATATGTATTCCCTTGTTTTCTTTATAAAAAGGAAAAGAAAAAGAATCCGTAGCAGTTATGTATAAAATGGCCCAACAAATAAATTCTGTAAATTTAAAGCTAACATAGCTCATTGACTAAGTAACTCATTTATAGAATACACCCCCTAATTCACATTGCCTCTTCTGTTGTAATAGATAATTGTGTTTCCTAATGTCCGAAAGTTCATGTGACACTGTTTTCCTCCACACTTCATATAACACAGAAGGGGGGGGGGGGGGGGGGCAACAACTATACCTGACCAACGAGCCGTGCCGGGCCAGACCGGCACAATGATAAGCTGGGTTGTTGGCTTAACAAGTCAGTATGACCCATCTGCTTAACTGGTCGTGTCGTGCCAGCATGACAGGCCTGTGCCCAAGCCCAAGCACAGCTCGTTTTACACGGGCCGTGCCGACCTGTCAGTCCGACAGACTATCCGAGCCGGGCTGGCCCGCAGTCTTATTAAACTTTGTATGCATGATTTTTTTACAAAATTTGATTTTTATATACAAATATATTTTCAAAAAATAAATTTGAATTAAAAAATATGTTTTTAGTGTAAATATTGAAATATTGATTATTTTATTATCTACATCATTGTGCACAAGACAAACCCTACGTTAGTCAATGTCTCTTGTGTTCTTAATTATGTTGTTCTACTTGCTGTTAGAGTTAATTTGCATCACGAGTTTGAATGATTATGAAATTTACCTATAACTAAAATCTGGAATTAGAATAACACGCATATTTACAACATGAAGCGAAAGAGCATAGATCAATGCAAAAGAACTTTTCTTATAATCCTCTCCTAGTTAGCTATTTTAGCCTTTTTCCAAATATCTTTATCAGATCGACTTGAACTAACCAGTCCAATACATTCGGAATGGGGAAGACTTTATTGAGGTAAAAGAATGGAAGGCAATCAGTCACATTGCTCTTTCGATTCTTGAACATCATCACTATTTACAAAACGGAGCTGTACAATAACAAAGCGAGAGAACAACAATTTACACTTTGGCAATGGTCATGAGGATGTCAATCTAAGGGCCAGTGTCAGTTTGGTAGAAAGGGCAGCCGAGAAAAACTGGAGCCGCCGCCATTCTCACTGACAATCAAATCTGATCCAGTTTGCTTGTTAGGCTTTGATCCTCGGCTATTCTTGGTTGAATTCTTCTTGGTTATTTTCACAGGAAGAATCTGTAACCTCGAGTTGGTGTCAGTTCCAAAAGTTTCTGCGAGCAGCTGATAGCTTTCAACAAGCTCCAGCTGTCGAGCAACTATTTCTGAACATCTTGGAAGGAGCTCAACTGGCTCCCCACCTGGAATTACAATGTACTCAATTGCCAGCCGGGCCTCCTGCATATGTAGAGAGTACAGTACAATTGTTAGGCAATGCTAGTTTAGAAGCTGCATTTTACATGAACTGGAGCAATACTAGATATAAGCAGACAGCACAATTCATATATCATCAATGTAAAAAATCTATTCCATTCTGGACATCGAACATGACAGTGGAATGAGTAAGATTAGCTGTGTAGTCAACATCTTATAGCAGATATAAGGGAAAAAACAAATGAGAACATATTGTTCAACCAGGAATAGAGAGGTATAACTTTGCACCTAACAACAGGAACTATTTGAAGAAAAGAGATTACCTCCAAAGCATCAATTTCCTCCAACGATGGTTTGCGTTTTGGAGCATCATCTTCAATCTCTATTTCTCCTTCCATAACCTTAGGGTGCTTACGTGATTGTTCGTTGTCCCTTCCAACTATCATTCTGACAGCCTTTACTATCTGAGCCATTGTATTACTCTGCCATTTACAACATAAAACATAAGTATGTTAATATAAGCACAATCAACACTAGATAGCACAAATGAGCAGGTGCTGCAATGACCTTAACGACAAATATGGGAAGCTTGTGGTATTTGGCAACATTGTGGATCCAAGGATTCTGCTTCATTTCAAAACTTGATGCAAGAATCACATCAGCTGCTCCAATGTCATCTGTTACATCTAGTTCATCATCGAATCCCATCACCGTTGCTACTTGCAATATATCAGCCTCTGAAATCTGGAAGCAGGAAAAAAATGACATGAACTATTTGTTTCTCTAGTAGATTAATTAGATACAAAAATAAAATACTGCAGCATAGTTAAATATATATCGGTATTAAAAACTAAGTGTTCTCTGCTATAAGCCTTATCATAAACAAGATCAGGAAAGGAGTTATAAGATTCATGAATGTAAACATTTTCCAAGGCCTACACCCATACCATGTAACATCAGCTCATATCTTAACAGAATTTAGCGTCGACAAGAAATGGTAATACCAACACCATTTTGTCTCCAAAAATACCTGGTATGTGTACACACGGACTGGAGACCTTCCAGACACCGATTTTTTGTCTTTTGTTTTCCTTGTGTAGACAAAATCATCATCGAATGTATCATGTGATGGAGTACTCTTGCTTTTTGTTTGCCTGATGGAAACAAAATCATCTCTGGAGTTGGCTTCCAATGACATTGTCTTGGAGATCATAAGTTTCTGATGTAGTGGCAATGGTTCTATTTCATATTCTTGGTCAGATATCACCATCGGTTTTTCTGATTCACTAGACTTATTGTGCATCTTGCGAGCTTCGAACTTTGGAGGCTTCCCTGCACCAGAAAGAATAAAATAAAAATTGAAGTACACAAAAGGAGGGCACAAAGAATTATAACTTCAGATATTCAGAAACCAGAAGATGTCAAAGGTTTCTTCTAATTCAAGCACCCACTCAGGAGAATCAAATGCCAAATAGATAAGCTCGTTACCTGCAAGAATAGCATCCACTGTAGTTTCTAGCTTGTGATGGACTCGACATTCTGTCTTCGATATCATCTCAACAGCGCATGAAAATGTTGGGGGCCCTTTTCTCTCGAGAATAGTTTTCTGGACTTTCCTCTTTTTCGCTTCCTCGTCGCCTAGAGTCACACTCTGCATAGAATATATTATTATTTTCAGTTTTTGACTAATGAAATAGTCCAATTAACTTTTAGGAACAGGAAAACATTACAAGCCTCCACACCTAAGATCTACTTACAATTTTGATACCTAAATTAATCCTTTTTGATAATCTAAAACTACAGTAAATTGTACCATGTCAAGGGCAACTAACTGACTGACCATTGCCTTTTAATGTACCATTACAAAGATAATAAAGTCATAATAACATACAAATCAAAAGGGTAAAAAGTAGATAGAGGGATAAAAATGCACCTCAATTCCACCAACAAGCATTTGCAGGCAAGGGTTTTTTATTATGCTTTCGATTGTCACCCCATGCGCAGTTCCAACCAGTTGAACACCTCTTTGTGCAATGGTGCTAGCTGCCATTGCTTCCAGTTCTGTACCGATTTCATCAATAACAATCACTTCTGGCATGTGGTTTTCAACAGCCTCAATCATTACCTATCAAGAATAGTATTAAAATTTGTCACTAGATTAACACTAGTGAAGTTATTAAAAAAATTGTTCCACAGAAGTCCTCAAGGAGTTGTGAATCATATCAAAGACTTTGAGAGCCTACGTTATGTTGCATGGTAACTTTGGGAACTTGCATTCTCCTAGCACGTCCAATGCCAGAATGAGGTACATCCCCATCACCTCCTATTTCATTAGATGTGTCCACTATGACCACACGTTTCTTAACCTCATCCGCCAAAATTCTAGCTATTTCCCTGTGTTATTCAAAGCATAGTCAGCATTGTGTTCCACCACTCATCAACTTATGTTCAACATTCTGAAGCATTCTTACAAATTAGTACATGAAGCGGCATCACAATGCAACAACTGTTTTTAAAAAAAAAAAATCAACACAAGGACTGCTGATGCGAAGGAGAAATGTGTGTGTAAGGTGATGTACCTAATCAAAGTAGTTTTCCCAACTCCAGGAGGACCAATGACCAATATTGAGCCACCGTTCACCACTAGATCACGGATCATCTCGGCACTGCCAGAAATAGCTCGGCCAACACGGCAAGTCAGGCCTATTATCTGCGCCTTCCGGTTCCTGATGGCGCTGATCCGGTGCAACGAGTGGTTGATCCCGGATCGGTTGTCCTCAGAGAAATCTCCTACCTGCAAACAAAGACCAAACTTCTCCAAATGAGCAAAACAAGAGCATCCAGGAACAGATCATAGTAGTTGGCCTGAAGCTATTAGTCATCATCCTGATAGGAGCCAAGTCAATTATGAGACAGCATGCGTCATGATCTAGATTTCGCCCCCTGGGGAACAGTTTGCAATTATCTGTGATCTACTACAGCCACTTCCTTTTAAAGATAATTTAGTTCATTTCGCGGTACATCAAGCAGAGCGTGGAGAAATAAATTAGTTCGTGCGACCTTGGACACGGCCTGGCGGAGATCATCGGCGGTGACGGGCTGATCAGAGATGACCCAGTCCCCCGACGGGAACCGGGCGATCGGGCGGCGGCCGAGGTCCATGACGACCTCCACGAGGTCCCGCACCTCCCGGTGCCGCGCCAGCCCGCGGCGCATCCTCGCCGGCACCACCTCCAGAAACGCCTCCAGCTCGCCCCGCGCCCCTGCAAGCGCCTCCGCCCCTCCATCAACCCCCACAGCGGGCGCCTGTACCGGCGCCGGTGCCGCGGCCGCGCCCCGCCATGGCGTGCACAGCCGGTCCCCGGACGGCCGGCGCACGGGCGGCTGCTGCGAGATCGCCCGGCGCGGGCCCCCGGCTGCGGCTCGCCGCCGCGTCGAGGCGCGGCAGGCGGGGCGGACTCGGAGCGGGGATGGGTTGAGCACCCTGAGCATGGCGCGCCTGCGAGCCCAGCAGCTGCTTGTCGAGTGGCGGGAAAGGGGAGCTGGCTAACAAGCTATAGCTTGCCTGGGGGAGCGGGAATGGCGCGCGTGAGTATATGTAGCTAGGCGGGATATTTCGTCGAACAGGTGGCGCGCGGGGGAGGGAGGTGGTGGGGAAGAAGAGGCATCGGAGGAAGGAAGATTCCGGGGGATACTGCGACCGCAGGGCCGGAGCAGAGTGTTTCCAATGGCGGGGACGTGAGGGACTCTTCTCGGCCGTTAGCCACCGCCTCGGCCTGGGTAGACATGGCCTATATGAGGACCACTCACTATTTTCCTCACCGTGACATCAAAGATTCAACATGTATGCCTCATCGGCTCACAAAAACAAATATTGCAATTGTCATGGAAATTTGCATTTCTCAAGAACACATGTTGATATAATAGTGAAATGTACCCTTATGTGACACTTCATTCAAACCAAGGAGCCTCTACATAACCTTGAACTGAGATGGTACATTCTCAATTTACATTGAGCATCCAAGTGTTAGTTTTTAACTAATATAATAGTTACATAATCTAGCTTCTTGTTTCGAGGTTCAATTAACAGAAAGAGTTAAGAGTGTAATGTCTTGTTAATATGGCAAATACATAAGCTACCATGTATGAATTAATTCACTGATATAGCTTGTGCCAACATAAAAAAGCCAAGGCTCCTTTGGTCCATACGCTGGGTGCACAAGAGACAGGTTGGGAAGGGGGTAGATGCTCGGGGACCTCCAAGCATCGCGTTCTGTGGATGAGAAAGCAGAGCGGTTGCTTTTGGGGATTGGTCTCTCTCCTCGCCTCTCACTTTCAGCTCCGGCCTCTTCTTCGTGCTTCCGTTTTGGTCCGCTTCAAGGTTCCATTTCCTGATTACTGTTCCACCGCCACACCTAACTCCCCAGTCACCAAGGCAAACTAGAGGCTCTCCTTCGGTGAGCAAGTCGCGTCATCCCTGCCCTGCTGGAAACTGCAGGAGCACAAGCACAATTATGTTAAAATATTTGAATTGTTGGATTTGTGATTAAATCCACGTTTGCTAAGTTAGTTGCTCTCCATATAAAAAGAGCACTACCAAACTGTTCAAAAAAAAAAACTCCACATCTCCTGTTGAAAAATCATTTCTCAAGTTTACACTGCGAGCCAAAATGGCTCAACTCCTGTTGAAAAAATCACTTCTCAAGTTTACACTACGAGCCTGGCTCAAAGGTAAGCTTCTCACGGCTCCTCCAATCATCTCTATATTGAATCCACACAAGCAGTTTTATCAAATATTTATTTCTAGAAAAACTTTTTCTTTAAAGAAGTTATTAAAAGAGTTAGAGATGGCAGCTGACATGTGGGCTCTTTAGCTCTAGTCCACGTTCAAATTTGAGGGTGAAATATTGTATGACATAACCATTTCTTATTGGCAGCGTCTTTGATTACATGAATTAAAACTGAATATTTGGTGAAACTAAATAACCAAATAGTTAGACATTTAGAAGATTCGTCGAAACAATTGGATCTACATAAATTGTGGATTGACAACATGGAAAACACTTTCTACACAATAGATATTGAACTGTGTACATGAACCTCCTTGCTAAAAAAGAAGAAGAAGAAACAAAGAAAAGAAGTGTGTGTGTGTTCACTGACCGATGGACAGCACTTTGGTCCCGTACGCGCAACTTCTTGTGTGCCATGTCGAGAATCTAGATGCACGAGTATTTCGACGCAATCAGCATTGCTGATGTGTTCTCCTTCTATTGGTTGCTCGCTGCCTTTTCACTGGACCGGGACCAATGGACGAGGCTAACAGAATGCTAAATCCATGACGTTGTGTTTATCAGTTGATGTGACTTCTTTGTGTCATGTTTGGAATCCTGCTTCGCCGCGACGAGAGCATTTGTGGACTGGAGTTTGTTGCAAGAAATGCAGTAAGTATATTTTTCTTAAGAGATTTGCTAATTTTCAACTATTTTGAGTCATTTGATTTAGATCCAATGGTTCATAATTATTAAATAAGAAAATCTTTAAAAAAATCAAAACACAAACTTACAAATCTTAGTTTTTCATGACCGTGCATAGTTTTTTAATGAAGTAATATGTGTTATTTTTGCATGATTGTGCATAGTTTTTCTTTTGAAATGATTGTGTAGAACGAAATAAAACCAGACCAGGACTCAGAGTCCCCATCCTGTTGGGTGGCTCTCTTGTCCTTCAAGCCTTTCTTCCCTTGTTAGAAGGTGGAGAGTGACTACTTGGTGGTGCAGCTATGAGGGGTGGTGTAGCAGTGCAAAGTCTGTTGTGGTGTAGGCAAGCATGTTATTCGGTGATGATGTCTTATCAATGATGAGCAGTCTTCTTCAACTAGTTTAGAACTGTGTCAGTCGGGTGTTGTTTCTGTTTTTAGTCTCTCTTTATTGTCTTTCATTTCTTGATGTATGTTGCCTCCACTTGTATATGCCCTTTATACTTTGGGTTTGCTGTTGTAATTCGATCTTGAGCCATTTCAGGCAAAATGGAATATCAGGTGGGGATCCCCCTCCCCCACGCCCGCCTTGACATTCAAACAAATAAAACTAGATCTGTTTTTTTTTTGTATGGACCTTTGCTTCCGTAGATGTTTGAGATATTTGTTACCTCAACTCCTATGCTTTTCTTCGACCTCATTCATTTGTTAACTTTCATGTCCTGTTTTGGAGGATTTTTTTATTAAATCTCTATATTCTTTTGAGGAGATTTCTTAGGTTTCATTTCGTTTATGCTTTCAAGCACAACAGTTCCGTTGAAGCTACTATGGGAATTAGATTAATGTAGCGAATATATGTGTTTGGAAGGGGAGTTGAGTCACGACAACAACATTTCATTACTGGAGTCAGTGAAGATTATGAAAATGATTGTTACTAATTCCAAACAAGGCTTCGTTTGAAATACAGGTACGAAAAACACAGGAACGGGAAAAAACACAGGAATGGAGAAGGTGAGAAACCTGCAGGAATAAAAAATAGAGGAAAGAAGATAGTTTAGCGTGTGGAATACAGGAAAGTGTTAGAATATTTAAATTAGCAAGGAGCTAGCCGTTGCACATATGCCATTTTAACATTGCACACATGATCGTTGGACACATGATCGTTGCACAACCTGCTAATGCACTCACCTTTTTGTTGCTATATAAGTCACAAAGATGCACACCATTCATTCCACATACAGCAACACACATAGCCATATTTCCCATTCTTGTTTATCCAGTTGCTTCTTTTGTCCACTGAGTAGTAGATACCAAATATTATTCATTCCTATGGATCCAAACTACCATCACAGATCAAAAAATGATGATGAATTCATTTTTTGCATACTGCCCACATTAGAGGAAGGTAGTTCTTCTCAAGCATCAGAAAAACAGCCAATACACACTTCTATTAGGAGTGGAGCCACATACATCCATGACTCTCTTACCGGCCATGAACTCGTATGCCAAACCAGATTTCATATGGAGAAGGATATTTTTCTAGCTCTGACTCAAAGATTGCGTCAAAGCAACCTTCTTGCTGATTCAAGGTCTCTGTGGAAGAGCAATTGGACATATTTCTATATGCAGTGTCCAAAAATGCAAGCAATGAACACTGCAAGATACTTTTCAGCATAGTAGAGAAATAATTTGTCATCACTTTCGAGCAGCTCTCAATGCTCTAACACAATTGACATGCAACTACATTCAGCCACCTTCTATACACCCACATAGTATCCTAAGACAACCAAAATTTTCTTCATACTTCCAGGTAATTCAAGTTTTTGTTTGCAACAATGATAGTTTGATACTAATTACATAAGAAATGAGCAGAATTGCATTGGCGCTATTGATGGTACTCGCATCCCTGTGACTGTTCCACTTGGACAAGAAGAACCATATAGGAACAGGAAACAAAGCCTCTCACAAAATGTCATGGTGGCATGTGACTTTGATCTCAAGTTTGTGCATGTGCATGCTGGATGGGAGGGGTCAGCTTCCGATGCAAGTATACCTGGCCAACGGGTCATGCCGGGCCGGCTTGACACGAGCCCGCAACGGGCCGTGCTGGTAGCTTAACGGGCCAGCACGACCCGGCATGGGAACGGGCCATGCCAGCATGACGAGCTTGTGGCCAAGCCCAAGCATGGCACAAACCATTTTAAATGGACCGGGCTGGCCTGTTGGCACGATAGGCCTTTCGTGTTGGGCCGGCCCAAGCACGGCCTACATTATTAGGAAGAAAACCCCACATTCATTTCAAAATTTAATGAAAAACTCACAAGTTCACAATTTGACCAGATTTTGTAAACTGAACAACTCACAAGTTCACAAATTGACAACTTAGCAAATAGCAACAAAATTTTTAGATGATCACAGATTCACACATAACTAAGAAATCACAAGTTCTTTCACAGTCATAGTTCAGAGATTCATAGTTCACAGATTCACACATAAGTAACATAACCCAAAATAGAGATCACCTAGCTTTATAAAGAGGCGAATATACATTACAAAAGTGGCTGCCTCATTAAAAACCTTTAGGTAAAACCTCATATCAACTACATGAGGATAAAACCCTAAAGGAAAAAAGAGTACAACCGTGCCTCTTTTAGTGATACTATCTTAGTCATCTGATCATCTCACCCTCCTCATCCTATTAATGGAAAATAGAGAGGAAAAAAGAGTAAAACAGATGCAAGTAAAAAGAGTAAAATAGATGCAATCCAAAAGTGAAACAGATGCAAGATAGTTAGAAATTGATGTTCACCTTCATTTGCAGCCGGTGCAACATGTAAGGATCATGACCATTGAGGTCACCCTAAGGTATGGAGTTTTGGTGATGCATGACAAACATGAAATGTGACTAATATCTACACGAGTGTTGTTCGTGTAGGAAACCCTTTCTATCTTATGATGATTGTCTACGGTGTCCTTGGCAATGGATGACAATGACCGCAAGCATGGAGGCTTGTAAACTTGATGGAGTCCAAGGGTTGATGGAGATGGATCAAAGTGGAGAACAAGCTACAGTACAAGTGTTTAGAACACTTGAGTAGTTGTTAGGGCTTTGAGTCCATAGGAAAAACCAGACTATCAAGGGGGTCTAGGTCATTCTCTTAGGTCATGTCTAGTCGGTGATGTGCAAGGTTGCTCGGTGAAATCACAGGCACTAGGTGATAGTGGAGAAGCCAAGGAGCTGTTCGGAGAAGCCGGGAAACCAAGTCAAGCGAGGACAACAAGTTTCAGCTTCTGGACGTAGTGACCGGATAGAGGGGTCAGAGGTGACCAGACTGTACGGTCACTATATGGAGTTTTTCAGGACTTAGCACGAGGAGCAAGGACTCTATCTGCAGGAGACTCCATACAGACCGGACGGTCCGGTCAGTAGGAGTGCAGGGATGACAGAGAGGATGCAGTTTGCGGACCTTTCTGGAATGGAGAGAGAAAGTGGACTGGACGGTCCGGTCCAATGACCGGACAGTCCGGTCAGTACAGGATCTTGCTTGGACAGGGAGTCGACAGCTGGAGAGAGCCGTTATAGAGTGACCGGACAGTTCGGTCAGGCAGTGACCGGACAGTCCGGTCAGTATGTCCAAAAAGGCAATTTCGAGGAACAACGGCTAGTTTGAGGTTGGAGGCCTATATAACTTCGTTACTGGGGTCTTGGAGACCTCTCTTGGCCAGAAGAATACCTGAGGATAATTGGTAAGGTCCAAGAGGAAAAAAGGAGAGCACTAGGAGAGGATATTGGATATCTTGAGAGTGCTAGTGAGAGTAATATGGAGTGATCTTGCACATCTAAGGCTAGGGTGTCATTGAGGGTGTGATCTAGGTTGTTACTCTTGGTCTATGGTGAGACCTAGACCGGTTAGGTGTCGGTGATCGAGCCTATCATGATTAGTTATGAAGGCCGTCACAAGTTTGTACACGGTTTGAGCCCGCCGTTGGAAGGGGCATCAATAGTGAGCGCTCGTGCCGGCTCGGAGAGTACGGCAAGTTCTCAAGGGAGGCGAGCTTGTGCTTTGTGCAGCGGTGACGCACACCGTGTCTTCACTCGAGGAGTGATTGCGGGCTCGTGGGCGAGAACTCCAATTGGTGGCGGGAGGGACCGGGACTCCGGCGGGAGTGGTCCAACAAGAAGTAGGGGAAGGCGCCATCCTTCTGAGACCTCGGGAAAAAAATCATGAGCCATCTCTTACTCTACTCCTTACTTTGATGCATTATCTTCTGCATTTACATACCGTGCTATTCATGCTTGTGTGCTTATCTTGCTCTAGTTGACTACCTTGTAGAATTGCATGAATAGGCTTCTTGCTTGCTAGTAGTGCTTGAGCTTCCGCATTTGATCACTAGCATATATAGTAGTTGTTTTGGATTGATTGCTATCCTTGTACGTGTGGTACTACTCATGCTTGTTTGCACTAGTTCCTTGTCTTGTAGAATTGCATGAGTAGGCTCCTTTGCTAGCTTGGTGTGTGCTTCTGCATTGTTTCTTTTCTAGATTGCATAGGAGTTGTATTGCCTTGTGTGATCCACTAGTATGCATAGGTTGTCTTTCTTTTTATAGGATTACCTTGTTAGTGTGATCACCACTAGAATTGTTATAGGAGTTGGTTGAGTGGTCGGTTTGAGAAATTGATGAAATTGGTACATAGTGGTAGTTCCCGATTCACCCCCCCCCCCTCTCGGTCACTATGATCCTTTCACAGCAGAATTGCCACCATCCAGATATAAGTTCGCCATCTTGTCCACAAGTCCTGCATTCTCCATGTTGTGTTGTTGTCGAGCATCACCTTCTTCTCAATCCTTTATGAGGGATAGAATCTCCACATGTTCTGATGTAAGGCATCGGCGATGATCATCAATCAACCTGCCACACAAAGAAAATGCAAACTCCGAAGAGATAGTGGAAACAGAAACAGTCATGATATCTTTAGCTAGAATTGAGAGAACATGATAGGTCCTTTTGTGATCTTCCCACCATCGAAGCAAATTAAAGGAGTCATCAAAATCAGAAATAGGATCACTGTCCAAATAAGATGCCAACTCAGAAATAGATGAAACAGGATTAGAAGGAGAAGCACATGCATATGCATCAGTATTACAAGCAGGAGTTGGTGGCCTACCAAAGATCTTATTCCATGAACATAATTTCTTACCTCCTCCATTGCTATCCGGTTGTGGCCTCTGCAACCTTATAGAACCAAACTTTGAATCATATTTATGAAACAATGTAGATAACTCAGATTTTACATGACTTTCATAAGCAGTGTGATCAAGAGTGTATAAATTTGATAGATAAGTAATTGCCTTCTTGAAACCAGACATCTTGCCTCTAGGATCTAAGATAAATGCAAAAGAGTACAGCAGAGGAATGTCACCCCAATACTTGAGATACTTATCTTTCATAGGAACAACAACATCTTGTAGCAAATCATCACTCTCATATTTGGTTAACTGCTCAGCAATCTCAATAAGTGCATGCATCATTAAAGGAAATGTTGGGTAATAGACACCAGAAAGTGAAATAGTACACTTGTAGAATAGTTCAAGAAATTTCAAGATTCTTTTAGCAACATACCAATGATTGTCTGTTAACAATGGTTCAACATCAGGCTTGTAATAAGTACGGATGAACACAAAAAAGGTGCCCTCATAGGGCACAAGATACTCAAGCATTAAATAAGTTGAATTCCATCTTACATCCATGTCCAAACCAAACTTGCGAGGATGAACCCCCATAGATAAGCAAAATGTCTTATAAGAAGCAATGCGTTGGTTAGATGAATTGAGAAATGAAATAGCAGTTCTAAAATCTTCAAGGTATGTCTTGATTCGTTTTAGTCCAGATTTGACAATAAGATTCACAATATGACATGCACAACGTTGATGCAACAAACCAGTACCAACATAGGATGAAATCAAAGGAGTCAAGTGAACAACAACCTTACTATTTGCAGAAGCATTGTCTAGTGTAATGCATAAAACTTTTGATATCATGCCATAATCAGAAATAACATGCATAATGCGCTCAGCTATATTGGGAACAATCAATCAACCTCATACCAACAATGCGTTTCTCCAACTCCCAACCATCAGTGACAAAATGAAATACAATACTAAGATAGTCCTCTTTTGCATTTCCAGACTATATATCAGAAGTTAAACAAACACAAGATGCTTGGTTCAATAAATCAATCACACTAGTTTTTTTTAACTAAAAATAATGCTCAAGGTCTCTAGTAGTTGCTTGCCTAGAAACATGTTTGTAATTAGGATTATGAGCAGCCCTAATGTAATCGTCCCATGTAGGTTGTTCACCAATATTTAAAGGCAGACCAAGTCTAGCAATCAATCGACAAAGCTCTGTCCTAGCAACTTCAGGACTGTAAATAAAACTTTGAACTTGACCATCAGCGCTAAAATGAAGTTGAGATTGAGATGATGAACCAGCAGCAAGAGCTTTCCTTTTGCATGATTTAACATGGCGAATCAAGTGACCAGTGCCGCCAGTAGAGCTAGCAGAGAGTGTAGATTTGCAGTACTTACAGCGAGCTCCACACCTGTTTCCTTACCATTGATGATTTTTTTCGATCTCATCCATGTCATTCCAGACATCAGACATCCTAGCCCTCATCTTCATCCTCTTGCCGGCGGCGGTGCTGGTCGTCAGGCTCGCATCGACGTCCACTGGAGTTGACGCAGAAGCGTCGAACAGAGCATCAGCGGCATCTGCAATGGCGGTGGCATCTTCTTCATCATCGCCATGCTCACCTTCGAGGCGGAGGTCGTCGTTGATGGAGCCTCCTTCGACCATCAGTGTCAACGAGCTCGAGGAAGCCGGATCTGCTACCCGCGGTAGATGAATCAGAGTCCAACACGATGAGCCTGGTGAAGGTCGTGGTTGGCGACGCTACCAGCCATGGAAGAGCGGCGAACTCCGATGAGAGGTGAGCCGAGATGGGGCCGGGTGACGGGGCGAGCTATGTCGAGGAGATCCGGTGGTGGAGGCGTGGAGCCGTGGAGGACAGGGAGGGCCGGAGGGGAGGGGAGGCGAGCCTAGGCGCGGGCGACTGTGAGTCAGCGAATGACGACTGGGTGGAGCGTGGAGCCACGGAGGCCGACGCGGTGGCGAGGCGAAGGCGATGCGCCGGTCGATACGGGAGTAGGCGATGCGCTGATGCAGGAGCCGGGAGCGGGAGGGACGAGGGAGTTGCGGCGCGGAGGCAGAGAGGGCGAGAGCGAGAGAGTGGCCGGCTAGGGTTTGGTAACCCGGGGGAGGGGTTTATATTAGGTAGGCCGACGGAGGGGTTAATGCGCCTAATGGGTCGTGCCCGTGCCGGGCCAGCCACCACGGGCTAAACGGACAGGCGATCAGGCCGATCGGGCCAATGCTAATGGGCCGTGCTCGGGCCAGTCCGATGGGCCTAAGGCCAGGCCCAAGCATGGCCCTTCATGGGCTTTGTGTCGGCATAGCCCGTTAGTGTTCGTGCCGGGCCATGCTTGGGTTAGGCCAAAAACACGGGCTTCGTGCCGGCCCATTTAGCCCGGCTCAAGTTGTTAGGTATAGATGCAAGGGCTCTCCAAGATGCACTAAACCATGGATTTAATGTGCCACCGGTAAATTTTATCTTGTAGATGCAGGTTATGCTAACACACCAGAATTTCTTGCTCCATATCGCGGAACAAGATATCATTTACAAGAACAGCTCAAAAATCACCAAATTACAAGGAATTGTTTAACCTTTGACATGCTCAACTACGAAATCATGTAGAGAGAATTATTGGTGTACTCAAGAAGAGGTATCCCATACTGAAAGCCGCTACATTATATGACGCTTGTGGAGTTGAAGTAGAAGGCCTGATATTTCTCGGTGGTACTGCTAGAAATTGTTCCGACACAACTGTTGCTTGATCAGTGGAATACAATTCTTGTGCTCCTTCTGACTCAAGAAATGCAGACTCATTTACTTGACTTGAGAACTGACTCAATTCATCAGTATGAAACCAGTTGGTTTCATCCCTGCTGCTCCCTTCTTCAATTTCAAAATTCAAGGATGATGCACATACAACAGGTATGGTAGGTGCTGATGAGTGGAACTGCAAATCTGAGACATGATATGGTGGTGAATATGATCCAGCAACTTGTACATATTGTTGGGCCTTATTTGTGTAATGATCCATGCCATGACAGCTTCTTCCTTCAGTATATCGCCCTGCGTAAATTAAATGATCAGTTACATTTACATGTTCAAAAATATGTGCAACTAAATAGAACTAGTTAAGCCCATAACCAGCCACTTACCATCATACAAGGCAAACAAATCATTATAGTACGAAAATGACTTGTCTCACCATCGAAAAAGGGATTCTTTGTTTCTGCACGATTCAAGTGATTGCCAAACTGAATCTGTTGCTGTTACCATATTTCTATCAGAATCCCAACCAAAACCACTTTATGCTAACAAATCTTTTACAACTCGTTACTCCTTTTTCATGTCTTGCTCCTTCTATTTTACATGAGCCACGAGCTGAACAATGTAGAAAATTTTTGATTGAATAGAGTTGTAATATCCTTCTAGGCCTCCTTGCTCCATGCATTGTTTGTCCAAAATTTTTGACACATCATGGTCTTTCAGTAGCCCAATAAGATAAACTATCCTTTGATGATTCCAGTTAGTTCTTGCAGCATTTTTTTCGTTCCTAATCACAAAAATATTTTTGTTTTATAATAATATAAACAAGATGATGCATACTCATAAAATAATTTTTTATGTATCTAATTACTTTTTTTGGATATCAATTGCTACAACTAGGGTTCAGCCCAGGAAGCGTTTTCTACTTTTCAATTTCATGCTTCCGTTGCTTTCAGTAATAAAAAACGGACAATCTCCAACTGAAAGAAAAATCTATTGCTATAGCTATCATCTATAGCTATGTGCACTGAACGAAGCTATCATCCAGCATGTAAATAATGAGAGGATGTAAACTGGAAGATTCCAATGCTTTGAACGAAGCAAGGACTCAAAACTGAATCTAAATGAGAAATAATCCAGATTGTAAATCCAATAGATTACCTGTATCTTGTGACATTTCTTCATCCGCTCCAGATTGACAACCAAGATCCGGTGTTGATGGAAAAGGGAAAGGGGAAGGAGGAGGCCGAATAGGAGGGGAGGGGAATTTCATGGAGCAAATGTGCTTCTTGGCCGATGATTCGCCATCTTTGCTTGATTCATGCCAAGTTTCTCTCTAGGTCTTGGCCATGGTGGGAAGGAGTGAGGAGTTGGAGAGAGAAAAGAGAGAGTGCGAGTGAGATTTCCCTTGGGTTGGAGTGGAGGATTCAGTTCTCGTGAAATATGCCAAGTCTGATTCCTTTTCGGTGGAAAGGAAGTTCCATTTTTCTTCATTCCAAAAGCCACGGTTCAATTCCTTTCCAGAGGAATAACTTCCTCGAAAATTCCTTTAGAAATCCCTTGTTCCAAACGAAGCCCAAATCTATGAACCTAAGAGGATTAGAGCACACCACGGAAGCCTAAGTGTCCGGTCCATGACCCTTTTTTCACTTCGTGATATACATTTAGATGCATGCACATGTCTCTCACTTCTACTAAACAAGCAAAAGTTATTAGAGAATAATTTATAGCATCCCCTTGTTAATGCACTCGAACAATTGTGTTTTTAGCTTTGAACATTGAAAGCAAAATTATAAACACATAGCATATATGAATAGTTTTGGTTCGATGACTTAGTCTGAACGAAAGATGGTGATCTAGTTTTTTAGATCTGTTAGGTTGTTGATCATGACTGATAAGAATGGACACAATATAGATGGAATATACCTTTAATATTAGATGAGATCATATGACGACTACCATTGATAAGCGGATTCTATCATGGTTTTTCTCACCCCACCCACCTACTCGCCTCTCTCTTGCTCTCTTCCGCGAGAGTGATGACAACTCTGACCATCGATATGTTGGTTGTTTATATAGTTAAATCTATTTGTTAATCTTTATATATTTTGCACTTGTGTTGTCAGATATAATTTACTTATGCGCATAATATAATCTTATATTTGAGTGATAGGATACAACATTTGAGCCAATAAAAAAAATCATCATACTGGCTTTACCCCGACTATTCTCCTCCTTCCTCTAGAGCATCTTATCAAATCCAAAGTCAACTGATAACTTATCATTCTGGAGCTGCCAGTGGATCACATACATGAACATCCATATCGAACTGCCCCCAATCATTAGACCCAAAACAGCTTTCGTACCATACCATAGTCGGCATCGGTAGACCGTAAACCCAAAACTTCAGATTTCATTCCCATTTGTGCCGATGTGCTTAGAAATGATCATAGTTCTGACTTTCCTGCAGCCTATTTCTCCTCCATCTCCCTTCAGTTATTAATGCAACTTATCAATACAAAAGTCAACTGATAATTTATGAATATAGGGGTTGCAATTTGCAGGTGGGGATCACATACATGAAACGGATGCCGAATTATGCCCAATCATTAGACCCAACAGCTTTAATACGATAGCGGGAGACAAAAAAAATGAGAACAAAATCCTAAGCTGGCGTTGACCAGAAGGAGGTCAGCGAATAACAAGAGGAATATCCGGTGGGGCCCGCCGCTATCCCCACCAAAGCACCATGATTTGGTCGTCGTTTTCGCCTCGTCTTCCCTTTCCTCTGCTCCGTCCGTTCCCCACCGCCGCTTCTCAAAACCGACGCGCCGCTCCCCTTTAAAACCCTCCCGAAAATTTGCTAAACCCGCGCAGTTGCAGGCAACCACCACAACCAGCATCCATGGCCAGCGACGGTGATGCTCCGGCGGCGGCGGGCGGCGGGAAGGTGGCGTGCGCGGCGTGGATCCGGCGCCGGGAGGAGAAGGGGGCGGCGCGCGTGTTCGCCGTGTACGGCCGGGCGGGTCCCAGCCCCGTGATTGAGGTGCTCGGCTTCGATTCCAAGGAGTGCTCCATCAATCCCGAGCCCCTGGTGCGGAAGCGGCCCACCTTGCTCCAGCTTGTTCTCCTTTTTGTTTAGCTTGCCGTGAATTTGACATGGGTGCCTTGCTGCGTTTTGGGTTTTGCGTTGCGTTGCAGGCGACGATCGCCCTCGGGGAGGGCATGTCTGACGCGCCGCGCGGCATTGCGGTGCACCCTGCCGGCGACGAGCTCGTCTGCGCCATGGCCAAGGGATGCAGGTGAGCGACTCTGCTTCTCCCTATCTGCTTGTTGCTGTTGTTGTGCAGGTGCTGGTGAAATTTCATGGCCCTCGTCAATGGTTTGGGAGGTTTTGAGCTGAATTGCTTGTTCCCGGCTCAGGAAGTTTCAATTTTACTTAATTTATGTTAACTTGGGTTGATCTGAGGTGTGATGTTGGGCAGTGGATCTGTCGAAGCTGCTTCCGTTACTCTGTACTCCCTCCATACTTCAAAAAGAAGTCGTTTAAGACATGATTTAGCATACCAATGACTCATTAATTAGAAGACTTTTCCTTCTCTATCTTTATTAAAGACGTTTTGGAACTAACCCAATCAACAATATGTGCTTTGCTGAGTGGTTGCTGCTATATAGCAAAAGTGCTCAACCTATGAGGTTCCTAGTTCAATTCCCTACAACTGCAATATTTTTTTGCTTATCGAGAAAACGACTTGCTTTTGTAAAATTAGCAATAGACCCAGAATGACTTCCTTTTGAAGTACGGAGCAGGGCCGTCTCCAAGTGTTGGAGGCCCCGGGGCGAAACCCAAAACGGGGCCTAAATTTGAAAAATTCACATAGCCAAAATATGAACTATATTACTTCAATACATGCTATTATTTCACAATAAATCTTTTAAGAGCATCATTTTGAGATATGAGCTGCTGCTTCTAAACTTTGTTTATTCTTACGCTTTTGAAAATCAGAACCATCCTTCCTATTCCTAGAATACATGATAATTTGTGATGGTTGATTCCTATTTGATAAACGGAACTATGAAACAATTTTTTTTAGATAATGACCTAAGACATTTTTTTTTCAAGTATGAGCAGGAGCACTGTTCTTTTAGGCGCTACATAGCTGGGCAGGGGCTAGCATTAGCAGGATTTAAAGAAACGAATACTACATGAAGAGCCCCCAATGCTGTAATTAAAACGAAAAGAACATGATTGCTTCATGTCCTCACGCGTGAGCCATGAGGTGAGCAAGCCCAAATGGCCAGGCCACAGCCACATGCTGCTCTGCTGCTAGGAACGAGCAGCACATGTGGTCTCCTCGAGTCGGCCCACTCGGGAATTAGGAACAAGCACGATTAGGAATGGAACCAAACTGCACTAGGCATGTCTCCACTGTTGAGCAATGTTGATCTAGACCTTTCTTTAGCAGGCCTACATCTATATGAATTGCAAATTGGGGGCCTCAGATTTTTGGGGGCCCTTGGCCGTCGCCCCACTTGGCCCTGCCCCGGGACGGACCTGTACGGAGGGAGTATATTCTAGATTATTTATGTTTGTATTGCTAATATTGGGCTCAGTATTCTTGGGAATAGGGAGGCTTAATGATGGCAATGTGTTGGGAATGTAGAGAATCTTCTCGTCATTTAGTATTTTTCTTGGCTAGTTATAGATGGATGGATGAGAGCTGCTGCATAACTTATAGTTTTGCAGAGTTTCATTAATATTGTTAGGCAGTATTTTTACTTGAATTGTAGAAGTATTATGGACAAAGTGATAGATTGCGTTGATCGAATGAAGTTAGACAATTTCGTTTGCAGAAGTTGAACAATTTGTTCGACATCAGAGAGCTAAGCTGATTACTATTTGGAGCACTAATTCTTATCCTCACCATTTCACACAACTGTTACAGAATCAACATTCCTTTTAACTTATAGTCTTTTGAGGCACTGTGGTTTCAAACAGTCAAAAGCCAACATACAGTGCTCCAATGCATCTAGTAAAGTATTTTGTACAATTTGTTGGTTTACTTCATTTGGGATTTAGAATTTTTTTTGAGGTAAAATTTGGGATTTAGAAGTTATGGAGATCTATCTGGTCTTTAGTGTCTAACAAAATGAATCCTGCTGGTAGTCTAATCACATAACAAATTCTTGACTGAATCTGCAAGAATAATGCCACCTCTGATTTTTAATTGATGATGTTAGGACAAAATTTTTAGTCAATCTTTGTACTAAAAAGTTGTCATAATTACATGAATTAAAATCTGGAGGGGGTATATTTTATTTCCTCCCACTAGTATAGTCAGTGCTATTTATATCCATAGACTCACGAGAGTATGGGATATGGGATCCTAATAGAATTTAAAGTAACCATGCAGCTTTAAAAATTTATAGCTATATACACGTGTTATCTAATTCCAATTAAGTTATTTTTTAGACCACAATAGTTTTTTAATTGACCACTGGCTAATTCAAAGCAGACTCAACTTCATTCATGAGCCATCATTAGTGAAAGAGAAACATAATTTGTTTTCACTTTTTTTTTGAGGGAAAATTTTGTTTTCACTGTTCTTGTTAATATTGTCGAGTAACCTTCTTCATTCTGCACCTACTTTGTTCCTTGTATTTTTAATTCAATGTTGAAACCTTCTCTCTGTATCGTCCCCTTTTATTTTATTTTTATATTTGCTATATGCTGTTATCTAGTCAAGTTCTTACATTG
The DNA here is from genome assembly GCA_032690845.1 of Eleusine coracana subsp. coracana. Taxonomy (NCBI): domain Eukaryota; kingdom Viridiplantae; phylum Streptophyta; class Magnoliopsida; order Poales; family Poaceae; genus Eleusine; species Eleusine coracana. The sequence continues at coordinate 7,457,517 of CM064430.1, forward strand.
TCTTTAAAAACTGTAGGTTATTCAAATTGATTTTTGAAGAGTTTACTGTCCGCATTATTCCAAGGGATGCCTCGCCTCTTGAATCTGTTGGACCACAGAAGTGTCTTGCATTCAGCACAGATGGCACCAAATTTGCCATTGGTGGGGAGGTATGGCTTTGGTTTTTTTTGAAACTCTTGTTCTAGGTTGATATATGTATGGCGTTGGAGGCAATGGCTAAGCTTAATTGGGGCCAGTAGGCCCCCCCCCCCCCCCCCCCCCCCTAAGCATCATCAAATTACCACCAAATAAAAAGTAAAAATGCTAGTGTTCATATTTATTTTTATCAAACTACACTGACCAGCCCCTCCTCATTTCCAATTGAAGCTTCGCCAGTGTTTTGAGAGATCAAGTTTTCCTCAGTGATCTGTCTCTTTCTTCCCCTCATTATATTGTTCTCTTGTCATTTACATACTTGATCCCTTTATATCCATTTTCTTGCTTTAGAAACCATTTTAGCGTAACTAAAAAAAGAAACATTTTGTCACACTATTTCCTGTAGCTGGTCTACTTGTTTACTATTCCTGCTATCCAGTCAGACTCTTTGGTTTTGTACCAATACTGTTTTAGATGAATCTGATACCTTCTCACTACTTTAATTCTTGTCTTCTTGATTTCCTGTTCTTTTTACCACTGTAGGATGGACATCTCAGAATATTTCACTGGCCAAGCATGAATGTGCTATTGGATGAACCTAAGGCCCACAGATCCTTTCTGGACATGGATATCAGGTTGCAACAATTTTAAAGGACTACTTTCTGTTTCATTGCTTGTTTCCTAAAAAAAATGCTAAAACATATCGTCATTAGATTAACTAAATCTTTGTTGATCATACTAACTAGAAGCATCACTGCCTTCCAAAAGGAACCAAGAATATTGACCACTGACATACAAACGTACTAATATTAATTTCAAACCTGCATCGCAAGCATTATGATGTGGTACCAATTTCTTTATTCAGTATCAACTGATATAACATTGGTGCATTTTCTCTTTTAGCTTAGACTCAGAGTTTTTAGTCTCAACATCCCTTGATGGATCTGCAAGAATATGGAAGATTGATGAAGGTGTGCCACTGGTTAATTTGACTCGGTACCCGGTATGCCTTGATAATTTCTGCAATTTATATTTCCATGTGGAGATAGTTGAATTTTTTACTCTTGTACCTTTTTCTCCGTTTGCAATTACAGGATGAGAAGATTGAGTGTTGCCGCTTTTCCAGGGATGGCATGAAACCATTCCTGTTCTGTACTGTTGCTAAAGGTATGCTTTCTATGATTCTATTGAACCTTATGTGAGTGTGGACAACTTAGATTTTTACTAGATTTATATTCATCATTGGTACAGGTACCACAGTAACAACTGTGGTATGGGACATAAGTGACTGGAAGAGAATAGGGTACAAAAGACTTCTGGGGAAGCCTATATCTACACTTTCAGTTAGCTTGGACGGGAAGTATCTGGCATTGTGAGTAGATAAAAGTTCTACTTCTATTATACTGTGCTGCAGTTGTAGGATTCCATTAGTATTTCTGTGTTTCTTCGTTACCTTCCCCCCAAAAGGGACTTATCTTTCTGCATCATTCTGCTTCCATTTATAACTGAACATGTGTTACACTTCGAATATGACATGTTCACACAGTACCTGTGCCCTATAACAAGCTAAGCTCTATGGACTATGGTTAGGGTAGTTTGCTGTGTAGTTCTGAAAATTATAAAAGAAGTATGGCTTTGTTTCAGATATAAGTATGTCAGTTGTGAATAATGTTTTATTTGTTAATGGGGGTGCTCTTACAATAGTACGACCATGGAGAGTGTCATTTGTTCCGAGTCACTTGGCAGTTATGATCCAAAAACCTTCTTCATAACAACAGACACTTAGACAGTGTCATTTAGTCATTTACATCCATGCACCATCTTCCAGAATTCATTTCTTGTATAGCATTATTGATGTGGGTCTGCGTATTACTTTCAGAGGAAGCCATGATGGTGACTTCTGTGCAATTGATGTAAAGAAAATGGAAGTTTCTCACTGGAGCAAGAAGGTTCATCTTGGTTCCCCAATCTCCTCCATTGAATTTTGTCCCACTGAAAGGTAACCTGAGCCCATTACTATCTGGATTAATACGTTATAGGATATTTTTATTTTGGAAATATCAGATGCACATCTGCAGAAATCATTGACGACCATAGGATCTGATACCAGTGGCCTAAAATATTGGAATTTGGAAAATCTCTTCCATGATTTTAGCAACCATAAATCCAGAGGGTGTTTCCAAATATATCTATGAACATCCAACAATTTGGTGCTAAGTAGTTTAGCTTGCACAGAGCACCTTGCCCTGAAAAATTATTGCAACATAGTATGACAATCTGTTGCTTGGTTGGGCAAGTGTATTTTCAATTTCCTGACGCATTAAATGGACTTTCTGCATCCAAATCTTGAAACTTCTTCAAACATGTCATTAGTCATCAGTGCTGATTATTTCAGAGCCTCTCCCGAGACACATTAAATGGACTTTCTGCACCCAAATCTTTAAATTTTTTTGAACATATTATCAGTCGTCATTACTGAATATTGCAGGGCCGTTATCTCCACATCACGTCAATGGGGAGCAGAGCTCACAAAACTGAATGTTCCAGCTGACTGGAAAGGTACAGTACCTGTCTCAGCAAATGGTCTTTGGCCCTACTGTGCTGTGCTGCGATACACTGATGAACCTGTCTCTATTCATGTTTCTCTTCTCTGGCAGAATGGCAACTCTGGCTCGTACTCCTAGCGCTCTTCCTGGCATCTGCTGTCCTGTTCTATATCTTCTATGAGCACTCAGATTCGTTTTGGAAGTTGCCCACAGGGCAGCACCAGGCAGCCAAGCCATGGAGCTGCTGAAGGAGTCTCCCCCTGTCCCAGAGGACCAGACCCCTTGGTGATGTTACGACATGTTGCATCATGATTCGTCCACAACAATTCCATTTCAAAGCTGTCCACTGCTTTTTATTTCATTGCAAAAGGGGTTCGTTTTGTTCTCCCCCACGTATGGTCGATGTTGTGTTGTGCGTCGCTCCAGTTGTCCACTGATCTGAGCTATTTAGTTTTGAACCACGGTCGGTGCTAGTCAAGAAACTCAAGGATAGATGTGGATTGGGAATTTATGTATATGGAAGTATGGAACGCACGATGTATTCTGGATTCGGATGTTACCAGCAAGAGCTGATTGTTCTCCAGTGATGAGTGTGTTCGTTTCTTGGGGTCTAAATTTTAGTGGGGTTACATCAATCATTAAAATATTATATATGATTATTAAATATATATTAAATATAAAACTAATTATAGAATTGAATGTATATCAGTGTGACAAATTTATTAAGCTTAATTAAGTCATCATTAAGAGATATTTACTATAACGTCATATTATCTAATTATGACCTAATTAGTCTTAATAGATTTGTCTCGTTATTTAGAGGAAGGGTTATGAATTGGGTTTTGTCAATAATCTATATTTAATACTCATAATTAATATCACAATATTCGATAGGACAAGTCTAAAAATCAGAGGGGTGAAAACGAACACACTCTAAAACAATTGTAATCGATGAAACCTCTTCCGCTTTTATGGTTTTTGTGAAAACTGGAAAAAAAAAACTGATCAGTTTGCTCCAAATATTCAGAACTCAAATTTGGAAAAAATTGATGATATCAAAACGAAGTAAACTGACCGGTTTGATGGCTAGCTGCTTACTTTTCATGGTAAGCGGAGTATCGAACAGTTTTCACCAGCTAACCGCTTTGTTGGAGTGGTTCTTTGTAACAATTCTTTTCAAAATTTCAAAATTTTGGATGTTATTTGATTGGAAACTAATGATGAAATTGGACCAGACTGCTTTCGTCAAAAACTACTGTTTTTTTCTTCATTTTTCTTAACCATGCTCCTTCTCCCTTTTTTTTGTTGCGCCAATAATATGAATCCACGTGTGAGATCCAACTTAATCATGTATTATAATTCACCTCAGTTTAAAAAGTACTCATTTGGTCTAAGAATATAGATAGCTGATTTGTCTAATTCAAATTATTCACTTTAACTATCCATAACATGTTTTTTAAGGCACTTGCTAATTTTCAGCTGTCTGAAAGTTTGCATAATTTTTAGTCACATTTTTGAGTCATTAGATCTAGATCCAATAGTTTATAATTATTATATAAATAATTTTAAAAAAGAAAAATTAAAATATAAAGTAGCACACTATTGATTGAAACTTTTTAGCTGATTAAAAAATCTCTACAATCTATCAATTGAGGTACGATCATCTATTTTGTGTCCACAAAGTTAGAGATTGAATTCAAATCGGTTTCGTATCTTCTATATCAAGTACCAAATTTCAAAAATCATAACTGACACGTCCGGTGCTCAAATGAGGCAAACTCGGACTCTATCTCGTAGCTCTCGAAAAGTTCTATAACTTTGGTATTCAATAGAAGTCTAGATCCCACAGTTTTGATTTCTAAATATGTGATGCAAAAATTTTTATTTTGATTCGAACTCCTCTGCGTAGGTCTCTATGCGGGACCCATATCTCCTAGCTCCATAGTCCAAATAATATGATCCATATATGTTTCGAAAAGGTCTCAATGAGATCTACAATTTTTGTGTTTTAAATTTTTCTATTAGAGTAAGTATTCAATTTCAAAATCGCGTTGTAATGTAGTGTTATTTCTGAACTCTGTGAATTAATTTTTCCTTCCGGATGAAGTTTCTAGAATATGTTAAAAAATGGTGATAAAATTGTTACTTTTGACATATAAAATAATATACTAAGAAGCATCAACAGTAATACAAATATAATCTTTCATGTAAAAAATATTAATAATATTGTATATATCTAATACTTATATTTTGTAAATAATTTATATTTAAATTATAAAGAGTATTTTTCAACAACTTATTAATTGAGGTGAGGTTGTCTAGACCACTTTTTTCGCATGCAGATGTGTCTGTAACGTTGTCGTATTCAGTTTGTATCCTACAATGATTCACCAATCAGTTTGAATCGTTTTTGAATTATTTTCTAATCCTTTGTTGAATTGGACTTTAATTTTAATTTGATATTTCATACTAACAATAATTAATCATCTATTGCTTTAATATCATATTTTGGATGAAAACTAATAACAAGATCTTAATAATAAGAGTCTGTTTGGTAGAGATTTAGCAAAAACAGGTTATGGGCATGTGCTACATTGCTTATACTGTAGATAAAGTAAGGTGAGTGGTTATAAGTTGGAAATACCCGCTTGACCGACTTGTGCGAAAACAACTTCTAGCTACAGTTATTTTTTTGTTATAACAATATCCAAATAGTGTCATAAGCGGTTGCATAAGCTCTTGTATAATCTGTATCAAACAGACCCTAACTCACTCCAAATTATTATAATAAATATTTTTTAAAAAACTCAAAAAGTAAAGTAAAATAAAAATAGAGCAAATTCTCAAGTCAAAAAAATTTTGATTAATTAAAAATATTTTACAGTAAAAAAAATATTATAACCATAAATTTTTTTAACAAAGACTCATGACAACGCATGAGTATTTTACTAATTTGATCTTCATTCTTCAGCGTTGGGACCGGCAGCTGATATCGTATCACATGGATAGTAAGGGACTGTATCATCATCGCGGCACTATAGAACGTGACCATGTATGCTTTGCTCCTTACGTTCCATGTTTCGTGGACTTTTTGTGCAATTAGGTATAGTACTTCTATGTCATTTGTATTCCTGGAAGCAAAATATTGTGTGCTAGTCAGTTGAGATGTTAAACATGCTTGTAAGTTGCAAGCTACCTCTTCATGTGTGAAACTATGTTCTGTCAGAGTATGTTTATCATGATGTCCAACCATTTCTTTTGTGTCATTGAAGTCTCAGTGCTGCTACCTCTGATATTTCAACAATCTTGTATGTCAGATCTTTTTTCCTTAGTCTTTCATGTTACTAGAGAAGGATTAATTACTTACCATTCATTTTTATGTGATATATATTCTTTTTTGTACCGAATTAGTAAATGTGGCATGCATACAAATAGTTTGCTAACAATATGCTACATGCATGGCGTTGCAAGTTTCAATCTGAAAGATCTGCTGTGGGCTCCAAATCTGCATACATTTTTTTTGAGGCCCCAATCTGCTTGATTACATGGAATGTGTAGTTTGATAAATTTTCTAACAAAGTAACTTGTGAAGAGGAAGCTTTGTATAGATGCTTATAAATTGTGTTGTGCATGACTGTATTACATTTTTCTATAGCCATGTATTTTTTCTACATAGCTTACTATTATACTTCAGAGGTGTTGCTACTGTAATTCAAGAAATAGAAGAAATATATCGTACTTCTGTAAACTCTAAACGGTGTATCTCCTTGACTATATTTGTTTTGTTCCTTATGTTCAAGTCACTTGTATTCCTAAAAGAAAAATATTGCAAACTGCTAGTTGAGATTTCAAACATGCTTATAAGTTGTGAAAGAAATGTTATCTCAGGAGAAGCGGTTCCTCATGATGCATGTCTTACCATGTTCATTTTTGTGACTTTGACGTTCGAAATGATTCCTATGGTCTTTCCATAAACTTGTATATAAGATGGTTTCTTCTTTGCCTTTGATAAAACAGTAATTACTAAGTATGTATATGTATTTCCCTTTTCTTTTCTAGTATAGATTTTATATAATTTTATTTATATCAAGTAATTAATGTAGCTTCCAGATAATTTGCAAAAAAATAAAATCCATGGTATTGCAAGTTCAGATTTCTTTTCTTAACTAGATGACATCTGTAGTTTTGAGGACACTTCTTTTTCAATATATGAACAATTGTGAGTAACTTGTGAAGGGGAAACTTTGGATAGATCAGAGTGTGCTCAGAGATATTTATTAACGGTATTGTTCAGATGATTGTATTATGTTTAGCTATAGCCCGCAGACAATTGTTCTTTTTTGAGGAAATCAATAGGTGAGTTAGTACTTTTGCATACTTAATTTACGTTAATACTGCAATGAAGTTTCAACTGTTATTCAAACAGCAAAGAAATCATTAGTTACTTATGTAACTCCAAACAGTGCATCTCCTTAAGATAAAGTTGTATCATGAAGCAATTAGAGAGACTCTGGACCTTGTGTTGTTGCGATTGTTAGAGATATACCTTATACATAAGTTGTCTACAGTGTTTGTAATCTAGACGGATTCTAGATTAGAGATAGAATACGATGAGACTTGGTTGTCAAGCAATGTAAGAGTCCTAACTTGTAAGCTATGTTGGCAGGCTATTTGCCAGCCTATATTAACATGAAGGGCGCGTGCGGACGAGGCACCGCTTCAACCATCGAGTTTTACATGGTATCAGAGCCATCTTCCTCTCAGATCGCGTCTAGCTTCTCTATTCTTTTTTTTTTCATGGCGTCAAGCTCTTCAAGCTCGTCTGCACACGCCCCGGTGATTGGCTTGATCCCGGTTGCCGAGAAACTCACCCACGCAAACCACATCATGTGGAAGGCGCAGGTCTTGGCCACTCTGCGAGGAGCGCAGTTGGCGGACTTCCTGAAGTCTTCTATCTCTCCTCCGTCCAAGACTATGTTGGTTCCCAAGCCAGAGGAGAACAACAAGCTCGAGACGAAGGAAGTTCCAAACCCAGCGTATGCGACATGGTGCGCCCAGGAGCAGCAGGTTCTCAGCTACCTGTTTGCGTCTGTGGGCAAGGAAGTTTTGATCCAAGTCGCTAGTCTTGCTTCCGCTACGGAGGTTTGGAAGTATATCGAGGATATATTTGCCTCGTAATCTCGTGCCAGGGTAATCAATACCCGTATGGCACTCGCCATGACTCAGAAGGGGTTGTCTACGGTGGCGGAATACTACGGCAAGATGAAGATGTTGGCCGATGAGATGGCAGCGGCTGGCAAGCAGTTGGATGACGAAGAGCTTTGCTCGTACATCCTGGCCGGCTTAGACTATGAATACAATCCAGTGGTCATGTCCATCGCAGCCAGAGTCGATCCAATCTCTATTAATGAACTCTATGGCCAGCTGCTTGCGTTTGAGACACGAATTGATCCTCAGGGAGGCTCTAGCTCCCAATCCTCAGCCAATGCTGCTGTGCGCCGTGGCCACGGTGGCCGTGGTGGCTATGGTGGCCGCAACCAGCAGCACGTGCAAGATGGCCGCAAGCAGCAGAACATGCAAGGTGGTCGTGGTAACTCTGGAGGTAGCTACAACAGGCAGCGCTATGGTGGCAACAATGGTTCGTGCAAGGGCAAGCCTAAGTGCCAATTGTGCGGGCGCGTTGGACATACAGTGATCAAGTGTTACAAGCGGTTTGACGCCTGGTACACTGGACCTGAGGAGAGGAGTGCTGGCGCTGCTACGTCATCCTATGGCGTCGACACAAATTGGTATACTGATTCGGAGGCGACGGATCACATTACCGGTGATCTTGAGAAGATCACGATGAGGGATAAGTACAATGGTGGAGATCAAGTCCATACGGCCAGCGGCTCAGGTATGGTTATTAAGCATGTTGGTCATACTATTGTTCGTTCCCCCCTTCGTGATTTTCATCTTAATCAAATTCTCCATGTTCCCCAAGCAAGCAAAAGTCTAGTTTCTATCAATCGCTTTGCTACAGATAATCATGTCTTTTTTGAGCTTCACCCTAATTTCTTTTGCATAAAGGATCTAGACTCGAAGAAGACTCTTCTTCAAGGCAAGGCTAGTGGCAGTCTCTATCCCCTCCCGTGGACCTCTTTGGATAAACAAGTTTTTAGTGTGGTCAAGCCCTCTCCTACAAGATGGCATAGTCGTTTGGGTCATCCTTCCTCGTCAATTGTCAGATTTGTGCTTAGCAAAAATAGTTTGCCTGTTTCTTGTGATTCGTCTTTAGATTCAATATGTGATGCTTGTCAACAAGCAAAGAGTCATCAATTACCTTACCCCAAGTCATCTAGTGTCTCTAAGTATCCTTTAGAACTTATCTATTCTGATGTATGGGGTCCTGCTTGTGAGTCCATTAGGAGAAATAAATATTATGTTAGCTTCATTGATGACTACAATAAATTTACTTGGATTTATCTACTTAAACATAAATCTGAGGTGTTTCAGAAATTTCATGACTTCCAAAATCTTGTTGAAAGATTATTTAGGAGGAAAATTATTGCCATGCAAACCGATTGGGGAGGTGAATACCAATGGTTGAATTCTTTCTTTCAAAAAGTGGGCATCTCTCATCATGTTTCTTGTCCTCATGCTCACCAACAAAATGGTTCTGCTGAACGCAAACACCGTCATATTGTAGAAGTAGGATTATCTCTTTTGGCACATGCTAGCATGCCTCTTAAGTTTTGGGATGAAGCTTTTCTTGCAGCTACTTATTTGATAAATAGACTTCCTAGCAAAATCATCGATTTATCAACTCCGTTGCAACTTCTTTTCAAAGAGACACCTAATTATACATCTCTTCGCACTTTTGGATGCGCTTGTTGGTCCAATCTTCGTCCTTTCAATAAACACAAGCTTCAATTTCGCTCAAAGCAATGTGTTTTCTTGGGATATAGTAATTTTCATAAAGGATTCAAATGTCTAGATGTTGCTGCAGGACGTGTTTACATATCACGTGATGTAGTATTCGACGAATCTGTATATCCCTTTGCTGCACTTAATCCTAATGCCGGTGTTAGGCTTCAGAGTGAAATCCTTCTTTTACTAGAAAATCTTCAAGGTTCTTCCTCTCTTGTTTCAGGGGGTGAACTATTAGTAGCTCAAGATGCTAATAACCTTCCTGCCTCGGCTAATTATCCTATTAATTTTACTAATGAGATTTTTGGAGAAAGTGATGCTGGCAGACCTCTACAAGAGAGAGAACACGAAGAAGGCCAACAGCCACTGCATGGCGTGCAAGCCTCCCAGGGCGAATCAGCTGAAGGCATGTCTGGCGAGGCAACACCGTCCTTGCCCTGTTTACCTCGTATGCAGAATGACGAGCCTACAACACCTGGTCGTTCTCCCCAACAGGCTGGTGACACGACAGTCGCTGGGTCGCCTGCACGGCACCGTGCGCCCCTGTCTGATGTCGTGAGGTCATCTACGGCAGGAGAAGTTGTGTCATCTATGGTTACTGTACCTAATCCCCTCCATGTTGCTGCTGCTCCAGTGCCAAATAGACCTACCACTCGGCTACAACAGTGCATCAGGAAGCCAAAGATGTATACAGATGGTACAGTACAGTATGCCTATTTTACTGACACTGGTGAGCCTCATAATTATCTAGAAGCTTTAGAAAATGATAATTGGAGACAAGCAATGGATGATGAATATAGCACGCTCATGGAAATAAGATTTGGCATTTAGTTCCATATAAGAAGGGTATAAATATTATTGACTGCAAATGGGTGTACAAAATTAAGAGAAAGGCAGATGGGACCTTGGATAGATATAAGGCGAGGTTGGTTGCTAAAGGTTTTAAGCAACGATATGGGATTGACTATGAGGATACTTTTAGTCCTATAGTTAAAGCTGCCACTATTCGTCTTATTTTATCTATTACAATATCAAAGGGATAGAACCTTTGACAGTTAGATGTGCAGGATACGTTTTTTCATGGTGTTCTAGATGAAGAAGTCTACATGAGACAACCTCCTGGGTATGAAAGCAAGAGTACACCAAAATATATTTGTAAGTTGAATAAACCTCTTTATGGTCTTAAACAGGCGCCAAGAGCCTGGTATTCTAGGCTCAGCTCAAGGTTGCAAGCACTTGGTTTTACTCCTTCCAAAGCAGATACATCTTTATTCTTTTATAGTAAAGGAGGTGTTACAGTATTTGGTCTTGTATATGTGGATGATATTATTGTTGCTAGCTTTTCTTCAGATGTCACTAGTGCATTGCTAAAGAATCTTAAAAAGGATTTTGCTCTCAAGGATCTTGGAGAGTTGCATTACTTTCTTGGCATTGAAGTAAAAAAGATAAACAATGGAATTCTTTTGTCACAAGAGAAGTATGCAACAGAATTATTGAAGAGAGTCAACATGAGTCTGTGTAAGCCTTCTAATACACCACTTTCGGTTACAGAAAAATTAAGTGTTTTTTATGGAGAATTGCTAGGGCCAGAGGATTCTACCAAATATAGAAGCATTGTTGGTGCTCTTCAATATTTAACTTTGACTCGTCCTGATATTTCTTTCTCTACTAATAAAGTGTGTCAGTATTTGCATTCTCCTACCGTTTCACACTTGACTGCTGTTAAGAGAATTCTGAGATATATTAAAGGGACAGTTGATGTTGGATTGAAAATTACTAGATCAGATTCTATGCTTGTTAGTGCCTTTTTGGATACAGATTGGGCTGGTTGTTCAGATGATAGTAGATTAACTAGTGGCTTTGCAGTATTTTTAGGCTCAAATCTTATATCTTGGTGTGCACGAAAACAAGCTATAGTCTCAAGATCTAGTACAGAAGCTGAATATAAGGCACTTGCTAATGCTACAGCCGAGTTGATATGGGTACAAAGTTTACTCAAGGAAATTCATATTGTTCATCCTCCTGCTGCTTGATTTTGGTGTGATAATCTTGGAGCTACTTATTTGTCTGTTAATCCTGTGTTTCATGCAAGAACAAAACATATAGAGGTTGACTATCATTTTGTTCGAGAAAGGGTGGCGAGCAAGTTATTGGAGGTTTGGTTTATCCCTTCTAGAGATCAAGTCGCTGATGGTTTTACAAAGCCTCTTCCTGTTCAGCGGTTACTTGAGTTTAGACACTATCTCAACCTTAGTCGGTTGTGATCGAGGGGGAGTGTTAGAGATATACCTTGTACATAAGTTGTGTACAATGTTTGTAATCTAGACGGATTCTAGATTAGAGATAGCATACGTGAGACTTGGTTGTCAAGCAATGTAAGAGTCCTAACTTATAAGCTACGTTAGGCTATTTGCCAGCCTATATTAACATGAAGGACGCGTGCGGACGAGGCACCACTTCAACCATCGAGTTTTACAGCGATGAAGATAACATCAGATTCAGTGACTGGAAGTCAAATTCATAGCCATTAAAGTACATTTGGTGCTACTTTGCAGATAAATTGGAGAAACTTTTCATCTAGTAAACATATTAATTCTTCATCTCAGTTATGGATTAGAAAGGTCTATTCCTGTATAGACATGCAAGTTTCTGAGATTTTAAGTTTCCAAAAATATCTTAATTCACCTATTTTTTTCTGACATGCTGCTTCAGTGTTTCTCACTCAGGAACTGAGCTTAGTTCAGTTAATAGGGTAATAAGCGCGGGTGCAGGTTTGCCTTTTTTTTCAGTTCTTCTTTGTTACCTTACTCTTTGAACAGTTTAGCTGATTATTAGTATGATTCTGCTTCCGTGCATATTTCATTGTATACTCTCTAGTAAATAAACTGACCTGATAGCCATTTTCTACTAAAGCATTCTATTTAAGCTAATCTCATTGGTAATGGTAAGAGAAATAGGTTAGTATGTTGCATAACTCTGAGAACTCATAAATCTCACAGCTCCCCCCCCCCCCCCCCCCCCCCCCCCCCCCCCCGCCCCGGTTGGTGAGTAGTGGCCTGGGGGATGGTTATGCTAGTGCAAGTGCAACATTCATGAGAAATTAACCATGGTGGAAGTCTTTTTATTCGTGGATTGTGATCCTCAACCTATCCAATTTGCCCTATGCACCAATTCATGATTCACTAATCTTTGCACTCATTGACATCTTTGCACTGTCTTTGAAACTTCGTTTCCTTGCTTGTATATCATGATTCCCATGGATCTGCACTTTTTTCTATAGGAAGCCATGAGGTGACTTCTGTGCTGTTGTTACAAAGAAATTCAAGTTTGTCACGAGCAAGAAGGTTCTTCTAGGTTCTTTGATCACTAATGAATTCTGTCCTATCAAAAGGTTACTGGGATTTGTTGTTGTTCTATGGATGGGAAGTTGACCGGCCGGGTATCTATTTTTTTTTTGCCTATGCCCTTATTTTACAGGGAAAATTAGGAATTCTTATGTTGTTTAGCAATTGGACTATAGCTTTGGACACCTTGCCGTGAGCAGACTGCAACATAATATAGCTCTCTTGCTCGATTGGGGTTTGGCAGGTGGACTATCTATTTCCTGATATTTCTTGGCTTCATTTGCCGTGTCTAAAATATTAGAACCCATACTTCATTCCTATTGATATAGTGATATGGTGATATCTCAATACTGAAGAGGAAAGATGTACTATTCTTATAATAACTAGAAGCTATGGCGCGCCGCTGGCACGCCTGCTTCTTTGGTCACTAAGTGATTTTTTTAGTTTAGATGCAATTTTATTTATCATGTTTTACATATTAGTATTTTTTATTTATGTAAAATCTTTTAGTGAGTAATGACTTTTCTTAGGTACAGGAACAGCTAGTTGCACAAAATATTACATTTTCTGTTGGACATTTAGTTTCTTTGACTAACTGAGGAATATCTTGAACAACTTGTAAAGTAACCCATACTTATCTTGAACAGCTTGTAAACCAACCCATACTTTTAATTATTCTCAAGCTGAGCAACGATGACAAATATATTAAGGAGATGACAATAGAATAACATTATATTTCCACAAATAATCAAATAATGCTAAATATACATCATGTTAACTATTAGTTTCAATAACTCAGATATATTCAAAGTTACTGTGTGCAATATATATAAGTTGCACATCATGTATGAACATTGTGCGTAGTTACTTCTAGAACATTCTCTAAAAACTATTTCAAACTCTTAAAGTAGGGGTTACAGGTCACTAACCAAGGGGGGGGGGGATTTAGGACAAGATTAGTAACACTGGCTTATCTTAGACAAACATTCATTTAGGTATCAACACAAAGCTTAACCGCGATTTGATTGTGGACTAGCTAGGTGAGCTTTGATAGATGTTCCCAGCCAACCCTTGTTCTTGTCATGTGTCAGGACATCCGTGAAGACTTGGCCTTACCATTGACCGATTGAGGCTTGACAAGAACCCAGATGTGGTGCAAGAGGAACATTTCCAATAGAATTTATAGTAAGCAAAAATCAAAGGAGCAAGGTGCTGTGTGGAGCTCACACGATATCCAACTGGAGAGTTAGTATTTGCACCCCATGAGATCACTTATGCCTCGCAGTCTAACATTATAGCCTTATTACCGAATCATATTAATGAACAAAGGCAAGACACGAATGAAGTTGTATTCAGACTTCCGCATAATATTTTCATACGACAATAAATATATATTGACATTGTTTGTGCACTATATATTGCCTCAAAAATTTCATAGTGCACAAGGCCATGCATATATATGTGCACAAATATATGTTTTCTCACCAATATTCCAAAAATATTTAGAGCAACCCACCATATATTACCACACATGTGCATGGAGGAGCACTAAAACTGATTGCCGTTTCTTATTTTGGTATTTCTTCTCGCTAAGTAAATAGAATATGATGAGAGGTTGAGTCAATAAAAAACAGTATGATGAAAGAAGAACGAATTTAGCTGCAGTAATGAATGGAAACATGAACTACTGCCTACGTTTGCCTTGATTCACGAACATTCCTCCAGATGGCTGTTACCTTATCTTCACCTTGGACCATATGCATCTGTTTATAGGTCATAAAAGGTGCTTGAGACTTGGACAAATAATATTCATGCACGCATCAAATAATATTTGGCTTGGAAGCTAGTCTAAAATCATGTATGAATATCCATGCATGCATCAAATAATATTTGGCTTGGCAGTCTAAAATCATGTATGCACCGGTGCCCTCTACTCTCATATTATTCTTATCTCAATTCTAAACAAGGAAGCAAAGAAAAAGACGAAAGAGGTGGCACTCATATGTCTCCATGTAGTGGATTTCTTTTTCTTCCTCAATGTGCTCATATGTATGTCAAGGAAAAAACTCATCTACCGTGCATCTCCTAAACCAAAAAAAAAAAAACGTTTACACATTATCTTCATTAATTGGTTTTCTCACACATACATGCAAACATCTGGGCCTGCGGATAAAAACTTAGCACCAGCGTAGCAAGCCTTTACTTATAAACACAATGCATAAAAAAAAAGGAAGCAAAAGAATGAAAGAAGTGGCAATCAGATGTTTCATGCAACGGATTTCTCTCCTGCACGTAGTGACAGAAAAACTCCACCATCCTAATGCAATGCACGTAATAAATGCGATCATATTTATTTGGTAGCTAGTGCACCAAATATCGTTTTCATGATTTTTTTTATGCCCAAGCACATAGGTTCATACTTACGCATATCAAGTGGCAGCATATATTGATTTCCCATAGTGATAAAAAAATCGCCTATGCTTTCAAGTAAATCCTCTTCCATTTTTTTGAGTAGATTTTCTTTGTATAACCATGCACATACATCCTATTATTTTCAAGATATATTTACAAGGACTATTAATTATGTATAACAAAATGCTATGGCTCGGCATGTTTTAGTTAATCTACATAGTGCTGCATATATGTTTCCACATAGTGTTCGATTTTTTTAAGGTGGACTGGACTTGGTGACGTTAATATATAAAATCTTATCATCCTAATTTTACTTGGACTTGATCACATTGAGATATTATTTGCTCCATCGAAGTTATGGGAAACGACTTTCCTGTGTATACAAATTCTGAAGCACCTGGAAGAGTAGCATATATACACTACTTATATTGAAATTATGATTTGACTAGCAGTGTCCCCGTGCGTTGATCTCAAAAACCAAACTATAAAAATTCTTGATAATATTAAAATTTTCAATTATTAAATTATTTATAATATATTTTTCTATAACTATTGAATATATTTAATATTAAATTATATTTATTTTTGTGTGCTCTGAGTTGGAGCATCAAGTCCTATTTGTTCAGTGAGTTGGAGCCGAGTCCTAGTGTAATTAGAGTATTGCACCAATTTTGAGTCCATGTATTTGTTTTTTAAACACTTGAGTCAATACTAAGTCACCCTGTGCATCGAGCCTGAGTATGGATCGTATTTTTTCACCGAGATCAATTCTGAAACCTTATGCAATACGGAGTCACGTGTTGTAACCTTGTACAACACTGTGCAACACCATATGGACGTATTCACCTCTTTTAATAAAGTGTATAGATAAGTGACATTTTCTAGAGAAAACTGATAAACCTGCCACCGGCGCAACTGTTCTAATATAGGGAATATATTAGGCTATAAACCTCGATGATCATTGATGATCCTGTCACAAATGCATTATTGAAGTTTCAATATTCACAAATGTAAATTTTAATTGGAAAATGATTCTGGAGCCACGATACGTTGGAACAAATTATTAAAATACCATAATATAAACAACATCCATCTAAATATGATATACACATCTATTAGGAGAACTGGTTGCTCTCACAAAAATACATTCAAAACCGAGAGAGTCGTAGCACTCTATTCATAAATAAAAAAAATACATAAGCATATCCTCACGGGCTCCGGTGAGGAGCTCGCTGCTGATACATCAGCGTCTCCCTTAGTCCCTGGAAACCCCGTGGCACCTACCTAAATTCTGGACATGCTTGTATCATGAAATCAGTCGAAGTTCATTTCGGCTGGTGACATCCTCAGACCCTCACCAACTGAGGGAGATAGGAGAGTGTGCTGCACGAAACTGCATGACGGCCATATGTTGGTTTCGTAGCATGGAAGCACCCTGGATGATCCATTTTAATGGACCAGCAGTGTCACATGGCCCCGGCCCACTCATGCACCCCATCCACGCGAACGGCGTTGCTCGGGTGGAACGATGCCGCACTTGGTCTTGGACTTAGCACGGTCAACATGTCGCCTTTGCATGAGGCATGTGCCCATTGACAAAATGAACACCAGAAGGAAATGAAAATCAGAATCGTTCTAAAAAAAAAAGGAAATGAAAATCAGAATGTAGGAATCAGCAAGTGTATGTGTCGCACTGGATAACAACAACCCTTATATAGGCTTACCAAGAGAACGAGAAGGAGCATTGAAACGAAACTACACAACGTGGCCAGGCAGTGTTCACACATAACCTGAAGAGCATAAGGAAAAACGAAAGACAGGCGCAGGGCTGTCCCAACTATTTTGTGAGGCCCTGTGCTAATGCAAAAATTTAGGCCCTAAATCACAATATAAGTTTTTGTACTTACACATATTTTGCTTAGAATTTAAAACCTTTTATGGTCATGCACTCATCCTTCAGCATGCTGAACATGTTGGCCAGTGGCCACCATGCGGGCTATGCGGGACGATAGGCATGTTCATGGCGTTGCCGCTGGCCCTAGTCCGAAACAACACCCACGTGAAACCATCGGCCCTGGCATACAACCATGCACCGACACCACCACTGCCTACCTGCGCCTAAGCTTGTTGTCAAACACGCAAGTTGAAGATAAGGTCGTGCATAGAAATGAAATATATATACACCATTCACGGAGAAAATGAAGGCCGGCTGGAGGAAAGCAAAGGCCGGCACTGGAAATGTCACGTGCCAAGATGATGACGACCAAGAAAAAGAACGAAATAAATGTCTTCAATCTTCCTTAAATGAAAACCAACGTGGCCAGCCTTCCCTTCATGCAAAAAAAGCAGCGAGACGCGGCCTGACACATGACACAGTGCACACGATTGCAAACAGCAGAACGGCAGGGATGGAAGTGTCGACGCGGGCGTCCAGGAGGGCTCCCTTTCACGCACCTTTGATGGGTTTGGATTGCAGGGTCGCAATCTTCATATAGCATCAATGAGCGGAGCTAATGAAACTGAACGCTCAACACGCGCTGTTTGGTACGCTAGTGCTGTCCAACCCTAATGAAGTATGGAGCATGTGCTGGAGTTTACTCCGGTACCAGGGGATCAGATCCTGTGGTGATATCTTTCAGCGCCATTTTGTAAGGTTATCCACTAATCCAACTATGTAAGTTTTTTCCTCTTTGTGGGTAAAACTGTAATTTCTTGATTAATAAAGTGTGTATCGTGTGTTTAAAACTGTGGATGATGACATTGCCAAGCAGAGTTAATTGTCACTGGTCACTGCAATTCTTCTGCTTCGTAGAAACACTACGGGAAAACGTATATCACTGATCACTGATGGGCTGGAATGACATTATCAGTAAAAGCGACATGGGCCGACCGCCAGTCATGGACATGGGCCTATCGCCTTGGGCCCTCCTCTGCCTCGTCATACTCTTTTCTTCCCCCGCTGCTTCCGTCGCGTAACGAGTCACCGGCGAGCGCTGCGGCGGCGATCGGCGATCCCCACCGTTTGGGGGCCGGTAAGCTTCCCCTATCCGGTGTAACTTGCTTTTCTCTCTCTACGCCCGTACACCACCCCACCTCATCTGCAGCTCCTCCATTCGCAGCGCCATGGATCTCGCTAAGAGGACCAAGCCCGCGGTGCGTGGCCTCCCCGACGACGCCCTTGTCGAGATCCTCACGCGCCTCCCCGCCAAGCCCCTCTGTCAATCCAAGTGCGTCTCCAGATCCTGGCGCGACCTCATCGCCGACCGCCTCCGTTGCCGGAAGTCCCCCCCAAACCTTACAAGGGTTCTTCTACGACGGGGATGACTTTGGGCGTTTTGCGGATCTGTGGGGAAGGTCCGTGCCTCTCGTCGACCCTTCCTTCTCGTTCCTCAAGAAGCGGCTCGGGACGAAGGACATCCTCGCCATGGCCTCCTGCAACGGTCTGATCCTCTTTGGGTACATCCTAAACTCGAGTGTGGAGGACAGTTGCAAAATCATGTGCACAGTGTGCAACCCAGTCACCGAGCAATGTGTGTCTGTGCCTCGCTCCGGCTGGAGTCCGCCGGTTCCAATTCCATGGAGAGATGTCTGGAATGAAGAAATTGAGGTTGTTGATGGAGAAAAAAGAGTGTTCCATTATCTGATTTTCGAGCCGGCTGCCTCTGAGCACTTTCACTTCATCCAGTTTTATCAAGACTCTTCTACTGAGGCAGTTGAAGAGGTGCACTCCTACTCCTGGAAAAGTTAAGCGCTAGGCGCTAGGCGGGCGGTGAGCCTCCGTCTAGAGCTTAGGCGCGTCTAGGCGCAGTCTAAACGTCCCTAGGCGTTATAGTAATTATGTATAATATCTGTCATTCTCAGGTTATAAAAAGAAAAAAAGAAAAAAAAAAGAGAGAAAAGCATAGTTTGGGCTTTGGTTTAGTGGCCCATCCAGCCCACTCATGTATCACAGCCCATGACTCTTCACAACCCTAATCATAAATCAAGTGTAGCACGTGAACTCAGCCGCTTCTATCGTTTCTTTCCTCTATCGTTTTTCTGCCGCCGCTACATCCACCATCCCGTCGATCTCTCGCCTCTAGAGATTGCCAAAATGCACTGCTCAATGCTCCAGCTCCTCCACAGATCTCAGCTCTAGCGACGCAATCCGGAGCTCGACGGCGAGGAGGTGCCTCTCAGTTTCGACGGCGGAGCTCGGGCCTGGCAGCGTGAGCTCTGGCGGGGCAAATCTGCAGCAGCACGGAGCTCCGGCGGCGGAGCTCGGGGATGGCTGACGCCCCAACACTTTTGGTCCGCCTACCCCCCTAGGCGAGGTGGAAGGCCTCCGCCCCGCGCTTAATCACGCCCAGGCAAGCGCCTAACAACGCTTTTTTTTTTCCAGGCTCCTACTCATCTGAAACCGGGGTCTGGAGTGACAGGACGAGAGAATGGAGGGGATATGGACAGGGAGGTGAATAGGAAAAATGGGATCGAATGAAAATAATGTCTGGGTTGAAAAGTGCCTTTGTGAATAGCGCACTGCATATTGTTTTCTACCATCCTCAGAGAGAGGAAATCTTGATATTTGCAGTGGATTGCAATTGGAACAAACATAGGATCATTCGTTGGCCAGGTGAACACAAATCCTCTGTTGCTTCTTTCGTTGGTCATTCCCGAGGGCGTCTGCATTGCATAAGTGGGCATCTACAGCAAGAAGGCCAAGGTCGCAATTGCTACATCACTGAACTGTCAATTTGGGTTCTTGAGGACTGATAAAGAAGACTGAATCGTGAAGCACACCGTCAGCTGTACGCAGCTGTTTGGCAAAGTGAGTTGCCAGCAGGAGGAATTTGATGTTGTCACCATTCATTTAGTTTGCAACTTGGTCTTCTTTGTGCAGGGTTGGGACCAGAAACTAATATCATACGACATGGATAGCAATCAAGTGCGTACTCTCCACACACTAGTACCCAAGTATGGGTCTGTTACCCCATATAGTCCCTATTTTGCGGAGTTGTTGACTCTTACTAAAGGGGTGTTTGTTTCTAAGTGTTAATGGACTAAAGTTAAACTTTAGGCTAAAGTTTAGCACAAGGGAAACAAACATGTGTGCTAAAATTTGTGCTAAAGTTTAGCACAAGAGAGGAAAAAATGCTAAAAGGGGGGCTAAACTTTAGCACCTCAAGAGGTGCTAAACTTTAGTCCAAATTTTAGGTGCTAAAGTTTAGCACTTAAAGGAAACAAACACCCCCTAAGAAGCCCTGAAAGTGTTGGCTAGTGGGGTAGTTATCTTAAAGTTGAACAAGAATTTTGTCTTCATGTATGTAGCTACTAGCAACTTAGGTAAATCTGTTAAACTTAGGGAATGCACTTTGCTGGTGCTTTTGATAAATTGCTTCTCATGCTTTTTTGTTTGCGTTAAGCCAGTAGAGGCATGCATGCCTGTAAGCTGTTTTTTACATTTCTGGTGATGTGAGTGAATGATGTTTTACAATTTATGACCTTTGGCTTTCTACTATTATTATGTATTTGTACTTGTACCTATCATAGCCTCCAAGGGCTGCAATCATGTCCTTTTTCCGTCTTACTAGTAACTATAGTAATTGATCACTGGCCATGAATTTTGTTTCCTAGAGTCATACGCGCGCTTATTATTACTTATTATATAGTATGTACGAAAAGAACCTTCCAATTGTCGTGAAAAGGCAGTATATGACGTCAAAGTGTTGGAAACAGAAAGTCTGCTACATCATAGGCTAAAAGCTGCTGAGTAATAGTTTGTGGCTGGTTGCATATTTATATATTTTGACAGTGCTATAGAAAATCAATGTAGTAAACTACATACACTTCGATTGCTGTAGCCAATTGTTCTCCATTGCAGTTGCAGCAGTTGAGCAATTACTTCTAGGACAATGTAAGTAGAAACAGGGTTTGCTATGCAAACTGTCTAGGTTTGGTTTGTCTGCAATAGGATATTGTACTGTCATTTTAATGTTGAATTGTTCTTCTCGGAATAAAGTTTAATATGTTAAACCTTCTATGCAAACACTCAGCTAATCAATTAGAATGATCCATATACATTTTCTGGTTATGATGATTTGGGGCCTTCAGCTGACTCCCACTAACCATACCTGATCCATGTCAACGACAAGACAGGACGTGTGTTTACAGTGTCTAGAATATCTTTGACCATATGTTTGAGCCCATATTCCATATCATATAAAACCCTCGAATTCCTGTCAGGAACACAAGCTAAATGTTTGGTCAACACAGTCCTGCATGCCTAGCTGCGCCGGAGCATTTTTTTTTCCATTAAAAAAAAATGCACAGCTGCATCTGAACCATTTTCCATTATCTAAAAGTGCCCAGCTGCGCCACCAGTCCCTGAAGCGCCCTCGTGGCAAGTGGTGACGCGGAGCAACAATTGGATAAATCAGAGCAATACGAAGTTGCTGCACTGGAACAGCTAGCGCACACTGGTAGTGTTGGAGGAACTCCTATAGATGCTAGATAAATAAATTAAAAAGAGTTGGTAAGTCATGAATAATCTGCGTTATGCACACGGATAAATACCAAATAATATCAACTGCTTGCTTTGGGTGAATGAATTTCAACAAGAATGGTAGACCCAGTCTAGATAACTTGTTCATGCATGCATCCATTTTATTGAATGTGCATGATCAATGTTTTTTAAGCATATGCTTGTCATAAATTGAGAACTTACCAGAGGCAAACATATTCATATGTTGTTCATTCCCGGTGTCTCCCAAGCTTAAGCTGTTGTGGCATGCATGCATTTCTAATGTTTCCATGGGATAGTAGCATTAGTTAATCATGAAAACACAGCTTGGAGAGGATCTAGGCAAAATTGTAGAATGAACACAACTTGTTTTTGCACCTGGGACAAGGTAGGGTGTATATATAGTAATCCAGTGAGAGATTGCTTGAAAACATTTCTCCATATTTAAGACACTAGATGCACCACAATAATAAAGGGATATGGATGATTGAAAACCAAGTCTTTAAATTTTTACTGGTTCCATTATAGCTGGGCATTCGGGACGTCCGACCTCGCCTAGCTTGGACCCGCTTAGGCACGACCCGCTTTGGATATGGGCCAGCATGGCATGACATGACGGGCTGTCCGAGCCATGTTGAGGCCCTGATCATTGAAGGTGTATCTAGGCCCCTATTTTTATTTTGGTGATTGACGTTAATACAATTAAGAATAGACTAATCTTTTAATGAGCATATGTGTAGATAATGTTCTAAAGTTCGGTGATTAAATGCATAGAAACAAAAAGGGAGAAAAGAAGATGGCAAAGTGTTTCAAAGATGAATTCAAAATATGCTAAAAAATGAAGCTCAAGGAGTTTTTATTTTAAATCTTGAGTATACGAAAAGCCGTACTATTAAGAGGAACACAAAAGTGTGAAGTGATGATGAACCAAGTACAAAAATTCCATTACACAGCCAAATAAATTTTTCTAGTACAAAATCATCAGACTTTTTTGACCTATCGAACAAGTCCATCGGACTCCAGTTCCTCAGCCATCCTGGGTCATCGGACTTGTCCGACGGTCATCGGATATGTCCGATGATAGAAGAAAGTCTGACGTCTCAGACTTTTTCATCGGAGTGCAGTTTCTCTAGTCCGATGGACAGTCTTGTCCGAGAGATCGAACAAGTCCATTGGACTCCAGTACCTGCGCCACCTTGTTTCATCGGATATGTCCGATGACCATCGGACTTGTCCGACTCAGATCTTAGAAATTGGCTACCCAATGACTCTTTTTCCCATTGGGCTATAAATAGAATCCCATCTCGCCCTTTGGTCGGTTGGTCACTCATTCCACTCAAACACTCTCAAGCTCACTTTGCTCTTCCTAACTCTCCTCCCTTGCTTCCACTCTTGATTTTTGAAGGGATTGAGAGAAGATTGAAGAGCTCCATCGACTCCAATCTTCCATCCTCTCGAGCACTTGGTTCATCCTCACCGTCGACAACTCTTGTGTTTGTTACTCTTGGGGATTCATCCCCTAGACGGTTAGAGGTGCCCGTTGATCTCCCAACTTGTGTGGTGACACCTTGGGAAGTTTGTATTGACCCCTTCCTTTATGGAGTTGCTAGTGGAACACCAAGTTTGATCTTTGTGATCACTTGGAGAGGTTTAGGGTTGAAAGAGACCCGATCCTTTGTGGATCCCTCAATGGAGACGTAGGCTTCTTTGTGGACCTGAACTTCAGTGAAAAATCATGTGTCTTTCTTGTGCTTAATTACTTGTGCTTTATTTACTAGTTCTTGTTCTAAATCTTGCTAGTTAGGGTTTACTTCGTATTTCTCAAATTAACTTGTGTAGGTTGCATGCTAGCTCTTCTCCTCATTTCTACAACTTTATCTAGCTTGTTATTACTTGCTCTTAGCTTGCCTTGCACTAGTTTAAAGTTTTAATCGATCGATCTACTTTTCTATCTCGTGCCATCGGACAAGTCTATCAGACTTTACTCACAATCGTCGGACAAGTCCGACACTGTGCATTTAACTTTTATTATTAAGTCATTTTCAGGGATAATTGCCTATTCACCCCCCCTCTAGGCACTTTCAATTGATATCAGAGGTAGTATCTTCTACAAAGCTTAACCGCTTGAACATCAAAGATGTCAAAACCGGGATGATGTGGACAAGGGTTCCTGATCTTCCGAAAGGTTCTGGATACGTTGATTTGGTCGGAGGCGACACACAAATCGATCCGGCTTCAGAACAGCACGTTCTAAACCCCGCAATCGCAGCACGACGTCTCCTCTGGTTATCAACTGTCCTAAAACGATTGACCTTGCCGAGAAGGCTAATCCCTGCCTGCGAATTAAGAACACAAGCAAGAACAAAGAAGAAAGCAACACAATTGCAGATGTATTATGAATCTCACGAAGTTGGGGTCTCACAAACCGTGATGACGGCGAAACTGTTATAAACAGAATAATCTAAGCAAAACCCGAACCCTAATGGTGCGGTGGCGGCTGTATATGAAGACCCTAGGGTTGTGCAAGACCCTCTGGACGCACCCCTACTTGGGCTCAACTAGATACAAAGCCCAAAGGCCAAAAACAGGCGACACAGCACATTCTGGACTCTCTCTTGTTTCGACGATTTCTGATGACTCCGGATGAATTTTGATATGAGACCGGCGGTATTGGAAAGGTCTTCTTCTTATCTTTCCGTGAATATGTAGAACGTCCAAATCCGAGTCCGTATGCGTCTTGGGCATCCGTTTTAGTGCAGACTGGTCCTGAGCCCCGAAACAGACTCGAAGTCGGTTTTGGTTGGGCCTCCACCTTGGCTTCCACGTCCTTGCTGGTCCTCCACGTCTCCAAGTCCTTCTCCCATCATCTCCTGGTCCTCTCCATGGTTTCTAATTACAATATAATTATTAGGTAGCAAACCATTCTCAAAAATAACATATAATGAAGAACGTAGGAACGAGCTCACCTCTAAATTTAGTCGTCGTGCACGAGCTCTAGTCATTGGACCTTGCAAGTCCAAAATTGGAGGAGTGTTGCATGTATCCTTAGGAGTGATGTCCTCATCATCCTCCCCCTCTTGAAGTAGAGTCGTCCTCGACTCAAGCTCATTCTCTTCCCCCAAGTATGGTTTCAAATCTGAAATGTTAAAAGTAGGACTAACCTCGAACTCGGGAGGCAACTCAAGTTTGTATGCATTATCATTAATCTTCTCAATTATTTTGAAAGGACCATCAGCTCTAGGCATTAATTTATACTTTCTCAAATCTGGAAATCTATCTTTTCTCAAGTGTAACCATACTAAATCTCCTACATCAAGTTTTACTTCTTTTCTACCTTTACTACCAGCAATTTTATACTTGTCATTCATCTTTTCAATGCTAAGTCTAGTGGTCTCATGCATTTTTAAAATAAATTCAGCACGTTCCTTAGCATCAACATGAACTCTCTCATGAATAGGTAGAGGAAGTATATCAAGTGGAGTACGGGGATCAAAACCATACACTACTTTGAAAGGACTTACCTTGGTAGTAGAATGTGTTGCCCGATTATATGCAAACTCAACATGAGGCAAACATTCTTCCCATTGCTTCAAATTTTTCTTCAAAATAGCTCTCAACATAGTACCCAAAGTGCGGTTCACCACCTCAGTTTGTTCATCAGTTTGTGGGTGACAAGTTATAGAAAACAACAACTTTGTACCCAACTTATTCCAAAGCGTGCGCCAAAAGTGACTCAAGAATTTTGCATCACGATCTGAAACAATAGTAGAAGGCATACCATGCATACGAACAATTTCTTTGAAAAAGAGATCAGCAATATAACTAGCATCATCAGTCTTATGACATGGTATAAAGTGTGCCATCTTAGAAAATCTATCCACAACAACAAAAATACTATCACTCCCCCTCTTAGTCCTAGGCAGTACTAAAACAAAGTCTATAGAAATATCCGCCCAAGGAATAGAAGGAACAGGAAGTGGCATGTATAAACCATGTGGATTCAAGCGAGACTTAGCTTTTTGACATGTAGTGCAGCGAACAATAAAGCGCTCAATATCTTTTCTCATCCTTGGCCAAAAGAAGTATGTGGCCAAAATATCCTCCGTCTTCTTGGCACCAAAATGACCCATCAATCCACCTCCATGCGCCTCCTGTAACAACAAAAGACGAACGGAACCAACTGGAATGCATAGGCGGTTAGCTCTAAACAAGAATCCATCATTCAATACAAATTTATTCCATGCACGACCTTCTTTACAATGCAGCAATACATTCTTAAAATCAACATCAGCAGCATATTGTTCTTTAATTGCCTCAAGTCCAAAAATTCTACAATCAAGTTGAGACAATAAAGTATAGCGCCTAGATAAAGCATCAGCGATCATATTATCCTTCCCTTTCTTATGTTTAATAATGTAAAGAAAAGACTCAATAAACTCAATCCATTTAGCATGTCTACGGTTCAAATTACATTGAGAACGAATATACTTAAGTGATTCATGATCAGAATGAATAACAAATTCTTTGGGCAACAAATAATGACGCCACATCTCTAAACAACGTACAAGTGCATACAATTCCTTATCATACGTGGAGTAATTCAAAACTGGTCCAGTAATTTTTTCACTAAAGTATGCAATAGGTTTACTATCTTGCATCAAAACACCACCAATGCCTATACCACTAGCATCACATTCAAACTCAAAAATCTTATCAAAATTAGGTAATTGCAGCAATGGTGCATGTGTAAGTTTATCCTTCAAAGCATCAAAAGACTCATGATGTACCTTACCCCAATGGAAATCAATGCCCTTCTTTGTCAACTCATGCAAAGGTGCAGCAATGGTGCTAAAATCTTTGACAAAGCAGCGGTAGAAACCTGCAAGACCAAGAAAACTCCTCACCTCTGTGATAGTTTTTGGTACAGGCCAGCTCTTTACGGCTTCAATCTTTGCCTCATCCACCTCAATTCCCTGTGGAGTCACAACATAGCCAAGAAAAGAGACTCGATCCGTGCAAAAGATGCACTTCTCAAGGTTACCAAATAAACGTGCATCTCGTAAAGCATAAAAAACAGCATGCAAATGATTCATATGTTCATCCATAGATTTGCTATAAATCAAGATATCATCAAAGTAAACTACCACAAATTTGCCAATGAAAGCTCTTAAAACCTCATTCATCAAGCGCATGAAAGTACTAGGTGCATTAGTTAACCCAAAAGGCATTACTAACCACTCATATAATCCAAATTTGGTTTTGAAAGCTGTTTTCCATTCGTCTCCAAGTTTCATTCTAATTTGATGGTAGCCACTACGTAAATCAATTTTAGTGAAAATTATAGCACCACATAACTCATCAAGCATGTCGTCTAACCTAGGAATAGGATGACGATACCTAATAGTAATATTATTAATGGCTCTACAATCTACACACATACGCCAAGTACCATCTTTCTTAGGAACCAAAAGTACAGGAACAACACAAGGACTAAGTGATTGATGAACATACCCACGATCCAAAAGGTCTTGAACTTGTCGTTGTATCTCCTTAGTCTCCTCAGGGTTGGTCCTATAAGCAACACGGTTTGGCAAAGTAGTACCCGGAATCAAATCAATTTGATGCTCAATCCCTTTCAAAGGTGGCAATCCCGGGGGTATCTCAGCTGGAAAAACATCCTCATACTCCTGCAAAAGGTTAATGACAGCAGGAGACACAGCACTAGAAGCAATATCATCAAGCGAAAACAAAGCTTCTTTGCATATCAAAGCATAGCAAATATCATCATTATCAGAAATTTCAGCAAGCTCAGATTTTGTTGCAAGACATGAATGACCTTGTAATTTAATTCCAGCACCCTTAGAACTTGAAGAATCATTAACATTACTAGGTGTAGAATTAGAATTAACAGGTTGTTGAATTTCAGGACCTTTATTTTTCAAACTAGCAGCTCTTTCTAAATCAGCTTGTATAATTTCAGCAGGGGTCATTGGTAACAAAGTAATTTTAGTTCCTTTATGCATAAAAGTGTACTTATTACTTCTACCATGGTGTACAGCATCATTATCAAATTCCCAAGGTCTACCCAATAAAAGTGAACATGCTTGCATGGGTACGACATCACAATCAACAGAATCCACATAAGAACCAATGGAAAAAGGAACTCTACAAGTTTGTATTACCTTAGCTTTGCCAGAGTCGTTTAACCACTGAATGTAGTGCGGATGTGGATGTGGACGTGTGGTCAAAGCAAGCTTGGTGACCACATCAGAACTCACCAAGTTATTGCAGCTCCCTCCATCAATGATGACACATGCTCGGCGGTTCTTGATGACGAAGAAAATCTGGAACAAGTTGTGGCGCTGCATCATCTCGGGCTGATGAACTTGTGTGCTAAGGACACGTTGAACAATAATGTTCATGTATCCTGTGGTGTCTCCGCCTCCAAGGACGAGGTCACTGCCTGTGGCAGCGATGTCCTCCTCCTCATCCTCCATATCGGAGGTGCTCATGTAACCGCCATCGTCTGTCGCCACATATGCCCGCCTACTTCGACAATCTTTCTGCACATGACCAAGTCCATGGCAGCGGTGGCACTGAATCCCTGTAGTGCGCCCTGTCGAAGCAACAGAGGAGGCACTACTAGCTGGTACCTGCACATAAAGTTTACCTGAGCGCGTAGAAGGTGCAGGGGCTGATCTTGAGGCTGCAGAAACAACACTGGTTCCCTTGTTAGCTGCTGGTGGGGGCGGCCGGAAAGATGGCCTGGGCAGCCCCGAAGTCCCCGTCGAGCGTGGGGGGTAGGAGTTCCTTGACTTGCTGTACTCCTCAAAAGCCTGGAAAAGTCCCTGTGATTCTTTCTCTGCAAACATAGCATACTGGAAACACTGGGTGAGGGTATAATATTCTTTGTAATCAAGGATGTCCTGAATTTCTTTTCTTAAACCAGAATAAAAGGGACAAATCTGATCCTCTACTTTTTCAACTACAGCACAACGAATCAAACCCTTCTGAAGCTCACTAAAATACTCCTGAACAGTTTTATCTCCTTGGTCTAAACGTTGCAGTTTATTACGAATCTCTCTATAAAAAGAAGGGGGAACAAAACGATCATGCATTGCTACCTTAAATTCTTCCCAAGTAGTAGGCAAATCAGTTTCAGCAGCTAGACCACTCCACCAAACAATAGCAAAGTCCTTAAACTCACTAGTAGCTTGTCTAACTCTATGTTGTTCAGGAACAAGGTGGGCATTAAATTTTTGTTCTACAGTTATCTCCCAATCAAGATAAACATCACCATCATACTGACCAGAAAACGAAGGAATTGAAAACTTAATTTTAGTATACGCGTCATCTGGAGCATAGTTACCGTGTGGACGACGGTTGTAGTTATGGAAACCACCCATACCTTGAGTATTATGTTGCAAACGACGTCGTAATCGTGCGGTCCTTGTAGCTGACCTATCCATGGTGCCATCAGTCTTATACACCGTGTCTTCATCATGGACGTCTTCAACATCGTTGTTGTTGTTATTGGTGTTCGTATTGTTGGTTTTAGGAGCGGTCTCCAACGCGACAACCTGATCAGTTAACTTAGAGACCCGCTTCTCTAACCGCTCGATGCTTTCTCCAATGTGAAGCTTGCTGACCGCATCAGTAACGGCTCTGGTGATCGTCTCTGCCAAATCACTTGTAGCAGCCTGCAAAGCCTTCTGGAGCTGCTCTTGGCTCACGCACTCAGCAAATTGTGAGGGTGAAGCCATCTCTCCGTCGTCACTTTCTGCCATCACAAACACCAAAACAGGAAACAAACAGTGAAGGTTATCCCTACAAAACAGCTGAGCAGTGGTGCCTCTTAACACAACAAAAGGAGACTCCTTACAAAGCTCTTACAAAGTTATGAAAAGCAAAGCAAAGGATACCAGAGAGATATGTTCCACGATTGCAAGGGTCATAAAATAACCTGTGTGCTGTCCAGAAAAAATATGTAGAGCTAGGAAGGCCAAATATATATATGTGAGTGGTACACAAATCAAAAACAGATAGTAAAGCTAAATAAGTGCCCAAGTAACTTGTCCCTAGTTGCTGGTCTAAGTATGTCCTAGAATAGTAGTAATAGCAAAGTAGAAACAAGGAGACAAAGGCACAATAGGCGATAACAGAGGGTTAAGTGCAAAACAGCCAAATCCAGAAATTTCAGGGGGCTAGATGTAACACTAGTAGAAATCTCAAATTTCTTTTTTTTTATTTTATTTTTTTGATATTTTTCTCCTACTCACTAATAATGGAGGAGAATCCACAAAAAATTTCAGCTCAAACAAAGGTAGGATGTGGCCTACAGAAAATCTTGAAGTTGCAGAAAACGTCGGGTTTAAACATAAATCAATTTTTTCTTTATCTTCCCATTTTTTTGAATTTTTTGACGAGGGCACACAGGACAGAGCCGAGTGTGGGTGTGCCCAACTTTGAGTCAAGAATCTCCTGTAAAAATTGTGGGGATTGGTCCGGGGTGTTGATGGTATGTTCAGGGTGGGATTAGGGTGGGACTAGGCTAGGTGTATCGATCAATCAATCCTAGCACAAAAAGCCAACAAAGTAGAGGATGGTGAAGGGGATGGCGGCTAGGGTTGCAAGGAAAACACTACTGACGACAAAAACACAAACTAAACCAGCGACTAAACAAGAACTAGGGCACAAACTCAACACTACGGACTCTGAAATTAAAATATGCAAAGGCTAAACACGTGGTTATGGGCGGAGGGAAAATTTTTTTGGGCTTTTCTGTGAACGATAGGATGAACACAAAACAAAATTAACTAAGGGTAGTATGAACCTGACAGTGCACCTGAAGCTCTGATTACCACTTGATGTGGACAAGGGTTCCCGATCTTCCGAAAGGTTCTGGATACGTTGATTTGGTCGGAGGCGACACACAAATCGATCCGGCTTCAGAACAGCACGTTCTAAACCCCGCAATCGCAGCACGACGTCTCCTCTGGTTATCAACCGTCCTAAAATGATTGACCTCGCCGAGAAGGCTAATCCCTGCCTGCGAATCAAGAACACAAGCAAGAACAAAGAAGAAAGCAACACAATTGCAGATGTATTATGAATCTCACGAAGTTGGGGTCTCACAAACCGTGATGACGGCGAAACTATTATGAACAAAATAATCTAAGCAAAACCTGAACCCTAATGGTGTGGTGGCGGCTGTATATGAAGACCCTAGGGTCGTGCAAGACCCTCTGGACGCACCCCTACTTGGGCTCAACTAGATACAAAGCCCAAAGGCCAAAAACAGGTGACACAACACCAAAACAGATTCTGGACTCTCTCTTGTTTTGATGATTTCTGATGACTCCGGATGAATTTTGATATGAGACCGGTGGCATTGGAAAGGTATTCTTCTTATCTTTCCGCTCATATGTAGAACGTCCAAATCCGAGTCCGTATGCGTCTTGGGCATCCGTTTTAGTGCAGACTGGTCCTGAGTCCCGAAACAGACTCGAAGTCGGTTTTGGTTGGGCCTCCACCTTGGCTTCCACGTCCTTGCTGGTCCTCCACGTCTCCAAGTCCTTCTCCCATCATCTCCTGGTCCTCTCCATGGTTCCTAATTACAATATAATCATTAGGTAGCAAACCATTCTCAAAAGTGACATATAATGAAGAACGTAGGAACGAGCTCACCTCTAAATTTAGTCGTCGTGCACGAGCTCTAGTCATTGGACCTTGCAAGTCCAAAATTGGAGGAGTGTTGCATGTATCCTTAGGAGTGATGTCCTCATCACGGGAGATGAACCCTCCACCACTCTTCCATCCAACGAAGGTGTTAGTGGTTCTCGGGATGGGGATAATGCAAGGACTGGAGATGGTAGTAGTGCTCAACCAAAACTCTACAACAATGTCATGTTCAATTATGATGAGCTTAAAGAGGATCGCATTGGGTAAGGATCGGGTAGACTTCTACTTTGATGGACAATTCTATGATCATTGGAAATGTAAGATGATTATGTACTTGGAATCCATGAGTCCACATGTTGCAAGCATAACCGAGAATGGTTTCTTGTGGGAAAATAGAGAAAATCCAACTCACAAGGATCAAGTCAACATTTATCGCAATGCCATGGCACCTAGTGTAATTGTCTCCGCACTTAGCTCCACCGAGTATGACAAGGTTGCCGGAATAAAAAATGCCAACCAACTATGGAGAAAACTTGAGGTTATCTATGAGGGTATTGATTTCGTCAAGGATGTAAGACTTGAAGAGTTACAAAATGAATTCAACTTGTTCATCATGGGTCCGGGAGAATGGCCAAAAGAAGTTCATGATAGGCTCATGAGAATTGTGAATCAAAGAAGAGCACTTAGAGGTAGAATGACCGACTTGGATATCAACAAAAGACTTATACAAGCATTGAGACCTTGGGATAGCAATATTTTCTCTAACATTAGAGACAAGGATAACTTCAAGACCTTCTCCACCGATGAAGTACTTGGGAAGCTCCTATCCCAAAAGCAACAAAATGATCAAGCCAACAAGATAAATGCCTTGATCAAACAAATTGAGAGAGGAAATGGTGACAAAAATGATATGGCACTCAATGCCACATGAGAGAAGCAAGAGAAGAAGAAAAAGAAAGTGGTTGATTCTAGTAGTGAAGATAGCGATGATGAGATGGCTTTGCTTGTGAGGATATTCAAGTCATTTCTCAAGAAGGATGGCTACAAGAAGAAAAGCTTTGACAAGGGCAAAGCAAGAAGATAAAAAAGAACTTGTTATGAGTGTGGTGATGAAGGACACTTTATTGCGGAATGTCCAATAAAGAAGAACAAAGATGAAAGAAGGAAAGACAAGCACCACAAGAAATACAAGAAGTACAATAAGCATAAAAGAGGTGAAGCTCACATTGGTCAAGAATGGAATTCCGATGACTTATCCTCCTCCTCATCTTCCTCCTCCGAATCCGACTCGGATGAGGGAGGCATTGCTACACTTGCCATCGGTGTCACTCCCACCAACACTTCTCTATTTGAGAGCTTAAGTGATGATGACGATGACAACACTCCTAAGTGCTTCATGACAAGAGGATCCAAGGTATCAAAATCCAAACTTAAGCGCTCCTCATATGCTAGTAGTAGTGATGATGATGATGATGATGTTGCTAATGCTTCACTTCCTAAAATGCTTGAATTTATGGAATTTCTTGAGAAACAAAAGGAAGAAAATGATAGACAAGAGGAGCTTCTTGAAAAACAACAAGACTTGCTTATTCTTGAGAAGAAAAGAAACCTTGAACTAGAGAAGCTCCTAGAACTTGAAAGAAAAAAAATAAAGAACTAACCATGTCTCTCACTAAAATTGAAAATACTTATGATAATGTTAAAAGCACTAAAGATGAACTTCAAGAGAAATATGAGAATTTGGAAAAGACTCATAAGTCTCTTGAAGAACAATATATGATTGTTTCAACTTACACATCCTCCACCAATAACTCTCATGTTTCCACTAGCAAAGGATGTGATAGTTGCTATAATATTGATGTTGATGCTTGTGCTACTAATGTGAAATTGATTAATGATTTGAACAAGCAAGTGAGGGCTCTTGAAAGCAAAATACAACATGAGAGAAATGTTGTTGACAATGAAAATGCAAAGTATGCAAGAGGTGCATAATCAAACACTATAATGCCTCATGTTATGGATGGCATTGGTTATGCTGAGGGTGCCAAGCATAATGCTAGGGAGAACAAGAATGGGAAGCAATTCCTTAAGTTTACCAAGGAAGGATCTTACCAAAAGAAGCAAGCCAAGAACATAAACACTAACCATTATTCTTTTGTTAATGATTCTCATACTAATGTGCGTAATGCTACTTGTGCACTGTTTTATGACTTTGATACTTTATATGTGCTCATAAGAAACATGTATGGTCGTGTGTTTGCTAAATATGTTGGGGTACACAACAAGCGGCCAAAGACTTGTGTGTGGGTGCCCAAAGTACTTGTGACTAATGTGAAAGGACTCAAGCAAATTTGGGTACCTAAAAACAAAGCTTAACTTGTTTTGGAGGACTATATCTCCGGAGGGTCAAGTTGGGTGATTGATAGTGGATGCACCAATCACATGACCGGAGACAAAAAGATGTTCAAGTCGTTTGAGCCAAGCCACAACAACAACGAATATATCACATTTGGTGACAATGGAATGGGACAAGTACTAGGTTATGGTAAAGTTCCTCTCACTCCCTCGTATTCACTTTCTAAGGTTATGCTTGTTGATCACGTTGACTTCAATCTTTTGTCCATTTTACAATTTTGTAAAATGGGCTATGATTGCTTGTTTAATGAATGTGGTGTGACCGTCTACAAGAGGAGTGATGGCTCGGTTGCTTTTAAGGATGTGATCAAAGGAAAGCGTTATGTTGTGGACTTCTCTACAGATGAAGCTAGACTTGATACATGCTTATTAGCAAAGTCCAACATGGGGTGGTTGTGGCATAGAAGGCTAGCCCATATTGGTATGAGAAATCTTCACAAACTCCAAAAGGACGGCCACATCATAGGACTAACCGATGTGTGCTTTGAGAAAGATAGAATTTGTAGCGCATGTCAAGCGGGAAAGCAAATTGGAGCTTCACACCCCTCCAAGAATGTGATGACAACCACAAGACCATTGGAGATGTTGCACATGGACCTCTTCGACCCCATCTCCTACACAAGCATCGGTGGTAACAAATATGGTCTTGTAACTATTGATGAATTTTCTCGCTTCACGTGGGTATTCTTTTTGCATGATAAAAGTGAAGTGAAAGACGTGCTCAAGACATTCATGAAATGAGCACAGAATGAATATGAAGTCAAGTTCAAGAAAATAAGAAGTGACAATGGCACCAAATTCAAGAACACACAAGTTGAGGAGTATCTTGATGAAGAAGGGATCAAGCATGAATTTTCGGCACCCTACTCCCCTTAACAAAATGGGGTGGCCGAAAGAAAGAGTTGCACGCTCATTGAGATGGCAAGAACAATGCTTGATGAATACAAGACTTCCGACCGTTTTTGGGCCGAAGCCGTCAACACCGCATGCCATGCCTCCAACCGGTTGTATCTCTATCGATTATTGAAGAAGACACCATATGAGCTACTAACCGGTAACAAGCCTAATATTTCCTACTTTTATGTTTTTGGGAGCAAATGTTTCTTGCTTGGTTATGGGTCAAATGTTCATGTCTATTATGTGTTCACCAAAACCACCGGTTGTGTTGAAATTTCACGTGACATGACATTTGATGAATCTAATGGCTCTCAAGAGGAGCAAGTTGCTATTGATGATGTAGATAATGAAGCTCCTAGAAATGCAATAAAGAGGATGGTTATTGGTGATGTGAGACCATAAGAAACATCAAGTATTGAAAATCAATCCTCTTACTCAAGACAAGACCAACGTATGAAAATGAAGAAATCGATCATGCAAGTGGTCAAGATCAAGATGTTGGGGATCATGAACAAACATCAAGTGATGATTCTCAAAAATATGATCAAGAGGTTGATAAAGATGGTGGTCAAGAAAGTTCACATCCACCACACCCAAGGGTGCATCAAAGTGTACAACATGATCACCCTGTCGAGCAAATCCTTGGAGACATTGATAAGGGGGTAGTCACTAGATCTCGAGTTAGTAATTTTTGTGAATATTACTCCTTTATCTCTTCTATGGAGCAAATTAGGGTATAACAAGCACTTTAGGATTCGGATTGGGTGATAGCCATGCAAGAAGAATTGAACAACTTCACAAGAAATGAATACTGGACTTTGTAGGAAAGACCAAAGAACAAAAATGTTGTGGGCACCAAATGGGTGTTCCGCAACAAACAAAATGAAGATGGTATGGTGACAAGAAACAAGGCAAGGCTCGTGGAAAAGGGGTATTCACAAGTTGAAGGTTTGGATTTCGATGAAACTTATGCCGCCGTAGCAAGACTTGAATCTATTAGAATATTACTTGCTTTTGCCACTCACCATGATTTTAAGTTGTACCAATTGGACGTGAAAAGTGTGTTTCTCAATGGGCCAATAAAGGAAGAGGTGTATGTGGAGCAACCACAGGGCTTTGAAGACCCTAAGTATCCTAATCATGTTTACAAGCTCCATAAGGCGCTCTGTGGGCTTAAATAAGCTCCAAGAGCATGGTATGAATGCCTTACGGTTTTTCTTGTTAAAAAGGGTCTTGTCATTGGCAAGACCAATGCAACCCTCTTAACTAAGCATTTTGGTAATGATATATTTGTGTGCCAAATATATGTCGATGACATAATATTTGGTTTTACTAACTAAAACTTTTGTGATGAATTTAGCAAGATAATGACAAGGAGGTTTGAGATGTCCATGATGGAAGAATTGACATTTTCTCTAGGCTTTCAAGTGAAGCAACTCAAGGAGGGCACCTTCATATGTCAAGCCAAGTACACACAAGACCTATTAAAGAAGTTTGATATGGACAAGGCCAAGCCCATGAAAACTCCCATGCCAACAAATGGTCACCTCGACCTCAACAAAAAGGATAAGCCCGTTGATCAAAAGGTATACCGCTCCATGATAGGCTCTTTGCTTTATCTTTGTGCATCTAGGCCCGATATCATGCTAAGTGTGTGTATGTGTGCACATTTCAAGCCTCTCCTATGGAGTGTCACATGGTGGCCGTTAAGAGAATTTTGAGATATTTGGTTCACACACCCAACCTAGGGATTTGGTACTCCAAGGGTTCTAAGTTCAACCTATTAGGCTATTCCGATGCGGATTATGCCGGGGATAAGATAGATAGAAAGAGCACCTCTAGGACATGCCAATTCTTGGGTAGGTCCTTAGTGTCATGGTCATTCAAGAAACAAAATTCTATTGCACTTTCCACGGCCAAAGCGGAGTATGTTGCAGCCGGTAGTTGCTGTGCACAACTACTTTGGATGAGACAAAATCTAAGGGACTACGGTTACAAGTTGAACCGTGTTCCTCTCCTATGTGACAATGAGAGTGCCATAAAGCTTGCTTATAACCCCGTTGAGCATTCGTGCACAAAGCATATAGATATCCACCACTATTTTTTGAGAGATCATTCTATTAAGGGGGATATAGAAGTTAGGGTGCCTTTGGCACTGCTTATACTCAAAGTGCTTATAGTGTTTTTTGTGCTTATAATGCTTATTTTTTTAAAACTGCTTATAGTGCTTATTATAACATAAGCAGTCAACTCGTTTGGCAAAACTGCTTATGCTTATCTATCAAAACTGCTTATGTTGACCCATAAGCACTATAAGCTATGTTTTACTACTTTCTCCAAAGTGCTTATGGCTAGTACAAAATAGCAAAGTGCTTATAAGTGCTTATACCTCATAAGTACTTTGATACTTTGTTGTTTGGCAGTTCAAACTGCTTATTGACCATAAGCACTTCCAATAAGCAGTTCAATAAGCAGTGCCAAACACACCCTTAGTCATGTGCGAACCGAAGATCAACTAGCCTACATATTCACCAAGCCCCTAGATGAGAAGAGATTTTGCTATCTTAGGAGTGAACTAAATATTATTGACTCTAGCAATGTGATTTAGAAAATGTGCACATCTGAATGATGATTGTTTAATTACCACAAAAATTAAGGTTTTATGTCAAAACTTGTTTGTTTTTTCTTGATGATTGATTCTTGATCTCTTGATCAATCTTGTCAAAATATGGTCGAGGTTTTGAAGGATTGTTTGATTGGGTGACCATATGTTGTCAAGGATTCTTTGTGTCCATCAACATCTACTCTTAAAAGCTCCAAATCCTCCCTTGAACCTGCCTATCTGTCCCTGGCGCCTTCTACCATCGGACAAGTCCGACGGCTCCAGTTTTTGACCCTTTAACCCAGCCCGACTTACCCCTTCGGTCAACCCCTACTCATTCACCTCTCTCACGTTCTCTCTCCTCAAGAACATCCCCATTGGCGGCGCCAAGGCGATCTCTCTCTCCCACCATCCATTGGAGCAGGATTGGAGGTCAGGAGGTCCTCCTCCATCGGAGAAGTCCGATCCCCCATTATTTTTGCAAGGTTTAACCCTAATCCCCTCTCTCTCCCTTAGGGTTAGGGTTATTGATTAATGTTAGTGTCAAATCCTTTTTCCCTTGCACTTTTGATCTATGGAGAATGCTTCTAGTTAGTTGTAGTTGGAGTAGAAAAAGTTTGGTTACTTGTGGTAGGTGGATTTGTGAAGGATCTAGGTTTTTGGAAAAACTGCGAGTCATCAGACAAGTCTGACGCATCGGACTTTTCTGGTGATCATCGGACATGTCCAACGACCTATAGTTTCTTCAAAAACCTAAGTCCCTTATTGATTCCCCCTCACCCTTATTCCTCTCTTTGAATCCCTCCTAACTTGTTGCTCGTGATATCTTTCAGCATGTCTGACATGGAAGCTTCCCCCCTGAGAGAGAAGAGGACCAAAACAAGTGATGATCAAGGCCAAAGCCAAACCCCAAAGAGAGGGAAAGTCATTGCTAAGCACATCCGCTGCACCACCCTGAGAGAACCAGCTGAGAGGGAGGAGCCAGAAGAACCAAATGATCTCATTCGAGTCATGCATCCTCCAGCTGAAGTAGAGAACTCTGGGCGAGACCGAGTAGACTATTTCCATGCCTCAATCGAGACATGCACAGAAGCTTACATGATCAATTACTACTCTTATGACAAGGAAGCAACTGACTTTCGATTTTGGGCTCATTTCCATGACGACTGGTACCAGTCCATCTATCTTCGCATGAAGAATCCGGTTGTTGATATGAAGTGGCTCTATTGGGACCATATGAAAGGTAGGAAGCACCCGCTCTTGAATCAAGTCATGGCTGCTATTGAGTATCATGGGTTCAAAAAGGTTCTCACCTTCAACTACTCATGGAATAAGGAGATAATTGCATAGTTCTACTCCACTGTGTATTTTTATGATGATGCAAAGACCATGACATGGATGACATATGGTGCCAAGTACTCTTGTACCTCGTCTAGGTTTGCCTCTTTCATCGGACTCAAGGAGTCTCTTAAGGAGAAAAAGAAGGTGCACAAGAGGAACTATATGAATGCTGAGAACATGAGATAAATGTACACTGACCCAGACAACTGTGATCCACCCCTCTCAAATGGACTTCAGCCTATCTTCTTCGTCCTGTTCTGGATCATGAGGAGCACTCTAGCACCCCGTGGAGGTAACTCTGAGAACATCCCTGCCTTTCAGAGAGATATTCTCCACTGGGTTCATGGGGAGGAACGGTTTGATGCTTTTGACTATATCTATCAGGAGATGTGGGACATCTCAATCTCTCCCAAGCGTGGCTGTGCTTATGCTCCATACATCATGTGCATGATTGAGAAAGTCTCAAAGCAGACTTTCCATAAGGATATGAAGCATTTGAGTCTTAAACCTCAAATCCCTTCAAACTAGACTCCCGACACCATATCTGGTCAGTACTATGGTGCAGCTCAGCCACCCTTCAACTAGGGCTGCTTCTAGGGGCACCGGATCCTCATGTGCACCTCCACCACCTCGTGGGAAGAGAAGTGGGATAATGAAAATGTTCAAATCTCTCCTTGGAATGTGTCAGATTATTAACCAAAGGATGGATGTCATTGAGAGGAATCAACACGCTCTCTGTGATCACTTTGGTATTGAGCCTCCTCGTCCACCTTCTCCCACGACAGCACCTCCTCCTCCTACTTATGCTGATCCGACTAACACTTTCACTATGGAAGAAATGAACTACTTTGGCTATTATCCTCCACCACCGCAGTTTTGCTCTGGAGCAGCCTCTAGTGGACAACATGTCCTCTTTGACGTTGATGAGGAATACAATGAGGAAGAAGAGGATCCCGCTGCATATGCTCTTCGTGAGCACAAGGAAAAGGCCCCGATCATTGAAGAAGAAGAGGATGAGGATGAAGATGAAGAGGACAGCAATGAAGACTATGATGATGAGTAGAAGATCATTCTTTCAGAGTTTTTGCTTTTCTCCTTTTTGGTGTCTTGATGCCAAAGTGGGAGAAGTAATCTATCTTTCTATCTATTTCTTTAGTTTGTGAGTTGTGAGTGTGATGAACAAATTTTTGTTGCTTATGAATTGCAAAACTATTTGCTATTGGTACTTGTAATTCTCTATATGTGTCTTTTGGGTTCATGTGTTTTTATTTTTTTGAGACGATGTTTTGTCAGTTTTCACTTTCTAGATGCATTTGTGTAAAAGTACTTGTCATATGCATTGTCTTTATTCATGATGCTTATTTATTGCAAATTGATACTCATGCATGCCTTGAGGGGGTGCTCTCACTTTCTTTTTTTTTCTCCAAAATATGTGCACTAATGTTGTTGCTTATCTCTTTACTCATGCACACATTTAAGGGGAGCTCCTTATCTCTTTTTCACAAATTGAACCTTATTGTAAATGTTTTATGAAATTAAGTTGTATTGTCATCAATCACCAAAATGGGGGAGATTGAAGGTGCATCTAGGCCCCTAATTTTAATTTGGTGATTGGCGTCAATACAATTAAGAACGGACTAATCTTTTAATGAGCATGTGTGTAGATACTGGCCCAAAGTTTGGTGATTAAATGCATAGAAAAAAGGGAGAAAAGAAGATGGCAAAGTGCTTCAAAGATGAAATTCAAAATATGCTCAAGAATGAAGCTCATGGAGTTTTTATTTTAAATCTTGAGTATAGGAAAAGCCGTACTATTAAGAGGAACACAAAAGTGTGAAGCGATGATGAACCAAGTGCAAAAATTCCATTACACAGCCAAATAAAATTTTCCAATACAAAATCATTGGACTTGTCCGATCCATCGAACTCCAGTTCCTCTACCACCCTGGGTCGTTGGACTTGTCCGACAATCATCAGACATGTCCGATGATAGAGGAAACTCCGACGTCTCGGACTTTTTCATTGGAGTGTAGTTTCTCTGCCACCCTTGTGCCATCGGACTTGTCCGATGGACAGTCTTGTCCGAGGGATCGGACAAGTCCATCGGACTCCAGTACCTATGCCACCTTGTTTCATCGAACATGTCCGATGACCATCGGACTTGTCCGACTCAGATCTCAGAAATTGGCTATCCAATGGCTCTTTTTCCCATTGGGCTATAAATAGAACCCCATCTCGCCCTTTGGCCGGTTGGTCACTTATTGCACTCAAAAATACTCCCAAGCTCACTTTGCTCTCCCTAACTCTCCTCCCTTGCTTCCACTCTTGATTTGTGAAGGGATTGAGAGATGATTGAAGAGCTCCATCGACTCCAAGCTTCCATCCTCTTGAGCACTTGGTTCATCCTCACCGTCGACAACTCTTGTGTCTGTTACTCTTGGAGATTCATCTCCTAGACGGTTAGAGGTGCCCGTTGAGCTTCCAAGTTGTGTGGTGACGCATCAGGAAGTTTGTATTGACCCCCTCCTTTGTGGAGTTGCTAGTGGAACACCAAGTTTGATCTTTATGATCTCTTGGAGAGGTTTAGGGTTGAAAGAGACCCGGTCCTTTGTGGATCCCTCAACGAAGACGTAGGCTTCTTTGTGGAGCTGAACTTCGGTGAAAAATCCCGTGTCTTTCTTGTGCTTAATTACTTGTGCTTCATTTACTAGTTCTTGTTATAAATCTTGCTAGTTAGGTTTTACTTCGTATTTCTCCAATTAACTTGTGTAGGTTGCATGCTAGCTCTTCTCCTCATTTCTACAACTTTATCTACCTTGTTATTACTTGCTCTTAGCTTGCCTTGCACTAGTTTAAAGTTCTAATCGGTCGATCTACTTTTCTATCTCATGCCATCGGACAAGTCCATCGGACTTTACTCACAATCATCGGAGAAGTCCGACACTGCACATTTAACTTTTATTATTATGTCATTTTCAGGGGTAATTGCCTATTCACCCCCCCCCCCTCTAGGCACTTTCACTCATGTTCTGGGTTCGGGAATGGAAGGGGAGAGAAAGAGATTGTTGGCCTACTAGACTGGGAGGCCATCTCACTCTTTTTGGCTATTATCTAGCATGCCCTTTCCGGGCTGTGGCTCGTGTTGTGCCTTGGGCTGGAAGGTTGGCCCAAGGCATGACCCACACCGTGCTGTGCTGGGTTCGTGATGGACTAAAATCATCGGTCTACGTGCCACCCCATTTGTCCCAGGCCAAATGCCCAACTATAGTTGCCATTGAGCTCTTAACTATCTAGGCAAGATGTGAATCTTTTTCATTAATTAATCCCTAGCTTTATTTACACTTTGTTAAGTGTCTCTGAATTTCTGATAATGTTGCATTAAAAGCTAGTATCATAGTTTTGATTCCCCCCCCCCCCCCCCCCCATTTACTATAAGGCCAATCTCAATGGTCCTTTCATTTTCATTTAATTAGATGACAGATAAGCAAAAATGATGACATGGCAAGGAATTTATTATGAAAGATAACAAATGACTTTCATCCTTATGAAAGGCTATGAGCACTCTTTCCAACAAAGTGAAAGCCGAATGAAAGTGCACCTAGAGTCTTTTCTTTCATCCCAACCAAATCCAACCAAACACTAATGACCACCTAGCAACAATTTAATATTTTGACAAACCTATGAAATTGTGATATAAAACTAGGCATTAAAAGATACAATTTCATTTCATAGAATAAGAGCTAAAAACTGATATGACACTCTTGAAAAGAGTGTGATGAAAGAGTCTTGAGACTGGCCTAAGAAAGGCAGCATAGTACATGTCCTTGATCACTAAAAAAAGAAGGATGACTAGGGTATTGGAATCATAAAATGTAGAGGTCCACCCACAACTCAGATTGCATTGAAAGGCAGTAGTAGTGGTTCTTAATTTGTGACTTTTGATCAAAATGTCTCCTGAAAATGTTAAATGGGAAATATCAAACATAATATAATACGTCCCTAACTTAAATATTTAAGAACGGAAATTGTCAGTCTCCACATATTAAAACCAACTCTTCAAGAACTATAAAGACCGTCCAGAGTGGATAGTGGCGCCCAGAAAATTTTTTAGCCCCACTGCATATAAATGGACATCGTTCTCGTATGACACAGCTGGAGCAGCGAACTGAAAAATAATGAGAATAGGGGTCGTCTTCCTGCTTTGGTTTTCTCTGATCTCTGTCTCCAAAACAGGAGCACCAAACTGTGCCATTGCAGAGAAGAGATATTCTTTAGTAAGTGAGCATCGGAGCAACTACTTGCTCTACTCTCTCTCTCTC
The DNA here is from genome assembly GCA_032690845.1 of Eleusine coracana subsp. coracana. NCBI lineage: Eukaryota > Viridiplantae > Streptophyta > Magnoliopsida > Poales > Poaceae > Eleusine > Eleusine coracana. The sequence goes on from CM064430.1 coordinate 7,500,617, forward strand.
TCTTTTCAGGCAATGGCTGGATTTAGGAACTGAGACACACAATAGCGAGAGCAATGCTATAAACCAACAATGAGCTGTTGGGCATCGGTGGAACAGTACCATCATGGACGGCTTAAGTGATTGCCATGCATGCACGGTCGGTTTTATTTATTTATTACAAACAAATAGTCGCATGTACAAGTTGACGGAACAAACACTATAATGGAAGGGTGTATATTACAATACAAGCAGCGGCGAAGCTTCCTTAGGACCAAAGGGGTTCGTGGTCCCCCCTGTCCAACTCAATTATACACTGAAGGAACAGTAATTCTTCACTGTTCATTAAGATTTTCAGTTGAATTAATGAGGCCGCCCCCCCCCCCCCCCCCCCTTGATCCTCCGGTCAAGCTTCGCCTCTGAATACAAGTAGAGAGGAGAAACGTGTCGCTACTGTTGCACTATAGACAAAGCTTGTCAGTGACGGAGGGATTGACATCCTCTAACGTGAAACCAGGGTCGTTGACATGTGAATGCACTAGCCACTGGACCCACATTCAGCGAACACAACGATCTGACTTGAAGTCACAAACATCCATTTCTGTGGCAGAGCTAAACAGATCAAAGGGGTTGCTGCCTGATAGCAACGAGCATGAATTAGCTTGAATAGAAGGTATTTACCGTCAGTTAGTTAAAAATAAATTTTTGCTGTAGCACCCCAACACCTCCTGTGGCTCCGCCTTTAAAGCCTGTAGCAACAGTTACCTAGAGAACTGTGTAGTAGATTTTATTTTTCTCGAATGTACTGTATTGATTCATCTGGTTCGTTCAAATGTAATCGGACAGTGAAAATGGACTTAATGCCAGCTACAGTGTGCTCTATGAATTTGTCCTCTAATTCAGAGGATGTGAACCCATTACGGAGCCAATAACTGTGAACTCCCAGATTTTTACAGCATCATATGCTCGTTTATGTCGACGGTGGTAGTCACCGCTTGACGACAGCCTTGTCGGTGCGCCTCTTCCCGGCATTGCTCCTTGGCGCGCGTTGGCCACCTTCTCGCCAAGCTTGGCCACCGCGTCACCGCTCAGCACGTTTCAGAGCCTCACCGTAGCCACGTCGCCACAGCGCTCGTCCCCGGTCACCATGTTCGTTTCCGTCCAAACTGGTCGTGCACATCTCCACGCTCTGGATCGTGGAGGCATCGACCAAATCCAAGGTCTTGTTGTCGGCAGTGGCAAAGCTTAGGATGACAAATTCCCTGATACACTGCTTCAATGTTCCCTGTTGCACACCTTAAAATAGAGACTAGTTAAGCTTGAAATCTGGTTTGGACCCTGGTGCCAATGCACCAGGGTGGGTAAACGTAGCTTTGCCAGTGGTTGTCGGCCTTGCTCCCATAGTGACCGCATTGTTGAGTTGCACGATTGGAGAGCCTCACGATGCCTTGGCCCGGGCCAGGTGGTTGGCGATGGCGCACATGCTCGATTTGGGATGCTGCAATCTTCGGCTATGACACCCACATCTTTTTCCTCCTCATGTACGTGGAAATCAAAAGAATTGACTAGACACAACACAACTGCCAAAGAATATACATGGAAATGCAACACCAACGATCCGTTTCCCGACATCATTTTCCCTCATGTACATGGAAAACAGTGGAATTGAAGGATGGATGAGGGGAAGAAAAGAAATGCAAGAACTAACAAGAAGATGAGAAATACAAGAAGCATCGGCTAGAGTAGCCTGTGCGAATGCACGGCTAGACGGCTACTAATCTAAAAATGCCCGGCAGAACAATCATGCTGAGTTGTGACATGGTTGTCTGTTTTGAGCGATGTTGTGGGTCGCCCATGCAGGACTAACATTCAAGGACACTATGTTTTGGTGAGCAACAGTGCAGACCGTGCCGAGCACTGGCGACACGATGCCTGCGGAGAGCCTCACACATCGCACGGCAATAATAGCATATGAGGCCTGCTAATCAAGGACCAGTTGGAGCACCACGAAGTTGGTGCACTGCAACAACGCACGCTGGTAGTGTCAGAAAGACTCCTATAGATGCTACAGAAATAAATTAAAAAGAGTTGGTAAGTCATGAGTAATCTGGGTAATAATGCACACGGATAAATACCAGCGAATATCAACTACTCGCCCTGGCTGAATGAATTTCAACTTGAATGATAGCACCCAGTCTAGCTAGCTTCTTGACGCATGCATTCGTTTGACTGCACGTGCATGATCAATGTAATTTAAGCATATGCATATCACAAATCGAGAACTTACCAGAGGCAGACATTGCCGTATATTGTTCATTCCAGGTGTCTCCCAAGCTTAAGCTGTTGCGACAAGCATGCTTTTCTAATGTTTCCATGGCATAGTAGCATCAGTTAATCATGAAAGCACAGCTAGGAAGAACTAGGCAAAACTATACAATGAACAGAACTTGTAATTTGCGTTTGGGAGGCTGAGGTAGGGTGCATATATACTAGTGCAATGAGACATTGCTTGAAAACATTTCTATATTTAAGACATTAGGTGCATCACAATAAAGGGACAAAGATGATTGAAAAGATACCAAGGACTTGATGGTTGACTTGGTTTTGCAGTTTTTCTCATTCCCATTGAACTCTTAATTATATAGACAGGCTTTGTTATTTTTTTTATTAATTTCCAGCTTTACACTTTATTAAGTGTCCTTGAATTTCCGACAGGTTGCATTAATCAACAATTTATAAATATATTCAAAGTATGAAGATATCAATTGAATCATGATAAGCTTTCAGCTAAACATTCCGATAGAACTATATTGACTTGACCCCGACTATGCTAGCTCTAGTTCTATCGACTAAGTAAAAGATCAAAAGTTGATGTAGCCTTACTGGTCCAAGTAGATCAAATTTAATCCAGACATTACTTAAGACAAAGCTAATAGAACCAAGATTTAACCTAATTGTGGACTAAGCAGATATAAAGACTCCAATAAAAAAAAATCTAAACCAAACTCATCGAATCTATGACTCGCTACGATAGATCAGTTTCTACCAAGATAGTATTACAATTAGAAGTTGATAAGTTAATTCTGACATAGATCTAAATATCGGATAACTACCAAAGTGATGAATCCAATTCTCTTGCTGAGATCGGAGCCAATGCAGCCTGCTCGAGACGAGAACTCACTAAAAAGGTAAAAGGGTGGTGATGCACTGAATTGTATTGAATCATGCGTTGAAAATTCTTGTACAAACTAACTAAATTCTTGTACATGGATCGAGACACTTTAGTTTCCTAACAAACCAACTAAATTTTATTCCTAACAAAAATGCTATCTATAAAATTAAACTAACTAAAACGGACCAACTTTCCAAGCTTCGCCTCTTCACCCTCTTGTTACATGGCCGATATCGGCTCTCTATCGCTTACAACTAGGTCCTGCCAATTTCTAGTGCCAACAATATAATACAACAAAGAATCCCTTCAATGCCATTATAAATTGACCTAATCTCAAGCATATTATCGCAAAATGACTTATCCCATATATACGATCAAGATATAATTTTTATCCCTTATATGCCACTGTTTACTAGTCAAGCATGTGAAAAGACAAATTACCCATGATATCTTCTCCCTTCTTACTTCTCTCTTCTCTCTGGCATGGCTGCCTACCTCTTCTCTAGCTGCCGTGGAAGGGTTAGGGGAGCTCGAGCCCCACTGCCATAGATAGCCACACAGGGGAGCTCAAGTGTTGTCGCCCTAGTTGCGACTTGAGCCAGTCGAGCCCCACCGTCTTGGCAGGTGTGAGGGATCTCTACCTCGACCGCCATAGATCACACATGCGGCAAGCTCAAGCCTCATTGTTGTGGATGGCGTACGCGGGTGAGATCTGCCAGGCTTTGTCCATGTGGGCAAGCTCAAGGCCCACCTCCTAGGCAGGGACGGGCGAGCTCCGCCCTGATAGGCACCGGTGAGCTTCAGCCCTGTTGCCATAGCAGACCGAGCTTGAGTTATTTTTTAACAAACTATAGCTTGAGGTTGAAGACAAGCTCAAGGAAATTTTAGAAAAATATTAGATGCTAAAAATGATGTGAATGGCATATTTGGAATTAATTTTGCAACTCAATGGCACCTATTGAATTAGTAGTTTTTTATGGAGGATCCAAGATTAATGAAATTTGTAATGACATGTAAGGAAATGACCCTACATACAAATTGGAAGTTTTCAACTAAACCTAATGGTGGGTGTCAAAGCTTGAGATCGACAGTAAATATATAGGGCTACGTCGAGACTAAGAACTATGATGGTTAACACAAGATGCTGAGTTATACAGGTTCGGGCCCTCTCGATGAGAGTAAAAACCCTACGTCATGTGTTCTGTGGTTTGTATTGATTGTGATCTGGTGTGTGTTTTATTGTCCCTCGAGGGAGGTACCTTGCCGCCTTATATATCACGGTCGGCAGGAGGTACATGAAGAGTCCTACTCGTAGCCTACAAGGATTAACATAGAAAGTCTATCTCTAATTGTCTTGCGTTTCAAGCCGAGTCGGTTGGCTTCCATGTTGATGAAGTACCCGGTCGGCTATGGCTACGGACTTAGTCATATTTGAAGATACCCATAAGGCAAGTATCCCACAACAACCCCTGAGTGCTTCCTGATTTTGAGCTGTATTCTCCGAGCGATCTTCAATATTGATCATAAACTAGGAAGACCTCTTTACTGAAGTTCCTGATAGATCAGGTGCACCGGTCAGGTGCACCTGATCAGGTGTAGCTCCAACTCTTGTATGATTTGGAGGCTAACAAATAATATAAGAGTCTAATTATATTAGTTCTTATTATTTTGTTATATGTACTTTACTCAAACTATCAAGCTTGAACCTAACAGACCACTGATCGTCAAACTAGTCGGTCAACTTGCAAGATTTCAACCTTGTCGACCGATTATTGAAAAAGGCCGAGTGATATACACCATTTTCCGAGTGACTTATCAGTCTGAATTCTATGACATCAATTATGTTCAGTCCATTTGAAAGGAGTATGACATCAATCATACAGTAGTGCTAAGCTAAATGACACCAATCATAACATAGCTTTTCCATGTAATTTGTCACTCTACCTATTCATAAGTTCAACTTTGGCAATTTAATTATTAACATCAATCAATAACATGTCCTTTGCTATATGATCTTAAGATCACATAGATACGATTAGTATTTTTAAGTGGTTTGGCCACTGCTTCTCATCAAAGAAGCCCCCGAGTCTATTTCTCAAAGTTTAAAAACCCTAAATATACTTAAGGCTTTTAATTAATTTTTTCTTTATCAGAAGCTCCTATCACTATACGGCCCATTCCGGCCCATGGGACCCTTAGGTCAAAAGCAAGGGAATAAAAAGTGACATCAAGTTGACTCTTAATCCATGCCGTTACTTTGCGTAGAAACTCTTCGTCTTCCTCGCGCCTCCTCTGCTCTCAGCGACGCCTCTGGTTCTCCGGCTAGGGTTAGCACATTTTGTCTGGCAGCCATAGATCTCGTCGCCCTTAGCCCCCGAGCTTTAGCTAGGACTCAGCGCTTGATCTGCCGCGCCAAAACATCCATTGTCATGGGTTGCAAGAAGGTTTCCACCTCAATCCCTACTGCTGCTACCACCGCCGCCGAGTCTTCCTCATTGCAGGTCGAGATCCCTGAGCAGCATCGGGAGTTCTCGAAGAGCAGCCTCTCCAATGCCGATTTGACGAAGATGGTGGTGGATGGCATCCTCCCCGAGCAGGCTCGGATTGACTGGAAGGTACCTAAAGAATCCTGCCCCATCCCTATTCATAAGCAGATCGTTGTGTTTTGCTCGTTCTTTGAGCTTGGTTTCGAAGTCCCCTGCTGCAGCTTCTTGCGCGGGCTCCTGTTTTTTATGGGATTGAGCTTGTCAACCTCAATCCCAATTCCATTCTTCATATCGCCATCTTCGTGCATATGTGAGAAGCTTTCTTAGGCGTTCTTCCCCACTTCAATCTGTTCTGCCATCTCTTTGTCCTCCGACCGCTGCCAATGAAGGATAATCAAGTGGCTATAGGCGGCGTCGGCGTTCAGTTGTGCAAGAAGGAGGCCTATATCAATGTGCCCTTGAAGACCAGGAACAAGAATTGGAAGGACGAGTGGTTTTACTGTGACAACCCTCCCCCTGTTCTTGCCGACTTCACAGGTGCAAAGACAATTCCCCTGGCGCAATGGACTGAGAAGCCTGATCCGAGCAACCCCCAGGTGATTGCTCTACTGAAAAAATTGCATATCTGAAGAAGGAATGTGTTGATGGTATCACCGTTGCTAAGAGTTTCGCAGCCTTTGAAACTTTAGAGCCATCCAGCATGGAATTATGCCACCAATGACGAGACCAGGGAGGTGCCTAACCCTTCTAATGGCGAACTTCGTCGAAAGCGCTTGTCAAAGATGTTTGAAGGAGAAATCCTTCCGGATCACTGTTTAATTGAGAAGGTGTACAACGTGGGCACTCTGCGGGCTCGAGTAAGCCTCAGTCTACTTTGAGTGATTCTGTAATTATCTTGTCTTGATATCCTGATTGATGTCTTGGTGCTTACGCAGGTTCTGGATACTTACATATCCCATCCTCCGCTCCCGTTGACCGACATCGAGGGACAGGATTATGTTAAGAATCCACAGCAGACCAGTGTTAGAGGCTCTAGCTCATTTGCCGGCACTCAACCTAAGCTTGTTGATCGAGTCGTTACCTTGCCTTCCCCTAGCCAATTAGTAAAGCATCCCTTCGTATGTCAAAGGCAATATGTTGGGGATCAGGGTGATGACGAAGAAGAACTGTCTCCCAATGCCGGTCAGCCAACTCCTACTCACTCCGACTGACCATCAAGCCAGTCAGAGCCCCCAAGCAAAGCGTCGAGTGATGCAGGAGCTGTGCAGAAGACTGATGAAGCTGGCAAATCTTCCCAAAAGAGGAAGGAGACTGATGCTCAGTCTACTTCTTCAAAGAAGAGAATCTGTCGAATCAAGGTCAAGAAGGCCTCTAGGTTAATCCCTTAACCTTATGATCCTTGTTTCTCATAGCCAATAATCATAATGCATCTTAATCACCTCAATCTTTGTATCTAAAGTGATTCTCAAAGTGCCCAAGAGTCCGAGGACACTCGATCGGCCCCCCCTCCTCATCCGGCTAACTTGCCTAAACCGGTCGGCAAGTCATCAAACATGCTGACCGAGGTGAATAAGTCTTCAAATAAGACAATTCCCGCCTCCATTCCAAAGCCAGTGCCACAATCCTCTCCAGTCAACGTCCCTTCACCTATTGACAAAGGTAAGGCGACATTGTCTGCAGATACACTCGGTCGGCCTGAAGTGGAGGACACGGAGATAATATATCAACATCAAGAAGCCAACAAGGTACTTCAATACCCTTCTTTAGCTTTGTCTAAATCTCATCCTTAAGCTTAACCATCTTCTATATATCAGAAAATGTATGCTCTTGTGGAGAGAAAACAGGCCAGGGTGGAATACCTTGAAGCCGAAACTTTTGGTATGGTGCAACCACACTTGTCTTCAATTCTTTATGTTTAGAACTGATATATTGCTGGTACCATGCTAGTCACCGGTCAGCGGCTCTTCCAAGCCCACAAGCAGATTGATAAACTGCAGACCGACCAAAGAGAGATGACCAAGGCGTTAGACCAAGGCCATGCTGATGTAGCCGGTAAAATCACATACCATCTGTATTTAAATAATCAACTAACCACTCTGACACTTAAAGTTTAATGTATGCTTTTAGCTTGTGATCAAAAGATTGCTGATCTGGAGAAGTTAACTTCCAATCAACAAAGATTCATTGATGCTTTGAATGCTGAGAAGGAAAACCTCTCCAAGTCAGTCAAAGATCAAAAGGCCGAGATCACTCGGTTGCAGAAACAATTGGAGGAGGCCGACTCGAAGATAGAGGACGCCAAAAGCATCTCCAAATCTTTCAAATGTAATCTTGCCAGTAAGCCCTCCATTACTTCTTGCATTCGCTTGAATCAAGTTTTGATCTTACTGACCAAAAACATCTCTTGCAGCTCTGTCTTACAGTGCTCGGAAGGCATTGGGCTATATTCATGCTAACCAAGTAGAGCAGACTGGCCACTCCTAGGAGTATTTGCTGGAGCATGTGTCGGAAGCTATTGCTTACAACACTCGACGAGTGGCGACCGAGGCCGTGAGTCAGGTTCTGGCTATTTGCCAATCTTGGTCTCCTGCTCTGCCATTGGACAAGATCAAGGAGGGCTTCAACCCAGACTTGACTGACGACCAATGTCAGCTGCTCTTGGATTCCATGCTAGAAACTTCCGGGGTCTTGGTCGACGACATAGAAGTTGATCCGACCGTACCTACTCCTCCAGCAACTCCAGAAGTTGAGCTACGAGCTGATTCTTCTTCTCCTTCTAAGGAGTTGTAAATCCTACAATGCTAGAGAACATTAGTAGTATCTATGTACTGATACAATGTTACCTGTATGTAAATTAATTTCATGCTTAATAGCTTAGTAGACTGATAAAAATATCATAAGCATACTGTTGTCTTTTTTAAAGACAAAAATCATATCAATCTGCTGTAAGCTTCATGACCATTGATCATTGGATCCCCGAGGTATGGATGTTTTGGTGATAGATGACAGCTATGAAATTGTGGGCTAACATCTACACGAGTGTTGTCTTTGTAGGAATCATCGTTTAACTCTATTGCAAATCACATGGATGATGGTGTGATCTAGATTGTTACTCTTGGTCTATGGTGAGACCTAGACCGGTTAGGTGTCGGTGATCGAGCCTATCGTGATCAGTTGTGAAGGCCGTCACACGTTTGTACACGGTTTGAGCCCGCCGTTGAAAGGGGCATCGCTAGTAAGCGCCCGTGTCAGCTCGGGGAGTCTGGCAAGTTCTCGAGGGAGCCGAGCTTGTCCTTTGTGCAGCGGTGACGCACACCATGTCTTCACTTGAGGAGTGATTGCGGGCTTGTGTGCGAAAACTCCACTTTGTGGCGGGAGGGACCGGGACTCCGGCGGGAGTGGTCCAACGAGGATGAGGGGAAGGCGCCATCCTTTCGAGACCTCGGGAAAAAATCATGAGCATTCCTTGACCCTCTCTTTACTATTCCGCATTTGTGTGCTCTAGTGAGTAGGGTAACTTGTGGCTTGCATAGGCTAGTGTGAATGGCTTCCGCTCTTTGTATTATCATGAACACTAGCATGTGTAGGGACTTGGCCTACTAGACTTGTTTAGGTTGGTTATCTTGTTAGACTCAAGTAGTGAAATTGAAGTTTTTGCATTCGTGAGCGGCTTACTGATTCACATCCCCTCTCTCGGTACGCCTTTGGTCCTTACATCTGCCTTTACATATTAGGTTGTAACTCGTAAACGCGTAACAAACAGAGTCGACCAATCGACACATGACCTCTCGCACATTGGCTCTGGGTTTAGTGTAGTGGTAGTATGATGTGCAGTATGAAGTGTATAACCATGATGTGTAGACGTTAGACCAAAAAAGTAAAGACCGTGTCAAATGATGAGAAATCAGTTAGAAAGTAGTCCAAAACCAATATTTCATAAGGTTAGACAATGGTGGGACATTATTATTAGCCCCCTGGCTTGATTGTTTAATAAAATAAATTAAGGAATCAAGACAAATTTAGAATGAAAATCATCAAAGAATCTTTCATTAAAAAGATCGAAGTTTCATTCATGACTAATGTATAAGTATACAAAAGAGGAACTAAGTATAGAAACGACGTAGCTGATTTATATTCTACGAGTTTGGTATATCATCACCGTCTTCATACATCAGTCAGTAAGCCCCCGGCCGAGTGACTTCCTTTACCACATATGGTCCTTCCCACTTTGGAGAAAGCTTATGTTGTTTCTTTGTTGACTGTACTCGGTGCAACACTAAATCTCTAACTTGAAATTGGCGACTGCGTACGTTTTTATCATAATATCAACACAAGCCTTGTTGGTATAGTGCCGACCGAAACAGAGCGTGATCACGCACCTCTTTTGCTACAATCAAATCAATCTCTCGGTTTTCCTCAGAAAGCTGTTCATCATATGCTTGAACCCGCGTCAAAACAAGACTGACCTTGGTCGGCAACATAGCCTCTGAGCCATAGACCAATGAGAAAGGTGACTGGCCAGTAGCCCGACTGGTATTTGTGCGAATCCCCCAAAGAAATGAAGGCAATTCTTTGACCCACCGACTGGCATAAGGTTTAAGTCTGTCAAATATCCGAGGCTTCAATCCTTGAAGAATCATACCATTGGCCCGTTCGACCTGCCCATTGCTTTGAGGATGAGCCACTGATGTGAATTGAGTGCCATTATCGATGATTATATCATGAGGAACCCCATACCGAGGGAAAACATCCTTGACAAACCCAATCGCCTTCTTTGATGCTATCCTGCTGACCAGCTTTGCTTCAATCCACTTGGTGAATTTGTCAATAGCAACAAACAAATAAGTGAACCCACCTGGCGCTTTCTTAAAGGGACCGTCAATATCAAGCCCCCAGACAGCAAAAGGCCAAGTCAAAGGTATCATCTGAAGTTGCTGCGAAGGCACATGTGTTTGTTGAGCAAAGAATTGACAACCTTCACACTTCTGAATGACTTGGTGTGCATCTTCAACTGCGGTGGGCTCAATAAAACCCTTGCCGGAAAGCTTTGTCGACCAAAGTCTTAGAAGCTGCATGATTGCCACATATTTCTGAATGAATTTTTTCGACCAACTTTTGACCTTCTGGTATCGAGATGCATTGCATCAAGATGTTTGAACCTCCTCTCTGATAGAGTTGATCTCCCACCATCAAATATCCTCGACATCGGGTTTTCAACCTCTGTTGTTCATTAGGATCTGTAGGCAGCGTGCCCTTGTCCAAATATTGGATGAATGGGTCACGCCAGTCGGTCTCCGTATTGTTATCACCAACAAGATCAGCAATGATACTCGTTAATACATCCAATCGAGGAGAGATAGTGGGGCAATCCGGGGTGTGTAAGAAAACACCGGGTGGGACTTTAGACCGAGATGATCCCATCTTAGCCAATTCATTAGCCGCCTGGTTGTTATCTCGAAGAATGTGTGAGAACTTCAATCCATCAAATTTGTCTTCGAGCTTCTTTACTTCCGGACAATAAGCACTCATATTGTCATCTACACAGTTCCAATCCTTGGTGACCTGATTAATGACCAAAGCCGAGTCACCAAAGACGTCAAGACGCTTAATGCCGAGTGATGCAGCAATGCGCAGACCGTGTAGGAGGGCTTCGTACTCCGTAGCGTTATTAGACGTGCGGAACATAACCTGAGGGACATATCAAAGCTTCTCTCCTATGGGTGAGATAAACACGACTCCCATACCAGCTCCCAGTAATTGAAGAGAGCCATCGAAGTACATTTTCTAGTACTCGACATCTTGGGTAGCAGGAGGATTTTGAATCTCTGTCCACTCGGAAACAAAGTCAGCCCATGCTTGTCCTTTAATTGCCTACCGAGGCGCTACTTGGAAATCTTTCCATTAGCTTCTCGATTGTGAAGAACTATACTGAGTGTAAAGGAGGTCTGGACTTCAATCGGATGAGCTTAGAAATAATGCTTCAACTTCCTGGAGATGATCAACAACTTCAAGATTTGTTGGTATCTTGTTTTAGAGGCACTGAGAACCTCACTAAAAAAATAGACCGGGTGTTGTACTTTTTGTATATGACCGTCTTCCTCTCGGTCGACTGTCAAAACAGTACTCACAACCTGAGTTGTAGCCGATATGTGAAGTTGAAGCTTTTCTCTTGGCTCCGAAGGCACCAAGACTGGAATGCTACTGAGGTGAACCTTTAACTCATCCAATGCCGACTGCGCCTCTTCTGTCCAAACAAAGTCATCCTGCTTTTTAAGCAGTCGGAAAAGTGGTAACCCTCTAACCCCCAGTCAAGAGATAAAGCGACTCAAGGACGCCATGCATCCAGTCAGCTTCTGAACATCCCTTTGAGAATTAGGTGGCCCCATATCAAGGATCGCCTTGATCTTATCCGGGTTAGCCCCTATAACTCATTTTGAAATGATGTAACCGAATAGCTTTCCTGAAGGAATCCCAAAAACACACTTTTTAGGATTCAGCTTCATCGAGTAGTGTCTCAGATTGTCAAAGATTTCTGCCAGGTCAGAAAGAAGTTCTTCGACGTTCCGAGTCTTGACAATGATGTCATCAACATAAGCTTCTACATTTCGATCGATCTGAGTGGCAAGGCAACGTTGAATACCTTGTTGGTAAGTCGCGCCAGCATTTTTCAGACTGAAAGGCATTGTGATATAGCAATAGGCGCCGAAAGGTGTTATAAAGGAAGTTTTAATATGATCCTCGACTTTCAGTGGGATCTGGTGATAGCCTGAATAAGTATCTAAAAAGCTTAAAAGCTCACACCCGGCTGTTGAGTCTATGATCTGATCAATACGAGGTATAGCGAAAGGGTCTTTAGGACAGACCTTGTTGAGATCGGTATAATCAACGCATATCCTCCACTCTTTATTCTTCTTAGGTACAAGGACTGAATTAGCTAACCAGTCAGGATGGTACACTTTCTTTATAAACTTAGCATCTAATAGTCTAACTATCTCCTTCTTCATGGTGTCTTTGCGGTCTTGTGCAAATCTTCTAAGCCTCTATCAAACGGGAGTGGCCCCAGGAGGCACCCTTAACTCATGCTCAATCTTTTCCCTAGGAACTCCTGGCGTGTCAGATGGTTTCCATGCAAAGATGTCCCTATTTTCCTGTAGGAAAAGTGTGAGCGCAAATTCCTATTTCTCTTCGAGGTTTGCCCCTGCATAAGTTACCTTATCAGGGTCTTCAGGATCGAGCATGATCTCCTTGGTCTGGATGTCATCAGTCTGGATCTTGTCCTTGGTGGGCTTCTTCACAGGGACTGCCGCATCAGTCTGCTCCTCTACGCCAACTGCCTTCTGGATCTCCTGCTAGTCAGATAGCATCAACTGCTTATTAGCCATCTCACAACTCTGCACATCGCAATCAAAGCAATCACAACTCTTTAGTTCCTATACTGAGTCGAAATCGGCCATCTGGAAGAGGATGTGCTCGGTCCTGAAGTTTTCACGGGTCCCAAAAGTAACCGACAGACTGATCTGTCCAATAGGAACTGAAGTCTTGCCGGGCACTATCCTATGAAAAGGTGAAGAACTCGGCTGAAGGTCATTGACTGACAGACCGAGCTCTTGAAGAGTCTTGGTGAAGATTAAGTTCAAACTGCTTCCTCCATCAATGAGTACTTTGTTGAACTTCACCTCCTTCATCGTGGCAGCAAGCACCAGCGGGTACCGACCCGGTTTTGGAAAGTGTTTGGAATGATCCGACCGATCAAAAGTAATCAGTATTTCAGACCACTTCATGAATTGATGCGCAACTGGTTCCACAGAATCAATCTCCCATATTTCTAGCTTCTTCTTGCGCTTGAACACATAGGCATCCGGGCCTCCGAAGATGAAGTTGACTTCCTTGCGGGGCTCTTGGAACTCTTCTGCATCGTCCTTGTCGCTACCGTCCTTGAACTTGTCTTTGCCATTGCACCTTGGAGGATCTTTGGCCACCTTTAGCGCAACAGTCACAAAACACTTTAGTCGGTAGTAGTCCTTCGCATTGTGATTTCCCTTTGGGTGCCAGAGGCATGGGCCACTCAGCAAATCATCCATGATTGGTTGGTTCGTCCGGGGATTCTTCTAAAATCGGTCGACCATGTGGACCATGTTGTTAGATTTCCTCTTCTTGTCCTTCTTGGAGGACTCGGGCTTGTCTGACCGCTTCTCCTTGCCTTTTCCTCGGATGTCATCTAATGCCGACTCACCAGATGCAAACTTGTCAGCGATCTCGAAGCACTTCTGAGCGGTCAACTTGAGGCCATGATTCCTTCGACCGATTTCCCGGACCAAGTCATCACTGCGTATTCCTCCTTGGAAAGCAGCAATAATCTGTTAGTCCAAAACATTGGGGATCTCAGTCTTCTTAGCACAGAATTGCTTGATGTAGTCGCGAAGAGGCTCGTCAGTCTTCTGCTTGATCCGAGTGAGGTCAAAGTGATTGCCCGGTCGGTTGAAAGTAGCTTAGAAGCTCTCAATAAGCTTCCTGTTGAGATCTCCCTAAGATGTGATTGACTCCTTCGGAAGAGAAGTGAGCTATATTCGAATGGGTGGATCAAGGCATATCAGATGGTAATTAGCCATTACATAGGAATCACCTCCGGCCGATTGAATCGATGTGTTGTAAAGCTACAACCACTCTTGGTGATTGGTCTGACCATCATATTTTTTGATGGGGACCGGCTTGAATCCTTTTGGCCATCTAGCTATGCGAAGCCTAGGGACATAATCCTTGATGCCATCGATTTCATCATCAGTGGGGGTCAGTGACCGTCTATGCCGGTCTGGAGACGGAGTTAGGCAATGGTTGTGTCGAGGTCCAACATCGTCATCGTGGCAACGACGTGGATTGTCGTCATCATTGTTGTCACGTCGATCCCGATCGTCTCGTCGACGTCGATCGTCGCGGTTGTTTCTTCAAGGAGGGTCTCATCGGTCTTCTCGTTGGTTGTCCCGTCAATCGTCCGTCGGTCTTCCCGTCGGTCATCCCGTCGGTCGTGAGTCCTCCGATCGCGGCGTTCCTCCTCGTAGCGCCGGTTGTCCCGAACGTGTTCTTCATAGTGGGAGTTGATGGTATCTCATCCATCACGGATACTGAGAGAGTTTCTCAAATCTTCACGCCTATGCCGACCTCGTGAAGCTACATCGCTAGAGCTTGTTACAGATTGCGATCTGTCCTTGGCAGCATCCCGGGCTACAGTAGCCTTGAGCATGGCCACCGCCTTCATCATTGTAGGGGCCTGATAATTTGCATCGGCCATTAAGGTGTTGAGCAATGTTTTAGCCCTAGTGATGTTATTCTGAGGGGTGTCATAGACCTTGACACCATTCACTTCAGTGTCTAGCCCCAGATCCAGTCGACGTGCGTTACGTGATCCACGCGACCCTCTCGGTCGATGACAGTGACTGACAGATAGATCATTAGCTGAAGGATTTTCACCCCATTGACCTTCTTTGACTGGTTCTTCTGTATGGCCATCTTCTTCATGATCATCTTCTGGGTCACCATCTTGGTCACCTTCGTGGTCCCCGTCCCCCGAAGGATTCTCTACTATGTCAACCATGTTGACAGTAAGGGGGTATGAATAGGCCGATCCGACCGAGTCCTCGTCAAAGGACCAATCCGACTTTGAGTCGTTCCCTAAGGATGGATCTGTTTCCTCAAATCTGAGTGGGACCAATGTAGGGATCAAACCAGACGGGCTCAATGATCGCACCATGGAGATGTCTGGGGCCGAGTCAGATCTGTGCTTTTCCAGACCTAGGGCTTCGTTGTCGTCGACCATGAAGTCAAGCGATCCAAAGGAGATCTTGAAGTCTGGCGAGTACTGGATGATGGGAATTTCAGCCATCATAGTCGATGGAGAATCCCGGCGAGCCTTGTCCCCTTCCTGGCACGCCAACTATCAAAGTTTGAGATCGGCAGTAAATATATAGGGCTATGTCGAGACTACGAACTATGATGGTTAACACAAGACACCGAGTTATACAGGTTTGGGCCCTCTCAATGAGAGTAAAAACCATACGTCCTGTGTTCTGTGGTTGCATTGATTGTGATCTAGTGTGTGTTTTCTTGTCCCTCGAGGGAGGTACCCTGCCGCCTTATATCTCCCGGTCGGCAGGGGGTACATGAAGAGTCCTACTCGTAGCCTACAAGGATTAACATAGAAAGTCAATCTCTAATTGCCTTGCGTTCCAAACCGAGTCGGTCGGCTTCCTTGTTGATGAAGTACCCGATCGGCTACAGACTTAGTTATATTTGAAGATACCCGTAAGGAAAGTATCCCACAGTGGGCTCATTAACTTATAGAATCTTTGCTCATGAAAGTGTAATAGATCTTGAGTTCAACTATCAATATATGATGCATCATTAAGTTCAACTATCAATATATTAAATGTAAAATATCAGACACCATTTCACATGTCCAATCGATAGGGACCAGAAATTTTTTTGGGCCCCACTATAGGTAAATGGACATCAACTACCACACATTAGGTCTTTAGGGATGGGGGTCTAGCCACAATAGAGACATGAATCATCCCGTCATAATTTTTGCATCGCTAAATCTAAACCTATGTGCACGAGGATTTGATCGTCACTAAATCCGGACCTATAGGGACATCACTCTCATCCGCGTCCCTAAAGCTTTTAGTGACGGTGTCCCTAATGTCATATCATACATGTTCTGAACTCGTCCCTCTAACCTTTAGGGGATGAAGGTTGATGAAGATCGAGGTACTCTGATATGCACGCCTCAGGGCCCCAGCCTTTGACTCCGAGCTCCTCCTCATCCATGCAGCATGATGGCCATATCCTCACCACCACCTGCTCATCCCTAACCAGTGCAAAAAAGAAGCCAAATCTAGCATCCAAGAGCCAAAAATCCAACAACAGCGAGGAAACCCTACCCATACTTGGTCAAACGCGAATAAGATGTTGGGTGTGGGTCTGCCGAGACCACGGCATATGAGACATCAATCTTCTGCTTGAGCAAATATCCAAATGGCGGGCGTGGCGGGAGGCGGTCCAGGCAGAAAGGGGTTTGGTGGCGGAGGATGGGGAGCAGAACGGAGATGCATGGTCATGGTGATGGGCGGGGGAGGCATAGGAGGAGGGGTCAAGAATGCCCATGTTGTTGTAGTTCTCAACACGTCCTTGTATAATGCTCAAGGCTCTAGGCTGAGTAGTAGTAGCAACTTTTCAATTTTGTTATGTGCCCAAATGATAGATTCAATGAGTTCTTGCCAATAACCATGACCACTAGATAAAAACATTAAACTGAAAGACCAAACAAAATGAGCGCCTAATAAAAAAAGACCATATGCAGATATTGAAGAACCATAAGACTGAATTGGGATGCCTATGCCCACAAGGAATCTTAGAGCCAACCATTAATCATAATGGAACTCTGCACAAAGTTTCCCCTGTGATATGAGTTACTATCTCTTGATCACTTATAGTACCCCAAACGTTCGACTGCATTTCCATCTGAAATGGAAAATGACTACTAAAATTGAAGTGTACATCAAGAATCAACCTAAGAAAACATGATCCCAAGCGGAGACTTGACATGTTCAATTCCCCCTAATCCGGGCCCATCGCAAAGGAATTGAAAACCAAGATGTGTTTTATCAGGTATCAAATGGGAACTACGAGCAAATAAAACACTTTTCAAAAGTATTAATATAGTCACATAGATGGTAAATGCATGAATGTGATGAAATAAAAAAAATTGTGGTTCCTGATGGAGTAGGTAACAAAGTGACTTTGCCTCCTAAAACTACTAACTCACCACTTCCCCACGTTGAGCTGGTACTTGTTGTTTCCTCGGGAACTGTTATGCCTGGTGCACCAGCATGGATATTTTGTACCCATTGAGCAAAGTTGAGTGCTAATTGTATCAGGTTATCCGAAAACATATATTGGAAACAACTAAAAACACTCATGTTATCATTATGAATGTATAAGCCAAAACTGTGAAAACCTAGAAATATACGTACCTAGTTAAGGTGGGATATGATTGCATCCCGGTGTCTAAGGACATGACCTAATAAATTGTTGTATTGAGTAGTTGGATCATAGTCTCTTACCATAAAAATGGCTGCATGTGCAGCAACACCAACTATTAGAAATCCAACAATCCACATGTGGTGTGTGAACAAGGAAAGTTGTTTATCATAGTCAGTAGTTAGGTATGGGTAGGGAGGAACAAAGGACATATGATGGGCTACAACACTAGTTGTAGAGCCTAGCATAGTTAGGTTAAAAGATAATTGAGCTTGCCATGACGTTGTTAGGATTTCATAGAGACCCTCATGGCCTTGTCCTGTAAATGGGCATTTATGAGCCTATTAAATATCTTTATTAAGTCCATAACCAATACCCTAGTTGGTCCTATACATATGACATGCAATTAGGAAAAGAATAGCAATAGCTAAATGATGGTGTGCATTATCGCTCAACCATAGGCATCGATTATTGGATCTAGTCCTCCACAAAAAGTATGAAATTCTGTATGTTTGTATCGATTCAAGGTGAAAAAGAGCTCATTCCACAAAACTAGGATAAAGTTGAGCCAAATGGTCACAATTCAAGATAAATTCATGAGGAAGTGGTATCCCTTTTAGGATCAACCGCAATGTCAAGAAATTGGTTAATTGGTAAAGATACATGGGTTTGGTGTCCCACCCAAGAAAGAAAACCAAGTCCTAATAACCCCACTAAGTGGTGATTCAACATGGATTCTACATCGTGGAACCTGGGCAATTTGAGAGTGGCTTTGTGATATTGGAACCAATCAGTAAAAAGCATTAATGATGCAAAAATCAATGAACCAATAAAGTTGTAACTCAATAGTTATTCCAGATGGTCGCCAAATCTGAAATAAAAACTATGGCTCTTTGGATTTCTCGGACATCCGCACCTACATCACAATTCAAAATCTCTTGCCCTACTACTGGCCAAAGTACTTGAGCACTGGGTCTTGGGGGTGCGCCACTGCGTCGGGATCTCTCCACCCCTCGCGATTTCTACTATGGTGGCAGTGGCGGTGGTGGGGTGGTGGCCATGCCGCAAGAAGAGAGGAGACACGATGGCTGGGAGAGAGAGAGAGAGAGAGAGAGAGAGAGAGAGAGAGAGAGAGAGACGACGGTGGAGGCGGTGGGTGAGGAGGGGACTTGGGTGTGATAAGGTTGAGCAAGACTTCAATAAATGATGGGCATTGCAGTGGAGAAAAAAAATGTTTGTGTGTTGTCTCGGTTTTGTACTTGCGACCCTTCAAAATAAAAAGAAAAGGCTCTACCATTGCGTCGCTTGGACTATAGTCAATTATCCTTGTCACTATTACATAATGCACGATGGATGAGGACTCAAAACCCATCGCTATTTCTACAACCATTAGGTATGGGGATTCAAAAACCAAACCCTATTGCTTGGACCATTATAGATGGCTTTTGAAGAACCGTTCGTACTACTTTTGCTAGCAACGGTGTTCTAGATAGCCATCACTATTATTGGCCCTATGTCAAATCGTAGTGATGGTGATGAATACATCACTCTTATGGATACACACAACACTCCAATTCTAGACTTGCAAGATCCAATGACTAGAGCTCGTGCACGATGACTAAATTTAGAGGTGAGCTCGTTCCTACATTCTTTGTTATATGATATTTTTGAGAATGGTTTGCTACCTAATGATTATATTATGATTAGGAACTATGAAGAGGACCAAAAGATGATGGGAGACGGACTTGGGAACATGGAGTACCAGCAAGGACTTGGAAGCCAAGGTGGAGGACCATTCAAAACCGACTTCGAGTCTTTTTCGGGGCCCGAGACCAGTCTGCACTAAAACGGACACCCAGGACACATATGGACTTGGATTTTGACGTTCTACATATGCACGGACGGAAAGATAAGAAGAAGACATTTCCAATGCTGCCGGTCTCATGTCAAAATTTGTACAAAGTCATCGGGAATCGTTGAAACAACATAGAGTCCAAACTCTATGTCGGTGTTGCATCCTGTTTTTGGCCTTTGGGCTTTGTATCCAGTTGAGCCCAATTAGGGGTGCGTCCAGAGGGTCTTGCACAACCCTAGGGACTTCATATAAAGCCGCTTCCACACCATTGGGATTTGGTTTTTGCATAGATTATTCTGTTCATAATAGTTTTGCTATCACTTTTGGTTTGTGAGACCCCAACTTTGTGAGATTCATAAATACTTCTGCAATTATATTGCATTTTTCTTTGTTCTTACTTGTGTTCTTGATTCACAGACAGGGATTAGCCTACTCGACAAGGGCAATCATTTTAGAATGGTTGATAACCAGAGGTGACGTCGTGTTGTGATTGCGGGGGTTTAGAACATGCTGTTTTGAAGCCAGATCAATTTTTGTGTCACCTCCGACCAAATCAACTTACCGAGAACCTTTCAGAAGATCGAGAACCCTTGTCCGCATCAAGTGGTAATCAGAGCTTCAGGTGCACCGTCAGGTTCGCACTACCCTTTAGTTTCGTTTTCGTGTTCTTCCTATCATCCTCAGAAAAGCCAAAAAAATTGCCCCCACCCATAACCACGTGTTTAGCCTTTGTATATTTTAATTTTTGAGTCCGTAGAATTGAGTTTGTGACCTAGTTCTTGTTTAGTCACTAGTTTAGCTTGTGTTTTTGTTATCAGTAGTGTTTTCCTTGCAACACTAGCCGCCATCCCCTTCACCACACTCTGTTTTGTTCGGCTTTCTGTGCTAGGGTTGATTGATCAACACACCCACCCTAATCCCGCCCTAAAACCACCCTCAACCCACCCTCAACACCTCGGACCAATCCCCACCAATTCCACTTTCTGCTGCATCCACCCCGCCAAAAAAAATCTTACCCGATTCCAAACCCGACCCCTAACCCGACTCGGGTTTCTGGAAAACCGACTCCGACCCTCCTTCGGTAAAACGGGCATAACTTTTCGCTCGATTGTCCGTTTTGGCTGAAATTTTTATAGGAGATTCTTGACTCAAAGTTGAGCATACCCACACTCGGCTACACCCTATGTGCCCTCATCAAAAGATTTAAAAAAAATCAGGAAGATAAAGAAAAAATTGATTTAAGTTTAAACCCGACGTTTTCTACACCTCGGCTGATTTTACCTCCCAATCAAAGGCAGCTAATAGGGAATAGACTAGGATTAGTATTGGGCCTGATGGCCCAATTAGACTAGACTGAGTTCCAACAGAAGCACATGCAGCTGCCCAAGGCGTTTTGTGGCAGACGGCAAGTCAGCGGAGACGCTAACCAAAAGGATACGAGTATACGATGTGCAAAGGCCTTTTCTAATGGTCTAATTAATCAAGTTTTTAATCCATAAGCATGTCATTAATACAGAAAATGAGGGATCTTATGAGAAAACTCGGATGATCCCTGCTCGCCCTCCCTTGTCTCCGCCACTGTGGCCTGCGAGGACTGCTTGGCTTGGTGCAGCACGAAGAAGCCTTAGACGTACAGCTTCTTTGAGCAGAGTCAGCAGAGCCTCGGCTGTCCATGATGCCAAATCTCCATGATGCATAGCACACTCGCCGCCAGGTCGGAGTCCCGAGCCATGTACTGAATGTGGAGGCACATATGTCCAATCCTGACGTATCCCAAGCCTAACCGATGAGGCATTTCTACTGATGTTTATTTCAGATGAGTAGCATCAGTTAATCATGCGTAGGTATGCTGAGCAGCTGGGCAAAATTATAAAACACAACAAAGTAGCGTTTGCTCCTAGGCAGCCAAGCTGAGTGATTGTGTGGGGCTAGTTTCTTTTCTTTTGCTGGACAGTCGAGCTAAGGTGCAAACTATTAGTACTATGAGAAATTGTTTGTTTGAGAATATTTATATCTATATAATACACAAGGTGCACCAAACTAAGGACAAGTATGTGATTGTCAGAAAAGATGCCCTGACGGTCTAGTAGTTGAAATGAGCCTATAGTTTCATGTACTTCGGTACATTTTCTGGATTTAATAATAATGCCTTTGTTTTATTTAGGATGTACCCAAAACACATATGGTTTATTGAAAAAGCGTTTGTTCGTTTCCCATTGAGGTGTACCAAACAAAGGACAAATATGTGTGATTCGCACAATAGATATCCTGACGTTCTACCAATTAAGATGAGCCTATAGTTTCATCTACTTAGGTACATTTTGTAGACCTAATAATAATGTCTTTCATTTATTTAAGATGTACCAAACAACATATGATTCATTGAACAAGCTATTGTTCATTCCAGTTGAGGTCTTAAATATATAGCCAACCTTTTTTTTTGGATTATTAGCTCTTAATTTTATTATCTGAATTTCTGACTACTTACATTAAAATTTAGAACTATACTTTTAATCACACACCCAGTAGTATATGAAATACAGTAGAAATCCATGAGAAAATAGAAATAGATAATAGAGATGACTTGACTATGGAGAATATGGATTGAACAACATAAATGTTGGATGCTTGCTATATGATTAAATTGAACAGCATAAATGTTCAACACTGGCTATATCATTAAATGCACTTCATATCCTATAGATTGCAATATATGTTGTGCCTTAGCGGCCAAGCCGCCTGGTTTGTTCATTCACACCCATCACACACATCTCCAAGGTGCTATGAATCACGACCGTGTCATCGGCCTTCCTCTACATCATTGCCTGGAGTGCCTGGCCAACAGTGACTGCCTTTTTGGGTTACGGTAGAGTTGGAGAGCTTCGCCGATGGTGAGTTGGTGACCACCTTGGCCAGGGCCAGGTCCTCCGCAAGGATCATTGTCGCAGCTTTGTACTTTGTACCAATTGAGAGTGCAGCAAGAACCAGGCGAGCGCAGTCCCCTTAATTGCGCCAGCGACATATATAGATGCATATATAAAGTTTTTTGCTGTTCCAGATGTTGGCAGGTATGACACGTACCAGGACTCGTCTTTAGATGTCTAATGCAACACGCGAGCTGCACCCTGGAATGAATTCACTAGAGAGCGGCAAGATCTTTTGCTTTGTCATATATGCTCTACTTGACATGTCATGCTGTAATCATTGGCATCCTACATCTTTTTCCCTCCTCATGTACATGGAAAACAAAAGAATTGACTGCACACAACGCAACTAGAAAAGAATTGGCACATAAATATAACACTTGTGACCCATTCCCCAACATCTTTTTCCCTGGTGTACCTGGAATACAGCAAAATTGAAGGATGGATGAGATGAAGCAAAAATACAAGAACTGAAAAAAATTAAGAAAGATGAAGGATCGGCTGAGCAGTGGCGACACAATGCCCTCGGAGAGCCTCGCAAGTCGCACGGCAACAGCATACATAAGCTCTGGCCAAAGGAGCAATTGGAGCACTACGAAGTTGCTGCACTGCCACAGCATACACTGGTAGTGTCGGAGCATATGCATATCATAAATTGAGAACTAACCAGAGGCAGACATTGCTGTATGTTGCTCATTCCGGGTGTCTCCCAAGCCTAAGCTGTTGCGACATGCATGCATTTGTAATGTTTCCATGGGATAGTATAGCATCAGTTAACCATGAAATTAAAGCACAGGTAGGAGGAACTGGGAAAATTATAGAATCAACATGACTAGTTTTTGCTCCTTGGACGCTAAGGTAGAGTGCATATATACTAGTGAAATGACAGCTGCCTGACAATATTTCTCTATATATAGGACACTAGGTGCAGCACAATGAAGGAATAGGGATGATCGGTAGAAAAGATACCAATGACATTTTTTTGAATAAAAGATACCAATGACTTGATCTGGGGTTCTAGTAATTGAATAATAATAATAATAAGCATTTCATCTACTTAGGTACCCGACCTATTTGGCATCTTCCATTGAGCTCATAATTATCTACGGAAGCTCTGAATTTTTTGAATGTATCCTAGCTTTAAACTTCATTGTCTCTGAGTTCTGAAGGTTAATTACATTAAAAGCTGGTATCGTAATTTTGATTTGCTCACTGACTATCATAATTTTGATCGGTAGTAATAGAGGTAGTCCTTGATCACAAAGAAAAATAAGATGATTTGGGTATACATATATTGAAACTAGTAATGGTGCACGTGTGGCAATTTATCCAGGCATCATGTAACATAGTTGCCAGGTCAGTTGTATTCCTGTTCAACTATGCGGACTCAATATGTTATCCGTGTGACAACACGAAGGCCAGGTATGTTTTGGGAAAGACCACCAGCAGGATGGATTAAAGTGAATGTTGATGCAGCCTTCAATCAGATCACAGGACGTGGTGGTGTGGGTGTAGTAGCGAGGAGCGACCAAGGTACTGTCAGCCTGGTGGGTCATTTTTTGCGGGCAATCGGTGGAGGTGCTGGAAGCACTCGCCTGTCAGAAAGGTGCGTGGCTTGACCGCCAGAGACGAGTATCGTCAGTTGATAAGTGCTGTAGAAATTGACACACAGCCTGATACACTCCTTGAGGTGAAGCCCAGCCACGCCGGGGTGGTTGTGCAAGTAGGTTGCCGTGCGCTGCTGACATCTACACCGGGAATGAAATCCTCTGCATTGGCAACTAGCCAATGCAGAGAAACACTGTAGCTAGCATTAGGGTGCCTGTCAGCCGTCCAATCTGAGATGAACAGCTCAGATTCAGTGCCACAGTGGAAAGGGGAAAAAACAAAATTTGTGAACAGCTACAGCAACTTTGACATTGTTTGTGGCATTAGTCTACTGTATCAGATTCAGAATACTGTTCATTCTATGCATTTAGTGTGTTACTGCAGACGATTCGGATGCTCTACACCGCGGTGCCTTGTGCCTGTAGCTTTGCCAGGCAGTTCTGCCACATTCCCAGCCACATGCCCTATAATTGTGCCCTTACCATGCAACACGAAGCATCCCTAGCAGCGCTCGCGTCCCACTGCAGCCTCCCCACATGAGAGCGGCTACCCGATCCTGTCATGGCTGTCTAAGATGCCGAGTTGTTGTGTACAGTTTTTTTAATGATATTATTTTAATAGATAATTGCAGAAGTGGGTACGAATTGCAAAAATTACATAAATAGAGTCCTATCGGTAATGTGTCAACCGACTGGCATCTATTTTTGCAATTTTTGAATTTTATACCCTACTTCTACAATTATCTATTGAAATAATATTATTTTAAAAAAAAACTCGTGTACTCATGTCGAGAATTACTGGATGCCTAGTTTCATGCCCCCTGATTGGGGTCCTTGGCCATGTACTGGATATCAAGACACACGTGTCCATTCCTGCAGTGGCGGACCCAACACCAAATTCTTGGTATGGGGAAGCCGCCACACAAATTCAACCAAAAAAATATATGATACAAATGTTAAAAAATAAGTATAGGTGAAGAAATAAGATGTATGAAAGAAAATATTTTTTTAATTAATCATGTTATAATCAAGTTCTCTAAAAATCTTTTTCTCAATGTGGCACAAGAATCAAATCATTGAGCCATAAAATCAAGTCATTGGCGGCAGATACGAATAGGAGAGAAGGCAGACGAGGATGACACTACCATCAACTTGGTTCTTTTAAGATCAGCTACCATCAAATTGGTTATTGAATTTTCCTCTGTAGATCACTTGGTTAATGAGCTATTGGTATTTGGATCAGATGTGGCCTGCAGCCTAAAACAAACATGAGCCATGAAAACATAAAGTCCACGTTGGCCCATACTCCTTCAACACATCAACTAATGTTCTTCTTCCTCAGGCAGCTCATGAACAAAGCCATGTGGCTCCACAAAACTCAAAATCATGGGGATTTCCAGGGCAAGGGGACTGAGGGGAGGAGGATAGGGGGTACTCGGTGCTAGAGTTAGGCATGGCAGCCGCCATACCATGTCATATCTAAAGGTTCGTCTCTACATTCCTGACTATTGAGCTACTATGCATCAACTAGTTCACCCAAAAGCTTAAGCTGATGGGGAAGGATGGGTAATTCACTTATAGTTCAACACTCTCCCTCACGTGCAGCTACCTTGGGGCGCAAACATAAAAATAGGAGCGGCGCAATGGAATATGCGGTGGCCAGGACTTGAACTCAAGACCTCTGGCCTGATACCATGTTAAGCTACTATGCACCAACCAGTTACACCCAAAAGCCTAAGCTGATGGGGAAGGATGGGCAATTCACTTATGATTCAATACTAACATCTCTCACGCCTACCTGATGAGGTATTTTTGATGTTTTTGTAGATGAGTAGCATTGGTTAATGGTGAGTAGCTATTGTGAGGAGCTGGGCAAAATTATACAACAAAAGTAGTTTTTACTCCTAGGCAGCCAAGCCGGGTGGATGTGTGGAGCTAGGCTCTGCTGCTGGACAGTGATGCTAAGGTGCATACTATATTAGTACTATGAGAGATTGTTTGAAAACATTAATATATACTACAATAATAGGTGCACCAAACAATGGAAACAATGTGACTGATACAAAAGATGCCTTTGAGGGATTAGTCATTCGAATGATCTTATAGTTTCATCTACTTAGGTACATTCTTTGGATCTAATAATGATGCCTTTCACTTATTAGAGATGTACAAAAAAAAACACATTGTTTATTGAGAAAGCTTTTGTTGGTTCGATTGAGGTCTTAAATATCTAGCTGAACTTTGTATTTTTTGTTTTGGATTAGAATATGAGTATCAGAATTTTTTATCACTGACATAAAAGTCTAGAATTATATTTTTAATTCACTCACCCAGTATATGAAATACAGTGGAGATCCCAGCAAAAACTGAAAGAGATAATAAAGATGTCTTGGGTATGTTGGGCTCGTTAACTCATACAACCTTTGCTCATCAAAGTGTAATAGACCTTAAGTTCAACTATCAATTTATGATGTATCAATAAGACAAGTTGATCAAAATGATCTCTTCGGAAAACATTAAATGGGAAATATCAGACATCATTTCACACGTCCAATCTCTAACTTAAATATTTGAGATTGAAAACTGTCTGGACATATATCAGAAAACAACTCTTTGAGAACTATAAAGGCCCTCCACAATCGATAGGGCCCAAAAACTTTTTGGGGCCCTACTACGGGTAATGGACATCCACAACCACACATCAGGTCTTTAGGGACAAGGGTCTAGCCACAATAGAGGCATGAATCATCATTGTTTCAATTCTTGCATCGCTAAATCTACACCTATAGAGACGGGGATTCGGCTATCACTAAATTCAGACCTATAGGGACAACACACTCATCCCCGTCCCAAAAGCCTTTAGTGACGGTGTCCCTAATATCATATCATACGTGTTCTGAACCCGTCCCTACAACATTTAGGGACAAATTGCAAAAGCCCCCCGGATCATGGGGATGCGGGGGGCGAAGGCCACAGAATATCAAGGTCCTCTAACATGCAGGCCTCAGGGCCCCGCCCATCGACCCTGGGCTCCTCCTCATCCATGCAGCATGGCGGGCGTATCCTCACCACCACTTGCATCCCTAACCATAGCAAAAAATTTTCAGATCTATTGTCTGGAGGACGGGGAGCGATTTGGCGGCGGAGGACGGGGAGCAAAACCGGAGGTGTGATCATGGTGTTGCGCGGGGAGGCATAGGAGGAGGGGTTGATGTTCTCCTTGGTAGCGTGGTGCCACACTAGGATCTCTCCACTGATGCTCGACTTCTCTTGTGGCGACAGCAGCGGCGGTGTCACGTGAAGAAAGGAGGCACAATGGTTGGTGGAGAGAGAGAGAGAGAGAGAGAGAGAGAGAGAGAGAGAGAGAGAGAGAGAGAATTTGAGTGTTTCGATATGGTTTGGATAGGATAAGGTTGAGCGAGACTTCAACAAGCGATGACCATTACAGTGGAGAAAGTAAATGTTTGTGCATTGTCTGGGCTTCGTACTGGTGATCCTTGAAACTAAAACAAAAGGTTCTACCATTGCGTCACATGGACCATAGTGAATCACCCACGTCTCTACTGTGTAATGTAAGATGGATGGTACTGAAAACCCGTTACTAACCCAAAATCAGGTCGCTATTTCAGCAAGCATTAGGGATGGGGATTTAAAAACCCGTCCTTATTGCCTGGACCATTCTAGATGGCTTTTCAAGAACTTTTCATACTATTTTTGCTAGCAAGAATGTTGTAGATAGCCGTGACTACTATTAGCCTTGTGTCAAATTGTAGCGATGCGGTTCTAAAAAGATTTCACTAAAAGTGATTTAGAGATGATGATCTTTTACATGTCACTAACCTGGTTTCTCTAAAGCCTCAATCTGTGGCAGTGATCATTCTCAGATTGTACACAGTGAGCCAAAAACTAAAAATAAGGATCATCTTCCTTTTTTGGTTTTCCCTAATCCCTCTCTCCGAAATAGCAGCACCCACTGTGCCATCGCAAAAAAATAAATACTCTCTCCATCCTAGAATACAGCTAGTTTTTGGTTTGTTCTAAGTCAAATTTTTATAATTTTGACCATCCATAACAGAAGATTTATAAATGTTGCCTACGTAAGAGTTATATATTATGATAGTTTGATTCATGACCAATCTAATAGTAATATTCTTGTGTTAAAGTTAGAAAACATCGACTTAGAACAAAACCAGAACTAGCTATATTCTAGGATGAAAAAATATTTTTAAGAAGTGGGTATCGGAGCAACTGCTTGCTCCCTATTTCCTTTTCGAGCACTGGCTGGATTTTGGAACTGAGCCTTCGGTTCAACCATGTTTTTAGCCTTGTATATGTAGGTGTACAATTCAGTTACACTCCAAAGATGAACTCTTCTTCCAATATACACGGCGAAGAGTGAGGTTCGAATGACACTTGGTTCGAGTTTGGACCACTCATCTGGGTGTTTCACTGAAATCCCATTGGAAAATCTAACATATAATAAAATACATTAGTATAGCTATGGGTTTGTAGTAAATTGCTAGCTTTTCCCTAGCCCGTATGTCAGGCGATGATCGTGCGCATTAGATGCGCTTGCCACAAACATGACCATGGCCTGGCAAGGGCAGAATCAGGAATTGACATATGGGAGCCAACCCGCCAATCAATGATGGAGCTTCAGCAGTATTACAAGGGGGCCAATGTCTTTGGATAATTCAGCAAGCAGGTGGAGGGGGCTGCTAGTAGAATGTTTCCAACCAAATGCTCAAACAATGGTTATATTGCATAATTTTCCAAAATCAGTGGGAGGTGGGGGCATGGCCATTGCTATGCTCCGTCCCTACACCAATGTCGATGATGCTTAATTGAAAAGTATCATATATAAAAGCCCTCCATAATCGATAGGGCCTTTGCCTTTCGAGAAATCAGCAAGCGGGTGGAGGGGGGCTGCTAGTAGATTTTTTCCAAGCAAATCAAACAATGGTTATCTCTATGTCACTAAAAATCGGAGTTGGTGGTGTCCGGTAGTCCATCGTCGTCGTGCCTTCCAGGTTCCAACCTCCCACGAAATAGTGCGCCGACAGATGGGCCCGCTTTAAACACAGCTCTGCCTCCGCATCGTCCACACCTCTTCGATCCTGCATTCCTGCTCTGCTGCCGCCTGCCTCCAACTCCGGCGCCCACGCCGAGGAGGCTACAGTGGTGCCCAAGATTGTCAGGTGCATGCACGTCACCGTGCCGGTGGTGTATCCATGTGTGGGCGGAGTCCGAGTACTGCACCCAAGATCAAGATGCATTAATCAAGTTCAACGGGCTCTTCCGCGACCTCCTTGCCTAAATCGACTTGCCTGACCGGACCAGCCTCTGCGTACACAGATCGAGCTCCTTCCTTCTATGACGAGATGGTGGAGGCTGAAGATTGACGAGAGGAAACTGCCAAACTGGAGTTCCGTTGGATGAGGAATGTGCCAAACACGAGTTCTAGCGCATGAGGGGAGAAGCAACCTCGCTTATGAGGCTCAAGCCTCAAGATTCGATGGATGACAACGAGCAATTTTTCATTTCCGGTGGCTGATTGAAGGAGAGCATGAGAAGGCAAGAAGCGATGGAGAATGGACATTACATAAACATCCTAAAAAATAAAAAAACTACAAGCATGCCCTTGGGAGATTCTAGATTTCTGCTCGCACAACGACAGAGGTGTTGGTGGTGTGAATATATATATATATATATATATATATATATATATATATATATACTTTTAAACATATGATACTTGATACATGTGGATTTCTCACATGTCAAACACTAAAAAAGTATCATGATGAAAATATTTTGAAAAGTATGCAAAATTTATAGTTCAATCAAATTGTAACATGAATGTTAAAATGTCAAAAATCTTTTGAGTACACCTGAGAAGAATCGCGGAGTTCAACTTGTCATGATTGTTATATTTATTAGAAAAAACCTACTTCCTTGATGCAGAATCATGGCCAGAAATACTTCTTTTGATTATTAGATATGACACTACATTATTCAACAAAGACAATCTTACTATATTGTTATCCAACAAAAAAATCCATTACTATCTTATCATTCAACAAAGATAGTTCCTTACTCTTCTTTATATATGTGTTTGCGAAATTATAATACAACTAATTTTATGTAAACCAATTGATGGTAATTGGTCAAATTTATTTCCGTGGCAAAGCACAGGCATATCACTAGTTTTGCATAATTTTCCAAAGTCAGTGGGAGGTGGGGGCATGTGCGCATGACCATTGCTATGCTCCGTCCCTGCTCCAATGTTGATGATGCTTAATTGAAAAATATCATATATTGTTAAGCTACTATGCATCAACCAGTTATACTAAAAAGCTTAACCTGGAGAATGGGTGGAGAATTCACTTATAGTTCAACACTCCCTCACGTGTAGCTCCTTCGAGGCACAAACGTGAAAATAGAAGTGGCGTAATAGAAAATGCGATTACTAAAACTTAAACTCAAAAACTTTAAATCTAATACCATGTTAAGCTTTGATATTACAATATATATTTCATGTTAGAAACCTAGGTTAATAATTTACTATAATTAACTTTCACAAAATAATTTTACAAATTAACTAAGCCCTCTCTCCAGACAGAGTACTGTAGTTCTTTATGGTTGTTCTTGATGTTGGAGAAATATTCAGATAAAGCATGTGCACATCAATCAACTTATTACTAATCAATGGTTGCTCTGACCGGAGCTTTAACCAACAACATTCATCCTCTTTCTGCTGAAACTAAAATGAATAAAACAGGCACTTAGATTGCACTTGCACAAGGAAGAAGCATGATGCATGCCTTTCATGAGCTTGCCGTTTGCAATAGTCCTGAAGCAGCATGCAGCTACCCAAGGTGTTTTGTGGCAGACGGCAAGTCGACAGAGACAGGAGCAGGGCCAACCCAAACATTTTTGAGGGCCGGTGCAAGATCTTGTCAGAGCCCATTTTTTAATATACTATTATTTATTAAAAAATATTTTTAATTACACCTCTGATATTTCACCCATAAGAAAAAATTAGCCTCAAAATACATACTATTTAAAGTCATTTTTGAGTCAACCTACCACTAACAAAATATTAAGGCAGGACAAGTTGTATATACAACAAAGTTTAGTTAAAATCTCAGATTGGAGTATGATAAAATTTTCTAGCCAACCCAAGTATGATGTGGTCGTTTGTTTTCTATATTAGTGTAAAAATCAAGGATTCATAATCATTTAACTAAGATTTTGAAAAATTATTTTTATATTTTTCTTCCTAACTGCAGCATAAAAGATTCATTTTTTCTTCCCAAGAAATGCGGACTGGTTTGGCAAAGCACAAAGAACACACAGAAAGGCTATTAGCTATGGACCTATTTTCTCTTGCTGGTTACCGGCCCAATATCAAGCCTGCTAAGCTTGTAGCCAATCTTTGCTCGTCTTCTTAGTTGATCAGCTAGAGCCAGCATAGAGTATTGGAGCTCTAGCCTCCAGGGGAGTATCAGTAGGAGGTATTCGACCGCAGGTTTACATGGAGCACCTGCCAGATCTTGCCTGACTAACGGAGCCATCTCTATCATTGCATCTGAGCGGAGGGCCTCTTAGTTGTCGGGGGCCTGGTGCGGTCGCACCGTCCCCACCCGCCCCAGAGCCGGCCTCACGGGAGCCAAAAGGATACGAGTATACGATTGGCAAAGGCCTTTTCTAATGCTCTAATCAAGTTTTTAATCCATAAGCATGTCACTAATATAAAAAAATGAGGGATCTTATGAGAAAACTCGGATGATGGGGGGCCACGCCCCTGCTCACCCTACCTCGTCTCCGCCACTGTGGCCTGCGATGACTGCTTGGCTTGGTGAAACACGAAGAAGCCTTGACGTACAGCTTCTTTGAGCAGAGTCACCTGAGCTGATGGATTCACCACAAGAGGAGGCGCGGATCCAACTATCAAGCCAGCGGGATGTTGTCGACAACGACACTGGCTTTGGTCCCTGTTGCCGACACTCTAGGCTTCATCGGCTTGAATCCGCAGCAACCGAGGCCGGGGACGAAGGGGCTTGCATCTCCACCATGGACATTTTGGAATGTTGCATTTGCACGGACCGACTACTGATCTACAAGAAAACAATGAGTTTTTAGAAACACACAGAGCGCCGCCTTCATCAATCGCTCAAAGAGCCCAACAAGCTGTGGCCCGACAACCAGGACGGGAGAGTAGGCAGAACGAACCTGGTTAGCGCTGCGGACGTTCCCGGGGTGACCCAAGAAGCTTCGTCCTGCATCTGTGCTGGTCCGCTCCCGCCTGCAGCTGCATCACGCAGCTGTGCCATGCCGGCAACCACATATGTCGTGATTCTGCACGTGCCACGCAACACCAAGCATCCCACGCACAAGCAGCAGGAGCATCCCTCCGCGGCCTCTCAACCCCGGAGCCGCATCCCTGATTGGCCTCGGCTGTCCATGATGCATAGCACACTCGACGTCTAGTCGGGGTCCCGGGCCATGTACTGAACGTGGAGGCACATATGTCCAATCCTGACGTATCCCAAGCCTAACCGATGAGGCATTTCTACTGATGATGTTTTTCAGATGAGTAGCATCCGTTAATCGTGCGTAGGTATGCTGAGGAGCTGGGCAAAATTATAAAACACAACAAAGTAGCGTTTGCTCCTAGGCAGCCAAGCTGAGTGGTTGTGTGAGGCTAGTTTCTTTTCTTTTGCTGGACAGTCTCGAGCTAAGGTGCAAACTATTAGTAGTATGAGAAATTGTTTGTTTGAGAATATCTATATCTATATAATACACAAGGTGCACCAAACAAAGGACAAGTATGTGATTGTTAGAAAAGATGCCCTGACGGTCTAGTAGTTGAAATGAGTCTATAGTTTCATGTACTTACGTACATTTTCTGGGTTATGCCTTTGATTTATTTAGGATGTACCCAAAACACATATGGTTTATTGAAAAAGCATTTGCTCGTTCCCATTGAGGTGCACCAAACAAAGGACAAGGATGTGTGATTCGCACAACAGATATCCTGATGGTCTAGTAATTGAGATGTGCCTATAGTTTCATCTACTTAGGTACATTTTGTAGATTTAATAACAATGTCTTTCATTTATTTAAGATGTACAAAACAACGTATGGTCCATTAAAAAAGCTATTGTTCGTTCAATTGGGGTCTCAAATATATAGCCAACCCTCATTTTTTTGGATTAGCTCTTAATAATTTTATTATCTGAATTTCTGACCACTTGCATTAAAATCTAGAATTATACTTTCAATTCACACACCCAGTAGTATATGAAATACACTAGAAATCCACCAGAAAACTGTGACATCCCCGCCCCGCAAATAAGGGGGAATAGTCGAAGGATTGATCATCGGGTGACGCCTTGACAAAGCAAGAGTCCAAAAGTATACACATATGAGCATAAAAGAATAGTGCAATGTAAGAATTTAGTTATTATAACTTTGATTCAGATTTGAGTAGGTAAACAAGTTTGAAATTTGGTAACATAAATAGCGGAAGCGATACATCTCATGTTAGAATCCTATCATGAAGCACATTAAACCCGTAGACGTGCTCCATTATCAAGAAGAACACCTGCATAAAACCACATAGAGCAAAGCCCTGAGCAACTAATACTCAACAAGACTTACCCGTCAAAATGGCACGCTAAGGCTGACACCTAGTATGCAGGGCGTCTAACCTAAGGTTGTTGGAATGATTGCAAAAACAGCACTAATAATTGATCCTTATTTTCAGGTTTTAGCCATGTTAATAGGGTTTTTGCAAAAAAAAATATTATGCAACTATACTATAACAAACATGGTTGCAATATAATTTATAGCAATACAATATCATCATCATTATTTCACTTTGTACTTCGATGTGACAACTACTACGATGTGACAGCGATCACAAGTGGTACTCAATAACCGTGAGGGACGGCGACTCGAATCGATTTACATCCTATAGGAGAAACCCAAATACACGGCGCACGCACACTTCGAAGAGTCACATATGACAACCTTTCGCGAGATACAGCAGGGTCGGTCCGGGTCCCACTTTTTCCGAGTACACGTCACCTCATGCGATCCTTCTGTCGAAGCAATCCATGGGTAGCCCATGTACTCTACCTTCCAACACATACCCACATTCCACCATACCCGCTTCATCACCAGAAGAAGAGTGGGGTATCGTCCAACCACTACGGTAATCAAGCTATGTCGGTTTACTAGTACCCATATCACTAGCATGCACTTGGTACTGTTTAAACTTGCTCAACGGGGCCACACTCGAAGCAGTTCCCAACCGACACAAACGGGGCTATGGCAAATAAGGTCCCACCTTATCACCTCAACCTACACATGCACTTTCCCGTTCGGTCTCAAATTGATCCATCATTGTCATGTGAGAGTTACAAGGAATAAAGTCCCAGACCATCCTAAATCGAGTAGTCTCCATATCACTTGATTTTTCTACCGATGACTCGATATTAAGCATAGAAAATCTATCGAATGGCTGCCCAAGTAGACCTATACCCATAGGATTTATTCTTTCCTACATGCAACTAGGGTTCCAATCAATTCCTACACATAATGTACAATCATGACACACATACATGTGATACATAATAAAAATTTGAAAACATAGGAGTGTATCGGGGCTTACCTTTGGTCCAAGCAATGTTAGCAAACTCAAGAACATAGTCAACCCATCATCTATCTCTGCAGCACCAATCTCCTCGTCCTCGATACCGGCTCGTTTCCTAGTAAAAGGATGCACGATGCAAGTCAAGAAGGTGATAAGGAAATTCGTGGAACTTCCTTAATGAATGAATGCAATGATGGGATGCATGTGAGTAGATATTTCGAATTACCATTAAGTGTTAATTATGTTACTATACATGTTTCCTTCCTTGACATATGAGATTGGTTATGCATTGCAACTAATCATGGTGCGAGCAACTTAAACAGCTTAGGGGCAAGGCATCACAATAAAATGAGTAATTGAGACTAGCAATACTAACGTACCATAATGATCTTGCTTTATGGACTTGGTAGAAAAGAAAAAGATGCAAATCACTTTCTTAATAATCTTTAGTTAACATGCATGATCAGACTAATTAGGTGAGGATGTAGCATGAAAATATGAAGATGAGATTATTTAATAAGAGAAATGAGTATACATTTAGTAAGATAATGCTCGACATGATAGGATAAAGCGAGTAAACCTATATTCATCTATTTTCTTTCTTAACTCTCTAATTGTAAAGATAAATTCTCACAAACTCGCAATGTAACAATTTACAATAAATTAACCTATCATGTCAATGCTTCAATATCAGCAGCTAAATAAATTAACTTGAGTGCGCTACTGCAAATAAATATTGTTAATTCATTGACATTTTAAATGTTCGAGCACAACTTAATTGGTTAAGTTCTTAAGCTAACAATTATTGTATTTAATATAGTTATTCTATGCATAAGCGCATTCCTAAATCATTTAATAGGGTCCTGAAAGACATTTATTTATGAGAAATCTATATGTTGTACAGGATGACAAAAGTGAATTATTTACCAACTATAAAGGCAAAAAAGATGCTCAAGATTTTATTATTATTATTATTATTAATTAAAATAGTGCAAGGGCAAAAATGACAATTACAGATAAAACATTAGAAAATTAAATGTGCCATTTACTCAGATGGTGAATGAACATGCATGCCAAAGTTTCAGACTTAATCCTCTAGGAATTAGTTATGAATTTATTTCTAGTTTTCCTTATTAATTTTGTTCAGAAATAAATACTTACATGACGTGGGAGTTATCATTTTTACAAAACACTACACACGACAGAGGAGTTCAACACATTTTAGTTTGCATTTAACAAGATTTTATTGTATTCTGTATGAATTTTCACATTTGAGATGAACTAGTATTAATTAGAGGGCTAACTAGCTAGCTTGCTCTGTTCTTCCCGAGCACACAGCCCTGGCGAGGCATCGGCGGCAACAGAAAAGCAAAATCCGACATGCAGAGCTTGGGAACCAGGGGGAATAGGCCAAAATCGACGCGCTGGGGAGTCAAGCACCTGTGAACTGCGAGAGGGAAGGTCTGGGCTCACCCGATCTGGAGCAGTGGGCGTCGAGGCGGCGGCGGCTAAATCGGCCGTGGTTGAGGAAGAAAGCTCGATTGGGGGCAGCTCGCGGTGGGAGGGGATGGGAAAGGAAATAGAGACGACGAGGGACCTCACTGCAGTCTCTGGGCAGCAGCGCTGAGCCTTGGGGAGATGGCCGGAGGCAGGAATCGAGGAGGGGGTCGAGTTGGTGGCCGGAATCGAAGGTGAAAGGGGTGGTCGGCGGTGGGGAAGAAAGCCCAAATCCGGGCTGGTCACCGCGGGATAGGGCGAGCCGCTGAGAAAGGAGAGGGAGAAGGCTAAGGCGGAGCGGTGGGGTGGCTCGGCCGGGGTTGGGAGGTCTCAGGGTGGCCGGCAACACGGCTGGCCGCTCGGGCGCCCATGGCGGGTGTGGTCACGGGAGAGAGAGAGAGAACTGAGCGAAAATGAGAGTGAGAGGGAGGATAAGGACGACCGGGGGAGGATATTCGGACCACGACCCGGCGGAAGGGGGTCTTCGGCCGGTGGTCGACGCCCACGCGGCGCCCAGCGCCTCGGCAAGGCGGGTAGCGTACAGTGCCGGCGTGCACTGTGCCGCTGACAAGCGGGACCCACCCAATTCCAATGCCAGGAAAACAAGAGCTTTTAGGCTTTTTTATCAAAGGTTTAGAGTAATAACAGGCCTGTTTCAGGCAAACTGAAAGTACCATCCTAAATATTAAATATTGTAGATCAATAAGATCCAGACATACAGAACATGCATTGGGAGATACATGAGATATGAAATTTTGAACATGGCTCATAGATTAGGAAACTTAGAAGATTCTGGTTTGCCATTAAACCTGCCCACTTAGCCACTTTATAATTTACATTTGTGGTAGCAATTGAAGCTCAAATTTAAAACGGGTTGCACATACCTGAAGATAAATGTTTTTAGTAACTAAAAGTTGAAGATTTAATTCTGGGAGGTAAAGTTTTATAGGACTTATTTAATTTCAAACTTGCTTAACTGTCAAGGCTGAAAATTTGCCCCAAAAATTTACTTTTGGCAAAAATTCCAAAAGTAGTAATTCTTGACTTTAATAAATCATACCAAAATTATATGATATTCATAATGATTGTATATCAATTATGGGTATAATCTGGTCCAATGGTTTCTTGTGAAATTTTATGTTTAAAATTTTAAAGTAACCCTGTTTCTGAACTTTGGTTGATTTATTTGGTCTATTTACCAATGAGATAAAATCACCATAAATTCTCTAAAATTCTTATTTGGGTAATGGATCAGGGATATAAAATGTAATTGGGTCACTTATATTAGAAATTTTGAACTTCTAGTTCAAGGCCTATTTGGACCAAGTTCAAATAAAATTCAAACTCGAGTTTTAAATTATTACTTTTTTTTGTTTCTCCTCTTTGGCTGTCTAGGGTTGCTATTGTGACACTAGGGGTGTCACAAAAACAGAAAGAGATAATAGAGATGACTTGAGTATGGAACATAGATTGACTATAGAGAATATAGATTGAACAACATAAAATGTTCAACACCGGCTATATGATTAAATAGCAAAGTGCCCGTGCATTGCTACGGCTTTTAAATAATTATAATCAACATATATAAGTATGATAGATATTCATTAAATAGAAAAAGAAATATCATTTCTAATAATAGGATATTACATAGTTTAACACAATTCTCCTATAGGTCGTCAATCTCTTTCACTATTTGACTATGTTCTTTAGACTTGTAGCTAAACTTAGTACAACATTGATAATTTTTTTAATCTTTGATTCTATATTACTTTCGGGTTCTAATCCAAGAAACTAATATAGTAACTTTTTAGTATCACTTTTATCATACTATTTAATTTTTCAAACGTCCTTTATCATCATTGCTAAAAAGTTCACCAATGTCAAACATCACAAGAGATATACCACAAAATGTCGAACCAGTCTGAGAAGTACTTGAATGATAGATGTTGAGCAAAGAAGATCATAGGGTGATGAGATGGCGAGATCATGATCGAAGTCCCGACTCCTCGTCTGTGGCGCTGAGATCTCATTCATATGGCAGTCTAATTTTCGGCTTTGTCTGGGAGGCAGCTACAATGTCAATATCGCGTCAAAACCTCTGGTATGGGTGGCAGGTGCTCCTATACCGCTACTCGACGACTTTGGGGAAACTTCATTGCATAATTGAATGAGCCTATCCTAGCGCTCCAATGGCGGTGTCGGCAGCGCTCGAGCTCACGCTTGGACGCTAGGGCACAAAGCAAGGAGGGTTCGGAATAAAGAATCAACAGGCAGTCAAGGTTCCCTTTTACGGTAGGAGTGCCTCGATGCGGGCCTTGACTCAGAGTTTCCATAATACATGATGGTTTCGGGATCCAAATCTTAAACTCTCAAGTCTATGGGATGGCAAGCGCGATGCAACTTGATAGCACATGTGAAAAAGGTTGTAGAAACCGACATGGACACGAAACTCACAACACCAAACTAAACTAACATCAATGATGACTTCATCTAAATTAATAAGTAGTAGAGATGCACTTCATATCCTATAGATTGTAACATATATTGTGCCTTTACGGCCAAGTCGCCCACTTCGTTCCATCGCACATGTCGCACACATCTCCAAGGTGCTATGAATCGTGACTGCGTCACCGGCCTTCCTCTACATCATGGCCTGGAGCGCCTGGGCCTCGCCAACGGTGACCACCTTGTTGTGTTGCTGTAGAATTGGAGAGCCTCGCCGATGGTGACCAC
Organism: Eleusine coracana subsp. coracana; assembly: GCA_032690845.1. Taxonomy (NCBI): domain Eukaryota; kingdom Viridiplantae; phylum Streptophyta; class Magnoliopsida; order Poales; family Poaceae; genus Eleusine; species Eleusine coracana. Next base: position 7,539,563 of record CM064430.1, read on the forward strand.
CTTGGCCCAGGCCACGTCCTCGGCACTTGTCACAGCTTTGTACTTTGTACCAATTGAGGGTGCAGCAAGAACCCCACGAGCACGGTCCCGTTGATTGCTTGGTTTGGTAGCCATGAACGAACTGGGATCAGCCGGCAACATATATATCTGCATACATAAAGTTTTTTGCTATTCCAGATCTTGGCAGGTGTGCACTTGGTGATTGCTACTAGATTGGTGTGCTACTTCAACACTGTATTGTGTAAATGTCATGGTTCAGTTTCAGAAAAAAATATCGTTTAGACTTTAATTAACCTATATGTGTGTTGTGTATGAGTTGATTCATTTTCGTGTTTGTGCATGGAGAATTCATATGAATTCTGGATGAATTTTCATGGTATGTAGTTTATGAAGCCCAGGAAAATGCATTTTCGTGTGGGCCAACTTCATTTTCGTGATTGTACTATATGACCTTGATCATTATTTTTGTGAGTGTTCAGATCAATTTCGTGGAGGCTTTTGGCCGCCATGGAAACATCTTTTTGGTGATGGCTTCTAGCTCTCATGAAAATAATAATTCCCTGACAGCCTCCGCCTCTCACAAATTATTTTCCTGACGTGTTTTCGTGGTACAAGGCCGCCACGATAAATCATTCAAAGATCTGGCGAGAGACCATTTTTCGTGGGTGTCACCGTCACGAAATACCGTCATGAAATAAGTCCATGAGATCCTGCCGCTAGGAAAAAAACTATTTTTTTGGCGCCAATTTCGTGGGTGGTTTTGCGTGACGGTATGTCGACGGGAACCATTTTCGTGGCGGTTTTCCCTATTTTTGTGGCGGTTTCAGGCTCACACGAAAATTACGTTCTGTGATAGTGTCCCTCCGTTCTTAAATTATTGTTTTTATTGATTTTTTTCATCAACTTTGACTATTCATTTTATTCAAAATATATATTTTAAATATGCAAAATTTTAAGTTATGTTTTAATTTTATTTAATAATAAAACAAACTATAAGAACATATATAATATTACTTAATTTTTTTAATAAAATAAATAATTAAAGTTAACTAGAAAAATCAATAATAATAACAATTTAATAACGGAGGAAGTACATCTTTTTCCCTTCTCACACCTACGATCCTTCCCCAACGTCTTTTTCCCTCATGTACATTTAATACAGCGACGTTGAGGGATGGATGAGAGGAAGAAAAAAAATACAAGAACTGAAGAAATTAAGAAAGATGAAGGTCGGCTAGCTCGTCCTCAACTGAACTCGGTTTCTGGTGTCGCCCTGTCCCTTGTTCTTTTTCTGCACTACTTACATAAGGATGGATGATGGGAAGACAATAACCACTGTACCGTACAATCCGCCTTGGCGTCATCTGACAATATTGGGAATTCGGGATATCCAGACACACTTCCCTCTTTGATCAGCACTGTCCTGCATGCCCAGCTGCGGCACCAATCCCTCAGACCTCATGGCGAGTGGTGATGTGGCTGTCTGTTTTGAGCGATCTTGCGGGTTGCCCATGCAAGACTAACATTCAATGGTACTATGTTTTTGTGTGCAAGCATGCAGGCCACACTGAGCAATGGCGACACAATGCCCTCGGAGAGCCTCGCAAGTCGCATGGCAACAGCATACGAAAGCTCTGGCTAATGGAGCAATTATAGCACCACGAAGTTGCTGCAGTACTGCAAAAGCGCACACTGGTAGTGTCGGAGGGACTCCTATAGATGCTACATAAATAAATTAAAAACAGTTGGTAAGTCATGAATAATCTGGGTAATGCACATGGATAAATACCGACGAATAGCAACTACTCGCCCTTGGTGAATGAATTTCAACATGAATGATAGCACCCAGTCAAGCTATTCATGCATGCATCAATTTAACTGAACGCGCATGATGAGTGTTTTTTATGAATATGCATATCATAAATTGAGAACTAACCAGAGGCAGACATTGCCGTATGTTGCGAATTCCGGGTGTCCCCCAAGCTTAAGCTGTTGCGACATGCATGCATTTGTAATGTTTTCATGGGATAGTAGCATCAGTTAATCATGAAAGCACAGCTAGGAGGTACTGGGAAAATTATAGAATTAACATAACTAGATTTTGCTCCTGGGACGCTAAGGTAGAGTGCATATATACTAGTGAAATAGTGACGGATTGCCTGACAATATTTGTCTATATATCGGACACTAGGCGCACCACAATAAAGGGATAGGGATGATCGGTAGAAAAGATACCAATGTCTTTTTTCTGAATAAAACATACCAATGACTTGATGTGAGGTTCTAGTAATTGAATAATAATATGAATTTTCATCTACTTAGGTATCCGAATAAAAGATACCAATGACTAGGGAAGCTCCAACCCTCATTGTCTCTGAGTTCTGACAATTACATTAAAAGCTACTCCCAACGTCAACAAAAAAAAAGTCCGGAGGGAGTAGTATTGTAATTTTTATTTGCTCATTGACTATCGTAATTTTGATCGGTAGTAGTAGAGGTAGTCCTTGATCACAAAGAAAAAGAAGATGATTTTGCGAGCTCAATTGCATTCCTGGGCACCTATGCAGACTCAATGTTTTTCGTCTGACAACACAAATGCCAGGTATGTTGGAAAATCCCATCAGCATGATGAATTAAGGTGAATGTTGATGCAGCCTTCAATCAGATCACAAGACGTGGCGGTGTGGGTGTAGTAGCGAGCAGCGACCAAGGTACTGTCATCTTGGTGGGTCATTTTTTTGCAGGCAATCGGTGGAGGAGCTCCAAGCCCTTGCCTGTCAGAAAGGTATGCGGCTAGTGGTAGAAGAGGTCAGAAAAAAAAGTCATCTTGGATTCGGACAGCCCATCGGTCATCGCTACATTGTGGCGGAAGGAGGAGGATAGGTCTAGGCTTTCTTTATCTTTAGCGATACTGTACTAAGGAGTTGAGTACAATGTTGCCGAAATGTCTTTCTAGTCAGTCAGAAGAGATAGCCATGAGCTTGCACAACTGGTGAAATGAACAACATATGAAAAGAACCAAATTGCACAACCGGTGTTTGCACAAACCCCCGGCACTTGAATAGTATGAAAAGAAACCACAACCGAAGTTTAGAAAAACTCCGACACTTGAACAATATGAAAAGAAACACATGAAACTCAAAAATTGATATGAACACATAAAAGAACAACTATAGAAAATTAACATTATCAAATGAACATAGTCAAGAAGAGCAAAACAGAACCAAAGTCACATTCACATCACAAGGAGATTCGTCATTGCACTTGCCTTTACTAAGATTGAGGAAAACCCGAAGATGCCCTCCCGACACCGGGACCGTCAGAACCTGAATAATGATCTACACTAAAGACTATTTCTACTAAAATATAAAGCACATTGTTTCTCAATTATTTAAGAAAATGACTGAAAATACTATTTTTTCCAACAATTCAGAGTTCGGTATAAACCAACACTGCTCAGGTTTTAACTCATAACTTATTATTTACTTAACCAATCAACACAAATAAATACACTAAGAACATCTACAGAAAATTTCCGATAACTTTTCTTATATCTGCTTTTTTCTGATTCATCCTAAAACTGGTCAAAAACAAATAAACAGATCAAGTCGCAGAAACTGTAATCTGTATCAGCAGCACTAAAATCATGTTTTCTCTTTAACCGCTAATCCAAATTGGATGAAACCAGTGCCGTTTTAAAGATAAAACTATTATCTATAACTTTTATTTTAGGCTCTAGGTCAAATTCCTCACCAATTAATCCCAGATTTGGGAAAGAATCTTGCTACATAGGAATTCATCTACTAGACAAATTAATCTTATGTTTCATCTCTCTAAATTCAGCAGTAGCATGCCCCAAAGCTAGTAGGAATTAATCTCTAAGAAAAACCACGAGTTTCTAGAGAGGCTGGACAATTTTCAGAACACGTACCAAGTTCTCCCCTTGCCCCTTCTCCTTGCTAACTGTTTCAGCAACCAAACACACGAATGCACAGCTCAGCAGGCAGCCCAGCTCACAAACGTACAGCAGGTAGCAGCAATTACAATGCAGCACGACCAAATTCTTCCTTCTCCCGTCACTCCCTGCAGCTCAAGCACACCGCTACTATTAGACCAACGTAGCAGCACCACGCAGCGCTGAACAGTGGCCAGCAATGGAGACAAGCAGGGAGGAACACCACCCTACCTGGGGCAGGGCAACGATAGTGGCAGAGGCAAATGCGAGAGAGGCGGCGGCGTTTCAACACGTGAAGGGAAGAAGAACAAGCGCCTGTTCTGATTTTCTATCGATGGCAAGACAACCCTAATAGCAAATCAACGGCTCCTAATTGTTCAAAAAAACCGAGGTCATAGGATGTTGGAATCTAGCATATGAGTAGTGAAACGGATGCGTTGCGATGAGCTTTACACATCCACAGTCTCTGATCGTCCATCTGAGTGATTGTTTAAAAATTCAAATTTCGGTCAACTCGAAGAGTCTTTTAATTAACTGTTTATTTTCTTTTAAATATTGGGATATTACATTCTCCCCCTCCCCCTTCAATAGAATTCACTGTCGAATTCTTTCTAATCAAAGTATAGAAAACGACAAGAATAGAATAAAATATTGGGTTACTCACCGGATTGGAATAACTCGGGATACTTCTCACGCATCTGTGACTCAAGATCCTAGGTCGCTTACCCTTAGTACCGAATCTCATAATGCCCTTGGTAGGTGACACCCTAAGGAGTACCTCATCACCTTCTTGAAATTCCACATGTCGCCTCTTTACATCAGCATAACTCTTGTCTACTTTGTGCTATTAGCATGTGTTTGCGAATTTCGGCAACTCGCTCAGTCGTTTGCTGAACCCAATCTGGCCCCAAAACAGCCTTCTCAACCACTACATCCCAACAAAGTGGTGATCTACACTTCCTCCCATAATGAGCCTCATATGGAGCACAACGAATGCTAGAATGATAGCTGTTATTATAAGAAAACTCCACAAGTGGTAGATGGTCTTCCCAACTCTCTTTCCAAGAGAGTACACATAATCTAAGCATATCCTCCAAGCTCTGAATCGTGCGCTCAGATTGCCCATCTGTTTCAGGATGAAAAGCAGTGCTCATCCTCAGTGTAGTGCCCAAAGCTTCTTGCAAACTATCCCATAATTTAGAAACAAATTTAGCATCCCTGTCTGAAACGATAGTGCGAGGTACACCATGCTATTGAACTACCTCGAGCATGTAGATAGGTGCCAAATCACCACCTATACTAGTGGATCGAATAGGAATAAAATGAGCCACCTTACTCAATCAATCAACAACAACCCATATAGTGTCTCGTCCTCTCGGAGAACGTGGTAAACCAATCACAAAATCCATAGCAATATCATCCCACGACCACAAAGGAACCTCTACGGACTGCAATTTCCTAGCTGGACTCTTATGCTCAGCCTTTACCCTTTGGCAGATACCACATGAAGCCATGTATTTTGCCACATCAACCTTCATCCTCTTCCACCAATAAGTCTTCTTCAGATCTTGATACATCTTATTGTCACCAGGGTGAATGGTGTATCAAGTGTGATGTGCCTCTTTAAGAATATCTTCCTTGACTTGAGACAGTTGTGGTACACACAAGCAACCACGAAATCTAACAGCTCCAGAAGCATCCAAGGTGAAGTCACCAACCTTCCCTTCATGAATCCGCTTCCTAACATCCAACAATAACCGGTCCTGATGTTGTGCATGTAACACACGCTCTAGAATTGCTGACGATAGTATCAACTGTGTCTCTACTTCTGTGACTCCAACAAAGCAATATGCAACATCCATCAACTCTAGGTCAACTATCACAGAATTTACAGTAATAGGACAGCCTTTACGGCTCAAGGCATCAGCTACCACATTTCCTTTACCTGGGGTGTACTGGATGTTCAGATCATAATCCTTAATCAACTTGAGCCACCTCCTTTGCTTTAGATTTAGATCCTTCTGGGTAAAAATGTACTTCAAACTCTTGTGATCAGTGAAAAATGTCACATGTCTCCCCATATAAATAATGCCTCCAAATCTTCAAAGCAAAAACAACGGCAACAAGCTCTAGGTCATGTGTAGGATAATTCTCCTCATGCTTCTTCAGTTGTCTCGATGCGTAAGCTATCACTTTTCCATCTTGCATGAGTACGCAACCAAGTCCAACACGAGAAGCATCCGAATAGACAGTAAAATGCCTAACAGGATCAGGAAGTGTAAGAATAGGCGCCATCACTAGCTTGTTCTTCAATGTTTGAAAGCAATGCTCGCACTCCTGCGTCCACACAAACTTGGCATTCTTATAGGTAAGCTTTGTCATAGGCTTAGCAATGATGGAGAAATCCTTGACAAAACGCCGGTAATAACCAGCCATACCCAAGAAACTCCTAATCTCCTTGACATTTGCTGGCCTTTCCCATTCCACTACTGTAGAAACTTTATCCAGATCAACAAAAATGGCATGTTGATTGATAACACGGCCTAAAAAGCCAATTTTTGAAAGCCAAAAGTCACACTTCTTGAATTTAGCATAGAACTTATCACTCCTTACAGTCTCAAGAACTCTCCTCAAATGATACTCATGTTCTGCTTTAGTCTTGGAGAAGATGAGTATGTCATCAATAAAAACAACAACAAACTCCTCAAATCCCTGAAGCATATTGTTCATCATCTCCATGAAATACCAGGGTGCATTAGTGAGCCCAAAAGACATAACTCGGAACTCATAATGGCCAAACATGGTGGAAAAGGCTGTCTTCTCAATATCCTCCTCTCAAACAGGAATTTGATTATATCCAGACTGAAGATCAATCTTGGAAAATACCCTGGCCCCTTTCAGTCGCTTAAACAACACCTCAATGTGGGGCATTCAAGCCACGATAGTCAATACACATACGCCAACTACCATCCTTCTTCTTAGTAAATAGCACGGGAGCATGCCATGGGGACACGCTGTGCCGAATCAAATTCTTTGACAACAAATCATTAAGTTGCTTCTTCAATTCCTCCTAAAAAGGCCGAGACAAACGATATGGGGCAACAGATACAGGATGTGTGCCAGGTAGAAGATCAATATGAAATTCCACTTCACGCTTGGGTGGCATCCCAGGCAACTCATCAGGAAACACATCTGGATAGTCCCGCACTATTGGAATCTCCTCTATGACCATTAACATAGCTGGCTTCTCAATAAAGCTCCACAGAAATCTTGTCTTCATAGGACGACGTCAAGGAAATAGACTTGCCATTACGAATATGGAATATGGAGGCGCATTGGCTTGAAAGACTATGGTATGTCCTGAAGGTGACTCCAATGTAACAGTCTTCCAAAAACAAGAGATAACTGCTCGATAATGGTGTAGCCAATCCATGCCAAGAATAACATCAAAAACCGGTAAAGGAATCACCATTAGATTAACCACAAAGTCATCACCCTCTATAGAAACAGTGCACCCTAGACACACAACGGAACTAGATATCATGCCCCCATGAGAACTAACGTGAACTGACTGAGAAATCTGCTGGCTAAAAATATTGGCCCTTCTTGCAAAATCAAGTGAAATAAACAAAAAGGTAGCACCCGAATCAAATAAGACATGCCCATCATATGAATCAACCAGAAGAGTACCTGAAACCATATTTGGGCGATGGAGAGAAGGAGTTGAAGGTATAGTGTAAACTCTATTGGGTGTACAAGTAGATCCTGGTGCATAGTGCTGAGTGGACTGAACTGGAGGAGCAGGTAATTGTGGTAGAACATGTGGTGCAGGAAGCTGATGTGGGGGCCAATAATAACCTAAAGGTGGATAGTAATACTAAGGAAACTAAGAAGATGGAGTTGGGGGACCAGCCATCATCTAAATTGTGCCACGAGGAGCGCCGACTGTAGGAGCTGAACCCCTAGAACTAGCAACTGAGGTGGATCTTGTCGAAGAACTAGAACGTTGCCACTTGATGATATAATTTGGATTTCTTTTACAAACCACACTAACGTGTCCCTCCTTGCCACAAGTGTTACATGTCCCCGAAAAACTACACTCTAAGGCACGGTGTGACTTCCCACACTTGAAGCAAATTAAACCTTGTCCTAGAACAGGAAGCATAAATGAGGAATTCCCACTATATTGCCCTGAAAAAGACTGAGGCCCTGACTGCTTAGGCTTGAAAGGTTGCTGAGAGGGTTGATTTGCCTTACTCTTCTTGTAAGGGGGTTGTTGAGAGGACTCCCCTCCATCCTGGTGAGACCGCTTCTAATCACCACATTTGTTGCCTACATTCCCAGTACGTCTCTGCTATAGCTGTGTAAGCTGAAATTGAGTCTCCATTCCTCTAGCCTCCTCTACTGCAGCAATGTAAGTGGTAGGAGGATTTCTTCCCATCACGTCTCTATAGCGAGCCTTAAGTCCTGTGAAGAACTTCCTAGCCTTCTCACGCTCATCACTTGCCACACTAGGCACAAAACGAATAATGTTGTTGAAATCCCTCTCATACTCATCCACAGTCTTGTCCCCCTGCTGAATAGGTTCAATGTGTCATTCATCTTGTCTTTGAAGGAGTCTGGATAATATTTAGCCTTGAACTGCGCCAAGAAAACCTCCCAAGTGATAGCACCACGAGTAGGAGTCTAAGCATCACACACACCTAACCACCAAATATCAGGTTGTCCAACCAAGAGGTGAGGGATAAACAAGACCATCTCCTCTCTTGTCATCCTACATGCAGCCATGATCTTCTCCATTTTGTGCAGCCAATCCGCGCATCTGTAGGCGTTCCAGAACCATCAAAAGTGTCCAAACGTATGGACATCCACCTAGGAAACGTCATTGTCGGGATTAGAGCATTTGCATCCCTACCAATGGGAGCGTCAGCAGCCACTGAGTGCTCCTCCCCTCCCTCAACCTCTTCATTATCATGGTTCACGTGCTCATGATTGACCTCTTGGCTGGCCTCACCTCTACCATGACCTCTACCAGGGCCTCTACCATGACCTCTCCCACGCGCAGCATTACGTGCACTCCTTCTCGGCAGCATAGTTCTAGTAATTTGAAATGTCAACAAGGATATGATTAAGAATGTAATATTATATGTAAAATAAACACAAGGAAAGAGAAAAACAACCAGCGTAAATGAAAATACAAAAATATGCCCATGCAACCCATCCTAATGTGCATAAGTGTGTCAAGTTAAAGTTGTAGGCCTAGATAAACTTTTACAATTATTGAAGGACCGAAAAGGCGACCAGAGGGGGGGGTGAATGGGAGCCAATCAAAATTCTCGAAGAGAACTTAGCCTATATCCCAAAAACAACCCGAAGCAACCTCCGAACTGATCACCAAGACTACACACAACAACTCATGGTGTACTAGCCCTAGGAGTGATCAACCACAGCAAAGGAACACAACGGAAAAAAAAGGGAAGAAGCAATGCTCAACAGTTCAGAACTGAACACCCATCGGCAGTGCCGGTCACGCCTATCGGTAGTGCTGGTGCGCGTCATCGGCAGTGCCGGTCCCACCTATCGGTAGTGCCAGTGCAGGATGCAGTCTCACTGGAATCTACAGACTAGTCCAATCGGCAGTATCGGTCCTGATCATCGGTTGTGCCGGTCGACCCCCGATAGAACAGAAAATCTCTCGGGGTCTTGTCAAAACTTCTTCAAAAACTAATCAAACGAACTCCAAACGATGTGATTTTTGGACCAGTGAACCATCATCACATCATGACCCTAATCCTAGGAGATCAACTCAATTGGCTTAAGAAATCATCATGAATTTTAGATCTTGTGCCAAGAACACCAAAAAGGGGAAACTTGATAAATCCTTCAAATCGAAGGAGCTAGAGCTATTGATTCAATCAAGGATCCATAAAGGATTATTCTAGCTCATCCTAGCAACAAGTTTCTCAAGAAGTCTGGGCCAAAAACTCGTCCAAAAGTGAGATTGAAAATCGCTACGAAAATGCTTCCGAAAATAGGAAAAAGGGAATTTCGGGATTCAAGTGAAGAGGGAAATCTTGAGCACGAAAATACTTCTCATATGATAGAAAGGTGCTTACATGATCCATAGGTACAAGGCTAGGAAGCCACCCTCTTCCTCCCACTATTTGAAAGAGCAAGAGATGTCTCTCACACACCCACTACTCTCCTCTCAAACATGAAGTCCTCTCCTAGCACTTTGAATAGAGTCCTAACACAAGGCTAATGGGAAGAGAGGCCCCTCTCCCACTAGCCACACCTCTCCTTATATAGGCCTCGGGTCTATTGTCCATATGACCACTCTACCCTTGACCTACATAACACACCCACCTACCACCGGGGGCATAACCGTCCATCTTTTTCCTCATCGTCCGAATGCCATCGGACGCTTCACGTCTTTGCTTCATCTCGAAGCAAGCTCCGTGATGGTGCCACGTGCACCACTAACCACCGCCACCGGTTTTGAGGCCCAAACCGGGAAACCGCCTTGCATGCTTCTTAAAACGCGACTTCTCGATGTTGACGCGTGTCACCTTGTCCCGCAATCCTGACCACCGGTAAATCTCTCCTAGTCCCTGTCCATCGGGCCCCCTTGTCACTTGCACCGGCATCCCATTTGTCTTTGACTTGGTCAACACGTCGTCTTCATCACCACCACGGTTTTGAGGCTCAACCGCGAAACCGTCCGTGCTTCTTGCCTCTCCACGTGTACGGTGTGGATCACCCTTGACTTCACCCGACATCCCGGTCGTCTGGCCCCAAATCCCCTACTTGTGCCCGATCCTCTCACCGTTGACCGCCAAGTCGACTCCAGTGACCTACACATCATGAGACAAGCAAACACATTTCCTATCTCCTACAATATCATCAATATCTCCATCAACTCCGGTTAGTCATAACCATGATATGCAAACCAATGCAATCCCTGGATTCCCCATTTCAACTCAAACACCAAATTCGCTCAAGTCAATTACTCATCACAAATATAGCAAACCATAACACATATCCACATGGTTTCTCAATTATCTATTCAAGTCTCAAAAATAAAATAATAGAAGACAAGACCTGGCTCTGATACCAACTGTAACGCCCCAGATATCATCCTACCTAGAGAGTACTACTGAAATAGTAAAATGCTACTAAGTAAATAAATTATAAGAAACTTCGACAGAGTTTCCCCTGTACTCTCTAATATCCATGGGCTAACACCTCACAAGCAAATAAATAGTTCATATACGAAGCAATAGTCAATCATCTCATCAACCACTTTAACGTAAATAACTCTCAACGATACCCAACTGACTCCATGACAATCCTCAACAATATAATATTCAAGTTTGGTGAACTAAATAAATATCTAGCAATTAATCATGTGAGTGCTCAAGATGACATGGCTACTCCCTTCCTATGTATGCTTGATCACCGTGTACCTAAAACCAAATGAACACAAGAGTGAGTAAAAACACTCAGCAAGTACAAATCAAAACCGGAAGAACAACATGAAGAACAAAAGAAATTCAAAACTTAAGAGGACAACTTATTTTTTGAAACAACCATGAAACAGTAGTTTCCGTCTGAAACGGACGTCACCTGAAACTTCCTTTACCGGTAAAGCCGAATAAGTGAGGCCAATACTTATTCACAAAAACCAGAATATAAGAACCAAATTGCACAACCGGTGTTTGCACAAACCCCCCGCACTTGAATAGTATGAAAAGAAACCACAACCAAAGTTTAGAAAAACTCCGACACTTGAACAATATGAAAAGAAACACATGAAACTCAAAAATTGATATGAACACATGAAAGAACGACTATAGGAAATCAACATTATTGAATGAACATAGTCAAGAAGAGCAAAACAGAACCAAAGTCACATTCACGTCACAAGGAGATTCGTCATTGCACTTGCCTTAACTAAGATTGATGAAAACCCGAAGATGCCCTCCCGACACCGGGACCGTCGGAACCTGAATAATTATCTACATTTAAGAATATTTCTACTAAAATATAAAGCACATTGTTTCTCAATTATTTAAGAAAATGACTGAAAATACTATTTTTTCCAACAATTCAGAGTTCGGTATAAAACGACATTGCTCAGGTTTTAACTCATAACTTATTATTTAATTAACCAATTGACACAAATAAATACATTAAGAACATCTACAGAAAATTTCCCACAACTTTTCTTATATCTGCTTTTTTCTGATTCATCCTAAAACTGGTCAAAAACAAATAAACAAATCAAGTCGCAGAAACTGTAATCTGTATCAGCAACACTAAAATCACGTTTTCTCCTTAACGGCTGATCCAAATTGGATGAAACCAGTGCCGTTTTAAAGATAAAACAATTATATATAACTTTTATTTTAGGCTCTAGGTAAAATTCCTCACCAATTAATACCAGATTTGGGAAAAAAATCTTGCTACACAGGAATTCATCAACTAGACAGATTAATCTTATGTTTCATCTCTCTAAATTCAGCAGTAGCATGCCCCAAAGCTAGTAGGAATTAATCTCCAAGAAAAAGCACGAATTTCTAGAGAGGCTGGACAATTTTCAGAACACGTACCAAGTTCTCCCCTTGCCACTTCTCCTTGCTAACTGTTTCAGCAACCAAACACATGAATGCACAGCTCAGCAGGCAGCCCAGCTCACAAACGTACAGCAGGTAACAGCAATTAGAATACAGCACGACCAAATTCTTCCTTCTCCCATCACTCCCTACAGCTCAAGCACACCGCTACTATTAGACCAAGGTAGCAGCACGGCGCAGCGCTGGACAGTGGCCAGCAATGGAGACAAGCAGGGAGGAACACCACCCTACCTGGGGCAGGGCGACGACAGCGGCAGAGGCAAATGCGAGAGAGGCGGTGGCATTTCAACACGAAGTGGCCGCGTGAAGGGAAGAAGAACAAGCGCCTGCTCTGATTTTCTATCAATGACAAGACAACCCTAATAGCAAATCAACGGCTCCTAATTGTTCAAAACAACCGAGGTCATATGATGTTGGAATCTAGCATATGAGTAGTGAAACGGATGCGTTGCGATGAGCTCTACACATCCACGGTCTCTGATCGTCCATCCGAGCGATTGTTCAAAAATTCAAATTTCAGTCAACTCCAGGAGTCTTTTAATTAACTATTTATTTTCTTTTAAATATTAGGATATTATAAAAAACATAGCAATGACTTGATGTGAGGTTCTAGTAATTGAATAATAATATGCATTTTCATCTACTTAGGTATCCGAATAAAAGATACCAATGACTAGGGAAGCTCCAAACTTCATTGTCTCTGAGTTCTGACAATTACATTAAAAGTTACTCCCAACGTCAATGAAAAAAGTCCGGAGGGAGTAGTATTGTAATTTTTATTTGCTCATTGATTATCGTAATTTTGATTGGTAGTAGTAGAGGTAGTCCTTGATCACAAAGAAAAAAAAGATGATTTTGCGAGCTCAGTTGCATTCCTGGGCAGCTATGCAGACTCAATGTTTTCCGTCTGACAACCGGAATGCCAGGTATGTTGGAAAATCCCATCAGCAGGATGGATTAAGGTGAATGTTGATGCAGCCTTCAATCAGATCACAAGACGTGGCGGTGTGTGTAGTAGCGAGCAGTGACCAAGGTACTGTCAGCCTGGTGGGTCATTTTTTGCAGGCAATCGGTGGAGGAGCTCGAAGCCCTCGCCTGTCAGAAAGGTATGCGGCTAGTGGTAGAAGAGGTCAGAAAAAAAAAGTCATCTTGGATTCGGACAGCCCATCGGTCATCGCTACATTGTGGCGGAAGGAGGAGGTTAGGTCTAGGCTTTCTTTATCTTTAGCGATACTGTATTAAGGAGAATGTTGCTGAAATGTTTTTCTAGTCAGTCAGAAGACATAGCCATGAGCTTGCACAACTGGTGAAATGAACAACGTATACCACTGTATGGCATTGGCAGGTTTTCATGGTCATGTCATGCACACTCGTACCGTCTTACGTGAAAAACGTTGTGGGCCTCGTGATTGCCATGGACAATACATTTATTTTTTGTGAACAAACCACTTTAGTCAAGCTGACGGTATGACATCCTGGAGGAGTCGATCGATCGTAACGTGAACTATGCAATGATTACACCATCGTTCTATGCTCGTTCATGTGCCTGGAGAGCCCATCACGCACATCTTCATGGTCTGGATCTCGGCCGCGTCAGCGAAGTTCACTGTCTTGTTGCCTGGAGAGCCTCGCCGATGGTGACCACCTTGGCCCAGGCCTGGTCCTCGGAGCGGATCATTGGCCCACTGGGTATTCGTGGGCCAACATTTTAGTACAATTGCTTAACTGATTTGTAAAGGTGAGGAAATTTTCTAGTTCATTTGGGATAGTTTTGGGGTTGGTCATAACCCACAAATTATAAAATCTGCATCCCTAAGTAGCCACCAGCTGAGCGCTGCTAGAACAACTTGAGAACGGACCCGCTGGTTATTCAGTTTGATTGCTTGTTGTGTGCAGGAGAAAGGACTTGACGGAGCTGGGACAATCAGGCCTTGAAGAAAGAAGAAGAAGAAGCATCGGCTAGCTCGTCCTAAACTCTTTCCTAACATGTGCAGACGATCTCTGTTTCTTGGTGTCTTTCTGTTCTTGTTCTGTTTCTGCACAACCTGTATAAGGATGGATGAGGGGAGAACAATAAATGCCTCACAACCGGCGGCCAAGCATTGGAATACCCACAAGGCAGAATTTTTTTTTTCATTTTCACAAGGCAGAATTTACTCATGGACATCATTCCATGTTGTTATTTCTTTTAGGACACTAATTAATATCATATTTGCTAACATATACTTTAGTCATCAAAATATTAGTTATCTTGTATCGAGAAGAAAGAGAAATTTCTAAATGACAATTTTACCCTTGAAATTGGGGAATTCGGAGCAACACGAAGTTGTTGTAGGGGAACAGTGCACACTGGGAGGAACTCCAATAGATGCTACAAAATTAAACTAAAAGAGTTGGTAAGTCATGAATAATCTTGGTTATGCACATGGATAAATATCAATAAATATCAACTACACTACAGGAGATCAGCAGTGCAGGGTGGAAAGGGATTGAGGTAGCAGACAACAACGGTGACACGGGGTAGGCATCTGGTCTGGGAGGAGAAAGTGACTGCTCATCGGTTGTGCTAGGAGGCCAGATCACTCTTTCGGGCCGTTATGGGGCTGCCCCGCTTTCAGGCCGTGACTTGGGCTAGACGATCAGCCCAAAACATGTCCCTCACCATGCTGTGGCTTAACACAAGCCTAGTCTCTACCTTGTTAAGCTGGGTTTATGCCGAGCCAAAATGGTGAGGCCACATGCAAGCCTATTTGTCCCAGCCCGAAAGCCCAACTATAGTTTCCATTGAGCTCTTAAATATCTGTGCAGACTCTGACTTATTTTCATCATAACCTAGCTTTACACATCCTTAACTATCTTTGAAACTTTTATAAGGTTGCAATTAAAACTAGTATACTAACTAGCCAACTTGTCCGTGCATATGCATATACTAACTAGCCAACTTGCCTGTGTCAATCTTTATATGCTTGAACCACAGGCTGCACTATAAATAGGTAATGAATGCACTTTAGGATCTCGGCGGAACGACCTTTTTCCACGACAAAAAGATGTAGGCAGTTCAGAAAAAGAGTCTTATGAGGTACATGTGAGTAGGCATACACATCATATGTTTTTCATGTTGTCAATACAGTACAATCATAGGCATTGTTACAATTGCAGAAAATAGATTCAGTTCTTTCATCATATCAAAATTACAACAATGCAATTTTATGTGAACGGGCCTTTATCGTAGTGGTAAGGTGCCTTAGTAGCACCTTCTAGCTCTTGGGTTCGATTTCTGTTGGAAGCGAATTTTCCAGACTAGTTAAAAAAAATTCCCTCGTCTTTCCCTTAAGCCAAAGCATGTGTAAGACCCTGCCTAAAGCCAATCAGTACGGGCTTTGCTCCGATTTAAAGGCTGATACACTATGAAGCTCTCACAAAAGGTCAAAAAAGGGGTCACCATGTCAGGAGGGGAGAGGGGTTCGGGAATTTTCTAGACCTGCGTGAGAAGGTCCTCTCTTCTTAATGCAATACTGTTGGGGCGGTCTTACCCCGGCAGGTCTAGTTTTTTTTAACAATGCAAGTTTATAAGGTCAATTTAACAATTAGCCAACTATATAAAAGGACCAACAGTGGGTCTCACATATCCTAGCATTGTATAAAGTACTTTTTGTAACATTAATCTGCACAACAATTATTTTGCGGGAATGCTAAATTTCAGTCGACTGAAATTTGTGGCTTCGTTCAGTCGACTAAAATTTCAATTGATCGGTCCTCTTTTTGTTTCCTTTTGTTCCTTTTTTTATTTATCTATTTGTAGGATTATATGTACTAATTAGTGTTATGTATAGACTATAGAATTTTTTTGTCTTTTTATATCCGTTGGATCTAGATCCAAAGGCTAAAGACATTAATTGAAAGGAACCCTCATTTTCAATCAATTGAAAATTAGACATTCCCTATTTTGCATGTGTCAAAAGAGTAGATCAATTATAACTGTGCTTTGAAAGCATAGCATACTCACCTTTCTTGTAGGTCTTTGTAGCTCTTTTCAATCAGGCCAGCAAAATTAATTCAAATTGCTGAAGGTTAGCAGTGCGTATGGCTTTAGCATGCACCTAATGCTGTCACGTGATGAAACTAAATAATATAGCATACACCTAATACTGTCGCGACCAGGTAAATCCCATTACGGCACTGTGATGATTTACAACAGATTGATTTGAATGGAAGGAGGAGACAAACAGGAACAGGATGGAGCGGGAGACACATGCACAGATCTAATTAGGTTGTGGAGATTAAGGGTCAGATTTTTGTATAAGATTACATTAGGAGGGTTCAAGGACCAGATGTTTTGCTTTTTTGAGACAATTTAGAGTCTAAAACCTTCATCTCCTTTTATTAATAAATAGATGGATGGATTTGAATTCCCCGCTTGCACCCCGCACTATAAGAAAGGAAACATCATCGAGGTCGTTGGTCACAGAAAAAAAAGATGACTTCGGTATTGAAACGTAGAGCCCACGCACAACTCCTATTGAAAGACAGTAGTACTGGTTCTTAATTTATGACTTTGGATCGAACCAGGGGCGAAGCCAGCCATGCAGACCACCAGGGTCAGTAAACATGCTCACTAGCTAGGGTCATTAACCTTAACTAGTTTTTTGCACGTGCGACACACACGTTTTATTCTTGCACTACGAATATTTAATAAAGTCTAGTTTCCATTCCGCGTTCAAGACTTTGGCTTCTCAGTAATCCCAATCACGCGTAGTATGGTTTTTTCATCTTTTCTTGGTACTTCCAATCACGCATTTGAACCGCTTGAATACCCATAGGGAATAGGATTAGTCAAACATAAATAGTATCTTATCCGTCATTTGAATTGTTATCATGAAATAGGCCTCGGTAGTTCATCATTTGATGGACATCTATCTTTTCTTCTTCCTCCGTATTACTCATCCTTAGCCCTATCACACGTCAGTTTTCAAACCTGATCACGCATAAAACCTGACATACTTCACTATCCCAACCGAGCCAACCCTGCCACCTGCTCTCTTTGTGTGCCAATGTTAAGCAAGCATACACTATCAAGGTTAATATTTCCTTTAATATTTCCCTAGCTATGAAAATATACAAGTAGATTACGGGCGTAGCTGAGATAACAAAAAAACAGACATGTTTTTAGTTAACATTGGATCGACCCTCTCATCTAGTCATATAAATCCCACAAAAACATGACAAACTACTTTGGAGATTCTTAAATGGCTACACCTACTTATATTACAAAACATCGATTCAAAGTCGGGCTGCATCAAAGCCACTTATTTTCAGTATTTAAATGAATTTTAAATCTCCTTGCACAATCATCCAACCCATTCCTCTCCCATTCAACGTCATCGCCACAGGACATTTTATTAATCTATCAGACCTGTATCCATGTCTCCTGAAAGTCCAATAAAAGTTGCTGGGAATGGGAAATACTTATGACAACCTTATATTTGGAAACTTATCCATACATCTAACAGTCAGATTGAGTACAAATCTATTGTACTAAACTACTCAAACATGTACAATATAGAAGGAAATACTCCAGCATCCATGAAAGAAAAGAAGACAAGGGAAGACAATTCTGAACTGAAAACTCGTAGTTCCAAGAGTACAGTGGGGATCCTAATATGTTCTTTTATTTTTTCTAAAATATTGTTGATATGAAATTATGATAAGTACCAAAATGGAAATATGGTAACTCATAGGGTAATAGAAGGCTGTGGTCAGCTGAAGGAACCTCTCAAAACTGCAGAAAATTCGCTTAGAATGTTAATGCAAGGGTTTGCAGTCAAAAATTGCTTATCAACGGTCATGAACTTGTTCTGCTTAAACTCCATGCATGTCTCCTAAAAAAGAATCGTTATATGTTAGCTATCATGTATAGCCCAGGTAGTAAAAAAAAGCAAGTAATAGAACACATACCAATTGCTCTTGACCAATTTAATGTCCCATTTACACTTCCCATTTGAATGTAACGCCTGCACTTTCTATACTCTCTCATAAAAACCATGGAGCTTGCAATGTAAAGCACGCTCACGCTGCTTGCTTGACTACTCCCTCCCTCACTGTGATCCTAGAGCAGCATTCCAACACAGTAGAATATAAGAGGAATGTAATTTATAATTTATAAATCAGTTGATACAACACAAGCATAGCAGCAAACACCTCGAGGACATACCAATTGACAGAGCAGGAGAGACAGTGAGCCCAGGTATGATGTTTTTTTTTAGCTGGTATAGATCACGCCTGCGCGCATCAGAACTGTCACGAAGCTGTTGTAGTAAATTAAAAGCACTTAATCCCTTCTGCCTCCTCCTCCCTTCTCTGTCATGGCATTGTGTAATTGAATAATTTATGTAAAATTATCAAGAAGTTGTCATATGATCAGATCACCATGCTCCCAGGCTTGATCAGGCACATTCAGCTGAATCTGTTAGTATTCCACCTGTAGAAACTGAACAACAAATAATGACCTTACCTCTATGTAAAAATAATGGCAACAGTCGGAAAGGTTGAGATTGTATCATGATGGCAGATCCGTTGCAGGCAGCTCACTCACAGTTCTGCTACCAGTAAAAGAATTAACAAACAAAAGATAAGCTATAATGGTAAAGAGCGTGCATGCATTTTTGTTTAACTTGCCAACTATTCTACATCCAAACTGGCAAGTAAAAAGAGTAGAATACTATTCACTCTGTCTCAGATCCTTGCTGGTCAAGAGAGGAAACAAACATTCATGGAAATGATAAGCATGCTCAATCCCAAAAGAAAACAATTTTAAATGCAAAAATGTGCAACAGCGTAAGAAGATGCAAGTATTGAGAAGTGTGGCCTGATATGTGGACAACTGCTGAGTGAATGAAACAATTTGCAAGCAACGTACCTATAGAAATTTTCACGTAAATCAGAAGTGACATGCACTGTTTTGCATGATGGACACTTGCATAATTTCCATCAAACAGCATCGGCTTGCAAATTTCCATTACAATATACATATAGAATAGAAACCTGCAGTCTGACAAAAGTGAGTAAAAGCATCAGATTAACCTGTAGCACACATTCTCATTTCATTTCATTCCACTACAGAAAAAACATCCATAGACAATTTGATGTGATAGAAAAGTACACTGATGGCTAGTACCCTAAAATGGGAACCCGTCAATGGGTTGTTCTGCCAACTTAATTAACCTTCTTAGCAATGCTCAATATATTCATTCAATCAACATGCATCTCATCATCCTCGTTATATTTTCAACATTCCATCTCCTGCATCATATAGAAAATGTTATCATATGATAAGAAGGTATGGAGAAACAAAAAACAATTTCCATGTTGCATACTATTTAAACGATGGTCAGTGAAATATTTTCATAAAGTACTCTACGAGAGCCTAGAAAATCATCAAACAAAATGATACAACACTCACCACATAAAGAATTTTGGAATTTGGTAATTTACTCAAATCTGATATGTCAATCCATGAATCTTTGGTTCATAATATTTTTTTTATCAATACAGAAATTATACTGTGTCTAGCTTCCAGAACCCACCATGCAACCGATCCATCGACCACCTGAACTCAGATTGAACTATACCTGGCCAAGTGGGCCGGGCTAAATGGGCCAGCATGAGGCCCACGTATTTTGGCCCGGTCCGAGCATGGCACGGCCCGAAGTTAGACAGGCCATGCCGGCCCGTGGCCCATCATGGGCCATGCCTAGGCCTAGCCACAGGCCCGCCGTGCTGGCCCGAGCACGGCCCGTTTAGCCCGTGAAGCATGGCCCGGCCCGACATGGCCCGTTAAATAAAATGATTAATATTTCAATATTTATATTAAAAATATTTTTATGTTCAAATTTATTGATAAAAAATATTCTATCTACTAAAAATATCATTTTTTGAGAAAAATTAGATATATAAAAATTAAATGGGCTCCAGGTCAGCCCGGCCCGAATAGCCCACCGGGCCGACGGGCCGGCACGGCCCATGTAAGACGAGCCGTGCCATGCTTGGGCTTCGACGCAGGCCCGTCAGGCCGGCACGGCACGACCTGTTAATTAGAAGGGCCGTGCCGGCCCGTCTAAGAAATGGCACGGCCCGTCACAGGCTCGTGCCGTACCAGCCCGGCACGGCCCGTTGGCCAGGTATAGATTGAACAATATCAGTTTAGTTATGTGCTGGTTGAAAGAGGACTAATCAGTTTCAAGAGAAGATGGCAATCAGTAATAAATACACAAATTTCATGCCATAGATTTTGTTCTAGCGATGGCAACCTGAACAGGCAAACAAACTAAAAATATGCAGAAATCATGGCTTGTAGATGGAACATGCTGAACCACAAATCTTGTTGACCTCGCCGTGGATTCAAGCATGAACTGTGGAACATGACTGTTACAGATTGACTAAAAATCAGGGGGGGGGGGGGGGGGGGGGGGTCAGGAGGGCAAAGCTGCTCACTTATAGGGGACGTCACCGTCGGCACGTACTCTGTCCCGTTCACCGTGTCCATCAGCTTCACTACCGGAATCCAAGAGTTTGCTATGTGCTGCAGGCACACGACAAAGGGCTGATTACACACGGTAAATGTTTTTGCCGTGCGCAGCCCACGGCGAAGGCCTGATGGCGAAAAGGCCCGACGGCAAAGCCATCTTTGCCGTGTGCCTTTTGTCGAGCACACGGCAAAGTGCTTTGCTGTGTGTCACTGCTGGCACACGGCAATGATTTCTGCTTTGCCGTGTGTCTTCCCTAGAACACACGGCAAATAGTTAGACTTTGCCGTGTGCCTTCCTCAAGACACACGGCAAACATGAGTTTACAATAAAAAAAAAGTAGTTCTGTGTTTGCCCATGTATTCTCTAATCCTTCATTAATTGTTCACTGCAATTTGGACATTATTCACACCAGAGAAAAGAGTGCAATAGCTACATATAATATACTATTTATTTTACAGAAAACTCAAGGTACAAAATGCATCATATTTAAAGGAATCTGGTTAAATAGTTAGTATAAATAAGACATAGTTAACTGCTAACCTATCAAATTCATCTATGCAGCATAAACTTCTGTCAGCCAGGACAAGGGCACCAGCCTCAAGCATCCACTCTCCTTTCATAAGATTGAGAAAACAAACAAACGTTACAGTTGTTATTGAAATTTCAAAAACATAGAACTACTTTGAAATGTTTTGCAAGTCAACAATTTTTTATGCCA
Organism: Eleusine coracana subsp. coracana; assembly: GCA_032690845.1. Taxonomy (NCBI): domain Eukaryota; kingdom Viridiplantae; phylum Streptophyta; class Magnoliopsida; order Poales; family Poaceae; genus Eleusine; species Eleusine coracana. The sequence goes on from CM064430.1 coordinate 7,561,397, forward strand.
GTAGCAGGAAAGTTTTGACAACTTTTCCAGTTATTGTGTTACAGCGCCACTGAGGCTCACAGGTAATCAAGGTGATAAACTGATAAAGTTGTAAAATTTTACAACCAAGTATCAAACAATAGACACATAGTATAATGCTAACAGGCAATGGAGATATTAAACACAGTACCTCCATCCTTGACCGCTGTGACAGTTAAACCAGCACTAGTGCTCCCAAGACCAGTTGTGATAACAGAACGGTTGCTCAATTCAGCAGCGAACTTCAAAAACTGGGATTTACATGTGCCTGAATTTTGATAGAACTAAGTTCAGTCACACTCCTGCTTTCTTTAATGAATATATTTTACAACTTTAGGCACACCAGACCATTACTACTTATTCAAATAAGTTACCTGTATCACCAACTTGAAAAGAGAATTCCTAAGAAGTTTATAATGTGATTTATAATCTAAATAACACATACATCGGTGAACAAAACTATTAAACGACATGATATGATCTGGAAACATATTACAAATTGCAATACATCTATTAAACAGGTATTTCAGACCTCCTATTGCAGTTAAAAAAATACAGTTGGTTGAAAGATTGATTCATACTACTTATTGTTATGATACTATACCATATTCCTTTAAAGTTTATGTATTTAATTTAATGAGAGCGTATATCAATGTTAGCTCTAGCATTGTGCAGCTATTTTACTTGTTCGTACAAGAATACACATTAGAGTTGCATACCTGCTAGCTTCACTGTGAAGAGCCCGAAAATTTGAGGACAGATGGTTTTCAAAATTAAATTTCTTCCACAGAAACTAACATCAGATGTGGAAATTCCTGTATTCCAGTGACCCACCGCACCAAACGGAGGCTGTGGAGATGCAGCAGCAGTTGAGGTCGTTACCACGCTCCGGTTAGCCTCAAACTTGTCCCTGAGATCCGACGCCTACACGAGAGAGAAAGATGATGTCAGATCCACGAGCGACGAGGAGATCGGGAGGGTAGGGGTAAAAGAGGAGATCATCGCCATGGACCTTGCCGCCGCTGCTCTCTTTCTCTCTCCTTGGCTTCCTCCTCTGGCCTGCCAGATCGAGGTCGATGGCTTGACGCCCGCCAGATCGGGGTCGAGGCCCGCTAGATCGGGGGGGGGGGGGGGGGGGGGGGGGCGGGGAGCACTGTTGCGGGAGCTCGGGGGGGGGGGGGGGGGGGGGGGGGGGGAGGGAGGGGGAGCGCCGCATGGATGGAGAGCCCACGGTGTCAGAGGGGGCGGGGCAGGGGTGCGGGTCGGCGGCCGGGAAAGGGAGGTGGAGCCCGCGGCATTGGAGGGCTGGGGCGCAGGCGCTGTGGGAGAGAGGTCGAGGGAGAGTGAGGGAGAGAGTGGTCGGGGAGAGCCGCGAATGGCTAAGTGTCGATCCAGATTTCGTCGGGTGCCTTCGCACACGGCGAACAACCACGGCGAAGCAGTCTCTTTTGATTTAAAAAATAATATATTTCAAATAAATGTATTAAAATTATTAAATAAATTTAAAAAAGTATTTATAATTAAGATAAATTATTTTATTTTGCTTATTGTCTATAAAAACGAGTCTTATAGTAAAATCCTAATTCCAATATTATTGAATCAACAAACCTATAAGTAACTTCTTTAATCCTTATAAAACTTCTTGTGAGAGGCTTCAGTTCATAAGCATGGTATGTCACAAAATTTATAAAATCATCTTAACTATTTACTATAGACTCTGTGTATGACTAGATGATATAACAATCGATGTCATGAATTTCTGACTTCATTTAAATATAATAGAATTTAAAAACTACTTCACCACACGTTCATGGTAATGTTTCTTCAATACAAATTTTGAAATTTGATTTGAAGTACTGGATACGGCACTACATGGGTTCAAATATCGTGAATATCATTTTTTGACTTCCATTATTCTATTATTTCATGCACTTCTAGTTTAAAATTGACTTATAGGTAAAAAATATCGTAAATGAAATAAATTCACTAAAAATAGTAAACAGAGCCAAAAATGATCCAAGTTGAAAAAGAGATTAATAGTTAATGCATGTATGTTTCATAAAAAGTTGTGAGTTATAATAGAATTTATTTTTTTCTTGCTTTGTCGTGTGCCAAGGGAAAACACACGGTGAAGAGCTATTTTTACCGTGTGCCAAGGTAAAACACACGGCAAAAAGGCCTATTCGCCATGTGCCATATTATTAGGCACACGGCAAACATTGTGACATACGGCAAAGTTGTAATATGCCATGTGACTGTTTTTCGCTGTGTGCCAAGCAATTTGCACACGGCGAAGGCCCCTTTCGCCGTGTGCCCGTAGAAATGCACACGGCAAAATTTCCATTTTCCGGTAGTGTTTCCTCTCGTCGTCCCCGAACTTCCCTGCACGCACACATCAGCCGGAACACTCAATCAACGGGGCAAGGGACAGAAGGAAACCAGCAGCGAGAGAAAGAGAGATGGAGGTTGTGGCGCTCTACTCACGGATGGTGAAGTGGGCGACCACCTTGACGAACTTGGCAGCCTGCTTGGACACCTTACTGGACCCGGCAACGTGTGTGACCGTGTTCTTGCGGCCTCACTGGAGGCCACCCGACGACCCGTGCCCTGACCACCAAAAAAGAGAGGAACAAATAATGTGCCAGATAAATTTATCTCGCCCGAACCGCAAATTCCTGAGAAGCACCCCTTTAATCAGGGGAAAAAAGGGCCTACTTGGGGATCGGGGGCACGGTGGCTGCGGCGATCGTGGAGTTGTCGATGTCGTCGTCCGATGAGGCGCACTTGCGATCGAGGTCCGACGCCGGATCTCCCGCTCGGGGTTGCGATGGCGGACGGTGGTCCGACACGGGGTAGCGAGAGGGACAGCGACGGGGAGGCCGGAGCGATGGTGCGCAGCAGCAATACGAATTTTCTCGCACAGGCGGGAGCTACCGCCCCTTATCTGATGGCTGCCAATGCGTAGTTGGTGTGCGTGGAGATTGATGTCCTGCCAGCGTGGAAGAGGCTACGAGGTGATTAGAATAGTTAATCAGTCTAGGGCCCTGTGATAGCTGTAGACTTCGCAGGCTGGAGACGAACCACGTAAAAGCAAGTAAATGCATACATGCAGCCTATTAAATGGATGATCTGCACTGAAAAGGGGAAATTGGAAATATTGTACCAGACAAAAATATATATACGCAAATCCCATGGGAGAGGAAAAACAGACCTCAGTACTTCATTTTACAAAAAAGGCATATTCTGAAATTGTAAAAAGTAATGAAGAATTTCAGACATGGGAATGGCAAATTATTGGATCCTACAACATGGGATGCCTGAGATTCATATTAAATTCAAGTGGGATTCATACCCAATTTCACATTTGAGATTGTACAAATAATTTAGAAAAGAAGACTTCGATAGTTCATTTTTGAAAAAGAAACTTCGTTACCTCAAATAAAAAAAATGAACTCAAATCCCATGGGAGAGAAAAAAGAAGACTTCGATACTTTATTTTTGAAAAACAAAATGATATTTCAAATTTGAGAATAAATAAATGGTTTCAGATATGGGAATGGCAAATTATTGGATACTACAACATTATTGGGATCCTTGAGATTCAAATTAAATTCAATTGAGATTCATATCCATTTCACATTTGAGATTGTATTCTTAATTTCTGAAATAGGGATCAAATTAGATTCAATGAAATTCGTAACTCAAGTAAATCAAAAACAAAATCTTCGTTATTTATGTTTTGAATAATAGCAACAGCCTACCACCCAAATTAAGAATGAATATATAAAAAAAGAAGCGCACATGCAGTACGGCAATGAACAGAAACTTTGGGACATGTGTCATCGCAGAAAAGAAATATTCTTTAGTAAGTCAGCATCGAAGCAACTACTTGCTCTGCTCTGTGTTTTTTGTACACAAGCTGGATTTAGGAACCGAGACACACAATGACAAGATCAATGCTCTAAACTAAAAATCAGCTTTTGGGCATCGGTGGAACTGTACGATCGTGGAAGTGAAGGCCTAAGTGGAAACTAACCAATGGAATGAAGCAAAGTCATAGAAAAAAATGCTCCGGAGGAAAGGATAGGAAAATAGTGTTTAGAACGGAGGAACTCACCTTCTATGTTCGGTTTGGACTTTGGAATGATGCATTCATGCATGTACTGATGATAAAAAGAAAAAAGAGTAATAGATTATATTGTTACATATATCCTCAATATGTCAATGTAGTAATTGGTGACTACATGTACGGACTACAATTTCGCATCGAGATCAATAATGGAGATGACAACAACCCACAACCAATGGATATGGAGGACCAGCATGGTGCTGAGGAGGAAGGGAAGTTGGGTGGCAATTCTGGGGCAAATGGGAACAACGTTACTGACAATGCCACTGCTATTGGTGGCGCTCCTGGTACCAAGAACTTGCCATCGGGTGCTCCCACTGGGCATGGGTCAGAGGCGATGTCACACAAGGTGTTTCACATTCGGGTGCCAGGTTTTACTTCGACTTATGCGCCAGCACCGACTACACTTGTGGCGTCTGCTCTCCCATTCCCTACGATTCGCCAATCTCAGGGTCTGCCTACTGCTCCGCTTGCTGCAAATCATCTGCCGAGGCCCACCGTTGCTGTCTCATTCCCCCGGGCCAGTATGCCACTGCCCGCAATTGAGCCAGCAGGTCGGCCCACCGTTCCGGGGCAAACGGCGCTGCACAATGCTGTTGCACGGTCAACGCAGGCCACTGTTGCTGTCTCACCACCTGCAGAGGCCGCGGAGCACTCGAACCTCAAGGATGTGGTTGCGACGGCCATGGTGCTGACCGGCGCGGCTGTTGCGGTGGTGCCGGGTTCACCAGCAGGCTCCCCTGAACCAATGGAGAAGCCACACGTTGATATGATGGAGGCAGTCATGGACCATGACCATGCATCGCTGGAGGATTCGCACACGAGTGGCTCTATTGATTCCGACCTGAATCGAGAGATTGCAGCTCTTGCTCGAGCTGTTGGCGTGTCACTGGAGGAATCGGAAGGAGAGAGTCTTCCAGTCCAAGCTAAGGACTTGGCGGCCATCCCGGAAGCGTCGCCGGAACAGTCCTCGGCGAGACGCAGTAAGCGGCGTGCGTCCAACGTCGACCTTGACGCCACCGAGCAGGCGACAAAGGAAAAGGCCAAACGTAATGAAGGTAACACCGCAGCCCCTATCTCTTGTATTCAGTCAGATGATATAATTGCGGCAAACCTTAATAGCATTGGCGTCTCACTGGGACCAAATGAAAATAGTGTTTTGAAATCTGTTTATTGCCTGCGACATGTAGATAAGAGCGAGAGCATAGGTTCTGACACTATAGAGAGAAAGATTCAATTAATTGAAAAGGAAGAAAAAGATTTGCTAGAAGAACAAGAATTAGAAAAAATAATCCTCAATCATTTGTGCGGTGACATTATGGAGGAGATCATGGATTTTAGTGGTGACCATGAGGTTGTCTTACCACCAAAAACAAAATCTAATAAAACAAATAAGAAAGAGAGAGCGCCAATAAAAAATAAAAAGACAAGATGAAAGGTGTCTTTGGGAATAGTGATGCGTTTAGAGACCCGAAAAAACATAAGTTTATTTCTGATCTTACTAAAGAACAGAATTTGAGTTTCATAGCTATATCGGAAACTGGGAGGAAGAGTTTCACAAACCCGTTTCTAAAAAATTTATGTGCTGGGAGAGATTTCCTATGGCATGTTAAGGAACCTAGAGGCCGGTCTGGAGGCATTCTCTTGGGTATAGATTTAAATATATTTGACATTGGGACAATAGATGAAGGAGACTTCTATGTGAAATTTCACTTGTGCAATAAAATTGATGATTACAAATGGGCACTAGTAGTGGTTTATGGTCCCGCACAACCACAGTTCAAAGAACAATTCTTGGCCGAACTAGTGAATATGTGCAGTCATGAACAATATCCTATTCTCATTGGAGGGGATTTTAATATCTTAAGAAGTCCGGATGAGAAAAATAATAATAATTATGAGGATAAATGGCCTTTTCTATTCAATGCAGTTATAGATGGGCTTAACCTCAGGGAACTTGAAATGTCAGGCAGACGGTTCACATGGGCCAATTCGTTAGATATCCCAACTTACGAGAAACTAGATAGAATACTAATGTCTACAGAATGGGAGAAAAAAAATTTCCTCTTTCCACTGTGACAGCTTTGTCTAGGGACATCTCAGATCACACGCCTTTGTTACTTAACACCGGCGAACACGCAACAGGCACATTTCAGCCTATGTTTAAGTTTGAATTAGGTTGGCTATTGCGTGAAGACTTCCCGGACTTGGTTAAAAGGGTGTGGCAAAGTGAAAATAGTGGCTCAAGCTCTATGGAGAGATGACAGTCCAAAATTCGTAGACTGCGCCAATATCTTAGGGGATGGGCGAAGAATGTGAGCGGGGCTTATAAAAAAGAAAAGAAAGATCTCTTAGACAAACTTGACGTCCTAGACAAAAAAGCAGAATTCACCTTTTTGACACCCCAAGAGGTGGACTTAAAAGAGTGTTTCCACAATCGTCTAGGACAACTACTACGAGAAGAAGAGATCAGATGGTACCAAAGAGCAAAAACAAAGGATCTTCTACAAGGGGACTCCAATACAAAATATTTTCAACTAGTGGCAAATGGTAAACATAGGAAAACAAGAACTTTCCAGTTACAAGATGGGGATACAACGTTATATGGGGATGAACAATTAAAAAAACACATAACCATGTACTATAAAAACCTTTTTGGTCCACCACAGGAAAACACTTTCCGACTGGATGAGACACGTAAGGATGACATCCCGCAGGTAACTAAGGAAGAAAATAGAATATTGGTTGAGGGTTTTACGGAGGAAGAGGTCCGAAAATCCATTTTTCAAATGGAACATAATAAATCTCTTGGACCTGATGGTTTCCCAGCAGAATTCTATCAGGCATTCTGGGACCTAATTAAGAAGGACCTCATGGCTCTTTTTCATGATTTCCATGAGGACACTCTTCCACTGTATAGCCTTAATTTTGGTACGATTATTCTATTACCAAAATGTAAGGAAGCTATCAAAGTACAAAAATACAGACCGATTTGTTTGTTGAATGTTAGCTTCAAAATCTTTACAAAAGTTGCCACAAATAGAATAACAACAGTTGCAGAAAAGGTAATACAACCCACTCAAACAGCATTCATTCCGGGGAGGAATATCATGGAAGGTGTTGTCATACTTCATGAAACAATACATGAGATGCATAGGAAGAAACAAAGTGGGGTGATCTTCAAGATTGACTTCAAAAAGGCATATGACAAAGTAAAATGGCCATTTGTGAGACACGTCTTAGAAATGAAAGGATTCTCCACAAAATGGTGCCAATGGATTGATGCCTTTATACAGGGAGGACATGTGGCCATTAAAATCAATGATCAGGTGGGAGAAAATTTTCATACTAGAAAAGGGCTAAGACAGGGAGACCCATTGTCCCCAATCCTATTTAACATAGTCGTGGACATGCTAGCCACTTATTAATAGAGCAAAGGAAGAAGGACAACTATATGGTGTGGTTCCGCATTTAGTGGATGGTGGGTTGTCCATTCTTCAATACGCTGATGATACTATCATCTTTATGGATCATGATCTAGAGAAAGCAGGAAATTTAAAGCTAATTTTATGTGCCTTTGAGCAACTCTCTGGATTGAAAATCAATTTCTATAAGAGTGAAATATTCTGCTTCGGAGAGGCTAAAGAAATGGAACTATAGTACTCCCAATTATTTGAATGCCAACATGGGAGCTATCCATTCCGATATCTTGGCATTCCAATGCATTATAGAAAATTGAGCAATGGAGAGTGGAATGAAATTGAGCAGTGTATTGAAAGGAAACTTAGTAGCTGGAAAGGAAAGCACCTTTCGGTAGGTAGTAGACTAGTACTTATTAACTCTGTCCTAACAAGCCTAGTAATGTTTATGCTATCTTTCTTTGAGGTCCCACGAGACATTCTTGAGAAGATATATTACTATAGATCAAGATTTTTCTGGCAGAGTGATAGCCATAAAAAGAAATATAGATTGGCCAAGTGGGGTATAGTATGCCAACCAAAAGACCAAGGTGGTCTTGGGATAAAAAATATTGATCTCCAAAACCAATGCTTGCTAAGTAAATGGCTCTTTAAATTAATAAACGAGGAAGGTATATGGCAGGACATATTACGTAGGAAGTATTTAAAGAATCATACCATTTCTCAAGTCCAAAGAAAACCTGGAGATTCTCACTTTTGGACAGGACTTATGAAAGTTAAGCAACGTTTCTTAAGTTATGGGGATTTTCAGCTAAATAATGGAACTAATATAAGGTTCTGGGAGGATAAATGGTTAGATAACTTTACTTTGAAACAACAATATCCGTCACTTTTTTTATTGCCAGAAAACAACATATTTCTGTAGCCTCTGTTTTTAGCACTGTTCCTCTAAACATTTCCTTTCGAAGGAGTTTAGTAGGTCAAAACCTAACACTTTGGCATAATTTAGTGACAAGAATAGCACATATTAGATTGAATAGCTTAAAGGATACTTTTTGATGGAATTTACATCAAAATGGTATTCTCAGTTCAATCTATGTATGTTGCTTTATCATGCAACAATAATGTTAGACAAAACAAAACTATATGGAAATTAAAACTTCCATTAAAAATTAATATTTTCATGTGGTATTTTAAAAAAGAAGTGGTGTTAACTAAAGATAATCTAGCCCGACGTAATTGGAATGGTTGCAAATTATGTGTATTCTGTTCTAAGCAAGAAACCATACAACACCTCTTCTTTGACTATCATTTTGTTAAGTTCATGTGGAGAGCGGTGAAATGTACTTTTGGCATAGAGATTCCTAATAGTGTTAATCATATGTTTCATGATTGGTTACTTGGATTAGGATCTAAAACAAAGAATTTTCTATTAGTTGGGGCTTCTGCACTTTGTTGGTCCATATGACTTAGTAGAAATACATCGTTTTTGATAAATCACCTATCAAGACTTATATGCAGGTACTCTATAGGGGAACACACTGGCTTCGTGCATGGGCGTTGTTCCAAAGATCTGAGGAGGATGCTACCATGTTGAAGGATGCATGCCGGTCTCTGGAGATGATGGTCATGCAAGTTTTCGCCAACTATGGATGGAGATTTAGCAATAGGATTGCTGTCTAATAATTACCATACAAACTTTTATTGGTGTTTCATACTATTTTATACTGGGTGTATCATCAATGTGGTTATGCTGTGTCTACCACAGATAATAATGTAACAGTTGGCTATAGCTCCTAACAGGGTGAAGGCCGGAACAAGTTTTATTCCATTATCTAAAAAATCTGTGCAAAATCTTTCAGCTGATTATTGTGAATTCCACGGACTGACAAACAACAGGTCCAGAAGTTATTTTAAGAAAAATACATAAATTAGTACAAAATCATGTGACAGAGGATTGCATTTGTGAAATTTCTTTTCTTCTGATAAAGTATGAAGCACAAAATGAATGTTTTATATGTCAAATTTTCCATCTGTGTCTAACAACGAGGCTATGTAAGGAATGGTCTAGAGGGAGCTGAACCCATATCACCCACCGAAACGCTGACGTGGACAGGAGAGCTTAGCTTTCATCCGTCAAGCATAAAAGTGGGAAACATTTTGCATCTAAAACTAGCATCTTGTTTTAGTTTTCTTCCTCCTCGCAGCATCGACTCCAAGTTCGCTATATGAATCCAAGCAGCCATCGCATACTTAAACACTGTATCTGTAGGAAAAAGATTCGGTTTAGAGGATGCATAAACACAGTGCTGCACTCCTGGCAGATTCAAACCATATAATTTTGTTTCTCTATAATCGTAGCCTATTTACGCTTCAACAGTGTGTTTAGCCCAGTACGTTTAGGTACAGAATTCATTTACACTCCGAATATCCACTCGAAGAGTGGATTATGAATGACACGAGTTTTGGATCACATCACATCTCTGGATGTTTCACTGAAATCCCAATAGAAAATCTTATATTTTTTTTAAAAGAATGCACGCATTTAGTAAGCTGTGGCTCCTTAGTAAAATGCCACTTTTTTACTGGTTCAAAAGGTCTAGTGGTGACGGTCGTGTGCAATGTGCATCGTGTGCGCTAGCCACAACCATGACCATGGCCTGCGATTGCTTGGCTCGGAGCAGCACGAGGGAAGTCTTGACTGCACCTGGGAGCAGAAGCGCGTGAATTGGTAGACTCACCAGAAGAGGAAGGCGTGGATCCAGCGGATTTGGTCCCTGTTGCTGGCGCTAAGGCAAGGGCTCGAATTCGCAGCAGCCGAGGTAGGGACACATTGCATTTGCAGGAAGGGCTCCTGATCCGTAAAAAAATCAAGCAACGATTTTTCAGAAACACGCACGTCATCTATTCGGCTTCATGAATTGCTCAAAAATCAGACATGATATGACCGGACGACCAGGACGGGAGACAGGAGACGCAAAGAATCTGATTAGCCCTGCGGATGTTCCAGTGATCGTCGCCAAACTAAAGGACGTTCTAGCCCCGTCACGCACCGTGGAGGTCGCTATCCGCACCACTCCCCCTGCGCCACGCCGCTGTGCCGTGGCCCCACTCACAGGCTCCGTGACTGTGCCTTGCCGCGCAACTCGAAGCATCCCTCGCACGAGGAGCACCCGCATTCTGCGAGAGCGGCTAATGTCCTCTGCGCGGGACGTCCTCCGGGAATCTGGATAGTGGTGAACGCTTGAGAGCAGAGATCTGGACGGCAACACTGCTTGTTAAATTAATGGGTCCAACACATGCAGGAGGAGTAGGTCGGTGGGGGCTGGGACCCGTTGAGATGAAGTAACTGCTGAAACAGCATCGTACATGAAAGAACAAAAAAACATGGATAAAATTAAGGTACATTTTGATAAATAAAAATAATATAACTGTTTAAAATATAATAATATATTTATATGCGAATAGTACTATTCATTTAAAGCAAATAATCCATACTGACATATTACAACACGAAATTTGGTCTGTAATAAGAATTTGTATAAGATGAAATAAAATAAATTAAGTTCTCTGGATTGTGGTTCAAAATAAACAATTTTAATGTACCGTTTAAAGTGCATCTGGTATATGACAACATATCATATGATAATTGACTTCATGTGAGAACTATGAGAATTCTAACCAAGATCACATGATCCTCATCCTATGGTCAGGGTAGAGGTCGGTTATTTTAGTTGGGGGTTATTTGCAAAATAAATGATTAGGTAGGATAAGTGAGGGGTTTAAGTGCAAAATAATATGTCCATCGGATAAGGATCATGTGATCTTGGTTGGAGTTCTCATAGTTGCTCTGGTATATAGCATCCCATTCTAGCACCTTAATTTGGTCTCCTATAAAAATATAAATATTTTTGACGTAAAAATACAATTATAAGATGCAACTAAAAAAATCAACTTATCAATCTAAGTATCCTTTTTGCGGATTTCATTGCGTATGTGAGATGAAAAGTTGTAATCCATAACTATTTGTACATAATTCTACTTTTTATTATTGAATCTAGCATGTGAGAGCGCATTTAAAATTCAAATAAAATAAAAAAAATAAAGAACATGTTATAATCTACCATCTTGCAAAAATTCAGATACCAGATATTTTATAAGATGCAACTTAAAAATCTTGTAACATAGAATATATTCTTGATTTTTTGTTGCCGTTTTACCAACCAGTGGCGGAGCTAGAATTCTAAATATGGGTGTTCAAAATCATGTAAATGATATCAAAACAAGATAAATACTGGAGCAAACATTGTTGAAGTTTTCTAAACAAAAAATTATGTGGGCTATCAAATAAATATACATCATATACCCCTTCTTATTCTTTATTTTAAGTATATATATGTGTAAGATAGCTTAAAATTGATATTAGTGTCATAATTCATGGGTGTTCAAGTGAACACCCATGACCCATACTAGCTCCGCCCTTGTTACCAACTGAATAAATGTATCGTTAAACTAAGAAAAAAGAGGCGTAAAAACCAACATGGATAGCTAGTATGTACAAGATATAAGAAACAGAAACACATACGAAACATTTTAATCAAGTACTGTACATGCTTCTTGTGACTTGCATATTTTTTTCCTTTAAGAGCGTTCCGTGTAGTACTATATTTTTATACACGAAATTGGTTGATCACCTACACGCTACAGCCTTTCAATCAGACAATCACCTACAGGACGTGTGGACATGTTATTTTTTTCTCTGACTTACATCGAGGGATGCATTTACTACCAACAGTACCCGGCGGATATCCCCCGTGGAGGAGATGAAAATTTCCCCGCATTCTGCCCGCGCTGCTCCATCCTATCGCGGCTGTCTAGGATGCCAAGTTGCCGCGTACACATGTCGAGAAGTACTGAATGTCCAGATTCTTGCCTCTTGGTTTGGGTCCCTGGCCATGCACTGGACGTGGAGACACACATGTTCATTTTTTATGTTTCCCACACCTACCTGATGAGACCTACCTGATGAGGTTGTCAATGGTAATTCTACTATAATAGGTAGGTATTATAGTAGGTAGTTATTTCGAGGAGCTAGTCAAAAAAAATTATAGAACGTACCAAAGTTGTTTTTGCTCCTAGGCAATCAAGCTGAGTGGTAGTGTGCAGCTAGTTTCTGCGGTTGGACAGTCGAACTAAGGTGCATAATATTAGCACTATGAGAGATTGTTTGAAAACATTTGTCTATATACTACTTAGGTGCACCAAACAAAGGACAATGATGTAATTGGCAGAAAACATGACCCCTGACGGTCTAGTAATTGAAACTAGTAAATTGGCCTGTGCATTTGCGCAATTCTAGATTGTTATGAAGTCAACATTATTAACATAGTCGTTCTTGAACACTTGCTTTATATCAATCTATTTGCAAAGGATGTGAGGTTATAATCCATCTAAAATGATCCAATATCTTAATTTAGTCAATGATAATCTCTATAATCTATTAATTTAGGTGAACATGTTCACTAAAAAAATCTGCCATATACCCACAAAGTTAGAGATTGAATCTAAATCGGTTTCAGACCTTCCATATCTAGCACCAAATTCAAAAAATCATAAATCACTCGTACAGAGTTTAAATGAGGCAAACTCGGACTCTATCTTGTAGCTCTTGAAAAGTTTTTACAACTTTGATATTCAATGAAAGTCAAGATTTCAACGTTTTGGTTTCCAAATTTATGATGCAAAAATATTTGTTCTGATTCAGACTCTTCTGAGCAGGTTTCTGTGCGGGGCCCATATCTCCTACCTCCGAAGTACAAATAATATGATCCACATATGACGAGATCTACAACTTTTTTATTTTAACTTTCCTCATTAGAGAATGTTTTTAAGTCTAAAATTGCGTCGCAATACAGTATTATTTCTATTCTATGTGAATTAATTTTTTCTATCGGATAAAACTTCTAAAAATCTTTATGCATTGGGTCACGATCTTGGTCTTGTATGTTGGACTTCATATAGATCCAGTGATGTCTTGTAGACATAATGAGCTTGTGAGAATCCCTCTTTACATGACGAATTGAGTTTCATATCGGTATTTCTCATATTTGAGCATTTTTTATTGTCATTTCACTTAATTTTGTAGCATAATACTCAAATGACACTACATGTGAAAATTGTTAACATTAGAGTTAAACAAAATATTTATGATAAGAATACGGTAAAAAGTGATATTAAAATTATTACTTATAACATATAAAATGATATACTAAGAAACACCAACAATAATATAAATATGATCTTTCATGTAAAAAATATCAACAATTATATTATATAAATAATTTATATTTAAATTATAAAGAGTGTTTTATTTTTTTTAAACCCGTAACAACGTAAGGTCACTTTGCTAGTTCTACTATAATATAGGTCTACCAATTGTCATTGTCTATCTTGTCATCTATACATATGGTATAGTTGGTTTGAGCATCTCTGTTTGACAACTCTAGCCGTTGTTTCGTTTACTTGTCATCCATTGCATTTTTCAGAAAAAAAAAACATGTTTGGAAGGCACAATAGCCATCCCTCGGCCCTTTTAATCACCAACTATATTTTTGAGTTGCAAGACCGTACCATCAAAAAAGCTTTTCTGGACATGGTGTATGAGTATGTATTTCATTAATAAGACATACAGTAGATAAAGCATCAGATTTGTAATGATTTAGTTATGTTTGATCAACTTTTATCGTTGTTTCGTAAATTCAAATTTCTCATTGTCGAGAACAGCTAAAAAACAGACTATTTGCTGGATACGCATTGATCGATGTGAAGAGGAGTGCTCTGTTTGGATCCTTGATGTCCTAAGAACGGAAGAGCCGGGACCTATGGTTTAGTTTCTGCCTTATACTCTCAAATAAAGATTGTCGTGCGGCCGATATTACCTCTGATTATTTCAATTAAGTATTTTGGAAAGACACCTAACATGCTTATTTTCATTGGCGGATGCTCCATTGTAACTTTGTAAGGGGCCAGACAAAAAAGAAAAAATCATTCACGTAATTGGCGTACGAACAAAAACATACTAGCCGGAGTAAGATTCATTTTTTCCTCACGATCAATACAAAATTAAAATGAATAGGGTATTTTAGGCTATGTTATTTAATGGCAGTGCTGGATTCATAGCAAGGGACCAAGAAAAAGTTAGAAAAACTTGTTAAGTATAAATATTTTTGAATGGCAGTGGTGGGTAATTTTCCTTTTATGTATACGGGTATTTTGGACTAATATTAACATAATAGCAGTGGTGGATATTTTTTTCTTTTTTTCTAATTAATATGGTAATTTCTAGATCTTGATAGCGAACATGGAGGCTTTTTTTATTGGTCAAATATATATATAATAAATGAGCTTATAGTTTCATCTAGTTAGGTACATTTATTGGATCTATTAATGGTTGATGCCTTTCACTTGTTTAAGATGTACCAAAAACTCCTGGTTTATTGAGAAAAGCTTTTGCTCGTTCCCATTGAGGTCTTAAATATATAGCCAAACTTTGATTTTCTTGTATTAGAATATGAACTCTGAATTTTATTATCTTAATTTATGATCACTTGCATTAGAATCTAGAAGTTAATTTTAATTCACTCACCCAGTATATGAAATACAGTAGAGTTTGTCGGAAAGATAAAAAGAGAAAATCGAAATGACTTGGGTATGTTGGAACTAGTGGTCAACTTGTCTGAAGAAAATTCAATTTTGCATTCCGACCCATAACTCTACTTTCTTTAAGCCAGATTTTAAAGTAACTAAAATGATAAGGAGCAAAATCAGCAATTACTCATAATGCAGCCTATCAGAAGTTCACAACGACACAAGATGCAAACTAATTAAACGGACGGCGTTTTTTCTATCCGGGTCATGTCGTTCGTTTATTTGGCCACCTCTAGCCATAGCAAATAAATAAATAAAAAGATATTTCTGACTCGAGTAGCCAGCCTCCAGAGAAACGAGAAACGACCCCGTGCATGTGGTTGTCGAAGCAGAGAAGCTGTTGAAGGAGAGGAGCCCCACGAGCGGCCGTCAGAGGAGAGAGGTCGACGGAGGAGGAGGGCCGCCTCTAGATCCGCCCTGCACCGCGTGTGGTTGTCGAAGGAAAGAGTCCGTCGGAGGAGAGGAGCCCCATGCGCAGCCATCAAAGGAGAGAGGTCGCTGGAGGAGGAGGACCATCTCCAGGTCCGCTCCACGCCACGTGTGGTTCTCGAAGGAGAGAGGGCAGAGAGAGAGAAAGGGGCGAGTGAGGACAGAAGAAGGGAGAGAGAGGGAGGAGAGAAGAAGACCGTGGTGGCGGGGAAGGGAGGGACGAGGCAGAGACGGGGTATGGGGGAGGAAAGTTAGGGTTTTGTTTATTATATAGGGATAGGATAACTGGGTTTTGGGTTGTCTGTATAGCGGCGGGCTGTAATGTGGGCTGCCGCTAATATGAACAATAGCAGCGGGTGATAAAGTGGGCCACCATTAAAATGGACAATAGCGGCGGATGATGAAGGGGGCCGTCGCTAAAATTGGTTTTCTGACTGTAGCCGCGGTTTTTTATTGGACCACCGCTACGGAAATCTAGGCTACGACGCTATTGGGTCTTTTGTGGTAGTGCCGACACGCCTTAAGTTGTTGGACGAGGAATATGTTAGAAAATTAGGCATTTTCAGGTTGAATTTAATTCATGTTATTAGCAGCATATAGATGATGACAAGTTTCACTAATTTGCAATTACTAGTTACGATCGCAATCAGACTAGTAAGCACAACAAGAAGAGTAAGGATGTACCCCACGGAGGGACCAGTGCTGGAAGCACCGGCGGCTCCATTTGTACCAGTCGTCATGGTACGTTGTTTGAAGTAGTCGAACTTAGTTAACGTGGGTAGAACGTTGTTGCCGTGCAGTCCCTTGAATGGCGCCGGGAGGAAGTCGTGGATCGCGCCAGGAGGAAGTCAAGTTGTGGATCAGGGACGCGCCGGGAAGAAGTTGATGAGGCTGAGCAGTCATGCCATCAAGCGCTCCCCAAAAACCTGATCGTCCGCACACCCGAGCAGGTGTCGCCTTACGGGAGAGGTTCCGGAGGCTTGCTCTCCCGAAGCTCCATGTGCACGGATCGCCGGGATAGGGAAGAACTCGGAAGGCAACTCAACAGAGAATTGGAATGTGTTTTCGCACTTGGGGCAGTGCCGGGATGCACGTATATATAGCCTTAGCATTTTGGAAACTGCAGGCGATGAAACAGGAAACCGACACATGCAGTAATCAAAGCAGAATTTTGGTTTCCTTGAATCTTGCCTTTCTATTTCCACGCTGCAAAACTTCCAAACGCGCACGCGGCAGGTAGGCACGGCACGGCATGGCACGACACGGCTCGGCTCGGCTCGCTCGCACGCACGCACGCATGCCATGCCACGCCACGCCACGCCACGCCACGGCACGGCACGGCTCGGCTCGGCTTGGCTCGGCTCGCTCGCACGCACGCACGCCACACCTCGCCTCGCCATGGCACGGCTAAGCTCAGCGGCGGCGGCGGTGGCGCGGGCGCGCGTGGCTCGCCTCTTGCCCCTCTCAACTTCTCTAATAGGTGTAACAAGAGTCCATCTATTAAGTCAAGTCAACACACAGTAAATACTCCATGTGGGATTAAATCATTATATTTAATATGGGCATAGACTTTATTAGTTATTAAATAAATATAGGCCAACCCATATTATATCTAACAATCCCCACCAAGTCTACAGTTCATAAGAAATGTTCTCTCATTCCCTTGTGTCATTTGATATACCAGTGTTTTGATGGAGACTGTTAAGTTGAACATCCATCTAGAGTAGAAGCTACGCCTTTTCACAACTGAACAATGGACTAAACCTTGAATTGATAGTTTTGTGCAAAAAGGTTTTACCAAGACTCTTTACTGATACTAGGTTGCCAAGAGCATCCCCTCTGGTTGGAGCGTATAAGTCATACTCCTGGCCCTTTCATGAGCATCTAGAGATTCCCACCATCTCATGGATTGTGACAAACAGTCGGACTCACATAGGTGCATTCCTCGGAGGATATCCTGTAGGTTGATACCTCTACTTCTCATAAGCCATTGGAACACATTAAAGTCAAGAAAAACCAGCCTACCATACAACATAGGAAAGAAGTATATTTGAGACGGGCTAATAAAGGGTCTTTCCTCTCAAACTAGTTTCAGCTTGTTTTGCCATTCCACTTCACGGGATCTCCGATCAAATAGAACAGGTTACCACTAAAATAGTTTATCAGATGGGTCTCATACCCATCTCACTCGATGCACTATCTATCACATTACGTGATAGCCCCTTTGTGAATTGATCTGCCAGATTTTTAGACGTATGGATATAGTCCAATGCTATTACTCTGGAGTTTCTCATTTTCCTGACAGATTTCAGCCGCCTTTTAACATGCCTGGATGATTTCATGTTGTCCTTAGAACTGTTCATCTTGACTATCATAGTCTGGTTATCACAGTTCATGGAAATAGCTGGTATAGGTTTTTCAACCACCGGTAAGTCCATAAGGAACTCACGAAGCCATTCAACCTCAATTGTGGCGGTGTCTAATGTTGTTAGTTCTGCTTCCATTATTGACCTTGTTAAGATGGTCTGCTTGCAAGACTTCCAGGAAACAACGCCACCTCCAAGTAGAAACGCATATCAACTCGTGGCGTACATCTCATTAGCATCAGAAATCCAATTGGCATCACAATAACCTTATAGTACCCTTGGATACCCGTAATAGTGAATGTCATAGCTTATTGTACCCTTTAGGTAACGCATTACTCTCTCAAGAGCATGCCAATGATCATCTCCCGGGTTTGATACAAACCGACTCAATTTGCTCACAGCAAAAGAGATGTCAGGCCTCGTAGCGTTAGCTAAGTATATGAGTGAACCTATGATTTGGGAGTATCTTAATTGATCCCTTGCTATTCTCCGATTTTTCCTTAATAGCACACTAGGGTTATAAGGTGTTGGAGCAGGTTGACAATCGCTAAACCCGAAGCGACTCAAGACCTTCTCCACATAGTGGTACTGCACCAGTGTGACCCCACGATTACCTTCTCTAATAAGCTTGATGTTAAGTATAACATCAGCTTCTCCCAAATCCTTCATCTCAAAATTATTAGACAGAAAATCTTTTACCTCCTAAATCACATTAAAGTTGATCCCAAAAATTAGAATGTCATCAACATATAAACACAAGATAACTCCCGCGCCCCCACCATACCGATAATATACACATTTGTCAACTTCGTTTACAGCAAAGCTGGCCAATATCAAAGTTCTTTCGAACTTCTCGTGCCATTGCTTAGGTGCTTGTTTTAGGCCGTATAGGGATTTCAACAATTTACACACGAGTCCTTTTTGACCATCAATTATAAACCCATCAGACTGATCCATATAGATCTCCTCCTCTAACTCTCCATGTAGGAAAGCTGTCTTAATGTCCATCTGGTGGACGAGAAGACCATGTGAGGCTGCCAGGGAAAGTAATACTCGAATTGTGGTTAAACGAGCGACATGTGAATAGGTGTCGAAATAATCTTCACCTTCCTTTTGTGAATAACCCTTTACCACAAGCCTTGCCTTGTACCCCTCGACGGCACCATCAGGCCTCAGCTTCTTCTTAAACATCCATTTGCATCCTATCGGTTTACAACCATAAGGGCGCTCAATGACTTCCCAAGTACCATTAGACATAATAGAATCCATCTCGCTCCTTATTGCTTCCTTCCATAAGTCAGCATCAGGAGAGGAATATGCCTCCTCAATAGTACTAGGAGTGTCATCCACAAGGTACACAATAAAGTCATCACAAAAGGATTTTGCAACCCTATATCTCTTACTCTTTTGAGTGACTCCATTGTCATCTTCCTCAGGATTACTCACATGGGGTTGTTCACTGTGTATAACCGGTATAAAAATCTCATGGGGAATTATAGAATCATGACTAGAAATGCTATGTTCATTCTTCATTGGAAAATTACTCTAAAAAAATGTAGCATCTCTGGACTAAAAAATTGTACCGACTTCCATGTCGGATACTCCAGATTTAACAACTAAGAATCTATAACCCACGCAGTTAAATGCATAACCTAGGAAAACACAATCAATAGTTTTTGATCCTAGTTTGTACTTTTTGTTAATTGGCACGTTCACCATGGCCAAACAACCCCAAGTGCGCAAGTATGAAAGACTTATTTTTCTCTTAAACCATTCCTCAAATGGTGAAATTTATTTATTCTTTATTGGCACTCTATTCAGGACATGACATGCCATCAAAATCTCCTCACCCCACTATTCCTTAGATAGTCCCGCGGTCTCTAACATGGCGTCAACCAAATCAGTTAGAGTGCGGTTCTTTCATTCGGCGATCCCATTGGATTCAGGTGAGTAAGGCGGTGTCCTCTCATGAATAATTCCGTGCTCAGTACAGAAGTTAGAAAATTCACTGGAAAAATATTCTCCACCGCGATCAGACCTTAACCGTTTGGTTTTCCTCTCATGTTGGTTTTCTACTTCAGCTTTATAGATCTTAAAGTAATGCAACGCTTCATTTTTTATTTTCAACAAATAAAAATAGCAATAACGGGAACAATCATCTATAAGAGTCATGAAGTATCTTTTGTCGCCTTTAGTCAATTCGCTGTTCATTTCGCACAAATCGGTATGAACATGTTCTAATGTCTCTAAGTTCCTTGTCTCCGCAGCCTTGTGTGGCTTACGAGATTGCTTAGATTGCACGCATGCATGACATTTGGAACCTTTGACTAAGTTAAATTTAGGAATTAAATTCAAATTTGCTAACAGCATCATACAACCAAAATTAACATGACAAAGCCATGAATGCCAAATATTTTGACTCATCTAAAATTAAGATATTGTTCACAACATTATTACAGACATTGTCATTCAAAGAGAAGCAGAACAAGCCTCCGTAATCATAGCCTTTTCCAACAAAAGTCCCGTACTTAGAAAGTACGTATTTATTTGACTCAAGAACAATCTTAAAACCATCTCTACATAGTAGAGAGCCACTAACTAGATTTTTCTTGATGGAGGGGATATGTTGGACGTTCTTCAAAAGCACGTTCTTTCCCAAAGTAAGATTCAAAACAACTGTACCAACACCAAGAACACGCGCATGTGACCCGTTTCCCATCAACAAAGCTCCAGTCACACCGGCCTAATAAGAAGAAAATAAAGAAATATCAGCACACACATGTACATTAGCTCCAGTGTCCATCCACCACTCAGGCGAATGACAAACTGAAATAACAGTAGGTAAGAAATTACCATACCCCAATATTCCCGCAGTCTCGCTAATTACCACATTTGCTAATTTCTTTGGCTGAATGAATTTGCTGTCCGGGTATGCACTTGCCCAGTGCTCAATGCTACCGCAAACAAAACAGCCCTCAAGCTTTTCTTTTCCCTTTTTCTTCTTGAAAGTGGTGGTTTTCTTTGGCTTCTCTTTCTTGTCTTGCTTCTTCTTTTTGTTGTGAGATGCATTGGAATTATTTTTCTTCTGCACCACATTGGCGCTAGAAGATTCAACTCCTTTTCCACGCGTGTCTTTTGCTCTCGCTCTCTCCTCAACATCAAGAGTCCCAATAAGGTCAGCCACGCTGAACTCTTGCCTCTTGTGTTTTAGAGAAGTAGCAAAATCCTTCTAAGATAATGGTAACTTGGAGATAATACCTCTAGCCACAAACTTGTCAGGCAACATGCATGGAAATTGTTCGAGTTCCTTTGCAAGTGCTTGTATCTCATGAGCTTGTTCGACCACGGAATGATCCTCGACCATTTTGAAGTCAAACAACTGTTTCATGAGATACAACTCACTCCCAATATTAGAAACACCAAACTTTGCATCCAATGCATCTCACAACTCTTTGGCAGTTTTACATGTGATGTAGGAGTCAACATACTTGTCAGCGAGAGTGCTAATCACATCGCCTCGAAACAGGTTATCGGCAGTCTCGAACGCTTTCTCCTCTTCAGGAGTAAATTGTTCGGGCTTTCTCCATGCGGCGTGATAGCAATTCATCGCTGTCAAACACAGTATTATCCAAGCACGCCACCTCTTGTAAAACGTACCATCAAAACTATCGGGTTTCAACGTAACAACAAATCCTCTAACAGAAAAATGCCTATCAGATTTTTGGATTGTTAGAAAATTAGGCATTTTCAGGTTGAATTTAATCCATGTTATTAGCAGCATATAGGTGATGACAAGTTTCACTAATTTGCAATTACTAGTTACGATCGCAATCAGACTAGTGAGCACAACAAGAAGAGTAAGGATGTACCCTGCGGACGGACCAGTGCTGGAGGCACCGGCGGCTCCATTCGTACCAGTCGTCATGGTACGTTGCTTGAAGTAGTCGAACTTAATTGAGAATTGGAATGTGTTATCGCACTTGGGGCAGTGCCGGGATGCACGTATCTGCAGGCAATGAAACGGGAAACCGACGCATGCAATAATCAAAGCAGGATTTTGGTTTCCTCGAATCTTACCTTTCCGTTTTCATGCTGCAAAACTTCCAAACGCGCGCGCGGCAGGCACAACACACGGCTTGCTTGCTTGCTCGCACGCACGCACGCACGCCACACCACGCCACGCCACGCCACGCCACGGCTCGGCGGCGGCGGCGCGCGCGTGTGGCTCGCCTCTTGCCCCTCTCAACTTCTTTAATAGGTGTAACAAGAGTGCACCTATTAAATCGAGTCAACGTAAAGTAAATACTTCATGTGGAATTAAACCATTGCATTTAATATGGACCTAGACTTTATTAATGTTAACACATCTCCACCATGGATGTGTTTGGGGCTGGTTTCATTTGCACGGAGGGACTCCTGATCTCCAAGAAAAGCAGCAAATTTTCAGAAACACGCACATAGACTATTCAGCTTCATGAATCGCTCAAAAAATCAAACATGCTATGACGGGACGACCAGGACTGGAGGTGGCAGAAAGAACCTGAGCAACCCTGTGGATGTATCAGGGTTCATCACCCAATGCAAGGAGGTTCTAGCCCCGCCGTGACTGCCCTTGCCGTGCAACACGAAGCATCCCTCGATAGCCTCGCCGCGTGGGAGGAGCAGCACCATTCTATCGCGGCTGTAGGGATGCCAAGTTGCAGTGTCCACATGCCAAGATGTACTGGATGCCCCAATTCTTCCTCCTATATTGGGGTCCCTAGCCATGTACTGGAAGTCAAGACAGACATGTTCATTCCTAATGTTTTCCATACCTACCTAATGAGGCATTTTTTATGTTTATGTAGATGAGTAGCATCCATTAATCATGCGTACTCATTGTGAGGAGCTAGCAAAATTTAAAATACACCAAAAGAAGTTTTTGCTCCAAGGCAGCCAAGCTAAGTGATTGTGTGGAGCTAGTTTCTGCTGCTGGACCATCGGGTTAAGATGGATATGTACTACTCCTTCCGTCCAAGAATATAAGCATTCTTAAAATCCTAATGCAAAATAAGGATAGGATAAAAAGACTATCATACTCTTATTTTTATCACATAAAAAAGTTTCTCTCTCATCTAATCATACCTCATTTATTACGTTCACACACCTCATTTATTACGTTCACACTCTACAAATGCTTACTCCATCTGTTCTTAAATTATTATCGTTATTGACTTTTTTATTTAATTTTGATCATTCGTCTTATTCAAAATATTATTTTAAATATATAAAATTTTAAGTTATACTTAAATTTCTTTTGATAATAAAACAAACTATATCAATATATATGACTTTCCAATTAGAATAGGACTACACCAAGGGTCAACGCTAAGCCCTTATTTATTTACTTTGGTGATGGACGAGGTCACACGAGAAATACAGAGTGATGCCCCTTGGTGTATGCTCTTTGCTAATGATGTGTTATTAGTTGACGAGGGTAGGGCTGGGCTAGGGTTAATAGGAAGTTGGAGCTGTGGAGGCACATATTAGAGTCGAAAGGGTTCGATTTAGTAGGACCATTACCGAGTATATGATATGTGAGTTCAGCGCGACTAGGCATGAGGATGAAGACGTTAGTCTTGATGGGCAATTGGTGGTCAAGAAGGATACATTTCGTTATTCGTCTGGTGATGTTATACAATGTTGAGTGCTGGCCTACGAAAAGGTGACATATTCAACAATTGAGTGTAGCAGAGATGCCTATGTTGCGTTGGTTTTACGGGCATATAAGAAGAGATTGAATATGAAATAAAGATATCCGGGACAGGATAGAAGTGGACCTATCGGAGAGAAATTGGTTCAACATCGGTTGAGATGGTTTGGACATGTTCAACGGAGACCTCCAGAGGCGCCGGTGCATAGTAAGGTTCTAAAGAGAGATGCTAATATTGAGAGAGGTAGAGGACGACCTAACTTGCTGACTTGGGATAAGTCAGTTAAGAGAGACTTGAAGGAGTGGGATATCCCTAAGGAACTAGCTATGGATAGGACTGCTTGGAGACTAGTAATAGACAGTGTCGGAACAGTGATCCTTGTTTTTTCTTCCTTTTTGCTTATTCGTTTTTCTTTCTTTTGACTTTTGTTCCTTTTATTTTTGTTTCTTTTTTGGGTTTCTTTTCTTCCTTTTGTATTTTGTTCCTTTTGTCTCTTCTTTTTTTTTTGGTTTTCATGGGTTTTATTTCTAACCTACCCCAACTTATTTGGGATAAAAAGACTTTGTTATTATTGTTGTTAAATTGTAGAGATAAAAAATGTCAGAATTAATATTCTTTCTCATCTTAAATATAGTACTTGTTTTTTTTTCATCGAAGTGTTCATTGCCCTCACTCTCTCCCAATTCCCACGCCGACGCCAAATAGATCGTTTTATTCCATTCTGGCAAAATCCGTCGCGGCGGCTCCCATGATCTTTGGTTCAGCGGCGCCCGTCCTCATCATGGCTGCGGCTGCCAGTTTGACGCAAGGCAGAAACTACTGGCCCTTGAGATTGATAGCGCAATCGATCTGCTCGGCGCAAGGTGACAGTTCGAGTCACCGGCGGCTTATGGTTGTCTCGAGTGACAATGGTGGCGCGGAGATGTGATGCAAAATTAAAGAACATTCGCGTGAGACAAAGTAGTTCAAACGATACTCATTAGCCAATGATCTAATTATCCTTAAATTAATTACTTTAATTAGTAGACAATGGCAATAATATCCAATCAATTGGACGATTAGATTAGAATGATGATACCTCTTGCATACTTGTATCATGATCCATCATAAAAGGAGAGATACTCAATGCAGCCTAATTAAACAGACGGTGTTTTTTTGTAAGGGGCGGTACCGCTCATTTGACCACCTTTACCCGTAGCAAATTAAAAACAAAGAAGATAATTCCAGCCCATGCATGGCTCGAGTAGCCTGCAGCCTCCTGAGAAACAAGAAACGACCCCGTGCAGAATGTCCACGTCTGGCCGCGGACGCTGTCCACAGCGTTCTGGAATTCCCATTGACACCGGCACACCTCAAAAGCTACACTACGTACGTGTTCACGTGATTGCCATTGACGTACACGGTCGATTTATTTATTTATTATTGTAAACAAACTCGCGTAGGATAAGGTAACGGTACAACATAAGGGAGTCTCGCTCGATTATCATTACACCATCTTATTACGCTCGTTCATGTCCGCGGCAGTTGTCATCGCCTCGACGACAGCCTTGCCGGTTCCGGCACCTCTCTTCCCGGCGTTGCTCCTTGCCGCGGTGGCCACCTTCTCCGCGTCCTCCCTTGTGACCACCTTATCACCCGGCAGCTTGGCGTCGCCCAGTACGTCTTTGAGCCTCACCGTTGCCACCCCACCACTCCGCTCGTCCGCCGGCTTCACGTTCATCTCCGCCGCCTGTATCGCCTTTTCAGCCAGCCCACCGGGCTCGTCGCCACCGCCCGAACCCGTCGTGCACATCTCCGCAACGGCCCGAATCGCGGCCGCGTCGGCGAAGTCTACCGGCTTGTCGCCGGCCTTGCTCCGCGTCACCGCCTGGAGGACATCGCCGACGGTGACCGCCTTGTTGGGCTGCGCTACCTCCTGGAGAGCCTCGCCGATGGTGACCACCTTGGCCCGGACCAGGTCCTCACCGTGGATCATCCTGTCTGGGTTGTAGTTGTTGCTACCGGCTAAGTGCTGGAAGAACTAAACGAGCAAGGCGTAGTCCTTTGCAGGGAAAGGATTGGATCGAGCTGGGATCAGCCGGCGACACATATATAGATGTGTATATATATAAATCTTTTAGTACCGCCACATGGTGTTCTACGTGTCACACGTAGCAGGACACGTCTTCGCCTCTTCGGATGTCTAGATGCCGCGCGTGCCCGAATGGCAGGAACGAACTTACCAGAGAGAGCGGCAAGCTTTCTGCTTTACCACCTGTGCGTTTTGACACGCAGCAACCGTCTGAAACGACATCCAGGGATTGAAATCTTGCTAAATTGCTACAGTATTTAGTGTTGGGATTCACCAGAATCCTAGTCTCTCGATAAAACTGGTCCGGACCGGGATTTCCGGAATCCGTGAAAACCGGCCGGGATCCGACCAGGATTTTAATCCCTGACGACACCTACAAGCGAGTTCCCAACATTATTTCTCCTCTAAGTGTATATGAAAAAACAAATGAATGGAGTTGTGCGGAATGTGTTATTTTTTCTACAGGCAGTTTATCGAATGATAATGTTCGATGAGGACATTGATACCACGCATTTAATTTTCTGACATTTTATCCAAAATGGTAATGTCTAAATGGCACAACATATGATGATTTGTCTAATAAACATAAGGGGTTAACTGGGCATGAAGGTTGTAATTTTCTGACCACTCTGCACTTTGCAGATAAAATATACTAACATTAAAACAAAAATTAAATTATTTATATAGCTTAATATTTTTTGAAACTTTTTTTACTTGGAGAGCATGTTATATAGAACACTTTTTGTTTTGTGGTCGAGTTCTAATTCAGTTTACAATTGTTTTAAAAAAATAGATGACTAAGACTAATTAAACATGAAGGCAAGATGTTTGAATTTCTTCAAGTATTAGTTATGCCAAACAGCTTGGCGTGACTCATGTTTTGGTCATGCTATTTGTTTTGGCGTGACTCTTTTGCCAATCGAGCTTGTCATCTATCCGACATGAAAATTTTGGTCCATATAATATCTTGTGCCATTTTATTTGGCATGACTGATTTATGACTTACGCCAGACAGTTTGGCACGTCTAGATTATAAAAATATATATTGATATAATTTATTATTAAAATATCATTTTAAAAAGGTTTATTTTTAAAAGATTCCTCATGTTAAGCGTTGGTGCTGATCTGCAGCACCATATACAGTCGGCGATAGCCACAGCCTAACAAGCTCCTAACATCAAGCATCACCCTCTCCTGACAATTGTCAGACTGTCCGTACCGGCTCCCACAAAACGTTGCTGGAGGAACGTTTAGCAGAAAAAAACAGCTGCACGAGATCCTGCACCACGTATGTTACGTTCCGTAAGGTTCCGGTTCCACCAAATCTAGAGCTCCTCTATGCACTGATGTGGCATGGGTCCACCCAACAACCCGCCGCGCCTCGTGCAGGCTTCCTTCGCCTCCTCCTGCTCTTCCGCCTCGCCTCGCCGAGCAGCCGTAGCAGCGCGAGGAGGAGGAGGACACCACCGCGTCGTAGATCCAGGTTGGAGAGAGAGAAGGGGGAGGTGGAGAGGCCGGCGGTGGGGTGGCACAGATCCAAGCCGCGAGGAGAGGCCGACGGCGGGGATCCAGACCGGCGGATCCCCACGCGGGAGGAGGCGTGCATAGTGCCGAGAGGAGAGGGAGGTCTGTGTGCCTCGCTCACCGACGCCGTAGGGGAGGACACGGGGGGCTTCAACTCCTCCTCGACGGAGCTCCGCCAGATCTAGAGGAGGGGTGGCAGAGGGTGGAGGGAGGAGGGTAGCACGCGATGGGCGCGACCGGCAGGGTCACCGGCGGGGGCCTGTGCCGTGGAGGGAGGAGGGGGCCGGCGGGCCTGCAGGTGGCGGAGGAGGAGGAAAGCATGGAGGCGTGGCGGGAGGTGGCGTCGGGCTGGATGGCGCCCTGGAGGAAGAGGAAGGAGGAGGGAAGAGGAGGCGCCGGCATGGAGCTCCGGATGGCGTAGGCACGGGCATGCGCGCGGAGGCGAGAGCACCGGTGGGAGGGCGTGCGCGTGGAGGCAAGAGGGCCGATAGGGTCCGTCTCGGTTGTGGCCTCGCGGTGGAAGAACCGAAGAGAGATTGGGGAGAGGTGAAAGAGAGAGAGAGAGGGGTGAGAAAAAGAGAGAGGAGACACTGATTAATGGGCTCCACAAAGAGTTAGTTGGGATAGAGGATAAAATATAGAGGATGATGGGTGTGAAAAAAATTGATATAGAGTAAATAATATTACTGATTAGGAGAGAATATTCTGTTTAGAGGATAGATTTAAAGTATCACGAGTGCAGTCAGTCTCATACGTTACAGCGCCACCGATTCCTGAGCCTTCAGTAGTAAGTGCGGACATATATTCTGGCTGTTTCTGTCCAGCGATAATACATGTCACCCATGTGAGAATAGCCTTTCTATAGGGCATTCTGTTCCAGGTGCTGGAGCACATAGACCATGCCGAGCACCGGTGGCACCATTCCCATGCGAGGATGATATGTTTGCTAAGGCAAGCTGTGGACAAACAACCAAATGTACCCATTTGTACAGACCGTGCAGCAAAAAGATATGGCGCAATGCTGGTGTATCAACTGGAGCTCACAAAGTTGCTGCACTGCAACTGCACACACTGGCAATGTCCTAGAGACTCGTCTAGAAGCTGCAGAAGAATTTTAACATTGAAGATACATAAAAGTCATGAATAATTCAGGTACATCATGCAGCTAAACACCAAATTATATCAACTTATTCTGGGACGAATGAATTTCAAGTTGGATGATAAGGAAACTCCAAGTCTAATAACTATCTTGTGCATGCACGCATGAGTTTTGTACTGTATGTTTGTACTTGTAGATACATGATTAATAATTTTTAAGCACGAGTGGTCATAGATTGAGGACTTACCAGATCAATCCATTACCGTAAGATGTCCACTCCCAGTGTCTCCCAATCCCAAGCTGTTGATGCATAGATATGATTTTATAATGCTTCCATCTGTAGAGTGCTCTCAATTAATGATGCAAGCGTAGTTTGGCAAAATGATGCAGCAAATAGGTTTAACTACTTTTTGCACCGTGGAAACCGAGCTTGGGTGCATACGGGAGATTATTTGAAACCAGTCATCTAAATATATGGGACACTAAGTACATCACATATATTAAATGGACAACGAGGATTCATAGAAAAGATATTAGGACTTGATGGTCTAGAAAGTGAAATGATACTATACATTTATTTCCATCTTCTTAGGTACATTGTTCCTATTTGCTTGGTACCGTCCACTTATTTAGGTGTAAACAAAGACATGTATAGTTTTGCAGTTTTGCTCGTTCGCATGGAACTCTTAAATACCTAGGTGACCGCTGAATGTTTCGGATTAAAATCTTAATTTTTCAATTGAAGGCTCCTCTGGAACGCATGACTATAACAATGCAAGAATAGCAAAAGCATATGGATGTAACAGGAATGCAAATGAAAAATAGATAATTAAAAAATTTGTAATTTTTGCTAAGAAGAAAAACATCTCACGTAGGTCGAGAAACCCCCGAACCCCTGCCCCACTCTTACACAACGGCACTGTGACCAGTATGAGATGCCCACGACCTGGGTCAGGCCTTAGACCTGTGATTTAGTATGGTGACAAATGAGAGAATTTTTCTTACCACAACTTGTTAATTTTCTCCCCGTGAGAGTCGAACCTGAAACCTTGTGGTGCTACTAAGCCTCCTCAACCAATAAGTTGAAGGATCGTTCACTTGATGTGGGTACCTAATGTCTAATATGACAAAGACGTGAGATTTTTGCCACGGTCATCAGCAAAGTAAAGGAAAAAGAGGTGGGATTGGATGGAAAATTTCCTCCATTTTTCCATTGGAATGGACAGTATAGGAAAGTTTCTTTGATATTTTTTGTGTTCCAAATGAGTACACAATGTTCAAATCCATAGGCATAAAATTCCTTCAATTATAAGGACCCATCATGGTCTCTGAATTTCTCTGATTGTTGCATTAAAAGCTAGCTAGTATCGTATTTCTTATCCATCTGCCTGTTATATGAAAGATTACAGCGGTCCTCAGTCCTCACAATAAACTAATAGAGATTACTATGGTATTAGAACGTAGATCAGCCATATATGGAGACTTTGGATGGAACCACATATTGTGGGTATTCTTGCAACGATGTTTAGATAGGCACCCAGTAAGCGTGCCGAAATGTGGTGTTCTTCCTACAGGCAATGTACATAATATAAATGTTAAGACAATGACACTGATGTACAATATTTTTAATTTTCAGACAGTTTGCTCCAAGGTGCCCTCCACCCAAGAAATAAGCAAAATGGCAATGCCGAATTGTTTCGACATCTGTTCATTTTTCTAGCGGAGGCACGGTGTTAAGCTGTGGGTCAAGATCGTAGTTTTGTCACCACTCTTGAACTCTGGTGACAAATATACTAGCTAATCCGATGATTCGGTTCAGCTCACATGTCTTAGATTGTAAGTAACTAGTTCTCCAATCTGCTGCTGCACAGGAACCACACATACTTGTATGGACCCTTCTACAATCAAGAAAAGAAATTAAAATAAGATCTCATAAGTCATAAGTAGGATACGGCGATATGCTACGTAGATAAGCACCAATCAGCTAGCATCAACTTGTTGCAGGGTGAATGAATTCTAATTTGACTGTTATAGGGGACCCTCTGTCTGGCTACCCTATATGTACTCATGGATGCATGATCAATACTTTTTACAGCACACAAATGTCATAAATTGAGAACTTACTAGCACAGTCCATTTTAGTCATGTGTTGATTCCCAACATCACTCAAACCTAAACTGTAGAGACATGCATGTATTTCAAATGTTTCGTGATGGGTCAGTAGCGTGATCTAAACATGCATGTCATCGCTTCGGATGAGCTAAGCAAAATTATACTAGAATGTAGCAAACTATAGTTTTGGCACAAGGGTATAACCAAACACCTTACCAGTACAATGAGAGATTGTTTGAAAACATTTGTCGATATAAAAGACACTAGCTGCACCAAATGAACCGACAGGGATGTCAGGCACAAATGATGCCAAGGAATCATAGTCCATGAAGCACTTGAAACTGAAGTAGTGTATATATTTCCATCTACTAAGGCACATGTTCTACATCTATTTGGCACCTTTCATTTATCTTAGTTGTATGCATAATAATCTGCATTCGATATCGAAGTTTTTTTGCTGATTCCATTAAGCTTTTTGCTTGGCCCATCTCAGGCACACAATATTTTCCAACGGCTGGTGTTTTCTGTTTGGCTCTCTGAAGTCATTGTCTCTCTTGATGCCATTAGACTTTCCTCTGCTCAGACCGGATAGTCAGCACCTCTGTTGTTTCACAAGCTCTTCTTTGTCGACTCACCAGCGGCCGTAAGCTTACAGAGGCTCCCCCTCCCCATTACCCCTGCAGCTGTCCGCCCGGCAACTACCGACATGAACGCAGTGAGCTCCCACAACGAATTGAGCAATGGACTACTCAACCTGCGGACAAGGACGAATGGCAAAGGCACAAGGCCTACCCAGGCTCCAAACACTGACGATTCAGACTCATTTTGCTTCAGTGTTGATGAGGTCAATACTCAATAGACCATCTTCTCTAGCTATATACAGATGAGTTTTTCGCTAATCAAATCGAGCACCTCTAATTCTCATGCTCGTCTGCTTGTACCCCTAATCAAGCTCATGGGCAAAAATCAAGGTCTCCTGAGATTTATGTCGAGCTTCAATTTGCGCATTCAAACTTCAATTTTGTCAATCGGGATGTCCTGAAATTTTTGTCGGTGGAAAGAGGAACATATGAGGCCTGGCAATGAAGATGCTAGACTCATCGTCATCTTTACCATGATACGCCCCATCGGGGAGGAGCCCTCCATCGCGGTAAAAGGTTGTAGCCACACTCACCCGCATGCTTGCCGATACCCATCCGCTCGCCAGGGGTCATGACCAAGCTCGCTTATGAGGTCACCGGGATCGACTACTTCCCATACCGCGGTATTCAATCCATGAGCCCTCGGCTGTATCGAGGATGAAGGAAAGCTGGAACCATCCATCGCCTTTTATTTCCAGATCCATAGCTGAGATGAAAGAACATGCAGAGAACACCTTCTGATCTGCGCATCTCATCCAGCTGACAGGACAGGAAATTCTCCACGCTGCTACTGTACAGGAACGACCCACACTTTTATGGGTCCTTCTACAATCTAGAAAATAAATTTGAAAAATGATCTTATAAGTCATGAGAAGGACACGCTACACACATAAGCATCAATAAACATCAACTTGTTGCAGGGTGAATGAATTCAAACATCACTGATATAGAGGGACCCTGTCTGGCTACCCTTTTTGCACTTATAGATGCGCTACCCTCACTACGGGAAAACACTGATTTGCCGAGTGCAATATATCGGGCACTCGGCAAAAGGAGGGTTTGCCGAGTGTCAGATTGCACCACACTCGGCAAACATAAAACACACGGTAAGATAAATCTTTGCCGAGTGTCAAATATCAAAGCCCTCGGTAAACAAGGAGCACTCGGCAAATCATACTCTTTGCCGAGTGCCTGTCCACCTGACACTCGGCAAATTGCAGAACCGTTACTTCTAATAACGACCAGTTAGTTGTTTGCCAAGAGCTGTGAAAAAGCACTCGGCAAAAATAACGTTTGCCGAGTGTTTTATTTAAGCACTCGGCAACGTGTGCCTTTTGCCGAGTGTTCGTATCAGGCACTCGGCAAACATATATTTTTTTTTGTTTTCTAGCCACAATTTTTTTTGTGGAGCTCACAAGTAGCTCATGGTACTTTGTTTTGAAATTTAGTATTTTTAAGATATATTTGTAATATTTATTCAATTAATTTCATAAAATATATTTTGTGGAGAAAAAAGAAATTTAAACTATAGGTAATTCAAATCCTGAAATGTACTGAATTAAAATTTGATATTTATGTTTGTAACACCAAAGTGTTGTCGTATCCAAGTAACAAAAGAAAATTTTCATGAATCTCGCACATAAAATATCAATATCAATATATGGTCAAAATTTCTTTAAATTCTATAGAAAGTAAACAAAGTCAAAAAAATTATGAGAATTGCCATAGGATCATTATATCATATGTAGGTGTTATGGTAAAATTTTTAGAAAGTTCCACAAAAATTATCACGCACAAGGTGCACATAACGTAGAATCTTCAAATAAGAAACATAGAGTTCTAAGTAAGCTCTTAAGATTTTGGATAGATTTCAAAGTTAAATTTGAATTTTACTTTAAATAATTTTGTATTGGTAATTTATAAGATAATTATTGTCATGATAAAGGTTTTTTTATTTTTTGAATTCATTTTATAAATCTAAATTGTTTTTTAACTAAATGAATTTTTTTTGCGAGTGCCTCCCAGGTGACACTCGGCAAAGTGTTGGTTGTCGAGTGTTTGGATCTGGCACTCGGCAAACAGATCCGAAAATTGGTTGCCGAGTGCCCTGTTTGCCGAGTGCTCGTTGACCTGGCACTCGGCAAACAGATCTCGCACTTAGCCGACCAACGACATCTTCTCCCTCACTCTCTTCTCTTCCAGTCTCGTAGGATTTCTTCAGATGCCCAGTGGGTCTGGAGGCACGGGGTATTCAACAAGCAAAGAGAGCCTGTCCGAAGCTTGTGATAGACATGATTTACGAAGCACGCATCCAGGCTGTTGTTGATTACAATGCTAAACACCACCATAAGATCAATAAGACAGAGGCAAGAGAGATGTACCTGACTAAGGAGCAATACGTTGAGGTAAATGTACAATAGTAATTCTGTTATTTACTTGATGTTATGATATTTCATTACATCATATTTATCTCCTTATATAGTGTGTAGGTGATTCCGTACTGGTCTGCATTGTATCCCGAGGCTTGGGATACGTTGGCGAGATGTTGGACAGAGGACGCCTGGGCGGACAAACACGCCGCTGCCATGAGCGGTGTTTGATGATGCCAGGTCCCGCCCACCATCAGGGCAGTCTTAACCTCTAGCAGTATGGTGCACGATACGTACATGAAACTTCTAACGCTCAATTCTACATGATTTTATTATTCAAATGCTCAATTATGCATAATTTGTAACCAAATTGGTTTTTCTGCTCAATCGGCGGCTCATGGTGGCGAGCCGATGAACACTTTTAAGGCTTTGTGTTTGGCCCGCAAGGCAAGGCGACATCGGACATCCAGTTCAACTCGGATGATCCTCCCGAAGCCTATCAAAGGTTGTCTAAGTATCTAAGCTAACTAAATGAAATAAAATTACAAGGTTGTCAAGGGACTTACAGGAGAAATGGGAGGTGGTGGTGGAGCAAAGGACGACATCATTGGCAGGGCATGACCCAGCTACGTAGTAATACCTTGCATGTAGCAATAGAACTGTGACATCTGCTGCTGACTCTTCCCTGGGCCTCCTCAAGCTGCTCTTCCATCAGCCTATTCAGATCCTCCCGTTTCTTCATCTATTCTTCAAGATGGGCCTACAATATTCCATAAAATTTTAATCTGGAATGCATGCATCCCAATGTTAAAATAAATGAATCACAACTAAAACAAAAATAACATGGACGACTTTAGTCTCCAACTGTGCAACAGTCAATCATGGACGTTCTGTTGGGCCAGCACTCATGCTCCGTGCTCGAATGTGGGAGAGCGTGGGAGTGCTTGCCGTGTCGAGAGTGCTGTGACCAAGATAGTACCACCCATGCTTCTTACCTCCTCCCACCCTCATGACAACCTCTCCATCATGGTCCTGTGCATCCGGATAAAAGTCTGGCCCATGAACCTCCTTTGCCACCTCTGAGTAAGAAACGAGGCAGATGTGGACAGTCGGATTGTTGTACGCCTTGGCCGGGTCCTCTGGGTTGTTGTTGATGTCCAACGTCGCCTTGCCCTTGTGGGACAAAGAAAATGTTTGGATTTAACCGAAGCAATAGGATTGGATGTAAGATAATAAAAGGATTGTTAACGAGGTCACTGGCAATGAGGTTCATAATGTAAAGGACACAGATTTACTTGAGCAGATACATTTAGCAAATGACAGTGATGATGATGCTCCTTCTTTTGAGCTTGGGCATGATTTTATTGAAATGTGTGATAGTGATGATGAGACTTATGATCCAGCTAATCCTGATGTCGATGATGATTTCTAATACATGTATGGTTGGTACTAATTAATTTATTATTTATAATACTATGTTATTTCAAACTCTATTATGTCTATTTTGCATCTCTTTTAAAGTGTGTTGATGTATTTACTCCTTTTAATTGTAGGTGATTAGACAAGGATGGTGGGCGGTTTGAAGCCATTGTCTTTATTTTACCGAGGAGGGTCTTCTACAACTGATGAGTACGGGAAGGGTCGACAGAGACGTGGTGGCGGGGGACGAGGGAGAGGTGGAGGTAGATGTCGAGGGAAATGAATAGCAAGGCATTCGTCACTCGTGGTGTCATCTCCATGTATCATAGCATGCATGACAAATCTCATGATTTTCTGACCTCATTTTCATTTTATAGAATTTTAAAACAAGTCGATCATAAATTCTTTGTTGTGTATCGGGAATAAAATGTTTCAAAGTTTATTTCACTTCACGTACAATGCCTCACAATAGAGTTAATATCATATTTAATTTCATTATTTACCATTATTCAACTCACCCAGAGTTCAAATTGGTGTAATTCTAGAAAATAACATTAAATGAAATGAATTAGTAAAAATAACAATTAGACCTAAAAAGAAACCAAATTTTAACATGTACTAACTTTGTGTAAGGTGAGAAGACAAAAATATTGGTGGGAAGGAAGGTGTAAAAAAATAGTTTGCCGAGTGTTTGCGAGAGACACCCGACAAACAACCATGTTAGCCGAGTCGTGGGGAAAGCACTCGGAAAGATCAATGTTTGTCGAGTGCACTATGGAGACACTCGGCAAAGAGACAAGGTTGTCGAGTGCCCATAACGGACACTTGGCAAAACCTAACTGCCGACATGCGTAAGGCAGCCAGCGATAGCACATGATGGTCACATGCTATATTTGCCATGTGTCGGCTCTTTGCTGAGTGTTGGGGCCAGTTTTGCCGAAAGCTTGTAAAAGCGTGCGGAGTCGGGAGCGGGCTCGGGCGGGGAGAAGGGAGAGGGCCAGCGAGGAGGAAGGCGACGGCGCTGGCAGGGAGGAAGACGACCGCGGGTAGGCGACGTGGGGGAGGAAGGCAACGGTGTCCGGTGGAGATTTTTTTTTCACCTGAGAATGGGTCCCACGTTGGATAGGAGTCTATTTACAAGTTTATACTGGAGTTGAGATTAAAATTAGACTCCTAAATTTTAAAAATGAGGTTGTAAAATAAAATTTAGAAGCCTAATTTACAATCTTCCACTAAAGATACTCTAACAAGTACAACCAGATATCCTCAAGCACCTCCCTCTCCGGTCAACTGTACTGTACAGCAGCACCGTTGATCCCAGAGCCCTCGTCATGAGTGGTAGCGTAGGTCTCGGCTGTCTGTGCCGAACCATCTTGCGTGCCGCTCGTGCAAGACTAACCGTCTAGGGCATTCTGTCATGTCACGTGCGGGAGCACGCGGACCACACCAACTGTCGGTGGCACGATGCCCATGGCAATCATTATGCGCCGGATAAGGCAAGCTACAACATAAGATCCTAACAAGCCCACGATACTGAGCGCATGGCCACAATACGCGACTCCTTGAAGGCTAACTGATGGCAGCTGCATGTGATTTTTGCAACGCAACAGCGTAGTTTGCTAGTGTCAAGGCCACTACAGGAAACCGGAGCTATGCCGAGTGCCGACAAGAAAGCACTCGGCAAACACGAGACACTCGACAGACATCATGTTTACCGAGTGCCCCTCTGACGATACACACGGCAAAAATGAGACACTCGGCTAAAATGTTTATTTGCCGAGTGCCTCCATATAGGCACACGGCAAAAAATGCCACATGGCACACGTCATCCAAAATCCAAACAGCCGTTATGTCTTTGCCAGGTGCCGAGAAGGGGTACTTGGCAAACGTTGTCTCTTTGCCGAGTGCCTCATCAAGGCTCTCGGTAAAACCTCTGTTCGCCGAGTGCTTTAGTTAGGCACTTGGCACATAAATGTATTTTTTTTTTGTTTTCTTGCCACAGTTTTTTGTGGAGCTCATAGATAGTTTGTTCAAGGTACTTGTTTTTTAAATTATTTATTTTTAGGATAAGTTTGTTATATTTATTCAATTTATTTCATTAAATAAATTTTCTCGAGAAAAATAAAATTTGAACTATAAGTGATTCGAATAATGGAATAAATAGAATAAAAAATTGATATTAATGTTACTAACTCCAGTGTGAGGCCGTGTCCATGTAATGAAAGAAATTTTTTGCGAATCTTGTACATGAAATGTCGCCATGAGTTTGTGGTCCAAATTTATATTAATTTTATAAAATGCAAATTTAGTCCGAAAATTATGAGAATTGTCATGAGATCATGATATCATACGTAGAGGTTATGGTAAAAAATTTAGATGGTTTCGCCAAAATTATCATGTATATTGTGCATAGAACAGAAATCTCCAAATAAGAAACATAGAGTTTTGAATGAGCTATTTAGATTTTAAACACACTATAATGTCAAATTTGAAATTGAGTTCAAGTCATTTTATATAATATATAAGATAAATGATGTCATGTTAAAGTTTAGTTTATTTTTTGAATTAGTATTTTAATTCTAATTTTTTTTTGCATGTACATGAATTATTGTTTGCCGAGTGCCACCGTGTAAGCACTCGGCAAATATTGTCTTTGCCGAGTGTCTGCAGAGGTGGCACTCGGCAAAGGCTGTAGATCTGTTTGCCGAGTGCCCGTTGACCTGGCAAATGGCAAACAGATCAACACTTAACCGTTCCACGCGAGCCCTCACTCTCTTCTTCCCTCGATCTCACTCTCTTCTTCCTCTCGCCACCGCCCCCCTCCCTCTCCTGCGCCGCCTCGCCACGCCCGGCCCGACCTCCCGACCCCAATGCTGACGCCGACGTCCTCGCGCGCCCGGCCCCGCCCCTCGCTGCCCCTCCTTGGCCCGCCCTCGACGTCGACGCCCTCGTGCGCCCGGCCCCGCCCCTCCCCGGCCTGCCCTCGATGCTGACCTCGGCCCTCTCCGCCCGTCCATGACTGCGCCTTCGGGTCACGCCACCCCACCCCCTCCACGGCTGTCCCCGACGCCACCGGCCCGCCTTGGTCCCCGGGCCGCGCCGCCCCGACCCCTCCGGCCACCTATGACGCCGGCCCTACCCGGCCCCTTCTCGGCCGCGCCCGGGACCTGGTCACCCTCCCCCGAGCTCCGTCTCCCTGCTTCTCCGGTAAGCTGCTGTGTAGTAGTATTAATGATAGCTTGCAGGGTTTAGATGCTAGGCTGAACTACCTGACCTAGTATTACTTAGTGATATATAGCTCATGGGTACTCCTGATACTGCTTGTTGGAACAGCAGCTGGAACGAAGTAAATGGATTTGCACCAAGACTACTACCAATCATCGGTGCTTGTTGCAATCTTTGCAGCTTATTGGGCTACTAGGGTGCATGGATAGTCGTGGTAAACTGAATCTATGGATTACCATTGTCTATTGTTAGTTGTTTGTTTATACGCCGCTTACTGTTCCAGCATCGGTGCCCGTTTCCTGTTTGTAACTGACAGTCATGTTACAACATGCTTTGGTAGTAGATTGAATTGCTTAGACACTCAGCTGAATTAGGTCTCCTTAGATGTTCTCATCATCGTCATGCATGGTAATAGCGCATGGCTACCTGATGAGATACAATAACTTGGATTAGTCTAACCGGTTCTCTCGCATGGCTATCACTAAACAGCCTAGTATTAGGAAATGAAGCCAAATAAAAGTGGAAATAATTAATATTTCTCCAGTGAGTAGTGAGTGCTAGAGATTGTTGACGATGATTGATCGAGAAGGATTGGGTAGTAGTACAACGTAGGGTGCAGCATGTCCTACACTTTTTCGATTCGTATGAGAACATAATAAACATAGATATAAGAGGCGAGACACTGGATAATAAACATAGACAATGCATTTCTTGTAGTAACTTTTAAGTTTAATTAATCAATGCTCAGTTTATGCTATATTTGATGGCAGTTCTTGTGTGCAATCTAAGCATGGTTATTTGATTACTTGCAGCTTGTTGATTTTCTTGCCGCCTCCCTCCCCCACGCCGACAGGCAGGACCGCCTTCGCAGGATAGCAAGGTGAGGCAAAAAGACTCATTCTTTCCGTTCAAGTTTGTAGGTCACGTAACTGAATTAGACGTCTCCCGTTTAAGAGAGATACAGTTGGAAATATGCAGATCTTTGCATATCTATAACTGTATCTCTTTCGAATTGTCCACGCTATTTGGACAGCCCAAGGATGTGTAGATGGGATAGTTTATGCACGCTACTCCTATCTGAGACGGAGTTTCGATATCATCTCCCTGTTGTTCTTTGGATACACAATCTCCTGTCCATCAGGACGTGTATTTGCAGAGCAGCGGGGAGGTGCTGCCGAAATTCTGTCTCGGATATAAGTGGAGCATGGAAACTTTCCTTATCTACACATCCTCGGGTGGGATTAGGACTCACCTATTAGAGCATGATAGCCAGCGTGTAGATACAAATGATTTTATAATGTCTGATGGTTTATGAAAAGATGGATTTGGTGTTTATATTATTTGGTGGTATGTTAGAGGATGGATGACCGTCAGTGGATGTACACAGGCCGCCTAAGTGCAGCCAAGGCTACTACAGAATGGATCGATAAGACTTGGGCTTTCTTGAATCATGCATTTGCCCGGGTTAATGGGTCATCAAAGACTTTCTGTCCATGTAGTCATTGTGAAAATCGTAAAAAACAAACAAAAGAGGTCATGGGCAAACATCTATTGAATAATGGATTTTAGAATAACTACAAGCGATGGACCATCCATGGTGAGCCGGCCAATCGTTTGAGAGATGAGGTCGTGAGACAATGCATCAATGCATGTGATGGTGATGCTGTGATAGTAGACATGTTAAATGACTATGATGATGCAAACTTTGATGAAAGACCTATGGAGGAGGAGGAGCCGGAGCCAACTGTAAAGGCTTTTTACGAAATGTTGTCTGCGGCACAGGAACCCCTTCACGACCATACCAAGGTGTCTCAACTAGATGCCATTGCACGTTTGATGGCTGTAAAGTCTCAATTTAGCATAAGTCGAGCCGCCTTCGATGTGATGTTGATAGTTATTGCCAAAGAGCATTTATGAGGCACAAAAACTGCTTCCTGCACTTAAGATGCCATATGAGCAGATACATGCTTGTCCGAATGGATGCGTGTTATTTCGGAAAGAACATGAAAATTCCAAGTATTGTACAAAGTGTTCTTCCTCTAGATACCTGGAGGTAGACTCGGCTTATGGTCAGAAGAGACAACTCAAAGTTCCCATGAAAATCCTATGGTACCTTCCGTTCATATCGCGGATCCAACGTTTATACATACCAAGGAGTCTGTGAAATAGATGACCTGGCACAAAAAAGGAGTCCGATATAATCCTGACAGTCTTGTACATCCATCCGATGTTGAATCCTGGACACACTTTGATCATGCTTATCCTGACAAAGCTAGAGAGGCTCGCAATGTACGTGTAGCACTAGCAAAAGATGGGTTCCAGCCTTATGGAATGGGGCCTTCCCCGTACACTTGTTGGCTCATTTTCATTATACCCCTCAATCTCCCTTCCGGCGTCCTTTTTCAACGACTGAACATATTCTTGTCGTTGATAATTCCTGAACACCCAGGAAATAAAATGAGTGTTTTCATGCAGCCACTATGGGATGATCTGGAGCTCGCTTGGAAAGAAGGGGTATGGACATATGATCGAGCTACAAGGACAAACTTCAGGATGCATGTTTGGTACCTCTTTTCTCTCCATGATCCATTGGCGTATGGGGTCTTCTGTGGCTGGTGTGTTAACAGAAACTTCCAGTGTCCAGTATGCAAGGGAAAAGTGGAGTTCCATAGATTGAAAAATGGTGGCAAGTTTTCTTCGTTTGACAAACACTGACAATTCCTCTCTCTTGACCATCCATTCAGAAGAGACAAAAAAAACTTTACGAAGGGTGTTCAAGTTAATGACCCTCCACCGTAGATCATGACTGGTGCCATAGTTTGTGCCGAGTTAGAGGCTCTCAAGGTCGATGAAGAGAAAGGTTGTTTTCAGGGATATAATGTGCACCATGCCTGGACTCAAATTTGGGGGTTATGGAAGCTTTCATATGTAGATCACCTCCTTGTTCCATATAATATTGACGCAATGCACACCAAGGAGAATATCGGCGCGATAACTTTCACAACAATCATGGATATTCCTGACAAGACAAGGGATAACGTTAAACCAAGAGTGGATCAAGAAAAGTTATGCGATAGACCAAAGCTAAACATGACACCTCCACGTGCCGGCAACAAGTCATGGAAGAAGCCTAAGGCCGATTTCGTCCTGACAAGGGCACAAAGGAGGGAGGTACTAGAATGGTTCAAAATGATAAAGTTGCTCGATGGGTATGCTGTGAATCTAAAGAGGGGAGTGAACTTAGATACTATGAGAATCAACGGGCTCAAGAGTCATGACAACCATATATGGCTTGAGCGACTTCTTTCGATGATGGTACGAGGCTATGTCCCTGAGCATGTTTGGCAAGTGCTTGCAGAGCTGAGCTATTTCTACCATGAACTTTGTGCTAAAGAAGTATCAAAGAAAATGGTTGAAGACATGGAAAGAATGGCACCTGCATTGCTCTGTAAAATGGAGCAGACCTTTCCACCTGGCTTCTTCACATCGATGCCACATATGATATTGCACCTTCCGTACGAGTTGTGAATGGGTGGGCCCATACAGAATCGTTGGTGCTATCCAATTGAGAGATGTCTAAAGGTTCTCTGAACAAAATGTAAAAATAAGTGCAAAATTGAAGCTTCTATTACAGAGGCATCCCTTCTCGAGGAGGTGTCAAACTTCACATCAAAGTACTATGCTGACAACCTTCCTAGCATGCATAATCCACTTCCTTGTTACAATGTTGGCCCCGATGAGTCGAACCTTAGTCTTTTTAAAGGGCAAATCAGAAGGTCAAGTGGTTCTACCAACAAGTCGTTGCAGCTTGTAGAGTGGTGCACAATCATGCTATATGTATTGAATAACCTTACCGAAGTCGAGCCACACATATTGTAAGTTCACAACAAACTTGTTCTCGAGCAGTACGTATTACAAGTTTTCCATCTAACCTTATTGTTCCTCTTTGGTACAAGGAATTTAGTCATCAATTCTGGCATCAATCAAGGGATCCTTCTGACGTGAACAAGGGTTCCTGATCTTTTGATAGGTTCTGATAATCTTGATTAAGATGGAGGCGATACACAAATCGATCCGGCTTCCGAACGACACGTTCTGAACCCCGCAATCGCAGCACAACGTCTCCTTTGGTTATCAACCATTCAAGAATAATTGACCTCACCTAGAAGGCTTACCCTTGCCTGCAAATCAAGAACACAAGCAAGAACAAAGAAGAATGCAACCAAATTTGCAAGTATATGATGAATCTCACAAGTTGGGGTCTCACAAACCGATCAAACGGCAAAACTGTTATCAACAGAATAATCTAAGCAAAACCCAAGCCCTAATGAAGAGGCGATGGCTGTATATGAAGACCCTAGGGTTGTGAATGACCCCCTGGACAAAACCCTAAGTAGGCTCAACTCAATACATGGCATAAAGGCCGATTACGGTGTTGCAGCACCAGGACAGATTTTGGACATTGACTTATTTCGACGATTACCGATGGCTCACGATGAATTTTGATATGGGACCAGTTGGGTTGGAAAGATCTTTTCGTTATCTTTCCAGGAATATGTAGAACGTCCAAATACGAGTCCGTATGCGTCCTGGGCGTCCATTTTAGTGCAGACTGGTTCTGGGCCCCGAACCAGACTCGAAGTCGGTTTTGGATTGGGCTTCCACCTTGGCTTGGACGTCCTTGCTGGCCCATCATGCCTCCAATCACCTCCTCAGCTATATCATCATCATCTCCATGGTTCCTAACAATAATTAAATCATTAGATAGCAATCTATTCTCAAAATCACGTAAACAAAACATTAGAAACGAAGTCACCTGTAAATTCAGGTGATGCACATGAACTTTCATCTTAGTTGGAGGAGTGCTATGTGTATCCATAGGTGTGATGTTCTCATCATTCTCCCCCTTTTGAATTAAAGTCATCCTCGACTCGATCCCATCTCTTTCTCTGAATATTTGTCTCAAATCTGAAATATGAAATATAGAACTATTCCCAAACTTAGGATGCACCTCATGTTTATATGCGTTATAAAAATTATTATCAGAATATGAAACTACTGTAGAAGGCATGTCACACAACTGAACAACATCTTTGAAAAATTGGCCAGCAGTATGAACATCATCCTCACTCTTATGACAAGTTAGAAAATGTGTGATCTTAGAAACAGTAGAAAAACTTGACATGACATGACAATTTTTATTGTAGTTTTCTACTGTCTCATTGAGTTGCACAACACAAGAAGGTTTCAATGTTGAAGAAATATAAACTCTATGCACCATAAACAAACCCCTATGATCATAATAGCCAATAGCATGAAAATTATTTCTTGTCAATAAAGGAAATTCAGTTTGAGAAAATATTTTCTTCTCAATGGCATTTAGATCACAGAGAATATCAAATTCAATATAACCCAAAGTGTTTAGAGAAGTCAGCAATTTCTGCTCATCCTTTTCACATGTGACTAAAATCAAATGTTTTATTTCAGCACCATTAGGTGAATCATAAGCAAAAGCATCAAGCTCATTCATTTGTTGTGGCAAAGGTATAAGTGAAGCATTGACACACAACTCCTCTTTATCACAAGTACCAATAGATAAATCAACTTGTAACAAAGAAACATCATCATAAGGTTCCAATACAACAAGATTATTAGAACAATTCATCACATCAAGAAAACTTTTACCTGAAGTAACAACCTGTTCTTTATCTTTCCCACTATCATCTTCTTTATGTAGATGTTGAAATGTATTAGTTGCAACAAGAGGCAAAGAAATATGTTCATCCTCTAGTAATTCAGATTTTGATGGAAGTGTTGCAACATTTGAAATAGCCCATTCTATCCTAAATGGTTCATTCTTTCTTCTCTGAAATCTTTGTTGGTCCTCTTCTAAAATTTCAGCAGCAGTCATAGGTTTAAGAGTAACCCTTCTACCATTATATTTAAATGAGTAGCTATTAGCAATGGCATTATGTGAAACATTATTTGTAGAAATCCAAGGTTTACCTAATAACAAATGACATGCTTGCATAGGTACTATATCAAATTCTGCACTATCCTTGTAAGAACCAATAAAAAATTCAATGTGTGCAATTTGATCTACCTTTATCTTACCACAAGAATTTACCCATTGGATGTAGTATGGACATGGGTGTGGCTGTGTGGTCAAGCCAAGCTTCTCGACCAACTCCAAGCTTGCCATGTTGTGGCTACTCTCTCCATCAATGATGACACGACAACGTCGATCCTTCATAATAAAGTGAGTCTAGAATAAATTGTTCAATTGATTTTTCTCTACCT
The DNA here is from genome assembly GCA_032690845.1 of Eleusine coracana subsp. coracana. Classification (NCBI taxonomy): domain Eukaryota; kingdom Viridiplantae; phylum Streptophyta; class Magnoliopsida; order Poales; family Poaceae; genus Eleusine; species Eleusine coracana. The sequence continues at coordinate 7,605,918 of CM064430.1, forward strand.
TCTCCATTTGAGAACTGAACACTCGTTGTGCTACAACACTCTTATCATCACGATATGCCATCATTTAATTCCCATGAGCATTGGAACCTGTCATTGTTAGTAGCAAACAAGAAAACACACAAGAGTATATTTTCCTATCACTACTATGTAATAACGGTGGAAACTCTCAACAAGAAAATAGAAGCATCTCACCAAGCCCTTACAAAGTTCTTAATTACAGCAAGCAAAGGATACCTTAGAGAGTGTGCACTGACAATTGCGAGAGTCAAAAATTTGTACCTGTTCAGAAGGATATATATGGAGCTTGGATAGGCAATATTAGGTAGCAAGGATTAGCAAAATCTCAATTCAGAAATTGCAAAACTGAATAATAGTCTCAAGCTAGTCTATGTCACCAGCCTAATCTTGTCTCGGGCCTAGTTCAAGCAAGCAAGCAAATGACTTAACAAAGGACGCAAAGGCTGCAAGCAATTCTGAATTTCTATCTTTGCCTTTTTTTACTTCTCTTTTTTGTGCGCCTTTTTCTCTTGTGCACTTTTGCCTTTTTCTTTTCTTTTCTTGTGAATCAAAACTGCAACAAGGTATTAGTGCTAGAAAGCGAAAGGAAAAAAAATTCTAGCACAAGGGAAAATTATGATCTGAATATGATGGACATAAAGATAGATAATATATTGTTCCAAAACTCTCAACGTGTCACATGAACAAGAACTTTTCTCTCTTTCTCTTTACACAAAAAGTACAAGGCTAGATGTTAAATAAGTATTTGGTGCACACAATTCCAGCAATACTATCCTCTCAACGTGTGCAACAAACTGATTTTTTCTCTTGATTATCAATGATAAGGACATGCATGACTCAAACAAGACCAAAGAACAAGCACTAGACTAGCAACACAACGACCTTGTAGGGATTGAAATTCAGAGAAACAAACTAAACTAAAAATTACAGGGCACAAGGGGGGTGTAGGACAGCGGAAACACGACGAAGAAATATTTTTGTAGGGCAAATTTCTGGACACTAGGATTGAACAAAATAACAAGGATAAGGGCGAACCTAACGGTGTACCTGAAGCTCTGATACCACTTGACGTGAACAAGGGTTCCCGATCTTCCGATAGGTTCTGATAATCTTGATTAAGGCGGAGGCGATACACAAATTGATCCGGCTTCCGAACGACACGTTCTGAACCCTCAATCGCAGCACAACGTCTCCTCTGGTTATCAACCGTTCAAGAACGATTGACCTCGCCGAGACGGCTTATCCTTGCCTGCAAATCAAGAACACAAGCAAGAACAAAGAAGAATGCAACCAAATTTGCAAGTATACGATGAATCTCACAAGTTGGGGTCTCACAAACCGATCAAACGGCAAAACTGTTATCAACAGAATAATCTAAGCAAAACCCAAGCCCTAATGAAGAGGCGGCGGCTATATATGAAGACCCTAGGGTCGTGCATGACCCCCTGGACGAAACCCTAAGTGGGCTCAACTCGATACATGGCATAAAGGCCGATTACGGTGTCGCAGCACCAGGACAGATTCTGGACATCGACTTGTTTCGACGATTACCGATGGCTCACGACGAATTTTGATATGGGTCCAGTTGGGTTGGAAAGATCTTCTCGTTATCTTTCCAGGAATATGTAGACCGTCCAAATACGTGGGTAGAACGTTGTTGCCGTGCAGTCCCTTGAACGACGCCGGGAGGAAGTCGTGGATCGCGCCAGGAGGAAGTCAAGTTGTGGATCAGGGACGCGCCGGGAAGAAGTTGATGAGGCTGAGCAGTCATGCCATCAAGCGCTCCCCAAAAACCTGATCGTCCGCACACCCGAGCAGGTGTCGCCTTACGGGAGAGGTTCCGGAGGCTTGCTCTCCCGAAGCTCCATGTGCACGGATCGCCGGGATAGGGAAGAACTCGGAAGGCAACTCAACAGAGAATTGGAATGTGTTTTCGCACTTGGGGCAGTGCCGGGATGCACGTATATATATCCTTAGCATTTTGGAAACTGCAGGCGATGAAACAGGAAACCGACACATGCAGTAATCAAAGCAGAATTTTGGTTTCCTCGAATCTTGCCTTTCTGTTTCCACGCTGCAAAACTTCCAAACGCGCACACGGCAGGTAGGCACGGCACGGCATGGCACGACACGGCTCGGCTCGGCTCGCTCGCACGCACGCACGCATGCCATGCCACGCCACGCCACGCCACGCCACGGCACGGCACGGCTCGGCTCGGCTTGGCTCGGCTCGCTCGCACGCACGCCACGCCTCGCCTCGCCATGGCACGGCTAAGCTCAGCGGCGGCGGCGGTGGCGCGCGCGCGTGGCTCGCCTCTTGCCCCTCTCAACTTCTCTAATAGGTGTAACAAGAGTCCATCTATTAAGTCAAGTCAACACACAGTAAATACTCCATGTGGGATTAAATCATTATATTTAATATGGGCATAGACTTTATTAGTTATTAAATAAATATAGGCCAACCCATATTATATCTAACAATCCCCACCAAGTCTACAGTTCATAAGAAATGTTCTCTCATTCCCTTCTGTCATTTGATATACCAGTGTTTTGATGGAAACTGTTAAGTTGAACATCCATCTAGAGTAGAAGCTACGCCTTTTCACAACTGAACAATGGACTAAATCTTGAATTGATAGTTTTGTGCAAAAAGGTTTTACCAAGACTCTTTACTGATACTAGGTTGCCAAGAGCATCCCCTCTGGTTGGAGCGTATAAGTCATACTTCTGGCCCTTTCATGAGCATCTAGAGATTCCCACCATCTCATGGATTGTGACAAACAGTCGGACTCACATAGGTGCATTCCTCGGAGGATATCCTGTAGGTTGATACCTCTGCTTCTCATAAGCCATTGGAACACATTAAGGTCAAGAAAAACCAGCCTACCATACAACATAGGAAAGAAGTATATCTGAGACGGGCCAATAAAGGGTCTTTCCTCTCAAACTAGTTTCAGCTTGTTTTGCCATTCCACTTCACGGGATCTCCGATCAAATGGAACAAGTTACCACTGAAATAGTTTATCAGGTGGGTCTCATACCCATCTCACTCGATGCACTATCTATCACATTACGTGATAGCCCCTTTGTGAATTGATCTGCCAGATTTTTAGACGTATGGATATAGTCCAATGCTATTACTCTGGAGTTCCTCATTTTCCTGACAGATTTCAGCCGCCTTTTAACATGCCTGGATGATTTCATGTTGTCCTTAGAACTGTTCATCTTGACTATCATAGTCTGGTTATCACAGTTCATGGAAATAGCTGGTATAGGTTTTTCAACCACCGGTAAGTCCATAAGGAACTCACGAAGCCATTCAACCTCAATTGTGGCGGTGTCTAATGTTGTTAGTTCTGCTTCCATTATTGACCTTGTTAAGATGGTCTGCTTGCAAGACTTCCAGGAAATAACGCCACCTCCAAGTAGAAACGCATATCAACTCGTGGCGTACATCTCATTAGCATCAGAAATCCAATTGGCATCACAATAACCTTATAGTACCCTTGGATACCCGTAATAGTGAATGTCATAGCTTATTGTACCCTTTAGGTAACGCATTACTCTCTCAAGAGCATGCCAATGATCATCTCCCGGGTTTGATACAAACTGACTCAATTTGCTCACAGCAAAAGAGATGTCAGGCCTCGTAGCGTTAGCTAAGTACATGAGTGAACCTATGATTTGGGAGTATCTTAATTGATCCCTTGCTATTCTCCGATTTTTCCTTAATAGCACACTAGGGTTATAAGGTGTTGGAGCAGGTTGACAATCGCTAAACCCGAAGCGACTCAAGACCTTCTCCACATAGTGGTACTGCACCAGTGTGACCCCACGATTACCTTCTCTAATAAGCTTGATGTTAAGTATAACATCAGCTTCTCCCAAATCCTTCATCTCAAAATTATTAGATAGAAAATCTTTTACCTCCTAAATCACATTAAAGTTGATCCCAAAAATTAGAATGTCATCAACATATAAACACAAGATAACTCCCGCGCCCCCACCATACCGATAATATACACATTTGTCAACTTCGTTTACAGCAAAGCTGGCCAATATCAAAGTTCTTTCGAACTTCTCGTGCCATTGCTTAGGTGCTTGTTTTAGGCCGTATAGGGATTTCAACAATTTACACACGAGTCCTTTTTGACCATCAATTATAAACCCATCAGACTGATCCATATAGATCTCCTCCTCTAACTCTCCATGTAGGAAAGCTGTCTTAATGTCCATCTGGTGGACGAGAAGACCATGTGAGGCTGCCAGGGAAAGTAATACTCGAATTGTGGTTAAACGAGCGACATGTGAATAGGTGTCGAAATAATCTTCACCTTCCTTTTGTGAATATCCCTTTACCACAAGCCTTGCCTTGTACCCCTCGACGGCACCATCAGGCCTCAGCTTCTTCTTAAACACCCATTTGCATCCTATCGGTTTACAACCATAAGGGCGCTCAATGACTTCCCAAGTACCATTAGACATAATAGAATCCATCTCGCTCCTTACTGCTTCCTTCCATAAGTCAGCATCAGGAGAGGAATATGCCTCCTCAATAGTACTAGGAGTGTCATCCACAAGGTACACAATAAAGTCATCACAAAAGGATTTTGCAAACCTATATCTCTTACTCTTTTGAGTGACTCCATTGTCATCTTCCTCAAGATTACTCACACGGGGTTGTTCACTGTGCATAACCGGTATAAAAATCTCATGGGGAATTATAGAATCATGACTAGAAATGCTATGTTCATTCTTCATTGGAAAATTACTCTAAAAAAATGTAGCGTCTCTGGACTAAAAAATTGTACCGACTTCCATGTCGGATACTCCAGATTTAACAACTAAGAATCTATAACCCACGCAGTTAAATGCATAACCTAGGAAAACACAATCAATAGTTTTTGATCCTAGTTTGTACTTTTTGTTAATTGGCACGTTCACCATGGCCAAACAACCCCAAGTGCGCAAGTATGAAAGACTTATTTTTCTCTTAAACCATTCCTCAAATGGTGAAATTTATTTATTCTTTATTGGCACTCTATTCAGGACATGACATGCCATCAAAATCTCCTCACCCCACTATTCCTTAGATAGTCCCGCGGTCTCTAACATGGCGTCAACCAAATCAGTTAGAGTGCGGTTCTTTCATTCGGCGATCCCATTGGATTCAGGTGAGTAAGGCGGTGTCCTCTCATGAATAATTCCGTGCTCAGTACAGAAGTTAGAAAATTCACTGGAAAAATATTCTCCATCGCGATTAGACCTTAACCGTTTGGTTTTCCTCTCATGTTGGTTTTCTACTTCAGCTTTATAGATCTTAAAGTAATGCAACGCTTCATTTTTTATTTTCAACAAATAAAAATAGCAATAATGGGAACAATCATCTATAAGAGTCATGAAGTATCTTTTGTCGTCTTTAGTCAATTCGCTGTTCATTTCGCACAAATCGGTATGAACATGTTCTAATGTCTCTAAGTTTCTTGTCTCCGCAGCCTTGTGTGGCTTACGAGATTGCTTAGATGGCACGCATGCACGACATTTGGAACCTTTGACTAAGTTAAATTTAGGAATTAAATTCAAATTTGCTAACAGCGTCATACAACCAAAATTAACATGACAAAGCCCTGAATGCCAAATATTTTGACTCATCTAAAATTAAGATATTGTTCACAACATTATTACAGACATTATCATTCAAAGAGAAGCAGAACAAGCCTTCGCAATCATATCCTTTTCCAACAAAAGTCCCGTACTTAGAAAGTACGTATTTATTTGACTCAAGAACAATCTTAAAACCATCTCTACATAGTAGAGAGCCACTAACTAGATTTTTCTTGATGGAGGGGATATGTTGGACGTTCTTCAAAAGCACGTTCTTTCCCAAAGTAAGATTCAGAACAACTGTACCAACACCAAGAACACGCGCATGTGACCCGTTTCCCATCAACAAAGCTCCAGTCACACCGGCCTAATAAGAAGAAAATAAAGAAATATCAGCACACACATGTACATTAGCTCCAGTGTCCATCCACCACTCAGGCGAATGACAAACTGAAATAACAGTAGGTAAGAAATTACCATACCCCAATGTTCCCGCAGTCTCGCTAATTACCACATTTGCTAATTTCTTTGGCTGAATGAATTTGCTGTCCGGGTATGCACTTGCCCAGTGCTCAATGCTACCGCAAACAAAACAGCCCTCAAGCTTTTCTTTTCCCTTTTTCTTCTTGAAAGTGGTGGTTTTCTTTGGCTTCTCTTTCTTGTCTTGCTTCTTCTTTTTGTTGTGAGATGCATTGGAATTATTTTTCTTCTGCACCACATTGGCGCTAGAAGATTCAACTCCTTTTCCACGCGTGTCTTTTGCTCTCGCTCTCTCCTCAACATCAAGAGTCCCAATAAGGTCAGCCACGCTGAACTCTTGCCTCTTGTGTTTTAGAGAAGTAGCAAAATCCTTCCAAGATAATGGTAACTTGGAGATAATACCTCCAGCCACAAACTTGTCTGGCAACATGCATGGAAATTGTTCGAGTTTCTTTGCAAGTGCTTGTATCTCATGAGCTTGTTCGACCACGGAATGATCCTCGACCATTTTGAAGTCAAACAACTGTTCCATGAGATACAACTCACTCCCAATATTAGAAACACCAAACTTTGCATCCAATGCATCTCACAACTCTTTGGCAGTTTTACATGTGATGTAGGAGTCAACATACTTGTCAGCGAGAGTGCTAATCACATCGCCTCGAAACAGGTTATCGGCAGTCTCGAACGCTTTCTCCTCTTCAGGAGTAAATTGTTCGGGCTTTCTCCATGCGGCGTGATAGCAATTCATCGCTGTCAACCACAGTATTATCCATGCATGCCACCTCTTGTAAAACGTACCATCAAAACTATCGGGTTTCAACGTAACAACAAATCCTCTAACAGAAAAATGCCTATCAGATTTTTGGATTGTTAGAAAATTAGGCATTTTCAGGTTGGATTTAATCCATGTTATTAGCAGCATATAGGTGATGACAAGTTTCACTAATTTGCAATTACTAGTTACGATCGCAATCAGACTAGTAAGCACAACAAGAAGAGTAAGGATGTACCCTGCGGACGGACCAGTGCTGGAGGCACCGGCGGCTCCATTCGTACCAGTCATCATGGTACGTTGCTTGAAGTAGTCGAACTTAATTGAGAATTGGAATGTGTTTTCGCACTTGGGGCAGTGCCGGGATGCACGTATCTGCAGGCAATGAAACGGGAAACCGACGCATGCAATAATCAAAGCAGGATTTTGGTTTCCTCGAATCTTACCTTTCCGTTTTCATGCTGCAAAACTTCCAAACGCGCGCGCGGCAGGCACAACACACGGCTTGCTTGCTTGCTCGCACGCACGCACGCACGCCACGCCACGCCACGCCACGCCACGCCACGGCTCGGTGGCGGCGGCGTGCGCGTGTGGCTTGCCTCTTGCCCCTCTCAACTTCTTTAATAGGTGTAACAAGAGTGCACCTATTAAATCGAGTCAACGTATAGTAAATACTTAATGTGGGATTAAACCATTGCATTTAATATGGACCTAGACTTTATTAGTGTTAACACATCTCCACCATGGATGTGTTTGGGGCTGGTTTCATTTGCACGGAGGGACTCCTGATCTCCAAGAAAAGCAGCAAATTTTCAGAAACACGCACATAGACTATTCAGCTTCATGAATCGCTCAAAAAATCAAACATGCTATGACGGGACGACCAGGACTGGAGGTGGCAGAAAGAACCTGAGCAACCCTGTGGATGTATCAGGGTTCATCACCCAATGCAAGGAGGTTCTAGCCCCGCCGTGACTGCCCTTGCCGTGCAACACGAAGCATCCCTCGATAGCCTCGCCGCGTGGGAGGAGCAGCACCATTCTATCGCGGCTGTAGGGATGCCAAGTTGCAGTGTCCACATGCCAAGATGTACTGGATGCCCCAATTCTTCCTCCTATATTGGGGTCCCTAGCCATGTACTGGAAGTCAAGACAGACATGTTCATTCCTAATGTTTCCCATACCTACCTAATGAGGCATTTTTTATGTTTATGTAGATGAGTAGCATCCATTAATCATGCGTACTCATTGTGAGGAGCTAGCAAAATTTAAAATACACCAAAAGAAGTTTTTGCTCCAAGGCAGCCAAGCTAAGTGATTGTGTGGAGCTAGTTTCTGCTGCTGGACCATCGGGTTAAGATGGATATGTACTACTCCTTCCGTCCAAGAATATAAGCATTCTTAAAATCCTAATGCAAAATAAGGATAGGATAAAAAGACTATCATACTCTTATTTTTATCACATAAAAAAGTTTCTCTCTCATCCAATCATACCTCATTTATTACGTTCACACACCTCATTTATTACGTTCACACTCTACAAATGCTTACTCCATCTGTTCTTAAATTATTATCGTTATTGACTTTTTTATTTAATTTTGACCATTCGTCTTATTCAAAATATTATTTTAAATATATAAAATTTTAAGTTATACTTAAATTTCTTTTGATAATAAAACAAACTATATCAATATATATGATATAATTTAATTTTTTTTTAATAAGACAAATGGTCAAAATTTACTAAAAAAGTCAATAACGACAACAATTTAAGAACAGAGGGAGTATATTGTTGGACAAACCCAAATCTCCAGAAATGCTTATATTGTTGAACGGAGAGAGTATATTAACACCATGAGGTATTGTTTGAATACATTATCTATATACTACACTTGGTGCACCAAACAAAGGATATGAATGTGATTGGCAGAAAAGATGACCTGGCATTATAAGTAGTTGAAATGAACTTATAGTTTCATCAACTTCGGTACATTATCTAGATCAAATAATGGTCGATGCCTTTCATTTATTTAAGATGTACCAAAAACTCATGCATTGAGTAAGATTTTATTCGTATTCCTACTCACTGAGGTCTTAAATATGTAGCCAAACTTTGTATTTTTTGTATTAGAATATGAACTCTTAATTTTATTATCTGAATTTCTGGTCACACTTGCATTAAAATCTAGAATTTACTTTTAATTCACTCACCTAGTACATGAAATATATAGTAGAGGTGTTCGCAAAGACCAAAAGAGAAAATGGAGATGACTTTGGTATGTTGGAACATAGCTCGACTATGGAGAATCTGGATTGAACCACATATATGTTGGATGCTTCTTATATGATTAAATGCGCTTTTGCATCCTACAGATCGCATCGTATATAAAGCAGAGAGACTTAAGCAGGATACCATATGCACATGTTGCCACGCCAATATGCTATTACGCATGGTGTTGTAACTTTTAGATTCTCATTCTTCCCGTGCCTAACACACGTACAACATAGACTTTTCTTTTTGACATATATATTCCTACACGAAGAATCAACGCCTGCCTGCTCACCGTTGTATGTAGCTCATCCAATTTTGAGCGAACATCATAGCAAAATGCAGTGGTGCACAAGAACTAGTGGTCAATTATGTGAAGAAAATTCAATTTTCCACATTCCGACCCATAATCTCTTTTACCTGCAAAAAAAAATCAGCTTGCTCTTTATCAGATTTAAAAGCATTAAAATGATAAGGAGCAAAATCAGAAATTTTAGTGCAGGCTATCAGAAGGAGGACTTTTACTTTAGACCAAAATAAATGCATGCCATTCATGTTTGACATCTGACGATTTAGATCTTAATCATAATACTCTTTTAACCCACCAGTATCATAAATATTATGATGAAGTATCATGAGTTGGGTATTATTGGAAAAAAATATTGGACATGTAAATTGTAGAGATAAGAAATGTCATGTGGTGGGCTATGGAGAAGCATAAAATCCCAACTAAGTACATTACCCTTATCAAGGATATGTACAGGGACACGAGGATGTGTGTGCGGACATGTGATGGCAACACCAATGACTTTTCAATTAAAATAGGACTACACCAAGGGTCAACGCTAAGCCCTTATTTATTTACTTTGGTGATGGACGAGGTCACACGAGAAATACAGAGTGATGCCCCTTGGTGTATGCTCTTTGCTAATGATGTGTTATTAGTTGACGAGGGTAGGGCTGGGCTAGGGTTAATAGGAAGTTGGAGCTGTGGAGGCACACATTAGAGTCGAAGGGGTTCGATTTAGTAGGACCATTACCGAGTATATGATATGTGAGTTCAGCGCGACTAGGCATGAGGATGGAGACGTTAGTCTTGATGGGCAATTGGTGGTCAAGAAGGATACATTTCGTTATTTAGGATCGATGTTACGAAAGGATGGCGACATCGATGAAGATGTTAGGCATAGAATTTCAGTCGGCTGGTTGAAATTGCGTCAAGCTTCCGGCGTCCGATGTGACAAGAGAGTGCCACAAAAGCTAAAAGGTAAATTCTATAGTACGACAATTCGTCTGGTGATGTTATACAATGTTGAGTGCTGGCCTACGAAAAGGTGACATATTCAACAATTGAGTGTAGCAGAGATGCCTATGTTGCGTTGGTTTTACGGGCATATAAGAAGAGATTGAATATGAAATAAAGATATCCGGGACAGGATAGAAGTGGACCTATCGGAGAGAAATTGGTTCAACATCGGTTGAGATGGTTTGGACATGTTCAACGGAGACCTCCAGAGGCGCCGGTGCATAGTAAGGTTCTAAAGAGAGATGCTAATATTGAGAGAGGTAGAGGACGACCTAACTTGCTGACTTGGGATAAGTCAGTTAAGAGAGACTTGAAGGAGTGGGATATCCCTAAGGAACTAGCTATGGATAGGACTGCTTGGAGACTAGTAATAGACAGTGTCGGAACAGTGATCCTTGTTTTTTCTTCCTTTTTGCTTATTCGTTTTTCTTTCTTTTGACTTTTGTTCCTTTTATTTTTGTTTCTTTTTTGGGTTTCTTTTCTTCCTTTTGTATTTTGTTCCTTTTGTCTCTTCTTTTTTTTTGGTTTTCATGGGTTTTATTTCTAACCTACCCCAACTTATTTGGGATAAAAAGACTTTGTTATTATTGTTGTTAAATTGTAGAGATAAAAAATGTCAGAATTAATATTCTTTCTCATCTTAAATATAGTACTTGTTTTTTTTTCATCGAAGTGTTCATTGCCCTCACTCTCTCCCAATTCCCACGCCGACGCCAAATAGATCGTTTTATTCCATTCTGGCAAAATCCGTCGCGGCGGCTCCCATGATCTTTGGTTCAGCGGCGCCCGTCCTCATCATGGCTGCGGCTGCCAGTTTGACGCAAGGCAGAAACTACTGGCCCTTGAGATTGATAGCGCAATCGATCTGCTCGGCGCAAGGTGACAGTTCGAGTCACCGGCGGCTTATGGTTGTCTCGAGTGACAATGGTGGCGCGGAGATGTGATGCAAAATTAAAGAACATTCGCGTGAGACAAAGTAGTTCAAACGATACTCATTAGCCAATGATCTAATTATCCTTAAATTAATTACTTTAATTAGTAGACAATGGCAATATGGCAATAATATCCAATCAATTGGACGATTAGATTAGAATGATGATACCTCTTGCATACTTGTATCATGATCCATCATAAAAGGAGAGATACTCAATGCAGCCTAATTAAACAGACGGTGTTTTTTTGTAAGGGGCGGTACCGCTCATTTGACCACCTTTACCCGTAGCAAATTAAAAACAAAGAAGATAATTCCAGCCCATGCATGGCTCGAGTAGCCTGCAGCCTCCTGAGAAACAAGAAACGACCCCGTGCAGAATGTCCACGTCTGGCCGCGGACGCTGTCCACAGCGTTCTGGAATTCCCATTGACACCGGCACACCTCAAAAGCTACACTACGTACGTGTTCACGTGATTGCCATTGACGTACACGGTCGATTTATTTATTTATTATTGTAAACAAACTCGCGTAGGATAAGGTAACGGTACAACATAAGGGAGTCTCGCTCGATTATCATTACACCATCTTATTACGCTCGTTCATGTCCGCGGCAGTTGTCATCGCCTCGACGACAGCCTTGCCGGTTCCGGCACCTCTCTTCCCGGCGTTGCTCCTTGCCGCGGTGGCCACCTTCTCCGCGTCCTCCCTTGTGACCACCTTATCACCCGGCAGCTTGGCGTCGCCCAGTACGTCTTTGAGCCTCACCGTTGCCACCCCACCACTCCGCTCGTCCGCCGGCTTCACGTTCATCTCCGCCGCCTGTATCGCCTTTTCAGCCAGCCCACCGGGCTCGTCGCCACCGCCCGAACCCGTCGTGCACATCTCCGCAACGGCCCGAATCGCGGCCGCGTCGGCGAAGTCTACCGGCTTGTCGCCGGCCTTGCTCCGCGTCACCGCCTGGAGGACATCGCCGACGGTGACCGCCTTGTTGGGCTGCGCTACCTCCTGGAGAGCCTCGCCGATGGTGACCACCTTGGCCCGGACCAGGTCCTCACCGTGGATCATCCTGTCTGGGTTGTAGTTGTTGCTACCGGCTAAGTGCTGGAAGAACTAAACGAGCAAGGCGTAGTCCTTTGCAGGGAAAGGATTGGATCGAGCTGGGATCAGCCGGCGACACATATATAGATGTGTATATATATAAATCTTTTAGTACCGCCACATGGTGTTCTACGTGTCACACGTAGCAGGACACGTCTTCGCCTCTTCGGATGTCTAGATGCCGCGCGTGCCCGAATGGCAGGAACGAACTTACCAGAGAGAGCGGCAAGCTTTCTGCTTTACCACCTGTGCGTTTTGACACGCAGCAACCGTCTGAAACGACATCCAGGGATTGAAATCTTGCTAAATTGCTATAGTATTTAGTGTTGGGATTCACCAGAATCCTAGTCTCCCGATAAAACTGGCCCGGATCGGGATTTCCGGAATCCGTGAAAACCGGCCGGGATCCGACCAGGATTTTAATCCCTGACGACACCTACAAGCGAGTTCCCAACACTATTTCTCCTCTAAGTGTATATGAAAAAACAAATGAATGGAGTTGTGCGGAATGTGTTATTTTTTCTACAGGCAGTTTATCGAATGATAATGTTCGATGAGGACATTGATACCACGCATTTAATTTTCTGACATTTTATCCAAAATGGTAATGTCTAAATGGCACAACATATGATGATTTGTCTAATAAACATAAGGGGTTAACTGGGCATGAAGGTTGTAATTTTCTGACCACTCTGCACTTTGCAGATAAAATATACTAACATTAAAACAAAAATTAAATTACTTATATAGCTTAATATTTTTTGAAACTTTTTTTACTTGGAGAGCATGTTATGTAGAACACTTTTTGTTTTGTGGTCGAGTTCTAATTCAGTTTACAATTGTTTTAAAAAAATAGATGACTGAGACTAATTAAACATGAAGACAAGATGTTTGAATTTCTTCAAGTATTAGTTATGCCAAACAGCTTGGCGTGACTCATGTTTTGGTCATGCTATTTGTTTTGGCGTGACTCTTTTGCCAATCGAGCTTGTCATCTATCCGACATGAAAATTTTGGTCCATATAGTATCTTGTGCCATTTTATTTGGCATGACTGATTTATGACTTACGCCAGACAGTTTGGCACGTCTAGATTATAAAAATATATATTGATATAATTTATTATTAAAATATCATTTTAAAAAGGTTTATTTTAAAAAAGATTCCTCATGTTAAGCGTTGGTGCTGATCTGCAGCACCATATACAGTCAGCGATAGCCACAGCCTAACAAGCTCCTAACATCAAGCATCACCCTCTCCTGACAATTGTCAGACTGTCCGTACCGGCTCCCACAAAACGTTGCTGGAGGAACGTTTAGCAGAAAGAAACAGCTGCACGAGATCCTGCACCACGTATGTTACGTTCCGTAAGGTTCCGGTTCCACCAAATCTAGAGCTCCTCTATGCACTGATGTGGCATGGGTCCACCCAACAACCCGCCGCGCCTCGTGCAGGCTTCCTTCGCCTCCTCCTGCTCTTCCGCCTCGCCTCGCCGAGCAGCCGTAGCAGCGCGAGGAGGAGGAGGACACCACCGCGTCGTAGATCCAGGTTGGAGAGAGAGAAGGGGGAGGTGGAGAGGCCGGCGGTGGGGCGGCACAGATCCAAGCCGCGAGGAGAGGCCGACGGCGGGGATCCAGACCGGCGGATCCCCACGCGGGAGGAGGAGGCGTGCACAGTGCTGAGAGGAGAGGGAGGTCTGTGTGCCTCGCTCACCGACGCCGTAGGGGAGGACACGGGGGGCTTCAACTCCTCCTCGACGGAGCTCCGCCAGATCTAGAGGAGGGGTGGCAGAGGGTGGAGGGAGGAGGGTGGCACGCGATGGGCGCGACCGGCAGGGTCACCGGCGGGGGTCTGTGCCGTGGAGGGAGGAGGGGGCCGACGGGCCTGCAGGTGGCGGCGGAGGAGGAAAGCATGGAGGCGTGGCGGGAGGTGGCGTCGGGCTGGATGGCGCCCTGGAGGAAGAGGAAGGAGGAGGGAAGAGGAGGCGCCGGCATGGAGCTCCGGATGGCGTAGGCACGGGCATGCGCGCGGAGGCGAGAGCACCGGCGGGAGGGCGTGCGCGTGGAGGCAAGAGGGCCGATAGGGTCCGTCTCGGTTGTGGCCTCGCGGTGGAAGAACCGAAGAGAGATTGGGGAGAGGTGAAAGAGAGAGAGAGAGGGGTGAGAAAAAGAGAGAGGAGACACTGATTAATGGGCTTCACAAAGAGTTAGTTGGGATAGAGGATAAAATATAGAGGATGATGGGTGTGAAAAAAGTTGATATAGAGTAAATAATATTACTGATTAGGAGAGAATATTCTGTTTAGAGGATAGATTTAAAGTATCACGAGTGCAGTCAGTCTCATACGTTACAGCGCCACCGATTCCTGAGCCTTCAGTAGTAAGTGCGGACATATATTCGGGCTGTTTCTGTCCAGCGATAATACATGTCACCCATGTGAGAATAGCCTTTCTATAGGGCATTCTGTTCCAGGTGCTGGAGCACATAGACCATGCCGAGCACCGGTGGCACCATTCCCATGCGAGGATGATATGTTTGCTAAGGCAAGCTGTGGACAAACAACCAAATGTACCCATTTGTACAGACCGTGCAGCAAAAAGATATGGCGCAATGCTGGTGTATCAACTGGAGCTCACAAAGTTGCTGCACTGCAACTGCACACACTGGCAATGTCCTAGAGACTCGTCTAGAAGCTGCAGAAGAATTTTAACATTGAAGATACATAAAAGTCATGAATAATTCAGGTACATCATGCAGCTAAACACCAAATTATATCAACTTATTCTGGGACGAATGAATTTCAAGTTGGATGATAAGGAACCTCCAAGTCTAATAACTATCTTGTGCATGCACGCATGAGTTTTGTACTGTATGTTTGTACTTGTAGATACATGATTAATAATTTTTAAGCACGAGTGGTCATAGATTGAGGACTTACCAGATCAATCCATTACCGTAAGATGTCCACTCCCAGTGTCTCCCAATCCCAAGCTGTTGATGCATAGATATGATTTTATAATGCTTCCATCTGTAGAGTGCTCTCAATTAATGATGCAAGCGTAGTTTGGCAAAATGATGCAGCAAATAGGTTTAACTACTTTTTGCACCGTGGAAACCGAGCTTGGGTGCATACGGGAGATTATTTGAAACCAGTCATCTAAATATATGGGACACTAAGTACATCACATATATTAAATGGACAGCGAGGATTCATAGAAAAGATATTAGGACTTGATGGTCTAGAAAGTGAAATGATACTATACATTTATTTCCATCTTCTTAGGTACATTGTTCCTATTTGCTTGGTACCGTCCACTTATTTAGGTGTAAACAAAGACATGTATAGTTTTGCAGTTTTGCTCGTTCGCATGGAACTCTTAAATATCTAGGTGACCGCTGAATGTTTCGGATTAAAATCTTAATTTTTCAATTGAAGGCTCCTCTGGAACGCATGACTATAACAATGCAAGAATAGCAAAAGCATATGGATGTAATAGGAATGCAAATGAAAAATAGATAATTAAAAAATTTGTAATTTTTGCTAAGAAGAAAAACATCTTACGTAGGTCGAGAAACCCCCGAACCCCTGCCCCACTCTTACACAACGGCACTGTGACCAGTATGAGATGCCCACGACCTGGGTCAGGCCTTAGACCTGTGATTTAGTATGGTGACAAATGAGAGAATTTTTCTTACCACAACTTGTTAATTTTCTCCCCGTGGGAGTCGAACCTGAAACCTTGTGGTGCTACTAAGCCTCCTCAACCAATAAGTTGAAGGATCGTTCACTTGATGTGGGTACCTAATGTCTAATATGACAAAGACGTGAGATTTTTGCCACGGTCATCAGCAAAGTAAAGGAAAAAGAGGTGGGATTGGATGGAAAATTTCCTCCATTTTTCCATTGGAATGGACAGTATAGGAAAGTTTCTTTGATATTTTTTGTGTTCCAAATGAGTACACAATGTTCAAATCCATAGGCATAAAATTCCTTCAATTATAAGGACCCATCATGGTCTCTGAATTTCTCTGATTGTTGCATTAAAAGCTAGCTAGTATCGTATTTCTTATCCATCTGCCTGTTATATGAAAGATTACAGCGGTCCTCAGTCCTCACAATAAACTAATAGAGATTACTATGGTATTAGAACGTAGATCAGCCATATATGGAGACTTTGGATGGAACCACATATTGTGGGTATTCTTGCAACGATGTTTAGATAGGCACCCAGTAAGCGTGCCGAAATGTGGTGTTCTTCCTACAGGCAATGTACATAATATAAATGTTAAGACAATGACACTGATGTACAATATTTTTAATTTTCAGACAGTTTGCTCCAAGGTGCCCTCCACCCAAGAAATAAGCAAAATGGCAATGCCGAATTGTTTCGACATCTGTTCATTTTTCTAGCGGAGGCACGGTGTTAAGCTGTGGGTCAAGATCGTAGTTTTGTCACCACTCTTGAACTCTGGTGACAAATATACTAGCTAATCCGATGATTCGGTTCAGCTCACATGTCTTAGATTGTAAGTAACTAGTTCTCCAATCTGCTGCTGCACAGGAACCACACATACTTGTATGGACCCTTCTACAATCAAGAAAAGAAATTAAAATAAGATCTCATAAGTCATAAGTAGGATACGGCGATATGCTACGTAGATAAGCACCAATCAGCTAGCATCAACTTGTTGCAGGGTGAATGAATTCTAATTTGACTGTTATAGGGGACCCTCTGTCTGGCTACCCTATATGTACTCATGGATGCATGATCAATACTTTTTACAGCACACAAATGTCATAAATTGAGAACTTACTAGCACAGTCCATTTTAGTCATGTGTTGATTCCCAACATCACTCAAACCTAAACTGTAGAGACATGCATGTATTTCAAATGTTTCGTGATGGGTCAGTAGCGTGATCTAAACATGCATGTCATCGCTTCGGATGAGCTAAGCAAAATTATACTAGAATGTAGCAAACTATAGTTTTGGCACAAGGGTATAACCAAACACCTTACCAGTACAATGAGAGATTGTTTGAAAACATTTGTCGATATAAAAGACACTAGCTGCACCAAATGAACCGACAGGGATGTCAGGCACAAATGATGCCAAGGAATCATAGTCCATGAAGCACTTGAAACTGAAGTAGTGTATATATTTCCATCTACTAAGGCACATGTTCTACATCTATTTGGCACCTTTCATTTATCTTAGTTGTATGCATAATAATCTGCATTCGATATCGAAGTTTTTTTGCTGATTCCATTAAGCTTTTTGCTTGGCCCATCTCAGGCACACAATATTTTCCAACGGCTGGTGTTTTCTGTTTGGCTCTCTGAAGTCATTGTCTCTCTTGATGCCATTAGACTTTCCTCTGCTCAGACCGGATAGTCAGCACCTCTGTTGTTTCACAAGCTCTTCTTTGTCGACTCACCAGCGGCCGTAAGCTTACAGAGGCTCCCCCTCCCCATTACCCCTGCAGCTGTCCGCCCGGCAACTACCGACATGAACGCAGTGAGCTCCCACAACGAATTGAGCAATGGACTACTCAACCTGCGGACAAGGACGAATGGCAAAGGCACAAGGCCTACCCAGGCTCCAAACACTGACGATTCAGACTCATTTTGCTTCAGTGTTGATGAGGTCAATACTCAATAGACCATCTTCTCTAGCTATATACAGATGAGTTTTTCGCTAATCAAATCGAGCACCTCTAATTCTCATGCTCGTCTGCTTGTACCCCTAATCAAGCTCATGGGCAAAAATCAAGGTCTCCTGAGATTTATGTCGAGCTTCAATTTGCGCATTCAAACTTCAATTTTGTCAATCGGGATGTCCTGAAATTTTTGTCGGTGGAAAGAGGAACATATGAGGCCTGGCAATGAAGATGCTAGACTCATCGTCATCTTTACCATGATACGCCCCATCGGGGAGGAGCCCTCCATCGCGGTAAAAGGTTGTAGCCACACTCACCCGCATGCTTGCCGATACCCATCCGCTCGCCAGGGGTCATGACCAAGCTCGCTTATGAGGTCACCGGGATCGACTACTTCCCATACCGCGGTATTCAATCCATGAGCCCTCGGCTGTATCGAGGATGAAGGAAAGCTGGAACCATCCATCGCCTTTTATTTCCAGATCCATAGCTGAGATGAAAGAACATGCAGAGAACACCTTCTGATCTGCGCATCTCATCCAGCTGACAGGACAGGAAATTCTCCACGCTGCTACTGTACAGGAACGACCCACACTTTTATGGGTCCTTCTACAATCTAGAAAATAAATTTGAAAAATGATCTTATAAGTCATGAGAAGGACACGCTACACACATAAGCATCAATAAACATCAACTTGTTGCAGGGTGAATGAATTCAAACATCACTGATATAGAGGGACCCTGTCTGGCTACCCTTTTTGCACTTATAGATGCGCTACCCTCACTACGGGAAAACACTGATTTGCCGAGTGCAATATATCGGGCACTCGGCAAAAGGAGGGTTTGCCGAGTGTCAGATTGCACCACACTCGGCAAACATAAAACACACGGTAAGATGAATCTTTGCCGAGTGTCAAATATCAAAGCCCTCGGTAAACACGGAGCACTCGGCAAATCATACTCTTTGCCGAGTGCCTGTCCACCCGACACTCGGCAAATTGCAGAACCGTTACTTCTAATAACGACCAGTTAGTTGTTTGCCAAGAGCTGTGAAAAAGCACTCGGCAAAAATAACGTTTGCCGAGTGTTTTATTTAAGCACTCGGCAACGTGTGCCTTTTGCCGAGTGTTCGTATCAGGCACTCGGCAAACATATATTTTTTTTTGTTTTCTAGCCACAATTTTTTTTGTGGAGCTCACAAGTAGCTCATGGTACTTTGTTTTGAAATTTAGTATTTTTAAGATATATTTGTAATATTTATTCAATTAATTTCATAAAATATATTTTGTGGAGAAAAAAGAAATTTAAACTATAGGTAATTCAAATCCTGAAATGTACTGAATTAAAATTTGATATTTATGTTTGTAACACCAAAGTGTTGTCGTATCCAAGTAACAAAAGAAAATTTTCATGAATCTCGCACATAAAATATCAATATCAATATATGGTCAAAATTTCTTTAAATTCTATAGAAAGTAAACAAAGTCAAAAAAATTATGAGAATTGCCATAGGATCATTATATCATATGTAGGTGTTATGGTAAAATTTTTAGAAAGTTCCACAAAAATTATCACGCACACGGTGCACATAACGTCGAATCTTCAAATAAGAAACATAGAGTTCTAAGTAAGCTCTTAAGATTTTGGATAGATTTCAAAGTTAAATTTGAATTTTACTTTAAATAATTTTGTATTGGTAATTTATAAGATAATTATTGTCATGATAAAGGTTTTTTTATTTTTTGAATTCATTTTATAAATCTAAATTGTTTTTTAACTAAATGAATTTTTTTTGCGAGTGCCTCCCAGGTGACACTCGGCAAAGTGTTGGTTGTCGAGTGTTTGGATCTGGCACTCGGCAAACAGATCCGAAAATTGGTTGCCGAGTGCCCTGTTTGCCGAGTGCTCGTTGACCTGGCACTCGGCAAACAGATCTCGCACTTAGCCGACCAACGGCATCTTCTCCCTCACTCTCTTCTCTTCCAGTCTCGTAGGATTTCTTCAGATGTCCAGTGGGTCTGGAGGCACGGGGTATTCAACAAGCAAAGAGAGCCTGTCCGAAGCTTGTGATAGACATGATTTACGAAGCACGCATCCAGGTTGTTGTTGATTACAATGCTAAACACCACCATAAGATCAATAAGACAGAGGCAAGAGAGATGTACCTGACTCAAGAGCAATACGTTGAGGTAAATGTACAATAGTAATTCTGTTATTTACTTGATGTTATGATATTTCATTACATCATATTTATCCCCTTATATAGTGTGTAGGTGATTCCGTACTGGTCTGCATTGTATCCCGAGGCTTGGGATACGTTGGCGAGATGTTGGACAGAGGATGCCTGGGCGGACAAACACGCCGCTGCCGTGAGCGGTGTTTGATGATGCCAGGTCCCGCCCACCATCAGGGCAGTCTTAACCTCTAGCAGTTTGGTGCACGATACGTATATGAAACTTCTAACGCTCAATTCTACATGATTTTATTATTCAAATGCTCAATTATGCATAATTTGTAACCAAATTGGTTTTCTGCTCAGTCGGCCGCTCA
This sequence comes from Eleusine coracana subsp. coracana, assembly GCA_032690845.1. Lineage (NCBI taxonomy): Eukaryota > Viridiplantae > Streptophyta > Magnoliopsida > Poales > Poaceae > Eleusine > Eleusine coracana. The sequence goes on from CM064430.1 coordinate 7,626,610, forward strand.
TGGTGGCGAGCCGATGAACACTTTTAAGGCTTTGTGTTTGGCCCGCAAGGCAAGGCGACATCGGATATCCAGTTCAACTCGGATGATCCTCCCGAAGCCTATCAAAGGTTGTCTAAGTATCTAAGCTAACTAAATGAAATAAAATTACAAGGTTGTCAAGGGACTTACAGGAGAAATGGGAGGTGGTGGTGGAGCAAAGGACGACATCATTGGCAGGGCATGACCCAGCTACGTAGTAATACCTTGCATGTAGCAATAGAACTGTGACATCTGCTGCTGACTCTTCCCTGGGCCTCCTCAAGCTGCTCTTCCATCAGCCTATTCAGATCCTCCCGTTTCTTCATCTATTCTTCAAGATGGGCCTACAATATTCCATAAAATTTTAATCTGGAATGCATGCATCCCAATGTTAAAATAAATGAATCACAACTAAAACAAAAATAACATGGACGACTTTAGTCTCCAACTGTGCAACAGTCAATCATGGACGTTCTGTTGGGCCAGCACTCATGCTCCGTGCTCGAATCTGGGAGAGCGTGGGAGTGCTTGCCGTGTCGAGAGTGCTGTGACCAAGATAGTACCACCCATGCTTCTTACCTCCTCCCACCCTCATGACAACCTCTCCATCATGGTCCTGTGCATCCGGATAAAAGTCTGGCCCATGAACCTCCTTTGCCACCTCTGAGTAAGAAACGAGGCAGATGTGGATGGTCGGATTGTTGTACGCCTTGGCCGGGTCCTCTGGGTTGTTGTTGATGTCCAACGTCGCCTTGCCCTTGTGGGACAAAGAAAATGTTTGGATTTAACCGAAGCAATAGGATTGGATGTAAGATAATAAAAGGATTGTTAACGAGGTCACTGGCAATGAGGTTCATAATGTAAAGGACACAGATTTACTTGAGCAGATACATTTAGCAAATGACAGTGATGATGATGCTCCTTCTTTTGAGCTTGGGCATGATTTTATTGAAATGTGTGATAGTGATGATGAGACTTATGATCCAGCTAATCCTGATGTCGATGATGATTTCTAATACATGTATGGTTGGTACTAATTAATTTATTATTTATAATACTATGTTATTTCAAACTCTATTATGTCTATTTTGCATCTCTTTTAAAGTGTGTTGATGTATTTACTCCTTTTAATTGTAGGTGATTAGACAAGGATGGTGGGCGGTTTGAAGCCATTGTCTTTATTTTACCGAGGAGGGTCTTCTACAACTGATGAGTACGGGAAGGGTCGACAGAGACGTGGTGGCGGGGGACGAGGGAGAGGTGGAGGTAGAGGTCGAGGGAAATGAATAGCAAGGCATTCGTCACTCGTGGTGTCATCTCCATGTATCATAGCATGCATGACAAATCTCATGATTTTCTGACCTCATTTTCATTTTATAGAATTTTAAAACAAGTCGATCATAAATTCTTTATTGTGTATCGGGAATAAAATGTTTCAAAGTTTATTTCACTTCACATACAATGCCTCACAATAGAGTTAATATCATATTTAATTTCATTATTTACCATTATTCAACTCACCCAGAGTTCAAATTGGTGTAATTCTAGAAAATAACATTAAATGAAATGAATTAGTAAAAATAACAATTAGACCTAAAAAGAAACCAAATTTTAACATGTACTAACTTTGTGTAAGGTGAGAAGACAAAAATATTGGTGGGAAGGAAGGTGTAAAAAAATAGTTTGCCGAGTGTTTGCGAGAGACACCCGACAAACAACCATGTTAGCCGAGTCGTGGGGAAAGCACTCGGAAAGATCAATGTTTGTCGAGTGCACTATGGAGACACTCGGCAAAGAGACAAGGTTGTCGAGTGCCCATAACGGACACTTGGCAAAACCTAACTGCCGACATGCGTAAGGCAGCCAGCGATAGCACATGATGGTCACATGCTATATTTGCCATGTGTCGGCTCTTTGCTGAGTGTTGGGGCCAGTTTTGCCGAAAGCTTGTAAAAGCGTGCGGAGTCGGGAGCGGGCTCGGGCGGGGAGAAGGGAGAGGGCCAGCGAGGAGGAAGGCGACGGCGCTGGCAGGGAGGAAGACGACCGCGGGTAGGCGACGTGGGGGAGGAAGGCAACGGTGTCCGGTGGAGATTTTTTTTTCACCTGAGAATGGGTCCCACGTTGGATAGGAGTCTATTTACAAGTTTATACTGGAGTTGAGATTAAAATTAGACTCCTAAATTTTAAAAATGAGGTTGTAAAATAAAATTTAGAAGCCTAATTTACAATCTTCCACTAAAGATACTCTAACAAGTACAACCAGATATCCTCAAGCACCTCCCTCTCCGGTCAACTGTACTGTACAGCAGCACCGTTGATCCCAGAGCCCTCGTCATGAGTGGTAGCGTAGGTCTCGGCTGTCTGTGCCGAACCATCTTGCGTGCCGCTCGTGCAAGACTAACCGTCTAGGGCATTCTGTCATGTCACGTGCGGGAGCACGCGGACCACACCAACTGTCGGTGGCACGATGCCCATGGCAATCATTATGCGCCGGATAAGGCAAGCTACAACATAAGATCCTAACAAGCCCACGATACTGAGCGCATGGCCACAATACGCGACTCCTTGAAGGCTAACTGATGGCAGCTGCATGTGATTTTTGCAACGCAACAGCGTAGTTTGCTAGTGTCAAGGCCACTACAGGAAACCGGAGCTATGCCGAGTGCCGACAAGAAAGCACTCGGCAAACACGAGACACTCGACAGACATCATGTTTGCCGAGTGCCCCTCTGACGATACACACGGCAAAAATGAGACACTCGGCTAAAATGTTTATTTGCCGAGTGCCTCCATATAGGCACACGGCAAAAAATGCCACATGGCACACACCATCCAAAATCCAAACAGCCGTTATGTCTTTGCCAGGTGCCGAGAAGGGGTACTCGGCAAACGTTGTCTCTTTGCCGAGTGCCTCATCAAGGCTCTCGGCAAAACCTCTGTTTGCCGAGTGCTTTAGTTAGGCACTTGGCACATTAATGTATTTTTTTTATTTTCTTGCCACAGTTTTTTGTGGAGCCCATAGATAGTTTGTTCAAGATACTTGTTTTTTAAATTATTTATTTTTAGGATAAGTTTGTTATATTTATTCAATTTATTTCATTAAATAAATTTTCTCGAGAAAAATAAAATTTGAACTATAAGTGATTCGAATAATGGAATAAATAGAATAAAAAATTGATATTAATGTTACTAACTCCAGTGTGAGGCCGTGTCCATGTAATGAAAGAAATTTTTTGCGAATCTTGTACATGAAATGTCCCCATGAGTTTGTGGTCCAAATTTATATTAATTTTATAAAATACAAACTTAGTCCGAAAATTATGAGAGAATTGTCATGAGATCATGATATCATACGTAGAGGTTATGGTAAAAAATTTAGATGGTTTCGCCAAAATTATCATGTACATTGTGCATAGAACAGAAATCTCCAAATAAGAAACATAGAGTTTTGAATGAGCTATTTAGATTTTAAACACACTATAATGTCAAATTTGAAATTGAGTTCAAGTCATTTTATATAATATATAAGATAAATGATGTCATGTTAAAGTTTAGTTTATTTTTTGAATTAGTATTTTAATTCTAATTTTTTTTTTGCATGTACATGAATTATTGTTTGCCGAGTGCCACCGTGTAAGCACTCGGCAAATATTGTCTTTGCCGAGTGTCTGCAGAGGTGGCACTCGGCAAAGGCTGTAGATCTGTTTGCTGAGTGCCCGTTGACCTGGCAAATGGCAAACAGATCAACACTTAACCGTTCCACGCGAGCCCTCACTCTCTTCTTCCCTCGATCTCACTCTCTTCTTCCTCTCGCCACCGCCCCCCTCCCTCTCCTGCGCCGCCTCGCCACGCCCGGCCCGACCTCCCGACCCCAATGCTGACGCCGACGTCCTCGCGCGCCCGGCCCCGCCCCTCGCTGCCCCTCCTTGGCCCGCCCTCGACGTCGACGCCCTCGTGCGCCCGGCCCCGCCCCTCCCCGGCCTGCCCTCGATGCTGACCTCGGCCCTCTCCGCCCGTCCATGACTGCGCCTTCGGGTCACGCCACCCCACCCCCTCCACGGCTGTCCCCGACGCCACCGGCCCGCCTTGGTCCCCGGGCCGCGCCGCCCCGACCCCTCCGGCCACCTATGACGCCGGCCCTACCCGGCCGCGCCCGGGACCTGGTCACCCTCCCCCGAGCTCCGTCTCCCTGCTTCTCCGGTAAGCTGCTGTGTAGTAGTATTAATGATAGCTTGCAGGGTTTAGATGCTAGGCTGAACTACCTGACCTAGTATTACTTAGTGATATATAGCTCATGGGTACTCCTGATACTGCTTGTTGGAACAGCAGCTGGAACGAAGTAAATGGATTTGCACCAAGACTACTACCAATCATCGGTGCTTGTTGCAATCTTTGCAGCTTATTGGGCTACTAGGGTGCATGGATAGTCGTGGTAAACTGAATCTATGGATTACCATTGTCTATTGTTAGTTGTTTGTTTATACGCCGCTTACTGTTCCAGCATCGGTGCCCGTTTCCTGTTTGTAACTGACAGTCATGTTACAACATGCTTTGGTAGTAGATTGAATTGCTTAGACACTCAGCTGAATTAGGTCTCCTTAGATGTTCTCATCATCGTCATGCATGGTAATAGCGCATGGCTACCTGATGAGATACAATAACTTGGATTAGTCTAACCGGTTCTCTCGCATGGCTATCACTAAACAGCCTAGTATTAGGAAATGAAGCCAAATAAAAGTGGAAATAATTAATATTTCTCCAGTGAGTAGTGAGTGCTAGAGATTGTTGACGATGATTGATCGAGAAGGATTGGGTAGTAGTACAACGTAGGGTGCAGCATGTCCTACACTTTTTCGATTCGTATGAGAACATAATAAACATAGATATAAGAGGCGAGACACTGGATAATAAACATAGACAATGCATTTCTTGTAGTAACTTTTAAGTTTAATTAATCAATGCTCAGTTTATGCTATATTTGACGGCAGTTCTTGTGTGCAATCTAAGCATGGTTATTTGATTACTTGCAGCTTGTTGATTTTCTTGCCGCCTCCCTCCCCCACGCCGACAGGCAGGACCGCCTTCGCAGGATAGCAAGGTGAGGCAAAAAGACTCATTCTTTCCGTTCAAGTTTGTAGGTCACGTAACTGAATTAGACGTCTCCCGTTTAAGAGAGATACAGTTGGAAATATGCAGATCTTTGCATATCTATAACTGTATCTCTTTCGAATTGTCCACGCTATTTGGATAGCCCGAGGATGTGTAGATGGGATAGTTTCTGCACGCTACTCCTATCTGAGACGGAGTTTCGATATCATGTCCCTGTTGTTCTTTAGATACACAATCTCCTGTCCATCAGGACGTGTATTTGCAGAGCAGCGGGGAGGTGCTGCCGAAATTCTGTCTCGGATATAAGTGGAGCATGGAAACTTTCCTTATCTACACATCCTCGGGTGGGATTAGGACTCACCTATTAGAGCATGATAGCCAGCGTGTAGATACAAATGATTTTATAATGTCTGATGGTTTATGAAAAGATGGATTTGGTGTTTATATTATTTGGTGGTATGTTAGAGGATGGATGACCGTCAGTGGATGTACACAGGCCGCCTAAGTGCAGCCAAGGCTACTACAGAATGGATCGATAAGACTTGGGCTTTCTTGAATCATGCATTTGCCCGGGTTAATGGGTCATCAAAGACTTTCTGTCCATGTAGTCATTGTGAAAATCGTAAAAAACAAACAAAAGAGGTCATGGGCAAACATCTATTGAATAATGGATTTTAGAATAACTACAAGCGATGGACCATCCATGGTGAGCCGGCCAATCGTTTGAGAGATGAGGTCGTGAGACAATGCATCAATGCATGTGATGGTGATGCTGTGATAGTAGACATGTTAAATAACTATGATGATGCAAACTTTGATGAAAGACCTATGGAGGAGGAGGAGCCGGAGCCAACTGTAAAGGCTTTTTACGAAATGTTGTCTGCGGCACAGGAACCCCTTCACGACCATACCAAGGTGTCTCAACTAGATGCCATTGCGCGTTTGATGGCTGTAAAGTCTCAATTTAGCATAAGTCGAGCCGCCTTCGATGTGATGTTGATAGTTATTGCCAAAGAGCATTTATGAGGCACAAAAACTGCTTCCTGCACTTAAGATGCCATATGAGCAGATACATGCTTGTCCGAATGGATGCGTGTTATTTCGGAAAGAACATGAAAATTCCAAGTATTGTACAAAGTGTTCTTCCTCTAGATACCTGGAGGTAGACTCGGCTTATGGTCAGAAGAGACAACTCAAAGTTCCCATGAAAATCCTATGGTACCTTCCGTTCATATCGCAGATCCAACGTTTATACATGACCAAGGAGTCTGTGAAATAGATGACCTGGCACAAAAAAGGAGTCCGATATAATCCTGACAGTCTTGTACATCCATCCGATGTTGAATCCTGGACACACTTTGATCATGCTTATCCTGACAAAGCTAGAGAGGCTCGCAATGTACGTGTAGCACTAGCAAAAGATGGGTTCCAGCCTTATGGAATGGGGCCTTCCCCGTACACTTGTTGGCTCATTTTCATTATACCCCTCAATCTCCCTTCCGGCGTCCTTTTTCAACGACTGAACATATTCTTGTCGTTGATAATTCCTGAACACCCAGGAAATAAAATGAGTGTTTTCATGCAGCCACTATGGGATGATCTGGAGCTCGCTTGGAAAGAAGGGGTATGGACATATGATCGAGCTACAAGGACAAACTTCAGGATGCATGTTTGGTACCTCTTTTCTCTCCATGATCCATTGGCGTATGGGGTCTTCTGTGGCTGGTGTGTTAACAGAAAGTTCCAGTGTCCAGTATGCAAGGGAAAAGTGGAGTTCCATAGATTGAAAAATGGTGGCAAGTTTTCTTCGTTTGACAAACACTGACAATTCCTCTCTCTTGACCATCCATTCAGAAGAGACAAAAAAAAAACTTTACGAAGGGTGTTCAAGTTAATGACCCTCCACCGTAGATCATGACTGGTGCCATAGTTTGTACCGAGTTAGAGGCTCTCAAGGTCGATGAAGAGAAAGGTTGTTTTCAGGGATATAATGTGCACCATGCCTGGACTCAAATTTGGGGGTTATGGAAGCTTTCATATGTAGATCACCTCCTTGTTCCATATAATATTGACGCAATGCACACCAAGGAGAATATCGGCACGATAACTTTCACAACAATCATGGATATTCCTGACAAGACAAGGGATAACATTAAAGCAAGAGTGGATCAAGAAAAGTTATGCGATAGACCAAAGCTAAACATGACACCTCCACGTGCCGGCAACAAGTCATGGAAGAAGCCTAAGGCCGATTTCGTCCTGACAAGGGCGCAAAGGAGGGAGGTACTAGAATGGTTCAAAATGATAAAGTTGCTCGATGGGTATGCTGTGAATCTAAAGGGGGGAGTGAACTTAGATACTATGAGAATCAACGGGCTCAAGAGTCACGACAACCATATATGGCTTGAGCGACTTCTTTCGATGATGGTACGAGGCTATGTCCCTGAGCATGTTTGGCAAGTGCTTGCAGAGCTGAGCTATTTCTACCATGAACTTTGTGCTAAAGAAGTATCAAAGAAAATGGTTGAAGACATGGAAAGAATGGCACCTGCATTGCTCTATAAAATGGAGCAGACCTTTCCACCTGGCTTCTTCACATCGATGCCACATATGATATTGCACCTTCCGTATGAGTTGTGAATGGGTGGGCCCATACAGAATCGTTGGTGCTATCCAATTGAGAGATGTCTAAAGGTTCTCTGAACAAAATGTAAAAATAAGTGCAAAATTGAAGCTTCTGTTACAGAGGCATCCATTCTCGAGGAGGTGTCAAACTTCACATCAAAATACTATGCTGACAACCTTCCTAGCATGCATAATCCACTTCCTTGTTACAATGTTGGCCCCGATGAGTCGAACCTTAGTCTTTTAAAAGGGCAAATCGGAAGGTCAAGTGGTTCTACCAACAAGTCGTTGCAGCCTGTAGAGTGGTGCACAATCATGCTATATGTATTGAATAACCTTACCGAAGTCGAGCCACACATATTGTAAGTTCACAACAAACTTGTTCTCGAGCAGTACGTATTACAAGTTTTCCATCTAACCTTATTGTTCCTCTTTGGTACAGGGAATTTAGTCATCAATTCTGGCATCAGTCAAGGGATCCTTCTGACGTGAACAAGGGTTCCTGATCTTTTGATAGGTTCTGATAATCTTGATTAAGGCGGAGGCGATACACAAATCGATCCGGCTTCCGAACGACACGTTCTGAACCCCGCAATCGCAGCACAACGTCTCCTTTGGTTATCAACCATTCAAGAATAATTGACCTCACCGAGAAGGCTTACCCTTGCCTGCAAATCAAGAACACAAGCAAGAACAAAGAAGAATGCAACCAAATTTGCAAGTATATGATGAATCTCACAAGTTGGGGTCTCACAAACCGATCAAACGGCAAAACTGTTATCAACAGAATAATCTAAGCAAAACCCAAGCCCTAATGAAGAGGCGATGGCTGTATATGAAGACCCTAGGGTTGTGAATGACCCCCTGGACAAAACCCTAAGTAGGCTCAACTCAATACATGGCATAAAGGCCGATTACTGTGTTGCAGCACCAGGACAGATTTTGGACATCGACTTGTTTTGACGATTACCGATGGCTCACGATGAATTTTGATATGGGACCAGTTGGGTTGGAAAGATCTTTTTGTTATCTTTCCAGGAATATGTAGAACGTCCAAATACGAGTCCGTATGGGTCCTGGGCGTCCATTTTAGTGCAGACTGGTTCTGGGCCCCGAACCAGACTCGAAGTCGGTTTTGGATTGGGCTTCCACCTTGGCTTGGACGTCCTTGCTGGCCCATCACGCCTCCAATCACCTCCTCAGCTATATCATCATCATCTCTGGTGGTTGTAGCGATGCGTCCATGAGTCCCAAGTTGAGACAGATTGCTGGTGGTTGTAAATATAAGGTCAAGTCATTTAACGGATATGATGTCAACGGATATCGTTTTCACACTACAGGTTATGACGAGAGTCGCCCTAATAGAAAAAGAACAAATAGTGGAGTTTTCACACCAGGAAGTGATGGAGTTGATTATTATGGAAAAATTGAAGAGATATATGAACTCGACTTTCCTGGTTCAAAACCTCTAACTCCTGTCATTTTCAAATGTCATTGGTTTGATCCGGAACAGGTGAGAAAGAAATCTAATGTTGGTTTAGTGGAAATTCGACGGTCATCTGTCTTGCAAAGAGACGATGTCTATATTGTGGCTCAACAGGCCACACAATGTTATTACCTTTCATACCCGTGCCAAGATGACGACATTCTCGTAGACTGGGATGTTGTATACAAGGTTTTACCACGCAGTAAACTCCTTGTTCCAAATGATGCCGATTACAACATAGACCCAAACACATGTCAAGAAGATGAGTTCTTTCAAGACAATGAGTCAGGAGGGAGTTTTGTGATAGAAATGTTCAGGATGGAAGTCGATAATGCAACGGTTGTTGATGAGGACGCTGGAGATGAGGTTTATAATGCGGATGACATACAACTTCTTGAGTGATTACAATGGGGCTCTGATGAGGACGAGGAAGATGAGGTTGATAACGTCCTCGATGATGTCGATATGGCAGATAGTGATGATGAGAGGAATGATCAAGTTAATCCTGATGATGATTATTATTTTTAATAAATGTATGTTGTATATTAATTAATTTATAATATATGCTAATTATTTTTAATTCTATATTTTTACTCTCTTTTTAAAGTATATATGTTGATATTCTTGCTCCTTTGAATTGCAGGTGATTTGGCAAATATGGTGGGTGGATTGAGGAGGCTCTCGAGGAAGATCAGCTCGTTGTACAGTGGCAGGGGAGGTGACGATAAGCAGGGTGGAGTTGGTGGAGCTAGAGGTAGGGGTGGAGGTCGAGGCAGGTGTTGGAGCTAGAGTTCAAGGAACCCATGTTTCTCCTCATGGGCTCAGTTATATCATGTTTGGCCCATACAGTCTTTTGGCTCAATTGTAAGCCTAAGGGCATTTGTGTACTTGTACCCCCACCAAGGGTAAAATGGTGATTTCTAACATATAAAGGATAGAAGAGGGATTTCCCTCTTCTCCCCTTTCTATAAATATAAGACCCTAGAGGTCATGAGGGGGGCTGTTTGATTGATGTCGGCTCCTTCTCTTCTTGGCTAGTTGTATCCCTCCTCTAGCTTTACCATCCCTTTAGGTTGGCATAGCCCATTATATGTATGTTGGGTCTTATAACCACAACAGCTGGAGCCGTCCGTGGGGATGGATACAAAAAGTCTCATGAGCGAAAGTTGAATTTTTTTGAGCAAAAGTCCGAGGGGTCCTCCGGATTAAGTGGTCCGTCAGGCTCGTTTATAAATGGTCCTTCGAGATGTGCCTTTGGGCACCTTTTTCGAAGGCCCTTCAAGCAATTTTTTTCATGGCCCTTCGGTATCTGCCTTTGGGCACCTTTTTTGGAGGCCCTTTGGGCACCTTTTTTGAAGGCCCTTCGGGCAAATTTTTTCGATGGCCCTTCAGTATCTGCCTTCGGGCACCTTTTCCGATGGCCCTTCGGGCAATTTTTTCCGATGGCCCTTTGGTATATGCCTTCGGGCACATTTTTCGAAGGCCCTTCGGGCAATTTGTTCGATGTCCCTTTGGTATCTGCCTTCGGGCACCTTTTTTAAAGGCCGTTTGGGCAATTTTTTTAACGGCCCTTCGATATATGCCTTCGGGCGCCTTTTTCGAAGGCCCTTTGAGCAATTTTTTTTGATGGCCCTTTGGTATCTGCCTTTAGGCAGCTTTTTCAAAGGCACTTCAGGCACCTTTTCTGGAGGCCCTTCGGATTTGCCTTCAGGCACGTTTATAACTTGTCCTTCGGGATTAGCCGTCGGGCTCGTTTATAAGTCTTTTTCAGAATTTGCCTTCGGGCATGTTTATAAGTTTTCCTTTGGAATATGCCTTCGGGCACATTTATAAGTTATCCTTTGGGATCAGCCTTCGAGATTGTTTATAAGTCTTTTTCAGAATTTGCCTTCGGGCACGTTTATAAGTCTTTTTCGCAATTTACCTTCGGGCATGTTTATAAGTCTTCCTTCAGAATTTGCCTTCGGGCACGTTTATAAATTGTTCTTCGGGATATGCCTTCGGGCTCAGGCATCTAGGTGTGCCTTCGGGCTTGTTTTTAGTTCATCCTTCTGGATGTGCCTTTGTGCTTGTTTCTAGTTCATCCTTTGGGGTGTTCCTTCGGGCAGGTTCTTGTTCATCCTTCGGGATGTGCCTTCGGGCGTATTTCTTATTGGTCCTTCGAGATATGTCTTTGGGCTGGTTTCTTGTTCATCCTTTGGGACGTGCCTTTGGGCTAGTTTTTTGTTCATCTTTCAGGATGTGCCTTCGGGCTGGTTTCTTGTTTATCCTTCGGGATGTGCCTTCGGACTGGTTTCTTGTTCATCCTTCGGGATGTGCCTCCGGGTGTATTTCTTATTGGTCCTTCGAGATGTGCCTTCGGGCTTGTTTTTAGTTCATCCTTCGGGATGTGCCTTCGGGCTTGATTCTGGTCCATCCTTCGGGGTGTTCCTTCGAGTAGGTTCTCGTTCATCCTTCGGGATGTGCCTTCGGGCTGGTTTCTCGTTCATCCTTTGGGATGTGCCTTCGGGCTGGTTTTTTGTTCATCCTTCGGGATGTGCCTTTGAGCTAGTTTTTTGTTCAACCTCCGGGATGTGCCTTCGGGCTCATTTTTTGATTGGTCCTTCGGGATGTGCCTTCAGGCTGGTTTCTTGTTCATCCTTTGGGATATGCCTTCGGGCTGGTTTCTTATTCATCCTTCGGGATGTGCCTTCAGGCTCGTTGTTTGATTGGTCCTTCGGGATGTGCCTTCGGGCGTGCTTCTTGTTGGTCCTTCGGGATGTGGCTTCGGTTCGCTTTCTTGGTCATCTTTCGGGATGTGCCTTCGGGCGTGCTTCTTGTTGGTCCTTCGGGATATGCAAAAAACACCTTAGGACTCATCATTCGGCATCAGCTTTCTGAGGGTCCTTCGGCATGAGCCTTCAGAATGCCCTTCAGGCTCACCCTTCAGCATCAACCTACCGGAGGCCTTTCGAGCTCACCCTTCAGCATCAACCTACCGGAGGCCCTTTGGACTCACCTTTCAGCATCAAACTACCGGAGGCCCTTCGGACTCGCCCTTCGACAGCAACCGTCTCAGGGTCCTTCGGACTCGCCCTTTGGCATCAGGCTTTGAGGGGCCCTCTCACCCTTCAGAAAGAATCTGCAAAACTCCGCCTCAAAGATGATATCCATCTAATCCTTCTAAACTTTGCAAGTTTTTTCTTTCTCTTCACGTCAACATTTCAACTTAGCAGCCCAGACTTCATTCTTCATTTATTTTATAGCATGTTCTAGTGTGTTTAGTCATGGTAGTTGTACGGAATACAAAGGCTCTCACGCAAGCCATTGATGAGCGGCACACGACAAAAACACTCCACCGAACTTGCTCCCGGAAAGTAGTTGCCCGAAACTTGCCAGTATATGCGATAGCGACGACTCGAAACACTGTTGAGTTCGTGTCGAACCAAATCACCTTCAGCCACCCAATGCAATAAGACAAAAAAACAGAGTTGAGAAAATCGTACTCGCTTGGCTATTAGGGCATTGAGTGCGTGGGATGAACCAGCAAGCGCAGAAGTCATGCGGCACGAGAACAAACCATGTGGCCGAGGGCATGTGTCTAAAGGCATTAGCACTTGTGTTGCGTGTTGTAGTTCTGCTACTGTGCCCATTTGTGCTTACGTGCTGGCCAGGGAATGGATCACGAGTTCCATAAGTCCCTACGAAGGGCCGCTGGGTGGCATGCATATTTAGATTTAGCTACTCCGAACGTTGCTGCTTGCCGAAGGCTGTTTTGATGTACTGGGTATAGTTAGCAATGGAAACCGCTAGCTCACATTAGTCGTGAGCCTCTAGGCCAAACAAAATAGGCACCTACGAGAAGCCCCGAAGAGCTGGTTTACTGAAAGCAGGCGTAAGGGAGGGTGACCCCAAATCCAGACTTATGTTAGTGTAGCACGGAAAGGGCGCAAACACTCGAGAGTTGTTAAACGAAGGAGAATGTACTGAATTAATTCACAACGCCATCAAAGACACCTTTCGGCCAAGCAATTTGCTAGTATAGATGCATAAACAAGATGCATTTTTTACTTGCGGTTGATAGAATAAAAGGATAAGAGCAAGGCGTCATGGAAGTATTGCGACCAAGGAACCTTTCGACTTTTTGGCAACATAACGCCCATGTGCCACCGTCCGCTGCACAGCCGCCGCAGCTAGACGATGGCGAATGCTTCGAGTCAGGTGCTGAAACATGTAAGTGAAACTTGTTGTCGTTCACTTTCGGCACCATGTTACAATATGAGCCAACTCCGGGATTTGCATACTTGTTTGAAACAGTAAGTAGCATCTAGTCACCTACAAAAATAATAAAATAATAAAATAATGAGAGATCTGAACTTGTCTGTGCTACAATGTGTTATACTGAGAGTACTCAAATATGCAAAGGGAACAGATGGTCATAATATATCAATTGCCTTCGGATCTAACTATGTCAGCTTGTATATAGTTTGTACTATGTTTGTAGATGCAGCCTAAGGGACCAGCCAAGGGTACCTATCAGAACATGCACCACAAACTGAATTATTACATCTATGGGGTAACGATATGCCATGTGCCAACTATTTAATTATGTGCAGGCCTATATAAATTGGAGTATTCTTTCTGGCATGATGTTTTTTATGCAATTGACAACACATGTTATGCAGGACTGAAGCTACGAAATGTGGGAGAGTGCCACACATTGTTCATCTTTTTATCATTTACACTTCATACATGTGCATCATGAGCATGCACAAACATTCATATCACATAAGCATCCATCATGCATACAAATGCATGGTAAAGTAATATTGGCCATCTTCTTTTCGCTTGAATACCGGGCAACTACGGCCTGAGGGTCCAAAGGGACGCGTCCTTTACTTTTCTTGCAAAGGCAATTACGACCTGAGTCCAGACAACTATGGTCTGATGTCAGGAAACTATGGCCTGATGCTCCGGAAGGACATGCCCGAAATGTCAGGCGCGACACTACCCGATGTCGGGCAACTACGGCCTAATGCTCTGGAAGGACATGCCCAGAATACCGGGCACGACACTACCCGATGCCGGACAACTACGGCCTGATGCTCCGAAAGGACATGCCCGGAAAGGCGGGGGCAACACCTCCTGATGCCGAACAACTACGGTTCAAAGCATGCCGAGGCCTGACGAGGCGCTCGGCATGTATGTTTTATATGGCATGAATTATTTTGCCTTCATAATTATTAAAGAGCTCAAGAGCACATGATATGATACATGGTACTCGAAGCTATAACTTATATAGAAAGCCCGAGAGCACTAAAGGGAGTACATGTTACCCGGAGGCATTAGTTACATAGCAAGTCTGAGGGCATTTATACGGATAGCCCAAAGGCATAAGCTTCTATATGTAACCCGAAGGCCACGACTTCTCAAAATTGTGAATTAGGGCAAGTACATGAGTTCTTATGATATTTCTTCTATTTGATGTTGTTGTTCAGCAAAATCTCAAAGGGTGGCGCTTGAAGCTTGTACATGACATGCGATGCTAGGGAGGGGCGTAAGCCCTCGGCCTGGATGCAATAATTCATCCATCCATGCTAGGGAAGGGTGTAAGCCCTCAGCCTCGATGCAACAATTTGTCCACCCGTGCTAGGGAGGGGTGTAAGTCCTCGGCCTCGATGCAACAATTCGTCCATCCGTGCTAGGGAGGGTGTAAGTCCTCGGCCTTGATGCAACAATTCGTCCACCCGTGTTAGGAAGGGGTGTGAGCCCATGGCCTTGAGATGCAAGAGTAAATCTTGCCGCGGATGCTCCGGATGCTGAGCTCCACAACAAGGCAGAGCGAGTTGTGGCCAAGTTGTGGGTAAGTCTTGCCGCACTATATTGCTGAACATATCACATTCATATAACATTCTCCAAATACTGATTGATACATCATATGTATATACATGATTTCTTCAGATGCCCGGTTGGTCTGGAGGCACGGGGTATTCAACAAGCAAAGAGAGCCTGTCCGAAGCTTGTGATGGACATGATTTACGAAGCACGCATCCAGGCCGTTGTTGATTACAACGCTAAACACCACCATAAGATCAATAAGACAGAGGCAAGAGAGATGTACCTGACTCAAGAGCAATACATTGAGGTAAATGTACAATAGTAATTATGTTATTTACTTGATGTTATGGTATTTCATTACATCATATTTATCTCCTTATATGATGTGTAGGTGATTCCGTACTGGTCTGCATCGTATCCCGAGGCTTGGGATGCGTTGGCGAGATGTTGGATAGAGGACGCCTAGGCGGACAAACACGCCGCTGCCCGTTAGCGATGTGTGATGATGCCAGGTCCCGCCCACCATCAGGGCAGTCTTAACCTCCAGCAGTACAATGCATGATACGTACATGAAACTTCTAACGCTCAATTCTGCATGATTTTATTATTCAAATGCTCAATTATGCATAATTTGTAACCAAATTAGTTTTTCTACTCAGTCGGCGGGTCATGGTGGCGAGCCGATGAACACTTTTAAGGCTTTCTGTTTGGCCCGCAAGGGCAAGGCGACATCGGACATCCAGTTCAACCCAGATGATCCTCCCGAAGCCTATAGCAACCCGAATGTTCACAGCCGCATCACTATTTACACAGAGGTGGCAAAGGAGGTCCACGAGCTAGACTTTAATCCAAGCGCACACGACCTCGACGGAGAAGTCGTGATGAGGGCGGGAGGAGGCAAGCGGCATGGGTGGTACTACCTCGGTGATAGCACACTAGACACGGCTAGTACCCCCATGCTCTCTGAGATTCGAGCACGGACCACGAGCAGTGGCCCATCCATACGGACACCACCGACCCCTCCAGCCGGCATTCAGGTACATAAATTTGCTTTATTCATTATTTGATCATTCTAGATATTTAGATGAATGCACTACAAGTTAACACTTGCTCCATCATTTATAGGCCTAGCTAGCAGAGGAGAGGAGGGCCCGACAAGAGCTAGAGGCGAGCCAGTCACGGGACAGGAGGGCCCGGGAGACGCTTGAGACGACGGTCTTGAGACAGCAGGAGACGCTGTCGTAATTCCTCGCCTACATGCAAGGTCTCTCTCAGCAAGTAGGACACACTCCTCCACTTATTCCTCTCCCGCCTCTTCCTGTCTTTACTCCACCGTTGCCTGGACCGTCTGAGTCTCCTGTGAGTATCTTGACAACCTTATGATTTCTTTATATTCTGTTCTTTGTCTTAGATTGTTACTTATACAACACTAGATAACTTAGACAACCACAAACACCTTAGAAAACTTAGAAGTTTATAACTTATCACTTACAAATACTTACAGAATCTCCCTTCCTCGGCGGGGGCATCAAATAATCAGCCAGGAAATGAAGAAGAGTTGGGTGCAGGGATCGCTCGGAGCCTCTTCGGACCGCATGAACCGGAGTCTTAGTCACTTGTTAGATATTTTTACCTGTCATCGTACGAACTTATGTATTTGAGTACTTGTTCACTTGCGAATTTGTAAACTTGAAGACTTGACGACTTTGAATCTTTTCATACTTATTTGAGGACTTGAGTTGTTGTTTTCATATCTATGATATGTCTGTGAGGTTATTTGAGGTATATGCTTGTGATGGTATTGAGATTTATGTCTGTGATGTATACTCTGTGAAAATGTAATTTTTTTGACTGTGGAGACAAGGAAAACAAAATAAAAAAGAAACTGGAAAAATAGTTTGCCAAGTGCCGTGATCAAGGCACTCGGCAAAACCTGGCAGCATTTGCTGAGTGCCGTGACCAAGGCGCTCGGCAAACATGCATAGGTTTTGCTGAGTGCCAAGTGGGGCCACTCGGCAAACTTGGACAAGTTGCCGAGTGCTGTGGAACAGACACTCGGCAATCTTGGACCATTTGCCGAGTGCCTGGTCGATGTGGCACTCGGCGAAGTTTGACATGTTTGCCGAGTGCCTGGTCAATGAGGCACTCGGCAAACTGCTCATCAGCCGTTTTCCCCCCTTCCTTTTTTTTTTGCCGAGGGGGAAGATTGCACTCGGCAAAATCTTTGTCGAGTGCCTGATTTTTTACACTTGGCAAAGACTACTGTGCCGTGAGACTGGCCGCCGTGCACTCTTTGCTGAGAGTCGGCACTCGGCAAACCATTTACCGAGTGCTTTACCCACCTTTGCCGAGTGCCCCGGGCACTCGGCAAACGTTCTGTTTCCGTAGTGAGGGACTCTTATATACAGAAGCTACAGAAATACATTAAAAATAGTTGTCAAATAAAAAATGAATAATCTGGGTAGCTTATTCAAATAAAAATGCATGAATGCGTTTGACTACATGTTTGGAGATATTATGCACAAAAATGTTTTCTAAAGTGTATGCATGTCGTCATAAATGAGAACTTACCAAAGCCATCTGTTCTGATTGTAAAGTGCAGGTTCCAACAATCGAATGCATGCATTTCTAATGTTTCTCCATGGCTAGGAGGAACTAGAGAAAACTATACAATGAACAGTTTGAACTAGTTTTTGCACTAGGTAAGCTAAGGTAGAGACGTAGGGTGATAGCAGAGAACTACCTAGTCCTACGGAGGTTGTTTGGCAATATTTGTGTATATATATAAGACACTAGGTGCACCAAATAGAAGGCCAGAGAGAATCAGTGATAATTGCATCGGAGAGAAAAGATACCAAGGATATGGTAGTTTAGGAATAGCAATACAATGAAGTAAATGTATTCCATCTACTTATGTACATTCTTGGATCTATTTCGTGCCTTCTCACTACCGGAAAGGCAGCATTTGTCGAGTGCCGAAAGTGGCACTCAGCTACGTGTTTGCCAAGTGTAACACTCGGCAAAATGTACTCGGTAAAAAAAAAATCAGCAAAAGCTCGCTTTGCCGAGTATATTCCATCAAACACGGTAAAACCTTTATCGAGTGCCCGAGGGACACCCGGCAAAAAAACCAAGTGGACGGCCATTTGACAGCTGATGCACTTGGCATACCGTTCAACCTATGCTGAGTGGTAGCTGTGCTAGAGTCTTTGGGCAGTTAGTGAGGGTAGTGCATAGCAAAAGTATCTTATTTTACTCTCAAGTCTCAATTGGTGCATAACTAGGTGCACCAAAGAAAGGACAAGGATGTGTGATTCGCACTATAGATGTCCTGATGGTCTAATAATTGAAACGAGCCTATAGTTTCATCTACTTAATACATTTTGAGATATAATAACAATGTTTTTAATTTTTTAAGATTTACCAAAAAACTCATTGAAAAAGCTTTTGTGTGTTTCCATTGAGGTCTTAAATATATTATGCCTTTGCAGCCAAGCCTCCAGATTTGTTCCTCCACACCTGTTGCGCACATCTCCACGGTGCTATGAATCGCGACCGCATCAGTGAAGTCCACTGGCTTGTCACTGGCCTTGCTCCGCATCATCGCCTGGCACGCCTGGCCAATGGTGGCCGCCTTGTTGGGTTGCGGTAGCGTTGGAGAGCCTCGCTGATGTTGACCACCTTGGCCCAGGCTAGCTCCTCAACAAGGATCATTGTCACAGCTTTGTACTTTGTACCAATTGAGAGTGCAGCAAGAACCTCGCGAGCGCGGTCCTGTTGATTGCTTGGTTTGGTAGCCTTGAAGGAACTGGGATCAGCCAGCGACATATATAGATGCATATATAAAGTTTTTTTGCTGTTCCATATGTTGGCAGGTGTCACATGTACCTGGACACGTCTTTGCATGTCTATTGCGACGCGTGAGCTGCACCCTAGAACGAATTCAATAGAGAGTGGCAAGATCTGTGCTTTGGCATATATGGTCTATCTGACACACCATGCTGCAATCATCGGCAACACCTACATCTTTCTTATTTTTTTCAGTTCTTGTATTTTTTTTCTTCCTCTCATCCATCCTTCAACTTCATTGTATTCCATGTACATGAGGGAAAAAAGATGTTGGGGAAGGATCGTAGGTGTTATATCTATGTGCCAATTCTTTTCTAGTTGCGTTTTGTCCAGTCAATTCTTTTGATTTCCATGTACGTGAGGAGGGAAAAAGATGTGGGTTGGCTACTAGCTCGTCCTCGGCTGAACTCTGTTTCTGGTGTCGCTGTGTTCCTTGTTCTGTTTCGGCACAACTTGCATAAGGATAGATGAGGGGAAGACAATAACCAAATATACCATACAATCCGCATTGGCGACATCTGACAATATTGGGAATTCAAGATATCCACACACACTACCCTCTTTGGTCAGCGCTGTCCTGCATGCCCAGCTGCGGCACTAATAATCCCTCAGACCTCATGGCGAATGGTGATGTGGCTGTCTGTTTTGAGAGATCTTGCGGGTTGCCCATGCAAGACTAACATTCAAGGGCACTATGTTTTGGTGCGCAAGCATGCAGGCCACACTGAGCAGTGGCGATACAATGCCCTCAGAGAGCCTTGCAATTCGCATGATAACAGCATACGAAAGCTCTGGCTAAAGGAAGAATTATAGCACCACGAAGTTGCTGCAGTACTGCAAAAGCGCACAGTGGTAGTCTCGGTGGGATTCCTATAAATGATACAGAAACAAATTAAAAACAGTTGGTAAGTCAAGAATAATCTGGGTAATGCGCATAGATAGATACCGACGAATATCAACTACTCGCCCTGGGTGAATGAATTTCAACATGAATAATAGCACCCAGTCTAGCTAGCTTATTCATGCATGCATTCGATTGTTGGAACCTGCATGATCAGTGTTTTTTAAGCAGATACATATCATAAATTGAGAACTAACCTGAGGCAGATATTGACGTATGTTGCTCATTCTGGGTTTCTCCCAAGCTTAAGCTGTTGTGACATGCATGCAATTGTAAGGTTCCCATCGGATAGTAGCTAGCATCAGTTAATCATGAAAGCACAGCTAGGAGGAACTGGGAAAATTATAGTATTAACATAACTAGTAAAATGAGAGATTACCTGACAATATTTGTCTATATATAGGACACTTGGTGCACCACAATAAGGAGAAAAGATACCAATGACTTGATGCATGGTTTTAGTAACTGAATAATAATATGCACTTTCATCTAATTAGGTATCCGACCTATTTATCACCTTCCATTGAGCTCATAACTATCTAGGGAAGCTCAGAATTTTTTGATTAAATCCTAGCTTTACACTTTATTAATTGTCATCTCTGAGTTCTGACAATAAAAGCTAGAATCGTAATTTTGATTTGCTCACCGTCTATTAGTAGAGGTAGTCCTTGATCACAAAGAAAAAGAAGATGATTTGGGTATATATATATATATATATATATATATATATATATATATTGAAACTTTTTTTGCGAATAATATATATTGAAACTAGTAATGGTGTGTGACAATTTATCCAGGCATGATGTAACGTAGTAGCCAGCTCAGTTGCATTCCTGCGCAGCTATGTGGAGTCAATGTTATCCGTCCGACAACACCAAGGCCAGGTATGTTTTGGGAAAGGCCACCAGCAGGATGGATTAACGCCAATGTTGATGCAGCTTTCAATCAGATCACAGGACGTGGCGGTGTGGGTGTATTAGCGAGGAGCGACCAAGGTACTGTCAACCTGGTGGGTCATTTTTTGCCTGTCAGAAAGGTATGCGACTAGCGGTATAAGAGGTCAGAAAAAAGTCATCTTGGATTTGGACTGGCCACCAGTCTGTTGGAATTATATGGGCTTGGCCCATTATTAATCACAATAATTTCTGCAAAATCTCAAAGACCTATTCATGAGTGGTGGAAATGTAAATGTTTAATCCTACATTGCTAGTGAAGGTGGAGGGAGTCCAACTTATAAGGTTGGTTACTCTAGCATCTCTTGCAAGTGTGTGGATGGGAGAAATGAAGAACACACGGGCGCGCTCGCTTGCCTTGCCTCACCGGGGTGGGGCACCTGCATGAATGGTCCGCCGAAATTCGGTCCCTTGCCTTGCGGGGGCGTGGCTTCCTTTTACACTTTTTTTTGCTGCATTTTCCATATATTTAATTATAGAAACCTAGATATCAATATGAAAACCAACTCGGTTACGGGACGCCCAACCCTAGTTGTTCCTCCCTATAAATACGTACGGGTACCACCGCAAATCATATCATGCAATCGCTTAGGGTTTTGCCTCTTGCTACTGTTGCGCCGCCAAGACTTCTCCATCTCGATTATCAGCGTGCACTGGCGAACGGGAGAGCAGGTCTCTGGAATCGTCGTCCTCTGCGATCCTGCATCGGGAGAGGGCGAATAAGCTTTTTGGGAAGCGCTCTACACGACTGCTCAATCGCCTCCTCGTCTTCATCAAGCTCATCGCCATGACTCGTCTTCCTCGTCGTCGAGTTGGTCTCACCCGCCATCGCCAACAACGTGACGGTATTGCACGTCATCGCTGCCTCCTCTACCTAGTCCAGAAGGAAACATACGTACTCTCATCTCAAACCATGTCTTCTATACTAGCTTTCGTGGTCTATTTATCTATGATAGATGTTGCTAGTATGGTAGATAATGTGCTTTTATCTGGCTTTATAGACATGTCTAGATCTTGCGTAGACTTGTCTAAATCATCATGCAATATGTTAATTATACTTTTATCTGGCTTTATTTCTGGATTAATATAAAACTAAAAGTGCTAATTTATTCAACAATCCAAAAACCTTCTTGTAGGCACTTTAGTTTTATGGCTAGATTTGTCGAAGCACTGAGGCCAGAGAAATTCACTGACGTGCACTTCAATAGATGGCAAGTGAAAGCCACTCTGTGGCTTACTGTCATGAATGTGTTCTGGGTGTCCACTGGCAAACCTGAAGGTGATCTTACTGCAGATCAGGAAAAGGCCTATAGTAAAGCCAACACAATATTCTTGGGTGTTGTTATTGGAGTTTTGATAGATCGTCTTCAGGACATCTACATCCATCATAAAGTCGCTAAGGATATGTGGGACGGTCTGATCGCTGACTATGGTGGTTTAGATGCTGACGCTGAACTGTATGTCATTAAGTAGTACCATGATTTCAAGACGGTAGATGGCAAACTTGTCATCGCGCAGGCTCATGAGATATAGTGCATTGTGAAGGAACTCTAATTGCTTAAGATCGCCGTACCTGAGAAGCTTGTGGCTGTGGGCATTATTGCCAAATTGCCTCCAACTTGGAGGGATTTCACCACTACTCTTAAACATAAGAGGACAAACATATCTGTCTAAGATTTGATCATGTCTCTTGATATTAAGGAGAAAGCTCGTGAGAAGGATGGACGTTCTAAAGTTAACGAGGGAAACACTATTACTAATATGGTGCATCATCCACAACAGTCTCATAGCAATGGTGGTAAGGGCAAGGCCAAAAACAATAAGACTAAGCAGACCACTACCTTCAAGAAGAAGAACAAGGAGAATGGAGCATGCTTTGTTTGCGGTTCTAATGAGCATTGGGCAAAGAAGTGTCCAGAGCACAAAGGAAGGAAGCCTCCATAGCAGAAGTCTGCAAACATGGTGACCAGTGCTGGAGAAAATAGTGGGTATGGTAATTCACCATATGTTTTTTCTATATTTTAATCTACTAGTTGGAGGCTTGATACTGGTGCTAATGTTCATGTGTGTGCTGATGCATCTTTGTTTACTTCTTACCAGGTCGCCCGGGATTCCTCCGTCCTAATGGGGAATGGGTCACATGCTTCTATTCATGGTGTTGGCACGGTCGAGTTGAAGTTCACTTCGGGGAAGATTGTCCAATTGAAGAACGTACAGCATGTCCCTTCTATCAAGAAGAATATCATTAGTGGCTCCCTTTTGTGCAGGGATAGTTTTAAGGTAGTGATTGAGTCGAATAAAGTTGTCATGTCTAAGAGTGGAGAATTTATTGGTAAAGGCTATGAGTGCGGAGGCTTGTTCCGCTTTTCCCTTTCATATTATTGCAATAAGTATGTGAACAATATTTGTGATGGTGTTAATGAGAGTGATGCTAGTGTTTGACATTCACGTTTATGTCATCTAAATTGTGGTTCTATGTCTTGACTTTCCAGCTTGAATTTAATTCTGAATTTTCCCATTGTCAAAGGTTCTAAGTGATCAAGTTATGTGCAATCTAAGCAACCTCGAAAGCCTCACAAGGATGCAGAGGAGAGACACGTGGCAATGCTAGAACTTATACATTCAGATCTTTGTGAAATGAGTCGTATATTGACTGAGGGTGGAAAAAGATATTTCATGACTTTGATTGATGATGTGACTAGATATTGCTATGTTTATTTGTTAAAAACGAAAGATGAGGCTCTAAACTACTTTAAAATTTATAAGGCTGAAGTTGAAACTCAACTAGAGAAAAAGATCAAAAGAATTATGTTCGATCATGGTGACGAGTATTTCTTAAATGAGTTTGACTTATTTTGTGTGGAACACGGTATGATATATGAGAGGACGCCTCCCTATTCGCCCCAATCTAACGGGGTTGCCGAAAGAAAGAATCGCACCTTGACTGACTTGGTTAATTCAATGTTAGACATGGTTGGATCATCTAAGGCATGGTCGGGGGGAGGCTTTATTGACATCATGTCATGTCCTAAATAAAGTTCCCATGAAGAATAAGGAAAAGACACCATATGAGGAATGGATTGGTAGAAAGCCATCGCTCTCTTACTTACGCTCATGGGGTTGTTTGGTCAAAGTTAATGTACCAATTAACAAGAAGCGTAAGTTGGGACCTAAAATTGTGGATTGTATCTTTCTTGGATATGCTCATCATAGCATTGCCTATAGATTTTTAGTAGTTAAATTAGAGGTGCCTGATGTTCATGTTAATTCATTAATGGAGTCTCATGATGTTACTTTCTTTGAGAACATATTTCCTATGAAAGATTTACATAGTATGTCTAGATTATCTTCTGATGTGATTGCTGAAACAACTCCTGAACCTAGTGTATTTTCTGATCATGCTAAACAAACACTTGAACCAATCCATAAGGAGATTGATAGTGAAGCTCCTAGGAGGAGCAAGAGACAAAGGACTATAAAGTCTTTTGATGATGATTTTGTTGTTTATCTTGTGGATAACACTCCTAGAACCACTTCAGAGGCATATGCATCTCCTGATGCAGATGATTGGAAAGAAGTTGTCCATAGTGAGATAGACTCTATTCTTTCTAATGGAACATGGGAAGTTGTCGACAGACCATATGGTTGCAAACCTGTGGGTTGTAAATGGGTGTTCAAGGAAAAGCTTAAGCCTGATGGTACTATCGACAACTATAAGGCTTGGCTTGTGGCTAAGGGTTATACTCAGAAAGAAGGCGAAGACTTCTTTGACACTTATTCACATGTTGCTAGATTGACCACTATTCGTGTATTACTTGCTCTGGCTGCCTCACATGGTCTTATCGTTCATCAGATAGACATTAAGACAACTTTCCTTAATGAAGAGTTGGATGAGGAAATCTATATGGATCAGCCAGATGGATTTGTAATAAAGGGTCAAGAAGATAAGGTGTGTAAGTTGTTGAAGTCTTTGTATGATCTGAAACAAGCTCCTAAGCAGTGGCATGAGAAATTTGATTCAACAATTCTAGTAGCAGGCTTTTCAGTCAATGAGGCTGATAAATGTGTGTACTACTTCCATGGTGGGGGTCAGGGAGTTCTATTGTGCTTGTATGTTGATGACATACTCATCTTTGGAACAAATCTTGACGTGATCAATGAGGTCAAGACTTTTCTATGCCAAAGCTTTGATATGAAGGATCTGGGTGAGGCTGATGTTATCTTGAACATCAAGCTAATCAAAGGAGAGAATGGGATTACTCTTACATAATCTCATTATGCTGAGAAGCTCTTGAACTGTTTTGGTTACAAGGATAGCAAGCCTTCTCCAATACCTTATGATCCCAGCTTGATCCTTTGAAAGAATAAAAGAATTGGTAGAGACCATTTAAGATATTCTCATATTATTGGATCACTTATGTATTTAGCTAGTGCTACTAGGCTTGACATCTCGTTTGCTATGAGCAAACTGAGTCGGTTTACTTCTTGTCCGAGAGATGATCATTGGCGTGCGCTTGAGCGGGTAATGCACTACTTATTTGGTACTATGGATTATGGAATTCATTATTCTGGATATCCAGCAGTACTAGAGGGCTATAGTGACTCCAATTGGATATCTGATGCTGATGAGTTGTATGCCATGAGTGGATATACATTTACTCTTGGTGGTGGTGCTGTTTTATGGAGGTCATATAAACAGACCATCTTGACGAGGTCTACCATGGAAGCAGAGCTTACCGCACTAGATATAGCTACAGCTGAGGCCGGTTGGCTACGTGAGCTCTTGATGGACTTGCTATTATCGAGAAACCTGTGCCGACAAGCCTCATGAATTGTGACAATCAAACTGTGATAGTCAAAGTGAACAATTCTAAGGACAATATGAAGTCATCAAGACATATTAAGAGACATTTGTAGTCTGTCAGAAAAATGAGAAACTCTAGAGTCATATCAGTAGAATATATTTCAACTGGTGAGAACCTGGCAGATCAATTCACCAAGGGGTTGTCACGTAATGTGATAGACAGTGCATCGAAGGAGATGGGTATGAGACCCATATGTGCTATTCCATAGTGGTAACCCAACCTATGTGATCGGAGATCCCGTGAAGTAGGACCTGAGAAGAACAAGCTATTGGTTAGCATGAGAGTAACCTTTTTATAACCCACTCGAGGAGCGATGTATTACTCTCGATATCTGTATGGCAGGTTGGTTGTTACCTTAATGTATTCAGTTGGCTTTAAATAGCGAAGATGTTGTCCTATAGAACATTCTTGAATGAATACACCTATATGAGCCTGATTGTTGTAAGGTCGCAATCTGTGAGATTTGAGTGATCTTTATTAAGCTCATGAAAGACCCAGGGAGTATGACCTATATGCTCCACCTGCGGAGAAGCCTACTGAAAGTCTAGTATCAGTTATGATAGTAAGTGAAACTTGCTTGCACAGATCTTGCAATTGAAGGTGTAGTTCATTGTTCAAGTTGTGAATGAGTGTAGCTTATTGTTTTAGGTGGAAGTTCAACTTCACAGTCTTCACTAAAAACATTGGTATATTAAATAACAGTGAGGTGAGGCAAAGTCTAGCTGGGACTTTGAGATCTGGTGGAGGATTGTTGGAATTATATGGGCATGGCCCATTAATAATCACAATAATTCCTAAAAAATCTCAAAGGCCTATTCATGAGTGGTGAGAGTGCAAATATTTAGTCCCACATTGCTAGTGGAGGTGGAGGGAGTCCATCTTATAAGGTTGGTTACTCTAGCATCTCTTGCAACTGTGTAGATGGGAGAAAGGAAGAACACACACGCGTGCTCGCTCGCCTCGCTGGACCGGGCCGGGGCATGGGCGTGGTCGATGGGCGCGGCCGCGCATCACCTGCGTGAATGGTCCGCTGAAATTCGGTCTCTTGCCTTGCGGGGACGCGGCTTTCTTTTGCACTTTCTTTTTGCGATGTTTTCCATATATTTAATTATAGAAATCTACGTATCAATATGGAAACTGACTCGGTTGCGGGATGCCCAACCCTAGTGGTTCCTCCCTATAAATATGTACGGGAACCACCGCAAATCATATCACGTAATCGCCTAGGGTTTCGCCTCTCGCTACTGTTGCGCCACCAAGACTTCTCCATCTCGATTGTCGGCGTGCACCGGCGAACAGGAGAGCAGGTCTCTGAAACCGTCATCCTCTGCGATCCTGCACCGGGAGAGGGCGAACAAGGTTTTTAGGAAGCGCTCTGCGTGACTGCTCGATCGCTTCCTCGTCTTCGTCAAGCTCGTCGCCATGGTTCGTCTTTCTCGTCGTCGAGTTGGTCTCATCTGTCATCGCCAACAACATGACGGTGCTGCATGTCATCGCCGTCTCCTCTACCCAGTCCAGAAGGAAACATATGTTCTCTCATCTCAAACCATGTCTTCCATATTAACTTTCGTGATCTGTTTATCTATGATGGATGTTGCTAGTATAGTAGATGATAAACTTTTGTCTGGCTTTATAGACTTGTCTAGATCTTGCGTAGACTTGTCTAGTTCATTATACAATCTATTAATCATGCTTATGATTTATTTCTGGATTAATATAAAACTAAAAATGCTAATTTATCCAACATAGTCATTGTTACATTGTGGCGAAAGGAGGAGGATAGGTCTGCGCTTTCTTTATCTTTAGCGATACTGTACTAAGGACTTGAATAGAGTGTTGCCAAAAGTGTCTTTCTAGTCAATCTAAAGAGATAGCCATGAGCTTGCACAACTGGTGAAACGAACAACATATACCATTGTATGGCAGTGGCAGGTTCTCATGGTCATGTTGTGCACTCGTACCGTCCTACGTGCAAAACGTTGTGGGCCTCGTGATTGGCTTGGATGATACATTTATTTATTGTGAACAAACCAGTTTAGTCAAGCTAACGGTGTAACCTTCCGGAGCAGTTGATCAATCGTAACGTAAACTATGCGATTATTACAATGTCGTTCTATGCTCGTTCACATCTTCGGGCTCTGGATCTCGGCGGCGTCGGCAAAGTTCACCGGCTTGTTGCCTGGAAAGCCTCGCCGATTGTGACCACCTTGGCCCAGGCCTGGTCCTCGGAGTGGATCATTGTCGCACCTTTGTACTTTGTAGTAGCCACCAGCTGAGCGCTGCTAGAACAACTCGAGAACGGACCCGCTTGTTATTTATTTTGATTGCTTGTTGTGCGCAGGAGAAAGGCCTTTACGGAGCTGGGACAATCAGGCCTTGAAGAATGAAGAAGAAGCATCGGCTAGCTTGTCCTGAACTCTTTCCTAACATGTGCAGACGACCTCTGTTTCTTGGTGTCTTTCTGTTCTTTGTTCTGTTTCTACGCGACCTCTACAAGGATGGATGAGGGGAGGACAATAAATGCCTCACAACCGGTGGCCAAGCATTGAAACGTCCACAAGATAGATGTATTTTCACAAGGCAGAGTTTACTCATGGGCATCATTCAATGTTGGTATTTCTTTTAGGACACTATTTAAAATCATATTTGCTAACATATACTTTAATCATCAAAATATTAGTTATCTTGTATGGAGAAGAAAAAGAAATTGCCAAATGACAATTTTACCCTTGAAATTGGGGAATTCGGAGCAACATGAAGTTGTTGCACGGGAATAGTGCACACTGGTAGTATCAGAGGAACTCCAATAGATGCTACAAAATTAAACTAAAAAGAGTTGGTAAGTGATGAATAATCTTGGTTGTACACACGGATAAATATCAAAGAATATCAACTACACTACATGAGAGTAGAGGTTTGCCGAGTAGCTACTTGTAGTTGGTGAAGGAATTTAAACAAGAATGATAGCACGCAGTCTAGCTGACTTGTTTATCCATGCATCCCTTTTGCTGTGCTCCTGCTCGGGGGTCAGCCCACGATACGGCACAAAACGAACTTCACCATGTCGAGCTGTCCCGAAAGTATGGCGGCGCAGTGTTGAAGCACGGAGGTGGTGGTGGTTAAGCTGGTATTGCTACGAGCTCTGATATTTGGACCCGAGGAGAGAGAAGAAGCGAGTGCAAAGAGGCGAGCTGATTTTATGGACGAATGAGAGGCCATGATAAGCTTTACACTTTCTTAATTGTCTCTGAAACTTTTATAAGGTTGCCATTAAAACTAGTATACTAACTAGCCAACTTGCCCGTGCATATGCATATACTCCCTCCATACTCATATTAGTGGACGTTTTGGACATCATTTAGAAAACCAAGAAGCATTTAATAAAGTGTTTGGAGTCTGCCCTTAATAAATACAGTCCCAGGTCCTCTTTATTCACATAAGTTTCCACGCCCGAGTGGATTCCTTCACTCATGCCAAGGCGTGGGGTTGCGGGTTCGATCCCTGGCGGCCGAGAATTTGCTGCAATTTTTGCATGGCGCTGTAGAGTCCGGACGTGAAGGCATGCACGGCGCGATTTTTTACGCGCTGGACTTGCTCACATGCTGCACTGGATTAAAAAATTAGCTTTTTAGCCGCGCGTTTGCTATTCACCTTCCAAAAATTGCTGCATGTCTGCTGGTTTGGTGCCGAAATTTTTCACATGCGCGCGTTTTGGTGCTGGCTTTTTTCCACTAGCATGCTATTGTTTTCACTTGCCTGCCCTATTGAAGCGCCACTACTCATTAGACCGAGAGCACCTCAGAATAGTAGAAGAGAAAGAGAGGATGGGAGAGTTTGATCCCGGTGCTTTCACAGGTTAGTTTAGCCCTTTCATTTGGTTTTCTTTTCATCTGAGTTTGTCTTCTCCGATTAGTAATTTTGCCTTTTGGTTTTCTTTTTTCATAGGCTTTGATTTGAACTTGGAGCCCCCTCAAGATTTTGAAGATGGCTTTGATCTTAACCTCGAACCAGAGAGAGAACCGGTCCATGGATTTGATCTAAACTTGCTCCCAGAAGATGAAGCGCCCATGAACTTGGAACCACAGAATGAACCCGTGCAAGGTTTGCACCCATGAACTTCTCTTCTTTTTTTTATTTCAGTTTTGTTCGCTGCCATGCCCACAAATTTCCTTTTTACCTATTAGGTCGTAGAAGGAGTAAAGAAACATCAGACGAAGTTAGGAAACAAATTTATCAAACTTTGTTGGCAAGAAGTAAGAATGGGGTTTTAGGGAAGCAAGTGATCAAACAAGTTGCACCTCAATTTGGTTTATCTATTCGTACTGTTCAAAAGATTTGGCATAGAGGAAAAAATGATCTAGCTCAAGGGAATGTGGTAAATGTAGCTAGTAGAAAGAGAGGACGTGTTGCACGAAAGGTAATACCCATTGACTTAGAACGATTACGTGACGTTCCTCTCTCTCAAAGTATGACTATTGAAGATGTGAGCAAGTGTCTAGGTGTTAGCAAGTCAAAGATCATGCAATACATGGGCAAAGGTCTCATTAGGAGGCATTACAACAAAATAAAACCGTTCCTAACCCCTGCAAACAAGAAGAGTAGGTTGCAATGGTGTCTTGACATGATTGATCCGGCTAGTACATCAAATGATCCCCACTTCAAAGATCTATTTGATCATGTATTCATCGATGAGAAGTGTTTTTTCTTGAGTCAAAAATCATCCAAGTACTACTTGTTGCCCGAGGAGGATGATCCACGTCGTACTAGCAAGTCTAAGAACTATATCCCACGTCTCATGTTTTTATGCATAACTGCTCGGCCAAGGTTTCATGATGGTGTTTGTATTTTTGATGGAAACTTTTTTCCCTCTTGTGACATATGAACCCGCTAAGAGGAACAGTGTTAATCGGCAAGCGGGAACAATTGAAATTAAACCTATCACTCACATCACAAGAGAAGTGATCCAGAAGTTCATGATTGAGAATGTTCTACTGGCTATCAAAGCAAAATGGCATAGAGAAGACATGGACAAGCCGATCTATATTGTGCAAGACAATGCACCATCTCATGTTCATGTGGATGATCCTGCATTTTGTGAGGCGGCTCAGCAAGGCGGTTGGGACATTAGGCTCAAATGTCAACCTTCAAATTCTCCTGATTTGAACATTCTTGATTTGGGTTTCTTTCGTACCATTCAAGCGATTCAATACAAGAAATCTGCTAAGAAAGTCGAAGAACTTGTACCAATTGTCGAAGAGGTAAAATCATAATGGTGTTATGTTTAACATCATTTTATTTTCAGCTCATACATATGCTAACATTTCTGTTTTCAAATCTGCAATAGGCATTCAATGAGTACTCTCCGGAGAAAGCTAATAAGATTTGGCTAACACTTCATTTAGTCATGAAGGAAACAATGAAGGTTGCAGGAGCTGATAGATACAAAATTCCACACATCAACAAAGATAGACTTGAGAGACTTCACCTACTTTCACTACATGTTGCTTGTGAGGCATCCATTGTTGATGAGGCAAAGACAACGCTTGCTGCAAATAATTAGAGAAAGAAGGTTACAAATAGGAATCTTAGTAGTATGGTTAGATTCATGAATGAGATGAAATGTAACCTTATGCATGTTTTTTCTTGTATTTCTTCAACCTTTGACTGAATTCATCAATCTTCCTCACTATATCTGGATCTTCTTCTTTTAATTTGTGCATCCATGGGCTCAACTCATCTATTCTTTGTTGGACATGATCTGGCAAAATTATCGTATCTCCGTCCATTTGCAGTTCATCTACATTGGGAATGTACAACTCGCAATCGAATTTGTCGAACCCGTCTATGATCCATGCTGACCCGTTGTACACGCTGTGGAGAAGTCGGCATCGAGAGCACCTACTTTGCTCTAGGCGAATGCGGCTGCACTCTTCAATCTCTTGCACACCATGGACTTGACCACATCGGTTGCAAACACCTTCTTCTTCGCTGCAGGAATCAGGGACGATGATGCCCTCGACCATGGCGGTGCCGTCGTCCTTCATCGGTGCGCCGCACAGGAGACCGGCATGCAGAAGGCCGCCGTGCAGGAGACCCGTGCGCAGAAGGCCGCCACGCTGGAGGCCGCCGTGCAGAAGGCCACCACGCCTGACGCAGCGTAGGAGGCCACCGTGCCCGATGCAGTGCAGGAGGCCACCGCGCCCGATGCCCCGCATGAGGCCGCCGCGATGCAAGACCCGAGCTGCAAGGCTGGACCATCGACTCGCAAGCTAGAGCGGAGCATCGATGGCGAGCATGCGAGAGTGGAGCGTGAGCCATCATGATTGAGAGGAGCCGAGTGGGCGAGCATGCAGGAGCGTAGCGGCATGTTCTTTTAATTCACGAGCACGTCGCATCGGTTAGCGAGGCCAGCTGATGTTTAATTGCTGTGAAAGTTGCTTCGGGAATGACTCAGTATGGACCATCGACTCAGTATGGAGGGCAAAATAGGAACGGGCAGCTGTGTGAACGCAGAACGCCCTCTAATGCGAAAATCACCTAATTCCTAGGACGCCCTTCTTTGTGAGTATGGAGGGAGTACTAACTAGCCAACTTGCCTGCGTTAATCTTTATATGCTTCAACCACAGGCTGAACTATAAATAGGAAATGAAAGCACTTTAGGATCTCGGTGGAAAGATCTTTTTCCACAACAAAAAGATGTAAGTAGTTCAGAAAATAGAGTCTTATGAGATACATGTGAGTAGGTACTCTACATATTATATATTTTTTTTTTGAATACGCAGGAGAGCTGCGTATCATTGTATTGATAGAGAGAAAACTGCCGGCCCCTTACAGTATGTCACCTCACTCCGGGCCGAGCCATGAGGGACGGGTTTTACATAGATGGTTGTTACTAAAAACTCACTCTGTTTTGAGACCTTGACCCAAAGCAAGGCGCCTTACGCCCTTTGCCCCTGCCATACACCACAAGTGATGTTCATTATCAAAATTCCTCAACAGGGTTTGGATGCAGGGTCTAGCGCCATCAAATACACAGGCATTACGATGCTTCCAAATGGTCCAAGCTCCCAAGCTGATCACTGTGTTCAGACCCTTCCTCATCTCTTTTGGCACTCTCTTGACTGCTCTTCTCCACTAGTTGGCCAAGGATACTTCATTCAGGGTAGGCACTTTGTGGAGAAGGTTGAGTTTAGAGAGGATGCTTGACCAAAATTCTCTTGCCAGGACGCATGTAGTCAGTAAGTGTTGCACTGTCTCCTACTCTTGATCACAGAGAGGAC
This sequence comes from Eleusine coracana subsp. coracana, assembly GCA_032690845.1. Classification (NCBI taxonomy): domain Eukaryota; kingdom Viridiplantae; phylum Streptophyta; class Magnoliopsida; order Poales; family Poaceae; genus Eleusine; species Eleusine coracana. The sequence continues at coordinate 7,659,517 of CM064430.1, forward strand.
ATTGTTCCAGGTGCGGGAGCCCTCTTCTTGCCAATCTGTCAGCCGTCCAGCATCTATTACGGATTGCTAGCCAAATGAAGATTTTGCATTTGGGAGGTGCCCAAGATTTCCATAGTTGTCACCAAGGCTCAAAGGTTGTGGCTCCATAGAAGTAAGCTCAGTAGGCTGATTTTGATGTATACTGTCCAGAAGCATCCAGCTGTTAGCTCTGTGGATCACTAGGAGTAGATCGAGTGGGTTCTACACTGTATAAACGAGTGTTTGTGAGTGGGCGTACCTCTTCATTGGTTCTCGTTGCCGACCTTGGTGCGGACGTCGAGGCAGAGATGACGGCGTCGTGGATCATGGTGGCTGGTGGTGCTTCCCATCGCTTTAGCGCCGCCCTTCTAGATCGGTCTATGGTTTGGAGGTGGGTTTACTGTAGCAGCAACAAACCTCGTGTTGTGTGACGTGGTCCCCACCTCCTCTTATAGGCGCTGCATGATAAGGGCCCACCAACCCTCATTGGGCTGGATGCCCCGATCAGGGCGTGGTTCAAGGGCCCGATGGATCAATCTAACATTCTCCCCCTTGATCTCATCTTTATCTTTTAACTTTATACTTTGAAACAATATTTTCCAAAGTACTCGTTCCATCACAGATTTGTATGTAGAGCGTGTATCATCGTCACGGTCAATTGCCGATGAAATCAACAGCTACAACACACTCCTCTGTTTTAAAACAGATTCTTTAACCTTGGGCCTCTTGTTGTCCGAAAAACATAGGCTATACCAATAAACCCATGTCGACTGTGTGTTCTCCAAACACACTGGGCGGTAAGCCTTTTATGAGCAAATCTGCTAATAATTGTCCATTACTTTTATACTTTAAGCATTCCAACATAATTCCGGACATTCTCCTCAACAACGTATAACTTGTGTCAATGTGTTTGGCACCATACTTGACTTGTTGTCACAGGAGTGAAATACTTAATGGTTATTGTTGTTATTAACCATTATCAATTCTAGGTACAGGTTTCCCACAGCCTCATATCATGCTAAGTCACATCTTTTCATCACATTGATGATAATTCTTTCCTAATTCGTATCTTTTCATCACATTAATGATAATTCTTTGAAGTTTTTCCACACAAAAACTTCATGTGTGAAAGTTAGCGACAATTGTGGATTTCGCTACACATTTCATGTGTTGTATCTTGCACTCACAACCTTTTGAGAGCACTTATACATATCTATCTTTGTACTCACAACCTTTTGAGAGTACCTGTTTCTTTTAGCATGAGGTTGATATCTTTAACTCCATTCCAGTGATCTATATCTGGATTGGACATTGCCAAAGCAACCCGGATACATAAAACTGCGTTAAGGTAATATGAAAGCTTCTAACAGCTGAAGCATATGGTACCATATTCATTTGATCCTTTTCATATTGTCTTTTGGAACACTAAAGTTCCCAGAACCATTACCCTTGACTATAAGAACAGGCGTATGTTTTCTTGTATGCATACTTTAGAGACTTCTCATCATGCATGTGTAATTTATATTACCCCTTCTCTTTATCTCGGTGAATCTCGTCTCATATAACAAGAGACATTCAATCAAGAACATTCTTTTGAACTTTAAGGACAAGAGCTTCTTCTTCTTCTGCATTGGATTGACATCACCACTAGCAAGTAGGATGTCATCCACATGATTAGGAAATGAGTTTCCCATTCTATATCTTTTGCATAAATGCAATTGTCCTCTTACTCTTTAAGAAAACCCAAAATTCTTATTAATCTAACAAAAACTTTAAACATCTCCTTTTAAAAAAATATCTTCAATCCATAAATGGATTTTCTATCAACGATGTCTAAAGTTCCTTTTTTCTTTCATAGCAAAACCTTTGATTGTGCCATGTAAATATATTTTCCTTGGATCCTCATTAAGGAGAATCGTCTTTGCATTTATCTGATATAGCTCAAGGTCATGATGTGCCGCTAATGCCATTATAACTCTGAAGAAAATATTACATGAGACATTAGAAAAACTCTCATAGTAACATTATTTCTTCTCTTTGTGTAAAGCCTTTTATCATATATTCCTTTCAGAGACACATTTAATTTTATAGACCCATAACGGCCTACTGTTTTGACTCAATTAGGATTTGTGTTCCCTTTGGAGTCACATTGGATATTGTGGACCCATGATAGTCTACGGTTTTGACTCCATTAGGAATATCTTCTAAATCCTAAACATCGTTAGGATCAATCAATTATATTTCATCTTTGCCATCATGGCATTATTCATTTCTTTGACCCTTAGGGTCCTCTGCTATTGGCACTTCTTTCATATGGGATTCTCTTTTATTTCCTAGAGGCAATTAATTCTATAATCTCTGTGTAACCAGAATTTTACTGCTCTTGAAACATTGAAGTGGATACATAGTCCTACTTCTCTTCATGTCTTACTCCCTCAAATTTTCTATCTCCTTCAAAGATGACGTATCTCTGAACTCTTTAATCTATATGGGTTTTCTCTGTTATAACTTTTCTTCTTTATGGCACTTTAAGCACCATATTAGTATTCCTTCGTTAAAAAACAGGAATACATCTATTTCTTTACTTTAGGGGTATCATTAATATGACCGCTGTACTCCCCAAATGATCACATTTTTCTTTGGTAGATCACTTTGGATGCACAATATGCATCACATTATCATCTTTATAGGAGAGTTTCATCATTCTTCTACAATTTTGAAAATATTCGAAACTCTTATGAATTGAGGAAACTTTGATTGTCTACTTCACTCACCCGATTACATCATGTGAAGTAAAGTTATATGTGAACTCATATGGGAGTACTTTTTCCTTATTACATTTTAAAAACTCAACAGAGTTCTTTTATCATTAATACTTCTGCAAGTTGTACTTGCACATCATTCTTATCTTTTGGTTCATCTTCTCTTTTGACTCATTAAGTGCTTAATGACTATCGCACATAAAGTGCCCGGTCAATACTCGGAAAGCATAAGAACTACTCCATACTTTCCATTGAGAGTGAGATACATTAAAAGCACATGAGTCAACATATCTTTCTCTCACCAAGCAGGATAAATCTTTTCTAAAACTTCTCCCGCTATACGGGATTTTCTTGACACAAACATTATGCCCTCTTTTCCCCACCATGCGGGTATTTTCCTAGACTTTGCCTTTCATACGAGTACAATCATAATTATCTCTTTCCCGTCATGCGGGTAATTCCCTTGAAGGGACATGAATACTTGTATTGGCTCATATTCAATCATCAAATTCAGAAATAAATCCAAATATTCTGTGACACATACATGCTTAATCCAACGTTGGTCAAATTAAACATGTATATGCCTTGTCATATCATAATCATTGAAATGATTATAAAATCTTGTTCATAGAGGGTACATGAAAAATAATATCTCAGGACTCTCAATGATACATCTGTTTCTTGAATTAATATCAAGAATTCTTTTCTTTTGAAGCCATTCTTTAGAGGGGGAATACTCCCTCACTCTATGATCTTTTTTTTTCATGGTCATCTTTCGGGTCACAAGTACCCAATCTTTTGCTTTCACGAGTGAAAGCATCAAAACCCCTTAGTTTGAGAAAATTAGACAATAATCAATAATAATGAGCATAAAATTAACCCTATGTTTGGTCTGATTAATGATAGGCACATTAAACTTTTAAAAACATTGTCTTGTATTCTAAATCACCGTTGGGAAAAAGTAGAATAAACATCATATTTATACATAAATTCTAAATCACTGTAGGAAAAAAAATGCATATAACTCATAAATAAAGTGATGACATATCTATTAAACAATTTTGCTATGAAAGCAACTTTATCAACAACTTTATTGCAGCGGAAGCATGAAAACATTCTCTAGTTAAAGAGCATCACTTTATCTTTTATCTATTCTCTGAAAATTGATCACATTGATGCAAAATTATCAGAGATTTAAACTTTCAAATGTAGCACTCATGAAATTATGATATTATTATCATCAACGTTGGTCAAAAAATAACAATACCATAATTATCTTTAGACACAATATCTTTCTGCCCCTCTAATTAAATTTTCTCTAATTTAATTAGAGGATAAAACTTTTCTGTGCAGCGGAAACTTTACAATATTCTATTCAGAAGCATCACTGTGTACTTTTCTATTCTCCTTACAAATTATCCCGTTGGTTCAAATTTGTATAGAAATGCAATAATTAATCTTTCACAGTGAAACATGAATAAAATACATGAAAATAATACTTCAAACATTATATGAACAATAGCAAAAATTACTCTTATTTACTCTCTAAAGAAACTATCTCGTTGGTTCAAAATTTCAACAGAGGTAAAAGCATTGAAATTCTATTTAATTTACATTTGACCAAAAAAAATCAAATTATAAACAATCTCTGCCACTGTTCTTTCTTTCACTTTCAGCCGAAAAGGAAAAAACAATCCGACCCATGGTTCTTCGGGCTCGACCTTTAGGCCTGTCTGTTGCTCAGCCTGCCAGAGCAAAATTGGTGGCCCAGTCTTGCGGCCTCTTGGCCCAGCAGCCAGCGCGGCCCATCAGCCGCATTCCCTAGGCCTTCCCGCACAGCGCGGCTAGCCCAGCAGCTCGATAGCCAAGCCGCCTAATCTGCCCAGCGCGGCGCCCGCCCTGCTCTCCCTCTTGGGCCGGCAGCCAGCGCAGCCCACCTCGGCCATCCCCCCACGTGTAGATTACGGCCCATCTTGGCCCAGCGCGGTAGCAGCTCTTGGCCGTCCATCCAAGATGGACGACTGTCTGTTGTTCTCGCGGGAACAACAATGAAAACCGGCTATTCTCCCCCAGAACCCTAGACATTTTCTTTTCCTCCCTCCCCGCTTCTCCTCCGCCTCAACCACGGTGACGCGGTAGGGTTGGCCGCCTCAACCCTAGACATTTTCTTTTCCTCCTCTCGCCTTGCACGATGTTGGCAGTGGAGGGTTCTTTCCCGCGGCGGCGGTGGTGGAGAGAGGCACCATCGGAGCGAGTGCCGCAGCCATTTCACCCCTTCCTCCTTTTCTTCTTTGCCCTCCCCCTCTTCCTTGTCTTCCAGAGAGATCCAGAGCGTCGGCAGCACCCATGGCGGCCAGAAGAGGAGGTGGCGGCGTCGTTGAGGTCCCCTTGTCGGAGCGCGCGTGACGGCTGCGGCCAGCGCGTGCCTCCGTCGAGCGGTTCTTGACAGCGCCCGTAAACCGAGTCCGCACCCGCGCGATGGCGGCAGCGACGGCTCGATCCTTTCTTCTCGCGCGGCGACAAGAGCGCCGACGACGGTTGGCGGCGACGGAGCATCACCGCCTCTTTTCTCTCTAGGGTAGGGTTAGGGTTTCCCCTCTTTACTTTTTTTACCAATCGAAATTGGTCTCTTTTTATTTCTTGATTTGTGGACGAATCCTTCTTCCCAACTCTGATCCACTCTCTAGATCCGGCTCTCGATACCATTGTTAGCTCTATGGATCACTAGGAGTAGATCGAGTGGGTTGTACACTGTATAAACGGGTCTCTATGAGTGGGCGTACCTCTTCTTTGGTTCTCGTTGCCGACCTTGGTGCCGGCGATGAGGCAAAGATGATGGCATCGGTGATGTTGGCGTTGTGGATCGTGGCGGCTGGTGGTGCTTCCCAGCGCTTCAGCGCCGCCCTTCTGCATCGGTCTATTGTTTGGAGGTGGGTTTACTGTAGCAGCAACAAACCTCGTGTTGCATGACGTGGTCCCCACCTCCTCTTATAGGCGCTGCACGACAGAGGCCCACCAACCCTCATTGGGCTGGACGCCCCCGATCAGGGCGTGGTTCAAGGGTCCAATGGGCAGTGGTGGAGATCAATCTAACACCAGCCTCCATATGTGGATATCCTCTTTTTGTGTTAGCAGGATTTCAGCAATCGAATCCCATAGTTGGAAGTATTCATACAAACCAACCAACGATAGGCCCCCTTGTATATAATCAGCCCAGTTGTTGTTTTGTAACCCTTCTGCTACTGATCGTGAGGACTGAATTCTTGCTGGGACCCTTTCCACCACATTTGGAGCAAAGTCAGACAGGGAACATTCCATGATCTACTTGTTAGTCCAAAAAAGAGTGCTGCCATTTCTTACATGGAACTCTAATGCAATGTTGAACAGGGCAATGGTATTTGGATGTACCTGAATATCGAGCCCGTGCCAAGCTTTATCATGATCTGTTTTTTTGGAACCACAGCCAGCGTATCTGCAATGCCCACCTAATGACTTCCATGTTCAGGATGCCAAGACCACCCAGATCAAGTGGTCGCTGAACTTTTTCCCATGCAACTAGGCAAGCTCCTACATTAACATTTTCACGGCCTGTCTACACATCATATAATTTTCATGTTGTCGATATAGTACAATCATAGACATCTTTACAATTGCAGAAAATTCAGTTCTTTCATCATATCAAAATTACAACAATGCAATTTTTGTGAAGTCAGTCTAATAATTAATTAGCCAAGTATAAAAGAATCAACAGTGGGTGTCACATATCCTAGCATTGTCAAGTACTTTTTGTAACATTAATCTGCACAATAATTATTTTGCATGTGTCAAAAGAGTAGATCAATTATAACTGTGCTTTGAAAGCATGGTATACTCATCTTTGCTTATAGGTCTTTGTAGCTCTTTCCAATCAGGCCAGCAATATTAATTCAAATAGCTGAAGGTTAGCAGTGCGAATGGCTTTAGCATACACCTAATGCTGTCACGTGATGAAACTAAATATTATAGCATATACCTAATGCTGTCGCAACCTGGTAAATCCCATAACAGCACTGTGATGATTTACAACAGATTGAATGATTTGGATGGAGGGAGGAGACAAACAGGAACAGGTTGGAGAGGGAGACACATGCACAGATCTAATTAGGTTGCTGGTTGTGGAGATTAAGGCTCAGATTTTTGCATAAGATTACATTGGGAGGGATCAAGCGCCAGATGTTTTGCTTATTTGAGAGAATCTAGAGTCTATTTTTCTTTTTTCTAGGCACCATGGTGTAAAGTTTATCTCTTTTTATTAATAAACTAGCGTGTTAGCCCGCGCAATTGTGTGGGTTTCATAAACATATTCCTAATCCTAAGTAGGTAAGTTAATATTCCATATTTTTCTATTCAAAGCAAATCACAGGTACCCACTACACAAATTATATCGCAAAGCACTTTTGTATGAAAAATATTTCACAGACATAGTGAAATGAGACAAATTAAACTCCATAATCGACTACAATACCATACTAAAAGAAGGTGGAAGAATAACCTATGAGAGGAATATTAGCTACGCTTCTTAATATTGTTTAGTGTTCTTAGTGGTACTCATGTGTCTTGCTTGTGTAATACATGAATCTACATCTAAATTTTTTTCTCTTCATCACAAAATGAGTAGTGGTGACTCTTCTGGTCTTCCATGCACAGTTTGACAATTTTACAACATTTTTGTTGTGCCATGTGTAGAAGCCATTCTTGAAACCAAAATCTTAACACTGCGTTTGGATGTAGATATTGAGCCCTGGAATTCGGAATTGGCATTGAAAAATCCGAATACCAGCTGTTTGGATGATATGGAATTTGGAATTGGAAATCAACCTCAATTCCAACAGGCATTTGTTCTGCTCTCCCTTGTTTGCCCTCAATACGGAGCCGGACCCTTCGGTATTCGCTGGAATTGTCACCTCCCCATCTCTCTCATACTCGTTGCGTGCCTCTGTCTCTATTCCCAACTCTGACGCCTCCTTCCCCAACTCCGGCGCCTCCTCCACAACTCCGACGCCTCCTCCCCAACTCCGGCCATCTCCTTCCCCAACTCCGGCTGCCTCGCGAGTCGCCTTCCCCAATACCACCCGCGACCTTGCCCATCCACCCCGCTTTGAGGTCTCTGTCCCCCCCCCCCCCCCACACACCCGGCTCACCCATCGGGTCAGAGCTTGGCGGCGATGGTTTAAAGCTTGGCGGCGGCGACTTTGAGTTTGGCGGCGACGACTTCAGGGCGGCGGCCCAAGAGCCTGTTGGCGACCATGCTTGAAGGAGAGGAGTCAGGCGAATCGAGCCGCCTTGATCCACTGGTGAGTCATTGACCTTCCTCCCATCCTTGTCTGTCTCCGCCAGTGGGCTCGGCGCTCTTCTTCCCCTGGTCCAACCTCTTCCTCCCTTCCGATTTCCAATTCTTCAGATTTTACAGCCAAACATCAAATGGAATTGATTTGTTCCGATTTCTATTTCCAACAAATTCCTTTGACAACCAAACAAAAACATTGAATTGGTGCTCAATTCTAATTCTACACGGATTTGATATTGGAAGTCAATTCAATTCCACCCTTCCAATTCCGATATCCAAACGGAGCCTAAGTCTATTTCTAATATCAATTGGCATAATTTTTTCATCAGCACAACCGTATTCACTATAACAAAAATATCTTTTAGACACAGTTATATTGCTACGTTTTTATAAACGTCTCTACATTAATAGCTAGAGACACTTTTCAATAGGATTTTAAGAACATATCAATATGATATAATTTTAGATACGCTTTAATGTCAAGAATATAATAAACAAGTTTTTGACACTCTTTCTGAAACATCACAAAGTGTTACGATTTTAGACACGCTTTGAACCGTTGGTAGCCACAGAAAAGACACATTTTGACATGTTTCTAAAGACATCAGAAATTTAGATACGCTTTAATCGTATCTAGCCATATCAAACATGCTTCTTGAGATGTTATAGAAAACATATAAAACATGAGATAATATTAGACACATTTTGATCATATCAATCCTCTCTAGAGACATTTTTGGCACGCTATATAAAATCCTACGAACACCAAAACACTAAGAAAATATGGGTATAAAAGAATGAATATCTCAATCTAATCAAGTTTCCTTGAAAGGTGAGCTGGTTAGATGAGCATGTAAAAAATAAGGAGGTCTCAGGTTCGACTCTTGCTAACTACATAAAAAAAATCAATCACTTAGAAGAGGTTCTAAAACAATAATATGCTAGTAACAACACAATAGAAATATATCAATAAATTGTGTCTAAACTTTTTAACACGTTACAAAATATGTCTACTCTAATACCTTTGTCATATAAACATATTTATGAAAACGTATCTATAAACATATGTATCATTTATAGCATCTCAAGCAACACATCTTGTTTGTTGGTAGACACATTTTCAAAAAGCATATCAACCAAGCTCTGACACAGTACGTGCGGAGACGTCTCAGACACAAATTATGAAAATGTATCTATATTTTGATAAAGATGGCATAGCATATCTAAACCCAAAATAAAACGTATCTATAGAGGGTGTTTTTTAGTAGTGATTACAAATAGTTGGATATAGTTGCTATTATTATTTTTATTTTGCATAATTGAGTTTGATTACAACATATTCTGCTAACAACATTCCAGATGATACATTTGGAGTTACTAACTTGAATTTTCTACAAATGCATTCATGTGGACACAGACACATTATAGTTGATCTTGCATATGGATTTATTTTAAGCTTCGACTTTACAAGGAATCATAGGATTCAATTTGCAAAAGTAAAAGGTCTGTTATTCTCATAAAGCTTTCTGTTATACAAAGAATTCTCATGTAGTTTTAAAAACTTCCGTCCATTAAATTAATTTTCACCATGGTCCATATCCAATTATATGATCCATATAAGGGAAGTCAACCATGAAGTTATTATAATATATCATAATGAAATGCACTGTTAGTCAGAAACAGGAAACTGAACGCTTTATTGAGTGTACCGGGATGCTACTTCTCTGCATAGAGATTCAAAGATATAAGACATTAACAGCTCTGGCAGCATCGCCTTCTCTTGCCGATTATCCTGCAAGGTATTATAGTACTATATTTTTATGTAGCAATGCTTCGTGAGTGAAACTAGTGTCTAACTGAAGATCCGGTGAGGTGACATGCCCGTCCCTCACCGGCAGCCGGGGGACGGACGGCTCAGGTGGACGGAGGTGATCCTCGCCGCCAACCACCATTGGCAGGTGATTCATGAGGAGGAAGAGAAGACGAGAAAAAGTGAGCAACAACGGCATGAGATCCTGGAAGTGGCTGCCACCTTCGTCAGTGCGGCATCAATAAAATCAAAGATTATCCAAGATGATTCCCTTTACGCGGATGCGATCGAGGCTGGATACTCAAAGGAAGAGCTGAAGGGGATCCTTCAACCAACAGCGCCAGAGGATTGCTGATTGGAAACATCATCATCCGCATCAATCCGACCCAGGTCTAAACCAAAACATCATCAGGGCCACTCACGAAACCACGAGTTTCCCCGATGTGGACACTCGGAGACTTCCTCCCGGGCGGATCATCCTCCGACAACATCAAGGCTGCTCCATCACTGGCGGCACAGGTTCAGTCGGACATTCATGATTCGGATTCATCGTGCTCACAAATTTTGATTTCTGATGGGCCGCTGCCTTGGCCCAACAAGACCAATCATCCGGCCCAAAAAAAGAAATCCTCAGTCCAACTAGATCAGCAGCTCCGGCATGGTAGCGGGGCGATCGACATTCTTTGCAACCGCCGTTTCCACAAACCCTCACGCCCTATCACATCCTACGCCGAGGTTGTGATGGCTGGCGGGTACGGTGCCGGAAAGGAGGTCGGAGGAGCGGGTCACCAGCGCAACCGCATCTCCCTGCACACCAACGGGGGACGCGATCGTGGTGACAGGGGTGGACGCGGGCCAATAGGTGGTCGAGGTAAAGGCATCGCCGGTCGAGCCTACATAGTTGGAGGCACGGGCCGTGGCCAAGCAGGGGGAGGCCGAGGTCACAGCCCGGCAGGAGGGCGAGGACCGGACACGACTTGACGGGCTCGTGGCGGGCGTGGCCATGGTGATGAGGAAGGGTAGGCTCCTATGGAGGACCAATATTCTGGCAAGAAGAGACCAACGGATAATGCTGGAGCGGCTGCAGAGATGGGCAAGAAACAGAAAGAAGATCTTTTCTGCGATGTTTGCGAAGAAGGGCATCTCACATCGGCATGCCCCATCTATCTCGGGCCTAAATCGACTGCAATATTTTGTGGTTTCGCAGGCGACTTAGGGTTCTTCTAGATCCCGGTCGTTGGACCTACTGGTAAGGCCCCGATGAAGGAAAATGCTACAGCTCATATCACCATAAAGCAAGGCGACATTTTGGTAGAGATGATTAAGTCTGAAGTAGAAAGGTTAATTTCGATCAAGGGGACTTGCATGGTTCAGAATCATGGCAACGGTTTTCTTGTACCGTTCCCAAGCAGGGTGGAATTGCAGAGAATGGTGGCGATGAAGTTTGTTCACACTGTTGATGGGGAGGGAATTCTGATTTTTGAGGAATGGAATAACAAGATTGAGCCACGCCGATACTTGGAGAAGGCGTGGGTGAATGTCTATGGGGTTCCATATGAAATCCGGTCTTACCTTCCTCTCTGGGTTGTAGGTACTATTTTGGGGCCTATACTCAAAGTAAACATGAAGTACATAAGGAAGATGGGGGTGGTAAGAATTCTTGTGGGGGTCATGGATGTGGAGAACATTCCCGATTCTACGGATATTGTTGTAGGTGAGGGCATCTATGATATCTTCTTCAAAGTGGATAAAATCTGCAAGGATGGTAATTGGATAGACTACAAGAAGGGAAGGGACAACATGGAGGATGATGATTTATTGGATGACATTGATGCTGCTAATGAGATGGATGATAAGCCTTCTGCGAGTGATGCTGATATGTCAACTGATCCAAAGGACACCAGTGATGCTCCAACTGCTCCTGATGAGCAAAACCAAATGATGGATGAAGCCATGCTGTTTTCGAACTCATAGAAGAGATAGCAGCCAAGGTGACTGCCGAAGGTAACATGGATGGTACCTCCGTTGATATCCCTACCAAAGAAGGAGATGGGGGTGTGCCAACCATTGTGGTGCAGGACATTGTCGATGAGCAGGAGGCACCGTTGGAACTACCCACAGAGGAGGCCTACTTGATGAAGGAGGGAGTTGGGAGGACGGCCTCTTCACCAGGGCAGGTGCAAGTCTACGATGATTCTGATTCGCAATCTCCTAGCCTGGAACTGACCCTGCGGTCAATGAGGCGGATGATGGGTCTCACACTCCGAATGCCCTTGAGAACTTGGCAGATGCTGAAAGGACTGACTCTGGGCATTATCCGGACCCATCCCGGGTCGCCGACTCAGGTTCCAATTCCGCTGCGAATTCTCTGTTCCTGGTGGACTCATAGGCCAGTGAGGTGCTGGACCTAGGAGGGCTTCTTGATGGCCTTCTTGGCTGTCATGACAACCCTTCGCCCCCATGCGTCAGTGTACACCACCGCGCGGCTTCCCTCCCAATACTCCCGATCTTCATGGAGGATGTGTCGACAAAGGATAACATCCCGACAGGAGCAGTTTTACTATGCATATTACCTCCAGTAAGGTAATGCCTAGCAGTAATAATATAATTTACTCATATATTTATTTAATTACCCATATTACCATTAGGAGTATAGGGGTAATTTCATAACATCTTCACTCCATCCGCGCAGTGCGTTCTCATTCATCTGCTCATGGGCCCGATTGAAGTCGCCGGCATTTTATCTTTCCAGTAATACCCCAGTAAAATCATTACTCCTTCAAATTACTGTCAGTAATAGTGATGGCATGAAAAGTAATCTTAACCGTTGGATTATAATTACTACCAGTAATTACTGCATTACCTCCAGTAATTACTGGAGGTAATCTGCATAGTAAAACTACTCCCCGAGAGACTCAAATGGGCTACCTAACTTTGATTTCCATGCTATACCTCGGCGTGTCCTGCAGGATATTTGCAAGAAGAATGGCGTGCGCGCGAATGCCTCCAATTAAAATGATGGCTGACTCTCTTCTGTGCCTTGTGCACACGAAGGGGGAGGTTTTGTCCCAATTAATGGAGGCGATGGGCAGGGAGCATTCTCTACCAATGGTGCATGGGACAGTGGTGACCAATCACCACGGTCTGAGAAAAAAAGGGACGAAGACATGATGCTCAAGGCACAGAAGCTCGCAGCTAAGCGCAACATGGATGAAGGTGATTTTTAGGGCAAACTACTGGAATCGTCTCTGGAGAGTCTTGCTGAAGGACTCGTACAGGGAGTCCATTGTGCAGGCTTGCCTCTTGTTGGAGGTGGTTGCCAAGGAAGTTTTTGCCTCCAATTGATGGCCATTGCAGCATAGGCTGAGATGATAGTCTTTGTCTTTCATTCTTTTGTATTGTTGTATGCAAAATGCCGTAATAATGGGTCACATGTTGGCTGTATGCAAACCTTGTAAAAGGCTGGAACCTTTTTCCATTATCAAAAAAAAATATTTTTTATGTAGCAGGATCTTACCTCTCGGAACAGGGATTCAAATATATAGGACATTAAAAAAAATCTAATAGCTCTTTTGCCGATTGTGCTGCAAGTTGTTGTAGTGTTCACTATTCTTCATCGGCCCTCCATAGTTATCCTAGTAACTTATGTAGATTGAGTACGAATGTTTCCAGACTAAGTGGCAATTTAATGATTCTGTCAGCTTCACCTGCTTGTCTTTCATGTCATAGAAATATTCAGTTAATAGACGGTCTGGTCTAAAGCTAAAATAACATAAAAATAATGAAGACTGCAACGACTAAGTTCAAGAATGAATAAAGTTTCTGCCATGTGTGAACGCAGACATCAAACAGAACATGTTTGATATTGCTCTGTGTCGATGTTGATCCGGACTTCAACCTCATGGCAAATGATAAATATTCCCAACATATGCATCGTACCTCTTCTCAGGGCACCTTGTACAGCTTGATCATCAGCAATTTGTACATCCAGATCATCGGCAAAACTGTACCCTGGCTTTTGTCAAACCCAAGAAGGTTCAAGCGGTTAATGTCTTCTGCAAGGAAGAAGAGCAGGACGCCATGTTCCCAGTCCCGGGAGGATCGGGTGCACATTAGAGCAGGTCACGCAGGATGATCTTTTGAAGCCGGTAATCAGCATCATCAGCGAACAAGATTAACCTTGTCTAGGCAATCATGGAGCATATGACCGTAGGATATTCAAGAGCACAGATACGACATAGGAAGGCCACCATCACATGGTGATGATTGTGGCGGCAAAGGCGACAAGCAGGTATAAGAAGACGGCATCAGATCAAGAGCAGGCTGTAGCCGCTCGGTCAGGAAGATACGTGAGATTGGATTCTTGGGAATATGTGGATTAAGGGTCAGATCTCTCGAGCAGGCTGCCGCAGCTCGGTCAGGAAGATACGTGACATGCTGGATTCATGGCAATAGGTGGATTAAGGGACAGATCTCATGGTGGGGTTATGTGAGGATGTAATCAACATTTGGATATTTTGCTTTTTTATATATAATTTCTAACTTATTTCTCTTTTTTTTAGACACCCAGGTGAAAAGTTCATCTTCTTTTATTAATAAATAGATGGATGGATTTGTATTCCCCGCTCGCGCTCCTCACTATATGAAAGGAACAACATCATCGAGGTCATTGATCACAAAAGAAAATGATGACTTGGGTATTGAAACGTAAAGCCCACACACAACTCGTGTTGAAAGACAGTAGTACTGGTTCTTTAATTTATGACTTGGCTATGCTGTACAGTGTTTGTCCGATACAAATTGGCAGTTTTATGCTAAATCATCATTATAAGCTCTCCTGTTCACGTCAGCGTTCCGGTGGGTGATATGGGCTCAGCTCCCTGTAGACCATCCCTTGCATAGCTCGTTGTTAGAAACAGATGGAAAATGTGACGTATAAAACATCCATTTTGTGCTTCATTCTTTATCAGAAGGAAAGAAATTTCACAATACAATCCTTTGTCACATGATTTTGTACTAATTTATGTATTTTGCTTAAAATAGCTTCTGGACCTGTTGTTTGTCCGTCCGTGCAATTCAAAATAATCAGCTGAAAGATTTTGCACAGATATATGTACCAATATAATCTATTACTAGCAAAGTGCCCGTGCGTTGCTACGGGTTTAAAAAAACAAAATACTTTTTATGATTTATAAACATAAATTATATTTATATTATTGTTGATATTTTTTACATGAAAAATCATATTTTTTATCGGTACTTCTCATATAATTGTTGATATTTTTTATATGAAAAATCATATTTATATTATTATTAATGGTTCTTAGTGTACCATTTTATATGTCATAAGTAATAATTTTTCTACTATTTTTTACCGTATTGTTATCATAAATATATTTTTTACCTCTAATGTTATCGATTTTCACATGTAGTATCGTTTCAGTGTTATGTTGCAAAATTAAGTGAAATGACATTAAAAAAATTCTCAAGTATGAGAAGTACCGATATGAAGCCCAATTCGTCATGCAAAAAGGGATTCTCACAAGCTCATGATATCTACAAGATACCACTGGATCTATATAAAGGCTAACATGCAAGACCAAGGTCCTGACCCAATACCTAAAAATTTCAAGAAATTTTATCCAATAGGAAAAATCAATTCACGTATAATAGAAATAACACTGCATTACGACGTGATGTTTGACTTGAAAACATGCTCTAATAAGTAAAGTTAAAAAACAAAAGTTGTAGATCTCATCGAGATCTTTTCGGAACATATGTGGATCATATTATTTGGAGTCTGGAGGTAGGGGATATGGGCCCCGCACAGAGACCTGCACAGAGGCGTCCGAATCTAAACAAATATTTTTGCATCATAAATTTGTAAACCAAAACTGCGGAATCTTGACTTCCATGGAATATCAAAGTTGTAGAACTTTTTGAGGACTACGAGATAGAGTCCGAGTTTGCCTCATTTGATCTCTGGATGAGAGATTTATGATTTTTTAAATTTGGTGCTTGATGAAAGGTACAAAACCGATTTGGATTCAATCTCTAACTTTATGGGCGTATGGTAGATTTGAACATGTTCACCTAAATTAATAGATTATAGAGATTCCTTTTTTTATTTATCATCAATACATGCATCATTCCAAGTTGAACATAGAAGAAGAAGAGGAGTTTCTCTGTTCTAAACACTATTTTTCCTATCCTTTCCTCCACAGCATTTTTTCTATGACTTTGCATTATTCTATTGGTTAGTTTCTCTTAGAGTATATTTGCTAGGCTAGATATTATGTATTATAAACTATCATATGTCTCAGTAGATGTCTTGTCCCTCAAGTCTTATACTCTCGTATATACCGGTCAAGAGGCTCATCTATTTATTAATAAAGAAGATGACCTTTTCATCTTGGTGGCTATTAAAAAAGAAAAATAGGCAAGAAATTCTCACAAAAAAGCAAAACATCCGACCCTTAATCTTTTCATCAAACAAACTTAGAATGAAATCCAACCATTCAGATCCTTCCTCACGTGATGGTGTTGTTACCTGCAAAATTAGAAAGACTAGTGTTGACGCTGAAAAGCACCGCTACATGAGCACGTCCTTGTGCAGATGGCAGAAACAGAACTCGTTGCTGAATCTGCCAAAATCGGTGCCTCCGGTTTTTTAAATCGGTGCCTCCGGTTTCATTAGAGTTCCGACGAAAACCAACGAACGCTCGCCTGGGAAGGACCCTGTCAGGGCAAGCGCACTCTTGGGTTGTCCTAACGTCGGCAGGCCAGTTAGGATGCTTTCGAACGCCATAGAGACGAAGAAGAACATCAATTAGGGTTGGAAAAGTAATAGGAGAGATAAAAAGGTAAAAGAGATAAAAAGATAAAGAAAGTAAGTTTTGATCAATTGGGTGATGCCTCAATCGGCCGTGGCCCTTTGTTTATATAGGGTGGAAAGGTCAAATCCCGTTAGGAGTTGAAACTCTTAAAATGTCCTTGCAGAACACGAAATTGTAACTCGGATCGCCAAAAGCGGTCCCACCAGTTTTCAAAACCGGTCTATCCGGTTTCCTACTAGTGCAAATCAGTAAAAAATGGTACCACCGATTTACAAAACTGGTAGGTCCGGTTTTACAGCCAGTGAGCATCTTCTAAATGCCATAACTTCTTTATCTGGACTCCAAATTAGGCGTTCCATATATCCATTTTGATCGTCTTGACGAGGGCTTCATCATGGAAATATCAAATCTTCAAGTTGGCTCTTCCTTCATGGACTTTTAAACTCTCCTTTGTTTCATTAGGAAAAATCACCAAAATACCTAGAAAATACTTTCACATCCTGCAAAACTCATCTAAATACCGAAACTATAAAATAACAATTGTTAGCATCAGTTTAGATAATTTTTGCCATATCAAGCCTATCAAAACCGGTTGCTACGGTTTGGTAAACCGGATGGACCGATTTTCCCAGAATATTAAGTTTGGTCGTCAACACATGCCCCCTTGTTTTTTGGTAAAGCTTGTGTGCCAAAAAATATTTCTATAGACCAAAATTACCTAAAAATAATAATGAACAACGCATCGGCTATACATGACTAATGCAACCCCTCATGAACCTAAAAATATAGCCGAAATAGTACTCTCATAAATATAGCAACATAATAGTAGACACTAACTAGATATTTCAACTTATACTAAATCAATGTTCAATTAATGATAAAAATCTTGTTATGGCCCTAATGGCCGATCATGCATATTTCTATTTGTCATAGCCCAACAAGAATATTGATAGTGATAGTAGGGCAACCAAGAATTAAACACAAACCATGGATTATAATTAACTAAATATGCAGTCCATGGTATGTGCATTGATGGATAATATGATGAAAACCAATTAGATGAATACAAATTATCTAGATGTACCTTTGGTCTCGTCGGTGAAGGACTCCTCCTTTGAATCTTTTTAGCCTCACTGAGTTTATTACTTTTTTGTTTTTCCTTGGCCTCCTTCGTGTATTTAGCCAGCAGCTTGTCAAAGGTTGGCTTGGTCCTCACCATCTTCTTTTTCTTCTTGCCACCATCTTGCCCCCAAGCCGAACATGGTTTTTGTTCAACCTTTTCTTCTACAATTTGCTTGGGACAAGCTTGATCAACAACGTTAGCCGATACATTGGTTTTCAGCTTTTTCTCATCTACTTGCAAGTCTGAATTCTTCACTAAATTCCAATCCTTCTTGACACGCTAGACTTGTTTGATCACCTGTTTTCTAATTTTATCTATAGACCAATTCTTTTGCTTAAAACAGTCATTGTTAACAAGTGATGACCTATTGTTTGATAGACCTCTATAAGGGACTAAATCTGAATAAAAATACATTGATAAAGTATGAGAACTATCTGATTGCCCTTTGGAATTATAAGGTGTCATACTTTATAGGCCAACTAGCATATTCCTTACTATTGGGATTTTGGGACTTGGTCTGAAACTTTTGAGGCTTCGGCTTTCTAATCTTATGCTTGTCAGGGTGTTTTGGCTTATTAACCTTCCAGACACCAACCTCATGATTTTTAGGCTTAACCATCTTTTTCTTTTTTTGCACAAAACCGGAGCATCCGGTTTGGCAAACCGAAGCATTCGGTTTTCCCTGGTCAATAGGTTGAACCAAATTTTTGGACTTGTTTGCTTGCCCCCCTAGTGCAGAGGTGGTTGGTGTGATTTCTATGCTTTTCCTAGATTCGGCTTGAGATAGCCGAATTTGATTTTCTTTTACTTCACCAACGACATTAGTAGTCGGCTCATCTTTGCGAGGAATGGAAACTAAATTTGCCTCAATATGAGTACTAGTCGGCTTTTTAACAACCGACTCTTGACTAATAGGAATTGGATCTATAATATTTTTTCTATTAAGTAAGTTATCCACAAATGTAAGCAAACCACTTATAAAATTAGCTGTGAACTTACTATGCTTTGGTAGATCATGCATCCTCAACTCGTTGATGACAGATACCTTTATCATGATGACACCTTGTTCCGTTACATGATAGCAATCAGGAAACATCACTTTGCTAATGCCCTTGCGTAAATCTTCAGGTAATCCTTGAAGTGCCATCATATTACTAGGGTTTGCTGAATCAGTCATGATGACCAGATTCTTCTTCCCCAGTAGAGTCAGCAAACAGTATGTTGATGCCGAAAAGCGCTGCTACACGAGCACATCCTTGTGCAGATGGCAGAAATAGAACTCGCTGCTGAATCTGCCAAAACCGATGCCTCCGATTTCATCGGAGTTCCCACGAAAACCAACGAACGCTCGCCCGGGAGGGACCCCGTCAGGGCAAGCGCAATCTTGGGTTGTCCTAATGTCGACAGACCAGTTAGGATGCCTTCGAACGCCGTAGAGACGAAGAAGAACACCAATTGGAGTTGGAAAAGTAATGAGAGAGATAAAAAGATAAAGAAAATAATTTTTGATCGATTGGGTGATGCCTCAATAGGTCGTGGCCCTTTGTTTATATAGGGTGGGAAGGTCTAATCTCGTTAGGAGTCGAAACTCTTAAAATTTCCTTGCAGAGTTACATTTGCTGTTTTCTGCAATCCAATTATATAAACTTTGGTCATCAATATATAATTCTCTCTATATAGAGTTAAGCATTAATTTAAACTTGAGATTGGTAGATTTATCAAAGTAGTCAAAAATGTACATTGATGCTATTCTAGAAGAAGACGTTAGTCAAGTTTTATGCTTCTTAAGCATGCCACTATTTAAAATATCACACTTCTAAACCAATTTAAAGTTAAAGGATAATATCAAAAAAATATAGTGGGTCAGTTAGTCTTATAAATTCAAAATATAATCAGTATTCGGAGGTCTGTATAATGAAGTTAAACTAAGTGGCACCGTCCTATTGGCTTGACCCTAGAAATAAAAAACTCATATCTAAAATATACGCAACCAATGAAAGAAAATATATTGGATGTCACTGCTTCTTTATGAATTAGTATTATGAATATATTTTTTGCATTAAAATATATGAACAATGCATATTGTGGCATAGCATACCGTAAAACAATTGAAATCAAAATTTATAAATATTTTATTTGACATAGATATATTTTAATAATATGCAAAAGTCATAGGCCTAGCCCATATGTTTGCACGGGCAAATTTGCTAGTTGTAATAAAACTTATCATATTATTTCCCATCTATTCTCTCTCACATGATATAGGGCCAAACCGATTTTGCTGCCCACCCTCCTCTACCCTAGCCGTCGTTCGCTTCTGCTCGCGCACCCCCGGGGAGATTAATCTACATGATCTCCGCCGGGGGCAGCGCCCTTCTTTTGCTGTCGATCATTGATCTGGCTGGCTCACTTCGTTTGAGTTAAGCAAAGCAGATAAACTTCTTCTCGGCGTTTTCTACTAGACGGGATTCTCCCGTTGGGTAGACTGCAGCGTCGTGCATCTTATTGCCGATCCATCCCACGAGCCGATCTAAACCGGTGGTTCTGTGCACTCCGCGCAGCAGCTCGTGCAGGGGCAACCGCGCTACAGGCATCGTGTTGGGCGGGTCAATCCGGGCGCCCATGATGGGCGGCGTACAGAGTTGCATGCGCCCCGTGGCCAATCTTCTCTCCGTCTTTGATTTCTTTTCTTCTCAGCACTGCAACTAGATTAGAAAAAGGATAAGCTAAAGGAAGGCTAGGTCTAGGTGCACATGGTGTTGTACATGAAGAATCATCTCGCTGTTGCTGCTATTTTTTTATTCGATCCCTGATCGAGATTGCATTGCCCATAGCCGTTGACATCGCGAGCCTTTTCCCCGACACCGGCTTGGACTATTTCGACCTTCGCTTCATCATCGACACATATGGTGCAGCCGGTCATTAAACATATAAGGAACGCCTTCATACGTCGCCGTACCGTACATCATCGAGCCGGCTTCGCATCGCTACCGTTCGGTACATCCTCGACATCGCCGCCACCACGTCCAACCTGTGCGGCATCGTCGTGCTTCTATGCGCACCATCAGTCTGATCAGCCAACCACGCGTGCAACATCGTTGAGACTGCATACCTCGCCTTCGAGCTTCGGGCTGCCGCTGCATCGCCTCCTCGGGTCGCAGCGCCGCCGCCGTGGTCGCCATAGACTAGAGAAGTGTCTTTCGAGACATGACTCGGGTCTATTGTGGCGCTCGCTGCTGCATCATGATTATTGTCTTTGCGCACCGACTCGATCATTCGCGCACATAATCTTCATCAAGCAGATGGTTCTTCCTATCCGGGTCGCCACTCTTGGCTGCTGGTTCTGCCACGTCTACGATTTCATCTTCATCAACCACAACCACACCACTAGAGTAGCAGTCTCAACCTCGACTCCTCTTCATCTACTCCGACAACTACGGGTTGCACCGACACTCTTCTTCCTCGCCGCTCTGTACCGCGACCGTCGTGTAGGCCTTTTCTGCTGATCTCCTCCAACAGTGGCACATGCTCATGATGGTTGCTACTTACGTACGCTCGGTATTCGGCAACATCGGTGCGTGCCTTCGTCCAAGATGTGTTCTCGGGCCTGGCAAACCTGAGGAACGCCCTGTCCATGGTGGCTTGACTACATCGACATCGGCATCGACCTTCTACCTCACATTGCCTTGACTATGTCTTCGTCTTCATCTAACCCTCCTACCTTGGCATCTTCTTGCGCCCGTCGGCTTCATGTGCGACTTCCTCGACATTGGCTACATCGACCACGACTATCTCAAGCACAACTTCCTCGACCATGGCTATTCGCCCTCGCTCCCGGCTTCCTCGACATTGGCGCAAAGGGCTATCATCCGCATGTGCTACTTGACGTTTTTTTCTCCAGTCGTAGCATCCGCACCTTGACGCTTCAACTGTGGGGGGATGTTAGTCCGTCGGCTTCTTCAGTCTCACTGTCTGTGGTGTTCCTGCTATGACTGCGGGGGGATGGTAGAATATATTTAGTAGGCTAGATATTATATGTTGTAGACTGCTATATATCTCGGGAGATGTATTGTCCCCCAAGTCTTGTACTCGCATATATATCAGCCGAGAGGCTCATTGCAATAAAACTCATCATATTATTCCCTTTCTATTCTCTCTCTCAGACCTTCCACGATGGTACAGTTCCACCGATGCCCAAAAGCACATTTTTGGTTTAGAGCATTGATCTTGTCATTGTGTGTGTCGGTTCCTAAATCCAGCTAGTTTACAAAAAGAGAGCGGAGAAAGTAATTGCTTCGATACTGACTGACTAAAGAATATTTCTTTTCTACGATGACACAGTTGGTGCTCCTGTTTGAGAGAGAGAGAGAGAGATCAGTGAAAACCAAAGCAGGAAGACAACCCATATTTCTTTTTCAGTTTGCTGTTCCCGCCATGCAATATGAGAGAACAATGTCCATTTATATGCAGTGGGGCTCAATTTCTCTGGGCATCGTTATCCATTGTGGAAGGCCTTTATAGTTCTCGAAGAGTTAGTTTTTTATATATGGAGACAAGACAATTTCCATTCTTCAATATTTAAGTTAGATTGGACGTGTGAAATGGTGCTTGATATTTCCTATTTAACATTTTCAGGAGACATTTTGATCAACTGGTCTGATTGATGCATCATAATTGTTGAACTTGTTGGAATTATATGGGCTTGGCCCATTAATAATAACAATAATTCCAGAAAATCTCAAAGGCCCATTCATAAGTGATGGGAGTGCAAAGGTTTAGTCTCACATTGCTAGTGGAGGTAGAGGGAGTCTAACTTATAAGGTTGGTTGCTCTAGCATCTCTTGCAAGTGTGTGGATGGGAGAAGGAAGAAGACACGTGCGCGCTCGCTCGCTCGCCTCGCCTCGCGGGACGTGGGCGATGGGCTTGCATCACCTGCGTGAATGGTCCGCTGAAATTCAGTCCCTTGCCTTGCGGGGGCGCGGCTTCCTTTTGCACTTTCTTTCTGTTGCATATTCCATATATTTAATTATGGAAACCGATATATTAATATGGTAACCAACTCGGTTGCGGGACGCCCAACCCTAGCGGTTCCTCCCTATAGATACGTATGGGTACCACCGCAAATCAAATCATGTAATTGCCTAGGGTTTTGCCTCTCACTACTGTTGCACCGCCAAGTCTTCTCCATCTCGATTATTGGCGTGCACTGGTGAACGGGAGAGCAGGTCTCCGGAACTGTCGTCCTCTGTGATCCTGCACCGGGAGAGGACGAATAAGGTTTTTGGGAAGCGCTCTACACAACTGCTCGATCGTTAACTCGTCTTTGTCAAGCTCGTCGCCACGGCTCATCTTCCTCGTCGTTAAGTCGATCTCAGCCGTCATCGCCAACAATATGACGGTGCTGCACGTCGTCGCCGCCTTCTCTACCCAGTCCAGAAGGAAACGTACGTACTCTCATTTCAAACCATATCTTTCATACTAGCTTTTGTAGCCTGTTTGTCTATAATGGATGTTGCTAGTATGGTAGATGTTGTGCTTTTGTCTGGCTTTATAGACCTGTCTAGATCTTACGTAGACTTGTCTAGTTCATTATGCAATCTGTTAATCATACTTATGATTTATTTCTGGATTAATATAAAATTAAAATTGCTAATTTATCCAACAATCCAAAAACCTTATTGTAGGCACTTTAGTTTTATCGCTGGATTTGTCGATGCACTGAGGCCAGAGAAATTCACTGGCGTGCACTTCAAAAGATGGCAAGTCAAAGTCACTCTGTGGCTTACTACCATGAATGTGTTCTAGGTGTCCACTGGCAAACCTGAAGGTGGTCTCACTACAGATCAGGAAAAGTCCTACAGTGAAGCCAACACAATATTCTTGGGCCCTATTATTGGAGTTTTGGTAGATCGTCTTCAGGACGTCTACATCCATCATACAGTCGCTAAGGATATGTGGAATGCTCTGATCGCTGACTATGGTGGTTTAGATGCTGGCGTTGAACTGTATGTCATTGAGCAGTACCATGATTTTAAGATGGTAGATGGAAAATCTGTCGTCGCACAGGCTCATGAGATACAATGCATAGTGAAGGAACTCGAATTCCTTAAGATCGTCGTACCTGAGAAGCTTGTGGCTGGGGGCATTATTGCCAAATTCCTCCAACTTGAAGAGATTTTGCCACTACTCTTAAACACAAGAGGACGAATATATCTGTCTCAGATTTGATCGCATTTCTTGATCTTGAGGAGAAAGCTCGTGAGAAGGATGGACGTTCTAAAGTCAATGAGGGAATTCTATTGCCAATATGGTGCATCAACCACAATAGTCTCATGTGAGTGGTGGTAAGGACAAGGGCAAGAACAATAAGCCTAAGCAGACCACTACCTTGAAGAAGAAGAACAAGGAGAAGGGAGCATGCTTTATTTGTGGTTCTAATGAGCATTAGGCAAAGAAGTGTCCAGAACGCAAAAGAAGGAAGCCTCCATAGCAGAAGTCTGCGAACATGGTGACCAGTGCTGGAGAAAATAGTGGGTATGGTAATTTACCATATGTTTTTTCTGTATTTCAATCTACTTGTTGGTGGCTTGATACTAGTGTTAATGTTCATGTTTGTGCTGATGCCTCTTTCTTTACTTCTTATTAGGTCGCGCGGGATTCCTCCGTCCTAAGAGAGAATGGGTCACATGCTTCTGTTCATGGTGTTGGTACGGTCGAGCTGAAGTTCACTTCGGAGAAGATTGTCCAATTGAAGAACGTACATCATGTCCCTTGTATCAAGAAGAATCTCGTTAGTGGCTCCCTTTTGTGTAGGGATGGTTTTAAGGTAGTGCTAGAGTCGAATAAAGTTGTCCTATCTAAGAGTGGACAATTTATTGGTAAAGGCTATGAGTGCGGAGGCTTGTTCCGCTTTTCCCTTTTAGATTATTGCAATAAGTCTGTGAACTATATTTATGATGGTGTTAATGAGAGTGATGCTAGTGTTTGGCATTCATGTTTATGTCATCTAAATTTTGGTTCTATGTCTCGACTGTCCAGCTTTAATTTAATTCCGATTTTTTTCATTGTCTAAGGTTCTAAGTGCTCAAGTTGTGTGCAATCTAAACAACCTCGAAAGCCTCACAAGGCTACAGAGGAGAGACACTTGGCACCACTATAACTTATCCATTCAGATCTTTGTGAAATGAATGGTATATTGACTGAGGGTGGAAAAAGATATTTCATAACTTTGATTGATGATGCGACTAGATATTGTAATGTTTATTTGTTAAAAACAAAAGATGAGGCTCTAAAGTACTTTAAATTTTATATGGCTGAATTTGAAACTCAACTAGAAAAAAAAAGATCAAAAGAATTAGGTCCGATCGTGGTGGCGAGTATTTCTTAAATGAGTTTGACTTATTCCGTGCGGAATATGGTTTGATACATGAGAGGACGCCTCCCTATTCGCCCCAATCAAATGGGGTTGCCAAAAGAAAGAATCGCACCTTGACTGACTTGGTTAATTCCATGTTAGACACGACTGGATTATCTAAGGCATGGTGAGGGGAGGCTTTATTGACATCATGTCATATCCTAAATAGAGTTCCCATGAAGAATAAGGAGAAGACACATATAAGGAATGGATTGATAGAAATTCATCGCTCTCTTACTTACGCACATGGGGTTGTTTGGACAAAGTTAATGTGCCAATTAACAAGAAGTGTAAGTTGAGACCTAAAATTATGGATTATATCTTTCTTGTATATGCTCATCATAGTATTACCTATAGATTTTTAGTGGTTAAATCAGAGGTGCCTGATGTTCATGTTAATTCATTAATGGAGTCTCGTGATGTTACTTTCTTTGAGAACATATTTCCTATGAAAGATTTACATAGCATGTCTAGATTATCTTCTGATGTGATTGCTGAAACTACTCCTAAACCTAGTGCATTTTCTGATCATGTTGAACAAACACTTGAACCAATCTATAAGGAGATTGATAGTGAAGCTCCTAGGAGGAGCAAGAGACAAAGGACTGCAAAGTATTTTGGTGATGATTTCACTATTTATCTTGTGGATGACATTCCTAAGACCATTTCAGAGGCATATGCATCTCCTGATGCAGATGATTGGAAAGAAGCTGTCCATAGTGAGATGGAATCTATTCTTTCTAATGGAACTTGGGAAGTTGTCGACAGACCATATGGTTGCAAACCTGTGGGTTGTAAATGGGTATGCAAGAAAAAGCTTAAGCCTGATGGTACTATTGACAAGTATAAGGCTCGGTTGTGGCTAAGGCTTATACTCAGAAAGAAGGCAAAGACTTCTTTGACACTTATTCACCTGTTGCTAGATTGACCACTATTCATGTATTACTTGCTCTGGCTGCCTTACATGATCTTATCGTTCATCAGATGGACGTTAAGATAGCTTTCCTTAATTGAGAGTTGGATGAGGAAATCTATATGAATCAGCCAGATGGATTTGTAATAAAGGGTTAAGAAGACAAGGTGTGTAAGTTGTTAAAGTCTTTGTATGGTCTAAAACAAGCTCCTAAATAGTGGCATAAGAAATTTGATTCAACACTTCTAGCAGCAGGCTTTTCAGTCAATGAGGCTGATAAATGTGTGTACTACCGCCATAGTGGGGGTCAGGGAGTTATACTGTGCTTGTATGTTGATGACATACTTATCTTTGGAACAACTCTTGACGTGATCAATGAGGTCAAGACTTTTCTGTGCCAAAGCTTTGAAATGAAGGATCTAGGTGAGGTTAATGTTATCTTGAACATCAAGCAAATCAAAGGAGAGAATGGGATTACTCTTACGCAATCTCATTATGTTGAGAAGCTCTTGAACCATTTTGGTTACAAGGATAGCAAGTCTTCTCCAACACCTTATGATCATAGCTTGATTCTTTGAAACAATAAGAGAATTGGCAGAGACCAATTAAGATATTCTTAGATAATTGGATCACTTATGTATTTAGCTAGTGCTACTAGGCCTGACATCTTGTTTGCCGTGAGCAAACTAAGCCGATTTACTTCTTGTCTGGGAGATGATCATTGGCATGCGCTTGAGCTGTAATGCACTATTTAGTTGGTACTATGGATTATGGAATTTATTATTCTGGATATCCAGTAGTACTAGAGGGCCATAGTGATTCCAATTGGATATCTGATGCTGATGAGCTGTATGCCACGAGTGGATATGCATTTACTCTTGGTGGTGCTGCTGTTTCATGGAGATCATGCAAACAGACCATCTTAACAAGGTCTACCATGGAAGCAGAGCTTACCGCACTAGATATAGCTACAGTTGAGGCGGATTGGCTACGTGAGCTCTTGATGGACTTGCCTATTGTCGAGAAATCTGTGCCGACAATCCTCACAAATTGTGACAATCAAACTGTGATAGTCAAAGTGAACAATTCTAAGGACAATATGAAGTCATCAAGACATATTAAGAGATGTTTGAAGTCTATCAGGAAAATGAGAAACTCTGGAGTCATATTAGTAGAATATATTTCAACTGGTGAGAACCTGGCAGATCAATTCACCAAGGGGCTGCCATGAAATGGGTTAGACAGTGCATCCAAGGAGATGGGTATGAGACCCATATGTGCTATTCCATAGTGGTAACCCAACCTATATGATCGGAGATCCCGTGAAGTAGGACCTAGGAAGAACAAGCTATATGTTAGCATGAGAGTAACCTTTTTAGAACCCACTCGAGAAGCGATGCATTACTCTTGATATCTGTATGGTAGGTTGGTTGTTGCCTTAATATATTCAGTTCGCTTTAAATAGCAAAGATGTTGTCCTATAGAACATTCTTGAATGAATATACCTATATGAGCCCGATTGTTGTAAAGTCGCAATCTGTGAGATTTGGGTGAACTTTATTAAGCTCATGAAAGACCAAGGGAGTATGACCTATATGCTCCACCCGCGGAGAAGCCTACTGGAGATCTAGTATCAGTTATGACAGTAAGTGAAACTTGTTTGCACAAAATTTGCAATTCAAGGCGTAGTCCATTGTTCAAGTTGTGAATGAGTGTAGCTTATTGTTCTAGGTGGAAGTTCAACTTAACTATCTCCACTGAAAATAATGGTATATTAAACAACAGTGGAGTGAGGCAAAGTCTAGCTGGGACTTTGAGATCTGGTAGGGGATTGTTGGAATTATGTGGGCTTGGCCCATTAATAATAATAATAATTCCTGAAAATCTCAAAGGCCCGTTTATGAGTGGTGGGAGTGCAAAGGTTTAGTCCCACATTACTAGTCGAGGTGGAGCGAGTCCAACTTATAAGGTCGGTTGCTCTAGCATCTCTTGCAAGTGTGTGGATAGTAGAAGGAAGAACACACGCGCGCGCTCGCTCGCCTCGCCTCGCCTCACCGGGCGGGACGGGGCGTGGGCGACGGGCGCGGCCGCGCATCACCTGCGTGAATGGTCCGCCGAAATTTGGTCCCATGCCTTGCGGGGGCGCGGCTTCCTGTTGCACTTTCTTTTCACTGTGTATTCCATATATTTAATTATGGAAACCGACGTATTAATATGGTAACTGACTCGGTTATGGGACACCCAACCCTAACGGTTCCTCCCTATAAATACGTACGGGTACCGCCGTGAATCAAATCACGCAATTGCCTAGGGTTTTGCCTCTCGCTACTGTTGCGCTGCCAAGTCTTCTCCATCCCGATTGTCGGCGTGCACTGGTGAACAGAAAAGCAGATCTCCGAAACCGTCGTCCTCTGTGATCCTGCACCGGGAGAGGGCGAATATGGTTTTTAGAAAGCGCTCTACGTGATTGCTCGATCGCTTCCTCGTCTTCGTGAAGCTCGTCGCCACGGCTCGTCTTCCTCGTCGTCAAGTCAGTCTTAGCCGTCGTCGCCGCCTTCTCTACCCAGTCCAGAAGGAAACGTACATACTCTCATCTCAAACTATGTCCTTCATACTAGCTTTTGTAGCCTATTTGTCTATGATGGATGTTGCTAGTATGGTAGATGTTGTACTTTTGTCTATCTTTATAGACCTATCTAGATCTTACGTAGACTTGTCTAGTTTATTATGCAATCTATTAATCATACTTATAATTTATTTCTGGATTAGTATAAAACTAAAAGTGCTAATTTATCCAACAGAACTTAAGGTCTATTACACTTTTATGATTGATGCATCATAATTGTTTGTTTCCATAAAAAAGCTAAAGTATAGCTCGTACCGTTTGACTTAAACTTTAGCATCTCTTGAGGGACTAAAGTTTAGCCCTCTTAAGCTTTTTTTCTTCTATAGAGCTAAAGTTTAGCTCTATCTTTAGTCCTCCCGTTCGTTTCTCTAGAGCTAAAATTTAGACTACAGTTTAGTTTTAGCCCTTTAACTTATAGAAATGAACACCCCCTTACCTTTCATCTGTCAAACACATAAACACGGGAAACTTTTACATGTACAACTAGAATCTTATTTTAGTTTTCTTTCTTCCGTTCGTTTCTCTAGAGCTAAAATTTGGACTAAAGTTTAGTTTTAGCCCTTTAACTCATAGAAATGAACACCCCCTTACCTTTCATCTGTCAAACACATAAACACGGGAAACTTTTACATATACAACTAGAATCTTATTTTAGTTTTCTTCCTCCTCGCAGCATCGACTCCAAGTTCCCTGTGAGTCCAAGCAGCCATCGTGAACTTAAACACTGAATCCGTAGTAAAAAAAATTCTTTTACAGGATGCATATAAACACAGTGCTGCACTCATGGCAGATTCAAACCATATAATTTTGTTTCTCTATAATCGTAGGCTATTTAAGGTTCAAGAGTGATTTTATCCCAGTAGGTTTTGGTATATATAGAATTATTTTACACTCCGAAGAAGAACACTTCCAATAAACACGGCTATGCACTCGAAGAGTGGATTATGAATGACACGAGTTTTGGATCACATCCACTACG
This sequence comes from Eleusine coracana subsp. coracana, assembly GCA_032690845.1. Classification (NCBI taxonomy): domain Eukaryota; kingdom Viridiplantae; phylum Streptophyta; class Magnoliopsida; order Poales; family Poaceae; genus Eleusine; species Eleusine coracana. The sequence goes on from CM064430.1 coordinate 7,689,325, forward strand.
GAAACAGAGACTTTGTCATGTGCCCGTTGCACACATGGCAAAGCCTGAAATATCCACGGCAAAGACTTTGTCGTGGGATGCACACAACATAGTTCACACGACAAAGCTGGCTTTGTTGTGTGCCTTATTTTGAACACACATCAAAGGGTTTGTCATGTGCCAAATCCAACACACAGCAAATAATTTTGGAAAAAACAAGTAAAAAATCAGAATCCGACCACGCCGCTGCCGCCTCCACTGCCCAGATCCACCCATGCAGCTGCCGCCTCTGTCAACCAGATCCACCCACCACATCAGAGAGAGAGAGAGAGACCTGCTCTGGGGAGCTTTGGATTCCGCCACCGCCAGGTCGGATCAGCTAGGGTAGGAGGGAGGGGACGGATTCCACCATGCACTGCTCCTCCCCCGATGGCCACCGCCGCGCCTCACCCTGCCACGCACTGCTCCTCCCTCGATGGCGGCTGTTGTGCCTCGCCCCGCCGTCGCTCCTCGCCTTAGGAGGTGAGGGGCGAGCGGATGGGGGAGGAGAGGGGAGGCCGAGGAGGCAGGCCGGTGGGAGAGAGAATGGAGAGAGAGCATAGGGGAGAAGGAGGCCGGCGGGAGAGAGAGGAGAGGGGTGTGACAAGATAAGATTGGAGAGAGGAGAGACGCATGAGGATTTGGACTTAGCACGCGCACCCAATTTTTTTGCCATCTTTATTTTTTTGCATATAGCAGAGATTTTTCTGTGTGTATTATTTTTGCACACGGTAAATTTACATCTTTGCCGTGTGTTAATTTATTTTTTACATACGGTAAAAATTTTGCCGTATGTTTTATTTTAGCATACGGCAAACACCCACCTTTGCTGTCGGTTACTTTTTTTTACACACGGCAAAGATTTTACCGTATGTTTTATTTTAGCATACGGTAAACACCTATCTTTGCCGTGTGTCCATATTAAAACACACAGCATAGTTTTAGTCACACGGCGAAGATTGATTTTCCCGTAGTGATCACCGATGGATGTTTCACTGAAATCTCAATAGAAAATCTTATAATTTTTTTTAAAAAAAATCACGCATTAGTAAGCTGTGGCTCTGTAGTAAAAATATGCCACTTTTTTCCTGGTTCAAAAGGTCTAGTGGTGACGGTCGTGTGCATCTCGGGTGCGCTAGCCACAACCATGTCCATGGCCTGCGACTGCTTGGCTCGGAGCAGCACGAGGGAAGTCTTGACTGCACCTTGGAGCAGAAGCATGTGAGCTGGTAGACTCACCAGAAGAGGAAGGCGTGGATCCAGGCATGAAAGCCAGCGGATTTGGTCCCTGTTGCGGGCGCTCAAGCCTTTATCGGCTCGAATCCGCAGCAGCCGAGAGGCAGGGCGACAACGGGGCTAGCATCACAACCTGAATGTGTTTTGGGCAGGTTGCATTTCCACGGAAGGACTCCTGATCCGTAAGAAAAGCAACGATTTTTCAGAAACACGCACATGATATATTCAGCTTCATGAATCGCTCAAAAAATCCAACATGGTATGACCGGACGACCAGGACGGGAGAGAAGACACAAAGAACCTGATCAGCCAAAGGAGGTTCTAGCCCCGTCATGCACCGTTGAGGTCGCTGCGCCGTGCCCAGATCCGCACCACTCCCCCTGCGCCACGCCGCTGTGCCGTGGCCCCACTCACAGGCTCCGTGACTGTGCCTTGCCGCGCAACACGAAGCATCCCTCGCACGAGGAGCACCCGCATTCTGCCGCAGTCTGCCCGCGATGGAGCAGCAGCACCGTCCTATCGCGGCTGTCTAGGATGCCAAGTTGCCGCGTACACATGTCGAGAAGTACTGGATGTCCAGATTCTTGCCCCTTGGTTGGAGTCCCTGGCTATGTACTGGACATTGAGACACACATGTCATTGTTTCCCACGCCTACCTGATGAGATTTTTGATGGTTTTTTAGATGAGTAGCATCCGTTAATTGTAGGTACCTGTTGAGAGGAGCTAGTCAAAAAAAAATTATAGAACGTACCGAAGTTGTTTTTGCGCCTAGGCAATCAAGCTGAGTGGTTGTGTGCAGCTAGTTCTACTGTTGGACAGTACGTCGAGCTAAGGTGCATATTATTAGCACTATGCATGAGAGATTGTTTGAATACATTTGTCTATATACTACTCTAGGTGTACCAAACAAAGGACAATGATGTGATTAGCAGAAAGCATGACCTGACGGTCATGTAATTGAAATGAGCTTAAAGTTTCATCTACTTCGGTACATTTTCTGGATCTAATAATGGTTGATGCCTTTCATTGGTTTAAGATGTACCAAAAACTCTTGGTCTATTGAGAAACACTTTTGCTCGTTCCCATTGAGGTCTTAAATATCTAGCCAAACTATGATTTTTATATTGTATTAGAATTTGAACTCTGAATTTTATTCATTAAAATATAGAAGTTAATTTTAATTCACTCACCAAATACAGTAGAGTTTGTCGCAAAAGATAAAAAGTGAAAATGGAGATGACTTAGGTATTTTGGAACTAGTGGTCAACTTGTCTGAAGAAAATTCAATTTTCCATTGTGACCCATAAATCTGCTTGCTTTTAGCAAGATTTTAAAGCAATTAAAATGACAAGGAGCAAAATCAGAAATAATAATGCAGCCTATCAGAACAGACATAAGGTGCAAACTAATTAAACGGACAACATTTTTTCTACCCGGGTCATGCGGCTCGTTTGGTCACCTCTAGCCATAGCAAATAAATAAAAAGAAAGTTGATTTTCAGCTGATTGAAGAATTTGAACAATCTAGCCATAGCAAATAAATAAAAAGAAAGTTGATTTTCAGCTAACTGAAAAATTTAAACTTTTAATCACCACATTGAACCATCAGATCTACATCTAATAGTTTATAATTATTCTAAATATAATAATTGTAAAAAAATATTCTATACATAATTATATAAAAAAATCAAAATATAAAATAACAAACTATTAATTATAATATTCTATAGATAATCTTAAAAAAAATAAAAACACAAAATAACAAACTCTTAACTAAAAACTTTCAATCCATTAAAAGCTACCAAATACAAAATAAAAAAAATATTTCCGGCTCGATTAGCCAGCCTCCTGAGAAACGAGAACGACCCCGTGCAGAATGTCCACGTCTTGCTGCGGGCGCGGTCCACAGCGTTCTGGAATTCTCATCGACAACGGCACCTCTCAAAAAGTGCACTACGTACGTGTTCACGTGATTGCCATGGATGTACGTACGGTCGATTTTATTTATTTATGATCGCAAACAAACCAGCGTAGTACAAGCTATCGGTAAAACATGACGGGGAGTCTCGATCGATTATATCATTACAGAAGCAAAAACATGAGCAAGCGACTCAACTATGCGAAGTGCAAAGGAAATTTTGAAAACCTGGCAAGGCAAATCATGGACTCTTGACACTGAAACGAACTCTGACAAAGCGCGCTCAAGGCACAAAGACACCTCCCGATCCTCAGGACAGGCGCCCGGTCGCCATGGGGTATCCATCGGTAACCCCAGCGCGTGGCGCATCGTTCATCAAGGCCGCGGTGCCTGTCTCCGTGGCGTCAGAGACATGGCTGCCCGCCCTTGCCTCCTTATCGCCGGCGCCGACGAGGTGCGCTCCCGGCAGCGCCGCGTCCCGTCCGTCGGGGGTCCGTGCGGGTGGCTGCGGCAGCGTGGGATGGTGGACGGCGGCGGTGGCATGCTCCTTGGCGGCGGCATTGTGGCGCATGGCGTCCTGCTTGGCGGCCTCTGCTGAGCGGATGCGCTCCTGCATCCGCGTGTCCGCCGCCGCCTTCTCGGCCGGGTCGTGGGCTCGGGCCTTGGCCACCTTCTCCACCACGGCCTGCGCCTTCTCCTTGCCAGCCCACGCCGACGCGCCCACGTTCGCAGCCGCCTCCTTGGCCGACTCCACCACGCTCGCGCTCTTGCCGCCCTGCATCCTCCTCTCTCTCTCTCTCTCTCTCTCTCTCTCTCTCTCTCTCTCTCTCTCTCTCGCGAGTCTTGTTGCTTCCTCCCCACTTCGATCAGCTTCTGATGAATGAAATAGGCGCGACGGAAGAATCAGCAACGCCCTTTCTTTTCCGATCGAATCAGGAGCCGATGAATGTTTGGGTAGGCGACTGGTGGTGACGTGTATGCAGGCATGCAATTCTATACTTCAAAATCATGAGGACGTGTACATGCACGTGTCCCTCCTTACGGCACGCGTCCTGGTGCGTCTGAGGTGCACGTGTACCGTTTGTTGACAAGCTACTATATGGGCACATGAATCCTCTGGAACTGCAAGACAATTATATTATCTAAAAAAAATTATTATTATTTTTTGCCACTGTGGCTGGCTTTTATTCCACGTTGCAGATTATTTGCCGAAACGTAACTTCTGCCTCAAAGCCGCCAGTATCAAATTCAAGCATTTTATTTCCTGGCCTCACGCCACCTAACTATAACTATGACGCTTCATTCCTAGAACATTGTTGTTTTTTCGTGTCGACAGTTTTTTCCCTTCTTACGTCGATCTTTTCTTTTGTTTTGTCCATTGTTTCATTTCCATAAGTCTCTGAAAGGAAACAAATACGTGTCTTTCTTTTTTCAGGTTAGTTAAAAAGGAAACATGTATTCCTCCTCCATAATTTTCTTAAATCCCTTCCTTCCACAATTCATATAAATTTATGTGATCTTGACTTTGGCTAATCGTCTGATACAATTGTTATGATAGCTACTTTTATATATAGTTTGTATGGTCGCAATAAAAAATATATTTGCTTTATTTCTAAAAAATCTTAAATATAAATATAAATATCTATAATTTTAAAATTTATAATAACATATAGACATTTTACTAGTATATATATATAAATTTTTTAGTACCACCATATGATATCGTAGGTGTCACACGTAGCAGGACACGTCGTCGCCTCTTCGGACGTCTAGATGACGCGCGTGCCTTAATCGCATGAACGAACTTACCAGAGAGAGCGGCAAGCTTTCTGCTTTAGCACCTGTGCGTTTTGACACGCAGCAACCGTCTGAAACGACACCTACAAACCAGTTCCCAACATCATTTCTCCTCTAGAGCGTGTATACGACAAAACAAATTAATGGATTTTGTGCGGAGTGTGTGATTTTTCTACAGGCAGTTTATCGAATATGAATGTTGGACGAGGACACTGTTACGAAGTATTCAATTTTTCAACATTTTATCCAAACGATCCTGCACTCCCTAATATAACCAAAATGGTAGTGTCTAAATTGGACATCTGATGATTTGTCTACTGGAGATAAGAGGTTAAACTGGGGGACAGAGATCGTAATTTTCTCACCACTCTGCACTCTGTAGATAAAATGTACTAATATGAGTCATTTTAGGATCAAATATCAAAGTAACTATTTTCAGTGTTGCTTACGGTTATCCTTGCAAAAAACAGAATGAGGCATCACCGGCAAGATTATGCTGGGCCTTCCTTACGTGTGGACTGAACTATCTCTGGTGTCCGTTTCTGCCTTGCTCTGTTTCTGCAAACAATGCACAAGAATGGATATGGGGATGACAACAACTGCCTGGAACCAGCCTGCCATGTTAAGATTTTTTTTAAAAAAATAAATTTTTTAAAACTAATATTTTAATAATAAACTGTATCGATCTATATTTTGAGAATCCAGACCATTTGATCGCACTAAACTGTCCGGCGCGACTAGTAAATCAGTCAGGGTAAATAGAATGGCGCGACTGACGCCACGTGGACCAAAATTTTCACATTGGATAGATGACAAATTGTGGCAAGAGAGTCGCACCAAAACAAATGGTGTGACCAAAACATGAGTCGCGCCAAGCCATTTGGCGTGACTAACAGTTGGTGAAATTCAAATATCCTGTCTTCATGTTTAATTAGCCTCAGTCGTCTATTTTTAAAGATTTATACAGACCAAATTAGAACTCGATAAAACAATAAGTGTTCTACATAACATGCTCTCCAAGTACAAAAAGTTTCAAAAAAAATACCGAGCCACAAAAAGATTTCAAGAAAACTAGTAAGAAGAAGGATAAAGGTATACCCTGCGGAGGGACTAGTGTCGGAGGCACCGGCGGCTCCATTTGCACTAGTTGTCATGATGCGTTGTTTGAAGTAGTCGTTCAAAGTCGATGCAGGAAGAAGCGTGATGCAGTGTAGTCCCTCGAACAACTCTTGGGATGCGTGCCGAAAAGACATGAGCAGTTGCACCGTGAAGCGCTCTCCAAAAACCTGATCACCCGCACCACCAGAGCAGGGAGAGGTTCTGGAGGCCTACTCTCCCGAAGCACCGTGCGTGCGGATCGCCAGGATGGGGAAGATTCGGAAGGCAACTCGAGAGGAAGTGAAAAGTTGTGATGTAACCGGGGTGCTCTTTGGGCGAGGACAGGGAGATCTTATATACCAGTCACTGGGTTAATGGACATAATGGCTCCATAATCAACACCATAACCATCTCATCTCACGCACGCTCGCCCGCCCCGACATGGCATGGCTCGGCTCAACGGTAGCGCGCACGCGCATGTGGCTCGTCCTTGCTTCTCTCAACTTCTCTAGGGGATATAATGATATTCTACCTAATAAGTTGAAACGGTTAATGGTATGAATTCCATGTGGGAATAAATCAACATAGCATTAAATATGGGCCTAGACTAATTTGAATTAATGGGAATAATATGGGCTTTAAAGGCCCATAATATTCAACAATCCCCATCAAGTCTAGTACCTATAGAAAATGCTCTTAGAAAGCTTCCTCTCATTTGATATATCAGTGTTTTGATGGAGACTATTAAGTTGAACTTCCACCTAGAACAAAAGTTACACCTTTTCACAACTGAACAATGGACTTTGCCTTAAATTGATAGTTTTGTGCGAAGAAAGGTTTCACCAAAGACCTTTACTGATACAAGGTTGCCACAAGCATTCCCTCTGGTTGGAGCATATAAGTCATACTCCTGGCCCTTTCATGAGTATCTAAAAATTCCCACCATTTCATAGACTGCGACTAATAGTCGGACTCATATAGGTATATTCCTCAGAAGATATCCTGTAGGTTTATATCTCTGCTTCTCATAAGCCATTGGAACACATTAAGGTAAAGACTAGCCTGCAATACAACATAGAAAGAAGTACATCTGAGATGGACCGATAAAGGATCTTTCCTCTCGAATTAATTCCAGCTTGTTTTGCCGTTCCACTTCACGGGATCTCCGATCACATGGAGCAGGTTGCCACTGAAAATAGTCCATTAGGTGGGTCACACGCCCATCTCACTCGATGCACTATCTATCATGTTACATGATAGCTACTTTGTAAATTGATCTACCCGATTTTTAGACATATGGACATAGTCCAACGCTATTACTCCAGAGTTTCTCATCTTCTTGACAGATTTCAACCACCTTTTCACATGCCTAGATGACTTCATGTTATCTTTGGAACAGTTTACCTTGACTATCACAGTCTGGTTATCATAGTTCATGGAGATGGTCGGTATTGGTTTTTCAACCACCGGTAAATCCATAAGGAAATCACGAAGCCACTCAGCCTCAATGCTGGCGATGTATAATGCTATTAATTTTGCTTCCATGGTATCCTTCATTAAGATGGTCTGCTTGCAAGACTTCCAGGAAACAACGTCACTTCCGAGTAGAAACACATAACCACTCATGGCATACATCTCATTAGCATCAGATATCCGGTTGGCGTCACAATAGCCCTCTAGTACCCTTCGATACTCGGTATAGTGAATGCAATAACTCATGGTACCCTTTAGATAATGCATTACTCTTTCAAGAGCACATCAATGATCATCTCCTGGGTTTGACACAACTTGGCTCAATTTGCTCACAACAAAAGAGATGTCAGGCCTTGTAGCATTAGCTAAATACATGAGTGAACCGATAATCTAGGAGTATCTTAGTTGATCCCTTGCTATTCTCCGATTTTCCTTAATAGCATACTAGGGTCATAAAGGTGTTGGAGCAAATTGATAGTCGCTAAACCTGAAGTGACTCAAGATCTTCTCCACATAGTGGGACTGCGGAAGAGTGACCGCACCATTACCTTCTCTAATCAGCTTGATATTAAGAATAACATCAGCTTCTCCCAAATCTTTCATCTCAAAGTTATAAGATAGAAAATCTTGTACCTCCATAATCACATTAAGGCTGGTCTCATAGATTAAGCTGTCATCAACATACAAACACAAGATGACCCCCTCGCCACCACCATACTCATAATATACACATTTGTCAACTTCATTCACAGCAAATCCAGCCAATATCGAAGTTCTTTCGAACTTCTCGTGCCATTGCTTAGGTGCTTGTTTTAGACCGTATAGGGAGTTCGGCAATTTACACACAAAGCCCTTTTGACCATCAATTACATACCCATCAGGCTGATCCATATAGATCTCCTCCTCTAACTATCCATGTAGTACAATTGTCTTAACATCTATCTGGTGAATGAGAAGATCATGTGAGGCTGTCAGAGAAAGTAATACTCGAATCACTATAGCAAAGCTATGTTTTGCCGTGTGTCCAATACACACGGCAAACCCCAAAAAACCCACAGCAAAATCTTTGCCGTGGATTACACATGGCAAAGCGCGCATGACAAAATATCCGTCGGCAAAGTCGACTTTGCCATGTGCCTTCTATCGGGCACACGACAATAGCTTTGCCATGTGTCAAAATACACTCAGCAAAAGAGGGCACTCGACAAAATATAAAGGTAGAAAATAACCTAAAAAAACAGCAAAAAAATTTTTTGGGTGCCCAAGTCGCAAGTCGTGACATTTTTTCACGCGCTACACGGAAAGTGCACCCGCCAAGATTTGAACTCACAACCTCACCTTCGCGCGTAGCCTCCCCTACCACTACACCACACATTCAGTTGTGACTACATCCTGTGTTTGCTCTTTTTTATATTTTACCTCTTTGTCGTGTGCTTTATATCGGACACATGGCAAATGCCATCATTGCCGTGTGCTTTATATCGGGCATACGACAAAGACCATCTTTGTCGTGTGCCTCATATATGGCACACGGCAAAAATCCTATTTATATATTTTCCAACATATTTTTTGTTGACTAAATTATTTTAAATAAAAAAGTGTTGAACTATAAAATTGTATAACTTATTAAGATCTACAACTTTTATTTTGGTTATTTATTCATTTGACAAAGTGGTAGTAACATTGTTCCTGAATCTTATATGTCTCATTGAATATTTCATAAAACTATACGAGACTATTAGATTTTATGAATAATGTTTTTGATTAAATTGAGTAATGAATAAATGATCAAAATAAAAGTTGTAAGTCTTCAAAAGTTATACAACTTTGTAGTACAAAAATTTTTGATTTGAATTAATTTACGGTTTTAAATATAATATGAATTTATATTTTGCTGAGTGTTAGGTAAAAAACACTCGGCAAAGAGGGTGTTTGCCGTGTGTCCAATAATGTCAATCTTTTTTTACACATGACAAAGATTTTGCCGTGTGTTTTAATTTAGCACACGACAAACACTATATTTTCCATGTGCCCGAAATAAAACACACGGCAAATATGGGGGCACATGGCAAAGATTGATTTTCCCGTAGTGAATGGTGGTCAAACAGACGATAGGTGAATAGGTGTCGAAATAATCTTCAACTTCCTTTTGTGAATATCCCTTTACTACAAGCCTTGCCTTGTACCTCTCGATAGTACCATCAAGCCTTAGCTTTTACTTGAACACTCATTTGCGTCCTATAGGTTTGCAACCATAAGGATGCTCGACGACTTCCCAAATACCATTGGACATAATAGAATCCATCTCACTCCTTACTGCTTCCTTTCACAGGTTAGCATCAGGAGAGGAATATACCTCCTCAATGGTACTAGGTGTATCATTCACAAGGTACACAATGAAGTCATCACCAAAGGATTTTACAATCCTCTGTCTCTTACTCTATTGAGTGACTACACTATCATCCTTCTCAGGATTATCCACATGGGGTTCCTCATTGTGTATAACCGGTTTAAGTCTCTCATGGGGTAGTATAGATTCATGACCAGAAATGCTATGTACATTCTTCATAGGAAAATTACTCTAAAAAAATGTAGCATCTCTGGACTCAAAAATTGTACCGACCACCATGTCAGATACTCTAGATTTAATAACAAAGAATCTATAACCCACGCTATTAAAAGCATAACCTAGAAAAACACAATCAATAGTTTTAGGTCCAAGTTTGCGCTTCTTGTTAATTGGCACATTCACCATAGCCAAGTAACCCTAAGTGCACAAGTATGAGAGATTTACTTTCCTTCTAAACCATTCCTCGAATGGTGAAATTTTATTATTCTTTGTGGACACTCCATTCAGGACATGACTTGCTGTCAATATTGCCTCACCCCACTATTCCTTAGAAAGTCCCGCGGTCTCTAACATGGCATCAACCAAGTCAGTTAAAGTGCAGTTCTTTCATTCGGCGATCATGTTGGATTCAGGTGAGTAAGGCGGTGTCCTCTCATGAATAATTCCGTGCTCAGCACAGAAGTCAGAAAATTCATTGGAAAGGTATTCTCCACCGTGATCAGACCTTAACCGTTTAATTTTTCTCTCAAGTTGATTTTCTACTTCAGCTTTATAGATCCTAGGATAATGTAACGCTTCATCTTACGTTTTTAGCAAATAAAAACAGAAAAACTGGGAACAGTTATCTATAAGAGTTATAAAGTATCTTTTGCCGCCTTTAGTCATCTCACCATTCATTTCACACAGATCGGTATGAACAAGTTCTAATGTCTCTAAGTTCCTCGTCTCCGTAGCCTTGTGAGGCTTACGAGGTTGCTTAGATTGAACGCACACATGGCATTTAGAACCTTTGACTAAATTAAATTTGGTAATTAAATTCAAATTTGCTAACCATGACATACACCCAAAATTAACATGACAAAGTCGTGAATGCCAAATATTTGACTCATCCGAAATCAAGACATTGTTCACAACATTATTACAAACATTATCATGCAATGAAAAGCAGAACAAGCCTCTGCATTCATATCCTTTTCCAACAAATGTCCCATACTTAGAAAGTACACATTTATTCGACTCAAGAACAATTTTAAAACCACCTCTACATAGTAGAAAGCCGCTTACTAGATTTTTCTTGATGGAGGGGACATGTTGGACATTCTTCAAAAGCACGGTCTTTCCCGAAGTAAGATTCAGAACAACCGTAGCAACACCAAGAACATGCGTATGTCACCCGTCCCTATCAACAATGCTCTAGTCACGCCGGCCTAATAAGAAGAAAATGAAGAAATATCATCACACACATGAACATTAACCCTAGTATCCATCCACCATTCAGGCGAATGAGAAACTGAAAGAACAATAGGTAACAAATTACCATACCCCGATGTTCTTGCAGTCTCGCTAATCACCATGTTTGTTGATTTCTTTGGCTGAATGAATTTATGGTCTAGGCACGCACTTACCCAATGCTCATTGCTGCTGCAAACAAAACAACCCTTATTTTCTTTTTTTTTCTTCTTACATATTCTGCTTTGGCTTCTCTTTCTTTTCCAGCTTCTTCTTTTTATTGCGAGATGCATTATAATTTTTCTTCTTCTGCACCACATTGGCGGTAGAACACTCAACACTGTTCCCACACATGTCTTTTGCTCTCGCACTCTCCTCAACATCAAGAGTGCCAATAAGATCAGCCACGCAAAACTCTTGTCTCTTGTGTTTTAGAGAAGTAGCAAAATTCTTCCAAGAGGGTGGTAATTTGGAGATGATACCTCTAGCCACAAACTTGTCAGGCAGCACACATGGAAATTGTTCGAGTTCTTTTGCCAGTGACTATATTTCATGAGCTTGTTCGGCTACAGAACGGTTCTCAACCATTTTATAGTCAAACATTTGCTCCATGAGGTACAGTTCACTCCCCGCATCAGAAACACCGAATTTGGTGTCCAAAGCATCCCATAATTCCTTGGCAGTTTTACATGTGATGTAGGAATCATCATATTTGTCAGTGAGTGCACTAATCACAGCGCCTCAAAACAGGTTGTCGGATGCCACAAATGCACTATCCTCTTCAGGAGTGAATTGTTCGGGCTTCCCCTACGCGGTGTGATAGCAATTCATCGTTGTCAACCACAGTATCATCTGTCCATTCTAGCTCTTGTAAAACCTACCATCAAAATTATTAGGTTTTGATGCAGTAGCAAATCCTCTAACTAAAAAATGCCTATCAAGTTTTTGGACTGTTAAGTAATTAGGCATTTTTGGGTTGAATTTAATCCAAATTATTCACATAATTAGCAGCATATATGCAATGACAGTGTTGACAAAATCCTGATTATTAGTTAAGATCTCAACAAAACTAGTAAGAAGAAGGATAAAGGTATACCCTACGGAGGGACCAGTGCCGGAGGCACTGGCGGCTCTATTCGCACTAGTTGTCATCATGCGTTGTTTGAAGTAGTCGTTCAAAGTCAATGCAGGAAGAAGCGTGATGCATTGCAGTCCCTCGAACAACTCATGGGGGGGGGTGCCGGGAAGATGTGAGTAGTCGCACCATGAAGCGCTCCACAAAAACCTGATCGCATGCACCACCCGAGCAGGTGTCGCCTTGCGGGAGAGGTTCCAGAGGCCTACTCTCCCGAAGCTCCATGAGGAAGACTCGAAAGGCAACTCGAAAGGAAGTGGAAATTTGTAATGTAACCGGGGTGCTCTTTGGGCGATGACAGAGAGAGGCTCCGCAATCTACACCGTAACGGAAGGAATAAATACAATTGATTCCTTTTCATAGTGGAAAAATTGATCACAACCATTTCCAAAATTGAAGCGCATCCAGCTTGCCACGTCATGCATGCAGCCGGCCAAGCCAAGCCACGCCTCTCGCCTCGCCTCGTCAAGCACGCCGGCACGGCTCGGCTCGGCGGCGGCGGCGTGCGCGTGTGGCTCGCCCCTGACTTCTCTTAACTTCACTAGGGGATATAATGATATTCCACCTAATAAGTTAAGATGGTTAATGGTAAAAATCCCATGTGGGATTAAATCAACAAAGCATTAAACATGAGCCTAGCCTAATTAGAATTAATGGAAATAATATGGGTTTTAAAAGCCCATAATATTCAACAACCCATGTGAGAATAGCCTTTCTATAGGGCACTCTGGCTAGGTGCTCGAGCACATAGGCCATGCCGAGCACTGGTGGAACCATTCCCATGCGAGGATGATATGTTTGCTAAGGCAAGCTGTGGACAAACAACCAAATGTACCCATTTATACAGACCGTGCAGCAAAAAGAAATGGCGCAATGCTGGTGTAACAACTGGAGCTCACAAAGTTGCTGCACTGCAACTGCACACACTGGCAATGTCCTAGAGACTCGTCTAGAAGCTGCAGAAGAATTTAAACATCGGAGGTACATAAAGTCATGAATAATTCGGGTACATCATGCAGCTAAACACCAAATTATGTCAACTTATTCTGGGACCAATGAATTTCAAGTTGGATGATAAGGAAACTCCAAGTCTAATAACTAGCTTGTGCATGCACGGATGAGTTTGTACTGTATGTTTGTACTTTTAGATACATGATCAATAATTTTTAAGCATGAGTGGTCATAGATTGAGGACTTACCAGCTCAATCCATTACCGTAAGATGTCCATTCCCAATGTCTCCCAATCCCAAGCTGTTGATGCATACATATGATTTTGTAATGCTTCCATCTGTAGAGTGCTCTCAATTAATCATGCAAGCGTAGTTTGGCAAAATGATGCAATAAATAGGTTTAACTATTTTTTGCACCATGGAAACCGAGCTTGGATGCATACGAGAGATTGTTTGAAAACATTCATCTAAATATATAGGACACTATGTACATCATATATATTAAATAGACAGTGAGGATCTATTTAATAATAAAAGGAGATGGACTTTCCAACATGATGACTAGAAAAAAAGATAAATAGGTTAGAAATTCTCACAATAAAGCAAAACATCTGACCCTTGATCTCATTCTATCAAAACATCTAGCCCTTGGTATCTGCTCTCATCCCATGTATCTGTTCTCCTCCTACCGATCCCACATATCGGCGCCGTCATAGCTCTTGGCATTTGTCCTCAAATCCAGTTCTATCTCCTCTATCATTAATTGATCTAAGAAAACGTCCCTTACAGAGCTATCATATATGATCAGTGTTGCAGTACCTGTGGTCTTCGCATTGGGATTTGGAGACCAATCCACCGTTCTCATGCTATGGTGATCGGTCGCTGGTGAGGTTCATCTGCAGGCGACCTGCACAATTATGGCCAATGGAATTGCTGTTGGTGAGGTTCATCTGAAGAAGAGAGTTAAAACCCTGAACCTCGCCTCCGGTTGTTGATGGTGTCCGGGGGCTGCTATCAATTGGGGCCTATCAAATGTCATGGACGTGCAATGTGTCCGAGTCCCAGGTGAAAAAATCAACAGTCTGCAATCAATTACGAGTCTGTATCGATCGATCGCCCATCTTCGTCTTGAAAAACTAGGGCTGGCTGCCGGGATGATCCGTGCAAAACGTAGGTGCCATTGCTCCGAGGGCCGAGCAGAGGAGGAGACAGACGGAGGATGGCTTGAACATCAACAGAATTGGAACTTCATTGCCGGTTTGTCCCGATATCACTTGCAATTTTTATTGTTTCTGCTCATATATATACATGTGTACTTGCGTTGAATAAATATTATACATTTTGTATTGCACTGGCTGGTTATTGTAACAATGGATAGACTTTTTCTATATGAACATAATGGAATGTGGGATGCATCTCTTTTCTAAAAAAAAACCTGTCTGATTATTCTGGGTGTACAGCGTATTTTGATTTTGAATCATAGGCTCTGCTATGGACTTCGCCACACCTCAATAAGCAAGGTGTATTTGTGAACCTTCAGTTCGTCACTTTGTCTTAACCGAGAAAAGGAGAAGAGAAGAGCCAGCAGATGTATATGGTGTTGTGATTTTATTACAATCTAAAGAGTCAAAGACAAAGTATACCTTTATCCATAGCATCAAACACCTGTTTGTCTCTCATGTACGATCAGTGCCACTGCAGCTGTCATCTTTGCATTTTGATTTGGAGACCAATCCACACTCTTGCTGTTGTGTTGTTCACGAATCCACACTATTGTTGTCCTCACGTGCTGCTTCTTTGGTCGCATATGGTGATCGATCACTGGTCAGGTTCATCCGCTGACACCATTGCATAATCATGGCAAATGGCGTCATTGTGACCGTTGAGATTGAGGCTGATGTGCATGCTCCCAACCCTCATGTCGCTCAAGAGATCAGTTACACATACAGATGTTTGGGTGGATGGTTCTGGGATCATTGTTATTGATTTCTTAACTCTGACGCCACAAGCACATGCATCCAGAAAGCAAGGATCGATATTCAAGTTGTATACTTGTATTTGTGAATCTTCAGTCCGTCTTAACCCAAAAGGGAGAAGATAAGGGCCAGCAGATGTATATGGTCTTGTGATTTACAATATATAGAGTCAAAGACAAGGTAACACCTTAATCCGCAGCATCCAACACCTCTTTCTTCTAAACTGTGTCAATATTGCTGATTTATGTATAGAATATAAGTTGGATAGACTCTGTTCCTCTTTGGACAGTTCGGTACGCTTGTCACAAGATCACATGAAGGATTAAGTCCTATAGCTGGTTACTCATTTCGTGATTTATAGATCGATTTCTGGTCAGGTTCATCTGCAGATCCATTTAGGATTAAGGGACAGCTGTGATTTATTAGGAAAACATTTTTTCTATTAATTTAGTTAACAGAGCAGGGAGGGTTGGGTACTATAGACACATGAGCGGTCAAAGGGATGAAGGTGCATGACACCTGCTCAAAGTTAAATGCGTAAGCTCGATTGGCTAGCGCTGAGAAGAAAATCATGACTGGGCATTGGTCAGAATCCACAAGACCACTGGACGTTCTCGTCGGATATGCATCTCTGCCAATGCGAGCTGCATGCACAGGGTGAAGGCAATGTCAATGACGCACTGACATGTTGTGCAATGTCCATGACGCATTGACGTGTTGCAAATCTGACAGTGAGGCGGTCATGTGGCTTATCCATGAATGGTGTGAGCAAGAGAGAGGTTGAAGATATTAATTTGGTAGCGGGTGAGGACACTGTAAGTTGGCCTTTTCAGAAGCAATACCAGTTCACTACATCATGGCTGTATAAGCATAATATTTTCCATGGATTAAGGAACAACAAAATAATAAATTGGAATGCAGTGGCGCCACTTAATATTAAAAATTCATGTGCCTCTTATATCGCTTCAGGCCAATTGTAAAGAAGAAAAGGGAAGGAGTGGGCAGTGTAAATTTTGGGGGGGGGGGGGGGGGGGGGGGGGGGCTCTGGCTATGTTGCCGATCACTGCTCTTGATGAACAACCGATGCAGGGCGGTCATAGATGATGTCCTGAAGCTATGCTCATCACTCAATTTAGAGGAGAAAGAAACAAGAAGTATGGCAAACAAAATCATGTAATCTAAAAAAGCTCTAGATTTACCAATAATGATGCCTGCTCACCTGGCCAACAAACCCTCTCATCAAGCTCTTTCTAGAAGATTCTGGCAAATACTCATCGGCTGACTAGATGAAGGATTCAGCTAGCATACAACCATGCATGTAATGTGGAAAATAATGAGTAGTAGTCAACTTAGATTCTTTATCCTGTTAACATCGTAATAAGTATGGTAGTCCTTTATTATATATTTGATAGAGTATTATACGATTGCCACCGGCTTCTACTGAAACTTCTATTCGGTTTTGTCATTTTCTTACCTTAAAATATAACATGTATTCCTTTCATTAGTGCAACCTGATTTATATGCAGTTCTAAAATTTGTCAATTTCTCCATCTTGAATAGCTCCCTGAATTATATTTTTTTTCTCCTCGTATCTTGTATTCTATTTTAGCAATAAATGAGATTAAATTTTCATGTACATTCCTATACAAAAAGAGAAAGTGTGTTGAGCGTCTAAATAGAGTCTAGCCCGCGCTATTGTGCGGGCCACTTGATCTAGTTCATAGAAAAGATATTAGGACTTGATGGTCTAGTAAGTGAAATGATACTATACATTAATTTCCATCTACTTAGGTACATTGTTCCTATTTTTTTTTGGTACCGTCCACTTATTTCGGTGTAAACAAAGACATGTACTTTGTAGTTTTGCTCGTTTGCATAGAACTCTTAAATATCTAACCTCCGAATTTTTTGGATTCAAATCTTAATTTTTCAATTGAAGGCTCCTCTGGAACACATGACTGGAACAAGGCAAGAATAGCAAAAGCATATGGATATGATAGGAATGCAAATGAAGCACATGGGTGCTCAGAATTGCTCCACATAAAAGATATTTGCCGAATAATTGTTAAGTGCAAGTTTGAATTTTATTCAATGCTCAACATTATTTGGTCTTCATCGACATTTTTCAAGAAGTACTTCAATTCTCCTAAAATAGCATAACCACCACCATTATATTAAGATCGAAACTCGAATAGATGGTGATGATTTTTGCACACACTTGCATGAAAATAAAACTATTACTAACACACTTTCATGAAAGTAAGCACACTATTAACTACTACTAACACACTTGCATGAAAATAAACACACCCGATACATGGTTTCCTAACCCGCTCACACACACATAATCAAATAAAGAAAAGATTGCAAAAGATAAAAGAAAACACAAACCGGGAAATCGATACATGTGCCATCTCCTAGGCACTTCTAGTCAAGCGGAGGTGGAGACGGTGGCTGATCGTAGCCATAGCACCGCGCCTTGAGTCGTTCGAACTCCTCCACCATCGCTTCGTGGTTGTTCCTCCATTGAGACGTGGCGTCCTCCACGTGCTCGATGTGATGCATGTTATTGTCGAGGTACCCCTGCATGGGCACGAAGAAATCTGCACCGGGCACTGGAGGCACCACAGGTACCCGTCCTTGGTACCTGTAGTCAACGCCCGCACCAAAGGAGGTGGCGCTGAACGGCGCACTGCCTGCGCCGACTGGTGTAGAGGGTTGTGAACCGCCCGCTACGTCGCTCCACCCTGACTGGTACTATTGAGGCTCTTCACGTGACCCCCAAGAGCCCCACTCACTACCGGCCGCTGCAAATGTTGCTGGTTGTCGAACCCGCCCATGGCGGTCCTTAGAAATTTGGCCCCCCCTCCAGGAGATGTTCTTCAAGCCAATTTCCTCCCTCCAGCTTGCGAGGGAGAAAAACTCCTAGCTCCGCACACGGGGGCCTAATGTTGGTGCCGCCGACATGGAATCTGGCGCAAACACTTCCCGTGACAATATTGTCACGAGTCATATTCTCGCCGATCTCCGTTGCGCACTCCCACTTGTCGTCGCGCCCTCCCGACCCGTCGCCGTCGCAAACGAGGACTGCTAGGTGCTGAAGATAGGCCCCCAAGGCCAACTTCTTGCTCTTCTTGCCCCTCTTCTCGAACCAACCCCGCACCATCACCGTCATGGGGTTGCAGTGAGACAGGCTCACGATGGCGTTGGAGATCCACCGCAAGTCCGCATCGGTGATATTCCTAGAGTTGACCTTGTCGCATGTGCGCGCCGCCAGCCACCGGTGTAAGACTTGGATAGTCGGGTTGCGGATGTTGCCATGCTTCATCTCCTCCACAGACGAGAGCCACCTCCAAAAGGAGTCCAACTCCTCACGTCCCAATATGCCGGCAACCTCAGCGTCGGCATCGTAGCCGAAGGGTTGAGCCGCCGCCTCCATGGTCACCGTGTAGCTGACGTCACGGATGCGGAAGTTGATGGCCTCATCGCCGTAGTCGTTGGTGCCGATCCTCATCGTAGAGGCAACCTCGGTGACGATGTCGAGGTTGTAGTCCATGGCAAGTTGTTGAAAGTCCACCCAGCCGAGGTTGCTGAGCATCCTTTCATGTCCTCCCACATGCCGATCGAGGTGAGGAAGGTCTTATCCAAGTCGAAGTTGGGGACGAACCTTCCCCTCAGCGCGAGGTAGTGCTCTTGTTCTTCCATGCTCAGGAGGGTGAAGCCCTCCTCCACCATGCGCGGCGTGAATGCCGGTAGTGGTGGTGATCTAGGAACCCCACGGCTTGCCACCATTTGGCTCCTTGTAGCATGCCCCGTTGGAATGGGCACGCCAGAGACGGAGTGGCGGGCGTGGATTGTTGCCGTCGAGCCAGTGGATGCATCACCCACCAACATGTCATCATGAGCACTGGAGCTCCCCCTCACCGAGGAGTCGCCTCTTGACTCGCCACTGCCGCTGAAACCGCTTACCTGGTGCAGCCTCTTGCCCAACTTGCTAACGGAGGAACGGAGACAATCCATTTGTGAGGAATGCAGAACGTGTGCAAGATCGTGGGTAGTGGGGAAGGTGGATAGATTACCGAGATGGTGTGCCGAAGTGGGGGCGCCTGACCTCCCTTTTATAGCGTGGGAAACTTCCAGGAGAAGGATCCGCCTTGATATTTCAAAAATTGAGAGCGCGTCGATCGGCTCAGGGCTGCACCAATCGGCATAATTCAAATTTTGAATCTTCTAAATTATGGTTCTTGATTCCCCTCATGTTGTTTCCAGGTACATCATGCCAATTGGCAAGGGAACAACACTTTATCCCGATGTCTTGATTGACTACGTCAATCGGCTCAGGCCTGCGCCGATCAGCGCGCCGTCTCTTTTCCAGCTTTTGATCAATTTCTTGTCTCCCCTGCACTGAACATCTATATAGAAATCATACCTATTCCTTGAAATCAACGCCTACCGCTTTTGTCGCTTATTTGGAAACCGTACGGGTACCTGCGCCGGTCGGCCCATTGGTGCGCCGCACGGTGCTAGTCCCCTGCATCTCTGTTGGGGTCCAGCGTTGATCCTGATGCCTCGTGTTCATCTCCTTCACCTATGTTCCTGTAGCATTGACACACGTTGAGGGGCCCATCTGGTAGCCGTGCCGATCGGTGTTGTCCTGCGCCGACCAGCGCGTCGTCTATTTTTGCTCCTGGCCCCTCGCTTCTTCACTAGATGTTGTCCTACTTTCTGTGCTGGTTGCCTTCTAGCACCCCTCTAGGCGTCGTCATCCTTCTGTCCTGAAAAAGTGCGCCGATCGGCGCGAGCTCTGTTCCTTCATGTTTTTGGTCTTTTTCTTTTTATACTCCTGCGTTGTTAGTCGACAATTTGTATACACAATTTTGCACCCATAAATAGACAACACAAGAGCACACAAAAATTAAGCACACACTTTTTCTAATATTTTTATTTGGGAGATGTTTTTATTACAAGCAAGCAAATTAATAATACCGGGTTGCCCTCCCGGCCAGCATTAACTAAATAAAACGGGTTCCTATCCCATAAGCACTAAGAAACTTCTAAATCCCCCGATCATTGGATTGCCTCCCAAGAGCGCTCTAGTTATTTAGAGGTCAAAGAGCTTGACCACCCCGCAAACAATCAATCCTTAGTATCACGGTGCGGGATGTGAAGCCACGACACTACAAGGTTTTCTCATCTCTATGGCTCATATACCTCGGACGTCCGATCCATACATTGCCTCCAATTACTCTTGATGTCACGTTGCCACGGTGTCTTGTATCTTTTCACTTCATCAATAGCATGGCACTCTTCTCCTTTCGGGCGGAATTTGAAAGAGTAGGGAGTCCCACTTATATCAAAGCTTATCTCACCACTTCCAACATCAATACTTGCCTTTGCTGTCCTCAAGAAGGGTCTTCCTAAGGTCAATGGAGTCCTCGTCCTCTTATCCATATCAAGCACAATAAAATCAACAGGGATGATTTGATCTCCAATTTGAACAAGCACATCCTCAGCAATTCCAGCAGGGAAGCGTACCGATTGATCAGCTAACTCCAAACACATACCCGTAGACTCCAATTCAGGCAAATTGAGACTTGTGAATATATGAAGGGGCATAACACTTACACTCACTCCAAGATCGCACAAACACCTATCAAATATCCTTGTTCCAATCATGCATTTGATGCTTGGTGATCCAGGGTCGGGTTTCTTCTCTAGTGCAACATCATTGATTGTCACCGTAAGTTCCTTAGTAGCCCTCAAAACCTCCTCAGAAACCAGTGATTTCTTGTTTTGCATCATGTCCTTGATGTACTTGGCATAGATAGGCACTTGAATAGTACCAACAAAAGGGACATTGATGTAAAGCTTCTTCATAATATCGATGAACCTTGCGAATTGCTTATCATGTTGCCGCGTTCTTTCTGTCTTGGTCAGCAGGTGAGTATCCAAGAATATGCTAGGGCCATGCTCCTCTATTTCTATGCCCTTTTTCAGACCAGAGAGGTCAATATCCTCCTCGCGCTGATCGGTGCTCTCGTTGAGCCGATTGGTGCATACAGTACCTTCGCACCGATCGGCGCTTGGTGTGAGCCGATCGGCGTGGGTCTTCCTTGCTCCCGCAGAGTGCTCTAGATCTTCTGTTTGCTTTCTTGACTGTATAGCTATTGCCTTCAATTGTTCTACAGATATCATATTGCCAGGAATAGCCCCCTTGTTACCTTGAATGACTTGTGATAACTGTCCCATCTATTGCTCCATAATCTTGGTATGCTTCAAAATCTGCACATTGGAGCTCCCAATCTCTATCACCTTGTCATTGATCCCCCAAGGATACAATCAATCTCCTTGAATTTAGCTTGGTTGTCCTTGTTGATCTTCTCTTGAGCTTGGAAGAACTCATGACATTGGAGACGAAGTGGGATAGAGTTTTGCATGGACAAACTAAGAGAGAAAGAACTCCTTTGCTGCTGGTAGTGGGGCTTCCATCCACTATTCTTCATATATTCTAGCATCTTCATCTCTTCAGGGCAATCTTTCTGCACATGACCAAATTCTCCACACTCGCTACAAGTGGAGCGTGATTTCGCTAGCTTGAGCGACTCTTCCTTAGGGATATGATGATTATTGTCCAACCTTCTTTGAATAGCATCAAGGCGATCCATAACCAAGTCTTCATGAGTCCTCTCAATCACACTTTTTGCCACTCCTTTTGAAGGTTGTATATTCCTTGAACTTCTCTCACTATCCCATGATTGATTTTCAACTAGCAACTTGATCAATTCCTTAGCTTGGTTGGGAGTCTATGCCATGAATGAACCCACAACTGAAGCATCTAAGTGTTGACGAGATTGAAAATTCAATCCCATGTAGAATCTCTCAACAATTTCTCCAACCGTTAGACCATGATGAGGGCATGCATCAGTATATTCACTATATCTTTCCCATGCTTCTCCAATGCTCTCATCAACATTCTTCGTAAATCCAAGAATCTTATTCTTCAAAGCTTGTGTCTTACCAGAAGGGAAATATTTGGCTAAGAATGTAGCTGCTAAAGTGTCCCACACAATTTTTACTAAGTTTTCCAATCCATTGTACCACTGCTTGGGACGTCCAACTAGAGAGAAGGGGAACAGCCACACACGTGCTTGATCCCCGGTCAATCCATTTATCTTGAATGTACTGCAAACTTCAAGGAAGTGCTGCAAATGGTGATTGGGATCTTCTGAACCTATGAATGGTTGTTGCGCCACTAATCCAACATATCTTTCCAGTTGATATGGATTCTGATCTTGAGCTTCTTGGAAATCTGTCTTGACAATATTAGTCAGTTGAGGCTTGAAACGATTAACCAAGGGTAATTCTGCCATCTCCTCTACTTCTAGATCTGCGATTGTGAATAATACTTGAGGGTTGGCACAGACTGCTTCTCCAGCTAAATCTCTAAGTGACTTGCTTCTCTTCTCCGTTGTTCTCTTCTTGTGTAAGGGCCTTTCTAGATCATCGGTGTAATTAGAGGGTTTGTTTGACTTAGGACTGTCCATACCTGTTAGTTTCACTTAATAGAATATATGTACTAAAGAGACAAGTAAAGCACAATGACTAAACATTAATACATCAAACAATGTTTAAAAACTTGCTATGCTCCCCGGCAACGGCGCCAGAAAAAGGAGCTTGTTGGTCGTTACTACGCACCCACTTATATACCGTAAGAGGATGGTGTACATTGTAGCACTTTTTCCCTTAAAATGAGTATTCCAAGGTTTATCATATCCACTGGGACCTTAGGGATTATTAAACAAAGTTAACAGTAAAAGATCTAGCCAAGGCTACTGTCGAGTTCGAGTTGCATGAGGGGAGACTGGCCAATGCAAAGGTGCGCCAGACAGCAAATCTACTGTTTGCGTCGATCGGTGCTGAAGTTGAGCCGATCGGCACACTACCGAATCTATGATGACGCTGATCGGCGCTGGAGTTGAGCCGATCGGCACACAAACGAATCTAAGCCAAAGTGCGCCAGATACCTCGTAAGCCTAAGCTGTTAAGTGAGTAGCCAGATATCTACTAGTGAGATCTTAACCAGATAGTCTAATGAAATAGCATCATAATGGTAATTACATGGATCAATGAAAACTTATAATGAATAAGACCACCCACCTTTCCGAGCGTCTCCCGATTTATCGCTGCCGAGAGGAAACCCTTAATCGTGTTTGTATCTTACCCTACTCAACTATCCAATAGTGTTGCGCAGGTTTAGTGCTGTCACCGCTAAACCACACTACTAGCATAATCAAGCAACCATAATCAATACAATGTCTGAAAACTATCCTGATCACCACGATCAAGATAATATCAACCTACTTAGCCTAGAACTAAGCAATTGGAATAAGCACATGCATGATTATAGAATCAAGATAGACAAATGACCAAAACCATCATCAACATATTCGATTATCCTTGAGATACATAGAGTGAGATTCATCACCGCCGAGATGGCCTACCTTGACGGATCAACTCTTACTCCAACTAGAGATCTATTCTAACGGGGCGAACCCCGGTGGCTCTAACTCACGGATCTGTTATCCCTCCGATGCCCCCTCCTCGTCTGTCTAGGGTTTATGAGTATATATAAGGGTTCTACTCGTAAAGTTCTCGGTTTCCAGCAAATAAGTCGGTTGCGTCGATCAGCGTAGGATTACGCCGTGCAAGTCGTGTCTTCTCTAGTTTTTGCTCCGAGTTGGTTCCTTTGTCCTCCACGGTTGCCATGTGGGCCTTTTCCTTTGAGATAAAGTCTTGCACTACAAGTTAAGATCTTGAAATTCCATAAATCTTCCAGGCAAATATCTTCAAGTGTCTTGCGCAGATAAACTTCCATAAGCATGTGGAATGGGCCTCAGTCACTTCTGTGGGCCAAAACACCCTTGCACCGATCGGCTCATGGGTTGCGCCGATCGGGCACTGGGCTTCTTCAGTGCATTTCATTGCTTCTGGACTCCTGTCCTTCCAACATCACTTTAATCACCAATTTTACCTGTTTCTGCAATATAGCTCCAAAACACCGCATACACAAATATATAGGCAAAATCACAGGTAAATGGCCTAAATTGGCATCAATTATGCTCTAATTAGGGTTATATTCACATATAAAAGGGGCACTTAGGGAGTGCCAACAGTATGCACATTGTTTCTTTGATGTGGGTCCGTAGGTCATTTAACTCGTCTTCAGTTATCACCTTCTTCGATACCGCGTTAAAGAAGTAGCAAAGGCGAGTTACAGCCAACTTCTGCCATGGTGATTTAACAGCTCTGATAGCAATAGGGAGAAACACCGAAAGCATTATATGGCAATCGTGAGTGTTGTACACATTTATCTTTAACTCGTCCATATTTACATGATTCTTGATATTCGATGAGAAACCCGTCGGTACTTTAATCCCACTGAGGCACTTACAGAATGTTGTTTTCTCCTCAATGGTAAGTGTGTAAGCTGTCGGGGGGAGAAAAATACTTTCCATTTGCTCTTTCTTGCAGATGGAGCTCTGGTCTTATTCCCATCACTACAAGATCTCTACATGCGCTGAGTCCATCCTTTGTCTTACCGGGTTGGTCGAGTATAAGTCCGCTACTACTATCAAATACACCCTACCCAATATGCATCCAGTCGAATGCATGATTCACTTCCAATTCTTTCAGTTAATTGAAATATTCAAAGAAAATGGATTTCATCTTAAACGGCGTGAGACCTTTTGTCTTTTTGACTCCCTTCAGCGGCTTTCCAAAAACAACACTGATGTTTCTAACAAGGTCAAACACGACCCTGCCAGTACAACGACGAGGTTCTATGTCATTCTCAACTTTGCCATCAAAGTGCCTAGCCATCGCGTGATACCTGTATTTTGCTGGTAAGAATCGACAGCTTCGCATATGAAGTAGCTTCTGGGATGCTGGAAGGTACGTATGGGATGTATCATCAACGCATACGAAACATGCCGCCTTTCCTTTGACCAGTCTCGATACGCCCTTAGTGCCAGGGAATCACTTATAGTGCAAAAAATAATTGCTCTGAGCGTGAAATACTCTCTTAGATACTCATCCCATATACGGACCCCCTCGAACCATAGTTTCTGCAGGTCTTCAAACAATGGTACTAAGAACATGTCTATGTCGTTACCAGGTTCTTTGGGCCCAGATATAAGAGTGGTCAGTAGTAGGTACTTACGCTTATGGCATAATCATGGTGAAATATTGTACATTGCTAGTATCACTGGGCAAATGCTATGCGGATTCCTCATTTGACCGAATGGGTTCATCCCGTCTGTACTCAATGCAAACCGTAGGTTCGTTTTCTCATTAGAGAAGTCTCGATGATCCTCATCGAACTTTTTCCATTGTGTTCCATCTGCGAGATGCCTGAGCTTACCGTCTCTCTCATGTGCATGCCATGTCATCATTGCCGCATCCCTAGGATTGGCGAACAAGCGTCTGATGTGATCGACTGCGAGTAAGTACCACATGACTAAGGTAGGAACCTTACTGTCATCACTGTCATCGATGATAGAACTCCTTTTTTTTCTTTCTCCCCTTAGTTGTATTCTTCACGCCTCCATCGGTGTCACAATCGTTGTTCCACTTGTAACAACTGCGTTTGCACCTTGGGCATCTCACAGCGTCCGGATGCTCTTTTCAATACAATATGCAATGATTTGAACACGTGTGAATTTTTTGAACGCCCAACAAAAGTGGGGAATCAGCTTCTTAGCAAGGTATGTTGTCCTTGGCAACAAGTTGGGTTTCAGCAGCGCATCGGAAATAAGTTCCAACAAATCCGTGAAACTAGCGTCCGACCAGCCATACATGGCCTTCAGCTTCATCAGCTCAAGTACAGTATGCAACATGGTGAACTCTTTACCACATCACTTAGATTCATCATATAATGGATCCTCTGATGCCTTCTCTATTCTATGAAAATTATCAAGCCCTTTAGTTGTACCGGCATTGACCAACACCTACGACTCAATGTGACACAACAACTCCTCAATATCAAAATCAGCTTCACCATGCGAATCCATCGCATCTGCACGAGGCGAATTGACAGCCTCGACTTCAACTTCAATATGCTCATCAAATTCCATATCGACCATACTGTTCTCAATATGTTTTGTCCATCTCGTGTACCCCTCAACAAAACCCCTCCGCACCAAGTGTGACTTTATTACTTCTATATCATTCCACAGCTTCTGATTCTTGCAATCAAAACACGAACAATATATATCAGTCGTCCGTTCACGTCAAGCATGTTATGTGGCCGATTCGATGAATTTAGAAACTTCTTGTAAAAATATTGGACCCGGTCTTGGTGCCTTGTACATCCAAGATCTATCCATCGCGAACGACCTTGAACGGAAACCCAAAAATTAATTAATAACACAAAATTTAAATATTGATTGTATATATAAATATTGAAATATAATATATATGAAGTGAAAAATATTATGCAAGGTAAAATAAAAAGAGCATCAAATTATTTTATATATTATTTAACTTTATCACAATCTATCCAAAATATTAGAAATTAATTAATTAATTATGTGTAACAAAAAAATTAAATATTCACTAAATACATAAACATTAAAATATAATATACATGAAGTGAAAAATATTATGAAAGGTAAAATCAAAAAAGCATCAAATTATTTTACATATTATTTAGCTTTCATCACAATCTATCCAAAATATTAGAAATTAATTAACTAATTATGTGTAACAAAAAATTTAAATATTCACTCATTTTTAAACATTGAAATATAATATACATTAAGTGAGAAATATTATGCAAGTTAAAATGAAACAAGTATCAAATTATTTTATATATTATCTAATTTTTATCAAGAAATAATAAAATAATTAACATCCCTCTTGCCCTAATACTACCTCCTCTCTCTTCTAAAAACTAAACTAGATCTAGATTCCCATTGATATAAAACAATCTAGATATAATAATTTTTTTGTGTAGTGATGAAAAGAGATGATGTATGCCTTCATAAACTTCAACCATCCAAATCAAACAAATTTAGCTAAAAATTGATGAAAACCTAACAAACTTAAACCCCAAAATTTTACTTGATTTCAAAATGAGAACACAAAAAAAAGCAATAGGATGAGTTCCCCTTACCTCAAAGATAAAATTTCTGCAAAAAAAAGAACTCAAAACCTTCCCTCCTTGATTTTCGTGATTTGCCCAAATTTTCGGGCTGCCACTGTTCAAGTGAGGGCCGGAGCTGTCCCAATGAGGCTTTTATAGCCTGGGCAATTTATAGCGGCGGTTGATGTTGCCAACCGCCGCTAGTATGCTCTAAATAGCGGCGATTGGCATTGTCAACCGCCGCTATAAACATGGGCCATTTATAGCGGCGGTTGATATTGTCAACCGCCGCTATTTGGTGCCTTGTAGTAGCGGTTTTAGTTGGGGCAGTCTCCATTGGTTCTATAGCAGCAGCCGACTTTGGCTCGCGCCGCTACGGCGGTTTGCCTACCGCCGCTACAGGCCCTTATTTGTGATACCATAACATTGTAACAAATTTCATGGTTTTTAGTCTTTATTTAAGTTTTTTAGAATTTAAAAATTATTTGGACACATATTATTGTGATCATAATTTTCAAACTTTATGTCAAATTTCTTTTTATTTCATGGGTAATATTTCTAATTGGGCTAAATAACATGAATATAATTTTTATACTTATTGGATTCTTATATTTGAGACACTTGTAGTTCAAATTTGACTTTATTCAATAAATTGATTCAAATGTAATTAATTAACTAAATATAGCAATCAATAACAAAAAAATACCAAATGTTATGTAGAGCACAAAAAGTTTTGGGAGTAAAGGAGGAAAAAAATTAATTTTTTACCGAGTGTCAAGAAAAAACACTCGGAAAAAAATTGTTTTGCCAAGTGTCAAGAAAAATCACTCGGCAAAGAATTGTTTTTGCCGAGTGTATTTTTATTGACACTCGGCAAAGCTTTTTTTTGCCAAGTGTTTTTATTTTACCAAGTATTTTTTAATTGATACTCGGCAAAGATAGTGGCAAAGACTATTTTTGCCGAGTGTCGAAAAAAACACTCGGCAGAGAGTGAAACACTCGGCAAAAAACGATTTTCCTGTAGTGCTTTGCGCCACCGCGAGGAAGACATTGCCGACGGTGATGGCCTTGTTGGCATGTGCCACCTCCTGGAGAGCCTCGCCGATGGTGACCACCTTGGCCCGGGCCAGGTCCTTGCCGTGGATCATTATCGCAGGTTTGAAGTGGTGGCCTACCAGCAAGCTGAGTGGGAAGAACAACTCCTGAGCAACAAGCAGTGGTTCTATGCAGCGAAAGGATTTATACCGCCGGATGGTGCTGTACGTGTCACACGTAGCAGGACACGGTCGTCTTCCGAAGTCTAGATGACGCGCGAGCTACTTTCCAGCATCTTTTGTCCTTTAAAATGTGTATGAAAAAACAAATGAAGGATAGGCACGCTGCCGGAACAAAAAACCATTCAGTGGAATATTGTTAATGCACGGAATGACAAACAAGAACAACGCTATTTCAGGCAAGCGAGGCTATGTGAAATGTCTCAAATGTCAGTTTCTCACTGTCTTTCTTCCTCTCTGCAGATTCATGTTTAGCCCCTAGTAGATTGTTACAATTTTAATGAAACTGTTATAAACCCTTACATTTCAGGGTTATGGGCTCATACCGATAGTCATATAATAGGCAATAAACAAATCCTAGTCAAGACTCGGTTTCTACCCAAGTCCTAGTTTGACTTGATTCAAAGTCCCGGTAGGACTCTGCCTACCCGACTATATAATGTAACCAGGTGCGCCCGCATTGTGATATCCAGTGAATAACAAAGATTAGCACCACCTACTTTTTGTGTCTTGTGTCTCTTGTTTCTGTTGACTTCGATGGGATGGGAAGGGGAATGGGAGGTCTCTGTCATCTACCTCACGCTCAAGTTTCTGCCAGGTGGGAAGGGATCGGATCGGGTGATTTATGGCGGCTGCCGAAGACCATATTACAACACGTTATCAGCAGCTCTCCATTGAACTACAATATGTTGTCAATCCCCACCAAATCTTCCTGTTTGATGGATTCGGGTGGTTTGTTTGATCTATGTTAGATTGATTCTACCATTATAGATGACCCGTTTGATTGATGTTGGATTCAATTAATCTGCATGAACATGAGCTCTTTTGAGCTACCCAATTTTACATCATTTACTTGATGTTGCCTTACACGGCGTGATGGTTGATGCACGATGCTGAAAACCATTGCTGCTTGCATGTTGCTTCCATGAAAATGTCATCATTTTGGTTACTAGGGTATCTAGTGATCTTGGTGATCACGTAAATAGGAGATCTAGTTGATTTCCAAATTGGGTTGATCTCGTTTGATCACAAAAGCTGTGGAAATTAATGTTATTTTAATTCATGACCAATTCGGATCTGTATTGGTCCTGGAATCTGAGTACTACACTTACCGTGTTAGATTCGGTCTCTAACTCAGTTGCCTTATGGATAATTCTAGTTCCGAGTAGGATACGGAAACTTCCATAGTTTTATATGGTAGAACACCTAAGCAAGTTTCACATGGTTTTTACTTGATGATATCATGTTTCTGGTAATAGTTTTATATCTGATCGAAACAATCACAATCTGTACACCCGATTCATGCTAATTCCTAAAGTATTCGCATGAATAGGTGATGACGAACCTTGCATCTTAGCAATTCCCACCACTTGCACTGAATGGAAGTAACTACCAAACATGGGTACACTATTGTGTGAATCACCTGAAGGCAATGGGATTGAGCAGTACAATTGCTCCACGTGCACCTGATGCTGCTGCAATTCCAGAAAATGAGGTCGCCAAGGCTTATATCTTCATATGGCATCATAACCATTCTGATCTTATGATGGAGTATCAGGTAGTGCAAGATTCCCTTGCACTTTGGATGGAACTTCAGGAATGGTTTGGTAAACGAAAGTCGGTGCTCCTTCCTAAAGCTTAGAATGACTGGAGCCAGCTAAGATTCCTTGATTTCAAGACGGTTGAGGAATATAACCATGCACTGCATCGCATTGTTGGCCAACTCTGGTTTTGTGAGCAACAAGTCTCTGAGGAGGAGATGATTGAAAACACTCTTGCAACTTTTCACCCAACGAATATGGTACTCCAGCAGCAATACCGGAACAGAAAGTTCAGGAAATATTCGGACCTCATACATGTCCTGCTAATAGCTGAGGCCTAGAACTCGCTCCTGCTTAAAAACTAAAACATGTGCCCTACCGGATCACAAGGATTACCTGAAGCTCATACTGTTGTACATGATGGCAAGGGCAAAACCCAAGATAAGGGTCATGTTGGAGGAGGAAAACTAGGCAAAAAGGGTGGGAAATTCAAGTGTTTTGGAAAGAAATGTTAGAAGCCAAGTAACCAGGGAAAGGGTAAATGCAAAGATTCCGGTAGTGATGGGGCTAAACACCCGAATACGGGTTGTTTCCATTGTGGATCACTTAAACATTAGTCCCGCACATGCACTACTGAAAAACACCTTATTGATATGTATCAGGAGTTCAAAAAGTGCCAAAACCCAGAAGTTAACTTCATCCAAATCCCGGTACCAGCGGATACCAGGATTGATGAACCGGTTCCTAAATCAGATCTACCTGCTGCACCTTCAGATCTTCCAGCCGAAACTGGTGATATGGACGTTGATAACGGCCCAAATTCTTCTGGTACTGCTACCAGTGATCCTGATGGTGGCATTGATCTCGATGAAGATTATCTAAATGATGAACTGTACAGGGACCTGGAGTAGTCCCGTTGGTCAGTTTTACTTAGAGTTTGTGATGGCCGTGATGTAACAAGTGCTCTTGTTGAGCCAGTCCTGTGTTAAACTTGTTTAAGTTTGGGTCACTAGCTTGCTTGCATGCTTTTACTTCTAGAATAATAATATGTGCCTATGATTTATATCTTGTTCAATACATCCAATTTTTATGTTATTGGCTTATGCATGTATATAGCCTCATTATTTCCTCATAGTGGGCGCTAACTAAGAAATCATTGATTTTTAAAAATAGAACAAGATGCATGTTGCGATGGAGGTTGACGCTGAATTGTGCCTGGTTGATAGTGCAGCCAAAAACTCAATACTTAGAGAGACTAAGTACTTTCAGACACTTCAGAACAAGAATGAAAATGTACTTACCATTGCCGGACGCAATGGGCATATTGTCGGCTCTGGACGAGCTATAGTAGTACTCCTGATTAATACTAAGATATTCATTGAAGAAGCATTCTTGTATCTGGCAGCAGAACGAACTCTCCTCACCTTCAAAGACATCCATCATAGCGGTTATCATGTTCAAACCGCAAGTGAAGGCAGGGCTCAATTCCTGTACATCACTGATGATCAAGATGGTGCATCCAAAGTGGTTGAGAAAGCGTCGGGTACCTCCAATGGAATATATTACACTAAAATTAAGCCCCTGAATGTCGATGATACATACCATCGGGGTACCTCACAGAGAAGGAAAGCAAAGTAGACTCCTACTTGGATATGAATACTAGACCTACTAGGACTCCGCCATATAACCCTGTCCCCCGGATATATAAGGAGGGGCAGGGGTCCTCCTCAAGGGAAGAGCCATAGCGTTGGACAAGTCGACAATTAGACAAGTTCAATTAAATAGATCCCACACGGGAGATAGATTAGACACAACTAGACATCATCGTCTAGGTCTATCCTTCTCGTCTAGATCTTTAGATCTAGACATATCAATACAAATACCACATAACACAGAATGTAGGATTATTATCCTCCAGGAGGCCCGAACCTGTATAAATTGGCATCCTGTGTTACCATCGTCTCTCGATCTCGTGCATACCCCTGTACTACATATAAATCCACATAGATGAACTACCCTATGTCTATTGCCGAGATTAAGTCTCGACAATTGGCGCACCAGGAAGGGGAAGCGTGACGGTCGGCTCGTCGAGATTGGTGGTTTCAATCTACTACTTCAAGATTTCATCGCGAGCAGACTGGCGTTGAAGCGCACGAGTCGCCGCATTTTCAAAAGATTTCTTCTTCAAGATCTAATCGCGAGCAGACCGATGTTGAAGCATCGTGTCATTGCACAAATCATCACGTCTTCATCAAGATGACACCTTCAACGAGGATGACCGCTATTCGGCGACATCATCCATTACGATGATGCTTCCGACAACTCGATACTTCGGCGGATTCCGATGACTCGGCGATATCGCCGCGACTCAACGGTTCGACTGCTCACGGCCACATGTACATGCCCGGGGACTACTCCGCCTTCACCTGGCCACTCGACCGCTCGAAGATGTTTTCGACAACTCAGCGTATCAGCAGTCACCATGACTCGGTCACTCGGCGATATCGCCTTGACTCGGTCACTCGACAACATCACCTCGACTCGGTCTCTCGGCGACATCGCCTTGACTCGGTCACTCGATGACATCGCCTTGATTCGGTCACTCGGCGACATCGCCTTGACTCGGTCATTCGGTGACATTGCCTCGATTCAGTAACTCGGCAACATCACCTCGACTCGACTACTCGGTGACATCGCTGCACTATGATGACTCGGTGACATTGCTACACTACTCGGCGACACCGTCAATGACTTGGCACATTGTGTTTTCACCCACTCGGCTATTCAACAACGCCTGTGATGACATGGCGCATTGGGTTTTCACCCACTCAACCACTTGGTCACACCTCCGATGATTCGGCGACATGATGGCTCGATTTCGACATTCAACCACTCGTTGACAACATCAGCACGCTCGGGGCCTCATCTTCAACTCGTTGAATAGCAAAGC
Source organism: Eleusine coracana subsp. coracana (assembly GCA_032690845.1). Taxonomy (NCBI): domain Eukaryota; kingdom Viridiplantae; phylum Streptophyta; class Magnoliopsida; order Poales; family Poaceae; genus Eleusine; species Eleusine coracana. Next base: position 7,722,633 of record CM064430.1, read on the forward strand.
TAAGTATCTTTATGCTTTCTCGATTTATTTTTCAAGATTTTGGGCTCATGTCCTTCATTCTTTTTCCCTATGATTGTTTATCTCTATTTTCTAAGAAGAAGGTCGTTCATTTTTTATGAGTAAAGTCGGGCTTTTAAATCAGTGCTCTTATTTATGGCTTTATTCATCTTTATATTGCCTCGGTTCTTTAATTCTTCGCATTAAACAATCGAGCCAGGGGACTATTGTGTATCTATATACGTTGTTCCTCCACTTTTTTATGAATCTAGCAGTACACATGTCGGTCGGTGACCTTTCAGTAGTGTCTTGGCCCTGACACCACCTGTGTCGGTCGATGACCTTTCAATAGTGCATCAGCCCTGACACCATATGACCCATGTTGTTTGTTCTAGTTTCATCTTTTTTGGCTTCTGCCTTGACCGATACATTGCATTTTATTCATGATTTGGTCTTATTTTGGTCTTACGCCGACTAGCGACTAAGTCATAAAACTTCTTTGCTACATGACAGACTGCCACTACACTAAACCTAGAGCCAAAGTTACGAGAGGTCATGTGTCGATTGGTTCTAATTGCTACGCAAGAGTAAATTATGACCGATATTGTTGTGGTAGACCGAGCTCCGAGCTCTTTATATTTTGTTCTATGTATCCTACGGTGGAGCAGTCTGGTTGCTAACGCACGAATACAGTGCTATGCGCCAGTCGACTGATTTGTTTGGCTTATAAAAATAAGTTTTCAAGCAAACAATGTTAATTATAACTAAATATCCTAATTTCCTTTATTGTCAGGAACATTTTGATGGATAGGCGGATACACCACTCGGTATAGAGTGATTTCCTTGCCTTCATCGGTCGACTTATAGCTCCAACCACCTTTGTCGATCGATCGTGCCAGTTCCGACTGCCTCCATGGATCGGCCTACAACTCCGACCGCTCTCATCGGTCGGCCACGATAGTTCCGACTGCCTACAACGGTCGACTTACAGCTCCGACCACTTTCGTCGGTCGACCATGCCAGTTCTGATTGCCTCCATCGATTGGCCTACAACTCCGACCGCTCTCATCGGTCGGCCATGCCAGTTCCGATCGCCTTCATCGGCCGGTTTACAGCTCTGACCGCTTTCATCGGTCGGCTACACCAGCTCCGACTGCCATCATCGGTCGGCCACATGTCAGATTGTCGGGTTCACTCGGTCATCGCGAGTTCGTGTGATTCCTACTTCATCAGCGGTCGTCAGCTACAACAACCTTGACTGTCTTCTTGACTCGACCTTATCATCATGAGTTAAGTACCGCTGCCACTCAGACATGATATTCTGAGTTGAGCGCGACCGACACTCATAATAACAATTATCTCGAGGGCTTCTTTGAAAAGAAGCACTTTATATCAAATTTATGGTTGATGCCATAATATATAAATATATGATTTGATGATCTTATGACAGTGGCTTGATGGTCACTCTATCAAATATGCTTCTTTAATGATAAGGGCATTATCATAAATGGTTGATGCAACATGTGCAATGCACCAGCGATAATGTAAGGACTAAAGGCATATCGACGGGGGGGGGGGGGGGGTGAATCGGTAAGCTGCACATGAATCCAAATACTTCGATTTACACTACTTGGACCTAACAAACATTGCAAACTAAACAATTTTAGTTGGCCAAGACCCTACACATGCTAGTGTTCATGATGATAGCAAGCGCGGAAGCCAAACACACTAGCCTATACAAGCCATAATTTAACCTAGTTAGTAGAGCACACAATTCCAGAAAGTAAAGAGAGGGTCAAGGAATGCTCATGATTTTTTCCCGAGGTCTCGGAAGGATGGTGCCTTCCCTTTACTCCTCATTGGACCACTCCCACCGGAGTCCCGGTCCCTCCTGCCACCAATGTGGAGTTCTCGTATATGAGCCCGCAATCACTCACGGAGTGAAGACACGGTGCGCGTCACTGCTGCCACAAAGGCACAAGCTCGACTCCCTTGATAACTTGCCAGACTTCCCGAGCCGACACATGCGCTCACTAGCGATGCCCCTTTCACCGGCGGGCTCAAACCATGTATAAACGTGTGATGGCCTTCACAACCGATCACGATAGGCTTGATCACCGTCACCTAACCGGTCTAGGTCTCACCATAGACCAAGAGTAACAACCTAGATCACACCCTCAAGGACACCCTAGCCTTAGATGTTTAAGATACTCAAGTTACTCTCCACTAGCACTCTCAAGATATGCAATATCTCCTCCTAGTGCTTTCCTCTTTTCCTCTTGGACCTTACCAAATGCTCTCAGGTGTTCTACTGGACAAGAGAGGTCTCCAGATCCCATCAATGAAGTTATATAGGCTTTCAACCTCCAACTAGCTGTTGCTCCAAAAAATCAACTTTCTGGACCTACTGACCAGACTGTCCGGTCACTACCTGACCGGACCGTCCGGTCACTATAATCCTTGGCACCAACGGCTCTGCCCTACTGAAATCCTGTACTGACCGGATTGTACGGCCCATTTCTCTCTCCAGTCCAAAAACATTTCCAGCGCTCGCTACCTTGCTACCCAGAGCTACTTGCACAGACCGGATCGTCTGGTCTGTAGACCGAACCGTCCGGTCTCTACAATGTCCAACTTTGGCAGTTTCCTCTCTGCTCCGCTGTAAGTCCCAGACAACTTCTCCTAGTGACCGTACATTCCGGTCACCATTGACTCGTCTGTCCGATCACTACGTCCAGAAGTTGAAACTTGTCATCTTCGCTTGACTTTGTTTCCCGGCTTCTCCAAACAGCTCCTTGGCTTCTCCACTGTCACCTAGTGTCTGTGATTTCATCGAGCATTTATGCTCATCACTGACTAGACATGACCAAAGAGAAATGACCTAGACCCCCTTGATAGTTCGGTTTTTTCTATGGACTCAATGCCCTAACAACTATACAAGTATTTCCAACACTTGTTCCATAGCTTGTCCTTTGCTTTGATCCATCTCTATCAACCATTGGACTCCATCAAGCTCACAAGCCTCCATGCTTGCGGTCATTGTCATTAATCGCCAAGGCAACCATCATCCATATAATTTGTAATAGATTTGAGAGATGATTCCTACATGGACAACACTCGTGTAGATATTAGCCCAGAATTTCATCATTGCCATCTATTACCAAAACATCTATACCTTGGGGATCTCATCATCAATGGTCATGAAGCTTAAAATCTTCCCCGTTTTGGTAATTGATGGCAACCACTATGATGAGGACATCACTCCTAAGGATACATGCAACACTCCTCCAATTATGGACTTGCAAGGTCCAATGACTAGAGCTCGTGCACGATGACTAAATTTAGAGGTGACCTCGTTCCTACATTCTTCATTATATGTCACTTTTGAGAATGGTTTGCTACCTAATGATTATATTGTAATTAGGAACCATGCAGAGGACCAGGAGATGATGGGAGAAGGACTTGGAGACGTGGAGGACCAGCAAGGACGTGGAAGTCAAGGTGGAGGCCCAACCAAAACCGACTTCAAGTCTGTTTTGGGGCTCAGGACCAGTCTGCACTAAAACGGATGCTTAGGACACATATGGACTCAGATTTGGACGTTCTACATATGCACGGAAAGATAAGAAGAACAACTTTCCAATACCGCCGGTCTCATATCAAAATTCATCCGGAGTCATCAGGAATCATCAAAACAAGAGACGGTCCAGAATCTGTTTTGGTGTTGCGTCGCCTGTTTTTGGCCTTTGAGCTTTGTATCTAGTTGAGCCCAATTAGGGGCACATCCAGAGGGTCTTGCATGATCCTAGGGTCTTCATATACAGCCGCCACCGCACCATTAGGGTTAGGGTTTTGCTTAGATTATTTTGTTGATAACAGTTTTGCCGTTTGATCGGTTTGTGAGACCCCAACTTGTGAGATTCATCATATACTTGCAAATTTGGTTGCATTCTTCTTTGTTCTTGCTTGTGTTTTTGATTTGCAGGCAAGGATAAGCCTTTTCGGTGAGGTCAATCATTCTTGAATGGTTGATAACCAGAGGAGACGTTGTGCTACGATTGCGGGGTTCAAAACATGTCGCTCGGAAGCCGGATCGATTTGTGTATCGCCTCCGCCTTAATCAAGATTATCAAAACCTATTGAAAGATCAGGAACCCTTGTCCACATCAAGTGGTAATCAAAGCTTCAGGAGCACCGTCAGGTTCACACTATCCTTAGTTAATTTTGTTTTGTATTCATCCTATCGTCCACAGAAAAGCCCCAAAAAAATTTTCCCTCCACCCATAACCATGTGTTTAGCCTTTGCATATTTCAATTTCAGAGTCCGTAGTGTTGAGTTTGTGCCCTAGTTCTTGTTTAGTCGCTGGTTTAGTTTGTGTTTTTGTCGCCAGTAGTGTTTTCCTTGCAACCCTAGCCGCCATCCCCTTCACCATCCTATGTTTTGTTGGCTTTTTGTGCTAGGGTTGATTGATCGACACACCTAGCCTAGTCCCACTCTAATCCCACCCTAAACACACCGTCAACACCCTGAACCAATCCCCACAAATTCCACTTTCCGCTGCCTCCACGCCGCCAAAAAAAAAATCCTACCCGATTCCAAACCCGACCCCCTTCGGTAAAAACGGGCATAACTTTTTGCTCGGTTGTCCGTTTTGGCTGAAATTTTTACAGGAGATTCTGTACTGACCACACTAGGCTACGCCCTGTGTGCCCTCGTCAAAAAATTCAAAAAAAATCGGGAATATAAAGAAAAAATTGATTTAAGTTTAAACCTGACGTTTTCTGCAACTTCAAGATTTTCTGTAGTCCACAAAGTACCTCTGTTTGAGCTGAAATTTTCTGTGGATTCTCCTCCATTGTTAGTGATTTGGAGAAAATTATCAAAAAAAGAAGAAATTTGGGATTTCTACTAGTGCTACATCTAGCCCCCTGAAATTTATGGATTTGGCTGTTTTGCACTTAGCCCCCTGTTATCGCCTATTATGCCTTTGTCTCCTTGTTTCTACTTTGCTATCACTACTGTTCTAGGACATACTTAGACCAACAACTAGGGACAAGTTACTTGGGCACTTATTCAGCTTTACTATCTATTTTTGATTTGTGTGCCACTCACATATATATATTTGACCTTTTCTAGCTCTACATATTTCTTCTGGACAGCACATAGGTTATTTTGTGACCCTTGCAATCATGGAACACATCTCTCTGGTATCCTTTGTTTTGCTTTTCAGAACTTTGTAAGAGCTTTGTAAGGAGTCTCCTTTTGCTGTGTTGAGAGGCACCACTGCTTAGCTATTTTGTAGGGATAACATTCACTGTTTGTTTCCTGTTTTGGTGTTTGTGATGGCAGGAAGTGACGATGGAGAGATGGCTTCACCCTCACAATTTGCTGAGTGCATTAGCCAAGAGCAGCTCCAGAAGGCTTTGCAGGCTGCTCAGAGTGATTTGGCAGAGACGATCACTAGAGCCGTTACTGCTGCGGTCAACAAGCTTCATATTGGAGAAAGCATCGAGCGGTTGGAGAAGCGGGTCTCTAAGTTAACCGATCAGGTTGTCGCGTTGGAGACCGCTCCCAAAACCAACGATACGAACACCAATAATAACAACAATGACATTGAAGACATCCATGATGAAGACATGGTGTATAAGGCTGATGGCACCATGGATAGGTCAGCTACAAGGACCGCACAATTACGACGTCATTTGCAACATAATACTCAAGGTATGAGTGGTTTCCATAACTACAATCGTCGTCCACATGGTAACTATGCTCCAGATGACCCGTATGCTAAAATTAAGTTTTCAATTCCTTCGTTTTCGGGTCAGTATGATGGTGATGTTTATCTTGATTGGGAGATGACTGTAGAACAAAAATTTAATGCCCACCTTGTTCCTAAACAACATAGAGTTAGACAAGCTACAAGTGAGTTTAAGGACTTTGCTATTGTTTGGTGGAGTGGTCTAGCTGCTGAAACTGATTTGCCTACTACTTGGGAAGAACTTAAGGTAGCAATGCGTGATCGTTTTATTCCTCCTTCTTTTTATAGAGAGACTCGTAATAAACTACAGTGTTTAGAACAAGGAGATAAAACTGTTCAGGAGTACTTTAGTGAGCTTCAGAAGGGTTTGATTCATTGTGCTGTAGTTGAAAAAGTAGAGGATCAAATTTGTCTCTTCTATTTTGGTTTAAGAAAAGAAATTCAGGACATCCTTGATTATAAAGAATATTATACCCTCACCCAGTACTTCTAGTATGTTATGCTTGTGGAGAAAGAATCACAGGGACTTTTCCAAGCTTTTGAGGAGTACAGCAAGTCAAGGAACTCCTACCCCCCACTCTTGACGGGGACTTCGGGGCTGTCCAGGCCATCTTTCTGGCCGCCCCCACAAGTAGCTACCAAGGGAGCCAGTGTTGTTTCTGCAGCCTCAAGATCAACCCCTGCACCTTCTACGTGCTCAGGTAAAACTTCTGCGCAAGTACCAGCTAGTAGTGCCTCCTCTGTTGCTTCGGCGGGGCGCACTACAGGGATTCAGTGCCCCCGCTGCCATGAACTTGGTCATGTGCAGAAAGATTGTCCAAGTAGGCGGGCATATGTGGCGACAGACGATGGCGGTTACATGAGCACCTCCGATGTGGAGGATGAGGAGGAGGACGTCGCTACCACCAGCAGTGACCTCGTCCTTGGAGGCGGAGACACCACGAGATACATAAACATTATTGTTCAACGTGTCCTTAGCACACAAGTTCATCAGCCCGAGACGATGCATCGTCACAACTTGTTCCAGATTTTCTTCGTCATCAAGAACCACCAAGAATGTGTCATCATTGATGGAGGGAGCTACAATAACTTGGTGAGTTCTGATATGGTCAACAAGCTTGCTTTGACCACACGTCCACATCCACATCCGTACTACATTCAGTGGTTAAACGACTCTGGCAAAGCTAAGGTAATACAAACTTGCAGAGTTCCTTTTTCTATTGGTTCTTATGTGGATTCTGATGATTGTGATGTCGTACCCATGCAAGCATGTTCACTTTTATTAGGTAGACCTTGGAAATTTGATAATGATGCTATACACCATGGTAGAAGTAATAAGTACACTTTTATGCATAAAGGAACTAAAATTACTTTGTTACCAATGATCCCTGCTGAAATTGTACAAGCTGATTTAGAAAGAGCTGCTAGTTTGAAAAATAAAGGTCCTAAAATTTAACAACATGTTAATTCTAATTCTACACCTAGTAATGTTAATGATTCTTCAAGTTCTAAGGGTGCTGAAATTAAATTACAAGGTCGTTCATGTCTTACAACAAAATCTGAGCTTGCTGAAATTTCTGATAATGATGATATTTGCTATGTTTTGATATGCAAAGAAGCTTTGTCTTCGCTTGATGATAATGCTTCTAGTGCTTTGTCTCCTGCTGTCACTAACCTTTTCCAGGAGTATAAGGATGTTTTTCCAGCTGAGATACCCCCGGGATTGCCACCTTTGAGAGGGATTGAGCATCAAATTAATTTGATTCCGGGTGCTACTTTGCCAAACCGTGCTGCTTATAGGACCAACCCTGAGGAGACTAAGGAGATACAATGACAAGTTCAAGACCTTTTGGATCGTGGGTATGTTCGTCAATCACTTAGTCCTTGTGTTATTCCTGTACTTTTGGTTCCTAAGAAAGATGGTACTTGGCGTATGTGTGTAGATTGTAGAGCCATTAATAATATTACTATTAGGTATCGTCATCCTATTTCTAGGCTAGACGACATGCTTGATGAGTTATGTGGTGCTATAATTCACTAAAATTGATTTGCATAGTGGCTACCATCAAATTAGAATGAAACTTGGAGACGAATGGAAAACAGCTTTCAAAACTAAATTTGGATTATATGAGTGGTTAGTAATGCCTTTTGGTTTAACTAATGCACCTAGTACTTTCATGCGCTTGATGAATGAGGTTTTAAGAGCTTTCATTGGCAAATTTGTGGTAGTTTACTTTGATGATATCTTGATTTATAGCAAATCCATAGATGAACATATAAATCATTTGCGTGCTGTTTTTGATGCTTTACGAGATGCACGTTTATTTGGTAACTTTGAGAAGTGCACCTTTTGCATGGATCGAGTCTCTTTTCTTGGCTATGTTGTGACTCCACAGGGAATTGAGGTGGATGAGGCGAAGATTGAAGCCATAAAGAGCTGGCATGTACCAAAAATTATCACACAGGTGAGGAGTTTTCTTGGTCTTGCAGGTTTCTACTGCCGCTTTGTCAAAGATTTCAGCACCATTGCTGCACCTTTGCATGAGTTGACAAAGAAGGGCGTTGATTTCCATTGGGGTAAGGTACATCATGAGTCTTTTGATGCTTTGAAGGATAAACTTACACATGCACCATTGCTGCAATTACCTAATTTTGATAAGATTTTTGAGCTTGAATGTGATGCTAGTGGTATAGGCATTGGTGGTGTTTTGATGCAAGATAGTAAACCTGTTGCATACTTTAGTGAGAAAATTACTAGGCCTGTTTTGAATTACTCCATGTATGATAAGGAATTGTATGCACTTGTACGTTGTTTAGAGACGTGACATCATTATTTGTTGCCCAAAGAATTTGTTATTCATTCTGGTCATGAATCACTTAAGTATATTCGTTCTCAATGTAATTTGAACTGTAGACATGCTAAATGGATTGAGTTTATTGAGTCTTTTCCTTACATTATTAAACATAAGAAAGGGAAGGATAATATGATCGTTGATGCTTTATCTAGGCGCTATACTTTATTGTCTTAACTTGATTGTAGAATTTTTGGACTTGAGGCAATTAAAGAACAATATGCTGCTAATGTCGATTTTAAGGATGTATTGCTGTATTGTAAAGAAGGTCGTGCATGGAACAAATTTGTGTTGACTGATGGCTTCTTGTTTAGAGCTAACCGCCTATGCATTCCAGTTGGTTCCGTTCGTCTTTTGTTGTTACAGGAGGCGCATGGAGGTGGATTGATGGGTCATTTTGTTGCCAAGAAGACGGAGGATATTTTGGCCACACACTTCTTTTGGCCAAGGATGAGGAAAGATGTTGAGCGTTTTGTTGCTCGCTGCACTACATATCAAAAAGCTAAGTCTCGCTTGAATCCACATGGTTTATACATGCCACTTCCTGTTCCTTCTATTCCTTGGGCGGATATTTCTATGGACTTTGTTTTAGGACTGTCTAGGACTAAGAGGGGGAGTGATAGTATTTTTGTTGTTGTGGATAGATTTTCTAAGATGGCACACTTTATACCATGTCATAAGACTGATGATGCTAGTTATATTGCTGATCTCTTTGTCAAAATAATTAAGAAGATTAATGATAATGCATACAAACTTGAGTTGCCTCCCGAGTTCGGGGTTAGTTCTACTATTAATATTTCAGATTTGAAACCATACTTAGGAGAAGAGAATGAGCTTGAGTCAAGGACGACTCCACTTCGAGAGGGGGAGGATAATGAGGACATCACTCCTAAGGATACATGCAACACTCCTCCAATTCTGGACTTGCAAGGTCCAATGACTAGAGCTCGTGCACGACGACTAAATTTAGAGGTGTGCTCGTTCCTACGTTCTTCATTATATGTCACTTTTGAGAATGGTTTGCTACCTAATTATTATATTGTAATTAGGAACCATGGAGAGAACCAGGAGATAATGGCAGAAGGACTTGGATATGTGCAGGACCAGCAAGGACGTGGAAGCCAAGGTGGAGGCCCAACCAAAACCGACTTCGAGTCTGTTTTGGGGCTTAGGACCAGTCTGCACTAAAACGGATGCCCAGGACGCATACGGACTCGGATTTGAACGTTCTACATATGCACGGAAAGATACGAAGAAGACCTTTCCAATTCCGCCGGTCTTATATCAAAATTCATCCGGAGTCATCGGGAATGGTCAAAACAAGAGAGGATCCAGAATCTATTTCGGTGCTGCATCGCCTGTTTTTGGCCTTTGGGCTTTGTATCTAGTTGAGCCCAATTAGAGGCGCGTCTAGAGGGTATTGCATGACCCTAGGGTCTTCATATACAGCTGCTGCCACACCATTAGGGTTGGGGTTTTGCTTAGATTATTCTGTTGATAATAGTTTTACCGTTTGATCGGTTTGTGAGACCCCAACTTATGAGATTCATCGTATACTTGCAAATTTGGTTGCATTCTTCTTTGTTCTTGCTTGTGTTCTTGATTTGCAGGCAAGGATAAGCCTTCTCGGCGAGGTCAATCATTCTTGAACGGTTGATAACTAGAGGAGACGTTGTGCTGCGATTGCGGGGTTCAGAACGTGTCGTTCGGAAGCCGGATTGATTTGTGTATCGCCTCCACCTTAATCAAGATTATCAAAACCTATCAGAAGATCGGAAACCCTTGTCCACATCACACTACTTATCATAATCTTATTATAAAACAACAGGGCAAAAAGAGCTACACAACGATCGAGAGGAACCTCAAAAGCATAAGTAATTAATAAATAAGGTCCTACTCAATCAAGCATGATCAAGAGCTAAGAGGAATAATATAGAAGAGCACTCTCTAGATGGTATGTATGCATGTCATGTGAAGAGAAATTAATAAAAGAATAAGGACATGCAATACCGGACATCATGACGTGCAACAGGTTAGCATGGCAATGCATAAGAATTAAGAACAAGCAGTCATCATCATGGAATCATACACATGCATACAAGATAATTAAGGAATACAAAGCACTGCATATGAAAATAAACCAAGTGAGATCAAGATGAGTCGAACACAAGCAAATGAAAACCATGATTCATCAAAATCCACAAACATCGAATAACTCTATCAAAATAAGATCCAAATATATCTAACTCCCAAAACTAATGTACACATATGCTCCCCTTAGATACAAGCTACTCTCGATCACACAGGATCACACTCCGACTCCCCCTAGACCTACGACTACTTCTCCCCCTTTGGCAACAAGCACCAAAATGCGGCAAAAGTGAACATCTACGTGCTCGTGGTCGAAGGAAGTGGTGCAACAACGTCCTCTGAAGGCTCTGCTCCTGGTTGCTATTGTGCTAGATCCTGCTTTGCTCCCTGAGCCTATGTGAAGATGCATCTAGGATCCCCTAATGGGTTTTGGTGTACGATTACGAAAGATTAAAATTATGCTGACATGTTCATAAAGTAAATATGCAGAGAATCAAAAGTTATTGCCCAAACCCACATTTGCAAGATAGGCTTTATCCCAAAAAGAAGGAAAAGAAAAATGGACTCAAAAGCACTTCAAAGATTAGTTTATATTTTTATTTGAGTCATAGGCATGCCGAACTATGAAGGGGGTAAACCAATCTTGCTAAAAAGAGAAATGTGTGTGCTCAAGCTTCCAAAATGTTTTGTGAAAAGTCTAGCCAACAAAGCCATAGAACCAGCTCTTTTCTGAGCCAAACAGAGAGTGACGGAAGTTCCGTGAGTCTCCTCACGGAAGTTTCGTCAGCATTGGGCTCCCGCTTTCAGCCTTCCCGAGAGTGATGAAAGTTCCGTCACCAGAATTTCCGTGGCTCAATCACTGACACCTAACCGGTCTAGGTCTCACCTAGTGCCAGTGATTTCACCGAGCATTCATGCACATCACTGACTAGACATGACCTATGAGAAATGACCTAGACCCCCTTGATAGTCTGTTTTTTCCTATGGACTCAAAACCCTAACAACTATACAAGTGTTCCCAACACCTGCTCCATAGCTTGTCCTTTTTTTTTATCCATCTCCATCAACCCTTGGACTCCATCAAGCTCACAAGCCTCTATGCTTGCGGTCATTGTTATCAATTGCCAAGGCAACCATCATCCATATGTTTTGTAATAGAGTTGAGAGATGATTCCTACATGGACAACACTCATGTAGATATTAGCCCACAATTTTATAGTTGTCATGTATCACCAAAACATCCATACCTTGGGAATCCCATCATCAATGGTCATGAAGCTTATAGGTAACTATGTACTCTTTCTCCATATTTTTCCCACTAGGCTTTTAGGAGTTTTGTTGCGGCATGAGATTATCGTGGTATTCGCCCAAGGGAGAGTGTTATAAACCCTTACTTTTCAGGGTTATGGGCTCATACCAAAAGTCATATAATAGGCAATAAATGAGTCCTTGTCAGACTCGGTTTCTACCCGAGTCCCAGTTTGACTCGATTCCAAGTCCGAGTAGGACTCTGCCTACTCGACCATATAATGTAACCAGGTGCGCCTGTATTGTGATATCCAGTGAATAAGAAATATTAGCACCAATGACTTCTTTTGTCTTGTGTCTCTTGTTTCTGTTGATCTAGTCGGGACGGGAAGGGGAACGGGAGAACTCTGCCATCTACCTCACGCTCAAATTTCTGCCGGGAGAGAAGGGATCGGATCGGGTGATTCGTGATGGCTGCCAAAGGCGATATTACAACAGAAACAATAAATAGTCTGCTTCGTGTCATACAAGATTCAATGGCTTTTGACTTCTATTTTCTATATCATTTCATCTTTTCTTTTGCTATGCGCCAAAATGTGTAGCAAATAGAGTTGATGGTTTTCTACCTCTTTCTTGGAAACTAATAATTTTCTTTTGAGCTATATCCATGAAGGTTTTGGTGTTGCATGTTCACCTTCCCTGGATTCGTGGGCTCTCTAGTGCCTTCCACACACCTTGCGCGTCTAGGATGATGCACATCTTGATCGTCCATACAGAATAATTGCTCTTGGTAAGAATCAGATATTGTAGGGTCACAGGTCTGCCATTGCCGGAGTTCTTGCTCCGTCACAAGTCATCTCGTCATTGAACGTCTACACACATGGCTTTGGATATACCACTATTAAGTCAGGGGTTCCTTCAGCCTAGTAGTTGAGGGGACTTAGCAGCATAATCCTAAAAGTCTCGGGTTCGACTCCTAGTTAGAGAGCAATTTTTTTAATTGGGATAAAAAAATTTCTTCGCTTGTCACTATGCCAATTCACAAGTCAAACACCCGGCCTAGCTAGGTCTTGGTCATTTTCATACAGCTACATCACTGCTGTCTAAGGGTTAGAAAGGGGTTCTTTGAATTTTCTCGATCCGAGTGAGAAGGTTTTCTTCCTAATTGAATACCATGGGGTGGTCTACCCCTATAGATTGAGTTTATTTTTCTTGCGTGGTGGACACACACGTACGCATAGACAGATAGTAGTTGTTCTTCTAGCAAAGACTCCCCTAAGTTGTAAAGTCGCCCATTTGGTAATCGGATGTGAACTAGCTAGATCTACTTGCGGCAAATGGCACCTTACTTTCCCAGCCACACTAGATTATTTGACTTCTCTTTAGTGCTACTCCCTCACTCAATGTGAGAATACTTTTCCGAGACTAGATCTACTACCTTCATCCTTGGGTGAAGCCGGTTGGCTCACCAAACAAGAGGCCTACTGTTAAATCATTGGTAACCATGCCTAACGGTTGGTCATCTAAGCTATCGGCCAAGGCAAGTGAGAGCAATCACACTTGATGTTTGAGTGGAACACTTATGGTTTAGTTTCCTAATTGCATGCATGAAAAATACTAAGTGCCTCACCTCCACACGTGACGTTTCATACACTCCCTAGTCACTACATGCAAGTAGTAAGTAGTATGCATGCTTCAGTATGGCTGAGGAAGACATTTATCGGTATCCATTTGTTCTTTGTTTCAGAAATAAAAATTGAGCAGGAACTATTTTGTGTGCTGGGTTGTATGCATGAAAACTGCAAAAAGGCAGAGACGTTGTGAAATTATCCATTATCTAAAAAAACTATTTTATGTGAAAATATAGAGGTTTCCTTCTCTGCAGTTTGAAACTTGAAACATGAAAATTAATTCTGAATGTTTTAGAAAAACAATCTATTATATATATATTTGACCAACAAAAGGAGTCGTCACGTTCGCTCTCAATGTTTAGAAATTATCACATTAATCAGAGAAAATAAGAAGAAAAATTACCCACCACTGCCATTATGGAAAAATATACTAAAATACTCTTGAGTAAGTTATTAAATTACCCATGACTGCTATTATGAAATATTAGACTCAAATACCCTTAAGAGAGTTATTAAATTACTCACCATGCTATTAGAAATGAATTATAATTAAATATTTATAAAATATTTGTAAAAATGTTACGTGCACCCCTTCTCTTTTCTTCCTCCCTCTCTCTCAATAAAAAAACACGGTTCATAAACGGATAAGACTACGAAACCAGTGAAATTTTATGTCTTTCTAAATCAAGTTATTAAAATATCCATCATTTTCATTATAAATAATTGTAAAATTATTTATAAAAGGTCCATGTTCACCCATCTCTCTCTAAATAAAACACTAGTACGTTCACAAGCAAATAAGGCTACAAAACCAATCAAATTGTATGGCCTTTTGTAAATCAATAAAAATTGTCATTACATATTGTAGTTATTATTATGTGTTTAGTAATTGAAGATTATCATTAGGATTTTCATAATTAGAGGCTATAAAAAATCATGCCCGTTAAACCACTATGGGTTAAGGATTTCATTGTCATCATAACAAGCAAAAACAACTTTGTCATTCTCATATCGTCGTGAATTGTGTCCGTCAAATAGAACATAGCAGTCATTAGTTAATCACTTCCCCATCCATATGCTACTACGTGGTTGTAACGGACGAGAGACTGCTTCATTGCTCATACACCATCATGGATTGTGGTGGTTATGTCATCCACACAAACATCTCTTTTGTTATCTTGGATGAGTCTATCATTGTCATCCATGATATCACATAATGTTATGCAATCGATACAACCAGCCATGACTAAGAAATAAATGATAGTGGAGCAATATTTAATAGATACGCTGCTCCATGATGCTCATGACTAGATGTAATAAAGAAATAAATAGCCTTTAAAACTTCATACATGTTAGAGATGGTGACCAAAAGTTCAGTGAAATCATAAGAGACATATGCGCAGAAGTCAGTGTAACTTAGTATGTCAATTACTTATGCTAAAAAAGGTGCAGGCATATATGCAACATAGCTATCATGATTCGTGTTGAACATTTCAATAAGTAGAGTCACACGCTTTTAAGAGATAGACACGATACATTGGTTCTAAGGAAGTGACAGAATAAAGCCTGGGCCAAATATTACAATAGAGATATCCAAACTTATAATCTTTCATTGGTGTCGGAATAAGCAGGAATAGTAAAGCATCAATAGAAAGATGATGACACTTCGTTCATATTAGATATGGTAACTAAAAGGTCAATAGAATACATGGGCGTCAAAAGCATGTCCAGTGCAGTTAGTGTATGCCAATTGCTCATATGGAAGTAGATTTAGGCATGTGTGCTACAGAACTATTAGGATTCGTGTTGAATATTTCAGTTGGTAGAGTTTGATATAAGTTTGTTTCTTTAATACAAATGACACGGGAGTTTATAACGTTTTTCAGAGATAGATACAATATATTGGTTGTGAGGAAGTGAAAGAACTAAACCTTGAGACCAGATTTTTTAACAGAGGTACCCACTATTATCCTTATAAAAACTTATTTAAATACATGTATATAAGTTTAAATAAAAAATAAATTTTTATATTATTAAGATAAAAAATATTTATCCTTAGTATGATTTAATAATTTGATTGATATAAGGTGTAAGTGTAAATAAGAGATATTTGTTTACTAATTTTTGTAACAAGACATAAAGACTAGCCGCCCAAATGCGCGGGTAGGTTTACTAGTCTAATATAAATCAGAAAAATTTTGTAATTTATTGCTATATGGTACCATGGATTAGTCTTCTCCTTTTGATAAAATTGTACTTGATCGAATGCTAGACAATGTGGCTTGTTGAACAAATTCTATTTCTAAGAAAAAACTGCTTTAAAGCAACATTCTTAAGAATATTTCAACCGGTCTCAAAAAATTATTGCTGCTAGAAGTGAATTTATGGCAGACAAAAGGTTCAAGTAAAGAAACTAACATCAGTTCGAAGCATGGGCAAATTTTGGGTGTTATATTTTTATCAGATTGGATGAAAGCGCAAAGAGCAGCATCTACTGTACATACCACATCGTTGTTGTTGTGACGATGTTTAGCTAGACCCTTAAGGGCTTGTTCGGTTCCAACAGATTGGGCCAGAACACAGCCCAATCCGATCGGAATAAAATGGCTTAGAATGAAATCCCATTTATCAAAAAATTGTTGTCCGATTAATGTCAGGCCTAGAGGGTCTGTCTTAGTCATTTCATACAGCTAGAGGTCCGGATTGATTCTACATCTCTTGAGGTCCGGAATAAAACGACCGGACTACTGATTCCCGGCCCAGAATAGTTCTTGGGTCAGTTTCAATTAGCTGAAAACGAACAAGGCCTAATGGAGTTGAGCGGAATGTGTTATTTTTCCTACAGCCAATGTACAGATCGTCAATGTTCAGACAAGGACACTGATATGAAGTATTCAATTTTCAGACATTTATCCAAGTGATCCTACTCCCCTAAAATGACCACAATGGTAGTGCCTAAATTGCAGAACATCTGATGATTTGACTAATGGAGTTAGGGGTTAAACTGGGATGGAGGTCGTAATTGTCTCACCACTCTCCACTCTACAGATAAAACGTACTGAGTCATTTCAGGTTGAAATATCAAAGTAACTAATTTCTCGAGTGAGTGTTGCCACATCAATATGAACATATTTTCTCTCCTTGCAAAAATATGCACGAACTAAAAAAAGAGAGAATGAAGTATCATTGGCTAGCTTGTGTTGGACCTTCCTTACATGTGGACTGAACTGTCTTTGGTGTCCTTTTGTGCCTTGCTCTGTTTCTGCAAACAATGCTTAAGGATGGATGTGGGGATGACAAGAAATGTATGGCACCAGAGCGGACATATTAGATGTTATTGCTGATCTGCAGCACCATATACAATCGATGAGACGATGACAGCCTAACAAGCTTCATATAACATCAAGCATCTCCCTCTCCCGTCAATTGTGATATGCTGCAGCACTGCCCATCCCTGAGCACACAGTGGTGAGTAGTTACGCATATTCCGGCTGTTTGTGTCTTCTTACATGTCACCCATGCGAGAATAGCCTTTCTATAGCACACTCTGTTTAGGTGCTCAAGCATGGAGATCATGTCAAGCACTGATGGCATGATTCCCATGGGAGCATGATATGATTGTGCAGGCAAGCTGTGGGAAAACAACTAAACGCGCCCATTTATACAGACCGTGCAGCAAACAACATATGGCACCATGCTGGGGTAACAACTGGAGCTCACGAAGTTGCTGCGCTGCAACTGCACACATTGGTAGTGTTCCAGAGACTTGTCTAGAAGCTGCAGAAGAATTTTAACATAGAAGGCATACAAGTCATGAATAATTCAGGTACGTCATACAGATAAACACCAAATTATATCAACTTGTTCTAGGACGAACGAATTTCTAGTTGAGTGATAGTGAAACACCAAGTGTAACAAGTTTGTGCATAATCGCATGAGTTTCTACTGTATGTTTGTACTTGTAGATACATGATCAATAATTTTTAAGCACAAGTGATCATAAATTGAGGACTTGCCAGCGGGATCTACTATAGTAAGATGTTCATTCCGAGTGTCTCCCAAGCCCAAACTGTTGACATATACATATGCTTTCTCGTAATGTTTCCATGTGTAGAGTGCTCTCAATTAATCACCTTGAGCCCAAGCGTAGTTAGGCAAAGTTATATACAACAAAGCTTTTGTACTGTGGAAGCCAAGCATACGAGAGGTTGTTTGAAAACATTCATCTAAATATATAAGCAATAAGTACATCACATATACTAAATGGACAGCGGTGTAGAAAAGATATTAGGACTTGATGGTCTAGTAAGTGAAATGATATTATACATTTATTTCCATCTATTTTGGTACATTGTTTCTAGTTATTTGGTACCATACATTTATTGAGGTGTCAACAAAGACCCATGTAGTTTCGCAGTTTTGCTCCTTCCCATTGAGGCATTGAGCTCTTAAATATCTGTGCAACCTCTGAATTGTTTTGATTTAAATATTAACTTTTAACTTCAAGGCTCCTTTGGAACGCAGGACTTGAACAATGCAAGAATAGGAAAATCATATGGATATAATAGGAATGCATATGGAAAATAGAGAAAAAAAATTATATGAATTCTGTAACATTTCTTGTTTGAATGGGCATAAGAAAAACTATAGGAATTTGACAGAAATGATTACCTTAATTATGTCTTACCTTCTTGGACAACTGAGCTTTTCCCTCATGGAAGCTCAGCAGCAGATTGAGTACCTAATGTCTAATGATAAATACAGGTGTGGTTTTGTCTCGGTCATCAGCGAAGGCTGTTAGAGTGGATGGAAAATTTTCTTCCATTTTTCCTATGGAATGGACAGCATAGAAAACTTTCCCTTCTTTTCCCTATGAAAATTCCTGTGTTCCAAATAGGTGAAATAATTAGTATCAAATTCCTTGATTTTTCCTCCAAAATTCCTTCAATTCAAAGGACTCATTGTCTCTGAATTTCTGATTGTTGCATTAAAAGCTACTATCATATTTTTATTCCTCCACCCACTATATGAAAGGTGAGTGAGGTCCTTAATCCTTGCAATAAACTAATAGAGATTATTATGGTATTATAATGTAGACCAGCCTTATAAGGATACTTTGGATCCACCACATAACGCGGCTATATTTGCAACCCATTGGGGTGCACTACTACAAAAAAGGCACTGTAACAGCGGGTCAAAAGGCACTATAGTGGCCGGTAGGGCATCCCGCCGTTACACTACCGTAGCTAAAAATAAATGACAACAACGGTGGATGTTCTCTGGATGAAATCAACTGCGGCTACAAAGAGACTAGTAGCGGTGGGTGACAACTTCACCCGCTGCTACCTATGAACCCAAAAACAAAAAAAAATGCTGGTCCGAAGAGCCCATGCCCAGATCCATGCCTCGGGCCCACCCGGATCCAAAGATGCCCATCTCGCGCACCACCGCCGCTTGTTTTCTCAGGGAAGAAGGTGGTCGCTGCCGCCCGGACTTGGCCCATCGGGAGAGGACATGAGGGAGGTCAGATCTGGCCACCCCGGTCACCGCCGCACCGTGAGGGAGAGGGGGCAGCCAGATCCACCTGCCCCGGCCACCGTAGCACCGCGAGGAAGATTGGGGCGGCTAGATCTAGCCGTCCCGCCTGCCGTAGCACCGCGAGGAAGAGGGGGGCGGCCAGATCCGGTCGCCCCCACCACTGCTGCACTACGGGGAAGCATCGCTGCCACCGAGGGGCCACGCTTGTGGCCAGGGAGGACGCGTCGCTAGGGGGCCCATGCACGGCTAGTCACTGCCGTGGGGAGCATAGCCGAGAGAGAGACAGCCAGATCTTGAGTGAGCAGACGGAGTCATGGAGGGAGGCGACGGGCTAGTCGGTGCGGGCATGGGGAGGCCGGAGGCAGCGCGAGTTAGGTGGGAAAGGGGCTGCCAGTGGAGTGAAGGAGAAAGAGGTAAGGAGTTAGGTTGAGGGTAGTATTTATTTTATAGAGTTAGGGTTCGGAGCAAAATAAGCCAGACGAACGAAATGGGTGTTATTTGGGTCTGATAGCACAGTAGCGGCAGTTGACTTCATTGACCGCTGCTAAAAATAAAATTCATCTTTAGCAGCGGTTGACTCTGTTGACCGCCGCTAAAAAGTTATTTTTTATTGTCGGATGACTTTATTGACTGTTGCTAAAAATAAAATTCATTTATAGCAGCGGTTGATAATAAAAATGCCACTACGTGATTTTTTTGCAACGCTGCTATAACCCATTTTGTGGTAGTGGTGGCCGATCGAAATGTGATGTTATTCCTACATGCAATGCCAATGACGTAAATGTTAAGGCAAGGTTAGGGAAGTACAATAGTTTTACTTTTTCAGATTGGTAATGCCCAATTGTTGCAACATCTTGTCTTCTTTTTTTAGTGGCAGTACGGTGTTAAACTGTAGGTCAAGATCGTATTTTTGTCACCACTCTCCACTCTGCAGATAATTGTACTAATCGACATTTTCGATCAGCTCACATCTCTTAGATCCACAGGAACTCGTTTGAGGAGTTTTGGGTTGTTAGATCAAACACATTTTTCTCTCACTCAACAAAGTATCGCGTGTGTTTGGACCCTTCCTAACAAGAGAATTGAGCCTCGTTTTAGGTGTCCTTTGCTTTCCTCAGTTTCTGCACGACTTGCACGAGGATATAATGAAGGCGAGACAAGAAATTTAAGGCACCGGATGGCCTGTAGAAAAAACAAAGCCGTCGTGCGCCAAGGCCTGCTTTTTCTTATCGTGGGAAGTAGGCCTGGGCATTCGGTTATGACCGAAACATCGGTCCGGTTAAGTCTGTTTTCGAGAAATCGGATATTGACCCAAAAATAGGATTAGAAATTGAAGGACCGACAGTTCGGGTACCCAAGCGCTCGGTTCGGTTCTCGATTTCAACCGAAGTTCCCAAAGAAGTAAATAGAGGATGAACGCGGCAAGCATTTGGTGCAATCTACAAGCCTAGGTGCGGACCGAGGGGCAGGGGCATGGTCGACCGTGCCTCGACGTGCGAGGCTTTGCCGAAGTGGACATCCAAATAGGAGGGTCGGGGGCGTGGCGGCAAGGCGACAGCGCCTGGGATTCTGACGCTGGCTCAGTCAGCGGTGTGAGATGGTTGAATCAAAATGCAATCTATATGCCGGAGGAAAAGACGGGAAGTGATGAGCGCAGCGGCGGTCGATCTAGGCAGGGCGGGGACGTGGAGTTACCTGCCGACCTGGGCAACTAATGGCAACTAGTTATGGGAGAGGCTGGGCCACTAAGGGCATCTACAGTGGTTGAGACGACCTCTGTCTATAAGTATCTCGATTATCTCACACAGACGGTAAAAAGGACAGCTTATATAATGGATTGTCTGTTGATCTGTCTACATACTATTTAATTCTTTTTGTAAAACTGTAAATTAAAGTGATCAAATGTGGATTTGTTCCTGTAGACTATTTTGTTTCTTCCATAGAATGATGTCCTATATGATTTGATCCTTCTTCAGCCGACGATGTGATGAGCGAGCATGGGCAGTGAAATTCCTATGACCTTCTCGTCGCATGCAAGAGATTGTTGGCTGGAAAAAAAGTTGCCCTCTCAGCTGGTTCCCAATGGCTCATGGAAAAATTTTACCTGTGGCTTCATCCCCTACTTATCATTGTGCACACAGAAAAAGAATTGGAAAAAAAAGAGGGCAGCTGTGAGCAAGACTGCAGAACTCAGCAGCGGCAATGTACCTGCTCTTTTTTCTCGAAAGCTTACAAGTGACAAAGGCACCTGCTCATCTGCGGAGTCAACGGGCACTACTCAACCGTAGAGCTCAACTGCAGCGAGTTCCTACTCCCGTCGTCCATGAGCGAGGATCTTATATACCTCCCATGTGTAGCCATAGTAACCAGGGGCACAGGACAATGCTAAATCGAGGCGTGTCTATTTGCCGCATGAGATCGAAGGCAGCCACCGTTTGCTCGTAGCAGTGCATACAATGCGTGTTGTGTCGTCGATTTCACCTCGGAGCATGAACCATGGCCGTCGCCTCACGAGACGACGGCAAATCTCTCTCTCCGTAATTAATCTGGTACACGTCAGCTAAAACTGTTGACGTGGCATCAAATAGATGATGTATTTATGGGCGTTGTGGATGCCCTAATGGGCTGCTAATTATGAGCTGTCAATTATGAACAGATAAGATGACATATGGGCTGGTCCTTTGTCCGGGTATTCGGGTACCCAGGCATGGGAACCAGAGCCAGAATTAAAATATAGGTTAGTTGCATCTACTACCCGATCTAATATCCAATACCCAAAAATTTTGGTTTTCTCGGTTTTGGTTTTGGCCTATGGATCTCGGTTTTTCTGCCCAGTAAGAGCTACGACACGATGATGCTGATGAGGAATTAGAATCCGACAGACCATCTGGACCATGCCATTGCCTTGATTCTAGCTGCTGCACAACGATTATATGCATGGTGCTAGAGGGAGCTCTCACACTTTTCTTTAATGTATGCACTTGTTATCATTTGTTATTATCTCTCACATGCACACATTTAGGGGGAGCTCCACATCTCTTTTAGATCATAAAATGAAACTTATTGTTTATTTCTATGAAATCTAGTTGTATTGTCATTAATGACCAAAAAGGGGGGAAATTGAAAGTGCATCTAGGCTCCTAATTTAATTTTGATGATTGATGTCAATACAACTAAGAATGAACTAATATTTTTATTGAGCATGTGTGTAGATGACTATCTAAATTGATGAAGGAAATGTATTGAAACAAAAAGAGAAAAGAAGATGGTCATTTGCCTCAAGTTGAAAGTCCAAAAATAAACTCAAGAAAAAAGTTCAGGTAATTTTATTTTTATCTTGAGTGTAGGAAAGCCATACTATCAAAAGTGGTATAATTTACAAGTTTGGTAAAGTCAAATGCTCAAAATTCTAATCAATTCTATTTTTGTTAACCATCTATTTCTCCATTCATTGGCAGTGTCGGTGGCTTCCATCAGCAGTGCCTATCACCCCTTCTAGAGGTGTTGTAAAGACCAGACAACTCTCAAGATTCTATTTGCCAGCATCGGCAGTGCCAATGTGACCCTCCTTCCAAAGAGTGTTGTTTTCTCTGGCTTTCTTGCTATAGTCTCATCGGCAGTGTCGGTCATGACTTCCAGAGAGTCACTCCTTCTGTCTGGCTCTAGCTTGTTCTATTGGCAGTGCCGATTTCATTGACCGGCAGTGTCGATCCCCTCTTCCAGAGAACATGTTATCCTCGGGTTCTCTGGTGAACCTTCATCGGTAGTGCTGGCTTGGAAGGACTGAGTGACCGAGAGGGGGGAGGGTGAATTGGGAACTCGCACTATGTACCAAGTTTGCCAATTTCCAAAACCAACCACTCAAACAACAACTATAACAATTCTAGTGGTGATCACACTAGCAAGATAAAAGCCCTATGAAAAGAACAACAACCTAAGCATACTAGTGAATCACTCAAGTCAATGCAACTCCTATGCAAGTTAGTAATAAAGCAATGTCGAAGCACACCACAAGCTAGCAAAGGAGCCTACTCATGCAATTCTACAAGATAAGGAACTAGTGCACACGAGTATGAGTAGTACAATACATACAAGGGTAAGTAATCAAGCCAATACAACTCCTATACATGCTAGTGATCAAATGCAAAAGCTCAAACACTACTAGCAAACAAGAAGCCTATTCATGCAAATCTACAAGGTAATCAACTAGAACAAGACAAGCACACAAGCATGCATAGCACGATATATAAATGCGGAAAGTAATGCATCAAAGTAAGGAGTAGACTAAGAGATGGCTCATGATTTTTCCCGAGGTCATGGAAGGATGACGCCTTCCCCTAATCCTTGTTAGATCACTCCCGCCGGAGTCCTGGTCCCTCCCGCCATCAAGTGAAGTTCTCGCCCACGAGCCCACAATCACTCCTAGAGTGAAGACATGATGTGTGTCACCGCTGCACAAAGCATAAGCTCGCCTCTCTCGAGAACTTGTCGGACTCCCCGAGCCGACATGGGTGCTCACTAGCGATGCCCTTTCACTGGCGGGCTCTCCCCATGTACAAACATGTGGTGACCTTCACAACCGATCACGATAGGCTCGATCACCGACACCTAACTGGTCCAGGTCTCACCATAGACCAAGAGTAACAATCTAGATCACACCCTCAAGGACACCCTAGCCTTAGATGTGCAAGATGCTATAGTTACTCTCCACTAGCACTCTCAAGATATGCAATATCGCCTCCTAGTGCTCTCCTCTTTTCCTCTTGGACCTAACCAAATGCTCTCAGGTATTCCACTCGCCAAGAGTGGTCACAAAGACCCCAGCAACAAAGTTATATAGGCTCCCAACCTCAAACTAGCCATTGCTCCATGAAATCAGCTTTCTAGGCCTACTGACTGGACTGACCGGTCACTGCCTGACCGGATCGTCCGGTCACCGCAATATCGAGCTCCAACAGCTCTGACCCCTCTGCTGACTCTTGCTGACTGGACCGTCCGGTCCATTTCTCTATCCAGTCCAGAAACATTTCACGCAACAACTTCCTCGCTGCCCAGAGTGATTTGTATAGATCAGACTGTCTGATCTCTACAACTCCCAAATCTAGCAGTTTCCTCGCTTCTTTGTTGTAGCCTCCGAACAAAACCTCTGAGTGACCGTACAGTTCGGTCAGCACTGACCCCTCTATTCGGTCACTTCGTCCTGAAGCTGAAACTCCTCGTCCTCGCTTGACTTTGTTTCCCGGCTTCTCCGAATAGCTCCTTGGCTTCTCCACTGTCAAATAGTGTCTGTGATTTCACCGAGCAACCTTGCACATCACCGACTAGACATGACCTAAGAGAATGACCTAGACCCCCTTGATAGTCCGGTTTTTCCTATGGACTTAAAGCCCTAACAACTAGACAATTGTACCCAATACTTGTTCCATAGCTTGCCCTTAGCCTTGATCGATCTTCATCAACCCTTGGACTCTATCAAGCTCATCAAGCCTCCATGCTTGTGGTCATTGTCATCAATTGCCAAGGCCGCCGTCAACAATCATCATAGAGTAGAAAGGTTTCCTACATGGACAACACTCATGTAAACATTAGTCACATTTCATGTTTGTCATTCATCACCAAAACATCATAACTTGGGATGACCTCAATGGTCATGAACCTTAAAATCTCCTCCTTTTTGGTGATGGATGACAACCACTACTTATGATGATCCAAAATGGATGAGTAAGAAAGAACCAAAGGAAAAGAAAAGATTGGAAGGCATACCTTGGTCCTTACCTTGGAAGTAGTCTCCCCCTTGATATGTGCTAGGTGTTGAGGGAGAACTACCCACTTACTTAGCGCACTTGGATGTCAATCTTGAGTTAAATTTTGCACCCGTCTTGGTGTCGTGGTTGATGATCTTGTTGAAGTAAACACGCACCAAGGACGTAGATGTTCATGTCGGTGTAGATGTACATTGTCGACGCAGACATGCATCATCGTTGTTCTTCTCTATGTCGGTGTAGATGTTTATCTTGATACGATCTTCATGTGTACTTCAAGTGAACATGCACCATTTGCTTCATGTTCCCCTCTTTGTCACCTTGTAGCTTGCTTTTATCTTCATGTTCTTCTCTCCCATTTTCTGTTCTCAACTTAAGCTTGGCTTTTGCATCTTCATGTTCCTTCTCCCCCTTTGTCACCTATCACCAAAAACCACACCAAAACATAATGGAACCAAGAGGCAAAAGATAGTTGGCAAGAGATAGGATAACTCCCCCTTTCACGGTGCTCCTCCTTGTTCGTAATGGTGTTCCACCGTAGCTCCCCCTACACTTATGATTTAACAAAATATTTTCTCAAATATGCAAGGGTTAGTCATTTAAGAGGTGGGAATGTATGAGCCACTTGTCTTTGAGCCGCGCGAGTAGATTTAACCTTGGAGCTCGGTTGAACATGGCTCAATGGACATGAAGCACAATTATCACTATTTGATCATCTAGAGAGTCATGTACTCATATTGTAAATGAGCAATTCCCCCTAGATACATGCTTGGGAGCATGTATGTTATCACAATGCAAAGATGCATGAATGCAAAGAATGCAAATGCAACAAGTATACAATGCATGATATGATGCTAAAGAAGAGAGAGAGAGAACCGCTACAAACTAAAGTGTCAACAACGAGTTGTTCCCTTCTCAAGCTTGCTCACAATGGACCATTCTTCAAAGCCTTGGGTACACCATGAACCACCGTCCCAAGCTTAACCCATGTCCATTGCTATCTCAAGGAGGTCTGAAGTCAACCTACAAAAGAAAACAAACAAGCACAAAACAAAGACACAAACAATAAAACAAACAAACACTATACATATTTACAAAGGACAAGCTCAAGGGTTACTCATGTGAAGTTGGAGAGGTCGAGAACATTGAGTTCTCCCCTTAGCTTGTTGTAGGTCTTCTCATCGAGTGGCTTGTTGAAGATATCCACCAATTGTTCATGAGTTTGCACACTCACCAACTCAATGTCCTTCTTCTCAACATGATCCCTTATGAAGTGATGCCTCACTTGAATGTGCTTTGCATGACCATGATCTCCAGTTTTGAGAGCCATCTTGATTGCCACCTCACTATTGCAATATAATGGCATTTGAGTGTAATTGAGGCCATAATCCGAGAGCGTTTGCCTCATATAGAGAAGTTGGGCACAACATGCTCTCGCCGCCATGTATTCCGCTTCGGCTGTAGATAGAGCCACCAAGTTTTGGTTTTTTGAGCTCCAAGATACTAGAGATCTTCCAAGAAATTGGCAACCTCCTGATGTACTCTTCCTATTCACTTTGCAACCCACGAAGTCCGAATCCGAATACCCAAGTAACTCAAAGCTTGTACCTCTAGGATACCATAAGCCCATGATAGATGTGTACTTAAGGTATCTCATTATCCTCTTCATGGCCTTCAAGTGTGACTCTTTTGGAGTTGCTTGGTAGTGTGCATACAAGCACACACTAAACATGATGTGCGGTCTTAAAGCAATGAGATAAAGCAAAGAACCAATCATGGATCTATAGAGCTTAGGGTTCACCGGTTTCCCTTTTACATCATCATCTAAGGGTTTGCTCGTTGCCATAGGTGTGTGCAAAGGGTTTCAATTCTCCATGTTGAATCTCTTGAGAAGGTCCGTGGTATATTTTTCTTGATATATGAAGTTTCCTTCTCTCAATTGCTTGACTTGAAAACCAAGGAACATATGCAACTCTCCAATCATTGACATTTGGAATTCCCTAGCCATCATCTCTCAAAACTCCTCATTGAATTTCTCATTGGTTGACCATAGATGATATCATCCACATAGATTTGGCATATGAAGAGATCCTTCCTAACATGCCTTGTGAATAAGGTGCTATCAATGCTTCCAATGGTGAATCCATTCTTGAGTAGGAAGTTCCTAAAGTGTTCATACCATGCCCTAGGAGCTTGCTTGAGGCCATAGAGAGCTTTCTTCAACTTGTACACATGTCTTGGATGCTTAGGGTCCTCAAACCCTGGAGGTTGTTCCACAAAGACTTTCTCATTGATCTCTCTATTCAACAAGGCACTTTTCACATCCATTTGATAGAGCTTGAAGCCATTATGTGATGCATAAGCAAGCAAGATCCAAATTGCCTCAAGGCAAGCCACGGGAGCAAATGTTTCTTCAAAGTCAATGCCCGCCACATGAGAGTATCCCTTCGCCACTAGACAAGCCTTGTTCTTGACAATGGCCCTTTTCTCATCTTGTTTATTCTTGAAGACCCACTTGGTGCCAACCACATTATGATTCTTGGGCCTTTCCATTAACTTCCACACTTTGCATCTTTGAAAGTTGTTCAATTCTTCTTGCATGGCAATAACCCACTTGTGATCATTCATTGTCTCTTCTATTGTTGTGGGCTCAATTATGGAGACAAAAGAGAAGTTCTCAATAACAATATTTGCCTCCTCGTCACTTCCTTCATCAACTTCTTCATTCACATAGTTGGGCTTATATTGATTTCTCCTTGTCCTCACTCCTAGAGATGGGCTCCCAATGATCAAGTCACGAGAATGATCCTTGTTTATGGCTTTGGGTCTAGGATGATGTTTTTGTCGAGTGGGAGGAGGTCTAGGTGATGTATCTTGTGCATCAAGGTTTGCTTGCTCTCTTAATATATGAGTGTCTTGGATTCTAAGAGAGGTGGGAGAATCACTCTTATGCTTTCTTGTTTTGGACTTTGAGCTTGACGTGGATGGGTGGGTATCTTGTGAAGATATAGGAGAAGTGGTTTGTGGTGAAGTATGTGAGGAGGCTTATGGCTCACTTCTCACTTGGGTTTCCTCATCATTTGGTGGGTGAACTCTCAATGAATCTTGAGAGGAGCTAGTGGGTGTATATGTGACATTTTGGGTCGGTTCTTGTACCTCGGAGCAAGAGGTTGATTGAGTTGGTGGAGTAGAGGGCTCATCAATATCACCATCATTGGCCTCGTGAGGTAAAACCTCGCCTATGGGCATGTTCCTCATAGATTCCCTCATAGGCTCATCCTCAATGTTCACTTCATGAAATTCATCTTCCTTTTGAGAACCATTTGACTCATCAAATTGCACATCATAGGATTCTTATACATAACCTGTGGCTGAGTTGTAGACCCTGTATGCTTTAGAAGTTCCTGAGTACCCAACAAGAATGCCTTTATCAGTTCTGCTCTCAAACTTCCCGAGCTTTCTCCTCTTCTTAAGAATGTAACACTTGCAGCCAAAGACTCGGAAATAGGAAACATTGGGTTTCCATCCAACCAATAGCTCATATGGTGTCTTCTTCAACAACCGGTGGAGATAGACAACGTTGGAGGTATAGCAAACCGTGTTGATTGCCTCCGCACAAAACCTCTCATGAATTCCATACTCATCTAACATGGCACGAGCAAGAGTGATGAGTGTCTTGTTCTTCCTCTCCACTACTCCATTTTGCTCGGGAGTATATGTAGCGGAGAATTCATTTTTGATGCCTTTTTTGTCACAATATTCCTCCACTGTTATGTTCTTGAACTCTATCCCATTGTCACTCCTTATCTTCACAATGCTAGCCTTGAATTCATTCTTTGCCCTTCTAGCAACCTTTTTGAAGATATCACTGGTTTGAGATTTGTCCACAAGAAAGAAGGTCCAAGTGTATCTCATAAAATCATCAACAATCACCAAGCAATATAGATTACCTCTCAGACTCTTGTAATGTGTTGGCCCAAACAAGTCCATATGCAAGAGCTCTAGAGGACGATATGTAGACATGAATGACTTGGTGGGATGTGAAGATGCAACTTGTTTTCCCGCGTGACAAGCGTTGCTCAGTCTGTCCTTTTCAAAGGTCACATCCTTGATTCCTTCAACTAGATTTCTCTTGACAATCTTCTTGAGTTGATTCATTCCAACATGTGCCAGTCTTCTATGCCACAACCATCCCTTGGATGCCTTAGCGAATAGGCAAGTGTTTGGTGGCATATTGCTTGATTTGAAGTCCATGACATATAAGTTCCCATGCCTCACTCCATGAAACACTAGCCCTTTCTTAGCATTCTCAATCGTTGCACCATGCTCATCAAACATGCATTTGAATCTCATGTCACAGAGTTGACCAATAGATAGGAGGTTGAAATTGAGGGTTTCCACAAGAAAGACCTTGGAGATGGAGGTCATTTGTGATGGCCACCTTGCCCTAACATCTAACTCTCCCCTTTGAGTTATCCCCAAAAGTCACCTTCTCACTATCTTCATCTTCATCAATGGTGGTGAACATGGTTGGCTTCCCAGTCATGTGTTGAGTGCACCCACTATCAAGAATCCAATGAGTACCTCCACTCATGTAGTTGACCCTGGTGGTAGCCATAAGACAAGTAATAGAGAAAGAAGGGTTAGTATCCAAAGCATTACTTGATTGACTAGCACCAACCTCATTGTGTCAAATAATAAGACCATCCTCATAGATAGAGATTCTTGCAATTCCTTCCTAAAGTCTCCTCCTGATGGGATAGTGAGGAGCACGATACCTTCAATGTCCATGACCATCCCCCATGTGTATCTCATCGAGGTTGATGTAGTAATGGGGAGGATCATAGAGGCCAGTGACATGCTCAAGCACATGTCCCACTTGTGAGTGGAGCACGAGTACCATCTCCATTGCCCTCTCAATTGAGAGCTCATGCCTCCGATTGACAACCTCCTCAAGTAGGAAGCCCCTCTTAGGAGTTGTGATCAGTCGGAGGAGCTCGTCAATTACTTTAATTGATGTTATCTTCCAAAGACCTCTGAAAAAGTTTATCCTGTACACAAGATCATAAATCCTCAAGAAAGTCTCGCAAAGGTCAACATTTGAGTTTCTCATAATTTCATCAAATTCAAAGAAAAACTCATGTTGTCGAGCTCGATGCATGTGCCAAAGTCGATCTTGTGGTGGAGGAGGTGGAGGCGCTAGAGCTGAAGCTGCAAGATTGATCATCTCAAATGATCGAGCGAGAATTGTTGTTGGTGCCCCCCCCCCCTACGCCAATGCTTGGTCCACCCGAGATGCTTGGAGTAGAACTTGGAATGGCACTTGAGGTAGAGTTTGACGAAGCGCTTGATGATGATCTTGGTGAAGGTCTCGCTCCAAAGGGGTTGTAGAAGCTGTTGTAAGGCAATCTTGTGGAGGGATCAAAGAAGTTTGAGCTTGAAGCTACTTTTTTCCCTTTGCTTGAAGATGCCTCATTGTTTGCCTTGAATGGCTTCTTCCTGGTCCCGCTTGCGGTGATCTCCTCATCCTTGAAGAGCAGCTCGATCACGTCCTCGACAGAGAGATTCCTCTCCATGAGAAGATCAAGAGTGATGTAGAAGAGCTTGCTACTCGAAAGCAAGGAGAGGATCTTCTCGGCTATCACAATCTTGGGAAGCTCGAAAGAAGTTGCTCCAATCCTGTACACAATACCTCGCAAGAGAATAAGAGAGTCAAGTAAGTCCTCATTGTCATTAGCACAAAATGCAAAGAAATCCTCAACAAGAGAACTACTAGCAAGACCAACAAGAGGCTCACAAACATCATCAATATTAGTCATGCTAGAGGAGCAAGCAAGATCAAGAGACTCATCATTATCAATCATCACACTACGCACACTAGTAGAGCAACCTATCAAGTCAACACTAGAAGAATCTAGGCACTCACTAGTACTAGGCACATCCACACAATCATCATACACATGATTATCGGTGAAGGTATTGGCGAAGTCCATAAGAGTATCCATCAACTCATCCGGGATCATGGTATTTAGGTAGCTTTTAAAGCGATCCTTCCATGAGCCATCACCCGGACCTAAATGGGATGATATCCCAACTCAATACGGTCACTACTCAAGGCGGTTAAGCGTTATAATGAGCACTTGGCTCTGATACCACTTGGAAGGACCGAGTGACCAAGAGGGGGGGGGGTTGAATCGGGAACTCGCACTATGTACCAAGTTCGCCAATTTCCAAAACCGACCACTCAAACAACTCCTATAACAATTCTAGTGGTGATCATACTAACAAGATAAAAGCCCTATGAAAGGAACAACAACCTAAGCATACTAGTGGATCACTCAAGTCAATAAACTCCTATGCAAGCTAGTAATAAAGCAACACGGAAGCACACCACAAACTAGCAAAGGAGCCTACTCATGCAATTCTACAAGATAAGGAACTAGTGCACAGGAGCATGAGTAGTACAACACATACAAGGGTAAGCAATCAAGCCAATGCAACTCCTATGCATGCCAGTGATTAAATGTGAAAGCTCAAACACTACTAGCAAGCAAGAAGCCTATTCATGCAAATCTACAAAGTAATCAACTAGAATAAAACAAGTACACAAGCATGAATAGCACGGTATGTAAATGCGGAAAGTAATGCATCAAAGTAAGGAGTAGAGTAAGAGATGGCTCATGATTTTTTTCCCCGAGGTCTCGAAAGGATGGCACCTTCCCCTACTCCTCGTTGGACCACTCCAGCTGGAGTTTTGGTCCCTCCCGCCACCAAGTGGAGTTCTCGCCCATGAGCCTGCAATCACTCCCGGAGTGAAGACACGGTGCGCGTCACCACTATCATTGTGTCACAAGCTCGCCTCCCTCGAGAACTTGTCGGACTCCCTGAGCCGACATGGGCGCTCACTAATGATGCCCCTTTTAATGGCGGGCCCAAACCATGTACAAACGTGTGATGCCTTTCACAACCAATCATGATAGGCTCGATCACTAACACTTAACTGGTCTAGGTCTCACCATAGACCAAGAGTAACAATCTAGATCACACCCTCAAGAACACCCTAGCCTTAGATGTGCAACATGCTCAAGTTACTCTCCACTAGCACTCTCGAGATATGCAATATCTCCTCCTAGTGCTCTCCTCTTTTCCTCTTGGACCTAACCAAATGCTCTCAGGTATTCCACTGGCCAAGAGTGGTCACAAAGACCCCAACAACGAAGTTGTATAGGCTCCCAACCTCAAACTAGTCGTTGCTTCACGAAATCAGCTTTCTGGGCCTACTGACCGGTCACTGCCTGACCGGACCGTCCGGTCACCACAACATCGAGCTCCAACGGCTCTGACCCCTCTGCTGACTCCTGCTGACCGGACTGTACGGTCAGCTGACCAGACCGTCCGATCCATTTCTCTCTCCAGTCCAGAAACATTTCGTGTAACAGCTTCCTTGCTGCCCAGATTGATTTGTACAGACCGGACTGTTCAACCTCTACAGCTCCCAACTCTGGCAGTTTCCTTGCTTCTTTGCTATAGCCTCCTGACAAAACCTCTGAGTGACCGTACAGTCCGGTCACCACTGACCCCTCTATCCGGTCACTTCATCCTAAAGCTAAAACTCCTCATCCTCGCTTGACTTCGTTTCCCGGCTTCTCCGAATAGCTCCTTGGCTTCTCCACTATCAACTAGTGCTTGTGATTTCACCGAGCAACTTTGCACATCACCGACTAGACATGACCTAAGAGAATGACCTAGACCCCCTTGATAGTCTGATTTTTCTTATGGACTCAAAGCTCTAATAACTAGACAAGTGTACCCAACACTTGCTTCATAGCTTGTTCTTAGCCTTGATCTATCTTCATCAACCCTTGGATTCCATTAAGCTCATCAAGCCTCCATGCTTGTGGTCATTGTCATCAATTGCCAAGGCCGCCATCAACAATCATCATAGAGTAGAAAGGTTTCCTACACGGACAACACTCGTGTAGACATTAGTCACATTTCATGTTTGTCATTCATTACCAAAACATCATACCTTGGGGTGACCTCAATGGTCATGAATCTTACATGGTTACACTGATCGGCGGTGCCGGTCAGGGTCCACCAGAGACCACTTATCCTTTCTGACCTAGCCTCATCGACAGTGCCGATGAGAGTCACTACAAGCTTCTACAGTGCTTTGACAAGTATCAGAAACCATAACGGCAATGCTGATGCGGGGCATCCAGACAGGCCAACGGCTCTTTTTGGGGGCATAGTATATAGCCCCCCAACCCTACTTTGGCCAAACTCTCCAACGCAAAAAATAAAAACACACTCTTGAGCTTCACTCTTCCTCTCCAAGTCAAGCTTCATCTTTTGAGCTAGGGTTTGAGTGAGCCATTGATTCCTAGTGATTGAGAGCACCATTCCACTCTTGAGCATTCAACTCTGCCATACTTGTGATTTGTGCTTGTTACTCTTAGAGCTTTGCTCCTAGACGGTTAGCGGTGCCCGTAGAGTTTCCAACTTGTGTGGTGATGCCTCAGGAAGTTTGTATTACCCATCGTGCAAGGGATATGCTAGTGGAGGACTCGAGCTCGATTCTTGTGGTCGCTTGAGTGAGAATAGGGTTGAAAGAGACTCAGTCCTTTGTGGATTTCTCAATGGAGACTTAGGGTTCTTTGTGAGCCTGAACTTCGGTAACAAATCTTGTGTCTCCGTGTGCTCCTTTATTTACTTGTTGCCTTTATTTAGTTCTAGGGTTTGCTCTTGTATTTGCCATAATTGCTAGATCTACTTGTGTAGCTTGCTTCTTGTAGTTACTTTATTATTGTAGAGCTTCTTATCAACTATTGTAGTCCCCTCATTTCACCTAGTAACTGTGGAACCACTTAAACCTAGCTTTTCAGCGTCTGCCTGTACATTCATCGGCACTGCCGATCACCCATCAGCAGTGGCCATCGGCACTGCTGGTCCACCCCATCGGCACTGCCGATCATACTGATAAATTTATTTAAGTCCAATTTTGCAGGATTTTTATATTTGCCTATTCAACCCTTCCCCCCTCTAGGCAACTTTCAAGCTTAACATGGTATCAAGTCAGAGGTCTTGAGTTCAAGTCCTGGTGACCTCCTCATAAAGATCATGTGCGCCTCTCCATGAAGGACCTCGACCAATCCAAGGGCGTGTCTAGAGACTGGTGCAATATCATCGCTGATCCGCTCCACCGTAAGAAGAAGCTCCCTCAAACCTTGCTCGGGCTTTTCTACTGCTACAGCAATAGGGACAAATGCGTCGGCAGTGGAGCCGGATATGGTTGCGACGGTGGCAGTGAAGACGACGACATCGATGGTTCGGTGATGTGGCCAAGGATAGCGATGAAGGGGACAGGGAGGAGCATGGGGCCCGCGATAAGGAGGAATATGACGATGGCTATGAAGGCAATGAGGTTAAGAAATCGATTGGCAAACATCGGGAATTTGGACATTTCATTAGCCTATTTGAGAGATCTGCTCCTCATCAATCCTTCCTTCTCCTTTCTGAAGGAGCTTCCCGGCATTATATTGATATTATCAATCTCTTGTGTTCCTGCAATGGGCTTCTCCTCTTCGAGCACAGTTCCAATTCAGAGCATTGGGCTTTATTGTGTGTAACCCTACCACTCAGCAATGGGTGGTCCTGCCTCATGACGCAGATCAGTGTAATTTAGTATGGCAGGTGTTTCTGGTTTTCAATCTGGCGGTCTCTTCCCACTTCCACTTGGTCATGTTCAAGGAGGACAATAAGGGGAGCACGACAATGGTGCATGCCTACTCATACAAAACAGGGGTGTGGAATCACAATGAGAGTGACTGGCCATAAATCATCAAGAATATCAGGGAGGATGGTGTCCTAAGATCATAAGTGCTTCCATACATATTGATGTCCCCAACACGACCTTTCATAATGGCATGTTGTACTTGACCTTGACTGAAAATCAAGTTATGGAGGTGGATGCAGAAGGGAAGACACGAAGAATCATCCCAGCACTATCACTGGGGCGGAATGTTGACAACAGAGTAATTTTTGTTGGTGAATCCCAAGGGTGCCTGCATTGTATCACTAAAGAACCTGAAGCTGATAGTATCCTTGTTGATATAGACTCGAATGATCCTGAACTACTGTACATCTGGATCCTTGACGACTATGACTAACAAGAATCGAAATTTAAAAATTTGACCCGCAGAGGGTAAGACCACCCCCAAGGCATTGCATTAAGAAGAAGACATTCTCACACAGGCCGAGAAAACTTCCAAACCCCTCTTCGACCCTTATATAAGGGCCACGTGATCCCTGTGAGAGCCAGGCCGGTGCTTAGCACCATTACCCGTGACCGGACTGGGCTTTAACTTGTGCTTTGAGATTGCAGAGAGGCGAGGGGATTTTTTTAACCCAGGTCATAATTCATCCCCTCTGGAGATCGAACCTGGATCTAGAAGATGCTACTCAGAAGCCCCAACCACTATGCTGAGATTTAAGCAAACTGTGAGCCGTTTGCATCTGGTGGGTGGAAGTTTTTGCCCAAGCTGGGGTTGACTATGATAGTAGTTGCTATTCATCCACACAGCAATTTGTTGTTCACTGTTCAGCATTGTAACCGGCAGCTGATCTCATATGACATTGGATAGTAAGGAAGTGCATTTCATGGCATTCTGGAACATGGCTATAGATGTTGAAGTCCATATGTGCCCTGTTTCTCGGAATTGTTGTCCAGTTGATACTGCATGTCATTGCATTCCTGGAAGCAGCCAGTTCGAGAGTTGGGACATGCACCTAGGCTTCCTTTGCATGTTTGTTATCCCAATGAATCTCGTCTTCTAAGTTGCCTAATTTATGTTGTTTTGGATTATGTTTGAAATGGAATTGCAGTTATATGTTGGATGGATGGATAGATGATAGATATTGGGATCTTTTCTTAGCCTCAAAGGTACTAGTGGATAATTTCTAGTGGCTGACTGATTTTTGTTTTCTTCTCTTCATTCCTGCATAGGTTTATGGATGCTGAAGTCATTTGCTTGTTTCCGAATATCTTAGTGAAATCAATGATTGAATATAGTTTCCCAGGTTGCCCAGCTTGCATCATCTTATGTTTTTATTTGTTTTTTTTTCTTTTCAGATCATCTCAACAGTTACTAGTGAGTTTGCTAATTGTTACTATTCTTTTCTCTTCTTTGTTGTATGTGTTTGTTTATGCCGGATGAATAAATGTTGCTTACAGTGATTGATACTTTCGGCCAGCAATGCATCGAGTTTGAAAACTGAAAGGTCCACCGCATTAACCTTTTTAGCCGTACTTGTTTCCATCACAATATGTCGAAATTTCCAGAATCCTCTTCTGAACAGTAGCTAGCAACTTATAAGGGCGGGACTGTGAAACGCAGGATGTGCATGTAGATGCTGGTTTCTATAACTGTTAAGGAGCAGGACGTGGCTGTAGCAAACTATTCTTTGTAGCATAATCAATGGCTATATCCGTGGCTACTTTATCTGTTAAGAAGACTACTATATCTGCAGTATGACATTTGGAATCAAAGACATTTCACCTAGAATTTCAGAAACATAGGAATTTATTTAAATGGTGCAACTCCATCAGATTGCATAGGTGGTTCAAGAGGTACTATTTGATTTGATGCTAGTGGTCAATAGCTGAAATGAGTTCAATGAGAGCAGGGCTAGGTGTTAATGCGGTTATAACTTTTAAGAACCAAAGATAGCCATTTCCTGTGTTTGATGTTTCTGTCGTTTGTTCGGTGTGTTTTATTTCTCTTTTCAGAAGAAGTCATGTCAGATGGAAAACCAATGAGCTTGGCTCTTGATCCATCACGCCCAATTTGCATCTACATATACCTCGTGTTTTTTAGGGTGTCTGGCAGCAAGCACAAATAAGCACATCCAGGCTGATAACAGCTGAAGCTGGAAGGGAAAAAACAGGAGACAAAAAAACAAAGAAAAAAATCATAGCATTTGTTTGCGTTTACAAAGATGATTGTCACATCAATCTAAACTAGGAAAAATTTGCTACTCTAGTTTCAGTACATATATCATCGTTCAACGAGGTATACAATAACAGTTTAAACAGGAGTTTTCAACAGCTCCTAGAAAAACGTTCCTCCCTGTATCATCCGCTGAGGCTGAATGAATGGAAATGATCTAAATAACTAAAACACCAATCCACCCAATAGACCACTGACCACAAGTCACCAACTGTTATATATAGAACTAGGATTTATTGTGCCAGATATCCAACATTTTCTGGAAAACTGCTATTTCCCTACTATATTCCCTCATGAATTTCTATTATCAGATTACTTTTTAGAACTAAAAATCCCATAGCTTTTAGGCGAGTCAGTGTTAACAGGCTTACTAGCAGATGCATCATTTGTCTTCCTTGGGTCAGGTTTTGGAGTGCTAAAGATTCCAAAACTCTTGGTTGTTGGGTTGGGACCACCTGAATCACCACCTGATGGTTGCCTTTGGCCGTTATTCAATGTAAACTGACCTCTCCTTTCGTTTTTTGGATCTTGTGGTGATCTACCTTGGTTGAATTTTGGTATTGGCTGGTTATGTTGTTCCAGAGGTCTTTGATTTTGATGCATGGCAGAGCAGCCATCATTTTCATCTCTTCTTTGACCTTGCGGGTATCTTCCTTGACTGAAACCTTGGTTGTCTCCTCTTACTGGCGGTCTCCGAGCAGCATACCTGTTGGTTTCCCCAGGTTCCCTAACTTGATTGGTATTATCTCGCTTATCCATGTCAGGCTTTGCATCCTTGAAACCATGTCTGAGATCAGGGGTTTGTGGTCTCCACTGACCAGGATTAGTTCTGCCTCCACCAGAATTGATATTGTGCATTTTTTCATGGTCAGCCCCTAGGTTATCTGTCGACTGATTCAACTCTCTTTGAAAACCTTGATCCTTCCCACCTTTCTGGGCAGAGATGACCCTGTCACCAGCTTCTGAACCACCCTCAATTCGCTCTTCCTTTTTATCACCATCCACTTGTGATTCAGAGGCAGTACCATGGGTTCCTTTTCCTGCATCTTCAATGGCCTGACTGGCTTTCTTTCCACCTTTCTTTGTTGCAAACTTCACATGCCTGACAATAACATATGCATGCTTGGAGTCCAAGTGTGGACCACTTTCGACGATGCAGACATCTTGTATCTGTTAACAATTAATAGCCAAGTAACTACGAGAGGTCAACTCTTCCAATACTGAATTTGATGGCATTTGGTAAATGAGCAACATGGAAACAGTAAGGGCAGAGTACTCACAAGTCCCAACAACCGGGATAGTGGGGCTCCTAAATCTTCTCCTTCATTACCTGAGGGCATGGCCATGCACTGTCAAATAAAAACATCATTGAACGAACATTTCAGAGGTTACATTTGAGAAATGAGGATAAATATATGATGTGATTATGAACAAAAATTACATATACAGGTTAAAAAGAGTTGAATATGAATATCCTGTGGAACATAAAGATTAAATCATTGGCAGTTATCCAGTAAACATCATGAAACGTCAATAAATCACCAAAACTAATAGTTTTTTTTCCTCGGTGTTCTTGGATATTCAAAAGCCAAATAAGAAGTTCAACAGAACCCAAAGGTTTTCCTATGATTTCCCAGGCTGTAAAGTCTATTGGTCTCGCAGCAGAAGTTAAAATATCATAGGCAATAAAGACGGTATGATCAACTAAATGGTCAACAGAACCCAAATATTTTATTTACATTTGCTCTGATATTGAAAATTAATGTCAATTGTATGAACCAAAACGGACAAATGACTGTTAAGCAATAAGATGGTACAGTTAACTAAAAAAATAGAAAAAGAAAGATCAGTAGAAATAAAGTAGGTTGCCACTTAAGATTTGCAGAACTTAACAAATAAGAATATTTAACTGGGAAAGAAGGCAGGCTCACCTTCACCCTGTAACCCCGCTCCATCAGTCTGGTGATTGCATCTGCTTTCACCATCAGATCTTTTAGTTCCTGTAACCAATAGTTTATGTTTTTCAACAATCATGCATGGAACAAGGCGTCCATAATGACCAGTCTATGTACATGTTAAATCACAGGCTATGTACTGAACGAAAAATGAATAAGTTCAACTGGGCATCAGAACTAATTGTTCATATATATGCAAACAAACAGAGTATAAGCCTGCAGGGTCCAAACAAGCATGTGGTCCAATTATGAGGTATTAATAAAGTGAAGGTGCTCAGTTGCAATCATCAAAATAAAAGAAGCAATAAATTACTTACTGTTTTCCCCTTAAATCGCACTTCTTTGTTTTCCCCACCACGTAAGACAATAGCAGACTGCAAAAATCAGGTACAAATCCAATGTTAAAAAAAGAACATTTTACCATAAGAACCATGCAAAAACTGCAAACATAGTGTGCCCTTCAACAGAATACCAGATTATGGTCACTCAACAAGCAGAAAGGGACATCAATGATTAAAAAACTGTGTGAAAACACCTTTCACATAGCATATTCATGAAAACAACATTAATGTGCATAGCTATCCGCCTAGAAACATGTCCTCACTTTGGAAGAAATTAAGCATTTACCTAAGTTTGTAAAGATTTTTAAAAAAGTGGAATCTAAAAGACTCAGGCTTATTGTAGGATACAAGAGGTTGCATCATACTGTTTGTTCATAACTGGCAAACTAGAATGTGTGATTTTTTCGTTATATTTGATAATGCAACTGCATTCATTGCACAACATGGATTCTTGAAAGTGCAGATATATTTATACACAATTTCAGTCCCTACAATTGAAAACATAACACTGTTCAGTTTACACAGCTTCGACAGCTCTAAGCTAAGGCCCCGTTTGGGACAGCTTATGAGGTGCTTACATTGAATTTAAGCCAGACAAGGAGCCAAACGGTCCGCTTCTTGACCCATGTCCAGCGCAAGCGATTCTCTCCGAAGCGTTATTTTGCCTACGGCGCGGAATCGACCGTCCCCCTCGATTGTTTCCGACGCAGTCCGATTCTCAGGTCGAAGAGCTCCCTTCCGCGTCACCCCGCCGCAGCAGCCCAGGTGGAGAGCACCCCCTCCCCGCCGCGCCGCCGCAGGAGCCCAGGAGGAGAGCACCCCCTCCCTATCACGCCGCCGCAGGAGCCCAGGCGGAGAGCCCCTCTTTTCCATTGCCTCTCTAGCCCTCATGAGCCCGCATCGTCCCCACCGCCCAGAGCTAGCAAAACAGGATGAGGATTAGGCTTGGACCTTGCTGAAGAGGAATTGACGGGTGGACCTCGCCTTGGAGAAGAATCGGCACGGGACGGCAGCTGGCACAACGGGAGCAACATGGGACGGCAGGCGACGCTGGCTTGGGAGCAGTGCGATAGGGGCGACATGGGATGGCGGCGGCGCAGCGGGGCAGCACGGGACGGCAAGCAGCGCTGGCTTGGGGACGAGAAGGACAGCGAGCGATGCTGGCTTGGGGCTGCAAGGAACGGTGGATGAGTGCTGGTTTGAGGGCGACATGATTCTATGGAGGGGGCCAAACGCCTCACTTCTCCGTGGCGCGATTCTATGTGCAGCTACTTCTGCAGAAATCTGGTTTTCCAAAGAATCGCTCTGGCCTGCAGCTGTCCCAAACGGGCCCTAAACTAAATCATGTGATCGGACATTAGAGATGAATATTTTTCTCGTCTATCAATTAATAGGTTTCCATGGTTTTTAATTTATTGTACATTTGCATAATTTGAGGATCACTGAGAATCGAGATACAATGAATCCATGCCAGTATGACAGAATGTTAGATAGCAAATTCTCAAACGAAGTTGAATACCTTGGTTTTCAATCGTTCTTTCTCCTTCACATCCTTCTTATACTTCTCTTTATGAAAATCCATGATTTTGCATACAGGGGGGTCTGATTTTCTGTGCACCTGCACAAAAAGATCACCATGCAATAAATGTAACAAAAGTAAGTAGAACAAGTGGTCACTTTTATTTTCTCGTGACATTCAGGAGAATAAAAAAGAAAGTCAGCTATTCCTAGTGTCCTTATATACACTTAGTGCATCCATCAATCAATAACATAAATTACTTTGAAAGCAACAAAGGAAAAAAAAAGACATCCACACAAAGTAACTGTCACATCCCACATGTTTGCATCCATTTCAAGAAAAGGAAACCTCAGTTAAAAGCTGAGGAACTAAAATGTTTATATTTATTATGGCTGGTTTAGACACCAAATTAGAAGGCTATGACTGGTTATTTAGAGAACGAAGTTTAGTACAATATTTCTTAAGACGTGTTATGTGGCACCCTCTACTTGTAACAATATACATATACAAAACCATCATCTATGTAATTTGACGTTTTTCTTCAATTCCTTGGGGCCAAATCCTTGACACAACCACATAATTATGCATTGACAGTTGTCATGAGTCACTAGTTTATCAAAAACAAAAAGATCAGTTTTAGTTTACAGGTAACTCTTCATAAGCATTGCCAAAGGTTGCATGAAGAATCAAATAGCCACCATAACAATATTTGAGGAACAAAAGTCGTGTGTATGAGTTCAAGAGTGGCAGAGAAATGAGTCGCATTTGCTATACCTCAACCAAGTCCATGTCGCTCTTGGCAGCAAGCTGGAGCGCTTCATTCCTGGAGACAACCTTGTGCCCTTCGTCGGTAACCAATCTGACGAAGGGGGCCCTGATGGCGTCGTTGACGCGAGGACCCTCATCGTCGTCATCCTTGGGTTTCTTGTTCGCCTGCGCGATTCAATCGGAACAATGCATTTAGCGATCGGATTATCAGATGGGGGAAGGGCCTCAATAAACCCACACCTAGGGTAGTATGCAGCAGGGGAGGGAGGTGCGTAATCGACGGACGCGAGGGTGCCTACCTGAGGCGGAGCAGCGAAGTGCCGGCACGGCGGAGCTAGCGGGAGGCGGCGGATGGGAGCAGGAGAGAGCGTCTCGAGCGGAGGCGGGGGAGCAGCGGGAGGGGCGTGGCGGCGGAGACACGCGGCGAAGGAGCGGAGGGCGACGGATCCGATACCGCGCCTGAGAGGGAGAGCCATGGGCTCTTTCCTTGCGCTTCGCTTGGCGTCGCCGGCCGCCGGAGCCGGAGCTGGAGGTGGAGGCGGCTGGCTGGCTGCGGCTGCGGCTGCGGCAGTGTGGCTCGTCTCGCTTCCCAGCGTTTTCTCCGTGGGCTGGGCTCAGACACTATAGCTAATTAGCTGTACTGTACCTGGGCTGCCGCCCATGTATAAAGTTGTTGTGCTTTTGGCCTTTTCGGCCCATAAACCGGGCCCTCGCATCACAGAGCAGTGTTTGGGCCGACATGATTTTCAGTTGAATTCCATCATTTTCTTCGTGCTGGTGGGGAGATACGTGGACCGATCCAATTCGGGGAAGATGGGACCCAGTAACCATGCCGAGCCAATCCCAGTCCGTCCAATCAGATGAAGACGCGGATCGTCGTCACATGGCGAAACCAACGTTTTTCAAGGGGACGTCGCTGCCGTCGTGGGGCTGGCCTGTCGTGACCATGCAACCACGCGAGCAAGACAAATGAGGAGCAAGTATAATTAACAAGCTAGCAAATCTGAATCTGACATCCGTTTCTTCGTCAAGTGATGGTATTGGACTGGTGGATCCTAGTTGGAGTAATAATAATCAGCGCGTGAAATGATGCCCACCTTCTTTACTTCCGCATTACTATTAACTTTTTTTTGTACTATCTGGTTTTGTTACTTGATTGAGGGATAACCAGACATGAACTGAACTGTCAGAAACAGATCGTTCCTTCAATTGGCTCGCGCGACCTACCTGGCTTCCTGCTGTGCGTGCTGCCAGTATATTTTAACGAGCGAGCGGGCGGGTTGTGTCGCGGTCGTCTAGAGTTCATTCCACCAGCACAGCACAGAGCGTGGGGTCCGAGCGAGATAGAGGGCGGGAGATGAGGAACTCGGTGTCGGAGCGCAGCCTCATCATCGAGAGCGACGACGACGAGGAGGAGCAGCAGCAGCACCGGCGCGGCGGCGATGTGGAGGACCACGCGGGCTCCGACTCCGACGGCTCCGGCTCGTCGTCGTCGTCGTGCGCCACCCCGCGCCGCGGCCCGGCCACGGCCAGCGCATCCTCCTACACCCACCAGTGGCCGCAGAGCTACAGGTGCGCATCCTTCCTTCGCTTTGCTTTCTGCCTTTCTACACCGCGTTTCGAATTCAACTTCAATTTCGAGTGGCGGCTAGACGACGAAACAGAGGAATCCGCAAATTCCCCATCTCTGCTGCGAACTACCACCACTATAGTCTGCGCTGCAGGATCATCGATCTCATCGGTGCAAAACCTGCTGTGCTACATGGTCTTCCCTGACCCCCATCGTTCCATCCAACGCAGCGCCCGTTAGCTGATTTGTACGCCCGCCACATGCATGTCGAATTGCCAATGTTTCGGTTTCTGTTCTCGCTTTTGTCTCCTGCTCGTTATGGTACACTACACATGCTTAACCCCTGAGATCCAAACCTCTGGCTCTGCAAGAGCGAGAGTTATGGTGAATGCGACCTTTCTGCGGCCGCGGCGACACGACGCCGAAAACGTTGGCCGCCTCGGCCTCCCACTCGAATGCGACCTGTGCCCAACACAACACGATCTGCCCGCCTTGTCGTTCCCGTTTTCCGTCCTTGCGTCTCTGCATTGATCCGGATATGATTTGCTCTTGTGGCAGCGATACCACCGGTCCGTGCACCCAAACTGAAGGTGCAAAAGTTGGATTCCTCTTTCCATTTTGACTCTGCCAATAATTGAGGACGATGAGTCGTTTCTGAAAAATCAGGAGGATCAGTCATGATGACCTTCCTTCTAAATATTTCTTTTTTCGCGAAACCTTCTAAATATACTTATTGTGTACCGGTCTTAGTCTGTCTCCCTCCAAAGGAAGAAAATGGTTTTCCATTTTTTTTTATTAAATTGGAGAAGAGAGGAACGAAATGGCATTGGATTCTAGTATTAAATTCGAGA
This sequence comes from Eleusine coracana subsp. coracana, assembly GCA_032690845.1. Classification (NCBI taxonomy): domain Eukaryota; kingdom Viridiplantae; phylum Streptophyta; class Magnoliopsida; order Poales; family Poaceae; genus Eleusine; species Eleusine coracana. Next base: position 7,766,523 of record CM064430.1, read on the forward strand.
AGATAATGAGCTCTTGCTGTAGACGAAAAGCTGTCAGTAACCAGATAACCCATGACTGGGCATTTGCATCTCAATGGCTGAATCCAGATTGGGTCCACAGAACAGCAGCTGTCACGCCATAAGTTCCCACTGATTTTGGCCTTATTATGTCCTGTATTTGAACTGTAATTCTAAATTGTGTCCTGATCCACAGATCAACATGGACTTGTTCCTTAGCACATTCATACTGTCGTGCAATATTTTAACAAATGTGTCACTTCTTGATTTGTACTGGATTATCATGCAGTGAAAATGATTTAAAGCTTTCCTGTAGTGCAATGCTTTTGCAAAAGATTCTCAGGATTCATACAAATCATTTGTACATGAATTCTCCATCTCTGTCTGACTTATTTAAGTAACAATATATTTTTTCCCTCCTTGTAACAGGCAGTCAATCGACATTTTGAGTAGCGTGCAGTCACCCAATCTGAGTTTCCTGGGGACCCCAACTCTAAGCAGATTGTCCAACTCTTTCCTCAACAACTCTTTCCGGGGCAAAACACCTGAGATCATCTCTAACCTTGTCAAGCCTCTTCTGCGCCCAACTACAAGCGATGAGCTTCAAGAGCAGCAGCAAGAGCAGCAACATGAAGATATCAGGAAGAGTTCCCAGTACATTCTGCCCTCATCAAGAAAACCATCTCTGGATCAAATCCCTGAGGATCGGAAGCCGGTGGTGGTAGGTCATGAGGCGTCTCCTTACCAAAAATGCTCTTACACACAGGGAGTGACGAATGGTAAGTACCTAATTAACACTGCATTATAATTTTTAAACTTAGATTTGTGAGGATGTGTCCTTTCCTATATGAAGAGAAATGCCACTGTGCTGTTATAAGGTTGATGCTAGCAAATCAATTAAGGCATTAATAGATCCAACTGTTGGCTGTATGTACATGGGTATGGCTTTCCTTAAGTCATGTTGCTTGTTTCGTGAGTTCAGCATGATAGGCCGGGCCCTCAATCATTGGTGAATTGTAGAATATTCTTGCGATATGCCATGGCTGAAAACTGAACCTAGACGCACCCTGGACGGACCAAATGTCCAAGTTCAATGTACAGATGCGCATCAGACATTTACAATCGCTCCAGCTTTGCCCTTCATCCCTGACCCCACCACCTATTGTGTAGTTCGCCTCAGTGACGGACCTAGAAATTTTGTGGAGCCTGGGTGAATACCGTGAAATGGATAACAAGTTCACACAAATATTAATTACTGATATAATAATAGGTGAAACTAGAACAAAATCTATAATTGTACACGTCTAACTCATAGAAATGTATCAATTTTGCATGATTTTCACTCTTACATGCTATCGGGATAAGGTGATTAGCACTAATTTTTGTTTTAACTCCTAGCACGGAGCCCGGGCAGCCGCCCAGGGTCGCCGGGCCCTGAGTCCGCCCCTGGTTCGCCTTAAATACGACCAAATAAAATAACATTGAATCGAAATTTGAAGTATCGACATCTGTTAAAAGAAATTGAAGTATTAAAATGACTGATTACCATGTTACAATCAGTTCATGTTTCAGCTACATGTGAATGCTTTCCATGTTGTCCATTTCATACACTGTATAACATGTATATGATCCGTTGCATTACTGAATAAAAAAACATGAATCAGATCTATACAGCTAAGTGCTTAGCGGTTTTAAGCATCAAGCATTATTCCATCACATGGCTTCTTTAATACGCTACATTCTCGTTGTTGATCCGCCGCATCACAGTCGACCAGTTCGGCTTTTCTTCTTGATCTCCGTACTAATAGGGACATCACATGGCTGATGAGTTAGCACAACCATGTGGCAGTGGTCACACAGAAAATAGATCTGCAAGATGTACTCTTGCTCAGGGACAAACTTTCCTTATCAATCATCTGTACTGTAGAGCCACCAATGCATCGCTGTACTGTTGTTCATTTTGACCCAATGAGTTACCAAAGTCTTAAAGTGTAAAGTTTACTCAGATTAGATCAATATTTTTATAATTGACCAGTTTTTTCTTTGAATGATATAAATTTAATTCTTCTGTAACAATATAGTAGTTTAACCTGAATGTCATAAAACAATTTAGCACATATATGTTGTAGAGTTCTTTAACGGGGAAACATCAGTTCTTTCATTAACTGTGCGATACGCTAATGCAGGAATAAATGTTCTATGTGGTGTTGGAATCCTATCAACACCTTACGCCATCAAACAAGGGGGGTGGCTAGGGATGGTGATACTATGTTTATTTGCTCTGCTCGCGTGGTACACTGGCGTGCTCCTGCGTCGTTGTCTGGACAGCAAGGAGGGCCTTGAGACCTACCCAGACATTGGCCATGCTGCTTTCGGAACCACCGGTCGTATCGCCATCTCGGTAAAATCTCGCTCGGGTTATGATAATCCATTCTTTGATTTAGTTCTGCACATTTCAGTACGTGTAAGATGGACGAACGTGATTATGCTAACTTACCCTTTTCCTTTCTTTCTTTGATTCGATGTTACAGATAATACTGTACGTGGAACTTTATGTAAGTATATATATATGAATGCATACATGAGCGAAGCCTAGTACTATTCCTTATTTATGAAGAGAAACAGTACTAATAGGTCCTAATCTGTTTGCAGGCCTGCTGCATCGAGTATTTGATATTGGAGGGCGATAACTTATCAAAATTATTCCCCAATGCACACCTGACCATTGGAAGCATGACACTGAACTCTCATGTATTTTTTGCAATCTTGACTACTCTCATAGTCATGCCAACCACCTGGCTCCGTGACCTTAGCTGCCTGAGTTATCTTTCAGGTTTACATTTCTTTTCTTGCTTCTTATTTTGCTTTACCTAATCAATGCATGCCACGAAATTTGTATGTATGCTCTGCATTTGGTTGAAACAGACATTTGATTCGACAACATTCTTGTGTGTGTAGCTGGAGGCGTCATTGCATCATTCCTCGTAGTCATGTGCTTGTTCTGGATTGGGATTATTGACAATGTTGGCTTTGAGAACAAAGGGACTGTGCTAAATCTCCCAGGAATTCCTATTGCAATTGGATTGTATGGTTACTGCTACTCCGGGCACGGGGTGTTTCCGAACATCTATTCTTCTCTCAAGAATCGTAACCAATTCCCCTCAATCCTTTTCACTTGGTAAGTAGACTAACCAGGACCACCCATATTATCGGTCCATTTTACATAGTGTTACGGAAATTTATCACTCAGATTTGGTTCACTTCCCTGTCAGCATTGGGCTGTCTACCATTTTGTTTGCCGCTGCTGCGGTGGCGGGGTATAAAATGTTTGGTGAAGCCACAGAGTCCCAGTTCACACTCAACTTACCTGAGAATCTAGTTGTTTCGAAGGTTGCAGTCTGGACGACGGTAAATTCTTGCTCCCAGTCCTCAACTTCTCAATCTCGTCTTACAGTTACATTTTTGTGTTGGACATGATTAATCACGTCGATGAAAAATAATCAGTTTGTGTCGTGTATTGCAGGTGGCAAATCCGATAACCAAATATCCTTGATGTGCAAACTATTCCCTTTAAGATTTTTAGTGCATATTTTTTGCAGATGCTATAGTTATCTGTACTGTATATATAAAAAAGAATGAACTATAGTAATATAGGTGAAGCGCAATGTTGTTTTTGTTTACACTTTTGTATTGGATGTCGTACATGAATATTACTTGGCTTTGCTGACATGTCCTTAACAAATAAATACATATGCATTAACCATTACCCCGTTGTCTATGGCTTTGGAAGAGCTGTTGCCACCAAATCAACAAAAGTACTCGAACATAATCATTCTGAGGTCAACCCTAGTGGTGTCAACTCTCCTCATCGCTTTGTCTGTGCCCTTTTTCGGTAAGTCCGGTCACCTCATCCGTATACTTACTGCTCATACAAAACATATTTTAATCTTGTATTTTGAGGTTTGTCAGGACTTGTGATGGCCTTGGTTGGCTCCTTGCTCACAATGCTTGTGGTAAGTGAAAACTTCAGTGTTCGTTCCTCTCAGATGTTATAAATAGCTTCCTAGTGATTGCTTATCCATAACATACGTTTTCATTTTGATGCAGACGTACATTCTACCTTGTGCATGCTTTTTGGCGATCCTCAAGAAAAAGGTGACATGGTATCAGGTAAGGGAAAATGTGTATGCCTTCATGATTATATAAGGAGAAAGGTTAAGGACTTTACTGGGCAGAGTTATTTAAGACCGTGACATGAACCTGTTTTTCTTCGCAGATAGCGGCCTGCTCGTTCATCATCGTGGTGGGAGTCTGCTGCGCGTGTGTGGGGACGTACTCGTCCCTGTCCAGCATCATCCAGAGCTACTCCTGAGCCGAGCGGACTACGGCTGGGGCTGTGCTCCATACACAGGACCCTATACTATTTTGTGTGCGCGTTCAAGAAGAACGAAAGTATACGAAGCAAGTTTTGTCAGGAAATTTTGTTGATTTTATTGTGTACAATAAGATTGTGGCGTGCCAAGAAACGAAAGGATATAGTGATTGTGCAATTTTGATTTATTATTATTTTTTGTACATGCCAGTGAGTACGGAGTAGTATTGGGATTCTGGATTTTTGGGCTGTCAAATATGGTTGTTAGCCGTGAGTTCTCAATACCATGTACTATACATCGACCAGTTGTACTCAAAAGTCTAAACTAATAGAAAAAATAGACAATTCACTTATAGTTTCACACTGTATTTTGCTGCAATTGTGCTCCATCTCCAAAACTGTGAATTCACAGGTTCAAAAGTAACGGGATTTATAGTAAGTGCTACAGGACAAGCCTGAGCTGCCAGTGATTCAGTAGTTGCTGTCCAAATTAGTATCTGTATCGATCGGGATGTACCAGGGATCAAATCCCTTTGCACCGATTTAAAGCTGAATCCTCGAAACCCCTCAACGATTACCCCCTTGCATTGAGCCTTACCCATGACAGTTTTTTAATAATGGGTAACTTTGTTCCAATTAGGAGCAAGTTATAGAGACTAGGATGAGTGTTTTCCAGTTAATGTTTTGCAACGCCGTAAGTACCGGGCATTGTGAATCATGGTGGATATGATTACAAGTATAAGATACAGGTGTATTCAATGAGAGAGCTAAAGCTCGTCTTGCAAGGTTATGACTTGTCTTGTCAAAATTCCTCCTAATCTTCATTATTTGGTAGTTGATGTGTCCCATGTTATGTTGGAACTGGTATAAAATTGGCCAAAGTCTTCGGTCTCCTGGCTGGCTAATGTAATTGTTGTTTTTGAGAGTTGTGACGAGGATTTCATCTACATGGTGACTATGAAGGAGAGCAACATGACTTTTATCGGAGAGGCAGTGACAGTGTTATGCATGAATAAGCCAAGGCCAGTTTGTTGTGGCGTTGTAGTCCTGTAAGGAGATGTCTGTGGTGAGTGTTTATTGGAGTGAGTTCTGTTGTTGGCTCCGGTTGTTGAGTACCCCAAGACAGTTGCGATCCATTGCCGTGCAGAGAGAATAATCCGATACAAGCGAATTAGTTACGCAGTGACTTTTTTTAGAAGGAAAATGTATTGATCTTAGCACATTTACACCAGCCCGTTTACAAACAAGATTCAAACAAAAGAAAAAATACAACGAGTTTCAAAACTTCTGATCATCTTCCTTGACGGATGCCAGAGCCAAACTTCACAAGGTGGAGGCCGCAGAGAGGAGGGCTTACTGCTAGGCGAATCTGTCGAGTACGCTGCCTCCCAGGCGCATCGGCTAGCTCTGGCACCCATGACGCAACCTTCGTTTCCAATGCCGGCAACCCGAGCAGAGCTCAGATTTCCACCAAAGATCTTCTTTCTTGAGATAAACAGGGTCAACAATATCATCACCTGAAGATGATAACCACGCGCCAGCCCCGGACTCCTGGACATGTCTCCCCAGCCTCTCCGTTGGCGTTGGACAACGCCATCGGAGAACGGAAGAAGCTGGGAGAAGTTATTCATCTGCAACGCTGTAGCTTCCGCATCACCGGCGTCGCCAGGAAAACCAAGCCGCAGAGGTGCCACGCTCCTCCGACAAAACCTAACTCCACCGCTGAGCATCGGCGGCGAGCAAACCCTAGACCTGGAAGGACTCGATCTACTAAAGAATGGACTCCCGCTCCCCTTGCCACCGGCTAGGAGGCCGGGTACGAGGGAGAACGATGGCCAGAGGCGAACGGCGGCGGCTGCGCGAGCACGCAGTGGCGGCGGCGGTTCCGCCCGAGTCGCCCCTCGGGGGCGACGCGGGGGACGGGGGGTGTAGTCTGACTGTGCACGCATTGTGACCTTTTACCAGTAGATAAGCGTGGCTATCCAAATGTTGTTTCATCTACAATGCTCGTCGTACCGGGGAACTGCAAACGCACCTGTGATACCGCTTTAGCGAAAAAACAACCGCACCGGCGTATGCTATAGCACCCGCGACAAAGCCGGGCGACCCCACGTCCGCTACTCTTGACGTGTTTATCGTTCGCCCACTATCACGCCACATCAAATGGGGCCCACCACCGAAGCGCCTACTGCCCAACCACCCCCGGCCCTCCCGCCAGCATCCTTGCCGTGGATCCAGTTCGTCATCGCCTATGTAGCCGCCATCTCCAGAGAGAGAGGAGAGGGGAGAGCCCGCCGATCACCGCGCAGGACGAGAAGGGGGAGGGAGGGAGGCAGACCCGATGACGGGAACACGTGGGGGAGGTGGGCTCTGGCGGTGGGAGTGCGCGGGGGGGGGGGGGGGGGGGGGGGGGGGAGGAGGAGGAGGGCTCCGACAGCGCGCAGGGGAGGCAGGCCCAGCGGTGGCACAAGGGGGGAGGGCTCGTCGGTGGCACGGGGAAGGAGGAGCATCGCCCTGTGCGAGATCGGGGCGCCATGGGAGGCGGCTTCAGCGGCGCGTGGGGGAGGCGGGCCTGGCGGCGGCTCGGGGAGGAGGAGGAGAACCGCGTTATGAGCTCGGGGGCGGGGGCGCAGCGGCGGAGGAGGAGGGGGCGCGCGGGAGGGGAGGCATTGCGCTCAACGTCGAGAGAGCGCGGGGAGGGGGGCGTTGCGCTTGGTGTCGGGAGAGAGGCAGAGGAAGAGAGAGAGAGAGAGAGAGAGAGAGAGAGAGTGGGGAGGGAGGGAGGAAAGAGAGAGGGGAGAGAAAAAGAGAGAGAGGCTAACACATGGGTCCCGCGGAGAGGTAATTGGGATAGAGGATGAGATATAAATTATGACATGTGCTGGAAAAACTGATATAGAGGAAAGCATCTACCAGGACAAAAGATTCATTTTAGAGGATGAATTTAGAGCATGAGGCTGCTCGCACCGGGGTCCTGTAAAGAATAATGGAGGACGGTTTAGCGTACGGGCACGCTGCACCGAGGTCTTGTAAATGCTACGCAACCGTAGCGGAACCCCGGTCGAACACCAAATCTGGCGTGATAGAGGAGCTATGCTATGACCGTCAGAGCGTGGGGTCCATGTGTCCACGGTCTTCTGTGCCATGAGCCGGAAGGGGAGAGAGAAGGAGATGGCCAGGAAGGGGAGCTGCCGCCTGCCGGAGCAGAGGAGCCATGCGCGCCGAAGGAGGCCCTGGTTGCTCGGAGCAGATGAGGAGTGCGGTCGGGGTCGACGAGGCCACCGGAGGAGGGAGGCGGGGGAGGATGAGGCAGGCCCCGACGGTGGCATGCGGGGGAGGGAGGGGGTGCTCGGCGGCGGTGGCGCGCAGAGGACCACCGGATCCGGATCACCGTAGGGAGAAGGGGAGCGAGGCTGAAGGTGCATCTAAGCCCCTAATTTTGTTTTGGTGATTGGCGCCAGTACAATTATGAATGGACTAATCTTTTAATGAGCATGTGTGTAGAAATGTTCCAAAGATTGGTGATAATATGCGTTGAAACAAAAAGGGGAGAAAAGAAGATTAAAAAAGTATTTCAAAGATGATATTAAAAAATATGCTCAAGAATGAAGCTCATGGAGTTTTTATTTTTACCTTGAGTATAGGAAATGTCGTACTATCAAGAGGGACACAAATGTGTGAAGCAATGATGAACTAAGAGCAAAATCCATTTTTCCACAGCCAAAACAGTTTTCCATTGAAAAATCATCGGACTTGTCTGATCCATCAGACAAGTCCATCGGACTCCAGTACCTGCGGCAACCTGTGTCGTTGGACTTGTCTGACGGCCATCGGACTTGTCCGATGACCAGCAAGTCCGACCCATCGGGCATCCATGTCGGAGTACAGAAGCTGTGGCAAACCTTAGCCATCGTACTTGTCCGATGGTCAACTTGTCTGAGGCATCAGGCAAGTCCATCGGACTCCAGTAGCTTTGCCACCTTGTTTCATCGGACATGTCCGATGACCATCGGACTTGTCTGATGGAGATCTGAGAAATGCCCATCCAAACGGCTCCATTTCTCCTTGGGCTATAAATAGACCCCCACTTCGTCCCTTGGCCGGTTGGTCACTCATTCCACTCAAAAACACTCTGAAGCACACTTTGCTCTCCCCAACTCTCCTCCCTTGCTTTCAATCTTGATTTATGAAGGGATTGAGAGAAGATTGAAGAGCTCCATCGACTCCAAGATTCCACTCTCTTGAGCTCTTGGTTCATCCTCACCGCCGACCACTCTTGTGTTTGTTACTCTTGGGGATTCATCCCCTAGACGGTTAGAGGTGCCCGTAGAGCTCCCAACTTGTGTGGTGACGCCTCGAGAAGTTTGTATTGACCCCTCCTTCATGGAGATTGCTCGTGGAAAGCCAAGTTCGATCTTTGTTGTCACTTGGAGAGGTTAGGGTTGAAAGAAACCCGGTCCTTTGTGGATCCCTCATTGGAGACATAGGCTTCTTTGTGGAGCTAAACTTCGGTGAACATATTTTGTGTCTTTCTTGTCTCCTCTTACTTACTTGCCTTTTACTTGTTCTTGCTCATAACTTGCTAGTTAGGGTTTGCTTCATATTTCTCAAATTAACTTATGTAGGTTGCTTGCTAGTTCTTCTTCTTATTTCTACAACTTCCTCTAGCTTATAATCACTAGCTCCTAGCTTGCCTTGCACTAATTTGAAGTTTTAATCGGCCGATCTACTTTTCAATCACATGCCATCGGACAAGTCCATTGGACTTTCCTCACAATCATCGGACAAGTCCGACACTACGCATTTAACTTTTATTATTAAGTGGTTTTCAGGGATAATTGCCTATTCACCCCCCTCTAGGCACTTTCAATTGGTATCAGAGCGAGGATCTTTTAAAAAGCTTAACCGCTTGAAGATTAAAGATGTCAAATCCGGGAGAAAAACCATCTACCACTCACCCAATCAAAGATGGTGCTAGCGGTACTCGTGATTGAGATGATGTAGTTGGAAGAAATGATGCTCAACCTAAATTCTACAACAATGTCATGTACAACTATGATGAGCTCAAGGAGGATCGCATTGGACAAGGGTCCGGTAGACTTCCGTATTTTGATGGACAATTCTATGATCATTGTAAATGCAAGATGATGATGTATTTGGAATCCATGAGTCCTCATGTTGCAAGTATAACCGAGAATGGTTTCTTGTGGGAAAATAGAGACAACCCAACCCGCAATGATCAAATCAATATTCACCACAATGCCATGGCCGCTAGTGCAATTGTTTCTGCACTTAGCGCCACCGAGTATGACAAGGTTGCCGGAATCAAAAATGCCAACCAATTGTAGAGAAAGCTTGAGGTTATCTATGAGGGTATTGATTCCGTCAAAGATGCAAGACTTGAAGAATTGCAAAATGAGTCCAACTTGCTCATCGTGGGTCCGGGAGAAGGCCCAAAAGAAGTTCATGATAGGCTCATGAGAATTGTGAATCAAAGAAGAGCACCTGGAGCTAGAATGTCCGACTTGGATATTAACAAGAGACTACTACAAGCATTGAGACCATGGGATTGTAACATTTGCTCAAACATCAGAGAGAAGGACAATTTCAAAACCTTCTCCACCGATGAAGTACTTGGGAAGCTTCTATCCCAAAAACAACAAAACGATCAAGCCAACAAGATAAATGCATTGATCAAGCAAATTGCGGAAGAAAATGGTGACAAGAGTGATGTGGCACTCAATGCCACAAGTGAAAAGAAGCAAGAGAAGAAGAAGAACAAAGTAGTTGATTCTAGTAGTGAAGATAGTGATGATGAGATGGCTTTACTTGTAAGGAGATTCAAGTCATTCCTCAAGAAGGATAGTTACAAGAAGAAAAGTTTCAACAAAGGCAAAGCAAGAAGGTCGAAAAGAACTTGCGATGAATGTGGTGATGAAGGACATTTTATTGCGGAATGTCCAAAGAAGAAGAACAAGGATGAAAGAAGAAAAGACAAGCATCACAAGAAAGACAAGACATACAAGAAGCATAGGAGAGGTGAAGCTCATATTGGTCAAGAATGGAACTCTGATGATTCATCCTTCTCATCCGAATCCGACTCGGATGAGGGAGGCATTGCTTCACTTGCCATCGGCGTTACTCCCACCAACACCTCACTATTTGGGAGCTTGAGTAATGATGATGACAACACTCACACGTGCTTAATGGCAAGAGGATCGAAGGTAACAAAATCTAAACACAAGCATTCCTCTTATGCTAGTAGTAGTAGTGATGATGATGATGATGATGATGTTGCAAATGCTTCACTTCCTAAAATGCTTGAATTCATGCAATTGTCTGAGAAACAAAAGGAAGAAAATGATAGACAAGAGGAGCTTCTTGAAAAACAAGAAGACTTGCTTATTCTTGAAAAGAAAAGAAACCTTGAACTAGAGAAGCTTCTAGAAGTTGAAAGAAATGAAAATGAAGAATTAACCTTCTCTATCACTAAAATTGAGAATACTTGTGAAAATGTTAAAAGTGCTAATGATAAACTTCAAGAGAAATATAAGGATTTGGAAAAGACTCATAAGTCTCTTGAAGAACAATATAGAATTCTTTCAACTTTCACATCCTCTTCCTCCAACAACTCTCATGCTTCCACTAGCAAAGGATGTGATAGGTGCTATAATATTGATGTTGATGCTTGTACTACTAATGTGAAATTAATTGATAACTTGAACAAGCAAGTGAGGGTTCTTGAAAGCAAGATACAACATGAGAGGAATGTTGTTGACAATGAAAAAGCAAAGTATGCAAGAGGTGCATACTCATACACTAGAAAGCCCCATGTCATGGATGGCATTGGCTATATTGAGGGTGTCAAGCACAATGCACGAGAGAACAAGAATGGGAAGGAATTCCTTAAGTTCACAAAGGATGGATCTTATCAAAAGAAGCAAGCCAACAACATGAACACTAACCATACTTCTTCTGCTAATGATTCTCATGTTAATGTGCCTAATTCTACATGTGCACTCTTTTATAATTTTGATGCTTCATATGTGCTTATGAGAAATATGCATGGTCGTGTGTATGTCAAATATGTTGGGCCATGCAACAAGAGACCAAAGGCTTGTGTGTGGGTGCCCAAAGTACTTGTGACTAATGTGAAAGGACCCAAGCAAATTTGGGTACCTAAAAACAAAGCTTAATTTGTTTTGTAGGACTATGTCTCCGGAGGGTCAAGTTGGGTAATTGATAATGGATGCACTAATCATATGACCGGAGCCAAAAAGATGTTCAAGTTATTTGAGCCAAGTCACAACAACAATGAATACATCACGTTTGGTGACAACGGAACGGGACAAGTACTAGGGTATGGTAAATTCCCTCTCACTCCCTCGTATTCTCTTTCCAAGGTTATGCTCGTTGATCACGTTGACTTCAATCTTTTGTCCATCTCACAATTTTGTAAAACGGGCTAATTGTTTGTTCAACGAATGTGGTGTGACCGTCTATAAGAGGAGTGATGGCTTGATTGCTTTTAAGGGTGTGCTTAAAGGAAAGCTTTATGTTATGGATTTCTCCACGGATGAGGCTAGACTTGGTACATGCTTATTAGCAAAGTCCAACATGGGGTGGTTGTGGCATAGAAGGCTTGCCCATGTTGGTATGAGAAATCTTCACAAACTCCAAAAGGGCGGCCACATCATAGGACTAACCGATGTTTGTTTTGAAAAAGATAGAATTTGTAGTGCATGTCAAGCGGGAAAACAAGTTGGAGCATCACACCCTGCGAAGAATGTGATGACCACCACAAGGCCATTGGAGATGTTGCACATGGACCTCTTCGGATCCGTCTCCTACATAAGCATTGGTGGTAACAAATATGGTCTTGTTATTGTTGATGATTTTTCTCGCTTCATGTGGGTGTTCTTTTTGCATGATAAAGGTGAAGTGAAAGATGTGCTCAAGACGTTCATGAGAAGAGCACAAAATGAATATGAAGTGAAGATCAAGAAGATAAGAAGTGACAATGGCGCCGAGTTCAAGAACACAAAAGTTGAAGAGTACCTTGATGAAGAAGGCATCAAGCATGAATTTTTGGCACCCTACTCCCCTCAACAAAACGGGGTTGCCGAAAGAAAGAACCGTACACTCATTGAGATGGCGAGAACAATGCTAGATGAATACAAGACGTTCGATCGTTTTTGGGTTGAAGCCGTCAACACCGCATGCCATGCTTCCAACCGGTTGTATCTCCACAGACTCTTGAAGAAAATGCCATATGAACTACTAACCGGTAACAAGCCTAATATTTCCTACTTTCGTGTCTTTGGGAGAAAGTGTTTTATGCTAAACAAGAAACCCAAGACTTCCAAGTTTGCTCCAAAAGTTGATGAAGGTTTCTTGCTTGGTTATAGATCAAATGTTCATGCCTATCGTGTGTTCAACAAAACCACCGGTTGTGTTTAAATTTCACGTGACGTGACATTTGATGAATCTAATGGCTCTCAAGAGGAGCAAGTGGCTATTGATGATGTAGAAAATGAAGCTCCTAGAAATGCAATAAAAAGGATGGCCATGGGTGATGTGAGACCACAAGAAACATCAAGTGTTGAAAGTCAACCCTCTCCCTCAAGACAAAATCAACATCATGAAAATGAAGAAATTGATCATGCAAATGGTCAAAATCAAGATGTTGGGGATCGTGAACAAGCATCAAGTGATGACTCTCAAAGACATGATCAAGAGGTTGATAAAGATGGTGGTCAAGGAAGCTCACATCCACCACACCCAAGAGTGCATCAAAGTGTACAACGTGATCACCCCGTCGAACAAATTCTTGGAGACATTGACAAGGGGGTAATCACTAGGTCTCGAGCTAGTAATTTTTGTGAACATTACTCTTGTGTCTCTTCTATGGAGCCATTTAGAGTAGAACAAGCACTTCAGGATTCGGATTGGGTGATGGCCATGCAAGAAGAATTGAACAACTTCACAAGAAATGAAGTATGGACATTGGAGGAAAGGACAAAAAACAAGAATGTTGTGGGCACCAAGTGGGTGTTTCACAACAAACAAAATGAAGATGGTGTTGTGACAAGAAACAAGGCAAGGCTCATGGCAAAGGGGTATTCACAAGTGGAAGGTTTGGATTTTGATGAAACCTATGCCCCTGTAGCAAGGCTTGAATCTATTAGAATGTTACTTGCTTTTGCTACTCACCATGATTTTAAGTGATACCAAATGGACGTGAAAAGTGCATTCCTCAATGGGCCAATCAAGGAAGAGGTGTATGTGGAGCAACCACCGGGTTTTGAAAACCCAAAGTATCCTAATCATGTTTTCAAGCTCCATAAGGCGCTCTATGGGCTTAAGCAAGCTCCAAGAGCATGGTATGAATGCCTTAGGGATTTTCTTGTTAAAAAGGGTTTTGTCATTGGCAAGGCCGATACAACCCTCTTCACCAAGCATTTTGGCAATGATATCTTTGTGTGCCAAATATATGTCGATGACATTATATTTGGTTCTACTAACCAAAATTTTTGTGATGAGTTTAGCAAGATAATGACCAAGAGGTTTGAGATGTCCATGATGGGGGAGTTGACATACTTTCTAGGCTTCCAAGTGAAGCAACTCAAGGAGGACACCTTCATATGTCAATCCAAGTACACTTAAGACTCATTGAAGAAGTTTGACATGGACAAGGCCAAGCCCATCAAAACTCCTATGCCAACAAATGGACACATCAACCTCAACAAAAAGGACAAACCTGTTGATCAAAAGGTATACCGCTCCATGATAGGCTCTTTGCTTTATCTTTGTGCATCTAGGACCGATATCATGCTTATTGTGTGTATGTCTGCAAGTTTTCAAGCCGCTCCTATGGAGTGTAGGTGGCCGTTAAAAGAGTCATAAGATATTTGGTTCATACACCCAACCTAGGGCTTTGGTACCCCAAGGGTTTAAAGTTCAACCTTTTAGGCTATTCCGATGCGGATTATGCCGGGGATAAGGTAGATAGAAAGAGCACCTCCGGGACGTGCCAATTCTTGGGTAGGTCCCTAGTGTCATGGTCATCCAAAAAGCAAAATTCCATTGCACTTTCCACCGCCGAAGCGGAGTATGCTGCAGCCGGTAGTTGTTGTGCACAACTAATTTGGATGAGACAAACTCTAAGGGACTACGGTTATAAGTTGAACTGTGTTCCACTCCTATGTGACAGTGAAAGTGCCATAAAGCTTGCTTATAACCCCATTGAGCATTCGCGTACAAAGCATATAGATATCCGCCATCACTTTTTGAGAGATCATTCTATCAAAGGGGATATAGAAGTTAGTCATGTGCGAACCGAAGGTCAACAAGCCGATATATTCACCAAGCCACTAGATGAGAAAAGGTTTTGTTATCATAGGAGTGAACTAAATATTCTTGACTCTAGCAATGTGATGTAGAGAATGTGCACATCTAAATGATGCTTGTTCAATTATTGCAAAAACCTTAGTTTTATGTCAAAACTTGTTTGCTTTTGCTTGTTATTGGTTTTTTATCACTAGATCAAATCTTGTCAAAATATGGTCATTGTTATGAATTGTTGATTGTTGGCTGACCAAATGATGTCAAGATTGTTTATTGTCCATCAAAACTATTTTTGAAAATCTCCAATCTCGTCTCGGCTCAGAATCTGTTGCATCTGTCTCTCTAGCGTCGGACAAGTCCGATGGGTCGGACATGTCCGACATCCATCGGACAAGTCCGACGGCTCCAGATTTTCATGTTTAACCGAGCCTGACTTACCCCTTCGTTCAACACCCCCTCATTTACCTTCTTCACGTTCTCTCTCCTCAAGAACTCCCCCAAAGGTGTCCCCAAGGCGATCTCCCTCTCCCACCATCCATTGGAGCAAGTTTGGAGGCCAAGAGGTCCTCCTCCATCGGCAAAGTCGGATCCCCCACCGTTTTTTGCAAGGTTCAACCCTATTCCCCTCTCTCTAATCTTTGTCCTTGCACTTTTAATCCATGGAGATAGCTTCTAGCATGTTGTAGATAGAGTAGCAAAAGTTTGGTCACTATTGGTAGGTGGATTTGTGAAGGATCTAGGTTTTTGGAGAAACTGCCAGTCATCGGACAAGTCCGATGGACATCGGACAAGTCCGACGCATAGGACAAGTTTGATGATCATCGAACATGTCCGACAACTTATAGTTCCTCCAAAAGTCTAAGTCCCTCACTACTTCTCCTCACCCTTTTTCCTCTCTTTTGTCTCTCTTCTGACTTGTTGCTTCTCCTATTGCCAGCATGTCGGATGTGGAAGCATCCCCATTGAGGAAGAAGAGGACCAAAGCTAGTGATGATCAACCAAAGTGAAAGAAAGCCACAACCAAGCGTGTCCGGCGTACCTACCTCCAACGACCAACTAAAAGAGAGGAGCCAGTTGAGTCCGAAGAGCTAGACAGAATCATGCATCCTCCATCCGAAATGCACAACTCTGACCGAGTCATTGTGGACTTCTTCCATGCCTCCCTTGAGACATGCACCGAGGCAAGGTTGGTCAACTACTATGCTCGTGAGAAAGAAGCTCCTAATTTTCACTTTCATGCTCATTTCCATGCGGATTGGTACCGCTCCACTTACCTCCACATGAAGAATGCTATTGTTGACAACAAGTGGCTAGATTGGGACTATATGAAGTCAAAGAAGCATCCGCTATTCGACCAAGTGCTAGCTGCTCTTGAGCATCATGGTCTTAAGGCGTTCCTGTCTCTCAAGTACCCTTGGAAGAAGGAAATCATTTGTCAGTTCTTTTCCACCGTGTACTTTGAGGATGAAAAATCTTTGATTTGGATGACAAATGGCACTTAGTACAGCTGCACCTTGAACCAATTTGCTTCCATGATAGGACTCGAAAGCTCACGCAAGGAAAAGCATAAGATTCACTCGGCAGCTACATGAGTGAGGAGGACATGAGGCATATGTACATGGATCCGGAGAACAGTGTTCCTCCCAACTCAAATGGCTTACTACCCTTTTTCTCAGTCTTGTTCAGGATCTGCAGGAGCACTTTGGCTCCAAGGGGTGGCAACTCTCACCGCATTCCTGCCTATCAGAGGGATATCTTGCACTGGATTCATAGGAATCAAAAGTTTGACGCCTTTGACTATGTCTATCAGGAGATATGGGACATCTCCAACTCTCCCAAGCGTGCTTGTGGATATGCCCCGCACATCATGTATATGATTGAGAAGGTCTCAGGCTTGACTTTCAAAAAGGACATGAAGCATCTGAGTCTCAAACCTCAGATTCCTTCTAATTGGACTCCTGACACCTCCTCTGGTTAGTTCTTTGGTGCAGCTCAACCGTCGTCCTCTACTCCATCCCCTCAGATTCCTAGAGGTCCCTCTAGGGCCACCGGCTCCTCTCGTGCACCTCCGCCATCTCGTGGGAAGTGGAGTGGGATCATGAAGATGTTCAAGTCCATCTTTAGCATGTGCAGAAACATTAACCAATGGATGGATGTCATTGAGAGAAACCAAAAGATCATCATGGAAAAGATAGAATGTGAAGTTCCCCCACCTCCATCTCCTCCAGCTGAAGACTCTTACCCACCTGCTTTTCAGGACCCTATTCCCAACTTCTCAACAGAGGAGTTGAACTATTTTCAGTACTATCCTCCACCTCCTCAGTTTCGCAATAGAGCTGGCTCTAGTGGGCAACATGTCCGCTTTGATGAGGAAGAAGAGGAAGTAGAAGAGCAAGAAGAAGATCCCGCCGCCTATGCTCTTCGCCAGCACAAGGGAAAAGCTCCCGCTCAAGATAAGGAAGAAGAAGAGGAAGGAAGCGATGATGATGAGGAGGAGGACTATGAGGAGGAGTAGATATTTCATCACCTTCTACCCGCACTTTTCTCCCTTTTTGGTGTCTTGATGCCAAAGGGGGAGATAAATCTATCTTATTTCCTAGTTTGTGAGCTTATTTCCTAGTTTGTGAGTTGTGAGAATGATGGACAATTCCTATTTGCTTGGTTGTATCATGTGGATTACAAAACTTGATTATTTATTGTGCTTGTAAAGCTCTCTATTTATGCTTAATGAGTTTGTGTGCAATTCTTATCTTTTGTAATGATGTATTGTTCGTTTTCTCTTTCTAGATGCATTTGTGTGCATTATTTCAAATTCATATGCATATGCTTAACCATTGCAAATAATCATGGATGCATAGTGTTAGGGGAAGCTCTCATACTTTTCTTTAAATATGTGCACTTATTGTTCAATTTCCAATTCTTTTTATGCACACATTAAGGGGGAGCTCCTCACAAATTGTTCCATCATTATCTTTCTTTTTTTTTTTAAATATTAGTTGTATTGTCATCAATCACCAAAAAGGGGGAGATTGAAGGTGCATCTAGGCCCTTAATTTTATTTTGGTGATTGGCGCCAACATAATTAAGAATGGACTAATCTTTTAATAAGCATGTGTGTAGAAATGTTCCAAAGATTGCTGATAATATGTGTTGAAACAAAAGGGGGAGAAAAGAAGATTGAAAAAGTGTTTCAAAGATGATATTCAAAAATATGCTCAAGAATGAAGCTCATGGAGTTTTTATTTTTATCTTGAGTATAGGAAATGTCGTACTATCAAGAGGGACACAAATATGTAAAGCAATGATGAACTAAGAGCAAAATCCATTTTTCCACAGCCAAAACAGTTTTCCAGTGAAAAATCGTCGGACTTGTCCGATCCATCAGACAAGTCCATCGGACTCCAGAACCTACGGCAACCTGTGTCATCGGACTTGTCTGATGGCCATCGGACTTGTCCGATGACCAGCAAGTCCGACCCATCGGGCATCCTTGTCGGAGTACAGAAGTTGTGCCAAACCCTAGCCATCGGACTTGTCCGATGACCATCGAACTTGTCCGGTGGTCGACTTGTCCGAGGCATCGGGCAAGTCCATCAGACTCCAGTAGCTTTGCCACCTTGTTTAATCGGACATGTCCGATGACCATCGTACTTGTCCGATGGAGATCTGAGAAATGCCCATCCAAATGGCTCCTTTTTTCCTTGGCTGGTTGGTTACTCATTCCACTCAAAAACACTCTCAAGCACACTTTGCTCTGCCCAACTCTCCTCCCTTGCTTTCAATCTTGATTTGTAAAGGGATTGAGAGAAGATTGAAGAGCTCCATCGGCTCCAAGCTTCCACTCTCTTGAGCTCTTGGTTCATCCTCACCGCCGACCACTCTTGTGTTTGTTACTCTTGGGGATTCATCTCCTAGACGGTTAGAGGTGCCCGTAGAGCTCCCAACATGTGTGGTGACGCCTCGGGAAGTTTGTATTGACCCCTCCTTCGTGGAGATTGCTAGTGGAAAGCGAAGTTCGATCTTTGTGGTCACTTGGAGATGTTAGGGTTGAAAGAAACCGGTCTTTTGTGGATCCCTCAACAGAGACGTAGGCTTCTTTGTGGAGCTGAACTTCGGTGAACAAATCTTGTGTCTTTCTTGTCTTGTCTTACTTACTTGCCTCTTACTTGTTCTTGCTCATAACTTGCTAGTTAGGATTTGCTTCATATTTCTCAAATTAACTTGTGTAGGTTGCTTGCTAGTTGTTCTTCTTATTTCTACAGCTTCCTCTAGTTTATAATCACTAGCTCCTAGCTTGTCTTGCACTAGTTTGAAGCATTAATCGGCCAATCTACTTTTCAATCACGTGCCATCGGACAAGTCTATCGGACTTTCCTCACAATCGTCGGATAAGTCTGACACTGCGTATTTAACTTTTATTATTAAGTAGTTTTCAGGAATAATTGTCTATTCACCCCCCTCTAGGCACTTTCAGAGGCGCAGGGGGGGAGGCGAGGAGGGCGACGGCGTGGAGGAGGTGATGGCGTCGAGGACGATGGCCCCGACGTGGAGGAGGTGGATGGCGGCGTGGGGGAGGAGGAGGTGCGCGGCAGTGGCGCGCGGGGGAGAGAGAGTGGGGAGGGAGGCGGGCCCAGCGACGAGAGGAGGTGGGCTTCGGTGGCGGGAGCGCGCGGGAGAGGCGGGCCAGGCGGCAGCACGGTGGAGGCGGGTGACGCGCGCAGGAGGGGAGGAGCGGCGATGGCGCGGGGCGTGAGGAAAGGAGCTGGAGAGAAGAGAAGGATCTGGAGAGAAGAAAAAGAAAGGAAAAGGGAGAAAAAGGGAGAGGAAAAAAGAAAAGAGAGAAAAATATAAATATTATTATTTGATTAAAAATTGGATTGTTAAACTATTATAAAAGGGAAAAGAGTAAAAAGGAAAAGAAAAAAGAAAGAGGAGGAGAGATGAAAGGAGATGGTAGTTGGAGAGGATTGAATAAAATATTAGATTAATTGATATAGAGGATGATATAGAGTATAAACGGGTGCAACAAAACTAGATATAGAATAGAGAATCTTACTAACTAGGACATAATATTTGTTTTAGAGGATGAATTTAAGAGAATTGTTAATTTTCAGCTGACTAAAAATTTAGAATAATTTTCAATCACCTCTTTAAACCATTAAATCTAGATCCAATGAGTTATAATTATTATATAAATAATTTAAAACTCTTAAAGAAATAAATGCCTTCGGCAGAGCAATAATTACGGCGGAGCTCGGGGGCGGCGTGCATTGATGAGCTTGCCGCGGCTTGCTTCCCGGCGCCTCCACCGCACACGCACAGTCGCAGTCACCGGTTGCTGTCAACACAGGACACACGAACCCAGCTCCTCCCCTGCCAATCCGCTCGCATGCTTCGACTGCACTCAACGCATAGTATGGTATTAGTAGTAAAGTCGTCTCGTGGTAAAAAAGTAGTACTATGTGAAATTGTGAATATACACCCGCAAAAAAGGATGATAATTGATAAAGCATGAAATTGGTACAAAGAGTGGGAACCCCCACTTTTGACGTTGTTCTTTGGCTCACAGTTACATTCGATTACTCCCGTATGATCACTACTAGGTATGTACACATCCAGGCACTTGTCATGCGGGTCGTTCTACTGCATGACGATTTACTCCCGCGGCGCTGTGTCAATCTCCTGATGGCGACACGCAGAATTACAACACGCGCTGGAGGGTGTTAGTGTTACCCACAGCCGTAACAGATCACCATCTGAGGCTCTGACTAGTCGATTCCTCGGTGGAATCACAATTACAAGCCTCTCCTCTGCTCTCTCCCGTCTCTCTCACCCCTTGCCGCCGCCGTTCACCGCAGCACCCTCCTCCTCCTCCTTCCCCTGCTCCGGCACGAGCCGCTGCTGCCCGACCGGCAACCTCCCATCTCCACCCTCCCTGAACCTGGCGTAGACGTCTCCCCTGTAAAACGCCCAGGTCCGCCACACCAGCACGACCGACACCGCAGCTCCAAACACGGTGGCCGCCGTGATAATTAAAAACGCCCGCCTGTAACACTCCACCCCGAGACACACCCCACCACCTCCTGTACCCTGCCTCTTCGCCTCGGCGTCGTAGAGCCTTCCCGCGACGCATACGCCGAGCAGGTACGACCCGACGGGACATGCCAACCAGCCCAAGTTGTAGAGCGTGGAGTAGCGCTTGAGCCCGAACACCTCCGAGACGACCGCGAACACGAGCGGCCACTGCGCGCCGAAGCAGAACCCGACGACCACCGACGCCGGGTACAGCGCGTTGGCCGCCCCGGACGCGAGGAGCAGGTGGCCCACGCACGCGAGGAGGAGCACGAGCGTGAGGAGGAGCGGGCGCGGGACGCGGAGCCGCGACGCAAGGAGGGCCTCCGAGGCGTAACCCGCCGTGACGCGGCCCGCGTAGGTCCAGATGCTGACGAGCGAGACGAAGGTGTTGATGGAGTTGGAATGGTAGCCCAGGGCCTCCCCGATCTGGCCCATGTTGTCGATCGCCGTCAGCGTGCCGCCTAAGCCGCAGACGGCGGACACGAACAGCACCAGCATGTCGATGCTGAACACCGCCTGCAGGATCGTGTAGTCCTCCTCCCCGCGCTTTGGGGCCCGGAACGTGGTCTTGATGCAGTTCCCCAACCTTCTCCCGATGCAGGACTTCTGTGCGGGCGCAGGAAGAGGAGGCGACTCTGTTTCCTTCACGTGCTCCTCTGCCTTCTTTTCCGCATCCTCTCCTTTCTTCACCTGGTCCTCTGCTTTCTTCACATCGTCACCGGACACCTCCACACCTTCAACAACGGTGATGTTCACGGGGTCCCGGCGGACCATCACCAGCGCGGCATCGACCTCCCGCTCGCGGCGGATCTTGTACTCCTGCTTGGTGACCACACCGAGCGGCATCATCATCAAAATGACCAGCGGCGTGGCGGCGAGCGCCTGCGCGGACCTCGACATCTCCACCCGCTCCCGCACCACGATCATCACCAACAGAAAGCACGCCAGCGCGATCGACAGGTACAGAAAGCAAAAGAACGGGTCCACACTCGCCTCCATCCCGCCCCTCCGTCGCCGACGCGGCATGTACCGCACCGTGGTGACGAACACCACCGACACGGCGGCGGGAAGCACGGCCACCAGCAGGACCAGCGACTCTGGGCGGGTCCCGCCGAAGAAGGAGTAGTACATCTGCGTGAACACGGCGCCGCTGAGCGCCGCGACGCCTTCCAACAACCCGAGCACCACGCCGCGGGTCTCCGGGAAGTTGCGCACGCACGTGACCACCGCGCCCGTGGCCGCGAACGTCTGCGCGTTGGCCCCCACGAAGGCGCAGAAACGCACGAGCCAGATGGGAGGCGTGGAGGTGGTCTTGCCGGAGACGAAGAGGTAGAGCGGGAGGTAGCCGGCGAGGTTCGCGGCGGCGCCGGCGGCGAGGACAGCACAGGGTGGGGCCACCTCGTTGAGGAGCCCCGCGATGAGGCCCAGGCTCGCGCCAAGGTCCTTGGCGAGGGCGACCGTGTTGAGGGTGTGCTGGTCGTAGCCGAGGGCGGATTTGAGGGTGGAGGAGTAGGTGCTGAAGATGTGGGTCGCGCCGGAGGAGGCCATGATGAGGATGCTCGCGAAGACGGTGAACCACCGGCCGGTGAGGACCTGACGCGCGAACCGCCGCGTCAGAATCACGCGGAGAGGGTTGGAGGACGCCGTCCCGGCGTCGAACGCCATGGCTGCCAAGCGCGCTGTGGAGGGGATTGAGGGATGGCCTCCTCCTCCTCCTCCTCCTCCTCGCTTTCTTTTCTTCCTTTTTCTTTTGTTCTGTTGAGGTTGGTTGTGGGTGCTGTTCGGTGTGTGTGTGTGTGAGAGTGAATGACATGTGAGAGGTTGTTTATGTTGGCGCTGTCGTGTATAATGATCTAGGCTAGCTGATGGAGAGAGGAATTCAATCGATAATAAAGCACAGTGTGGAGTGGAGGTGGAGTGGTGACAGGTTTCTGCCGTCCTCTGTTCGGTCACGTCCATTTCACATTGCTGTCCCGGAAGCTGGAACGGACCAGTGGTTGAGGAACAACTCCTTAATTTTGATTTGATTTGAGGAAACACGCGGTGTATTTGATTACACGACTTAGGGAAAAAAAAAACTGCCGACGTCGTGTAGTTTATGCGGCCGTTCTGCGATGGGATTCAAGCCACGCCACCCCGCCAAGTATTTGGCGTTTCAGCTTCAAATTGTACAATTCTTGTGACTCTTTTGACGCCTTCGAAGAATCTGCTGACCGGCGGCCCTTTAAAAAGTGTGCTTGCGTTGCCGCTATCGTCGTGATCTCGTCGGACGCACGCCAGACGGCCAGAGCTGCACGACAGTTGGCTGAGCAGACCAGATACTCGTCATCAGATGCGTGCGGGCCAGGAGAGCTTGACTTGGGAGTCATCGGGCGATGAACCTTTTTTGACTAGAGAGACAACGGATAAGCAAACGAAATCAGGTGTCATGGGAAAGTAGAAGGGAGCAACGCGCATTTGCTTTTTTTTTTCTCTAAAGCAGAGACGAGACAGCGACGGCAGTGCAGACCCCGCGACGACGAGTCGGCGACCACCGTGGAGAGAGAGAGAGAGAGAGAGAGAGAGAGGTCGTGCGGATCGTGGACGCGCGGGCATGTGCAGCGTGTGAACCTGGAAACCCGGCCGCGGAGGGAGCCAGTCCGGGTTTAGCGCTTCCTTCTCTCTCTCTCTGGATTAGTCATTCGTCACGTCTGCATAATTTCTTCAGCTAGCTGGGTAGGTGAGTGGTTCAAGGCGTCCTTCAATATGAACACGCCAGCCATTACGTGATGGGACTAGTTTAGTTACCAAGGTGGGGATCAGCTGCCGGCCTCAGTGGTAAATCGGATTTTCAGAAATATCAGAAAAAATAAATATACTTTTGAATTTGGTAAAATTTGCTCTGAGACTCTAAACTTTTGCATTATTTGCATGGCTAAAACTCAAAAACAAAGAGCATGACAAGAACAGTTAATTACATGCTTGTGGAGTTATAGCAGACAAATAGGTCAATCACACCAATACTCTATAACCAAAGTATACAAGTCTCTAAATAGACACATGGTAGATCACTCCTCATTCGACTGGTTATGACCAGTCTAAGCATAAAATATATTCTTTTGACTTCTATTATATGATAGGCTAAAAAAAATGACCATGCTAAGTAGATTGAATATTATCCAAGATTCATTCATGTGTGGAATGTGGATTCTGCACAACCATAAGTTACACATACAAAAGTGACACAAATATATGTGTTTATTACATAGATAGAGTAAAATTAGAAAACATCTATAATAATCTATTACTATAAGTAAGCTTTTATTATAGTAGATACAAATTCAAGCATATTGACATGTTGGGTTGTATGAGGGAACTTGAAAGAGTATGTTAGCATACTAGAGCCCATTGACAATACCTAGAGTGTAGAAGCTCTCGTAGGGAACAATGCTTGTGGGAGTACCAACTATGCCTACTTTCATAACTAGGCTCAACTTTAGATCAATAACAAAGATGACAATATCATGAGTAGCATCAACAAAAATGACACCATCATCATCGGCAACAACCACCAGCATAAGTGAAGTTGACAAGGCAAAAGAAGGGAGCAAACTTGTTACGTTATGGAGCACATTACACCATCCCAACATTCGTATCCTAATTTTTTCCTTACATACCGCTACCATGAAGTTGAGTCTAAAATAAAATTAAATTAAGAAAATGACATATTCTTCTATATGGGCAAGTTTTTTTTCCCTAATGCTCATTACATGGTGCAAACACAACTATCATCTACATAGGGTGGGTGGAAGGAGGAGGCAAGCTAGAAGTGGGTGCCTAATCCTTGATGGTAGATAACGAATGGATCACCATTCTTAAAGTTGCAAGCAGATGGATCCAAAATAAAGAAGCACTTGTTCAAGGCTGGTCCTGAGTATTCCGAGGCCCATGGACAATCAAGAAGCTGAGGCCCCTCTATATATCTAAGGAATACAATTTTACTTATATATAAAAAGATATTATTACTAGTAAAAAAAATAAATTATCAAACAATATTCAAGTAAATAATTTATCAATCAGTATTGAAGCTAATTAATAATGATTGAAAGGTAACATTTCAATACTGGAAGTCACTAATCCTTGATATGTAGGACAATGGATTATGGAAATAAAAGTCGGCGGATAAATAGGAGGTAGGGGCGTAAAGCATGGTGATGGACAGAAACCAAGTCATGTGCATGACACACACATAGTTAAATGCATGACAACCACATATATGTGTTACAGGCATGAAGCACGCGTCCAAAGGTGTGGCTTTAAGCTTGACATCGGTTGTTGCAAGAAGTCACATCAACATTCTCAGCTCAATGTCCCAATGGCACGACTACAACTAACTTCGTCATAAGGTCAGAGAAAAAGAGAATATGGATATTATACAAGCAATACATTATTACAATTTTTTCATGCAGATTATATGCGCACTATGAATTTGAAGTACTATCAACAACAATAGAATCAAATTACAAGATGGTTTACAAGCGATTTGTCCAACCATCATGCTTTTATTAACTCCTAGTTGCCTAGCATGGATTGATCAGCTTTATGACATGAATGGGTTGGTGAGCTTGTAGTTAGAAGTAGACACATCAATCTGCACATTGCCCTTATTGGTGTTGTCACGGAACACCAATCTAATTGTCACTAGAGCTCCTCCTCTCTGGTGACAGCAACTCGCCAGCAATACTTTTCTTGTAGGTGAGCGTGGACCTTAGTGACTTGGCTGCCACAAGCAGGTAATTGGTGCCCAAAATATTTTGGCCCGGAAAAGCAGACACAACTTATCTTAAAATTCAAAATTCAAACCCAAATAGCCGTCACCCGAGGAAGGTATAGCAAACAACACATCAATCATATGTAAGATCCTCCTCCTCCTCCTCTGGTACCACATTCTTTCTCGAATCCCCTACTTGTCCCACTAGTCAAGGCAAGATCAAGAGCAAGAGGACCATTTCAAAGAAGTTTCAGTAGGGATTGCTCAACCTGTGTTGTGGGAGGAGTCATGCTCCACCTTGGCACACACACTTCAACTAGCTTCTAGCACACTATATTATTCACCTTTAGGATGATTGTCTTGACAATATTTTCATGATTGTGAAAGGGCTTCCAAAGAGTTCATCGAAGCTAATTCACTTCTTGTTGGTGTCACTTTCAGGTGCGTCCTTCTTTGGAGTAGGAAAAAAAAGTGTATTCATTTTAAGTTTCTAGAATTGCATGCCTAAAACTAAAAAAAAGAGAAGTGCATGGCAAGAATAGTTAATTACTTGCATGTGGAGCTATGGCAGTCAAATGGGTCAAACACACCAATATTCTATAGCCAAAGTATACAATCCTCTAACTGGACACATGCTGGATCACTCCTCATTCAGATGGTTGTGGCCAATCTAAGCATGAAGTATATATTTTATTGGCTTCTGTTACATGATAGGCTAAAAAAGTCGGCCATGCTAAGTAGATTGAATATTATCCAAGATTCGTCCATGTGTGAAATGTGCATTCTACACAACTGTAAGTTACACATACAAAAGCGATACAAACATGTGCCTTTTTTACATAAATTGAGGAAAGTTAGAAAACATCTATAGTAATCTGTTACTATAAGTGGGCTTTTATTGTCATAGATACAAATTTAGGCATATTGACATGTGGGTTGTATAAGGGAACTTGAAAGAGTACGTTAGCATATTAGAGCCCACTGATAGTACCTAGAGTGTAGAAGCTCTCTTAGGGAACAATGTCAGTGGAAGTATGAACTATGCCTACCTTCATGGCTAGGCCCAACTTTAGATCAATAGCAAAGATGCCAATATCGTGAGTAGTATCAATGAAAATCACACCATCATCATCGGCAACAACCACCACCTTAAGCGAAGTTGGGAGGGCACAAGAAGGGAGCAAACTTGTTAGGTCATGAAGCATATTATACCATCCCAACTATCGTATCCTAATTTCTTTTCTTACATATCGTTACCATGAAGTTGAGTCTAAAATAAAATTTAATTGACAAAATATGACATAATTTTCTATATGGGCAAGTTTTTTTTTCCAATGCTCATTTTCATGACTATGGTGCAAACACAAACTATTGCTTACATTCGGTGGTGGAAGGACGAGGGGAGCTATATGTGGGTCCTTATTCCTTGATGGTAGATAACATGAATGGATTGTCATTCTCAAAGTTGCAAGCAAATGGATCCAAAATAAAGGAGCACTTGTTGCTATTGTATACCGTAGTTTAAGCATCGCTAGATCCCCATCCCTTTGGTGAAGATGTTGTTCGGTCATATTCTCATTGAAGATAAGCAGTGACCAAGTGACTTGGCCATCTCTAGGAGGAAGTTTGTGAAAACCAGCTTCTGATGGACTGGATTATTCACTCTTAGGGTGTTTGCATCGATAATATTGATAAAACCTATGACAGGGCCATCCCCAATGAATTCCTTGAAGCTTATTGCCATACACTTGATATCACAAGTTCTTTTTCCTAAAATTTGTCAAACTCTCCCTATTTGTGTATGACACATACCAACGTGCTACAAACATACGACCCTATAACATATATGGAAGCAAGTTAGAAAAGGTCTATAATAAAGTATCACTATAGGTTTCCCTAAAAGAAGTGTTACCATAAGTACTATAACTCATGAAACCTTTTGTTACAGGAATTGCATATTTGTGGAATGTGCCAAACTATATAGTTACCTTATTATTCACTTCGTGTTAGCATATTATGTTCTTGTGTGACTCACATGCACGAGCTCGATGTCTCACACGAAGGTGAAATTTGTTGGAGCCAATTAATAATGATTGAAAGGTAACATTTAAATACTGGTAGATTCTAATACTTGATATTTAGGACAATAGATTATGGAAACAAAAGTTAGGCTGATAAATTGGAGGTCAGGGGCACAAGGCATGATGATGGAGAGAAACCAAGCCTTGTGCATGGCACGAACATAGTGAAATTTATTTCAACCCACATATATGTGTTAAAGGCATGAAGCATGCGGCCAAAGGTGCGGCTTCAAGCTTGATGGTTGTTTCAAGAAGTCACATTGACATTCTCTGCTCAATGTCACCATTGCATGACTACAACTAATTTTTTCATCTAGTCAGGAAAAAAGAACAATATGCATATTATCCAAGCAACATTATTACAATTTTTTATGCACAATGAATTTGAAGTACCATCAATAACAATAGATTGATCAGCCTTACGACATGAATGAGTCGGTGACCACGTAGGTAGAAGTAGACACATTGTTGGAGTTACAAGTCCCAACATACATATAGTGGGCTACGCCAACCCGAAGGGTTAGCAAAGCTAGAGGAAGGATACAACTAGCCAGAAGAGGAGGAGCCGGCCTGAATCAATCAGCCCCCCTCATGACCTCTAGGGTCTTGTATTTATAGAAAGGGGAGAAGAGGGGAATCCCTCTTCTACCCTCGATGTGTTACAAATCACCATTTTATCCTTGGTGGGGGTATAAGTACACAAATGCCCTTAGGCTTATAATTGGACCAAAAGACTACATGGACCAAACATGAGGTAACTAAGCCCATGAGAAGAAATAATGGATTCCTTGAACCCTACCTCCAACAGTCCTCCCTCATCTGTAGACTCTCGGAGGCACGGGGGGCTACTGATGAAATAATGCCCGTAGCTCCTCATGGCTCAGAGACCTAATCTATGAACTATCAAATTACATGTCTTATTACAAATTCCACTATAATATTACATGAAGAAAGAAGTACATAGCAATATTCATGAGGTTCTTCTGCCTAGCCATTGAGACTTGAAATTGGCCGAAGGTGAGAGCCTCTCTTCGGGAGTTAAAGTTAAGCCAAAGGCATCCTTGCTTTGGAACCCGGAGTCGTGCTAAAGGCGAGAATCTTTCTTGGTAATGATAGCTAGGCCGAAGATGTGGCTGATGTCTTTATTATTTTGGACCCAACCTGAAAGTTGAATTTTTGATAGAAATGGTTTCTGGAACACACATATACTTTTGTTAGCTGCTATGAGTCCGAAGGAGCGGTAAGTAATTTCACTTTCTCACATACAACAATCAAATATAATAGGAAAATATTTATATGTACTCCTCCTCCCTTTTGACTGTTGTTGGGGGGAAGTGAAAAAACCACTTAAGTTGTACCGCAAGACCGGGGGGTTAGCCCCCTCCCTGGTGTGGATGGATTTACTATTGCGTCTCAAGGCCGTGGGCTTACACCCTCCCTAGCATGGATGGACGAATTATTGGATCAAGGCCGAGGGCTTACACCCCTCCCTAGCATCACATGTCGTCTACAAGCTTCAAGCACCACCCTTCGAGATTTTGCCGAACAACAACATCAATTAGAAGAAATGTCATAAGAACTCAAGCACTTGCTCTAACTCACAATTTTTGAGAAGTCGTGGCCTTCGGGCTACATGTAGAAGCTTATGCCTTCGGGTAACATGCACTCACTCTAGTGCCCTCGGGCTTTCTATATAAGTTATGGCTTCGGGTACCATGTATCATATCATGTGCCCTCAGACTCTTTAATAATTACAAGGGAAAAATAATTCATGCCATATAAAACATACGCGCCGAGCGCCTCGTCAGGCCTCAGCATGCTTCGAACCGTAGTTGTTCGGCAACGGAAGGTGCTGCCCCCGGCTTTCCGGACATGTCCTCCGGAGCATCAGGCCGTAGTTGCCCAGCATCGGGTAGTGTCGCGCCCGGCATTCCGGGCATGTCCTTCCGGAGCATCAGGTCGTAGGTGCCCAACATCAGACCATAGTTGTCTGGACTCAGGCCGTAGTTGCCTTTGCAAGAAAAGTAAAAGACACATCCCTTTGGACCCTCAGGCCTTAGTTGCCCAACATTCAAGTGAAAAGAAGATAACCAATATTTTCACCATGCATTTGTATGCACGATGCACGCTCATGCGATCATATTTGTGCATGCTCATGGTGCACATGTATGATATGAGAACTATGAAAGGAGTCACAGTGTGTGGCACTTAGCCACATCTCTTGGCTTCAGATTCCTGCACAACATATGCTATCAATTACATATAAATGTTATGCGAGAAAAATATTCAGATGTATAGAGGCCTGCACATAATAGGATAGTTAGCACATGACACAACATTACACCATAAATGCAATAGTTTAGTTTGTGGTGCATGATCTCAATGGTACCCTTCGGTTGGTCCCTTCGGTTGCATCTACAAGTACACACAAACTACAAACAAGCTAATATAGTTAGGTCCAAAGGCAAATGTCATACTGAATGATTGACAAAGCTTATTCCCTAATAAGCAGGATAAAAGGAAGGAGTCAATGTACAGTTATCCTTCGGCTAGAATGTAATTTCCCTTCTCTAGTGCCAGGCTTATCGTATTAGCATTGTGCCGAAACTCAACAGAAACAAGCTTCAAATGACAAGTTTCGGCACTGCACTCAAAGCATCCTGCTATCGTCTAGAGCTGCGATCGCAGCGGACGGTGGCGTATTGGCATTATGCCGAAGGGCTAACAATTTTCCATGTTCCGACCATGGCCGAAGGGGACTCTATGAACATATCGCCGAAGGTGCTGAACCACAAAAGGTGCTATCGAGTTGAAGGCATCACACATGCCCAACGTGAAAGTATCCTTCGGCCACATTCAAGCCCCTGGCTTTGTTAACCGCGTGACTTAGAATGTGAGGCTATTGCCATTAGCAAATGTCGCGTAGATTCTATGATGGCGTTTGAGCTGCTGACAGATTCATGGACCTATGGGGGTAGGAAATGGGTTTTAATTAGGTCTCGGTGGGTGGCCGAAGGTGATTCGGTTTGACATGAACTCGACAATGGTTCGAGTCATCGCTATCGCATATACTGGCAAGTTATGGTTAACTACTTTCCAGGAGCAAGTCCGGTGGAGTGTTTTTGTCGCGTGCCGCTCATCAACGGCTTGTGTGAGAGCCTTTACATTCTGTATAACTACCATGACTAAACACACTAGAACATGCTACAAAATAAATGAAGTCATAAGCAAATCTAGGCTGCTAAGTCGAAATGTTGACGTGAAGAGAAAGAAAAAAACTTGCAAAGTTTAGAAGGCTTAGATGGATATCACCTTTGAGGTGGAATTTTGCAGATTCTTTCTGAAGGGCAAGAGGGCCCCTTAAAGGCTGATGCCAAAGGGCGAGTCCGAACCCCCGGTAGGTTGATGCTGAAGAGTGAGCCCAAAGGGCCTTCTGAAGGCTCATGCCGAAGGACCCTCAGAAGGCTTGATGTCGAAGGGCGTGTCCGAAGGGCCCCCGGTAGGTTGATGCTGAAGGGTGAGCCCAAAGTTTTTTTTTGCATATCCCGAAGGACCAACAAGAAGCACGCCCAAAGGCACATCCCGAAGGATGACCAAGAAACCGACCCGAAGGCACATCCCGAAGGACCAACAAGAAGCACGTCCGAAGGCACATCCCGAAGGACCAATAAAAAAAAAGCCCGAAGGATGAACAAGAAACCAGCCGGAAGGCACATCCCGAAGGATGAACAAGAAATCAGCCCAAAGGCACATCCCGAAGGACCAACAAGAAACTAGCCCGAAGGCACATCCCGAAGGATGAACAAAAAACCAGCCCGAAGGCACATCCCAAAGGATGAACAAGGAACCAGCCCAAAGGCACATCCCGAAGGACTAACAAGAAACGAGCCCGAAGGCACATCCAGAGGATGAACAAGAAACTAGCCCGAAGGGATATCCCGAAGGATGAACAAAAAACTAGCCCGAAGGCACATCCCGAAGGATGAACAAGAAACCAGCCCGAAGGATGAACAAGAAACTAGCCCGAAGGCATATCCTGAAGGATGAACAAAAAGCCAGACCGAAGGCACATCCCGAAGGATGAACAAAAAACCAGCCCGAAGGCATATCCCGAAGGGGCACTTATAAACAAGCCCGAAGGCTGATCCCGAAGGGCCACTTGTAGACATGCCCGAAGGCTGATCCCGAAGGGGCACTTATAGACATGCCCAAAGGCTGATCCCGAAGGGCAACTTGTACCGGAGGACCCCCGGAGGGTAGATCCTGAAGGGCTACTTGGAAACGAGCCCGAAGGTAGATTCCAAAGGGCAACTTAAAACGAGCCCGAAGGCTGATCCCGAAGGGCAACTTGTACCGAAGGACCCCCGGAGGGCAGATCCTAAAGGACAACTTATAAACATGTCCGAAGGCAAATTCCAAAAGAAGACATATAAGCGTACCCGAAGGCAAATTCCAAAAAAGACTTATAAACGAGCCTGAAGGCTAATCCCGAAGGAAGACTTGTAAACGAGCCCGAAGGTTGATCCGAAGGGCCTCCAAAAAAGGTGCCCGAAGGCAGATACCGAAGGGCCAAAGAAAAAATTGCCCGAAGGGCCTTCGAAAAAGGTGCCCGAAGGCTGATCCCGAAGGACCGCTGAAAAAATTGCCCGAAGGGCCTCCGAAAAAGGTGCCCGAAGGCTGATCCCAAAGGACCCCTGAAAAAATTGCCCGAAGGGCCTCCGAAAAATGTGCCCGAAGGCTGATCCCGAAGGACCACTTAATTCGAAGGACCTCGAACTTTTACTCAAAAAATTCAACTTCTGCTCACGAGACTTTTTGTATCCCTCCCCACGGACGGCGCCAGCTATTGGAGTTACAAGTCCCAACATACATATAGTGGCCTGTGCCAACCCGAAGGTTTGGCAAAGCTAGAGGAAGGATACAACTAGCCAAAAGAGGAGGAGCCGGCCTGAATCAATCAGCCCCCCTCATGACCTTTACGGTCTTGTATTTATAGAAAGGGGAGAAGAGGGGAATCCCCCTTCTACCCTCGATGTGTTACAAATCACCATTTTACCCTTGGTGGGGGTATAAGTACACAAATGCCCTTAGGCTTACAATTGGACCAAAAGACTACATGGGCCAAACATGAGGTAACTGAGCCCATGAGGAGAAACAATGGGTTCCTTGAACCCTACCTCCAACACACATCAAACTCCACATTGCACTTATTGGAATTGTCACAGAACACCTATCCAACTGTCACTCGAGCCCCTCCTCTTTGGTGGTAGCAGCTCGCCAGCAATCCTTTTCTTGTAGGTGAGCATGGACCTAAGTGACTTGGCTGCCATGAGGAGGCAATTGGTGCCCAAAATATTTTGGCCTAGAAAAGGAGATGAAACCTGCCTTACATTTAAAAATTCAACACAAATAGACAATACCCAAGGCAGGTAGCGAACAACACATAGATCATATGTAAGCTCCTCCTCCTCTGGTACCGCATTCTTTCCCGAATTCCCTTCTCGTTCCGCTGGTCAAGGAGAGATTTAGAGCAATATGACCATTTCAAAGAAGTTTGAGCAGGGATTGGTCAACCTGTGCTGCGGGAGGGGGCATGCTCCACCTTGGCACACACGTTAACCAACTTCTAGCACACTAGATTATTCACCCTTAGGATGATTGTGTTGACACTATTTTCATGGTATGTGAAAGGGCTTCCAAAGAGTTCATTGAAGCTAATATGCTTCTGGTTGGTGTCACTTTCAGATGCGTCCTTCTTTGGAGTAGGAAAAAAGAGTTTTCATTTTAAGTTTCTAGAATTGCATGCCTAACACTAATAAAAAAAGAGAAGTGCATGGCAAGAATAGTTAATTACTTGCCTGTGGAGCTATGACAGACAAATGGGTCAAACACACCAATATTCTATAGCCAAAGTATACAATCCTCTAAGTGGACACATGCTGGATCACTCCTCATTCAGATGGTTGTGGCCAGTCTAAGCATAAAGTATATTATTTTTTGACTTCTGTTACATGATAGGATAAAAAAAGACGGCCATGCTAAGTAGATTGAATATTCTCCAAGATTCGTCTATGTGTGAAATGTGCATTCTGCACAACCGTAAGTTACACATATAAAAGTGACACAAACATTTGCCTTTATTACATAGATAGAGGAAAGTTAGAAAACATCTATAGTAATCTGTTACAATACATGGGTTTATTGTCGTAGATACAAATTCAGGTATATTGGCATGTTGGTCGTATGAGGGAACTTGAAAGAGTACGTTAGCATATTAGAGCCCACTGATAGTACCTAGAGTGTAGAAGCTCTCGTAGGGAACAATGTCAGTGGAAGTATGAACTATGCCTACCTTCGTGGCTAGGCCCAAGTTGGGAGGGCACAAGAAGGAAGCAAAATTGTTAGGTCGCGGAGCACATTATACCATCCCAACTACGGTATCCTAATTTCTTTCCTTACATACCGTTACCATGAAGTTGAGTCTAAAATAAAATTTAATTGATAAAATATGACATAATTTTCTATATGGGCAAGTTTTTTCTTTCCAATGCTCATTTTCATACCTATGGTGCAAACACAAACTATTGTCTACATTCGGTGGGTGGAAGGAGGAGGGGAGCTATATGTGGGTGCTTATTCCTTAATGGTAAATAACACGAATGGATTGTCATTCTCGAAGTTGTAAGCAGATGGATCCAAAATAAAGGAGCACTTGTTGCTGTTGTATACCATATTTTAAGCATCGCTAGATCCCCATCCCTTTGGTGAAGATGTTGTTCGGTCATATTCTCATTGAAGATGAACATTGACCAAGTGACTTGGCCATCTCTAGGAGGAAGTTTGTGAAAACCAACTTCTGATGGACTGGATTATTCACTCTTAGGGTGTTTGCATCGATGATATTGATAAAACCTATGACAGGGCCATCCCCAACCAATTCCTTGAAGCTTATTGCCATACACTTGATATCACAAGTTCTTTTTCCTAAATTTTGTCAAACTCTCCCTATTTGTGTATGACACATACCAAAGTGCTACAAATATATGACTCTATAACATATATGGAAGCAAGTTAGAAAAGGTTTATAGTAAAGTATCACTATAGGTTTCCCTATAAGAAGTGTTACCATAAGTATTATAACTCATGAAACCTTTTGTTTCGGGAATTGCATATTTGTTGAATGTGTCTAAAATTAGATTTAAGCAAGGAAGTAGCCGTTGAGCCGAATCCCGTACCTTGTTGGCTTTGCCGATGCCTAGGACTCTACTACCCGGATCCAAAACTAAAACAAGACATAGTTGGATAGGTGCCGTGCCCTGGTCCAGTGATATTGCTAAGACCAATAATATGAATATCATTTCAATAGCGCTAGGAAGAAGCCCCGCGTGGCGTAGCAGTTGGTGGGGAGGCTATGCAGTAACATTACTATTTACTTCTATTAGCATATTATGTTCTTGTGTGACTCACATGCACAAGCTCAGTGTCTCATCTGAAGGTGAATTTTTTAGAAGCTAATTAATAATGATTGAAAGGTAACATTTAAATATTGGTAGATGCTAATACTTAATATCTAGGACAATAGATCATGGAAACAAAAATATGTTTTTTGAAGTTATATATAGGAGGTAGGGGGTGCATGGCATGGTGATGGAGAGAAACCTAGCCTTGTGCTTGACACACACACATAGTTATATGGGTGACAATTGTCGGCACGAAGCATGCGGCCAATGGTGCACATTTTTGTGTATGCAGAGTATAAACACACTATGAATTCAAAGTATCGTCAATGATAATAGAATCAAATTAAAAGATGGTTTATAAGCAATTTGTCCAACTGCCATTCTTTTGTTAACTAACAATCACCTAACATAGCTTGATCAGCCTTACGACATGAGTGGATTGGCGAGCTTGTAGTTAGAACTTGACACATCAAATTCCCATTGCACTTATTGGTGTTGTCACAGTACACCTATCCAATTATCACTAGAGTCCCTCCTCTCTGGGAGGGGGGAAAGGTTGGATAGGGTTCCGGAGCAACGCTGGGTCACTTATATTGAAACCTGGCATGGCACCCTACGAGTTCACGCCAATGAAGATGGGTCATGGAAACAAGAAAATAGAACAGTCCCAACTGGCAGTGGGTCAGACCAAAAACACATTCCATGCTGAATACACTTTTCCTGAGAGGAGACATCCAACTATGTTTTCTTCTTTTTTTTTTGCTTTTTTGTATCTCAGAAAATATGTTGAGATTTGAAATAAAATTTGCCTTGCTACTGTCCCATGTGAAATCTAACCTCAATAAATTTCTATAAAATTTTTGAATGTTTTTCCCCCATAAATGTGTATTAGAAATGGAGTATGTATGATATATCATATGGACTTTTGAATGAATCTTGAAATGAATTAGATTTGCAGTGCTCTAGTTACTTTTAAAATTTTTATCCAAATTTCTATGTGCTGAGATGTGTAAGGAGTACATGTATGGTGGGTTTTATTGAAAAATCATGATTTGTAGAGATTAAAAAAACTCAAAGGAAATGTAGAAACTAACTATTAGTGCATGGATCAATAAGAATAATATTACAAAACCATAAGTATGGTGACACTGGTTTGGTCACTTAGCTCCGAACTGCAAGGTCGAACGTTCGATTCCTATGGCCAGCTTTATTTTTGTTTGGCGAATAACATAAAAAAAATGATTTGTGACCAATGTGACGGGTTAGCCGCGTGACTGGTACTAGCAAGCATGACTGGCACTAGTGACGGCAAAAAATAAAACGGTCTCTAAATAACATAGCGACGAGATTTATATTAAATATCACCAAATCATGTCACGGTGTAAAGAAAAACCATCGCTAATCGTAATGACGAGGATCCAAACTCGTATGTAAGAATAATAGTGATGGATCCTTGTCAAACATCGCTTAAATTTGTGATGGGAAAATTATAAACCATCTCTAAAACATCCATATACTTTGACGGGTTGTAGATATCCGTCTCTATATTGAATACTTGTGATGGAGTTCAAGAAATCCATCACTAATATTGCGGTTGAGCCAAATAGTAGTGACACTGTTTTAGATAACTGTCACTATTCAAACTCTAGTGACATATATTTGTTAGCCATCACTAATGACGCGTCACTAAAGCCTAGTTTTGTGGTAGTGCCATAAAGCCCATAAAAAAGGCCCATAGACCAAACCCTAATATATAAATTTCTACATGTCCCTCGTACCTATCATTTGTCTCCGCCTCGTCGCCACCTATATGTTTCTCTTCCCATCTCTCTCTCTCTCTCTCTCTCTCTCTCCTCTTTGGACCTAGTCACCTCCTTCCTCTCTTTGCTCACTCCTCTCTCCTCCCTATATCTTGTCGCCTTCCTTGATCTGCTAAAGCTATGGTGATAGTGAAGGCTACATATATTTTAGTGTGATTGCATGGGTCTCACAAGGAAGCAGGTCTCTATGGTGAGTATACAACCTCTGCAGTTGTGCATTAGCATTAACAGTGGCTGACATGTGGGCTAGTAGACAAGCTGTCCCACATGTCAGCCTCTATTAATGCTAATGCACAACTGTAGAGGATTTGGTTCTCTCTACGGTGGGCTCATGATCATGACACAGTGTAGGACTCCTGCTTGGAGGTGGACGCTGCACCGACGCTATATGACGGCTTCTCAGGCACACCGCATGGATTGATGACGGTGAGGTCTGGATGTCGATGACATGACAATGGATCTGGGATGGGTAGCCGGTATGTTACTGATACATCCGGCCCAGGTAGGGTGGAACAAAGCCCGACACACCGATCCGGATTCCCTGAATCCCGCAATCTTAGCATCACAACTCCTGCCAAAAGCCTGACACACCGACCCGTTTCTAGGTCCACGACCCGAATCCGCAGTCTTAGCACCGCAACACCGGCGCCCCCACTCAGGAAAAGGCCCAATCTCCCTAAAAGACTAGTCTGATAGGAGAAGGGTGGCTCTCCCTTTTAAGGTGGCTTCCACCTCCCAAGCTAAGCAAGGTGGGATTATTCAGAGGCTCACACGGTCGTCGCCCTAGCGGGTAATAGTGGAGGATGTCCTCATCATTCTCCCCTTCTTAACAAGGGCCCAGCTCTGATACCAAATGATACATCCGGCCCAGGTAGGGTGGAACAAAGCCCGACACACCGATCCGGATTCCCTGAATCCCGCAATCTTAGCATCACAACTCCTGCCAAAAGCCTGACACACCGACCCGATTCTAGGTCCACGACCCGAATCCGCAGTCTTAGCACCGCAACACCGGCGCCCCCACTCAGGGAAAGGCCCAATCTCCCTAAAAGACTAGTCTGATAGGGGAAGGGTGGCTCTCCCTTTTAAGGTGGCTTCCACCTCCCAAGCTAAGCAAGGTGGGATTATTCAGAGGCTCACACGGTCGTCGCCCTAGCGGGTAATAGTGGAGGATGTCCTCATCAGTTACTATCCCCTTTACTCTTTTCTCTTTTTCGGTGGTGGATATGTAGCAGCACATAGACACATGTTACTTATTATAGCGAATTTATTTCTAGTGTTGTGTGTGTCACTATAGTTTTTTTTTTGCCCATCACTATAAGCTATGAGTAAGGTGCTCGCCCTTTGATATGGAGCTCGTTCCATGTTCTCTAAGTGAAAGATGTTAGAGCTATTGGGTTAAGAAAAATCTAATAAGCCATACTAGGTATAGGTGCCTTTCTATAATTCTACCATAAACTACCACATGTAGCTTAAACCTACAAACTTCTCGCGCCTGTCCTCTGACCAACGCATTTCATTTGCATTTGCTGGTTGAAATGAAATCTGATTTCTTTTAAATGTTGAACATATTGATAATTTTTAAATTCAAAATTTATTTTCATACACTACAACAATCGGGCTCTGTAGCGGCACAACCCAGTTTTCAATAGAGGCGGCCCAATAATACCCAGGCACTACAATTAAACAGATATTTGTGTAGCATCCCATAATATAACCCGCCGCTAAAAATTAACAAAAGTGGTGGCCCATAATACTACCCCCCGCTAAAGGCCCACAAATAACCCACAATCTGCGGCCCATATAAATGCACAACCCTCATCAGCCGGTGAGTGCGCTACTACCACTCCTTCCGTGACTCCTAACCCTACCCGCTTCCGCTGCCCTTCCTTCTCTCTCTCTCTCTCTCTCTCTCTCTCTCTCTCTCTCTCTCTCTCTCTCCCTCCCTCCCTCCCTCCCCCCCCCCCCCCTCTCTCTCTCAACCCTAGCCACAGCCATGGTAGTCAACATCCTCTCTCCTCCGGCGCCCTTCATGCCACCCCCTCCCTAGGCCCTCCTATAGCGCCCCTCCCCCGGTGCTCCTTCGCACCGTCACCGTGAGCTTGCCAGCCGGATCCAGCCACCGCAAGGGAGGCCAAGAAACATCAGATCCATCTTACTTCGATGGTGGTTCGGGCGGTGGATCTGGCCACCTAGTGGGTAGGTGGCGCGGATCTGGCTGCCTCGTGGACAGCATGTCGCCGCGGTAGAGGAGCCTCCTCCGTGTGGCTCACCTTAGTGGCCTAGTGGACCTCAGCAATAGAGTGGGGCCCAACATAGTTTGGGAAGCCTGCCAGGCGAATTATTTTTATTTTTAAGTTGGTTCATAGTGGCGGGTGACAATAATACCGCCGCTACTGTAGTGATTCTAGCGGCGGGGGAAAGACTCTATTTTTAGCTACACAAGCATAGCTACATTACATTTTGGCCTGCTGCTATAATACACCATTTTTTTAGTGATATAAGATCCTAGCGATGTCCAAGCTTGAGAGACAACAATCTTCCTTCTTTCTTCTTCTTGGTGATGTGTACTGTGACACTAAGTTGCTGATCTAGTTGATCCTTTCCTTAGCGTCCATCGACTGGCATCCATCGACGAGGAGGGTGTGAGTGGTATCTCTGAGCCGTTGTCATTGTGAAGTCTGCGCGCGGGGACAACAATAAGGGTCTGATTGGTTTCATGTTGAGCCTATCACCAAAGTAGCTGCCTTGGCTCAAATTGATGGTGAAGAAGATGTACAGGTTTGAGATGAAAC
The DNA here is from genome assembly GCA_032690845.1 of Eleusine coracana subsp. coracana. Lineage (NCBI taxonomy): Eukaryota > Viridiplantae > Streptophyta > Magnoliopsida > Poales > Poaceae > Eleusine > Eleusine coracana. Next base: position 7,806,220 of record CM064430.1, read on the forward strand.
CATAAGTACAGGTTTGAGATGAATCTAATTAAAGGTACCCACTTGGTAAGAGTAGCTTGCCATGAAAGGAGGATGGTAACTAATTCGTTTCTCATACTTGCACTTTCAAGTGAACCATCTCTTGGACTGGAACAGATCACCCTTTTTGAGATAGAACACCGTTGAACAAAAAACTAAGCCTTCTCAGATAGCAGGTGATGCAGCACACACCACAGATCTGTGTTATTTAAGCCGTAAAGCTTGTAGTCTGGCGAGAACACACGCGCCACATCTTGAGCACGCGTGGCCCCATCATCAACTTTACCTACAACACCAAGCCTATAATGTGTTGATAACTATATGTTTCAATCACAAACATGTCAACCTGAATAGAATTTAAGAAATTACCTAAAATTTGACTGAAATTACCAAATCAGGTTCATCCATGCTTTATTTATTAATATGAAGAGCAACAAACTAAAAAAAGTAACAGTCTTGTGAGAGTTTTCTGTCAGAAACGGTCTCGTGACACACACACACACACATTTTGGTCACCCTAAGCAACGAGGTTCTGGCATCATGTGTCGAAAAAATAGAGTTCTATTATGGTTGGTTATACTACTTGGAACATTGAAGTAGAATAAATAAAATCGGACCGTTGATTTAGAAGGATAAATTCGTAATTGACTAAGTAATGAGATAATTTACGGACTGTGCCACCGCGGCCTAGCACCGTCATTAGCGTGATTGAATCGTCATCGATCAGAAAAGAACATCTAGCGGCCGCTGACAATCAGGAAACAGAGTCATCGGGCGTCTCCTGCAGCTGGCACACTGCCTACAATCCAGACATCTCACGGTGGTTAATCGGCAGGCGATGAGATCGCCGGGTAGTATCTGACCGCCAGCAACTGGGGCCACGTTCCTGGTTCAATTTCATCTTTTTCTTTGATTGCGTGTCGACCGCGTAAAAATTTCAGTTTCTTCTTTATAGAATTGGAGCATTACATGATTGTTTCTTGAGATGTGAACTGCTGAGGATTCTTATGTATCAGAGTGGCCTAGATCATTAGAAAAAAACTGTTTATATGAAAAACAAGAGTCGTAAAGGCGCATCCATGTTGGAGGCTTGAAGTACACCTGATAATGAACTTTACATTTTGTAACTTTCTAATATCCTTTTAATAGTATATTGTGTTGCAATTGCATTTTGTACACGCTTTTGCCAAGAATGCTAGTGCGTCTGAGAGTCCGCATACCCACCGTACCAGTCGTATTGCCCACCAAATCGATGCCGATGAAGACCGAATGGCTGCACTTCACGATATGCATCCATATGGCACAGCCGGATCTCCACACGAAATGGCTCGCTCCGCTGGCGTGCCAGAAAGAACTGTCCCAAGTTGCACAGGTCGTAGCAAGCTAGAAGGTCTCACGATGCCACACGAGCCACCGACAAATTTGCTGCCCCGGATCCAAACCCATGGCGGCAGAGGATGTCCTAGGGTTTCACGGAGAACGACATGGCACCTGAGACGCCACGTCCACCACTAAGGTCACTGGTGGGCCTATAGAGCCCAGAACCTTGCCATGGATCAGTCCCTGGACCCGCTGCCATGTGTAGTAACAGTGATGGTTGCGTTGATGATGTGAGAAATGAATGAATTTAGAACAGATCGAGAAATGACTGGGGTTTCATTTTATTTACAAATTTTCCATTGATTTTTTCTACCCATAATGCCCATAATAGCCCATACTACTTTGAAATACTATTTCATACCACTTAGAGGGTTAATGTAGTATAAGTATATCTAAACCGGTATATTAAGGAAAATGAATGACCCATATTAATTCCAGCCCATTGTAAAGGTTCTCAAATATTAATCTTAAGTCCATGTAACGTAGGGTTAGAGCTAGTAGCTCTATAAGGCGCGGGAGTGTCAAATGCAGGGAGTGAATGTTGGACTATTATTTGGGTTCGCTTCAGGCCATCGATAGCTCTAGAGGCTCAGCAACCAGTCCGAGTTGCGGTTTAGATGTTGTGCTAGCCCTATAGGGTCTAGAAGTGGTAGCTCCAGGACAAGCTTCTCGATGGTCTCAGCTTGGGATAGGGTGTGGAGGTAGAGTAGATGCCTTCCCCCAGAAACAAGAATAGCACAAAAGATATGGAATGCGATAAAAAAGATCTTTAGTTATTCTTTTTTTTGTATATTCATACAGAATTGAATTTGTCATGAACTAACATGAAACTAGCTGCTCCTCTTGCTAAATTCCTAGAAGACAATGTCCCACTTGTAAAACTGCCCAAGCTCATCACTACCAATATATATAGATCCAAATACTCCTCCTTCATAACCCTACCACTCTTTTCTTTCATGCTGCCGCCTCTTCCACGGCACATTCCTTTCACGCCACCGCCTCTTCCACCACTCTTCCCTTTCATGCTGCCTATTCCAATGTGACGCTCAACCGAGCATTTGAACATGTTGAAGCATCATCGCTGGCCAACATGGTGAGGAACACCAGGAAGCTACAAGATCATGCTCAACTAACCTTGATTTGAAGTGTTTCCCGAGGTGAGGCAAACAATGCAGCATTCTGATAGCCTCATACAAATCTTGAAAGCTATCCATATTGATGAACATACTACGGGAAACACTCGCCAAAGACTTTGCCGAGTGTAAACAGGGATTTGCCGAGTGCCCTAGACACTCAGCAACTAAGAGCTTTTTCGTAGTGATAGAGAGATGGTCCTCACCCATTCAAACACTACTCCATTGTCGAATGGGAAGTGCTAAATGATACCAATTGTGTGCAACCTCGGTATAGGTGTTGTAGTCCTCACAAAGGTGAGTTGAAGCTATCCACGTTGATGAACATACTACGGGAAACACTCGGCAAAGACTTTGCTGAGTATAAACAGGGATTTTGTCGAGTGCCCTAGACACTCAAAAAGTAAGGGCTTTTTCGTAGTGACAGATAGATGGTCCTCACCCCTTGAAACACTACTCCATTCTCAAATTGGTAGTGCTAAAGGACGCCCATTGTGTGCAATCTCGGTATAGGTCTTGTAGTCCTCACAAATGTGAGTTGTGACACCATATGTCATCATAACAGCCTTTCAAGCTTGGGCATGTTCGGATAAAATACTGCTAACGATACACTTTAGTAAGGCTGAAGAGGTTCTTGCATTGGATGTATTGGAACTCATCGTGTTGGGGACAGCCAAGCAACAAACACAGTCGTGTCAGACACCATATTTGGAGGTCCCTAGTGCACTCTGTTGTCATGTGGTGCAACGTTTTGGTAGCCTCATGCAAATCCTCTAAGCTATTCACGTTGATGAAAATACTGTAGGAAACAATGGGCAAAGCTTTTGCTGAGTGTAAGTAGGGATTTACTGAGTGCCCTAGACACTCAGCAACTAAGGGCTTTTTTAAGTGATAGAGAGATCGTCCTCACTCCTTCAAACACTACTCCATTGTCGAATGGGCACTACTATTGGATGTTGACTGTGTGCAACCTTGATATAAGTGTTGTAGTCCTTACAAAGGTGAGTCATGACACCGCAAGTCATCGTAACAACCTTCCAAGCTTGGGCTTGTTCGGATAAAATACCACAAGCGACATAATTTTGGTCAGGCTCATAGGTTCTTGCATTGGATGTATTGGAACCCATAATGTCAGGTATAGCCAAGCAACAGACTCATCAGTGTCACGCACCATATTAGGAGGTCCCTAGTTCACTTTGTTATCATGTGGTGCAACATTCTGATAGCCTCACACAAGTCCTATAAGCTATCCACATTGATGAACAAACTACGAGAAACACTCGACAAAGCCTTTGCCGAGTGTAAGCAGGGATTTGCTGAGTGCCATAGACACTCAGCAACTAAGGGCTTTTTATGGTGATAGAGAGATGGTCCTCACCCCTTGAAACACTACTCCATTCTCGAACGGATACTGAAAAAGGACGCCGATTGTGTGCAACCTCGGTATAGGTGTTGTAGTCCTCACAAAGGTGAGTTGTGACACCGCATGTGATCATAACAGCCTTCCAATCTTGGGCGTGTTTGGATAAAATACTGCTAGCAAAACACTTTGGTCAGGCTCAAGAGGTTCTTGCATTGGATGTATTGGAACCCACCGTGCTGGGGATAGCCTAGCAACAGACTCAGAAGTGTCAGGCACAATATTTGGAGGTCCCTAGTGCACTCTATTGTCATGTGGTGAAGCGTTCTGATAGCCATATACAAGTCCTCTAAGCTATCCACATTGATGATCATACTACAGGAAACACTCGACAAAGCCTTTGCTGAGTGCAAACAGGGATTTGCTGAGGTCCCTAGAAACTCAACAACTATGGGCTTTTTCGTAGTGACAGAGAGATGATCCTCACCCCTTGAAACACTACTCCATTCTCGAATGGGAAGTGCTAAACGATGCCGTTTGTTTGCAACCTCGGTAGAGGTGTTGTAGTCCTCACAAAGGTGAGTCGTGGAACCACATGTCATCATAACAACCTTCCAAGCTTGGTCGTGTTTGGATAAAATATTGCTAGCGACATACTTTGGTCAGGCTCAAGAGGATCTTGCATTGGATGTATTGGAACCCGCCATGCTGGGGATAGCCAAGCAACAGACTCAGCAATGTCAGGGACCATATTAGGAGGTCCCTAGTGCACACTATTGTCATACGGTGCAGCGTTCTGATAGCATCATACAAGTCCTCTAAGCTATCCATGTTGATGAACATACAATAGGAGACACTCGGCAAAGCCTTCACTGATTGTAAACAGGGATTTACCAAGTGCCCTAGACACTCAACAACTAAGGACTTTTTTGGAGTGACAAAGAGATGGTCCTCACCCCTTAAAACACTACTCCATTTTCGAATGGGTAGTGCTAAAGGACGCCGATTGTGCGCAACTTTGGTAAAGGTGTTGTAGTCCTCTCAAAGGAGAGTCATGACACCACACATCATCATAACAACCTTCCAAGCTTGGGCGTGTTTGGATAAAATACTGCTACCGACACACTTTCATCAGGCTCAAGAGGTTCTTGCATTGGATCCATTGGATCCCGTCGTGCCGGGGATAGCCAAGCAACAAACTCTACAGTGTCAGGCACCTTATTAGGAGGTCCCTAGTAAACTTTGTTATCATGTGTTGCAGTGTTCTGATAGCCTTACACAAGTCCTATAAGCTATCCAAGTTGATGAACATACTATGGGAAACACTCGGCAAAGACTTTGCCGATTGTAAACAGGGATTTGCCGAGTGCCCTAGACACTCAGCAACTAAGGGATTTTTTGTAGTGATAGAGAGATGGTCCTCACCCCTTGAAACACTACTTTATTCTTGAATTTGTAGTTCTAAAGTACACTGATTGTGTGCAATCTTGGTATAGGTGTTGTACTCCTCATAAAGGTGAGTTGTGACATCACATGTCATTATAACATCCTTCCAAGCTTGGGCGTGTTTGAATAAAATACTGCAAGCGACAAACTTTGGTCAGGCTCAAGAGCTTCTTGCATTGGATGTATTGGAACCCACCATGCCAGGGATAGCCACGCAACAGACTCAGCAGTGTCACGCATCGTATTTTTAGGTCCCTAGTGCACTCTGTTGTCATGTGGTGCAGTGTTCTGATAGCCTCATACAAGTCCTCCAAGCTATCCTCGTTGATGATCATACTACAAGAAACACTCGACAAAGCCTTTGCTGAGTGTAAACAGGGATTTGCCTAGTGCCCTAGACACTCAACAACTAAGGGTTTTTTCGTGGTGACAGAGAGATGGTTCTCAACCCTTGAAACACTACTCCATTCTTGAGTGGAAAGTGTTAGAGGATGCCGATTGTGTACAACCTTGGTATAAGTGTTGTAGTCCTCACAAAGGTGAGTCATGACACCACACGACATCATAAAAACCTTCGAAGCTTGGGCGTGTTCGGATAAAATACTGCTAGCGACACACTTTGGTCAGGCTCAAGAGAGGTTCTTCCGATGGATTGGAACCCGTGGTGCTGGGGATAGCCAAGCGATAGACTCAGCAATGTCAAGCACCATATCTAGATGTCCCTAGTGCACACTGTTGTCATGTGGTGCAGCATTCAGATAGCCTCATACAAGTCTCTAAGCTATCCACGTAGATGAATGTATTACAGAAAATACTCAGAAAAGTCTTTGCTAATTATAAACAGGGATTTGTCGAGTGCCCTAGACACTCAACAACTAAGGGCATTTTCGTAATGACAGAGAGATTGTCCTCACCCCTTGAAACACTACTCCATTCTCGAATGGGTAGTGCTAAAGGACGCCAATTGTGTGCAACCTCGGTATAGGTGTCATAGTCCTCACAAAGGTGACTCGTGACACCAGACATTATCATACCAACCTTACAAGTGTGGGCGTGTTTGGATAAAATACTGCTACCGACACACTTTGGTCAGGCTCAAGAGGTTCTTGCATTGGATGCATTGGAATCCACCGTGCCGTGGATAGCCAATTAATAGACTCAGCAATGTCAGCCACCTTATTAAGAGGTCCCTAGTGCACTCAGTTATCATGTGGTGTAGTGTTCTGATAGCCTTATATAAGTTCTCTAAGCTATCTACGTTGATGAACATACTGCAGGAAACACTCGGCAAAGACGTTGTCGAGTGTAAACAGGGATTTGCCGAGTGCCCTAGACACTCAACAACTAAGGGATTTGCCGAGTGCTAAGGACGCCGATTGTGTGCAATCTAGGTATAGATGTTTTACTTGTCACAAAGGTGAGTTGTGACACTACATGTCATCATAACAGCCTTCCAAGCTTGGGCATGTTCAGATAAAATATTGCAAGCGACATACTTTGGCCTGGTTCAAGAGATTCTTGCATTGGATGTACTGGAGCATGTCATGTCGGGGATAGCCAAGCAACAAAATCACCTGTGTCAGGCACCTTATTAGGAGGTCCCTAGTGCCCTCTGTTATCATGTGGTGCACTATTCTAATAGCCTCTGACAAGTCCTGTAAGCTATCCACGTTGATCAACATACTACGGGAAACACTCGACAAAGCCTTTGCCGAGTGTAAACAGGGATTTGTCGAGTGCCCTAGACAATCAACAACTAAGGGCTTTTTCGTAGCGATAGAGAGATGGTCCTCACCCCTTGAAACACTACTTCATTCTCGAATTTGTAGTGCTAAAGGACACCAATTCTGTGCAATCTAGGTATATGTGTTGAACACCTCACAAAGGTGAGTTGTGATGCAACATGTCATCATAACATCCTTCCAAGCTTGGGCATGTTCGGATAAAATACTGCAAGTGACATAGATTCCTCAGGCTCAAGCAGATTCTTGCATTGGACGTATTGGAACCTATCATGTCGAGGATAGCCAAGCAACAGACTCACCGGTGTCAGGCACCTTATTAAGAGGTCCCCAGTGCACTCTGTTAACAAGTGGTGCAGCATCTTGTTAGCCTTATACAAGTCCTCTAACCTATCGACATTGATGAACATAATACGGGAAGCACTCGACAATGCCTTTGCCGAGTGTAAACAGGAATTTGCCGAGTGCCCTAGACACTCAACAACTAAGGTCTCTTTTGTAGTGATAGAGAGATGGTCCTCACACCTTCAAACACTACTCCATCGTTGAATGAGCAGTGCTAATGGACGTCGATTATGTGCAACCACGATATAGGTGTTGTAGTCCTCACAAAGGTGAGTCATGACACCACACGTCATCATAACAACCTTCCAAGCTTGGGCGTGTTAAGATAAAATACTGCTACCAACACACTTTGGTCTGGCTCCAGAGGTTCTTGCATTGGATACATTGGAACCCGTCGTGCTGGGGATAGCCAAGCAACAGACTCTGCAGCATCATCTACCTTATTAGGAGGTCTCTAGTGCACTATGTTATCATGTGGTGCAGTGTTCTGATAGCCTCATACAAGTCCTGTAAGGTATCCACGTTGATGAACATACTACAGGAAACACTCGACAAAGACTTTGTTGAGTGTAAATATGGATTTGCCGAGTGCCCTAGACACTCTGCAACTAAGGGATTTTTCGTAGTGATAGAGTGATGGTCCTCACTCCTTGAAACACTACTCCATTCTCAAATTTGTAGTGTTGAAGGACACCAATTGTGTGCAATCTTGGTATAAGTGTTGTATTCCACACAAAGGTGAGTTGTGCCACCTCATGTCATCATAACAGCCTTGCAAGCTTGGGCGTGTTAGGATAAAATACTGCTAGCGACACACTTTGGTCAGCGTTAAGAGGTTCTTGCATTGGATGTATTGGAACCCGCCGTGCTAGGGATAGCCAAGTAGGAGACTCTACAGTGTCAGACACCATATTTGGAGGTCCCTAGTCCACTCAGTTGTAATGTGGTGCAACCTTCTGATAGCCTCATACAAGTTTGGGTGTGTTCGGATAAAATACTGCTACCGACACACTTTGGTCAGGCTCAAGAGGTTCTTGTATTGGATGCATTGGAACCTTTCATGCCAGGGATAGCCAATTAACAGACTCTACAGTGTCAGACACCTTATTAAGAGGTCCCTAGTGCACTCTATTATCATATGGTGGAGTGTTCAGACAGCCTCGTACAAGTTCTGTAAGCTATCTACGTTGATGAACATACTATAGGAAACACTCGGCAACTCTTGCCGAGTGTAAACATGGATTTGCCGAGTGCCCTAGACACTCATCAACTAAGGGATTTTTCATAGTGACAAAGAGATAGTCCTCACCCCTTGAAACAATACTCCATTCACGAATGGGCAGTGCTAAAGGACACTGATTGTGTGCAATCTAGGTATATGTGTTTTACTCCTCACAAAGGTGAGTTGTGACACCACATGTCATCATAACAGCCTTCCAAGTTTGGGCATGTTCAGATAAAATACTTCAAGCGACATACTTTGGTCTGGTTCAAGATATTCTTGCATTGGATGAACTGGCTCCTGTCATGTTCGGGAGAGCCAAGCAACAGACTCACCAGTGTTAGGCACCATATTAGGAGGTCCCTAGTGCACGCTGTTATCATGTGGTGCACTATTTTGATAGCCTCATACAAGTCCTGTAAGCTATCCATGTTGATGAACATACTACGGGAAACACTCGGCAAAGCCTTTGCCGAGTGTAAACAGGGATTTGCCGAGTGCCCTAGACACTCAACAATTAAGGGCTTTTTCGTAGTGATAGAGAGAGATGGTCCTCACCCCTTAAAACACTACTCCATTCTCATATTTGTAGTGCTAAAGGACACCGATTGTGTGCAATCGAGGTATATGTGTGTTACTCCTCACAAAGATGAGTTGTGATACCACATGTCATCATAACATCCTTCCAAGCTTGGGTGTGTTCGGATAAAATACTGCAAGCAACATACATTGCTCAGGCTCTGTATTGGATGCATTGGAACCTGTCATGTCTGGCATAGCCAAGCAACAGACTCACCGGTGTTAGACACCTTATTAGGAGGTCCCTAGTGCACTCTGTTATCATGTGGTGCAGGGTCTTGTTAGCCTTATACAAGTCCTCTAAGCTATCCACGTTGATGAACATAATAGGGGAAACACTCGGCAATGCCTTTGCCGAGTGTAAATAGGAATTTGTCGAGTGCCCTAGACACTCAACAACTAAGGTTTTTTTCATAGTGATAGAGATATGGTCCTCACCCCTTCAAACACTACTGCATCATCAAATGAGCAGTGCTAACAGACATCGATTATGTGCAACCACGGTATAGGTGTGGCAGTAGTCACAAAGGTGAGTCATGATACCACACGTCATCATAACAACCTTCCAAGCTTGGGCGTGTTCGGATAAAATACTGCTACCAACACACTTTGGTCTCGCTCAAGAAGTTCTTGCATTGGATGCATTGGAACCCGTCGTGCTGGGGATAGCCAAGCAACAGACTCTACAGTATCATCCACCTTATTAGGAGGTCTCTAGTGCACTCTGTTATCATGTGGTGCAGTGTTCTTATAGCCTCATACAAGTCCTGTAAGGTATACACGTTGATGAACATACTACGGGAAACACTTGGTAGAGACTTTGTTGAGTGTAAATAGGGATTTGCCGAGTGCCCTAGACACTCTGCAACTAAGGGATTTTTCGTAGTGATAGAGTGATGGTCCTCACTCCTTGAAACACTACTCCATTCTCAAATTTGTAGTGTTGAAGGACACCGATTGTGTGCAATCTTGGTATAAGTGTTGTACTCCACACAAAGGTGAGTTGTGCCACCTCATGTCATCATAACAGCCTTGCAAGCTTGGGCGTGTTAGGATAAAATACTGCTAGCGACACACTTTGGTCAGCGTCAAGAGGTTCTTGCATTGGATGTATTGGAACCCGCCGTGCTAGGGATAGCCAAGTAGGAGACTCTATAGTATCAGGCACCATATTTGGAGGTCCCTAGTCCACCCAGTTGTAATGTGGTGCAACCTTCTGATAGCCTCATACAAGTCCTCTAAACTATCTGCATTGATGATCATACTATAGGAAACACTAGACAAAGCCTTGGCTGAGTGTAAACAGGGATTTGCTGAGTGCCCTAGACACTCAACAACTAAGGGCTTTTTTGTAGTGATAGAAAGATGATCCTCACCCCTTGAAACACCACTCCATTCTATAATAGGAATTGCTAAGTGATGCCGATTGTGTGCAACCTCGGTATAGGTGTTGTAGTCCTCACAAAGGTGAGTCGTGACACCACATGTCATCATAACAACTTTCCGCGCTTGGGCGTGTTTGAATAAAATACTACTAGCGACATACTTCGGTTAGACTCAAGTGGATCTTGCACTGGATGTATTGGAACCCGCCATGCTAAGGATAGCCAAGCAATAGACTCAACAGTGTCAAGCACCATATTAGGAGCTCCCTAGTGCACACTATTGTCATGTGGTGCAGCGTTCTGATAGCCTCATCCAAGTTCTCTAAGCTATCCACGTGGATGAACGTACTATAGAAAATACTCGGAAAAGCCTTTGCTGATTGTAAACAGGGACTTGCCGAGTGCCCTAGACACTCAACAACTAAGGGCATTTTTGTAATGATAGAGAGATGGTCCTCACCCCTTGAAACACTACTCCATTCTCGAATGGCTATTGCTAAAGGACGCCGATTGGGTGCTAGCTCGGTATAGGTGTTTTAGTCCCCACAAAGGTGAGTCGTAACACCACACATCATCAGAACATCCTTCCAAGCTTGGGCGTGTTCGGATAAAATACGGCAAGCAACATACATTGCTCAGGTTCTGCATTGGATGTTCTTGCATTGGATGCATTGGAACCCGTCGTGCTAGGGATAGCCAAGTAGGAGGCTCTACAATGTCAGGCACCATATTTGGAGGTCCCTAGTCCACTCAGTTGTAATGTGGTGCAACCTTCTGATAGCCTCATACAAGTCCTCTAAACTATTCGCGTTGATGATCATACTATAGGAAACATTTGACAAAGCCTTGGCTGAGTGTAAACAGGGATTTGCTGAGTGCCCTAGACACTCAACAACTAAGGGCTTTTTCATAGTGACAGAAAGATGATCCTCACCCCTTGAAACACTACTCCATTCCTGAATAGGAACTGCTAAACGATGCCGACTGTGTGCAACCTCGGTATAGGTGTTGTAGTCCTGACAAAGGTGAGTCGTGAAACCACACGTCATCATAACAACTTTCCACACTTGGGCGTGTTCGAATAAAATACTGCTAGCGACATACTTTGGTCAGGCTCAAGAGGATCTTGCACTGGATGTATTGGAACCCGCCATGCTAAGGATAGACAAGCAATAGATTCAAAGTGTCAAGCACCATATTAGGAGCTCCCTAGTGCACATTATTGTCATATGGTGCAATGTTCTGATAGCCTCATCCAAGTTCTCTAAGCTATCCACGTGGATGAACGTACAACAGAAAATACTTAGAAAAGTCTTTGCTGATTGTAAACAGGGACTTGCCGAGTGCCCTAGACACTCAACAACTAAGGGCATTTTTGTAATGATAGAGAGATGGTCCTCACCCCTTGAAACACTACTCCATTCTTGAATGGCTATTGCTAAAGGACGCCGATTGTGTGCTAACTTGGTATAGGTGTTTTAGTCCCCACAAAGGTGAGTCGTAACACCACACATCATCAGAACATCCTTCCAAGCTTGGGCGTGTTCGGATAAAATACGGCAAGCAACATACATTGCTCAGGTTCTGCATTGGATGTATTGGAACCTATCATGTCCGGGATAGCCAAGCAACAGAGTCACCGGTGTCAGACACCTTATTAGAAGGTCCCTAGTGCACTCTGTTATCATGTTGTGCAACGTCTTGTTAGCCTTATACATGTCCTCTAAGCTATCCACGTTGATGAACATAATAGGGGAAACACTCGGCAATGCCTTTGCTGAGTGTAAACAGGAATTTGCCGAGTGACCTAGACACTCAACAACTAAGGTCTTTTTCATAGTGATAGAGAGATGGTCGTCACCCCTTCAAACACTACTCCATCGTCAAATGAGCAGTGCTAACGGACATCAATTATGTGCAACCATGGTATAGGTTTGGCAGTAAATAGGGATTTGCCTAGTGCCGTAGACACTCAGCAACTAAGGGATTTTTTGTAGTGATAGAGAGATGGTCCTCACTCCTTGAAACACTACTCCATTCACAAATTTGTAGTGCTGAAGGACACCGATTGTGTGCAATCTTTGTATAAGTGTTGTACTCCTCACAAAGTTGAGTTGTGACATATCATGTCATCATAACATCCTTCCAAGCTTGGGCGTGTTCGGATAAAATACTGCTAGCAACACACTTTGGTCAGGCTCAAGAGGTTCTTGCATTGGATGTATTAGAACCCGCCGTGCCAGGGATAGCCAAGCAGCAGACTCAACAATGTCAGGCACCATATTTGGAGGTCCCTAGTGCACTCTGTTGTAATGTGGTGCAGCATTTTGATAGCCTTATACAAGTCCTCTAAGCTATCCACATTGATGATCATACTACAGGAAACACTCGACAAAGCTTTTGCTGAGTGTAAACAGGGATTTGCCGAGTTCCTTAGACACTCAGCAACTAAGGTCTTTTTCGTAGTGACAAAGAGATGGTCCTTGGTATAACAGCCGGTTTGATTACTTGTTGACCTTAACCGGCTCTGTGATCTAAAGGCGATATGGAGAAGCATGCGGTCAAGCTTTATTTGTTTGATAGGGAAGATTTTTCATATTGGAAGTCACGGACCAAGGCTTATCTCTTAAGTCAAGGACGTGCAATTTGGGAAATTTTTGAACATGACTACGCCATACCAAATGATCTCTACTATGCGGCAGTAGGTGAGTTAAACAAGTATGAAATAACCTCCAGAGATGTCAATATTATGCTCTCTGCTCTTGGGAGGAATGAACATGATCGTGTTGCACATCTTGACACTACTCATGCAATTTGGGAAAAGCTTTGCACGTACCATGGCGGTACCAACCAAGTCAAGTCTATGCGTAAGGACTCTTATAATAGATAGTACCAAACCTTTGCACAAAAACCTGGTGAGTCACTAGATAAAACTTTTCATAGGTTTGAGGCCATTGTTTGTAACTTGAGGGCTTGTGGTAATCTTGTCTACAATGATACTATAGAGCTAAACAATTACTTTACTCTCTTGATGAAAATGTTTGTGAGGTTAAGATTGTTGCGCTAGAGGAAACTGCTGATTTCAATACCCTTAATTGTGAGCAACTGTATAGCAAGCTAAAATATCATGAGCTTTCTAGGAAATCTTGTCCTATGCTAGATGCACCCAAACCTTACACACTAAACTATAAGCAGCAGTTCATTTTGTGAACCCAGAACTGCTGCTGAAAGTTTTGAATATTATCAGCAATGGTTCTGTAAGTGAACCGCTATTGATAATCGTTTTCAGCAAGGGTATTCTGTGGGGTCAATTATTGATCAGGACCCATAGGTATTGAACCGCTGCTGATAATCTTTTAGCAGCTGTTCATCCTCTGATAGGGCATTGTTTTTTACCACTTTTGTGGTAGTGGACAAGTGATTATAGTAACAAAAGTTTGGCTGATATGGAGGAGGTAGGGGCACAAGGCATGATGATGGAGACAAACCGAGCCTTGTTCATGACACACACACACACACAATTAAACGTGTGACACCCCACATATATGTGTACAAGCACCAAGCACGCTGCCACCATGGCAGGTTCAAGCTTGACATCGGTTGTTGCAAGAAGTCACGTCAACATTGTCAGCTCAACGTCACCATTGGATGGATACAACTAACTTTGTCATCTAGTCAATAAGAGGCAAATATGCATATTATGCAAACAATACATTATTACAATTATTTTCATATATGGATTATAAATGCACTATGGATATGAAGTAGCATCAATAACAAAAGAATAAAATTATAAGGTTGTTTATAAGCAATTTGTCCAACCATCACGCTTTTGTAACAACCAATTGCCTAGCACATCAGCTTGATCAGCCTTATGACATGGATGGGTCGGTGAGCTTGTAGCTAGAAGTAGACACATCAAACTCCACATTGCAGTTATTGGTGTTGTCGTAGAACATTATCCAACTATCACTAGAGCCCCTCCACTCTTGGGGGAGGGGGGGGGGGGGCAGCAGAGATACATTTCTTGTAGATCAACATGGACCTAAGTGACTTGGCTGCCGTGACGAGGTAATTGGTGCCCAAAATATTTGGGCCCAGAATAGCAGACCTAACCTGTCTTGTATTTTAAAATTCAAACCCTAATAGCTGATACACGAGGCAGGTAGCGAACAACATGCATATCGTAATGTAAGCTCCTCCTCCTCTGCTACCGCATTCTTTCCTGAAGGTCCTTCCCTTCCCGTTGGTCAAGGAGAGAGCGAGATCAAGTGAACCATTTCAAAGCAGTTCAACACAAGCTGATCAAGTTGTAACGAGAAGGGGGGCACGCTCCACCTTGGCTTACTTCAACCAACATCTAGAACGATTGTCTTGACACTATTTTCTAGCTCAATATAAGGGCTCCCAACAAGTTCCTAGAAACTAATCAGCTTGTTGCAGCTATGAGTTTCAGATCCATCCTTCATCTGAGTAAGAAAAGATAAGTGCATGCCAAGAACAACTAATTAGATGTCTGTGGATCCATGACAGACAGATGGGTAAAACACACCAATACTCTATAGCCAAAGTATATAAGCATCGAATTGGACACATGCTAGTTCACCCCTCAATTAGATGATTGTGGCCAGTTTAATGATAAATTATATTCTTTTGGCTTATGTTACATAATAGACTGAACAAAACAGCCATGCTAAGTAGATGGAATATTATCCTAGATTCATCCGTGTGTGAATGTGCATTATGCAGAACCATAACTTACACATACAAAAGTGACACAAACATTGCCTTTATTACATAGATACCGGAAAGTTCGAAAACATCTATAGTAGACTATTATTATAAGTTGGCTTTTATTGTAGTAGGCACAAATTCAGGCATACATGTTGGGTGGTATGTGGGAACTTGAAAGGAGTATGTTAGCATAATAAAGCCCATTGGCAGTACCTAGAGTGTCGAAGCTCTCATAGGGAACAATGCCAATGGGAGTATGTACTATGCTTACCTTTGTGCCCTGGCCCAACTTTATATCAATAGCAAAGATGCCAATATCATAAGTAGTATCAAAGAAAACCACACTATCCTCATTGGTAGCAACCACCACCTTAGGTAAAGTTGAGAGGACACAAGCAAGGAGCTAACTTGTTAGGTCAAGGTGCACATTCCACCATCCCAACAATCGTATCCTTGATTTTTTCCTTAGACACCATTACCATGAAGTTGAGTCTAAAATAAAATTAAATTGAGAAAAAGGACATATTTTTCTATATGTGCAAGTTTTTTTTTTTGGTACTCATTTCACACCTATGGCATGCAAACACAACTATCGTCTACAAAGGGTGGGTTCAAGGAGGAGGTGAGCTAGAAGCGGGTGCATAATTCTTGATGGTAGATAGCTTGAATGGATCTCCAAAATAAAGGAGAACTTGTTGCTATAGTATACCATAGTTTCGACATCACTAGCCTCCATCTCTCAGGAGAAGATGTTATGCAGCTATATTATCATTGCAGATGAGCATTGACCAAGTGACTTGGCCATCTGTAGGAGGAAGTTTGTGAAGTCCAGCTTTTGATGGACCCGATTATTTACTCTTAGGTTGATTGCATCGATGATATATATTCATAAAGCTTACGACAGGGACTTCCCACCAACCAATTCCTTGAAACTTATTGCCATACACTTGATATTACAAAAATTTTTTCCTAAAGTTTCTCAAACTCTCGTTATATGTGTATGACACATACAAAAGTGCCACAAACATAAGACACTATAACATATATGGAGACAAGTTAGAAAAGGTCTGTAGTAAAGTAGTATTATAGGTTTCCCTAAAAGAAGTGTTATCATAAGTATTACAACTCGTGAAACCTTTTGCTTTAGGAATTACAAATTTGTGGAATGTGCTAAACTATATAGTTACATCACTATTCACATTGGTTAGCATATATGTTCTTGTGTAACTCAGACGCATGAGCCTGGCGTGTCACCCGAAGGTGAAATTTGTTGAAGCTAACTAATAATGATTGAAACATGACATTTAAATACTGGTAGACACTCATCTTTGATACCTAGGACAATTGATTGTAGAAACAAAAATCTGGCCAATATGGAGGAGGTAGGGGCGGAAGGCATGGTGATGGAGAGAAACCAAGCCTTGTGCATGCCACGCACATAGTTAAAAGCTTGACATCCCACATATATGTGTTACTGGCGTGAAACATGCGGCCACCAGTGCAGCTTCAAGCTTGACATTGGTTGTTGCAAGAAGTCAAATTGACATACTCAGCTCAGTGTCAACATCGCACGACTACAACTAACTGTCATCTGGTCAGAAGAAGGCAAATATACATATTATCACAGCAATGCAATATTAATTTTTTTGTACAATATTTTTTTGTATGCGGATTATAAACGCATCGATGCAGTCATTACCTTCATAACACTAAGGGGCTGTTTGGCCGGGGGCTCCCGCTTTGGCTCCGCCTGCAGCTTCACCAAAATAAATGCCAAACGCACTGCTTTTGTTGGGGCTTCTCCGGAAATGACGGGTGGAGCCCAGGTAAAAAATGCACTGAAGCCGGGAGCACCTCCAGGGTAGCTTCACCTGCTCCTCCTTGCTAGTCCCACCACAAATCTAGATGCCCTTTTATCAAATTTATGTGATTGGCAATGAACCACTTTTCCTTCTCTTCTTTGATGCTTCCACTCCTACTAATACTTTATTAATTTATATGCTATTGTTTAATGTTGTCAAATGATCCAAATTATTTTTGTAACTAATATTGTATTTACTGATTAATGTTGTCAAATGATCCAAACTATTTTTGTAACTAATACTTTATTAATTTATATGCTACTAATTAGTGTCAAAGTCTATTTTTTATTATAAAATAAGAAATGCATGTATACATTATATCCATATGTCTATGGGCAGTATAGACATTTGTCTCTTTCTTCCATGAAACTACTAGAGAAGCTAAAAAACGCTATTTGAGAAACTATTAAATAAGCTATTTTGCTAAACGATTTTAGACACAACCATAGCCACTAGAAAAGCTGGTTTTTTAGAGAAGCCACAGCCACAGCCGAAGTCGACACAGCCGGGAGCCCTACCAAATAGGGCCTAAGTACTTTGGTGATGTTGGCATAGATATATTCATGACTCGCCATCTACGTGGAAACCCACGCATCTAACCAGTACTTGATCTTTTCCTTTCTTTGTATTTACACCCCTCTTTACTATTTGTCCCCGTTGTCAGCAATGAATTGCAATAAATTTGTAGTGACAAAGTCTGTTTTTAACCTGCACAAATGTTATGACACAGTATAATTCACATCAAGAAAAAGATTTAATCAGAGAAATCTAGAGCGTAAAATAATATTGTGTTGTGAATTGTAGGTTCAGAAAGAAAAAAATACCAGGATGAGCTGTGCAAGTGATAGATTAATGCGGAGTTAAAAATCTGCCGTGTTGTAAACTGGAGCAAGTTCTTCACATCGGCAAACTGGAGCCACTGTGGTTGATGTCTATGGTTGTTGCCTGATGCAAAGCACACCGACGCGATCTAGCTGCTAGTTCATAGAAGTCGCTTTGCCATTGATGGTAGCAAATTGCAAACAGAAGCCGTTGCACCCTCTCCAAAAGGAATAAATACTATAGATTGAAATTCCTGCATGTATTAGAAAATAATGATGGCTGTAAATAATGCAAAGGAACAAAAAGATCAGGAACCGGTTAGATGACTGAGCATCCACCTGGATGGTGAGTCATGAATATATGTATGCCTTGTCACTAAAGTACGTAGGGTTATGATAGTAATTACTGTATTGATGCGAATGAACTGAATTAGTGGTCGTAATTTCAGAATCGGCAAGTATAATGGCCAAATCCAAACAACCAAATAAGTACAATGGCTATTGATGCATTTTACTCTAGAAAAAATATAGGATTTGAGATGCATAAAATTTGCAATCCTATAGAAATTTAGAATGCAGGAAACTTTCCTATCGAGTGTTTGGATACAACATAGGAAAATACAGGAATTCAAGGAGAGAAAATAACACAAAGGAAACTTTTCAAGAGGTTGAACCTCTTGCTATAGAATTCCTCCAAAATTGCTATGGACGAAAGCATTCCATAGGAATTTCATAGGATTTGCATGCCTCTCGATGGGAAGCTTCATAGAGGCACGGGCGATGCCGGCGCAGGGTTCAATCTCAGCGAGACGGCAGGAGGAAGGCTGTCGATGATGAGCTCACACGTGAAGCACGGTGGCGGGAAGAAAACTTAGAACAATGGCCTCCTCGTTGCCAAATCCAGAGGTAAAAGAGGGTTAGGGAGCTGTGCTTGGAGGACAACCTTGCATGCAAGCAAGAAGAGGTCGCCAGGCATACCAGAGATTGTGGATTTTGGGTTGACCCTGACTTGCACATCAAGTAGGGGCTCACCGGCAGTTTCCCATATTCTGGCGTATGCACACTCGAGGGCTCGAGACTGGGTACTGGGGAGAGGTAAGGGTGCTCCCAACGCCAGCTTTGGGGGCCTGTGCGCGAGCTTGGAGGTGACGGCCATGTGTGAGGGTGAAGCAGAGCAACGGAGGAACTAGCGAGCCCTGCTTAGCCGTGAGAGAGAAGAGAGAGCGAGGGGGGAGAGGAGCGCAATGGATAAGGGAAACCAGGGGCGCGGCATCGTGGTTTTGGAGGTGGGTTTCCGACCAGGAGGGGAGCAGCAGCACGAGATTGGTCGTGGCGCTGCCCATGCCAGCCAACCAGGGAAGGAGAAAACTGCCTGAGCGGCTGATAGGTAGGGTGTAATTGTCACGATGTGATCTCAATTTAGAAAATGAGTTTTCTGGACTGAATTAGATTTTTAAGAGGAATTTTTCAAAGTGTGCTAGTTTTTGCACTTCGGTGCATTTATTTGGGACACTAGATCATGGGATAAAAATATGAGAATTGGCTCAGAATTCTATTTAACCATCAGCTATAACATATATTTTTGGTGGGTATGAGTTATGTTGAAAATTTTGAACTTGTAGTTCATGTGACATTCAAATTTGCTTGAATTCATTTCAAAATTGATCAAATTCAGTTCAAACTTTTGTTCTAAGTTCTCATGCCAGTGTGGAAGGATTCTAAGGTGTGGTTTTTGAAACTCCATGACACCAGGGGTGTCACAGAATCGTCTACTTGTGATATACAAAAATGTTTGAGAGACACAAAAATGTTCTTCCTCCTTTCTTCTTCTTGGGGATTTGTGCTATGATGCAAAGTTGCTGAATCTAGTTGACCCTTTTTCTTTAGCATGCATCAAGAAAGAGGGCGAGTGGTATCTCGGAGCCCTTGCAATTGTGAAGCCCACACCGAAGACAGCAGTAAGGGTCTTCCCTCAATTTGGGTCAGACCTTGATGCTGTAACTCAGGTATTACTGCTTGGCTCATATTATTAAACTAGGCCCGGTAGCGAGGATTGCAGATGTAATGGCAGCTTGATTGGTTGCCTGCATCTATTCAGGGACGTCTAGTTGAGATAGGAGTATCTACTTCAAAACATCAATGTTGTTGAATTTGTATTCCAGAGAGGACACAAGAGACACATATTTGAGTCCAATGCATCTGCCTAGCCTTAGACACATTCGATGTGATGCACACGAAAGAGAGGCTTTCTTGTCTTCCCCAGCTTTGTCACCGCTACACCACATTGTGCAGATGAAGTCGTATTTGTGGCCAGTGTCTTCTTGCTATCAAGGTTGAATGGCGTCATTGACCCTTATTAGAGGGACAAATACTTGATAACATTTCAAATTGAAACAAATATAGTATAATAGCATGATTTGGCAAGATTTCAACAATGAAATGTTACAATGCAAGGACCGATTATAGGATGAGTGACTGATGGAAAGATGGGACTTGATCTGAGGGCAGATATCTAGGGTAATATATTATTTGGTAGTAAAATAAAGATTGAAAGAAACTGAATCTTTATTGTATGCCATTCCATCTTCTCATATTTGTTGCTAGCTTCTTTGTGTTGTGGACTTATGGACCCCAAAAGGGAGTAAAAGCCATGTCCTAGATATATTGCCAGAGGGTATCAAGCGACATTGGTATTTCACGTGGATGCCATGGAAGAACCCAACCAGAATGCTATCATTCATTTGGTAGATGGTCCTAGCATGGCATGGCATGAATCCCTCTGTGCATCTATGTGCTATCACTAGTATTCCTGCTGGTATTGTTACAACTTTCAAAATGTCCGGTCTACATCTATTTATTCCAATGTCAACAACTCACGAAACCTTTTGTTTCAGAAATTACATAGACGTGAAATGTACCAAACTTAACAATTAGTTTACTATTCACTTGTGTTAGCATATTATGTTGTTGCATGACTGACACGCACAAGGTAGGTGCCTCACTTGAAGGTAAAAATTGTTGAGGCTAATTAATAATGATTGAAAGGTATATTTAAATACTAGTAGATGCAAATCTCTCATATCTAGGACAATTGATTATAGAAACAAGAATCTGGCTGATATAAAGGAGGTAGGGACGCTAGGCATCGTGATGGAGAGAAACCAAGCCTTACGTGTGACATGCACATAGTTAAATATGTGACACCCCACATATATGTGATATAGGCACAAGCTTGACATGAGTTGTTCCAAGAAGTCACATCAACAATATCACCACCACATGACTACGACTAACATTGTCATCTGATCAAAGAAAGGCGAATATGCATAGCATTCAATACATTATTATAGTTTTTTTGTATGCAGTTTATAACCACTCTACAAATATGAAGTACCATCAATACCAAGAGAAAAAAGTTAAAGATGGTCCAAAAGCAACATTTCCAACCCTCGTGCTTTTATTAACTACCAATCGCTTGGCACATCAGCTTGATCAGCCTTACTGCATGAATAGGACAGTGACCTTGTAGATAGAAGTAGGCACATCAAACTCCACATAGCACTTGTCGGTGTTCTGTAGAACACTATCCGACTGTCACTAGGACCCCTCCTCAATGGGAGCAACAGCTCGCCAACCATCCTTTTCTTGTAGATGAGCATGGACAGTCCAAAAATCATGTAAAACAACCCCTTATGGCTCGGTCCAGAATGAGATGATGATGTCATGTAAGGGACAATTTTTTTTCTCTATATAATACAAATATATCCTACTCTCCTGCATATTCAAGAAAAAATAGATAAGCATGGACCTAAGTGATGTGGCTGTCCTGACGAGGTAATTGGTTTGCAAAAAAAAAAATTGCTCAGAAAAGTAGATCCAACACGGCCTGTACTTCAATATTCAAACCCAAACAGTGGATGCACGAGGCATGTAACGAACATCACACAACACATATTTAAGCTTCTCATTTTCTGGTACCACACTATTTTCCGAATCCTCTTCCTACGGGTCAAAGAGAGAGAGAGAGAGAGCAAGCGGACCACTTCAAAGCAGTTTTAGTATGGACTGATCAAGCTGTGCTGAGGAGGGGGGCACGCTCCACCTC
The DNA here is from genome assembly GCA_032690845.1 of Eleusine coracana subsp. coracana. Classification (NCBI taxonomy): domain Eukaryota; kingdom Viridiplantae; phylum Streptophyta; class Magnoliopsida; order Poales; family Poaceae; genus Eleusine; species Eleusine coracana. The sequence goes on from CM064430.1 coordinate 7,828,352, forward strand.
GGCACACTTCAACCAGCTTCTAGCACACTAGAGTATTCACCCTAAGGATGATTATCTTAACACTATTCTTAAGGTATGCAAAATGGCATCCAACAAGTTCCTCAAAGTTAATCAGCTTCTTGTTGTTGTCACTTTCAAATCCGTCCTTCTTTTGAGTAGGAAAAAGAGAATTTTCACTATAAGTTCCCTGAATTACAAGCCTAAAACTAAATAAAACAAAAGAAAAGTGCATGCCAAGAACAGTTGAGTAGATGTCTATGGAGCTATGGCAGACAAATGAAGGAAAACCAACAATACTCTGTAGCCAAAGTATACAAGCATCTAATTGGACACTTGCTAGTTCACCCTCATTCAAATGGTTCTGGCTAGTCTAAGCACAAAGTATATTCTTTTGGCTTCTGTTACATAATAGACTAAACAAAACTGCTATGCTAAGTTGATGAAATATTATACTGGATTCACCCTTGCGTGAAATGTGCATTATGAAAAACCATAGTGACACATACAAAAGTGACACAAACATGTGCCTTTGTTACATAGACAGTGGAAAGTTACAAAACATCTATTGTAAACTATTACTATAAGTCAGCTTTTATTGTAGTAGGAGTATATTAACATATTAGAGCCCATTGATAGTACCTAGAGTGTTGAAGCTCTCGTAGGGAACAATGCCAATGGTAGTATGAACTACGCCTACCTTCATGGCTTGGCCCAAATTTAGATCAATAGCAAAGATGCCAATATCATGAGTAGTATCAATGAAAATCACACCATCATCATGATCATCATCATCATCATCGGCAACAACGACCACCTTAGGTGAAGTTTGAAGGGCACAAACAGGGAGCTAGCTTGTTAGGCCGAGAAGCACATTCCACCATCCCAACAATTTATCCCAATTTCATTCCTTACATACTGTTACCATGAAGTTGAGAGTAAAATAATATTAAATTGAGAAAAAATTGACATATTTTCCCATACCACATTCTCTTTTCCCAATACTCATTTCATATCTATGGCGTGGAAACAGAGCTATCATCTACAAGGGGTGGGTGGAAAGAGGATGCGAGCTAGAACTGGGTGCTTAATCTTTGACGGCATATAGCACAAATAGATTGACATTCATGAAGTTGTGAGAAGGATCCAAAATAAAGGAGCACTTGTTGCTGTTCTATAACATAGTTTGAGAATCGCTAGGTCTCCATCTCCAGGAGGAAGTTTGTGGAAACCATCTTTTGGCGGACAAGATTATTCATTCTTAGCTTGATTGTACCAATTCAATTCATAATGCTTACACTTGATATTACAACATCGTTTTCCTAAATTTCTCAAACTCTCCTGATATGTGTATGGAACATACCAAAGTGCTACCAACATATGATTCTATAACATATTTGGAGGCAGGTTAGAAAAGGTCTATAGTAAAGTACTACTATAGGTTTCCATAAAAGAAGTGTTACGATAAGTTTTACAACTCATGAAACCTTTTGTTTCATGAATTGTATATTTTTGGAATGTGCCAAACTATATAGTTACTTTACTATTCACTTCAGTTAGCATATTATGTTCTTGTGAGACTCATGCACGAGCTTGGTGTCTCACCCGAAGGTGAAATTTGTTGAAGCTAATTACTAATGATTGAAAGGTAACATTTAAATATTGGTAGATGCTAATCCTTGATATCTAGGACAGCATATTATGGAAACAAAATTCTGGCCAATATATAGGAGGTAGGGGTGCTTGGGATGGTGATGTAGAGAAACCAAAACTTATGCATGACACACACATAGGTGATAATCCATGTATATCTCTTAAAGGCATGAAGCACGCGACCACCATTGCGGCTTTAAGCTGGACATCGGTTGTTGCAAGAAGTCACATCGACATTCTCAGCTCAATGTCACCAATGCCTGACTATAACTAACTTTTGTCATTTGGTAAGAAATAAGGGTGAATATGCATTATCCAAGCAATACATTATTATTATTCTTTTTGTATGTGGATTACAAATGCACTACAAATTTGAAGCACCATCAATAACAATAGAATCAAACTAAAAGATGCATTTTGTCCAACCATCATGCTTATTAACTCCAAGTCACGTGGCACAGCTTGATCAGCCTTACGACATGAATGAGTCTGCGAGAATGTAGTTAGAAGTAGACACATGAAACCCCACACTGCACTTATTGGTGTCGTTATAAAACACCTATTGAACTGTCCCTAGAGCCCCTCCGCCCTGATGGCATGGACCTAAGTGACTTGGCTCACGTGAGGAGGTAATGGGTGCCAAAAATATTTTTGTCCAAAAAAGCAGACCCAACTTGTCTTGCATTTCAAAATTTAAGCCTAAATAGCCAATACCCGCGGCAGGTAGCAAACAACACACAACACGTATGTAAGCTCCCCCTCCTCCTCTAGTACCACATTCTTTCCTGAATCACCTTCCATTCCTACCCGTCAAGGAGAGATCAAAAGCAAGAGGACAATTTAAAAGAAGGTTCAGTAGCGATTGGTCAACCTGTGTCATGGGAGGGGGCATGCTCTACCTTGGCACACACTTCAACTAGCTTCTAGCATACTAGATTATTCACCCTTAGGACGATTGTCTTGACACTATTTTCATGGTGTGTGAAAGGGCTTCCAACAAGTTCATCGAAACTAATCCGCTTCTTGTTGGTGTCACTTTCAGATGCGCCCTTCATTGGAGTAGGAAAAAAAAAGAGTTTTCATTTTAAGTTTCTAGAATTGCATGCCTAAAACTCAAAAAAAAAAGAGAAGTGCATGGCAAGAACAGTTAATAACATGCATGTGCAGCTATGGCAAACAAATGGGCCAAACACACCAATACTCTTTAGCCAAAGTATACAGGAATCTAAATGGACATATGCTAGATCACTCCTCATTCAAATGGTTGTGGCTAGTCTAAGCATAAAGTAAAATCTTTTGGCTTTTGTTACATGATAGGCTAAGAAAACGGCCATGCTAAGTAGATTCAGTATTATCCAAGATTCATCCTTGTGTGAAATGTGCATTCTACACAACCATAAGTTACACATATAAAAGTGACACAAACATGTGCCTTTGTTACATAGATAAAGGAAAGTTAGAAAACATCTATATTAATATGTTACTATAAATGGGCTTTTATTGTAGTAGATACAAATCAGGCATACTGGCATGTCGTGTTCTATGAGAGATATTGAAAGGAGTATGTTATCATATTAAAGCCTTTGACAGTATCTAGAGTGTAGAAGCTCTTGTAGGGAACAATGCTCATGGGAGTATGAACTATGCCTAAGTTTGTGCCTTGTCCCTTCTTTAGATTGATAGCAAAGATGCCAATATCATAAGTAGTATCAATGGAAGTCACACCATCATCATCGGCAACAATGACCACCTAGGTGAAGTTGAGAGGGCACAAGAAGGGAGCTACCTTGTTAGGTCATGGAGCACATTACACCATCCCAACTATCGAATCCTAATTTCTTTCCTTACATACGGTTATCATGTAGTTGAGTCTAAGATAAAATAAAATTGAGAAAAAATGACATATTTTCTAAATGGGCAAGTTTTTTTCCAATGCTCATTTCATACTATGGTGCAAACACAACTATCGTCTACATAGGGTTGGCGGAACCAGGAGGCGAGCTAGAAGAGGATGCTTAATCCTTGATGGTAGATAATAGGGATGGATCATCATTCTTGAAGTTGAAAGCAGATGGATCCAAAATAAAGGAGCAATTGTTCCTGTTGTATACCATAGTTTAAGCATCGCTAGATCCACATCTCTCTGGTGAAGATGTGATTTGGTATATTCTCGTTGCAGGTGACCATTGACCAAGTGACTTGGAAATCTCTAGGAGGAAGTTTTTGAAGACGAGGTTTTGATGGACTAGATTATTCAGTCTTAGGATGGGCCATCCCCAACCAATTCCTTGAAGATTCCTGCCATACACTTGATAATACAATTTCATTTTCCTAAAAATTCTCAACTCTCCTTATATGTTTATGACACATACCAGAGTGCTACAAACATATGACTCTATAACATATATGGAAGCAAGTTAGAAAAGGTCTAGAGTAAAGTATCACTATAGGTTTCCCTAAAAGAAGTGTTACCATAAATATTACAACTCATGAAACCTTTTGTTTCAGGAACTGGATATTTGTGGAATGTACCATGCAACATAGTTACTTTACTATTCAATTTTGTTAGCATATTATGTTCTTGTGTGACATATGCACGAGCTTGGTGTGTCACCCAAAGGTGAAATCTTTTGAAGCTAATTAATAATGATTGAAAGGTAACATTTAAATACTAGTAGATGCTAATCCTTGATATCTAGGAAATAGATTATGGAAACAAAATTCTAGATGATATATAGGAGGTAGGGGGGGGGGGCAAGGCATGGTGGTGGAGAGAAACCTATCCTTGTGCATGACACACACACACACACACACACACACACAGCTAAATGTGTAACTACCCACATATATGTGTTACAGGCTCGAAGCATGCGGCCAAAGGTGCGGCTTCAAGTATGACATTGATTATTGGAAGAAGTCACCCCGGACTTATCAGCTCAATGTCACCATTGCACGACTACAACTAACTTTGTCATCTGGTGAGAAAAAGGAGAATATGCATATTATCCAGGCAATACATTATTACAATTTTTTTATATACAAATTATAAACACATTATGAATTTGAAGTACCATCAATGGCAATAGAATCAAATTAAAAAATGGTTTATAAGATTTTTGTCCAACCATCATGCTTTTATTAGCTACCAATTGCCTAACATAGCTTGATCAGCCTTATGACAGGAGTAGGTCGACGAGCTTGTTATTCGAAGTCGACACATCAAACTCCATACTGCACTTGTCGGTGTTGTCATAGTATACCTATCCAACTGTCACTAGAGCCCCTCCTCTCTGGGGCAATAGCTTGCGAGCGATCCTTTTCTTGTATATGAGCATGGACCTAAGCGACTTGGCTGCCGTGAGGAGGTAATTGGTGCCCAAAAATATTTTGGCCTGGAAAAGCAGACCCAACCTGTCTTGCATTTCAAAATTAAAACCCAAATAGCCGATACCTCTGGTACCACATTCTTTCCCGAATCCCCTTCCCTTCCCGCTAGTCAAGGAGAGATCGAGAGGAAGTGAAACATTTCTATGAAGTTCCATCGAGGATTAGTCTACTTGTGCTATGGGAGGGGGCATGGTCAACCTTGGCTTATAGTTCAACCAGCTTCTAGCACACTAGGTTATTCACCCTTAGGACAATTGCCTTGACACTATTTTTATGGTATGTGGAACGGCTTCCAACAAGTTCATCGAAGCTAATCAGCTTCTTGTTTGTCTTGACACTACTTTCAGATGTGTCCTTCATCTAAGTAGGAAAAAAGAAGTTTTCCTTTTAAGTTTCTAGAATTGAATGTCTAAAACAATAAATAAAGAGAGAAGCGCATGCCAAGAACAGTTAATTACATGACTGTGGAGCTATAGAAGACAAATGGGTCAAACGCACCAATACTCTACAGTCAAAGTATACAAGCTTCTCAATGGACACATGCTAAATCACTTATCATTCAGATGGTTGTGGTCAGTCTAAGCATAAAGTATATTCTTTTGGCATCTGTTACATGATAGGTTGTACAAAATGGTCAAGTTAAGTAAATGGAATATTATCCTAGATTCAGCCATGTGTGAAATATGCATTCTGCACAACCATAAGTTCCACATGCAAAAGTGATACAAACATGTGCCTTTATTACATAGATAGAGGAAACTGAGAAAACATTCATAGTAATCTCTTACTATAAGTGCGCTTTTATTGTAGTAGATGCAGATTCATGCATATTGGCATGTCAGGCCCGAGAGAACTTGAAAGGAATTTTGTAGCATATTAGAGCCCATTGATAGTACCTAGAGTGTAGAAGCTCTCATAGGGAACAATGCCAGTGGGAGTATGAACTATGTCTATCTTCATGGCTTAGCCCAACTTTAGGTCAATAGCACAGATGCCAATATCATGAGTAGTATCAATGAAAATCACACTATCATCATCTGTAACAACCACCACCTTAGGTGAAGTTAAGTGGGCACAAGCAGGGAGGTAACTTGTAAGGTCGAGGAACACATTACACCATCCCAAAATTCAAACCCAAACAGCTGAGTTCCTTTCTCTTCCCGCTGGCTAGGGAGAGAGCGAGAGCAAGTGACCCATTTGAATGCAGCTTTAACAGGGACTGGTGAAGCTGTGCAAGGGAGGGGGCACAGTCCACCTTGGCACACTTCGACCAGCTTCTAACACACCAGATTATTCACCCTTAAGATGTTTGTCTTGACACTATTCTCAAGGAATGAGAAGGGGCTTCATACAAGTTCCTCGAAGCTAATCAGCTTCCTGCTGTCACTTTCAGATCCATCTTTCATTTGAGATGGAAAAAAGAATTTGCATTGTATCTTTCTAAAATTGAAGGCCAAACACTTGAAAAAATAAAAGAAAAGAAATGTGCATGCCAAGAACATATATTTTGATGGCAGTGGAACCACGATGTACAAATGGGTCAAACACACCAATTCTCTACAGCCAAACTATACGGGCAGCTAGTTGGATGCTGGACAGTTCACCCCTAATTTAGATGGTTAGTGCCAGTCTAAGCATAAAGTATTCTTTTGCCTTCTATTACATAATAGGCTGAACATATCCGTGTGAAGTGTGCATTTTGCAGAAGTAGGCGACACTAAAACACATCAGATGCAACTTTCTTAGAAATTATTGGGAATTAATAGGCATACATATTCCAAGAAGATTGGACCCAATGCAAGTGATTGATTGGCTGAAAAATAGGTTGGATATTCCCCTTTTTCATGGATATTATACTCTTCATGTGTTACAGTATCTGGACTACAAGAAATGCATGGATTTTTCATGCCAAGGACCCCAGAATTGAAGAATGCAGAAGCAAGTTTTTCAAGGAGTTAACCACGGCCCCATGGTTAACAGTACGGATAATGGTAAACACAAAGACATGGTGCATGTACAGAGAGCCATGGGCCCATCATTATCGTTAAATCACACTAGAAAGGTCGACCTGTTGAGCTTTTAGTCAAGAGAGAGAGAGCGCATGCACAATGTCTTATGCACTCTAGTCATGTGCTTAGCCTATTACTTTGATTATGTGCTCCTCATACAAACTACCAATGAAATGTAAAGTTGTGAATGATGGCAAACATTAGTGAGAAACGCACACACGGTAAATTCATGCTTTGTTGTGTGCTATTTCTTGGCACACGACAAAGAGGCTAGTTTGTCGTGTGTTTTATGGTGGCACTTGGCAAATGGAGGTCTTTGCCGTGTGTTTTGTTTTGGCACAGGGTAAAGACCATTTTTCAATTATTTTGATCATTTATAAATTAAATAATATGTTGAATTTTGAACTCAAACTTATCATGTAACTGTTTAATGACAATTTCAACCTATTTATATTTTTGTTTCTTTTTTTCCTGTTTTGACAAAAAAATATGTGTTGAAAAGAGACTATATGGCTACTATGTTATGGAAACATATAGTCATAGTCTATGTGTAATGAACCTAAACAAAAGTAAGTTCTTTTTAAATTTTAACCAAAAATTATACTCTCAAGTGTATGATTTCTACATACACACCAATTTACACCGCAAAAATCATTTAAGGTTGTTAAAATAAAAATCAATCAAGAAAATATAAAAAGTGATATTATATTTTGCCCAGTATTTTTTCTTGGGACACGACAAAAATTGTATTTGCCGAGTGCATTATATTTTGCACTCAGCAAACATGGTCTAAAATTTAAAAAGAGTAAACACAAGATGTGATCACAAATCAATATGTGATGGTGTAGTGGTAGGGGCTTTACGCGCAAATGCAAGGTCCTACGTTTGAATCTTGGTAGGTGCACTTTGCCACATAGCATGCGAAAAAATGTCACGACTTGCACATGCAAGTCTTTGCCGAGTGTTCCTCGGCGTGAAAAAAACAGGATTCGACAGGCGGGCGGGGTTCCTTGGCGTGATTTTTCTTTTTTGCTATTTTAAGGTTTTTCTATGATTTAGATTTTGCTGAGTGCAAGTCTTTTCTGAGTGCTTTTTGACACACGGTAAAGCCGGCTTTGCCGACAAATATTTTGCTGTGTGAGAGATGTTGTGGGTATTACACGCAAAGGTGCTGCTTCCCGTAGTGACACATACACACACACACATAAACATACATACACATGAAAAAGTAAGAAGTGAATTCTATCTTTCACCTTCGTCCAAAATATTGACTGGATATAAGCAATTTCATATTGACTCCTTATGTGCATCTAATAAAATTTGCTAGTCCTAGATGATTGAGAATTTGACCATTTCTTTCTACCATTGACTTCAAAAGCTCAGTCCTTATTTGCTTCTACATCTTGTCTCATTTGGTTCACTGTCACCAGTAGCTTCATTGCAGATTGCAGTTTGCTTGCGGGTAGTCAATTGACGTACCTGCTTTTATTTTGAAAACATTAAATATTATATAAGACTTGTAACACAGTATTCTATACACAGTTTCAAAATATTGACTGGATCATGTCCAAACTTTATTGTTGCCTAGTCTGGATGATATTTACAAAAACCCTTGCTGGTAATTATGAGTCCAGCTATTTTTATTCTTTAGACTAGGCTCTTATCAAGGTATGCAACCTTCTCATTTGTGACAAAAAAATTGGCATCACTACATTTCATATCTCTGTTGATATTACACGCACAAAAGCTATTCTTTGAATCACGTTGATTTGTGGTGCTTTGCATTAGCCAATTGTAAATAACAATGAGTGATATTTTAGCTCATTAGAACTGCATTGGGCTGCAAATGTTATCCATAAGCATAAATGAGCCGTACCCTAATAAATAACCTCCTTCTCACCTGCCCTTAGTACCTATCATTTTTTCCTAACCGTGCCGCCTCCCTCTTTCTCTGAACTTTTGATCTTGTCTCCTTTACCTCTCTCTTTAGATCCCTGCCTTTATCTGAACCACCTACAATAGCGGGCGTGAGGTACATAGATCCACGACCGCATGGATCTGACAGGTCAGAGGCTCCTTCATGGTGGCACAACAGAGCACAAGCATATGTACTGATGAGGAAAATGTGTGTGTGTGTGTGTGTGTGTGTCGCGCGCGCATTATTGAATCTTTGGCAACTAGGTGCCAAGGGTGCGCTAGCGGATCTGGGATGGGTGACTAGTATATTACTTTCCTTTTTTATTTTCTTGGATAGACATGTAGTGGCTAAGGACACATGTTAACCGTTTATGACATTGTGGTCACTATTACTTCATTATGCCGAGCACTGTGGGATCTTTTTTTGTTGCAGCGCTTGGTGTCCTTGAGGTATCCTCCCTTTGGGATAGAGATTTCTCAATATTCCTTAAGTTCAACAAGTAAGAGCTGCCATAAAGATAGTCTGATAAGACATATTAGGTAGGTGTCATTCTATTGCCATAATACAGCACTATTTATATCTCAAACGCCAACCTTCTCGGTCCTGCCCTCCTAACCAACGCATATACTTTACATTCTCGATAAAACTAAGATTTACTTTTCATGCTAGGTGCCAAGGGTGTGTCAACAGATCTGGGATGGGCAACTAGTATATTGCTTTCCTTTTTTATTTTCTTGGAGAGGCATGTAGTGCCTAAAGACACCTAGCAACCATTTATGACATTGTGGTCACTATTATTTCATTATGCCAAGCACTGTGGGATCTATTTTTATAGTAGCGCTTGGTGTTCTTGAGGTATCCTCCCTTTGGGATGGAGCTTTCTCTATGTTCCTTAAGTGCAACAAGTCAGAGCTGTCATATAAATCATCTAATAAGACATATTAGGTAGGTGTCTTTCTATTATATCATAATATAGCACTATTTATATCTTAAACCCTAACCTTCTCGGTCCTGCCCTCCTAACCAACACATATACTTTCAATGCGGGTAAAACTATGATTACATTTCTTTTAAATATCTAAAACTATTTGAACATGTGAACAACTTTAAATGCACAAGCTAATAACTTCCATACAAAAAAATTGTCATATAATTTATGAATATATCATAATGGAGTCACCAAGTATATTATCATACACTACAGAAAAATGAGGATAGCATACATACCTCACCAAACAACATGGTCCAGATCCGAGACATCTATTTTGTTTGCCAATCATGGAGAGGAAGAAAGCAATTCAACAGGTGTCGTGCCACATGCCCATCTTAGTAAACAGCAATGGATCTGAGGCCAAGGAAGATGTGAGGACACTCCCGCTGTTGGGGACTAGCAACCCAGCCCCCAGCAGTTGCTATGCTGATGCCTACCACCAAGAGCTTCTCAGACTCCACTTCTTGCCACTGCCCTCGCCGATGACAGCAAGCCCATTGATCCTTCTCTACTGTCCAGATTTGACCGTGTAGTACCTTCGGATCTCGGCATTCTCATCCTCTCATCCTTTAAATCTTGCATCCAGATCTTTCAAGAACGGGAGTGAGGGAGAGGAAGAGGTGGGAAGGGCTACTAGAAGGGGAGGGGATAAGATAGAGTGGGGCATCATAAAGGGGGAGGGGGATGCCTTCGCAGTTGACCGGCGAGTGGGAAGAGAGATTGAGGTGGCATAGATTGGAAACGCAAGGGGCGGCAGGGAGGGGTGAAATGGCGTTAAATGAGAGCGTCTAGTGTTACTATGGTATCTATATATATAGGTCTCATGCATAGTCAGATTATTTTTAGTTTTGTCTAACTAAGACAATTTTGTAAACTAACTTGTAAAAATAATTATAATATATATACTTTAATACATTTTCTATATTAAATACACTACATATTTGTTATTCTATATGAATTTCAAAACATCCAAGAATGATTAGATATATTCTACCGTTTATATGAATTTCTATGTGCTCATCAAATATAATTATAAATCAAACTACACGTATCATAAATCAGATTCGCCAAATTACATATTTGTGCTCATTAGCTACAATTGTTGATCAAGCATGAGAAAAAAATATAAATTCATTTTTTTGTGATGAATAATTCGACTTTCCATCTAAATATGACCATAAAATATATATTATATTATCTGAATATGGTCAGGAAAAGCTGAAATTGGTATGATATCCCATAAGCTTGACATAAAAGTTAACAGTGTCACACTATTCTAATAAAGTGGTATTATATAATGTTCACAAATGGAAACATCTCTCACATAGTTTCATATAAATAAAATCAAATATTGAAGTTTGTATATTGTTGTCATGATCTAATGCCTCAATTTGTACCGTAAGTGCACAGGTCAACTGTAGCTTTTACCTATAATTATTTCAAGGTTGAATATCGAATCCACAATGTCACATCCGAAATTTTGACCCAATGACCAAAAATGATTTAGAAGAAAAACAGTAGGTTCAAAAAACCCAGACTTTGAAAATCTTGTCATATCAAAATGGAAGCTTGAGGAACATGCTTCATTTCTTTTACCTCTGCTCAATTTATTCCAAAGTCAAAATATTAGAAAACAATCTTAGCTTATTTGAATTTATCTTGAATTACCAAATTTTCTAAAGCTTAAACCCTTTTCCTTCCTCTCTTTCGTTGGGCCAATTTCCCTCATCACTGGCCGGTCTGGCCCAACACCTGCGTCTCGGCCCAGCCCAGCAGCCGGTGTCGTCTTCCTCGTGACTGCACTTTGGTTGGATCTGTATCCGCAGCTGCACTTTGTCATGTTTGGTAAGCTAGAGAGGTCTTTGGGCCAGGCCGAGTAGATGCACTTCTACCCAAAGATACTGCATCCACAAATACACAAAAAGATGCTGCATCCACAAATACACAAAAAATGGCCTTCGCTCCCGAGCTAGGCCCGCGTGGTGCAGCTTGCTGCACCTGAGCTAATTTGGCCTGGTTGTGACACTGGCCCACCTCATATCCAGTTTAACAAACACACTCTCCAACAAGCCTGCATCCCCAAATGAAGCCTACCAAACAAAATGACATTGCACGAGTTGATGCTGGCCCAAGTAAACCAGGCTCTGCTGGTCCATGCAGCCCAAGGGCCTCCAGGCTACCAAACACACCCTAAGCCGTCCCTTCGCTCTGCAGTTCATGCCCACGCATGTGCCACATCGCCTTCTGCTGTGATCTGCAGTTCGCCCGCATGTACTAGCCACAAATCCCGTCGTCCTGTGCCATTACTGCCCGCCTAAGTTCACTTCCGTCACCTTCCATTGCACATAGCGTGCTACTGTTGCCTGCTCACACCGACGCGTGAATTGACGCCCCACACGTGCGCATGCACATGGCCACCACCATGACTGCCCTTACACCCTGAGCCCACCTCGGCCTCTCAAACCCCATCGCGCCTATAAAAGAGCTTGTGAGTTGTGAGCTCTGAAGAGACCTCAGCCTTCTCCCCGGTGACCCGCGGGATGCTCTACTCTCTTCCACCACCACAAATTGACGCACATCCAACCACAGCCACGCTTACACACAAGCTCACACTATGTAAGAAAGTGTTGAAGAAGACATCATGTTTAGAGACTCTAATTTGAAACGAGTCTGCAATGAATTATCGGAGACTCATTTTTACTGGATGAATCTCCCATATGTTTGTACTAATCTATTAGCATATCTGATGTGGGGTAATTGCAGACTCGAGTGAACAAAACGAGTCTCCAATAAAAGATATAAATTATCAGAGACTCTTCTTATGTAACCGAGTCTGTGATTGAAACATAGAACCGGACCTGATTATTTTATCAACTCTCGTTTAGTTTCAGGCATCCGTCCAAAACTCGGTCCTCCTCACCTCATTTTTGTTGCTGCTCCTTCCTTTCTTCTCCTCTCTCATGCTCCTCGATCCCTTCCCTCCCCTCGCATCTTCCCCGAGCTCCACCGTTCCACCCTCCCCTGATCCCTCCCCTCCCCGACGAGCTCCTCCCTCCCCTGATCTGGGCGCATCCTATCCCCCGTTGCCCGAATCTGGTTGCCTCTCTACGAGGCTCCCGAGCTCGCACCTTCTCGGTGAGGGAGCGTGGTGAGAAGGCAACAATACAGTGAGGGGCATGCAGCGAAAAGGAGGAGGGCGGCGTGGTTAGGCCTCCCCGACGGCGGCCGGGCGTGGCAAGGAAGAGGCGGGCGACACGGGTTGAGCCTCCCCAATGGTTGGCCCATGCAGCATGGAGGCGGATCCTTCCGGGCGGCATGGTGGGATCTAGGCCCTCTCCTCGGCTGGGTTGTGTGAGGAGGCAGGTGGTGCGGCTAGATCCAGCTTCCTACGAGGCTACAATGAGTGGGCAACGATTGAGGCAGACCAAGCCCATCAGTTATGGTGAGCTCATCTCTCTCTCTCTCTCTCTCTCTCTCTCTCTCTCTCCCTCTCTCTCTCTGGTGAATCAGAGACAAATCTAGCATTTTTCCAATCATTGTTCTCTAAATCTCGTCAGCCCCTCAAATCTTCATTTGATCAGTTGTAGATTTGAGTTGTTTGATGATTTTAGATAGTTGTCACACGGGAGATGGTGACGGATTTGGTTCTGGATGTGGAATCACTGAGAACCGGGTAAACGAGGTTAGGGTCTGTATCTATTTCTAATCTTCAGCAAAATTCCTCTTAGATCCTTGTGTTCGCTATTGCATATTAACGAGTTATCATTTGGGGTGGATTTGCATGGTCCTCTAGTGTAGTATCACGTGAATTTGAGGACCACAATTTCTCATAAAAGTATGATTTGTGTCCCACTATTCTGTCCCTTAGCTATCATTGACAGGTGTGTTGCATACTTTGATGAACCAAAGGCTGTCAGTTAGTATGTTGTTCTGTTACAAATTTCAACTAGCTGCTTGCCTGGTTTGTTTTGCGAATATAACTAGTAGCTAAGTGTTTCCCTATTTCCGTGCTTTGGCATGGTAGTATGTCAGATTGATGTTGACTTGTTTGGTTGTTTCAGATCACTCAGTTGTATCTGTCAGATTGAGCTTGAAGGCAACAAAGGAGCTGGTTAATTTTTTTGCCAATGTTAGCTACTACTAATCCATCTCTATTCTTTCATAAATTACCAAAAATTGCTGGTAGCTCCTAAATTTGTTCGAACTGTGGCAATGAGATCTATAGAAATAGTGTCATGTCATGACTATGTTAGATGCTAATGTATTTAGTAAGCCATGAAGAAACATGGTTGTTGTTATTTTCCCCTTGTGTTACCTGTACCTCTGTCAGTGTCACATATTCAGCATGCATTTGTTTCTTCTCTGTTGTGCAGACTAGAAAGAATGGCAGAGAGCTAGAAACCAAAGTATGTTATGCACTGATACGATACTTCTTTATACAACTTGACTTGACATTACCTTAATTGTGTTTATCAGTGTTTTGTTAAGCTATTTATCAATCTTTTTCCTCTATTACATAATTGTGTGTATAAATACAACTGATAGTTCAGTATGACTACAGTTGTTCTAAACTGTACTGATAGTTTGTATGATAGGTGACCACTTGAAAACTTAAATTACAAGTAGTATCATGTATTTAACTGCTGCTATCTGTTTTCTAATCAGAGGTGATGATGTTCAAATTTTGCAAATGTTAACTGTAAAGCTTCAATAATTAATTTTTCTCTATGCTAGTGCAGACTATTTCCTTGCACAAACTATTTCCTGGTAGTTAGTGTTTACTCCTGTTTTTGACTCTGTGCAGCTGTTAGAAAAAACAAGCACGAGCTCTGCTTTCGGGGGATGAGATTCAGATTCACAAGGCATGCCATGGTTGCTAGATTCATTAGCACCGCATCCAAATTTATTTGTCAGGTGAGAGTAGACCTGCAAGAACTCCATTTCCCATGTCTATTGAAACAAAATATGAGTAAAATCGATACAAAATTTATTATTCTATGCTTCCATTTATACAAAATGGTTAGTACTATAAATAATATGGTAGATTCATCAGTGTTTCTTCCAGTGCAGGTTTGTTGTCTCCTTGAGACAGTGTACACTCATATGTCCGATGTCTCCTTTTTCTTTCAAGAAAGAAACTACACTCTTGTTCTCACACTTCACAACATCAAGGCATGTACTCATAGCTTGGCTTAGCTTTAGCACATGCATATGCTTTTATAGCTATGTTGATAATCATGCTTCTATGTAGGGCAAGTAATTCTTATTAGATGTATGAGTTGAAAGTTTTACCATTGTTCAGTTCACAACAAAGTGAAGGGTACAACCTACCAGTACCAGTTTGCAAGATGTTTGATAATACTTTGATTATATACTCTGATCTACAATTCATGCTTTGTGTAAACTTAATTTTTAAGCTTTTGTGAATTGAACTTATGTGTTTAAATAGCTGTTTACATTCCAGCTAGAGCTACCTACATTCGACTCCAGTATTCAAAAGAACAAAATGTGAACCTCTCCAAGCTTTGCGAGTTTTAGAAATGATAGATAGGAAAAATAATTGAAAAGATAGAGTAGCACTTGCCAAGTTTCTTGTGCACACCACTTTGGCTCCTCAATAATGGAACTATTTGTTCTCAGTTTGCTTAGTTGTTTTTATTTCAATATAAAGTAACCTTTTCTTTTTTTTTCTTGAACAAAGCAAGGTTGCTTATTATTGTGTTGGAAAAAGCTGACGTGACTTGAAGGCTTCAATCATGTGACTTGGCTATGTCAAACTTTGAGTTGCATTGTTCCAAGTAATGACTGTTCATGGTAATAAATTTTATGTCCATTGAAGTGAAGCTATAGTTAGCAAAATGTATGTCAATTGAAGTAAATATATAATTGTATGTCCAATGAAGCATGGTAGTTGTTGTAATGATCAAGACGATATATTTGTTATACATATAGTGGGTATAGCATGTGTACTAGACTTTATAGTATATTAGAATAAAAATGTGTATTTTCTTTTTTTTTTATTTTATTAATATATCATTGGAGACTCTGGTTGCCAAAATAAGTCTGCAATGAATGATCATTGGAGACTCTAGTTGTCAAAATGAGTCTCTGATGACCATTGATTGCAGACTCTTATTGCCAACCAGAGTCTCCAATGTCTCTCTCATTGGAGACTCGTTTTTATCAAAATGAGTCTCCGATTAGGAAGTCATTGCAGACTCGAAAATCCGAGTCTCTAATGACTTCACATCACAGGCGCAAATTTGAAGACGCAAAATAATAGAGTCTCCTATGTGACTTGAGCCGAGTATCTAAATACGTTTTCTTACATAGTGGATCATCCACACCCGAGCTTTCCCCTATGCCTGTTTCCCTGTCACGAGATGCACTAGAGCCACACCCTACCGAAGCACCATAATGGCCAACTCCAGCGAGGTAAGCCTGTCGCCACTACGGTCTTTAGACTGCCGTCGTTAAAAGCCCTGGATATGGTAGTAAAGAGAGCTGATTCTACCCCATCATCAACTTTACCTACAACACCAAGCCTATAATTGTGTTGATAACTATATGTTTCAATCAACAAACATGCCAACCTGAATAGAATTTAAGAAATTACCTATACTAGACCACACTATGTATGGAAGTATACAAAAATTGACTAAAATTACCAAATCAGGTTCATCCATGCATGATTTATCAATACAAAGAGCAACAAACTAAAAAAAGTAACAGTCTTGTGAGAATTTTCTGTCAGAAATGATCTCGCGACACACACACATAGAGACACACACATTTTTGTCACCCTAAGTAATGAGGCTCTCGCATCATATCCAAACTATTGATCTTAGGAAGTTTTTACAATAGTCCCAAATAAATATGGACCATCCATTTGAGTAGATCTGGATGAACCTAGGGTGTAATAGTTTGTCCATTATTATCTTATATTTAATTTGGAAATAAAATTATATATATATTCTGAACTGTTTCTTTACTTGTTTGTAGAAAAGAATTTTTTTTTTACGTTTCAATCTGGTACTGCACATGTACTTGTAAAGGGTACACTATCCTTGACAATAAGGCAATAAACAAACATGACAGTCTATATAAAAAAAAAGATGTTAAATGGTGTAACATTGTTAGCGGTGCAGTGTGATTCGTGGTTAGGTTCAGCAAGAAAAAAAAAACCTATTACCCATGCGTGGATTTGTTTTCTCCTAGGAGAACCGGATTTTATGGCTGGAAAAGAGGACCGGATTTTATTTTATACATGCTATATGTTTGAAAAGGTATTTATTCCAAAATAGTTATATGACAGGTACATGCGTCAATGCGTGTATGGTTCAGAATTAGACGACGCCAAAAATTAAAACATACGAGTCATATACTGTCTGCATCATAAATAAGTACGGTAGTCTAAATATGCTGGATCATTGGAAATTATTTTGAAAAGTATTGATTAACAGATATATGGGTGAATCATTGGAAATTAAATACACAATATGTATAGTCCCAAAATAAAGATACGTGACTTGGATGATGCATACTTCGATGTACATTGTCAGTTACCGTACAATAAGGAGATGTATATGCATGATCAATCCGATCACCCATTGATACATGCATGCGAGCCCTAAATCATGCATGGTTGCATGAGTTGCCAAGGGATAAGAGTGGGAGATATTCGAATTAATATATTTTTATTATTATTTCATTTTAAATTTTGATGATTTAGATTAATTTCTTATGTTCCACACTCGATGCAAGAGGAAAGAGTTGGACTACCGTAAAAGAGCCCGACCGAGCTGCGGTTTAGATGTTATGCGTAGTGGCCCTATAGGGTCTAGAAGTGGTAGCTCCACTGCTCCAGGACAAGTTCCTTGATGGTCTCAGCTTGGGATAGCGTGTGGAGGCATCTAGAGGCAATACACCGTATCAGCTGGACGGCGAACTAATGGATGGAGTGATGACATGCCTCGAGCATGGAATTGATTGTGCTAGAACACCACTTTGACTGGTTGAGGTCGGCGAACATATCTACTGTTATGCGAGAGACGAAACCGACACCATAGATTGTTAGATTACATATTTATGCTTTGAGTTTCTAGTCTGGATGGAACACAAGCGACAGCATCATGGACACACTCCAGCCATCTAGTAGGCCTTAGTTACAGTTCCCAGAGTGAGGATGCAACCAAATATGTTGTATGGAACAACTCTTGTCTTCCCAGTCATCAATACAGACACAGCAAAACTTTGTGTGCGGCATGCACGCAACTACAAAATGTGCTAACAACTTTAGACCTCCTTTAGAACCAAGGATTCTCAGAATGTAGGAACAGAAAAATGAGTAAACGTCATCAATAGTCATTGTACTTGTTGGGTTGGTTTATTTAAGCCATTGTACTAATCAAATTATAAATTACAGTCACTAAACTAGGTCATAAGCATCAACGCAGTCATTACCTTCATAACACTAAGTACTTTGGTGACGTTGGCATAGATATATCCATGACTCACCATCTACGTGGAAACCCACTCATCTAACCAGTAGTTGATCTTTTCCTTTCTTTGCATTTACACCCCTCTTTACTATTTGTCCCCGTTGTCAGCAATGAATTGCAATAAATTTATAGTTTTATGTTTTTAACCTGCACAAATGTTATGACACAGTATAATTCACATCAAGAAAAATATTTAATCAGAGCAATCTAGAGCGTAAAATAATATTGTGTTGTGACTGTGGTTGATGTCTATGGTTGTTGCCTGATGCAAAGCACACCGACGTGATCTAGCTGCTAGTTGATAGAAGTCGCTTTGCCATTGCTGGTAGCAAATCGCAAACGGAAGCCGTTGCACCCTCTCCAAAAGGAATAAATAATATAGATTGAAATTCCTGCGTGTATTAGAAAATAAAGAGGGCTGTAAATAATGCAAAGGAACAAAAAGATCAGGAACCTGTTAGATGACTGAGCATCCACCTGGATGGTGAGTCATGAATATATGTATGCTTTGTCACTAAAGTACGTAAGGTTATGATGGTAATAACTGTATCGATGTGGATGAACTAAATTAGTGGTCGTAATTTTTGAATCGGTAAGTATAATGGCCAAATCCATACAACCAAATAAGTACAATGGCTATTGATGCATTATACTCTAGAAAAAATATAGGATTTGAGGTGCATAAAATTTGCAATCCTACAGAAATTTAGAATGCATGAAACTTTCCAATCTGAGTGTTTGGATACAACATAGGAAAAACACAGGAATTCAAGGAGAGAAAATAACACAAAGGAAACTTTTCAAGAGGTTGAACCTCTTGCTATAGAATTCCTCCAAAATTGCTATGGACGAAAGCATTCCATAGGAATTTCAAAGGATTTGCATGCCTCTCGATGGGAAGCTTCATAGAGGCACGGGTGATGCCGGTGCGGGGTTCAATCTCGGCGAGACAGCAGGAGGAAGGCTGTCGACAATGAGCACGCAGGTGAAGCATGGCGGGAAGAAAACTTAGAACAGTGGCCTCCTCCTTGCCAAATCCAGAGGTGAAAGAGGGTTAGGGAGCTGCGCTAGGAGGACAACCTTGCACGCAAGCAAGAACAGGTCGCTAGGCATACCAGAGATTGTGGATTTTGGGTTGACCCTGACATGCACATCAACCAGGGGCTCGCCGGCAGTTTCCCAAATTCAGGCATGTGCACACTCGGGGGCTCGAGAGCGGGTACTGGGGAGAGGTAAGGGTGCTCCCAAAGCCAGCTTTGGGGGCCTGTGCGCGAGCTTGGAGGCGACGGCCATGTGTGAGGGTGAAGCAGAGCAGCGGCGGAAGCTTAGCCGTGAGAGAGAAGAGAGAGCGAGGGGGAGAGGAGCACAATGGATAAGGGAAACCGGGGGCGCGGCATCGTGATTTTGGAGGCGGGTTTCCGACTAGGAGGGGAGCAGCGGCACAGGATTGGTCGAACAGCGTGGCGCTGCCCATGGCGGCCAACCAGAGAAGGAGAAAACTGCCTGAGCGGCTGATAGGTAGGGCTCACAAGACTTTTCTTTTTTCTTCAATTGTCCAAAAGTGAGATCTTTGTTTATTAGCATTGGCATTAATCTAGAGCTGAGTTTACGAAAACAAAAATATGGGTGTAATTGTCATGATGTGATCTCAATTTAGAAAATGAGTTTTCTGGACTGAATTAGATTTTTAAGAGGAATTTTTCAAAGTGTGCTAGTTTTTGCACTTCGGTGCATTTATTTGGGACACTAGATCATGGCATAAAAATCTGAGAATTGGCTCAGAATTCTATTTAACCATCAGCTATAACATATATTTTTGGTGGGTATGAGTTATGTTGAAAATTTTGAACTTGTAGTTCACGTGACATTCAAATTTGCTTGAACTCATTTCAAATTTGATCAAGTTCAGTTCAAACTTTTGTTCTAAGTTCTCATGCCAGTGTGGAAGGGTTCTAAGGTATGGTTTTCGGAACTCCATGACACCAGGGGTGTCACAGGAAACGTCTACTTGTGATATACAAAAATGTTTGAGAGACACAAAAATGTTCTTCCTCCTCTCTTCTTCTTGGGGATTTGTGCTATGATGCAAAGTTGCTGAATCTAGTTGACCCTTTTTCTTTGGCATGCATCAAGAAAGAGGGCGAGTGGTATCTCGGAGCCCTTGCAATTGTGAAGCCCACACCAAAGACAGTAGTAAGGGTCTTCCCTCAATTTGGGTCAGACCTTGATGCTGCAACTCAGGTATTACTGCTTGGCTCATATTATTAAACTAGGCCCGGCAGTGTGGATTGCAGATGCAATGGCAGCTTGATTGGTTGCCTGTATCTATTCAGGGATGTCTAGTTGAGATAGGAGTATCTACTTCCACACATCAGTGTTATTGATGTTGTCGAATTTGTATTCCAGAGAGGACACAAGAGACACATATGTGAGTCCAATGCATCTGCCTAGCCTTAGACACATTCGATGTGATGCACACGAAAGAGAGGCTTTCTTGTCTTCCCCAGCTTTGTCAGCGCTACACCACATTGTGCAGATGATGTCATATTTGTGGCCAGTGTCTTCTTGCTATCAAGGTTGAATGGCGTCATCGACCCTTCTTAGAGGGACAAATACTTGATAACATTTCAAATTGAAACAAATATAGTATAATAGCATGATTTGGCAAGATTTCAACAATGAAATGTTACAATGCAAGGACCGATTTTAGGATGAGTGACTGATGGAAAGATGGGACTTGATCTGAGGGTAGATATCTAGGTTGATATATTATTTGGTAGTAAAATAAAGGTTGAAAGAAACTGAATCTTTATGGTATGCCATTCCATCTTCTCATATTTGTTGCTAGCTTCTTTGTGTTGTGGACTTATGGACCGCAAAAGGGACTAAAAGCCATGGCCTAGATATATTGCCAGAGGGTATCAAGTGACATTGGTATTTCACGTGGATGCCATGGAAGAACCCAACCAGCATGCTATCATTTATTTGGTAGATGGTCCTAGCATGGCATGGCATGAATCCCTCTGTGCATCTATGTGCTATCACTAGTATTCCTTCTGGTATTGTTACAACTTTCAAAATGTCCGGTATACATCTATTTATTCCAATGTCAACAACTCGTGAATACTTTTGTTTTAGAAATTATATAGATGTGAAATGTACCAAACTTAACAATTAGTTTACTATTCACTTGTGTTAGCATATTATGTCCTGGCATGATTAACACGCACAAGGTTGGTGTCTCACATTAAGGTAAAATTTGTTGAGGCTAATTAATAATGATTGAAAGGTATATTTAAATACTGGTAGATGCAAATCTCTCATATCTAGGACAATTGATTATAGAAACAAGAGTCTGGCTGATATAAAAGAGGTAGGGACGCTAGGCATCATGATGGAGAGAAACCAAGCCTTATGTGTGACATGCACATAGTTAAATATGTGACACCCCACGTATATATGATGTAGGCACAAGCTTGACATCGGTTGTTCCAAAGTCACATCAACACTCTCACCTCAATATCACCATCACATGACTACGATTAACATTGTCATCTGATCAAAGAGAGGCGAATATGCATAGCATCCAATACATTATTATAGTTTTTTTGTATGCAGTTTATAACCACTCTACAAATATGAAGTGCCATCAATACCAACAGAGAAAAATTAAAGATGGTTCAAAAGTAACTTGTCCAACCCTCGTACTTTTATTAACTACCAATCGCTTGGCACATCAGCTTGATAAGCCTTACTGCATGAATGGGCCAGTGACCTTGTAGATAGAAGTAGGCACATCAAACTCCGCATAGCACTTGTGTCTCTCAAACATTTTTGTATATCACAAGGTTATTAGGACCCTTTCTCAATGGGGGCAACAGCTCGCCAACCATCCTTTTCTTGTAGATGCGCATGGACAGTCCAAAAATGTTGTAAAACAACCCCTTATGGCTCGGTCCGGAATGAGATGATGGTGTCATGTAAGGGACAAATATTTTTTTTCTCTATAATACAAATATATGCTGCTCTCCTACGTATTCAAGAAAAACAGATAAGCATGGACCTATCTGACGTGGCTGTCCTGACAAGGTAATTGGTTTGCAAAAAAAAAATTGCTCGGAAAAGCAGATCCAACACGTCCTGTACTTCAATATTCAAACCCAAACAGTTGATGCACGAGGCATGTAACGAACAACACACAACACATATTTAAGCTTCTCATCTTCTGGTACCACACTATTTTCCAAATCCTCTTCCCACTGGTCAAAGAGAGAGCGAGAGCAAGCGGACCATTTCAAAGCAGTTTTAGTAGGGACTGATCAAGCTGTGCTGAGGAGGGGGGCACGCTCCATCTTGGCACACTTCAACCAGCTTCTAGCACACTAGAGTATTCACCCTAAGGATGATTATCTTAACACTATTCCCAAGGTATGCGAAATGGCATCCAACAAGTTCCTCAAAGTTAATCAGCTTCTTGTTGTTGTCACTTTCAAATCCGTCCTTCTTCTGAGTAGGAAAAAGAGAATTTTCACTATAAGTTCCTGAATTGCAAGCCTAAAACTAGAAAAACAAAAGAAAAGTGCATGCCAAGAATAGTTGAGTAGATGTTTGTGGAGCTATGGCAGACAAATGGTGGAAAAACAACAATACTCTGTAGCCAAAGAATACAAGCATCTAATTGGACACTTGCTAGTTCACCCCTCATTCAGATGGTTCTGGCTAGTCTAAGGACAAAGTATATTCTTTTGGCTTCTGTTACATAATAGACTGAACAAAACTGCTATGCTAAGTTGATGAAATATTATCCTGGATTCACCCTTGTGTGAAATGTGCATTATGCAAAACCATAGTGACACATACAAAAGTGACACAAACATGTGCCTTTATTACATAGATAGTGGAAAGTTACAAAACATCTATTGTAAACTATTACTATAAGTCATCTATTATTGTAGTAGGAGCAAATTCAGGCATGTTGGCATGTTAGGTGGTATGTAGGAACTTCAAAGGAGTATGTTAACATATTAGAGCCCATTGACAGTACCTAGAGTGTAGAAGCTCTCGTAGGGAACAATGCCAATGGTAGTACAAACTATGCCTACCTTCATGGCTTGGCCCAAATTTGGATCAATAGCAAATATCATGAGTTGTATCAATGAAAATCACACCACCACCACCACCACCACCACCACCATCATCATCATCATCATCATCGGCAACAATGACCACCTTAGGGCACAAGTAGGGAGCTAGCTTGTTAGGCCGAGAAGCACATTCCACCATCCTAACAATCTATCCCAATTTCATTCCTTACATACTGTTACCATGAAGTTGAGACTAAAATAGTTAAACTGAGAAAAAATTGACATATTTTCCCATACCACATTTTCTTTTCCCAATACTCATTTCATACCTATGGTGTGCAAACAGAGCTATCATCTACAAGGGGTGGGTGGAAAGAGGAGGCGAGCTAGAACCGGGTGCTTAATCTTTGATGGCATATAGCATAAACAAATTGTCATTCATGAAGTTGCAAGTAGAAGGATCCAAAATAAAGGAGCACTTGTTGCTGTTGTATAACTTTACTATTCACTTTGGTTAGCATATTATGTTCTTGTGAGACTCACGCACGAGCTTGGTGTCTCACCCGAAGGTGAAATTTGTTGATGCTAATTAATAATGATTTAAAGGTAACATTTAAATACTGGTAGATGTTAATCCTTGATATCTTGGACACCGTATTATGGAAACAAAATTCTGGCCAATATATAGGAGGTAGGTGTGCTTGGGATGGTGATGTAGAGAAACCAAGACTTGTGCATGACACGCACATAGTTGATAATCCATGTATATGTCTTATAGGCACAAAGCACGCGACCACCATTGCGGCTTCAACCTGGACATCGGTTGTTGCAAGAAGTCACATCGACATTCTCAGCTCAATGTCACCAACGCCTGACTATAACTAACTTTTGTCATTTGGTAAGAAATAAGGGTAAATATGCATATTATCCAAGCAATACATTATTATGATTTTTTGTATGTGGATTATAAACGCACTACAAATTTGAGGTACCATCAATAACAATAGAATCAAACTAAAAGATGCATTTTGTCCAACCATCATGCTTTTATTAACTCCAAGTCACCTGGCACAGCTTGATCAGCCTTACGACATGAACGAGTCTGCAAGCATGTAGTTAGAAATAGACACGTGAAACCCCACACTGCACTTATTGATGTTGTCATAAAACACCTATCGAACTGTCCCTAGAGCCCCTCCTCCCTGATGGCAGCAGCTCGCTAGTGATCCTTTCTTGTTGATGAGCATGGACCTAAGTGACTTGGCTGACGTGAGGAGGTAATTGGTGCCAAAAATATTTTTGTCCAAAAAAGCATACCCAACTTGTCTTGCATTTCAAAATTTAAGACTAAATAGCCAATACCCGTGACAGGTAGCAAACAACACACAACTCGTATGTAAGCTGCCTCTCCTCCTCTGGTACCACATTCTTTCCTGAATCGCCTTCCCTTCCTACTCGTCAAGGAGAGATCAAAAGCAAGAGGACAATTTCAAAGAAGGTTCAGCAGCGATTGGTCAACCTGTGCCGTGGGAGGGGGCATGCTCCACCTTGGCACACACTTCAACTACCTTCTAGCACACTATATTATTCACCCTTAGGACGATTGTCTTGACACTATTTTCATGGTGTGTGAAAGGGCTTCCAACAAGTTCATTGAAACTAATCCGCTTCTTGTTGGTGTCACTTTTAGATGCGCCCTTCATTGGAGTAGGAAAAAATAAGAGTTTTCATTTTAAGTTTCTAGAATTGCATGCCTAAAACTCAAAACAAAAAGAGAAGTGCATGGCGAGAACAGTTAATAACATGCATGTGGAGCTATGGCAGACAAATGGGTCAAACACACTAATACTATGTAGCCAAAGTATACAGGTGTCTAAATGGGCACATGCTAGACTCCTCATTCAGATGGTTGTGGCTAGTCTAAGCATAAAGTAAAATCTTTTGGCTTTTGATACATGATAGGCTAAAAAAATGGCCATGCTAAGTAGATTCAGTATTATCCAAGATTCATCCATGTGTGAAATGTGCATTCTTGTGTGACATATGCATGAGCTTGGTGTGTCACTCGAAGGTGAAATCTTTTGAAGATAATTAATAATGATTGAAAGGTAACATTTTGAAGGACCGAGAAGGCGAACAGAGGGGGGTGAATGGGAGCCAATTAAAATTCTTCAAGAGAACTTGGCCTATATCTCAAAAACAACCCAAGCCAACCTCCAAACCGATCACCAAGACTACACACACCAACTCATGGTGTACTAGCCTAGGAGTGATCAACCAGAGCAAAGAAACATAGTTGAAACAAAATGGAACAAGAAGCGCTCAAAACAGGTCAGAACTAGATTCCCATCGGCAGTGCCAACAACAGCTATCGGCAGTGCCGGTCACTCCCATTGGCAGTGCTGATGCGGGGTTCTCAGAAGCTACATAAAGGGTCCACCGGCAGTGCTGGGGCGGGGTTCTGAAACCCACCAGCAGTGTCGATCCTGGACGTCGACAGTGTCGATCAACCCTAACTAAACAGGAAAAAGTTTCGAGATGAAGCAAAAACTTGGTCAAAACCTAATCAAACGAACTCCAAATGATGCTATTTTTGGACCAGTGAATCCAGAACACATCATGACACTAATCCTAGAAGAGCAACTCAATTGGCTCAAGGAATCATCACGAATTTCAGATCTTGTTCCAAGAACACCAAAAAGGGGAAACTTGAGAAATCCTTCAAATCGATGGTGCTAGAGCTCTTGATTTGGTCATGGACCTATGTAGGATTGATCTAGCTCATCATAGCATGAAGTTTCCCAAGAAATTTGCCCCAAAAACAAATCCAAAAAGGAGATTAAAAATTTCCATGAAAATAGCTCCAAAAATAGGGAAAAAGAGAAATTCAGGATTTACAGAGAGAGGAAGATCTTGAGCACGAAAATAAATCTCATGTCATGGAAACATGCTTACAAGATCCATAGATACAAGGCTAGGAAGCCACTTGAATAAAGTCCTAACACAAGGCTAATGGGAGAGAGAGAGAGAGAGCTCTTCCACTAGCCTTACCTCTCCTTATATAGGCCTAGGGTCTATTGTCCATATGACCACTCTACCCTTGACCTATATAACACACCCACCTACCACCGGGGGCATAACTGTCCATCTTTCGCCTCATCGCCCGAATGCCATCGGATGCTTCACGTCTTTGCTTCGTCTCGAAGGAAGCTCCATGATGGTGCCATGTGCACCACCAATCACCGCCACCGATTTTGAGGCCCAAACCGGGAACCCGCCTTGCACGCTCCTCAAAGTGCAACTTCTCGATATCGACGCGTGTCACCTTGTCCCGCGATCCTAACCACTGAAAAGTCTCTCCCAGTCCCTGTCCATCGGCCCCCCTTATCACTTGCACCGGCATCCCGTTCGCCTTGACTTGGTCAACATGCCGTCTTCATCACATTACGGTTTTGAGGCTCAACCGCGAAACCGTCCGTGCTTCTCGCCTCTCCATGTGTACGGTGTGGATCACCCTTGACTCCACCCGGAATCCTGATCATCTGGCCCCAAGTCCCCAAATTGTGCCCGATCCTCTCGCTGTTGACCGCCAAGTCGACTCTAGTGACCTGCATATCATGAGACAAGCAGACACATTTCCCAACTCCTGCAATATCACCAATACTTCCATCAACTCCGGCTACTCGAAACCATAATCATGCACACACACGTGCAATCCCTGGATTCCCGCATTTCAACTCAAACACCAAATCTGCTCAAGTCAATTACTCATCACATATATTGCAAACCATGGCACATATCCACATGGTATCTGACATTTAAATACTGGTAGATGCGAATCCTTGATATCTAGGAAATAGATTATGGAAACAAAATTCTAGCCGATATATAGGAGGTAGGGGGGCAAGGCATGGTGGTGGAGAGAAACCTATCCATGTGCATGAGACACACATACACACACACACATAGCTAAATGCGTAACTACCCACATATATGTGTTACAGGCATGAAGCATGCGACCAAAGGTGCGGCTTCAAGCATGACATTGATTATCGGAAGAAGTCATCCTAGACTTATCAGCTCAATGTCACCATTGCATGACTACAACTAACTTTGTCATCTGGTGTGAAAAAGGAGAGTATGCATATTATCCAAGCAATACATTATTAATTTTTCTATATACAAATTATAAACACATTCTGAATTCTAAGTACCATCAATGGCAATAGAATCAAATTAAAAGATGGTTTGGAAGATTTTTGTCCAACCATCATGCTTTTATTAGCTACCAATCGCCTGACATAGCTTGATCAGCCTTATGACACGAGTGGATCGACGAGCTTGTTATTCGAAGTAGACACATCAAACTCCACATTGCACTTGTCGGTGTTGTCATAGTATACCTATCCAACTATCACTAGAGCCCCTCCTCTCTGGGCAGCAGCTTGCGAGCGATCCTTTTCTTGTATATGAGCATGGACCTAAGTGACTTGGCTGTCATGAGGAGGTAATTGGTGCCCAAAATATTTTGGCCTGGAAAAGCAGACCCAACCTGTCTTGCATTTCAAAATTAAAACCCAAATAGCCGATACCTCTGGTACCACATTCTTTCCCGAATCCCCTTCCCTTCCCGCTAGTCAAGGAGAGATCGAGAGCAAGTGAAACATTTCAAAGAAGTTCCATCAAGGATTAGTCTACTTGTGCTATGGGAGGGGGCATGGTCAACCTTGGCTTACAGTTCAACCAGCTTCTAGCACACTAGATTATTCACCCTTAGGACAATTGCCTTGACACTATTTTTATGGTATGTGGAAGGGCTTCCAACAAGTTCATCGAAGCTAATTGGCTTCTTGTTTGTCTTGACACTACTTTCATATGTGTCCTTCATCTAAGTAGGAAAAAAGAAGTTTCTATTTTAAGTTTCTAGAATTGCATGTCTAGAACAAAAAATAAAAAGAGAAGCGCATGCCAAGAAAAGTTAATTACATGACTATGGAGCTATAGAAGACAAATGGGTCAAATGCACCAATACTCTGTAGTCAAAGTATACAAGCTTCTAAATGGACACATGCTGGATCACTTATCATTCAGATGGTTGTGGTCAGTCTAAGCATAAAGTATATTCTTTCGGCATCTGCTACATGATAGGTTCTACAAAATGGTCAAGTAAATGGAATAATATCCTAGAATCAGCCGTGTGTGAAATGTTCATTTTGTACAAGCATAAGTTCCACATGCAAAAGTGACACAAACACGTGTCTTATTACATAGATAGAGGAACGTGAGAAAACATTCATAGTAATCTGTTACCATAAGTGTGCTTTTATTGTAGTAGATGCAAATTCATGCATATTGGCATGTTGGGTCCGAGAGAACTTGAAAGGAGTATTATAGCATATTAGAGCCCATTGATAGTACCTAGAGTGTAGAAGCTCTCATAGGAAACAATGCCAGTGGGAGTATGAACTATGTCTACCTTCATGGCTTAGCCCAACTTTAGATCAATAGCATAGATGCCAATATCATAAGTAGTATCAATGAAAATCACACTATCGTCATCTGCAACAACCACCACCTTAGGTGAAGTTGAGTGGGCACAAGCAGGCAGGTAACTTGTAAGGTCGAGGAACACATTACACCATCCCAAAATTCAAACCCAAATAGCCGATACTCGAGGTAGGCTGAGAACAACACGCTACGTGTATGTAAGCTCCTCCTCCTCCTCTGTTACCGCATTTTTTTCCTGAATTCCTTTCTCTTCCCGCTGGCTAGGGAGAGAGCGAGAGCAAGTGACCCATTTGAATGCAGCTTTAATAGGGACTGGTGACGCTGTGCAAGGGAGGGGGCAGAGTCCACCTTGGCACACTTCCACCAGCTTCTAACACACCAGATTATTCACCCTTAGGATGTTTGTCTTGACACTATTCTCAAGGAATGGGAAGGGGCTTCAGACAAGTTCCTCGAAGCTAATTAGCTTCCTGCTATCACTTTCAGATCCATCTTTCATTTGAGTTAGAAAAAAGAATTTGCATTGTATCTTTCTAAAATTGCATGCCAAACACTTGAAAAAATAAAAGAAAAGAAATGTGCATGCCAAGAACATATATTTTGATGGTAGTGGAACCACGGCATACAAATGGGTCAAACACACCAATTCTCTACAGCCAAACTATACGGGCAGCTAGTTGGACGCCTTGTAGTTCATCCCTAATTTAGATGGTTAGTGTCAGTCTAAGCTTAAATTATTCTTTTTCCTTCTATTACATAATAGGCTGAACATAACGTCCATACTAAGTAGAAGGAATATTGTGCTAGATTAATACATGTGTGAAGTGTGCATTCTGCAGAAGCAGGCGATACTAAAACACATCAGATGCAACTTTGCTAGAAATTATTGGGAATTAATAGGCATACATATTCCAAGAAGATTGGACCCAATGCAAGTGATTGATTGGCTGAAAAATAGGTTGGATATTCCCCTTTTTCATGGATATTATACTCTTCATGTGTTACAGTATCTGGACCACAAGAAATGCATGGATTTTTAATGCCAAGAACCCCAGAATTGAAGAATGCAGAAGCAAGTTTTTCAAGGAGTTAGCCACGGCACCATGGTTAACCATAGGGATAATGGTAAACACAAATAGATGGTGCATGTACAGAGAGCCATGGGCCCATCATTATCTTTAAATCGCACTAGAAAGGTCGACCTGTTGAGCTATTAGTCAAGAGAGAGAGCGCATGCATAATGTCTTATGCACTCTAGTCATGTGCTTAGCCTATTACTTTGATTCTGTGCTTCTCATACAATTTACCAACAAAATGTGAAGTTGTGAATGATGGCAAACATTAGTGAGTCACACACACTACGGGAAACTCAGGATTTGCCGTGTGTCTGGCTCTTTGCCGTGTGCAATACTAAAGCTCACGGCAAAGAAAACACACACGGAAAATTCATGCTTTGTTGTGTGCTAATTTTTTGGCACACCGCAAAGAGGCTAGTTTGTCATGTGTTTTATGGTGGCACTCGGTAAATGGAGGTCTTTGCCATGTGTTTTGTTTTGGCACACGTAAAAGACCATTTGCCAATTATTTTAATCATTTATAAATTAAATAATATATTAAATTTTGAACTCAAACTTGTCATGTAACTGTTTAATGAGAATTTCAACCCATTTATATTTTTTTTCCTTTTTTCATGATTTTACAAAAAAATATGTGTTGAAAAGAAACTATATGGCTACTATGTTATGAAAACATATAGTCATAGTCTATGTGTAATGAACCTAAACAAAAGTAAGTTCTTTTTAAATTTTAACCAAAAATTATACTCACATGTGTATGATTTCTACATACACACAATTTGTACCGTAAAAATCATTGAAGGTTGTTAAAATAAAAATCAATCAAGAAAATATAAAAAGTGACATTATATTTTGCCGAGTATTTTTCTTGGGACACAACGAAAATTGTATTTGCCGAGTGCATTATATTTTGCACTTAGAAAACTTAGTCTTTGTCGTGTGCTCGCTATAAGGTAGACGAGAAAGTGGTAAAATTTAAAAAGAGTGAACACAGGATGTGGTCACAAATCAATATGTGGTGTAGTGGAAGGGGCTCTACGGCAAAGACAAGGTCCCAGGTTTGAATCTTGGAGAGCGCACTTTCCCGTGTAGCATGCGAAAAAATGTCGCGACTTGCACGTGCAAGTCTTTTCCGAATGTTCCTTGGCGCCAAAAAAATAGGATTCTATGGGCGGGCCGGGTTCCTTGGCGTGATTTTTCTTTTTTTGCTAGTTTTAAGGTTTTTCCATGATTTAGATTTTGCCGAGTGGTTTTTGACACACGGCAAAGCTAGCTTTATTGACAAATCTTTTGATGTATGAGAGATGCCGTGGGTATTACACGCTTTGCCGTGTGTCCTGAACACATGTCAAAGGTGCTGCTTCCTATAGTGACACATACACATACACACATATACACACACATGAAAAAGTAAGAGGTGAATTCTATCTTTCACCTTCATCCAACCTGCGACCATCGTCTGCACTACT
Organism: Eleusine coracana subsp. coracana; assembly: GCA_032690845.1. Classification (NCBI taxonomy): domain Eukaryota; kingdom Viridiplantae; phylum Streptophyta; class Magnoliopsida; order Poales; family Poaceae; genus Eleusine; species Eleusine coracana. Next base: position 7,859,945 of record CM064430.1, read on the forward strand.
AATCACCACCCCGACCTGCAATTCAAGCGGTGCGCCTGCGATACATTTGCGCTTATTATGACCCACGTTCGCAACCACACCCACGATCTCTAACGCCCCCAACTTTCCAACCTGTGATGCTTGTGACCCACACTGCAGTTAGTGTGATTCCTTCCTACACTTCTTCGTCTGGCAACTACATCGCCCGCAAACCAGACCTCTATCGCCATTGGAGCCAAGAAAATATATGAGCCATCGTTTGTCCCCACTTCCTCCTTGCGCAACTGCATCTCCCACTGCAGTGCAAACACTAAGGCACGTGCCTACAGTCACTGCCGCTGTTGTCAGCATCTCTATTGGGGCACGACGAGTATCCATGCTGCTTTCATGGTGCCCGATACACCATTGACATTGGGAAGGACCTGTGCCGGTGAGGATCCACACCATCGCCGGTGGGGGAATGGATCAATAGCTTGGGTACAATTGCTTTGCGGTGCGTTGCTGCCTGCGATCTGTGACAGTGCTGATACTAGTGCAACACAGGTCTGCTCGTCACCTTCACGCTTGTAATACATTGTAGGTATGAAATTGTTAGAAATCTCTAACAAATCCTCTCTACCCAAATCCCATTGGCATATTGCTTGATCCGTTGGTGCATGTGGACAGGAGGTGGACAGGGGGTAAGCTTTGGTAGAGGTTTCTGCTCTTCATCCATTAACAGCAAACTGACAGCGACCATCAGTCTTGCTAAAATTTTTTTGTGTCCTGGTTGGTGGATTGATCTTGGATTCAATTGCATCACCGGTAGCTGGTTGTTCGATAGATGTTTGGATGTTTTGTTTTGCACACTGTTCCAGATCATCTCTCATGTTCAATTGCATCACCGATTTGGTTGTTGGATGTTTAGATGATATATTGCATACTATTTTAGAGAGGATGTCAAAAGTAAGCATTAAATTTGATTATATCCTAAATGACTTGTAAATCTTACTTCACGTATTTATATAGGTATGCATTAGTTTTTTATGAATGCAAAGCACAAGAGATTTTCTGAAACATTTCTAGTTTGATGTATTTTGATGCAGTAATCTTTTCATACGGTAGGAGATTATGTTTTGAAATCAAAAAGTTTTGCCTTAATTTTCTTTTTTTAGTGCTTCCAGGAGATCTGTCGTGGCTCACAACTGTGAGCTTGGATTATTCAAGTTATTGGAATTTAGAAATCAAAAGTGTTTTCACTTTTCAGACAAGGAATCAGGGAAAACAATTTTACAGAGGTACAAGATGAAATATAAGCAAGTTCATATTGACTCCTTATGTGCATCTAATAAAATTTGCTAGTCCTAGATGATTGAGAATTTGACCATTTCTTTCTACCATTGACTTCAAAAGCTCAGTCCTTATTTGCTTCTACATCTTGTCTCATTTGGTTCACTGTCACCAGTAGCTTCATTGCAGGTTGTAGTTTGCTTGCGGGTAGTCAATTGACATACCTGCTTTTATTTTGAAAATATTAAATATTATATAAGACTTGTAAAACAGTATTCTAGGCACAGTTTCAAAATATTGACTGGATGATGTCTAAACTTTTGTTGCCTAGTCTGGATGATATTTACAAAGACCCTTACTGGTAATTATGAGTCTAGCAATTTTTATTCTTTAGACTGGGCTCTTATCAAGGTATGCAACCTTCTCATTGTGACCAAAAAATTGGCATCACTACATTTCATATCTCTGTTGATATTACACGCACAAAAGCTATTCTTTGAATCACCTTGCTTTGTGGTGCTTTGCTTTAGCCAATTGCAAATAACAACGAGTGACATTTTAGCTCATTAGAACTGCATTGGGCTGCAAATGTTATCCATAAACATAAATGAGCCATACCCTAATAAATAACCTCCTTCTCACCTGCCCCTAGTACCTATCATTTTTTCCTAACCGAGCCGCCTCCCCCTTTCTCTGAACTTTAGATCTCGTCTCCTTTACCTCTCTCTTTAGATCCCTTCCTTCATCTGAACCACCTACAATAGCGGGCGTGAGCTGCATAGATCCACGACCACACGGACCTGACAGGTCGGAGGCTCCTTCATGGTGGCACAATAGAGCACAAGCATATGTACTGATGAGCGAAATGTGTGTGTGTGTGCGCGCGTGCGTGTGTGTGTGTGTGTGTGCACGCGCACGCGCGTGCGCATCATTGAATCTTTGGCAACTAGGTGCCAAGGGTGCGCCAGCGGATCTGGAATGGGTGACTAGTATATTACTTTCCTTTTTTATTTTCTTGGATAGACGTGTAGTGGCTAAAGACACATGTTAACCTTTTATGACATTGTGGTCACTATTATTCATTATGCCGAGCACTATGGGATCTCTTTTTGTTGCAGCGCTTGGTGTCCTTGAGGTACCCTCCCTTTGGGATGGAGATTTCTCTATGTTCCTTAAGTTCAACAAGTAAGAGCTGCCATATAAATAGTCTAAAAAGACATATTAGGTAGGTGTCATTCTGTTGTGCCATAATACAGCACTATTTATATCTAAAACCCCAACCTTCTCGGTCCTGCCCTCCTAACCAACGCATATACTTTACATTCTCGATAAAACTAAGATTTACGTTTCTTCTAAATCTAAAACTATTTGAACATATGAACAACTTTAGATGCACAAGTTAATAACTTCCATACAAAAAAATCTATCAAATAATTTGTGAATATATCATAAATTATTCACCAAGTATATTATCAAACACTATAAAAAATGAGGATAGCATACATACCTCACCAAAGTACATGGTCTAGATCCAGGACACCTGTTTTGTTTGCCTATCATGGAGAGGAAGAAGGCAATTCAATAGGTGTGGTGCCACATGCCCATCTTAGTAAACAGCAGTGGATCTGAGGCCAAGAAAGACGTGAGGACACTCCTTCTATCACGGACTAGCAACCCAAACCCAAGAAGACGCAGCTGCTGCTATGCTGGTGGCTGCCGCCAAGAGCTTGTCACAGCCTCCTCCACTTCTTGCCACTGCCCTCACCACTGACAGCTTGCCCGGTGATCCTTCTCTGCTATTCCAGATCTGACCATGTAGTACCTTCGAATCTCGCCATTCTCATCCTCTCATGCCTTAAATCTAGCACCCAGATCTTTCCAGAATGGGGGTGAGGGAGAGGAAGAAGTGTGAAGGGATACTAGAAGGGGAGGGGATAAGATAGATTGGGGAGCCATAGAGGGGGAGGGGGGTACCTTTGCAGTCGACGGAGAGTGGGAAGAGAGATTGAGGTGCCACAGACTGGAGATGCGAGGGGCGGCAGGGAGGGGTGAAATGACCAGACTGGTCCATTAACGTCGTCTCAAGTCAGATTATTTTTAGTATTGTCTAACTAAGACAATTTTGTAAACTAACTTGTAAAAATAATTATAATATATATACTCTAATATATTTTCTAAATTAAATACACTACATATTTGTTATTCTATATGAATTTCAAAACTCCCAAGAATGATTAGATATATTCTACCGTTTATATGAATTTCTATGTGCTCATCAAATATAAGTATAAATCAAACTACACGTATCATGAATCAGATTCGCAAAATTACATATTTGTGCTTATTAGCTAAATTGTTGATCAAGCACGAGAAAAAGATACAAATTCATTTTTTTTATGAATAATTCAACTTTCCATCTAAATACGACCATAAAATATATATTATATTATCTGAATGTGGTCAGGAAAAGCTGAAATTGGTATGATATCCCATAAGCTTGCCATAAAAGTTAACAGTGTCACACTATTCTAATAAAGTGGTACTATATAATGTTCACAAATGGAAACATCTCTCAAATAGTTTCATATAAATAAAATCAAATATCGAAGTTTGTATATTGTGGTCGTGATCTAATACCTCAATTTGTACCGTAAGTGCACAGGTCAAGTGTAGCTTTTACCTATAAGTATTTCAAGGTTGAATATCGAATCCACAGTGTCACATCAGAAATTTTGACCCGATGACCAAAAATGATTTAGAAGAAAAACAGTAGGTTCAAAAAACCCAGACTTTGAAAACCTTACCTATATTAGACCACACTATGTATGGAAGTATACAAAAATTGACTAAAATTACCAAAACAGGTTCATCCATGCATGATTTATCAATACAAAGAGCAACAAACTAAAAAAAGTAACAGTCTTGTGAGAATTTTCTGTCAGAAATGGTCTCGCGACACACACACATAGAGACACACACATTTTGGTCATCCTAAGTAACGAGGCTCTCACATCATATCCAAACTGGTCTTAGGAAGTTTTTACAATAGTCCCAAATAAAAGTGGACCACCATTTGAGTAGATCTGGATGAACCTAGGGCGTAATAGTTTGTCCATTATTATCTTATATTTAATTTGGAAATAAAATTATATATATATTATGAACTGTTTCTTTACTTGTTTGTAGAAAAGATTTTTTTTTACGTTTCAATCTGGTACTGCACATGTACTTGTAAAGGGTACACTATCCTTGAAAATAAGGCAATAAACAAACATGACAGTCTATATAAAAAAAGACGTTAAATGGTGTAACATTGTTAGCGGTGCAGTGTGATTCATGGTAAGGTTCAGCAGGAAAGAAAAAACTATTACCCATGCGTGGATTTGTTTTCTCCTAGGAGAACCGGATTTTATGGCTGGAAAAGAGGACCGGATTTTATTTTATACATGGTATATGTTTGAAAAGGTATTTATTCCAAAATAGTTATATGACAGGTACATGCGTCAATGCGTGTATGGTTCAGAATTAGACGACGCCAAAAATTGAAACGTACGTGTCATATACTGTCCGTATCATAAATAAGTATGTTAGTCTAAATATGCTGGATCACTGGAAATTATTTGGAAAAGTATTGATTAACAGATATGGTGAATCATTGGAAATTAAATGCACAATATGTACTGTCCCAAAATAAAAACACGTGACTTGGATGATGCATACTTCGATATACATTGTCAGTTACCATACAATAAAGAGATGTATATGCACAATCAATCCGATCACCCATTGATACATGCATGCGAGCCGTAAACCATGCATGGTTGCATGCGTTGCCAAGGGATAAGAGTGGGAGATATTCGAATTAATATATTTTTATTATTTTTTCATTTAAAATTATATAGTTTAGATTAATTTCTTATGTTTCATACTCGGATGCAAGAGGAAAAAGTTGGAGTACCGTAAAAGAGCCCGCCCGAGCTGCGGTTTAGATGTTATGCGTGGTGGCCCTATAGGGTCTAGAAGTGGTAGCTCCACTGCTCCAGGACAAGCTCTTCGATGGTCTCAGCTTGGGATAGCGTGTCGAGGCATCTAGAGGCAATACACCATATCAGCTGGACGGTGAACTAATGGATGGAGTGATGACATGCCTCGAGCATGGAATTGATTGTGCTAGAACACCACTTTGACTGGTTGAGGTCGGCGGACATATCTACTGTTATGCGAGAGACGAAACCGATACCATAGATTGTTAGATTACATATTTATACTTTGAGTTTGTAGTCTGGATGGAACACACACATCAACATCGTCGACACACTCCAGCCATCCAGTAGGCCTTAGTTACAGTCCCCAGAGTCGATGCAACCAAATATGTTGTATGGAACAACTCTTTGTCTTCCCAGTCATCAATGCTACTGACACAGTGAACTTCCTGTATGTCATAGAAAAATGAGTAAATATCATCAATAGCCATTGCACGCAACTATAAAATATGCTAACAACTTTAGACTTCCTTTAGAACAAAGGATTCTTATAGAATGTAGGAATAGAAAAATGAGTAAATGTCATCAATAGCCATTGTACTTGTTGGGTTGGTTTATTTTAGCCATTGTACTAATCAAATTATAAATTACAGTCACTAAACTAGGTCACACGCATCGATGCAGTCATTACCTTCATAACACTAAGGGGCTGTTTGGCCGGGCTCCGGCTTCTCGGCTCCGCCTGCAGCTTCACCAAAATAAATGCCAAACGCACTGCTTTTGTTGGGGCTTCTCCGGAAATGACGGGTGGAGCCCAGGTAAAAAATGCACTGAAGCCGGGAGCACCTCCAGGGTAGCTTCACCTGCTCCTCCTTGCTAGTCCCACCACAAATCTAGATGCCCTTTTATCAAATTTATGTGATTGTCAATGAACCACTTTTCCTTCTCTTCTTTGATGCTTCCACTCCTACTAATACTTTATTAATTTATGTGCTATTGTTTAATGTTGTCAAATGATCCAAATTATTTTTGTAACTAATATTGTATTTACTGATTAATGTTGTCAAATGATCCAAACTATTTTTGTAACTAATACTTTATTAATTTATATGCTACTAATTAGTGTCAAAGTCTATTTTTTATTATAAAATAAGAAATGCATGTATACATTATATCCATATGTCTATGGGCAGTATAGACATTTGTCTCTTTCTTCCATGAAACTACTAGAGAAGGTAAAAAACGCTATTTGAGAAACTATTAAATAAGCTATTTTGCTAAACAATTTTAGACACAACCATAGCCACTAGAAAAGCTGGTTTTTTAGAGAAGCCACAGCCACAGCCGAAGTCGACAACAGCCGGAGCCCTACCAAACAGGGCCTAAGTACTTTGGTGATGTTGGCATAGATATATTCATGACTCGCCATCTACGTGGAAACCCACGCATCTAACCAGTACTTGATCTTTTCCTTTCTTTGTATTTACACCCCTCTTTACTATTTGTCCCCGTTGTCAGCAATGAATTGCAATAAATTTGTAGTGACAAAGTCTGTTTTTAACCTGCACAAATGTTATGACACAGTATAATTCACATCAAGAAAAAGATTTAATCAGAGAAATCTAGAGCATAAAATAATATTGTGTTGTGAATTGTAGGTTCAGAAAGAAAAAAATACCAGGATGAGCTGTGCAAGTGATAGATTAATGCGGAGTTAAAATTCTGCCATGTTGTAAACTGGAGCAAGTTCTTCACATCGGCAAACTGGAGCCACTGTGGTTGATGTCTATGGTTGTTGCCTGATGCAAAGCACACCGACGCGATCTAGCTGCTAGTTGATAGAAGTCGCTTTGCCATTGCTGGTAGCAAATTGCAAATGGAAGCCATTGTACCCTCTCCAAAAGGAATAAATAATATAGATTGAAATTCCTGCATGTATTAGAAAATAAAGAGGGCTGTAAATAATGCAAAGGAACAAAAAGATCAGGAACCGGTTAGATGACTGAGTATCCACCTGGATGGTGAGTCATGAATATATGTATGCCTTGTCACTAAAGTACGTAGGGTTATGATGGTAATTACTGTATCGATGCAGATGAACTAAATTAGTGGTCGTAATTTTCGAATCGGCAAGTATAATGGCCAAATCCAAACAACCAAATAAGTACAATGGCTATTGATGCATTTTACTCTAGAAAAAATATAGGATTTGAGGTGCATAAAATTTGCAATCCTATAGAAATTTAGAATGCAGGAAACTTTCCTATCGAGTGTTTGCATACAACATAGGAAAATACAGGAATTCAAGGAGAGAAAATAACACAAAGGAAACTTTCCAAGAGGTTGAACCTCTTGCTATAGAATTCCTCCAAAATTACTATGGACGAAAGCATTCCATAGGAACTTCATAGGATTTGCATGCCTCTCGATGGGAAGCTTCATAGAGGCACGGGCGATGCCGGCGCAGGGTTCAATCTCGGCGAGACGGCAGGAGGAAGGCTGTCGACAATGAGCTCACATGTGAAGCACGGTGGCGGGAAGAAAACTTAGAACAATGGCCTTCTCGTTGCCAAATCCAGAGGTAAAAGAGGGTTAGGGAGCTGTGCTTGGAGGACAACCTTGCATGCAAGCAAGAAGAGGTCGCCAGGCATACCAGAGATTGTGGATTTTGGGTAGACCCTGACATGCACATCAAGCAGGGGCTCGCCGACAGTTTCCCAAATTCAGGCGTATGCACACTCGGGGGCTCGAGACCGGGTACTGGGGAGAGGTAAGGGTGCTCCCAACGCCAGCTTTGGGGGCCTGTGCGCGAGCTTGGAGGCGACGGTCATGTGTGAGGGTGAAGCAGAGCAGTGGAGGAACTAGCGAGCCCTGCTTAGCCGTGAGAGAGAAGACAGAGCGAGGGGGGAGAGGAGCACAATGGATAAGGGAAACCAGGGGCGTGGCATCGTGGTTTTGGAGGCGGGTTTCCAACCAGGAGGGGAGCAGCAGCACGAGATTGGTCGAACATCACGGCGCTGCCCATGGCGGCCAACCAGGGAAGGAGAAAACTGCCTGAACGGCTGATAGGTAGGGCCTGCAAGACTTTTCTTTTTTCTTCAATTGTCCAAAAGTGAGATCTTTGTTTATTAGCATTGGCATTAATCTAGAGCTGAGTTTACCAAAACAAAAATATGGGTGTAATTGTCACGATGTGATCTCAATTTAGAAAATGAGTTTTCTGGTCTGAATTAGATTTTTAAGAGGAAATTTTCAAAGTGTGCTAGTTTTTGCACTTCGGTGCATTTATTTGGGACACTAGATCATGGGATAAAAATATGAGAATTGGCTCAGAATTCTATTTAACCATCAGCTATAACATATATTTTTGGTGGGTATGAGTTATGTTGAAAATTTTGAACTTGTAGTTCACGTGACATTCAAATTTGCTTGAATTCATTTCAAAATTGATCAAATTCAGTTCAAACTTTTGTTCTAAGTTCTCATGCCAGTGTGGAAGGGTTCTAAGGTGTGGTTTTTGAAACTCCATGACACCAGGGGTGTCACAGGAAACGTCTACTTGTGATATACGAAAATGTTTGAGAGACACAAAAATGTTCTTCCTCCTTTCATCTTCTTGCGGATCTGTGCTATGATGCAAAGTTGCTGAATCTAGTTGACCCTTTTTCTTTGGCATGCATCAAGAAAGAGGGCGAGTGGTATCTCGAGCCCTTGCAATTGTGAAGCCCACACCGAAGACAGCAGTAAGGGTCTTCCCTCAATTTGGGTCAGACCTTGATGCTGTAACTCAGGTATTACTGCTTGGCTCATATTATTAAACTAGGCCCGGTAGCGAGGATTGCAGATGTAATGGCAGCTTGATTGGTTGCCTGTATCTATTCAGGGATGTCTAGTTGAGATAGGGGTATCTACTTCCACACATCAATGTTATTGATGTTGTCGAATTTGTATTCTAGAGAGGACACAAGAGACACATATTTGAGTCCAATGCATCTGCCTAGCCTTAGACACATTCGATGTGATGCACACGAAAGAGAGGCTTTCTTGTCTTCCCCAGCTTTGTCAGCGCTACACCACATTGTGCAGATGAAGTCGTATTTGTGGCCAGTGTCTTCTTGCAATCAAGGTTGAATGGCGTCATTGACCCTTCTTAGAGGTACAAATACTTGATAACATTTCAAATTGAAACAAATATAGTATAATAGCATGATTTGGCAAGATTTCAACAATGAAATGTTACAATGCAAGGACCGATTATAGGATGAGTGACTGATGGAAAGATGGGACTTGATCTGAGGGCAGATATCTAGGGTGATATATTATTTGGTAGTAAAATAAAGATTGAAAGAAACTGAATCTTTATGGTATGCCATTCCATCTTCTCATATTTGTTGCTAGCTTCTTTGTGTTGTGGACTTATGGACCGCAAAAGGGAGTAAAAGCCATGTCCTAGATATATTGCCAGAGGGTATCAAGCGACATTGGTATTTCCCGTGGATGCCATGGAAGAACCCAACCAGAATGCTATCATTCATTTGGTAGATGGTCCTAGCATGGCATGGCATGAATCCCTCTGTGCATCGATGTGCTATCACTAGTATTCCTGCTGGTATTGTTACAACTTTCAAAATGTCCGGTCTGCATCTATTTATTCCAATGTCAACAACTCATGAAACCTTTTGTTTCAGAAATTACATAGACGTGAAATGTACCAAACTTAACAATTAGTTTACTATTCACTTGTGTTAGCATATTATGTAATTGCATGACTGACACGCACAAGGTAGGTGTCTCACCTGATGGTAAAAATTGTTGAGGCTAATTAATAATGATTGAAAGGTATATTTAAATACTGGTAGATGCAAATCTCTCATATCTAGGACAATTGATTATAGAAACAAAAATCTGGCTGATATAAAGGAGGTAGGGACGCTAGGCATCGTGATGGAGAGAAACCAAGCCTTACGTGTGACATGCACATAGTTAAATATGTGACACCCCACGTATATGTGATATAGGCACAAACTTGACATGAGTTGTTCCAAGAAGTCACATCAACACTCTCACCTCAATATCACCATCACATGACTACGACTAATATTGTCATCTGATCAAAGAAAGGCGAATATGCATAGCATCCAATACATTATTATAGTTTTTTTGTATGCAGTTTATAACCACTCTATAAATACGAAGTACCATCAATACCAAGAGAAAAAAATTAAAGATGGTCCAAAAGCAACATTTCCAACCCTCGTGCTTTTATTAACTACCAATCGCTTGGCACATCAGCTTGATCAGCCTTACTGCATGAATGGGCCAGTGACCTTGTAGATAGAAGTAGGCACATCAAACTCCACATAGCACTTGTCGGTGTTCTGTAGAACACTATCCGACTGTCACTAGGACCCCTCCTCAATGGGGGCAACAGCTCGCCAACCATCCTTTTCTTGTAGATGAGCATGGACAGTCCAAAAATCATGTAAAACAACCCCTTATGGCTCGGTCCGGAATGAGATGATGGTGTCATGTAAGGGACAATTTTTTTTCTCTATATAACACAAATATATCCTGCTCTCCTGCGTATTCAAGAAAAACAGATAAGCATGGGCCTATGTGATGTGGCTGTCCTGACGAGGTAATTGGTTTGCAAAAAAAGTTGCTCGGAAAAGTAGATCCAACATGGCCTGTACTTCAATATTCAAACCCCAACAGTTGATGCACGAGGCATGTAACGAACAACACACAACATATATTTAAGCTTCTCATCTTCTGGTACCACACTATTTTCTGAATCCTCTTCCTACGGGTCAAAGAGAGAGCGAGAGCAAGCGGACCATTTTGAAGCAGTTTTAGTAGGGACTGATCAAGCTGTGCTGAGGAGGGGGGCACGCTCCACCTCGGCACACTTCAACCAGCTTCTAGCACACTAGAGTATTCACCCTAAGGATGATTATCTTAACACTATTCTCAAGGTATGCAAAATGGCATCCAACAAGTTCCTCAAAGTTAGTCAGCTTCTTGTTGTTGTCACTTTCAAATCCGTCCTTCTTCTGAGTAGGAAAAGGAGAATTTTTACTATAAGTTCCTCGAATTACAAGCCTAAAACTAAAAAAAACAAAAGAAAAGTGCATGCCAAGAATAGTTGAGTATATGTCTATGGAGCTATGGCAGATAAATGGTGGAAAAACAACAATACTCTGTAGCCAAAGTATACAAGCATCTAATTGGACACTTGCTAGTTCACCCCTCATTCAAATGGTTCTGGCTAGTCTAAGCACAAAGTACATTCTTTTGGCTTCTGTTACATAATAGACTAAACAAAACTGCTATGCTAAGTTGATGAAATATTATACTGGATTCACCCTTGTGTGAAATGTGCATTATGAAAAACCATAGTGACACATACAAAAGTGGCACAAACATGTGCCTTTGTTACATAGACAGTGGAAAGTTATAAAAATCTATTATAAGTCAGCTTTTATTGTAGTAGGAACATATTCAGGCATGTTGGCATGTTAGGTGGTATGTAGGAATTTCAAAGGAGTATGTTAACATATTAGAGCCCATTGACAGTACCTGGAGTGTAGAAGCTCTCGTAGGGAACAATGCCAATGGTAGTATGAACTACGCCTACCTTCATGGCTTGGCCCAAATTTAGATCAATAGCAAAGATGCCAATATCATGAGTAGTATCAATGAAAATCACACCATCATCATGATCATCATCATCATCATCGGCAACAATGACCACCTTAAGTAAAGTTCAAAGGGCACAAGCAGGGAGCTAGCTTGTTAGGCCGAGAAGCACATTCCACCATCGCAACAATCTATCCCAATTTCATTCCTTACATACTGTTACCAGGAAGTTGAGACTAAAATAATATTAAATTGAGAAAAAATTGACATATTTTCCTATACCACATTCTCTTTTCCCAATACTCATTTCATACCTATGGCGTGCAAACAGAGCTATCATCTACAAGGGGTGGGTGGAAAGAGGAGGTGAGCTAGAACCGGGTGCTTAATCTTTGACGGCATATAGCACAAATAGATTGACATTCAGGAAGTTGCGAGAAGGATCCAAAATAAAGGAGCACTTGTTGCTGTTGTATAACATAGTTTGAGAATCGCCAGGTCCCCATCTCTAGGAGGAAGTTTGTGAAAACCATCTTTTGGCGGACAAGATTATTCATTCTTAGGTTGATTGTATCAATTCAATCCATAATGCTTACGACAGGGCCTTCCCCAACCAATTCTTAGAATCATATTGCCATACACTTGATATTACAATACCGTTTTCCTAAATTTCTCAAACTCTCCTTATATGTGTATGAAACATACCAAAGTGCTACCAACATATGATTCCATAACATATTTGGAGGCAAGTTAGAAAAGGTCTATAGTAAAGTACTACTATAGGTTTCCATAAAAGAAGTGTTACGATAAGTTTTACAACTCATGACTCCTTTTGTTTCATGAATTGTATATTTGTGGAATGTGCCAAACTATATAGTTACTTTACTATTCACTTCGGTTAGCATATTATGTTCTTGTGAGACTCACGCACGAGCTTGGTGTCTCACTCGAAGGTGAAATTTGTTGAAGCTAATTAATAATGATTGAAAGGTAACATTTAAATATTGGTAGATGGTAATCCTTGATATCTAGGACAGCATATTATGGAAACAAAATTCTGGCCAATATATAGGAGGTAGGGGTGCTTGGGATGGTGATGTAGAGAAACCAAAACTTGTGCATGACACGCACATAGGTGATAATCCATGTATATGTCTTAAAGGCATGAAGCACGCAACCACCATTGCGGCTTCAACCTGGACATCGGTTGTTGCAAGAAGTCACATCGACATTCTCATCTCAATGTCACCAACGCCTGACTATAACTAACTTTTGTCATTTGGTAAGAAATAAGGGTGAATATGCATTATCCAAGCAATACATTATTATTATTCTTTTTGTATGTGGATTATAAACGCACTACAAATTTGAAGCACCATCAATAAAAATATAAGCAAACTAAAAGATGCATTTTGTCCAACCATCATGCTTATTAACTCCAAGTCACATGGCACAGCTTGATCAGCCTTACTACATGAATGAGTCTGCGAGAATGTAGTTAGAAGTAGACACATGAAACTCCACACTGCACTTATTGGTGTTGTCATAAAACACCTATTGAACTGTCCCTAGAGCCCCTCATCCCTGATGGCATGGACCAAAGTGACTTGGCTCACGTGAGGAGGTAATTGGTGCCAAAAATATTTTTGTCCAAAAAAGCAGACCCAACTTGTCTTGCATTTCAAAATTTAAGCCTAAATAGCCAATACCCGTGGCAGGTAGCAAACAACACACAACTCGTATGTAAGCTCCCCCTCCTCCTCTGGTACCACATTCTTTCCTGAATCACCTTCCACTCCTACCTGTCAAGGAGAGATCAAAAGCAAGAGGACAATTTCAAAGAAGGTTCAGCAGCGATTGGTCAACCTGTGTCATGGGAGGGGGCATGCTCCACCTTGGCACACACTTCAACTAGCTTCTAGCATACTAGATTATTCACCCTTAGGACGATTGTCTTGACACTATTTTCATGGTGTGTGAAAGGGCTTCCAACAAGTTTATCGAAACTAATCCGCTTCTTGTTTGTATCACTTTCAGATGCGCCCTTCATTGGAGTAGGAAAAAAAGAGTTTTCATTTTATGTTTCTAGAATTGCATGCCTAAAACTCAAAAAAAAAAAAGAGAAGTGCATGGCAAGAACAGTTAATAACATGCATGTGGAGCTATGGCAAACAAATGGGCCAAACACACCAATACTCTGTAGCCAAACTATACAGGCATCTAAATGGACACATGCTAGATCACTCCTCATTCAAATGATTGTGGCTAGTCTAAGCATAAAGTAAAATCTTTTGGCTTTTGTTACATGATAGGCTAAAAAATGGCCATGCTAAGTAGATTCAGTATTATCCAAGATTCATCCATGTGTGAAATATGCATTCTGCACAACCATAAGTTACACATATAAAAGTGACACAAACATGTGCCTTTGTTACATAGATAAAGGAAAGTTAGAAAACATCTATAGTAATATGTTACTATAAATGGACTTTTATTGTAGTAGATACAAATCAGGCATACTGGCATGTCATGTTCTTTGAGAGATATTGAAAGGAGTATGTTATCATATTAAAGCCTTTGACAGTATCTAGAGTGTAGAAGCTCTTGAAGGGAACAATGCCCGTGGGAGTATGAACTATGCCTAAGTTTGTGCCTTGTCCCTTCTTTAGATTGATAGCAAAGATGCCAATATCATAACTAGTATCAATGGAAGTCACACCATCATCATCGGCAACAATGACCACCTGGGTGAAGTTGAGAGGGCACAAGAAGGGAGCTACCTTGTTAGGTCATGGAGCACATTACACCATCCCAACTATCGGATACTAATTTCTTTCCTTACATACGGTTATCATGAAGTTGAGTCTAAGATAAAAATAAAATTGAGAAATATGACATATTTTCTAAATGGGCAAGTTTTTTGCCAATGCTCATTTCATACTATGGTGCAAACACAACTATCGTCTACATAGGGTTGGTGGAACCAGGAGGCGAGCTAGAAGAGGATGCTTAATCCTTGATGGTAGATAATAGGAATGGATTGTCATTCTTGAAGTTGAAGGCAAATGGATCCAAAATAAAGGAGCACTTGTTCCTGTTGTATACCATAGTTTAAGCATCGCTAGATCCACATCTCTCTGGTGAAGATGTTGTTTGGTATATTCTCGTTGCAGGTGACCATTGACCAAGTGACTTGGAAATCTCTAGGAGGAAGTTTTTGAAGACGAGGTTTTGATGGACTAGATTATTCACTCTTAGGATGGGCCATCCCCAACCAATTCCTTGAAGATTCCTGCCATACACTTGATATTACAATTTCGTTTTCCTAAAAATTCTCAACTCTCCTTATATGTTTATGACACATACCAGAGTGCTACAAACATATGACTCTATAACATATATGGAAGCAAGTTAGAAAAGGTCTAGAGTAAAGTATCACTATAGGTTTCCCTAAAATAAGTGTTACCGTAAATATTACAACTCATGAAACCTTTTGTTTCAGGAATTGGATATTTGTGGAATGTACCATGCTATATAGTTACTTTACAATTCAATTTTGTTAGCATATTATGTTCTTGTGTGACATATGCACAAGCTTGGTGTGTCACCCAAAGGTGAAATCTTTTGAAGCTAATTAATAATGATTGAAAGGTAACATTTACATACTGGTAGATGCTAATCCTTGATATCTAGGAAATAGATTATGGAAACAAAATTCTAGCTGATATATAAGAGGTAGGGGGGCAAGGCATGGTGGTGGAGAGAAACCTATCCTTGTGCATGACACACACACACACACACACACACACACACAGCTAAATGTGTAACTACCCACATATATGTGTTACAGGCATGAAGCATGCGGCCAAAGGTGCGGCTTCAAGCATGACATTGATTATTGGAAGAAGTCACCCCGGACTTATCAGCTCAATGTCACCATTGCACGACTACAACTAACTTTGTCATCTGGTGAGAAAAAGGAGAATATGCATATTATCCAGGCAATATATTATTACAATTTTTTTATATACAAATTATAAACACATTATGAATTCGAAGTACCATCAATGGCAATAGAATCAAATTAAAAAATGGTTTATAAGTTTTTTGTCCAACCATCATGCTTTTATTAGCTACCAATTGCCTGACATAGCTTGATCAGCCTTATGACACGAGTAGGTGTTTCATAGTATAGCTATCCAACTGTCACTAGAGCCCCTCCTCTCTGGGGCAATAGCTTGCGAGCGATCCTTTTCTTGTATATGAGCATGGACCTAAGTGACTTGGCTGCCGCGAGGAGGTAATTGGTGCCCAAAATATTTTGGCCTGGAAAAGCAGATCCAACCTGTCTTGCATTTCAAAATTAAAACCCAAATAGCCGATACCTCTGGTACCACATTCTTTCCCGGATCCGCTTCCCTTACCGCTAGTCAAGGAGAGATCGAGAGGAAGTGGAACATTTCAAAGAAGTTCCATCAAGGATTAGTCTACTTGTGCTATGGGAGGGGGCATGGTCAACCTTGGCTTACAGTTCAACCAGCTTCTAGCACACTAGATTATTCACCCTTAGGACAATTGCCTTGACACTATTTTTATGGTATGTGGAAGGGCTTCCAACAAGTTCATCGAAGCTAATCGGCTTCTTGTTTGTCTTGACACTACTTTCAGATGTGTCCTTCATCTAAGTAGGAAAAAAGAAGTTTTCATTTTAAGTTTCTAGAATTGCATGTCTAAAACAATAAATAAAAAGAGAAGCGCATGCCAAGAACAGTTAATTACATGACTGTGGAGCTATAGAAGACAAATGGGTCAAACGCACCAATACTCTGCAGTCAAAGTATACAAGCTTCTGAATGGACACATGCTAGATCACTTATCATTCAGATGGTTGTGGTCAGTCTAAGCATAAAGTATATTCTTTTGGCATCTGTTACATGATAGGTTGTACAAAATGGTCAAGTTAAGTAAATGGAATATTATCCTAGATTCAGCCATGTGTGAAATATGCATTCTGCACAACCATAAGTTCCACATGCAAAAGTGACACAAACATGTGTCTTTATTACATAGATAGAGGAAACTGAGAAAACATTCATAGTAATCTGTTACTATAAGTGCGCTTTTATTGTAGTAGATGCAGATTCATGCATATTGGCATGTCAGGTCCGAGAGAACTTGAAAGGAGTATTATAGCATATTAGAGTCCATTGACAGTACCTAGAGTGTAGAAGCTCTCATAGGGAACAATGCCAGTGAGAGTATGAACTATGTCTATCTTCATGGCTTAGCCCAACTTGAGATCAATAGTACAGATGCCAATATCATGAGTAGTATCATTGAAAATCACACTATCATCATCTGCAACAACCACCACCTTAGGTGAAGTTAAGTGGGCACAAGCAGGGAGGTAACTTGTTAGGTCGAGGAACACATTACACCATCCCAAAATTCAAACCCAAACAGCTGATACTCGAGGTAGGCTGAGAACAACATGCTACGCGTATGTTACCGCATTTTTTCCAGAATTCCTTTCTCTTTCCGCTGGCTAGGGAGAGAGCGAGAGCAAGTGACCCATTTCAATGCAGCTTTAACAGGGACTGGTGAAGTTGTGCAAGGGAGGGGGCACAGTCCACCTTGGCACACTTTGACCAGCTTCTAACACACCAGATTATCCACCCTTAAGATGTTTGTCTTGACACTATTCTCAAGGAATGGGAAGGGGCTTCATACAAGTTCCTCGAAGCTAATCAGCTTCCTACTGTCACTTTCAGATCCATCTTTCATTTGAGATGGAAAAAAGAATTTGCATTGTATCTTTCTAAAATTCCATGCCAAACACTTGAAAAATAAAAGAAAAGAAATGTGCATGCCAAGAACATATATTTTGATGGTAGTGGAACCACGGCATACAAATGGGTCAAACACATCAATTCTCTACAGCCAAACTATACGGGCAGCTAGTTGGATGCTGGGCAGTTCACCCCTAATTTAGATGGTTAGTTCCAGTCTAAGCATAAAGTATTCTTTTGCCTTCTATTACATAATAGGCTGAACATAACGTCCATGCTAAGTAGAAGGAATAATGTGCTAGATTAATACATGTGTGAAGTGTGCATTTTGCAGAAGCAGGTGACACTAAAACACATCAGATGCAACTTTGTTACAAATTATTGGGAATTAATAGGCATACATATTCCAAGAAGATTGGACCCAATGCAAGTGATTGATTGGCTGAAAAATAGGTTGGATATTCCCCTTTTTCATGGATATTATACTCTTCATGTGTTACAGTATCTGGACTACAAGAAATGCATGCATTTTTCATGCCAAGGACCCCAGAATTGAAGAATGCAGAAGCAAGTTCTTCAAGGAATTAGCCACGGCCCCATGGTTAACAGTAGGGATAATGGTACACAAAGACATGGTGCATGTACAGAGAGCCATGGGCCCATCATTATCTTTAAATCGCACTAGAAAGGTCGACTTGTTGAGCTTTTAGTCAAGAGAGAGAGAGCGCATGCACAATGTCTTATGCACTCTAGTCATGTGCTTAGCCTATTACTTTGATTATGTGCTCCTCATACAAGCTACCAATGAAATGTAAAGTTATGAATGATGGCAAACATTAGTGAGTCACACACACTAGGGGAAACTCAGCTTTTGCCGTGTGTCTGGCTCTTTGCCGTGTGCAATATTAAAGCTCACGGCAAAGAAAACGCACACGGCAAATTCATGCTTTGTTGTGTGCTATTTTTTGGCACACGACAAAGAGGCTAGTTTGTCGTGTGTTTTATGGTGGCACTTGGCAAATAGAGGTCTTTGCTGTGTGTTTTGTTTTGGCACATGGTAAAGACCATTTTTTAATTATTTTAATCATTTATAAATTAAATAATATGTTGAATTTTGTACTCAAACTTGTCATGTAACTTTTTAATGACAATTTCAACCTATTTATATTTTTGTTTCCATTTTTTCCTTTTTTAAAAAAAAATATGTGTTGAAAAGAGACTATATGGCTACTATGTTATGGAAACATATAGTCATAGTCTATGTGTAATTAACCTAAACAAAAGTAAGATCTTTTCAAATTTTAACCAAAAATTATACTCTCATGTGTATGATTTCTACATACACACCAATTTTCACTGCAAAAATCATTTAAGGTTGTTAAAATAAAAATCAATCAAGAAAATATAAAAAGTGACATTATATTTTGCCAAGTATTTTGTTCTTGGGACATGACAAAAATTATATTTGCCGAGTGTATTATATTTTGCACTCAACAAACATGGTCTTTATTGTGTGCTTGATATAAGGCACATGATAAAGATGTAAAATTTAAAAAGAGTGAACACGAGATGTGGTCACAAATCAATATGTGGTGGTGTAGTGGTAGGGGCTTTACGCGCAAAGGCAAGGTCCTGGGTTCGAATCTTGGCGGGTGCACTTTGCCATGTAGCATGTGAAAAAATGTCACGACTTGCACATGCAAGTCTTTGCCGAGTGTTCCTCGGCGCGAAAAAATAGGATTCGACAGGCAGGCGGGGTTCCTTGGCGTGATTTTTCTTTTTTGCTATTTTAAGGTTTTTCCATGATTTAGATTTTGCTGAGTGCAAGTCTTTTCCGAGAGCTTTTTGACACATGGCAAAGCCGACTTTGCCGACAAATATTTTCCTATGTGAGAGATGTCGTGAGTATTACACGCTTGACACACGGCAAAGGTACTGCTTCCTATAGTGACACATACACACACATACACATACATACACATGAAAAAGTAAGAAGTGAATTCTATCTTTCACCTTCCTCCAACCTACAACCATCGTCTGCACTACTATTTGCCACCCCTACCTGTGATCCAAGCGGTGCGCCTGCGATACATTTGCGCTTCTTATGACCCACGTTCGCAACCACACCCACTTTTCAGACAAGGAATCAGGGAAAACAATTTTACAGAGGTACAAGATGAAATATAAGCAAGTTCATATTGATTCGTCATGTGCATGTAATAAAATTTGCTAGTCCTAGATGATTGAGAATTTGACCATTTCTTTCTACCATTGACTTCAAAAGCTCAGTCCTTACTTTCTTCTACATGTTTGCTCATTTGGTTCACTGTCACCAGTAGCTTCATTGCAGATTGCAGTTTGCTTGCGGGTAGTCAATTGACGTACCTGCTTTTATTTTGAAAATATTAAATATTATATAAGGCTTGTAAAACAGTATTCTATACACAGTTTCAAAATATTGACTGGATCATGTCCAAACTTTATTGTTGCCTAGTCATGATGATATTTACAAAGACCCTTGCTGGTAATTATGAGTCCAGCTATTTTTATTCTTTAGACTGGGCTCTTATCAAGGTATGCAACCTTCTCATTTGTCACAAAAAAATTGGCATCACTACATTTCATATCTCTGTTGATATTACACGCAAAAAAGCTATTCTTTGAATCACCTTGATTTGTAGTGCTTTGCTTTAGCCAATTGTAAATAACAATGAGTGATATTTTAGCTTATTAGAACTGCATTGGGCTGCAAATGTTATCCATAAGCATAAATGAGTCGTACCTTAATAAATAACCTCCTTCTCACCTGTCCCTAGTACCTATCATTTTTTCCTAACCGTGCCACCTCCCCCTTTCTCTGAACTTTTGATCTTGTCTCCTTTACCTCTCTCTTTAGATCCCTTCCTTTATCTGAACCACCTACAATAGCAGGCGTGAGCTGCATAGATCCACGACCGCACGGATCTGACAGGTTGGAGGCTCCTTCATGGTGGCACAAAAGAGCACAAGCATATGTACTGATGAGGAAAATGTGTGTGTGTGCGCGCGCGCGTGCACGTGCATCATTGAATCTTTGGCAACTAGGTGCCAAGGGTGCGCCAGCGGATCTGGGATGGGCGACTAGTATATTACTTTCCTTTTTTATTTTCTTGGATAGACATGTAGTGGCTAAAGACACATGTTAACCATTTATGACATTATGGTCACTATTATTTCATTATGCCGAGCACTGTGGGATCTCTTTTTGTTGCAGTGCTTGGTGTCCTTGAGGTACCCTCCCTTTGGGATGGAGATTTCTTTATGTTCCTTAAGTTCAACAAGTAAGAGCTGCCATATAAATAGTCTAATAAGAAATATTAGGTAGGTGTCATTCTATTGTACCATAATACAACACTATTTATATCTAAACCCCCAACCTTCTTGGTCCTGCCCTCCTAACCAACGCATATACTTTATATTGTGGGTAAAACTAACATTTATGTTTCTTTTAAATCTAAAACTATTTGAACATATGAACAACTTTAAATGCACAAGTTAATAACTTCCATACAAAAAAAATCTATCAAATAATTTGTGAATATATCATAAATTATTCACCAAGTATATTATCAAACACTACAAAAAATGAGGATAGCATACATACCTCACCAAAGAAAGTGATCCAGATCCAGGACACCTGTTTTGTTTGCCTATCATGGAGAGGAAGAAGGCAATTCAATAGGTGTCGTGCCACATGCCCATCTTAGTAAACAACAGTGGATCTGAGGCCAAGAAAGAGGTGAGGACACTCCTGCTATCAGGGACTAGCAACCGAGACCCAAGAAGTCGCAGCTGCTGCTATGCCGGTGGCTGCCGTCAAGAGCTTGTCACAGCCTCCTCCACTTCTTGCCACTGCCCTCACCACTGACAGCATGCCCAGTGATCCTTCTCTGCTATTCCAGATCTGACCATGTAGTACCTTCGAATCTCGCCATTCTGATCCTCTCATGCCTTAAATCTAGCACCCAGATCTTTCTAGAATGGGAGTGAGGGAGAGGAAGAAGTGGGAAGGGATACTAGAAGGGAAGGGGATAAGATAGAGTGGGGAGCCATAGAGGGGGAGGGGGATGCCGTCGCAGTCGACTAGAGAGTGGGAAGAGAGATTAAGGTGCCATAGACTGGAGATGCGAGGGGCGGCGGGGAGGGGTGACCATGGCGTTAAATGAGAGGATCTAGGGTTACTATGGTATCTATATATATAGGCCTCGCGCCTATGGGCCTTAAAGTAGTTCTTAGGCCGGACTGGTCCATTAACATCTCAAGTCAGATTATTTTTAATTTTATCTAACTAAGACTCTTTTGTAAACTAACTAGTAAAAATAATTATAATATATATGCTCTAATATATTTTCTAAATAAAATACACTACATATTTTTTTATTCTATATGAATTTCAAAACTTCCAAGAACGATTAGCTATATTCTACTTTTATATGAATTTCTATGTGCTTATCAAATATAATTATAAATTAAGCTACACGTATCATGAATCAGATTCCCAAAACTACATATTTATGCTCATTAGCTAAATCGTTGATCATGCATGAGAAAAAAGATACAAATTCATTTTTTTGTGATGAATAACTCAACTTTCCATCTAAATATGACATAAAATATATATTATATTACCTGAATGTAGTCAGGAAAATCTGAAATTGGTGTGATATCCATAAGCTTAACAGTGTCACACTATTCTAATAAAGTGGTACTATATAATGTTCACAAATGGAAACATCTCTCACATAAATAAAATCAAATATTGAAGTTTGTATATTGTTGTCATGATTTAATGCCTCAATTTGTACCACAAGAGCACAAGTCAACTGTAGCTTTTACCTATAAGTATTTCAAGGTTGAATATCGAATCCACAATGTCACATCCAAAATTTTGACCCGATATCCAAAAATGATTTAGAAGAAAAACAGTAGGTTCAAAAACCCAGACTTTGAAAACCTTGTCACACCAAAATGGAAGCTTGAGGAACATGCTTCATTTCTTTTACCTCTGCTCAATTTATTCCAAAGTCAAAATATTTCAAAACAATCTTAGCTTATTTGAATTTATCTTGAATTACCAAATTTGCTAAAGCTTAAACCCTTTTCCTCCCAATCTTTTGATGGGCTGATTTCCCTCAGCACTGGCCGGTCTGGCCCAACACCCGTGCCTCGGCCCAGCCCAGCAGGCAGTGTCATCTTCCTAGTGATGACACATGCCCTCGCTCGCCGTGTTTGCCGCTGGCTCCCTGCTGCGCCACTGCCGCGCTGAGCCCCACAACATCAAGCCAAGTCGTTCCCTCAAACCATTCGGTTTGCTATCGCTACAGCGATGCCACTGAATCCGGCCACGCACATTCTCCCTCTCCCTTGCGCCGCCACTCATCGTGTGCACCACGCCCACCGATATCCCACGTGTCAGTTGTCATGTTCCAACGCACGAGTTTTGCTGCTGCTCGCTGCCCCGCTTCGCGCAAAGCCCGCCGCTGCCACTACTGCCTGCCCATGCGCACTGAGCCATCCCTTCGCTGAGTTCGCTATGCAGTCCACACCCACACGTGTGCCGAAAATATGTTTCTAACACAGGTGGGTGAAAGGACCAAGTGACCGAGAGGGGGGGTGAATCGGGAACTCGCACTATGTACCAATTTCGCCAATTCCTAAAACCGACCACTAAAAACAACTCCTATACAATCCTAGTGGTGATCACACTAGCAAGATAATGAACCTATGAAAGGAACAACAACCTAAGCATACTAGTGGATCACACAACGGGAATACAACTCCTATGCAAGCTAGTAATAAAGAAATGCAGAAGCACACAAGCTAGCAAAGGAGCCTACTCATGCAATTCTACAAGATAAGTAACTAGTACACACGAGCATGAGTAGTACAACACATACAAGGGTAAGTAATCAATCCGACGCAACTCCTATACATGCTAGTGATCAAATGCGAAAGCTCAAACACTACTAGCAAGCAAGAAGCCTATTCATACAAGTCTACAAGGTGATCAACTGGAATAAGATAAGCACACAAGCATGAATAGCATGGTATGTAAATGCGGAAAGTAATGCATCAAAGTAAGGAGTAGAGTAAGAGATGTCTCATGATTTTTTCCCGAGGTCTCAGAAGGATGGCGCCTTCCCCTACTCCTCATTGGACCACTCCCTCTAGAGTTCTGATCCCTCCCGCCACCAAGTGGAGTTCTCGCCCATGAGGCCGCAATCACTCCTAGAGTAAAGACATGATGTGCGTCACCACTGCACAAAGCACAAGCTCGCCTCCCTCGAGAACTTGCTGGACTCCCCGAGCCAACACGGGCGCTCACTAGCGATGCCCCTTTCACTGGCGGGCTCAAACCGTGTACAAACGTGTGACGTCCTTCACAACCAATCACGATAGGCACGATCACCGACACCTAACCAATCTAGGTCTCACCATAGACCAAGAGTAACAATCTAGATCACACCCTCAAGGACACCCTAGCCTTAGATGTGCAAGATGCTCAAGTTACTCTCCACTAGCACTCTCAAGATATGCAATATCTCCTCCTAGTGCTCTCCTTTTTTCCTCTTAGACCTTACCAAATGCTCTCATGTATTCCACCGGCCAAGAGAGGTCAGAAAGACCCCAACAACAAAGTTATATAGGCTCCCAACCTCAAACTACCCGTTGCTCCACGAAATCAGCTTTCTGGGCCTATTGACCGTACAGTTCGGTCACTCCCTGACCGGACCGTCTGGTCACTACAACACAGTGCACCAAAGGCTCTGACCACTACTGATTTCTCTGTTGACCAGACCGTACGGTCACCTGACCGGACCGTTCGATCCGATTCTCTCTCCAGTCTAGGAACCTTTACGCAACAGCTTCCTCTCTGTCCTGTGCAAGTCCTACTGACCGGACCGTCTGGTCTGTACAGACTCTGGCACAGACAGATTCCTCGCTCCTCGCTGAAAGTCCCAGACAACTCCCTATAGCGACTGTACAGTCTGGTCACCTCTGACCCCTCTATCCGGTCTCTATGTCCAGAAGCTGAAACTTGTTATCCTGGATTGACTTCATTTCCCGGCTTCTCCGAACAGCTCCTTGGTTTCTCCATTGTCAACTAGTGCATGTGATTTCACCGAGCAACCTTGCACATCACCGACTAGACATGACCTAAGTGAATGACCTAGACCCCCTTGATAATCCAGTTTTTTCTATGGACTCAAAGCCCTAACAACTAGACAAGTGTACCCAACACTTGCACCATAGCTTGTTCTCCACTTTGATCCATCTTCATCAACCCTCGGACTCCATCAAGTTCACAAGCCTCCATGCTTGTGGTCATTGTCATCAATCGCCAAGGATGCCATGGACAATCATCATAAGGTAGAAGAGGTTTCCTACACGAACAACACTTGTGTAGATATTAGTCACATTTCATGTTTGTCATTCATCACCAAGACATCATACCTTGAGGTGACCTCAATGGTCATGAACCTTACAATCTCCCCCTTTTTTGTGATGGATGACAACCACGACTTATGATGATCCAAAACGGACGAGCAAGAAAGAACCAAAAGAAAAGAAAGGATTGAAGAGCATACCTTGGTCCTTACCTTGAAAGTAGTCTCCCCCTTGAGATGTGCTAGGTGTTGAGGGAGAACTACCCACTTGTTTAGCGCACTTGGATGTTAATCTTGAGCTGAAATTTGCGCCCGTCTTGGTGTCATGGTCGATGATCTTGTTGAAGTAGACATGCACCAAGGACGTACATTCTCATGTTGGTGAAGATGTATATTGTCGCCGTAGACATGCACTGCCGTTGTTATTCTCTATGTTGGTGTAGATGTTCATCTTGATGTGATCTTCATGTGTACTTCAAGTGAACATGCACCATTTTCTTTGTGTTCTCTTCTTTGTCACCTCGTAGCTTGCTTGTATCTTCATGTTCTTCTCTCCCTTTTTGTGTTCTCAACCTAAGCTTGGTTTTTGGATCTTTATGTTCCTTCTCCCCCTTACACTTAGCTTTTGGATCTACATGTTCCTTCTCCCTCTTTGTCACCTATCACCAAAAACCACACCAAAACATAACGAAACCAAGAGGCATAAGATAGTTGGCAAGAGTTAAGATAACTCCCCCTTTCATGGCGCTCCTCCTTGGTCACAATGGTGTTCCACCTTAGCTCCCCTTACACTTATGACTCAACAAAATATTTTCTCAAATATGCTAGGGTTAGTCATTTGTGAGGTGGGAATGTATGAGCCACTTGTCTTTGAGCCGTGTGAGTAGATTTAACCTCAGAGCTTGGTTGAACATGGCTCAATGGGCATGAAGCACAAATATCACTATTTGATCATCTAGAGAGTCATGTACTCACATTGTACATGAGCAACTCCCCCTAGACACATGCTTGGGAGCATGTATGGTATCACAATGCAAAGATGCATGAATGCAAAGAATGCAAATGCATCAAGTATACAATGCATGATGCGATGCTAAAGAAAAGAGAGAGAACCGCTACAAACCAAAGTGTCAACAATGAGTTGTTCCCTCCTCAAGCTTGCTCACAATGGATCATTCTTCAAAGCCTTGGGTACACCATGAACCACCTTCCCAAGCTTAACCCATGTTTATTGCTATCTCAAGAAGGTTTGAAGTCAACCTACAATAGAAAAGAAACAAGCACAAACAAAGGCACAAACAACAAAACAAGCAAACACTATACATATTTACAAAGGACAGGCTCAAGGGTTACTCATGTGAAGTTGGAGAGGTTGAGAACATTGAGTTCTCCCCTTAGCTTGTTGTAGGTCTTCTCATCGAATGGCTTGGTGAAGATATCCGCCAATTGTTCATGAGTTCGCACACTCACCAACTCGATGTCCTTCTTCTCAACATGATCCCTTATGAAGTGATGCCTCACTTGAATGTGCTTTGCATGACCATGATCTCCAGTTTTGAGAGCCATCTTGATTGCCGCCTCACTATCACAATATGGTAGCATTTGAGTATAGTTGAGGCCCTAATCCGAGAGTGTTTGCCTCATGTAGAGAAGTTAGGCACAACACGCTCCCGCCGCCATGTATTCCGCTTCAGCTGTAGATAGAACCACTGAGTTTTGCTTCTTTGAGCTCCAAGATACTAGAGATCTTCTAAGAAATTGGCGACCTCCCAATGTACTCCTTCTATTCACTTTGCAACCCGTGAAGTCCGAATCCAAATACCCAAATAACTCAAAGCTTGTTCCTCTAGGATACCATAAGCCCATGGTAGGTGTGTACTTGAGGTATCTCATTGTCCTCTTCATGGCCTTCAAGTGTGACTCTTCTGGATTTGCTTGGTAGTGTGCACACAAGCACACAGTAAACATGATGTCTAGTCTCGAAGCGGTGAGATAGAGCAAAGAACCAATCATAGATCTATAGAGCTTGGGGTTCACCGGTTTCCCTTCCATAGCATCATCCAAGGGTTTGCTTGTTGCCATAGGTGCGTGTAAGGGCTTGTAATTTTTCATGTTGAATCTTTTGAGAAGGTCCTTGGTATACTTCTCTTGATAGATAATGTTTCCTTCTCTCAATTGTTTGACTTGAAAACCAAGGAATACATGCAACTCTCCAATCATTGACATTTGGAACTCCCTAGCCATCATCTCTTGAAACTCTTCATTGAACTTCTCATTGGTTGACCCATAGATGATATCATCCACATAGATTTGGCACATAAAGAGATCCTTCCCAACATGCCTTGTGAACAAGGTGCTATCAATGCTTCCAATCTTGAAACCATTCTTGAGAAAGAAGTTCCTCAAGTGTTCATACCATGCCCTTGGTGCTTGCTTGAGGCCATAGAGAGCTTTCTTTAATTTGTATACATGTCTTGGATGTTTTGGGTCCTCAAACCCCGAAGGTTGTTCCACATAGACTTTTTCATTGATCTCTCCATTCATGAAAGCACTTTTGACATCCATTTGAAAGAGCTTAAAGCCATTGTGTGATGCATAGGCAATTAAGATCCGAATAGCTTCAAGACGGGCCACAGGAGCAAAGGTTTCTTCAAAGTCAATCCCTGCCACTTGAGAATATCCCTTAGCCACTAGGCGAGCCTTGTTCTTGACAATTGCTCCTTTCTCATCTTGCTTGTTCTTGAAGACCCACTTGGTGCCAACCACATTATGATTCTTGGGCCTCTCAACCAATTTTCATACTTTGCTCCTCTTGAAGTTGTTGAACTCTTCTTGCATGGCTATAACCCATTTGTGATCATCCATAGCTTCATCAATGGTAGTGGGCTCAATCATAGAGACGAAAGAGAAGTTCTCAATTGCAACATTGGCCTCATCATCATTCTCTTCACTCACATAGTTAGGCTTATATTGATTTCTCCTTGTCTTTACTCCTTGAGATGGACTCCCAATGATCAAGTCACGAGAATGATCCTTGTTGATAGCCTTGGGCCTAAGATGGTATTTTTCTTGAGTGGGAGGAGCTCTCGGTGAAGTATCTCGTGCATCATGGATTGTTTGCTCTCTTGATATATGAGTGTCTTGGATCGTAAGAGAGGTGGAAGAGTCACACTTATGCTTTCTTGTTTTGGACTTTGAGCTCGAGGTGGATGGGAGGGTATCTTGTGAAGAGCTAGGAGAAGTGGCTTGTGGTGAAGTAGGTGGAGAGGGTTGTGGCTCACTTCTCACTTGGGTTTCATCATCATTTGGTGGGTGAACTCTCAATGAATCTTGGGAGGAGCTTATGGGTGTATTTGTGGCATTTTGGGTTGGTTCTAGCACCTCGGAGGAAGAGGTTGGTTGAGGTGGTGGAGTAGAGGGCTCATCAATATCACCATCATTGGCCTCGTGGGATAAAACCTTGCCCACGGGCATGTTCCTCAAAGCTTCCCTCATAGGCTCATTCTCAATGTTCAATTCATGAAATTCATCTTCCTTTTGAGAACTATTTGACTCATCAAATTGTACATCATAGGATTCTTCCATACAACCTGTGGCTGAGTTGTAGACTCTATATGCTTTAGAAGTTCCTGAGTACCCAACAAGAATGCCTTCATCAGTTCTGCTCTCAAACTTCCTGGGCTTTCTCCTCTTCTTGAGAATGTAACACTTGCAGCCAAAGACTCGAAAATAGGAAACATTGGGTTTCCGTCCCACCAATAGCTCATATGGTGTCTTCTTCAACAAGCGATGGAGATAGACACGGTTAGAGGTGTAGCAAGCCATGTTAATTGCCTCCGCCCAAAACCTCTCATGAGTTTCATACTCATCCAACATTGCACGAGCAAGAGTGATGAACGTCTTGTTCTTCCTCTCCACTACTCCATTCTGCTCGGGAGTATATGTAGCGGAGAATTCATGCTTGATCCCTTTCTTGTCACAGTATTTCTCTACTGTGGTGTTCTTGAACTCAGTCCCATTGTCACCTCTTATCTTCACAATGCTAGTATTGAATTCATTCTTTGCTCTCTTTGCAAACTTTCTGAAGATACCACTGGCTTGAGATTTGTCCACAAGAAAGAAGGTCCAAGTGTATCTAGTAAAATCATCAACAATCACCAAGCAATATAGATTACCTCCCAGACTCTTGTAATATGTTGGCCCAAACAAGTCCATATGCAAGAGCTCTAGAGGACGAGATGTAGACATGAATGACTTTACGGAATGTGAAGATGCAACTTGTTTTCCTGCCTGACAAGCGCTGCACAGTCTGTCCTTCTCAAAGGTCACATCCTTGATTCCTTCAACCAGATTCCTCTTGACAATTTTCTTGTGATGATTCATTCCAACATTTGCTTGTCTTCTATGCCACAACCATCCCTTGGATGCCTTAGTCAATAGGCAAGTGCTTGGTGGCATATTGCTTCACTTGAAGTCTGTGACATACAAGTTCCCATGCCTTACTCCATGAAATACTAGCCCTCTCATACCATTCTCAATCGCTGCACCATCCTCATCAAATGTGCACTTGAAACCCATGTTATAGAGTTGACCAATAGATAGAAGGTTGAAGTTGAGGGTTTCCACAAGGAAGACCTTGGAGAGATGGAGTTCATTTGTGATGGCCACCTAGCCCGAGCCTCTAACTCTCCCCTTTGAGTTATCACAAAAAGTCACCTTCTCGCTGTCTTCATCTCCATCAATGGTGGTGAACATGGTTGGCTTCCCGGTCATATGTTGAGTGCATCCACTATCAAGAATCCATTGAGTACCTCCACTCTTGTCGTTGACCCTGGTGGTAGCCATAAGACAAGCACTAGAGGAATAACAGTTAGTATCCAAAGCATTACTTGATTGACTAGCACTAACCTCATCGTGTCGAGCAATAAGACCATCCTCAGAGATAGAGATTCTTGCAATCCCGTCCTGAAGTCTCCTCCTAATGGGATGGTGAGGAGCACGATACCTCCAATGTCCATGACCATCCCCCATATGCACATTGTCAAGGTTGATGTAGTAATGGGGAGGATCATGGAGGCCAGTGATATGCTCAAGCATCTGTCCCACTTGTGAGTGGAGCACGAGTATCATCTCTATTACTATCTCAATTGAGAGCTCATACCTTCGGTTGACAACCTCCTCAAGTAGAAAGCCCCTCTCAGGAGCTGTGATCAGTCGGAGGAGCTCGTCAATTACTTCAATTGATGTTATCTTCCAAAGGCCCCTGAAAGAGTTTATCCTGCACACAAGATCATAAATCCTCAAGAAAGTTTCACAAAGGTCAACATTTGAGCTTCTCACTATTTCATCAAATTCAAAGAAAAACTTCTGTTGTCGAGCTCGATGCATGTGCCAAAGTCGATCTTGTGGTGGAGGAGGTGGAGGCGCCAGAGCCGAAGCCGCAAGATTGATCATTTTAAATGACCGAGCGAGCATTGTTGTTGGTGCTCCCCCTATGCCAATGCTCGGTCCACCCAAGGTGCTTAAAGTAGAACTTGGAATGACACTTGAGGTAGAGCTTGACAAAGCGCCCGACGATGAACTTGGTGAATGTCCTGCTCCGAAGGAGTTGTAGAAGCTGTTGTAAGGCAATCTTGTGGAGGGATCAAAGAAGTTTGAGCCTAAAGCTACTTCTTTCCCTTTACTTGAATATGTTTCATGGTTCGCCTTGGATGTCTTCTTCCTGGCCATGCTCACGGTGATCTCCTCATCCTTGAAGAGCAGCTCAATCACGTCCTCGATGGAGAGACTCTTCTCCATGAGAAGGTCAAGGGTGACATAGAAGAGCTTGCTTCTCGGAAGCAAGGAGAGGATCTTCTCGACTATCACAATCTTGGGGAGCTCGAAAGAAGTTACCGCAATTCTGTCCATAATACCTCGCAAGCGAATAAGAGAGTCAAGTAAGTCCTCATTGTCATTAGCATGAAAAGCAAACAACTCCTCAACAAGGGAACTACTAGCGTGATCAACAAGAGGCTCACAATCATCATCGATACTAGTCATGCTAGTGGAGCAAGCAAGATCAAGGGACACATCATTATCACTCAACACATTAGGCACACTAGTAGAGCAACCTATCAAATCATCATTATTAGTATCTAGGCACTCATTAGTACTAGGCACTTCCACACAATCATCGTAATCATCATACACATGATCATCGGTAAAGGTATTGGCAAAGTCTACAAGAGTATCCATCAACTCATTCGGATTCATGGCATTTAGGTAGCTTTTAAAGTGATCCTTCCATGAGCCATGACCCGGCCCCGAATAGGATGACATCCCAACTCAATACGGTCACTACTCAAAGTGGTTAAGCCTTATGATGAGCACTTGGCTCTAATACCAATTGAAAGGACCGAGTGACCGAGAGAGGGGGGTTGAATTGGGAACTCGTACTATGTACCAAATTCACCAATTCCTAAAACTGACCACTCAAAACAACTCGTATACAATCCTAGTGGTGAAAACACTAGCAAGATAATGAACCTATAAAAGGAACAACAACCTAAGCAATACAACTCCTATGCAAGCTAGTAATAAAGAAATGCAGAAGCACACCACAAGCTAGCAAGGGAGCCTACTCATGCAATTCTACAAGATAAGTAACTAGTGCACACAAGCATGAGCAGTACAACACATATAAGGGTAAGCAATCAATCCAATGCAACTCCTATACATGTGAGTGATCAAATGCGAAAGCTCAAACACTACTAGCAAGCAAGAAGCCTATTCATGCAAGTCTACAAGGTGATCAACTAGAATAAGATAAGCACACAAGCATGAATAATACAGTATGTAAATGTAGAAAGCAATGGATCAAAGTAAGGAGTAGAGTAAGAGATGGCTCATGATTTTTTTTCCCGATGTCTCGGAAGGATGGCGCCTTCCCCTACTCCTTATTGGACCACTCTCGCCGGAGTTCCGATCGCTCCCGCCACCAAGTGGAGTTCTCGCCCACGAGCCCGCAATCACTCCTAGAGTGAAGACACTATTGGCACCAGATTTTGACCAGTCCTATTAAATCAGAGACAGGAAATTGAAATCAATCGAAGTCAATGATATTCAACAGCCGAAGGAGTTTAAGTGGGCCTAGCAGGGTTATTTTATTTTTCTTTTATGTTTGCAGATTAGATCTTTATTCTAAAAATAGTCGGTTTGTTTAGGAGTCCTAACCGAGTGGGGTTGAAACCTCTTGTATGAGGTTATAAATATGTAATAGGATCTATACGTAAAAAATAACATTTTTGTTCAATACAATTTGGCGCATCGCCAACTTTTTCTACTCGACAAAACCCTCATCTCGTGCGGGCTGCATCGGCTCCGATCTCGGCGAGAGACTTGGATTAGTCACTCTCGGTAATTCTATCAATTTCAGCTAGTACTTTCCCATTGATTTGCTATTCTAGTTGTTATCGTTAGAATTGCTAGTTATCCGGTAATTAGATCTGTATAGTATTTATTCTATCGACTCTGATTGCAATACTGTCTTGGTTGAAGCCGATCTATTGTGATCTCAGTTGGTTCCATAGGTGCTATTTAGATTTGTTATTCGAGTCACTTTATTGATTTATTCTATAAATAGATTAAATCTAGCTCCATCTACCATGTTTGAATACAGTCTTGATTAAGTTTGATTTGTTCAAATCAGTAAGGCTGCTCAATTCTGACCTCTTACTGGGTAGATAGAGTTAGATTCGATCTGTTTGTAGGCAGAATTGATAGAGTTCTATCGGGGTGTTTAGCCGATAGGTTATCATGGTTCAATCGACTTTCAGGTGTTAATTGATTATACCATATATTTTGACAGTCGTTTGCCCCCTTGTTTAATCAAGATAGATTTATGATTTTTAGGCATATTTGCAATACCAGCTATTAAATCTATCGTCTTAGCACTATCGAGAGGGTAGGGTTTTGCACGTACACTGAGTTCTATCGACTCTGCCCATCGACTCTGCCCTATCGACTCAGCAAGTATTGGCATGATTCCTTTCATCTTTGCGATCTTGCTGCATTTGATTCAAACCTTTATTGGCATTATATTTGAAGATTATTTTACATATCTAGTTTGTCGATAAGTCGATATAGTCAGCCGATTGGTTCATCTTGTCTTATATTTATTCTTATAATGATATCGGCTGATTTCACCTACAGTGATTATTGGCTCTCTTCACCGCCTATCCTAGGCCGGTGGCCCACAATATCTAACCATTTATATCTTTGTCGATTTGTAGGAAAAATCGAATGGCACGCCCCGGTTTCCTGTATTGAGCCTGCACTGGAGTTAAGCAGATCTCCTAGGTCACGCATGAAGATTTTTATGTCAACAGGCTTTTTGGCATGCCCAGTGGGACCAAGAACTTCAAACTCACATCATGTCTGAACTTGGAATGCCTCAGGACGGTGATGTGGCACAGCCAAAGATCAATATCAGCTCAGATCTTAAGAATGAACATATGCTACCTGTCAATAGAGACGAGTTGAGTGATGATGCAAAGGCACAGGTTAGTCAGAAGATGGCTGAGTATGAAAGTCTTCTGTTAAGTACTTTCAGCAAGACAAGGAACGGCAAGATCATCCAGAAAGGAAAGTTACCAGCTACCGCATTGATTGAAGATGCAACAGAAGAATCACATACTGAGAAGCCAGTAGAGTTCATTGATGAAGCAACTTTGCATAATATGATTCATACAACTATACAGCATGCATTGATTAACCAATCCCCTATGCTGGTTAATACATTGAGGAGCTTAATTATTCAGATTGTGGAGGGATGCCTATATGAAGATTCAGCTCGTGGGCCGGTGTACTTTCGCATACCAGATAGTGTTCCTTGGCCTGCTAATAAAGCATCTACTTCGCAACAACCTGGTGGGAGTACAACACAACCTATCTTGGGTTCAAATACATCCACTTCTGAAACATCCCCAGGTCAAAAGAATACTGATGATAGAAGAACGCCTCGGAGGATAATACTGCAAAGATCTACACCACAGACACATCCACAACATTACAGGCAAGGGACTACTGAGCCAAATGTTATGTATAGTACTGCACCTAATGTTGAGCCTAGCATGTTTGGAATGCCATCATTGTCTACTCTGCCTGGAGAACTAGGAGGCCAACATACAGTTGTTAATTTTGGCCCACAACCATCAGCATCTGGTCTTCCATTGACTGTTCCAAATATCAATGGGTCGATCGATGACTGGGCTTCAAAGATTGCTGAGGTGATGAGGGAGCAGTTTGGATTGAAACCAAAGCAGCAAACATATGTGTATCGACGGTCGTAGCCTCCGAGCTATGATTTGATTCCGATGCCGAGTCGATACAGAGCTCCAAAGTTCACTAAGTTTACAGGAGAGGATAGCGCTACTATAGTTGAACATATAAGCCAATTTTTAGTACAGTGTGGGAAAGCTGGTAACACTGAAACTTTGAAAATCAGGCTATTTCTGTTATCCTTGTCTGGGTTAGCATTTTCTTGGTTTGAATCATTACCCCCAAATTCAATTGTTACCTGGGCCGATCTCGAACAGAAGTTTCATAAATATTTCTTTGCTGAAACTAGAGAATTGAGATTGTCTAATTTGATTGTTATGAAACAGAAGGCTGGAGAGTCTGTGCATGACTATGTGCAAAGATTTAGAGATGCGCGCAGAAAATGTTTCAGCTTGCAACTGACCAATAACCAGATGGCAGAGATAGCATTCAATGGTTTAGTTGCGCCATTGAGAGAGAAGTTTACTTTGGCCGAATTTGAGAGCCTATCCCAGTTCATGCAGAAGGTGTCGATCTAGGAGAACCTGACTCGGGGGGCTTGGGCAAGGCTGATCCATATCAATTTCAATGATTATGACTCTGAATCTGATGAAGAAGCTATCGAAGTTGATATGATAGAATGGACCGGGAACAAGAATATGTTATCATGCCCATGGGTGAAACAGAATGAACCTGAGGAAAAATATGATTTTGATATCACCAAGGCCAATAAAGTATTCGACATGTTGTTACAAGAGAAGCATATTCAGTTGCCATCTAATCATGTGATTCCCCCTGCTGAAGAATTGAAGAAGATGAGGTATTGCAAATGGCACAATTCTCCCTCTCACAGTACTAATGATTGCAAGGTGTTTAGGAGACAAATTCAGATTGCAATTGAACAAGGGAAGATCAAGTTTACCAAGGGCACCTTGAAGATTGACGCTCATCAATTCCCTGCAAATTTCAATATGGCTAGTATCGACAATGTGGAGGCATTTATTAAAAGATACTAGAAGAAGAGACACAGGGAAGTGAAGGAGTCTCAAATTGATCCACATTGGGGTTGTCCGTTCTTTAAATATTGTTGGGATCACAATATGAAACTGCCGTCAACTGATGGTTGCCCTAGATGCAGTAGGTATGTAGAATAGATGTATAGAGAAGCTACAGTAAGTCATCGGCACCAGCATTGTGCGAACAGCTCCAAAGAGTCAATGATGGGATCAGCCGATCGATATCAGAGGGTTTCTGCATTTGATCAACTTGGAACCAAGAAGACAGGCGACGAGGCCAATTTTGATGAGGAAGTCGATGAGGAGATGCGAGAAGAGCAACAACAGAATGATCAATGGTGTCCATCTGGTATATTCTCTAAAAGCCAGAAGCATAAAATTTAGAGGATGCGTTGCAGGCAAATAAGAGCTGGCAAGTATTATTATGAACAAGAGGACAATCAGCCGCCTAAGAAAGTCTGTAGACTGAAGGTGAAATCATAGGAGGAGATACCAAGCACTTCTGTGAATATGGTAATGATGCTACCGCAAGACTTCATGGCTGCTGAGGAAGAATTGTTTGCTTATGAAGAGAATGAATCACAACTGGTATTTGATTCCCAGCAAGTAGTGTTTGATAAGCTAGATGAATCTAAACATTGGCACTTGAAGGCTTTATACCTCAGGGGTTTTGTTAATGGTGTACCGATGGAGAAAATGATGGTTGATGGAGGTGCTGCAGTAATATTATGCCGATCACTACTGTCAGGAAGTTGGGAAAGACTGAAGAAGATACAATTAATACAAATATGATTCTCAGAGCTTACAATCGGTAGTAAAACCTTGCCGGTTACATTCTTTGTTATTGTTGGAAAGGGATCTTACAGCCTTCTATTGGGTCGTGATTGGATACATGCTAATTATTGTGTTCCATCGACAATGCACCAATCGTTGACCCAATGGATTGGCGATCAAGTGGTGGTGATCCCGGCCGATGTAATCGTCAATGTTGTATTGGCCAATTTAGTTCCATGGCATACGGATGATATGGAGTGTTTGTCTGGCATGATTTGGGATGGGGATTATGTCAAGATCACGACACAGGGTCTCGAGGTAGTGGACCAATCAAATTCTAAACTATTTCTCTGACAGGCACCCCAATGGAATTCGCAGAAGATGGAAAGTTGGGAAGAGGATTTGTCTCGGCCGACGAGCTTCAAGAAGTCGATATAGGAGATGGTGACAAGCCGAGGCCGACTTTTATTAGAAAGAAATTAGATGAAGCTTTTAAGGTGGAATTAATAAAATTATTGAAAGAGTATCAAGATTGCTTTGCTTGGGATTATTCTGAGATGCCGGGATTGAGTAGATCCATAGTGGAGCATCAGTTACCCATCAAGCCTGGATATCGACCTTATAAGCAACCTCTAAGGAGAACTGATCCGAAAATTTATGATGCAGTCAAGGCTGAGATTACCAGATTATATGATGTAAATTTTATAAGGCCTTGCCGATATCCAGAATGGGTTTCGAATATTGTACCTGTGTTCAAGAAATGTGGCAAGCTGAGGGTGTGCATTGACTTTCTACCACTAAATAGAGCTACTCCGAAAGATGATTACCCCATGCCGGTAGGAGATCTTCTGGTTGATGCAGCAGCAGGGCATAAGATTGTCAATTTTATGGATGGTAATGCTGGTTATAATTAGATTTTTATGGCAAAGGAAGACATACCGAAGACTGCTTTCAGGTATCCAGGGGCACTTGGGTTATATGAATGGGTAGTCATGACATTCGGGTTAAAGAATGTTGGGGCTACATATCAGAGGGCTATGAATTATATGTTCCACGATTTGATTGGCAGGTTAGTGGAAATTTATATTGATGATGTGGTAGTAAAGTCTAAAAGAATAGAAGATCATATAGCCAATCTGCAGGAAGTGTTAGAAAGGACCAGGAAGTATGGTTTCAAAATGAATACAAAGAAGTGTGCTTTTGGTATCTCGGCCGGGCAGTTTTTGGGTTCCATTGTGCACAAAAGAGGAATTGAGATTGGGCCGAAGAGCATGAAAGCTATCAATGATATCGAGCCGCTGACCAATAAGACAGAGTTACAATCTTTGATCGGCAAAGTAAATTTCATCAGAAGATTCATTTCAAATATGTCTGGTAAGCTTGATGCGTTCACCCCGTTGTTAAAATTAAAGACAAATCAGAAGTTTGTATGGGAGGCACAACATCAAAAAGCGTTAGATGATATCAAGAAGTATCTGGTTTTGCCAGCTATCTTGGTGCCACCAAGGGAAGGGTTACCATTCAGACTCTATCTCGCAGCTGATAAAAAGTCGATCAGTTCAACTTTGGTTCAAGAACAGGATGGTAAAGAGAGAGTTGTATTCTATTTGAGCCGAAGATTGATCGATGCTAAAACTAGGTATGCCGAGATTGAGAAGTTATGTTTATGTTTATATTTCTCATGTGTGAAATTGAGACATTACCTGCTATTGACTAAGTGCACGGTGGTATGCAAAGCTGATGTCATCAAGTATATGTTATTGGCTCCTATTCTGAAGGGCAGAATTGGTAATTTGATGCTTGCTTTGGCGGAGCATGATCTCACATATGAATCTGCTAAAGCTGTTAAAGGTCAGGTGCTAGCTGATTTGGTAGTTGAGCATTGTGGATCTAAAGTTTCGACGGTCAAGCCAATGTTGTGGCTATTATTCTTCGATGGATTTGTTTGTAAAAATGGTTGTGGCATTGGGCTTGTGATCATATCGCCTCGGGGGCAAGATTTGAGTTCACATTTACTACCAAAGCATCAACTAATAACCAGGTTGAGTACAGAGTTGTGCTGAAGGGGTTGCAGATATTGAAAGAGGCTGGGGCTGATTGTATTGAGATCATGGGAGATTCATTACTGGTACTCGGACAGCTGGCGGGAGAATTTGAGTGTAAGGATGATGTGTTGAGGCTGTTTTATACCAAGTGTTAGGATGTGTTGAACCATTTCAGGATAATAAGGTTCAAGTATGTTCCAAGAGAGCAGAATATGGAAGCAAACGATCTGGCGTAGAGGGCATCGGGCTATCGAGAAAACAAGGATAAAACAATTGTTGACGTAGCCGATGTCGATGAAGAAGATTGGAGGTTTGAGATTATCCAGTATCTCAAAGATCCAACTCAACGAGTGTCTCAAAGAATCTGATATATGGCACTGAGGTATGTTTTATTAGAAGAGAAACTTTATTATCATATGGTTGATGGTGTGTTATTAAGATGCTTAAATCAAGAAGAGGCTAAGGTTTTTATGTGTGAAGTTCACGAAGGAATATGTGGTACACATCAATCTGCTCATAAGATGATATGGTTGTTGAAAAGGACTGGATACTATTGGCCGACTATGCTGGAAGATTGCTTCAAATACTATAAGGGGTGTCAAGACTGTTAGAAATTTGGAGCTATACAGAGAGCATCGACATCAGGTATGAACCCTACTATTAAGCCGTGGCCTTTTAGAGGATGGGGGGGTGGACATGATTGGTCAAATTCTTCTTACATCAAGCAAGGGTCATAAGTATATTCTGGCAGCCATAGATTATTTTACAAAGTCAGTTGAAACGGTATCTATGAAGAATGTTACTACTGGAGATGTGATCAACTTTGTGAAGGAGCATATTATATATCGATTTGGTGTGCCACAAACTATTACTACTAATCAGGGCTCTGTGTTTACTTCAGAAGAGTTTCAAAGTTTTGCTGACAGTATGGGGATCAAACTCTTGAACTCATCACCATATTATGCTCAGGCCAATGGTCAAGCAGAGGCATCCAACAAGAGTTTGATTAAGTTGATTAAGAGGAAGATTGATGAACAGCCTAAGAAGTGGCATACAATATTGGTTGAATCTTTATGGGCATACAGAATGGCTTGTCATGGGTCAATTAAGGTGCCACCTTATCAATTGGTTTATGGACATGAAGCAGTTTTACCATGGGAAACAAATCTGGGGTCCAGAAGAGTGGAGATGCAAGACCAGTTGTCAGCAGATGATTGCAGGCAAGTTATGTTGTATGAGCTGGAAGATGTTGTACAACATCGGATGAAGGACCTGGAGAAAATTCAAGAGAATAAGGCCCGGGTGGCTAAGTTTTATAATAAAAAGGTGGTGCCTAAAGAGTTTTTCGGAGGGAGACCTTGTCTAGAAATTAATCATGCCCATCGGCTCTAGGGATAGTCATTTTGGAAAGTGGTCACCAACTTGGGAAGGTCCATATAATGTGCGCCTGGCAATGCATATTTTCTACAAGGACTGGATGGAGAAGAGTTTGGGAAAGCAATTAATGGTAAATATTTGAAGCAACATCATCCAAATGTTTGGGTTGATTCATGATTTCATCGTTGATTGGCAGCCGATATTTGGTATCGCGCTTGGGTGGTAAAAGCCGATGAGAATACATCGACTTGAGATGGCCGATATTTAAAATATCGCCCTTAGCATAAAAAATATCAACACTGAATTCAAAATAAAGATGGTGCATATATTCATTCAATGGTGATAGGAGTTACAGAGGAACATCAGTACAAGGTAAAAATGAGTTGATTACTCACAGGTAATCGATTTCTAGAAGGACCTATTCTCCTATTATAGCTAGGGGATGAAGATGTAATTATCCTGAGTACAAGAAAAAGGGCACGTAATTAAGAACAAAGGTAGTTCAACAGCTTGGCTCTTCTTCCCTGGCAGCATCGCTATCATCAGGCATTACCCGATGGACAAGGAGGAGAGAGGGCGACCTAGCCGATGCCATTCTTCATGATTGGGTCGTCAAAAACCAACTAGTAAGTTGATTTTTGATGCTGAAGCGGCTGTGGATTTGGATTGAAAGGATGCTCCGGAGATGAGAGAAGCAAAGAGTATTCGCCACAATGCACTTAGCAGATTCGGGGATAAGTGGTATTTTTCTATCAAAGCTCTCAGAAGAAGACCCATGGCCGAAGGTGTTGAGGTAAAAGGGGGCTGATCAGAGGAGCTATTTATAGGGTCTGCACATGACCTTTGAAGAACTCGGGCGCCGCTCTACATTAATTAGGAAGAATAAGAAGTGGAGAGGTTCGAGGAGAAGAGATAAGAACAAGGATGGTCAAAAAAGAAGACCAGCAGTCGAGACGGTGTAGGAAAATGATGAGCCGCAATTAAGAAGAGCATGAGTAGTTAGGGGGTATGCCATAAAGATGAAGTTTGACAGTGGGTGGTTTGCCAGTAAATACGCATGGTAAACGAGGAGATAAAATCCGGCACACGAAGTATTTTGTACCCCGGACTCGGGGGGCTTGTATTAGCACCAGATTTTGACCGGTCCTATTAAATCGGAGACAGGAAATTAAAATTAGCCAAAGTCAATGATACTCAACGGCCAAAGGAGTTTAAGTGGGCCCAATAGGGTTATTTTATTTTTCTTTTATGTTTGTAGATTAGATCTCTATTCTAAAAATAGTCGGTTTGTTTAGGAGTCCTGACCGAGTCAGGCTGAAACCTCTTGTATGAGGTTATAAATATGTAATAGGATCTATACATAAAAAATAACACTTTTCTTCAATACAATTCGGCGCATCGCCAACTTTTCCTACTCGACGAAACTCTCGTCTCGAGCGGGCTGCATCGGCTCCGATCTCGATGAGAGACTTGGATTAGTCACCCTCGGTAATTCTATCAATCTCAACTAGTACTTTCTCATTCATTTGATATTCTAGTTGTTATCGTTAGAATTACTAGTTATCCGGTAATTAGATCTGTATAGTATTTATTCTATTGACTCTGATTGCAATATTGTCTTTCAGGTTATCACGATTTAATCGACTTTCAGGTGTTAATTGATTATACCATATATTTTGACAGTTGTTTGCCCCCTTGTTTAAACAAGATTGATTTATGATTTTTAGGCATATCTGCAATACCAGCTATTAAATCTATCAACTTAGCACTATCGACAGGGCAGGGTTTTGCACGTACACTGAGTTCTATCGACTCTGGCCCATCGACTCAGCAAGTATTGGCATGATTCCTTACATCTTTGCGATCTTGCTGTATTTGATTCAAACCTTTATCGGCATTATAATGAACATTATTTTACATATCTAATTTGTTGATAAGCCGATATAGTTAGCCGATTGGTTCATCCTGTCTTATATTTATTCTTATAATGATATCGGCTGATTTCACCTACAGTGATTAACGGCTCTCTTCACCGGCCTGTCCTAGGCCGGTGGCCCACAATATCTAACTATTTATATCTTTGTCGATTTGCAGGGAAAATCGACTGGCACGCTCCGGTTTCCTATATTGAGCCTGCACTAGAGTTAAGCAGATCTCCTAGGTCACCCGTGAAGATTTTCATGTCAACAGACATGATATGCATCACCGCTGCACAAAGCACAAGCTCGCCTCCCTTGAGAACTTGCCAGACTCCCAAAGCCTACACGGGTGCTCACTAGTGATGCCCCTTTCACCGGCGGGCTCAAACCGTGTACAAACGTGTGACGGCCTTCACAACCAATCACGATAGGCTCGATCACCGACACCTAACCGGTCTAGGTCTCACCATAGACCAAGAATAACAATCTAGATCACACCCTCAAGGACACCCTAGCCTTAGATGTGCAAGATGCTCAAGTTACTCTCCACTAGCACTCTTAAGATATGCAATATCTCCTCCTAGTGCTCTCCTCTTTTTCTTTTGGACCTTATCAAATGCTCTCAGGTATTCCACTGGCCAAGAGAGGTCACAAAGACCCTAGTAACGAAGTTATATAGGCTCCCAACCTCAAACTAGTTGTTGCTCCACGAAATCAGCTTTCGGGGCCTACTGACCATACAATCTGGTCACTCCCTAATCGGATCGTCCGGTCACTGCAACACAGTGCACCAACGGCTCTGACCACTGCTGATTTCTCTGCTGACCGGACCGTCTGGTTTAATTATCTCTCCAGTCCGGGAACCTTCGTGCAACAGCTTCCTCTCTGTCCTGTGCAAGTCCTACTGACCGGACCGTCCAGTCAGTAGACCGGACCGTCCGATCGGTATAGACTCTTGCATAGACAGATTCCTCGCTCCTCGCTGAAAGTCCCAGACAACTCCCCATAGTGACCGTACAGTCCAATCACCTCTGACCCCTCTGTCCGGTCTCTATGTCTAGAAGCTAAAACTTGTTGTCCTCGCATGACTTCGTTTCCCGACTTTCCAAACAGCTCCTTGGCTTCTCCATTGTCAACTAGTGCCTGTGATTTCACCGAGCAACCTTGCACATCACCGACTAGACATGACCTAAGAGAATGACCTAGACCCACCTTGATAGTCCGGTTTTTTGTATGGACTCAAAGTCCTAACAACTAGAAAAGTGTACCCAACACTTGCACCATAGCTTGTTCTCCACTTTGATCCATCTTCATCAACCCTTGGACTCCATCAAGTTCACAAGCCTCCATGCTTGTGGTCATTGTCATCAATCGCCAAGGACGCCACTGACAATCATCATAAGGTAGAAGAGGTTTCCTACACGAACAACACTCGTGTAGATATTAGTCAAATTTCATGTTTGTCATTCATCACCAAAACATCATACCTTGGGGTGACCTCAATGGTCATGAACCTTACAGTGGAACCTACCCACCCTTATCTGATGGCCATCATTTCTTTGATATTTGTGTTAACCCAATCTACATGGACATCATTATCCTAGTCAGCTTGTAATTATTGTCTATAATTACCTTTGCTAGACAACATCTTAGGTGTTGTCAACACTTTGCTCTGCCATGGTTCTGACAAGGGTAGTTAGTTTTTTTTATCATCAAGGTCGCAATATTTATTCAAAGACATCTGGTTCAGCACAATTGCGAACAAACCAGTTCACTACAGAGCTAGGGAGGGGATCCAGCCAAACAATGGACCGATTTGGGTCCCAACTAAGACTAGAGCAAGCAAGCTCATGAGCACAAGTACTACAAGATCTAAACACATATATTAACTTAGACTGATTCAAAATGAAGACGGATCAAGTCACTTGCTTCTTTGTAAAGAACTGGCCCTGGTGAGTAATCGAACTTATTAGATCGTAAAGCCCGGACTAAATTTGAACAGTCTGTTTCTAGTT
Organism: Eleusine coracana subsp. coracana; assembly: GCA_032690845.1. Taxonomy (NCBI): domain Eukaryota; kingdom Viridiplantae; phylum Streptophyta; class Magnoliopsida; order Poales; family Poaceae; genus Eleusine; species Eleusine coracana. The sequence goes on from CM064430.1 coordinate 7,903,477, forward strand.
GTACTTTTGATATACCCTGATGAGACATGGCTTGTAAGAGCATCGCCAAAGGTAGAGCTAGCTAAGAGCTAGCAACAAGCTCTTGCAAAAAGGATTGATAAGGAGTGGGATCCATGTTTAAGTCTCTCATTTTCTTTAAAGACTGACTCTTCATGAAGAGCTAGCTGCCTTCTCTCTCTTCTTTTTCTCCAATAAACAATTCTAAGAGCTAGCTTAGATTCGACCTTTGAGGACGCTCTAATGCACCAATGCATCCCTGAGCCTCTACACAAGCATGGGCAATGTAATGCAGGGTAGTTAGTTGGTAGTTGGTTGCTGGTCTGTTTCCATTTGTTTCTTTTTCTTCTTCTTCATTTTTCCAATGTAATGCGACAGCAGTAATTGGCCGTCACCAAGGATTGCATGTTGGGTCTGGGTTCATCAATTTGAAAATATGCATGTTTCTGTTTTTATTTGCATTATTTTCATTTTGTTTTTGTTATCGTCAAACCAGTTTTGAAGTGTGCAAAATTATGGGTTCTAAATTAGAAATTTTGAAAATGGTACAATCTAATAGATTTCATGTTACATTGGTCATTTATGTTATTTAGAAATAAATTTATTTTTGTGTATGGCTGATGGTCATTGTCTCAGATACATATTTTAGAAAAGGGTTAATTGGGTACATGCCATTATAAATTGTATGGATTGGAAATCTACCATATGATAAAAGGGAGGATAAAAATTAGGACATCGACAAGTACGATCACCACATCGGATAAACTGCTCGGGCAAAGAATGCTCCAAAGAAGATGCAGCAAGTAGAAAAGATGGCTCAATAGGTGAGAGTGACGTCTCAGGAGAAGAGGGCTCAGCAGAAGATGGATGAACCTGCTGGGTATAGACCTGTGTTGTTGGAGACTTCACAAAATAGTGTGGGTTCATAGAAGGATCTAAGGAAGACACTATGAAGTAGACATCAATAAAGAAGGCCCCTCACATGAAGATGTCAGCACCAGTGAGGAAGGCACCATGGGAGAGGGTACCAACGCCAATGAAGAAGGCATTGGGCATGTACTGACAATAAAGGCATCAGGAAAAATCAAGAATGAAAGTGGTTCAACCAAAGATGCAAGGAAGGAGTTCGAAGATGGATGAGGATAGTAAGGACGTGACTTGTCAAAAACAATATCCTAAGAAACCCGCATCTTAGGACCAACAGGATCCCAATAACAATGTCCCTTATGCTTAATACAATAGCCTAGAAAAACACACTCAATAGACTAAGCAGTCAAATTAGTGCGCTCACGAGGGGCAAGAAGCACATAATACTGCCAAAAAGACAAAGGCTGGAGTAGTCTAGTAACGGGTGACAAAGACGCTCATAAGTAATATCTCTATGAAGGATTGATAAAAGCTGAATATTAATCAAATAGTTGGTAGTAGAGACAGCCTCAACCCCAAAATGAGAGGAGACACAAGAAGCAAGCATAAGAAAACAAACAGTCTCAAGATGATGATGATGCTTGCACTCAATGACACCATTCTAGACATGAGCACCAGGACTTGAAAACTAAGCAAGAGTGTCATGCTCAAAAAGAACCTAGCAAAGAGCTCCAGAAAGATACTCTTCTACAAAGTCAGCATGAAAAGCATGAATGGGCGTGTCAAAATGAGTGTGAATCATAGCAGTAAAAGTCTTATAGATGGATAAAGCCTCACTACAATGTTTCATAAAATAAATCCATGTGGCAAGGAAAATCATCTATAAAAAGTATATAATGTTGATGCCCCTTGTAGAAATGAAGGGAGTTGGACCCCATACATTTCAATGAACAATATCAAAGGATGCTGAGATACTGACTCACTACAATGGTAAGGAAGTTATATCAGCTTGCCTAACCTACGTCATAGTGGACAAGCGAGACCACAAATATGACCCAAACGATGATGCTACTGGCAGATGCAGCAGAAGGAACATGAAGCCAGTCTAGCTCCCAAAGACATTGTGAATCATGGCGCTGAGGGCAAGAGTCAACCACCTGACCTGTGCAATGATCCTGAACAAAACAAAAATCAGGGTCAAGAATCGCACGATAGTCATGATCAATAAGTTGACCATTGCATGATTAGATGAGGTACACAAGAAACATTAGGTACAAAAAAGAATTCGGATAAAAGAGTACCCTATCCTGCAACACAAAGAGGAGATCCATCGGTTATATGAACAAAATAGGAACAAGATGGAGAAACCAAGGAAGAAAGAAAAGTGTGCTATGGTCATGAAAAGAAGCACCAAAGCCAAGAATCCATGGACAAGTACCTAGAGTAGAAGAGGAACGAGGTCCCTTAGTGGAAGACTGAGAAGTTGCAGTAGAACCTAAGAGTACAGAAGACTGAGTCACAAAGCCAATAGCTCCTAGTGATGCAGAGGGCATGAGGCGACGTAGTAACATGAGGATCTCTTGTGTGTCTAAATTGAGAGCCTCCATCTTGTTCCTATTTTGCATAGCATGTCTGAGCCTTCTTCTCCTTCCTCTTCCTTAAACAATCCACATGTCCTTCCTTACTACAATAGTTGCACTGAAGAGTACTAAAGCATCTCGACTCCCAGACGAAGGTAACCTGGAAGAAGGTATGGTAGGAGGAGCAGCTAAAGAATGAGCAGTCAACAATGAAGGAGCCAGTATCAGACCGGCCTCACGAAGACGAATCTCCTCATTACGAACAACAACAAGAGCATCCATTAGAGAGACACATGGGTGGCGAGAGAATAGCTGAGCACAGAGTGGCTCATACTCATCACAAAGGCGAGTCAAGAAGTCATAAGTGCAACAAAGCTCTAGGGCCTTCTTCTGAATCAAGCAAGACTCACATATGAGACAACTGAGGCAAAGAGTGTCAAGCTGGTGCCAAATAGCATATATCTGACATAGAACTCATCAATTGTGCAATCACCCTATCGAACAAGCTGCTCCTAACATATGATAGCAAGAAAGGTGGACTGTCCAGAGGGCTCATAATGCTCATGAAGGAAAGCCCACATCTGATGTGTATACTCAAACTCAACAATATTCGTAGAGAACGGATTCTCCATGCAAGCAACAAGAATAGCAACAGTCCGAGCATCCTCGTCAACCCATGTCTGGTATGTAGTATACTGAGACACATAAACGGCCATAGGATCATAAAAATTGCCATGTAACCTCTCCATAGCAGCATCAAAACCAATAAGCGGCTTGTCATACACCACCTTCTCGGCATCAGTAGCCGTCTTCTAAAGAACAGGCTCAACTAGAGGACAGGCAATGTACAAGCCATAGGACGAGGTGGACAAGACAACTTGCCAGTAACAAAATCCCGAAGTCACAGACCACACATATGAATCCAATATGAATCCAAAGACGAGGAGGGGAGGTAGTGTTATCCAAACGGGTTGTGCCAAAAGGGCTGGTCCAAAGCACATAAATTTTAGCCTGGCCCAAACACGGCATGGCCCATTTAATTTTGTGTTAGGTCGGCATGGTCCAAGGCTACGGGTCATGCTTTGATCGAGGGGGTGGCCCGACGGACGGTACAGGCACGGTCTGTTTAGCCATCGGCCCGTAAAGCAGGATATAGGCCTAGTTAGACACGGTCTGAAAATGTGACATTAAAAGAAAAATATGTTTCACATATCTACAACAAGAGGTGAATGGTGTAGTGGTAAAACAAATCTCTTTCAACCAACCTGAGTTCAAATTCATTATAGCACCCATATTTTCTTTATTTTTCATCAGCCCAAACACTAATGGGCCAAAAATGTTTATTGGGCTAGCGTGCTTAATAGGTCGGCTCGGCACGGCTAACTAAATTTGTGTTGGGCCGTGTGCCAAAGATGCGGTACAATAGGTGGTACGACATGGCCTGAAATGAACTTCGTGTCATGCTAGACTATTTTGTGCTTGGGTCGGACCGTTTCGAGCGGCCTGTTTGGACAGCACTAAGGGGAGGCCACGGCTCATGTTGGATAAGGGTATTTTCGCTTCAGTAACACCGTCAACATGCAAAAGTAATCGAGTGCTGAATCTCTGAGTGAGATGAATGTTTTGATGATAATTTTTGAATTTTTGTTCTTTCGGTCGTGGTACTCATGTTTGTTCCAATGATAAATATTAATGGTATATTGTTTGGCATAATTTTAGTTTAAAAGCTTCCAATAGTATCTTCATAGTATCTCTCCTTACTAATTTTGGTGAGTTCGTCTCCCCCTCATCAATAATACAATGTTTTTGGTGTTGGTTTTTTATGTTGGTGCATAGGGACATAGGGTGAACGTTAAAGACACGAGCCTGGTTCGATTACTTATAACAAGACATATTCAGCCACACACGTTTCAATCAAAGTTGATTTGGCATGTAACTTGTGCACATGCTCACATGGTAAATTGCTGGCGCAGGTTGCTGTCAAGGCAATTCGTCAGCGGCAAACATCATTGCCGTCGAGGTGCCATTTGTCATCGCCGATAGCGAGCAGGTCGACGTCTTCGCATCCCAGCTCGTGTGTCGCCTCACGCTGGCGTCACCATCTGTATGCCCTTGATGCGATCTTTGCCATGGCAGTCCCAAGACTCAGAGCGGCAGCGCCTCCGCCAGGAGGAGGACGATGAAGTGCGAGGCGATAGCCGGCCAGCGGCATGGACGTACTCGGCGTCGTCGCGAACGCCGTACCACTCGTTCGAAGTCTTCTTCCTCATCTTCCCCTACATCGCCTGCATCCTCGACCCATCTGACCACACAGGTTCGTTTCCTTCCGTGACTCCGACCTGTCCGTTTCTTCAGCATGATTGCACGAGAGCAACTGCAGCAGAGGAGATGCACACACGATTCTCAAGTTTTTGTTAATATATTCTTAACTTTATTTGTATTATTTCGTTTAGTAGTAGTCCAAAACATCTTGCCATTATTGATGCATGCTAATTAGGGTTTTACGCTTTTTCATTCGACATGCCTGATGACTGCTAAACAGACCATGTGTTTTGATCTTGTACTCAACAAAGAGGAAAGGATAAAGAAGAGAACTTTATTCAGAAGATGATGAAGGTGCAGCTAGAGGAAGAATTGATGCACAATTGGCTCGCACAAGGCCTGACATACACAACTTGTGAACCAGAGGTATGGCAACTACTCCTATAATGATTTCAGTTCACGCTGTTCACTTTTTTAACACTAAAACCATGAATTGTGTGTGTTTTAGCATCACTTTTTTAACACTAGAACCAAAAGGTACAAGGGGAGTGGTTTTTTAGCTTCATGGAGGAATTTCTAATAATGTCCCATTTCTTCAAAAGTGAATTGATACTGATAGTTTTTTTATTGCACCTATATATAATCTCATAGTTGTTTGATCCTGATAGCATTCTTATTCATTTTATTCTCTTTTGAAAAACAATCAGGCACTCCTAGAGGTTCCATATAGTGATCCAATAGTAATTGTCAATCAGAAGTTTTCTCACAACAAAGTTTGCATTTGAGTCTGTGGCACTTACTTAACCATTGTGGTATGAACCTAAGTTACATTCTGAATGGAGTAGTATTTATTTTCCTTAGGTCTCTTGGTACATCTGGTCAATTCAGTGATTTGAAATACGAAATACACTTCAGCTTAAATTTGCTGTATGTATCATGTGTACACATCTATTGGAACAAAGATATGGGATCTCCAACAGCTCATACATAAGAATGTCATCCTGCGCATGAGCTAACAATAACCATTTGTTTTCCCAAGTTGCTAACACCAGTACAGCACTGACTTGGTGACCACTTCTAATTTTTACATTAGATTGTTCTAATCTTTGATCTATAGAAAAGAATAATGGAGTACACTCAAATTTCTGATCATTTGTTTTCCCAGTTACTAACAGCACTAACCACGGAACCAGTTATACTAAATTACATTACATTGTGTTCTAATCTTCTATCTTAAGATAAGAATGGACAACATACGCTCAAATTTCTGCTTTTGTATTTTTAAGATCTGTCGACTTTGTAATTACTGCAAATATAATTTTAGAGGATAACAAAGCTCTAAGCTTCAGCTATCAAATAATTATTTTTGAGATGACTTCATTTAACCATGACAAAAATCTAATTCTCCTGAAGTTATTTAGACAATCCAACATCAAATAATTAGAAAGAATATATTGACATAATAAAGTTGTCTATCATATTATATATCTATTAGATATATTGGTTTCTATGGTTAGTTATAATTGTCTATCATATTGTATATCTATAAGATATATTTATTGGTTTCTATGGTTTGTTATATGTTTTTAAAATCCATAGCAATGCACGGGTATATTGCTAGTTGATATATAATTGCATAAATAATATCCATAAAAATTGTATAGAAAATTTTAACATGAGGAGTGCTCTTATCTATCTTCGCACAAAATTTAAGCTTTAAATTCAAATTGTACAATGAGAATAAAAAAGACAAACCGTATAATAGGGTAGATCGTCACATTGATCATAGAATAGTTAGAGGGAGTAATGAAACAAGTCAATATTTTCTTTAGGGGATAATTAATAGACACTACTGCAAAAAAGGATTGCCATTAGTGGCTGTCCTCCGAAAATAGGGCTAAAGCCCTTCACTACAATAGCAAGAAGTTTTCGTATTTGAGCACATACAGCCCATTTAACTATATGTGAAAATAATTAACAGGTTGTTACTGTTGGCAAGGCCTAACTGCCCATCCAACGATAACTGCTCACGTATTTGTTGTGTTTAGTCCCACATCGGATATTGATGATGGAGGAGTCCAACTTATAAGGTGGAGGGAACCTCACCACGGGTCAACGGCCGGTTCACGATCCCGTGGACCTAGTCCACGGGTTTTTAGTTAATTAGTTAATAAATTAATTAATTAATTTTGAATAATAGTATGTTTTGTTTATTTTACGATTAGGCCCCCAATCTTTCTGGAAATTAGGTTTAGGTCCTAATAATTTTTCAGAAACCCCCTGGACTTATTTCATTTTATATTTTAGTATTTTATATTTTATAAAGAATATACCTTTTCTATTATTTTACATTTTAACCCCTAAACTTATTTTTAATTATACTTTGGTCCTGTAATTTTACACTTACGCCCCTCAACTTTTTATTAATTACAATTTAGTCTTTAACTTTTTACACTTTAGTTCCTAAACTTTTTCATAATTACAAATAAGTCCTTGACCGTGCTGTTTAGGTTATTTTTACAGTTTAGCCCCTAGAACTTTAAATGCTTATAACTTTTTACTCGTAACTCGGATTGAGGTGATTCTTGCGCTTACGCGATCGTAGCGATGCGTAGTTTTTCATGGTATTGTTTTCTCTATTGTTTGTTATTGTGTGGTATGTTGTTTCTTAGTTTGGTTGTTTGCTTGTGTTTTTGGTGTGACATTGCGTAGAAGATCCGTAGTTAGAGAACTTCCAAGATCTTCACCCCGAAGACTTTGAGCGGCAGCAAAGGGAACCATGCAAGTGTTCTTGATGCATTTTGAACCTATGTTTTATATTCCCTCTATCTCTATGCATGCTTGTTAATATTGAATCTCATGTGTCATATCCTGTTCCACATTATTCCTTGTCGCCTGGGTTCTGGTGTAACTTATTGGTGAGGGTACATCATGCTTAGTTTGCTATGTCAGGAATGAAAGTGTCTATTGTTAATCTTGACTAATGATTTACTTTAACATAATAATCATGAGGGATAGGTAATGAACCTAGGTGATCCAAGCAGGAGGATGGCAAGGATGGTGCGGGTATGCATGTGTACTCGGTATAGTACTGTGGGATTGTGGTGGTACCTGCTTGGGATCACAAGAGTAGTTTGTGGAGCGGCCACCCAGAAAAACAGCGCAAAGCACAGGGCTGATATGGGTAGGCTTGGTTTAGTATCGAGATGTCCCAGTTCTGTGAGCAGTCGAGAAAGGATGACGGGACGGTTTACTCTCAGACTCAGGCGATGGACGGTTTACTCCTAGCCACGGCCAGAGGGGGCTTCTGTAGAAATGGTTTAATTACACAGCGGTGAAACCTTAGCATGGATTGTTAGCAAGCTGGGAAGCGCTCTGAAAGACCTTGTGGTGATCTCTTGGCCTCACACCTACGGTAGTGTGATTTGGACAACATGAAGACTCTTTAGTCACTGCATAGTGATGAAATTACCGACCTATGGGTAAAGTTGCGCAACCTCTGCAGAGTGTCAAACTGTTGTAACAGTCGTGCTCATGGTCATGAGCGGTCTGGATCCTCACACATTTAGGAAGGTAGTTTATGGGTGGACTTGGTGGGTAGCCAAATTTGGTTTGGGCGGTGTAACCCTTGGTTTGCTATAGGCGGTGTAACCTGTAGTGTGGTTTCATATGGGCGGTTTAACCAATGGTTGGCTATAAGTGGTTTAACCTGTAGTGTTGGACAGATGAGATAACTGGTGGGAACTTTTCACCTAGTAAGTAGGAGTACTTTTTAAATAGTCTTAGGTGTAGTGCTCATTTATGCAAATGAACTATTGTGTTAGCCTTTCTTCTATTAAGCTTGCATGTCATATTTTCCCCCACTTGCTGAGTACGGCATGTGCTCACCCTTGCTATTTCCCTTTGTTGTTATACTATAAACTGCTGCTCAGAAGATGGAGAAATAGACTACACTGATGACGACTACTACTAGGCGTGCGTGCCCCTGATCGATTGCCTGTGGTGTTATGGTGTCTTCCGCTGTTATTTGTTAAGAGAGTCCATTTAGTCTTCAAAGATAATTATTTATATAATAATGGTATGCTTTATTAATGACATTGGTTATACTATTATTTACTTTATTGTCGATATGTGTAAAACTTGTTCCTGGGTACACATATGATAAGCACTTGATTTTGTCCTTAAAATCGGGTGTGACAACATCCCACGAGTTTTGGTTCCACCGTTACTGAAAAAAAAATGAAGCTCATTTTGTAGTAGTGTTGATCATGTTTAGAAGTTGAGTTGGGATGGTGTGCTGCTTGCAAAACAACGAAATGCCCTTCTACACCATAGTTGCTGCCCATTGTTTTGCTTCAGTGTCCTGTGTCGGCTACTTATCAAATCCAGAAATACTATCTGTATGTGCTAAAAACAAAAACCACGGTACAATGGCGGTACAATGGCACAGGGGCAGTGCCACTAGAGAGCTATAGCATTGGCAAGCCTTCCTACTATTTCTAGTGCCGGGCTTGCTGATGTCACCTACAGCCAGCTTCTAAACCTCTGGCGTCCAATGGCTTCTGAGAGAACACAGAAGCAGGGCTTTGTTTAATCAAAGGCTAGGAAATCACGCATGAGGCCCATTAAGCAGGCGGGATTCGCGACAGTTCGCCTTAGCACGCATGGACCTCTCCGTGGACGCATCACGCATGGACGAGATGCAATGGCCGTTGCGTGGATAGGACGGCAAAAAAGAACAACCCGTAGTGGATCCCGGAAATACAAGCAAGAGCAGCGCTAACTGTTCCGTACAACTATTACACAAAACAGTTGGTTCCAGTTTACCACTAACGACCAACAAAACCAAATTTTATCCATCAACATCACAGTACAAATTAAACTCCCGTTGGAAGAACCGAATCTACGACACTGCCTCCTACCACCCAGTTAACGATCTGACAAGTCACTGCGTCCATTCATCAGCAGAAGAACATCACATTCTTGACATTTTCCTTGACTTTGGGTAGCCGGCGGAGTGCAGAAGGGCCACCGGCACCGCCTGCGGTCCCGCCACTCACGAAAGAAGACGCATCTGTACCATCTCTCTCGTCGTAGTACCTCGCGCGGAACGCCGCCAGGTGAGCGTAGTAGACCGGCGGAACTGCAAGGAGGAACCATAATTTGTTAACTTAAGACTAATGCCCTTAAATTTAACATCAACAGCTGAATTAAAGCAGCCAAAAGTGTTTAGCGAATAGATTATGGAAAATTCAAGACGCTCGTGGTTTTGAAAGAGAACTTACCAAGTGACACAGAGCGAGTGCAACGTGCATATCTGCATTTTCAAAATTATAGTCAGGTTAAGAGCAAATCGCAGTGATACACAGCTGTCAGTGGACGGAAAACCGAGCTTACGTACAGCTGTCAGTGGACGGAAAACCGAGCTTACGTGTAGCACAGGCTGTTGGTGAGCATCTGCAGATCATCAGCTTTGAAACCGTTCTCGTCATAGAGGACGTGGTAGTGAGCAGGTCTGCTTGTTCCCTGAAAAGGAAACATTTACATTCAGTCGAAACTTGAATATCCTGATATCAAAAATGTATGTGTCTGCAACACAGTTGTCGGATAGGTACCTTGATTCCGGCATGGCTACAGAGGTAGAAATCAAACTCACTTGGATGGCAAATGCTAGTGTCAACCACGGTTCCTGCAGTTTCAAAAGGGGTTCACAATTCAGAATGGACGATATATATCGTCCTCAAAACTAACCAGGAAGAATATTTCCGCTTTTGTCACGGTTTCCACGACCCTCGGGGAACAGCCTTGTATGGTGCCTCTTCTGAACTACAACAAATGTTACCTTGGGTAGATAACCCTCCTCCATAGAAGCACAAGCCTTGGAACATTTAACACTGCCTGTATAAGATCACTGTATGCAGAAACTATTGCAAAGGTTACCTCCATCGGCAGGTATATAGGCTTAGAATCATTGCCGGATTGCAGGCAGGGCCAAGCCGTGTATTGCAAGTGGTACTTGTACCGGCTCGCAAAATATTGAACAACAGACATCTGAGCTTCTTCATTAGGAGAAAAGCTGAATACAAGAAACAACAGTGATTATGTTGATATTGCATTAAACGACAAGGATAAGCGATAAGAGACGATCCAGTACTGCAGCTGTGCTAGTGGGGCAGATGTAATCCCAGTGATCTTATACACACTTCTTTTACCGTGTGTCGTTTCAACACGAACTCTGCACAGTGCTTTCTAGTAGTAACACTCTAAGCAGTATGTTCATCCGTAGATAGACATATATATAGTATACCTTCAGGCGATCCCTGTCAGTAATAGGCTGCTTGGGGTTTGTTGCCCCCACACAGTTCTGAACAAATTCTATCACCGGGGTAGGCTTATAAAAAGCAGTTGATGATATGTCTGCAAAAGAAACGTATGATGATATCAAAACAATAATAATGCGTCAACACATAGGAGCACATTCTCATGCATGTAAAATGACCGAGTAAAGCATACACATAATCATGTGGCATAAACATAACATGTTGATTTCGCAAATGCAATATACACGTGAACTCAGAAAATGAGCATATACTATTCAAATTTAATACTAATATATTGTGGTATTTTACGTATTATCTTTCTAATAAAAACAGATTTTAGAGAAGATTATGTACCAATGTTCAAGGAGAGTCCCATCTGAGTGGGGCGCAAGCTCTGGTAGTATCCTCTCCAACACTCAAGTCCTTCACCGATGTCTGAGTGGCCAAAGCCTTTGGAGAAGAAGGATCGAGAAACCGTGACATAGCTGCAAAAGGAAGAGTTATCAGCAGCCATATGCTACGCACCTTCATACAACCATAATGGAGCAGAAAAGAAATGGAAAGAAAACTATGACAACAGGTATTGTACTTCAGGGATGGTGACTCCCTGAGGACAACGTCAAGCGCCTGGATTGTGTCCTGGGGCGAGTCCCTTTGCTGACCAAGAAGGAACTGCTGTAAGTGGTACAAGTCTGCTCATCCGGCATATCGAACTGTGATCTTGTACTCACTGTTTTTCAGTAATAACAAAGATCAAGTTGTCAGAAGATTCATCAACAGGCAGCTACAAGTAACCAAAAGTGAGAAAAATAAATACAGTAGAGGTGGCTGCTTACATTTCTCTGAGTTCCTTTCCCAGTTTTACCACGAAGTCCATTGATTTAAAGGGCAGCTCACCTGCAGTGTACAGGCTCTTGCTGCCATCGTATGCCGGCATTCTGCTATCAAGAGTTGTGGTAGCGTGGGCCTCAACAAGCTTCGAAAGAAGCACTCTGTTTGTGCGCCTTGCCTTTGGTTCAGGACTAATGGAAACCTGGTATGAACCCAATAAAATGTGTCAAACACATGGCTCTTCAGTAAGATAGACATCAATCCAAACATCAGGACACACCAAATGCCTCGGCACACATAACCTTGCCGAGTAGAACTAAACCAGAACCACTATAGAGTTTATACCACGACTTACAAGGGGATCCATCCCTAGAACATCATTAGTAAGCATGACACCCGGAGAATATCATGACTAAGTATGGTGGTCATCAAACTATACCATTATCTCATCTTTATAGTTTTTTGCTGAAACCTAAACCAACAAGTGAATGGACTCCTCTCTAAACACGTGGTTCCTGTCCTCGGCTCCTCCCAAGAAACAAAAAACAAAATCCTGAAAACAAAAAGTTCCTTTAAGGTTTGTGAATTTTCTCGGTCAGAGAAGGTTGAACTTCTCTATCAAAGAAAGCCGTGGGGGGCAGTCTTAACCTTGTTGGTCAAGTTTTTTTTTTTAAGTTGGATCCATTTTCTTTAAAAAGGTTGTTCCAATAGCTGCGTTTCAGGAGGGTTTTCTTCCAATTTTTTCTCAAAAACGTTGGAGCTATGCTTCACACACAACTCACCCAACTCAATATAACACACACCCTTGTCCCGTCTGTAAATGAGAAAAATATGACCAACAGTAGGAGCGGGGCCATAAAAAAGGGTTTGATTTGATTTGGTTCACTTCGGTTCTGCGAAGGAGAAACATTCCCGTTATGCATGTTTTTTTCTCCATGTTATCCTCAGAGCTTTACAGTGGGTTCAAATTGGGGGGCTGATTAACAAGAGTTGCATTTGCTAAGGCATGATGATGTGGTTTGTGTAGAACTTGATTGATGAGAGGCTCTTGAGCTGGCTAGTAGCGAGATGATTTTTCCTTAACAGCAAGATAGGCGAAGAGTGGCGGATATAGGTTTCTGTACAAGCACCACACCGCAGGGTGTGATTCTCTCCCAGAAAATGGAGGGATTTCTGCAAGAGGAATCTTCTGCTTGAAGCGTGAAACCAATAAATTGTGTTACACATGGCTGTTGAGTAATATAGAAAACTAACATGACACATGACCAACCATACAATATGTTGAGGTGCAAGAGAAATCTTCCGTTGGAAGCTTGAACACAATAAAATGTAAAATGTGGTACACATAACTGTTCAACCATACAAGACACATGACCAAAATGTCTCATGCACATATAACCGAACCATGTAGAACTAAACCAGCAGGAATTCACAAAATAAATGGCAATACAACGAAAAGACAACCGAGTGCCTTTTCAGGCAAAACAATCAACAAATTTATGATTTACAGGAAATTGGGAAAAAAAGTGTGTGCTACACAAAAAAAAAATAGAAATATTTTGTTCCCTTTTCTCCTCGTTTAGTCTATTGTTCTAATCTTTGCATGCAGTTAGTTTTATTTAAATGTGTTTGCTTCTATTCTGCTAAGGACAAACAGGCCCGTTGTGCATGCACTTTTTTCCCCTTGTTATCATCTATGCTTATTGTGGTGCATTGATGCGGATTTGTATAGAACCCGGATTTGTGCAACTTGATCAATCTAATACTCTTGAGCTGGCTAGATTGAAATGATTTTTCTTAGAGCAAGATGGATGAAGAGTGTGGCCAGAGATTGTTCCATAGATCATGGTGGGCGTGAGGTTTTCTGCAATTTGTTGAGGTGCAAGAGGAATCTTCAGCTAGAAGCGTGAACTCAGAAAAATGTTTTAAACATGGCTGTTTAGTACTCCCTCCGGATTTTAATTGTTGACGTCATTGACTTTTCTAACTACGTTTGACCATTTGTCTTATTCAATATATATATTTAAATATAAAAAAATATAAGTTAGGTTAAAACTTTCTTTAATTATGAAACAAATCGTAACAACATATTTGATAAATTTTCAAATTTTTTGAATAAAACAAATGGTCAAAGATAACTAAAAAAGTCAACTGTATCAACAATTTAAATCCGGAGGTTGTAGTAAGATAAAAAAAGAAAAAGCCATCCAACCAAACGTAACACGTGTCTAAAATAACTCATGGACATATAACCCTGTCAAGTAAAACTGAACTATAACTGCACAAAATCAATGGCAATATGGTGTCAAGACAAGCCAGTGATCTTATATAGGCAAAACAATCAGAACATTTATGATAAAAGGAAGAAAAGTGTGTGCTACACAAGAATGAAATGGAATTTTTCTTTCTACAAAACATCTATTGCTGCCACGCAACATCTCGCTAACCTGCCCTTGGCAGTACAATACGGCCAAGCACGACCAACATTCACTACAGGAACAGCATATTTGCCGTGTGCCTCAGGCACACGGCAAAAGCCAAAATCTCCACGGCAAAGCTTTTGCCATGCATTGTGCACGGCAAAGCGCGCATGGCAAAAATGCCGTCGGCAAAGGTGCCTTTGCTGTGTGCTTTCCCTCGAACATACGGCAAAAAAAAAGCCTGTGATGGTGCCCCAGGTGCCCCACAGTGACGGCAGATTTCCCGTGTGTCGATGCCCGACTTTCGGCACATGGCAAATGGGAATCTTTAGCATAAAATACCATATTTGCATCCACTACATTGCATTATTCGAACCATTGTAATTGAAATTTGAATTTTCACAAAATAATTAAAATAATGAAATAAGTTAAATAAATATCGCAAAAAATTAAAAATTTTAAAAATATCAATATCACATGCCATGTGATGTATGTCAACCACAAAAAAAGGTTGTGCGAAAAGAAGAAAAAAAAATTGTTTGTCGTGTGTTAAGATGGTACACACGGCAAACATTGACATGTGATTGTCACGTGCAGGTTTTGCCACCGTGTGCCAGTCAAGGTGCACACACACGGCAAAGATTTAACGACCGTCAGCGTAGCACACTTTGTCGTGTGCCCGCACGAGAACACACGATAAAAATTGGCTTTGCCGTGTGCCCCCCAAAAGACACACGACAAAGGCTCTGATATGCCGTGTTGAATGTTTGCCATGTGCCTTATTCGTGGCACATGGCATATCGGGTGTTTGCAGTGTTTTGCAATGTGCCTCATATAATACACACGACAAATAGCTAGGCACACAACAATTTGTGGCTTTTCCGTAGTGATTATCAGCATCATGCGAGATCACATCAAGTGTAATGAAAGCTGATTTGTATGTGAGTTGTAGTTTACCGAGTAAGTGAGCGTGTGCGTGTGCGAAACCATATCAAAGTGAAGTCCCAAAGTATGATTGCGAAAACAGACTAGCCAGAAAGCATCAGAAATCCTATCTTTTCGTTTTTTTTGAGACACCAGAAATCCTATCTACTCCTGCGCACCCAACCAAAAAGAGAAGTCATCATTGACGCCGCGTCAGGCTCCGAGAACCGAGCGGTGCTTACTGTTGCAGTCTGCCGCGCAGGACCCGAGGCGTTGTCAACATCACCTCCTAAAGTTTACACCAACATGCAAGCTGGAGGCTACCCCTCGAAACGGCAGCTGGAGCCTACTCCTGAAAACGTCACCGTGTGAATTGATAGGACGAAAAAAAAAAGGCTTGGACTGAACAGGGGGAAACGAAAAACCCAACCCAAACGAGCAAACAAATAGATCTCATCTAAGCCAAATTGATTAAACCAAGATACCGTGTGCCATGGATCGCAAATTACCGTGAAGGCCGAAGGTCGTGCAAAATGCATATGTACAGTATTTTGATTACGAACACACAACGTGAACCGGATCTACACGAACAGATCAAGCGAAACGAGCAGCTGCTGAAGAGGTAGAAAGGGAGGGAGTGGCTCACGTCGTAGTGGCAGATACTGTCCTGCTCGGCAACCTGCACGACGAAGTGGTTGGCGCGGACCATGATCTTCGTCCCCAGCTTGCCGTAATCCGGGCGCGCCGGGTGCACGATTCCCTTGCTCGACACCGGCGGCAGCTGGTGCTCCGGCGCTTCCGATCTGGCCGGTGGCGCGCGCGGAGCAGGGTCCGCCACAGCAAGCATCGCCATGTCCCTCGCCAGAGCAGCAGATGCGGCGGAAGGAGGAGGAGCGGGCGACGGAGTCGTGGCCGGAGGCGGATGCGGGCGCGCGGGAGTCGATGCCGCGGCGTGGGCTACCGGCGGCGCCACGGGGCGGGCGGCGGCGGTTGGTGGAGGCGCCACGGGACGCGGCGCGGCGAGGCGGATGGGCACTTCCCCGCCGCCGCGACCACGGCCTCCGCCGCCTCGGCCTCCACCCTCACCGCGACCGTAAGGCTGCGGGTAGCCTCCACCTCTCCCTGCCGCGTCGCCGCGGCCGTACAGCTGCTGCTGGCCGTGCCCGTACCCTGCGCCGCCGCCGGAGCCTCGACCGCCGGGCCCGGGCCCGCGCCCTCTCCCGTCGCCGCCGCGTCCACCGGGACCGCGCCCTCTGCCGTCGCCGCCGAATCCACCGGGCCCGCGGCCGCCGCCGCGCGAAGCCATGGGGAGAGGGAGGGTTTTTCGGAAGAGGAACGGATGGAAGGAGAAGAGGAACGGACCAGAGCACAACCGGAGACTTGGCTGGGACCACGCGCACGTTTTATAGACCAGGCCGCGCAGGCAGACGAAATCACGAGCGGCGCTTGCGCGTCTGATGGGCCCAGCAAAATTGAAGACCCCGCCTGTCAGTGAATTTCTTCTCTGTACGCTTACCCGCTAGCGTTAGCATAGCGTGTTCCGGACATACAAGAGTTTATGAGCCATCCCCTCTAGTATGGATGTCCAAACGGGCCGCCCGGCCCGGCCCGGCCCAGGCATGAAAAAGCCCGCCATGTTTAGCTTTGGGCCGGCATGGCACGCTATTCATTCCGGGCCGTACTATGATGACCCACGTGCCTGGGTGCCGGCCCATGGCACGGCACACCGAAGTGCTATCGGGCCATGCCCACCCGATAGCCCGGTAATGAGGTCAGCCCAGTTGGTCCAAGTAATCAATTTTAACATGAGATAGAGCAAAATAAGAGGTTGTAGGAAGGAGAATTGAATCTAGGACCTCAAGAAAGTGAGAGAACAGCCTTACCACTAAGCTACACATTCATATATGCATGATTATTAAATAAAATTTTATTTACTATCTATTTCGTGCCATGCCATGCCGCCTATCGGGCTGCAGCTTCGTCCCAGGCACGGCACGTAGGTACGTGCCGGGCTAGCACGGCACGGAATTAAACCGGGTCGTGTCATGCTTGGGTCAGGCCAAAAAAAGCGCGCTTCGTGCCCGCCCGCTTGGCCCGGCCCATTGGACATCTATACCCTCTAGATGTCAAAGTAGTTATATTAATTTGTGAAGGTCTGAGGCCTCCACACTGGTTTGGAGCAAACCCTACCCAGGTCAGGCGCGGAAGATAGGTGCTCTCCAGATGATATCGTTTGCTCCCTACCGTAAATCAATTGTGGGACCCGCTTTGCAGATCCCTCCGTCGATCACCATAATTCTAGGAGCCCACAAAATGCGTCCGCTGACGTAGATGTTAACTTTATCCGGCGTTTGGCTTGCCAGTACATCATTGCCACTGTCAACGCTACCTCCAGCTGAAATCGTTCTGCCGAACCGGACAGGCTGAGGTGGCATGGTAATTTTTGACACTATAGCTACCTACAAGCAACCATTGTGGAGGACCTGATATAGATCTGATGATTGGTATTTCACATAAACCCTAACCTATGGCTCCATCTTTCACAGTCTCCCACATGTCGCCGCCATCAATAGCCTCAGTCGTATCGTCACCCATAATTTTGTGAAGCGATTATGCATTTCTAGTCATCAAGTAAGATTTAGATTGGACGGTTGGTATTTTGTTTAAACCCTAATTATAGGCCCCTCATCTCCCACATGTCGCGGCCATCCCTTCTCCACTATTGTATTGCCATCACCCATTGTTTCAAAAAGATTGTCTGTTTCAGTCATCAAGTGTGATTTAGATCAAACAAGAGCTTTCTATATGAATCCTAAGTCATGGCTTTCTCTTCCCCATCTCCCATATGCCGTCGCACTCCTTCACATTAGTCATCTTGATGCCCATAATTTTAAAACAATTGTCGGTCAACAACCCATCAATAATCCTCCCTCAAGTATTGTCAAACAAAATTTTTAGCATTCTTGAGTAATCATGTTAGAACTTGACATGGTACAGTATAGATCTGTCTCACACATGTTGTCATAACCCTCAATTTTAAAATGATTATTCATTTCTGGTCATCAACACCGCCATATAGGTGCCAAAAGAAATAGAAGTTGTTAAAAATAATCACACTAAATTGAGATTGGTGACACAGATTCAGCGATTGCTATTATGCATAAACAATAACTTATCTCTTACTCTCTTCGTCTTGTACATGCTGCCACAACCCCTTCGTCTCCGTCAAATCGCCATCCATGATTTTTAAATGATGGTTCATTTCTAATTAGCAAGCCATCAATAGAAACACAAGAGCCTACAAAGAGTTGGGGTTGGCTTCTTGGATGAGTGGCGGCGACCAAGATAGGAGAGAGAGAGAGAGAGAGGAGGCCGCCGGTGTGAAATGGATCCAAGACAGTGAACGAGAGAGCGGTCTCCTTTTTATAAGGTGGAACCCCTAGACCCTTCAGGTCATTTCATTTTTCTGGGTGAGCCCATATGTATGCTGCTGTCCAAGTGGCTCGGCGGGTGCGATTGAGCCAGTATGTGAAAAAGGCCTGATTTTAGCATTCTCACAGCTGGACCAAAGGAGGTTGAACTTAATACGGGGTGGTATACCTATACTCCTATTGGATATAGGCTAGAGCAGGCTTCTGAACTGTTAATGGCCACATTGTTATAAACCCGTGTTGTCTGAGTTATACATGGTTTGTCCCTCTGCACAAAGATATCTTAATTGTTGATAGGTACTAGGATTCCTTCCAGGTTAGGATATGGTGGGAGAACATGATAGGAGTGATCTATATATGCTCAGGTTGAATATGACCCTATCTAACTATTAATGAGTTCGGTATGATTTTGGAAACGAGCTATATGTAGTTAATGTAGTTAAGGGTCAGCTTCCACACAAACTCTAATTCTTGACCTTCCTTGTTCTCTCCCCAAGAGGATGACACCATGACCGACTCCAGACCACACACACACACACTAACTAACTAATTTTCAGTGGTGAATCCATTGTTCTAATCTTTTCACGCATCGCTTGCATTCTAAAAATGGGAAACATGCCTGCATGCATTTCCCCCAGAGACAAAATCCACTCCCTTCGGCAGCAGGCGATCACCAGAGGCAGGAAGGGAGGAGGACCAATCAGTGTTGGTGAGGGGAGGCGGTGATGGCTTGTGAGACCCTAGCGGCGGCTCGCGTGCCTATAATAAACCCGCCCATTGAGAGCACGACTAGAAGTAGTACTGGGCGTTCGGGTTACTCGAAAATTTTGGATCGGGTATTTTGGGTTTTTTAAATTTTGGGTTTTCAGAATTAATACCCGAGATTGCCTTAAAATTTTGAAGATCCAACATTTTGGGTACCCGAAAATTTGGGTTCGAGTTTCGGGTTACCCGAATAACCCGAACTTAATACATATCATGTAGAAAATAAAGTTTCTATAACACTTTTATGTAAAAAAGGAGATATATGTAGTTTTTATTTTTATCATAGAGAACTACAATTTATTCAACAACCTTTCAACTTTGTTGGTTGCGGGTGTATGAGTGATTTTACCTTTAATATTGGATGTAAGGAAGGTAAAGAGAAGTGGATTGATGATATTTCGGGTAAATCGGCTATTTCGGGTATCGTAGGTACAAACCCTAATTACCCGAAATATATTCGGATTTTTAGATTTGCCACCCGAAAATATAATTCAGGCATCGGGTTTCGGGTTCGATGTCGGATTTTTTGGGTTCGGGGTCGGGTTTTTTGGGTTCGGTCTTCGGGTTTCGGGTTTTGTGCCCAGTGCTAACTAGAAGACCCATCCGCCAACCACTAAACTTTCTTTTTTAGGGAAGTTATGCTCTTACTAATTTTTCATTTTTGGAAAGTTTTAATCTAAATTTTTGTTACAACTTTTGATTTAAAAGGTTATGTCAAACTTTTTGGAGAACTTTTTATTCAGAACTTTCTATCATCCGAGATTAGTCAGATTCTTATAAACGCTTCCAATAACCTAGTCAGATCTGGATTCAGGTATAATACGGGGCCGAACTGGCTGCTAATGCTCGTGGACACGTATTCAGGAGAAATAATGGCCAACTTGCTCATGATCCTGTGGAGATGCTGGTCGGTAAGGAATGGGGTGCTCCAGGCGGACGACACCATCTCTATTGCAGGTTCAGCTGAGGTTTTGAAGAGATACATGGCATCACTGTTGCAAGTCTGACAATGCGATGATGGGCTACAGAAGAAAGGGAAGGCCTATCTATTCCAAGCAGGCAAGGTGGAGGGTCGGAGTCGACCACCAGAAGACAAGCGATGGGTTCCGCCAAGGGACCCGATGTTGAAGACCAATGTTGATGGAGCGTTCAAAGAGCAAACAAGGGAGGCGGCAGTGGGTGTTATTATCCGGGACACGCATGGCACTCCATACCTTGCGGCCTGGCGTATCCTTTACCATTGTCGAGACGCTGAAGAAGCCGAGATCAGAGCCTATCTGAAGGGTATCAAACTAGCCAATCGATGGTTTGAGGGAAGCTTTGTGTTGGAATCGGACTGTTCGATGGCTGTGCAGATGATCAACAAAGGAAGAGGGGAGCGCTCGCTCTGTGCACCGCTGATTCGGGAAATACAGGAAGAAGGCCATCACCTGCATCACTTAGAGGTGACGAAGATTGGAAGGGAACAGAATAAAGTTGCACATGAACTTGCGCAGGTTGCTATTAGTTTGCGTCAGAGTCGTGTCTGTTTTAATTTTTGTCCAGATTCTGTGCGTGATCAGTTAGATGGCGAGCGTGTTGAGAGAGAGGCTGGGGGAGATGTCAGTGTCCTGTGTTGTAACAACATTACGATTGAATAAAGCTCGGTTTCTTCGAGAAAAAAAAAAAGATCTGGATTCTGACTCGATCTGGGTTGGGTTCGAGCGCCGAGCCTGACCGCTCAGCTGTCCTTTTTCTATACACTAATGCTAGGGCAACGCAGGCCGCAAAGACAAACGCAGAACAAGAGAGAAAGAACTCAATCAAGGGCACAAGGAGAAGGCGACGACCAAACATGCATCCGGCGATACGTTCCGTTGGTCGGCGTGTACTGCGGCCGGCGGCACGGCCTGTGTCGCGGGATGGCAGGCAGCCGCGACGGTGCGGTGAGATGGACCGTATCATCGTGCAGGCTGTTCGACAGGAGGAACGCGCCAATATGCGTGACGTGGGAGTGGGCGCCTTGCTGGGCCTCGTGATGATCAACATCTGGATTCAATGGAAGGCGGCTCAACAGAAGAACTTTATGGTAAGATGGCGCGAGATTGGTGCTTCTAAGGAAGAGACGTCATCTGAGGAAAACAAGGACTAGATGTTAAGATTGATAATTACTTGCTCCGTATTTTATTTGTTAATTTTCAGCGGTTCAAATTTGAACTACCAAACGTCAACAATAAAAAATACAGAGGGAGTAATAGCTAGGAAGAAGCTAAAGTTGTTACTTCTGTAACTATGTAATACTCTCTCTGTCTAGGAATATAAGAATTTCTGGCATCCTGAGGTAAAATAAGGAAGAAGGTAAAAGACCATATTGCCCCTAATAAATTACTCGATACAGTAGCCGAAGCGCCCACCCCGTCTCGTACCCATCGTCGTCGACGCCTTCCTTGGCTATGTGCGCCTCGCCGTCGTCGTGAGTGCCACCACGGCGCAGCCATCAACTCCGCCACCAGACGCCGTGATAGGTCTGCCTTCGCTGGCCGTGCCCGCCTCGTCTACGCCCGCCTGGCCACGCATGGCTTGCTGCCGCCTCTCTCTCATCTCCCGCACCGACGCCGATGCCGCTCGCGACGCCATCACCGTGCAGCGGCCGAGCAGTGGATCGAGGAGGGAGGGAGAAGGGGTGGAGCGACCGTGACGCGTCCAAGCTCCAGATATGAGGCAGCGGTGGCTGGGTACCCCGCGCTCGCTCACGTGCGTCTCCACCCCGCGCTCCTCCCCGTCGCCCACCTCCTTCGCCTCCGTCGCGGTCGCCCTCGCTCCCCGTCACCGAAGAAGCAGGGGAAGCATGGGATTAGGCCATTGAGTGCTTGAGCTCGAAGCAGGGGAAGACCGTTGCCGCTGCTGAGCACCTGGATCTCCCCGACAGCGCGCGACCCGCTGCCGGCCTCTCCGCTTCCCTCGCTAGCGCGCGCTCCTCCCTTTGCCGCTGCCACCACGTCCGAGGTCGCACGGAGGAAGCGACCCGCCGGCTTGCTGCTTGCTGGAAGGGGATGGAGGTGGGTAGGGGAGAGAGTAAATGATGGTGGGTCCCACTCAGAAGTGCTAATATTGTTGGACCATCACCTCCGCCCAGAAATGCTTATATTTCTGGACGGAGGGAGTAGTTCATGCTGAAGTGAAGAAGTCTTTCTGGTCCAATTTTATTTATAGAGAGCAAAAATTTGATCGATAGCTAGGAAGAAGCTAAAGTTGTTAATTACTTCCTTAGTTCTAATGCATATCCACCACATCTATCTCTCCACCAATCGGAATAATACACCAAGTCGATAGTAAGGGTGTCAACTACTACATCTGGATTGATATATGTTTTACTCAAAGTTATGAGAAAGAAAATTATCACTATTACAAACCTAAAGAACAGATATATATACTTATAATAGGTGGCTAGGTGCCCGAGCACACGCTCGGGCCAATCACTCTAGTTAGATGAACGAGCCGGATGGTGAGCCCACTTCGTGAGAGATCAGCAGTTCTCAGTCCAAGTCACTGGCTCCCAGCCCGCTTTATAATAACTATTGTGGCATCTCATCGTGTAGTTTCGGGCATATGAAATACAAGCAAGAGCAGCGCCAGAAACAGTTCCATATATACAACTGTTACACAAAATAGTTTGTACCAGTTTACTACTGACGACCAGCAAAACATCAAGTTTATCCATAACATCACAATTCTGAACTCCCTGCAGAATAATCGAATTGAGTTCAACACGGCTACCTATAGCTAGCACCCAGACAGACGATATGACAAATCAAATCGCTGCGCCGATTCATCAGCAGAAGAACATCACATTCTTGACATTTTCCTTGACTTGGGGGAGCTGGCGGACTGTAGGAGGGCCACCAGCCCCGCCGCTGATGTCCGAAGCTGCATCTATACCATCTCTCTCATCATAGAACCTGGCGCGGTAGGCCGCCAGGTGAGCGTAGTAGACCGGTGGAACTGCGTGGAGGGGGGAACAGTATTTATGAACTAAGCCACCGAATCTAGCAGCAACAGCTGAATTATAACAGCTAAAAAGTGTTGTTGAATAGATTGTGATAATTGCATCGTGGTCATCAAAGAGAACAACATACCAAGTGACACAGAGCAAGTGCAGCGTGCATATCTGCAATTACAAAATAAAAATTAGGTTAAGACATAACAGTGACACTCGAGTCAAACTTTAACAGGTAATCAGATGTAACAGAAGGCAGGAGCTGTATGAACGAAGAACCAAGCTTACGTGTAGCATAAGCTGTTGGTGAGCACCTGGAGATCATCAGCAGAGAAACGGTTCTCGTCATGGAGGACATGGTAGTGAGCTGGTCTGCTTGTTCCCTGAAAAACACACATGTACATTGAGTTGATATGTGAATAACATGATATAAAAAACTTGTGTCAACAAGACCAAATTGTTGGATAGGTACCGTGATTCCTGCATGGCTACAGAGGTAGAAATCAAACTCACTGGGATGGCAAATGCTAGTGTCAACCACAGTTCCTGCAGTTTCAAGGGTTCAGAAACCAGAATCGACGATGTATATGATACTCAAAACAACTACTCCGTTTTCTTATTCTTGTCGTTCGGACACACAACGGCAGTTCATTTCTAGTTATTTTCTCATGTTGGAAAACGACAATATTTAGGAAACGGAGGAGTACAGTAGTTCTGTATTGGAAGATGGGTGTGATACAGGACACTAACCAGGGAGAATATTTCTGCTTTGGTGACCCGCAGGGAACAGCCTTGTATGGTGCCTCTTCTGTACTACAACAAATGTCACAGTAGGTTGATAACCCTCTTCCAGAGAAGCACAAGCCTTAGACATAAGGAAAAAGACAACGGTGAGTAGAACCAAACATATATACAAAAATTCAGAGATAGGCACGCGAAACAGGCTGAAGGGTATCACCTTCCTGATTGCATTCACTTCATGGAGCAAAACATGGCCGAACTGCCCTTCACTAACTCCATCCCTAGATGCAACAGTAATAGAAAGTCAAGGGGTGGTCCAAGGGGCTTGGAGCCATGTGCAACGAACACTGTAAATTCCAAGCTCATACCTGTAGAAAATTATCCTTAAAGGCTTTTCACGAGTCTTCCGATAGAACGACTGCAGTAACTCCCTGAATTAAGAAATTAAAAAAAAACAGAGCATCTCATGAGTTTAAAATAGTCATGCCCTCATTCTCAGGAAAATAAACGATACAAGTTACCGTATCATTCCACCGTATACTGGGGTGCCTTTCTCTTTGTCAATGCAGAAAAGATCTTGTATGATTTCTTGCCGATGTTCTTGGGCAGAGACTACAGCTTTATAGGTTGTGACCTCACGGTCCATGGACGCCACGACCTGAAAGGAATAACACCAGCCGTGGCTTTACAATTTTGGCATTATATTGATAGATGCTGGCGGGAGCATTTATCAACAGTTAAGTAAACTTTCACTTCAACTACAACAGCATATGAACAAAGAATAGTTAATGTAGAGAACAAGAACTGACGGCAGCAATAGAAGCTGATGAGTCTTCTCCAGCTGCAGGATGGGAAACATCAGCACCAAAAATGATAGTTGGGATATCTGAGACGAATGGTAGATTCTTGGTGATGGCTGTCTCAAGTACTGTATTGCGCCCTCCAACCTGACATAGATAATATATACATATCAAAATCCGCAACCAGCAAAGTGCATCGCAAAAGGGACTACAGGCATGGCTGCAAAATGCACTGACCTTCACGTTGATTTTAAGGGCAACATTTTCGAGATACTGATGGTTATGATTGGAATTGATGGAATTGATATTGATGCATTGAGATACAATACCAAGTTCAGTCTCGCACAACCTCTTAATTTTTCCTGCAAAATGGATTGCGCAACATATCTTTATTACCTTGAGAACGAGAAGTGACTACGGACGCTAATAAGGACAAACATACCATAGTGACCAGCAACATCTGGAAGAATAACAATAAGCAACTTGAGATCAGTAGCCATCACGTTAACTTCCCTTAGAGCACGTTCAATTTGGTTGGGAGAAACTGTTCGAATCTGTGTCACTGGAGTTTCATTGAAATCCTGAAAGATTAATGTCAAAATTTGCTGGTTCTGGCTCATTATGGTTTCAAATACTGTGGATAAGAATATGCAGTAAATTACCATGCCCATTGAATTGCACTTCCTAGCCAAGTCACGACATAATCTACTTGCATCAGAGGTTGTCCAACTTGAAAAGTTCAAACAAATCCAGCTCTGAATGCTTCCTCCATTAACCATTTTCTAGAAACATGAAGTGACATTAGTAGGGTGTCTATTATAAAAATTTAGTAATTGAACAATAATCACTACTATAAAACAACCAAAATATATTGGTCCAATGTTTCAGTATATCGATAGGTTCATTACAGCATTTCAATATAAATGAAAACATAGTTCCAATAATAATTTTGAATCCGGAATTTTTAGCAAGCGAGCATATGTGGAATCACCTTATTGACCATATTCCACTTCCCATAACTCGGAGCACAAGTTTCCTCTCTTCCAGATTTATGATATTTCAGCTGAAAATAAGATAAAAAGGCCATTCTCTGAATTTAAACAGATCAAAAGAATATCATCAGGCAGAGAATGCCGTAGAATTACCATAGGTGGAGGCAGCACACGCGCTTCCACATTGGCCATTCCATTAGCAAGTGTGATCCCAAACACTTGTGCCCGCCCACGAGTCAAATAGTTATTCTGGTCAACCACCTATATAGGTAAAAGGACATGTCACAATTCATAACATTTTTGTTTTGCACAAAACATCAGAAAAGACACAATACACCAAGAAAAAACAGAAAATAGATATATAAACAGTGGTATTTATTACTGTAAATATTTGGATATACAAGCAAATTGAACAAATAAAATGTGTAGAACAAAGTTAAGGATGTCTATAGTACACAAAATTCAATTGGAAAATTCATCTTCCATTTTAACTCCATGACATCTAAAAGTTGGTATTGAATATTCTGCATGAACTTCACTTAAATGTACTACACACACACAAAATATTATGAGATTTTGGAAACTAATGGGAATGCGAGAAACCATGAACAAAAAAAAAATCGCACTCAAAGCCATTTTCAAAACGAACGGGATGGTCATATACCTGAAGGATGCTCTTCTCCCTCCGCTTGGGACTTCCACATGTTGCTTTGAGTATGTTGGTCACCTGTTTTGGACTAAGTTTCTTGGGGTGCTTTTGTCCTTCTATAATTTGACACGCCTATAAGCAGTTGGAATGCATATAATGAGAATGGTGTATCCCACGTTATCCAGAAACCATTGCAAAAGTTACCTCCATTGGCAAGTATATAGGCTTAGAATCTTTGCCGGATTGCAGGCAGGGCCAAGCCGTGTATTGCAAGCAGAAACTGTACCGGGTCGCGAAATATTGAACAACTGTCATCTGGCCTTCTTCATTAGGAGAAAAGCTGAAGATAAGAGATGCCAACGATTAAGGTGGTATTACAAGAAATGGCCAGGCAAAGCGATAAGAGATGATCCAGTACTTCAGCCGTGCCAGTGGGGCAGAGGTAATCCCAGTGATCTTGTAGACACTTCTTTTCTCACCGTGTGTGGTTTCAACACGAACTCCATGCAGTGCTTTCTTCAGCTGAAAAGTTTTTAGAAAGATGGTTTCACAGAAAAGAAATATTAGATAGATGAACCAGTTAGTATTTCTAAGCCTAGTTCGTCACAATACAGTCGATAGATATAGTACCGTCATGCAATCCAAGTCAGCAATGGGCTGCTTGGGGTTTGAATCCGGTACACATTCCTGAACAAAGTTTATCACGGATATAGGCTTGTAAAAAGCAGTTGAGGAGATGTCTGCAAAAGAAAAGTATGACAAAGAGATCAAAACAATAATACGCTGTGGAAAGCAATAAAATGCACATGAATGTGTGCAAAATGAATGAGAAAAGTGTACAGGTACATAATCATGTGGCATAAACACAACAACTGGACTTTGCAAATTTCATACACGTGAAATTTGAAAATAAACATATAGATGCTCAATTCAAGTTTAATACTAATATACTGAGTTATTCTATGTATGACCATTCTAATAAAAACAGATTTTAGAGAAGATTATGTACCCATGTTCAATGAGAGTCCCATCTGAGTGGGGCGCAAGCTCTGGTAGTATCCTCTCCAATACTCCAGTCCCTGGCCAATGTCTGAGTGACCAAAGTCTTTGCAGAAGAAGGATCGAGAAACCGTGACATATCTGCAAAAGGAAGAGGGATTAGAGGCCATATGCTCAGCACTTTCAAACAATCATAATACAGAAGAAAGGAAACGAAAACAAAGCTCTGACAACAGGTATCATACTTCAGGGACGATGACTCCCTCAGGACAACATCAAGCGCCTGGATTGTGTCCTGGGGCGAGTCCCTTTGCTGACCGCGGAGAAACTGCTGCAGGTGATGCAGATTTGCTGATCCCACATGTCGAATTGTGATCTTGTACTCACTGATTTTCAGTAATGCAGATCAAGTGGTCAGAAGATTCATCAGCTGGCAGCTATAGGTCACAAAAATGTGTGCAAAATACGAATATAACAGAGGTGGGGTGCTTACATTTCTCTTCGTTCCTTCCCCAATTTTACCACGAAATCCATGGATTTGAAGGGTAGCTCGCATGCAGTGTACAGGCTCTTGCTGCCATCGTATGCTGGAGTTCTGCCATCAAGAGATGTCGCAGCATGGACCTTAACAAGCTCTGCAAGCAGCACCCTGTTTGTCTGCCTTGCCTTTGGTTCAGGACTAATCGAAACCTGGTAATGTATATGGACTTAAAATATGTTACACATGATGGCTCTCTACGAGAGGGTATTAAACAAACAGCCACCAAACAAAATATCAGGACACGTGACCAAATGTATCATGCATACATAATAAGCAACCGAGATAACACATTATAGCAAAAGTGAGCACCATGACATGAACTCCGACATGGAAATGTTACATCTACCAGTTATACAAGCCAATTGCAAATGCAATGCATCTCATGTATATGAAGGTTTAATTTTGAAATTGCTCGTCATCTCGCAGAAGGAATGCCCGGAAAAATAAGCCACCAAGCAACATTCAAACCCCCAGCCGTGCAGAAGTAAACCAGCAGAACCCAAAAAATCTACTGCTGCCACGCCATCTCTGGCTAACATGCCGCTGGCACTGCAATACGGCGTGCCTGCAGTGTCTAATCGCGTCAAGTGTAACTAATTAAATTTGGTTTGAGTCAATTAGTGCATCAAGTGCGTGTGTTACTTGCGGGGATACTACCTTGGTTAATAATGCACAAAAGGTAAGCAAAAAAGTAAAGTCACTGATGATGATTGGCAAAACAGACCATACCAGGAAAGTAGCAGAAATCTTATCTAGTACACTGCACAACCAAAACTGAGCCGTCAAAAAAGACTTCGCCTAAACCGTCTAATCCGGGGAAAATCCATGAACACGTCATTGACGCAATGTCAACCCAGGTGGTGAAAGCAGATCAAAGCTGCCTATCGCGCAGGAGCAGGACCCGATCGAGCCGCCGCCAGCGCCACCTGGTAAATGTCGTTACACTAACACGGAGAGTGGAGGCTATTCGAGACGGCAAGTACGGAATTGCCGCGACCAAAACACCTTTGCAATATTTTTAGGGGAAAAGGCAGACCCAGCAGCTGACACGGGCAAGTAAATGCATCTCGTCCAATTAAACCAAATTAAACCCAGATCACGCCATGGAATCAAGTCAGAAGTGCGAACCTAAAGCTGCCACGGCTAATCGCTTCACAGAAATGGAACAAGCAGCAGTGCTCAAGTACGGCGATTACGAGCATGATATGAACCAAATCAAGCGAAAACGAGAGCTGCAACTGCAGAGATAGAAGGGGAGAAGCAGGAGAGGTGGCTCACGTCGTAATGGTAGATGTCGTCGTTGTGGGCGACCTGGACGAGGAAGTGGTTCGCGCGGACCATGACCTTCTCCCCAACCGTGCCGTACCCCGGGCGCGTCGGAGGCACCATCTCCTTGCTCGATGCCGGAGGGGCCCGCTGCTGCTGCTGATGCGCGGGCACGGGTGGAGCAGGGTCCATGGGCAGAGCAGATGAGGCGTCGGGGGGAGGAGCGGGCGACGAACTCGAGGAAGCCGCGGGCGGAGGCGGAGGCGGGCACACAGGAGTCGAGGCCGCCGCGGGGCCCACGGAGGCGGCGATTGGTGGCGCGGCGGGGCGGATGGGCACCTCCCCGCCGCCGCGGCCACGGCCTCTGCCTCCGCCACCCATCCCGTACCCGCCTCCTCGGCCCTCGCGACCGTACGCTTGCTGGTGCCCTCCGCGGTGGCCTGACCCGTCGCCGTGACCGTACGGGTTCCGGGAACCTCCGCCGCCATCGAATCCAACGGGACCGCGCCCGCCGCCATCTTCGCCGAAGCCAAATCCACCGAGTCCGCGCCCTCCGCGCGCGCCGCCGCGTCCACGGGGACTGCGCCCTCTGCTGTCGCCGCGCCAAGCCATGGGATTGGGGAGAGAGAGAGGGTTTTCCGACGACGAAGGGAGGAAGGCAAGGACGGGAAGAGAAACTGACAAGAAGCTACTAGTAGACTGCTAGAGCACGACGCCGGAACAAATGGCCCGGGGGCCGTTTTATAGACCAGCCACACGAGGACACCCACCGATTCGGGAAGCCACGCCATCCGTCTCATGACAGACGGGATATGGTGCCGTCTGTAGAAATCCGTCTATGATATGGTGCCATCTCAGACGTGATAATACGGGTTCTGTTAAGCTTGAGCCTCGTCTGTCATGAGAAAAAAAAAACAGACGGTGCTTCCATCAAGCCTTTCTCTGATGGCTAATATGTCAGATGGGATTTCCCTTAAGACCATCTGTGATGTCTCACAGCCAATAAAAAAAAAAGAGAGAACAGTGCTCTCCGATTTTTTTTTCCATTACTTCAAATCAAGTTACACTCCAAAAAATTACCAATGGAGGAAATAGAAAAAAAAACTCCACAAAATCAAAAGTATTGACAACATTGAAAAATACTATTTGCAAATAAAATATTTTCATCAAATTACATCAGTGTCATTCCATAATTAAATCCTGCTAATAACTATCAAGCGTCATCTTTAAATGATATACAGTAGCCTTTGTGTATACAACATACCTGAAATGATGCATATAATGTCGGAAGGAATGGGTGGTCCAGCATATCAAGGATTTATCGCTCAGCCGTAGCTCTATGGACCTAAAAGGCATTAGAAAATGACAGAAAGAGAGCAATGACGATCTACTGTCAAAGCAACTGAATCCCTTTTTTTTAGAAATTGTAACACAAACCTTGTTGCCGTTAAGCATGACACTTTTATCCATAGCTTTCATAGCAAAGTACTCACCTGTGCCTAGCAATTCCACCAAGTGCACACTGCAATTTCACCAATAACACACACGATGTACTGTTTGAAGTTGAGCTAAAAGTGGCAATTTAATCGGAGTTCATTTGCAATGCAGTATGGCTTACCTGCCAATGTCCCTAGACCCTAAAGGTTTTACTGGCCTGAAATGTTTCAAGTCAATGTTTTCACCACTCTTAAGAATCTGCTAAAAAAATTAATATTAATTAATCTTGTGAGAGGATAAAGAGAATGTCATAGGTAGCCAGTAAAATGACAAGCAGACAACTGTTGGTAAAATTATGTATAGAATACAACATACATTTTGGATGGCTCTCCATGGCGCACTATCTTTCATATGTGGCTTTGGCAAGACTAATTTTGATTGGTTAACCCATAGATCCTCAGGTCTCTAAAAAGTAAAAACAACAACATATTTTTGTTAGAAGTGCACACATATACTTATTTCATGAACTACAAATGATTTATCAGTTGAACGGTAATCTCTGTTTGGTTATCTATGGCTTCTCTTAGTCTTTTTATTGTCCCATGGTCAGTTTCAGGTCCTTGAAAAAACCTGCATTGGTAAAGAGAAAGTCAAGCGTTAGCCAATTACACAAAAGGTAAGCTCACAACCACTACGGGAAAAGCTTTGTATGCCGTGTGCCTGGCACACGGTACAAGCCCTGTGACACACGGCACAAATTGTACCGTGGGTTACTCACGGCACACATCGCATGCCATAGTTTTATACGGCACAATAACTATGCCGTGAGTATTTTATCGGGCACACGATATAGTTGTTCCCTACTGTGCCGTGTGCCGTTGAGCCGACGACACAAAAAAGTGGTCCACCGTCGTGAAAACCACTGTGCCATGTGCCCTCCGTCTGACACACGGCACAGTTTGACCTCTGTGCCGTGTGCCACGGTCATGGCACACGACACAATGTCTATTTGTGCCGTGTGTTATGACCATGACACACGGCGCAGGTTGGCCAAGGTTGCCTGGTTATGGCCTTTGTGCCGTGTGCCATGACCTTCATAATCCGCCACTACAAATCTGATTTAGCAGCCCCGGATCATCCAAAACACAAATATTCATCACAGACATTAAAATACCATAATATTCATCACATGCAGCATTCAAATATCATAACAAGCATTCACAACACATATCGTCACATGCATTAAACATAGTATCAACACAAGCATTCCAGAAGTATCGTCATCACAAAATATGAACGAGCATCACAAAGCTCACAAGATCAGTGGTCCCAGGTCCGCCAATTCTGCGCGGCTTTATCCCATGGCGAGCATTGGTCTTGTGGTCCTTCATTCGATGCCGCCGACGGATCCTACACGAGAGGTTTTGATTAATGATTTCAACAACTGAGATGTGAATGCTATTATCACTACTAGATAAGCAATGAGAAGTGAATTATATTGTTACTACTAAATAAAGCAAGTAGAATGAAATGCTATGATGACTAGCTTGTTTAAACAAGGAGAAGGAAATGGTATTATCACTAATAAATGAAGCTAGGTCAATGAAATGCTATTACCACTAGTAAATGAAGAATGAACAAAATGCAAAGTAACTCAATCGTACTCACAGGAGTAAAAGCAGGAGTAGCTGCCGGAGACGGTGCGAATGGTGCGAACAAGTTTGGTGGAGGTGTTGTACCCATCTGCTACGCCATCCACTGGAGCA
The DNA here is from genome assembly GCA_032690845.1 of Eleusine coracana subsp. coracana. Lineage (NCBI taxonomy): Eukaryota > Viridiplantae > Streptophyta > Magnoliopsida > Poales > Poaceae > Eleusine > Eleusine coracana. Next base: position 7,936,041 of record CM064430.1, read on the forward strand.
TCCGCTATTGGTTCTCCTCGGCCCTCCGTCGATCCTCATCGCGTAGGCGGGTCACTTCATCCAGCTGGGCCTACAAAATTTCACCTAATTGTTACGACCTAAGACAAACATGTGTAGGAAGCAATGAACGACGAATGACAGTGAGCTAACCTGGAGTGCCTGTAGTTGGGACAGTGTACTGCTGAGGCGAGTGCATATAGCCGGGCTTGAGCTCATGCTCCTGGCTCGAATCTGGGAGAGAGAGGGAGTAGCGGTCGTGTCGACGACGCTGTCGCCAATGTAGTACCGTCAGTGCTTCTTTCCTCCTCCTAGCCTCATCGCCAGCACACGGCACAGTTTGCTCGTTGACCTCTGTACCGTGTGCCACACATGGCACACGACACAGTGAGTTAATTTTTTTTTAAAATTTCATGCAAATTGTTTTAATATTTTCAAAGATTTCTTTCCAAATTACACTTAAAATTCGTATCTGAAACTTGATAATAAAAAAAATATAATTTTATGTATTTTTTGCTCAATTTCAATTTCTATCACTAAAACACTATAATTGCAGAAAAAATTAAAAATTACAAACTAGTCCGAAAAATACCCAAACTATACCATAACACATTTCATGTCATGTATGAGCTACATAAATAGGGTTGCCTTTAAAATTAAATTTGACTATATCATTGTTCTCAAATTATATAGAATCTATCTCATCAACACTGAAACTTCTCCGCAGTTTGTCTCGTTAGTAAGCAACGTACGTGACAACTTGTGCGGAAGTTATTCAACTCTTTATCACAACATCCATGCTTGAAATAATGATGTTAGGACAAAATATCATGATTTTTAAACTTTATTTGAATTTTCTACAATTTAAATACCTTAGGACAATACGTTGGTCGGGATAATTCATGTACAATATGAGCGTCATTTACTCTTCATTGTCTGTGTATGGCCTCAAATTGGTGTTACAAACATGAATATAAAGTTTGTTCGCACTATATTTCAATATTTTAAATACCTACAGTTCAAATTTGAATTATCACAAAAAAATATCAATACTGAAAGAAATGCACTAAATATATCAAAATTTTCTAAAAATACACAAATTTGTAGAATAAGATACAACATACCATCTCTATAGCATATAAAATAATTGGAAAGGAGGAGAGATTTAAAAAAAATTACTGTGCCGTGTGCAGCAAAGAGGATACACGGCACAAAAAAATTTGTGCCGTGTACCAGAAGAATGACATACGGCACAGAGCTGGCAGGGAGCAAATCTTGCATGACTCGGCTCTGTGCCGTGTGCCCTACTTTTTGTACACGACATAGTTGTTTTTGTGCCGTGTGTCCAGCCAGGATACACGACATAGTCTATTGTGTCGTGTGCCCCATTTATGTCGCACATAATTGTGCTAGCACACGGCATAGGTGACTTTATGCCATGTGTCCGATGGAAAGCATACGACACACATGGTGGCACACGGCATACAAAGCTTTTCCCGTAGTAAACAGTCTAAATGTACAGAATAACCTACATTGGCAGTGCAGCGTGTGTAGAGAAGAAGCACCAGGCCGGCACCGTTACGTGCACAGAAATGCCGCATTGCAGCTTGACGGTTTGGAGAAGAAGAGTTGGGGTCAAGCGCACACGACGAGACGAGGCCAGGGAGGACGTGCATGGACCGGATTTGATGACGGTGACCTCTGTGTGCCCCTCGGCCAGGCGGCCAGCCAATGGAGTTCGCTCGGTGCAGCGATGTGGTGAGCACTTCTGGCTCGCTCGATACAATGATGAGGGAGCCGGTCAGGGGCAGCAGCAAAGGCCACCGATGTCGGAGGCGACAACGACACAAAGCTCAGATTCCCGGCGTTGTCGCACGTGGGAGCGAGAAGCAACATGTTCCGTAGCTCTCATCGATGGGCCGCCACCGCAACGATCCCTCCTACGCCAGATCCACAAACCATCGTTGCTACTATTACCAGCGTCGTAGGAGATAGGAAGGGGAGGGAGGCGAGCGCCACGAGAGGAAGACGAGATCTGAAGGAGAGGGGGATGACGGATGAGAGTGGACTAGGGTGGCAGTTGGGCTGACGCCATGGGGGCTGGGGGGGAGTGGGCGACCAAAACGTACAGGCGATCGGGGACGCGAGCCAACACTGAAAACTATAACTAATAAAAAAATTCGGATACGGTCTAGCCAGACACGACGAAGATTAGTCACAGACGGCCTGTATCACCCGTCTGTCCGAATTTGAGTCTGAATCACAGACGGAAATGTAACATATGGTCCACCAATATATTATTGACGTGACTAGAAGACCTCTGTCTGTGATGTATTTTTTCAGTCGGGAATGATTCTTCGTCTGCAGGGTGCCATCTGTGATTATCGATTATGTAGTAGTGTGTGTCAAACATATGTTTTGGAGAGTACACAAAAATTTGTTACCCGGTGGGCATATTTTGCAGTATAGAACAGTCTGTTACATACACCGTCAAGGATGACCTCACCATCATGCCCATGTCTACCATTTCCAGCATCACGCTGCTCAACACCTTCGGGGTCACGTACCTCACCGCGCTCAAGGAGAAGACCGTGAAGCTCGGCTACGCTGAGGTGATCGATCGATGCATCCATCTTCTGCTCATCACTCGCCGGCTCCTTCGTTCATGTATTAACTCGTCGTCTCTAGAGTGTCGTGACAAAATGTGAGGCCTTGATTTTTTTTCTGCAGGGTATACAGATACTCAGGGCGTTCGCTGCAGTCCAAGACCGTCCTGACCAATGTTTTCCTTGGCAAGCAACAGGGTTTGCGTCATGCTTGATGAAGGTTGCTGGTCATCAAATGAGTGTGTGGCTGACTGGAACATGGATAAAGTAGCTTAATTTCGAATGCTTCAGTTAGTTCTGTCGTGATGATCCACTGAGCTTCTCTGTTTCGTAATCTTCAAAGTACCACTAGTATCACTACCACCAGTAGTAGTGTTGTTGGCACTCTACCTTCAGGTTCATCATGAATTGGATCTTTTTCTGTTGACTTGAACATGGATTAAGCAGCATAATTAGGTCGATGTTTTGTGATGGTTCTGTACTTGCTTAGTACTACTAAGGGGTTGTGTACTCGTCACCCTTTGTAAAATTGCCTTTATTCTCATCCAAATTTTTCACCGGACTGAAATTATGTAGCATTTGGACCTCTTTTATGTCTCGCCAAAGATGCTCACATCTCACTTGATGTCCCAGCAAAGTTCTTTGATGCGATGAAATGGTGTTGCATGAACTGGAGAAACATGGTGGTCGCGGCGGCGTAAGGGGAATAGGTTTGGGGGTTGGAGTCAGGAGGAATCCTAGGGTTTACCATTTCTTTTATTCCTACATATCATGCTATTTTTTTGAGACCTTGGTCCAATGGGCTAAATATCTGTGGACCCAAGTCCATGGGTGTAGTAAGACATTCCATTACTAGTCTTGGACAGGCGTGGCATAAACAATAGGTTTATCCATCTAATTCATTCTTAGGTAGGATTGTGATATCAGTCTGAACTATATAGAGAGTTTATGATAAATATTTTTATGAAAAGGCTAGATAGATTATTATGGGACAATTACACAGTAACCATTGTAAATTCACACAATCCCATATATGCCACTAGTGTTTCAATGACATATGGGATCCATCTATGTCACTGACAGTGGCATATTTGGGATTGAATAATTTTTGTAATGGTTCCTACAAAATTATTACAATTATTTTACGGTGTGACATTGATTGAAGCCACAAGAGAACATATTGTTTCAGCCCAGTTCATGAAGCGCTTGGCTAGTAGGTAAAAGATCAGTCTAGTCATTTTTTTTTGTAAATCTATCAGTAACATATATTTAAGAGAAAATAACACCTACGCTGTAAGGTCTCGTTGGGGGCTTCCACCTTGTCATTGCCTCCCACCACCACTTCTCCTCATCATCCTCATCTTTATAGCTCCCAGGCTAACCCCTGACCACATAATGTCTTCTCCACCATTCTCGTCATCTTGCAGCATGCACAAAACCCATCACCACCACCTGACTAGCCTCCCTCCCTTGGCCTCTCTTCTAAGCCTATTGAACTCCGACCAAACCCCATCCTTCAATCTTGAAAACCCCCAAAACCACTTGTGTGTGTGTGTGTAGAGGGGGGGGGGGGGGTCGTAGTCCCACTTGTGTCTGCTTCTCACGTTGACCATTATAAGTGCCAGCCATGTGTGATCAAAACATGCCATGTGGCTTCGAGTCCGATTGTCTAGTATGGAAGCTTAGTAGGTAATGTGCTGATGGCTAATCTTGTCAGCTCACCCGTTTTGTCTCGAATGTGCTAAATTAGTAGCAGCCCTTCCACTGCCACATTAGGATAAATGGTGAGCAGAAATCTATGTCGTTGAGCATGGAACTGGTGGTGGTTAGTCCTCCTGATAGTTGGTCATGCACATTGTCAGAAGATAATCTCTTCTATTGTTATCTCTTCTATTGATAGCTACGACTATTGTATTCAGTTAGGATTGTTAGGTTAGATTCTCCTGTAACCTAACGTGTACATCACGTATGTAATCTTGTTTTCTATATAAAGGAAGGGAGCGGCACAGGAAGGTGCATTGTCTCCAAACCATTCTCATATGGTAATCAGAGCCATCCTCCATAAACACATCTAGTTTTCTTTTTTTTTCGCTATTGCCATGGCTTCCTCGTCCACTACCTCCATTCCCCTGCCCAACCTGCTTGCTCATCCTGTCTACGAGAAGCTCTCGCGTGACTATTTTCAGCTTTGGCAAGCCCAAGTGCTCCCTGCCATCCGTGGTGCCCAGCTCTTGGGGATCCTTCAAGGAAAAGAGATGGCGCCGTCCGTCACCATTGACATTGAAGATCCTAGCGACAAGACCAAGACGATGACGGTGGTCAACCCTGACTACACCCTGTGGCTCGCCAAGGATCAGCATCTCCTTGGCTACCTCAACTCCACCATGTCCAGGGAGGTGCTGGCTCAGGTGGCTCGTATCACTACTTCTGCTGAGGTATGGGCTCATGTTCAGTCCATGTTTGCATCTCAGTCACGTTCGCGCATTGTTCATCTTCATCAGCGCCTTGCTACTATGCGCAAGGGCGACATGTCTTGCGCTGCCTACTATTCCAAGATGACAGGGATAGCTGATGATATGGCGGCCGCTGGAAAGAAGGTTGACGACGATGATGTCGTGGCTGTTGGAAATATGCCCAAGAGACATTACGGATTTGATTCGTATGTGAGGGTCATACGGATATTGATCCATGAGGGATTAGTCCACTAATGAGCCAACTTATTGAGGCCCATTAGAAAGGTCTATATAAGTGGAGGCGGGACAAGGGGTGTTGACACCCACCAGTCCATAACCCTAGCCGCCGCGCTCCTCTCTTTCTCGCCCACAACCCTAACCATGTTGCCGGTGCTAGCACGCCATGTACGACGTTCCAATCCTGTACGTGTGGATACCGTGAGGAGGCGCTGCTGTTGCTGCGGTGCCGAACGGCTGGACTAGGAGAAGACGTTTGATGTGATCGACTACTTTCTCTACATCGACGCGCGACTACGTTGGACGAGCTGCTCCAACATTTGCTTCCACTCCGCCTGCGCATCTAGTGGTAATGATCCATAATCCCCTCTTGCAAGGTTTCCTGGTTGAACGGTAGAAATTTTATATGCTATCATAGCCTACCCGTTGCCCAACAGTGGTATCAGAGCCGACCTTGTGTAGTTTGTGATCTGGATCTTGTGCATATAGTTGATATGCTGATGTATTAGATTAGATCTATTACATGTTTTTATGTACGGGTTAATTAGATCAATGGTGATAGGGAGGTTCACAAGGTAATGGGCGGATAGCGATACATGCCTCATTGATTTATTTGTGTTTCTTCTCCGTGCACGCGCGACTTGTCCCTACCGGCTGGAATCACCATCGGGACTAACTGCGTGCGTCAGTAGAGGAGCCAATAGTATCATGATCATATACCGCAGTCTACTCATAAAAACCTAATGGAAAGCTGAGGCATTATGAATGACTCGAAATCGGGCAAATATGAGTTTCTCGATAGGATTTCCATTGCGATTTCATAGATACGATCTATGAAATCCGATGAGGACACGCCTAGATTGTTACACCCCTTTTTGGCCACACGTTAGCATTCTCTTCTCGCCTAACTTGTTTTTGCAGAGAATTTTGTGAATGGTATGGTCCAAGATATGCATATGATGTATGTATGTGATTTGCATGGCTTGCGTGTCATGATTAATTACAGCTGGGTTGAGGCTGTCATATTATTGTATAACGGCCTGCGTGTCGACCTGTGATGCTTGATATTCTCATGTAATTTATTACTAGCTATAAGTTGTAGTAGCTAAATATTAAATCATGGAGGTCTCAAGCATGATGGTTAAAGGGACGGGAGACATGACGATGGCAATGGAGATGGAGATCATCAATTGAAAGGGCCATACTATATCACAGTTAATATGATTGCCTGTGATGATGTTCCTGTCATCCTATTCTTTCATGTGTTATTTATATTGGATATGATTAACATGTTAGAATAGGTTCCCTCAAAAAAAAAATTAAACTATATGCCCTTCCAATAGCTGCACCTATTAAAATTATGATCGTTGTATGGTATGTCTGCCAAAGTAGAGTATCTCAACTATCTTAATTATTAGGGTAAATGTCGGATATTTACATGCATAGTATTGGTTTAATCAACAAAGCTATCAAAACGGTTTTAGGCTTTGGGGCATGATGTTGGCGCCGGGGCATGTGATGCTAGCCAACAAACAAGAGTCATATAGGGATGTGATTAGCAAAGTGTTGCTTACCTATGTCACTAGATTTCTAGCGGTGATGCCAAAGCTCACTAGGATCTAAGTTGAATATGGATCTTGAACCACTATATATTGTTTTGAGGGAAAACGGTTCCAAGCATATAGTGGAATAATGAATTTTTATTAAGATGTTTAATAAGAGTTTTACATTTACATAGTGCTTATATTTGCATATTTTCTGTTGTAGATCATGGCACCAACCGCTAGTAACACTTTTAATTTGCGCTCTATTCTTAAAAAGAGAAGCTTAGTGGAACAAACTTTATTGATTGGTATCGTAACTTGAGAACTGTTCTCAAGCAAGAGAAAAAGAAATATGTTCTAGAGCTTCTCTATCCTGATGATCTGCTAGATAATGCTACTGCCGCTCAGAAAAGGGAGTATGAGAAGCATACCAATAATGCAATTGATGTTAGCTGCCTCATGCTTGCCACTATGTCCTCTGAGCTTCAGAAGCAATATGAGAACATGGATGCCCACAATATGATTGAGGGACTCCGTGGTATGTTTGAGAACCAAGCAAGGTCTGAGAGGTACAATATCTCAAAGTCCTTGTTTGCATGCAGGCTAGCTGAAAATGGTTCTGTCAGTCCTCATGTGATCAAGATGATTGGTTACATTGAGAATCTAGAGAAACTTGGTGCTGCTCTACACCCTGATTTGGCCATAGATGTGATTCTCCAGTCGCTTCCCGCGAGCTATGAGCCTTTCATTTTGAACTTTCAAATGAATAGCATGAAGAAGACATTGGCTGAGTTGCATGGGATGCTTAAGACAGCTGAGGCAAGCATCAAGAAATCTGGTCCAAGTCAAGTTAACTTGGTTCAAAAGAATAGCAAGAAGCGAAAGCGAAAGGCTAAGGCTAAGGCTACTGATGAGATCTCTGGCACTAAGCCTAAACCTGCAGCAGCTCCTAATCCTCAACCGGCGGCTGGTGATCCTTGTTTTCACTGCAAGAAAACCGGTCATTGGAAGAGGAATTGCAAGCTTTATCTAGAAGAGCTGAAGAAGAAGCGTGGAGACACTTCTAATTCAGGTATCAATGTTATTGAAATTAATAATGTTGCTACATGTCCTTATGATTCATGGGTATTTGATACCGGATCAATGATTCATACTTGCAAATCATTGCAGGGGCTTAAAGAAGCAAGGAAGTGTGCAAAGGGCGAGGTGGATGCTCGCGTCGGCAATGGTGCAAAGGTTGCTGCATTGGCTGTCGGAACTTATCCACTTTCATTACCATCAGGATTAGTTTTGGAGTTAAATAATTGTTATTATATTCCCGCCTTAGGCAAAAATATTATTTCTTCAAAGTGTTTGGAGGAACATGATTGTTATGAGGTCATAATAAGGAACAAGTGTTGTTCCATTTATTTGAATGATATTCTCTATGGTAATTGCCCATTGGTGAATGGATTATATTACTTAGATCTTGAGAATAAGACTATTTATAACATTGATGCAAAAAGGCTCAAACCTAATGATTTGAATCCCATATATACTTGACATTGTCGTTTAGGTCATATAAACGAGAAGCGCATAAAGAAGCTCCATACAGATGGTCGTCTAAGTTCCTTTGATTTTGAATCAATTGACACATGTGAGTCTTATTTACTTGGCAAAATGACTAAGTCGCCTTTCACAGGAAATAATGAGAGGGCGAGTGAACTATTGGGACTTGTACATACGGATGTATGTGGACCAATGAGTTGTACAACCAGAGGTGGTTTTCAGTACTTCATAACTTTTACCAACGACTTTAGTAGATATGGTTACATCTACTTAATGAGGCATAAGTCTGAATCCTTTGAAAGTTCAAAGAATTTCAAAATGAAGTACAAAATCAATTGGGCAAGACTATTAAACTCCTACGATCTAATCGTGGTGGTGAATATTTGAGCCATGAATTTGGTGAACATCTAAAGCAATATGGAATTGTTCCACAATGGACTCTGCCAGGAACGCCCCAATGGAATGGAGTATCCAAACAGAGGAACCGAACCTTGTTAGACATGGTTAGGTCTATGATGAGCCAAAGTGATCTTCCATTGTCCTTCTAGGGATACGCTCTAGAAACTGCCGCTTTCACACTTAATAGGGTTCCATCTAAATCCGTGGATAGAACACCATATGAGATATGGACTGGGAAGCGTCCCGGGTTGTCTTTTCTTAAGATTTGGGGATGTGAGGCTTATGTAAAATGCATGACGTCTGATAAGCTTTCTTCCAAGTCTGATAAATACTTCTTTGTAGGATACCCTAGGGAAACCAAAGGTTATTATTTCTACAACCGGGAAGAGGGTAAAGTGTTTGTTGCTCGTAATGGTGTTTTTCTAGAGAAAGAGTTTCTCTCTAAAAGGGTAAGTGGGAGAACGGTGCAACTTGAAGAAATCCAAGAAGCTCCAGAAAATATTTCTTCTTCCACTATACCACAATTGGATGAACAAGTTGTTATTGAACCAATTGTTGAAACACCAGTCCCACGTAGGTCAGAAAGGGCACGTCACGCTCCTGAAAAGTTCACGCTCCTAACCACGGGGCAACGCGACATATTGTTGTTAGACAATGATGAGCCTAAGACTTACAGTGAAGCAATGATGGGACCGGACTCTGAGAAATGGCTTGGAGCCATGAGATCCGAATTAGAATCCATGAGAGAAAATCAAGTTTGGAACTTGATAGATCCGCCTGATGGTGTAAAAACCATTGAGTGTAAATGGGTTTTTAAGAAAAAGATAGACATGGATGGAAATGTTCACATCTATAAGGCATGATTGGTGGTGAAAGGATTTAAGCAAATTCAAGGGGTTGATTATGATGAGACCTTCTCGCCCGTCGCCATGCTAAAGTCTATACGGATCCTTCTAGCAATTGCCGCATTTTATGATTATGAGATATGGCAAATGGATGTTAAAACGGCTTTCCTTAATGGAAACCTAAGTGAGGATGTGTACATGACACAGCCTGAAGGTTTTGTTGATCCACAAAATGCTAGGAAGATATGCAAGCTTCAAAAGTCTATTTATGGACTAAAGCAAGCATCTCGGAGTTGAAATCTTTGCTTTGATAAAGTAGTCAAAGGTTTTGGCTTCATTAAAAACGAAGAAGAGCCTTGTGTTTACAAAAAGGCTAGTGGGAGCGCACTTGTCTTTCTGGTCCTTTATGTGGATGATATATTGCTAATCGGTAATGATATTCCAATGCTTGAAACTGTTAAGACTTCTTTGAAAAATAGTTTTTCTATGAAGGACTTAGGAGAGGCAGCTTACATTTTGGGCATTAAGATTTATAGAGATAGATCAAAAAGGCTAATTGGATTATGCCAAGACACGTACATCGACAAGGTATTGAAATGGTTCAATATGCAAGATTCCAAGAAAGGTTTCTTGCCCATGTCGCTTGGCATTACTCTTAGCAAGACTCAGTGTCCTTCGACACCTGATGAGATAGAGAAGATTTGAATGATCCCATATGCTTCGGCTATCGGATCCATCATGTATGCCATGATATGTACACTCCCAGATGTAGCTTTTGCTCTAAGCGCTGCAAGCAGATTCCAATCAAACCCAGGAGAAGCTCACTGGGTGGCTAGTAAGAATATCCTAAAGTACTTGAGAAGAACTATGGATATGTTCCTAGTCTATGGAGGTGAGGAAGAGCTCATTGTAAATAGTTACACTGATGTTAGCTTCCAAACCGACAAAGACGATTCGAGATCACAATCTGGATATGTGTATTGCCTCAATGGAGGCGCGGTGAGCTGGAAGAGTTCCAAGCAAGATACGGTTGCTGACTCAACAACGGAGGCCGAGTACCTTGCCGCTTCAGAAGTTGCAAAGGAAGCTGTTTGGATCAGAAAATTTGTTTCTGAGTTGGGTGTGGCTCCTAGTGCGTCTAGTCCAGTGGATCTCTATTGTGACAATAGTGGTGCCATTGCGCAAGCCAAAGAGCCTAGAGCACATCAAAAGGACAAACACATACTATGGCATTATCACCTCATCAGGGACATCGTCGCTCGAGGTGATGTAAAGATATGCAAGGTGCACACGGATTCAAACATCGCTGATCTGTTGACAAAACCTCTCTCTCAGCCCAAGCATGAAGCACATATGAGATCCATGGGTATTAGATGTCTGCATGATTAATGTATGAGAGATTGTGTAATGTCTATGTTTATATATGATTAATAAAGTGTTATTCTGTTCCATGGATAATAATTATTGCATTGATTGATAAGTACGTGACTTGTTTATGAAACTCATTGTTTTTCATAATATTATCCTAAATGATCCCTAGTTCCTAATCATTATGTGGGACAATAATGATTCATGGACTAGCACATGTATTGGTTGATGATCATGTTTCACAGATCATTGATGTGGAGATATCAAATCAATAATGTGGACACATGTTGAAGAACATGGTGTTGGATTGACCCACTAAAAGACTCTACTAAGATGTTATATTTGTGCCATCAGTCGTTGTCTTGAATGATGTACCTTCGGGATCCTTAGACCTGAGATTGTCATTGATTTCTAGAATACGTAGTAGCATACTTAGGGGTTACCAAATGCTACTCCGTAACTGGGTAGTCATAAAGGTAGTTTTTGGGTATGTTATGAAACATGTCGTGGGATGTGAGCGGTCAAGACGGAATTTGCCCCTTCTAATAATAGGAGAGATATCTCTGGGCCCCTCGAGTTAGATGGATTTAGAAGTGCATGGCCATGCCAAAGTGATTAAAAGTTAATTACAATGACTAAGAGTTAGTCATGATAAATCCACTAGACATTCGAGTGAATGGTCGAGCTATCACAGGGATGGAACGTATCTTGCCTTGAGCTTGACTGATATCGTGAGGCAAAGGGATCGCTGAATGCGTATATCAAAGGTTCAGCCAATATAATCTTTATGTGTACACGAGAATCAGTATGTGCTGCTAGGTGCCGCTATTGATTTATGATTTGAAAAGAGGTTTTCACATCATTGCCATGTACATATGAACCTAACGGGTCACACACTTAACGGGTTGGAACATCGCTTGCCTATGTGATTGTCTCTAGTGCAAGTGGGAGATTGTTGGAAATATGCCCAAGAGACATTACGGATTTGATTCGTATGTGAGGGTCATACGGATATTGATCCGTGAGGGATTAGTCCACTAATGGGCCAACTTGTTGAGGCCCATTAGAAGGGTCTATATAAGTGGAGGCGGGGCAAGGGGTGTTGACACCCACCAGTCCATAACCCTAGCCGCCGCGCTCCTCTCTTTCTCGCCCACAACCCTAACTGTGTTGCCGGTGCTAGCACGCCGTGCACGGCGTTCCAACCCCGTACGTGTGGATACCATGAGGAGGCGCTGTTGTTGCTGCGGTGCCGAACGGCTGGACTAGGAGGAGACGTTTGACGTGATCGACTACTTCCTCTACATCGACGCGCGACTACATTGGACGAGCTGCTCCAACATTCGCTTCCGCTCTGCCTGCGCGTCTAGTGGTAACAATCCATGATCCCCTCTTGCAAGGTTTCCTGGTTGAACGGTAGCAATTTTATATGCTATCATAGCCTATCCGTTGTCCAACAATGGCCTACATCCTTGTCGGGCTTGATTTTGTCGAGTCCATCTGCCGGCAGGAGGTCATCACACTGAGTGATCTCTATGCTCAGCTTCTCAGCGCTAAGGCGCGCCTGGACGCCCAGCAGCAGTCCTACATCTCCGCTAATGCTGCATCGCGTGGCCGTGGTGGTCCGTTTCATGGCCGCGGTGGCGGCCGTGGCGACTGTGATGGTGGTCGCGGCGACACTGGTGGACGTGGTGGCCGCGATGGCGGTCGTGGTCACTCTGGCTCTCGCCCCTTCTGTCAGCTCTATAAGAAACCCGGCCACACTGTTGTCAAATGTTACAAGCGTTTTGATGTGAGTTTCACTGACGAGGAGATGATGGCCGGCGCTGTGTCCTCGTACGGCGTCGACACAAACTGGTACGGTGACTCCGGCGCTACAGACCACATCACTGCCGACTTGGACAAGCTCACCACCCGTGAGCGCTACACCGGCTCGGAGAAGGTTCACGCGGCGAACGGTTCAGGTATGGGTATAAAGCATATTGGTCATGCCATCGTTCATACTTCTGTTCGTCCCTTACACCTAAACAACATTCTGCATGTTCCCAGAGCCACCAAAAGTCTTTTATCTGTTCATCGTTTCACTTCCGATAATGACGTCTTTGTTGAACTTCATCCTGATGATTTCTTTGTTAAGGATTGGGCCTCGAGGACCACACTCCTTCGCGGCAAGTCTAGAGGCGGCTTGTATCCGTTTCCATCGGCGTGGGCAGGACCGTCGCTCAAGCAAGCTCTCGGAGCTGCTAAACCTTCCTCCGTGTGGTGGCATGGGCGCTCGGGTCATCCTTCAGTAGATGTCATCAAAAGAGCATTAGCCAGAATAAATTGCCTTGCTCTGCAAAGGCCTCAGTCGAGTCTGTGTGTGATGCTTGCATGCAAGCCAAAAGCCATCAGCTGCCTTTCCCTTACAACTTGTGTACTCGGATGTATGGGGTCCTGCCCCCACCTCAGTTGGTCATAATAATTATTATGTGAGTTTTATAGATGATTATAGCAAGTTCGTGTGGATCTATCTTCTTAAACACAAATCTGAAGTTTTCCATGCTTTCATAAATTTCAACAACTTGTTGAGCGTTTGTTTACTCGTAAGATCATCACGGTACAAATTGATTGGGGAGGGGAGTACCAAAAACTTAGCCATTTTTTCCAAAAAGTCGGTATCACCCACCATGTCTCGTGCCCGCACACCCATCAACAAAACGGGGCTGCTGAACGTAAGCACCGTCATATTGTTGAGGTCGGTCTTTCTCTTTTAGCCCATGCTTCCATGCCCCTTAAGTTTTGGGACGAAGCCTTCACCACTGCTATTTATTTGATTAATCGCCTTCCGTCTCGCGTCATTGATAATTCTACACCACTCAAGCGTATCTCTACCACTTCTCCTGATTATAACCTCCTTCGAGTTTTTGGTTGCGCCTGTTGGCCCAACCTCTGGCCTTATAATTCACGCAAGTTGGCGTTTCGTTCGAAATAGTGTGTCTTCCTTGGCTATACTGATTTTCACAAAGGCTACAAGTGCCTAGACGTCTCCACCGGTCGGGTTTACATATCTCGTGATGTCATCTTTGATGAAAATGTTTTTCAATTCTCCAAGCTTCACCCAAACGCTGGAGCCCTTCTTCGTGCTGAAATTTCCCTTCTTGATCAATCTTTGTTTTCCATGGACGGTGGTCACGATCATCTGCCTAACCCTACTGACGTTGCTCTTGAGTCTGATCCCGTGCAGGTTGAACCCGTGGCGGCGCCGTATTCTTCCCCGGCTACGGTCGTTTACCCCGCCCCGGGCTCTATTTTGCAGGCACCGAATGTGCACGAGCCCTCAGTAGATGCAGAGGATCCCGACGCTCCTACCCAAGCTGATCCGTCGAAACGATCCATCTCGGATCAGGTGCACTGTCCTGGCAGCGCATCCGTCTCGCATCCTGGGCTGCATCGCTCGCCCACGTCCAGTGCGACACCACCACCTGCAGTCCTGTCTCCGCATAAGGAGGCCTCCGCACCACATGGGGCCAGTGATGGCCCCTCCTCTACTGCTGCGCCGACTGGGTCTGCTCCGGGATCTTCTATGTTGCCCGGATCTACTGCTCCACCACCTCCCATATTGCCTTCTTGACCTCGCACTCGACTCAGTCACGGTCTTCGCCAGCCACTTGTTCGCACAGATGGTACAGTCCCGTATGGTCTTTTGTGTAGCACTGAGCAACCACATAATCTACGAGAGGCTCTACATGATTCCCAATGGAAAGCAACTATGGATGATGAGTATTATGCTCTCCTCAAGAACCGTACCTGGCATTTGGTCCAGGCCCCTACCAACACCAATCTGATCGACTGCAAATGGGTCTACAGAGTCAAGCGCAAGGCAGACGGCTCCATTGATTGTTACAAAGCACGGCTCATCGCCAAAGGTTTTAAACAACGTTATGGTTTGGATTATGAAGACACATTCAGCCCAGTGGTTAAAGCGGCAACAATTTGGCTTGTTCATTGCCTTGGTGTCTCTCGTGGATGGTGTCTTCGCCAACTAGATGTGCAGAACGCGTTCTTGCATGGTGTTCTGGAGGAAGATGTCTACATGCGACCACCGCCTGGGTATGTTGATCCTGATCACCCCAACCTAGTCTGCAAGCTTGACAAAGATCTATACGAACTCAAACAGGCCCCTCGTCCATGGTATTCTCGCTTGAGCGGGCAGTTGATGCAGCTTGGTTTCTCTTCGTCCAAAGCCGACACCTCATTATTCTTCTTTTGCCAAGACGGTATCACTATGTACCTTCTTGTTTATGTTGACGACATCATTGTGGTTAGCTCCTCCACCCGAGCTGTTGATGCCTTGGTTCAGACTCTACGATCGGATTTCGCCCTCAAAGACCTTGGTGCTTTGCGGTATTTCCTTGGCGTTGAGGTAGCCTCGGTTGATGATGGCATTATTTTGTCTCAAGCCAAGTATACTACAGACATGCTTAATAGAGTCAATATGACCGAGTGCAAACCCGTGGCGACTCCATTACCTGTCTCAAAGAAACTCTCCTTATATGATGGTGAACTTCTTGCTCCTTTGGCGGCCACTGAATACAGGAGCGTTGTTGGCGCTCTACAATATCTCACATTGACTCGCCCCGATATTTCGTTTGCTGTAAACAAAGTCTGCCAATTTCTTCATGCACCGAGGACATCTCATTGGGCGGCTGTTAAGTGAATCCTTCGCTACTTGAAGTTCACAGTTCATCATGGTGTCAAGATTTGACAGTCGTCGTCGCTATTGGTTAGTGGCTTCTCGGATGCCGATTGGGCTAGCTGCCCTGATGACCGTAGATCAACTGGGGGCTTCGCTGTTTTTCTTGGGCCGAATCTCATCTCATGGAGTGCTCGGAAGCAAGCAATTGTATCTCGTTCGAGCATTGAGGCCGAGTACAAATCTCTTGCCAATGCCACTGCAGAAATTATTTGGGTTCAGTCCATCCTGAAAGAGCTTGGTGTTCCTCAAGATCGTATGGCCTGCCTGTGGTGTGATAATCTCGGTGCTACCTATCTCTCAGCGAATCCGGTGTTTCACGCTCGGACGAAGCACATTGAAATCGACTTTCACTTTGTGCGAGAAAGGATTGCTAGTCATTTGTTGGACATTCGCTTCAACTCTACGCATGACCAACTTGCAGATGGTTTCACCAAAGCTATTATGGCTCGACGACTTGAAGATTTTTGACGCAATCTCAACGTTTGCAAGTTGTGATTGAAGGGGGGTGTCAGAAGATAATCTCTTCTGTTGTTATCTCTTCTATTGATAGCTACGACTGTTGTATTCAGTTAGGATTGTTAGGTTAGATTCTCCTGTAACCTAACATGTATATCACGTATGTAATCTTGTTTTCTATATAAAGGAAGGGAGCGGCACAGGAAGGTGCATCGTCTCCAAACCATTCTCATACGCGTGACGATGAGATTAGCCATCAGCCTATGACGTATATTGAGTTGTCACGCTGGACAAGTGGACCCGAGGCCACGTGACATATTTTGCTGACACATGGCTATCACATGTCACAATCAACAGGAAAGCGGGCATAGAAGGGAATATGAAAAAAAAATACCTTGCTTGCAAGTGGTTGACTAACAAGTTTTTTTAGATGGGTAAATGAAAACCCAACTCATTGTGGGTATTTCCTATTTTTCTCTATATTTAAAAGAGCTAAGCGTTAAGGCCTGGATTTGATTTACCTTATGGCAGTTTTAGAATGATGGATTTCTAGGGATGTGAACTGACTAATTGGCCAATAATGATGAAGATAGGATTGCTTGGAGTGTGAGGAAGTTGATATTTTCTACTACAGTGATAGAGGACTCCTAATAGAACGTCCACCAGAAGTCACATTTTGATTAGAAGGTTGACTTTTATTTCAAAACAAGACAATGGTGGGTGCTTGCGCCGTGTGCCATCATTAGTCATATCGTTATGCGCATGTGAATCTTGAGGGCAGATGTGTGGCTACCTTCAGGGGCCATACAGTTCTTGAATGTGTCAAACATATGTTTTAGATAGTACACAAAAAAAATTATTACCCGGTGGGCATCTTTTGGAGTACACAAGAGTCTGTTACGTACACCGCAAGGATGACTTCACCATCAGGCTCATGTCTGCCATCTCCTGCATCACGCTACTCAACACCTTCGGGGTCACAGACCTCACCATGCTCAAGAAGAAGTCAGAAGCTCGGCAAGGCTGTGATGATCAATCGATGCATCCATCCTCTGCTCATCACTCGCCGGCTCCTTTATTCATGTATTAACACGTCATCCTTAGAGTGTTGTGAGAAAACATCAGGCCTTGATTTCTTTCTGCAGGGTATCCAGATTCTCCGGGCATCGCTGCAGTCCAAGACCGTCCTGGCCGATGTTTTCTTCAGCAAGCAGCAGGGTTCACATCGTGCTTGATGAAGCTCACTGGTCACATGACTGTGTGGCTGACTGGAACATGGATTTAGTAGCTCAATTTTGCGATGCGTCTGTTAATTTTGTCGTGATGTCCCACTCAGCTCTTCTGTTTCGTAATCTTCAAATTACTAGTATTACTGCCACCAGTAGTAGTGTTGTTGACACTCTACATCTAGGTTCATCATGAATTGGATCTTCATTTCAGTGACTTCAACATGGATTAAGTAGCTTAATTAGATCGATGCTTTGTGATGCTACAGCTATGTACTTGCTTAGTACTACATACTAAAGGGTTAATGTACTCATCACCCTGCTAAAAATGCATTTATTCTCATCCAAAATTTTCACCGGGTTGAAAATTATGCAGCATTTGGTCCTCTTTTACGTCTTGCTGAAGGTGCTCATCGGATTAAGAGAATGGGGTGAAGAAAGAGGAAAAAGGTTTGGGTGAGGATACCTGAAATTTTGTTTTGCAAGATTTAACCTGAATGTTGAATCATAGGTGTATATTGGGATTTGGGAAGCGATCTCATCTGGAAGCTTGATCCATGTATGCATTTATGGTGATATCGAAAAAAGGGGAAAAAAGGAAACAAGTTTTTCCTATTAGCCGAAAAAAGGTGGAAATGGAATTAGCAAGTCTACACAACAAAATATCAGCACCTAGGCTCAAATCTTTATCGCCCATTAAGGTTGAGTGTGGACACCTCCCTAACACTTTTTCTCTCATGTGAGCCCAATTTATTGTATTTTATTGAGTGTGGATTCAGTACAGCATAGTTGCATTCACCAGCCTCTATCATCTCGCGGCTAGCATATCTACAACCACTTGGCTAGCCTCCCTCCCCTAACCTCTCTTTGAAGCCCATCGAATTCCGGCCAAACTCAGATGTACGAGCATAAAATTGTCCTATTTTAGCAACTCCATGTGGGCTCCATGCATTATTTCCCCTTCTTTTTCCGTGCCTGATCCAAATCTGAGAGGAACTCCGCCCATGGCCGCGGAGCACCATCGCCCCAGCCGCCACCGCTCCCAACCATCCACTACCACCTTTGCCCTGTCGAAGCACTGAGCTTCCTCGTTGTGCATTGCTGCCCCCGACCCCCTCTATGTTCCCGTCGAGCACTGCCATCCCTTTCCCCGTGTGCCCTTATCAAGGTGGTGGAAGAGGGCCACATCTTATGTTGTGCCTCAAGAAGAAGGTCGTCTGTCGCCGAGGCCGTGCAACGTTAATGGAGAAGGTGATTTTCCCTTTCTTTCTTTTTTGTGTTGAAACTTTCAGATTTCAACTTGAAACTTTTTAATTCTAATTGAAACACCTCAAATCTGATTTGAAACTTCTTGAAAGAGCTTGTTGATATGGACTTTAATGTTTTTAAAATTGTGTTGACACAACTTTAAATTTAGTTAATGTTTTTAGTTGATTTGAAGCTCTTTCTAAGACAGACTAACCTGGGTTACAATTCAATTGCCCCACAATAATGATGTGATTGTGAAGTTTGGTCAGGCTTACCATTAGGGAAGGAGTAAATCTTCAGTGACAAGCAAGTCGATCCGTAGGATCAGAAGAAACATCGCTCAATGTTCCATCTCCCTGATACCTTGTCAGCTGCTGCCCACCGTATCTATTGTCAATTATAGTGGGTGAGTTCACTTAGATTTTATGTTTGTATAAACAGTGGCGGACCCAGGAATATTTCTTACGTGGGGCAGACAATTAAGGAAAGCTGACCTATGAAAAAAGATGAAGTGCATATACGCACTACATGCACATAAAACTCACATAAAAATAGACCATTCATGATAAACAAATGAAATAGACAATGATTAAGATAATACATCATATGTCATTTCTAGATAAAATATTTCAACAAAAGAACTTAGACATACCACTATAAAATACTAACTGCTAGTAGTAGTACTTGCCGTTGCTTCCAGCCTTGGTCTTCTAGCTTTAGGTGGCTTAGGCAATTCCATTCTTCGTTTTTTCATAGTTTGAAACCTCTTCTTAACTGTATCAAAGTCAAGATCTCTAAATATCTCCTTCTCAATGTAGTACAACACCAAGTCATTGAGCCACTCATTGGACATCCTATTGCGCAAATCAGTTTTGATTATTTTCATAGCGGAGAAGGCTCTTTCAACTGATGCGGTGGCCACCGGAAGGAGCAATGCTAACTCGATCAGATGATAGACCAATGAAAAAACATCATTTTTCCTAGTTTCAACCATCTTCATTGCTAGACTTCCAAAATCATGACAGGCAACAAAATCATCAACTCTTCGCACATGCAAAAGGAAAAGCTCAAGTTGATCTCTTATATAGGAACGGTCATCATTAGAGAAATCTTTATCATAGATCTGTGTTAGACGGGCAATCATATCAATGTCAAATCTAGAGAATGAGTCTCTTGGGTCGAGACTAGAGAAGCAAACAAGTAACTCCGATGATACCTCATTGATGCGATGATCCATCTCTGTGATAATAGAATCAAGAGCAACAAAGAAAGTATCAACACGATAGTGATGCTCTAGAGTAATCAAGTTTCCATCAAGCCTTGATCGGTCCCATCTTGGTACTTTCTCATCTAGATTTGGCATTGGAATTTTTTTTGGCATCACAAAATGATTTGATTTCTTCGAATAATGGTTGTCATCCTTCATTTCTGTAAGTCATCAAACGTGTTTTCACATCCACAAGCAATGACATGGCCTCCACAATATTTTGATCCTTTCTCGTAGAGGAGAGATAAATCATTTGTAATGCAAAGCACTTTCAACATGAACTTCATATTTAAAACAAAATCAAAGCACTCCATTTTGCGAACCAAACCAGCGGCTCTATCAGGATTGCGCTCATCCTCATGACATGGCCTCCACGATATGCATTCTTCCAATGGTGATACCCTACTTTGGTGAAAGCATCATGACCGAATTTTTCATCCATGGGTTCCAGCCTAAAAAGAAAACAATAGAAGCAAAATGCAGCATCCTTGGCCACACTATATTCCAACCAATCATACTTCTTGAACCATCTTTCTGAAAATGCCCTCTTGTCACTTGACTTTCGAGGAAAATCATGACCAAATGGTTATGTCGGACCCCTCAACAAATAGGCGTGTCTAACATCATCTCTTATGTTAGGATGAAATTCCTCAATTGATAGACGGAGCCCTGGATCAGAAACAACATGTGCATCTGGGTCAAAAACCTTAATACCTTTGACAACTTGTGGCGGTGGAGGTTGTTGTACAGGTGCATCTTGCTCTTCTTGTTCTGCATCTCCCAACATGGTAGTTTCTCCTGGTTCTTCTCTCTCTCCCTGGACCACTGCTGCTCCTTCCTCAGACACAATGACACCACTTTCACGAGTGCTTGGACCAGACCCATTTGAGGCTTTTGAGCTAGACAAATTGCTAGTGAAAAAGCTTTTCAAATCTGCACAAGACATTAGGTAACAATTTATCTAACCAATTATCGAGCTAAACATTTCTAAAAATGCAACTGCACAAACACAATTTCTTGATTTACCTAGATTTTTGTATCATTTCTTTGAATTCTTTCTACTGGCTGTGTTTGCGCCGGGAGCTGAAGAAGGAGCTTGCCGCCCCTGTGTCACTACTGCTGCTGCTGCAAGCCTGCCATCTCCATCTTCTCCGGCAAGCACAAGTGGCACGCCCGCTGTCTCCATCTTCTCCGGGGTGTAGTGGCCAGTGGTTCGTGGTTGCGGCACTGCTCGATAGGAACAGAGGGCCAGGCAGAGGCAGCCAGGGGGAGGCACTGAGGCCGGGTGGTCGGCGAGGCGGGAGGGGGCGGAGCTGCAGGCCCAGCCGTTGGTGGCCGGAAGGGGGCGCAGCCGGAGCTAGGGATTGGGGATTTGGGGGCGCAAGGGAAGGGGGCGGACTGGCCAGTCAATGGGAATGTCTGCACTGGTAAACCTCTAAATCAATTCTCTAAAAGAATATTTTGTCCTAGTCATCTATATTCTCTACTCTAAACTTATTTCTTCCGCACTCGTCATCCTCTATATCCCATACTCTATATCAACTACCTCCCTATAGGGCCCACATGTCATCCTCTCCCCCTCTCTCTTTCCTCCCTCCCCAATCTATCTCTTTTCTTCCTCTGGACGGCCACCCGCTCCATTCGTTCCCTCCTATGCTCTGAGGTCCACGCCGCCGCTCCTCCTCCCCTCCTCCTCTGCTCCTCCACGCCGTCGCTCCACTCCATCGGGCCTCCTCCTCCACCGTGCACCTCCTCCTCCCCACGAGCACCACCGCGCCTCTCCTCCTCGTCCCCGTGCGCGTCACCCGCCTCCACAGCGCCACCCCCACATGCGTCCCCCGCCTCCACCGCGCCGTCACTGCCGGAGCCCGCCAGCCTCCGCCGTGCCGCCATACCCCTCCTTCTCCTCCCCGTGCGCCGTCGCTGCCAGAGCTCGCCAGCCTCCGCCGCACCGCCGTACCCCTCCTTCTCCTCCCCAGCTCGGCCTCGAGCTCCTGGATCTGCGCGCGGCAGGGCAGACCGGCAGAGGCTTCCGGATGTGCACGGCAGCGGGGAAGAGGCCTCTGGATCCAACCGTCCTCCTTCGGATTCAGCCCCCCTCCACACCCGACCGGATCCGCATGAGGGAGGTGCGGATCCGGACCCTTCTCCTCGATGGCGCCGCTCCGGCCCCTTCTCCTCGACGACGGCACTCCGGCCCCTTCTCTTTCCTTGGCGCTCTAGCCCCTTCTCCCCGGCAGCGGCGCTCCGACCCCTTCTCCTTCCTCGGCAGCGGTGCTCCGACCCCTTCTCCTTCCGTTGGCATGCAAGCGGTTGGGAATGACACGCAGGTCCCACGCCACCTCGGTAGCGTTCGTTCGTCATCCCACCAGATTTGGCGTGCGGAAGGCCAAACGCTATGACTCCGGATGGGGTAGCGTACCCCGGTGCAGACGAATTTCTGCTAATGTGGTACTGCAGGACGGGGTACCGCTCCCTAGTACGGGCAGTCTGGTGCTGGTGGCAGGATGATTCTGCCTCGATGGAATTGGGGAGGAGGAAACAAGGGCCTTTTCGTGGGCCACCAGCCCAAGAGGCCTATTTCTTTGGTAGCTAGTAGCTGGCCCATAACGCTTTGTCTATTTTCTTTTACCTTGGAGCAGAGCTCTCAGGAAATGCTGCTGCGGGGGCGTCGGCCATCAGTCCGGCCATGGTGATCAGCTCGCCAACTCGCTGAAACAGGGGGGTAAGCGGGTTCCTCGCCGCAGGCTAGGTATGGCGGCCGCCGCAGCATGCCCTACTGCTGGGTCCGCCACTGTGTATAAACATATCAACATATGTGTGACACATAAGTCAATTGTCAATTACGGTGGGTGAGTTCACTTCAACAATGATGATAGTACATTACACATCTAACTTAGATTTTCACATCAACATATCAGCATATGTAGGACACGCGAGTTATAGATCTACACCTCTAGATAGTAATATTAATCTAAATCAGATAAAGAGCAGCAATCCATCTACTCATTGCATCATCCTTTCTTGAAGTTAAAGCCATTAGTGCCCTCACATTTTTTCTGGAAGCTTGATCCATGTGTGCTTTTCTCAGGATATCTAAAAAAATGAGGGGGAAATGGAATCAAGATTTTTCAATTAGCCAAAAAAGATGGAAACAGAATTATCTAGTCTACACAAGAAAATATCAGCAACTAGCTAGGCAGCTCAAAGCTTTATCGCGTAGCCATCTCTCCAACACTTTCATTTTCATGTGAGCTCAATATTTTTTATTTCATTGACTGTGAATCTAGTATAGCACGATTAGCTTCACTAGCCCTTGTTGTCTTGTGGCCTGCATAAAACTCGTCATAACCGCCTAGCTAGCCTCCCTCCCCTAACTCTCTTCTATGCCCATCAATCTGCGACCAACCCCCATACCTGTTGTCTCACCACTAGTACAAATTCAACATCTATGACGTTCTCGTTATGACGTTCTACAATTTTTTCATAAAAGAACGTATATCAATGATGAACTATTACCATTCGTCATGAAACAGCAGTCACGAGCTTGTGCATTAAGAAATTATGATGAATTTAGAAATAACGTCACAAAACAAAAACAGAATTTATTATAGAAGAAAGGACATTCAACTGTACTTATTGTGACAAAACATTTTGTCATAAATCTTTTAGAGAACGTCATGAAAACATTTGTGGGTCCCACAAATTAATCTAATCAACAATAATAAATAAATTTTTGTCACAAAATTAGTGGACAATGGGTCCACATACTGATGTGTCACGTGGCTGCGTGCTGACTTGTCATTGTGGGGCCGTGGTGTCCAATAGATCCCACGTACTGACTAGTCTCATGCGAGTCCCACGTCCCACGTGCTGACATGTCAGTGTGCAAGGCTAGTGGATCCCACGTGTTTGACGTGTCCGCACATGTTGACTTGTCCTAGTGGGGCTGGGGTTCAGTGGGTCCCACGTGCTGGTTCGGACATGCGGGTCCCACGTGCTGATGTGTCATAGTGGGGCCTAGCTGTCCAGTGGGTCCCACATGCTGACTAGTCAAGGCGGGCCCTGGTTCACACATGTGGGTCCCCCATGCTGACGTGTCATTGTGGGGCCGAGGGGTCCTATGGGTCCCGCGTGCTGGCTGGTTAAGGTGGGACCCGGTTCAGACATGTGGGCCCCGTGCTGACTTGTCTTTGGTATTCGGTTTGTTGAAGAATTTGTTAAAAAAATTGTAAACCTTCCTGCTTCTACGGGGTTTGAACCCGCAACCTCCAGGAAGGGAGGAGAGCACCGTACCACCACACTATGAAGGCAATTGTGATGGTGGTGGGTTATCAATATATTTATAGTTACTCTTTCCTGAGCTGGGCTGAATAGCAGAACGAACTGCATCCCAACTATTGTTTGATATCCAAGTAGAAGAACGGGCTGCAATTCGTTCAAACTTACATTCTCCATGACATCTGAAAACTTGTCATTCAAGCTAACATTCAAAAAATAGTGGAATGGTAATTCAAGCTAACAATTCTCCATAATTAGGCCATTCAAGCTAACATTATCCATAATAAGGCAATCTCTAATCAGAACAAGCAGAACCGGGGGAAAGTTAAGTTTCCTCAGATTACTGGATCAAGATGTTATGTGGCCCAGTTGCATGTTCATGTGAGTAACAATGGCACTTTAGGACCTGTTTTGAGTCCTTGCTAATTATAGATTGTGTAGCTGGTGATGGTTTCAGTACTAGCTGCTTATATTCTCTATTTTCCTTGTGTTGGTTCTCTATTTGCTCGGTTCTGTTCTTTTTCAGTAATTCATTGAATTGTAATTGAAGCCTTGAACATGAATTATCATGCCTAGTTATATTTTAAGATATATTTATCAAATTGATTTGACATACATGTTAGTTCTTGAAAATTTAAGTTGTTGGACATATATTTCGGTACAATAAAATGTAACCATTCTTTTGAACTGCATTTACATAACAATATGGACTAATTTCTTTTTTAGTAAAGTTCTACCAAGGTTAGTGATAAACTTTTTGTTGCAGTAGAAAAAAAGGAATCAATGATGCTGCAAGAGATGCAGTTCTAAGTCCTGTTCCTGCCTGTGGTTGTCCACTTTTTATCATCTTAACTGCAACTTCATTTGTACTAGCAAATGCTAAACTTTTTCAATGCTTGATGTATCAAATGGCTATACTTTGTGGTTTTGTTACTTTGATAGTGTCACATTTCTAGTTCCTTTTGATCCCTCCATGATTCTTGCTTGTTTTTTAGTAATTTCTTTTACCATTTTTATCGTACGTTTCCTGTTTGTTCCTTGTATGTACATTATTCTTTTCAACAACTCTAACCTTTTTTTTTCAATAATGGTTTTTGCAGGCTACCATGGAAACTTTGCACAGTGAATCTGTTGCTGCTGGGCAGCAATCAATTCCTAGTGCCGAGGTGGTTGCTAAGGTTCTCGCACAGTCTCAGACAATCTCGAAGAAGAACATCACTTTCTTCAAGAATGCTAGCATTCCTATAAAGAGCTCCAAAGATCAAGAGACAACTACTGAACGTGCTCTCCGTCAACAGCTTGATGCGGAAAAGCAAGGGTCAGTCATGCTGCGTCAAGAGGTTGATGATCTGAAAATGTGAGCAGAAGTTGCTGAGGAAGAATCAGTGAGGAATCGTCAACAGTTTGAAGAATTCAAAAAGAAACAAGAAGAGAACAATATGCTCCTTCAGCAAATCTTGAGAATCAATGGTGCTGGTAACGTTTCCCAGCCTTGAAGATCGTTGGGTGGCCTGATGTGACTCCAACCTTATCTGAATATGGATGTGGCTGTTCTTATGTGGTTGTCATTATGTGATTTTGCACTTATGTGGTTATCTATTATCGTGGTGACCTGTGTATTTTGTGAAGGTGTTGTGTCTGATTTAGTGAATACGTTATGTTATCTAGTGAATCTGGTGACCTGACTTGAATATGTTGTTAAGTGCTATCTGGTTAATGTGTTATATGGTGAATTTGGTGACCTAACTTCTATTATCTGTTATTATTGTGGGAATTAGTTCTGTTATCTAGTAATATTATGTGAACCTATAAAAGCTTGACATGTGGTACTGTGGACCCAAAAAAGAGAAACACATAGACCAGAAAAAAATTAGACACGTGGATCAGTTGCACCAGGCCAATGGAAATGTGACACGTGTCCTGGAAAAAGAAATACACGTGGGCCAATTAAATCATGACATGTGGACATGTTGGAACTAGACAAGTGTACATATCAAAAGGTGACAAGTGGAGAAATAAAAAATGGCCACGTGGTCCAATGAGAGCAGGCCGCATGTCCAAACCCCAGCTCGACACGTGGGTCACGCGCAATGCAACACGTGTCAGACCTGACGCGACATGTGTTTAGCTGGCGTGGCAAGCCAGGTCACCTGCCAGCGTGGATTGCGACACGTAGGACATGACATGTACTTGCTAGCGTGGAATGTGCCACATAGCAACAATATCTATGATGTTCCAATTTTGTCACAAAACATATAGATTATGATGAAAGTTATGTCGTCACGGTTGTATGTAGTTCTGTGATGAAACACTTCCATTCATCATAGGCAGACAACTTGACGCTCCGTTTTTTACGAATACAATTTGGTCATAGATTTGTCATAAAACTTTGGTAATGATGAATTGGGTATCTACCATGACGTTGTCATTTCGTCACAGATCTTAACATTTGTACTAGTGCATGGCCTACACACAACTCACCACAACTGCCTGGCTAGCGCCCCTCCTCTAATCCCTCTTCTAAGCCCATCGACTTGCCTCCTCATCTTAGATGTACGACAATAAAAATATCCTTCCCTTTCCTATTTTACCAACTCCATGTGGGTCGCATGGATTCTTTCCCCTTCTCCTCCTATGCTCGACTTAAATCCGAGAAGAACTCCGCCCCAGCCGCCAATGCTCCTAATTAACCATCCACCACCACCTAATCCTCGTCAAGCCCCTCAACTTCTCCGTCGTGCATTGCTGCCACTGAACCCCCCCCCCCCCCCTCTTTGTCTTTGTCGAGCCGTCCTTGGCCTCGTGTGCCCTTATCGAGATGGAGCAAGAGGCCCACATCCTAAGTTGTGCCTCAAGAAGACGGTCGTGTGCCGCCGATGTCACGAGCCGTCACTGGAGAAGGTGAGTTTCTTGTTATTATTTTTATATGTATTTTTGGATATCAACTTGATACACTTTTGAATTCGATTTAAAGCTCCTGAAATTGGACTTGAAACTTCTCAAAAAGAGCTTGTTGATATCGATTTGAATGTTTTTACAATTGTGTTGCTTAAATTTTAAGTTGAGTTAAATTTTTTAGTTGATTTGAAGCTTTCTCTAGGAGAGGTGAACAGCGGTTACGATTCAATCTCCCTGCAACGAAGACACATTTGTCAAACTAGGTCAGGCTTATCTGGTTGGGAGAGAGGCAATCTTCAGCATTGAGCAAGTGGATCCCTAGGATTAGAAACAACATCACTCATTGTTCCATCTACATGACACCTTGCCTGGTGCTGCCCTCGTTTTTAATTGTCAATTACGGTGGGTGAGTTCACTTCAACAATGTTGATATTACATTCCACATCAAACTTAGATTTTCACAACAACATATCAGCATATGTATGGCACGCGAGTTATAGATCTACACCTCTTGATAGAAATTCTAATCTAAATCAGATAAAGATTATAAATCCATCTACTCATTACACCATCATTTCTTGAAGTTAAAGCCACTGCCCTCACATTTTTTCTAGAAGCTTGATCCACGTGTGCTTTTCTTGGGATATCCAAAACATGAGGGGAAAATGGAATCAAGTTTTTTCTATTAGCCAAAAAAGAAGAAAATAGAATTATTAAATCTACACAAGAAAATATCAGCAGCTAGGTGGCTCGAAGCTTTATCGCGCGTAAAGGTGGAGCGTGGCCAGCTCCCCGGCACTTTCTCTTTCATGTGAGCCCAACTTTTTGCATTTCATCAAGTGTGAATCTATTATAGCATGGTTAGCTTTACTAGCCCTTGCTGTCTTGCGGCCTGCATACAACCTGCCACAAACACCTAGCTAGCCTCCCTCTCCTAACCTCTCTTCTAAGCCATCGTACCGTGGCCAACCCCCATACCCACTGTCTCACGGCCAACACACAACCCTCCACAACCACCTTGCTAGCCTCCCTCCCCTAATCTCTCTTCTAAGCCCATTGACTTGCCTCCTCACCTCAGATGTATGAGTATAAAATTATCCTTCCCTTTCCTATTTTACCAACTCCATGAGGGTTCCACACATTCTTTCCCCCTTCTCCTTTTATGCTTGATATAAATTTGAGATGAACTCTGCACCAGCCACACCGCTCCTAGCCATCCACCACCACCTGAGCCCGTCGATCCCCTGAGCTTCTCTGTCATGCATCATTGCACCCAACCCCCCTCCTTGTTCCCATCAAGCCATCATCAGCCTTGTGTTCCCTTATTGCGGCGGAGGAAGAAGGCCACATCCTTGTGGCTCAAGAAGACGGTCTTGTGCCACCGAGGTTGCGCGCCGTCACTAGAGAAATTGAGTTTCCTGTTTTTTAGTTTATATTTTTTGGATTTCAACTTAATACACTTTTGAATTCGATTAAAACACCTCAAATCCGACTTCAAACTTCTCAAAAAGAACTTGTTGATATGGACTTGAATGTTTCTAAAATTTGATAGAATTTTAGGTTGAATTAAATATTTTTAGTTGATTTGAAGCTCTTTTTAAGAGAGGTGAACCTGGATTACGATTCAGTCGTCCCGCAATGAAGATGAGGTTGTTAAACTGGGTGAGGCTTATCCATTGGGGAGGGAGTAAATCTTCAGCCATGAGCAAGCTGATCCCTAGGATCGGAAGCAACATCACTCGTTGTTCCACCTCCCTGATACCTTGTCGGCTACTGCCCACACTTCAACAATGTTGCTATTGCATTCTACATCTAACTTTGATTTTCACATCAAAATAACAACATATGTATGACACATGAGTTATATATAGATCTACACCTCTAGATAGAAATTCTAATGTAAATCAGATAAAGAGTAGCAATCCATCTACTCATTGCCCAATGCTTTCTTGAAGTTCCAGCCATGGCTGCCCTCACATTTTTTTTCTCATGATATCTATAAAAAGAGGGAAAAAAAGGAAACAAGTTTTTCCTATTAGCCAAAAAAAAAGTGGAAACAGAATTAGCAAGTATACACAAGAATATATCAGCAGCTAGGCATCTCGAAGCTTTATGGCGTATAAAGGTAGGGCGTTGCAAGCTCCACAACATTTTCTCTTTCATCTAAGATCAATTTTTTGTATTTCATTGAGTGCGGAACTAGTATAGCACGGCTAGCTTCACTAGCCCTAGCTGTCTTGTGATGTGCATACAATCTGCCACAGCCGCCTAGCTAGCCTCCCTCCCCTAACCTCTCTTCTAAGGTCATCAAACAGCAGCCAACTCCCATCCTTGCTGTCTCACGGCCTACACACAACCCGCCACAACCGCCTGGCTAGCCTCCCTGCCATAACCTCTCTTCTAAGCCTATCGAACTTTTGCCAACCCCCATCCCCCGATCCTAAAAACCCCAAAAAATTAACATCATCTGAAAGAACTTCATCTCGTCCAAGATGTTTGTCAAATATGGAGAATTGGGCGAAGAAAAAGGAAATAATAAGTTTGGGTGAGGATCCCTACTATTTTGCATGGGCAAGATTTAACTCGAATGTGGACTCAGAGGTGAATGTTAGAATTTGGGAAGGGAACCCACATAGACACATGAGTGTTACTTCCTTGTCCGCTTTTCTCATGATATCTACAAAAAAGGGGGAAAAGGAAACAAGTTTTTCTCTTTAGCCAAAAAAGGCGGAAACTAGAATGTCCACGAGAAAATTAGCAGCTTGGTGGGCCGAAGCTTTATCTTGTGTCCAAATGGTGCGTGTCTAGCTCATAACTTTTTTCATGTGAGCCCAATTTCTTGTAATCGAGTGTGTTTCCAATACATCACAATAAGTTTCACCAGCTCCTTGAATGGGAGACACACAAGCTTGTTTGCAATCAGCTCATAATGTCTCCAAGATATATAACTTTTATAAGGTGCTGCCACTTGTTCCTTGGGTAAAATTGTCTCAACCCTGATCTGAACTTTTCATTGTAATGAGGAAATCATGTGGCATCTAGACATCTTCTATCTTCGGTCAGTCATTCCCACCACCGCCCAAGCATGCCAATGCCCAGACTTGGCGCAATAGGGTGGTGTCATTGAGACTTCCTCCTCGTAGTTGCCTACCACCACCATGTCCCATCATCCTCATTGTCTTCCTCACCCCCACCATAACCTTCAACAATTGATTGTTCTTCATCGCCCTATCATCTCATGGCCTACACACAAACTGCCACCACTATCCAGCTTGCCTCCCACCCCCACACTAACCCTTAGCAACTAACCATCCTCCACCACCTTGTGGTCTTGCAACTCACACACTATCTGCCACACCACCTGGCTAGACTCCTTTCCCTACCCTCTCTTCTAAGCCCATAAGACTACAACCAACATCCATCCCCTGTAACATCCCAACCCATTGAGATTAGGCCCAGAGCGGCCCATGAGCACTTGTGTGCATGAGGAGGTGGGAATTTAGTGCTACCTTGCTAGTCTAGTGGGAGGAGGACCAACATATAAGACTAGGTTGTCCACCACCACCAACTTTAGGTTAGCTCTTTTACGCGAAGCGAGGATGAAAGCGTAAATAGGTTGGTGAGTATGTGGGGTCCACTCAAAATGCGAGTTGGGCCCAGCTGGGTGTGAACCCTGGGTCCTTACATCCACCAACCCAGAAAACCCCCAAACACTAACCTCATCGGAAAAGAGCTTCCTCTCACTAAATATGCTCACTCTGTATGGAGAATAGGGTGAAGAGAGGTAATAAAGAGTTTTGGTGAGGACAATTTCAATGTCCATGCAAGATTTATTATCTTTCCCTTTTTCTTAGATATCATCTCCTTAGTAATAGATGATGGCCCAATATAGCTCAAAGATTTGTATTTCACTGTACATGATTAGCAAACATAAGATCTCTCACCGGGGCTTTCTCCTTGATGTTGTCTCCACTACCGTCATCCTCCTCCTTACCCCTACCCTAACCCTCAGCCACAGGTTTTCCTCCACCATTGCCATCGTCTTGCGGCCCACACACAACCAGCCACTACCGTCTAGCTAGCCTCCCTCTCCTAACCTATTTTCTAAGTCTATTAGACTCTAACCAACGTCCATCCTCCAACCCTAAAACCCACCAAAACCTAACCTTGTTCAAAAAGACCTTCCTCTCGCCAAAGATTCTTGTCAGATATGGAGAATGGGGCAAAGAAAGTAAAGAATAAATTTGGATGAGGAAACCTTCTATTTGTTGGACAACATAGAGCTTTCTCCTTTCTTAAATATCATCTCCTTATTGTTAGTTGACAATTCTACAATAAATATCTAAGGTTGTATTTCATTACTCATGATGTCCATAACATATATGGTTTTTTTATATGTAGCTACTATTTATCCCATGGGTAAAATTGCCTCCATCTTGATCAGTACTTCAAGCCATTAGGATGAAATCATGTGGCATCTAGTCATCTTCTACGTCCCATCATGCATCCCTACTGCTGCCCCAGCGTGCCACCTCACAACACTGACACGGTAAGGTCTCATTGGGGGCTTCCTCCTTGTTGTTGCCTCCCACCACCACCTCTCCCCATCATCCTCATTGTTCTAGCACCCATGCTTACCCCTGGCCACTGACTGTCTCCTGCACCATCCCCGTCATCTCACAGCATGCACAAAACCCATCACCACCTCCTGGCTAGCCTCCCTCCCCTGACCTCTCCTCTAAGCCCATTGGACTTCGACCAAATCCCATCCTTCAATCTTGAAAACCCCAAAACCTAATCTCATCCCAAAAGAGCTTCCTCTCACTAAAGATACTCACCAGATATGGAGAATGGGATGAAGAAAGGGAAGGAGTTCGGGTCAGGATACCTGCTATTTTTCTCGGGCAAGATTTAGCTCAAATATAGGCTCAGAGTTGTGAAAAATCAGTGTTTTATGTAGACTAAGTGTGTCATCCACGTGTGTCAACAAATAAAAAATGTGTTTTTAACAAATTTCTAAGACATGATTCACTAGAACATTATTTCATGTAAGCCTGTGTCCCAAATCTGAATAACTCTATATATATGATCAAGGGCTTGCAAAAGCACCCTAGGGCAAGCTCCATGCTAGGAGGCCATGAGCTGAAGATAGTAAACATCAGCAGGACAAGATCAACTTGGGGAACGAAAAGATGTAATGTCTACATGTTACATAACAAAATTCTCGGTCATGTGCTACTGGAAAATATTTACTAAGGACAAGGCAGAAAAAAAAGGTTGTGATATAGTACAAATAGCCAAGTCTCCTAGCTACATTTCGTTTGCTATTTTAAGAAGCAAGAAATAACCATAAAAAACAACAACCATAATGATGGAAATCTGATAACTTCTATGCTAAGAAATAGAAGGATCTGAGGTCCACATCTCACTTGATGTGCCAGCAAAGTTCTTTGATGCGATGAAGTGGTGTTGCATGAACTGGAGAAAAGTGATGGTCATGGAGGCGTAAGTGAAATAGGGTTGGGGGTTGGAGTTAGGAGGAATCCTAGAGTTTACCTTTTTTAGAGACCTTAGTCCAATGGGCTAAATATCCATGAACCCAAGTCCCTAGGTGTAGTAAGATATTCCATTACTAGCCTTGGACAGGTGTGGCATACACATACATAGATTTATCCATCTAATACATTCTTAGAGAGTTTATGATAAATATTTTTATGAACAATCAAGATAAATTATTATGAGTCAATCACATGGTAACCATTACAAATTCACACAATCTCATATATGCCACTGGTGTTTCAGTGACACATGGGATCCACCTGTGTCACTGACAGTTGCATATTTGGGAATGGATAATTTTGTAATGGTTCCTACAAACAAATTTTTTTTGTCCAGTTCATGAAGCGTTTGGCTAGTAGGTAAATGATCAGTCTGATCATTCTTTTTGTAAATCTATCAGCATCAATCCCAACGTCTAGGCCCTGGAAAGCTCAACTAGGGACCCGGTCCGACCTGCCACACCACTCCCTCATTGGGTCACGTCACCCTCTCCTGCTATCGCCCGCAACGGGCAAAAGAGCATGCCCGCAGATAGGGATTATTCACGGGCAACAGGGACGGGCAAGGTTTCATGCCCGTTGCGATTAACAGAAATGGGCACATGCGGCAAGATTAGAGCTTGGGCACGGACAGGAAGAGCTGCAATCCGTGCGCATTTTGTTTGTTGCCATCTTTAAATGTGAGGCTCACCTCTCACTTGATGTACCAGCAAAGTTCTTTGATGGCGCTGAAGTGGTGTTGCATGAACTAGGAGACGTAGTGGTGGCCACGATGCAAGGGGAATGTGGGTGGGGGTTGTTGTCGGGAGGAGTCCTGGAGTTTTTATTTTTTAAAATTCTTAAATATGATGTCATTTTTTAAGACCTTGTTTGAATGGGCTAATAAATATTTGTGGACTCAAGTCCATAGCTATAATAAGACTTTCTATTACTAGTACTTTGCACGTGTGAAATATTATAAAAATATAGGAATGTCATGTATTAATACAATGCTACAAAACTTTATATTGTGCACAAATAGAGCTTTGCCTATTCCCAATAAATGGGGACGTACATAGGAAAAGTAAATATATATTGTGTGGCAGTTATATTCAGGTGCACATTCAATTTCATCCCTTCTTTATGCGCTCAAGGCATCGACTGAAGCAGTGTCGATGACGATCCAGTGACGGAGATTCTACGTTTGGATGAGCGAGGGAATGAAAATAGAAGGCATAAAGGCACGCTTTAATGGGGCGAGCTGAGAGATCATAGTGAAAAATATCTGTTTGAATTAATGCAACCGAGAGGGATTAGTGGAATTTTGAAAATGAAAAATCATCTCCCAAAATGATGGCAAATTCGCACAGGGTACGTTGTTTTGTGATAAAGAGCTTGAATATGGAAAGTAGAAGGGAGAAACCATGAAAATGAATATGCTATTGAACATTCAAAGGGTTTAATTTCCA
Organism: Eleusine coracana subsp. coracana; assembly: GCA_032690845.1. Classification (NCBI taxonomy): domain Eukaryota; kingdom Viridiplantae; phylum Streptophyta; class Magnoliopsida; order Poales; family Poaceae; genus Eleusine; species Eleusine coracana. The sequence goes on from CM064430.1 coordinate 7,970,158, forward strand.
GCTTGATATTTGCATATACATGGTAGGTGATAAATAATTAAGTTATTATTTATAAATAAAACTGTTGCATTTTATAAATCTGTTTTTGTCTAACTATAAAAGCTGGCAGCTGACAAACGTGGACAGCAATTAAAAGCTATCAAACAACAAATAATTATTTACCATGCATATAACAATTTTGAGAGCACGCAACACAATCAAAGTCGTGTGACATGGGCTGTCAACGACGTAGAAAAAGAGATCCAGTGAGTTATATCCTTCCATTCGTTTTATTATTTTAACAAAATAATTCATGCATGGTTTTTCATTTTGCTTCCTTTTTAGATGACCAACGGACTTAATTGTCATATGGGTTTAACTAATATTCTATCATCAAACGACTCATGCACTAAAAATGCCAGTAATGTTATCTCGATAGGAACTGCGGCAAACTGTGGTCACGTGTGTTGGCCCCGGACATGGACGGCGAGGGATCAGGCAAGCCGCCGGCCGCGTGCGTTGGCCTCGAATGCAAGCGATTAAGTGAACTTTTGTTCGGGTTGTGATGAGTGGTGGTTCAGGTGCCCTGTAAAGATTGCTTAGGGGTCGCACGATGCAGAGGGAACAAATCTGCACAGAAAAAATGAGACACAATTTGATATCGGTTTGGGCTGAATAACAAAATCTTGGAAACTTTTTGCGCAAAAAAGGAAACAAAGACGCAATCATGGCACACAAATAATGCCACACAAACAAGGAAACACGCGTAATAACTGAGCTGGAATCAGGTTGTCGACCCCAGGTTGAAAACTATCTGCGCAAAGAAGGAAACTGGGCGCAAATTGAGGGTGGGATTGGATCGGCTACATGCTGGCGGGTAGCATCAAAGTTGGTAAAAAAAAGTTTTAAGATTTCCGGACAGATTACACTCATGCATCTCTTTAACCCACTAATTGTTGCATCATGATATAAACTATTGCATCAATCAGCTCTAGCGCTAGTTTTATCTCAGACCACAGGAAAACGAGAAGCAACATTATGCAGCCTAGTTGAAAAAGAAAAACAGATAGAAAGGTTTTGATAGTTGCATGCCGCATAAATCTGACCAACCATGATGCATGCCTGACGATATCATTACAAAAAAGGAACTAATATTGACGTGAAAACAAAAGACCTAACGCATCAGCATGAGCCATCTCAAAATCGCAGCTGGAAATATTTGGGCTAGCAATAAGCGCTGAAAAGATATATTGTGATTCACTTAACTACATACAGTAATGAATCTGGACAATAAGTAAATCAATAAGAAACTTGAAAAGGTGGACCAAACGTAGCCAGGAACCATATCATGTGAGACCCTAGTATTCCTGAAACAAATAGAAAAGCCTGACAAAACTTTGAAAAATGACACAATGGCTCGCAAACAGAAGACTGCTAGTGAAGCTGGTGGGTCGTTGTCATTGAGACAAACTGTAGATCATGTTAAGCACATTGTCATTGAGACACTACAGCAAAAGGAGCCTTTGGCGGCGGCTCAAAAGGCTCTATAGCAGCGGGTTGACGGTCCCGCTGCTACGTTAACGTAGCTAAAAAGAAACGTTTTTAACAGCGGACATCCTGTTCTTAAAACAAACTGACGCTATGAAGAGAATAGTAGCGGCGGGTGACATCTTCACCTGCTGCTACGCATCCACTCAAAAAAATAAAAAAAAACAGGTCCTGCCTGCACCCTACACCGCCACCCGCCAGGCCACCCACCGGGAAGTACTAGGGAGGGGCGGCGCCGGTTGATGCAGGCTAGCCAGAGAAGAGCGCCACGGACATCAAAGGAGGGGGCGACGCAGGGCCGCCATCGTCTGGCCGCCTAGATTCAGGCTACGACGCCACGAAGAGAGAGAGTCAGGGGTTGCCGTTGTCGAGCCGCTAGGATCCAGGCTGCGCTGCCACGAAGAGAGGGAGGTAGGGGCCGCCATCGCCACGCCGCTCGGATCCAGGCTGCGCTGCCGTGAAGAGAGGGAGATAGAGGCCGCCGTCACCGTGCTGCTCGGATCCAGGTCACGAGAGGTGTGGAGGGGGTCGGAGTTGCCGTCATTGGGAGAGGAGCCCAGGCCGCCGGATCCGTCATTGTGCGCGTGAAGCCTGGCCGTGAGCGAAGCCAGATCCACTCCCCGGAGCCTTCGTCGTCTCTAGGAACCGCCGCCACGGCCCTCCTTCGGTCGGATCTGGCCACCACCTCCCGACGCCGCGGGCCGAGCCGCCAAGACCGCCTCCCACCATCGTGGCCGCCTCCCGATATCATCCTCCGGAGCCATCACGGCTACCTCCTGGATCCCGCCTCCCGAGCCGTCGTGAGGGCGGCGCGGTGGAGAGGGGCAGCTCAATGGAGAGAGCAGGCTAGAGGAGGGGGCGGCGCGTTGGAGAGGGCCAGCTGGAGGAGGGGGCGGCGTGGTGGAGAGGGCGGCGCTGGCGAGCTCGTGAGGTAGAGAAGGCGGCGGCTGGGGAGGGAGAGAAGGGAGGAGGAGGGAGATTAAGCAGCGGCTGGGGATGGAGAGAAGAAGGGAGGAGGAGGGAGAGCAGGCAGCGGCTAGAGGGAGAGAAGGGAGGAGGAGCGACCGGCTAACTAGGGTTGTCTTCCTTTTATATATGGTTCGCGGATTATGTGCTGTGTGAGAGCTTTTTAGCGACGGGTGATATTTTGGGCCGCCGCTAATGTGGGTTTTAGCGGTGGGTGACTTTTTGGGTCGCTATTATTTATGGGCTTTAGCTGCGGGTGAAGTTTTGAACCGCCGCTGTAAATATTTATTTAATTGTAGCAGCGGATTTTTCTTGGGCCGTCGCTACTTCAAATTGGGCTACGCCACTATAGTCCCTTTTTGTGGTAGTGAGACAAATTGTAGATCATGTTAAGCACATAGCACTGGAACACAATTGCAGTGGAAAAACTTCACTGCATACATGAAATTTAGCAGAAAATAATATCAGGAGAAGATACCATCGAGAAAAAAAAATCAAGAGCCGGTAGATGACAAATTCACACCTGCGGCCTACCTCAAAGCTCACGGTTGGCACAAATATTTGGAGGGGAGGAAGAATTGTTGCATTACCTTAGACTGACCGCACTCGTCATCCTTTAAATCCATCCTCTATATGCCCTGGTCATCAAGATTCTTTCCTCTATACTTTTTTCTCCGCACCTGTCATACTCTATATTTCATCCTCTATATCAACTACCTCCTGTGGGTCCCACATGTCAGCCTCTTTCTCTCTTTCTCTATCCCCCTCTCTCTCTTTCCTCCCCAATCTCTCTCTTTCCTCTTCCTCGTCAGATCTCGTCATGAGCTCTCTCTCTACGCCCCGCCGCGAGCTCCACGCCCCCGTCCCGCCACGAGATCTCTCCCCTCTGCTCCTTCCCTCCTCCGCTACCCTCCCCTCTGCTCCTTCCCTCCTCCTCCACCGCCCTCCCCTCTGCTCCTTCCCTCCTCTGCTGCCCTCCCCTCTCCCCACTCCTCTCTCCGCCTCCGCACGTGCGCCATCCTCCACCGCCGCCCCCGCTACCCTCCCTCTTCCGTCACGCGCGCAACCTCCCTCCTCCTTCGCCACCGCTGCACACCCTCCCTCCGCCGCCGCCCACGCTACCCTCCCTCTGCCACCGCCCATGCTACCCTCACTCCTCCACCGCCGCCGCGCGTCCTCCCTCCGCCGCATGCCCTACCTTGAGCTCTCCGCCGTCAGATGTCGCCGACTCTCCCTCTCTCCTGCTTCTTCCTTGGCAGCGACGCACCTTGTTTATCTCATTGGCGGTGGGCTGGGTCCACGGCCCTCCCCCTCTTCTCCTCCTCCAATGCTGCCCTCTCCTCCAGATCTGACCGCCTCCCCCGCACGCCACCTCCCTCTTCCCCACCGCCGTCCTCTTCCCCGTGGACTGGGCTAGGCAACAGCGGCGGGCTGGGACCCTTGTGGGCCATCTGGGCCTCTCTTCTTCCTCGGCCTCCCCTCCTTTTTCCTCAACGGCGATGCGTCGGCCGTCCTCCCACGCAGGGAGCACCTCCTCCTCCTCGCTCCAGGCACAAGGCGGTTAGGATGGCGCCCCCCCCCCCCCCCCCCCCCCCCCCCCCCGCGCCACATCGGCGGATAGCGGGCGTCCGCTACCCCACCAGATTTGACGAAAGCGGGACGACGATTTGTCATAGCATAGTGTTTAGCGCTCTCCGGTGCAGCAGTTTTTCCGCTATCTCGGTCCTCCAGGACCGAGTAGCGGACACCGGTGCGAGCAGCCTTAGGCTCATGAATATATAGCAGGAGGGTGGCGTCATCGTTCCCATGCACCTGGATCCAGAGTTCCACACGGCCAGCAGGATGAAAAAGATAAACGAAGGGATGACCCTTAGTACCCAGCAAGCGGAGAACCCTTACACGTGCGGAGCGTCATCATTGCCGAGCGACCAGAATAGCTTCCGCCGCAGTCTGCGACCAAACAAAACGCAGTTTTGTCAATGGGTTCGACGATCCACTGGGAACGTAGATTATGCACACAACAATGACGGCGGTAATGGAGCTGTCTAATGTCCACGACAGATGCGACGATCTCCTTCAATCTCGTTTGCGGGTTGCCGGTGATATTGGCAGCACCTTGTCAGGCAGCCTCGACACCGCAGCCGCTAATTGCTTCTGGGTTGCGTGAGGTAAAACTGGAACATTGGGACACAATCAATGAAATGCACACGGTAATTGAGCTTGATGTGATTCTAGGTTGGAAACTATATGCTCAAAGAAGGAAACATGGGCGCAAATTGAGGGCGGGATGGGCTCAGGTATGGTAGGCGGGTATGTCTCACGCGTGGTGAAAAAAGTCAGAGATTTTCGGCTAGATTATATGTATTTTTATGTAAAAATGGAAGCATCTCCAAAATCTCCCCAAAAACTCTTCCTAAATCAAATTAATAGGAGTTTAGTCTAAAAAACCATTTCCAACAGCTCCCCTAAACAACTCACAGATTTATTCTCTCCCTTGAGGAAAAAATTAGGGACCCCAATACTTGTATTTAGAAGGAAATTAAGTTGTTGTGGTCCAAGATACTGATGTGGCCCAATCAAATGTTTTTCTGGTCTATTTTTAGGGAGAACTATTAGAGGAGACAAGAAAACTTCTCCCTAATAATTTTTGGGCTGCTCCCAAAAACACTCTTTTGGGATCAATTTTTTGAGGAGCTTTTGGAGATGCTCTAATACTCTATTTATGGACCCAAAATTAATCAAATGGTCATATTTAAATCAACGGATGGATCCAAGGGAGAAAAAGAGGGTGGATAGATTATCTCATGGTAACACACATAGAGAGGGATGTTTAGTCTTTTAAGAAGAAATTAAGAAGAAGAAAAAAAGAAAGATTAGTCTTGGAGTATCACACGTGCCTAGATTTATCCATCTGATTTATTCTTAATAAGTGGGATTATGACATCAAACTAAACTACATAAAGGTTCTATGATAAAAATTTTTGCCGAACCAGAAGATAAATTAATTACAGCGTGACATTAATTGAAGACGAGGAAATATTTTTCTATCCAGTTCATGGAAAGGGTTGGCTTGTAGGTAAAAAATCAGTCTAATCATTCTTTTTTTGTAAATCTAGCAGTAACCTATATTTAAAAGAGCTAAGAGTTAAGGTTTGGAATTTGTTTTGCCTTATGGAGGTTTAACAATGAAGGATTTCCAAAAAAGTGAACTGACTAGTTGATCAATAATGATAAAGATAAGATGACTTGAATATTTTCTGCTGTAGAGAGTTGATATTTTCTACTACAATAATGAAGAGACTCTTAATAGAAGGTCTACAAGAAATCACATTTTGATTAGAAAGGTCGACTTTTAGCCAATATTAATTAAATTAGTATTTTAAAGTTATACTTTCTCTGTCCCATTATATTTGAAGTTCTAGTATCGGTTATTTTTACTATATAATATTTGACGTTCTCACAAATCAAGACAACGTAGTCATGTTTTCTTTCAACTTTTACTGTAAGTCCAACTATCACCACTGTCAATTACTTTACCTGACCCATGTCTCAAGACCACAACCCTTTCTTACTCTCCCCATGTTGTCTTGTTATCTACTTTTTTTTTTTGGTATTTCTTAGCACTGAGACTACTCATTTTCTATGGGTTGAAGCATACTTAAATTCTTTTTTTTAGTAGTTATGTACAAGGATACAACGCTCCAATATATTGGGATGGAGAGAGTATTGATATATTTGTGCATAATATGATGTAATACAATATATATATATATATATATATATATATATATATATATATATATATGACAGCGCTAAATCACACTCAAGGTGTGATATATTATATCACTCTCCTGTGCCACATCAGCAGCAATGGGCCTGGGTGTTCCATGGTTCATGTGCCACCATCAGACTTGATTAAACCACCGGTTTTTCTTTTCTCTCAACATCGAACTCATCTAGTTTTTTGTCCACCTGTTAGCTGTCATCTGCTGCATGTTAATGACCCACTGATTTAGCCACCGAATTGGCTCCGGTGTCCATTAAAATAATGGCAGGTGAGCATGAAGGAAGGTGGTGAGAATAAATGTCTGAAATTAAACTTTCGCATGGAGAAAATCTTATTATGCTTGGTTGCATAAAGTTGAATACTTTGGGCATATCGTCAGCTTAAAAATATGGATTTTCTGATTCAAAATTCTTGTAGTTTACGACCACAGTTAGGCAAAAAAAAATTATGTAATGAGTTAATCTTGAGCGTATCAGACTAACTCCTATGAACACCAAATGCATTGGAATGTGATAGCATAAACATCAAATAATTCATGCTTGCTTAGCCTAAAAGCGTTAAAACTTTGATTATTTGTTGCTCCAGTGTGTGCTTGTTGTTAGCTTTGGAGAGTAAATATCGTCTAGCTTTTGATAGTAAATATCGTCTGCAATGTATAAACATTCATCATCAGACCCATGATTACCAATTGTTACGACGAAGGACAAACTATAGGCAGGAAAAATGCTATTTCCATAATAGTGAGTTGGAAATTAGGAAGTCATAATCAATGAGATATGAATACTACTAAAAACATTAGCTTTGAATGGAAAGTAGAAGCTAGCTATGATAATTGGCTATATGAATTGTTAATTGGGGTAATAAAGCAATCAATTCAATCCGGGCCTCATCACGTGAAAGATGATTCAGCTTCACCAAATGGCTCAAATTCCCTGATAGTAAATAGACCAGGGCATGAATATAAAAAACTATCAATATTTATGATTGAAACAGAATACTGTGATATACAAAAATAATTTAATGGTCCTAGTCCTGGATAGTATAAAGTTATATATTGCAAGCATAAAGTTTTTACATCACGAGTGGATGAGCGCCTACCATCACTGGTGTGGTGTAGCTCCCTCGTGACCGGCTATATGTGGCCCCTGCAATCATGCCATTGTGGTGGCGGTTTTCAATCCCATTTTCAGGTGTCTGTCACCGCTATGAAACAACAATGGTCATTCTAGTTGCATAAAAAACTCTTCATATAACCGCAGAATATTGGTAATAATGGTAGTTTCAATCCCATTTTCAGGTGTTGGTCACTGATGTGAAACAAAAAAATTTATTTTCGTTACATAAATACATGTTCATGTAGTCATAAAATACTAGTAGTTTAATAGTCCAAAGGCTTGATATAGTACAAAAATATCTTGCAACCATAAAATACTAGTAAATAATTGCTTAGCCTGATAGCAAATTTTGACAATTTTCTCTTTCAATTATACATACTCTTGTCATTTTGTTTAAATGAGAATGAGGTCGGCGAACCATAAAAACTTCTGACTATTTCCTCCTTGATTAAACCCTGATTAATCTCTTGATAGCAAATAGATATGGGCATGAATGTAAAAGCCTATATGAATTTATGATTAAAAGACAATAATATTATGCTTTATAACACAGTGGTGGAATATCAAAACCTTTTTTTGCACCCACGAATTTCAAAACCATGAGAAACTATAGATATATACTCAGGCCCATTTGACGCACAGATTATTGTTTCTCTAACCGTATATTGATGAGTTCAAATATTTCCAAGACTAGACAGTTGTACACTCCACATGTATAGGCTATAAACTAAGGAATTGATAGATATACACATTGAGACAATACAGTTCATATCAGTTATCATAGACACTGGTAATCCAAGAAGTACATTTAAGAATATAGAATTTTACACTTCGAGGAATGGAGTCTAGATTTACATTCAGAAATTCATAACTTTACACTTGATCTCTATGCCCATAGTAGGTCTGACATATCTCACATGTTGATTAAGATAATCTTCCTGGTACTATACGACAACATGAACAATTCTATTGCTTGTGGACTGTAAAATATTAGTATTATAAAATTATCTTGAACCATTAAATATTAGTAATTCTTATTTCAAAAACTAACATTTCCTTAGCTATTGGTCAATTTAGGATGAAGCTGGTAAACCATAAAAAAATTAATTATTTGCTCTTTTATTGGCCTAATCGCAAACAATATTGTTTATGAACATAAAGTTTTGTATTCAAAGTACCTTGGTCGCAAATAGTACTATGTTTGAACACAAAATTATGTCTTATATGGGCATGACTATCGGGGTTTTGTTAATTTCCAAGTTACAGATAATGACATGTTTCACACCAAAAGCCACATACTTTTGGAATTGTGGTCAAGACAGTAGGTTCAATTGAGGTTTCGATTTCATTTTACTCACATTATAATCATACAACTTTTTAATGTAAGTAAAAATATTGGACGAAACTTTTCCCGCAATAATGAATGTATTATGGTCACAAGTTAATAGGACAATATAAAGTTGAAGTTGAGAAAGTCGAAACACATCTTAATGAACATAATCATGATAAATAAAAATTATCTCATAGTTGTGAAAGTTTTATGGTCAGGTGCAGATAAGCTATTATAAAATAGAAGTTTTAGCTGTGAAAGTGAGGAGCAACGATGGTTATGAAAATACATGAGTACAACCAATCTTTTATGAGAACAAAAATTGCTACTCTACAATAACAAAAGGTTGACTTTTATGAACATCTGACAAACGTGTAAGGATTCAGAGTAAGTGGCAGAGCTAGAGAAATAGAAAGCAAGTACAACACATAAAGAAATTTGTATAATGGTTAAATTTATATGATGAATATTTGATACTTATAACTGAATTTTAAATTTCTCCGGCTGCGGCCAGCCCCATGATCGTAGAATGATCTTCAAGCAGATATAGTTACCTCATTTGAACGAGGAAGTTAGGATAAAAAAGTAAGTCATCGGGACTGATGATTCACCACCAAAAGGGTGGAACTGACTTCCTCCGCTCCATTATTTTTTATAGCAAAAATAGATGTGAATGCAAAAGGTTCATTGTTGAGGCATAAAACTTAGATGTTGCTTTGACTCTGTATTAGAATAAATGCTCATGCACATTGTAAATATTTCAAAGTTGCCTATGAGTGCAGACATTGATTGTTAAAATATTTACTAACATATAAAATAGTAAGTAAATACTATCTTTTAACACTAATAAGAAACAATTATGACAAATATGTGATCAAGTAGCAGTTTTGTTTCCGAATCGCAAATAAGGAAATATTTTGACACACAATTGACCTTCACAATCGCAAATAAGGAAATATTTTGGCACACAATTGACCTTCACATGAAACAGGTCAATCCACAATGATGTCTCATTCATAAGAACTTTGATTATTTGCTCTTTGGTTTGTCTGATAGCAAATGATGTTGTTTGTGAAGATAATATTTTGTAACCAAAATGCTTTGATCCCAAGTAATACTGTGCTTGAATACAAATAATTTATATGTGATAATAAAATTTTCTATACCATAAAAACTCTAACTATCTAATAGCAAATAATGTTGTTTATGAACGTAATATTTTGTGACCAATAGTATCATTGTGCTGATAAACTTTCAAATTTTATTTTTCATGTGGAAAATAATGAAATTATGAGAAACCCGCAATTTCTTGCAATCGGTCTGTTTAGGATGAAGTCGCTCAAACATAAAAACTATTATTATTTGTGCCTTGAATAGCCTGATGGAAAAAAATATTGTCTGTGAACTCAGACCAAAGTACTTTCGATTGTAAATAGTATGATGTTTGAAAATAAGAGAAAGTATATAAAGGGCCAGTTATTGGGTTTCTATGCAAGTGAAAAATAATGACATGTTTTAACACCAAAACCATGAACTCATCTAACTGTTTTATTTTAAGTACATCATTGGTTAGTTTACGATGAAGTTGACCAACCGTAAATTCCTAAAGTATATGGTACTAGAGTATTCTGATAGAAAATATGGTCTTCCAGCTATGAGCATAATAATTTTATAATAAAACTTCCTTGATAGCAAAAAAATATTGTACTTCAACATAAAAGCATAAATAATATGGGGTCAGGTTCGGTAATGGTAAAACAATAGTGGTATGTTTTTAATGCCAAATCGACTTTTGTAGTTGATAACTTCACTTTCTGATAGCATAATAATGTTTGAGCATAAAAACTAATATATCTAGTCATAAATTTTATATTTTATAGGTCATTCATCTGAATCGTAAACATAAAATTAGTACACTTTTTGTTATTTTCATTGTGTTATTGCATCCGAAGACAATTGCCACGCTCCAAATGCACTGCCCATCATAATCTTCCTATACAAGCATGTGTCCTAGTCTTGTACAATATTAGGCAGCTAGCAGTTGACGAATTCCCTGTTTGCAAACAGACTCATCTCCATTCTTGAACGTCAAATATCATAACAATATATTTGTATTGCCCTTCACGTCGAGTTTAGATTTTTTTTTGGCCTCTTAGCAACATCTCACCTGCATACCAACAGAAAATTTCACATGGTGGTGAATCGACCAAAAGGACTCGGTGTGAAATGCAAAATTAAGCTGTCCCTAGAAGCACCCAACGTAAATTGTTTCACATAGGTTACAAGCTTCCAGCTCTTATCCGCCCCCAGCCATCACAGTGATGCTCTTCTGGCTTGGTGGTTCAATCGGGCTTCTAGATCCACACAATGAAGAAGGGAATGTTTTATGATTGATAGAAACAAGTGACGATATTATATCGGGAGAATAAAGGAAACATGTCTTGATGGAGAACAAGAATACCATGGATCAGCAGGTATGAATCTTGAACCCAGGTCGTGCTAGCAATCACCAGCAGCCTGGGGGATGTCCGGCAACATATCAAATGGCGTTTCCACCCACCCTTTGCAAGCGAAAAAAAGAATAACGGAAAATAATGGCTCGAACTGAAGGGACAAATGCATGTCTGATTTCTCAAAAAATCGGAAGAAACTATGTGCAGGGTTGAGAAAATGTCAAAATCACTATAGAGGGGAAAAATCATGTACCTGGACAACGAAGGCTGCTCCAAGATGCTCCGCGGCGCTGGGCAAAACAACCGTTTAGTTGCAGCAACGCGGCCACGCAACTGCTGTCCAGGCCCCGTATAGCTGTTACCGGTCAGGGAGAGGGCGAGTACCCTGCTGTGTCACACGTCCTCGTCGGGTCGTGGGTCAAGATGTGGGCGATCTCTTGCCGCCTGCTCCGTGTCGAGTGCTCTACAAGCTGGAGCTACGCTGCCTCGGCACCTGACGCCGAACACCCGCCCCGACCTTGAGCGTCATGCTGCCTCCTGAGGGTCGCCGCTGTCGGGACGACTCCTCTCCCTCAAACATGTGCCCCGCTCACGGCGCCCTCAAAAGGAAATCACGATCAGTATCGACAAAACAAAACGACCAGGCTATCTCACAGGGCCAGTAATAAATTCCATAATAGCATGAGTTATTAATGGAAATCACATTAACTAATCTTTAATCTTGGTTTATTTGCTAGTCCGGTTCTTTGTCGTTTGATTTTTTTAACAGGAAGTGTAGATTGAATGGGTACGGTGTGACATGGCTGGTGATTAGGCTGGATGTGGAATATTATATCACACTTAGGGTGTGATATAGTATAACTATATATATATATATTCTCTATATAGAGCGCAGCGCGCTGATCATTTGGTCCAGCCCAACCCACTCAGCTCGTGATAGTATATTTCGTTCCCACAGTAATATATTTAGTTTTGAAATAGTATACCAACACAGTATATATGTATATAATCGTATGTCTTTCTCTCTCTATCCTTATTTTAAATCTCATCTTCTCTCTCCTTTTCATTCTCCCGTACTACCAGATCTAGATCCATTGGTTGCGCCTGTGCCGTGGGCCCGTGGCTCGCCGACGGCAGCTCCACCGGTGGCACCAATGTCTGCTCGAGCTTCAAGCCCTCTCCTCTGCTTGATTCTGATGCTGGTCACGCTCGTCAGCTAGATCTGCACCTCATGTGCTTCCATGAGGTGGCGAGGCGGGCAAAGCAGAAGAGGTTCGTGTTGAAGGCAGCGCTGCTGCAGGCGGAGCAGATCAGAGCACGCACAGAGGCCGGGGCAGGCTCGGATGGACCCGCATCGCTGCTGGCAGGCCACCCGGTCTTCCGGTTGTTGCGGCAGCTGCACCTCCCGAAGATTCTTGGGAGCTCTACAACGCCAGGTACTAGAGACCACAGGCGTGCTCGGAGACTCCACAGCGACGAGTTCTAGCACACGGAGTGGAGGCAGGACCAGCTCGAGATACACGGCCGCGGGGCCGCTCGCAGAGCACAGCAGCAGCAATCGTCTTCCGGCAAGGCACGAGGACTGAAATACAGGTACGCATCTTAGTTTTGATTTTGCTTTCATTCTTTTCTCTCATCTCTTTCCGATTTCAGAGCTGCCTCAACGTGCCCAGTAATTTCTCTCATCGATTTTCTTTCATTCATCTAGATTTAACTAGTGTTACCCGGCGCGCTTACGCGCGCTGCACGTGAAAGTGGCGGGCGATGCTAAGGAGCCAAGGTCAGTCATCGTGTTGTGAAGGAGAATATCCCTGTAAGTGATTATTATTTTTGGGCAATATTATTTTCGTTTTTGTAACGGGGAAAAACCACCAAGCAATGACATATATTAGAGTATCAGAGATGAAAAGAAATTTGACTGTGCAACCTGGTGCGTAACCCGTCTTAACATCTGAAAATTTTGCCAGCCTTCACGAAAATACGTGAAAAAAAGATATGGAGGCATAAATTTTTATTTTACTCAGTGACCATGGCATAAAGTTCTTAAATGTTTCAAATGCAAAGTAGATGATTCCTCACAAATAAACGATATGGTATATTTCAAAGCAAAAAACCACAAAAACTCATTTATGAGAATTTCAAATTTTGACTAAACATTGAGCTATTGTACAACAGGCATAGAAATAACCCTCAATCTATGTTCACTATTAGCCTATCTATTCTGTTGCATCACTGAGAATCTAGAATCTAACGGACACCCATGTAAATGTAATGGTAAATGGTCCTGAATGGGAAGTCTGAGAGGACGATACAGCTTAGGGTAACAATAGAGCAGCACATGGATTGTACAATGCATGCAGTCAAGTGTTCCATTAAACTACAGAGAAAATGGATAACTCTATTTTTGGAAATGAGATGTTCTATGGTTCCTGATGGCAGGCTATTATTATGTATATGTACTGATAGAACAATAGGTCTGCTTGGAAGACCAATTTTAGAAAGGTGATATAAGAAAAACTGTAAGATATCATTCTTGCACTAAAAATTCTGAATTAATCATGTACTACATGATCTGAATTCCAACACTCACACCTACCAGAGACAGAGATACACTTCTAATTATTTCTAATTCTCATGTATACATCAATAGCTAACTGATATTGAATAAAGTAACACGACATCGAGATCTGTAACTAAGATTAGTAAGAAGATACAAATTGTCAAATGAAAGGGCAACTACTAAACAATTTGTAACTAAGATTCAGTGAGCACAAAGGACTCTCATACACAAACAAATGTACATATCCAAAAACTGAAAACTTTTGGATGCTTTCACGTAGACTGAAGATGAGTTGTTATTAAAATAGAGAAATTTTAACATTGCAGAACCACACACGAAGACACATCTTGAACATTTTGCTAATAGCAAATCTTTGGAACTGCATATTTACTATTTACAAAGCATGGTGCCGCTACTATAAGATGGAGAGCAAAAGATATAGTAACTATGTGCAATTACAAAAAAGATAAACCAAAGATGATAATTGACTAATTAATTTCAGATATGTTATAAGATTGAAAGAAAAGGTATAACCTTTACAGTGCCAATAAGTATAAGTTTGCTTGCTATACCTTCGATGAGCAAAAATTTTAGGGCTCAGAAATCTCATTACGATGGCAACATATTGGAGTCAATAGTAATCCTGCAAAAAGGGTCCATATGAGGATTCTTTGTTCTGTATCCATCAATAGTTATATTTGAGATAGTAATTCAGATACTTTCTAGAAGAGCATAAATAAGATTATTTATGAGCTACATTCAATGTTACAAGGGTGCAGTGTCAAAACTACAATGGCCATCATAGCGGCATCATTATTTATAAGCATAAGAGAATAATATGTGATTTAAAAAGAACAACAAACTGATCTAGTGTTGCTGGTCAAAGAAGGCTTGACCGGCCAAGAAAACAACAGGATGATGCTAATAAGTTTCAGGCAGCACCTTGTTGCTCTAGAGCTATATATGCTAGGCAGAATTGTTTCCAGGCCCTAGAGAAACTTATTTGAGTCATTCTATGGTCAGATAGCAGTAAGAGACTCACAAGCTCACTTGCCATTTTAGCAGTGATCCACTTACCATTTGAAACTTTATAACAGGCCTTTCGTTCTTCTAATATTTTCCTAGGAATAAGATGATTAAACAACTGAGTTTTCTTAATGAGTACAAAAAAGGAGAAGAAAACATTCATGCAAGCTCCAAATTAAGATACAAATCCAACTTTGTAACTGCATAGGTTAAACTCACAATATGCCTTATCATTTATTCTTTATGGTTCCAATCTGCCTTATCACTTACTCCTTGAGCAACTTCTCCTAGCCTAGAACAACAAAAAGACCTCAAGATACCATACCACAATATTTTGATAATCTAATTCAGGTTTATATAGTTATGATGCGTAGAACCACCGTCACAATCTGACTCTAGACAATTTCGGCCATATAATCACATATTAGCTAGGAGCAAAAGAAAGAAAGGAAAAAGAGGGAAATATATTTGATTGAATAGTATAATGAAAATATGATGCAAGGAAAGAGAGCCTAAATTTGCAATGATGTCAAAGCCAGATAAAGAAATTTTGATATGGATCTACGCAAATTCTTTTCTCCTTCAATTATTAAGAGCAACTAATTTAGGCTAGGAATCAGTCAGCACAATACTCAAGTACTGTCAATGTAGGTGACTTTCAAATTATAAATACCCAGACATCACATGGCCGAAGCAAATTCAATATTCAAGCATAGATTTTGTTAATTTCATCTAAAACAAAACAAAAATGAACACACAGTGTGTAACCTGTAAACAAAAAATCCATGAAGCAATAATGCAGTTGGAGGCTTGGAGCAAGCTGATGAACACACAGTGTGTGTAATCTAGAATAAGCATTGTAGTAGATCATTTGTTTTGTAGATATCATAGATCATGCAACAGAAGCAAATATCTTGCACATAGCCACTGCATGCTCCTCCTTCAACCAACTGCATGCTGCTCCTTCAACCAACCTGGAACCCATGGTTACATGATCTGAGGACAGGTACGCATGGAAATCTGTTAGTTGAAGTGAAGAGGAAATCCCAATATGCTTGCAGCATCTCGTGCATCATTCTGGAACCCAATCATGCAAACATAAAAGCTCAAAAACTAACAAAAAACGACCCTAAATCCATATATCACATGCAAAAGATAAACTGCAAGACCTTAACAATCAATACACAACATGTGACAGAACGGATGGATAGAAAAAATCTAAAGAAACAAAGAAAGAGGGCCACCATCGCGGCTCCCTGGACTGCCGTTGGTGCATTGCTGCTGCGGGAGGTCGGAGCTCCTTCCCCACCTCCAGGCCTGTTGTTGTTGCCGTGCTCCTCCGCTGGCCCAGTCGCCATCCCTCAGCAGATGGCACTCTGTTGCAGGCCGCAGCCGTCGCGCGCGGCGAGGTCCTCCAGCCGCCTGCTCGCCGCCATGGTCACCGCTCTGGTCCCGAATCCTCAGCCGTGCCGCCGCGGAAGAAGGGGAAGTGGGGAGGGCGAGCCATGCTAGCGCTGCACCGCATCCGCCCTTGCCTGTAGCCCGGTCGCTGCAAAGCGAAGGCGCGCGTGCATCTGAGGCCCGGCGCGTCGCCGTGCCAGCCCCGCATCGCACCAGCTGCGCTCACCTGTGGCCTATATGCCTTCGTGAGCTTGCTTGTTCCCCGGATCTGAGCGAGAAATGAGGGTTTGAGGAGGAACCACAACAAAAAGAAGAAGAAATCAGAGATCGAAGTGCGTGCTGGAAACACCCGAAACACGCACACGGCGCCGGCGTCGGAGGCTCCGAGCAAGGAAGAGGAAGAAGAGAAGGAGGAGCACCGGCCGCAGTAAATACACACCTCCCCGACCACCACGGGGTAGGCGCCGTCCCTCCACCCAGCCAGTGACGCGCGGCGCGACGTATAGGTCGGATTTTTTCACCGCGGCCGCGACGCACCCAAACCGCGCACCTAGCCCCCGATGGGAATCAAACGGTCGAAAGAGACGCGGCTCCCACAGAGAAGCGGGGAGCGCGGGTACTCCAGCACGTCTAGAGGGGTAAAATTTTCTTTCATTCATCCAAAAAATTTGAAATACAGGTACGTATCTTATTTTTTATTTTGCTTCCATTTTTTTCTCTCATCTCTCTCTGATTTTGGAGCTGCCTCAACGTACCTCGTGATTTTTTTTCTTGATTTTCTTTCATTCATCTGGATCTGATTTTCTTTCTCTCATTTCTCTTCGAAGGAGGAACTAGCCTATTGTGCTTTTTTGTTTTGGGTGTTTCTAATATTTTTCTTGAAATAAAATAAAATGAGTATATATACTATTATTTTAGTATGCAGAGTATATATATTATTTGTGTTGCTGGTTTTTTGTTGGTGTTGCTTTTTTTCTTACTAGCGCGTGTCTATTTCCAATTTTTTTTAGGGAATTTTATTTCTATTTTACTTTTTAGATTTACACCATCGATAACCTTTGGTCTTGTTGCTTAGAGAATATATATCTTATTTGTAAAAATAGAAGTATATATTCACTAAATAAAACTACTAAAGCAGAAGTATATATACTACTAAATTATATGAGTGCATAATATTTATAAAAGCAGAAGTATATATACTATTTATGAAAATAAAAGTATATATATACACTAAATAAAACTAGTAAAGTGAAAGTTACAATATACACCTTAAACAAAACTACTATAGTATTTTTTATAATCTCAAGTAGTATATATTCTACCTCATAAAGTATATAAACTACCTTTTGCAATCCATTTTTTTATATTTTATGATAGTATATTTATAATCATATATTGTTTCTCCATATTTCTTATGTAATCTCATGTGATATATATACTATTTTATAGTACATAAATAATCATTCATGGTTGTGTTTCTTGAACGTTGATATGAACAATGGTTGTATATTTTCTTGATTTTTGACTTGGAACGAGCTCCACGCGCTTCCAGATTCGTGACTATGATCACAAGTGGAGGCTAGTAGCATGTAGTGTGGAGGTGGCGGGATGCTGCAGTGCTGGCTGCTGTTTCTCACGCTAGGAAATCTGGCAACAAGCTTCACGCGCAACCAGATCCACATTCATCATGCCAGGGTGACTCGTTCGTGCTTGTCTAGGTTGTTCTATTCTTTTTTCCTCGTCTCTCTCCAGATCAGATTAGGAACTGATTCAATGCGTCCCATGATTTCGATTTTCTTTCATTCATTCATCTGGATTTGATGTTTGGTTGGAGGCCCGCGTCCCCAAAGAGCGGGGCTTATCATCACAGTCCCCAAAGATAGATCCTATTGTCGGCTTGGAGTTGACCATCGCTGCTAGCTAGACGCATAAGATAGGAAGAAGCTAGCAATTTGCTAACAGTAAAAGCAACGTCTCACCAAATTTGATGCTTGAGCGATTCATTTTTCCTTTTGAGATTTGTTGCTTGCCTTTTTTTATTTTCTCCTTTTTTGTTTTCTTATGTTTTTAATGGGTACATGCAGGACGAAAGCTAGCAAAAATAGTATTCTTTTTAATATATGTAGTATATATACTAGCTTGCAGTATATAAATAATCGCCTTTAGTTGTGTTTGCTAAATGTGAATAAAAAAAAGTATATATACAACTATACTAACAGTGGAAAGCAGTATTTACAATAAGTGCTATTTTGTAGTACATATATAATTAAAATGAAAGCATGAGTATATATACTATTTCTGTAGTATATATACTATCCCATATAGTCTATAAACTATCTCTTGTAAAGAATCCATCTCATTATAATCTCAACTAATATATACACTAACTCTGTTAATCCATTTTCTTTTATTTTATGACAAGTAGTATTTACAACAAGTGCTATTTTATAGTATATATACAATTAAAGTGAAAGTAGAAGTATATATATTATTTCTATAGTATATATACTATCCCATATAGTCTATAAACTATCTCTTGTAAAGAATCCATCTCATTATAATCTCAACTAATATATACACTAACTCTGTTAATCCATTTTCTTTTATTTTATGGCAGTACGACTATGTTTATATATTGCTATTTGTTTTGTAATCTCATGTAGTATATATACTATCTTACAATACATAAATAATCGCTCTTGGTTGTGTTTGCTTAGCGTTGATATGGACAGTCCTATATTTTTTTTTGATTTTTTTGCTTTATTCATGTACATTCAGATTTTGGATGTTGTCTCTAATAACCATTTAATTTTTTTTCAATATAATAATACATCTATGATAGTATACAATTTCTGTTCATATTGATGTATTTTATAAAGAATCCAATTTTTTTTTAATCTCAAGTAGTAGATATACTTACCTTATATAGTATATATACTACCCCTTGTAATCTATTTTAACACTAACAATATACATGATAGAGGAGTATATATACTAATCAATTTTCTTCTCTTTTCTACCAGATTGATGACAATATTAGTACCTTTGGTCATGTTGTTGGTTCTTTGTTCTAGTGTGCAGAGAATATATATCCTATTTGTAAAACTAGAAGTATATATACATCAAACAAAACTACTAAAGCAGGAGTATATATACTACTAAAATTATATTAGTGTATAATATTTATTTAAGCATGAGTATATATACTATTTATAAAAATAGAAGTATATATACACTTAATAAAACTACTAAAGTGAAAGTTGGAGTATATATCTTAAACAAAATTACTAAAGTATTTTCTTATAATCTTAAATAGTATATATCCTACCTCATATAATATATAAACTACCTCTTATAATCTATTTTCTTATATTTTATGATAGTACACTTATGATCGTATACTGCTTATGATACTATCTTACAATACACAAATAGTCGATTTTGATTGTGTTTGCTAAACGTTGGTATGGATAATCATATATTTTCTTGATTTTTTTCTTTACCCGTGTATATTCAGATTTTGGATGTTGCCTTCGACACAATTTGATTTTTTTGTTTTTGTTATAGATTTTATTTTAATTTTGTTTTTAGATTTAGATTATATACTACTAAATCAGTATATTATTGTTTGAGATCCATATTTTATAGCTCCTATAAACAAACCAGGTAAGTGTATATATATACTATTATACTTGTTATAGAATAATATTTTTTCAATGTAATAGTACATCCATGATAGTATACGAATTCTATTGATGTTGATATATTTTATAAAAAATCTATTTTTTTAATCTCAAGTAATATATATACTTATCTCATATAGTAGTTATACTATCTCTTGTAATTTATTTTAAGACTAATAATATGCGGGATAGAGGAGTATATATACTAATCAATTTGCTTTCTTTTTTCACCAGATTTGGATGTCTAAGTATGATACTTTTTTGTTGTTCGGTTGAAGCTTTCATGGTATTTTAGGATAGTATTTTAATTTTTGTTCTCTCTGAATTCATACTACAGTGTGCATTATAAGGTATTGTAAGGTAGTATATATACTATATGAGATTTTAGGATAATATTTTATCACAAATATATATCTCTATACGTGTAAATCTATGTACTTATAAGTATGTATTTATATACTCAGAACTCTATATTTTTTGAAGTGTATACGATAACATACTATAAGTATATATAAGATCTTGAAGATATACGATCATATAAGATTTCAAAGATATATCATCTCCAAAATATATGCTCCAGCCATATTTGATCATCAAAATATACTATCTAATCTTGAAGATATATCACAACGGTTGAAAATATACTACCTGTAAATACACGATCAGTTGATGGTCAAAAAAATATCAGACTAAAAAATATACGATCACGATAGAAAATAAATGACTGTTGTCCTAAAAATCTACTACCATGATTGTACATATACTACCATGATATACGATAATAGCGGTTGGTTTGACCAATTAGTTGTCAAAAAACATCGCCCTAAAAATATACGTCCTTAATAGAAAATATACGATTGTTGACCAGAAAATATATGACCATAGTTGTATATATACTACCATGATATGCGATCATGGAGGCTAGTTTGACCAGCTGGTGATCAAAAAAATATCGACCTAAAAATATACTATCTCGATAGAAAATATACGATTGTTGACATCATATAATATATATACAATTGCGGATGTTAGTTTGACTAGTTGGTAGTGGACAAAGAATCCATGCAGCTGCTGACACAAAAAAGTAGGGAACACAAAAAATTTCTTATATTCAGCTCCTAATACAAAAGTAGAGGACCAATGACATGGCATAGATGCCACTGTTTGCTTTATTGCTTCAACAACATGCATGCAACAGACTGTGACCCGTCTTGTGGTCAAATTATTCAGCGTGCAGCGCGCCATTTAGCGTTATCGTGTATATATATGAAGCATTTTTCTTACCCTATATATATATATATATATATATATATATATATATATATATATATATATATATAAAATAAGAGAACTCAATAGTATCGTTTCAAAATGAATTTACATTTTCTTACAAGGGAATAGTTCTAAACTACAGAAATAGAGGTGACAACAGAATTTGACAAAAAAGGAGCCAGCTTGTTCTAGAAACCCAATCGAATTGGATCATATTTGTTATTTGGACAGTCTGCAGGAAAAGCCTGCATTGTGGCTCAAATCAAAAGTTCTGATATCTACGGACCTGCCAGTGGGATAGGCAACACGGACACTGAAAATACAGGTGGGATGAAAATCCAGAATTTCAGAGGCCACGAACACCAAATCCTCACACAAATCTGGCCGCGGAAAAAATCTAAAAAATTCAGAGGTCTCCGCCGCTGCCGCCCGCGCTCGGCGCACCGGCAAATCCCCTACACCAATGGAGCTCTCCCTTCTCCCATCTCTCTTCCCCGGCCGCTTCCTCCCGCTGGCCTCCGCGGAGGTGGGCAGCAGGAAGGCCATGTTGAGGCAGAGGATGGCATTTGCCTGCCGCTGCTGCGCGGCGGACGCCGCCCCCGGGGGGAACCGTCGGTGGTTCGCCTCCCTCCTCGCCGCCGCCGCAGGTTCTTGCCAGCTCCGCTCTGCGTCATTTTTCTTTTCTGGGCTTGGTTTCGCTGGATTTCCGCGGGGTCTGATACGTTTCTTGATTTCCGTTCACGCAGTTGCGGGGGTTGGCATGGTCGGAGGTGGAGAGGAGGCCGGCGCGGTGTCTACCAGCAGGAGGGCGGTAAGGAGCTTCCGAGACTGGTTTACTCTTACTTATCTCGCAGTGGTCCTGTGAAATGAGGATGAGATGATTTTGTTGTGATTTTTTTTTTCTTCTTGGTTGATCGATCAGCTCAGGGCTTCCAAGATTCCGGAGAGTGAGTTCACCACCCTGCCCAATGGCCTCAAGTATGCACTTGTGCCGATTTTACTTTATATTTGTGTGATTTGGAGGAATCGAATTCTGTTTTGAGTGTACAATGCATTTTGTTTAGAGAGTAAGTGTGGTCCATGGGCATGAATTTGTGGTCTCATACAGAAAAGGATTCGACTTTTTCTTGTTCTTTCAGATGTTCTAATGAAGGCACGGATTTAGCCATGCTGAATATTTCTGCTTGGTGTGTTGGATTTAGAATAGATACCACATGAGGCTATCTTACTAGTTTGGCATGCCACTGATGATAAAGGTAGCTAATCAGAAATGAGGTCAAAATTGGCCATTTCATACATGTGAAATTCCTTGTTTGGAGTTTAGACATTCTGCCAATATTAGTCTGAGTGAAAGCTGGAGCATGCTTTTATTATTGTCTGAGTGCACTAACTTATCAATTTTCTGATCAGATACTATGACATCAAAGTAGGAAGTGGAGCTGAAGCTGTTAAGGGATCCCGTGTTGCGGTATGTACCACTGGAATTGTTGTTATTGGATATAATTGTAGCATGATATAGCCATAATGAACAGATCATTTGGATTTACATTTGCACCATTGTATGCTAATAGTTGATGACATAGAATAATCACAAACAATAGATAACTAGTGAGCCCGAGGTTTCTTAAGATGTTTGAATGTGCCAATTTGTCAAAATACTTGGAGAAAAGTAGTTTAATATGAATCACAAGTGTTGTATCTAAAAGTGATTTCATTGGGTTATGCTGGTGCTGATGTTGAAAAAAAAAGCATACCAGCCATCCTATTATTATGTTTTGTATTGTGCTCTTTGTGTGAATTGGAGGTATGAATCAAGCAGTAACATACTCAGAAAATTAGTTGTAGCATGCTAACTTATTTTGAATTGTGCTGATGCCGATGTTTAAGAAAAGTATAACAGCCATCCATTTGTTTTGTTTTGTAGTTCTCTTTGTGTCAATTGGACATATTAATTAAATAGTGGCATACTCAGAAACAAGTTGATTTACCATTGT
This sequence comes from Eleusine coracana subsp. coracana, assembly GCA_032690845.1. Lineage (NCBI taxonomy): Eukaryota > Viridiplantae > Streptophyta > Magnoliopsida > Poales > Poaceae > Eleusine > Eleusine coracana. The sequence goes on from CM064430.1 coordinate 7,993,272, forward strand.
GATTAGTCTGCCAACATAGACCAATTACTCTCGGTGTTTAGCCTATGCATCCTGTTCCGAGTTCTGACACATGTTTTGGTTAAAATAAGTTAGCATGCTACAACTATTTTTCTGCACGCTGAAAATTCTGAGCTAAAAGTAAGATAATTCCAGTGTAAATGATAGTGCAATATCCCAGTGCTCTCATTTCTCATATGTGAAATTATGAATTACTCACATACTAACGTATGAATGTTCAAAAGCTATAGCTGCTTTTCCAGAACTTATATCATGTATAATGATTGATACTTATGATAGCGTAGGTACATTATGTGGCCAAGTGGAGGGGCATCACATTCATGACCAGTAGGCAGGGTATGGGTGTTGGTGGTGGAACGGTAATACTATAATTTCTTTTGCCTCTTTCTCTGTGCTACTGCTACATGTCATCTGTACATTGGATGACACTATCAACCTGCATTTATCTGGGATTCCAGGATAATGCATATGTACATCAGCTTCTGATTTTAAATTTCTTGGCCATTTCTGTGTACAAAAATATTCTTGCTAGTTTATTTTATGATATTTTACATATGGAGTGATCAGAGGTCATAATATCGATTGCACATATTTTATATCTACTGACTTCTACTAGCCTTAAATTATGTGCAGCCATATGGGTTTGATGTTGGCAATTCTGAGAGAGGCAATGTTTTAAAAGGCCTCGATCTTGGTGTTGAGGGAATGAAAGTTGGAGGCCAGGTCAGTTAATACTTCTTTTTATTCGGTTCCCCTTTATGCATTCTCTGTTTTAAACTAAAACAAATTCTCTAGCTCTATAGACCACTACATTGATAGATGCTAATATCAGCTATGAAGCAGGATGAATATAATTATATAACTAGTTTCTCCATCATACTACTCTTTGTCGAATTGTGCTATAACTTGTTTATTTTCATAAATTCCTTGCATCATTCTGTGTTTGTGCTGCAATCTGAGAATAATGAAATTTTCAGAGGTTGATCATAGTTCCTCCTGAACTGGCATATGGAAAGAAGGGCGTCCAAGAAATTCCTCCGAATGCAACTATTGAGGTAAACTGTCATTTGTTTCCACACTATCGATATGGAACTGTCCTATTCTTCATCAGATGTTTTCCTCCTAATTAAATATTCTCTCTTTGCCATAGCTGGATGTCGAGCTATTGTCAATCAAACAGAGTCCATTTGGGTAATTGTGGTTGTTATATGCAATTTTAGTTTTTTTCTGCTTTCCATCATTATAACATAAGTTTCTGTTTTGCAGAACTCCTGTAAAGATCGTTGAAGGATAACTGTGCATAGAGTTTTCTGCTGAAAAATGGTACATATTTGCATAGGCTGGACGTAGTTACTATTGGAAAAAGGCTAGATTTACCAGAATGTGTCTATGGTATTGCATTGATAAGTGTGTCCTGGTGTAAGAATTTGTACTTCAATGAAATATAGAAATCTCTACTTCTGTCTGATGAAGATGAATCATTCTATACTATCTGCTCCATCTCTTGTGTTTGAAGCACCCTTTAAATTAGTTGGTAAGAACCATTGAAATTCATTTCTTGGGGTTCCATATGAGCATGTCTGAGTTAAATAAGAACAGATCTATGCTTCTGAATTCGCACAAAACAAAACAATAATGGTTTAAGGTAAAAAGTAAAAGGTAAAGGGCCTAAGAGAACTTTTTGTTTCATCTAGCGTAGGGGAGCTAAGGCTAAGGGTTATATTTTATCCATATAGCAAACCTTTCTTCTCAGTGGTTGATTGGTATACTTCTTAGTACATGCATGTGTTTCCAGGAAAGATACTACTATATTGAATCTATTGCTATCAACTTATTGTTATAGGTCCTTTTGTACTGTTAGAAAAGATTCTATGCTGCTCAGAGTGGATGATCCTAAGATAATCTTTAAGAAAGCAGGGAAGCCTTTGCATCTTCTGCATGCAAAGTTTATTCTTCTCTTGATCAAGAAAGGGAACAATAATAATCTTGCACTGAAAGATAAAGATGTTTTCCAACTTCTTCCATACTCCAGCTGTGTCTTTACTCAGAGGTACTAGTGTGAAACAAGATCAATGTTACAGATGGAAGCATCCGAACTATAACTTTTTTCTGTTCTTGACCAAAGCTTTACCACAGAAACCCCTTAATGGTTAAATACCTGAACAAACCTTGGCATAGTTTAGCCCTGAAGCCAAAGCAAACTAAAAACAACTTAATCAAGCATATATAAACATATATACTTAATGGTTTGTTTCATTGGGACCATAGGAATGATGAAATTTTCTAAATGGAAAGTAAGCAGGCCGAGGACATCAAGAATCTTCTTCTGAAGATAGTCCTCCCTTTAGCTTTTCCTCTGGCTGGTTCTTTTCTCTCTGACCTCATAACAAAGAGGACAAATAGGCACAGTTACATCACAGACACATCTGATAGCAGTTCGGTCCAATTTGATCATCCATCATACGGTTCAACCTGCCAAGACGAGGAGCAAGAAATGGAGTCTACTAGTTGCGCATCGAGAAAATTTGCGCAAACAGAGAATGCTTACAGCACTGCAGGTAGAGTTCTGATCAGTGGATTTTCGAGGCAGGCTTCTAATGCCGAAGAACTCATGGAGACAGCGGCAAGTGAGAATCCAGCAGAAGTTGCAGTGAACGAAGTCCAGGATGATCTGGCAATGCCTGATGAACTCGCGACCCTGAAGCGGTTGGTGTCTGGCCTTGAGGAGAGAGCTTGCAGCTTCGAGGCCCAGTTCCATGACTACTGCGACATGAAGGAGCAGGAGTTGGCATACCAGAAGATGCAGATCAGGTGCCTGGGCATGAAGCTGGAGCTCCTGGAGTCCCAGAATCAGCGGCTTGAAGCTGCCGCTATGGAGATCCGTGCAGCTGCTGAAGAGTTTGCTGCCATGCGAGGGAAGCTCGACAGGCTGCAGAGCAAGCTGAATAAGATCACGAAGAGTACAAAGCGGGATTCGGATGCCGTTGACAAGAGGATCCTGGCGCTTGACGTGAAGCAAGCTCAGATGTCAAGAAGGTGCGAGGAGTTGGAGCAGTGCATGGAGGAGATGAAGCAGCTGACGTTGCAGCTGCAGGAGCAAAAGGGAGCGAGCAACGAGGTGACTAATATATGAACGATGTTCTTGTCTTCACATCAAATCTTCGTGCGCCATCATTTGCATTCCGAAAATGTTACAGTATTAATTTGATCGAATTGTTCGCAGAACGTGGAGGTGGCTTTTGAGAGAAGCCTGCAGAAGCTGTCGAGCGGGCGGGACCTGGTTGACGGGCTGGAGGCACTCCGGGACCGGTGGGCTGCCGACATGGAGGAGATGATCTACCTCGGCTGGATCACCGCGTGGCTGCGCTACTGGTCAGTGATTTTTCCTCTGTATAATTTGGTGCTCTGTTGATGAACTGAGTGCTGGATGTACACTATTTCCAATTTCGAACACGCTATTGTTTGCCGTAGGGGAAGAGCATTTCTGTGCTCAGTGTTCTTGAAATCATTGATTTATATCCGACCTCCATATTTTCACATTAATCTCCGTTCAAGATTCACACGATGGTATGACAACGGACAATTCACTTCACCATGTTCATATTACTCCTCCATCTCGTGGAGAAATTAAATTATCACAGTTTTAAAGTGGTAGAAGCTTGTGAGGGAGTATGCAACAATCATCTATCGACTCTTTCTATATGAAAGTCACTACCGGAAATCGGCTATTTGCCGAGTGTCTGAGTCTTTGCCGAGTATATTTTCTCGGGCACTCGACAAAGATATATTTGTCAAGTGTCGGGAAAAAAAAACACTTGACAAAAACTTACTTTGCCAAGTGTCATAAGATCGGCAAACTTGATTCTTTGCCGAGTGTTTTTTGTGGCACTCGGCAAACATGATCTTTGCCAAATGTTTTCCTCGTTACACTCGGCAAAGACTTTATTTGCCGAGTGTTTTTCTTTTGACACTAGGCAAAGATAAATTCAAATTATATTAAAATCATAAATTAATTCATATAAAAAAATTTTAACTACAAAGTTGTTGAACTTCTAAAAATCTACAACTTTTATTTTTATCATTAGTTCATTACTCAAATTGATATACATTACTGTTCATAAAATCCATAATATAATTTCATGAAATTATAAGTGACTCGTATAGGATTTGTAAACAATGTTACTATATCTATGTTGGATGAATAAATAACCAAAATAAAAGTTGTAGATCATACAAAGTTATACAACTTTGTAGTTCAACACTTTTCATTTTGAATCAATCTTGTCAACCGAAAATAAGTTTGAATCTTGCACACAATATCTTCACAGCCTGTCTTTTTTCTGGCACTCGGCAAACAAGGTCTTGCCGAGTGTATTATTTTTTACACTCGGAAAACATGGTCTTTGCCAACTGCCCAACAAAAATCACTCGGTAAAGAGGTATTGTATAAGAAGAGTGAAAACGGAGTCTAGACTCAAATGAAACTGTGGTGCAGAGAATGAAACTGTGGTGCAGAGGTACGAAAGTAAACGTGCGAAGGAGAGGTCCTAGGTTTGAATCTCGCCTGACGCACTTAGTGCGTAGCATGCAAAAAAAAAAGCCATGAATTATATTTTGTTGGGTCTTCCGGGGACCAGCAGACGGGGTTCCTAGGCGCAAATTATATTTGTTTTGCTATTTTGTTGGGTTTTTTTGACAATTTATATTTTGCCCAGTATTTGCTTTGCCGAGTGTGCATTGGAAAACACTCGGCAAAGAGCGTTTTGCCGAATTAATTTTTGCCAAGTGCTCTTTGCCGATCAAGTATTACACTCAGCAAAAGCTTTGCCAAGTGTATTTAGATCTTTGCCGAGTGTTTTGGGCACTTGGCAAAGAAAAGACTTCCGGTAGTGAGTACATAATTCTTTAAATTGTGTATATTGTTTTGTGTGAAATATATTTTGTTGTACCTTTGTGAATTTATAAAATGAAAAGAACATCTTAGTTCATCATTTATGTGACTCTATCAAACAAAATGAATAATATAATATATGGCAAGCAATTTAGGAATAGAACCATATTATTTTAAGTACCTTACCCATGCATAGAGTCATCTCTGCACACATATTCCATGTGGATTTGATACCTTAGAATACTCATGGGTGAAAACTATATCGATATCCCTATGCTTGTAGATTTATTTTATGGTCATTAAAAATACCAAGAGTTGGTTGTGTAGAAAACTGTATTTGGTTTGGCTTAACGTGCATTGAGATGCACGGTTCCGTGTTACTTATAGGCGGTGAAGAGCTCGCTGCGTGGCTTACAACAAACCTTGTTACACAAGGTATCTGTTACACTCCTAACCATATACAAGAGATTTGGTTAGTTACAATCTATACTATCTAATAGGTTGAACTGGTCTGCTTGCTAGTTGTTTGGCTTGGCTTGTTGCATCCTAACATGATCACTAGCATGATAAGAATCTTTGCTTACTATATGCATAGGATCTGGTGTGTATAAGGTATTGTTGAAAGGTCACTGATTTAGTAGTAGGTCATAATCCAAAGCTGGTGCTGCAATTATCAGTAAAATATGATATGTGACAATATGTTCAACAACAGTGAGGATACATGACAGGCATATAGTGTAAGTACGTGACAGGAATTTGTGTGTTTCATGATGAGTATAAAGCATGTCGGTAAGTCAAGCCAGTGAAAACATGCATACATAAGCTGGCAGTACAACTTGAAAACAAAACTTCGCTGTTACCAGTCTTAGTCAAAAGTACGAACCACAAGCCTATAGTACACATACATAGGGAAGAAACGGATTCTAATTGAAAGAAATTAAAACACATGCACAGCCAGATATATAATGTCGCCTATATCTTTGCTTCCAAACATGTCATTCTGGCTCTATACCAGGTTCATAGAAGATTCTATAAATTTGAATACTTGTCTAGTTTTATAAAAGATGCTATGAACCTGGAGAGCCAGAATTCCAAGTAAATTGGGACAGAGGAAGTAGTATCCTCTTGGCTAGTCTTCCCAATGTGCCCATGTGACAACCGCAAACACATATATTTTGCCATATACCTTGTCTAAGAGGCGGAAATAAGCAACCCTCCACGATTTCTTGAATAAGATGACACAAAACACCACCCAGAGACCAGCCATAAATCCTGTGCTGAGCCCAAAGTAAAATGACACAGCCTTAGAATCATCTTCATTTATCTTCTGTTTGTCATGACTTGATTCACCGTTGTCAGAGCAATTATGTGGAAGAGGAAGTCCACAAAGACCAGCGTTGCCATCATACATAAGTGGGTGTTGTGCATACAAGGTGTCAAGTTGCTCCCCTGAGGGTACTTGTCCTGTAAGGTTGTTGTATGACAAGTCCATATAGCTTAAGAACGTCAGATTTGAGAGTGTTGATGGGATTTCTCCATCAAGCTTGTTTTTTGAGAGGTCAAGTGATTCCAGTGAATGCATGACCCCAATCTTGTCTAGAATATTTCCAGTGATGTAGTTCCTTGATAAATTCAAGTTTACTACTGCATCTAAATATGTTATTTCTTCTGGAATTTTGCCAGTGAAGAAGTTTGATGATAAATCAATGCTCACCATGTCAGCTCCTTCAATTTGGTAGGAACGTTCTTGGCCCTTCGTGAACACAGGCATATTCAGACCCAAGCCGACCATACCATCATCAAATAGTCTTTTCATTCCTGTTAAATTTGACAAATGATGAGGTAAGGCACCTGATATGTTATTGTAGGCGAGATTGAGATGCGAAAGGCTTCTAAGCTTTGTAATGGTTGCTGGAATACTATCACTGAACATGTTGTGGCTGAGTCTTACAATTTCTAGGTCTACAAAGTCTCCGATCCACATAGGCAATTGCCCAGAGAACTGATTCCATGCAAGATCCATGGCACGTAGATCTGTGCACCTCTTCAAAAACGATGGGAATTTTCCAGATAGCATATTGTTATTTACTTTCAGTACTATGACGTTCCTTGTCTCAATACATTGTGGAAATTCTCCCTCCAAACTGTTATTGCCCAAGTTCAAGGTATATAGGTTTTTCTGTTCACAAACAGACCACGGAATGTGGCCACTGATTAGATTGGAGAACATAATAATATGTTGTAGGTTATGAGTTCCAAAGTTTGATGGCAGAGGTCCTGACAAGCTGTTTTCTGAGACATCCAAAAACTCGAGCATTCTAGGAAACTGAGGTATTTGACCAGTTAGCTGGTTTGAATCCAAGGAGAGTTCGAATAATGATGTCAGATCCTCCAGGTTTCTTGGCAACGTGCCATTGATCCCATTTTTTGAAATACGTATCATACTGGCCTTTTTAAAGGTAGTACAAAACCAGTTTGGAAGCATGTCAAATATGCCTGCACTTGATATATCTAGAACAAGAATATCGACCTGTGACTTCAGCCAGGCGGGAAATAGAGGACCCATCTCGCAAGATTCAAAAATTCCATATTGGAGCCTAAAGGGTGGCAACCATTCAGGATCCACGACAATCTTGAAGGAATTATCTGACAGGTCTGTCATTTTTAAGCTTTGTAGACCAGCAAGGTGTTCATGGTTGATCACGCCATTGAGGTTATTACTCCATAGGTCCAATTCAATCAAATTATTGAGTCTGCCGATCTCAGGAGGCAACTGTCCAGTAAGATTGTTATTTGAGAGATCAAGAATGCGTATGCTACGCCATTGCCCTATGCAAGTTGGTAGCATTCCTGTCAATTTGTTAAATCCCAACTGGAGTTCCTTCAATTTGTTTGAGGAACACTGTGGCAATCTCTCAAAAAGCTCAGTTATGTCTGTATCAATGTTTCTGCAACGAAGATTTAGGCTTTCTAGGTTGCATAGATTTGTCATATTCGCTTCCATGATTTCTAGGCGTCCGTAAGTGTTGTTTGGCTCTATGCCTCCATCATCATACCTGAATAAAAGATTAAGGACCTGGAGGGACGTCATACGTCCTAGTGCATCGGGAAATTGACCGTATAAATGAGTCTCTCTAAGCTCGAGATTCTTGAGTCTTGTCAAATTCCAAAACCAACATGAGTGAATCGGGTGTCTCATGTAGTTTTCGGAGAGGTCAAGCACCTCAAGATTTGTCAGGTTTAGGTATGGGAGCGATTGGTTTGTATTTCTAAGGTTGCAACTGGAGAGATCAAGGACTCGCAGAGAGGGGATCATGTTGACCACACGAGCCCAGTCAACTGCTCCGCTGATGATCACACCACGCATTTTGAGGTGTCGTAGAGGCAGATGCGTCAACCATGAGATATCAGTGGAGCGCAATGAACCACCACCTACACCTGAGGTATCAAGATAAGGGGATGAGATGTCAAGGAAGTGCAGCTTCGAGAGGTTACCTAGCTGAGGTGGCACCTTCCCAGAGAACGGCACGCCGGACAGGTTGAGGTATCTCAAGTTACTCAGATGGCCCAGGAACTCCGGCATGTGGCCGGTGAGGTTGTTCCAGCTAAGATCTAGGTACTCCAGATGGTACAAGGAGAGCAAGGAAGGACTTATCTGGCCAGCCAACATGGTGCCATAAGTTTTACTCGGAAGCCTTAGCTCGAGGACGTGGCCCGTGATGCTGTTGCACCGGACGCCTCCCCACCGACAGCAGTCGTTGTCGACATCATGCTGGCCTCCTTGTTGCCATGAAGCGAGGACGCCCAGCGGGTCGCTGGTGATTCCTCGCTTGAATTCCAGCAGAGCATCTCTCTCGCGCGGCAAGCAGGTGGCGTTGCCGGTAGGTAAGTGGTGGCGCAGGGCATGGACGGTTGGGGAGAAGGCAGCAGCTGCTACTGCTATTGGGAGGAGGAGCAAGAGCCTTGTGCGACAAGGAGTTATGGTAAGAGAGCAGCGCCGCATGGGGCAGCTTCTCAATAATCCTGCCATGACTGTACGAATTTCGCTGCAGCCCCTTTTCATTGATGATATATGGTCAACCTAGACGTCGCAGAATATCAAGAAATATTTTCACCGCTGCTCGCCAGTGAGTCCGTCAATTCCATGCGTCCTGGAATTCCACGCCTGCCTGGAATTCCATGCCTGGAGTCTGAATGGTTTCCCATGTAGACTCTCTTACCAGTCGCGTCTGAATCAGCAGCCGAGTTGTGGCTACTGTTGGTCGCCGGTCTTCTTGCTACTTGGCTATTTTGTTGCATGGATTCCATGCGTCATCCAGGCATCCAACTGTTCTTATTTTTAGCTTCTCTTTAATAAAACATTACACGCAAAAGACTTACATAAAATTCAAGTATAAAAATTTTAAATATTGTTCTCTGCAAATCAATACATACCTACGGAGCAGCAAACAACTAGATTGGTAATTCATTGGCAAAGATTATTTTGTTGGTTTAACTCCCCTGGACAATTCACTTTGTCCATTTAACTCTCGGAAAAAAAATTCATGGCTCCACTTACTCCCATGAACAATTCAAGTTGATGCAACATAAACTCTATTAAACTAGAACGATAGTGCGGCATTTTGCCGCACCTGATTACCCACTTTGATTGTGTTATGCGTAGGGAAGAATAAAAACTTTGAACGTCTTAAAGCAACTAACTTAGTGGTGTTGTTAAATGGAGTACCCCTCCCAGCAACACTTTGAGTATTCAGATTTGGAACCCATGTCATATCTGAAGTCTGAACCAAGGGGTAATTTACAGTATAAATGAATCTTACATATGACCATGAAGTATCATGGATACAAATTGGCATTTTAACGCTACAATTGTATCGATAGGAAATTAACCAAACATGGGGTTTTCAGAACTTAGGCCACTCTTCTGCATCACATATATTGCAGCTGCATCATAACTTAGACCATATATAAATAAAGGACAAATTTTTTAAAAAAATCCAACATTTGTTTTTGCGCCACAGAATCAGCAGGAAGGTTAAACTTTGCATTGCCAAAGAAAAATTTTAGCACTCCTACAGGACTATACATTCTGATAGATCATGATGTGCGTGATATCAATGATTTCGATGCCACGAATAAACAAACACATGCTGCATAAATACTTTCTAGGAATAGAAACAGGGAGGCTTGGAACTGAAATGACCATATACAAGGATACAGTTGCATCATGAGTTCTTCAAACGGTGTACATGACCAGTTAGCAGTTATCTCTTAAGTATTGATTCCATTTTCTGAATAGCATATAGCAGCACCATGTGCAAATCATATTTACCAGAATTGTTATTAGGCTTTCCTTACTTTTGGTATTTCCATTCAGAAACAAAATTCTCTTGGTGACATAGATATGCTATGTATCTTATCTAAGATAAAAGCAAGACCTTTTCATCATTATATAAACACTTAGATTCATAGAATAAATTGCCACTATTTGCCTAGTGGAAATTGCAAAGAAAATGGCTCAACATGTCAGTTAAATGGACCAGGACTAATATTTCTTTTCCAAGAAGGGTGACTAATCAAGTCTCTCACCGAGATCGGAGCCGATGCAGCCCACGCGAGACGAGGGTTTCATCGAGTAGGAAAGATTGACGATGCGTCGAATTGTATTGAACGAAAGTGTTATTTTTCTCGTATAGATCCTATTACATATTTATAACCTCATGCAAGATATTTTGACCCGATTCGGTTAGGACTCCTAAACAAACCGACTAGATATAAAATAAAATCTAAACTAAAATAGAAAGAGATTCAAATAACCCTATCGGGCCCAGTTAAGTTCCTTCGGCCGTTGAACTTTATTGACTTCGATCGATTTCAATTTCTCACCTCTGATCAATGAGACCGGTCAAAATTCTAGACCCAACACAACCCTAGCACACAAAGCCGATAAAACAGAGGATGGTGAAGGGGATGGCGGCTAGGGTTACAAGGGAAACAGTACTGATGACAAAAACACAAACTAAACCAGCGACTAAACAAGAACTAAGGCACAAACTCAATACTACGAACTATAAAATTGAAATATGCAAAGGTTAAACACGTGGTTATGAGCGGGCGGGGGAGGGGGGGGGGAGGCTTTTCTGTGGACGATAGGATGAACACAAAATGAAATTAACTAAAGGTAGTGCTAACCTAACGGTGCACCTTGAAGCTCTGATTACCACTTGATATGAACAAGAGTTTTCGATCTTCGAAAGGTTCTTGCTAAGTTGATTTGGTCAGAGGCATTACACAAATCGATCCGCCTTTAGAACAACATGTTCTAAACCCCGTAATCACAGCACGACGTCTACTCTGGTTATCAACCGTCCTAAAACGATTGACCTCACCGAGAAGGCTAATTCCTGCCTGCGAATCAACAACACAAGAAAGAATAAAGAAGAATGCAACACAATTTGCAGATGTATGATTAAACTCACAAAGTTGGGGTCTCACAAACCGATGAAACGGCAAAACTGTTATGAACAGAATAATCTAAGCAAAACCCAAACCCTAATGGTGTAGCGGCGTCTGTATATAAAGACCCTAGGATCGTGCAAGACCCTCTGTACGTGCCCCTAATTGGGCTCAACTGGATACAAAATCCAAACACCAAAAAGAGGCGACGCAACACCGAAACAGATTCTGGACCCTCTTTTGTTTCGATGATTCCCGATGACTCCGGATGAATTTTGACATTACACCGGTGGCATTGGAAAGGTCTTCTTCATATCTTTCTGTGCATATATAGAACGCTCAAATCCGAGTTCGTATGCGTCCTGGGTGTCCGTTTTAGTGCATACTGGTCCTGAGCCCCAAAACAGACTCGAAGTCGGTTTTGGTTGGGCCTCCACCTTGGCTTCCACGTCCTTGCTGGTCCTCCACGTCTCCAAGTCTTTCTCCCATCATCTCCTGATCCTCTCCATGATTCCTAATTACAATATAATCATTAGGTAGTAAATCATTCTCAAAAGTGACATATAATGAAGAACGTAGGAACGAGCTTACCTCTAAATTTAATCGTCATGTACAAGCTCTAGTCATTGGACCTTACAAGTCCAGAATTGGAGGAGTGTTGCATGTATCCGTATGAGTGATGTCCATATCACGTGGCTCATATCATCTTGTCCATTAATACTTTGTGATGTTTCGAGGCAGGATAACATCGAAAATACAGTGTCACTAATTAGCGACGATGTAAGGATCATCGTAAAAACTTTACAACAAAAATGAATATAAATGTCGCTGAATATTTTTTATAAAGGACATTCAATGATGAATGTGTTTTCGTCGCCTAAATTTTATAAATTGTATACTATGACGTATTTTCTTGTTTTTGCAAAAAAAATAAAAACATCGTAGAATGTCATATTTCTTGTAATGATCTAGATATGCGTATAAGCTTGAGAACTCGATGGACACATGATGCAAGGTTTAGACAGGTTCGGGCCTCTGTGAGGATAACAATCCTAAATCATGTATGAGGTGTGTTGTATTGATGATGAATTGCACGAAGGTATGTACAAATTCTGGTGATCAACTAAGACGTCCTGTCCTCCTTATATATCTGAAAGGTAGGATTATATGGAAAATATTCTAGTCGGTTACAACAGATTCTATCTATAACTCATATATCTAATAATAACTTGTCACCTACTCCAAATAATCATCTGAGATATCTGCTCACACAAAGAAATTCAGCACTTGAGCATCAATATTCTAGTCGGTTACAACAAAGAAATTCTCTCACACAAAGAAATGCATCACGAGATATCTGCTCACACACACTTTTTGCACCCCACGAATGCACACATATAGGGGGAACTCTCATTTCAACTTGAAAATGTGCAAATGGCATTTTAGGCCATGATTCGTGAATTTCATTCAATATGCACAAATTTTGGGGGAGCTCGTCTATATGTTTGCATTCAAAATGCTTATTGAATATCTCTTGTAAGCATTAATCAAGGTTGTCATCAATCACCAAAAAGGTAGAGATTGAAAGTGCATCTAGTGCCCTAGTGGGTTTTGGTGTATTGAATGACAACATGATTAAAGGACTAATGATTCTTTCTAAGTGTATAAGCAGGGATTACAATCTTGGATGTACACTCTATGGCTGAAATGAATATGATTGAGATTGTATACTGATTCTAGTTATGAGACATGAAAGTTCATGAGTTGATTTGGTCTCACAAGACAAGACTTGTACACAATCAAAGTATGATAAAGGACAAAATGATGACATGATGAAGAGACACTCATGAGCAGCTTGATCATTAATACAATGAGGTGTCATAAACAATTAGGTCTATACATGAACAAGAGTGAGAGGAATCAAGTGCAATGTTGATTACAAGATGAATGAATAACTACAAGCAACTTGATCAAACAACATAAAAAAGATCTTCAGACAAAAGTTTAATGACAATACAAGTTGTATGTGAGTTGAGTTAGCTTAATGGTGAAGAATTGTGCACGACCGGGTCAAGATGAACCATGCAAAGGAGAAGGGCAAGCAAGGCTTAGTCCAAGAGACCGGAGTAGTGGTGAAGGGCAGGTGAAGCTCAATCTCGATGAACCAAGCAACAAGAGTCATATACTTCAGAGTATCATATGATTGAAGATCTTAAATGACTTGTGAGTATAAATGGAAGTTGATCGTAAGGATTCAAATACTCCAAGTCACAAGCTCTAGGTGATGACGCTTAGAAGAAGAATACATATGGCAATTCCTTTTTGAAGCCAAATGAAGAAAAGTGGCAAGTATCAATTATGCTATCTCAAGTTGAAGAAAGTTTCTTTTATATTTAATCTTGAGTTTAGGCATGCCGCTCTATCAAGAGGGATGTCACATAGGTGCTTGCAAAGTTTTAATGCTTAACAAAATCCCAAGTGAGATGAGAGAAGCAAAACAGCCACAAAATGACCCAAAAACATCCAACCCAGGAACGAAGGAAGTTCCGTGAGAAGTTCCGTCGCTAGACATGCCAACCCGAGAGCGACGGAAGTTCCGTCAGAAGTTCCGTCAGAAGTTCCGTCGTTCTAGAGTTTCACTCTATCACAAACCCTAGAGCGACGGAAGTTCCGTCAGAAGTTCCGTCAGTTGAATCTTCAGTATCCTCTCATCCCGAGAGTCACGGTAGTTCCGTCATGCTTATAATGGAAGTTCTGCCATGTCCTGTCTTAGTAGAATCCTAGCCCATGCAACGACTCTTTTTGAAATGACGGAAGTTCCATGGGTTTTCACGGAAGTTCCGTCAGTCACTGAAATGCACTCCAACGGCTAGTTTTTGAGGCTCCTCTATAAATAGCTCATCTCTCCCCTCCATTGAAAGCTGCTGACTTCCCCCATGAAAATATCATTCTCAAAGCCTTCTAGCACTCTCCCTAACTCCTCTTTGTGAGGATTCATCTCTTTATGAGTGTTGGGTTGAGAGAGAATTTCTTTGTGAGAGAAATGGAGCACTTGAGCATTGTTACAAAGCAAGCATCCGTGAGGCATTTGTTACTCTTAGGATTGAAGATTCCTAGACGGCTAAGCGTCGCCCTAGAGCTCCCAATCTTGTGGTGAGACTTGGGAAAGTTTGTAAAGGTGTGCTTTGCCACCGGAGGAAAAGAATCAAGTGGAGAAAGAAATCCGAGCACAATCTTTGTGATTGCTTGGCGGGGAAAAGGGTTGAGAGAGACCTGGCTACTTTGCATAGCTCCTCAACGAGGAAGTAGGGACTACGTTGTGTAGTTGCCGAACCTCGATAAAAATCCTTATGTCTCTCTCTTTACTTTCCCGCTTTTCCTTTTGTGCTTGTGCTTGTTTTTTATATATATTCTACTCGATTATCTTGTGGTTTGTGTTGCTAGTTACTTATTGTAGGACTTGTGCTACACCTCGTGCTAGCTTCACTTCTATCAAGTATTGTATCTCCAACCCTTTAAATTCCGCATTTCATTGTGTTATCCACATCATAGACGAGGAACTTCTGTCGTGGGACAGAACTTCCGTCACCACAGAAGTTCTGTCAAAGAACGACAGAAGTTCCGTTGCTCTCTGTTTAATCCGTAATTAAGTTTGATTTTAGGTCAAATTTTTAGATTGCCTATTCACCCCCCCCCCCCGCTCTAGGTAACTTTCAATTGATATCAGAGCCTAATCTCCTTATTAGGCTTAACCGCTTGGAGAAACGATGTCGCTTCCAAAGATTTCCAAACCTTCATTTGAGGTACCCATTTTCGATGGAGCAAACTATGCTTTGTGGAAAACTCGTAGGTCTTCTTATTTTCAGGAAATGAACTCACAAATTTGGTGGATCGAGGATACATGCTTCTCTCATGTCTTGGAGGATCATCCTCCAACCAAAGGACAAGAGAAATGCTTGTATCTCGAAGCCCATGCATTTAATGTTTTATCTAGTGCTGTGAGTGCAGAGGTCGAAGATAAAATGCTAAATAAGCATGGAGTGCCAAAGAGTACACACTTGATGTGGAAAGCACTTGAGGAGATGTATGGCTCTAGCAATGATGGGAAACCATTGTTGGGGTGTGAGCCTAAGAACATCTCCCTTTCAACAGGCTCAAAAGACCAACACCAACATGAGCAATCAGAAGATCAAGAAAATAGGGCTAATCCTATCTGCCTAAGAAAACCGGTTGGTCCGGCTTCCCAAACCGGTGTGTCCGGTTTTGGTAGAACGGAAATTGCTTCTATTAAAATTGTCGATGATCTTGATTGTTGCAGGTTTAGACCAAGTGAAGAGTCTATATCACCTACAAGCTCATGGCTAGAAGATGAGGATGCTTTTCATCGCATGACCAAGAGACAAAGAGAATCCAAAAGATTTACACTTATGAAAGGTGATGATTTGAGTAACAATGATGCATGTGATATTAACTCTCTATCTTATGTAGCACAACTAGAGAAGGCAAATCAAACGAATTTTAAGGAATACCCAAAGCTTGCTAAAAAGCATATTAATTTGCAAAAGAAACATAGCATGCTTCTAAGTTCTCATGACAAGCTTGTTGATACTTATGTCATGCTAGAGACAACACATGAGGTTGCTTTGACAGTAGTAAAATCCTATCAACGTCACACTTGCACATGTGCACCTATCTCCATTGATTTATCTTATGCTAACATATGTTGTCCTCAAGAAAAGCCATCTCTTGATGAGCATATAATTGTAGAAACTTGTGATGATCTTATTGCAAGTGAAAATGATGCTCTCAAGGAAGAAGTTAAGAATCTCAAGATGGACTTAAGTCGGTTGAAAAGCAAGGGTCATGCGCAACCATCTCAAGACAACCGTGACAACATGGTGAAGAAGCTTGAGAAGGGATCAATTGTCACATGCTTTCAAACCTCCATAGCTGACCTTGAAAGGGTTAATGACATGAAGAGCAAGAGGAAGATCAAATCAAATGCTCATGTCATATGCTTTGAGTGCTCAACAAAAGGACACTATGCATCTAAGTGTCCAAACAAGAAGATGGCTCAACTAACACTTTCTAGAAGACAACAAAGCCTATGAAAGAGAAGGTGTTTTGGTTGCAAAGAGAAAGGGCACAAAATCACTTAATGTACATTAGAATCAAGAAAGCAGCAAGTTTGGGAAAACCGGATGGACCGGTCTTTGAAACCGGAGTGCCTGGTTTCTACAAGCAATCTGAGATCTATTGAGAAGCTTGACAAAGGTTTTGTGTCAGCACTTAATCGATACATGAACAAGAGTGAAAGCCCGAAGAGGAAACTCAAAGTGAGGGCAAACAAGATCAAGCACCGAAGATGTTATATTTGTCGTGAGAAAGGACACATGAGTAAGGATTGTTCTTTGTCCCAAACCTCTCTCAATCTTGTCCATAATAATTTGCTATGTGCTAAGGCCAATATTGACACTTGTGCTACCAAGGTGATTAGTTCGCCCATTGATAGTGCAAAGTCACTTTGGATGCCAAAAGCTTGTGTGACTAACACTCTAGGACCCAACAAGTGTTGGGTACCAAAATGTGCTTGAAAGTGTTTATGGAGTGCAGGTGATGCATTGATGGCTTGGCATGGACAAGAAGAAAACATATACATGCAAACTTGCCAAGCATGAAAAAGTTTCAACATTCTCTACATCAATGTTACCATGGGAACAATAAGTATCACTACACATCTCTCTCTTATGTTCCTTATTCTTGATGTAATGTGTTTACAAGTTCATGTAATAGCTCGAGAAGTGTTCTCTAGGAACATTACATGAATGTCATATGTAAAGAGATGCAATTAATGTCTCCTTTGGAGAAATCTATTTTGTGAACATCTTTCAGGAGCTACAAGCATACAATAAGTCAAGAAAGCCAAATAGAGAGGGACGGAAGTTCTGTCGTCTCAGTGACGGAAGTTCCGTCGCCACCCTTTCCACGGTTCAAGGTGGTTCTGTGGCTTCACCAGCTCAGAATAGAGAGTAACGGAAGTTCTATCATCAATCAACAGAAGTTCCGTCGGATCCACAAAAAGGGAAATGATGATGAAGTGATCCAGAAGAATAGTAAAGCAATATCTGGGTAGATAAGTGACCTTTGTTGAGTGAGGGATTAGCAACACATGGCCAAACATGAAGTCAACAAATGAACACACATGCCTATGTGGTTAAGAAGCATAAGTCATTGAGATGATCTCCAGTGATTTCAAGACCATAAGTCAAGAGTGCCATTGAACCTTCATGCTTCTTCTCCTCATAAGAAAAATTCCTACTTATTTGGTTTGTAAGTGGATCTTGACACTTCTAAAATTCTAGTGGTTTATCTAATACCTTAACTAAGACATAGTTTAAATCTCCTCATGATCATAACTGAGCAGTGTGCACATGTGAATATTATTCAATGATATGGTGCACACATTAAAGGGGAGATTCACACCATGTCTTATGTTAAGAGAAACTAATGATTTTCTATAAGTGATTGTGTGGGCAGCATTTATATGGATAACATTGCTTGTGGAACTGTTACCATTGTGAAAGTATTGAAAGTGCATCCAAACAAGTGGTAGATATGGCTAATGATATTGGAGACGTCCGACGATCATGAGTCCCTAGATCTATCATATTCAAAATATGACAATGTATTGACTTGATCATTGACAAAGCATGCAAGAGTACACAGCTGCGTAAATGCTCCCTCACAAGAAAAAGAGAAGAACAATCTAATGGCAAAGGTATGTCTTATAGTTACAACTTAGTGTTCCTTTGCATATAGAACCCATGTGATAGGTTATGCCTTGGCATGTGTATGGCCTCATGTCATGGCATGCTCTTTGTGAGCTACGATAGATTTTTCAAAAACTTCCTTTATCTTGTCATAATTGTGGTTTGTTTGAAAATCTTTGGTTCTTGATCTTTGTGATCATGTCGAGCAAATTGTGGTTATAGTTAAAATTGATTGATTGTCGTCTAACTATAATTTGTGAGATTGTCTATCTCAAGTCCAAAAATCCAATCTTGCTCCACTCTGATCAAAATCTCAATCTCTCGCTTTTTGGATTAAGATTTGCAAAAGGTTGGAAAGGAAAAGTGCAAAGGATGCATATGAGAATAAGATCTGCATATGAGAACAAAGGCGACTGAAATTGGGTAAGAACCTATGATTGCAAAGAATGGAATAGAAACTTACAATTCTCAAGTTTAACCCAATCTTGCCAAAACTTCCATCATCCTTGAATATGAGATGTTGTTGGAACCAGAGAGGGACAGAACTCATAGGATCAAAGTCTTTGGACATACTCTTCATCCATCATTCTTTGATCAAGTTGTTTTCTGTGAATTTCTCCATCAGTTATAGAGGCAGTATATATGGATGATAAAAGAAAAGGGAAATAGTCAAGGCAAGGCATGATATGGAAAAGAGAGTATTCACTCCTCTCAATATCAGAGGCAGAAAAAGACAACTAAGAGGCCATTGACTAGAGGAGAGACATGGCCATAAAAGAGGAAGTAATAACACCCATTGAAGATGATCAAACCTACTTTGTTAGTGATGGTGCAGAGAATTAAAACTTGGCTTCCATCTCCTCCATAGAGCCATCATCAGGGGAGGGGACAAGCTAAGTCAACTAGTGCAACAATGGTTTCTACAGGAATTCAGGGAGAAGAAGAAAATGAGGATTCTGAAACATTTGTTGTGGATGAGCCTATAGCATCAGCTGTTAGAAACTTTAGTGCTTTTTTATTCTTAGAACCTTCTAATCCATCGTGAAGAACAAGAGTAAACTACAAAGGGAAATTTGTAGAGATAAGGAAGATGAGAGCAATCAACTTGAAGCTAACTCCAAAGGAAGTTGGAACTGATTACAGTTTTTGGACTTACTTTCGGCAAGATCACTATGAGTCTATGATCATACAAGGCAATGTCTATTACTCAGTGGGTAAATTGAAACTACCTATTTACCAATGATGATCTAATTCTCAATACTTTGGTGACTGAATGCAGAATCAAGAATGTGAGTGATACTTTAGCATTTCAAGAGAATTGAAACAATGAGATCATTTTGTTTAAGAGCATGAAAATATCAGAAAATCTGATTGGATGACAAAGGGACATTGGCATGAGTTCACATATGCTCAGTTTGCTATACTTCTTGGTTTTGAGTAAAATGATGCTAATCATTCACATCTTCACATTCACCCCACCTTGAAGCTTGAAAGGATAAATTTCATGTATCCAAGAAACAAATAGGGCAGTCAAGGATATGCTATAGATTTATTCTTTTTATGCCTATGTCAACAATATGTTCAGGAAGGCTATCACACTCCTCCACCTGGTATTCATGTCTTAGTGTTTGACTTCATATGGGAAGAAATTAAGGGCATTACAAATTACTTTTGGAGGAGTTGTGAATATGCACCATATATCACATACATGACCGAGAATCACTAGTGTCACTTTTAAGTGTGAGAGAGCTAACAAGAGTTACAAAATCCAATTTCTACCACAGCCAGAGAAGGACACAACCATAGCTTCCTCATAAATATAGTGCTGGTCCAAAAGCTCTAATTTCTGAAAGCCTTTGTTAGTTGAAGATAGAAAGCGGCGGAACTTCCGTCATTCTTTGGATTTATCTCCACTCGAGATAGAGAGCAACGGAACTTACGTCGTCCAACAACGGAACTTCCGTCATTTATAGCTCCTACACACAACCTAATGGCATCTCCTCACCAAACACCACCTTCTATAAGCACTAGTGGCAGTGTGCAGTTACAAGACAAGCATTCCTATCCTCTAAGGAAAATCATGAACATGCTATTTTGCCTAAACAAGGAACAGTATGAGGTAGATGAGAGGGCACATCATGAAAGACAGGAAAGAAAGAACATCACCAAACGAATCAAGGAAACTTCATACCAAGTTAGAACTTGAGCATCCTTGCTCTCCTATTGGTTTACAAAGTGCAAGGAGTCCCATAGAGACTTGCAATGAGAAAATAATCGACATTGAGCCAAGTGACTACCCCTCTGAAATTTGTGGTGACATGAGCCTTAGTGGCTATGTCAACTATGAATTTGGTGGTATTAGAGTTTCACATCAGACCAACCCTCTCTTTCTCACCCACCTCGAAATTAATGGTAACATGAACAAAGAAGGGAGGTGTCTTGGACTTCATGCCTTGAGCTGAAACTTTTTGGTGCTAGATGACAAAGGGGGAGAGAAAAGTAGATTAAAGCTCAAGCTACATGGTGAGAATACGGAGAGAAAAGAGAAAACCAGATTAAAGCTCAATCTCAAGACTTATTGGCATCACAGGTGGAGAAGTCTCTTTTCATCTCATGAATTTGAGAACAATGTGTTATGTGTGAACTTGTGTGTGAACCTCTCTTTATCTTTGTTTTTAAGAACCTTTTTACTTGAGATAATATGTGATACATTATTGTAATGATGTAATGTTCTTTATTGGGACTATGTGAAGTCTAGTGTTTGCTAGACAGCACATATGCTTTCTTCTCAATTTGTTTTTGTGTGTCTTTCTTGGCATATGCATCACGAGATATCTGCTCACACACACTTTTTGCACCCCACGAATGCACATATATAGGGGGAACTCTCATTTCAACTTGAAAATGTGCAAATGGCATTTTAGGCCATGATTCGTGAATTTCATTCAATATGCACAAATTTTGGGGGAGCTTGTCTATATGTTTGCATTCAAAATGCTTATTGAATATCTCTTGTAAGCATTAATCAAGGTTGTCATCAATCACCAAAAAGGTAGAGATTGAAAGTGCATCTAGTCCCCTAGTGGGTTTTGGTGTATTGAATGACAACATGATTAAAGGACTAATGATTCTTTCTAAGTGTATAAGCAGGGATTACAATCTTGGATGTATACTCTATGGCTGAAATGAATATGACTGAGATTGTACACTAATTCTAGTTATGAGACATGAAAGTTCATGAGTTGATTTGGTCTCACAAGACAAGGCTTGTATACTATCAAAGTATGATAAAGGACAAAATAATGACATACTCACGAGCAGCTTGATCATCAATACAATAAGGTATCATAAACAATTAGGTCTATGCATGAACAAGAGTGAGAGGAATCAAGTACAACGTTGATTACAAGATGAATGAATAACTACAAGCAACTTGATCAAGCAACAAAAAGAAGATCTTCAGACAAAAGCTTAATGACAATACAAGTTGTATGTGAGTTGAGTTAGCTTAATGGTGAAGAATTGTGCATGACTGGGTCAAGATGAACCATGCAAAGGAGAAGGGCAAGCAAGGCTTAGTCCAAGGGACCGGAGTAGTGGTGAAGGGTAGGTGAAGCTCAATCTTGATGAACCAAGCAACAAGAGTCATATACTTCGGAGTATCATATGATTGAAGATCTTAAATGACTTGTGAGTACAAATGGAAGTTGATTGTAAGGATTCAAATACTCCAAGTCACAAGCTCTAGGTGATGGCGCTTAGAAGAAGAATACATATGGCACTTCCTTTTTCGAGCCAAATGAAGAAAAGTGGCAAGTATCAATTATGCTATCTCAAGTTGAAGAAAGTTTCTTTTATATTTAATCTTGAGTTTAGGCATGTCGCTCTATCAAGAGGGATGTCACATAGGTGCTTGCAAAGTTTCAATGCTCAACAAAATCCCAAGTGAGATGAGAGAAGCAAAACAGCCACAAAATGACCCAAAAACAGCCAACGCAGGAACGAAGGAAGTTCCGTCGGAAGTTTCATGAGAAGTTCCATCGCTAGACATGCCAACTCGAGAGCGACGGATGTTCTGTTAGAAGTTTTGTCGAAAGTTCTGTCGTTCCAGAGTTTCACTCTGTCGTAAACCTGAGAGCGACGGAAGTTCCGTCAGAAGTTCTATCGGTTGAATCTTCAGTATCCTCTCATCCCGAGAGTCACGGTAGTTCCGTCATGCTTATGACGTAAGTTCCATCATGTCCTGTCTCAGTAGAATCCTAGCTCGTGCAATGACTCTTTTTGAAATGATGGAAGTTTTGTGGGTTTTCATGGAAGTTCCGTCAGTCACTGAAATGCACTCCAACGGCTAGTTTTTGAGGCTCCTCCATAAATAGCTCATCTCTCCCCTCCTTTGAAGGCTGCTGACTTCCCCCACGAAAATATCATTCTCAAAGCCTTCTAGCACTCTCCCCAACTCCTCTTTGTGAGGATTCATCTCTTTGTGAGAGTTGGGTTGAGAGAGAATTTCTTTGTGAGAGAAATTGAGCACTTGAGCATTGTTACAAAGCAAGCATCCGTGAGGCATTTGTTACTCTTGGGATTGAAGATTCCTAGATGGCTAAGTGTCACCCTAGAGCTCCCAATATTGTGGTGAGACTTGGGAAAGTTTGTAAAGGTGTGGTTCGCCTCCGGAGGAAAAGAATCAAGTGGAGAAAGAAATTCGAGCATGATCTTTGTGATTGCTTGGCAGGGAAAAGGGTTGAGAGAGACCCGGCTACTTTGCGTAGCTCCTCAACGAGGAAGTAGGGAATATGTTGTGTAGTTGCCAAACCTCGGTAAAAATCCTTGTGTCTCTCTCTTTACTTTCCTGCTTTTCCTTTTGTGCTTGTGCTTGTTCTTTATATATATTGTGCTCGATTATCTTGTGCTTTGTGTTGCTAGTTACTTATTGTAGGACTTGTGCTACACCTCGTGCTAGCTTTGCTTCTATCAAGTATTGTATCTCCAACCCCTTAAATTCCGTATTTCATTGTATTATCCACATCATAGACGAGGAACTTCTGTCATGGGATAGAACTTCCGTCACCACGGAAGTTCCGTCAAAGAACGACGGAAGTTCTGTCGTTCTCTGTTTAATCCGTAATTAAGTTTGATTTCAGGTCAATTTTTTAGATTGCCTATTCAGCCCCCCCCCCCTCCTCTAGGCAACTTTCACCCACCCTCACATGTTAGGCCATCGAATCATCGCTTCATGCTGCTTCTCCATGCTAGCAAAGGAGGAGGAGGCAAATCGATGCCCACACACGGGTCGATCTCATCATGACCATCAAGATCATTGGACCTTGGGCAGCGATGGGAACTGAATCTAGCATCGATGTGCTAACAATGATGTTGTCTACGTCCTACAAAGGTCAATGGCTAGTTTGGAAGGTGTGAACTTTTAGGTCACCATATGTTGTATGATATGGTGACTATGTCACCGTATGATATTGTGAGCAAGGCTCCTGCAGTGAACATTGGAGAAACGGCTAGCTGAGTGGTTGGAGCCTATGTATGGCTGTTCTTTAGCTCATCCAGAGCTCTTTTGGTTGAGAAAAACATTGGAGGAACCTTGTGAGAGCCATGGGAGAGCAATGGAAGCACTATGGCAAGATTGAGACATCTTCTAGTGCTTGAGAGAGTAGTAAGGGGGCATTCATCCTCATCTAGCCTAGTATGGTTGTAGAGTGAGCCTTATGATGTTACTCTAGGTCTATGGCTGGCCCTGAACCATTTAGACATCGGTGTTGAGCATCTTGTGCTAGTTGTGAAGGCCGGCACACATTTGTATAAGGTTTGAGCTCGTCTTTGAAAGGAGCATTGTTGGTATTTTACCAAATGTAGATAATCAACAAGCACATGGAGATTATCGTTGTTGCATATCACCTGGAAGTATCGTATTTATTTTATCCTAAAGGAAGGCGAAGGATGATCAAGATGGTTACCATGTGCTAGACTAACATATGGATTATCAGACAAAGTCCTCATAGGGATAAGGATATAGATAAATCATGGGTAGTGGACACACAGATAGCATATACAAGATAAATAAGTCTAGTATAGTGGAGAAGAACAAAGAAAGAGCTAAGTTCATATTTTTCTTTTATACAGTTGCATAGTCTATATTATATACTATTATATAGATACATAAGCAATGCAAGACAATTAGATCATCACACCCTGGGCATCCGGTTTGCTCCTGCATTCACAGTATGATTTCGACCAAGAGCCTCTTACATAGCCAAACATGTGGGATTTCAAAGAACAGATAGGGTTGTCACCATCTACTGCCTACCCCTAGCAATCCGTGGGGTACACGACAAATAACGCATTCTATTGATCCAAGCACCATGCTTACATCTCTAGAACAGTGCCCCTAATCCCCTAGCAATGGATCAGAAAAGGAGTAATCATATTAAAGTCAAACATTAATCATGCATCACTATAATGATATAAATAAAGACTATAATAAGGACCTATGTCTAACATGGTAATATAGCATAATTATACTATATATATATTTAAACATACTAACCACATACATAAATGGATCACATAATCAAACAAGAAGCACATGACCCAAACACAATTATATAGAAAGACTAAATATATTAAATAGAACAAAGTATTACAAAGGAGAAAGATACAAGAGTAATACCGCAAGTCCGAAGAAGACTTGGAAACTTAAGAAGACTCTATTCTAAGCCTAACTCCACTAAATCTAGAGAGTAACTCGAAATACAAAGAGAGTGATGCTTCTAAGTGTGTTTTGAAGAGTGAAGCCACACCCTTCTATTTATAGGGGTCCAAAGGCGGTTCTGAGGTCGGTAACTCCCGCCCTAAGGGGGGCAACCTTCTTTTGGAGAGTCGGTGGGAAACCGCCATAGGAAATTGAGCTCACTTGTTGTTCGACCAAACATCCTTGTTCGGCCGAACATGGCCCCCCGACTCTTCTGGCACACTGGTGGGTGGCACACTTTGACTCCTCCATGACTTAGTCCTTCTATATGTCGGTTTGGTGCTGTAGGTGGGCCATTTGATCCGTGGGAATCCCCTTTGGCGAGCTCTGATTGTGTTTTTTCATCACATAGGTGTGTTTCCTCCTCTCTTTGTTGTATCTTCTATATGTGAGCATTTCTCCTAGCACAAGTGGAATTTTATTATTTCTAACTAACATGCATGGTGGGAATGTTAAATCCTCCTTTATTTTGAGCAATATTAATAGTCGGAAATGGTAGTTAATGACCATCAACAAGCATCAAGAGATAGCGCACATGCTTGCACTTTGAGAGTGAAGCATGTTCTCAGAGGAGAGCTTTTACCATGGTGGGAAGCGCTGACATAGCCACGACTTCACTAGCAGAGTGAAGGCGCCATCCTTCCACGAGCTCAGGCTAAAAATCATGGCCCCTTTGATCTCTTTCTCCTTTACTACTAACATTATTATTTTGTAATCTTAAGCTTCTAATATTGCCCTTGCTCAGTTACTTCTTTGCATGTCTTTGTCTTGATGCTTATATACTATACTTGCATGTATGTGACTTTTACTAGCTACAACCGTTGATTGGTTGCTTGTCTTATCACTAGTTTGCATAGGAGTTGCATTAGTGTATCTTCACTAGAATTGCATAGGAGTTATTATTGAGTGTCTGGTTTAGAAGTTAGTATGAAAAGTTTATCATGTGAGTTCCCGATTCAACCCCTCCTTATTCTCGATCACTCGATCCTTACACTAACATCTGGTCTCAATATCTATCTGAGTCTATATACAAACTTCTTAACTAGGGTTTCTCTCCTCTGTTTTCCCCCATTCTATTTCATTAACTTTTATCTCTAGCCCAACTCCTTCCTCCCTCCAATTCTCTAACAAAATATCCCTTATTCGATCTCACTACAAGGCCCCGCGACCAGTGACCCTACTCCGGATCTCACACATGGGCAGCCATAGGTCCAGTCACCGCCTTCCCATAGCTTCTTGCCCCCTCCCACGTGTAGATGTCCTCCTGCACGCTTCCATTGAACATCACCCTCCTCATTCGCAGCAATCGCATTATCTTCCATCCTCTCTTCCCAACGTCTTGGCCGTGGAGAGCTCAACAAGGGACCTGGTCCAACCTACCACACCGCTCCCTCATTGGGTCACGTCACCCTCTCCTGCTATCGCCCACAAAAGGTGTGCCCGCAGATAGGGATTATTCACGGGCAACAAGCGCGGGCAAGGTTTCGTGCCCGTTGCGGATAGCAGGCATGGGCACATGTTGTAAGTTTAGAGCTTGTGCACGGGCAAGAAGAGCTGCAATCCATGGGCATTTTGTTTGTTGCCATCTTTAGATGTGAGGCTCATCTCTCACTTGATATACAAGCAAAGTTCTTCGATGGCGCTGAACTGGTGTTGCATGAACTAGGAGACGTAGCGGTGGCGGGGATGCAAGGGGAATGTGGTTGGGGTTGGTGTCGGGAGGAGTCCTAGAGTTTTCCTTTTTTTTAAAATTCTTAAATATGATGTTATCTTTTAAGACCTTTGTTGAATGGGCTAATAAATATTTGTGGACTCAAGTCTATAGCTATAATATGACTTTCTATTATTAGTCTTGGAGTATCGCACCTACCTAAATTTATCCATCTCATTTATTAAACTACATAAAGGTTCCTATGATAAATTTTTTGCCGAACCAGAACATAAATTAATTACGGCGTGACATTAATTGAAGACACAAGAGGAAAGATTTTTCTATCCAGTTCATGAAACGGTTGGCTTGTAGGTAAAATATCAGTCTAATCATTATTTTTTTATAAATCTAGCAGTAACATATATTTAAAAGAGCTAAGAGTTAAGGTTTGGGATTTGATTTACCTTATGGAGGTTTTAGAATGAAGGATTTCCAAGAAAGTGAACTGACTAGTTGATCAATAATAATAAAGAGAAGATGACTTGAATATTTTCTGCTGTAGAAAGTTGATATTTTCTACACGGTAATGAAGAGACTCTATAGAAGGTCTATCAGAAATCGCATTTTGATTAGAAAGGTCGCCTACATTAATTAAGTTAGTATTTTAAAGTTATACTTTCTCTATTTCATTATATTTGACATTCTAGCATTGGCTATTTTTACTATAATATTTGACTGTTCTCTGACATGTTTTTTTTTTAACTTTTACTGTAAGTCACTGTCAATTACTTTACCTCGCCCATGTCTCAAGACCACAACCCTCTCTTACTCTCCCCATGTTGTCTTGTTAATTTTTTTAGTATTTCACATGGAGCACTGAGACTACTCATTTTGAAGCATACTTTAATTCTTTTTTCTTGGTAGTTATGTACAAGGATACAACGCTCGAATATATTGGGATGAAGAGAGTATTGATATACTTGTGCATAATATGATGTAATCTATACACTTTATTAATTTAAATAAGTCCGTCTACCCCGTATTTTAGTGTTGATCTGAATATAAAAATTGGAGATGGAATCTAAATTCGTTTCGTAAGATCCATATTAAGTACTGAATTCAAAAAATCATAAATCTCTCGTACGGAGCTCAAATGAGGCGAACTCGGACTCTATCGTATAGTCCTCGAAACGTTCTACAACTTTGATATTCAGTGGAAGTCAAGATTACGCCGTTTTGGGTTCCAACTTTACGATGCAAAAATATTTATTCTGATTCAGACTCCTCTGTACAGGTCTTTATACGGGGTTCATATATCCGAGCTCTAAATTCCAAATAATATGATCTATATATGTTTCTAAAAGGTCTCAAGGAGATCTACAACTTTTATGTTTTAACTTTTCTCATTAGAGCATGTTTTCAAGTCTAAAATTATATTGTAATGGAGTGTTATTTCTATTCTACGTGAATTGATTTTTTCTATCGGATAAAACTTCTAAAAATCTTTAGGCATTGAGTCATGAACTTAGTCTTGTATATTGGATTTCATAGAGGTCTAATGATATTTTATAGACGTCATGAGCTTATGACAATCCCTCTTTGTATGGTGAATTGGGCTTCATATCGGTACTAGTCATATTTGATTATTTTTTTAATGTTATTTCACTTAATTTTATAATATAGCACTTATATGATACTACATGTGGAAATTTTTAATATTATAGGTAAAAAAATATTTATTTATAATAAAAATATGGTAAAAAATAATAGAAAAATTATTATTTATGACATATAAAATGGTATATTATTTTTAATGTCATTTCACTTAATTTTGTAATATAACACTCAAATGACACTACATGTGGAAATCGTTAATATTATAGGTAAAAAAATATTTATGATAAAAATACGGTGAAAAATGATAGAAAAATTATTTATGTCATATAAAATGGTACACTAAGAAACACCAATAATAATATAAATATTATTTTCATGTAAAAAATATCAGCTGTTAGCCTGCTATATAGTGTAAATAATTTATATTTAAATTATAAAGTATGTTTTATTTTTTAAAATCTGTAGTATCGTTTCAAAATAACTTTACATTTTTTTACAGAGGAATAGTTCTAAACTATAGAAATAGAGGTGACAACAAAATTTGACAAAAATGGAGCCAACTTGTTTTAGAAACCCAGTCGAATTGGATCATATTTGTTATTTGGACAGTCTGCGGAAAAAGCCTGCACATTGTGGTTCAAATCAAAAGTTCTGATATCTACGGAGCTGCCAGTGGGATAGGCAACACGGACACTGAAAATCCAAAATTTAGACTGTCCGCACTGGGACACTGGAAAACGACCTGCAGTAGCACGATAGAGTAAAATCCGCTGCGCCGGACTCCTCTAAAGCGTACGTTATCGATAGCGTAGCTTCCGGTTACGCTAAATTCAGCGGGATAGAGGAGGCACGCTATGCCCTTTGCCGGCCCCACCTCGCTGCAGCCGTTGCTCTCCCGCGTCGGCTGCCGCTACTGGTGCTCCACCGCGCCGCCGAGAGGAGGGAGAGAGGCGGCACCAGGGAAGAAGAAGGAGGGTGGGCCCAGCGGTACTACCGGAGAGCTCGAGACGGAGAGATGAAAGGGGAGAGGCCACCGAGAGTAGGAGCCTTGGATCTGCGCCCTGGCCACTAGATTTGCGCCCCGGCGGTCGGATTCGCGGCCCGATAGCCGGATTTGAGCCCTAGTCGCGGGGCAGGACAAGAGAAGGGAGGGAGGCAGGCGGGCTCCAATGGCGGGAGCGTGCGGCAGAGGCGGGAGCGCGCGAGGGAGGCGGGCCCGACGACAGTAGCGCGCTGGGGAGGTGGGCTCGGCGGCGGGAGCTCACGGGGGAGGCGGGCCCGGTAGCGGGAGCGCGCGGGGAGGCGGGCCCGATGACAGGAGCGCGGGGGGAGGCGGTTCCGGCGGCAGGAGCACACTGGGGAGGTGGGCTCGGCAGTGCGCGTGGGGGAGGACGAGGCAGTCGCCCGATGCGTGGAGCTCGGGAGAGAAAAGAGAGATTTAGTGAGGGAGAAAAGAGAGAGGAGAGAAAAAGGAGAGGGGAGAGGTTGATATATGGGTCTCATAGAGAGATAGTTGATATAAAGAATCTGACATAGAGTATAACTAGTGTGGAAAAAAAATATATAGAGAAAGAAATTTTAACCACTAACATATATAGAGGATGGATTTAGAGGAATATGAGTGCAGTCATTCTTAGCCCACGAACACCAAATCCTCACACAAACCTGGCCGCGGAAAAAATCTAAAAAATTGAGAGGTCTCCGCCGCTGCCGCCCGCGCTCGGCGCACCCGCAAATCCCCTACACCAATGGAGCTCTCCCTTCTCCCATCTCTCTTCCCCGGCCGCTTCCTCCCGCTGGCCTCCGCGGAGGTGAGCAGCAGGAAGGCCATGTTGAGGCAGAGGATGGCATTTGCCTGCCGCTGCTGCGCGGCGGACGCCGCCCCCAAGGGGAACCGTCGGTGGTTCGCCTCCCTCCTCGCCGCCGCCGCAGGTTCTTGCCAGCTCCGCTCTGCGTCATTTTTCTTTTCTGAGTTTGGTTTCGCTGGATTTCCGCGGGGTCTGATCGTTTCTTGATTTCCGTTCACGCAGTAGCGGGGGTTGGCATGGTCGGAGGTGGAGAGGAGGCCGGCGCGGTGTCTACCAGCAGGAGGGCGGTAAGGAGCTTCCGAGACTGGTTACTCTTACTTGTCTCGCATTGGTCCTATGAAATGAGGATGAGATGATTTTGTTGTGATATTTTTTTTCTCTTCTTGGTTCATCGATCAGCTCAGGGCTTCCGAGATTCCGGAGAGTGAGTTCACCACCCTGCCCAATGGCCTCAAGTACGCACTTGTGCCGATTTTACTTTATATTTGTGTGATTTGGAGGAATCAAATTCTGTTTTGAGTGTACAATGCATTTTGTTTAGAGAGTAAGTGTGGTCCATGGGCATGAATTTGTGGTCTCATACAGAAAAGGATTCGACTTTTTCTTGTTCTTTCAGATGTTATAATGAAGGCACGGATTTAGCCATGCTGAATATTTCTGCTTGGTGTGTTGGATTTAGAATAGATACCACATGAGGCTATCTTACTAGTTTGGCATGCCACTGATGATAAAGGTAGCTAATCAGAAATGAGGTCAAAATTGGCCATTTCATACATGTGAAATTCCTTGTTTGGAGTTTAGACATTCTGCCAATATTAGTCTGAGTGAAAGCTGGAGCATGCTTTTATTATTGTCTGAGTGCACTAACTTATCAATTTTCTGATCAGATACTATGACATCAAAGTAGGAAGTGGAGCTGAAGCTGTTAAGGGATCCCGTGTTGCGGTATGTACCACTGGAATTGTTGTTATTGGATATAATTGTAGCATGATATAGCCATAATGAACAGATCATTTGGGTTTACATTTGCACCATTGTATGCTAATAGTTGATGACATAGAATAATCACAAACAATAGATAACTAGTGAGCCCGAGGTTTCTTAAGATGTTTGAATGTGCCAATTTGTCAAAATACTTGGAGAAAAGTAGTTTAATATGAATCACAAGTGTTGTATCTAAAAGCGATTTCATTGGGTTATGCTGGTGCTGATGTTGAAAAAAAAGCATACCAGCCATCCTATTATTATGTTTTGTATTGTGCTCTTTGTGTGAATTGGAGGTATGAATCAAGCAGTAACATACTCAGAAAATTAGTTGTAGCATGCTAACTTATTTTGAATTGTGCTGATGCCGATGTTTAAGAAAAGTATAACAGCCATCCACTTGTTTTGTTTTGTAGTTCTCTTTGTGTTAATTGGACATATTAATTAAATAGTGGCATACTCAGAAACAAGTTGATTTACCATTGTGATTAGTCTGCCAACATAGACCAATTACTCTCGATGTTTAGCCTATGCATCCTGTTCCGAGTTCTGACACATGTTTTGGTTAAAATAAGTTAGCATGCTACAACTAATTTTCTGCATGCTGAAAATTCTGAGCTAAAAGTAAGATAATTCCAGTGTAAATGATAGTGCAATATCCCAGTGCTCTCATTTCTCATATGTGAAATTATGAATTACTCACATACTAACGTATGAATGTTCACAAGCTATAGCTGCTTTTCCAGAACTTATATCATGTATAATGATTGATACTTATGATAGCGTAGGTACATTATGTGGCCAAGTGGAGGGGCATCACATTCATGACCAGTAGGCAGGGTATGGGTGTTGGTGGTGGAACGGTAATACTATAATTTCTTTTGCCTCTTTCTCTGTGCTACTGCTACATGTCATCTGTACATTGGATGACACTATCAACCTGCATTTATGTGGGATTCCAGGATAATGCATATGTACATCAGCTTCTGATTTTAAATTTCTTGGCCATTTCTGTGTACAAAAATATTCTTGCTAGTTTATTTTTTTTTCTCGAATGTGCAGGAGAACTGCACATCATTATATTAAGAAGAAGTAGAGGGTCCAAAATAGACCAAGTAACATCTTGCAGCCTAAACAGACTGCAAGCCACACACTCACGCTTACAAACTCATGCCCACACACTACCTCAAGCACAGCTCCTAGATCGGCAGCCTGCGCAATCCTCTTGCCCCGGCCAAACCCCACATCTGGGCGTCATCTTTGATATCCTGCATGATCGTGGGAATACTCGGCGATGCCTCGTCGAAAACACAGCTATTGCGGTGCTTCCAAAGCCACCATGCGACCAACATGACCAAAGAGTTAAAGCCTTTTCTCTCCTCCTTCGACACTATCTTTTCAGCATCATGCCACCATTCCTGGAAGACTTTATCAGATGGACTTGGAGCACATTGCTGCAGACCGACCATTGCCAAAGCCTTGAACCAGAGTTCCCTCGCAAAAACACAGGACACCAAGATATGTTGGGCTGTCTCGTCCTCTTGCTCACAGAACAGGCAATGCTCTGGATGATCAAGACCACGCCTAGCCAATCTGTCCGCCGTCCAACAGCAGTTTAGAGATGCCAACCAGACAAAGAACTTGCACCTTGGGGGTGCCCATGTCTTCCAGATACGCTGCGCCGGTTCAAAACTGATTGACCCCGCAAAAAACCGTTCATAGGCTGATTTCGACGAATAAACACCAGCAGCCGAAGGTGTCCACTGATGCTGATCCGAAACTCCTGGCGTCAGATGAGTCATATGAAGGATATCCCATAAAAGAAAGAACTCAAATGATGCCTGCGGGGGTATGTTCCTCGAATATCATCAATCCATTGTAAATTATCAATGGCTTCCTGGACTGTCCGCTAAACACCAGCAGCCGAAGGTGTCCACTGATGCTGATCCGAAACTCCTGGCGTCAGATGAGTCATATGAAGGATATCCCATAAAAGAAAGAACTCAAATGATGCCTGCGGGGGTATGTTCCTCGAATATCATCAATCCATTGTAAATTATCAATGGCTTCCTGGACTGTCCGCTTGTTGAGAGCACGCTTAGAGACCAGAGCGACCAGCGATGGTGCCAAGTCTTGAATTGAGTGTCCGTGTAACCAACGGTCGGTCCAGAAGGAGGTATTTCTGCCATCTCCCACGACGGTCACCATGGCTGAAGCAAACATAGCTGAAACATTGTGATGAACTTGAATATCAAGGTTCGCCCAAGGTCGATCAGGCTGTGTCTTCTTCAGCCAAAGCCACCTCATATTGAGGGCCCAACCAAGGATCTCCAAATTATGAATGCCCAGACCGCCAAGATCAAGAAGCCGACAAACACGATCCCAGCCCACTAAGCAATGTCCTCCCTTGACATCTCTACGACCTTTCCAGATGAATCCCCTTCTGTACTTGTCAATTGCCTTAATTACCCATTTGGGACAATTCAGCGCTATTAATACATGGATCGGTATAGCTGTCAGGACTGCCTTAACTAGAGTAACTCTTCTGGCAGGATGCTTCAAAGCAGCCTTCCACCCTGGTAAGCGTTCCGCAATTTTATCAATGATCCATAGGAAGTCCGCTTTTGTCAATCTTCGGACAGAAAGCAGCAGCCCCAAATATTTGCAAGGAAATTCAACCACGTTGCAAGGTAGCACTTCCTGCACGGTCTCAACATTCTGTTGGCTGCATTGTATTGGGGTGACTGAGCACTTCCTGATGTTGGTGACCAACCCAGAAGCAATCCCGAAAATTCTGAGAATCTCCTTTACCAAGGTTAGCTCCTCCACCCGGGGCTGCAAGAACAACACCACGTCATCAGCATAAAGCGAGATCCTCTGACCATTTCCTCTTTGCAGTATGGGCTGCAGTAAACCGGACTCACTGGCGTTCATGATCAGGGAATTTAAGACGTCCATCACAAGGATGAAAAGCATGGGAGACAACGGGTCTCCCTGTCTTAAGCCTCGCTGGTGATTGATGAGCTAGTTTATTTTATGATATTTTACATATGGAGTGATCAGAGCTCATAATATCAATTGCACATATTTTATATCTACTGACTTCTACTAGCCTTAAATTATGTGCAGCCATATGGGTTTGATGTTGGCAATTCTGAGAGAGGCAATGTTTTAAAAGGCCTCGATCTTGGTGTTGAGGGAATGAAAGTTGGAGGCCAGGTCAGTTAATACTTCTTTTTATTCAGTTCCCCTTTATGCATTCTCTGTTTTAAACTAAAACAAATTCTCTAGCTCTATAGACCACTACATTGATAGATGCCAATATCAGCTACGAAGCAGGATGAATATAATTATATAACTAGTTTCTCCATCATACTACTCTTTGTCGAATTGTGCTATAACTTGTTTATTTTCATAAATTCCTTGCATCATTCCGTGTTTGTGCTGCAATCTGAGAATAATGAAATTTTCAGAGGTTGATCATAGTTCCTCCTGAACTGGCATATGGAAAGAAGGGCGTCCAAGAAATTCCTCCGAATGCAACTATTGAGGTAAACTGTCATTTGTTTCCACACTATCGATATGGAACTGTCCTATTCTTCATCAGATGTTTTCTTCCTAATTAAATATTCTCTCTTTGCCATAGCTGGATGTCGAGCTATTGTCAATCAAACAGAGTCCATTCGGGTAATTGTGGTTGTTATATGCAATTTTAGTTTTTTTCTGCTTTCCATCATTATAACATAAGTTTCTGTTTTGCAGAACTCCTGTAAAGATCATTGAAGGATAACTGTGCATAGAGTTTTCTGCTGAAAAATGGTACATATTTGCATAGGCTGGACGTAGTTACTATTGGAAAAAGGCTAGATTTACCAGAATGTGTCTATGGTATTGCATTGTTAAGTGTGTTCTGGTGTAAGAATTTGTACTTCAATGAAATATAGAAATTTCTACTTCTGTCTGATGAAGATAAATTATTCTATAGACTATACTATCTGTTCCAACTTTTATAACTTACATCTCTTGTGTTTGAAGCACCCTTTAAATTAGTTGGTAAGAACCATTGAAATTCATTTCTTGGGGTTCCATATGAGCATGTCCGAGTTAAATAAGAACAGATATATGCTTCTGAATTCGCACAAAACAAAACAATAATGGTTTAAGGTAAAAAGTAAAAGGTAAAGGGCCTAAGAGAACTTTCTGTTTCATCTAGCGTAGGGGAGCTAAGGCTAAGGGGTATATTTTATCCATATAGCAAACCTTTCTTCTCAGTGGTTGATTGGTATACTTCTTAGTACATGCATGTGTTTCCAGGAAAGATACTACTATATTGAATCTATTGCTATCAACTTATTGTTATAGGTCCTTTTGTACTGTTAGAAAAGATTCTATGCTGCTCAGGGTGGATGATCCTAAGATAATGTTTAAGAAAGCAGGGAAGCCTTTGCATCTTCTGCATGCAAAGTTTATTCTTCTCTTGATCAAGAAAGGGAACAATAATAATCTTGCACTGAAAGATAAAGATGTTTTCCAACTTCTTCCATACTCCAGCTGTGTCTTTACTCAGAGGTACTAGTGTGAAACAAGATCAATGTTACAGATGGAAGCATCCGAACTATAACTTTTTTCTGTTCTTGACCAAAGCTTTACCACAGAAACCCCTTAATGGTTAAATACCTGAACAAACCTTGGCATAGTTTAGCCCTGAAGCCAAAGCAAACTAAAAACAACATAATCAAGCATATATAAACATATATACTTAATGGTTTGTTTCATTGGGACCATAGGAATGATGAAATTTTCTAAATGGAAAGTAAGCAGGCCGAGGACATCAAGAATCTTCTTCTGAAGATAGTCCTCCCTTTAGCTTTTCCTCTGGCTGGTTCTTTTCTCTCTGACCTCATAACAAAGAGGACAAATAGGCATAGTTACATCACAGACACATCTGATAGCAGTTCGGTCCAATTTGATCATCCATCATACGGTTCAACCTGCCAAGACGAGGAGCAAGAAATGGAGTCTACTAGTTGCGCATCGAGAAAATTTGCGCAAACAGAGAATGCTTACAGCACTGCAGGTAGAGTTCTGATCAGTGGATTTTCGAGGCAGGCTTCTAATGCCGAAGAACTCATGGAGACAGCGGCAAGTGAGAATCCAGCAGAAGTTGCAGTGAACGAAGTCCAGGATGATCTGGCAATGCCTGATGAACTCGCGACCCTGAAGCGGTTGGTGTCTGGCCTTGAGGAGAGAGCTTGCAGCTTCGAGGCCCAGTTCCATGACTACTGCGACATGAAGGAGCAGGAGTTGGCATACCAGAAGATGCAGATCAGGTGCCTGGGCATGAAGCTGGAGCTCCTGGAGTCCCAGAATCAGCGGCTTGAAGCTGCCGCTATGGAGATCCGTGCAGCTGCTGAAGAGTTTGCTGCCATGCGAGGGAAGCTCGACAGGCTGCAGAGCAAGCTGAATAAGATCACGAAGAGTACAAAGCGGGATTCGGATGCCGTTGACAAGAGGATCCTGGCGCTTGACGTGAAGCAAGCTCAGATGTCAAGAAGGTGCGAGGAGTTGGAGCAGTGCATGGAGGAGATGAAGCAGCTGACGTTGCAGCTGCAGGAGCAAAAGGGAGCGAGCAACGAGGTGACTGATATTTGAACGATGTTCTTGTCTTCCACTTCAAATCTTCTTGCGCATTAATTTGATCTCCGAAAATGTTAGTATTAATTTGATCGAATTATTCGCAGAACGTGGAGGTGGCCGTTGAGAGAAGCCTGCGGAAGCTGTCGAGCGGGCGGGACCTGGTTGACGGGCTGGAGGCTCTCCGGGACCGGTGGGCCGCCGACATGGAGGAGATGATCTACCTCGGCTGGATCACCGCGTGGCTGCAGCACGAGCTCCTTCTCTGCGACGGCGAGTTCGGCACGGTGGTCGTCGGCGCCGGCGAAGACGACGGCGGCAGCGTCAGGGACGACCATCCGCCGGAGGAGCACCAGAAGAAGAAGAAGGGGGAGACGATGGTCGCGGAGGTCGCGCCCAGCAAGGAGGTGCGGCTCTGCAACGCCGCCTCCTCCTCCTCCTCCTCGTCGGGAGGACCACCGCGCCGCAGCGTCGACGGTGAGCCGTCGTGCATGGGTTTCTCGGCGGCGGGCGGCGCCGGCCGGGTCAGCGGGCCAAGGCTGCTACGGAAGCTGCGCGGGTGGGCCGGCGGGAAAGGCAACAAAGGCAAGAAGCCGTGCCGGGTCGTCGGACCATGTTATCAGAAGTAAATAAATAAAACTAATTTCGTGCGGGTTTGCTTGTAAAATTTGCGCGAGTGGTATTAATGCGTGTTCTTGGGAGTGAGGTGTATAAACAACGACACAACGTGAGAACTGCGTACGCTGAGAGAAGCTAAGTTAACATGATTTTCTAATTGTTAATACATAACGTAAGTTGTACGTGTGTGTCGTGTTTACTTAATTTCTTATTGCTACGTTTGGGACTCGGGAGCAGTGGATACGCGGTGTACATGTGCGAAGACAATTGTCCCTACTTAACAATTCTTCTGCTAGTATAGTATTCGTTCGTTCATGGGGGATTGCAGACGACTGCTTGTAAAGATATTTTTTTTTTCCTAGAACGACTGCTTGTAAAGATTGGTCAGATCATCCGCAAATGTTCTTCGGTCAATTGCAAAACACGTTTGCTTTACTCTGATTCCTGTCATGTGAGCGTATTCTCGATCAATTAAACTTTCTATTTGCAGTCACGGTATTGTTCTCTCTATGTACTTGAAATTAATCGAGCGTCAATTTTCTCTTAAGTTAATTCACACAATATACTCCATCAACCCATTATATGTCAACGTCATTAAGCATGATCGCACATCCACAATCAACAGCTCCGATTTTACAGCAATAATGTCGTAGAGATGTAACCTTATACAACAGTAAGAAAGCAAGCCTCATCGATATTTTGAAGTTTATCGTATGTTGTTGGAGCTACTCTACTGTGATGTGGCTAGTCTAGCAAGAATGATTTGTGCCGGACTTTATTGATATTGTTGTGTTTTTTAGTTATTTGTGTCTTTTATTTTTACCAGACACTTTAAGCACTTATAGTGTATTAGTTTTTT
This sequence comes from Eleusine coracana subsp. coracana, assembly GCA_032690845.1. NCBI lineage: Eukaryota > Viridiplantae > Streptophyta > Magnoliopsida > Poales > Poaceae > Eleusine > Eleusine coracana. The sequence goes on from CM064430.1 coordinate 8,031,338, forward strand.
TCTTTTTTCTTTTAGTTTTGATTTGTATTTATGATAGTTTAATATCATGCCTTTTTATTAATATAATCGTTCATTTTTTATGGTTTTCAAAAAAAAAATCCACACAAACTAACTCAACATTTTAAAATCGAAGGAAGTGACATATTATAATGAATTTCTCTGTGAAAAAAATAAAGAAAAATCTGTAAACAACTCGCGCGAGAAGATATGAAAACAAAAACAAACGATCATCGCGTCCAGCCTGGTAAGTGGTAAGCGACACGCCTGCTTTGGAAGATTCGCTGCGTGTACCGTTCTCGCACATGGCAGCATCCTATGGCTTCGGCTTCGCTTTTTTCTTTTATTTGCATTGCATGCATTGAAATCGCGCGTAGTTTTCTTTTTTTTTTTTTACAATAAGTCGCGCGTAGTTGAGCACGCATTGAAGACGAGGCGGGGCCGTCCAGGTGTCGCCCTTGGCGAGCCCACGTGTCCGCGACGCCCGTGCTGACCGGACACGGCGGCGCCCTCGGCTGAGACAGCACCTTTGATATCCTTTTACTACTCTCTGCATGGCGGTGACGGCTGTCGCCTGGCAACGCATGGGCAGGAAGGCAGACAAGGGAGAGCACGAGTCCAAGATCTCGCCTCAGGATTGACGCATCATGGCGAGGGCCGCGGCGTTTTCGCAGATTGCTCCCGCGCTTTATCCTCTATTCTAGTATCGCGATAGCTTCTGCGTGCTAAGCTAGTAGGAGTAGAGTTTTCAGGAACGACCATGTGCCGTACCGTACGTCAAGCGCCATTGCACCGTTTTCAAAAGTTGCTGACCTCAAAGTTTGCTCCATTTCCCCGTTCTCGTAAACCGTACCACCAGTTGCTTTAACGGCAAAGAACCGGTACGTGTACTCAGTACTTGTACTGGTTAAAGAAACTGGTGATACAAGGAACTCAAGCGTGCATCATCGTCGGTGGTACATATACCAGTGATATAACAGAGCTCCGTGGTCGTTAGTTTCCCCTCCTCTATAAAAGTTATTACTGTTAGTAGATTTTTTGGTTGGGCTTAACGGCCCAACACCTAGATCTGCACCCTAATCGGAGGCACCCCAACCCTCTTTGGTTGGTGGGCCCCCATCGCACTCCGCCACATAAATAGAGGGGTGAAGCCGGGGCACGGGACACGAGGTTTAGCCGCTGCCACTATTCACCTCACAGACCTAATCCGATCCAAAGGAATCGGACGCAGCCAGCAACGGAAAGCCGCCGCCATGCCACCGTACACAGACGCCTCTCGACCAACAACTCGTCCTCGACGCCATGACTGGAACAGAAGCTGCCGTCGGGACTTCTGCCTCGACTCCGGCCCTCCCCGCAACGGCACCCGCTCCTCTTCCTCACAACCCAGGTAATACTCTCTCTCTCTCTCCTTTCCCCTAGATCCCGTACTCAGAACCCTTGCTACCCATGAATTAACTTACTAGATGCTAGCTTAGGAATAGACAATCTAACAATGGTATCATGAGCCTACCTAGGTTAGATCTAGATGAGGCAGATCTCGGTTTTAGATCGGGAGAGAAAAGGGGTCGATTGGATTGGCCAAAGAAACAGAGAACCCCAGAAACCCAAAACCCTAACCCTAGGGTTAGGGTTACAGAACCTATCACAGAGGCGAGCGAAAGAGACCTACCTGGATCTCCTCGCCGCCATGAGTCGCCGCCGTTTCGCCGGAGGTGGACCAGAATTTCGGGCACCACTCGCTGCCGGGACGCCGTTGGTGAGGTGGGCTCGAGGACGTCGCAGCCAAGCTGCTCGACGGCGACGCGCTCACCAACGGGTGAGAGCGCGCATCGGCAAAAAGCTTGACGGCGGTGCCACCTTCTTTTCTCCTCGGCCGGAAGGCCGCCTTCGCCGCCGCACATCATCGGGAACAGAGAGGAGAAGAGAGAAGAAAGAATAACAATGGCTAGGGTTTCGGGGACTCAGACGCGGCGCCGGTTTTGACCGAGCGATCCGTGCGCCCAGTCGTTGATCCGCTCGGACGGCTGGGATGGAGGCGGGGGGAGGGGGAAGACGCCTCGGCTGGGCCAGACCGCCGGTTTTACCCGCGCCCGTGGGCTGGGCCGAAAGGCCGTAGGAGCGCGCGTAGGCACGAGGCCAGCTAGGCTGGTCTGCTGTGGCCTGGGCCAAAATGCACGCACGTGTATGGGTGCGCGCGTGGAAGAGGTTTTGGACCAAAAATCTTGGCCCAGAATTACAGATGCATGCACAGTAGCCTTTTAATTTAAAGAAGTGACTGTTTTTTCTTAAATTTGAATGAAATTTGAGTAAGGATTAAATGAATTTTACCTCTGTTTAAATATGAACCAATGAGATTATTTTCAGAGAGTAAATTAAGATTATTATACTACTGTTCATGCACATTTTATGCTACATTTCCGCTGCAAGTTTATAGAGTTTATTATTATTGTTAAAATTGATGTTTTCTAAAATTAAATTTCGAACCAATAGGAGAATTTAATTTAGGAGCATTAATTTTCAGAGTATATGTCATTGTAATTTTCTAACCAATGTTGTTAATTGCAATGCTATATCAATGATAGTTTATGTATTATGCCTATTTTCTGCCCAACGGTGATTTAGGTTTAATGCATACATGGTAGAATTTTATATGTTATTTTTGTTCTCACTTTTCATGATTAATTTCAGGAGTAACCATGATGGTCTTCCTTTCCCAGATCCCAATCCTAAAAGGGGACAACTATGGGGAATGGAGAAGAAAGGTAGATCTTGCTTTTGTCATGGGCGAGATAGACTGGGTAGTGACTACCCCGTGTCCAACAGAATCCCCTGAGCTTGTCAGGAGCACAGAAGAAACGGATGCTGCTTGGCACCAAAGACAGTTGGATAATGCTTCCAATATAGCTCATTTTCAACACGAGCACAGACAATGGGTTCTTGACAATAAGAAGTGCTTGCCACTTGTCAAGAACACGATTGAGCCTGCTATTATGGGCTCAATCTAGAATGAAGACACAGTAAAAGGTTTTCTACAGAGGATGGAGAACTAGTTTACTGGGTCTTCCAAGACTTATGTCACCCAGATGATAAGATAACTGGTGAATGAAAAGTACACCGGTGGTGACATAAGAGATCATATTCTGAAGATGAACAGCTTAGCTGAAAAGCTAAAGACTGTGAACCTGAAGATTGATGAAGACCTCCTGGTTTATTTTGTGTTGCTGTCTCTACCAGATGAGTTTGAGAACTTTGTCTCAAACTATAACATGAACCCAAATAAGTGGACCTTTGAGTTGCTTATTGCCAACAGTGTTCAAGAGGATGATAGGTTCAAGGCTAAACATGGTGGTTCTATCCACTATGTAAAAGATAACAAGAACAAGGGCAAGCAGCAGCAACAACAGCAAAAGAAGCTGGTCTTTTACTATAAGCCTATGGGCAAGCAACAGCATAGGCCTCACGAGGAACAAGCTGTAGTGGACAAGGACACATGCATGCACTGCGGCAAGAAAGGACACTACAAGAAGAATTATCCTGACTGGCTGAAACTGTTCATGAAAAGAAATGGTGAGAACATGATTACTTTTGTAAATAAATCCTTGTATATTAATTATTCTAGATCCATATGGTGAATTGATTCAGGAGCGACTATTCATGTTGCAAATTGTTTACAGGGGTTCAATACGACGAGAACCACGGAAAGAGGCGAAGATTCGATAAGAGTGGCTAATGGAGTAGAAGCCAAAGTTGAAACTGTAGAGGATCTCCACCTAGAGCTTAGAGATGGTTTTGTTCTTAGTCTCCATAATGTCTTTTATGTACCTTCGTTACAAAGAAACTTAATAAGTGTATCACGTCTTGATTTTGATGGATATGATTGCCATTTTGGTAATGGCAAATGTGAACTCTTGTTCAATAATGAATACATTAGTTTTGCGTCTTTACAAGATAAGCTTTATTTGTTGTCACTTGATGATAATGTGAATGCGATACATGATGTGAATGATTATAATATGCATGATATGAATGTTCCTACGTCCTCGTCGACTAAAGTTAACAAGAAAAGAAAAAGAACTCCAAGCGTCTCATCGAAATTATGGCACTGTCGTTAAGGCCATATTTCGAGGGAGAGAATTGAGAGACTTGTAAAGAATGACATTCTTCCTCTATTGGAGTTCACAGATTTAGAGCAATGCATTGATTGCATTAAAGGCAAATATGTTAAAAAGATTAAGAAAGACGCCAAAAGAAGCGTAGGAATATTAGAGATCATCCATACGGATATCTGTGGTCCTTTTCCTGTCAAAAGTGTGGATGATTATGACCCATTTATAATATTCACAGACGATCACTCCCGATATGGTTATATTTATCCAATCAAAGAAAGATCAGAAGCATTGGATAAATTCAAGATATTTAAAGCAGAAGTAGAAAATCAACATGATTTAAAGATTAAAGTCGTAAGATCCGACCGTGGGGGGGGGGGGGGGGGGGGAGTACTACGGGCGGCATACGCCTTATGGACAAGTCCTAGGACCTTTTGCTAGGTTCCTACAAGAAAATGGTATAGTCGTCCAGTATTCTACGTTGGGCGAACCACGGTAGAATGGAGTAGCAGAAAGGCGTAACCGTACCTTGATGGATAAGGTGTACAGCATGATGAGCTACTCCACACTGCCAGTAAGTTTATGGATAGAGGCTTTAAAAACCGCTATTCATATTCTTAACAGAGTTCCAAGTAAATCGGTGCCCAAAATACCATATGAATTATGGACTGGACGAGTGCCTTTGCTAGCACACCTCCGTGTTTGGAGGAGTTCTGCAGAGGCTAAGATATTTAATCCAAGCCTTGGGAAATTGGATCCCAAGACAGTGAGTTGCCATTTTATTGGCTAACTAGAAAAGTCCAAAGGTTATTGTTTCTACTGCTCAGATAGATATACGAAGTTTGTAGAAACAAGACATGTCATCTTCTTGGAAGACGAAATGATAAGGAGGAATATGGTGGCTCGAGAGATTGATCTTGAGGAGAAGCGGGTACATGTACCCGATTTTATGAGTCAAGAACCTTTCTTCTCACTACCTGCTGATGTTGCGCCTGTGATGCCTGGCGTTGTAGTGCGAGCACCTGTTGTCACACCATCTGTGGTACAAGAGGAACCTGTTCGTCAGGATTCAATAGATAATAATACACAGATATGAGGGAGCAGCCTCAAATAGATAATGTGGCAGAAGAGCAGACTCCACAAGAGCCTCAACCAGATATTGTGCCAAATGAAGAGGCCCCTAGAAGGTCTTAAAGAGCTAGAAGGTCAGCAATACCAGCTGACTATGAACTATATAACATAGCAGAATATCATATGGAGGATGACCCCACCTTACATGAAGAAGCCATGAGTAGTGTCCATTCATCTAAATGGTTGGAGGCCATGGAAGATGAAATGAATTCAATGAGTCTAAATAAACTTTGGGACCTAGAAGAAATTCCTAAAGGAGCCAAAATAGTAGGCTACAAATGGGTCTATAAGATTAAATATGACTCTAGAGGGAATATAGAAAAGTTTAAGGCACGTCTTGTGGTAAAAGACTTTATGCAAAGAAAAGAAATCGATTACAACGAGACATTTTCTCCAGTCTCTTGTAAAGATTCTTTCAAAATTATAATGGCATTAGTGGCACATTACGATTTAGAATTACATCAGATGGATGTAAAAACGACATTTCTAAATAGGGATTTAGAAAAAAGAGTTTACATGGTACAACCAAAAGGTTTTATCATGGAAGGAAAAGAAAAGATGGGATGTTATTTAAAGAGATCCATTTATGGATTAAAGCAACCTTCAAGACAGTGGTACTTGAAGTTTGATGGAACAATAAAGAAATATGGATTTGAAGTAAATATTGAGGACAATTGCATTTATGCAAAGTTTAAGAATGGAAAATTCATTTTCCTAGTTTTATATGTGGATGATATTCTACTGGCCAGTAGTGATATCAACCTACTACAAGAAACAAATAAATTCTTGTCCTCAAACTTTGACATGAAAGATCTTGGTGAAGCATCATATATTTTGGGCATTGAGATTCACCGAGATAGAAGAAAGTATGCATTGGGATTGTCTCAAAAGACGTATATAGAAAAGGTGTTGAAGAAATTCAACATTCATAAATATAGTGCCACACCAGCTCCTATAGTCAAGGGCGAAAGATTTGGGAATTGGTAAAAACCCAAGAATAAGTTCGAGCTCGATGATATGAAAACAAAACCATATGCTTCGGCTGTGGAAAGCTTGCAATATGCGCAAATATGTACACGCCCTGACTTAACATTTGTCACCGGGTTACTTGACAGATTTTAGAGTAATCCAGGCCATGAGCACTGGAAGTTGATAAAGAAAGTCTTGCGATATTTGCAAGGAACGAAAGGCCTCATGTTGATATACAGAAGATCAGATTCACTCCAAGTGATGGGGTATTCTGATTCAGACTTTGCAACAGATAACACGAAATCCGCATCAGGGTATGTGTTTACCATGGCAGGAGGAGCCATTTCATGGAAAAGCTCCAAACAGACTATCACGGCCGAGTTTATAGCATGTTATAAGGCCACGGGGCAGGTCAACTAGCTAAAGAAATTTATACCCGAATTAAGAGTGGTTGACAGTATTAAAAAACCACTAAAGTTATACTGTGATAATGAACCAGCAGTAATGTATGCTCACAACAATTAGTCCAGTGGTGCTGCTAAGCACATTAATATAAAGTATTATATTGTGAAAGATAAAATCCAGGATCGCATTATAAGTCTCGAGCATATCAGGACTGAAAGAATACTTGTGGATCCGCTCACGAAAGGCCTACCGCCCAGCGTGTTTAAGGAACACGTAGCCGGCATAGGGTTAATGGAAGCCTTATGATTCTGGACTTAGGGCCCAAAGAAAAGTATCTATTTCTGAACGGGGATGTATATAGTAGCTGTTGAATCTATCGGCGTTTTAGTTGTGACGATGAAACATGCTCTATGTGTAAATCCGTGATGAAATGGAAAATCTAAAGTTAATGATGAGATGAGATCTAGGAGGAGAATAATAATGGATCTTTCGGTTGGGCCCAACGGCCCAACATCCAGATCCGCGCCCTGATCGGGGGCGCCCCAACCCTCTCTGGTTGGTGGGGCCCTGTCGCACTGCGCCACATAAATAGAGGGGTTCAGCCGCTGCCACTGTTCACCCACAGACCTAATCCGATCCAAAAGAATCGGGCGCAGCCAGTGACGGGAAGCCACCACCACGCCACCGTACACCGCCGCCTCTCGACCAACAACTCGCCCTCGATGCCATGGCTGAAACAGAAGCCGCCGTCGGGACTTCTATCTCGACTCCGGCCCTCCCCGCGACGGCACCCGCTCCTGTTCCTCACAACCCAGGTACTCCTCTCTCTCTCTCTCTCCTTTCCCCTAGATCCCGTACTCAGAACCCTTGCTACTCATAAATTACCTCACTAGATGCTAGCCTAGGAACAGACAATCTAACAATTACCATGTCTCAGGGCACAATTCACGCTCGTTTCATACAAAGTTGGTAGGAGATTTACATAATGCTGCACTTTTGAGTGGGGCTTGAACGAAAAATCACAAAACGGTAATTTCTTCATTCACCAAAAATAATTCCTTACATAATGGATTATGAAACATTTATTAAGCTTTGCTAAAAGGTTTTGTAGTATTAATTAATGGATACTCATAGCTCACTACTACTTTGACTCACAATATTATAACAGAGTAGCTAGTACTCCCTTTATTCCTATACTCTTATAGAAATGCTTATAAATAAGAATGGAAGGAGTAGTACGTCTACTTTACCACCCTCTGTATCACGCCGGAAAACACCTCGGAAAAACCAGAGTAGTGTATCACGCTGGAAAACACCTCGGACAAGGCAGAAGACAAAATCGGAGAGCTCTGAAGGACCCAGATGCAATATCCATCCTGTCACGGTGTCACTGATCAAACTGGACCTTAAAAAACCTGTGTTCAGCGTACCCGGTGGGCCCCCACCTCCCTTCTAGTATCTATCTCCCCCTCCTTCCAACTTTTTCCTCTTCCATCACCATCAGCGGATGCAACCCACACACATGCTTTTCTTCCTCCCCGTGTCAAAGCATCATCACGACGACTTCGCGTACGTCCACAAGCGGAACCTAAGCCGCCGTCCTCAAATGAACTTGTCCTAAGCTTGTGGCCGCGTGGAACCGCTCCTTGCAAGGCAGGGAGCCTTGAGCTCTGACCTTGCTATAGCTTACTTGCGATGGAGGCATCCTTGGCTTGACTCCTCGGCTAGCAAATGATGAGAGCCACCTCCTCCTCCTCCTCCTCTGCTGCGGCGGCGACGCCTTGCTTCGACCTGCCGTGCTTGCACGGGCATGGCCGCGTTGGCAGGACCGCCGCCTATGCGGTGGCGGCGTGCCTTGCGGTTGTGACCTTCGCTGTGGCTGCTTTGGACCCCGGGACCCAAGCTGCGTCCTGGTTCATGTCCTCTTCGTCTTCATCCTCGTCCTCATCCTTGCAGCGCAGAGGAGGAGGTGTCGCCGGTGAGCTCCTCTTGGCCACCTCGACCTCGTTCTCCGACGGCAGGAACAGCACCGGCAAGGAGGTGCACGAGGAGGTGCAGCCTGGTGATGATGGTGATGGCTTTCATCTATCGTCGCTGACCTTGGTCAACGCGAGCTCTGGCTATGCCACGCCGGCCAAGGTAACGACGGTGCCGGTGCCCGCTCCAGCTCCAGCACAACCAGCCAAGGTAAAACGGACTAACGGTGTTTTCAAAAAAAAAAAAAAAGGACTAACGGTGATTTCCGTTCTTCTCTGCGGTTACTTTTTTTAGTTGCTTTGTGATTAGTTTATTGGAGATAGTAATGTATTGTTGTCTCTTTCATGGTTGTATTTCTCTTTTTTTTTTGGTGAATTATTTTGTTTAGTTGGTTATTGCACAACTAATAATATTGGGATATTGTATTAAGGCTTCGATAACTGTAACTCTGCTTTTTATTGTTCGCAGAATAAAAACTGTAACTCTGCTTAATTTTCCACCTTAGGTTCAGAGGGCTTCAACCCATCCAAGGACGTTTCGTTGCCGGAGATCAACCTTCGGACTGACGTCATGGACCGGCAGGTAGGCGGGCCCTCGGCGTCCCACCGGCCCATCCTGGCCTTCTTTGCGGGCGGGAACCACGGCCCGGTGCGGCCCATCCTGCTGAAGCACTGGAAGGACAGGGGCGACCCGGACGTGCAGGTGAGCGAGTACCTCCCCCGCGGCGTGTCGTACACGGACATGATGCGGCGCAGCCGCTTCTGCCTGTGCCCCGGCGGGTACGAGGTGGCCAGCCCGAGGCTGGCCGAGGCCATCTACCTCGAGTGCGTGCCCGTCGTCGTGAACGACGGCGACTATGCGCTGCCGCTCGCCGACGTGCTCAACAGGGACGCATTCTCCGTGCGGGTGCGCGTCGCTGACATCCCGCGGATCAAGGAACTGCTTGCCGCCGTGTCGCCGCGACGGTACATCCAGCTGCAGCGGCGGGTGGCCGCCGTGCGCCGCCACTTCATGGTGCACGGCGGGCCGCCAAGGCGGTACGACGCGTTCCACATGATCCTGCATTCCGTCTGGCTCCGGAGGCTCAATGTCCGGGTAACCGCTGCAGCAGCGGAGTGAGGACGGAGGATCGATCTCGTTCGTTGGTCTGCTTGATTCGTGGTGTACATTTTGATAGTGAGTTGGAAAAATCAGCCTGAAGCTGTAGTTTATTTTGAAAGGGGAAATGATGTGCAGTTTGTTTCTTGGTGTAGTTTAGATAGTGAGTTGGAAAAATCAACTTCAAGCTGTAGTATTTTGAAAGGGAAATGATGTGCAGTTTGTTTCTTGTGACGATTTTCATAATGACATGAATGAATAGTTTGTTCAGTGCACCGGCGGTGCATATTGAGCTTGTGGCCACTGTGAGTACAGGTCCGGGTGATAAATAAAAACCTCTATATGCGTATGGTCTCACCTGTAATTCTCCAGCAAGGCTTGAAACGAAGAAAAGGGCGGCCAATTTACGGATCCGGAAAATTTGTAAAAAGAAGGGGGAAAAAAGCGCCCCTTCTGCCTCGTGTACTCGCACCACGGCGCGCACCCCTGCCGTCGGCCACTTCCACCACCGTCTCTCTCGATTTCCCTCGAACTCGAATATCTTCAGATCCTCGGGCTCACTCCATCCCCTTCGTTTCCGTGGGAGTGTCGCGAGATGGAGGTTGACGTCAGCAGAGACGAATCAGCGGAATCCCTTACCCCAGGCCGTGGGAAGAAGAGGCCCGCTTCCCCAGAAAAACATTCTAGCGACGGGGATGACTCGTCCATGTCTGACACTATCGACGACGACTGGAAGTTCAGCGATTGGGACAGCAAGGAAGAGGAAGAAAATGAGCACGATGAAGAAAATGAGGACGATGAAGAAGATATGGATGACAATCAGGGTATACACCTTCCGGCTTCTGACTCTGTCCTTTACTAAGGGCTCGTTCGGTTCCTTCGGAACGGCCCATTCCGCGGCCTATTCCGCGCGGAACCATACAACGCAGATTGAAGCCGGGCCCAACACGAAAAGACCGTTCGGTTAGACCCGGCTCGGAATCAAAATGGGCCCATCTCTGGCTGTTCTAGGCATCCTATGACCCGGAACCCATCTCCGCCTCTGATCCCCCGGATCGGAGCCGAACCCTATCGCGAGCGAGGCGCGACGCGCGAGGCGACGGCGTGGCGGGAGGGGAGGCGAGGCGGCGGCGACGATGATGCGAGGTGCGGCGGCGCGGCACGGACACCACCACTACGTCGATGACGACCACCTCCTATCCACTCCTCGCCACACCTTCTTGCCAGTTTGGCGTCGCCCTGTTCTTCCTTCCCCTCTTCTTTTGCTCTCTGTTTTTGATGATTGTTTTTTTGCGTCCATATGTTACTGGTCCGTCTTGCTTCGATTTGCTCTAGGTGTGAGAGCTCGATCTAGGTTGGTGGTTCTTGGAGCCTGATCTATTTGTGTCACCGACTGTTTGAGATGGACTTGGTGTGAGGGAGATTCTTGTAGTGTGGTGTTTTTGGCGTAGCTAGCTCGCGAATTGTGGAGTCTTCGAGCCGTCATGTAGTGTTCTTGGCCTAGGTGGCTATTTGATGAATGCAACTCACTACGAGCTCAGGGATCTGCGTGAGGCGTTGCAGTTCTTGCCATGTTCGTTGTCTGGTTTCATAACTGTTGATGAGTGGAAGTCAATCTTCTTTGCCATTGTTGGTTGCTTGCTTTGTTATTGCATTTGAAGTGGTTTACCGACTACAATCACTGGGTGTTTCTGTGCTGAGGTTCTTGGATGCTAGATCAAGGCTTCAAGTAGGATGGTTCAGGGTTAAATTACTTGAAGTTGGATGTCGGTAGGAGCCTAGGAGGCTATAGTCCTTTTTACCTTATGTTTGATCCATAACCATGCATTTGTGCTATTTATCGTCTTTTTCAATATTACATGATTCCTGGTATGAATGAATGAAGCTGCAAACAGGCTGTAGTCATGTGTGTCAATGCTGCAACTTTCATGACAGTGAAGTAACCTCATTGACATAACCATAGGATTATTGGCTTGACCATTACTCACTTGTGCTACCTTTTTGATATTTCTAACCTGTGTTAGTAATTTGTCCTACCTCATAATGTGTATTACCTTGCACAAGATACATTAGGATCAGAATGTTACCTTGTCCGTACTGCACTAAGACCTTGTGCGTATTAAAATCTTTTTTTTTCCCCCACGGTAATGCTCACATAATATATGGTGCCTCCAACCACTAAACATCTGAACGATAAATTGATGAAATATTCACAATCCAGACAGATTTCATACACCAAAAGCCTCTACAAACTGGCACCTGCATCTAATTTGGGCTCAGCCCGAGTGTTGTGCACTCTCATGTAGGCTTGTTGGCTACAATGACTCTGTTGTTGTAGTAATAAGGAATAATTTCATACTAGTAGCTATTGTAAAATCACTTTGACTATGTCCTGTGTGAGTATGATCTGTTGACAAAACACGGTTAAATAACATTCCAAATACTGACAACGTCCAAGTCTCCATCACTGATCTTCTGTCCCTGAAGAATGAAGAAAACAAACTAGCTAAGCTAAGCTAGCCCCTGGATGGTATCATAGTATCAAAATTCTTTGGCCGTATGCTCTATTTTTTAGCACTAGTCCACTTACTTTTTTACTTGAAGAAAGGTGATTTCTTTCTTTTGATTAATGCTTCCTGATCTGATCAAATAGGGTGTTCATCCTATAAGATGAGAAGCTGAAGTGCTTAGTTTTTCTTTGCAGAATCTCTAAGTTGTTCTGGACCATTTCTCAGTGAAAAAATTGTATTGCGATAATAAGCAGATGGACTCGCTATTATGAAATTTTGTTGCTAATTTGAGCATGCGTAACTTTAATGTGCATCCACTATTAGCTTTTGGTTGTTGTGCCAAGGGCTGATATTTACTAGTTGTGTTGCAAATCATAGATTTATCATACAGCATACAAGATGCTTCTGCTCTTTTTAGTGTATTTATAACGCTTCTCTGCTCTTTTTAGTGCCTGTACCAAGGACTGTCATATAAGGAATTAATTTTCTTTTGCTCTTCCATCATTCGCATTGTTATGGTGTTCATATTCAGGTGCACGAGCTTAGCAAGACCACCTCTGGAGTTGCTTGTGGAAGATTGTTCTCACTGCTATGGTGTTCATTACCAGTGTTTTTCAGTTGTTGATAACTGAAGAGTTTGTAATTTACTATTTACATACTTGCTGTTATGACTAAGATTTGAATACTGTTGAAATCTAGCTGGAATACTTAATGTAATGGTTGATGAATACTAGCTTCTAAGTTACAATTTGATACTGCTTTGAAATTTTATTAGGCCGGAATGAAACTTGTCTTGCCGAACAGCTAATTGTGTTGGATTTTTTCTGTCCGGAAGAAAAATCCCTATCATCAGCTGATTCACCCAGATCAAGTGGACCAGCCGGATTCACTGGATCCAGGGCAAGAACGATTCTTGGGGCAGATTCGATTCCCAGCAAACGAACGAGGCCTCACTCTGTTTTTTTATCCCATACTATACTTCTGGTTTTGCCTATGGCTGGCCTTTATGCATACCGAGACTCAGACGAGAAATATTCTAATCAACTTACTTTGTCCGTTCATTACTGCCCGATTTTAGTGTGTGATTCTTGATTGTGCCGCATCAGCACTGACATTCTGAGAGTAGTAATATTCTTGCTGGAATTAGTTTTTGCCTGAGCATAGTGTTATGAACCTTTTGGCTGGCATTCAGCGTCTTGGTAATATGCACGTGCAGTCTGTACTCTCTACGAATGATAATGTAGCCAGGAAAAAGAAAATGTTATGTGTAATATTTCCCCCACCCTGTAGAATATTCACTTCTATTGGTTTCAATTTGTTTAGCTTTCCTGTCATCACTTGAACATCTAATTTAGCCTTCAGTTAGTGTGAGTGTGATGGTATTAAACTTCAGAACATGAGATTTTTTCAGTTGGTTTGATTTGTTTCAATTATTTTTGGATGTAGGGACCTGCCGGCCTTTTACAGTTGACGAATTTCCAAGGCTTAGCAGTGACCATTTTGTGCAGACTGATACAATATATGCAAGGAAGGATCTTCACCGTGGAGGCCCATCACCCCTCAGTCTTTTCCGTCCATTCAATGATCCTGTCATAACAAGAAAGAGCAAACATTGGTTTGGGGATGAATACAACTCTCTGATGAGTCTGAAAGTATGTTGTTTTATGTTAATTCATTCTGTGTGATACTTGCAGTATAGATTAATCATCAAATACTACAGTCGTAATTCTCCACGTATTTCTCACACTTCATTTGTTGAATTTTCAGTCAGGGTCAATAATGCTGGGACCTTTGATTTGAGTTGCCAAAATTTGCTAGAAGCTGTATTTTGAAAGAGAAATGATGTGCAGTTTGTTTCTTGGTGTACATTTTTGTAGTGACTTCGGGAAATCTTGAAGCTGTATATTGAAAGGGAAGTGATGTGCAGTTTGTTTCTTGTGACGATTTTTATAAGGTATTTGCTAAACATTTATAGGCTAAAAACTCATTTCGTTTCAGTCAATTTTCTTCCTCAGTGGCTGATTACCACATTCGTGCACCACGCTGCTGCAGTGTGCACCATTTGTTGGGCTAGTTACTTACAGGCTTAATCCTTGTTGCTCTTTGAATTGTCCTCTCAATTCCTGGAGTCCCACCCTCTCCCACTGCCTACTCTTCTCCCTGTTTTTTCATTCTTATTTTTACAATAAGTAATTTTATATCTTAAAACCTTTTCATTCAAAGTATTCATATCATTTTTTTTTAAGTGTAACCTATCAACAACTAGATTGTGTTGCGGTCTAAAAATTCAGTTTTCACCTAGAAATTCATGTACAATTTAATGTTTTTTGGCGGGGTTTATATTTATCTCCTAATTAATTTGTACTTTGTGAAACATTTTTACTTTATGGACCTTAATTGTCTATCAGGGCATTGTGTGACCGAGGATTCAAAGAACTGGAACTTATATGTGTCTCCGATATTCGTTCTGCAGTCAAGGACCATCGGTGTTCCTATTTCAGTTTTTTTAGTCTGGTCTCTAGTGTATCGGTGTATTGATGCCGCTTGTACTATGAATGCCTGAGCGAGGTGCTCGGATTTTGGAGGTGGAGCAAGGCACCAATTAGCTCTTATCTTGGAGTTGGAGGTCAAAAAATGATTAGTGGTTTGTTGTTATGATAAAAGTCATAGTTGATTAGGAATAGGTTTAGATATTCAAGTTTAACGAAAGAAGCCTAGGAGTAGTACTTACTACTTAGTTGGTTGTTCATAATTGATTCTATGAGCAAATTCAAATTGTTCTCAGTCTTTTTCAGTGATCTTTTTCCATTTTTTAGTTATTGTGTATTCAATTTTCATTCCAAGTTTTGGAACCCTTTGAATTAGTTGTCTTCTAGTAACTCCTTCTGTTCAGCCTCTGCCATGGTGCTCCATTGCTTTTTGTCCTAAATTTCCCCCAGCATTTCCTCTCGATTGATATAATTGTCAAGTTGATGTTGTGTTGCAACATGATCTACAGATCCATTGATATTGCGTCACAATCTTATCGTCTTCTAAACAAGCTGTTGTACCAAACAACATAGGTATAAGCAGAGAAGGGGGACACATCATTTCCAGCTCGTCAGGCTGTACTAAAATTTGACTGAAAGTATCTAACAATTTCAGTCATTTTTTTCTTCTGTAACTGTGCAATGAAAACCGACTGAAACAAACCCAAAACACTCATTTTTTTAGCCACCTAACAGACAATGTGTCTTTATTTGATTGGTTTAAAAAACTGACTGAAACCAAATGATAAAATAGCCGAAAGTTAAATAGTCACTCAAAAAAAAAATCCCATTCCTCCTCGTACTCCCACCAACGGCGAGGTCAACCCCCCCCCCCCCCCCCCCCAGCGCCGCCGAATCGCTGCCACCGTGATTTTCCACCGCCGCCGCTCTAGATTTCCTTCAAATCTCCATACTGCTACCACAGTGTTCTTCCACGGCCGCTGCTCTCGATTTCCCTGAAATCTCGCTGCCTCCAAGCCCGAACCCTAACGCCACTCTGTCACACCCGTGTCGGTTTTCCACCGCCGCCGCTCTAGATTTCCTTCAAATCTCCATACTGCTACCACAGTGTTCTTCCACGGCCGCTGCTCTCGATTTCCCTGAAATCTCGCTGCCTCCAAGCCCGAACCCTAACGCCACTCTGTCACACCCGTGTCGGTCGAGGAACAGGTTCAAGTCCCGGAAGAGGAGCAGTGAAGGCGTTTCCCTGTGGCGTAGGCGGGTTTGGGTGAAAGGCGCTGTGCGTTGTAATAGGCGTGAGTAAATTATGTGCAGGGGCCCACTGGGCAGAGTGTGAGCCTAGGCTACTTGAGCCAGCTCCGTATTGTAAATCGGTTATCGAACAGAAAACTAAGAAAAGATCTCGATCAACTTGTCTCCCAAGTTGTTGCCTCGTCGTCTCTGCTCGCGACGAACCTTGTGGCACGCTCACGTCCCGGTGGTCGGCGCTCTGGTGGCTATGGGGCATCTCAGTTGGTAATCAGAGCTATACTTTCCTCGGGTCCTGTGTGGTGGCAGTTGTTGGCGATCTGATCCCTTCGGCCTGAGCTGTAAAATTCCGATCAGGGGTTGATTGAGAGAAGGCAAGGTGATCTAATCGCAGAGCTCGCTCTCCTTTAATTCCTCTGGGTTGGTTTGGCTTGAGGTGATCGCCACGGCTCCCACGGCAAAACTGTCGGTGCAGACGTCTTTTGTGTTAGCGGCGATGGCGGAAGCGGAGAAGAAGGAGACAGAGCGCTGGAACAGAGTGTTTGCAGCGTTGGAGGCGATGGATCGACACCTCACGGACATGGATGTGGTACAGCAGCAGCTGATGGGTCAAGCTGATCTGGCGGCGGAAGTGGCTGAGAGAGCGGCGCAGGAGCGGGATCTGTTGTCACGGAAGTTGGCGGAGATGGGTAAGAAGGTGGCAACATTAGTTTTGGAGAAGATGGCGGATGAGATGGAGGGTGTTTCTGAATCAGGATCTAGCAAATCTCAAGTCAAAAGGGTGGAGGATACGTCATGGCAGAAGGGAGAGCCTGAACCATCTCATCACCATAAAAGACGCAGAGCACATGACAGGTCACCAGTTCGGCCGACTAATGGCCACACGCGGTTCAGGGAGGATGAAGGAGGGGGTAAGCACTTACTTCCCAAGCTCTCATTTCCGAAGTTCTCTGGAGAAAATCCTACAATTTGGTTGGACAAGTGTGTCGACTATTTCACCTTGTATAAGGTGAAACAGGGAATGTGGGTTACTGTTGCATCTATGCACATGGAGGGAGATGCTGCTCGCTGGTTGCAGGTCTACAAGATGAAAGAAGGTCTGGAGTCCTGGGAGAAATTTGCAGGGGCAGTGGTGAAGAAGTTTGGGTCTTATGAATATCCAAAGGCCATGCATGATCTTCTGCATCTGAGGCAAAAAGGCTCGGTGGATGAGTATATTGAAGAGTTTGAGGCTGCGCGGTATGCAACTGCAATGCACAATGCAGAATTGGACGAGACTTTCTTTGTAACTCAGTTTATAAAGGGGCTGAAACCAGAGCTGCAGGGCAATGTGTTGGGTCAGGTGCCTAGTACGGTGGACAGAGCGGCTCTGTTAGCTAAATTACAGCAAGACATTTAGGAGAGGAGCAAATTTAAGTCATCCAAACCAGCAGGGAGTGCTAAACTTGGGGTGGTGCAGAAAGGTGAAGGAAAGCCTATGGGGTTGTCAGGGGAGCTATCCAAGGAGAGACAATTGAGGGAGTATAGAAGGATTCATGGGCTATGTTATGCTTGTGGAGAAAAATTTGAACAAGGCCATCTGCAGAAATGTCTCAAGAGGCAACAGAATCAGCTGAACGCTCTATCAACTGAGGATTTGTCTTTGTTTCTATCAGAGGAGGTGTTGGCACAATTAGCAGTGGAGGACTGTCAGCAGGACAAGCTGTATCAGTTATCCTTACATGCCATTTCGGGCACCGAAGGTGATGAAAGCATCAGGCTGAGGGCGTTGGTTGAGAGCCAAGTGTTCTTGTTGCTAGTTGATTCAGGTAGTTCTACAACTTTTATTGATGCAAACTTTGTGGCTAGAACTAGTCTGAAAGCACAACAATGCAAACCAGTTAAAGTAAAAGTAGCTAATGGAGAGATCATGGTTAGCGATTCTTATGTACCAAATGTGGAATGGTGGTGCAATGGGCATACTTTTACTACTGATATGAGGGTGTTGAACCTGGGAGCGTATGATGCTATTTTGGGTTTTGATTGGCTCAAACAGAATAGTCCTATGACTTGCCATTGGGAAGAGAAGACAATGGAGTTCATGAACAAGGGTCTTTCTGTGAAATTGCAAGGAGTCTAGAATAAGCAACAACTCAAGATGCTAGAAATGTCTTGTCTGCAATTGGAGAAGTGGTTGAAGGGCAATGAGGTGTGGGCTTTGGCTGTGGTTGAATGCTGCTCTGAGCATCAGTGCAAGTTGGATCAGCTACAGGTTGATGATCAAGTCCAGCTAGTGTTAGAGGAATTTGCAGATGTGTTTGAGGACCCAAAGACCCTGCCTCCTGCCAGGTCCTTTGATCATACAGTTCCATTAATTCCTGGATCAGTTCCTGTTAACTCAAGACCCTATAGATACTCTCCTGGTCACAAAACTGAAATTGAGAAACAAGTCCATGAGTTGCTAGAATCTAGTCTCATTGAAACAAGTGTGAGCCCATTTGCTTCTCTAGTATTATTGGTGCAAAAGAAGGATGGCACTTGGAGGTTTTGTGTAGATTACAGGAAGTTGAATGCTATGACCATAAAGAATCGATTTCCTATGCCTCTGGTGGAAGAAATTCTAGAAAAGTTAGCTGGTACCCAGTTCTTTACTAGTCTGGACATGAGAGCAGGATACCATCAGATTAGGATGGCATCAGGTGAGGAGTTTAAGACAGCATTCAAGACTCATAGTGGCCACTATCAATTCAAGGTGATGCCCTTCAGCTTGACTAATGCCCCAGCTACATTTCAGTGTGCTATGAATGAAATTCTTGCCCCTTTCTTGAGGAAATTTGCTATGGTATTCATTGATGACATTCTAGTGTATAGCCCGACTTTAGCAGATCATATTGAACGTCTGAAGAGGACTTTGGCTAAGTTGAGGGAGCATAAATTTTATATCAAAAGATCTAAGTGTAGCTTTGCTCAGAGTCAGCTAGTTTATTTGGGGCATATTATATCCAGGGAGGGGGTTGCCACTGATCCTAGCAAAACTGAAGCTATGCTGAATTGGCCAGTACCATCTTCACTTACTAAATTGAGGGCTTTCTTGGGCCTTACTAAGTATTATCGAAGGTTTGTTCAAGGGTATGGAGTTATTGCCAAGCCTTTGACATCTTTGCTTAAGAAGAAACAATTTGGATGGAATGAGCAAGCAAATGCAGCCTTTCAGCAGCTTAAACAAGCAATGATATCCACACCTGTTTTAGCTCTGCCAAGATTTGATGAACCATTCACTATAGAACTGATGCTAGTGATGTTGGATTGGGTGTTGTGTTGATGCAGAGGGGTAGACCTATTGCTTTCTTAAGCAAAGCCATGAGTGAGAAAAATCGACACCTCTCCATTTATGAGAAGGAATTTTTAGCCCTGATCATGGCGGTTGAGAAGTGGAGGCCTGCAATGGGGGGAATTTGTGATTCAAACTGATCACAAAAGTTTGAGTTTTCTGGTAGATCAACAACTGCAGTATGAGTTGCAAAAGAAAGCAATGTCCAAGCTGATGGGGTTGCAATTTAAGGTGGTGTACAAGAAGGGCAAGGAGAATGTTGCTGCTGATGCCCTGTCAAGAATGGGTCAAATCATGTCAGTTCAGGCAGTTACTGAAGTTAAGCCAGTTTGGATTCAAGAGGTGTTGAATTCCTATGAGACTGATAATACAGCCCAACAAATGCTTGGCTGTCAAGAGTCCTGATGAGAATGGATTTTCCTTGCACCAAGGAATTATAAGAAGGGGTACTCAGATATGGGTTGGTGAAAATTCTGCTTTGAGAACTAGGTTGATAGCAGCATTGCATGATAGTGCTCTGGGGGGTCACTCAGGGTCTTAAGCAACTTATCATAGAGTTAAGAGGATGTTCTACTGGAAGGGGTTAAAGCAAGAGGTGGATCAATTTGTGAAGCAATGTGATATCTGTCAGCAGGCTAAAGCTGAAAGGACTCATCCTGCAGGTGTATTGCAACCCTTACCGATTCCTAAGGGGGTTTGGCAAGATATCGCCATGGACTTTGTAGAGGGGTTACCAAAATCTGAAGGTTTCAGTGTGATATTGGTGATAGTGGATAGATTCTCTAAGTATGCACATTTTTTTCCATTGAAACATCCTTTTACTGTAGAGCAGGTGGCTCAGATCTTATTTGACAATATTGTGAAACTGCACAGTCTGCCAACATCCATTGTGTCAGATAGGGACAAGATTTTTACAAGCAAACTATGGAGACAACTGCTCAAATTGGTCAAAATCAAACTATTGCTGAGAACTGCCTATCACCCTCAGATAGATAGTCAGACAGAGAGGATCAACCAATGTCTCGAGATGTATTTGAGGTGTGCTATTCATGCAAATCCCAAACAGTGGAAATCTTGGCTACCTTTAGCTAAATTTTGGTATAATACTTGTTATCACACATCTTTGGGTTGTTCATCCTTCAAAGCAGTGTATGGTTATGATCCTGTCATAGCAGCGGCTCCAACAATTCCTTCGGATGTGGAGCAATCTGTGGCAGAGATTCTGGAGAACAGAACAGCACATACCAAAATGTTGAAGGAACAATTGGCTGCAGCACAGAACAGGATGAAGATTCAAGCAGATAAGCATCGAGTGGACAGAGAGTTTCAAGTGGGGGAATTGGTGCTGTTGAAGCTACAGCCGTACGCTCAACAATCGGTGGTGAACAGACCCTATCCCAGGTTGGCGTTCAAGTTTTATGGTCCATTCAAAGTGCTGGAGAGGATTGGTAGAGCAGCATACAAATTGGATCTCCCTGAAGAAGCTCGTATTCATCCGGTGTTCCATGTTTCTCAGCTCAAGCCATTTACTCCTAAACACACTCCTGTGTTTTCAGAATTGCCGGTGATGGCTGATTTCAGTAGTGTGTTGTTGCAGCCTGAGAATCTTGGACAGGCGTTTAGTAAAGAAGGGTAACAGTGCTATTCCACAAGTGTTGGTGCAGTGGACTAATGTGCCAGCTCAATCAGCTACTTGGGAAGATTGGTACGTGCTGGCTAAGAAGTTTTCAAAGGTGCTTGCTTGGAGACAAGCAAATTTTGGCAAAGGGAGAGATGTCACATCTGTATCGATCGAGGAACAGGTTCAAGTCCTGGAAGAGGAGCAGTGAAGGCGTTTCCCTGTGGCATAGACGGGTTTAGGTGAAAGGCGTTGTGATTATAATAGCCGTGAATAAACTATGTGCCAGTGCCCACTGGGCAGAGTGTGAGCCTAGGCTACTTAAGCCAGCTCCATATGGTAAATCGGTTATCGAACAGAAAACTAAGAAAAGATCTCGATCAACTTGTCTCTCAAGTTGTTACCCTCGTCGTCTCTGCTCGCGACGAACCCTGTGGCGCGCTCACGTCCCGGTGGTCGGCGCTCCGGTGGCTATAGGTGCAGACCTCCCGCCCGGAACCCCCCCCCCCCCTCCCCCCAGCGCCGCCGAACCGCTGCCACCGTGATTTTCCACCGCCGCCGCTCTAGATTTCCTTCAAATCTCCGTACTGCTAGCACCGTGTTCTTCCACGGCCGCCGCTCTCGATTTCCCTGAAATCTCGCTGCCTCCAAGCCCGAACCCTAACGCCACTCCATCCCCTTCATCTCCGCGGAGTGTCACGCGATGGAGGTTGACGTCGGCGGAGTCGACTCGGCGGAATCCCTTATGCCCGTCCGCGGCAAGAAGAGGCCCGCTTCCCCGGGCGCTTATTCTACCGACGGGGACGCCTCATCCATGTCTACCACCATCGACGACGACTGGGATGTCAGCGACTGGGATAGCCAGGAGGAGGAAGAAAACGACGACGAGGAGGAAGACGTGGATGAGAATCAGGGTACAGCTTCCAACTCCTTCTCAAGCAACTTTACTTTTTTTATATCGTTTCTCTGACTTGCTCGGATTTATACACGCTTGCGTTAGGCTGCCTGTGTCGATACCAATACTAAGACGAAAAATTTTCTAATCAATTTAATTAATCCTTTCGTTGGTGCCTGATTTTAGTGTTGCTCCTAAACTGTGCAGCACTGCTAGGAAGTAGGAACAACACGGAACAAAATTTTCTGGGAATGGTGAAAACATTCCTGATCACTGTTGCTTGCATTTGACGTGTTGATAACATGCACGTGCAATCTGTTCGAATGGTAATGTTAGCAGGAAACAAACAAAAAAAAAAGGACTGTGTAACCTTTCCTCCATCCTGTTGAATACTTCAATTGGTTTTTATTTGTATAGTTTCTCTGTCATTAGTCAAGCATCTAATCTTAGCTTCAATTAGTGAGTATGTGATGGTACTTACTTTCAGGGCCTGAATAATTTAAAGTTGATTTAATTTATTTTAATGACTTTGGATGTAGGGACCTGCCGGCCTTTTACAGTTGACGAATTTCCAAGGTTAAGTAGTGACCATTTTGTGCAGACTGATACAATATATGTAAGAAAGGATCTTCATCGTCGAGGCCCTTCACCCCTCAGTCTTTTCCGTCCATTCAAAGATGCTGCTGGTGTAAGCCAGGACAATCATTGGTTTGAGGATCAATATCAACTCTCTGATGAATCTGAAAGTACGTGTGTTCTATGTTAATTCATTCAGTGATGCTTCCAGTATCGACTCATAATCTATTATTAAATTTTAATTCTCCATGCATTTCTCACACTTCCTTTGTTGAAATTTTTCAGTCCGTGTCAACAGTGCTGCGACCTTTGATTGCTCTGATAACTGTGTTTGCCATCCACTGGAGTTGCTGCAGCTCATTGATCTAAAAATAGCTGGCTATCACTATGGGCAACCAGGACCTGCCAAAATCTTTGGATTTTTTGCAGTCCGGGATCAGATTGAACCTTTGCGCAACTATGTTTACAAGCGTGAGGTTGACAACTATGAAGCTGTCTCTGTAAAGCCAAAGACGGTAATTTGGTTTGAAAGTCATATTTGTCATTCTGAATATGCCATGCCAAAATTTGGTCTGAAGCTGCTTTCCTTTTGACAGTTTGATATTTCTATTAGTTTGGCGGTTGTATATATTCATCCCTATCCATGCTAAATATTTTAATGATGTATATGTAGTGTACTTTCTTGACATGCAAACCATAATCACTATACAGAAATATTTTTATTACTGTATTCTTAAATTTTTGAGAAAAAAAAACTGTATTCTTACACATGCTAAGTGTTTTGTAATTGGTTTTTACTTTGGCAATAACTCGTAAATTATGTTCTTATCTTTCTGGTTTCGAATTGTAGGGTCGGGCACGCTTATCATTGACTAGCCCTGCTAGATGTATTTGTATCACAAGCCAGGCACTGTTTGAATTCAAAATCTGTATCCGTACTGAAGACTCACTTGAAGATAAGCCCAAAGATGATATTTTGATTGAAGGATGTACCGAAATCACTAACATGTTTGGAATAGAATCATTTGTTAAAACTGGACGTTTCTACGGGGGACTGGCACATAGTTTATTCACGGCTATTATAACGCACAATCTTCCTAGTGCAACCACAATCTTCAAGATCGCGGCTCGGCATGGGCATGACCCAGTCGGCTCATGACTCCGCATCCCCATCCCCATATAAATTCGTCGGTACCGTAGCAAATCCTAACTCTACCCCCCCCCCTTCCTCCGCCCTGCCTCCACTTACTTGGCCGCTCCCGCTCGCACCTCCTCCATTTTGCATTTCAACGCCTCCACTCCGTTTCGCATCTCACCGGCTCGCTGCCTGCCCGCCTCTACTCCTGAAAGTCTCTCGATGTTGTCTAGAGGGGAAGGTGAATAGGCGTTCCTGAAAAATTAATAGACTTCGCAGTAAAATAAAACCGTTCCTCCAATTTTATCAGAGAGCTTGAAAAAAAAACAAGTAAATAAAAAAAATAGTCAATCTTTATAGACAAGCAAGCTAAAAAAATAATCACAGAAACCACCCTAAAAGATGACAAAGAATCAACCTCAAGAGACAAAATCTAAAACCGAACACACCAATTTGATAAACCAAACACATTGGTTTTTCTAAGAAGATAAAGTAATTGCTTGTCCCAACTGGACCAACCGGTTTTCCCAGAGATAGTGAGACCTGAAATTTGTGTGGTCATTGTGTTTTGCTTATCTCACTAGGTTTTTTCTTTGAGCATTACGATATTCTAAGAAAACTATACAACATCTCTCTTGATAGAGCGGCATGTCTAAATTAAATAAAAAGACTAAACTTTAACTTGAGCTTGCATGAATATGAACTTTGTTATTTCTTCTCTTTGATGCTTTATGAGGATTGTCACATGTGCTTTTTACTAAGCATCATCACCTAGAGCTTGTGATTTATTAGAATCCTTTAATCCATGTGATTAAATTTCACTTTTAGTTTACAAGTCACTTTATGTCTTTATATCTCTACAACTTATTAATTGAGCTGAGGTTGTCTATATCACTTTTTTCGTGTTCCGATGTGTTCGTAACGTTGTCGTATTCAGTTTGTATGCTATAATAATTTACCAATCAGTTTAAGTCATTTTTGAACCATTTTCTAATTCTTTGTTAAATTGGACTCTAATTTCAGTTCGATATTTCATACTAATAACAATTATTTATTTATTACTTTAACATCATATTTTAGATGGAAACTAATAACAAGAATTTCAAGAATAACTCACTCCAAAATTATTATAATAAATAATTTTTTTAAAACTAAAAAAGGTAAAGCAAAATAAAAATATAGCAAATGCTCAAATAAAAAAAATTGATTAATTGAAAACCTTTTACAGTTATAAAAAAACATTCTAATCATAAATTTTTTTAACAAAAAATCCGTGACAATGTATACGTATTTTGCTAGTTTTAATAATAATTAATACTTGAAAATATTGCTCCGGCGGGTACGAGGTGGCCAGCCTGAGGCTGGCCGAGCCCATCTACCTCGAGTGCGTGCCCGTCGTTGTGAACGACGGCGACTATGCGCTGCCGCTCGCCGACGTGCTCAACAGGGACGCATTCTCCGTGCGGGTGCGCGTCGCCGACATCCCGTGGATCAAGGAGCTGCTCGCCGCCGTATCGCCGTGACGGTACATCCAGCGGCAGCGGCGGGTGGGTGCCATGCGCCGCCACTTCATGGTGCACGGCGGGCCGCCAAGGCGGTACGACGTGTTCCACATGATCCTGCATTCCGTCTGGCTCCGGAGACTCAATATCCGGGTAACCGCTGTAGCAGCGGAGTGAGGAGGATCGATCTCGTTGGTCGGCCTGCTTGATTCGTGGTGTACATTTTGATAGTGAGTTGGAAAAAACAGCCTGAAGCTGTAGTATTTTGAAAGGGGAAATGATGTGCAGTTTGTTTCTTGGTGTATATTTACGGTGTGTTTGTTTTGTTGGATATGACTGGATAGTCTTGGATAGGATCATCCAGTCCAGTGTTTGTTTCACGATCAGACTGGATAGGGTTGAACTGGAAGAGGAATATTCTCTTAATATGCTGGATGAGTATGTCCGACAAAAATGATCGGATGAGCCTGTCCAAGTTATGTAACGATAACAATTACTAAAGTAATTAGACATTATTAGTGTGGGTTAATAATAAATAATATTTATTACTATAATATTATAACTGATAAGCAATAAGGTATTGATTAGTATATGATAAGAGCTTGATCATATAAGGATTAGTAATAATTAGCATATTTATTATTAATTATAAATTATTATAATAAAATTAAAATTATTATTACTATAAATCATACTAATTAGTGTATAGTTAATTATTAAACATCTATAATTTTATTATCTAATCTTGTCATATCCATTTTTATCCATCCAACCAAACATAAAATTGCATCATTCTATCCACTCAATTAAATATATGACTTGGATCATCCCATCCAAAAAAATCTAAATATCCATATCCCATCCAACCTTGCCCTCAAAACAAACACACCCTTAGATAGTGAGTTGGAAAAATCTGCTTGAAGCTGTATTTCGAAAGGGAAATGATGTACAGTTTGTTTGTTTCTTGTGACAATTTTCATAATGTCATGAATGAATAGTTTGTTCAGTGCACCCGCAGTGCATATTGAGCTCGTGGCCGCTGTGGGTACAGGTCCGGGTGATAAATAAAAACCTCTATATGCGTATGGTCCCTCCTGTAATTCTCCAGCAAGGCTTGGAACGAAACAAAGGGCGGCCAGTTTATGGATCTAGAAAATTTGTAAAAAGAAGGGGAAAAAAGCGCCCCTTCTGCCTCGTGTACTCGCACCACGGCGCGCACCATTGCCGTTGGCCGCTTCCACCACCGTCCCTCTTGATTTCCCTCGAACTCAAACTCGAACTCGAATATCTTCAGATCCTCGGGCTCACTCCATCCCCTTCGTTTCCGTGGGAGTGTCGCGAGATGGAGGTTGACGTCAGCAGAGACGAATCAGCGGAATCCCTTACCCCAGGCCGTGGGAAGAAGAGGCCCGCTTCCCCAGAAAAACATTCTAGCGACGGGGATGACTCGTCCATGTCTGACACTATCGACGACGACTGGAAGTTCAGCAATTGGGACAGCAAGGAAGAAGAAGAAAATGAGCACGATGAAGAAGACATGGATGCCAATCAGGGTACAGTTCCCGACTCTCTCCTAAACTAACTCTGTTTTTTTTTAATCCCATATATACTTCTCGTTTTGCCTAAGGCTGGCCTTTATGCATAACGAAACCCAGACGAGAAATATTCTAATCAACTTACTTAGTCCGTTCAGTAGTGCCCGAGTTTAGTGGGTGATTCTTGATTGTGCAGCAGCAGCACTGCCTAGGAACGACACCGAACACACACATTCTGAGAGTAGTAATATTCTTGCTGGAATTAGTTATTGCCTGAGCATAGTGTTATGAACCTTTTGGCTTGCATTCAGCGTCTTGGTAATATGCACGTGCAGTCTCAGACTGTACTCTGTACGAATGATAATGTTGCCAGGAAAAAAAAGGTATGTGTAATCCTTCCCCCATCCTGTTGAATATTCACTTCTATCGGTGTTCAATTTGTGTAGCTTTTCTGTCATCACTTGAACATCTAATTTAGCCTTCAATTAGTGTGAGTGTGATGGTATTAAACTTCAGAACATGAAAATTTTTCAGTTGATTTGATTTGTTTCAGTTATTTTTGGATGTAGGGACCTGCCGGCCTTTTACAGTTGACGAATTTCCAAGGCTTAGCAGTGACCATTTTGTGCAGACTGATACAATATATGCAAGGAAGGATCTTCACCGTCGAGGCCCATCACCCCTCAGTCTTTTCCGTCCATTCAATGATCCTGTCATAACAAGAAAGAGCAACCATTGGTTTGGGTATGAATATCAACTCTCTGATGAGTCTGAAAGTATGTGTGTTTTATGTTAACTCATTCTGTGTGATGCTTGCAGTATAGATTAATCATCAAATACTACAGTCATAATTCTCCATGTATTTCTCACACTTCATTTGTTGAATTTTCAGTCAGGGTCAACAATGCTGGGACCTTTGATTGCTCAAGCAATTGTGTTTGCTATCCGTTGGAATTGCTGCAGTTCATTGATCTAAAAATAGCTGGCTATCACCATTCCCAGCCAGGACGTGCCAAAATCTTTGGATTTTTTGCAGTCCGCGATAAGATTGAACCTTTGCGCAACTATGTATACAACCGTGAGATTGACAATTATGAAGCTGTCTCCGTAAAGCCAAAGACGGTAATTTGTTTTGAATGTTTGACGGTTTACCTACATGCATATTTGTCACTCTGAAAATGCTGTGCCAAAGCTGCTTTCCTTTTTGACAATGCGATGTTTATCAGTTTCTGTTAGTTTGGCGGTTGTACATATTCATGCCAACTACATTCTTTAATTGTATAATATCTGTTATCTGCTTGTCCAACATGCAAGTCACATAATCAATATACAGAAATATTTTTGTGATTGTACTTTTACACATGCTAGGTGTTTTGTGATCATTTCCTAGTTTGTCAATAACTCAGAAACTACTTTTTTTTTTTGTTCTTTTGGTTCCGAATTGTAGGGTATGGCACGCTTATCATTGACTAGCCCTGCAAGATGCATTTGAATCACAAGCCATGCACTGTTTGAATTCAAACTTTGTATTTGCACTGAAGACTCACGTGAAGATAAGCTCAACGATGACATTTTGATCGAAGGATGTACCGAAATCACTAACATGTTCGGAACAGATTCATTTATTAAAACTGGACGTCTGTATGGGGAAAGTGTGGATTAGATGTGACATTCACGGTTTTAAATAGCGCTGTCCAGGCAACAGTCACTGTTGAGATCGTCCGCGCTCCTGCGTGTGCTCTTGATATGAAGTTACATGCCAGGACCAGTGGCTTCAATGATGTGATCTGCCTCTTCCAAGGTGTTGCAGAAGTCGGTCGCAAAGTGAGTTCAGTTGTAGCAGTGTTGAGACGCAGTCACCTTGATCTTTGGCTTGAAGGGTCATCAATGGATAACAGTCTTTCCCAGAAGCTGTCCGGTGAAGTGTGGAAGTGCAGATTTGATGCCTATTATCAGGGAACAGATTATAAAGAGGTGAAGCTTGATGCTTTCACGATAATTTCAGTGAAGGTCACCTGGAAAGCTTTGAAGAGCTACTAGTGGAGCTTTGTACTTTCACAGATGGCTGGAATATGTTATCCGACTTTTTCTGTGTAATTAGAATCAAGGTTTAGGCTGGAAGATAATCTATGTAAAGCAGTTTATGTAAGCTATTTCTGATTCATTTGAATCAAGTTTTTTGTTTACTAATGTCACGGGTTTTACTAATGTCACATGTGTGCCTTATTGGAAATGTGACTTTTAGTTTCTACATGAACCTTTTTGTGAATCCAAGCTAGTTATAGCTTTCCAGATATTTGCGTAGATGATGCATGTGGTCAACAAATTGTGCGCAATGACACTCCATTCTAGTTGGTATGTCGCCGATGATCCTGAAATATCCTACTTCCTCCGGCTTTAAATTATTGACATTGTTGATTTCTTTAGTTATCTTGGAATATTTGTCTTATTAAAATTTTTAAAAATTATCATATATTTATTATGATTTATTTTTATCATTAAAAATAATTAAAACATACCTTAGAATTTTGTATATTTAAACCAATATTTTAAATAAGACAACTAAACATAACTAAAAAATTTAATAACATTAACAGTTTAAACACATGAGGAAATATATAACATGTTTGTGTTCCTATGATCCTTATCCTTTACTGGATGATTATAGGATAATAGCCAGCACTGATATAATCATAATGACCCCACGGAAGATTGTGCTCATGTCTATGACATTGTGCATCGAATAAACAAATTGATTCAAGATCAAAATACTCAATATGATTTCAGCTCTTAGGTTTGTAACATCTCTTTGATGCAGAATGTGCAATGTGACTAAATACGCAAGTCATGACCAAGTGACTCAATGTGACAGGTAAGGTCAATCTAAATGAGTCTTTCATCAATATTAAATGAGGTGACACATCAGCAAAATAAATGATATGACCTATCAATTAAGATAAAAGAGATGAAATGTCTTTTTTTTAAAAAAAAAACTCGAGAGGTGGGAGAAGAACCCGCCCCCACGGCATTCAATTAAGAAGGAGACCGTATAATCCCCGGTCGAGATGAAATGTCTTTTTATGGAGATGGAAAACTTTGACATGGTTTCATATATATGAAAGTCCATTCAAACTCCTATTAAGAGTAGAAACTTTTATTTAAATATATTTTAATGAATCTTAATGTAATAATTTAATGCTATGAGTTGTCTATAAAACTATGAGATAAAATCATGCATTGAGAAGGGTTATTTTATTTATCAAATCAATATTCTAATATTAACATGAGACTATTGGAAAAAGTGAAACGAAAGAATGCATTGAAACTGGTTAAGTATCAGGGAACTAAAACTATATCTTTATACTTCTGTAATAATTTAGAAAACTCTACTTTTAGTATTTTCGTGTGGAGCACTCACTGTTGACGTTTGTCTCGGGACTTGGGACCCATCCTTCAGCCACACTTCAACATGGGTCCTAGGGACAATTGAGGATTTACCCTCCTTCCTAATAGCCATTGCCTAATTATCCCTCTTTCCATATTTCTTAATAAATTATCCTAGGTCCCTACAAAAACTTTATATTTTGCCCTAAAAGTGCCAAATCATCACTCTTTTTGCTTTTTGACAAGTCAAAGTCATAGGATAAGACGATTTTACCCCCACCCACCAAAGTAAAAAAGACAAATCTACCCCCCCCCCTCCCACCCCTGATCGAACCAGGCCAGCTCCTAGAGGCCCTAGTCGAACTAGACCAGGTTAGCTGGCCTTGGTTGAACCAGACCAACTCACCTAGAGCTGGCCGGTAAAGCCCTAGATGTTGTCCCATCTATTTAAACAGATTCAAAAACATATTTTGAAATACAAATTCAAACAAAAATTTAAATGATTCAAACCAGAAGATTCAATTCAAACAGAATTAAACACAAAATTCACAAAATCGAATAAGAAGACTCAAATTCAAACGAAAACCTAAGTAACTTGAAAATTGATTACTTATCATTTCCTTAATAAAAGAGGTCCAAGCATTGACCACTATGAATCTAAAGTTTGAACAACTGACAACTAGCAGGGCTATTTAGAGTTTCAGCCATTAACTATTAGTACTACCATTATTTAATTAAAACCATTAATAGGCTATGAAGCTAATTAACACCACCAAAACATCATTGCATGAAGACCCATTCACTTCATGTTGTTCATCAGCAAAATATCTCCAACAGAATGAGAAAGATGAATGCCTTCACTTCATGGTCACCATCAAGATGAGGCCCAGAAGTATCATCGCAATGACAATGATAGCGGTCATCCATGCGTAAGTTGCCTGACACTGGTAGAAGTGGCTAGTAGCCACAACCGTCTCAGCCTTCTTCATCTCCCCATCCTTCTCCCTGAGCAGCTCATCCTTCTTCTTCACAACCTCATTCCTTATCTGGATTACTAGTTTGGATGCTTCAGTAGTAGCCAGAAGGTCATCATTAGCTTTATTTGCCTTCTTAATGGCCATTTGTTTCATGATCCAGAGGTCCTTGATGAACCTCTGCATCCTCTTGGGATAAGGAGGATCATGGTACTCCACATACTTGCACCGTTCTCCATCCTCCTGCACTGAAAAAAGTAAGATAATTGAGATAAGATATTAAGCTGTACAAGGAAGTGCAAATGGAAAATAACAAGGGATACTTAGTTTTCCTAACATATCTTGATAGTCATACATGTCATAGTATAGGAACTTTAACTTGATATAATAACAATAATTTACTAATATTTGTGCCAAGTAACCTTTTGCACAAACAATGAAAGGAACAAACGAAACAATGCAGCATGTTCATCTAAACAATGTAGCATGTTCATCTAAACAAGTAACTTTAATGTAGCATGTCAATATATTAAACAGACTAAACAATGATGAACTGTCAATGATTGCAAATGCCTTTTCTTTGTTTGTTTGTTTTTTTTCATTGATTATTAATTTTCTTATAGTGTCACTTGCATATTTATTTATTATTTAAAATAATTTAAAACCCATGGAACAATTGGTCAAAAGATGATGTTTTCATGATGATGTTTTTTAATGTTATTTTGAATACATCACTCCTTATAAATGGTTTTTGTTTTTTTTAACCCGTAGCAACAGCTGTCTCATTATTCTTACAGTGGATCACAGTCTTATAGTTAGAGCTATCAATGACGGGAGGATCTGAAGGCGAGTGCAATAGTAATCTTGCATGGTTATCTTAGAAGTAGCAACAGTCACACCGAATATTTTTGCTCTTAGTCATGTCTATGGGTTGGGTAATGGTCCTGTTAACTTAGCATGATAAGGCTGATTTTAAACCTGTTCAATGATTTGCTTTCGATTACTACAGTTGATGATTACTACTCTATGAAATGCTTTGCAAGTGTTTACGATGGTTCTGTGTTGTCTATGTGATCTGAAGATCAATTGACTATTTATATGGAGGTTATTTATAGTGGTATATAAAGTCCAAGCATACATAACTGGTTTATATTTTTCTTTGGCCTAAACATGTGTTAAATGTAGAGAAAAGGAGATCACAGAGTAGAGAGCATACCGTATATTCCTTTGCCATTTTTTCTTACTGGAGTGCATTGCTTCGTGCACATGTGTTTGTTTCACACAAAAACCAATCCGAGTTGTTCAAATTTTTTCTATTTCCCTATTTTCTTAGTTTAGATTTTGATATGAAAAAACTATAATGACCAGGGGCTAGCCGATAGCAATAAAAAGATGAAAAGACAATCTATCAGAGTTGTTCGAATATGATCCAAACTTTAAATGATGAAATATGATCTGAATTTTAGACATTTCTGTTATATCCACTTTTGTTTTGTAAACAGTAATATGTATCATGAGTTATGCCTGTAACGGAGAGAGATTTTGATATACCTCCTAGCCTCTTCTTATAATGAAGCAAGCAGTAGCCTGCGCGAAGATATTAAATTATACCTCTCACTCATCAGCGACAAACATTTTTGAAACATTGACTTAGTAGAATAATATGAATGTTATGTATTGAACTATTTTGATGATATTGTTTCTTTTATTTGTGAATCATATGTACCATGTATGTCCGAACTTATTGACTGCAGTGTATACAATATCGTGTTTATATGTAAATTTAAGTTACGCTCGTAGCAATGCACGGGCATTTTGCTAGTCTATAATGAATCTAGATGAAGACTTGGTCCATATTCATAATGTGTTCTATGAATTTGATAAAGAGCTAAAATGTTAATTATTTTAGGACAAAGGAAGTAGTTTGTAGTATCTATATGTCTTTGGGTGGAATGTTGCATCAAAGAAAAACTCATAGCTGCAATTTATCGAGGCCACCGCCCTCCTCGTTTACGCTACACTTATTCCCTGATTGATTACTTCTATCCTGTAATTTATTGAGACCCCGACCCTCTATTCGATCATTTTGCTAGTCTCACTTATATATTTGTCAAGACTTAATCTCGGCAATAGATGTAGGGTAGCTCACATATAAAGATTTGTATGTAGGATAGGGATAGTGTGAGATCGAGAAATAATAGTAACACAATACAAGTTTGGCCCTTTCAGAGGATAATAACCCTACGTTCTGTATTTTATGATATTGTATTGATATGTCTAGATCAAATCTAGATGTCGAGTTGTCCCCTTGTGTTCTATCTCTTGTCTAATGTCCTGTTGTGAGATCTGTTCTCTATAAGAGGGGTCTTGCCTGCCTTATACATATATCCGGGAGGGCACGGGTAGGAATGAAAACGAGATGCATAATATCTGACCGTCTGACGATCCAATCACCAAGAAAACAAATATGGTCAAATATGTGATACACTAATAGTCATTCGACACTATCCGTGTCTGAATCTGAGTTCGAGAAAAACTAGCGGGATAGGATATGGATGAGTTATATCCGTCCGGTATCCGAGATTTATATAATTTGATTTAATTTAAATAATTTATACGTTAAAAATATTAAAAAATCTAGAAATTTAATATATATAGGTAAATAAATTGACTTGTTTTCATATATTACCTATTGTTATATTCATTTTCACTCTAACTATATATCTATCATATAATTTTTCATCTATATAAATCTTATTATAGTATCCGTGTCTGAATCCGACTCTGAAATAAGAATATAGGATGGGGTACAGGATCAAGAAATAATTATCCGACACTATCCGTTCTGACTCCAGATCTGAGAAAAAGATGCAGGATAGGATATGGGATAAACTATATCCGCCTGTATCTGATCCGATTTCAGCCCTAGACAGGGGTAATCACTCAAAGCCGTCATAGCCGAGTGAAGGTGTCAGTCAGATATGATGTGGTTAATCGATGGTGGCAGTCGGAGTTGTATGCCGATCGATGAAGGCAGTCACAGCTAATGGTCGATCGATGAAAACAAGAAAATCACTCAGCACCGAGTGTTATATCCACCTATCTATTATAAATGATCCCAACAATAAATGAGATTGCAATAATTAGTTATAGTTAATATTATTTACTTGGAAACTTATTTTTATAAGTCAAACAAAATATGTTGACTAAGAAGTCAAGTCTGTATCCACTCTTCTCCTTTAAGTAGACCGACAGGCACAAGGCAACGTAATTCGCGTGTTAGTAACTAGACTGATTCACCATAGAGTACTTGGGATTTTCAAGACATAAAAAGTTCGGTATGCCATAGCATGCTTGGTCATAATAGTTTTTCCATGTTGCAATTAGAGTCAACCAGTCGATACATGACCTCTGTAGTTTTTGCTCTGGGTTTAATATATTGGTAGTCTTCACATGTAGCCGAGAATCATTATGCCACTTTGTTTTTTGAAGTAAGATAAAAAATAAGACCAAATTACAAATAAAATAGAATATATCGGTCAAGATTGAAGGCAAAAAGGTGGAATTAGAACTGACGACATGAGTCATATGGTGTCAGGTTTATGGCACTACTGAAAGGTCATCGATCGACATGGGTTATATGGTGTTAGGGCTAAAGCACTACTAATAAGTCACCGACCGACATGTATATTATTAGATTTACGTGAAAAGATGAGACACATGTATAAATACACAAATAGCTCCCTGACTTGGTTGTTTAATATGAAAAATTAAAAAACCAAGACAATAAAAAATCAAATAAAGCCATAAAAAGAGCATTGATTAAAAAACCTACGACCTTCAGTTTAGAAAATAGAAATAGGCTGGTATGGGAAAAAAGGATGGAGCGCATGAGCCCAAATCCTCGAGAATAAATTGAGAAAGTATAAGTATACTTAACTTTGATTTTCAGCATCGAGGAGCCCCTGAGCATGCCGATGTGGTTGACGTGTGGTGGATCGTCGAGTAGAGCCATCATATAACCGGAACATCGAAACTCAAAGTGATTGGCTTGTGTCGTAAAGTAGTCGGATCATCGAGGCGCGGAGTGTTGAAACACTGAAGCGCCAATTCGTCGAAGGTGTTGCTGAGTAGCCGATGTCGCCGAATCATCGAGTTACCGAATGCGTCATTGTAGTGCAACAATGTCGCAGAGTCATGGTGATGTTGCTGAGTGGTCGAGTCATGGTGATGTTGCCGAGCGTGTCGATGTGATTGGCGAGTAGTCGAACATCAAACTTGAGTCATCATGTCACCGGATCATCAAAGCTCGAAGTGATTAGCTTATGTCTCCAAGTACACGGGTGGCCAGAACACCCAAGCGTCAAGTCGTCAAAGACGTTACCGAGTAGTTGAGTCCGTTTTATCATCGAGTTGTCGTAGATGTTATTGTAGCGGAACGATGTTGCCGAGTGGCCAAGTGAATGACCCTCGTGTGCATCCATATGATCGCTGAGTGGTCGAGTCAATTTCCCTCTCTAAACGTCTGGACGCCCCAGCGCATACACACGATCCACGTCTCCTAGATAATTTTTTACCGTCTGATCAGGATCATTGTAAGATCCACTAAAATGGGTCTAGACGAATAGGGTGAAAAAAATTGACCCGTACGATCACGCCACGTGCGTTTCCCTTGTTGGAGCATTGTGCGACTTGGACATTCAAGATGGTAGGTCGACTTCATGCCACTCTTCGTCTTCCCCCAAACGCATCTGCCTCTACCTATTCTATTCTCCTCCCTTTCCCTTCTCATCCTATCCATCGATCCTTCGGTGGCCCAGCTAGGTCCTCACGTCCTCCGTTAATAATTTCCTCTTTTCTAGTGATTTTTAGCGTGCTTTCTTTGTTGTTTGGACTGTGATTTCGCCGTTTGTGTTCCGTCTTCGTTGTTGTGTGATTTGGTATGGTATTAGTTTTTTCCACCGGATTTATTGGCCTCTGCTGCGTCTCCAGTCTAGATTCGTGTCTTCTTGGTGCATTCTTGCTCAGGATCTGGGGGTTGGATGGCGATTTCTTTTATGGGTGATGGTTTGGCAAGGGTTTTGCTGTAACACTGTTTTCTCCCCTCTTCCTTGGTACTAGCTGCTAGGTTCATTGGCGTTGTGTTGGATTTCCTCGAGTTGGTTAGGCTGGACTGACGAATTCTTTTGGCCTCCCTGTTCTTGGTTTTTCAATGATTTTTGTCCCTTTTTCTATTATCCTTGTTTGGTGTCATCCTTTTGATTCTCATTGCTTGTTTCTTATCCTAGAGGATCTGCGTGATTGTCATTGATTATTGGTTTTGTTGCCAAGGTCAAACTGATTTGGTCTCTGTTTTACAGATGTAGCAGGGGATGCTTCGTCAGTTGGTCGCCTGTTGAGAGTGAGATGAGTGCTTGTCCGCCCTCTTTTGCTACTTTTCATTACGTTTTAATTTTGCTTCTTGGTCACTCCATATCCCTGTTTCTTCCTGGTAGCAGGCAGGGTGTTTTTGGTGATGCAGCTTGCTCGTTGTTTCAGTGGATCAATGAAATCTTACCTCTTAAATAGCTGGTAAACGAATGGAACATAACTATTTTTTTCTTCAGATGACGCCTCTTGGGAGACATTTGTGATATTGGTTCTTCTCTATTTCAGCTTGTTTTATCTGATTATGATCTTCTTTGGATTGGCTGGTAATGATGTTATTAGTGGTAAGCAAACATGAAGTCATGTGCTAAATGACTGTTTCCCTCCCTGGATATCCTATTCAAGTTTAGTTTTTTTTTCTAATGGTGCAGATTATTGACTGTTGCTATTTGTGCCATACTGTCATCTATGCTTGGTTTACTGGCATCTTTCTTGATGTGACTAAAAGAGTGCTTCAGTATTTGTACGCTATATCGTGCATAGTTCGTTTCTTGCAGTACTGGCCATTGAGGTCCAAAGGAAGGGAGTGTGGTGTCTCATCTGTTCTTGCCTTCCCTTTCTTTTATAACGTTCTCTATCATCTGTTTGAAATATTGTATTGTCTTGAAGTAGTTTGCACCAATGCTGGAGTTGGAGCATGTCAGCAGGAGCAAGGCATTATTGTCATGATGATCATTGCTTCCATGAATTTTTTATCATCCATTGGGTGGTTATATCTTTCGATGGTTCAAGAAATAGAGGAGCCTGTACCTTGAGCACGAAAGACTCATTCCTCAATTACCTTGAGTTACTCCACTGCATAAACTAAGCTGATGACAAGCTCCGATTTTTGCTGATTTGAGAGCATTTGTTTCCCTGTTTTTTTTTTTAAATTGAACTCTTTAGTTCCTCAGTTTTTTGTATCCTTGTTCAAACAATTTATATCTTATGATCTTTTAGAAGGATGTCATATTAAGGCACAATTTTGATCCTGTTCTTGTAGAGTTCAAATGTATGTTCTGCAGAGCTTTTGCAAAGGATAACATGCCAAAACTGACATTAAGCAAGGCAGCGTGCTATCTATGAAGAGAAAAGCAAAAGCATTTTAGTTGCTCTAAGATGATGAGCAGTTCTTACTTCCTTTTCATTACCAGAGGGAGCATGTAAAGATTTAGTTGATTACAGGTCAACTACCTGTCATGGTAAGATTACAGGTCAGATTTAATTGCAACCTCTTTTGTGTTTTTTCACTTTAGCTGTTGTTTGTAGTTTTGATTTCCAATTTCATTTAATATCGAAGGCTGGAGTCATACAGCTGACTGGACCAAATATATGTTTTGCAAAAATATTTGTTATCTACTTTGGATACTAAAATGTTGAGAGGATTTTTTTTTGAGTTCTTGTAATAACATATTGAGTTTCATTTCACTTAGCAGAAAGAATGGTTCTCTTTTTTCTTATTTGTGTCATTCAGCTAAATAGGTAGGCTATGAGGTTAAATAACCAATTTGAAATTGCTGAACATGGCACGGACAAAAGTAGAACTCATTTGTTATGATTAGTTGAGGGAAATATCAAATGCCATGTCATTAACAATGTTTTCCTGCCTTCTCGAAACTATTGGAGCCGAGGAATGGTGATTGTCACTGTCTGGGCCAACCTTTGGGTTTATAGTTATTATGTTCCTCACATGCTATAACGTCAGTTTTGTGTGCCTGCATGCTACAGAAAGCATATGATGCATGTTTTGTTCCTTTCAGGTATATTATTTTCAGAAAAAAAAATTGTATGCTAAAGAATCTGGGTGCATTTATCAGGACTCATATTTCAGTGATAACAATATCTGAAGCTCTTATCAATTGGTTGCAACCTTCTGATGCATTGGTGCAATGTGTGTTTTTTCTTGTGCTAACCTTTACTTTTGTCTTTAGTATTTTTATATATGAGAATATGAGATCATATATAAGTATTATGTTAAGATACAAATTACTAAGAACTGTCTAGAATACAGCTATAGCAGAATACGTACATATATCAAGTAAGAATTTGGTGCACATGGAACAACTGTTCTTCGTGACTGCCCTGTCATACAGTCCCAAAAGCTTTTATGCCGCTATCCAATTGAAATTTATAAAAGCTATCCAAATGAAATTTAACACACAAATTTGGTTTCTTGCTACTATATATTAAGATGCAGGTAGCCCTCTTTCTTTCAGTTTCCTTTTTGTGGTGTTTTGCCCCTTGTATATTGTAATCATTTTGCAATAATATGTACATTATTACCCATGCTATAAAATGTTTAGGCAATTCTCATAACGGGTTATGGTAGTTTCCTTCAAGAAAAGATTACTCTCTTTGTTGTATACAACAATTCATAAAACATAATACTTGAGTTTCCTTATTGTTTTATCTCAGTTAGGTGCCACCAAGAGCAATGTGACAATATTTCAATTGGCTACTGCTGACTTAAACTTCAAACGTTAATGAACCACAGTTTCTTCTACAAAATGCACTATTTTAGTTCCTTGCAATTGCTGATATTAGATTTTTTTTTTGCAGGCTAGAAGTTTAGTTTACATCTTATTATTTATAAACCTTTTGACTTGGAGGTTCTGCTTCATGGGTTGGTTACATGCATGTTGAGGATCTTAACAAAATGAACAGGATGTTTTGTTAGAAGCTTGCCTAGAATTATATGCTTCCTCACATACCAACTCATTATCAAGCTGCTAGCTGGTCCATTTTCTTTCCGTTTAGTTCTTCCAGGTGATAGGAAATTATCACGTTCACATATATGTATGTTTTTGCATGATTAATTCTTCTATATTTGTTTACTATATGCACTAAAATTAAACATTGTCACATGCTTCTTGCAATAACATATCATACAAGTGTCTTAGTAATTAGTTTTACATGCTCTTGCACTTGCACTACTGTACTGTAAGCACGAAACCACTACAATTGTGAATCAGAAATATGGCTTCACCTTGCGATTGTATTGTCTTTTTTCGCGTACCCTAATTTTGGCTGTGCCTGATTACTTCCATAATGATTGAATTTTAGTGATGACATGACACTATATTGAGTTTCATGTGTTTATTACCCCCAACAATAGCTAAGTTCAATGAGAAGAAATATAGTCGTCGAGCAATTCTGTTAGATCATATGTGTCATTGTGAGTCAGCTGTAATGAAGTAGAACCAGTGAAACAACAAAAGAACCGTGGCTTTCTGTTGGTGATGTTCTTGTCCCCTTTGTATCTGTGATTGTTGGTCATAGGTTTATGTGTCTTCTTTTGGATCCTGTTTTTAACAATATAAATTAAATGATCAGATTGTAACATATGATCCGTTTCTTTCAGATGAGGAAGAAGATGGTTCAATATTACAGAGTGTTGCTTCTTCATTTGAAAGCTTGAACCCTACAAAGTGTCGCCTTCCCTTTTTACATTTTCTTACTGTTTTGTATAAGAATTTTGAAATTGTTGTGCTTGTTGTACAATGTCGTTCTCAACTGAGCTGTACAGTAGTAATTTGTTTTGCAATGACCTAATAATGAGAGTGAGCATAGTTGCAATGACCTAATAGTGAGAGTGAGCATAGTATGCAATCAATTTGGTCCACTTCAGCACAGTTGGATATTTTCAGAGTTGATTTGTCATATCAACACATTCACTTAACTCTTGGATCCTATTGTGCTGATTTTTTTTTACTGGCCAGTAAACTATAAACAAAACTATGTGATGTTATATACCATAGCTCTGCTCTGGTCCCTACATATATGCACATGGATGGTGGTTCACACATATTGGACCCAACAAGCCTGATTTCCAGGCCCAACTGACCCACGTTTTGACGCCTCTACACCTATAAGATATCCACCTAACTTCATGCTTAATTAAAACAAGCATTTCTTAATCTCTTTATTATGTGCGTTTATTATTTAGTCGGCGCACAAGGGTGCGCCGTACTATACTAGTATAATGTAACCGACATGGAACAACATCCTCGAGTATAGCAGCTTCTGTGAAGCTTGTTTTTGACAGGCTCGGAGCTCAACTCTGTAGTAGTGCTCGGCTGGACGTGTGGACTATAGTTGGAGTTGGATCATAAGGCATCGTTGATCCTGATGCTGAAGTGAAACGGAGCATGAGTCCGTTTAAAAAGATCCTTGTTGGCGAATTTGCGCTGCACGATGTGCAACTCAAGGATGGCGTGGACGTGATTGCCGATGAGGTCGAGGGTGGCGATGATCTGATCCCAGAAGCACCAGCGCCTTGTGGATCGACCGCAGGTAGACGGCCAGGTTCTGTATGCCGTCTTGCCTGCCGAGAAGTCCATGGCTGGTCGGCT
This sequence comes from Eleusine coracana subsp. coracana, assembly GCA_032690845.1. Lineage (NCBI taxonomy): Eukaryota > Viridiplantae > Streptophyta > Magnoliopsida > Poales > Poaceae > Eleusine > Eleusine coracana. The sequence continues at coordinate 8,071,958 of CM064430.1, forward strand.
CGGGTCGGTGCTAAAAAGCCCTGTGATCGATCGCCGGTTCCTTCAGGGGCATTTCCATGAAGTTTGCATACATGCATGCAAAAACAAATCACTTCGTGATGAGCCTTGTGCTAATTATTTTGATTAGCATAGAAAGAATAAAATAATATACGGAATAGAAAAAAGGAAAGAGGCTTCCCGATGGGCATGCGAACGCCTTGCTTTGATGAAGCCTTGGAGTAGTATTCGAATGAGAGTTGGCTTTCGCGTGTACCAGCAAAACACCTTGTTTCCATAATGCAAATATTCGACTCGGAGTGGATCATCGAGTGTACGAGCTGAATGAAGTCGCCGAGTACAAGATGATCTCGTCGACTTAAAAAATTGATTCCGTCGGAAGCCTTCTGAACGCAGATAATGTAAAAGACGTGTACAACCGTGACCCATCATCCAGATGCAGATCAGAGCGACCCCTCGTGTTAAGGCCGAGTATATGATGAAACTTCTGCTTGTAGATCGATCTTGACGAAGTAGGTTGAGCCCATGGAACTCGTCAAACCGAACTTCGCATATGGCTCTCCTTATTTGGCGCGTTAACTATCAAGACTTAATCTTAATAATAAATATATAAGGTAGCTCAACTATGAGAATTTGTATGTACGATAAAGATATGCGTGAGATAATATGGTAACACGAAACGCTAATTTATATAGGTTTTAAAAATAATAACCATATGTCATGTGTTCTGTGGTATTATTATATTGATATGTCTAGATCAAAGATCTAGATATCGAGTTGTCCCCTTATATCCTATCTCTTGTATAATGTCCTGTTGTGGGATCTATTCTCTATGAGAGGGGTCTCTACCCGTCTTATATGTCCGGGGGGATATGGGATATATGACGAAGTTCTAGTCGATCTACTATACATATGTAAGTAGGAATCTATATCTATTTTTCTTATATATGAGATACCCTAATAGTATATATCATCAACAATATTGCAAATGAAACTTCAGAGTGGCAGAGTTTTTTTAAAAAAATATTTAAGGGCCTCTTTAGGTTGTAGCCCTCCAGTGAAACAAAAATTCAGTGGACTTTGCTTAAGGTCGGACTTAGAGCATGCTACTGTAGCGCTTTAAGGCCCCCAACAATAAACACTATTATAGTAGTGATCTCCTCCCTATTGTGCATGCATAAAAAGATGGATGGGGCTTCACCTATACGCAATTAAGTATAGTATGTGGAGCAATAATTGTTATCAATGGTTGTTACAAATGATTATAAAGGTCAGAACAATTGATTTTGATGGATGAAACAATTCATTTGACAGTGTTGGTCTATTTGAATAACATTTCTCTTTGGGACTGCAATGACGTTGCCGGTGTTAGTTGCAGGATTGTGTGGAAATCTAGATGCGTTTAGGATAGGGCCGTTCCTGAGATTTTTGGGACTCAGCGCATACCTAAAAACCGGGGGCCCTCTATGGAGCATAAAATTGTAAAAAGAGTCAATAAAATCAATTAATTTTAAATCAGCAATTAGCATATGGTTTGAGGGTTATACTAGATTAAAGGCTAGAAAGTAGGAGCCAGCACCAGGACGTTTGGTTCTAGCAGCAACAAAGATAATCACCAAAAGCCAACAATCACAAATCATCATTTCCATCTCACTAATTAGCAGTTACGACAATCGATGGCTAATGTCGTATGACCTTTCTGCCTGGGCCTCGATAGTAGAGATGAGCCCTAGTAAATAGGGAAGAAAAGAAAAGCAGTCTAAGTGCATGTATTTGGAGGACACTTGTTGATTGTTTGACCAATACGAATGAATTTTAATTATACATTTATACATACACATGCTATGGGTTGAGGCCCCCAAGAACCGGGGGCCCTGGGCGCCTGCCCTGACAACCCCTCCCTTAGGGCCGGCCCTAGTTTAGGATGACTATGGCACGAGAGAAGACATTGTGCCGAGTTCATGGGACACAAGACTTATGGCATTTCACTTGTGGGCTGATCGAAGGGGCACATGGCGCAGTGGTGTAAGAGCATCTCCAGTGGAGCTCTCAAATGGAGGTTTCTACTTCTTATTTTTAGTAGGTCTAATTTTATTTTTAACTCTAACATTACTTCTCATTTTTCACATCTTATTTTTCTTCTTTCATGTGGGGTCGACAAGTCAGTGACCCAAAATCGACACTATAGGTGGGCCCACATGTTAATCAAACACATCTGGCAACTTGCATCGCAGGAGAGGGGGGGGGGGGGGGGGGGAGGGCTCGCCAGCGAGGGAGGGAGAGGAGGCTCGCCCGAGAGTCGAGGAGGCCGCTGGAGAAGCCGACGCCCATCGCGACCAACACTCGGCCCCGTCGGAGCTCACTGCCGCCAACTCCTTGTGTAGCCCCACCCGAGCCCGCCGCCGCCGCCAGCCCCCCTGGCCCTGCCCGAGTCACTGCCGCTAGCACCCTGTGCGGGGTCGAGCCCACCGCCACCAACCCCTCCCCCGTGGCCCCGCCCGAGCCCGCTACCGCCGCCTTCGTTCCGACACGCTCAACCCCCGCCCCGCCTCGCCGCGCCCGCGCTCGGCGCCGCCTTGCTTGGGCCTGCCCCAATGCCGTTCTGCTGCATCGGTGAGAGGAGAGAAGAGGGGCGGGAGGCATCGGCGAGAGGAGGGAGGCATCGCCCACGCTAGAGGCTGCTGCCCCGACCGCCGACGCCGCTGCCCCTGCCGTCGTGTCCGCGCCTGGCCGCCGCCGCACCCGCGCTCGGACTTGGTGAAGTGGCGGCGAATCTTGGAGCAGGAGAGGAGAGAAGAGAAGAAAGAGAGGAGGAGGAGGCGTGGGGAAAGAGAGAGAAAAAAGGAAAAAGAAAAGAAAAATGCTAGATCCCACCGTCTCAGAGTATTCCAAAATCTGAAAGCTCAGTAAAAGGATTTAAGAGCCCTCCTAAAATAAGAACTCAAGTAGTTAGTATACTGAAATTAGATTTTTGAGCTAGGCTCTAAAAAAATAGAGTAGGAGGGCTGTTTGAGAGGACTTCTGGAGGTGCTCTAACTATAGTGAAGGAGAGGAGTCCATCAAACTCTGGTTTGAAGTTAAGATTCGAAATTAAGCTCAAGATTTGATTTTTGACCATCCACAATGATCGTGTCTAAAGCCATTTTTTGCATTCAGACACCGGCTTCCACTACTGCGCAGTTCTATGCTTGAAATTGAAATTCCGATGACATCGACGAAAGTGCACACAGGCTCGATGTAAATAAGGGCAATAAAGAGAAATGATGAAGGGCAAGGAGGCATCGATGGAGATACTAATGCCTCAATCTTTGCAATTTAGTATCACACAAAAAGTGAGGAAAACCCACTCGATGAATTGCAAGATGCAACATTCGTTTGGTCTCTTTTTTTTTCTTGCAATGATGCATAAATAGTTTTTGGCCATATACGAATATTGTTGTTAGATGATATTGTGCAACATCTAACAATATTTATGTAGGTTAAAATTTGTAGGCATTTTATATGGTGCGTTTGGGCCGCAGAACACGTAAATCCGTGCAGCTTTGCACTAGCCCTCGTGCCAGATGGGTTCGGATAGGTCCGGCACGACCACTGACGCACTGCTGACTCGCACCACACTAGCCGCCGCCAGCGTCACGCGCGCCGAGCGGACCCGAGTCCTGGCTCTCTCTGCCCAGCGGGCCCAGCCAGCCGCCGCCGATACATCCCAAATTACAAATGCGACACCAATCGGCAACCCACCCACTCCGCCACTCCACCATCTCACCCGCCTAGCTCTCTCCCCTCCTCTTCCGGCGGCCCAATCCGAAGCCCAACCGCCGGCGGCGCCGATCGGACCGCCCGATGCTGCGCGCCGCGCTATTCCGTTTAGGTAATGCCCTCCATCGCCGCATCAATCGCCCTCATCGCACGTTGGATGACACCTTCCCTGTGCAGCTTCCGGCCTCCGCCGGTCGCCGATGGCCGTCGCACCGTTCTCCACCGCCGCTGCATCCGCCGCGTGGCTCTCCGACGGCCCAGCCTCCACTCCGGTACGCACCCACGGGTTCCCGTCCCCAGTCCCTTTCTAGTGTCTGTGATTAGTTCGCCGTGCTCGGTGGCCGCCGCGTCGTCCCTGCGACTGACCGCGCGGCCTCGTTCCCTTGCAGCCTAAGGTGCGCCTCCTCATCGGCGGCGAGTTCGTGGAGTCGCGCGCCGACGAACACGTCGATGTCACCAACCCGGTAAAACGATCCACCCACCGCCACCCCACTCATCGGATTTTGAGTTGTGATGGATCGATTTTTGTTGCGGCGGATGGTGATGCGCGTGTTTGGGTATGGGGGTGACCGCAGGCGACACAGGAGGTGGTGTCCCGGATCCCGCTCACCACCACCGATGAGTTCAGGGCCGCCGTGGATGCCGCCAAGACGGCCTTCCCGGGGTGGCGGAGCACGCCTGTCACAGCGAGGCAGCGTGTCATGTTGAAGTACCAGGAGCTCATCCGGGCTAACATGGTCCGTATTTGAATAACTAATGTCCGTATCGTTGTTGTGTCATCACTGGTCCATCACTCATTGTCTGAGTGAGACTGTGTGGTTGCCTCCTGATTACAGGACAAGATTGCAGAGAACATTACAACAGAGCAGGGGAAGACACTGAAAGATGCTTGGGGCGATGTGTTTCGTGGTTTAGGTCAGTTCTCACTTCTCAGATCATTATAAGGCACATAATTGGTTCTGCTTGCTTACACAGTAACTGTCTTAAAAAAATGATTTTCCACAATCCAAAGATCCTGTTAAAAACTTCCAGATCTTCCCTGTATTCATAACTTTAGCTTATGACTACAGTAGCCACTTTCAACCTGTAATTAAATAAAAATAATGCCCTACAAATCATTATTGGATTTTGTGCACCTGGACCTGGTTACAAGATTTTAAGTTTGAATTCCCATTCTTGCAGAGGTGGTGGAACATGCTTGTGGAATGGGGACACTGCAAATGGGTGAATATGTATCTAATGTTTCTCAGGGGATCGACACCTTTAGCATCAGAGAACCACTTGGTGTTTGTGCTGGGATATGCCCATTTAATTTTCCTGCCATGATTCCCTTATGGGTATGTATTAACTGCACTTTTACTCGACATTTATGTTTGTTTTTATTGTAGCACTGATCTGAATGATCAATTGCCTTTTGTGATACTGAGGCAGGACACATTCAACACATTCTTATTTTAATATACAGAAAATGGCCTGACCTGTACTGTTTTTTGTGACCATATGATTTGCAGCTACCTGTTCACTAATGTCAGATGCTGCTAAGTGATAGAATTCAACTTGGCAGATTAGATTTGTTCATTTCGAAGGTTTCTGTTTTCTATTGGTTGCAGATGTTTCCCATAGCTGTTACATGTGGCAATACATTTGTCTTAAAGCCATCTGAAAAGGATCCAGGTTATTTACTTGTTCCTCTTATTATTGATCAAATTGTTTACTGCCATGATGTCTATAACCTATAACCTGATGAAAAAAAAATTGTTGTGTATTTGCATAGCTACCGTAGCAGATTTCTAAGCTATATATATTCTTCTTGTAGCTGTTAGGATTAATATACTCATGACACACATTGATTTGCTGTTGTAAGAGATATCACTATATGTTCCAATTATGACATTTGATACCTGTTACGCTGAAATTAGACATTTGTATTTGCACACTGCCGTAGAATGAGTTTTCAGAGTTTCTTAGGAGTTGAGTGTGTGCACGGGGTACTGCAGAATTTTGGAAAATTCTCTACACTTGGCAGGATTTGGAAATCTGATGGTATATCTTATTTTTACTTGTCACCACAGGGGCTGCTATGATGCTTGCGGATCTTGCAATGGAGGCTGGTTTACCTAAGGGTGTTTTGAACATTGTTCATGGTACCAATGTACGATATACTTCTTCTCAAATACATTTTTTTAGCAGGCACCAGGATTCATAATTTGTTTGTCAGTTGTCATGTCTTGCCGGTTTTCCTGGATCACACATGCCAGTGTTATATGGGTGATGCCACCTAATTTTTTTTACCTTTCTATTTTCCCAAAAGAAATTTTCTAACTCTAATCAACTGCATTTATTCTTGTCAGTAATGATTTTACTTGCAACTGCAGGACATAGTTAACAATATTTGTGATGATGAAGATATTAAAGCAGTATCTTTTGTTGGTTCCAATACGGTAAGTGTATCCATGACCCACCGCTTTGTCTATTCGTGGCACATTTTTTGCACTCTAGTTGATGGTGTTCTGGTCTGCAGTATACTTACCAATATATTCTTTGACCTATTCCTATCACTTGTTGATAAACTGGGATTGCCACGAAGACGTCCACGCCTGCTAGATATTCGAACCACATATTATTGTAATGCTTACATATGTTTTTTTAGGAAATTTGCTTACATATGTTATGTGATCTAACTTATTAATTCTAAATTTACTGAAAATGGCAATAAGAGGTATGCACCCAGGTGCTGTTACTGTTGTTGTGTTAAAATTTTAACATGAGAATGCTCTGTTATTATATTCGAGATATACATTTATTAACTCTGCTCTTAGCGTTTACATTATTTTTGCACGCACATACTCCATTTTAAAAATGATACAATTGTAGAATGCTGAAAGGTACTCCCTATTTTTCTCATAATAACATGTTGTGGCTTCTCTCTCAGGCTGGTATGCATATATATTCTAGAGCTTCTGCAGCAGGCAAGCGTGTTCAGGTAAGTAACCATTTCTTCCATATTATCATCTGCATTTTTGTGCTTTTAGATGTGTAATACACAAAATTGTTTCTTTTTCTGTAGTGCAATATGGGAGCAAAGAATCATGCAATTGTCCTTCCTGATGCTGATAGGGATGCGACACTGAATGCCCTTATTGCTGCTGGGTTTGGAGCAGCAGGGCAAAGGTGTATGGCATTGAGCACGGCTGTCTTTGTTGGAGGTTCAGAACCATGGTATAGTTTATCCTATTTTTCATTTTCAATGCTATAGTGTTAGCCTATTCCTCCAGTTGTGAGGTAGCATAGTTAACCATGAATTTTGTAGGGAGGATGAACTAGTGAAACGTGCAAAGGGTCTTGTTGTTAATTCAGGAATGGCTAGTGATACGGACCTTGGCCCAGTGATCAGCAGACAGGTTCGCTTGTGGACACATACTCATATTATGCAATATGTATTTATTTCGGCGTAGTCCAGCTCCATCTAGCTCAGGAATCAGAGCCATACAATGACTTTTAGCTTTTAAGCATACATGAAAATGTTACTTGCGTCTTTTCAGTTATGTATATGCAAGCCAATAAAAAAAGCCTTTTAAAACAGGCTTTGTGTTTTATCTGTTTGTATTATTATTTTTTTTGACGAAATATCTGTTTGTATTATTACTTTAGGATTGTTAATAATGGTTCACATTCTAATTTGCTGATGATACCCACTTTTCCTTTTGGTGGCTCCACCTCAAGACTCACAAAGTTGCTGTATTGGCATTTAAGATCCTATTTCTTTTTTTTGCTTTTCCCTTCTTACTGTTTTTTTTATAAACAGGCAAAAGATCGCATCTGCAAACTAGTCCAAAGTGGTGTTGACAGTGGAGCTCGTATTTTGGTTGACGGAAGAGATATAGTGGTAAATTTAATGATCAGCTGTTTATCGATCGGCCTACAGTTGTATTAGGTCTTGATATAGAAGAGTCTGTAAATGCTTTCCAACATGCAGGTTCCTAACTTCGAGGATGGCAACTTTGTTGGTCCAACCATTCTGGCTGATGTTAGAAGTGACATGGAGTGTTACAAGGTAACTTTCAGAATGCATTTGTCACATCTAATTTTGCATATCATTTTTCACCTTAAAAATGTTTCAAAGCAAGTTGTCATTCTTGGGCTTCTCATGCCAAAGGGGACATGCTGTCCACATCTTGTGGAAGTTAAAATATGGAGGTCACCACAATCTGTTAGTTTCAGGTTGAAGTATTTGTATGATCCTCGTTTCATAACTTGAATGATTTCCATAGTGAAGGTCACATCTCACCATTTTAGGAGAAACCGGAGGCTGTAGGCTGGGAGATTCTTTGATCCATTTTTTTATGGATTAAAATATACACAATCATAACCTTATCATGATGAGCCAAATTGACCCTTTGTGAACCTATTTTTTAGAATTAAAATTTTGATAAAATTCAGTCTAATCTTTCCTATTTATTAGTATGGATCCTACCTTATCCTGTACTAATTTAACCTTTTTTTTACAAATGAACTAATTTAACCATTAGGTACTGATCACTTGAACTGTACCAACTTTGAATATATTTTACACAAGATTGTGAAATATCAACTATCCATTATCCAAGTGAATATTCTATTTTTGCAATTAGAAAGCACAATGTCAATGCATTTGACAAAATCTTTGTCGTTAGAGGGGCAATGACAAAGCAGCACATTGTGATATTCAGACATGAATCATATAAATTTCCACTTTTAAGCAACTATTTCCCTAGACCCTCGATCAATCTGTTTGTGGTGGGTGGTGGCTGAAATGTATCTGCCCATGTAGTTTGTGTTGTATTATAATATTTAGCCATATTTCTTGTGATAACTGGAGTCTCTTTTCCCTGCAATTGAAATGGTTGCTAAATTAGCATGTGCACTGATATATATTTGACACCACCTTGCTAAATTCGAAAACAGGAGGAGATTTTTGGTCCAGTCCTTCTCTTGATGAAGGTATGCAAAATTTGTTTCCCTTTACAACACAGTACTTTGTCCATGCTGTTAAGTTGCTGCTTGCTGAGGTCATTTCTCTATGCAGGCAGACAATCTAGATGATGCCATCCAAATTGTAAACAGAAACAAGTAATTCTTTTCATCCTCTGCTCATTGATGATGGACTTGATCATTGGTCACTAAAAGTATCAATCCTTTTCCCTGTCTCTGTTTTAGGTATGGCAACGGAGCTTCTATATTTACAACATCTGGCATTAATGCAAGGAAATTTCAAACAGACATTGAAGCTGGCCAGGTACTGCTTTATTTCTCTCATTTTGAAAGCATTTGTTGTTAATGGTGCGGTCTAGAAACTGGAATTAAGTGGGATCCTGAGTTTCTAAGATATGAATAAACCCATGTGGCATATTATCATTCACATCTATTTATGGTGTCATTTACAGGTGGGCATCAATGTGCCAATTCCAGTACCCTTGCCATTCTTCTCTTTCACTGGCAGCAAAGCTTCCTTTGCAGGAGATTTGAATTTCTATGGTATGACATTCTACCTGATCCTTTCCCATGGTTCGATTGTAGCTCCCAGTTAACTAACACCAAGTGCATGGGATGGCAGGCAAGGCCGGCGTGCAGTTCTTCACCCAGATCAAGACGATCACACAGCAGTGGAGGGAGCCACAGGCACAACGTGTCTCCCTCTCCATGCCCACCTCGCAGAAGTGAGACCGCCAGAACCCTCCCTCCCGTGCTTACCTTTGGAAATAGACTCTCCTCGATGTGAGTTGCGAAATGAGAAGGATAATTCGGTAGGCAGAACGTTCCACAAGCAGTGATGATCTTAAATGGGACACGATCCCATATCTCATTCACAACTGTCCAGATTCAGATTAGTCACGACCCAGGATTGTGAAGAAGCTGCAGGGGTATTGCTTCGAGTCTGTAGGTCGGCAGTCATGTGTAAAGTACTGAAATAAGAAGGTAATAAAAAGGTCGTGCTGTGTGCTTGTGCAGGTTGATTCCACTTCGGAGTTTAAATTCAAGTTCAGTTATGCGTTTTATCTGCATTTCTCACTGTTTGATTTAGCACGACTAAACAATACATTTCCAACAAAACAGTCGCTGTTTTTTTAGAGTAACAAAACAAAGACTGAGGTACAAGTTGCAAATACAAGACTTTATTCTATCGTTTCGGCCCGTTTCTAAAGTTTATGCTGACATAATGATCCTTCCTCGGCCCATGTGAAACCCATCTGGCATTGAGTTGTTTTGGCCCGTTTCTAAAGTCAACTTTTTTTATTTGAGAGTAATGGGTAGCTTTTATTGATCAACGGGATCATTGCATAAGGTAAGGACGACCAGAGTTCTCTGGTGCTGCATATGGTCTCTGGTCACAATTAGGGGTGGACGAAAACCTTGAACCTGCAGCTCGACTCGACTTGTAACAAATTCAACTTGACTTGTAAATTTAACGAGCTAAATTATAAGCTCGACACTATTTTGATATCTATTTTAAATTAAATTAAACTTATGAACTATTTTATTAACTATATATTTTATTTTTAATTATTTTAAATTAAAATATTTCATTTTACTAGAATCTAATATTCAAATTATAATATATGCATGATTCATGAGCCTAACGAACCAGCTCGAACTAACTATCGAGCCAAATCGAGCCAAGTTTTGATCTCGGTTATCTAACGAGTCAAGCTGAGCTGAGCAAATTTTCTAACAAACTAACACGAGCCGAGTCTAAGCCAGCTCAATATCCACCCCTACTCACAATGCCCATGCCCATTCTGTTCTCCTTTTGAAAAACAACTGCATCCATATATCTATATACTAATAGGGCGTAGCCTCCGCCTCCTGACAGCAGCCCGACGCCCTCTCTACGAATCACACATCGACACGTCGTTGTGGACAGACCTCAACCGTATGATGCCACCGGAGACGTCATCTCGTCGCTGGTAGCTGCTCGATTGAGCTTGGTGTTGTCTTTTGGTGGAGGACAGGCCACGTCGACATGGCGGCCGCCTCGTGTGGTCGACGATGTCCATTGCTGAAGATCTTGTGTTACGGCAGCATCAACGACTCCGAGACTCCGACATAGGGTGGATCGACATCAACGACTACGACACAGGGTGGTGGGTGGATCGAGATGCCCCTTCATCAGAGAAGGCGTGGCCAGCCGGATGAGCTTCGACGGCGTCCGGCTGCTTGGTCGCCGACCATCGATTTGGTGGTCGAGGTGAGGACACTGCGGCACTCGCGACGGCGCAGCGTGTGCCCATGGCCTCGCATCGGCCGTCGGATTGGTGGCCAGGCTCAGCCGACGCAACAAGCATGGTGGTGACTGGAATGGGGTGAGGAGGAGGACGCCACAGTGTGACTTGGGAAGTGGGGGAGCAAACAGCAACGTCGTGTGGAGCGTCAGGGAGGGAGCGACAGCAGTCTTATGAGGAGGCGCAATGATGGTGGAGTGGCGCACCAACCGTGAAATTGAAGAAGATGAGGATAAGAGGAAACAACGGAGAGAACGAGGAAGATGAGACCGGATGCGGTGGACGGTGGGCGGTGGATGGAACAGAGTAAAGAGACGTTGAACTGAGCAATACAAGTAACATCATTGACTGGTGTTAAATGAGTGGAGAGGCTTCCTCCACGTGTGTGCTTGTGCAGAAAGAAACAAAAGAGCCGAATTCATTCTGAATTTCTGATACTTACATATCTGGGCTAGAAAAGGGGCGGTTCAGTTAAAATATGATACTGTTTTGAGTAAATAAAAAATTCAGTTAACAAATAATTTGTCCCCACTACTGATCCAAGAAAGCAAAATAGATCACTCAGTTTATTTATACAGATGATTAATCGATGAAACAAAAAAACTTTTCCATTCATATAAAAAAATAACAAATCACCGTTGCTTTTCACTGATTGTTGTTTCATAAACCTCTATATTAACAGCGGGTGTAATCTTTAAAACATCTATTGACCATACTTTAAATCAACAAATTTATCATAAAAAAAGCTGTTGTAACCCGATCCTGATGCCATGGATCACTCACGGAGCGCCCAACAAAACAAAAAACAGCAAAGATAATATAACCCGTAAAGAAACAACATCCCAACAAAAACAAATTTCTGCCGGCGGTGGCGCGCCGTCCTACCTAGTTCACCATAATCCATCCTCCCGATAGTGGATTCCGTCCAGACTTGAGAGAATCACACATGTTATCACTTGATCCTTCTGTTTCCATGGCAAAACTGTCAGACTGCCCACTGTCTGTCCACCAAGCAAATTGTTGTTTTAGATATAGATGTTGATTCTGAAACTGAAGTAGATGATATTAATAATTTTTGTAACAAGGTTTTGCATGAAATTATGGATAATGATAGCCATGATTGTTCAGATCAAATTCAAACTATCAAACATAGTAAACAAGCAGTAAATCCTTTTAAAGTTACTAGCTCCCGTAGAACACAAACATCTAAAAAGATTGTGTTCTAATGAAAGGAATTTTCTGAAATAGCAGAGGTCTTCAGGATTTAGCACAGTTCAACTTCCTTTCTGATATATCTATAGTGAAGAGTCTCGATTTCATAGCCATTCTAGAAATCAACAGAAGGGATTTTAATGATGATACATTAAATACCTTCTGTGGGAGACGAGGCTTTTTCATGGCATTGGATCCCTCCAAAGGGTAGATCGGGAGAAATTCTTCTAGGTGTCAACTGTCTTTCCTTCAATGTGATAGAGGTTTTTTTTTAATGAACTAGAGGGGCAAGCCCCTACAAAATTTTATTAAAATTTAAAGGTCTGTTCAAAACTAAAAAGAGAAGAATAGAAGAAGAAGAAAAGCTAAATCCACAGAGCTATCCATTGCTGAAGTTGCTGCACATGCTTGCTCTTTGCTCGATGATGGACAACCATCTCGAGATCCTTGAAGAATGAAGCTCTACATTGGTGGACTGTGGGATCAATTCCTTCAAAGATCCACTTATTTCTCACAACCCATATATTCCAACACATTAAGATGATAATATCCATGAAGGAAGAAATTCCCAGAGCTTGCTTTATTCGTGTGATATGTTGTAACACTGGAGGGTGAGTGGGCATATTGACACCTATGGATTGCCAACATTATTTAGCAAAGTTACATCTTATGAAAAGGTGCCGTTGTGTTTCAACCTTCTGTAGGATACAAAGCTCACATGTGTATGAATCCAAATCCAAGTTCTTTCTTCGAAGGAGGCCCCTTGTATTGATTCTGTCATGCATGAGAAGCCAAAAAAAAACTTTGTGCTTGGGTTGGCATGCAGATTTCCAGAGCCATTTGAATGCCGGGTGAGTTGGTTGATGTCCAGAGAGGTGTTTATAAACTGTGGAGCAGGAAAATGCATGACTCTGGTTCAAAAGTTTCCATATATCAGCTGAATCACCAAGGTGAAGGACATTGAGTAATGCATCCATATCTTGCAACTGCTGATGTACTTCTACTTATAGTGGCAAATGAAAACACGAGATTATAAGCTCATGAACAAATTGTGCTAGGGTCAGCTGAGGTTGCTTAGCAAATGAGTGCAATTGTGGGAATTCAAATTGAAGTGGAATAGCATACCAATTGTCTTCCCAGATGAAAACAGATGCCCCATCTCCAATTTCAATAGCTGCAATACCTTTAAAATTGTCTAGTAGCTTCAGAATATCTCTCCACTAAAAAGATCCTTTTCTTTGTTGACCAGGCAATCTTCCATTTTGGTAATATTTATCCCACAGGAGAGGTAGGTCATTTCTGTTGTAAAACTTATGTAGGCTTTTGAGAAGTAAAGCTCTATTTTGAATCTTCAGGTTTTTAACTACAAGTCCTCCTTCTGATTTTGGCTTAGTGACCAATTCCCATGCTGCCAGTGGAGGCTTTTTTGCATTTATATCTGAGCCTCTCCATAATAGATGCTTTCTATATTTATCATTTTTTTATCACTGATAGTGGGAGCAAGAGGGTGCACATTGTAAAGGTTGGTAGAGAGGATAATACTTAGTTGACCATCTCTAATTTGCCAGCTTGAGTTAGGAACTATGCACAACCTACTAATCTCCTTTCTATTCTCTGCACTATTGGTAGGAAATCAGAGACTGACAGTCTTGTTGTTCCCAATGGTAGGCCTAGGTAAGTGAATGGCATAGAGCCTATTTGACAGTTTAAGGTATTTGAGAGAATTTCCATTCTGTCTGGATTGACATTGATATGTATCATTTGTGACTTTGCATAGTTTACTTTTAATCCTGTTGACTCAGCAAAAGTGTTGAGGAGTTCTTTGAGAGCCACCAATTGCCTATGACAGGCCTCCATTATTAGCAATGTGTCAGCAACATATTGTACTATTGGGAAGTCAGTTCCAGCTCCTTGAGGTAGTGGCAACTTGAAAATCCCAATGTTTTTACCTTTATTCATCATTTATTGAAGCAAATCAGCAGCAAGAACAAAAAGGAGAGGAGACAAAGGATCACCTTGCCTTACTCCTCTTCGACAATGGAACACTTTCCCTGGTACCCCATTCAGTAGGATAGATGAGGTCCTAGAACTCATGATAATTTCCATCCATTTGATCCATCTAGAACCTAACCCCTTGTGCTTGAGTATATCATTGATGGCTTTATGCTCTATTTTGCCAAATGCTTTCTCAAAATCTAACTTCAGAAGGATGAGTTCTTTTTTTGAAATTTTACACATATGTAGGTACTCAAATGACCAAGCCAGACAATCCTGAATGCTTCTCTTTTTGATAAACCCATACTGACTTTTATGCACCAACTGAAGAATGACTCTCTGTAATCTATTGGCTAATAGCTTTGTGATCAATTTGATTGATGAGTTGAGCAATGATATTGGTCTAAAATCCCCTACCAAAGTTGGATGATCCTTCTTGGGAATCATAGTTATAAAAGAGCCATTGATGCTTTGGAGGCAAAGTTCACCCTCATAGAAGGCTGCAATTAAATTATAAAAGTCACCTGAAATGATGTGCCAACATCTTTTGATAAAATCACCATTAAAGCCATCTGGGCCTGGTGACTTATTAGAAGGTAAATCTGAAATCACTTCATCAATTTCTTGCTGTGTGAAGGGTCCCTCTAGCCAGTCAAGATCACCCACTTGATTCATTAAATCATTCAGATCAAATTGCATAGTGGTGTTATCAAAAGTTCCCAATCTTTCCTTGTAAGCATCCCAGAGAAGATTTTCTTTACTATTATGATCAGCATGCAATTGTCCATTGATGTCTTGCAATACATCAACTAAATCCCTTCTATGATTAATAGTTTCTCTAGCATGGAAGAACTTTGTTGGTGCATCTCCATATTTGACCCACTTAATATCTCCTCTCTGTCTCCAGTAAATTTTTTGCTTGTGCAGTAATCTTTGCAAATATTCTTGCAGAATTTCTCTAAAGTTCCACTCTTGTAATGTTAAGTCTCTTGTTTCTTCCATTTTGTCTATCAGTTCTATTGACAATTTGGTGCTTGTGATAGTGACAGCCAAATTTGATATATTAGAGGCCCATTCACATAGGACCCTTCTTAAATATTTGAATTTGACCATGTTGATCTTTGCTTTGTCTGTTGTTTGTACTGGTTGAGCCCAAGCTTCTTGTACTACTTGAATAAAATCATCATGCTCCATCCAATAGTTTTCAAAATGAAAAACCTGAGGCTTAGGGATGGAGGTTGCAATTTTGATGAGGTAGGGGACATGATCAGAGGTATCTCTAGAGAGAGCACTCACTGTTGATTGAGGAAAAATCGAAGTCCAGGAGCTTGAGGTGAAGAACCAATCCAGTCTTTGTAAAAGAGGGCTATGTTGCTTATATTTGACCATGTGTAATTTCTTCCTTGTAGTGGCAACTCCACAAGTCCTTGTGCACTAATAGCTTCAATGAAAAGAAGCATTTCATTTATGTTTCCTGCAGGTTTATTTCTGTCTTCTGGAGATCTCATCAAGTTAAAATCACCCACTATAAGCCAGTTACAATCCAGAGGCATGTCTATGTTTGTGAACGAATCTAAGAAAAGAGTCTTTCCTTCATCCGTGCATGGTGCATAGGTATTGGTAGGGATCCATACATGTGAAATCTATTGAAAGACCAAAATCATTTATGAAGGAGAGAGTGCCATGAAAGGATGTACTTTTCCATATTGTTATACAGCCACCAGATGCTCCAACAGAAGGTAAGAATTCAAAACTGTCATAAGATGGAGGGCAAATTTTTTTGATGTAATTGAGGTCAAAATCCTCCCTTTTTGTTTCCTAAATACAGATGATATCACATTTGGTTTCATAGATTTTACTTCTAATAGCGTCCCATTTAGTATGAGAGTTAATTCCCCTGATATTCCAATTCAAAATCTTCCAGTCTCTACCTTTCAAAATATTGTGCTCCATGAAAAACCCATTTAATATTGAACAAGAGCAGCTTATATGCACAACATATAAACTGTGAGGACCACTATAGACACTGGAAAATGGATCCAACCAGGCAATACACATTTAATAGATAATCCAGCATAAGGGGTCCCAAAATATCCCACTTGCAGTTTAACAGAATGTAATTAAAGTAGCAAAAGGACCAGTAGACAAATTGAATATAGTTCATCTCTAGATCAGACTTGATAAAAAGAAAGATGAAAATAAGGTAAAGAAAGAGGCAACTGCTGTAGCTCCAGGAGCTGCTCTCCCTACTTCTTGTTTTTCTTGTTGGTCTTCTTATCATTGGGATCTGAAACATTGTCATTTTTGGAGGCTTTGGTTAGATTTGCTTTACCCATATCTTCTTTATGCTCTTTCTTGCTCACCCTACCTTTGTTCTTGCGAATTGGAGCAACAGCCTTCCTCTTCTTTCCAAGTGCCTCATCTGATAACTCCTCAGGAGGTATCTTACAGAATTCAGTGCCCAAGTTCCTGATCATTCTAGAAGAGAGGATTGAGGGCTCAGAATGATAGGCGATGCAGTGTCCCCTACAACAGGTACTTGGTTTGAAGCCTTCACTTTTTGTTTTAATTCTCTCGCTCCTTCTAACCTCACTCTCCACAATTGCAAACTTGCAAGTGTTCTTCTTGGGTGGGGGTATATTAGTCGTAAATACGCACTGTTGGTGGTTCCTAAGTACCCATTTTATATGCCAATAACCACCAATATCATACCATATTCTCATCATAATCATGTGTTTTACCTCTAATATTGATGATTTCCACATGTAGTATCGTTTTAGTGCTTTATTGTAGAAATAAGTAAAAAGACAGCAAAATGGCTCTTATATGAGAAGTACCGATATGAAGCCCGAATCGCCATGCAAGGAGAGCTTCTCACTAGCCCATGAAACTTACAAGACACACCTAGACGTCCATGAGGTCCAATGTGCAAGTCCAAGGTCAAGGCCCAATGCCTAAGGATTTCTAGAAGGTTTATGCAGAAGGAAAGTTCACTCGAGGAGTCCAGAAATAGCACTGTATTATCACATGATTTCAGAGCCCAAGACGTGGTCAAATAGGAAATCTAAGAATACCAAAGTTGAATATGTCGTCGAGAGCTTTCCGAAACATATATTATATGCATTTATTGGACTTCCGAGCTAGGAGATATGGGCCCTACAATGCAGGCTGCGCAGAGGAATCAAAATCAGGATAGATATTTTGGCATTACAATTTTGGGTGTCTAAACTTCAGAATCTGAGGATCCAAATAATACCAAAGTTGTAGATCTTTTCAAGAGCTACGAGATAGAGTCCAGGCTTGCTTCATTTGGACTATGGAAACGTTGGTTATGATTAATGTAAGTCGGTGCTATTTATGGAAGGTACAAAACCGACTTGGATTCAATCTCTATGAGCTAAACTTGGAGGCAAAGCAAGGGAGGACATGATCAGAGGCTATATAAACACCCATATGACGTCCAAGATAAAGGGAGACATGAAGAACAAGGGGGAGAGTTGGGCTATAGGAGCCGCTGCACATTATGAGGATGCCACCGGAGTTGAAGAGCCACCAAATTAAAGAGATGTAGTCTAGTCGGGTAGGGACCCTACGTGGTGCACTACATCGGAGCTAGGAGAAGTAGAGCCATGTACCTTAGGAGTCATCAACGATGCATCAAGGCGGCGCCGATCGGCGCACCAGTTGAGCCGATCGACGCACCCTTGACGATGATGAATATTAGTATAAGTTATCGATCTTTATGTTATCTATCTTAATTCTATCCTTGGTTGAAATTTATGTTCGTCTGGATTGATTGATCTTACATGTGCTATTCAATTGCTTAGTTCTAGGCTAAGTATTTAGATGCTCTCTTAATCTTGCTGATTAGGCTAGTATTCGGATCTTGTATGAATCATGATTTCTTGATGATGCTAGGGTGTGGTTTAGTTGTGACAGAGCTAAGCTTAAGCAACACTTTTAGATAGTCAAGTAGGGTTAAAATACTCGCGCGATTAAGGGTTTCCTCTCAGCAGCGATAAATCGGGAGCCGCTCGGAAGGCAGAGTGGTCTTGCTCATCTTTGATGTTTACCGATTGTTTAAAGTGCCAAGTAAGCTAGGATTAAGATGATAACGACTACTGCTTCAGTGCTGATCGGCACACCAATTGTGCCGATCGGCACAGCCTTCTCTGACCGCTAGATGCATATAGGCTAACTCTAGGTGATACTCCTTGGTTGATGAGTATGCTCCTACTCCCACAAGCCTTGGCTAACTAAGCATCAGCCGCACTTTGGCCCAGGTAAGCCTTCATGCCGATCGGTGTACCTGTCAAGCCGATCGGCGCAACCTTCAACTTTCACCTCTTTTCATGCTCACGTATATGCAATATGTACTTTATGCTAGGATTGATTTGTTAGATGAAATAGTAAACTCTAAACATGGTTCTCTTCCGATCCCTGTGGATTCAATTAAACCTTGGAATACTCTAAGGGAAAAAGTGCTATAATATACACCGTCCTCTTGCGGTATATAAGTGGGTCCGTAGTAATGACCAACAAGCTCTTTTTCTGACGCTGTTGCTGGGGATCGGCAACTCAAACCTGTTTAAGGGCTCACCTAATTATTTTTCCCTAATTCCTTCTGGTCGTGGCACAATGTCAGAAACGAGACGTCGGTTCAGAAAAGCAACAACAGATTTCTTTGGATTTCTTCACCATCGATTTGATGGATCATTGGAAATAAATTAGGAAGTTGCATCTACTCTTCATCATCAATACTTGCTGGTGCAACAAAGATCAAGATTCGCATGTCAAAGGACAAGCCGACATATGCTTCAATGTTTAAAAGATGAAGTCATCAAAATTCTCCGGAAAATGAAGCTATAAGCTGAAATCATTAGTAATTCTATATACTTCCCACGCTGACCATTGGATAAAAATTTTATATCTGAATAGAGCTTCAAGTCTTCTTTCCAATGCACACTCGTTGGAAAGATAATTTTGTAACCTACAAGATGGTATAGGTCTTTTGCCCTGTTTTATCCTGTTGGTAAGGCAAAATTCAGAGAGAAGAGGATCGGCAGATCATCAATGACAAAATTGGAGATGAAGATGACAACAAGAATAGCTCGAGCAATTCTTCTACAAGCAAATGATTAGAAGTTGAACAAGATTGAAGACTCCAGAGCATTATATCACATACACACATTGAGTATTATGCAACAATAAAGACGGGCAATGAGCGAACCACGATGAAAATTGCATAAGTACAAGCTACATGAAAATCTTTGGATCTTACACCAAGAACCATGGCTTTATGACAACAAGGTATGTAAGAAGTCTAGCTACATGACTCTAATTGAAGTGCTTTTCAGGAGGCAACCCGTATTTTTGTGTTTCTTTTTGTTTTATTTGGATTGATTAGTGCGACTAGGAGGGCAACCTAGAATTTTTGTGTCGTGAGAATAACCCAACTCAATTGATTCACTTGTGGCAAATTAGTTCTAGATTAACTTTTTACTTTTAGACCTCCATTACTATCCTTTTGTGTTTTGTTTGCAAAAATCATCCGCTACATGCATAATTTGTGAGGACTTGCTTTGTTTTTTATTTTTGCATAATATTTTTGCTTGCATGCATCTTAATCATCTAACTTCAGCCCACCTACGCCTCCCACCCTTCATTTTTCATCGCATTCTAGAGCCAATTCCTACTGCGTCGATTGGCGCACGCACACTACCAATCGGCACAACACCCAAATGCTTTTCTAAGCATTCCTTCACTGCCGCCTAACATGTTTTTATTTTGTTTCGCACAAATCTCCGACTTTACATGTTCATACTCACTTTTCCACTCATAATAGCTTGGTTTGAACTTGATGATGAGCACTTAATTGGCTTCGCGAGCTTTCTAGCAAATTTTGGTGTAAACATGGTGTTTATGCTTATTTGTTAAATAACATTGGATAGTTCATTTGCCTTGCTATATTTTGCATCATTTGCATTGGTTGGTTGCTAGTCTATTGCAATGCGCTATTCATTTGATCTAATAAAGTTTTGTCGTAGCTAAATGATGAACATGATGTTTTGATTTTGGTTATTAAGAATTTTGTTATGATTGATGACATCAATTTAGTTGTAAGCATGGTGCTCAGAGCTAGGTGTAAACATTGTTCTTATTTAGCTTCCACGCCTCTAACCTTTGCTGCTAACATAAAAATTCTTTTTCTTCATTTTGTTTGCTTTGTTTCAAGACTAAACAATGAAAACTTTGATCTTAGAATTATACATTCATTTAGCAA
The DNA here is from genome assembly GCA_032690845.1 of Eleusine coracana subsp. coracana. NCBI lineage: Eukaryota > Viridiplantae > Streptophyta > Magnoliopsida > Poales > Poaceae > Eleusine > Eleusine coracana. The sequence goes on from CM064430.1 coordinate 8,092,463, forward strand.
TTTTATGTGAACGTGGTGTTTAGACTAAATTGTGGAACAACATTGTTACAGTCTTTTTTCTTTGCTAACATTGTGATATTAACTCCATGCATCCACACTTGTGCACACACGCACACCCATTAGGATTTTGTTTTCTTTTTGCTACTAGAATTAAAATGCCACAAGTTGAACTTTTGAGGTTGTTGCTAGATGGTAGATATTGTTCTATCCCCGACCATCACATTGGGGGTAGTATGTGTATTTCAATATTTTGCAGGAATGAAAGAAGTACTCTTGAACGAGGACAGTCGAAGGAAACGAGGTGACAACAGCCGCATATACAAGAGGGAGCATTGGGACAATACATCAAGGCTGGAGATGGAGGTGACGAGAGGCACAACCGTCTATGCCAATTGGTGCATCCTCGTGCCGATCGGCGCTCCCTCGCTGCCCCTGCTATCGATCTTCTCTCATGCAATCGAGCAAGATTTTAAGTATGGGGGAGACACACGCTGCGTTTCAATTGATTAAGATACGATAACATCCCTTTGATTCTTCACTTCTCCTAATCTTATTTTCTTCTCAAACCTACAAATGCCGTCTGCTTTCAACTTGGGTCTTCTCTCTCTTTCTTTTGTGATACCCTTCTCGTTTTGTTCATGCGAAAGGTTATTTGTAATTTGTCACTTAGAATATAGAATGGACAATGACATATCCCTAATAGCTACCTTAGGGTGACCAAATGTCATTAATTTATCTAGGGGAGCTTGCCTGTATCATCACCATTGTCTTATAATGCTTTCACGATGAATAAATGCATAATTTTGATGAGGATATTTGCTAGAGATATGATGAAAGTTGCTATTGTTATTGGAACTTGCATGATTCATTGCACATAATTGTCCACCGCCGAATTTTTAACTAAGCACCAATTCTATAAACTCTATTTGCTTTAGCGGTGGTATTTTTTGATAGATGTTTTGATAAAGACCCCATATGGTTGAATTGTTTTTCATGACAATATGCTTTGCTCTCTAAGAAGAAAACTCCAATATAGCTAGTGTACTTAATAATTTTTGGAAAACTGTTACATGTTATCTCTAAACCTTGCAAATATTGCTCTATTGCATTGATCATCCCTACCAAAGCCAAATATGCTACACTTATATGATAAACCTGTAGATTGCAATATGTAATTTGGTGAGTTGTTTCAAGTTTGTGTTCTTTTGGTATGAGACTTTGAAGTTGGCCATTTTTGTTTGTGTAACTACCATTTGTTTGCTAGCCTTTTCATATTTAGTTATGCTCACTGAATATTCCCACCTGTAAACCTATATTTCTTTTGGTGTTGTCCTCTCCTTGTCCACAACCTATGATATGAGTTTCTCGTTGAGCCGTTCTACTATTTTTATGGTTTTATGCACAAACTACCAAGACCTCTTGCTAAAGACGAAGATTTTAATCAATAAACACCTCTGAAGACTCTCTGAAGTGAAAAAGTGCAATATAAGGAGAAGACAAGGCGAAATAGAAGTGTGCCGATCGACGCAAGGACTCAAAAATTTAGGAAGCACTCTGTTATCTCCAGAAGCAATTATAAGTGTTTCAGATGGTCAAAGAGAAGGAATAATAGATTCATCTAGTGCTCTTCTTTTTCCACTCCCTTTGCTCGAGGACGAGCAACGTTTAAGCATGGGGGGATGGACGTCATTCATCATTCCGAAGCACTAGCTAATGGACTTCATAAAAATTGTTGATGGAACATCAAGAATGTTCAATCAAGTTGCAAGAGAGGAATTCATATAAGATTTGTGCATAAGCCATTATTCTTCAAGTAAGTGCATTCAATTGGCTGAAACTCTATCACTCCAACCATGTGCAATCTGATTTTGGGAACTTCGTTTATGTCTTGAGATCATTCTTTGTCTTTTGCACATGTCCATCTTTCTAAAGCGTGTGTTTCTCCTCTTCTTCATATTGTTTTCCAATGGCCTTTTTGACAAGTCTTAAGTAAAACCAATTAGAACTATCTCTTGATATGACAATACTCTGAGTTACATTGTTGCTAGTTGTTTTCCTACCGAGCTACACATAAAGCCTTACACCAAATATTTGTAGATAGGATCACTTATAGTTGTTTGGCTTGTGAGATTTGTAAGATGAGTGTTGCCTTGATTCTTTGCATTAGAGCATTTTGTTTAGATAAATGAGACTAAATTTTTGGAAAAACTTTATCATTTAAGGCCTAGTTTGAGGAGTAATCTGATTTGAGAGTTGAAGCTACTTTATTTGATCATTGTGGTCGATTCTTAATCATAGTCTGTTCCCCACTTGTATCTTTGAGTAGTAGAATTGGTGCAACATAAAATGTTTTATTCTACACTCTTAAAGCGGGTTGGATATACATGACCCTTGATGAATGCAAGTGAAGATAACATGATTGCAATGCTGATCTCTTCTTGAGGGTAATTTATTTGCTCGAGGACGAGCAAAGGTTTGAGCATGGGGGAGCTGTTGGTGGTTCCTAAGTACCCGTTTTATATGCCAATAACCACCAATATCGTATCATATTCTCGTCATAATCATGTGTTTTACCTCTAATATTGACGATTTCCACATGTAGTGTCATTTTAGTGCTTTATTGCAGAAACAGGTAAAAAGACGACAAAATGGCTCTTATATGAGAAGTACCGATATGAAGCCTGACTCGCCGTGCAAGGAGGGCTTTCCACTAGCCCATGAAGCTTACAAGACACACCTGGACGTCCATGAGGTCCAATGTGCAAGCCCATGGTCGAGGCCCAATGCCTAAGGATTTCTAGAAGGTTTATGCAGAAGGAAAGTTCATTCACGGAGTCCAGAAACAGCACTGTATTGTCACGCAATTTCAGAGCCCAAGACGAAGGGGGACATGAAGAACAAGGGGTAGAGTTAGGCTATAGGAGCCGCTGCACATCGCCAGGAGGCCGCCAGAGTTGAAGAGCCACCAAATTGAAGATATGTAGTCTAGTCGGGTAGGGACCCTGCGTGGTGCACTACATCGGAGCTAGGAGAAGTAGAGCCATGTACCTTAGGAGTCATCAACGATGCATCAAGGCGGCACCGATCGGCGTGCCAATCGGCGCACCAGTTGAGCCGATCGGCGCGCCCTTGACGATGATGAATATTGGTATAAGTTATCGATCTTTATGTTATCTATCTTAATTCTATCCTTGGCTGCAATTTGTGTTTGTCTGGATTGATTGATCTTACATGTGCTTATTCAATTGCTTAGTTCTAGGCTAAGTATTTAGATGCTCTCTTAATCGTGGTGATTAGGCTAGTATTCGGATCTTGTATAAATCATGATTGCTTGATGATGCTAGAGTGTGGTTTAGTTGTGACAGAGCTAAGCTTGCGTAGCACTTTTAGATAGTCAAGTAGGGTTAAGATACTCGCGCGATTAAGGATTTTCTCTCGGCAGCGATAAATTGGGAGCCACTCGGAAAGCAGGGTGGTCTTGCTCATCATCGATGTTTACCGATTGTTTAAAGTGCCAAGTAAGCTAGGATTAAGATGATAACAACTACTGCTTCAGTGCCGATCGGCACACCAGTTGCACCGATCGGCATAGCCTTTCTCCGACTGCTAGATGCATATAGGGTAACTCCATGTGATACTCCTTGGTCGACGTGTATGCTCCTACTCCCACAAGCCTTGGCTAACTAAGCATCAGGCGCACTTTGGCCCAGGTAAGCCTTCGCGCCGATCGGCGCACCTATCGAGCCAATTGGCGCAACCTTCAACTTTCACCTCTTTTCATGCTCACGTATGTGCAATATGTACTTTATGCTAGGATTGATTTGTTAGATGAAATAGTAAATTCTAAACATGGTTCTCTTCCGATCCCTGTGGATTCGATTAAACCTTGGAATACTCCAAGGGAAAAAGTGCTACAATGTACACCGTCCTCTTGCGGTATATAAGTGGGTGCGTAGTAACGACCAACACACACCCACTTATATACCGCAAGAGGACAGTGTACATTATAGCACTTTCTTCCTTAGAGTATTCTAAGGTATAATCGAATCCACGAGGATCAGCAAGTGAACCGTGTTCAGAGTTTACTATTTCATCTAATAAATCAATCCTATCATGAAGTACATATTGCACACACAAGAGAGTCAAAAAAGATGAAAGTCAAAGTTGCAAACCTGAGCCAAAGTGCGCCTAATGCCTTAGTAAGCCTAAGTGCGCCAGATGCTTAATTAGCTAAGGCTTGTGGGAGTAGGAGCATACACATCGACCATGGAGTATCACCTGGAGTTTGCCTATATGCATCTAGCGCTTGGAGAAAGGTTGTATCGATCAGCGTAACTGGTGTGCCGATCAGCACTGAAGCAGTAGTCGTTATCATCTTAATCCTAGCTTACTTGGCACTTTAAACAATCGGTAAACATTGAAGATGACCAAGACCACCCTGTCTTCCGAGCGGCTCCCGATTTATCGCTGCTGGGAGGAAACCCTTAATAGCGCGAGCGTCTTAACCCCTACTTGACTATCAAAAAGTGCTGCGCAAGCTTAGCTCTATCACAACTAAATCACACCCTAGCATCATCAAGTAATCATGATTCATACAGGATCCGAATACTAGACTAATCACCACGATTAAGATAGCATATAAATACTTAGATGTACATCTAAGCAATTAAATAAGCACATCTAAGATCAATCAATCCATACAAAGACAAATTACAGCCAAGAATAGAGTCAAGATAAATAACATGAATTGATAATTGTACCAATATTCATCACCGTCAAGGACGCACCAATCGGCACAACAGGTGTGCCAATCGGCATAGCCATGATGCATCATTGATGACTCCTAAGGTACATGGCTCTACTTCTTCTTGGTCCGGTGTAATGCACCATGCAGGGTCCCTACCTGATTAGACTACATCTCTTCAATTTGGTGGCTCTTCAACTCCGGCGGCCTCCTGGTGATGTGCAGCGGCTCCTATAGCCTAATTCTCCCACTTATTGTCCTCCTTCCTTTCTGTTTTGGATGTCATATGGTGTTTATATAGCCTCTGGTCACGTCCTCTCTTGCTTGGCCACCAAGTTTAGCTCTTAGAGATTGAATCCAAGTCGGTTTCGTACCTTCCATAAACAGCACCAACTTACTCTAATCATAAACAATGCTTTTAGAGTCCAAATGAAGCAAACTTGGACTCTATCTCATAGCCCTTGAAAAGATCTACAACTTTAGTATTATTTGGATCCTCAGATTCGGACGTTTAGATATCCAAAATTGCGATGCTAAAATATCTGTCCTAATTCGGATTCCTCTGCACAGCCTACCTTACGGGGCACATATCTCCCAGCTCCGGAGACCAATAAATGCAAATCATATATATTTCAGAAATCCCTCAACGAGATCTTCAACTTTGTTATTCTGAATTTTCCTATTTGACAATGTCTTGGGCTCCGAAATCACGTGACAATACAATGCTATTTTTGGATTCCGCAAATGAACTTTCCTTCCGGATAAACCTTCCAGAAATCCTTAGCCATTGGGCCACGACCTTGAGCTTGCACATTGAACCTCACGGACATCCTGGAGTGTCTTGCATCGTTCATGGGCCAGTGGGAAGCCCTCCTTGCACGGTGAGTCAGGCTTCATGTTGGTACTTCTCATATAAGAGCCATTTTCACATGTGGAAATCGTCTTTTCACATGTTTCTGCAATAAAGCACTAAAACGACACTACATGTGGAAATCGTCAATGTTAGAGGTAAAACACATGATTATGATGAGAATATGATATGATGTTGGTGGTTATTGACATATAAAATAGGTACTTAGGAACCACCAACAGTTCCCCCATGCTCAAACCTTTGCTCGTCCTCGAGCAAATAAATTACCCTCAAGAAGAGATCTGCGTTGCAATCATGTTATCTTCACTTGCATTCATCAAGGCTCATGTATATCCAACCCGCTTTAAGAGTGTAGTACAAAAAATTTTATGTTGCACGAATTCTACTACTCAAAGATACAAGTGGGGAACATATTATGATTAAGAACCAACCACAATGATAAAATAAAGTAGCTTCAACTCTCAAATCAGATTACTCCTCAAACTAGGCCTTAGATGATAAAGTTTTTTCCAAAAATTCAGTCTCATTATCCAAACAAAATGCTCTCTTGCAAAGAATCAAGGCAACACTCATCTTACAAATCTCACAAGCCAAACAACTAGAAGTGATCCTATCTACAAATGTTTGGTGAAAGACTTTATGTGTAGCTTGGTAGGAAAACAACTAGCAACAATGTAACTCAGAGTATTGTCATATCAAGAGATAGTTCTAATTGGTTTTACTTGAGACTTGTCAAAAAGGCTATTGGAAAACAATATGAAGAAGAGGAGAAACACACGCTTTAGAAAGGTGGACATGTGCAAAACACAAAGAATGATCTCAAGATATAAACGAAGTTCTCAAAATCGGATTGCACGAAGAATAATGGCTTATGCACAAATCTTGTATGAATTCCTCTCTTGCAACTTGATTGAACATTCTTGATCTTCCATCAACAATTTTTGGAAGTCCATGAGCTAGTGCTTCGGAGCTAGTGCTTCAGAATGATGAATGACGTCCATCCCCCCATGCTGAAATGTTGTTCGTCCTCGAGCAAAGGGAGTGGAAAAAGAAGAGCACTAGTTGAATCTGTTATTCCTTCTCTTTGACCATCTAAAACACTTATAATTGTTTTCTGGAGATAACAGAGCGCTTCTTGAATTTTTGAGTCCTTGCGCCGATCGGCGCACATCTGATTTCGCCTTGTCTTCTCCTTGTATTGCTCTTTTGCACTTCAGAGAGTCTTCAGAGGTGTTTATTGATGAAAGTCTTCGTCTTCAGCAAGAGGTCTTGGTAGTTTGTGCATAAAACCATAGAAATAGTGCAACGGCTCGACGAGAAACTCATATCATAGGTTGTGGACAAGGAGAGGACAACACCAAAAGAAATATAGGTTTACAGGTGAGAATATTCAGCGAGCATTGCTAAATATGAAAGGGCTAGCAAACAAGTGATAGTTACGCAAACAAAATGGCCAACTTCCAAGTCTTATACCAAAAGAACACAAACTTGAAACAACTCACCAAATTACATGTTGCAATCTACTGGTTAAGTGTAGCATATTTGGCTTTGGTAGGTATGATCAATGCAAGAGAGCAAAATTTGCAAGGATTAGAGACAACATGTAACAGTTTTCCAAATTATTAAGTACACTAGCTATGTTGTAGTTTTCTTCTTAGAGAGCAAAGCATATTGTCATGAAGAACAATTCAACCATATGGGGTCTTTATCAAAACATCTGTCAAAAAATACCACCACTAAAGCAAATAGAGTTCATAGAATTGGTTCTTAATTAAAAATTCGGCGGTGGACAATTATGTGCAATGAATCATGCAAGTTCCAGTAACAATAGCAACTTTCATCATATCTCTAGCAAAGATCCTCATCAAAATTATCCATTTATTCATCGTGAAAGCATTATAAGAAAACGGTGATGATATAGGCAAGCTCCCCTAGATAAATTAATGACATTTGGTCACCCTAAGGTAGCTATTAGGGATATGTCATTGTCCATTCTATATTCTAAGTGACAAATTACAAATAACCTTTCACATGAACAAAAAGAGAAGGGTATCACAAAAGAAAGAGAGAGAAGACCCAAGTTGAAAGCAGATGACATTTGTAGGTTTGAGAAGAAAATAAGATTAGGAGAAGTGAAGAATCAAAGGGATGTTATCATATTTTTATCAATTGAAGTGCAGCGTGTGCCTCCCCCATGCTTAAAATCTTGTTGGATTGCATGAGAGAAGATTGATAGCAGGGGCAGCGAGGGAGCGCCGATCGGCACAAGGTTGCGTTGATCGGCACAGATAGTTCACACAAAATTGCTAAATGAATGTCGTCATAATTCTTGTTGTTGTGAAGCCATGGTTCTTGGTGTAAGATCCAAAGATTTCCGTGCAGCTTGTAATTATGCAAACTTCATCGTGGTTCGCTCATTACCCGTTTTCATTGTGTTGCATAATGCTCAATGTGTGTGTATGACATAATGCTCTAGAGTCTTTAATATTGTTCAACTTCCAATCATTTGCTTGTGGGAGAACTGCTCGAGCTATCTTTGTTGTCATCTTCATCTTCACATGGAAAATCTTGATGACTTCATCTTTTAAGCATTGGAGCATATGTCGCTTTGTCCTATGACTTGTGAATCTTGATATTTGTTGCACCAGCAAGTCTTGATGATGAAGAGTAGATGCAACTTCTCAATTCTTGCACAATGATCCATCAAGTCGACAGTGAAGAAATCCGAAGAAATCTGTTGTCATTTTTCTGAACCGACATCTTGTTTCTGACATTGCGCCGCGACCATAAGGAATTAGAGCTGAAACCTATGCCATTGTGTCGGGCATCAAATTATATTTCCAAGAAATACTCATGCATCCAAATCGGACTCCATATGGGGGAGATATGACCTTTTTTCTAAAGGTATGTCAGGCTGTCTCGCGATGAATCCGAATTGAATTCAAACTTTCCAAATATTCAAACTCTGTGTTTGAAACGACTTGAATCCGTGTCTATCACCAAAAGGAAGTGTTCTAAATGTCTGGAAACCCATAGATCATGTGGATATAGGACTTTAATTCCATATTTGGCTCAAACTTCCAATTATTTGCAACTCTCACGAAATATCCAAACAGCCTGCGCAGCGTCTCATATTTTGACCATAAATCCTTGTAGGAAATTCCAAATGACGTGAGGTTTAAACTGTTGAAAACTAGACTTGATGCTCTTTCAGAATATCAAATTTGTAGGCCTTCCAATCCTCTGTAGAATTTCGCATACCTTCTTTTGGTCAGCAGATAGAACATCCTCTCAATAATCTATTTCTCCCATCATCTATTTCTGTGAACAAGATAGAATTCTTGCAAAGCATCAGTTAAAAAAAATTGACACAAGGAGCGTACCTCCCTTTTCATAAAGTGGTGAGGTGCCGATCGGCATGGGCGTTGCGCCGATCAGCACAAGCAAATCTTGCATGGACTCCGAAGCAGATGATGGGCCACTAACAAAGTTAGCACCTACTGCTACAGAGCGGGATCGTCGGCATTGGTGTCGATGCGGCACCAATCGGCACATGTTTGTGCTGATCGGCGTAAGTAACTATATTGTCATGCTTCAGTTGAGGTTGTGTGCCTAGCTTTGTACCTATTTTTCAATGGACACACAAACAAAGAAAAACAGGATATGTGCAATAAAAAGATAAATGATTAATTTGATAAACTAGATAAATCCCTCTAAACAGGTTCGAGTTGACGATCCCCGGCAACGGCGCCAGAAAAAAAGCTTGTTGGTCATTAATACGCACCCACTTATATATCGCAAGAGGACGACGTACGTTGTAGCACTTTCTCCCTTAGAGTATTCCAAGGTATAATCGAATCCACGAGGATCAACAAGAGAATCGTGTTCAGAGTTTACTTTTTCGTCTAACAAACAATCCTATCATGAAGTACATATTGCACATACAAGAGGGTTGCAAAAGATGAAAGTCGAAGTTGCAAACCTGAGCCAAAGGGCACCTGATGCCTTAGTAAGCCAAAGTGCGCCAGATGCTTAATTAGCCAAGGCTTGTGGGAGTAGGAGCATACACATCGACCAAGGAGTATCACCTGGAGTTAGCCTATATGCATCTAGCGGTCGGAGAAAGGCTGTGCCGATCGGCGCAACTGGTGTGTTGATCGGCACTGAAGTAGTAGTCATTATCATCTTAATCCTAGCTTACTTGGAACTTTAAACAATCGGTAAACATCGAAGATGAGCAAGATAACCCTGTCTTCCGAGCGGCTCCCGGTTTATCGCTGCTGGGAGGAAACCCTTAATAGTGTGAGCGTCTTAACCCTTACTTGACTATCTAAATGTGTTGCATAAGCTTAGCTCTGTCACAACTAAACCACACCCTAGCATCGTCAAATAATCATGATTCATACAAGATTCGAATACTAGCCTAATCACCACGATTAAGATAGCATCTAAATACTTAGATGTACATCTAAGCAATTAAATAAGCGCATGTAAGATCAATCAATCCAGACGAAGACAAATTGCAGCCAAAGGATAGAATCAAGATAGATAACATAAATTGATAACTGTACCAATATTCATCACTGTCAGGGATGCACCGATTGGCACAATTGATGCACCGATCGGTGCAGCCATGATGCATCATTGACGACTCCTAAGGTACATAGCTATACTTCTCCTAGCTCCGGTGTAGTGCACCACGCAAGGTCCCTACCCGATTAGACTACATCTCTTCAATTTGGTGGCTCTTCAACTCATATATGTTTAGGGTTCCTCTGCGCAGCCTGCCTTGTGGGGCTCATATCTCCCAGCTCAGAAATCCAATAAATGCAAATCATATATGTTTCCGAAAGCTCTCGATGAGATCTTCAACTTTGGTATTCTAACTTTTCCTATTTGACCACGTCTTGAGCTCCGAAATCACGTGACAATACAGTGCTGTTTCTGGACTCCGCGAATGAACTTTCCTTCCGGATAAACCTTCCAGAAATCCTTAGGCATTGGGCCACGACCTTAAGCTTGCATATTGAACCTCATGGACGACCCTGGAGTGTCTTGCATCCTTCATGGGCCAGTGGGAAGCCCTCTTTGCATGGCGAGTCGGGCTTTATATCGGTACTTCTCATATAAGAGCCATTTTATCATCTTTTCACCTGTTTCTGTAATAAAACACTAAAACGACACTACATGTGAAAATCATCAATGTCAGAGAGAAGAACTTTGTTAGTGGTTGGGGTTGTTTCAGTGGAATCATTTAGAGCAACCTCCAAATCATTTATTGGCATGTCCTCTGTAAATGTTAAATCTTCTATTGTAACTCAGTTTTTCTTGTTTACAGCTTCTGGAGTAGTACAAGATTCTCTTCTCTGTAAAGTATCACAAAGTAATTCACTGTCATTAGGACATGTGGTTGGGATCTCAAACCGCCATGGCATCTATGAGACTGGCTGCTGTAATATTAGTTCCTAGGCTTTGGAGTGCAGGAAGTTCTTTACCCAGTTGAAGTGGCTTGGAGATAATAACGGGGAAGTGCAAAAAGGGAGCCATTCAGTTGGAATTGAAATCACCTTTGAAGATTTCCCAGTAGGTGAAAAGTTTCTAGCCCAAGCTCGCACACATTCTGCATTAGCTTTAGGGTAAGTCATGACTTCAGATGAATTGTGAAGATCTTGGAAAACAGGGTCTCCCATATAGTTGGAAGCATGCATCATAGCCCCAATGTGCAGTTGCACATTATGCTGAATTTGATGATCACCACTTTCTGTCATGTTTCCTATGTTAAGGTCTGGGAGCTCAACACCTTCCATGTGAATTGGCTGATTTTGTTCATCTTGAGGAGCATTATCTTGTTGCTGTTGTGCTATATTCAGATCAAAGTCCATCATATCTTCCTCTGGGATGTCATCAGGAATGAAAGGTTCTGGAGGGACTGGGACAGCCTCCAGGCCTAGAACAATTTGAAACTCATGATGAACATCTCCCACCATCTCAAACTCAACATTGAGATGTGGAACCTGTTGTGCAATAGAGGCAGATCCCCCTGAGATAACCATGCCACTTGAGGATAAGGATAAACTTAAGTGTTGCTGAGGTTCCTAGCCTTTCTGTGGAATAGGTGGCTCTGGAACAGGCTAGTTTGGTGCATGGCCTTGAGGATTTATAGCTTCATCTTCTAAACTGAGGTCTGGTGGCTATTTGTTCATCATCATTATGTTGGCCATGATCCAACTGATGCTCAATCCCATTGTCGGGCCACACTCCCCAGTTACCAGGTTGAGGGCCATCTTCATTATTTTGTGGCATTGGAGCTAGCTGGAATTCATTGTCCTGCTGCCCAAATCCAAAGAAATCGAAGCCCATATCATCATTCACATCTTCAATAGCACGGACAGGGTCCTCATCTTGTGCTAGATGTCCCAGGTGTTCATTACTAATGATTTCCACCTGCACTGTCCAAGACTCTGAATCAAAGGCATCTCCTTTAGAAATTACAAGCCACCTGGGAACCGACTCCAGGTTGATAACCTTTACCCTGATAATAATGCTTGCTAAGTTGTTAAAGTCCTGCTCCCACACTTCAAGCCTACCAAAGCTAGACAGAGTAGACTCCAGATATTGTTGAGTCCAAAAATCTAGGGGAAATTCCAAAAGCATCAACCAACATTCATGATTGAGATTAATAGCTCAGCAATTAGGGCCCTAATTATGCTTGATCAAGCTAATCCAAACATCTCCATAATCATGCGGGCTACTATTGATCAACATGTCTCTATCATGGAATCTATCAAACTTAACATATGCTTGTCCAAAGGGTCAAGGCTAGATAGTTCCAGCTCTGACTCTCTTATGGACCCTAAAGAACTCATCCAAGACATCCCTAATGTTTTCAAAGGGTACCTGATGCAGAGGCATCAGACTGATTTAGACAATAGCAACATCCTCGTTACTCGCCCTTGGCTGCCATCAAACACCACGCGCCATGACGGCTCTGTCTGGCACATGAACCCTATGAAATCCCGGCGGCATGAAAGGTGCCGGATCAATGTGGTTATAAGCCATGCTGGCTTGCGATAAAGGTGGAATCACGGGCTCTGTTCTCGAGGTGGGAAGCAAGATAGAAGGTGATGATGGCAATATTGGGGTTGCTTGTGCTGGCGGCATAGGGGTTTTGCACCCGAGGCAGAGCTCAATGGAGAGGCCAGAAGATGGGGAGTCACGCGCTTTGGAGGGAGCCCTTGGCTCAATCGGTGATATGGCCCTGCTAGTCATGCTCTATTTTAGACATAAACTTGCTTTACTGGTGCACCAAAATTTTTCCTTCTGGATGAATCCCCCTTAAATGCTATCTACCGGCAGAATTTGGCAATGTGACCCCAACCAGAACAGGATCGACATCGAATCCGGCCGAAGCAATATTTCCTTGTATGATTTCTCTGCAAGCAGCGCGAATAGCCCATGCCTTGACTGCTTTGGCGGCCCATTACCAGCCCATTATCAAAGCATTGAGATCCACTTTTCCCGGCTAGATTTGTGGGCTTTCCTTCTAAATTTGAATTTTGAAATGTCTTTTTGCCCACCAGCGACGAGAATTCTATCCGATCAAAAGACTGATCTTCAAGGAAATTCGATCCTTTCAAAAACTGACTTCTTACCCATATTGTTCTGTTTGCTGAGATCTTCATGAATTCATTCAAAAACTCTGGAACTTTCAATTATAGGTTGACAGACAGAAATTGGCACTGAATTTGCCCCAATGAGAACTGATTTGCCCTTTCCTTTAACAGCATCTGCAAAAGAGATTGATTTCTTGTTCGTCTTGTGTGTCACTGTTGTCCATTCCTTTTCTACCTCCGCCTCCCAACGAGAGGCCTCTCGCTCTAAAGAAGGACCTCCATTGCCCCAGAGATGAAAGCATCACATTCATAGGATTGAAGTTGATAGACATAGAAGCCAACTTGCTTTGAGGATACTAAGAACTTAAAAACTCGATCACAAATACGCAGAACATTGAAATCCCGAGCAGTGCTCCAATCGAGGCTTGAAGAAGAAAACAACCAATAATTCATCTAGACGAAACTTGCATATTCCAATTGAGACCACGAAAAAGAATTCCTGAGATCCAGCACGTGGCGAGAAGGCCACTTGGACACCAAATTGCCAGATAATTTCCTCCTGATGTTGAAGTCCAGCAGAGAAGTTGAGATCACAAAGTGCATACCTTATAGCAACCGCCGCACTTGATTCCACCCCTTCCTTGATTGAAGAGAGAGCACCCCCAATCCCTACCTGTGTCCATGGGGATGGCTAGGTCATGAGGAGGCCAGGGCACCGATCAGGGGCAGAGTTGGCCGGCTAGATCTCTAGATCGCCGGAGATCGCCATTTTCACCACTCCGTGATTTCTGGGAACCTATTACTACTCATGGTATAGAGCATGACTTGATAGGGTTTTAGATGGAGAGTTCTCTATTAAATTCCATATTAGAAATAGATGTGCTGGTTTTGATTGGGTTCTTATGGCGGTATATGGTGCAGCTCAACAAGGAGATTTTTATCAGAGTTTGTTCAAGCTGCCTCATTAGAGTCTAAGTCGATCATGGTGGGAGGGGATTTCAATATCATTTGTAACCCTTTTGAAAAGAATAGTGATAGATTTGATAGTATATGACCCACTCTTTTAATGCATGCATTGAAACTATTAATCTTAGAAAGTTGGAGTTGTCAGGGCCGCAAGTTTACTTGGGCTATTCAACACCTATTCCGATGTATGAAAACTAGATAGAATTTTAGTAAGTACTGATTGGGAGTTAAAATTTCCACTCTACCATAGAGGCAATCTCTAGAGATATTTCTGACCATACACCTCTTTTGCTACATACCCATCAATCATCCCACGGAGGTAATATCCCTTTGTTCAAATTTGAAATAAGCTAGTTAACCATAGAAGGTTTTTATGATAGGGTGACAAAAGTTGGAATGAATCCAATAGAGATAGGACACCCATGGAGAGATGGCAAAATAAATTTAGATCGATGCGTAGATACCTTGAGGTTGGGATAAGAATCAAGTTGGGAACAATCATGCTAAAAAGAAATTCCTCTTAGCCGAATTAGACTTCTTCGATAGAAAAGCTGAAGTTATGGTTCTCTCTATTCAAGAGCTAGATTTTAAAATTTGCCTCTCTATAGAATTAACCAAATTGCTTATAGAAGAGAAAACCTATTGGTTTCAAAGATCTAAAGAAAAGAAGTTACTACAAGGTGATGATAACACTAAATATTTCCAGCTTTCGGCTAATGGTAGATATCTAAAAACTAGAATTGTTCACCTTGAACAAGACGAAGGAGTAATAGTAGGGTAGGAAAACTTGAAGAGGTATATTTCTATTTACTATATAGATCTTTTTGGTCCCCTGGATAGGAATAATTTCTCTCTTAATGAGGAGGCTACGAGAGACATAACTAAAGTCTCCTAGCGCCAAATTGAAATTTTAACCCAGTCTTTCAAGGAAGATGAGGTTACAGAAGTGGTTTTCCAGATGGAACACAATAAAGCACCCGGCCCCGATGGTTCCCCCGCTGAATTATACCAGTGTTTTTAGAAAATGATCAAAGGGGATCCGCTACAACTTTTTTCTAATGATTTCCATGCTGGTAATTTGCCAATTCATAGTCTCAATTTCGAAGTCATTACTCTACTTCCAAAGAAACTAAAGCAACTTAAATTCAGCAGTATTGACTAATTTGTTTACTAAATGTTAGTTTCAAGATATTTACAAAAGTTTTAACAAATAGGATTTCTCTTCTAGCCCATAAAGTGATAAGACCTTCTCCAATGACTTTTATTTCTGTCCGATATAACATGGAAGGGGTAGTATTTTGCATGAGACAATCCATGAAATGCATAAAAAGAAAAAGAGTAGGGTCATTCTAAAACTTGATTTTGAGAAAACATACGATAAGGTGAAATGACCTTTTCTTCAACAAGTGTTGAGAATGAAGGGTTTCTCACTCAAATGGTACTCTTGGATTGATCAAGATATGAATAAAGGAAGTGTCAGTGTTAAAGTTAATGATGATGTTGGACACTTCTTTCAAACCAAAAAAAGGGTTAGACAAATGTTGAGAATGAAGGGTTTCTTTTTAGCATTGTAGTAGACATGTTAGCCACAGTGACAGATTTGGAGGGGGGCATGTGAAGTGGCGGCCCTGGGCCTGCAAATCCTAGGGGACCCTCTGCAGGACATATATATACATATAAAGGTTAATAGGTATATTAGCCTGACAGACCGCAGCCCACGGTTTTGTAGCACGTTCATCACAAAAAAAAAATGCGTTGACAATTCTTTGGAGTAAGTAACGTGACTACATGAGTTCAGGTGCAAGTCGAAGTCCAAGTACAAATAGGCCTTGAATACAACAAAATCAAATGAAGCCCATATGGTCACACGAGTTGTAGTCGTCGATTGCTTTATCCTGGAGGACTTAGAGCATCTCCAAAAGTTCCTCTAAAAATAGGTCCTAAAAATCACTTTTCTGAACCAGCCTAAAAACTATTGGGGCCAAAAAATCTTCCCTCCTCTAACAATTCCCCTAAAAGAGATTTAATCCAAATTTAAATTGGACCACGTCTGCTAGGCCTGTTATGAAGTTACCTGTCCAGAAACGTGATCGTCCTAGGCTCAAATGGAGTACCCGCTGGCCACTGCAGCCTCCGATGCAGATCATCGTAGCCTCCCTCAATGCACGATTCTGAATCAGGGTGAAGGAGGTGCAGGCGGGCACTGGTGGTCCGGAGCAGGCACAGGTGAGCATCACGTGATTGTTCCCGTTAGCATCGGCGGGCACTGACGGTATGTTGCAGCCTTCATTGGAAGGCTTTCGATGCTAGGAGTTAAACAATCGATTGTTATCGGTAGGTATACACATGCCTATGCATAATGATCATCAATCATTGTTTAGTTTGTGCAACATGATCATTATTTTTTTAATCAGATTACTAGACCTTTGTTATATTCAATCATTGTTCATCATGAACCAACGTCCTCAATCATTGTTGCAACTAGCAGTAGAATCATCGTTTGATGATGATGATGATTTTTTAATTGGCTCAGCACAAATCATGCATACTCATTATCAATCTATTGGTAATCGCAAATATGGTGACTCAGTCCCCGGACATAAAGTTGTTTGTGGTAAAAGAGAACTAGGTCATTGGAAGCTATTTGAGGATTACTTCTCAGATGATCCAACTTATGACACCGAGTTTTTTAGACGAAGGTTTCTAATTAGTCTAAATTGTTTATTTATTTGTCTTGTACTTACACAGTATATCACTAAAAATATTGTACCCATATGTGCAGGTTCAGAATGAGCTGTCCGCTATTCTTGCGTATAATGGATGCTATGAAAAATTATGATGAGTATTTCGTTCAGAAAAGAAATGCAACAAATATTCTTGGATTAAGTTGCTTACAAAAGGTAACTACAGCTTTTTGTATTCTAACTTATGAAGTAGCAGCAGATTATACAGATGAGTACATTTGTATTGGAGAAAGCACAGAGTATGAGAAGACTTGTCATAGTGATAGTTGAGATTTATGAAGATAAGTACTTGAGGTCTCCTAATCAGAATGATATTGCTTGCTTACTGGCCATTGTAGATGAAAGAGGTTTTCTAGGAATGTTAGGTTCCATAGATTGTATGCATTAGAAGTGGAAGAATTGTCCTACAACATGGCATGGTATGTACTCTGGTCACTTTCATGTTCCAACAATAATCTTGGAACCCCAGATGTGAGTCATCAAGGGCAGCTGACTTTATTGGTTCAATGTGTTGAGATATATAATAGCATTATAAAAATTCATGAAAACTTTTTGGGTTTCTTGAAGGTAGATGACACATCTGGTTTGGGGGTTTTCAAAGTATTGGTTGATCCCATGAAGTCTTTTGGTCTTAACATTGATAATATTTGGGGTCAAGGTTATGACAATGATTCTAATATGAAAGGAAAACATCAGGGAGTGCAAAAGCGGTTGCTTGACACTAATTCAAGAGCTTTATATATGCCATGTGCTTGTATATATATAAAATTTTCTGGCTCCACCAAAAGATGGAAGCTTTTTCTTGAGCATATTCTAGGTTTAACAGTAAAAGCATTGTCCAATACCCATTGGGAGAATCGGATCAAAAGTGTTCAAGCAATCAGATATCAGGCTCCTCAGATCAGGTCAGCTTTGTCTGAATTACATCAAGCTAGTGACACCGAACTAAGTGATAAGACCGATACAAAGAATTTATTGGTAAAAGCACTCAACTACATTGAATTCATACTCAGTATGGTTATTTGGCATGATATTTTATTTGCTGGAAATACTGTGAGCAAGAAGTTACAGTCGCCATCTATGTGCATTGACATTACCTAAAAGATAAAAAAAACATGAGGAACTATTTTAATAACTATAGGAATGAAGGCTTTGCTGCTACCATGGCCACTGCCAAGCCTATTGCAACTGAAATGGGTGTGGACCCATCATTTCTAGCAAAGCACAAAGCTCAAAAAAAGAAACAATTTGTGAAATTGATTCTCAGGAAGAAATTCTAGAAGCTAAGAAGGCTTTTGAAGTTAATTACTTCTTGGTCATGGTTGATATGCAAACACATCATTGAAAAGCAGATTTGAAGAACTCTAGGTATTCAAAAATATATTTGGTTTCTTACTTAGCTCAACAACCTTGAAGTCATTGAGTAATACCGAACTACAAGGTTGTTGCACTAAATTTGCCAAAAAAAAAAACATTCTCTTCGCATGGTTCATGTGATGTTGGGTTGAATGAGCTAATCTCTGAATTGAGGGTTTTGAAGTTATGTTTGCCAGAAACACCAATGTCTTCTATGGAGATTTTTCAATATGTCACAAAGAATGATTCTTATCCTAATGTTTCTATTGCTTATCGGATATTATTTATCGTGCTTGTGACAGTGGCACCAGCTGAAAGAAGCTTATCAAAGTTGAAATTATTGAAGAACTATTTGAGGTCTACAATGTCTCAAGAACGACAGAATGATTTGGCCACTTTATGTATTGAGAAGAAATTACTAGACCAGGTTGATATCAATACTATCATCGATGATTTTGCATCAAGAAATGTTAAGAGGAACTTTTAAGGTAATGTAATTTGATATGATATTTTTCAATGCATAATTAGTTTTACCAATAACAATTATACATATGTATGGTGAGTAAAAATATTTATATATAAGGGCCCTGACTTTTAGGTTCACCTCAGGCCCCTAAAAACTCAACTCTGGCCATGGTTAGCCATTCTCATTGATAGAGCTAAAAGGGACAACCAAATCTCAGGGGTAGTGCCCCATTTGGTAGACGATGGTTTGTCCATCTACAACATGCATATGATACTATTATTTTCATCGATGATGATATTAAGAAAGCAAAAAATATGAAACTTTTGCTTTGTGCTTTCAAACAACTTTTAGGCCTCGAAATTAATTTCCACAAGAGTGAGATGTTCTGCTACAGGAATTCAAAGTATAAGGAGAATGTATACTCACAAATCTTTGGTTGTGAATCAGGTTCATACCCTTTTAGATACTTGGGAATTTTAATGCATGCATCATTATAAACTTAGAAACTCAGATTGGAATGTAATTGAGGAGCGATACAAGAAAAAGGCTTACTTGTTGGAAAAGAAAAATGCTCTCAGTTGGTGGGCCATATGGTGTTGATCAACTCTGTTCTTAGTAATCTAGCAGTTTTTATGCTCTCATTCTTTGAGATACCCCGAGAGGTGTTGAAGAAAGTAGACTATTTTTGATCTAGATTTTTCTAGTAAAGTGAGGAGCATAAGAAGAAATATAGATTTACAAAGTGGAGCATATGATGTACAACAAAAGATCAGGGAGGGTTAGGAATCCTAAACTTAGACTTACATAATAAATGCTTGCTTAGCAAGTGGCTTTTCAAATTGATTAATGAAAATGGGGTATGGCACGACCTTCTCAAAAGGAAATACATAAAATCCACAATGATTACCCAAGTGAACATGTTCCTGAAGACTCTCATTTTTGGTCTGGCCTAGTGAAGGTGAAAGAAGACTTTATGAGAATGGGACATTTCATTCTAGGTGATGGTACTCAAGTTAGATCCTAGGGAGATACATGGTTGGACAATTTTGCTTTCAAGCATATATACCCTGATCTTTATAATACTGTTAGGAAAAAGAGTGATACTGTTAATATGGTACTGGGTTCTATGCCTCTAAATGTCTCTTTTAGAAGGTATTTAGTTGGTGATAATTTACTTGCATGGCAACATATTGTGAATAGGGTTCAGGAACTGATGTAAGAGACTCTTTTAGATGGTCCCTTCACCAAAACAGTCTTTTCATAGTACATTCTATGTATAGAACTTTGGCTGATGTTGGGATAGTACCGCACAAACATATCATCTAGAAACTCAAGTTGTACCTCAAAATTAAGATTTTTATTTGGTATCTTATTATTGCGGTCACTCTAACTAAAGATAATTTAGCTAAAAGGCAATGGAAAGGGACTATTAAATGTTATTACTATAATAGTGATGCGACAATACAACACCTCATTTTTTATTGTCCAAATACAAAATTATTATGGAATGTGGTTCAAGGTTCATTCAACACGCCCCCACCTTTAAATGTACATCATATGTTTAATGGGTGGCTACAAGGTGCACAAAGAAAACTTCAAGACCAATCCTTAGTCGGGTCTGGAGCTTTTTGTTGGGCAATTTGGATTAGTAGAAATGGTATCATTTTTAACAATGCACGAGTTTTCTCTCCAATGCAAGTAATTTTTAGAGTAACACATTGGATTCACTGCAAAAGGAGGAGGACAAACAAAATATATTCAATGGTTGTTGTGTACTTGAAACAACTATTATGGATGTGTTTGCTTCAAATGGTTGGTGTCTCAGCAATAGAATTTGCATGTAATATGTCCTTACTTTTAGTGATATATTTTGTTCTAGGTTGGTTGCTGATGGTTATAATAATGTACAGCTACATGTATCAATTGATATAGAGGTTGGAATATTAATATATATTCCCTTTTCCAAAAAAAGCAACCTCAAATATCGAAATGGCTTCGATACAAAATCCAAATCAAACATTGTACGACATATGGAGTTTCATGATTTCCATGAAGCAATGCCATTTCATGCAACAGCTTGGTGTTCATAGACTTTAGAATGATAAGGATTTCCAACATTACCTTTGTAGCAAAATCATTTTATATCAGTTAACTATTACAAGTTTATGAACCCGTGTGCTTGTAGGAGGTTAGAAAATTGAACAACATATGATTTGCAGATTAGTTTATTTACTCTGTTGTAGGAAATGAAATGGGTCAAAACAGATTTGCCAAACAGATCCTTGATTATAACATTAGAATGTCACTTGCAGTAGTTATAAGTTATATTGTGCAGAAGACATGTTATGCTCACTTGGACTCTTTTCACTTCTGAGGTTTCTAATGACCAATTATAGCCAATTGTTGATTTGAATCTTACAAAAAAGGGACACAGTTTGAAGAAAAACATTAGCATGACATCACCTGTAAGCGCTATCAGGTACTTGTGGCTTCTTCAAGGATTGCATTGTTCAAGCAATAGAGCTCTTGCAACATCCCTGAAAGAATTATGAGAAGCGTACCCAGATTGAGTCGCCTGCATGTTAATATACAGGCCAGCAAGGTGCGTGGCATATTTACAGATTACAACTTGTTAAACAAGTTAAGGTCTATCTCTAAGCTCTATCTCTAGATTATAAACAAACTGTCGTACACATCTTTATCTCTAAGAAGCCTTATCTTCCAACACACCTCCTCAATCAAAACTTCTCCAAGTTTAGATTGCGACAAAAGGCTTCTAATTTTCGTTCTGACAGTGCCTTTGTAAATCCATCAGCCAACTGATCCTCTGATGGAATAAACCGAATCTCAAGCAACTTTGCTGCTACCCTTTCACGCACAAAATGATAATCCACTTCAACATGTTTCATTCGGGCATGAAAAACAGGATTAACAGACAAATAAGTTGCTCCTAAATTGTCACACCAAAGGCACGCAATTCTTGTTTGAGGAATACCAAGTTCACACAACAGTGTTTGAACCCATATCACTTCAGCTGTAGCATAGGCTAAAGACTTGTACTCTGCCTCAGTACTTGAATGTGACACTGTTGCTTGTTTCCTGGCACTCCAAGATACTAGATTACTTCCAAGAAATACAGCAAGACCACCAGTTGATCGTCTATCATCAGGGCAACCAGCCCAATCCGCATCAGAGAAAGCACTGACAAGTAATGAACTAGACTTTCTAATCTTCATTCCAAGTCCTTGAATGTAGTTCAAATACCTCAAGATCCTTTTAACTGCAGTCCAATGAACATTTGTGGGAGCATGCAAAAATTGACACACCTTGTTTACTGAAAAAGCAATGTCAGGTCGTGTTAGAGTTAAGTATTGTAATGCTCCTACAATACTTCGATATCTTGTGGACTCTTCTGAACTTAACAATTCACCATCATGAACTGAAAGTTTTTCTGAAGCTGACAGTGGAGTTCTAACTTGCTTACACTTCAGCATACCAACTTTGTTTAGAATATCCTGAGTATATTTTTCCTGTGTTAGAAGAATACCATCATCAACCTTCTTTACCTCAATTCCCAAGAAATAGTGAAGCTCTCCAAGATCCTTTAAGGCAAAATCACCTCGCAGATCATGTAGCAAGGCGTCAACTGCACTAGATGAGGATCTAGCTACTATAATGTCATCTACATATACCAACAGAAAGACAATAACTCCTCCTCTTGAATAGAAGAATAGTGAAGTGTCTGCCTTAGATGCTGAAAAACCAAGTTGTACAAGTTTTGAACTTAACCAAGAGTACCAGGCTCTGGGAGCTTGTTTTAAACCATACAACGCCTTTTCTAGCTTACACACATAATTTGGAAAGTGTGAGTCTTCAAATCCAGGCGGTTGTCTCATATATACTTCCTCCTCCAGAACACCGTGAAGAAACGCGTTCTGCATATCCAATTGTTTTAAGCACCAGCCTTTGGACACTGCCAAAGATAACACAACTCGGATTGTTGCTACCTTTACAACTGGACTAAAGGTGTCTTCATAATCAATACCATAGCGCTGCTTGAATCCTTTGGCGACTAAACGGGCTTTATAGCGATCTATACTACCATCAGCCTTCTTTTTGATTTTATAAACCCACTTACAATCAATCAGATTGCTAGCACAAGAGGAAGGGACCAAATGCCAAGTATGATTTCTGAGTAGAGCAGAATACTCACTTTCCATAGCTAACCTCCAATTCTTGTCATTGAGAGCATCTTGAAGATCATCAGGTTCTCCCGTAGTAGTCAGCAGCCCATAGCGAACTGTTCCATCAGTGTATTTCTTGAGCTTGACAATATTACTCTGAGATCGAGTATGAACTCGTTGCAACACAACTGGGGGCGGTGGAGCAGCCACACCAAGGTCTCGACCCGGCACAGAGGATCCAACAGGAGATGCAGGCGACTGTGTCAGAGAGGGTGCGACATGAACAGAGCCCGGAGTTGATGCGCGTGCAGACTCCGTGTCATCAGAGGTTGGCTGATCCAATGTGGATTCTGTGGGCGCCACTGAACTGGGGGCCACCGAACCTTCTCCATCGCCCAAGGTTGGATCTTCTGTGACGTGTGGATCATGGGAGTTTTCTCCTTCTCCTCCTGCAGATACCTCATCTTCTTCATGTAGATCACCATCAGTGGAATCCTGCACATTTAATGACTCAGCAAGACCATTAGTAGGGTTAGCATGTTGATCTATACCAGATAAATCACCCCCTTGATTAAGCAACGTAGGATGAAGGAGATGAATTTCAGCTTTGAGTTGAGCTCCGGCATTTGCATGCAGCTGAGAGAAAGGGAAGGAATCCTCGTCAAAAACAACATCTCGTGACACATAGACATGACCAGAGGCTACATCGAGGCACTTGTAGCCTTTGTGGAGACTGCTATAACCGAGGAAAACACATTTTTTCGATCTAAACTGAAGTTTGCGAGAGTTGTATGGACATAGGTTGGGCCAGCATGCACACCCGAAGGTTCGAAGGAAAGAGTAATCAGGTTTGGTGCCAAACAATTTTTCCAAGGGTGTCACATGACCAATGACCTTGGAGGGAGTGCGGTTGATTAAGTAGGCAGCGGTTGAGAAGGCTTCATCCCAAAAATTTTAGAGGCATAGATGCATGAGCTAAGAGAGATAACCCAAATTCAACAATGTGTCTATGTTTCCTCTCTGCAGACCCATTTTGTTGGTGAGCATGGGGACACGATACATGATGAGAGATGCCTACTCGCTCAAAGAAAGGATGTAACTTTTGATACTCGCCTCCCCAATCAGTTTGAACCGCAACTATCTTCCTATTAAAAATTTTCTCAACAAGTTGTTGGAATTCATGGAACCTTTGGAACACTTCAGATTTTCGTTTAAGAAGATAGATCCACATAAATTTGCTATGATCATCAATGAAACTGACATAATAACTTTTTCTTCCAACAGAGCTAGGTGCAGGACCCCATACATCAGAAAATACTAATTCTAATGGAGACTTAGACAAACTAGTAGATTGCCGGTAAGGGAGTTGATGACTCTTCCCTTGTTGACATGCATCACACACGGAATTGTCATCAAGGACCCTTTGGAATACAGCAAATTATTCTCACTAAGGACTCTAGACACGATAGCAAAAGACGGGTGACCAAGACGACTGTGCCACCGTCGTGCAGAAATCTTGACACCAAGGGCCTGCTTTATTGGTGGTAGCTCTAAAGGACTGGGAAGAGGATAGAGGCCTCGCCTACACTTCCTTTGAAGAAGTGTTCTCCCCGTTGCCTGATCCTTAGCAAGAAAGAAGTGAGGATGATATTCAAGGAAAACATCATTATCACGAGTGAACTTATGAACAGAAATAAGATTTTTATCAGCTTCAGGAACATGAAGGATATTGTTTAGATGTAGATCTTTGTGCGGGGTATGAAATACGGTATGACCAACATGACTTATACCCATACCTGATCCGGAGGCCATGTGCACTTGTTCCTGTCCCGTGTACTTATCACGGGTAGTCAGCCTGTCAAGCTCGCCCGTGATATGGTCTGTGGCACCGGTATCAGTGTACCAATTGGTGTCCACCCCATAAGAAGTAGTTGCAGCAGCCGCAGTCTTCTCTTCACCAGTGAAGTTACGATCAAAACGCTTGTAACAGTGTACAACCGTATGTCCATCCCTGCCACAAAGCTGGCAAGTGTACTTTCTGCCGCCGCCACGACCGAAGTGCCCTCCACCATCACCTCAGGCGCCAGCATCACCACGACCGCCACCATCATGTCCTCGTCCGCCACGACCACCGCGGCCACCGCACCCTCCACGGTACGCGGCATTGGCAGTCATATACTGCTGTTGATTCTGAGTGTCGATCCTTGCTTCAGTACTGAGGAGTTGAGCAAACAGATCACTCATGGAGATTGAATCGGTCCTGGCACAGACCGATTCAATGAAGGGATGGAACTCAGCGTCAAGTCCAGCAAGGATGTAGGAGAAGATTTCTTCATCATCTAGCCACTTCCCAGCAGCAGCTAGCTCATCAGCGAAGCCTTTCATCTTGGAGTAATATGCAGTACACGTCATCTCTCCCTTCCGAGTGGTGGAGAGCCTGTTGCGGAGATAGATGATCCTTGAACAAGACACCGACGAGAACATCCCTTGGATGGCCTGCCAGGTCTCGGCTGCAGTAGGGTAGGTAGCAACCTGCCCTAGGACCTCACGGGACAGAGAGTTAACCACGTAACTCAGCACCTGTTGATCTTACGCAACCCAGAGTGCATGCTCTGGATTGGGTTCCTTCACGACGGACTTGTCCACCTTCTTGACGGTGATGAATTCTGTCGGAGCTTTGGCAGATCCATCAAGGTAGCCATAAAGCTATGCACCGCGAATAGCGGGCAGCACTTGAGCCTTCCAAACGATGAAGTTCTCCCTTGTCAGCTTCTCGGAGACAGGATGGGAGAGGGCAGGGGAAAGGCTAGAGGAAGACGACATGGTTGGATGTTTTTGGAGAAGGTAGCTCTGATTACCATGAAAGAATTATGAGAAGCGTACCCAGATTGAGTCGCCTGCATGTTAATATATAGGCCAGCAAGGTGTGTGGCATATTTACAGATTACAACTTGTTAAACAAGTTAAGGTCTATCTCTAAGCTTTATCTCTAGATTATAAACAAACTGTCGTACACATCTTTATCTCTAAGAAGCCTTATCTTCCAACAATCCCCTCCTTCAAGGATTGCATTGTTTAGGCAATAGAGCTCTCTTGCAGCATCCACTAACACTGTTGTACACAAGTCAAACAAATATAATTGTTCATCTTGGGGGAGGTACTTCTTTTTTGTGAATCTCTGTAGGGCAGTGTTTGTTTCTTGCATGGTTGCAAGAAATTCTCGACATATTTCACCTTCACCATTGTGGCAGCTAGCTCCTCTACCAGCTTCACAGTGCTATCCGAGATCTAAAAATGGCACCCTTGAAGGTTTGATCTTTTGGATATTCATTCCCTCATGAATGTGCCCAAGGTGTACATTACTACATTTTCATTCAGCAGAATAGTGTCAGCAGAATATTCCTTTTTGGGCCCAAATAGTGTCAAGCTGCTTGCTATTAATGTTGGGTTGTGTGATCCATTAATCTTTGGTCGTCACTTGCTGGATCCACTGCCCACTAGTTAGCACACTTTGGGTTGGCACTATTGTGTTACTCTCCGGTTCACTTATATTGGCAACCATAGTTGTTGTGGAAACTTCTTTAGGGAACCAACCTTTGGTGGTATTTCTCCATGGTTTCCTTTTCCTGCAAAGTGGATACAAAGCAATTTAAACTTTTAGAAATACATAGTGATACTTGATCCTGATGCGCTTGCCCTTGTTGTGGAAAATGGGATTCTTGATCAGCTCAATCTGAAGCTCAACTATCCCAGTTGGATGTCCAGTGAAGTTGCTAAACAATCAGGATAGTCAAACAGCTTGAGTTGCCGCCGATGTGGTGGTGATGTAGTGGCGGCGTACTCTGCCTCGTATGAAGGTAGAGCCACCATGCGCTGCTTCATGGAGTGCCAGCTGACTGACTCGCTCCCAAGAAAGAAGATGCCACCAGACGCACTCCTGCTCATGTCGATGTTGCCGGTGAGGTCAGGGTCACTGTAACTATACAACTTCGGTCGTGTTGCACCACTGCACGCATAGAAGCACGCATAGAAGCACGCATAGTGTAAGGTTTCGGTGATGTAGCAGAGGATGCGTTTGATGGCGACCATATGCCCCTCCGTAGGATGCTGTAGGAACCTGCTCATGTACCTAAGCACGAACGAGATGTCCGACCGTGTGTGAACCAAGTAGCATAGGCAGCTGACAATCCATTGATAATGTGTCACATCGACCTCCATTGCCTCGCTCTTACGACTCAATTTGAGCCCCTCCTCCATTGGAGTGTGCGCGAGATTGCAATTAGCCATCGTTGGCACGTCCAGGACCTTCCGCGCATAGCTTCCTTCACTTGTCATGATGCCAACAGCGCTCTGCTGCACCTTGATGTTGAGATAGAAAGAGAGGAGACCAAGTTCACTCATCTTGAACTGCCCATTCATCTCTTCCTTGAAACGCCAGACCTCTTTCTGGGAGGCAGTCGTGATCACCAAGTCATAAATATAGACGCAAACAAGCGTCCATGCACCTCCCCTTGACAATTGTAAATGTTGGCTTCATGCACGCCCTACTTGAAGCCGAGAGACTTAAGTGTGCTATCAACCTATGTGTTCCACACACGTGGAGCCTGACAAAGACCGTAGAGAGCCTTGCCAAGCCTGAGCACCTAGTACCCCTCCCCGACGATGGCGAATTCAGGCGGGTGCAACACGTACACCTCCTTATGAAGCACTCCATTCAGGAATGCGGACTTTATGTCCATATGGTGTATAACCTAGCCTTTGTGCCCATCTAGAGCGAGCAACAGCCGCACAGATTCTAGTCATGCAACAGGGCCATAGGCGTCCTCATAGTCGATCTCTAGTTGTAGGACGTATGCTTTTGCAACAATGTGGGCCTTGTGCTTGATGATGGCACATACCTCATTGCTCTTCAATTTGTACACCAAAACTTTATCCTGATCAGACAATGCTCGCGTGGCAAAACGTGTGCAAGGAGACAGAAGGCTTCATTCTGGTCCATGCCTCATACGACGTTAGCCCATCAAGAGCCTTCGTTTGAGCATGGTTGAGGAGGAAGACGACCGTTATCACAGCCTTGCCCCAGTAGCGCACAATTGTGGGATCCAGTGAACATGCGGATTCAACAGTTGAGGGCCAACAGTGGATGCCGCAAACCGAGGGAAGAAGGAATGGTTGAGGAGGACTGAGCGGATGGCCATGGTGGCCGCAATTGCGACAATTGCCACGTATGACATGCGGCGTGTCCTTGGTGTTGTCCTTCGCTCCCGGTTCCTTCCTCCCCCGGTTTTTGGGCTTGCTTGACTTCGAGTTACCCTCACTAGCCTGCCTCACCTTTGACTGTGCGAGCCACTGTGGCTCCATAAGCAGCAGCCAGCTGGATGTGTTGACATCCGGCGTGTCAGGGCCACGATCCTCACCCACCTTGACCCGGCTGGTGATGTCTTTGGGCTTCACCATGAAGACATCAAGCAGGGTCTCGATCAAGACGGCCACCTGCCTAAATCGAGCCGTCACCACATGGAGGTACTTCTCTACTACAGTACCTTGTGTGACGGCTCCGAGTCTCCGAGTAGGCGAGTACGGCAAGCTGGGTGACGGCGCCATCGAGTCTCATGGTCAAGTCAACAACCGCTTCACCACCCGGGAAGCTCAACTTCTCGTGCTAAATCCTGAATCAATAGATGGAGAAGAATCTAACACGTTTCAATCTTTCCCCGATGGATAACACGCAATTGTTTCTTTTATTTTTTACGCACGAATCTGCAACAAAAAATGATGTGTTCTACTATATATAAGTTTGCAAAACACATTATTCTGTTGGATTCTTTTTTTTTTCTTCCAAAAACCACATCGACTCCTGTCATCAATTTTCTTTTCCTTTTGTATTTTTTCTCTGTATAGAAAAAATATACCATTATAGGAAATCCACTTGACAAAGGTAGTAAAACACTCAGGCAAAGTATTTGCCAAGTGCAACACTTGGCAAAGTATTTGCCAAGACACTCGCCAAACAAAGTGCTAGCGACGTGGTCTTTGCCGAGTGTTTTTTTTATCGGACACTCGACAAAGCTTTGCCAAGTGTCCTGCCGTGCACTCGGCAAAATAAAGTTGGCAGAACGGTAACGGTAGGGAAAAACTCTTTACCGAGTGTCCTGCGCTAGCACTCGGCAAAGGGAAATTTTTTTGCCAAGTGTCCAGCCTAGCACTCGAGAAAGCAAAAATCTTTGCTGAGTACCTTGTCACAATAATTGACAAATGCCTGCCTTTTGCCGAGTGTCCTGCCGAGACACTCGACAAAGATTGTCCTATTTGAGTGTCCTGCTATGGCACTCAGCAAAGTGCATTTCTAGAATTTTTTTTGTTTCTGCCATTTTATCCAACACACATCAATCACAGGCAGTTCATAGTCATATAAATACACATTCCAAGCATTTCAACAACTCATAATCCATAATCAACACCACATATTATTCAACAACAAATAAATCCATAAATAAACATCACAAGTAGTTCCATAGTACTCATATATACAAATAAACATCACATGTAGTACGTTCAACAACACTTAAATCCACAAATAAACAAGTTTGTTCATCAACACAAGTGATAAGCAAGTTCACTAAGGAGGAGGTGCCGGAAACAAAACGCGAGGGAGCGACGGATCTTGGTCTTGTCGAGGCACTTCATTCGACGCCGCTGATGGAGAAGAATTCTGCACAAAGTAGAGGATATTACATTCCTCTAGGTTTCTAAGTTTGTCTAGGCTTTTAAGTTTGTAAGTTTATCTAAGTACTCTAAGTTATGATTCTCTAGGTTTCTAAGTTTTTTTAAATTTTCTAGCTTTCTAAAGTAGAGCATATTACATTTCTCTAGATTTCTAAGTTTCTATAAATTCTCTAAGTTTCTAACTTTTCTAAGTTAACCAAACTAGTTGAAATGAAAGTATAGGATTGTCAAGAGACTCACACGTGAATAACCCGTCAGTGGCGAGACCTAGGGCATTGGTGGCGGAACCTAGGGCGTCGGTTGCGGGATCGGTGACAGAGTCTATTCTAGATGCATGGAAAAACTTTGGAGGTAGCTATAGAACTGCAAAATCTCCTCTTGACTATGCCTCTATTGATGGTCCGTTATCTGCTCCATCTGCCTCTCTTGCTCAATCTACTCTTGTTGCATCCGCTGCACCATCACCTCCAGCTCCTCTCATCTCTTCCTCTCTGCTTGCAACTCGATCTACAATATTGCATGCAATGTTAACAAATAGTGTCTTTATCCCAATATTAAGAATGAACGGACAATGAATAAAACAGAAATAAGCTGGATGGAGGAACTCGATCGTGGGAGTATGCCTGGGTCAGCGCTAGTGCTCCATGCTCGAATCAGAGAGAGAGAGAGAGAGAGAGAGAGAGAGAGAGAGAGAGAGAGAGAGTGGGTGTACTGGCTATGTCGAGTGTGCTATCACCGAGATAGTACCGGTCATGCTTCTTGCCTCCTCCCGCTCTCATGATAACCTCTCCATCAAGGTCGTGTGCGCTCGGATCATAGTCTAACCCATGGACCTTCTTTTCTGTATCTGAGTAAGCAGTGAGGCGGGTGTGGGTGGACGGATTGTTGTACGCCTTTGGTGGGTCATGCGGGTTATACTAGACGTCGGACAACGCCTTGCTCTTGTGGGACAAAGCAAAGGCTTGGAACGTTGTCAGTGTTTCGATCACCAGCTAGTAGAATTTGTTCAGCGGGTGGACGCTTAGACTCAGTGATGGCTATGCAAGAGGACACAAGGAGTATACTGGTTTGGGGTGTGGTTGGTCTTGCACCGCCTGCGTTGCATTAAGTTTCACCGGCTTACGCTATACTGACGTCGAATTAATGAGTCTAACTGGGGCCATGTGGCACCGCCGGGTTTTACCCCCGACAAACATGTTGATAGGTTGGTCATGAGATGTTGACTCAGAATAAAACAATAAGATTAGAAATGCTGCATTATTGAGATTTAGCATAAAAAATTGAGTGTGGGCATAAGATTTGACGGCATGCCAAACCTCCGCGGCGTTACTCTTTGCCGAGTGCCACGTGGGCCAGCACTCAGCAACGGTCAGGTTTTGCTGAGTGCTAGATCTTTGCCGAGTGTTTCTTGTCGACACACTCGGCAAATGCTCTTTATGCCGAGTGTATAGTGTGTGCCGAGTGTAAAAGAGCGGGTTTGCCGAGTAGCTGAAAATTTAGACTCGACAAAGGCCAGGACACTCAACAAATGAGAGTTTTCCCGTAGTGTACGTAGGGTCTAGCTAGTTTCTAAAAACCACATCGTGCCACACAAATCACAATCGTATGTGAAACTAACACAAGCCAACATCATACTTAGACTATCTATTTTATTAATTATATGTATATAATTAAATTAATAATGATATAACAGCTGTAGGAGCAAAACCTAAAGTTGAAAATCGTATATAATAGTAAAAATCTCACATCTATTTTAAGTCAACGGCGACAACAATTTAAAAATGGAGGGAGTATATAAGTTTGCGAAACACATTATTATTCTGTTGGATACTATTTTTTTTTTCAAAAACCACACATTGACTCTTGTCATCAATTTTTCTTTCCTTTTGTATTTTTTCTCTTTACAGAAAAAATATACGTAGTGTCTAGCTAGTTTCTAAAAACCACGTTGTGCCGGACAAATCGCAATCGTATGTGAAACTAACACAAGCCAACATTATATATACTTAGAATATCTATTTTATTAATTATATATATAATTAAATTAATAATGATATTACAGCTACAGGAGCAAAACCTAAAGTTGGGAATCGTATATAAATGTAAAAATCTCACATCTACCCCGCCGTCCCCAAACCCCATTTCTCCATGGCCGCCTCCTAGCCCGATCTCGTCTCGTCGGCGATCAGCCGTGAAATCCCAAGTCCTGGAACCCACCGCGACCAGGCAGAGGCAGTGAATCGACGATGGGTGGCGGCATCCGGGAGAAATTCCGGTCCTCCCTTCGCATATCCGGCGGAAACCGCCGCCAGCCGCAAACCCCTCCTCCGTCCCCGGACCACGCCGCCGGAGGCGACGAAGAAGGCGGCGGAGGCACGGAGGGGCCCGATCTCCTCAGGGCGCTCCCCGACGACGTGCTCATCCACATCCTCGGCTTCCTCCCATCAGCCGCGGCCGCCGCGCGGACCAGCGTCCTCTCCCACCGCTGGCGCCTCCTCTGGACGCAGTTGCCGGTGCTGCTGTTCGTGTACCCCGAGAAGCCCCTCCAAAATGCCGGAGTCGTCGCCGCGCGAACCAGCGCCCGCTCGCTCCACGGCCGCCGCCGCAGGGCGCGCATGCGCGCGCTCCGATCCCAACAGTCCGCTCCCGCTGATCCCCTCCTCCGCGCGGGCGCCGCCCTCGCTGGGCACGCCGCCCCCGAGCTTCGCCTGCTTGCCATCGCGGACATAGCTGCGGATCCAGACGACGCGGACGCGGTACTCCTCGCCGCCGCGCCACGGCTCACCGGTTCCCTCGTCTTGCTCTTCAGGTTCCGGGCGCTGGAGTGGATCGGAGCAACGGACGATGTAGACGCCATCGAGCTGCCTTGCTTTGAGAAGTTGGAAAATATTGAGCTTAACCTACCTTATCTTGGCCTTGCGCTGCCACCGTCCGGCGTGTTCGATAGGCTCACAACCCTGAGGCTGAAAAAGGTCCAGTTCCTGGGCCCCTGCAACCTCGGCGATGCCGTCTCGTCTGAGCGGTGCCCATCGCTGCAACGCCTGTGTGTAGCACATGCTCGAGGTGTCTCAAGCCTTGATATCCGTTCGGAGTCTCTCATCAATTTGGATTTGAATTCGGTTGAAGGGTTGCAGCAGCTGACGGTTGTGGCACCAATGCTTAAACACCTGAAGGTCGCTGACTGTTTCATTGGTAGGCAACCAGTAGCCAACATCACTGTCCCAGTTCTTCAATCACTTAAATGGGTTGATGAGTATGATCCCAGCTCGGTCCATCTGGGTAACCTGCCCCAGCTACAGGAATTGGCAATCTTGGGTGATTTGAAAAATGAATATCCTGACTACCCATTCAATTGGGAACTTGTGATGCTATTGCAACAGTTTCAGAAGATCTCAAAAGTTCATCTTTCTGTCTGCTATCCACCTATGAGTATACTTTCTCTATGTTTGGAGTTTTTCTTTATTGATGTGATATATTGTTGGGGACAACAGGCAAGTTATGATTATGGCCAATGCTATAAGTGTTAATAGGATCTGATGTAAACAAGGTTATGGCCTTTCTTAGCCGTGCTTGAAAGCAGCTGAGGTAGACCGTAGACATGGATGTTAAGGGCTAGCTAGAAAGCATGTGGTCTTTGGATCCCTTATCAAGTAAAACCGTAAAATAGACCAATCCTGCAAAACAAAATATTGACTATTTTAAAGTGTACAATAGACAATACAGATATTATTGTATAGCGACGTCAATTTCTTGATACCAGTAGTTGTCAACGATGGTTTCATATTGGTTCAGCGCTCTCAGTAGTATTATGATACCCCAATCCTGTTAGACGATAATGTCACCATTTCTCATTAATTACTTGATTTGTTGCCATCAAAACAACTACTCTAATCAAAAGTTGCCATGTATCAAGCTTAAAGTGGAACTAAACTGCAAGTACAAACTGCAGATTTTAGAGTTTCCACGTCAAGTATAAAATCTTTATTGAGATAAGTTGTTGGAAAGGTTGTCTTACTGGTACCTTTTTCAATCGCATTATTTTCTTGTAATCATATGCTAAATAAATGTTGCCACATTTTCTACCATACCATATTGCTTCTTAGTATATACATAATTTTCTATGCAAGTGTTGAATACAATTTGAAAGGAAATGAGTTTAATTTGTCTTCCTTTTCTCTATTAAATAATGTACCTTGGTGTGGTCTTTATTCTCCGGAATGATAATGGTATTACTTTAGTTGCATTTATTTGTTAGCATGATATACATACACTTGCTCAACTGTATTATTCGGTTAACAACATGAATTGAACATGAGAAAAGGTAGTGCATTCCATTGGATGTTATCTGGTGCAAATTGGGTGACTGTAATTGTTCATGTATGTGATTGTGATCTTTTTACCATTTCGATATGATATCATTACTCTGCACTTTACAGAATATAAACCTCTGTGGTACCTCTCACTTCCTACATAGGAAGGTTTTGTGATATTTTGAAGTGTTTGCAGGTGAACTCTCAGTACTTGGCAGAAGTCATGACGTTTCTCCCGGATATTGAGAACCTGCACTTTGGCACGTCCACGTTTGGCCATGCCTTTGGACCTTATTTATTCCATGTTCTTAGAATGTCTTCTGGTATAAGAAAGTTGATTCTGAAGATTCATGGAGACCTTAAGGTATTGACATATTTTGCTTTGCTTTATCAGGTACCTACTTATCTAGTATTTTGGTCGCTTGGAAAGTGACATTATCATTCTCATTTGGCATACCAAGGCTTAACCAATTCTAATACTTCACGGGTCATTTTGGTATTCATTATTTGTTTCTAGACAATGTTGTGTATTCGTATCTGCTAGTGGCTTTGGTGTGCTCTGGAAGTATGATGAGAGTTGTATGTCTTTTTTGGTTCTTAAGTGCCATTTGAATTTTAGAATTTTTTTTGCTTGGTACCATCCCAAAGTTTCACGAGTTTCAAAATACAATCATATGTGAGTGTGACAGCTGGACCCTTAGACCAATTGTCAATGACACACCGATAGTATTTTCCATTGAAAACATTTCAATGGCACTGAGCAAAATCAAGTTAGGCCTGATGTGATGAACTGATCATATCCTTTATTTGCAGTAGTACTGTAGCCGCTGTCTTGCAGGGAACCATACTAAAGGCTTTGTTAGAATCTGAAGGAACAGAATTTATCAGTTCAACATGCATATATTTTTGCAATTTATAAAATAAAAATAATAGATTGAAAACGAATATTATCATGTATACAAATGGAACTCTCTGATGTAGTTGGCTAGCTCCAAACAATTCCTCGATCATATTTAAATTTATGTAATTACTTTCCTAAGTTGTTCCTGTTGTTAATAACCATGAATGAGTTTATGGAGAAGTAAAACCGTCGTATATATATTCTCCTTGTTTCAGGGAAAAGCTGTTTGTACACCGGATTGTGTTTGTGGCCGTCAGCCACAAGACTCGGAAACTGAGGGACTCCACTTAGATTCTCTTCACGAAGTGGAGATCTGTCAATACAGAGGAGCAGGGCATGAAGTGGCATTTCTGAAACGGCTATTAAGATGTGCATCATCGCTTAAGAAAATTACTATAGACTTTGATCCTTCAATAACTGTCAGCAAGGAGATTTGCCATGCATTACTTGGCCTGTCGAAGCAAGGCGCTTGCATGAAAATTTACTTCTACCGTGATGGGGAAAAGGTGATGTATGCACCAGTCGACTAGGGAAGTTTCAAGGGTTCAGCCAAATTACAAATAATTGTTGCTTGGACAGGGGATATAATAACAATGACACTGGATGGTCATAGACTCAGTATACCCAAGTGCTTTACTTAAGGAGCCTGTAGCTGTTCGTTTTCCTCTTCCTTCAGTTGTAATATGTGGCGATGGCCATATACTGAACGCCTCTCATCTTTTGTTATGTTCAAACATTTGGATATCTGTAGATTTGCTCGATGCGGATGCTTTTCCCCTCTAAATCTAAAATAGCTGCAGTTGCTATGCAATCAAACTACGAATGTTTGAAGCTTGGACATGCGATAGAACAACATAACACTATAGATGGTCGTAGCCTAGGGAAAAAAAAATCGGTATAAAAAAAATTATCGGTGGTCACCGATAAACACGATATTTTAGAAATATCGGCAATTTCGGTAAATAAAATAAATTATTTTTCAAAAAATTTTGTATGATTTGAGAATAAATAGTCTT
Source organism: Eleusine coracana subsp. coracana (assembly GCA_032690845.1). NCBI lineage: Eukaryota > Viridiplantae > Streptophyta > Magnoliopsida > Poales > Poaceae > Eleusine > Eleusine coracana. The sequence goes on from CM064430.1 coordinate 8,128,360, forward strand.
AAATCTATAAACTATCATAATTACATATATAATAAAAGTAGTTTACGTTGAATAAATATAATGAATGATAAAATTTTGACGACCTCACCAATAAATACGATATATCGGATATTTCGGTGAAATTTCGCTGAAATTTTTTTCCTAGGCCGTAGCCCGTACTCGGTAGTACTAGTACCCGACTGCTTGCTTTATATAAGGAGCTTGGAACTGTTCATGTTCCTCACTCGGAATTGTGACGGCAATTGCCAATCGTATGCTGATATTTTGAACGCCTCTCCTTTTTGGTTGTGCTCCAACATTCAGAATTGTGGTTTACTCAAGCTTGTCGCGTCACTTGATGTCATGAGTTGATGAAATAATGTTGGATTCAGAAGAAGACATGGTCTGAAGGAAAGCCTGGTTAGTATCACAACAACAAAAAAGGCTTGTAGCGGCGGTTGGAAAAGCCCTATAATGGCGGGTAGGCCACCCCGCCACTAACACAACTATAAATAAGCATTTGTAGCGGCGGGTGGTCTGGCGCCGAAACAAACCGCTGCTACAGCTTGCCGCTACAGTACGAGCACAGTAGCTACTTGTTATTTTCGAAAAATAAAATAAAATTCAATATATATATATACAATAATCATAGAATATGCATCTCATCACGGTAACTTTACAATATGTCATCACAAAAATTTACACATATCATCACAGAATCTATACTATAAAGATTAAACTTCCTATGACATTTTAGTCACCCTACAATCAATCTACCCATTCAATCAGTACCCTTCATTTTTTGCTGTGTTTAAACTTGATCCCACGAACAATAACGGACCCATACATTACATCAGACAATTACAGGTTAATTACTCGTCGAACGCATTCGTCTAGCCGCCTCTGTAATATTTTTCTCACCTATTGTTGCCTACCCACCCGCACGCTCCCCTGCCACAAATCACGCAACGCGCCCGCACCCTGCCACGATCTCACACACAATCAAATGATCATTTTCCATCCTTTGGCAATTCATTCGCCTCCTACATTCTCTTCTGCTACCCTCGACTTCCTCGACATTGTGTAGCTACTCCTCGCATTCATGACCTCCTGATCAGAGCCCCTTCGGCCAACAGGTGAGGAGACGAAGGGCGGGGATTTCATTACATTGTGCTTGACATTAGAGAAGCTTTGAGGAGCCGCTCCCTAAAATTTTCTCACAGACGAGCCTTGATGATTGAGTGAGATCCATGACAACCACCTTGTTGATTCAGTGGATCTGGAATACGCACATATCCAAGCACTATGAGTAACCTCGCTCCCAAATCTCCTGCACATTCTCAGTGTTTCGTGCTCTATGCATGATAATATGGTTGGGATTTGATTGCACTCCGTCCATCCTGATCCTGGATCAGATGACACCTGTGACATCCCCGCCCCAGGACTGAGGAGGTTGTCGAAGGATCAAACATCGGATGATATCTTAACGAAGCAAAAGTTCGAAAGTACATGTATATGAGCACAAAAGATTATTGTGGAATGTTAAAATTTTAATTATTATAACTTTGGTTTAGATTTGGGTAAGTAAACAAGTTTGAAATTCGGTAACATAAATAGTGAAGCAATATATCTTACGTTAAAATCCTATCATGAAGCATATCAAGCTCGTAGACGTGCCTCATTATCAAGAAGAATACCTGCACAAAACAACATAGAGCAAAGCCCTGAGCAACTAATACTCAGCAAGACTTACCTGTCAAAATGACATGCTAAGGCCGACATCTAGTATGCAGGAGGATTGATCAAAGGTTGTTAGAATAATTGCAAAAACATCATTAATAATTGATCCTTATTTTCATATTTTAGCCCGGTTAATAGAGTTTTTGCATAAATTAAATATTATGCAGCTATACTATGACAAATATGGTTGCAATATAATTTATACGAATACGATATCATCATCAGCATTTCACTTTGTACTTTGATGTGGTAGCAATCTCACAAGTGGTACTCAATAACCATGAGGGACAACGACTCGAATCGATTTACATCCTGTAGGATAAACCCAAGCACATAACGCATGCACACTCATGAAGAGTCACATACGGCCACCTTTCACATGACACCATAGAGCCGGTCTGGGGCCATCTCTCCCGAGTACACATCATCCCATACGATGCCCACGCCGGAGCCATCCATGGGTAGCCCACGCACTCTCCCTTCCAACACATATCCAAATTCCACCATAACCCGTTTCATCACCAAAAGAGGCGTTGGGTTGCCATCCAACAATAGGATAATCAAGTTACATCGGTTTTCCAGTCCCCACATAAAGGTATGCAATTAGTACTATTCAAACTTGGTCACGGGTCCACACTCGAAGAGGGTTCTTAATCGACACAAATGAGGCTATGACAAACAAGGTCCAACCTTGTCACCTCAACCCTACACATGCACTTCCCCGTTCGGTCTCAAGTTAATTCATCATTATCATGTGAGAGTTACAAGTAATAAAGTCCCAAACCATCCTACATCGAGTAGTCTCCATACCACTCAATTTTGCTACCGATGACTCAATATTAAGCATATCAAAATCTATCGAATGGCTGCCTAAAGTAGACCTATACCCATAGGATTTATCTTTCCTACATCAAACTAGGGTTCCAATCAATTCCTACAAATAATGCACAATCATAATATGCATATATATGATACAAAATAAAAATTTAAAATATAGGAGTGCATCGGGGCTAGCCTTGTTTCAGATCAATGTTAGCACTCTCAAGGGTATTAGTCTTAGCTCCAGACTTCTCTGGAATTATCTCCACCTCCAAGCTTCCGTCGTTGAGTCCTATGAATGAATGCAATGCAAATAAGGACAAGAGATGATTCATGACACTTCTTGAACAAGTGCATGCTATGACATGATGCATGTATAAAGTACGGGGTGATTTCTTGTTTTGCTTTCTTTTAATATTGTGATATGCGAACGGTGTTTTAGTGATGATGATTGCAAATGATGAACCATGTTTGACCATATTTAGATGAGCATAATATGGTGATCAGAGGTAAAGCAATACAAATAAAACTGAAAATGACAGAGAGTAAAGTGTGCATGCAATTGCTATACAAACCTATATGTTCTAGATAATTATATTCATAAATGTGCCATTTATTTGGAATGAATTAAACCTACTATGATTACATGGAGTTCCAGAAGATATAAAGCAATGAGAAAAATATATGTGGTGTGGGACAATATGCAAGATTTTTATACCAAAACTTAGGGCAAGAACATGCACCAATAATTTATATTAATGAAAATGGTGCAAACACTAAAATGTTAATTAAAGAGAAAATACTAGGAATTTAAATATGCCACTGGGTAAGATGCATGGAAATGATGAATCATACATGCATGCAAATGCTGAGATTTATATTGTGCTCTGTTTATTAGTTATGATTTTATGTCTATTTTCGATCATTAAATACATCATAAATAAATAAGTGTTTTTGGTGTGATTTATCATTTTCTAAAATACTACAGCCACAGGGAAATCCAAATCATTTTAGTTTGAATTTTTTTACTAAGTCTCTACAATCTATTAATTGAGGTGTGGCCATCCACTTCGTGTCCACAAAGTTAGAGATTGAATCCAATTCGGTTTCGTAACTTCTATATCAAGTATCGAATTTCAAAAATCATAACTCCCATGTCCGGAGCTCAAATGAGGAAAACTTGAACTCTATGTCGTAGCTCTCAAAAAAATCTACAACGTTGATACTTAATGGAAGTTCAGATAACGTCGTTTTGGTTTCCAAATATACGATGCAAAAATATTTGTTTTGATTGAGACTCCTCTATGCAGGTCTCTTTACGGGGCACATATCTCCTAGCTCCATAGTCTAAAAATATAATATGTATATGTTTCGAAAAGGCCTCAACGAGATCTAAAACTTTCGTGTTTTAAATTTTTTCATTAGAGCAAGTCTTCAATTTTAAAATTACGTTGTAATGCAGTGCTATTTCTGAACTCCGTGAATTAATTTTTCCTTCCAGATAAAGCTTCTAGAATATGATAAAAAATATGATAAAATTATTATTTTTAATATATAACTAAGAAACACCAACAATAATATAAATATAATATTGTGTATATATATCTAATAATTATATTATGTAAATATTTATATTTAAATTATAAAGAGTATTTTGTTTTTTTAAGTCTGTCGTTGCTACGGATACTTTGCTAGTAAATCATTATTTGCTATGATTTATATAGTGCTCATATTATTTTGCTTTAAAGAGACACTGGAAAAGACATGGCCAATCAGTTCAGAGCCACAGGAGAGACCACACAGGTGAGGGCGCATCAGATCCGGCTTCCCTTTCCCAGGTCGAGCTCCAGCTTGGCCATGGCGGACAGGAGCTCGCAGGCGACGTGCGGCTCGCCGAAACCCGGTCAAATGGCCTCGAAAAATTACAAACAAAAAATACCAGATCGTAGAACGGCTCAGTGTGCATCCATATGAGGTGTTGTAGACGGTCCGCGCTGGTTGGACAGTAGTCGGCAGCGAGTAGTGGAGCTCGGAAAAGGCCTGCGATTTTTGGATTAATGTGGGTCGCTCGCCGACATGCACGGGCTGAGACGGGGTGGGGTGGAAGAGGAAGAGCTTGCGCACAGCTTGAAGCAGCGGATCCGCGGCGACGGGGAGCGAGGCGGCCGGCAGCGAGCTCGCCTCGGCGGCAGCAATGGCGTGTGGTGGTGAAAATGAAAAGACAGAACGGAGAGAAATGGCAAAGGGGGAAATGAGCACAAGGCCGAAACCGGGGTGTCGGCCTTGGTTTTTGCCCACCCCGGACCGACCAGGGAACCCTTGCCCACATCACTCCCCTCCGGTGAACGGCCGCCACGCGGAGCAATGGCGCCGGAAGAACGGGCTCTCCGGGAGGAAGAAGAGAGAGGCGAGGCTGACAGCGGGTCCCGCAAAGATTTTTCTTTTTCGTTGGTTGTCCAAACTGATATCTCTTAATAATTTCATATCTTTATTTCTAGAGCTTACCTGGGAAGACTAAAAATATGGGCGTGTTAAGTATGATTTGTTCTCAATTATCAAAAATGAGTTTGTGAAACATATTGCAATACAATTTTAACAAGAAGTTTTCCATTTAGGCATGTTTTTGAGAAATTAGACATTTATTTTGAGCACCTCGGCTTGCGAAAAAATAATGCGATTTTGCTCAAAGTTTTATTTCACTTATTACTGTAATATATAATTTTGGTAGTAGTATGTTCTTTGGGAAATAATTGACTTCTAGTTCAAATGTCATTCGAATTTGACCAAATTTCATGCAAATGGAGTTTAAATGACTTCAAACTTTTTGGGTAGATTCGTATTTGGTCAAATCCCATGTCTAAACCTTTTATGTTCTGCCTTGGACACCCTGTGTGTCACAGCGGCTTGACAAAACGGGTGGCACACAGTGGTATGAAAAACAAAGAGGGTGACAGGTGGGGCCCACTAGGATGAAATCTCCATAAAAGCTTAACGACTAGGCATCTGGCATGAAAAAACAGAGAAGGTGACAGGTAGGTCACTGGATTCAACTTGGTGGTCAACAACGAGAGGATCGGGCACAAGTAGTAGACTTGGGGCCGGACGATCGAGAAGCCGGGTGAAGTCTAGGGTGATCCACACCGTACACGTGGAGAGACAAGAAGCACGGACGGTTTCACGGTTAAGCCTCAAAACCATGGAGGTGATGAAGACGGTGTGTTGACCAAGTCAAAGCGAACGAGATTTTGGTGCAAGTGACAAGGGGGCCTAATGAGCAGGACCGGGAGAGACTTGCCGGTAGTCAGGATCGTGGGCCAAGGTGACACGCGTCAACATCGAGAAGTCGCGCTTTGAGGAGCATGGAAGGCCGTTTTCTGGTTTAGGCCTCAAAACCGGTGGCGACAATTGGAGGTGCACGTGGCACCATCGCGAAGATTGCATCGAGACCAAGCAACATCATGAAGGGCTCGTGTTGGCATTGAAATTTAATCGAGCCCAGTGATCAGTCACGTGGAGTCGGAATCGGCCAAGGTTGATGAACCCAACACCCGAAAGAGAGGAAAGTGGACCCCTGTGAGGTTATTTTATCTTTTTCTATATTTTAGTTTAGATTTTATTTAGGAATAAACCTAGTTGATTTGTTTGAGAGTCCTCACCGAGTCGGGTCAGAGCCCTTTGCATGGGGTTATAAATATATAATAGGGTCTGTAAGAAAAAATAACACTTTCATTCAATACAATTCGGCGCATCACCAACCTTTCCTACTCGATGAAATCCTCGTCTCGCGCGGGCTGCATTAGCTCCGATCTCGGCGAGAAACTTGGATTAGTCAACCATAATAATTTTATCAATCTCGACTAGTACTTTCTCATTAATTTGATATTCTAGTTGTTATCGTTAGAATTGCTAGTTATTTGGTAATTAGATCTTATTGATGCTTGTTTTATCAACTCTGATTGCAATACTGTCTTGGTTGAAGCGGATCTATTATAATTTTGGTAGGTTTCATAAGTATTAGTTAGATCTGTTATTCGAGTCACTCTATCAGTTTTATCTATAAATAGATTAAATCTAACCCTATTTACCGTGTCCGAACACTTTCTCTATTAAGTTCGATCTGTTTGAATCAATGAGGCTGCATCGATTTCGAACTCTTAATGGGTTGATGGGTTAGGTCAGATCTGTTTATAGGTAGAGTCGATAGGATTCTAACAGGACATTTAGCCGATAGGTTATCACGGTTCAATCGACTTTCTAGTGTTCAATTGGATTTTATTTATTATATTGTTAGTCGTTTGCCCCTATATTATAATAAGATAGATCAGTGATTTTGAGACATATTTGCAATACCAGCTAATAGATCTATCGACTTACCACCATCGACAGAATGAGTATCTGTGCATTACTGTAGGATTCATCGACTCTGTTCTATCGACTTAGTACCGTCAACCGAGCAAGTCTTAGCATGCTTCTTTCTATTCTATCGACTCTACTTTATTGACTTAAATTCTTATCGGTATTAATTGTGTGTGATATTTCATATATCTAATTTGCCGGTAAGCCGATACAATCAGTCGATTAGTTTACATTTTATTATAATTGCTCATATATTAAGATCGGCTGGGTTCATGAACTGTGATTATCGGCTTTCTTCATCGGGCTGTTCTAGACCGATGACCCATGAAATTTAATCGTCTGTATCTTTGTTGGTTTGCAAGGAAAATCGACTAGCATGTCCCGGTTTCTTGTATTAAGCCTACACTGGAGTCAAGCAAATCTCCTAGGTCACGCGTGACGATTTTTGCATCAACAACTCGATGGCGTTCGGGCAACAAGGAAAAAGATGGACGGTTGTGCCCCTGGTGGTAGGTGGTAGTGTATTATAGGTGAGGGGTAGGATGGTATTTAGGACAACCCCTAGGCCTATATAAGGAGAGCTAGGGCTGGTGAAAGAGGGGTCTCTTTTTCCCTTAGCCTTGATAGGTCTTCATTTCAAAGTGCTAGGAGAGGTCTTCATGCAATAGAGGACAGGAGAGGGTGTGTAAGACACATCTCTTTCTCTTCCAAATAGCGGAAGGGATACGATTGCTTCCTAGCCATGTATCCATGAATCTTGTATGCAAGGATCAATGATATGAGATTCAATTTCGTGCTCAAGATCTTCCTCTCTCCCTAAATCCCGAGTTTCTCTTTTTCCCTATTTTCGGAGGTATTATCATGGGGATTTTTTATCTTGTTTTTTGAGTGGGTTTTAGGGCAAATTTCTTGGGGGATCTTGGTGCTAGGACATGCATAAACATTCCAAGATGGATCTTTGGTTGAATCCTAGGCAAGAGCACCTTTGATTTCGTGGATTTCCTCAAGAACATTTAAACCCTAGAACTTTCGGTAAAACCCAAAATTTGTGATGAATTCTTGAGCTTTTGATATGATTTCACTTGGAGTAGATGTGTTCTACCATAATGTATCTCTAGTCCAAATTTCGTGATTTTTGGAGTTCGTTTGATAGGGATTTGCAATTTTTCTTTGTGAATCATTGTTGTTGTTTTGACCCTATCCAGCCCGATCGGCAGCCGATGGCACCAACTGCCGATGGACCAGCAGTGTCGATGGTCACTGCCGATGACCGGACCAGCACTACCGATCGACACTGCTGATTCTTCATCAGAATTGCTCAGTTTTGAGTGTGTTTCTTCCATAGTTTTGTGCCTTGGTTGTACACCTTCATCAATTGTTTTCTATGTGTTTTTCCCATAGCTTTTTGTCTTGACTATACTCGACCAGCACTACTGACAATTTGATCGGCACTGTCGATGCTCTATCAAATCAGCCGATCGGCACTATCGATGACGTGACCGGCACTGATGATGCAAGTTCAGAATTGTTCTGATTTGAGTGTGGCTTTCCCATAGCTGTGTGCCTTGGCTGTTCTTGTTCACCTTTCATGCTTTCACTTTAGTCTTCCGCTGGTGTGAGTTATTCCTAAGGTTAGCATATCACAAGTTGGTATGTGTGACTTTGGTGACTTGGTTTGAGGTTATCTCGGGTTGAAATTGGGACATAGGCCAAGTTCTTGAGAAAAAATTTTATTGGCTCCCATTCACCCCCCCCCCCCTCCCCCCTCTGGTCGCCTTCTCGGTCCTTCAAGTAGTGACGAACACAGTCCTCCATCCTAACATCTCTAAATGGTTGTTGTGTTATAACACATAAGGCATATGGACATAGTTTACTAGTATGTTGCCATTCCTCACATGAGCACTCTAGGTTGTATGCCTTAAAAACATGACGGGTTAGACAATTGTTATTGTCTCGCACCTCTGTAGCATAGTGGTCACCTTGCACAACTGAAAATATTGTAACCCTCTAGTCATGGCCTTCAAAATATGTAGGACAGCAGGTAGGATATTACTGGTGAGCCTCTCTCCAATCCTTCTCCTCTTGAAAAATAACACCATAATCATCTCCCTAAGCTTGTCAACAAGCTCATACACAGGCAAGTCCTTGATGTCAGCAATCCAATTATTTAAACTCTCAGCTATATTGTTGGTGATATAGTTACATTTTATGGCTGGGTTGAATTTGCATCTTGTCCACTTTAGATTATGGTGTTGCTCAAACCACAAGGACGCTTCAGGATCACTCAAAATTTTGGACATGAGATGGTCATGGACTTCTCCCTTATATGCTCTTGTAGCAGGATATAGAAGTTTGTCACATTTGAAATCTTTAGGGTTTTTAACATAGTTCTTCACAAGATGTACAAAGCATTCTCTATGTTCAGCATTAGGGAAAATAGCATTTACCACACTGATCAAAGCTTTATGGGCATCTATGCAAATTGCAAGTAAAGGGAGATCTCCTGTAGCCTTATGCAGTTGAGACATAAATCAGGTCCAATTGACTTTAGTTTTGACCATCAAAAAAAAGAATGCAATTGGATACATCCAATTATGACCATTCACACCAATTGCTGCAGCTAAATGACCATTCCATTTACCATTAAGTGCAGTAGAATTAATGCTAATGTATGGCCTACATCCATCCAAGAAACCTTCAATGCAAGGACACATCCATGCTCATCCTGCAATTGAGTCTGTAGTTCCTTGGTACCAATATTAGGCTTCTTCCTAAGGATAGGAAGAGCCTTATCAGCAACCCATGGAGTTGTAGGTGTAGTAGTCCTTCTTCTACTACTAGAAGTGCAGTTGTGTATATCATTCATTACAATGACCTGAACCAAAAAAAAAAGAAACCAACAAAGTAAAACACCTGATATGTAAGCAAGCACACAAGTAGAACCTAGAAAATGAAATTGTTTAATACTTGTACAGGATCTGCACTTGGACGAATTGGTCTTGCATGGATGTTCCAAGGACAACCATCACCCAAGCAAAACCCTCTATATCTTGTTGGATCAGTAGCTTCAATGACTAATTCAAATTCCTTTTTTATGTCATATTGTCTAATAGCCAATCTAAAAACTTTCATGGAGGAATACTTGATTCCAACCCTCATTACAGGATTGTTCTTGTCACAATCCAAACTATGCTTCCCAGGTACAAAATCATTAAATGGAATAGCCACACCTTTAGTATCATGCATATTAGAAGTCCAAAAGCATCGACACTTCTAATGGCAGCATCCTCTCTTGCCTTTTCTACTGCCTCGTCTTCATCCATCAACCCCAAAAGCGCATAAATTTGTTGTCCACTAGGCATCTTTAACCGTACCTCTTCATCATGTCTTTCCTCAATTTGAATTGTATCTATTGACGTGAAAACACGCCATTAAACACGAGCACGCAAACGTGCAGCAACACGCGGGTGAGTCTGCCAAAACCGGTCCCACCGGTTTTGGAAACCGGAGCCACCGGTTTTCATGGGCTCGACGCAAAAACCAACAAAGGCTCACCCGGGAGGGACCCCATCGGGGCAAGCGCACTCTTGGGTTGTCCTAACGTCGGCAGGCTAGCTAGGACGCCTTCAAACACCGTAGAGACGAAGAAGAATGGAAATTAGGGTTTGGAAAAGTAGGGTTTGAAGATAAAAGTAAATTACGAGTTTTTGACGATTGGAGGTTGCCTCAATCGGTCGTGGCCCTTTGTTTATATACGGTGGGAAGGTCTAATCCCGTTAGGAGTCGAAACTCTTACAATTTCCTTGTAGAACACAAAATTCCAACTCAGATCACCAAAACCGGTCCCACCGGTTTCCAAAATCGGTCTATCCGGTTTCCTACTAGTGCAAACCAGTAAAAACCGGTACCACCGGTAGGTCTGGTTTCACAGTCTGTGAATATCTTCTAAATGCCATAACTTCTTCACCTGGACTCCAAATTAGGTGTTCCATATATCCATTTTGATCGTCTTGACGAGGGCTTCATCATAGAAATATCAAATCTATATGTTGGCTCTTCCTTCATGTACTTTTAAACTCTCCTTTGTTTCATTAGGCAAAATCACCCAAAATGCCTAGAAAATACTTCCACAACCTGCAAAACTCATCTAAATACCAAAACTACGAAAAAACAATTGTTAGCCTTAGTTTAGATAATTTTTGCCCTATCAAGCCTGGCAAAACCGGTTGCTCCGATTTGGTAAACCGGTTGGACCGGTTTTCCCAGAATGTTAATTTTGGTCATCAACACATGCCCCCCTGTTTTTTAGCAAGGCTAGCATGCTAAAAAATATTCTCTTAGACCAAAATTACCTGAGGACGATGATTTCAATCAATTCACCGGCCATATCATTTCTAAGGGCGATATTCACATTATCGGCCATATGAAGTCAAGCATCTTGCCATACACTTGGATAATATTTCTTCAAGTACCGACCATTCAAAGCTCTAGGCAAGGGCTCACCTTGTAATGTCTCCATCATGTAGGAATTTCCAGTAATGACTTTCACAACCCTATACGGGCCTTCCCAACTTGGAGACCACTTCCCAAACCTATTACTCTTTGATCCAATGGGCAAGATAGTCTTCCATACCAGCTCTCCCACTTGGAATGACTTTGATTTTACTTTCTTGTTGTAAGCCTTTGCAACCCTGATTTTGTCCTTCTCAATTTCCTTTAGAGCCTTTAATCGATTATCAGTGACCTCATCAACATTGTCCATCATTAAATTATGATAATCTATAGGAGAGAGATCATTTTGCTTGGCTAATCTATAAGCGTCCAGATTTACCTCTACAGGTAAAATGGCCTCTTGAGCAAATACAAGCTCAAAAGGAGTAACTTTAGTAGCACCATGTTTAGATATACGATGAGCCCATAAAGCTTCAGACAAAACCTCATGCCATCTCCTAGGATTATCATCTATTTTCTTTTTGATGAGCTTAATCAAACTTTTATTACTTGACTCAGTCTGACCATTGGCCTGAGCATAGTTAGGTGAAGAATTAAGCAATTTGATTTTATAGGATTCAGCAAACTCCCTAACTTGACTTAAAATAAATAAAGTACCTTGATCAGTAGTCAAAGTTTGTGGTATGCCGAATCTATGAATAATATGCTCAGTAATAAAATCAATTACCTCCTTATGTGTCATATTCTTGAGAGGGACAGCTTCAGTCCATTTAGTAAAATAATCTGTAGCCACCAGCACGAAGCGATGCCCTTTTGATGAAGGAGGATGTATTTGACCAATGAAATCCTGTCCCCATCCTCGAAATGGCCATGGTTTAATAATAGGATGCATCATAGCAGCAGGTACTAATTGAAGGTTCCCAAACTTTTGACACTCTTTGCATCCTTTATAATAACGAAAACAATCAGCAATCATACTAGGCCAATAAAAACCAGCCCTTCTCAACAACCACTTCATCTTAGGTGCCGATTGATGAGTACCACAAATACCCTCATGAACCTCTCCCATAGCTACCTTAGCTTGTTTTGAATCCAAACATTTTAGCAACAAATCTTCAGCGGTTCGGTGATATAATTCACCATCAACCAAAATATACTTGAATGCCAAATGTCAAATCTTTCTATCAACTTTCTTGCTTGTACCCTGTAAATAATTGACAATAGGAACTCTCCAATCAATCAGTTCGGCTTCCCCAAGCTTTGGGCCAAGAACAATCGAATCATTACACTTTATATCAAAATCGGTCCCTCCGGTTTGGCAAACTGGTCCCTCTGATTTTTTCAGGGTTTCAACATTGGCAATTTCACACATCGGTTTCTCATTAATCGAAAATTTTCCTTCACTAACATTATAACCAGATGCTTGCTGTGCCAAATCATTAGCCCTACCATTTTCAATCCTAGATACATGATTAATAGCAAATTCATCAAAATAAGATATAAATTCTAAGCACTTATCAAGATAAACTCTTAGTGATCCATCAAGACATTGAAAAATTCCAGAAACTTGCTGGACAACTAATAATGAATCACCACAAACACTGACATGCTTCACATCCATGGATTGCAAAATTTCTAAACCGAACAAGAGAGCTTCATATTCAGCTTGATTATTAGTGCAAAAATACTCTAGTCGGCTAGAAGCTTCAAAATAAGCACCATTAGGGGAAATAAGAACAACACCAATCCCTTGACCCCTCTTACAAACCAATCCATCAAAATACAATTTCCATGGTGTAACAAAAACATAACCAACACCTAGATCATGCTTAATATCAATCCGATGCTCAACAATAAAATCAACAACGACTTGGCCTTTCATGGATTTTAAAGATTCATAAGCCAAGTCATATTCAATTAAAGCATATGCCCATTTACCAAGCCTACCACTTAATATTGGCCGATACAACATATGCTTAATAACATCAGTTTGACAAGCTACTATGCAAGTACTAGATAATAAGTAATGCCTCAACTTAGTACAAGCATAATATAAATGAGAAGCACAATTTTTCAATAAAAGTGTACCTCGTCTCAGCGTCCAATAATCGTCGGCTCACATAAACAATGACATACTCCTTTTCTTCGGTTTCTTGTGTCAAAACAGCACCAATCACATCATCTTCCGCTGCAACATAAAGCCTAAAAGGCACACCACTCTTAGGTGCTTTTAGCACCGGCGGTGTAGACAAATATTGCTTGATCTTCTCAAAAGCCTCATGCTGTTTTTCCCCCCCCAAGTAAATTCGTTTTCATCTTTCAACCGAAGAATAGGAGTAAAAGCATTGATTTTTCCAGACAAATTACATATAAACCTTCTTAAGTAATTCACTTTACCTAGGAATTTTTGTAAATCTTTCTTGCAAGTAGGTGCCTGAATTTTTCTAATAGCTTCTACTTTCTTAGGATCTATCTCTATGCCATCCTCATGAATAATAAAGCCTAAGAATTTACCAGCCGATACACCAAAAGCACACTTAAGTGGATTCATCTTAAGACCATATCGACGCATTCTCTCAAAAGCAAGGCGCAAATCAGCCAAATGAGGATCTAAACCAGCCGATTTAACCACTATATCATCAATATAAACTTCTAAGATAATGCCAAGTAAATCATGAAAAATTAAATTCATAGCCCTTTGATAAGTAGCACCGGCATTCTTTAAACCAAAAGTCATAACAACCCATTCAAACAAGCCTACAAATCCTGGACATCTAAAGGTCATTTTAAACATGTCTTCTTCGGCCATGAATATTTGATTATAACTAGCATTATCATCAAGGAAACTAATAACTCTATGTCCAGAAGCATCATTAATCAACATATCGGCTATAGGCATAGGATATTCATCTTTAGGAGTAGCTCTATTCAAATTTCTAAAATCAATGCAAACTCTTATCTTACTAGAATCCTTTTTCTCAACCGGTACAATGCTAGAAATCCATTCAGCATACCTGCAAGGTCTAATAAAATTAGCATCAAGCAACCGATTAACCTCCTCTTTAACTCGGTCATATATTTTAGGATTATATCGCCTTGGTGATTACTTATATGGCCTAAAACTAGGCTTAATAGGAAGCCGATGCTCAACAAGCTCACGGCTTAAACCAGGCATTTCATGATACTCCCATGCAAAACAGTCCACATACTCTTCCAACAACCCAATTAACTTAGCCTTATAATCGGCTTTCAAATTTTTGTTTACAAAAGTCAGCCTCGGAATAGAACCATCTCCAATATCTACTTCCTCTAAAGGATCAGCCGAAGTAAACCCTTGTCCTAGCTTATCTAATTCATCTAACTCTTCAATAGCTTCACACATATCGTTCTTATTTGACCGATATTGTTCAACCCGCTGCTGTAACCTCTCTAAATTTGACGTCATTAAATTTACAAGACATGGTATAGCCGATTTTCAATCGGCTTTACATTGAAAGGTACAAAACCATCTTTGGACACACTAAGAAAATCATATTCTGACAAATCTAAACCTGTTAAACACCTGACATTGTCATGAGTGTAAATAGGAGAATCGACTATAGCAACACAAGCCGATGCATCTGCATGCACAACCTCAATATCATCACCAACCCACTGAATTAAAAACTGGTGCAAGGTAGAAGGCACACATTGATTTGCATGAATTCAATCTCGCCCCAATACGACACTATAATTACCTCTCACTTCAGCAACAAAGAAAGCAGTAGGCAAGGTCTTACTCCCAACAGTAATCTCCATAGAAGCCACTCCTTTTGCAGCAATTGGCTCATCTCCTCCTACACCATTGACGGTCATGTTGGTCTTGATAAGCTCATCATCTGACCTGCCAAGTTTCTTAAACATGGAGTAAGGCATTAAATTAACAATAGCTCCACCATCTACAAGCATTCGGGAAATCGGTGAACCAATGATATGTCCTCTCACAAACAATGGTTTTAGATGGTTATTCGATTCCTTAGGCTTCTCAAATATTGCACACTGAGGTCCAAAGTCCATTTGAGCCACTTCCTCATCTCCACCAATTAAAGTATAATCCGTAGAAGATAAATAAATAACATTGATATCCATACTCTTATGTGTTGGTGATGGCTCATAATCAACTAGCTCTTCATCATCATCTTCCTGTGGCTTTGGTGGAGGGATTATAGAAGAAGACAACGAATAGGAAGGAACTGCCTCTGTTGCTAAATCTGCTGAAACCGATGTCACCGGTTTTGAAACCGGTCCCTCCGGTTTTGAAACTGAAACTGGACCTTCCTGATCAGAAAACAGAACATTCGGTTTTTCCAAATCTTCAGTTGTAGCTTTAAGTCTCCATTATTTTTTCTGATAAGTCATGGGCCTTGCCTTGTTAAAAGATTCATCCCTTTGCCTCTCAAGTTCTTGTTCCCTTTTCTCTTGATTGCGCAAGCGTTGCAACTTCCTCTTTTGAGTGCGAGACAAGCCAGAGGGACACCACCTCGATTGTAAATACTTAGATGAAATACCACTGCTACCAGCTTCATGATCATTAGCACGAGGAGCCATCTAAATAAAACTACTAGCATCTTGAGAACTGACCGAATCACCTATAATAATCGATCTTTTGAAGCTATCTCTAATAACCACCTCAGAGCTACCAATCTTAATCACATCTCTGTTGGTTGTCCTCTCTACATCTACATCCATATGTGAAGATTGATCACCCTTCTCCTTGCCCTTGATGCTATAAACTTGCTTTACAGGAACCTTTTCTGGTAAAATCGGTGCATCCGGTTTGCCAAACCGGTGTAACCGGTTTTCCTGGTTAGGAAAACCAGAATCCTTTTGCCTTGAATCTAATTGTGAAAAACTCAATCGGTCGTATACAGGACGTGATAACCTATCAAATGCTGATTCTCTTGGAGCAGCCCATCCCGGATGAAAAGGTGGAAATTGCATTGGAGGATATTGCATCCACATCCCATAATAGTCCCAAGTCGGATATGGAGAATAATTGACTGGCGGACCCCATGGCATTGGAGCATAAGGCCCACTATTTGGGTGTACATAATATAGCTCACTTTTCTGTCGAATAGCTTCCCTCTGAGGTGAATCTTGTCTCTTCTGCCTTGGTGGTGACCTTGGACGCTTATTATTTGGCCGATTCATAAAATTGGCCTTCTGATTCACATATTTGTTCAAGAGATTATCAAAAGTAGGCTTGAACTTGACTCTTTTGTCTTGCATCCTGGCCCTGTTAACTTTCCATTGATTCACCTGGGGATTCTTGGGGTTTAGCATTTTTGGCTTCTGACTACCAAAACCGGTGCCTCCGGTTTGGCAAACCGGTCCAACCGGTTTTTCCTGGGTAGCAGTATGAACTGAAATCTGAATTTTTCTTGCTTGCCCCCCGTGTCCAGAGGCCTTTACAGTTATTTTCAAAGACTTTTACCATCGGAATCCTTTTCAAGCACCACTTCCCTTGATAAAATTTTATCATCACTAGTTATAGGCCTCTTATCACCAATGATCACATTCTTGCCTTTAGTTGATTCAGCTTGCTCTGGCCGAATTAGCACCTTAGCATTCTGCAAATCAATGGTGTTGACAGGAAAAGGATTCTTATCCACTTGCATCTCTCTAAGACTCAATCGTCCCTCATTAATGGCCGATTGGACCTGTCGACGAAAAACATTGCAATCATTAGTAGCATGAGAGAAAGAATTATGCTATTTACAATAAGCTCGTTGCCTTAACTCATCAAGCGGCGGTATGGAATGAGACATCCTAATGCAACCAGCTTTATGTAGCTCATCAAATATTCTATCGCATTTAGCTATATCAAAAGTAAATTTTATTTCTCCTTGTCGATTTTTGTGAATCGTCTTGAGGGAATCACAACAATAAGATTTGGCTTTAGATGGTCATGCAAATTCAGCATCATACACATCATTACTCTCATCGCTAGAACCATCAGAATCACAATCTAACAAATGCACATTATGACGAGTAGACCTATGACTCTCTTTGGACTCTTTACCTCAGTTTTCTTGAACCGAAGCCTTTTGTTGTAACTGAGTTAGAGTAAGAAAATCATGACCTTCTAACTTTTCTCTAAGATAAGTACGCAATCCGATAAAAGCTAAATCAGCCAAATCTCTTTCAGAAAGTGTTATATTAAAACATCGGTTCTTTACATCTCTAAATCTTCTAAAGTAATCAATAAAAGATTCACACGACCTTGCTTAACCGATGTTAAATCAGGCAATTTTAACTCACTATCTCCACTATAAAAATGATCATGAAACTTAATTTCCAATTGTTCCCAAGTGAAAATAGAATTAGGAGGTAAAGATGAAAACCATGAAAATGCAGTTCCAGTTAAAGATAATGCAAATAAACGCACTTTCAAAGCATCATAAGCAGCAACTTCTCCTAATTAGGCTAAATATTGACTAACATGCTCCCTAGTAGTTCTACCATCATCTCTATTGAACTTTATAAAATCAGGAACAGGCCAACCATTAGGATAAGTATACATATCAAAATGTGAAGGATAAGGCTTTTGGTAGACACGAGTTTTATTTTGCAAGCTTACACCAAAAGTCTTCCTAATTTGTTTATTGAAATCATCCCTCATGGTAGCCATGCGTGATTCAAAATCATTTACGAAAGTTCTTTGAGATGTAGTTTGTGGTAAAGGCGCTCTATCAAAGTGTGCTTCAGGAATAGGACAATGAGGAGTGCCATTGCCTACAGGTGGTTGTGATGGAGAAGAACTATAGGCTACTGTTTTATAAGGAGTAGTAAAATTAGCAACTTCATTGGTTCGGTTATTAGTAGCCGAACTAGGAGGTACAGTGGATAAAGGCTCAACTGTAGGAGTACTTAAGACAATAGCATTCCCTGAAACATCTTTATTAATTGAACTAGCTTGAGTCATAGGTGTCTGACCATTATAAAAATTCAACGGCATGCCATATGGAGGATTTTCTAATGATGCATTATGTAAAGCCGATGAATCTTGAGCATTGGGATCAGCACTAGTAGAAACTGGCATGTTTCTTTTTATTTTTTCAAATCCCTCATTAACCTTTTGCTCTATACTAATATTAACATTCTTAATAAGATCATCAAACATCTTAGAAACATCTTCACGAGTAACAGTAAGAAATTTGCTACTAGATGTTACCTCTTGTGAAGACAGATCGGGTTGCTTGATTTGAGTGATTTTGCCATGCCAATCTTTCTTGAAGCATGAAAGGAATATTTGACGTTGCTCAGCTTCAAATGCCTTCACCTTCTCTTGCATCTGCTCCTGAAATAGCTTGCGATGGTCCTCCGTCAACTCCTCCATTGATGTCGTGATGATATGATCTTTGGAAATTTTAGCCGGAGAAGACATTACTAAGGGAGATCAATTTGGTTTTGAATAACCAGAATCTTCTTTCCCCCAATGGAGTCGCCAAAAAGTGTGTTGATGCAAAAACACGTCGTTAAACACGAGCACGCAAACGTGCAGCAACGCGCGGGTGAGTCTGCCAAAACCGGTCCCACCGGTTTTGGAAATCGGAGCCACCAGTTTTCACGGGCTCGCCACAAAAACAAATGAACGCTCACCCGGGAGGGACCCCGTGGGGGCAAGCGCACTCTTGGGTTGTCCTAACATCGGCAGGCCAGCTAGGACGCCTTCAAACGCCGTAGAGATGAAGAAGAATGGAAATTAGGGTTTGGAAAAGTAGGGTTTGAAGATAAAAGTAAATTACGAGTTTTTGATGATTGGGGGTTGCCTCAATCGGCCGTGGCCCTTTGTTTATATAGGGTGGGAAGATCTAATCCCGTTAGGAGTCGAAACTCTTACAATTTCATTGCGGAACATGAAATTCCGACTCGGATCACCAAAACCGGTCCCATCGGTTTCCAAAATCGGTCTATCCGGTTTCCTACTAGTGCAAACCATTAAAAACTGGTATCACCGATTTACAAAACCGGTAGGTCCGGTTTCACAGCCTATGAGTATCTTCTGAATGCCATAACTTCTTCATCTGGACTCCAAATTAGGTGTTCCATATGTCCATTTTGATCATCTTGATGAGGGCTTCATCATGGAAATATCAAATCTATATGTTGGCTCTTCCTTCATGTACTTTTAAACTCTCCTTTGTTTCATTAGGCAAAATCACCCAAAATGCCTAGAAAATACTTCGACAACCTGCAAAACTCATCTAAATACCAAAACTATGAAACAACAATTGTTAGCCTCAGTTTAGATAATTTTTGCCCTATCAAGCCTGTCAAAACCGGTTGCTCCAATTTGGTAAACCGGTTGGACCGGTTTTCCCAGAATGTTAATTTTGGTCGTCAACACTATCCCAATCGATACCCGAAAATGAGGGTTCAACCGCTGCTAATGCAAGCCGAAAAATGAAGTACATAGCAATAAATTATGTTACTAACATTTCATTTGAACATCAACTACACATGACAATACTGGCATGAAAAACTTACTATGCCTCTGCAAACATATTTAGATCGGTGTTGCTCAGGCCATTCAACTCATTAACATCCAATTCCCCTACATTTTACAGAACTCAGAATTGATATGCAAATCATAGTGCCATTGAGTGCAACAAAGGGGTCAGATTCTCACCAAAATGACCAAGAACTGGAAGGCCACCAACAGCCGCAACCCCAGCTGCCTCGTCCTCTTCCGCCTCTCGGTCCTCAATCGCCGCTGCCAGGTCCTCTTCCATCGCTGCCAGGCCCTCTTCTGCCGCCATCCCACTCGGCCAACCGCTAGGGTTTGGTGGTCGGCCGGTCGTACGCGGGCTAGCCGCGAGCGCGCGTGATGGAAGGTAGAACGGCGAGAAGGCAGAGCGCGTGCGTGGGCTCCCTCATCGGTGGTCGCCGGCCAGGGCGGGGTAGGACCTCAATGGTGGCAGGCGAGTGCCCGTCTGGGCGAGCTTGTGTCAAAGAACAGAGACGGGTCGAGAAGTGAGACGACCGATTTCTGTCGGGTCAGCTGGAGACAAAGAAACACAATGGTAGTTTAGTCTTTTTACATGACCTTTTACTGTTATCTCAGGTAAATTGCAATTATATTTTAACTAATGGTATAAGAAGAAAGAGAATAAAAGTTTAACGCTATAAGGGGGAAGCCCCATGTTGTCATGGTATAAGGGGGAAACCCACTCTCTAGAATGGTACAATAGCAAAAATCTCCTATGACGGTATGGTCATGGTTCGTCAGCAACCAGCCGTTAAATCCCTAATCCTGGGAACCAACACCGTCGTGCGGCCCAAACTTCCGGTCCTCGCTTTGCATATCTGGCGAACACCATCGTGCAACCCAAACCCATCCGCCTCCGGATCTGGACCATGCCGCCGGAGGCGACAAAGGCGGCAATGGAACGGAGGGGTTGGATGTCCTCACTCCTTAGCGCGCTCCCCGACAACCTGCTCCTCCTCGTCCTTAGCGCGCTCCCCGACAACCTGCTCCTCCTCGTCCTCGGGCACCTACCATCCGCCGCGGATGCTACGCGGACCAGCGTACTCTCCCGCTGCTGGCACTACCTCTGGGCGCACCTGCTGTCGCTAGTGTTCCTGGAGAAACCCTTCAAAACACCAGCGGCAGCGGGGTCCCCACCGCGTGGAAACATGCTCCCCAGCTCCACCCATGCTGCTTTCTATTCTGGCACACCTACCTGGGCACCAACCCCCCCTCCCTGCCCTAGCTGACCCCCTCGACTGTGCCCACGCCGCCCTCGCCACCCCCGCGCTCTGCCTGCTTACCATCACCGCCAGAGGGCGCCATCGAGCTGTCGTGCCTCGAGAAGGTGGGATGCATATGCATTGAACTTCGCCTAGGTTATCTTGGCTTTGCGTTGCGGCCGTCCGGTGTGTTTGCCAAGCTCATACTGCTGATATTCCAAAGGATCTAGTTCGAAGGACCCTGCATAATTTTTTTTTTTGACATCCCCTGCGTAATGTACTGCTCTCAGTGGATATCCGCTATGTTTTTCCGATATGGCGACATGGATACGCCGATACGTCGATACAACAGATGTCCAAAAACCATAATACGCCAACCAGGGCCGCCCCTGGAGAGGGGCAAAGGGGGCCGCCGCCCTGGGCCCCCAAAACTGAGGGGCCCCGACCCATAGCATATGCATATACATGTACAAGCAAATTTGGCCCATATATTGAGTTCAAACGGAGCCGCCATAAGGACTAGGTTCGAGTTCGATTGATTTCTTATATAATTGATTTAAAATTTATTATCAAACGAGAAGGTTGTTTGACTAATTATTTTTATAATTTTTATTTAGGTCATGTCAACTAAAAAATATCTATTTGGGCATGAGGAAAGGAGAAAGAAGAAAAAAAAGGAGAGTTCTTGGAATCTCAGAAAGGAGTCGTGGACAAATCATGTCAACTAGAAATATTCACAAAAAAATTTAAGATAATATAAAATTATTTTTGTATAAATTTGACTTTGATTTGATTAATAATGATATTTTCATTACATTGACAAAATTTAAATATATATATATATATATTAATTTAAATTTCCCCAATAAAATTACCAAATATGCTAGATAATAAGAGAGAAGATATTAAACAGGTAGCAACATAACTAATACGTTACATTACGTTTTAGAGTGGCTTTGACATGAACTGCTACAGGCCGTATCGAAGGAGGTATCGATCAGTATCGAGAATTAAATCATTTGTTTTTAAATCACATTTTTGTGATACTTCGCCGATACACATATTGAGCGTATCGGGCCGTATCGACATATGTCACCGTATCTGATATGGAGACGGC
This sequence comes from Eleusine coracana subsp. coracana, assembly GCA_032690845.1. NCBI lineage: Eukaryota > Viridiplantae > Streptophyta > Magnoliopsida > Poales > Poaceae > Eleusine > Eleusine coracana. The sequence continues at coordinate 8,150,555 of CM064430.1, forward strand.
AGCTTCTGCCGCGTATCGGAATTTTATAGGATATCAGTTCTGTTAGGTGACAGTATTTCCACTTCCCCTGAATTAATTAACTTGTTAGCATTGAAAACAACTGTTGTAATCAAATTTTGCCATGTGCTGAACTTCTGCAAATGTCGTCTGGTCATTTTATAGAACAGACAAAATGGGGAAATATATACTACAGATTTTAATTTCTGCATCCCACAAAAAGTCTTTATTGAGATAGGTAGTTGGAAAGGTTGGCATACTGTTGGTGCCTTTCTTGTTGGTATAAAGGAATCTTAATGTTGTAATAATCATGTTATATCAATGCTGCCACATTTTCTTCTATACGTTATTAGCATATAAACGAGTTTTCTATGGTTCTTGACAATTTTTCTAATCACGTGTCAAATATCATTTTAAAGGAAATGAGTTCTGTTTGGCATTTTCTTTCCAAACTGGGTGTGTGATGACAAATAGGTCGGAACACCCTCTTCCCTATCTGAATTTGTTATTCGAGTCCATTTGCTCTAGGCTTACTGAAGTTCCTTATCTGAATTTAGTAAGGGATTTTGTGGTCAATCATCCTTGTCTATGGAATTTAATTTACCATGGTAGTTTTAACCCCCTTTAATGATAATGGTGTTACTTTAACTGTAATTAGTTGTTAGCATAATACATACACTCCCATAACTGTATTATTTGGTTAAGAACATGAATTGAAGAGGGGGACTAGGAGAAGTACTGTCCCATGGAATATGATCAACTCATACTATGGAGCATATAGGGTGACAGATTCTCGTAATTGTGATTTTTAACCATTTTAATTTTTTATGTTGTTGTTGTTACTCTGCACTCTGCAGTACTAGTCTAAAGAAATGTTGCTGCATTTGTAATGCCCATTCCTTGTGTGGAAAATCACTTATTAGAAACTTTCTTTATTTCTCACTTCCTACACATGATGTTTTTAACCTTTTATGAATTTACAGGTGAACTCTCAATACGTGGCAGAAGTCCTCACCTTTCTCCCTGAAATTGAGAACCTAATCTTGGCAATTGCAACATTAGGACATGCCTTTGGACCTTACTTACTCCATTTCTTAGTATTTCTTCTGGTATAAGAAAGCTTATTGTGAGGATTAGGGGAGGTATTAAGGTATGCCATACTGTTCTTTGCTTTATATGTTACCTGGTACTTTGGTTGCTTGATCTAGCCCAGCCACCTCCCACTGCCACCGGGTACAATGAAAAGTTGAATGTCCTTTTCAGTTCCTTATTAAGTGCCATGTGAAGGTTATAACTGTTTAACTTGGTACCATCCAAAAGTTGCATGAATTTGAAAATTCGATGTTATGTGAGTATGACAGTTGGACCCTGGCCCAATTGTCAATGACATAATGATAGTATTTTCCATCTGAACTTTTCAATGGTACTGACTGCTGAGCAAAATTCAAGATGAGCCTCGTGTGATGAACTGATGATATGCTTTATATGTGGAGTAGTACTATATCTGCTGTCTTGCAGTTGCAGGGCAGAGTTTATCGATGCAATATTCATATATTTGCAATTTTACAATAAATAGAAAATAGTTTCTTTTATTTTGTATACCACTGTACAGAAGAAATTGCCTCATTGGCTAGGTCCAAACATCTTCTCGATCATATGCAAAATTATCTAATTACTTTTCTATGATATTCCTGTTGTTACTAACCGTGAATGAATTTATGGAGAAGTAAACCCGTCAGTATATATGTCCTTGTTTCAGGGAGAAGCTGTTTATTCACTGGGTTGTAGTTGCCATCAGCCACAAGACTCGGAAACTGAGGAACTTTTCTTGGATTCTCTCCAAGAAGTCATGCTCTGTCTTATTCAAAAAAAAAAAGTCATGCTCTGTCATTGCAAAGGAGCAGCGCGTGAACTGGCATCTCTGAAACGGCTATTAAAATGGGCATCAGCACTCAAAACAGTTACTATAGATTTTGATCCTTCAGTCACGGTCAGGGAGGAACTTTGCCAGGAGTTACTTGGCCTCCCGAAGCCTCAACCGTGATGGGGCAAAAGTGATGTATGTACCAGTCGACTAAGGAAGTTTCTAGGGTTCAAACTACGGATGATTGTAGCTTTGACAGGGGATATAACAATATAACACTGGATGCTCATAGTCGGTAGTACCCAACAGCTCTACATAAAGGGTTTGATTGGTTGGGTGTGTAACTGCTAGTCAGGCTTGTGCGATGCAGTAAAATTACTTTTTTCTGATGTTTGGTTGACTACATAGTCTTCTAAACCTGCCCAAACTAATGCAAAAGAGACTCCTGGCCTGGCTTTTCTAGTATGCTCACACCGGCCATTTTAGCTAAGCCAGACTTGCATTAGCAATAGTTGGTCCACCCACGTGAATGGCGACAGTGCCAATTGGATTTTTGCCATCCTTAGGCTTCGTTCGGTTACCCCGGAACGGCCCATTCCGTGGTCAGTTCCACGCGGATCGGTGTGATGCAGATCAAATCCGGATCCAATATTAAGGAGTTGTTCGGTTACACCCGACTAGGAATGGAGTTCGGCTCGTCTCGGAAATTTCTAGTGCTCAACGGCCTAGAATCTTTCTTTGCCTCCGACCCTCCGGAACGGAGCCAAACCAATCAACGTGAGGTGGCGCGAGACAACGGTGATAGTGCGGCACGAGGTAAGACGACGGAACGTGGCCGAAATGAAACAGGTACTGCCGAACAGCAAAATAGTTCTACAAGAATGAAATCGCGTGTGATCAGTGAATCGGCCGGATCAAGTGAATACCATGGATCCACTTGTTCCGCTCCGAAAATCATTCCTGACCCAGATACAATCTGAATGAAACGAACAAGCTCTTAAGGGTGGCATTTTAAAAATAAGCTTCCTAACCTGTGCAACTTAAAAATGCAATCCATGAATGTGTTTTGCTATTCCCTCATGCCACATCCAGATTTCTACCCTATTTTCATTTTTCTTTAATCCAAACTCAATGTAGACTGACCGTTTTACCCATGCTCTTTCTTTCCTCCTTAGCTCGATCGATTGCGATAGCTGCGAAAACAACAAAATAAAAAGGACATTGCTCGTCAGGCTAGTGTTTGCAATTGGAAGCGGCGGCGGGCAGCCGCGCTCCCGACAAGTCGGGCGGAGGGAGCTCCAGCACGGCAAAAGGGAGACGCGCTCCAGCAGGGCTTGGGGGGAGATGCGCTCCCGCGAGCCGGGCGGCTCTCGCAGGCAGTGGCGGCTGCTCGTGGGCGGGGCGGACATCCAGTCGCGGTGGGTGCTGCTCTACGGCGTGGCGGCTGCAGCGACGGATGGGTCATCGACGGGCGGGCGGATGCTCTCGGGGCGGGCAGGCGGTGGCAGCGGCTCCCGGCGCGAGTAGGGCCGCGCTCCCTGTCCTCGACGATAGCGGCTGTCGGACAGGGCGACGACCATGACGACCTCGGGCGCAGTTCTAATAGCACAAGGGCAAAACGGTCCGTCCACATCAAACTTTAGAGTAAATAAAAAAATAGAAGATAATTTCAAGTGTGATGTAAAGAACGAGAAAATCTGTTTACGGGTGATATTTTTAAGTTGTGCTCGTTAGAAGTCTTGTTTTGAAGATGCTACCCCTTAAGAATGGCAAGAATTCAATTGGCGTTGTGAATGGCTTCACCTTCCATTTCCTTTTTTTTTTTTTGAAATAGAGATTTTCTCCTGCTTATATTGAAAGCCAATTTGTTTACAGATTCAAGATAACTGGGGTAACTAGTTTGCTATTACAAGTTCCAGCGTCATCTTAGGCCAGCCTGAATTACTAACAGCAAAACACCAGAAAATAACCCTGAAGCACTGAAGTTTTCCTTCATCACCCTTGCTCTGTATCGCTCCTCGCTCCACCATCACGCCTTGATTTCAGTTAGAAGTTTACCAATCAGGTCTTTAGCTTCTCCATCCTCCAATGAAATTGTTCCTTTTCTTTTCTTCGCAGCAGCAATACTTGCCATTTCTGTACCTATATAATAAACTTTTGGATCAGGGTACAAGAATTTGTTAAAAAGGATTTCTCCATCACTATTTTATTTCTTACATCCCACAACACCCAAAAGGCTATTACAAAGCAGAACATATTGAGCTCATGGTCCTTCCTCTCTAGTGGCGTTCAATTTTGAAGAAAGTCGTTTAAGTTTTGAGGTGTTTTGTCCCACCCCAACGCTTCTTTGAAGTTCAACCAAACAAAACTTGCATTACAGCATTGAAACAAAATATGTTCCATTGACTCAGGCACCCCACATAGTATGCATTTCTCATCTCCTTTCCAATGTTTCTTCTTTAATTGGACCTCGACTGAATTCTATCTTGTAATACTTGCCACATAAAGACTTTTATCTTTGTTGGTAGTTTTGTTTTCCATATTCTCATCATTCTTTTGTGTAGCATCCCCCTGAAGATTAAAACTCTATACATAGATCTTGTCGAATATTTTCCATTTCTCTCCCATACCCATCTTACTTCATCTTGTTTCTCTGAGATGTGTACCTTAGCAAGTTCAGAGTTTAGGACAGCCCATTCCTCCTCCTCTTGTGCCCCAAAGTTCCTTCTGAACTTTATATCCCACACCTCGCCATCCCAGTAATCTCTTACCAGACTGTCTTTTCTTTCCACAATTCTATGTAGATTTGGATACTTAAGTCTTAACGGAATTTCTCCCATCCAAATATCTTCCCAAAACAAGGTTTCCCCACCATTCTGCACTTGCATGATTACTCCCCTCTCAAAATGATGTTTGGCTTTAAGTATCCCTCTCCAAAATTGTGATTCTCCACTGTTACTTGCTTGACATATGGCTTTATTTCTTAGATATTTCTTCCTTAGCAACTGACAGACCATATCCGATTCCTTATTTTCATATAATCTCCAAATCCACTTGTTCAGTAGAGCTTCATTCATGATCTGTGTGTTGATGATCCCCAGACTCTCAAATTCCTTCGGTCGGCACACATTGTTCCATCTTCTATACAACTTATTAATTGAGACGAGGTCGTCTAGACCACTTTTTTCATGTTCAGATGTATCCGTAAAGTTATTATATTTATTTTATATCCTACAATAATTTACTAATTAGTTTAAGTTATTTTTGAACCATTTTCTAACCCTTTGTTGAATTGGACTCCAATTTCAATTCGATATTTCATACTAACAACAATTAATCATCGATTATTTTAACATCATATTTTGGATGAAAACTAATAACAAGAATTCCAATAATAACTCACTTCAAAATTATTATAATGAATATTTTTTTTAAAACTAAAAAAGATAAAGTAAAATAAAAATAGAGTAAATATTCAAACCAAAAAAATTAATTAATTAAAAACCTTTTATAGTTAAAAAACATTCTAATCATAATTATTTTAACAAAAACCGATGGCAACGCACGAGTATTTTGTTAGTACCATATAATATTTGAACTTGCCGCTCGCACCCTTCCAAAAAAAATCGCCCTCACACTGTCCATCTTATCGTGGATGTCCTTCTTCAAGTTATAAAATCCCATCATATATATTGGCAGACTACTAAGTCAAGTATTTGAAAGGATCAAGCGTCCTCCAGAAGACATTCTTTCCAGCCCATAGTTGTAATTTTTTCCTCAATTTCCCAATCATGTTGTCAAAGTTATGTACCTCCAAATTTTTGTCACTTATTGGAATTCCATTACCGCTCGCATCTGCAGGTTCCTGACGCCGATGCAGCGCCACCGGTTAATCCACCGTCGCCGATGAGCCTCAGCCAAATTCACGGTGAATGGATCTTTTCCTCATTTTTCCCCCTTTGCTTGGTATCGTCAGTTTCTCCTCCGAAGTGCTCCATCGGTGCTAGACTGAAGCACCAGATTGGATGCGAAGACTGCTCCTCTCCAGCCAGACTGCAACTCTGTTGTGCTCGTGCAGAGCTCGGACTCACCGCCATGGATCCGTGACCGAGTTCATACGAGGACTGAGTTAGCGAACTCATCAAACTGCAGCGGAATCGCGAACTCAGTGCAGCGCCATCCTCTCTCTTTGTTAGCTCGCCACAAAAGTGTAGAACAAGTGACGAGGTTGATGTGCAGGGGATCGAACTTGAATTCGTGAGTACTTGGCAAAATGATTTAATCGTTGTCTAAATCCCTTAACATGAGGTTGGGATCGAGCAAATCCGTGCTCAGATGGTTTGCTTGACCTGTGGTTGAAATCGAGCAAAATCGCTCCTAAGGTAAGATTTGATATGTGCAAGTTCGTGTAGTCGTAATCGAATCACTGCTGAGGAGATTGGCCGTATGTGTTCTTCTCTCGGGTGCACCTAAGCATTTGTTGGATTATTCTCTTGTGTGCGCATAAACATCAACTGGATTACTGGACTGGGAGGAAGAAGAAAAGAAGAAAGGGTGGTGATGGAGTTCTAAAGCTTACCACGGTAATACGAAGGTGACCTTATTACAACCAACGCAGGCTACCAAACATAATCTTATGCAGACCAAGAATTGGTCACCCAGCCAACCAAACAAGCACTTGTTTCTAGTCATTGCATTAGGCTATGGTTAAATACGTAGCCGGGCTCCAACTAACACAGGAAACCAAACACACTCAAAAAGCTTGGATTTGTTCATGTTCCTTTAGCTTCAGTTGTAATTTGTGGCCATGGCCAATCTTTTACTGGCCTTCTGAACGCCTCTCCTCTTTTGCTGTGCTCCAACATTCAGAATTCTATTTGCTGAAGTTACATCACTGCAATTAAACTATAGTTTGTTTTATTAGAATAAGGGAAAGGTCTGTTTTACTCATGCGAACAATCCACTATCTGTTTGACCCGTTAAATTGAACATGTCCATTAATTAGTTATAACATTGGATTGCTGTTGTGCTCAAAACATTTATAAAATAACGGATTTTAGAAACTTGCTCTGATTTCTGTTCAAAATAAATCGCAGGAAAATAGGAAATTTAGGTGGGCCCAGGGCCGGCCCTTGGAGGGGGGCAAAGGGGGCGGCTGCCCTAGGCCCCAAAACTCGAGGGCCCCGATCCATACCATATGTATATACATGTATAAGCAAATTTGGCCCACATGTTGAGTTCAAACAGAGCCGCCATCAACACTAGGTTAGAGTTCAATTGATTTCTTATATAATTGGTTTAAAATTTATGATCAAACGAGAAATTTGTTTGACTAATTATTTTTACAATTTTTATTTGGGTTATGTCAACTAAAAAATATCCATTTGAGCATGAGAAAAGGAGAGAAAAAAAGAGAGTTCTTGGAATATCAGAAAGAAACCATGGGCAAATCATGTCAACTAGAAAATATCATAATATTTTTATTACATATTGAATCTTATTTAATATGGCATCAACTAAAAGAAGCTTTTAGAGTTGAAATTGTTGGACGAGGTTGATAGCGATACTATCATTATTGACTTTGTTGCTAGAAATATTCACATAAACTCTTAAGATAATATACAATCATATTATATAAATTTGACTTTAATTTGATTAATAATAATATTTTATTTATATGGTAAAATTTAAATGCATGTATATATGTATATATAAAGGGTCCCGGCTTTTAGCTTCGCTCCAGGCCCCAAAATACACAGGACCAGCCCTGGGTGGGCCAATTAGATCTGGCTGCAACATTGGCCACAGGATATTGCACACAACAGATCCTATCTCCCAGCACCAGCTCGAGGTCGAGCTCGGCCATGGCGAGCGCGTGCGCCTTGGTGACGAAGTATGGCGCCGGCCCCGCCAAGAGAGAGCACCGAAGGGACCGCCTTGTCGTGGGGGGGCATGGTGGCAAAGTCTTGGCTGGAGGCAATCACATTCACCGTGGCAACCTTGAAAATGCCCACAACTTTCCACAACTATTCATCAGATGGTGAAAACCCCGTGAGGAAACATGCATAACTCCATTCTCATTGATGAGGAATATATTGAATTTCCCAAATTAGCTAGTTGTTAAGGAGACTTCAGAATTTTTCCATATTTCAATTCGATCAGTCTTCACTTGCAAAATTAACTGTGATGAGCACAAAGTTTGCTGTTTTGAAATGGAATTTGAATATGAATTTTGAAAGCCATCAAGCTAGCTTCTAGAAAGTTGGGAATTTATTTAAAATAGTTAGGGGTTGCCTAAATTTTTGAAACTTTCACCAAAATCTATTTTTGACTCTAGATTATGGATATGATCTTGCTTGGGTGCATTTGCGTGAAAAGTTTTTCACTTTCTATTGAAACCATGTTTGAGCATTTTTAAATCAATTGTTTGAATTCAAATATTTTATATAGCTACTTGGTTTTGCTCTTGTTTTCTTCATCCCGTTTGATCTACCATGGTGATGGTGACACCAGTGTGTCACATATCTCAGGAGCTAAACACTGTAAATATCATAGTGGCGGCACCATTTAGGGTGCGTTTGGCACCAAGTGCTTATAGTGCTTCTAAGTGTTTATTATGTCAAAACTGCTTATGTGCTTATAGTGTTTATTATAACATAAGTAGTCAACCCGTTTGACAAAACTGTTTATGTTTATTTGCTCAAACTACATATGTTGAGAGAGAGGATCACCATAAGCACTAAAAATAATGTTTTGCTGCTTTGTCTAAAGTGATTATAGTAGTATAAAATAACAAAGTGTTTATAAGTGCTTATACTTTATAAGTACTTTTGCTATTTTGTTGTTTGACTGTCCAAACTACTTATTGAGTATAAGCACTTTTAATAAGCACTTGTATAAGCTGACCTTTTACTGTGTGGAGTCGGTGATACACAAATTTCAGATTTAGACACTTGGACCTGGCATAACATTTTACCCATTCCTCTACTGTCCTCACTACACAGAACTCGAATATTACGACATTACGTGATGACATTTACTTGGAGCTCGATTGAACCACAGATGCGTGAGGCATGGTTATAAGAAAGCTGATTCTGAGGATTCATGGAGACCTTAAGGTAATGACATATTTTGCTTTTCTTTATCAGTTATCTACTTATCTAATACTCTGGTTGCTTGGAATGGAATGTGACATAATCATCCTCATTTGGCGTACCAAGGCTTTACTAATTGTACTACTTCATGTCCCACAAAAAAAGATTGTACTACTTCGTGGGTTATTTTGATATTCATTATTTGTTTCTAGACAATGTGTTGTATTCTTATAAAGATGGGCATCGTCACTTAAAACAATTACTAGAGACTGATCCTTCGATAAGTGTCAGTACCAAGTGACCTTCGTCACTTCCAAAAAAATTTTGGGTGCCTAATCTAAAAAAATTAAATTTGGGTGCCTTGAGCCATTGAACCGTTGATCTGTGATCCTGCGCTGGCTACAGATGAGCGAGATGCTACCGTGCTGCTACAGTTGAAAGAAACGTGACTGTGCAAAACGCATTTTTCGAAAATACAAGTTCAACTGATTTAAACATTTGACTAAATTTAGGTTGTAGATTCCGCATTTTCATGTGGTCATTTTTCTTTAATACTGTAACGATAGACAGGCTACAGCTTGTCATTGTAGTGCTCTGTAGCATTTACATGATTTCCATCTGGTACATGCTCCCGTCCCGTCCATGCTTGATTATTAGATGCAGCTGCTATCTAATTCAACAAATGAATCACCCTAACCTGACCAATTTTTCAGTATCTCAAAAAATTTACAGATCTCCTGAGCACTTCTAAGATACCCAAAATAATAATAATAATAGTAATAATAAAAAAAAACTAGACTAATGCTCGTGGAGCCTCAAACCGGCTGCCGCCTCAGATAAAATCCAACTTAGGCAGAACCATCCGTTCCTTCAGTTGCTTGGCTGCTTGTTTCAGGAGGCTGCATGCCTTGCACAACTGAAGTTCCTTCGTCATCAGAAGCCTCTCCTGATTTCCTTTTCTTGTTTGTCGGACTATCCTTATCTGTGGAAAGCTCTTCATTCTCTCCAGAAGCTTTGCCGGACTTCCTTTTGCAAGTTGGACTGTCCTGATCTATGTGTACATCCTCTTCGTCATTACCAGAAGCAGCGTGAGATTGACTTGCACTAACACCATTCTCGGTATTATCTTCTTCAATTTCAGACTCTCTTGGCCTACTGGCGAATTGGGAAGCCGGGAAAGCTGGTCCATTAGGCGGGTTAGCAGGACTGGCACAAAGCAATGTATCTAACTGTCTTCGAACAGAGACAGCAACGGCCATTGCATGATCACTAATCAGAGTATCACTTGGTGGGCAACGAACAAGACTTGCCAACACCTGGTAATAGCGGAACAGTGCCAAGGACGGCTGCACCAATCCCCTATCACGGCAGACCTTGGTTGACTTTATTGAATGTTTGCAAAGGTTCCCCTTCCTTGACCAGCTACAATCACACAATGCAAAGTCAGATCCTGGATTCAGTACTAAATGGGACTTTCCCTTGTTTTTCTGGCTGACCACTCTTGCGCAATTGCCCTCAACAGAAACATCAGAATCTGGGATTTTTAATCCTTGTCGCCATGGGTTTGGGCCACTGTTCCACTCACTCCTCCAGTAGCGTGAAAAGTTGTCCTTCCCCGAGTATTCATCAAGCCAGTAGTAAGAATGGACCTTTGTACCCAACTTATGAACCAACCAATCTGCACGTTGGTAGACATTTTCATCTGCCTCATTCAATAGCCTGAGTTTTAACAAGTGATGGTAACTCTCAATTGCTGAAGCAGCCTCTGCAGTGGCCAACGGGGTTGCCTTTAACACAGTTGTCCAGGCTCCTGAAAGACATTGACAGTCAGCAGTGTCAGATCAAACAGCAATCAATAAATCTAATAGAGTGATAACTGAAACTATTCTGGGGGAAAATAATAACTGAAGACTCTTGAAGAGTACAGTAAAACCCAGAGATGGAGAAGTAAAATATGATCTGGGAACAGGATATAAACTCACCAAGTCTTGGAATCCATAGAGCTCTGAAGTAGTCAAGAAAATCAGTGCAATCAATAAAATCTTGCAGAAATGCTTCGAATAATTCAACACCACCATTCCCTCTGCATATACTGAATATTATATCTCCAAGACGTCCAGCCATCGCCGAACGCTTCACAATGTCTGAGCACTTGTTAACTAAATTTTTGTGCCAAGCATGCCGAATACGCCATAAGCTAATCAATACTGGGCACTTGAAAACCTCCCTATTCAGCATGGTATATATTCAGCCAATGCAATCTCGGGATGCCAGGAAACAGTGCAAGAAAGCAGAAAAGCATCAGTTACCTTATTGCGCGAACATCTGCTAAGGGATCATCAATTATAAAGCCACCTAACTGCCATGTCGGATCTTTCGTATGGGCTCGATCGTAAAGAGCACCCATCCATCTATATATTTCTCCATGTGCGAAATTGGGAGTAATGATCCAAGCAACAGGAATTGCATTTTTCTGCTCGTCGAAAACAAGGATGCTGTGTACAGGATACTGCAAAATGGTGAATGACAATGCTACAATGAAATCATGCAGATTTTAAACAACTGTTGGAACAAAAAATAATACCAATGTCATTCACAAACCTTTAACTTATTTGTTCCAAACCGTGAATCAGAAACCAGTAAACTACGGTTGCCACACTGAATCATCTGTTGCAGCTGCCAATCCGTCTGAACACCCAGGGCAAAGGTGTCTGTATTTGAAAAATCTTCATAGAAAAATATTTGGTCCTGGTGAGTTTCAACCCAAGTGTTGATACTAACAGCATCGTCGTCATCAAGCTCATAAACAGAGCGCCGTATTTTCCTTTCCAGTCTCCTAACAAATCTGTGAGTAAGAAGATCATCTCGATTTGATGGCCCTCCTTGCCTTTGAACCATTTCAGTGTGCCTCTGCATTATGGTCTCTACAGGAATACCAACGTAGAGCAAAGACATAACTTGTAGGCGTAGCTCATCTGATATGTATGGTGCAAACATTGCCTTTGTCCCAACAGCCATCTTGTCCATAGGACCATGGCAGGGCATACCTTTCTTATCTACATGCTTATTATGGTTATATATGACAAGTGCCACAGATGGCTCAGCAATCAAGCGCTTCACAATAAAATGGCAACTGCAGCCCCTCTTTGTATTAGGTCGGCCAGCAGGTGTTTTCCTCTTCTGGGAAAAGGGGCGACTAGGCCGAACACTTCCACCCTTTCTATAGTCATCTGGACCAAAAGAACACCAATACCTGCATGCCATGACGTCACCGGGTTCAAAATTGTACTCTGGGCTTTAACATGGGACCAATAAATATATTTTAGGTGGCAGGATGAATAAGCAACCTACAGCCTATATTTATGTATATCCAGCTACAAAAAATAGTCGTTATTCCATATACTTACAGGATATACTCGAGTATCCCATCAACTTTTGGTTTGCAGTTCATTGTTGGAGAACGTCTTCTCCGTGCCTCAACATGGAATTTTGTTGGGCAATCTTTGTTGTTTGATTCTCCTCTGACAAAGTCATTCACCCTCGAATATGGAATAAGTGCAAGCCTGTCCATAGAGTCCCTCCAGCCCTCCACCATAGACCACATGATATCTGCTGCTGAGAACTCCAACGTAGTGGGGTTCTGAACTGGAAGAGTCAAAATTTCATCCCACCTAGTCATCTGCATATACGGTGATCAGATAATCACAGATAAATAGTGGAAAAAAGCAAAAACTATTTTTTTTTTTTTAATGTCACATGCCAGCAAGTGCTCAAGTAACATTGTGAGGCTTCTGTCAGTGCAAATAAATTAGCAAACATATCGCTTAAAAGATTCATGTGCACTGCCTGTCTTGCTACACTCACAATTGGGATTTTAATTTATGGTATGCCTAGACATTTGAGGATCAATTTTCTCCTCCATTACAGGGTTCAAAAATTTACCCCCACCGGCCACCCCAAAATGATGGCAACAAGAAACCAGCATCAACAAAAGTTTACAAAGCCGTATCTTAAATGACTCCAATGCTAATGCGATGTCATTTGGGCAGGAAATTCCTAGATAAAAGAGCAGAAGCATGTAAACAAACTCTAGAACTTGTCCAGGAACCACCACACCCTCACAAACAGAGCTTTTACGGAGCCATCCACACAGGCTCGCACTTCGATTGAACCCTAACCCCTCCTAGACTCAACAGGAACTCCGTCACCACCATTCTCTGTCTAGGAGGGGCTAGGGTTCAATCGAAGTGCGAGCCTGTGTGGATGGCTCCGTAAAAGCTCTGTTTGTGAGGGTGTGGTGGTTCCTGGACAAGTTCCAGAGTTTGTTTACATGCTTCTGCTCTTTTATCTAGGAATTTCCTGCCCAAATGACATCGCATTAGCATTGGAGTCATTTAAGATACGGCTTTGTAAACTTTTGTTGATGCTGGTTTCTTGTTGCCATCATTTTGGGGTGGCAGGCGGCTGTGGCCGGTGGGGGTAAATTTTTGAACCCTGTAATGGAGGAGAAAATTGACTGTTGATCCTCAAATGTCTAGGCATACCATAAATTAAAATCCCAATTGTGAGTGTAGCAAGACAGGCAGTGCACATGAATCTTTTAAGAGATATGTTTGCTAATTTATGTGCACTGACAGAAGCCTCACAATGTTACTTGAGCACTTGCTGGCATGTGATATTCAAAAAAAAAAAAAATAGTTTTTGCTTTTTTCCAATATTTATCTGTGATTATCTGATCACTGTATATGCAGATGACTAGGTGGGATGAAATAATAGTTTTCGAATTGTTCGATTCTTCAAGTGATGGGACAATGTGTAGAGGAACTGAGCCACTATCTCCTCTAGGGTCATATTTCGTGAGCCTAGAGGAGAAAATGAAGAAAGTCCTTCTATCCATACGGAGCTCACTAATGCATGTTGCATCGCTCTCTCGAATGAGTTCATTTAAATTCTGAATTCTACGCTCTTTATTTCTCAACAATCTTTCTATTTTCAAGCACTTTCTTCTATATGCTAATGCCATGAGTAACCATACATAGTAGTACATTAGAAGAATAGAAGTCAAGATATTCCTACACGCCATATTCCTTCTTCGAATTGTTGCAGCTAAGGGAAGGCGAGCCATAATGCTATACAAACAAAAAAATATTACATGAGCAATCAATCAACAAAAGCTACAAATGAGGGACCTATAATAAGTATTAGGCTACACATGTTTATTATTCAGCAACAGTATATCACTGCTTACCAAAACAATTATGTTAAAGAACAGCCACATAGATGATTACTGATAACCACTATCACTGCAATGAATTCCTAAATGGAAGGAAAGAAAACTTTCTAATGGGAGGGGCAAAAAAACTTGCATGCAGATCAGTTCCATAGCTAGAGCACAAAGATCAAACTTGCAATAATGTAGACAGTACAGTACTGTTCAGTTTCTTATCAAGTTAGACATGTTGTGGTTTCTCTGAATGAACATGCATAAGTAGATAAGCAATACAGTACAGTTCAGAACAGCAAGAAGATAAGCATGCAAATCATTCTACACATGAATGAACATTTTAATGCAGCAAAATAACACTAACAATGCCATTAACAGAGTGCTAAAGTTGTTGCTCTTGTGTAGTGTTAGAAAGAAGCAAAATTATTTGATGCAACCTACATAAGTCTATCCAGAATACTAGCAGAAAACAATTCACTGCTTACACCACGAAAATGAGGATATGTGACTTCAAAATAAAAGCTGGAAATACAGGCCGAATGTATCAATAATCATGGATCATAAACTGGAGGGCATACATGCAGCTGGATTAGTGATAGGATTAGTGTGGGCAACGTTAATTCTAAGATTAGCGGCAGCGTTTGCCATGTTTCTAGGAAGTACAATCAGAATGAATGTAAAGACAATATTCCAGAATTCATTCAAAATGCATAAGATAAACAATTGTCAGCTAACACATTAACAATTATCAATCATAGGCTTGACTTGCCGCAAGACTCGGCTGGCTCACCAGACACCAAACAGTTAAGAAAATGTACAAGATAAAAAAGTCTGCACAGTTGATATTGATATAGAATTATTTAACATCAAAGTGGCCATCCTTAGTCGTCACTACACGTCACTAAATAGGAGGTGACTTCTCAACTGCATTATGTAGAACTCCAAACTAAGAACAGCAGTAACTGTACGCCAGCTACCAGATCACTTCATTAGAAACTACAATCTTCAAACTTAGTGTCTCATAGCAGTCGTGCTAGCCTATAAAATTCAGTAAACTTCGCCAGCATTGCATTTAATTGATGAAAAAAATATGTACGCAATCCTAGTGCAGCAAGCATTCATATTTCATACAATCATTAGAACAAAGCCAAAATAGAGTGAGTAACTCGGAGAATCTTTCTCGAGTAATAACGAGATAGAGGTGACATCCTCTGACTAAGGCTCCCCTTATAATCTTAAGCAGGTGCACTCACCACCTAATCAATTCGTCTCAATTAAACAATACCAGACAGCAAAATGTGAAACCCCTTTAAATCAGAAGGTGCACATGGCACCAAGGGACTGCTACAGATCGAGCATCACCACAACAGAAAAATTAAAGAATTCATCTCCATAAGCATCAGACCTGCGTGAAGGAGCTGCTGGATGTGCACAAGAAAGAGGTCAGATCTACTAGCTAACTAATCTGTATCCTAACTACTGTCATCATCTTCCTCAATGCCCTAAATTAGTCCATTCTTTCACTAATGTTTGTACTACAGATCAATGAGAAACTAGTCCATATTTTCACCAAAACTGCAGGTCAAGCATCAACACAAACAAAGAATTAAAGAACTCATCTCCATAAGCATTATACCTGCGTGAAGCAGCGAGATGTTGCGCTGAGTGGTGGTGGTGCCCTTCCTTTAAAGATCTCCTGCTCTTGTCTTGCCGCTGAACAGCTGCTCCTTCCTCCTTTCTTGCCGCAGCTGCCCCCTCCTCCTTTCTTGCCGCTGAACAGCTATCCCTAACATGGATCATGATGTTAGGGTTAGAAGATGCAGATCGACAAGGGTTAGAAGAGGCTGGTAGATGGAGTACAAGGAGAAGAACAAACAAATCCGAGGGGAGGTGCGCTCGTTGCCGTGGTCTCGTCGCCGTGGGAGCAGATCAACCGGCGGGATGGGGTGTTCGTCGCCGTGGACTCGTCATCGCCGTGGGAGCAAATCGACCCGGTGGTGCGCTCGTCGTCGTGGACTCGTCCTCGCCGTGTGCTCGTCGCCGCGCGGGGTCGTCGTCGGGCGTCGTGGGAGCAGATCGACCGGCGGCGCTTTTGGTGAGGGACGGGGTCGCGGGGAGATCTCACGATGCAGGTTTTGCTGGGCCGACCCAGTGGCCCAGTACCCAAAATAGAAAAAATGGGTAATTAGCTTATTGAACCGACCCACGAAAGTTATGATTAGTATTAGGCCGGAGCTCGGAGAGGTGGTCTGCAATAGATGGCGTCGGGGTGCTTGAGGGCGGCGGCGGCAACGCATCTCTTCGATCTCATCCGTGCGGTGACCTCGCCACCTCTTCGATCTCATCCGGTAGGCACAACTGCGCATCTCCTCGATCTCGTCCGTTCCTCGCAATAGAGTAGGTGAGGAGCCGGCACAGTAACTCATCCGTTGCTCGGCTCCTGTGTCGCCGCCGCGTGCTTGGTGTTGTGACATTTGCGGTGCGCAAAAGAGCCCAAGGCCAAGCCGATAAGCCCCGGGATAAAGCCGAAACGGACGCCGATGGCGCCGCCGCACCAGCTCCTGCTGCTCCCGCTCCTCCTTGCCGCCGCCGTCGCGTCGGCGGCCTACGCCAGGACCACGCTGCCCTCCACCACCGACGTCCTTCCCCGCGCGCCGACGCCGTGGCCGGAGCAGTTCCACGCGGTGATGTTCACCAACCTCACGGAGAGCGGCGGGCGGCTGCAGCTGATCGACCTCTACTACGACTGGCCGCGCGGCCGCAACCTGAACCTGATCCGGGACCAGCTCTCCGGCGACCCGACCTACGACGTGGAGTGGACCAACGGCACCTCCTTCATCTTCGACTCAGCGACCTGCCGCACCATCCGGTTCCCCGTGGGCCTCCTCCCGCCGGACTGGCTCGCCGGCGCCACCTACCTCGGCCGCGAGTCCGTCGACGGCTTCGACTGCCATTTGTGGACCAAGGTGGACTTCGTCTGGTACTACGAGGAGGTCGCCACCGGACGGCCCGTCAGATGGAACTTCTTCAACGGTAGGTGACAATTTGTTGGATTTTTTTTTTCCATCGATGAGCTGTGTGTTATGCTTGCTTCCATGAGACGTTCCAGTCTTGCAGATTGGCAATGTGATGATTCTGATCTGCGGTTTACAGGGATACACAGTCTGAGAAATTCTGAATTTTGCAGCACTAGTCTGACTGACGCTAGGACAATTTCGTGCAGAAAATGCAGTCTGAATTCTGAAACTTCGTATTGCTGTCTGAACATCTTCAGTAGTTCAGAATGAGAACCCTGATTGATGCATCAATTTGACGATTGGTGGTCATGTTTCCTAGGGATGCAGCAACACGTGATGAGCTTCGAGGTGGGCGGGGTGCTAGAGGACTCCGAGTGGCAGGCACCAGCTCACTGCTTCAACGGCGACAATGCCGCGGCTACCAGTGTTGCAGGCGATAGAGTTGACAGCAAGGGCGGTAGGGTGGATGTGATGAACAGCCTGATCAGGTTCGCTGGGGCTCCGGCTGCATCTGCGTCATTTTGATCGGTGAGCATGTTAACCTACCGGTGAGAGGCTAGAACAATGTTGATCTGTTGTGGCCTGCTGCTCGGTTGTTCGCACTCTGCTTCTCGAATCCTTACGTGGCGTGTAACTATCTTTTCTCACTTGGTGATAAGATGAGTAATATTTCCCAGTGAGGTGCTGGAAAATATGAGAAGTCGATTTGTATGGATGTATCTGTAATTTTGTAAGGGGGACACTCTACTTGATGAACATGAGGTGCTGGAATGGCCATGCCATTTGCCACAGTAACTGAAATGGTGACTGTAGAAGGGCATACATGGCTTCGTGAATTCGTCCTGTTAGTAGGCAGTAGGCTCAAGCTAAATGTCGTCTAAAGCCGACTTTAATCACATACTCCTCTGTTCAGAAACTGATGTTGTCTCGACAAGATAAAATAGACTTACGACTAGTGCAAAGTTTATGTCGGAAACGACATGAATTTCCGAACGGAGAGAGTACTTGTCAAAAAAAAAAAAAATCACATACTTTGTATCATGAATGACATGAGATGCTTAGCGTGAAAGAGCGGTATTCCTGGTAGTTCACTTCGCGCCACTCTAGAAATGAATGAGCAGCAACTGTGTAAGCAGGCCATGTCCAAGTTCAGTTTCAACTGAAAATCATGTAGCAGCCCAAATTTTTATGAGGGTTCAGTGCAAGGCCTCAATAAGAAGGATGCCACTTCCGGGTGATAAGAACGAAATAAATGCTGCTTTTGTTCCAAATCTCTTGAAATACTGTTTTGTCTTGTAAAGGAAATAATCTTTTTCAAAAAATGAGTAATCCCTTTTCACTTTTAACTCGACAATAGGTTTGCACGACTATACTAAAAATCTAGAGTGCAATCTCTTCTTTTTTAATGCAATAAGTGGTGTAGATATTGTTTTAGAATCTTTTTTTTCTTTTTTGCAAATAGAAAACAGACACAGAGACACTCATGTATATGTACTTACTGTATGACATACACAAACGCATATTCTACTCCTACAAGTACCTTTGAGAAACTTAGTCGATTGATCATGACATTTATCATGTCACCATAAACCTCTTGCTGATGAATAATTGTTGTCGACGACATTGCCTATCACTAAAATAATAATTAGCCTTAAAAGTAATGTCAATGATAATTCTAAAACTCAAATCATGGTGAGTAGTTTTATCATAGAGTACCTAACCAACTGAGCTATGTTTAATTCGAGGATAATTGCATAAAATACCTCATAAGTCATATAGAGATTGAGATTCCCATTCATAAGTTCTTTTGTTGTAAATCCCCATCCTCCTACTATCTTTTGTAGTATAAACCAACTTAGTTGATTCCATTGTTGAGTCTAATTTATCTTATTTTCATGAAAATGTATTCAAATCTCAAAAATTGTGTGACACCGTTTAAACTCTAATCAACATTTTTGTTATATATTCTCTAAAAAAAATATAACTATACTTTTAAAATTTTATATGTTTGATAAGAACACCATTGGGTGCTCAAAATAAACAAAAAAAAACATGTTGAGTCAATTAAACATGTGCAAATCGGAATGGTTCTTACAACAAAAGTCAATAGATGGATGGAAATTTGCAACAAAATAACTTACGGGTGAGAATCTTAAATGCCAAGTGACTTATATTGTTCCATTCGAAGAATTGGACAGTCCCCCCCCCCTCCCCTTCCGAAATATTACTAACTTTGTTCCAGTATATAAGTATTTGTTGATTGTGAGGTATCATGTTTGACTCTTTGTTTTATTCATTTTTTTATGAAAATATAAAAAATATATCATGTTTTAAGTATATTTGTAATGATATATAATTTTATAAAAAAGTTAATATTTTTATAAATTTTTAAATAAGACTAATGGTCAAACGTGATATCTCAAAGTCAATAAATACTTATAATTTAGAATGGAGATAGTATATCCATTAGTTTTATTGTTCAGTGATGATGTTCATTATGACTCCAACCCCAAATCATCCTTGTCACCATCCTCTAGTTTGCACTACTGCATGGCTGAAGCAGCCAAAACCCACTTTGTACATGATCCTGGGTATTGCGGCCTCATCACTGAACTGAATTTACCAGTGGCCAGAGTTTAGAAAAGTTGGGATTGGAGTCATAATGAACGGCAGGGATGCACGGTTTACACATCGTGAGGCGTAGGTTGTCTTGAGGAAAGGTCAGCATGAACCAAACCAGACCCTTTATTGATCCTTGAACTGGTTTTAGCTATTATATATAGGTGGATTCATATGACCACTAGGGAGTAAAGAAAATGGTCCACATATCGACTAACCAACCGATGATATCAATATGGCACACAACCATTGAACCTATCATCGGGCACAAAAATGAAACAAAATATAACCTATATATAAAAATATTATTTCACACTTTTTTGTATTTTCCTTTGGATGATGTTAATGTCCACCTAAGGGCTGGGCTAGGGACTTATTGGTGTGAATTATTTTAGAGATATCATATTTGTAAAGCTGTATATATAACTTCTTTTAATAAATATATCATTTCTCATTTTCGACCTCTTACTATTGGGTCATTTTTTATACATTTTTCATATTTGACTTCTTACTACTGGCTGGTTTTGATTCAAAACATGCACAAGAAAACGTGGCTTTGTGCGTGCAAGCGAAGGGTCAAAACCTTGTGCAAGGAAAACCAAGCACAAGTGTATATAAGAGCTTTCCTTCAAGCGGGAGAGTAACAAATTTAGTCTGGCTATAACATACAGTTTTGTCCAATTTTTTTCTTTTCCAAATTATATATATATATATATATATATATATATATATATATATATATATATATATATATATATATATATATATATATATATCCAAGAGTGTATTGGCTATCACTTACTCCCTCCGTTCTTAAATTGTTGTCGTTATTAACTTTTTTAGTTAATTTTAACCATTTGTCTTATTTAAAAAAAATTAAGTAATATCATATAAGTTGTCATAATTTGTATTATTATCAAATGAAATTGAAGCATAACTTAAAATTTTACATATTTGAAATAATATTTTGAATAAGACGAATAATCAAAGTTGACGAAAAAAGTCAACAACGATAACAATTTAAGAACGGAAAGTGTATCAGTTGTCACATGTAGTCATCCTTAAGGTCGTGTTTGGCTCTATATTAAAGAATGTTTTGTTAAAAGTTTCACATCAAAATGTTTAAAATGTTATTGCTAAAGTTTCTATCGAAAAGTTTTTAATAAAACATTATGTGTACATTTTTTTAGAAAAATGGAAAGTTTTTGGCAAAAAGAGGGTTACCATCTGATCGATCCATAATAACTGAATAAGTTGATGTGCCATATGGCTCTATTCCATCATCAACAAGGTATGTAATCTGGATCTGGCCATAATCTGGCCTTGATCTGGACATCAACAATTTTCCAAATTGTTGTGGCAGTCGTTATATTTGATAATACTTGATCCATACTTAGGCCTTGTTTAGGTAATCTTAATCCATATGGATTAGAGTGGATTGGGGTCAAAAATGAACTAAATTCCTCTCCAATCCCTCCCAATCCATATAGATTGGAGTGTATTGTTTAGTATCTAAACAAGGTCTTAAGCATTGCATGCTTCTCATTCCTCAATTACTGCAGGGATGAATTGTTGCAGCAATAGCTTTGCCTCCGGCTTATGGCATAAGTATTGTACCAAACACAAATGAGAAAAAGGGACTTGTATCCAAAAGCGAGGAGAAACAATTTTAGATTTTAAGCTACAAACACTTTATGTAGCTTCTCCTCCCTTTCCCCTCACATATGCAGCAAGTAAGTTTGAGGCAGAGCTATTTTGCCAAACTTTTTTCCAAATAACTTTGGCTTTATTAAAAAGTTGCTTCACTGGATAAGCTAGAGCAAAAGCCATTTTAGCATGCGCTGCCTTACCAAATGGCCCCGAAGAAGGGGAGTAAAGTAAACAAACGATAATTTACTTTATGTTATTAGTACCATGCATTTAGACGTATAGCTTAATTCTTGGGGTTGCCGGCTGAAGGGCATCGTCTCCCGAACCAGCATCCGTGGGCTTTAATACAAGAAAACGATTGGCGAGACAACCAAAAAAAAAAAAGCTCAAACGCATCTCACAACTGCAATTCAACCCTTCTACGGACTACGCCCCATTATTACTTGGTGCAGTATGAACTATAATCTGGACCTTTCGATCAAAATCAATGGGTGACACAAGTCTATAATCGAGGCTACTATAAGCGCTCAGTATTGTCTAAACAAGTAAGAGCACAAGTTTTTTTGTTAGTACTAAAATAAACCCTATATACCAGTCGACGGTTCTATTAGCCCTGCTCTAAGGTGTAACTAAAAGGTGTGACACAAATTTATATGAAATACTATAATACTGCATTTGTTGAACAACGTTGACCAGAAGGAAACATTAGCTATGGCCTATGGGTCTCTGTTGGGCTTGGGCACCTGTTTTTTATGAACACATAAATGCATGTCTTATGCTAATTCAATTTGCTTCCTTCACATATTTCCTGTTCAACCCACATGTTTGACATTGCGTCGACATATTTGTGGATCAAATGCATGCATGCGACGTTTGAACTGTGGCGGCGCCATCATCTTGTCTCAGCTTATCCATGGATGTCTTTTCAAAAACCACAAACATTTCAGATTACATTTTTAATTTACCCCTTAATTAATTCATAATATCTTACCGACTTTGTCAGTACACCATAAAACAACCCACTAATATTAAAGCAACTGCACTGGACTTACGGATCAATCTTTGGTCATTACTCATCACATGCTATCTCTCTGCTCAACTATTATTATCCTTTTCAAAGCTAGTCAATAGTCGACATGCATGAATGCCTGCGAGCCTACTGTTCTATGCAATTTTTCTGCGTCCAGACGAGAAGAATCTAAGGAGTCAAAACATGCGTTTACTAAACATTTCTGATCTGCCATGATCCACATCTACATGAAGGGACCATCCCAGTACGTGAAATAAACTTTGCTTTCGATCATGCATTCATATTTTCTCTGATATCTAAACCGGATTTTTATCTACAGGATATTAAAAAAAACGTGTATCTCTAGGACACCGTACCAGTTGACTTTGGCTCTTGGACACTGCAAAAAATAAGAATTTGTCCTGCACTACCTTTATTATTTTAATATTTTTTTTAATAAGAGGAGATAATATGTTGTAAATGACACAAATGCCCCTAGCTCATCTCCTCCACTATTGTTTCTCGCGGCTTGGCCAGCTCCCCTGACCCCGCCGCCTTCACCTCCCTCCTCATCGCGTTCCTTGATCGAGGCGCCGCCGTCAAGTGACCGCGTGTTTGTGCCAAGCTCGTTGTGGACCCGACGTGAAGGTGACAATGCCATGGCGTAGCGTGGAGTGGTGTGAGGTGAGAGGAGTTTTTGACGGTGATGCAGCACCTCAGGGTGCTCATCAAGGGATGGACGTGGATCTCCATTGACGAGGAGGAAGATACATGTGAGGATGAAGAAGATAAGTCAGGGAAAATTCAGTCTTTCTACCATTAAAATAATTACTCCCTTTGTCCCAATATAATTGATGTTTTAGCTTCAAGCAAAAAAATTAAGAAGAAGTATAAAAAGTAGATGCACAGAAAACAAGGAGGGGTGGGATAGAGATAGAGATATATTAGAAATAGAGAAAGTTACATCGAGAAGTGAGAATTATAAGTATTTTGGGACAAATGGAGTTGGCTAAAATATCAAATATTTCGGGACAGAGGGAGTATTTTATTTGGTGTGCTGTCCTATAGACAAATATAATTTTTCACAGTATCTAGGAGACAGTCAGCCGGCACAGGTGTCTTAGAGACAAATACACATTTTCTGAGTGTCATGTAAACAAAAATCCCTATCTAAAAACGCACTATATAGCTGGCTGCACAGAAATGCTAGAATTGAAATTATTGGAGGCAACAGGAACATCATGTTGCGAGGATGTGTACTCTATTGAGTCATGTGATTTCGATTGAACAGACCATGAGGAAAATGTAGGAATAACTTAAAGTGTCGCCCAGATACTCCTTTTTTCTTTAGGTAACCACTGAAATTATCTCAATCTGCTTAATAATAATATAAATTAGATCTGCACAGTTTATGGACAGTCAGGGGCGGAGCTCCCATAAGTTCTGTGTATTCCTAGGAATACCCAAGATTTATGCCATAAGTTCAATATATAAGTGGTTCAACCAATAAGGTAGAGAAAAATACATTATAATTCTATCAAATACTCCCAAACTTCTCTTGAATGACTGAGATATCTTAATTGGAACAATTTTTAACGATCATTTCATAATATTATGGACTTTTATTTATGTGATTCAGTATTTTTCTATGATTGGGAATACCCTGTTGTCAAGTCCTGACTCCGCCACTGTGGACAGTTTATGTTATTTTTAGTCACACTGAAATAAATTTATTATATCAAGGATAGTGAAAATATATTGAAACAAGATAAAATGGTATAGAATCGGAAAAGGATTTCAAATCTAAAATCATATAAGGTGCACGAGCAAAACTTGTAAGTTTGTAACACCAGCCGATAGTTTATACGAAAACTTCGAGTTGAGTAAAATGCACAGCACATATATAATTTGGTCTATGAAAAAACAACTATTTTGAAGTGAAAGACATGATTTCTTTTGTGTGAAATACACTGTGGGCTCTAAAAATCTATTCGAAAAATTCTGATCTAGATCCATCACCTTTTAAAACGTCCATCTGAGTTCATGAACTAATTATATAACAAGCTAATGTCCATACCTCTCCACATGTTTATGACTGAGGTGTCAATGCTAATGTGGGGCGAAGCATGGCAGCATGGATTGCCAAAAACAATTTCACCGGTGCCTTAGCCAGGCTGGAACCAACATGAATGACACACAAAGGCAAACTCATCCAAGGCATTCTCAATCAGATGGAGTTGCTTAAAGCTCGATGGAAAAGAGCACAATGGCAGTAGAGACATCTACGATGGCTAGGGCGACAGAGGGCACGGCCTTGGGAAGTAAGTAGCTAAGCATCATTGCAGCACTATTGATTTCCATGTGGTGTTTAGCAAAAAATTAGTTCGTGGACCTAAAAAACAATACTCAAATTAAGATGTATAGACTTGAGTTTAGCTAGAAATTAGTTCGTAGATCTAGATGGACATTTTCAAATTTGATAGACCTATATGAGAATCCTCAAAAAGTTTAAGGACTTATGGTGCATTTTACTTTTTTTGTTCTTTTTAATATGTTAGTATGAATTTGTAAGTGCAAATTTTTTGAGTCAGAATATTCAATTGTAAAACCATATAATAATGAAGAATTTC
The DNA here is from genome assembly GCA_032690845.1 of Eleusine coracana subsp. coracana. Taxonomy (NCBI): domain Eukaryota; kingdom Viridiplantae; phylum Streptophyta; class Magnoliopsida; order Poales; family Poaceae; genus Eleusine; species Eleusine coracana. The sequence continues at coordinate 8,175,659 of CM064430.1, forward strand.
AAGTGCAAACAGAGCAAGTTCCGTGGAAGGCATCTAACCTCCATGGTCCTATATGGTCAATAAGAATCATGCCATGTCTCAATGCACATACTCTTCTTACTTAATTGTCAAGGGGGGGGGGGGGGGGGGGGCAGAAACCGGGGGTGCCACATGGCACCACTCAGAGGCCCGTCAGTATCCGAGACAGCTGGCCCACCGAAGCCTCATCGAGGCATCCCTCACATGGGCCCCGCGAAAAGAATCCCCCGTGCTAGCCAAATCTCAGAAGCAAGGGCCACACCTCTCTCGACTCACTCGACCCTCCAGGGGTCAAAGGCCAGACGCGATTTGCTCGACCCTCGGGGGTTGAAGGCCCGCCACGATTCGCTCGACCGATCACGAGGCCCTGATGCGGCTCACTTATCCAAGCTAGATGACTCAGCCGCTCTCCCCATCTTATCACCTCCAAGGTAAGGACAAGGCGGTACACTGTTGCCTCGATCGTAATAACAATAAGAGGGATCAGGACCACCGGATAAGCTCAGACCCCGTCAACTCTCATCGATGGGACCCGCCTCGAGACAAGATGACTCGACGAATAACTGACCGAGCCGGAAATAGGGGTGGAGTAACTCGATTGCCCTGCTAGGATGGGACGGATCCCCGCTCCCAGCAAGGCCAAACAAACACAACCTAATGCATCGACCCCCGACGAGGGGGTCGAGCAGGACGATGGTCAACAACTACCAACCGTCTTGCCTTAACTGCTAAACCCACCCCAAGCGCATAGTATCGAGGAGTCAAATCACTCCCATACCTACCCCGCTCATCATCACCAATGCCCGCTGATGGTGGCAGGCATGGCAAGGCTCGCTGCGCTGCCATCATCGATGACACCCCCAATTGTGATGATGCAGGACGGTTCAATGGACAGGTCAATCGAACCTAGCCTGAACAACGTGACACACGCATGCTGCACCACTCCACATATGGCGGAGCATGCCATCCACAGGAACAAAAGAGGGCTCAATATGACGATGGGAAACAGGGGCACGCTCGGACACAGTGCCCCCTGACACAAGACCGAAACAACAGGGCCCGTGAGGACTGAAGGCTGTGCCTTCGACCAAGGTCTTCGCCTTCTTTAGCACGACTTCACCAACTCCACATGTGTAGAAATCTTTGTTTCTCTCTCTGTAAATGGGTTCGGCTCCCTTGAGGTATAAAAGGGAAGGCCTATCTCATCTCTAAGATACAATCGCACACACCCACACACACGCACAGGAGCAACAAGAGACTTGGAGGCTTCTCCTCTCTCGCAACCATTATACTCCTCACCCCGTGCAAGTAACATGAGCTGGTCTGAGAACTAGACGTAGTGGGCCTCCCCGAACTAGTATAATCCCCCGTGTCCTCTTGCATAGCCATCGTCAAAATTGGAACACGTACCCGGAACAAATTCTACTAGCTGGTGATCTAAACATCGACAGTTGGCATGCCGGGTAGGGGAATTTAGCGCGTTTCACTTCACAACCACCTTCCATTTTGGATGGCCACTTCCTCCGTGTTCTGGGCTCCTGGCTCTAGCATTTTCTTTGAGAGACTGGAGTTCGTCGCCACAGGTGACCAGAAGTTGTTGTGCGTCAACATCCTGGCGTCCTCACCACCTCTAGCCCCTGGCACCCGCCATCGCGGCGGCGCGCCTGTGGTGGCTGGAGGACTTGGGCCGCACACTTGACTTCGTCGTTGCAAGGGATGGGACGTTAGAACTCACCGACGAGTCACTCCTGGACCCTATCACGGTGGCCACGACCATCACCAGTGAAGCGATGCGCGTGGTTTGGCTTGAGCCGGCTAGGCCACGGGTTGTCAACCAGCTCGTGCCACCAACCGACTATGGCGACCAGCTATGGTTCTGCCTAAACCGTTATTTCGGCCCCGTGCCTGACCAGAACAACCTCCGGTAGTTCATGTTCGAGCTCGTAAACATCCATGGACAGCTCCTCAAGGGCAAGCCTGTCCATCCGGACAGGCTCACTAAAGCTCCCCCAAACGGTTACCCGCACGGCCTGCAAAATGCCGTGGGATGTATCCAAGACATGGCCGTCCACCGGACGGTTCCTGCCTTTGCGGGCTCTGGTTTCATCGATGTAATCGAGCGCCCGGACAAATCCCTTTTCAATCTTCTCGACATGGGGTCGCCGGAAGACTTCAGTTCTAGCTCAGGAAGCTGCGCAGGAAGCTACGATCTCTCGCACGAATGCCACATGGTGTAGCTCGCACCCACGCAGGCTACTGGGGGTGCTGAAACCTCAGCCGTCGGGGCAATGGCAAACCCTAGAGTCCCCGCTCTAGCAAACCCAACGGCGTTTGTGGGGGCAAGGGAAATGATTGTTGACATCCCCGTCGTCGCGGCCGGCGAGCCACATCATACGCCTCGCCCGAAGGACCCCGAACAACTGCTGAAGGCTAGAAGGGCGGAGTTGGAAGAAACCCGACGACAACTTGAACATGGGAAGGAAGAGATAGACCGCGAGTAAGCCCACTCCAGCGCGGGCGGACATGCTCAGGCCATGGCTTGCGATGTCCACCAACGCATCCTCGTCGACGACCAGGGGCCACTGTAGTTCACTCGTGCGGGACAAAATATAGCGGTGGCTGTCACGCTACTCAAGACCCTCCTCGAGCCTGCGATGTCAGAGGCCCAGCAGGCCCGATGAAAGTCGCGACTCTTCTTGCCAAGGCCGCCGAGCTCCAGGCGGAGAGCTCATAATGCCTTGCCGCCCAGGCCAGCCAACAAATTTCCACGTCCAGGCGCGTCGGAAGGGGCAGCATCATTGGGTCACAGCAGCACTCGGTTCGACAGTCCCCCTCCCGGCCGGAGGTGCACCCAAGAAAACCTCAGTTTATGACTAGGTCAGGCCTTATCAGGACACGTGCCACACCCTTAGGGCACACCGACGTGAAAAAGAGCGGCTGAACAATGAAAGGGGTCACCAACCATGCTGTGAAGGCTGGTACGATGACACTGATGAAGAGAGGAACCCGAGCCCGAGCCCTCCTGGACCTCGGGTCTTCAGTTCGCGTATCCACAGCATCGAGTTCCCGTAATGCTTTCTGGTGCCGACGACCATCACCAAGTATGTGGGCGAGACAGATCTCAAACTCTGGCTCAAGGACTACCGCCTCGCGTGCCACATGGGAGGCGTGATCGACAACCTGGATAGTATCCGCAATCTCCCTCTGTACCTCGCTGACTCGGCCCGTGCTTGGCTTGAACACCTCCCTGAGGGTCAGATCTATGACTGGGTGACTTGAGGGACATCTTCATTGGAAACTTCTAGGGAACCTACGTCCGCCTGGGCAACCCCTAGGACCTCAAGAATTGCCAGCAGAAAGCCAGCAAGTCCCTTAGAGATTACATCCGGTGCTACAGTAAGAAGTGAACGAGCTGCCCAACGTGGGCGACGTGGACATCGTCGGAGCCTTCATCTCTAGCACGACCTCAGAGCGGCTCATCCAGGAGCTGGGCCAAAAGGGTCCGCGCACTGCTGATGAGCTCCTAGACATCGCCACGAGCTTTGCCTCTGGCAAAGAATGCATGGGGGCGGTCCTCCAGCACATGTCACAGGGAAAAGGCAAAGGCAAGTAGGAGGAAGGGGCTGGCGATGGTCCCTCCAACCGTCCAAAAAAAAGAAGAACTAGTCGTGGGCCGGGCGATGGTCCCTCCAACCGTCCAAAAATTCATGGTCATCCCCAACTACACCTACCTAAAGCTCAAGATGCCGGGACCAAAAGGGGTCATCACCAGTGGCAGAGCCAGGGGGAGGCCAGCAAGGGCCGTGCCCCCCCCTAAGGCCTTCCACAATGGTACTGTGGATCGATGCCCAAAAGACTACGAGCACCGCTCCCACCACTGTGTCAACCGATGCTGAAAGCCGATCGATGCTCAAAAAACGGGAGCGGAGCAACTACTTGCTCCAATGCTCATTTATTAGAAAACTATTTCTGTGCAGCTACTTGCTCAACCGCCAGGGTGAAGTCAGCATTTGGGAGCCACGGTTGGCCAAGCTTTGTAGTATTTTATTTTATGTGGGAGCCATGGCCTACTGTTGGCATCGAAGCCCACCAGTGTTTTTTTTTGCTCAATGCCCACTTACCTCTTGTGGGACCCGATTTCTTCAAGGGAGCGCTTCCATTGTGGAAGGCCTAACACCGAACAAAAAAATGTTGAATGCATGGCTTATGGTTGTAAGTAAATGATTACTAACCATATGACCTTGATTAGTGTCTAGATTAGTAGCAAATAAACTGTTTGTAATATTGTAACTCTAATTTGTTTCTTGTCACTAACCAATGTAGATACTCTTCTCAAAGTTGGACTATTGCTCTTGAAACTCCTCATCAAGAAACAAAAACTAAAATGATGTGATATTTTTAAAAGTAGAATTATGAGTTTGATGATGAAATATTTAGTCAGCTTGCTATATAAATAAAAGAAGAACGGGAAGGGATGTGATGTGTTAAGTGTACTACTAAAATGAATAACGTTAGTTCTTCTTCTTTTTTGTCTACCATTTTTAATGGGACTGTAGATTTTTATATGAAAAAATGCATCGATAAGTTGTGAAAATTTAGTGAAACATATGAAAATTCTTGTGTTGATAAGTCTAATTGGCCGGCCCCCGTTATGTAAAATTTCTGGCTCCGCCCCTGGTCATCACTGTGAGCGCGTCGCTCCAATGCGCTTTCCAGTGTGAGATGGAGAACGGTGACCTCACTGCCGCGATGGTGGCCTCCACTAGGGAGCTCGAGGCTATCCATGCACACCTTGAGGAAGAGACCCATGACGCCAGCCACAAGAATGCCTCGTTCAAACCAGTGGAAGACACCAAGGAAGTGCAGATCGACCCCGAGGGTGACAAGGAGAAGATGATGAGAGTGGGGACATCTCTCACTCCTAAATAGGAAAGTGAGCTCGTCGACTTTCTCTATACGAACGTTGACATCTTTGCATTGAGACCCTCGAACATGCCCGACATACGGAGGGGGATTGACGAGCACTCCTTAAACATTAGGTCGGGCTCCAAGCCGGTGAAGCAACGTCTACGCCGCTTCGATGAGGAGAAGCATAGGGCAATCGAGGAGGAGATCACAAAGCTACAGGCAGCCCTGGTTCATCAAGAATCTATTTGCCCCCAAATGGTTAGCTAATCCTATTCTTGTACAAAAAAGAATGGGAAATGGATGATGTGTATTGAATCCTGTTCCTTTGCTAAGCATAGACCAGATAGTTGACTCGATGGCGGGGTGTGAAACCCTCTGCTTCCTAGATGCCTATTCAGGATACCACCAAATCGCGATGAAAGAATCTGACCAACTCGTGACATCTTTTATCACACTTTTTGGCTCTGACTGCTATGTAACGATGCCTTTCGAGCTTAAGAATGCCTGTGCAACCTTTTAGCACTGCATGCAATGGTGTTTTGACCATATGATCGGCCACACGATCGAAGCCTATGTGGATGACATCGTTGTCGAGACCAATAGGGCTGACACTCTCGTGGCTGACCTCGAATGTGTCTTCACCAAGCTGCACATGAACGACGTCAAACTTAACCTCGAGAATTGCGTCTTCGAGGTCCCAAGGGAAATGCTTCTTAGGTTCATTGTTTTCGAATGTGGCATCAAGGCCAATCCTAAGAAGATTTCTACGTTCGAATAGATGGGTCCGGTTCAGAACCTCAAAGGGCTGAAACGGCTCACGGGTTGTCTGGCAGCACTGAGCCGCTTCATCTCGCGCCTTGGTGAGAGAGTGCTCCCGTTGTACAAGCTTAGGGAGAACTCCGACCGGTTCGAGTGGACCTCCAAGGCACAGTCCGCTCTCAACAAGGTCAAGCGCATCTTGAGTTACGCACCTGTGCTGATAGCCCCACTCCCGGGAGAGGTGCTGCTATTGTACATAGCGGCAATGACTCAGGTCGTGAGCTCGACGCTTGTAGTTGAGCGAGAAAGAGAAGGGCACGCCCTCAAAGTCCAGCACCCTTTATACTATGTCAACGAAGTTCTGCCCAACTCGAAGACTCGGTACCCACAGATCCTTAAGGTCCTCTACGCGGTGATGGTCGCGTGGCACAAGCTCTGACACTACTTCAACTCCCACCCAATATACATCATAAGTTCCTTTCTGCTTCGTAAAATTATACAGAATAGGGACTCGGCGAGCAAGGTCACCAAGTGGGCACTCGAGCTGATGGGTTATACGTCACATACCAACGCCAAGCAGCCATCAAGTCCAAGTTTCTAGTTGATTTTGTTGCGGAATGGACCGAGGCAGAACTCCCTCCCGCTCTAGTCAATCAGGAGTACTGGGTCATGTACTTCGATGGATTGCTCATGTGGACGGTTGTAGGTATTGGTCTCGCCTTCATCTCTCCACGCAAAGTTCATATGAAATACGTGATTTGTTTACATTTCCTCACCTCAAATAATGTTGCTGAACACGAGGCGCTCATGAACAGCCTAAGATTGTCGTCGAGCTAGGTATCCGATGACTGGAGATCCGGGGCGACTCCTAGCTCGTGCTCGACCAGGTCATGAAGGAATCTAGTTGTTGAACCGACACCATGACACTCTACTGTCAGGAAGTTCGCAGACTCGATGACAGATTTGATGGTCTAGAGCTCAAGCATGTCCCACGACGCCTCAACGAGGCAGCAGACGCGCTGGCCAAGATGGCATCTGGCCAAGAGCAGATTCCCCTGGGAGTCTTTGCAAATGATCAGTTCTAGCCTTCGGTGTGGCCGAAGGAGACTGTAGGTCCTAAGGAAGGTTCAAGCAACCCTGTCGACCTCAACCCAAGGGTCGAGGGACTGCCTACAGAAACATGGTCACCTTCGACCCCCCAGCACACCAACGTCATGGAGATCGACCAACCAAGCAACTCACACGAGCCGACCAGTCGGACGACCTAGGGGTCGAGCGAATCGACCCTCATGTCGAGAGAGCTAAGCTCCTAGACGACTGGAGGATCCCATACATCGAATTCTTGGCTCAGGGCACGTTTCCCGTCGATGGGACCGAAGCCAAACGACTCTATCGATGTGCCAAGTCTTTCGTCTTAATTGAGAGGAAGCTTTACAAGCGCAGTGTCACTAAAGTTATGCAGTGTTGTATCCTTATCTGCAAAGGCGTTCAGCTACTCGTTGACATCCACGAGAGGGGGGGGGGGGCTCTTTAGTCATCACGCCATGCCTCAAACCCTACTGGGCAACGCGTTTCGCCAAGGCTTCTACTGATCGACTGCTGTGGGTGACGTGACCTACATAGTCAAAACTTGCAAAAGTTGCCAGTACTATGCCCGCCAAATGCACCTGCCGGCACAAGCCCTGCAAGCGATCCCCCTCACATGGCCTTTCGTGGTCTGGGGGTTAGACCTGATCGGCCCGCTCAAAAAAGCGCTCAGGGGATACACCCACTTCTTTGTCGTGGTCAACAAGTTTAACAAGTGCATCGAAGCGCGCCCCTTAGTGTAAGGTTCATGACCATTGAGGTCACCCCAAGGTATGGTGTTTTGGTGATGAATGACAAACATGAAATAAGACTAATGTCTACACGAGTGTTGTCCAAGTAGGAAACCTTTTCTATCTTATGATGATTGTCGACGACATCCTTGGCGATTGATGACAATTACCACAAGCATGGAGGCTTGTGAACTTGATGGAGTCCAAGGGTTGATGGAGATGGATCAAAGCGGAGAACAGGCTATGGTGCAAGTGTTCGGAACACTTGACTAGTTGTTAGGGCTTTGAGTCCATAGGAAAAACCGGACTATCAAGAGGGTCTAGGTCATTCTCTTAGGTCATGTCTAGTCGGTGATGTGCAAGGTTGCTCGGTGAAATCACAGGCACTAGATGACAGTGGAGAAGCCAAGGAGTTGTACGGAGAAGTCGGGAAACGAAGTCAAGCGAGGACGACAAGTTTTAGCTTCTGGACATAGAGACCGGACAGAGGGGTCAGTGGAGACCAGACTGTACGATCACTATGGGGAGTTTGTCTAGGACTTAGCCGTAGCGAGGAAATTGTCTGTGCCTGGGAGCCGTAGAGACCGGACAGTCCGATCTGTATGGCTCAACACAGAGCAGTGAGCAAGCGTTTTGCAAAGGCTCCTGGACTGGAGAGAGAAAGTGAACTGAATGGTCTAGTCTGCTGACCGAACAGTCCGGTCAGTTCAGGAAAGCTGTCTGGCCAATGCAGCCAACGGTTCTGGGAACCGTTCGAGAGAGACCGGACGGTCCGGACCGGGAGTGACCAGACAGTCCGATCATTAGGTCCAAAAAGGCAACTTCATGAGGCAACGACTAGTTTGAGGTTGGGAGCCTATATAATTTCATTGTTAGGGTCTTGGAGACCTCTCTTGGCCATTGGAATACCTGAGAGCATTTGGTAAGGTCCAAGAGGAAAAGAGGAGAGCACTAGGAGGAGATATTGCATATCTTGAGAGTGCTAGAGGAGGGTAACTTGAGCATCTTGCACATCTAAGGCTAGGGTGTCCTTAAGGGTGTGATCTATATTGTTACTCTTGGTCTATGGTGAGACCTAGACCGGTTAGGTGTCGGTGATCGAGCCTATCGTGATCGGTTGTGAAGGGCGTCACATGTTTGTACACGGTTTGAGCCGCCGTTGAAAGGGGCATCGCTAGTGAGCCCTCGTGTTGGCTTTAGGAGTCCGGCAAGTTCTTGAGGGAGGTGAGCTTGTGCTTTCTGCAGCGGTGACGCACACCATGTCTTCACTCGAGGAGTGATTGCGGGCTCGTGGGCGAGAACTCCACTTGGTGGCAGGAGGGACTGGGACTCCGGCGGGAGTGGTCCAACAAGGAGTAGGGGAAGGCACCATCCTTCTGAGACCTCGGGAAAAAAGTCATGAGCCATCTCTTACTCTACTCCTTACTATGATGCTTTACTTTCCGTATTTACATACCGTGCTATCCATGCTTGTGTGCTTACCTTGCTCTAGTTGACTACCTTGTAGACTTGCATGAATAGGCTTCTTTACTTGCTAGTAGTGCTTAGTCTTCATACTTGATCACTAGTATGCTTTCTATATGCTTCTTGATCTCGTAGCTTTGCTTGAGTAGAACTTCTTGCTAGCTAGTTGTTTGCTTCCGTGTATCTTTGGTAACTAGCTTGCATAGGAGTTGTATTTCCTTTGTGTGATTCACTAGTATGCTTAGGTTAATATTCCTTTCATAGGTTTATTATCTTGCTAGTGTGATCACCACTAGGATTGTGTATGAGTTGTTTTGAGAGGTCGGTTTTAGGAATTAGCGAATTTGGTACATAGTGCGAGTTCCCGATTCACTCCCCCCCTCTCAGTCACTCGGTCCTTTTAAGTGGTATCAGAGCCAAGTGTTCATTATAAGTTTTAACCGCCTTGAGTAGTGACCGTATTGAGTTGAGATGTCATCCCATTCGGGGCCGGGTCATGGATCATGGAATGATCGCTTTAAGAGCTACCTAAATGCTATGATTCTAGATAAGTTGATGGATACTCTTGTGGACTTTGCCAATACCTTTACCGATGATCATGTGTATGATGATTTTGATGATGGTGTGGATGTTCCTTGTACTAGTGAGTGCCTAGATCTTTCTAGCAATGACTTGATAGGTTGCTCTACTAGTGTGCCTAATATGATGATTGATAATGATGTGTCTCTTGATCCTGCTTGCACTACTACCATGACTAGCATTGATGATGTTCGTGAGCCTCCTATTGATCATGCTAGTAGTTCTCTTGTTGAGGAGTTCTTTGCTTTTCATATTAATGACAATGAGGACTTACTTGACTCTCTTATTCACTTGCGAGGTATTGTGGACAGGATTGGGACAACTTCTTTTGAGCTTCCCAAGATCGTGATAGTGGAGAAGATCCTCTCTTTGCTTCTGAGTAGCAAGCTCTTCTACATCACCCTTGACCTTCTCATAGAGAAGAGTCTCTCCGTCGAGGACGTGATTGAGCTACTCTTCAAAGATGAGGAGATCACCGCGAGCATGGTGTGGAAGAAGACTTACAAGACAAATCATGAAGCATCTTCAAGCAAAGGGAAAGAAATAGCTTCGAGCTCAAATTTCATTGATCCCTCCACAAGATTGTCTTGTAATAACCTCTACAACCCATTCGGGTCAACACATTCTTTGGGCGCTTCGTCAAGCTCTACTTTGAGTGCCATCCCAAGATCTATTCCAAGCACCTTGAGTGGATCGAGCATGGACGTAGGGGGAGCACCAACAACAATGCTCGCTTGATCATTTTAGATGATCAATCTTACGGCTTCGGCTCCGACACCTCCACCTCCTCCACTCCCTCCACCACAAGATCACTTTTGGCATCTTCGTCGAGCTCACCAACAGGATCTCTTCTTTGAACTCGGTGAATTTATGAGAAATCCGAATGTTGACCTTTGTGAAAATCTATTGAGCATCTATGATCTTGTGTGTAGGATAAACTCTTTCAGGGGACTTCGGAGGATTGCACCATATGTAGTGATTGACATGCTCCTCCAACAAATCACAACTCCTGAGAGGGGTTTCTTACTTGAGGAGGTAGTCAATAGGAGACATGAGCTCTCGATTGAGAGAGCAATGGAGATGATACTTGTGCTCCATACACAAGTGGGGCATGTACTTGAGCACATCACTAGACTCTATGACCCTCCCCATCACTACATCAACCTTGACAATGTGCACATGAGGGATGGTCATGGACATTGGAGGTACCGTGCTCCTCACTACTCCATTAGAAGGAGACTACTGGATGGGATTGCAAGAATCCCTATCTATGAGGATGGTCTTATTGCTCGACACGATGAGGTTAGTGCTAGTCAATCAAGTAATGCTTTGGATACTAACCCTTCTTCCTCTAGTGCTTGTCTTATGGCTACCACCAGGGTCAACTACAAGAGTGGAGGCACTCATTGGATTCTTGATAGTGGGTGCACTCAACATATGACCGGAAAGCCAACCATGTTCACCACCATTGATGAAGACGAAGATAGTGAGAAGGTGACTTTTGGGGATAACTCAACGGGGAGAGTTAGAGGCTCGAGCAAGGTGGCCATCACAAATGACCTCCATCTCTCCAAGGTCTTTCTTGTGGAAACCCTCAACTTCAACCTTCTGTCTATTGGTCAACTATGTGACATGGGTTTCAAGTGCACATTTGATGAGGATGATGCAAAGATTGAGAATGACAAGAGAGGGCTAGTATTTCATGGAGTAAGGCATGGGATCATGTATGTCACGGACTTCAAGTCAAGCAACATGCCACCAAGCACTTGCCTATTCACTAAGGCATCCAAGGGATGGTTGTGTCATAGAAGACTGGCACATGTTGGAATGAATTAGCTCAAGAAGATTGTCAAGAGGAATCTAGTTGAAGGAATCAAGGATGTGGCCTTTGAGAAGGATAGACTGTGTAGTGCTTGTCAAGCAGGAAAACAAGTTGCATCTTCACAGCCCACCAAGTCATTCATGTCTACATCTCGTCCTCTAGAGCTCTTGCACATGGACTTGTTTGGGCCAACACACTACAAGAGTCTAGGAGGCAATCTATATTGCTTGGTGATTGTTGATGATTTCACGAGATACACTTGGACCTTCTTTCTTGTGGAAAAATCTCAAGCCAGTAGTATCTTCAGAAAGTTTGCCAAGAGAGCAAAGAATGAGTTCAATGCTAGCATTGTGAAGATAAGGAGTAACAATGGGACGGAGTTCAAGAATACCATAGTGGAGGAATACTGTGACAAGAAAGGGATCAAACATGAATTCTCCGCTGCATATACTCCCCAGCAAAATGGAGTAGTGGAGAGGAAGAACAAGACACTCATCACTCTTGCTCATGCCATGTTGGATGAGTATGGAACTCATGAGGGATTTTGGGCGGAGGCAATCAACACGGCATGCTACACCTCCAACCGTGTCTATCTCCACCAGTTGTTGAAGAAGACCATATGAGCTATGGGGGATGGAAATCCAATGTTTCCTATTTTTGAGTCTTTGGCTACAAGTGTTACATTCTCAAGAAGAGGAGAAAGCCTGGGAAGTTTGAGAGCAGCACTTATCAAGGCATTCTTGTTGGGTACTCTGGGACTTCTAAAGATTATAGGGTTTACAACTCAGCCACATGATGTGTGGAAGATCCTATGATGTGCAATTTGTGTGGGATACTTGCCTTATCGGTATCCTCATACAAGATTAAGTCGGTAGGCGACCGGGTACTTCATCAACAAGGAAGCCGACCGACTCAACTTAGAGCACACGATATGTAGAGGTAGACTTTCTATGTAAATCCTTGTGGATTACGACTAGGACTCTTCATGTATCCCCTAGCCGACCGGATATATAAGGCAGCAGGGTATCCCTCATTGGGGGAGAAGGTTTTTCTGCAACATCAATACAATACACAGAACATAGGACGTAGGGTTTTTACTCTCATTGAGAGGGCCCGAACCTGTATAACTTGGCATCTTGTGTTACCATTGTAGTTCTTAGTCTCGACATAGCCCTATATATTTACTGCCGATCTCAAGCATCGACAGTTGGCACGCCAGGAAGGGGACAAGGCTCGCCGGGATTCTCCGTCGACTATGATGGCCGAAATTCCCATCATTCAGTACCACAGATCCGACATGGCCAAAATTCCCATCATTCACCAGACTTCAAGATCTCCTTTGGATCACTCGACTTCACAGTCGGCGATAACGGAGCCCTAGGTCTAGAGAACCACAGATCCGACATGGTCGCAGCCATTTCCATGGCATGATCACCGAGTTCATCTGGCATGATCTCCGCATTGGTTCCACTCGGATCTGAGGAAGAAGATCCTTCCTTCAGGAACGATTCAGAATCGGATCGGTCTTTTGATGAGGACTCGGTCGGATCTGCTTACCCATACCCCCATACTATCAACATGGTGGATATAGCAGATCCCGCGGATGGAGACCAAGATGGTGACCAAGACGGTGAACATGAAGGTAACCCCGTTGATGGCCACCCGAATCAACTAGCCAAAGGAGGTCAACAGGAGGAGGACCCTCCAGTTGATGACTCATCGGTCGGACACCACTGTCGACCAAGAGGGTCACGCGGTTCACGTAACGCACGCCGACTGGATCTCGGTCCGAAACTCGAAGTGGATGGTGTCAAGGTCTACCACACCCCTTAGAGTAACATCACAGGGGCCAAAACTTTGCTCGACACTCTAATAGTCAACGCAAATTATTAGACCCCTGATGCAGAAGACGGTGGCTATGCTTAAGGCCGCTGCGGCTCAAGAGGCCGCAAAATCTCAGTCGGTCACAAGCTCTAGTCACGCATTTTCGCAAGGTCGGCATAGGCGTGAAGAGCTGAGAAACTCTCTCAGCCTCCGTGATGGATGAGATACCGTCAACTCTCACTATGAAGAACGTGCTCGGGATAACCAATACTATGAGGAAGAACACCGTGATTGGAGAATGGACGACCGACGGGACAATCGACAAGAGGACCGTCAAGATCCTCCTTCAAGGCACAACCACAACGACCATCGGCGTCGTCGTCATGATGATGATATTGGTCCGCGACACGGCCGCCGTGCAACTCCATCTACGGACTGGCATAGGTGGTCGATGACGTCGACCGACAATGAGATCGATGGCATCAAAGCTTACATCCCTAGGCTTTGCATAGCTCGATGGCCAAAAGGATTCAAGCCGATCCCCATCAAAAAATACGATGGTCAGACCAATCCCCGAGAGTGGCTGCAGCTCTACAACACGGTGATTCGGTCGGCTGGAGGTGATTCCTATGTAATGACTAATTACCTTCTGGTCTGTCTGGATCCATCCGTTCGGATATGGCTCACATCTCTTCCAGAAGAGTCAAGCACATCTTGGGGAGACCTCAACAGGAAGCTCATAGAAAGTTTCCAAGCTACCTGCAATCAACCGGGCAACCACTTCGACCTCACTCGGATCAAGCAGAAGACCGACGAACCTCTTCATGACTACATCAAGTGATGATTTGGTTCGTGAGATCGGTCGGAGGAATCATGACCTCAAGCTGACCGCTCAAGAGTGCTTCGAGATCGCTGACAAGTTCGCGTCTGGTGAGTCGGCATTGGATGACATTCGGGGAAAAGGCAAAGAGAAGCGGTCGGACAAGCCTGAGTCCTCCAAGAAGGACAAGAAGAGGAAGCCTGATAACATGGTTCACACGATGGACTGACTTCAGAAGAACCCTTGAACAAGCCAACCGTCCACAGACGAGCTGCTGAGTGGCCCATGCCTTTGGCACCCAAAGGGAAACCACAAAGCAAAGGATTGCTATCGACTGAAGGGTTTTGCAACGGCTGCGCTCAAGGTGGCTAAAGATCCCCCGAGGCGCAACAGAAAAGACAAGACCAATGACAATGGCGACAAGGATGACTCAGGAGAGTTCTAGGAGCCCCACAAGGAAGTCAACTTCATCTTCGGTGGCCCGGATGCTTACATGTCCAAGTGCAAGCAGAAGCTAGAACTTCGAGAGATCAACTCGGTGGAACTGGCTGCGCCTCAATTCATGAGGTGGTCTGAGATGCCAATCACCTTTGATCGGTCGGATCATCCCAAGCACATCCCAAAGCCAGGTCGATACCCATTGGTGCTTGCTGCTACAATGAAGGAGGTAAAGTTCAATAAAGTACTCATTGATGGAGGAAGCAGTTTGGACTTAATCTTCACCAAAACTCTCAATGAGCTCGGTCTGTCAATCAATGATCTTCAGCCGAGTTCTTCATCTTTCCACGGGATTATACCTGGCAAGACTTTAGTTCCTATTGGACAGATCAGTCTGCTGGTCACCTTCGGGACCCGTGAGAATTTTAGGACCGAGTGCATTCTCTTCCAGGTGGCGTATTTTGACTCAGCATATCATGCTATCATCGGTTGACCGGCTATGGCTAAATTCATGGCTATACCGCATTATCCATATCTCACCCTCAAGATGCCAGGCCCGAACGGAAAAATGTCCCTCCACTCTGATCTTTGGAATTCTTTTGATTGTGATGTACAGAGTTGTGAGATGGCCAATAAATAGTTGATGTTGTCCGACCAGAAGGAGATCCAGCAGGTAGTCGGCATGGAGGAGCGGTCTAGAGTGGCGGTTCCAACAAAGAAATAGGAACTTATGCTGGGGCCAACCTCAATGAGAAATAGGAACTCGCGCTCAATCTTTTCCTCCAGGAAAATAGGGACATCTTTGCATGGAAACCATTTAACATGCCGAGAGTTCCTAGGGAAAAGATTGAGCATGAGTTAAGGGTACCCCCTAGGGCTACCCCCATTCGGCAGAGGCTTAAAAGATTCGCACAAGATTGCAAGGACGCCATGAAGAAGGAGATAGTTAGACTATTAGATGCTAAGTTTATAAAGGAGGTGTATCCTCCCGACTGGTTAGCAAATCCAGTCCTTGTATCCAAGAAGAATAAATAATGGAGGATGTGTGTTGATTATACTGATCTCAATAAGGTATGTCCTAAAGACCCCTTTGCTCTTCCTCGTATTGATCAGATTGTAGACTCGACAGCCGGGTGTGAGCTCTTAAGCTTTCTGGATGCCTATTCAGGCAATCACCAGATCCCACTAAAGGTTGAAGATCAGTTTTTAACTTCCTTTATAACACCCTTTGGCGCCTATTCCTATATCACAATGCCTTTCGGTTTGAAGAACGCTGGCGCGACTTACCAACGAGGTATTCAACACTGCCTTGCTGCTCAAATCGGTCGGAACGTAGAAGCGTATGTCGATGACATCATCGTCAAGACCCGGAACATCGAAGAGCTTATATCTGACCTGGTAGAAACCTTTGACAATCTGAGACATTATTCGATGAAGTTGAATCCTAAGAAGTGTGTTTTTGGGGTTCCTTCGGGAAAGCTACTCGGTTACATTGTTTCGAAACGAGGTATAGAGGCTAACCCAGATAAAATTAAGGTGATCCTTGGTATGGGGCCACCTAATCCTCAAAGGGATGTACAAAAGCTGACCAGATGCATGGCTTCCTTGAGTCGCTTTATTTCCCGACTGGCGGTTAGAGAGTTACCACGTTTCCGATTGCTTAAAAAGCAGGAGGATTTCGTTTGGACCAAAGAGGCGCAATTGGCATTGGACGAGTTGAAGGTTTACCTCAGCAACATTTCAGTATTGTTGCCTCCGGAGCCAGGAGAAATAGTTCAACTTTACATATCGGCCACAACTCAGGTTGTGAGTACTGTTTTAACGGTCGACCGAGAAGAAGAGGGACATATACAAAAAGTGCAATAGCCGGTCTATTTTGTGAGTTTGGTCCTTGGCGCCTCTAAGGTAAAATATCAGCAGATCTTGAAGTTGTTGTATGCATTGTTGATCACCTCCAGGAAGTTGAAGCATTATTTTCAAGCTCATCCAATCGAAGTCTAGACCTCCTTCGCACTCGGCACAGTGTTGCACAATCGAGAAGCCGAAGGAAAAATCGCCAAGTGGGCAGTCAAACTTGGTCAATATACCATCACGTTCGTGTCTCGGTCAGCTTTAAAGGGACAAGCGCTAACTGATTTCGTTGCTGAGTGGACAGAGATTCAAAACCCACCTACTGCACAAGACATCGAGTATTGGAAAATGTACTTCGATGGGTCTCTTCAATTACAAGGAGCGGGCGTGGGAGTCGTGTTTATCTCACCCACTAGAGAGAGGCTTTGATATGTCCTTCAGTTGATGTTTCGTGCGTCTAACAACACTGCGGAGTATGAAGCCCTTCTACACGGTCTGCACATTGCCGCGTCACTCGGTATCAAGCGCCTTGACATATTTGGTGACTCGGCTTTGGTTATTAATCAGGTCACTAAGGACTGGATCTATGTGGATGACAATATAAGTGCTTACTATCAAGAAGTAAGGAAGCTCGAAGACAAATTCGATGGATTGAAGTTCACGCATGTTCTTCGAGACAATAACCAAGCGGCTGATGAATTGACCAAAATAGGATCATCCCGGTCTATGGTCCCGCCAGGTGTTTTCTTACACACTCTGGATTCCCCCACAATTTCTCCTCGATCGGGTGAATTAATGAGTGTTGTTACTGATCTCGTTGGTGATGACAACATGGAGAGCGATTGGCACGACCCGCTCATCCAAGACAAGGGAACGCTGCCTTTGGATCCTAATGAGCAAGAGAGATTGGAGACCCGTTGTCGAGGGTATTTGTTGGTGGGAGACCAACTCTATAAAAGAGGAGGTTCAAATATCTTGATGAGATGCATCTTGATACCAGAAGGCCAGAAGTTTGTAGAAGAAATCCATTCCGAGATATGTGGCAATCATGCAGCTTCCAAGACTTTGGTTGGCAAAGCTTTCCGGCAAGGGTTTTATTGGCCCACGGCGGTTGAAGATGCACACTGGGTCATTCAGATGTGTGAAGGTTGTCAATTCTTCGCTCAACAAACACATGTTCCTTCACAACAACTTCAGATGATATGTTTGACTTGGCCCTTTGCTATCTGGGGGCTTGATATTGTCAATCCTTTCAAGAAGGCGCCAGGCGGGTTTGCTTATCTGTTTGTTGCTATTGATAAATTCACCAAGTGGATTGAAGCAAAGCCGGTCGGCAAGATTACATCGAAGAAGGCAATCGAGTTTGTCAAGGATGTCTTCACTCGGTTCGGGGTTCCTTATGATATCATCACCGATAATGGCACTCAATTCACATCAGTGGAATTCTGTGACTTTGCCGATGAGATGGGAATAAAAATCCACTTGCATTAGTGGCTCATCCTCAAAGCAATGGGCAGGTCGAACGGGCCAATGGTATGATTCTTCAAGGATTGAAACCGTGGATATTCGACAGGCTTAAGCCTTATGCCGGTTGGTGGGTCAAAGAATTGCCTTCAGTTCTTTGGGGGCTTCGCACAAACACCAGTCGAGCAACTGGTCAGTCACCTTTCTCATTGGTCTACGGCTCAGAGGCTATGCTGCCAACCAAGGTTAGCCTTGTTTCGGCACGGGTTCAGGCATATGATGAACAACTTTCTGAGGAGAATCGAGAGATTGATTTGATTGTAGCAGAGGAGTTGCGTGAACGCACTCTATTTCAGTCGGCACTTTACCAACAAGGCTTACATCGATATTATAATAAAAACATACATAATCGCCACTTCCAAGTTGGAGATTTAGTGCTTCGCCGAGTGCAGTCAACGAAGAACTAGTAAGCTTTCTCCAAAGTGGGAAGGACCATATGTTGTGAAGGAAGTCACTCCCCCAGGGGCTTACCAACTGATGTATGAAGACGGCGATGATATACCAAATTCCTGGAATATAAATCAGCTACGTCATTTCTATACTTAATTATTCCTTTGTATATTTATACATTATTCATGAATGAAACTTCGGTCTTTTTGATGAAAGATTTTTTTATGATTTTCATTCTATATTGTCTCGATTCCTTAATTTATTTTATTAAATAATCGAGCCAGGGGGCTAGTAATAATGTCCCACCTCAGTCTAACCGTATTTTGGTTTTGGACTACTTTTTACCGATTTCTTCTCTTTGAATACGATCTTCATTTTCTTGGTCTAACGTCTACATATTACGGTTATATACTTTATACTGCACCTCAGACTACCATACACTAAACCCAGAGCCAAAGTGCAAGAGGTCATGTGTCGATTGGTCGACTCTGCTTGTTACGCGGTTATGAGTCACAACCTAAAATGTTATGGCAGACTGATACAATTTGAGTTTGTCAATGACAGAAACATACTTTTGACATTTTATCAATCTTTTAAAGATGATAAGCATGAAACTAGTTTACATATAGGTAATATTGTTTCATTACATAGATATTGCTAATGATCTCTAATATTATAGGATTTACAGCTCCTTTTAAAGAGAGGAAGATTCAGCTCATAGCTCAACCTCAGGAGTTGCTGGAGGAGTAGGTACGGTCGGATTGATCTCTAGGTTGTCGACCAAACCTCGGGAAGTCTCCAGCATGGAATCCAAGAGCAACTGGCATTGGTCGTCAGTCAAGTCTGGGTTGAAGCCCTCCTTGATCTTGTCCGATGGCAGAGCAGGAGACCAAGATTGGCAAATCACCAGAACCTGACTCCCGGCCTCAGTCGCCACTCGTTGAGTGTTTTGAGCGATAGCCTCCGATGCATGCTCCAGCAAGTACTACAAGGAATGGCCAGACTGCTCCACTCGGTCAGCATGAACATAATCCATTGCCTTTCGAGCGGCGTAAGATAGAGCTGCAAATGATAATTTTTAGTCAGTATGATCAAAAGAGGAATCAAGCAGATGTGAGAAATAATGAAGGGCTTACTACCAAGTTTATATTTGAAGGATTTGGAGGTGCTCTTAGCTTCCTATATCTTGGCGTCAGCTTTCTTCAGCTCCTTCTATAGCCGAGTGATCTCGGCCTTCTGGTCCTCAACCAATTTGGAGAGGTTTTCCTTTTCAGCATTCAAGGCATTGACAAACCTTTGCTGATTAGAAGTTAACTTCTCTAGATCGGTGATCTTCTGATCACGAGCTAAAGACAAACAATTGAACTTTTAGTGATAGAGTAATTAGTTGATTACTTAAAAAAGGTGATGAGTGATCTTACTAGCTAAATCTACATGGCCTTGGTCAGCCTTGGTCATCTCTCTTCGGTCGGTCTGCAACTTTTCAATTTTTTTTTATGCTTTGGCAAGCTGCTGACCGGTGACTAGCAAAACACCAGCAAAGTGTCTGTCTTGCTTAAAGACTTGAAGACCAAAGAGTTTAGGACATACCAAAAATTTTGGCTTCAAGGTATTCCACCCTAGCCTGTTTCCTCTCTACGAGAGCATACATTTTTTGTATACAAAAAGGGGTTAAGCTTAAAGGCAAGATTAAGACAAAGCAAAAGTAGAGTATTGAAGTACCTTGCTAGCTTCTCGATGTTGGTGCATAATTTCCACATCCTCCACTTCCGGTCGACCGAGTAAATCTGCAGATAATGTCGCCTTACCTTTGTCAAGAGGTGAAGGACAACAGCAGGAGCAGGTTGGGGTGCAGGTGCCGGAATGAAGGCAAGAATTGCCTTGCCAGTTGGCTTATCCACCTCGGTTGGCATGTTTGATGACTTGCCGACCGACTTGGGCAGATCAGTCGGACGAGGAGGAGGTCCAGACTGAGTGGCTTCAGATTCTTGGGCACTCTGAGAGTCACTCGTCCGACTACTATCAAAACAAAGATGGAAGAGATTAAAATGTGTTTTGGATGGCAATAAGAGACAAGGAGTATAAGGTTAAAGGATTAACCTAGGAGCCTTCTTGAGCTTGATTTGGCACAACCTCTTCTTCGAAGAAGTTGACTGAGAATTAGTCTCCTTCCTCTTCTGGGTTGATTTTCCTGCCTTGTCGGTCTGATCCACCCTCCCCGCATCACTCTGAGTTTGGCTCTGGTGCTTGGACTCGCTTGAAGGTCGGCCGGAGGGAGTAGGGTGGGATGACCAGCATCAGCAGATGGCAATTCTTCATCATCATCCTAATCCCCTATATATTACCGTCGGTGCCCAACGGTCTGCTTTACTAGCCAACTGGGGGGAGGCAAGGTGGTGACCGGATCAGCACGAGCGCCTGCAGAAGAGCTCGACCCTCCAGTGCCGGTCTGCTGCGTCTTCTCGACATAATCTGGTCCCTCAGAATTGGTCGGAGGGAGCGGAGGATGAGAAATATAAGAATCCAAAACCTGCACAAGAATCAAAATATCAAGTAGGGCATCAAGACAAGAATATAAAGGATTGCTCAAAGCAGACTGAGGCTTACTCGGGCCCGCATAGTGCCCTTGTTATACGCCTTCTTGATCAGCGAGTCATCCTAAAGGATATCCCCTTCAAATATTTTTCACAGACGTTTTTTACAGAGTTCACCATTCGGCGGGTTAGGTACCTCCCTGGTTTTGCCATTATTCACCTCGGTCCACGCCGGGTGACTCTGCAGCTTCAGGGGCTGCACTCTGCGTACTAAGAAGCTTTGTACGACGGTAATTCCGTCAATGCCTTCAGCCTTCAAGTCGGCTATCTTCTTCAGCAGAGTGACCACCTGAGGGTCGGTCGGATCAGGCTTCTCCATCCATTGCACCAGAGAAATTGCCTTGGCACTGGTGAAGTCGGCAAGAACAGGAGGAGGGTTGTCACAGTAGAACCACTCATCCTTCTAGTTTTTGTTCTCGGTCTTCAATGGCACATTGATGTAGACCTCCTTCTTGCGCAACTGGAAGCCAACGCCGCCAATAGCTACTTGATTGTCCTTGGTCTGCAGCGGACGGAGGACAAACAGATGGTGGAATAAATTGAAGTGGGGAAGGATGCCTAGAAATGCTTCGCACATGTGCACGAAGATGGTGATGTGAAGAATGGAATTAGGATTGAGGTTGACAAGCTCAATCCCATAAAAGTAAAGGAGCCCGCGTAAGAAGCTACAACAGGGGACTCCAAAACCATGCTCGAAGAACAAGCGGAATACAACTATTTATTTATGAACAGGGATGGGGCAAGATTCACGGGGTACCTTCCAGTCGATACACACTTGTTCGGGAAGGATGCTGTCGACCACCATCTGGTTCATATCGACCTGGGAGAGGTTGCTCCTCGAGAACTCCCGAAGCTGCTCCAGAATGTCGATCTCCAACGAGGAGGACGCAGCGGTGGCAGTGGAAGTGGCAGGAATTGAGGTGGAAACTTTCTTGCGACCCATGGTGATGATTGTTTTGGGCATGGCAGATCAAATGCTGAACCCTAGCAGAGGCTTGGGGGCTAAGCGCGGCGAGATCTACGGCAGCCGGAAGCGAAGGCGCTAACCCTAGATAGAAAGTTGAGGAGTCACTGAGAACAGAGGAGGCGTGAGGAAGACGAAGAGTTCGTGCACAAATGCGGCGTGGACTGAGAGTCAACTCGACGCTGCCTTTTATACTCCCGCTTTTTGACCTAAGAGCCCCATGGGCCGGGGTGTGCCGTACAGTGATAACGATTTTTTGCTTAAGCGAAGATTAATTAAGGATCTTAAAGCATGATTAGGATCTAAAACCTTTAGAAATAAAGCTCAGGGGCTTCTTTGATGAGAAGCATTTGAAAAATATTTAACCATATCTATATGATTTGATGATCATGTAGCAAAAGACTTGATGGTCGTATGGGTATAAGTTCAAAGGTTATGGTATAGATTGAAGTCGATAACCAAATTGCCAAAGGCTATATTATGATTGATGTCATAGTGGTTCACATGGATTGAATATGATTGATATCATAAAATTCAAACCGACCAGTCACTCGAACATAGTGTATATCACTCGACCTTTTTGATAATCGGTCGGCAAGGCTGCAACTTTGCAAGTTGATTTACTGGTTTGATGACAAGAGGTCTGTTAAACTCAAACTTGATGGTTTGACTAAAATACATACAAAATAATAAGAGCCAATATAATTAGACTCTTACATTATTTGTTAGTCTCCAAATTATACAAGAGTCAGGGGATACACCTGATCAGGTTCCCCTGGCCGGTGCACCAGATCTATCAGGAACTTTGATAAAGAGGTCTTCCTAATTTATGATCTACATTAAATATCATTCTGAGAGTTAAAGCTCAAAATCAGGAAGCACTTGGGGGCTATTGTGGGATACTTGCCTTATGGATATCCTCATACAAGACTAAGTCGGTAGTCGACCGGGTACTTCATCAACAAGGAAGTCGACCGACTCAACTTGGAGCACACGGCATGTAGAGATAGACTTTCTATATAAATCCTTATGGATTACGACTAGGACTCTTCATGTACCCCCTAGCCGATCGGATATATAAGGTGGCAGGATATCCCTCATTGGGGGAGAAGGTTTTTCTGCAACATCAATACAATACACAGAACACAGGACGTAGGGTTTTTACTCTCATCGAGAGGGTCCGAACCTGTATAACTCAGCGTCTAGTATTACCATCGTAGTTCTTAGTCTCGACATAGCCCTATATATTTACTGCCGATCTCAAGCTTCAACAATTTGATGAGTCAAATGGGTCTCAAAAGGAGGATGATTTCATGAAACATTGGAGATGAGCCTATGAGGGAAGCCTTAAGAAACATGCCCGTGGATGAGGTTTTACCCCATGAGGCCAATGATGGTGATATTGATGAGCCCTCTACTCCACCGCCTCAACCCACCTCCTCCTCCTCCGAGGTACAAGAAACAACTCAAGATGCCACAAATACTCCTACAAGCTCCTCCCAAGATTCATTGAGAGTACACTCACCAAATGATGAAAAGTCCCAAGTGAGAAGTGAGCCACAATCCTCCCCACATACTTCACCACAAACCACTTCTCCTAGATCTTCACAAGATACTCTCCCATCCACCCCAAGCTCAAAGTCCAAAACAAGAGAGCATAAGAGTGACTCTTCCACCTCTCTTAGGATCCAAGAAACTCATATATCAAAAGGGCAAACAATCCATGATGCACAACATATTTCACCTAGAGCTTCTCCCACTCAAAGAAAATACCATCCTAGACCCAAAGCCATCAACAAAGATCACTCACAAGACTTAATCATTGGGAATCCATCTCAAGGGATAAAAACAAGGAGGAATCAATATAAACCCAACTATGTGAGTGAAGAGGATGATGATGAGGCAAATGTTGAGATTGAGAACTTCTCTTTCGTCTCTATGATTGAGCCCACTACCATTGATGAGGCTATGGATGATCACAAGTGGGTTATTTCCATGCAAGAAGAATTGAACTACTTCAAGAGGTGCAAAGTATGGAAATTTGGTTGAGAGGCCCAAGCATCAAAATGTGGTTGGCACCAAGTGGGTCTTCAAGAACAAGCAAGATAAGAAAGGAGCAATTGTCAAGAACAAGGCCCGCCTAGTGGCTAAGGGATATTCTCAAGTGCCGGGGATTGACTTCGAAGAGACCTTTGCTCTTGTTGGTCGTTAATACGCACCCACTTATATACTGCAAGAGGACGGTGTACATTGTAGCACTTTTTCCCTTAGAGTATTCCACGGTTTAATCGAATCCACAGGGATCGGAAGAGAACCATGTTTAGAGTTTACTATTTTGTTTAGCAAATCAATCCTATCATGAAGTACATATTGCACATACGTGAGCATGAAAAGAAGATGGAAATTGGAGGTTGCGCCGATCGGCGTGAAGTCTTACCTGAGCCAAAGTGTGCCTGATCCAAAGCTTGGGGAGTAGGAGCATACACATCGACCAAGGAGTATCACCTGGAGTTAGCCTATATGCATCTAGCGGTCGGAGAAAGGTTGTGCCGATCGGCGCAACTGGTGTGTCGACCAGCATTGAAGCAGTAGTCGTTATCATCTTAATCCTAGCTTACTTGGCACTTTAAACAATCGGTAAACATCGAAGATGAGCAAGACCACCCTGCTTTCCGAGCGGCTCCTGATTTATCGCTGCCGAGAGGAAACCCTTAATCATGCGAGTATCTTAACCCTACTTGACTATCTAAAAGTGTTGCACAAGCTTCGCTCTGGCACAACTAAACCACACCCTAGCATCATCAAGCAATCATGATTCATACAAGATCCGGATACTAGCCTAATCACCACGATTAAGAGAGCATCTAAATACTTAGATGTACCTCTAAACAATTAAATAAGCGCATGTAAGATCAATCAATCTAGACGAACATAAATTGCAGCCAAGGATAGAATCAAGATAGATAACATGAATGAATAACTATACTGATATTCATCACCGTCAGGGACACGCCGATCGGTGCAACTGGTGCGCCGATCGGCGCAGCCATGATGTATCGTTGACGACTCCTAAGGTACATGGCTCTACTTCTCCTAGCTCCGGTGTAGTGCACCACGCAGGGTCCCTACCCGACTAGACTACATCTCTTCAATTTGGTGGCTCTTCAACCCCGGCAGCGTCCTGGCGATGTGCAGCGGCTCCTATAGCCTAATTCTCCCCTCTTGTCTCGTCGTGCCCCATATGGGTGATTATATAGCCTCTGGTCACGTCCTCCCTTGCTTGGCCTCCAAGTTTAGCTCATAGAGATTGAATCCAAGTCGGTTTCGTACCTTCCATAAACTACAATGACTTACTTTAATCATAACTGATGCTTTTGGAATACAAAAGAGGCCAACCCGGACTCTATCGCGTAGCCCTCGAAAAGATCTACAACTTTGGTATTATTTGGATCCAACTCTGGAGTATAATAAATGTAAATAATATA
Organism: Eleusine coracana subsp. coracana; assembly: GCA_032690845.1. NCBI lineage: Eukaryota > Viridiplantae > Streptophyta > Magnoliopsida > Poales > Poaceae > Eleusine > Eleusine coracana. The sequence goes on from CM064430.1 coordinate 8,200,916, forward strand.
TGTTTCGGAAATCTCTCAACGAGATCTTCAACTTTTGTATTCTGAGGTATCCCATTTGACCAGGTCTTGGGCTCTAAAATTGCGTGATAATACAGTGCTATTTCGAGACTCCGCGAATTGAACTTTCCTTCCGGATAAACCTTCTAGAAATCCTTAGGCATTAGGCCACGACCTTGAGCTTGCACATTGGACCTCATGGACGTCCAGGTGTGTCTTGTAAGCTTCATGGGCTAGTGAGAAGCCCTCCTTGTACGACGAGACGGTCTTCATGTCAGTACTTCTCATATAAGTGTCATTTTGTCGTCTTTTCACCTGTTTCTGTAATAAAGTACTAAAACAACACTACATATGGAAATCGTCAATATTAGAGGTAAAACACATGATTATTATGAGAATATGGTACGATGTTGGTGGTTATTGGCATATAAAACAGGTACATAGGAATCACCAACAGTTCCCCCATGCTTAAACCTTTGCTCATCCTCGAGCAAATAAATCACCCTCAAGGAGAGATCAGCATTGCAATCATATTATCTTCACTCGCATTCATCAAGGCACATGCATATCTAACCCGCTTTAAGAGTGTAGCATAAAAAGTTTTATGTTGCACCAATTCTACTACTCAAAGATACTAGTGGGGAACAGAAAATGACTAAGATCTGACCACAATGATCAAATAAAGTAGCTTTAACTCTCAAATCAGATTGCTCCTCAAACTAGGCCTTAAATGATAAAGTTTTTCCAAAAATTTAGTCTTATTTATCCAAACAAAAATGCTCTCTTGCAAAGAATCAAGGCAACACTCATCTTATAAATCTCACAAGCCAAACAACTAGAAGTGATCCTATCTACAAATATTTGGTGGAAGGCTTTATGTGTAGCTTGGTAGGAAAACAACTAGCAACAATGTAACTCAGAGTATTGTCAAATCAAGAGATAGTTCTAATTGGTTTTACAAAGACTTATCAAAAAGGCCATTGGAAAACATTATGAAGAAGAGGAAAAACACACGCTTTTAAAAGGTGGACATGTGCAAAAGGTAAAGAATAATCTCAAGACACAAATAAAGTTCTTGAAATCGGATTGCACATGGTTGGAGTGATAGAGTTTCAGCCAATTTGAATGCACTTACTTAAAGAATAATGGTTTATGCACAAATCTTGTGAATTCCTCTCTTGCAACTTGATATAACTTGAAACATTCTTGATCTTCCTTCAACAATATTTGAAGTCCATTAGCTAGTGCTTCGGAATGATGAATGACGTCCATCCCCCCATGCTTAAATGTTGCTCGTCCTCGAGCAAAGGGAGTGACAAAAGATAAGCACTATCTAAATCCTTTATTTCTTCTTTTCGACCACCTGGAACACATATAATTAATTTCTAGAGATAACAGAGCGCTTTTTATTCTTTGCGCCGATCGGCACACATATGATTCTGCCTTATCTTCTCCTTCTATTGATGCTTTGCATTTCAGAGAGTCTTCAGAGGTGTTTATTGATGAAAATCAACGTCTTCAGCAAGAGGTCTTGATAATTTGGGCATAAAACCATAGAAATAGTGCAACGGCTCGACGAGAAACTCATATCATAGGTTGTGGACAAGGAGAGGACATCACCAAAAGAAATATGGGTTTACAGGTGGGAATATTCAGCGAGCATTGCTAAATATGAAGAGGCTAGTAAACAAGTGATAGTTACGCAAACAAAATGACCAACTTCTAAGTCTCATACCAAAAGAACACAAACTTGAAACGACTCACCAAATTACATGTTGCAATCTACAAGTTTATCATATAAGTGTAGCAGATTTGGCTTTGGTAGGTATGATCAATACAAGAGAGCAAAATTTGCAAGGGTTAGAGACCACATGTAACAGTTTTCAAAAATTATTAAGTTCACTAGCTATGTTGGAGTTTTCTTCTTAGAGAGCAAAGCATATTGTCATGAAGAACAATTCAACCATATGGGGTCTTTATCAAAATATCTGTCAACAAATACCACCACTAAAGCAAATAGAGTTCATAGAATTGGTGCTTAGTTGAAAATTAAGCGGTGGATAATTATGTGCAATGAATCATGCAAGTTCCAATAACAATAGCAACTTTCATCATATCTCTAGCAAAGATCCTCATCATAGTTATGCATTTATTCATCGTGAAAGCATTATAAGACAACGGTGATGACATAGGCAAGCTCCCCTAGATAAATTAATGACATTTGGTCACCCTAAGGTAGCTATTAGGGATATGTCATTGTCTATTCTATGTTCTAAGTGACAAATTACAAATAACCTTTCGCATGAACAAAACGAAAAGGGTATCACAAAAAGAAAAAGAGAGAAAATTCCCAAGTTGAAAGCAGATAACAAGTACAGGTTTGAGAAGAAAATAAGATTAGGAGAAGTGAAGAATCAAAGGGATGTTACCACATTTTAATCAATTGAAGCTCAGCCTGTGCCTCCCCCATGCTTAAAATCTTGCTGGATTGCACAAGAGAAGGGCGATAGCAGGGGCAGGGAGGGTGCGCCGATTGGCACGAGGATGCGCCGATCGGCTCAGACGGTTGTGCCTCTCGTCACCTCCATCTCCAGCCTTGATGCGCTATCCCAATGCTCCCTCTTGTATATGCAGCTATTGTCACCTCGTTTCCTTCGACTGTCCTCGTTCAAGAGTACTTCTTTCATTCCTGCAATACATTGAAATGCACATACTACCCCCGATATGATGGTCGGGGATAGAACAATATCTACCGTCTAGCAACAACCTCAAAAGTTCAACTTGTGGCATGTTAATTATAGCAGCAAAAAGAGAACAAAATTCTAATGGGTGTACGTGTGTGCACAAGTGTGGATGCATGGAGTTAATATCACAATGTTAGCAAAGAAACAAGACTAAAATCAATGTTGTTCCACAATTTCATCTAAACACCACGTTCACATAAAATTGCTAAATGAATGTGTCATGTACACAATTCTGGGATCAAAATGCTTTCATCATTTAGTCTTGAAGCAAAGCAAACGAGCATGTTAGCAACGAAGGTTAGCGGCGTGGAAGCTAAACAAGGACAATGTTTACACCTAGCTCTAAGCACCATGCTTACAACTAGATTGCTAGCAATCTAAATGAAATTCGTTAACAACCAAAGTCTAAACACCATGTTTATGTGACTTAGCTATTGTAAAACCCCGTTGGACTAGAGAGATAGCGCAATGAAAAAGATTAGCAACCAACCAATGCAAATGATGCAAAACAGAGCAAGGCAAATGAACTACCCAATGTTGTTCAACAAATAAGCATAAACACCACGTTTACACATAAATTTGCTAAGGATATTGTGCGCAAGCCAATTAAGTGCTAATTATCAAGTTCAAACCAAGCTACTATAAGTGGGAAGGTGAATATGAACATGCAAAGTTAGAGGTTTGGGCGAATCAAAACAAAAACATGTTAGGCGGCAGTGAAGGAATGCTTGGAAAAGCATTTGGGTATTGTGTCGATCGGCAATGGATGTGTGCCGATCGGCGCATTTGGAATTGGCTATAGAATTTGATGGAAAATGAAGGGTGGGAGGCTTAGGTGGGTTGAAGTTAGATGGTTAAATGCATGCAGGTGAAAATATCATGCAAAAATAAAAACAAAAACAAAGCAAGTGCTCACAAATATACATGTAGTGGATGATTTTCGCAAACGAACACAAAATGATGGTGGCGGAGGTCTAAAAATAAAAAGTTAATCTAGAACTAATTTGCCACAAGTGAATCAATTGAGTTGGGTTATTCTCACGACGCAAAAATTCTAGGTTGCCCTCCTAGTAGCACTAGTCAATCCAAACAAAACAAAAAGAAACATAAAAACATGGGTTGCCTCCCGAAAAGCGCTTCAATTAGAATCATGTAGCTAGACTTCTTACATACCTTGTTGTCCTGAAGCCATGGTTCTTGGTGTAAGATCCAAAGATTTCCATGTAGCTTGTACTTATGCAATCTTCATCATGGTTTGCTCATTGCCCGTCTTCATTGTGTTGTATAATGCTCAATGTGTGTATGTAATATAATTCTCTGGAGTCTTCAATCTTGTTCAACTTCTAATCATTTGCTTGTAAGAGAATTGCTCGAGCTATCCTTGTTGCCATCTTCATCTCCAATTTTGTCATTGATAATCTACAGATCCTCTTCTCTCTGAATTTGGCCTTTCCAACAGGATGGAACAGGGCCAAAGACCTATACCATCTCGTAGGTTGCAAAATTATCTTTCCAACGAGTACTCATACACTTCAAACGGACACGGTATGTGAGATTTATGATGTTTTTGCTCCAGGGCTATGTGCTATTGACAGTTTGCACAACGTCCAATGATGTGCTCATAAATTCTTGTAGAAAAATCCAAATCTATCACCGTTTGTAACATTGGAAAGAAGACTTGAAGCTCTATTCAGATATAAAATATTTATCCAGTGGTTAGCACAGTAAGTATACAGAATTATCAATGATTTTAGCTTCTAGCTTCATTTTCCAGAGAATCTTGATGACTTCGTCTTTTAAGCATTGGAACATATGTCGGCTTGTCCTTTGACATGTGAATCTCGATCTTTATTGCACCAGCAAGTATTGATTATGAAGAGTGGATGCAACTTCTCAATTCTTGTCCATTGATCCATCAAGTCCACGGTAAACAAATCCGAAGAAATCTGCTGTTGCTTTTTTGAAACGATGTCTTGTTTCGGATATTGCGCCGTGACCAGAAGGAATTAGAGGCTGAAACTTATGCCATTGCGTCGGGCATCAAATTATCTTTCCAAGCAGTGCTCATGCATCCCAATCGGACTCCGTATGAGGGAGATATGGCCTATTTTCTAAAGGTATGTCAGGCTGTTTCGCGATGAATCCGAATTGAATTCAAACTTTCCAAATATTCAAACTCCGTGTTTGGAACAGCATGAATCCGTGTCAATCACCAAAAGGAAGCCTCTTAAATGTCTAAAAACCCATATATCATGTGGATATAAAACTTTAATTCCATATTTGGCTCAAACTTCTAATCGTTTGCAACTCTCGCGAGATATTCAAACAGCCTGTGCAGCGTCTCTTGTTTTGGCCATAAATCCTTGTAGGAAACTCTAAATGATGTGAGATTTAAACCGTTGGAAACTAGACTTAATGATCTTCCATAATATCAAATTTGTAGGTCTTTCAATTCTCTGTATAATTTCGCACACCTTCTTTTGGTCAGCGATCAGCACATCTGCTCATTATCAAGAATGTTTACATCGTGTCTTCATTCATCGCAATTGAAATTCTGGATCTTCATGATTCTTTTCTCCCATTATTTATTGCTGTAAACAAGATAGAATCCTTGCAAATTATTAGTTAAAAAAATATTGACACAAGGAGCGTACCTCCCTTTTTATAGAGTGGTGAGGTGTCGATCGGCATGGGCGTTACGCCGATCGGCACAAGCAAGTCTTGCGTGGATATGAACTCCATAGCAGATGATGGGCCACTAAAAGAGTTAGCACCTACTGCTACGGAGCAACAGAGTCGACAAAGTGCAAGGTCATCGGCATCGGCATCGATGCGGCGCCGATCGGCGCATGGTTGCGCCGATCGGTGCAAGCAGCTATGTCGCCATGCTCCAGTCAAGGTTGTGTGCCTAGCTTTGTTCCTGATTTTCAATGAACACACAAACAAAGAAAAACATGGTATGTACAATAAAAAGATAAAGGATTAATTTGATAAACTAGATAGATCCCCCTAAACAGGTTCAAGTTGCCGATCCCCGACAACGGCGCCAGAAAAAGATGCTTGTTGGTCGTTACTATGTATTCACTTATATACCGCAAGAGGATAGTGTGCATTATAGCACTTTTTCCCTTAGAGTACTCCAAGGTTTAATCGAATCCACAGAGATCAGAAGAGAACCATGTTTAGAGTTTACTATTTCATCTAGCAAATCAATCCTATCATGAAGTACATATTGACATACGTGAGCATGAAAAGAAGATGGAAATTGGAGGTTGCACCAATCGGTTCAACTGGTGCGTTGATCAGCGCGAAGTCTTACCTGAGCCAATGTGTGCCTGATCCAAAGCTTGGGGAATAGGAGCATACACATCGATCAAGGAGTATCACCTGGAGTTAGCCTATATGCATTTAGGGGTCGGAGAATGGTTGTGCCAATCGGTGCAACTGGTGTGCCGATTGGCACTGAAGCAGTAGTCGTTATCATCTTAATCCTAGCTTACTTGGCACTTTAAACAATTGGTAAACATCGAAGATGAGCAAGACCACCCTGCTTTCCGAGCGGCTCCCAATTTATCGTTGCTGAGAGAAAACCCTTAATCACGCGAGTATCATAACCCTACTTGACTATCTAAAAGTGTTGCGTAAGCTTAGCTCTATCACAACTAAACCACACCATAGCATCATCAAGCAATCATGATTCATACAAGATCCAGATACTAGCCTAATCACCACAATTAAGAGAGCATCTAAATACTTAGATGTACCTCTAAGCAATTAAATAAGCGCATGTAAGATCAATCAATCCAGACGAACACAAATTGCAGCTAAGGATAGAATCAAGATAGATAACATGAATTGATAACTGTACCGATATTCATCACCGTCAGGGATGCGCCGATCAGCGCAACTGGTGCGCCGATCAGCGCAGCCATGATGCATCGTTGACGACTCCTAAGGTACATGGCTCTACTTCTCCTAGCTTCGGTGTAGTGCACCACGCAGGGTTCCTACCCGACTAGACTACATCTGTTTAATTTAGTGGCTCTTCAACTCCGACGGCCTTCTGGCGATGTGCAGCAGCTCCTATAGCCTAATTCTCCCCTCTTGTCTCATCGTGTTCCATATGGGTGATTATATGGCCTCTAGTCATGTCCTCCCTTGCTTGGCCTACAAATTTAGCTCATAGACATTGAATCCAAGTCGGTTTCGTACCTTCCATAAACTATGCCGAGTTATTTTAATCATAACTGATGCTTCCATAGTCCAAATAAGGCAAACCCAGACTCTATAACATAGCCCTCGAAAAGATCTACAACTTTTGTATTATTTGGATCCTCAGATTCGGACGTTTAGATACCCAAAATTGCAATACCAAAATATCTATCCTGATTTGGATTCCTCTATGTAGCCTGCCTTGCGGGGCCCATATCTCCCAGCTCCGGAGTCTAATAGATATAAATAATACTAGCAAAGTGTCCGTGCATTGCTACAGACTTAAAAAACAAAACACTCTTTATAACTTAAATATAAATTATTTACATAATATAATTATTAGATATATACAATATTATTGATATTTTTTACATGAATGTCATATTTATATTACTATTAGTGTTTCTTAGTATACCATTTTATATGTCAAAAGTAACAATTTTTCAACATTTTTTACCATATTATAGAAGTTTTATCCGAAAGGAAAAAATCAATTTACATAGTCTATAAAATAGCACTACGCGATTTTGAACTTGGAAACTTGCTCCAATGGAAAAAGTTAAAACACAAAAATTGTAGATCTCGTCGAGACCTTTTCGAAACATATGTGGATCATATTATTTGGACTTCGGATCTAGAAGATATGAATCCCGCACAGAGGCCTGCGCAGAGAACTCCGAATCAAAACAAATATTTTTGCATCGCATATTTGGAAATGAAAACGGCGGGATCTATACTTCCATTGAAAACCAAAGTTGTAGAAATTTTTTAGAGCTACAATATAGAGTCTGAGTTTGATTAATTTGAGCTCCAGACGAGGGAGTTATGATTTTTGAAGTTTGGTACTTGATATGGAAGGTACGAAACCGATTTGGTTTTAATCTCTAACTTTGTGGACACGAATTGGATGACCGCACCTCAATTAATAGATTGTAGAGATATGTTTCAGAAAGCACTCGACGAGATATTCAACTTTGATATTCTGAGGTTTCCCATTTGACCACGTCTTGGGCTCCGAAATCGCGTGACAATACAGTGCTATTTCTGGACTCCACGAATTGAACTTTCTTTCCGGATAAACCTTTTAGAAATTCTTAGTCATTGGGCCACGACCTTGAGCTTGCACATTGGACCTCATGGACGTCCAGGTGTGTCTTGTAAGCTTCATGGGCTAGTGGGAAGCCCTCCTTGTATGGTGAGTCAGGCTTCATATCGGTACTTCTCATATAAGAGTCATTTTGTCATCTTTTCACCTGTTTCTGTAATAAAGCACTAAAATGACACTACATATGGAAATCATAAATATTAGAGGTAAAACACATGATTATAATGAGAATATGGTACGATGTTGGTGGTTATTGGCATATAAAATGGGTACATAGGAACCACCAACAGCTCCCGTGGCCCGGCTTGAAGCTACTCGGATCTTACTTGCCTATGTATCACACAATGGCTTCAAGCTCTTTCAAATGGATGTCAAGAGTGCCTTATTAAATAGAGAGATCAATGAGAAAGTCTATGTGGAACAACCTCCAGGGTTTGAGGACCTAAAACATCCAAGACATATGTACAAATTGAAGAAAGCTCTCTATGGCCTCAAACAAGCACCAAGGGCATGGTATGAACACTTGAGGAACTTCCTACTCAAAAATGTATTCACCATTGGAAGCATTGATAGCACCTTGTTCACGAGGCATGTTGGGAAGGATCTCTTTGTATGCCAAATCTATGTGGATGATATCATCTATGGGTCAACTAATGAGAAGTTCAATAAAGAGTTTCGGGAGATGATGGCTAGGGAATTCCAAATGTCAATGATTGGAGAGTTGCATATGTTCCTTGGATTCCAAGTCAAGCAATTGAGAGAGGGAAGCTTCATCTATCAAGAGAAATATATGAAGGACCTTCTCAAAAGATTCAACATGGAGAATTGCAAGCCTTTGCACACACCTATGGCTACTAGCAAACCCTTGGATGATGATGTGAAAGGAAAACCGGTGAACCCCAAGTTATATTGGTCAATCATTGGGTCTTTGCTCTATCTCACCGCTTCGAGACCGGACATCACGTTATCAAGCAAATCCAAAGGAGTCACACTTGAAGGTCGTGAAGAGAATTATGAGATACCTCAAGTACACACCTACAATGGGCTTATGGTATCCTAGAGGAACAAACTTTGAGTTGTTTGGGTATTCGGATTCAGACTTTGCGGGGTGCAAAGTGAATAGAAAGAGTACATCAGGAGGTTGCCAATTTCTTGGAAGATCTCTAGTATCTTGGAGCTCAAAGAAGCAAAACTCGGTGGCTCTATCTACCATCGAAGCAGAGTATATGGCTGCGGGAGCATGTTGTGCACAACTTCTATACATGAGGCAAACACTCTCGGACTATTGCCTCAACTATACTCAAATGCCACTATATTGTGATAGTGAGGCGACAATCAAGATGGCCCTCAAGATGGGAGATCATGGTCATGCAAAGCACATTCAAGTGAGGCATCACTTCGTAAGAGACCATGTTGAGAAGAAGGACATCGAGTTGGTGAGCGTGTGAACTCATGAACAATTGGCGAACATCTTCACGAAGCCACTCGATGAGAAGACCTTCAACAAGCTAAGGGGAGAACTCAATGTTCTCGACCTCTCCAACTTCACATGAGTAACCCTTGAGCTTGTCCTTTGTATATATGTATAGTGTTTTGGCTGTTCTTGTTTGTGTTTTTTGTTTTGTGCTTGTTTCTTTTCTTTTGTAGGTTGACTTCAGACCTTCTTGAGATAGCAATGGATATGGGTTAAGCTTGGGAAGGTGGTTCATGGTGTACCTAAGGCTTTCAAGATTGGTCTATTGTGAGTAAGCTTGAGATGGAAACAACTCGTTGTTGACACTTTGGTTTGTAGTGGTTCTCTCTCTTTTCTGTAGCATCTCATCATGCATTGTATACTTGTTGCATTTGCACTTTTTGCATTCTTACATTGTGACACCTTACATGCTTCCAAGAATGTTTCTAGGGGTAGTTGCATATTTACAATGTAAGTACATGACCCTCTAGATGATCACATAGTGATCTTTGTGCTTCATGCCCATTGAGTCACGTTTGATCGAGCTCCGAGGTTAACATTACTCACGTAGCTCAAAGACTAGTGGCTCATACATTCCCATCACACTAATGACTAACCCTTGCATTCTTGAGGAATTTGTTGTTGAGTCATGTGTGTAAGGGGAGCTATGGTGAAACACCATCATTACCGAGGAGGAGCATCAAGAAAGGGGGAGTTTCCTAACTCTTGCCATTTATTATTTGCTCCTTGGTTCTCTTGTGTTTTGTCCTCAGTTTTTGGTGATAGGTGACAAAGCGGGAGAAGGAACATGAAGATCCAAAAGCCAAGCATAGGTCAATAACACAAAGGGAATATCCAAAAGCCAAGCATAGGTTGACAACACCAAAGGGGGAGACGAACATGAAGATCCTAAAGTCAAGTCAAAGATGAAGAAAGAGGGGAGAAGAACATGAAGATCATGAAGAAGACGAACAAGAAAAACATCTATCATCCTAAAGAAGATCACTTGGAGTACACATGAAGACCATGTCTAGATGAACATCTACACCGACATGGAGAAGAACATCGATGGTGCATGTCTAGGGCAACAATGTAAGGCGAGCACAATTTCAGCTCAAGATTGAAATCCAAGTGCGCTAAATAAGTAGGTGGTTCTCCCTCGACACCTAGCACATCTCAAGGGGGAGACTACCTCCAAGGTAAGGACCAAGGTATGCCTTACAATCTTTTCTTTTCCTTTGATTCTTTCTTGCTCATCCATTTTAGGTCATCATAAGTAGTGGTTGTCATCCATCACCAAACAGGGGGAGATTGTAAGGTTCATGACCATTGAGGTCACCCCAAGGTATGGTGTTTTGGTGATGAATGACAAACATGAAATGAGACTAATGTCTACATGAGTGTTGTCCATGTAGGAAACCTTTTCTATCTTATGATGATTATCGATGACATCCTTGGCGATTGATGACAATGACCACAATCATGGAGGCTTGTGAACTTGATGGAGTGCAAGGGTTGATGGAGATGGATCAAAGCGGAGAATAAGCTATGGTGCAAGTGTTTGGAACACTTGACTAGTTGTTAGGGCTTTGAGTCCATAGGAAAAACCGGACTATCAAGGGGGTCTAGGTTATTCTCTTAGGTCATGTCTAGTCGGTGATGTGCAAGGTTGCTCGGTGAAATCATAGACACTAGGTGATAGTGGAGAAGCCAAGGAGCTGTTCGTAGAAGCCGGGAAATGAAGTTAAGCGAGGACGACAAGTTTCAGCTTCTGGACATAGAGACCGGATAGAGGGGTCAGTGGAGACCAGACTATACGATCACTATGGGGAGTTTGTCTGGGACTTAGCTGCAGCGAGGAGACTGTCTGTGCCTAGAGATCGGACGGTCCGATCTGTATGGCTCGACACAGAGCAACGAGGAAGCATTTTGTGAAGGCTCCTGGACTGGAGAGAGAAAGTGGACCGGACGGTCCGGTCTGCTGACCGGACAGTCAGGTCAGTTCAGGAAAGTTGTCTGGCCAGTGCAGGCAATGGTTCTGGGAACCGTTCCAGAGAGACTGGACGGTCCGGTCTGGGACTGATCGGAGAGTCCGATCATTGGGTCTAGAAAGGCAACTTCGTGAGGCAACAACTAGTTTGAGGTTGGGAGCCTATATAACTTCGTTGCTGGGGTCTTGGAGACCTCTCTTGGCCAGTGGAATACCTGAAAGCATTTGGTAAGGTCCAAGAGAAAAGAGAAGAGCACTAGGAGGAGATATTGCATATCTTGAGAGTGCTAGAGGAGAGTAACTTGAGCATCTTACACATCTAAGGCTAGGGTGTCCTTGAGGGTGTGATCTAGATCTTGCACATCTAAGCATCTTGCACATCTTTGGTAACTAGCTTGTATAGGAGTTGTATTGCCTTTGTGTGATTCACTAGTATGCTTAGGTTATTGTTCCTTTCATAGGTTCATTATCTTGCTAGTGTGATCACCACTAGTATTGTGTAGGAGTTGTTTTGAGAGGTCGGTTTTAGGAATTGGCGAATTTGGTACATAGTGCAAGTTCTCGATTCACCCCCCCCCCCCCTCTCAGTCACTTGGTCCTTTCACTTAGTCAAAATCTGATCCGAGGAAGCGGTTGAATTTTTCCTTGATATCATCCACCGATTTGGGGTCCCGAACTCCATAATCATGGACAATGGAATGTAGTTCATGGGAAAGAAATTCTTAAAGTTCTAGGATGATTACAACATTTGCGTCGACTGGGCTATCGTCGCCCATCCTAAAATGAACGGCGGGATAGTCCAAGGGTTAAAGCCTTGGTATTTTGACCCAACCGTCATCTTCAACCACTTGAAGCAGTTCAGTGGACGATGGGTGGCCGAACTCCATGCTGTCCTCTAGAGCCTTCGTGCGACCCAGAGTCGCGCGACGGGCTTGACACTTTCTTCATTGTGTATGGATCTGAGGCAATTTTGCCCATGGATCTGGACTATGGCGTGCCGCGAGTGTGTGCGTACGATGAGCAAGGCAACGAGGCAGCACTCCAGGACATGATGGATCAAATAGACGAGGCGCGAGACGTTGCGCTCCTCCACTCGGCTAAGTACCAGAAAGCACTCCATCGCTACCACGATCGAAATGTAAGGGACAGAGGTCTCCTTGTTGGCAATCTTGTTTTATGCAGAGTTTAGGACAACAGAGGTCGGTACAAGCTCTCACCGCCTTGGGAAGGACCATACATCGTCTCTCGAGTAATCCGCTCTGACACCCACAAGCTCAAGACTGTGGAGGGCAAAGAATTCAAGAACACGTGGAACATCTCATAGCTACGTAAATTCTACCCCTAGCTCTCTATTTTGCATAATCCTCACACGCCTCGCTCGCTCCTAAGTGACACCCGACCCCTCCCAAGGGGTCGAGCATCACTCGAGGGCTGGAAAGGCACAATAGGCCCATGCCGCTGCACGCCTTTTGTTTTTCTTGAAAAAATTTCCTTCTTTTTTTTGCCTTTTCTCAACCTCGAGCCTCACTATGCTGGCAAACAAAGTAAGCCACAAGAAAAGAGGTTCACAGTCAAGCCGGTCAAACGGCGCAATGTCGTGCTTGCCCCAGCGGCCACAACAATAACGATCATCGGCAAGACTAAACTTCCAAAACACTTGGGGCTCAGAGTTTAAGAGCCAAAATAGGAGAGGCAATAGGCCAAGCACACAAAGTGGTTTAATAATAAGAACTAAAACTGTTTAAGGCAACCATGGGCCAACAAAACTAAACGAGCACGAGTTCAACTTTATACTATTACATGGGCATGATGACCCACCAAAATAACTAAAGTAACTAAAATAACTAAAGCAATCACTAACTAATTTCCCTCCTCGGCCTTAGGGAACGCCTCCTCCTCATGTGTGCAAGCCATGATGTCGGCATGAGGAGCAGTGCGAGTGAGGATCGCCTCCATCTGTTCGAGGATGTGCCCTTGAACGTGGCCCGCGCTCACGGCCTCGAACATGGCGTTGACCAAGTCAAAGTGAGTGGCGAACACGCTGAAGGTGGTGCGCACGCCAAAACGCACTCCCCGCTTAATCTAGGCATGACCAGCCTCCATCAGCCTCCCGACTTGCTTCGCGGGACGACGCCCAAAGGAAGGTCTACCTGAAGCTCTCGTGCCACTCAACCCATCACGGCACGCAACGCATCCCTCTCTTCAACCTCCTAATATAGAGAGCCCTCCATCACCACCAACTTCAACTCCAGGTCTATTCAAGGCCGATGGAGGTCAGCAAACCAAAGACAAGAAGTTATGAGCCCGCATAAGATTGGAAATGATAGGGGAGAAATTACATGCTTCCTTCTGCTAGGAGCTTTGCAGATGTGCTAGGTAGCCGACCACCACTTCGGCGGAGGCCATTGCCGTCCAGTCCGCCTCCTTGCAGCAAGACTTCTCTTTCTGAAGCGCAACACCGAGTGCCTCGACCTCTGTAGCACTGGAGGCAGCCCGCAGCACGGCCTCGTCTCGCTCCCCTCGAGCAGAGGTGAGGTCGTGCTCCACCTTGCCCAGCTGATTCCCGACCTGCTCCACAGAGGACTCCAACTCCACCACCTTCACGCCCAGCTCCACGTCACGACGATGTTCTGCCCCCAACTCTTGCCGAGTGGCGGCCAAGGCTCGCAGGCCTGAGATGAACGAAGCCTCACACTCGAACTTCAGCGCCCGACACACGGCGAGGACCTGAAGTCTGACAGGGTCGCACGAACTCTTCATCATCTTGAGCTCCTCTCCAACGAGCGCGAGCTCGGCCTCCGTCAGAGGCACAATCGGAACCGTGCTGGGAGCAGTGCTAGCAACCCAAGCAGCCGTGGTGCCAGCAGCCCCATCACCCGTGCCGGGTTTGTTGAGCCCAGGCGCACCACAGTTCAGAGCACCACCGCTGGCGTTTCCAGCTTCTACGCCGACGTGCACGCACCAGAGTTCACTAAGGCCATAGCGGTGTTGCGCGCCCTCGCTTCGGCGGCGGCGTACCTCTTGAGTGTCTTTGCCATAGTAAACCGTAGTTGACGGGGCCACGGGCCAACTGCTAGCTGCTTCTCGATCAGCGCATCACTGCTCGTCGCGCGGGCACTTCTCTGTGGTCATTGTGGGAGGCGTGACCTCGGCCTCACCAATGGAGGGTGGCGCTCTGACTTGCGCCGGCTTGACCTCCTGCGCCCATTAGGGGACCTCACCGGCGAGAGCCACTATCAGGGGGGATTCTCGGCCGGCGTCAGCAAGTGGGGACCCTCCGCCGAGGCCGACCGACTCAGAATCACTTCTTTGATCAGACGGGGATCCACAGAGTCCTCGGACCCGGGGGACGATAGCAAGACCAAGGATGATACCGCCCCAAGGGTTGGACGCATGAACGGCACATAGCCGAGCCTGGCCGCCAGGCCAAAATGACCGCTGAGGTCGTCGTCATCATCTACGTCGTCGCCGTACCTGCCATCTTCGAAGTCTGCAAACCCGCTAACGGCCTCCCCGCTATTAGACACGTCATCCTCATCCCCATCCTTGTCCTTTTTCTCTGACGAGGTGGTTGACAAGGTGTCCGGGTCCCCCCCCCCCCCCCCTAGAACTTCTTCTGCTCCCTCAGC
This sequence comes from Eleusine coracana subsp. coracana, assembly GCA_032690845.1. Lineage (NCBI taxonomy): Eukaryota > Viridiplantae > Streptophyta > Magnoliopsida > Poales > Poaceae > Eleusine > Eleusine coracana. Next base: position 8,216,046 of record CM064430.1, read on the forward strand.
GCCTGCCAACGGCGCGACCTCTCCTTCTTCGTCTGCCTCGCCAAGATGTTAGCACCTTTCTTCTTTTGCACCTCCCTCTTGGCATCCCGCTGCTCCACGTTCCTGAAATGGTTAGCGGTCCGGAGGGGCTGGTCCTCTGATAGCCGGAGGCAAGGAGTCTAGATGAAATGCGTCCACTGGGACTGAGGGCACGGGCACTAAGGTGAGACCAGCAGCTGCAATAATTGAAGGGCCAAAGAATGCGAGAGAAAAGACAGGGAAAAACGGGGTCACTTACCACGTCGACCACCTGAGGGCTCGGACGCATCACTGCCCCGCCCAGAATAGGCCAGGGCCAAGCAGAAGATCCCACAACCTCCCTCACCCGCTTCACGACCTCGTCGTCAGGCAGCAGCTCCTCCGCCATCATGTTGTCTGGCATGACGCAGTCGCTATCCCTGACCAGAACATGGGGAGTCGACGGGCCGACAGCGGCGCGAACCACCGCTTGTGGAACCACCCGAGGACCCCAGCTCCATCAAGACCGCACAGCTTGAGATGTGCGATCATTTTGAGGGCGTCTCTGATCCACCGCTCGTCGTCCTTCCCTTTCCCCTAGTGCCAGCTATCCCTGGGTGCGGGGATGTCCCGGCCGGTATACTCGGGGAGGGGATGGAGCTCGTCGTTGCGCAAATATAACCACCTCATGTGCCACCCCCCCCCTGTGGTTGGTCAGGGTGGGCATCTGGAGGTACTCCCCCGCACGTTTCCCTCGGAGCCAGATGCCGACACATCCGATAGTGCAAGGGAAGGACTTGACCCTGATCTTGCGCCGGATGCAGGAGGCGAGGAAGAAGTGGCACCACAAGTCAAGGTTGGGTGCTATCCTCAGGAACCCCTCACACAAGGCCATGAAGGCTGAGATGTGGAGGACCATGTTGGGGTTCAGATGCTCCAACAGCACACGGTAGTGGAACAATAGCGCACAGAGGAAGTCGTGCGCCGACCTCCCAGACCTACACTCGTGGAAGGGGACAAACGACACCACATAGCACTAAGGGGGCTCTGGCTGGATCTCATTCCCCGGCACCAGCCATTCCCTCGCTCCGGTGAGGGGCACTAGGTGCCCGTCATGGACGAGCACCTCCAGCTCCTTCTTCATCACCATGGATCGAGTAAAAAACAGACATGGCGGACAAAAGGGCAACAGTGATGAAACGGTGACGATCGCCGAGAGAGGCTGCAGGTAGGACAAGAATAAGGGAGGAGACACAGCCCGAGCCGGACTTAGGTAGGCGGTGTGCCCCAAAATGGCACTCCGATTTGACCGCGGAGACAAGCCATGACTCACCCGAGGAAACGTGTTTAACTCCCCACTGTGTTAACCATGGCTTGAATATCACCACGTCCTCCACCATTCTCTCCATCTCTCCCATGATTCTCTGGCTTCCGTTCCCCTCCACGGCGCCCTGGCGTGGCAGCCCCACAACCCTCATTATTCGGGTGGAGAAAACGCGCCCACGATCGCCACGGCACAGGACATGAGGCGAGGCAACGATGCAACCAGGACCACAACATCGCACGCGTAAGGTAAACACGCCACCCATGCCTCAGGAAGCGGGAAGATGGTTCAAAACCAACCGAAATCTTGCGCACGCTTTTATTTCCTCTAATCTTAAGGGAGCGGGGCCATCTGCCCAAAGCCCTTCATATTTTGCTCTCGAAAGATTGTTGGTTGTTACTACGCACCCACTTATATACCACAAGAGGACGGTGTACAGTTGTAGCACTTTTTCTCTTAGAGTATTCCAAGGTATTATCGAACCACTGAGACCTTAGGGATAATTAAACAAAGTTAACAGTAAAAGATCTAATCAAGGCTACTGTCAAGTTCAGATTGTATGAAGAGGGGACTGGCCAGCGCAAAGGTGCGCCAGATAGCAGTTCTGTCATTGCGCCAATCGGTGCAAGGTTGAGCTGATCGGCACTGTTGCGGATCTAAGTTGTTGAGCCCATCGGCACAGGCGTTGAGCCGATCGGCACACCAGCGAAGTTGAACTAGAGTGCAAGTCAAAGCCAAAGCTAAAGCCAAAGCTAAAACTATTCGGTGAGTAGCCAGATATCTACTAGTGAGATCATAACCAGATAGTCTAATTAAACAGCATCATAATGGATAATTACATGGATCAATGAAAACCTATAATGAATAAGACCACCCTGCTTTTCGAGCGGCTCCCGATTTATCGCTGCCGAGAGGAAACCCTTAATCACGCGAGTATCTTATCCTACTCAACTATCCAATAGTGCTACGCAGGTTTAGTGCTGTCACCGCTAAACCACACTACCGGCATCATCAAGCAACCATAATCAATACAATGTCTGAATACTATCCTAATCACCACGATTAAGATAATATCAACTTACTTAGCCTAGAACTAAGCAATGAGAATAAGCAGATGCATGATTATAGAATCAAGATAGACAAATAACCAAAATCATCATCAACATATTTAATCATCCTTGAGATACATAAAGTAAGATTCATCACTGTCGAGATGGCCTACCTTGACGGATCAACTCTTACACCAATGGTTCTTGAAACTCAACTAGATATCTATTCTAATGGGGCAAGCCTCGGTGGCTCTAACTTACGAATCTGTTGTCCCTCTGTTGCCTCCTCCCGGGGTGTCTCATCGCGGCTAGGGGTTACAAGTATATATAGGGGTTCTACTCGTGAAGGACTCGATTTCTAGCAAATAAGTCTGTTGCGCCGATCGGCGCAAGATTGCGCCGATCAGCGCAAGCCGTGTTCTCTCTGGTTTCTGCTCTGGGTTGGTTCCTCTGTCTTCCACAGCTGCCATGTGGGCCTTTTCCTTTGAGATAAAGTCTTGTACCGCAGTCCAGATCTTAAAGTTCCATAAATCTTCTAAGCAAATATCTTCAAGTGTCATGCGCAGATAAACTTCCATCGGAATAGGCCTCGGTCACTTCTGTGGGCCAAAATACCCTTGCGCCGATTGGCTCATGGGCTGCGTCGATGGGCGCACTGGGCTTCTTCGGTGCTTATCGTCGGTTCTGGACTCTTGTCTTGTCCAGCATCACTTTAATAGCCAATTCTACCTGTTTTTGTAATAAAGCTCTAAAACAACGCATATACAAATATATAGGTAATATCATAGGTAAATGGCCTAAATTAGTATTGATTATACTCTAATTGGGGTGATATTCACATGTAAAAGGGGCACTTGGGAAGTGCCAACAAAGATCTTCTCCCAAAAGCGCCCGTGTTCGCGGACGGGGAGCGGGGCGACCAGGGCAAACCTCAACTAATCATATCTTGTAGCAACGGCTCGATTGACCCCATGGGGGCGCTAGCGAGACAAACCTCGACTCGACTGACCCGACACAAGACCTACGGACACAGGTAAGACGGGACAAGAAGCTGAAAACTGCTTCCATGGCCCAGCAGCACCAGGGTTCTAATGCTAGTCTCGTGGAAAGGTTCGACAGCCGCCAAGAGCGTGAAACAAGAGCGAGGGGAACGAGCGATGGCCACACTTAGCGGCCGACACCCCGACCCCTAGAGGTCGAGGGCATCACGGAGTCGCGTTTGAGCTCCGTTCTGACCCGTCCGTTGGTATCTCCCCGAAGAGAGGCAGCTAGCCGCCACGACCCATCGAACGGTCGGGGTAACTAGTCGGGTCAGAAAAATGGATTTTGTGAAGCCAACCACCAGCTGGTTCGCTCAGACCCTGTAGACAGGGAAGCAGGGGGCTTCTCTTGAACGAACATGATAGCAGCTCACCGAGCACCACGTTTCAACCATTGAGGCCAAAATGTGGCCCGGCTCTACCCTCTGCTTCACGAACAAGGCACGGAAGGGGAACGTGATCAAGTCAAAATAGTAACTCGACTAGTCTGACTGCACCGAGCAGCGACTCGAGGACCGACATCGCCAACAAAGACCCCATGGCTGGGTCGCACGACAAATCTTTTTATTGATACGCATTGCATGAGATCGATTCATACAAATTTTTTTGCAAACAAACGCTGCAATGCGCTAGATACAAGAAAGAGAAAAATAAAAATCGACCTCACGATTCACGCTATGATAAAGGTTGACACTTGAGCCTCGACGGGTGCATTTGGAAAGAAGCAGCTATAATGCTTCGTTGTCATAGGAAAGATGCCCTCGTTTGAGAGTGTAGAATCCCTCCGATCAACAAAGCAAGCAGATTATCCGCGCCCTGGGGACGCAAATGCTACTGATCATGGGGACTAGGGTCCCCACAGGAGCAAGAGGGCCGGTGCGACACCTCTCCCTCCCCCCGTACTTACTGACGCCACCGAAGGTGCACAAAAGAGTGGCTGAGAAACCATCCAGACCTCACATAGGAGGGCCCTTTACTTCTCACCGAGTATCGGCAACCCGTGGAGGTTACAGGATTCAAACCCCCCGACTCACCACCGTCGCCACAATCGGTGACTGTAGCGACGCCCTCTTCATGAAACATTGGACCGCCCTCCGCCCTACCACTTTGGCCGCCAATGAGGAGTGTTGGGCTACGCAACTCCGGACCATCATCCTTGCCCTCGTTCTCATCCCCATAGTCCGAAAGGCAACCGTATTGGGCAGCCATGCCAGTGCTAAGGTGTTTCGCAAGGAGCTCACCAAGTGGCACCGACTCAGGAATGTAACCAAATCTGAGGGGAAAGGAGGCTTCAGAGTGAGCAAAGATAAGAGGGCGCTAGCCTATGATCGCTTTAAATAGCTGCACCGCCTTAGGCCACAGCCTCGGATCCTTCCTGACGCACTGTGTGATGGCCTGGACCCCGATGAAAAGATGCCCTTACACATCGCATGCCAAAAGAAGATGAAAACCTATCATCTTGGCAGCGCCATGTCTTGCCTTTTTAGGAAAAGAAGACTCGCCCCATCACGAGGGCACTACGGAAAAACCCTCTTCTGTGGTGCTCTGAACATCTACTCAACGTAGGGTGTGGGACCCGAGGGACTCGGGCATGACAGTGTTCTCGTGACCACTTCAAACGAATAAAGCCAAAGAATGAGTCCATCCGGACTCATCCCTTGGCTCGGGGGCTACACCCGACGGGTGCGGCTAACCATCTCACACCAAATCAAGCCAAAGTGCGAGTCTCACCAAGACTCGCCCTCTAGCTCGGGGGCTACACCCGTCGGGCACGCTCGTGCCCACCTCTTTGGGAAATCTGGCATCCAGGAACCAACTTCATGCTGTTCGATAATATCAGTACTAAGACCCCCCGAATGATTCTCTGTTCACTCGGGGGCTACCGCCAGGGGAAGAAACTAGGGGTGCCACATGGCACCACTCAGAGGCCCATCAGTATCCTAGACAACGGGCCTACCGAAGCCTCACCGAGGCATCCCTCATGTGGGCCCGTGAAAAGAATCCCTCACGCCAGCCGCATCATGGAAGCAAGGGCCACGCCTCTCCTGACTCACTCGACCCTCTAGGGGTCGAAGGCCGGACGCGATCCGCTCGACCCCCAAGGGTGGAAGGCCCGCCACGATTTGCTCGACCCCCCAGGGGTCGAGCGATACGGGTCTGATCACGAGGCCCTGATGCGGCTCGCTTATCCAAGCTGAATGACTTAGCTGCTCGCCCCATCTTATCACCTCCAGGGTAAGGACAGGGCGGTACACTACTACCTCGATCGTAACAATAGTAAGAGGGATCAGGATCACTAGATAAGCTCAACCCCCGTCAATTCTCATCAATAGGACCCGCCCCAAGACAGGACGGCTCAACGAATAACTGACCAAGCCAGAAATAGCAGGTGGAGTAACTCGATTGCTCTGCTAGGACGAGACAGATCCTCACTCCCAGCAGGGCCAAACAAACACAACCGGACGCATCGAACCCCGGTGAGTGGGGTCGAGCGGGATGATGCTCAACAACTACCAACCGCCCCACCTTAACTGCCGAACCCAGCCCAAGCGCACAGTATCGGGGAGTCAAATCACTCCTATACCTGCTCCTCTCATCATCACCAGCGCCCGCTGATATAGCAAAATTTTGGGTCGTGCCGGGCCGACATGGCACGGGTCCGTGACGGGCCGGGCCGGGAAGCCACCGGGCCGGCATGGCACGCAAAGAGTATCGGGTTGTGCCGTGCCGGCATGATGGGCCTGAGCCTCAGCCCAAGCACGACACGCCACCATTTATACGGGCCATGCCGGGCCGACAGCACGATGGGTCATCCGTGTCGGGCCGGTCCAAAGCACGACTTCACATAAATCATATTTTGGCAGATCACAATTCACATAGATATCATCATATCATATCAATGCAATTCACATAGATTCATAGTTCTCAGATAACAATTCACATAGATTCATAATTCTTATATAACAATTCACATAGAGGCGTTCTTATATAGTCGGGCGGCTCGAACGGGAAGGGAATCACAGCCGCTCATCTAGGCGATCGATGGCTACGACATCACGGGCCAACTGTGTCGTGCCTGGGCCAGGCCTTCATTTCTAGGCCTCATACTGGCTTACTGGGCCTTAGTAAACGGGTCGTGCCCGGGCAGAGCCTGTGGGCTTGTAGCCAAGCCCAAGCATGGCATGACATGGGCTCCGGGCTGGCACGGCCCTTGAAGCCATCGGGCCAAGCCGTGCCCATGCCGGGCCAAATTGACCGGGCTTCGTGCCAGTCCTTTTAGCCCGGTCCAGAATTTTTGCTATACCCGCTGACGGTGGCAGGCATGGCAAGGCTCGCTGCGCTGCCATCACCGATGACATCCCCAATATTGATGATGCCGGATGGTCCAAGTGATAGGTCGATTGAACATAGCCTGAACAACATGACACGCCCATGCTGCGCCACCCCACGTATGGTGGAGCACGCCCGGACACAGTGCCCCCTGACGCAAGACCGAAATGATAGGGCCAGCAAGGACTGAAGGCTACGCCTCTGACCAAGGTCTTCGCCTTCTCTAGCACGGCTTCATCAACTCCACACGTGTAGAAATCTCTCTTTCTCTCTCAGTAAATGGGTCCAGCTCCCTTGAGGTATAAAAGGGAAAGCCTATCTCATCTCTAAGATACAATCGCACACACGCACACGACCAACCAGAGACATGGAGGCTTCTCCTCTCTTGCAACCATTTTACTCCTCACCCGGTGCATGTAACACGAGCCGGCCTGAGAACTGAACATAGGGGGCCTCCCCGAACCAGTATAATCCCTCGTATCCTCTTACATAGTCATCGCCGATATTGTAATGCGCATCCCGGAACAAATTCTACTAGCCGGAGATCTAAACACCGACATTAATAAATTATACCATAAAAGAATAAGTTTTTTGTCGTGGTATCAAGGAAGAACAACAGATGACTACTAACTCCCATTATGTTAAATCGAGAAATCATTGCATCAAAAGTAATGTGTATGGAAAATTTAGAATATGCTTTCTCGATTCTTTTTTTTTTAGATTATATGCTTTCTCGATTCTAGAAACCCACCAGAACACATACTGAGTTAACGACAGCATTGTGGAAATAACAACGTACGTACTGCTAATTTCGGTTCATTTTTCAAAAAAATGTTGGTAGCTAGTTTATATTAGGTTTCAAGTTGATCTTAGATACTTTTCCTAATGTTTCTTCGTTCCGATGCGTCTTTCTTTTATTGAACCAGTCCAGGCGAACTAGATATATATACAAATGTTTCAAGAAAGTTCTAGTGATGTCAGTAGTGCTAATACGAACAAGAGATAGGAGTTCAATAAAAAAAGAACAAGAGAGGGAACATTAGTGTTGTTAAAGCATAAGCTTAACTATTATTCTTACAGCGTCCAAAAACTGGAATCTAGGAGCAACGTACACATCTTCATCTTTTGCTTCACGTACATGTGTCCTCATATGCTGCATTTGAAAGTGCCAAAGTTGTCTATTCTTTGTTGAACAACAATCTCTCTCTCTCTCTCTCTCTCTGGATATGTGACGTTTCGTATAACAAACCTAATGTAATTAAACTAATTTGTCCTCTAATTAACTGCTTGTTGGTACTCTTGCTAGCTCTAGTCATTAGCCAATGACGTATGAGTTCTTACGAATTGCTAATTGAATGACGTATGGGTTCTTTATTGAACTTGGCTAAAATAAATGAAGTACGTACAAAGAACGATATTTTGGTTGGTGCATAGTTATCGGGAGATTTTCGTCTTATGAGACACGATATGAATCGGATAATTTCATGTTACATGGTATTTCATATGTGGCACTCACAACAACAATGAAACAGTGTAGCAGCGGATCGTATAACGCTATAGCGGTATTCAGGTCCAGCCATCGTTAAGTAACTAAAAATACAGAATTATAACAACGGATAGCTCGTCGTTACAAAAGCATCTGTAGTGGCGCTTAGCTATGAACTACCGCTATAAATAGACTTGGTAGCACCGGTTGGCAACATGAACGGCCAGCAACAAGTCTTATGTTCTTATTTATGTGCTGATGAAGCCTTTTTATTTCTGGTGTGTACGTGCGAAACTTAGCATAACACGCAAATACATTGACCAAAACATCTAAGTCAAGAACTTAAAAGAATTTTCCATGGACTCCATTGGGGAGGACAGAGGATGTCTCAGTGGCTAGAATCTTTTCCACCCAGGTTACCCACTGATTTGAGAAACCTAGTCTTCTGAGCATCTGTAGTATTGTACCATGTTCAATTGTATCAAAAGCCTTTTCAAAATCCAATTTTAGCACCACTAGTTTCCTCTTTGAGTGTTGGCATTGGTGGATGTATTCAAAAGTCCATGCTAAGCAGTTTGGATTGTCATGGTTTTTATAAACCCATACCGGTTTTGATGGATGATTGGGATGATCTGTGCTTGCAGTCTGTCTGCGATGAGGTTTGTGATCAACTTGAGAACTGAGTTGGAGCTGCGTGGTGAGCACAAAGTGAACTATTCTTTCACCATTTACTCCCTTTTCATATAGGCTAAATGATAATTTTCCAATCTATACTTTCCAAAGCTACATATTAAGAATACATCACAAAATTATTCTTCTAACCCTTCTCAACATGTACTCTCTAAATTTCCATACTAAAAAGACATCTCGATTATCATATTTGACTCGTGTTTAGAAACTCTCAATTCTGAAATCCTTTCATATAATAACATTCAAACCCACGAAACAAATTGATATGGAAACATTTAGTTGACTCATGTATGGAGGAGAAATTGTCCCTCTGACACAGCGATTAATTTTGTATTTTGATAAAACTAGATATACACGGTTTCTTATATTGGAAATATAAAGAAAGTAGCATTGGAGAGAGTAATTTTATTTTATTTTATAAACAATCAATAAAACCGTATAAAACTAAGAATGATGAAATTTTTAAATAAAACCTTCTATTAGAACTAGTGCTGGCCAAATGGGCCATGCTAAGTGGGCCGGCCTAAGGCACGAATTTTTTGGCCCGGCCCAAGCATGGCATAGCCCAAATGGGCCGTGCTTGGGCCGAGGGTCCTGCCCGATGGGCGGCATGAGCATGGCCCGATTAATTGCGGCCCGGTGAAGCACAAAATTAGCCCAATTAGTTATGGCCCAACAAACAGCCCAGCACAAAATGGTCCACCATCTGCCATCTCGCACAAAAACAGCCCAGCAGCCCAGCACCCAAATCCTAGGGGCCTAGGCTAGGCTTGCTGCCCCCCTCCACCCCCCCCCCCCCCATCCTCCCCCGCGCTGCTATTCGCCCGCGGCTCCGCTGTCGCTGTTCTCGCCCCGTCCTCACCGTGCCGCCGCTGTCGCTATTCGCCCGCACCGCCTCTGGTGCCGGTGCTGCTGCACGGCTGCTCCCTTGCGTCATCGCTCACCTGTGCCGCCACAGCCACCGTCGCTGCCGCAGCGACCGCTGGCGATGCGCCGATGCCGCAGTTCTCGTTCGCGCCGTCAATGCGTCGACGCCTGCGTGTGAGGGCCGCCGCCACGTCGCCTGCGCGTGAGGGTCGCCACCATGCCAAGCTTTGGGACGTCGGGTTGAGGGCGAGACTAATTTTATCAGGCCGTCCAGCGTTATTGGGTCGTCGTGCCTAATGGGCCGGCCCGGTACAGTACACTAATTTTGTGTCATGCCGTGGGCTGACACCCAAGCACGTGGGCTGGCACGGCACGACCCGAAATGAATTCCGTGTCATGCCGTCCGAAATCTAATGGGTCGTGCCTTTCCGTGCTTGGGCTAGACCGTATCGAGCGGCCCGTTTGGCCAGCACTAATTAGAACTAACCATAGAGCAAACCATATACGGCTGTCTTAGAACCCATCCACGTCGTTGCTGTGACAAGCTTCTAGCCGGAATGCTCAACACCTACACTTGTCACGCATCACAACACATAATCCTTCTATTCTATTTGCTCCTGCCCCATGTGGATCTCACAGTTTGGTGCGCCTCCCCGCTGGGCCTGAGAAAAAGCGTTAGCAAGAGCCGAGCTCGGCGCATCGCGGGTTGATGGTGAGCTAAGCGACCATTCCGAGACTGCACGGTAAGTAAAGGAAAGTACTGTATTCCATTTTCAAAAAAAAAGAAAGTATTCCAATTTCTCTCTCCTCCACCTGCGAACTCTGTCGTGATGCAGCTGAGACGGCTGACCACCTCATCTTCCATTGCACAGCTTCGAGGGCCTTTTGGACTGCCATCCGCGTCCAGCTCTCAAACAACATTAATGTGTAGAACATATGGGAGATTGCTCGACCAGAAAGAGTGCCCTAAAACCACTATCATTGTTTCCTCCAACTTTGCTGTTGGATGATCTAGAAGCACAGGAATACTTTCGTCTTCTGTTCTGAACCCTTCTTCTTGGAGCAGCTGCTACGATCATGCAGTGAAGAAGCAAGACTGTAGCGCTGCCGACTCCCATGAGATGACGCATTCGTAGCTGATGCTTAGTACTCTCTTTTTCTTTCAATTATGTAAATGATATAATACACTCTGTCTACATCACCATGCTGTAAATCTTCATGGCCTTTTGAGTTACCCATTTTATAAAATGGAAAATCAGGTGGGGACCTAGTCCCCCTCCCCTCCCCCCCCCCCCCCCCCCGTTGACCAGTCAAAAAAAATATGTCAACGCAATGGGCTTGCTTTTATTTCTTGCTCTCAGTTTTCCCTTTACATAACCGAATGAACCGGTAAAATTGGTAGGGACCGCTTCACCGGTTAACCGGAAAATAGGAGTAACCAGCCGGTTAACCGAACAAAAAATCAATTTGAAGAGTCGGTGATTGGTAACCGATTAACCAGCCGGTTACACTGGTTAACCGATCAGTTTTGGCGGTTAATCATTGGTTACACCAGTTTTTGTCATAAAATTTCAAAAATAGAATTTTAAATTCACATTTGGTGGTTAGCCGGCCGGTTACACTGGTTAACTGACCGATTTTCCCCGTTAACCGGTGGTTTCACCAGTTTTAATATATATAAATTTTTTTGAATTTTAAAAATATTTAAATCAAAACCGGTGGTTAACCAACTGATCGAGATAGCCGGCATAGACCGGTTTTCCGGTTAACCGGGTTAATCGGCCGGTTAACCATGGTTATGTTAACCATGGCTGAGACACAGAGAAACTTTAGCCAAAAACTAATGTGGAGGCCCTTATGCTAGACTAAGCAAAGATGTGGTTGGCTGACTTTTGTATTTATGCATCCACATCCGTCCTATGAAATGCATGTTAGGCTGACTCCAATAACAAAAAGGTAATTTGAAGATGCAATGAGAATTGCCTCTCGTACAGAAGATGCAGTTTTGTTTTATCTCCAAAAGAGAAGGCACTTTGCATTCTAAGAGAGAGGGATTGCATTTTTGCGTACCCTCTCCCCTGGAAGCCAAAAGTGCCTCCCCCTTTGCCTACTCTATTGGAGGGTTTGTATTTCTTGTTAAAAAGGCATAATGGGTTTGCTTTTGCATTTGGCTTCCCTGTTGAAGTCAGTCTTACATATATGCATTGGGTCCAACAATGCATAGAAACAAAATTTACATTCTACTGGTTTCAAACATGCAACAATAAGAAAATTATGTCACTATATATTAGAGAATATCTCATTTTTAGCTACTCTCATGTGTATATCTCACAATCTAGAGAGTATCACTACATACTTGAGTTTTGTAAATTAAGTATGTAGTCATACTAGAGGGTATATGAACATACTCACTTAATTTTATTGGAATACATGAATTATGAGGACATACTCACTTTTATATAGCAGTAAATACGATATATGTTCATATGCTTATAACTAGAAAACCATTCTAAAAAAATTATCGTTATCACTCTCAAAAATCTTGTTTTAAGTATATGTACATACTCAAAATAATAAATAAGTATAAACACATACCCAAGGTGAATTTTTGAACGTGGGAATAACTACATTTGGGAGTAGAATGGAGTTTCCATATATATATATATATATATGCCGGTTGGTTTGACCGGGTGCCCCCGAACGCATGTAACTCTGGTTGCGGCACACCTGCACTCTCCCTTTGGACCACACGCTCCCCCTTTGGACCACGCGCGCCCCCTGCACTTCCGTTTTGGACCACACGCGTTACCTGCACCCTCGCTTTGGACTTTATATCCAGTGGTTACCTGACAGTGAGAAAAGAAAAAGGAAATATTATACTATTTTTTGCAGCGGTGGTAGTATATCTTTAAGTCACTAGTAGTTTATCTACTACTTGACCAAGTATATACTTTAGTAATGGTAGATTATGTACAATTTGACCAGCGTTGGTAGTATATTCTATATTTGTAGTTTATGGTCTAGCCCATACGATTAAATAGTAGTATATGGTCAAGTAGTAGTGTATTATGGTATATGACCTGGAAATGAACTAATTCATGCACTATATATGGTAGTTTATGTACTACTTGACATGGTCATACACTTCTTGTCTTAGTTTATCTACGATAGTATATATTATCTATAACGCTATGTGGCGGTATTATAGATGGTATATAAACAATGCGAGTAGTATAGGTACGAAATTATTAAACCAGCTGTAGTATTAGATCGTGATGGTATAACAATGGGAACCATTATTATTAATAAGTATATGTCGTATAAGATAAACGAATAATTATCGTAGTATATGGAATGACAAATGATATATATCTCTGTTTTTCTTTAGGAGTTGATAAGAATGGCAACCACCATGATGTCTATCTCCTATTTCCACTGCACATAAAACGGTAGATCTAATGACCCGGAGTATTCATAGGTGCTACGGATCTATATAACACCGTCAGCATTAATAGAAAGGACGCATCATCTTGATTGATAACGTCAAGCAGGACAATGACAGGACGCAAGAAACAAAACCGTGATTCGACTGATCGTTTCAATCGAAGTTGGTCGCCGTCGTCTAGGCGCGACCCTTCACCACGAAGGAGCGGTGGTCGTGACATCAATGCTGGCTCATCGTTGTCGAAGGTCAAGGTAATCCAAAATAGTGATGGAGGGTAACTATGGTTACAATGCTAATGGCCTGTATATTATGGGTATATTATGGGTTGATAGGTGGATCTTTTTTACAGGCTAGTCAACACATATACACTGAAGCTTGGCATTCTTTTGACGCAAATGATAAGGGAGTTCAGGGCGACTGGCCAGACTGTCCAGCGAAGTTGGACGAGGTTGTATATATACTACTTTGCGTTTGTTTTCAGTATACGACCTAAGATTTGATGGCACGTGTTTTTTAAATGTACTATTTGAACTAACAAGCTATTTATGTGTAGAGTAAAGGTGTAAAGTATGATATAACTTTCACCAAAATGACTTGCACAATGATGATAAGCGACGAAAATGATGATGAATCTGATGAACAAGTATTGTCGGGGGAAAAGGTCACACATGAAAAATTTTCTATTATAGGAAACTTATAGTTGAGATGAGGAAATGATGAATCCATTTTTACATTCTTTTTAATTCTACTACTGAAAAAACATTAAAATTGTCAGATTCATGAGATGGCGGAGGCTCTTCGCATTGTTGTTAAGCGGAAGTTGAAGGAGGGTCACTACTACACACGTTCCATTGAATCTGGGGAAGACAACTAATGAACGAGGATAAATGCTGAATAAAATTGACATGTGTTGTACAAGATAATGATGATCACCGAGAGTAGGGTCCGTTTCAACACGATAAGCTCCACAGCGCTTCATAGTCCCACGAATTTTTAGGAATACTGCCCTTGAATATGCTCTTGACATCTGCACCTCAAATTGCCAAGAACTTGACGAATTGATATGGGACTGTATCAATAAAACACATGGTCAAGCTTCATAAAAAAGGTTACCAATTTGCGCGTAAGTATGAAGACAGTAAAAAGTGAATCGTACCTGACACTATAGTGTCTCATGACCAGCTGCTCTCTTTCTTTTCTCAATGAATCGTTGCATGTGCTTTGCGAACATATGGATGGAGGTCATATGATCAGCAAAATCATTCTTGACCATGTTGTTGGTGCTCTCGCTTCGCTGTGTAGATGTCATCCTCCTGCAAAAGACGGACTTGAAGAATGCAGGTATCCATTTCCTCTGAAGATCGTACAACGACGACAGTGTAACATTCTCATGCAGTGAATACTTATCAAGCATAGCTGCCTAGCAGCTCTCAAATTCAGCTACAGTTAGAGGATGGTTGATAGCTGAGTCAGGATCATCTTTCAGTCCTTCATAATTTGCATATAGAGCATTTAGAGCCTCGCGATGCTTGCGAAGGATGTGCCACCTGCATAGTCAATGTTCTGTCCTGGGATAAACAATACGAAGGGCAGCTGCAATTGAAGAGTCCTCATCTGCATTGTTATATACAAATTAAGTTTATTACCATGACATAAAGAATCACCTTAATGATATTTCAGTATATGTACAACTTCCGCGGCCCGAAATAGTTTATATACTACTTTAGTTTTGTAAGGTGTATTAGCATATGGTTGGACCAGATAGAACTGGTATATACACCACTTTAGTGTTTGATCAACTAACATAATACTATAAGGGAGTGTGTGTACTACTAAGAACACCAAACATGAGGTGCGGATAATAAATATGATGGCAGAGAATATCCATGACTAATGTGATAATTCAGATTATACCTGTTAGAATGCAACGTGGTTCGTGGCCTCCCATGCACTTCTTGAAGGTACCGAACAGCCAGACGAATGATTCAATTTTTTCATCACGTAGTAGGGATACTCCAAATATTGTGTTCTGCAAGTGGTGATTTGAGCCAATGAACATGGCCAAAGGCATGTCGTAGTTGTTGGTCTTGTAGGTGGTGTCGAAGGTGTAGACATCGCCAAAATCTGCATATTCGCCTTGCATGCTTGCTGAGCTCCAAAATATGTTCCTCAGAATACCATTGTCATCAACCTGGGGTTCCCAAAAGAACTGTGAATTCTATGCACGGCAATCGTTAAAGAATTCAATCAGTTTGGGAATGTCTTCATTGTGCTCTGAGCGACGGTTAGCAGCCCGCCTAGAAAGTAATAGCATGTGTTAGACAGACTACATTATTTATACAACTAATTTGCTACCCAAGTATATATACTACTAATGTCACCTGTATGGTCATTGTTAGTTCGGGAGTATATATACTATAACAGAAAAGGCCGTGTACTACAACTATGTGATTCACTGGTAGAGTATTCCGCACCTGTTCTCAAGGTCTCTGGATGTAACGGGTACAAGATGTTCTCTGTCATGTATCTCGGACAACACATTTCTGACTGCACTAGGGCGAACGCTGGTTGTCTGCATTGTGTCTACCAGCTCCATTATCGACCCATCACTGTTCTTGTGACACTCCATGTTTTGCACAACTGGGACTGATCTAGTCAGTGGGTGGTTATGTTCAAGTACCACACGGACAATAGTTACCTGACTATGATGGTAAAAAAATACATTAGAATATGGTAGCATGACAATACCCAATATACAATGAAATTGGTTCGACAAGGATAATAGTTACCTGGGAAATAGCACCAGTTTCGTCTCGGTCCCTGTGTAACTTAATATACGCCTTGCAGCCAGACTTCTTTGATGTGTTATTTCTTTGCCTTTCCTCTTTGTCGCCGAGATAATATTCACCCTTGCCAATACGGCTGCAGCAAATCTCACGGACGCTCTTCTTAGTGCGACTCAACTTCATTGGAAATCCAGCTTCTCGCGCATAGCGCTTGTAGAAAAGTTTAGCTTGTTCCTCTGAGCTGAATACCATACCAACTCTCGGTACAATTTCTGGATTAATATCATGGGGCTAGAAATGTAGCATGAAATGAATGACATCATAATGTAATATAAATCTATTGATCATGACATCCAGAACATACCCTTCATGTGAAAGAAACAACATATAGTATATGTATTCGTCAAGGAATAGGAAGTAGTATATGTACACCATAAAAATAATTACATGGATATATACTATGTACTATTGTAGTAATGATATATTATAACATAACCAAAACCCCAATACAACCGTGTATGTACTACAATGAGAAACACTATATGGAGGAGTGCATCAAGAGCATAAAGTTGTGTTGCCGTACAACAACACATAACTCTATTATATGCACTTTAGTAATGATATACTATGGCATAAACTCCATATATATGAGAGAGTTCGTTGTGCAGTATATGTATAATACCACAATTACTGAAGTAGTATATATACGACATTAGTACTTTAACAAAATAGATCAATGTATCTCAGAGGATATATATACTATGTACTATTAAGTGGCAAATACCTACATACTAAATATATACTATTGCACGAGCAAAAACACATAATTGTGGTATATGAATTTTTTAAATGATATAATATCACATCAATAAAATCTATAGTTTGAGAAAGAAAGCATCATCAACATATCAAAAATACTATGAGAATCAGAAACAAAATGAATTAGGGGAAAAACTTCAACGTGCATGTTTGCCCGAAAACGTGCATATTTGGGATTAGAAGCATATTTGGCAGGAAAAAAGAAAAATAGAATGTCAATAAACGTTAGAGGCAACAATGAACAAAAAAGACTATAATTTGGGTTTAGAAGCATAACAGGAAGATGGGAAGAGAATTGTAGGTCCATGGAATGTACATGAGTGTATGTTTGTTACGGATATGGAGTCGCCATCTCATCAGAATTGATGGTTGCAGGTGGTGTATGCCGATCGGGGCATGTTGGAGAAGGAAAACCTTAACGAGTTAAACCAGGAGCAGCGGTGGTGGGTGGAGGAGAAACACGAGGAGAAAGATCCGGTGCACTGCATGGAACAGTGTAGTACTCGGGAGAATCTGGTGCTTGGTTGGAAACCATGGCTGCAAATCGAACCCTAGACGAAGGGGTCTCCATGCCTTTTGTTGCCTCTGATGAGACAACATGGGATGAATGGACAGCTACAAACAGGATGCAGCACACACAACTGCTTATAAAGCTACGTTGGTCGGGTATACAGGACAAAAGGCCAATCATGGCATGTGGTCTTGTCTAAAGACTAACAGAACCGATAGGGAAAGGGTTATGCTTTTGTTACTTGAGGAAGTATATATACTACTCGAGTGGTTGTATTAGAGAATGGTTGTATATATGTTACTGTGTTAAGAAAAAAAGCATCTAGTACACTCCTTGTATACAACTATTGACTGTATATATACAATTTGAGTGACTTTGTTGTCTTCGAAAAAAGATGTATATATATTTCTATTTGAAGACAACTGCATCTCGTATGGTGGTTGTTTACTACTACTAACAGGCGTATACATAATAGTGGTGTAGTAGATCTCGGTAGTGCTAGTATATTATGAAGCGATAGTATAACTTCAACGGCGTTCGGATATATAATTTGAATATAAGGAAAATATCTACGGTAATGGAAATATATGGCAATTGTCAAAGTCACGAGAAATTAGGAATAGTATATATACGACAATGTCATGAAGCATTGCTAGTGGTTCCTAATATAAACACCATATAGTGTCTGGTAATGATTGCCATCCTTCGTACATGACTACATATACTACATACAAATGATGTATCGTGCACAACCATGAGAAGTATCAAAAATCAACTACAACTTGATGTGTATCATCGAGAGTTTCCCAAAAAAATGTGCTACATGACAATGTGCATTTAGAATGGGTAGCCAGTGATCCGGTAACATGAAAGATCCTCCGGGATCTCCGCTTTGTTCGAAGGATGGAACAACATGTAGTATAAATACTCTGCACGAAGCTCAGCAGATTTCTCCTGAGTTGAGGCAAAAAAAAATTGAGTCAATTAGTCATGATGTACAACTTGGGTTAGGCAGAAGTATATTTAAATAATAATATGTGAAATTAACTGCAAGGGAAACATACCAGGTTGACAACATCGTCTACGCATCCAGGTACACCAGTGTAATGCTCAGCATATTTCATGGTAAGGAACGTGTAGTCGTTTGGGCGAACCATTATGGGACAACTGAATTTGGTAAGCCTGAAGTTGCCGAACTTTTTAAGTGCACCCTTGGACTTCTTCTGTAGCAAGGCGTCAGACGAGTAATCACGGTAGCACCAGATTCACCGTACCGGTAGAGCCAAGTTGTACCAGCATTGTCATAGTCAAGTGTGTCAAGTACGTCAACACGGCTGGCCTCAAAGTTGACAGCATATAATGAATAATGACCACGGTCAATGACAGGAATAAGAATCTGCAGCAAATTGCAAAGACTTTCAGGAAGCTTGTATATGTACTACCAACATAACAGACTAATAGCAGTATCCGAGTATAATAATAAAGCTAGCTATATATAAAGATGAGTATTAATACTATGATGTGGAAAATATGAGTATACATCTATTCATACATATACTAGTTCCATCGACCATATATACATTTTAATTATAAAAATAGCCAATTTTAATAAGGTAGCATAAGTACTATATAGATTTGAACTACTGGTATATAAAATAGTACTACTATTATGGTGTGCTATTCCAACCCAACTATGCATATGAATATATATACTATTCGTGCATAATATAACATTATGGCATGGGAGGATTATAACACAATATATAATAGTATATATACTGATGAGTATATTAATTACTAGTACTACATATACTAGTTTGATGGATCATAAGTAAATAATTATAATTCCTACATGTGCCAATACCAGTCTTACCAGTTTGATGGATCTCCATGCAATATCATTGGTCATGTACAGATCAAAAGCAGTGTCCAAGCTTTCTTTAGAGAAAACAGCATCGGGATTGTGCTGGGATCCATAGTTCTCCACATTGGCACATACCTGGGGTTTGAAAAAAAGAATGGTGTGAATGCAATAAGTATACACCTAGAAAATAAAACAAGATGTTGGGCTTAAGGTAAGATCAAGTAACGTACCGCAAGCTGAGGATGCAGAATCAGTCTTTGCTTCACAAGTTTAGGTCGGTAGTTCTTGTCGTCATCCCATATGCAATTAACGAAAGCTTCCATCACTGAATTGTCAGTTTCTTGGAAATCTAGAAATGACCTCATGATACAGTCTCCATCTATGTTGACCATAGTGTACTCCATCAAGGTCAAACTGCGAGTACCAAGAAATAAATGGATTGGATCTATCATTGACAGTAAAGAAAGGGAAATGTATATGAGAGTGC
The DNA here is from genome assembly GCA_032690845.1 of Eleusine coracana subsp. coracana. Lineage (NCBI taxonomy): Eukaryota > Viridiplantae > Streptophyta > Magnoliopsida > Poales > Poaceae > Eleusine > Eleusine coracana. The sequence continues at coordinate 8,235,741 of CM064430.1, forward strand.
GACGAATAATGCACTAACTTCTTATAAGCTGAATGGGGATCACATAACATGTTGTGGAGCCGCAGAGACACCTCTGCACTAGGGCTTGTTCTCATGTACCCGATCTTAATAGGGGATGATAGCTTTTGAGGCGCGCGAGTAGTACGTTTAACCCCAGAGTCCACCAGTAAGTTAGGATCAACGTCTTTGGATCTTTTCTGGTTGTGGCGGCTGTATGGGATCTTCTGTACAGCTCTAAATCCACCAGTATACTAACACCAAAAATGTGAAATGCATTACAAATAACATAAAATAAACAATATTGCAGTGGTGAGAATATATACTATCATTGGTGCTATAATATGTAGCTATTGACAAATGATGTGGCGAAAGTAGTATATATACTACTTATATAAATGTTATATATACAAGCAATCGAGTTGGATGTATATATGACATTGTGGTAGGAGATGGTGACAAGTAAACAAGACAACTGAATACTTGATATACTGGTATATGAAATATAACATATACTACTATGGTGTGTTATTCAATGGAAACAATGCATATGAGTATATAGACTATTCCTGCATAATATAACATTATGGCAGGGGACGAGTATAACAAAGTTGTATAATAGTATATATACTCATGGGTATATGAATTGCTGGTATATGAAGTATAACATGTATTACAGTAGTGTGCTATTGCATAGAAACAATATAAACGAGTATATATACTGTCCAAGAACTGGTCAGTCGTATGAATAAAAATAAAGGTATTGTAGAGATAAAAAAATAAAATTACTATACGCATAAAAATAGCCAATTAAAATGTGGTAGTATATGTACAAATTGTATATATATTTTACATTCAATTGGTAAACAAGACAACTGAGTATTTGATATACTGGTATATGAAATAGAACATATACTATTATGGTGGGCTATTCGATGAAAACAATGTATATTAGTATAAATACTAGTCATATGTAATATAACATTGTGTAAGTGGATGGTTATAACAGAATATATTATAGTATATATAATGAGGAGTATATATACTATTTATGTGAATTACTGGTATAAGAAGTATAACACATACTACAGTGGTGTGATATTAGATAGAAATAATCGAAATGAGTATATATATTATTTATGTGGCGATCAGTATTATGAATAAAAATAATGTTACTATAGAGATAAAAATAATAAAATTACTATAGGAATGAGAGTAGATAATTTGAATGGTGTAGTATATATACTACTTGGATGGGAGTAGTATAGAAATAGTACTATTTTCTTTGTAGACGAGGGGGATGAGATGGGATCAGAATGATTGGTGTCCGCATCTACTGCAACAGAGTTAGTGTAGACATGGTCCTTTTCGAAGGTTTCGATTATGTGATCAATAGAATTGTTTTGATTGGATGGATCCTCTGGAAATAGCTTTTCAGCATGGCCTAGTTCAAAAAAGGTTATGCAAGGATAACGTTAATCTGCCATAAAATTTTCTCGTAACATTAATTTGGACTTCCATAACTACCTGGTAGGTCCAAAGAACTAATGTTGTCATCCATGGTCCTTCCAAGATTTGAGGAAATGATATTTGGTCCAGCCTTTGATGTGCACGTGTCTAGTTCAGTTGTGTAACCATCTATCTCAAAATGTATTATGTTGGATAGCGCTGAATAACCACAACTAACCTGCCCAATAGTTATTTCGTGTGCTTGTCGGTCACATGCAACATCCTCGAGGCTATGTTCTGTAGGAACATTACCAGCATCATCAAAATTGAACAAATTGTTCACAAATCTTTCATCACCTTGATCTTTCTCAGAATCTGCACATGTGTTAATGTAATCTGAAAACTTTGCTGAAATACAGTGTTCAAAAATATGGAATATACGAGTGCTACATCTTCAATACAACTCAAGTACAGTTTGGAAAAAAAAAACTATGACACAACACCTGAAAAAATATACTACAGAGCACCAACAGTGTACATTTTTGGTAACAAAACACCCGTCAACTAACCATGGTGGGCATTATCACAATCTGGCACAAACACCTTTTTGGAACGCTTCTTCCGAGGGACAACACCCCTCTCAAAAGTTTCCAGTTCAAGAGTGACATTATTAGACAAATGTGCAATTGGATTCATAGTGGAAGTGTCAAGAGATACTACTCTACAATTGTTGTCAACTGGAAAAACAAATATGCAGGTATCATTTAAAAGTACCACTAACAAAGTCGATGTATATTTATTTTATGTTTAGATACATACTTTTGTCAGCTTCAAGAGGAGTATCATTGAGCACTTGGTCGCCTTACACAGCTTCCTCAGTATAAACTAAAGTGTTGTCATCCTTCCTTGTGTCATGCTGAAATTGGTCAGTATGACCTCCAGTGCCTTGAACAAAAACAAATAGTATAATGAACATCATGAAGGGGGACTTTTAACGTAGTCTTATAAATATAGTACTGTAAGAGTAGCTATAGAATTTGATTGACTACTACGTATACTACTTGGTGATACAAACTATAATAGAACCATTGGATGTGCAATATACTATTGTGTACTGAAGATGGTGGTATATGAACACTTGCAAATTGTTGTTTCATACCACCATTTATCCTTACAGATAGTTGTTGCTTACTCCTACAGTTTTAATTACTAGTAATTGTAGCATGTAGTATATATATTATTAAGTTAATAAGTATAAATACTACTTAAATATTGAATAAACTACATTGCCTTGACATGTAATATACTGTTGTGTATTGAACATAGAAGTATATGAACACTTACTATGAGCACTAGCAGAGGGCTGTTGGCTAATGGGTTCATTGTGGGGTAACTCTTTGTCCTGGTCTTCGGCATGGTTGGCTATGACAGGAAAAATAATTGATAAAATAGTTAGGTTATCGAATTTTGAACTATCATAAAAGGAGAACATAAAAGTTAGGACTAACATGACTCATCTGATTCCTCACTTCCAGAGTGAGGGTTGGATGGCTCAGGGGACAAGTGAGGTTGGGAGTGCTGCTCCAAAAGCTTCCCAACTTTGTCTACCAGCTTAATTTGTTTCTTCTTTATTGCTCTATGCGCTGCAGCAATCTTAGCAGTCTCACGGCTTATGTCATCATCGTACTTCTGAAGCTCGGCTTGGACCTCTGCTTGGACACTAGGATGGAGAGATCTTAGCTTTGGTTCAAGCATCTAACGAAGCCAAGGGAGGTCAATATCAGCACCACCAACGCCCACTCCAGCAGCTCCAGCATCACGGTTTCCCTCGCTCAAACCGACATCATCACCGAAAGCATCATCATCACGTTCATGTTCTTCTTTGGATTCCACAAAATAGGGCGTATCAGACGTTTTCTTGATCTGCAAGAGTGGTACTGTGGTTATTATTATGACAAATAAAAAAATAAAAACATATAGGTTAAATAACATTAAATCAAGTGCCACCTGAAGGCCAGTAAAGGACAGTTTGCCTTCTGAGTCTTTATTCTTAGCATCCTTGATGATGTCTCTCACTATGTTCTTGGTGTAATATGCAGAGCGAGGTAGCATCCAGGAGTTTTGAGATGTATTACGATGCAATAGGTGATCTAGGTAGAATATCTGCTACAATATATAAATGATTACTATACTACTAATAAGTGGTATGTATACTATCTGGTAAAAAAGAATACTACCACTACAACAAATTATCTTGGTGTGGAAGTAATATACTGCAAACAATGGTATAATTAACATCGGGTAAAATTGGTCAAGTACATTGTAAGGTGCAGGGTAAAATTGTATATATACTATGCATATCGTCGAGTAGTATAAGTCTTGTCACTAAACATATGGGAAAACCGCTTAACAGAAAATATATACTATGTAATACAGATCACAGTATAAACTATACTAATGGTTGAATAGTATATGTACTACCATTAAGCATATAGGAAATACACTTCCAAAAAAAAATAGGTACTATTAGGTGGTATGATATAACGGATAGTATAAGTACTACATGTGGTATAATTGATAGTAACATTGAACTAGTAACATTATGTGTAGTATGTGTACTGCTCAATTATGCAATGAGTATATGTACTATACAACTTACCATTAAAAACAGAGAGCATCCTGACAGGCTTTTGTTCGTGTTGATGGACTGCTGCCAATCCCTAATGCTGTTTTGGAGCTGACGGAAAACGGCTCCACAAATGTCAGACTGACCAAGTGTTTGATAATCCAGGGAGAAGCAAATATCCTCCATTCCAATGTGGAACTTTGGTCGACAAAACAGCAGCCTGGCAGAGATGATCATAAAGAAACACCTGAGGCTCAATTCATCATTTCACTTGTCAGTGATTTCAGCCAGACATCTCTCAACAGTGATGTTTGATGACACGTGCAGTAAGTTCCTCATATTTGACAGTTCTTGAGATTGCTTCCTTGCACTGTACTGTTTCAACTCAACACCTCCAGAAGGTAAACCGAATGCGGTCTTCAAGTGGATTGGTTTCATGTAAATCTTCTTACCATCATCAAGTGGAATGCACATTGCTTCAACATCTATACGATTCATCAGCCAGACTAAAAGCTCTCGGCATTCGAGGGCATCAGTGCAAAACTTCAAGAAATCCTTCCAACCCAGCTTCTCAAGTTCAGTATGCTGGTGACTGGACAACTTTTGGATAGTTTCATAAACCTTTTTAGGGATGCAACGCACGTTTGCCTTCCCCTTATCACATTCATCATCAGATTCCTGTCAAAATTGAAATGGGAATATCTCAAACCTATTTTCCATTTAAAAAATATAATGGTATTCAAACACATATACTACCCCATTCAAATTGTCTAAGTACATTCCTACAGTAACATTATTTTTATTCATAATACTGATCACCGCATAAATAGTATATATACTCATTTAGATTATTTCCATCGAATATCATAGCACTGAAGTATGTGTTATACTTCTTATAAGTAATTCATATACATAGTATATATACTCCTCATTATATATACTATTACACATTCTGTTATAATAATCTACTTACACAATGTTATATTATGTACCACTAGTATTTATACTCATATACATTGTTTCCATCGAGCGAGCTATATAATACCAACAATGATATTGACTCAATATGGGTATATATACTATTTGAAATGAGTATACATACTATTGAGTAGATATGCAACTGAGTATGTATACTATTAATATTATATGTACTATAGTTAAGGAGTATACTAACAACAAATGTATAAAATAATAGTATACTATAGGATAATTATGTGATATCCTGATGTTGTATGGCATGGAATATAAACTTTAAATTTATTATATATACTATTTATAAAATATATACATCATATAATGAAACTAAAATAGACGGGTAGTATATATACTATATTATATATCTAGCCGCATAGTGGTATATATACCAAAAAAGGATTTTATACTACCACATAATAATTTTCAGTTTTGTAATGAAACTAAAATAGACAGGTAGTATATATACTATATTATATATCTAGATGCAAATGGTATATATACCATAAACAGTATTTTATACTACCTCACAATGATTTTTAACTTTTATATGACACTTTATGCCATGTACCATGATAGAAACTTTAAACTACCACACAATCATATACTACCACTAACATGTAAAACGGTGAATAGCATATAATACAACCAAGGAGTACATATACAACTAAAAAGTTTCCTTATGATACCTGGAACATTACTACAGTGCAATAATGGGGATTGGAAGTTGGGCAGGAAAAGAAGATTACTTGATCAAGGACAGCAGACTGTGTCGTTGGCCCTGTTGACGAAATGCCACCATGTCTTGATGGTTGTTGACGCTTGGTAGGACGGTCTGTGACAGGATCCGCATCTCTCTGTCTCTTCTTCCTCGACGCAAGAGCTTTCCTCCTTCTGGGAATGGGAGACGAAGGACTTCTAGGACTCTGCGGCAACTCCTCTTCGTCTGATTCCTGCGTGATTGGTTGTGAAGCAGCAGCACTTAGTATCTTTGAATCTGTAATAGGGACGCATGGTTCCCGACCAACAGAGAGGACCATGATTTCTTGACTGCTTGCAAATATAAGCTTGGTGGTGCGCTCAGGGACGTATTGCACCCTTCTCAACAACTACGAATATACAAAAAAAAAGAAAAGAATGGGGGATTAGAGAGGGAAGAGTAGATCTATCAAACCTAATGAATTGAGGGATATTGAATGGATGAAACGGAATCAATGACAACAAATTACTTCGGCGGAAGAATGTAAAAAAACAAACATGCGAATCTGAACGCATCTTTGATTTCCCTTGGTCAAAAGACATGACTGAACAGCAAGTTTCAGCCCTCGCGGCCACTGAACCGAAGCAGGAAGAAGGCAAAGCGATGGCGATGGAGAAAAGAGAAAGACGCTGTTGGAGAACTGGTGCAGATCTGTGGATGCGGGGCTGCAAATAAGGAGGGGTGGTGGTGGTGGTTGCCGGAGGAGAGCGAATGCGGTTGCCGGAGGAGGAGGCAGCGAGGGTTACGGTGATGGAATGTGGAGAGGTCGTGGGCGCAAATGAGAAGGGGTGGTGGTGGCGTAGTTACGGGAAGAGGAATGGATTGGAGAAAACAGACGATGAGATGGGTCCCATTTCTATAGCAGGAAATGGCGCAAGATTCGGTTAGTGCGTGGGAAAAACCAACGTCGTTAACTAAACAGTTCCGCAAAATTCCAAAATATTCAAATCGATTATGCCAACACGTGATGATAGCAAGTAGTACATATACCATACATATGTCCATACAGATTTAGTGATGAACATCGAAATGTGATGATAGCAAGTAGTACATATACCATACATATGTCCACACAGATTTAGTGGTGAACATCGAAACGTGATGAGTGGTTTCTTTGTGATGATATAAATATATTATAATTCGGTTTTTATATGGTAATAATATGAATATAGGAGTGTGGTAATTAGTAATACAAACATATAGCATATATACTATATAATATATGGCAGTGGCTCCATACATGTCAGTTATAGTATACATCTCTTGGTAGTATTCTAATTATGTGATAGTATACAACACGGTTATTAAATTGCTTGTCGTTTTTTGCACGTGGCGGCAGGGGGCAATGGTGGTGGGGATTGGGGAATCGCACGGAAAGAACACGTGGGTTGCGGATAGGTGCGCGGGACGACGGCTTCTCGCACATGGGTCACATTTCTGTCGCAGGAACAGCACAAGATTCGGTTAATGGGTGGGAAAAACCGACATCGTCGCCTCAACAGGTCCGCCAAATTCAAAAATATTCAAATCGACTCTGCCCACAAGTGATGATAGCAAGTAGTACATAAACCATAGAAAGTAGTTCATATACTATATCAAATAGTACATATAACATAGCAACTAGTATATTTAATATATTGTTGGTATAATAGAACGGTAGTACATGTACTATCAGACATTTGAATGGTATTTGGTTATAGTTAATCATTCTTAGGGGATGGTGGTAATAAAGTTGACACGTAATTAATACTCAACATTAATCGGTACTGATTCTGAGTTTCTGATAAACATTAGTAGTGAAAACCGAAATGTAATGAGTGGATTCTTTTTGATAATATGAATAAATTAGTAATGATTGGTAATTAGTAATACATACTTTAGTCGTGAAAAACGAATTAGTAAGGACTCATAATTAGTAATACATACATTAGTCATGAAAAAAGGAAATCGAAACGTAATGAGTGGTAATTAATAATACATACAAATAGTATATATACGATTCCACAAAGGGCAATGGCTGCATACATGGTTATTAAATTGCTTGTTGATGTTTTTTTACTGGATTTGCTTGTCGTTTTTTACACGTGGGTGAGGGTTCGACGGTGGTGGGGGTTGGGGAGTCGCACTAAAAGAATACGCCAAGACGGGGACAGCCAACACGTGGGTTGCGGATGGGCACGCGGGAGTATGGCAGGCGATTGGATGACTACTGACTCGGTCTGGCGCGCTGAGATGGTTACTGTAGCGACTGACGCGCTGAATAATATTCAGCGTGCAGCACGCTATATAGAAGATATATATATATATATATATATATATATATATATATATATAATATTAATTGAGGTGAGGTCATCTAGACCACTTTTTTCGTGTCCAGATGTGTCTGTAACATTGTCGTATTTAGTTTATATCCTATAATGATTTATCAATCAGTTTGAGTCGTTTTTGAACCATTTTCTAATCCTTTAATGAATTGGACTATGATTTTAATTTGATATTTTATACTAACAATAATTAATCATCTATTGCTTTAACATCATATTTTGGATAGAAACTTATAATAAGAATTCAAATAATAACTCACAAAATTATTATAATAAATATTCTTTTAAAACTCAAAAAGGTAAAGCAAAATAAAAATAAGTAAATGCTCAAGCCAAAAAATTTTACAGTTATAAAAAATATTCTAACCATAATTTTTGTAACAAAGATTTTAATTTGATATTTTATACTAACAACAATTAATCATCTATTGCTTTAACATCATATTTTGGATAGAAACTTATAATAAGAATTCAAATAATAACTCACAAAATTATTATAATAAATATTCTTTTAAAACTCAAAAAGGTAAAGCAAAATAAAAATAAGTAAATGCTCAAGCCAAAAAATTTTACAGTTATAAAAAATATTCTAACCATAATTTTTGTAACAAAGACCCGTGACAACGCACGGGTATTTTGCTAGTGTATATATATATATATATATATATATATATATATATATATATATATATATATATATATATATATATATATATATATATATATATATATATTCCTACTCCCAGGTGTAGCTACTCTCATGTTTGTATCTCACAAATTATAGGGTATCTCTTCATACTTGAGGTTTCTAAAAAAAATATGTACATATACTTGATTTTTAAAAGTAGTATGTGGACATACTTTTTTCTTAGATGTGAGGAAACATGAAATTTGTGGACATACTTCTTTGTCTATACAGGAAACGTGATATATCACAAGGTGTAAAAAAATATGAGTTCCACTAAAAATTTTTCATGGTTATCACTTTGATAAATCTTATTTTAGGTATATGTACATACTCAAGATGATAAATAGGTATGTGTACATACCCAGGGTGATGTTTTGATTGTGGGAATAACTACACTTGAGTAGAATGAAATTACCCTATATATATATATATATATATATATATATATACTCGCAGTATGTTTATATGGATCATTCATATTTGTCGCCGTCTAAATAATCTAGCCATTTATGACTGCTTGATTGCCAGCCATAATTCGCCACACGTAATATTCGGCAGCCACGAGAAAAACAGCAGTGTTTGGTTGCATGCCACAAGTTATGACCCCCACAAAAAATTAATGTAGATTCTCGCCACAAAGTGTGGTGGTGTTTTTTCTCACCGCAACTGTGGCACGGAGTGTGGTGATGTGGCGAAGTATGGCTGGTAACCAAGCAACCCCTTAGACTTAGCTAGTATAGAAAACTAAACAAGCATGGATATTTGTTGTTACATTACTAACATCAGACTTAGACAAGCCTGGCTTAGACGGTAGCCTGGCTACAACTAACCTAGAAAACCAAACATACACTATGTGGCCACGCTTGTATTTTGCGCGATCACGTGTTTAAAAAAACACACGGATGGTGAGAGAAGACCATCCTTACGATTTTTCATTAAAAGGAAGTAATCAGCTACTCCAAGCGTCAAAAAACCTCTAAACCCTATCGCAACCAGCAAGGAGATTTTAATTTTGTGCGTGGCCCCGTGATAGGGTGACCTCCAAGCGAGAGAGAGCCTCAGAGAGCTCACCGCTGAGCTGCTGCTCAGTCCGCACGGTCACGTGGTTACAAGGATTGGACGACTGACTCTACCGATCTAGCCCCTCCCCTGTCCCCACAGCTAGCACTATCTATATTATGTACGTAACTACGCATGTACTGCTGATCCTGTAGAAATGTGAATTTGTTGCTATGCTAATTTGCCCCATGCGTGTAACATGCAATTGAGTACTCCCTCTACTTAACATTATATGATATTTTAGATTTATAAATTTTCTTAAATTATAAGACATTCTTACTTCCTAATACCTTTTTCTCTTTTTCTAATACACTTTTATCTTTATCTTTCTCTTTTTCATTTTTTATACACCTACTTTTTTACTTTTCTTTAATTTCTATATTTAAAACTAAAATATTATATAATATTGAATAGAGGGAGTAGTATACAGACACAAACACCTGACAGAAAAATGCGCGGTCTATGGCTCTCGGCGCAGGCCTCCAACTGACGCGGCGCTGGGCTATGACTTTTCAGCGCCGGCTCCGCGTCAGTAGCTACAGCATCGGTGTGGCCACGACAAGGCCGACATGTCAAGCATCTCGTTGTACTAGACAGGGGACAGGCAGGATGGAATCGCGCCAGATAGGCAGGGGCGCATGACCGGCCAAATCGCTGAGCCCTTCAAAGTTGTGCATACTGTACAATTGACACTGCAGAAGCGAAATTTGCCTTATCTGCAGATTACTACACGATTGATCGTTGATCAATGTGTTTTCCCTGTCTGTGATCTCTTTGGCTTGTTCTGCTCAGAATTTGGTGTTTTCTTCACACGCTGTACGTGGTTGCAGGAAGCAGACAGCATCACGAGCAAAACGTTTGGCAAGGAGGATTGAACGCGAACGGCCTTTACCTCAGTGCGTAAGGACGCTTAGTACCTCTTTAAGGTCTCGGGGTTTGATCTTTAGTGTGAGCGAATTTTTCAGATTAGATTAGAAAATTTTTCTTATTTAGAAAAATTTTCTCGCTTCTTCTCTATGTCAAAACATGTGTAGGTACAGGTGTTGCTCTCGATTTAAAGCTATAAAATTCTCACACAAGCTAAAAAATATGAATAAATTTTAGAAAACTATAGATACTATGTCAAAATTATCAAGGAACTACAAATTTAACACCTAGTTTTAGAAAACTACAGATTTTAGGTACACTTTATCAAAAAAACTATAGATTTTAGCACGCTCAGTTCTTTGTTACGTATTCCTTGCTTACAAAATACCGGTATTCAATCTTTTTATCCAGTCTAATAAGCAATCTAAATTCATATTACAAAATACTATATAAATTCATACCAGTATTCTGGGCTGAGTGAGATAGTGCTAAAATATGTATTTTTTGATAAAGTGTATCTAAAATCTGTAGTTTTTTAAAACTAGGTGTTAAACCTGTAGTTTTTTCATAGTTTTGACAAAGTATCTGTAGTTTTCCGAAATTTACTCAAAAAATATATAGAAGCATAGCTTACTAATGAGAAATAGTTATAAAACTAGAAGAGCATAGTTCTAATTCTACATGTGGGTATATCTTTATGAAACCTAGACTTATGTATGAGGAATGGGGCTCCACCGTATCCGTATTTCTTTTGGAGTGAAGAATAAGGCTTCATACTATACAACTTGAATATGTTATTATCTACTTCACCCATTGCAAATTACTCCTTCTGTTTTTAAATTACTATAGCCATTAATTTTTTATGTTATATTTGATGATTTATCTTATTTAATATTAGTTTAAATATGTAAATTTATAAGTTATGCTTTAATTTACTTTAGTAATAAAATAAATCATAACAAAATAATGATATTTTCTTAAAAAAATAAATAAGATGAATGATCAAAGATAACTCAAAAAGTCAATAACGATAACAACAATTTAAAAATAGAGGGAGTACATGTTATTCTAGCTTCTGGTCAAAGTTGTTGGTTTCCTAATTTGATCATTAATTTTAAAATTAATATAACTTAATAACATTTAAATTACATATTATCAAATTTTTTCTCATAATATATCTAAAATTTAACAATAGAAATGTTTGACTTTTACCAGCCTTCAGATTTTCATACTGATGATTGTGCTCCGAGATAAGATCTCTTCTTGTGTCGACCATGCAGTTTAGCAGCCAAAACCAATGTCCATCAAATTCTAGGTGAACTCGTGTCTTGAACTTGTGAGAGTGACGGACCCCAAGTGTTGTATGCGTTGAACATTCACTCCTCACGCAAATGCAAATGCTGTTTGTCTGATCTTTCAAAGAGAAAAAAAAAACATGTTCTTCAGAACCACGGATCTTGAGAAACATCTCTGTCTGTCTGCCCCTGTCTGATTGGCAATAATCTTGACTGTCTGTGCAGAGGTCGTTGTGGCAATCCATACAAAACACAAGGAACACATTGATTCCGCTTCCGTGGGCTTGCTTGTGCTTGTGCCCCCTCATCATTTGCGCGATACCACTTGCTAATTTCTCATGCGGCTGTGCCTAGCAGCTACAGCTCTGCATGGATGCATCTGTGTGTGTGGCCCAAACTAAAGATTCGCGCGAGCCGGGCCATTTGCATCACGTGCATAGATAGATCCACGCGACAATTTAGCAGCCTGCTGCTCATACATACTAGGATCTGTTTAGAATGTAGAAATGAAAAACATAAGAATAGGAAAAAACATAAGAATTAAAAATACAGAAATCTAAAAAGTGAGAAAATCACAGGAATCTAAAATAGATGAATGGAGGACTTAAGGTGTTTAGAATGCAGGAATAAAAACATAGAAATAAAAATATTATTATAACTAAACAACATATATCATAACTAATTAAAATATTTAATAATTATGTTATTATTATATATAATATTTAAAAATAAATTAATCATGTTAACTACTAATTTTTTTCTTAAAATAATTTCTTCTTGTATTGTGTTAGAAAATTTCATTGTGTGAAGCAACCATTGTACTAAACAAAACAAAGGAAATTTTTCTTTAGCTCTAACCTCATTTTTTCTTTCCTACATTTTGTGAAGGAAGTCATTCCTTTCCTAAGGAAAGGAATTCATCATCCCTCCATTCCAAACACCAAGTGTAGGAAAAATTCCTTAAGAATGAATTTCTTTGAAATTCCTTTGAATTTCCTTTATCCCAAACACACCTTTAAATATGTTATTGTTGCACTGTGTATATGTCGATCCTGGAATGGTCTTGCACTAAATAAACGTGTGACCACTGTAATTGTTATTGTTTACTGCAGATGCTGCCAACAACCATGCAATTTTATGCAATGATGATGAACCGAGCCACCAAAAGAATCATTGTAAGGAGTGCGTTGTTATGAAAGAAAAAAAAAGAACCTAAAAAAAAGAAATACAGTTTTGCCATGTTCAAGTCACACGTACAGAATCTCATGGATACAGTTATCTAACTCACTGAATTGTGAGTTATTTTCAGATTCGACTGTTTTATTAAGTTATATGTAATTCAAAATTCAACTTTCATCAGACATAATTATTATATAAATGTGCAATACCTTGGATTTGGAATTATATGTGCTTGGCTCATTAATTTTCAAAAAATCTCAGAGACATTCATGAGTGATAGGAGTGCAAAGGTTTAGAATCACATTGCTAGTGAAGGTAGAGGGAGTCCAACTCATAAGGTTGGTTGCTCTAGCATCTTTTGCAAGTGTGTGGATGGGAGAAAGGAAGAACACACACGTCCTCGCTCGCCTCACCTTGCCGGGCAGGGCGTGGGCGTGGGCGCGCATCACCTGCGTGAATGGTTCGCTGAAATTCGGTCTCTTGCCTTGCAGGGGCGCAATTTTCCTTTGCACTTTCTTTTTGCTGCGTGTCTAATATATTTGGATATAGAAACCGACGTGTTAATATGAAAACCGACTCGGTTGTGGGACACCTAACCCTATCGGTCCCCCACCCCCTATAAATACGTACGGGTATCTTTTGCCTCTCGCTACTGTTGCACCGCCAAGATTTCTCCATCCCGGTTGTCGGTGTGCACCGATGAACGGGAGAGCAGGTCTCTGAAACCATCATCCTCCATGATCCTGCACCGGGAGAGGGCAAATAAAGTTTTTGGGAAGCGCTCTGCACGACTGCTCGATCGCTTTCTTGTCTTCGTCAAGCTCGTCACCACGGCTCGTCTTCTTCATCATCGAGTCAGCCTCACCCGTCGTCGTCGCCTACTCTACCCAGTCCAGAAAGAAATGTATGTACTCTCATCTCAAACTATGTCTTCCATACTAGCTATTGTGATCTGTTTATCTATGATAGTTGTGGATAATATGGTGGATACTTTGATGTTGACTACCTTTATAGACCTGTCTAAATCTTGCGTAGACTTATCCAATTCACCATGCAATCTGTTAATCATATTTATAATTTATTTTTGGATTAATACAAAACTAAAAATGCTAATTTATCCAACAATCCAAAAACCTTATTGTATGCACTTTAGTTTTATGGTTGGATTTGTCGATGCATTATGCAGAAAAATTTAGTGGCGTGCACTTCAAGAGATGGCAAGTGAAAGTCACTCTATGGCTTACTACCGTGAATGTGTTCTGGGTGTCCAATGGCAAACCTTTAGGCGATCTCACTGAAGATTAGAAAAAGGCCTATAGCAAAGCCAACACAATATTCTTGGGTGTTGTTATTGGAGTTTTGGTAGATCGTCTTCAGGACATCTAATCCATTATACAATCGCAAAGGATATGTGGGACACTCTGATCGCTGACAATGGTGGTTCAGATGTTGGTGCTGAATTGTATGTTATTAAGCAGTACCATGATTATAAGATGGCAGATTGCAAATATGTCATCGCACATGCTCATGAGATACAGTGCATTTTGAAGAAACTCGAATTGCTTAAGATCATCATACCTAAGAATCTTGTGGTTGGGGGCATTATTGCTAAATTGCCTCTATCTTGGAAGGATTTCGTCACTACTCTTAAACACAATAGGACAAACATGTTTGTCCCAGATTTGATTGCATCTCTTGATATTGAGGAGAAAGCTCATGAGAAGGATGAACATTCTAAAGCTAATGAGAGACACACTAGTGCCAATATGGTGCATCATCCATAGCAATCTCATGGCAATGGTGGTAAGGGCAAGGGCAAGAACAATAAGCCTAAGCAGACCACTACCTTTAAGAAAAAGAAAAAGGAAAAGGGAGCATGCTTTATTTGCGGTTTCACTAAGCATTGGGCAAAGAAGTGTCCAAAACGCAAAGGAAGAAAGCCTCCACAGCAGAAGTCTACGAACATAGTTACCAGTGCTGAAAAAACTAGTGGGTATGGTAATTTACCATATGTTTTTTCTGTAATTTGATCTACTAGTTGGTGGCTTGATATTGGTGCTAATGTTCTTGTGTGTGTCGATGCTTCTTTGTTTACTTCGTACTAGGTCGTCCGGGATTCCTCCATCCTAATAGAGAATATGTCACATGCTTCTGTTCATGGTGTTGGTATGGTCGAGCTGAAGTTTACTTCGGAGAAGATTGTCTAATTGAAGAATATATAGCATGTTCCTTCTATCAAGAAGAATCTCGTTAGTAGCTCCCTTTTGTGTAGGGATGGTTTTAAGGTAGTGCATAAGTCGAATAAAGTTGTCGTGTCAAAGAGTGGACAATTTCTTAGTAGAGGCTATGAGTGCGGAGGCTTGTTCCGCTTTTTCCTTTCAGATTATTGCAATAAGTTTGTGAACTATATCTGTGATGGTGTTGATGAGAGTCTGTAAGGTTCATGACCATTGAGGTCACCCCAAGGTATGATTGTTTTGGTGATGAATGACAAACATTAAATATGACTAATGTCTACACTGAGTGTTGTGCATGTAGGAAACCTTATCTATCTTATGATGATCATTGATGGTTGCCTTGGCGATTGATGACAATGATCACAAGCATGGAGGCTTGTGAGCTTGATGGAGTCCAAGGGTTGATGGAGATGGATCAAAGCTGAGGACAAGCTATGGAGCAAGTGTTGGGAACACTTGTCTAGTTGTTAGGGCTTTGAGTCCATAGGAAAAACTGGACTATCAAGGGGGTCTAGGTTATTTCTCTTAGGTCATGTCTAGTCAGTGATGTGCATGGATGCTCGGTGAAATCACAGGCACTAGGTGACAGTGGAGAAGTCAAGGAGCTATTGGAAGAAGCCAGGAAACAAAGTCAAGAGGAGACGAGGAGTTTCAGCTTCTGCAGGTAATGACCGGACAGAGAGGTCTTGGAGACCGGACGGACGGTGATCACAGGGAAATTCTCTATAGAGAAGATGTTGGATGCGAGGAATTCTATTGGCAGAGAAACCATAGAGACCGGACAGTCCGGTGTGCAGACCGGACGGTCCGGTCTATATGGAGATGGTTTGGACAGAAGAGGAAGCATCGACAATGTCTCTGTTTAGAGAAAGGAGAGAAGAGACCGGACAGTCTGGTGTAAAGACCAGACTGTACGGTCATTACAGGAGGCGATAGAACAAAGGAGAAGTTGGCTGCGAGGAAATCTATTGGAGCAAAATTCTAAAGACAAGACTGTACGGTCTGATTGTACGGTCTGTAGACCGGACTGTACGGTCTGTAGACCGAACTGTACGGTCTATAGGAAGAAATTCTGGATAGATGAGGAAGTGGTTGCAACGGCTCTGGAGCTATGAAGACTGGACTGTATGGTCTGTAGATCGGACCGTCCGGTCAGTATGGAGGAAACAACGGACAGAGAGCAACGGCTCTAGAGGAGCCGTCCGGTGGAGACCGGACTGTCCGATCTAGACAATGACCGGACTGTCCGGTAAGTACATCTAGAAGGTTGTTTCATGGAGCAATAGCTAGTTTGAGGTTGGAAGCCTATATAAACTCGTTGCTGGGGTCTTGGAGACTGCCTTTGGCCATGGGGATTGCTGGGAGCATCTATGGGGAGCCAAAGGGCCAAGAGGAGAGCACTAGATGAGAATATTGGATATCTTGAGAGCGTAACATGAGCATTGATGCACATCTAAGGCTAGGGTGTCCTTGAGGGTGTGATCTAGGTTGTTACTCTTGGTCTATGGTGAGACCTAGACTGGTTAGGTGTCGGTGATTGAGCCTATCGTGATTGGTTGTGAAGGCCGTCACACATTTATACATGGTTTGAGCCCACCGGTGAAAGGGGCATCAATAGTGAGCGCCCGTGCCGGCTCGGGGAGTCCAGCAAGTTATCGAGGTAAGCGAGCTTGTGCTTTGTGCAGCGGTGACGCACACCGTGTCTTCACTCGAGGAGTGATTACGGGCTCGTGGGCGAGAACTCCACTTGGTGGCGGGAGGGACCGGGACTCCGATGAGAGTGGTCCAACAAGGAGTAGGGGAAGGCGCCATCCTTCCGAGACCTCGGGAAAAAATTATGAGTCATCTCTTACTCTACTCCTTACTATGATGCTTTACTTTCCGCATTTACATATCATGCTATTCATGTTTGTGTGCTTACCTTGCTCTAGTTGACTACCTTGTAGACTTGCATGAATAGGCTTCTTTACTTGCTAGTAGTGCTTAGCCTTCATACTTGATCACTAGCATGAATAGGAGTTGCTTTGGCTTGATTGATCACCCTAGTATGTATTGTGCTACTCTTGTTTTGTATGCTTTCTATATGCTTGTTGATCTAGTAGCTTTGCTTGAGTAGAACTCCTTGCTAGCTAGTTGTTTGCTTTCACGTATCTTTGGTAACTAACTTGCATAGGAGTTGTATTGCCTTTGTGTGATCCACTAACATGCTTAGCTTGTTGTTCATTCCATAGGACTATTATCTTGCTAGTGTGATCACCACTAGAATTGCATAGGAGTTGTATTGCCTTTGTGTGATCCACTAGTATGCTTAGCTTGTTGTTCCTTACATAGGACTATTATCTTGCTAGTGTAATCACCACTAGAATTGCATAGGAGTTGTATTGCCTTTGTGTGATCCACTAGTATGCTTAGCTTGTTATTCCTTTCATAGGACTATTATCTTGCTAGTGTGATCACTGCTAGAATTGCATAGGAGTTGTATTGCCTTTGTGAGATCCACTAGTATGCTTAGCTTGTTGTTCCTTCCATAGGATCATTATCTTGCTAGTGTGATCACCACTAGGTTTGTGTAGGAGTTGTTTTCAGTAATCGGTTTTAGGATTTGGCGAATTTGGTACATAGTATGAGTTCCCGATTCACCCCCCCCCCCCCCCCCCCTCTCGATCACTCGGTCCTTTCAAAGTCATGCTAGTGTTTGGCATTCACGTTTATGTCATCTAAATTTTGGTTCTATGACTCGACTCTCTAGCTTGAATTTAATTCTGAATTTTTTCATTGTCAAAGGTTCTAAGTGCTCAAGTTATGTGCAATCTAAACAACCTCGAAAGCCTCACAAGGCTGCAAAGGAGAGACACTAGGCACCGCTAGAACTTATACATTCAGATCTTTGTGAAATGAATGGTATATTGACTGAGGGTGGGAAAAGATAATTCATGACTTTGATTGATGGTGCGACTAGATATTGCTATGTTTATTTGTTAAAAATGAAAGATGAGGCTCTAAACTACTTTAAAATTTATAAGGCTGAAGTTGAAACTCAACTAGAGAAAAATGTCAAATGAATTAGGTCTGATCGTGGTGGCGAGTATTTCTCATATGAGTTTGACTTATACTGTGTGGAACATGGTATGATACATGACAAGACACCTCCCTATTCGCCCCAATCAAACAGGGTTGCCAAAAGAAAGAATCACACCTTGACTGACTTGGTTAATTTCATGTTGGACACGGCTGGATTATCTAAGGCATGGTGGGGGGAGGCTTTATTGACATCATGTCATGTCCTAAATAGAGTTTCCATGAAGAATAAGGAGAAGACGCCATATGAGGAATGGATTGGTAGAAGGTCATCGCTCTCTTACTTACATACATGGGGTTGTTTGGCCAAAGTTAATGTGCCAATTGACGAGAAATGTAAGTTGGGACCTAAAATTGTGGATTATATATTTGTTGGATATGCTCATCATAGCATTGCCTATAGATTTTTAATGGTTAAATCAGAGGAGCCTGATGTTTATGTTAATTTGTTAATGGAGTCTCGTGATGTTACTTTCTTTGAGAACATATTTCCTACAAAAGATTTATATAGTATGTTTAGATTATCTTTTGATGTGATTGCTGAAATAACTCCTAAACCTAGTGCATTTTCTGATCGTGCTGAACAAACTCTTGAACCAATCAATGAGAACATTGATAGTGAAGCTCCTAGGAGGAGCAAGAGATAAAGGACTGGAAAGTCTTTTGGTGATGATTTTACTGTTTATTTTGTGGATGACACTCCTAGAGCCATTTTAGAGGCATATGCATCTCCTGATGCAGATGACTAGAAAGAAGTTGTCCATAGTGAGATGGACTCCATTCTTTCTAATGGAACTTGGGGAGTTGTTGATAGACCATATGGTTGCAAACCTGTGGGTTGTAAGTGGGTGTTTAAGAAAAAGCTTAAGCCTGATGGTACTATTGAAAAGTACAAGGCTCGGCTTATGGCCAAGGGTTATATTCAAAAAGAAGGTGAAGACTTCTTTGGCACTTATTCACATGTCGCTAGATTGATCACTATTCATGTATTACTTGATCGGGTTGCCTCACATGGTCTTATCGTTCATCAGATGGATGTTAAGACAGCTTTCCTTAATTGCGAGTTGGATGAGGAAATCTATATAGATCAATGTTGACGGTCACTAACTACCAAAATTTGACAGTCAAATACCTGCATAAAACTATAAAAGTAAAAAACTAACATAATGGTAGGAGTTTATTACTAACACATTTCACAAGTATTGGTGAATATTTGCTTGTGGATGATTTACCCACATAATTGAGATAAATTCATGTCATCATAGGAGAAAGCACACTTTCGGCCAATTGAAACACAGCACAAGGATCCATGGTCTCATAAATAGAGCAAACCGACATACTAGAAGACCTAACACATGGAGGGACGAATGGGACAGTAAGTCAGTGTCCTGGAGAAGGTTGTGGCCGAGGTGCATCAATTGATGTTCGGACAACATTGAGGCCCACTCGGCCCAGGCCTGTTCGGGGAGCCTCCCACCGCCCTTCCAAGGTCGGTTGGCCCAGTTAGGGCGACAGTTATCGCCTCATGAACCACCTTTGGGTGCTATAAAAGGAAGGGAAGGGCCTCACTCTCTCAACACTTCAAAATTAGTTTAGTACTTCATTTCCTAAAGGCTTTAGCACTGCCAAAGTGCTTAGAAAATAGGGAGAGAGTGAGGGGAAGTCCGTAGGAGGAGTGGGCCTGACCACCTCTTCTCCATGCTTGTACCTTGATGTATACTTGCCATATTTAGTAAGTCTTTGTGATTACTTTCTTGCTATTTAAGTTTCTTTTTTAAGTAAATTTTATACTTAGTTGCTTTGCTCGCTCAATGCTCCATTTAGTTAGAGACCTTAGTCTTATATTATTGTAGCTAAAGATTAAGGGAGTAATGGAAAGCATAGACGTGGTGTCTAGGCCGTAGGTTACCTTTGTTTATCGCGTAATCCACGGATTGCTTGAGGTAGGCAGTAGGTGGTGATAGCCCTATCTGTCCTTTGAAATCCTTCATGTTCAGTTGCAAGCAACCTAGTAGTACTCTTACCTTGATTAGGACCTTATACTTGTTAGCAATTCTCTCTACCCAAAGCCACATTTATCTTGGTGTCTTTGGTCGAACTAGAGTAGAAGATTAGGCACACACATTCCCTGTGGATTCAATACCTTGGAATACTCCTGGGTGAAAGCTACTTCGGTATCCGTACGCTTATAGATTTATTCTGTTATTGTTAAAATACCCAACAATCAGCCTGATGGGTTTGTAATAAAGGGTCAAGAAAACAAGGTGTGTAAGTTGTTGAAGTCTTTGTATGGTCTGAAACAAGCTCCTAAGCAGTGGCATGAGAAATTTTATTCAACACTTCTAGAAGCAGGCTTTTCAGTCAATGAGGCTGATAAATGTGTGTACTACCTCCATAGTGTGGGTTAAGGACTTATATTATGCTTGTATATTGATGACATACTTATTTTTGGAACAAATCTTGATGAGATCAATGATGTCAAGATGTTTCTGTGCCAAAGCTTTGATATGAAGGATCTAGGTGAGGTTGATGTTATCTTGAACATCAAGCTAATCAAAGGAGAGAATGGGATTACTCTTACGCATTCTCATTATGCTTAGAAGCTCTTGAACCATTTTGGTTACAAGGACCTTCTCCAATACCTTATGATCCCAGCTTGATCCTTCAAAAGAATATGAGAATTGGCAGAGACCAATTAAGCTAATGAAAGACGAAGGGAGTATGACCTATATGCTCCACCCGCGTAGAAGTCTACTGGAGATCTAGTATCGGTTATGATAATAAGCGAAACTTGTTTGTACAAAACATGCAATTCAAGGCATAGTTCATTGTTCAAGTTGTGAATGAGTGTAGCTTATTATTCTAGATGTAAGTTTAACTTAACAGACTCCACTAAAAACACTAGTATATTAAACAGCAGTGGGGTAGGCAAAGTCTAGCTGGAACTTTGAGATATGGTGGGGGATTGCTAGAATTATATGGGCTTGGCCCATTAGTATTTCAATAATTCCTAAAAAATCTCAAAAACCCATTCATGAGTGGTGGGAGTGCAAAGGTTTAGTCCCACATTGTTAGTAGAGATGGAGGGAGTGCAACTTATAAGGTTGGTTGCTTTAGCATCTCTTGCAAGTGTGTGAATAGAAGAAAGGAAGAACACACGCACGTGCTCGCTCGCCTCGCCAGGCCGGGCCGGGCCGGATGAGGCGGGGCATGGGCGATGGGTGTGGTCGCGCATCACCTGCGTGAATGGTCTGCTGAAATTCGATCTCTTGCCTTACGGGGCCACGGCTTCCTTTTATACTTTCTTGCTGTTGTGTGTCCAATATATTTAGATATGGATGGTTTTGGGACGCCCAACTCTAGCAGTCCCCCTATAAATACATACGGGTACCACCACAAATCATATTATACAACTGCCTAGGGTTTTACCTCTTACTACTGTTGCACCGCCAAGACTTCTCCATTCCGATCATCGGCGTGCACCAGCGAATGGAAGAGTAGGTCTCCGGAACCATCGTCCTTTGTGATCCTGCATCGGGAGAGGGCGAATAAGATATTTGGGAAGCGCTCTGTGTGACTGCTTGATCGCTTCCTCATCTTTGTCAAGCTCGTCACCGCGGCTCGTTTTCCTCATCATCGAGTCGATCACACTCGCCATCACTAACAACGTGATATTGCTGAACGTAGATTCTGTGATGTTGACTTACTTTAAAGACATGTCTAGATCTTGCATAGACTTGTCTAATTCACCATGTAATCTATTAATCATGTTTATGATTTATTTTTAGATTAATATAAAACTAAATGTGCTAATTTATCCAACAAGATTTATAGCATGGTAGGAGATGTTTCTATTAACAGCAAGACACTTATAATGATCTCATGAATTTCAAGATCAACAAGTCTAGTCTTTCAAAGACACTCAGAGGGTAAGGCATGTGTTCATATATAGATGAGTACTCATGTGTGTAAGTCTCTTCACACTAGTGCACACGTTTCTTTTGTGCATCTAATTACCGGTCCCCTCTGTACACTAGACCGATGGTGATGTATGCATGCCAAGTGATGAGCTATTTTCATTTGCAGATAAACAAAATGTTAAAAATAAAGATTAGACCAAGTGATGTATACATGCCAAGCGATGTTTATTTATATATATTCTCGATGTTGATAGGATGGCGTTTTTAGAGGATTTTAATGATTTGATTTTCCACTATCCAATTTTGAGATATGTCTTAACTAATGATTAGATCTAGCATTATATTAACAAACAAGCAAGTGTTTATGGTGCCTCGAACACCTAATTTTTTTGTTCAGTCGTCATTGCTCACAAATTGCACCAATATACCATCGTAATTCTTGTGTAATTGTGAGATATAAAGATAAACTATAACTAGGATGTGAATAAAAAAGTCACAGGCAAAATTGTCTGAAATAAAGTGTTCCAACAATCTGCTGCTTCATCTTGAATCAAATTTTGGTGGAACACACTATGATTCAGAGAATTCTTGTATGTGACACATTATGATTATTTAACACTTCTTTTCACAAAAAAAAATTGATCATTTAACAATTATTTTTAAACTTTTATATTGAAAAATATAAAATATGTTAGAACCAAAAACTTTGCATTCGTTGTTGCATTCTACATCATAAAAATAGAGTTAGCATTTTTTTTATTGTTTGCATAGTTTGCTTAACAAATAAAATATTAAAACAATGAGCAAACAACAGAAATAATGGAAAACAACCTAACTCCATTTTTTAATGGTAAAAAGTGCAACAAATTATAGTTGTGCCAAGTTTCGAATTCTAAAGCATTTTATATATTAAGATAGAAAAGTTAAAAATAATTATTAAGCGATCATAATGTGCCACATATGGGAGTCCCTAGAATTGCAGTGTATTTCAGCTAAATTCGATTTTATTGTTGTGTTGAGGAGGAAGTCATGTTTGTTTGTGTGTTCCAGATAATTTGACCAAATTCATATGATCTAAGGCTTCAAAACCCATGATTTTGTTTCCTTGTATTCAACATATAAGGTACAAATCGGAGCCATTAAAATTCAGGCATTGGAGCCTTATGCTTTTCATTGTATAAAATGGAGATATCACATAATTTTGAAACATGTCTACTTCCTAGTGACAGGTCATGAAGTGATTAAACTTGTATCTATGTTGGTTAGGCTCCATGAGATGGGACTTTCCTATCAAACTCAAATCTCCATCTCAGTATGAGCGCTCTTAGTTATATATGGTTAATTAGTCTTCGTGTGGAAGTCAATGATCAATAATACTTAGGGTGCGTTTGGATGGAAGAAATGTTTTGGATTCTGAGCTGAATCAGTTGTATCAGCTCCAAACGGTTAAAATCTGAAACATTTCTCACCTGAATTACTCCAAAACATTTCTCAGTTTTGAATTAGGAATGATAATCACCTAAATAGGTGTTCTAAGTGATTCTAGTTCATTTTATGAAACGCTTCACCGATTCTGGATCAATGGCAAAATGTTTTCAATAATTCTTCTATTTCGGGTTGTGAAATATTTGTGGCTTGAATTTGAAATATTTTTTATTCTCGATGAATCTGGAGTTATACCAAACACATTCTTAGCCATATGTAGTGACTTCATCAATCTTAAGATTTTTTGGCTCAATTTATCAGAAATATTATTCATAGGAACAAAGTGCACGTGTGTGTGTTCCTAATAAGGAAATATAGGCTAGTGTAACTATGTACACTTTTTTTAAAAAAAAAAGCTGTTTAATAAAGGGATAATTATGATTTTACCTCTGATTCTAACCTTAATTATAATTTTACCCCTTGTTTATTGTAATTTTACCTCCAATAAAAGGTGAACTTTATCTTTAGTTTGAAAATCAGGAGTAAAATCACAAAGTTAAAAAATGAAAGTTAAATCACAATTGGACATCAAACAAGGGCAAAAAACGCAATAACCCCTTCAATAAAAATGGATATCTCTTTACTAAGGCTTTGTTTGGATCCACTATAGTTTCTTAAAACTATTTTTTCTTTTACTAAAAAGTATTTTCTAAATAAAAATTAGATGGGTATGTTTGGATACTAGTTTTTATAATCTATAAACTAGCTTTTATAGTTAATTATATTGAAATAAGACAAAAACTAGCATTAGATGGATTGAGCCAGAATATAGGTTTCTTAGAAACTCATAATCTGGTTTATAGAAACTGACATAAAAATAGCATGTTTGGAGACCCTCCAATTCTAGAAAACAGTTTCTTAAAAACTAAAGGGACCCAAACAAAACCTAAATATATCTGTCACACTTTTCTGATTTCCTTTCTTTAGTAAAAGATGTGTAAACTGTTCTTGTTGTTAATTCTATATAAATATGGAAGTTTGCAAGATTGTTAAATGATATATAAACACTCGCTAAAAAAGGTAGGGGGGGGGGGGCAAATCCCATGATAAGGAAAAGGCATTTGTTGTTGTGAGATGTTTTCCAAATTTGTGCATATCGATTCGTCAAATCACATGAAGATCAAGCCGATTTCCAGGGAAGTAACAGTCCAGACTGCTTAGCCTTGAACAGGGCCAGCACAGTGATCACTCTCGTCCCACACGGAATATATGGATCGGAGTGCATTAGAAAACGAAGAATCTAGGATCTTTCCAAAAACGAGCCCATACCATGGCCGAAACCGCATTCGTTGGACTCGTCCAGGGAGGAATCGCGCATGCTTGGGACCAAGCATCTCTCCCGCTTAATTGCTGTGTTAAAATTAGTGCGTGCTCTTGGGCCAGGCGGTCAGTACATGTGATGTGGAAGTCAGCGTGCATGCATTGTGTGCGTGGTCTTGTGTGGACCAAACCAAAGTGAAAAATTTTCAAGACACGCCCGCTGTCCTATTTGCGTCCGGGATTGACCGAGCTTCGAGATTGACGAGTTACCAATTAGTAGTAGGATTATTTTCTAGCCAGCTTTGAGCAGGAACCATAACAACATATCTAAAAAAATCAGTCCTGAAGATGAGTAGAAAAAGAAAACGTCCACTGAAGCTGAAAGTTTAAAGTAAAAAAGGGAAGATATCGCGAACCTATTAGGTGCCTCGAGAGGCTAAAAAAGGGAAGATAGAAACGCTATTGTTGGCTCCTTTTTTTCTCTCTTTTACTAGTGAGGTTGATCTTTTTTTAATAATATTACATCGTAGTATATATCATCCACTATATATCACAGTGCTGTAAGAATTATTTGTGACCACTTTAACTAATTTCAAAAAACAAAAGCAGGAGTGCAAGATCATATGAAAAAAAAAAGGGCAGGAGATTATATGTTCTCGACTCTCCGGCGGGAACATTATACGCTTCATGTTTCAATAACCTTAACTTTTGAGTTTAGCGACTCGATCAGCCGGTTCTATATCGATCTACTGTATTCATGCCAACTCATCCGCTAGCTTAGGCTATAACTCACAAAAATGACAGACGGTTCACTTATATTTCTATATTTTGAAATTTCCTTCAGCGAAGATCAACTGGTGTTCCATACAGTACTGTATTCAGCAGGAGTCGCGATATTAATCCCACGAGAAGCAGCTTCCCGGGACGGACCAAACTTGTTTTTCTCGCCTTCAGTCCTCTCTTTCCTCTTGTTTTTTTAGTAGTATTATATAATTCGTCACTTTACGACGTCACTCCCTCATCCAACGCGCCTATTTAAACCCGCATCCCCTCTGCTTTCCCTTCAGCTACTCTACCTCCTCCTCCGCCTCCGCGCAGCGCCCGGGGCTAATCAGGCTTCAGTTCTCTAGCTACCTCAGGCAGCTAGCCGCAACTGTAACTAGCTAGTGTGGCCATACCGGCAACCCTGCATCTAGCACCTGTAATAACGAAGAGATTATACATATATGTCTCCAATGGCGCTCCAGGCATCGACGCCTTCCGCGTTCCTCGCGGTCCCGACCACCGCCCACGCATCTTGCCGGCGGCAGGTACGTACAACCTCAATCATTGGACGATTGCATCTTCCGGTCTTCATGCCGCGCGGCCTCAATCACTGGACGGATGCTCTGTTCTGTTCCTCGTAGAGTCGAATGTTTAGGTTACTGAAGGATTTTCGTTTTTTTGTTCTCTGTCTGTGCAGTTTCATGTGCGCGCAAGCTCCGGCAGCGTGAACGATGGGACTAACAAGGTGATGATACGGAGGGAGGCTAGCACGGGCACATGGAAGATCGACTACTCCGGCGAGAAGCCCGCGACGCCTCTTCTTGACACGGTGAACTACCCGATCCACATGAAGAACCTCTCCATCCCGGAGCTGGAGCAGCTGGCGGCGGAGCTCCGCGTGGAGATCGTGCACTCGGTGTCCAAGACGGGGGGCCACCTGAGCTCAAGCCTTGGCGTGGTGGACCTCGCCGTGGCGCTGCACCACGTGTTCGACACCCCCGAGGACAAGATCATCTGGGACGTGGGCCACCAGGCGTACCCGCACAAGATCCTGACGGGCCGTCGCGCCCGGATGCACACGATCCGTCAGACCTCCGGCCTCGCGGGCTTCCCGAAGCGCGACGAGAGCCCGCACGACGCGTTCGGTGCTGGCCACAGCTCCACGAGCATCTCGGCGGCGCTGGGCATGGCCGTGGGCCGCGACCTCCTGGGCCGGCGCAACCACGTGGTGTCGGTGATCGGGGACGGCGCGATGACGGCGGGGCAGGCGTACGAGGCCATGAACAACTCGGGGTACCTCGACGCCAACATGATCGTCATCCTCAACGACAACAAGCAGGTGTCGCTTCCGACCGCCACGCTCGACGGGCCGGCCAAGCCCGTCGGCGCGCTCAGCCGGGCCCTCACGCGGCTCCAATCCAGCACCAAGTTCCGCAGGCTCCGCGAGGCCGCCAAGAACGTCACCAAGCAGATCGGCGGCCCGGCCCACGGCGTCGCCGCCAAGGTCGACGAGTACGCGCGCGGCATCATCAGCCCGCCATCGTCCGGGCCCGGGTCCTCGCTGTTCGAGGAGCTCGGGCTCTACTACATCGGGCCCGTCGACGGCCACAGCGTCGAGGACCTCGTCACCATCCTCGAGAAGGTCAAGGCCATGCCGGCCCCCGGGCCGGTGCTCATCCACGTCGTCACGGAAAAGGGGAAGGGCTACCCGCCCGCAGAGGCCGCAGCGGACCGGATGCACGGCGTGGTCAAGTTCGACCCGTCCACGGGGAAGCAGTTCAAGCCCAAGAGTTCTAATAAGCCCACGCCGCTGTCGTACACGCAGTACTTCGCGGAATCACTGATCCGGGAGGCGGAGGCGGACAGCAAGGTGGTGGCGATCCACGCGGCCATGGGCGGCGGGACCGGGCTCAACTACTTCCAGAAACGGTTCCCGGAGCGGTGCTTCGACGTGGGCATCGCGGAGCAGCACGCGGTGACGTTCGCGGCGGGCCTGGCCGCCGAGGGCCTCAAGCCCTTCTGCGCCATCTACTCCTCCTTCCTGCAGCGCGGGTACGACCAGGTGGCCCACGACGTGGACCTGCAGCGCCTGCCCGTGCGCTTCGCGCTGGACCGGGCCGGGCTCGTCGGGGCCGACGGGCCCACGCACTGCGGGGCCTTCGACGTCACATACATGGCCTGCCTGCCCAACATGGTGGTCATGGCCCCCGCCGACGAGGCCGAGCTCATGCACATGGTGGCCACCGCCGCCGCCATCGACGACCGGCCCAGCTGCTTCCGGTTTCCGAGGGGGAACGGCGTGGGGGCCCTGCTGCCGCCTGACAACAAGGGATCGCCGCTCGAAATCGGGAAGGGGAGGGTGCTCGTCGGAGGGAACAGGGTGGCGCTGCTCGGGTACGGGGCCATGGTGCAGTCGTGTTTGAAGGCGGCGCAGGCGCTCAAGGAGCACGACGTCTACGTCACGGTCGCCGACGCGAGGTTCTGCAAGCCGCTCGACACGGAGCTCATCAGGCAGCTCGCCGCGGAGCACGAGGTGATCGTCACCGTCGAGGAGGGAGCCATCGGAGGGTTCGGATCACACGTCGCGCACTACCTCAGCCTCACGGGCCTACTCGACGGACCGCTCAAAGTAAGTTCACAACTCCACGTCAGTTTTACCAAGACCTTTTTCCTAGCCATTTCACTAACTAAGCTCATTTTTTAACAGTTTAAGCTTTTGGGTGAGTTCATGCCATTGTGTTTGTCGCAAATTAAGACTAACTATGCTCTTTTTTGTTATTTTGCAGCTGCGATCCATGTTCCTGCCAGACAGGTACATCGACCACGGCGCGCCACAGGACCAGATCGAGGAGGCAGGGCTGACGCCGCGGCACATCGCCGCCACTGTGCTCTCACTGCTGGGGAGGCCATTGGAGGCCATGCAGCTCAAGTGAATCGCCATTTGTTCATTTTTATCACCACAAACACATACACAGTCAATAGATAAATAAAACTGAATCAAGCACATGATCAATGTGGAGATCTCCATGCATGTGTTCTGTCAGCTGCATCCCTACCCCCTGCTCTTAACCGCTGCCACGTACGTACCCTAGATGTACCTGCAGCTAGCTGCTTGTCCGAGGCAGAACAAGCAGCCAAGTCCCATGTGTATATGTCTTTTGGCATGCTGCAATGCTTACAAATGCTAAAAGATAAGGGGTGTGTGTCCTCCTCTGAAGCTGATCTTCGCAGTGACATAAGCATGCATGGCTTCACATGGTGTACGTTTGTTCCATTTGTATAGATGACAATCATATATGAAAAAAAGAGCATGTAACACTCACTACTGTCTCTATAAATATAAACAAGAGGAGATGGATGAGTTCTTGTCTGCAGAGAATGGGTCATGGCATTTGGGAATTGTGATCTCCTCCCGATCCCGTTTTGGTTTTGTCCTGGTGCTATCCCGAAAATCAAGGAATCATGGGAGTGGAAGGCTTAGCATCTAGAGTATGTCACTGAGGGGCATTATATTATTCCCAGGTGCCTGATTTTTTTAAAGATAATAACGTCTGGACACTCTTCAAGTTGCAAGTACTAATTGTAAGTACTTCAGAGATTCCTCACGAGTGATGCCACAGCAAGACGACACGGATGAACACAGACATGTGTATAGATGCAATCGAGATAAAGCTTATGTGCAAGGTTTTCTGATGTTAGCAATTGCCACAATGAGTAATGATTCGCATATGCTTCTCAAATTAAAAATAGAGTTTCACGCATGGAGCCACGGGCTTAATGAAAATACACAGTACATTACTAGACAATGTTCAGGCTTAAACACGGAGCTCAGCTTTTATGCTTCCAATGCTGCAATGTTAACAACATTTTATATAAAATTACCAATAGTATTATAGCATGAGAAGGCAAGTAAATTTCAGCGTTCAGACAAGATTGTTGTTGGTAAGCAAAATTGACATTCCAGTAACTCAGTGCTCTACTTTTGTGCTCGTTGTTATTGTCGCTAACAACTTTAGGTATATCGACATTCTAGCCTGCGCCTGACGCAAGATTATTGTTAAAAGTCCAGCCATATGAGCACATTATTGTTACTCATCTCCCTTGTTCTTTCTCTAGCCCCCACCGCTCTGCATCTCCCTCTTCTTCTCCCCCTATCTCTCCTTCATTTGCATGGAGTCCCAGTTGGGAGAGGGGGCTTAAGCTCCCCTTAGCCACCCCCCCCCCCCCCCCTTTGATTCCAATCAATCATCACTCTATCTTATCTTACAATCAATGTATTTCGAGAAAAACACAGTAATCATCCTATTACATCACATGAAAGAATTTCAACACAGACTAAAAATGTGACACACAAATTTTTAAGTGATGGAGAAAAGCATTGTTAAGTGATGGAGAAAATGTTCAACAAAGGATATGATCATAAATTAGTTGCAAAAAAAGGAACTGAGGAATTTATCTGTCGAATCTACCAAACAAGATGTCATGCGCTACAAGCCAAAATTCTTGTGGTTTTTACAATAACAGTGACTGTAACTCCAAGTTTTTTTTAAAACAATGTAATTGTCCAGAACTGAACAGCTGCATCAATTTCTCGTCTAATGATTTAGACAATTCAGAAGTCAATGTGGCTAAGCAAAAATTAAAACGAGAAACCATTGTTCCACAGCATGAGTTCCTAGTGACCAGACTTCTAAAGCACCCTCTTTACATGGACCTCTCATGAAGACTTTGGAGCTGGAAACATACTGACCACACAGACCAGGCCAACTTTTCAAGCCCTGTTTATAACTCACATGTTTTGAATCCACTTACACGTTCTGAAAACATGGGTGGAAATTTTGTCATCCTTGGTATTCGTCTGCAACGTCTTACTGTCCCCATTGGTTGATGAAAGCAGCAGGGAAGTTTCAGAGAGAGTTCAAAAACAAACAGCACGTCGTAATATCATTATCATGAGGGAAACTTTCATATCATGCAAATTTTTACATCGAATAAATTAATTCACATGAGAAAGCTGCAGATTGTGACAAGACCGTAACATTCAGTTAGACCAAAGAACCAAACGTTAAGGCCTTTTTTCAGAAAAAAACAATGGAGATTATTGACTTCAGCTCTGAGGCATTCCTCAAGACCACATGGAAGTTGTCGTCTGGATCAACAGTTTTAGCTGATGACAAATTTGACGCTGGCAAGCAAGACTGTGAAGTGTGGAAGTATTAACTGCAGTAAGGACAACAGCGTTGTGACAGTAATAACTGCTAAGAACAACTCAGCGTGAAAGTAACTGGTACGGAATCTGGAGGATTTTCCATGCATATGCTGTACGAATTGTAAAATGAGAAAAACAACGAGTAATTAGTTTTTTCCAGATGAAAAATGATGTTTAACATGTGTTCTGTTGTTTGTAATCGTGAAATGATTGTGAAACAGGGCAATGTCAAGCAGAATATTTCTTTATTGAGTTTACCTTTGTAGCTTTGAAGTCATTAAGCTGCTTGATATTGATCTTTTCTCAAAGAGTCAAAGCGGCAGTTAAGCAGAATATTTCTTTATTGGGTTTACCTCTGGCTTTATAGTTATTAAGCTGCTTGGTATTTGTCGTTTAGGACTCCATCAATTAAAGAGGTATAGTGATTTGGTTATAAGTTGCATTGTTGGTGCATATTTGATTCAGTGATGCGCCTGTGCCATCAAGGGAATAAGGAACGGTTAACTATTCATGCCATTATAATTTTTATGAGTTGGAAATATGTCACTAAATTTTCGGAAATCGGGTGAGTGCTATTAAACTTTGTTCAAAGTTAGAAATATGCCATTATGTATGTTTTGAGGTGTTTTAGACCCACTTACAGGCTTACGTATTTTCGTATGTCCGAGTCTACCCCTACCTTATCCCTTTGAGCTATTACCTTGCCGGAACATATCGTATGGCCACGAACGGTGGCGAGCCCGGCGGCAAGCAACGGCGGTGTGCGGCGGCGACCAATGTCGACTCCGGAGTCTGGTCCCCGACCGCGAGTACTGCCACGCTGAGCAGCGCCATGGCTGGCACGGTGCGCTCGTGAGGAAGTCGAAGAGCGAGGACGCGGCAGCCGATGCGAAAGGACGGCGGGTCCTCCGGGTCATCCAGCGACGAGGGGCAGGGGGAGGGAGGCAGCTCGAAGGCGGACATCGCTGGGTTCTCTAACAATGAATCGAGGTGGGTAGGCAACATCGAGTCCAGGTCCATGGCCGCGCTTGGATTCCTGGAGGTGTCCTCTCATATTTGGTTCAGAGATTGAATCAGCGAGGAGGAACGGGGACAGAGCACCTCGATCTATTTCGGGAGGAGTGAGGAAGAACGGAATAACACCACTCAAATGGAGCTCAAATTGGCCAGCAATTCCTCACTTGCTTTGCACCGAGTTGACCTCCTCAGCCATGAGGCACTGTCGAAGCTCGATCTATTTCGGTCAGGAAGAATGGAGGCACGGCTTCTCTGATAGAGATAAGACAGGGGTAAACTCGGATATACGAAAATGCATAGGTCTGTAAGTGGGCCTAAAACACTTCAAAATGTATATAATGACATATTTTCAATTTTGCACAAAGTTTAATGGCACCCATCTAATTTTTGAAAGTTCAGTGACATATTTCCAACTCGTGAAAATTATAATGGCATGAATCTAGTTAACCCAACATTTTATAGAAATTCAGATAAGCTATATTCTTAGGACAAAGCAACAGAAGTCTTATGTTGTAATAAAAAGGTTTTACTTAGGACAAAGCTAGAGGTACTACTAATTTGAAATGAAAGGAGGATTATTTTCTGGATAAACCTTTTATACTCGTCTTTTTTAATGACCTTTATCTTGTGAAAGTTCCGTTTTTAATGTCCTTTTTCAGTGGCCTTGGTGGTATACTTCAGCGCTGAATGGAGGAATATGCATCAATAATGCGATAAGTCGCGTAGGAGGATGATGGCAAAACAGTGGGCTTATTCTTTGCAGGCTTTAATTTTCTTCTTTGATTTGGGCATTTAAGCTTCAAGTCACCTGATATGCCAAGTCATGGGCTGGGCTTGAAGCAGAGTGTTCAGCGGGTCATGTGTTCGTTGGGCCGGCGGCATGAAGAAAATGATGAGATCATCTGTTGAAAAAGAAAAATTTCGCAGAGTAGTTCCCCGAAGGAACACCAAACTACTAGCATCACACCATTTTGTCAGTATCATTGTAGGGGCATTTAAAAGTTTTTGTATCGGTGCCAAAGCATCCACATATGCCCGTATCCTGATCAACACGACAGAGTTGTTGATCTTGATCTTAGTCTCACTATGGTTACTGAACCATGACCCAACACTTCAGTACCTTACTAAATAGAGTCGTTGAAGAACAGGTTGATCTCCTAGAAGAAACACAGTAGCTAGGGATCCGTATGGCGATGAGGATCTTCACCGGTTCTGTGATGTGCTCCATCTGATGCAGCCGCCTGGTCATGATCGTCGTCAGGTGGGCCGGCCTGCGGCTTGTACCTGTACCATTTCGCGCACACGAGGAAGACAACAAAGTTGACGGCGCCGACGAATCCGATGAGGAGGTAGAAGCAGTCGAGCCTCCCCCTGTTAAGATCCTCGGCGAGCCACCCATCCACACCACGCGCCGGGTCCGCCGTCACCCTCTGCACGACGGCGACCATGGCACCGCTGAGGTAGCTCGCCACCGCGACGCCTGTGAAGAGCAGCGACCCGGCCACGGCGCGCGCGCCCTCGGGGAGCTGCGCGTAGTAGAACTCCGCCTGGGCCACCTGGTTCAGCGCCGCCAGCCGCGGCGCCAGCCAGAACGCGGACTGCTGCGGCGGCGACGGCGACGATCCCACGGCGAGCGCGCGGCGGCGAGGGCCATGGCGAGCACGGAGAGCGCCATCCCCGCGCCCATGCGCTGGAGGAGGGTGATGCGGCGGCCGAGGAAGGGGACGAGGAGGCGGTCATAGATCGGGACCCACACGGCGAGCGCGAGCATGGGGAGGACGGTGAACGAGGCCGGTGGGATCTCGAATGTGCCGATGACATGGCGTAGGTGTTGGTCTGCGCGAAGGGGACGTAGTAGACGGCGCAGGTGGCCCACACGGGGAGCACGCACTTGGCCTCCTCCACCTCCTCCGCGCTGCACGTGGGCTTGGGCCGGCCCGCGACGTCGCCGTCCTCCACCACCTCGGCCTTCGCGTCCGCCACCACCACCACCGCGGCCTTGTCCAGGAACCGGAACTGGTCCGTGTACGGCAGCGTTGACACGTGGCGCGAGCAGGACGAGCGAGGCGGCGGGGAGGTGGCGGTTCCGGAACGCGGCGACGAAGACGCGCGCGACGCCGGCGAGCGGGCTGCGGGCCCACTTCCCCTCGGGGCGGGCGCGGACGAAGAGGCCGGCGCCGGAGAAGAAGAGCGCGCAGGCGGCGAGCATGAGCGCGGCGGGCAGCGCGAAGCCGAGGCGCCAGCTCACGCGGGTCTGCACGTACACGATCCCCGTCGTGGAGGCGATCACGGCGACGGTGAGGGTGAAGTAGTACCAGTTGAAGAAGCTGGCGGCGCCGCGGCGGCCCGAAGCCGTGCGAGGTTCGAACTGGTCCGCGCCGAAGGGGAGGCTGCACGGCCGGATCCCGCCCGCGCCCACCACGATGAACGCGAACGCCAGGACCAGCACGGCCACCTGGCCACGCGTCGCGCCGGCGCAGTGGGCGGTGGTCGCGCACGGCGGCGGGTGCAGCGCCGGCACGTCGGCGGTCAGCGTCAGGATGATCATGCCCTGCCAATTAATGTCGTGATCAATTGATGGAAATCATTAACGTCGTGATCAACTAATGGAAATCTTTAGTGTCGGCGGCTTAATTACGATGAGCGTGGCGACACAGCCGATGCCGACGGTGGCGAAGCGGCCGAGGTAGAGGTCGGAGGCGAGGGCGCCGAGGACGGTGGCGAGGTTGGTGGTGCCGGCGAGCGCGTTCACCGCCACGGCGGCGCGGACGCTGCTGACGTGGAACACGGAGGTCAGGTACACCACCAGGTTCGCCGCCGCGCCGATGCTGCCGGCCTTCTCGAACGTCTCGTTGCCCAGCACGAACGGCATCGCTTTCCACCCCGGGTACCGGACTACCGGCGTCGCGGTGGAGACCACGTCGTTGTCGGCATTGCTTCCGTTGTCGGGTGGGATGACCATGACGACGGTTTGGTCGCTGGGTGTCTCACACTGGCCGCCGCCGGCGTCGGGGACGGAGGGCGGCGACGTCATGGCGCGGGGCTTGCCGTGGCAGCAGCAGCAGGTGGTGTTTTTGAATCAGTCAAGTCGCGGCCCCCGTGAAGAGCGCGCGAAGGTAGTTTTGGCGGTTTGCCGCGGCGGAGTCGCTCGCTGCAGTTGGGGTCCACCGTAAGGGACTTGCTAATTAGATCTAGATCCAATAGTTTGTAATTATTATATAAATAATTTTAAAAAAGAAAAATTAAAATACAAAGTAACAAACTATTGACTGAAAGCTTTTAGCTAATTAAAAACTAGGAAATATACTTTGATAAATGTACGCTGCACGCTGCTGACAGGTAGGACCACAAAGATTTACTGTTCAGACATGCCTATATAGGAATTATAAATTATTCCCTAGAAATTCTTCAATGAAGTACCGCAATCCGAACCTACTACATTTCAGATACTAGTTGTGAAGATTTTGTCGGGAGATATGAGGGCAAATAGAGATAACGCAACACACATTCCAAGAACATAGTTTGAGGTTATCAGGGCAGAAGAACCAAGAATATACATCGATTTACATACAGCGGTGGAGCCAAGTTAACTGGTTGACTTTGTTCGATCAGGAACAGAGATACATTAGCTGTCACAAATAAATAAGAGGTCGCTCATAGCTTAATTCATGCTGTCTGATTCCAATCGAACGTTGTGTTGTTGCCTTGGGAGCTTCCTCTCGTAGCCCGAACTATGTGTTGCCTTACAGCATTATGGTTCACATGGAAAATGAATTTCATGTTCCTTATCTGCATGCAAAAATAAAGAGTTATTTAAATTGCTACATTAATCTTACATAAGTTGTAACTATCGTGAAATAAGCTAAGGATCTATTTGCTAGTATTATAGCATCTATGAATCGGACTCAATGACTGCTTCCAAGTTCCAATAAGTCACGACCATCAATAAAAAAAATAGAAATGCTGAACTCCGAAATGGTAAACCTTGACTAACTACACCAAATCACTATTTCACTACTATTCAATGGCATAAATTGAACAAGGTGCAAACAAAAATATATATCCTCAATCCAGCTTATACACGTTCCAGATTCCACCATGTAGCATTTACTCCTATCTTACTGCCATTTGCAGTTACAGAGGTAGGCGCACTGCATATTATCTGTGGTCTCTGATATGAATTACAAACTAATCACAAACCAAACAGTAGCTAGTATACTCTGTTATCCAGCTATCCTGCAATGAGTCTGTATGCTAAAGCGCTTCAATCTTACTGTAATAATACTTAGTACAGCACTGTTAATAGCTTTGTATCCTATAAGTTTTGCGGTTAGATAATAAAAAGTAAACCATTGTGTAGACTAATTTGGGCACGGATATTTATTACAGTATTGCCATCTAACACCAAATGGAAGTCATACCGAAGCAGAAATTTCTGATATACCAGAAAGAAAGGAATGAAGGCCATACCTCAATTAATGAATCTGAAGTTAAGAGGATACGTTTGTTACATGGCACTTCTTTGCCATTCACGACAACTGAACCCTTGCCAATGTTTGACATGTAGAAAGATCCACTATCGTCCATCTTGATAACAGCCTGCACAAAAAATGCAGTGTTAAAACAGGAGGGTGAGCTACCAGGATAATAAATGAATATCACTCTTTTGATAACAGCAGATTAACATGAATGAATAATAATTACGCTATTGTTGCCGGGGGCAGCCTTCTTAACTCAAGCTGAACCAACTCAGCAAGCAGCTATAGTCGTGTTACAAACATAATGGATGAGATAGAGAGGTATTCTAATGCAGAGAACTATAATAGGGTTGGTCGCCATGCTTAAGCTAAAAAAAATGCACGATGCTTAGCAGTTAGCCCAAGCAAACTAGTGCTACATGCAAGGGAAAACAATGGCCCTCAAAAATGCATATAGAACCTCCTTAGAAGCCTTGTTTGGGTACTCTCAATCCATATGATTTGGAGCAGATTGGGGTTGAAATGAACTAATTTCCCTTCTCGATCCATATGGATTGGATTGGAGTATATTCCCTAGCGTATCCAAACAAGGCCTTACAGTATTGAAATGTCCACCAGTCAAAGATTATTTTGCATCTGTTAGAGAACCAAGTACCTGTCGGCGGGATATTTTATTGGCCTTCCCTTCTTTTCCCAAGTCAATATCAACATGTACCTCTTCTGTTTCTCTCCCAAGAGTTACCTGCATTTGAAGAAGACCAGGTTAAGTTCTACAACATGACATCAACATAATAAACTATAATTCAACCTCATTGATGAGCATTCTTGTAAGTTAAAGACTTTACTGACCAATGTCAGTAAAAAGACTAAAAAAGTTAGGTGAATATAGTTTGGACAGAAAAAAAAACAATTAGGATATGCAGTCTTCTCAAGAACCACATTTGAAAGTAAATACAGAAACTTAGTCATGGATCTCTTTCTAAGTAGCTATTTCCTTTGTTAGATAGCAATAAAGTTTGACCATCAATTCCAAAAGTAACATGTCAGTAAAACAATAAATTGTGGAAATTGTTCTCATAATAAATATAATAATATTGTTATGATTTAAGTAATTTTTTATATACACATCAGTCTGCTAGTCAAAGTTAAGGAAGTTTAACCAACCAAAATCTAAGACATCAAATATTTTTTGGGAGAATAAGATTTACTGCTATGTAATGAAGGTTCATGATAGAATTGGTTAATCGTACCTCAGCATCCCTTATGTAGTACCTCAAATGTTGGCCATAAATAATAGCGAAAGCACCTTTGGACATGATAGATCTGTTCATATAAGAGCAAGCACCTTTCTCTAATCTTATCAAATCCTTCCTGCTTTCAGGAGAGTGGAACCTTGAGACTGATCATGCAGATGGCAAAAATAAAACCTACTAATTTCAGTATCCAGTAATAAAGATAACAGATAACAACTGATTTAATTAACAAATCTTCGACAAAGATTGACTTAAAAATCAGACGTTCATATAGATTTACCTTCAGGTTGGATGAATTCAGATTCTTGATCCCATGGAATTAAGTCTTGATCAAGTATCTACAGTAATATTTCAGAAGTTAGAAGATTCAAGACAAGGAAAGCAATGAAACTCAACCGAGAAAAGAACTATAAGTACCAATGCTTCAAGGTCAAAATAGTCTGGAACACTATTCTCAGTGTCAGATCCTTCTGCTTGGACAGAAGTTGACATAGATGCAATGGGATTATGAAATTCTGTATCTTGCAATGCATGAGACATCTTATGGCTTTGGATAGCAGTTTCACTGCCTACTCTGGACTTATCAGCAAGAAGCTTGCAATTCTTTTGATCGGGCACTTGAATTGACTTGTCCAAAGTCAAATTCTGCAAGTTGTCACAACACTCCAGTTGAAACAAACCACAAGTTGTTTCTTCACCTTCATCAACAGAATGAAAAGCTTTACTATGCGTATCAGCACTGTTACCACTGAAGTCAAAATGAATGCCAGGTGGAACATTTCCTATAATACAACCTTCATTAAGCGACATCATAATTTCCTTCTGCTCTTCGATGGCTGGTTCCAGCTTTGTTGTTGGTGGTGGTGGTGGTGGTGGTGAAGGTACAACATTTTCCATATTTATTGGTTTGGTGGGAACCAAGCACATATCATGTTGAGAATCCTGGTC
Organism: Eleusine coracana subsp. coracana; assembly: GCA_032690845.1. Taxonomy (NCBI): domain Eukaryota; kingdom Viridiplantae; phylum Streptophyta; class Magnoliopsida; order Poales; family Poaceae; genus Eleusine; species Eleusine coracana. Next base: position 8,274,610 of record CM064430.1, read on the forward strand.
AAGAGTAGAGGTCGGTTGTAAAGAGGACTGACCAGGTATAGGAATATGATCATTCAAAGGAATCTCAGAATCCTGTGTGTTCAATGTGCACTTGACATCACATGAGTAAACCACTTCTTCTGAGGAAGGTATAGTGTGTGCTCCAGAAACATCTGTCACATTATGTTTCTTTCGGATAGGATCTATGTGACTACCACAGTTGGCTGTGTTTGAACAGGGCAGATGGGGACCTCTGGAGCTGCCCTTCAGAAAAACTTTAGTGCGAGAATCACCAACATCTTCCTGATTTGTGTCTCGAGCGGAATCCAAAACATGTTCACTGCTGGGGAGCTCAAGATCTTCCTTCTCAGTATCGCCATATAAATTAGAATGGATGAGTCCACCTTCTGACACCATTGCATTGCCTAAACAAGAATCAGACATCCCACCATCTAAATTTGCATGGAATGCAAGTGCATCATTCTTATTCATTTCCACTTTACCATCATAAAGCATAAGAGTTTCCTGTTCAATTCTATGCACATCTGTAAGCTCAGGTGAACTAACACCTAGAAGCTTGCTCCAAGTAGGGATGCCAGGAGCCTGAGAACACCATCTTTCTCTAATTGTGTCAAATGAGCCTGGCTCAAGCAATCCTCCAGTGCTGTTCCAAGAAAATTGATCATGATTGACGCCATCTTGATCAATGCTCAGTAGGGATTTTGTTCCTGTAGCTCCAGTGTCATTCTGACTTATAACATTGGACCAGGTATCTGTAGAGACTATGCTCCTTTCACTGGTCTGAGGATTTTTCTGCATGTAATCAGATCCATATAGTTGGTCTACATCCGAGTAGGCTTTTAGACTTCCATGGTTACTGTCTCCATCAAGCACGATGCTGCCATCAGAGTTAGTATTCTCCATATCCAATGAGCATTGTCCATTACCATTGGATTGTACAGGTTGTCTATCAGTACAGCTTCCACCTACACATCCATAACCACTTGCAGCACCTCCAGATGGATCAACTGTGTGAACCAATTGATGACCTTCAGGTTCAGAACACTTAAGTTGATATCCACATGCACAACTACCACCATCTTTTTTAATACACGAGCAAGGTACAATAACATAACCAAAATTGCCAGACAAACATGGCTCATGGCAAACTCTTTTTCTCCTTGCATAATACTGTATCTTTACACTATCTATTTTACGTTTGTACACCGAGAAACCCTTTGCCTTTGAGTTGAAAAGCTTACTTCCTTTGGCAGGATTGGAAGTCAAAAGCTCAGTCTCATACTTGGCCATGCGGGCGGATGCTTGTGCTGACATCTCTGGGTCATATAGCAACGAATACCAACGATCCTGCAAATCCTGAAGGGTGAATTTATGGGAGAAGCATACAGCTCCTTTAGCCAGGGATTCCAGCGAGCCACCAGCCTACAAGAATAAGAAATGTGTGGTTAATAGAGCACGAAAAGGCAGTATATACAAACAAGGAAAGAAACTTAGCCCTCACAGTAGTATTTTCCAAATCTTGATCATGATTCAATAAGCAGCTGTTTCACCCAGTTTTATTGCGACAATTTCCAGGCGTCAGTACAACCGATACTATTGTTTGTCTTACCATTTTAAAATGTGCAGGAACGCAGCCAATTTCTTTCAGTATTAAATATACAGTAAGTATAAAAAAAACTTGACCAGTGAGAGAAGAACCGGCCCCATGGCATGTCATTTAAGAAGGGAACCGTATGACCAGGGTCGAGAAACCCCCCTGAAGTCTGGCCCATACCCTTAATGGGCCAAACTACCTTGAGCCGACATAGCACCGTAACCAACAAGCTGCGCAGCGCATATAATCTGGGCCGGCGTGTGCCCAAGCCACAAGGCAGCAAGCAAGGTGAGGAGGATTTTTGGGGTTCAGCGTACAACCACAACCAAGCTATCACTTACTTTGCATACTAAGAGTATATTGCTATTTTCTGAACATTTCAATCTGCATGTAGTACAGGTTTCCTTTCGTTCGCACTTAAGATGATTTACTTTGAAGTTTTCTTTTTGCAGTCTTTACCTAGCCCACACTTCATTTCCAAGAAAGAGCATGAAATGTAATGCCTTAGTATGGGAAGTTGGGATATCCTACGTAATATCAGGTGTATGAAATAGGACCCTGGAGGCTAGAGTTCCTCCAACCATGTCTCACTAAAATTGGTATAATAATATAATATAACTCGGAAGCTAAACCTCACAAAGCCTTGGACCACAAAATCCTAACACCAAAATCAGTAATAACAAGAAATGTTATCACTTGTCACCAAGTGAGGCCACACATAGAAGTACTGGTTTTACTAGTAATTCCGTAACATGTGACAATGCCTCTCTGCATTCCATGTGTAACATATATTATAATCATTACAAGGTTAATGATGTCACTTTTATTTCCTATCTTACAGTGATTTACTTGTGTGATGCAAAAATTAAAAATCACGCGTGGCACTAGTGAGTAGTGAACACTAGATAAGGCATAGTTTTCCGATGGTTTCTTTAATGGAGCAAATTTAATATCCGAACAAACATTTCGGTCAAGTAGGTTTCGGTGCTAGTAAATACCATAGTGTCACTTAAGAAATTATTTAACAGTCATCTTGACACTAGAGAACAGTGCAAATCTCTAAGGTCAGGACAAGGTGCATGTTAATAAGTGAGTAAACTGAAATTATCAGGCACTGTAGCACCTCCTATCAAACAGATACCAGTAACTTCTCAAGCTTCATCAAATACAGGTGGCATGGTAGCTATTCAATGTAACTTCAAGACAACCATTGTCTTAAAGATAAGCCTATCTAGTGAACAGTTTCAAAAAGTTGCTAAAAACAGTAAACTGGATCATGTGAATCATACCACCAAATTGGCAAATTCTTCAACATCCTCAAAATATTGGCAATGTGTATTCACTATGCATTCATAAAAAAATCCACATCGTAACAGATGAACGTTGATGCATCCATCATACAAATAGAACCCGTCAGGAAGCGCTATTTGACGGTGACAGGTAATGACAACAAGCCAGTGCAACTAACATGCACCAAGCAGAAGAGATACGACACAAATTATATCACATTCTTTAACGACCGTGTCACGTCGTTTGTGCGTAATGCTCCAAGTTCCAAGCATCCAAGCTGGCAGCTATCTTCAGCAATATGATACATCCAACAGATTTAACAGCCAACAAGCAGAGAATTCCAAAAATCTGCAGTACCAACCAACTGATCAGCAAACTAAATCACTCATAACCAGCAGAATTTCAGCATTCCAGGTGGCCCATAGTGGAACACTAGCATAATCAATCGCTCAAATCGCTACAGGAAACGATCCGTCTCCAAGTGAGAACAAAAGAGGAAACGATCGCAGCCTCAATTTCTCACCCCAGCAACAAACAGATTCCTCTGAAACCGCACCCGCAACGGGCCAAACGCCACCCTGACGATCGAACCCCAATTCCACCAAACGGGGACGCGCGCCGGACTAGGAAGAGGACGCACCCACCGCAGCATTGCAGGCAAGCCGATTCCCCTGAGGAAGTGGGACGGGGCAGCCACCGCCAATGCCCAGCGGTAGGGCGGGAAGTGGAGGAGCAGCAGAATTCCCCAGGTACGCGGCGCGAGGCCATTCCTGAGAGATCGAGGTTAGCAAAGGGGGAGGTTCTCGGGCGGCGTTGTTACCTCGACGGCTCTCCTGAGGGCGACGTCGTCCTCCGCGGTCCACTCCGGCGCCGCTGAGATGGACCCCATGCCGTCCGACCCGCGCCACGGCGGAGACGGCTGCCGAGAATGGGGCTGGCGCGGGAGCGGCGCTGTGGCGGCAGACGGCGGGCGGTGTGGAAGGGAATTGGAAAGGGTGCTGGTGCTGGTGCTGGTGCTGGTGGGAGCGCCGATGCGGAGGAGGCGACAGCTCACCACAGCTCTCAGGCACAGAGAGCAGAGAGCGAGCTTCCTCCTCCCCAAGCTGGACGAAAGAAATATCTCGTGGACCAAACTGCAGTAACCAGGACGTGGCCCAAATGTCAGGAATTTCTTCAGCCCAAGTCATAGGTGGACTCAAATTCACGGAAAAGAAGATATGGCCCAATAAGCACCACGAAGTTCAAATACCGAAATACGTAGTAGATCCATTTATGCTCCTATCGTCTTCAATACATCATCAGCTGGAATGGTAACTTTTCTTGCATTGTTGCACCAGCCACTCCATTGACAGATTCACAAGTGTAGCACATCACGGAAAAAGAATTCAGGAGCCAGCTGAGACGAAAGATTTGTTAAAAAGACGGCGCTGAACAGGAGTACTCCTGCATCTGGTCGTGTACTGTTGCTGACAGTTCCAAATCGACAACGGTTTCGATTTCAATGTCACGCGGCTTCCAGATCAACAGGCAAACACCGTTTCCTTGGAGTACTTATGACCGATCAGAGCAATCGTTTCAGTTGTGACGGCACGGGTTACGTACTCTGAACTGAACATCACCGGCGGCAAACCGGTGAGCCGTCGCCATACGACCTGCACAAGTTGCAGCTTCTGCTACAAGTAGTACAGTGGAGTTTCTTCTGTTCCTGAGGCTCGTGCTGTACGTACAGAGAAGGACGTCGTTGCCTTGCCAAGCGTGCGTGCGTGCCCGGCCGTAGTGCCGTACGGCTAGAGTTTGTTCCTTTTATTGATTCATCTCACGCCTCTTCAAGCCTCCTCTTCCTCTTCCTCGCGTGCCTATACACAACACTGCCTCTGCGTAGCTCACCTCTCAGCACTTAATCCCTTCACGTCGGAAACGGAAGTACTCCGCCACAGCTAGATATACGAGCCCTGAACGCAAACGAAAACCTTTTCATGTCCGCTCGCAAATCCATTCGCTCTCTTTTGCTTACGCACTCAGACACAAAATTAAGCCATGTCTCTTTTGGGAGTATTAGCTACCTTACCCATCCGTTATCTACTTCTCTTTTTACTGTCATTGCACAATACGTGCACTCAACCTCGGAAACTTTATCCACCTATACACATTTATTCTTTTAATTTTGGGGTACAATTAGAGAACCAATCTATCTAATACCTTAGTACCTCGGCTGCACGAGCCTGTAGTGGAACGAGAGCCTTCTCGTTTCAGTTAGCTAATCCACATGCATTCTCTATTCTCTTTTGCTTACCATCGCTGAATACGTACAATCAACTTAACTTCATCCGCCGATATACAAACATCACTGAAATCACTAACTTCGCCGTCAAGAACGTTTCCGCTTCCGTCTCCGTTTTGATGCACAATTAGAGAAACCTGTCTATCTGAGCTACACGATAGGCAATTAGGCATTGATGAAACTGAACCCCTCTGTGATCCCTGTCCATTCTCTGTTTTCTTTCAGGTCGTAGCCGAATACGTGCACTACACACTGGTCAGACTCGTAAACTCTTTTGTTCATAGACGACACGCCACTTGATGAATCTTTTGTTGTGACGATGACATGAAAAATAATGGGATGATTATTGATACCTTAGCAGTCAAAAGCACTTTTCCATTTCGATGCATACGTACACAATAAGGAAAAGATTCAGCCACGAGATACGCGCCTGAGAACGAAGATCGATCTAATCGGTGCAAAAAATTAACAAGAGGAGAGATCGCTTTCTTCGAAGCGCAGAATTTCTCAGGCAGGCGTGCAGAGCCCCCACGCATGTATCATGCAGATGCTGCAACCAGGCTTTTGCTGCTGGTAGTGTTTCAACGAATTAAGTAGCTAAAAGCGCAGATTATATTATCTGCTTCGTAATCCGCACGCCTTGCCGCTTGACCAAAAGCTTCCATACAACTTGTAGTTAATGGAATTGTTGTGGATTTTCATGGTTGCAAATTTTGATGCCTTTTCCTAATTAAGTACTCTCTTGCAGTAGCAGGGAGGGAAGGATACTCTCTCCATTGGAATCTAATGTGAGAGGTGCGACATGTGTAACATCCTGGCTCAAGTCTTAATAGGATTGATAGAATATTCATATTAATAAGTTGCAATTTTTTTTCGGAAGCTCATCCTCAAAGAACTCCAAAGTTAAGTACGAACGTGGCCAAGAGGGGACGTTCCTGGCTTGGGGTTGATCGACGAGAACGTCGATCTTCTAAGGGGGTGAAGTTTGTCCCGGGTACGCACGAGTGAGGACAAAGTGTGTTCCGAGTGCGCACGAGTGAGGACAAAGTGCGTAAAAAAACATGTGTTGATCTGTGAGAATAGTGTTGAGATCCTAAAAAACTGTCAGGGTAAACGGGCCCGGCCTCAGAGGAGCGGGACGTTACAACATGGACACATGATTGCACCTATGATGATGCCTTCCATCTTGACGGCATAATATTAGAGCCGATATCAGAGCTGCGTTGTTGGTTGAACTCAGTTTAATTTCCTGGCATCCTCTCTCTTTGTAGTTTTGTAAGGGATGCTCTCATATTGAAACTCGTAGAAAATACAAAACCAGTTAATATGGGAAATCATAGTATGCCAGGATTTGAAACTTTGCGCAGTATCTTTGTTTTGCCAACAGAGCTTCAAAGTCCTAGCAGCCAGGATTACCAAATGTTCAACGAAACATTGCTGACTGCACACATGCAGTACGGTTCCGTACGTGCGACACTAACCACCTCGGGAAAACCAAAGCAAATTGCTTCATAATCAACACATAAACAAAAAGCAGCACGGCGCACGAAACGAAAGACGACGCACGGACATGGAAAGATTCTCCGTACAGATAGGCCGGTGCAAAGCACTTACACCACCCGGCTTTGCCGACAAGCCCACTCGCTCCGTCGCTCGGTCCTCTTTGTGGCCATGTACCGTTATGGACAGGCTTTCCGAGGGATCAAAAGGGCATTTCCATTTCCGTAGCTGCCTTGCATGGATGCCTTTATCTCTTTTCATTTCACTTTTTTTTTCTTCTCTTTTATCCTCTTTTCTTTTTACTTTGGTCAGTGGAGTCATTCATCAGATCCACTGCATCTAGCTTGTGTTGTCCGCTTCCACTTGCAAAAGCTAGAGGCCATAGGTTGCCCTATGTATGTAGCCAAGGATGTGGACCATGGGTGGAAGGTGGTGGTGACTTGTGACTCTGCTTTGGACTGTGTGGTTTTGTTTAGGTGTATCATTATTGCATTGGTTACACCACAAAGTACATTACCAAAGTTGGATTTCAGACATCAGCCTCGTTAGGGGAAATTAGGTTTTGGGACAATGATAGTGTTGCTTTTGTTGCAGGTGACAAGCTCACATGAGAGTTTGTTATTTTTTTATTTTTTATTGGACCGACGGTTTATGCAGGACATTGCTTGTCTACTGGTGAAGAGCACAGGGATATAAAGTAGCACCGACGATTTAGAGCGTCCTCAAGGACACCTAAGAGCCAACAAAAATAATAATTTATACAAAAAGTGAGAAGAGAGAGAGAGTTGTTGGCGCAAGCGCTAGCCTTGGGCGAGCTGTCTCACTGATGCGCTCTGCGCATGACGGTGTGGTAAGAGCTAGCAGCAGCGCTGTTTTTCGACACCTTCTTACATTACTTCTTTGGTTTAATGTTATATGACATTTTGGCTCTTTATACAAGAATTAAGGAGGGATAAAAAATTATGTTGCACATAAAACAAGGAGGATAGAGAGATAGAAATAGAGATGCATCGAGAAGCGAGAAAAAATACATTGAGATATGAGAGTGTCATATAATTTGAGAAAAAAATAAGAAGACTAAGTATCATATAATATTAAACAGAGAGAGTATATATATCAATGTTTAGACAACAAAATATAATCTGACGTACTAGTATCTCAATCTTGCTCTCCCAACCGTCATATAATCCTAACATGAGTGACAATTCAAATTCCGCCGATTTAAAGCACTGTTTTCTTTTTGGTTGAACAAGATGTATAGAGTTTGTTATAGCAACGAACAATGGTTTTAGCTTTAAAATAAAATTCCAACTGTTATTTCTAACATCACCAATTAAATAAATATGAAAAATGTATTTACCTGTTAAACACACAAGAAAATATGAGCAAATATAGTCTTAGATACATTTGTTACTTAATAGAACACTCAAAAGTGGTCTGGTATGTATACATAACTCTTTTATCCACCACGCTCCATAGTGGCTTGTTGAGCATATTTTTCACTAGAAATGTATAATTAGTTTTATATTTAATTTATTTTTAATTATATTATTTAGTGTTTGAAAAATTAATATCACCACTGTTGGTAAAGACTAAGACAGCACCGAACGGCCGGAAACGCGAAATTCCAAGCCGTGTGACTTTCTCTCTCTTCCGTGCAGTTCCGTAGTCCCCCGGTACGGAACGGGGCGCATTGAAAGCGGGTGAGCTGCCGGCCACCAACCAAGCTCCGTACCGTCCCGTGACTCCAGATGCGGACTGGGCCCACCACGACACAACTTCAGTCTCCACTGGGTGGTCTTCTTTTCCTGGCTCCTGCTTGCTGCTTTCGATTGACTGATTGATTTGATAATGCATGGGCAGCGGCGGTGTAGTGGACTCTGGGTGTGTTCGTTTTCATCCTCTAATTTTTATACTTGTTATATCGAATATTGTGATACTAATTTGGAGTATCAAATATAGATTACTGATAAAATTTAGTTTATAATCCTTTCTCTGAATGACGAGACAAATCTATTAAAACTAATTAGGTCATAATTAGATAATATGATATTTAAGCTTAATGAATTTGTCACGCTGATGCGCATTCAACGCTGATAATATTTAATAATTATATATAACATTTTAATGATCGATATGACCTCACTAAAATTTAGACCCAAAAAAACGAACACACCCTCTCTCGCTTTAAACGGTCCATCAAGTGATCAGATTAGTCTAATCCACGCGTATGCAGAGTGTGAACGAGGGACTTTGGTGGGCCGATCCTTTTCAAGATTCAATTCTATGATGAATCGCCGAGAAAGGTTGATAATAGTTGGTGTTGTTCATGTTGGAATACGCTTCGTCTCTGATGTCGTAGAAGTATTTGGACCGTAGATACATACTCTTCGCTGGAGGCTTAATATCTTCTCTAAAGAAAATACTACTAGTACGTACGCATGTGGTGGCCCTGCGTATGGCTACGCGAAGCACACAGTCAGCTTCCGAACAGTGCATTGGAGTTGTTGGGAATTGTGGAGAGAGGGGAGCTAGCCTAGAGATTCAACGGTTGTGTTATTGTTGGTAAACCAACGGCAGTGAGACAGTATGACTTTTTGTAGGTCTGCTTGTCAGTACTAGTGGATGTCGTCCTTTGCCTTGAATGTTAGGTACTCCACGGAAATGCACTGGATCAGGATCAAATGCATATGGTTTCTAGCAGGGGTTGGTAATAGAAAACAAAACAGAAACTTGTCTCAGAAGATGGTGTAGTGTGGTACAGTAATCGCTTGGTTTGAGGCTCGTGATTTGGCAAGCGTCGTGATCAAAGCTACTTGTACGACAAAAAATATCCCTCACATAATCTTCATGTCTGACCTAATTACTGTGCTGTCTCGATGCCTTCTAAAGAAGGGAAATTTTCCATCCATACCATCAGTCTGGATGCACTCTTCATTTATTCCATCACTTTTTTGGACTCCATTGCAACATCGTCTGGAAACCAAACCTGTGTAGAAGATCTGGTCATAGTACACCGGAAAGAAGCGAAGGCACACCCTCACTTCCAATCAAATTGACGGATGATAACTTATCAAAGAAAAAAAAAATTGACGGACGATGCGGCCGGAGATGCATGGATCCATCTCCCGTTGTACCCAACCCTGCCAAGAATATTTATGCCGGCCATGTGACACAATTATTTCGTCCGCTCCACGTCGCAAGCTAGTCTAGTCTGGCACAAACCAGTGCGCCCCAAAAACCGAACCCGGCCCATCCACGCTGCCTGTGCACATATGGCGAGAATTGAAGCGGCGCTACACGGCTGCCGCATGTGTTGGGTCTGCAGTTCCGAACAATCGCATGTGCGCGCGCCCGGAAGCGAGCACTGCTTGTCTGGAAAACTTTTTTCTTTTTTGGTGACCGAGAAAAGAGAGAATTTCACGTTCCGTCGAAGTCCAAACTGCAGTTATTCGCGTCACATCACGAGCTGGAAAACAACAAAGGTTTGGGAAGGAAACAAACCAATGAAAGACCCAATACAGCTATTTGTTCGATAAATTTTGAAATACGTGTGTGGAAGGGATCAGCTCGCGTACAGTCGTATCAAATCAGATCCTCACGAAATTCAACTATTCACGACCGGCTAGCAGACCACTTCAACCGTCCAGCTATACTATACCCGTCCAGTCGTGGTCACCTCAACATCTCAGGAAAATTTCTGCATTACTTTTGGTGCTGTTGCGAGAGAGAGAGCGACTCTGCTCACCACAGCCTACACATTTAATAGAGACCTCGGTTTGGAAGCTTCCGTGAACCGATCAACCAAACTAGTGGCCGTTCCAACAAGAGGGGGAAGATCTTTTTATTTTCTAGTGTGTGTACAAAAAAAACACCTTGTATGCTTTGTCCATTCTTTGAGACTTTGACAGTGATATCGACGCGCGCTTGGCAGGGAGCCATCTCTCACATCATCTCAATTCTGCAATCTTTGAACGTAATCGTTTCTCCTACTATCTTGAATCCTAATTAACTCCTCCAACGTTTCAGTTCCTGGATATTCTACGCAGAGCAAACCCGGGCTACCAACCGAAATACAGGGCGGGTGCGGGAGAGGCTCTGCGCGCTCTTGAACAATCCAGGAACCGAAACTAGCCTCTCGTGCCGCAGAAGATCTCGTGGCAGTGTGCGGTGGGAGGACGACGCGTACGAGCACGGGGTTGTGGCCGTAGCTACGGAACCGTACCGCCACTTGTACCCGCCGCACCGTCCCACCACGTCGCCCTCACCGGGACTGGCTGGGATCCACTGCGGCCGGGGAGGATAGAAGACCACAGCTTGTTGCCCTGCTTCTCCAGCTGCTGCTGTCGATTTCTGTTTTTCAGAGCCAATTACATATTTGCATCTCAGTGGTACTATTTTGGTCCCATGGGCCATGGCCTCCCAGCTAGGCAGCTATAGTGGAGTGCACACACACACGCCATAATCCAGATCCACCAACCTAATATAACGCCACTTTCAACTTTGATTAGAAAAGCAGCACTCATCGCAAGCTACAAAAGAAAAAAACACGGACTGAACCCGTCACCAGAATCGCACAACCAGTCCAGGAGGGGTCCAGGCCGTGGATCACGGACCCGTACGCCCGGTGACCGTACAAAGCGTAATCTTTTTACATTTGCGCGGAGGCCAGCTCCCAGCTACTTGCCCGCTAAGAAGAAATAGTACAAATGTATCAAAACAAAAACAAAGAGGCGTTTCAGTATAGAACACCTAAATTCGATTCAGAGGCGAATCACATCTCGATGGAAGGAGTCCACCCCCACAGCCAACTAAGCTTGGCTCTGTTTCTTAGCTCCAAATGTGTCAAAATATGTAGATACTGCGATGTCACAGCTATGACAGCCAATTAACTACAGTATCACAATATTGTCGGTGATATGGTGTTACAAAATTAAGTTGTTGAGACCTTGTATCATGCTGCGCGTATAGCTGGCTGGCCTAAATATAGATCTCAACGACCAGAGATTCAAAACTCCAAAGTGTCTCAAAAAAAAAAAATGCAGAGTACTCTAGTTACATTTTCTGTGGTGACCGTACGGTAGTTTAAGCAGCATGGGAACACCTGCTTCGAGCAACGGCTACTTTACGACCTACCTCGCGAAATGCTAGTTCAATCATTCTCTTGATGATCTCGTATTTATATCTAATCTCACATGTTCATCCGCCGGTGGCTGATGCTGCGTTAAGCTGTAACGGCACGCAGGCGAACCAAGCCTGATTAAAATACTCTCTCTCGCATCCTCTAGCAGGATCACACACAGCGCCTGGGCTCATGCGCCGCGCCATTTTTCTACTCGGAAAATGCGTGGCCTGCAGCATCATGGACGCATCTCGGTACAGGTGTACCACACATGCGCATGCGGGGCTTTTGGTGATAGCGGGATTGATTGGTAGGCTAATCAAAGTGCTCACTGATGAAGCGATTGTTTTATTTGCAACGAATAGGTTCGTAATGTCTCGTTCTGAGATTCTTCTTGATTGTTTGGTTACAGTCATGTGATCCTGTATTATGTGTATAACACACGGATTTGTGAACTCTAATGTACTCCTTTTTTTTTCTAAAAAAAGCATAGTGTTGTGTTGCTATTCTAGCTAGTTGCCAGATGGATACATACCCAGAGATGTAAATTGTGCCATGCTACAGTATCACAATATTGTCGGTGATATGGGGAAATTATCGATGAACTTATTAATTAGAAACTAAGCTTGAGTCTGACAATGATAGGATGGAATTGACCTCTTGATATACTATTATTAGAGCGAATCAAATTGAAATTAATAGATAGGGGCCGGTCTTAGTTGTTTCTTAGCTAGGATTGTAGTATCTCTCATACAAGGGCGTGGATCAGGTACATAAGTGTACATGTTGCCTAACAAATCCAGCGCATTTCCAGTACTTACAAGATCTCATCTATATGAATTTATTTAGAGTACGAGAATTTCACACGATTAAGGCTGTTTGACATAGGTACTACGACGGCTTCTAGAGCCTTAGGCCAGTTCCAATGCATAGATTAATTTCATAGTTTTCAAGAGCTGGACCCTTAGCAATTAATTTTTTTTTTGCTCCAACTAACTTTGAGAAAAATCTTGTAGCTAAGATTATTATCTCTAGGAATTTGTAGAGTTGGACCCTTTAGCCATTACAAATTTTGGCTCTATTTGCAACTATTGTGCAACACTATGTTGCATTGCAATCGAATCTTTGTCATTTCTAGTTGTTTGCCTTTTTATGTTAGGGATCCTAAAGAAAAAAAATGCTTTGAACTAAACTCCCAAAAGCAGAAACAAATAAGCATTCTTGAAAATCCATCACAATGAACAGTGGAGATTTTTAGTACAAATTGATATGTATAGTTAATTGTTTTCAATTTTGCATTATTTACATGAACAGAGATTACTAGATAGAAGAAAGTAAAATGTCACTATAAGAAATATAATGGTTAGACTTGTCCAGGACATAGAACAACTCATAGAGCGCTATTCCGTAGTCTTGACAATGGTAAATTACAAAAATGTAGTAGTCTATCATGTCTTAAAAAAGCAAATAATATATACATATTTTAAAAGGATTGAATTCAAAATATTATTTTGTTAGGGGTATCACAAGAACATATGTAACATCACATACAAGAAACTAAAAGTACTACTAACAAACTATTCGGCTGTCTAGTATTAAATTGATAGTGTTCTTAAAAAATGTATGTTTTCTAGGACCACTCATATATATATATATATATAATGAAATGATTATAATTCTACCAATTAATTTGTTAAGGCAGTAGTTTATAAGGTTATAGATGTTGAACTACAAATGAAAATTATACCTAATATATATATGAACAGAGTAATTATCCTATTGCTTAACTTGATTTTAACAAATATCGTCGTAACTCTACATTGATGGTTGAATCATCTCCTTCTTGATGGATGCCAGTTGTTAATGACTCTACTGGAGCAGAGAATGCCGATGCAGTCCAACACGGATGCGCGTCAATGGTTATCTGGCCATTCGGCAACCCGCCCACCATGCAGTTATAGGTGTTCTCCATATGCATCCTCCTCAGGCAAGAATTAATTCTACGTGACATCACTACAGATATGCTTAGGAGACCAAATTCCTCCCTTCTGTGTTTGTCGCCGTAGACTCGCTCAGTCAACTTGTACGACGAACGAGTTGCTCGTGATGCTTATGCGTTAGGCTCCCTTCTATGAATCTGGATGTCTGTGCTTCATCCTCAACATGTGACTCAATGTGTCTGTGACATGCAGTGGTTCAAATCTAAAAAAGAATATCTAAAAACAGAAAATATATATATAAGGATTAAAAAAGGAAATTGAAAAAATTATAAAACAAAAAAATCTCGCACACCTTGGACGATGGCACACAGAAAGGAAAAAAAAAAAGAGAAGGCGAGGGGAGGCAGCCGCATAGATGCCACATGGATAGTGCCGCGCCGGATGCGCACCGGCCCGAGTCCCGTCCGGGTCCAGCGCAGTCCGCACCCCTACGATCTCGCGTCGGCCCCCACTCCCCACCCCATTTCCTCTCCCGTTTCTTTCCTGCTATATAGGCGTGCCGCCGCTGCCTGCTCTTCTGCATTGCCATACTCTGCTCGGGGGGCCTCCGCCGAGCACTCTGCGACGGCGAACGGCGGCTCGGGCTTCTGAGTCTGCGACGGAGGGGGGACGCCAGGATGGACGACAAGGCGGCCAATCTCGACGCCGTGCTCAAGGAGGCCGTCGATCTTGTAAGCCCCTTCCCCTCCTGCTTTTCCAAGAACTCACCTCGGTTCTTGGTCTCGTCGGATTTTGTGGGCGGATTCCGGCGGCGCTCTTGGTTTTCTTCCTGCTGCTGCGGTTCCGTTCATTTCTTGGATTTTTTGTGCGGTTTTTCTTGGAAGAGGCCGCGGGGGTGGGGTTTAGTTTTGGTGCCGGCTGGTAGACTAGTACTTGCCGGCTCTGCCCGTTCGTGTTCTTGGTCGATCTCGATGGGATTTCTTGGTCCCCGGCGGCACCGCTGTTTGGCACTCGTCGATTAGGTCCGCCGCGCTTTCCATTTCGCTGCGGTTACGCTCGTGTTCTTGGTTCGTGGCAGACGCTTTTGTTTTCTGTTTTTTTTCTTTTCTTTCAGCTCTCTGCTTTTTCCTGCAACTTTTCAATCCGTACGTCTCCCTCTTCTTTTTTCTGCCTAATCCTCGCTTTTTTTTTGTGTTGGCGTCCATAGAAAAATTCTTCTCTTCAGCGCAGTTTGTCCTAAAATGTTGGAGAAATCTTGTTCTTGGGTTCTCTCCCTGATCCCGGCGGCGTGTTCTGACTGAAACTTGTGGTGTGACGCGTTTCTTGTACCTGTGCAGGAGAACATCCCGCTCGACGAGGTGTTCGACAATCTGCGATGCAGCCGCCAGGGCCTCACCACGCCGCAGGCGGAGCAGCGCCTCGACATCTTCGGGCCCAACAAACTGGAGGAGAAGCAGGTACACGAATCCGCGTCCCCTGCTTCATGCGTTCCTGTGTTATCCTGTCTGTCTCACGCATCGGGTTGGTGTTCCACATGATGGATGGATGCGTTTGTGTGAGCAGGAGAGCAAGTTTCTCAAGTTCCTGGGGTTCATGTGGAACCCGCTGTCATGGGTCATGGAGGCTGCGGCCATCATGGCCATCGCGCTAGCCAATGGAGGAGTAAGTTTGCTGATTTGCACTCCACAGTGTGTGAGGAGCAGTGGGGACTATGGATTCAGAGGGGTTGATGTGCTTCTGTTGCATGTTTTTTTCAGGGGAAGCCGCCGGACTGGCAGGACTTCGTGGGGATCATCACGCTGCTCATTATCAACTCCACCATCAGTTTCATTGAGGAGAACAATGCTGGAAATGCCGCTGCCGCTCTCATGGCCCGCCTCGCGCCCAAGGCAAAGGTATCAGCAAGATTTGTTCTGCCATTGGTGCGCTGTTTCCGGCTCTGAAAAATACTGATTTTCGTTTCTCGTGATGAAGGTTCTCAGAGATGGCAAGTGGAACGAGGTGGAGTCAGCTATCCTTGTGCCCGGAGACATCATCAGTGTAAAGCTTGGGGACATCATCCCAGCCGATGCTCGTCTCCTTGAGGGTGATCCTCTCAAGATTGACCAGGTTGCTGCAAATTGCAATTAGTCTTCTTATGCTGACCCGTTTGATTCAAATATCATCTGAATTCTGACTTTCGGAGTGTTCTTGTGCAGTCAGCACTCACTGGTGAGTCTCTGCCCGTGACCAAAGGCCCTGGTGATGGAGTGTACTCTGGATCCACATGCAAGCAGGGTGAAATCGAGGCTGTTGTCATCGCCACTGGTGTGCACACATTCTTTGGTAAGGCAGCACATCTTGTTGATTCAACAAACCAAGTGGGCCATTTCCAGAAGGCAAGCTTCTAGTCTTTGCTTAAGTCACCTGCTTACTTTGTTGATTCACAGTCCTTTGATAATGATAGGACCCTGTTCTCTGCTATCCAGGTTCTGACTGCCATTGGGAATTTCTGCATCGTTTCAATTGCTTTGGGAATGGCTGTGGAGATTATTGTCATGTACCCTATCCAGCATAGGGCTTACCGTCCAGGAATCGACAACCTTTTGGTTCTTTTGATTGGAGGAATTCCAATTGCCATGCCCACTGTACTTTCTGTCACTATGGCAATTGGGTCACACCGCTTGGCTCAACAGGTATCTAAATGTACAACCAGTAGAAGATTGATTTGTCACTCATGTGAGTTGGATGTAAAAAGTGCTGCATATTGTTATAGGGAGCAATTACAAAGAGGATGACTGCAATTGAGGAAATGGCTGGCATGGATGTTCTTTGCAGTGACAAGACCGGAACATTAACCTTGAACAAGTTGACTGTGGACAAGAATCTTATAGAGGTAGGCAGTTTTATAGTACAAGTTCGTTAACCTTGCAGTCTATGCACCATCCGTATTGCATTTAACATGAGTGTTAATTGGATCAGGTTTTCCAAAGAGGTGTTGATCAGGATACTGTAATATTAATGGCTGCCAGAGCTTCACGTACAGAAAATCAGGATGCCATAGATGCCACAATAGTTGGTATGCTTGCAGATCCAAAGGAGGTATACCAGATTACTTTCTGTTTCAGATTTTTGATGTGTTATTAATCTTTATTCCATTTCTTACATTGATTGTTTGACAAAAAGGCACGTGCTGGTATCCAAGAGCTGCATTTTCTGCCGTTCAATCCAACTGACAAAAGAACTGCTTTAACCTACCTTGACGGTGAGGGTAAAATGCATCGTGTTAGCAAGGGAGCACCAGAGCAGGTACTAATTGCTGTAGCACATATCAGGAACTCAATTTGCTTGATGGCTGTAATTTACTTACTTCTGGAAGCTCAACAGATCCTTAATCTTGCACACAACAAATCTGATATTGAGAGAAGGGTCAGAGCTGTGATCGACAAATTTGCGGAGCGTGGATTGCGATCCCTTGGTGTGGCTTACCAGGTTTGACATCTAATGTTCTTGAAAAATATCAATAATTGCACACTGTAACTTAATCTCTCCTGTACTTTACTGACTACAGGAAGTGCCAGATAGTAGGAAAGAAAGTCCTGGAGGACCATGGCAGTTCATTGGACTCTTGCCTCTTTTTGACCCCCCTCGGCATGATAGTGCAGAAACAATCAGGAGGGCACTGAACCTTGGTGTGAATGTCAAGATGATTACTGGTAGGCACATTATTGCTTCCCACCTTCATTCTATTAGTTCCTTTAAATGTAGAGTTCTGTACTTCTTGTTCTGGCTAGCTAGTTGATTTAATGTGTCTGCAGATTGAATCAAACTAGTGCTCACAGCAAGCTAGGACAAAGTTTTTACTCAGTCTTGTAGTCTCTAACTGCTTTAATTTAGTTAAAATATATGTCAATTTATAGAGCATTATGCTAAGTTGGATGATTCATAACAATTATTGAGTGATATGGATAATAAGGTTAGAAGCTTTCTTCTATTGTTTCCAGGTGATCAACTTGCTATTGGCAAGGAGACAGCGCGTCGTCTAGGAATGGGTACCAACATGTACCCATCGTCTGCTTTACTCGGACAGGATAAGGATGAGTCAATTGCTGCTTTGCCAATTGATGAATTGATTGAGAAGGCTGATGGCTTTGCTGGTGTCTTCCCAGGTAAAGTCTTGGAGATATTTTCTCAACTACCCCCGTTTCAAAGGATGCAGTACTCATCTACAACTTATGCTTAACTGTCACTGAACAGAGCACAAGTACGAGATTGTCAAACGCTTGCAAGCAAGAAAGCACATCTGTGGTATGACTGGAGATGGTGTAAATGATGCTCCAGCATTGAAAAAGGCTGACATTGGCATTGCAGTTGATGACTCAACTGATGCTGCTCGTAGTGCTTCAGACATTGTCCTAACTGAACCAGGCCTTAGTGTGATTATTAGTGCCGTGCTTACTAGTCGAGCAATTTTCCAACGGATGAAGAATTATACCGTAAGTTGTTTCTGTAGCTCCTTTTCAGATTTGAGACCTTCAATCTTGTCAAGCTTTTTCTAAGTTTATTTGTGCTTGCAGATATATGCTGTATCAATAACCATCCGTATTGTGGTATGTCTTTGTTCCTTCTATGTTCTACGGTTTAAAAATCATGTACTGTCTGTTTCATTTTGGACAAGTAATTCACTTTTGTCTCTACACAATCTATTGTAACAGCTTGGTTTTATGCTCCTTGCGTTAATATGGAAGTTTGACTTCCCTCCATTTATGGTCCTGATCATTGCCATCCTCAATGATGGTGAGCCTCTTTTCAGCTAATTCATGATGACAGTAACATCTTAAATTTATTAGTCTTGCCTTTTTTAATCATTTTTCACATATGTTTAAGTATCTTCTACCTTTGATATGAATAGGTACCATTATGACTATTTCAAAGGACAGAGTAAAACCATCTCCACAACCTGATAGTTGGAAACTAGCTGAGATTTTTGCAACTGGGATTGTTCTTGGTGGATATCTCGCTATGATGACTGTCATTTTCTTCTGGGTAGCATACAAGACTGATTTCTTCCCGGTACGGGCCAGTATTTTTATAACCATATACTTCTATCTTTCAGTAATGTGGATCATTGGTGTTCTGTCATTTTCTGATGCTTGGCATGATTTGTTACTTTGCAGCGCGTGTTCCATGTTGAAAGCCTGGAGAAAACTGCTCAGGATGATTTTCAGAAGCTTGCCTCTGCTGTCTATCTTCAAGTCAGCACTATTAGTCAGGCTCTTATCTTTGTGACAAGGTCTCGCAGCTGGTCGTTTGTGGAACGTCCCGGGTTCTTGTTGGTCTTTGCTTTCTTGGTGGCACAGCTGGTAAGGAATCTCAGTTAATCTCATCGTCTTTTAGCTTGCATCATGGGTCTTTCCTGGCCTTACTGTCTTATTGTATGTTACCTCTTGCTCACATTTTTTTTTTGTCATCTTGTTTGCAGATTGCTACTATAATTGCTGTATATGCGAACTGGGCATTTGCTTCGATCAAGGGCATTGGTTGGGGCTGGGCTGGTGTCATCTGGATTTACAACATTGTGTTTTACTTCCCACTTGACATCATCAAGTTCCTCATTCGTTATGCGCTGAGCGGGAGAGCATGGGATCTTGTCACTGAGAACAGGGTAAGAACACGCTTTGTACACCTCCTTGATCCAGACCTGCCACTTGTGTATACTCATGTTCGACGTGGGCCATATAGATCGCGTTCACAAGGAAGAAGGATTTCGGAAAGGAGGAAAGGGAGCTCAAGTGGGCACATGCCCAGAGGACACTCCATGGTCTTCAGCCACCAGAGTCATCCATCTTTGAAAACAAGACCACGTTCAGTGAACTGAATCAGCTTGCAGAGGAGGCCCGCAGGAGAGCTGAGATGGCGAGGTAAATTCACAATACTATTGATTTTCCATGATTCTGAGCCCAGCAGTAGTTCCTCCCCTCTAGCATTTGAACTGAAACCATAATCGAAATGTGCAGGTTGAGGGAGCTGAACACCTTGAAAGGAAAGATGGAGTCGGTGGTGAAGCAGAAGGGACTGGACATGGAGACCATCCAGCAATCTTACACCGTCTGATTGTTTATAGATGGTTTCTCGCTATTATGTATTAGTAGGATGCAATAAGGAACCCATGATCGAGAGGATATATGTTTTCTGACGTCGGTCGGTGCGGTGCTTATCGCCATTGACTTATCCCACCCTCCCCATATACCTTCCGTCCATTAACCACCCCCGGCAGATTGACTGCATTGAGATATATACTCCCTAGTCCAGACTTGCTAGATGATGATTGATTATTATAGTAAAGTTTTGCTTTCTTGTTCGGTGACATTTGATTCGTGTTACCTGGATAGATTCTTTTTGCTATGCTATCTCGCTTGGGTTCTTGAATCTGGAATGATTGGTTGCATAGAGACATGACCGGCCATGTGCAGTGTCACCGTGCTGGCATGGATCGCATCAATGGCCTCACATGAGCGAGAAATGGTTGCGGAAGATCATGTCACGATGCTGCATTGTCTGCAGCGACGCAGAATCTGAGATGGCAGGGAGGTAGGCAAGTCCTGATGAATTGAATTAGGCCAAATTTGTTAGAGGACATTCTTTAAAGTTAGTATTTGCTAGTGGATACTACTCAATATTGTATTTGCTCCAGAATACTACTAAACTATTGTATTTGTTAATAGACACTCTAATTATTAGACTATGATTTTTCTTGTATGGAGGAAAGAAAATCTTTTACAAATGATCAATGTATCCTTATGCACTTTTAACAAATCTAGCTATATAATCAATATTTTTTTATTAATTATATATTTATTAAATCTTTTTCAAAGAGTATTAGTATTTTTACAAAATATATAATGTTTTCTCTTTTTATGAAAAATATGGATATTTTGAAATAATTCTTAATAGATTTTTATCAACAGCTACAGGTGACCAAATTTTAACACATGATTAATAGATTTTATGAAAAATATTAATATTATTTGTAAATGATTTGATAATGGTTATAACATATATAATTAATAAAAATAATTATATGATTAGATATGTTAAAACTGTAGTAATGGTATTTTGGTCATTTGTAAAATATTGTTTTCTCACTATGTAAGAAAAAATCATAGTCTAATAATTAGAGTATCCATTAGCAAATTACCTTAGTTTAGTAGTGTCCTAGAGTAAATATAACATTGAGTAGTATCCTCTAATAAATGTCAACTTTTAAGAGTGTCCCCTAGCAAATTTGCTCATTAAATTATTCGTATGTGGGGGTGGGGTGTTCTTGGGACACCTATGTAGTGATGCACATGGTGTAGAATGTGGCTCCACATGGGTTGTAACGGTTGAGAAGGGAGGTGGTACGGAACGGGATCACATATTTGGACAAGCAGATCGAATCCTGTGTACTTGGTGTCCGAAAGACCGAAACGTACAGCAGGCGGCGTGTCGCTCGGATTAGAATCATCGGATTCGGATGGTCAGGCCCAGCAGCGCGCGTGACAAGGCAGGCCTCGGCGCCAGCTTCCCGGTCTCGGATAGTCTTTGGGCTGACGAGCGAGCACATCTTGGCCCGCGTTCGCTCATCCCGCGGGCCGTCAGAAATCGGCCAGCCCACGGCGGCGAGCCGGCGAGCACTGCCGTCCACAGAAATCATATCCTCTCCCGCGCATCCTAGAACCCCGGCAAACCCCGTCCGCGCCGGCCGCCGCCATGCGCGCCTCCCCTCCTCCCCCTCCGCCATGGCCCCACTCGCCGCATCCACCTCCTCCCTCCCCACCGCGCCGCCACGGGGCACCGACACCTCCGCCTCCCGCACCTCCGTGAACCTCCTCCGCTCCCTGGCCCGCTCCCGCCGCACGGACCTCTCCCACCGCGCGCTCCTCCTCTTCCGCTCCCTCCACTCCGGCCCGGACGCGCCGCCGCTCCGCTACTCCCTCCCCGCCGCGCTCTCTGCGGCCTCCTTCCTCGCCGCGCTCCACGAGGGCCGCCAGCTCCACGCGCTCGCCGCCAAGGCCGGCCTCGCCCCCGCCCAAACCATCGTCGCCAACTCCCTCATCCACTTCTACTCCTCCTGCGGCCTCCCGGCCGACGCGGTCGCGCTCTTCCGCCGCGTCCCCGACAAGTCCCTCGTCTCCTGGAACGCCGCCGTCGACGCGCTCGCGAGCAACGGGGACCACCTCGGCGCGCTCGACCTGTTCCGCGAGATGCAGCGCGCCGCCGCCGCGCTGGCGCCCGACGCATACACGATCCAGAGCGTGCTCGGCGCGTGCGCCGGCGCCGGCACGCTCTCGCTCGGCCTCTACGCGCACGCTCTGCTCCTCCGCGAGCTCGGCGGCGCCGGCGCCGGGGAGGACGTGTCACGCGACGTGCTGATCAACAACTCGCTCGTCGACCTTTACGGCAAGTGCGGCGCGGTGGAGCTCGCGCGCCAGGTGTTCGACCGGATGCCCCAGCGGGACCTGTCCTCCTGGAACGCCATGATCCTCGCGCTGGCCAACCACGGCCGCGTCCGCGAGTCCCTGGACCTCTTCGACCGCATGACCCAAATAGAGAACATCACGCCCAACGCCATCACTTTCGTCTCCGTGCTGAGCGCGTGCAACCACGGCGGGCTGGTGGACGAGGGCCGCAGGCACTTCTCCGCCATGACGACCGAGTATGGGATCAGGCCGAGGATCGAGCACTACGGGTGCATGGTGGACATCCTCGCGCGGGCCGGGTTCATCGAGGAGGCACTCGACGTCGTGGCCGGGATGGACTGCCGCCCGGATTCCATCATCTGGAGGAGCCTGCTGGACGCGTGCTGCAAGAGGAATGCCGGGCTGGAGCTCAGCGAGGCCATGGCCAAGCTGGCGCTCGATGTGCCCGACGACGCTGTCAGCGGTGTCTACGTGCTGCTCTCCAGGGTCTACGCTTCCGCGCAGCGGTGGAACGATGTGGGCAAGATCCGGCAGCTGATGAACGAGGATGGTTTCAAGAAGGAACCGGGGTTCAGCTCCATTGAAATGGACGGCTCGGTGCACCAGTTCGTTGCTGGAGACACGTCGCATCCTCAGTCGGAACAGATTTATATGAAGCTGGAAGAGATTCAGCAGAGGCTCACATCTGCTGGGTACAAGCCGGACTTGTCAGAGGCGGCTATGGTCGCCGGTGTTGACTGCACCAAGGGTGCCGCCCTGCGGTTGCACAGCGAACGTCTAGCCATATCGTTTGGCCTGCTCAATGCAACGCCTGGGGCACCCATTCGGATTCTGAAGAACCTCAGAGTGTGCAAAGACTGCCACACCATCAGTAAACTCATTTCGAAACTATATCATGTGGAAATCATCGTGAGGGATAGGATTCGGTTTCACCACTTCAAGGATGGTTCATGTTCCTGCAAAGATTACTGGTGATTCCTGAGTCACGATCTGTGTGATGTACTGGTAGAGATCCTGCCGATGATACTTTTTAGAAGCGACTCTGCAAAATCTTTAGCCTGCAGGCATCCAAGGCGAGCTGAACTGGAGCGTTCAACGCTGGCAAATGCAGCAGTATTTGCTTCTCACACCCATGGACCATGGCGATGTAAAACGTAGTTAGTTAAGCATCCAATCTTGCCGTTAGAGGCTCCAGTTCACAGGTGATTGTTTAGCATGTTGTCGCTATAAAGGATTTCGGCGTTCCTGTTTGCATCGTGTGCTTGATTTGATTGTCAGCGTGAGGCGAGAAGTTCAGTATTAGGAGTCCAGAAAAGAAAGTCAATTGAATTTTAGAAATAACAAACATAAATTGTAAATTAATTCATTGTAAGGTAAATGGAATTTGCATCAAATTATACTATGGAAACACTTTTGATCATCTCTGTAATCTAAGTCGCAAGTTGTGTTGACCTCTGTAACTCGTGATTCTTTTGTGACACTTGGCAGCTAAATCAAGTATCCTGATATGTGTACCCATCAATTTGGTGGCCTTGCGTTGGCGCAGCGAACGGCTAGCAATGAAGAACCTCAGAGTGTGCGAAGACTGCCACACCATCAGCAAACTCACATGAAGGCTGTACGAGTGTGGAAATCATTGTGAGGGATCGGATTTGGTTCTTGCAAAGATTACTGGTGACTCTTGTGTAACAGAACCGACTTAGTAAAGATTACTGGTGACTCTTGTGTAACAGAACCGATTTACTATGGAGTCGGATCCGTTTCAGGATTTTCTTGGTTGGTGACATGCGCTGTGACGCCCAATAGTACAACACATGACAGAGAATAATATAGTGGTAACAAGAACATAGATAGAGTACAGAGTAGAACATAAATCCGAATTTAAATTTACAAACCAGAGTTTTTAAAGTGTGAAAGTGAAAAGTCTAACATAATAAATAGTTCGACAGAATAAGTAAGATACATTTGTCCTCTCACGACGATTCACACAGAACATCCGGCTTTATAGGACCGTGCCGGTAATCAACAGTCTACTTCTCCTTATCATCGGTGCACCATTTCCATTCGATTTTCCAGCAGTCAGGTCGCTGGCCTTCCCAGCGGAACTTCCCATCGCAGTGGCAGTCTTGGTAGGAGTGAACATCATCGTGTTGCACATCTTGACACTACTCATGCAATTTGGGTTAATCTTTGCACGTACCATGAGGGTACTAATCAAGTCAAGTCTATGCGTAAGGATTCTTATAATAGACACTACCAAACATTTGCACAAAAATCAGGCGAGTCACTAGATGACACCTTTTATAGGTTTGAGACAATTATGTGCAACTTGCAGGCTTGTGGTAACCTTGTGTATAATGATAATGATAGAGCTAAGCAACTGCTGTACTCACTTGATGAAACTGCTAACTTCAATACCTTGAACTATGAGCAAGTGTATAACAAGCTGAAATCTCACGAACTATCTAGGAAATCTCCTGGTCATCTGAAAACCACATAGAACGTCATCCCGAGTAACTAGTTTACTCAGCAAGACTGACCCGTCAAGGTGGCCATCTACAACCGACTCCTAGACATGCACAGGATATGGGCGGGGTGCATGTTGCCAAAAAGCCAGCCTAAGAGTGGGTTTATACTTTTCAAGTTTTAACATCCAGTTAAGTTGTCATGGGAAATGATAAATTTAGTTTGCGCTAACTACCACAATCATGGTTGGAATACAATTAACCAAAATTTCCAAACAGCAATATTAAACCCTTCTAACAAATTAATGGCTTCCGACACTGTTCCAGAGCAGCGATCAAGTGGTACTCGTTACTGTGAGGGGCAGCGACTCGAATCTATTTACAACCTATAGGAGAAACCTGCTTGTACGATCCATACACGCTTCATGGAAGCCACATGAAGCAATATTTCGCATACGGTACTACAAGGTCTTCCGGGCCTAGCTCCCCCGAGAAGGGTCTCCCAACGCGATGCGCCCCGTGCCGCCATCCATGACTGGATTCTTTCCTCCTCTCTTTCCTAGTTCCGCCAACAAAGGAATAGGCAAATAGTACGTTCAAACTTGACCTTCCAACCATGTCATAGATGTAGCTATATCAGTTTATTGAGCCCATAACTCCAGTATGCAAACAGTACATTCAAACTTGACCTCATAGGACCGGACACGAGGCGTAGCTTTAGGTGACTCGAATGAGGCTACCTCCTTGAAGACAAGCTGTCCTTCCCTTTCCACCTAGTTGCCCGTCCGGTCTTTATTTGTTATCCCATTTCATCTTTACTTCCTCTAACATCATTCCCAAGTGATGATATTCCCTGATCTATGAGTGGTCTCCATACCACTCGACGAGTAATCGTCCTAAATTAAGCAAAGCGACTAACATCCTGAGGCTATTATCAGGTAAAGGGAACCTACTACAATACTAAGTTTTCAAACAACTCCTATAGACTTAATGCACAGACAAGCCTACATCCCTAACTAGTGAGAAAATAAAATAGTTAAAACAGGTGGGATACACCGAGGCTTATCTTGAGTGGGTTCCTGATTAGCGAGATCACCACCTGGTCCTTCTGGCTCCTGCTCAGGTCCCGCTTCCACGTGGTTCACCTTGTGACCTACATGATACGGATGATGTGATGCATGAGAATGAGTTTTGATTCATGATACTTCCTCAGCAAATATGTTATACCGACAATATTTCATATAGAAGTGTACGGGGGTGTGTCGATTAGTTCAGTAGTATACATATGTAATCGAGACATAAAATAAGCGTGTTTAGTGTATTTTTTATGGACTCCAATGAATAAGAGCAGTAATTTGGTATAGAAGGTACAGGGTGTTCATATGTTCGCGTCCGATATACCCATGCTAGGTACATAAGGAGTGGGTATGGGTCCGAAATAAGATTACCAGTGTGTTGAATATGTTGTTATGCAAGAGAAGTAATTACGACATAAAATCTTAGAGAATACTCATAGAATTAATTAGGAACTATTAATCCCATAAGGTAACTAAATAATTTAGTATGGTTTTGGATACCATTTGCTTATGGGTGATTTACTGTAAATATAACATATCGGGGATGATTTATTGGCCAAGTTTCACTTAAATGTATTGAGTCATTAAATTTAAATAATTAAATCAATGCATAAGGTTAAATAATTAATTATGGCTAAATTCCAGAGAAATAGGACTCATGGTTTTACAGGAAGGTCTAACAAATCAAAACATGATTTTTCACCAAGTATCAAGAATTTACCAAATATAAATAATGAAAACTAAATTTATTAGTGTCTTGGCCATTTAGTTTAGTAGAGGTAAAAATACTGACATGCAGGGAGATTTTATATTTTTTTTAAATACTACATGTCCAGGGGAACCCAGCAAAATTAGTTTGGGTCAAAAATACCCAGTATTTTATTTCCTATGCATTTTTGAAACTAGTAGCAGTTTCCTGGATTAAAATTTTCAAACGAAAAATGTTTTCTTTGAATCCCGGACCGTGCGTGCAGGACTCCTCGCCGGAGCGCGACGGCGCTGGCTGGAGCACTTGCCGCAGCCCGCTGTGGGCCTCGGCTCGGGTTGACGCAAAAGGGCAAAACGCTCCCCTCCACGGGGCGCCCCCGATGGGGCGGACGGTGACCGCCGGCGATGGCCGGAGATGGGCCTGCGGCGGCAGTGGATATAGGGCAAGGCTCGGTGTCGGACAACATGCCAATGGGAGGGAGAGAGGGCTTAGGATCTTGCCTTGGAGTTTCTCCTGAACGATCTAAAGGGCGGCGCGAGGTCGAAGGCGACGAGGAGGGGTCGGAGGTGTGTGCTCGTCGGCGAGGCGACCAGTTTGGTCGGCGGCGGCAGAAGTTCAAATTTGGCGATGTCGCTACGCAATCTGCACATGCAGGTGGTCAAGGGTGTACGCAAGGGTTCTGGTAAGCTTCCCATTTGAGGAATCGATCCCAGGCTCACCGTGGAATAAACGCGATGCCGCGGAGTGGAGTTGGCCGGAGTTGCTGCAGCCGGGGAAAAACCGCGTCGATCTCCCAATGCCGGGCGAGGTAAGGAGAGGTGACGCGTGGAGGGGCTTCAGTACATCCCGATGCGGCTTCCTGTGTCTTGGCTTGAGCTCCGGTGGACGGTGGCGACTGGGCGATGCGGAGGAGCGGTGGCGTCGGTGGCTCGGCCAGGCAGAGAAGAAAGGGGAGTGAGGGAGAGGAAATGAGGCGTCGTTCGGGCAAGAGTGAGGGAGACAGGGGAATGTCTGAGCCAGGTGGGGGCGTCGATCCGTGGGAGGAGGCCTTGCCCTGCCGGCGATGCCCATGCGGCGTACGGGCATGCGGGGAAGTGGGCGGCGCCGGTGTGTGTTAGTTTAGGGTCGCCGACAGGTGTGTCCCACAGGGACTTTTCTTTTTCATTTATTTTCCAAACCTGCTAACTGTCTGTATTTGTTACTTTCGTGGGATTTAATCGGTGATAGAACAGTACAAACCAAAAATATGGGAGAGATCCATGTAATGTGATAGGTTTTATAAAAATACTAACTATCATTAGTTTCTAACCAAATTTAAATAGGAATTTTATGAATAGGGCTAGTTTTTGACCATTTTATCATTTATTTGGGGCATCTATTAAGGGAATAAAATTCTGAGAAATTCCTCAAAATTCTAGTTTCTCATGACCTTCAACATATATTTTTGGCAAGTATGAGTTTGGAGCTCAAAATTCCTCAAAACTGTAGTAGTTAATCTGGACCGTTTGGAGCAAAATCGAATGACCGAGGATGCATGGGCATGCAGTCGTAACTTGCAGTCGCAGCTACGACTGCACGGAATTCTGGTTGTAGAAAGAGACATCCTATCGGTGTGCTTTTAGAAGCGACTCTGGAGCGTGCTGTGTTTGCTTCTCACAGACCATCGAAGGTTGTTCTTGCTGTTAGCCCTCCAGCTGACTTGTTGTTTAGCATGTTGAGTTAGATTATTTCCTCACCTTGTCTGTATTTCGTTCACTGTGTCTGTCTTTGGCGAGAGTTTTCGACATTCTACATCATTTGTTGGCTTTAGTCAAAATAGGGTCAATTGCATTTTATATGTAGCTAACGGAAATTGTAAAGTCACCCATGTAAGGTAAATTGAATTTGCATCAATTTATAGAATATATTATTTGGTAACAAAATATTTTAGGTCAAATATATTTTAACTTTCACTCAAAAGGGATATATGTTTCGATTTCTGTCCTTAAGTGGGTTACATATCTACGAAGATTGTTAAAATAGAATGGATTTATGTGAAAGAGTAGGTTTTGCACTACTATTCTACAACTCAAGATCCAGTTAGCTATAGGATTAAGTTATTATTACTTAGAATGATTGCCATAATTATTGTTAAATAACCAAGAAAGTGATGACACAATAGTAAAATCTTGCAAAATAAGAATGACTGAATTACCCTTCTCCTTTCTCTCACACCATGATGATAATTACTCTTTATGCACTACTACTATTCCATATACAGTGACATTTCTTATATGAATTTACGGTTGGATGTTAATTCGACCTGTGGTTCTTGGGCCTCAGAGGGTCAGACACTCAATACTGAATTCATATCACTATTGGAATCCTCCGTTTTCCCTACCGTTCTCTTATTTTCCGTAGTACACGATGCCCTGTCGTAGGGAAAATTTAAATCCATAGAAGCGGATCCAAAAACCGTAGGAAAATCAAACATTGCCCGTGGCTTCGCCAGATTCGCAAGGAAGTGTGGGATGATGGTCCCATGCCAGCCACCTTGGCGCCATAGTGGCACGGTACCTAGGACAGGTAGTCGAGGGCATAGGGAAATCTAAACCTTTCATGCCTTAAAAACTCAAGTGGAAGCGAAATTGTCTTTCTAGGCGGGGGACGCCTAAAAGTTTCCTACTCCACCTCTGCCACTCTTCGTGTCTTTTATTTAAAATAATCATTTTTAATATATAATTTCAAAAAGAAAGTCTACATAAAACTAAAATTGCAACATCTAGTCATTTTTAACACGCCAATCACTTTGGTGTATTTGGTCTATGAAACACGTCATATGATTGGCGTGATTGGTTCTATGTCAGCATCGACTGTCACGTCGGATCCAAACAGGAACTGAGATTGACCGCAAACACGCCAATCCACACGCCATACCGCTTGGCGTGTTTGGAACTTAACCCCCCAGGCGTGGACTGAAGTTAATTAAATCATGCCAATGTATTTGGTGTAACTAATAAAGGAAAATGTAGCCATGTCACTTTCATGCTGATGTAAGTGACTAAAATGACATAATTTTCTTTAAAATGTTATAAATTCTTCATATAGTATTTGTTTTTTATTCTATTTTCACCGTTGTGTTCTACGTGACGATACGAATAAAACTAGATCTCACTTGCATATGTTTCAGAAAATACTTTTTTAGACATTATCTTTTCTGGCGGCGGTAATTCTTTGGAGGTGGGAGCTTCTCCGGCGGTGGTAGAGTGCAGAGGAGGGATCTTCTCCGATAGTGGTAGATTCCTCGGCGTGCTTCCCCGCCGGCGACGGCGGCAGAGTGAAAGGTGACGGTATCTCGTTTCTAGAGCTCGGTCTCGAGCTGTCCAGCTCTAGCGTTGATGGGCGATGTTGCTATCCCTACTCTCCCTGCTCTCAGTGGTATGACCTAAGTCACTTTCTCTCCTTGCTCTTCGTTTTGCTCGATGGGTGTCGCTGCTGTCGGCTTGTCGCCCAGCCGTGAGTCCTCTCGTTCCAGTAGGTGACCAAGACGGCTCCAAGTTTGTGTCCCGGCAGCTACTCAGACAGTGATCGCGACGGCGTCCTGGCAAGGATTAAGATGTCGTTCCACTGTTCATCCCATGTGTAGTTTCAGATGATGTACCGCACTATTCCTGTTTCTGGTTTTGGAACGCAGTTCCCGGGTCGAGGAACTTGGCCACGTTACGCGTTTCATGTGACTTAGGTTTGTCCATAGTTACAACTACATTTAAATTTTATTGTAATATAAGTTGGTCTTACATGACAAAGGAGTATGGTGCTGCTTTTAATTAATACTTCTAACATTAACTTGTAGCTTACAAAAATTAGTGATATACTATCTGTCTCCATCGGAAGAACAATAAGATAAGCTATTATACAAACTATCTTAGAGCATCTCCAAAAGCTCTCCAAAACCTCTTCCTAAATTAAATCAATGAGGTTTAGTCTAAAAAACCATCTCCAACAGCTCCCCTAAACAACTCACAGATTTATTCTCTCTCTAAATTCTCCCTATTTGTAACTAAAAATGAGAGGAAAATTAGGGACCCTAATACTTGTATTTAGAAGAAAATTAATATTATTGTAATCCCAGATGCTGATATGACCCAATCAAATATTTTCCTAGTCTAATTTTAGGTAGAACTGTTGGAGGAGACAATAAAACTTCTTCCTAATAATTTTTGAAATGCTCTCAAAAACATTTTTTTAGATCAATTTTTTGGAGAGCTTTTGAAGATGCTCTTAGGTGGGTACACAAAGTTAGTGTCTAAATGGGGATTAAGAGTTGAATGCGTTTAGAAAAGAGTATAGTTGGTTTTTTTCAAGGGATAAATTAAAGCTTAGAATGACAATGCATAGTTATGGCCACCATATGACAATGACGAGAACTTTTTTGCAAAAATAATGCAAGGAATGTTTGAGAACAACACATTACGACCAACACTTATATGAACAACTTGACATTGCTTAGTTCTTTTTGTTATATCGATAAGGGCCATTTCGGTTATCGTGTAGTACTACAATATAGCTTATTTGCCAGATTTCCTTCCTTCCTTAAATGATTCCTCATATGAAATAGCAATGCTACTATTTTTCAGAGCCTAGATCCGTGACCACACAACCCGCCTTGGTTATCAGTTCTTGATAATGAATACAACAAACGCCTATATTAAGCGTATAGTGTGATAATACACTCTTATATTTTGTGTAGTTCCCGTCCCCCATTATAAAGCCATTTGAATGTTCACATGTGTCAACCATTTCAAACACCTTATTATGCAAATATGTTACCTCCACTTGTCGACTTTGTTAGGCTTTGTTTGGATAGTAAATAATACACTCCAATCCATATGATTTGAGAGGGATTGGAGGGGAATTTAGTTCATCTTCCACCTCAATCCACTCCAATTTATATGGATTAATATTACCTAAACAAGGCCAGGGGATAATAAGTTTCTATTTACATCGTGTAAATATGTCGGTTGGCAGCAGCACGTAGCATTTTCTTTGCGACCATTGTATGTGTGGTCATAGGCTGACAGGCTGCTGGTCAGGCTATGCTCACGGCTATTCCCAACTACTACCTCCTGGCACTTGACATCCCCAAGTGCGTCATTCAAGCAATCAATAAGCTGCGTCAGGCATTCATGTGGAAAGGGAGGGCCCAAGTTCATGGTCGCCATTACCTAGTTTCATGGTCCCAAGTTACACAGTCCTTGTAGCTCGGAGGACTCCACAAACTTGGAAACAATTGCATGGGTCTTATGAATGTGTTGGTTGTGGATGCGCAAGACGCAATCCGATTGCCCTTGGGCCGCCTTCAACATGAAGTTTGACCATAGGGCAGAGGCTCTCTTTGCCTTCGTAGTGGTCACAGAGGTCAGAGACGACCAGAACATGCTTTTTTTTTGGACATATAGGTGGCTCCTCGGCCACTCCGTGGCATACATCGCCCCTATGTTGTTCGCCAAAGTCTCCCAAGAGGATCACCAAGCACCATTTAGTGGCAGACGCCTAGGAGAACGAACAATGGCGTTAAAACTTCAGGCTAGAACTTATCAGCCTAGACCTTGTTTGAGTATTGCCAACTATTGGTCTTGGTGTCCGGTGTGACGCTTGTCCACATACCAGACCAACACCTGTGGCACCGGGAGGCCTCGGGCATACCAAGTAAGCATATTGTGCCTTCTTCAATGGGAGCATAGAGTTTTAACCGGTGAGAAACTCCTGGAAGATTTGTGCCTCACCAAACTCCAAGTTCTTTCTTTGGCTTGCCATTCAGAAATGGTGTTGGATGGCAGATAGACTTGCCAAACTTGGGCCTACACACTTGGACAAGTGCCCCCTATGTGATCAGCATGATGAGACAATAGACCACATACTTCACGGATGTGTGTTGGCTCGGGAGGTTTGGTCTTGCACCTTGCAGCCACATGGCTTCCTAGACCTGGCTCGGACAAGGGCAACATCATTCTGGACTTCGTGGTGTTGAGCGTCCAAGCGAGTCCTTAGGGTCAAGCATCAAGGTTTCAACTCCTTGGTCATCCTCACTGCATGGAGTATGTGGAAGCACCAGAACGACCGCATCTTCAATATGACATCACTGATGATCTCTCCCACATACTATAGATGTTAATGGATGAGGCATTTGTTAGGTAATTAGGCATTTTCATGTTAAATTTAATCCATATTAATCACATAATTAGTAGCATGTGTGTGATCATAGTTTTCACAAAAAAGGGGATTACTAGTTAAGATCGCAAAACTAGTAATTGCAAGAAGGGTTAGGGTGTACCCTACGGAGGGACCAGTGCCGGGGGCACCGGCAGCTTCATTCGCACAAGACATGGTACGTTGCTTGAAGTAGTTGATCACAGTCAATGTAGGAAGAAGTTGATGTCGTGCAGTCCCTCGAACAGCTCATGGGGGCGTGCCGGGAAGACGTGAGTAGTCGTGTCGTGAAGCGCTCCCCAAAAACCTGATTGTCCGCACCACCCGTGTAGATGTCGTTTGTGGAAAAGGTTCCAGAGGCATGCTCTCCTGAGGAACCGTGTATGCAGATCACCGGGACTGGGAAGACATGGAAGGCAACTCGAGAGGAAGATGGAAGTAGTGATCTCACGGGGGGAGAGTTTAGGCAAGGCCAGGGAGGACTTATATATTGGTCTCTATGTTAATGGATATAATGGCTCCACAATCAACACTATAATGGAAGGAACCCTTTGCATAATGGAAACATTAACCATGACCGTTTCCAAAATTAAAGCGCATCCAGCCTGCCTGCCATGTCACACATGCACACAGCTAGCCTCGACTCAACACGTCACTCACGTAGCAGCCAGCCATCCAGCCAGCCACGCCACGCACGCACACATGCACACCCCAGCACAACAAGACACGACACTGCTCGGCTCGGTGGCGGTGGCAGCACGCGCGCGTGTGGCTCGTCCTTGGCTTCTCTCAACTTCTCTAGGGGATATACTGATATTCCACCTAATAAGTTGAGAGAGTTAAGATAAGAATCCCATGTGGGACTAAATCAGTGTAGCATTAAATATGAGCCAAGAATAATTAGAATTAATAGGAATAATATGGGCTTTAAAGGCCTATAGTATTCAACAATCCCCACCAATTCTAGTGCACATAGAAAATGCTCTCTGAAAGCTTCCTCTCGTTTGATATATCAGTGTTTCATTAGAGACTATTAAGTTGAACTTCCACCTAGAACAGAGGTTTACACCTTTTCATAACTGAATAATGGACTATGCCTTGAATTAACAGTTTTGTGCGAAGAAAGGTTTCACCAAAGCCCTTTGTTGATACAAGGTTGCCACAAGCATCCCCTCTAGTAGAAGTGTATAAGTCATATTCATGGCCCTTTCATGAGTATCTAAAAATTCCCACCATTTCACGGACTGTGACTAGCAGTCGGAATTATATAGGTGTATTCCTTAGGAGATATCTTGTAGGTTGATATCTCTGCTTCTCATAAGCCATTGGAACACATTAAGGTTAACACCAGCCTGCCATACAGTGTAGGAAAGAAGTACATCTTAAATGGACCGATAAAGGGTCTTTCCTCTCGAACTGATTCCAACTTGTTTTGCCGTTCCACTTCACGGGATCTCCGATCACATGGAACAGGTTGCCACTGAAAATAGTCTATCAGGTGGGTCTCTCGCCGATCTCACTCAATGCACTATCTATCATGTTATGTGACAACCCCTTTGTAAATTGATCTGCCAGATTTTTAGACATTTGGAGATAGTCCAACGCTATTACTCCAGACTTTCTCATCTTTCTGACAGATTTCAACCGCCTTTTGACATGCCTAGATGACTCCATGTTATCCTTAGAACTGTTCATGACGACTATCACAGTTTGGTTATCACAGTTCATGGAGATAGCTGGTATATATTTTTCAACCATCGGTAAATCCATAAGGAAATCATGAAGCTACTCAGCCTCAATGCTAGTGGTGTTTAAAGTTGTTAACTCTGCTTTCATGGTTGACCTTGTTAAGATGGTATGCTTGCAAGACTTCCAGGAAACAGCGCGACCTCCAAGTAGAAGCACAAAACCACTCATGACATACATCTCATCAGCATCAGATATCCAATTGGCATCACAGTACCCTCTAGTACCCTCGGATACCCGGTATAGTGAATGCCATAGCTCATTGTACCCTTTAGATAACACATTACTCTTTCAAGAGCACGCCAATGATCATCTCCCAGGTTTGACACAAATTGGATTAATTTGCTCACTGTTGGTGGTTTCTAGCTACCCATTTTATCTACCAAAAAGTGATGTTTTACGTCTTAATTTGGTGGTATTAACTAACAATTCACCCCATATTTGCATATAATTGTAGTTATTCTGTTTTGGATGTAATTGCAGAAAACAGGTATAAAACAGGGCAATTATGGATAAGGAATCAAAGAGCAACAAGGATGGGCCAGATACAGAGCCGCGCCGATCGACCGGGCCTGCGCCGATCGGTCGGGCCTGCGCCGATCGATGCAGGAGGGTAAAAGACAATGTAAAGCATAATTCGGTCCAAGGACAGAGGCCCAACCCAATACAAGTCAAAGTAGGTGGAAGTTGACCTAATCTCGCCTGATATAAAAGGAAGACATCTATCAAGAGCCAGGAGAAGAAGGGGCGAGACAGCAATCACGATATCTAGTTGTTAGAACTAGGGTTTCAGGATATTAGCGGCGACGGTTGGTCAACACCGATGAGAACCATCAGAAGAAAGGTCACACCGATCGGCGCGACGGTTGCGCCGATCGGCTCGTGCGTGTTCCAGCGCTATTTCTCGCCCTTCTGCTATGCTTAGCAGGAGGATGAGCGAGTAGTCTCATATTCTCTTCTCTGATGCGGGGATCTGGTCATGTAACTCTCATACTTATTGATACTCTCTCGATGAATTCAATCTAAGTAGTGAACTCAATTGTGCATCTATTTCATTAGTGTATCGGCCGGTACACTTCTGCCCATTGCATAGTGGAAGAACCCAGTGGGGAACTAATAACCTTTGTAGTGACAACCGGGGCGAACAAAACCACCATGTCTTGTAGAATATTGGAATCATCATCCGAGTTAATAAGAATAAGGTTGCATGCTAGTGAACCAATCCTAAGGAGAGAATCCTTCATTATCCTGTTACATCTCTAATAACATTCATCCACCACTCTCTCACCGTCATCATTCACACCAACCCAACTATTGCAATCTGTTAGTAAGCCTTTAATAGTAATAGTCCCGCTCGTTCCTTGTGGATTCGATAACCTTGGAATACTCTCAGGAAAAAAGAGCTACAACTGTACACCGTCCTCTTGCGGTATATAAGTGGGTGCGTAACTATGACCAACAAGCATCATTTTCTGGCGCCGTTGCCAGGGAACAAGCCAGTTCTTTTACTATTAATATTTTACTAACGTCTAATCCTTTTCTTTTCTAGTTGTTTTTGTTTTGTGTTTTGTGTGAATTTTCAGGATGAGTATGAAGGAACCTTCTCCGACGCTCAGGGAGCTTTCTTTGCCATCTCCAAACGTGCTGGTGCCTCAATCCTCAGACGAGAAGGTCACGACCTCCTCGTATGTGTTGAACCCCATTATCATTAGCATGGCTGAAGTAAACAAATTCTTTGGAGCGAAGGAGGAGAATCCATATACTCACCTACAAGATTTGGAGGCACTTTGCCAAACATTCCATCATGAAGGAGTGTCTCAGGATCTTTATAGATGGCTGCTTTTCCTATTCTCTTTGGAAGGAAAAGCCAAAGAGTGGCATAAGATAGCATCTCGAGATGCGAAAGGTTAGTGGAGTGAATTAGTTGGAAATTTTTGTCTCCACTATTTTCCTTTGCCAAAGGTGCAGAAATTGAGAAGAGAAGTGGTGAACTTCTTACAAAAAGATGAAGAATCTCTCGCGGAAGCCTGGACGCGTTTTAAAACATTGTTGAAACAAGGACTTGACCTCGGCATTGATGAGAATATGTGCGCTCAAACCTTCTACATGGCCATAAACAAGGCATCGAGGATGCATTTGGACGGATCGGCCGGAGGAAGTTTTCTGAGGTTGACAACCAAGGTGGGGATCGAATTGATAGGCAAAATCGCTGAGAATGAAGCTTTGCATAAGCACTAGGAAGAATATCTAGAACCAAATCAGCAATGCCCAGAAGTTATGTAGAAGGAAGAGTCATCGGCTGAACAGATTTGTATGTCTAAGAGTAGGGCAATGAGTACTCCAGAGCATGAATTTGATGAGATAGGGCATGTCAGACCCACTTCTATGGATCTGACGCGCACGCCGATCGATGCAATCTCTGAGCCGATCGGCGCAGTTGCAACAACAGGGGAACTGATCGCCCTGACAACTCCGTCATGCTGTAAGGAATATACCAAGATAGAAGTTGCGATTCTGGACAATCACCTAAAGGAATTCGAAGATAACTTTACTAAAGAAAAGGGGGATAGGACATTGGCGAATGCTAAACCACTTGATGAATTTGAGCCAATGGACTGGATTCCTATTGATTTTTTGCAAGAATTGCTCAATATGATGAGATCCTTCAGTCCACAAGACGCCTCTGAAGCCGGAATTGGGTATAATTTCCCAAGTAATCGCTTCAAGTCGGAAGTTTTCGATCAAGAAATTATTGGGAGAGTCTTAGGGAAGCTTTACAAGGATGATATAGAGCTTGATAGAATAGAAGTGAAACAAGCAAAGAGATTACTAGACAGTTGCTTTGAGCCATCTCCCTACAAAGGATTATGTGGTGTGTATGCTATAGGTCTCACTGAAGAGCAAGAAGAGAAGCTGTACATACCATGTGAGATATCAGGGAAGAAATTTCTGAAAGCCTTGTGTGACTTTGGTTCCCGTGTTAGCTTGATGACTTATGATGCATTCATGAGCATGCTTTATGAAACTCAACAGCAGCTGATGGGGACTGAACTTGAGCTCGTCATGGCAGATGGAAGGAAGACCAACCCACTGGGAGTGATCAAGAATGTTGAGGTAGAGATTAGCTCAAAAACAACACCAGTGGACTTCTTCGTTCTAGATAATGAGGAAACTGGAGTTGAAGACATCATTCTAGGAAGGCCATTTTTGAGATTAGTACAAGCTGTTCTGGATGCTAGGAAAGGTCAAATTACGCTACACCTGGGAGGTGAAGAATTACAATTTCAATTTAATGATCCATCTCATCAAGACCCTTCTTGCTATTAAGAATTCTACCCAGAGGAGGATGAGAAGGTAGGGATGGATATGGGTGACCCATTAGACCACCTCATGCGTGGAGCTGACAAGGATACTACCAGCACCGATCGGCGCGAAGCTTGCCTCAATCGGCTCAACTAGGAAAATTCTTATTTTGAACCTCTGGGTGAGCTAGATCCAGATGAAGCACCAGAAGTAGAACAGAAGGAACTTTCGAAAGAGCTATGCTATGAATATCTAGGGAAAAATAAAACATATCCAGTTATTGTGAATAACGCCCTAACGAAAGAAGAAACAGAAAAGCTGCTTGCTATGCTCAAAAGATATAAGAAGGCCATTGGTTACACATTGGATGACATCAAGGGAATCAGCCCCGTATTTTGCACCCACAAGATTAACTTGGAAGAGAATACTAAACCAGTGGTTGAAGGAATGCGAAGGTTGAAAGAATCAATGAAGCCAGTGGTCAAAAAGAAGATTTTGAAGCTGCTTAATGCAGGTATGATCTACCCTGTTGCTGATAGTGACTGGGTTAGTCCAGTATATTGTGTGCCCAAGAAAGGAGGGTTGACAGTAGTGCCTAATGAGAATAATGAGTTGATTCCTCAAAGGACTGTAACTGGATGGAGAATGTGCATAGATTACAGAAGTTTGAATAAGGTGACAAAGAAAGATCACTATCCTCTTCTGTTCATTGATGAGATGCTTGAAAGGTTAGCAAAGAATACATACTTTTGTTATTTGGATGGATATAGTGGTTTCTTTCAGATATCGGTAAGACCAGAAGATCAGCAGAAAACTTCTTTTACTTGCCCTTTCGGGACATATTTATACAGAAGGATGCCTTTTGGTCTTTGCAACGCACCTGCCACATTTCAAAGATGCATGAATGCAATATTCGCTGAATTCATAGAAGATATTATGGAGGTATTCATGGATGACTTCTCCGTACATGGTGCTGATTTTGATAGTTGTTTGGAGAATTTAGAGAAGGTTTTGAAAAGGTGTGTTGAATGTGACTTGGTTCTTAATTGGGAGAAGTGTCACTTCATGGTGACAGAAGGAATAGTACTTGGTCTTGTCATATCAAATAGGGGGATAGAGGTTGATAAGGCAAAGGTATCTACAGTTGAGAAATTGCCTCCCCCTACTGATCTTACAACTTTGAGGAGTTTTCTTGGACATGCCAACTTCTATCGCAGATTTGTTAAGGATTATTCGAGGATTGCTAAACCCTTGACAGAATTGTTGAAGCAAGATACAAAATTCATTATGGACGATGAAAGACTCTTTGCCTTCAGAAAGTTAAAGGAAGCTCTATGCTCTGCACCCATCATGCAACCACCTGATTGGAGTTTACCTTTTGAAATTATGTGTGATGCAAGTGATTATGCAGTTGGAGCTGTTCTTGGACAACGAAAAGTAGGTAAAGTGCATGCTATTTATTATGCTAGTAAGACTTTGAATGAGGCGCAGATCAATTATACAACAACTGAGAAGGAGATGTTTGCTGTTATATTTGCTTTTGAGAAATTTAGATCTTACATTCTAAATTCTAAGGTGATTATATATACTGATCATGCTGCTATAAGATATTTGGTTTCAAAAAAGAAATCTAAGCCTCGGTTAATGCGGTGGGTATTGATACTGCAAGAATGTGATTTGGAAATAAGAGATAAGAAAGGAGTGGAAAATTCTGTAGTAGATCATTTGTCTCATCTTAAGTCATTATCAACTGAGCCAATAAAAGATGAAATGCAACAAGAGCAGCTGTTCGCCGCATTTGATCGTAGAGAGAGTTGGATGACGGATATTATCAAAGGTTTCAAGGGACAAACTGATATGATGAACAAGAATACAAGGAGAAGAGTTATCAGTGAAATGAGAAAATTCATATGGGCCGACCCATACTTGTATAGGTATTGTCAGGATGGAGCAGTGAGAAGATGTGTACCCAAAGAAGAAAGAGCGAGCATTTTGTCAAAATGTCATTCTTCGGATTATGGGGGACATTACGGCTATTTCAGAACACAGGTGAAAGTATGGGCGAGTGTATTCTATTGGCCTACTATGCATGAAGATGCAAAAAGGTATGTTGCAACATGTGCTCAATGCCAACGAATAGGAAATGTTAACAGTAGGAATGCAATGCCTCTTAAGTACAATCTTCAAGTCAATATCTTTAATGTATGGGGTATGGATTTTGTGGGACCATTTGTGAATTCTCATGGTTGTGAATATATATTGGTTGCCCTTGATTATGTTTCCAAGTGGGTTGAAGCAATGGCATGCAAGTTTAATACTACAAGAGAATCAAGGAATATACTTCAGGAGCAAGTTTCCCAAGGTATGGAATACCAATGATAATAATTACAGATGGAGGATCGTATTTCACAGGAGGAGAATTTACTAGGTTTTTAGCAAGATCCGAGGTTGAACACAGAATTGGAACAGCTTATCATCCTCAGACAAATGGACAAGCAGAGATGTCAAATAAGCAATTAAAGGGGATTCTATAGAAGATAGTTACGAAGGAAGGAAAAGATTGGGCTATAAAGCTTAACGGAGCATTATGGACATATAGGACGGCATTCAAGACACCAATTGGTATGACGCCATATCAATTCGTCTATGGGAAATCATGTCACCTACCGATGGAATTGGAACATAAGGCTTATTGGGCTATAAAGGAAATGAATTTGGATTTTAATGCTGCCAGTATGAAAAGGAAAATTCAAATAAGCGAATTGGAAGAGATGGGATTACGTGCATATGAAAATGCGACAATATATAAGGAAAAGACAAAGAAGTGGTATGATAAGAAGCTTTTAAAGAAGGAATTCAAGGAAGGAGATCGGGTACTTCTATTTAATTCGTGATTCAGATTATTTGGTAACGGCAAACTACGAAGTAAATGGGAAGGACCTTATCTTGTGAATACGGTGTTTCTTTTGTGAGCTGTGATTATAATGGATGGCAAAAGGAACAAGTACACGGTAAATGGACAACGTCTAAAGGTATATCTAGAACCTGACACTTTTGAATTAAAATCTTTTTGATGTGTACTTCACTATTTAGTGCCCTGTGTGGTCGAGCTTAATGACGTAAAACAAAAGCGCTGTATATGTTTTTGATTTTCGTGATTTTTCTATTTTGATTGGGTAAAAATAGTGTACAGCGCCGATCGATGCAGGGTTGCGCCGATCAGTGTCTTTTTGGTTTTTGAGTCGATTTCGGACCTTGCCTTGTTACGACAGTTGAATTCCGTAAATAAGAAATAGAGTCCTAGTCCAATTCGAAATCAAGGGATATAAATATGAGAGGGGAGCAACCCCACAGATTAACTCGCATTACATACTCACCAGAACAAAGCCCTAAAGGCAGAAGCTATGGAAGGCGGCGCGTCGGGAAGCAATCAAAGTTGCGCCGATCGGCGTGACAGTGGAGCTGATCGGCTCGGCGGCGAATTTCTATAGCTTTCTGAAATTTGGTCCTGGGACGAAGTTGACAAAGTATTGACGCCAACACGAGATGATCCAGTGGTCTGGTCAGATTTGAGGAAGAAGTTCATGAAGGAAAGCGAAGCTGACGCATGGAACACCAACAAGGTAAAGATGGACAATAAACTTCAGAAGATTATGAGGAGAGTTTTGTTGCGCAAAGGAAAATCTATAGGACCTATTGGAAGTGAGGCCATTTCTCAAATGTATACCATGGAAGGTCTTCTTGATCTTGCTAAGCCGTTGTCATATGAAGATTTCTTGTCTTTTGAAAGATTATTGACTAAGCAAGAGAACGAGGAACTAGATGAAGTGCTGGCTTTATAGCGAACATGATATTGCTGCCAAGTATGAACTCCAGCTGCACAAGGAAGCCGAAGAAGCCATGTACCAGTTGGATGCGGAAAAGGATCTTGAAGCTAGACAAGATGAAGCCTCTCCCAGGGTTCTTACCGATTGGGAGGGTTTTCAAGAAAACAAGATTCATAGGGATGATTGCATCGAAGGTTGCAAGTGTCTCTTTTGTGCTAAAGATCTTCAACATAAGGTTGAACTCCAATTAGCAGAAGATCCAACCTTCATACCCAGAGAGGTTGTATATGATGATGGCTATCGCGTAGTTCCTGGAGGGAAGACGCCTAAGGAGATTAATGATGAAATTTTATGAAGACAGCAAAACAAGGGGATTCATGACCGTAACCTGGAACAATTGGCAGAAGCCACCAGCTGCGCCGATCGGCACAACAATGGAGCTGATCAGCGCGAACTGAAGATGGCTGAATTTATTGATCTGACGGCTCTGCCAAGTGAAGACGTAGAGCCTGTTGCAAAGAAGTGTAAGACTACACCAGAGGTTCGCAAATCTGCTAGACTATCGGGTAAGCTAATTCAAAGGTATTCTGAATGGGATAGCGACTTTGACATGTTAGATTGTTTGGAAAATTTGGAGAGTGGTGATCCTAGTATATCTGAATATGCGGGAGATGATTCTGATATGCAGAGAAGCTCTAGAAGTCCTAAGTTTGAAAATTTGGGAACATTTGCAGAATGTAACAATGACAGGGTGGCAGGAACTTCAGCAAGAGTTAATGGTAATGCAGAGGGAAGCGGAGACAATCGCAGTGAAGAAAGAACACCACCGTGCCGATCGGCTTAGCCATTACGTCGATCGGCTCAGAGGGGTTTAAACAGTGTCTCCCCCTATAGTGTTGAAAATCATAGTCTGCAACCACCAGTTTGCTGTCCTGTCTGCTGCCAGAATATTAAAAGATTGTATCAAGACAGGGATCATGCCTACAGGCATCAAAGGGATATGGATCAGAGAATCCATGATGCAATCGAGATGAATGAAGCGGATTACACTTTTCTCATAAGCAACATAAGACGGATTTTCCGAGTCTTGAACAGGCATGGTCTCCATGATTAGTTGAGTTTCTTCTCTTGCAATGAGGACATTGCAAATTTTGAGTGTGGGGGAAGGGCTTCCATTAGTCATGGTCTTTAAGTGTTTTTAAGTTTAGTTTAGTTTGTTTTTCTTATTAAGTGTGCTTAAGAGAATCATGAGTGATGTTGAGAGTTGCTTTAAAAGTGTTTATGTAGTTTGAATCATTGCATTGTCTTTAATAAAGTTAGTGTCGATTGTCAAATTGAAAGTGCCACATATTATTTATCTTATCTTTTTGATGATTGATCGGTTGATTACTTGAATTAGTTGGTTACCACCTAATTTTTAAGCTTTGAAGTTGTGAAAACTTCTTTTGACTCATCCGAAGCCAGCAAAAGCAGGGTCTGATATGCCTACATAAGCCAAGTGAATGAGAGCAAGCTACACTTTTGAATTAATTGAACTGTAAGTAACTTCTCAACTCTTTGCTCATGATTTTGACCAAATTAGGAAAGGATGATCTATTTATTTACCTCTGTATTTCTAGCCATTCTTATCCATATAAATTCCTTGCTATCATGAAAACCATACGTCTTTGCTTCTCCCTCCTCCTTGATATAACCTATATTCTCAATAAAGAGAGGATCAGAAAACATTTGCTGCTGGTGCAAGACAGAAATTGCCGACCATATTGGGAATACAATAAAGAGGAAGAAAAAGGAAGAAGAAGAAAGAAAAAATAAATATATAGACTGCGCTGATCGGCGCAGCTGTGGAACCGATTGGCACAGATAAAAAAAAAGAAGAAAAAAAGAGACAAAGAGAAAAATTATTCCCTGAGATGCAACAAGATTATCAAAGAAAGCAGCTTTCTAATTATCTCTTACTCTTTGCCATTGTTCTCATTGAAACCTTTTTCTTTAGATCTCCTTTGTTCCTCTTCTCCGTCATTAAAATTTCTTTTCCTAGAAAATCCTTTCTTAGTGAGCATGATTGAGCACATTGTTGACATGGTTAACTTTATGGTTTAATTAGTTATATAGCCCTCCAAGATCCATATACAATCATTGATTAGATAGGAGAGGGAAGGAAATACACTTGAGAGATTTAGAGAAGACCAATTGCATGATGCTCAATGCTAAAGATGAGTAAAGAAAACTAAAATCATTTTTGAAAAGGTTTTGTGGTAATTTGATTAAATTCAAGTATGAAGTACCGATTGGTTTGAAAGAGGGTGAGAGAAAATCTTTGTGGGGCAAGTAAAAATGATAATTGATATTGATTGAAGGAGAGGTGATGTGAAGATTCTTGCTACATATTTGATTTTGTATTGCTCGAGGACTAGAAATGATCTGAGTGTGAGGGAACTGTTGGTGGTTTCTAGCTACCCATTTTATCTACTAAAAAGGGATGTTTTACGTCTTAGTTTGGTGGTATTGACTAATAATTCACCCCATATTTGCATATATTTGTAGTTGTTCTATTTTGGATGTAATTATAGAAAACAGGTATAAAACAGGGCAATTATGGATAAGGAATCAAAGAGCAACAAGGATGGGCCAGATACAGAGCCGCGCCGATCGGCGCGGGAGGGTAAAAGACAATGAAAAGCATAATTCGGTCCAAGGACAGAGGCCCAACCCAATACAAGTCGAAGTCGGTGGAAGTTGACCTAATCTCGCCTGATATAAAAGGAAGACATCTATCAAGAGCCAGGAGAAGAAGGGGCAAGACAACAATCGTGATATCCAG
Organism: Eleusine coracana subsp. coracana; assembly: GCA_032690845.1. Taxonomy (NCBI): domain Eukaryota; kingdom Viridiplantae; phylum Streptophyta; class Magnoliopsida; order Poales; family Poaceae; genus Eleusine; species Eleusine coracana. The sequence goes on from CM064430.1 coordinate 8,318,917, forward strand.
TTGTTAGAACTAGGGTTTCAGGATATTGGCGGCGATGGTTGGTCAACACCGACGAGAACCACCAGAAGGGAGGTCGCGCCGATCGGCGCGATGGTTGCGACGATCGGCTCGTGCGCGTTCCAACGCTATTTCTCGCCCTTCTGCTATGCTTAGCAGGAGGATGAGCGAGTAGTCTCATATTCTCTTCTCTGGTGCGGGGATCTGGTCATGTAACTCTCATACTTATTGATACTCTCTTCATGAATTCAATCTACGTAGTGAACTCAATTGTGCATCTATTTCATTAGTGTATCGGCCGGTACACTTCTGCCCATTGCATAGTGCAAGAAACCAGTGGGGAGCTAATAACCTCTGTAGTGACAACCGGGGCGAACAAAACCACCATGTCGTGTAGAATATTGGAATCATCATCCGAGTTAATAAGAATAAGGTTGCATGCTAGTGAACCAATCCTAAGGAGAGAATCCTTCATTATCCTGTTACATCTCTAATAACATTCATCCACCACTCTCTCACCGTCATCATTCACACCAATCCAACCATTGCAATCTGTTAGTAAGCCTTTAATAGTAATAGTCCCGCTCGTTCCTTGTGGATTCGATAACCTTGGAATACTCTAAGGGAAAAAGAGCTACAACTGTACACCTGTCCTCTTGCGGTATATAAGTGGGTACGTAACTACGACCAACACTCACAACAAAAGAGATGTCAGGCCTCATAGCGTTAGCTATATACATGAGTGAACCGATGATGATTTTGGAGTATCTTAGTTGATCCCTTGCTATTCTCCGATTTTTTCTCAATAGCACACTAGGGTCATAAGGTGTTGGAGCAGGCTGACAATCGCTAAACCTGAAGCGACTCAAAATCTTCTCCACATAGTGGGACTGCACAAGAATGACCCCACCATTACCTTCTCTAATCAGCTTGATGTTAAGGATAACATCAGCTTCTCCCAGATCTTTCATCTCAAAGTTTTTAGATAGAAAATCTTTTATCTCCTTAATCACAATAAGGCTGGTCCCAAAGATTAAATTGTCATCAACATACAAACACAAGATAATTCCCTCGCCCCCACCATATCAATAATATACACATTTGTAAGCTTCATTCACAGCAAAGCCGACCGATATTAAAGTTCTTTCGAACTTCTCGTGCCATTGATTAGGTGCTTGTTTTAGACCGTATAGGGATTCCAGCAATTTACACACAGAGCCCTTTTGACCATTAATTACATACCCATCAGGCTGATCCATATAGATCTTCTCCTCCAACTCTCCATGTAGGAAATCTGTCTTAACGTCCATCTGGTGAATGACAAGACTATGTGAGGCTGCTAGGGAAAGTAAAACTCGAATCATGGTCAAACGGGCGACATGTGAATAAGTGTCAAAATAATCTTCACCTTACTTTTGTGAATATCCCTTTATCACAAGCCTTGCCTTGTACCTCTCGATAGTACCATCAGGCCTAAGCTTTTTCTTGAACACTCACTTGCATCCTATAGGTTTGCAACAGTAAGTACGCTCAACGACTTCCCAAGTACCATTGGATATAATAGATTCCATCTCACTCCTTACTGCTTCCTTCCATAGGTCAGCACTAGGAGAGGAATATGCCTCCTTAATGGTATTGGGCGTGTCATCCACGAGGTACACAATGAAGTCATCACCAAAGGATTTTGCAATCCTCTGTCTCTTACTCTTTCGAGTGACTACACTTTCATCCTCCATAGGATTATTTTACATGGGGTTCCTCATTGTGTATAACCGGTGTAAATATCTCATGGGGTATTATAGATTCATGACCAGACATGTTATGTTCATTCTTCATACGAAAACTACTCTAAAAAATGTAGCATCTTTGGACTCAAAAATTGTACCGACCGCCATGTCTGGTACTCCAGATTTAAAACTAAGAATCTATAACCCACGCTATTAAAATCATAACCTAGGAAAACACAATCAACAATTTTAGGTCCAAGCTTGCGCTTTGTTAATTGGCACATTCACCATAGCCAAACGACCCCAAGTGCGCAAGTATGAGAGATTCACTTTCCTTTTAGACCATTCCTCGAATATTGAAATTTCTCTATTCTTTGTGGTCACTCTATACAGGACATGACATGCTGTCAGTATTGGCTCATCCTGCCAATCCTTAGAAAGCCCCACAGTCTCTAACATGGCATCAATCAAATCAGTTAGAGTGCGGTTCTTTTGCTCGGTGATCCCATTGGATTTAGGTGAGTAAGGCGGCGTCCTCTCATGAATAATTCCGCGCTCAACGCAGAAGTTAGAAAATTCATTGGAAAGATATTCTTCTCCACGACCAGACCTTAACCATTTAATTTTTCTCTCAAGTTGGTTTTCTACTTCAGCTTTATAGATCTTAAAATAATGTAACGCTTCATGTTTCATTTTTAACAAATAAATATAGCAAAAAGGGGAATAATCATCTGTAAGAGTCATGAAGTATCTTTTGCCTCCTTTAGTCAACTCGCCGTTCATTTCACACAGATCAGTATGAACAAGTTCTAATGTCTCTAAGTTCCTCGCCGCCGCAGCCTTGTGAGACTTACGAGCTTGCTTAGATTGCACGCATGCATGACATTTGGAACCTTTACCTAAATCAAATTTAGGAATTAAATTCAAATTTGCTAACTACAACATACACCCAAAATTAATATGACAAAGCCGTGAACGCCAAATATTTGACTCATTCGAAATCAAGACATTGTTCACAACATTATTAAAGACATTATCATGCAATGAAAAGCGGAACAAGCCTCCACATTCGTATCCTTTGCAACAAATGTCCCATACTAAGAAAGTACATATTTATTCAACTCAAGAACAATTTTAAAACCGTCTCCACATAGTAGAGAACCACTAACTAGATTTTTCTTGATGGAGAGGACATGCTGGACATTCTTAAAAAGCACGGTCTTTCCCAAAGAAAGATTCAGAACAACCTTAGCAACACCAAGAACACGCGCATGCGACCTGTTCCCCATCAACAATGCTTCATTCACGTCGGCCTGATAAGAAGAAAATAAAGAGATATCAGTATACACATGAATATTAGTCCCAGTGTCCATCCACCATTTAGGTGAATGACAAACTGAAAGAATAGTAAGTAAAAAATTACCATACTCCAATGTTCCTGCAGCCTTCCTGATCACCATGTTTGCTGATTACTTTGGCTGACTAAATTTGCGGTCTAGGCACGCACTTGCCCAATGCTCATTGCTGCCACAAACAAAATAACCCTCATTTTATTTTCCCTTTTTCTTCTTAAATGTGGTAGTCTGCTTTGGCTTCTCTTTCTTTTACAACTTCTTCTTTTTATTGCAAGATACGTTGGAATTCTTCTTCTTCTGCACCACAGTGGCAGTAGAAGACTCAACGCCATTCCCACGCATGTCTTTTGCTTTTGCCCTCTCCTCAACATCAAGAGTGCCAATAAGGTCAGCCACGCTAAACTCTTGTCTCTTGTGTTTTAGAGAAATAGAAAAATCCTTCCAAGAGGGTGGTAATTTTGAGATAATACCTCCAGCCACAAACTTGTCAGGTAGCACACATGGAAATTGTTCGAGTTCTTTTGCCAGTGCCTGAACTTCATGAGCTTGTTCAACTATTGAATGGTTCTCAACCATCTTATAGTCAAACAACTGTTCCATGAGGTACAACTCACTCCCGGCATTAGAAACACCGAATTTGGCGTCCGAAGAATTCCACAGTTCCTTGGCAGTTTTACATGTGACGTAGGAATTAACATATTTGTCAGTGAGAGCGCTAATCATGGTGCCATGAAATAGGTTGCCGGATGCCACAAACGCACTCTCCTCTTCTGGAGTGAATTGTTCGGGCTTTCCCTACGCGGTGTGATAGCAGTTCATCGCTATCAACCATAGTATCATTCATGCACGCCACCTCTTGTAAAACGTACCATCAAATCATTGGGTTTCAAGGCAGCAACAAATCCTCTAACAGAAAAATGCCAATCAGGTTTTTGGATTGTTAGATAATTAGGCATTTTCATGTTAAATTTGATCCATATTAATCACATAATTAGCAGCATGTGTGTGATCACAGTTTTCACAAAAACGGGATTCCTAGTTAAGATCGCAACAGAACTAGTAATTGCAAGAAGGGTCAGGGTGTACCCTACGGAGGGACTAGTGCCCGGGGCACCGACGGCTCCATTCGCACTAGACATGGTATGTTGTTTGAAGTAGTCGATTACAGTCGATGCAGGAAGAAGTTGATGCCGTGCAGTCCCTCGAACAACTCCTAGGGGCGTGCCGAGAAGACGTGAACAATCACGCTGCGAAGCGCTCCCCAAAAACCTGATTGCCCGCACTACCCGAGCAGATGTCGCTTGCGGGAGAGGTTCCAGAGGCCTGCTCTCCTGAGGAACCGTGCACGTGGATTGCCGGGACGGGGAAGACTTGGAAGGCAACTCGAGAAGAAGATGGAAGTAGTGATCTCGTGGGGGGAGAGTTTAGGCCAGGCCATGGAGGACTTATATATTGGTCGCTGCGTTAATTGAAATAATGGATCCGCAATCAACACCATAATCTTTGCGTGACAAAAACATTAATCATGACCGTTTCCAAAATTAAAGCGCATCAAGCCTGCCTGCCACATCACGCACGCGGCCAGACTCGACTCGACTCAACACGTTATGCACGCAACAGCCAGCCACGCCACGCTTAGGCAGAACCATGCGCGGCTCAGCTTGACAGTCTGAAGACAACCAAAGGTTCTGCTTCTGGCTTTTCCATCTCTGGAGAGAAGATGCTGCCATCTCTGGGACCACTACTCGAGGTTGCACTCTCACAGATGCGGGACAAAATGGTGATGCTGAAAGGGGTGAGTGAGATGATTCCAAAATTAGCGCAAAGGGGTGCAACACCCCCTTCACGCGTGCTACAAGTGGACATGTCACATACACCCTTGAGGAGAAGCGAGAGAAGGCAGGACTCCATCGATGAAGATTCAATGGAAAGAGCAACAAGGCTGGCGGCTATGAGGAACCTGGACGGGAATGAAGGTACTTCAAAAAATAGCTCCTTTCTTTCTTTCTCTAATAAGGAATTAACAGATAACATTAAGAACATTGGTATCTCTTTGGGGAAAAGAGTTAAAATTCTGTTCATGCATCTATTCAGCTTATTAAGAAAATAGAACAAGGTAGACTTGTTGTTCCTTCTACCAAAACTGATGAGGATAGCCATTTAGACTGAGATGAGTTTGACTGTGAACAACATCAAATAGCTCTTGGCCATCTTTGTGGTGACCTTACGGAGGAATGGATGGATGATGGCAGTGAAGCTTTAACAACAGTTTCTGAGTTTCATAAACATAAGAATGCCAAAGGTAGGAAAAGTAAGCTGTCTTTAGGACTACTGCCAAAAAAAAAAACAGATTATTTTTTAATGAGAGAAATTTTTTGGATAGCAGAGGTCTACGAGACTTGGCTAAGCATAATTTCTTACATGATATTTCAGTTGAGAAGGATCTATATTTTATTGCCATACTCGAAACACACAAAAGGAATTTTTTTCAGAGGAATGTCTAAATAACTTTTGTGGTTGAAGAGAGTTATATTGGCACTGGATTCCTCCCAATGGTTGATCGGGGGGCATTCTGTTAGGTATTAATTTAGGGGTGTTTTTAGGTTAAAATCCCAAGGAGTTCCATATCAGGCTTCATCTATAAAATAAATGCGATAACTTTTGTTGGGTGTTAATGGCTGTATACGGTGCAGCTCGACCCGAAAACAAAGGTTGCTTTCTTGCTGGGTTTGTGAACTCTTCCAGCTCCAAGAAGTTACCACTTATGGTAGGCAGGGATTTCAACATTATCCAAAATCTATCAGAAAAGAGTAACAATAGATTCGATAGTAGGTGGCCTTTGCTTTTAAATGCTTGTACTGATACATTAGGTCTTAGAGAACTAGAGTTATCTGGGTGCAAGTTTACTTGGGCAAACTCGACATTAGTTCCAGCCTATGAAAAACTAGAGAGGGTCTTGATCAGCACGGACTAGGAGTCAAAATTTCTTCGTTCCACTATGGTTGCCCTTACTAGAGATATCTCTGATCATACACCCTTGCTTCTAGACACGGGTGAAGCCTCTCTTAGAGGTAACTGTCCTACATTTAGGTTTGAATTAGGATGGTTACTTAGAGATGATTTTCATGAGATCATTTCTAAGGTGTGGCAGAAGGAAAATAGAGGGTTGACTACTATGCAACGGTGGCAGAATAAAATTAGAAGTGTTAGGAGGTTTCTTAGAGGCTGGGCAGAAAACAAAGTGGGGGAGAACAAAAGGTAAAAATCTTTTCTTTATGATAATTTAGAAGCCTTAGATAAAAAGGCCGAGGTTTCATTGTTGACTCCCCAAGAACTTGAATATAAACATTGTCTAAGAGCCCAACTACAAAAGTTACTTCGAGAAGAAGAGTTGTACTGGTTACAACGCTCAAAGGCGACTAATATAGTTAAAGGTCATGACAATACAAAATATTTTCAGCTCTTGGCTAATGGGTGATTTAGAAAAACCAGGATTTTCCATCTTGAACAAGAGGAAAAGGGTAACCACTGGTTAGGAAAACCTAAAGTCTTACATTTCCCATTATTATAAAAGTTTGTTTAGAGATGAGGATGTTAATAATTTTAGACCAGACGTGGAATTAAGGGATGATATACCTCAAATTTCAGATCTATAAATGATAGGCTATTTGAGTCCTTTAGTCAGAAGGAAGTTAGAGACGCTATTTTCCAAATGGAACACAACAAAGCGCTTAGTTTTATCAAAGCTTCTGGGATCTAATCAAGTCTGATCTTTTAGAGCTTTCTGCTGAGTTCCATAAAGGTGATCTACCTATTCATAGTTTAAATTATGGGATCATCACGCTACTCCCTAAGAAAGCTGATGCAAGTAAGATCCAACAATATAGACCTATTTGTCTTCTTAATGTAAGCTTTAAAATTTTTACTAAGGTTCTCACTAATAGATTATTGCTAGTTGCTGATAAAGTAATTTGCCCTTCCCAAACGGCTTTTGTCCCTGGTAGATTTATAATGGAAGGAGTAGTAGTCCTACAAGAAACTATCCATGAGTTGCATAAGAAAAATAAAGATGGGGTAATCTTAAAACTGGATTTTGAGAAAGCCTATGACAAGGTGAAGTGGTCGTTTCTTCAACAAGTGTTGAGAATAAAAGACTTTTCACATGAATGGTGTTCTTGGATCCAGAAAGTAACCTCCAAAGGCAGCATTGGCATAAAAGTGAATGATGATATTGGTCATTAATTTGAAACCAAAAAAGGAGTCAGACAGGGAGATCCTCTTTCCATGTTCTTTTTAATATTGTGGTGGATATGTTGGCCATTTTAATTGATAGAGCTAAAGAAAATGGGCAATTTAGAGGGATTGTACCACACCTAGTTAAATACGGCCTCTCCATTCTACAATATGCCGACAATACTATTATCTTTATGGAAAATAATTTAGAAGAGGCAAAGAATACGAAATTGCAACTTTTTGCGTTTGAACAGCTTTCTGGCCTCAAAATCAATTTCCATAAAAGTGAGGTTTTTTGCTATGGGTCTGCGAAGGAAATAGAGATGGAATATTCACAGATTTTCAGCTGTGATTTGGGTTCCCTTTCTTTTATATACCTTGGTATACCCATGAATCATAGGAAACTTCGAAATAGTGACTGGAGGGAGGTGGAAGAGAGATTTCAAAAGTGCCTAAATGGGTGGAAAGGGAAACTTTTATCTGTCGGTGGGCGCTTGGTCCTTACAAATTCGGTTTTGAGCAGTCTCCCTATGTTTGTGCTCTCTTTCTTTGAAGTCCCCAAAGATGTCCTAAAAAAAATTAGACTATTATAGATCTAGTTTTTTTTTGGCAAGGGGATGATCATAAGAAAAGTATGGATTAACAAAGTGGGGGAATCTTATGTAGTCTAAAAGACCATGGTGGACTTGGGATTTTAAATCTAGACCTTTAGAATAAGTGTCCTCTTAGTAAATGGCTATTTAAGTTAATTAATGAAGACGGGATATGGCAGCAAATTCTCGGAAAAAAATATTTGAGAAATAAACCTATCACTGATGTGCAGCATTCCCCTGGAGACTCTCATTTTTGGTCAAGCCTCATGAAGGTTAAAAACAACTTTTTGAGAATGGGGAAGTTTAACTTGGGAGATGGTACTCAAACGAGAATCTGGGAGGATAGATGGTTAGGGAATTATACTCTAATGGGTCGTTTTCTGAGCTTATACAACATTGTTAGAAAGAAGAATGTTTCCATTAATGCGGTTTTGGGTGAGGGTTTCTTAAATGTATCTTTCAGAAGATCCTTAGTTGGTAATAACCTCCAAGCATGGCAAATTTTGATTGCCACGGTAATGGACATCCAGCTAACGGATCAAAGGGATAGTTTTTCTTGGGACCTTCATCAAAATGGGAGATATTCTATGCGATCAATGTATAAATCAATGGTAGCTCCCAATATCATACCGCACAATCATATCATTTGGAAACTTAAGTTGACCTTACGAATTAAGATCTTTGCTTGGTAACTAACTAAAGGTATAGTACTAACTAAAGACAATTTGGCAAAAACACATTGGAACTGGAGCTTAAAATATTGTTTCTACAATCTCGATGAGACAATACAACATCTATTCTTTGATTGTCATTTAGCTAAATTTGTTTGGCGGGTTGTTCAAGTTTCTTTCAATTTAACTCCTCCTATTAATGTTGATAATCTATTTGGTAGTTGGTTACAGGGGGTGGATTTGAAACTTAAGAACAATATCTTAGTTGGTGCAACAACAATGTGCTGGGCAATTTGGTTATGTAGGAATGATTTGGTATTTAACAACATACAAGCTCTTACTTCTATGCAGGTGATCTACAAAGGAACTTATTGGATCCGGACTTGGACGCTACTGCAAAAGGAGGAAGACTGACCACCTTTCTTTTTCGGGTGGCATGTGCTTGTGTAACACCCCAGCCCGTTAGAAGCCTGTAGTAGTGGATGGGACCCAAGTGGCCTATTAAGTGAAGTGGAGGTGGGGTTAGTCCCACATTGGAAGTTTAGGTGAGTGAGGGCCAGCATATAACCTTCGTTGTTCCAACCATAGCACCACCGGGTTAACCCTTTTACACGAAGCGAGGACGAAAGCGTAAGAGTGGTGCTATAAATGAATATGGGTGCCCACCCCTACAAGAGGACTAGGCGGTAAGCAGACTTTGGACGCAGGGCGTTACAGCTTGAGACCATGATCTTAGAAATATTTGCTAGACATGGCTGGTTCAATAATAATAAACTTAGTTTTTAGTTTTTGGAACACAAATGTATGTGTTCCTTTTGTTTTGGTTTTGGAACAAATGTTTTTTTATCTCTGTAATGCTGAACACCTATATGCATCCATCGATGCAACATCTGGAATATTGAAATATATTCCCATTTCTACAAAAAGAGAGAGGAATCAAATACTTGTTCATTGTGGAGCTAATGCCACAATGATTTGTGGCGAATGGAGTCGAGGAAGAGGCTTCAAATACTCCCTACACAGGGCATGGTAGTGATCTGGACCACACAGGGCGGATGAGGAGGCATCGGCGAAGCTTGCAGCGGGGCTGGTTGATGGCGGGCGGCACTGGGCGTGTTTCATGAGTCACTGCCAGGTAGGACCCACCGATTTCAAAATGGCCTAGAGAATAGATTGATTAGGTGTTTTCAACAACAGTTTTGGAGCAATAAAACAGGTACAAATTTCAATATTTTTCCACACATGGCTAGAGCATTGTTTGTTGTAGCCATTTTGATGGCCTGCACAAAATGGGGAAAAAGGAAATGAAAGATACTGAAATTTGAAAATGCTATGATGGCTAGGGAAACTTCAGAAAAATTTCTACCTGGAAATTTTCTTATCATTTAGGTTGTTTGTAAATTCAGTTTGGGACATTAAATAAGGTTGAATTCAAATGGGGTTTCACACACATGGAAAACAAACGTTGTAGTAATTAAAATGGATGATGTATTTCTGAAAATGAATTCATGTGAAAGTTATTCAAATTCAAACTTGCTTAAGTGACAAGGCTGGAATCTACTTATAAAACTTGATTTTAATAAAAATCCAAAGGTTAATCTTCTTGACCTTGTTAATTAAAGCCAAAATTATATGTTGTTCATAAAAATTGGGTCTAATTTAGGAGTATGATCTAGTTCAAAGTCTACTTATAAAATTCTAAATTTGACCTACTTACCAATGAGATAAAATCATAAAAAATTCACCAAAATTCTTATTTCAGACATAGATCAAGTTTATGAAATGTAATTGGTCACGTATATTTGAAAATCTGAACTTCTAGTTCAAGGCATATTTGTACCAAATACAAATAAATTCCAAACTTGAGTTTTAAATTGTTATTTCTGCTTTTGTTTTCTTCCCTTGGATGTCTAGGATGCTAAGGTGATACCATAGGTGTCACACCTTGACTCTAAATCACATCACATGTTCTATTAATTTCTACAATAATTGCTGCAATATTTTCCTATGAATTTTTAGCAGCTAAATTCAAGTATCCTGATCAGCCTACCCATCAATTTGGTGGGATACCCTTAGGTATCCATTGTATGCACACAATCAGGCCACACGATGGCTGTTCATGTAAACTCATTCCCACCCGGTAGTCTCCCGGGAATAGTCACTGTCACGAGTCATGGTAAACCGTGTCTTGTGATGCAGCCTGCTGAACTCGAGCCTCCTTGGTGATGGTCTTGGGGTGCAAATTCTTGAACCTTAGAGCATCTCCAGCAGGGCTCTCAAAAGAGGCCTCTTGTAAGGACCAAAGGCATACCAAGAGGGGGGGGGGGGGGAGGTGAATCGGTAGCCGACCAGAAATTCAAATACTTCAGTTTCACACCACTAGAACTAGCAAAAATATCCTTAGTAATGCATGCAAACAGAGCATTCTTAGCCTTAGCGTTGTTCTTAATGAAAAATCAGGTTCACATGAGCATCCAATTCATGGGTCACCTTCCATATCTTTGGATCAAGGGACTCCAAGTAGGCTTGCATACGTGCCTTCCAATACCCGTAGTCCTCCCCATTGAATATGAAAACACTCCCCACATGTATCGACATCCTTACTCAAGGCGGTGAAGCCTCAAAGATGAGCACTTGGCTCTGATACCACTTGTAAGAACCGAAGGCGTACCGAGAAGGGGGGGGGGGGAGGGGGGTGAATTGGTAGCCGACCACAAATTCAAATACTTCAGTTTCACACCACTGGAACCTAACAATCATTGCAAGCTAAGCAATTCTAATAGGCCAAGACCCTACACATGCTGGTGCTCATGATTAGTACACAATGCCGAAGCTAAACACGCTAGCCTATGCAAGCCACAAGTCACCCTATCAAATATAGCACACAAATGTGGAATAGTAAAGAGGGGTCAAGGAATGCTCATGATTTTTTTCCGAGTTCTCGGAAGGATGGCGCCTTCCCCTTCTCCTCATTGGATCACTCCCGCCGGAGTTCCGGTCCCTCCCGCCACTAATGTGAAGTTCTTACCCACGAGCCCACAATCACTCTCGGAGTGAAGACATGATGCATGTCACCGTTGCCACCAAGACACAAGCTTGCCTCTCTCGAGAACTTGCCAGACTCCCCGAGCCAACACGGGCATTCACTAGCGATGCCCCTTTCATCGGCGGGCTCAAACCGTGTACAAGCGTGTGATGGCCTTCACAACCAATCTTGATAGGCTCAATCACCAACATCTAACCGGTCTTGATCTCACCATAGATCAAGAGTAACAGCCTAGATCACACCCTCAAGGACACCCTAGCCTTAGATGTGCAAGATGCTCAAGTTACTCTTCACTAGCACTCTCAAGATATACAATATCTCCTCCTAGTGCCCTCTTCTTTTCTTTTTGGACCTTTTCAAATGCTCTCAGGTATTCCACCCACCAAGAGAGGTCCCCAAGACCCCAGCAACGAAGTTATATAGGCTTCCAACCTCCAACTAGCCGTTGCTCCACGAAATCAGCTTTCTGGGCCTACTGACCCGATTGTGCGGTCTCTGCCTAACCGGACCATCTAGTCACTGCAACCTTCAGCTCCAACGGCTCTGCCCCTGCTAACTTCTCCACTGTCTGGACCATACGGTTAGTTGATCGGTCCATCCGGTCCGTTTCTCTCTCCAGTCCAGAAACATTTCGATGATAACTTCCTCTCTGCCTTGCCCTAAATCACACAGACTGGATCGTCCGGTCAGTAGGCCTCTCAGCACAGGCAGATTCCTCGCTGCTCGCTGTAGGCTCTGGACAAAACCTCTCAGTAACCGTACAGTCCGGTCACCACTGACCCCTCTGTCCGGTCACTTTGTCTAGAAGCTGAAACTCCTTGTCCTCGCTTGACTTCATTTCCCGGCTTCTCCGAACAGCTCCTTGGCTTCTCCACTATCACCTAGTGCCTTTGATTTCACCGAGCATTCATGCACATCACTGACTAGACATGACCTAAGAGAAATGACCTAGACCCCCTTGATAGTCTGGTTTTTCCTATGGACTCAAAGCCCTAACAACTAGACAAGTGTTACCAACACTTGTTCCATAGCTTGTTCTTAGCCTTGATCCATTCTTCATTAACCCTTGGACTCCATCAAGCTCATCAAGCCTCCATGCTTATGGTCATTGTCAACAATCACCAAGACAACCATCATCCATATGATTTATAATAGAGTTTAGAGATGATTCCTGCATAGACAACACTCGTGTAGATATTAGTCCACAATTTCATAGTTGTCATCTATCACCAAAATATTCATAACTTGGGATCCAATCATCAATAATCATGAAGCTTACACCTCTACTCTATTTTTTTGAGAGCCTAGCTCAAAAACCAAATCTAACAAGCCTACTATTTAGGCTGTTATTTTAGAATGGCTCTCAAATCGCTCTACCAGGCTCTCACATTTTGGAGGCCCCCTCAATGATGGGTCCCACCATTTCCTTTTTCTTTTTCCTTTTTTCTATCTTTTTCCTTTCTCTCCCAAGCAAGCCGGACCTTTCTCCCCTCTGCCTCCGCTGTCACATGCCCCTCCCTGCGCCGCCGCTGCTCCACCTGGTCCTTCCGCTGTCACGCTCCCCTCCCTGCGCCGCTGTCGCTCCGCCACTTGTGCTACTGCTCCACCTAGTCCTCCACCTCCCATGGGCGGATGCCTCCAATTGTCGCGGCCTCCATCGAATCTTGAGCTGGTCGACAACAGATGGGCAATGGGGGCCCGGATGGGAGCCGACGAGCGACAACAGATGGGTGGTAGGCGGTGGCACCGTCTTGGAGCTGGCAGACGATGGGATCGGACAGGAGACAGGGGCCAGCGTGCGACGGGGCCTCCAATCGCTGACGCGTGGGTCGGCGGCGGCCTCTAATCGCCGGCAGTGATAGGCAGCACCAGCGCCAGAGCGGACAGAGAGCCTCGAGCTCTATTTCGATCCAAGAAGATACGTGGGTCCCATGGTTCAGAGGAAAATTAGAGCTAAAAAATAAACAGTACTGCTGGAGTTGAGGAAAATAAAATTAAGAGGTGAAAAATAGGACTCAACTCTTAAAAGAGAAAATAGGACAAGGCTGCATTTGAGAGGTATTATTGGATCGTCGCTTCCCAACCTGTTTAGTCGAACCAAATAAACTGGGTTTCAAAAATAAATTGGTCAGTTCCGAACCTCATAAGCCCAACAAAATGAACTAGCTTTCCAACCTCAGCAAGTAATAATTTCGACTTGAATGAACCGTGTTACTCCAACCAGATTTTGGTTCCATTCAACACATCGTGGCTAGAATATTGGCGCAGAACGGGTTGAGCCCGAGTCCCTCCCTCTCCCTCGTTCGTGCTGCTCGCGATGCCGACGGAGTCGAGGCGCCCGTTCCAGGATCTGCTAGCTTCTAGAAGTTGTTGAGTTGAGCAGCGTGGCAAGTTGCCATTGGTCCTCATCCGTTTTGTGGCCCGGTATCGTAGGAACGTCGTTCCAGCGCATGACCCTCGGATGGAGCCCCTGGACTCCTCGTCGCCAACGTACATCAACGAGTCCTCGTATAACAACAACTAACCAAGAAGTCCAAGACGCATGCAGTTAGGGTTAGGGCCGGCGCTGTGCATGCGTACGTGCGTGTAGGATAAGGAGTCAGCTAACAGTATCCCTAAAAACTAACTTCCGTAGTATATATCTAGATTAATCTCCACTGCAAATTCAACTCTCTCTTCCTTGGAAGGCGACTCACCGCTGCGCCCTTCGGGCTCTCCTTGTGCGAGGGAGGAGGACGATGGGCGTCGATCTCGACGCCGTGCTCAAGGAGAGCGTCGATCTCGTAAGCACTTCGACCTTCTCTTCACGCTGTTTGTACCTGATCGGTGCTGCTGCGTGGTGTGGAAACTGTGTCATGATGAGGTGGGTTTAATTTCTTGCGTCCGTGCAGGAGCACATCCCTCTCGAGGAGGTGTTCGAGAACCTGCGATGCAGCCGGCAGGGCCTCTCGGAGGCGCAGGGGGAGCAGCGCCTCGGCATCTTCGGGCCAAACAAGCTGGAGGAGAAGCAGGAGAACAAGTTCTACAAGTTCCTGGGGTTCATGTGGAACCCGCTGTCCTGGGTCATGGAAGCCGCTGCCATCATGGCCATGGCCCTCGCCAACGGAGGAGTAAGTGCGCTGGTCACAACTTTTTTGTGAACACGGATCGGAGCAGTGGAGGAGAGAATGTGGATTGAGAGAGGGATTGACGTTGTTGATTCTTTTTCAGGGGAAGCCGCCGGACTGGCAGGACTTCGTGGGGATCATCTCTCTGCTTTTCCTAAACTCCACCATCAGCTTCATTGAGGAGAACAATGCTGGCAATGCCGCTGCCGCTCTCATGGCCCAGCTCGCACCCAAGGCCAAGGTATCTATCTACAGGATCTTGTTTGTTTTCTCACTCGTGCATTGTTTTTGGCTCTAAAAGGTACTTCCTCCGTTTCAAAATTATTGTTGTCATTGATTTTTTTTGTTATCTTTGATCATTTGTCTTATTCAAAATATTTATTTAAATATGAAAAATTATAAGTTATATTTAAATTTTATCTAGTAATAAAATAAATCATAAGAAAATATCTAACATTTTTTAAAATTTTTTGAATAAGACGAATGGTCAAAGATAGCGAAAAAAGTCAATGACAACAACAATTTTGGAACTGAGGGAGTACTTATTTATTGGCTTGTTATGTTGATGAAGGTTCTCAGAGATGGTCGGTGGAGCGAGGTGGAATCTGCTATCCTTGTGCCAGGAGATATAATCAATGTGAAGCTTGGGGACATTATCCCGGCCGATGCTCGTCTCCTCGAGGATGATCCTCTCAAGATTGATCAGGTCATTGCATAATTGCTGTTTATCTTCTTATTATGTCGATTTCTTTAATATAAAAATCTGTATTCTTACTTCCCGAGGCGTTTTTGTGCAGTCAGCACTCACTGGTGAGTCCTTGCCGGTGACCAGAGGCCCTGGCGACGGAGTGTACTCTGGCTCCACGTGCAAGCAGGGTGAAATCGAGGCTGTTGTCATTGCCACGGGCGTTCACACCTTCTTTGGCAAGGCAGCGCATCTTGTCGATGTAACAAACCAAGTGGGCCATTTCCAGAAGGTAAGCATTTTTAGTAGTCTTTGTTTAAGCTACTTGCTTGGTTTTGATGATTCATGAGGTTTTGATAATGATATGAACATGTTGTGTCCAGGTTCTCACTGCCATTGGGAATTTCTGCATCGTTTCAATCGTCTTGGGAATGGCTGTGGAGCTCATCGTCATGTACCCTATCCAGCACAGGTCTTATCGATCAGGAATTGACAACCTTTAGGTGCTTTTGATCGGAGGAATTCCAATTGCCATGCCCACTGTCCTCTGTGACTATGGCAATCGGGTCGCACCGTTTGTCTCAACAGGTATCCACATGTACCACCGTTACAAGATTGATGTTTGTCACTCGTGTGAGTTGGATGTTTACAATACAACATACATTGTTGTAGGGAGCAATTACAAAGAGGATGACTGCAATCGAGGAAATGGCTGGCATGGATGTTCTTTGTAGTGACAAGACAGGGACATTAACCTTAAACAAGTTGACTGTGGACAAGAATCTTATAGAGGTAGGCATGTTTATATTATTACATGTCCCCTTGTTATCTATGCACCGTGTCAATTGCATGTAACATGAACAAATAATTGGATCAGGTTTTCCAAAAGGACGTGGATCAGGATACTGTCATATTAATGGCTGCCAGAGCTTCACGTACAGAAAATCAGGATGCCATTGATACCACAATTGTTGGCATGCTTGCAGATCCAAAGGAGGTATATCATGATGATTACGTTCTGATTCAGTTTTTTTACATGTACTGGCGTTATTCTTTACTCTATTTCTTACATTGGTTGTTTGATAAAAAGGCTCGTGCTGGAATTCAAGAGGTCCATTTTCTGCCGTTCAATCCAACCGACAAAAGAACTGCTTTAACCTACCTTGATGGTGTCGGTAACATGCATCGTGTTAGCAAGGGAGCACCAGAGCAGGTACTATAATTGCTTTAGTACCTATCAGGAACTCGTTTTGTTTTGTTACTGTAATTGCTTATTTATGGAAGTTCTGCAGATCCTTAATCTTGCACACAACAAATCTGATATTGAGAGGAGGGTCAGAGCTGTGATTGACAAATTCGCGGAGCGTGGCCTGCGATCCCTTGGTGTAGCTTACCAGGTTTGAGATCTAACGGGTTCACAAGATTTCAGTTACCTTACACTGTAACATAAATGTCATTTGCAATTGACTGAAAAACGCACATACAGGAAGTGCCGGATGCTAGGAAGGAAAGTCCTGGTGGACCGTGGCAGTTCATCGGACTCTTGCCTCTTTTTGACCCACCTCGGGAGGATAGTGCAGAAACAATCAGGAAGGCACTGAACCTTGGTGTGAATGTGAAAATGATCACTGGTAAGCACATTATTGCCCTCCAACTTCAGTATGCTGATTTCTCTAAATATAGAGTTCTGTCTAGCCAGTTGTTTGTAGATTGAACAAATGCTCATGGACATAAAATTTGTATTCACTTTTCAGTAATTTGAATATGGTCAGAAGGTAGAAGTACTAAATATTAGGAGTGATTATGCCAAATCGGACAATTTATCTAACAGTTTAAGTGGTATGGATATAAGCTTAGAGACTTTCCACTAATATTCCAGGTGACCAACTTGCTATTGGGAAGGAGACGGCACGTCGTTTGGGAATGGGTACTAATATGTACCCTTCATCTGCTTTAATCGGACAGTATCAGGATGAGTCACATGCCTCTTTGCCAATTGATGAATCGATTGAGAAGGCTGATGGCTTTGCTGGTGTCTTCCCAGGTAAAAGATTTTTGGAGTTAGTTTCTTTTTAGAGTACTCTTGTTCCGAAAGATTCCGTACTCATCCGTGGGTTATGTTTGACTGTTACCTAAAAGAGCACAAGTATGAAATTGTGAAACGCTTGCAAGAAAAAAAGCACATAGTTGGTATGACTGGTGATGGTATTAATGATGCTCCAGCTTTGAAAAAGGCTGATATTGGCATTGCAGTGGATGACTCGACTGATGCTGCTCGTAGTGCTTCAGACATTGTCTTAACTCAGCCAGGCCTTAGCGTGATTATTAGTGCTGTGCTCACTAGTCGAGCTATTTTCCAACGGATGAAGAATTACACTGTAAGTTGTTTCTGTAGCTCCTTTTCAGATATGAGATCTTTATTCTTCTCAAGCATCTAAGTTCATTTGTGCTTACAGATATACGCTGTATCAATCACCATCCGTATTGTGGTATGTCTCTGTCCCTTGTTAGTTCTACTGTTTAATAAAAAACTATGCACTGTCTGTTGGACTACGTGGACAAGTAATTCACTTTATCTCTTCACATTTTGTTGTAACAGCTTGGCTTTATGCTTCTTGCATTGATATGGAAGTTTGACTTCCCTCCATTTATGGTCCTAATCATTGCCATCCTCAATGATGGTAAGCCTCTTGATGAGACTCAAATCTAAAGTTGATCAGTCTTGATTTTGCTTTCAGTCATATTCACATAAGTTCAAGGTTTCTTCTAACTTTTGACATGAATAGGTACTATTATGACTATTTCCAAGGACAGAGTAAAACCTTCTCCACAACCTGATAGTTGGAAGCTGGCAGAGATTTTTACGACAGGCATTGTTCTTGGTACCTATTTAGCCATCATGACTGTCATTTTCTTTTGGGCAGCATACGAGACTGACTTCTTCCCGGTACGGGCCAGTAATTTCTGAACCATACTATCTTTCGTTAATTTGGGTCATAAGTGGTTCGATGTGCTTGGCATGATTTTTGCAGCGAGTTTTCCACGTTGAAAGCCTTCAGAAAACAGCCCAGGAAGATTTTCAGAAGCTTGCCTCTGCTGTCTATCTTCAAGTCAGCATTATTAGTCAGGCCCTTATCTTTGTGACACGGTCTCGCAGCTGGTCATTTGTGGAGCGTCCTGGGTTCTTTCTGGTCATTGCTTTCTTGGTGACACAGCTGGTAAGCGATTGCAGTTCTGTTCAGTTGCAGTGTCCTTTATTGCCTGTTCTTGTTGTCCTGCTTTTACTACATTTTTTTTTTCTAGCGCCTTGCTAAAATTGTGTTGTTGTCTTGTTTGCAGGTTGCTACTCTAGTTGCTGTATATGCGGACTGGGCATTTGCTTCTATCAAGGGTATTGGATGGGGTTGGGCGGGTGTCATCTGGCTTTACAACATTGTGTTTTACTTCCCGCTTGATATCATCAAGTTCCTAATTCGTTATGCTTTGAGCGGGAGAGCATGGGACCTTGTGTTTGGGAACAGGGTATGAACACGCTTCGAAATACCTCCTGGATCCTGATCCTGTCACTTGTACACTGATCTTTGTTTGGTGCTCTGGCCAATACAGGTCGCGTTCACGAGGAAGAAGAATTTCGGGCAGCAGGAAAGGGAGCTCCAGTGGGCACATGAACAGAGGACGCTCCACGGTCTTCAGCCAGCAGAGGCATCATCCACTTTCAATGAACTGAATCAGCTTGCAGATGAGGCCCGCCGGAGAGCCGAGGTGGCGAGGTATATTCACAATGCTAATCATATATGAACCGCCCAGCTCTGGTTCCTCAATCAGTTGAACTGAAACCATGTTTGAAATATGCAGGTTCATAGAGATGAACACCGTGAAGGGAAAGGTGGAGTTGGTAGTGAAGCAGAAGGGTCTCGACATAGACACTATCAGGCAATCCTACAGCGTCTGATTGGTTGTAGATGCCTCTTGTAATAGATGTACTCCTTATTAGTCTGACTTACTAGATATGATGATGATGATATAGTATATTTTTTTTTTGCTTCTTGTTGTGTGTATATTCTTTTGCTTTTGCTGATCAATCAGTACGGATGTGCCGATGTGCGGCGCTATAGAACTTCTATGGCCGGTGCTCGAATGCTTTGCTCGGGCCTTTTGAGTCCTTGGAGCCCTGTGATCCTCGCGCTGGCCAACCATGGTCGCGTTTGGAAGTAGCCTCATCTAGCTGGGGAACCGCAATTCGCAGGCGCCAACCGCGCCCTACTCTGTTCAGCGCCCGGCTCAGGTGTGTGTGTGTGTGTACGTATGTGAAAATGAAACAACCGTAGCTTAGTTGTATTGCACAGCAGTTTGCTTGTAGAAGTTTTTTATGGCCAAAGTTTTGTCTATTTCGATTTCTATTCTTTCGGACGTCACCGATATATTTGAATATTTACATGAAATTTAACCGAACGTTTTTTCCACTTGAGCTAGCAACGTTGTTAGCATGATTAGATAGTACTCTATTGAATATTGATCACTCTGCTTCATTATAAGGTCAGTCTCTGTTGGAGCCACAGTTTTTATAAAAAAATATATTTTCAGTCCAGTATATTGTCCCAACCGGATCATGTTTCAAGCGGTGATTCTAACTTGATTTAGAAATTTAATCGAATTCGGAATGTGGGCTCCTTTTCATTAGTTTAGAAAATCCCCTCCGGTAGGGATGGCAATGGATCGGGTTCGGGGCGCGTCGAGCAATCCCACACCCACCCCGACATAAGTGTCGGGTCGAAATCCCGACCCGACCCCAAACCCACGGGACAAAATCCTTGCCCGTGCCTGTGCCCGTCGGGTATCGGGGCGGGTTTCAGGTAATCCGTGGGGTGGCGTGCGCCGGGGCCTTAGAGCAGCGAGGACTGGCGACGTGTGCCGTGCACCGGGGCCTCGAGGCGTTGAGGATAGGCGGCGGTGATTGGGGGCAGCGGGGCAGCGACGATTGACAGCGGAGTCAGGGCAGCGACGATTGGCGATGGAGTCGGGGCGGCAGTGATTGGCGTCGAGCGCAAGTGGCGGCTGGAGTCTGGAGGCCTGGAGGAAGGACTCGGGGCGGCGGTGGTGGTGGCGAGAGCTCGAGGCAGCGGTGTCGGGGGACTCGGGCGGCTACTGTGGGGGCTCAAGGTGGCGGCACCGGGGGACTCGTGGTGGCGGCGTCGATGGCGAGGACTGGCGCCTAGCGGCGACACGTCGTGTGCATTGTGCCGGTGCGCGAGTGGCGGGTGGTGGGGTGGGCGGGTGGCGGCAGAGAAGGGGCATGGGAGCCGGGAGCGGGATTGCGAGAGGGGAGACGGGAACGGTGGTTAGGGTTAGAGATTTGGAGTTTTGGTTTTTTTTTGGAGGCTTTGTGGGCAGGACTGTAGAAGGAAAAGGCATGCCTACTAATTTCGGTACCCGTCGGGTCACCCACGGGTGGGGAAAAAACCCCACCCCAAACCCGATTCACTTCGGGTCGGGCACGGGTGCCACCCATAGGTACAAAACACGCCCCATTCCCGGCCCTATCAGCTTAGATACCCGGCGGGTACCCGAAACCCAGCCCCGAATTGCCATTCCTACCCTCTGGCCCACCATATAGTCGGGTAGATAACCAACCCGACACGACACACCAGCCCTCACCAGCAGTCGCGCCGCGCCATGCCTATGACCACCAGAGCCATCAAGAAGAGTAGATTGGAAGAAGACGATCGCATCAGCGGCCTTCCCGACGCCATCCTCAGTGACATAATATCTCTTCTCCCCACCGAGTAAGGCGCCCGCACGCAGGTGATCTCCTCCAGGTGGCACCATCTATGGCGCTCCGCTCCTCTCAACCTCAACCTCCATCATTATTGCCGCTTCGCCAAGCACCTACCTGAGGCTAGCGACATATCACGCATCCGGGCCCTGGCCGCCGCTGCTCCATCCCCACGAGGTACTCAACCGCTGAAATCGATGCCTGGCTCCAGTCCCGCGCCCTAGCTAATCTCCAGGAGCTCGAGTTCCACTTCCACCGTGGTGGCGGATGGCCTCCGCATCCCTGCCTGCCGGTGTTAGAACCACGCCAGAGAGACAACAATCTATTACCGGCGAGATTACTAGGCACACACACGCACTCACAACTCATGTGAACCCCTTGGACACGATCTGGTTTGGTGCTACAATGCACATCTTTTCCAGAGTCTATTCCCTTGCTTATATAGACTAGTAATAGAAACTAAAGATGGCTTTCATAAGCTGATACAAAATCGAATAATCAACTTCCTAAACTAAGTTGCTAACTATAGAAAGTAAACTACTAATTATAGCAGGCAAGGATTATTTCCTACAATCTCCTCCTAAACCTTGTGCTGCTCAACGTTAATCAGGCCGATCTTGGTACGCAGCTCATGAAACTTGATCTTGCCAAGAGGCTTCATAAGAATGTCACCAAGCTGTTCCTCGCTCCTGATGAACTCGACACGGATCAAGCCTTCTTCTACAGTCTCCCAGATGAAGTGATATTTCACTCGAATATGCTTGCTCTCTCCGTGGAGAACTGGATTCTTGATTAAAGCGATGGCGGACTTGTTGTCCACCCTCAGCATCGATACTCTTGCCGCCCTTCCTTGTACTTCAGATAGCACACGGGCGATCCATAATGCTTGACTAGCAGCATTTGCTGCTGCTATATACTCAGCCTCACAGCTTGACTGCGCCACCACCTTCTGCTTCATAGATTGCCAAGTGATCGGGTTGCTGCTGAGGAAGAAGATCACGCCTGTGGTGCTCTTGCTAGCATCGACATCGCCGGCGTAATCGCTGTCACTGAAGCCAGTGAGCTTGGCTTCATCCTCCTCCTTTCAGCCGAACCAGAGTCCCCAATTCTGAGTCCCGGCCACATAGCGCAAGATGCGCTTCACCGCGGCGAGGTGGTCCTCCCGCGGATCCTCCAGGAACCGGCTAACAAACCCGACTGAAAATGCGAGACCAGGGTGAGTGTTAACCAGATACCTCAGGCTCCCGATGATGCTGCTATATGTCATCGCGTCGACTGCCGGTTGCTCACTGAGCTTGCTCAGCTTAAGCCGCGTCTCCATGGGCGTTTGGCAGGAGTTGCACCCTGCCATCCCAGACCTCTCCAGGATTTTGCTGGCGTAGGCACCTTGGCTCAGTGAGATCCCCCTCGCGGTCTGCTTCACCTCAATGCCGAGATAGTAGTGAAGCAGACCGAGGTCACTCATCTTAAATGTGGTCGCCATCTCCTTCTTGAAGGCCGCGATGTCACTAGAGCATGAGCCGGTGATCACAAGGTCATCGACATAGACCCCGACCACCAGTCGAGCATTACCATTCTGCCTGACGTAGATGGCATGCTCCGACGGACTTCTCCTGAAGCCGAGCGACACCAAAGTGTTGTCTAGCTTCGCATTCTAGGCACGTGGCGCTTGATGTAGGCCATACAACGCCTTTCGCAGCTTGAGCACCTTGTGCTCTTTGCCGATGATGACGAAACCGGCCGGCTGCTCGACGTAGACCTCCTCCTCTAGGTCCCCGTTGAGGAACGCCAATTTGACGTCCATGTGGTGCACCTCCCACCCCTCGTGCGCCGCAAGGGCGATGAGCAGGCGCGCCAAGTCGAGACGGGCCACCGGCGTGAACACCTCGTCGTAGTCGATGTCGTGCCGCTGCACGTAGCCCTTCACCACGAGGCACGCCTTGTGCTTGGACACTGCCCCGTGTTCATCCCGCTTTACCTTGAAGAACCACTTCACGCCGACCGCCTTGCGACCAGGTGGGAGGTCGGCGAGGCACCACGTGCCGTTCTCCTCGATGGAGTCCATCTCCTCCATCATCGCCTTCCTCCAGCTGGGGCTGCCCTATGCCTTGGTGAATGAGGCGGGCTCGTCGGCGCTCATCGCATGGAGCTCCTCCATCAGTAGTGTGCATGCTATGACTCCACTCAGTGAGGCTTGCCCGATGATGTCGTTGATGCTGCAGAACCGAAGAGGCGTGTCGTCGTCGTGGTCGGCATCGAGGTCATCATCGTCGACACCGTCCGGCGAGCCAGGCTCCGACTCACCAGCTCCAGCACCCGGAGGCGATGACTGCTCTCCAGGTGCATCTCCTGCTGGCGCCTCGACCACCTCATCAACAGCTGGTGCGACTTGTCCCCAAGTGGTATTCTCCACTGTGAACACGTCGTCGTCACCAGCTAGCTCGTCATCGCCGCCGTTGGTGCCCCAGTCCCACTGGGCTGGCTTGTCGAACACCACGTCGCGTGTCACATGGACACGCTTCGCGATGGGGTCATAGGCGCGATACGCCTTGGAGCCACACTCGTAGCCGACGAAGATCATCTTCCGACCATGGTCGTCGAGCTTCTTTAGGTGCGATGTTGTGTTCTGAATGTAGACGATGCAGCCAAACATCCGAAGGTGGTGCACCGTCGGCTTCTTCCCATGCCACGCCTCAAACGGGGTCATCCCGTCCACGCTCTTTGTTGGGCAGCGGTTCAGCACGTACACAACGGTGTTAACTGCCTCACCCCAGAACCAGCCGGGGAGCCCCTTTGCCTTGAGCATGCTCCTCGCTGTAGCCACCACCGTGCCATTCCGGCGCTCGACGACGCTGTTCTGCTGCGGGCTGTAGGGCCAGTGTGCTGGCGATGCACGCCCTCGCCCGTGCAGTACTCCGCAAACTCCCTCGTGGTAAACTCACCACCACGATCAGTTTAGAGTGCCTTTAGCTTGACGCCGCACTCGCCCTCAGCTCGCGCCTGGATCTCCTTGATGGTAGCCGCTGCACGATCCTTTGAAGGAATCGTAGCTACCCACATGTACCTGCTGAGGTCATCCACCAATAGCAAAAAATACTTGTTACCTACGGGCGTTGCCGGTGAGATGGGCCCACAGAGGTCACCGTGCACCAGCTCGAGTCGCTGCCGTGCCCGGTACTCCGCTTGTGCTAGAAACGAAGTGTGCCTCTGTTTCCCGTCTTGGCACACCTCGCACAGGTGACCGACTTGTCTGATCACTGGCAGGCCACGCACTAGCTCCTCCCAAGCTAGCTTCCTCAGCGCCGCCATGTTGACATGGCCAAAACGCTCATGCCAGTGCCATGCCTCCTCGTCGCCACGCCCGCGCACCGCCAGGCACGACTGTTGTGCCGCCTTGAGCTGGATCTTGTACAGGCAGTTGTCTGCACGTGCCACCTTCGCCAGCAACTTGCCACTAGGCTTGCGAACCGTCATCACCCCATCATCGATTTTGGTCTTGTAGCCGCTCTCATCGAGCTGATCGATGCTGATGATGTTCGTCGTCAGCCGCGGGATGTAGTAGACTTCGGGGAGCGACTGGACCTCCCTGTTCTTGCATTCGAAGACAACAGTTCCCCAACCTTTGATGTGTGCCACCGAGTCATTGCCGAACCACACGGTGCCGAGCAGCGCTGTCTCCAGCTTGGTGAAGGCAGTCCTAGATCCGGTCATATGGTTGGTGGTGCCGGTGTCCAAGACCCAGGTCTTCGCTTCCTGATCCTTCTCTTCTCCGAGATGGGCGAACACCTTCTCCTCCCGGATCTCGAGTTGGGAAAC
This sequence comes from Eleusine coracana subsp. coracana, assembly GCA_032690845.1. Taxonomy (NCBI): domain Eukaryota; kingdom Viridiplantae; phylum Streptophyta; class Magnoliopsida; order Poales; family Poaceae; genus Eleusine; species Eleusine coracana. The sequence goes on from CM064430.1 coordinate 8,343,920, forward strand.
GGATCCCGTCAACACCGCCCTAGACCCGCCAAAGCCATGCTCCAGGCCTACCTCCTGCAGCGCCGAATCATCACTGGCATGCACATCGACCACCGGTGAGAGTGTTGGTGATGCCGTCACAAGCTAGAGCGAGGTCTCCTCTTGATCTTACGCAACGTGAGCCTGCTCCTTCTTGGGCTTTGACCTGCACTCTCGAGCCCAGTGACCCATCTTGCCACAGCACCGGCATTCATCGCCTATGGGCCAGTTTGTAGTCGGTGGTCCGCTTGGTGGACCACCACGCCCACGCCCACGCCCGCGCCTGCTGCCGCCACCACCACGACGCGTCGAGCCGCTGCTCGCACCACCGTCGTGTTCTTCCTCGTGTTTCTTCCTCCACGAGTTCCACTCCTCCTCCGTGAGGTACAACTTGCCATCATGCTGCAGTGACGCCAGAGCTTCCTCGAAAGCCTCCTCGGCCTCCTTTAGCCGCCTTGTCAGATCGGCGACCGACATCGTCGACACATCGAGAAGTGTCTTGATGGTGATCGTGATCTGCTTGAACCGAGGCGGCAGGCTTCACAAGATCTTTGCCACGATCTCCGAATCCTTCAACTCCTTGCCTAGTGTGTTGATGTGTGCCGCCATGCCCTCCAGACAGAGCGCGTAGTCCTCGACGGTCTCGCCGTTGCCGAACGTGGTGAGGTCAAATTGCCGGCGCAGCTGCTGCGTCGTTGATCTCTTCACGCGATCATCGGCAATCCTCATGGTCGCGATCGCGTCCCAGGCCTCCTTGGCCATCTCCTTCTTGGCGATCATCGGCACCATCTCCGGTGGTACCGCGCCGCACAAGGCATCGAGCGCCATCATCTCCTCCTGGGCATCGGCGCCGCCGTTCTCGATGACGTTCCATAGGGCTCTGGCCTTCAACTTCACCTTCATGAGCAGCGCCCAATCGGAGTAATTGGTCTTGGTGAGGACGGGGTAGCTAACCCCGCTGCTCACCTCACGAATCACCCGCTGGATCACGACGCCGTCGCCGGAGGTGTCGCCAGCCTTCTTGATCGATATTTTCACGCCTTGGATGAACCTAGCTCTTGATGCCAATTGTTAGAACCATGCCGGAGAGACAACAATCTGTTGCCGACAAGATTACTAGGCACACACATGCACTCACAACTCACGTGAACCCCTTGGACACGATCTGGTTTGGTGTTGCAATGTACTGCTTTTCTAGAGTCTATTCCCTTACTTATATAGACTATTACATGAAAACTAAAGATGGCTTTCATAAGCCGATACAAAATCGAATAATCAACTTTCTAAACTAAGTTGCTAACTATAGAAAGTAAACTACTAATTATAGCAGGCAAGTATTATTTCCTACAGCCAGCATCAATGCACCTCTTCTCGTCCACTCTTCGCGTTGCGAGATTCGGCGGCTGCAGCTTCCCTGATGCTGATGGTGGAAGCAACAGCATGCTACGGTTGCCGCTCCTCAACCAGCTCAGCCTTCTCAACGTCGCAATCTCGGAGAGCTCCCTGCGTTCCTTGCTCGACGGCTGCCCTGTCCTGGAGAGCTTGCTGCTAGCTGAAAGGACCTGCTCTTGCATCCAGATCATATCGGGTACCCTTAAAAGCATTGGTTTGCAGTCTGGTTCTGGAGGGACGACCATGTTACAAGAGCTGATCATCGAGGATGCACCGCTCCTAGAAAGATTTATTTTTGTTGGAACTGGGTTTTCCGGCGTGGTGGTCTCGATAATCTCGGCTCCAAAACTAGGGGTTTTAGGGAACCTCCCTGTAAACGGCTTCATACTCAAGTTTGGCACCGAGATTATATTCCTGGTATATATTACTTGCCCTTCTTCTCTCTCACTTTCACACAATTACTATGTTAATCGTACCTCACCATTTTGTGCCTCAATCAGGGTTCAAATATTCTTAACTCGACGATGGGGGTATGCAGTGTGAAGATTTTAGCTGTAACAAAAAAAACTCGACCTACCGGGGAAGAAGCCACCTCGACGGCATTAGCTAAGTAGAAGAAGCCTTCTCACGCAGGCCGAGAAAACCCCCGAACCCCCTCCCCAACCATACACAGGGACTCAATCCTGAGGATCGAACTCGGGTGGGCGCGCTGGCACTAGGCCGCGCTGCCACTGAGCCGATGGCTCGTTCGCTAGCTGTAACACATAGCAGCCTTAGCTTGGACAAGGTTGTTGACTTGATGAAATGCTTTCCCTTCCTGGAGAACTTGTACATCAAGCTAAAAAAAATGAACAATTCTGTAAGTAAACACACACTCCGTAATTGAGTGTCCCTCAGTATTATGCTGTCACTCTATATTACTATTACATCGATACCTGATCTCTAGCATGACCCTTTTTTTCTATTATATTGCCTTTTTTCAGCCAGTAATATCAAATGAGACCAATGCATGGCGTCATAAATACCCCAACAAGCTTATGGATACCGTTGACATTCGCCTAAAGAACATTGTGGTGACAAACTATCGAGGCGACAAGTCACATATTGGGTACCTTTTTTTTTTCTTGAACTGCTTATTTTGGGTGGCTTAACTGAAGTGTAAACTATGTATGTTTCTCTTTAAGATTCGAACTGGAAAAGAGGTACTTTAGGTTTCATGATTGGATTCGGTTCTACCTGGTTGCTATTTGGATATTGCACATTTTGAAACCACTCCTATAAGAATGTAAAGACAATCAAAGGTCAAGTCCTACTTTTTTTGTTGCCCTTGATGTAACGGAATCAATCTAAATTACTTAGGTATTTTAAATGACGTTTGTGAATGGAGTAGTAGGGTATTCTTTTGTTTTTTGTTTTTTGAAATTTCATTGACAAGAGGACTTGGAGCTTCATAGAGTACTTGCAGTGCACCACTTACGACGAACACAGGCGAAGGGGGTCCATAGCATCACGATTGGATTGTTGACACTTTGGAGGCACATGGTCCTGCGCGCCAGAAATGTTTGTTTTTTTTTTCTTCAGAAGTGTTAAGAGAAAAACTCTCTCTATTTTTATTACTGATTTAACCTGGATGCCAAGATGTACGTATTTAAGAAACAAACATTATTGATAAAAGGCACACCAAATATATTATGCCTTCACCCAATGAAACATTGTAATTTCTGGACGGAGACGAGTGAGAATGTGACTACATACGAGCAGGACACATGAATATCAAACTACGCCTAATTTTCTTTGTTGGAAAACATAGAATTTTCAGCATTTCTACATCCACTGTGTTGCACAATAACCGGACACCTCACCTGACGCACACCATCGGACCATACGACGGCCAACGACACGAACTTGTTCCCCACCAGCAGAGCGCCGAAGACCGTCACGGTAAAGGGCAGCTTCTGAAGCAGCCACTACCCATGTGTTTTTATTCGGTCACACGGCAAAAAGGTCCTTTGCCGTGTGTCTTTGTAAAGATACACGGCGAAGAGACGACGCACGGTAAAACCGTGATTTGCCGTGTGCCCTCTTCTTGCCACACAGTGAAGGCCCATCTTCGTTGTGTGCCCCTGCCTTGGCACACAGCAAAGACTCCTATTTGTCGTGTGCTAATGGGTGGCACATGGTAAATCAAGTAAAAAACTTCTCCAATTTATCTTAAACTTCTTCTCCACTCAACTCATATTGCTTGGTACCCTATGTTCTAATTTGGAGCATTTTCCCCTCTGTTTACTATTTTTGCAAATTTTATCTCATTAAAAAAAAATTTAGTCTAAGTTAAATTTAAACTGTAAGTGCATAAAATAATAGAATAAAATAAGTTAAAAAATAATATTTATGATGTTGAGGCTAGTATAAGACCTTTTGTTGTGATTGAAATGAAATTTCATAAATCGTATTCACGTAACATTAATTTGAATGTTGCGTCGAGTAGTATTTAAATCATATAAAATTCAAATGGCATTAAAAAATTATGAGATTTGTCCATATATCCTTTTATCATAGACGTTTCATGTGATAAATAGTTGAGCTGATTTTCCATAAGTTGTCGCGTATGATGCTTATAAACGGAACGTTGCCGAAGAAGTTCTATAAAGAATGTATAAGATGGGGTTAGGTTGGTAGATGCAATAATATTCGAATTATAATTTTACTTCAAATTTTCTTCTTTACACAGTATGTAACATGGAATGCTTCATCTTAGGTGGTTTTTTGGATTCATTTGACAATTTTGATGTATTTGATAAATTCTATCATTATAATCATCCATAAATACATGAAATAATATAATTTTATGGTTGATAAATTCATATTTGCCATAGGCTGTGCATGGCGAACTTCATCGCCATGTGTTTAGGGGCCGGTAGTGAGCCCGCTGAACACAAGCCTCTTTGGCGTGACGACAACTCTAACCAACAGCCTAGAGCATTATTGATGAACTCGGTGAACGTGTCGCCCATGTTGAGGTTGAGGCGGTCCTGCAACTCTGCGCTGAGTCCCTCCAAGAAATGGTCCTTATGCTTGGCAGGGGTGTCTACCTGTTTAGGGGCGTAGAGTGCCAGGCGGTTGAACTCCTCGCACTATTCTTCGACGCTGCGGTTGCCTTGTTTCAGAGCTGCGAACTCCCATGCCTTCCTGCGAATGAGCCCTGTAGGAATATAGTGGGCACGGAACGCTATCTTGAACTCGTCCCAGGTGATCTGCGGGTTCTCTCCAACTGAGGCGACATGGTTGGCCCACCATGCCCCAGCTGCACCATGCAGTTGCTGTGCCACGAACAACGTCTTCTGCATAGGCGTGCAGTTGAGAAGCCCAAACTTGAACTCGAGCATACGGAGGAAATTTTCAGCCTCCATGGGTTCAGTGGTGGAGCTGAAAGTCGGTGGCCTGGTGGTGAGGAAATCGGTGTAGGTGCTGTTTTGTGCTGCGCCATCATTGTTGCCCTAGCATTCCTGTTGGCCACATTTTGTTGTGCCAACTCCTGCATGAACTCCGCTTGCTGCTGTTGGTTCTCCATCATGCTGGCGAAGAATTGCGCCATCATCTGCATGGGGTTGGGAGGTGGTGGTGGAGCCTCATGTTGATTGTTGTTCTACCTGGCCTTGGAGCTTTTGGGCTGCTCGCCGTGGAGCTCATTGGTGTTGCGAGTGCGAACCATTATGAAATGCAAGAATAAGGATTCCAATTAGCCTCTTTTCCAACAACATCATTGCATAAATGAATTTATATAACATCGCAACACAGGGCAACAATGAAATAGCTAACATTTTCTGACAAAGTTTGCATCCATAAACTACCATAAGTGCAAGTACAAGTCAATAAGGTCTGCAATACATAAACTCAGAATATGTGGTCATCAAGTCACAAAAGAATTTCACGTGGGTGATCCCCAAAATACAACAACCACTCGTGGATCGACAAAAGATACCGACCACCTGTCCTACATGCCTGACCTAGTCATGTCTGCTACGATCTACTAAGCCCTGTCTCCAGCAGTGCCGGAGGGTCCTGGACGGTCTGCTCCCGTCAGTGCCGGTGGCTCCTAGTCTATGTCGGACTCCTCGTCCATGTCCTCCTCCTCTGGTGCCATCGGTGGCACCAGAGCCGCCTCCAGCTGCTCCTGTAGGCTCTAGTTCTCGTGGGCCAGGGTCTCCAGGTCCTCTCCCATAAGCTCCATCTCCTGCTAGGCAGCCGTTAACTATTGCTGCAGGTGCTCGTTGTGGTTGGCGCGCTACTGCATAATCATGCGGCACCTATCCACCTCCTGTGCAAGGGTGTCATGCTGTCCGATAACTCTGTCACGTGAGTCACGCTCGCCCGAAGAGCAGCGGCCAGCCGCTGAATCTCCCTTTGTTGTGCGTTAACCTGTGTCTGCAGTTCATTCCTCTGCACCCATACCTGCTCAGCGTCTACCTGTAGGATCCTGCTGCGGTTGCTTGACTCCTCATCCAAGTTGAGGAGGTACTCGGCGTAGTGCGATACGTGGTGATATCCCTCGTGGTACTCCGGGTAGTCGTCACGGGTGATGTGCCTTACGCGCCTCTGCCAGACTGGGTTGGCCTGGTGCTAGATGGGAATCATCTCAAACGGGGTCCCAGAGAGCGCTATGGTGTGGCGCCCACAGAAGTGAGTGAGAGCCCTATGGGCGGCTCTCTCCAAGCCCTCCCGAAGGCTCCCACACGTCACCGTGCTCTCCATCCCCGGCATGTTGGGGTTACGTGGGTGGGTGGACACGCTGATGTGTACAACTGCGAGAGTCAGACCGTGGTGGCGGACCTCACATCCACGATAGGAAGGCTGCTCCTCGTAATCCAGCAAACATAGCAGATCCCACAAAAGGGTAGGAAAGCCATGGTAGTGGAGATCGGTGGTGTAACGCCACCCGTCGTGCGCAAGCTCCTCAAAGCCGTGGTCGCCCATCTGGAACAAAAACCCAATGGTGAGTACAGTATTCCACAAGCAGAGAATGCATATCGATAATAACGGACACGGTGCTGGTGGTGATAGGAATAAAATTAACCAGAAAACTAGGTTAAGTTTTGACTCTTGGCAATGGGTAATCTGTTCTAGTGTGCAGCAGTCACTAAATCAAGCTTTAAGCTAACTTAGGTACAGAATCTGGAAAACTATTGAACATCAATGTTTGAGATAACTTTAGCAACTTTCCAATGGGTATCTACACACCTTTATCTAATAAGAGATTCAGGAGATATGAATTTTTCAAGTTGAGTGTCAGTTCTGAAATTCTGCTCCCTGCCAATTCTGTCACCTACCAACCGGTAACACGAAAACAGAATCTGCTCCTAATGTGGGAAAAACTAGTTATTTGGGCTCATACCAAAGTTGTAGAGGACTCTCTCACCTTTCCAACGCATATTTACACACCCTCATCAGATAAGCGATTTAGGAGTTACGAATTTTCTAAGTCACAGTTCAGAATCTGAAAGTCCGACATGGCAGGGCTATGTTTGGTCTGAAAAATGGGCCTAAAACCTATCTGTCCGTGCTGTTACCCATGAAAGTAATTTATGTACTTTATAGAGGATTGCAACATCTGTTTAATGCACATGTGCACGCCTCCAAATAATTCTTAGAAATTGAGATACGCAGTTTACACTACCGGTAAATTTTTCTGAACCGGTTTAATGAACAGAACTGGGTTACTCTGAAGATTTGCTCATAAATTTCCCTTCCATGCCCCAAAACCGAAAACTTAAACTACCAAAGTTGTAGAGCAATTCCTAAAATTTCTAGGAGGTACTCATACAACCTTAGAGGTGATCTGAGCAAAAATTTATGAATTTTACAAGATAGGTGACAAATCTAGATTTTTCCAATTGATACCAAATTGTTGTGCCAACTCGAATGAACCATAACGGTATTGTTCGGTAATCTTTAAATAAAAAATTCTTACTGGATATACAGAGAGTTTGTTCATGTTTTCAATGAGTATTTATTTGCATGCTTTTGATTTTTGAGTGAGAAGATATCGATTTTTATGTGCATGATATGCTAGCTGAAATTTCAGTTTCGTCAAAGTGACTAGATGGTTTAATCTTTTTCATAAATCCATATGCTTTCGGCCTACACGTCCTCACAAAATAAAATTTGGTCACGAATAGGACCATACGTATAGTCGGTGGCAATCGATCTCTCAAGTCAGTCGTATACTACACGTTTCTTACGAGAATCGCGTTAGCGTACCTATAGAAGATTCATTAAAGAAACAGTACATTAAATCTAAAGAAATGAGCCGAAAATAATCCCTTACTATTGTCCTAGGATAGGACACTAATATTTTCTGCAATGAGCCCGCGTTTACACCATTGTGCTAGCTTCCCATGTTACTGTCTATTTAAACAAACAACCTTCTACAGTTAGCTTTGCCACCTGAATCATAACTAATAGTATTCCTATGGGCACGTCCTCACACGTTCGTAACGGGATTTTCGAAAATAGGTCTTTGAATGTTGCACTATTCCCGACATGGCTTTGATACCACGCTGTAACAGAATCGCCTTACCACAGAGACGATTTCGTTCTAGGATGTTCTCGGCTGGCAACACGCGCTGTGGCGCCCAATAGTAACACATGACAGAATAATATAGATGCAACAAAAATTTACAAAGAGTATAGAGTTTTACATAAATCTGAATTTAGATTACAAACCAGAGTTTTTAAAAGTGCGGAAGCCAATAGTTCAATAGGAATAAGATGGTCCAATGAAATAAGATATAATCACCCTCTCACGGTGATTCACATAGAACATTCGGCCTTGTAGGTGTTTGCCCAAACACCATGCTGGCAATCAACGGCCTACTCCTCCCCATCATCGGTGCGTCGTTCTCACTCAATGTTCCAGCAGTCAGGATGCTGGCCTTCCCAGTGGAACCTCCCACCGCAGTGGTGGTCTCCCCCTGATCATCTGAAAATCACATAGAAGGTCGTCCTGAGTAACTAGTTTACTCAGCAATACTGACCCGACAAAATGGCCATCCACAGCCGACTCCTAGACATGCACAGGCTAAGGGTAAGATTTGTTGCCAAAAGCCAGCGTAAGAGTAGATCCTTAGTTTTCAAGTTTTAGCATTAAATTAAGTTGACATGCGAAATAGTAAATTTAGTTTGCACTATGACTACAACAATCATGGTTGCAATACAATTAATAATAAATCTATACAACAATATTGAATCCATCCATCATATTAATGGCTTCCAACACTGTTCCGGAGCAGCAATCAAGTGGTACTTGTTACTGTGAGGGGCAGCGACTCAAATCGATTTACATCCTGCAGGAGAAACCTGCTTGCATGATCCATATGCGCTTCATGGAAGTCGCATGGAGCAACCTTTCGCTACGGTACCGTGAGGTCTTCCGGGTCCAAACTCCCCCGAGAAGGGTCCCCCAATGTGATGCGCCCCGTGCCGTCATCCATGGGTAGATTCCTCCCTCCTCCCATTCCAACTTTCCTTATCTAACACCATTCCCAAGTGATAATATTTCCTGATCTACGAGTGATCTCCATACCACTCGACGATTGATTGTCCTAAATTAAGCATAGCAACTACCCATGATTGATTGTCCTAAATTAAGCATAGCAACTACCGTCCTAAGGCTATTATCAGGAAACCTACTGCAATACTATGTTTTCAAACAACTCCTATAAATGTAATGCACATGCAAACCTATATCACCCTATCTAGTGATAAAATACAAAGAGTAAAAATTTGGTGGGATGCACCGGGGCTTGCCTTGAGTGGGTTCCTGGCTAGCGAGATCCCCTCCTTGCTCTTCTGGCTCCTGCTCCTGTCCCGCTTCCACGTGGTGATGAGGACATCACTCCTAAGGATACATGTAACACTCCTCCAATTCTGGACTTGCAAGGTCCAATGACTAGAGCTCGTGCACGACGACTAAATTTAGAGGTGAGCTCGTTCCTACGTTCTTCATCATATATCACTTTTGAGAATGGTTTGCTACCTAATGATTATATTGTAATTAGGAACCATGGAGAGGACTAGGAGATGATGGGAGAAGGACTTGGAGACGTGGAGGACCAGCATGGACATGGAAGCCAAGGTGGAGGCCCAACCAAAACCGACTTCAATTCTGTTTCGGGGCTCAGGACTAGTCTGCACTAAAATGGATGTTCAGGACGCATACGAACTCAGATTTGGACGTTCTATATATGCACGGAAAGATAAGAAGAAGACCTTTCCAATTCCGCTGGTCGCATGTCAAAATTCATCCGGAGTCATCAGGAATCATCGAAATAATAGAGGGTCCAGAATCTGTTTCGGTGTTATGTCGCCTGTTTTTGGCCTTTGGGCTTTGTATCTAGTTGAGCCCAATTAGGGGTGCGTCCAGAGGGTCTTGCATGACCCTAGGGTATTCATATACAGCCGCTACCACACCATTAGGATTTGGGTTTTGCTTAGATTATTCTGTTCATAACAGTTTCGCCGTCATCACGGTTTGTGAGACCCTAACTTCATGAGATTCATAATACATCTGCAATTGTGTTGCATTCTTCTTTTTTCTTGCTTGTGTTCATGATTTGCAGGCAGGGATTAGCCTTCTCGGTAAGGTCAATCATTTTAGGATGATTGATAACCAGAGGAGACGTCGTGCTACGATTGCGGGGTTTAGAACGTGCTGTTCTAAAGCCGGATTGATTTGTGTGTCACCTCCGACCAGATCAACATATCTAGAACCTTTCGGAAGATCAGGAACCCTTGTCCATATCAAGTGGTAATCAGAGCTTCAGGTGCACCATCTGGTTTGCACTACCCTTAGTTAATTTTGTTTTGTGTTCATCCTATCGTCCATAGAAAAACCCGAAAAAAAATTCCCCTCCGCCCATAATTTTAGAGTCCGTAGTGTTGAGTTTGTGCCCTAGTTCTTGTTTAGTTGCTGGTTTAGTTTTTGTTTTTGTCAACAGTAGTGTTTCCCTTGCAACCCTAGCCGCCATCCCCTTCACCATCCTCTGTTTTGTTGGATTTTTGTGCTAGGGTTGATTGATCGACACACCTAGCCTAGTCCCACCCTAATCCCACCCTAAACACCCCGTCAACACCCCAGACCAATCCCCACAAATTCCACTTTCCGCTGCCTCCACGCCGCAAAAAAAATCCTACCCAATTCCAAACCCGACCCCAAACCCGACTCGGGTTTCTGGAAAACCGGCTCCGACCCCCCCCCCCCCCCCCCCGCTTTGGTAAAACGGGCATAACTTTTCGCTCGGTTATCCGTTCTGGCTGAAACTTTTATAGGAGATTCTTGACTCAAAGTTGAGCATACCCACACTTGGCTATGCCATGTGTGCCCTCGTCAAAAAATTCAAAAAAAATTGGGAAGATAAAGAAAAAATTCATTCAAGTTGAAACCCGATGTTTTCTAAAACTTCAAGATTTTCTATAGGTCACATCCTACCTCTGTTTGAGATGAAATTTTATATGGATTCTCCCCCATTGTTAGTGAGTTGGACAAAAATATCAAAAAAATAAAAAAAAATTTGGAATTTCTACTAGTGCTACATCTAGCCCCCTGAAATTTCTGGATTTGGCTGTTTTGCACTTAGCCCCCTGTTATCGCCTATGTGCCTTTGTCTCCTTGTTTCTAATTTTCTATCACTACAGTTCTAGGACATACTTAGACCAGCAACTAGGAATAAGTTACTTGGGCACTTATTTAGCTTTACTATCTATTTTTGATTTGTGTGCCACTCATATAGATATATTTGGCCTTTCCTAGCTCTACATATTTTTTCTGGACAACACATAGGTTATTTTGTGACCCTTGCAATCATGGAACACATCTCCCTGGTATCCTTAGCTTTGTTTTTCAGAACTTTGTAAGAGCTTTGTAAGGAGTTTCCTTTTGCTGTGTTGAGAGGCACAACTACTTAGCTGTTTTGTAAGGATAACCTTCACTGTTTGTGATGGCAGAAAGTGACAACGGAGAGATGGCTTCACCCTCACAATTTGCTGAGTGCGTGAGCCAAGAGTAACTCCAGAAGGCTTTGCAGGCTACTCAGAGTGATTTGGCAGAGACGATCACCAGAGCCGTTACTGATGCGGTCAGCAAGCTTCACTTGGAGAAAGCATCGAGCGGTTAGAGAAGCGGGTCTCTAAGTTAACCGATCAGGTTTTCGCGTTGGAGACTGCTCCCAAGACCAATGATACGAACACCAAAACAACAAACAACGCGTTGAAGACGTCCATGATGAAGACACGATGTATAAAGCTGATAGGCACCATGGAGTAGGTTCGGCTACAAGACCTACAAGGATTACGATTGTCGTTTGCACCATAATACTCAGGTATGGGTGGTTTACCATAACTACCATCATCGTCCACACGGATAAACTATGCTCCAGATGACCCGTATGCTAAATTAAGTTTCAATTCCTCCGTTTTCGGTCATATGATGGTGATGGTTTATCTTGATTGGGAGATGATTGTAGAACAAAAAATTAATACCCATCTTGTCTTGAACAACAAGAGTTAGACAAGCTACTAGTAAGTTTAGGACTTTGCTAATTGTTTGAGGAGTGGTCCTACCTGCTAAAACTGATTTGCCTACTACTTGGGAAGAACTTAAGGTAGCAATACGTAATTGTTTTGTTCCTCCTTTTTATAGAGAGACTCGTAATAAACTACAGTATTTAGAACAAGGAGATAAAACTGCTCAGGAGTACTATAGTGAGCTTCAGAAGGGTTTGATTTGTTGTGTTGTAGTTGAAAAAGTAGAGGATCAAATTTGTCGCTTTTTTCTAGTTTACGAAAAGAAATTCAGGACATCCTTGATTATAAAGAATATTATACCCTCACCCAGTGTTTCTAGTATGCTATGCTTGTAGAGAAAGAATCATAGGGACTTTTCCAGGCTTTTGAGGAGTACAGCAAGTCGAGGAACTCCTACCCCCCACGCTCGACGGGGACTTCGGGGCTGCCCAGGCCATCTTTCCGGCCACCCCCACCAGCAGCTACCAAGGGCACCAGTGTTGTTTCTATAGCCCCAAGATCAGCCCCTGCACCTTCTACGCGCTCAGGTAAAACTTCTATGCAGGTACAAGCTAGTAGTGCCTCCTCTGTTGCTTTGACGGAGCGCACTACAGGGATTCAGTGCCACCGCTGCCATGGACTTGGTCATATGCAGAAAGATTGTCCAAGTAGGTGGGCATATGTAGCGATAGATGATGGCGGTTACATGAGCACCACCGATGTGGAGGATGAGGAGGAGGACGTCGCTGCCACCACCAGTGACCTCGCCCTTGGAGGTGGAGACACCACGGGATACATGAACATTATTGTTCAGCGTGTTCTTAGCACACAAGTTCATCAGCCCGAGACGATGTAGCGCCACAACTTGTTCCAGATTTTCTTCGTCATCAAGAACCGCCGAGCACGTGTCATCATTGATGGAGGGAGTTGCAATAACTTGGTGAGTTCTGATGTGGTCAACAAGCTTGCTTTGACCACACGCCCATATCCACATTCGTACTACATTCAGTGGTTAAACGACTCTGGAAAAGCTAAGGAGTATGAGGATGTTTTTCCAGCTAAGATACCCCCGGGATAGCCACCTTTGAGAGGTTTCCAGCTAAGATACCCCCGGGATAGCCACCTTTGAGAGGGATTGAGCATCAAATTGATTTGATTCCAGGTGCTACTTTGCCAAACCGTGCTGCTTATAGGACCAACCCTGAGGAGACTAAGGAGATACAATGATAAGTTCAAGACCTTTTGGATTGTGGGTATGTGAGAAACCATGTGGATATGTGCTATGGTTTGCTATTTGTGATGAGTAATTGACTTGAGCAGATTTGGTGTTTGAGTTGAAATGCGGGAATCCAGGGATTGCATGGGTTTGTATATCATGGTTATGACTAACCGGAGTTGGTGGAGATATTGGTGATGTTGCAGGAGATGGGAAATGTGTAGGTCACTGGAGTCGACTCGGCGGTCGACAGCGAGAGGATCGGGCACAAGTAGGGGACTTGGGGCTAGACGATCGGGATGCCGGGTGAAGTCAAGGGTGATCCACACCGTACACATGGAGAGGCAAGAAGCACGAACGGTTTCGCGGTTGAGCCTCAAAACCGTGGTGGTGATGAAGACGGCGTGTTTACCAAGTCAAGGCGAATGGGATGCTGGTGCAAGTGACAAGGGGGCCCGATGGACAGGGACTGGGAGAGACTTGCCGGTGGTCAGGATCGCGGGACAAGGTGACACGCGTCGATATCGAGAAGTCACACTTTGAGAAGCGTGCAAGGCGGTTTTCCGGTTTAGGCCTCAAAACCGGTGGCGGTGGTTGGTGGTGCATGTGGCATCATCACGGAGCTTGCTTCAAGATGAAGCAAAGGCGTGAAGCGTCCGATGTCATTCGGGCGATGAGGTGAAAGATGGACGGTTATGCCCCCGGTGGTAGGTGGGTGTGTTATGTAGGTCAAGGGTAGAGTGGTCATGTGGACAATAGACCCTAGGCCTATATAAGGAGAGGCGTGGCTAGTGGGAGAGGTGCCTCTTCTATTAGCCTTGTGTTAGGACTCTATTCAAAGTGCTAGGAGAGGACTTCATGTTAGAGAGGAGAGTAGTGGGTGTGTGAGAGACATCTCTTACTCTTCCAAATAGTGGAAAGAAGAGGGTGGCTTCCTAGCCTTGTACCTATGAATCTTGTAAGCATCTTTCTATGATATAAGAAGTATTTTTGTGCTCAAGATTTCCCTCTTCACTTGAATCCTGAAATTCCCTTTTTCCTATTTTTGGATGCATTTTCATGGTGATTTTCGATCTCACTTTTGAACGAGTTTTTGGCCCGGATTTCTTGAGAAACTTGTTGCTAGGATGAGCTAGGATAATCCTCTATGGATCCTTGATGGAATTATTAGCTCTAGCACCTTCGATTTGAAGGATTTCTCAAGTTTCCCCTTTTTGGTGTTCTTCGCACGAGATCTGAAATTCGTGATGATTTCTTGAGCCAATTGAGTTGATCTCCTAGGATTACGGTCGTGATGTGATGAGGATTCACTGGCTCAAAAATCGCATCATTTGGAGTTTGTTCGATTGAGTTTTGGAGAAGTTTTAAGAAGATCCCAAGAGATTTTCTGTTCTATCGGGGTCGACCGGCACTGCCGATGACCAGGACCAGCACTGCCGATTCGTCCAGTCTGTAGGTTCCAGTGCGACAGAATCCCGCACCGGTACTGCCGATGACACGCACCGGCACTGCCGATGGCAGGGATCGGCACTGCCGATGGGAGTTCAGTTCTGAACTGTTGAGGATTGCTTCTTCCCTTTTTGTTTCCGCTGTGTCTCTTTGGTGTGGTTGATCACTTCTATGGCTAGTACACCACAAGTTGGTGTGTGCAGTCTTGGTGATCGATTTAGAGGTTGGCTTGGGTTGTTTTTGGGATATAGGCCAAGTTCTCTTGGAGAATTTTATTTGGCTCCCATTCACCCCCCCCCCTCCCCCTCTGGTCGCCTTCTCGGTCCTTCAATTGGTATCAGAGCCGGTTTGATCACTAGTTGACCTTCATCGGCTTTATGATCCGAAGGCGACATAGAGAAGCGTGCTGTCAAGCTGTGGATGTTTGATGGAGAGGACTTCGCCTACTGGAAGTCACGGACCAAGGCGTATCTGCTGAGTCAAGGATGTGCAATTTGGGAGATTGTTGATCAGGAGTATGCTATACCACAAGACCTGAACACTGCATCTGCAGGTGAGTTACTCAGGTATGAGAACAACTCCAAAGCTGTCAATATTCTGCTTTCTGCACTTGGTAGGAGCGAACATGATAGGGTTACACACCTTGACACTACTCATGCTATTTGGGATAGGCTCTGCACTTACCATGAGGGTACCAACCAGGTCAAGTCTATGTGTAAGGATTCTTACAATAGACAGTATCAAACCTTTGCACAGAAATCGGGCGAGTCACTAGATGATACTTTTCATAGGTTTGAGGCAATTGTGTGCAACTTGCGGGCTTGTGGTACTCTTGTGTACAATGACAATGATAGAGCTAAGCAACTGCTGTACTCACTTGATGAAAATGTTTGGGGGGTTAAAATTGCTACTCTAGAAGAAACTGCTGAATTCAATACCCTGAACTGTGAGCAACTGTATAGCAAGCTGAAATCTCATGAACTGTCTAGGAAATCTCATCCTAATCTTGCTATTCCTGCTTCTAGCATGGCTTTGCTTTCTAGTTCTCAGAAGGGTGATCACAGTTGTGCTTCTCATGGAACTAACCCCTCACTTGACAAGTCTTCCTTGGAGTTTGTTTTGTCTTCTCTTATTGCAGATTCCGATGAACAGATGGAGTGCATTCCTGACGAGGAGTTGTCCTTGCTCACAAGGAAGTTCAGGAAGTTCTACAACAACCGGAAGGAGAGAAGAGGAGGTGGTTCAAGAACCTGCTTCGAGTGCGGTGACCCGGGATACTTTATTGCTGATTGTCCCAAGAAGAAGAAGAAGGCCGGGTACCGCGACAACAACACTGAAGACTTCAAGAAGAAGAAGAAATGTTTCTACAAGAAGGGCAAGAACTCCAAGAAGTTCGCCAAGGCCATTGCACACGCCTGCGTTGCCGCCTTGAGCGATGTTGACCTCACATCAAGCAAAGGCCTTTCAAGCTCGGAGGAGGAGGTTGAAAAGCCACGAGTCAAGAAGAAGGATGACTTCACCGGGCATTGCTTCATGGCAAAGAACGATCACAACACCGACTCTGGATCCGACTCCGACACAAGCGAGGTACCTCCCACTCTCGATGAGCTCTCTTCTGAACTTTATCATTTGTGCAATGTTCTGCTCATGCAAGATGATAAGCTTCGCAGTGCTGTTCATGAGGGTAGAGAGCTTAAGTCTAAGTTGGAGAGTGCTGATTTTGAAATTGCTTCGCTTAGGTCCAAGCTTGCTCGTGAGGACATTGTTGTTGAGTGTGAGTCTTGTCAAGTTGTGATGAGTGATCTTACACAGAGGGAGAGTGTGCATGCTCAAGTTACCAGTCAGCTTGAGAGTGCCCTCAAGGAGCTTGATGAGTTCAAAGCTAGACCAACTCTTTTGGGTGCATGTCAGAAGTGTCCCAAGCTCACAGATGAGTTGGAAGCTCAGTCCCTCAGAGTCAAAGAGCTTGAGTCCAAGTTGCTTCATGAGACTCGCTCTAAGGTCCTTCCACCACCATGTGAGGTGTGTGTCTCTCTTAAGGACAAGCTTGTAATCACTAGGGAGGAAAACAAAGCCCTAGTCCAGGAAAATGACTATCTTGTGTCTAGGCTCCAGAGAACCCTAGTGAGTGAAGAGAAGATTGAGAGTGATTTGGCAAGAGTGAAGGAGAGTGCTTCTAGATCAACCTATAACTTGGGTTTGAGAGTTGAGAGGTGTGACAAGGAGAGTGAGAATGTGGGTAAGTTTGTACCTAGCTCCAGCTACAAGGATGAGAAAAACACCATCAAACCCACTGACATATACTATCCACCCAATCCAAAACCCTCCTTCAACCCAAAGCAAACAGAGAAGCCAAAACCCAAACCTGCAATGCAAGCCAAGCCTAATCCTAAGGGTGTCTACATTTGCATGTTTTGTGATCGCAAGGGCCACTTGGATGAATTCTGTTTTAGGCGTAAGAGGATTGAGAGGAAGCAAGCTGAGTTGACTAGGGATGC
Source organism: Eleusine coracana subsp. coracana (assembly GCA_032690845.1). NCBI lineage: Eukaryota > Viridiplantae > Streptophyta > Magnoliopsida > Poales > Poaceae > Eleusine > Eleusine coracana. The sequence continues at coordinate 8,361,053 of CM064430.1, forward strand.
TTTTTATGATGATTTTGTTGACTTTCAGCCTCGCTCTTTTTCTCGTGCCTATCGTGGACAGGGTCATTCCTCATATGGCTTTGATTCACAAAATAGAGGCTTTGCGTAGCAGCGCTTTGGCGCCCCACGTTTTTCCCATCGTGGTGAGCATCACTCGCATGGATTTGGCTTTCACACAGATGATTTCTATCCTCACAACTCAAGGTTTGAGTCGAGACGCTTAGACAGGCCACGTTTTCTCCATCGTGGTTCTCGTCCCATGCATTCGAATGATAAAGTGCAAAGAACTGTGATGACTACTACCGGTCGTATGGTTAAGTGCTGGATTCCCAAATGCTTTTTGACTAACCCTAGCACTGAGCCATCGACTTTCACTTCTCGTTCTTTGTAGGCAACAGGTGTAGGCTTGGAGAACAATTGGTTGATGGATTCCGGGTGTTCGCGCCACATGACCGGAAATGCAAAGTGGTTCTCCAGCCTCACTCCCTTGAAGCATCGGGAGTATGTGACATTTGGAGATGACAAGAGAGGAAGAGTGAAGGGAAGGGGCGCGGTAACTCTCCTCTCTTCGCGAGGCCCCCCGGCAGCAAAGCGCAGTGGCGCGAGGCCCCCCGATGGTGCATAGCGGTAGGCGGCGCCCCCGACCATGTGAGGCCCCCCAGCGGCATGCAGCGGCAGGCGGGTCCCCCCGGCCGCACAAGCGGCACGTGGTCCCCACAATGGCGCTCCCCCCTCTTCTTCGTGGTGCACTGGCAGCGACCGGATCTGGCCGCCCCGCCTCTTCTTCATGGTGCGGCGACGATGGGGGTGACCAGATCTGCCCCCCCCCCCTTCTTCATGGTGCAGCGACGACGGGGGTGACCGGATCTAGCCCGTGGACGGCGTTGATGTTGCGAGATCGGTCCAGCCCTCTCTTTTTAGCTGCGGTTGGATCCATGTTCGGATCGTTCATCGCTAGAGTTTTTTATTTTTTAGCTGTGATTACGTAGCGACAAATTTGTCGGTCCGTCGCTATAGGCCGTTTTTGTTGTAGTATCAGTACTGGATCTAGAAATTAGTTTGGACACTTCAAATTGAGACAAGGGAAAAAATGAAATGAATTTGCTATTTATTTAACATGGATCTAGATTTAACACATTGTTAGAGTAGGTTTAACCAGAAAATGAGTATATTTATTTTAGCATATGGGGCATGTACCCCCACCATTTGTTGACTTTTATATAGGTTCAAATCCCTGATTTGATGACTCGATATCATCTTTGCTTTTTTTGCTTTGACATAGGTCAGCTCAAAGATGAGGCAACTAACATGAATGACATCAAATTGAAGAAATTCTCACCAGAGTAGTAGATTAGCTAATGAGTGAGTCAAATCAAGCTTTGGCGTGAAATTTTGTCATATTTAACACTACCACAAAAAGGGTCAGTAGCGGCGTTTTGAAAATAAGTCTAGCGGCGGTTAAAGTTTCACCCACCGCTATAGTGTTATAAATATTTTTAGAGGCGGTTCGTAAAGTGATCCGCAGCTAAAATAAAAAAAATAGCGACGCTTCACAACATGGACCGCCGCTACAAATGAATATTCATTTATAGCGGTGGCCCGTTTAACAGTCCGTCGTAACCAAAATAGTTCCAGCCCACCCAGCCCAATACCTCTCAACTTCAGCATATATACAACAAAACCCTAAAAAATTCTTAGACACTTTCTCTCCCTCCCCTCTCTCTCATCACCCCGCCGCTGCCCCTCCTCCCCTCTTTCTCATCACCACGCCGCCGCCCCTCCTCCTCTCTCTCTCTCTCTCATCACCCCACCGCCGTCCCCCGGCCATGGCGGCGCCTCCCCTTCTCCCTCTGCTCCGAGTCTGTGAACAACGTGATGAGGAGCATGAAGAAGAGGTGGCTGGTCCTTGCGAGGAGGAGAAGGCAAGCGGTGGCTGGTCCTAGGCGACGTGTGGCACGCACGGTCCTTGCGTGGCTGGTCCTAGGCGATGCGTGGCACGGCGGCGGCACGACCACGACGACCGCGGTGCCCTCGGCGATGTGCGGCATGGCAGTGGGGAGCACGGGGCCCGGCGGCAGCGTGACCTCGATGACCGCAGCCCGGCGGCGCGCGATGTATCACGGCTGGATCCGGCCTCCCCTCTCCAAGTGGCGGCGCGTGGCGTATCACGGCCGGATCCGGCCGCCTCCCCTCTCCATGCGGCGGCATGCGGCCTATGGCGGTCAGATTCAGCCGCCTCCTCTCTCCACGCGTCGGCTCGCCTCCCCTCACCATGTGGCGGCTCGTGACCTATGGCGGCTGGATCTGCAAGCGGCGGCGGCCTCGGGTGCCATGGCCATGGGCTCGGTGGGCTTTGGGCTTTTTTTCTCACTTCAATCGTAGCGGCGGGTGACTTCTTCGGCCGCCGCTACTATAACCTTTTTCTGTGGCGGTGAACTTGTACCCGCCGTTAGTGTGAATTCTTTTTAGCTGCGGATACATAGCGGCGATATGTCATATCCGCCACTACCGTGTCTTTTTACCCGTCACTACAATAGCTTTTTGTGGTAGTGTAAGCATTTCAGTTTGAATAAACTGCTTTTCACTACTGGTATTACATATGAGTCATTGCATCACAATCACAATTACAGGATGGTGAAATTATCCACAGGACTCCCGGGCACATGCCCCTGTGTTAAAAGAATTTTTTTATTAAAAAAATGTTGTGTCAGTATTAGCCTTTAGAGTTGTCCGAGTAGATTTAACAATGTGATGAACACAATTTTGTTCAGTTTTAGAAGAAGAAAAAAGTCACAGTATGTTTGAGAAGTGTTGAAAGTATATAAATAGATGTTAACTAGCAAAGTATCCATGCGTTGCTACGGACTAAAAAAATAAAATATTTTTATGATTTAAATATAAATTATTTATATAATATAATTATTAGATATATACAATATTATTAACATTTTTTACATGAAAGATATTATCGTTGATGCTTCTTAGTATATTATTTTATATGTCAAAACTAACAATTTTTTTACCATTTTTTACCATATTCTAGAAGCTTTATCCGGAAGAAAAAAATCAATTCATGCAGTTCAGAAATAACACTGCATTGCAACGCGATTTTGAACTTGAAGACTTGCTCTAATAAAAAAAAGTTAAAACTCCAAAATTGTAGATCTCGTCGATATCTTTTCGAAACATATGTCGATTATATTATTTAGACTTCGGAGCTAGGAGATATTGACCCCGCATAGAGACCTGTGCAGAGAAGTACGAATCAGAACAAATATTTTTGCATCACATATTTGGAAACTAAAACGGCGGGATCGAGATTTCCGTTGAATAACAAAGTTGTAGTACTTTCTGAGAGCTACGCGATAGAGTCCAAGTTTGCCTCATTTGAGCTCCGGACGAGAGAGTTATGATTTTTGAAATTTGGTACTTCATATGAAAGTTATGAAACAGATTTCGATTCCATGTCTAACTTTGTGGACACGAAGTAGACGACTAGATTGTAGAGATTTGAACTAAACATGGATCTTATCATAACAACAAGAAATAAAGATCAGTTTTTGCATAGGAAGCATTTGGATCTGTTTAGTAACAAAAACAGCCTCGAACTCCATTGGGAATTCGAGGGACAAGAAAAATGGGGTGACTCGTTCATTCACGCAAAAGAAGGAAAAAAACATGAGTGGTTTTTGTCAAACAACAAGAGGTACGCGGTTCGTGTGCCTGTGCAGCTTCCTCGGTAATAAACAGAAAAACAAAATTGAAACACTGTAATTGGCAGGGCAGATATAACGATAGAGAAGCTGCTTAATGCTTTTCGTCGAGAAAAAATAATAATAGAAAAAGGTAATAACCTCTGGACCCGTCACTCGCTCTCATTCCCCGCGCACCTCTCACGCCGCGCCGTGTCCCGTCTTAGAATAGCCACACACCGCGCGCGCAACGCTCGGATCGAGCGCGCCCAAACGCTCGCTCGCCACGGCAACCTCCGCCATTACCCCCGGCGTTCGGACAAGGACGACGCCGCAGCACGCTTTGTGTAGGGCACCGCCGCCGATCATCGTCGATGGAGCTGTTCGAGCGCGCTCGTACGGTGCGGCTCCGGAGCCACCACGACAAGTACCTGTACGCGGACGAGGACGAGTCGCGGGTGACGCAGGACCGTAACGCCTCCTCCCCGAACGCGCGGTGGCTGGTCGAGCCCGTCCCGCACGCGCCCGGCGTGCTCCGCCTCCGCAGCCGCTACGGCCGCTACCTCTCGGCCTCCAACGAGCCGTTCCTCCACGTGGGGGGCGCGTCCACGGGCCGCCGCGTCCTGCAGACGCTGCCCCACCGCCTCGACTCCTCCGTCGAGTGGGTCCCCGACCGCGCCGAAGTCGTCGATGGCGGCGGCGTCGACCGCCACCGCGCGGTGCGGCTCCGCACACGGTACGGCAACTTCCTCCGCGCCAACGCCGGGTTGCCTCCATGGCGCAACTCCGTCACGCACGACGCGCCGAACCGGCACCCCGGGTGGGTCGTGTGGGACGTCGAGGTCGTGCAGGTGCTCCCGCCACCCGGGCCCAACGACAACGCCGCATCACCCTCCTCCCCTTCCGCTGATGCCTCGTCCCCCGCTCCTCCAGCTTCGTACAAGCCGCCCTCGCGGTCGTCGTCGCCGTCTCCCGCTCCGGTGCCCACGTCGGCATTGCGGCCGCCGCCGAAGCCGCAACACCACGCGGTCCCGTTCAGAGCGCAGCCTCCGCCGCCGCCGCCGGGCTACATCGCGCCCCCGGCACCCGGCTTCGCCCGGCTCGAGGTCTACATCTACGCGTTCAAAACTTCAAACGCAAGTGTTGATGTGATGCCTCGTTTGATATTTTTGTTGTGTTGCAGTCGACGGACTCGTTCTCGGTGCCGTTGCACAAGGTGGACGGCCGGATGATCCACTACCACATCGGCGACAACAACGGAAACGTGGGCGAGGACGAGGTACCCCGGCCGTTGACCTTCAACGGGACCAGCCTGGAGGAGCTGCTGGAGCGCCTGCAGGAGGAGACGGGGCTCGACGACATCATAATGTGCTCCCGGAGCCCCATCAACGGGAAGCTCCTCCCGCTCCGCCTGCAGCTGCCGCCCAACAACGCCGCCATGAACATCGTGCTCGTCCGCAAGTCGTCCAGAGGTACGTACGACGAAGGCTCACCCTTTCTTCTTCTTCATTTGGATGCTGACAGTATCACGCTAGCGTTACCCCCTTTTTAGTAATCGAACATTTGAAATAGATACTGCAACGTCCTAAATGATACCCTCCAACATTTCATACTTTGGAACTACTTGCAATACGACATGTCTGCAAAATAGCATGCACTAGCACCACGGTACAAAAAGGATATATAGCTGCTTTAATAAGCAGCATATTGTAACAGCTGTCTGCGCTGAATAAGTACAATTACAAAATTTACATGAAAAAGATAACAAAGGGCCCAACCGGGTTCAAACCGGTGACCTCTTGATCTGCAGTCAAATGCTCTACCACTGAGCTATGGACCCTTGTTTTTCTAAATTTAACGGTTCCTCTAATTATTTAGAATTACAACTATTTAACATGGTTTGCTGCAAACTTCCTCTTATGAATACTCGCTAACTGATAAACTCTCACGGTGTTGCTTGTAACAGTTGATACCACTACGGGAAAAATCAATCTTTGTCGTGTGTTTTGTTTCGTGCACACGACAAAGATGGTATTTTCCGTGTGTTAAATTAAAACACACTGCAGAATCTTTGTCGTGTGTAAAAAAAAGAAATAACACACGGTAAAGATGGGTGTTTGTCGTGTGTTTATCTTGACACATGGCAAACACGCTCTTTGCCGAATGTTTTTTTCTAACACTTGGTAAAATATAATTTTAAATTACATTTAAAACCATAAATTATTTCAAATCAAAAAATTTTGAACTACAAAATTGTATAACTTTTGAAGATTTACAACTTTTATTTTGATCATTTGTTTATTACTTAATTTAATCCAAAATATTGTTTATAAAATCTAATAGCCTCACATAATTTCATGAAATATTTGATGACACTTATAAGATTCGTAAACAATGTTACTATCACTTTGTCAAATGAACAAATGACCAAAACAAAATTTATAGATCTTAATAAGTTATACAACTTTGTAGTTTAATACTTTTTTATTTGAATTAATTTAGTTAATAAAAAATATATTGGAAAATATATAAATAGGTCTTTGTAGAGTGTTTTTTCTTGACACATTGCAAATATGATCTTTACCGTGTGTCCGATATAAGGCACACGACAAAGCCGGTCTTTGCCGGGTGCCTGATAAAAGGCACACGACAAAGAGGTAAAATATAAAAAGAGTGAACACGGGGTGTAGTTGCAAGTCAATACGTAGTGCAGTGGTATTTGCCTTGTAGCCGCGAAAAAATATGGAGACTTGCGAGTTAAGACGGGGATGGACGGGCGGGGTTGTTGACGGCTCAAAATATTTTGTTTGCTATTTTTTAAAAGTTTTTTATAATTTATATTTTACTGACTTTGCCTAAGCCGTCTTTGCCAACGGGTTTTTTTACCGTGCGCACTTTACCCTGTGCAACCTATGGCAAAGATTTTACCGTGGGTTTTTTGGATTTTGCCATGTGCATTAGGCACACCGTAAACCACAGCTTTCCCATAGTGCACTCTTCTGCATGCTAATTAATCATTGTTGCAAAAAGAAATCAAATAAATCTAGAACTTCTGCATGCTAATTAATCATTGTTGTGAAAAGAGATAAAAAAAATATGGAAATATAAGGTCTATACAACTATATTAACAAATATCTCTAGTATAAAATGAACTCTATGATTCACTTCAGAACACTCTTAAAAATGGTCTTACATGTAGAGTTCGCAACAAGAGTTCTTTCTATGTTGTACATATGAACTGGTGTTTATTATAGCATGACAGTCATTGTTGTCCTCCATGTTGGTAACGGGGACATATGTAGAACGTTACATATACACAAACTTAAGTAATTTTACTTTGGTGAAGGCAAGAATAATAGTGTTTTCTTAATTTTCTGATTCTTCATTCTATATTATTCTTGACCATACTTGTCACCCTCTAATAGAGCCTCTAAATCGTTGTGACATTCAGTGGCAAAGACCTTCACATGACCTTGAAGATGGTGGTCACTGCTGCTTGCGTCAAGTGCTTGGGTTGTGCATGTATAGTGTATAGTATATTATAATTTTGTTTATAGCAGATTCAGTGGCAACTGGAATTCCACCTCTTCTTGTCATGATTCATCTAATTATTCGCTTAACATGTGGATGTGCAACCCCTTCGTGCATGGTCAACAGTTTGATCGATCTTTGTAGCTAATGATGGCAGAAACTTCCTATTCCATCTATTATGTTATATTTGACCAAGAAATAGAGTCACCATGTTCGCTCTCAGAGCATAGAAATTAATGTATTAATCAAAGAAAAAATACCCACTACTATAGTTATAAAAATATTACTCATTATTGCCATTATATAAAAATATTAGCCCAGAATATCCTTATACATAGTTTTAAAATTCCCCACAACCGCCATCTATTATTAATTTAAAAAAACCTTATATGTATTCTATATTTTACAAATCGTGATATACCCACCATTATATGTCATCATTGCCAAAACATTGCATATGTCGAAAACTGAACTTTTGTCTAGTTGAACCCATCAACCACTAACACCGCTTCTCAAGTCAAAGCCTTGCCAGCTTCAAGGTGAGATTTGTTTTCTTCCACTCATTGTTCGATCCCAAGTTGAGAGAGAGAGAGAGAGGCCGCACACAATGTATGCTTTCATAAGTAGGCAAAAGGTCAAGATCTAGCGTATCGAGCATAAGGCCGCACACAATGTATGCTTCTTGAAGCGCCGCCAAGGCTTGTTCAAGAAGACAACCAAGCTCTCCTTCCTATGCGGTGTAATGGTTGGTGGTGTTGTCTTCTCCCCTGCTCGTAGGCCTTTCTCTATAGGATCTTCATTTGTTGCATTGATGTTGTGATTGAGCGTTTCCTCAACTATTTTGGAAAATCATAGTAGCTCTACTATTGATAATGGAATCTAAAATATTAGTGGAGTGGAAAACACAGTGATTTTACAGTATTAAGAGTTGGAAGAATCCGTTGAGGTTGAGAAGATACAGGAGAACTGGAGCAAATAGAGAGGAAGTATATTGTGGATCCCTGATCCATTTCAGGGCTGGTGATATTTGTGGATTAGGGCCTGATGAGTTGGCAAAGAACTGTGACAAGGTTGGAGCAATAGGAAAGTTTCTCAAGGAAGTGATCAATCAAGTGTGCCATGATGGAGCAGGCAACAAGGATTGATGTTTATGACTTATTTGTTATGGGTGTCCAAGAGGTTGCTGGTTTAATGGACTGCTGCAAGGATTCCTCTGACGGGTAATGCAGTAAGAACTATTACAATCAAGCATGTGTATGTGTTGATTATATATATTCAACAAATAAACATTACAATATGTAACTACCACTAGAAGTGTATATTTGGATGTATGTTAACAAGATATATCTAGGGACTTCATGTCTAGACAACTCTAGGAGTTTACCCTATAAAGTTTCATTTGTGTTAGACTTTGCATACAAAAGTACTAGTGGTAATGTTGGTTTCATAATCATACATCAGTGTATGGTTTCATAATCATACAAAAGTACTATTTATCACCCGTTTAGTCAGTAATATTGTACAGTTAGAGAAGGGTCCATGGCCTGCCTAAATTCATTCCTTCGTAGTTAACGACAGCGCATGCATATTCGGATTCTACACTAACGTGCATCAATCAATATGCTGCAGTTGTACTGCACCGGTGCAATTTACTCAGTGCAACAACTATTCAGGTGAGGCATATGCAGTTGTTCCTCCGTTATTGTTCCCTCGTTTTATGATATGTTTGATGTGTAGTACTGCGAGATTGTTTATGGCAAATCGCTTTGAATCGGATTCCATTCCCCAGTCCCCCATGCGCCTTCAGAAGCATAATGTACAGCTCTGATGAGTGGTAGCTGACGCATTCCTTTTTTTTCAAGGGAACTGACTCATTCTTTTGGCAATATCTTAATTTGTTCCTTCAATTCAAGCTCAACATCACGACATGGATTCGAGAGAAACAGGCCTCATTATTCTCTTGCCCCCTTGTTGCTGCTAGCTAGCTGCGTTTCCAAGTCGGCAGAACGAAGAAACACAGTTTGTTGCTTCGTTGTGGTACGCGAAGTATAGGCCCTCTACATCAAGTCATCAATAAGTGGTTCAGGTTCAGGTACCCGTCACAAAGCTTTAACCTCCCCAACTGCTCCACCAAATGGGACGCTGCTGACTGTACATGGAAACTAAACACACTTTCCTCTTCGAAACATGCATGTCTGAAGAAAAAGTCACCGTCCCTTACACTCGGCTATCACAAAGTAGTGCACCTTTATTCGCTGGTTCCTGGATGGAACTTAAATAAAGTTTATTTAGATGAAAGAATATGTTCTTCTCCCGTCTCGCTCGCTCATACAAAGTTGCAAAGAAGCCGCAGCACCAGCATCACCACCAGTAGCAGCCAGCGAATAATGACACGGCTCGGTGGATTCGGCCTCACCCTCCATCGGCTTGCTCGTGATAAAATGTAGGCAAGCTTGTCCTGACCACCTCGAAAGCAAACAGCTTCGTCTTCCTCCGTCCGTCTACCCAACCAACCACCCACACCTGTCTGGAGGCAGCGATGAGTGATCCGAGGTACGGATACGCGTACCCGGCACAAGGTTACTACCAGCAGGGGCCGTACCAGGGGCCACCGGTGATGGCACCGCCGCAGTACCAGTACGCCCCGCCGCCGCCGCCGCCGCCGCGGTCGCCCGGGTTCCTCGAGGGCTGGTACGATGATCTTCTTACTCCATCGTTCGCGTTCGTTTCTTGAGATGGCAGATGATCGGTGTTGATCAAGTTTTACCTCTTTCTGTTTTCTTACCGTGTGTTTTGTCTTTTTGCTGGGTGTGGATCTGCTCCTATATGATTTCACAGCCTGGCGGCGCTGTGCTGCTGCTGTCTGCTCGATGAGTGCTGCTGCGATCCCTCCATCATATTCGTCACCTGATCGAATCCAAGGGGAGCGGTTATTACCTGCTCTTGCATCTTGGTGTTACATCATGATTATCGTACAAAACCGTGTGATTGGCTCGTGCCGGATTATTCTCTCTCGTAAATGTAAGAAAAAAATTAATTAATGTTGCTCTTGCTGTTGCCTAACTGATGCTGTGCTCGTGTATGTTGTTCAAGTGATAGTAGGAGGCTTCGATCCTATAGTTAGCGACTCCTCGCTATGGTCTTCCAGTGATTTCCGAAACTGGGACTCTTACGTGCTGACTGGAATGCTATGTTGGCATTCTCCGGTTACTGGTTCGTTTTCATCATATAATCATCTGGACAATGCCGATAGGTGGGACTGAATTTCGGTTTATGTTCCTCGCAAAAAAAAAAAAGAATTTCGGTTTATGAAAGAAAAAAGACATCATAATGCGGCCGTTTTGTGACAAACCCGAATACATCAGTAAAGTTTCTTCACCAGTCATGAAAATGGGTTTAATGACAAGAGCAGTTTTACTGGTAGTAATAATTAGGGTAGTAATGTAATTGAATATTTGCATTACAATGTCACCAAGGTTAGAGCAACTCCAAGAGGCTCTCTAAAATCTATTCTAAATTTTCTGATTTTAGCCATTCTCTAAACTAAAATGACCCCTGGAAAACTGTAGTAATCCAACAACCTCTCTAAAAACTTTCAATCTCCATATTTAAAACAGCCACGTCATTAATTGGGCCTTTTTTTTGCCTGTGCCATTTTTCTTGTACTCTTGTTTAAACCAGCAGAACACTTTGGTCCTTGTGACTAGCGATAGTATGTTTTGTACGCTGCCCTTGCCGATCAACCCGTGAAGCAGACGGCTCCACTCCCGTTTTACTATGCGGGCATATTTGGTTGCTGCCCGAGCAACCGCGTCTGGCTCAGGCAGCGTGCTTAGTCGTCCGATTTCAGACGCCTGAGGGCACGAACCATACAGGCCCTGCGTGCGTGACGGAAGAAAATTTCTACGCCTGATCTGCACGAGGGAAGCAGCGAGAAGGTGTCGCTGTTTCGCATCCTTTTAATACTAACGCGGCCGACAGCGACTAGGACGGAGGCGAGCACGATTGTGCGCGGGGATTTTCACGGCGGAACCAGTAGCCACGCGCGGGAACCTGCTGGCAGGCACGCGGATTCGATAGATGGCGAGCGGAGGTGACTCTCCATACGTGGCGAGCGGACTTCTCGGGATGGCGACGACTCTAAAATGCACAGTGATTGTTGGAGCTGGAGGATGGTTTTTTGACATGCTAGCCATATTTAGTCCGAAATTAGATTTTTAAGGAATCTCTCGAAGTTGCTCTTAAAATAGAAATTTGATCTGTGCCGCTCTCCCACATCGTCTGCATCCCGCCGGCGCCGCCCCTCTCGCTGTTGCGGCTGCTCCTCTCGGACACCGCTTTTAATCCTGAATCCATGTGTCCAGCTCCTCTAACCCGACATGCCTGGAGTCCTGGACCCTATACGTGAGCTCAAATCATATATAGGGTGTATTCCTACACATGCGACACAGCCTCTAATCACGATCAAGTCAACCTTTGCCTTGCCAATCAACGAACCTGCTCCATGATTGTCTTGCCGTGAATCCGTAGTTGATTCCATCGTATTTTATGGTCGGTTTGTAGTGCGAGATGGAGATACGTACTCATGACGGGCTGGAATAGACACAACAGATTAACTCAGATTTTTTTTACCGAATGAATGTTTTCGCCCAAAGATTAGTTAGTTAATATCGCCTAGCGTAGTAGCTCTTAATAAAAATAATTACATCTCTGCAATTTTGATTACTGGTGGTAATATCTAAACTAATAAAGAACGAATCCCTATGATCAATTAGCCCACCAAATATTGTCTATATCCAGTAATCTGGACGCTCGAATTATATTGGGTCCACCCCATTCAATAGTAGGATTTGTAGTTGAAGGAAATTCTTCACCTCAATGACACCTTATTAGTTATATGTCATCGATAAAATTTAATCTTTTCACACCTACCTAAAATCTACCCGCTCACACGTACCCGCCCATAATCGTCGCGTGCCCTTCCAAATTTCTCTCCTCTTTCCTTTGCTCGATTATTTGCCCTTCTACTGCGCTCTACCCTCGCACGATCTGCGCCGCCTCTGTCCTTCGCTCGCAACTTCTGCCTGCACATTGCTCCATTCGTGAGTCCAAGCAGCAGCAACAGAATCGACGTGCGGCAATCTGGTCGAGGTGGCGGACCCTATCGGGAGGCGGCTAGGAGGTGAGGACGACCTGACTGGAGTTCCTCGTAGCACGCCATGGCTTCGCCACACACCTAGCTTTGCCTGCCCCAACCTCGCTGTTCCCCATCGAGGAGCGGCCATGACACAACCAAGAACGCCATGGACGAGTTGGTGCAGCCTCATTCGCACCTGGCGTGGCCCTAGCGAGGTGCAGCCATCAGCCCTGCTGCATCGGTGAGCAAGAAAAGGGAGCAGGTGGTGGCTGCGGCGGTCTCGACTCTGGTGGCTTCTTCCTCTATCCCCCCACGCCTCCAGCAGGTGTGCCTGACGTCTCCCTCACCCAGGACCAAGCCAGCAACACCTCCATGGATAGTGCACCCAAGGTGCTCGATAAAATATCTCAAAGGTCAGATTTCAGTTCGTCTTTTCTACTTATTCAAATTTGTGTTCGATAGGTAGCATTCGGCTTCCAAATAAGATTTTTTTTTTTTTTTTTTGTCTTACAGACAACTTTTGCCATATTACTGAATATACTCACGTAGCATTTTTGAACTTGCGGACACAACTTTTACCATATACATCGTTTGGTTTCCAAACAAGATTTCTTATCTTACGGACACAACTTTTTCCACATTGTTGATTATATTCATGCAACATCCTTGAACTTGGTTTAACAAAAGCAGTAGAAGATATGCTAGAGCACTTGAGTACAATGAATGGCGTACCTGATCAAAAAAACAAAAAAAACAAAATGGAGAGTATGCAAGGGAAAAATATTCTCTTATCTATAACTCTTGATATGTATGTGAATAGGTTAGCAAAAATTAGTTTGAGGAACCCAGTTGATGATTGGCCTTGATGTTCAAAAGAAGCAATCCAACATGGAAAAACCATACTTCTCTATTATCTGATGATGAAGAGGACGAAAAACAGGGTAAGAAAAATGTCTTGGTGGAATATGATCATGCTTCCCCTTTCAGGTATCTGGTCTATTTAGTCAGACTTAGTTAATGTAATTATTTGTTAAGTAAACTAGATACTCCTTTGATACCTGTGTTAGCTGAGCAAAACCAAAAGAAAAACTTTAGCCACTTATGGTTTTTTCTCTTTCATATATTTTCATAGCAGTGTGATCTATACATCTATGATTCGTGGTATACTGGTTGGTACTCAGTATAACATGGCTATTATGTCATTTTGGATGCTAAATGTTGAGTTTTTTTTAATTATTTCAGGACACGCATTTGCTGGCTGAAGAATTCTTAGGTGTTCTTGAGCATGTATAGTTCTTCTCCGTTTAAAAATCATGCAGCACCATTCATCCCTTGTGGCTCTTAGCTATGGTACACAAATCACCTTTCTCTAGGTCTGTGCAAGGATTTCTGCATGGCAGCATCATGAAACAACTCTTCGTATGGCAACTGTTGTTACAATGGATCTCTTTGTACAATTTATTGTCATGTTATTGGAGCCGCAAGGGATTAGAGGTACTTGTTATTTTTCTTTCTTCTACTTTTAGTGGTTATTGTCCATCCTTTATTTCAATATTTGTGACAACAGTGAGGGAGTCCAATGAAATATAACAGTTTTTTTAAAAATCAATTGCAAGGAGCTGCCTGCACACGGTCTAGCAATAAGGAACAACAGTATTTGTAAATGTGTTGCCATCATAGCAATACTATCTTTTTTTTATTTGCTGATTCTCCATCAAGCACAATGAGCTGCTTGCACATGGTCTAGGAAATGTTCAGTTAGTACACGGTAGGCACTTGATTTCTCATGTGTAATTTTTATTCGTATATTTTGTGCATCCTTCTCCTTTCCTCATTTTGAATCTCTAGCTCTTTGCAAACTTGATCCATCACTTTGAGGCATAGAGTTTGCAAGGAGCTTAGTCTCATCAATCCATTCTGGATAAGCACACTTTTACATGCTTGCTTATTTCATATGTTCATTTGTTGAATTGAGTCATCTGCTTTTACTTATTTTCTCTTCTTTTATGCTGTCATTCTTTCCTCACGTGTTGTCCTTACATGTGTCTCATGGCAAATGTTATCACCATAAACAATATGCTTACGTGTACCTATCCTTTTGATTCTCTACCTGTCTAACCTATGCAAGATTAGTTTTTATTGTTCATCCTTTATCTTGAGTAGATTACAATGAGAATAGCAGTAAGGAAAAAAAATTGAGTACTAAACTAGCTCATTTAGCTTTAGACTTTCAGAATTTATAGATGTAATATTTTTCTTTTGTTTGAGATTAGTGGCTAAAGAAAGTTGATCGACTATAACAACAGATTAATTTGTGAATCAATGTAAGCTATATAGGTAATCTTTCCAAGTTATTTGCTTTTGCTATCAGACATCCATTCTATTTAGTTAGAATCAGTTAGTGTAACTCTTTGATAAATAAACAGACTAGGTATTCATTTCCATTGACACCGGTTCCAGAAGCTTTCGTAATGTAAGGCAAAACTTGAGCAAGCTCTGCTCTTCAGCAATTTATTGACTGAGCCTGATTTGTAGAAGTTTGGTTCATGCTTAGCATTGCATTGTTGTTCTATCATTTTAGTATAAAACCGCTAATGCATTGGATGTTGATTGTTAAGCCCATACAATCTTCTGATTGTATAATCATGCATAATTATATATATGCTGAAAATGGTCTACAATATACAACCGGTCAGGGTATTTGCTATGCAACCATTTATCTTCGGATTCTTGAGCTGGTGTAACTACTGCCTGTTCTAAAGATCATTTCAGTTGTGATTTACATAAAGTTGTCACTGTTAAATCTGAGTTGATGCACATCCTCTCCCTATCTTCTTGCTCCCATGCGGTGGTCTCTCTCAATCTTGTGGCACATGGCCAATATAGCAGTGGATGAAACAGCGAGCGTCCCCTGATGGATGTTGGTTTACCACTAATACTACTCTTATTGGATTGGGAGCTGTTTCTAGAGGCACAATGATGACATTGTTCCCAGATTGATGTTGCCCGAAGTGGACCACCGACTGGATATGGTATGTGCCACTTTAATTCCTTTAGTTTTTTTTATTCTTTTCTACTGATCTGTTTCACAATTTATTCATTAATTTAGTTATCTTGATCTCTAAACTACTTGGTCTTAAGTGTGCCATGACTTCGTTGATGTCTACCACATGCTGTAGTTGATGGTTGGCTTCAATGGCAATGCTACTTCCAAAGGGACTAGACTATCCTTGATATATTTTGTACTGGACTGAAATTTGCCTAGCAGCCTTAAATCATTCTAATCTGAATATAACTGTTGATCTATCAAAAATATTTGCATGTTACATAAATCTTTGTGGAGTTGATATAGGCTGGTTGGAATTGTCATATTTGTTATTCAAAAGTAAAACAATTTCAACTGTACTTTAATAGTAGTTTTCAGTGGTTGTACAGTTTATTTATCAGTTTTAACTTCCCATCATAAACATATCTGACTATTTATTTATAGTGAGGAATATAATATCTGAAAATGTATAATTCCTGATTATTTTGCTTAAATACTTGCACTTCTTGCAAATGCTCATATTGAGAGAGAAAAAACTATGTAAAGAAAACTAATAAACATTTCTTGCCTGTTTTTAAGGAGCGCTGCATTGACATAGCACTAACAAGGGGCCAGGAAGGATTGATGCAGAATCTCAATCTGCCAGTGTGCTTTATCTTCATAGGATATAAAATTTTGAGGAGCTCGATAGCATCTACTACTGGAAAAGACCAAGATAACTCAATGAGATGTATTCTTATCCTTTAGTTTCTTTGGGTACAAAAATGTGTAGTTGGCTGCAGGAGACAAGGTTAGGCTTGTCTGTTCTTTCATTTTGTTCTGTTCATAAAAAATTCGACTCGCACACAGAAACAAGCCATCTCTTTTGTAATTGATTATCTTTAAGCATCCCTTTTGTATGTTTCTCTCAACAGTTTGAAATAGTGATAGTTCACCACTTTCCTGAGGACCTTTTCCATTGCTAGGATTATTATTTGTTCTTTGTTTGATTTTTTGTGTCATTGTAGAAAAAGGAACTGCATAATCTGCTGCTGGACTAGGAGTGGCCATGGAGTTGCTGAGAATTTAAAAATTAGAGTGTCAATGAACCTCAATTGCTCTGGTAATCGTGTTTAGTGAGAGAGCTATTTCTTGTGATTTATTTTGACATCTTGTGATTTATTTTGACATATCTCTTGTCTGAGTTCTTGTGCTTTGATAGCTGCTTTATTGCAATACTAGGAAATCAAGTTTGTAGCAGAAAATTTCCCAAGCTTTGGGATTGATTGGACTTCACAATTAAAACTTGGAAAGTCAATATGGTTGTTCAACTGAGTTTGCTCTATGTAAAACGCGGATGGATTGTTTTTCCTTTATGATGCACTTTCATGCCAAAGTTGATGAAAGATAAACTATGAATTCAAGATTTTTCTTGTCTACTTTTTTTCATTGTTGAAATTTATTTTCTTGCATAGTTATTTGAGAACTGACCCTTTTTTCTTTTGTTCAAAAACTGACAAGATGTATTATCAGTCCAAAAATCGATCTTAAAATGAACTACTTTGATCACCTGCTATTTTGATATTTGACTTCATGTACGTAACTCTGAATGCAACACTGATTTTCACGGTTGTTTGTCTGTCAGCATTTAATTAAGTGTGTAATACTTTTTGTTATTCTGCTTTCATTTGAATCTTTATTATGGTTCATTTGCAAGGCTACAAGTTTTTGAATTTTACTAGCCAATTAAGTTGGTGAGGGCCAATTTACTAGCTATATTTTGTTGTGCGAAGTATTTGGGTTTGCTATTTAGGTTCACAGTATTTATTGGGCATCCATCTTTTTCAGCACATTGCGATAGTTCAGATATTTACACAAATTGTAGGATTAAGGTGGATTCTAGGAATATTGATTGCTAGAGTTTGTTTAAAAATGTAGGGTTACCGTCGATTCTAGGCATATTTGAGGCACAAGGGCACAGATTACTGATGCTACATTGCTAAGCTCATATATGGGAGAACATATATAAGATAAGTTTGGCTCACAACATAAGAGCACATGCTGATTCTTTGATTTGCGGAATATCTTCTTAGGATTAGGGGCAGGACCCTCACTGAAGAACAAGGTCAATAATTACAATTTCTGAGTAATGAAATCTTGTTTTTTTTCTGAAAAAACAAATCTTCAAGCTCTTGAAATGTACTTGATAGACATCTGTTAGTAGTTATTCTTAATTTAGTTTTACTTATGGTTATGATATTATAACGGTTATCTCAGTATTACTTGCGTGAATAAATTTCTGCGCGTGCGTGCTGCACGGGCATAATAACTAGTGTACCATAAAACTCCACTAATGATAAAATATCATCAACAAACAATGACAAATCTCACAGTGTCACTATATTTTCATTATTGATCAACGGATTTGTTGTAGTGTTTTTTTTGTAAAAAATAATATAGTGGTATTACAAGCTAAATATATGTTCCAAAAGTTCAATATATTGTTTAGGGAATAATTACTTTGGAGCCAATGCAATTATCTCTGAAAGCTTATTTGCCATCATAAAATGCTTCATCCTGTGCATCCCATGTAGGCTAACTCCAACAATAAGTGTCGAATTCATTTTTGCATCTCCATTTGCACTGTGCATCACCAAACCAATCTCCAATAGAAGAGGCAAACAAGTAGCCATTTTGCATTGTGAGGAGAAAGGCGAGGTAAAAATGAATTCTCGCTCTCCTGCTAGGCAAATCCGCAAGGGCGTATAAAAAAATGCCTCTTTTAATCACTGTACATGCGAGGCAAACTGGACTTTCCTCACTAAATTGCCTCTTCTTGTTGGAGTCAGCCTTACAACACAATGTAATACATAGGATACGACAGTGAATGGAACTCTTTTTTCATCATGGCTGAAGCATTGGGAAGTTGAATCCTGCGAGGATAAATGGATTGATCAAAGAAGTGAATGTATTTGGTTTGTTTGCTTCACAACCAACATTTGGGAATCTTGCCACTTCATCATATTATAGGCATCTTCATAACGAGGGATTCTGTGTATAGGCTTAGAGGTTTGTGAATTGTGCTTCACTAAATTATCTATGTCGGTCTGACAAGATAGTGAAGGTTAACTAATTGAAAGTCCACGATGGAATAAAAAGTTGTAGATGGTGCATGTGCCGAAGAGACCGCCCATTGTTGATGAGCTTGTAGAAAACCGTCAAAGTTGCATGAGAAGCTTATTGTAACCCAATTGTTGATTAATAAAGCTTGGCTTTGCTTTGCAAAAAAAAACATCAAAGACCAATTAATGTAGGTAGTGAGAGTGTGGCATCTCATAAAAAGTTCTCCATCTATTAGTTCAGAACACTAGAGTAAAAGTAGAAGATTTAATAGCAAATTCCGTAAAATCTGGGTTTTATGGCCCTAGTCTAACAAAACCCCAATATTTTTGGACCGTGCCATATAATCCTAGATTTTATAGTACTAAAGTTTCACAAAATCCCACGCTTTTACATAATGGTTCAAATCTCACAGGTGTGCCACATCAACACACGTGGAATGGACAGATACGCCATGTCATGGGATTTTTTTTATGTAAGATTTAATACATTATGTTAAAATGTGAGGTTTTGCATATTTTTAGATCACATATCTTCAAACTCACGAACACCTATTTGGCATTTTTGGTATCCAATTTGGATCAGCTTCGTTGGAGATAGCCTTTACTGATGTAGCAGAATCAGACATATTTCTTCTCTTGAGTACAACATGCTCTATTGATGAATTATATCCCGGACGATGTACGATGTCATGGGAGCGGGATGATTGGGCCGCTCTCGTGGGCATATTAGGCCCATGGCCTTTCACACGTGGTGGGCGCAAGGGTGGTCAACCGACGGCTTCTGTCCGCCCAGGGACGAGGGCCCCCACGCCGCAGTGCCGCACGCCCGATTTCCCAATCAAACCTCTCGCCTCGCTCCGCCGCCGCCGCCGCAGCCGACCAGTCATGGCGCCGCCACCGACGCTGCCGGACGAGATCGTGGAGGAGATCCTCCTCCGCGTCCCACCGGACGACCCCGGGCGCCTCATGCGCGCCTCCATCGCGTGCAAGGGCTGGCGCCGCCTCGTCTCGGGCCCCGGCTTCCGCCGCCGGTTCCGCCAGCGACACCGGAGCCCGCCTCTGATGGGGCTCATTCTCAATTGCATCGACGAAAACGGCGTGGACATGGTGAGCTTCGTCCCCACCTGCTCCTTCCGGCCGCCACACTTCGACCTCCGTCGCTGGGGGGCGATCGATTCCCGCCACGGGCGCGTCCTCCTCCTCGACGTCTCGCCGTGGAAGTCTCAATCGGGGGAAGTCTTCTCCGTCTGGGATCCCGTCGCAGGCGAGCACCGGCGACTGCCCCCGCGTCCAACGTCCGGGTACTTGGACAGCTTTAACGCAGCAGTGCTGTGCGCGGCACACGGCAGCTGTGACCACCTAGATTGCCACCGTGGACCCTTTCTCGTTGTCTTCGTGGGATCTTACGGTGAGAGTATGTTCTCCTACGTCTATTCATCCGAAGCTGATGCGTGGAGTGCATCAACCTCTGCTTCGCACTATCCCTATTTTCCGGAATTCACGCGCAGTACCGTCGTTGTGGGTAACGCACTTTACTTTGATCTCAAGGCCCCCGTAAGAATCCTCACCCCCGTAGGAATCCTCAAGTATGATTTGGGCACACAGGAAATGACTGTGATTCAGCCACCACCTGTGTGGAATGGTCTCATTGTGCTCACCATAGCGGAGGGTGGTGGGTTGGGATGTGTCTCAGTGATGGGATCGAAACTTTTCCTGTGGTCGAGAGAGGCTGGCCCTGATGGAGATATGGGATGGGTACAGAGCAGAATCATTGAGTCTGAGAAATTGTTCCCTGGGGATCACGCCGTGATGAAACTTGATGTAGTTGCCTTTGAGGATGGTGGTGGTGTTGTTTATGTGGGGACGGACCGTGGGTCTTTTGCTACTGATTTGAAGTCTGGGCAGTTCAGGAAAATAGAAGGGGTCAGCGGCTTCAATGATATCGTTCCATTCATGAGCTTCTATACTCCAGGTACAACTTTGCCTCGCTATTTATTTCCTAAGCATGAGCATAGTATTTAGGTTAGTGTGCAATGTTATATGCTGCATATAAAACAGTGTTACTTGTCTATCTAATTGTTACTTCCTTCCACATTTCATGGACCTTTCATGGAATTGGGTCAATATATATATTGAACGAAGTAGATGCTTCTTTGGAGTCTTGAGTTTTAGTGATTTTGTGAAAACATAATATCTGTTAACTGGTGGAGGTTAGTTATGTGTACATAGTCACTTGTATAGTTCATTGGTTTGTTCCAGCAAATGATTTTAAGAAAGTATCATGGTGGATTTTAACCAGTGGAAGATTACTAGTTCGCTTCTGGTGATAGTTACTAATCGAGTTCGGGTAATGTTGTAGCTAACGGTTCTGCACAAGTGTTGTGGTTAACTGGTGGAAGAAAATAATTTAGCACTGTGTGATTCTCACTAGTCGAATCCCTGAATGTTGCAACAGTTCTGATATCTATCACTTAGTATTGCGCTTTTGCCTTTTGCATTAGCAGCTATGAATTTCATGGTCTATTGCTACATGTAACAGCAGGACTACCTATTAGAATATTTCTTACATCATCCAAACATGACTCTTTTCATCTAAAAATATTTCAAACATCCAATCATAATCATTGTTCTTCCTGGCACGATTAAACCCAGCCCCTTTGGAGATTTATGTATAACTAGAGTCCAGAGCTCAATTTTTATCTTCAAAGTTTAACAAATAGAAAATACAGCCATCTTGAACCTGAAAACTTGTCAGTACACACAGTGAGATCTCAAAAATAACCCAAAAGGACCCATAGGTATAAGAGTGATATAACACTTTGTTTTTCTTTTGTTACAAAACTTGATAGAGGTGATGTGCATGTTTGATAGTTGATTACAAACTTTCTGCTTCTCTATTGTTTACAATTGCAATTTATATGACGTCTATTGTGTTGAACTTGTATAGCTATTTGTCTTACTGGTAGGAGTAGGATACTGATCTTGCACTGATAATAGCCTTATTTGAAATCATGATGGATTCTGTGGCACAGTTAAGTGTTTCCTTCAGCGCATTATTGCTGAAGGTTCATCGAATAAGAAAGTGACATTATGGTTCCAAAAAATCAAGTGCATATTGTGCCTTCATGCTCAAATATTTCAAAAAAGAACAAATGCTGACGCAGTCATAATTGGACCCCATAGGTATAACAGTGATATAACACTTTGTTTTTTTTGTGTGTTACAAAACTTGATAGAAGTGATGTGCATGTTTGATAGTTGATTATAAAACTTTCTGCTTCTCTATTTTTTACAATTGCAATTCATATGACGTCTATTTTAGGTCTATTGTGTTGGACTCGTATAGCTATTTGTCTTACTGGTAGGAGTAGGATACTGATCTTGCACTGATAATAGCCTTATTTGAAATCATGATGGATTCTGTGGCACAGTTAAGTGTTTCCTTTTGCGCATTATTGCTGAACGTTCATCAAATAAGAAAAAGTGACATTATGGTTTCCAAAAAATGAAGTGGATATTGTGCCCTCATGCTCAAATATTTCAAAAAAGAACAAATATGCACAATCACAATTGCCCAGATGTCAATTTCTCCATATCACAATTTCTGCTACAGGGAAGGGCCCCTCAATTATAAAAGAAGATCAAAAACCAAAATAAGGCTGATGGGGGTATAATGGCAATGTTGCAACCAATATAACCTGAACAACAATAAAAACAACAAGCAAAACATGCCCTAAACTCAGTCTTGCATATAACATTTGGACTGATTTTCAACATATATTAACAGTCTTGAATAAAATGGAATGCTAGGCCAAAAATCTATTGTGAAATAGATGAAAGGCCAAGAGCTACTGTATCGATTGCAATTTGGTAATGAAGTTCTTTTGATAATTCAAACAGAAAGTGTCTAGTTGTGCCCAGAGGGAATGGAAGAAGTGGTCTTTGTGGTGAACTCGTATAGCTATTTGTCTCTTCCTATACTTTGTTTTTGCTTTCTCATTTTGTTGTTCTGCTGGCTTTAGGCAGTTAAGCTGTTACTAGCCTGTCAATCTAATGCTTTATTATGCTAGCCAAAAAGATACTAACCCCAGTCCCCAGCAGTAACCTTGTCCCTATTAGCTATGGAACTTACAATGAGAATCGTGGCCAGATCTTATAACTTGTGTGAAATTAGTGGAGCTCAGATTATGACCAAACAATATGAAAACAACGTAATCTTGATTCTTGAATGCCATATGCTACTCCCAACTAGTTTTTTTCTACCATTTAACTTCAAGCGAAAATCATCTTTCATCATGTTTTCCTCTCCATCTTCTCTCTCAGTTGAGATCAGACACCCAAGGCTCAATGGTGCACTTTGCTTGGTGACATGGTGAGCATGTGTGTTTCAAACATGATTGTATGGACTGATTTATGCTCGTATTTGTTTGATCATCAATTCATCATGGATGCTATTCATCTACTGATGTGGCCTAGTATTGCTTGCTGCTCACTGTCAGCTAGGCAAATTTTGCTGCTGTGAGGTGATCGCTGTGATGTATCAATTAACAAGGAATGATTTGATTTTGTTTGTATCACTGGGATCTCACTGCTACCTGTTCAATAATACTGACAGGAAGAGGAGAGCAGAGGAGGCTAACCAATATGATGAAATACGTTGCAGACATGAAATGTATGTGCATTCATGCTTGATGACGGATATTTTGATCGGAATACCCTATCCTGGTGCTTTTAGTAGCGCGAGTCTTCAAGACTAGCAGTCAACTGAAGTGTTGTGCCTTGTCTAGTTGAGATCAGACCCCTTCATGTCTAATGAACCAATTTAATACATGTGTGCCTTGTCTAGTTGTGTTTATCTTCTTTCCTTTTTTCCCTGAGTAAATTGGTAAACTATATATATTATAGCATGATATTTATCTCATTATCGGAATCCCCCTATATAGACAGGTTTTTGAGTTGTCATTTTTTTGTAATACTAATCCATATCTATGAACTGAGTGATTTTCATGTTCTTGCAACAAGAACGCCATGATATGAGTTGTGTTTGCTCACAAAGCTTTGTTGAGAAACTTGTTGGATGCAACTGGATATATACAAGCGTACTAAGTACAGATATTTGTTGAAAGCAGACCTGGAGGCATTGACTAACATATATGTGGACTTCTTTTCACTACCGCTCTTGCAATTCCCTGTTTAAGTACAAGATCTTGACTTGAGAGCAGCCTATATTTGATCTAATCTCTACTATTATTAAATCAGGTGCAGTCGTCTCTTCCATAAAATTTCTGCCCCCTGCCCGATTCCTTTTTCCTCCGTGTCTTGTGTTTTCACGCCACCCCACCGATCGTTGGATGTGTCGCATATCTGATCTAATGTCAAAACCCTCACATGCAACTCCCTAGATCGATCTCAAAAAAGAAAAAAACTCTCATCATTCTCCCAGCTGCAGCCTCGATCCACGCTGCTCCTGAGTCCAGCCGTCGCTGCCATTCCGGCGCTTGGTGGACGTGCTGCCACTGCACGCTCACGAAGCAATTGTTGTGCTTCTCGTCATTATTACCGGCAAGTCGTGCTGGTGCCCCTACGCGGTGTCTCTGCCCTTGTGGAGGTCCTTCCAGCACGCCTCCATCGTCTCCGGCGACCACTGCATCGGCTCCGGCAACGGCTGGCTCATGCTCTCCACCACCCTCTATTGCTAGCAGATCGGCGCCGTCCTGAGGCGGGAAACTCCTTTACCACAGAGGTCGTGTTCCCGACGTCTTGCATCTCGGTCGTCCCCAGCGGCGGAAACCGGAAGGAGCGTCCCTGGGCCGCTGATCTCGCCGGCGACGAGCGTGCAAGAGCTTCTCAAGGGCCCCGTATTCACCATGTCCGTGTACCCTCCCATTCACCAGGTCAGCGCCTGCCTCGGTTATTAGTATGGGATTTTTCGTTTCTTGAATGTGTAGTGAAATATTGGAATTCTGTACAATGATCTGGATTGTGTGGTAGGGTCATTTGGCATTGTTAACATGGTCCAACTACCCGATGGTATGGTAGACATTGATTCCCATAGCCTGTACATTGATTCATAATTCTGTAGAAAAGCTGGAGATGAGGGATCCTGATGCCATTACTAACATTAAAAGGATTAATGAATTCAAAGTACCGTATTGTTTGACTTATTGATGCAGAAAATTAGTAGATTGTTTGTCATCTTACTTCAGATGGCATGCTGTCCCGAATCTCCTGTTTCTTGATTTGCTTTCCAAAGCCTTTAGCACAAGCAACACACTTGAAATTAGAATGTAACATATTTTTTATTATAGTATTTATCAGTGTCGTTCATTGAGTGAGTGTTTGATGAGCTCAGAGAAATAGAGGATCCCATTTTCTTTGTACTGATCGGGTGCCTATAGTTTTTATTATTTGTTGAGAAAATAGTTACTCCATACATCACTCATCGAGTCTTTTTAAGGTTAAAAATAAAATAATTTTCATCTATTTTTGCACCTTGTGGGTTCTGAGCACTATAAAATCCTCTCAAGTTTGGTACAGTTCACACAAGTTCTGTTATCATGGAACTAGCATGTGTATCAACACACTTGCCAACACAAACTGAGCTCATAAGTAACTTGCAGTATTAAATGGGTGCATCGTACCCTTCTTCTCACCAATTATGATGTCTTTGATTTAGCTTCCATGGAAACTAGACTATTGCCCTCAAATTCAAGTATTATGCTGTTGTTACTGTTTGCCCAACTATTCAATAGAATACAACCATATTGCTTTGTTCCTCGGAGTCACTGATGCTTCTGCAGCTCCATTGCATGACATCAGATTGGTGTACAGTCCAAATGATCATCTACTGGAGCAGGTGTTCATGCTCACGGGAAGATGGTTTCACCAGATGAAGGGCCTGGAGGTAACACACATGTTTTATATACTCTGCAAGACAATGATAATTGGTATCATCAACTATGAATCTAATTTTATCTTGCTGTTATAATTTTGTTGCGGTGAACATTGAATCACACAACAAAAATGAAATAATGCTCTCTGCTTGATCGCCTTGTCATGGTTTTGTGACTTTTCATGTTTAAGCTAATAATGATAAATTTAGGTTCTTTATCAGCTTGCCATGATTTTGTGATGAAATATGTGCAATGTTTCTTTTTCAGGTGTTAAATGATTAGAGCAATAAATTGCAGTGTATGTCACTGCATGCCTGTTGTCATTCTAGAAGGGAAAAAAATCCTCCTTATTGTCACATTCTGCCATGGAAATATGTAGGGCATGACATATGCATGTCTATCAAGTTTTTTCCTTTTTAGTAATGGAATGCTTACCATCTATCAGATAGACCAAGATAAATTTAATTCTCACATGATTTTGTTTGTGATATTTTGTTGGGTTGGCTAGGCATTATTGACATGCATTGTTTGTTTTCCAGGGGATGCAGAGTTGATGCATATATAGCAAATTCTTATACTTTTTTAATTTATGTTGCATTTTAATTTTCCAGTTTCCCTTTAATTTAACTGCATGCCATAAAACCACTAGCTCTTAATATAATTTGCAGCATATATGATTAGGCTCTCAAGCTAATCACACCACATTAATATTATCACCTCTTACTTTTGGCACCTGTTAGGCTATGGTCATGTTGCTGTTTTTTCTCTTTGTGATTTAGCAAAGAGTTCTATACACGTTGATTTAGCGGATTCCTCTTGATTTTTTATCTGTGTGTTCTTATTTCTATATAATTATTTATGAGTGAAGATATGCTATTGTTGCATTCTGAGTCATAGAAAAACTAGCATATGGTTTCTGACATTACCTTTGGTAAAATGTAACATTGCACATCTTTCTAGAATATCGATCCATTTTGATCTGACTATACCTATCTTAGTAGAGAATAAAAGATTTGGTACCCAAACCTACATGTATAAAGTTAGTTTTGCATTGAAGTAGAGGGGGGCCACCAGTCAACATGGACATATGCATTCTGTACATAGTCTAGCGATTGTAAAAACTGTAAATCATATTGATTAGTTACTGATACTCTTCCTTTTAGAGTCTTAACCGATAACTATATTGATTAGCTAGCTACTGGTACTGTTCCTTGTGTCTCAGTTGATAATTATTAATTCAGTGTTAACAAGTTGATCTTGTTCTTCGGATAATGATTTTATCCACACTCTATAGACTATATAAATGAGTGATATGGTTGCAGTTTTATATTATTGTTTTTCTTTGATAATCTTGTGTGTCTAATTACCTGAATATGGGATGGAAGAAATGTTTGTGCTAAGTCCAGCATGGAGTACTTTTTAGGTTCACCAGCAGGGAGTACTTTGGCTATTAATCTTGGTTGGTTTTGCCTTGTCTATCGATGTGCAATGAAAGAAAAAAGGTTGCCCCCTGAAATTTCAATGTTGCATTCAAACAAATAATGGCATAAAAAAATTGCATCGCGTGACTAAGCCAAATAGCATAGTCAGACACCCTACCTAAATTATTGAGATGTTTTCAAGGCTGAAATATTGTAAAGTAATGTCTAGGTTTGCTTTCGGTATACTTTAAGATCAATTATACATGAAATAAGAGGTCTGAGCCCAACGTCAAAGCCTGGTTTGTTATTTCAATTTTGTTTTGATTTATCTACTATATTCTTTTCAATACTACTAAAATGAATGTATCGGTTACAAATAGTACTTTTCTAATGCTTATTCATGTTATAGATGTGTTGTAAGTTTTTAAAGCCCGTAGCAATGCACGGATACTTTGCTAGTAAGAAGAAATGTTAAGAACTGCTGGAATGTGAACAATAATAATTTGGATCTTGACGATAAGATGCAAGCCGTGCTATGAAAACAATTGTGTAGAGGTGTACATTGTGATGATTTGAAAACATTAAACTTTCAAATCTCTTTTCTGTTTATCTGGATTTGGAATGACAAAACGAATTACGAATTCTGATATTTATTACACTGCTGTACAAAAACCATGCACAAAAAAAAAAGTTGGCAACAAAAGCAGTTGGTCAATCACCACCATGGATCCAAATCGCGGAATCCGGCCAGGGCAAAGCGCAAGCCCGACAAGACCCTCGCTGAGTCACCGCCGCGACGATCAGCAATCATATGGCGGCGCTGCCGGACGAACTCGTGGAGGACATCCTCCTCCGCGGACGACCCCGCGGTCCTCGTACGCGCAGCCGTCGCGTGTAAGAGCTGACGCCGCCTCCTCTCCTGCTCTGGCTTCGGCCTTAGATTCCGCGAGCGCCACCAGACGCCGCCGAGCGCCGATGCTGGCATGATCCGCAACGTCACCAGAGAAGACCACGCGACGAACATTGTGCGCTTCGTCCCCACCTGCTCCTGCTCCAGGACGCGCCGCGGGTGGTGGGCAGTCTCCTTCCCGCCACGGCCGCGTCCTCCTCCGAAAGGGGCCCTACGTGCCCGGCATCAGCAGCGCCTTCGCTATCTGGTACCCAGTGAAAGACGAGCTGCGGGAGCTGCCACCAGTAACGCTGTGGTGGTTAGCGTGGTGGTGGTCAAGTTAAACTTGACTATGACGGTGATATGCGCTGCCGAAAATTGCGATCACCTCGACTGCAGCAGGACACCGTTCCTCGTCGTCGTCTTGGGCTCCCTCTCCCGTGAGAGTATGTGCGCCTGCGTAGCGAACCGACCTATTCTCCCTACCATTGTTACACATGTCGGGAACACACTCAATTTTCTGATCATGGCACCTGCTATAAGAGCAACTTCAACCCTTTCCCTTTTCTATCATCTAAACACAAAAAATTGTCATATAGAAAATAAAGATGGAAAAAATTTCTTTATCAGTTTTTCTTTCCCATCCCTCACATAAATGATAAACCCTACCCTTTTAGATGATGAAGTAAGTGAACTGCTACAACATCATCACCTATAATTCAAAAAGTGGGTTGAAGGAATCCCCTTTAACCTCTTTTAGCTGATGAGATTAAAGGGAAAGGGTTGGAGTTGGCAAGTTGCTCTAAAGATCCTCGAGTGTCATTTGGTCACACGCACATTGACTGTGATTGACCCACTAGCTACGTCGCAAAAGTGTTGTTTCGCTCTCAACTGTAGAGGGTGGTGGGCTGGGATGTAGTGGAGGAGTTCAGGCTCTGCCTGTGGTCGAGAGAGTCTTGTCCGGTGGAGAGATGAGATGGGCGCAGACCAGAGTCATTGAGATCAAGAACCTGGCATCCATTGGTCAATCATTGACGTTTGTTCATGTAGATGACAGTGGTGTTGTTTGCATGACCATGGATTCTAGGTTATTCGTTATTGATATGAAGTCTGAGCAGGGCAGGGCAGTAGAAGGTAATCTGTGGCATGAACAATATTGTTCCATACATAAGCTTCTACACTCCAGGTTTGGACAATCTTTGATTTCCAATATGTTCCCAAGGAGTATTACTTCAGTTATTAGTAACATGAAAAAGCCTATATGTATGATATATTTTTACCTTTTTTTTCACAAGTGCAATATACATTGCCCGGGACCGGGGGGGGGGGGGGGGGGGGTCATAGGTGAAAGAATCAGAGGAGCGGAAGTAGATTTGGTGGAACGTCGTTGCCCTTTAGAGGTCGACGGGCTTCATGTTTATATAGGGTGATAAAAGCCATCTCCGTGGCGCACAAGTTTGGAAGAAGATAAGCCAAGGCAGTTGTTGATTATCTATCTGAATTACAACAGAATCTATACAATCTTACCTAATACAACACAATCATAACTGCCTTGGTTTATCTCCTGCGTGTTTACAACTATGATATGTTAACAATAGGGTCATATCCAACTAACTAGTTTTTGGCGTTCAATATATATTATGGCCCATTGTGACATCCCATGTCACAAAGAGGCACTTAAACTAATCCTAATGCTAATTGCTAGCTAACAAAAATATGAGTAATTAAATTGCCGAAAGAAAAAGGGAATTTAAATAATTAATTCCAAATCGGCCAAAACTAAATTTTACACAAACATCACAAAACTCAATGAAAGTGTGCCAATGTTTTTCCATATTCCAGTGGGTCATGTCAAGAATGGTTTTTAGGGAACTTATCAGAATTTTTGGTAAAGGCTTAATACCCTTAAAAATTCCCTGAGTGCAGAAAAAGGTTTCTCTGTTCTAAGAATTTTCAGAATTTTTCCAGCATAGATTGCAACCTGACCCCAAAGGAAAAGTTGGAGAAGATATTTTGCTGAGCACGCACAAAAATTGGCATCATAATTGGGATATGGTAACTTTGGGTTTTTGTCAATTTACAGAAGTCCTGCACTAGGTCAAAGTGGGGACAAATTTTGGATTTTGCCCATCGGGCAGTTGACCGCGCCCTCTCTTCCTCCTCGAACCGCCGGACAAACTGCCGCCCTGTCATCCTCCTCTACTGAACCACTGTACCGCCTACCTCTCCGGAGCAGCCAGCGATGCTTTGAAGATGGCCTCATCCACCCGAGCTACCCCGTCCTCTCCCGTTTTCTGAACTCTCTCCCTCAACCGGCGCCTAGAAGAAACCTGCTGCTGCTCTCCACTCCCTCTCGCACACCCAGCTCACTCCCCCACACTCATCTCACTCTCAATCGCGTGCCCAGACAGCTGCACGAGCTTCCTTTCTATTCCTCCACGCCAGCGAGCAAGGAACCGAGCAGCTCCCCTATTTTCGACCAGCCAAGGCCGCCCCCATTGCTGCTCTTCCCCTGGTGAGTCACCTGTTTCTCCCCTCAAGCCGATGCACAAGGACCCCTCCTAGACTCCCCTTGAGGCAATCAAACTATGGTGCAGGGAGTTGGTTGAATTTGGTGGAGATTGAGCCGCCATCCCTGTTGTTCCGCCTAAAGCGTGCAACCTTGCCTACGACCTTGCACCTGCAGCCTTCCCCAACCTCTCCCTCCTCCTTGTCGACGTCCACGACCACCAGGTGAGGCTATGCAGGCCATAAGCTCACACCCCCCTCACTCAGGAGAAACTCTTCAGCCAATCGCCTGCCGGCCAACATGCGCGGCCCTGTCAGTTTGAAAAACGCCGATGGCATTTTTGTTATTTACTCCAAACTTTGATAAATATTCAAAAATCCATAACTCGAAAACTAAAGGTCATAAAAATGCAAAACCAATTTTTTTAGAATCAGAAAATGCCCCTCTATCCAAAAAGTAAGATGAGCACCAAGGTTCTGAAGTGTATTAATTAAAATAAATCACCAAATTTGGAACCCTTCTAAGAGTAATAAATTCATAAGTAAAAATATATAACTTTGAAAATAATGAAATTTGGTCAGTAAGCATTTCATAGCATCCATAAACTCTCTGCAAAAGCACATATTCATTTGATGCATATTTGTAGAGTTATTGCATAATCTCTTTTTTTAGTAAATAAATTTCTGTAAAATCTCTGTTAGGAATTTAATCATAGAACTTTGCATGGTTGTTATTTATGCCTTAGTACATTCATGTTTTTCAGTAAATAAATTTCTGTAAAATCTCTGTTAGGAATTTAATCATAGAACTTTGCATGGTTGTTATTTATGCCTTAGTACATTCATGTAAAATCCCCTGTTAAATCTCTAGCAACAGAAGTATACTTTTTAATATCGAATTGTTGTTCAATAATTGGCTTAGGAATTTATTATGCAAATATTGACTTGTATGCATAATTAGTTTAATTACTAGTATTGGCTCCCTGATGCTGTTCATCCAGCATGCTTAGGTCATGAATAACAGTAGATTTATGTATTCATCATCATAAGCTCATCGCCATGCATGTCATGTTTATTTAAGAAATTCCATAAATCCTTGTGCATTCATCTCTTATTCATGCATTTTCAATTTCATATAGGACACGAACTCGAGGAGAACACACCGGAGAAGACCGGTGCTGACGTGAATTTCACTGAATGTCCTAACTACAATCACTCCCAAGGCAAGCCCCGATGCACACCTATTCATTTGCGAGTCCTTTTTGTTTAATCACAACATAGGGATCTTGTATTGTGCATTAGGTATAGGGCTTGGGTGAAACCCACTTGCATCAACGAGCAATGACCTATGTTAGTCTATGTTAGCAAGCCTTTCGTTAGATAATGTTATGCTTAAACTAGTGGAGTCAATGATAGGTTACGGGATCACTTGATACAATTATGATTCACATGAGGATGAAATTGGCTAAAATTTGAGAACCTGTCGTTGCAACTCCGTGAACAAGTATTGAACAGTACCAAGTGCATACCTTTATATGGGAATTGGTAAACCTAGTAACTTGGGTGCTGTATTGTTGGACGGCTATACTCATCGATCCAGAGGTGATGTGAGTGGCACGGTGGTTGCACGGGTTGGAGGACCGCTAGAGAGTGCACGGGTTGGAGGACCGCTAGAGAGTGCACGGGTTAAGCCTCGGATACAAAGTACTATATCGCGGGAAGGACGTGTACTCGGGATCAATGGCCCCGGACCGACTTTATAGCAACTTCGTGAATGGTGGCCATATGTGTTCTTAAATGATGCATATGGCATGTACTTGGGTTTTCTCCTCCAGGATGTAAATCAATTCGAATTGCCGTCCCTCGTAGTTATGAGTACCTCTTGTTTCAAGCAGTTAGCAATGATAATTAAGTAGAGAGGATTGATTATGATTCTAAATTATCATTAGTCTATGGCTACATAATTCTATAATGTATTGTTCTTTATATTTGTATAACCTTAGGGGATAGCCAGGTTCACCAAAGTTATTTTTCCCACAACAACAATTAAATTTGGCTAAGCAATCAACTTGTAAACCTAGAACTAGTAAGTGCTGCTTATGAAAAATACCAAATAAGCCCGATCAGCCCCCTGCATACTAGGAGTCGGTTTTAGATAACCACTTTGTCGGGTAAGTCTTGCGGAGTATGTTAGATACTCAGCCTTTGCGATTTATATTACTTTCAGGTATCCCTCAAGCTACCTATTGTGATTGTTGTAACAAGATTGTGTGGGAAGGTGAGGAACCACATGATTGGACCATTGAGTGGGTTCCTAGCTCACCTACCCTGGATGAGTGAGCCATTGCCATAGTGCCGGCATGGTTTACTTAGACTTTATCCTCGAGTTTATCATATTTTCGCTTCCGCTTATTTATAAAATCTGAACCAAGAACATATGTATTGTAACATAACTTAATTTGCTTCCGATGTGACTCTTGAACTTGTAATATTATGCACTTAATGGTGTAGCTTTGTAAATGATGGATGTTCTTGTGTGTATGCTATGCATGGTTACTTCGGTAATCATCTCCCGAGTAGATCCTGTACGGCACACTCTATATTTCGGTATAGGGATGTGACAGGTGGTATCGGAGCCAATTCAGGATAAGCAACATACAAATGAATATTTTAAAACTCGAACAACCTATTTTTATGCCTTATGGTGAGGTACGAACTAGTAGTGCCCATGTAAGGATTACTATTAGTAGGTGGCAAAGCTAACCTTGGGTTATGATTGTTTCAATACTTGCATCTATGGCTTTTTCAACGAAGGTACGTGTGTGACTCGAATACACTCTTATTCGAGAACTCCCATGCGAGGCGAGGTGGTCATGGATTTGTTGTGCTTAGATAGGATTTTATTTAATCTGGTGTGACTCGAATACACTCTTATTCGAGAGCTCCCGTGCGAGGCGAGGTGGTCACGGATTTCTTTTGGATTGTTTCTTTTGAATTTGATGTATTGTTTCTAAGATGGATCTTTTGTAGATACGCTAACCACGTTTAGCTTGCTTAGAAACGTGTGATAGGTGTGTGTGCCACCGAACTGATCGGTCTATATAATCGTTCAAATTTTCTTTTTGTGGGAATGTAGGAACGCGACATATTGATAGCATGTTGAATCATTCATGCATTAATAATCATGTCATCATGTCTCATACATCATCACGAATTATAACTCGAACCACACACCCCTGTAATTGGAACAAAATAACTCGACCTTTTTCAAGTGAATAAAAAAACATATAACTGGTCATAGAGCAAATATCGTTTTCACGGTAACTAGCAGAACTCACTCAATTCTGAACCGAATAAGTCGTGTGAGTACCTGTTGGAAAGCTTGGGAATTGCCCTACAATTACCAGCTAGTGCCTTTGTTTTATCAGGTTTGGATCAGGTCAAAATTTTGTTTCCAACAGAGAGCATTTCCTGAGATTTCAGAAGTCGCTCCGTTTCTGTCCTCTGTCTTTGGATGATCATAACTCCCAGAGATATTGTCGGATAGAGATGTTCAGGTATGCATTGAAAAGATAATGAAATCCTTTACAACTTTTGTAAAGAGTCAAAAGTTTATTTCTGTCCAGAAGCTAAGTATTTTTGCATATCTCTGTTGGCTGTTCTGTCAAAACAGAAACTGAACCTTGCTTTCATTGTGCTGATTGGACACTTTTTGTGCCCTTTTTACTAATCAACCTTTATGCTATTTTGAGCATATATTTTTGTGGGATGTTAAGTTTTGACTCACACTTTCAAAACTTTCTTCTAATGGATGGTTGTGGGCAAGCTCGTGATGAACCCCGAGCACCTTACCGCACGCGTTCTCGAGTTGGAACGGGAGCGTGACGTGTTGCAGTCCGCACTCGCTGCCCGTGACACCCAGATCGCTGCCCGTGATGCCCAGGTCACAACCCTTAAGGACAAGCTGCACAACAGAGAGTTGGAGCATGCTGACCTTTTTGAGCAACTCCATGATGCTCAACTCGTCATCAAGGGCGACGCGAGTGATCAGCTGCAAGAGCAGCTGAACTAGCGGAATGCTCAGCTTACTGCCACGCCACCCAGGAGGAAAACTATTCTCTCCATGGACAGATCACTGCTGTCTTGGAAGAACGGAGTGAACTCCAAGCTCAACGCTCAGAAGTTGAAGATGAGCGGGATGTCATGGAAGGAAACCTCAACGACGCCAACGCCGCCATCGCGCAACAAGACCACATCATTGCGCATCTCCAAGCTGCCAATGCTCAGCTGCATGCTGTCCTTAATGACAAACCACCTAAGCCACTTGCGGTGATTCCCCTAGATGACGCCAATTTGAGTGATGATGGTGATTCCAATCTCGACTACAAAGCACCCCCGAACCGGTCGACATGGATTTGGAGTCCGATGGTGACAACCATGCCGTGTGACTCGTGGTTATACAGCGGAGGAGTAGTACGTCATGTAAAAATGGAATCTCATGAGACACCGTGCTTGTGTGTTGGTAGTGCCGGTGAATATTAAGTGATGTTGTAACCTAAGCTCTCCGAGATCATGTTGTGGTCGTGTTTCTTAGTGGTGTAACTTTAAGACTTGTCTTGTATGGAAAAGTTGCATCACATGTATCCATGGCTTTTATCATATCTATGTTGTCTAATGTGTTCGAAAACCGATGGAATTCAAGTTTCCCTCTATGTTTTGCATCGTTTCTTTGCCAAACTCCAATTGCAAGAGCAATCTAAAATTCTATTTCATCTCTATGTCATGGCCTTATAATCATATTGACTCATGTGATGATCGGGCTAACATGAAATTGTTTCTATGGCAGATGGTGCAAACTCGCCGTTGTGGTGAGATTTCCCGTGATTCCCGGTAGCTCAAACACCGGTGGATCCCAGCAGCCACCCCATGCTCCGCCGATGACTCCTATGGAGCGGCTCATCCACAACCAAAATGAGATGTTCCATATGTTTATGGAAAACATGAACCACCAAGGAGCTCACGGACCACCACCGCCGCAGCCCCGTGAGTCCTCCTACAGTGACTTTTGGGCAACTCACCCACCCACTTTCAGAGAAGCTGATGATCTGCTGGAAGTGGATAATTTTATTCTCACCCTGGAGTCAAAGTTTGCCCTTCTCAACTGCACCGTCCATCAGAAGCCTCTTTTCACAGCGCAACAACTCCGTGGTTCCGTGAGTGCTTGGTGGGCAAGCTTCACCGCCACTTTTCCCACTGACCACGAAGTTACTTGGACATAATTTTGCATTGCCTTCCATGCACATTATATTCCAGCCGACCTCATGAAGCGCAAGCTCCAGGAATTTCTCAACTTGAAGCAAGGCTCTAGAACCGTGCAAGAGTATGCACGAAAGTTCAATTACTTGGCTCAATATGCTTCATATCATGCTGATATGGATGAGAAGAAGAAGGATTGTTTCCGTTCGGGACTTACCCCGAAGCTACAGGATCGCTTGGCACAAATTATTGCCGGCACGTTCAATGATTTGATCAGTGCCGTAATCATGCAGGAAGATGCTATCTGTGCCAATCAAGATGACAAGACGTGCCATGGGGAGTTCATTCAGTTCTGCACCACCCAAGTACAAGCTGGCTATCACCTCCCCATCCGGACAGAAGTTCCGCTGCAGTACCTCCTGGAGGAGGATTTCGCCCATCCTATTGGCAGCAGCACTCTCGTTCCCATGGCAACAACCAGCAGCCATCCTCTGGTTCCCGCCCTCCACGGCAAGCTAGTCAAATTGTGAGGTCTGGTTCGCCGCAGCCATGTTACAATTGTGGTCGTCCCGGTCACTTTGTGAAGGAGTGTCGTTTCCTGAAGCGCAATCAAGGCAACAACAACCCCAATGCTTTCGGGAACAATAACAACAACAACAACAACAACAACAACCACAGCAGCAGCAACAACAATGGCAACAATGGCAATCGTCCACAATTATCCACTTCCACTCATAAGAATGGCCGAGTCAACTATACCATAGTCGATGAGATTCAAGTTGGAGAACCCGTCCTCGTGGGTATGTTTTCGATCAACCATCATCCACTATGGTTCTTTTTTATTCTGGAGCAACGCATGATTTTATTAGTCAAGCATGTGTGAATCATTTGAAAATCGCCCCCACCACTTTGTATCTATAAATTCTATAAATTCTCTTTTTCAGTAAATAAATATCTATAAATTCTCTATTAGGAATTTAATCATGGAACTTTGTATGATTGTTATTTATGCCTTAGTACATTCATGTAATATCTATTGTTAAATCTCTAGCACCAGAAGTATATTTTTCAATGTCGAATTGTTGTTCAATAATTGGCTTAGGAATTTATTATGCAAATATTGACTTGTATGCATAATTAGTTTAATTACTAGTATTGGCTCCATGATGCTGTTCATCCAGCATGCTTAGGTCATAATTAACAGTAGATTTATGTATTCATCATCATAATCTCATTGCCGTGCATGTCATGTTTATTTAAGAAATTCCATAAATCCTTGAGCATTCATCTCTTATTCATGCATTTTCATTTTCATATAGGACACAAATTCGAGGATAACACACCGGAGAAGACCGGTGCTGACGTGAATTTCACTAAAGACCCTAAGTACGATCACTCCCAAGGCAAGCCCCGGTACACACCTATTTATTTGCGAGTCCTTTTTGTTTAATCAGAACATAGGGATCTTGTATTGTGCATTAGGTATAGGGTTTGGATGAAACCCACTTGCATCGACAAGCAATGACCTATGTTAGTCTATGTTAGCAAGCCTTTCGTTAGATAATGCTATGCTTAAACTAGTGAAGTCAACGATAGGTTATGCGATCACTTGAAACAATTATGATTCACATGAGGGATGAAAATGGCTAAAATTTGAGAACCTATCATTGCAACTCCACGAACAAGTATTGAACAGTACCAAGTGCATACCTTTATATGAGAATTGATAAACCTAGTAACTTGGGCGCTGTATTATTGAATGGCTATACTCATCAATTTAGAGGTGATGTGAGTGGCATGGTGGTTGCACGGTTGGAGGACCGCTGGAGAGTGCACGGGTTAAGCCTCGGATATGAAGTACTATATACGGGGAGGACGTGTACTTGGGATCGATGGCCCCGGACCGACTTTATAGCAACTTCGTGAACAGTGGCCATACATGTTCTTAAATGATGTGTATGTCGTGTACTTGGGTTTTCTCGTGCAGGATGTAAATCAATTCGAATTGTCGTCCCTCGCGGTTATGAGTACCTCTTGTTTCGAGCAGTTAGCAATGATAATTAAGTAGAGAGGATTGGTTATGATTCTGAATTATCATTACTCTATGGCTACATATTGCTATGATGTATTGTTCTTTATATTTGGACAACCTTAGTGGATAGCCAGGTTCACCAAAGTTATTTTCCCGCAACAACAATTAAATTTGGCTAAGTGATCAACTTGTAAACCTAGAACTAGTAGGTGTTGCTTATGCAAAATACCAAATAAGCCTGGTCAGCCCCATGCAAACTAGGAGTCGGTTTTAGATAACCACTTTGTCGGGTAAGTCTTGCGGAGTATGTTAGACACTCAGGCTTTGCGATTTACGTTACTTTCAGGTATCCCTCAGGCTACCTATTGTGATTGTTGTAACAAGATTGTATGAGAAGGTGAGAAACCATAGGATTGGACCATTGAGTGGGTTCCTAGCTCACCTACCCCGGATGAGTGAGCCATTGCCATAGGGCCAGCATGGTTTACTTAGGCTTTATCATTGAGTTTATCATATTTTCGCTTCCACTTATTTATGAAATCCGAACCAAGAACATATGTATTGTAACACAACTTAATTTGCTTCCGATGTGACTCTTGAACATGTAATATTATGCACTTAATGGTGTATCTTTGTAAATGATGGATGTTCATGTGTATGATATGCATGGTTACACTACAGCAAAAAGGCCCTATAGTGGCGGTTGGTAAGGCACTGTAGCGGCAGGCAGGCCATCTCGCCGCTACGCAAACACAACTACAAATAAGCGTTTGTAGCTGCGGGTGGATTGTTGTCCAAATAAACCGCCGCTATAGACACATTATTAGCGGCGGTTGAAGATGTCAACCGCCGCTATTGTCTACCATTAGTTGTGGCAATTGACAACACCAACCGCCGCTATTGTTGGCTATTAGTAGCGGGGGTTGACAACATCAATCGCTGTTACTTGTTATTTTCCAAAGAAAAAAATAAAATTTAGTAAATATATATAAATCACAGATTTTGCATACACAGAAATTTACAACATCTTGTCACAGGAATTTAAAACATCTCATCATAGGAATTTACAACATCTCATCATAGATATTTACATCTCATCACAGAATATATACAACATTGTCATCAAAATGTTCAATGAAGATTACAAAATGTCTTATATGAACCCTAATGCAAAATCATCATTTTTCTTTGACACATTAGATTAATATGGTGCTCTTGAACCAGCCCACTCACAAAGGGGCCTATGGTTTGTTGCTAGATCACCATTTGAATCAAAACACTTCCCTTCTGGACTAATTACCTCTCTTAAAAGAAAATGACAAAGAGAAGCTACAACGCAATACATGTTATTTGTATTCAAATGAATGTGTTCTTGAGAAATCATACCCTTTCTGATCTCGACGTTCCTCTTCATCTTTTCGGTCCATTGTGCCTTTTCCCTTATGGCCCTCTGTGTCACATGAGTAGAGTATGTTAATATGAGATCTCAAAACTTCACTGATTGAGTAAAGTAAAATGGACATAAAAAAATCAACTTACCTCTTCATTAGACTCCTCAATGATATGATATAGGTAAGATGAAGAGCTAGACGCGAACACACACGTGTAGTAGCCGCAATGCACACTACCTTTTTGTCGCTTAAAGCACTATGTAGTAGAGAACACAACTTAGTTACACTTTATATGATGGATACTATGATAAAGACATGTATGTGATGCATATAAATCTTACCCAAAAATTATGAGGGAAGTACATCTTCTTTTTCTGTTTTGGATGACATTTCCCTCCCGCTATGACATATTTCTCATAAGCACTAAACGGTCGATAAAAGCATCATTAGATGATATTAACATTATCAATTCATATACACATAGACTAATTTGTTACCTATCTATGTCTTCCACCATGTCGTAGTACAACTTCTTGTCATAGTCGAGACTATCCAACATGAGAAGGTACCCATTTTTGGGAATTATCATAAAACAGATCCAATGATCGCTACAAGAATGTTGACAACAAGTTACTTACGACTGGATTTAACTTCAACATATGATAGATGATGAAGGCAGTAGTGGTTCAACTTACTTGAAGTTGTAGGGGGTTAAGATGCATTGCCTATCTTGCCACTTCAGGAAGCACTCGCCTCCAATCCTCCTCGGCTTTATCTTCTCGCTCTTTCTTATGCAATGTATGCTTCTTGTAGAGGTGTGAGGATGTTTCAGAGAAACCTTCTTTCCATGTTGCCGATAATGACACTCCTCGTATCCGACCACCATGTTCTTTGGTCCCAATAGCCTTCGCTAGCTCATCCTTGTGATACTTTGGTGTAAACAGACCAGCCTCCGTCTGCGCCGTGATGGGGCCTTTCAAGGCTTGCACGACTTCACTTGTCACGGGATCCTTCACAATGATCTCTCCTTCTTTGATTAAGTCAGAGCGACCATCCACCCAGTTCGTAGTACACTCATTGGTATTTGGCAATGGATCAGGTTTTCCTTCCGCGCGGAGCTTGGCTTCCTGCTCTCTCAAAATTGGAATCTTCTTTTTGTATCCGCCCAGACCTAACCATGGCTTGTACTTGTTTCGCTTGTTTAGCTCAACCATCTTTTCACTAAGCTCCTTTGAAGCACTGCTCGTCTTCTACTCAACAAACTCATCCCATTCCTGCTGACTAATATTTCCATGCTTGTCGAATGGGGTTCGATTTTTCTTGACATATTGGCAGTTGAGCTTGGACTTGTAATCTTGAAAGATGTGATTGAGAGTGGACATTGTGGCCTTCTTGGCTCTCTCGAGATCTGCTGGCTGGAATTGGATGGTTGTCGTGACGTCAGCCCACATATCGTCTTTTCTGCCATCCGGGACTTGGCACCAATCTTACCACGTGATTTTGCAATGGTCCCTCACCACTTTACTGTATTGATTCCGCCATTTGGCGTTGACACTAGCGGGTTCAATCGGTTCTCCATCTTTCGGTTCTAGTGCAGTAACATCGTAGATGCCCTCTGCATTGTTCACGGAGCGCTGACCGCGCTTGCGTTTGTGTGTGGCAACTTGAGCAAGCACCTCTTCCACTTGCTGCTCGAGGGCCTCATCTGTCACAGCCTCTGCTACAAATAGCCGACGGGCACTTAGTCGAGGGCCCTAGGATATAAGTAGTAGATTTTAGTTTACAAATTAATTGAACAAATGAGAGAATTATCTTTGACAAGATACCTCATCTTGAGGCACGAAATTAGGATTCGGGCTCTCCAATCAACGTTCCTTTGGTAGTGGAGGATGCGGATCTTCTGGTTCTTCCCAGTGTTCGCTTGATCCTTCATCGTCTGAAGATGACCTTGCTTGTGAGTGTGCCTTGAGGGCGTCTTCCTCTTGAGAGGGCATATTGTCCGCCATGACGAGAAGACTTTGACAGCTAATGTTAGATATGATGACTAGTTTAGAAAACAAGGAGTATACACCTTTCATCATTAAGCATAGAGACAAGGAAAACAAAAGAAAATAATAGAAAAATCAAAATTTGCTCTTAGTGTGGGTTGCCGAATCAACGGCCTTCCAACGCTCTAAGATCCTTGACTCGTACAACAACATATATCTGATATCCTAGGATATGGTCTATGTTGCCACACTAGCCTCACTTAGCCCGCTTTCATCATTGAGCATGAATCGATTGCCTACGTAGAATAGATAAGTAGTACAGAGAGACAAGGAGAAGAATAGAAAAATCAAAATTTGCTCTCAGTGCGGGTTGCCGAATCAACGGCCTCCTAACGCTCTAAGATCCTTGACTTGTACAGCAGCATGTATCCAATATCCTAGGATATGGTCCATGTCGCTACACTAGCCTCACTTGGCCCCCTTTCATCATTGAACATCGATCGCCTACGTAGAATGGATAAGTAGTATAGAGAGACAAGGAGAAGAATAGAATAGGAACATCGCATATATATCATAAGCAGATATATCATAGGCTGCAAGTATATGGCATATATATGGCCACAAGTAAATAATACTATGGATATTTCAGAAATGACAGCAAATAAGCAACAATTTTTTTATTAGCTAAGCCACAAGAACAGATTAACATACAAGAACACAATTACATAAAAGCTATGATTTCAATAGAGCATATACAAGGCACTTATGCTAAATTATATGAGGGCAGTGAGCATCAAACTACAAACTAAGGCAGAAAGTATATGGGGCACCACATGGCAACAAAATAATCATATGGCAGCAAAATTACGGCAGTACATGGCAATTATAAGAGTAATCACAAGAACAACATTATATAGGACATCATTATATGGCAAAATAGAATACAAGGACACAAGAACAAAACAACATACAAGAACAAAATTACATAGAAGTTATGATTTCAATAGAGCATATACAAGGCACTTATGCTAAATTCAATGAGGGCAGTGAGCATCAAACTACAAACTAAGGCAGCAAGTATATGGGGCACCACATGGCAACAAAATAATCATATGGCAGCAAAATTATGGCAGTACATGGCAATCATAAGAGTAATCACAAGAGCAACATTATATGGGACATCATTATATGGCAAAATAGAATACAAGGACACAAGAACAGAACAACATATAAGAACACAATTACATAGAAGCTATGATTTCAATAGAGCATATACAAGTCACTTATGCTAAATTATATGAGGGCAGTGAGCATCAAACTACAAACTAAGGCAGCAAGGATATGGGGCACCACATGGCAACAAAATACTCATATGGCA
Organism: Eleusine coracana subsp. coracana; assembly: GCA_032690845.1. Lineage (NCBI taxonomy): Eukaryota > Viridiplantae > Streptophyta > Magnoliopsida > Poales > Poaceae > Eleusine > Eleusine coracana. The sequence goes on from CM064430.1 coordinate 8,403,316, forward strand.
GCAAAATTACGACAGTACATGGCAATCATAAGAGTAATCACAAGAGCAGCATTATATGGGACAGCATTATATGGCAAAATAGGATACAAGGACATAAGAATAGAACAACGTACAAGAACACAATTACGGCAGCATTATATGGGGTAGTACATGGCAATCATAAGAGCAATGACAAGAGCAGCATTTTCTAAAGCTATTAGAATTCACTGAATTCAGCAAAGCACAATAAGTCTAGCAGCACCAGACATAGCGAAATGCGCATGAATACCAGTAATCACACATTTCAGAAAGAACAGGTAGTTACACTCTGTAGTGTAGCCACTAACAAAAATATGTGACATGCTAAAACACTCAAAATGAATGCAGGCAATGCAGTCTATGTCAAGAAAACAATGCAGACAGTATATAGAATGCTTTGCTCACATATGAACCTAAGAAGGAAGGCACAAAGTATATAATTTCCAGGCAAGCAACCATCAAGTAGATAACAAAGCATAGTGTGAAATTTTGCATTAACAAGATACAAAATAGATAACAAACATTCCATGAATGGTAACCAGGGAGAGGAGGGGGCCGGCGCGTACCAGAGAGAGGAGGGGGACGGTGAGGAGGCTCGCAGGCGGTGTTGGAGTGCATGCGCGATGGCGCTCAGGAAGGCCTCGGGGAGGAGGGCACGACGCGGTGGCCAGGGTTGGGGAGGGGGCCCACATGGTGGCCGGGGTCGGGGAGGAGGTCACGACGTGGCGGCCGTCGACGAGGACAGGGAGCACGACACGGTGGCTGGGGTCAGGAGGGGGTCCACATGGCGGCCATGGACGAGGAGAGGGGGCCCACATGGTGGCCGGGGTCGAGGAGGAGGGCATGACGTGGCGGCCGTCGACGAGGAGAGGGGGCACGACGTGGCGGTTGGTTATGCGAACCGCCGCTAGTTTATTTTTTTAGTTGTATTCTTCACGCCTCCATTGGCGTCACAATTGTTGTTCCTCTTATAACGACTGTGTTTACACCTTGGGCATCTCACAGTGTTCTGATACTCCTTTCGATACAATATGCAATGATTTGTACACGTGTGAATTTTTTGCACGCCCAACAAAAGTGGGGAAATCAGCTTCTTAGCAACGTATGTTGTCCTTGGCAACAAGTTGGGCTTTGGCAGCGCATCAGAAATAAGTTCCAACAAATTCGTGAAACTAGCGTCCGACCAGCCATGCATGGCCTTCAGCTTCATCAGCTCAAGTACAGTATGCAACACGGTAAACTCTTTACCGCATCCCTTAGATTCATCATATAATGGATCCTTTGATGCCTTCTCTGTTCTATGAAAATTATCAAGCCCTTTAGTTGTACCGGCATTGATCAACACCTGTGGCTGAATGTAACACAACAACTCCTCAACATCAAAATCAGCTTCACCAGGCGAATCCATCGCATCTGCACCAGATGAATTGACAACCTCGACCTCAACTTCAATATTCTCATCAAATTCCATATCGACCACACTGTTCTCACCATGTTTTGTCCATATCATGTACCCCTCAACAAAACCCCTCCGCACCAAGTGTGACTTTATTACTTCTATATCATTACACAAATTCGGATTCTTGCAATCAATACACAGACAATATATATCAGTCATCCGTTCACGTCGAGCATAATATATAGCAGATGATCGGATGTTTAATTAGTTGTGATCTTTTTTATGCATATGTTTTCCACTTTTCTTGCAGTACTGGGACTGGAGTGGCCTTTACAGGAGTGGATGTGAGAGCTCGTGCAATACGGATGGCAACGGGGCGGGTTTAGGGCGGGTGGAGCAAAAATCCACCCGCGATGAGAGATGCTGCGGGTGGAAATCCCCACCCGCATCTGCACCCGCGGGTGGAAATCCTCACCCGCGTCCGCACCCGCCGGGTTTTGGGCGGGTGGCGGGTCCCCTGCGGGTTTTCCATGCATATATGAAAAAAAAATGCACTTTAGAATGGCTGTACCATATTTCAGTATTTCACACAAGCAAAAAAATAATAACTTGTCCAGAACTTAATAGTTAAGATTATTACAGACTTACAGTTTACAGTCAACACAATTACATGCATAAATCATTATTTGTTACACACATTGCCGGCGTGACGCTGGACAGCGCGGGGCTAGATGGCGACTGGCGAGCGGCGCGACGCTGGGCAGCGTGGTGCTGGGTCGAGCAGCAGCAGGCCGGCATCAGAGGTGGCGTGTGGCATGCATGAAAGTGCGTGGTCACCTGGTGCTGGCGGCTTGGTGGGGACTTGGGAGGATAAGGTTAGGGTTAGGGGAGTAGTGGAGTGGAGTGGGCTAGATGGGCTAAACCTTTTTTGGGCTTTTTTTGGGGCCCACGAGGAGCCCACTGGTGAGAAACAAAACCCACACCCGCACTCGGTGGGTGCCAAACCCGGCGGGGCCCCGCACCCAGAACCCGAATTGCCATCCCTAGTGCAAATGCATGACACAGCTCAACTTACCAGTGAAAGTCTTCTAATAGGTCAAGAATGCGAAGGAGGTGTCTAGTGGATGCGGTATTAGGCCTTAAGCTGATAGCTTTTTAGTCGACGTAAAGTTTTCTTGAGTTTCAGTAAGAGGAGATTTTGTTACGAAGCACTGGTGCTCTAGATTTTGTTTAGAGCAGATTAAAACAACTTTCATTCTTAGTGATTTTGGACCCCAATGATTTTCAAAGATTCATGCAAAAGCACTGTTATCTACTGATGATTATTAAGCTCTATGACCCGATTGCTAACTTACCCTTTCGAGCTCGCGTATTGGCTTCTTTTTTAATTAATAATGGCATTGACATTGGCATCCTATTGCAGACAGGGTATAATTCCATGTAAATATGAATGTAATAAGTGTTCATTGAAGTGACTAAGAAAGGTGATTACAGTGTTCCACTTTCTTAAATGAAAGGGAATGATTCGAACCAAGAAGAAGAAACAAACTAATCGACCTATCATATAATATGAAGTACTCAACATCTATGATTTTGGTTACAACGAATTACCAGGAATTAGCTATTGCATCCCAAAAATCAGCAGAGATAAGCAACTAAGTCTAGAATGGGGATTGCTACTCCGAGTAGCAAAAGGATGACCCTGAATTGAAACAGAGGCTTCCAGCGAATCACCACAATATCAAAGCCACAACTAGAGCTGTTCAAATGAGCGCCCCGCCCTACACGTAAAGGCCCAACACGTTTATTACCGGGCTGGCACAGCACACGAGTATTTTTGGGCTGTGCTGAGGTAGCCTTCGGGCTCAGCTGCTGGCCACGAAATCGTGCCGGGCCACCCCACTAGCCACGTGAGCACGCACAACCCAATAATTCAATTACAACCCATTATAACACTGAAGCTGATGAAAAATAAAGAGAAATAGAGTAGGTGGTAGGATTGGAACTCAAAACTTTCACTATTATTACTATAATAATAAGATGACTTACCATCATTTTAAGAAACTCTTTTTTAACTATAACATAAATATAGTTATTACTTAAACAAACTTTATCGGTTCGTGCCGTGACGGTTCTCTGGCCTGCCCATCGGCCCAAACACGGCACATAGCATAGGGCCGTGCCAGCACGGGCCCTAAATTAAGTGGGCCGTGTCATGCTCAAGACATGCTTTTTTTGGCATGCTTTGTGCCAGCTCACTGACCCGACCTCTTTGTACACGACTAGCCACAACACTTAGGCTCTCTTTGGTTGGGATTTCCAACCTACTTTTGCTTTTACAAAGGTCAAAAGCTAACCAAAGGCCTCAAAAGCTAGACATGCTTTTACCTCAAAGCAGTTTTCACTCCAGTACAAATCCAAAAGCACCATCTCCCCTGCTTTTACCGGCTTTTAAGGTGGGTAATTTTGAGTTATTTACCCACCTGCCACGGATTCTGAGAAAAAAAACAATTCATTTTCTTTTTTCTTCCTCAGTCGACCCTCATCTCTATTCTCCACTCCCCGACGCCAAGGCCGCTGCTGCCGGTCGGTCGGGCCTCCGTCCACCCACCCGGCCGCTTCTCCCTTCGACCTCCTGCTCGCCCAACTGCTTCTCCCTCCGGCCTCCTGTGCGCCCGCCTGCTGCTTCCTCCGGTCGTCGCCCGCCTGCTCCGACCTCCACAGACTCATCCGACACGAGGCCGAGGTTGGGGAGCGCCACCGCGTGATTCCATGGATCACCGAAGCTTCATAGTGGACAGGCGGCGGGTTCGCGTGAGGGCAGACGGCAGTGGCGGGTTCGCGCGAGGGTAGGACAGGCGGCAGCGACGGAGAGAGAGAGAGAGAGAGAGAGAGAGAGAGAGAGAGAGAGAGAGATTCAGAGGAGGAGGAAGAAGAAGCTAACAAGTAGGGTCCACTCGTTAGTGAGAGAGAAAGAGTGTAATGCTGAGTAATGTGGATGACATGTAGTGTTTGTTTAATAGTTGTTATGAAAGCCATAGCCAGTTAATCAAAATGGTCTTCTGTTTTTCCCACAGCTTCTTTTTCCACATCCACAGCTCACAGGTACTTTTTAAAAAACCATAGCTCAACCAAGTATACCTTTAGTGGCATATGGGAAACAAAACATCAGATCTGATATCACACCAGAGAAAAACCCTACACTTCCACAAAAGTGGGCTGACATAAAGGGCTTAAGAAATGAAAAATAAAGAGTTTTGACCCACAAAATTGGTGGACGAACTGAGATGTGACGTGAGGTAGTTGGAAGAAAAATTGACTGAAAGAAATTCATTTTTAACTAACAAATGTTTAGAAATTTTGTTTGTTTTTTCTAATTTTTGTTGAATGCTTTCTTAAAAAAGCAACAATAATTTAAGCTTATAACTAGACTGGACCAAATAAATAAAGTCAGGCCTATAACTGGACGGGCCAACTACATAAAGTCAGGCCCATACCTCGCTTTTTCTTCCTTCCATAGATACAACTAGCCTCACAGTAATCACTATGGACAAACTTCAAGAGCTCTAGTCGACGCAGGGAGAAGGGAAGAACACAACCATGAAGTAGAAAAGTCAGATCTCAGAGATATGACGTATCCGTTTGAGTCGTTAACTTTGAACAGGGAATAGTTTTGCCTCCAGTGTTTCGTGGAGGCTGATAGCGCACGACTGATATACAACTAGAGGGAAAGCTACACTATGAAAAGTAATGATGTAAGAATACGGATATAAAATGGATGATCACATCTTTCTTATTAAGGAATAGAGAAGAATTAAATTGGTTTGTGAGTTGTAATGGGGTCCTGTTTCAGTAGCATAACTTGTCAGCTATGCGACAATTTTTGGTGTTACTATCTCCTAATTTTCATGTCATGACTCATGATGTAGTATAGTTTAGTTGTGCACTGAATGTAATTTAACCCGTATGACTGAGACTGGTGGGTCCTGTTATAGTTACAAGACCCAACATACATATAATGGGCTATGTCAACCTAAAGGGATGACAAAGCTAGAGGAGGATACAACTAGCCAAGAAGAGAAGGAGCCGGCATCAATCAACCAGCCCCCCTCATGACCTCTAGGGTCTTGTATTTATAGAAAAGGGGAGAAGAGAGGAATCCCTCTTCTACCCTCGATGTGTTGCAAATCACCATTTTACCCTTGGTGGAGGGTACAAGTACACAAATATCCTTAAGTTTATAATTGGACCAAAAAACTACATGGGCCAAACATGAGGTAATTGAGCCCATGAGGAGAAATAATGGATTCCTTGAACCCTAGCTCCAACAGTCCTCCCTCATCTGTAGACTCTCGGAGGCACGAGGGGCTACTAATGAAATACTGCTCGTAGCTCCTCATGGCTCAGAGGCCCAATCTATGAAGTATCAAATTACATGTCTTACTACAAATTCTACTATAATATTACATGAAGAAAGAAGTACATAGCAATATTTATGAGGTTCTTCTGCCTAGCCCTTGAGACTTGAAACTGACCGAAAGGTGAGAGCCTCTCTTCAGGAGTTAAAGTTAAGCCAAAGGCATCCTTGCTTTGGAACCCGGAGTCGTGCTAAAGGTGAGAATCTTTATTGGTAATAATAGCTAGGTCGAAGATGTGGCCGATGTCTTTATTATTTTGGACCCAACCTGAAAGTTGAACTTTTGACCAAAATGGTTTCTGAAACACGCATATACCTTTGTTAGCTGCTATGAGTCCGAAGGAGAAGTAAGTAGTTTCACTTTCTCACATACAACAGTCAAATATAATAGGCAAATATTTGTATGTACTCCTCCTCCCTTTTGACTGTTGTTGGGGGGAAGTGAAAAAACCACTTAAGTTGTACTGCAAGACCAGCGGTTAGCCCCCTCCCTAGTGTGGATGGATTTACTGTTACATCTCAAGGCTGTGGGCTTACACCCCTCCCTAGCACGGGTGTATGAATTGTTGCATCAAAGCCGAGAGCTTACACCCCTCCCTAGCATGGATAGATGAATTGTTGCATCAAGGCCGAGGGCTTACACCCCTCCCTAGCATCGCATGTTGTCTATAAGCTTCAAGCGTCACTCTTTGAGATTTTGAATTTTTGAGAAGTTGTGGCCTTCGGGCTACATGTAAAAGTTTATGCCTTCGGGCTGTTCATATAAATGCCATCGGACTCACTATGTAACTAATGCCTTCGGGTAACATGTACTCACTCTAGTGCCCTCGGGCTTTCTATATAAGTTATAGCTTCGGGTACCATGTATCATATCATGTGCTCTTGAGCTATTTAATAATTATGAAGGAAAAATAATTCATACCGTATAAAACATACATGTCGAGCGCCTCGTCAGGCTTCGGCATGCTTCAAACCGTAGTTGTTCGGCACCGGGAGGTGTTGCCCCCGGCTTTCCGGGCATGTCCTTTCGGAGCATCAGGCCATAGTTGCCCGGCATCGGGTAGTGTCGTGTCCGGCATTCCGGACATGTCCTTCCGGAGCATCAGGCCGTAGTTGCCCAGCATCAGACCGTAGTTGTCTAAACTCAGGCTATAGTTGCCTTTGCAAGAAAAGTAAAGGACGCGTCCCTTTGGACCTTAGGCCGTAGTTGCCCGGCATTCAAGCAAAAAGAAGATGATCAATATTTCTTTACCATGCATTTTTATGCATAATGCATGCTTGTGTGTTATGAATGATTGTACATGCTTATGATGCACCTGTATGAAGTGAGAATGAGAAAAAGATGAAGATTGTGAGGCATTCGGCCACTTTCCTTAGCTTCAGATCCCTGCATAATATTTGTTGTCAAGTACATACACGTACTATGTAAGAGTTGATTCATAGCATAAAATTGCACCAAAGATGTGATAGTTCGTGGTGCTTGTTCCAAGTGAAATCCTCGGATGAGATTTTCAAATACTGCCTTCATTTGCACCTGTAAAGAGCACAAACTACAAACAAGTTGACATAATTAGATCCGAAGGCAATTGATATATTATGAACATCTGTTCCCTCTGCAGATTTGACATAGTTTGGGCGTTTTTTCTTATACCGTGCATTAAAGGATACATTTGTTGCATGTGTAGTAATTGTGAATTGGTCATGCTTCGGGTTACAACTCAGGAATAGATTGCAGATAGCTTCATTACACAGACAGGAAACCCCTCCCTGGCATATCAGTTTACATGTACATACTTCTAGTACGATATTTGCTAATCATAATTTTTTGTTTACTGCATCTAGGTAAGTTGTCGAAAGTCATTTCTGTAAACTTTCAATTTTGAGCCTCCGGAGCTCACTGGGCTTTGACGCTAGACGACGAGCAACATCTTAGTAACCGAAGGGGTATACCGTTCTCCACTTGGCAAGATTTTTTTTGAAATCAGGTCTCGGTGGGTGGCCGAAGGTGAGAAGTGACGTGGCCGAATGTCCCTCAGGCTGCCACAACCTCAATGATGTTTCTATTCATCATTGCCACATACTCAAAATCTCAGGCAATGACTCTTTGGGGTATGCCTAAACCAGAAGTCCCGAAGGCAAGTCAAAACATTGTGAGCCCGAAGGCTATAAATTGGAGATCACTACACAACCACGAGCAAGTGTTCAGTCTCAGCCGAATGCACACCTATGTACATGGGTCCCAAGATAAGTACCCCGGACGCGCATTTTGTGTTTTTTTTTTTTACACACACAAATTGTGTGACGTTAGACAACAATCAGCTCTAGACTAGCGGATAGTGTCCATGTAGCTGAAAATCAAGTATGTCTCCAATCTTTTCCTAAGAACGTATGCTTGCTCTCAAGTGACTCACGGGTCTTCGGTGTTGATATGCAATCGTATATGATTACGTTCTGGTTTGTCTATACCTTGCTGAGCTTTGGTGCATGACGCATTAATTACATGTACCTAGCGGCTCTTCCTTCTACTTGCTAAGGTCCCTCCCAGCTACAAGTCACATGACATCCGAGGAATCGCCATTTTTATTAAATGGCCGTACCAGCAGCAAGCCTTCCGCAAGGGCCTCATCGGACACGCGCGAGCTTTAGACATTGTTGGTGCCTAGAATAATTTTGGTGGCATTGTGCTTCCAGGATACATCACCGGCCAGGCGTTTCTTAAGTTGAAACACTTCACACCCTTTAGACTGTAAACCCTTCCGACTCGGGATATATTTTGCCATTCGGTATGCTCTCTTTGGTTGTGCAGCCACGTAGTGTCGCACGTCAATGATGTGCTCTAGTGACATCATGACTGCACCATGATGATGCCACTGTGTATTTTTATCTTAGTTAAGAACTTGCGGGCGTGTTCCGCTTGTTTGGGCAGCAGTCTAAATAACAGACTCTACGGTTGGGTTGCCCTTCGGCGCCTAGTAACAGGCCGTTAATGCTCCCTGACAAGTGAGTAGCCATATGCTCCTCGAGTACTCAAGTGTGGTTTCATATAAAAGGCATACCCACCCACGTAGCCCGAAGGGGGTGGTCACTTAGGTATTTTGACCGTATCATATAGCAGCTGCAGCCCCCAACATTGATGTACCTTCAGGACCCGCTTCCCCGGTAACACTTCCCAAGCTGGGATGAACTAGGTGTTTCTTTCGTGTAGGCTACGGTACCCATTCAACTTCTAGACTAGGCCAACTTCTGGGGCATAATTCCTGGCCATCGGGTAATAAACTATTAAGTATACCCATTACGATTGTATTTCTTGCTCATTCGCGTTCGACAACATGCAGGTTCAAGCGTGTGTGCATTCACTGTGAGAAAGGCTTGAGCACCATGGATCAGTTGTGACGACATTTTTTATTTTGAGCCATCTTTTTTTTTATGAGCATATGCTCGATGTTGATTGTAGCCCACGGCACGAAACATCGTCACCCGGATGGAACATAGAACTCATAAGTGATGCCCTGAACTTAGTGTAGCCTTCGACAAGTTACACAGCAGCCGGTGAGCTGATTGGGGCGTGGGTGCTAATGGCTACCGGGCCTCCTTTACTAGCTAGCCCATTCAATTTTTAACAAATCAGTTGTAAGCCTTTGGGGACTAACATTTAAAAATAAAATAAAAATTGTTTGAGTATATGTATGGAAAACAAATGCTAGCTACTAACGCTTTGGCGTGCTATAAATCTTCGGTAACCCCTCCCAGTGAGGAGCTTCTGACACAGACAAACATATATGTGCTCTACCTTCGGCTAGCTAGAAAATTGAACTCTAGCTAAGAAGTAGCAAAGCAAAGGTGGACCCATGCACTATGTCAAGATGTGCTAAAATATAACATAGAAGGCATCTAAATAGTCTGCGCTGCTAAGTTCAATTATTGATAAAAGTTGCAATAATTAAAAGCCATGGATGTATATCACCTTAAATGAACCCCCGAAGGCTGATGCCGATGGATCAGCTCGAAGGGCCCCGAGACGGCCAATGCCGAAGGATGGGTTCGGAGGGCCCCGAGACAACTGATGCCGGATCTTGAGCCCGAAAGGCCCCGAAACAGTTGATGTCGAATGTTGAGCCCAAGGGGCCTCGGGATGGCTGATGCCGAATGTTGAGCCCGAAGGGCCCGAGATGGCTGATGCCGAAGGGTGAGCCCGAAGGACCCCTCGAATGCTGATGTTGAGGGATGAATCCAAAGGGTCTTTTTTTATCATATCCCGAAGAACCAATAAGAAACGAACCCAAAGGCACATCTCGAAGGATGACCAAGAAACGCGCCCGAAGGCACATCCTGAAGGACCAACAAAAAGCACGCCCGAAGACACATCCCGAAGGATGACCAAGAAACCGACCCGAAGGCACATCCCATAGGATGAGCAAGAAGCTCGCCCGAAGGCACATCCCGAAGGATGACAAAAAAAACCGACCCGAAGGCACATCCTGAAGGATGAACAAGAAGCTCGCCCGAAGGCACATCTCGAAGGATGACCAAAAAACCAACCCGAAGGATGAACAAGAAGCTCGCCCGAAGGCACATTCCGAAGGATGAACAAGAAATCAGCCCGAAGGAACATCCCGAAGGATGAACAAGAAATCAGCCCGAAGGCAAATCCTGAAGGACCAACAAGAAACCGACCCGAAAGCACATCCCGAAGGATGAACAAGAAGCACACCCGAAGGCACATCCCGAAGGATGAACAAGAAATACGTCCGAAGGAATATCCCGAAGGATGAATAAGAAATCAACCCGAAGGCACATCCCGAAGGACCAACAAGAAGCTCGCCCGAAGGCACATCCCGAAGGATGACCAAAAAAACCGACCCGAAGGCACATCCCGAAGGATGAACAAGAAGCTAGCCCGAAGGCACATCCCGAAGGATGAACAAGAAATCGACCCGAAGGATGAACAAGAAATACGTCCGAAGGAACATCCCGAAGGATGAACAAGAAATCAGCCTGAACGCACATCCCGGAGGACGAATAAGAAACCAGTCCGAAGGCAGCTTCCGAAGGGCAACTTGGAAATATGTCGAAGGCAGATTCCGAAGGAAGACTTATAAACGAGCCTGAATGCTAATCCCAAAGGACCACTTAAGTCGAAGGACCCCCAGACACCTGAGCCCGAAGGTAGATCCCGAAGGACAACTTAAAAACGTGCCTGAGAGCAAATTCCGAAGGAAGACTTATAAATGTGCTTAAAGGCAAATTCTGAAGGAAGACTTATAAACGTGCCCGAAGGCAAATTCCGAAAAAGACTTATAGACGAGCCCGAAGGCGGATCCAAAGGGCCACTAGAAAAGGTGCCCGAAGGGCCTCTGAAAAAGATGCCCGAAGGCAGATACCAAAGGATCATCGAGAAAATTGCCTGAAGGACCTTTGAAAAAGGTGTCGGAAGGGCCTCCGAAAAAGGTGCCCGAAGGCAGATACCGAAGGGCTATAAAAAAATTGCCCGAAGGACCTTCAAAAAAGGTGCCCGAAGGCACATCTCAAAGAATCATTTATAAATGAGCCTGATGGACCACTTAATCTAGAGGACCCTCGGACTTTTGCTCAAAAAATTCTACTTTTGCTCACGAGACTTTTTGTATCCATTCCCACGGACGGCGCCAGCTATTGTAGTTACAAGAACCAACATACATATAATGGACTATGCTAACCTAAAGAGATGACAAAGCTAGAGAAGGGATACAACTAGCCAAGAAGAGAAAGAGCCGGCATCAATCAATCAGCCCCCCTCATGACCTCTAGGATCTTGTATTTATAGAAAAGGAGAGAAGAGGGGAGTCCCTCTTCTATTCTCGATGTGTTACAAATCATCATTTTACCCTTGGTGGGGGATACAAGTACATAAATATTATTAAACTTATAATTAGATAAAAAATTATATGGATCAAATATAAGATAACTGAGCCCATAAGGAAAAACAATAGGTTTTCTTGAACCATATCTCCACCAGGTCCCACATGGCAGTGAAAGCCATCGTCTCCTCTGCGGCTCTGCCCTGAGCTGGTTGAACCGGACCAGGCAAAAGGCCGGTCTCCCATCTCGCTCTCACTCGGTCGTTCCCCACTCCTCCCCACTCTGGTGCCCCCAACCACCCACCACCAAACCCTCGCTCCGCCCGCCGCCGGGAGGGGTCCGACTGCGCTCCATGTCTGAGCGGCCGCCGCCGGATCTGTTAGACGAGCTCGTGGAGGAGAACCTCCTCCGTATCCCACCCCACGACCCCGCGAGTCTCGTCCGCGCCTCCCTCGTGTGCAAGAGGTGGTGCCGCCTCGTCTCCGGCCCCGAGTTCCGCCGCCTATTCCGTGAGCGCCACCGGAGGGCCCCGGAGCTGGGAATCCTCCGCAATATCTGCAAGAAAGGTCACCTCACCACCACCCACTTCGTCCCCACCTGCTCTTTCCGCCCGCGCCGCGGCGTCGCCGACCTCCGTGGCTGGCAGGCGGTCGATTCGCGCCACGGCCGCGTCCTGCTCCACCGCCTGCCTCGTAGATTTGAAGACTTCGACGACCTTGCCCTCGCCGTTTGGAACCCCGTCACGGATGAGCGGCGGGAACTGCCATTGCTTCCGTACCTCCGCGAGTGGAAAGCGACGGTGGTCTGCGCAGCTGCAGCGGGGAAGTGCGACCATCTTAATTGCCACCGTGGACCTTTCCTCGTGGTCGTCTTCGGCACTTACTCTACGCAGGTGTCCACCTTCGGCTACTCATCGGACTCTGATGCATGGAGTGAGGCGACCACTTTTCCGCATCGAGTTTACCTCTGTAATAAGCAGTGGGGCTTGGGCGGTGCCGTTGTGGGGAACGCTCTATACTATGTGTTCCACGGAGATTACTCAGGAATCCTGAAGTATGATTTGGCCACACGGGGAATGACTTCCATTGATCTACCACCTGCACTACCTTCACCGAAAGGTTATACCCAGGTCATGACTGCAGAGGGCGGTGAGCTGGGATGTGCTGTGTGCAATGGGACCCTGCTCCACCTGTGGTCGAGGGAGGCTGGTCCCGGCGGTGAGATGGGATGGACACGAAGCAAAGTCATTGCGCTTGAGATGCTGATCCCCACTGGTCGTCTCATTTACGAACTTGATGTAGTTGGCTCAGCGGATGGTGGTGGCGTTCTTTACGTGGGGACAAATCGTGGGTATTATTGTGCTAATTTGAAGTCAGGTCGGGTCAGGAAGCTACCAGGGATCAGCAGTGATGACGACATTGTTCCATTCCTGAGCTTCTATACTCCAGGTATAGTTTTGCTTAATTGTTAATTTCCTAATATTCTCTATCAATACTATTTGAGTAAGTAACATGAACAATGCTGGACGCCACATATAAAGCAATGATTTTTACATAATTTTTGTTACCGAAGTGGAATATTATGATTCATATGGAGCAATGTTACCTTAATATGTTCTTTTATTGCTATGGTGCGCTCTTAATGATTTTGCACAAGTTTTGTGGCTCTTAATGGTGGGAGATAATAATAAGTTGCTGGTGTTTAGTACTGACTGGTCGGATTCCTCTGTGCCTTCCAACGGTTCACTTATGACATATCTTATACCCAGTATTACACTTAAGCATGCATGACATCGTTTATACTCATAAACATGAAGCAGCAGTGTCAGTGTCACCTCAATTTACCTCTGTAAGAAGCATTAGTCTTACCATCAAAACATTCAACTTTAAACTTGAAAGTAGCCATGCCGACTTGCTCTCCATCTATTCCCATTAGAAGTTAGTCTAGAGGTTCAGGTTTTATCAGCATGGTTCATATTGGATAGGACACCTAGCTATCTAGTACTACCTCCAGATCTCTTTCGATGCCGTTAAGAATCATACTGAAAATTTGCACTAGCTATGATGTGCTAATGGCATCAAAAGAAGCATGGATGAAGTACATGTGAAGAAGAATGGAAGAGGTTAGCCAGTAAGTGTCTGGATTTCTTTCCTTAAGATTGTATCTCATAGAGCATTTTGCAAAAACTATGTAAGAGGTGATGTATATGTTTGATAGTTATAAAGATGTACATTTTCAGTGTTACTCTATTTATTGTTTGAATTCTTCTGTCATCCATGCTGGATTCATTGCAAAGTGCTTGAACTCATCGAGCTAGTTGTCTACCTGGTAGGATACTGATCTTACTTTGAGAATTATTATAGCTGAAATCGTGATGAATTGGTGTGACATAATAAAGTGGCTTCCATACGGAACACAGATTTAAAATAAATCTAAGTTCTAGCCACAATTATTTGCATTCTGGAAAGCTTATGGCAGGAGATCTGATCAAATAATGAAATAGTAAGCAGCAGATAAATCTCACTACAAACAAAGTACATTATTCTGCATAAACTCAATTGCTCACCTCAAATATTTACCGATGTGCTACCTCTGTTTTTTTTTTTTTTTTTTTTTGACATCAGTTTGCACAAATACAGAGGTAGTGGGTGGCAATGCATCATCTCCTACTTCAGGGCTTTGATCATGGCCATGGAGCAAAGTAATCCTATATGGAGATGGCATAGTAAATGTTTCAGTAAGATGACCTTAACAAAAATAAAAACAATCAGCAAAGCTTAAAAATAGCACTCTGGACTGGAGTAGCCCATGCTTTTAACAATATCTAGGCTCTTATTGTTTTGTATGCATCGGTAATCATGCAGAAAAGAGCTAACAGGTTGGGGGAAAAAACTTGGCCTATCATTGACATCTAAGAAATTAAGTACTGTTTGGTAGTATATATCGATACTTGGCTCATGTATGCTCATACTTCGCATTTTGTTTTGCAGCACTGGGAGTGGCCGCAACAGATGAGGGTGCAACAGCTGGTGCTTCAAATGCATGACCTGAAAGAGATCATGTTGCTTGTGAAGGTGTTCTGAAAAATCAATGAAGTCTGGTGGTATATTGTAACATCAGATGGAAGTAATCGGCTTTTTGATGGCATAATTCTGTGATTTTGCTGCTTGCGTTTTGTTCCGTTTGGCCTTCACCCGGAGACATGCAAAGCTTTGTTCTCTTATCAGTGAACATGGTTGCTCCTGCAGCATCGTGCTCCCTATGAGCTTCGAAACTTTAGCTTTGTGATGAGTTGGGAATCAATTGTTATGTGGGGCCGGCAGTACTCCAGAAGGAATAAGATTGCCGGTACACAAGAGTAAGCCGTAAGGCTATTGCTTGCCAAGTTTAGTCGTCAGTTTAGTTCGGCCGGGATTCTCAGGTTTAGAGATAAAGTTAGTTTCTAAAAGTAGAAGTTGTAATCGGTTTTGGTTGAGTCTATAGTCCGTTACCTCTCTACATAAGGAGAGGAGAACTATGAATAAAGGCAAGCAAGGATTATTAAACAAATCTCTCTATCTCTCTCGCCTGAATCTCTTAAGCTCCGGGGAGCATTAAGCGCGAACTCTATCTACCTACAACATCTGGTATTAGTTGGCCTTGGTTTCGATCCCCACCATGCCTCTGATGGACGACGCGACCAACAAGGCCGAGATGGAAGACATGACCAAGCTCATACAGGCCGTGAACGCTAAGCTGGAGTGTCTGACCACCATGGAGACCACCATGGAGTCCAAGCTTGAAGCAATCGACAACCAGCAACGCATGCAAAATGCTGCCATCCAACGTCTTTAGCAGCAGTTTCGGTACCCATCGCCGAACAATGATGGTTGCGGCTACAGCAGCTCCTATGATGATGGGTGCCGTCGCGACTACTTCCGTGACGCCTACGACGATGGCTGACACCGGGAACCGTACCGCAATCGGTATGAGGATGAATGGCGCCGCCAGCCTGACCGCCCGGTCCGCCACCAGAAGTGGGATTTTCCCACATACAACGGCAAGGGCGACCCGATCTCCTTCCTCAACAAGTGTGACTCGTTCTTCTGCGCACAGCGTATTCCAGAAGAGGAGAAAGTATAGATGGCCACCCACAATCTCAATGATTCTGCCCACATCTGGTATATGCACATTGAGAAGCACGAAGGCGATTTCCTCATGTGGCGCTGCTTCGCTGAACTGCTCAACATGCGTTTCGGACCACCGCTACGCTCCAACCCGCTCGGGGAATTGGCTGCTTGTCGACGAACGGGCACTGTAGAAGAATATCAGGAGTGCTTCCTCAAACTGCTGGCACGTGCGGGACCTCTCGCAGATTCCTAGCAGATCCAGCTTTTCACGGTCGGCTTGTTGGATCCCCTCAGCATCGACGTACAACTACAGAACCCGCAAACCCTGGAATTTGTGATGAGCATGGCATGTTCGATCGAGCGCCGCAATCAGGCGGCCTTGCAGTCTTCATCATCAGCACCACGCTTCGCGGGGCGTTCCAAAGGGCTTCTTACTCTACCCTCGTCATCAGGGACTGCTTCCACGCCAACAACAGCACCGGCTGCGACCTCCACACCACCCACAAATATGACGGTCGCTGGCCGACCTATCCGCCGCCTGACGGCCGAGGAGATGGAAGAGCACCGTTGTAAGGATCAGTGCTTCAATTGCGACGAGAAGTATGTTCGTGGCCACAACAAGGTGTGCAAACGCCTGTTTTTGCTGGAGCTTATGGATGACGACACCGAGTCACCAGATCAGGACGACGAACCCCACATCTCCATCAGTGCAATAACGGGAGTTAGCGTCGGGGAGACTATACAAATGGCCACACACTTGGGATCATCGGTGTTGACTGCCCTCTTAGACTCGGGTTCCACACACAATTTCGTGTCAGAGGCGGCAGCGGAGGCAGCAGGTCTGAAATACACCCCGCATTCTGGTCTGCATGTTATGGTGGCCAATGGTGAGCGTGTTCCGTGTGCTGGCATCGTGCGCGGCGTGGCGTTCTCCATCAACAATGCTCCCTTTCGAGCTGATTTCTACATCCTTCCCCTCGGCGGTTACGACGTGGTTTTGGGCACACGATGGCTAGCAACCCTTGGGCCAATATTGTGGGATTTCGGCCACCTTTATATGTCGTTCTGGCATCTCGATCGACGTATTGAGTGGCAGGGCGTGCCTGGACCTATCAAGCCCTGTCTTCTCTCATGTGAAGTTAGGGATTTGTTGCACGGTCTCCTTGAGGAATTCACTGATGTCTTTGAAGAACCGTGTGGCCTACCACCGCAACGTTTCCGCAACCACCACATACATTTGAAGCCGGGCACACCACCAGTCGTCGTCCGCCCTTACCGATACCCGACCAATCAGAAGGATGAGCTTGAGCATCAATGCCGCCTAATGCTGGAACAAGGCCTGATCCGACGGAGCTCCTCTGCATTTTCCTTTCCTCTCCGGTGCTGCTGGTCAAGAAGACAGATGATACCTGGCATTTCTGCGTGGACTACAGGGCGTTGAATGAGTGCACTATCAAAGACAAGTTTCCAATCCCTGTCGTCGACGAGCTGTTGGACGAGCTTCACGGGGCGACATTCTTCACCAAGCTGGATTTGTGTTCCGGCTACCACCAGGTTCGCATGCACAATGACGACATCGAGAAGACGGCATTCCGCACACACGAGGATCTATACGAGTTTCCGGTGATGCCCTTCGGCCTGTCCAATGCGCCGGCAACTTTTCAAGCGTTGATGAATGAAGTATTGCGTCCCTTCCTCTGTAAATTTGTGCTCATGTTCTTCGATGACATACTCATCTACAGCCCGTCGTGGTCAACTCACATCTGCCACTTGCACGCTATACTGGAGGTTCTACGGCATCATGAGCTCTTCGTCAAGCGTTCCAAGTGTTCCTTCGCTGAGGAAACTGTTGCCTATTTGGGTCATGTTGTCTCGGCGAGCGGCGTCACCATGGACAGCTCCAAGATCCAGGCTATGGTAGATTGGCCGCCCCCATGCTCTGTTCGAGCATTGCGCGGGTTCCTGGGCCTAGCCGGCTACTATCGTAAGTTTATCAAGAACTTTGGCTCAATTGCTACACCACTAACCCGATTATTGTGTAAGGAGGGGTTTTCCTGGACAGAGGAGGCAATGGCAGCGTTTGACAGGTTAAAGCAGGCTCTCACAACTGCACCGGTCTTGTGCCTTCCCAACTTCAACATGACATTCACAGTGGAGTGCGATGCATCAGGATCAGGTGTCGGCGCTGTGCTACATCAGGGTGCAGGGCCCATTGCATTCTTCAGTAGATCAGTGGCACCTCGGCATCAGGGCCTGGCAGCTTATGAGCGTGAGCTCATTGGGCTGGTTCAAGCAATCCGACATTGGAGACCCTATTTGTGGGGTCGCCGATTCCTTGTCAAGACAGACCACTACAGCTTGAAATTCCTCTTAGATCAGCGCTTGGTGACAGTTCCACAACACCACTGGGTCAGCAAGATTTTGGGCTTCGATTTCACTGTCGAATATAAGCCAGGGAAGCAGAACATTGTGGCTGACGCACTCTCACGCAGGGATGAAGAACTGGTTGGGGCTCACACCATATCAGCACCAACTTTCACGCTCTTAGAGGAGGTCCGCGCGGCAGCAGACACAAACCCGGTTTTGGTTGCTCTCCGTGATCAGATTTACTGCTGGTGAGCTAAAAGAGCCATGGACTGTCAGTGATGGTATGGTGATATTTAAAGGGCGCATCTATATTCCTCCCTCGTCTGGTGTGCTCCAATCAGTACTGTCAGTTGTACATAATGGGAACCATGAGGGTGTGCAGCGAACTCTTCATCGTTTCCGCAGAGATTTTCACACTCCAAATGATCATACTGTGATTCAAGACTTAGTGCGGGCTTGTGCAACATGTCAGCGCTACAAAATAGAGCATTTACATCCTGCTGGTCTGCTTGCTACGCTTCCAGTTCCCAGCTCCATTTGGTCTGATATTTCAATGGATTTTATAGAAGGCCTTCCAAAAGTTGCTGGCAAATCAGTAATTCTCACTGTCGTCGATCGTTTTAGTAAATATGCTCACTTTATCGCTCTAGCACATCCTTACACGGCAGAGTCCGTTGCTAGGGCCTTTTTTGATGAGATTGTGCGTCTCCACGGCATTCCAACTTCTATCACTTCTGACCGTGACCCGGTGTTTACATCGGCCTTTTGGAAGGAATTGTTCTTTGCTTCGGGCTGCAAGATGACCATGAGTACTGCATTCCACCCACAGACCGATGGCCAGAGTGAAGCTGTGAACAAGACTATCGCAATGTACCTACGCTGTTTGACTGGGGATCGCCCTCGCAATTGGGTCCACTGGCTTCCTTGGGCTGAGTACACTTATAACACCTCCTTCCATACAGCACTAAGTGACACCCCATTCAAAGTTGTTTACGGCCGTGACCCGCCATCCCTGCGCTCCTATGAGGCCGGTGATTTAAGAGTGGCAGCTGTGGCAAGGACTTTGGCTGATCAGGATGAGTTCCTGCAGGATGTCAAGGCTAGATTAGAGCAGGCTCAACACCGTGCTAAATGCTATTATGACCGTGGGCACCGTGACGTTCAGTTTGAGGTGGGAGATTGGGTTTGGCTACGTCTTCGTCACCGATTTCCTACTGGGGTTCCCGACGCATCACAAGGGAAGCTTCAGCCATGTTTCTTTGGTCCATTCCAGATCGTGTCTCAGATTAATGAGGTAGCTTACAAGCTTAAGCTTCCACCCGGGACTCAGATGCATGATGTGTTCCATGTGGGCTTACTCAAGAAGTTCGTGGGTCAACCGCCAATGGAGTCTCCAGTGCTTCTTTCCATCCATAATGGTGCTGCTGTTTTAACTCTAGCCAAAGTTGTCAAGGTGCGTCTGTGTCGTGGTGTGCGGCAGATTCTTGTTCAATGGGTTGGAAAGCCAGCTTCGGAAGCTTCGTGGGAAGATGTGGACATTTTTCAGGATCGCTACCTAACATTTCAGCTCGAGGACAAGCTGTTACTCGAGGGGGGAGAGATATTATGTGGGGCCGGCAGTACTCCAGAAGGAATAAGATTGCCGGTACACAAGAGTAAGTCGTAAGGCTATTGCTTGCCAAGTTTAGTCGTCAGTTTAGTTCGGCCGGGATTCTCAGGTTTAGAGATAAAGTTAGTTTCTAAAAGTAGAAGTTATAATCGATTTTGGTTGAGTCTGTAGTCGGTTACCTCTCTATATAAGGAGAGGAGAACTATGAATAAAGGCAAGCAAAGATTATTAAACAAATCTCTTTATCTCTTTCACCTGAATCTCTTAAGCTCCGGGGAGCATAAGCCCGAACTCTATCTACATACAACATCAATAATGTGTCCTTTTGTCATAATTTACTGGTGCTTTTCGATTATTATGACCAGGCAGTTAAACTAATCTCGGGTAATTCAAATGCTCATCTTGAAATGTTGATGGCAATGCATCAAGCCATACTTATTGATTAACCTTAATAACAACAATGAAAACGACATGGAAAGCTTAAGATCGGAGTAAACACTCTTGAATAAGTCATAGTTTGTTCGCTCAAAAATATTACAAAGCATGCTGTTTTTAACCATGCATATATTATAGAACAAATGTTTTGTGTGCTTTTTAGGGGGTGTTTGGTTTGGCTTTTTAGGTGCTTTAGCTTCTAAAAATTGAAATGCCAAACCAAAGGGGGTGTATTTATCCTATGTGCTTTGGGGAAAATTAGTTTTTCTCTAATTCATTTCTCACAACAACTCTTTCCTTGCTTTTCCTGATTGTAGGCTTTTAATTTTTCAGAAAATTTACCCACCCCCATTGGTTATGAAGTTACTGGTTTGATCCTTCTTTTTCCTGTTTGTTCTTTCGCATTAAGGGACCAAGCGAGGGACAAGGACAAGCAGGAGAGAAGGAGGTGGCAACCCTGGGCTCGTGCAGAGGTGGGCGCGGGGAAGGTTGCGGCTATACCTGGCTAAATGGATCGGGCTAAATGGGTCGGCATGAGGCCCGCCTATTTTGGCTCAGCCTAAGCACAGCCCGACATGATGCTTGACGGGCTGTGCCGGCCCGTGGCCCATCACGGGCCATGCCTGGGCCTAGCCACAAGCTCGTTGGGCCAGCCTGAGCACGGCCTGATTAGCGTGGCCCATCTAGCCCGTGGAATAGCCTGTAAGGCACGGCCCGGCCTCGCACGGTCCGTCATGGTCCGTCAAATAAAATGATTAATATTTTAATATTTACATTAAAAATCATATTTTTTAGTTAGAATTTATTGATAAAAAATATTTTTGTATATAAATATTTAAATTTTGAAGAAAAAATCATGCATATAAAATTTAATCGGGCTTCGAGCTAGCCCGGCCTGAATAGCCCGTCGAGCCGACAGACTGGCCCGATCCGTGTAAGACGAGTCGTGTCGTGCTTGGGCTTGGACACAGGCTCGTTGGACCGGCACGGCATGACCCGTTAAGCAGACGGGTCGTGCTGACCCGTTAAGCCTACAGCCCGGTCTGTGATGGGCTCATGTCGGGCTGGCCCGGTACGGCCCGTTGGCCAGGTATAGTTGCGGCTCGCGCGTAGGAGGCGGCGACGACATGCATGAGGCAGGCTGCGACAGCGCGTTAGAGCCGAGAGAGAGAGAGAGAGAGAGATGACAAGTGGGGTCTATTTGACAGTTGTTACGAAAGTCATAGTTTGTTAACCAAACGGTTTTTGGCTTTCTCACAGCTAATAGTTCACAACAGTTTTTTTCATAGCCATAACTCATAACAGTTTTTTCTTATAGACAGTTCAACCAAACACACCCTTAACTTACATTGATTGTCTTACAAAACAGATGTTAATATGAAGAAGGTCAACGATAGTGCAAGGACAAGAAGAAACAAATAAGGTCCAAAAAAAGTGAAGCTAGGTCATGTAATTAAATTAAAGTCAAGCCTAGAAAGTATTTACTAGTAAGGAATAAATGGTCGTTTTGTGGTTTAATAACTTATAATATTCCGTGATTTTGTGTATCTTCAGTTAGCCTTATCCCGTAGCTTGCTTGTCAATGTCAAGCTTTCTTAGTCTTTGCCACTATTATGATGGCTCTACACCTGCAGGAGGATCCGTATCCTCTGCCTTTCTCCTACTATGGCAAACTTTGCCTCGCTCCATCCTTACCGCTGACCTAGAACCAACGTTGAAGTCATAAACCTTTTACTCATCCTGGCTGCATGCATGTCAGATGTCGGTCACTTGCCTCTAAAAATGATCATCTCCACTAAACCAAATACCATATATTTTCTAATAACTTTGCATTACCCTTGGGAATGGACAGGCATATATTCTACTAAAAAGATGTAGCAGAATGAAAATTAACTCTTTGTTCTACTGAAAATTGGTGTTGTCAACAAAAACATTTGCTATAATAAATTAATCCAGCCATGCACTATGCGAATATTTTTGATGTAGTAATATGTAGCGAATTAAAATCTTTACTAAAAAAATAACAAATCATTACTAAAATCTTTCAGCCTATTAAAAGTTAGAAAATATGTAAAACAAAACATTTTTCGATTAGCGATCGAAGCGACATCTATTTGACCTCAGCCGACGCAAACTTCGTTGAAATTTTTGTATAGTTCGAAAAATATAGAAAGGTGGCCATCTCATGACATATTTCTGAATCAGACCCCTAATCTGAGGGCTGAGGCGCTTGACTTGCAAAATCGTCTCGCTTTCATCCGAAGTTCCGAACAACCAAACTCCTCCTCGCCCTCGCTCCGCCGCCGCGTCATGCGGCGCAGTCGTCGGCGCCGGATCTGTTGGACGAGCTCGTGGAGGAGATCCTCCTCCGCTTCCCTCCCCACGACCCCGCGCGCCTCTTCCACTCCGCCCTCGTGTGCAAGCGGTGGTGCCACCTCGTCTCCGACCCGGCTTCCGCCGCCGATTCCGCGAGCGCCACCAGAGGGCCCCGGAGCTGGGAATCATCCGCAATTTCTGCAAGAAAGGTCACCTAGCGACCATCCAATTCGTTCCCACCTGCTCTTTCTGCCCGCGCGGCGCCGATGCTGACGACCGCCGCGGCTGGCAGGCGATCGATTCCCGCCACGGCCGCGTCCTCCTCCAGTGCTTGCCTTCTGGTTATGGAGACTTGGACGTTGTCCTCGATGTTTGGGACCCCATCAAGGATGAACAGCGGGAAGTGCCATTGCTCCCGTGCGAGGACCTCCGCGACTGGAAGGCAGCGGTGGTCTGCGCCGCTGCAGCCGGGGACTGCGACCACCTGGACTGCCACCGTGGACCTTTCCTCGTGGTCGTCGTGGGCCGTCACTCTGGGAGGATCTCCTCCTTCGTCTACTCATCAGAATCTGATGCATGGAGTGTGACCACCTGTACTCTGTTAGATAAATTAGCACTTTTAGTTTTATATTAATCTAGATATAAATCATAAGTATGATTAATAGATTGTATAATAAACTAGATAAGTCTACGCAAGATCTAGATAGGTCTATAAAATCACATAAAAGCATAGCATCTACCATACTAGTAACATCCATCATAGACAAGCAGACTACGAAAGCTAGTATGGAAGACATAGTTTGGGATGAGAGTATGTACGTTTCCTTCTGGATTAGGTAGAGAAGACGATGACGACGTGCAGCACCGTTACGTTATTGGTGACGGCGTCTGAGACCGACTTGACGACAAGGAAGACGAGCCGTGGCGATGAACTTGATGAAGACGAGGAAGCGATCGAGCAGTTGCGCAGAGCGCTTCCCAAAAACCTTATTCGCCCTCTCCCGGTGCAGGATCGCAGAGGACGACGGTTCCGGAGATCTGCTCTCCCGTTCGCCGGTGCACGCTGACAATCGAGATGGAAAAGACTTGACGGCGCAACAGTAGCGAGAGACAAAACCCTAGGTGATTGCGTGATATGATTTGCGGCGGTACCCGTACGTATTTATAGGGAGGAACCGCTAGGGTTAGACGTCCCGCAACCGAGTCGGTTACCATATTAATACGTCGGTTTCCATAATTAAATATATGGAATACGCAGCAAAAAGAAAGTGCAAAAGAAAGCTGTCGGCCCAGCGAGGCGAGGCGAGCGAGCGCGCGCGTGTGTTCTTCCTTCCTCCCATTCACACACTTGCAAGAGATGCTAGAGCAACCAACCTTATAAGTTGGACTCTCTCCACCTCCACTAGTAATGTGGGATTAAACCTTTGCACTCCCACCACTTATGAATGAGCCTTTGAGATTTTGTAGAAATTATTATGAATATTAATGGACCAAACCCATATAATTCTAACATACTCTACAACAAGGTCACCTCTGCGAGAGGGGGCGTGCTGCCCATGTAGGGAACGCACTATACTACAAGTTCCATGGAGAATTTTCTGGTTTAGGAATCCTCAAGTATGATTTGGCCACACGGGAAATGACTACGATCGACCTACTACCTGCATCGAAAGGCTATATTCTGCTCATAACTGCAGAGGGCAGTGGACTGGGATGTGCCGTTGTGAATATGGATGGGTCCCTGCTTCACCTGTGGTCGAGGGAGGCTGGTCCCGGTGGAGATATGAGATGGACACAAAGTAAAGTCATTCAGCTCCAGATGATGATCCCACATGGTCGTGACATGATCGAACTTATCCCTGGTATTCATGACATGATCAAACTCGATGTAGTTGGCTTTGCGGATGGTGCTGTTGTTCTTTACATGGGGACGAATCGTGGGTATTATCGTGCTGATTTGAAGTCAGGACAGGTAAGGAAACTACGAGGGATCAGTGGCACTGATGACATTGTCCCATTCATGAGCTTCTGTAATCTGTACTCCAGGTGATGTTTTGCTTAGTTGTTGATTTCCCTACATTCTCTATGAATACTATTTCAGTAAGTAATATCAACAATGCTTGATGCTGCAAAGGATGCTGTGATTTCTACATAGTTTTGTTACCGAAAGTGGAATTATTGTGATTCATAGAAGCGATGTTACCTTAATGTGTTGTTTTATTGCTTCAATGTGTCATTGATCATTCATTAAATTGGCTGAATATTTTTGCTAAAAAAAGGGATATGTATCCCTCAAGTTGGAATCTTAATTATTTTACATTACTGTTGGTGGATGATTTGAGTAGTTACTGTGGGATTCCTGTGCCTTCCCTGTATGGCATATCTTATATCCACTTCAGCCGCTGTGAATTTCCGTGTGCTATGTGCTATCTTATCATGAAGCAACATCATCGCCTCAATTTCCCCTGTAATAAGAAGTGCTAGCGTTATCATCAAATTTGCAACTTTAATACTTAAAAGTAGCCACATGCAGCCTTGCTCTCCATCCATTACTGTAAGATGTTAGTCTGGAGGTTCAGGTTTTATCGGCTGGTTTATTATTGGATATGACGCCTATCTAATGCATGTCTAGAAGAGCACAAAGAGATCCGCCTATCTTTGTGTCCATCTCTTCTGTTAAGATCGTAGCTCACAGAGCATTTTTTGAAAACTCTGTAAGATGTAATGTTATTTGATAATTATGAAGATATATAGTTTTTTCAGCTTTGTGTTGTTTATTCTTTGAATTATCTTGTCGTCTATGCTGGATTCATTGCAAAGTTCTTGAACTTATCTAGCTAGTTGTCCAGCTAGTTTTTTTTAGATGATGGAACAAAAGGTCCCTGCTTCTACACAGTTGTCTAACTAGTAGGATACTGATCTTGCTTTGCAAATTGTCATAACTGAAATTTTGATGAATTGATTTGTCACAATCGGAAAGTGGACTTAAATTGTGTAGTTCTTACCACTTTTTATTTGCATTCTGGAAAGCCAAAGTGAGCAGATAAATCTCACTACCAGGGAAGTTCGTTAGTCTCAAATGCTCAGCTCAAATATATATCGATGTAAATGGTGATGTAGCATATGTTAACTCATGGTTCATCATGGAGCAAAGTAATGCTAGACTAGATGGAGCTGACATGGTAAATGTTTCAGCAAGATGACCTTATAACAATAGAAACAAGCAAAGCTTAGCAATAACACTTTGGACTGGAGTGACTCACACCTCTTTTCGTTTTTGGGTTAAAATATGCAGTTAACTCAGTCATCTTTATTGTTTGGTATGCACTGGAATCTTGTAGAAAACAGCTAACAAGGGATAAA
The DNA here is from genome assembly GCA_032690845.1 of Eleusine coracana subsp. coracana. Classification (NCBI taxonomy): domain Eukaryota; kingdom Viridiplantae; phylum Streptophyta; class Magnoliopsida; order Poales; family Poaceae; genus Eleusine; species Eleusine coracana. Next base: position 8,429,187 of record CM064430.1, read on the forward strand.
AAAAACTAGGCCTGTCATGGACATGTATCTGAATGCCTAAAAAAAATAAGTGGTGGTTGGGTAGTCTTTTATTGGCAACTTGTTTATTCCTGTGTGGATAAAAGTTCACTGAGAACAGATAAATATTTTAATATTTCCAAACTTTGCATTTTCTTTTGCAGCTCTGGAGTGGCCGCTGCAGATGAGGGTGCAACAGCTAGTGCTTCAAATGCATGACACGGAAAATGTCATGTTGCTTGTGAAGGTCTTCTGAAAAATCAGTGAAGAAAGTCTCTTCTAAGTGCTATTTCCAACCTTCGCATTTTCTTTTGCTGCTGCTCTCGTTCTGTTTGCCCTTCACCCGGAGATGGATGCAAAGCTTCCTTGCCTTACCAGTAGCATGGTAGCCCCATGCAGCATTGTGCTCCTTACGAGCTTTGAAAATATAGCTTTACTAGCAAAGTGGCCGTGCGTTGCTATGGATATAATAATACAATATATGAAGTAGTTTACATATGTGTTATATGCTTGATCGAACTAAGTATACAAATAAGATGACCATTTCAATTTTCTTTGGTCATTAACATATATGATGTGTCGAGAGATATTCTCGATAGTAGATCTAGGTATGTGTATGAGTATGAAAGATCGATGGACACAGAACACAAGGGTTATACAGGTTCTGACCTCCCGAAGGATAATAATCCTATGTCTTGTTTGGTGTTTCTGTATTACTAGGGTTCGCACTGGAATTAGGGTTTCAATACGGGTCTGTCTTTTTCCGAATGCCTCCTGCCCTCCTTATATATCCGAAGGGCAGAGATTTATATGGTAATCTTTTAGTCGGTTATAACAGATTATATCTATCCAATATATCTGCTAACCTAACTTGCCGCTTACTCAAATAAGTACCTCAATAAATATCTTCTGGGCCGAATGCACCATATCCGAGCCCCTGGCTCACTCGACCAATTAGCCGAGTGGTTAAGTATCCCGGGTACATATGTCCCACAGTAGCCCCCAAGCACTTTTTATTTTGAATCGTCGTCTTGATTTGCCTCGACATCTTATGAAATTGGAAAGTGCTTTTTCTATTAACTCTTATTTATAAATCCCTCAAAAATCCGAGTGATTTATCACGAAATCTCGAAAGGTATAATTTCTAAGGCTGAAACTGCAACAATCCGAGTTATTTACCATGGAATCTTGAAAGGTACAATTTCCAAGGTTGAAACCGCAACAATTTGAGTGATTTATCATGGAATCTCGAAAGGTACAATTTTTAAGATTGAAACCACAACAATCCGAGTAATTTATTACTAATGTTAAGATCCACAATATCCAAAATTAACGCTTAAAAAGAGTCTCAATAATATAATAAATGCGCGTACCAATTAATAAAATTGGACTTAACAGATTACAAGAAGCCTCGGCCCTGCAGGTCATCTATCCCTTATAAAAGGGCCTCCAAACAGTCGCATCCCTTCGTCTTTATTTCACCGCAGCCGCCATCTTGCGCACACAAACCCTAGATCCCAGGCTTCCATTTTCACCCCAAAGCTCCACGCAACTGCTTCCCACTACACTCAAACAAGAGCGATGGCCCTAAAGCGCACCCGCTAAAGCTCTAAGGCCCAATCCCAGAAGCAATCTTCTCCTGAGAAGGGCGAGGAAGAAGAGACAGTTTTTGACATCCCCGCCACCATCAAGGATTTCCCCGTGTTAGCCATGGATTCAGAGAAAATCAACAGACTGGTGATTGACGGCGTATTGTAGGATCAACAGACCGGAGGATGGATCGAGGCCATAGGTCAGAAATTTTCCCAACCTCCCGTTGACCAACTCATGGTTTTTTCCTCCTTTTTCTATCGTGGATTTGGGATGTTGCGACTTCTTTTGCGGTCTTCTTTTCTTCTATGACATCAAACTTGTCAATCTGAATCCAAATTCCATCTTACATATTGCTATCTTTATCCACCTGTGTGAGGTGTTCTTGGGAATTCATCCCTATTTTGATACCTTCAAAGAACTGTTTGTTTTGAAATCAAACAGCAATAATGTTATAGGAGGGGCCGAATTTCAACTAAGGAATAAATCCAAATACGTTGATGTACCACTTCCATCAACAAACAAAGGTTGGCACGCGGACTGCTTTTACCATGGAAACCATGCTCCACCTTTGTCAGAGACTATGGCCGAAGCCCCTAAGCCACGACCCGAGTGGTCAGCAAAGGCCCATCCAAACAAGAAGTCTCAAGTTGATGCCATATTAGAACACATTGCCTATCTCAAGTCCAAAGGTTATACTGGCATACATGTTGCCGCAAGCTTCATATATCGCCGCGTGCATCCTATTAAGAAACGTCATGTTCCTGGATGGAAGTTCCAATTGGGTTCAGACCCTACCATGGAAGTGCCAGAAATATTGTCAGAAAGGGAATTAACATTGTGGCTAGAAAACATATTTTCTTCACTCCTTGGTTGGACTCCAGGGAGTGCGAAAAGTGGACATCATTCCATGACTGGCAGGAGTTCAGTAAGTTATCCACTTCTGTGCTTAAAAAATTAACACTTCATACATTATGTTCAACAATGAATAATATGTCACATATATTGCAGAACCTTGATGTATACGTGTCCAATCCCCCACTGCCACCGATGCCGCAAAAGAAATCTCCCACTCAACCATCAGCTCCCAAGCGCCGCAAGGCGCATATTGAAGATTTTGATAAAGAAGAATCGCTAGCTGAAATAGTAGCTAGACTTCAAGAAGAGGCAAAGAAAAAAAACTCCAGAGAAAGCCTCCACCACTCGGCGGACCATGGATGAAAAAGGACAAAATCATCCGAGTGAACCAAGCAAGGCAGGCACCCATGAGGCGGTGCCAGATACGACAGGTGTCCCAAGGCCAACCAGCCCCCCACCAAGAGTGTCAGGCATAAAATTCAAATGCCGCTCAAGGTAAACAAATCAATATAACATGAAGCTTAACTATCCATTTGAATAAATATGTAATTCTTTATCTAATTGGCAGGTCGTCCGGGCGGTCGTCTTTTGAAGAAGTCCCGGCGCAAAGTCCAATTTCTGAAAAAGACCAGGAGACACCACATGTCGGGTCATCCAGAGATGATGTCCTAGACCACTCGGTAGAGAAACCGAGTGATTTAAAGAGTGCATCCAAATCCACTCAGCCAGAAGATAACCAAACTAAATCATCCAATATCCCGGACCTAAATAAATCTGAGATGGCAACGGGTGCTGATACTCCTACCTCCACCAAGCCCAAAGAGCCATCACTGGTTTTTAAATCTATGCCAGAACCAACATATGAATATCCAATCGGGCCGGAGAAAAACGTCACACCGACTCCTATTCACCGAGTGGTAAGAGAAGGTACCTCAGAACAGCCAACGTCGACTAGATCAGTACATCATATTGGCCGATTTGCCATCACCGGATTTAATGAGTCGGCAGAGCAAGCGGAATTGAAAAATTTTAAAGAACATACTAAAAAAGCCTATCATTCCTTCTAGGTATTCCTTTCTTCTTATCAATAATAATCACCGTTCCTGGCTGTGAAGTTTCAAATATATAATTCGTCATCATTGTAGGCTCTGAAAATCCATATGGCCAACAAGAGTAAGCTTCTGCAACTTGTCGAAAGGTATTGTGCAAAAGTCGTCGATTTAGAAGATCAGCTTGCCAAAGAGAGACTGGAAGTCGGGCGCTTATCAGTTGCGTTAAAAGCTCGTTCATCTCAAGTTGATGAAATTCAATTCGAGCTACAAGGTATGAGACCAATAAAGCCTATACCTCACATGCTATCTATGTAATATGAATATTTGACCTCGTCTATACAGAGGCATTACGGACGTTGGAATTGAAACAAAAACAAGATGCCCAGGCGACCGCTCAAATTGCAAGTCTCGAAGGCCGTATAAAAGAACTGGAGCCGTCTGCCCAAGCTATTGAAACTTTGAAGTCCGAGAATCAAGGATTGAGCTTAGCGGGTCTTGTGGGTTCACATCTCATCTATAGAAATAGAGTAAAATTTGTCATTCAAAAAGTTTGATTATTTATCAAAGCATTAGTAATAAACTAATAAAGACCGATTTCACTCAATTGCAAAAGGTGTTGTTTGTTAACTCAATATAAAATTTACAGGCAAGTACTGCAGATTTTCTAAAAAAGAAAATCTGGATGGACCAGTAAGATCCGTGCCATACAGAGGACCACACGGCCCTAACACAAAAGATCTGGTCATCCCTACCACCGGGCGACCACCATGAGCACCCTTCCATGGCTCCCAGTTCGCCAGAGTCCGGTGGCAAAAAAAAGTAAGCACAAATCATGAAAAAAATATTAGAACATAGAAAAGCTCGTCGCACATCCATTTCGATGGATTGGAGTAGATGGAGACAACTGGAAACATGTCAACGGAGAGGCACATGATTGTTAAGACTACAATGATATGTGGATGTTCGTTTTTGTCATGGACTCTGCGGATCGAGCATTCCGCGCGTTGAGCGTTCGACTGGACTACTCATTGGCTGAGGCTTTTGTTTGTCATGGACTCCAAGAGTTTCTTTAACGTACAGTGGCAGAGAATGGAAATAATTTGAGGTGTGGTGATATAGACTGAGATGAAAACTCAAGATACTATACATAATAATGGGTTGATGCATAGAAAAATATAAAATTACTCAAGTACTCTTAGAAATTAATATATAAGTGATCATTTGTAGCCAGTTCTGCAGCATAGAAAAAAAATAAAAAATTCAAGTTTTGATTAAGAGTCAAACCGACAAATGAAGGTTTAGCTATCTATGTCGAGGTCTGGGGGACTTTGGCAATTGCCATTGCTGATCTTTATTTTCCTGCAATGCCTTCTTAATTTCATTCAGATCAAGTTCATTGAATATCTCTAGTTCAATGTAACACACCATTAAGTCATTAAGCCAAGCATTAGAAATCTTGTTGCCAAATAATAAATCAAATGAGTCAAACTTACTATGAGAAAAGAATGCAAAACGTGCCTTTCATTTTGACCTTGCGCTTCCATGTGTCTTATTCATCTTAACTCTTTACACGATGGTGCCTCCGTTCGGTACAGGATCAATCGTCACAGCGGCCCCCGGCCAATCCAGCCCTAGTGTTGTGAAGATAGACTAATCGATTCAGTTTTCCGGCCACCTAGTCTAAAAGTCATTTGAGGACGATGGGCTCAACTAACAGCATACGACCCATAGGCCATAGACGAAATAGCTCATGGCCCAAAGCAAAGAAAACGTTTGGGTCTACTTCTTCCTCCGTTTGTCTGTCGAGCTCTCGTCCAGGCTGTTAATGACGACGACGGAGCTCGGCTAAAAAGCAAATCGATGAAGAGTAGGGGGTACTACTAGAAAAATCAAGGTATGGCGATCGCCCCACCTTGCCATGCTGAGAGCTCTACCAGACGTATGCTAGAACAATTTTTACCTTTTGTGTTTTGATCGTAGATGCTTAAGACAGTCGAGTTGGAAACGAAGAACGAAGGCACCACCGAGTTAAAAACAAAAAACGACCGTGGATATGAAAATCTTGGTCTAGACGACCTCACCTCGCTTAATAGATTATAGAGATACAATGACAATTAGAAATGAATATTGTTCCGTTCATCAGAATTTGTTGGTTCTTTTAGATTATTATGATCATATAACTTAAAATGTGTACTCGGCGTGGTGCTCCCACGAGACTCTATCCGGCCGATACGTTCCACCTGCTGCCACCTCCCTCTGCCTCCTCGACCACCAACGCGGCAACGCCATCGTCATGGTTGCCCGGCCCTGACCTTGCCTATCTGCCGTCCCCACCACCCGCGGATGAAGTTGGGCATCATGGTTGAGAATTCCTGATTTTGCTGCTTGTTTTATTTTTAATTCCAGTTGAGCGTCCATTTTTTTGCGTCCTCACGCAAAAGTGCCTGTCATCGTCGTCCACAAACCGGCTCAGTACGGCCCGGACAAGCACAGGCCCAGTTTGACCCAGTCTTCCGCAAATATCGGCCCACGTCGAGCCGTTGGAGCCTGGCTGGCCAAGAATCCAGATGGTTACAGCGCCAGCTTCTCTACAAACGGGCCTAATTCATGGCCCAGAGACTCCAAATGCTCGACGTGGCGCGCACGTTGGCCCACGAGCCCAGCCTCGCCCAAACCCTGCAAAACCCAGGCGCTCCTCCTCACCCGAACCGGAATCTTCCACCGGACAGCAGGCGCAGCCAGTAAACCGCCGCGCGTCGCCGGCGCCAGTCAACTCCATCCACCGCCGCGCCGCGCGCCACCTCGCCCTTATATGTCGCCCACCTCCTCCCTCTTCTCCCCTCACGCCCCGCGTCGCCTCCTCCCGCTCCTTCTCCCTCTCCGCCTCTCCTCCTCTGCCGCCGCCGCAGCGCCCGCAATGCCTCGCCGCCGCGACCGGGTAAGCCTCTCCCCCTCGCCGTCCTCCTGCTCCTCCGCCGCTGCCGCCAAACCCTAACCATTACATCGCTCATCATTTCTCTCTCTCTCTCTCTGAAGACCCAGCCGCCGCCGCAGGAGTGGAAACCGAAGGCCGCCGAGGGCGCCTCATCGTCGACCTCCACCGCCTCCGCGGCCGCGGAGATCGCCGCGTCCGTCGAGAGGTTGACCCTCGCCTCGCCGGCCGCGGCGCGGGCGGGCACGGGGGCCGCGCAGCTGTGGGTGCCCAGGGGCTACTCGACCTCCACGACGAATGCCAGCGTCGCTCCCTCCCCCTCCTCCTCCTCTGTGGCAGATGCTGGACATGGTGTTGACAGCGCGAAGCTGTCGAAGGTCATCAAGGGGGCGCCAGATTTTGCTGTGGACAACAACACCTTCATAGAGGCGAAGATCAGGGCCACATTCTACCCCAAATTCGAGAATGAGAAGTCCGATCAGGAGGTAGGTAGTCGCTGCCTTATACAATGTTGTGACTGATTGCACTGACTAGTAGGGTTAATTCAATAGGATTCGGCAGTTACATTTTGTGATGGTGCTTGTAATATCCAGATTTCTCATCTGTTGCCTTTTTGTATTGCATTGTTCAAATGGAATTAGAAGCAGCGCACTCTATGCTGCTTTAATCAGTTGGATGCTTGAACTTGATGCAGGGCATACCAGCGTTCATGAATTGATAGACAAAATAAACATTTAATTTGCATCTTGATCTAGTTGGATTTTTACTGTAACTGCATTGTTCCTAGTGACTTCAATGTGGCCATGATTAGTTTCTCTAAATGATGACATGCTTAGTCAACTTTTTATTAAAACCATACAGGATTGTTGTGATTTATTTGCGTCTCTATTATTGCCATTCAGTGAGTGGATTATTAATTTGGACTACTTATTGACAAGCTTATACTCAACTCTTGTGATGGCAGACAAGAACACGAATGATTGAGATGGTGTCGCATGGCCTAGCAAACTTGGAGGTATTTTTGAAATGTTATTTTTTCCTTCAAATTAATTCCTGTGTTCATTGGCAGACTAACAAGGTATTTAATGATGTTGCCCCTCCTAACATAGCAATAATATTTATGTGCCAGGTTACTCTCAAGCATTCGGGCTCACTTTTCATGTATGCTGGTCACCTTGGGGGTGCATATGCGAAGAACAGCTTTGGGAATGTGTATGTTATGCTAAGTCTCCTCCTTTTCTCATTGTCAATGTATTCTGTGGCTGAAAACTCTTCAAATTTTCTTATAGCTACACTGCTGTGGGCGTTTTTGTTCTGGGCCGTTTGTTTCGTGAAGCTTGGGGGAAAGATGCTGCTAAAATGCAAGCAGAGTTCAATGATTTTCTTGAGGTATTACATCTTGAGCTCTACTTTCTGAAATATTGTCTGTGAATAGTAATTGCATTACATCCAAATGCAGTAAGTTGTATAGCAGTGACATGGAGCCGTAAAGGAAAATGATTTTTTCTCTTCCCTACTTCCCTGTTGTGTTTTTAGGCTACTCCCAATGGGGGTTTCATTCTCATTAAATAGGGTGCCATGTCACCATTTTAGATGACATGGCAAAAAATTAATAAGGAAAGAGAAGGAAGGAGTTTCATCTAGATGAAACCATGTCTACAGTGTTTTCAAGACAGTTCTCTCTTGCATGTGTTATCTAGGAAACAACAAAATGAAACTATACATTGTAGCTGTGGTTTCAATCATCTTTGTTGCTTATGTGGTACTTTGGAAACAACAAAATGAAACTCTCCATTGGGACTAGCCTTAGTAGTTAATATAACTCCTTGTCATCTTTCTTAAGTACATCAGGAGTGCAGAAGTGCAATTCTAAATCTGCTATGTTTTGCAATGTGGGTACTGATGATATAGTTGTTGGATTCTTGTATTAGTCCTAGAAAGATTTAATGTTGCAGATCTAAAAGTATGTTTTTAGCTAATAAGCAGATCAAAAAGCAGAAAACATGCGTGCTTCTGAAAAGATACTGCAATTTTATACCTGTTTCTGGCTCAGCAATTTTCTTAAGGTACCTAACTTTATTCTTGTTTCGTGTTTCTAGAAAAACCGTATATGCATTTCAATGGAACTTGTCACAGCTGTGTTAGGAGACCATGGACAAAGGCCTAAAGATGATTATGGTATGCCATTTGCTCCTCCTGGTTAAGGGAGTAATATGCTGTTATTTTATCCTTGTCATGGCTGGTAGCGTGTTCTAGCCTATGGTGTGATGCAATTTCTTGGCATTGTTTATCGACCCACAATAATTCGACTTTATTTATCAGTTCAATGTAAACAATTTTGAATTTAATTGGAAAATGTAGGGATTCTGCTTTCAGATGGCTTTCATTTGGATCCGCAATTTCACTATTTTATTGTGTCATTAACTGTTCATAGCTTTATCAGGTATATTCCTTATTTGACACCAGAAGTAGTAATTCCTGTGTTTCATATTTATGATGCTATTTGACGTGATTATGCTTGTATCCATAGGGCGATTGATTTTGGGACCTACAACATCCTGTGCTTTTACTCTTGCTTGCTGCATTTGTTTAAGTTCAATTTTACAAGCACTGATATGTGTGTTTTCATTGCTCTATGTTGTGCATTGTGCAGCTGTTATTACAGCTGTGACAGAGTTGGGCCATGGCAAGCCAAAATTTTATTCTACCGCGGAGGTGATTGCGTTTTGTCGGAAATGGCGTCTGCCGACGAACCATATTTGGCTATTTTCCACAAGGTTCTAATTTTATAATATTCTTAGAATATTGCATTATGAAGAATTTGCTGTGCTTTCTCAGTTTGGTGATGTTCTAGGAATTTTCTTTGCTATATCCTATATTTTCCTGCTGCCGAAGTTATCTTTTACTTGTCATAATAGATTGTTGCTTTGACTGATGGTCCAAATGCATGCTCATATTATTTTCATTTGCACCATAAATATGTCTGTTTCAACTTTCATCTCTATGGATATTGTAGTTCTATATTTCCTTTTCATGTGCATATTTCTAGAACTTGTCCAGCTGGCTTGTGTATATGCCATCATTCATCTATTTTCATGCTTGGGTATCTGATGGCCTGCATGCAAAATTTTTCTAGCATCAATGGTAGGACTCTCCATAGGATGTGTATGTTTCACTGCTGATTCTGGTCATACAATTTCTATGCTTTCTGATTACATCTTTCACCAGGAAATCGGCCACTTCATTTTTTGCTGCTTATGATGCCTTATGTGAAGAGGGAACTGCAACTCCTGTTTGCAAAGCCCTTGATGAAATAGCTGATATATCTGTACCTGGTAAGAATATAACAAAGTAATAAACATCATCGTACTATTGTTGTAAATCAGACTGTTACCTTATCATCTTTTTTGTCACATATAATTGGCTAACTACCATCTGTAGTGGAACTCACACTAGTTGATTTTGTTATAGGGTCAAAAGATCACGTAAAGGTGCAGGGTGAGATCCTTGAAGGTTTAGTTGCACGTATCGTCAGTCGTGAAAGCTCATCGCAGATGGAAGAAGTTTTGAGAAATTTCCCACAGCCTATGCTAGATGGCGGTAAGCTACTGGGCTAAAAGTTCTTTATGTTATTTGTATCCCGTTGTTTGGGTGGATTGCATGCGCTATAATAAAAAAGTTGCTGTTTGTGATTGAAGTAATTTTTGTTAACAAATATGAGTTCTGGGATCATATCATTCTTATTCAAGGAAGAATAGAATTTGTTTTTTTCTTTTTGATATTTTTATCATGTTGAAATACTAGTCTTGATACTGCTTATGGTAAATGAACCAGGTATCAGCTGAACGTAGATAGTGAAATTCTTGATAATGGTATTCTTATAATGAAAAATAGAAAAAAAAACAAAATAAAAGAAAGTCAGGGAAGTTAAATACTACCTTTATAATATTCATATTCTTCTTTTATTTATTGTAGACTGGTGGCATTCGATGTTCATTCTGTTTTGGTTAGCATGTAAAATACTTATGAGTGATAACGGTTCTTAGCAACAAAGTCTTCTACTCCCTCTGTCCATGTATACAAGGCGTATTACATGTGGGTACAAAGACCAAGGAACAACCATCTACCCATTAAATCTCTGTTATTTCCAACAACTACACCTAGCTATGCTTCGTTCCACATAAAAAGCATGTTCTACAATTGAAGAGGCCACCAATCGAAAGAAAACAACGCCTATAAGTATAATCACGAGGCAGGCTCAGAGTCCAGTTCGTATTTACTTTTGGTCAAGCACAATAGCTGCACACAAGCAACGAGGAGGCCGACCCTAATGCGCACTTTATTCGTGGAAATTTTGTTGTCACGTATACGCCCTCTAAACATGGACGGAGGGAGTATCTTTTTTCTTTAGGCTTTGGCCCTTTGCATATAGGCAGCAAACTTCCTAAGGGTCCTTTTTTTAATTTTGGTAATGAAACTGGGGGTCTCTAGGTCCACGAATCAATGATTTCAGGGTATGCTTCCATTGTTTATTTCAATGCACTTTATTCTGCACTTGTGTTTATAATACATACTGGAACTTACCACTGGAAAGTTCCAGCTATCATTTGCGTGAACAGATCAATCCAAATTAAATTGTTCCCTTTCAGAAAAGAGTTCTTTGCCCCAGATAATTGCCCTAACTTGTTCAGCTCTGTAAACATGAATCCTTTATGCATTTTCTTTTTTGAAACTGATCCTTCATGCATTTGGGAATGTTCTTAGAAGTAACATCTGGTGTTCTAAAAAAATGTGACCTCTGGTGCACTTGAGTTACAAGTTTGTAAGAAACGCCCTATTTTCTTAATTATACATTCAGAAGGTTTTTCTTGTGCAGTCGACTCAGATTTAGGACCAAGTTTAAGAGATATATGTGCTGCTAATAGGTCAGATGAAAAGCAGGTACGAATGCTGTTGACTGGTATTTTTTATGCTCCTTGATATCTCCTTGCTATGTATTGGTTCAGTTTTGCTATAGTAATCTTTATAATTTACATGACCAGCAAATTAAAGCACTTCTTGAAAATGTTGGAGCTTCGATGTGTCCTGATCATTCGGATTGGTTTGGAAATAGCAGTCTCGATGCTCAGTCTCGAAATGCAGATAGGTCGGTTGTTACTAAATTTGTGCAAGCACATCCTACGGACTATGCAACTAAGAAACTTCAGGTTAGTAGATTTTATTGTTTATTGGCTCAAGATAGATATTTCTCAACTGTACTAGATCCAAATTGCTTCAACAGTGAGACAATGCATATATGTTAACATTTGTTCTTGACTTTTACAGGAAATGATTCGCTTGATGAAGCAAAGGCATTTTCCGGCAGCTTTCAAGTGCTACTGGAATTACCATAAAATTGACTCCCTTTCAAATGACAACTTATATTACAAGATGGTTATCCATGTGCACAGTGATTCTGTTTTTAGGCGTTATCAGCAAGAGATGAGGTGAGTTTGTGAAGTCAGCTTTGCATATTCCCATGTTATCTTCATGTACTCTAAATAGATGCTGCTGTTTTTAGGAGAAACCAAGGATTATGGCCTCTATATAGAGGTAAGCTGAACCCAAGTTCTTTGTTCATGGAATTCACACATGAGCTGGATTTCCTTGGACTGACTTGTATGTCTGTATTCCTTCGTTAGGTTTCTTCATTGATGTAAACCTGTTCAAGACGAACAACAAGAAAGCAGCTGAACTTTCCAAAGATGGAGACACTTTACTGAAAAATATTAATGGTGCCTTGGATTCCAGTTCTTCAGCTGTGGATGGTCTGGCTGACGAGGATTCAAATCTAATGGTTAAGCTAAAATTCCTGACATATAAGGTACTTTATCAATGTTTTCAGTTTTCATTTAGTTCTAACTGGATTGGTTACTGGAGATCTACTTTCGTTTTTATGTGCAAATTAGGTTTTAAAATGTTACTACTATGGCTATGGTTGCACAGTTATGGGCTTATGGCCATCCAGTCAATGTTGGTGTTTGTGTGTAGACTTGCTTTCCCTGTGAAGCGATTTTATTCTTGAATGTGGAAGAAAACTAAACAATAGAAACTTTGTTATTTGTTGATACATCCTCTAACGATATCTTTTTATGCTATTTGACAGATACGGACATTTTTGATTCGAAATGGTCTATCTACCCTTTTCAAAGATGGGCCATCTGCATATAGAACTTATTACTTAAGGTATGTTATGGATACAAATTTGAAGTTTCAGTTATATATTGCAACAAATTGGGTATCAGTGAATAGTTGAAATGTGAGCATCTTTTGTTTGCTACATTATGATCTAATCGGTTAAGATGTCTCTACAATCTACACCAGAAATAACAGTGCTAAACTGCTAATGCATCATGTTGGCCTCTCCCAAGTTGATAGTTTATTAAGGCAACATGAAATGTAGTTCAGTCTTCCAAATGTAGGCTATTCCTTTCTGATACTCTAGTAGTTCTCCCCATCACATGATAATTTGATTCTTAAAATTTTGTTGTAAATTCTGTACTACTGTATGTTGTTGTATTAACTGAATAATGCTCAGGTTTTACTTGTATAAAATTTTGATATGCTTTAAGCTGTAAATTATGCACAGAAGTTGGTATTGATGCTGCTTTATTGAACAGAAAATTTGCCTTCTAATGATATCAATGTCCTGGCATATGTGTTGATAGGCAAATGAAGAATTGGGGAACATCAGCAGGCAAACAGAAAGAGCTTAGCAAAATGTTGGATGAATGGTATATTACTACTACCTTCTCTTATTGAAGTGCCTGTGTACCTTTGACTAATTTGATTGTTTTTCCCACTGCAGGGCCGTCTACATTAGAAGGAAGTATGGGAATAAGCCACTCTCTTCTTCAACGTATCTTAGTGAAGCAGAGCCTTTCCTTGAACAATATGCTAAACGTAGCCCAGCAAACCAGGCTTTGATTGGGGCTGCTGGTAACTTGGTTCAAACTGAAAATTTCCTGGCCATACTTGATTCTGAGAGAGATGAAGAGGGTGATCTTCAGTCAGAACGTGGGGCGGCACCTTCTAGTCCTACCTCAGCACCTGTTGATGTGGTTCCCAAAGCAGAGGGCCTCATTGTGTTCTTTCCTGGTAAAGTAACTGCCAACAGATACCAAGAATTATGTTTTCCATTTAGTAATTTCCATTAGAATAATAGATAAACTGGGTATAATTTTTATAACTAGAATTTAAAATGTCTGAAATATTTTATTTCACTGATTACTGGTCTTCAAGTCTTTACCTTAGCCAAGCCACGAGGTGCAGAACTGCTGGACTAGCAAATAGTTAGCTGTGACATAAATTTATAACGGGTCCTATCTTAAGCGCTTTATTTCTAATTTTTTCAATTCCTCTGAATGTGGTAAGGGCTCTGTCTACTTGTTTTGCTTCTGGAACATTATCTTTGAGCTTATGGCTTTGACACCATAAGTAATCCATAAAAAAAAAATATTGGCGCTATCAGCTTCTCAACAAACAACAACTAAGCCTTTAATCCCAAGCAAGTTGGGGTAGGCTAGAGATGAAACCCTGAAGGACCCAAGCACAAGAGCAAAACAAACAAACACAAGAAAGAAGGTAAAGAAGAAGAGAGGTGGGAAAAGAGCAATAAAAACCAAAACAAAAAAAAAGAGAAAAGAGAAGAAATAAAACAAAGAATCAAAATTGTGGTACGTGGTTTGCTAACTTCAAGTCTTGCTTCACAGACTACTCCCATGTCAAATTTGGTCTACCTCTGCCTCTCTTAGTCTCTTCACATTATCTGGTCATCTTAATACCCCGCTCCGCACCAATGCCTCTTCCGGTCTCCGCTAGACATGTCCAAACCATCTCAAACGATGTTGTACAAGCTTCTTCTCAACTGGTGCTACCCCTAATCTCTCTCGTATGTCATCGTTTCGGACACCATCTCTTCTTGTGTGGCCACACAACACTTGGCTACTGGACATGTCGTCTTTTAGTTGGTTAACATTCTGCTCCATATAACATAGCAGGCCGAATCACAGTCCTATAGAACTTGCCCTTGAGCTTTTGTGGCAACCTTTTGTCACATAGGACACCAGAAGCTTGACGCCACTTCAACCAACCAGATTTGATTCTGTGTCTAACATCTTCATCAATATCTCCTTCTGCAGCATCAATCCCAAGTAGCGGAAAGTGTCTTTCTTGGGCACTATCTGGCCATCAAGACTAACTTCTCCCTCATCACATGGAGTGGAACTGAAATCACACTTCATGTACTCTGTTTTAGACCTACTAAGCCTAAAACCCTTGGACTCCAAAGTCTGTCTCCACAAGTCTAGCTTCTGGTTCACCCATCTTGCTCTCATCCACTAGCACAACATCATCCGTAAAGAGCATACACCAAGGGGATATCCCCTTTTATGTCTCTTGTGACCTCATCCATCACCAATGTAAAAAGATAAGGGCTCAAAGCCGATCTTTGGTGCAGTCCTATATTAATTATCATCGGTGTCTCAGTCACTTGTTCGGACACTTGTACTACATGATTGTACATATCCTTAATGAGGTTGATGTACTTTGTTGAGACTCTATGCCTTTCCAAGGCCCACCACATGACGTTCCTTGGCACCTTGTCATGACGTCTCTGCTGTCAGCTTCTCAGTGAATAGATAATAATTGTTAAGCCTGATATGTGCTTCAACATTATTGCATTTGTACTTTTATTTGTTTTGGATATTATTTGAAGTCTAAACTAAATGCATTATACAAATTTGGTTTCAAGTTTAGAATGTTATTGGCAAAGCAGGGATTTTGATCACATTTTGCTTGCAGATCACATTCTCACCTTGGAACCAAGCGTGTGTAGTGGCTTTGTATTTCAATAAGTTGTAGGTTCCTTATCACTCTTCACCTTGTCCAAATTGAATAAAAAATGTTGGTCCCAAACAAGTTGGGGTAAGTTAAGAAATGAAACCAGACAAGAAACACAAAGTAAAGAAAAAACGGTAAAAAGTAGAGGTTAAAGGGTAATAGATTTTTTTTTTGTTTCTAATTCTCCTAATGTCTGACTAATGTCAACATGCTTGATCTTCTTTCAGGTATACCCGGTTGTGCAAAGTCGGCTCTATGTAAGGAGATATTAAACACGCCTGGTGGCCTTGGTGATAATCGCCCTCTTCATAGCCTGATGGGAGATCTTATTAAAGGTATTGAACATTTGAGATGTTCTTTGATTTAATGTTGTCTTTCCATTCTGATGCAAAGTTGTGCTTTGGAACTGAAATTGATTGGCCAAAGATTCTCAAGCTGTGAGATCTGGTCCAATTTTCTAAAAAAAAGACTTGTCAATTAAGATTTGACTAATATGTATTGTTTGCCAGAAAATAAATTTTAGGTTTCAGACGTAGATGTGAAATGGGACTATGCTCTTTCTCTCTAGAGAAGCTACCTTGTTAAAATAATTATGATGTTTACATGTTAAAGAACAATTTGCTGAACAAAAAAGATCATAAAATGCTGAAGAACAAACTAATCATGAGAATTTTGACATTTCTTCCAGTTATCTATAACTATACAGTCATCTCAGTTTTTTTTGGCAGGGTACTGCATATTATTTATGCATCTGTACCTGTTCTTTTAAGGTGTTCCTCCTTGATTTTAGATCATGTGGTTTGTGGCATACTAAGTCTAATTAGACATTTTGTCAACTGTTATTACAGGAAGATACTGGCAAAAAGTTGCTGAGGAGCGAAAAAAGAAACCAGCTAGAATAACGCTTGCTGACAAAAATGCACCAAATGAAGAAGTTTGGAGCCAGGCAAGATTATCATTATAAATCAATTGTAACAAGTAGTATTTGCATGTGTTATGATTGTGCTTCAAGATCAGTTCAAGAGTATATATAAA
Organism: Eleusine coracana subsp. coracana; assembly: GCA_032690845.1. Taxonomy (NCBI): domain Eukaryota; kingdom Viridiplantae; phylum Streptophyta; class Magnoliopsida; order Poales; family Poaceae; genus Eleusine; species Eleusine coracana. The sequence continues at coordinate 8,445,531 of CM064430.1, forward strand.
TCTGATAAAATCTTATGTTTTCAGATAGAGAATATGTGTGGGACCACAAAGGCAGCTGCTGTCCCGGTCATCCCCGACTCTGAAGGTAGCACAATGTTTAATAGTTATTGGTCCCATTTCTTATTCTCCGCTAGCATATGAACATTAATGGAGATTTCTGTGGTAGCTGGGTTGCAGAATTTGTGACAGATTCAACATATACCACCTATGCAATAATCTGAAGCTTCTAGTTTACAGTCTTAATGCCCTGAAAACTCCTTGAATGGCTACACTAATTTGAGAATATATTGTAGAAAGATATGTTTTAGCATACTGTGATGATGCCTTATGTTTTGCATATCATCCTGACAGATTTTTGCAGATTATGCAGAACTTATATTCTTTGATGACCCCTTTTGTCATTAAATTGACCTTTTCTTTGGTTCCTTGATCTTGTAGGCACAGATTCAAATCCATTCTCTCTCGAAGCACTTGCAGTTTTCATGTTTCGTGTCCTCCAACGGGTCAATCATCCGGTGTGTAGTCCTTACTTAGTCATGCAATTACGTAATTGCCACTTTTAAATGTTGCGAAATATCTGACATTTTACAAATGTTTGTATAATCTGAAGGGAAATCTTGACAAGGCATCTCCCAATGCTGGTTATGTTTTGTTAATGTTTTACCACTTGTATGATGGCAAGGTATGCACATTTCATTATGAAAAACTGTTTTGCGTTCCTTATGAAATATAGAATTTACTAATACTTACAATTTCAGAGCCGAAGAGAATTTGAAAATGAACTGTATGAGCGTTTTGGCTCTGTGGTTAAGATGCCTCTTCTGAAGTCGGATAGGTGGGAACATTTCTTTGCAGTGGATAAAATACTTGAAAAGATAAAATTTTTGTTCAACTTGTTTTATTTGGAAAAATGACGACCTTTTCATATTTTCTTCAAGGATAAAAAATATTATGACGTGACTTGCCACTAAAATAATACTTGATTTTTGCTGATTTCAGAACTCCATTGCCTGGTGATGTGAAAGGTATTTTAGATGAGGGGATTAGCTTATTCAGACTACATCAAAGCAGACATGGAAGGTATTAGATTGAAACTGTTAAAAATGTTGATGTTTTCACCATCAAACCTTCTCTGGAGTAATCTTATTTGTGAGTTCTGAAATACATTATAATCTGACTGGTTGTTTAAGAACAACTTTATCCAGAGATATTTCTCATTTGTAATGTTGTCCGATATCGCTGACAAACTACTACTGCATTTTAAAGTTCCTGCCTTTTTATGCTAACTTATTTCATGAAATGTTATGAATCAGAGCGGAGCCATCAAAAGGTTCATATGCTAAAGAATGGGCACAGTGGGAGCAAAGGTTACGAAAGACCTTGTTTGGGCATGCTGATTATCTCAACTCCATTCAGGTAATCATACTATTCCATTTATAAATCCTCTTAATGGTTTTACCTTTGCAATATGAGGGAGGGTGGACACCATACTATTGCTCACTTCTAGTAGAATAAGAAGGCCTTTACAATATTTAGGTTAAGTGGTTAGGGAGTGATGGTTTTTTATGAGCTAATCCTAGCTCCCTGTCACAACCTCAGGCTTTTGCATGCATTGAGAATACACAGAACGATGTAGTTGTGTTTATTGTTATTTAAACTCTTTTGTAGGTTCCGTTTGATTTTGCTGTGAAAGAAGTGCTGGAACAGTTAAAAGCTGTTGCAAAAGGTGATCTCAAAACACCTGATACTGTGAAGCGGAAGTTTGGCAATATTGTTTTTGCAGCTGTTAGATTGACCCCATCAGACATACTGGGAGTTCTTCAGAAGGTAAGAATAGAATGTGCTGCTCTGTCTTTAAGAATACGTAGTTCATATATACAGTTAAGTTTTGCATGTTTGCTGGAATCCGTCCCAGTTGTAGGCATTGTACAGCACTTGGTTGTCTTTGTGTTACAGATTACAGTGATGATATACCTTTTCCATGTTTTGTAAATTGCATTACTGCTACAGGTGGGAGAGAGGAACACTGAAGTCAATAGTTTTATCAACGGTATTACACTGGAGGATAGCCTAAACAAGGCTCATGTCACCCTCGCCCACAAAAGAGCCCATGGTGTCGCTGCTGTCGCAAGCTATGGCATCCACCAGAACCAGCAAGTCCCTGTGACATTCAACGCTCTGTACTATTCTGAGAAGATGGCTGCTTTTGAAGTCCAGCTTGGAACTGTGAATGGTGAGCAGATCAACTCCAGAAACGAGTGGCCACATTCTACACTATGGACAGCCCCAGGCGTTGCACCAAAGGAGGCTAACACGCTACCGCAGCTGGCCTCAGAAGGAAAAGCGAAACGGGTGCCCATTGACCCTCCTATCACCATATCTGGAGTGGTGGACTTCTACTGATTTCTCGTCTTGGTTTTACAACCAGAAGTGCATAGGTGAACCTATAGAATCAGGAATAGTTGGGTGCTGGTGACCTCACATTAACAGCTGATTGTGGCAATAGCTTGTAAATTTGTTGAATTCCACGCCACGCAATTTTTTGGGAGGCCAGGATAGATGAAAATCGTGGCTTTTCTGTTTCTTGTTGCGCTACACATGAATTCCACTACTAAGCTTTCGGTTAGCATTACCTAGCCTGCAAAGTAAACCTATTTCTAGATTCCGTGTCTCAAATGTATTGCTCTCTACTGATGTTGGGAAAGTAAAGTCTATCTAGCCTTGTTTGGCATGGTGGCTTTTAAGACCTTGTTTTGTTTCTGATTTTGCGTACAGGATTAAGTTACTTGTGAAGCTGGAAAAACGACATTTACAGAACTAGACTTAGGGCTTGTTTGGGAAGCCCGATTCCCCTGGAGATTCTGACCTATTCCCTAGGGGAGATCCGGCCCGTGGTTATGCACCCTCATCTAACCCAGTGGTCTTTTGGATATCGGATGGGCCACGAAATCCCTAGGACAGCCCACCCCTTTCCCCTCCAATCCCCAGGGAGAAAAAAAAAAACCTCACGACGTCATTCTTTTTTTTCCGTTCTCTCTCGTTGGCTCGCACTCCCTCGGTCACCACCTCCGTTGTCGCCTGCCTCTCCCCGGTCGCCGCCTCCGTCCTCGCCTGCCTCTCCCCTGGTCGTCACCTCTGTTGTCGCCTGCGTCTCCCCGATCGCCACCTCCGTCCCCGCTTTGCCTGGCCCCGGGCGCCAACGCTCGTCGTCCGAGTCGTCGGACCGCCCTGTCCCGCCACCCCCGTCTGCGCTCTGGTCGCCACCCCGGTCGTTGTACCTGTCGTCGGCCAGCCCCAACCCGGTCGCCGCCTCCGTCGTGGCCCTCGTCGCCATCCAGATCTGCCCTGGTCTCCGCCAGGGCTCCACCAAGATCCATCAGGTGAGCCCCCCTACTTCCTTCACTCATGAGATCTGGCCGGCTAATCTGAGTACGTGTGTGTAGTTGCTGGATTCATTGTCTTCTTCCCCACGAGCCAAAGCACCAAGGACTCCACGTTGTCGGCTCCATCCAGAGATTAATCCACGTCAACGACAACCTGCAGGCTGGTAAGAGCTCAACCTTTGTTCTAGATCTTATCATGAAATCCTGCCGCACCTCTAGGTGTCACTAATCACCATCGACCCAAGTATAAGCTGCGGCCTTCTTGGCTCCATGATTAACCCAAGTATGTGGCGATTAGTAACTAAAATGAAGTGTTTCTTCTTATTTGGCATCGATATGAAAGTAGATCTGCTCTGTTAATTGATATACTGACATCAATATCAAATGATTGCACTGGATAAGAAGTTCCAGAAAACCACCCACCCCTCTTGCAGTCAACAAGTAGCCATATTTGCATGTTTTCCTTCAAAAAACTAGTCAAGCTTCAGGTCTTTGTGTATTGTCTGTAGCACTGAAATCTTGCACTGTTAGGAATTTCATAGAGCAGTGAGCCTCGTAGAGCTTCATTTGCCATTGTATAATTATTGCACTGTTAGGGATTTCATAGAGCTTCATTTGTACAATGTTTTTTTCAAATATCTTGCAGATACCTCACCTTAGTCCTGTTCAATATTTTGCTACCTGAAGGTGAATCCTGTAATAGTTGTTCAGTGGTTAAATCTCAACCATATGGCTATTTGTCTTATATCAAAATTTCAGAAAAATCAAATGTCACCATTCCTTCGAAATTCATTAACTTTATGCTCATTGTTTACTTGTTCCTTGTTATATACTTGTTGGCGATAAGCCTTTTAATTTGGACCGGAGACCTTTGTGCACCAAGTAGTGTTATTAGTATTTTGTACAGTAAATATATGTTCTGTAGATACCATAAGCAATGCAAGTGCACTTGTTTAGACATGGACATGCACCATCGCCACTACTGAGTACATATTTTTCTTACACAGGCGTAGAAGTTTGAAGGACTTGAGCTGGAGAGATTCACTTTTCCTAATCTACCTTGCATGAGCGAAGCATTCAAGAATCGTATCTGCCTCTTTTCTTATATTTCTTTAGGTTCAAAACAAAGTGAAACAAGAATGAGGATCTGATATATGCTATATATTTGTATATATGCTCAGCTAGATCATGTCATTCTATGAGACTTTTTTATTTTCATCTTGCGATCAATGTCTGAACTTTCAATCAAGTTATTATTATGTGATTATTATAAGTTTTTGATTTTGTTGAATGCAAGTATGTTCAGTGAAAGAATTGTCAAGGATACATTTTCTGTGACATCCAATATTATTTTCAGATTATTTGATTTATTCTTGTTTTTTTTAGTATTTATTGTCTAGTTGAGATTTTTATTCCTATGTCTCTCAAACAATGACTGGGAATTGCATGGGATAGGATTTTTATCCCAGGCGGGGGTGAGAGTGGCTTGCACTGGACAGAATCCCCCTTGGGAGTTGAAATCTCTATGAATTTTTCACCATGGTACCCAAACAAAGCCTTAGCAACGTTGCGGGGCATAATACATTAATACTTTCTTTTTTAGGTAGCAAGCCTTACTTTTTATCTATGCTGATTCAGCAGAGCGTATCGCACATCTGGAACACACGTTCCGCTCCGACCACCACTGCGATCCAGGTTTTCGTGGATGGAGACCGATCTTGCGGCACCCTGGCGTACACTAGTGAAACTGACGTCACGCAACTATCAAGATGTGGTGTATGCATGGTCGGATCATCTGTGACGTGGCAGCGGTTAGTTTATGGGCAAAGCCAGGGAGATCGAGAGGTGGTGAGATCCAAAGCCAACCAAACGCGGCTGATCCGTCATGTGAGTAGGCGCCCGTCGCACGTGAACGCGCTCATCTAGGCAAGGCTCGGTATCAGTTTCTGACCGAAGAGTTGGACGCCCACGCAGGCGTGGATATCATATCATCTTCATGTGACCGAAGAGTAGTCACTGACGTGTGGGCTATGTCTTCACTGGGCCCACATGTCAGTCTGACCTGCACGTGTGCAGTGAAGTCGGAGGATCCCTCTCTATACGGACCCCGATCAACGCACGGCTCTACATTTCCCGTCAGCTTCTTTTTCTTTTAACCTCTCATATCTGCATACAAATGTAGTGTCTGTTCGTACGCATACAAACAAGTCAATAATCCAACGCTCACACACACACAACCAAACCTACATCCCAACACAACAAGAGAACATGTTCTTCGAGAAATTATCAAAAGAATCTGATGTACGGCAAGAAACGTTGTACTTTTTTTATATCTCCACAGTGAAAGGTACCTGAGAAATGAGGCATAGATCAACTACACTGGCCCATCCTCCAAAATAAAAGTCCAAACAATGGACTCCGACTCCACGAGCTCATTGCCGACGTCAGCTTCTAGAGACTACGCGCAAATGCATAACGAGCGAGTACTCTACATTTCCTTTTTTTTTTTCCTGTTTTAGAAAACTAGTCTGACACTAATTGAATACTATTGTCTACTAATCAATTTGTCTGACACACCACGCACAATGATCATGGCTAATAAAAAACGCCCATCTCAACCTCCTACAACCCTGTTGCTTTTAGCTCCGTGTGCTCTCTTGAACCGCCATCGACATCAACTCGATCTATATGTTTCTATATATGTTTCCACTACGCATGTCTACGTCTGAACCGAATCCTAACTAGCTAGCTTTTTGACGAAGAGCATCACAACCAATCTTGGCCGCCACGGAAAAGCCCGACCTTTCCACGCCACTAGTTTGTTTGTTTACCTGAGAAATGAGATAGAGAGCGACGATGCCCGCATAATCTCAGTCAACACAGCACAGCGAAATCGAATGGAGAATGAGAATATACACGTTTTTTTTTAAAAAAAAAGATTGTTGGTCTTGTCACCAGCCACGCGTGTATCCTCGCATATACCAGCAAACACTTTTACCTCCTTGTCCCCAGCAAAAAGATCTAAACTAAACTAGATGAAATATTTTGGTTTTATACGAACTTACACGTAACGACAGCTAAAGCTGTCGTCCCCCCCCCCCCCCCCCCCCCCCCCCCCGACTGATGAGTTGATTGCCTGGATGATCGATGGTTGGTAGCTCAGTCATCTATCTTTCACACACGGACCTAAAAGCGATCGGACACGATAATTCATGGTAACTTTCAGGGCCGCTTCTTTGCCACAAAAGCTCTGTTCTTTTTTATCAGTCTAAACAAAGAAAAACTACCGAACCGACCTAAATATCTTTGTAATTTAAAATGGCTACGAGTTACAATAATTTTATACATCCGTAGGGGAAAAAAAAGAAGCATTACTTTCTGTCCATTGGATCAGGCTCAACAAGATTCTTGTGGCACCACCTCCAGCCTTTTTGGCAAAGACGTGGGATTGTCCATCGCCGCCCACGAGCAGAGTGTGATCGAGGGCCACCGTAGCTCAGCTTCTTAACTTTCTTACAGGTGCGCCTACTGCTTATTACGTGTATTCTTATTTGCAAGTGCGCGCTAATAGATTAAGATTAGTGTCGCCTCATCGAGTTCTCGTTTTGTCGGCAAACGTTGTCTCTGTTGATAGTTACCGTGCTGCCAGGGGCGGAGGACCCGGTATGGCAGCCGCCATACCTTGATCTTTTGACAAGTACCTCATATATTCAGTGTTTTGTCACTTACGACCATAGAAGTTTTGACTTCCATGTTCTGAGGCAACGCAGGAAGGTAAGGAGGAAGAAACACAATAAAAAGACCGCGAGAAACGTTATTTAAACTTCGCCATACCTTGAATTTTTTTTCGTCCTCCGCACTGCGTGCTGCTTATTACTCTTAGTAACAATGGAGGCATCAGAGGTGAACTCTATGATTGACGTGTCGAAGCTGTGAAGGCGTATTCTTGTGGGGCGATTCCATGAGTCGAGTGGAACCAGTAGCGTGAGTGGCATGTGTGCCAATTAGGTGTGTGGGACCCAAGGTCCAGAGGGTTGTGATGGCTTATTAGCCGGAAGGATGTAATCGACCGAACCAACTAATGAATGAACTATCAGAGTCGTGTCTATCTGTTCTTCCTGCTTTCTCCCCCAAATCCTTCACCCGATCCCAAATTCCGTTCCTGTTGCCCAATCTCACGCCTGATTCCTTGAATCACGGCCAAGGGATGTTACAATTTGGTATCAAGTCGATCGTTGTATTCCTTCGGATTTGAGCCGTAAAATTTCGGGGAAGGGTTGGTTGAAATTGAGTTCGGGTGATTTCGATCATGGCAAACTTGATATCCCGTAATACCCAGATCTGGTTGGTTCATCTTGAGGAGCGTCCGCAACGGTGCCTCCTAAGCCCTCACAGCAAACTTGTTTTGTGCTTGCGGCGATGGAGGAGAAGGATAAGAAGGAGAACGAGCGTTGGGCGAGCTTGCAGATGAACATGGATTTGCTGTTCGCGAAGGTGGAATCGATCGATAAAACGCCGCATCAACTGGTGGTGCAGATGGAGCTGACAGCGTTGGCAGTGAACGAATCGAATCAAGACCAACAAGTGCTGGCGAAGAAGGTGGAGACCACTGGGAATGAGAAGATGGCAGGAGCGTCGGATCCTGGTGGTGCAAGAGTAACTGGGTGGGATCTTCTTCTGGAGGCGGGATCTTGAAGACGCCGGGGATGGGAGCTCACACCCATCGTCAGCCTGGGAACATGCATCAGGATGAGGCCTTGTTTAGTAGTAACAAAAACTCCCTGCCCAAACTCTCTTTCTCTCGCTTTGATGGAAGTAGTCCGTGGATTTGGCTTGATAAATGCATAGATTATTTCACCATATACAACATGTCTAGAGTCATGTGGACTACTGCTGCATCGTTACATATGGAAAGGGAATGCAGTTAAGTGGTGGCAAATGTTTAAGTTGAGGAATGGATAGGGGAACTGGGATAATTTTGTTGCGGCTGTACTTGATAAGTTTGGGGCTAATGAATACCAAAAATCAATGTTTGAGCTCATTGATCTGAAGCAGAAGGGGACATTAGAAGAGTATGTGGTTGAATTTGAAGAAGCTAAGTATCAACTGTCCATGCAGAATGAAGGGCTAGATGAGCTGTTTTTTGTTTCCCACTTCATCAGTGGGTTAAAGGAAGAGTTGAAAGGGCCAGTGCAAGCACCAGTTCTAGATTCAGTGGATAGAGCAGTGTTACTAGCTCGTATTCAGCAGCAAGTCTTAGATAGAAACAAAGCCAAGTTGCACAAGGGCATTGGGGGACACAAAGTTCAGATGGGACCTTTGAAAGTAGAGGGGAAACCAAACAACCAGAATGGTGGTGGGTTGTGGAAGGAAAGATAGTTGCGAGAATATAGAAGAGCAAATGGGTTGTGTTTTTATTGTGGTAAGAAATTTGATGGTGCTCATCTGGAGGTGTGTACCAAACATCCTAAAGCCCAACTCCATGCCTTGTCAGTTACAGATATGGGCATGACTTTGACTGATGAAGTGTTGAATCAATTAGATAAGAAAGATGCTATTCTGTCTGAAATAGGAATCTTGTCACTAAATGCTATATCAGGGACTGATGATGGAGACACCATTAGAGTCAGAGCTCTGCTACAAAACAAAGTGATGCTATTATTGGTTGACTCGGGCAGTTCTCATAGTTTCATCAGCTCTGCCCTTCTTCAAAAAAGTGGTATCATTCCTGAACAAGCTGATCTGGTTTTAGTTAAGGTGGCTAATGGACAAACTATGGTAAGTGGTCATATGCTGAAAGGCTTACAGTGGTGGTCTCAGGGACACACGTTTACGGCAGATGTGAGAGTGCTGCCTTTGGAGGCTTATGATGCCATCTTAGGTATGGATTGGGTAAAGTTGCATAGTCCTATGACTTGCCATTGGGATATCAAATTATTGGAATTCATGGATGGTGGAATAGGGGTTAAGTTGCAAGGTATTCGCCCTAAAGAGCTTGCTGTGGTAGAATTGTCTACTGAACAATTACTGAAGTGGTGCACAGGAAATGAGGTGTGGGCTATGGTTGTGGTACATTGTACACCTATAATGGGACAAGACAGTGTACATCCTAAAATTCAAGGCTTGCTCCAAGAATTTGCCACACTATTTTAAACCTAAAGAACTGCCACCAAATAGAGTATATGATCATTCTATCCCTCTCATTCCTGGTGCTGTACCTGTAAATTCGAAACCTATAGATACTCACCTACCCATAAGGATGAAATTGAGAAGCAAGTCAATGAATTACTGGAAGCTGGGTTCATTGTGCCAAGTAATAGCCCATTTGCTTCGCCAGTGTTGCTAGTGCAAAAAAAAAGATGGAACTTGGAGGTTTTGTGTGTATTTCAGGAAGCTCAATGCCTTGACCATAAAGAATAGATTTCCAATGCCTATCATAGATGAGATTTTGGATGAATTATATGGGGCAAAATAGTTTTCCAGTCTGGATCTCACAGCTGGTTATCATCAAGTGAGAATGAAGGCAGAAGATGAACACAAAACAGCTTTCAAAACTCATCATGGGCATTATCATTTTAGGGTAATGCCTTTTGGCCTCACTAATGCGCCAGCGACCTTTCAGTGTATTATGAATGCTATACTGAAACCATTCCTTAGGAAATTTGCTTTGGTTTTCATTGATGATATTTTGGTGTTTAGCTCATCTTTGGAGAGTCATATTATGCATTTGAGGCAACTCCTGTCTAGACTCCAAGATAATCAGTTCTACCTCAAGGCTTCCAAGTGTTCTTTTGGCAAGAACAACCTGCATTATCTGGGACATATTATTGCATCAGAGGGTGTCTCCACTGACCCAGCTAAGACAAGTGATATGTTGAAGTGGCCTGTTCCTCAAACTATGACTAAATTAAGAGGTTTTCTAGGGTTGACTGGCTATTATCGAAAGTTTGTGAAGAATTATGGAATTCTAGCAAAACCACTTACCTCAGTGCTGAAGAAGAAACATTTTGAATGGAATGATGAAGCTCAGTTGGCTTTTGAGAGTCTGAAGCAAGCTATGGTGTCTACTCTAGTGTTAGCTCTTCCCAATTTTGCAGCTCCTTTTGAGGTGGAAAACTGATGCTTGTGACTCAGGAATAGGTGTTGTGTTGATGCAATGGGGAAACCAATAGCTTATCTTAGCAAAGCCTTGAGTGCTACTCATAAACATCTATCTATATATGAGAAAGAGTTTCTGGAATTGATCATGGCTATTGAAAAATGGAGACCTTACCTTCAAAGGCAAGAATTTATACTCAAGACCGATCATAAAAGTCTCTGCTACCTAGAAGAGCAAACCCTACAATCTGAAATGCAATGCAAGGCTATGACTCGGCTCATGGGATTGTAGTTTAAGGTGTTGTATAAAAAGGGTAAAGAGAATGTAGCAACAGATGCTTTGTCCCAAGTAGCTCACTTGATGGAGGTCCAAGCCATTTCAGTAGTCCAACCTGCTTGGATACAAGAGGTAACAAATTCTTATTCCACTGATAATGAAGCTCAACAAATGCTGAGTCAGCTAGCAGTGAAGAGTCCGAATGAGCAAGGTTTTTCTTTGCACCAAGGTATTATTCGATTGGGGGCTCAAATATGGGTGGGCCAGAATGCTGCTCTGAGAACCAAGTTAATAGCTGCATTACATGCTAGTGCTATTAGGGGGCATTCTGGCATTCATGCCACATACCAGAGAGTTAAAAGAAGTTTTTATTGGAAGGGAATGAAACAAGATGTAGAACTCTTTGTGAAGCAATGTGTGGTGTGTCAGCAGGCTAAGCATGAAAGGATAAACCCAACTGGATTGCTACAACCAATGCATATTCCAGAAGGTATGTGGCAGGATATCTCCATGGATTTTATTGAAGGCTTACCTTCCTCTGAGGGTTACACAGTTATTCTTGTGATTGTAGATCGTTTTTCTAAATATGCACATTTCATAGCACTAAAACATCCCTATACTACTCTCAGTGTGGCTAAAGTAGTTCTGGACAGAGCGGTTAAGCTACATGGATTGCCGAAATCAATGGTTACTGATAGAGACAAAATTTTTGTCAGTGATTTTTGGAAGGAATTGTTCTCTTTGATGAAGGTTAAGCTAGCCATGAGCATAGCTTACCATCCTCAAACGGATGAGCAAACTGAAAAGGTAAATCAATGCTTGGAAATATATTTGACATGCTCTGTGCATGATGCCCCCAAGAAATGGAAGTCTTGGTTGCCACTTGCTGAGTTTTGGTATAACTCATCATATCATTCGGCACTAGGATGTTCCCCATTCAAAGTGGTTTATGGTCAGGAACCCAATTTTGGAGCAGCTCCAATTTTGGCTGACACAGAGAATGTGGATGTGGTGTAGTTGCTTTAGGAGAGGGCAGCTCATTCTAAGGTTCTCAAACAGAATCTGTCTATAGCTCAAAATAGGATGAAGATGCAGGTAGATAAGAAACACACTGATCGCTAGTTTCAAGTGGGTGAAGAAGTGTTGCTTAAGTTACAACCATATGCCCAAACATCGGTGGTGAATCGACCCTTTCCTAAGCTATCATTCAAATATTTTGGTCCATTTAAAGTGTTGGAACATATTGGCGCTGCTGCATACAAGCTTCTGTTATCAGAGGACAGTAAAATCCATCTGGTCTTTCATGTGTCTCAACTGAAGCCGTTTACACAGGATTACACTCTAGTCTATCATGAGTTACCTGCAATGGTGGATCTAGACGCATCAACTCTGGAACCTGAAACTATATTGCAACGAAGGTTGGTCAAACAGGAAAATGCTATTGTGTCCCAAGTATTGGTCAAATGGAAGTCTTTGTCCAAGGAATCAGCTACATGGGAGAATTATAATGTTTTGGTGAAGAAGTTTCCAGCGGTAATTGCTTGGGGACAAGCAAGTTCTCCAGAGGGGGCAGGTGTAACAGTGGAGGCACCAGAGGCGAACTCTATGATTGACGTGTCGAAGCTGTGAAGGCGTAGACTTGTGGGGCAATTCTCTGAGTCGAGTGGAACTAGTAGCATGAGTGACATGTTGCCAGTTAGGTGTGTGGGATCCAAGGTCCAGAGGGTTGTGATGGCTTATTAGCCGGAAGGATGTAATCGACCGAACTAACTAACGAATGAACTATCAGAGTCGTGTCTATCTGTTCTTCCTGCTTTCTCCCCCAAATTCTTCACACGATCCCAAATTCCGTTCCCGTTGCCCGATCTCACGCCTGATTCCCTGAATCACGGCCAAGGGACGTTACACTCTTATCGCTGTACTTATCAGAAGCCGGTAACTTAATTTCATATTGAGGGCACTAGCTACCAACCTGGATATTTTGAGGCCACTTCGAGTACTCGCAACCCCAGCTTCACTTTTCTGTTTCCAATCACTGTCACTCGTAAAGAAAAATTGAACAATCTTTGCAGCATTTGACAACAGCAGAACCCCGTATCTCTCACTCACTTTCTCTGACGAGAAGAACGTCTCAGCCAATCTAGCTAGTTGGTTGCACCGCCTTTCCACGCCACCTTCTCTTTTCTTTTTGTCTTGTCGCAGCTGTGATAAGGAGAGAGGAATCGGCGAGAGCGACGCCGGGCGGCGACGCCTGTGCGTTCAACATTCTTCCACGTGTGTTTATATTTGTACTGATGACCGTTGTCAAGGTCAATTCTACGCTTGTCCATCGACTAATGTTGACAGTTGAGCTTCCTTGCACTTTCGGTCATACGCGACGAACCTTCACTGCAAAGGCACTAGGCCATCAGCAGGATTTCTCAAAGGATATCTACAACTGGAAAATAAATTATTGGTTTCAATGAAGCACCGAAATACAGTTTTAGCGAAAATTTTCTTATAACTATAATACGAACTACTTGTGGTATCTGTGGATTCCATCGATCTATGTGCAAGCCTAAACCTTAAACCCTAAACCTTAAAACATAATCTCTAACCCTAACCCTAAACCCTAAACCCTAAACCCTAAATTTGTCACACTGATACCCATCGATCTGCGTGTGAACCCAACTTTGGGTGTATTCATTTCTTTGAGTCTAAATTTTAGTGAGGTCATATCAATTATTAAAATGCTATATATAATTATTAAATATATATTAAATATAAAACTAATTATAGAATTGAATGCGCATCAGTGTGACAAATTTATTAAACTTAATTAAATCATCATTAAGAGATGTTTACTGTAGCATCATATTATCTAATCATGACCTAATTAATTTTAATAGATTTATCTCGTCATTCAGAGGGAGGATTATGAACTGGGTTTTATCAGTAATCTATATTTAATACTCTTAATTAATATCATAATATTTAATGTGACAGTTCTAAAAATCAGAGGGTGAAAACGAACCTTTATCGCAAATATCTAGTGGTGCTCTGCATTGTCGCAGACGGCAAGCAGAATCAGCAATATCTCCTGGTGGTCCTGGTGGTAACTGTACCGAGCTTCCCAGCAATTTCTCAAAGGATATCTACAACTGGAAATGAATAATTGGTTTCATTAAAGCACTTAAAACACAACTGATCACTATTATACGTACTACTTGTGGTATCTGTGGATTCCATTGATCTGTGTGCCAGCGTGTGAATCCCACTTTTTGTCGCAAATATCTAGTGGCGCTAGCTGCACGTTGCAGACGGCAAGCAGAATCAGCAAAATCTCCTGGTGGTCCTGGTGGTAACTGTACCGAGCTTCCCAGCAATTTCTCTGCCTGTAGTAGCTTTCCCTTCCCTTCTCTATATAAAGAAGGGAAACAGAGCATTGATCTTGAGTTCAGGAACAGAGAAGAGGAAACAGAGGAGAAAAAGAAGATGGATGGGGCGTCGTCTCATCTGTGGAGCAGCGTCAACTCCGGCATCGTGCTTAGCATCCTCGCCGTGGCCTTGAACCTGTTGTGGCAGAGCCTTCAGGGCCTCCACCTCCAGGACATCTTCGGCCGATACGCCCGCCGCCACGCGCGCCGCCTCGCCGCCATTGTCGACCCTTACCTGACCGTGACCCTCGCCGAGTACGACGGCGGCCGCATGCGGCGCAGCCAGGCGTACAAGGAGGCGCAGGCGTACCTTCAGCGCGCCACCCGCGACGCCCGCGGCGGCGTGCGCCACCTCAAGGCGGAGCCGGCCACCAAGGAGAACGACGACCGGCTCGTGGTCAGCATGGGCGACAACGAGGAGGTCGCCGACGAGTTCAAAGGTGCCACCGTGTGGTGGCTGGCGTACTCCGCGCCGCCGCGCGAGGAGAACTCGCCGTTTTACTGGGGCAAGGCGGCGCGTGCGGAGAGGAGGTTCTACCGCCTCTTCTTCCTCGAGAGGGACCGCGACCTCGTCCTCGCCGAGTACCTCCCCCATGTCCGTCGCGAGGGACGCGCCGCCATGGTCAAGGAGCGCCAGCGCAAGCTCTTCACCAACATCTCCGGCGACAGCTGGGACGCCGACGGGTACGCACGCACTAATAATAATTCGATTATTATTACTGACCATTAATTTCTTCTCTCGCTTTTTCATTACCAACTGATGTTTGACATGGGGCAGCTTCTACTGCGACAGTGTGTGGAGCCACGTGGTGTTCGAGCACCCCAAGACGTTCGCGACGCTGGCCATGGACCCGACCAAGAAGAGAGAAATCATGGACGACCTGGACGCGTTCAAGAACGGAAAGGACTACTACAAGCGCGTGGGCAAGGCGTGGAAGCGCGGGTACCTCCTGTACGGCCCGCCGGGGACCGGCAAGTCCACCATGATCGCCGCCATGGCCAACCACCTCGACTACGACGTGTACGACATCGAGCTCACCTCCGTGCGCACCAACACCGACCTCCGCAAGCTCTTCATCGAGACCACGTCCAAGTCCATCATCGTCATCGAGGACATCGACTGCTCGCTGGACCTCACCGGGAAGCGCAAGAAGAAGAAGAAGAACAAGGACAAGGACGAAGAAGAGAATAACCAGAACAACAAGGACGGGGAGAAGAAGGAGGACGAGGAGGAGAAGGATGACGACAAGAGCGGCAGCAGCAAGGTCACCCTCTCCGGCGTGCTCAACTTCATCGACGGGCTGTGGTCGGCGTGCGGCGGCGAGCGCATCATCGTCTTCACCACCAACCACGTCGAGAAGCTGGACCCGGCGCTCATCCGCCGCGGACGCATGGACAAGCACATCGAGATGTCATACTGCTGCATCGAGGCCTTCAAGTTCCTCGCCAAGATCTACCTCGGCGTCGACGCCCACCCGCTGTTCGACGACATCAGTGCTCTGCTCCGGGAGGTGGACATGACCCCCGCCGACGTCGCCGAGAACCTCACGCCCAAGGCGCCCGGCGAGGACGCCGACTCCTGCCTCGCTACGCTCGTCGACGCGCTGCGCAAGGCCAAGGAGGACGCGCTGGCCAAGAAGGCGGCGAAAGGGAAAGGGAAGGAGGCGGCAGATGATGACAGCGATGACGAGGAGTAGGCTAATGTTGACTGTCCTGTTTTTCCTGACTCCGTCAACTCACTATCACGATCCATTCGGCATTTGGATTTTGGACACGTGATCATCATTTTATTCAACTAATTAATTGAACTGATTATTGGTCTGGTGAGAACATAAAGACTACATGTTTTTATATACTGAAATTAAAGAAGTTCTCCTGCATCCCTTTTGACAGTATAATAAGTTGGAAAGCTAAGCGTAGTTGTAGCAAATTATGTTTCATATACCATTTACTCTCTGCCGTCACCTTAAACAATGCTGAAATAGTGGTAGCAGAACGTTTGCAGTCATTTACCAGATGAAAATGACTTTTCGTTTTTATCTAGTATGCTGATAGAGCCATTGATTGAGGGACTTTATGAGGTTCTGTGTCATCATATACAAACCTCAACCTCTGTCATAGCAACTTGTTTTCTCAGGGTTCAGCGTGCTATCATTGCCGTCAACAGCGTGTTGAGATTTCGCCTCGCTGTCCAGCTCACCTCCCTACTGAAGTTTGGCTAGACGTTTGTGCTCATCCTCCTCTGATGAGGAATCTGGAACTCACGCAACAAGGTGATTTTCATGTTGCAAGACGAGGATACTTCAACTACTCTTCGCAGTCACCTGAGATATTGATCCCTGACTCCACCGAAACAGAGTGAACTGCCAAGTCTAGCTCATATCTGTAAACCATGCTTGCACCCAAACTTGTACACAATTGAATGGGTAATGGGAATTTTTTGGTTTTGTTACAGGCTTAATCAGCATATGTCAGATCACATAGACATCGATCATAATGCGGTTAGAGCTGCTAGCAATTAAGGATTATAGCATTTCCATGTACGACCACTTGCAAAGCCCACATGCTACATAACAAGTCTCAGAAATAACAGCAAATCAAGTTCTCCTGGTTTTAACAAAAGTTGTCCTTGTCCAGCAGGACAGCAACAACACATATTGGGAGCTAGTCCAAGTAGTCAGATTGTCAAAAGCGAAGGAAATCAGAAAAAAACAATTTAAACATTCTTTCTGAAGTTCAGACTAGTTAATGCCATATTCATCCTCACCACTGTCTCCATCAGAGTCGTCCGTTACGTTTCCATCATGGCCCAGCATCCCTTGACCATTAGCCATATCTCCCTTGCCATTTGGTTTTGCAGGAACTTCCTCTTCAGCCCCCTCGGTGTCCCTCTCCAACTTCGTGGCCTTCTTCTTCTTGAGCTCCTTAATGAGGAAGCCCAGGCAAGCATCAGCACCATGGTCGATCCCTTCAGACGTCATCAGGCACTCAACGACATCAACTGGAGTTATCTCCACAGATTGCAGCAGTTCCTTAGACATTTTTGAATAGCGGGTGCTCATCAACGCAAGAACTTCCCTTGCCATTTGGTGTTGCAGGAATTTCCTCTTGAGCCACCTCTGTGTTTCTATCCACCTCAGCCTTCTTCTTGTTGAGCTCCTTGATGAGGAAGCCCAGGCAAGCATCAGCTCCATCGCCGGTGCCTTCAGATGTCATCAGGCACTCAGCAACATCAGCTGGAGTGATCTCCACAGACTGCAGCAGTTCATTGACAGTGTCGAATAGCGGGTGCTCATCAACGCCAAGGTAGTTCTTAGCAAGTGTTGTGAAAGCCTCGAAGCAGCAGTAGGACATTTCTACGTGCATGTCCATCCGCCCACGCCGGATCAAGGCTGGGTCAAGCTTGTCCAGAAAGTTGGTAGTGAACACGATGATAAGCTCGGCCTTATCTGCCGCTGACCAGATCCCATCAGTGAAGTTGAGCAGGCCAGACAGTGTCGTCACACTAGTCCTCTTGCGCTTCTTGCCGCTGTCGCTGGTGATGCCACTGTGCACAGGCAGGGCGCCACTATCGCTGCGCTGGCCAGTCAGGTCAAGGGAGCAGTCAATGTCCTCAATGACAATGATGGACTTGCTGTTGTCTCCATGAGGAGCTTGCGGAGGTCGTTGTTGCAGTGCACTGTGGTGAGCTCAATGTCATAGATGTCATAGTTGAGGTAGTTGGCCATGGCGGCAATCATGGTGGACTTGCCAGTTCCTGGCGGGCCATAGAGGAGGTAGCCACGCTTCCATGCCTTGCCGATGCGTTTGTACAAGTCTTTACCGTTGCGGAATTTGTCAAGGTCGTCCATGATCCTACGCTTCTTTTGTCCGGGTGCATTGCGAGCGTGTCAAAGGTGGTCGGGTGCTCAAAGTCGATGTAGCTCCAGACTCTCTTCCCTCGCAGAACTGCTAGGCAAGAAAAGCATAGTTACATGAGACAAATACATGTCAGAATTAGATAACCAAAGAAAAAGAGACAGAAATCTCCATAGTTTAATGAATTACAACTCTTATAATTATACATTCAGCTAGATTCACAGCATATCATACCACTAACTAACTGGCAAAGCACAATATGGTTTAGCAGGTTTCTGCTTGCAATTAGACTTGCAAACTTTTCACTTATGTCTGCTGTTAATTACCATGGCGCGCACGAAAAGATAATTATTGTAAACACTTATGTTGCAAAGGGTAGTTAACTATCCTAGTCATACTTTACATTCACATATCGAATACTATGGCTTAAAACAACATGGATCAGTAAATAAACACACCTAACGGATAAATTCTTGAGGTGGATTTCTCAACCTCACTAACAGTCAAATACATCAATAAACCAGAAGCAGAGGGCCAATAGATGAACCACATTATAAGCTAAACTCATAATTACTTACACGTATTCCAGGTTTTTCTTGTTGGTATAGATCCTCCGGCGTCGATTCTTCACCATGACAACACGACCGCTCCGACGGACATGCGGCATGTACTTGTACATGATGAGTTCCCGGTGCTGCCGGTGGAATGTAAGGCGGATGCAGTGCCCCTGCACCAGTGCAGCTCTATCTTGGCTGCCTGGAAGCACCGATGACCACCACACGGTGACACCATGGAATTCGTCTACCACCTCCTGCCCCTCGCGCAGACTGAACACAAAGCCATCACCCTCAACGGCGCCCTCAGCCCGGAGCTCTAGTGCATCCCGCGAGCATATTGCGCTTAGATACGCCTTCACCTCCCCACATGCTTCGCTAGATTTGATCCGGCTGATGTAGATGTTGGGCTGGCTCACAATGTCGATAGTGACGAAGGGGTCCAGGAATGGAAGCAGTCGTCGCACGTGCCGCCGGAGGTGCAGGTTGAAGTACATCTGCGGTAGCCCGCGCTGTGCATAAGCCGCAAGCAGTGGCGCCAGGAGGAGCCACCCTGACGAGCCGATGTTGCTGGCCAGCCATGCCTTCATCGTTGTCATCATCTTGGCTTCCCTGCTGAAGATGAGCAGACACTGCTTCTCTTTCTGTGCGAACTGCCTGCAAGAGAAAAGGAGCAAATTTTGGTATGAGTATGACAATATGGTACCTATTTCCATTTTAGCAATTATAACAACTCCACTGTCATTCATTTATCCTAGCAGCCACAGCCCAGATCAAGTAGACAGGGTTATCCTTTCTAACAGTAAACACTGGAACCTTGGTTTTTATTTTTCTCAGCTAGGATATTTCTTAATTAACAGCCAACAATACAAGCCCACAGACCATAGTTTAACAATTCAAAATTTCACATCTCCCCTCTTATCCTATATTCTCAAATCCCAATAGCAACAACTTATATGTTGCCTCCACCTACCGTACCGTCAACCCCACAACTCCAATTTTCTCCCAGTACCAATGGCTGCATTGAATCCTTCACTACCCAGAGGAGCCACCCCTGGTGGCAGAAGTAGTCGTGATGATCAGCCAGTAATTAAAAGCTATTGCAAACAAAGTTGTCCACTAAATTTAAGTTGTGTATTGCATCATTTGTTCATTCAAAAGGTTACAGAAATAAAATATTGATCCAGACCAAGTACTCACTTTCAGTCATTCCTAAAGATGACCAAGAAACATAAGTGTGGTCGCCATCCAAACAGGGATTGAGATCGTCGGCAGTCGCTTCCCAGCAGTCGTTCTCAGCAGTCGGGCTCTCTACCGTCCAATCCCGCGAAACGTATCTAACGGCTCACAGGATTGCTCCGCCAGTAGCCACGCGGCAACCCATCCAACGAGGTTGTGCAGGGAATGGACGGCTACTCGCTCAGTTTGCGTCGGCGCTATGGCCTACCTTGTTGTGACGGAAATCTTGAATCCAATATTTCAGGCCACCAGCAAGATGATTAGGAAGAAGATGCCGAGGGAAATTTGACCGGTGCTAACTGGAGACGGGAAATTTATATTTACGGTGAGATTAGTTTTGGTTTGATGGCCAGACATCGAAAGGCAAGGTGCTATGAGCTGCTGTTCCAAGGGGGAATCGATGGGCTTGCCCACGAAGTCGACAGAGGAGCCGAGGAGGGTCTTGATGTATTTTCTCTGAGTTCAGATCCGTTGAGCTTCATGGTGTACATGAACATCTTTTTTGTTTTTGTTTGCTTCATTTCATGCTTGATGTGCGCGTGAGAAATTAAACTTGCCTAGCTTCATCAACTCTATTCGTTTCCTTCTTTGCTAGTCTTTCGTTTCTATGTTGGAGAATGTTGTTGAGTCAGCAAGTTGGCTTGGAGTAGCTACGGAGGGAGACGATGTTACGAGGAGCCGTTGGATAGACTCTACGGGGATGGACGGCGGAGAACCTGACTGTTGAGAGCGACTGCTGGGAAGCGACTGCTGAGGATCTCAATCCTCCAAACAGACCCTAAATCATTCATGTCACATGAAAGAATAGTTAACTTCATAAGTTTCTGTTTCACCGCTATACAGCTGTACTCAATTTATGAACAGAGGATCTAGCAAGTAATCAAAATGATGGAGGCACTGTGACAGGCCAATGTGCCTGTCTACCTGATAACAGTAGTGGTGAAAACTAGCTTTTCCAGAGCAAGTCATACAAGAAAAAAGGGAATCGAAAATACAGATTCACTGGCAAATTTTCAATCCACAACGAGCTCAAATGTACGCACGAGCAGCAAGACACACACATGCCCCCCTCAATCCCCTCACCCAAATTCCGATTTCATCGCCATGCCATCGATTGGTACGATTCTGCTGCTCTATCGGTAACAAGTTTTCTCAGGATTGAAATCCGACCTGTGCTCAATTAGTTTAGCCACGATTCTCAATCGCAACTAAAAAATGAACTTTTTCCCCTCCATTTGATTCAATTAAAATAAGTTATTATCCAAAATACTGGCTACTAACCAGTAGTTTGAGAGTAATTTTGTAATTATGCTATTAATTAATAAATTTATATTTATTTTCACGATAGAATATTAAGTCTATAAAATCATTAAAATATTAGTTTATCTTAAAAAAATTATAAAATATTAGTTATTAATCAGATTATTATTATAACTTTATTTGTAATAATAAAAACTAATTACTATAAATCTATAACTCTTATTTTTTTAATATCGCTCTCAAATTGAGAAACTACTGGCCAGTATTTTAGATGGTAAAACTCCTCTAAAATAAACTAGGCTAAAACCAGGGATAGCTGAACTGGCTCTGCCCAAGTGCAAACTTTACTTGTTCTATAAACCAATGCAAAATAAGAGAAATTGACCAGTCCCCTAATTTCAATGTACCTGCTGTGGAGAGTCCTTGCCGCAGGCGTCCCTCCAGCCCGAGCGCTGATCAGCCGGTGCTTGAATCCCGCTAGCCAAGCGGCCGAGCACCCGAGGCTGCCCCCGGCCCCAGCACGAGCGGCAAGCCCCGTCGCCCGGATCGAGATGGATGCGGTGGTGTTGCAATGCAGCGCGACCGCCGCCAGGTGGATGGGAGCTCAGCTAGGGCATGGGGTTTTTGCCGCTCGATCTTCTCCTTTGTCAGTTTGCTCGCTCGCGCAGTGAGGGACTGAGGGGAACCAGAGGTCGGAGACTCGGGGGTCCTGCTACCCTCCGTCCTGGTCAACTTGAAGCCTCTCTCCGCTCACCCCAACCCCATCCACCTCAGGCCCACCACGGCCCAATACTCGACGCTGTCTTCCTCAACTCCAGCCGTTGCCCCCGCCCCGTCGGACCTCTGCCCCTCCAACTCCGGCGCCATCCCCGGCGCCGTCGCCGCCCGCGCCGCCGCCCACCTCCACCACCGGCGCCACGCCGCCTCGCCGCGCCGCCCGTCACGCCGCCACCGTCACCGTGCCGCCACCACACTAACCCGTCGGTGACGTGATGCCCCTACCGCCGACCCGGCCCACCGCCGTCCTGCCACTCGCGGCTACAGTGGTGCCGCCGCCGCCTCGCCGCACTGCCGGGCTGCAGCCCACCACTGGGTCGCGGCCGCCGCCCCTGGCCGGCCGGCTCTCCTCCATGGCCGGGAAGCACAGAGGCCTCACCCCCCCCGGCAACCCGGACCCCCTAATGTATCCTCCGGGCCACCGGCGAGGAGGAAGAGGAAGGGAGGAGCGAGGAAGAAGAAGGGCAGGGGGGTGGGCGGAGGGCGATTTTTTTTTTGACCTAGGTGGAGGGGAAGATTGGCAGAGACTCAGGTGAGTGGGGGATGTAGCAGTTGGTTGGGTTGGTTGGGGCGTGGTGTAGGCCCTGGTGGGTCTTATTGGGCTTGAAATTCGTTTCTCTTCGGCCTTGCTTGAGTCCCATTGTAAATTCTCAAAGATTCGGGTATACTAGTATATGCATGTTTTTTTTTTGCAACGATTAGATGCATGTTAATGGCTCATCGAGGTACACAGATATTAAACTTACTAGCAAAGTGGCCGTGTGTTACTATAAGTTTAAAAAATAAGCTTTTTCATATATGCAAAAGTGCAAACTTTTATTTATCATTTTTTATCATAACCTACATTGTTTCTTTTCACGTAATGTACTTTAGCAAATGCCAGATAACAGATGGCTTTCATATTTGACAGATTGCATAAAAAATAGAATACATAATTTTGGGTTCAGAAAGCAATAAAAACAAGACCCCTAGACAAAAGAAATGTGAGCATGCTATGTATATATAAATCACGATGCAAGGTAGAGTGGAGCTAAGGTATTAGTAGCATGAAGTTCAGATATCTCATAATACTATTCTCTTGTCAAACAATACTTGTACTATGACTTTGAGAAATCATGAGGCTAAATATTTTTTATGAATTGAAGAAAGTTTAGCTTTATCAAGACTCAGGAGAATAGAGTGGAACGTGGAAAATTTTAGTAATGAAATGAAGTCTGTATGTCACCTTGGCAGCTAGCACCTTTCATGCTTGTCATGCTACAATAAGCCATTCACTGCTTTCCGTCTTGCACTTGTGTGACGAAGCAATTGTTTACTCAAAGAATTGGCTAATCTTTTTGCTTCAGTGTACAAATATATTTGTTTTATCCTTTGAGCATATCATTGAGTGTATAAGAATTAAATTCACTTGTTCTTGTAGGTCATTAGCTTTACCGTCTTTACTCATCTGTTTTCAGATAGTAGTGCATTTAGCCCACTACCGAAACCGGTATTTTGCCATGTGCCAGAGTCTTTGCCGTGAGCCAAACCACGAGCACACGGCAAAGAGGTGCTCTGCCATGTGCTAACAGAGCAACACACGGTGAAAACTTGGCACACGGCAAAATACACCTTTGTCATGTGCCAACGTGGGAGCTCACGACGAAGGGGCGCTTTGCCGTGTGCCAGCCAACTGACACATGGCAAACCACCCACCGTCATTTAGGTGTGGCGGTCCCTGCCCCATCGTTAGTGTTTACCATGTGCCAGAGTCTTTGTCGTGTGCTACTGTCCCGACACACGGCAAAGAGGATTACCCTCTTTGCCGTGTGTCTGCATGTTGGCACACGGTAAAGAGTCCGCTGCAGGTTGGCTCACGGCAAAAATACTAAAAAATTTGTCCATCTCATCTCAAATTTTTCTTTACTCCACAAACAATTACTGTTACCCTATGTTTCAATTTGGGGATTTTTTTGCTCTATTTATTATATTTAATAAATATATTTTATTTACAAAACTTTTTGTGTAAATGAGATTTGAACTACCAGTGCATGAAATAATATGATATAGTGAGTCAATAAATGATATTCCTTATATTCATACTAGATTGAGACCTTATACAGTCATATGAAATTTTCAAAATCGTATGCATGAAACATTAACATGAATGTCGTGTTAAATGGTATTTAAATTGTATAAAATTCAAATGAAGTATGATATTCATGAGATTTGTCTGTTTATCCTTTTATCAGTAACCAAGTATGTAATAAATAGTTGAGCTTGTTTTTAATATTTTATCACGTATGATGCTTGTAAATGAAATGTTCCGAGAGAAGTTCTATAGACATTAGAGAGAAGATGTGGTCAAGTTCGAAGATGCAATAATCTTCGAATTAGAATTTGAATTCAGGCCTTTTTCTTCATACATTAGAATCCACAAAATGCTTCATCTTAATTTTTTGTATTTTCTCGGACTTGTATGATAATGTTATTGAATTAACTGCAACTATGTAATCCTAATTTGTACAAAGCGAAAATTTTGTAAAAGTACATGAAATAATAGAATTTTGTGTGTGTCAACTTTTTATTCAATTAAATAAGGAATTATTTTTGCTAAATAAACAAAATAAAACAGTGTATAAATATTACTAATAGGAAGGGAAATATATTCTGAAATCAGGAATTTTGCTTTTTTTTATATGTAGTTTCAGCACTGTTAGGAGACGTTTAAAAAAATGATTCATTTTCACAAAAAAAAAAGAATTCGCCATGTGCCCTAGATCTTAGCACATGGCAAAGATGGCATGTTTGCCCTGTGCACGGATCTTGGCACACGGCAAACATCTGAGATAGGACTTAGCCATTCGTGGCTGCGCCCTTCTCTCTCTGTCTCGCTCTCGCTCTCTATCCACTCCCTCTCTCTCACTCCTATCGCCACCCCGCCCGGCCGGAGCTTGTCTTGCCCCGCCAGAGCTCGCCCCGCCCCGCTGCGACCCCGCCCCCGGCCAGAGCCCGTCTCGCCTCGCCGCGACCCCGCCCTGACCGCCACGACCCCGTCTTGCGCGACCGTGCCACTGGCCGACGCTTGCCCCGGCGCGACCCCGCCGCCGGCCAGAGGTCGGCCCGTCCCGCCGTGATCCCGCCCCCGGCCGGCGCTCGCCTCGGCGCGACCCTGCCCGGCTGGACCTCGCCCCGCGGCTAGGCTGCGCCCGTTGCCACTCCTTCTCCTCTCCGGCCAGCCGGTGGTCGAGGTCGCAACACCTCGCCCCGGCCCTTCCCCAGCACCGTCCGACACCCGAGCCCGAGCCCGAGCCCGAGCCCGACACCGTCCGGCACCTGGGCCGGAGCTCGAGGTGCCCTGCCAGACCTTGACGCATGCGGTGCCACCTCTGCCCCACCCTTGCCCCGGCCACCACCACTGTCAACGTCGCTCGTGTCCCCGCGGTAAGTATACATCAAGTTTTGGTGATTTATGCTATGAAATGTTGAAACGGGGGATTTGTGGTGTGAATTGGTTAAATGGTGATGGATGTAGTTATTATTTGCTGTGATTTGTGGTAGAAAGTACCATATTTAGGGAATCATCAATTGGATATGGTTGTCGGCTATCGTGTCGTTGATTTGCAGGTTGTGGGAATTTAAATATGTAGGGTAGGTGCTGTCGAAATTTTAATTTGACACTAATAGATGTTTTTTATATTTTGCAGAGACAAGCTTGGTTCTTGGCTCGTCACTTCGTAGCGTCGCAAGGTGAGACATACAAAAACCCTCCTTTCATATCACGTTTGTAGGTCACGTAACCTTAGGCGTCTCCCATTTGAAAGAGATGCGGGCGGATGTGGTCAACCTGTATGCTTACATTCAAAGCATGCATGCTCACTTGGGAGGAGCACTACCACCGCCTCCAATTTTGTCACATCCGGCTCGAGCAACTCCTCAGTTAATCTACTACATAACCTTGTTCATTCATTTCAAGTATTAGAGATTTAGAGATGATTTAGAGACTTACAATGATTTAGAGACTTAGAATGATTTAGAGACTTAGACATTCATTTAGAAACTTATAGACTTACAATCATTTTATATTATATTTACTGAGAGACATAAACTTTCTACAGAATCATTCGGCGACATCAAATATGCCAGATTGTGCCAGCGGGCATGTCAACGACATTCTCCCCCCCCCCCCCCCCCCCCCCGGCAGCAGTTGTTCTTGTCTGTGCCATAGCTCAACCCCTCTACACCGCCTTTCGAGGCACCTTAGTGATTTTGTGTAATAAAGGATTGTACTACTTGTGGATGATGATGTTTGTTAATTTCTTATGGTTTTATGGTGATGTGCGTGATATATTGTGATAATATGATGTGATATGAAGTTCTGTTTATATATTGATGCTGTTTGTGATGTTGAATGTCTATACTCATATTTGTGCTATATTTCTGATGTTTGAATAGTAAAAAACAAAAAAAAAGAAATAATATGGCCTCTTTGCCGTGTGCCAAGATGGAGGCACACGGCAAAGAGGCCATGCTTGGCAACCTGGGAAGTCTCTTTGCCGTGTGCCAGTTGCGGCACACGGCAAAGGTGCCTCAATTTTACGGTGTGCCAGGCGCCGCGGCACACAACAACGGATGACAACATTGCCGTGTGTCTACAGGTTGGCACACGGTGAAGGGCAAAAACTGTTGCTGTGTGTCAGACCGTCGGGCACACGGCAACAGCTGGCTGCCGACATCAGGATGTTAACGGCCATGTCTGCCGTGTGCCCTCCCCTTGGCCCACGGCAAAAGTGTTTGCTGTATGCCTGATGTTTGTCGTCGGCCGTGTTCACCGTCGAGCCTTTGCCGTAGGCCGCGCCCGGCAAAGCTGTTGCTGTGTGTAAAACGGACTTTGCCGTGTGCCGCAGGCACATGGCAACCAGCCAGATTCCGGTAGTGGCTTCCATGGCTACACGGTAAAACTTATTTCAGCTAGTGCATGAACATTAATTTACTCGATTGCATAGATTCATAAAGGAAGATGGATGACTGTGAAAGCTTATCTCTTCATGTTTGGGAATCTGCAGTTTGTTCTATGACCTGTCTGCAGTTTGTTCTATGCATGCATGCATTAACACTCTTGTTCTCCTTGAAGAGAAATACTGGAGATGGTATACAAGTATTGAGATTCTCTGAATTTACTGACTATTTTTATATGTTTCTGTGTGGTAGACAAGCATGAACGTATTGGTGAAGACATGAAGCTTCATTTCAGAAGCTCGACGAACCAAACAACACTAAAGCTCAGCCGTACGTGATCTACCAGCCGTCCGGTCGCTTGTTGTCTACTACTTCACCGCGTGCTCGCTGTTGCCGCCTGGGCTGTCCAGTCGTTAGCTTCTCGCCTCTCGTCGTTAAGACCTGAAAACCAACAATAGAGATATACATGGCAAGGTAGCCTGAATGAAGGACATGAATCAATTTCTGGTTCGTTGCGTGCCTTGTGACGACTTAGATGGGAACATGTACAACGGCGAGCAAAGCGGAGCATAGCCATGGCCGACGCAGGCGGCGAAGTATCAGAGATACGTGGAGGAGGATACATAGGTGATGAATGTGTTATTGGGCTGGCCGGGGCCGTTCCTTGATGAGCGTCCTAAAGATTGAGTACCGTCATTTCTTGAACTGAAATCATGATCCATATAATGTTATTGGGCTTCTTCTCGTTCTGCTACCAAGCGGCCAATGAAGTTGGCTGGCAGCCTAGCTATGACGGGTAAAAAGGCCACGAAGGCGAAACAGAAGATCAAACGGGTACATAGTCGTCTTCTTCGGTTCTTCCTCGGGAGCACCCCGACGTTCCGCCATTTTTGGATTTGGAGCTCCAATTGACGGCTAAGTGTGGTTAAATATAGTCGCTGATTCAGGGCCGGGCCGGCATAATCCGAGGCCCTGGACGAAAGTCTAGAGCGGGCCTCTATTAGGCTAGTAAAATATAATAGTAAAATAGCATATGTTATTTAATGGACGAAAGTCTAGAGCGGGCCTCATATTTTCTAGATTGATTTGCAGAAGGCTTCAATCGTGCGGAACACTAGAGAAGTAATGAAAATGTAATTATTAATTTAGAATTAAATAACTAATAAACTAAACTAGTAGCAAAGATAAGAATTAGGATTTAGAAAAATACCTCACACGAGTATACGACCATGCTGTGTAGAAGGCCCCTGGCGGCCTGGCAGTGCTGTCGTGCGGGCTGCCGGCTGCCCCTGGCTGCCTGGCGCCCTTGCCGCTGCTGCGTGCACGGTGCTGAAAGTGCCTAGGGGGGGGGTTTGAATAGGCAATTATCCCTGAAAACCACTTAATAATAAAAGTTAAATGCGCAGTATCAGACTTGTCTGACGATTGTGAGGAAAGTCCGATAGACTTGTCCGATGGCACGTGATTGAAAAGTAGATCGGCCGATTAAAACAACAAACTAATGCAAGGCAAGCTAGAAGCTAGCAATTATAAGCAAGAGGAAGCTGTAGAAATAAGGAGAACAACTAGCATGCAATCTACACAAGTTAATTTGAGAAATAGTAAGCAAACTCTAACTAGCAAGTTATGAGCAAGAACAAGTAAGTGACATGTAAGTAAGAGAAGACAAGAATGACACAAGATTTGTTCACCAAAGTTCAGCTCCACAAAGAAGCCTACGTCTCCGTTGAGGGATCCACAAAGGACCGGGTTTCTTTCAATCCTAACCTCTCCAAGTGACCACAAAGATCAAACTTGGCTTTCCACTAGCAATCTCCATGAAGGAGGGGTCAATACAAACTTCTCGAGGCGTCACCACACAAGTTGGGAGCTCTACGGGCACCTCTAACCGTCTAGAGGATGAATCCCCAAGAGTAACAAACACTAGAGTGGTCGGCGGTGAGGATGAACCGAGAGCTCATGAGAGTGGAAGCTTGGAGTCGATGGAGCTCTTCAATCTTCTCTCAATCCCTTCACAAATCAAGATTGGAAGCAAGGGAGGAGAGTTGGGGAGAGCAAAGTATGCTTGAGAGTGTTTTTGAGTGGAATGAGTGACACCCCTGCCAATGGATGAAGTGGGGGTCTATTTATAGCCCAAGGAGAAAAGGAGCCGTTTGGATGGGTATTTCTCAGATCTCCATCGGACAAGTCCGTTGGTCATCGGATATGTCCGATGAAACAAGATGGCGAAGCTACTGGAGTCCGATGGACTTGCCCGATGCCTCGGACAAGTTGACCATCGGACAAGTCTGATGGCTAGGGTTTGACACAGGTTCTGTACTCCGACAAGTATGTCCGATGGGTCGGACTTGCTAGTCATCGGACAAGTCCGATGACCGCTGGACAAGTCCGACGACTCAGAGTGGCAGAGGTTCTGGAGTCCGATGGGTCGGACAAGTCCGATGATTTTGCCCTAGAAAAGTGTTTTGGCTGTGGAAATTTTGGATTTTGCTCTTAGTTCATCATTGCTTCACACTTTTGTGTCCCTCTTAATAGTACGGCATTTCCTATACTCAAGATAAAAATAAAAACTCCATGAGCTTTATTCTTGAGCATATTTTTGAATATCATCTTTGAAACATTTTTTCAATCTTCTTTTCTCCCCTTTTTGTTTCAATACATATTGTCACCAATCTTTGGAACATTTCTACACACATGCTCATTAAAAGATTAGTCCATTCTTAATTGTATTGGCGCCAATCACCAAAATAAAATTAGAGGCCTAGATGCACCTTCAATCTCTCCCTTTTTGGTGATTGATGACAGTACAACTAATATTTCAAAAGAAAAGATAATGATGGAACAATTTGTGAGGAGCTTCCCCTCAAAGTGTGCATTAAAAGAATTGGAAGTTGAACAACAAGTGCACATATTTGAAGGAAAGTATGAGAGCCCCCCCCTAACACTATGCATCCAAGATGATTTGCAATAGTTAAGCATATGAATATAAGACATTGCATATGACAAGCATTATCACACAAATGTATCTGGGAGAAGGAGAAACAACAATACATCATCACAAAGAGGCATGCACAAAGGACACAAATAAAGAGTTATAAGTACCAAAAGCAATTATAGCAAAGAGTCATACAAAATACAAGCAACACGAATAAGAAGTTTTACAAACCAAGCTAAAAAATAAACCAAATTGTCCAGCTCCATCACACTCACAACTCACAAACTAAGCAAATGAATAAAAAGATGGATAACACTTCTCCCCCTTTGGCATCAAGACACCAAAAAGGAGAAAAATGCGGGTGGATGGTGATGAACTCTCTACTCCTCAGAGTCTTCATAGTCTTCATCATCCTCTTCATCGCCATCTTCATCCTCGTCTACTTCCTCATGTTGAGCGGGAGCTTTTCTCTTGCGCTGGCAAAGAGCATAGGCGGCGGGATCTTCTTGTTGCTCTTCTTCTTCCTCTTCTTCCTCATCAAAGCGGACATGTTGCCCACTAGAGCAAGCTCCAGTATGAAACTAAGGAGGTGGAGGATAGTACCCAAAATAGTTCAACTCCTCTGTAGAGAAGTTGGGAGTGGGGTCCTGAAACGCAGGTGGGTAAGAATCTTCTGCCCGAGGTGATGGAGGAGGAGGAACTTCACATTGCATCTTCTTCATGATGATCTTCTAGTTCCTCTCAATCACATTCATCCTTTGGTTAATGCTCCTGCACATGCCAAGGAGGGATTTGAACATCTTCATAATCCCACTCCTCTTGCCACGAGAAGGTGGGGCAGCACCAGAAGAACCGGTGGCCCTAGAAGGAGCTCTGGGAACCTGAGGAGACAGAGCAGAGGACAGTGGCTGAGCTGCACCAAAGAACTGACCAGAGGAGGTGTCAGGAGTCCAATTAGAAGGAATCTGATGTTTGAGACTCAGATGCTTCATGTCCTTTTTGAAAGTCAATCCTGAGACCTTCTCAATCATATACATGATGTGCGTGGCATATCCACAAGCACGCTTGGGAGAGATGGAGATGTCCCATATCTCCTGATAGACATAGTCAAAGGCATCAAACTTTTGATTCCCATGAATCCAGTGCAAGATATCCCTTTGATAGGCAGGAATGCGGTCAGAGTTGCCACCTCTTGGAGCCAAAGTGCTCCTGTAGATCCTGAACAAGACTGAGAAAAAGGATAGCAAGCCATTTGAGTTGGGAGGGACACTGTTCTCCGGATCCATGTATATATGCCTCATGTCCTCATCACTCATGTAGCTGCCCGAGTGAATCTTGTGCTTCGCCTTGCATGAACTTTTGAGTCCTATCATAGAAGAAAACTGGTTCAAGGTGCAGCTGTACTTAGTGAGGAAAAGTAGTGAGGGACTTAGACTTTTGGAGGAACTGCAAGTCGTCGGACATGTCCGATGATCATCGGACTTGTCCGATACGTTGGACTTGTCTGATGTCCATCGACTTGTTTGATGACTCGCAGTTTCTCCAAAAACCTAGATCCTCCACAAATCCACCTACCACTAGTGACCAAACTTTGTCTACTCCAACTACAACATGCTAGAAGCTATCTCCATAGATCAAAAGTGCAAGGAAAAAAGGATTTGGAAACTAGCATTACCCTAGAACCCTAACCCTAAGGGAGAGAGAGGGAAATAGGGGAAAACCTTACAAAAACAATGGGGGATCCAACTTTGCCGATGGAGGAGGACCTCTTGGCCTCCAAACTTGCTCCAATGGATGGTGGGAGAGGGATATCACCTTGGGGACGCCTTTGGGGGAGTTCTTGAGGAGAGAGAATGTGAGGAAGGTGAATGAGGGGGTGTTGACTGAAGGGGTAAGTTGGGCTGGGTTAAAAGGGTGAAAGCTGGACCGTCGAACTTGTCCGACGGTCATCGGACTTATCCGATAGGGTCGGACTTGTCCGACAGGCATCGAACTTGTTCGATGAAGCGTGTCAACAGGAGGAAGCAGACAGGGCTAGGGATAGTTTGAAGCAAGTAAGTGTAGATGAAGATGGACACAAAGGATTCTTGCCAGCATAT
Source organism: Eleusine coracana subsp. coracana (assembly GCA_032690845.1). Taxonomy (NCBI): domain Eukaryota; kingdom Viridiplantae; phylum Streptophyta; class Magnoliopsida; order Poales; family Poaceae; genus Eleusine; species Eleusine coracana. Next base: position 8,477,365 of record CM064430.1, read on the forward strand.
GGTCAACTAATCAATCAACCATTCAAAACTATGACCATATTATGACTAGACTGATCAAGAGATCAAGAACCAAGGAACAACAAGCACAAGCAAACAAGTTTTGACATAAAACCAAGGTTTTTGCAATAATTAAATAATCAACAATCAGATGTGCACATCCTCAACATCACATTGCTAGAGTCAAGAATATTTAGTTCACTCCTAAGATAGCAAAATATGTTCTCATCTAGTGGCTTGGTGAATATATCGGCTAGTTGATCTTCGGTTCGCACATGACTTACTTCTATATCCTCCTTGATAGAATAATCTCTCAAAAAGTGATGGCGGATATCTATATGATTTGTGCGCGAATGCTCAACGGGGTTATAAGCAAGCTTTATAGCACTCTCATTGTCATATAGGAGTGGAACACGGTTCAACTTGTAACCGTAGTCCCTTAGAGTTTGTCTCATCCAAAGTAGTTGTGCACAACAACTACCGGCTGCAACATACTCCGCTTCGGCGGTGGAAAGTACAACGGAATTTTGTTTCTTGGATGACCATGACACTAGAGACCTACCCAAGAATTGGCATGTCCTAGAGGTGCTTTTTCTTTCTACCTTATCCCTGGCATAATCCGCATCGAAATACCCCAAAAGGTTGAACTTTGAACCCTTGGGGTACCAAAGCCCTAGGTTGGGTGTGTGAACCAAATATCTCAAAATTCTTTTAACAGCCACCATGTGACACTCCATAGGAGCGGCTTGAAAATGTGCACACATACACACACTAAGCATGATATCGGGCCTAGATGCACAAAGATAAAGCAAAGAGCCTATCATGGAGCAGTATACCTTTTGATCAACGGGCTTTTCCTTTTTGTTGAGGTCGATATGTCCATTTGTTGGCATAGGAGTTTTGATGGGCTTGGCCTTGTCCATGTCAAACTTCTTCAATAAGTCTTGAGTGTACTTGGCTTGACATATGAAGGTGCCCTCCTTGAGTTGCTTCACTTGGAAGCCTAGAAAGTATGTCAACTCCCCCATCATGGACATCTCAAATCTCTTGGTCATTATCTTGCTAAACTCATCACAAAAGTTTTGGTTAGTAGAACCAAATATAATGTCATCGACATATATTTGGCACACAAAGATAGTATTGCCAAAATGCTTGGTGAAGAGGGTTGCATCGGCATTGCCAATGACAAAACTATTTTTAACAAGAAAATCCCTAAGGCATTCATACCATGCTCTTGGAGCTTGCTTAAGCCCATAGAGCGCCTTATGGAGCTTGAAAACATGATTAGGATACTTTGGGTCTTCAAAACCCAGTGGTTGCTCCACATACACCTCTTCCTTTATTGGTCCATTGAGGAATGCACTTTTCACATTAATTTGGTACAACTTAAAATTATGGTGAGTAGCAAAAGCAAGTAATATTCTAATAGATTCAAGCCTTACTACGGGGGCATAGGTTTCATCAAAATCCAAACCTTTCACTTGTGAATACCCCTTTGCCATGAGCCTTGCCTTGTTTCTTGTCACAACACCATCTTTATTTTGTTTGTTGTGAAACACCCACTTGGTGCCCACAACATTTTTGTTCTTTGGCCTTTCCTCCAATGTCCACACTTCATTTCTTGTGAAGTTGTTCAATTATTCTTGCATGGCCATCACCCAATCCGAATCCTCAAGTGCTTGTTCTACTCTAAATGGATCCATAGAAGAGATAAAAGAGTAATGTTCACAAAAATTACTAACTCGATACCTAGTGATTACCCCCTTGTCAATGTCTCCAAGAATTTGTTCGATAGGGTGATCACGTTGTACACTTTGATGCACTCTTGGGTGTGGTGGATGTGAGCTTCCTTGACCACCATATTTATCAACCTCTTGATCATGTCTTTGAGAGTCATCACTTGATGCTTGTTCATGATCCCCAACATCTTGATTTTGACCATTTGCATGATCAATTTTTTTATTTTCATGATGCTTATGTTGTCTTGAGGGAGAGGGTTGACTTTCAACACTTTATGTTTCTTGTGATCTCATATCACCAATGGCCATCCTTTTTATTGCATTTCTAGGAGCTTCATTATCTACATCACCAATAGCAACTTGCTCCTCTTGAGAGCCATTAGATTCATCAAATGTCATGTCACGTGAAATTTCAACACAACCGGTGGTTTTGTTGAACACACGATAGGCATGAACATTTGACCCGTAACCAAGCAAGAAACCTTCATCAACTTTTGGAGCAAACTTTGAAGTCTTGGGTTTCTTGTTTAGCATAAAACATTTGTTCCCAAAAACACGAAAGTAGGAAATATTAGGCTTGTTACCGGTTAGTAGCTCATATGGTATTTTCTTCAAGAGTCGGTGGAGATACAACGGTTGGAGGCATGGCATGCGGTGTTGATGGCTTCGGCCCAAAAGCGATCGGACTTCTTGTATTTATCTAGCATTGTTCTTGCCATCTCAATGAGTGTGCGGTTCTTTCTTTCGGCCACCCCATTTTGTTGAGGGGTGTAGGGTGCCGAAAATTCATGCTTGATGCCTTCTTCATCAAGGTACTCCTCAACTTGAGTGTTTTTGAACTCGGTGCCGTTGTCACTTCTTATCTTCTTGATCTTCACTTCATATTCATTTTGTGCTCTTCTTATGAATGTCTTGAGCACATCCTTTACTTCACCTTTATCATGTAAAAAGAATACCCACGTGAAGCAAGAAAAATCATCAACAATTACAAGACCGTATTTGTTATCGCCAATGCTTATGTAGGAGACGGGTCCAAAAAGATCCATGTGCAACATCTCCAATGGCCTTGTGGTGGTCATCACATTCTTCGCGGGGTGTGATGCTCCAACTTGTTTTCCTGTTTGACAAGCACTACAAATTCTATCTTTCTCAAAGCAAATATCGGTTAGTCCTATGATGTGGCCACCCTTTTGGAGTTTGTGAAGATTTCTCATACCAACATGGGCAAGCCTTCTATGCCATAACCACCCCATGTTGGACTTTGCTAATAAGCATGTACCAAGTCTAGCCTCATCCGTGGAGAAATCCACAACATAAAGCTTTCCTTTAAGCACACCCTTAAAAGCAATCGAGCCATCACTCCTCTTATAGACGGTCACACCACATTCGTTGAACAAACAATCATAGCCTATTTTACAAAATTGTGAGATGGACAAAAGATTGAAGTCAACATGATCAACGAGCATAACCTTAGAAAGAGAATACGAGGGAGTGAGAGGGACTTTACCATACCCTAGTACTTGTCCCGTTCTGTTGTCACCAAACGTGATGTACTCATGGTTGTTGTGACTTGGCTCAAATGACTTGAACATCTTTTTATCTCCGGTCATATGATTAGTGCATCCACTATTAATTACCCAACTTGACCCTCCGGAGACATAGTCCTACAAAACAAGTTAAGCTTTGTTTTTAGGTACCCAAATTTGCTTGGGTCCTTTCACATTAGTCACAAGTACTTTGGGAACCCACACACAAGCCTTTGGCCTCTTGTTGCGTGGCCCAACATATTTGGCATAGACATCACCATGCACATTTCTCATAAGCACATATGAAGCATCAAAGTCATGAAAGAGTGCACATGTAGGATTAGGCACATTAACATGAGAATCATTAGCAAAAGAAGAATGATTGGTGTTCATGTTCTTGGCTTGCTTCTTTTGATAAGATCCTTCCTTGGTGAACTTAAGGAATTCCTTCCCATTCTTGTTCTTCCATGCATTGTGCTTGGCACCCTCAACATAGCCAATGCCATCCATGACATGGGGCATTCTAGTGTATGCGTATGCACCTCTTGTATACTTTGCCTTTTCATTGTCAACAACATTCTTCCCTTGTCGTATCTTGCTTCCAAGAGCCCTCACTTGCTTGTTCAAATCATCAATCAATTTCACATTAGTAGCACAAGCATCAAAACATCAATGTTATAGCACCTATCACATCCTTTGCTAGTGGAAGCATGAGAGTTGTTGGTGGAAGTGGATGTGAAAGTTGAAAGAATTTTGTATTGTTCTTCAAGGGACTTATGAGTCTTTTCCAAATCCTCATATTTCTCTTGAAGTTTATCTTTAGCACTTTTAACATTTTCACAAGTATTCTCAATTTTAGTGATAGACAAGGTTAATTCTTCATTTTTATTTCTTTCAACTTCTAGAAGCTTCTCTCGTTCAAGGTTTCTTTTCTTTTCAAGAATAAGCAAGTCTTCTTGTTTTTCAAGAAGCTCCTCTTGTCTATTATTTTCTTCCTTTTGTTTCTCAAGCAATTGCATGAATTCAAGCATTTTAGGAAGTGAAGCATTTGCAACATCATCATCATCATCACTACTACTAGCATAAGAGGAATGCTTGTGTTTAGATTTTGTTACCTTCGATCCTCTTGCCATTAGACACTTGTGAGTGTTGTCATCATCATCACTCAAGCTCCCAAATAGTGAGATGTTGGTGGGAGTAACGCTGATGGCAAGTGAAGCAATGCCTCCGTCATCCGAGTCAGATTCAGAGGAGGAAGATGATGAGGAGGATGAATCATCGGAGTTTCATTTTTGACCAATATGAGCTTCACCTTTCCTATGCTTCTTGTATGTCTTGTCTTTCTTGTGATGCTTGTCTTTTCTTCTTTCATCCTTGTTCTTCTTCTTTGGACATTCCGCAATAAAATGTCCTTCATCACCACATTCATAGCAAGTCCTTTTCGACCTTCTTGCTTTGCCCTTATCGAATCTTTTCTTCTTCTAACTATCCTTCTTGAGGAATGACTTGAATCTCCTTACAAGCAAGGCCATCTCATCATCACTATCTTCACTACTAGAATCAACTACTTTGTTCTTCTTCTCTTACTTCTTTTCACTTGTGGCATTGAGTGCCACATCACTCTTGTCACCATTTGCTTCCGCAATTTGCTTGATCAACACATTTATCTTGTTGGCTTGATCATTTTGTTGTTTTTGGGATAGAAGCTTTCCAAGTACTTCATCGGTGGAGAATGTTTTGAAATTGTCCTTCTCTCTAATGTTTGAGTAAATATTACAATCCCATGGTCTCAATGCTTGTAGTAGTCTCTTGTTGATATCCAAGTCGGACATTCTAGCTCCAAGTGCTCTTCTTTGATTCACAATTCTCATGAGCCTATCATGAACTTCTTTTGGGCCTTCTCCCGGACCCATGATGAACAAGTTGAACTTATTTTGTAATTCTTCAAGTCTTGCATCTTTGACGAAATCAATACCCTCATAGATAACCTCAAGCTTTCTCCATAATTGGTTGGCATTTTTAATTCCGGCAACCTTGTCATACTCGGTGGCGCTAAGTGCGGAAACAATTGCACTAGCGGCCATGACATTGCGGTGAATATTGATTTGATCATTGCGGGTTGGATTGTCTCTATTTTCCCACAAGAAACCATTCTCGGTTATACTTACAACATGAGGACTCATGGATTCCAAATACATCATCATCTTGTATTTCCAATGATCAAAGAATTGTCCATCAAAATATAGAAGTCTACCGGACCCTTGTCCAATGCGATCCTCCTTGAGCTCATCATAGTTGTACATGACATTGTTGTAGAATTTAGGTTGAGCATCATTTCTTCCAACTACATCATCTCCATCATGAGTACCGCCAGCACCATCTTTGATTGGGAGAGTGGTAGATGGTTCTCCCGGATTTGACATCTTTAATCTTCAAGCGGTTAAGCTTTCTAGAAGATCCTCACTCTGATACCAATTGAAAGTGCCTAGAGGGGGGGGGGGGGGGGGTGAATAGGCAATTATCCCTGAAAACCACTTAATAATAAAAGTTAAATGTGCAGTGTCGGACTTGTCCAACGATTGTGAGGAAAGTCCGATGGACTTGTCCGATGGCATGTGATTGAAAAGTAGATCGGCCGATTAAAACAACAAACTAATGCAAGATAAGCTAGAAGCTAGCAATTATAAGCAAGAGGAAGCTGTAGAAATAAGGAGAACAACTAGCAAGCAACCTACAGAAGTTAATTTGAGAAATAGTAAGCAAACCCTAACTAGCAAGTTATGAGCAAGAACAAGTAAGTAACAAGTAAGTAAGAGGAGACAAGAATGACACAAGATTTGTTCACCGAAATTTAGCTCCACAAAGAAGCCTACGTCTCCGTTGAGGGATCCACAAAGGACCGGATTTCTTTCAACCCTAACCTCTCCAAGTGACCACAAAGATCGAACTTGGCTTTCCACTAGCAATCTCCACGAAGGAAGGGTCAATACAAACTTCCCGAGGCGTCACCACACAAGTTGGGAGCTCTACGGGCACCTGTAACCGTCTAAAGGATGAATCCCCAAGAGTAACAAACACTAGAGTGGTCGGCGGTGAGGATGAACCAAGAGTTCAAGAGAGTGGAAGCTTGGAGTCGATGGAGCTCTTCAATCTTCTCTCTATCCCTTCACAAATCAAGATTGGAAGCAAGGCAGGAGAGTTGGGGAGAGCAAAGTGTGCTTGAGAGTATTTTTGAGTGGAATGAGTGACACCCCAGCCAAGGGACGAAGTGGGGATCTATTTATAGCCCAAGGAGAAAAGGAGCCGTTTGGATGGGCATTTCTCAGATCTCTATCGGACATGTCCGATGAAACAAGGTGCCAAAGCTACTGGAGTCCGATGGACTTGCCCGATGCCTCGGATAAGTTGACCATCGGACAAGTCTGATGGTCATCGGACAAGTCCGATGGCTAGGGTTTGGCACAGGTTCTATACTTCGACAAGTATGTCCGATGGGTCAGACTTGCTGGTCATCGAACAAGTCTGATGACCGTCGGACAAGTCCGACGACTCAGAGTGGCAGAGGTTCTGGAGTCCGATGGACTTGTCCGATGGGTCAGACAAGTCTGATGATTTTGCCCTAGAAAAGTGTTTTGGCTATGGAAATTTTGGATTTTTCTCTTAGTTCATCATTGCTTCACACTTTTATGTCCCTCTTAATAGTACGGCATTTCCTATACTCAAGATAAAAATAAAAACTCCATGAGCTTTATTCTTGAGCATATTTTTGAATATCATCTTTGAAACATTTTTTCAATCTTCTTTTCTCCCCTTTTTGTTTCAATGCATATTGTCACCAATCTTTGGAACATTTCTACACACATGCTCATTAAAAGATTAGTCCATTCTTAATTGTATTGGTGCCAATCACCAAAATAAAATTAGGAGCCTAGATGCACCTTCAGGTGCGCCGGTGGCCGGTGCTGTTTTGCAGCAGAGCCGAAGGAGACGAGGAGCGGAGCGGCTTCAATCGTGCCCCAGGCGTGTGGCTTGATTGGAGCGATCGCTTTGCTTCCCTTAATGCGCGCCGAGCGCAGGAGACGAGAATTTGCAGACATGTACGCGGAGGGGAGAATTGATCCAGCTTCCAGCAAAACGTGTAGAAAGTTGGGCCAACTATTGGGCCTAATGTATAAACCATATAAATTTGGAGGCCCCCTGAATTTGGGGGCCCTAGGCCATCGCCCAGGCTGCCCCTGTACTGGGCTCGGGCCTGCGCTGATTATCAAAACGGAATTAAATATACTCGCGAATCTTACCAACCAAAGTAAGAAGGTATCAAGACATTTTTTAGATTGCAATAATTTTTGTCACACTGTCAATAATAACTAAATCAACATCCCTAACCGATCGATGCTTCTATCAACAATCATCTTCGTCATCATCATCATCAAATTCATCGTCCATGTCATCATCATCGGTATCTCCATAGTCACTCAGATAATCAACGCCATCATCACAACCTCGGACGTGTCCCCCTTTGTGTAGTCTAAAAACAGTCCCATCAAGCAGGGTCCTGACGTTACCATATGTCTTTGCATCTACGTCAGACACCTTGGCAGCTTTGACCTTACTATCATCATCGTTATCAGGATCCTGGAATGTGTGACCCCTCAGATCAACAGGGCCACAATTGGTTCTCAGACAAAGGTTCCGTGCCATTATTTGAGTTTGCCGTCGCTGTGGCCGTGCTGCCTTTATTCTATCTGTCCTCCTCCTTGATCCTACGAATACGTTTGGGATCAACCAACCTTCGCCCATTGGACTCGTTCTGTGGCTTTGCAGGCACAGCAGCCACGAGCCCACGACATTAGCAGCCGCAGACTCTCTCTCTTCAGCCTCTTTCCTTTCTTTCTCCTTCTGTGCAGCTGCTGCCTTCGTCTTGAGCTGGTGGACGAGGCGGCCGAGGCAAGCGTCCGCGCCACGATCGGTGCTTTTCGACGTCATCAGGCACTCCGCTACACCGGCCGGCGTGATCTCCACAGTTTCCAGAAGGTCCTTCACGGTACAGAAAAGCGGGTTGCAAGGTAGTTCTTGGTCAGCGTGTTGTCAGGAAGGCCTCGTAGCAGCAGTAGGACATCTAGACGTGCACGTCCATCCGACCGCGCCGGATCGAGCTTGTCGATGAAGTTGGTGATGAAGACGATGATCCGCTCGCCGCTGTGCACCGACCAGAGCCTGTCGATAAAGTTGAGCAGGTCAGAGAGCGTCACGAAGATGCTCGGCTCGTTCCTCTTCCGTTTCAATGAGATGGCAGCTGCCGCGACACTCGCCGGCAGCACAGGCAGGCTGAGGTCGTTGGAGTTAGTCACGCTGATTGGTGAGGTCTGTTAACATGTGTGGCGCTGCCTGCCCTCCATGGAGCAGGTTGCCTTATATTTATAGATCATGAATACATGGAAGAATACATGTGGCATATAGCTCACAAATAGGAAGGAGATACAGCTCCAATTACAAGGGATAACCTTCTAGGAATTTTTTTTAGATAATGGTTTTGTTCCGGGCCTTTGCCCAAAAGAGCTACGGCCATTATTACAAATCAGGCAGAAACTCTCATCTACCACCATGGATAAAATATGAAAAATGATCACATCGATTTGGATGATAAGATATTAAATGTAAATCCTATTGCTAAATCTCTATCCATGATCGACGAAAATCTGCATGACCACCATCTCAAGCTTCTGACAAGCGGTCTTTATTCTCTCCTTGTCTTCTTCATGCCTTTGCAACTGAACCCAGAAGTGAATCCAATGAATGCCCCTGTAAAGTACCTGCATATAAGATTTTATTGGAGTTCTATCAAAAACAACATCATTTCTACTAAGCCATATAGCCTAACACATAGCTGAAGCTCCTACAAGTAGTTGTTGTTTTAATTTACTCTATATTCCATTGAGCTAGTCACCGAACATGTGATCCTTGTTTTGTGGTGGTTGTAACCCAAAAAAAAATTTGTACTAAACCCCAAAGAAATCTAGCATGTTTGCAATCAAAGAAAAAAAAGATGGATAGTCTCGTCCTTTGAACAGAAACTGCATTTTTTACTACCATTGCAATTTCTCTTTGCTAGATTATTTTTTGTTATTACAACTCCTTTATATAAGTACCACATAAATATCCTTATTTTAAGCGGCATTTTTAACTCCCAAAGCCTTGTATTCCTCTCAACAAACCCATTGTTTATGACCGCTAAATACATAGATTGTACCGAAAACTGTCCATGTTGGTGTAGGTTCCAGCAAAACACGTCGGTATCGTTATTTAGGTGGATATGCACTATCTTTCATACTAGTTTGTTCCATAATATGAGGTTATTCTCATCTAATGATCTATGCAAAGACACATTTAGTGGAACTGTACTAAAGACAGAAACAACCGTGTCACTCTTTTTCCTTACAATATTATATAATGACGGTTATTGTTGTTTAAAAGAGAAGTTACCAATCCATTTGTGCTCCCAAAATCTTATCTCTTGTCCATCATTTAACTGGAAGGAGCCATATCGAAAGAATAACTCCTTTACTTTAATAAGCCCAGACCAGAAATGAGAATCTCCTGGCTTCTTTACCGCTTTACCTATTGTTTGGTTTTTAAGATATTTATTACGCAATAGTCTTTACCACAAGCCATCCTCATTTACTAACTTGAACAACCATTTACTTAACAAATATTGGTTCTGGATCTCTATGTTCTTAATTCCTAAACCCCCCCTATTCTTTTGGCTGTCACTCTACCAAAAGAATCGGGATCTGAAATACTCTATTTTTCGAGAACTCCTTTAGGAACTTCGAAAAAAGAAATCATAAACATAGTTAAGCTTGTCAACACTGAGTTGATAAGTACTAACCGTCCTTCCATCGATAAATGCTTCCCTTTCCAGCTACTTAGTTTCTTTTCAATTCGCTCCTCAATGTCTTTCCAGTCTGAATTACCTAATTTTCTTGTATGCATAGGATAACCTTCTAGGAATAGGTCATATGATTCTATGAATAGATATTGCCTTCTATGTTTAACAGCCCCCTCAATCTGGACGGTGTGCAACTAAGTTTAGATTGCGCCAGAGATTGGAGAACGTAGTAACTGGCAGAGGCTTCATCATGACGTCTGCAATTTGGTCTTTGGAGGAGATAAACCGCACCTCCAATTGGTGAGATGCAACACGCTCCCGTACAAAGTGGTAGTCCACTTCAACATGCTTAGTGCATCGATGAAATATGGGATTAGCTGATAGATATGTTGCCCATTGTCACACCATAAGCTTGGCGGCTGATGTTGAAAATTTCCAAGTTCACGAAGCAGTATCTGAATCCATATAACCTCAGCGGTGGCATTAGCGACCGCCTTGTACTCGGCCTCCGTACTGGAGCGAGAGACGGTGGGCTGCTTGCGGGATCTCCATGAGATGAGATTGCCGCCAAAGAAGATAGCATAGCCACCTGTACTGCACCGGTCCTCGGGATTGCCTGCCTAATCCGTATCTGAGAACATGCTAAGGAAGGCTGACTCTGATTTTGTGATGCATAGGCCCAAATCTGTAGTGGCATGTAAGTAACGCAATATGCGTTTGACAGCCGCCCAATGAGTAGTTGTTGGTGCTGAGAGAAATTGACATACCCGGTTCACATAAAAGGAGATATCAGGGCATGTCAACGAGAGATATTGAAGGGCACCAACAATGCTCATGTAGCATGTAGCATCTTCAACTGAGAGGGGAGTACCACTGGCCAACATCAACTTCTCTGTAGGTAGCATTGTTGTGGACACATAATTGGAGGAGGCCATGTTGGTATGTCTCAAGATATCATTGATGTATTTACGTTGTGTCAACAGGAGTCCTGTGGGAGTATGATGCACTTCAATACCAAGGAAATAACTCAATGGGCCAAGATCTATTACTGCAAATTCAGCTTGAAGTTGAGTGAGAAGGCAAGTTGTGGCCGATGATGTGAAGCTCGCAATGATAATGTCATCCACATAGATGAGAATATACATCTGAATACCACCTTTATTGAATATGAATAAGGACACATCAGCTTTGGAGGGAGTGAATCCCAACTAAATTAACTTGCCACTAAGACGAGAGAACCATGCCCTCGGTGCCTGCTTGAGGCCATATAAAGACTTGTCCAGTTTGCACAAGTAAGTGGGATGATCCGGGTCAACAAAGCCAGGCGGTTGTTTTATATAAACATCCTCATCAAGATGACCATGAAGAAAAGCATTTTGAATGTCAATTTGGCGAAGAGACCAACCCCGAGAGGCAGCAAGGGATAAAAGAAGGTGGATAGTAGTAGGTTTTACCACCGGACTGAAGGTATCACCGTAATCCATACCATATTGTTGTTTGAATCCCTTTGCCACCAAACGAGCTTTATAATGATCAATCGAACCATCTGCTTTGCGCTTCAACTTGAATATCTATTTACAATCAATGACATTAAGATCTGCATGAGGTGGGACAAGATGCCAAGTATTGTTCTTGAGAAATGCTTGGAATTCCTCATTCATAGCTGCACGCCACATGGGATGAGACTTGGCATTGGTATAGCAGGTGGGTTCTTTATCATGTGTGCGAACTGCAGAGTATGTCATAGTCCCATCTGTGCGAATTTTGGGCTGTGTAATTTTATTGCTGAGGCGAGTGCCATACCGATGAGCAGCTGGTTGAGTATCAGGCAGTGGAGCAGCTGGTTGAGCATGCGATGACGGCGGGGACGCCAATTCACTGGGCCGGGGTGAGCCACCAGGCAGCTCATGGGACACGCCGACACGGTCCTGGGTACTCGTGTCGCCGGTTGGGTTAGAGGGAGACCCAGGTGCATGCGACACTGAGTCCTGGTGTTGGGTACAAGGAGTGGAGGGTGGAAATCCCTCAGAGTGCGCGCCCGCATCGTCTGAGGCAGGGAATGTTGGCGCCGATCCCGAAGGGGATTCAGGGCCGGACGCCCTGGATCTTCTGCATCAACCTGAGCTGATCCATAGAATTAGCAGGACATGGCGGTTGAGATGGTGGAGGGGGAGGAGGCGGAGGAAAAAGAAGAGGTCGTATCAGACATTGGGTAGAAGAATTATGGCTCTGATACCATGTTAATATGAGTGGTACTGCCTGCCCTCCATGGAGCAGGTTGCCTCATATTTATAAATCACGAATACATGAAAGAATACATACGTCATATAGCTCACAAATAGGAAGGAGACACAGCTCCAATTACAGGGGATAACCTTCTAGGAATAGGTCATATGATTCTATGAATAGATATTGCCTTCAATGTTTAACAAGGTCAAGGGAGCAGTCGATGTCCTCGATGATGATGATGATGATGGACTTGCCCTTGCACTAGTTTCAGTTTGTAATTTTGTAGAAACATCTGAAGATTGATGCGGATTCATTGTTTTAGCCATATACGAATTATTTTTCCTCAGTGTGATTAGTTTTGCTGTCAACAATCTTTAAGCACGGATCATTATTTAACCATGTTATGTCCTTTACCTATAAGCATGCATATGAGAATAACTAATTTAAACGGATAATTGAAGTTTTCTACAGGCATCATACTTTTATAAATCAGATAGACATCATACTCTGATCTTAATGCGATTAGTTCCACAAGCAAGCAAAGATTACAAAGCATTTCCATGAACGACTGCCTGAAAGAAGATCCAACTAGGCTACATCATAAGGCTTAGAAGTAACAACAAGTTTAAAATATGAAACCGGAATCATCCTCAGCTCCTGGTTTTAACACAATTTGTCCTAGTGCAGCAGGACATCCGCAACACATATATCTGAACCTACTCCACGTAAGTCAGATTGCCAAAAGTGAGGGGCAATCAGAAAAGGTGGTTAAACATTCTTTCCCAAGGTTCAGACTCTACTAAACTATCCATGAATGAATAAGTCGTCCTCATCAGTGTTGCCATCATAGGAGGTGTCAGTTCCATCATCGCCCATCAACCCTGTACCAGCCACATCTCCCTTGCCATTTGGCATCGCAGCAGCTTCCTCTTCAACCTTCACCATATCTTTCTCCATCTCCACGGCCTTCTTCTTGAGCTCGTTGATGAGGCGCCTCAGGCAAGCATCAGCTCCATGGTCAGTGCGTTCAGACCTCATCAGGCACTCGGCAACGTTGGCTGGAGTAATCTCCACAGCCTGCAGCAGCTCTTTGATTGTGTCAAACAGCGGGTGCTCATCCACACCGAGGTAGTTCTTAGCAAGTGTCAGAAAGGCCTCATAGCAGCAGTAGGACATCTCAATGTGCAAGTCCATCCGCCCATGCCGGATCAAGGCTGCGTCAAGCTTGTCCACGAAGTTGGTAGTTAGCACGATGATCTGCTTGTCATTGTGTGCTGACCAGATCCCATCAATGAAGTTGAGCAGGCCGGACAGTGTCACCTTGCTGGTCCTCTTGCGCCTATTGTCATTGACCTCGGGCTTGTTACTGTGCACTGGAAGGTCATCACTGCCTCTGCGCTGGCCACTGAGATCGAGGGAGCAATCAATGTCCTCAATGACAATGATGGACTTGCCTGCCGTCTCGATCAAAAGCTTGCGGAGGTCATTGTTGTTGTGTACCATGGTGAGCTCGACGTCATATATGTCATAGTTGAGGTAGTTGGCCATGGCAGCGATCATGGTGGACTTGCCAGTGCCTGGTGGGCCGTAGAGGAGGTAGCCACGCTTCCATGCCTTACCGATGCAATCGTAGTAGTCCTTATTGTTGCGGAAGTCGTCGAGGTCATCCATGATCCTGCGCTTCTTGTCTGGGTGCATGGCGAGGGTATCAAAGGTGGTTGGATGTTTGAAGTCAATGTAGCTCCACACCTCATGTCTGGAAGAACTGCTTGGCATGAAAAACATATTTTGAGCTGAATACATAACAGAATTTCAAGATTAAAGAAACAAAAGAAAATAAATCTACAATAATGAATCAGTCTCATCTTTTCTGCTATCACTTCTAGCCAAGTTGTACCATACTATACCATAATAAACCGACAAGAAAAGTACGTAATGTTTGGCAAGTGTTCGCTTCAAAATAAAATTATACAAGATTTTCAGACATGTCTATTTTTTCGTGCACAAAAGATAATATGTGCTACAACTATTTTAAGAGGATGGTTAACTCTACTAGCAACATTTGTACTCACAGATCAAATCACATCTGGACTCATGAAGCAACACAAAGGAATAAAATTTAGGAATGCACAGACTAACTGGTAAGTTCTTGAGGCATATTTCTAGATCTCGCTAATAGAGAGAGGAGGAAAAAAAAATCAATAAATAACAGCGATCGAATAGGTGAATCATGCTTTAGATGAAACTGAAACTATGTACCAATAATCGAGGCTTGTCTTGTTGGTGTAGAGCCTTCGGCGTCGGTTCCTGACCATGACATTGCGGCCACTCTGGCGGACATGTGGCAGGTAGTTGTCCACGATGAGGTCCCGGTGCTGCTGGTGGAATGTGAGGCGGATGCAGCGCACCCGCATCATTGCAAATCGGTCCTCCTCAGGCAGCACTGACGACCACCACACAGTGACACCTTGAAACTCGTCTGCCACCTCCTGCCCCTCACGCAAGCTGAGAACAAAGCCATCGCCCTCCAAGGCACCCTCAGCGCGGAGCTCACGTGCGTCCCGCGAGCACCCTGCACTCAGGTACGCCTTCACCTCCTCGTAGGCGTCGCTGGACTTGATCCGGTCATTGTAGGAGTCGGGCTTGCTGACGATGTCAATAGTGATGAAGGGGTCCAGGAAAGGGAGCAGCCGCCGCACGTGCCGTCGGAGGTGCAGGTTGAAGTACATCTGGGGTAGCCCGCGCGGTGCATAAGCTGCAAGCAGTGGTGCCAGAAGAAGCCAACCTGAAGAGCCAATGTTGGTGGCCAGCCAGTCCTTCATCATTGTCGCCATCTTGGCCCCCCGGGCTGCAAGAGAAAAAAAGAAGAAGCAAATTCTAAGTTCATCATTCTGGTGCCTATTCCCATCTCAGGAATTATAATGACTGCATTGTCATGCATTTCATCCAATTGGTGACAACAATTTAGATCAACCAAAGGTGGGTTACCTTTCCTTTCCATCAGTAAAGGTTAGTGGAACCTTGGTAAAATATTTTTGTTTTCTCAGCTATCCTATTAATCGGCCGATATCCTCCAACAATAATTTATCTATGCACACCACCCCTCTTACTTTAAATTTTCAATAGCTACAGCTTGTATGACGTCTCCACCCTTCATTTCCATTCGGTAACCGGAGGAGCCATCCTTGTGTCCCCAGTAGTTATAGTGATCACCCAGTTAATTACTTAAATGCTACCATAAACAAAGTTACTCACTAAAGTTACATTTTGTATTACATCTTATTGCCAAATATGCACTTTCAGTCCTAGCAAAAGACGACGAAGAAACTGGTACATTAAAAATTAGGAATTAAACCTTAAAACATAAGCTGTAAGTTGTTTATAGAACATGACAAAACAGCTAATTTTATGAATTTCACCCACTATATGCAATATTGGAACTCAGATTATGATCACAGGACATAGCAGTAACCCAAAGGATTCAGTCACTGTGCCGCACAACGTGCCTGATAACGATATAGTGGTGAGAAAACCAGCCTTTTTCAGAGCAAGTCCTATGATAAAAAGGAAAATGGAAAATCGCAGATCCACCGCCAAATCACCAGCCTAAACGTATACACTGAGCAGCAATACACCAACAAACATGCCTCCTCACCAGGACTCTAATTTCATCGTCATGCCCATCCATTGGTACCAAATCTGCTGGACTTTCTCAGGATTGAAATCCTCGCCGCACTCAGTTCGTTGAACTGAGGTTCTTTTATTGAGCACTAGTAACAACTAAAAGAAAATTAATTTCCTCCCTCTACTTGATACAAAACTACTCTGTAACCAAGTAACCACAAATAGCTGAACCGGCTGCGCTGCACCCAAGTGCAAACTTTCCTGTTCTACTTCTACGCCACGGAAAAGGACCAGAAATTGAGCAAGCCCCAAATTTTCAGGTACCTGCTGTGGAGAGAGTGCAGAATCCTTGCTGCCGGCGCGCCTCCCACCCGTGTGTTGAACTGTTGATCAGCCGGCGCTCAAAGTCCACCGGGCCCCAAAGCTTGCCCTGGCCCTGGCGCGAGTGGCGAGCACAAGCGCCCGGAGCAAGGGGTTGCGGTGCCGCCGGAATGCCGCGCAGCCGCCGCCGGGTGGCTCCGAGCTCAGCTAGGACATGAGGTTTTCGCCGCCAGGTCGTCTCCCTTGTCGGCTTGATCGCTGAATCCGCGGAGTGATTGAGTGGCAGAGTGGGGGATGGGAAAGTGAGAGTGGGGATGTAGCACTTGGTGCGGGCCCCCGAAGGACTGGATGCGCTGTGCCGTGGCACGTGGTTAGTCCTCCTTTGTCAAATGACATGCTCAGGTTCACAACTGGATGTCTTGACTTTGTTTGGAATAAATGAACATAAAGGAATAGAGAAAGACACAGAAACAAATAAAACATTAGAATTGAAAATATGAGAAAAACTACATGAATCAAAATAGAGAAATGGTGAATTTTTATGCTGTTTGGTTTGCAGGATTTTTTAACTTGAACAACTTTCCATTAAATGAGAAAATGATCATTAATCTTCATAGTTGTATGTTAAGCATCGCCCACTGGTCAAAATAAATACCCAAAGTGCAATAGGGCCAGTGGTATCTCGAACGCGTGTGCAGCCCACCATGTGTCCACATAACACTGTTCTTGTGCTTTTATCATCGCTCATCTTTTTCATATTTGTCTTTATTTTGTCTTCATATATAACTAATGTTGAGCTTTGATTAGCTGCTTGTGCCAAATTTTGTGGGCTCTAAAGCAACTCCAAGAGTCTCTTAAAAACTATTTTTTCTTTAGATTTGGTGATTTTTCTCCAATCCAGCACTCCAACAGACTCTCCTTCCTTCTCTCCGAAACAGCGTCGCATCTATCCCATCTTTCTCGCTCGCTTCCCATGGCGAACGTGCTCAGCTCGCTATCGTCTGTTTCCCATGCCGTATCGCTCACCTTAATCCTGTTCCTATGCAAGTTTTGGCGTTCTCGCTATTGTTCTGCCACGCTCCCTCAGCCTTGGTACAAAAGCGGAGCCTCCTGCGTCTCCTAAATCGTTGTGCACCCCTCTTCCGTTTGCTACACCAGGCCTCGAATGGGCATCCCGATCGCCACCGCTTGCACTACGGTCTCTGTCGGCGGAGCCAGCATATGGAATCCTGGTCATCATGCTAGTTGGCCCAGCCAAACTCCCATGCCGATGCCGATGCCTCGCCATAGATCGACGCCTGCTGGTGAAAGGTCTTTCGTTCCGATGCCCCACAATTCAAAAAGTGTCATGAATGACTTTCACGATTGACAATGAGATGTCCCTGGATGGAACCATGGTGAAGTGTTTGATTGAGAAACCAACATCATATTTTTTTCCCTGGATATATACGAGTGGCTCGATCTGTGCTGGAACAGGGTCGAAGACGGCGGAGCTGCTTCTTGCGTCGATGAGTCGCGTAGATGCCACGTTGTGGTGCCTTGCTGCCATCAACGAACGGTCTGGCCCAACATGCATGGCTGAGCAAGTCTCTAGCACATGCGTGGTCCAAGAAGCAATGAACTTTTGACCCACCAGCGCAAAACGAATCAAAAATAGAAGCCCAAGTCGATGACGTAACAGTTTCAAATATAGAGATTAAAAAGAGTCTCTTGGATTACTCCAGTTTTTTAAAGAATGTTATATTTAGAGCATCTTCAAAAGATCTCAAAAAAATTGACACCAAAAGAGTGTTTTTGAGAGTAGACCAAAAATTATTACGGAGAAATTTTCTTGTCTCCTCCAATAGTTATTCCTAAAAATAGATAAGGAAAACTTTTAATTAAATCACGTCAGCATCTGAGACCACAACACTATTAATTTCCTTCTAAATACAAGTATTGAGATCCCCAATTTTCTTTTCCTCTCTTTTCTAGCTATAAAGAATTTGATTTATTTAGGAGAGCTATTGAAGATAGTTTTTTAGACTAAATCCCATTAATTTGATTTAGAGAGCTTTTAGAGATGCTCTTAGAGAGGAAATTTTGGACTAGTTTTAGAGAGGCTCTTGGAGTTGCTAGCGCCATGGACAGTGGGTGAGAGGAACAACAAAAATCAGTGTTGAGAGCATCTCCAACCATTATCTAAATGGGATTGCTAAACCAAAATTTGGAAGTAAGTAAAAAAAAAAGCAAACCTCCAATTGTTCTCTAATTGAGGTCCCTAAACATAGCAACTCCTAAAATAAGGTCTATGACTTTCTATATTTAGCAACTCAATTAGAACTCACTAAAGGCAGATTCTTATGGTTTATTATTTTTAACAGATTATTGGGTCACATGTGATATGATTTTAATTTTTAGAAAATAAATTATTGGGAGTTGTTAGAGGATATGACTTTTTTTTTACTCCCAACAAATTTAGAAACCTCCTAAATCTTGTATTTAGGAAGTAATTTTTTATATAATGATTGGAGATACTCTGATAGGACCAAAGCTAGAGCGCAGATCCTTTCATTTGTTTCGAGTGAATTTTTTTTTCTTTCCTGTGAAACATCAATTGATTCCTTTCCTCCAGAAGGGAACATAGCTTTAGAACATCTCCAGAATCTTACTAAAAAATTGATCCCAAAAGAGTGTTTTTGAGAGCAGTCCAAAATTTATTAGAAAGAAGTTTTCTTGTTTCCTCCAACAAATCTCCCTAAAAATAGATCAGCAAAACTTTTTATTGGGCCACGTCAACATCTGAGATTATAATAATATTAATTTTCTTCTAAATATAAGTATTAGGGTCCCCAATTTCTCCCTCATTTCTAGCTATAAATGAGAAGAATTTAGGGAGAGAATAAATATGTGAGTTGTTTAGGGGAGCTATTGGAGATGGTTTTTTAGACTAATAAACCTTATTAATTTGATTTAGTTAGAATTTTTAGGAAGGTTTTGGAGATGCTTTTACCATCGTTCCCGTAAAATTCCTTTAGAAATCCTTTATGCCAAAGAGGGCCGGCGTAAATATTTTTCACAGTTAATTGCAGCTGTCGTTGCGTAACTGTGATTCATAATCGACCGAAGTAAATAACTGTGAAGAAAACATCGGTGATCGACCATGCATGTGTAAAAGGCAATACGAATTTAAAACACAAAAAAGCATGGAAAAAATCACAAACTTCATCAATATCTACTGTAGTTAAGTCATAATATCGCTACTTCAATAGTCCAAATGCAGATCACCATCTACTAATCCTCTACTCCTGTTTCCTCTGATTCGTTTATCTCTTTTTCCCCTTCTTCTTCGTCTTCTTCTGATTCATCTTCTTCTGCCTTTGCTTTTGCGTCTGCTTCTGCCTTGGCTGCTGCCTCTGCATCAGCCTTCGCCTTGATCTTCTTCACCTCTTCTATCAAATACTCAAGCGACGAGTCCACGCCACGCCCCGCGCGCGTCGACGTCATGAGGCACTCGGCGACGTCGACCGGCGCGACGTCCACCTCCGCGAGCATCTCCCCGATGGACTGGAACAGCGGGTGGTCATCGATGCCAAGGTAATTCTTGGCGAGCGTCCTGAACCCGTCGAACCGGCAGTACGACATCTCGATGTGGAAATCCATCCTTCCCCTCCGGACCAGCGCCTGGTCGAGCTTGTCGACGTGGTTGGTGGTGAAGATGACGATCCGCTCGCCGCCGCACGCCGACCAGATCCCGTCGATGAAGTTGAGCACGCCGGAGAGGGTCACCTTGCTCCTCTTCCTCCCGTCGTCGTCCGGGTCGTAACTGACCGGCGGTGGCGAAGACAGGCTGCCCGTCTGCTTCTTTCGCCGCTCGCCGGTGAGGTCGAGGGAGCAGTCGATGTCCTCGATGACGATGATGGACTTGTCGGTCGTCTCCACCAGCAGCTTCCGCAGGTCGTGGTTGTGCCGCACCACCGTGAGCTCGATGTCGTACACGTCGTAGCCGAGGTGGTTCGCCATGGCCGCGATCATCGTCGACTTGCCCGTCCCGGGAGGGCCGTACAGGAGGTACCCGCGCTTCCACGGCCGGCCCGTCCGCGCATAAAACTCCTTGTTGTTCCGGAACGCGTCCAGGTCGCCGATGATCTCCTGCTTCTTCGCCGCGTCCATGGCCAGCGTGTCGAACGTCGTCGGGTGCTTGAAGTCGATGTGGTTCCACACTCTGTCATCCTGATACCTGTTTTTTTTTTTCAATTCCAAAAATTAATCAATATAATAATAATATAAAAAATTTAAAAACG
The DNA here is from genome assembly GCA_032690845.1 of Eleusine coracana subsp. coracana. Lineage (NCBI taxonomy): Eukaryota > Viridiplantae > Streptophyta > Magnoliopsida > Poales > Poaceae > Eleusine > Eleusine coracana. The sequence continues at coordinate 8,497,973 of CM064430.1, forward strand.
TGTTATATATATAAAAAAACGTACGTGTAGTCCGTGATGATGTTGTTGGTGTAGAGCCGCCGTCGGCGATCGCGGTCGAGCGCCTCCTTCCCCTTGATGCGCACGTGCGGGAGGTACTCGTCGACGACGAGCCTGCGGTGGCGGCGGTGGAAGGTGAGGCGGTAGCATCGCCTTGTCATCTGCCACTGGTGCGCCTCGTCCCTTGACTCGGCGGACGACCACCAGAGCACGGCGCCACGGAACTCGTCGGCGACCTCCTGCCCGAGCTGCAGGCTGAGCGCGAACCCCTTCCCTTCCATGGCGCTCTCGGCCCGCAGCGCACGGGCCTCCCTCGAGCACGCCGCGCTCAGGTAGGCCCGGACCTCGGCATAGGCGTCGCTGGAGGAGATGCTGTCGTCGTCGACGAAGCGCTTGAAGATGTCCACGGTGACGTAGGGGTCCACCAGGGCGACGAGGGACTTGGCGTGGCGCCACACGTGGTGGTTGAAGTAGGACTTGAGGAGGCGCCGTGGGACGTAGGCGGCGATCAGTGGTGCAAGGATGACCCACGCCGTCGTGAAGTTGGCGAACCACCACGAGTCCATCTCAGCTCGTGACGGAATTTGATCGATCGGCGCCGGCCGGCACGGGAGAAGAAGGAGAGGGAGCTTGCGGGCTGTCACATCCTCCGCATTTTGGACATTTATATGTAGGCTGCTATTTTGTTGCGTGATGTGATGTTGATTCGAACTCTAGTAGTAACAGCCAGCTACAGCTACCAATGGTTGTTGCATGTCCGTCCATAACGTACCCGTCAATTAATAATGCACCGACCGAATCCCCTCTTCTCTGTTCCCTTTCCGTTTCCTTCTCCGGCGAAAGGCCTTCCTCCCTTAAGTATACACAGCCATAATCACGGTCTATACGGCGGCTGGATTTCAATTATAGAAAAGACTGTCCATATTAAGAAAAGATTTCTACAAGGAAACTGCCACACCGATAGCAACACAAACGTTCATTAAAGGAAAGAAATGATATTCCAAATTAAATTAAATGCTTTCCAATAAAGTAACGTTTCTTCCCATTGCATTATCGACCTGCCTGTTGCTGCTGGGTTGCTGGCTCACCCCGTTCCTCCCGCTCTCCCCCCTTATGCTCAAGGATGGGCTCCACGTAAGCGGTGGGCCCATGCCTGGTCTGTCATCCAGTTTGGAGCAATGTGGTCGGTGGGTCTGGCGTGGACCCCGAAGTTTAGACTACAATTTTTTTTTTCAAAAGTTTGATGAGATGTTTCATACAAAAGTTTTGCTAAGAAATTCGATCAAACATTTACTTGATGTAATGCTATTACAACTCTAAGTAGTACTCTCTTCATCTCAAAATATAAGCATTTGAAGGGATGGTCCAGATTTATAACATCTCTAGTGAGTCTGGATACAAAGTTATCTAGATACATAAAAAGTGTTATAAATCTGAACACTCTCTTTTCTATCCTCAAATACTTATATTTTGGGACAAAGAGAGTAACAACTAGGGAAAATCTCTTCTATGCCATTGACATAAATTTTAATCCCTTCAATAGCACCTAAATTTAGATCCTCTAAGTGCCATTGATTTTAAATTGTATTCCCTTCCTTGCTATTTTTATTATATTAAATTATAATGAAAATGTAAAAGGATTAATTTGCCCTTCTTCCCCATGCGAACCATCATGTGTCCGCATCCCTGGGTACTCGTTGCTAGCAGCCCGTCGAGCCAAGCGGTGGTGCTGGGCCTGGTCCCGCCGCACGCCGCGCCGCTGTGCCATTCGTCCCTTGCGTGGCCCGCTCGTGTCCCCTCCTCTCGATTCGTCCCCTGCGTGTCCCCTGCTCTGGATCCGGCGGCGGAGAGGAATATGCGGGGCAACATGGAGAAGAGGAGGTGGCGGGGTAGCAAGCAGGGGGTAGCGGGACGGCGAGCTGGAGGTGGCGGGACGGCGAGCTGGAGGTGGGGCGCGGACTCCTTCGTGCTCTGGAGGCTCCACGACCCCGCTGCCAACGGCGACGAGCTGCTCGTGCATCGGCGAGGTGGAGCTGCAGCTGCACGTCGGAGAGAAGAAGCTGGGCGAGGGAAAGCGCGGGGGGAGATCGGCTGCTCGTCGGAGAGAAGAAGATGCGTCCAGGACCAGCACATGCGGCATGGTAAGAGATCGGCTCGTGAGAGAAGAAAAATGTAGTGGCAAAATAGGTATTTTCAAAATTAGCTAATAATCAAAATCTCTTCTGTGCCACTGTAATGACATGAAAAGGATAAAAATTTAAAACCAATGGTACTGAGGGAATTGAAATTTTTTAGGTGATATTGAGGGGATTGAAGTTTATGTCAATGACATAGAAGGATTTTCCCTAACAACTAGCAATGGCTGTTGCATGTCCATAATATAGCCATCAATAACGATGCTGAATTCCCGCTTCTATGCTCCCTTTCCGTTTCCTTCTCTGGCAGCTGCGGCTTTCCTGTTTCCATTTCATTGTATCACCTGTGTGCTGATATATGTGAAACGGAAACAGAAAAGCTGCTACCGACACATAAATCGATATAGTGAAACAGAAACAAGAAAGCCACAGCCGCCAGAGAAAGAACCTGGGTGATAAATGTTGTCCACTCACATCGACACATAGATCAGCACAATAAAATAGGCACAAAGAAGCTACAATAGTACTTAAGGGGCCTTTGCCGCCACATAGATCGACACATTTAATTATAGAAAAGACTCTCCAAATAAGAAAAGATTTGTACAAGAAAACTGCCACACAGATATAACAATACAGTTGTTAATTAGAGGAAAGAAATAATATTTCTAATTAAATGCTTCTCAAAGTAACATTTCTTCCCCATTGCGCCCTGAATGGCCGGATAGCATCATCTCAGCGACACTCATGCTAGGCGCGGTGAGGCTATACGCATTGAGTCCAGTACGCTTCACGCTATCCCGTGCTGTAGTATCATTTTGCAGTAAAAGGAGCCGCACGGGGCTACGCTAAGTGGTCCGCTAAACAAGTGTATGGCTTCTGCAACGCTATATTCAACGTCCTCCGAGAGAGAACGCTATCCGCTCATCTCGGCCTGGCCCCAACAATCAGAACCAGAAAAAGTAAAATATGTAGGTTCTAAACCCTAGTAATTGGAGATGATTGAATAAAATATATAGTAGTTGAGATTAAGGATGAGATATAGAATATGATGGATGCGAAAAAAGTTAATATAGAGAAAAGAATATTAATGACCAGGATAGAATATTTCTTTTAAAGGATAAATTTATAATATCATAATTACGATTAGTCTGAGACAGCAGCGCGCGCTTCCGCTGTTACTGCTGGCTCATCCTGGCCCTAGGAGTCACCACCTGCTTAGGATGGACTCCACGTGAGCGGTGGGCCGATGAAGGGTGGGCCCCACTTCTAGCCCATGAAGGGTGGGCCCCACTCCTAGTCTGTCCATCCAGTAAGGTCCCATGTGGTGGACCCCGGTTAGAGTTCTAAATTTTTCAAATAAAAAAATTCATAAATAGTTTGGTAAAAAGTTTTACTAAATGTTTTGCTAAGAAATTTGTTCAAGTTTTTTTTTAAAAAACCAGCAACAAGTTCATTCAAAACTTTCAAAAGTTGTTGGAAAGAAAGGGAAAATATTTAGTGAAAGCACCTATTCGGTGGAATTGAAAAAACCCTCTCAAAAATTATATCTAGAAGTTTAAAAAAAAATCAAAATTTTGATATACATGTAGATAACATGGCGATACATGTTCTTACAAAATTTCAAGTCCAAACTAGTATTTCTCCAATCCAACGGAACAACCTGGGTGGCTGGCCTCCCAATCCATGGCCATCGACGATGGATTTCTTCGCCAACCACCAAAAATGAGATCTTCGTGTTCTGTTGTTACCATTTCTCCAATCAGCCTTCCATGAATTCTTCTGCACCTTGATCTCCGCCATGTCCGTTGTTCAACTATATGAGGGGTTGTGATTCAGAAATATCCGAGAGTAGTGTCGTTATTATAACATAACCGCCTTATTATGGAAACAATTCTATTCCAGGTCGGGTGGCGACAAGTGCTATGACGTCAAATAGTATAATACATAACATAAATAATACAGTTACACAAGAAATAGATAGAGTATAGAGTTTTTACATAAATTCAAATTACAATCAAAGTTTAAAAGTGCACTAGCGAATTAGTTCAACAGTAGATAAAATAGTTCGATAAAAAACTTAAGATATAATTATGCTCTCATGATAATATATATAGAAGCAGATCTGATATTAATAAGTGTCGTGTTCACGACTTAGTACCGAAAATCAACATGGTTTTGGCTTGGTTTGTTTGAAAATACGAGCCATACCAGCCCGCGAAGAAGCCAGAGCCAGCTGATGAGCCTCCAACATTTTTGCCAGCTCGCTAAGCTTCCAAAAGACAGAGAAGGTGTGGCTTTCCTTGTGACGCTCTTGTTTGTGGAAAAGCAGGCCTTAACCGTCGTGTTCATGACTTAGTAGATGAAAAAGGAGTGGTCATGCCGTCCACCACGCAGAAGGCACGCAAAGAAAAACAAGGCAAAACCTACCTACCCTTCCTGTCGTGGAGACTGGATGCGGTGTAAACAATACCGCTCGCTCTCATTAGTGTGACGTTCTCCACTAATGCTCAATATTTTTTTTATCCTTTTCGGCACTGTCTTCCCTAAGTCGTCACCTGTCACGCTCCTTTGGCCGCATTTGTTTCCCCTTCCGCCTCAGCCTTTGTCTTGGCCTCTACCTCTGCTTTTGCCTTCGCCTCTGCCTCGACCTTTGCCTTCGCCTCTTCCTCGATCTTGGCCTTCGCTTCTGCCTCGGCCTTTGTTTTGGCCTCTTCCTCAGCTTTTGCCTCTGCTTCGGCCTTGGCCTTTGCTTCTGCCTCGGCTTTTGCCTTCTCCTCTGCCCTCTTCTTCAGTTCATCAATCAAAATCTCAAGGCAGGTGGAAGGTTCGCCGGAACCAGCACGCTTGGCCGCCACGAGACACTCGGAGACGTCGGCGGGCGTTAGGTTCTCCTCCTGCAGTATCCGATCGACATCATTGAACAGCTCGTGCTCATCGATGTCGAGGTAGTTCTTAGCCAGGGTCCTGAACGCCTCGGCGCGGCAGTATGACATCTCGATGTGCATATCCATCCTGCCGCGCCTGATCAGCGCCGGGTCGAGCTTGTCAACGTGGTTGGTCGTGAATACGACGATCCGCTCGTTGCCGCACGCCGACCACAACCCGTCGATGAAGTTGAGCAGGCCCGACAGCGTGACCCTGTCTCTGCGCTTATCGTCATCGGATTCATAGCTTTTCGATGTTGATGATGATGAGGAGGAGGACTTCTTTTTGCTGCCACGCTTGCCGGTGAGGTCGAGGGAGCAGTCGATGTCCTCGATGACGATGATGGACTTGGACGTGGTCTCGATCAGGAGCTTGCGGAGGTCGTGGTTGTTGCTGACCACGGTGAGCTCGACGTCGTAGATGTCGTAGTCGAGGTAGTTGGCCATGGCGGCGATCATGGTGGACTTGCCGGTGCCGGGAGGGCCGTAGAGGAGGTACCCGCGCTTCCACGGCTTCCCCGTGCGCCGGTAGAATTCTTTGTTGTTCCGGAACGCGTCGAGGTCGTCCTTGATCTCCTGCTTCTTTGCCAGGTCCATGCCCAGCGTGTCGAACGTGGTGGGGTGATCGAAGTCGATGTAGCTCCACGGTTTGGAATCGTAGCTGAAAGCATCAAAATCCGGAGTCAGAGCGCCTAATTATCAAATTAATTAAGACATGGTGTGTATGCTACGGATGACCCTGATCGAGATGAAATATATAATCCGTACAAGGAGTCGCGCGACTTGTTGTTGGTGTAGAGCCTGCGCCGCCGGTAACTAAAGAGGATCTCGCGCCCTCGCCGGCGGACATGGGGCAGGTACTCGTCGATGACCATCCGGCGGTGCCGCCGGTGGAACGTGAGCCGGTGGCACCGCCGCCATGAGCTCCGCCGCCGGTTCTCCTCCAGCACGGACTGCCACCACATCGTGACACCCTCGAACTCGTCGGCGACCTCCTGCCCGCCGCGCATGGAGATGAGGAGGCCGTCCCCTTCCTTGGCGCCATCGGCGCGGAGCTCGCGGGCCTCCTGCCAGCACGCGCCGCTCAGGTACGCCTGCACCTCCTCGAAGGTGCCGTCGGTCTCGGTGACCGGGCCGTACCGGGAGTAGCGAACGGTGGTGCCAGGCTCGATGATGTGCACGTTCACGTAGGGGTCCACGAAGTTGAGGAGGCGGCGCATGTGGCGGCGGAGGAACAGGTTGAAGTAGGTCTGGAACAGCCGGCGCGGCGCGTACGCGGCGAGCAGAGGGCCCAGGAGGAGCCATAGAGATCCGAAGTTTGCAAGTAGAGACCCGGCGTTGGCGAACGCCCACTGCCGCCACGGCACGACTTTGCCCGGCGTCCCGGCCATGGTCGCATAGGGCGGCTGAGACGGTACAAGGCTACTGTTATAAATAGCCGACGAAGGATGGAAGTTGGTTCTAGCCAAAGGAATGGTGTCGTCTTTAGTTTTTTTTGGTCCCTTTGGGAACGTGCTGGGGTGCTTCCTCCGCAAATTTTGTGACGACTATTGCATGACGCAGAACCCAACTCTTTCACAAGTTGTGCACAATAATTAGTACCAGTATTAGGGGAGATAAATTGAGAACAAGCGAAAGAAGACAACTAAGCAGGTCATTGTGATGACAGATTGTGTTTTATATATATGTTATACGAATGGAGACTAACGCTAGGGAGACAAGGTTTCAGGCGCGGTAGCTTCACTTTCGGCATCAGCCGTCACCCTCGTCGACGACCGTCCGAAGTCGTCGTCGGAAGCTTACAAAATGGTCTGGGACTTTGTCGACGTGTGAAAGCAATGATCTTTTCTTTATGTGTGGTTCTGATGGTTAAACAGACCCATATGGTGGACCCTGCTGATGTGGACTTGAGCATTTGTCACCCTATCTTTCCGAGTATATAGAATGATCGTCCACAATTCAGCTCTCAAATACTAAAATATTATGGGCTACATTAAACAAAATGTATACAAGAACATTAAAATCTTAGAGCATGTATATGAAATTTGGCTGATGTGATTTTTAACATTGCACGAGTTTTTACTTTATACAGGTGATCTTCGAAAGAGTGCATTTGATCTCCTGAAGATCACCTGTATAGAGTATTTAAGGTGCCATCGGTCTCACTCACCGGACCGACCACGAGTCGCGCGCGGAGGTTTAGCCTCGATGATGTGCATGTAGGGGTCGACGACGTTGAGGGGCCGGCTGCGCGTAGGCGGCGAGTAGCGGGCTAGCGGCGCCAGGAAGAGCCACATCGATTCGAAGTTGGCCAGCAGCCAGCGACCCGACGCTGGTGAATGCCCACTGCCGCAGCTGCAATGACTTTGCCGGGCGTCCTGGCCATGGTAGCAGAACAGCGGCTACGACGGTCCAATGCAGGATTATAAATAGCTGAAGAATAGAGGACGGTGCCAGCAAATGAATGGCGACTTTATTATTCCTTTTTTTTTATTAGTGGGACGTGCTAGGGGGTGCCTTTTCATTTTGATATAAAGCAGATTTTGTGACCATTACACGATGCAGAAAGCCAATTGTTTCACAAGTTCTATAGAACAATTATTACTTTGCACGAAAGATAAACAGAACAAGTGAAAGAAGACATGACTAAGCAGGTCACTATATGATATGACAGGATCTGACCTGTGGTATATTTTTATAATTTGCAAAAGGAGACTAACGCCTGGAGAGACATAGTTCCTGACGGTAGCATCACGTTCTAGTGCGCCGTCACCCTCGTCGACGACGTCTGAGGTCTTGGTTGGAATATTACAAAATGGTCTACGACATCCTCTGACCTATGAAATCAACGATATATTTATGTGGCTATGAAGTTTAACCGACCCAGACACGCAGTCGTGGCCCTGCTGGTGTAGAGTTTAGCAATTCCCAGCCTACTATACTCATCCCAGATGTAATGATCGTCCACAACTTCAAACACAAAAATATTACGGGCTACATCAAGCAACATTGTAAGAAAAACAGTACTGTATGTTTGACATCAAGTAGCCGACTACTGTAATCTTGGTTGATTTTATTTATTTGTTCTTTTTTGAGGGCTTTAACCTGGGTTTTCTAGCAGCACAACTTTAGAGTATAAAAATTTCTCTATCGATCGGTTTATGCTTTGTACTTTATTACTTTGTAATGCCACCTGTTTCAAAGAGAATCAATATACAATTTAATTACCCTATATGTTGTGAGAAAGGGAAAAGGAAAAAAGAAAACCTTGATCATAGAAGAGGACAGATCAGTCAATCAGCACATGACAAGGTGCAGCTTGGGACACACCAATGGGACGGGCCATGCATGTGCCAGACAGATGCATGGCCATCCAAGTGAATGAACAGGCATGCCACCATGAGAGCCAAGTGCGACTTTGAGTTGATGACTGTAAATACCCTCTCGTCCTATGTTTCAATTACAGGAAAGCAAAATTTATGCATTAATTTGTCCAATTAGATTGAAAATAGCATAAGAATAGCGGTTGGCGAGTGATTTCCAACAATCTAAACTCAATATAGAGACCTAAGACACCCCGCTACCATACTTCTACATGCCGGTACTCTATCGGCGATGCTGGGATCACTAGCACCAGCACTAGAAATGGACGCAAGAAGATGACCCTCTGCGTTGTTTTGGTCACCCTTTCAATCATGCTCCTCCTTCCCATCGTTGCATTCTTAAGCACCCGCCTTGCCAGCCGACCAATGGGGATAGGATAGAAAGTATAAGAAGCAGACGGTGATGATGAGCAAAGAGGGCGTTAGTACATATCCTTGCCTTAGTCTAACAATAGGAATTGACCGAGATACATGTTACCTTATGAGATTTAAACTATACGAAAGGTCTTAAAAAAATAAATGTTCAGTGACAAATTACATATGGATTCTAACAGAACTCATGATAAATTTGACAAAGTCTTATTACAAAATAAATCCTAAGAGCTCTATTGTTATTTGGTGTAAGGCACCAACTTTTTTATTATCCTTTTCAACTTTTTTTTTTGCGGGGATTATCCTTTTCAACTTGAAAGCACTAGATCATTTAAAACCACGAAAATGATGAGCTAACACATTTGTAACATTGTCTTAACTTTAAAGTTATAATAATCAATCCATGATCTAGCTCAATTATTTTATTGTTTGATAATATCAAAACTAAACACATAATTACACACTTAAGCTCATATGCAACATTGTCGATTGTGTGGTTTAGGTGGTTGACAATCATTAAGTTGCCAATGCCACAGTGCGAATTCAACAAGATCTTGGCATTCACTTTGAATCAAAACTAAACTAATGCCATGTGTATTTATGGTTTATATGGTCGGCCAATTCTTGACACAAGATAAAATTTGTACATTTTTATTATAACGTTCAAGTTTATATGAAGACTATTTTTATTGCTACTATATTTCCTTTATAGTCATGTCATCATACATCTCAGCTCGTGTGTCCTATGAAACGCACTTGTACATGTCATTAGAATTGTGCCAAGTTACACATTTCATTTTTTTTTTACCACAATCAACATTGATTATGTCATAAAACATCAAATAATATATTTTGATTGAAGGTAATATCTGGCTCATGTAAGCGACATGAATTTTCTAGAAGGTGTGAGGAATTTGATTCCCTATGATACGCTCACTAAATATTACTCCCTCCATCTCAAAATAGTTGACATTCTAGCCTTTTTCATTTATCCCAAAATAATTGACATTCTCACTTCTCGATGCACCTTTCTCTCTTCTAATATATCTCTATCTCTAACCCTTTCCTCCTTGTTTTCTGTGTACCTATCTTTTACACTTCTTCTTAATTTCCGTGTGGGACTTCAAAGTGCCAACTCAATTGGGACGGAGGGAGTACTTTCTTAGCCTTCTCCAGCGCCTCCACCAGCGGCCGGCAAGGCGCGAGTCCACGCTCGCCTCGGTGTTCATCGACATCAGGAGCTTGGCGACATCTGTTAGATCAATCTTATCCCCAACTTAGCAGGATCACTAGTCTAGTGGAGATCACATCTAGAAATCTTAAACTGTTGCTTAATTGACTTACCAGTCATGATGATCTTTCCCTAAAGCCTGCTGTAGTGTAGATGAAACATGCCTTTAGCCACCGTAGAGGAAGTAGATGAAGTAGAACGCCTGGATGTTGATATAGAGGAGGGACACCAAGCTTCCACGTCTTCCAGCACCCTTCTGGATTGGTTAGGTCAGGGCTAGAAACACGTGACAGCTTCATTTCATGAATAACTCACAATTAGGGTAAAGAGGGGTTTCCCTTTGCTTATATAGTGCTGTAGGCGTGGGGCCGGGCCCTTAAGTGGGCTGAGTTTGCCTCCCAATCAAAAGCAGTTAATCGGGATAATAAATAATCCACCTTAACTTTATAAGATGCATCATGGTTGCCCATAAAACATACAAAATTATGTTGAGTTATGAATTTTGGCATCTTATTTTCCTTTGAAATCACTCAAAACTTGTAGACCCATTACAACCTAATATTTTGATTCCATCAGAAAATTGCTCTGAGATGAACTATACTTATGTTCAAAATTCACAGACATCATATTGTTATAATCTTAGAAATAACTGAGGGTCATTAATTGTGTGCCAAAAAAAAACAAAAAAGTTTGATGAGATCAATTCTCAATTGACAAGAGCAATTTTTAATATATCATCTTAATTGGAGCATATTATTGATGAGACATTCCATTCCCCCCTTCGAATTTGTGACCTAAACGTGAGTGTGCCACATATTCGACAAGGTCTCATCACTTAACTTATAATATCTTATTCTTATTTATTAAAAATAATCATAATAAAATTATGAAATCTGCTTGTGGGAAAGCAAGAGGATAATAATAACTTAAACTTGATGATATAAGAGAAAGTTCAAAACTATGAGAAATGTACTCATAAAACACTGATATATTAAAACAAAAGTTTCACTGAGGTACATTGATGCACATCAAATTGAATGTTGAATCCACTAAATAATTCTAAATGAAGTTGCTAGCAGTATGAACTTCAACTTATTTCTATCTACTAAAATTAAGAACAACTCCCCTGATCTCATGGATCTCTTAATGATTCGTTAATGTAATGCTCCACACATGAGTCAGGAAGATTCATTCTAAGGGCCTTAAGCACATACTATGTCCCATATGCTATTAATGTGCTTTGCTAATCCACTTAGCTCATCATAATATGAGGTGGTAAATCTTTTCATGAGGAATTTTACAAAAACACTTATGTAATTTTCTCTATTATAAAAACAATTCCATGGCGATCTTGTCATCATCATCATGAAATGCTCCCCTTATGCCATCTGAGATTGAGCGCTTGATTATTCTTGGCAAACTCATTATCCTCAAAGTTCTCAGTGCCAGAAATGAGAGAAAATGACTTGACCTCATGAAGCACATAATCAAGCTCCAGAAACTTGATAATGTATTGTACCTTAGTTTTCCATAAAGGAAAGCAATGCTATTAAAGGATTTAATGGTCTTCATCTGAGCTGATTAGACCAAATAATGATATTTAGTCTATATCATAATCTTATGAAATAATCATGGGTAAGAACCCAAATTATCTTTATGGTGCAAGTACTTATAGCAGCTGACACGCATAAGGAATGCAACTTATGCATTTGTCATTAATCTTAAGGCATAACTAATGGCGATGGAAAGATAAATAAACTTAAATCTGAAACTTAAGGATTCAACATTTTTTAAAACTTATTCATTTAGTGCATAAACATGATGGTAAAATAAAATAGCACTAAAATTATTAGAACTTAATATATCACTGAACTTAATATTCTCAACGACATATAATCTCAAAATGATGTCTTAAACATGGTGACAAAAGATCACTTAAACTGGGCTTTTAACCTAACAAAATAATTCTCAACCATGTTAAATTCGTAGAGAAAAAAACTTCTTTTGATCATTAAAATCAAACTTAATATCTTAGGAGCAATCTCTTAAACTTAGAATTTTGGAAAAATCTCTTAATTACTAAATTAATCTTAAACTTATTTCTCAAATTATTATTGTAATTAAGATCCAATTCAATTAGAGAATTAAATTCTAATAAGACTTAATATATAGGATGAATATAAATTCTCAAAATGCCAGCGGAAGCTTAAAATATAGCAAAATAAAATGTTGCTACAAAATTATTATTATTATTAAGAGAATTTATCTTAAAATGATTTTCCAATTAATAATTGAAAAATTGTACCAAAATAAACTGAGAATTATGAGAAAATTTACTGCAACATAGAACTTAAACGCTGCTTATGAGAAATTCAACAAAACTTATCTCAGAAAAATAATGCTTACTTTAATTCCTTAACTACTTAACTTAAACAGAAAATAAAAAAGGTACTGAAAAACTTAAATAAAATAAAAACTAAAATTGGCCGAGTACGTAAAATTGCCTACTAGAGCCCTAAACGCTCATTAGATCCTTAATGCACTTTCGGCCCAGCGTGGCCCACCAAACACGCGCTCGCACGTGGTCCAGCGAGGCCCGCCAGTGAAAACCGCTCGGCTCAGGGAAACGGCTCAGGCATGCACGCGGCTTAGCCGATGGCTTACGCGGCCCAGTGCAAAAAGATGCCTGGGCGGCGAATGGGTGGGCTGGCATTCCGGCCCAGCGGCACGCGTTGTGGCGCCCCTCCACGTCGATCTCAACTGTCGAGTGCGAAAGGGCAGAGCAGACGGCTGCGAAGAGCACGGCTCGGAATAAAAGCCAATCGAAAACCCTAGCCGGTCACTGTACTCCCCTCACTCTTCTCCGCCACTCTCTCTCACTCTCTCAGCCGCTCCGCCGCTCTCTCTTTCTCACTCCCCTCCCTCTACTCTGGCAATCGGCGGCAAGCTCTCGCGCGCTCTCTCTCTCCCCTCATTGCGTCATAGCACAACGGCGGTTAGGTGAGCTCTCGCATAGCCTCGCACCGCCGGTGTTGACACTTCTTAACGTCACACCAGAAATATTACTATCCCTGGCAACGGCGCCAGAAATGCTTGTTCATATTTCCTACGTTCACAGATAAATCCGCAAGCACACGGATACCAATGTAGCACTTCACCTAGGAGTATTCCAGGTAATCGAATCACAAGGAACGTGTGTGTATCGATCCTCTAACTAATCCGTCCAAGGACAACAAGAATATGGTAGGCAAAGGATAGAGAGGATTCCTATGGTCAAGGATCCTATAATAAGATAGGTTCGGTCTATTACTACTTGCTTCGGGCACCGGCTTACCCCTGCATCCACAGGCGACTCCGGCCAACAACTCTATGATGTACCCGAACATGGAGGATTACTAAGGCCGAATAGGGCTGTCACCACCTACCGACTACCTCTAACAATCCGTGGGGCACGCGACAAACAAATGTAACCTCTAGCCTAGACACCACTTCTACGCTATCAATTACTATCCTAGTCTCGGATCCGCACTTATAGAAGACTAAGATACTCTAATTAAATAGAGCGATGATCCCGTAAGCAATAAAGGAAAGAACTTACTTAAATAGGAAACTTAAATACCAAAGAGGAAACACGAACACTTACTTGAAAAGGAAAGCATCCGTCGAGGTACAAGCATGGGGAAGATCACCGGCAAGCCCGGCGCTTCCCCGAACTCTCCCTCACTCTCTCCCTATTTTCTAAGCACTTTGGCAGTGCTAAAGCCTTTTGAAGTGGAGCTCTATACTCTTCTTCTTGTGTGTTGTATTTTCTACCGAATTTCCCCTTTATTTATAGGTGGCGAAGTGCTGGTTGGTATTTGTAGGTGAAGGAGGGTCGGTGGGCAAAAGTTCCCCCGCCGGGCGGCCGGGCATGCCGGGCGGCATGTAGCGCCGGGCAGCAACCCAGACCGGGCGGTTGTTGGATGAGGTTGGTTTCCGACCGACTTTCTTTGCATGTCTCAGATTTGGCCAGGATGACGGTTGTTGAGTCGGTTTTCAACCGCCTTATCCACTTGGCGTTGGTTGGCATGATGGGCCGAGTGGGCTGGACACCTCGGGAGGAAATTCCCAGGCCGGGTGGTGGCCCATTTTTGGTGCTGACCCCCTCCGGGTCATGTTTTCACTTGTCCAAGTTGTGCCACGTGGATGCCTCCTTTACTTCTTCACTTTCTACCCTTCTTAGTCCGGGGATGGAAAACGACCCTATGGTGGATTGTTTTTTCAGGGTCGGCTGGGTCGGATGGTTCAGCCTGATGAGACTCTGTTTTAACTCGCCGGGTGGCTGATTTTAGCCTGATATGACCCTGTCGGCTGGGTTCTGATTCCAGCCATCACGACCCTGCTGGGCCCTGATTTCAGCCTCATACAACCCTGTCGGCCGACTGTTTTACGGCAGTATCGGTCGACGGGGTGTTTCTTCATATTTTTTTTTTGCATATTTTGGCTCTTTTATACATGCAAACACATGTCTCACCAAAACTCGTGGAAATGGTTAGTAATAAACTACTATCACTATTTTGTTTATTCCTTTTATGTTGTTTATGCAACGATTTGATGGTCGGATTTAGCATTTAAGGACCGTCAACAACACCCCCACGCTTAGTCTTTGCTCGTCCTTGAGTAAAGGAATAGAGACTAAGGTGAATCATAACTTCAATTGGTATGATGGTAGCTTGCAAATTATTCCAAGTCATACTTGTACCTATGAACTTTTAAAGTGTCTATCATGTTACCTTGGGTGGTTGAAGGATGGAATGGTTCTGACTCTAATCATCTTCACTCATTCTGCTATGTAGCTTGGGTTTTTGAAAATATTTTCAAAACAAATCATAGTTGTACCCCTCAAATGATTATCTCAAATCGATCAATGTGTATGGTTCCTCACCAGGACATTGCCTCTTTTCATCCTACTTCTAAATATGGCTTTATGTGAAGCTCAAGGTAGGGATAAAAGGGAGGCATACTTGTGTCACATATATTACTAAGTCAAAAACTAGATCCAAGGAGAACAATTCATGAACTTTTGATCAAGCATGTGCACATGTGGATATGTGGATGGAAAATGACTGAATGTGAATACTCCCTTTTCTTTTAAGATGCTACCTCCCTTCTATTGGATAGGCGTTTTAGAACATGGGCTAATTCTTTCTCTATTTTTTTCACCTTTTTTTTTTGAATCATGAATAGCCCATGTCACTTTTACAAGGATATTTGGAGAGGGAGTCTATCAGAATATGATGGAGTACTTTATTTAATGGATGGATGATGACATAGAATTGCTATCTTCCAGTGTAGAAGAAATAGCACATGGATGATGGATATGGTGGTGCTAACTTCAAGTGAAGAAGTATTAGCAAAGTGGTGTGCACAAAATCTTAATAAAAAAGTCATAAATAGTAACTCACAAGGGTCACAACAATTTGACAAAGTTCAATGAAACAACAAGTAGCATATGCATAAGATTTTCAATGATTTCATCATATGACCTTGGTCGGAAGATCTAATCATTGAGGAGTCAAGCTATTGATTTTAATTTTTTTTTGTAAGAAAAATTCCCAAGCACATCAAGCATAAGAGAAAGATTCATTTCATCAAACCGTATCTCATGCATCAACTACCTAGGTGACATGCTTTCCTAAAGATATAGTTCATAAGCAACAAGTCTTTGAACTAGAAATAAGGAGCATGCAAGCCAACTAAATAGAAGCATGAAATAAAATGAGGCTTCCACAAGATTCATTTTAGTTTTCTAGTTAAATTTTTATGATTGATTCAAGATAAGTTTGGTTTAACTTGGAAATTAGGGGGAAAGGAATAGAGTGTGCAAACCACCGCTCTTGAAGAGGTAGAGGTCAAGGGGAACCATGGCTGGGTCGATTGCCCTTGTAGATTGGTCGACGTTGCTTGGAGCCCGATCGCCTCGCCCTATGTCGTGTTGGCTTAAGTGACGATGCGCAACCTGTCGATGGGAGGCCTTGTATTGTTTGTGCGTTGAGAATCTTGAAGGCCTCCCCCACACTTGATCTTGTACCTGGCTGCTTTATTTGAAGAAGAACAAAAACAAAAACAAAAAGGGTGAAAAGAAAAAGGGACTCTACTGGCTTTATGGGCCAAATAGAGTCACAACTTTATTTATTATTATTTTTTCTTTTCTAGGTGCACTATAAAATTGAATCGAATAGAAATAAAAAGGGGAAATAAACTAAAGCGTCATTGGGTGGAGTTCATAGCCGGATGTGCGAATTGGGTCCGCAGACAGCGGTGGCTCAAAGAACTCACCCTTCGGAGCAGAAAATGATAGGATAGAAGTTTGCTCCATGGTGGAAAAAGAAAATAAATAAAAGGAAAAGGAAAAAAGAAAAGATACGAGGACGAACAAGGTTCAAAGATGATACAACAACCATTCCCCGGCAACGGCGCGAGAAATGCTTGTTGACACTTCTTAACGTCGCACCAAAAATATTACTATCCCTGGCAACGGCACCAGATTTGCTTGTTCGTATTTCCTATGTTCATAGATAAATCCGCAAACACACGGATACCAATGTAGCACTTTACCTAGGAGTATTCCAGGTTATCAAATCACAGGGAATGTGTGTGTATCGATCCTCTAACTAATTCGTCCAAGGACAACAAGAATATGGTAGGCAAAGGGTAGAGAGGATTCCCATGGTCAAGGATCCTATAATAAGATAGGTTCGGTCTATTACTACTTACTTCGGGCACCGGCTTACCCCTGCATCCACAGGTGACTCCGGCCACCAGCTCTACGATGTACCCGAACATGGAGGATTACTAAGGCCGGATAGGGCTGTCACCACCTTTTAAAGTGAAAGTTGCCTAGAGGGGGGGGGGGGGATTGAATAGGCAATCTAAAAATAATCCTGAAAAGGCTCTAAAGATTTATCAAATAAACAGGTCTGACAGAACTTCTGACAGTACTGACGGAAGTTCTGTCAAGTGATAGAACTTCTCACTAACCTTCCTCTAAGCAATGAATTTAATACGGATAACAAGGAGAAGGAAATACCAACTTGATAGGAGTGAAGCTAATGCAATGTAAACCTAGAGTTCTTGATTGAATAACTACCCACACAAATAACAAGTGATACAAGCACAATAGTACGAAAGAAATAAGCAAGCACAAATATAAAAGCGGGAATGTAAAGAGAGACACAAGAATTAACCCGAGGTTCAGCAACCACACAAAGTAGTTCCTACGTCATTGTTGAGGAGCCACACAAAGTGGTCGGGTCTCTCTCAACCCTTTTCCCCGCCAAGCAATCACAAAGATCGTGCTCGGATTTCTTTCACCACTTGATTCTTTTCCTCCGGAGACGAATCACACCTTCACAAACATCCCCGACTCACCACATGAAGTTGGGAGCTCAAGGGCGATGCCTAGCCGTCTAGGAGACCAAGTCTCTAAGAGTAACAAGCAAATCATATCTTGATGGGGAGGGAAAGATGTGCTCAAGCTTTTGAATGGATGGATTCAATGTTTTTGTGGTTGGATCTCTCTCACTTGGATTTGAATCTCAAGAACAAGCCTAGGAGTGAGAGGAGAGCTCTAGCTGAAGTGTGAGTAAAATGGCAAGGAATCCAACCCTTCCCACGGGGGAAGGGGTAAGCTATAAATAGAGGCTCTCCAAAACTAGTCGTTATACTATTTTCTGGGTCTGATGGAAATTCCGTGGTTACCCATGGAACTTCCATCATTTCAAATTTAGCCATTGCACGAGCCTGGGAGAGAAGCCAGATGCTGTGGCGGAACTTCCATCAAGGGGTGATGGAACTTCCATCACTCTCGGTTGGACAAGGACTGAGCTCATAGAACTTCCGTGAGAGCCACGGAGATTCTGGTGATGAAACTTCCATCAAAGGGTGACGAACTTCCGTCACACTCGGAAAGGCAGCAAGCAGGAACCCAATGCTGATGGAACTTCCGTCAGGAGGCGACAGAACTTCCATCACCCTCGGGTGGACAAAAAAATAAGAACCTGACGCTGACAGAACTTCCGTGAGAGGGCTCACGGAACTTTCGTCACTCTCTGTTTGGCTTAAAAAAGACTGGTTCTAAGGCTTTGTTGGCTATACTTCTCACAAATCTTTTTAGAGGCTTGAGCTCACACATTTCCCTTCTTAGCAAGTTTGTTTTACCGCCCTTTATAATTCGGCATACCTATGACTTAAAATAAATTAATGAACTAATCAATGAAGTGTTTTCGAGTCCATATCCTTTCCTTTCTTTTTGGGAGTAAACAATGACTTGCAAATATAGGATTATACAACAATTTTGATTATATGCACATTTACTTCATAAACAAGTTAGCACACTTTTAATCTTTCATCATCGTACACCAAAACCCACTAGGGGATCCTAGATGCATCTTCAATCTCCCCCTTTTTGGTGATTGATGACAATAGATTAAAAGGATATAAAGAGGATAATAAAAAGAGACAGCAGAACTCCCCTAAAGATATGCATGAATCACACAAACATGTGAGGGAGCTCCCCCTATATTTTGCAATGAGTGGGGTGCTTAAAAGTGTACAAGAGTGAAGCAATGTGATAAAGCAATAAGCAAGCAACACAACCTTGACACAATCATTCTACAAAACTAATAGAAACAAGCACCACACATAACATAAGAACAATAGAGTTATTACAATAAGGTTCACAAATAGTTTTCACATGTAAAGCAAATAGAAGGGATAACAAATCCATAGGTTCATTACTATCCTATTACAAGCGAGCCACTAAAACAAATATCCTTTTCATCTCATCTCTCCCCCTTTGGCATCAAGGCACCAAAAAAAAATGAAAGGAGGAGATAAGAGAAAGGTATCACTCATCATCATCAGTGCTTGCATCATCATCGTCTTCATCCTCTTGATCACCTTCTTCTTCATCTTCGCCTTCTTCTTCGCCTTCTCCTCCTTCTTCTTCTTGTCCACCTTCCTCTTCTTGGGCTTGAGGAGGAGTGGGTTGAGGAGCAATATCATCCCAATCATAGCCGGCAAGTGGATCCTCAAAGACCGGTGGCTCACCATCGGGCTCACACTCGGAGCCATCCGGAGACACCTCATGGCCTTGAGCTCTTTGGTCTTTCTTGTAGCGCCACACTTGCTTCTTAATGAGCCTCTTGTTCTCCCAATTTTCCTTAGCATTGAAGCAACAAGCATTCAAGATGCTCTTGAGCATAGAGGTAATGGGAGATGATGGATGGCGGCGAGGGGCTTTGGGTGGAGGAGCGGAGGATGATGCACGAGGTGCTGCTACCTCTGCCCGAGCTACCTTTTCTGTTGCTAACTCGCTCTGGATAGTCTCATTATGAGGGCGAGTAAGCCTTGGCACACGAGGTCTCAAGGGCTGATGCTTGCACTCCTTCTCAAAAACCAAGCCAGTCTCAGACTCGGTCATCCTCATAAGATATGGGGCAAAAGGAAGCACCTTCCTCGTATCTAGAGAGGCAGAGTAGATCTCCTGAATAATGAAGTCCATCACACTAAAGTCTGCAGCTCCATCTCTGAACCTAGCAAGAATGTTCCTGGAGTGCTCAACAAGACAAGTGGCATACCCACCCTTAGGAGCAGTAGTTACTCTGAGCATCCTGTTGAGGGTGAAGTAGAAGTTGTGCATCCCGTGAGTGGTTCCTAGATATGTTGGTTGAGGATCCTCATACATGAATACCAACTCAGAATCCTTCAACACAGACTCACATGAGAGATGGTCCCTGGCAGCATCATCATCATCCTAGAAAAAGAAAGAGGCCATGCGAGAGGGGGACACCACATACTGCACACCCTGTGTCATCCAATGAACATAGCCTCTCCCATCAATGTACAAAGTGGAGTAGAACTGACAGATCACATCCTCATTCCAATCATAGTTGAAACCCATGAGATCACATACATGTATGGCCTTGCAAGCTCCCACAATCTCATTGAAGGTAGACTCATCCTTGTCCTCCATGTACTTCCAATCAATCCATTGATGAGTGGCGAACCAGTTCTTCCTGTTCATGTCAATGAGCATAGACATGTAGTAGTCCTGGTGAAACCAAGTAAGAATTGGGTCACTTGCTTCTTGATCAGTCACAAGATATTGATTTTGCCTCCTTGCTGCATTCAGTCCTTCTACATCTTCCTTGTAGTCCTTGAAATCATGATGAGGTGGATAGACTGGAGCATGAACTCGAAGGTCCCTCACAATGTTCAATGGCTCATTGCTCTTGGACTTGACCTTGCGAGGTTTGGGGTTTGTCTCTTTGGCTGGCTTCTTCCCTTTATCAAGTTTCTTCCCTTTATCAAGTGCCCTTCTCGGAGGAAGTGTCCCGCCTTGAGCAACTGAAACTGTTTGAGCACCTGAACTGCTTCCCTGTCCCATCCTTCTTTTAATAACCGCTTTTCTTCTCTTGGCCAGGGGCACTAGATCCTCTTAGGAGGAGGAGGACTTAGCGGGTTCATCTTGTTGTTCCTCTTCACTTGACTCCTCGTGAAGGGATGGATCATTGGAGGCAATCTTGGTGCGGGCCATGATCACACACACCTAAGAGACAGGGAATGGGGAATCGAGACTGTTTAGGAATGAGTCACAAGTAAGAGTAAAGAAGTAGGGAAGATTCAAGGCACTAAACTACAGGTGACGGAAGTTCCGTGATAGATCACGAAAGTTCCTCGTGACGGAAGTTTCCATGGAACTTTCGTCATTTTGCATTTTGCCCTAAAACTTGCCCTAACTCCTAATAATAGAAGATAGAACAACCATGGAGTGACTATTCTACCGAAGCCAAAGTGAAACTAGAGAGCATTTTGAACATTTGACCAAAAGACTAAGATCTAGGGGTCAAATCTCATACCTAGGGCAATGGAGAGGAGAAAATTGATGGAAATCGCAGAACTTCCATGGGGAAGGAGTTGAATCTCCACCAAATCCAAGGAAATCACCGGTTGAACCTCCAGATTGCGACAAATCACCACTTAGGGTTTGAGGAGAAGAGAGAGAAAGAGAAAAGAGAGAATGACCGGTTGAAGGAAGAAGAGAGAGGGGCTCGGGCGACTTAACCAGGGACTAATGGAAGTTCCGTCAATGGGCGACGGAAGTTCCATCAGTCTCGGGTTGAGACGCGCACGCAAGAGGGAGTCAGGGAAGTTCTCACAGAACTTCCATGGATGACGGAAGTTCCGTGAATGGGTCACGGAAGTTCCGTCGGTCTCGGTTGAGCCCAAAAGGATTGGAACCAGAGAAACGCCTCTTTATTTGAAGACCTTGAGGGTGACAGAAGTTTCGTCATTCTAAAAAAAAGGCATGAACTACTACAAGATTGAACTTATGGACAAGTTGCATAATGAGTATAAAGCTAGCTACAATTCAACAATCAAAACTATATTCACAAGTATCGACAATATGATCTAGTGATTAAAGAATTTTGTTTGAAATCAAAGACAATATGAAATTTTGAAAAGATTTTTGCTTTCAAGACATTTTGCAAGATCAATACACCAATCAAAGCACAAGATTCTACTCCAAGTTGGATGAGTCAAGAATATTTAGTTCACTCCTAAGTTCACAAAACCGCTTCTTATCTAGGGGTTTGGTAAAAATATCGGCCAGTTGTTTGTTGTTTCTAATATAGTTAATATCAATATCCCCCTTTATAGAATGATCTCTCAAGAAGTGGTGCCGGATATCTATATGCTTAGTTCTATTATGATTAATGGGGTTATATGCAATCATGATGGCACTCTCATTGTCACATAGGAGTGGAACTTTGGTCATAGTGTATCCAAAATCCTTTAGAGTTTGTCGCATCCAAAGTAGTTGGGCACAACAACTTCCAGCTGCGACATACTCCGCTTCGGCCGTGGATAGGGCAACTGAATTTTATTTCTTGGATGACCATGACACAAGGGACCTACCCAAGAATTGGCATGTCCCAGAGGTACTTTTCCTATCCCCTTTACATCCGGCGTAGTCGGCATCGGAATAACCGACTAACTTGAACTTGGAGCCCTTGGGATACCACAATCCTAAGTTTGGGGTGTGAACTAGATATCTTAAGATTCTTTTTACCGCCACAAGGTGACTTTCCTTAGGAGCAGTTTGGAATCTTGCACACATGCACACACTAAGCATGATATCGGGCCTAGATGCACAAAGATAAAGCAAGGAGCCGATCATGGAGCGATATACCTTTTGATCCATGGATTTACCGTTTACATCTAGCCCAAGGTGTCCATTTGTCTTTATGGGAGTCTTGTTAGGCTTAGCATTTTCCATGTCAAACTTCTTGAGTATGTCTTGAGTGTACTTGGTTTGACTTATGAATGTTCCTTCGTCATGTTGCTTGACTTGAAAACCTAGAAAGAACTTCAACTCCCTCATCATGGACATCTCAAATTTCCCAGACATAATCTTGGCAAACTCATCACAAAAAGATTGATTAGTAGAACCAAATATAATGTCATCGACATATATTTGGCACACAAATAAATCATCATCAACTTTTCTTGTGAAGAGAGTAGGATCGGCCTTGCCAATTGTGAAGCCTTTGTCGATCAAGTATCCCTTGAGGTGTTCATATCAAGCTCTAGGAGCTTGCTTGAGGCCGTAGAGAGCTTTGTGAAGCTTGTACACATGGTTTGGTTTCTTTGGGTCTTCAAACCCTAGAGGTTATTGTACATACACCTCTTCTTGAATGGGGCCATTAAGAAATGCACTTTTCACGTCCATTTGAAAAAGCTTAAAGCCATGGTGAGTAGCATAGGCAAGTAAAATACGAATTGACTCAAGCCTAGCTACGGGTGCATAAGTCTCACCAAAGTCCAAACCTTCTACTTGTGAGTATGCTTTTGCAAAAAGTCTTGCCTTGTTTCTCACCACCACACCATACTCATCTTGCTTGTTGCGGAAGACCCATTTGTGCCTACAACATTTTGCTTGGGTCTCTCCAATAGTGACCACACCTTGTTTTTTTCGAAGTTGTTTAACTATTCTTGCATAGCCATCACCCAATCTGAGTCTTGAAGAGCTTATTTCACCTTAAGAGGTTTCATAGAGGAAACAAACGAGTAACGATGACAAAATGTAGCCATTCGGGATCTAGTAGTTACCCCCTTTTGGATGTCTCTAAAAATGTTGTCAACGGGGTGATCCTTTTGAATGCTTTGTCGTAATCGTGGATGAATTGGCCTAGATGCATCTTCTTCTTCTTGATTGATATCATCTTGAGTGTCTCTATCCCCACCATCTTGACCTTGATCTTGGTTGTTACCTTGACCATGGTCATCACCATGATCTTGGTTTCTTCCTTGATCTTGTTCATCTTGTGGCTCTTGTGGAGATGGATCATCTTGGCTTGAAGAAGATGTTTCATTTTGACTTGAGTTTGAGTCTTGTGGTCTTATCTCACCTATTGCCATATTCCTTATTGCATCACAAGGAGCTTCATCACCTACATCACTTGGATTAACTTGCTCTTTTTGAGAGCCATTAGATTCATCAAATTGCACATCCCGGGTGATTTTAACAATTCCGGTGTCTTTGTTAAAGACTCGATATGCATAGACGTTAGTTCCATATCCAAGGAGAAAACCTTCATGTGTCTTAGGAGCAAACTTGGAGGATTTAGGTTTCTTGTTAAGAATAAAACAATTGCTCCCAAAGACACGAAAATATTACCGGTGAGAAGCTCATATGGTGTTTTCTTCAAGATCTTGTGAAGATATAATCTATTTGTTGCATGGCATGCGGTGTTGATGGCTTCGGCCCAAAAAGTGTCCGGTGTCTCGTACTCATCTAGCATTGCTCTTGCCATCTCTATGAGTGTGCGGTTCTTCCTTTCGGCTACCCCATTTTGTTGTGGTGTGTATGGAGCTGAGAATTCATGCTTGATGCCTTCTTCATCAAGATATTCTTCAACTTGTGTGTTCTTGAACTCGGTTCCATTGTCACTCCTTATTTTCTTGATCTTCACTTCATACTCATTTTGGGCTCTCCTCAAGAACTTCTTTAGGATACCTTGTGTTTCACTTTTGTCCTTCAAAAGAATACCCAAGTGAAACGAGAATAATCATCAACAATTACAAGGCCATATTTGTTACCACCAATGCTTTTGTAGGTGACCGGTCCAAATAGGTCCATGTGGAGCATTTCCAATGGTCTTGTCTTTGTCATCATTGTCTTGGATGGATGTGCTGCTCCCACTTGCTTTCCGGCTTGACATGCGCTACATATTTTGTCCTTCTCAAAAGCAACATCCTTTAGTCCAATGACATGGCCACCTTTAAGGAGTTTGGAAAGATTTCTCATCCCAACATGAGCTAGCCGGCGGTGCCATAGCCAACCCAAGGTAGTTTTAGTGACCAAACAAGTATTTAGGTTAGATCCTTCTTTGTTGGTGAAATCAACGAGATAGATCTTGTCCTCTAAATGCCCTTTGAAAGCTATTGAGGAATCTTTCTTCCAAAAGACGGTCACACCATCATCGTCAAAGAGACAACTATAGCCCATCTCACAAAGTTGTGATATGGACAGTAAGTTGTATCCTAGACCATTCACAAGATAAGCATTACTAATTGAAAGGTCATGGGTAACATCAATCCATCCACGACCAATTACCTTTCCCTTGTTGTCATTTCCAAATGATATGCCTCCACTCGGTAGATTGTCATAATTAAGTGTGGAGAACATTGATCTCTCTCCAGTCATATGATTTGAACATCCACTATCAAGTACCCATATTGTACCACCGAAGGAGTATTCCTACAAGAGAAATCAAGCATATGTTTTAGGCACCCAAGTTTGTTTGGGTCCCTTAACATTAGATTCAAGAACTTTGGGCACCCACACACAAGGTTTCCACCTTGCATCATGCGGCCCAACAAATTTAGCAACTACTCTACCATAAACATTACGAGTTAGCACATAAGAAGCATCAAAATCATCAAAGGATATGGTAGAGGTCTTGTTGCTCTTGTTGACTTTAGATGCATTGTCCTTGGTCTTGTTAACCAATTTTTGTGCCAATTGCTTTCCTTTTCCTTCAGGCACAAACAGTCTTATTATAGTTCGTCTTGGGTGCATTGTTATTGTACCCTAATCCTCTCTTGTCACGAGAGGCTCTGGGCTCACCAACTAATTTTGTTGTGGTCTCCACTTGAGCTTTCTTCTTGAGCTTATTGACTTGGTTGGTTAACTTCTCAATGATTGCATCTTGCTTGGCAATCATATCAACATCAATGTTGTGGCACCTTCCACAACCCTTGCTTGTTGAAGCTTGAGAGGATTCAAGCTTCTTCAACAATGAGCGTGAGTTTGCCTTGAGATCTTCAATGACCTTTATTAAGGCCTTGTTCTCCTCTTGCAAGGAGTTGCACCTTTCTTGATACTTCTTGGTCATTGAGGTGCATGATTCACTTGTCTCATTGACCTTTGTAAGGTCCTTGGTCAAGGCCTTGTTCTTCTCCTTCTCTTGCTCAAGTTGCTTCGTGAGCTCAAGGTTCTTGCTTCTTTCTTCATCAAGCAACTCTTCTTGTCTATTAATGATTCTTTCTTGATTGTCCAACTCCCTTTGCAGCTTATCTAGCATTTTCACCAATTCATGCATAGAGGGGACCAAGTCCTCCTCTTCATCACTACAATAAGAAGGATTGAAATCGGTGTGAGGAGCTACCTTGTTTTCCTTGGCCATGAAGCATCAAGGGACGTCATCTTCATTATCAGTGAGGTTGTTGAAGAGTGACTTCTTGGCCGGAGATAGACCAATGGCAATGTTAGTAATGCCACCCTCATCATCTTCATCATCGTCATCGGAGATATACTCTTGGCCAATGTGAGCATGTCCCTTGTTGTATGGCTTCTTGTTGAGATTTGTCTTGTTGTTGTACTTTTCATTTTTCTTGCCCTTGCCATTTAATCTTGGACAATCGGCAATCATGGGTCCTTGTTCATGACACTCATAGAATCTTCTATTTGTTCTTCTAGCTTTTGCCTTGGTTCTTTTGGTGAAACCATTATTAATCATGTATTTGCCAAATTTCTTGAAAAATAAGGCAAATTCTTCATCATCATCATTCTCTTCATCATTATCATCATCATCATCTTGAGTCTTCTTGGCTTTGAGCGCCAAGTCCTTCTTGCTTGTGCTCTCATCTCCTATGAGCACGTTCACTCTCTTGCCCTCATCATCATGACTTTTGTGGGCATTTATTCTTTCAATGACTTCATCCATTGTGAAGCTCTCAAAACCATCCTTCTCTTCAATGATGGTGCAAAGTGTGAAATTCCACATCCTAAGAGCCACGAGGAGCTTATAGTTGACTTCCTCATCTTTGATGTTGTCTCCATAGGATCTTCTCTCATTTACAATGTCCATGAGCCTATCATGAGTTTGTTGAGGCTCTTCTCCCTTATTCATCACGAAGAAGTTGAATTGATTCTTGAGAACTTGAAGTCTTGACTTCTTCATAACATCCACTCCCTTATGGGCACATATAAGCTTCTTCCACATTTTCTAGGCATTCTCAATTCCGGCAAATCTTGAATATTCCTTAGGATTCAAGGAAGAGAGAATGGCCGACACCGCTTGAGCATTGCGATGTATGTTGAGTTGATCCATAGTTGTAGGATTGTCCTTGTCTTCCAAGGTGTATCCTTTCTCCACAATTTCCCAAATTGGTGGACCAATTGACATGAGATACATCTTCATGCGATGCTTGTACCAACTAAAATCCTTGCCTTCGAAGTAAGGCAACCTTCCACTTCCACTTCCATGGATATTTGCCACATCGGCATAATTGAAGGGGATGGATGTTTGCAGCTCATTTCCCTTACTTGTCGAAGTAAGATCTTGAGGCTTGTCACCTTCTCCCGGCTTCGACATCTTTTAATCTTCAAGCTTTCAAGCCTTATAGAAGATCAGGCTCTAATACCAATTGAAAGTTGCCTAGGAGGGGGGGGGGGGTGAATAGGCAATCTAAAAATAATCCTGAAAAAGCTCTAAAGATTTATCAAATAAATAGGACTGACGAAACTTCCGTCGCGACGGAAGTGACAGAACTTCTCACTAACCTTCCACTAAATAATGAATTTAATGCGGATAACAAGGTGAAGGAAATACCAACTTGATAGGAGTGAAGCTAATGCAATGTAAACCTAGAGTTCTTGATTGAATAACTACCCGCACAAATAACAAGTGATACAAGCACAATAGTATGAAAGAAATGAGCAAGCACAAATATAAAAGCAGGAATGTAAAGAGAGACACAAGAATTAACCCGAGGTTCGGCAACCACACAAAGTAGTTCCTACGTCCTTGTTGAGGAGTCACACAAAGTGGCCGGGTCTCTCTCAACCCTTTTCCCCGCCAAGCAATCACAAAGATTGTGCTCGAATTTCTTTCACCACTTGATTCTTTTACTCCGGAGGCGAATCACACCTTCACAAACATCCTCAACTCACCACACGAAGTTGGGAGCTCAAGGGCGACGCCTAGCCATCTAGGAGACCAAGTCTCCAAGAGTAACAAGCAAATCAAATCTTGATGGGGAGGGAAAGATGTGCTCAAGCTTTTGAATGGATGGATTCAGTGTTTTTGTGGTTGGATCTCTCTCACTTGGATTTTAATCTCAAGAACAAGCCTAGGAGTGAGAGGGGAGAGCTCTAGATGAAGAGTGAGTGAAATGGCAAGGAATCCAACCCTTCCCACGGGGGAAGGGGTAAGCTATAAATAGAGGATCTCCAAAAACTAGCCATTATACTATTTTCTAGGTCCGACGGAACTTCCGTGGTTACCCAAGGAACTTCTGTCATTTCAAATTTAGCCATTGCACAAGCCTGGGAGAGAAGCCAGACGCTGTGACGGAACTTCCGTCAAGGGGTGACGGAACTTCCGTCACTCTCGGTTGGACAAGGACTGAGCTCACAGAACTTCCGTGAGAGCCACGGAGATTCTGGTGATGGAACTTCCATCAAGGGGTGATGAAACTTCCGTCACACTCGGGAAGGGAAAAAACAGGAACCCGACACTGACGGAACTTCCGTCAGGAGGCAACGAAACTTCCGTCACCCTCGTGTGGACAAAAAATGAGAACCTGACACTGATGGAACTTCCATGAGAGGACTCACGGAACTTCCGTCACTCTTTGTTTGGCTCAGAAAAAGACTGGTTCTTAGAGCAACTCCAACCCTTCCCCTTTCCTATCATCTAAACACAAAAATTTGTTATATAGGGAATAGGGATAGAAAAAACTTCTTTATCAGTTTCCCTTTCCTATCCCCTTGGATAGGTGATCACCCAAATCTAGTCACCATCCCCTCTATAGAGGGGATCACCCATCCCTCACATAAATGGTGGACCCTACCCTTTTAGGTGATGGAATAGGTGAACTACTACAACACCATCACCTATAATTCAAAAAACAGGTTGAAGGGATCCCTTTTAACCTTTTTAGGTGATGAAATTAAAGGGGAAGGGTTGGAGTTGCTCTAAGGCTTTGTTGGCTATACTTATCACAAATCTTTTAGGAGGCTTAAGCACACACAATTCCCTTCTTAGCAAGTTTGTTTTACCGCCCTTTATAGTTCGGCATACCTATGACTCAAAATAAATTAAAGAACTAATCAATGAAGTGTTTTCGAGTCCATATCTTTTCCTTTCTTTTTGGGAGTAAACAACAACTTGCAAATATGTGATTATACAACAATTTTGATTATTTACACATTTACTTCATAAACAAGTTAGCACACTTTTAATCTTTCATCATCGTACACCAAAACCCACTAGGGGATCCTAGATGCATCTTCAATGAGTTGAGTCGGCTTCCGCATGAGGAGATTGGGGCTTGTTTCCCAAGGTAGCCGCAAACATAGGAGACGGCTGTCCACCTATATTGGTTGGTTGGCTCACATGAAAGGACCCATGCCCAGACAACAGGGGTGGAAAAACTCGTGGTTAGAGGACAACATCACGATGTTTCCAAATAATGAAAGAGCCGAGCGTGTCTTGGAGAGTTTTTATACCTGTGTTAGGTATCGGGCATTCGATCTCATGTCCTTATAGCCAGATACTATTTTTGACACGGTGACATGCACGTAACTTGGGGGGATATCCCTGTTATAGAGCGTCTCTCCTGGAAATGCCATGCTGGATGCAACCTTCATCGTCTTCCCCTTATAACCAAATGGCACATGCAACTCGCAAGGAGTATCCTCAGTGATGTCCTCTGCTTCTGATTACATGGAGACTGATGGTTGACCGGAGACTGATGGTTGCGTAGAGATGGATGGCTGCGTGGATGTGGACGAACCCCGTAAGAAGGCATCCATCACAGCCTGCAGGTTGGGGTTCAAACGATCACTTTCTTTGTCAATAGCAAACATAAGAAGTTGCCGCCTCCAATCCTCCTTGGCTTTATCTTCTCGCTCCTTCTTGTGTAATGTATGCTTCTTGTACAGGTGTGAGGATAACCTTCTTTCCATGTTGCCGATGATGACACACCTCGTACCCGACCACCATGTTCTTTAGTCCCAATAGCCTTCGCTAGCTCATCCTTGTGATACTCAGGTGTAAACAGACCAGCCTACGTCTACGCCGCGATAGGACCTTTCAAAGCTTGCACAACTTTACTTGTCACGGGATCCTTCACAATGATCTCTCCTTCTTCAGTTAAGTCGGAGCGACCATACACCTAGTTCATGGTATGCCCATTGGTATTTGGAAATGGATCAGGTTTTTTTCTTCCGCACGGAGCTTTGCTTCTTGCTCTCTCCAAATTGGAATCTTCCTTTTGTATCCGCCAGGACCTAACCACGGCTTGCACTTGTTCCACTTGTTCAACTCGACCATCTTTTCATTGAGCTCCTTCGAAGCACTGTTTGTCTTCTGCTCAACAAACTCATCTCATTCCTACCTCCTGATACTTCCATGCTTGTCGAATGGGGTTCAATTTTTCTTGACGTATTGGTAGTTGAGCTTGGACTTGTAATCTCGAAAGATGTGATTGAGAGTGGACATTGTGGCCTTCTTGGTTCTCTCGAGATCTGTTGGCTGGAATCGGATGATTGCCGTGACATTAGCCCACATATCGTCTTTTCTGCCATCTGATACTTGGCGCCAATCTTGCCACATGATTTTTCAATGGTCCCTCACCACTTTGCCGCAACGGTTCCACCATTTGGCGTTGTCACCAGCGGGTTCAATAGGTTCTCCATCTTTGGGGTCTAGTGCAGTAACCTCATAGATGCCCTCTGCCTTGTTCGCGGAGCGCTGACCGTGCTTGTGTTTGTGTGTGGACACTTGGACAGGCACCTCTTCCACTTGCTGCTCGAGGGCATCATCTGTTGCAGCCTCTATTGCAAATAGCCAATGGGCACTTCATCGACGACCCTAGGATATAAGTAGTAGATTTTAGTTTACAAATTAGTTGAACAAATAAGGGAATTATCTTTGTCAAGATACCTCATCTTCAGGCACGAAATCAAGATCTGGGCTCCCTAATCGATCTTCCTTTGGTAGTGGAGGATGTGGATCTTCTGGTTCTTCCTAGTGTTCACTTGATCCTTCATCGTCTAAAAATGACCTCGCTTGTGAGTGCGCCTTGAGGGTGTCTTCCTCTTGAGAGGGTATATTGTCCGCCATGACGAGAAGACTTTGACACCTAATGTTAGATATGACGACTAGTTTAGAAAACAAGGAGTATACACCTTTCATCATTGAGCATAGAGACAAGGAAAACAAAAGAAGAAGAATAGAAAAGTTAAAATTTACTCTCAATGCAAGTTGCTGAATCAACGGCCATCCAACGCTCTAAGATCCTTGACCTAGCCCGCTTTCATCATTAAGCATCGATCACCTACATAGAATAGATAAGTAGTACAGAGAGACAAGGAGAAGAATAGAAAAGCTAAAATTTGCTCTCAGTGCGGGTTGCCGAATCAACGGCCATCCAACGCTCTAAGATCCTTAACCTGTATAGCAGCATGTATCCAATATCCTAAGATATGGTCCATGTCGCCACACTAGCAGCATGTGTCCAATATCATACGATATGGTCCATGTAGCCGGACCAGTCTCACTTAGCCCGCTTTCATCATTGAGCATGTGTCGGTCACCTACCTAGAATAGATAAGTAGTATAGAGAGATAAGGAGAAGAATAGAAAAGTCAAAATTTGCTCTCAGTGCGAGTTGCCGAATCAACGGCCTTCCAACGCTACAGATATATCATAGGCAGCAAGTATATGACATATATATATATATCATATATGTCACATGCAGCAAGCATATGATAACAAATTAAATATATGACAGAAAAATATGTAGAGTGCTACTCATATTTACAAAAACAACATCAACAAGCATAATAACAACAAGCATAAGAGTAGCAAGCATAATACTCAATGATGAAACACACCCCATGCAGATTACAACAGCAAGCATAATAGCAGCAAGCATGATGAAACAGCAGCAACAAAACACTTGCATACTGCAGCACCTAAATAACTACAAATATATAAGCCAATAGCTGCTATAGAAACTAAATTACTGCAAGCAAAAGAACAGGCAATGATTATTTAATCAAATTGTGCATGCAAAGCAAAGTGCTACAGGAAGTACTATCAAAACAAAACAACAAGCTAGTGTGCTTTATAAACTTAAATAGCCATGCAAGCTCTAGATTATACTAAGCAATCTTGTCACTCAGTTCAATCACTATGGTATGCCACATGGATAAAACAAGAGCTTCTGGATCAAGGAAAAACTTACTAGCAAACAGAGGCTTAATAATTAACTAATCAGGCTAACTGAATTAGAAAGCAAGTAGACACAAAACTCGGAGTTTGCCAATTGGCCATGCAAAGAAAGGTACTTTAAAATGTATAATGCATACTTAGCTAGGAATTAGAAAGCAAGTAGACACACAGATTTCTTGCCGAACAAAAATTAATCAAGCAGCTAGCAAGCATGTATAATGAACTCTATCACAGAAACACAAATGTATAATGCTCATGATATTTAGCAGTACAATGAGAAATACATGGACGAATAGCATCAAAATGCAGATCAGGTTTACTACGTGACACGCATGTAAGAACAAGCGCAACAACCATATTCTTTTGTCTCTGAACAGCAGTACGAAAGATTCTATGATCACACAAACATGATAACTAGCGCTAACTTGAGCGCTCGCACTGCCACTGTGATCACAAAAACATGATGAAGTAACTAGAGCACAACATGCAGTAGTGGCGGTGGTACCACTGATGAGCAGAGAAGTGTAGCACATCCATGATCACACAAAGTCCATCATCACTCTAGAAGAAGAAAGGAAGGAATTAAAGGCGTGGGGGCAGAGTGGGTGCACCTGGTCATCGACTGACAGGAGGGCCTCGGAGAGGAGGGTGCACCATGGTTCTTCTCGGGCGGTTAGCCAACTTTCTCAACATTTTCTCTTGCACGGACTTGCCACTTGGAAGGTCTTGGGAGCTAAACCATGATGTGAAAGAGCGCTTGTGCTCATCTATGATCCGTTTATCCGTTGCATCCTTGTTGTTCCGACCGAGATCTAACACATGTTTCTCAAAGTGCGGTCCCACAATCTACGTCTATTGCAATACACTGAAATGTGCTTGGTCCACTTGTTTGAAGTCACGGTCGATGAATGATCTATGCCCTTTCATACCTTTTCCAGATAATCTACACTCATGATGAGATATAGGGAGACCAATTGATCTGCTACCATCATTAATGTAATCTGAGCAACATTCAATGATCTCCTCAATTGTGTAGCCCTCGATCATAGAACCCTCTTGATGTGAACGAGTACATACATAGCGTTTCAATACATACATGAACCTCTCAAATGGAAACATCTGATGCAAGTAGACGGGGCCCAATGCAGAGATCTGGTCAACAATATGAATCATGAAGTGTTTTATCGTATCGAAAAAGGATGGAGGGAAGACCATCTCAATTATGCACATTGTCTCCTTCATGTGGGTCCATAGGTTGTTTAACTCATCTTCAATTATCACCTTCCTCGATACCACGTTAAAGAAGTAGCAAAGGCAAGACGCAACCAACTTCAGTCATGGTGATTTAATAGCTCTGATAGCAATAGGGAGAAACATCGAAAGCATTATGTGGCAATCGTGAGTGTTGTACCCACTTATCTTTAACTCTTCCATGTTTACAAGATTTTTGATATTCGATGACAAGTGTGTAGGCTGCCTAGGGGAGAAAGTACTATCCATTTGCTCTTTCTTGCGGATGGACCTCTGGTCTTATTCCCATCAGTACAAGATCTCTATGTGCGCTGAGTCCATCCTTTGTCTTACCATGTTGGTCGAGTATAAGTCCGCTACTACTGTCAAATACACCCTTCCTAATATGCATCCAGTCAAAGGCATGATTCACTAACAATTCTTTCTAGTAATTGAAATATATGAAGAAAATGGATTTCTTCTTAAACGGCTTGAGACCTTTTGCCTTTTTGACTCCCTTCACCAGCTTTCCAAAAATAACACTGATGTTTTTAACAAGGTCAAACATGACCCTGCTAGTCCAATGTCGAGGTTCTATGTTGTTTTCAACTTTGCCGTCAAAGTATCTAGCCATCGTGCGATACCTGTGTTTTGCTGGTAAGAATCAGCGGTTTCACATATATGCAAGCTTTTGGGATGCTGGAACGTACACATTTGCACCATGCCGCCTTTCCTTTGACCTGCCTTGATAGCGCCCTTAGTACCGGGGAATCACTTACCATGCAAAAAATAATTGCTCTGAACATGAAGTACTCTCTTAGATACTTATCCCACATACGGGCCCCCTCCAACCACAGTTTCTGAAGGTCTTCGAACAATGGTACTAAGAACACGTCTTTGTCGTTACCAGGTTCTTTGGGCCCAGATATAAGAGTGTTCAGCAGTAAGTACTTACGCTTATGTCATAATCATGGTGGAATGTTGTGCATTGCTAGTATCATTGGCCAAGTGCTATGTGGATTCCTCATTTGACCGAATGAGTTCATCTCGTCTGTACTCAATGCAAACCGTAGGTTCCTTTTCTTATTAGAAAAGTCTCGATGATCCTCATCAAATTTTGTCCACTGTGTTCCATCTGCGGTATTCCTAAGCTTACCATCTCCCTTGCGTGCATGCCATGTCATCATTGCTGCATCCCGGATGCGACAATGATGACTAGGGTTGGCGAACAAGCGTCTAATGCGATCGACCATGGGTAAGTACCACATGACTAAGGCTGGAACCTTACTATCATCACAGTCATCGACGATAGAACTTCTTTTTTTCTTTCTCCCCTTAGTTGAACTCTTCGTGCCACCATCGACATCACAATCGTTGTTCCTCTTGTAACGACTGCGTTTGCACCTTGGGTATCTCACAGTATCCTAATGCTCCTTTCGATACAATATGCAATAATTTGGACACACATGAATTTTTTGC
This sequence comes from Eleusine coracana subsp. coracana, assembly GCA_032690845.1. Taxonomy (NCBI): domain Eukaryota; kingdom Viridiplantae; phylum Streptophyta; class Magnoliopsida; order Poales; family Poaceae; genus Eleusine; species Eleusine coracana. The sequence goes on from CM064430.1 coordinate 8,532,539, forward strand.
ACACCCAATGAAAGTGGGGAAATTAGCTTCTTAGCAAGATATGTTGTCCTTGGCAACAAGTTGGGTTTCGGCAGCGCATCGAAAATAAGTTCCAACAAATTCATGAAACTAGCGTCTGACCAGCCAAGCATGGCCTTCAGCTTCATTAGCTCAAGTACAGTACGCAACAAGGTGAACTCGTTAGCACATCCCTTAGATTCATCATATAATGGATCCTTTGATGCCTTCTCTATTCTATGAAAATTATCAAGCCCTTTAGTTGTACTGGCATTGATCAACATCTATGGCTCAATGTGACACAACAACTCCTCAACATCAAAATCAGCTTCACCAGGCAATTCCGTCGCATATGCGCCAGGCGAACCTTGACTTCAACTTCAATATGCTTATCATATTCTATATCGACCACACTGTTCTCACCATGTTTTGTCCATCTCGTGTACCCCTCAACAAAACCCCTCCGCACCAAGTGTGACTTTATTACTTCTATATCATTCCACAACTTCTGATTCTTACAATCAAAACACGGACAATATATATCAGTCGTCCGTTCACGTTGAGCATGTTGTGTAGCCGCTTTGATGAATTTGGAAAGTTCTCTTAAAAGTATTGGACCCGGTCTTGGTGCATCGTACATCCAAGATCTATCCATTGCGAACGACCTTGAACGGAAACCCAAAAATTATTAAAATTTATTAATTAATTATGTGTGACAAAAAATTTAAATATATATATATATATATTGAGTATTTCATGAAGTGAAAAATATGATGCAAGGTAAAATGAAACAAACATCAAATTATTTTATATATTATTTAACTTTTATCACCATCTAGCCAAAAAATATTAGAAATTAATTAATAACAGAATATTTACATATTCACTAAATATATAAACATTGAAATATAATATACATGAAGTGAAAAATATTATGCAAGGTAAAATGAAACAAACATCAAATTATTTCATATATTATTCAACTTTTATCACCATCTAGCCAAAAAAATTTAGAAATTAATTAATAATAAAAAATTTAAATATTCACTAAATATATAAATATTTAAATATAATATACATGTAGTAAAAATATTATGCAAGGTAAAATGAAACAAACATCAAATTATTCTATATATTATTTGACTTTTATCACCATCTAGCCAAAAAATATTACAAATTAATTAATAATTTTTTTAAATATTCACTAAATATATAAATATTGAAATATAATATACATGAAGTGAGAAATATTATGCTAGGTAAAATGATACAAACATTAAATTATTTTATATATTATTTAATTTTATCAAGAAATAATAAAATAATTAACATCCCTCTTGCCCTAATACTACCTTCTCTCTTTTCTAAAAACCAAACTAGATTTAGATTTCCATTGACATAAAACAAGCTAGATATAATAATTTTTTTATGTAGTGATGAAAATAGATGATGTATGCCTTTTATAAACTTCAACTATAACCAAATAGAACCATCCAAATCAAACGAATTTAGCTAAAATTTGATGAAAACCTAACAAACTTAAAACCCAAAACTCTACTTGATTTCAAAATGAGAGCACAAAAAAACTTATGGGATGAGTTCCCCTTACCTCAAAGATCAAATTTCTGCCAAAAAAACCAAACTCAAAACCTTCCCCCCTTGATTTTCGTGATTTGCCCAAATTTTTGGGCCGCCACCATTCGAGCCAAACATGGAGCTGTCCGAACGCGACATTTATAGCCTAGGCACTTTGTAGCAGCGGTTGGAATTTATAGTGGCGGTTGACAATGTCAACTGCCGCTATAGGTGGCTCTATAGCGGCGGCCCACTTTGGGCTGCGCCGCTGCGGCCTTTGGGCTGCCGCTGCTACAAAGCCTATTTTTTGTAGTGTGTGCACGAACGTGAGCTTGACGCCATAGATGTTGCAGCCGAGGTTGTTACAGCCACTGTGGTGACCATGGTGAACTTGCCTGTGCTCGCGGGTTAGAGAAGGTACCCATGCTTCAACGGCTTGCCGGTTCGCTTGTTAAAGTCCTTGTTGTTGCGGAGCATGGTCATCTATGATGTCCTGCTTCTAGGCTGGGTCCATGGCCAGCGCATCGCCATCTCAAACATCATCGGTGAATGATCCAAAACAACGTGGCTCCAGCGCTCCACCACAGCGACCCCCGATACCTACCCCCCTGCTACGACCAAGATAGTGAAAACATTTTTGCATGGTGTGGCGAACAAAATGAAAAGTGTAGGGAGTTTTTCCGCTCGCCGATAATGGTGTCGATGTTGCGGTTGAGGTTGGCAACCATGATGGCATGGTCCTCGTGGCAGACATGTGGGAGGCAGGACTCCAGCTGCACTCGTAGTGGCGCCATACATATGGGTCTCTTTGAACTTCCTCGGGCAGCTGCCGCCCGGTGGTCAAGTTTGCCGCTCTAGCACACGACTGTGACCAAAACCACGTTACCACAACATTTCTCAGATTGTTAGAAAAGTTGGAGGCGGAGTCCACATGCTTGCACTACAGTACCCACACCGCACGCTTGAATGATCAGCACCGTGTATTGATCAATAGGACAGAGCACACGCTGCATCGGTCAGTTGGATCCCTTAATCGACCCTCTAAAAAATGTTCAACAGAGCAAGAGGAGCAGAGTAGAGAAGAGTCATGTGAAGGAGCGTGATTGCATGAACAAGTTCTTTGGCCTAAACAAATAAGCGTTTGTAGCAGCGGGTGCTCTGGCCCCGAAACAAACCATCACTATAGACCACTTTGTAGTGGCGGTTGAAGATGTCAATCGTCAACCTCCGCTATTCTACTCTAGAAGTAGTGGCGGTTGACATCTTTAACCACCGCTACTTATTATGTTTTAAAAAAAATTCAGAATATATATACAGAAATCACAGAATATGCATCTCATCATAGTAAATTTACAATATGTCATCACAGATATTTACAACATATCATCATAGAATATATACAATATCTCAAAATGTTCATGCATTATAAAATGTCTTATACGAACCCTAATGCATAGTCATCATCTTTCTTCGACACATTGGGCTCATATGATGCTCTCGAACTAGCCCATTCACAAAGGGACCGATGTTTTGTTGCTAGTTTATCGTTTAAATCAAAACACTTACCTTCTGGACTAATTATCTCTCTCAAAAGAAAATGACAAAGAGAAGCTACAACTAAATACATGTTATTGGTACTCAAATGAACACGTTCTCGAGGAATCATATCCTTTCTGATCTCGTCATTCTTCTTCATCTTTGCAGCCCATTGTGCCTTTTCCCTTATGGCTCTCTGTGTCACATGAGTAGAGCATGTTAATATAAGATCTTAAAAATCCACTGTAGAATAAAGTAAAATGGACATAAACAAAATCAACTTACCTCTTCATCGGACTCCTCAACGATTTGTTCTAGGTAAGTTGATGAGCAAGACGCGATCACACACATGTAGTAGCCACAATGCACACTTCCTTTTACTTGCTTATAGCACTATATAGTAGAGAACACAAGTTAGTTACACTTTATATGATTGATACTACGATAAAGACATGTATAAGATGCATATAAATCTTACCCAAAAGTTATAACAGAAATACATCTTCTTTTATGTTTTGGATGACATTTCCCTCTCGCTTTGACATATTTCTCGTAAGCACTAAGAGATCGACTAAAGCGTATCATTAGATGATATTAACATTGTCAAATCATATACACATAGAATAATTTGTTACCTATTGCTACCTATCTATGAGTTCCACAATATCGTTGTACAACTTCTTGTCGTAGTCTAGACTATCCAACACTAGAAGGTACCCATTTTTGGGAATTATTATAAAACAGATCAAATGATCGCTACATTAATGTTGACAACAAATTACTTATGATTGGATTTAACTTTAACATATGATGGATGACAAAGGCAATAGTGGTCCAACTTACTTGAAGTTGTAGGGGGCCAAAATGCATTCTCTATCTTGCCACTTTAGGTAGCACTCACATAAATATTTATAACCGAAGTCTTTGCTTTATTTTTTAGGACCGCCTTCATCATAGGTATCGCTGCCGATGTCTTATACGGGTAGTTTTCCGGATTTACTGTGGGGTTTAGCATGCTTTGGTTGATGCCGTTCAGGTAAACGTATGCCACCTTTCAATCTTTTCTATCGACCCTCTATGAAGTAGATCAAACGCAAAACTTACATGCACCACAAGGTGATGATGGTGACGTCCATCTTGCCTAGGTGAAACATTTAGACATCCTACCAAAATAGGCCTAAGGTTTGTTCATCGCCTCCTTCATTGAACACCTCATTTGGAATCTAGTGATTGCGGTGACCCCTTCCTTTGACGCCATCATGTACCAGTTGTGCAACTTCCGCATCTCCTATGGGAGGTTCTTGTACATATTGTTTGATATAAGGGGCGTACCAAACATGAATGTTGGGTAGTCCACATTGTCACCAGGATTATCCAAAATTTGATCATCATACGACACTATATCCCGAGGATCTTGTTCTTGCAGGACGAGCTTACCGGTGCTTGCTAGACATTTTTCTTAATACAGCCAAGTACTTATCAACATCATTTTTCTCTTTTGGGTCCTTTGGCTCTTTGTCAAAATTGGTAATCATCCTCAGGATTATCGGAGCCTTGATGACAACTGGCATAGGCTGGACTTGGATTACTGGAGACTGAACTTGAACTGTCGCAACCACTTTTTGACAGAGGCTCGAGTTGAATTGCCAGGGCTTGGACTTGAATTGGTGGAGCCTTGATGACAACAGACGAAGGCTCGAGTTGAATAGTCTCCAGAAGAGGCTTGTTGTCAGGATAGATTATGAGACTGAGAGTCAAGTCGTCTTCCGTATGAGGAGATTGGGACTTGTTGCCTGATGCTGCCATAGACATAGGAGACTGTTGTCCAGTTGTCATGATTGGTTGGCTCGCATGAAAGGACCCATGACCAGACAACGGGGATGGAGAAGCTTGTGTCGAGAGGACTACGTCATGACGTTTCCAAATGATGAAAGAACCCAGCGCATGATGGAGAGTTTCTATACCCGCCTCAGGTATTGAGCATTCGATCTCATTGTTGTCATAGCTAGGTACTATTTCCGACATGGAGACATGCACATAACCTGATGAGGACATCACTCCTATGGATACACACAACACTCCTCCAAATCTGGACTTGCAAGGTCCAATGACTAGAGCTCGTGCACGACAACTAAATTTAGAGGTGAGCTCGTTCCTACGTTCTTCGCTATATGTTACTTTTGAGAATGGTTTGCTACCTAATGATTATTTTATGATTAGAAACCATGGAGAGGACCAGGAGATGATGGGAGAAGGATTTGGAAACGTGGAGGGCCAGCAAGGGCTTGGAAGCCAAAGTGGAGGCCCAATCAAAACCGACTTCGAGTCTGTTTTGGGGCCTAGGACCAGTCTGTACTAAAATGGTCGCCCAGGACGCATACGGACTCGGATTTGGACGTTCTACATATGCACGGAAAGATAAGGAGAAGACCTTTCCAATGCCGCCGGCCTCATGTCAAAATTCATCCGGAGTCATCGGGAATCGTCAAAACAAGAGAGAGTCCAGAATCTGTGTCGGTGCTGCGTCGCTTATTTTTTGTCTTTGGGCCTTGTATCTAGTTGAGCCCAATTCGGGGCGCGTCCAGAGGGTCTTGCACGACCCTAGGGTCTTTATATACAGCCACCGCCGCACCATTAGGGTTCGGGTTTTGGTTAGATCAATTCTGTTCATAAACAGTTTCGCCGTTCATCGGTTTGTGAGACCCCAACTTTGAGAGTTTAATCATACATCTGCAATTGTGTTGCATTCTTCGTTGTTCTTGCTTGTGTTCTTGATTCGCAGGCAGGGATTAGCCTTCTCGGCGAGGTCAATCGTCTTTTGGACGGTTGATAACCAGAGGAGACGTCGTGCTGCGATTGCGGGGTTTAGAACGTGCTGTTCTGAAGCCGGATCGATTTGTGTGTCGCCTCCAACCAAATCAACTTACCAAGAACCTTTCGAAAGATCGGGAACCCTTGTCCACATCAAGTGGTAATCAGAGCTTCAGGTGCACCGTCAGGTTCATACTACCCTTTAGTTTTGTTTTCGTGTTCTTCCTATCGTCCACTGAAAATACCAAAAAAAATTTTTCCCCGCCCATAACCACGTGTTTAGCCTTTGCATATTTCAATTTCAGAGTCCGTAGTGTTGAGTTTGTGCCCTAGTTCTTGTTTAGTCGCTGGTTTAGTTTGTGTTTTTGTCGTCAGTAGTGTTTCCCTTGCAACCCTAGCCGCCATCCCCCTCACCATCCTCGATTTTGTCGGCTTTGTGTGCTAGGGTTGATTGATCAACACGCCCACCCTAGTCCCACCCTAAACCTACCCTCACCACCGGACCAATTTTCATAAATCCCACTTTCCGCTGCATCCACCTCGCCAAAAAAAAAAAAAACTCCCTACCCGACCCCAAGCCCGACTCGGATTTCACTGAAACCACCGGGTTCTTCAAAACCGATTCCGACACCCCTTCGGTAAAACAGCCATAACTTTTCGCTCGGTTGTCCGTTTTGGCTGAAATTTTTACAGGAGATTCTAGACGAAAAAATTCAAAAAAAATCGGGAAGATAAAGAAAAAATTCATTCAAGTTGAAACCCGACGTTTTCTGAAACTTCAAGATTTTCTGTAGGCCACGTCCTAGCTCGGTTTGAGCTGAAATTTTTTGTGGTTTCTCCCTGTTTGCTAGTCAGTTGGAAAAAAATATCAAAAAAATAAAATAAAAAAAAAGAAATTTGGGATTCCTACTAGTGCTCCATCTAGCCCCCTGAAATTTCTGAGTTTGGCTGTTTTACACTAAGCCCCCTGTTATCGGCTGTGTCCCTTTGTCTCCTTGTTTCTTCTTTGCTATCACTACTGTTCTAGGACATAGTTAGACCAGCAACTAGGGACAAGTTACTTGGGCACTTATTCAGCTTTACTATCTGTTTTTGATTTGTGTGCCACTCATATATACATATTTGGCCTTCCTAGCTCTACATACTTCTTCTGGACAGCACATAGGTTATTTGGTAACCCTTGCAATCGTGGAACACTTCTCCCTGGTATCCTTCGCTTTGTTGTTTTCAGAACTTTGTAAGAGCTTTGCAAGAAGCTTACTTTTGCTGTGTTGAGAGGCAACACTGCTTAGTAGTTTTGTAGGGATAACCTTCACTTTTTTGTTTCCTGTTTTGGTGTTTCTGATGTCAGGAAGCGACGGGGAGGGTGCTTCACCCTCAAAATTGGATGAGTGCGTGAGCCAAAATCAGTTACAGAAGGCTTTGCAGGCGGTTCAGAGTGATTTGGCAGAAACGATCACCAGGGCCGTCACCGACGCCGTCACCAAGCTTCACCTGGGAGAAAGCATTGAGCGGTTGGATAAGAGAGTCTCTAAGTTAACCGATCAGGTTATCGAATTGGAGACCGCTCACAAGACCAACTACAACAACAACAACAACAACAACAACAACAACACCAACAACAACACCAACAACGACGTTGAAGGCGATCATGATGAAGCAACGGTGTATAAGGCTGATGGCACCGTCGATAGGTCAGCTACAAGGACCGCAAGGTTACGACGCCATTTGCAATGTAACCCTCAAGGTATGGGTGGTTTCCACAACCACACCCGTTGCACACAAGGTAACTATGCTCCAGATGATCCGTATGCTAAAATTAAGTTTTCAATTCCTTCGTTTTCGGGTCAATACGATGGTGATGCTTACCTTGATTGGGAAATGACGGTAGAACAAAAATTTAATGCCCACCTTGTTCCTGAACAACATAGAGTTAGACAAGCCACTAGTGAGTTTAAGGACTTTGCTATTGTTTGGTGGAGTGATCTAGCTGCTGAAACCGATTTGCCTACTACTTGGGAAGAACTTAAGGTAGAAATGCGTGATCGTTTTGTTCCTCCTTCTTTTTATAGAGAAATTCGTAATAAACTGCAGCGTTTAGATCAAGGAGATAAAACTGTTCAGGAGTATTTTAGTGAGCTTCAGAAGGGTTTGATTCGTTGTGCTGTGGTTGAAAAAGTAGAGGATCAGATTTGCCGCTTTTATTCTGGTTTGAGAAAAGAAATTCAGGACATCCTTGATTATAAAGAATTTTATACCCTCAACCAGTGTTTCCAGTATGCTATGCTTGCAGAGAAAGAATCACAGGGACTTTTCCAGGCTTTTGAGGAGTATAGCAAGTCCAGGAATTTCTACCCACCACGGCCGACAGGGACTTCGGGGCTGCCCAAGCCATCTTTCCGGCCGCCCCCACCAGCTAGTGTTGTTTCTGCAGCACCAAGATCAGCCCCTGCCCCTTCTACGCGCTCAGGTAAAAATTCTGTGCAGGTACCGGCTAGTAGTGCCTCCTCTGTTGCTTCGACGGGACACACTACAGGGATTCAGTGCCACCGCTGCCATGGTCTTGGCCATGTGCAGAAAGATTGCCCAAGTAGGCGGGCATATGTGGCGACAGATGATGGCGGTTACATGAGCGCCTCCGATGTGGAGGATGAGGAGGAGGATGTCGCTGCCACCAGCGGTGACCTCATCCTTGGAGGCGGAGATACCACGGGCTATATGAATATTATTGTGCAGCGTGTGCTTAGCACACAAGTCCAGCAGCCCGAGATGATGCAGCGACATAACTTATTCCAGATTTTCTTCGTCATCAAGAACCATCGGGCACGTGTCATCATTGATGGAGGAAGCTGCAACAATTTGGTGAGTTCTGATGTGGTTAAGAAGCTTGATTTGACCACACGCCCACATCCACATCCATACTACATTCAGTGGTTAAATGACTCTGGAAAAGCTAAGGTAACACAACCTTGCAGAGTTCCTTTTTCCATTGGTTCCTATGTGGATTCTGTTGATTGTGATGTTGTACCCATGCAAGCTTGTTCACTTTTATTGGGTAGACCTTGGGAATTTGATAATGATGCTGTACACCATGGTAAAAGTAATAAGTACACTTATATGTATAAAGGAACTAAAATTACTTTGTTACCAATGACCCCTGCTGAAATTGTACAAGCTGATTTAGAACGAGCTGCTAGTTTGAAAAATAAACGCCCTGAAATTCAGCAACCTGTTAATTCTGCTTCTACACCAAGTAATGTTAATGATTCTTCATGTTCTAAGGGTGCTGCAATTAAATTACAAGGTCGTTCATGTCTTGCCACAAAATCTGAGCTTGCTGAAATTTCTACTGATGATATTTGCTATGCTTTGATATGCAAACAAGCCTTGTTTTTGCTTGGTGATATTGCTTCTAGTGCTTTGCCTCCTGCTGTCACTAACCTTTTGCAGGAGTATGAGGATGTTTTCCCAGCTGAGATACCCCCGGGATTGCCACCTTTGAGAGGGATTGAGCATCAAATTGATTTGATTCCTGGTGCTATTTTACCAAACCGTGCTGCTTATAGGACCAACCCTGAGGAGACTAAGGAGATACAACGACAAGTCCAAGACCTTTTGGATTGTGGCAAATCCACGGATGATCATATGATTCATTTGCGAGCTGTTTTGAAGAAAAATTTGAAGCAATGGGAAGAATGCTTACCTCATGTTGAGTTTGCTTATAATCGGGCAACACATTCTACTACCAAGGTAAGTCCATTCAAGGTAGTGTATGGTTTTGATCCCCGTACTCCACTTGATATACTTCCTCTACCTATTAATGAGAGAGTTCATATTGATGCTAAGGAGCGTGCTGAATTTATTTTGCAAATACATGAGACCACTAGACTTAGCATTGAAAAGATGAATGAAAAGTATAAAATTGCTGGTAGTAAGGGAAGAAAGGAAGTAAAGCTTGATGTAGGAGATTTAGTGTGGTTACACTTAAGGAAGGATAGATTTCCAGAATTGAGAAAGTCTAAACTAATGCCTAGAGCTGATGGTCCATTCAAAATAATAGAGAAGATTAATGATAATGCATACAAACTTGAGTTGCCTCCCGAGTTCGGGGTTAGTCCTATTTTTAACATTTCAGATTTGAAACCATACTTGGGAGAAGAGGATGAGCTTGAGTCGAGGACGACTCCACTTCAAGAGGGGGAGGATGATGAGGACATCACTCCTATGGATACACACAACACTCCTCCAAATCTGAACTTGCAAGGTCCAATGACTAGAGCTCGTGCACGACAACTAAATTTAGAGGTGAGCTCGTTCCTACGTTCTTCGCTATATGTTACTTTTGAGAATGGTTTGCTACCTAATGATTATTTTATGATTAGAAACCATGGAGAGGACCAGGAGATGATGGGAGAAGGATTTGGAAACGTGGAGGGCCAGCAATGGCTTGGAAGCCAAAGTGGAGGCCCAATCAAAACCGACTTCGAGTCTGTTTCGGGGCCCAGGACCAGTCTGTACTAAAATGGTCGCCCAGGATGCATACGGACTCGGATTTGGACGTTCTACATATGCACGGAAAGATAAGGAGAAGACCTTTCCAATGCCGCCGGCCTCATGTCAAAATTCATCCGGAGTCATCAGGAATCGTCAAAACAAGAGAGAGTCCAGAATCTGTGTCGGTGCTGCGTCGCTTATTTTTTATCTTTGGGCCTTGTATCTAGTTGAGCCCAATTCAGGGCGCGTCCAGAGGGTCTTGCACGACCCTAGGGTCTTTATATACAGCCACCGCCACACCATTAGGGTTCGGGTTTTGGTTAGATCAATTCTGTTCATAAACAGTTTCGTCGTTCATCGGTTTGTGAGACCCCAACTTTGAGAGTTTAATCATACATCTGCAATTGTGTTGCATTCTTCGTTGTTCTTGCTTGTGTTCTTGATTCGCAGGCAGGGATTAGCCTTCTCGGCGAGGTCAATCGTCTTTTGGACGGTTGATAACCAGAGGAGACGTCGTGCTGCGATTGCGGGGTTTAGAACGTGCTGTTCTGAAGCCGGATCGATTTGTGTGTCGCCTCCGACCAAATCAACTTACCAAGAACCTTTCGGAAGATCGGGAACCCTTGTCCACATCATAACCGGGCGGGATATCCTGGTTATGGAGCTCCATCCTGGAAGTTCCATGCCGGATGCAACCTTCATCGTCTTCCCCTTGTAAGTAAATGTCACATGCAACTCACAAGGAGTATCCTCACTAAGGTACTCCGTTTCTGGTTGCATCAAGACTAATGGTTCCATGGAGACTGATGGCTGCATGGATGAGGACTTACCCCGAAAGAAGACATCCATTGTTGCCTCCATGTTGGGAACCAAATGACCGCTTTTTGTGTTGACATGTAACATCATAAGTTGTCGTCTCCAAGCTTCGTTGGCTTTCTCTTCTTCATCTTTCTTGTGCAGGGTATGCTTCTTGTACAGGTGAGAGGATGTCTCAGAGAAACCTTCTTTCCATGTGGCCGATGGTGACACTCCTCATACCCGATCACCATGTTCGTTGGTCCCAATGGCTATAGTGAGCTAGTCCTTGTGATACTCAGGTGTAAACAGATCAATCTCCATCTGCGTTGTGATGGGACCTTTCAAGGCTTACACGACTTCAACTATCACAGGATCCTTCACACTAATCTCTCCGTCATCAGTTAACTCATAACGACCATATACCTAATTCCTGGTATGCTCATTGGTGTTTGGCAATGGATTAGGTTTTCTTTCTGCGCGGAGCTTGGCTTCCCTCTCTCTCCAAATAGGAATCTTCTTTTTATATCCGCCCAGATCTAACCGTGGCTTGTACTTGTTCCGCTTGTTTAGCTCAACCATCTTTTCACTGAGCTCCTTCGAAGCACTGCTCGTCTTCTGCTCAACAACTCATCCCATCCCTGCTGTCTGATACTTCATTACTTGTCAAATGGGGTTTGATTTTTCTTGATGTATTGGCTGTTGACCTTAGACTTGTAATCTCGAAAGATGTGATTGAAAGTGGACATCGTGGCCTTCTTGGCTCTCTCAAGACCTGCTAGCTAGAACCAAATGGTTGCCATTGTTAGCCCACATATCATCTTTTCTATTGAGAAACCATGTTGAGATGTGCCATGGTTTGCAATATTTGTGATGAGTAATTGACTTGAGCAGATTTGGTGTTTAAAGTGAAATGCGGGAATCCAGGGATTGCATGGGTTTGCATATCATGGTTATGACTAACCGGAGTTGGTGGAGGTATTGGTGATGTTGCAGGAGATGAGAAATGTGTTTGCTTGTCTCATGATGTGTAGGTCACTGGAGTCGACTTGGCGGTCAATAGCGAGAGGATCGGGCATAAGTAAGGGACTTGGGGCTGGACGATTGGGATGCCGGGTGAATTCATGGGTGATCCACACCGTACACGTGGAGAGGCAAGAAGCACGGATGGTTTCGCGGTTGAGCCTCAAAACCGTGGTGGTGATGAAGATGGCATATTGACCAAGTCAAGACGAGAAGGATGCCGATGCAAGTGACAAGGGGGCTCGATGGACAGGGACGGGAGAGACTTGCCGGTGGTTAGGATCGCGGGACAAGGTGACACACGTCAATATCGAGAAGTCATGCTTTGAGAAGCGTGCAAAGCGGTTTCCCGGTTTGGGCCTCAAAACCCATGACGACGATTGGAGGTGCACGTGGCACCATCGCGGAGCTTGCGTCAAGGGCAAGCAAAGTTGTGAAGGGTCCGATGGCATTCCGGCGACGAGGAGAAAGATGGATGATTATGCCCCCGGTGGTAAGTGGGTGTGTTATGTAGGTCAAGTGTAGTGTTGTCATGTGGACAATGGACCTTGGGCCTATATAAGGAGAGGTAGGGCAGGTGGAAGAGGTGCCTCTCTTTCCATTAGCCTTGTGTTAGGGTTCTATTCAAAGTGCTAGAAGAGGACTACATGTTCTAGTGGAGAGGAGTGGGTGTGTGAGAAACATCTCTTTCTCTTCCAAATAGTGGGAGGAAGAGGGTGGCTTCCTAGCCTTGTAACCCTGGATCTTTCAAGCACCTTTCTATGATATGAGAAGTATTTTCGTGCTCAAGATCTCCCTCTTTCCTTGAATCCCGAAATCCCTTTTTCTCTATTTTTGGAGCTATTTTCATGGTGATTTTTTATCTCACTTTTGGATGAGTTTTTGGTTCGGATTTCTTGAGAAACTTGTTGCTAGGATGAGCTAGAACAATCCTCTATGGATCCTTGACCGAATCAATAGCTCTAGCACCTTCGATTTGAAGGATTTCTCAAGTTTTCAATTTTTGGTGTTCTTGGCACAAGATCTGAAATTCATGATGATTTCTTGAACCAATCGAGTTGATCTTCTAGGATTAGGATTGTGATGTGTTGAGGATTCACTGGTCCAAAAATTGCATCATTTGGAGTTTGTTTGATTAGATTTTGACCAAGTTCTTGCCTAATCCCGAAAGTTTCTACTGTTTTGTCAGGGTCGATCGGCACTGCCGATGACCAGGACCGGCACAACCAGTGGGTCATAGTATCCCGCACCGGCACTACCGATGGGGCCAACCACCACTGCCGATGGCCCTGATCAGCACTGCCGGTGGTGGTCCAGTAAGGTCTGGTTTTATGTGAGTCTCTTGACCATTTCGAGTCTTTGCTGCTTCTTGTGGTTTTTGGTAAGGTCTTGACTTGGGTTGTTTTTGGGATATAGGCCAAGTTCTCTCGGAGAATTTTAATTGATTCCCATTCACCCCCCCCCCTCTAGTTGCCTTCTCGGTCCTTCAATTGGTATCAGAGCCAGTTTGATCACTAGTTGACCTTCACTGGTTTTGTGATCTGATGGCGACATGGAGAAGCGTGCTGTCAAGCTCTGGATGTTCGATAGAGAGGACTTCCCCTACTAGAAGTCGCGGACCAAGGCTTTTCTGCTGAGTCAAGGACGTGCTATCTGGGACATCGTTGAGCAAGAATACAACATACCTGCTGACCTCAATACCGCTCCAGTAGGTGAGTGGAACAGGTATGAAAACAACTCCAAAGCTGTTAATATTCTGCTCTATGCAATTGGTAGGAGTGAACATGATCACATTGCACATCTTGACACTGCTCATGCTATTTGGAATAAGCTTTGTACGCACCATGAGGGTACCAATCAAGTCAAGTCTATACGTAAGGATTCTTACAATAGACAGTACCAAACCTTTGCACAAAAACCTGGCGAGTCATTAGATGACACTTTTCATAGGTTTGAGGCAATTGTGTGCAACTTGCGGGCTTGTGGTAACCTTGTGTACAATGACAATGATAGAGCTAAGCAACTGCTGTACTCACTTGATGAATATGTTTGGGGGGTTAAAATTGCTACTCTAGAAGAAACTGCTGACTTCAACACCTTGAACTGTGAGCAAATGTATAGCAAGCTGAAATCTCATGAACTGTATAGGAAATCTCATCCTAATCTTGTTAATCCTGCTTCTAGCATGGCTTTGCTTTCTAGCTCTTAGAAGGGTAGTCACAGTGATGCTTCTTATGTAACTAACCCCTCGCTTGACAAGTCTTTCTTGGAGTTTGCTCTGTCTTCTCTTGTTGTAGCTTTCGATGAACAAATGGAGTGCATTCCTGACGAGGAGCTATCCTTGCTCACAAGGAAGTTCAGGAAGTTCTACAACAACCACAAGGAGAGAAGATGAGGTGATTCAAGAACCTGCTTCGAGTGTGGTGACCCAGGACACTTCATTGTTGATTGTCCCAAGAAGAAGAAGAAGGTCGGGTACCACGACAACAACACTGAAGATTTCAAGCAGAAGAAGAACCGCTTCTACAAGAAGGTCAAGAACTCCAAGAAGTTCGCCAACGCTATTGCACGTGCTTGCGTTGCTGCCTTGAGCGATGTCGACCTCACATCAAGTGAAGGCCTTACAAGCTCGGAGGAGGAGGTTGAAAAGCCACGAGTCAAGAGGAAGGATGACTTCACCAGGCTTTGCTTCATGGCAAAGAACGACCACGACACCGACTCTGGATCCGACTCCGACACAAGCGAGATACCTCCCACTCTTGATGAGCTCTCTTCTGAGCTTGATCATTTGTGCGATGTTCAGCTCATGCAAGATGATAAGCTTCGCAGTGCTGTTCATGAGAGTAGAGAGCTTAAGTCTAAGTTAGAGAGTGCTGATTTTTAAATTGCTTCACTTAGGTCTAAGCTTGCTTGTTTTGGTATTGCTGGCGAATGTGAGTCTTGTCAATTAGTGATGAATGATCTGAGTTAGAGGGAGAGTGTGCATGCTCAAGTTGCTAGTCAGCTTGAGAGTGTCCTCAAGGAGCTTGATGAATTCAAAGCTAGACCAACTCTTTTGGGTGCATATCAGAAGTGCCCCAAGCTTACAAGTGAGTTAGAAGCTCAAACCCTCAAAGTCAAAGAGCTCGAGTCCAAGCTGCTCACTGAGACTCGCTCTAAGGTCCTTCCACCACCATGTGAAGTGTGTGTCTCTGTTAAGGACAAGCTTGTAATCACTAGGGAGAAAAACAAAGTCCTAGTCCAAGAAAATGACTATCTTATTTCTAGGCTCCAAAGAACCATAGTGAGTGAGGAGAAGATTGAGAGTGACTTGGCAAGAGTCAAAGAGAGTGATAGTAGGTCAAACTACAACTTGGGCCTGGGATTTGAGAGGTGTGACAAAGACAATGAAAATGTGGGTAAGTTTGTGCCTAGCTCTAGCTACAAGGATGAGGAACAATCCATCAAACCCACTAACACATACTATCCACCAAACCCAAACCTTCTTTCTACCCAAAGCAAACAGAGAAGCCAAAACCCAAACCTCCTGTGCAAACAAAGCCTAAACATGAGAGTGTCTATATTTGCATGTTCTATGGTCGTAAGGGTCACTTGGATGAGTACTGTTTTAGGCGTAAGTGGATTGAGAGGATGCAAGCTGAGTTAACTAGAAATGTGCATCATGATGATTTTGATGGTTTTCAGCCTCGCTCTTTTCCTCATGCCTATCCTGGACAGGGTCATCCCTCGTTTGGCTTTGATTCATGAAACAGAGGCTTTGCACAGCAGCGCTTTGGCGCCCCATGTTTTCCCCATCGTAGTGAGCGTGACTTGCGTGGACTTGGCTTTCACACAGATGATTTCTATTCTCACAACCCAAGATTTGAGTCAAGACGCTTTGACATGCCATAGTTTCCCCATCGTGGTTCTCGTCCCATACATTCGAATGATAATGTGCAAAGAACTGTGATGACTACTACTGATCGTATGGTTAAGTGCTAGATTCCCAAATGTCTTTTGATTAACCCCAGCACTGAGCCATCGACTTTTCCTTCTCGTTCTTTGTAGGTAGCAGGTGGAGGCCTGGAGAACAAGTGGCCAATGGACTCTGGGTGTTCGCGCCACATGACCGGAGATGCAAAGTGGTTCTCCAGCCTCACTCCCTTGAAGTGCCGAGAGTATGTGACCTTTCGAGATGACAAGAGAGGGAGAGTGAAGGCAAGAGGCACGGTAAAGGTAAATGAAAAATTCACTCTCAAGGATGTTGGTTTGGTTGAGCATCTCAAGTACAATCTCCTCTCTATCTCTCAGTTACTTGATGTTGGTTTGGAAGTGCGCTTTAAGGAAAATGCCTCCCGTGTTCTTGATTCGAATGGCTCTTTGGTTTGTGGGATTTCTAGCATTGGGAAAAATTTTCAGGCTATTTTTGCTGGTTCTCCTTGTTCTCACAAGTGCTTGTTTGCTCAATGTTCTTCTGAGCTATGGAAATGGCATAGGAGACTAGGTCACATGAGCTTTGACTTGTTATGTCGCTTGAGTGGCCTAGGCTTGATCCGAGGATTGCCTAAACTCAAATTTGATAAGGATTTGGTTTGTGCTCCTTGTCGTCATGGGAAAATGATTGCCGCCTCTCATCCACCAATCAATTTGGTGGTGACTGAATGCCCTGGAGAGCTACTTCACATGGACACTGTTGGTCCCTCTTGGGTTTGTTCGGCGGGTGGGAAGTGGTATGTTCTTGTGATTGTTGACGACTACTCTCGCTACTCTTGGGTCTACTTTCTTGAAAGCAAGGATGAAGTGTTTCATCACTTTCGGAGCTTAGCTTTGAGGTTGTTCAAGAAGCTCCCTGGTGCATTACGAGCAATCCGCAGTGATAATGGCACCGAGTACAAGAACTCCTCCTTTGATGCTTTCTGTCTTGAGCATGGTATTGAGCATCAGTTTTTAGCACCTCGTGTTCCCCAGTAGAATGGAGTGGTCAAAAGAAAGAACAGAACCTTGGTGGAGATTGCCCGGACGATGCTCAATGAGCATAGGACTCCGAGGCGGTTCTGTGCTGAGGCCATTAGCACTGCTTGCTATATTTCCAATCGGATTTTCTTGCGCTCAATTGTTAATGTGACTTCTTATGAGTCGTGTTTTGGGACAAAGTCCTCGGTTTCTCATTTGCGTGCCTTTGGTTGCAAGTGCTTTATTCTCAAGCGTGGCAATCTTGATAAGTTTGAGTCGACGTCTTCCGATGGCATCTTTCTTGGTTACTCTCTTCATGGTCACTCCTACAGAGTTTTGAATTTGGAGACTAACACCATTGTAGAATCCTGCGATGTAACCTTTGATGAATCAAACTCTTGTGCAAGGAATGTGATTGAGTCTGCAGGGGACAAGGAGCTGAAGGAAAGCATCTTTGTAGAAGAGGACCTATAGGGCTTTGATGATGATAACGATGATTCACTTTATCTCTCATCTGACCTTGTTCCTGCTGCTACCACTACTCCAGTAGAGGGTCCAGAAGCTTCTACATCGACTTCAGCGGCTGTCAAGCGAGCTCTAGCTGTGGTTGAGGGGGAGGTACAAGCTGAGAGAGTGCCCCCCAGCCACATTCAGTGTCAAAATCCACCTTAATAAATGATTGGTAATCTGTATGAGAGGACAACAAGGTCAAGGTCTGCACATCTCACTTTCTTTACCAATTCTCTCTTTGTTGCAACCTTTGAACCCTGAGATGTTGGACATGCATTATCTAATGAACATTGGGTTAATGCCATGTATGAGGAGTTGGAAAACTTTGAGACAAACAATGTCTGGACCCTTGTAGAGCCTCCCAAAGATGTCAATATCATAGGAACCAAGTGGGTGTTCAAAAACAAACATAGGGAGGATAGTGAGGTTGTGAGAAACAAGGCTAGGCTTGTTGCTCAGGGTTTTAGCCAAGTGGAGGGCTTAGATTATGGTGAAACCTTTGCTCCTGTTGCTCGCATAGAAGCTATTAGGATTTTGCTTGTATTTGCTTCCTCCAAGGGCATTAGACTCTATCAAATGGATGTCAAGAGTGCTTTCCTAAATGGTTTCATAGAGGAAGAAGTGTATGTGAGGCAACCCCCTGGCTTTGAGCACCACAAAAACCCAAACCATGTGTACAAGTTTTAGAAGGCTTTCTACGGGCTAAAGCAAGCACCTAGGGCATGGTATGCTAGGCTTAAGACCTTCTTGCTAGAGCACGGGTATGTCATAGGGTGTGTTGGTAAAACCTTGTTCACTCTAAAGCATGATAATGACTTTCTAATGGTTCAGATTTACGTGGATGATATCATCTTTGGTGGTTCCTCTCATGCTCTTGTGTCCAGATTTCAGGAAGCTATGGAAAGTGAATTTTAGATGTCAATGATGGGCGAGCTCACCTTCTTTCTTGGGCTTCAAATCAAGCAATGTAAGCAAGGCACTTTCATACATCAAGCCAAGTACACGAAGGATCTCCTGAAGAAGTTCGACATGGTCAATGTGAAGCCGTTGTCAACACCGATGTCCACTACAACGGCACTTGACCCTGATGAAGACTGTGAAGCAATGGACCAAATGGAGTACAAGAGCATGATTGGCTCCCTTTGTACCTGACGGCAACAAGACCTAACATACACTTTGCGGTGTGTCTTTGTGCTCGCTTTCAAGCTTCCCCAAGGGTGACTCATTGCAAGGCTGTCAAGCGCATCTTCAGGTATCTCAAATACTCCCTTGAGTTTGGCCTTTGGTACTCTACATCTTCATCTCTTGATCTCATTGGGTATTTGGATGCGGACTTTTCTGGGTGTATATGTCAAGAGATATTCTCGATAGTAGATCTAGGTATACGTATGAGTATGAAAGATCGATGGACACACAACACAGGGTTTATACAGGTTCGGGCCTCCTGGAGGATAACAACCTTACATCATGTTTGGTGTTTCTGTATTGCTAGGGTTTGCACTGGATTTAGGGTTCCAATACGAGTCTCTCTCTTGCCGAAGAACCCCTGCCCTCCTTATATATCCGATGGGCAGCGGTGTACATGGTAATCTTTTATTCAGTTACAACAGATCCTATCTATCCATAATATCTGCTAACCTAACTTGCTGCTTACTCAAACAAATATCTAAGTAAATATCCCCTGGGCCAAATCTTCATAAGAGAGCCCCAGCCCACTCGGCCATATAGCCGAGTGGTTGGATATCCCGGGTACATATGTCCCACAATAGCCCCCAAGAACTTCCCAACTTTTAAATGTCGCCTTGATCGACATCTCTTGAAATTGGAAAAGTGATTCTCTTGTTGTACTTGATAACTTTTCTTCATGGACGCCTAAAAAATGCATACTTTATGATTATAGCCCCCAACTCAGTAGGTGTTGCGTCTTCCCGAAACATCTTGTGAGTTCTTGAAATAAATATCAAATATCCAGAACCAATCATAGCCCCCAGCTCAAAAGATACTTTTAAATAAAATATCTTATGAGCTTATCGAAAATAATAATATCTGAGTCTTCCGCTCCCAAAAATAAATCGAGAAGCTTAATTATACAACAATCAATTAAATCACCACCACAATCTGAGTGATGCATCACCAATATTAAAACTATAGTCCCAATATTGGTACCGTTTTAGTCTGAGTGGCTTATCACAAAATTCAATTACCGAAGCCCCCAAGATTGCTGATGTTTCAATCCAAGTAATATATAGCCCCCAAGATTGGTATTGTAATAATCCAAGTAATATATAGCCCCCAAGATTGGTACTGTAATAATCAGAGTGATTTAACCAAAAATCTTGTAATCTGCAGTTACAACCTCCAAGATTGAAGCCATAACAATATGAGTGATTTGGCACAAATCACCAAATTTACAGCCTCCAAGATTGACACTGTAACAAACTGAGTGATTTGGCACAAACACAAAATTTACAGCCTCCAAGTTTGATGTTGTAAGAATCTGAGTGATTCGTCACCACTATCAAGACTTACTGCTTCCAAGTTTAACACTAAAACCGTTATTGAATGACATAATAACTGCATCTGCCAGTACATGGGGCTAGACTAACGGGTTAGGAACAGAACCCATTAGGTTAACCCTCACTTATATATAAGTGCCTCCAATACAGTCGCACCCCTTCTTCTTCATTTCGTAGCTGCCGCCGTCTTGCTCGCCCAAACCCTAGATCTCGAGCCACCATTTTTGCTGAAAAGCTTTGCCCAACTGCTCTCTCTCAAAAAGACAACTGCAATGGCACCGAAACGAACTCGCCAAACCACCAAGGCCCAATCCAAGAAGGCATCTTCTCCTGGAAAAGGCAAGGAAGAAGCGGTCTTCGACATCCCCGCCACAATCAAGGAGTTTCCTGCTTCGGCTATGGACGCAGAGAAGATCAATAGGATGGTGATCGATGGAGTACTCCAGGATCAGCAAACCGGAGGGTGGATCGAAGCTATAGGTCAGAGATTTCCCCAACCTCTGGTCGATCAAATCACAGTTTTTTCCTTATTTTTCTACCGTGGATTTGGGATTCCCTGTTGCGACTTCTTTTGAGGCCTGCTTTTTATCTACGGCATAAACCTCATCAATCTGAATCCAAATTCCATCTTGCATATTGCCATCTTTATCCATCTGTGCGAGGTGTTCTTGGGGATTCATCCCTATTTTGATACTTTCAAGGAATTGTTTGTGTTGAAGTCAAATAGCAATAGTGTTATAGGAGGGACTGGATTCTAGTTAAGGAATAAATCCAAATACATTGAGGTACCACTTCCCACAACAAACAAAGGTTGGCATGCAGATTGGTTTTACCATGGAAACCATGCCCCGCCTGTATTAGAGACCACAGCTGAAGCCCCCAAACCATGACCCGAGTGGTCAGAGAAAGCAGCCCCCAACAAGAAGGCTCAAGTTGATGCCATATTGGACCAGATTGCACTTCTAAAGTCCAAAGGCTACAATGGTGTTGATGTTGCCGCGGGTTTCATATACCATCACGTGCAACCCATCAAAAAGCGTCATATCCCTGGGTGGAGATTTCAAATGAATTTAGATCCCACAATGGAAGTACCGAAGGAATTATCAGAAAGGGAGCTAACTCCGCGCCTAGAGAATATATTTTCCTTGTTGCTTAATTGGTCTCCAGGGAATGCTAGAAGTGGGCATCATTCCAAAACTGACAGGAATTCAATAAGTTGTCCATTCTCATCTTCATAAATTAATACAACATTCTTTATCCTCAATGCATGATTAGTACATCGTGCATATTGCAGAACCTTGATGTCTATCATTCCAACCCACCATTGCCTCCGGCACCTCGAGAAAAATCTCCTAGTCGGCCATCAACCCCCAAGCATCGCAAAGCTCATATTGAGGACTCTGATGAAGAAGAATCTCTAGCTGATAGAACATCCAGGCTTCAGGAAGAAGCCAAGAAAAAGGCTTTAGGGAAAACTTCTCCCACTCGGCAGACCATGAAAGAAGACAACAGGTCAGAACCTGCGAAAGGACAAGACCATCTGAGTGAACAAACAAGCAGGAGAGACGCATCTGAAGAGACCACTAGCACAGCTAAAAACCCGAGGCCAACTAGCCCCCCACCGAAGGTGTCAGGCTTAAAATTTAAATGCCGCCCAAGGTAAATGACGCACTATAGCATGATTCTTAGTTATCCAGTGGCCGTTCGTCTAACCTTTATTTGCTTGATAGGTCTTCGGAGACTACATCGTCTCAAGACACCTCGCCACATAGCGTGGTTCCCGAAAAGGATCAGCCCTCTTCAAAGGACAAGACATCTAAGAATGATGCCTCGGATCACTCGGCAAGGAAGCCGAGTGAGTCGAAAACTGCTCCGAAATTCACCAAATTAGAGACCAGCAAGTCTAAGACCTCTAAAGTGCCAGATCTTAATGTTCCTGGAGTGTCTATGACTGCTGGTACTCCTGCCTCAGTTGAAACAGAAGAGCCATCTTTGATCTTTGAAAGGATGCCGGAGCCAACATATGAATATCCTATTGGCTCTAAAGAAAACATAACGCCGACTCCCATCCACTGAGTGGTGAAAGAAGGCCTGACAGAAGAAACCACTCCCACCAGGTCTGTATATCACGTTGGCAAGTTTGCAATTGCCGGGTTTGACGAGTCCACCGAACAAGCCGAGTTGAAGACCTTCAAAGATTATACCGAGAAGGCTTATCGGTTGTTTCAGGTATACTCTCCTCTAGAAAACTGGATTTATAATTATCTGCACCTGCTGACAACTGCTTCTTCTTTTTCTCTTCTCATAGTCCTTGAAAACCTACATGGCCAGCAAGAGCAAACTTTTGCAACTTGTGGAAAGGCACTGCGCTAAAACAGTAGATATAGAGGACCAGCTCGCCAAAGAAAGGCTTGAAGTCGGACGCCTGCCTGCTACACTGAAAAATCATTCATCCCAGGTGGATGAACTTCAATTTAAGCTTCAAGGTACAAAAATTGTACATTACGCACATAGCATAATGTTTTATGATGTCGCGATGATCGGACCTCCTTGTTATAGAGGTATCACAAGAGCTGATGCAGAAGCGCAAACAAGATGCGGACTCGGCCACAACAATTGCAAAATTACAAAACCGTGTGGAAGAGTTGGAATAATCTTCTCTGGCTGTCGAGGCATTGAAACATGAAAATCAGGGCCTAAAAAAGCAACTCCAGGCTTCGGAAGAAATCAAAAGCAACTTTGAAAAGCTAAAAGATGGCTTCAAAACCATGCAAGATTCTCAGGCTCTATGGAAAAAGAAAACAGAAGGTATAACCCGATATATTTGTGCCCTTGGAAACTTTTCTGTCAACTGACATATTTGTAAATGATAGAGGCTGAAGAGACGATAAAAATGCAAAGGGAAAGGAACACTAAGCTAGAGACTGAACTGTCCAAAGCTGAAGGCATTTTCAAAAAAGCCATAGACGAGCTAAACAAGTTCAAAAATTCTTCTAAAGAGGTCGAAAGACTCAAAGAAGAATACAAAGTAAAGGCAACTACTCTTGAAGCCGAAAAGGCAGACTTTGGAAAAAGCTTGAGAGGTAAACCTTGTACTACTGTTACCTGTATAACCAAGTCCATATGTGCTTGGAAATATGTATTTATTGTGTTCCTGTAGGGTCAAAAAGGGCTTATGAGCTTTTGCAAAAGAAATTTGTTGAAGGTGACGAAAACCTTCATTGGTCTCTTGCAGCTGTACAAAAAGATGTGGTCGCCCAATACATATTGCCGGAAGAAAAACCGCCTCGATGTCGAGATCTGCTAACTCGATTGCAGGAAGCTCCGAGCCGAGTGAAGGAACATGCACGACACATTGCTGAACTGGCCGGTGCTCAAGTGCTGGCTATAGCAAAATCTCATATTCCCAACATAGATTTGGATGTGGTCGCGGAAGGTTTCCTTGAAGACCTTTCCAACGAGCAGTGCGAAACCATTATGACTGAGGCACAAAATACTGCTCATGTATTAGCTGACCAGATAGAATTAGATCCCTTACCAAAGGTGTAAGGGTTTGTAACAACTTGTTGGATACTGTGTTTTACTGCCAATGGTATAGTAAAATTGGATTCGGTAGACCGTTGTGGTCTAGATTCATCACCAGTTTTGTAATGAATTCTTGGGTGGTGCTGCTTCGTTTATATATTTTATGAACTCGTGTTAAACACTCACAACCAATACACAACTCATGTCATCTCTCTAAACAACGCTCCAAATAACCGATATGAACCATGGAGACTAAGAACTCACTCGGTCAGGCATATGCGAATCGGGAGAGTTGCCTTGGTCCTCAACAGACGACATGAACCCTAGGGACTAAGTAACCCGCTTGGTCAACATGTACGAGTTGCGGTGATACCAAGTATCAGAATTTGAATAATGATTTGAACAATATTAGCAATCATTTCACAAAAATCATAAATAATATGGCTAATTACCATGACCATGATATATATTTGTATTGTATGAAACGATACAAAATGGGCAAATTACAGTAACCTATGAAAAACTAAGCATAAAAACAATGTAGCTGAGATATGTTCCATGAACTTTGAAGGTCTGACCCATCCTCGTGCATCAATCGAGATGCACCTGGCCGAGTGATCTCCTTTACGATAAAAGGTCCTTCCCATGGAGCCGATAGATTGTGTTTACCAACCGTAGATTGAACTTGTTTCAAAACCAAGTCGTCGATGGAAAATCCCCGTGACCTGACATTTTTATCGTGATAACGCCTCAGGCTTTGTTGACATTTCACCGACCTGACCAAAGTAGCATCTCGTTGTTCTTAGGTCATCACACCAATGGCTATTAGAAATATTTTCCTGATATGCAACAACATGTGGAGAGGCGAATAACACTTCGGTTTGCAACATAGCTTTAGAACCGTAGACCAATGAGAAGGGCGAGTGTCCCGTGGCTTGACTGACATTGGTTCTAAGACCCCACAAGACGGATGGTAACTCCCGAACCCATCATCAAGCATACTTTTCCAGTCTATCGAATATGCGGGGTTTAATTCCAGAAAGCAGGAGGCCACTTGCCCTCTCGACCTGTCCATTACTTTGCGGCTGGGTGGCCGAAGCATAGACGATCTTAAAGTCCACCCGAGTCGCAAAATCTTTAAACTCTTCTGCTGTAAATTGACTACCATTGTCAGTGATGATCTTGTATGGGGCACCGAACCGAGTGACTATTTCAGTCATGAACTCGATGGCCTTTCGCTGAAATTTTACCGACAGGTTTTGCTTCAATCCACTTGGAATATTTGTCCACTGCTACGAATAGATGAGTGAAGCCACATTGAGCCTTCATGAAGGGTCCAACAATGTCTAAACCCTATCCTGAAAATGGCCATGTTATAGGAATGTTTTGAAGCTCGGTGGCGGGTACATGCATCTGGCGGGCGAAGAATTAGCCACCTTCGCACTTTCGAATGATACCCTTAGCATCAGCACAAGTAGTCGGCCAATAAAATCCTTGTCTCATTGCTTTAGCCATAATCGTAGATGGGCCAGCATGATTACCGCATATGCCAGCATGAATTTCCCTCAATATAGCCACACCCTCATCTTGTGACAAGCATTTCATCAGTATCCCGTGTGGACTTTGCTTGTACAAGAGATGATCAATTATACAATATGACCTGGACTTACGAATGATGTGGAGGGCTTCTTCTTTGTCGGTTGGTAACATGTCGTGATCCAAATACTCGATGAAGGGAGTACGCCAATCTACTTGGATTACAGCTATCTGAGATGTTGCTCCTTCCCTTGGTACCGACTGCACCATAGTTTGCTGGGGTAGTACAGATGGCGTGTGTAAATCGTCGAGAAATACTCCATCAAGTACTTTAGATCTGCTGGACCCAAGCTTGGCCAGCTCGTCCGCCTCTTCATTATACTTTCGGAGGACGCATTTGTACTCGATGCCATCAAACTTGTCTTCTAGCTTCCGAACTTCAGTGCAGTAGGCTGTCATACTCTCATGAGAACAACACCATTCCTTTGTCACTTGATTGATTACTAGCGCTGAGTCGTCGGAGATGCTTAACCTTTGGACACCAAGTGCACAGCTATCCGAAGTCCATGCAACAAGGCTTCGTACTCAGCTGCGTTATTAGACACACAAAAATGTATTCAAAGGACATACCGCAACTTCGCTCCATCTGGGGATGTCAATACGACCCCTGCGCCGACGCCCTCCAGTTGCAGGGAACCATCAAACGCCATTGTCCAATAACTAAGATCTTGCGGGGTGGTCGGTAATTCACTTTCTGTCCTGTCAGCGATGAAATCAGACAATGCCTGACTTTTGATTACGTTGCGGGGTTTGAAGGTGATGTCATATGATCCAAGCTCAATGGCCCACTTGGCTATTTTCCCGGTTGCTTCTCGGTTGTGGAGCAGTTCACCCAGCCCAAATGATGTATGGACCTCAATTGGATGGTCCTCAAAGTAATGCTTCAACTTCCGAGATGTCATCAGTAGTGCATAAACTAGCTTCTGAAGCCGAAAGTATCGTACCTTGGATTCCAATAAGACTTTACTGATGAAATAAATCGGCCGCTGCACCTTTTGAGCCTTGTTGTCTTTCGCCCGCTCCACCATCAGCACTGTGCTGACCACGTGTATGGTTGCGGAGGTGTACAGCTGCAAAATTTCCTTTGGCTCTAGGGGAGTTAGCACCAAAGGGCCACTAATGTAAGCCTTAAATTCCACCAAAGCCTTCTGTGCTTCATCATTCCAAACGAGTGACTCTTGTTTCTTGAGTAGCCGGATGAAAGGTAGTCCTCGGACGCCGAGTCGTGACATGAACCGACTGAGTGCTGCCATGCATCCGGTTAGCTTCTGAATGTCCTATTGCGAATGTGGGGGTCCCATTCGCAATATGGCGTTCACCTTTTCTGGATTTGCTTTGATTCCTCGATGTGATACCAGAAAACCAAGTAATTTTCCCGACGGGACGTCGAAGACGCATTTCTCGGGATTGAGCTTCATGTTGTACTTGTGAAGATTGCCAAATGTCTCGTCTAAGTCTACTATCAAGTCGGAGAAGTGTCGACTTTTGACTACCATATCATCAACGTAGAGGCCTACCAGATATGGAGAAATGTAGAGGCCTACGTTATTAGGTGGTTGGTGGCACCAGCGTTTTTCAATCTGAAGGGCATCATTGTGTAACAAAAAACCCCAAATGACGTGATGAACGACATTTTGAGCTGGTCGGATTCGTTTAAGGGAATCTGATGGTACCCCGAATAGGCATCTAAGAACCACAGCAAGGCGCATCCAGCCGTTGAATCGACCACCTGATCTATGCACGGGAGGGTGAATGGATCTTTAGGGCAGGCTTGGTTTAGGCCAATATAATCGACACACATCCGCCACTCCTTATTCTTCTTTCTCACCAGGACCGGGTTGGCTAACCAGTCGGGGTGAAAAACTTCTTTGATAAAACCGGCTGCCAATAATCGGCCAATTTCTTTTCTAATCGCATCCTTTCGGTCCTACGAGAATCGTCTAGGTCGCTGCCTAACGGGCCTGGCGTTGTTTTGAATGTGAACTTTGTGCTCAGCCTTTTCCCTTGGAACACCCGGCATATCAGAGGGTTTCCATGCAAATATGTCTTTATTATTTTTAAGAAAAAGGATGAGCGTGCTTTCCTATTTATCACCTAAATTGACCCCAATATTAGTGGTCTTGGATACATCACTATCATCTAAGTAGATCTTCTTTGACTCCACGGCATCTGCCTATACCGTGGCCTTCAGCGCCTTCTTGCGGGGGGGGGGGGGGGGGTGAGTTGAGCATGGCCTCCTCCACTGTTGCGATTTCTGCCTTCAACTCGGCCAGCTCCGATGCTGCCACCTTCTTCTCTGTCAGCTCACAACTGCCATTGTCATAGTCGTACAAGGTCCGAACATCCGAACGAAGTGAAAGGACTCCATTCCGTCCTAGCAGCTTCATCATCATGTACGGGTAGTGAGGTATGGCCATAAATTGGCGATGCCTAGCCGCCCTATTATGGCATGGTATGTAGAGTCCAGGTCTGCAACCTTGAAGGTAATGTGCTCCATCATGTAGTTCTCCCGAGTGCCGAACGTCACTGGCAGAGTGATTTTCCCCAGGGGAACTGTCTGCATGCCAGGGCTCACACCGTGAAATGGCGATCGGCTTGGCTTTAGGTCCGTTAAAGGTATGCCGAGCTCCTTGAAGGTTTTCACGAAGAGGATGTCCAGACTGCTACCGCCATCCACTAGTATCCTATTTAACTAGACTCGGTTAACAGTAAGTGTCAATACTAAAGGATATTTCCCGGGTCTAGGGATGTAATCCGGATGATCCGACCGATCAAAAGTGATTGGAACCTTAGACTAGTGTAAGTAGTGAGGTACCGCTAGTGAGACCGAGTGGACCTCTCTGTATAGGATCTTCTGCTGGTGTTTTGAAACTGTTGTGGACCTACCGTAGATGTAGTTGACCTCGCGTTTGGGATCTTGGAATTCCTCGTTGTCCTCATCTTGGTTGTCCTTATACACATCTTTTCTGCCGCCCTTGGGAATCTAGGGATAGTCTTTGCAGACTTTCAAATCATGGTGTGCGAAATTCTTTAGCTTAAAGCATTCCCTGGCTTTGTGTGCTCCGTCATGTAGAAGACAAGGACCATCAAGCATTTTGTCGAAGTCATCTTGATTGACTTGTTTCTTCTGATTGCGGCGCTCCGTGGCCACCATGGTTTTGAAGATGTCTTCACCATCAAGTTTTAAGGTGACATCACCCATGTCTAGATTCTGCATGATGCGAGATCCCTGCCGAGCGTCAGGTCGTCGGAGTGAGGTGGGGGGTGGTAGCATCTGGATCATCGTCCTCGGGATCGGTTTCCTGTCCATCCTGGTGCTGCATGTTTGCTCGTGCGGCGGCTGCAGCCGATGTTTCTCCATCAGTGCCTCCTTGGGCGGTTGGTGCCACCATGAACACCTCGTAATAATCCGATAAGCAACTTTCTGAATCACTCGGCCCTTCAATCAAGTCCAAGACTAACTCATTTTAAAGGTCGATCATTGCTACTAATCTCGATTCACAAAAAAATAGGGATCTTCATCTGACTGACCCATATGAAAAGCCGGGAGATCAACCGCAGTTATATCCAAATCAACCAAGATTGCCGACCGGCTTGTTGTGGGGAACATTAAGAGGGAGCCTGAGAGGGTTTCCATCTGAAGAACCACCGCCGTGTTGCTAAGGCCGAGCGGGAGCCGACCGATCGGGTCTGTCCGACTAATCGTCAGAGCTCTGCTAACGCCTGGATCTGCGGGCACGACGACCATCGGTAGGGTCACCGGATCTTGCTTGATGAGGTCCCCACTCTGATTAGCCATGAAGCTGACGGTACCAAAGCGGATCTTGTCTCCCGGGCAGAACTTGACGTCGACGAAAGCCATCAATTTCAAGGGATTGGGACTCAACGCCACCCCTTCCTGGCACACCAACTGTTGAGAGATATTCTCGATAGTAGATCTAGGTATGCGTATGAGTATGAAAGATCGATGGACACAGGACACAGGGTTTATACAGGTTCGGGCCTCCCGGACGATAACAACCCTACGTCCTGTTTGGTGTTTCTGTATTACTAGGGTTCGCAGTAGAATTAGGGTTCTATTACGAGTCCCTCTCTTGTCGAAGACCCACTGCCCTCCTAATATATCCGAAGGGCAGCAGTGTACATGGTAATCTTTTATTCGGTTACAACAAATCCTACTACGAGTCCCTCTCTTGTAGAAGACCCCCTGCCCTCCTAATATATCCGAAGGGCAGCAGTGTACATGGTAATCTTTTATTCGGTTACAACAAATCCTATCTATCCATAATATCTGCTAACCTAACTTTCTACTTACTCAAACACATATCTAAGTAAATATCCCCTAGACCGAATCTTCATAAGCGAGCCCCAGCCCACTCGGCCATATAGCCGAGTGGTTGGGTATCCTGGGTACATATGTCCCACAGTAGAATTGATAGGAAGAGCACTTCTGGTACTTGTTATTTCTTGGATACTTCTTTGATCTGTTGGTCTTCTCGTAAGCAGTCGAGTGTAGCCCAATCCACCACAGAGGCTGAGTATATTGCTGCTGCTCACAAATCCTATGGATTGTGTCCACCATTAGAGACTATGGGTTAACTTTTAAGGGTGTTCCACTCATGTGTGATAACTCCAGTGCCATATGCTTAGCTAAAAACCCAATCCAGCATGGTAAGGTCAAACACATCAATGTGCGATTCCACTTCTTGAGAGACAATGTCGAGAAGGGGGATGTTGAGCTCAAATACATCGAGACCAGAAACCAACTAGCTGATATGCTTACCAAGCCCCTAGATGCTTCGAGACATGCTTTTTTCGGGGGGAACTTGGTATTTGTCATCCTTATGGCATCGGTTGAGAGGGAGTTGGTGTTCTCTTGTATATATGTATCTTACCTTTTTGCATTGTATCTCATATGTAATATATGCATTGGTAGATGAGCTTTGATTTTTATGCTTGCCTGTATTTCTCATTGCTATGATTGAGGTTGAGCTAAGTTGTGTGGATGTGATGGTAATCTCTCATGCTTAGATTTTCTAGATGGCCTGTTATAGACTCATGTGAGCAACTTGCTAACCTTAAAGGCAAACTAAGCTTCTTGTGAACCTTATGAACTAATCTTGCTAAAACTTGCTCACCATGTGTATAGTTGCTTTTATCCTTGTTGAAACTTGCATTGAGGCTAGTCTAGAGGATATGTTGGCTATGGCACCTTGTGTTTGCGAAATGTGGCTTTGTGAATGTTTAGCTCATGATGGGAACATTGTGGGAACGTTTGTTCCTTTTGCCACAAAGGCATGCTCATCCTTATGCTCTTAAGTTGCAAAATAAGTTGATTGTGCTTTGAAGCCTCATGGTGTTTGTCGTACCCAGTCGTGCGACCCTCCGCATGGATTAGAAGTAATATAAAATGCTAAATCCAAACATTGTACTTCAAAGCCTCAGGGTGTTTCCCGTACCCAATCGTGCGACCCTCTGCACGGATTAGAAGATACATGAGGATCACATAAGAATAATGTTTTCTCTTTTCTTATGAGTCTCTGTTGCATATGTCAGTGTTTGTAGAGCTTATTTTCTATGAATGCTTGTTGCCTTGGTTGAGATTGAGCCTGGCTAGATTCTTATGATTCACTTGATGCTTGTTTTACCTTGGATGGGAGTACTTATACATGTGGTGGCAGATTTTCTCATGATAAGCAAAATTTGATTCTATCTAAGCTAGTCAATCTTTCTGCTTAGCTTGTATAGCTCTTGGTGTTTATGCCTTGCTATCTATTTTTGATCTTTGTATGGTTGTGCACCATCGCTTTTACACTTCATAGCTCTATCTTATGATTAGCACAGTTCAATGCTTGTTTGCATAATTGTTGAAGCTCCTTTGGTTTGCATTTTCATGCATTGTATGTTTGCTTGTTCTTTTGCCTCTTTGATGAGTTCATTGCCAAAGGGGGAGAAAATATTGGGTCATTTACAAATAAAGCTAAGAAACTAAAATGATCCAATTTCCATTACATGAGACCTACTACGAGTTGAGGGGGAGCATATCATGATCTCGAGTGTTTTCTTGCGCCTTTCACATTCTTTGTGTCTCAAGTCGCTTTCTTGCCAACTCTTGGTCTTGTGATCCCTACTTTGCTAGATGGCTTGTTTTCACCTTTTCTTTGGGTCTAGCCATTTGGAGGAGCTTATTCAGTTTCGCATTTTATACTCTAATATTTGTGCATTTGGTGTTGTCCATGTACTCATCAAGGGGGAGATTGAGAAACCATGTTGAGATGTGCCATGGTTTGCAATATTTGTCATGAGTAATGGACTTGAGCAGATTTGGTGTTTGAGGTGAAATAGGGGAATTCAGGGATTACATGGGTTGGCATATCATGGTTATGACTAACTAGAGTTGGTGGAGGTATTGGTGATGTTGCAGAAGATGGGAAATGTGTTTGCTTGTCTCATGATATGTAGGTCACTGGAGTCAACTTGGCGGTCAACGGCGAGAGGATCAGGCACAAGTAGGGGATTTGGGGCCGGACGATCGGGATGCCGGGTGATGTCAAGGGTGATCCACACCGTACACGTGGAGAGGCAAGAAGCACAGACCGTTTCGTGGTTGAGCCTCAAAACTGTGGTGGTGATGAAGGCGGCGTGTTGACCAAGTCAAGGCGAGCGGGATGCCGGTGCTAGTGACAAGGGGGCCCGATGGACAGGGACCAGGAGAGACTTGCCGGTGGTCAGGATCGCGGGACGAGGTGACACGCGTCGACATCAAGAAGTCATGCTTTCAGAAGTGTGCAAAGCGGTTTCCTGGTTTCGGCCTCAAAACCGGTGGCGGCGATTGGAGGTGCACGTGGCACCATCGCGGAGCTTGCGTTAAGGTCAAGCAAAGTTGTGAAGGGTCCGATAGCATTTGGGGGACAAGGAGAAAGATGGACGATTATGCCCCCGGTGGTAGATGGGTGTGTTATGTTGGTCAAGGGTAGTGTTGTCATGTGGACAATAGACCATGGGACTATATAAAGAGAGGTAGGGATGGTGGAAGAGATGCCTCTCCTTCCATTAGCCTTGTGTTAGGGTTCTATTCAAAGTGCTAGGAGAGGACTACATGTTTTAGTGGAGAGGAGTGGGTGTGTGAGAAACATCTCTTGCTCTTCCAAATAGTGGGAGGAAGAGGGTAGCTTCCTAGCCATGTATCCATGGATCTTGTAAGCACCTTTCTATGATATGAGAAGTATTTTTGTGCTCAAGATCTCCCTCTTTCCTTGAATCCCGAAATCCCTTTTTCTCTATTTTCAGAGCTATTTTCATGGTGATTTTTTATCTCACTTTTAGACGAGTTTTTGGTTTGGATTTCTTGAGAAACTTGTTGCTAGGATGAGCTAGAACAATCCTCTATGAATCCTTGACCAAATAAATAGCTCTAGCACCTTTGATTTGAAGGATTTCTCGAGTTTTCCATTTTTGGTGTTCTTGGTGCAAGATCTGAAATTCATGATAATTTCTTGAGCCAATCGAGTTGATCTTCTAGGATTAGGGTCGTGATGTGTTGTGGTCCAAAAATCGCATCATTTGGAGTTCATTTGATTAGGTTTTGACCAAGTTCTTGCCTAATCCCGAAAGTTTCTGTTGTTTCATCGAGGTCGATCGGCACTGCCGATGACCAGGCGCACCAGCACTGCTGATGGGTCACATCGGTACTGCCGATGGGGCCAACCGCCATTGTCGATGGCCCTGATCGGCACTAACGGTGGTGGTCTAGTAAGGTCTGGTTTTTGGTGAGTCTCTTGACCATTTTGAGTCTTTGCTGCTTCTTGTTGTTTCTGATGTGTTCCTTTGTTGTGGTTGATCACTCCTAGGGCTAGTACACCACGACTTGGTATGTATAGTCTTGGTGATCGGTTAATAGGTTGGCTCGGGTTATTTTTGGGATATAGGCCAAGTTCTCTCGGAGAATTTTAATTGGCTCCTATTCACCCCCCTCTGGTCACCTTCTCGGTCCTTCAATTGGTATCAGAGCCAGTTTGATCACTAGTTGACCTTCACCGGTTTTGTAATCCGAAGGCGACATGGAGAAGCGTGCTATCAAGCTCTGGATGTTCGGTGGAGAGGACTTCCCCTATTGGAAGTCATAGACCAAGGCTTTTTTGCTGAGTCAAGGACGTGCTATCTAGGACATCGTCAAGCAAGAATACAACATATCTGCCGACCTCAACACTGCTCTAGTAGGTGAGTTGAACAGGTATGAAAACAACTCCAAAGCTATCGATATTCTGCTCTCTGCAGTTGGTAGGAGTGAACATGATCATGTTGCACACCTTGACACTGCTCATGCAATTTGGGATAAGCTTTGCACGTACCATGAGGGTTCCAATCAAGTTAAGTCTATGCGTAAGGATTCTTACAATAGACAGTACCAAACCTTTGCACAAAAACCTGACGAGTCACTAGATGACACTTTTTGTAGGTTTGAGGCAATTGTGTGCAGCTTGCGGGCTTGTGGTAACCTTGTGTACAATGACAATGATAGAGCTAAGCAACTGTTATACTCACTTGATGAAAATGTTTGGGGGGTTAAAATTGCTACTCTAGAAGAAACTACTGACGTTAACACCTTGAACTGTGAGCAACTGTATAGAAAGCTGAAATCTCATGAACTATCTAGGAAATCTTATCCTAATCATGTTAATCCTACTTCTACTATGGATTTGATTTCTATCTCTCAGAAGGGTAGTCACAGTGACGCTTCTTATGGAACTAACCCCACACTTGACAAGTCTTCCTTAGAGTTTGCCCTATCTTCTGTTGTTGCAGCTTCCGATGAACAGATGAAGTGCATTCCTGATGAGTAGCTGTCCTTGCTCACAAGGAAGTTTAGAAAGTTCTACAACAACCGCAAGGAGATAAGAGGAGGTGGTTCAAGAACCTGCTTCAAGTGTGGTGACCCGGGACACTTCATTGCTGATTGTCCCAAGAAGAAGAAGAAGGCCGGGTACCGCGACAACAACACTGAAGATTTTAAGCAGAAGAAGAACCGCTTCTACAAGAAGGGCAAGAACTCCAAGAAGTTCACCAAGGCCATTGCATGCACCTGTGTTGCTGCCTTGAGCAATGTCGACCTCACATCAAGTGAAGGCCTTACAAGCTCGGAGGAGGAGGTTGAAAAGCCATGAGTCAAGAGGAAGGATGACTTCACCAGGCTTTGCTTTATGGCAAAGAACGACCACAAAACTGGCTCTGGATCCAACTCCGACACAAGCGAGGTACCTCCCACTCTTGATGAGCTCTCTTCTCAATTTGATCATTTGTGCAATGTTCTTCTCATGCAAGATGATAAGCTTCATAGTGCTGTTCGTGAGAGTAGAGAACTTAAGTCTAAGTTGGAGAGTGCTGATTTTGAAATTGCTTCGCTTAGGTCTAAGCTTGCTTGTTTTGATATTGGTGCTGAATGTGAGTCTTGTCAATTAGTGATGAATGATCTGAGTCAGAGGGAGAGTGTGCATGCTCAAGTTGCTAGTCAGCTTGAGAGTGTCCTCAAGGAGCTTGATGGATTCAAAGCTAGACCAACTCTTTTGGGTGCATGTCACAAGTGCCCCAAGCTCACAAGTGAGTTGGAAGCTCAAACCCTCAAAGTCAAAGAGCTCGAGTCCAAGCTGCTCATTGAGACTCACTCTAAGGTCCTTTCATCACCATGTGAAGTGTGTGTCTCTCTTAAGGACAAGCTTGTAATCACTAGGGTGGAAAACAAAGTCCTAGTCCAAGAAAAAGACTGTCTTATTTCTAGGCTCCAAGGAACCCTAGTGAGTGAGGAGAAGATTGAGAGTGACTTGGCAAGAGTCAAAGAGAGTGCTAGTAGGGTCCGGATTCCCTAGTCGATGTTCCTTAGGTGATGGAGGATGCGGATCCTCTGGTTCTTCCCAGTGTTCGCTTAATCCTTCATCGTCTGAGGACGACCTCTCCTCTGAGGGCGCCTTGAGGGCGTCTTCCTCTTGAGAGGGCATATTGTCCACCATAACGAGAAGACTTTGACACCTTATATTAGATATGATGAGTAGCTTAGAAAACAAGGAGTATACACCTTTCATTATTGAGCATAGAGGCAAGGAAAGGAATAGAAAAGTCAAAATTTGCTCTCAGTGCGGGTTGCCGAATCAACAGCCCTCCAACGCTCTAAGATCCTTGACTTGTACAACAACATATATCCGATATCCTAGAATATGGTCTATGTCGCCAGACTAGTCTCACTTAGCCCGCTTTCATCATTAAGCATGGGTCGATTGCCTACGTAGAATAGATAAGTAGTACAAAGAGACAAGGAGAAGAATAAAAAAGTTAAAATTTGCTCTCAGTGCGGGTTGCCGAATCAACGGCCTTCCAACGCTCTAATATCTTTGAGCACCGATCTCCTAGAATATGGTCCATATCACCACACAAGCCTCACTTAGCCCACTTTCATCATTGAGCATCAATCGCCTATAGAACAGTTAAGTAGTAAAGAGAGACAAGGAGAAGAATAGAATAGGAACATCGTATATATATCATAAGCAGATATATCATAGGCCACAAGTATATGGCACATATATGGCCATAAGTAAATAATACTATAGATATTTCAGAAATGGCAGAAAATAAGCAACAATAGTACAAATTATTTAGAAATGGTAGCAAATAAGCATAACAGTATAGGCACCAACTATACAATAAGCAACTATAGTGAGCATGACAATGAGCAAGTATATAGGGATGCAAGCGGGTCGTTGCTAAGCATATAGGGTATGAAATACGTCGGAATAGCATGTAAAATCAGAGGAGAAAGCATATGGCAGAAAAATAATTTTATGGACATGTAAACTACTATTTGGCAGCAAAATAATCATATGGCAAGAAACTATGGCAGTGACAATTAACATAGGAGCAATCACAACTATGGCAGTGACAACTATGAGAGGAAGCAAGCAAAATGAATACATGTATGGCAGCAAGTTTATGAGTAGAAGTATGTCACCAAGTAAACTACAAATATGGCCACAAAAAAAAACACTAAGCAGTTATAGTGTGACATTGAAATACATGGGAATTGGAAATAGCATGTAAAACCAGAGGCAACATAGGGAACATAGGGCAACAAGTAACTGATCAAGGCAACAGTAAGCACATGGCAACAATGATGACAAAAAAACTAGTCATTCCATATTTTTATTAGCTAAGCCACAAATATTATGCATGGTCATACACAAGCATATTTAGCAAGCATATAGTGTGACATTGAAATACAAAACAACTAGCCGACATTATCCAAACGACACCACTCAAAAAACAAAGGGAGTATAAGCACAGGAGCATCAAACACATGTATGGCAGCAAGTATGAGTAGAAGTATGGCACCAAGTATAGCAGCAAGTATGGCCGCAAATAAGCAACAATAGTATGGCAGCAAGTATGGCCACAAGTATGAGTAGATGTATGGCACTACAAGTTTGGCTGCAAAAAAAATACCATTTCTCAAATCCTAGCATAACAAAGAGCATAATAGTTCGACAGCATAACAGTGAGCAACCTAACAATGAGCATAACCAGAGGCAACATCCAAGATTTAACGACCGTAACAGTGAGCATAACTGGAGGTAACATCCAAGATATAACAACCATAACAGTGAGCATAACCAGAGGCAACATCCAAGATATAACGGCCATACAAGTGCAAAATTTGCACCTAGGGGAGTTTTACTAGCTAGTACGGCAGCATAACAGTGAGAATACAAAACGAGAAGAGGGGAGAGGGGAGGAAGAGGAGGGTGCGGTGCTTACCGGAGAGAAGGCGTTAGTCGTCGAGGTGGCGGTGGCGCTTATCAGAGGGAAGGCACGTGCGGCCGTTGGTGAGGGGAAGGGGGCCCATGCAACGGCCCTTGGGGATGAGGAGAGGGGCCCATGGCGACTGTCGATGAGGAGAGGAGGAGGAGGAACACGCGATGGCCAAGGTCGGGGAGGGGGCCCATGCGGCAGCTGTCGACGAGCAGAGGAGGAGAAGGAACCACGCTACAACGCTCGGGGATGAGGAGGGGGGCCTGCCACAGCCGTCAATGAGGAGAGGAGGTGGAGGCCCACGTGGTGGCCAGGGTCAGGGAGGGGGCCCGAGTGGCAGCCGTTGACAAGCAGAGGAGTAGGAGGACCGAGGCAGTGGGGGCGCGGTCGAGGAGGAGGTGGCAGAGCCCGCACAGTGGTCATCGAGGCCAAGAAAGAGGAGGGGGGCCCACACGATGGTCGTCAACGAGGAGGCGACGGATAGAGGGCGGAGGAGGCGAGGGCGTGGTCGGTAAAGGAGGCGGTGCTCGGGGTTTGGGCAGTCTGACGGCATCGTTCTTCTCCACCGTAGTTATGGTTTGGGCCCCGCCACACCCGTGCTTATATAAAGGTGGTGCTCTTTAGCGATGGCTCAAGAAGACAACCGCCGCTAAAAAGGAATAGCAGCGGTTCATCTTGTGAACCGCCGCTAAAGAGCAGCCCCTAGAATTTTATAAAAGAACCCCTGAGTTGATTATTAATTATAATTTAGTCATGTCCTTTTACACTTAGGCCCCTGTATATAATAAAATTATGTTTAGGTCCTAAACTTTTGCAGAAACAACCCTACATTTTTATTAATTACATTTTAGTCGTAATATTTTTACACCTTAATTCTTGTCATTTTATAAAATTACAAATAGGTCCATAAAATTTGAAACTAGCATAACTTTTCAACCTCTCCAACCAAGGTGATTTTCAACCAAAAAATGAACCAGAGCCTTGTTCTTTGGCAGCAAAAACCCTAGAAGTAACAAAAATTGTTTTGGTCCTGGATTTTTGCAGAAACACCCCTACACTTTATATTCAAATGGCACCTCATCATATTGATTGTAGTCATCTCGATCCTCCACATTCTCCACTCCAATGATTCTTTGTTTACCAGGAACAACAATGTTTTTCTTCTTGTCATTTGGATCGAGGACATAAAACACCTGTTCCACGGTCTTGGCAAGTATCCAAGGCTCATCTTTATGACTAATATTGTTAGGATCAACAATTGTGAAAGCATATTCATCCACCTTGATGCCATTAGGGTGCTTCACACATTTGCATTTAAATATGGGAACCTGTAAATTTGCACCATAGTCTAGTTCTAATATTTCCTCAATGTACCCATAATACGAGGTCGTCTGGTCCTCTTTGTCAATGGATTCTACTCGAACACCGCTGTTTTGACACTTGCTCTTTTTATCACTCTGTTGTGTGTATAAGGTAAAACCATTAATGTTGTATGCCTAAAAGGTAACCACAGTTCTTCTCGGGCGGTTATCTAACTTTGTCAACATTTTCTCATCCACGGACTCACCACTTGGAAGGTCTATGGAGCTAAACCATGGTGCAAAAGAGCACTAGTGCTCGTCTATGATCCATTCATCTGTTGCATCCTTGTTGTTCCGACAGAGATCTAATAGACATTTCTCAAAGTATGGTCTCACAATCTGTGTCTGTTGGAATACACTGAAATGTGCTTGGTCCACTCGTTTGAAGTCACGATCGATGAACGATCTATGTCCTTTGGTACCTTCTCCAGATAATCTACCCTCATGACGAGACATGAGGAGACCAATTGATCTGCTACCATCATTAATGTAATCTGAGCAACATTTAATGATCTCCTCAGTTGTGTAGCCCTCGATCATAGAACCCTTTGGATGTGAACGAGTACGTGCATAGCGTTTCAATACATACATGAACCTCTCAAAGGGAAGCATCTGATGCAGGTAGATGGGTCCTAATGCAGAGATCTGGTCAACAATATAAATCATAATGTGTCCCATCATATCAAAAAAGGATGGAGGAAAGACCATCTCAAGTATGCACAATGTTTCCTTCATATGGGTCTGTAGGTCATTTAACTCATCTTCAGTTATCACCTTCTTCGATACCGCGTTAAAGAAGTAGCAAATAAGAGTTACAGCCAACTTCAGCCATGGCAATTTCATAGCTCGAATTGCAATAGGAAGAAACATTGAAAGAAGTATAAGGCAATCGTGAGTGTACTACCCACTTATCTTTAACTCTTACATGTTTACAAGATTCTTGATATTCGATGAGAAACCCGTCGATACTTTAATACCACTAAGGCACTTACAGAATGTTGTTTTCTCCTCAATTGTAAGGGTGTAGGCTACCAGGGGAGAAAGTACTTTCCATTTTCTCTTTCTAGTGGATGGAGCTCTGGTCTTATTCTCATCTCTACATGATCTCTATGTGCGCTGAGTCCATCCTTTGTCTTACCAGGATGGTCGAGTATTAGTGTTGGTTGTTACTATGCACCCACTTATATACCGCAAGAGGATGGTGTATAGTTGTAGCACTTTTTCCCTTAGAGTATTCCAAGGTATTATCGAACCACTGAGACCTTAGGGATAATTAAACAAAGTTAATAGTAAAAGATCTAATCAAGGCTACTGTCAAGTTCAGGTTGTATGAAGGGGAGACTGGCCAGCGCAAAGGTGCGCCAGACAACAATTCTGTTGTTGCACCGATCGGCGCGGGGTTGAGTCGATCGACACTGTTGCGGATCTAAGTTGTTGAGCCGATCAGCGTAGGTGTTGAGCCGATCGGTGCTGTTGCGGATCTAAGTTGTTGAGCCGATCGGCACAGGTGTTGAGCCGATCGGTTCACCAGCGAAGTTGAACTAGAGTGCAAATCAAAGCCAAAGCTAAAACTATTCAGTGAGTAGCCAGATATCTACTAGTGAGATCGTAACCAGATAGTCTAATTAAACAGCATCATAATGGATAATTACATGGATCAATGAAAACCTATAATGAATAAGATCCCCCTGCTTTCCGAGCGGCTCCCGATTTATCGCTGCTGAGAGGAAACCCTTAATCACGCGAGTATCTTACCCTACTCAACTATCCAATAGTGCTGCATAGGTTTAGTGCTGTCACCGCTAAACCACACTACCGGCATCATCAAGCAACCATAATCAATACAATGTCTGAATACTATCCTAATCACCATGATTAAGATAATATCAACTTACTTAGCCTAGAACTAAGCAATGAGAATAAGCACATGCATGATTATAGAATCAAGATAGACAAATCACCAAAACCATCATCAACATATTCAATCATCCTTGAGATACATAGAGTAAGATTCATCACCGTCAAGATGGCCTACCTTGACGGATCAACTCTTACACCAATGGTTCTTGAAACTCAACTAGAGATCTATTCTAACGGGGCAAGCCCCGGTGGCTCTAACTCACGAATCTATTGTCCCTCTGTTGCCTCGTCCACGGGGAACTGATCGCGGCTAGGGATTACAATTATATATAGGGGGTCTACTCATGAAGGACTCAATTTCTAGCAAATAAGTCGGTTGCACCGTTGGGCGTAGGATTGCGCTGATCGGCGCAAGCCGTGTTCTCTCTATTTTCTGCTCCGAGTCAGTTTCTCTGTCTTCCACAGCTGTCATGTGGGCCTTTTTCTTCGAGATATGGTCTTGTACCACACGTTGAGATCTTGAAGTTCCATAAATCTTCTAAGAGAATATCTTGAAGTGTCTTGCGCAGATAGACTTCCATAAACATCAGATAAACTTCCATCGGAATGGGCCTCGGTCACTTCTGTGGGCCAAAATACCCTTACGCCGATCGGCTCATGGGCTGGCGCCGATCGGCGCACTGGGCTTCTTCAGTGCTTTTCGTCAGTTCTGGACTGCTGTCTTGTCCAGCATCACTTTAATAGCCAATTTTACTTGTTCCTGCAATAAAGCTCCAAAACAACGCATATACAAATATATAGGTAATATCATAGGTAAATGGCCTAAATTAGTATCGATTATACTCTATTTGGGGTGATATTCACATATAAAAGGGGCACTTGGGAAGTGCCAACAATAAGTCCAGTTGAAGGCATGATTCACTTCCAATTCTTTCCAATAATTGAAATACACGAAGAAAATACATTTCTTCTTAAATGGTGTGAGACCTTTTGCCTTTTTGACTCCCTTCACCAGCTTTACATAAACAACACCGATGTTTTTACCAAGGTCAAACATGACACTGGCAGTCTAACATCAAGGTTCTATGTCGTTCTCAACTTTGCCATCAAAGTGTCTAGCCATCGCACGATACCTGTGTTTTGCTAGTAAGAATTGGCAGTTTCGTATATACACTAGCTTCTGGGATACTGGAAGGTACACATGGGATGTATCATCAATGCATATGAGACATGTTGCCTTTCCTTTGACCTACCCCGATAACGCCCTTAGTGCCAGGGAATCACTTACCATGCAAAGAATAATTGCTCTGAGCGTGAAGTACTCACTTCGATATTCATCCCATATATGGACACCCTCCAACCACAATTTTTGTAGGTCTTCGAACAATGGTACTAAGAACACGTCTATGTTGTTTCCAGATTCTTTGGGCCTAGATATAAGAGTGGCCAACAGTAGGTACTTACGCTTATGGCATAACCATGGTGGAATATTGTATATTGCTAGTATCACTGGCCAAGTGCTATGTGGATTCCTCATTTGACAAAAAGGGTTCATCCCATCTGTACTTAATGCAAACTGTAGGTTCCTTTCCTCATTAGAGAAGTATGGATGATTCTCATCAAACTTTTTCCACTGCATTCCATTTACGAGACGCCTGAGCTTACCATCCCCACTGCGTGCATGCCATGTCATCATTGCTGCATCCCTAGGGTTGGCGAACTAGCATCTGATGCGATCGACCACGAGTAAGTACCACATGAGTAAGGTAGGAGCCTT
Source organism: Eleusine coracana subsp. coracana (assembly GCA_032690845.1). Taxonomy (NCBI): domain Eukaryota; kingdom Viridiplantae; phylum Streptophyta; class Magnoliopsida; order Poales; family Poaceae; genus Eleusine; species Eleusine coracana. The sequence goes on from CM064430.1 coordinate 8,574,640, forward strand.
ACTATCATCACTATCATCGACGATGGAACTTCTTTTCTTATTTCTTCCCTTTTTGGTATTCTTCACGCCCCCATTGGCATCACAATTGTTGTTTCTCTTATAACGACTGTGTTTGCACCTTGGGCATCTCACAATGTCCTGATGCTCCTTCCAATACAATATGCAATGATTTAGACACGCATGAATTTTTTGCATGCCCAATGAAAGTGGGGAAATCATCTTCTTAGCAAGGTATGTTGTTCTTGGCAACAAGTTGGGCTTCGGCAGCACATCGGACATAAGTTCCAACAAATCTGTGAAACTAGAGTTTGACCAGCCATGCATGCCCTTCAGCTTCATTAGCTCAAGTACAATACACAACACGGTGAACTCTATACCACATCCCTTAGATTCATAAAATAATGGATCATTTGATGCTTTCTATTCTATGAAAATTATCAAGCCCTTTTGTTGTATCGACATTGATCAACATATACGGCTCAATGTGACATAACAACTCCTCAACAACAAAATCAGCTTCACCAGGCGCCCGTCGCATCTGCACTAGGTGAATTGACAACCTCGACTTCAACTTCAATATGCTCATCAAATTCCATATCGACCACACTGTTCTCACCATGTTTTGTCCATCTTGTGTACCGCTCAACAAAACCTATCCGTACCAAGTGTGAGTTAATTACTTCTATATCATTCCACAGCTTCTGATTCTTGCAATCAAAACACGGACAATATATATTAGTCTTCCCTTCACATCAAGCATGTTGTGCAACCCCTTTGATAAATTTAGAGACTTCTCGTAAAAAAATTAGACCCAAACTCAGAGCCTCATACATCCAAGATCTATCCATCACGAACGACCTTGAACGAGAACAAAAAAAAAATTAAATTAATTAATTTATAATGTGTAACTGCATAAAGTGAGAAATATTCTGCAAGGTAAAATAAAACAAACAACAAATTATTCTATATATTATTAAAATTTTATCGAGAACTAATAAAAATGAATATCCCTCTTGCCCTAACACTCTCTCTCTCTCTCTCTCTCTCTCTCTTCTAGTAACCAAACTAGATCTTGTTCCCATTGACATAAAAAGAAGCTAGATATAGTAATTTTTTTGTGTACTGATGAAAAAAGATAATGTATGCCTTCATAAACTTCAACTACAATCCAAATAGAACCATACAAATCAAACAAATTTAGCTAAAATTTCATAAATACCTAATAAACTTGTAATGCAAAATTTAACTTGATTTCAAAATAATGGCACAAAAAATGTATGGGATGAGTTCCCTTACCTCAGAGAGCAAATTTCTACAAAAAGAATGAACTCAAAACCTTCTCCCCTGATTTTTGTGATTTGCCCAAATTTCTGGGCTGTCATTGTTCGAGTGAGGGCAAGAGCAGTCTGAACGCGGCTTTTATAGCCTAGGCACTTTATAGCTTCGATTGATATTGTCAACCGTCGCTATTATGCGCTTAATAGCGGGGGTTGTGTAAGGATCGAAGGCGTACCGAGAGGGGGGGGGGTGAATCGGTAAGCCGCTCACAAACCCAAATACTTTAATTTACACTACTTCAGTTTAACAAGAGAAGCAACCTAAATAATTCTAGTAGGCCAAGACCCTACACATGCTAGTATTTGTGATAAAAGAAAGTGCGGAAGCCAAACACACTAGCCTATGCAAGCCACAAATCAACCTAGTTACTAGAGCACACAATAGCAGAATAGTAAAGAGAGGATCAAGGAATGCTCATGATTTTCCTGAGGTCGCAGAAGGATGGCGCCTTCCCCTACTCCTCATTGGACCACTCCTACCAGAGTTTCGGTCCCTCCCACCACCAAGTGGAGTTCTCACCCATGAGCTCGCAATCAGTTCTAGAGTGAAGACACGGTGTGCATCACCACTGCACAAAGGACAATCTCGCCTCCCTCGAGAACTTGCCAGACTTCCCGAGTCGACACGGGCGCTCACTAGCGATGCCCCTTTCAACGGCGGGCTCAAACCATGTACAAACGTGTGATGCCCTTCACAACCAATCATGATAGGCTTGATCACCGATACCTAACCGGTCTAGGTCTCACCATAGACCAAGAGTAACAATCTAGACCACACCCTCAAGGACACCCTAGCCTTAGATGTGCAAGATGGAGGAACTCTCCACTAGCACTCTCAAGATATGCAATATCTCCTCCTAGTGCTCTCCTCTTTTCCTCTTGGACCTTATCAAATGCTCTCACGTATTCAACTGGCCAAGAGAGGCCACAAAGACCCCAGCAACAAAATTATATAAGCTCTCAACCTCAAACTAGTCGTTGCTCCATGAAACCAGCTTTCTGGGCTTCCGGTCACTGCAACACAGTGCACCAACGGCTCTGACATCTGTTGATTCCTCTGCTGACCGGACCGTACGGTCACCTGATCGGACCATTCGGTCCGTTTATCTCTTCAGTGCAGAAACATTTCACGCAACAGTTTCCTCTATGCCCTGTGCAAGTCCTACTAACCGGACCGTCCGGTCAGTAGACCGGATCGTCTGGTCTGTACATCGTCCGGTCTGTACAGACTCTGGCACAGACAGATTCCTCACTCCTCGCTGAAAGTCCCAGAGAACTCCCCATAGTGACCGTACAGTCTGGTCACCACTGACCCCTCTTTCTAGTCTCTATGTCCAGAAGTTGAAACTTGTCGTCCTCGCTTGACTTCATTTCCTGGCTTCTCTAAACAGCTCCTTGGCTTCTCCACTGTCAACTAGTGCCTATGATTTCACCGAGCAACCTTACACATCACCGACTAGACATGACCTAAGAGAATGACCTAGACCCCTGAAAGGACCAAGTGATCGAGAGGGGGGGGGGTTAATCGGGAACTCGCACTATGTACCAAATCTAGAAATTCCTAAAACCGATCACTCAAATTGACTCCTACACAATTTTAGTGGTGATCACACTAGCAAGATAATGAACCTGTGAAAGGAACAACAACCTAAGCATACTAGTTAATCACTCAAAAGCAATACAACTCCTAAACATGTTAGTGATCAAATACGGAAGCTCAAATACTACTAACAAATAAGGAGCCTATTCATGCAAGACTACAAGGTAATCAACTAGAACAGGACAAGCACACAAGCATGAATATATGTAAATGCGAAAAGTAATGCATCAAAGTAAGGAGTAGAGTAAGAGATGGCTCATGATTTTTTTCTGAGGTCTCAGAAGGATGGCGCCTTCCCCTACTCCTCGTTGGACCACTCCTGCCGGAGTCCCGGTCCCTCCCGCCACCAAGTGGAGTTCTCGCCCACGAGCTCGCAATCACTCCTAGAGTTAAGACACGGTGTGCATCACCACTGCACAAAGTACAAGCTCACCTCCCTCGAGAACTTGCCGGACTCCACGAGCCGACATGGGCGCTCACTAGCGATGCTCCTTTCACCGGTAGGCTCAAACCGTGTACAAACGTGTGATGGCCTTCACAACTGATCACGATAGGCTCGATCACCAATACCTAACTGGTCTAGGTCTCACCATAGATCAAGAGTAACAATCTAGATCACACCCTCAAGAACACCCTAGCCTTAGATGTGCAAGATGCTCGAGTTACTCTCCTCTAGCACTCTCAAGATATGCAATATCTCCTCCTAGTGCTCTCCTCTTTTCCTCTTGGACCTTACCAAATGCTCTCAGGTATTCCACAGGCCAAGAGAGGTCTCCAAGACCCCAGCAACGAAGTTATATAGGCTCCCAACCTCAAACTAGTTGTTTCTCCATGAATTCACCTTTCTGGATGTAGTGACCATACAGTCCGGTATCTTCCAGACCGGACCGTCCGGTCACTCTGGTAATGGCTCTCCTAGCCGTTGGCTCCACTATGCCCAGGCAAAATCCTGTATTGATCGGACTGTCCGGCCAGTAGACTGAAATGTTCTGTCGTTTCTCTCTCTAGTCCAGAAATGTTTTGGCTGCTTCCTCGCTACCCAAGTCCCTGCTCCACTGACTGGACCGTCCGGTCACTAGGGCATCCAGACTTGGCAGTTTCCTCACTTCCTCGTTGTAGCCTCCGGACAAAACCACATAGTGACCATACAGTCCGGTCACCACTGACCCCTCTGTCCGGTCTCTATGTCCAGAAGCCAAAACTTGTCATCCTCACTTGACTTAATTTTCCGGCTTCTTCGAACAGCTCCTTGGCTTCTCCACTATCAACTAGTGCCTGTGATTTTACCGAGCAACCTTGCACATCACCGACAAGACATGACCTAAGAGAATGACCTAGATCCCCTTGATAGTCCGGTTTTTCCTATGGACTCAAAGCCCTAACAACTAGACAAGTGTTCCAAACACTTGCACCATATCTTGTTCTCCACTTTGATCCATTTTTATCAACCCTTGGACTCCATCAAGTTCACAAGCCTTCATGCTTGTGGTCATTGTCATCCATCGCCAAGGACACCGTTGACAATCATCATAAGATAGAAGAGGTTTCCTACACGAACAACACTCGTGTAGATACTAGTCACATTTCATGTTTGTCATTCATCACCAAAATATCATACCTTGGGCTGACCTCAATGGTCATGATCCTTACAACCCCCTTGATAGTCCGGTTTTTCCTATGGACTCAAAGCCCTAACAACTAGACAAGTGTACCCAACACTTGCACCATAGCTTGTTCTCCGCTTTGATCCATCTTCGTCACCCTTGGACTCCATCAATTTCACAAGCCTCCATGCTTGAGGTCATTGTCATCAATCACCAAGGCAACCATCATCCATATGATTTAATAGAGTTTAGAGATGATTCCTGTATAGACAACACTCATGTAGATATTAGCCCACAATTTCATAGTTGTCATCTATCACCAAAACATTCATACGTTGGGGATTCAATCATCAATGGTCATGAAGCTAACAATCTCCCCCTTTCTGGTGATTGATGAGAACCACTACTTAATCAAAAACTTAACAAGAAACAATTGGGCTAAAAGAGTTATGCAAAGATCGAGAGAAACCATAACAACATAAGAGAGAAACGCATAAGGTCCTACTCAATCAAATATCATCTAGAGATTCAAGGAAAACAGAGAAAAGCATACTCTAGATGATAATGCATGCATGTCATGGTAGGATATTAAAGAACGCATAAAGACATGCAACGTAGGACATGAATGATGGGATGAGCATGGCAATGCATTGGGAATCAGAGCAAGCAATTATCATCATGAAATCATGCACAGGCATACACGATAAATAATGAATACAAGGTACTGCATATGAGAATAAACCAAGTGAGATTAAAATGAGTCAAACACAAGCGAAAGAAAACCATGATTCATCAAAATCCACGAACACCGAATAACTCCATCAAAAGAAGATCCAATTGTATCTAACTCCCAAAATCCATGAAAGCTCCCCCTAGATCATGCTACTCTTGATCACGTAGGATCACACTCCCACTCCCCCTAGACCTAGGACTCTTCTCCCTCTTTGGCAACAAGCACCAAAAAGTGGGAAAAGATGAACATCTAAGCGCTCGTGGGCGAAGGAAGTGGTGCAACGACGTCCTCTGAAGGCTCTACTCCGGGCTGCTCCTACGCTAGATCCTGCTATGCTCCCTGAGCCTGTGCCGCCTGATCATCCATCTGCTCGAAGAAGTCAAGGTCCACAGGCGACTCACACCCTCTGTCTTGTGCTGCTGGTGTGACTGTGGCAGGTCTCCTGAGCTGAAGTCTAGAGAAGAATGAGATCCGCCACGTCCTGCTACGAGAGACCTCTATGGACAAGATCCTCTGCTATCTGAGGAGTAAGAGTAGTAACTATGGCTGTAAGAGGTGGAACTGTAGCTGTAACTGACTCTAGAGCTGGCTGGTAGTTTGCACGAGCTGTGTGTACTTTCTCTGAGAATAAGCTCTTGACTGGTAAGTGCTGAGAGGTGGAGGGTCCTGCCATCTGTGAAGTTGAAGTGTGTGAAAGAGAAACAAACAATGTAGACACAGAGAAAGCTGACACGAAAGAGAGCTGAGCTGAAGAGAGAGTCTGTTATGCTCCCCTTGTTGGTATGACCCCTGAAAGTGACAGTCCGCTGGACTGAGCTATCATCATGGTAGTGAAGGGCCCTGGCTAGGTCTACAGTTGCTGAAACTGGGGAAACACTGCGGGTCCTGGTTGTTGTACTGCTTGCCTCTGTGTCATCTCCGTCATCTGAGCCATTAGGGTGGATATCACCATCAACTGCTGTCTTTGAAGCTCTGCTTGTCCCCTAATAACCTCCATCATCTGACGCCTGTCCTCAGCTGTGCTCTGAATGAACTCATTCAGATGCCCTGCAAGTGCTGCTATAGTGACAGTGTCCTCTGACTGTGTACCCAACGGCTAGGGAGGTGCTCTTGTACTAGTTGACTTAGGAACCACCGTCTCTAGATGAGCTGCCTGCTCGTGAGTGACTGGCGGTGACTCCTGCTCCTCCTCTCCTATCTGTTGGCTGGAGGCTGACTGGGATCTCCTAGGGACTCGAGGTGAGTAGCTGGTGGTCACCTCAGGAAAGCCTCGTACTGCTCCTCTGTCACTAGGCCCATCCTCCTCAGAAGATAGCAAATATATGGATCGTAGACCAAGTGACATCCTCCCACTCTCTCAGAGATAACCTCCTCCATCTCTCCTATCAGAAGATCTGCCAAGTCAAAGTGTTGTCTCCTCAGAATGGCTGCTACAGCCCACTGGTTTAGAAGTGTGAACTCCTCTCTATAGCCAGACCTAGGGATGATAGTCCTAGTGACTGTCGCTCTCACCACCTTAGCCTCTGTGATGAGTCTCGCATGGCCTCTCTCAAAGCCTGGTGTGTGTGGTGGTGGGAAAGCAATCGACATCATGTCATCTGTAGGTAGTCTCCCTCCCTGTGGTCTGCGGGGTGGCTCTAGGGATAGGTAAGCACTCCTGTAGAGGTGGAGGTCTGAAGCAAGGAAACCTAGGTTGGCTATCAGATCCTCCCTAGTGACACGCTGTGGATGCCCTCTGAATAGAAACCAGAACTCTGAGCGATCCCTGGCAACCCACAGTGTGGCATAGAACTCCAGGACTATATCCTCCCTGAACCTGAATGGAGTAGTAACTAGCTCTGCTAGCCCTGGCAAGTACGTGAAGTACTGCCCTAAGTCAGTGCCGGTTGCTCTCCTCATAGCATCATAAGTCGTGTACTACTGCGGCACAAACACCTTATCCCTGCCTCTCATGGCTAGGCAGCGTCTCAACCCCTCTTCAATCCTCCTCTGGAGGACTGTGCAGTACCTCTCTCCAGCAGCTGGGTCTCTGGGAACTGGAACCCACTGCTCGAAGGGAACCAAACGTAGCACCTTAAGGTCCTTTGCAGGGACCGTAAGGGTGTCTAGCTCACCGGCTGCCTATACCAGTCTCTGTAGCCTCCTCATGCACAGTGCACAGGTGCGCCACGGGTCTCCTGCCCGGTGAGATATCCTCTGGGGGATAGTCTGCTTAGCCTGTAGTGCCTTCTCAGTCTCCTCAAGCTCCTCCTCAGACTCTGACTCCTTAGATCCTGACTCTATGGTCTCCTCCTCTGAACTGTCCTCCTCTAACTCCTCCTACTGCTGCCTGGAGGATCCCTGCTCCGCAGTTCTCGATGACCACTCCTGACGAGAAGTCGGAGTACGCTGCAGCCACGGCGGTGGTACAACTCCTACTACAAGAGGTGCAGTCCTCTGTCTGGTACTCCTCTTGAGTCCCTGTGTGCCACGAGTTGGCTCTAGGACCAGTCGCATCCCTGGTGTCCTCCGTGACCACTCCATGGCATCTAAGTGCTGAGCCAACCTCCTGACCCTCTCTAACTCTAGGTCCAGTCTCGGTCTCTTCTAGATCTTTGGCTTCTCAGGCATCTTCCCTTTGCCCTTGTCTTGTCCTGACCCTGCCATCTCTGCTGATCGCTGACTACTGTCACTGCACGCACGTAGGTATAGACAGGATAACCATAGACCCTAATACATCTATAAGCAAAGCACCGCTAGGAAAGAATGCGCAATCGAAACCGTAGCACTGATTGAAGGACATGATCACTAGTCAAATATGCAAAGTAACAACAGTGATCATCAACTATGAGTGACTGGTGCGAGTCATCTAGTGTGCAGTCAAATAGTGAGCAATAAATCTAACTGCAGACTAAACAGGAGACATCCCTAGACATGCAATCAACAGATAATCAGGAATTTAATTGCATTTAGGTTGAGCCAATTAATTAATTAATGCAACTAATGATGGGAATTTGTACTAATTGCATCAATTAGGTCAATTACTCGAAAATAGGGCATAAGACGATGAATTCGAAGAAGGCTCAATACCCTAGGGAGTCTGAAGTTGAGAAACCCGGAAAACACGCAACCGATCACCTAAAGATTGAAACTTTGGCTTGCCGGTAATGGGGGAAGGGGAAAAGGATCACCCTTGCCCTAGAAAATGTTAGAGCTCGGTTATGGGAAGCCTGGGACTTGCACGGGCGAGGTGGAGGGCAAGGCAGCGCTAGAGGTGGCCGGCGGCGGCTCGACTGGAGGTGGCGGCGCGACGACGGAGCAAGGTGGCGAGGTCATGCACGGGTGAGGCAATACGACGGGTGCGGGCACGGCGCTGCTGCGTGTAGGCAGGGGCGAGGTCGAGCAGAGGAGCGGTGATGGCTGCCAATGGTGGGGAAAGCAGCGTCGGTGGCGGAGTCGGGCGGCGGCGTGGTGGAGGCGGCTCGGCGAGAATGTGCTCTCAGCTTCGGTCGAGACGAACAAGGAACTGACCAAAAAATGGTTTGACTATTTTGACTTAGGTCAAGAAGACAACGAACGGCCGGGATCAACTCAAGGACAGATCAACGGTCATAGATTAAAGTTGCTTCACGTGATCAATCAGAGTGACCGGACAGTGCGGTCTCTGGACCGGACGGTCCGGTCTATCCGTGGTTCGCCGGTAGCAATGCAGACCAGACGGTCCGATGACTACGATCATTCTATTCGGTCTCTATGACAAGACATTTTGGAACACCGTGCCCATGGGCAATGACTGGACGGTATGGTCCGAAGAGCGGACGATACATTCACTACAAGGAAATTCGCTGAGTCAAGAAATTTCTCCATTTTCCAAGTGCCCATGCTAAACACACAAATAAACACTGCACTTGGAATAGAGAGGAAACTCTCAAACACTCCTTCTCAATTAGCGACACTCTATGGCCTTAGAATTTTCGCAAATGTCAAATGAAGAATCGAGCAAATAAGAACCAAAAGGGTATGTATGAGCCTTAGTCTATGAACCGTGTGAGTAGATTTAACCTTGGAGTTCATAAGAGCTCTCTCAATGGGCATGAAGCACAATCCTTTCCTTTGGTCACACTTATGGAGATGTAATCTCATATAGAGCATGAGGCACAAATATCTCCAAGTGGGACAAGTCTCCTTTGTGTTTCCTATATGATGTGTGTAACAAGCATTTTATATATGCAACGAAAGAAAACATGCCATATGAATGCAAGCAATATTAAAATAAGACACAAAGGAAACCTAACAATGTCAAGTTTGAACTCCTCCCAAGCTTACTCACTATAAGCCACAACCTTGCCTTGAGAGAAGCCAAACCACCATCTCAAGCACTCCCCCTTGCTTATAGCTATCTTTAATGGGTTAGACATTGACTAATTTTTATGTGTTTTTTTTAGTTATTTACACATGCATGGATGTAAAGCATACTAGTCACAAAGGAGTCCTAATTACCATGCAATGCAAGAGAAAGAAAAACACACTATAGCTACCAAGAACAAACACGGTTACCTCCCTCATGAGTAGATAGGCCGTTGAGGTGCATGTCACTTGTGGTGGACTTCACATGATCTTCATGAAAGTGCTCGGTCCACCACCACGACCATCTAGGTCTTGTTCTTGGGCACCCACTTGTACGTAGACGACCTTTCAAGATCGACAATGCACTTAGGCACCCATATGTTCTTGACCTTCCTCTTCTTGTTTGGTGGTCCCAAGGACTTAGCTTTCACCTTGTCATCCTTGTTCCTAAATAGCTTGAAATGTGTGTTCTCATGGAACAAGTTACCATTAGGCAAAACAATGGAACTCCTCACCATGGGACAATCCTTGGTGGCGTGGCCATCCTTGCAACACCTCTCGCAATAGTAGTCATTGGCGACAAGATGTTTGATCCATGCAGGGATGGAATCACTCGTCCCTATGATATCGATGGCGGTGGGATATGAGCCAAGTCCCCGTTGGGAGACATTGTTCACAAGGTTCCTCCCAAGAATCTCCTTATGGATGGCTCTACCATATGTGAGCCTCTCGAAGCCGTTCATCACCATCTTCCTCTCTTCCTTGAGCTTGTGATATTCCTCTAAAACAAATGGCTCAAGAGAAGAAACCTCGACCGAGGTGGTTAGTTCATCACATATGGTAGAAGCATCATTCTTAGATGAACTAGAGGAGGGAGAGGCAAGGTTCTCAACATTGATGGCCTCATAAGCAATCTCAAGGGTCTTGTACTTCTCATGAAGCTCTACATGATCACCCTTGAGTTTGTCATAACTCTTGTTTAGGGCCTCATGAGATGTGATAAGGTCCTTGAGCTCACTCTCAATGTCAACTACATGGTCCTTAGCCAACTTACACTCTTTTCTTACTACTTCCAACACTTTGGACTTCTTGATGGCGATGTCACGGGCTTGCTCAAGCATACTCCATGACTCAGCATACGTGTGCTCCTCATCATCGCTATCATTGCTGCTCTTATCCTCACTCTCCCCAAGTTGTCTCGCGGCCATGAGGCACGTGGGAGGTGGAGGAAGAGCTCGTGGAAGTGTAGTCTTGATCATGGCTAGGCCGGCCACTTCTTTATCACTTGAGTTATCACTTGTCCACTCTCCAACAAGGGTCTTGCAAGAGAACTTCTTCTTGTAGTCTTGAGCTTTGCCTTTGCCTTTGCTCTTGTCCTTGTTGAAGTGTCTCTTCTTCTTTTGCTTGGCCTTGGGGTCTTCTTCTTCTTCTTCTTCACTTGAATCTTGTGACTTGAATGCTTCTTTCTTGGGCTTTGGGCACTCTCGGACAAAGTGATTCTTTGAGCCACAATTGTAGCACTTGCCCCTTGACTTGGAAGAAAAATTGTTCTTGAAAGTCTTCATCTTCTTCATGAGAAGAGTCAAGTCCTTGGTCAAATCACATTCATCATCATCCTCAATGATCACCTTCTTCTTGTTTTTCTTACTCTTGCTAGATTCTTGCTTGTCAACTGTAGAGCAAGGTTGGGTGCTTGAGGATCATCCATCCCCAACTAGTAGCTCTCAAAGGCAGTGATCTTGCCAAGTACATCCTTCATGGTCTTGGTCTTGAGGTCACCTTGCAAGATGAAGGTGATGATGGACTTATACTTGGGGTCCTTGAATAGCCTCAAGAATCTTCTTATCACCTTAACAGGCTTCATCAAAATCATCCCCAAGTGCATTGATCTCCTCCATTAGTACATGAAAATGAGAATAGACAGTGTTAGCTCTCTCATATGGCAATCTAGCAAAGTTATCATACTTGTTCTTCAGTACATAGTATCTTTTCTCTTTGACATCACAGGTGCCCTCATGGAGCCCCTGAATCTCAGTCCAGATACCATGTGCTGTAAAACTAGCATTCAACTGAGCAAAAACATCCTTAGAGATGCAAGCAAATAGAGCATTCTTAGCCTTAGCATTGCACTTAATAAAATCAGGATCAAGTAGGTTCACATCCGCATCGGACTCGTGAGTGACCATCCATATCTTTAGATCAAGGGACTATAGGTAGGCTTGCATACGAGCCTTCCAATAAGCATAGTCCTCCCCATTAAATATGGGAACATTCCCCGCCTGTCCCGGCATCCTTATTCAAGGCAGTGAAGCCTCAAAGATGAGCACTTGGCTCTGACACCACTTGTAAGGACCGAAGGCGTACCAAGAGGGGCGGGGGTGAATTGGTAGGCCGCTCACAAACCTAAATACTTCAATTTACACTACTTGAGTCTAACAAGAGAAGCAACCTAAACAATTCTAGTAGGCCAAGACCCTACACATACTAGTGTTCATGATAAAAGAAAGCATGGAAGCCAAACACACTAGCCTATGCAAGCTACAAATCAACCTAGTTACTAGAGCACACAATAGCGGAATAGTAAAGAGAGGGTCAAGGAATGCTCATGATTTTTCCTGAGGTCTCAGAAGGATGGCACCTTCCCCTACTCCTCATTGGACCACTCCCGTCGGAGTTCTGGTCCCTCCCGCCACCAAGTGGAGTTCTCGCCCACGATCCTGCAATCACTCCTAGAGTGAAGACACGGTGTGCGTTACCACAGCAAAAAGCACAAGCTTGCCTCCCTCGAGAACTTGCCGGACTCCCCGAGCCGACACGGGCGCTCACTAGCGAACCATAGACAAAGAGTAACAATATAGATCACACCCTTAAGGACTCTCTAGCCTTAGATGTGTAAGATGCTTAGTTACTCTCCACTAGCACTCTCAAGATATGCAATATCTCCTCCTAGTGCTCTCCTCTTTTCCTCTTGGACCTTACCAAATGCTCTCAGATATTCCACTGGCCAAGAGAGGTCACAAAGACCCCAGCAACGAAGTTATATAGGCTCCCAACCTCAAACTAGTTGTTGCTCCATGAAATCAACTTTCTAGGCCTATTGACTGTATAGTCCGGTCACTGCCTGACCAGACCATCCGGTCACTGCAACACAGTGCACCAACGGCTCTAACCTTTGCTGACCGGACCGTACGGTCACCTGACCGGACCTTCTGGTCCATTTCTCTCTCTAGTCCAAAAACATTTCGCGCAACAGCTTCCTCTCTGCCCTGTGCAAGTCCTACTAACCGGACCGTCCGGTGAGTAGACCGAACCATCTGGTCTGTACAGACTTTGGCACAGACAGATTCTTCGCTCCTCACTAAAAGTCCCAAACAACTCCCCATAGTGACCGTACAGTCCAGTCACCACTGACCCCTCTATCCGGTCTCTATGTCCAGAAACTGAAACTTGTCGTCCTCGCTTAACTTCGTTTCCCGGCTTCTCCGAACAGCTCCTTGGCTTCTCCACTATCAACTAGTGCCTGTGATTTCACCGAGCAACCTTGCACATCACTGACTAGACATGACCTAAGAGAATGACCTGGACCCCCTTGATAGTCCGGTTTTTCCTATGGACTCAAAGCCTTAACAACTAGACAAGTGTACCCAACACTTGCATCATAGCTTGTTCTCCGCTTTGATCCATCTTCATCAACCCTTGGACTCCATCAAGTTCGCAAGCCTCTATTCTTGTGGTCATTGTCATCAATTGCCAAGGCAACCATCATCCATATGATTTAATAGAGTTTAGAGATGATTCCTGCATAGACAATACTCATGTAGATATTAGCCCACAATTTCATAGTTGTCATCTATCACCAAAACATCCATACCTTGGAGATCCAATCATCAATGGTCATGAAGCTCACAGGTTGGCATTGTCAACCGCCGCTATAAACATGGGCCTTTTGTTGCGGTGGTTGACATGCGGTAGTTGACAATGTCAACCACCACTATAGGGGTGTCTTTAGCGGCGGCTCAAGCCGTGGCAGGCCCCCTAGACCCTGTAGCAGTGGTCCACTTTGGGCCGCGCCGCTGTGCCCTTTGGGCTGCCACCGCTAAAGGCCCGTTTTATGGTAGTGCACAACATATAGCGTGCAGCCTGAGCTTGTGGCAGTGGTCGGAGCTACCTTGGGTCATGGGTGTTTAGCAAAACACGCAAGATTTTGTCGAAAATCAGTTATTACAACTCCATATTACTCCCTCCGTTCAGAAATATAAGAACTTATAGCTAAAATCATTTGTCCAACAATATAAGGATTCAATCAGTGGGCCCTGCCACAAGCAGTACTACCCGGATGCACAACGCTATCAGCAGACGCACCCGTCAGCATCGTCTCACTTGTTCCCCACCGTAAAATAGTTGGTCCTCCTCCTCTCTCTCCTCACTTTAGTGGTTGAACCAGTTAATGTTGGCTTGGGTGCTGTGCTCTTTATGAGTTACCGACATGGTGGTACTAATTGAAGAGGGGCTGCAGTGTCTTTTACCATCTCTGCTAATTATGCATGGGGAATCCAGGAATTCTTATATTCCTGGACAGAGGGAGTATTACATATAGCTATTGACAGTGGATAGTGAGGAGATTGCATAGATAGTTGGTGTAAGATTTGTTTTCAACACCTCCTAAACTATATTTCCAGCTATTTTACTAAATCCATTCATGTTTGAGCCAGCCTACCAAGCAAAATATCACGCAAAAAGATTCGCTCGAGGCAATATAAAGCACAATGAACTGCTAGCTACAATATGTGATGGCCCTCGCCATGAGCCATACAACACTTCTTAATTTTGCACCATCAATTATTGAATAAAACTATACTTTTATGCTACATCAACAATTTTGAATACCCATCTTCCAAATCTTGGCTCTGCCATCCTGCGTGAGTGACACTCAAGGCCTGGTGGCTCATGGCCATCGACAATGGGTGTCAAGCATGGCCACGTGCTAGGATAGGGAGAGGAAGAAAAGAGATAATGGAGAAAGATGCCAAATCTGATCCTATGTTGGAAGTTGTCTGTCAATCTACTCACTGGTTTTGTTAGTTGTACAGACTTATATATAAAATTCATTCTTTTTCCCTACATCATTAATTCAAAATGTAGTTCTATATTTTGTGCTAAAATTTGTCTTATAAGATCAACTAGCAATGAACCTATGTTCCTTCTTTTGTGCTAGAAATTATTGTCTACTTTAAATGAAAATATTCCAAACTTGGTAGGATTTCGATTTTGTTTCAATGTTTAAAGCTGTGAATGAAATTTCAAGAATTGTTGGCATCACAAGTAGTCGTTTTAGTCACCTAAATGGCACCGACCAAGAAGCAAATCATTCATGATTTACAATACTCTTTTGATTAGTCTCAAGAGTAAAGATCAGCCAAGATCGAGCATTTCATGAAGTCCAACAAAATTAAACAAAATCAACTCATTACACTCTAAGCATAAGAACACAGAGTTATTTTGATCACCATTAACAAAACCTACATAGTTAATTTGATGGGAAGAGATAGATAGAGTGGAAATGCATTTTGTTCATCTTCTACTTGTCCTCTTCGAGGGCATAGTCATCTATATCATGATTCTATATCACACCAGATTTTTATACTTGAGTTGTGTTAGGTTTCTTAAGATCCAACAGATATGTGAACGAATCTTCTTAGAAAATAAAGCATGCGATCTTCATCATTGTTATGTGTAGTGCACAAGATTTTTGAAAGATATGTATGGACTTTTTAACTTAAAATCATTGATCACATAAAACCATGAGAATAATGAGCTAATACTTTTTTAACATTATTGTAATTTCAGTGTTGGAATGATGAGTCTGTGACCTAGCTCAATTACTTTATTGATTTATAAATATTGAAACAACACTCATAATTACTTTGTTGGTTGACAACCATTAGGTAAAACTAATATCTTCCTAAAAACAAACCTATGTGAGTTCAAGGACATTGAGGCATTCACTTTGAATCAGAAGTGAAAGAACTATGTACAATATATATCTATTAGTTCATTTGGTTGGCCAACTCTTGCCACAAGAGAAAAGTTGTACACTCTATTATAATGCACAAATTTGTATATCGTAACAATATATCAGCTTGTATCTACTATGAATCATAGTCTTGTACATGTCATTAGAATTGTGCCAAGTTATGCAATACTTTTTTTTTATCTCAACCAACACTTTGTATGTCATAACATTTTAAACCAAAATTATTGAAGGTAATATCTGGCTCCTGCATGTAATTAAGCTAATGAATTTTGTAAAAGGTGTGAAGAATTTGATATATATACGATTGGTTCATTATAGTATGGATTTTGTGTCATTTTCTTAGTTAATATAACATCCTTGACTTTGTGGACGGACAGTTTTAAAAGGTACCATGTTCTAGTGTTAACATAAGTCTCTATTTGGCACAACTCTAACTCGATTATGGGGCTAGAGTTTGTAATATGAAATAAAGTGTCCTAGAGTTTTTTTTAAAGTTGGAAAAAACAAACTTGAAGTGACTGACCAACAAATTAAAAACCCCTAATTTATTCACGAACTCGATTTGAGGTTTGATTTGGTCTGTTGGTTTAGAGAGAGAGAGAGAGAGAGAGAGAGAGAGAGAGAGAGAAGCTACATTACCGACAGATTCAACAATCAGTAGTTTATGATGAAGAACAATTTTGACAGTTAGATTGAGTTTTACTTTTGATAGTGGATATGGAACTCCGAAGGTTTTTCTTGCTTGTCAATTCAGTCAGTTTGGATCTATGGTATCTATCTATTATCTTCTTATTTGAAGAGAAAAAAGCGCCACCATGTTCGCTCTCAGGACCTCAAAATTACCACATTAATCTAAAAAAGAAAAGCTCTATACCGTTGGATTTTATGAAGATTGAACGGTCTAGATCCATCAAAAAAGAGTCCATATCCAACTCCAATTGACAAATAGACCAACTTGCTCTCAGGACCACGAAATTACCACATTAATCTAAAAAAAGAAGAAGCTCTATACCTGTGGGATACTTGCTTTACGGGTATCCTCAAACAAGGCTAAAGTCGGTGGCCGGCCGGGTACTTCATCAACAAGGAAGCCGACCGACTCGGCTTGGAGTGCAAGATAAGAAAGATTAGACTTGCCATATGGAACCATTGTAGAGTACGAATAGGACTCTGCTTGTACACCCTGCCGACCGGATATATAAGGCGGCAGGGTACCCCCCATGAGGGGGGGGGGTCGAGAGTTAGCTAGAGGCAATTTAGGCTTAATATCTTGGAACAATCAATACAATACAGAACACAGGACGTAGGGTTTTTACTCTCATTGAGAGGGCCCGAACCTATATAATTCGGCGTCTTGTGTAACCATCGTAGTTCTTAGTCTCGATGTAGCCCTATATATTTACTGCGGGTCTTGAGCATCGACAGTTGGCGCGCCATGAAGGGGACAAGGCTCGCCGGGATTCTCCGTCCACTATGATGGCCGAACTTCCCATCATCCAATACTCTCCGGACTTCAAGATCTCCTTTGGATCGCTCGACTTCACGGTCGGCGACAATGGAGCCCTAGGTCTGAACAACTACAGATCAGACTCGACCGTAGCCAGCCCCATGGCGCGATCATCGAGTCCGTCTGACATTATTCCTGCATTAATCCCACTCGGATCCGAGCAGGAAGACTCTTCCTTCGGATATGACTCGACACTAGACCGGTCTTTTGAGGAGGACACGATCGAATCGACCTACTCATATCCCCATACAGTCGACATGGTGGAGATAGTAGATCCTGCCGCTGGAAACCAAGAGGAGGATCCAGATGCCGAAGAAGAAGGGAGTCCAACCGGTGGTCTCCAAAACCAGCCGGTCAAAGGAGGTCGACAGGATGATAACCCGCCAGCGGATGAATTATCGGTCGCTCACCACCGTCGACCAAGAGGGTCACGCGGGTCACGTAATGCACGCCGACTGGATCTTGGCCCTGACCTGGAAGTGGATGGTGTTAAGGTCTACCACACCCCACAGAACAACATCACCGGGGCCAAGACATTGCTTGACACCTTAATGGTCGATGCCCACTATCAAACTCCTGCTATGCAGAAGGC
Source organism: Eleusine coracana subsp. coracana (assembly GCA_032690845.1). Lineage (NCBI taxonomy): Eukaryota > Viridiplantae > Streptophyta > Magnoliopsida > Poales > Poaceae > Eleusine > Eleusine coracana. The sequence goes on from CM064430.1 coordinate 8,592,373, forward strand.
GGTGGCTATGCTCAAAGCCGCAGCGGCATAAGATGCTGCAAAGTCTCAGTCGGTCGCAAGTTCCAGCCATGTATCTCCTCAGGGTCGGCGAAGACGCGAAGATCTGAGAAATTCTCTCTGCCTCCATGATGGACGAGACACCCTCAACTCTCATCATGAGGAACGTGCTCGGGACAACCGACTCTATGAGGAAGAACGGCGTGAACGAAGGATGGACGCCCGACAGGAAGACCGGTGGGACGACCGACGAGAAGACCGACGGGATAGCCAATGGGATGATCGTCAAAATCCTCCTCCAAGAGACAACCACGATGACCGACGTCGACATGACGATCGGGATCGGTGTGATAATGATGGAAATCAACGATGTCATCATGACGAGGATGTTGGCCCATGCCACCATCGTAACCCAACTACGTCCCCAGACCGACAAAGGCGGTCACCAACGCTGACTGATGACGAGATCGATGGCATCAAGGCTTACGTCCCTTGGCTTCGCATTGCTTGATGGCCGAAAGGATTCAAGCCGGTTCTCATCGAAAAATATGATGGACAAGCCAATACTCGAGAGTGGTTACAACTCTATAGCACGATGATCCGGTCGGCTGGAGGTGATTCCTACGTAATGGCTAATTACCGTCCGGTCTGCTTAGAGCCTACTGTTCGGATATGGCTCACATCTTTACCTGAGGAGTCAGTCTCATCCTGGGGAGATCTCAACCAGAAACTCATAGAAAGTTTCCAAGCAACTTGCAACCGACCGGGAAACCACTTCGACCTCACTTGGATCAAGCAGAAAGGAGACGAGCCTCTTCGTGACTACATCAAGCGGTTTTGCGCTAAGAAAACTGAGATCCCCAATGTCCTTGATCAGCAAATCATTACTGCCTTCCTGGGTGGAATTCGCAGTGACGATCTGGTCCGGGAAATCGGTTGGAGGAACCATGATCTCAAGCTCACTGCTCAAGAGTGCTTCGAGATTGCTAATAAGTATGCATCAGGGGAATCTGCACTTGATGATATCCGAGGAAAGGGCAAGGAAAAGCGGTCGGACAAACCTGAGTCCTCCAAGAAGGACAAGAAGAGAAAACCCGACAATGCTGTCAACACAGTAGACCGGTTTCGGAAGAATCCTCAGACGAACCAGCCGTCTACTGATGAGTTGTTGAGTGGCATTTGACCTTGGCATCCCAAGGGAAACCACAAAGCAAAAGATTGCAATTATCTAAAGGGTTTTGCAACAGCTGTGCTCAAGGTGGCCAAAGATCCTCCGAGGTGCAACAACAGCAACAAAGACAAGCCTAAGGATGATGATGACAAGGATGATTCGGGAGAGTTCCAGGAGCCCCGCAAAGAAGTAAACTTCATCTTCGGAGGCCCGGATGCCTATACATCCAAGCGCAAGCAAAAGTTAGAGCTTCGAGAGATTAACTCGGTGGAGCCAGCTACGCCTCAGTACATGAGATGGTCTAAGATGCCAATCACCTTTGATCGGTCGGACCATCCAAAACATCTACCAAAACCAGGTCGCTACCCGTTGGTGCTTACTGCGACTATGAAGGAGGTGAAGTTCAACAGAGTACTCATCGATGGAGGAAGCAGTTTGGACCTAATCTTCACCAGGACCCTTCAAGAGCTCGGTCTGTCAATCAATGACCTCCAACCGAGTTCTTCACCCTTCCATGGGATTGTGACTGGCAAGACTTCAGTCCCAATTGGACAAATCATTCTGACAGTCACCTTTGGCACCTGTGATAATTTTAGGATGGAGTGTATCCTTTTCTAGGTGGCAAACTTTGAGTCAACATACCATGCAATCATTGGTCGACCGGCGATGGCCAGATTTATGGCAGTGCCGCACTATCCGTATCTCACCCTCAAGATGACAGGCCCGAATGGAATAATCTCCCTCCAGTCTGATCTTCGGAATTCTTTTGATTGCGATGTACAGAGTTGTGAGATGGCTACCAAACAGTTGATGCTGTCAGACCAAAAGGAGATCCTGAAGGCGGTCGGTATAGAGGAGCAGACTGGAACGGAGGTTCCTACAAAGAAACCTACCAAGGACAAGATCCAGACCGATGACATCCAAACCAAGGAGACTTTGCTCGATCCTGAGGACCCCGATAAGGTGACTTATGCTGGGGTCAACCTTGATGAAAAATAGGAACTCGTGCTCACTCTTTTCCTCCAGGAAAATAGGGATATCTTTGCATGGAAACCATCTGACATGCCAGGAGTTCCTAGGGAAAAGATTGAGCACGTGTTAAGTGTACCTCTAGGGGCTACCCCCGTTCACCAAAGGCTTAGAAGATTTGCGCAAGACCGCAAGGACGCTATGAAGAAGGAGATAGTTAGATTGTTAGAAGCTAAGTTTATAAAGGAGGTGTATCATCCCGACTGGTTAGCAAATCCAGTCCTTGTACCTAAAAAGAATAAACAGTGGAGGATGTGTGTTGATTATATCGATCTCAACAAGGTCTGCCCGAAAGACCCCTTCGCTCTTCCTCGTATTGATTAGATTGTAGATTCGACAGCCGGGTGTGAGCTTTTAAGCTTTCTGGATGCCTATTCAGGCTATCACCAGATCCCACTGAGAGTCGAAGATCAGATCAAGACTTCCTCTATAACACCCTTCGGCGCCTATTGTTATATCACTATGTCGTTCGGTCTGAAAAATGCTGGCGCGACTTACCAACGAGGTATTCAACGCTGCCTTGCCACTCAGATCGGTCGGAACGCTGAAGCATATGTTGACAACATTGTTGTTAAGACTCGGAAAGTTGAAGAACTTCTCTCTGACCCAGCAGAAACCTCTGACAATCTGAGACATTATTCAATAAAGCTAAATCCTAAAAAGTGTGTTTTTGGGGTCGGGAAAGTTACTCGGTTACATCGTTTCGAAATGAGGTATAGAGGCTAACCTAGATAAAATCAAGGCAACGCTAGATATGAAGCCACCTAATTCTCAAAGGGACATTCAGAAGCTGACTGGATGCATGGCATCCTTGAGTCGCTTTATTTCCCGATTGGAGGTTAGGGGGTTACCACTCTTCCGATTGCTTAAAAAGCAGGACGACTTTGTTTGGACTAAGGAAGCGTAGTCAGCACTAGACGAATTAAAGATTCATCTCAGCAGTATTCCAGTGTTGGTGCCTCCGGAGCCAGGGGAAAAACTTCAGCTTTACATCTCGGCCACAACCCAGGTTGTGAGTACTGTTTTGACAGTCGACCGAGAAGAAGAGGGACACGTGCAAAAAGTACAGGATCCGGTCTACTTTGTGAGTGAGGTTCTTAGCGCCTCTAAGACAAGGTACCAACAGATCTTGAAGTTGTTATATGCATTATTGATCGCCTCGAGGAAGTTGAAGCACTATTTCCAAGCTCATCCAATTGAAGTTCAAACATCTTTTGCACTCGGGACGGTGTTACATAACCGAGAAGCTGAAGGAAAAATAGCCAAGTGGGCAGTCGAACTTGGTCAATATACTATTACATTCGCGCCTCGGTCGGCTATAAAGGGACAAGCGTTAGCTGAATTTGTTGCCGAGTGGACAGAGATTCAAAATCCTCCTGCTGCCCAAGATATCGAGTACTGGAAAATGTACTTTGATGGTTCCCTTCAATTACAAGGGGCAGGTGCGGGAGTTGTATTTATCTCGCCTATTGGAGAAAGGCTTCGATACGTCCTTCAAATCATGTTTCGCGCATCTAATAATGCTGCGGAATATGAAGCTCTCCCATACGGTCTGCGCGTTGCTGTGTCACTCGGCATTAAGCGCATCGACATATTTGGTGACTCGGCCTTGGTCATTAATCAGGTCACCAAGGATTGGAATTGTGTAGATGACAACATGAGTGCTTATTGCCAAGAAGTACAAAAACTTGAAGACAAGTTTGATGGATTGAAGTTCACACATGTTCTCCGAGATAATAACTAGGCGGCTGATGAGTTGGCCAAGATAGGATCATCTCGGTCTACAGTACCGCCGGGTGTTTTCCTACATATTCTGGATTCCCCAACAATTTCTCCCCGGTCGGACATGTTGATGAGTATTGTTGCTGATCTCGTTGACGATGACATCTCCAAGACCGACTGGCGCGACCCACTCATTCAGTATTTGGATAAGGGAACGCTGCCCTCGGATCCTGATGAGCAGCAAAGATTGGAGATCCAATCTCGAGGATACTTGTTGGTGGGGGACCAACTTTACAAAAGGGGTGGTTCCAACATTTTGATGCGATGCATCTCAATTCCTGAAGGCCAGAAGTTGGTAGATGAGATTCATTTGGGAATATACGGCAATCATGCAGCTTCCAGGACTTTGGTCGGCAAAGCTTTCCGACAAGGGTTTTATTGGCCCACGGCGGTCGAAGATGCACACCAAGTTGTCCGGAAGTGTGAGGTTGTCAATTCTTCGCTCAACAAACACATGTGCCTTCACAGCAACTTCACATGATACCATTGACTTGGCATTTTGCTGTTTGGGGGCTTGATATTGTCGGTCCTTTCAAGAAAGCGCTAGACGGGTTTACTCACTTGTTTGTTTCTATCGACAAATTCACCAAATGGATTGAAGCGAAGCCGATCGGCAAGATTACATCCAAGAAGCCGATCGAGTTTGTCAAAGACATATTCACTTGGTTTGGAGTTCCTCATGATATCATTACCGATAATGGCACTCAATTCACTTCAGTGGAGTTCCGGGACTTTGCCGATGAGATGGGAATAAAAATTCACTTTGCATCTGTGGCTCATCCGAAAAGCAATGGGCAGGTTGAACGGGCCAATGGTATGATTCTTCAAGGATTAAAGCCACGGATATTTGACAGACTCAAACCTTATGCCGGTCGGTGGGTCAAGGAGTTGCCTTCAGTCCTTTGAGGGCTTCGAACAAATACCAGTCGGGCTACTGGACAGTCACCTTTTTTATTGGTCTATGGCTCAGAAGCAATGTTGATGACTGAGATCAGCCTTGTCTCGACACGAGTTCAAGCGTACTATGAAAAGCTTTCTGAGGATAATCGAGAGATTGATTTAATTACGGTAGAGGAGTTGCATGATCACGCTCTATTTCGGTCGGCACTCTACCAACAAGGCTTGCGTCGTTATTATGATAAGAATGTTCACAGTCACCACTTTCAAATTGGAGACCTAGTGCTTCGCCGAGTGCAATCGACAAAGAATCAGCATAAGCTCTCTCCGAAGTGGGAAGGACCGTACGTAGTGAAGGAAGTCACTCGCCCGGGGGCTTACCGACTGATGTATGAAGACGGCGATGATATTCCAAACTCCCGGAACATAAATCAGCTACATCGTTTCTATACTTAGCTATTATTTTGTGTATTTATACATTATTTATGAATGAAACTTTGGTCTTTTTTAATGAAAGATTTTCTAATGATTTGCATTCTATATCTGTCTTGATTCCTTAATTTATACTATTAAACAATCGAGCCAGGGGGCTAGCAATAATGTCCCATCTCGGTCTAACCATATTTTGGTTTTGGCCTATTTTTTGACCGACTTATTATCATGAGATCTTGAGTTTTGGTCTTTATTATTTTGGTCTTACGCTTATACATCATGGTTAAATACTTTGTGTTGCACATCAGACTACCACTACACTAAACCCAGAGCCAAAAGTGTGAGAGGTCATGTGTCGATTGGTTGATTCTGTTTGTTACGCGGTTACGGGTTACAACCTAATATGTTATGGTAGACCGATACAATCTTTAATTCTCTTGATAGAAACATGTCAATGATATCTTTGTCAAACTTCTACAGCTATAAAAGCGTAAAATTAGTTTATACACAAGTATCATTACAAAAATACTACTAATGTTTTACACTATTACAGGATTATATCTCCTTTGAAGGAGAAGAAGAGTCAGCCCGAAGTTCGACCTCTGGAGTTGCTGGGGGAGTCGGCACGGTCGGATTGATTTCTATATTTTCGACCAAGGCATGGGAATTCTCTAGCATGCAATCCAGGAGCAGCTGACATTCGTCGTCGGTCAGGTCGGGGTTAAATCCCTCTTTGATCTTGTCCAATGGCAGAGCAGGAGACCAGGATTGGCAAATCGCCAGCACTTGACTCCCGGCTTCGGTCGCCACTCGCCGAGTGTTATAAGCAATGGCTTTCGAAGCATGCTCCAACAAGTAATCCAGAGAGTGACCAGTCTGCTCTACTCGGTTAGCATGAACATAGTTCATTGCTTTCCGAGTGGCATAAGATAGAGCTGCAAATAATAATTATTGGTCAGTATGATCAACAGAAGAATCAAGCAGAAGGAAGAAGTCCAAGGCTTACTGGCAAGTTTACATTTGAAAGATTTGGAGACAGCCTTAGCCTCCTCTATCTTCGCGTCAGACCCCTTCAGCTCCTCCTGCAGCCGAGTGATCTTGGTCTTCTGGTCTTCAGCCAAATTTGGAGAGGCTTTCCTTCTCAACCTTCAAGGCGTCAACGAACCTCTGTTGGTTGGAAGTCAACTTCTCCAGATCGGTGATTTTTTGATCGCGAGCTAAAAGTAAAGCTTTTAGCGTTAGAGTGGTCAGCAAATTGCTTAAATATGGATGAAAGGAAAACTTACCAGCCAGATCTGCACAAACTTGGTCTAAGACCTTGTTTATCTCTTGTCGGTCGGCCAACAGCTTCTTGTTTTCCTCTTGAGTGTTGGAGTGCTGCTGACCGGTGACTAGCAAGATAATTAAGAAGTTAGTCTAAAACATAAAGACAAGAAGATTAGGCAACCAAGGACATACCGAAAGTTTTGGCTTCAAGATATTCCACTCTAGCCTGTTTTCGCTCCACAAGAGCATACACTTTCTGATATGCAGAAGATAAGTGAGCTAAAAGATGAGAGCGAAGCAAGGTAGAAGCATAATGTTGAGTTACCTTGCTGGACTCCCGGTGTTGGTGCAAAATCTCCGCATCCTCTATCTCAGGCCGACCAGACACATCTACAGGAAGAGTTCTTTTACCTTTGTCAAGAGACAAAGAGATATTAGTCGGAGTGGTCTGAGACAGAGGCTCGGGAGTGGAGGCAGGAACCATCCATTCAAGCAGTTTATCCACTTCGGTCGGCGTGTTTGAAGATTTACCAACCAAATGGGACACACCAGTCGGATGAAGTGGGAGCGTAGACCGAGTATCCTCAGATCCCTGAGTGCTCTGAGAATCACTTGTCTGACTGCCAAGAATAAATAAATAAATCAGGAGATGTTGAGATCAACAATAAGAAGATAAGGAGTATAGGGTTTAAAGAATAAACCTGAGATCCTTCTTGAGCTTGATCCTTCATAGCCTCTTCTTTGAAGAAGTTGACTGAAAATCAGTCTCCTTCCTCTTTTGAGAGGGCTGGTCAGCCTTGCCAGTCTGAACTACCTCTTCCGTTGACCTCTGAGTTTGACTCAGAGGCTCCGGTCGGTCTGAAGGTCAGCTGGAGGTTGCAGGAGCAGGTTGACCAGCATCTGCGACAGTTATTTCTTCATCGTCGTCTTGGTCCCCCACATATTGGCGATGGCGCGCGACTGTCCGCTTCTGGAGCTTGTCAGGGGAGGCTAAAGTGACGACGGGAGTGACGCTAACTGGTCGAGCGCCTGCGGAAGAACTTGAACCCCCGGCACCGGTCAGCGGTGTCTTCTTAACATAATTAGGTCCCTCAGTATCGGTCTGAGGGAGCGGGGGATGAGATACATAAGTATCCCGCACCTACATAAAGATCAAAACAATGAGTACAATCTCAAGATAGGATAACAAGGGTTAGCTAAAGGCAGACTAAGGCTTACTCAGGCTCGCAGTGTGCCCTTGTTATACGCCTTTGAGACCAAAGAATGGTCCTGAAGGATTTCCTCTTCAAACATCTTCACCAAGCGTCTTCGGCGAAGTTCACCATTTGGTGGATCCGGCACCTCCCTGGTTTCATCCTCATTAACATAGTCCCATGCCGCGTGACATTGAAGCTTCAGGGGCTGAACTCGTCGGATGATAAAACTTTTGGCCACTGTGATGCCATCGACGCCTTCAGCCTTCAGATCGGCAATTTCCTTGAGGAGAGAGACCACTTGAGGATTGGTCGGATCGGGCCTCTCTGTCCAGTGCGCTTGGGGAATAGCCTTTGCACCAGTGAAGTCAGCAAGAACAGGGGGATGGTTGTCACAATAGAACCACTCGTCCTTCCAATTCTTGTTTCCGGTCTTCAGCGGGACATTGATGTAGACATCTTTCTTGCGTAACTGGACGCCAACGCCGCCTATGGCCACTTGGTTTTCCGTGGTGGGCAGCGGTCGGAGGACAAACAGATGGCGGAAGAGATCGAAATCGGGGAGAACGCCAAGAAAAGCTTCGCACAAGTGTACGAAGATGGCTATATGAAGAATGGAGTTGGGATTGAGGTTGACAAGCTCAATCCCAAAGAAAAAAAGGAGCCCACATAAAAAACTACAGCAGGGAACTCCAAAGCCATGCTCAAAGAATGAGCGAAACACTACGATCTGTTGATGAATGGGAATGGGGCAGGATTCGCGGGTACCTTCCAGTCGATTCGAGCTTGCTCTGGAAGGACGCCATCCCACACCATCTTGTTCATGTCAGCCTGTGAAAGGCTGCTCTTTGAGAACTCCCGAAGTTGCTCCGGGATGTCGACCTCCGACGAGGACGACGCGGCGGCGGACGAAGCTGGGATCGAAATGGAAGTCCTCTTGTGGCCCATCGCGAACAGGATTGAACGCGGTGAAGGAGTTCGAAAAACTTCGCCAAGGCTCGGGGGCTAAATGTGGCGAGATCTGTGGCGGCCGGAAGCAAGAAAGCTAAACCCTAGCTGGAAAAATAGAGGAGTCACGAGAGCAGAGAAGGCGCAAGGAAGACGAAGAGTTCGCGGGCAAATGTGGTGTGGACTGAAGGTCAACCTGGTGTAGCCTTTTATACTCTTGCCTTTTTGACCTAAGGGTCCCATGGGCCGGGGTGGGCCGTACCGTAGTGCGACCTTAATATTAACTTAGAGGTTAATTAAGGGCTTAAGCCCATTAGGGTTACAAACCCAAAAAAATGAGACTCGGGGGCTTCTTTGATGAGAAGTACCCGAGAATTATTTCACCATATCTATGTGATTTGATGATCATGTGGCAAAGGACTTGATGGTCGTATGGTACAAGTTCAAAGGTTATGATATTGACTAAAGTCAAAAAATCAGAATTACCTAATTTGGACTTGAACGGGTGATTGGAATTAGGGAAGAGCTATTTTGACAAAAGTCACTTAGCTAAATATTGAATATGACTAGAGTCATAAAAATCCGACCGACCTATCACTTGGGAATAATATGAGCCACTCGGTCGGTCTAATGATCGGTCGGCAAAGTGGTCACTTAGCAATAAGACCCAAAGGTTTGATAACCGGAGGTCTAAAAGATTCAGACTTGATGGTTTGAATATCTATAAACAAATTAATAAGAGCTAATACAATTGGACTCTTGCATTATTTGTTAGTCTCCAAATTATACAAGAGTCGGGGGACTACACCTGATCAGGTGCACCTGCCCGGTGCACCAGATCTATCATAGACTTCGATAACGAGGTCTTCCTAATTTATGATCTTTAGATCATTCGGAGAATCAAAGCTCAACATCAGAAAGCACTCGGGGGCTGCTGTGGGATACTTGCTTTACGGGTATCCTCAAACAAGGCTAAACTCGGTGGCTGACCGGGTACTTCATCAACAACGAAGCCAACCGACTCGGCTTAGAGTGCAAGATAAGAAAGATTAGACTTGCCAGAACCATTATAGAGTACGAATAGGACTCTGCGTGTACCCCCTGCCGATCGGATATATAAGGCGGCAGGGTACACCCTATGAGGGGGGGTCGAGAGTTAGCTAGAGGCAATTTAGGCTTAACATCTCGGAACAATCAATACAATACAGAACACAGGACGTAGGATTTTTACTCTCATTGAGAGGGCCCGAACCTGTATAATTCGGCGTCTTATGTAACCATCGTAGTTCTTGGTCTCGACATAGCCCTATATATTTACTGCCGGTCTTGAGCATCGATAATACCGTTGGATTTTATGAAGATTGAACAGTCTAGATCCATCCAAAAAAGAGTCCATATCCAACTCCTATTGACAAATAGACCAAATTAATTAATAAATAGATAAATTCGGATTAATAAAAAAGAAAAGAATTTATTATCTTCTTATTTGAAGAGAAAAAAGAAGCTACCATGTTCGCTCTCAGGACCACGAAATTACCACATTAATCTAAAAAAGAGAAGCTCTATACCGTTGGATTTTATGAAGATTGAACGGTCTAGATCCATCCAAAAAAGAGTCCATATCCAACTCCAATTGACAAATAGACCAAATTAATTAATAAATTAAACAAATTTGGATTAATAAAAAAGAAAAGAAAATCAGATCCCCACCCACCCCGATCTCCCTAAACTCCAATTGACAAATGGATAAAATTAATTAATAAATAGACAAATTTGGATATAAAGAAGAAAAGAAAATCAGATCCCCCACCCACCCCAATCTCCCACCAGGCATATTGGCTTCCCTGCCACCATTTTTTTTTTTGACACAATATTGTTTTTTCATTGCGACAGGGATCGTAACTATATCTGATAAAGAATTGAAACACAATAAGTACAAACTCTATTATACTTTAACGGCTCAAAAAATCATAGTCACATAACTAACCCAGCTCTATTTTTATTAGGAGTGTCCACACTCAAAAAGTATTGTTACTTTGCATGTAAAAAGGATTAAACATATCTTATTCTATATTCCTTATTATCTAACTCGAATGGCAACAAATCTCTTAACTACAATTTATTTAGCATTCACTACTACAGAATGGGAGGATGCCAGCGGTGGTGTACACCAGCGGTGGTGTACACCACCATTGCCGCTGAAAAGGAAATAAAAACATTTTAAAAGGAAAAAAAATAGCATGTTGGGCTCCTAAAAACCCTGTGCAATAGTGTTACGGTCTAGAAACACTAGCAGTCACACCACCGTCTCGACCCGTGCAATGCTATGCCATACGATACCCACCCATCATGTCGTCACACCGTTGTGCTGCTCGAAGCCCTAATGCACATCATCGTGTCGCCCCCGATACACCGCAATGCTACCTGGATCCCCGACGCGCACTGTAGTGCCACCCATCAATGGTCGGATCTAGACATCGTGACAGCTTCATAGTTGGATCTGCGCTCGAATAGCTGAATCTACCACCTCCATGACATTGTCTATAACTGTCTTTTGTTGTCGCCACCCTGGCCTAGATCTACCCGTAATCAAGCTCCTCCTATCTGGATCTAGGCTCCACCAGTGAGCAAGGAGAGAGCATTGTTGCGGCCCGCCGCCCCACGTGCCAAGGAAGAGAGGTGTGACTGCTGAGGAAGATATGACATAGAACGACGAGAATGCTCGAAACTATTGGATGTCACAAGACACCCTAAAACAAACCAACACTAATAGTAACATCAAGTAAGATGAGAAGTTCTAGGAGAGCTACATGAATAGATGTGGCAAGGGCATAGGGCAATGCAACATGCCAATGACCAACTTCTACAATATGCTTAACTACCTTATTTTGTCACCATGCATCAATAATGACATGAGCATAAAAAATAAAGATGATAGCGAGGATAACAATAAGCCCCAATATCATCGCGCGTATGTATGTGCATCAATGGACTATCTAAGAAAGTACTGCGAGGTACTGAAGCGGTGCCAACACTTATGCCGGTGCTCATGTGCTCCGATCGTGAGGCCACCAAGAACACTACACCATTATCATCATATATGTTTTAGGAAGAATAAGAAAAACAAAAATCATGGTGCGCAATAGTCGTCGATGATGCAACTAGGAGAGATTAATAAGGTCTATATTATTTCACAATATTTTAGTAGTTATTTTTCATTAATGATTATTCTTTTAAATTTATATGGCCAAAACTTTTAAGCACAAACGTTCTCCACCATAATTGTTGTGAACTTAAGAAATAATATGAAAAAAAACATCAATACAACTAATTTGTAACCATTTTATCAAACCGTTGATTTGTACTACCCTAATAATCACTTAACTGATGGAGTCATCAGATCTTTAGTTGTAGAAAAGTGGGACAAATCCAATTTCATTTATAACAATCTTTTAATTTAAGCACTATGGAAATATAAAGAAATATATGTGCATAAAAATAGTTTTTTAACATATAATGCATGAGTGCAATCTACTATTCAAATGCTAAATATTTATTCTAGCCGTGCTATTAGCGCGGGTCAACTTACTAGTTTTGCTAAATGTAAGCTGAATCTCCGAAATGAACAGATATAACCTTCTCTATTTGTAGCTAAAAGTGTGCTACCTCTTATTGTATCTCAATTTGGTGTCGTTGCTATGCTCTTGTATCAAAGTTGTAGCTACCTTGATTGTGCTCCTGCTGCTAATAATAATGTGTGCCTCTAGACATTCTAGAGAAGACACATTATGATAATTGTGATCCCATGCATGATAATTATCGTTTCATAGATTTGTAGTGAAGAAAACTGAGTGTGGGATGTTGTTTTGTCCTGTTGTTGTTACTCCTCTCGTTCAATAGAGGAGGTTTTTTTTTTCATGTCGTTATTCTTATGCCACCGCAGGGTTGTTGGTAGTAGAAGGTACCATCATTATTCATGGATCCAGATTTTTCATGAACAACATGCATGAACCGTGCGAGCCTCTAGAGCTCGCTGCAATGACGGCACACCCTGGCTTCCTTATACACCCTGCCCGGCCGGCAGACATAACCCCTGTGTGGCGCGCAGTGCGCATCCAGGGAACACACGCATAGCCCCTCCAGCGCGCAGCCATCCCTCACCACGCTAACGCCTTGGCCAATTCCGAGCACCTGGTCGCTCCACTCACTGGAGAACAGCCCCTCGGGGTCGTACCTCCGCCTCACCCGCTCGAACTCCTCGATGCGTGCAGCACCGTACTTAGCCGCGGCGCCGTCGAACACGGCGTTCCGGTTCTTCCCCCAGTGCGGAACCCCGCTGTAGCGGCGCAGCGCCATCTGCTCCACTTCCTCGATCACGTCCTCGTGCAGGCGCGGCGTCGCCGGGTCGCGGCTCCGGTAGTAGGTCAGGTCCAAGTCAACGCTGTCCTCGGGCTTCCCGAGCAGCGCGCTCGAGCCCCGCACGAACCGCATCAGCGCGCCGCCGTACATCTCCACGCCGCACAGCGCGCCGGCCGGGCTCAGCTCCCGCAGCCGCTGCACGTCGCGGATCAAGTCCGCCACCCTGGACAGCGGCACGCTGATGCCCGACTGGAAGAATTGAGTACCATGGGCCACGCGTGGGTCCCACGGGCAGGCAGTGAGCAGGGCGTCGTCCGGGCCCGCGAGGCAGCGTCCCGAGGACTGGATGCGGTGCTGGTACCCGACCACCGGCTTGCCGGGGATCAGTACTGGCAGATCGGCGTTCATCATTCCGTAGTTGCTTGCCACATCGGCCGATGTCATCCCCTTCGCGGCAAGACACCGCCCGCCGGCGTTCCTCGCGATCTCGAAGCCATCCTCTTGGTTCGTCCATGGGACAATAAGGATCATCAATTACATGAATGGTATAGGCTAGCTGGCTAACACAAGAAATAACTGGCTGATGATGAACTCTATGCATATGTTATGTACGCTTACCGGCAAGTCGTCTGACTTGGATCGCCGGTGTTGGGATGGCACGGAATCCTACGAAATCGTTGATGCCGTCGCCGGACGTATTGACGGGTACGCGGTCGTCTATCCGGTACACGGCCTTGCCCTGCCCGGGATACCACACGATGTCGGTGAACTCGTGGGCGCGGGCAAAGCTGATAACTCGTTCCGCTAGGTCAGAGTCGTCGTACTCCTGGAACGCCACAGAGCGCTTGAACATCGGTTGCAGCGCCAGAGTCACCTGATGAGATAACATAAGAGCAGTAAATAGTTCCGATAATTGCTTGATTTTTGAAATGTAAATGGGGTTTTTTCTTGGATTGTTCTTTTGTATTGATACTCGAAAGATCGACTCAAACGGGATTTTGACCGTCACACTGCAACCTACACCGGCCGGAAACTACAGAAGACTCAAAGAGGCGACGCAGTGTTCGACAACAAGATGCTCACGGCGACCCAACTACAATCACTCATCAAACCGGATGTACAAAACTGGGAGGCGACCTGGCATCAGATATATAGGCATTTAACGCCCCGGCATAGCACTTTTTTCCTTTGCAACTTTCACGTCCGACACAACCATGCTTGTACAAAAAACATATTTTCATCTATCTGAAATGAAACGGCAGAGCACCTTAACTGTTCAAAAAAAAAAGAGTTGTGGATCACAATGAGTGGGCGGGCAGTCTCGTCAGATCAAAGTCAACGATCGAGATGGCGCATGCGAGGTTTTCCATTTCTCATGTATAAACTAGCAGCTGCGCCAGCTTCCTGACAGAATCATTTCTCGTGTCAACACAACAGCTCGATCGCATCGTATATATAGTCCAACTATCTGTAAACCCAGCACAAGTTTGTGGGTCAACTCTGAGATATATGATCATATTTCTTTCCAGCTGGACCAGTGCATCAAATTGGTACAAGATTTGTTGTTTATCTCCAACATTAGAAAAACACGATCAGATTTTTCGAACACATGTTTGTAAAATTGTTATCATTATTAGTAAGAAAAGCTCTGCATTGATTTAACCATTCAAGTGTCAAAAGGATTTGTAGAGCTGACAAGCAAGATAAAAACAAAAAAAGGATACATACCTGAGAAATGACTCCAAGAACTCCGAGGGACACCTTGGCCGCGTTCAGCTCCGGGTCGCCGTCGACTAGCACCCGCACCTTGGCGTGCTCCTCACTCGCCGGCGCTGGCGTTACGATCCTCATCCCTACGACGTACTCGTGCACAGCGGAGCCCTTACCCCACAGCGAGCTCCCGTGCGCGCCCGTGGACAGCAAGCCACCGACCGTCAAACCCAGCCAGTACGGCGAGTGCGGCAGCGCCAGCCCAGCCTCCGCGGCGGCGTCGATGAGCTGCCTCAGCGTGACGCCGCTCTCCACGGTGATCTCCCTCTTGGTGGCGTCGATGCCGACGACGCGGTTCAGCCGGTCGGTGCTGATGATGAGCCCACGGTCGCCGCCGGGGCAAGCCAGCTTGGGCCCGCTGTGCGAAAACCTTGTCGCCACCTTCATCTTGGTCCCCGACGCCGTGGCGTTAGCCACCACCGTGAGGAGCTCGCCCTCGGACGCCGGGAACGCCGCGGCCGCGGCGCGGCACGTGGAGCGGTCAGGGAACATCCCGTACGCGTTGGTCACGGTGCAGCCGGCCGACGCCGAGCACCGGACTGGCGACGCCGGAGGGCTAGCGGCCGTAAAGAGGACCGACGATACAAGGCACTGCACGACGGTGACCAGAACGAGAACGACGAAGCAGCTGTGCGTGAACTGCATTGCTGCTCCTCGGCGCGTTTGCGGTGTTCTGGCCTCGGTGGTTTGTTCGTTTTTATGGGTTGATAAATAGGGAACGTATCAGGTGGAAACTAAGCAAACTTGCAAACTCTCAATCAACACCACTGGATCCCATCGGATGGCAAGGAGAGAGATGGGGTAATTTTGCAAATCAACGCCCGCCAGCCCCCTGCTAATCCTAATTTTCTTTGCAAATCACTCCCTGCCGTAAACCCATCCACGATAGCCCAAGCCGCGCCGTCCGCGATCGCCCAAGCCACGCCGTCCATCATCGCAGCCCGCGATGCCATGCAGTTTCACGCACACGAGTCATCGCGGACGCCCACGAATCGCCACCAGCGGTCGGCATGGACTCCGGCGGTCGCGAATTGCCGCCCGCTGAAATAAGGCCAGCGGATAAGTGTAGCTAACTAATATTCCATTGTGCAGGGATGTTACTAGAGCAAAATTTGATGCATGTGAACAGGGCCGGACCTGAGATACTGGTGGCTCAGGACGGGTCAAAAATTAGAGGCCCCTCTTAATATAAACAATGAAATGCAGTTAATAATATTTTAAAATACTAAGCATAAAAAAGCAAAATACTTTTAAAATATGTTTAAATAAACTAACATTTTTGTTATGCACATCTCTCCATTACATAAGCATCCATGTGAAATATAATATTTTTTTTATTTTATAAGCATGTAATGCTTTTGAGATTGGATTATCCACATCTTCGGGTTAGGCGCTGTGAACACATTGAACTATTCATGTGGCTGAGAGCCCTCACAGTCCAGACACAATGACACAATTATCAGGGGTGCGCTCTACCACTAAGCTAATGGCCCGTCGTGCGGGCCTCTCTTTGGGAGGAATTTTTGAATCACAGAGCTCCATATCTAATTTGAGCATATCGAATTACTAAGATAAGACTATCTAATTTTGTCAATTATATGATTGTTCTTGTGCTAAAATCGTAGTCCAATTCACAATTGAGCTGGAGAATGAGATGTAGAACATATGTAGTTTGTTTAGTTAGATGGGCGTTCAATAGAAGACGTTGCATTGAGTGATCACTAGAACAACCAAGTGCATGTGTTTGACGTGTTATATGTATTGTGTTAATGTGTGCTTTCCAGACTTCTAAAAATCGGACTTTAAACTTGTTTTATTGGATATTTTACACTAAATAGAAAGCAAACATGGCAAGAAGGATACATGGGGTGGGACCCTTGAAATTTTGGGGCCCAGGGCGGGTGCCCCTTTTGCCCCCCTCCAGGTCCGCCCTACATGTGAAAGTGAATAACTATACAGTTAAGTGTAAAATTAAACCTAAGAGACAAGAATAATTCATTTATCATGCTTGTAGAAGAAATATGCCTAAGAGCATTTTACTATACATATATTTTTTTTTTTTGAAACGAAGCAAGCCCACTTCCATTTCCATAACGAAAACGGGAGTCCAAGTCTGAACGCGTCCACTGACGCCAGCAAAAGACTAAGAAGCAGAAAAAAGACGTCCACTTCCCCATAACCCCCAAAATCACATGGTTCTCCAACGGATTTTGGGGGCCAAGAAGTGGGACCTAGCTCAACCCTATTACAGTTTTAACCAGATGATGGCTTCACACAATCAACTACAACCAAACAACAGGAATTAAGCCTCATTCCAGACTGCTTCAAACTTCCACTCCTTGCTCAAAACTCGTCGTCTTGCTCCGGCTCATCACTCGGTCCTTGTAAGGATTTCACCACTAGACATCTCCCTTGCCGATGAAGTACCTTGATCGCAGCCTGCATCATTGCTTCTGCCCCTGCCCCCATAATCGCCTGCATATCATCCTTCTGGAGACATGCCCAATAGATCAAAAAAGCACTTGCTTGGAAAATAATATCACAGGGGTGTTTAATCAATATCTTTTCAAAGCAAGCTTTATTTCTGCATTTCCAAATGGCCCAGCATATTGCTGCGAGTCCAGTGAGATACACAATTTCACCTCCTGGTAATGATGTTGCAATCCAAGGCCAAAATTGAGCATCAGACTTGGGCCTGTTATTCACATTGAAACACGATGCCACTATGCCCCATACCACTTTAGCTATTGGGCAAGAAAAAAGCAAATGATTGATATGTTCAGGTTGTTCACAAAAGTAACAAGCCGGATTGCCTTGCCAATTTCTTTTAACCATATTATCCTTGGTCAGGATAGCCCCATTTTCCATCAACCACATGAAAATTTTATTTTTTTCTGGGATCTTAGCCTTCCAGATCCTCTTATGCATAGGTCCACTGTCATTTTTAGTCAGATGATTATACATTGATTTAGAAGTATACCTCCCATTTTCCTTCCATTCCCATTTTGCTACATCTTTGTCATCAGTAATTTGTTGCCCATTCAGTAGATGTGCCAATTCATACCATTGATTATGCAGGACATTGAGAAGGTTAACTCTAAAGCCAATTACCCAACCCCTATCAGCACATTCTCTCACAGTGATGTTTTTGTTATCACACAATTCAAATAAGTAAGGGTATTTCATACACAAGGGGTAATCCAACACCCAACAATCAAACCAGAAACTGATAGCCTGTCCATTTTTCAGGCAATACTTCCTTCCTTGAATATAAAACTCAATACTTCCTTCCTTGAATATAAAACTCTTTAACTTGCATTAAATCTGACCATATTGAAGAATCTGATTGTCTTATTCTTAGAAGTGCAATGGGAGTACCACGCACATATTTAGCCCTGACAATGTCTTGCCATAGACCTTCTTCTGTTTCTAGTTTCCACAACCATTTTACCAAGAGGCTTATATTCATTTTTCTCAAATTCTTAATACCAAGACCACCTTTACTTTTGGCCTTGCACACTTTAGACCATTTAACTAAGCAGTATTTCTTCTTAAGACTACCACCCTGCCAGAAGAACTCCCTTCTAGCTTTATCCATTCGTTTAATAACTGTTTTGGGAAGGTATGGTAAACTGGAGAATTGGATAAGCTTGCATTGATTAGTATAGTTCTTCCCCCCATGACATGGAATTTCCTTGCCAAACATCTATTTTTTTATAAGATTTCTCTTCCATCTTTTCCCAATCAGTTACATGCAATCTACTAGGTGAAACAGGGACACCTAGATAATGTAAAGGAAACTTCCCAACCTGACAATTGAACAAAGTAGCATAAGTGTTTTCCACGTTGTTGTCTCCATTGATACTCACTATTTCACTTTTGCTCAAGTTTATTTTTAACCCAGACATCTGCTCATATAAGTACAACAGTAATTTTACATGTCTGGCCCCTTCTATATCATGATCTTGACATAGAATTGTATTATTCGCATACTGCAAGATGGCCACCCCATTTGGGATCAGATTATCAACTAATCCTTTTACCAGTCCATTTTGTTGCGCTTTATGAATCATTCTGGTTAAGGAATCAGCTACTAAATTGAATAAAATGGGAGACAAAGGATCTCCTTGCCGTACCCCTTTATAACTTTGAAAGTATGGACCCTCATTATTATTTACTTTGATACAAATCGTGCCTTCACAAACCACTTTTTTGATCCAGCTACACCACACTTCATTAAAGCCTCTTGCTCTAAGGCAACTAAATAAGAAGTCCTGGTTTAAATTATCAAATGCCTTTTCAAAGTCCAATTTCAGAATAATACCAGTTTTCTTCCTTAGCTTAGTCTCATGCATGATCTCATGCAAGGCTAGCACCCCTGTCATAATATTTCTCGCTTTGATAAAAGCAATTTGCTCTCTATGAATTATCTTACCAACAACAGGTTCAACTCTAATTGTTAGAGCTTTAGTGAACCATTTATATGAGCAATTAAGCAAACAAATTGGCCTATATTGTTGGATCTTCTCTGCATTATCAATTTTTGGCAACAGAGTATAATACCATAATTCAACCTTTTGATATCTAATTCTCCCAAATAGAACTCATTGAACAATTGGATAATATCATCTTTGACAATTTCCCAACAATGTTGATAAAACTCTATTGGTATTTTATCAGGCCCTATAGACTTATTATTTTCCATTAGATCCAGAGCATCTTTAATTTCTTCCTCTAAAAAAGGTCTTGTTAACTCCAAATTATCTTCAAAAGATACCCTTGGGGCCCCATCCCACATATTTGAGCTAAAGGCAAACATGCCACCTTCACCATGACCAAAGAGGGATTTGTAAAACTGGGTGGCATGTTCAAGAAGAGCCTCATATCCTTTAATTTCCTTAACTTCATGTTGTAAAGAAAAAATGGTATTCCTCCTTCTCTTTCCATTAGCAACTCTGTGAAAAAATTCACTATTATTGTCTCCTTTTAGAAGACGTGTTTCATGACTTCTCTTAAACCAATAAAGTTCCTCAGAATCCAAAATATTCATTAACTCCAATTCTAATTCCACCCTATTCTTTATTTGAATGTTGGTCAAGGGGATTAACTCTTCTAGCTCTTCTAAGGTAGCCAGCTCATCATGAATTTTGAACTTTCTCTTATTCTCTCTACCAGCCTAATCAAAGCCCCAACCTTTGAGATATCTCTTGAGTTTCTTTATCTTAAAATCCACCTTATCTAAGGTATTTGCATCTCTTGTGGGTTCTCTCCAAATTTTTTCCACTAATGATAGAAAGTCAGGATGTTTCATCCAAGACAGTTCAAAACGAAACAGAATCTTTCTAGTAGGAGGGTCCACTACCGTCGTCATGATTAAAGGATTATGGTCTGAGACCTCACTTGACTTTTTGTAGATTCTTACCATTGGGAATAGGTTTTCCCAATCCTTAGACATCAGAACCCGATCTAGTTTCTCCATAGTGGGGTTTAGCTGGTTATTAGACCAGGTAAAACCCCCAACCGACAATTCAATCTCCCTTAATTTGTTACCATTTATAATTGTGTTAAAGAGGTTAGTGAACCTATTTGGGAGAAAATTTTTGTTTTTTTCATGTGAAAACCGGATAATATTGAAGTCACCTCCAATGATATAAGGATCCCTATTCTTTGAGCAGATATCATCAAACTCTGCCAAGAACTCTTCTTTACATTCATCCTGAGATGCATGATACACATTAATTAAGTTCCATTTCACAGATAAGTCTTTATCCCACAAATTCAATTGTAACATATATTTTCTTCTAGGAAGGCCCCAGCATCAAATCTTTCATTGCTAACACCAGTTAGCAAACCACCAGATTTTCCTCTAGCAGGAATCCAATGCCAAAGGAAATTCTTTTGTGGGTCAAGTAATCTTAGACACTTCTCATTGTACGTCTTCTGAATTGTTTCTTGAAAACAAACAAAATCAAAACTATGCTCCCTTATGAGATCTCTAATGAAAGGAGCCATCCCTTTTTTCCTAATACCCCTACAGTTCCAAAAAAGATCTATCATTATAACGTTGTTTTGTTTTTGCCTTTGTTAGGACATAAAGATGCAGAATTTTCCTGTTGACCTTTATTCCTATACTCAGAAGGAGTAGATCTCTTACTTCTTCTAAGTACCCCATTGATACTATGCACCTTTCTGTAACTTTTTTTCTTAGATTTAACTAGAGTAAAACTTTCCTCTTCCTGATTCTGATTATCATTCTTCCATTCCAACAAGATGTTTTGAGAATTATCATTACTATCATCCTTCACAGAACCACTTACTTCAATTTCTTTACTACTATTTATCCCTTTTTCTTTCAGAGAGTGTCTAGCCATTTCAAGTTCTTTCATTAGCTCTACAATTTCAAAATCATCACCATTAATAGCAATACCCATTTGACTAGCTAGATCACAGATTCTAGAATTATCTAGAACAGAAAAAGCATTATGAGAATCGAGATTTGTACATTCATAGTCCATTTTCTTAGAGATTTTATCTTGAAGTTCTCCCATCATCTTCTCCTGCACTCTTGAGCTTTGACTTGATTCTTTGATCTTCTGAACTTCAGTGATGTTGCCTTGAAATACATCAGCCTCCTTGTCTTGAGCTTTTGGCCCCTGTTGCACCACTTCCAGATCTTCTGAAACAATATCCCTGATTGTTTTACTCTCCCTAGCCAACATTTGCTCAAACACTTCCTTGTGATTGTTCTGAAAGTCACATTTGACCAGTCCAACTTGCTTGTAAGAACATGAAGCTCCATCCTTGTTCCCGGGTTCATCAAACAACCCATCATAGTCCTCATCACTATCAGTTTCTTCAAATATTTGCAACTTATCATCCTGTTCTTTTTCAATTCCAACTGGAATCTGAATGTATGACTTTTGTGCATCTGCCATGAACTTTGTGCTTGCTATCTCTTTAGGCATACTCTCATCAAACCTATATGAAGTCTTTGGGGCGGGGGGCTGATTTCCAACCTGACCCACCACCCTGACCACCTGTCTGATGTTCCATATTCTGATTCCCTCTTGAACTATTATCCATTCGAGATTTCTTGGCTTGCTGTTGTTCTTCTGGCTTTGAGACATGTACCTGGACAGTGTTTTCAGGAGGCTGAGAAGGGATCTCCACTTCTCTCTCAAAGAGGAAGTCATACAAATAAGGTATGATCAATCCTTCCACAGAGGTAGGAACCTTTGTTATGTCTCTACAGCATATTTTGATTCTGACATAATCTTGTCTGTTCAAAGATTTCTCATCAACATCAATTGTGACTCCAACCAGTGATCCCACATATGCTAGAGTCTGCTCATTTCTCTTATCATATGGAACACCTCTCACTCTGAACCGTGCCTGCTGAAATTTAGCCTTTGCCCTAGAGGCAGCATTCCAAGGGTCAATGCATATCTGAGCATCAGCCGTTCTCATCCCCAAAGGCCTAAAATGACCCAACTCTTTTATCATATGAGCTGATGGAAATCAGACTGAGAACTTGTTGTCTGCCACTTTCTTTGCAGTCCATCTCTAGATATTGCCTCCTAGGATTGACTTGAATTCATTTTCAATTTTCCTAGCAGCAGCTGAACCACTTAGCACAGACACAATTGTTGTAGTAGACCTCTCCTTTAAGGTGTTTTCAGATGGGCAATCAGAAATATAAAAGAACCCCTGACCTTCTACTTGGGCAGCACAGAAAGAGCTATATAATCACAGAGCAGTTTAGTACGGCAGTGATCTGAGATGTGACCAAAGAGTCCACATCGAGCACATCTCTTTGGTTTTCTACATTCTTGAACCACATGGCCTTTTTCACCACAATGAAAACATTCGAGCACAGCAGAAGTATTCTCACCTTGAGGCTTTTGTCCCCTCTCTTAGATGTCCTCTTGCATCCCAGCCAGATCTGAAGGGCCTCCTTTCTCTAGTTCCCTTGTAAACTCCCTCTTGTTACCATCCTATTTCTTGGCTTCACGCATCTCTGGACGGTGCCCCCAACGGGATTTTTCAGCTTCCTCTTCTTCCTCTTTCCTTTTGTGTTTTGCCTCTTCCTTCGAAGACTCTTGATCTGATTTCGGGTCCCAACGATCTCGATCGGGAACTTCAGATCCACGGTCTCCATTTTTCTCCTTCCTTGTCCACTCTTGCCGGCGCCAAGTGAAATCTTGCCTCCCGGGCGGCCTTCCAGCACCTCTTCGATGCCTCCCAGCTCTGAAGCCTTTATAACCCCAGCCTCTATCATACCCACCCACCATCACCACCGGCGCCAACTTTGCTTGAACCACTTGCGCATAAGATCTCAAGTCACCTGGAACAGTGGATCTAGATTTTCCTCAAAGGTGACCCAAGTATTTGGAGGTAGTGGTGTTAGGGTTTAGCGGCGGCGTGGGAGGTGGATTCTGAAACCCTAGATTGGTTCTCCCTCCCCTATCTGGAGCAAACCCGCAAATCCCCGGCAAGTTTTGCAGGATCGTAGTCCTCACCTATCCATGCCTCTGATCCCGCCTCGAATATTCCTCTCCGACCCTCAGCTTCGGCCATGTCTCCGCGGCTTGGGACTCCAAAGCACGCGTCCGAGCCTGACTCAAGAGACTGGCGAGCGGGACCAGTATCCCAGCATCACCAGACTCCAAAGCACGCCCTTTGATGCTCTTCCACGCGTCCCCTGGTCCCCTAGATCTTGCCGCGTGTCCGAGCCGGCGCCATGGAGGGGAGAGAGAGAAACGAGAATCACCATCTCAACTAACACTCATTTTACTAAGAGGGATTTATTGGCTATGTTTGACTCATTGGCCAAGTTTCACTACATGGATTGAGCCAATTAATTTAAATATTTAATCTAATAAAATACTAAATAATTAGTTATGATAAATATACTGGGAATTTAAATGTGTGGCTTTGCAGGGTGGTTAGGAAGTACCAAAGGAGATCACTGCAAAAGATTCTAAATTTATTAGTTTCATAGATTTATTTATAAATTTATTAGCGTTTTATATATTCATTTTAGTTCCGATAAAAACATTAACATGCAAACGGGGTTTAGCATTTTTATACCATATTACATGGTCAAAGGAGTTGCTAGAATTTTAGCTTGCTCGAAAATTCCTAATAACGCATTAGCTATGGATTTTACTCCCTCCGGATTTAAATTCTTGACATAGTTGACTTTTTTAACTAAGTTTGACCATTCGGCTTATTTAAAAAAATTGAAAAATTATCAAATATGTTATTATAATTTGTTTTATCATTAAATAAAGTTTAAATCTATTTTATAATATTTTATATTTAAACAAATATTTTGAATAAGATGAATGGTCAAACATAGCTACAAAAGTTATTTGTGTCAACAATTAAAATCTGGAGAGAGTACAAGATTACTTCGATTTTGAGGCTATTTAATTAAATATAGAGAGAAGAAAAACGGTCAGGCAAATCAAAATGCGGCCACACAAAGGGCCATAGGGAAGTTGGGCACACGAGATCCGGCCGAGACTAGCAACTGATCGAGTAGCAGCTCGGCCATGGCAGCCAGAGCACGCCGGAGGCATCGGCGCTCTCACCATAGCGGCAAAACGGCGACGAAAAAATCTACAAAATTAACTATGTGTATAGGAGCTCGATGCACACCCGATGTAAGGCATTGGGGTTGACAGAGATGAGCAG
Source organism: Eleusine coracana subsp. coracana (assembly GCA_032690845.1). Taxonomy (NCBI): domain Eukaryota; kingdom Viridiplantae; phylum Streptophyta; class Magnoliopsida; order Poales; family Poaceae; genus Eleusine; species Eleusine coracana. The sequence continues at coordinate 8,616,916 of CM064430.1, forward strand.
AAAGGGGCCGGCAGTGAAGCACGCCAGCGCCAGATGCAAGATGTCATGAATCGAGAGCTATGTCGGGGGAAAAGTCGAATGCCGGCACAGTTCTTCGATCGATGAATAGATGGAGCAAATAATGGGTCACGGGGGTGCGTAGGGTAGTTGCGCACACGTACAAGGAAGAAGTAGATGATGAGGCTCAACGGAGAGACCGAATTTTAGGTCGCCGCCGACATGCACGCTGGTGGAGGTCCCGTCGAAAAAACTTCAAATCCGAGGCGCACGAGCAAGGAATCGAGGCGCCGTTTTATGGAGGGGCTAAAAGTCTTCCTTGCGCGCATTTTGGTGGCGGTATTTGGTCTGGAAAGCAGTGAGCTGGTCGGGCGGGAAGGAAGATGCGGCGGCAGCCATGGCAATGTTTGGGCGGCTTGGGTTCAGGGAAGAAGAAGAAAGAGAGAGCCGAACCGGGGAAATGAGGAGAGGCTAAAACCAGGGGGGAGGATGTTAAGTAATTAGGCATTTTTATATTAAATTTAATCAATATTAATCACATAATTAGCAGTTTGTATGTGATACAGTTTTAATAAAATTAGGTTTACTAGTTAAAATCTCAATAAAACTGGTAATCGTGATAAGGGTGAGAGTGTACCCTATGGAGAGACCAGTGCCAGGGACATAGGCGGCTCCATTCGCATCAGACATGGTACTTTGCTTGAAGTAGTCGATCTTAGTTGATGCAGGAAGAACATCAATGCAGTGTAGTCTCTCGAACAGCTTCTACGGTGCATGCGTCGAGAAGACGTGAGTAGTCGCGTCGTCAAGCACTTCCTAAAAAACTGATTGCCCGCATTATCCGAGCAGGTGTCGCCTTGCGGGAGAGGTTCCGGAGGTCTGCTCTCCCGAAGCTCCGTGCACGCGGATTGTCGGGACGGGAAGAACTCGAAAGACAACTCGAGATGAAGAGAGAAAAGTGTTTTGCCAATTGGGCAAGTTAGGACGTGACCGGGGAAGGCTTATATAGCAGTCGCTGGTTATTGGAAATAATAGATTTATAATCAACACCGTAATGGAACAAGTAAATGAGAGTTATTTCTTTGCGTAATGAAAGCATTAATCATGACTGTTTCCAAAAATAAAAACGCGCCCAGTCTACCTGCCTGCCATGTCACGACACGCCTCGCCTCACCATGTCATGCATGCCCGTCCGCCCGCCCCGGCACGGCCCCGCCTGACCATCTCCACTCCACCTGCTGCATCTTCACGCATAGAAAATACCTCCAGCCTGCATGTCTAAAATACTGAAGCCACCCAACGATCAGGTGATAATCAAAGGATACACTTTGTATTGCTGTAGCTGCCATTGGCTTATTTCCAATCAGCTCTCAGAGGCATCGTGCTCCTGGCCAGAGATTTCCTTCATCATTGTGTCTTCATTAGTACATACATAATAAGCTGCACCACACATGGATTGCCATGCTTCTTGCTAACAACCAGATTGATTTGATAAACCCCAAGCAGACAACAATTTGGCCAACTGAGCCAAATTTCGCTATGAACACATGCCAGGAAGCAGAAGAAGCATGTGTCACTGCGGGAGGCGAACCCGGGGGACGGCGGAGGCACGGAAGGCTGCGTCCCGACGTGGTGCCAGAGACAGCAGACGGAGGCGAAGCGCACGCGGTTGATGTGGGATGGCAGGCGGCAGAGGATGAGGTCCAGGAGCTCTGACTATGGCAGCGCGCATGATGGAGCAGCAGTGCTAAGCCAAGCCCCCATGGTAACCAATGTGTCACGACCCAAGGCCATCGACGAGCCACCACCTAGATGTGAGCACGTGGACAGGGCATCGGCCATCGAGCGAGATGGATGAGTGGCTCTCCAAAATTGCTCCTCCGTGAGGAATCGACGGAGGAAAGGGGAAAACCCAGTTTCAGAAATTTTCTTATAGAGTAAAATTCACAAAACTACAAGTTTTATGGTAAAACTATCACAAAACTATAGATTTAAGAAGATGTATCATAAAACTACAGATTTAGTACACATTTGTATCACAAAACTACAGATTTAATAAATTACATCACAAAACTACAGATTTAAGGTGTGAATTCATCACAAAACAACATGTTTAGCCTTTGTAAAATCTGTAGTTTTGCAATACATATAGACACTAAATTTATAGTTTTGTGATATAATTTGTTAAATCTGTAGTTTTGTGATACAAAGGTGCACTAAATCTATAGTTTTGTGATACACCTCTTTAAATCTATAGTTTTGTGATAGTTTTGCCATAAAACCTGTAGTTTTGTGAAATTTACTCTTTCTTATATGTTCCCCTTGATGCTTCTATTGCTGCTTGTATAGTTGTAGCCTAGAGTGGACCATGGGCTGGGCTCAATCTTATAGTGGCATAAAAGCCCGTAATGTCATATGGACTAGGTGTTACACTAATAACCACCAGTAATTGTGGCACAACATGGGAGACTCTTCATCGACAACAAGGGGGTAGCGAGGTCCTTTATTGAATGGGGTTGTAAAATCATTTGAGATATACAGAAATTCTGAAACCATCAATGTTCTGATGTTCCACGGTAAAAGTCCACCTAAACTCTGGTGTTGTTCATGAGTTCAATAAAGTTGATGAGATGAGAGTTGATAGGGATCTTCTTGTGGCAATAACGGGACGTACACTACACTTGTGCAGAAGCGCCAGCAGTTTCTTCGCGTTGAGTAGCACGAGATAACAGGAGCCATCGCTGCAAACCGTCGCGAACGCTGTCGCTGTCGTTGTGAAGGTCCCGGAAGGTCTCGCGGTCGTCGTCGATGTCACGGAGGAACACCCAGGTGAGCTCTCTCTTCCACTCCTCCACGGGCGGGAGGCCCGAGTACTTGTCCCAGAACTCATACGTCTCCTGATCAAAGAAAGACACAAGGTCACGCTGCTGCTGACATGATGACGAGTGATGAACTTGCTGATCATCAGTATATACGTACATTCGGGTTGAGGCAGGCGATGTCGCGCGCGCACTTTGCTGGCACGCCGGCGTCCTCCCTTGCCCGGCGGCACTCCTCCACCGCGCGCAGCATCTCGCTCACCGGCGGCAGCTTGCTCCGGCCGGACAGCACCTGCGCGATCAACCTCCCCTGCGCCTCGAGGAACCACGGCACGAACAGCCTCTTCTTGGGCACGCCGACGCAGGAGAGCTCCGGCGCCAGCGCCGGCTGGAACGTGTGCTCGAACAGCGGGCCCACGCAGGTGCCGTCCTCGTCGACGGTGACCACGCCGCCCGTGTCCAGGAAAGGGAACGAGTACTTGTAGCCCGTGCAGTAGATGACCGAGTCGGCGACGACGAAAGAGCCGTCGGCGAAGACCACCGTCCCGTCCTCGTGCAAGCAGTCGATGTGTGGGTGGAGGTGGAGGTCGGCGTGGCTGGCCAGCATCTTGGATATCGCCGGTGTCGTGGTCTGCTCATCCACGGTGGGCATGTTGATCGTGAGGTGCACTGACTCGGCAACGCCGCAGAGGTCCATCGCGCTGTCGCCGGAACCGACCACCTTGTCGCGGAATGTGTCTGGGACGCGGTACGAGTGGCTGTGCAGCTGCTGGCGCCGCAATTCCCACATTCCTAAATCCCCAAACAATTAGATAAGCTTTACAATAAAAAATATACTGGCCACTATTTTATTAATTGGAGGGTAATATCAGAAAAAGGTAAGAACGATGGAATTTTAGAAATTATTTATTATGTTCACGAATACAATTAAATTAGTGGTATATGCATGATTAATAACTAATGTTTTAATTTCTTTTAATATGAGCTGACATTTCAATGATTCAGTAGGTTAGTGTTCTATCGTGAAAATATTCAATAGTTTATTAACTAATAGCATTTTTATGAAGTTACCAAGAAACTTCTAATAATATATTTAAAAAACTATTTGTATTTATAAGAAACTACTTGCCAGTGTTTTTTGTAGAATTAAGCGGATGACATGACAGATCTGTTGAGTTATCGACGATCATAGTCACGTAGATCGATATAGAGAACAAAAACTAAAAACAACAAGAATAGAGGAGACAAAATTCTTTATTGAATAATTCTGGCGTAATTACAAAGGGTGTCTCCTCAACTATTTATAAGGGGGAAAACCCAACTTTGTGTTGGATCGGGATTAGATAAGGAGCCCATATGGGATAGGAGTCCTTCTTCTAGAAGGTGGGTCTGGTCCAATAAGCGTTTTACAACACTCCCCCTTGGGCTCTTTATCACGACAAATATGTCTCATAAAAACTCCTTAAAAACCCAGTGGAAAAAATGGAGAAAAGAGCACATATTACCGTAACTAGTATTGCACACATTGCCTCATCAAAAACCTTAATGAGAAAACTTCATATGAAAAACTCATAAGGGAAAAAGAGTACAATGCTTTGATCTTCGTGATTAATGTTTATCGATCTTCATGAACAGTATGAATTATCTTCGAGATGATTCTTTAATTCGGGAACATGATGTACTTAGAGAAGTTCTCCCCCTGTTCCAAACACTTCTCTAAGTCTTCTCATGCCAATACCATGCCGACACTTTTCAAGAGTGCAAGCTGGTAGTGCCTTTGTGAACATATCTGCAAGATTATCACAAGATCGAACATGAGTTACCAAAATTTCTCCCTTCTCTTGCAATTCATCCGTATGGAAGAATTTGGGTAATATATGCTTTGTCCTGTTTGACTTTATGTATCCCAATTATATTTGTGCAATACAAGCATTATTATCTTCTAGGGGATGGAGTATACGACACTCTATAACTATTCAATATATGGCTTGACATCCTCCTGAGCCAGGTGCATTCCTTGGCAGCTTCAAATAATGCGATGATCTCTGAGTAATTTATTGATGTAGCAACAATCGTCTCCTTTGTTGACTTCCATGATTGTCGTTCCACCAAATAAGAACACATATCCAGTCTGTGATATTGACTTATGTAGATCGGATAAGTAGCCAGCATCAGTATACCCTACTAGGGTTACTTCTGCATTCTTCATGAAAAATAATCCGGAATCTTCAGTTCCTCTCAAATATCTGAACACTTGTTTAATGCCTTTCCAATGTCGCATAGTTGGTGTCGAGCTGTATCTAACAAGTAGATTAACAGCAAAAGCTATATCGGGTCTCGTACCATTTGCAAGGTACATCAATGCTCCAATAGCGCTGAGATAGGGGTATTGAGGTCCCAATAATTCCTCACCTTCCTCCTTTTGTCTAAATGGATCTTCCTCTGCATTAAGCGATCTCATAACCATAGGGGATCTGAGTGGGTATGCATCTTTCATATTAAATCTCTCTAATACCTTCTTGGTATAGCTTGATTGATGCAATAATATCCCTTCGTGGGTATGTTCAAGCTGCAAGCCTAAATAATATGCAGTCTTACCTAAATCCTTCATTTCAAATTCAGACTTTAAGTAAGAACATGCATTTTCGACATCCTGTGTAGTGCCAATGATATTCAAATCATCAACATAAATAGAGATTATGCAATATTCTTTCTCTGATTTCTTAATGAATACACAAGAACAATCATCATTCTTCAAGAATCCTTTCTCTAGTAAGAAGTTACTGAGTTTGTTATACCACATTCTTCCAGATTGCTTTAAACCATATAGTGACTTCTGAAGTTTGACACTATACAATTTGCGTTCTTCTTCATTCGGGACTTTGATTCCTTCTGAAACTTTCATATAGATTTCTGTATCTAATGTTCCATATAGATATGCAGTGACGACATCCATAAGTTGCATTTGCAAATTCATATTCACTGCCAATGATATCAAATACCGGAAAGTAATTCCATCCATTATGGGAGAATATGTTTCTTCGTAGTCAATTCCTGGTCTTTGCGTGAAACCTTGAGCTACGAGTCTTGCTTTGTATCTAGTCACTTCATTTTGAGCATTTCTCTTCCTGACAAACACCCATTTGTGATCCACTAGAAAGATACCTTTGAGTGTAAGGCTTACATTGCCAAATACTTCTCTTTTCTTTAGCGAGTTTAACTCTGCACAGATTGCTTCTTTCCACTTTGGCTAGTCAGGACGCTTCTTGCATTCCTTCATTGACCTTGGTTCAGATTCCAAGTCAATCTGTGTTGCAATCGTATTGGCAAAGTATGAGTCAACATTAATTGTCTTTCTGTTGTATACTACTCATGTATCAACATAATTCATTGAGATTTCTTCTATTATTTCATTTTCTTGATCCACATCACTCAGAGGTGTGTTTAGATCAGGAATTTACGGTAACCCTTCATGAGTATCAAATGTGCACACATTCTCACTTGGGTTTTCTTCTTCAAGTCTTAGCACTTCGTGTGGTTTGCTTCCACCATCCATATTATTCTTTTGAGTAGTTTGCTTAGGATTCTTCTTTGCAGGATGTCTCTTAGGAGCTTTAGCTTGAGCTTGTACTCTAGGCTTCTTTGGTGCCCTTATAACCATCTCACTCCCCCTCTTCCTAGCATTCTTTGCCATTGAGGAAGGAGGCTGAAATTCCATATAGTCATCCTCTTCAAATGGGATTTCTATTCTTTCAGGTGCATTTGCAGTCGGTATATGAGACTTCACAATGTCTCATGTGTTGGTGAAAGCTTCTCGCAGCTCATTAGCAACCCTCTATAAGTGGAGGATATTTTGAACTTTGAGTTCAGTTTCTTTAGTGCGAGGATCCATTCCTTGGATTCCATTAGTTTCCCATTCTATTTCGCGGCATTCATCCCTAGATAGATACTTGCCTCCCCCTAATGCTAGGAAATGTTCTTCATTAAAATAACAATCAGCGAAGTTAGCCATATGCAAATCTCGAGTGGATGGTTCTAAATACTTGATTATGGATGCGCTTTCATAGACAATGTAAACTTCAAGTTTCCGTTGTGCACCCATTGAAGTTCACTGAGGCGGAGGAATCGGGACGTATACAACACATCCAAATCTCCGTAAGTAGGAAACATTTGGTATTGTACCATGCACCATTGCTAATGGTGATTCTTCATGTGTAGCAGATGACCACAGTTGTATTAATGCTGCTGCATGCAACACTGCGTGCCCCCAACAAGAGGTAGGCAATAAGCAATTCTGCAATAATGGCCGTGCTATCAACTTGATCCTCTTAATTAATGATTCTGCAAGTCCATTTTGTGTATGCACGTGTGGTATAGAGTGTTCCACTTTGATGCCCAGACTCATACAATAGTCATTAAACACCTTCGAGGTAAATTCTCCAGCATTATCAATCCTAATGGATTGGATTCTATAATCCGGGAAATTGGTCTTCAATTGTATGATCTGAGTTGTCAATCGTGCAAACGCATGATTTCTAGTAGATAATAAACATACATGACCCCACTTCGAAGAAGCATCAATCAACACCATGAAGTACCAAAAAGGTTCTGACATGGGATTAATTGGTCCACATATGTCTCCTTGAATTCGTCCAAGGAATGCCATCAATTTTGCTTGAATCTTAAGCTTTGAGGGTTGAGTGATTAGCTTCCCTTTTGCACATGCAACGCACAAAAAATCTTCTTGATTTGGGAAATCTTTTGTCTTCAAGTTGTGACCATTCGAATTCTTCATAATTCTTTGCATCATGTTGAGGCCTGGATGACCAAGTCTATCATGCCATGTTCGATAGGCTTCTTGGTTACTAAATACGATCTTGAACGCAGCAAACTCTTTCTGTGGTTTAACATAAGTGTAATACATGCTTTCTTTGATGGTTGGAAAACTTTTGATGATATTCTTGTGATCTCCATCCTTCTTGGTCATAATGAGACATTCTTCACCTTTATCATCATTGGTTTCTATGTGAAAACCATTTGCACGGATGTCCTTGAAGCTTAACAATGTTCGAGTAGACTCGGGATAAAGCAATGCTTCATGGATTACTAGCCGCGTACCATTCGGTAGGACGATTGTGGCCCTGCCTGTGCCAACAATCCTAGTATCATTGCCAATGATAGTAGTGATATCTCCATCATACTTTTGAAGTGTTTGGAAATAACTAGTGTCCCTTAGAATGGTAGCGGTAGTGCCACTGTCTACGAGACAGAGCTCCTCTTGAATAGGCATGTATTCCACGATTCTGTAATCAATACAATTAATGTATAATCAACAGAAATAATAATACGAACAATTTCCACACCAATATGATATATTAATGAGAAAAAGTCTTCTCTTCATGAGATTACATAAATAAACCACCTAAAACTTAATGCACCCCTATTACAAAATGCTTAATTTTACTAGATAACTTTTGATTCTAAGTAGTCTGCAAGACTAGTGGGAATCGCCATGCAGATCCTCCTCCTCTCCTTCCATGAGGTCTTCATCAAGCTCAAAATTAGAGGTCTTGCTTGGTTCTTCATGAGCCTTGTCTAGTGTACCAGAATCCATCTTCGTGATGTCTTCTTTGGCTTGTGGAGCTTCAACATAGTTGGCTTCATGCTCCGCAAGCTTCTTCGTAAGTTCTTGGTACATGTCGACAATGTGCTTAGGTGTGCGACAAATCTTGGACCAATGTTCGTTCATGCCACATTTGTAACATTTATGGTCCTGTTTCTCGTATGCTCCCCCTGAAGGCGTCTTCTTCAGCTTCCCTTTATAGTTCTTCTTGAACTTGTTGGGGTTATTTTGCGCCTTCGGAGGTGCCTTCTGTGGCGCCTTTGGAGCTCCTTTACCCTTGTTGTTATTCTTCGTGAATGACGTGGCATTCGCTTCTTGCGGTGCCATGGAGCCAGTAGGACGAGACAAATGATTCTGCTTGATCAATTCATCCTCCCCCTGATCTTGCTGCAATGCATTGCTCAGGGCGACATAAGAGTCATATTTGTCCTTCTTGTACTGGCGGCTCACATGGTTGAGCTTAGGGTGAAAGGTGGAGAGAGTCTTGTGGATAAGTTCGGGATCTTTAAGATCTTTGCCACATAGCTTCATGCGTGACACAGTACCATAAAGCTTGGTATTATATTCCTCAACAGTCTTGTAGTCTTGGAAGCGTAGGTTTTACCATTCACGCTCCACTTTAGGAAGTAAGACTGTTTCAATTTTCTCAAAGCGTTCATGCAATGAGTTCCACAAGACCTTCGGGTTCCTCTCGGTCATGTACTCATTTTTCAATGTAGTACATAGATGATGCCTGAGGAAATGTAGAGATTGAGCTTTCTCCACTTCTGTTGCCTCAGTATCTCCTTGTTTGGGCAAAATTGTCTTCAAGAGATTCTTGCCACTAAGTAGGATTTCAGCATCAAGAGCTCAAGACAGGTAGTTACTTCCATGGGGGGTAAGCACATCAAATTCTTTCTTCACAAGGTCAGACATCTGCATGATATCATGATACAAAAATTACTTTATGTATATCCAAGTAATAGGTGGCATAAGCAAAGTGGTATAACGAAAACTACATGTTTAAGTTATTTTATTGGTATTTCTACATGAAAACGACCAATAAACCGTAAAAAAGGTATAATATAAGGACTAAATTCCATCTAGATATAAATCTGGAAAAATTCAAGGTGTTATCTACGAAATAACACAATTCTGAAAAATTTCTGATAACTTTCATAATTTCCAGGGGCCTTGCTATAAAGATTTGGGTCTGTTTCTACGAGAAACAAAAATCTCATAATTTAGAGGACTTGTATGCAAAATTTTCCAGATATTTTCAGAGCTGGACTGAAAACAGGCCAAAAATCGACCCATTCGACCCATATCGTGTGAACAGGTATAAATAGGGATGAAACCCTAAGTTCCCTTCACTCTCTCTCACTTTTTTCTCCCCACCGGCCACCGCTCTCTCCTTCCCACTTCTCTTTCTTTTCCACCGAGCCTCTCTTCTCTTCCCAGCACTGATAGATCCAGGCGGCGGCTGGTCTCAAGCGGTGGACGTCGCGGTTCTGGTGGCCAGGCGGTGGCCAGGGCTGCTGTGGAGCAGGCGTGCGCACGTGGCTTGTGCGCGGGGTGCTGGCGGCGCACCTTCGAGGCAGGCCAGCGGTGGCTGCTCAGCCAACTTTGTGCTGTCTTGTGTGGGCCCAAGCGGCTGTGAACAGGCCCAGCGCCAGCTTGCAAGGGGCCAGGTCGGTGCTGCCGTGGTGCTGGTTTGCATGCCTCGTGCCGATAGGCAGGGCGGGGCCCAGGCGTGTTGCGCTTCGTGCGCGGACCCGGCTTGCAAGTGCTGGCCTTCGAGCTGCGCCTGGCCTTGCCATGCCTTGTGGCGGGCAGGGCCGTGGTGGTCGGGTCTCGGCGGCAGGGTCCGGATGTGGCCGGTCGGTGGCGGGATCTGGAGAGTGCTTGACCAGATCTCGCCAGATCCGAATTGACTTTTTTTTTCAACTTTCTGTGATGGATAGCGCCGGATTTAGGGTCCGGTGGGGCCATATCTTGGCTTACAGGGTCTAAATCTGAGCTGACATGGAACGGATCTGAGACATCGGGTTTTGTTTTGTTTTCTTGATGATGCTTGGAGATTGGATCCGGTCACCTTCACCGTTAGTGTTAGGGTAGATCTGGTCACGGTGACATTGTGCTTCTTGTTCACCTGCGAGGTCATAGGCTCACGCACAATCTTCTTTCTTCTGATTCGATTTTCTTCTTTGTCGTCTTAGAGCCCCTCCCGTTAGGGTTAGGGTTTGGTTTTGTCAAGTCACCGGATCTCGAGATTTGTTTTCTTTTTCTTGTGGATCCGGTTGGAGGAGCCCCTTCCGGGTAAGCCAGCCGCCGGATCTGGTCTTCGTGCACGGCCTAACGACTCTCACGCATATTGGGCGCAGGTCACAGGGTGCGTCGAGCCACGTAGTGCTCGACGCCGCCACTACTGTTTGCTTTGTTTTTGTTGAGATCGTTTCATGGCGCAGGTCGCAGGGTGCGCCGAGCCATGCGGTGCTCGACACCGCCACTGCAGTTTGCTTTGTTTGTGTTTCGTGGATCTAGACAGCAACATGTCTAGATCTAGATCTTCATGGCGAATTTGGACAGATTTTGACTGCAACGAATCAAGATAAAAATTCAATCGAAAAACATACCTTCAATCATCGAGTAGATTCGCCGGCTTGAGTAGATTCACCGGCTTGATTAGAGTGTGCTGATAACGTGTTGAGTTATCGACGATCGTAGGCATGTAGGTTGATGTAGAGAACAAAAACTAAAAATAACAAGAATAGAGGAGATGAAATTCTTTATTAAATAATTCTGGCATAATTACAAAGGATGTCTCCTCAACTATTTATAAGAGGGAAAACCCAACTTCGTATTAGATTAGGATTAGATAAGGGAGAAACCCAACTTCGTATTAGATTAGGATTAGATAAGGAGCCCACATGAATCAGGAGTTCTTCTTCTAGAAGGTGGTCCTAACCCAATAAGCGTTTTACAACAAGATCAAGTAGTACCGGTAATGGTTGGCAATTTAGGCTGCGAGTAATGGCCGTTGGCCACGACGACCGCGTCGAAGACCTCCTCGCCGTTGTCCCGGTCTACGCGCACAGACCTCACCTGCCACTTCATTTGTGATGAGTGCCCACCTGCTACTTCACTTGTCATAGCCACGCGCACGACCTTGGTGTTGAGCCTGACGACGTCCATGATCCCGAACTCATCACATAAATCCTTGAGGTAGAAGAACACCTCTCGGTGTCCCGGGAATCGTCGTGTGCCGCGGCCTGGGACGCCATGGATGGGAAGGAACTGGAAGTCGGAGACGCCCATGCACTCGCGCGGGCTGAGCAGCCGCACGGATGCGTACATGCTGCTTCGATTGCATCGTTGGTAGTACGTGGTTGGCAACCGTTTCCATTATTGATCGGCCGAACCATTGATGGTGAATTTATGGAAGCGGAGTCGGTAGTATTCGACGAAATTGGGAAGCGGCTCCTCTGCCGTGCAAGAGGCACACGTGACGTGCCTTCTCATATTTGCGTCACGTGGGCTGCGAGTGGGTCTTTCTTAATGGATGCACGCACTAACTAATTAATGCTAACATATACTATAGCGTGATTCAAATTGTTTGCACGTATATATCTGCAGAGCCTGTCAGGCATTAAACTTTTGATTCAGAATGTGCTGGTGTTCGTTTTATTTCTGCACAACGACGAGCGGAGAAAGCGTAGATGTAGATACAAGGGATGTTTTGATAATGTCACTATTACAAAAAGGATATATAGTGGTGGCAGCTAAAAGGCTCCAAAGGCGCGTCGAAAGAGTGCTGCCCCTACAAATCAAAATCATTTTTAGCAATGGTTCATTTAGCTACTCACCGCTATTATATTTTCTAGCGACAACCTAGTAGACTACCTATTGGCCGTATATAAACGAAACCATATCGAGTGTCCCTCTACCCATCACCGCCCCTCTCATCCCCCCCCCCTTCCCTCTCTCTAGACTCCACCCACCACTGCCCTCCACAAAACACTCTCTCTCCCCTTCTAGGCGGTGCTCCGATCTAGGAGGCACAGGGATCTAGCTGACAGCAGGGCGCCGAGGTGGGGGCAATGGATCTAGGCTGCCCTCCCAACGACCGACGGGGCGACAGCACGCGGCTGTGGCCTGGCTGCCCTCTTCCACTTAACGGGCATGATGGTCGAGGCAATAGCGGTGACGACTTGCTCCTTCAACCGGGATCCGCCGCCCTCCTATCCGATCCCTGTCCTCTCCACGTCATGGCCAGATCCAGCAGGAAGGAAGGGCGGCGGCATGGATCTAAGGAAACGGTGGTCCGATGGGCATAGCTCTCTTTTTTTCTTTTGTTTTTCGAGGTGATGGATAGCGGCGGTAAAGATATCACCCATTGCCACTAATCCTTCTATAGTTGTAGTTTGTATCATCCACCATTATAGCCTCTCAATTTTTAGCTACAGGAGCATAGCGGCGGGGTGGCCAAACAGCCGCTATAGCAGATTTTAGCCTGCCGCTACAAGCTCTTTTTGTAGTAGTGTGTATACGGTTCATAGAAGATGATCAGATGAACACGATGAGTCCAGAGAACGATATATGTTGGCGCTAAGCATATTTATTAGGCGACTGAGGTCTCTGTCAGGTCTTAGATTAAGAACTTGTTTCGGTATATCATCTCAGTGTATAAACTTGTAAATTACACAAGTGCATCTCTAAACTTGTGTCATGGTGTCATATAGGTCTATAAACTTACAAATTGCATAAACACATCCATAAACGTAATTGTCATATGTCCAAACCCCTATTGTGACGTAAAAATCTACCTATGTCCCATGCCATGTGGAGCATTGAGCCATCATATTCCACTATTGACGAGATGTCAGGCTTGCGTGCCTCATCTACTTCTCCCAGCTGACCCCTCTTCCATCTGCTCTATGAACCGGGATGTTCATGTGAAAGTCTTACTCCACTATTTTCTATAAAAAGTGCCCTCAAGCCCGTCACAACAAGTAGACATTAGTGACATATAAGAATTGCTATATAGATAGTTCTATATGTCTAAATAAACATTTGGACCTGAATGACACCATAAGAAATGCAATTTTAACATAATGTTTATGCAATTTGCATGTTCATGAACATAGATGACACCGTGCGATAAGTTTACAGATGCTTTTGTACAATATACAAGCTTATGGACCTAGATGATTGTAGGGAACGGGTAGGCTACGATAGCATATAATAATTTCTACCGTTCAACCAGAAAACCTTGTAAGGAGGGGATCATGGATCGTTACCACTAGACGCGCAGGCGGAGCGGAAGCGAATGTTGGAACAGCTCCTCCAACATAGTCGCGCGTCGGTGTAGAGGAAGTAGTCGATCACGTCAACCGTCTCCTCCTAGTCCAGCCGTTCGGCACCGCAGCAACAGCAGCGCCTCCTCGCGATATCCACACGTACGGGGTAGGGACACCGTGCGCGGCGTGCTAGCACCGGCAACACGGTTAGGGTTGTGGGCGAGAAAGAGAAGATCGCGGCGGCTAGGGTTATAGACTGGTGATCCGTAGCCCTTGCCCCACCTCCACTTATATAGACCCTTCTAATGGGCCTCGACAAGTTGGCCCATTAGTGGACTAATCCCACACGGATCAATATCCGTATGTCCCTTACATACGGATCAAATCCATAATGTCTCTTGGGCATCTTTCCAATAATCTCCCACTTGCACTAGAGACAATCACATAGGCAAGCGATGTTCCAACCCGTTAAGTGTGTGACCCGTTAGGTTCACATGTACACGATAATGATGTAAAAACGCTTTTTCAAATCATAAATCAATAGCGGCACCTAGCAGCACATACTGATTCTCGTGTACACATAAAGATCATATCGGCTGAACCTTTGACATACGCATTCAGCGATCCCTTTGCCTCATGATATCAGTCAAGCTCAAGGCAAGATACGTGCCATCCCTGTAATAGCTCGACCATTCACTCGAACGTCTAGTGGATTTATCATGACTAACTCTTAGTCATCGTGATTAACTTTTAATCACATTGGCATGGCCATGCACCTCCAAATCCATCTAACTCGAGGGACCCAGAGATATCTCTCCTGTTATTAGGAGGGGCAAATTTCATCTTGACCGCTCACACCCCATGACATGTTGCATAACATACCCGAAAGCTACCTTTATGACTACCCAGTTACGGAGTAGCGTTTGGTAACCCCTAAGTGTGCTACTACGCATTTTGGAGATCAATGACGATCTCAGGTCTAAGGATCCCGAAGGTACATCATTCAAGACAACGACTGATGGCACAAAAATAACATCATAGCAGAGTCTATTAATGGGTCAATCCAACACCATGTTCTCCAACATGTGTCCACATTATTGATTTGATATCTCCATATCAATGATCTGTGAAATTTAATCATCAACCAATACATGTGCTAGTCCATAAATCATTATTGTTCCACATAATGATAAGGAACTAGGGATCATTTAGGATAATATTATGAAAAGCAACAAGTTTAACAAATAAGTCATGTACTTGTCAATCAATGCAATAATTATTATCCATGGAACAGAATAACACTTTATTCAATCACACATAAACATAGATATTACACAATCTCTCATACATTAATCATGCAGATATCTAATACCCATGGATCTCATATGTGCCTCATGCTTGGGCTGAGAGAGAGGCTTTGTCAACGGATCAGTGATGTTTGAATCCGTGTGCACCTTGCATATCTTTACATCACCTCGAGCGACAATGTCCTGGATGAGGTGATAACGCCGTAGTACGTGTTTGTTCTTTTGATGCGCTCTAGGCTCCTTGGCTTGCGCAATGGCACCACTATTATCACAATAGAGATCCATTGGACTGGACGTACTAGGAACCACACCCAACTCAGAAACAAATTTTCTGATCCAAACAGCTTCCTTTGCAGCTTTTGAAGCGGCAAGGTACTCGGCCTCCGTTGTTGAATCAGCAACCGTATCTTGCTTGGAACTCTTCCAGCTCACCGCGCCTCCATTGAGGCAAAACACATATCCAGATTGCGATCTCGAATCATCTTTGTCGGTTTGGAAGCTAGCATCAGTGTAACCATTTACAACGAGCTCTTCCTCACCTCCATAGACTAGGAACATATCCATAGTTCTTCTCAAGTACTTTAGGATATTCTTACTAGCCACCCAGTGAGCTTCTTCTGGGTTTGATTGGAACCTGCTTGCAGCGCTTAGAGCGAAAGCTACATCTGGGCGCGTACATATCATGGCATACATGATGGATCCGATAGCCGAAGCATACGAGATCGCTCTCATCTTCTCTATCTCATCAGGTGTCGAAGGACACTGAGTCTTGCTAAGAGTAATGCCATGCGACATGGGCAGGAAACCTTTAGTGGAATCTTGCATATTGAACCGTTTCAATACCTTGTCGATGTACGTGTCTTGGCATAATCCAATTAGCCTTTTCGATCTATCTCTATAGATCTTAATGCCCAAAATATAAGCTGCCTCTCCTAATTCCTTCATAGAGAAACTCTTTCTCAAAGAAGTCTTTACAGCTTCAAGCAATGGAATATTCTTGCCGATCAACAATATGTCATTCACATAAAGGACCAGAAAGACAAGCGCGCTCCCACTAGCCTTTTTGTAAACACAAGGCTCTTCTTCGTTTTTAATGAAGCCAAACCCTTTGACTACCTCTTCCTAGCATTTTGTGGATCGACAAAACCTTCAGGCTGTGTCATATACACATCCTCACTTAGGTTTCCATTAAGGAAAGCCGTTTTGACATCCATTTGCCATATCTCATAATCATAAAATGTGGCAATTACTAGAAGGATTCGTATAGACTTTAGCATAGCGACGGGCGAGAAGGTCTCATCATAATCAACCCTTTGAATTTGCTTAAAACCTTTCGCCACCAATCGTGCCTTATAGATATGAACATTTCCATCCATGTCTATCTTTTTCTTAAAAACCCATTTACACTCAATGGTTTTTACACCATCAGGTGGATCTATCAAGTTCCAAACTTGATTTTCTCTCATGGATTCTAATTCAGATCTCATGGCTCTAAGCCATTTCTTAGAGTCCGGTCCCATCATTGCTTCACTGTAAGTCTTAGGCTCATCATTGTCTAACAATAATATGTCGCGCTGCTCCGTGGTTAGGAGCGTGAACTTTTCAGGAGCGCGACGTGCCCTTTCTGACCTACGCAGGGCTGGTGTTTCAACAATTGGTTCAACAACAACTTGTTCATCCAATTGTGGTATAGTGGAAGAAGAAACATTTTCTGGAGTTTCTTGAATTTCTTCAAGTTGCACCGTTCTCCCACTTACCCTTTTAGAGAGAAACTCTTTCTCTAGAAAAACACCATTACGAGCGACAAACACTTTACCCTCTTCCCGGTTGTAGAAATAATAACCTTTGGTTTCCCTAGAGTATCCTACAAAGAAGCATTTATCAGACTTGGAAGAAAGCTTATCAGACGTCATACGTTTTACATAAGCCTCACATCCCTAAATCTTAAGAAAAGACAACCCGGGACGCTTCCTAGTCCATATCTCATATGGTGTCATTTCCACGGATTTAGATGGAACCCTATTAAGTGTGAAAGCGGCAGTTTCTAGAGCGTATCCCCAGAAGGACAATGGAAGATCACTTTGGCTCATCATAGACCTAACCATGTCTAACAAGGTTCGGTTCCTCTGTTCGGATACTCCATTCCATTGGGGCGTTCCTGGCGGAGTCCGTTGTGGAACAATTCCACATTGCTTTAGATGTTCACCAAATTCATGGCTCAGATATTCACCACCACGATCAGATCGTAGAAGTTTAATAGTCTTGCCTAATTGATTTTGTACTTCATTTTGAAAATCTTTGAACTTTTCAAAGGATTCAGACTTATGCCTCATTAAGTAGATGTAACCATATCTACTAAAGTCGTCAGTAAAAGTTATGAAGTACTGAAAACCACCTCTGGCCGTGCAACTCATTGGTCCACATACATCCGTATGTACAAGTCCCAATAGTTCACTCGCCCTCTCATTATTTCCTGTGAAAGGCGACATAGTCATTTTGCCAAGTAAACAAGACTCACATGTGTCAATTGATTCAAAATCAAAAGAACTTAGAAGACCATCTGTATGGAGCTTCTTTATATGCTTCTCATTTATATGACCTAAACGACAATGCCAAGTATATGTGGGATTCAAATCATTAGACTTGAGCCTTTTCGCATCAATGTTATAAATGGGCTTATTCTCAAGATCTAAGTAATATAATTCATTCACCAATGGGCAATTACCATAGAGAACATCATTCAAATAAATAGAACAACACTTATTCCTTATTATGACCTCATAACCATCATCTTCCTCCAAACATTTTGAAGAAATAATGTTTTTGCCTATGGCGAGAATGTAATAACAATTATTTAATTTCAAAACTAATCCTGATGGTAATGAAAGTGGATAAGTTCCGACGGCCATTGCAGCAACCTTTGCACCATTGCCGACGCGAGCATCCACCTCGCCCTTTGCACATTTCCTTGCTTCTTTAAGCCCCTACAATGATTTGCAAGTATGAATCATCGATCCGGTATCAAATACCCATGAATCATAAGGACGTGTAGCAATATTATTAATTTCAATAACATTGATACTGAATTAGAAGTGTCTGCACGCTTCTTCTTCAGCTCTTCCAGATAAAGCTTGCAATTCCTCTTCCAATGACCGGTTTTCTTGCAGTGAAAACAAGGTTCACCAGCCGCCGGTTTAGGATTAGGAGCTGCTGCAGGCTTAGGCTTAGTGCTAGAGATCTCATCTGTAGCCTTAGCCTTAGGCTTGCGCTTTTGCTTCCTGCTATCCTTTTGAACCAAGTTGACTTGACTTGGACCAGATTTCTTAATGCTTGCCTCAGCTGTCTTAAGCATCCCATGCAACTCAGCCAATGTCTTCTCCATGCTATTCATTTGAAAGTTCAAAATGAAAGGCTCATAGCTCGCGGGAAGCGACTGGAGAATCACATCTGTGGCCAAATCAGGGTGTAGAGCAGCACCAAGTTTCTCCAGATTCTTAATGTAACCAATCATCTTGATCACATGAGGACTGATAGAACCATTTTTTCAGCTAGCCTGCACGCAAACAAGAACTTCGAGATGTTATACCTCTCAGACCTTGCTTGGTTCTCAAACATGCCACGGACTCCCTCAATCATATTGTGGGCATCCATGTTCTCATATTGCTTCTGAAGCTCAGAGGACATAGTGGCAAGCATGAGACAGCTAACATCAATTGCATCATTGGTATGCTTCTCATACTCCTGAGCGGCAGTAGCATTTTCTGGCAGATCGTCAGGATAGGGAAGCTCTAGAACATATTCCTTTTTTTCTTGCTTGAGAACAATTCTCAAGTTGCGATACCAATCAATAAAGTTTGTTCCACTAAACTTTTCTTTTTCAAGAATCGAGCGCAAATTGAAAGTGTTACTAGCGATTGGTGCCATGATCTACAACAGAAAATATGCAAATATAAGCACTATATAAATGTAAAACTTTTATTAAATATTTTAACAAAAGTTCATTATTCCACTATATGCTTGGAACCATTTTCCCTCAAAACGACATATAGTGGTTCAAGATCCATATTCAATTTAGATCCTAGTGAGCTTTGGCATCACCGCTAGAAATCTAGTGACATAGGTAAGCAACACTTTGCTAATCACATCCCTATGTGACTCTTGTTTGTTGGGTGGCATCACATGCTCCGGCTCCAACACCATGCCCCAAAGCCCAAAACCGTTTTGATAGCTTTGTTAATTAAACCAATACTATGCATGTAAATGTCCGACATTTACCCTAATAATTAAGATAGTTGAGGTACTCTACTTTGGCAGACCTACCATACAACGATCATAATTTTAATAGGTGCAGCTATTGGAAGGGCATATAATTTAATTTTTCTTGAGGGAATCTATTCTAGCATGTTAATCATATCCAATATAAATAACACATGAAAGAATAGGATGACAGGAACATCATCACAGGCAATCATATTAACTGTGAAATAGCATGACCCCTTTTAATTGGTGATCTCCATCTCCATTGTCATCGCCATGTCTCCTGTCCCTTCAACCATCATGCTTGAGGCCTCCATGAACTAACACTTAGCTACTACAACTAATAGCTAGTAATAAATTACATAAGAATATCAAGCATCATAGGTCGACACGCATGCCGTTATACAATAATATGACAGCCTCAACCCAGCTGTAACAATCATGGCACGCAGGCCATGCAAATTACATACATACATCACATGCATCTTTTGGGCCATACCATTCACAACATTCTCTGTAAAAACGAGTTAGGCGAGAAGCGAATGCTAACGTGTTGTCAAAGAGGGGTGTAACAATCTAGGCGAGAACCTCACAGGATTTCATAGATCGTATCTATGAAATCGCAATGGAAATCCTATCGGGAAAATCATATTTGCCCGATTTCAAGTCATTCACAATGCCTCAGTTTCCCATTAGATTTTTATGAGTAGACTGTGGTACATGATCATGATACTATTGGCTCCTCTACTGGCGCACGCAGTTAGTCCCGATGGTGATTCCAGCCGGTAGGGACAAGTCGCGCGTGCACGGAGAAGGAACACAAATAAATCAATGATACATGTATCGCTATCCGTCCATTACTTTATGAACCTCCCTATGACCATTGATCTAATCAACCCGTATACAAGAACATGTAATAGATCTCATCTAATACATCAGCATATCAACTATATGCACAAGATCCAGATCACAAACTACACAAGGTCGGCTCTGATACCACTGTAGGGAACGGGTAGGCTACAATAGCATATAATAATTTCTACCGTTCAACCAGTAAACCTTGTAAGGAGGGGATCATGGATCGTTACCACTAGACGCGCAGGCGGAGCGAAAGCGAATGTTGGAGCAGCTCCTCCAACGTAGTCGCGCGTCGGTGTAGAGGAAGTAGTCGATCACGTCAACCGTCTCCTCCTAGTCCAGCCGTTCGGCACCGTAGCAATAGCAGCGCCTCCTCGCGGTATCCACACGTACGGGGTAGGGACACCGTGCGCGGCGTGCTAGCACCAGCAACACGGTTAGGGTTATGGGCGAGAAAGAGAGGATCGCGGCGGCTAGGGTTATAGACTGGTGATCCGTATCCCTTGTCCCGCCTCCACTTATATAAACTCTTCTAATAGGCCTCGACAAGTTGGCCCATTAGTGGACTAATCCCACACGGATCAATATCCGTATGTCCCTTACATACGGATCAAATCCGTAATGTCTCTTGGACATCTTTCCAACAATGATACCCTGAAACAAGTTAAAGGACCGCATGTGTAATTTACTCAAAAATAAATAAATAAAGTTAACTAAGGCTCAGCCAAGTTGAGCCCGCTTTCCTGCAGGTGTCCATGTTTACTAATGCTTCCTGCAGGTGTCCATGTTTATTAATGCTCCGGACGCCATTGTCTAAAAACATGTACTACATTGTAATCAACTTGTCGTTTCTAGCTCGAAACAAGCGAGCAAAACAAAGGCTGCTGCTCCTGTGAATTGTATTTTTATTACAATTTAGGTACTGAAATCAACTGCATCCCGCTCGTTCTCTCTGTCCCTTATTAGTAACACTACACTATGCAACCTTAAAAACCTTATAGCTCGTGCAGTGGCACATCGCTCTCAGTAACGTCGGTGGTAGAAATTTGGTGGTTGGATTAGGCAACTCCATTGTGCATGTGGAAGCGGGTATCTCAAACGGCAGTATAGCGACGGTAGCAAAAAAATAAGTAGTAGTAGCTGAAACATTGTGACACCTCTAGGATCAAGGGTTCTGAAAAAATCACCTTAGTCAAATCTTGTCCTGTTTAGAAACTCACACTAAGAATTTGAACTCACTTTGAAATTAATTTGAATGAAATTCAATTGAATTTGAGTGGCATTTGAACTAGACGTCCAAATACTTACATATAACTCATACCCAAAAAAAAAGTATATGTTGGGATAAAATAAAATTTTGAGAAAATTCTCAGAATTTTATACCTTCAATTATTGGCTCAAATAAATACCACAAAGGTCAAAAACTGACCCTCTTTGAAAATTTCTCATTCAAATTTGAATTCAATCTAAGGGACAAACTCATTTTTTAAATTACGAGCATATCATGACGAACACACTCATATTTTTGTTTTTGCAAACTCAGCTCCGAATTAATGAATATGCTAATAAATAGAGACCTAATTTTTAGACAATTTAAGAAAAAGAAAATTCATGTGGCCCCCACCTGGTCTGAAAACCATCTCCAAAACCAACGTCCAGCCCCCGGTTTCTCCCAGCCCTGCCTCTTCCACGCGCTCCCTTCTTCTCCCTCACGTTCTTCCCTCCTGTGTCAGCTGAGCCCCAGCGCCGCCACTACCACTCCTCCCGTCGAGCTTCGCCACCGTCGTCATTGCTGCACTTGCTGCCGCGCCAAGCCACCAAATGGTGCCTCCTCCACGAGGCCCTCCCCCACCCCATACAACCATTCCGTTCCCTTCCCCTCTGAGGCGCCACCTCGTCGCCGTCTTCGACCGCCGCCTCCCCACTCTGTTCTTCCGCTCCGTCGAGGTATTCCTCGATTCCTCTCGCCTGAATGTTGCCCTCCCCACAACAAAACTCCTTGATAAGATTCTCTTGCAGCTGTGTCCCTGGAACGCCGACGCCCGTCATGGCCAATTGGCCACTGCCTGCTAAAGCTCGTCGCGCTTCTGCTCTGTTTGCTCTAGTCACTGTATTTGAATCTTCTTCATTGTCGTCCGCCCTTGGGGGCATCCTCCACATTGTCCCCTGATTCCTCTGATTCCTGCTGGCCTGCAGCTCGTGTGCTCTGGGTTGATTCCCTCTTTTGGCACCTACGGAGCTCCCCGATGAAACTGACATCACACGGAGATGTTCACGAAGCTGATGAGACGTCCTGTGCTAGCCTTCCGCTGACTTCCTTGCTATGGCCAAGAGATCGAGCTTCACTTCAACAACTCAGGCAAGAAGCAGAGAGCATCAAAGCTGATGTGCGTTTGTCTTTCCTGGTGAGCTCTGTTCCTAGTAAACCTCCGTGTATGGCTTTTGAAGCAGAGGCAGCCAAGAAGCTAGTTGCTATGCCAATGTTAATTAGTACTAGTTAATCTCTGAAATTTACAAATTCATTCAAAAATAATTATATGTCATATCGAGATGAAGCAAAATTCACTAGCTCTGTCTAAAGACGAAGTTCCTGATAAAAATATCGTCTGTCCTGCAATTGTCTTCGAAAGTTGTTTATTTTACTAATTATGACAATACATAATTAATTCATAATTAAATAATGCAATACACTAAACCAATGAAGCCAACTTGATAAATTTTTCATCCTTATGCTTAATCAAAGAAAGTGATTGTCAGCCCTGATTTTCAATATTAAGCAATTCTTTTGTTCCAGGAAAATCCTTTTTAAATGTTTATAAATCAACTGAAGCTTGAGCTTATTAATCATTTTCATACCATTCATTTTATTGTGCCCCTGAGATCATCACTTGCACACTCTATCTATTGGTCAAGTCAAATAGATGCATTTATATATTAATGTTTAAGCAAAGTATCTAGGTTAACAACAAATAAAATTCTCTAGGTCCTCTGGAGATGTACTATTTTACTAAAACACTAGAAGTACATGCATGCTTATAATTTTATCAGATCTGAAATTAATAGAAAACACAAACAGAATTATTTTGGGGGCCTCCGTAAAGGCTATAGCACTGAAACTTGGTGTGCGGGTTCCTTTCACTATCCCTGGTTACCATGTTAAGTCTCACATTTTGATTTTATTTATTTTGAGTATATTAATTAATTATCTTCTGCACTAATTCAATTATTTAAATTAAGTGGCTTATTGCATGTCAGTGTCACTTGGCTCAAAAATCACTACGGATATGTCTATCTATAATAAATTGCCCATGAGCCTAAGTCGTCCAGAACCAAGCTAAATTACTTATTCTGCCCATGAGCTTATTTATGCACTTAGCTATATAGTTGCACCACTTAACTCTATTTCGTGCCTAGCAACATTCCCAACACTTTGAATTCTTGTTTAGTCGCTTATCCACTGACTATGTTTCATATACACATGTGTGCTTCAGTTTCGGCACATACATACTTTAATTACCTGTGCAGCACATTAACAAAACAGAGTCAAGGAAGGAAATACACCCACTCTAAATCTCTAGTCCCCAACTCAACCTGTTCTATTATACACCTTAAAATCTTTGACCAGAAAGTTCCATGAACCATCTCTCATGCATATTATCATATCGCATCATATAGATCTCGAGATGAACAACGTGAAGGTCGAGGCCATACAGGAGCCAGAAGGGCAAGGAGGTGACCTCCCTAATCAAGAACAGGCTCAAGGCAAGCCCCGGTGCATCCCACCAAGTTTTACTCTTTCTATTTTGTCACTAGTTAGGAATGTAGGCTTATCTATGCATTAGGTTGGTAGGAGTTGTTTGATAACCTAGAACTACAGTAGG
Source organism: Eleusine coracana subsp. coracana (assembly GCA_032690845.1). Taxonomy (NCBI): domain Eukaryota; kingdom Viridiplantae; phylum Streptophyta; class Magnoliopsida; order Poales; family Poaceae; genus Eleusine; species Eleusine coracana. The sequence goes on from CM064430.1 coordinate 8,640,937, forward strand.
TTCCCCTTTCCTGATAATAGCCTCAGAACGGTAGTTGCTTCGCTTAATTTAGAACAATTATTTGTCGAGTGGTATGGAGACACTCGTAGATTAGGAAATGCTATCACTTGGGAATGTTGTCAAGAGGAAGGAAAGGTGGAATAGAATAACAAATGAAGATCGGACGGGTAACTAGGTGAAAAGGGAAGGACAGCTTGTTTTCAAGGAGGTAGCCCCGTCCGAGTCACACCTAAGGCTACGCCTCGTGTCCGGCCCATGGGATCAAGTTTGAACATACTGTTTACATGCTGGAGTTATGGGTCCAGTAAACCGACGTAGCTACGACTACTGCCTGGTCGGAAGGTACCCTGATCCTTAAGGTGGAACTGGGGCTGAGAGGAGGGAGGAATCTACCCACGGATGGCGACACGAGGCGCATCGCGTTGGAGGACTCTTCTCGGGGGAGCTAGGCGTGGAAGACCTTGTAGTACTGTATGCGAAAGGTTGCTCCATGCGGCTTTCAAGAAGCGTGTATGGATCGTGCAAGCAGGTTTCTCCTGCAGGATGTAAATCGATTCGAGTTGCTACCCCTCACAGTAACGAGTACCACTTGATAACTCCGCCGGAACAGTGTTGGAAGCCATTAATTTGTTGAAAAGGTTTAATATTATTGTTTGGAAATTCTTATTAATTGCATTGCAACCATGATTGTGGTTGTTTAGTGCAAACTAAATTTATTATTTCCCATGATAACTTAACTTGATGCTAAAACTTGAAAAGTAAGGACCCATTCTTAGGCTGGCGTTTTGGCAATATAAACCCTGCCCATAGCCTGTGCATGTCTAGGAGTCGGCTGTAGTTGGCCACCTTGACGGGTCAGTCTTGCTGAGTAAACTAGTTACTCAGGGCGACGTTCTATGTGGTTTTCAGATGACCAGGGTGGAAACTGCCACTACGGTGGGAGATTCCACTGAGAAGGCCAGTGACCTGATTGCTGGGACATCGAGTGGGAGCGATGCACTGATGATGAGGAGAAGTAGACCATTGATTAACGGCACGGTGTTCGGGCAAACACCTACAAGCCGGATATGCTGTTTGAATCATCGTGAGAGGACGAATGTATCTTACTTAATCTATTGAACTATCCATTATGTAGACTATTTTGCTTCCACATTTTTCTAAAAACTCTAGTTTGTAAACTTTAAATTCAGATTTATGTAAAACTCTACTCTATCTATGTTCTTGTTGCAATTATATTCTCTATCATGTGTTGTACTATTGGGCGTCACAGCGCGTGTCGCCACCTGAGAAGATCCTAGAACGAAGCCGGCTCCGTGGTAAGTCGGTTCTGTTACAAACATAGCCACCGCTACAGGTTTGGTGGGACACTATGTATAATATAGAATATTATTAACGTCAGTCCACATTATTATCCGTCTCTAAAACTTATTTGTAGCCAAGGTACCTTACTCTTTTGATTGGTGGAATTTGAAAGAAGAGAAGGAAACAATTCACTCATGCATGTCGTCTAGGATGCATTACGTTGGAGGACCCTTCTTGGAGGAACCGGACCTGGAAGACTTTACGGTGCTAAAGCGAAAGATTGGCTCATCCTGCTTCTGAAAAAGTGTGTATGAGGTGTGCAATTAGGTTTCTCCTACAGGATGTAAATTAATTTGAATCACTGCCCTTCATAGTAACGAGTATTACTTGATCACTGCTTTAGAACATAGTAACAAGAGTAACATGATTAAGGGAATTAACATTTTGTTGTATTGTATATAATTATTCTGTATTACAACATATTTACTGTAATTGTAGTGAAAATTATATTTATCATTTACATTACAACTTAACTTCATGCTAAAATTTTAAAAAAATAAGGATCCACTTATAGGTTGACTTTTTGGCAACATAAATTCTATTCTTAGTAATTGCATCTCTAGGAGTCGACTGTAGTTGGCCATTTTTGACGGGTAAGTCTTGCTGAATATTCATTGCTCAAGACGTAGCTCTATGTGATTCTCAGATGATCAAGGTAACCAGCGTCACGACTGCTGGAACTTCGAGCGAGATCCGTCACTACCAAAAATCCCTTAGTTGTCAAGTGCCCAAAGCACTCATCAAAGACCAAAATACACTTAGCAAACTCTTTGTCGAATCTTGCACTCGACAAACAACACTCGACACAATATTACTTGACAAAGAGCTCTTTATCGAGTGTTTTCTGTCATGCACTCGACAAAGGTTTTACCGAGTGTTGAAATACACTCAACAAAGCCCTGCACTCGGCGAAATCTAAATCGCCAAAAAAATAAAATTTTTTATTTGAAGTGTTGGGAGTGCGCCAAGTAAAGCCATGCACTCATATTTTTTCACGCGCTACACGCTAAGTGCAGCTAGTGGGATTCAAACCCGTGACTTCCCATCCGCGCATATAGTCCCCTACCACTACACCATACTTTCATTTGATTTTATACTATGTTTTCACTTTTCTTATATTATACCTCTTTGCCAAGTGTCTTATGCCAGACACTTGGCAAAGACCTTATTTGTCGACTGCAAAAAAAAAAATTTAAACTTGTTTGCATAACTTCTGAAGATTTACAAATTTTATTTTGATCATTCATTCATCCAACATAGTGATAGTAACTCTATTCATAAATCTTATATGTCTACCTTATTGTTTCATAAAATTATATGAGACATATAGATTTTATGAATAATATTGTAGATCAATTTGAGTAATGAAGTAATGATCGAAATAAAAATTGTATCTTCAGAAGGTATACAACTTTATAGTTCAAATTTTTATATTTGAATTTATTTACTATTTCAAAATATAATTTAAATTTTATTTTTGATACTCGACAAAGATCTTTTTATCGTTTTTTCGAGTGCCCGACAAAATACACTCGGTAAATTTCAAACAATTGGTAAATATCGGATTCCGGTAGTGCTTGTAGCACGTAGGAGGAGTATCATGTTGCTTGCTGGTTCGGTGTCATGGATAAGACACCTATTATGACCAGATGTCTACGTATATCATCATGAGGGTGATTCTATCATAATCATTCCATCAAACCTTTTATTATTATTAAATTATTCACTATATTTTTGTCAAACTCTGCTTTATAACTTAAACACGGATTGATGTCAAACTATGTACTCTATCTACATTTGTGTTAACACTATATTTTATTTTTATCATATATTATACTATTGAGCATTATAGCGCTTGTTACTATCCGAAAAGGATCCTAGCGATGGGTCTGTCTTCGTTGTGGGGTGGTTCGATCTGTTACAGAAAATCTTGGAACATGATCATATCTCTGATCGAGTTGACCCACGAACTTTTGATGGGTATACAAATAACTAAGACTTTGGAGTCTGATACTGGAATTAAGAAGTGTAAAAGGTAGGTGCAAAGAAAATAAGGAGAAAAAAAGATAGAAATAGAGGTGTATTGAGAAGAGAGAAAGTTGTATCGAAAAATGAGAATGTTAATTATTTTAGAAAACTGAAGAGACACTAAAGTATAAATTATTTTGAGAGGGAGGGAGTGGTTTATATGCAGGAGAGGAGTAAAATAGGTAACCCCATATGAACAAGTTCTCGCATGCTCCATCCCATTGGTTGACTTTGATCTGCCGAGAGTCACCGCGCGCGCCCACTCATATGTGAGCTTCATTGCTCACGGTAAAACAGAATTACATTTGAAACTGAACACACAGCACGTACACGTATACGAGTCTCAATGACTCAATGCATAGGGAACAATGGAAAAGATGGAAATGAACAATGCTGGTAAGCCCCTCTTGCATTTCAAAACTCAATCTAAGGCTCGGTGTTGTCTTTGTAACGTTGGTATCGTTTGCTTTCTCCACTCATCGCTGTGCTGTTATCATCATCAGCTCACTCTGGCCCTGCAACGGATGTTCAAGCGCTCTGTGGCCTTCCAGGAGTGCGACGATTCCGAGCTGGTGGAACAAGTTGTCCCCTTCGCCCGCGAGTACGAGTTTGCTGACATCCTCTTCTGGTACCCCGGGCAGGGCAAGGCCGTGTACCGCATCAACGATCGCGTGCCTGTCAACACGTCCGGCGAAGGCGTCAACGATTTCGTAGGCTTCCGTGCATCCCCACACCGGCAATCCAAGCCAGCTAACTGGTAAGTGATAGAGCTGAGTTAGTGCAATAACTATGAGCTGATCGTCATTCAACTTGTTCATCTCTTTTTTCTTCGCTCGAACGTTATTAGGTCCTTCACATTTTTGTTTCGTCTTGATGCAAGTTTCGTGATGGTATTACACGCATATCTAATCACTACCACCGATTTTAAGGTTCAAACCGGAAAACCGCTACTATATAAAAAAGTGTTAAAAAAAACATTTATCAGAAACTCTGATTTGAAACGAGTCTGTAATGATATATTAAAGACTTGTATTCATAAAACGAGTCTCTAATGTCTTTGATCCCGACAGGAGTATTAAAAACGTTATGAGATATACACATATTAAAGACTCATTTAAACAAATCGAGTCTGGACTAGTTTCATCGCAGACTCGTATTATGCAGCCGAGTCTCCAACAATTCAAGCCGGACCCGAAAATTTTCTTCTCTTACAGTTTTTTCCCGTTCACGTCCGTCGTGCTCGTCCACAGCCCAACCGAGCCTCTCTCCCCAGTGCGCCTCTCTCTCTCTCTCTGTCTCTCTCTCTCCCTTCACCGCACCTCCTCCTCTCTCACCGTGACTCCCCCATCCCGCTCACTTCTCTCCAAGCAATGGCTGCCCCCTCCACACGCGGCTCCATGACGGCTGCGTGACCGGGACGGGCGGGCCATGAGGAGGCACGCACAGCGCGTCGCTGCTGCTTCCATCTTGTGGGAGCGCGATTCCAGCCCAACAGCGGGCGGATCCAGCCGTGAGGAGCCATGCGCGGTGTACGGGTCGGCGTGTGGGGCTCCCTCGGCAGCAACGCAGCGCCCCTCAGCAACGGCGTCGGGTCTCCATCGATGGTGGCACAGGGAGGACGGATCCGGCTGCGACAGAGCTCCAGCACCAGGGCCCCCTACCTCCCTGTCGTCATCCCAAGTCCCAGATGTAGGTAATCTCTCATCCCAAACCCCCCTGCTCTGTTCTAGGTTTTTGGTCCCCTCACATGCCTGCACCATCAGTTCAAATTGAGCTGGAGCAGACACCACAGTACACAAAATCATGATCCAAGTGGGTACGTGCTATATGCAGAAGCATTGGGTAAGAGTAGGCTTCACTCAAGTGGGTCAGATTTTCACTCAAGTGGGTCAGATTTTCACTCAAGCTCTGTTTGTAGTTTTGCACTATATGATGTTCTGCTGCTCTTGTTCAGTTCACGGTTCAGACTAGTGAGCTCCGCCATTAATCAAGTTATGCAAATCGATATAGCTAGGGATGAAAAGAAACAAACTGCTTATTTTTATCAACTTACTTCATATTATATACTGTATGTTTTTATTTCCCCACTGTTCAGTACCCACCTGAACTGAAACTCTGCACTTTCACTCTGAAGCTGCAGTTCTAAAGTTCGAAATTGCAACTTGCAGTTTCAGAAGTTCATCACTCAAATGTAGCTTAAAATGTTAACTCATTGTTTCCTGACTGCTTACTCAGAACTGGTTGTGAAACTGAAACTCTGAGCTGGGCTTACTCTCACGTTTATAAAACTGAAACTCTGAAGATTTTCTTCTTCTATGAAAATATATCATATGTCAACTTGCTTGAAAGATTACTCTTGTCGCTTCTTTTGTTCATCCTAGTACTTTAATAACTCTCTGTCCTGTAGCTACTTTATTTTAATCTTGTTTGCCTTCATCAATCAAGCGTTTTGCTAATTACCAACTGGTACTCTAGAATTATTGATTCCTTCTATAGTAGCCTGGTGGGTGCTAGATTCTAAAGCAAGTCTACTATATAGTAGTAACAGCACATTTGCAACATAGTTGAAATGTTAAGGGAATGCTGATAGTAATTAGTTTGTTGAGCAAAGATATCAGTGAAATGTTTGCTGTATTCTTGTTTTTTTTTTGTCAAATGTGCACACTGCTATTCTTGATTTAAGTATGCTTATACTAGTATGAGTTTTCTAGGTAGTTCTGCCCTTGTTCTGAGTTCATGGCCCATGAACTAAGTCATGTTTGGGCCAGGCTTGATCTGTAGCATGATAATTTGTATGCAAAATACATATCATGCTGCTTATTATTATTGTCATTAGTTAGTAATCAAGATCATGATTGAATAAACTGCAGCACATCTTTGTTAATGATTTAACTGTATAAGGTTTGGCTGTGTAGGTCTGACGATGGTTTGAGTGAAGATGAGTCCTAGGGTGTCACCATCTTGATTGCCATGGAATCATGGGTACGTGCTATATGCAGAAGCATTGGGTGTCTCATGCTTATCACTAGTTTAGGACTGGAAGGTATTATGCAGTTAAAGAGGAAATATAACTGAAGCTAACTACTTGCTGTGATTTTCCAACTTGCTGAAACTGACAAACTGTTATGAGTTTGCTATGTTGTTATTGTTAAAACTAATAGTAGCCTGATAGTTTCAGGGATACAGACCAGTTGTATTTCTTCGTATTTCCCTTTAATGCTATTCCGATTAATACTACAATTAGAAAAGAAAGCAATAGCATACCTTGTTGTATGAGTAATGAACAATTAGAAAAGTGCTAGTGAATTGTACAGTCTGTAGCATAGGTTAGTAAATTTGGCTTCAGTTTGAGATACACTTATGCACATTTGTAAATGTGGTTCTGTAGCTAACATTTTGCATTCACTTCTTATGAAGCTAGATTTTAGTGCTACATCTATGTTGAAATCAATGATAACTCAGATTACATGTACGTTCTTGTAGAGATTATGGAACAAGTTCAGAGATTATGGAACAAGTGTGTTTGCAGAATTTGGATGATACTGTCAAGCTTAGCCTAAAGACAAAGAAGATTATGGAACAAGTTCAGAGATGCAGATGATCATGTATTACATCTGAGTAGGTGTATAGTCCAGTTAAAGTTATAGCTATATATAAACTGATGTTTAGGCTGCCTTGCTTTTGGCTAATCTATGGAAAAAAGAGTTTTACTTCCATATTCTATTGTCCTGAACTGAATATTTTATATAACAAGCTCTTGATTATGCTTGTATGAGTTTTACTGATTGTTGACTCAATTTGTCTGTTGCTTAAAGCAACTCACCTTTTTTTTTTTGTTTCTGAGCATTATCATTGGAGACTCTGTTTTGCCAAAATGAGTCTCTAATGAATGGTTATTGGAGACTCGTTTTGGCAAAACACAGTCTGCAATGACTCTGTCATTGGAGACTCTGTTTTGCCAAAATGAGTCTGCAATGAGAAAGTCATTGCAGACTCAAAAATTCGAGTCTCTAATAACTTCACATCACAGACGTAAATTTGGAGACGCAAAAAACAGAGTCTCCAATGTAGCTTAGGCAGAGTCTTGAAATATGTTTTCTTACATAGTGCGTCTTACATGTTTTTTAAAACACGACTTCTTGATATTGACGCGTGTCACCTTGTCTCATGATCTTGATCACCGACAAGTCTCTCCCGGTCCCTATTCATTAGGTTCCCTTGTCACTTGCATCGGCATCCTGCTTACCTTGACTTGGCAACACGTCGTTTTCATCACCACCATGATTCTGAGACTCAACTACAAAATTGTCTGTGCTTTTTATCTCTTCATATGTACGGTGTGGATCACCTTTGACTTTACCGGGCATCCCGATCGTCCGGCCCCAAGTCCCCTAGTATCCGATCTTCTCGCCATTGACCGTTAAGTCGACTCTATTAACCTACACATCATGAGATAAATAAACATATTTTTCAACTCCTGCAATATTACTAATCTCTCCATCATCTCTGGTTAGTCATAACCATAGTAATGCACATACTCATGCAATTCTTAGACTCCTGCATTTCAACTCAAACACGGAATCAATTAAAGTCAATTACTCATCACATATATTATAAACCATGACACATATCCACATGGTTTCTCACATATGGACGCACTGTATACATGTATTTCTTGTTTCATAATAAAAATTTGACGTTGACTCTTAATTATAACATATAAGTTAATAAAGTATTTGTTACAAAAGTAATTTTGATCATGAGATAACATTAGCATATAAATTAATAAAGTATTAGTTATAAAAATCATTTGGATCATGAGACGATATTAATTAGTAGCATATATATTAATAAATTATTAGTTATAAAAGTGGGTTGGATCATGAAACGACATTAATTAGTAGCATATATATATTAATAAATTATTAGTTATAAAAGTGCTTTAGATCATGAGATAACATTAATTATTAGTAGCATATAAATTAACACGGTATTAGTAGCAGTGGACACGTTGGGGGAGAGAAGAAATAACGGTGGCAAAAACAGTAATTTGGTTAAAGGGCAAATCAATTTTGGTGAGGACCACGAAAGAGGAGCAGACGAAGCTACAGGGTAGGGGCTCCTGGCTTCGGTGACCTTTTCGCCTTGGCTCCGCCTACAAATTCCGGAGAAGCCATCGTAGGAGTTGCGCATTTGGTAAAAAAAAACTGAAGAAACATTAGGCGGAGCCGTAGCGGCAGCCCGACCAAACAGGGCCTTTGCACATGCTCAGCATGCATTATCCTTACATAAGACTGATTTTAACAAAAAGGTAAATCTATTAGAGCATCTCTAAAATTTCTCAATAATCATTCTAAAATCAAATTAATAGGATTGTATAAAGAAAACTTTTTTCAACAGCTCTCTAAAATACCTCTCGTCAATCGTGAAAGGGCATATAGCCTAGTGATTACAAAAGCCTCAGTAGCACCTCAGGTTCTGGGTTCGACTCCGTGGGAATGAATTTACTACGATTTAATGACATTGTACTTTTAGTGGTAGGTGACGCTCTCGTCGATAGCGAGGCGCCAATGGTGACTTCATCAATATCAAGGATTTGTCGGCTCAGTCTTCGAGGATGCTCATAGGGATAGGGTTTGCGTACGAGTGTTCATAGGGGTGAGTGTGTGTGCGTTGTGAGTGTCTGAGTTATACTGTGTAGTCTCAAAAAACAATCCTCATCAATCATAGCTAGAAATAGGGAAGAAATACACTCTTCCAATCTGAGTCTTCCCGCCTCCCGCGCCAATAGTTCCAACCGATTTGTGACGCCTCGCTCCATTTTCTGTTGTGCGCGACTGCTCCACTGTCCCGAGGACTTCAATCTCCGCCATCATACCTTGTTGCTTCCCACGTGTAGAACGATAGGAGAACACCTCGTACAGCACTAGGCTAGGGGTGACTGCATATATATATATAGCTGGTCCAAGCCAAGCTATGGAAGGTTACAAAGATCCTCATTTGGAGGAGATTTACAATCAACACTTTCCTATAAGCAATATACTCTAATACCCGCCCACAGTCGCAGCGGGAGGTAGACGGACGCAAAGACTGGAGCTAAAGTCAGTAAAGAGCTGCACAAGTAATCCTTTGGTCATGATGTCAGCAAACTGATGTGAAGATGACACATGGAGAACCCGAACCTCGTCGAGAGACACCTTCTCACGAACGAAGTGGATGTCAATCTCGATGTGCTTGGTGTGACGATGTTGTACGGGATTGGAAGACATGTATATGGCACTCACATTGTCGCAGTAGACCACCGTGAGGGTCGAGATGGGAAGATGAAGCTCTTGTAGAAGCTGTCGAAGCCAGCAATACTCAGCCACCACATGAGCAACGGCCCAGTATTCCGCTTCGGCACTGGAGCGGGAAACCGTGGTTTGTCGCTTCGAGGACCAAGAGACCAAATTGTCCCCAAGATAAACGTAGAAACCCGAGGTCGAGTGACATAAGTCGGGGCAACCAGCCCAGTCGACGTCAGAGTATGCGGTGATGGTGGAGACTGGAGTTGTCCTAAGATGCAGAGAAGCATCAAGGGTACCCTTCACGTAATGCAGAATGCGTTTGATGAGGGCAAGATGGGGCTCGCGTGGATCATGCATGAAGAGTCACACCTGCTGAACGGCATAGGCGATGTCGGGCCATGTTAGCGTAAGGTACTGGAGAGCGATAGAGAGGCTCCGGTATAGAGAAGGATCAGCGACTGGGGCGCCTGTAGTAGCTGATAGCTTGGCATGTGTGTCAACCGGGGTCACCGTGGGGTGACACTCAGCCATGCCGGCACGCTAGAGAAGGTCAACGGCGTACTGGCGCTGGGACAACAGCAGGCCATCGGAGGAGCGAGCGATGGAGATGTTGAGGAAGTAGTGCAAGTCACCGAGGTCCGTCATGGCGAACTCCGAGTGGAGAAGGCCTGTGAGGTGTCGAAGTAGATGCTGGGAGGATGCCGTGAGGATGATATCATCGATGTAGAGCAGCAGGTATGCGACATGATCTCCATCATTGTAAACAAAGAGAGACGTGTCCGACGCCGAGGGAGTGAATTCGACCCCGCAGATGAAGTTGGCGAACCATTGGTACCATGCGCGCGGGGCCTGCTTCAAGCCATAGAGCGACTTCTGGAGGAGGCACACATGATCTGGACGAGAAGGGTCCACGAAGCCGAAAGGTTGCTGGCAGTAGACCGTCTCATCGAGTGTGCCATGGAGAAAGGCATTCTTGACATCTAGCTGGTGGATTGGCCAAGTGCGGGAGGCGGCAATGTTGAGCACAACCCGGATGATGGCTGGCTTCACCACAGGGCTGAATGTTTTATCGTAGTCGATGCCGTATTGTTGGGAGAATCTGCGGACGACCCATCGAGCTTTGTGACGGGCAAGGGTGCCATCGGAGTGGAACTTATGTTTGAAGATCCACTTGCCTGTCACAATAATGGCACCAGGCGGACGCGGGACAAGAGTCCATGTGTTGTTGTCGACAAGAGCCCGGTGTTCCTCCGCCATGGCAGCGCGCCAGTTCGTGTTGGCGAGGGCGCTGCGGTAGTTGCTCGACAGCAGCGACATAGAGGCGTGAACAGCGGACAGGTTGAACTTGTCGATGGGGCGTGCAATGCCTCTCTGTGCGCAGGTGACCATGGAGTGAGGGCCGGGTGCTGGTCGAGGAACAGCGGAGGACACGAGCGATGGTCGCGGGTGCAGCGCTCGAGCCGGCGGGGCGTGCACCGGGGCTACGGCAGCCACAGTAGAGGCTGTAGGAGCAGTGGCACCAGGACCCGTGCTAGCCGTGGCTGCTGCAGAAGCCGGGGCGCCCGGCATGGAAGCCGTATCGGGTTGCTGCTGCTCGACATCATGAGGAGACGGAGCGGCAGCTGTAGGCGAGTGTGGGTGCTCGGCGCCCATGGAAGGCGGAGCGGCCACTGGTACCAGCTGGGTTGCTGGTGTGTCGTCGTCCAGGAGGAAGTCCAGAGACGTTGGATCTGTTGGAGGAGTGGTAGCTACAAAGGGAAATGTCGATCGTCAAAAATGACATGTCGAGAAATTAGTATTTTCTTAGTAGCAACGTCCAAACAATGATAGCCCTTGTGTGTGGTGGGATAGCCAAGAAAAACATAGGCGACGGAGCGGGGGGCAGTTTGTGTATCAACGTGGCCGTGGTGTTTGGGTAGCAGAGGCATCCGAAAACCCGGAGATGGTCATAGGTGGGGGGTGTTTGGAGTAGGAGTTCATAGGGAATGGTATTGGCAATGGAGGATGAAGGCCGTCGGTTGAGAACGTGCGTGGCAGTGGCTAGGGCCTCGGCCCAATAGTGAGGAGGCATGTGAGCGTGGAGGAGAAGAGTGCGAACGGAGTTGTTCAGTGTGCGAAGCATGCGTTCGGCTTTGCCATTTTGGGGGGGACGTATACAGGCAGGACAGGCGAAGAGTGGTGCTGTTAGAGGATAGGAAGGTGCTAAGCGCGTGGTTGACAAATTCAGTGCCATTCTCAGCCTGCAATGATTTGACGGTGAGGTCAAATTGGGTGCAAACATAGGCAAAAAAAGAAACAATATGCTCTCGAACCTCAGATTTGTGGTGAAGGGGGAAAGTCCAACAGAAATACGTGAAGTCGTCAACGACAACGAGGTAATAGGAGAAACCAGAGGTGCTCGGCACGGGGGATGTCCAAACATCACAGTGAATAAGCGCAAAGGGGGTACGAGTGTGAGTACATGAAGATGAAAAAGGTAAACGAGTGTGCTTGCCAACTTGGCAGGAATGACAAAGAGCACGAGGCTGCTTATTACATGAGATGAAAGAGCGCTTATTTAGGACCTCTAAGACACTATGACAAGGGTGACCGAGACGAGCATGCCACAATGTGGGCGTTGAGGCAGCAAGCATGGCGTGTGTAGCAATGGCATGAACATCAGCCGGGGTGATGGTGTAGAGGTCGCCGGCACTATTGCAGCGAAGAATCACGTGCCGGGTTCAGAGGTCCTTAACACAAAAACCAAAAGGGTCAAATTCAATTGAACAAAGATTGTCCCTCGTAAATTGACGAATGAACAAAAGGTTACATACTAGAGAGGGGACAATTAGAACATTGTTCAAGGAAAAGTTGGATGAAGGAGTAACCAAGGTAGAATGACCACGGGCGACAACAGGAAGGTGAGCACCGTTGCCGACCATAATGGAGGAAGAGTGATGGGGAAGGCGGAGAAGGAGGATACCTTCATTGGAGGCCATGTGGGAGGATGCGCCAGAGTCAACAACCCACCCATCAACAGGCGGTAGGGCGAGTTGGTTCATGGCGGCGATGAGGTCAGACTGGTTCCACTGGTGGCCAACCGGGACCGGGCACCCGCCCTTTCGACCACGGAGTGGTAGGCAGGGGTGGCGCGCGGCACGGAGTTGATGGAGGGGCGGCACCACGGCAGCCATGAGGACCGCAGGACGAGTCGGAGGCGACAAGGGCGGTGTCGGCTGCCACCTTGCGCTCATTGGTGGCGCGTGACTCCTTCATGCGGAGCATGCCATAAGCCTTGGCGAAGTCGGGTAGGGGACTCATCTCGGCAATGTGATCTGTAGTATTGGAAAACTGTGGATTAAGGCCGCGCAGCAGGTTAAGGACCAGCTGCGGGTCCGAGACAGCGTGGCCGACATCCTTTAACGTGTCGGCGAGTTCCTTCATCTACTGGCCATACTCGTTGATGGAGAGATCACCCTGCACCATCGAATGAAACTGGTTGTTGAGGAAGACAGCGCGGGATTCCTTGTTGGCAGTGAAGAGGTCCCCGATGGCGGTGTAGAGGCTGTGCGCGGTGTCGCCTTTGTCTTCAGCTAAGCCAAGGACCTCGTCGGCGACGGAGCCGAGGATCCAGCTGCGAACAGAGTAGTAGGTCATGACCCAGGTCGGGTCGGCGGGGGCCGCGGCAGTGCCGTCGATGTGGGGGAGCAGACCGAACTTCCCACACATGGTGCAGAAGAAGGAGTTCCAGCTGGAGAAGTTTGGGAGTTGGAGCTCAAGGGTGATAGGTATGTGGCTCTTCACGTTCACCGTGCAAAAGGGATTGAGGGCAGGGGCAGCCATGGAGGAGAAGGCACCGGAGGTGAGGGAGGAGGTGGAGCTAGAGTCGGAGGTGGAGCCGGACATGGCGGCCGCACGCGGCTGGGGTTTGGTGGCGGGGTAGAGGGGATTGGGAAAAAAAGGACTAAGGGTGTGATACCATGTACAACGATAGGAGAACACCTCACACAGCACTAGGCCAGGTGACTGCATATATATATATATATATATATATATATATATATATATATATATATATATATATATATATATATAATCCAAGCCAAGCTATGGTAGGTTACAAAGATCCTTATTTGGAGGAGATTTATAATGAATACTTTCCTATAAACAATATACTCTAATACCACGTCTCCGGGCACATGTCGCTTTTGCCATGGCCATCCCCAACGTGGACAACAGTTGATGATGCCCTGCTGCTCGTGCCCACGTGGTGCCTGTTCCCTGCCTCGTCCAGCATAGGTCGCCTCATTCTTCAACAACTATGAATGACGGTGGGTCATGTTGTCAATTCGAACAACAATCATGTGATCTGATGTAAAATTGACCAACGATTGCTAGACGGCGTGAGCAATCATGCAAGACAAAACAAGGCTCACGCTGATGGGTTATGGGTACCTAATTAGAGAAGGTCATGCTGAGCTGATCTAATTTAAAATGATTTTTTACTATTTTTAAGAGAAAAAAATTAGGTGAGCCCAGGGCTCACACAAGCCTCCGTGTGCCCCTCCATCTGATGTCTTCCGTTTGGCATCGGACGCGCATGCCACGAATCACGCACGCTCGGCTCACACGCACCCCATGAATCACGCGCACTCGGCTCACGCGGGCTCGGCTCCGGGTGTTGGCGCTCGCGGCGCTTGCCATGGCTAGGTATTTCTGCCTGAACGCTGACGAGGATGTCCGATGGTGGTTCACGGCGGCGGAGCGGGGTGGCCAAGCCGCGCCATCGTCGTTCGTGCTGCCCCTGCACGCGAAGCCGTGGAATACGACGCCGCCGATGGGCTTCCGGCCAGGGGTGTGCGGCCCGTGCAAGAATTTCGGTTCCGTAATTCTTTTGTTTACCAGTGAACGATTTGCTCTGTAACGAGCTGGTTTCTTTGAGTTTTGTGTAAAAACAACAAAAAAATTGGGTTCATTTTTTCTTGATTTAGAGGACACAGGTGCTTGTTCTTGCCTTCTTGGTATTGATTGACGATCCGATTCGATATTTTTGGCTGCACGTGCAATGATTCTTGGGGTTTGTCCGATCAAAATCACCATTGTTTCTGTTCAATTTCTCCTGATACTCAGTGGGCTTTCGTCTTCCTTTTCAGTTTCTCATGCACGGTCTAGATGTCGTCAGCCGATGCAGGAGCCGAGCGTGCGTGAGCCGAGTATGCGTGATTTGTAGCGTGTGCGTGAGCCGAGCGCGCGTGATTGCGTTTGATGCCAAATGGAAGGCATCGGATGGAGGGGCGCACGGAGGCTTGTGTGAGCCCAGGGCTCACCCAAATTTTTTTCTTTTTAAGGGAGAGGAGGAGAGAAAATTGGAATTCATTATTTTTTTAGGCTGCTTTCAAAAATAGGGTTTTGGAAGTAATTTTTTGGGAAGCTTATGAAGATACTCTTATACCTTTTCAACAAAAAATACAAACCCTCTAATGGAATAGGCAAAAGGGAGGCATTTTTTACTTTCAGAAGAGAGGATATGCAAAAATGTAATCCCTCTCTCTTAGAATGCAAAGTGTATGCTCTCTTAAAGATGAAAAGAAAACTACCTCTTCTATACGAGAAACAATTCTCATTTGCCTCTTCAAATTGTCTCTTTGTTGTTGAAGTCAAACTAAAACTGTTCAATAAATATGTGACACGTGCAACTACTCATTAGTATTGTTTCTATATCATCATTCCCAAAAGGGTATAGCATGATGTGGTCCATACATCTGAGCCAATCAGCCTTTTGATAATTAAACTTTTTGACTTCTAGTGTTCCACGCACCCAGCTGCTCCCCAACTCCCACGTACCATTGTGCTCTCTCTCTCTCTCTCTCTCTCTCCGGATGGGCAGGAGCTCGTGAGTCGTGACACACTGACACTGCACCAGGCAGCTTTTCGTTAAGAGAATACGGGAGTCAGTCACACATTACTTTTGATTAGTAACAAAGATAATTAATAGAAGTGATTATGAATTAAAATCATTACATCAATTAAATTGTGACATTGTATATTTGGATAATGATTAACAGAAATCATTATGGATAAAAGCATTTATATATGGTGATGATAATCTATGTAATCCTTCCGTCTCATATTACTTGTTATTCTAACTTTCTCTAATTTTTTTAAATTACTTTCTTGCATATCAGTACATATTTTTCTGTTTCTAATACATCTCTATCTCTCTCTTCTATTCTCCTTTTCTATTTAACTAAGTTTTTCACACCTCCTTTCGCTCATAGTTCACGGGGTACCTGCGGACCTGCCTCGTGGCTTCTCCGCTCCTCACAGTCTAATAGTCTAAAACTAACTCAGAAAGGATTTGTAGGTCTCAATGCATTTTGATGTACGTGGATGATTTCATTAACCGTCACGTTCGTTTTTACCGACGTGGGCGTCTACTGGCACAGATTTTGGATAGCTCACACCTCTACTACGGGCCGGGATCTACCTCCGATGATTCACGGCGTTGGTTCGGTCGTGGCCCATGATTTTTCGATGCCTGGACGTGGGATTACGGCGGGAGAAGGGCTCCGAGCACCAAGCTGGGATGAGATGACGATGTCTTGTGGAGATTCAAGATATTCGTGTTGCTGGCCCATAGATCACGACAAAGAGTCACCACGATTCGGCCAACAGCATGCGGCCTGCTTCGCCGGCAGCAGGAAACAACGCCACCACTTAAAGCTAGAGCTATGTCTGTATGAGGGAAATGGAAAGGACTTGTCAGATCGACGTGCTTCGGTGTGCTTGGAGGGAGAGAGAGAGAGAGAGAGAGAGAGAGAGAGAGAGAGAGAGAGAGAGAGAGACCGGAAAAGTGAAGGTCGCCGAATGCAAGGATAAGGGGCTTGTGATGAAGAAGTAGTAGGTGGGTTGGGTTTGGGTCACGACGTCGCTAGCCCCGGCCCACCCTGAGATTTGGGAGAGCGAGCATGAAGCCTCGCAGCCTGCAAGCACAAAGCAACTTTCAAGATTTGATGCATTATATTCTCAAACTTTTTTTTACTTCAACTGGAGGGTAGAGCCCTACGGATTATATATTAAAAGAATCAAGGACAAAAAGTTATTGAAGAGATACAGGTGTAAAAAAGCAAAAAAGAAACAAAAATTACATAATGGAGTCTAGCCATTGTTGAATTCTAGGAAAGTATTTCCTATTGGCCCTATGCAACATAAGACCAAACTCCTTGCAAAATTTCCTTTTACATTTCTCAATCGTGGGGTCTTCATTGTTGAAAAGCCAATCATTCCTTGTTGTCCAGATGCTCCAAGTCATTAGTATGATGATCTCCATTGAAAATTTTTCAGTCAACTTTCTTTTAAAGCAAGTGATTGCAGGTTTGGTTTGCAAAGTGTTTGGATATGTGATGCCCAGAATGGCCCAACATCTCTTGGCAAATCCACATTTAAAGAATAAGTGATGTAAAGATTCTTCTCTCTGTAAAATACAGAGTTCACAATCATAGGAATCTAGTTCCATATTTCATGTTTCAACAGTCCCCTTGTGTTTACTCTATCTTGCAGGAATAGCAAAAAAATACTTTATACTTTAATTGACATGAAGAAGCCCATAACCAAGAGAAGGCAGGGTGTACCTGCCTGTGCCCCATAAGATGTTTGTAAGCTTTATCAGAGCTGAAATGAGGGGAACCCAAAATATATGTCCAGAAATCATGCTCCTGAGTAGGTGTAATAGTTCCTATGAATCCCTCTAATTCCTGAAACTGCTGATAAGCCAATTCTGAGAGAGGCAGATTAAAAAGACCTTGAAATTGGTCTGTCCTAAGGGCCACATATGAAGAAATAAGTCTATCTTTTGCAAAAGAAAGTAAATTCAGGATAAGCATTGGCCAGAACCCTGCCATTCCATAAGTCTTGCTAGAACTGTATTGATTTACCATTCTGATAGTGAGCTTGAGCAATGCTCTTGTATTTGTCCAGCAGTTTGATTATATCTCTCCACCAAAAAGATCCATTTTTTTAATTCTAGGTAGACTACCATTAGAGTAATACTTCTCCCAAATTAGATGTACCCATGGTACGTCTGCCTTATTAAAAAATTTGTGCAGATTTTTCAGAAGCAGAACCTCATTTTTTTGTTCTCAAATTAGTAACACCAAGACCACCCTCCTTTTTGGGCCTTGTCACCATTTCCCATGAAGCCTGTGGTGGCTTTTTGGCATTCATGTCTGCTCCATGCCAAAGACAGTGCCTTCTATATTTATCTATCTGTTCTAACATTGTGATGGGGATCTAAATAGTGCACATGTAGAAAATTGGCAGGGATGAGAGAACTGAGTTGACCATCTGTAATTTTCCTCCTTGTGTAAGGAAGAGTGAGCATGATATCAGCCTTTTTTCAATGCATTGAACTAATGGGAGACAATCACTAACAGACGGTTTATTCAGTTCCAAAGGCAACCCCAAGTAAGTAAAAGGCATCACTCCTACTTGACATCCAAATGTGCTAGCCAAATGCTGAGTTCTATCTTCACCTATGTTGATAGGAACTAGAAAAGATTTACTGTAATTTACCTTTAGTCCAGTGGAGTCTGCAAATGTGTTTAGAAGGGCCTTCAACATTATCAATTGCTTTGGGCAAGCTTCCATAATCAGGAGCATGTCATCTGCATACTGTAGAATTGGGAAATCATTTGAATATACCAATGGAATTGGTAAAGTGAGGAGACCCATGTTTTTTGCTTTGTTCACTATGCTTTGTAGAAGATCAGCAGCTAGCACAAATAGGAGTGGTGAGAGGGGGTCCCCCTGTCCAACTCCCCTTTTACAATGTAAAACTTTCCCAGGGACTTCATTCAACAGCACCGATGATGTTGCACTTCCTAGGATTCTGGAGATCCATTGAATCCATCTCTGTCCAAACCCTTTATATTGCAGAATTTGTAAAATCACTTCATGTTCTACTCTGTCAAAAGCTTTTTTCAAAGTCCAACTTCAGAATGATAGTTTGTTTTTTGGATTTATGGCACAAGTGTAAATATTCAAAAGCCCAGGCTAGACAATCTTGAATTGACCTGCTTTTGATGAAACCAAACTGGTTTTCAAAGTCCAATCTTGAATTCAAAAGTCCTACTCTTTTTGCAACCTTTTGACCAGCAATTTTGTGATGAGTTTGAGGGATGAATTTAATAAGGAAATGGGCCTGTAATCATTGATAGAGAGAGGGCTATTCTTTTTTGGAATAAGAGTAATATAGCTCCTATTGATGCTTTGCATACATACCTCATCATTGTAGAAAGCATAGCATAGATCATAGAAATCTTGTTTTATGACTAGCCAGCATTTTTTGAGAAAATCTGAGTTGAAGCCATCTATTCCCGGGGACTTATCTGAGGGTAGCTTTGAAATAATTTCATCAACTTCTTCCTGCAAAAATGGATGTTCAAGACTATCCAAGTTTGGAATTTGATTTAGAAGGTCAGCTAGATTGAAGTGCATATGAGTGTAATTAGAGGTTCCCAATCTCTCTTTGAAAGATTCCCAATAAGTTGTGCCTTATCCTCATGACTATGAGCAATTGTTCCATCTTGCTTAGTGAGAGAGGTAATGATATTATTCCTGTATTTGATGGTGGCATGAGCATGGAAGAATTTAGTATTTTCATCTTCCATTTTTACCCATTTTGTTGTCCCTCTTTGTTTCCAGTAAGTCCTTTGTTGCTCCAGAAGGTCCTCCAGATGCTCTTACAAAATATTCCTAAAGTTCCATTCTAACAGTGTTAAGTCTCTAGATTCCTCAATGACATCTAACAATTGAATAATTACTTTAATTTTTGAAATAGTCCCCACAAGATTTGATAACTGTTTATGCCAAGTTCTTAAAACTCTTCTTAAATTTTTGAGTTTTGCAACCAATCTCTTTGCTTTATCAGTTGGGATAATTGGGATTGTCCACCCATGCATCATGACTTGCATGAAGTCCTCTCTTTGTAGCCAGAAGTTTTCAAAACGAAAAACATTGCCCTTTGGTATGTCAGTATTGATTGTGACGAGACAAGGTACATGATCAGAGCTTTGTCTTGTAAGGGTCGTTGCTATAGTTCCCGAGTAAGCAGTAGACCAAGAATTTGATACAAAACACCAATCCAGTCTTTCCCATAGTGGATTCTCTTGGTTGTTGCTCCAGGTGAAGGTTCTGCCTTTTAGAGGTATTTCCATTATTCCAAAATTACTGATGGCGTCATTGAATCGCATCATTTTTGAAACATTGTCGTCCGGTTTATTCCTATCTTCTGGCTTTCTGATCAAGTTGAAATCTCCTAAAATTATCCACTCACTGTCATCGGGTATAACTAGAGAGTTAAGCCAATGAAGAAATTAGGTCTTTCCTTCATCTATGCAAGGGGCATAAACTGTTGTTAAGGTCCATTTAGCTCCTGAGTAGAGAGAAGTGAATTCTATAGTGAGAGAGTAGTCATTTTGCAGTATTAGATCCCCTACAAATCTGGAGCCCTTCCATACAACCAAAATCCCTCCAGAGGCTCCATTTGAGGGAAGATAATTAAAGTTATCAAATTGGGCAGAGCAAAAGTTCTTGATATAATTTAGATCAAAGAATTCCCTTTTGGTTTCCTGCAGACAAAATATGTCACATTCAGGTTCCAAAATTTTGATTCTGATGGCATCCCATTTCCTATCAAAGTTAATCCCCCTAGTGTTCCAGCAGAGAATTTTCCATTATCTATGCCAATGATTAATTGTTGTATCCATAAAAGATCAAAGGGTGAGCATCAAAGATGAAACCATGTATGTAATACACAATATCCACTGGCTAGGGCCAGTATTTGCACTAGACTGGACAGGACCAGTCCTTGCCATGACAATTAGCAGTATAACAAATTAGATAGCTAGAACAATGCCAAATCTACCAGTGTTTACAACCATTACCAAGTTCAAATAGCAAAAGGAAAAACTCCAGATTGTGCCCATAGAATAGATGCAAGGAAAAGACACCATTTAAAGCTAGGAAATTATTGAAATAAACGGAAGAGTAAAACATCAAAAGATTAGTATTGATGCCTCCAGCCTAGTATGCCCCCCATTACTTCTTCTTTGGCTTCTTGGCATTCTTATCTTCATTTGATCTTTTGTTTTTGGAGTCTTCCTGACTGTCCTTTTTTAGTTTACCAGTCCTCTTTTCTGCCCCAATGGCAGTTTTTGTCTTCCTCTTTTTTGATAAGTTTTCATCACTTAGCTGGGTTTTACCCACCTTGCAGAACTCTGCACCAAGACTCTTGATAACTCTAGCTAGGATAGAAGGAGGATCAACAGAACAAGAAAAGCAGTTTCTGTCAGTACATGTGCTTCCTTTGAACTCCTTGAGCTTCTCTCTAATTCGCTCACTTCTCCTGACATTTGTTACCACAAGAGGGAGAGTTTTGCATTTCTTCTGAATAATAGGTAAATCCTTTGGGGGTGTCTGGTTTGAATCCTTCTGTGCTGTGTTCTGATCTTTGCTCTTTTCAACTTGGCCAAAAGTAGTGTTCTATGAGCTGCCCTCAAGATCAGTGGCTTGTTCTTCAACTTGTTCATCATGTATCTCCTCGATCATGATCCCTTTTCCTTTGCCTATATTTTCGGGGTTAGAGCACAAGATGGCAGTATTCACAGGACAGGTTGAAGGGATTTTGTATGGTCTGTATGAGGTTCCCAGCTCTCTACAACATATTTCCCAGTGCTTGCCAGTCAGGAAAGAAGCAGCTCAGTCAAACCTTGTTGGATTTAGCAGAACAGCCGTGAAGAAGTGTGCCCAGTCATCAGGGACTTGAACATAAGGATCACTTCCCACAGGCATGAAATGCTTGGCCCAATATCTGATATTATCAGCATTGTTCTTAGGGACCCAGGGCACAACAGAGGTGTGGTGATCAAAAGATTGCAGGACAGGATCAATTTGTGGTTCCTGAAGTACCGGCATAATACCTATCTGAATATGCTCCTGAATAACCAGATCCTCTCCCATATTCTGGTCATGATCTGGTGTGGCTCCAGCAGTTGGTTAACCAATGGAATGTCTTGATTCATGTTGTCCATCTGAGAGGGTTGTGTCTAGGTCACCATATTGAGATCAATCAACAGATTAGACCTCCCTGCAGTTTGTGTTTGTCGCTCAGTTTCTGAGGTGTTGAGGCCCTCCTCTTGGGCCTGTTCCTCACCAAACATCAATTCATTTTCTTGTATGTCTTTAGTGAGGTAGTTGGCCATGACGGGTTGCTGGAAGTTCATAGGCAATCCAAGAATCACCATCCGTTCTTCATCATCTGAACATGTTCCCAGGTTGTGATCAAGTAAAGAAGCCTAACTAACTGACAGAGTAGAGTGGTTTGAGTTGTCCGAGATGGTCATGCTCTCTTGGTCCTGATTATCCATCTCTTGTTCCTCTTGAATGAAATCATTGAGCTCTAAGAAGGCTTCCTCTGCCAGTAGATCCTCCTCCATTGCTTGCATTTCTTGTTCATTTGGCCTTGAATAGCAGCATTGTCTAGACCTACATTAGGTGAAGCTGCCAGTAGCCATTGTCCCCAATTTCCATTGTTTGCTGGTTGATCATCACCTTGTTGTTCCCCATCATGTTCCACACCATGAATCTGAAAATATGGACCTGGCTGTCCAAACCCAAAGAAATCGAACGGTGGATTATTTCCTCCACCTTCTTGAGGGAAAGGATCCTCATCAGCAGGTAGAGCACCCAACATCTCCTGTTGCATAATTTCACATTGTATCGTCCAAGATTGGACTTGGAACCCTTCTCCTTCTGTGAGTACAATGAATTTTGGAATCTTTTCAAGATCAATAACTCTAGCTCTTATGATTAGTCTAACCAGGTGATTGAGATCATGTTCCCAAGAGACTAGCCTGCCAAAGGTGGATATCGTGTTTTCTATGCTCTGGTGGTCCCAATAGTCTAAAGGAAATCCCAATAACATCAACCAACAATCTCTATTAAAATTAAGAGCACGCCAGTTCCTCCCCTGATTGTGTTTCACCAATATGAAAGCAAGCCCTCCATGTTCCCTCATTCCTTCAACTACCAATCTATCTCTATCATGCACATACTCAAACCGAACATAAGCTTGGCCAAGATGACACGGTTGGATTTCCTTAACAGCTATCCTCCTATGATGCACCAAATAATCATGAGCCACTTCTTGAATGACCTCAAAAGTTACCTGGTTAGCCGGCATTGGGTCGATGGTGATGATATTTAGATCATCATTTTGTGGTCTCGCACGAACAATCACCGCTCTGACTGTCGGTTCTCTATTCTGCACTACCATCCGATGAAATCCTTCTGGCAAGAACGGCTCTGGATCATAACGAAGGAAATCCAAGTCCAGGGGAGAAGGTGGAGGCGAGAGAGGAGACTGCGGGAGCGGAGATGGTGGCGGAGGTGGAGAGGACAGAGACACCGAGGAGCTTGGGTCCCCCGAGCAATGGGGGTTTCTTACAAGAGAGTTCTGCTCCGTACTGCCGGACAGAGGCGAAGGGTCGCTAGAGGAAGGCAGGTCTCCAATAAACGCGTGGAAAAAATCTCAAAAACTTGGAAAAATAGGCGGACCACTAGAAGAGGCCCCATCTGTCATTGGTTGAATAGACTTGAACCAGTTTTTGGTATCCACTCGACTTACCAAATTGGAAAAGGAATCTTTCACCTGATGTTTAGGAATAAATCCCCCATTAACTGGCTGAGACTGGCAGTTATAAGAAGAGTGCCCAAAGAGTAGACATCGTTTGCATTTAATGGGCCTTCTACAATTTCGGACCTAGTGAGGTGGCTCACGCATTTGCGCGATTCTAGATTACTATTATGAAGCCAACCTTCTTATTATGGTCACTATTAAACATCCCTTCTGCATTTCACATTTTATCAATCTATTTCCAAATGATGCAAGCTTTACTCTGTATAAAGTCATCTAATATGCCAAATTGAATCAGTAGTAATTCTACTCTAATATGTTTGTACTGATTCCCACTGCATGTCATAACATCCATATATATGGTAGCTAGATGTTTTGAGCATTTCTAATATGAAACTCTAGCAGTAGTCTAAGTGTAGAATCATGTTTTTTCCTCATTGACTTCCTCATGTTAATTACAAAAACAAATATATGAATAACTACAGATTTCATAATATAGCTTGTGGACAGTTATTCCAATATTAAGCTGGAGGTCGGTATTTAAAACCTACGCTACCTCGTCGCACTTACGTTAGTACTAGAAGGAAGGCAAAACGAAAACAAATGGCCTAGGGGACCACTCCCGATTAATGAAAGGACGACCGGAAGCAACAGTTGGAGCAAAGAAGTATACTTGTATAAACGAAGTAAAAAAATTAGAATTTTTTCCATATTTATTGACCCACATTTATTACTAAAACATAAAAAAAAAGAACAACCTAACGAATTGACAACTCAATATATTGTGAGTACGGACTGCAGCACAACAGTTAGAGCAAAGAAGTGCAAGGATAGTCTAAGTAAAAAATCATTTTTTCTCTAATAATGCATTCTCACGTCAATGACCAAAAAAAGAATTGCAATGGTCCCGTATGTTAGTTATCAACTAAAATAAAAGATAACTAGCAAAGTGTCGTGCATCGCTACGGACTTAAAAAACAAAACACTCTTTATAACTTAAATATAAATTATTTATATAATAGAATTATTAGATATATATAATATTATTTATATTTTTTACATGAAAGATCATATTTATATTATTGTTGGTGCTTCTTAGTATACCATTTTATATATCAAAAATAATATTTTTTTTACATTTTTTACCATATTCTAGAAGTGTTATCTAAAAGAAAAAATTAATTTACGCAATCTACAAAATAGCACTGTATTGCAACATGATTTTAAACTTGAAACCTTGCTCCAATGAAAAATGTTAATACACGAAAGTTGTAAATCTCATCGATACCTTTTCGAAACATATGGATCATATTATTTGGACTTCAGAGCTAGAACATATGGGCCCTGCACAGAGACCTACGTAGAGAAGTCCAAATCAGAATAAATACTTTTGCATCGTATATTTGAAAATCTAAACGGCAGGATCTGTACTTCCATTGAATAATAAAGTTGTAGAACTTTTCGAGAGCTACAATATAGAGTTTGAGCTTGCTTAATTTGAGCTCCGGATGAGGGAGTTATGATTTTTGAAATTTGGTACTTGATATGAAAGGTAAAAAACCAATTTGGATTCAATCTCTAACTTTGTGGACACGAAGTGGATGACCGCACCTCAATTAATAGATTGTAGAGATTACAATGGTGGGTATGAGTGAGGGTATTTTGGTCCAATTTTTCATAATGGCAATGGTGAGTAATTTTTTTTTCTTCAATTAACATAGAAATTTCTATATAACTAGCAAAGTGTCTGTGCGTTGTTACGAACTTAAAAAAACTAAACATTCTTTATAATTTAAATATAAATTATTTATATAATATAATTATTAGATATATATAATATTATTGATATTTTTTACATGAAATATTATATTTGTATTATCGTTGGTGCTTCTTAGTATGCCATTTTATATGTCAAAAGTAATAATTTTATCACTCTTTTTTACCATATTCTAGAAATTTTATCTAGAAGGGAAGTCTAGAAATAGCTCTGCATTACAACATGATTTTATAATTAAAGACTTGCTCTAATGAAAAAACGTTAAAACACAAAAGTTGTAGATCTCGATGAGACCTTTTTAAAACATATATGGATCATATTATATAGACTACGGAGCTAGAAGATATGGCCCTGTACAGAGATCTACACAAAGGAGTCTGAATCAGAATAAATTTTTTTCATCGCATATTTGGAAACCAAAATGGCGGGATCTGAACTTCTATTGAATACCAAAGTTGTAGAATATTTTGAGAGCTACGAGATAGAGTCCGAGTTTGCCTCATTTGAGCTCTGGAAGTGAGAGTTATGATTTTTAAAATTTAATATTTGATATAAAAGATACGAAACCGATTTGGATTCAATCTCTAAGTTTGTGGACATGAAATGGATAACCGTAACTCAATTAATAGATTGTAGAGATAGATTATAAATCATGCGACTGTTTAGAAGCAGCTGCTGGAGATGCTTGAACACTTCAAGGATCCAAACAGACTTAAACTGGTGAGCAGATACTTCCAACGTGGGACGGAGCCATGCTTCGACAGTCCAGAGCTAACCCACCCCCATCACGCATGACGTTAAGAACGGTAGGCACAGTCTCCGGACGCTCGACATCTGCTCAAGAGGTACCACGGAGAGAAGCAAGCAGCAGCTCCCTGGAGGCGCAACAGGGATCGCGGCCGTAGGTGAGTGCTCTGTTCTGCTCTGCTCTTTCTATGGCATGGAGACAACAAAAAAGTTAGAACGGAGAGCAATCGTTATAACAGCGTTTGTTGGCAGCTGGATGGAAGGCCATATTAATGGAACAGCAAACCTCAGCAACTTCCAAGCCGTAGTAAGAGTGTAAGACCACATCAGCAAGTACAAACATGTCGAGTCCGTCACTGACTCCGAATACTCTGATGGAACACAAGTTCTTGCCTTCTATTTGCTGCCGCCTCGCATGGAAAGGAAACTCTGTTGAAGATACCTTTTTGTTGGTCACAATAATACTGTGCATCTGATCTCAGTAGTTTCACCAGAACCGATTTTGAATCTTATAAGCTGCCAGGGACCTCGAATCCGCAACGAAGTCGGAGCGAGACAGTCGGTGCGCGCGTCCCTATAAAACCTCCGCGCGCTCCGGGCCGTGCAGCGCCAGCGCCCAGACGACACCGCCGCGGGCACGCAAAAGAGAGAGAACAGCCATGGCTGCCGGCGGAACTGCCCTCGCCAAGCCCGGCGCGGCGTCTCAGGTTTGGCGTTGGGTAATGGCCAACTTCGGCTCGTCGTGGTTCCTCCTGGGACCACTTCTCGCCGCGTACGCGCCGCGCCGGCTGTTCCAGACCTACTTCAACCTCTTCCTCCGCCGCCACGCGCGCCGCCTCCTCAACTTCGTCGACCCCTACGTCTCCATCGACTTCTGGGACTGCCCTCCCGTCTCGCGCTACGCCGCCCTGCAACCCCTCGCCTCCGCACACGACACCACCTACGAGGAGGTGAAGGCGTACCTGAGCTCGTCGTGCTCCGAGCAGGACGCGCGTGAACTCCGTGCCGAGGGGGCCAAGGAGGGCGACGGCCTCGTGCTCAGCCTAAACGACGGCCAGGACGTCGCCGACGAGTTCCGCGGCGCGACGCTGTGGTGGTCCTCGGTGCCCGCCGACGAGCTGGTGGTGGCTCACGCCGCCCACCATGGCCAACAGCAGAACACCGACCACGACGGCCGGCGGTGCCAGCGGCTCACGTTCCACCGGCGCCACCGCCGGCTCGTCGTCGACGAGTACCTCCCCCACGTGCGGCGCCGCGGCCGCGACATCCTCTTCGCGAACCGCCGCCGCCGGCTCTACACCAACAACCGGACCACGGGCTACAGCAGCGCGTACGACAAGACGTGGAGCTTCGTCAACTTCGACCACCCCACCACCTTCGACACGCTCGCCATGGACCCGGACAGGAAGAAGGAGATCATGGACGACCTCGACGCGTTCCGCAATAACCGGGAGTTTTACCGGC
Source organism: Eleusine coracana subsp. coracana (assembly GCA_032690845.1). Taxonomy (NCBI): domain Eukaryota; kingdom Viridiplantae; phylum Streptophyta; class Magnoliopsida; order Poales; family Poaceae; genus Eleusine; species Eleusine coracana. The sequence continues at coordinate 8,668,274 of CM064430.1, forward strand.
GGACGGGCAAGCCGTGGAAGCGCGGGTACCTCCTCTACGGCCCTCCCGGCACCGGCAAGTCCACCATGATCGCCGCCATGGCCAACTACCTCAACTACGACATCTACGACGTCGAGCTCACCGTCGTCTCTAACAACAACGACCTCCGCAAGCTGCTCATCCAGACCACGTCCAAGTCCATCATCATCATCGAGGACATCGACTGCTCCCTCGACCTCACTGGGAAGCGCGACGGCAAGAAGAAACCAGCAGCGCCGACGAGCCCGTACGAACTGCACGGGGGCGGCAGCGAGGTCACGCTCTCCGGCCTGCTCAACTTCATCGACGGGCTCTGGTCGGCGTGCGGCGGCGAGCGGATCGTCGTCTTCACCACCAACCATGTCGACCAGCTCGACCCGGCGCTCATCCGCCGCGGCAGGATGGACATGCACATCGAGATGTCGTACTGCGGATTCGAGGCATTCAAGACGCTGGCCAAGAACTACCTCGACATCCACGCGCACCGACTGTTTCCTGCTGTTGAGGAGCAGCTGAACGAGGTGGAGCTCACGCCGGCCGACGTTGCCGAGTGCCTCATGACGGCCAAGCGCGCCGGATACGGGGAGGACGCCGCTCTCGAGTTCCTCATTCAGGAGCTCAAGAAGAAGGGCGCGGAGACTAAGGCGGCGGCGGAGGCAGCAGCAGCCGCGGAGGAGGCGGTACAGACGAACGAGTCTGAAGCGGACAATGATGATGACGATGAGTATGAATATGAAGAGGACGCGGAAGACGTTGAAGAAGAAGACGATCCAGAATCCGTCATACCGGCCGACATCTCCAAGTACCTCGTGGCAGTCAATAATATTGCCGGCCTGGGAGACCTTTCCTCCATAAAGGATTTGCTTGGGGATATCAAGAAGAAGAGAGCTGATGCCAAGGAAGAGCTACAGAAGATGGGAACAGGTGCCAAGGAGGCGGCGGTAGAGGCAAACTTGCCCAAGACAGAAAACAATGAGATTGAAGATGTACGAAAATCTAAAGATGCACGAACTTAGGTTCGAAGTTTTTATCTGCTCTACAAAAAACAAATTGGATCATAGTCATTTTGATTTAGATTATTAGAGATATATATTTGAATGAAGTTTTGTCTCAAAGCAAACTTTTGGTAACGTTTTCTCTAGTCCAATAAGAATAAGGAAGTTCAAACTTTTGGTACGTTATTTATGGTTACATTTTTTGTTGCATTTTTTAGATAATGGAACAATGTTCCTCCCTCTACACCCGAAGGTGTCACAGCGAATGTTTTACAATACCAAGCTCTTAGGCTTGCCAAAACAAGAGTGCTTAGACTCGACTACCAACGACCTCACGCAAGAGGTATAACATAGCTAAAAGACAACAAGACTCCAAGAGCGAACACTAAAAGACAAGCTTCAGTTCTATTTGTGAATCTCCACCCAAACTTAGTAAAGACCTCCATGATTGTTGTCTCCAACAAACGACATCCAAGTTTGAGCTTGTCTTGCACCTCCACATCTTTATGCAATAGCGACCACGTACAGATCCAACAAGTCATACGGAAAATAACCTGCAAGAAATTATTTGATTTGATTTTGTTAAATACCATATCATTCCTATTCAACCAAATGGCCCAAAGAAAAGCCACAACGGCACAACACCAACCAGAATTTGGTTCTTTAGCTTAGTTGTGTATCTACTAATCTAAGAGCCAAATAAGTTAGACATAGAGGAAGGCGGTTGTACAGAAAAGGTAATGAAGATGCAAAGAAAACGAGTAAAATGACAATCAAAGAAAAGATGTTGTATTGTCTCTAGTAAACTACAAAAGCAACACTTGAGAGAACTGTTCCAATTCCTTTTTACAAGATTATCTTTTGTGGGGGTAACCCATTTTGTTAAGTACCAAAGAAAAATCTTAATCTTTAATAGGATCTTGATCTTCCAAATAGGACTTTTAAGTGGTACCACTCCACGGATTTCACCGAGAACACACCATTGGCGTGTAAGTCCCAAATAAAAACATTTGTTTCCTCATTAAAAGGAACGTTCATGACTTTTATCACAAGATTATGCCAAGATTGGAGACTTTCACCCACAAGTGCCCTCCTAAATGACACATTGAGGGGGAGAGCATTCATAACGCTTGCTACCGTAGCCTCTTTCTTCCTAACTATGTTGTATAGGTTGGGAAAGTCAGACTTAAGAGGTTTGTCCCCTACCCACACATCCTCCCAAAATCTAACAACGCCACTGTTAATCTTGAAGTGACCACATTGAAGGAATTGGTCTTTAACCTCTATCAAACCGGCCCAAAAATAGGAATTCCCGGGTTTTCTTTTGACTTGGGTTAAGGTTTTATTTGATAAGTATTTTCTTCTTAGAAGGTCTTGCTAAGTTCCATCCTCATTCATTAACTTAACAAGCCACTTACTAAGAAGACAAGTGTTTTGGGATCTCCAAGTTTTGGACTCCCAAACCCCCAAAATCCTTTGGTCTATAAACAACACTCTATTTCGTGAGTCTATATTTCTTTTTTTTCATCACATTGCCAAAAAGATTATTTGTTACATGTTTCTTAGGATTATAAGTCTATACGGTAGAGTCTTCATACATTGGATGGCCTTCAAACCTTCATAGTGGGTCGTGTGTTGATAGCCCAATTAACATGTTTTTCCCTTCTTCCTTTTTTTCATATTCATGTCATAGGCCATTGTTTCTGGAGCATGATTTTCAAAATAATTGGAACTCATCCTCGTACTTGTTGTGACGTCCCAAAACAACGTCCCGAAGTTACCTAGAAAGCGTTCCAAAAAAAAAAGAAGTCACCTAGAACACAATCAGGGCCGGCCCTCAAGGAGGGGCTGTCAGGGCGGCCGCCCAGGGCCTCAACCCATAGCATGTGTATGTATAAATGTATAATTAAAATTTATTTATATTAGTCAAACAATCAACAAGTGCCCTTCAAATACACACACTTAGGTTGCTTTTCTTTTCTTCCATATTTGCTAACGAGCTCATCTCTACTATCAGCTAATTAGTGAGATGACAACGATGATTCATGATTGTTGGCTCTTCATGATTTTCTGCTGCTAGAACCAAGCGTCCTGGTGATGCTAGTTCCTACTTTCTAGCCTTTAATTCAGTAACCTCAACCCATATACTAATTGTTGATCTAAGATTCATTAATTTGATTGACTCTTTTTACAACTAGCAAAGTGCCCGTGCGTTGCTACAGGTTAAAAAATAAATAAAACACTCTTTACGATTTAAATATAAATTATTAATATAATATAATTATTAATATTTTTTACATAAAAATTATATTTATATTATTGTTGGTATTTATTAGTGTACTATTTTATATGTCATAAATAACAAACTTTCTATCATTTTTTATCGTATTCTTATTATAAATATATTTTTTATCTCTAATGTTATAATTTCCAATGTAGTGTTATTTGAGTGCTATGTTGTAAAATTAAGTAAAATGATATTAAAAACAATGCTCAAATATGAGAAGTACCGATATAAAATCCAATTCGCCTTGTAAAGAGGGATTCTTATAAGCTCATAACGCCTACAAGATATCACTGGATTTCTATCAAGTCTAACATGCAAGATCAAAGTCGTGACCCAATACGTAAAGATTTTTAAAAGCTTTATACGATAGAAAAAATCAATTCACACAGAATAGAAATAACACTGTATTATGACGTGATTTTGGACTTGAAAACATGCTCTAATGAGAAATGTTAAAACATGAAAGTTGTAGATCTTGTCGAAACATTTTTAAAACATATATGGATCATATTATTTGGACCCCAGAGGTAGGAGATATGGGTCTCGCACAGAGACCTGCGCAGAGGAGTCTGAATCGAAACAAATATTTTTACATCGTAAATTTGAAAATGAAAACTGCAGAATCTTGACTTACATTGAATATAAAAGTTGTAGAACTTTTCAAGGGCTACGAGATAGAGTCTGAACAAATATTTTTATATTGTAAATTTAAAAATGAAAATTGCAGAATCTTGACTTACATTGAATATAAAAGTTGTAGAATTTTTCAAGGGCTACGAGATAGAGTCTGAGTTTACCTCATTTTATGTCCGGAAGAGGGATTTATGATTTTTTGAATTCGATGCTTGATATGGAAGGTACGAAACCGATTTAGATTTAATTTTTAACTTTGTAGACGTACGGTAGATTTTTTATGGCGTGAACGACCTCACCTAAATTAATAGATTGTATGTAGAGATTTTATACTACACAGAGAGCCCTAGGTTTTTAGGTATACCTGGGGCCCCAAAATCTCAGAAACGCCCTGCACACAATCCACGTCTCAAAATTTTTGTTCTGAAGATGTATAATACCTCTCTGTCTCTCTCTCTCTCTTGCACGCACACACACACCATGTCCCCCGTACAATTTTCTCATCCCGCAGTTCCGGAAATGACTTTAGAGGATGACCACATATCATAAATATGTTCACTATATTTATCAAAATATATTAAATATGAGTAATTAATGTTGCAACCTAATGCTATAAACAACGCAATGTGTTGAAGTGCTGTAGTAATCTACACTCAGATATTTTGCTTGATAGGGAATATCTCGGTATTAATGAAGTTCATAACCAGAGCTAACGTATTTGCAAATAAAAATAATGTGTTTCAGTCATTGAAGAGTTATTTGACACTTGCCGAAACTCAATAGATTTTTTATGGAAAGAAGGTTGTAAATGATAAAATATATTGCATAAGTGGACATTGAATCTATCATGCATGTAGCATCAGAGGACACCTATGGTATATCATGGACGAGTGGTATATCATAAATTTACTACTATTAGTTTATTGTAAGTTACAAGTTAGTTTATGAACTTGTAACAAGTATTTTTATTATATGTGAATAAATCCATTTTTTATTTTTTACTTAAAACTTGGAAAAGTGTGAAAGAATAAAATGTAGTTATAAGGCATGCAGGGCAACCTGTTGATCTTAAAGAGTTTTAGTGTTTTTTATTTTTCTCAATAAAGTTGTCATTCTCACATACTGAGACTTTTCTCTTACAGAGCAGGTGACATGCAGAATAATAGACTTTTAACTCTTAAAGGCGAGGGCAATGTATATTGTTGAACTCCATAATAAGATAGGACCCACATAAACTCGGTATTAGTTACCACCAGACTTTATAATGTTTGTTCCCATCAGGATATAATAAGGTGGGACTGGATTGAAATAGAGAAGCATAACTTTTGTACTGCTCCTACCATCTAGCTAAGCAACATGACACTTCTCTCTGTTTCTCATGTATGTTTCCAAATATTTTATTCTCTATGACCCGGTTGTATCGTTAAGACTGGCATCAAAATAATTTTTTCTTCATATCAACTTCAACAATGTTTGCTACCGAGTATTTATGCTTACGACCAGCTTTACACATACATTGTCGTCACCCTAACTCTCTCTCTCTCTCATATACAGCAGCGCAAGGCTCTTTCCTCCTCACACCCTCCTTTTCTTCTCAGACTCGTAGAACGGTAACTAAAAAGGTAAATTGTCTATAATATACTGAGAAAATGTGGCTTCATTCCCAATATATTGACAAAGTTGAATTTATCTACAACAAACTACTATCTTGTGATTTTTCGTCTGGAACACATTATGACCATTTAACAATTGTTTTCAATTTTTTTATCTCAATTCTCATAATATATTAGGATTTGAAACTTGGTATAAATATACATTATTGTATTATATATCACTAAAAATAGAGCTAAATTTATTTTCAAATGTTTTTCTTGTTTTCTCATTGTTTTAATATTAAATTTGTCCAGCAAATCATGCAAATAATAATAATAAAATCTAGCCCTATTCTTTAGTGATAGATATTGCAATAATGTATATTTGTGTCAAGTTTTAAGTTCTAATGTATTTTAAGTATTGAGATGAAAAAATTGAAAACAATTGTTAAATGGTCATAATATGTTCTAGACAAGAAATTACAAGATCGTAGTGTGTTCCAGACAAATTCGACTTTATCAATGTGTTGGAGATGAAACCATATTTTCTCAATGTGTTACAACTAATTTTGCCAAAAGATAATGTACGAGGGAGTGTACAAATATGCATCAACCAATGAGTATAATAAGTGATCGTTCACATTGGCAGAATGCCATTTTCATGAAGAAACTTGATGACAACCGCTATGTACACCTTCTCAAAAGGTATAGAGGCAGTAACATGTTTTCCATTATCTGAAAAAAGAAACTTGATGACTAACATTAATCACTTAGGTAGCGTTTGGATATAGATATTGGAGGCTAAAATTGGTAGTTAATGAATATCAGGTGTTTGGGTGGCATGGAATTCAGAATTAGAAATCAAACCCAATTCCAACCGGTATTGATTCTATTTCCCTCCCTCACCCTCAATTCAGAGCCGAACACCTTCGAATTGGCTGGAATCGCACGCAGCCCCGTCACTCTCTCTCTCTCTCACCCTCCATCTTCCTCCGCTCCAACTTTTGCCTAGCCGGCACCCTTCCTCCCCTAGCCGGCGCCCCTCCCTTTCTCCCTCACCGACGCCCCTCCCTACCTCCTTTCCCAACTCTGGCGCCTCCTTCCCCATCTTCGACGGTGGCTTCGAGCATGATGGTGGTGGATTCAAGCTAGGCGACCACATGGAGGAGAGGAGCCGGGCAAGCCTCCCCAACTCCGGCTTCGAGCTTCCTCAACTCTAGCGTCTCCTTCCCCATCTGTGGGTGAGTTGTCAGCCTCCCTCTCATTCTTGGCTCTCTCTACCGGCGGGCTCGGCTACCCTTCTTCCCTAGGTCTGACCACCTTAGCTGCCTGATTTCCAATTCTTCAAATTTTGCATCTAAACATCAAATAAAATTGATTTGATCTAATTTCTGTTACCAACGAATTTCTTTGACAACCAAACAAAAATATTAAATTAGTGCTCAATTTCATTTCTGCACGGATTTAGAATTGGATGACAATTCAATTCTATACTTCAAGAAGCCTTAGAAACCACATAACTCGTGTATGATTGGAAATAAAAAAATATACCTTATTTATCCTGGCTGTATCATCCTCACGCGGGAGCTTCCACACCGAGTACCAGCTTTATCTCTGGTCGAAGCCACGCTACTCTGACCCCATTTCCCTGCCACAAAGCACAGGTGGCGACGCTCCATTGGAGCAGAACAGAACCGGCTGTTGTTCAGAGCCAGAGGACAGTGAGTGCTGGCCACGCACATCAGCACAAAGTGTGGTTCCACGTGGTACGTTGCCACAAACTCGCAGTTCGTCTGTGCTGCAGACCAATCCAAAGCAACCTCTTCTGGCTTCTGCCGCTGCAGAACACAAAGCACGTTGCTGGAGTACGATGGAACAGCAGATGCACGGATGCAATTTGGATATCATGACAAAATTAATTCCTGTTTAGTTTGTTGGGTGACCTTTCTACAATTTGGGAGTGTTGAATTGTTTGTTCTGAAGAGATTAGGCATCAGTTTCATTTCCACTCCAACTCTCATATTACTTAGTACATTACAATCAAGAAACTAGGTGGTCTGGCGAGCAGAAAGCCAGCAACATCTGCTGGAATCTGGGAACTGTTCACCCAGCACGCGGACATACACTAGCTGCTACTGCTAGTACTCTACTTATGCAATTACGACAAGGATCCCAATTAGTAGCAGAAGATGCAATCAAACAAGGTTAATGTTGGATGATGAAGCTAAAGTTCACCTAAGCAGTACGCCTCAATTGCATCTCCAACATGGATAGCAGGTACCAACAAAAGACGCAACTAAACAAGATAGATTGGTAAAGGCACGCTTCCAACATTTATTAGAAACAAAGACGAATAATTAGTGTTAGTAACCTAGTGCTAAATCTCATGCAATGAGGTGAAGTGTTGAAATCTACACTCAGATATATTCTGCATGACAAGGAATATCTTGTCATATGCAAAATAAGGTATTTAAATCATTGAATATTTCACACTTGCCAAAACCCTAATGGCTTTGTAATCTGGGTAACCATAAAAACAAAAGGTGAGAAGGTTCTTCTGCCTAATTCTTCAACAAAGCAAAGTGCTTAGATAGTTCAATATAAAGAATGGATCACCAAAGGCTAGTTTTATGTTTCATATTTCTTCATCATTGAACCTGGTGTACAATTCATAATTGTCAGGACCTATAATTATTTCTCGAGAAAATGATAACAATGCAGAGGAAACGATTGAAAGAAAACGTGTAAAAAAATGCATGATAACCTAAATGAATAATCTTGATACAACAAAAAATAAACAACCTTATCCTTCTACTACAATGAGTTAACCTCCCCCCCCCCCCCCCCCCCCCCCGCGTGCGCTCTAACCAATTCTTTTGCATTGTGCATATGTCGGCTATGATTCTGTATTGTCATTTTGATGGAAGGAGGGGGTCATTGTCCCACATCATAAATAATTATTAGATGTATTGAATAATAGTGAACATTTAATCTATCATGTGGCATGAAGAAACCTAGAATAATCTCTATAGTAGCCTAAGTTGTTGGTATCATTGATATGCGCTAGTAGTTCATCACGTATTTATTGATATTTATTTATTGTATGCTATAAGTTAATTCAAGTATTTGTAATCAACAAGAATGATATGGTAAGAGTACTAATTCTTGCATCTCAAGAAAATATAGTGTATATATATTTGAAGTCACATATACACATCTCGGGCTTACAGTTCAACTTAACATCTAATTTCAGACTATTCATTTGTAGTATGGTAATACAAGTAGTATGAATTATATTAATCTAAGTATCAAATTAAAACATTACAAAACTTGCTTTGTGGTAAAGATTTTTTTTTATTGCTTCATGTTCCACCATCATCCTAACTCTTCTTATGTATCAACCAAGTTTTTTTTGCTATTTTCCGTAAGTTATCATTCTTCTCCAATTGTTTTTGTTAGAGTCTATTTTTATTGCTATGCTAAGAAAATAATATTTGTTACCTAATTCAATTATGCATTGTTTTCTATAAATAGTAAATCTATAAATTCAAATTTGGACTCTTTTTCTTTCCTTCTCTGTACAACAAGGACTGTACTTATTGAAGGTTAGAACGACAAGTGCATTGAGATTGGGTGGGTACTTTTTTTGAAAAAAAAAACTAAGGCAATCCTGGCTGCATCATCCTCACGCGGGAGCTCTTACGGAACTTTGGTCGAAGCCACGCTACTTTGACTGTGACCCTGCGCTTTTCCCCGCCACAAGCACACGACGCGTACAAGCACGCTTCCACTTCCACGTGGTACGATCGCATCAAACGCGCAGTTGCTCGGAGCTGCAGGTCTCCTGCTGCCTCAGAACAGAGTACAGAGAGCACGATGGAACAGCAGAGGCGAGAAAAATGCAGCTTGAAACCAGACGGCCCTGTTCACTTTGTGGGATTCTTTTCATAATTTGGGAGCATTAAAAGTTTGGGTGAAATTTTCAAGGGATTCGGCATTAGTTTCAGTTCCGCTCTAGTAGTTCTGATGCCTCATCAAGTGGTGAGATATGGAGTGTTGGAACAGTTTGGCAGACACAGTTGCTAGCCTGCTACTAAATGCACTTACGATACGGATCGCAACAACCAGCGCTGAAGATGCAATCAAACGAGGTTAATATTGGACGACGAAGCTAATGTTACCTAACAACACCACTACGCTCTGCAAATGCAACTCCGACATGGATATCCGGTGGATGCAAGTAAACACGAACGATTGTTAAAGACGGTTAAGACAGATTATTCTCGAGCTCTACTCATCCTCCACTATCTCCTCCCCTTCGTGGTCGGCGTTCTTGTTCTTGGCCGGCTTCTTCTCCGCCTTGGCCTTCTCCAGCGCCTCGACGAGGCCGGCGAGGCAGGCATCCGCATCGCCGTCGGCGCGCTTCGGCATCAGCAGTTCGGCGACGTCGGCGGGCGTGATGTCCACCTCCCGGAGCAGAGCACTGACGGCGTCGAACAGCGGGTGGGCGTCGACGTCGAGGTAGTTCTTGGCGAGGAACTTGAACGCCTCGAAGCAGCAGTACGACATCTCGATGTGCTTGTCCATGCGGCCACGGCGGATGAGCGCCGGTCGAGCCGCTCGACGTGGTTGGTGGTAAAGACGATGATGCGCTCGCCGCCGCACGCCGACCAGAGCCCGTCGATGAAGTTGAGCAAGCCCGAAAGCGTCACCTTGCTCGCGTTGGGGTCCTCCTTGCCGTCCTTATTGCCGCCGGCCTGCTTATTGTTGGCCGCCTCCGCCGCCTCGGGCTTCTTCGTCTTCGCGCGCTGCCCGGTGAGATCGAGGGAGCAGTCGATGTCCTCGACGACGATGACGGACTTGGCCCGCGTCTCGATGAACAGCTTGCGGAGGTCCGTGTTGCTGTGCACGGAGGTTAGCTCGACGTCGTAGATGTCGTAGTCGAGGTGGTTGGCCATGGCCGCGACCATGGTGGACTTGCCGGTGCCGGGTGGCCCGTACAGGAGGTACCCACGCTTCCACGCCTTGCCGATGCGGCGGTAGTAGTCCCTGCTGCTCTTGAACGCGTCCAGGTCGTCCATGATCTCCTGCTTCTTCGCTGGGTCCATGGCCAGCGTCGCGAACGTCGACGGGTGGTCCAGCACGACATGGCTCCACAGCGACTTCCGGTACCTGGGAATTAATCAACCGAGAAAGAACATTTGCATTGTGCGCGGATATATGAACAAAACAAAGAAACAAAGAGCTGCTTGTTTTCCCACCGCTCGCCGGTGTTGGTGTAGAGCTTGCGGCGGCGGTTGGCGGCCATGAGCGCGCGGCCCTCGCGGCAGACGTGAGGGAGGTACGACTCCACGACGAGGTCCCGGTGCCGCTGGTGAAACACGAGGCGGTACGCGCGCCTGGCTTCCTCCGCCGCGCCGGCCTCGCCGCCGCCGAACCACGGCGGGGCGCCGTAGTAGTACGACCCGGCGCGGCGGGAGGGGACCACGGCGTGCCACCACACGGTGGCGCCGCAGAAGTCGTCGGTGACCTCCTCGTTATCCCCGAGGCTCAGCACGAACCGGTCACCGCCGCCGGCGCTGTTGTTACTGCTCCCGCGCGGGGCGCGCTCGGCGCGGAGGGAGCGCGCCCGGCGCGAGCAGCGGTGGGCGAGGTAGGCCTTGGCCTGGTCGTAGACCTCGCCGCGCTTCAGCCGCTCGGCGCCGTCGAACTCCGCGACGGTGACGGTCAGGTAGGGGTCGAGGCGGCGGGCGTGGCGGCGGAGGAAGCGGCCGGCGAAGCGGTCGAGGAACCGGAGGGGGAGGTACGGGCGGAGCATGCTCCAGACGAAGAGCAGGCCGGCGAGGGAGGACCATAGGCCGGTGAACTGCTCCACAATCCCCCGGGACCGCGACGGGTCAAGCCATGGTCGGTCTTGGCCGCGGCGGCATGGGCGGGCTCTGCTCTGGAGTTCGGAGAGAGTGGAGTCTGGACTGAGAGGTTGGGTGGGGACTGGGGGATATAGAGGTGGAACGGTCAGCTCTGTCAGAGCGTGGGTCCGATGCAAGTCACGCTCTTCGTATCGGGATCACTACGAACCGGAAAGTCATTTTGTTTTGTTTTTCCTCGCTGTCTCCATTCTCGACCCACGGCCGGCATACAAAGCAATCTGTGATTACCGGAGACGAGGCGAATTAGCATGCGCGATTAATGCACCCGCAAGCACACGACGGAACACAAGGGGAGTTCGCGAGGCTAATTGCATTCATGCAATGCATTTGCTGGCGACGTATAAATGGTGCGCCATTCAGGAGCACAATGTCCCTCCGTTCAAGACTGATTCACCATATTCCGCTAAATCTATTTTATTTTATTGTTAATAAAAATATCTCTAAGGCTACTCCTAAGGCTACTTTTAATAGAGGTTTTATTTTCATTAAATAGGATGTCATGTCATTATTTTAGATAATATGACAAGAAATTTATAAGAAAAGAGAAGGAAGGAGTTTAATCTAGATAAAACCATGTCTACACTGTTTTCAAGACAATTATCTCTTGCATGTGTTATCTAGAAAACAATAAAATAAAACTATATATTGTAGCTATGATTTTAATCATCCTTGTTGCTTATGTGGCACTTTGGAAACAACAAAGAAACCCTTCATTGGGACTAGCCTAATGGGAGTTTTATTTTTAATAAATAGCATGTCATGTCAGCATTTTTTATGATGTGGCAAGATAATTACGAAGAGTGAGATAAAACTAGGTATACACTGTTTTCAAGACTCTACACTATTTTCAATGTTATTAAACTAGTATTGAGAGCAACTATTTTATTTCATTTGCACTTTGATCAATCACTATGCAATGATTAAATACTATAATTAACCTAGGAAATAATAAAAATAAAATTATGCATTGGGCCAGTCTCAATGCATAGTTTTATTTTACATAAAAATATCACATCAGATTTGAAGATTTAGATTGATGTATGAAATAGTCTCTCAATGCATAGTTTCATCTCATGATTTCATATATAAATTATAGCATTAAATTAATATCTATTTGTTATATTGAGATTGGTCAAAATATGTTTGGATAAAACTTTATGTTCTCAATAGGAGTTTCAATTGAGTTTCATACCTATGAAATAGTGCCAAATGAGTTTCATCCTTATGAAACCTATTTATCTAATTTCATATTAGTTGCTATGCCACATCATCTCTTTTGCTTATGTGACACCTTATTTAATACTAATGAAATTCCCACTGAGACTGGCCTTAGAGAGAAGTGTTTTATTTGTACTCTAAATGACATGACAGTCTTGAAAACGATGGAATTACTCTCCACTGAAAATAGTCTAAAGCATTTAAAATTAGCATGCAGCTTGGGACCGTGGGAAAAAGCCCCTATACCATGAATGCAACCATCCGCCAACAAATTGTGGACAGGTACATTATCTCTACGTGTATGTTAGCATGCAGCCCTCGGACCGTGGGAAAAAGCCCCCCTATTCCGCTAAATCTCAAATGAAGATCTGCCATTGAATCAGGAGCACAATGTCCCTATGCTTAGAGCAAATATAGTAATATCTTATTAGCAGGCTAAGAGTTGCGCCACATCAGAATTCTCATATGTGGAAGAGAGAAATTAAGAGAGAGAGGATCCAGTGCTTCGTGGATGGTTGGCTCCCGCCTGAAGCACAAGCTACGAGGAAAAAGCATTCGTTTGCACCCCGCGGTGAGGCATCTTATTATACTTCCTCCCGTTCAAAAATATAAGTATTCATATGATCTCGAGGTGAGAGCAAGCTGGAAGTTAAATATTCAAATACCCTTCATTTAAGACTTTGTCCGACCCAGTATATTTACACCATGGTCAAACTGCTCCTCTTGGTACATGTCGCCATCACCGATTCATGTTTGCCCGAGACTCTAAGAAGCTCTCGGTTGATCATTGAGGTCGACGGCGGTCACCCTCCGGCCTCTATGCCGTCGAGATTTGGAGAGCTTTGTTTCAGTCCTTTTCACCTCTCTCCATAACGGTACCTAGCTTTGAGCTCTCCATCAATCTTGATTTGAGCTTCGCCTTGAAGCCACCAGGCCGAGGCAGCTCCTTGGTCGGTCGACGATGGCGGGGAGGGGTGACATAGGATGAGAGGGTCTCTAAGCGAACTCCATGGTCGCGCCACCGCCACCTCCTCCTTGTTGTGACAAAGACGACAAAGGGCGGGCTGCGGAAGGGCGACACTGGAGGTGAGGGCCACCGAGCAGGCCTCCATGGCTGCACGATCCCCGCCTCATCCTCCTCAGTCGGTGCTGGCGATGGCGGCGAGGGCAGCAAGAGATGGGCCGCGCGCCAACACGGGGGAGGGCGGCAGGAGAGTGCCAACACGAGAGAGGACTGCAGGGGAGAGGCAGCGTGTTGGAGGATCATGAATAACGGAAGACTTGGCTGGGGAAAGAAATAAGGTTTGGTGAAGAGGAGTGCACATGGTAGATCCCACTCTCAAATGTTTACATTTGTGAACAAATAGAAATCCCTTCAAATGCTTACATTCTTGGGCGATGAGGGAGTATGAATTATCTAAAGTATAAACTAAAAATGACATGAAAATTTTGTCAGCTGACAGCAGACTAAACCATTAGTCATGCTCTTATGGCATAAGATCTGCCAATCGGTTAAAACCAAAACAACACAACAATTTAAACAGGTATTAGCTGTTTTCATATTTGTACTAGTATCAAATGTTTTGTTCAATCAAAAATAGTAGTTTTTTACAGCTCACCCTTTAATAAGGTGTTTGGATAAGTTATTTTATAAAACCGCCTGACCAGATAAGTCAAATAATCCATAAAAGCCAAATAAGCTACTTTGATAAATATCTAAAGTCAAAAGTATTATTTTACACAAATATAGGCCCTACCAAACAGGACCAGCTGAAGCAGCAAACAAATGGATGGTGTGTTTGGTTAGGCTTTTTTTGATTTTGTCTTTTAGAAAAGTCAAAAAATCAAACAAAGGGGTTGGCTGCCAGAAAAAGCTAAAGTCAAAAGCAGCTTTTGCATAGTTCATTTCTAAAAGCAGGTTAGGAGGTGCTTTTTGGGACTTTTGCTTCCACAAGTTTTAAAAAAAATACCCTCATACATACAATATAATATAATATATATATATAATATATAATATATATTAAAAACTTTTTGAATTTGTAAAAACTTTTTGAATATTTAACAACTTTTAAAGAAACTTTTTAAATTTTTAAGAAACTTTAAAATTTTTTAAGTTTAGAAAATATGTAGTAGAATAAAAATTTTAAACAAATTAAGATTTTAAACAAATTAAGATGAATTTTTTAACTTACATATAAATTTGAATGAATAACATATTACTTTACAATTATCAACTCACAATCATTTTTTCAGTCGTTTTCACCAAACGGCTTTTAGCTTTTTTACAGTTCATATCTCATAGCAGCTTTTTTTTTACAGCGCACAACAGCTTTTTTTCATAGTCACAATCAAACCAAACACACCTAGAGTCATGTTGTGAGCCCTCTAGTTAGCAATAGACTCTGATACATTGTAGACTCGCCCCTAAGCCCATTTGGTGGATTCCTCGTACAAATGAATGAACTCAAAGTGGGGCAAAGGGTGCTCTGAGTTCTCCTATTGTCATTACTAATGGAAATCACGATTACAAAGCAAACCAAGACCTCTAGAAGCAAAATTATGAGATGAACCTTTCGGGGAAAAATAGTTAGCCATGTCGTATTTCATATCCATAAAGGTGTTTTATTCAAGTCTTTGGTAGCCAATTAGCTCTCATAAGACTACGAAATGTAACCCAAAGTTACTTTCAAAAGAAGAACATGATTAAGGGTGTGTTTGACATAGCTTATACAAGTGCTTATTAGGAATACTTATGCTCAATAAGCAGTTTAGACAGCCAAATAATAAAATAATAAAAATACTTATAAGATATAAATACTTTGTTGTTTTGTACTACCATAAGCACTTTGAGCAAAGTAGCAAAACATATCTTTTAGTACTTATGGTGGTCCTCTCTCAATATAAGTAGTTTGAGCAAATAAATATAAACAGTTTTGTCAAACAAATTGATTATTTATGCTACAATAAACACTGTAATTACTATAAGCAGTTTTAACATAATAAATATTTATAAATACTTTGTGTATAAGTCATTCCAAACACACCCTAAATCCCATATAAGACTACGAAATTTGGCAAATAACTTAACTGAACTTCAGAATGTTGTGGAAATAACAACAATGAAACAATTCCGAAATATTGATAATCAGATCCATAGATCTAACCAAAGACAAACAAAAGCATACACATGGCGTTAATAGGAGAAAAAACACTTCACTAGAATTCACTTTTGATTGGCACCCCAAACAGTTTCACGAGTAAGTCAACCACAGACCACTAGTGTACAAATGAAATGGTCAAAAACAGACTGTAAGACAAGCGAGCTAATGTAGCCATAAATGGGCATAATACAGCATTCCTTTCGTATACATATTCGTCCGTATACAGGTTTCCAGCTTATGTTGGAACACTTCTAAGTATGTGCCGCAATCACCACTGCACATCTCATTCAAAATCGAAGACCTAGTACACGTAGAAATTAAACTAAAATATGAAACCTTCACAAAATGTGTGTATCCGCTCCTCTAGCATGTTGGTGTTCCCAAAGCACACCTCTGGTTAGCTAGACAAAAGTAACTAATCTGACATCACCAATTCAACGTCATGCACCTGAATGCCTGATAGAGTTGGTGTTTCATCTATCCCAAGTCATATATGAATATATAATAGTACTCTCCCTAGGAAGTGATACCTGCAAAAGGATCCAACATATCATCGTTAGATCTAAGGTTTTGGATTCCGTCCTCATCGTATGTTTCAGTATTCTATCTATATTATTAACAAGGTTCTTAGACAGTAAAACCAAATTTAATTCGTGACAACAGATAGGATGTTTCCTATCTGATAATCGCATGTGTATTATATCATAAGTTGGACAGGAATCATTAATTTTCAGAATAGATATGATGATAAATTAGACAAACAAAGTTCATGTTCAGAATGGATATGGCTCATGTCTCAGTGTGTCACTAGCAGCCCTTGTCTAACCATACTGAAATTTACACTACCCAGAATATCTATACATGATAATGGACTGCCCAGAGCATTTTCATCGAAATAGAAATATATGCTCTGCATTTGACAGTACACACTAGTTGTTCATGATGCCTCAAGTTTCCATGGACTACAATTAAGATCCATCTTTTTCAGCACAAAAGAGAAAAAAAAAATCGAGCTACATACTCCCTCATGTACCATTCTATACTGATTTTGCAAATTATATCAGCTAATTACATCCAAAATCCCATGTAAGCTGCAACTAACAGGCATTTTGCAATATATTTAAGTTAAAAAATTATACCATCAACAGGACTAACCTGCTGACAGAATATCAGATACACTCAACCACAAAAAAAAAATCCAATTAATTCAATATGGCAAATGAAAATGCTATCAGAAAGTTTAAGTAATTTTCAACACTAACTGTGCTATAGTTTAAACACCCAAACCAATAATTAACTTCTTCAAATACCAACTAAAGATACTTCCTAGTTCTAAGCTCCACTATAAATAGGAGCCACAGCGGGGCAGTTTTCATGGCCTTTTCTTGACCTGAAAATGCAATACTTTTGGGATGTCTGTCCCTTGGGTCGAGCTTTCTCTGTTAATAATAACAAAAAGAAAGAAATAGAACAGCTATGACCAGCAGCTCAATTAATGGTCTGTCACTGTATAGCACGGAAGATCCGTCCTAATGACTGATTTATAATTCATTGTTTTATATGATCTTCAGGTTGGATAGTTAAGAAAAACTACTATAAGTTAATAAGAATCAGCAAGGATCAAGTTGACAGAAATACATCGGCTATGGATTGATGCAAAAATCAATTGCTTGATTCTATTGTTGGTCATCCATGTCTAAGTTGTAACTCAACCGAACAAAGCAGAAAATGGTTAAATAGAATTGGTGTCTTGTTACGATACCTATGTGCAGATGAATGGAAACGGTTATTTTATTTTAATATCTAGAAATAGCATCTCAACTTTGAGTTTTTCATGCTCATAACTTCATACAAAATACAAGCTCGTGCTAATGATAAAACTTATCAATAATCCATTGTGAGGTTCTACCAGCTCACAGTACTAATATCCAAATCATATGATTAATTGCTTCAATGACTTCCTGGTTTCAAATAAGTCAAGTTCAAAATATGTTATTCGTAAAGTTAGTTGACCTATATATGCAATTTAAAGGGGTCCAAAATGAGAGCACTTTGCCTTAGACTGACGGAACAAAGCTAAGAAGTAAACTGAATGGAAAAAGGAAAGGGACAAGGGCGGTCGTCACTTGGTGCGAAGGCTTCTGATTCGGTACGGTACTAAAGGTCCTTGGACTTCCAGGCGGTTTTTCTTTTGGGCTGCTGTGAACCCTTGGATCTCGCCAATACAGCCTCCTATGGTTTTCGTTACTGAGATATCTTTTATTTTTTTCCCAGGGATTTTTTGGGTAACCAGCTCCCATGCTGCAAACAGTCAAATCTGAACCTTGTCGCTCTTCTTTCCTCGTGAGCAGGAAGCACACCAGCATGGGCGGACCCAGGGGGTAGTCCTTATAGGCCTAGGACTACCCCAGATTTTCAGTAATCAAGGTAATTAAGTACTGTAACGCACATTGTAGTAAACTATTTAATATTGTTTTTCCACTATGTGCCTACCGAAAGATTGTTTTAGACCATATGACTACCCAAAGAAATTATCCTGGGTCCGCCACTGCACACCAGCTGTGTGCATTGGGTGATTCCACTGTGTTTTTTGCACTTGACTAGGCGGACAGTTGACCAGAAGATAATTTTGATTCGCAGCAGGCGGGTGGCGTGCTTATCTTGTGTGACAACACTACAGAGTGAGTAGCTCTTCTAGTCGGGCAGCTGTGTAACATGCTATGGTCTCAACGCCCTTACAAGGCAGTGATGAGTTTCACGCGCTCTAAGTCCCGCCCGCGCGCAGTTAGGGGGATTGGCCGCTATCTGAGTGGTACCACCCATCCTATCCTACTACCTATAGGGGGGTGTTGCTTATGTTGATTTGTCATCCTGGTTAAGAAGATGAATGAAACTTTTATCTGGAGTAAATTATTATACTGGTTTCCTACACCCGGGAAAGGAGGACAAACTGATTCAAATATCTACTGCTTTCCAACACCTTTGCAGAAGTAAATAGTTTATGCAGCATATAATTTTTTGCAGGGATGAATATATACATAGTAATGCTGAAACAGCAACTGACCTCTGCTTGGCTGATTGTTGTTAACAGTATAGTTGCCCATGTAACTTGCTGATATATCAGGTTTGACATTTGGATCAGCATTTCCAAGATCATGGCCAAAAGGAGGCATGTCAACCTCAGATGGTGCGAACCTCCAGGCTGTGCCACCATAAATTGAGTTGCTCCCATATGTATCTGGGTTGTTCCCTTCAAGTGAATTTCCTGATGCAGGAAAGGGTTCACCAATTGTACCAGTTGAGTTGCTCCTCCCGTAGCCGCCAGATGGCAAACCAAAGCTATTATCTCCAGCTCCACGGCCAAGGTTCCCTGACCCAAGGCTTGAAATGCTGCCCATCCCATGAGCAGAAGAGAGACCTCCCCAAGTGTCACCAGTAATACCAACTTGACCCCCACTTCCAGGTGAAGCAAAAGCATTTGTGTTTGTAGGATTGCTCGCATAGTTTAGATTCCCATTGCCCCAAACGTTCCTAGCCATCGAACTCAACATTGATCCTGAATCATCATTAAGACCAAGGTACCCAATAGGACTACTCAATCTGTTTGAACTTCCATTGTAGTATGAACCTAGTTGCCTTCCATTGGAGCTACTGATGAAACCAGAGTTAGCACCAAAACTTGCACCCATCCCACTTTCTAAATTCATGCCCATTCCGAAACCTGGACCAAATGAAGAGAACCCATTCCGTGCACCTGAGAGCAGACCATACCTTCCATCTACCCTCATGCCATAACCTCCAATAGGATTTGGGTTGTATCCCTGGTTGAATCCATTCAGGAAGCTCTGGACCCTGCTCATACCATAGTTCTGTCCTCCCGCAGGAGAACGAACGGCAGGACCAGGAGACTGCTCTTTTGGAACAGCCCTCTTGACCTCAACCATTTTACCATTCAGCTCATGGAAGTTCTTGTGCAGAGCCTTATCCACAGCGTCTTCTGAATCATAGGTGATGAAGCCAAAGCCCCTTGGCCTCTGTGTGTTGTGGTCATACATCACTACCACATCGGTTATAACACCAAATTGCTCAAAGTACCTTCTGAAGTCGGCCTCAGTAACATTAGAGGGAAGGCCTCCAACAAAGATCTTTCTGGTACGGCCCGGTCCAGGTGACCCTATGCTGCTGGCATTGCTCTTGCTCACGATGCTCTGGTCATCCCTGGGAACAGCTTTCTTCGCCTCCACCTGAATCACAGATGGGCAATTCAGGTCAACATATGGTCAATAAAACAACAGTTTTGCAGCAGAATTCTCACCAAAAATATACATCAGTATACATTAGCAACAAGAGAAAAACAGAGTAGCACAGCCAGACATGAACCAGTATCAGTGTATCACAGATGGGCAATTCAACCCATTCAGTGAAGAATGAGAACACTTTTACAATAGAATTCCCAACAAAACTGCACATTTAGTACATCAGCAAACAGACAAAACGGCAACAAGTTTTGACACGCAATTACCATGCGCCCATCGATCATGTGCTTGTCCATGGTGACGCGCTCGGCAACGGCAGGGTCGGAGAAGACCACGAACCCGAACCCGCGTGCGCGGCCGGTGCTGCGGTCCCGCATGATGACGGCCTCGGTGACCTCCCCAAAGCGACCGAAGTAGTCGCGGAGGCGGTCCTCGTCCGTCTCCCAGGAGATGCCGCCGACGAAGAGCTTGCCGGAGTAGTCCACGCCCTCCATGGCTCCCACCCTCCCCTCCCCTCCTGCCCCTGCAACCAATCCACACCCAGCTCAGCACACCGAATGAGAACAAAAACGCCGGCTTTATCCAAACACGCGCGCACGCACACACACAGCCCCAAAGCACAAACATACGCCCGCGAGCGCATCAGCTGGATCCAAGCTGAGCGCGGCGCCGGCGATCAGCGGCCCGCGCGGAATTACGTGAGGATCCGTACCAGATCCGGCGGCCGGCGGCGCGATCCGGCACCGATCGGGCCGGCGGGAGCAGCGTAATCGTCAAGGCAGGAAAGATCGGGACACTCACCGGATGGTTGGCAGCGGCGGCGAGGAGGGATCGGAGAGCTCGTTGGCGCTCTCCTGCGCTGCTTGCTAAGATCTCGAGGCGAGCATGGGAGGAGGAGGAGGCGGGTGGGGGTGGGAGAGGAAGGTTACTTGCCTTCCACCCCGCGATGAAATCTGGGAGCGAGTGGGAGGCACACTGCCAGCGAGCGAGGCCTTTCAGCTGTCAGGTTTAAACGATGTTAGTAATGGGCTATTTTTTATTTTATACCGTGATGCTTTTTATTTATTATTATACGTTATTAAATTAGAGTGGATGAAAATTTATATGAAAATAAGAGAATAAGTTTCACAAACTCGAATAGTAGTTATTATCATCATTTCTTTAGAAGAAGATGAGTGGTTTGAACATCGATAGTACATTATGTAAGACATAACATAAGATTATAAAATCATGACAAATCAAACGTGTTACGATGTTATCCTATCACGATCTTACGGTATGAAGGCACACTGCGAGCGAGTGAGCGCTTTCAACTCGTTCGTGTTTAGATGTTAATATATAATAATCTTTTTGTATTTTGTACTACGACGACTTTTCATAAATATAAGAGGATAATTCAGCAAGTTCGAATAGTAGTCATCATCATTATTTATCTAGGAGATCAACGGTTTGAAGGATGATGATAAATTGTTCAAGAGAATGATAATATAAGATTTTAAAACCATGACAAATCAAAAGTATTTCGAATAATACATATGACATGGTATCATGACCTAAACGATGTTAATAATGGTCTTTTTGCATCTTGCATCATGATGCTTTTCATTCATAATTGAAGTGGTAGAAAATTTGTACGAATATGAGAGGATAAGTTCAGGAAGCTCGAACTAGTTATTATCATTATTTGTATAGAAGATCAATGGTTTGAAGATCAATGATGGTAAATTACTTAAAACATAATATAGGATTTTGAAAACCATGATAAATCAAACATGTTTGGATGGAGCCACACTGCGAGTCAGCGAGCGCTTTCAGTTCCTCTGTGTTTCAACGATGTTAATAATGGTCTTTTTTGTATTTTTCACCATTACACTTTTTATTAATTATTATAACCTTCAAATTAAAGTGGTAGAAAATTAA
Source organism: Eleusine coracana subsp. coracana (assembly GCA_032690845.1). Taxonomy (NCBI): domain Eukaryota; kingdom Viridiplantae; phylum Streptophyta; class Magnoliopsida; order Poales; family Poaceae; genus Eleusine; species Eleusine coracana. Next base: position 8,690,284 of record CM064430.1, read on the forward strand.
TATGAATATGAGAGGATCTGGAATAATAGTTATTACCATCATTTATTTAGGAGATCAATGGTTTGAAGATCGAATAATAGTAAATTACGTAAGACATAATATAACATTCTAAAATCACGAAAAAGTATGGAGCCATACTGCTAGCGAGCAAGCGCTTTCAGCTCCGACGTGTTTAACAACGTTAATAATAGTCTTTTTGCATTTTGCACCATGACATTTTTAGTTTATTATTATACGCTCCAAATTAAAGTAGTAAAAATTTAAGCAAATATGAGAAGATAAGCTCAGCAAGCTCAAATAGTAGTTATTATCATCACTTGTCTAGGAGATCAATGTTTAAAGATCAACGATTGTAAATTATGTAAAACATAATATAAGACTAAAACCATGACAAATCAAACATGTAATACACACCGTGTTAGTATCACGAACTTTCGGTATGGAGTCACACTCTGAGCGAGATTTTTGCTATTTTACCTTTGCTAATAATTGGCTTCGCTCTAATACCATAACTAGATGAACACAAGTGGATGGAGTATGTCTTATTAGTGATATTTTGAAGGGTATTAAAATCATATTATAAGGATTGTATATATAATACTAATTCATCTCTCCTGTGGTCCTTTCCATCTCACATGCATTGTCATATAACAGTTTCTTGCATCACAGTCATGCTCCTAGCACCACTATATATCTTGGTTTTTTCGCCTCTGGAGAAGTAGAGCTTTAGATATCAAGCTCAGTAGAAAAACAAAATAAAGGATCGTAGGGGTGGAATTCAGTAAATCGGTAAATTACATCTATTGCCATGGATCCGGTCTGATGAATCTTGCTATACATAAAGTCTGCTGGCAAATGTACATCGACTCCTCCTACAGAAATCAGTTCCTTCTATAGATATATTTCTACTGCACTAAAATTAATATACAAAAAATAAAATGTGACCCATTAATCCTTGATTCCTGATACCTGACATGCTTTAGGCCTAACAATGTTCCTTGCTCCATGCTTTATATATGTAAGTTTGATTCAGCAACATAAAAAACTGAAACAAAAAAAGATCGCATATTACTTATTAGATACAAAAAGAATGAGAGAGAGAGAGAGAGAGACTTTTATGAGGTAAGAACATCGGAGAAAGACAACAACAATTTACATATATAAAGCGTCATAGCAGGGGTGAGATTTAAAGGGCAATAAATTGCTAGCTATTCGTTTCCTTTTGCATGAAGATGGTAGTGGCTGCTTTTTGTTGATAACTGCAATGACACCAGAAAGAGAGTACGAGGGAGGTTAATCAGGTGGCGCAAGTTTCATATTTGGGCTAATTGATTGTCTTAATGCAGTTAACACCAATAGTTTAATGGGTAGTAGATTACTCAGTTACTACCATATATTAATGTGTTGTGGCAAGGATGAATGCGCTGGACTGAATTGAATAGAGAAATTTTGATGAGACGGATCTAACGGGTTGAAACAAATGATTCGTAAGCAATCGGACGGCTGAGATAATAGTGATGATGTGGCTGCACCAGGGAAGAGAGAAATAACATTTAGTATTTTTAGTGGGTTGCCTCTTCTAAATATATGTAGATAACATCAAACTTTGCTAGAATGCCACTAAAATCTGTCTATCTGCTTTCCTTTACCATCTGTAAGACTTTAATTACTATTAACTATTTTTACCAATTAACAAGCACAAAAAGACTAAAATGTCCTCTGATATTTGCATCAATCTCTCTAATCCTTTCTTTCTCCTCCTGCTCCGCTCTTGCTTCCCCTTTAGCCATTCTGACCGGCAATGTGCCCTCCTCAAGGGTGACCTGAGACCCAAAATGGGTTGAGGATGGGCTGGCGACTTTCCTACCCTATAATCGCGTTGGCGTCCATGCTCCAGGCGGCATTGTGCGGCATTGTGGCTGCACCAAGATGAGAGATAGGCTGCGGCGAAGGCGGGCATCCTTCACCCCATTTGCAACGTCTCTGGGATGGGATGAGGCACTACCCTTGGAGCTTGGTGGCGGGTGCTCGGCAAAAGGCAAACGACAAACTAAAAGAATGGTAGGTTGAGATGTTGTGATTGGAAACAAGATGGCCGATGCTCCCTCAAACATTTTTTTATTGACATCTAGATTTTAGTGCTATAGTAGCGAAGTCTGATGTTGTTATGGTATTAGAGCGAAATTTATTGTAGCAATGGTAAAATAGCAAAAATCTCCATTGCGAGCCAGCAAGCGTTTTCAGCTCCTCCGGACTTAAACAACATTAACAATAGTTTTTTTCTTGTATTTTTCACCATTATGATTTTTATTCATTATTATATGCTCCAAATTGAAGTGGTATAAAATTTATATGAATGGTAGTTATTATCACCATTTGTTAAAGAGATCAATGGTTGGAAGATTAATGACGGTAAATTACATAAGACATAATATAGGATTCTAAAACCATGGCAAATTAAACGTGTTCCAAATAATACATGTGGTGTTATTGTATCATGATCTTTTCGTGTGAGGGCACACTGCAAGCTAGCCAGCGAGCGCATTCAGCTCCTTCGTGCTTTAACGACATTAATAATGGTTTTTTTTTGGCGTTTTGCACTATGACGTTTTTCATTCATTACTATATGCTTTAAATTGAAGTGGTAGAAAATTTATATGAATATGAGAGGATAAGTTTAGCAAGCTTAATTAGTAGTTATTACTATCATTTGTCCAGGAGATCAATAACAGTAAATTATATAAGACATAATATAGGATTCTAAAACCATGAGAAATCAAACATGTTGGAATAATACATATCAGTGGCGGACCTGCCACTAGGGCCACTAGGGCCATGGCCCTAGTCCTAGCTGGTAATTACAGTGGACATGGTATTGATTTTTCTATGACTATACTTATTTGTTACTAATGTTCAATGTAATGGCCCTAGTCTAGCTCTGATACTGGGTCCGCCCCTGATACATATGGTGTTATTTATCATGATCTTTTGGTACGGGGGCATACTAGGAGCCAGGGAGCGCTTTTGACAGCTTTAATAATCGTCTTTTTACGTTTTGCACCATGATGCTACTCATTTATTATTCCACTCTCCTCATTAAAGTTGAAGAAATTTTATACGAATATGAGAGAATAAGTTTATTAAGCTCGAATATTTGTTATTACCATCATTTGTTTGGGAGATCGATGGGTTGTAGAATGACGATGGTAGAATATGTAACACATATTAGAGGATTCTAAAACCATGATAAATTAAACGCGTTTCGTGTAATACATACGGTGTTATTGTATCATGATCATTTCGTATGGAGGCACACTGAGGGTCAGCGAGCACTTTCATCTCCTCCATCTTTAAAAACGATGTTAGTAATGGTCTATTTGAATTTTACACGATGATGCTTTTCATTCATTATTATACGCACCAATTTGAAGTGGGCAAATAGTAGTTATTACCATTATTTGTGTAGAAGATCAAAGATTCGAAGATTAACAACGGTAAAATATGTAACACGTAATATAGGATTCTAAAACCATGATAAATCAAACATGTTTTGAATAATACATACGATGTTATTGTATCATGGTCATCAACTCCTCTGTATTCTAAAACGTTAATAATGGTCTTTTTGCTCCATGACACTTTTTATTCATTATTATACACTCTAAATTGAAGTGGTAGAAAATTCACATGAATACGACAGGATCTCAAATAGTAGTTATTACCATCATTTCTCTAGTAGATCAATGGTTTGAAGATTAACGACGATAAAATATGTAACTTATAATATAGGGTTCTAAAAGCTTGACAAATTAAGCATGTTTCGAATAATACATACGGTAATATTGTATCATGAACTTTCGGTATGGAGGCACACTATGAGCCAGCGAGCACTTTCAACTCCTCTATGTTTCAAAACATTAATAATTTTATTTTATCTTTTTTTTTTGCATTTTGCGCCATGACACTTCTTCTTCATCATTATTATACGCTCCAAATTGAAGTGGTAGAAAATTCATATGAATATGAGAGGATCTCAAATAGTAGTTATTTCCAACATTTATCTAGGAGATCAATGGTTTGAAGATCGACGTAGGTAAAATATGTAAGACATAAGATAGGATTCTAAAAGCATGAAAAATCAAACATGTTCCAAATATACATATGGTATTATTGTATCATGATCTTCCGGGATGCAGGTACACTACGAGCCAGCCAGCACTTTCAGCTCCTCCATGTTTAAACCATATTAATAATGTTTTTTTGTTTTTTTCCCATGATGCTTTTTATTCATTATTACATGCTCTAAATTGAAGTGGTTGATAATTTATATGAATATGAGAGGATATCGAATAATGGTTATTACCATCATTTGTTTAGGAGCTCAATGGTCTGAATCTCGACAGTGGTAATTATATAAGGCATAATAAAGGATTCTAAAACCATGATCAAACGTATTTTGAATAATACATATGGTATTATTGTATCATGATCTTTTGATATGGTCGCTTCAGCTTCCTACACCTGCAGCTATTTACTGTTATTACTACCCAAAACAACTTTTGGAACCCATACAATGGGATGGTAAAACTAGAGATTGGCTTCCACCCGCGATGAAATCTGAGGGCGAGTGGGAGGCATAGTGCAAGGCAGCAAGCACTTTGAACTCCCTCATGTTTAAACGATGTTAATAATGACTTTTTTGTATTTTGCAACATCCACTTCCATTCATTACTATGCGCTCTAAGTTGGAGCGATAGAAAATTTATTCAAATATAATTTGACAAATCTCGTAAGCTCGAAATAGTAGTTGTTTTCATCATTTTTCTAAAAGATTAATGGTTTGAAGATTGATGTAAATTATGTGAAATATAATATAAAATTCTAAAACCATGACAAGTGAAATGTGTTTCAAATAATACACATGGTATTCATGTACTCACTTGGCTCTCACATATTACTTGCTTTATTAATATGAGAGTCAAGTGAGTACAACAAAAACACTTTTCCGGCTTATCTTGTGTTGAACTCACACTTCAAGGGCCTTATTACATGAACAAGATAAAGCCAAGTGGGAGTCTCTATCTCCTATAAGACGCACTGCATATAAGAAAACAATATACCAATGTGATTGCTAAGTTTCTAGCTAAGCCTTTTGGATAGATGTAAAAGAGGAGCAACCTCATAACATAAAGCTTTATGAATATTCATTCTGAGATTTATTGTCCAAGAAATTCAGCTTATATGACTTAGCGAAAATTGCATAATGGAAAAGCACTTGTTTATCAAGATTACAAATACGAGGCTAATAATGTGAAATAACAGTAAATTATTCGGTTATTTTTACAAAAGGGCCATAGGGGCCGAATTAAGGGCAGACCCGGCGGCCCAGTCCACTCGTAGCTGATGCGGGTCAGGTCTGCCCTTAATCGGGCCCGGTTCTTAAGCCGGTCGCTCGCTTGATTTAATCGAGTTCGACCCGGTGGCTCGGTCGCGTCGCCAGGAGTGTCCACGGACCCGACCACCACCGCGACCCGAGCCCCATCGCCGGAAGCCGCGGAGTCCCCCTCCTCGCAGGTGAGGTCTCCGCCGCCGCAGTTCGCTGCCGGAGGGCGAGGGGAAATCGAAGGAGGAGGGCAAGATGAAGACGACCAAGGGGGGCAAGGTGATGAACCCCACGGACGCGTTCCGCAAGCAGCAGCGCAAGAAGGAGCTCAAGCGGGTGAGTGCCACCATCTCAGACCCTAGGGTTTGCCTGCTCCCAGGGATGTGGGGTTCCCTGCTGGCTCAATGGGGATTTCGGTTTGCTTCGTAGTTGCGCGGCGGTAGTAGCCTAGTTTCTTAGGGTTGTGTGCTGTGTGGATTTAGGGTTGTCCGAGGTGGGAGTAGGGCGGTTACTTTGTAGATTGGTTCATCTGATCGGTTTAACTCGAAATTTGTCTGCTTTAGTGGCTTTTAATAATGAACTGAATCCAAGTAAAATTGGTTAGCAATTTGTTTAAAAGCAGTCTCGTACTGCTAGATATCCAGACGAAGAATTAGCACGCAAAAAGTAAAACCATAGCCGCTGAAAAATTGTAGCAGGTTTATTTGTTCCATGGTCTTCACTGTGAATTATAGGTTGTTCTAATGTCTTGTTTTCCTTCGTCTTTTTGGCCTTTTGTCTTTACAATCGTGTTAGGCGCTGCTGGATAATCTTAAGTGGAATTTGTGCAGCCTTGTTGAGGCATTTGTTGCATATTTCTTCTCAAAAAGGTTTACTAGATGAGCATATAAATGAAAAAGCCGGTAGGTACTTGTGCTGTGTTAAGCTTTAAAAACATCAGCATTTGTGGCAAAGACAGAGTGAAAGATGCTTAGAAAAAAATAGTTTATATAATTGTACTACACATTGGGGCGTAACCCTCTTAGCGACGCGCTACATCGGAACCCGGGTGTGATGCCAAATGGGCAAGGGCCGGGTCGTCACAACCTTAGTGACGCGTCGTATCGTGACCTGGGTACGACGAATAGTGAGCAAGGGTCGGGTCGTCGCAACCTTAGTGGTGCGCTACATCTACGCCCGGGTGTGGTGAAAAATGAGCAAGGGTCTTCGTACTTTCCTCGACGGGTGCGAAGGGTAAGAAAGTTAGCCGAGCCAACTAGGATTCGTCTAGGGAGTTGGAACGTAGGGTCCCTAACAGGCAAGTTACGAGAGCTAGTCGATGTGGCAACTAGGAGGCGTGTAAATATCCTACGTGTTCAAGAGACTAAATGGAAGGGCCAGAAGGCGAAGGAGGTGGAGAATACTGGCTACAAGCTTTGGTACACGGGTACAACATCGGGTAGAAATGGTGTAGGCATCTTGATCGACAGGAGCCTTAAGGATGGAGTCGTAGATGTTAGGAGGCACGGGGACCGGATTATCCTTGTTCGGCTGATAGTTGGAGATTCGGCTTTAAATGTGATTAGTGCATATGCCCCTCAGGTAGGTCTTAGTGAGAGCATCAAGAGTCAGTTTTGGGAAGATCTAGATAGCATGGTTAGTGCCATACCTATCAGTGAGAAGCTTTTCATAGGAGGAGACCTTAACGGCCATGTGGGGACGTCTAATGTAGGGTTCGAGCGGGTCCATGGGGGGTTCGGGTATGGTAGTAGGAATCAGGAGGGGGAGGATATACTTAATTAGGCGCTAGCTTATGACTTGTTGGTAGCGAATACCCTATTTAGGAAGAGGGAATCCCATCTAGTGACCTTTAGAAGTGCACAACACTCGAGCCAAATCGACTTTATCCTTGCCAGGAGGGAGGACAGGCGTGCTTGCTTGGACTGTAGGGTGATACCTGGGGAGTGTGTCGTCACTCAACATAAGCTTGTGGTGGCGGATTTTCGTTTTCGGGTATGTGTATATAGGGACAAACGTACCAAGACCGCGAGAACGAAGTGGTGGAAGTTTAGAGGGGAGGTGGCGCAAACTTTTAAGGAGAGGATGCTAGGAGAGGGACACTGGGAGGAAGGAGAAGGACCAGATGACATGTGGCTAAAAATGGCAACATGTGTTCGAAAGGTAGCTTCAGAAGTGTTTGGCGTGAGTAGAGGAGGCAAACAAGAAGCAAAAGACACCTGGTGGTGGAATGATGAGGTGCAAAGGGCTATCAAGGAGGAGTGTTTCAAGCGCCTACATCTTGACAAGAGTGCAACCAACATAGAAGGCTATAAAATAGTCAAGAGGGCTGCAAAGCGAGCAGTGAGTGTAGCAAAGGGTCAGGCATATGATAACTTTTATCAGCGACTAGGCACGAAGGAAGGGGAGAAGGACATCTATCGGATGGCTAGGATCCGTGAGCAGAAGACGAGGGACATCAACCAAATCAAATGTATCAAGGATGGGGTAGACCGACTCCTGGTGAGAGATGAGGAGATCAAGGACAGATGGCGAGAGTACTTTGATAAGTTGTTTAACGGAGAGGAGGAAGGTCCTATACTTGAGTTGGATGACTCATTTGATGATAACAACAGACGCTTTGTGAGGAGAATTCAGGAGACAGAGATAGAGGAAGCTTTGAAGAGGATGAAGAGTGGTAAAGCGATGGGCCCTGATGGTAACCTCATCGAAGTATGGAGATGCTTAGGTGCCAGAGCCATAGTATGGTTAACTAAGCTTTTTAACCTCATCTTTCGGTCAAACAAGATGTTGGAAGAATGGAGGAGGAGTATAGTAGTACCGATCTTTAAGAACAAGGGAGATGTTCAAAGTTGTACTAACTATCGTGGGATTAAGTTGATGAGCCATACGATGAAGCTATGGAAGAGAGTCATCGAGCATCGCCTAAGAAGAGTGACAAGTGTGACGCAAAACCAGTTTGGGTTCATGCCTGGAAGATCGACCATGGAGGCGATTTTCTTAATGCGACAATTGATGGAGAGATATCGGGAGCAAAAGAAGGACTTACACATGGTCTTTATTGACCTCGAGAAGGCATATGACAAAGTGCCAAGAAGTGTCATGTGGTGGGCCTTGGAGAAGCACAAAATCCCAACTAAGTACATTACCCTCATCAAGGATATGTACAGGGACGCGAGGACGTGTGTTCGGACATGTGATGACGACACCAATGACTTTCCGATTAAAATAGGACTACACCAAGGATCAGCATTGAGCCCTTATTTATTTGCTTTAGTGATGGACGAGGTCACACGAGAAATACAAAGTGATGTCCCTTGGTGTATGCTCTTTGCTGATGATGTGGTGTTAGTTGACGAGAGTAGGGATGGGGTTAATAGGAAGTTGGAGCTGTGGAGGCACACATTAGAGTGCAAGGGTTTCAGACTTAGTAGGGCCAAGACCGAGTATATGATGTGTGAGTTTAGCGTGACTAGACATGAGGATGGAGACGTTAGCCTTGATGGACAATTGGTGGCCAAGAAGGATACATTTCGTTATTTAGGATCGATGTTGCAAAAGGACGGTGACATCGATAAAGATGTTAGGCATAGAATTTCAGCCGGCTGGTTGAAATGGCGTCAAGCATCCGGCGTCTTATGCGACAAGAGGGTGCCACAAAAGCTAAAAGGTAAATTCTATAGGACGGCAATTCGTCCGGCGATGTTATACGGTGCTAAGTGCTGGCCTACGAAAAGACGACATGTTCAACAACTAAGTGTAGCAGAGATGCGTATGTTGCGTTGGTTTTGCGGGCATACAAGAAGAGATCGAATACGGAATGAAGATATCCAGGACAGGATAGGAGTGACACCTATCGAGGAGAAATTGGTTCAACATCGGTTGAGATAGTTCGGACATGTCCAACGGAGACCTCCGGAGGTGCCGGTACGTAGTGGGGTTCTAAAGAGAGATGCTAATGTTAAGAGAGGTAGAGGCCGACCTAACTTGACTTGGGATGAGTCGGTTAAGAGAGACCTGAAGGCGTGGGATATCCCTAAGGAGCTAGCTATGGATAGGAGCGCTTGGAGACTAGCAATAGACGTGCCGGAACCGTGATCTTTTTTCCTTCCTTCTTGCTTACTCGTTTTTGGCTTTTGTTCTTTTTGTTTTTGTCCTTTTCTTTTCTCTCTCTTTTCTTTCTTTCTTTTTTTTTCTCTTCTCTTTCTTTTGGCTTTTGTTTCTTTGTCTCTTCTTTTTTGGGTTCCCATGGGTTTCATCTCTAGCCTACCCCAACTTGCTTGGGATAAAAATGCTTTGTTGTTGTTGTTGTTGTTGTAATTGTACTACACATGAGGCATATTTGAGTGTAGCGAGAAACCATTTAGGCTGTAACTACCAAGCCATATCAATTGGCATTTGAGGACCTGCCTTTTTTTAGAAAAATAATCAAACTAACGGTTTCCAATTATTCTGCGCATGTGGACCTGGTTTGATGTTGTTAGGTCTGTAATTAGAAAGATGTGGTATGTTGTTAATTGTTTTATTGTTATCTATTCACAGCTTTTGAAGATTCTGTAACTGTTTTAATTATGCAGAACAAAAAAGAAAGAAAGAAGGTGCGAGAAGTTGGTATTTTGAAAAAGGATCCAGAGGCTGTACGGGAGCAAATTGAGAAATTAGAAAAAATGAGTAAGTAAATCACATAATAGTCTATGTTTATGGTTAGAACAGTTAATTGGAGAGTGGAGACTGATCTCTTGTAAATAGTGTATGCTATTATCTTTATTGTGCACATCTCAAGGTACCATGCTGTTTGCCAAAATTTATTTACTCATACATGTGTGTTCTATTTGCTTTTGCTCTTAGTGTGAACTCAAGTTTCTAGTGATTTTGGCTCTTGCAGTTATCCAATTATCACTCTGCTCTGGACTCTGGTGTTATTTAGTATGACCCTTTATTCTAACAGGTGTATGCCTCAGACATGTTAAAGTATCATATCATATTAGCATGGAGTTTCCTAATATGTATGTATTGTAATCTCATGAAGCATTTCATTTAGCAATGTTTAGCTCTTGATCTGTCTCCTTCAATTATTGTCTATTCTCTACCTATATGTTTCCTGGGTGGCATTTCAATTCAGTTTTCCAATATCATTGTCTGATCCTTGATTTACGATAGGAAATCTAACAATCATTATTTGCCAAAGAATCTGCGTCAGTGTATTGTTTTAGTAATTGCTTTTGTTTATTCGCTATTCAGTGTTACTGAATGTTGAAATCCCTTTCTTTTCGATGCAGAGGCTGATGGTGCTCTGGACAAGGCTAGGAAACATAAGAAACGACAGCTTGAGGATACATATAATCTTATCATTAAGAAAAGAAAGGTATTTTGATTTCTGCAGATATGTTAATGTTGCATTTTGGAAGTCCAGTCTCTGGTCTTCTTTAGCATTATTCTTTATTCCTATGTATAAAGTTTTAAATTATTCTTACCACAAATGTTTTAGGGGCTGTTTGGCTGCTGGCCACAGCCCACCACACCATGGTCGACCTTGCCACAGAGTGGCGTAGATTTTTGCCGCGGCAGTCTGTGGCGAGAATACGCCTGCATTTGTGTGGCGAGCAGGCCCAAGACGAGCAATCAAGCAGCGCACTTTTTGCTGCGGCGGCCACAACGGTGACGTGGCAAGGTGTGGCTGGGAGCTAAACAGCCCCTTAATATTTTGGGGCATATTAGGTGTTACCCTGTCAAATGGGTGTTTATTTTGATGAATAACATGTCATTGAAAATGGAATTGTTGAGGTTTTTTTTGTAAAATACTTATGCTGATTGTTGATTATGACAAGTGTCCTCTTTTTTCCACTTAATGCTGATAGTTGTTTTGGCAGTAATCTTGATCTAAATATCAAATTTCACAACGTTGGAAGAAGCTAGAACTAGAAAGGCTGTGATTGTACAGGTGGAATTGTTTGTTTCAATTCTGTATTACATTCTCACTAAGGCTGTTGTGTAGTACTAGTGAGTTTTATTATTAATTAATTTGGACAATATCTGCAGTTGTGGTTAATTTTTCTTATGTTTTCACAGAACATTAGTTTTGTATTTTTAATCAGACATAGGAATTCACCTTTTTGTCATGATCTTTGCCAGGAATATGAAGAGAAAATGAAAGAAAAGGGCGAGCAACCGGTTATGTTCAGGTGAGTTTTAGTAATATGTTATGCATTTGTTCGTGTTATATTATGTTATTTTTCTTCTTACCCAGTATGCCTTTCTTTCCTTCAAGCCATCTTGGACCGCCAAAGAGACGCCCTGCAGGTGATGAAGATGATAGAGCTAAAGATCCTAAGCCTGAGGTATGATATGATATAGGACGTGAACTTACAGCGGTAAAACATATTGGTTAGGTACTTACCAGGTTTATCTCACAGGACTCTGTTTACTATCACCCTACCTTAAATCCATCTGGAGCACCACCACCTGGCAAACCTCCCATGTACAAATCGTCTATAGGTATTATATTACTTTCTCATGTCAACTTGTAAATGTTTTTTTATTTTCTTCTTAATTTTCAGTGTCAGTAAACTACTAACTTTCTAAGATTCATTCCTTGGTTGACATGCAGGGCCAAGAATCCCACTGCCATCCTCATCCAGTGCTGGGGCATCATCTTCCATGTCAGAGTTTGAAGCAGGCCCATCCACCCTGCCACCCCCTCCACCGCCACCACCATTGCCAGCCACTTCAGAACCCCTCGATCCATCAGCACCTACATCTTTACCCCCACTCCCTCCCCCGCCCCCGCCCCCACCTAAGCCTGCCACTGATGCAACAGCACCAAGCTTACCTCCACCACCACCACCTCCTCCAGGCCCACCTCCCAGAGAACCTTTGTCGGGTCAATTGCTTCCACCGCCTCCACCTCCACCACAGAGGCCTTCTAATGCACAACCGGGGTCTGTTGCAAATGAGCTTATCAAGAAGCAAGACAGTGGAGATGGTGCAAGCACAACAAACTCTAATCAGGTGCCTATTTCCTGTCCCTTATATATTCAAATAGAGTTTCTCAATAAGACAATGTTCATGTTTACCTTATCTAAGAATGGATGTTAAGTCTGCCATAGAAATTCTGTTAGTTAATATATAAAATTTATGTTTCTTGTTTAGTGTTTGGATGTTGCCCTTTGTGACTTGGTCTAATAGAATATTATTTTGCAGTCTTTGGCTGTCCTGCCTCCACCACCCCCACCACCTGGGTTGCCGCCAAAATCAAATGACTTGGAGGCTACTGATAATTCTAATGACGCTCCTGGATTTAATGAAAATGCTACTGCAAGGGTCTTACCGCCTCCACCGCCTCCGCCGCAACCATCAAATTTGCCACCTTTGCCTCCAAGGCCTTTAACAATGCCTCCGATGCAACATGATATGATAGCTTCTGGGGTTATGAGATTTCCACCGCCTCCACCTCCACCAGACTCAAGGCCGCCAAATATGGCTCCCGGTGTTGCCAGGCCCCCTCCACCTCCACCCCCCGGACTTCCCCCGGCTCAAATGCCGATGCCACCATACGGTGGTCCGCCACCAATGGTCCTGCCTCCATATTTTCCAGGACCCCCTTTTCAACCAGATGAGTTTGCTGCCTTCGCTCCAAGGCCTCAACCTCAGCAGCCATCATATGTGAAGTCAGCTGCGCCAACAGTTGTGAAGAGGCCATTAGCACAACACACTCCTGAGCTGACTGCTATGGTATGTTTACTTCATGGCTATTAACTGTTGCTACAGTTTGTTTGACTGTAGCATAAATATCTAGCTCAGTGCAAAATTACGAGAGTGGAAGACATTGCATGATCTCTATACCAAGTATACTCTGTCTATTAGGCGCCCCACACATTTTCACAGTTTGAAACTTTGTAATTCTTGCCGGCAATGTCTATCAATGCCATTGGATTCACTTTTAAAAGTTCTCCACATGGTTCTGATTTTGTAGGTAGTTATACTGTTAGTTAGATTAAGGCCCCAAGTAAAACAGAGCTTTGTAATGGTTAATTAAGCATTTGCTTTATCTTTACAAAGTATCAGAAAAGTATAGAGACAACACGGGCATGAGACTATATTGCAGCCCAAATAACAATAAAAAGATATGTGCTATAATTGGATACCAATCCCCTTAATTTAGATACTGTTATTTTACAAACATTTTATTTGTGAGCAATAGTCCATAATTCCCTTACACCACTTGTTCACCAGTCACTATCTTTTCAGGGCCATTAATTTCTTTTAAAAAATGTTGCTAATCATCATATAAGTGCTTATGGCCATTTCTCCTTGTTATAGTTTACACTTAGTTATCCAATATTCACAGCAGTTTAAGTCAGATATCTTAATTTCTTGTCTTATCATGTATTGCATTATGGCTTTTTCTATTTGAATATTGGGCAATAGGTTGAGTTAGAATTATTTTTCTTTCTAGCTGTTGTTAAAGACTTATATTCATTTAGAGTGTTACAGGTTCCTGCATCAGTTCAAGTCTTCTAGGTTGCCACTTAGCCCATAAACTAAATGAAGTTTTGTTGCAGGTTCCTGCATCAGTTCGAGTCAAGAGAGAATCTGCTCTACCGAAACCAAAACCAAAGGCCCAGCAGTCATCAGCACCATCAATTTCGAAGCATTCAGTGACCCTCATAAAATCTGAGGCCCAGCCTTCTTCATCAGTACCTAAGCCACAAAGTATTGACGATTCCTACATGGCGTTCTTGGAAGATATGAAACAACTAGGTGCTCTTGATGAGTAGCAGCCAGATTTAGATGTCTGTTTGCACTTAGCAGTCTGCTGTCATGAACCTGGGCAGGACCGCAGGAGTTTACTTTTCCTGTAAAGGTGCTGAGAAATTGTTTCATATTGTCCCCGTTGGTAAAAACATGTATTACATTCTATTTTAAGTGAAAAAATAGGAAGATGATTATTGCCGATCTTTTGAATTCTATGTTGCCGTGCAGCATCACTATACCAAAGCCAAAACTTAGCATTTGACCGATTGGTTGGCTCTAGCAACGATGCTTTGCCAGGCATTTCTCAATGATTTCCCTTGCAGATATTCAGATAATGCAAATCGTGAGGAGCACTACTGGTGCGTCCTATGTTTTCAGCTATTTGCATTGAAAAGCTGGTCTGATACGCATAAATTTTTTAGATAAGTCACAGCTGTTGAGAAAATATAAATAAATCATTATATGTGTGAGTGCCAATGTCAGTCTTGTTCTGTCGGGCGAAATGATGTGGATAAATGTAGTATATACATTGAATTTACAAATGTTTATGTGGATTCTCCGTGTTGTTTCCTGTACCTGTGGAAGTCTCACCATCTTTGTTCATGCGTCGCACTATGATGCTTCCTTGATTCATGCTTGATACTATTACAGCTACCTAATCATGTTTCTGGGCTTCACGTCTTACAGTCCTTACGATCTTCTTGGTTTAGTTTGTCCGGTCGTCATTTAAAATGTTTTTGTCTCCTCACCGTTAACACGTGTATACGCCTTCTTTGCAAAAAAAAAAATGTATATGCCTGTTTGCCACTATTCACAGACCGTACAAGCAAAATAATTAAATAATTAAATAAAAGTTATCCGGTCCAGCTTGGCCACAACTCAAATGAGCTAAACTCGCTGTCTCGCTGACAGAATAACCATGACATTCCATACTTCAAGATCACTTGTGAGTTTGTGACAACATAAACTAAAAATCGGAATGAGCAAGAAGATCTGTAACCTTAGTGCGGCTTAAGTAAGCTCGGTGAGTTACACACGTGAACACTACTAATTTCCCTGTCCAGACCTAAGCCAGCATTGTATTCTTGCTCTTTATCAAATAAATGTGTTGCCGTCTGAAGCGCGAAATAATATTTTTTATCAATAAAAGGTGGCGCAGATAGTTTTGGGTCGTTGAAATGTTTTTTGGACTGCATAAATAATGTTAAGTTACTTTCAACTGAAGTTGCAGCCAAATTTTTATCATGGAAATAGATGTGCGTCTAGTCGGTTGGCTTGCAGCACGCATCAGAGAAGTGAACTGAAGATAGATCCCTGATTGCTCATATTACTCACGTTTTGTACAAACAGTGAACATTATTTGGTCAACGAGGAGCAACCGAAAATATTCCTCAGTTCATTAACTTTATACAACAAGGGATCAAGGAGACAGCTCATGTTATTATATTTAGAGGTACCTTCTGTTAGAATTATATGGGCTTGACCCATTAATATTCACAATAATTTTTAGAAAATCTCAAAGGCCCATTCATGAGTGGTGGGAGTGCAAAGGTTTAGTCCCACATTGCTAGTGGAGGTGGAGGGAGTCCAACTTATAAGGTTGGTTGCTCTAGCATCTCTTGCAAGTGTGTGGATGGGAGGAAGGAAGAACACACGCGCGCGCTCACTCGCCTCGCCGGGCGGGGCGTGGGCGCGGCCGCGCATCACCTGCGTGAATGGTCCGTCGAAATTCGGTCCCTTGCCTTGCGGGGGCGTGGCTTTTTTTTGCACTTTCTTTTTGTTGTGTATTACATATATTTAATTATGAAAACCGACGTATTAATATGGTAACCGACTCGATTACGGGACGCCCAACCCTAGCGGTTCCTCCCTATAAATACGTACGGGTACCGCCGCAAATCAGATCATGCAATCACCTAGGGTTTTGCCTCTCGCTACTGTTACGCCGCCAAGTCTTCTCCATCCCGATTGTTGGCGTGCACTGGCAAACGGGAGAGCAGGTCTCCGGAACCGTCGTCCTCTGCGATCCTGCACCAGGAGAGGGCGAATAAGGTTTTTGGGAAGCGCTCTGCGCGACTGCTCGATCGCTTCCTCGTCTTCATCAAGTTCGTCGCCACAGCTCGTCTTCCTTGTCGTCAAGTCGGTCTCAGCCGCCGTCGCCAACAACATGACGGCGCTACACGTCATCGTCGCCTTCTCTACCCAGTCCAGAAGGAAACGTACGTACTCTCATCTCAAACAATGTCTTCCATACTAGCTTTTGTAGTCTGCTTGTCTATGATGGATGTTGCTAGTATGGTAGATGCTGTGCTTTTGTCTGGTTTTATAGACCTGTCTAGATCTTACGTAGACTTGTCTAGTTCATTATACAATCTGTTAATCATACTTACGATTTATGTCTGGATTAATATAAAACTAAAAGTGCTAATTTTTCCAACAATCCAAAAACCTTATTGTAGGCACTTTAGTTTTATGGCTGGATTTGTCGATGCACTGAGGCCAGAGAAATTCACTAGCGTGCACTTCAAAAGATGGCAAGTGAAAGTCACTCTGTGGCTTACTGCCATGAATGTATTCTGGGTGTCCACTGGCAAACCTGAAGGCGATCTCACTGCAGATCAGGAAAAGGCCTACAGTGAAGCCAACACAATATTCTTGGGCGATGTTATTGGAGTTTTGGTAGATCGTCTTTAGGACGTCTACATCCATCATACAGTCGCTAAGGATATGTGGGACGCTCTGATCGCTGACTATGGTGGTTCAGATGCTGGCGCTAAACTGTATATCATTAAGCAGTACCATGATTTTAAGATGGTAGATGGCAAATCTGTCGTCACACAGGCTCATGAGATACAGTGCATAGTGAAGGAACTCGAATTGCTTAAGATCGTCGTACCTGAGAAGTTTGTGGCTAGGGGCATTATTGCCAAATTGCCTCCTACTTGGAGAGATTTTGCCACTACTCTTAAACACAAGAGGACGAACATATCTGTCTTAGATTTGATCGCGTCTCTTGATGTTGAGGAGAAAGCTCGTGAGAAGGATGGACGTTCTAAAGTTAACGAGGGAAACACTATAGCCAATACGGTGCATCAACCACAACAGTCTCATGGCAGTGGTGGTAAGGGTAAGGGCAAGAACAATAAGCCTAAACATACCACTACCTTCAAGAAGAAGAACAAGGAGAAGGGAGCATGCTTTGTTTGCGGTTCTAATGAGCATTGGGCAAAGAAGTGTCCAGAACGCAAAGGAAGGAAGCCTCCATAGCAGAAGTCTGCAAACATGGTGACCAGTGCTGGAGAAAATAGTGGGTATGGTAATTTATCATATGTTTTTTCTGTATTTCAATCTACTTGTTGGTGGCTTGATACTGGTGCTAATGTTCATGTTTGTGCTGATGCCTCTTTGTTTACTTCTTATCAGGTCGCCCGGGATTCCTCCGTCCTAATGGGGAATGGGTCACATGCTTATGTTCATGGTGTTGGCACTGTCGAGCTGAAGTTCACTTCGGGGAAGATTGTCCAACTGAAGAACGTACAACATGTCCCTTCTATCAAGAAGAATCTCGTTAGTGACTCCCTTTTGTGTAGGGATGGTTTTAAGGTAGTGCTAGAGTCGAATAAAATTGTCGTATCTAAGAGTGGACAATTTATTGGTAAAGGCTATGAGTGCGGAGGCTTGTTCCGCTTTTTCCTTTCTGATTATTGCAATAAGTCTATGAACTATATTTGTGATGGTGTTAATGTGAGTGATGCTAGTGTTTGGCATTCACGTTTATGTCATCTAAATTTTGGTTCTATGTCTCGACTGTACAGTTTGAATTTAATTCCGAATTTTTCCGTTGTCAAAGGTTCTAAGTGCTCAAGTTATGTGCAATCTAAACAACCTCGAAAGCCTCACAAGGCTGCAGAGGATAGACACTTGGCACCACTAGAACTTATACATTCAGATCTTTGTGAAATGAATGGTATATTGACTGAGGGTGGAAAAAGATATTTTATGACTTTGATTGATGATGCGACTAGATATTGCTATGTTTATTTGTTAAAAACGAAAGATGAGGCTCTAAACTACTTTAAAATTTATAAGGCTGAAGTTGAAACTCAACTAGAGAAAAAAATCAAAAGAATTAGGTCCGATCGTGGTGGCGAGTATTTCTTAAATGAGTTTGACTTATTCTGTGTGGAACATGGTTTGATACATGAGAGGACGCCTCCCTATTCGCCCCAATCAAACAGGGTTGCCGAAAGAAAGAATCGCACCTTGACTGACTTGGTTAATTCCATGTTAGACACGGCTAGATTATCTAAGGCATGATGGGGGGAGGCTTTATTGACATCATGTCATGTCCTAAATAGAGTTCCCATGAAGAATAAGGAGAAGACTCCATATGAGGAATGGATTGGTAGAAAGCCATCGCTCTCTTATTTACGCACATGGGGTTGTTTGGCTAAAGTTAACGTGCCAATTAACAAGAAGCGTAAGTTGGGACCTAAAACTGTGGATTGTATCTTTCTTGGATATGCTCATTATAGCATTGCCTATAGATTTTTAGTGTTTAAATCAGAGGTGCCTGATGTTCATGTTAATTCATTAATGGAGTCTCGTGATGTTACTTTCTTTGAGAACATATTTCCTATGAAAGATTTACATAGCATGTCTAGATTATCTTCTGATGTGATTGCTGAAACTACTCCTGAACCTAGTGCATTTTCTGATCATGCTGAACAAACACTTGAACCAATCCATGAGGAGATTGATAGTGAAGCTCCTAGGAGGAGCAAGAGATAAAGGACTACAAAGTCTTTTGGTGATGATTTCACTGTTTATCTTATGGATGACACTCCTAGAATCATTTCAGAGGCATATACATCTCCTGATGCAGATGATTGGAAAGAAGTTGTTCATAGTGAGATGGACTCTATTCTTTCTAATAGAACTTGGAAAGTTGTCGACAGACCATATGGTTGCAAATCTGTGGGTTGTAAATGGGTGTTCAAGAAAAAGCTTAAGCCTAATGGTACTATTGACAAGTATAAGGCTCGGCTTGTGGCTAAGGGTTATACTCAGAAAGAAGGCGAAGACTTCTTTGACACTTATTCACCTGTTGCTAGATTGACCACTATTCGTGTATTACTTGCTCTGGCTGCGTCATATAGTCTTATCGTTCATCAGATGGACGTTAAGACAGTTTTCCTTAATGGAGAGTTGGATGAGGAAATCTATATGGATCAGCCAGATGGATTTGTAATAAAGGGTCAAGAAGACAAGGTGTGTAAGTTGGTGAAGTCTTTGTATGGTCTGAAACAAGCTCCTAAGCAGTGGCATAAAAAATTTGATTCAACACTTCTATCAGCAGGCTTTTCAGTCAATGAGGCTGATAAATGTGTGTACTACCACCATGGTGGGGGTCAGGGAGTTATACTATGCTTGTATGTTGATGACATACTCATCTTTGGAAGAAATCTTGACGTGATCAATGAGGTCAAGACTTTTCTGTGCCAAAATTTTGATATGAAGGATCTGGGTGAGGCTGATGTTATCTTGAACATCAAGCTAATCAAAGGAGAGAATGGGATTACTCTTACACAATCTCATTATGTTGAGAAGCTCTTGAACCGTTTTGGTTACAAGGATAGCAAGTCTTCTCCAACACCTTATGATCCCAGCTTGATTCTTCGAAAGAATAAGAGAATTGGCAGAGATCAATTAAGATATTCTCAGATAATTGGATCACTTATGTACTTAGCTAGTGCTACTAGGCCTGACATCTCGTTTACTGTGAGCAAACTAAGCCGGTTTACTTCTTGTCCGGGAGATGATCATTGGCGTGCGCTTGAGCGGGTAATGCACTATTTAGTTGGTACTATGGATTATGGAATTCATTATTCTGGATATCCAGCAGTACTAGAGGGTTATAGTGATTCTAATTGGATATCTGATACTGATGAGCTGTATGCCACGAGTGGATATGCATTTACTCTTGGTGGTGCTGCTGTTTCATGGAAATCATGCAAACAGACCATCTTAACGAGGTCTACCATGGAAGCAGAGCTTACCGCACTAGATACAGCTACAGTTGAGGCCGATTGGCTACGTGAGCTCTTGATGGACTTACCTATTGTCGAGAAACCTGTGCCGGCAATCCTCATGAATTATGACAATCAAACTGTGATAGTCAAAGTGAACAATTCTAAGGACAATATGAAGTCATCAAGACATATTAAGAGACGTCTGAAGTCTGTCAGAAAAATGAGAAACTCCGGAGTCATATCAGTAGAATATATTTCAACTGGTGAGAACCTGGCAGATCAATTCACCAAGGGGCTGTCACGTAATGTGATAGACAGTGCATCGAAGGAGATAGGTATGAGACCCATATGTGCTATTCCATAATGGTAACCCAACCTATGTGATCGGAGATCCCGTGAAGTAGGACCTGGAAAGAACAAGCTATTGGTTAGCATGAGAGTAACCTTTTATGACCCACTCGAGAAGCGATGCATTACTCTCGATATCTGTATGACAGGATGGTTGTTGTCTTAATGTATTCAGTTGGCTTTAAATAGCAAAGATGTTGTCCTATAGAACATTCTTGAATGAATATACCTATATGAGTCCGATTGTTGTAAGGTTGTAATCTGTGACATTTGGGTGATCTCTATTAAGCTCATGAAAGACCAAAAGAGTATGACTTATATGCTCCACCCGCGGAGAAGCCTACTGGAGGTCTAGTATCAGTTATGACAGTAAGTGAAACTTGTTTGCACAAAACTTGCAATTCAAGGTGTAGTCTATTGTTCAAGTTGTGAATGAGTGTAGCTTATTATTCTAGGTGAAAGTTCAACTTAACAGTCTCCACTGAAAACACTGGTATATTAAACAACAGTGGGGTGAGGCAAAGTCTAGTTGGAACTTTGAGATCTGGTGGGGGATTGTTAGAATTATATGGGCTTGGCCCATTAATATTCACAATAATTCCTAGAAAATCTCAAAGGCCCATTCATGAGTGGTTTGAGTGCAAAGATTTAGTCCCACATTGCTAGCGGAGGTGGAGGGAGTCCAACTTATAAGGTTGGTTGCTCTAGCATCTCTTGCAAGTGTGTGGATGGGAGGAAGGAAGAACACACGCGCGCGCTCGCTCGCCTCGCCTCGCCTCGTCGGGCGGGACGTGGCGTGGGCGTGGGCGATGGGCGCGGCCGCGCATCACCTACGTGAATGGTCCGCCGAAATTCGGTCCCTTGCCTTGCGGGGGCGCGGCTTCCTTTTGCACTTTCTTTTTGCTGCGTATTCTATATATTTAATTATGAAAACCGACGTATTAATATGGTAACCGACTCGGTTGCGGGACGCTCAACCCTAGCGGTTCCTCCCTATAAATACGTACGGGTACCGCCGTAAATGAGATCATGCAATCACCTAGGGTTTTGCCTCTCGCTACTGTTGCGCCGCCAAGTCTTCTCCATCCCGATTGTCGACGTGCACCGGCGAACGGGAGAGCAGGTCTCCGGAACCGTCGTTCTCTGCGATCCTGCATCGGGAGAGGGCGAATAAGGTTTTTGGAAAGCGCTCTGCGCGACTGCTCGATCGCTTCCTCGTCTTCATCAAGTTCGTCGCCACGGCTCGTCTTCCTTGTCGTCAAGTCGGTCTCAGCCGTCGTCGCCAACAACGTGACGGTGCTGCACGTCGTCGCCGCCTTCTCTACCCAGTCCAGAAGAAAACATACGTACTCTTATCTCAAACTATATATTCCATACTAGCTTTCGTAGTCTGCTTGTCTATAATGAATGTTGCTAGTATGGTAGATGTTGTGCTTTTGTCTGGCTTTATAGACATGTCTAGATCTTACGTAGACTTGTCTAGTTCATTATACAATCTGTTAATCATACTTATGATTTATGTCTGAATTAATATAAAACTAAAAATACTAATTTTTCCAACACCTTCGTATGAATTGACCTAGACAGGTCAACAAGACAATATTCTGTCGCAAAAGTTGCAATTTTTCCCAGCAAGTGGCAAAGTCACATCGAACAACAGTTTGATGAGAGGCTGAGAGCTCAATAAACATCAAGCAACGGTTACTATACCTGCATTGCAAACCGTATAGTTTGCTTCATTGTTGGAAAATCTGTGCAGAAAACATACTAAAGCAGCTCAATTCTAAATTATGTGGCATGCAATAGAATATTTTCAAAACGACGTCATTTCTTCTTGCTTCAGAATTATCTTATTGTATAATCTACTAGCAAAGTGTCCATGCGTTGCTACAGACTTAAAAAGTAGACTTACTTTTTTCTGTAGACATCTATAAGATTTTTTAACTCTTTTGTCTCCACTCGATTTTAAAACCTCTATATTATTTATTTATCTGCTCTCGGAAGCTTTTTCTAAGCTTAGATCCATTCTCTCCACTTCCTCTATGTTTTTATTACCATGAACGATGCTAGACACAATTCAAGCACAAATTTAATCTCTATACTTTTGTCAGTTTGTTGAATCCACTACAGTTTGATCAATGAACAATTGAGCATCACTGCTTCGCTTGGGCTTCAAGATGCTATGTAATAATAAGGTCATAAAATCTTTTGCCAATTAATCTAATGTTATTTAAATATGATTTTGATGTATGGCCATATGTATGGTACTCTATCCGTTTAATATTATATGACATTCTAGCCTTCTCAAGTTTTCTCAAATTATAAGACACCCTCGCTTCCCAATGCACATTTCTCTCTTCTCAATATATCTCTATCTCTATTTCTTTCCTTCATGTTTTCTGTGCACTCACCTTTTTCACCTCTTCTTAATTCTGGTGGCTGGAGCCAAAACGTCATATAATATTGAACGGATGGAGGAACTATCAGTTTAAATTTACAAGTTGTAAATTTCAACATATATTGTTTCATGCTAATATGGAATGAACATATAATTTTTATATTGCCTTATGACACGTGTTAAATACCTTCGATAATGCAATATGGTACCGGTGTTAGCTAACACCTCGCAAAATTCAAGGCACGCTAGCACATAGTAGAAAGCTAGCAATGACACATTTGCGAGGTGGACTGGCGGGTTGCGAGGAACTTGTGCGCGGACATGGAGCAGGCTAGTGGCATCATGTTTAGGTTTGTGTTTTGTTTTTGCTACAGACTCCATATAGAATTTGAGACCCCGACAAATTGGGCACTAGAATTTGAAAATTCTTATAGTAAAAAATATGAAAACAGGTAATATTCCGGCAGCACCAAAGACTATTCGCAGATTCATATTTGTCCTTTTAGAAGAAAAATAAAAACATGACACAGGCTAACTAATCTTGTACATCATCCTAGTCGTGCAGGTAACATGTTGAGGAACGGAGACTTCGAGGTGGTCCCGTACATCTTCCATAACATGTCGTGGGGCGTGCTGATGCCGCCCATGATGGAGGACGTGCACCGCGACCAGGGTGGATGATTATATCGGACACGAAGGTGGTCAAGTACGTGGACTTGCCGT
This sequence comes from Eleusine coracana subsp. coracana, assembly GCA_032690845.1. Classification (NCBI taxonomy): domain Eukaryota; kingdom Viridiplantae; phylum Streptophyta; class Magnoliopsida; order Poales; family Poaceae; genus Eleusine; species Eleusine coracana. The sequence goes on from CM064430.1 coordinate 8,713,919, forward strand.
ATCACGCGGTGCCGCAGGACTCGCACACCGTGGAGCTGATGGCCGGCAGGGAGACGACGTTGGTGCAGGAGGTGTCCACCACGCCGAGGAAGTGGTACACGATGTTCTTCTCCGTCGGGGACGCGGGCGATGGGTGGCAGGAGTCCATGATCGTTGATGCGTACACGGCACGATCGAGGATGCAGGTGTGCTACGAGTCCCGAGACATGGGCGGGTCCAAGCGCGCCCGGCTTGAGTTCACGGTCGTGGATAAGGTGAAGCGCGTCGTGTTCCAGAGCGACAACCACCACATGAAGCATGACGGGACGCTGTGGCCGATCGTGGACGACGTCTCCCTTGTTAGTGTAACTGCTCCCTGTCTCCCTCGTCAGTGTGACTGCTCTCTGTCCTACCTATCAATGCAGTTGGCTTCGAGAATCACTACAAGAGAGAGGAAGTTTCTGGGATGGGAGTGCATTTTGATGCCGATGAAAACATGTTTCTGACTCTGAATTCGACTCAGTTGTGACACTTTCCCTTGTTGGGTCAGGAATCGCGGCCTCTTGACGGATACCTATATTTCCTTATAACAAATATAATTTCGGATTTCTTCTTAACAATAAGATGGGAATCAGTTTTGTATTTTCGTAACGGTAGATTTTTTTTGTGTAAACGTGTTCACCTAATTCAAAGAAGTGTAGAGATTTGTTGTGTTATTTTTTACAATATGAATTTCTAAACTTACTTCTTACAAAATACAATAAAAACAATAACAAAATAAACAAATAAAGGCCCATCCAGCCCAGTATCTCCGGAAGGCCTATGATGACCCAGACGAAAAGTACCATACTTCTTCAACCTCTCGCTCTGTCTCAGACCTGTCCTCCATAGCCAGTATGATCGAGGTCTGATCCAGCATGAGGAAGGTACAAAAATACTCATATGCCTCCTTTGATTCCCTCCAGCAAAACTCGGAATCATCTGGTATGTAAAAAAAGAAAAAGGACCAAAGTAGGTCATCCTCCCTACCTTATCTTCATCTCGTAGGAGCATGACCTTGTCCTTATACCTGAATCCTGATAGGATTGAAGTGCATGGCTCCTCAACCTGACTATCATGGCAATCTGACATCTGAGGTGTGGAGACAGGACTTGAAGAAATTGGCAAAAGCAAGTCCGATTCTGATTACATTAACAATGGCTCCCATATGACTCATGGGACAATTTACACGGACACCACGATATTCTATATATGAGGGAGGCGACACCAAAATTACCGTACAGAGACAACCGCCCCGGTATTATTATGTACTCCCTCTGTTTAGAATTAGATGTCGTTTTAAAGTTGAATACGGGAAATAAGCAGAAGTAAAAAGATGTGTGCACTGAAAATGAGAAGGAAAGAGATAGAGATAGAGATGTAGTGAGAAAAGAGAATATTATATTGAAAAGAGAGAAAGATGTATTGAGAAGTGAGAATGATATATAATTATAAAAAAATTAAAAAATCTTAGAATAATATGTAAATATGAACGGAGGGAGTAGTAGAGATTATGTGCTTTAGATAACCATACTCAAACTTGGACTCCCTTTTTGTTCTCTTTAGATATGATTTATTGGCTGAACCGATCAGGTCCCGTTTACCACGTACTAGCTGTATCCAAATCTGGTCTTTCGAAAAAAAAAGATTGTATCCAAATTTGAACTGCACATGTAACAAACTTTTGCTGTAAAACCAATGGTAATGTTTACGTCTTTAATAAATCAATGCGATCATATTTTTTTTTCATACTATGAGGGTACAACTCACCTAATTTATGACGTTTAAGATACAAATACATTTGGATATATAACTTGGTGAATTAGAGATAGATAGTAGTATTAGGTTGCATCTTTATTCAGAGAATTGCTTCGGTGGAGCTGTTTTAAAAGGTGGCACGAATCTTAAAGCATGGGTTTAATTAATTACAGATTAATAGCAGGGCCCTGATCCTACCCGTGCCCGTACCCAAGCCCATTTGAAGCCCAGCGCTTGAAAAACGGATCGAGCAACAGAGGCCGTTGTTCCTCTTGGCTGCGCATATCTCCGTAGCTGCATTGGACGCCAGCGGCCGTCGATAGTTCGTCAACGTCACCATCCTCTCTCGCTCCACCCCCCCCCCCCCCCCCCCCCCCCCATTTCTCCACTGATTCGCGTGTTGACCTTGCGCCGGAGAACGGCGGGCGTCGAGATTCGTCGACCTCACCATCCTCTCTCGCTCCACCCCCCATTTCTCCACTGACCCGCGTGCTGGCCTTGCACCGGAGAACGGCGGGCGTCGACCTTCGTCGACCTCACCATCCTCTCTTGCTCCACCCCCCATTTCCCCACTGACCCGTGTGCTGGCCTTGCGCCGGAGAATGGCGGGCGTCGACCTCGCCGTGCAGTGCTCTGTTCCTTTAGGCGCTGAGGCGGCGGAGGGAGCCGTCGTCGACTTCATTGACATTTCGTCCCCCATTAAATCTCCCACAGATTACTCGATCTACTTGCATCCTGCAGCCGAGCAAGAATGGTATGTTTTTTTGTATTTTCATTTCCTTCGTAGCAGACAGTACAGGCAGGCTAATCACGATTGGTTTTTTCTTTTCCTATCGACCAATAAAATCTTTGTAGCAATCCATGCCGCATTACCAACCAGCCTTACTAATCATGGTCATGCTGCTTCTGACTTGCCACTAGAAACACTACCAACCAGCCTTACTAATCATGGTCAGGCTGCTTCTGACTTGCCACTAGAAAACTCAGAACCATGAGCCCTGAACAAATTTGCTGGACAAAAATGAAAAATTAGACACACTTTTAAAAGTTCAGAAGACTTTGACACTGACACTTAACAGAGATAATTAGGCTACAAGTTCAGAGAATTCATAAAGAAAATAGAAAAAACAGGTTACGAATTCAGATGGTCCGAACCATTCGTTTAGTAGTTCAGCAGGATAGTGTCAAGGTTTAGTAGCCTAGTATAAAGATACACTTGCATGAACATTGTCGTATTATTGTTTGATGGATCAAATTTGATAATTGTATATATGTATAATAGGCTGTTGTAATAGGAGGGCTAAGTTTTTAGTTCATCAAGGATTTTATGATACATATGTTAACTGAAAGAGTTTCTTTATTGTTGTTGTGCAAATATGCAGGAGCAAGGAAATTCTGATCCTAAGGATAAAATGTTCAAGAAATTTGCAAAGTCTTGGTCAACTCAAAAAAGATATGAGTATATGTTTTCAGATGACAAGAAAGTTGCTAAATGTTTGGATCCTGACATCTGTCATACTTATCAAAGCATTGTGATGGAGTTTTTTTCGTATGAGTTGGTAAGAACACCCTTCTATTAATATAATCTGATAAATTTAAATCTGACAAAATACTGTTATCACATTTTATTTCCATACCTGTAGGTCTTTTTCCCTATGTAGGTCAAGAATGGCAGTCAAGAACATTGGATAGTTGTTGTTATGAATACAAAAAAAACAACAATTTCAAGTCCTTGATTCTCTCTGGAATCTTGATATGTACAAGCACATGATCAATAGCTTGGTATGTAACAATGTGTCTACTTGTGTGCAAATTATATCTTTTAATAAACATTTCAAAATTATCATTTTGATAATGTCTTCATTCACTACCTTTGTCATGCTGTTATATGCCCTCTCAACAGAGATTCGGGATCGCCCGATTGACCACTGCTGCTAGGGATGTCTCCAAACCTACCAAATGATGTCCACAGTTGGGAAATTGAATTCATTCAAGGAGTGCCAAGGCAAACTGATGGGTACTTACCTTCATTTTCGAACTGATCATTTATTTCTAATGTGATGGTTTTTTTATTCACTCTCAAATATGCAGAGTTTCATGCGGATCGTACGCGATGAAACTAACTAAGCACTGGGATGGCGACAGTATTCTAGTAAACCTCACACAGGTAACATAAAGAACATGTATTGCTATCTGAAGCCTTTCACATTGCATTCCATTTATTTTCATTGTTCTTATGTATGATTTCATTAATATTTTGCAATCAGAGGTAAATTTGTTCAGGAAAAAACTGGTGGCAGAACTACTGTTCTCAAATGTAAACCAGATTACAAAGACCAAAGATGAAGTCACTAAACTTATGTCCCAGAAGAAGCCTAGTCGGAAGAAGGCAGATCACATACCACAGAAGTGAGCTTTTTATTTTAGTTAGATAGCAGTCCATTTAGGTTTAACGAGTTAGGTCCCTCAGAGTTCTGGAAGTGGTAGACTAGAGTGCGTGAAGTGTAAGACTTTTTAGTAATCTTTGAGTTATTTTCCAACTTCTTCAGTTTTGGTTACAATATTTGTTTTAAACTATATCCTTTCAGAGAATGCGAATAATCCCTCCCCTGCACTATTATATACTGCACTATTATATAATGCCCTTTCTGTTGCTTATGATACTAGATGCATTTGCACAAATATTTTGCAATTGAAAATTATTGCACTAGCAAGCCTAAAATAATTTCAGATCAAACAAAACCAGGATTTGACACAACAAATTAATGCATCATCTAACACATAGTTTGCAACTCACCTTACAAAGATTTGTAATCAGCCAAAATATCAATGTCTTGACTTTTTTGCACATCGCACCTCCTCCCTGGTACATGCCTCCCAGACAACGCTGCCAATAGCAGAAAATTCATAGAAAATATCAGCTTCAGTTACCTCAATGCATAGAAAATACAAGTGTTTGCAGCTAATCAATTAGTTGTTGCTGTTAAAGTTGTTCATAAATCAACCACTGACCAGAAGGCGGGCAGAGATCCATGACGAGGACCGGTGTGTGCAAGCGATGGAGGTGGGGTAGTCGTGCGTGTCGTGCCCAAGACCTCTACCCTTGCCACCGCCTGCAGCCTTTGAGTGCGGCCACCATGTGATGAAGGGAGGGCTGTCGCCACGGATCGGCGACCAGGGGAATGGGGGGGGGGGGGGGGGGGGGGGGGGGGGGGGGGGGCACGACGAGCTTCTGGGGATGTCGGCGAACTGCCGCCTTGAAGCGTCGCCGGCGGCTCGCCGAACAGGTGCCTCTGCTCTCCACCTGCACCGCCAAGAGTCTAGCGCGACTCTGTTTCGTCGGCTCGCTCCGTTTTTCCAGCGTTGGGCCTCAGTTGGGCTAGGGTACGAGCACGGGTAGGGTTAGGCCCTGCTATTAATCTGTAATTAATTAAACCCATGCTTTAAGATTCGTGTCACCTTTTAAAACAGCTCCACCGGAGCAATTCTCCTTTATTCAATGCTTGAATAGTTTCTTCAATTGTTCGTACCATTGACTTGGGATTTATGAATTCTGATTCACTCTATGACCATCCAACATCCACCGATTTTCTCAAGTCCCAACAAACCAGTAGAATGATGCATTGGCTTAGAGCATGGCTAATAATAAGGTCGTCCGCTGCCGACGAATAAGAGGTGCTACCTCGTATAAAGTCTGCACCTAAAAAATCTTATATAATGGATGGCTTATTGAGCTGCCTATCATTTGGCCTCAAGTGAAGGTTCAAACATTCAATGCTTTATGTCCATTGCATAAAGGAAGGAAGAGCTCATGTATGTCCTGTATGCATGCAATTTTCTCCTTGGCTCTGCGCATTAAGCCGACGAACGAAACACACGCTCCATTCTCACTCTTCCATCTCAGATTTTGATGACATGGAATGCCATGTAGTCAGTTGATTAGAACCCATAATACTTGCTCTTATCGTTTACAAGTTTTTCATGTCTAGTATATTGTCTGCTCTCATATGGTCCATGCACCTGCTCTGATTGAGTTTGTACTCTTGTGATCCTCCTCTTTGACTTCACCACTTCCCATGTATAAAATAATTATACATGAGAATGCTTTGGATAGGATCTGTGCTGTTGAATCTATATTGGACGGTGAAAATCAAAAGAGTATTCTGATATGGGCAAATTGATCTGCCTGACATCTTAAAAATAGTATTGCAAAGTTTTTATGAACACAAGATTTTTGGTTGAGTGCTCTTTGAGTACACATTCGAATTGAGACTTACATTCCTCTGTGGCGCTACTTGTTATAAACGCAAGCTTGCAGTTTGCGCCACCAGAAGGTTCCACGTTCATTGTCTCCTCTTTATTAAATAAAATTGAACAGAAATAGATTTGACACTGCAGCGTCCATGCTCCGTTCCCCAAGCTGACCATTCCCCGTTGACAATTTTGCCGACGATCTAAGCCAGTCACTTTCACAATCCAAACAGGCACATTTGTCCCCTCTGATCCTAGTTTAATATCCCATCATTGGAGCTCTAAGCTCATGCTAACGCCCACAGCACATGATAAAATACTCGGACATTGTCGCCTTCCGGCATGTGGACTGAAAAACTTTCAAAACTTATACTCAAAATCGCCAACTTGGTTGTCTTCCTGATCCCTTTTCTTGGTCAACCCCTGCCTCCTCCATCCCCATAAAGGCGACCCACGGTTGCTGTCTTGCCTCCTGAGCAATTTCACACTGCCCCTATCTGTCTGAGGCCAGCCGCACCATGAGGTCGTCGTCGACGGTGGCCGGAGCGGCGCTTCTCGCCGCCGTGCTGTTCGCCGTTGCGGTCCGGGACGGCCATTCTGCGCAGTTGTGCATGGATTCTTGTATGGTGCTCTCTCTCTCTTGCAATTTGTATCTGTTCGTCGTCTCGATCCTTTGCTTTGGTATGGGATGGAAATGATGTTTCTGATCGGTGACGCAGCGTTCCCGCGGACGGTGAACGGGTCCCTCTCCTTCTGCGGGTACAACGGCACGGCCTGCTGCAACGCGACGGACGACGCCGCCATCCGCAGGGAGTTCGCCGCCATGAACATCTCCGGCACGCCCTGCGGCGACGTCGTCAAGAGCATCCTCTGCGCGGTATGGTTCATCAGTTTCCGTTCGGTCTCAAATTTTCCCCGCATATCCTGATCGAACCGCCGCTGAGACCTGACACAGCCCAAAAAAAAAAAAACGTTGTTTCCATGCGCAGAGATGCAACCCGTACGCCGGCGAGCTCTTCACCGTGACGACGACCCGGCGCACCGTGCCGCTTCTCTGCAGCTCCGCCGCCTCGTCGTCGAGCCGCCTCATCACCAACCCGGGTTCGTCAGACTACTGCTCCAAGGTGTGGGACACCTGCAAGGACGTGCGCATCCCGAGCTCCCCGTTCTTCCATTCCCCCAACTCCTCCAGCAGCAAGAGCCTCACGGACACGTGGCAGTCCTCGAGCGACTTCTGCGCCGCGCTCGGCAACAACAACAAGACCTCCTCGTCGTCGTCGTCGTCCCCCTGCTTCGACGGCTCCGGTGCGGCGTTCAACTCCACCACGAAACCGCTGCCGCTGAACGGCATGTGCCTGGAGCGCATCGGCAACGGCTCCTTCCTCAACATGGCTCCTCACCCGGACGGCTCGAACCGCGTGTTCCTCAACAATCAGCTGGGCAAGGTGTTCCTGGCCACGATCCCACCGCAGGGCTCCGGCGAGGCCATGACCATCGACATGTCATCCCCGTTCCTCGACGTCTCCGACGAGGTCCACTTCGACAACGAGTTCGGGCTGCTGGGCCTCGCCTTCCACCCGGGCTTCGCCACCAACGGCCGCTTCTTCGTCTCCTACAGCTGCGACAAGACCAAGTCCGCGTCCTGCTCGGGCCGATGCGCCTGCAACTCCGACGTGGGATGCGACCCGGCAAAGCTCACCTCCGACAACGGCGCGCTGCCGTGCCAGTTCCAGAGCGTCGTCGCCGAGTACACGGCCAACGGCACGGCGTCGGATAGGGGTTCGTCGTCCTCGCCGGCGAACGCGACGGCGGCGAGGCCCACGGAGGTCAGAAGGGTCTTGACCATGGGGCTGCCATTCACCACGCACCATGGAGGGCAGATCCTGTTCGGGCCTGAGGACGGGTACATGTACTTCATGATGGGAGATGGGGGAGGCGTCGGGGATCCCTGGAACTTCGCGCAGAACAAGAAGGCGCTGCTCGGGAAGATCGTCCGGATCGACGTCGACAACATGTCAAGTAATTGTTCTTTACTTCTCTCTCTGTGTGCATCAAGTTAATTATTAGAACAGTAACGAAATTAATCAAATTGATTGACAGTCAAAAGGGTCCAAAAAGTGTACTACTCTGTAGTAGATTAAACAACCCACATGTTCTTGATCTGCGATTTAATTTGTTCGTGTCTGCTGGTCAATGCCGTGATCTTGTGGCAATTAGTGCTGACAAAGAGACCGATGCTTGCTTCTATGATGAATCTGCAGCTGGTAACACCACTTCTGCCTTCGGAAACTACGGGATCCCCAAGGACAACCCCTTCTCCGTGGATCCCGGGTTCGCGCCGGAGGTGTACGCCCTCGGTTTCAAGAACCCGTGGCGGTGCAGCTTCGACTCCGCCAAGCCGTCATACATGTACTGCGCAGACGTCGGGCAGGTAATTCTTTTTTCCCACTCGTGTCGTCGTAGCGACAGAAGTGAATCAAAATCTGCAGTGTCATCCTTACCTTTTTGGAACGCGGCAATTGAACTTGTCCTACAAACACGAGCAATGTGAAACTTTTGGACTTTTTTAGTAAACCAGCGGACTATGTACCAACAAAAAATTTGAATTTGGTTGCATTTCCTCCTCAGGCGGTGTACGAGGAGGTTGACCTGATCATCAAGGGCGGCAACTACGGGTGGCGCGTGTACGAGGGACAGCAGCTGTACACGCCGGTGACCACCCCCGGCGGCAACACCTCCGCCGACTCCATCGACGCCATCGGCCCCGTCATGGGCTACGCCCACGACTCCGTCAACAGCAACGTCGGCTCCGCCTCCATCACCGGCGGCTACGTCTACCGCTCCATGGTCGACCCATGCCTCAACGGCAGGTAATGTGATTAACCCACCCCCTTCCTTCTCACTCTGCTTCTTCTCTCACCATGGCCGCTGAATGATCACCTCTTCCTCTTGTTTCTCGAAGATACCTGTACGCCGACCTCTACGCCAAGTCGATGTGGGCCGGGATCGAGTCGCCGGAGGGCAGCGGCACGTACAACGTGTCGTCGCTGACATTCAGCTGCTCCAAGAGCTCGCCGATCCCGTGCGACTCCGCGGCGGGGAGCTCGCTGCCTTCGCTCGGATACATCTTCTCCTTCGGCGAGGACAACGACAAGGACGTCTACCTGCTCACGAGCAAGGGCGTGTACCGCGTCGTGGACCCCGCCGAGTGCAACTACGCGTGTCCCATCAAGAGCTCGGCGCCCGGCGGCAGGTCGTCTTCGCCGGCACCAAGCTCGGCGGTCAGGGCGTGCGCGCCGGCGTTGGCGACGCTGCTTGCGGGAGTGCTGCTGGCCTTGATGAGCTTGATTAGCGTTTGAGAAGTATGGTTTGATTTTGGATTGAGAAAATGAGTTGTTTACTGTAAGATGCTTTGTGATGATATATGTATGATAATTATGTGCATATGTTAATAGCAATTAAACCCAGAAGAAGACATCGCTCGCATCTGTGAAGTTTATATCATCATCACGTAAGATTCCCAGCGAACCCAAAATTTGAACATTGTTGCCACGAGATGCTAGACAACGCCAGTACAAATTCCAAGCCTTTCCTCTAAAAATCCTTAAAACGATACTCCATATATCCCCACGGTCCTCATTACTCATCGTCGAATTTACTAACAAATGAAGTAATTCCGTCATCTGTTAGCAAATAATATAGTCATTCCTATTTATTCTTTGCCAATACGGTCCACATTTATAGACATGTCAAACCATGGAAAGAACAGGTAATAATGTAGAAATCCTCAGCACATCCACAGGAATCAACTGGATCGTTGAAGGCTTGAAGCTGGACTTGTGGACACGCCAAATATAATGTAGTTTTATAGTACCAAACTACCAACACATTGAAAACCTCGATTTTACATGATACTACAATGCAGAATGTAATATACCAAGTAAATGTTGCACACTTTGGAATTATTTGCGCCAGGAGTCTATGAAATGGGCTCAATACCAGTTTCATTGGCAACCACTCGATGCAATGGATACACCCAAGGCTCCTACAACATTAGGTAAATACATGAACTGCCCTCTCCATCTCAATAAACCCCAAACAATACTACAAAGCTCAGGATCAGCTACATAGGTGACCAAACAAATAAGTCAGTCAGATATAGATACAGAACTACTGCTCCTTGTCTATAGACGTGTAAAGCTACAATCTACATGTGGAAAAGTGTATCATAAATGCCGAAGACATTGCTCAGGTGTACATGTTTCCTCCATAGATGATACCGCAAGAGTTTACATTATGTAATTGAACCTAAAACTAAAGAAATGGAGGTGATAAATTTATATCCTACAGAACTGGCCGCAATAATGCATCAATCAGTCTGGCCAAATACAGCAGCGATTGATTGATGTGCGCCTTCATTTAGTGTACATAACAGAATGCAAAACTTACTTGAGGCCTCCAAGTTGAAATAGGACTCTAACATTTGAAGAAGCTATTCCCGGCATCCAGTGAAACCTCAGCTCTCTCCTGCCACATCAATGCAGCAGTTACCCAAATATAGATCCACCATTCATTAGAGGCCCGTCGATCTGTCATAATGGCCCAGTCACACATTTACACCTTGCTCAGAAGTCTTAAACCAACCACACACACTCAAATCTATCACAAAACTTATTTCCTAACTGTTGTTCATATCATCTTTCATAGTCAAGCCTGGTCCATCGTCAAATCCACCTCCAGGTGCAAGCTGATTTAGATCTAAGAATGTTCTCCCTACATTTTCACTTTCTCTGGTAGGAGGATCCATCTTCTCTACAGGGTGCTGTTGTGGCTGCTGCTGCTGCTCTTCACCCGGCTCCTTATTTTCTGCTACTTCATTGTCCTCCTCCATTTTATTATTGACATTATTGCCATTTTGTTCATCAGGACTATCATTCTCTTCTTCCTCTTGCTCTTGACTAGATGTTGAGAGCTCCATATCATTCTCTGCATCAGAGCCAGCATCAGGATCAGATGCATCAGATTTTCTTGTCTTTCCTGGCTCCGTATCCGTGTCTGAAAAATCATACTGTTGATAGTTAATACGTGGACGAGAAGAACGCTTGCTACGTCTGAGACCTGTCTGGATTTCATCAACTGATCTCAGTTTGGTTCCTCGCCGGCCACGGGTTTCTAATTTTTTATGCCTCTGGGGCTCCTCTATATCTTCACTACTACTCATCGAATATTCCTCTTCCTCTTCATCATCATCAGCATCTTCTTCCAACCGAAACTCTTCATCATCCTCAGAAGCACTTGATGCCTTATGCTGTTTCCGACTTCTCAGGTATTCCTCATCATACACTGCCTCTCCCATGATATCATCATCACTGTCAAAGTTTGGATCAGTATCAGAGACAGGATCAATAAAGTCTTGTGTGTATCTCTGAGACCTTTTCCTCCGCCGGTTGCTGTTAAAAAAATACAAATCTTCAGGAGCACGTTACATTTCAGTAGGATATGGATGAACACCACATGCTAAAAGAGATACCTGCGATCAAGCTCCTCGTTTTCTTGTTCATCACTATCTCGGTAGTCATCTGACTTCAATGAATTCCCATCATACAATTCGTTGTCGGTAGGTGATGAGCCATTTAACTTTCCATTGCTTGGTGCTTCTGATCTTAGAGGAAGCCCCCTTCTGTTGACAGGAGCAACAGGCTCTGCAGAGTTCTCCTCTCTTTTCCTGTACAAGAATGCCATACATAAGGATGTTAAAGTATTGTTCTCTCTCATCCTGAAAGGAAAATAACCTTCATTCTGAATGAAAAAAAAATAATATAAAGCTAAAGATATGATCTGCATACTTGGTTATTTTAATAGCTTCATTAATTGACCGATCGTAGTCATCTGCATTGTAATAAAGTCAAACCTTGTAATCAGAACATATGGGGAACTTAACCAACCAAACTAAATGATCAAACTGGTCAACAAAAAATATTTGATTATCACAGATACGCGAATGCAAAACGGAAAGAACTAGGATACCATTGCATAAGGGTTCAACAACTAGGAATAACTATGACCGTCCACTACATCACCACATGGTTTAATTAATTTCCAGCCAGTTACAACAATCAGTACTCAATTTCACTAACTCAAGATAATTTCATAATTAATCCTAACTGAAAGTTAGATAAATCAATAAAACAGCCAACATAGATTCACTTTCAAATTTAAATTAGTCAGAGATGTACACATGTGTTACAAAAGACTGAACATAAACTCAATGTAATATACTAATCGCCAGGTCGGAAACAATCTTTTTCTTCCAGCAGTCCAACAATGCTATTCACTACACTTAGGCGAAAACATTATCAATTGAAATAATCAAACAATCTACTACTGCATTATTCAGGGGAGCGGGGCCAACTTCGGGTTGCAACTTTCCAATTTCAAGGACACAGGTCAGGATGCCACATATCCACCTGAACTCATGGATTCCATAACATCCGGTCATTAATCTGCTTTTGAGAACCCTTCGATTTTTTATGTATGACATTGGTTAGTCAGATTGAACTAACCAACTCATATATGAAAAGGCAGAGGGAGTAATTGTTTAGGGCCCCACAGGGCATTGATGAATAATGAATCATTGATGTATAAAATGTTAGCCAGAAATAACAAAAAAGTATTAATAGCTAAGAACCACTTGGGTGACATTCTGTTCAAAACAACAAAGGAAAAATAGGCACCATCAGTAAGATGTTAAATTCAAAAATATCATCCAGTGTACAGATGAAAAAACAGGCCTGAGGTCACGTGTCAGCGAAGCACCAACATTCAATAATATTTCCTACTCTGGTCATCTTTGTAACAGCACGTAGCAATTCGCACAAAAAATGCTTAATTCGTTTTTGAAGATTACCAAATGTATATGTTACTGGTTTTCTATCACGGAGAGAGCGGCCAGTAGTATGTTCTGATGTCAAGTAGCTATCAAGAAGGAGGGCTTCTCTCTGTTGCTTTTTGAGCAACTTCTCCTTCTTCTGCATGTGAATAAGAAACAATCGATTAACTAGTTGAAACAAAATGATCTGCAAAGCAAAGTTGAACAAGCTGTATACCTTATGGATCCTTTCTATCTCCGGAAGATATTCTATCTTCAGTTTCTTCCCGAGGGAGACCTCAGTCCGGTTCCTACTTGAAATGAGTTTTTCCTAAACAGAAAAAGTACATGAGTTTTTTCTTAACAGATAGGAATGCAAACACTTGATGTTTTGGAGAAAATAGAGATTAATATTTCATATTAGTATTTTCTAACAAAACAAAATCAATGAAAGCTCATCAGCCAATGGTAACTAGCATAATAGGTAAGCAAAGACACATTACATTTATTAGATGTTTATTTATGAAAAGGTTGCAGGATATGATTTCAAACAAGTGTACAGACAACAAAACACTTGGCATACAATGGGAAATAGTTCAAATAATGTCATACAAGTACAATTCTATGGCAGCTGTTCAAAGCTCACTGGCTACTGCAACTGCAATTTACCATTCACAACACATAACTCAACCGGAAGTTCTCTTTATCTTGCAGATGCAACAATAACAACAACTAAGCCTTTAATCACAAACAAGTTGGGGCCCGAAGAACCCAAGCACAAGAGCAAAACAAACAAACAAAAGATTGCATATGAATCACCAAAATCACTAATGAAGCATAAATGAACAAAAATGTGGGGGGTACTAATTTAGCCTCTTTCTAAGTTCTGCTGATCACATGACATGTTAAGAAAAGATATTGATAGATTGATAGTAAATTATAAGTACATAAGGGAAGAACGTTCTTCTGTAATAACAAAGAGAAAAGAGAGAAAAAAAGGGAAAAAAATCCAGCCAAATAACTACTAGCACATTTCATAAAGTTGCTGCATCTATGCTGAAATTCTTTTTAATTCTCATGCGGATTAAAAGATGAATTTTGGCTAGCACATCAAGTCTACCTCCACCAACGTCCCTTCTTCTTGTTCTTTGTTATATCCATAGCAGTGCGCAATAACATAATAATAAAATAAAATATGTTATAAAATGGAGAAAACCCTTTTTTTTATCTTGGGAAAAGAGTCACCAGTCATGAAAGAACGAAGCATGAACCCAATTCATAATCCTTAAATGCAGCATGTAATAATCCACTTGTCAGATGCAGAAATGACCATATAAGCTTAATGAGCAAACTTGATAACATAACAGCAAGATTTTATAATTAGAAATTGAACTGTTTTTACCTTATGTACATGCGAGAAGTCTAGTGTAAGGGGGCGTTGATATAAACAATTCACTCTATACCAACGATGAGGAAAACAAAATTCAAAAACTTACTGCAACATCATCAAACTCATCAAAGTTGGATGCAACAGTTTCCCACTGATAGGACACAACTGCAATAGCTGAAGATCCTCCTTTTCCCCTAGATCTCTTTCCTGGTTCCTTCTTGATCTGTTCGACTCGTCTAATTTCACGATACAGTCTATGTCCAAGAAGCTCATCATCTTCATACCTGTTTAGCATGACTTGATTAGCATGGTTTTTATTATATTAAAAAAATACAAGATAATTAAAAAAAAGTCTACCCACCAGTATGAGATTCCTAGGGAATCTCCCCCAACCCTTTCCTTACGAAAGGTAGAAAGGTCATATCCATGTTTAAGGGAACTGTCAATAAAGTTCCTAATATCCTCTTGCTGCAAAATTTATTCTTGATAGTCAGATATGTTGTCAAAAATAACAGCATGTGATGCAACTAATGTCAAAGATAGGTAGCAAACTATTTCCAACAGAAACAAAACAGGTAAATCTCACATCCCTCTTTTATGTTTAATTTGCCTGCGACAGCAGACAAAATGTGTGTTTGCAATAAGGCATATACACTTGTTTTATAATGAGTACTCTTGTTTCTATTACAAAGCATCAGAGCTAGTGCAGAGTCACACTCTGCAGTTGAAAGAGGAGAAAACAACTAGAGTCATGAATTGGCATGGTCTAGTTCCCAAAAAAAAAAAGATCATGTATGGATATTTTGATTTTGTGTATCATTTGTAGCATGTGGTCCTTGTTAAAAGCATACAACAGCAAGAAGGAGCAATTATACTCTTCAAGAAAATAACATGTTTAGTAGCCTCTCGCTGAATTCTTGAATGAAAAGTTCATATGACAAGATTTACGGCTAGTAATATTGAAACTACCATAGAAGACTCCAGGACTAATTGTCTATCACAGATGAATTTCCTGTCTGCACATAGAAAATTGTAGTTAATACTTATGGAAGTTTCAAACACTGGAAAAGCAGGTGAGTATTCGTCACATATTGTGCCCATTTTAAGGAAACAAGCTTTTTTATGTATTAAATTACTACAATACTGAAATCCAACTGAAGGGAGCAGCCATGACAGGAATTGATCTACACCACCAAAGTAGAACAAGATTATAAAATATCACAGCTAAAATAGCTACTTTTGCGGCCATCTCTTAATTTGTCATCTACTTAAAAGGAAAACAAGCACATACCTCAACACGAATGTCACATATTGCTTTCAAGATCACTAGACGAGTCGCTGGTTCCAGTGTTTTGTACATTTCAATTTCAGTTCTGAAATATGAAACAATTGGAAATCATCAAGATAACAATGCTGCACAAGATTAACTCAAGCATGTTTTGTTGCTGAACTAACCCATGGGAAGCAACTATTGGCACATCACCTTCTGCAACCTGCAGTTCAGATCCATATTAGCTCCCAACTGAACATAGTGTCATTATTGCCATTATCCAAAGCTGTTTGAAACATTGAAAACTAGTCATACCCATTGCCACCAATCCCTTAGTTTTCTGCATAGGACAGTTACCCAGGTTCCACGCCCCATAGCCATGCGAGTTACTGGAGGAATCGACTGCAAGTATGATTCACAAGCTCAGATTGAAGAAAATTGCACGTGAAACTGTACAATACAAAATGCAGTATAACATAGACAGGTCACTATATACGCAAGAAGCTAGTATATGAAGGATAGCAGATTCCTGTCATGAACCTGCGAGCAAGATACCAACGAGAAGGGCATGATGTCATCATTGCATTTGCTCAAACAGCCCATATCAAGTCGCGGCAACAAGCTTGTATAACTAAAGGCAGCATCCAAACTCAGTAAACAAAAAGGCATACCACAAAGGACTGAGCAAATGCAACTCTAAGCAAAGAAAAGCAACGAACAAATGCAGTGATAACTTAGCTACAGAGTAATTGTCCAGCTCACAGACAGCGTAGAGTGAGGAGTGATGATCAACTTCAAACTGAACGGCTATAAAAGGGGGCCCACCTTGAGCAACGGCATATGCACATCGTCTAGCGTACTGTTGGGAGTGATAAGCGCCGCTTCGAGGTCCTCTGCCGTGAACTCCGCGGTGATGTTCAGCAGCGGCCGGAACACCTGCAGCCACACAGAACAGTGCAACAGCCGCGTCAAACCCTAACCCTAGCTCGGAAGCACGCAACGCGAAGCAGAACCTTAACCCCCGCGAGCTCCAGCGCCGGCGAGGAGCCAGGGAGTACGAGAGCGTGAAAAGGGGGCACGGGACGCACGTGGAGGAAGTTGAGGACGGCGCCGAGCTCCCACATGCAGCGAAGCCGCCACCGCGGCAGCTCCGCGGGCGCCTCGGGCTCCGACACGAGCGGCGTGACGACGCGGCATTGCGGCGTCTCGTCCGCGCCGCCTCCGCCGGCGCCCCCGCCGCCGCCCGCCGCGGCGCGACGGCGCGGCCGCTCCGGCGGCCTCGGGGGCGGCGGGGGCCTGGGCTTGCTGTTGCACGCGCGAGGCAGGCGCGCCTTCCGCGGAGCCGGCGCCTGCTCCTCCTCCTCCGCCGGCTCCGGCTTCGCGTCCTCCGGCTCCCCCGCCTCCTCCTCCTGCTCCCGCTTTGCGGGGGAAGCGCTGCCGTCCCCATCGCCGCTGGCGTCGGGCATCGGAGCGTCAGATCGGGGATCTGCGTCGGTATTAGGGTTAGGGTTTGGATGAGAAGGGGAAGCGGGGGGCGAGGAGGCGGAGGTGGAGGCCATTGGGGGAGAGGCCAGGGGAAGGGGAGCGGAGGAGAGGAAGGGTAAAAGCGGGATTACGCGTGGTAGGGGTAGGACGGACAAGGTGACTTCGTAGGCGAGGCGTCAGGCCGTCAACGTGAAAATTGGGGTCGGGGCCCGTGAGCCGGCGGGTGCCTAGCTCGGGTTTGCGTTGGGTCATCATCAGGCAAGGGCAGGGCAGGAGCAGGACTCGGGAAGTTCGAGAGCGGAGCACTCTCGAACTCGTTTCGATTAGGGTTTTGAGGTTATCACTTGCCATCCAAGGACTTTATAGATTGTTGCGTTGTGCATTTATGGTATGATTCAATCGGATGACTAATGATGTTCCAAATGATATCTCATCATCAGTTTGGAGTATATACATATACAATTTACTAACAAAGTGACTGTGCATTGCTATGGGTTTAAAAAAATAAAATATTTTTTATAATTTATAAATATAAATTATTTATACAATATAATTGTTGATATTTTTTATATAAAAGATCATATTTATATTATCATTGGTACTTTTTAGTGTATCATTTTCTATGTCATAAGTAACAATTTTTCTATTATTTTTTACTATATTATTATCATAAATATTTTTTTACCTCTAATATTATCATTTTTACATGTAGTGTCGTTTGAGTGCTATGTTACAAAATTAAGTGAAATAACATTAAAAAAATACTTAAGTATGAGAAGTATCGATATGAAACTCAATTCGTTATGTAAAGAGGGATTCTCACAAGCTCATGATGTTTACAAGATATCACTGGATCCCTATGAAGTCTAACATACAAGACCAATGTCGTGAGCTAATGACTAAAATTTCTAGAAGCTTTATCCGATAGGAAAAATTAATTCACGTAGAATAGAAACAATACTATATTGCGACATAATTTTTGACTTGAAAACCCACTCTAATGAGAAAAGTTAAAATACAAAAGTTGTAGATCTCGTTGAGAACTTTTCGGAACATATGTGGATCATATTATTTAGAGTTCGCAGGTAGGAGATATGGGTCTCACACAGAGACCTATATAGAGGAGTCCGAATCTAAATAAATATTTTTTCATCATAAATTTAGAAACCAAAACGGCAAAATCTTGACTTTAATTGAATATCAAAGTTGTAGAACTTTTTGAGCGCTACGAGATAGAGTCCGAGTTTGCCTCATTTGAACTTCGGACGAGGAATTTATGATTTTTTAAATTCGATGCTTGATGGAACTTATGAAACCGATTTGGATTCAATCTCTAACTTTGTGGGTGTATGACAGATTTGAACATGTTCACCTAAATTAATAAATTGTAGAGATACGATCGAAGTGTTGAACTCACCGCATGAAAACAAAACAAAACTTGTTAATATATCATATAAAATTCGTTTGAACATACTTCCTCCATTCCGAATATCTTGTCGTTAAGACAAGATAGAGCCTGTCCTAACTATAAGAAAAACGAAATAAAGGAGTAGTAATAAATAGATAATTGAAAAGTCTATCAGCTTGTAATTACACATATATAATTCATCTATGTAGGAAAACTTGAATAGGACAACATTTCAATAGAGCTTCCCTAAGAAACAAATATATATACAATAAGATATTTTAAAAATACGGATCTCAGCTAAAGTATTGCTCAAAACTCAAAGTGGGAAATGGCAACTCCGCTGCAAGAAAGATATTAATAAATTGAGACTAAAGTAACTAGCCAAAAATTGATTCTTAAATGCGGCAGATTTAATTAAGCACACTAAATCCAAACAAGCAATTGTAAACTTAAGCATGCAGAGATAATCAAGGTGAGATCAAATCTCGAAATGGAACAAAGGCAATGGTAAAATAGATGATTCTTTTATGAGATTAAAAAGATACTACCGTCACAAAAAAACTAAAAGACAAATTAAGGGTGTGTTCCTTTCCACCCCTCTGATTTTTAGACCTGTCACATCGAATATTGTGATACTAATTAGAAATATTAAATATAGATTACTGACAAAACCCAGTCCATAACCCTCCCTCTGAATGACGAGACAAATCTATTAAAACTAATTAGGTCATGATTAGATAATATGATGCTACAGTAAACAATTCTTAATGATAACTTAATTAAGCTTAATAAATTTATCATGCTGATGCGCATTCAACTCTGTAATTAGTTTTATATTTAATATATATATAATAATCATATATAGCATTTTAATAATTGATATGACCTCACTAAAATTTAGACCCAAAGAAATAAATACACCCTAAGTATGGATAGTAAAACAACAAAGAAATATGTAAGCGCAAGCATGATTAAGCCCATTATTTTACTCGTTTGATCGTGTTGTTAGGGGCTAGTAGTAATTAATGGGCAATATTTCTACTAGGAAATTAAATGTTAACAACTTTGAAATGAATTGATGAAATAGGATATTTGCATACTGTAATGTAATTAAGGTCAAGCTCCCATGCATATGTCTACATACCGTTGCAGCATGCATGCAACACTGATTCACTTTTAAGTTATAGTATTGTTTGTCATTACGGCTGATCCAATATGACAGGATCACTGAGGTCCTAATGGTCAGCGATGAGTGCATGATCGAATTTCCGAGTTCCGACCAACGAGTCCGTAAACAGCTTTTTTCTTTCTTTCTTTTTGACACTCGTAAACAACTTCTTTGGTTTGCAAGATCGAGCCCTAGCTACGAGACATGGATATTGGTTCTAGCCCAAAGTGATAAGGTCAGATTGGTCGACGTAACAGGAAGGCATATACTGTATTAAGTTTTTCGTTGAGAGTTTTGCTATTTTGATCATGAAAACTTTAATAAAATGATCATTAAATTGTAGGTTTTTTTCTAAAATATTTACGAAACCACTACCTATTCATTAGAACGACCATAAGATATTTTTTAGATAAAAAATGCTTTCACCTTTCTTCTTCCTCTTTCCATCTCTCTTCTCACTCCTATTTCACCGCGCGGGAGCCCGATCCTGCACCATTCTCGCGGCCAGCCAGAGCTCGTGTCGGAGCTCGTATTGGAGTCGAAGTCGCTCCTCCTCTGTTGCCCGTGCCGCGCTGTTGTCCCCTGTTGACGGAGCAGTACCTTGTAATGGACTCCAGCAATGACGTGATTTGGGTGCAATGTTACCTGTGCGAGTAGTGCGATACCCAACCCGACCCGGTTTTGGACCCCTCCGCCTCCTCCTCCTTCTCCGTTGTCTCCTGCGACTCCACCATCTACCGCACGCTGTTGCCTGCCGGCTTCGGCTCGTGCAGCGACGCCGACAATTGGATGGCTTGTTTCGGCTCACCGAGGACGGTGCCGGCGGCATCGTCATGGACACCGGGGTACAGTTGTGCGATGAGGGAGGAGTATCTCCGATTCTTGTGCGAGCTCCAGCCAACCGCGAGGATGGCGCAGGTTCGGGCTCGCGTGGAGAAAGAGGAGAGAGAAGAAGAAGAAAAGTGAGGACATATTATTCAGAAAATACCTCATAATCATTCTAACGGAGAGGTAATGATTTTATGATTATTTTAGAAAAGTTCATGATTTTGTGATCATTTTGATAAAGTCTACTAGTTTCATGGTCAAAATAGCAAAAATCTCAGCTTTATTTGGTTGTTACGGAATGACACAGAACGTGACACATTTCTTGCGGATCGGCCCAACCGCCCAACACAGAATGAATGTCAGCCCAATACGAAATGGACGTTCAGTTAATACCAGCCGGGAACAATCGGGTTTCGGCCATTATGTCCCCTCTGTGATCCGACACTAATCTCCATTTATTATCTTTGAAATAGAACCCTCTAAAATCCTGGCTCAGGAATGAAAAGAAGACAGGAATCAAAATGACTTGCAGAACAATAGGCCTTAGGATTGGTGTTGGGTCGTGATCGACTGGTGAGGACCATGACGTGTTTGACAAGCCGAGTGGCAGGGCAAAGGTCAGTGAACGCATGTCAACAGTTCAATGGCTGGATAAATGTATTGTTTTGAATTCAAACTTCAAATTGATTTTTCTCCCAAACTGTGACTCCACTTTTGAATCTAGTTAAATCATAATTATCACAAAGCAAGACCCAAATTAATATATTTTTTGAATTTTAAAATCCAACATTTTGAACATATTTGTACACTAGAGAAACATATTCTATTTGAACCTTTTTCACGAATCATGTAATACATTCATAAATTAATAGAATAGAGAAACATTTTTTTCATGAATATCAGAACCATAGTGACCAAATAGTAGAACAACATGTAGACTAATGGAGCAACAATTTTTTATGTCTAGAACAATAATTTTCTATGTATGGAACAATGACTTTTTACATTTAGAACGTTTCATATAAGTAACTAAAACATTCAATTTATTGAGTGGAGCAACAACATTAAAATTTTTTGGACCTATAATTTTCCAAGTGTTGCTTTCTTCGTATTCAAAAGAAGCCGGACCTTTGAGCCCATTGGTTCACATTTGTGGATTGCGACCGGAATCGTGTTGGCAGGTTGTAGGTCACGCTAGCTCGACATAGCGCAGGATGCATAGAGGGGTACAGTAAGCTCCCTAAAAATGTTGCTTGAATGTTTCATATTACTTGTCATTATTGTCTTGATTATGAATATTAATAGGAGGTGAAAAAGTTAGATCAATAGAAAACAAGAAAAAAAGATATATATATATATATATATATATATATATATATATATATATATTGAAAAGAGAAAAAAAATATATTAGGATGCAAGGATAAAAGTAAATTGAGAAAATTGTATGTGCGTAAGATGATAATAAGTAATATGAGTTTATAAAGAGAGTATAATGTTTTACGTTGTTTAACAATTCACACCACGTGCACATGGCATATACCTCCCCTTCATGTGCTCGAACACGTGCTGTCAGTTCTCCAACGGAACGGAAGCACAAAGGCTAGTAGCGCGGTCACTATCTCGAACACCATTAAAGATGTCCATTTTCATGGCCTTCGGAGAAAATAACGACCACTAGGCAAACCGATCATCCCCGCCAAAAGAAAAGAAGGAACAATGGTTCGGACTCTTCGGAGCGAAGGAACAGAACAGGAACATAAATAAATTGATGCTATGAATAAATAAAAGCATAGAAGGAAAGTAGCTTGCACGCTAATGCAAAGCATCCCCTGGATCCACACTGTTTGGCCAGCTGCTTTACATTTGTCTCCCACCAGCAACAAAACAAGCAGAGAGTGGTTTTGCTTTGCTCCCGCGATCCCCTTTTCGCATTGGGGGCTCTGCGCATGTGACGGGACGAGATCGCAAACCTTATGAGAACGTTGGAAGGACAATTGGCCACGGTATCCCTGACAAATACTGGAATGACAGAACTTACCATTTGTTCCATTGTATGGGCAAAGTCCGGAATGCTCTAATGCTAATAAACTACTATGTCAAACCATGTACAGCGCACATGTTATAAACTCGTCAAAAGGTTAGTACTAATCAAATTTCTGTTTAGTACCTCGTACAAGTACGCATATATGATCCGGATCATCCGTCAGTTACAATAAGGAAGAAGAGGCATGTTCTCAGGACATCGGGAATTTCACGCGTCGTCATCACTTTGGGCAGCTGCGTGCCAACGGCTATGGTACTGCTACCTCACTGGCTCGTCGGTGCAGAAACGACGTTAAACGATTCGGCGAGAGCTACGCTGCGTGCTCGAGGATGATCCAGGCGGATGGCGTCATGTACTGGGCCGTGTTGCTGTCCCTCTCGACGGCGGCACAGGACCAGCTGCAGCATCGTCAGATCCCAACCACTGTATCTGTATGCGACAAGGAGAAGTGTACCAACTCACCGTCCTCTAGTATTACCTTTCCTTTTGTTTCGTTCAAACTTCTTAATTACTCCCCACGTTGCGTGGTCGCCAGGCGATTAATCGCACGTGAAAAGGACACCGCTGGCCTAGATCTCACTCACGGTCTGGCCGTGGAGAGGCGAGCGAAAACTTACGCACGCACAGGGCCCGATCACGCGCTGAGACGTGGTTATCGGAGACGTGCAGCGGCCTCAGCTTCACGCTAGCTGCCCGGCAGGGAAGACGACCTGCCGCGTGCCGGGACGACCATATACGAGACAGCTTTCCTTTTGTAAGTCATCTGTCTACCGACGCGGAGAAATGGAGAAGGCTGATTCCCGGGTCCAGCCACGCCGTCACGCGTTTACTTGTCTTTACGGCTCGAAGAAGAATCCATGCTCAAGTTCAAAATAAAACAACACGGCTTGGCTCTTGTCACAGCGACGTGCATCGGTTATTAAGTATGGTTACCCAGAGATACTCCGTGATCCCATGCGCCTCGTTTTACCAACGTCGTTGACTATCTGTTGCCACAGACTCTCTTCACAAAAAAAAAATATAAGTCGATCGTTACATCGTTCAAATGGTACCGCCGATGATACGATCCGCATGCATGTGCGATCAAGGTCGGGCGGAATGATTCGGGTCTTGACCCTGTGATTGGATCTTAGGATCTGATTGCCGCAGCTTTCCGCACACCAAATAATTTAGGAAAGAACAATAGATAAATAATTTACTAGGAAACACTAGGCTGATAGTATCTTGACTCCTTTTTTCGACCGACTTGGTATATACTTCCTCCAGATTTTTTTTTTGTTGACATTTAGACAAAATGATTAGTTCAAATTTGAACTAACAAACTTGTCCTAACGTTAACATTTTACATCCGGAGGTAGTATAGAGTTGTTGACTATATGTATGCACCATCCATCGCTATGCACGGCTGTACGTCAACGTGAGTACACAACAGTACAGGTGCATATTACCCGTGATGCAAACACAGGCAGCCCGGGTATCCCGCCGTGCGTGCGCGCCCAAATCGTGGACGAAACCACCGACGGGAACAGGGAAGGGACGTTTTCTCCTGTCTTCTCTGCTCCATTGCTTCAGGTTCCAGCAACTCCGGTCCGGCGCTCGCTGCCTGCCTGCCTGCTTCGAACGGGACCTGGCACCCGTGCTTATTGCTGCATTATCGCAACCGGGCACCCACCTGAAATGTTGCCGGCGAGAGCCCGGAAGCAAAAACGGGGGGCATAGTACCGGTACAGGCCTTGCTGCATATTTCTCTCCTGGTACTCTTTCTTTCCGTTCGATCGAACGGTCACCAACTGAATTTCTACGTTCATTGTTTTGTTTTTCTTTCTTTTGGAGGACAGTAATCGTTTGCTTGTGCTACCACCGCAGATGGGAAGCGTTTGGCTTTTGCAGAATTTCTCCGGGATGTTGAGACTTGAGACAGTTCAAGCGTCGAGAGCATTAGAAAAGAAACCCAACAAGTTATTAATATTTTTCTCCCTAACAACGTAACAATTTAGTACACGTCCAGTTGAAAGTTGAAACTCCTCTTAGCCCCGTGAGCCATCTAGTCTCCAGTTACTGCCTCAAACTAATCAAGTTGGTGTAGTCCTTTCCCTTGTGTTTTTTTTTGTTTTACTGTATATAACTCATGTGCTTCATGATGATAGCTGGCATATAGTATGTTATGCTAAAAGATAATAATGTTGTTTTCTTAGTTAATACTCCTCTGTTCTTTTTTTATTGTCGTGGCTAGCTTAATTTTGAGCTAACCAACGATAACAAAGTCGAAATAGAGGGAGTACATGTTTTAGCATCTTAAAAATCAGTAGATCTAACGATGGAGCAGATGGGGCTCGAGCCCCCCCCCCCCCCCCCTCAGCATCCCCTTGATTTTGCGGGTTATGGAAGAGAGATTGAGGGAGGACTGGAGGTTGAAGATGATGGGAAAAATATATGTGTCTGCGATTTATGTGTGAGATAATATAAACTTGTGTTAATGCTCACCCCTCTTCAATTTTCGTCTGGATCCACCACAATTACAAATAGAAATATAAAGTACACAAAAGTATTCATAAAAAAACAATATATTATTTCCTAAACATATACAATGATGCTCTCTCTCTATCACCTCACAAGTTTTGAAATTGTAACATAACATTTACACCAAGAAAAAAAAGAGGAACATCCCTAGAAAGGCTACATTGTATCCGTTTGGATATTTCGATCTATGTTTTTGTTAAGTGGTTAAATTGACAAAATGAGCTATTTAAGGTAGTAAAATGAAGTAGCTAGTCTTCATATATCAATGTGGTGCCAATATCACATTGTGAGAATCCTACACAACATAAAAGTACATCATATTTCTTGGCTTGAATAACCAAAAAGTGTTTTTACAAAATTTGAGTAAGGAAAGATCAAGACACCGATTGGTTCCTTGTCATTTTTGCTTTTCACTTTGTTATATATGGCATTGATCGTGTGAGGAGTATTCATCAACTCATATAAGTATCGATACAGTACCACATACTTCTTTTCTACCATAATCATTTTTTTCCATCTTTGCCTCACTAAGGGCTTTCGTAATAAAAGAAATAAGACATGTAGTAAGTCTCACTACTCGATAGTACTCATAATTGTGACAAATGACAGTAACAAAAATAAGGTTGCTACTAACAGTAAAGGTTACAAGTAAGAAACAAAAATATTGTTTGTCTTTCTCTCACTTCATACTATTTTCCGCGTTAATAGAAGGCTGTCGTTAGGTGGTTCTGACATTTTTTACTATGACATTCAGAACAACTAATATCAATTTTTGATAGGACCTAGCTTACCACCGTATCCCGCAATATACATTGCCCTTGTCCTAATGGCACTGTGCAAAACTTTGTAGAAAGTCATGTCAAACTATCTTTCACGACTTCTAGAAATAGAAGACCGAAGAACAGCACAAACAGCGGGAGATGCAGAAAACCTTGAAAAACCCACGTAAGCCCGTATACGCGTAGACGTAGCAACATCGGAGGAACGGAACGGATAACCGTGTGAGCAGTTACAAGACAGGTCAAATCAAGGTTCTTTATCCTCAATATAACGATCTTCCGAGGACCAAGTCGCAAAACCCCACCCACCTCGACCTCGAACTCGATTTCTTTCTTTACTCCCCTTTTCCACGGCTGCCTTCCACCATTCCCATTCTTCCTTTCCCCTTTCTCCCTGCCTCCTCCTCCGGCGAGCTCCATCCACCCGGCGGCGAAGCGAGCGGGCAGAGCGGGAGCGGAGTCGAGGCGATGGGGCAGCAGTCGCTGATCTACGCGTTCGTGGCGCGCGGCACGGTGGTGCTGGCCGAGTACACTGAGTTCACCGGCAACTTCACCACCATCGCCGCGCAGTGCCTGCAGAAGCTCCCCGCCAGCAACAACAAGTTCACCTACAACTGCGACGGCCACACCTTCAACTACCTCGTGGAGGACGGATTCAGTGAGTAGCAGCACCTTCTGCCTACCCCTTCTGCTGCTCGATCCGATCCGTTCGGTTCCGCCTGGATCTGCGCAGCCGCGGGCTCGATTCGGTGTTCTCGTCGCGTAGATCTCGCTGGTATCGCCCGATCTGTGCGCGAGGTTAGGTGGGTTCGTTTGTGTCGAGCGGTTAGGGTTTCGATTCGGCGGTTGCTTCGTCGCTAAGATGTGTTACACGGATGGTTGATGCTTGGGCTTAGCAAGCGGAGTTGCCGTTTGCCTCACTTCGTGTTGAGATGTGCTTTTGCCTTTGGGATGGCAGGCGCTGGATATGGCTATTTTTAGGGGTGACTGGGTATTTTGCATGTATGCGTGGTAGGTGGCAGAAAATATAGGACCGCCGCATCGGGGCGAGATGTGTATCTGCGATGATTAAGGTGCACAAATTCGTGATAATAATGAAACGATGCGAGCTATTTTCCCCTGTACGCAGTGGTTGAGGGAGGATTGGATTCGTTTCATTGCTTTTGGTGTTGTAGTCTCATGTCATGGCTACGTGACTCAGTTCAATTGCATCTCCATTGGGTATTTCGGTTCATAGAAGAACTGTTTGCATTGTTTTAAACAAATACAACAAGTTATTTTGCAATGACGATGGAAGTGCTATTGGAAAAGTACTTTAGGAAATTTTGTATTGGCATTTTAAACCGTGACTTGTTTAGACTATAGAATTGTTGGACTAGTGGAAGGTAGGGCATGTACATCTGGAGAGTTTCTCATAACTTGAAATACTATCATCAACATATATAGAAGTCTAGTTGTGTGTATTTATCCAATATGAATAATTAATGTAGATCATCCTGGGACAATAATTACTGAATTTTTGCTTGATTTGTCTACTTGCGTAATATGTTGGTGATAAGTCTCTGGTCTTCTACAGCGTACTGTGTTGTTGCTGTTGAATCAGTTGGGCGACAAATCCCCATTGCTTTCCTGGACAGGGTAAAGGAAGACTTCACCAAAAGATATGGTGGTGGCAAAGCAGCTACTGCTGCAGCAAACAGCCTGAACCGGGAGTTTGGGTATGTTCTTTTTGTTGCTTATATGATAATAAATTTCATATACCCCCTGGCCCTGTTGATCAACATCTATTTTTTTTATACTGTTTGCAGATCAAAACTTAAAGAGCACATGCAGTATTGTGTGGACCACCCTGAGGAGGTCAGCAAGCTTGCCAAGGTGAAGGCCCAGGTCTCCGAAGTCAAAGGAGTTATGATGGAAAACATTGAGAAGGTACTATATTAAATATCTCAAATGAGATATTCATAGACTGAAGTGTTTTGGAAAATAGTTCATCTTACTGATTGCATCTTATTATTTGACATTTTAGGTTCTGGACCGTGGTGAGAAGATTGAGCTCCTTGTTGACAAGACTGAGAATCTGCGCTCTCAGGTAATGACTCTTACTCCTGTTTCACAATAATTGTCATAGTAGCTATGTGCCTGGACAAGTGCTTGTCCAGGTGTGCACCCAGAATGGCAATTATTTAAAATTGAGATGATATAAGATTTCCACAGAAACAAATTTCATTTATTGGACTAAAAAGTTCTGTTATGTTGACTTGTTTGCTACAAGCAGTAAGAAATGGGAATGAATTCAATTAATATGTTGCTGTTGGTTGAAGTGTAACTATTATTACACTGACTAGGATGACTTGTTAAAAAGTTTTCAGTAGTATGTCGTTGTTGGTTGTGGTTGAAGTGTAATTGTTGCAACAATCGGAATTGCTTCATTCATTATAAAGTTACCAGTAGAGCTGATGTTGCTTTTAGTTGGAGAAGCCATGTTATAGGCTCTTTTTAAATATTAAGCTGAAAGTTCAATCGAGTGACAAATTTCTTTCCTATTCTAGCAAGCCATCACATGTGGGAGTAATCTGCCATGCATTTAAAGCAAACCATTCTGCATTGATATCATGAGTCATGAGAATGACGCATAAGTATCTCACGTAGAGCAGGAAATCATGTTGGATTTCCCTGCTACAATTTTCTGTCAGATGACTAGCATTATGGTCCTTCGAGTTGTCTGATTTACTAGTATAATTGTCATTGCCTACTTGCTTGAAGATATGTGTGGCTGTGGCACTGTTGAAGCATGTAGTTATGATTCTTGTTAATTAGCTAGAGTTTACTTTTGATCTCGTAGGTTCCTACATTGCACTTTGGCATCTCACTGCCCCAATTTATCTCTGATTTTACCCTTTTAGTTCCTATATATTGAGCTTTGGCAAGTAATAAATGCTGGAGTAGCATTGTTAAATAAACCATAGTACAATACAATTTTCTGAATCCTGCATGAATATTTCATTCTGTATGTCTGTAGCTCAACTGTGATGATAAATGATTTGCAGGCACAAGATTTCAGACAGCAGGGTACCAAGGTGCGGAGAAAGATGTGGCTGCAGAACATGAAGATCAAGCTCATTGTCCTCGGCATCATCATCGCACTCATCCTCATCATCATCCTGTCTGTTTGCCATGGTTTCAAATGCCGTTGAGGGTGGACTCACTGATCACTGGATTCACATTGCATCTACTATATTATACAGCTACCACTGGAGAAAGACCATTTGGGTTTTGTCCTGTTAGCCGTGAGTTTCCTGATGTCGTGGTTGGTTGATTGCTGTTGGCTGGATAGTGACTGGGTTCATGGGGCTGGGAGTGTCGTGTATTTTTGGATGCTATTATTGTGCATGTATAGCTTGTATGCTACCCTCATGTTTCATTATGTTATATGATTAGGTGTTACTACGTTTGCTCTAAGATTATTCTGTTAGTGAAATAATTTGTGATCATCCTCATCCACTTGTGAACGCGAACTGCACAGAAGCTGACTTTTGAGCTGGGTTCTGAAAATATCTGGTCTTGCTGATGTGACTGGACTAGTTAAAGATTTTTTCTTTTCAGGTCCTTGTTTATTGCCTAATGATAGGTAAAATGTTCCTGAATTTCAAGTGGAGCGCCAGCTAAGGTCCTTTTTCTTCTAAAACTGAAAATATTCTTCATCTTAATGTCACACATAAGATTAACATTATTTGGATGTGGCTCTTTGCTCATCTGGCCATATCTAGCCATCTGGGAGCCAAATGGCCTGCTGCGTGAAGGAAGGATTTGGATGATCGAGAAGGCAAAGCTGTTGTAGAGCTGGGGGACAGGTGAGGTCGGGCGGCAACGTTCAGTTGACAGTTGGGCGTGAGGCTGGCAACATTCAACTGGCCGAGTGGCCGAGCTGAGAAGCAGTTTCTCCGACCGGCCGCACCTGCGGCAAATTTATGACGTCTCTGCGATCTCACGAGGGAGATTTGGAACAGTTGAATTGAACTGGCAGGTTTGCAGTTTGGCTCTTATGGCAGCAGCGTGCCGCCCTGTAAAGTGTACTACTAGTTGGACGCGAGAGCGAGTCATCAGCCTTTTGACCGACGCGTCCGGCAACGCGAACTGCGAGATCACGCGCGCGGCGTGAGCGAGCTCTGCTTTGAGCTGAGCGTTGAAGAAGTTGCGCGCCCGCAGTACGGGTTGCCAACTTTCTCGTGGATGTGGATGGTCGCAAGTTCTACAATAAAACAAAGGGACAGAGATGTTACTGATTTCTGTTCCCACTTTTACACAGGCAAAGTGTCGCGTATTTAACGTCTCCTTGATCGTAATGTTCTCTGCGGTGGACCATCTCAGCAAATAGAGAAGAATTAACTGCGAATGTGAGTAAAGCGATGGCGAAGGCGACTTGTTACCGGCACGAGCTGGAGGATGGATAGAGTGCTTATCAAATTAAACCATGGGATACAAACACGACTCAAATCAACATTATTCTACGTTACAAACATTCGAGCTCTTAGCGACTGCTTAATCAGCAACGTACTAATGCAAAGCTAATGAGGAAGCCAAATAGCCAATACTGCCATTAGTGTGGTACAGAACACAGATAGCGGCCGCCAGCCGTGTACGAGGACGCGAAACCATCACGACATTTCACGGGAGGACATCAGGAACAAGACATAAGACACGTACGACGAAGTTGCGCTCGTGCTCGAGCAGCACGAGGGAATTACGGGATGCCGCCGCCGCCACCTCCGCCACCGAGCCCGCCGCCGCCGCCGAACCCGCCGAACGGGCCGGCGCCCGCGACGGCCCCACCGAACGGGCCGAACCCAGCGACGCCCCCGCCCAGCGGCCCGTGGATGCCGCTGAACATGCCGCCGTCGCCGGTCCTCCCGAGGAAGGCATCTGCTGTCTTGGTCTCATCCACGGCGCGGGCCACCCTGTCGACGCCGGCGTCTTCGTTGTTCTCGCCGGCGGCGGCCGGGACGGCGAAGGTGGCGGTGTTGCAGTCGTCGCGGGGCGCATCCCTGGCGGCCGCGGCCACGACGGCGAGGCAGAGAAGGAGGGAGGCGACGCACCACCACTTGGCGCCCGCCATTTGTGTAGAGGCTCGTTGAGGTGGCTGCGGTGAGTGAGAACTGAGAACTCAGAACTGTGGTCGGGGTTCAGGGGAGAGGGGCGCGAGGGGTTTATAAAGGGCAGGAGAGGACAGGGACAGGTGATCGATGAGCAGAGAAGACATAAATGGCGCGCGATGCAAGCTTTGCAAGCTGGGCAGTTGGCGTGGTGTAATCAATCGGAGACGGGGAAGTAGATAGATCGATGAGCAGCAGAGTTATTGTGAAAGCAGGGAATATGGAGGAGGCACCTAGGCAATGTAGAATGCTATTCACAATATAAGCATAGTTAAAATAAGAAAAGTTATATATATTTTTTATTTTACACTATCTTATTAATTATTTATTCATTTACTAACCCATCAGATTTTGTCTTATTTCTATAAATATTTATATTATGAACTATTTTTTAAATATTTGAAATGCTTATATTTTGAATCGGAGAAAGTACTGTTAATATACTGTCAACCTAGTATTAATCTGTACTACTAAGAGATTTCTGAATGAACCCACGAACAAAATAATCCACACACAGAAGCACCATCATTCATTTCTGTGAAGACACAGAATGAGTATCAAACAATAAAATATATCAAAATCCACTCACAGGACGGGTAACAGCAAATAGTCCACACGCACACCTGGCAGACAAATCACACACACAAGAGCGTAGCGATTCACAACATGCATCAGGATGAGCGCAGGCTCAACATGTAGCTGACGGAAATCCAGATGCTAATCGAAGCTCGCTCCTTTTTATTCTGCAATATAAATCTCAACTTCTCGCTACACAGTACACACCAATAGCAGTACAGTAGTATATATGAGCTCTGTATCTTGGACCAACGTAAACGGAGCAGGATGAACCAAAACGAACGAACTTTTTTTAAAAAACAAACCTTTTTAAACTAATATTTTAATAATAAACTGTATCAATCTATATTTTTAAAATCTAGATCATTTGGTCGCGTCAAACTGTCCGGCCCGACATGTAAAATAGTCACACCAAATAGAATGGTGTGACTGACATGACGTGGACTAAAATTTTCACGTCGGATAGATGACAAGCTCAGGTGACAAAAGAGTCGCGCCAAAACAAATGACATGACCGAAACATGAGTCATGTCAAGCTGTTTGGCGTGATTAAGACTTGGTGAAATTCAAACATTCTGGTTTCATATTTATTTAGCTTAATTTATCTATTTTAAAAATTTATAGATATCAAATTAGAACTCAACCACAAAATCGAAATGTTCTACATAACATGATCTTCAAGTATAAAAAGTTTTAAAAAATATTAAGCTACATAAGTAATTTAAATTTTATCTTAAATAGAGCTAATTGTTAACAATATCAGCCTGAAATTCAAAATTCATGTTCAATTAGTCTCAGTTGTCAATTTTTAGATATTTATATATAGGAAATTAGAACTTGACCACAAAATAAAAAGTGTTCTACATACCATGATCTTCAGGAAAACAAAGTTTCAAAAAATACTAAGCTATATAAATAATTTAATATTTATCTTACACAGAGCTAATCATTAACAATATCAGACTCATTCAAATATCTGTTTTCATGTTTAACTATGCTCAGTCGTCTATTTTTAAAAATTTATATAGACGAAATTAGAACTCGACTGAAAAACAAACTTGTTCTCCAAGCAAAAAAAGTTCAAAAAAATATTGAGCTATGTAAGTATTTTAATTTATATATTAAACAGAGCTAATTGTTAACAATATCAGATTCGTAGTCTGATATTGTTAACGATTAGCTATGTTTAAGATAAAAATTAAATTATTTATGTAGCTTAATATTTTTGAAACTTTTTTTATTTGGAGAGCATGTTATGTAGAACATTTTTTGTTTAGTGGCCGAGTTCTAATTCGATCCGCATAAATGTTTAACAATAGACAAATGAAGCTAAATAAACATGAAACGAATGTTTGAATTTCACCAAGTCTTAGTCACGCCCAAAGGCTTGGCTCGACTCATATTTTGATCACGCCATTCATTTTGGCGCGACTCTTTTGCCACCCGAGCTTGCCATCTATTCGATGTGGAAATTTTGGTTCATGTCACGTCAATCACGCCATTCTATTTAACGTGTCTATTTTATAAGTCACGCCGGACAGTTTGGCACGATCAAATGGTCTAGATTCTAAAAATATAAAGTGGTATGATTTATTATTAAAATATTAATTTAAAAAAATTTATATTTTGTAAAAAAATCCAAACTACTAGGCAACAACCATGGCCACGCGGGCGGATGCATAAACATACAAGCGATCAGGAATGAAAGCTGATACAGCAACAACAATATCATATAAGGGCCTCCACAATAATGTACTGTACATCCATCTAGTGGCGGGTAAAAAAATCCGTTAACCAAATAATAACACTAAACTTGAACCGTTCTAACCGATATTTTTACACTATTTGGTTAACCGAAATTATTTCAGTTTTCAAAAATATCGTGTTAGGTTAACTGTAATTATTTAGTATTTTGATATTGAGAAACCACACTATCCAAAATAACCGAACTTTCATATATGATATTGACTTAGTCTTATTGATATATACCTAATAATTTAATAGTTGAGACAAATTAGGATAACAATTTTTATTCAAATTATTGCTAGCGTTTGATTTTGGAGTTTTCATGATATATATTATTATGAGCTTTATATTAATTTTATCCTTTATATCATAGAAAATTTCTAAAAAGAATATAGTTTTTAAAATTTAGGTTAAAACCAAAATTGAATAAACAAAACTGAAATATTTCAGTTATTTAGTTAGGTTTTTAGTTTTCTTAAAATTATTTTGATTTCTAGTTTTCCAAAACCAAAATAATTTTAAATAAAAAAACCGAACCGTAGTAACCGTATATTAACCGATTGCCCAGGCCTACACCCATCTTTACGGTGCCACATGGCACTGCCATTTCTGAGTAACTGATGTCAGTCCAAAAGACAATGTCTGCAACAACGATTATCTATATCCTAGCATGGAGGCCACATACTCCTCTCTCTTAGGGCGTCTACAGTGGTGCATAGCGATACTGTTTGTGTCAGTGCCCAAAACGCTAGTGCAAAAATCAGGGCCTCCACACTGGTGGTAGTGTTACGGTGACGTGTTACGGTGACACATGGGTCTGCACGTCCTGCAAAACTGGAACAGTGTTGAAGCTAATTACCGCATCAACAATTATATATAACCAAGCAATGTTGGGTCCATACATCCTTTCGTTCCTTTTCCCGCTCACAACTATGCTGGTCCCATGTCTGCTTTTACCAGGCTACCAGTGATGGATGATTTTTGCACTAGCGTTTTGGGCACTGACACAAACAGTATCGCTATGCACCACTATGAACGCCCTCATCCATCGTTGGTAGACTGGTAAAAGCAGATATGAGACCATCATAGTTGTGAATGGGAAAAGGAACGAAAGGATATGTTGACCTAACATTGCTTGGTTATATATAATCGTTGTTACGGTAGTTAGCTTTAGCACTGTTCCAATTTTGTAGTACATGCAGACCCATGTATCACCATAACACTACCACCAGTGTGGAGGCCCTTATCTTTTTTCCCACCCAGCCACCGCAGCAACTCTGACAAGCACAGGATACATGCACTGACTATGATATAGATAACATGACATTTGCTTATCTTTTATGGGGTCCATACATAATTGATGGGCAAAACCTTTATGGACACCCTAATGGATGATAAGCAGATTAGAGCATCTCCAACAGGGTTCTCAAATTAACCTTCTACTCTATTTTTTAAGATCATAGCTCAAAATACCAACTTCAGCAGGCTAACTATTTGAGCTTTTATTTCAGGAGGGCTCTCAAACATGGGTCTCACTTTTTTCCATTTTTTTTCCCTCCTCTCCTCTTTCTCTCGCCCCCCTCTTTCTCCTTCTCTCTGCATGACAGCGCCACCACTGATGCCTCCCTCCCTCCGCTCCCATCTTTACTGCTGCCGGCCACCCATCCACCCGCCATCACCGCTAGCATATCCGGCCCGGTCGGATGTATGCCCATAAGGTTGGATGGCCCATCCCTATGACGAACCGAGCTGGGGCGAGCTCGAGCATGCATCACTGGGGGCGAAGCCCGACCTCTCACGCGAGCAGCACCAAGGGCAGGAGAGGCTGGGCATGGGCGGCGCTAGGGCTGCGGCAAGCAATGATAGCTCCTAGCATGGGGCGCAGCGGCGGTGGTTACCCAATCAATTGGTTCTGGAGGCCCAATCGACCTCCAAGATCAGATGATAGCGGGCCGACCTCCATTCGCTGGCGCGTGCAATGACTAGGTGCGGTGACCGAAGAGCTGGCGATGGGGGGCGTGCTCCTTCGTTCTCCCTGCTTGTGGTGGCGGGCACGGGCGAGGGTGGCACCGGGCGAGCATGAGCGAGGGTGCCATCGGGTGGGCTCGTGGTTGGGCCTCATCCTTGCCGGGATGCAGGCGGCCATCCTCCTCCTTGTACGCGGGCTTGCCGGGATGCGAGCAGCCTCCAAGATCTCGACAGTAGCGGCGGGCGACTAGGGGTGGCGAAGGACGAGGGAAGGGGAGTGGCACCATGCTGCGGGGAACGCCGACGAGGCTCCTGCAGCTCTGTATCTTCGATTTTGGTTTCCTCTCCTCATCGACGCCGCCCAGTCCCCCCCCCCTAAGATCCCGCACCCGCCTCAGGCTCGTGCGCCGCCGCCGTTGTTCATCCTCCTCGACTCCTCCCTCGTCGGTGAGCCTCCCCTCCTTCCCTCGTCGGTGAGCCTCCCCTCCCTCCGGCGATGTGAGCTGCCCCGCGGCCTCCCTCCTCATATGCCAGATCTGTTTGACTGATGAGTGGGCCCTACTTATAGTGTTGATTTGGGTCACTGACTCATGGACCCTACATGAAAGAAGAAAAATGAGAGGCGAAAACTGAGCACTACTGCTGGAGTTGAAAACAAAAAATAGACGTACTAAAAGTAAGACCCCACTGTCATATGGAGAAGTAGGAGGCTAAATTTGAGAACCCCCCGACTAGCTATGGCAGGAAGGAGGGATGATCGCCATCACATTACCTACAAGCAAAAAAGGACCGCGTAATCAGAATCTAAATACTGAATGTATGTACATGGGAAACGAAACCAGATTAATATAGTAATGAACTGTAGCTGAGTAATTAGCTCCAACTGGTTTTTCACCAAATGGAATCTCTACAAACTATTATTTACAATAGCGTCGTCCCCCCAACTTAACCTGCCAATCCACCTATCCTCTATTGTTTCTGCTCTCAAATATTTGACGGTTACCGAGTCCAACTCGAGACCAAGGTGCTGCTTACATTAAAAAAAGGCAGGGTTATACACCTTTTGTCAAAAAAACTCGAGACCAAAGTGAGCCCAACGTCAATCCTTACCCGCGCCTAGCGTCACCTGAGCCACGCAAGAAGCCGCAGCCGAGCGACGGTGCCGCAAGCACCACCCTGCCCAATGTTACGCCTCCTTGGCCTTGCATGCTGAGGTGGTTGCGGCATTCGATCCACACACTCATGTCACCTGAGTCACGGAGTAAGTCGCAACCAAGCGCCGCTCTGCCCGACATTCTACCTTCTCGGCCTTGCACGCTGAGGTGGTTGTGTTATATAGGTCCACATGGACATGTGCTGCTTGCCGAGAAGCTAGAGCCAGCTCTCCCCCTCCCAGCTCCTCTACGGATGAGGACGGAGCAGATTCGAGAGGGACAGAGGCCACCTTAACGGGGACGTGGATGATATCCCCCTGGGAATGATCCCTGCTGCCAGACCAAGTTTTACGACACTAAGGGTTTTGAGCATGCCCACGTTAAACTATGGGATCTGATGTCTTAAAATGCATCATTCCTCTAAAGCAATGCTTCTCGTGGTAATGTTTTATGTATTGACTTGAATAGATTCTTCACTTTTTCGTTATTTTTTGGCATTTATCAAAACTAGATAATATGCTAACTCAAAGTTCATGTGATTGTGTGATGCAATTCAATTAGTGTATGTAGTGGTTAAACAATGTTATTATATTTCATATTATTATTTTTATTAATAAAATCATAAATGATCATTAATAAAGAAATTATACAAGGCAACATCAAATAATTTGGTAGAATATATAGATCATCTTTTCTGTTACATATAGATCGTCTTTTATGATGTAACAAAATTGTTTATTAAATTATATTAATCAAATATATATGTATCTATAGCTTGTATTTTTTAAAAACCCATAACAACGTACGGGCATATTGCTAGTCATCATTATATGAGAGGCGCGAGGCGAAGTGGATCACCTGAGCACGGAGCCCCTAAGCATTTTCTTCTTGTAGGGCCGCGGGTGGGTTGGCTTGTTGCTCTTGGCATGAACCTTGGAGTCCCACTCTAGCGCGTGCCACCATTCCTTCTCCGAGTCGCACTGCACTAAGTTCTTGCCATCAACATGTGGCAACTTCTTGAGGCTCCATACCCCCTGATCTTAATGGTTTTAAGCTTCAGCGCATGCACACCGGGCGAACCATAAATGTGCTCCATCATGGGGAGCTTGTGCAGGTGGATGCGCTTCACCTCAGGGAGCTCGCATACCTTGAAGCCAGTGATAATGGCGTGCTCTAGGAAGAAGACTACACCAAGACGGTTGCAGAATATGATCTCTATAGTCTCCAAACTACACAGGGTGAACCCGATTAATCTAGGCATGAAGACAGTATAGACCAACCGAGAACAGCGGTCGACATGCAGGAATGTGAGGTTCTTCAGTGAGCCCCACTTTCATATGTAGTGTGCACGGGGGAGACGCGACACCCAGATTGTCCTCAGCTTGTTTAACATGGACCCTTTCTCTGGTTTGATGTTGCTATAGAGACATTCCAGGTTGGAGCGCCGCTCGATTCGGCACCACTCCAGCAGTCTCCATTGTGTTGGATCAGATGAAGATGAAAGGATATTGATGATGAATGGGCTATTATGTATGTGCAATATCTTGGAACTCTCACAGATAAATCCCAATACAGAGATGCTTGTGATGCTCACCATCTGGTCTTCTATGTGCATGTAGCAGCCATGGGATGATGGCAAATACGGTGGTTGAGGACATGTACACATGACATCCAGAGGTTCACTGTCGCCTTCATTGGCCTGCTGCATGCTGCTGTCGCCATTGGAGGTAAGATCAGCATCAATATCTGTATATATTGTGGTGTTATTGTTGTTGCTTTGAATCCATTGCCGCTTCTGCATATCATTAGTTGCTTGCACTTCTTGCTGCCTGCTCAAACTCCTAATAATGTTTCCATCTTTGCTACCGTCAACATCAAGATTGGGACTAGAACGAGATGGTGACGATGACGTTGTTGAGATATCTAAGTGCACATTATTATAGTGGGCGAGGAGGTCTTTGATGGGTTACAGAGACCAAAGGAGCTTTGTATCCTTTACAGAAATATACCAGCCAAATTTAGTAGGCCATGGTGGTGAGGGCTCTACTACGTCATGGTCTCATGGAGTTCCCTTTGGGTGGTTGTGTCAATCCCGAGGTTTTCCAAGTTTGTCCAGCTGCTGAGGTCTAGTGTTTTCACTGCCGTGTCACTGATGTCCAGGCTGTGAAGGCGTGGGAACAATCCACTCAAGAAAATATTCTTAAGGTTTGCACATCTTTTAAGGAGATATCCTCTAAATAAACAAATTTCCTATTCCCTTGAATAATGACAGTCACCAGGCTATGGCAATCGCTAAACATAGGTAGCCTCTCCATATTTGGATGATGTCCTGAGAAGTCGAGAAGTTCCAACTTGTCCATCCTAGTGGCAAGCTGTAGGCCCTTTCACCCGTATCCGCAAGTTGAAGCTTCCAAATGTTGGGCAGCTGCAAGCCTGCAACTAGAACATGCCCAATGGTTGTTTTCGCCCCATCACAATCAGGATTTTTTAGCCCTTGTTTTTAAAATTTTGCAAATCCACCCTTCCTCCCGGAACTAAATTTCCATCCTGTGGCCCTTTTGGTTTCACCATAGCGCAAGTATGATCGGACATTATGATCACGCCCATGCATACACAGTGACGTGATGCCACATCGACCAAGGGGGCCCCGGCGGGCCAGCTCGTGGCCGACATGAACCCCTGCTCGATCACGCTGAATACCGCGACATGACTGAGTCGCGCCCATCTATTTGGCGTGACCGGTGGGGGGGGGGGGGGGGGGGCTTATCGGCCGACTGCTTTTTTCTCTCACATGCGACCCTTTCTTCTTCCTCGTGCCTGAGCGCTTTCTCTCTCTCTGCCGTATCGCCTGCTAGTTCCCTCCATTCCCCTGGCCTCGTT
The DNA here is from genome assembly GCA_032690845.1 of Eleusine coracana subsp. coracana. Classification (NCBI taxonomy): domain Eukaryota; kingdom Viridiplantae; phylum Streptophyta; class Magnoliopsida; order Poales; family Poaceae; genus Eleusine; species Eleusine coracana. The sequence continues at coordinate 8,753,183 of CM064430.1, forward strand.
TCTTGGTGGAACATCCCCAAACTCGTCGGGCTTCATATTGAAGGTATCTCCCTCACTTTAACCGAGTAGATTTGAAATTCTAGCTCTATTTTGATTGTTTACGGTAGTTAGGGTTTGTATTCATGTAGTTGTTGCTAATGATAATTTTGGTCGAATCGATTGTAATCGGTGTGCATGTATCGATAGTGTAAGGTTGTTATAGCATTTTCTTTTGTAAGTTTTAGGTTGCATGCATAATCTTAACCCTTTAGTTATTTATGCTTTTATTTGTTGCTTAATAATGTAATTTTACTTTGTAATGTGACATTGTGTTGTAGATGAATTCTATGATACAATTGTTTACCAATGGGATAGTCAATGAGAACGATGAATTAGATAAGATGAAAGAGCAACTCTTGACATTTGTGAAAGCACCCGACTTTAGTGAGGTTGTGGATTATGTTAAAGTAACAATTGGGGTTGATGGTGATGTTAAGTTGCGTGGGAGGTTTGATGCTGCTAGTGGTGGTAGGCCATGTTATGTTATTCTTGAATTGACTTAGATGATGAGTGGAAGTTATATTAGGATTTTTTGAGAGAAAGCACAGTTAAAGTTGTGGAGGTGGTCGCAAAAGTAGTATTCAGTGATGTCATTGTGGACATAGTTCCTCTCCCGTTGAGCTTGGAGATTGGTGGTGTTGAGAACATGACTCAGGATGCACCTTGTTCTCCACCTGAACTTCGCTCATGTCATGATTTGCCGCCAAGTACATTCAAGGAAGGATCAACCTTGAACCATGTTGTTATGCTTACAGTGCCAACTAGTGGGAAAGGTACAACGGCTAAAACATTTGCGCAATTAAACAATAAAGGATTTTCACTTTCAATGATGATTTTAGTGATGATGCTTTTGAAGAGGAGGGTCATGGTGATGGTGGTAATGGGGAAGACGGTGATGGGGAAGACATCTTGCAGCAGTGATATTGATGATACCTTAAATTAGAACCAACCACATAGTTTAATGAAAACCGATGCACAATATATGAACAAATCACTCTTTAGCTGAGGAATTGTGAGGGAAGATTTATTAAAAACAAATGTCTCTTAAATTAGAACCAACCACATAGTTTAATAAAAACTGATGCACAATATATAAACAAATCACTCTTTAGCTCAGGAATTGTGAGGGAAGATTTCTTAAAAACAGATGTCTCAACCAAGAATTGAAAACTTCATATCATAAATCACATATGCACTCAACTTTCAAGTCTCTCAAACAACCAAATAAATTCTCTAATCTACAAATATTTAGTGAAGGCTTATATGTGTAGTTTGGTAGGAAAAATGTTCTAGCAAATCCAAGAATTCAAGTCAAATGAATTTCTAGGTTGGGACTAGAGAGCTTGTCCAAAAGGTCATTGGAAATAAAATGTAGGAGAGGAAAAACACACGCTATAGAAAGGTGGATGTCGGTGTTACGGTAACCTAACTTGCTGCTTACTCAAACAAGTATCTAAGTAAATATCTTCTGGGCTGAATACACCACAGCCGAGCCCCCGGCCTACTCGGCCAGTTAGCCGAGTGGTTAAGTATCCCGGGTATATATGTCCCACAGTAGCCCCCAAGCACTTTCCATTTTGAATCATCGCCTTGATTTTGCCTCGATATCTTATGAAATTGGGAAGTGCTTTTTCTATTACTTCTGATAACTCTTCTTCATAAACGTGTGAAAAAGACATAGCCTATGAATATAGCCCCCAACTCAGAAGGTTGTTGAGTCTATACCGAAGCAACTTTTGAGTTATTGAAAAATATCCAATAATCAAAATTAATCTTGTCCCTCAACACAAAAGGGCATAAGAACATCTGAATCTTCCGATTTATCAAACTAAACTAAAAAGCTCCATATTTTGCTAAATTTCCCCCATTCGCCGAGTGATGCATCACCAAATTAATAACGACGTCTACAATGCCGAATCATCCTTAATTCGAGTGATTTACCATGAAATTCAGTTGACATAGCCCCAAGATTGGTGATGTATCAATTGTAGTAATATAGTACAAAAATACAGCCCCCAAGATTGATGCCAAGATAATCCGAGTGATTTTATCACAAAATAACAAAAGGTACAATTTCCAAGGTTGAAATTGCAACAATCCGAGTGATTATTCAAGAAATCTTGAAAAGTACAATTTCCAAAATTGAAACAGTAACAGTGCGAGTGATTTATCACTAACATTAATATTGGCAACATCTAAGGTTATCGCTTGAAAATAATCTTGATAACATAATAAATGCATGTACCAATTAACATAACTGGAGTTAACGGGTTACAAAAAGCCTCGGCCTACTAGGTTATCTATCCCTTATAAAAGGACTGCCAAACAGTCACATCCCTTTATTTTCATTTTGCCGCCGCCACCGTCTTGCGCACACAAACCCTAGATCTCGGGCTTCCATTTCACCGCCGCCTCCATCTTGCGCCCATAAACCCTAGATCCCGGGCCTCCATTTCCATCCAGAAACTCCACGCAACCTTTGTCCACTGTACTAAAACAAGAGCGATGGCCCCGAAGCGCACCCGTCAAAGCGCTAAGTCTCAATCCGAGAGGCAATCTTCTCCTGGAAAGGGCGAGGAAGAAGATACAGTCTTTGACATCCCTACCGGTATCAAGGAGTTCCCCGCGTCAGCCATGGATTCTGAGAAGATGAACAGATTGGTGATTGATGGCGTGCTGTAGGATCAACAGACCGGAGGATGGATCGAGGCCATAGGTCAGAGATTTCCCCAACCTCCCGTCGACCAAATCACGGTTTTCTCCTCCTTTTTCTATCGTGGATTTGGGATCCCATGTTGCGACTTCTTTTGGGGACTTCTTTTCTTTTATGGCATCAACCTTGTCAATCTAAATCCAAATTCCATATTACATATCACCATATTTATTCACCTATGTGAAGTGTTCTTGGGTATCTATCCCCTTTTCGATACCTTCAAGGAACTGTTTGTGTTGAAGTCAAATAATAGTAATGTCATAGGAGGTGCTGGATTCCAATTAAAGAATAAATCCAAGTATATTGATGTGCCACTTCCATCAACCAACAAGGGGTGGCATGCGGATTGGTTTTACCATGGAAACCACGCTCCATCTTTGTCAGAAACGATAGCCGATGCCCCCAAGCCACGACCCGAGTGGTCAGCAAAGGCTCATCTAAACAAGAAGTCTCAGGTTGATGCTATATTAAAGCATGTTGCCTATCTCAAGTCTAAAGGATATACTGACGTACACATTATCGCAAGCTTCATATATCGCCACGTGCAGCCTATCAAGAAACGCCATGTTCCAGGACGGAAATTCCAATTAGGCTCAGACCCCACAATGGAAGTGCCATAAGTATTGTCAGACAGGGAGTTGACATTGCATCTGGAGAACATATTTGCATCACTTCTTGGTTGGACTCCAGGGAATGCAAAAACTGGACATCATTCCGAGACTGATAGGAGTGCAGTAAGTTATCCACCTCTCTGCTTGAAAAATTAACACCTCTTTCATTATTTTCAATAACGAATTATACATCACATATGTTGCAGAACCTTGATGTATATGTGCCCATTCCACCACTACCACTGACACCGTGAAAGAAATCTCCCACTCAACCATCATCCTCCAAGCGCTGTAAGGCACACATTGAAGACCCTAATGAAGAAGAATCTCTAGCTGAAAGAATAGCTAGACTTCAAGGAGAAGCGAAGAAGAAGACTTTAGAGAAGACCTCCACCACTCAGCAGACCATGAATGCAAGCAAAAAAGAGCAAGCTCATCCGAGTGAGTCAAGCAAGACCAACCCCATTAGGGAGGCATCAGACACAACGGACATCCCAAGGCCAACTAGCCCTCCGCCGAAGGTGTCAGGCTTAAAATTTAAGCGCCGCGCAAGGTAAACAAAACAATGTAGCTTGATGCGCAGTTTTTCAATGAACAATTGTGTAATCTCTATTATCTTGATAGGTCGACCAGGGAAACGTCATTTGAAGAAGTCCCGGTGCAAAGTTCAGTTCCTAAGAAAAATCAGGATACACCGTCTGTCAGGTCATCCAAAGATGATGTCCCAGGTCACTCGGCAAAGAAGCCGAGTGATTTAAAGAATGCACGCGAATCCACTTGGCCAGAAGCTAGCCAGGCTGAGTCACCTAATGTCCCAGACCTGAATACGTCTGAGATGGCAGCAGGTGCTAATACTCCTACCTCCACCGAACCCGAAGAGCCATCACTGGTATTTGAAACAATGCCAGAACCAACATATGAGTATCCAATCGGTCCGGAGGAAAATGTCACGCCTACTCCCATTCACCGAGTGGTAAAAGAGGGTGCTCCGGAACATCCCACGCCGACTAGGTCAATATATCATATTGGCCGATTCGCCATCACCGGATTTGATGAGTCGGTAGAACAAGCGGAGTTGAAAATTTTTGAAGAACATAGTGAAAAAGCCAACCATTCCTTCCAGGTATTCCTCCCTTCTTGAAAAATAATATCAATAATAGTAATCACCAAACCTGGCTGTGAAGTTTCAACCATATAACTCGCCATCATTGTAGGCTCTGAAAACTCATATGGCAAACAAGAGTAAGCTTCTGCAACTTATCGAGAGGCATTGTGCCAAAGCCATAGATTTAGAAGATCAGCTTGCCAAAGAGAAACTGGAAGTTGGGCGCTTATCAGTCGATCTAAAAGCCCGTTCATCTCAAGTTGATGAACTTCAGTTTGAGCTACAAGGTACGAGATCCACAAAGCCTATACCTTACATGCTATCTCTGGAATATGAATATCTGACCTCTTCCATACAGAGGTATCGTGAACGCTGGAATTAAAGCAAAAACAAGATGCCCAATCGGCCGCTCAAATTGCAAGTCTGGAAGGCCGTATAAAAGAATTGGAGTCGTCTGCCAAGCTATTGAAGCTTTGAAAACCGAGAACCAGGGATTAAAAAGGCAGCTCTAGGACTCAGAAGAGATCAAGAATAATTTTGAAAAGCTAAAAGACGACTTCAAGACAATGCAAGAATCCCTAACTTATGGGAAGAAAAGGGCTGAAGGTAAAAATCACTATACCTATGCATATGGAAATACAGCTGTAAACTAAAATGTTTATAACTAACAGATGCTGAAGGAACAATAAAAAGCCATAGGGAGAGAAACACAAAGCTGGAAACCGAACTATCCAAAGCCGAAAAGATCTTCAAAAAGGCTGTAGATGAGCTAAACCAATTCCAAAAAGCCTTCAAAGAAATTGAGAAGCTTAAGGAAGAATACAAGGAAAAGGTTGCCACCCTCAAAGCTGAAAAATTAGATGTTGAGAAACGCCTAAGAGGTAAGTGTTGTTAGCACAATACCTTTATTCCCAAGTTTATATGTACCTAGGTATATGTAATTGTTGTACTTCTGTAGGGTCAAAAAGGTCCTATGAGCTTTTACAGAAGAAATTTATAGAGGGTGATGAAAACCTTTGATGGTCTCTTGCAGCTCTTCAGAAAGATGCAGAGGTGGTCGCCCAGTACGTGTACCCTGAAGAAAAACCACCTCGGTGCCGAGATCTGATGACTAGGCTACAAGGGGCACCCGACCAATTAAAAGAGCATGCTTGACATGTTGCAGAGCTAGCCGGCGCACAATTCCTAGCAATAGCAAAATCTCACATCCCCAACATAGAGCTAGATGTGGCTGCAGAAGGTTTCCAAGATCTCTCTGATGAGCAATGTGAAGCCCTTGTGGCTGAGGTGCAAAAAATGGCGCATGTATTAGCCAACAAAATAGAGCTAGATCCCTTACCCAAAGTGTAAGAAGTTGTAAAGCTTAAAATACTGTATTACATCTCTGTTGCTGTAATATAACTAAGGTTCAATAGACAACTAATGTCTAGATTCATTACCAGTATTGTAATGAACGCTTGGGTCGTGCTGCTTTGTATATGTATTGTATGAACTCGTGTTAAACACTCACAACCAATACACAACTCACGTCAGCCCTCTGAACCACGCTCCTAATAACCGATATGAACCATGGAGACTAAGAACTCACTCGGTCAAGCATATGCGAATTGGGAGAATTGCCTTGGTCCCCAACAGACGGCAAGAACCCTGGGGACTAAGTAACCCAATTGGTCGACATGCACAAGTTAGGGTGATACCAAGTATCAAAATTTGAGCCATGACTTAAACAATAACAATAATTATTCACAGAAATTATAAATTGCAAAACCAGATATCATGACCATAATATATATATGTTCAGTGATAAAATAAAATAGAGTTACAATAAACTATAAATACTAGGCATAAAAATGGTGTAGCTGTGAAATGTTCCAGGAACTTTGAAGGTCCGACCCGTCCTCATTCATCAATCGATAGGCGCCTGGCCGAGTGATTTCCTTTACAATAAAAGGTCCTTCCCATGGAGCCGACAACTTGTGCTTACCAACCTTAGATTGAACTTGCTTCAAAACCAAGTCACCGACGGAAAAACCTCGTGTTCGAATATTTTTGTCGTGATAACGTCGCAAGCTTTGCTGGTACTTTGCCGACCGAATTAAAGTGGCATCTCGCTGCTCCTCTAACAATAACAAGTCATCACACCTATGGTCATTGGAGGTTTTTTCTTCATACGCTACCACACGTGGGGAGGCGAACAGAATCTCGGTTGGTAACATGGCTTCCGAGCCATAAACCAAGGAAAAAGGGTAGTGCCCGGTGGCATGACTTACGTTGGTTCTAAGACCCCACAACACAAATGGCAATTCTCGAACCCACCGTCGAGCGTACTTTTCCAGCCGATCAAATATACGAGGCTTTATTCCAGAAAGCAGGAGGCCGTTTGCCCTCTCAACTTGGCCATTGCTCTGTGGATGGGCGGCCGAGGCATAGCCAATCTTAAAGCCGACTCAGCCCACAAACTCTTTGAACTCCTCTGCTGTGAATTGAGTACCATTGTCAGTGATGATCTTGTGTGGGGCACCGAACCGAGTGACTATTTCGGTCATGAACTTGATGATCTTTTTTGCCGAAATCTTACCGACTGGCTTTGCTTCAATCCATTTAGAGAACTTGTCCACTGCTATGAAAAGGTGAGTAAAACCCCCTTGAGCCTTCATGAAGGGTCCAACAATATCTAAGCCCCATACTGAAAATGGCCAAGTTATTGGGATATTTTGAAGCTCTGTGGCGGGTAAGTGCATTTGGCGTGCATAGAACTGACAGCCTTCACACTTTCGGACGATTTCCTTGGCATCAGCACCCGTAATCGGCCAGTAAAACCCCTACCTCATTGCTTTGGCCACAATTGTTGATGGGCCTGCATGATTGCCACATATGCCAGCATGGATATTTCCTAATATAATTCTGCCCTCATCTTGTGATAAGCATTTCATCAGTACCCCATGTGGGCTTTGCTTGTACAAGAGATGATCGACTATACAATAAGATCGAGACTTGCGAATGATTCAGAGGGCTTTGTCTTTGTCATGCGGTAGTGTGCCACGATCCAAATACTCAATGAAGGAAGTGCGCCAATCTACCTCAATGACAGCTACCTGTGGTGCTGCTCCCTCCTTTAGTGCTGACTGCTCTATAGTTTGTTGGGTTAGTACAGATGGCTTATATAGATCATCGAGGAATACTCCATCATGTATTTTAGATCTACTAGACCCAAGTTTGGCTAGTTCATCCGCCTCTTCGTTATACTTGTGCAAGACATGTTTATACTCGATGCCATCAAACTTGTCTTTGAGCTTCCGAACTTCAGTGTAGTAGGCTGTCATGCTTTCGTGGAAACAACACCACTCCTTCGTTACTTGATTAATTACTAGCGCTGAGTCGCCAGAAACACTTATTCTTTGGACACCGAGTGATATAGCTGTCCGAAGTCCATGTAATAGTGCCTCATACTCTGCGGCGTTGTTAGACGCGTGGAAGTGCATTCGAAGAATGTACCACAACTTGGCTCCATCAAGAGATGTCAATATGACCCCTGCTCCGGCACCTTCCAGTTGTAAGGAACCGTCAAACACCATTTTCCAATAGCTTAATTCTTACGGGTTGGGCGGTAACTCGCATTCTGTCCACTCGGCGACGAAGTCCGACAAAGCTTGACTTTAATCGAGTCGCGTGACTTAAAGGTGATATCATATGATCCGAGCTCGACGGCCCATTTGACAATTTTCCTAGTGGCCTCTCTGTTGTGCAACAATTCGCCTAGGCCGAACGACGTGTGGACCTCAATTGGATGCTCCTTAAAGTAATGCTTCAACTTCTGAGATGTCATTTGTAATGCATAAATTAATTTCTAAAGCTGGAAATATCGTACCTTGGATTCCAATAAGACCTCATTGACGAAATAAACTGGTCATTGCACCTTTTGAGCCTTGCCATCTTCCGCCCGTTCTACTGTCAGCACAGTACTGACAACGTGTTTGGTTACAAAAATATACAACTGCAAAGGAAATGTACAGCAAGCAATGCACAGAAGATCCTAAAAAATTCCAAGACAAGGAGTAAAGGACAAAGCCTTTGCATGCATGGGAAGGCTTTGCTACGGGCATGCAACCCAATCAAAGGAAACAGGTGCTTGTGATGGTGGGGGCCCTGTTCTTTTCCCCACAGGCTCTCTCTCTCTCCCTCTCTACCTTGGTTGGCATGCAAGGGGGCACCAAACCCAAGGCAAAGGTAGCAGGCGGCACATGGCTCAAGGCAAGTAGGGGTCCGACCTTCCCAACGGTGTACACATAATCATCTTTGTAGTGCCCGATGTGGGAGGCCTCGGGCTGAAATAAAAGGGAGCACCCGAGGCAGGAGCAAACAAACTCTTCTTCCTTCTCTCAACTCTCAAGAGCTCAAGAACATGAGCTCCCCTTTGTACTCAGATCTGTACCATCCCACAAATAATACAAGAAGAATAGACAAGCAGGACTAGGGCTATTAGCCTGTGGGTGGCCCGAACCTGGGTAAAAATCCCCGTGTGTTTCATTCATCTTTATTTTGCTATTATTTTGGAGATTACTGTGCGTTTATCCCCTAACCGAACCAACAAAGGGGCGGTTCTGCTAACCCCCTATATGCGGATGTCTCACACAGCGATAGTGGACATGTGCAAATGGCAAAGAGTGATCCCAAGACACAAATGAAGTCCTCATTATTGGATTGCACATGGTTGGAAGAATAGAGTTTCAAATCAAAGCATGCACTTTCGTGAAGGATAATGGCTAATAGTTTCTTTCAAATCTCTTGTTGCAACTTGATATATCTTCATACCTTGAAGCTCCTTTCATCAACAATTCTTCCCCTTGGCAATCTGAAACATATATAATTGGTTTTTGGAGATAAGAAAGAGATTTTTTTTTTGCTGATTTTGTACTTGGTGCCGGTTGGCGCGGATTTGGTACCTATCGTCACCACCCCAACTTTTCTCCATTTTTGCCTCTTTTTGATCCTTTTTGCTACAAAGAGTCTTCAAAGGTGTTTGGTGATGGAAATCTTTGTCTTGAGTAAGATATATTGATAATTTGTACATAAAACCACAGAAATAGTGCAATGGCTTTAACAAGAAACTCATATCATAGGTTGTGGACAAGGGATAGATAACGCCAACAAAGACATATAGGTTCAAAGGTGGGATATCCATGCGATGTTTGCACATACTCAAATATAGAATAGGCAAGCATGAATAGAAAGGCTAGAAAACAAGTCAAAGTTACACGAATGAACTGACCATCTTAAAGCCCTCCAACTAAAAACGAAAAAAATACTTGAACTGAATATAAAATATGAACTGCATAACCTATGGTTCATAATATTCTCAATGTGGCTGTGGTAGGTAATGATCATGATAGAAAATGACCATTTCAAGGTAAGACATTTAACAATAAAATATAGTTTTTTTAAGCATCCTGAGTCAAAAAGATCATTAATATGAAATTAAAGTATGTGCATGAAAGATAACTAGTGGGGTCTTTTGTCAAAAGCATAGCAATCTATTCTCAAAGATTTTTAGAGCTAGAATTTAGTTCATAGTAATATGAAGGGGAAAACTAATATGTTAAGAATCATGCTAAGCATACAACAATAGAAACATTCGTTACTTCTTCAAATCAATGAGCATATCATATTTATTGATAACAACAAGAGCACAACGATGTTATTTATTCAAGGTCTAACTGAATAAGAATCTTGATTGAACTCCTAGCAATACTACAAAATGAAGACCACCACAAGATCATATGATGACTACCACTCATCCAAACTTGAGCCATCTCTTCTACGCGGACTCATTGTACATTTTATTGGCAATCACCATACCATATGTTGACCTCGCCATATCATACGGTGATACCTATTGGCGCGTGTAACACGCACCCACTGAGACTGCAAGCATACAGGTCGACATAGTAAAGCTTTTCCCTTAGAAGAGTATGCCAAGGTTTATCGAACCAACAAGCAAACCATAAGCAATCTACTATTACGTGTAGCAAACTAATCTTAGCATTAAGCATATTGCATATGAATGTGAACAAGACAGTATTGAGGAGATTTATTGTTGTGTCGATCAACATGGGATCCATGCCAATCGACATAGAGAGCAAACTAATGAAAAAGAATGAAGAATCCAAAGCTAATAACCAAACTAACGAGTCTTAGTCAGATATGAATGAAGCACACAACAATATCACAAGTTGGTAGTTCATAGCAAAAGCCAATCCAATCTATAGTCCAATGAAGTAAATCAATCTATTAGCCCCTCTAATCTTGCACCTATGCACCTAAGTTGTTTGCTGTGACCCTATCATGGCGGCAATTAATAAGGCAAAGGAAGAGGCACTATGTTAAGCATCTATTAGAATTGCATCATTAATAAGTTTTTGCTGCGATCCTTTTATGACAGCGACCAATAGTGCTAATATCTAAACAACACGGACAAGATAAACAATGACCCTACCTGCTAATCCTGATGTGATGTCGATCAACACGATGATCTAAGTGGACTTCTAGCAAGTAGAAAGACATAAGAGGGAGACAAGATTGAAAGCAAGCATAAACACGAGATAGATCAATTGATATAATACATAGAACATCACCTCTATCACTTATGGCGATGACGATGATATCTGACTCTTGAACCTTGGTCTAATTGAATTCATAGACTAACTAGAGCCTAATTAGAGCTTCACCACGTGGATAAAATCATCTTAGAACCCTAGCTAGCTGCTCTAACTAGCAAACTAGAAGAAATCTAGACAACTAAGCTACATGGTGAAACCCGTCACAAGTTTTGGCTCTCAACTCGAAATACTTTGATTAATTGATAATTGGTATAGAGGGGTGCGCCCCTTGGGACTTATATATAGTGGGGAGGCACTTGGAGGCATCCTCCACCGACCTATACATGAGATCTAGTAAAAAGGAAACAAATCTAGGTCAGTTATAACTCAGACTAGATTTCCTTTTTTGCAGCTCTACATTCCAAAAGTCATATCTCCATTGTCCATACTCCAAAAGAGGCAATATCGGACTCTATATTGTAGCCCTCGAAAAGATCTACAACTTAGTATCCAAGTAAAGTTCAGGAAACTTCCTCTTCATATCCATAAACGTGTAGCAATATATTATGTCTTGAGTCTATCTCCTCTGTGCAGTACTTATTACAGGCCCCATATCTCCTAGCTCTGAAATTCAATGGGTTCATCCATAATTCTAAAAGCTCTCGACGAGATCTATAACTTTTTAAGTCAAACTTTTCTCATTTGAGACCATCTTGAACTCCTAATCTCTGGCGCCAGATGTTGCTCTTCTCGACTTCGTGAAAATCTTAGATTTTGAAAGTATTTTAGATGAGCCGTTTAGAAGACTTAGGAACCAAGCAATATAGTTTGTGCCTTGCGTGATGGGCTTTATGGATGTCCAGGGAGTTCTTGAGGTGCCGTGAGCTAAGGTTTCGGCCCGTCATTAATGGATAATTCACCCTCTTGCATTAAAAGTATATAGTCTCCATCCACTCAACTAGCCATTGCTCGCATATTTATTGGAGTTGCATTGCTCACTATATAATATGGTGACCCGTTCAATGTATCATACAGTGACCAGAAAGTCTCCAGCTTCCAAACTAGCCATTGAATGGCTAGGTCAGCATTCCATTTGGTGACTCCATCTCCTCATCATACAATGACTCGAAAAATCCATACAAAGACACTTCCTTTCTGTGAAAGTCTCCTCTGGTCCACCATATCATATGGTGACCCCGCCGTGTGATGTGCAAAAATGGATCCCACTTCCTTTTCCTCGTATGGTGACCCCTCCGTAGCATGTTCAGAGACTTCCCATCTTCCGGCTTCCTTATGCTTCCAGGTCACAATATCTTAAGGTGACTCCTTCTCTTCATGTCCAAAGAGCAACTCTATAGCACCTCTTTTCTGTCTAAACTCTAGGTCCTCACCATACCTTATAGGGACCTTTCCGTATCTTATGATGACCTTCTAATCCTCCCAATAGAGGCTTCTCCTCCTGTTAAGGTCCATTCAGGTCCTCACTATATCCTATGATGACCACCATCATATCATATGGTGACCTCCACTCATCCAGATCAGAGCCATCTCTTTTGCAGAGAGTCTTTGTACATTTTCTGCACTCACCATATCATACTTTGATCTCACCATATCATACTTTGATCTCACCATATCATACGGTGACACTCATATACCTTAGTACAGATACTCTAGTTCTCTGAACTCCATGTATAGAAAGCAATTACTAGGAAACAAGAAGAATGACCTGTAACGAAAAAGAAATGCTGGGAGGAGAGTAGAAAGGGGGTCGTCTCTCAAGAATAAAATCATTTGAGTACAAATCAGATGTACCAAATATTCCTTCTAAGGGAGGTCATCAGCCCATTAGGTACGTTTTTTGATGATGAGGGTACCTTAGGAACCAAGCATAGGACCCTTTGAAAGTGGGGTGGCTCGAAACGACCATACGAGCCCGAGAGAGATTAACAAGGTTACAATTATAAGTTTGAGTTTGTATTTGACAATTTATTAGAATTGTGTACATAGTTGTGACTTATATGACTTAGCATTTGTATGAGTCAATGTGCATTCAAATTATGTATTCCTTTGTGAGATTTTATTGTGAATATTATGTGAAATTGTATGAGATGCTATATCATTATGGATACTCTATAGGATTTAATTAATAAAATATTATTTTTTATAATTTTAAAGAAACCGAAGACGGGTGGAAACTTGAGTCGCTGCTACAAAGTCTGTATATAGCGGCGGCTCAGACCTTAAACCGCTTCTACAAAGAACATCTGTAACGGCAAAGAGTTATGTCAATTTTTGCCGTGTGCCTTTTGGAGGGCACACGACAAACTTACGTATTTTGCCGTGTGTGAGCATCATGACACACGGTAAAGAGTGTCTTTGCTGTGTGCTATTTATTCGTCATGTGTCTCGAGAAATACACACGACAAATGTCCTTTTCGCTGTATGTACGAAGAAAAACACATGGCGAAATATTTGACACATGGCAAATAAGCGGTTTTCGGTAGTGCTCTACATATGCTTTTGTAGCGGTAACTCATATTACCGACCTCCGCTACAAATCCATATTTGTAAGCTATAGAAGCAAGCTGCGAATGGATCTGTCCGCTGCCAGAGTTATTTGGCCCGTCTCTGCAATGCTCGATTGCTATTGTGAATGCGTGACACTAAATTATGAGAAATAATAATGCACGCAAATGGGTTTTTATTCGAAATATATATTGTACACAAGCCCCTGTATATGTACAGCGACTGGTTTCTTTATGGCTTGGAATTTCGCTGCCTCAACCCTGTAGCAGCAACCAGGTAACGTGACTAGTGCACGGCGACGGAGCACATAAGTTTATCCCTCACGAAACAGCTTCAGCGCCGCGTCGGCGGTCAGCCCGCCGGGCACCTGAACGAAGAGCAAGATCCCCACCGTGTTGGCGGCCTGCTCCACCGTGTACACGCCCACGTCTTCGAACGGCGTGAACCGCCCCGGCGGCGTCACGTCCGCCGTAAGCAGCGCGGCGGACAGGGGCTTCCACTTGTTGATCAGTTCTCTCATCTCGTCAGTGAGGGTGCCACTCCTCATGGCGGCCCTCGGGTGCATCAGGTCCGCCACGTACCCCGACAGCGTCACGAACCGCGTGGCTTCGTGCACCATCAGGAGCAGCGCCACCAGCGCGTCCTTGGCCCGCTGCTGGGCCGGGCCGGACGACATGTCGGTCGGCACCCGGCCCGCGAGCACGTTCACGGCCTCCGCCATCTGCTGCGGGCCGAGCGCGACTTCGGATAGCTCGACCGTGTCGCCGATCAGGTCGCCGTAGTTCGAGCCGCCGAAGCGCGTGTAGGTGGCCCCCGGGATCATGCCCTCGGTGAGCTCCCACCACGTGCCGTCCGTGCTCTGAAAGCCCTCCAGGTAGAGGTTGTCGGCCCGCGTGGCGAGCGTGAGCTCGGCCTGCTGCGTGCGGAGCACGATGTGGAACCAGCGGCGCGGCGGGACGTTAGGCTCCACGGGCGGGAGGACGGGGCGCTTGTGGGTGAAGTGCCTCGGGTTGGCCAGCCTGTGGCGGAGGTTGGAGATGAATTGGCCGTAGTTGTCGCTGCTCGCGACGTCGAACGTCACGGTGAAGAGCGGGTCCAGCGCCATGGGTGGCTGGATCGGGATGAGCTGATGCTGATCCCAAGAGATGCTACTATAACCAATCGTTGGGTCTGAAGCCATGTAACGTGCGCTTGGCTTATTTATACCTATACAACCACCCGAGCTTAGCTTACCAATCGATAGGGTATCCGAACTTTGCTTCTCGAAGATGCTTATGTTCGATGCTTTGATGCGGGGGGTTAACCGACGCCTCCTTCGATTCCCGGAAGAAAAATCAGCGGGAATCCAGCACAGTAGGAACTCGCAAGGCCAATTCAGAGAAAAGAGAAAAAAAAATGATTCCTGGCGGCTTTGACCCACCTGCATGACAAGAAGGAACGTGAGAGAATTGGAGAAGGGAATAAACTTTATGTGGTTTCCAACAACTTTTAGATGTTGATGCATGATAATTTTTTAAATACATGAAAACAGAGCATGGATACTGATGATCAATTTTCTTTGAGACAAAAGATCAACGATATCATCACTTCAGAACCCTTTGCCTTTGGTCGCTCTCGGTCGACAATGGTCATAAAACCACTGTAGACAGATAAGACTGTTCTCTTCTATCTTAACATGAAACATGCAAGTCACGATCTTGAAAAAAATAAGTACCCAAAATCAACATTTCTCGAGCCCTGGGAGCACGTCCATATAATTGTCCGATCACCCAGTCTCAATTATACAGCTCAACTAGAGTTCGTCACCATGTGAGTGATCGCATAATAACTGCCATGACCCTCTACAGTATTCATTTTTTTTTTGTAATTTTACATGCATATTAGATGTTATTTCAAGGTGAGATCCTTATTGTGCTTTTGGTCCTCTACAGTGTTTCAATTTCAAGGTTAGATCTAATTGTCTATTTTCGACTCCTTTCTAGGACGGACGAAAAAACCAAAACCAAGAACCACACCAAACCACACCAAAATACACGGTTAACTGCTCTTTAGTTTTAATTTTGGTTTCTAATTTTGTTTGCTTCGATTAACCGTATTTTGTTCCATTTTAAGCCCTGGTTAACCGAATGGGCCAAATAAACCAAAGTATATCATTTCAGCTCACAAGGCCCAACCAAACCATTATCCCTCGAATTGATTTTATGTCATTTTAGCCCACGAAAGCTAAGCCTATGTCCCTAACCCACGACTGCTCACTCCTCCCACGGTTCCACCCCAGACGACACCTGCTGTTGTATGGCGCGCGGGAGGAAACGACGGCGGCACGTGCGGCTGCCCCGCGCGAACCACGACGGTAGGGCGGGCGCATCGGAGCGATGGTGGATGCAGAAAGCCACGGGGGCGAGTCGACGTTGGGGGGCGTGTGGGAGTGATGGCAACGAGTCGACGGCGCGCGGGCGCGCGGGAGCAACTGCGACGAATTGACGGTGGCCAGGGCTTGCAGTGAGGCGATGCCCCAGGGCCATGGGTTCTTGCAGCGAGCCTGCTTCTCCCTCATCGTGTAAGAGTATATTTAGTGGTACATATAAAATTGGGCTACTAAATTTTATTTTACAAATTCAGTTACAAAATTTAGGAGCCTAATTTTGTAATCAATTGCAGTGGAACTCTTTTTATGAACTCTTATATTTTATAGGGTCCATTTATCCATAAAAAATTTCTAATATCTTTCTACCCGATTCAATTGGGCAGCTACAGTATCCGCCGCTGCCCCTGCTTCCCCGTCTGCACCGCCGCTCTGGCGCTCGCCCATGGCCTGCTTCTCACCTTCCTCCCAGTCGGCGCTGTCCTGCTCCCGGCCTTCCTCCCCGCCAGGGTCGTCCCGGCAAAATCAGAGGTCCTGTGCAAACCTATTAAATGGGGCCTTGCAAAAGTCCCTATTGCTTACTTCTTGTGATACTTTATATTAACCACAATTATATTTTCTAATCTTATTTATAGAAGATCGATATCTTTCAAAATAGAGAAGGGAAAGTAATGGATTTACAATAGAACAAGCTTGTTCACTGATCATTAACAAACTAGTGTATTGACTCAACAATTCACATCGAAGAAGGTCACAAGAAAATAAATGAAGTACTGAGTTTAGCTGATACTTTCGGCCCTGCAATCCTTACGATGTTTAGTGTCACTAATTGAATGAGTTTGTGAACGCGCTCCTGCTATCCTACGATGTTATGGCAAAGGAGCTGGGTGGCGCTACTAGATGCTAGAGGAATAGAGGAGAGCCGGGCCGCCGTTCCGTGTTCATCATGACCAGCGATGGCATCCCAACGTCTTGATGGAGTAACAAGATAAAAACAAATAAACACAATTGAACAGGCGGCAAGAAAATAGATTGATCTGATTGACGCATGCATATTTTGTTTGAAAAAGGAAACTGATAGATATATAGGTCTGGACGTTGAACAAGTTAGACAAATAGAAAGGTATATTATGTATATGAACCACTCCCTCTGTTCATGTTTACTGTGTGTATTTGCAAAGCAGAAAAATCCACAAATAGAGAAACTAACGTTAGCACCGAACATTGGTCCTTGTGTACTACTATTTTGGAGCCCTTAGAAATTGGAGGCCCCGTGCGGTCGCACCGGTTGCACTGGCGCCGGGACGGCCCTGTCCCCGCCGGTAACGTCGCCCACCTCCCCGCAGGCGCCGTCCTACTCGAGCCGGCCTCGGCGCCGCCCGAGCCTGACTACCGTCTAACGACCTAGGTGCGACAGGAGGAGCCGGCAAGGCGGGGAGGGATGTCATTGATGGGCACATGTCGGAGAGGAAAGAAAGAGAAAAAAAATCAGCACGGGGATGGAGCTGGTTCAAGGAGGTGTTTGGTTCTACTGTTTGTAACGTATTTCCATTTCTCTGTAAATCAATTACGTTAAAACATATTTGGTTGGACCCACTCAGTAATCAGGTACCCCGTAATCAGATCCGGACCTATTCAGTCCCGAAACACCTCCTCAACCACTGGAATCAAATGGTTTACGGCCGTAATCATCTCATCGTCTCCCTCCCGATCTCGTTGTCTCCCCCAAGTGAGCGCCGCCACCGCCTCCGCTTCCGCAGCCCCTGAACGAGCGTTGCTGCCTCATCGTCGGGTATCGCTGGTGAGAGTCCCCTCGTCCTCCCCCCCCCCCCCCCCCCCCCCCCCCCCCCCCTCCTCTCATGAATAAGGAAGACGGGCAGTAGATGTTGACTCCCTTTGTCCAGCGCCTTCCTTCCTTGATGCCTGAGCGAGCACCGCTGCCAAATCGCCAGCTGCTGGGTCATCGTCCTCTCTCTTCCTTCCTCCCTCCCTCTCTCTCTCTAATCCCCTTCTTTCTTAATCAGATTTGTTGAAAACCTTGTGCAGGATCTTGAAAAGGGAAGAGAGAAAAATAAAGGACGTGAGGAACACGGAGGAATAGCAGTAGGTCTTGCCTCCGCCTGTCCAGCGCCTCACTTTTTCAATGCCTGAGCGGGCGAACGCCGTTACATCGTTGCTGGTATGCTCGTTAATCCTGGCACTCTCCCTCTCCATCCTCTCTTTCCCTCTCTCTGAAATCTGTCCTCTATTATTTGATTTGTTCAAATCAGTGCTGCGGATCTAACAATATTGTTATGAATCAGGAAGTGCCTTCCGTATGTTGTGTTTAATCCACTTTAGAATCCTTGCATGCAGGTCGTGAGTGAATTTAGAAGCGATGGATCATGCATTGTATGTGTCTAAAGGGATTTCTTTTCCGTTGTGAACTTTTGAACAATAATAATTTATTTGGCTTGTCTACTAAAATTAATTAACTAAATTTAGTCTGTAATCTTTGAGTAGTTTAATTAGTAATCATTCAAATGTCATGTTCGTGCTTAGTAAATTATGTACTATGGCCGTCATGTGTGTTTGAAGGGACTTCTTCTTTCTTTGTTTTTGCTGATTGATTAACTAGTGGTGCCCTGCGCTCTTAGCCTCACTGGCAGGATCTCCGCGCCGTATGTCAGCGCCAGCGGTCACAACCTGATCGAGAACGCCGTCACGAACGCCATCACCAACGTGACGCACAACACCATGCTCATGGTCATCATCGGGATGACGAAGAGCATGACGCCCAGCATGGCCAGCGACGTGACGATGCCCGCCGTGCTGGCGAGGAGCAGCGGGCGGCGGCCGAGCCAGTCGGAGGAGGAGCAGAGGCAATGCGGTGGACGAGCAACTCCATGCAGTGGACGAGTGAATTTAGGAGATGGATCATGCACTGAATGAATCTGAAGGGATTTCTTCTTCTTTGTGAACTTTAACAATAATAATTATTGACTAGTGATGCTTCTAAGTACTGTCTTGCAAACTAAAGATTATGGAATCATCTCTAGAACAAGGTCCTGTTTGTGAACTTTTCAACAGTAATAATTATTTGGCTTGTCTACTGAAATGAATTAACTTAATTTAGTCTGTCACCTTTAAGCAGTTTAATTAGTAGTCATTCAAGTGACATGCTGGTGCTTAATAAATTATGCAAGTAGCATGGATGTCATGTGTGTTTGAAGGGACTTCTTCTTTCTTTTGCTGGTTGATTAACTAGTGATGCTCTTAGGTAGTAGTCATACAAGGCCTTGTGGAGTTCATAAATATTGCAGTAGACAGTCCAATTGACAATGTGTTTCTAACAATATTATTATTGTTATGAACTTTTCAGAGAGCTCAACAAGTGTGTCTGGCAGGGGGAAGAACAAGCGGGAGTGGGTTGCGGCTGAAGATGATGAGCTGATCAAAGCATTGCATTAGGTTTCTCTATATCCTAAGTGGAGGAGTGATGGCAGCTTCAAGAATGGATGAATTGGCTACTGTTGAACTCTTTTAATTCCTAACTATGTTGTTTTTTATAGATAAATACAAGAGGAAGTAAAGAGAAGAGAGATTAAGCCGATGAAGCAAATGAATGAGCTGGGAAAGAGAGAGAGATGTTGAACCACCAAAATACCTTGCTTTGAATTGTTAGCAAGGAGTCAGTTTTGGGTTGGAGTAGAAGAATACTTTGTATTGTTAGCAATGGGTGGAGGTTTGAGTAGATGAATGCCTGCTAATTTCTGACCTTCAATTGTCTGGATGAATACCTGCTTGACTGTGTTATCCATGTCCAAACTTACATGTCGTAGTGTTGTTTTGCTTGCTTGCACCATTGACAATGAGACATTGGTATGGTTTGATCTGAGAATTTTCATAATATTTGTTGAAATTTATGAGACTAGTTCTAGATTGTCAGAGCTTTATATATTATCCCTAATTTTATGCAGACATGATATTTTATTTTGGTTTGGATCATCATATTTAAAAGAAAAATATAATCGGTACAGTTAAACTACCATATCATGTGTTATTCAATAATTTTCTCATACCGGAGCAACAAACCAAACACTGTAATGTATTCTGATTGTGTTACATTGGCCAACCAAGCAAAACACGTAAACAACCATTCCACCGCCAAAAACCCTGTATCTGCTTTCCGTTACTGTTTACGTTTCTGGACAGCATACCAAACACCACCCAAGATCGTTGGCCACAGAGGCGTGACCTGGCCTCGACCGCTCCTGGCGTTGCCGCCCGTGCCCGAGCCCGCGGCCTGGCGCTGCTCTGCGCGCGCCCTCCGCCTGAGCCCTGGGCCACCACCCCACGCTCCCAGCTCCTGTCACAGGCGCGCTCTGCCCGTGCCGACTCCCGCTCCCGCACCGCCGCGGCCGAGCCCGCTATCGCGCTGGAGCTTTTTGGCGGCAGAGCCAACCCGAGGGTGGCGCTGGGCGGGAACAGGGTGGCACGGCCGAGCGGCCGGCCGGTGGCGAGGGGGACAGTCACGCGTCGGACCTACGGCAGATAGAGCGAGGCGGCGCGTCAGGCCGGCGGCAGGGGGAGCGAGGCGGCGCGTCGGGCCTACAGCGTCGGGACGAGGGAGAAGAGAAAGAGAGAGGGAGAAGAGAGGGAAAGGGGAGGAGAAAGAGAGGAAAAAAGGGAAAAAAATTAAAACAAATAGAAAAATGGTGGGACTCATATATTTAGGAGGGGATAGGAGGATCCCAAATCTAGATGTTTGGAGCTAGAATTCGGGAGAGCATGTACAATAGGAGCCAATTTAGCAGTCCTACTGGAGATGATTTTTTTTCTAGACTTCTAAATTTTAATAGTACCTTTGTTTAGCAGCCCCACTGGAGATGCTCTAACAGTTAGAGCCAAATTAACCGCTAACCAAGCCAAATTAACTGCAACCTAACTGTGCGGTTTTTTATTTTCGTGGTACTACATCAGTTGCCATTTTTCATTAATCGAAATTCGCTTAGCTGAATCAACCGACCTGGATTAAACAAACGCCCAGCCCTACTCCATTCTTCTGAATCCAATGATGTGCATTCCTCTTTCCCGTTCAAAAAAAAAAAAAAAAACAGCAAGATCAAGAACTAAGCCATACTGTTTTTTCTGCCCCCCTTTCCTGGTTTAATACCTTTGTTCTGCCTTTCATTATCATGTACAGATTACATGTTGGTTAAAATGACATCGGTCACACACAAACATTTCACTATGCACAACTTGTAAAGATTTGATATATTTCTGCAGCTCCGATAGTGTGGAATACTTATCGTATAGGTATCCATAGCTATGCCATAGTCGGAAGACAAAGGGATGACTCACTAATATGGGAACTGACCAAGTCGGCTTGAAGCACAAGACAATTAGAGATAGACTTACTATGTAATACCTTATAGACTACGGGGAGGACTCTTCCGGTACCCCTTGCTGACCGGATATATAAGGCGGCAGGAACACCCCATCGAGGGACACATCAACTCAAAGCAATGCAATCCACATAACACATGACATAAGATTTTAACTCTCATTAAGGAGGCCCGAACCTGTACAACTCGACGTCCTATGTCTTAATCATCAAGTTCTTGGTCTCGTACGTAGCCCTATAAATATATTGTCGAAAATAAGTCTCGACAGTTGGCGCGCTCGGTAGGGGAGAAGGCATGCCGGGATCCACCGTCGAACTTGATGGCAGGGATTCCAATCATCCAGTTCTCGCCAGACTTCAATATCTCCTTCGGGTCACTCGACTTCTCGATGGACGCTGACGGCAACCTCGGTCGGGAGCATCTAGGACCCGACTCGACCGCTGCCAACTTCATGGCACGATCATCGGGCTCGACAGATTTGATCCCACCTTTCGTACCACTCGGACTCGATGAGACAGACCTACCCACCGGGTTCTAGTCTAAGTCGATCCTGTCCTTTGATGAGGACTCAGATGATTCTTCTTGTCCGTAGCCACACGTTGTGTACATGGTATAGTTGGCACCTCAGGGTACTCCACCAGCGGCAAACGATGGGGATGCCAACCGAGAAGAAGAAGCCTTGTCGGCAGGTCATCTACAACGCCGACCAAGAGGATCTCGTGGATCTCGTACCATCGCACGGGAGCTAGATTTTGGAGAATTGGAGATCAAGATGGATGGCGAGAAGGTCTACACG
Source organism: Eleusine coracana subsp. coracana (assembly GCA_032690845.1). Taxonomy (NCBI): domain Eukaryota; kingdom Viridiplantae; phylum Streptophyta; class Magnoliopsida; order Poales; family Poaceae; genus Eleusine; species Eleusine coracana. The sequence continues at coordinate 8,775,321 of CM064430.1, forward strand.
ACTCCGCAGAATAACATCGCTGGGCGAGGACACTCCTTGATGGCTTATCAGGTGTTCCAAACTCTCGTGATGAAGAAGGCAGTGGCCATGCTTAATGCTGCTGCAATTCAAGACCAGGCTAGGGTACTACCACCTCCCTTAGAGACTTGCTCTAGTGATGCAACTCATCAAAGCCGTCAAGGATGTCAAGATCTGAGAAATACTCTCTATAACAGAGATGGCTGACAAATCATCAACTCACATCATGAAGAGCGAGCTTGTGACAATCAGCATCATGAAGAAGACCGATGTGATCAGAACCGGGACAAGGAGAACTAGGACAACAGACGCCATAGGGAGAACCGTGATGATCGACGACGACGTGATGATCGGGATCGGCGTGATGACCGCGATGAGGATACCTAACGATGCCACCATGACAATGACGTGGGACCCCGCCATCAACGTCGCACGCCCTCCACTTTGTGATCCCCCGATTACCAATGTATATCTACATCATCGAGTGATGAGGGGTTTGATGGAATCAAGGCTTTTGCGCCTGAGCTTCGCATTTGCAAGTTCCCAAGGAGTTTCAAGCCAATCACCATAAAAAAATATGATGGACAGACCAATCCCTGAGAGTGGCTACAAATCTATAGCATAGTTATTCGGTCGACCGGGGGAGATACCTTTGTGATGACCAATTATCTTCCAGTCTGCCTTGAGCCAACCGTTCGGATTTGGCTCAGTTCTCTCCCAGGCAAGTCGATCACATTTTGGGGAGATCTCAACAAGAAGTTCATTGAAAACTTTCACGCCAGCTACAACCGACCGGGCAACCACTTCAACCTCACCCGGGTCAAGCAAAAGTTGGATGAATCCCTGCGTGACTACATCAAGTGGTTATGTGCCAAGAAGACCGAGATCTCCAATGTTCCAGATCAATAGATCATCACTGCCTCCCAAGGAGGGTTACAAAGTGATGACCTAGTTCAGGAGATTGATCGGTGGAACCATAATCTACATCTGACCACTCGGGAGTGGTTCGAGATCGCTAACAAGTATGCTTCAGGAGAGTCGGCAAGGGGAAGGAGAAGTGCCAAGACAAGCTAAAGTCCTCTAAGAAGGACAAAAAGAGAAAGACTGATAACATGGTCGCTGCTGTAGACCGATTCAGGAAGAATCCTCGGATAAACCATCAGACTATGGATGATTTGCTGAGTGGCCCATGCTTATTCCACCCTAAGGAAAACCACAAAGCAAAAGATTGTTACCAGTTGAAGGGCTTTGCAGCAGCCGCGCTAAAAGTGACCAACTCACCACCTAGGCGCAACAGCCACGACAAGCCCGACGACGATGATAAGGACGCTACAGGAGAATTCCATGAGGCCCAAAAGAAGGTGAACTTCATCTTCGGAGGGCTCGACGCCTACTCGTCTAAGTGAAAGCAGAAGCTGGAGCTACGCAAGATCAACTCCATAGAATCCGCTGCTCCTGAGTACATGAGCTGGCCTGAGATACCAATCACTTTTGATAAGTCGGATCAACCCAGGCACCTGCCTAAGCTAGGTCCCTATCCACTCGTGCTCGTGGCAACCATCAAGGAGGTCAGGTTCAACAGAGTACTCATCGATAGAGGAAGCAACCTTGACTTGATCTTCACAAAGACCCTCAAAGAACTGGGGTTATCGATCTCCGACCTCAAGCCTAGTACATCACCCTTCCATGGGATCGTGTCAGGCAAGTCCTCTGTTCCAATAGGATAGATCACTCTACCCATCACGTTCGGTACTCGGGAGAACTTCAGGACCGATCAAGTTAACTTCTAGGTTGCAGACTTTGAGTCCGGCTACCACGTCATTCTCGACCGACCGACAATGGTGAATTTCATGACAGTCCCCCATTATCCATACATCACCTTAAAGATGCTAGGCCCCACAGGAATCATCTCCCTCCACTCTGATCTTCAGAACTCTTTTGATTGTGATGTACAGAGTTGTGAGTTAGCCAACCGACAGTTGATGCTGTTCGACCGGTCGAAGATCTAGAAGGTAGTCATCAGTATGGTGAGCGATGATGCGGAGGCCCCACGAAGAAGCCCGGCAAGGAGAAGATCCAGTCAGGCGACCCCCTGACTAAAGAGATACCGGTCAGCCCTGAAGACCCTGCTATGGTTACTTATTCAGGGGCTGACCTCAGGGAGAAATAGGAACTTGCGCTCTCTCTTTTCCTCTAGGAAAACAGGGACATCTTCGCATGGCAACCCTCTAAAATGCCGGGAGTTCTTAGGGAAAAGATTTAGCACAAATTAAGGGTGCCTCCTGGTATTGATACATACCATCGGGGTACCGAAGGAAAGTAGAGATAGAGTCCTACTAGGATAAGAACAGTAGACCGACTAGGACTCCGCCATGTAACCCTGTCCCTCCCAGATATATAAGGAGGGGCAGGGATCGTCCTCAAGGGACAAGCCATAGCATTAGACAATAGAGCTCATAGGGCGATATTAGACAAAACTAGACATCGCCGTCTAGGTCTACCCTTCTCGTCTAGATCTATGATCTAGACATATCAATACAAATACCACAGAACACATGACGTAGGGTTATTATCCTCTGGGAGGCCCAAACCTGTCTAAATCGGCGTCTTGTGTTACTATCGTCTCTCGATCTCGTGCATACCCCTGTCTTACATATAAATCCTCATAGATGAACCACCCTATGTCTATTACCGAGATGAAATCTCGACACCTGGGGCTACACCCATCAAGCAACGACTTAGAAGATTCGCTCAAGACCGCAAGAATGCTCAAGGCTGCAAGGACGCCATGTGAGCTTTTAAGCTTTCCGGATGCCTATTTAGGCTATCACCAGATCCCACTAAAAGTTAAAGATCAAATCAAGACTTCCTTCATAACTCCTTTTGGCGCCTATTGCTACATTACCATGTCGTTTAGTCTGAAAAATACTGGCGCGACTTACAAACGTGGTATTCAACACTGCCTCAAGACTCAGATCGGTCAAAATGCTGAAGCTTATGTTGATGACATCGTGGTAAAGACTCAGAATATTGAAGAACTTATCTCTGACCTAGCAGATATGTTCGACAATTTGAGATGATACGTGATGAAGCTAAATCTCATAAAGTGCATTTTTGGGGTACCTTCGGGAAAGCTACTCGGCTATATTGTTTCTAAGCAAGGCATAGAGACTAACCTGGAGAAGATCAAGGTGATCCTTGATATGGGGCCATCTAACTCTCAAAGGGATGTGCAGAAGCTGACCAAGTACGTGGCTGCGTTGAGCCGCTTTATCTCCCATTTTAGGAGTCAGGGGCCTACCGTTCTTCAAGTAATTAAAGAAGCAATACAACTTCACATGGACAGAGGAGGCGTAGTCAACTTTGGACAAGTTGAAGGATCATCTCAGCAAAATCCCAGTCTTAATGCCCCCAGAGCTAGAAGAAAATACCCAGCTCTATGTTTTAGCCACGACTCAAGTTGTGAGTACCATTCTGGCGGTTGATCGAGAGGAATATGGTCATGTACAAAAAGTACAACACCTGGTGTACTTCATCAGCGAGGTCCTTAGTGCCTCCAAAGTGCAATACCACCAGATCCTGAAGCTGCTTTAAGCAATCTTGAACACCTCGAGGAAGTTGAAACACTACTTTCAAGCTCATCAATCGAAGTCCACACATCTTTCCCGCTCGGAGACATGCTTCACAACCGCGAGACGATCGGCAAAGTTGCTAAGTGGGCAGTCGAACTTGGTAAATACACCATAACATTCATAGCCTACTCAGCTATCAAAGGACAAGCTTCGGTAGATTTCATTTCGGAGTGGACAAAGATTCAGATACTGTCGGCACCACAAGACATTGAATATTGGAAGTCGTACTTTGATGGGTCGCTCCAATTGCAAGGCACAGAGCTGGCATCATGCTCGTCTCACCTCATGGAGAGAGGCTCAGATACATCCTCCAGATGAATTTTTGAGTGTCCAACAATGCAGTAGAATATGAGACACTCCTATACGATCTGTGCATTGCCATATCACTCGGCATTCAGCGTCTAGACATCTATGGTGACTTGGCTCTAGTAATCAACCATGTCAATAAGGATTGGAACTGTGTGGATGATGATATAGCTGCTTATTGCCAAGAGGTCAGGAAACAGGAGAACAAGTTTGATGGACATAAATTCACCCACGTTCTTCACGACAACAATCAGGCTGCTGATGAGTTAGCCAAGATGGGTCATCGCGATCAGTGGTCCCGCCCGGTGTTTTCCTCCACACCCTGGATAGTCCTACTATATCTCCTTAGTCAGATGTGTTGACAACCGATGTTGCCGAGCTGGTAACAGATGTGAACATGGAGACCGACTGGCGTGACCCGATTATTCAATTCTTAACTAAAGGTACGTTGCCTATAGATTGTAATGAGCAACAAAGGTTGAAGGCCAAGTGTCAAAGCTATTTGATGGTGGATGACTTGCTATATCGTAGAGGAGGATCCGACATTTTGATGTGATGCATCTCTATTCTAGAAATCAAGGAATTGATGGCGGAGATCCCTGCAGGAGCATGTGGCAATCATGCAGCGTCCAAGGATTTCACTGCCACTCCTGTGTCGCCTGTCGTTTGGCTTCACGGCTCTGACCGGTTTTTGGTTTGACGCGCATTCCCACCAGCTGCCGAGCTTGACCCAATTTGGTCGGTCTGGCGTGAAGACCTAGGAGCATAATCCACTCCCTCGGTATCAGTCGGCAGGAGTGGAGGGTGAGACACATAAGTGTCAAGAACCTGCAAGCAAGTATGAAGACAATATTCATACACATCATTTTGTGTAGGATGAATTGTGAAGAACAAATTTAAAGCTAAAGCTTCTCGGGCTCGATGTTTGCCCTTGTTATATGCCTTTTTGATTAAGGCATGGTTTTGAGGGTCGACCGACTCGAACATTTTGTTCAGGCAAACTCAGCGCAAAGTCGAGTTCGGTGGGTCAGGCACCTCTCTAGTCTCATCATCAGAGACATACAACCATCCGGGGTGGCTCTGTTGCTTGAGGGGTTGAACCCGGAAAACAATAAAACTTTTGGCGATAGTGATGTCGTCGACTCCTTCCTTCTTCAGCTTGGCAATTTTCTTCAACAACGCCTGCACTTGAGCATCATTCGGATCAGGCTTTGCTGACCTAGATGCTTGGGGGCTGGCCTTTTTCCCAGTGAATTAAGCAAGAACAGGGGGAGGGTTGTCGCAATAGAACCACTCGTCCTACCAGTGCTTGTTCCCCATGGCCACTGGAACATCAATGTACGCCTCTTTCTTCCACAATTGGATGCCGACACCACTAATTACTTCTTGGTTGGTGACCGATGGCAGAGGACGAAGGACAAACAAGTGCCAGAACCTGGAGAAGTGGGGCAAGACAGCCAAGAATGCTTCACACAAGTGCACGAAGATGGCAATATGTAGAATAGAGTTAGGATTGATATTTACTAACTCAATACCATAGAAGAACGGGAGACCGCGCAAAAAGCTGCAGCAGGGTACTCTGAAGCCTCACTCAAAGAAAGAGCAGAAGACTACAATCTATTGATGAATTGGGAGAGGGTGCGATTCAGATTCTAGAACTTTCCAGTTAAAATGCACCTGTTCCTTCAAAATGCCGTCGACGACCATGGTGTTTAGCGCATCGGTGTTGAGGGTGCTCTTGGAGAATTTGCATAGTTGATCCGGGATGTCCAGCTTCGACGAGGAGGTGTCGGCGGCGGTGGTGGACCCTTTCGATCCCTTGACCAGCTTGTGTGGCATGGTGATGGACAATGACATGTGGTGGATCCGGTGCTACAACCCTAACCCTAGCTTTCTCACACGAGCTTAGGGGCATGGGCATGCTTAGGATCTACGATGGCGGTAGTTGAGGCTGATGAACCCTAGAAAAGGGGAGTAGAGGAGTCAAGAGGAAGAGGAAGCGCTAAGTGGGAGATGATGGCGTGGAGATGGCGTCACCCAGTTTCTGCCCTTTTTATGCTTTTGGGTTTGACCTAAAGGTGGGTGACCGGGTGGGCCGTCATGGGTCGTATAGTGCAACGCCTTTTTTACTCCTGGTGACACCTGAGTGTTATTCTCGGGGGCTTCTTTGATGAGAAGCAATGGTTGTTTAGGCAATAGTCTTTTAAAAGATTTTTTGCTAATTTGTGACACCTGAGTGTTATTCTCGGGGGCTTCTTTGATGAGAAGCAATGGTTGTCCCACTAACAAAAATCTCCATATTTATGTGATTTGATTATCATATAGCAGAGGACTTGATGGTCGTATGGATATAAGTTTGAAAGTTATGCAGCTGATTGAAGTTATTAGTTATTAATAGCTAATATAAAACTTATGTTATCCGAGTAATGATTATTTAAGTAAAGGCTATATTATGATTGATGTCATTATAGCTTAGTACTGAGTTATGATTATGTCATAAACATTTTTTTGATCCTTTACATGATTGATGTTGTGTTATTTGGATCAAAAGTCACTCGACCAAGGGTGTATATCACTCTGTTTATAATCATCGGTCGGCATGATTGATGTTGTGCAGACCGAGCTCCTGGTTTGATGATCAGGGGGTTATTTAGGTGAAGCTTGAGGGTTTGAGTGAGAATATTCTTTATAACACAGAATGTAAAGAGTCGATATTATTATACTCTTGCATTATTTGTTAGTCTCTAAATTATATAAGAGTCGGGGGCTACACCAGATCAGGTGCACCTAGTCGGCACACCCGATCTATCAAGAAGTTTCATTTAAGGGGTCTTCCTAATTTGTGATCTGTTTACATGACTACTGAAGAAGAATCACTCGACAAGTCACAACTCAAAATTAGAAAGCACTCGGGACTGCTGTGGAATACTTAACTTACCGGTATCCATAGCTATGCCATATTCGGAAGACAAAGGGATGACCCGCTAATATGGGAACCAATCGAGTCGGCTTGGAGCACAAGGCAATAAGAGATAGACTTACTATGTAATACCATATAGAGTACAAGTAGGACTCTTCCTGTACCCCTTGTCGACCGGATATATAAGGCGGCAGGAACCCCCCCATCGAGGGACACATCAACTCAAAGCAATACAATCCATAGAACATAGAATGTAGGGTTTTTACCTTCTTCGAGGGGCCCCGAACCTGTATATGGTGTCTTGTGTCTTAACCATTAGATTGTTTGTCTCATACGTAGCCCTATAAATACATTGTCCAGGATAAGTCTCGACAGATAGCACATTCATATAATTTTCTGATCACTTAGTCCTAGTTATTTAGCTCAACTAGAATTTGTCACCGTGAGTCATCACATAACTCCATGACCCTCAACATCATCCCCAATGTTGAAGATAAAGTTTATCTCCTCTATAAGATTGAGTATATCTCGTGTTTGTTGTAATATTTGATTTATAGATAGAGATAGAGGTAGATCCTAACACTTCCAAATTGTAACAGATTATAACTTGTGTTATAATCCATGGTAGGGGCATTCCTATATAAACACGCAATGTTGGCGAGGCCAAGGTGTGCCTTAACCTATTTTTACATGGTACATAGAGTCATTTTCCTTCCTAGACACATCAGCCATGTCGTCAAGCTCTAGCTCTTTCCTGTCCCCATCCTAATCTCACCACCCATCCTATAACAGAAAAACTTGCTAGAGATAATTTTTTGATATGTTGTGCACAGGTTCCACCTATTGTTTGTGGTGCACAGCTGATCGGGTTTCTCGACCCAACCAAAGTTGTGCCACCCAAGACCATTGATGTCAAGAAAGGATAGAACAACCGCTGGGCTACATTGTCGAGGGAGATCTTAGTGCCGCTATCCATGATAACCTCATCTTCTATGGTCTGGTCTGCTATTCATAAGATGTTTGCCTCACATTCACGATCAAGGCCGATCAACATCCATTCAAAGTTGTTGACGATGTGCAAATGAGAGATGTCATCTGCTGCCTATTACAACAAGATGCTGAGCTATGTTGATGAGATGACAACTATTGCAAAGGCCCTTGATTACATTGATCCTTGCTAGACTAGATCTTGAATATAATCCTATGATTGATCAGGTTACCAACAAATCATAAGTGGTTTGCTCAGTGTTCTCTATGGCACGATAAACTCCTAGGAAGCATAGATTCCCTAATAGAAGCATTCAATACAGCCCTACAGAACCAGCTTAGCCATAATAAAATGCTAGAAACACATATTTCCTAGCTGGCCACTTCTATTGTTAAGCCTAACTTAGGCAAGCTCCCCGGTCCGCCAAAAGCATGTTCTGAAGAAAAATTTAGTGTTGTTGCTACTAGAGGTGCAAAGTCTACACAAGACCCGCCAAATCCTGACAATGCAGGAAAGTCCAAGGACCCGATGTAGAGTCAGAAGGTGCAGAAGAAATTGAAGTTGAGAAGACAAAGGCGCATCCCAAGAAGGCACCCCATGAGTTTTATAACACCCCGGTGTTGCTATTTCCCACTCGCCAATGGAAGCTGAGGGTGGACGAACAATTCGAAAAATTTGTTTAGATAATCAAGAATATGTCAATATACCACTACTTGATGCTATGCATGTCCCTACCTACACCAAGTACTTAAAGGACATCCTCAACAACAAGAGCCCATTGCTATCCACCAAGGTGATCAAGTTGACAGAAGAATGGAGCACCACCATCTTGAACTCTCTACCGGAAAAGAAGAGAGACCTGGGATGTCCAACCATCCCATGTTCCATCAGAATGCAACATTTCAAGAACACCCTTTGTGACTTGGGGGCAAGCATGAGAGTCATGACAAACATAGTGTATGGAAAACTCAATGTCAATTCATTATCGCCTATGACAATGTGCTTGCAGCTAGCTGGCCAATCCGTCGGCCACCCGGCGGGCATCGCGGAGGATGTATCTGTGAAGATAAGGAACTTTCTCCTTCCTGATAACTTCATGGTGTAGGACATGGAGGCCGACGTGAAAATTCCTATCATCTTAGGAAGGCCGTTCCTCAATACCGCAAATGCTAACATTGATGTTGGGGCTAGAGAAATCCCCCTTAGCATCAATGGACAAGATGAGAAGTTCGCCTTCAAGCCTTGAATGGAATGATGCAATCAGGTACAAATCATTTTATGGTCAAAATTCTAACGTAGTGCAGAGGTTGAGGTGTACCCGACTCCACCAAAATCTGGTGCGCTGGTTTTGAAATTTAAGAACACACTACAACCCCACAAGAAGAAGAACGAACCACAGGAAACCAAGAAAAAGGTCATCGCCAAGCCGAAGAAAATCAAACAAGTATGACGGAAGAAAGAAGTTGCTCCGACCATGGAATATTCTCCATCCACGAAGGGTACCATGCAAAACTTAACATGGAGGACGTCTCATTCCAGACATAAAACTTAAACCCTCATCATAAGGTAAACTATATTGGTCCCCCTCTCTTTTCCCTTGTAGATACCGCTAGATTAGGTTGTTTTTGTTTCTTTATTTTATGCACCAGATTTAGGCTATAAAAAAGAAATAAAAATGTGAAAAAATGTTGGGTGATCACTTGACCGAGAAGGCTGATTTCTAGGCCAAATGATCACTTAACTGTCTGTCTAGGACACTAACCCGGGCAGAAAATTACTCAGTCAAAAGTAGCACCCGGGAGGCCATTTTCAGGGTGATCACTCTGTTGGGTGATTTTTGTGCAGCCCGACCCCCCTTTTTCCTATTTTTCTTTCTCCTCGTTGCAGGAATATCAGCCATGAGTGGCTAGTGCATGACCAGCAGTTCCCTAGAGCATCGAAGAACCCCACGATGGGTTAGACCAAATCATGGAGAACTGTTCATGTCATTTCACGCCACAAATAATCACTCCAACTTGCCACCTTATCTCCATAGACAACTTGAGTGGCAGAACACTCATTGCAATCCTCCAACTTTGGCCATCACATCACTCTCTTCTTGCTCCCCTCTCTATCTCAACAAGTTTCTGGCCAAGAGAAGAAAAAGGATCACATGGCTCAACCATCTAGTGCTCTCCCAGCATCAACAAAGCAAGCATGCAGCAAAAGAGCCAAATGGTTGAGCCTCCAAACCTGAAAGGACCAAGTGACCGAGACGCACGCGCAGGGGGTGGGGGGGGGGGGTGGGGAGGTGAATCGGGAACTCGCTATATGTACCAAATTTGCCAAAACCTGAAACCGGACACTCAATCATCCCCTATAGCAATTCTAGTGGTGATGGCATTAACAAGATGATAGTTCTATGAAAGGAACAACAACCTAAGCATACTAGTGGATCACACAAGTCAATACAACTCCTATGAAAGCTAGTAATCAATGACACGTGGAAGCAAACAACAAGCTAAGCAAAGTGTCTACTCATGCAAAGCTACAAGATAATGAACTAGAGCACAGAAGTATGAGTAGCACAATGTATACAAGGGTGATCAATCAAGCCAAAGCAACTCCTATACATGCTAGTGATCAAATGCGGAAGCTAAATACTACTAGCTAGCAAGGAGCCTATTCATGCAAGTCTACAAGGTAATCAACAGGAACAAGGTAAGCACACAAGCATAAATAGCATGATATATAAATGCAAAAGGTAAAACATCAAAGTATGGAGTATGAGTAAGAGATGGCTAAAAGGACTGAATGACTAGGGGGGGGGGGTGAATCGAGAACTCGCTATATGTACCAATTTACCAACTCCTAAAATCAGACACTCAAACAACTCCTATAGCAATTCTAGTGGTGATCACACTAACAAGATAATAGTCTGGTGAAAGTAACAAGACCCTAAGCATACTAGTGGATCACACAAGGCAATACAACTCCTATGCAAGCTAGTAATCAAAGACATGTAGAAGCAAACAACAAGCTAGCAAAGGAGCCTACTCATGCAAAGCTACAAGATAATAAACTAGAACACACAAGCATGAGTAGCATAATACATACGATGGTGATCAATCAAGCCAAAGTAACTCCTATACAAGCTAGCGATCAAATGCGAAGGCTAAACACTACTGGCTAGCAAGGAGCGTATTCATGCAAGTCTATAAGGCAATCAATAAGAGCAAGGTAAGCACAAAAGCATGAATATCACAATATGTAAATGTGAAAGGTAAAGCGTCAAAGTAAGGAGTATGAGTAAGATATGCGCTCATGACTTTTTCCTGAGGACTCGGAAGGATGGCGCCTTCCCCTACTCCTCGTTGGACCACTCCCGCAGGAGTATCGGTCCCTCCCGCCACCAAGTGGAGTTCTCACACACTAACTCGCAATCACTCCAAGAGTGAAGACACGGCTGCGATGCTGCTACGAAGGCACAATCTTGCCTCCCTGGAGAACTTGCCGGACTCCCCGAGCCGACGTGGGTGCTCATTATCGTTACTCCTTTCAACAGCGAGCTCAAACCATATACAAATGTGTGATGGCCTTCACAACTGATCATGATAGGCTCATCACCAACGCCTAACCTATCTAAATCCCACCATAGACCCAAAGTAACGGCTACGACACACCCTCAAGGACACCCTAGCCTTAGATGTGTATAGATGCTCAAGTTACTCTCTCTAGCACTCTCAAGATATACAATATCTCTTCCTAGTGCTCCTCTCTTTTACTCTTGGTTCCCTACTGATGCTCCAAGCTATCCCATGGGCCAAGAATGGTCTCCAAGACCCCAACAATGACTTTATATAGGCTTCCAACCTCAAACTAGCTATTGCTTCAAGAAACACCTTTCTCGACGTATAGACCATACAGTTCGATCTTTGTCCAAACCATATCATCCGGTCTCCACTAGACGCCTCATCCTGAGCCATTGCTCTCTGTCCTCGGCTAAATCCCATACAAACCGTAAGTCCGGTCTACAGACCATACAGTCCAATCTCCATTGCTCCTCTTCCAAATAGAGCTGTTGTAGCCACTTCCTCATCTCTCCAGAGTTTTCTCCTACAGACAGTATAGTCCAGTCCGCACAAATTCTGCTCCAACAGATTTCCTCGAAGCCAACTATTCTCGGAGTTGGAATCCTCTCTGATGACTGTAATGTTCGGTCTCCACGACCCTCTGTCCAGTCTTCATCTCCAGAAGCTGAAACTCCTTATCATTGCTTGACTTCATTTCCCGGCTTCATCCAACAACTCATTGGCGTCTCCACTGCAACCTAGTGTCTTGTGATTTTTTCGAGCATCTATGCACATCACCGACTAGCATGACCTAAGAGATATGACCTGGACCCCCTTGATAGTCTAGTTTGTCCTATGGACATAAGCCCTAACAACTAGACAAGTGTCTCAAACACTTGCTCGTAGCTTGTCCTTAGCCTTGATCCATCTACGTCAACCCTTGAACTCCATTAAGCTCATTAAGTCTCCGTGCTTGTGGTCATTGTCATCATCTATCAAGGCAACCATCAACAATCATCATTAAGTAGATAAGGTTTCCTACACGCACAACATTCGTGTAGATATTAGTCATATTTCATGCTTGTCATTCATCACCAAAATATTCACACCTTTGGGGAACCTCAATGGTTATGAACCTTACAATCTCCCCCTTTTTGGTGATGGATGACAACCACTACTAATGATGATCCAAAATGAACGAGTCCTGAAAAGATAAAAAGGAAGGGACAAAAGATTCAAACAAAAATAAGGAGCCTAGAAAAAAGAAAGGTTTGAAAGCATTACCTTGGTCCTTACCTTGGAAGTAGTATACCCCTTGAAATGTGCTAGGTATCGAGGGAGAACTACCCAATTATGTAGCACACTAGTTGTTGAGCTTGAGTTGAATTTTGCGCCCATCATGGTGTCATGGTAGTTGATCTTGTTGAAGTGGACATGCACCATAGAAGTAGATGTTCATGTTGGTGAAGATATTCATAGGTGTTTAGACATGCACTATTGTTGTTCTTCTACATGTTGGTGTAGATGTTCATCTTGACTTGAGCTTCATGTGTACTCCATTTGTTCATCTCATCTGGTCATATCTCCTTCATGTGATCTTTATGTTCTCCACATCCATCTTCTTTTGATCTTCTATGCTTTTCTCCCCCTTTGTCACCTCATAGTTTCCCTTGTATCTTCATGTTTTTCTCCATCGTGGCATGGCTTTCCTTTTTAGATCTTCATGTTCGTCTCCCCCCTTGTCATCTATCACCAAAAACCAAAAACCAAGACAAAACACAAGGAAACCAAAGAGCAAGTAATGGGGGCAATAATAATTGACAAGAATTAGAAGACTCCCCCTTTCATTGTGCTCCTCCTTGGTCATGATGGCATTCCACCATCACCCCCCCTACTCACATGACGCAACAAAATATGTTCTCAACTATGCAATGTTTAGTCATTTGTGTGATACGAATGTATAAGTTACTTGTCTTTGAGCCACGCAAGTAGATTTAACCTTGGAGCTTATTTGAACATGGCTCAACGGGCATGAAGCACAATTATCACTATATGATCATCTAGAGGGTCATATACTCATATTGTAAATGAGCAAATATCCCTTAAAACATACTTGGTAGCATGTAAGGTATCACGATACAAGAATGCATGAAGCCAAAGAATGCAAATGCAACAAGAATACAATGCATGATGCGATGCTAAAGGAAAGAGAGAGAAAGACTACAAACCAAAATGCCAACAACAAGTTGTACCCTTCTCAAGCTTACTCACAATGGACCATTCATCAAAGCCATGGGCACACCATGAAGCACCTTCCCAAGCTTAACCCATGTCCATTGCTATTTCAAGGAGGTCTGAAGTCAACCTACAAGAAGAAGAGAAACAAGCACAAAACAAAAGCACAAACAACAAAACAAAAACACACAAAGACTTTACATATGTACAAAAGACAAGCTTCAAGGATAAGTCACATGAAGTTTGAAAGGTCGAGAACATTGAGTTCTCCCCTTAGCTTGTTGAAAATCTTCTCGTCGAGGGGCTTGGTGAAGATATCCGTCAATTGTTCACGAGTTCGTACACTCACCAATTAAATATCCTTCTTCTCGACATGGTCCCTTATGGAATGATGCTTGACTTGAATATGCTTTGCATGACCATGGTCCCCTTACTTGAGAGCCATCTTGATTGTTGCCTCACTATCACAATATAATGTCATTTGAGTATAGTAGAGCCTTCTTCTTAACATGGTCCCTTGCTTGAGAGTGTTTGCCGCATATAGAGAAGTTGGGCACAACAAGCTCCCACTGCCATGTACTCCGCTTGGGCCGTTGATAGAGCCATCAAGTTTTGCTTCTTTGAGCTCCAGGATACAAAAGATATTCCAAGAAATCGGCAACCTCCCAATGTGCTCTTCCTATTCACATTGCATCCCATGAAGTCAAAGTCCAAATACCCAAGTAACTCAAAGTTTGTTCCTCTTGATACCATAATCCTATGGTAGGTGTGTACTTGAGGTATCTAAGTATCCTCTTCATAGCCTTCAAGTATGACTCATTTGGATTTGCTTAGTAGCGTGCACACAAGCACACACTAAACATGATGCCTAGTATTGAGGTGGTGAGATAGAGAAAAGAACTAATCATAGATCTATAGAGCTTAGGGCTCACCGGTTTTCCTTTTTCATCCATGTCCAAGGGTTTGCTTGTTGCCATAGGTGTATGCAGGGGCTTGCAATTTTCCATGTTGAATCTCTTGAGGAGGTCCTTGGTGTATTTCTCTGAGAAACCATGTGTGAGAAACCATGTGGATATGTGCCATGGTTTGCAATATATGTGATGAGTAATTGACTTGAGCGGACCTTGTGTTTGACTTGAAATGCGGGAATCTTGGGATTGCATGAGTTTGTGCATGTCATGGTCTTGACTAACCAAAGTTGGTGGAAGTATTGGTGAAGTTGCAGGAGTTGGGAAATGTGTTTGTTTGTCTCATGATGTGTAGGTCACTGGAGTCGATTTGGCGGTCAACGGCTAGAGGATCGGGCACAAGCAGGGGATTTGAGGCCGGACGATCAGGATGCCAGGTGGAGTTAAGGGTGATCCACACCGTACACATGGAGAGGCAAGAAGCACGGACGGTTTCGCGGTTGAGCCTCAAAACCGTGGTGTGAGGAAGATGGCGTGTTGACCAAGTCAAGGCGAGCGGGATGCCGGTGCAAGTGACAAGGGGGCCTGATGGACAGGGACTGGGAGAGACTTGTTGTTGGTCAGGATTACGGGACAAGGTGACACGCGTCAACATCGAGAAGTCACGCTTTGAGAAGAGTGTAAGGCAGTTTCCCGGTTTGGGCCTCAAAACCGGTGGCGATGGTTGGTGGTGCACGTGGCACCATCACGGAGCTTGCTTCAAGGCGAAGCAAAGTCATGAAGGGCTCGATGGCATTCGGGCGATGAAGCAAAAGATGGACGATTATGCCCCTAGTGGTAGGTGGGTGTGTTATGTAGGTCAAGGGTAGAGTGATCATGTGGACAATAGACCCTAGGCCTATACAAGGAGAGGTAAGGCTAGTGGAAGAGGTGCCTCTCTCCCTATTAACCTTGTGTTAGGACTTCATTCAAGTGACTTCCTAGCCTTGTATCTATGGATCTTGTAAGCATGTTTCCATGACATGAGATTTATTTTCGTGCTCAAGATCTTCCTTTCTCCCTAAATCCCGAATTTCTCTTTTTCCCTATTTTCAGAGCTATTTTCGTGGGAATTTTTTATCTCGTTTTTGGATGAGTTTTTAGGGCGGATTTCTTGGGAAACTTCGTGCTATGATGAGCTAGATCAATCCTACATAGGTCCATGACCAAATCAAGAGCTCTAGCACCTTTGATTTGAAGGATTTCTCAAGTTTTTCCTTTTTGGTGTTCTTGGCACAAGATCTGAAATTCGTGATGATTCCTTGAGCCAATTCAGTTGATCTTCTAGGATTAGGGTCATGATGTGTTGAGGATTCACTGGTCCAAAAATTAGCATCATTAGGAGTTTGTTTGATTAGGTTTTGACCAAATTTTTGCTTCATCCTAAAACTTTTTCCTGTTCTGTCGGGGTCGATCGGCTCTGCCGATGACCAGGACCGGCACTTCCGGTGGGTCTCAGTATCCTGCACCGGCACTGCCGATGGGTTAGACCGGCACTGCTGGTAGTGGTCCACTAAGGTCTGTTTTTTTGTGAGTCTCTTGACTAGTTTGAGTCCTTGCTGTTTCTTGTTATTTCCACTGTGTTTGTTTGCCGTGGTTGATCATGCCTAGGGCTAGTACACCACGAGTTGGTGTGTGTTGTCTTGGTGATCGGTTCGGAGGTTGGCTTGGGTTGTTTTTGGAATATAGGCCAAGTTCTCTTGGAGAATTTTGATTGTCTCCCATTCACCCCCTCTGGTCGCCTTCTCGGTCCTTCAATTGGTATCAGAGCCAGTTTGATCACTAGTTGACCTTCACCGGCTTTGTGATCTGAAGGCGATGTGGAGAAGCGTGGAGTCAAGCTCTGGATGTTCAACGAAGAGGACTTTCCCTACTGGAAGTCGCGAACCAAGGCTTATCTCCTGAGTCAAGGACGTGGTCTCTGGGACATCGTCGACCGAGAATACAACATACCTGCCGACCTCAACACCGCTCCTATAGATGAGTTGAACAGGTATGAACACAACTCTAAAGCTGTCAACATTCTACTCTCTACACTTGGTAAAAGTGAACATGATCGTGTTGCACATCTTGACACTGCTCATGCTATTTGGGTTAAGCTTTGCACGTACCATGAGGGTACCAATCAAGTCAAGTCTATGCGTAAGAATTCTTATAATAGACAATACCAAACCTTTACACAAAAACCTGGTGAGTCACTAGATGACACCTTTCATAGGTTTGAGGCAATTGTGTGCAACTTGCGGGCTTGTGGTAACCTTGTGTACAGTGATAATGATAGAGCTAAGCAACTGTTGTACTCACTTGATGAAAATGTTTGGGGGGTTAAAATTGCTGCTCTAGAAGAAACTACTGACTTCAATACCTTGAATTGTGAGCAACTATATAGCAAGCTGAAATCTCATGAACTGTCTAGGAAATCCCATCCTAATCATGTTAATCCGGCTTCTAGCATGGCTTTGCTTTCTAGCTCTCAAAAGGGTGATCACAGTGGTGCTTCTTATGGAACTAACCCCTCACTTGACAAGTCTTCTTTGAAGTTTGCTCTGTCTTCTCTTGTTGCAGCTTTCGATGAACAGATGGAGTGCATTCCTGACGAGGATCTGTCCTTGCTCACAAGGAAGTTTAGGAAGTTCTACAACAACCGGAAGGAGAGAAGAGGAGGTGGTTCAAGAACCTGCTTCGAGTGCGGTGACCCGGGACACTTCATTGCTGACTGTCCCAAGAAGAAGACGAAGGCCGTGTACTATGACAACAACACTGAAGACTTCAAGAAGAAGAAGAACCGCTTCTATAAGAAGGGCAAGAACTCCAAGAAGTTCGCCAAGGCCATTGCACGCGCCTGCGTTGCCACCTTGAGCGATGTTGACCTCACATCAAGCAAAGGCCTTACAAGCTCGGAGGAGGAGATTGAAAAGCCATGAGTCAAGAGGAAGGATGACTTCACCGGGCTTTGCTTCATGGCAAAGAACGATCACGACACCGACTCTAGATCCGACTCTGACATAAGCGAGGTACCTCCCACTCTTGATGAGCTCTCTTCTGAACTTGATCATTTGTGCGATGTTCTGCTCTTGCAAGATGATAAGCTTCGTAGTGCTGTTCCTGAGAGTAGAGAGCTTAAGTCTAAGTTGGAGAGTGCTGACTTTGAAATTGCTTCACTTAGGTCTAAGCTTGCTTGTGATATCACTATTGTAGAGTGTGAGTCATGTCAAGTTTTGATGAATGGCTTGAGTCAGAGGGAAAGTGTGCATGCTCAAGTTGCCAGTCAGCTTGAGAGTGCCCACAAGGAGCTTGATGAATTCAAGGTTAGACCAACTCTTTTGAGTGCATGTCAGAAATGCCCAAGCTCACAAATGAGTTGGAAGCTCAAATCCTCAAAGCCAAAGAGCTCGAGTCTAAGATGCTAAATGAGACTCGCTCTAAGGTCTTTCCACCATCATGTGAGGTGTGTGTGTCTCTTAAGGACAAGCTAGTAATCACTAGGGAGAAAAACAAAGTCCTACTCCAAGAAAATGACTATCTAATTTCTAGGCTCCAAATAACCCTAGTGAGTGAGGAGAAGATTGAGAATAACCTAGCAAGAGTCAAAGAGAGTGCGAATAGGTCAACCTACAACTTGGGTTTGGGTTTTGAGAGGGTTGACAAAGAGAGTGAAAATATGGGTAAGTTTGTGCCTAGCTCTATCTACAAGGATGAGGAACAATCCATCAAACCCACTGACACATACTATCCACCAAACCCCAGACCTTCATTCAACCCAAAGCAAACAGAGAAGCCAAAACCCAAACCTCCTGTGCAAACAAAGTCTAAACATGAGAGTGTCTATATTTGCATGTTTTATGGTCGTAAGGATCACTTGGATGAGTTCTGTTATAGGCGTAAGAGGATTGAGAGGATGCAAGCTGAATTAACTAGAAATGTGCATCATTGTGATTTTGATGGTTTTCAGCCTCGCTCTTTTTCTCATGCCTATCGCGGAGAGGGTCATCCCTCATATGGCTTTGATTCACGAAATAGAGGCTTTACACAGCAGTGCTTTGGCAACCCACGTTTTCCCCATCGTGGTGAGCGTCACTCGCGTGGATTTGGTTTTCACACAGATGGTTTCTATTCTCACAATCCAAGATTTGAGTCAAGACGCTTTGACAAACCATGTTTTCCCCATCGTGGTTCTCGTCCCATGTGTTCGAATGATAATGTGCAAAAAACTGTGATGACTACTATCGGTCGTATGATTAAGTGTTGGATTCCCAAATGCCTTTTGGCTAACCCCAACACTGAGCCATCGACTTTTCCTTCTCATTCTTTGTAGGCAGCAGGTGGAGGCTTGGAGAACAAATGGTTGATGGACTCCGGGTGTTCGTGCCACATGACCGGAGATGCAGAGTGGTTCTCCAGCCTCACTCCCTTGAAGTGGTGGGAGTATGTGACCTTTGGAGATGACAAGAGAGGGAGAGTAAAGGCAAGAGGCGTGGTAAAGGTAAATGAAAAATTCACTCTTAAGGATGTTGGTTTGGTTGAGCATCTCAAGTACAATCTCCTCTCTGTTTCTCAGCTGCTTGATGTTGGCTTGGAAGTGCGCTTTAAGAAAAATGCTTCTTGTGTTCTTGATTCGAATGGCTCTTTGGTTTGTGGAATTTCTGGCATTAGGAAAGTTTTTCAGGCTGATTTTGCTGGTTCTCCTGGTTCTCACAAGTGCTTGTTTGCTCAATCTTCTTCTGAGCTCTGGAAATGACATAGGAGACTAGGTCACATGAGCTTTGACTTGTTATGTCGCTTGAGTGGCCTGGGTTTGATCCGAGGATTGCCTAAGCTCAAATTTGATAAGGATTTGGTTTGTCCTCCTTGTCGTCATGGTAAAATGATTGCCGCTTCTCATCCACCAATCAATTTGGTGTTGACTAAACGCCCTGGAGAGTTGCTTCATATGGACACTATCGGTCCTTCTCGGGTTCGTTCGGCGGGTGGGAAGTGGTATGTTCTTGTGATTGTTGATGACTACTCTCGCTACTCTTGGGTCTACTTTCTTGAGAGTAAGGATGAAGTGTTTCATCACTTTCGGAGCTTAGCTTTGAGGTTGTTCAAGGAACTCCCTGGTGCATTATGAGCAATCTGCTGTGATAATGGCACCAAGTTCAAAAACTCCTCCTTTGATGCTTTCTGTCTTGAGCATGGTATTGAGCATCAATTTTCATCATCTCGTGTTCCCCCAGCAGAATGGTGTGGTCGAAAGAAAGAACAGAACCTTGGTGGAGATGGCCCGGACGATGCTCAATAAGCATAGGACTCCGAGGCGGTTCTGGGCTGAGGCTATTAGCACTGCTTGCTATGTTTCCAATCGGATTTTCTTACGCTCAATTCTTAATGTGACTTCTTATGAGCTGCGTTTTGGGAGAAAGCCCTCGGTTTCTCATTTGTGTGCCTTTGGTTGCAAGTACTTTATTCTCAAACATGGCAATCTTGATAAGTTTGAGTCGAGATCTTCCGATGGCATCTTTCTTGGTTACTCTCTTCATGGTCATTCCTACAGAGTGTTGAATTTGGAAACTAACACCATCATAGAATCCTATGATGTAACCTTTGATGAATCAAACTCTTGTGCAAGGAATGTGATTGAGTGTGCAGGTGATAAGGAGATAAAGGAAAGCATCTTTGTAGAAGAGGACCTACAAGGCTTGGATGATGATGACGATGATTCACTTCATCTCTCATCTAAGCTTGTTCCTGCTGCTACCACTACTCCAGCAGAGGGTCCAGAAGCTTCTACATCGACTTCAGCGAGCTCCAACTGTGGTTGAGGGGTTGGTACACTCTGAGAGAGAGGCCCCAGCCACATTCAACGTCAATATCCACCTCAACAAATGATCGGTAATCTCTATGAGAGGAAAACAAGGTCAAGGTCTGCACATCTCGCCTGCTTTACCAATTCTCTCTTTGTTGCAACCTTTGAACCCCGAATGTTGGACACGCACTATCTGATGAACATTGCGTTAATGCCATGCATGAGGAGTTGGAGAACTTTAAGAGAAACAAAGTATGGACCCTAGTAGAGCCTCCCGTTGGTGTCAATGTCATAGGAACCAAATGGGTGTTTAAAAACAAGAATGGGGAAGATGGTGAGGTTGTTAGAAACAAGGCTAGGCTTGTTGCTTAGGGTTTCAGTCAAGTGGAGGGCTTAGACTATGGGGAAACCTTTGCCCCTGTTGCACACATAGAAGCCATTAGGATCTTGCTTGCATTTGCTGCCTCTAAGGGCATTAGACTCTATCAAATGGATGTCACGAGTGCTTTCCTAAATGGTTTCATAGAGGAAGAGGTTTATGTAAAACAACCACATGGCTTTGAGCACCACAAATACCCAAACCGTGTGTACAAGCTTTAGAAGGCTTTGTACAGGCTAAAGCAAGCACCTAGGGCATGGTATGCTAGGCTTAAGACTTTCTTGCTAGAGCGCGGGTATGACATGGGGTGTGTTGGCAAAAAAAATTTCACTCTCAGGCATGGCAACGACTTTCTAATGGTTCAGATTTATGTGGATGATATCATCGTTGGTGGTTCCTCTCATGCTCTTGTGTCCAGATTTCAGGAAGCCATAGAAAGTGAATTTTAGATGTCGATGATGGGCGAGCTCACCTTCTTTCTTGGGCTTCAAATCAAGCAGTGCAAGCAAGGCACTTTCATACATCAAGCCAAGTACACGAAGGATCTCCTAAAGAAGTTCGACATGGTCAATGTGAAGTCGTTGTCTACACCAATGTCTACTACAACGGCACTTGACCCTGATAAAGACTATGAAGTGGTGGACCAAAGAAAGTACAAGAGCATGATTGGCTCCCTCTTGTACCTGACAGCGACAAGACCTGACATACACTTTGCGGTGTGTCTTTGTGCTCGCTTTCAAGCTTCCCTAAGGGTGACTCATCGCAAGGCTGTCAAGCGTATCTTCAGGTATCTCAAATACACCCTTGAGTTTGGTCTTTGGTACTCTACACCTTCATCTCTTGATCTCATTAGGTATTCAGATGCGGACTTTGCTGGGTGTAGAATTGATAGGAAGAGCACTTCTGGTACTTGCCATTTCTTGGGTACTTCTTTGATCTGTTGGTCTTCTCGTAAGCAGTCGAGTGTAGCCCAATCCACCACAGAGGCTGAGTATGTAGCTGCCGCTAGCTGCTGCTCACAAATCCTATGGGTTGTATCTACCATGAGGGACTATGGGTTAACCTTTAAGAGTGTTCCACTCATATGTGATAACTCCAGTGCCATATGCTTAGCCAAATACCCAATCCAACATGGTAAGGTTAAACACATCAATGTGCAATTCCACTTCCTGAGAGACAATGTTGAGAAGGGAGATGTTGAGCTCAAATACATTGACACCAGAAACCAACTAGCTGATATCCTCACCAAGCCCCTAGATGCTTCTAGACATGCTTTTCTTCGGGGGAAACTTGGTGTGTGTCGTCCTTATGGTATCATTTGAGAGGGAGTTGGTGTTCACTTGTATATATGTATCTTACCTTTTATGCATTGTATCTCATATGTAATATATGCATTGGTAGATGAGCTTTGATTCTTATGCTTTCTTACATTTCTCTTTGCTATGATTGAGCTTGAGCTAAGTTGTGTGGATGTGATGGTAATCTCTCATGCTTAGATTTTCTAGATGGCCTATTATAGACTCATGTGAGCAACTTGCTAATCTTAAAGGTAAACTTAGCTTCTTGTGAACCTTATGAACTAATCTTGCTAAAACTTGCTCACCACGTGTATAATTGCTTTTATCCTTGTTGAAACTTGCATTGAGGCTAGTCTAGAGGATATCTTGGCCCCGGCACCTTGTGTTTGCGAAATGGAAGGCTTTGCAAATGTTTAGCTTATGATGGGACATTGTGGGAACATGTGTTCCTTTTGCTACAAAGGCATGCTCTTTTGTCTTGTGAATAAACCTTGGATAATCTGCTATGTGCTTTTGATCAAGTATAATTCTAAAATGCTAAATTCAAACATTATGACTTGAGGCCTCGGGGTGTTTGCCATACCCAGTGGTGCGACCCTCCGTATGGATAAGAGGACACATGAGGATAAACAATAGACCCTAGATGAAATGAGTCTCTATTGCATATGTGAGCATTTGTAAAGCTCATTTTCTGCAAATACTTGTTGCCCTAGTTGAGATTGAAACTGGCTAGATTCTTATGATTCACTTAATGCTTGTTTTGCCTTGGATAGAAGTACTTACACATGTGGTGGCAGATTTTCTCATGATAAGCAAAATTTGATTCTCTCTAAGCTAGTCAATATTTCTACTTAGCTTGTATAGCTCTTGGTGTTTATACCTTGCTATCTATTTTTGATCTTTGTATGATTGTGAGCTATTGCTTTTACACTTCATGGCTCTATGTTTATGGGTAGCAAAGTTAAATGCTTGTTTGCATAATTGTTGAAGCTCCTTAGGTTTGCATTTTCAGGTTTTGCATGTTTGCTTGTTCTTTGATGAGTTCATTGCCAAAGGGCGAGAAAATATTGTTTCATGCACAAATTATGCTAAGAAACTTAAAATGATCCATTTTGCACTACATGAAACCTACCACAAGTTGAGGGGGAGCATATCATGATCTTGAGCGTTTTCTTGCACTTTTCACATTCTTTGTGTCTCAAGTCACTTTCTTTGCCAACTCTTGGTTTTGTGATCCCTACTAGATGGCTTGTTTTCACCTTTTCTTTGGGTTTGGCCATTTGGATGAGTTTATTCGGTTTCACATTTCACTCTCTAATCTTATGCATTTGAGGTTGTCAATGTACTTATCAAGGGGGAGATTGAGAAACCATGTGGATATGTGCCATGGTTTGCAATATATGTGATGAGTAATTGACTTGAGCGGACCTTGTGTTTGAGTTGAAATGTGGGAATCTTGGGATTGCATGAATTTGTGCATGTCATGGTCTTGACTAATCAAAGATGGTGGAAGTATTGGTGAAATTGCAGTAGTTGGAAAATGTGTTTGTTTGTCTCATGATGTGAAGGTCACTGGAGTCGACTTGGCGGTCAACGGCGAGAGAATCGGGCAATAGTAGGGGACTTGGGGCCGGACGATCAGGATGCCGGGAGGAGTCAAGGATGATCCACACAGTACACATGGAGAGGCGACAAGCACAGACGGTTTCACGGTTGAGTCTCAAAACCGTGGTGTGATGAAGATGGCGTGTTGACCAAGTCAAGGCGAGCGGGATGCTGGTGCAAGTGACAAGGGGGCCCGATGGACAGGGACTCAGAGAGACTTGCCGGTGGTCAGGATTGCGGGACAAGGTGACACGCGTCGACATCAAGAAGTCATGCTTTAAGAAGCGTGCAAGACGGTTTCCTAGTTTGTGCCTCAAAACCGGTGGCGGTGGTTGGTGGTACACCTGGCACCATCACGGAGCTTGCTTCGAGGCGAAGCAAAGTCGTGAAGGGCTCGATGGTATTCGGGCGTTGAAGCGAAAGATGGACGATTATGCCCCCGGTGGTAGGTGGGTGTGTTATGTAGGTCAAGGGTAGAGTGGTCATGTGGACAATAGACCCTAGGCCTATATAAGGAGAGGTAAGGCTAGTGGAAGAGGTGCCTCTCTCCCCATTAGCCTTGAGTTAGGACTTCATTCAAGTGGCTTCCTAGCCTTGTATCTATGGATCTTGTAAGCATGTTTCCATGACCTGAGATTTATTTTCGTGCTCAAGATCTTCCTCTCTCCCTAAATCCTGAATTTCTCTTTTTTCCTATTTTCAGAGCTATTTTCGTGGGAATTTTTTATCTCCTTTTTGGATGAGTTTTTGGGGCGAATTTCTTAGGAAACTTCGTGCTATGATGAGCTATATCAATCCTACATAGGTCCATGACCAAATCAAGAGTTCTAGCACCTTCGATTTGAAGGATTTCTCAAGTTTTCCCTTTTTGGTGTTCTTGGCACAAGATCTGAAATTCGTGATGAATCCTTGAGCCAATTGAGTTGATCTTCTAGAATCAGGGTCATGATGTGTTGAGGATTCACTGATCCAAAAATTGCATCATTTGGAGTTCGTTTGATTAGGTTTTGACCAATTTTTGCTTCATCCCAAAACATTTTCCTGTTCTATCGGGGTCGATTGGCACTGCCGACGACCAGGACCAGCACTGCTGGTGGGTCTCAGTATCCCACACCGGAACTACTGATGGGTCAGATCGGCACTTCTGATGGGGCCAACCGGCACTACCTATGGCCCTGATCGGCACTGCCGGTAGTGGTCCAGTAAGGTCTGGTTTTTGGTGAGTCTCTTTACTAGTTCGAGTCGTTGTTGTTTCTTGTTCTTTCCACTATGTTTGTTTGCTGTGGTTGATCACTCCTAGGCTAGTACACCATGAGTTGGTGTGTGTAGTCTTCGTGATTGGTTTGGAGGTTGAGTTGGATTGTTTTTGGGATATAGGCCAAGTTTTCTTAGAGAATTTTGATTGGCTCCCATTCACCCCCCCCCCCCCTCTGGTCGCCTTCTCGGTCCTTCAATGTGGATATGTGCCATGGTTTACAATATATGATGAGTAATTGATATTGGATGATTTGATGTTTGAGTTGAAATACGGGAATCTGGGGATTGCATGAGCTTGTGCATGTCATGGTTTTGACTAACCAGAGTTGGTGAAGGTATTGGTGATGTTGCAGGAGTTGGGAAATGTGTTTGCTTGTCTCTTGATGTGTAGGTCACTGGAGTCAACTTGCCGGTCAACGGTGAGAGGATCAGGCACAAGTAGGAGACTTGGGGCCGGACGATCAAGAGGCCGGGTGGAGTAAAGGGTGATCCATACCGTACACGTGGAGAGGCAAGAAGCATGAACGGTTTCGTGATTGAGCCTCAAAACCGTGGTGGTGATGAAGACGACATGTTGACCAAGTCAAAGCAAGCGGGATGCCGGTGCAAGTGACATGGGGGCCCGATGGACAAGGACCAAAGGATACTTGCCAGTGGTCAGGATCACGGGACAAGGTGACAGCGTCAACATCGAGAAGTCGCGCTTTGAGAAGGGTGCAAGGCAGTTTCTCGGTTTGGGCCTCAAAACCGGTGGCGATGATTGGTGGTGCACGTGGCACCATCGCGGAGCATGTGTTGAGGCGAAGCAAAGTCGTGAAGGGCTCGATGGCATTCGGGCGACATGGAAAAAGATGGATGGTTGTGCCCCTGGTGGTAGGTGGCAGTGTATTATAGGTAAGGGGTAGGATGGTCTTTAGGACAATCCCTAGACCTATATAAGGAGAGGTGTGGCTGGTGGGAGAGGTGTCTCTTCCCATTAGCCTTGTGTTAGGAACTCATTTCAAAGTGCTAGGAGAGGTCTTCATGTAATAGAGGAAAGGAGAGGGTGCGTGAGAGACATCTCTTTCTCTTTGAAATAGTGGGAGGAAGAGAATGGCTTCCTAGCCTTGTACCCATGGATCTTGTAAGCATGTTTCTATGATATGAGAACTATTTTTGTGCTCAAGATCTTCCTCTCTCTCTCTAAATCCCAAATCTCTCTTTTTCCCTATTTTCGAAGCTATTTTCATGGGGATTTTTTATCTCATTTTTTAGTGGGTTTTGGTATGAAATTCTTGAGGGATCTTGGTGCTAGGACATGCCTAAACATTCCTTCATAGATCCTTGGTTGAATCCTAGGCAAAAGCACTCTTGATTTGGTGGATTTTCTCAAGAACATTCAAACCCTAGAGCTTTCGTTAAAACCTTAAATTCGTGATGAATTCTTGAGCTTTTTGTATGATTTCACTTGGATAAGGAACGTCCTACTATGAGATAGCTTCTATCTAAGTTTCGTGATTTTTGGAGTTCATTTGGTTAGTTTTACCGATTTTCTAACCAAGTCACGAGTACAGTTTTTGGTTCTAGAAAGTGTCGATCGGCACTGCTGTTCTCTAAACTGGCACTGCCAGTGCAGGAGAAAGAACCCCTGATCGGAACTGCTGATGGCTGGACCGGGTCTGCCCGTAGCCTGCGTTTGAACGCACATCAGCACTACCGATGTACCAACCAACACTGCCGATGAGTCTTGTCTATGTGTTCCAGTAACGTTGCTTCTTCTGTCAGCCGGCACTGACGATACCCATGACCGGCACTGCCGATGCACTCAGACCGCTGCTTTCTAGAGTTTTGAGAACCCCGCACTGACACTACCGATGCATGTGACCGACACTATTGATGGTGCCTACCGGCACTACTGATGGTTGTGATCGGCACTGCCGATGGTAGTCCAGAGAGATATGTCTTGTGTGTTTCATTGACAGTTTCAGGTGTTTGCAGTTCCATTTTGTTTATGCTGGGTTTCACTGCTGTTGTTGATCACTTCTAGAGTCAGCACATCACTAGTTGGTGTGTCTGGCTTTGGTGATCGGTTTATAGGGTGGCCTAGGTTGTAATTGGGATATAGGTCAAGTTCTTGTGAAGAATTTTAATTGGCTCCCATTCACCCCTCCCCTTCTGGTCACCTTCTCAGTCTTTTATTCTCTTGATAGATGAAGTTTCCTTCTCTCAATTGCTTGACTCAAAAACCAAGGAATACATGGAACTCTCCAATCATGGACATTTGAAATTCCTTTGCCATCATCTCTCAAAATTCTTCATTGTACTTCTCATTTGTTGATCCATAGATGATATCATCCACATAGATTTGGCACACAATGTGATCCTTCCCAACATGCCTTGTGAACAATGTGCTATCAATACTTCCAATGGTGACGCCATTCATGAGAAGGAAATTTCTCAAATGTTCATACCATGTCCTTGGTGCTTGCTTCAGACCATAGAGAGCTTTCTTCAATTTAAACACATGCCTTGGATGCTTAGGATCCTCAAATCCTGGAGGTTGTTCCATATAGACCTTCTCATTGATTTGTCCATTCAAGAATGCACTCTTCACGTCCATTTAAAAGAGCTTAAATAGTCGTGATGTGATGCATAGGCATGTAAGATCCAAATTGCTACAAGACGAGCCACTAGTGCAAAAGTTTCTTCAAAGTCAATACTGGCCACTTGAGAATATCCTATTGCCACTAGGTGAGCCTTGTTCTTGACAATGACTCCTTTCTCATCTTGTTTGTTCTTGAAGACCCACTAGGTTCCAATCATATTATGATTCTTGGGCCTTTCCACCAGCTTTCACACTTTGCATCTCTTGAAGTTGTTCAATTCTTCTTGCATAGCAATCACCCACTTGTGATCATTCATTGATTCTTCAATTGTTGTAGGCTCAATCATGGAGACGAAAGAGAAGTTCTCAATTTCAACATTTGCCCTATCATTATTTTTTTCACATAGTTGGGCCTGTATTGGTTTCTCCTTATCCTCACTTCTTGAGATGGACTCACAATGATCAAGTCACGAGTAGTGTCAAGACTTACACCCAACAATAGATTTATAGGGATACGCATGAGACCAAGAACTTGATGGTTAAGACAAAGACGTCGATTTAGACAGGTTCGGGCTCTCTTGATGAGAGTAACAACCCTACGTCCTATGTTCTGTGGATTGTATTGTATTGCAATGTGATGTCCCTCGAAGGGGGAGAGGGTTCCCGCCACCTTATATATCCGATCGACAAGGGGTACATGAAGATTCTACAAGGTATTATATAGTAAATTTATCTCTAATTGCCTTGCACGCCAAGCCAACTCGGTCGGTTCCCATACTAGTGGGCCATCCTATTGTCTACCGACTTTAGCATGGCTATCAATACCAGGAAGGTAAGTATTCCACAACAGCCCCTGAGTGCTTTCTGATTTGGAGCTGTGACTTGTCTAGTGCTTCCTCTTCAATAATCGTGTGAACAGATCACAAATTAGGAAGACCTCTTGAACGAAGCTCCTGATAGATCTGGTGCACCAATTAGGTGCACTTGATCAGGTGTAGCCCCCAACTTTTGTATAATTTGGAGGCTGACAAATAATGCAAGAGTCTAATAATATTAACTCTTTACAATTTGTCTTATAAAAAGTAAACTCTTACTCAAACTATGAAGCTTGAGTGATCATCTTCATGATCTTCAAACCAGGGATTCGGTCTGCAAAACATCAATCATGCCAATCGATTAGTATAAGCAGAGTGATATGCACCCTTGTCCGAGTGATTTTTTGATTCAGATATCATGACATCAATCATGTAAAGAATCAAAGGAAAGTTTATGACATCAATCATAACCCAGTACGAAGCTATAATGACATCAATCACACTTAGCTTTTCCTTAAATAGACATCACTCGGAGAGCATAAGTTTGATGTTTACAATTAATAACTGACTTCAATCAGCAGCATAGCACTCAAACTTATATCCTATACGACCATCAACTCCTCTACTACGTGATCATCAAATCACATAAATATGGGTAATATTAGATGGTTTTTACCACAACTTCACATCAAAGAAGACCCTAAGTTTAATACTCGAGTTTCTTTAATCAGTAAAGAATCATTTAAAAAGATTATTGCTTAATTTAATTAATTGCCAAGAATGGAAAGGTTTTGCGCGGTACGGCCTATGACAGCCCACCTTGTCCCCCACCCTTAGGTCAAAACCTAGCATATAAAAGGGCAGAGGTGGGATGTCGCTATCTACACACTGTCATTTCTCACACGAGCTCTTTGTCTTCCTAGCGACTCCTCTGCTTCCCTGTTCTAGGGTTCACTCACCTCAGCTGCCGCCACCGCAAATCTCAATCACATCCCAAGCCCCGAGCTTCTTTGATAGAAAGCTAGGGTTAGGGTTAAAGCACAAAATCCATAGCGTCACCTCGTTCGCCATGCCTCGCAAGCTCATCATGGGAATGAAGGGGTCATTTATCGCTTCTGACACTTCTTCATCGAAGTTGGACATCCCGGAGCATCTGCGTGAGTTCACCAAGAGCTCCCTTGACACCGATGCTGAACACCGTAGTTGTCGATGACACTTTACCGGTACAGGTGTGCCTCAACTGAAAACTCCAGATTCTAAATTACATCCTCTCCCCATCCACAAACAAATTGTGGTCTGCCGCTCCTTGTTTGAGCGAGGATTCAGAGTGACCTGTGGTAGCTTTCTGCATGGGCTTTTATTGTTTTTATGGGATTGTGTTGGTGAATCTCAATTGTAACTCAATCCTCCACACTTTGCATCTCTTAAAATTGTTCAATTTCTCTCGCATAGCAATCTCCCACTTATGATCATCCATTGCTTCTTCAATCATTGTAGGCTCAATCATAGAGATGAAAGAGAAGTTCTCAATTTCAACATTTGCCTCATCTTCATTTTCTTCATTCACATAGTTGGGCTTGTATTAGTTTCTTCGTGTCCTCACTCCTTGAGATGGACTCCCAATTATCAAGTCATGAGTATGATCCTCGTTGATGGTTTTGGGTCTAGGATGGTGTTCTTCTTGAGTGGGAGGAGGTCCAGATGATGTATCTTGAGCATCATGGATTGCTTGCTCTCTTGAGATATGAGTGTCTTGGATTCTTAGGGAAGTGGAGGAACCACTCATATCTCTTCCTATCCTGGAACATGGAGTGGATGAGGGGGTATTGTGTGATGATCTTGAAGAAGTGGCTTGAGGTGACATATGTGGGGAGGCTTGTGGCTCACTTCTCATGTGGGTTCTCTCATGGCTAGGTGAGTGTACTCTCAATGATTCTTGGGAGGAGCTAGAAGTTGTGTTGTTAGCATCATGGGTCGGGTCATGCATCTCGGAGGATGAGGTTGGTTGAGGTGGAGGAGTAAAGGTTCACCAATATCATCATCATTTGCCCCATGGGGTAAAGTCTTGCCCACGGGCATGTTCCTCAAAGCTTCCCTTATGGGCTCATCAAATTGCACATCATAAGACTCTTCCACACATCATGTGGCTGAGTTGTAGAGATATGTTTTTGAAGTCCCTGAATAACCAACAAGAATTCCTTCATCCGTTGTTGGGTATTTTAAAGATAACAGAATAAATTCGCAAGCATATGGATACAAAAGTAGCTTTCACCCAGGAGTATTCCAAGGTATTGAATCCACAGGGAACATGTGTGTCTAATCTTCTGTTCTAGTTCATCCAAGGACACCAAGATAAATGTTGTATTGGGTAGAGAGAATTCCTAATGGGTATAAGGTCCTAATCAAGGTAAGAGTATTACTAGGTTGCTTGCATTGGGCATCCGGTTTTTCCATGCAACCATTGTGTGATTCCAACCAGGAGCCTACTGCGTAGCCGAATGTGGAGATTTCAAAGGACAGATAGGGCTGTCACCACCTACTGTCTACCTCAAGCAATCCATGGACTACACGATAAACAAAGGTAACCTACGGCCTAGACACCACGTCTATGCTTTCAATTACTCCCTTAATATCTAGCTACAATGATACAAGATTAAGGTCTCTAACTATAGAGCATTGAGCAAGCAAAGTAACTAAGTATAAAACTTACTTAAAAAGAAAACTTAAATACCAACAGAGGAATCACGAAGACTTACTAAATATGGCAAGCATCTATCAAGGTACAAGCGTGGAGATGAGGTGGACAAGCACACTCCTCCGCCGAACTTCCCCTCACTCTCTCCCTATTTTCTAAGCACTTTGGCAGTGCTAAAGCCTTTAGGAAATGAAGCACTAAACTAATCTTAAGGTGTGTGGAGAGTGGATGCACTCCCCTCCTTATATAGGGCCCAATGGCAATTCATAGAGTTGGTAACTCCCACCTAATGCGCACAACCAACCTTGGGAAAGAACCAGGAGACACCATGTGGAAGTCATGCACCAGAGGGGGACCCCCAGCTTGGGCCGAACCCCCCTGTTCGGCCAAACAGGGGTGGTCTATTCTAGGTCCCTAGTAGGTGGCCCCTCTTTCCTCCTGACACCATAAGGCGGTGGGTTACGTCAGTTTTCTTCTGAAAGTGGGCCAGTGGATCCTTCTGCTTAGCTATGATTGGCCGGAATTGTGTTTTCTCCCTTGATTATGTGGATTTTCCATTAATTTCATGGAATAATCACCTACAACAAATATTTACTAAAACTTTTGGAATTTGTTAGTAATAAACTCCTACCACTATATTAGTTGTTCATTTTATTGTTTTTATGTAGATAATTGACGGTCTAATTTAGGTATTTAGTGACCATCAACAAACTCCCCCACACTTAGCCTTTGCTCATACTCGAGTAAAGGAAAAGGACTAAGGTGGATCATAATCTCCAAACAGTATGATGCTAACATGCAAATTATTCCAAACCATACCTGTAGCAATGGACCTTCAAGTATCTATCATGTCACCTATAGCAGTTGAAGAGTGGAATGGTATAAATTCTGGTCATATCTGCTCCTTGTGCTAAGTAACTTGGGTTTTTGAAGAATTTTCAAAAGTAAAACAAAGTTGTACTCCTCAAATGATTCTCTCAAGTCACTCATATATGTGTCTGGATCCTCACCCAGGATTTTGTTGTTGCTTCTTTTTGTTTCTACTTCTAATGATAGGCTTATATGGAGCTCAGGGTAGGGAATAAAAAAAAGGCATACCTGTGCTTCATATATTACCAAGTAAAAAACCGGATCTAAGGAGAAAACAAGACATGAATCATCAATCAAGTATGTGCACATATATGGATAGAATGGATGTAGTGGTGGATAATGGGTACTTCTTTTGATATCCTCCCTCTCTTCTATTTGAGAACATGGGATATCTCTCTTTCTCTTCTTTTTCTTTTTTGAATACTTGACATCCTATGTCTCTTTTAGCAAGAATAATTGGAGAGGGAGTTTCTCAAAGCATGGTGGGGCACTTTATTTTATGGACGGATGATGGATATGAGTGATGCTATCTTCTGGAGTGGAAGAGTAGGAGATGGAAGGAGATGGATGATGGAGGTGGATGAATACTCCTTTATGTGTAGACTCTCTATTTCTTTAAAACAATATTAGGCATAGTTATTTCTTTTCTCTCTCTTTTTGTCATGCTCCAATATTGATAGCATTTTTTTATAGCCATGTCTTCTATGTGAACAATCGAGAGAGAGAGAGAGAGTCATAACAGTATAATCATGGAGTATTTCTTTTTGGTGGATGGATGGATGGATGATGATGATGATAGTTGTGCTAACTTCTAATGTAGAAGATTAACATATCAAGGGAATGTGCACATGAACTTGATCGACAATACATAAAAAGCATCTCACTAGGGTCACAACAATTTAACAAGGTTCAATGAAGACACAGGCAACATATGCATAAGGTTTATCAAATGCATCTATCATATGGCTCTGGTGGGATTTATGCAATCTTTGAGGAGTAAGCTTATAAATTTTACTTTCCAAAGAGAATTCCCAAGCACTTCATATAATAGAGAGTAAGAATCACTTCATCAAACCATATCACACTAGCCAACAACCTAGGTAACATGTGGCCCCTATGAATATAGTCCACTAGTATTGGCATAGGAACAAGGAATAGTTAAAGAGCATGCAAACCAACCAAGGAAAGCTTTAAAAAATTGGGAGGTCATCAAGGTTGATTATATTTTTTAGTTTAGATTTTATCAATTTGTTCTAGGAAAAATAAATAAATGCACAAAATAGGGAGATAGAGGGATAAAACACACAAACAGTCGCACTAGTAGATGATGCCGAGCGGGGCTAAGGTGGGTTCAATCGACCTAGTGAGTTTGGATGGATCATCATGATGTCTAGCTTGGTCATTGTATGGTGTGGTGCTCTGTCTTGCGGCGTTGTTCATTATATTTTGGCCGATGAGGTCCTCTGTTGCGCGTTGAGAATCCTACGGATCTCCTCCACACTTGTTCACTTGCCTGCACTTTTATTTGACACAAGAAACAAAACAAGAAGGTTAAAAGCAAAATAGACTCTACCGGCTTTATAGGCACTGTAGAGTCACACTTTTATTATTAAGTTATTTATTTTATTTATTATATTTTTATGGCACACTACAAGATTGAATTGAAAGGAAATAAACTAAAGCACCTTTCTTTCTTTTTTCTTTTTAAACAAGGTATAAATGCAAGAACTAACAACAACTCTAAACCTAGAGGTAGGGATGGTTTAAGAAGTACATTTCTTCTTGAAACTTCAACTTTCTAACTAGAAATATACTCATTTATACCCCCTCCATATTAAAAAAAGAATTGATTTTGGCTTTGATACATCTAGCCGAGGTGGGGTGGAACGAAGCCCGACACACCGATCCGGATTCCCTAAATCCCGCAATCTTAGCACCGCAACTCCTATCGAAAGCCCGACACACCGATCTGATTCTAGGTCCATGACCTAAATCTGCAGTCTTAGCACCGCCGACGCCCCCACTTAGGGAAAGGCCCAATCTCTCTAAAAGACTAGTCTGATAGGGGAAGGGTGGCTCTCCCTTTTAAGGTGGCTTCCACCTCCCAAGCTAAGCAAGGTGGGATTATTCAGAGGCTCACATGATCGCCGTCCTAACGGGTAATAGTGGAGGATGTCCTCATCATTCTCTCCTTCTTAATAAGGGCCCAGCTCTCATACCAAATGATACATCCGACCCAGGTGAGGTGGAATGAAGCCCAACACACCGATCCGGATTCCCTGAATCCCGCAATCTTAGCACCGCAACTCCTGCCGAAACCCCGACACACCGATCCGATTCTAGGTCCACGACCTGAATCCGCAGTCTTAGCACCGTAACTCCGACGCCCCCACTCAGGGAAAGGCCCAATCTCCCTAAAAGACTAGTCTGATAGGGGAAGGATGGCTCTACCTTTTAAGGTGGCTTCCACCTCCCAAGCTAAGCAAAGTGAGATTATTCAGAGGCTCACACGATCGCCGCCCCAGCGGGTAATAGTGGAGGATGTCCTCATCAGGTTTAGTAACAGTTGTTATAAAATGAATTCATTTTAAAAATCAAGCAAGAAATCGAGAAGAGCGACATAAAAAATGAGACCTATAGGGGTCAAACTCACCACCTCTAGCAAGAAATCGAGGAGAACCAATATCTCATTTAATATGACACACATGGAAAATTATCCCCTTATTAATTCCTCCTTGATATTCTAAATCATGTCATAAATGAATTATTTTTCTAATATGAAGGGAGTATGAATTAGAAAAGAAATCAATTGACATTTTACTGGGGATGAAGGTTTCAAAATTATGGTCAGTGGATCGGTCCAAAATTTTTAAAAATAAACTGTAATTTTTCTGTGTTTTATCAAGCTAGTAGAATAAATAAAGTAGAGATTTAACCTAGGAATAGCTACTTAGACACGCACCTACATTCCTATATATTTTACATTCTGTGTGTAAAGAGAATGGCCACATGGTGAGAATGCTGAGAAAACTGGACAGAGCATGCCTATATAATTTACATTCTGTGTGTTAAGAGAATGGCCACATGGTGAGAATGCTGAGAATACTGGACAGAGCGTGAGTCAAGCTACGTGAGCACGGTATATTTGGCATAGCATTCTATTGAGCTCAATTTTAGAAAAAAAAAAGAAATTAGAAGTGTATTATTTAAAACTCAAAAACTACCCGTTATTTGAGATACCACAGTATAAAAGATAATGATTTAATTTTTGTTGCATCTAAAGACCTCAATTTTTAATAGTATAATATTTTTTTGTAAAACCATGATATTCTGTCAATACTTCGAATATAGTTTACATTCAACCAGAGCCTAGAGGTACAGCACAAATAACTTTAGGTTTCATATCCTAAGCCCAATCCATTCTTCCCAAGTATTTTATCAACTTTAGTCTCAACCTGCAGTTCGCATCATGTTAAAATATGATTTGAATTATTATTTATAATGAAAACGTTCATGCCATCAGATTTTCTGCTGTACGCCCCGTACGATCCTCTCCTAAGTGTTTTTTTTCATATGTTTTAAAAGTTGATGTGTCCGTGTTTGAAGAAAACCGAGTCGAACGCAGCTCACCAACATCACACAGCCCAACCTCAGCTCATATGGTCCATGAACGCAGCTCACCAACATCGTACAGCCTACTAGCATCAGGTTGGTTTTTATTTCGTTTGGATTTTTCTAATCTTAAAATGATCCTTGTTTTATATTACTTTATATATGTTAAACACTTGGAACTACAAGGTTCAACCTTTTTAATATGATTTGAATTAAAGAATTTGTCGTATATATTTAGGAGATGTGAGAGGTAGAATTATCTCGTGTTATGGATCATATTATTTAAAAACTTATTTTTCTAGTTTTTATCCTTCTATATGCATCTTGTATTGCACAGAAAGAGAGAGAGACTCATTATTATTTCCCTGTGTTGTAACTCTTCTCCTATAATTAAAATAAATTTATGCTGTGTTTTGATCTTATTTTTTTATATTATTTACTACATATCATCTAACTAATAATGAAGGGTCAAGTTAAGTTACATTATACCGATCCAGAATATATATAAAAGTTCTAGATAGATAAATGTCACTATCAAATATACTATAGTCTCTCACAGTCACAGTGGCAAGCCTCATGCTTTTAAAAACTTCACCAGAATCTAAGTACCAAATTAAAATCTGTGCTAATGTTCTCAGATACTATCTGATATGATCTAAACCCTTAAAGGTAAATCAACTGGTATTCATGGAATTGAAAAGCTGTCATGTATTCGACACAAGAAGTCACAAGTCACAAACAATTTTTTTTAACAGCATCTTTACTCAGTGGGTCTACTTTGCCTTGGTGATACAGTGCATACTACAACGGATTTCACATCTCATCGTAAGATATAAGAAAGAAAACTTGGAAATTATTGGTCATGTTATCTTTACCTGTTCCTCTGGCAATATGATTTCGAAATCAACACAACAAGTAAGGGAAAAGAAAAATGAAATTACAAACATGTTCAAAGCAAACAGAGCTTTTGCCTACACCTCTCTGCCCAACGCCCCAACCTTTGATGTCTTTTGTGGGATAGAAGTTGTCATACTCAGGAAAAGACAGGCCACCTCGGCCTGACCCTGACCCACGACAAATGCAGCCAGCAGCTCCTGTGTTTTTCTCCCCGTTTGTTCTTGCAGAACAATGATCACATCCACAATAAGTACTTCAGAAACTTCAGTTTGTCGTGGCGTGCACACACGTCGCTTAGGTTCGGCCAGGTGATCTTCCTGATTCTCTAGCTTCCCTGAAGGAATGCAGAATTATTGTGAGTGAGCATCAGGGGACCTGTGGAAGGGAAAGAATTGGATCGGAACAGCCTGCAAGTGTCGTGCTAGGGTGACAATATATATGTTGCTTCATGGTGTGTTTTGATTGAGTAATAGTTAATTAACAATGTTTACTAGACTGTACACTTATGATTGCTGAATAACAATTTGGAGTATGACAAGGGCATGAAGGGTGATAAGTAGGAGAGTAGTAGGGCAGAGTTTGTCTAACGAGGATAATAATGTGCTCATATTTTATAAAAATTTCCATCTTAATATATTCAGTGCAAACTTGTCATTGAACAATGGCATTTTACATTTGAATAGAATAAGATGGTGCAATAAAAAACTCATAATATGAACACCGCAAAAATGTGTACCATGTTTCAGTGAACGAAAACTGAAATAGGCCTTTTTAATAATTTATTATTTTTTACAACTCTCGTTTTATCCCTTAAGAGTTACCGACAGGAAACATAACAGAGACAATAAGATCTTTGGTATGCTAAACAAAATTAGTGGTACACTGAATGTCATGCACTCATGCTCTTCTTCTTTCTTTCTGAATTTGGCGACAACTTAGAATGCCTATAGGTCCATCGAATGGCCTGAATATAGGATTGCATATCATGTTCCTACTCCTTTTAACACCGGTGCTAAAACATAATATTAATAGATCTATGGAAGGGCATAAGATTGGAAATTGATTAATATCATGAGACATCTCAAGCTACTAGTCAGACTGAATCTGGTGAAAGAAAAGAGAATCCTGTCAAACACGACAGGGTGAGAGGCCATTGCATGCCATGTTTACATGCAATGCAAGAAAAATAAATAAAATATAAAAATGGCACCTGTTGTGGATTGGATCCGGTCCGTTAGGCACTTTCCTCATGCTACTGCTGAAAGCATCGTCGTCCAGTGTCCAGTGATCAGCCAACCTTCCGTTGGCTCTGCTCAGGATCATCCTACGACCTTCAGCGAAGCTCACGAACGATGGCGCATTTCCGCTTCTCCCCACCACTAAAGACACCAAAACGAGCCCCCCAAGCAGGATGGCCAACACCGCCACCGATAACCGCCTCGCAGATCCGGCCAGCCTGCTCATAATCCAACCCTGCCTACTTTCACTTGCAAGTTTAATTTTCACCGCCACTGATACCTCCGCTCTACGAGCTTCTCATAGATAATAAGGTGGTGCGAAATGCAAGTGCAAGGCCACCTGCCTCGGTATGTGATTTTTTATTGCTTTCTATTTTCTTCCGAGTTTCCTGTTTGTTGAGCAGTCTCTGATATGGTTTTGGAGGGCCTAATGTATGGGGCCAGGGGTCAGGGTAGAATCAAAAGCAAGCGAGCCATGCATCTTTTGTCTTTTGCTTTTTATGTTGTTTTCTTCATTCTTTTACCTATTTTCTTTTACATCTTCCAGTGGTAAATAGAATGAACAGGAGTTTAGGTGGCAAAGTGGCAATCTGTTCGGCGCGTGATTTTTTCCTTGGCTATCTTTTAAGCACAACCAAGTTAAAGGATAAATTAGGTCTTGTTTGGATTCTCTAGTTGACTAAATTTTAGCCAATTAAAATTTAATCAGCTAAAATTTAACCAACTAAAATTTAGGAGATGTATGTTTGGATTCATGACTATAGTCTTTAGCTAAACAAAAACTAGACATGTCTACTTTTTATTCACTAACTAAAAAGTGAACATATGTGTGGTTTAAAAGAAAATATCACATGTGGAGAGGAGTAGTTTTGACTTTAGTTGCATTTTTTTCAAGTTTAGGAGCTTTTAGGAGGGTTGAACTGACTAGAGATCCAAAGTTTATGAGATGTGTTTCAAAAAAAAAAAGTTTGAATGGGATGACTAAAGTTTAGGAGATTATAAAAAATCATGTTTGGAGCAAAAGTGACTAAAGTTTAGCCAGCTAAATAAAGTTTGAGACGGATCCAAACAGCGCCTTAGTCACGGAAGTGTGTTTAGGATAAGTAAATAAAAGGGACCTAAACTTGGGAGGTTTGACAGGTGAGAGAATACATCGTAAAGTGAGGCCCCAGAAGCAGCATCAAAATGAGAAGCACCCTGAAGATGGAGAAATGCACATCTGCATGCTACTACTCTCAGGTCTCAGGTGATATGTCATTATCCTTTCCATTGGATCTTGGCTTCATGCATCATGCTTTCCGCATCAGTCCTAAAAAACATTATACTGAATATGAACCGACATTTGGGTTCTTTGAAAGAGATTTAGGTGCTCTATATTCTTTTTTAGATGTGATTTGCAACATAGTTTTGTGCGGAAAGTATAGTCTCTTTAAACAAACGAGACGGACAAGAAAGTGCACGTGACTTCTATATTGTGGAAAGAGCCATAGGAGTTGTTATTTTTTGAGCTGACAAGCTGCCAATAGTATAGGCTGCTGTCCTTGGATCTACTGTTATGCAAGCCAACGAACTTAAAGTGGAAGATGTATAAAGTAGTTAGCTCATTGCTAACAATGTCAGTCACAAGACAGATTCCATTCCTACAGCATCAGTAAATATGAGAAGTTACTTCTTCACCTGCAGTAAACTTGAAACTTTCAAAACCTGAGAAAAAGGAAGCTTCTATCTTTGCACTACTGTTCACTATCTCTGAAAACATAAAAATTGTCCCATTACATCTGGTAATTTTTTTTCTAAATATGTACATATCGAGCATGCAGTAACCAACGCTAAAATTGTATCTGAAAGAAAATGCTAATGGGTCTACGAATCGCAGACTTTGCAGCTCTTCCGGCACTTTCCAGGCGATCCTTCACCGCCTACCATGTACGACGGGTTCTTTGCACATTCGCCTGCTGCAGCCCATTGCGCGCAATGCTTACTCATGTCAGAGCATCCTTCGGTCTCCTTCGGGGTAGAGAAACGTTCATAGGACCTGATATGTATCACATAGTCGATCTCTCAAGATCAATAATGCACTTAGGCACCCATATGCACTTAACCTTCATCTTCTAGTTTGGTGGTCCTAAAGCCTTAGCTTTCACCTTGCCATCCTTGTTCCTAAAAAGCTTGAAATGTGTGTTCTCATGGAACAAGTTAGCATTAGGCAAAACAATGGAATTTCTCACCATGGAATAATCCTTGGTGGTGTGGTCATCCTTGCAACACCTCTCACAATAGTAGTCGTCGATGAGAAGGGGTTTGATCCATGCGGGGATGGAATCACTCGTCCCTATGATGTTGATGGTGGCGGGATATGATCCAAGCCCACGATGGGAGACATTGTTCACAAGGTTCCTCCCAAGGATCTCTTTGTGGATGGCTCTACCTCGTGTGAGCCTCTCAAAGCCGTGTCCATCACCATCTTCCTCTCTTCCTTGAGCTTGTGACATTCCTTCAAAACAAGTGGCTCAAGAGAAGAAACCTCAATCGAGGTGGTTAGTTCATCACACATAGTAGAAGCATCATTCTTTGATGAGCTAGAGGAGGGAGAGGCAAGGTTCTCAACATTGATGGCCTCATAAGTGATC
The DNA here is from genome assembly GCA_032690845.1 of Eleusine coracana subsp. coracana. Taxonomy (NCBI): domain Eukaryota; kingdom Viridiplantae; phylum Streptophyta; class Magnoliopsida; order Poales; family Poaceae; genus Eleusine; species Eleusine coracana. The sequence continues at coordinate 8,815,583 of CM064430.1, forward strand.
TCAAGAGCCTTGTACTTCTCATGAAGCTCTATATGATCACCCTTGAGTTTGTCATAACTCTTGTTTAGGGCATCATGAGATGTGACAAGGTCCTTGAGCTCACTCTCAAGCTCACCAACATGGTCCTTATCCAACTTACACTCTTTTCTTATCACCTCCAACATCTTGGACTTCTTGATGGTGATGCCGCGGGCTTGCTCAAGCATGCTCCACAACTCAGCACACGTGTGCTCCTCATCGTCGCTATCAATGCTGCTCTCATGCTCACTCTCCCCAAGTTGGCTCGCGGCCATGAGGCACGTGGGAGGTGGAGGAAGAGCTCGTGGAGGTGTAGTCTTGATCATGGCTAGACCGGCCACTTCTTCATCACTTGAGGAGGTGGACTCATCACTTGAGTTGTCGCTTGTCCACTCCCCCACAAGTGCCTTGCGAGAGAACTTCTTGTAGTCTTGGGGCTTGCCTTTGCCCTTGGACTTGTCTTTGTTGAAGACTCTCTTCTTCTTTTGCTTGGCTTTGGGGTTTTCTTTTTCTTCTTCACTTGAATCTTGTGACTTGAATGCTTCTCTCTTGGGCTTTGGGCACTCACGAACAAAATGATTTTTCGAGCCATAATTGAAGCACTTGCCCCAGGACTTGGAAGTGAACTTGTTCTTGAAGGTCTTCATTTTCTTTATGAGAAGAGCCAAGTCCTCGGTCAAGTCACCCTAATCATCATCTTCATCTTCATTATTGGTGTCCACTTTCTTCTTGCCTTTCTTGCTCTTGCTTGATTCTTGCTTGTCAGCTTGTAGACCAAGGTTGGATGGTTGAGGATCATCCATCCCTAGCTGATAGCTCTCGAAGGCGGTTGCTCTTGTCTTTGTTGAAGTATCTCTTCTTCTTGTGCTTGGCCTTGGGATCTTCTTCTTCTTCTTCATTTGAATCTTGTGACTTGAATGCTTCTTTCTTGGGCTTTGGACACTCTCGGACAAAGTGATTCTTTGAGCCACAATTGAAGCACTTGCCTCTTGACTTGAAGCAAACTTGTTCTTGAAGTTCTTCATCTTCCTCATCAGAAGAGCCAAGTCTTCGGTCAAGTCACCCTCATCATCATCTTCTTCATCATCATCCTCAATGATCACCTTCTTCTTGTTCTTCTTGCTCTTGCTAGATTCTTGCTTGTCAGCCGATAGAGCAAGATTGGATGGTTGAGGATCATCCAATCCTAATTGATAGCTCTCGAAGGCGGTGATCTTGTCAACTACTTCCTTCATGGTCTTGGTCTTGAGGTCACCTTGCAAGATGAAGGTGATGGACTCGTACTTGGGGTCTTTGGATAGTCTTAAGAATCTTCTTATCACCTCGACGGGCTTCATCTTGAAATCATCACCAAGTGCATTGATCTCCTCCACAAGTACATGAAAATGAGAATAAACAGTGTTAGCTCTCTCATGTGGCAATCTAGTGAAGTGATCATACTTGTTCTTCAGCACATAGTATCTTTACTCTTTGATATCACTGGTGCCCTCATAGAGCCCCTGAATCTCAGTCCAGATACCATGTGTTGTAGTACTAACATCTAGCTGTGCAAAAACATCCTTAGAAATGCAACCAAACAAAGCATTCTTGGCCTTAGCATTACACTTAATGTAGTCGGGCTCAAGTAGGTTCACATTCGCATCGGACTCGTGAGTAACCGACCATATCTCTGGATCAAGGGACTGAAGGTAGGCTTGCATGCGAGCCTTCCAATAAGCATAGTCCTCACCATCGAATATGGGAACACTCCCCGCCGGTCCCGGCATCCTTACTCAAGGCGGTGAAGCCTAAAAGATGAGCACTTGGCTCTGATACTACTTGTAAGGACCGAAGGCGTACCAAGAGGGGGGTGAATCGGTAAGCCGCTCACGAATACAAATACTTCAATTCCACTACTCAAGTCTAACAAGATAAGTAAAGATATGCAAGTCTAGTAGGCCAAAACCCTACACATGCTAGTGTCCATGATAAGATAAAGTGCGGAAGCCAATCACACTAGCATATGCAAGCCACAAGTCACCCTACTCACTAGAGCACACAAATATGGAATAGTAAAGAGAGGGTCAAGGAATGCTCATGATTTTTCTTGAGGCCTCGAAAGGATGGCGCCTTCCCCTAATCCTCGTTGGACCACTCCTGTCAGAGTCCCGGTCCCTCCCGCCACCAAGTGGAGTTCTCAACCACGAGCCCGCAATCACTCCTCGAGTGAATACACGGTGTGCATCACTGCTGCACAAAGCACAAGCTCGCCTCCCTCGAGAACTTGCCAGACTCCCCGAGCCAGCACGGTTGCTCACTAGCGATGCCCCTTCCAACGGCGGGCTCAAACCGTGTACAAACATGTGACGGCCTTCACAACCGATCATGATAGGCTCGATCACCGACACCTAACCGGTCTAGATCTCACCATAGACCAAGAGTAACAATCTAGATCACACCCTCAAGAACACCCTAGCCTTAGATGTGCAAGATGCTCAAGCTACTCTTCTCTAGCACTCTCAAGATATGCAATATCTTCTCCTAGTGCTCTCCTCTCTTCCTCTTGGACCTTACCAAATGCTCTCAGGTATTCCACTAGCCAAGAGAGGTCTCCAAGATCCCAGCAACGAAGTTATATAGGCTTCCAACCTCAAACTAGTCGTTGCTCCACGAAATCAGCTTCCTAGGCACATTGACCGGACAGTCCGGTCACTGCCTGATCGGACAGTCCGGTCAGTGTAACTCAATGCACAACTGGCTCTATCCCTGCTGAAACTTCAACTGACCGGGCAGTCCGGTCACTAGACCAGACAGTCCGGTCCACTTTCTCTCTCCATTTCAGGAACCTCCGTGAAATGCACCTCTTCTATCTCCCTGCACTCCTACTAACCGGACCTGACCGTCCAGTCTATATGGAGTCTCCTGCTGACAGAGTCCTGCTCCTCGTGCTAAGTCCTGGAAAACTCCCCATAGTGACCGTACAGTCCGATCTCCACTGACCCCTCTGTCCGATCTCTATGTCCAGAAGATGAAACTCGTCGTCCTCGCTTGACTTGGTTTTCCGGCTTCTCCGAACAGCTCCTTGGCTTCTCCACTGTTACCTAGTGCCTGTGATTTCACCGAGCAACCTTGCACATCACCGACTAGACATGACCTAAGAGAATGACCTAAACCCCCTTGATAGTCCAGTTTTTCCTATGGACTCAAAGCCCTAACAACTACTCAAGTGTTCCAAACACTTGCACCATAGCTTGTTCTCCGCTTTGATCCATCTCCATCAACCCTTGGACTCCATCAAGTTCACAAGCCTCCATGCTTGCAGTCATTGTCATCAATCGCCAAGGACACCATCATTCGCATGATTTGCAATAGAGTTAAGAGATGATTCCTACAAAGACAATACTCATGTAGATGTTAGCCCACAATTTCATAGTTGTCATCTATCACCAAAACATCCATATCACGGGGATCCAATCATCAATGGTCATGAAGCTTACACATTCCCACAAATACAACAGAAAATTAGAAAATTATGATATAGTATGTTAGCATGAGCAAAACATATTTATCAATAGGCTCTATAATCTCTACAATTATGTTTGTGGATACAATGATATGGACCTCAATAAACTTTGGTAGACACATGATTCTGATAGTATTATCAGCCAACACGTTCAAGTTGTACATTTATTACTCATTCATAAAAAAGATAAGCCAATACTAATTTGTATAAGGTCAATGGACAAATCTAGATCCATTAACAAATATATTTACCAAAACAGAGTATCAGCTGCCAAATTAGTAGAATTGGTTAATTGAATCAAAGGTAGTATTATACTGAATATTAATGTCACTGCCACAGGTAATAATATTTTTAAAATAGCTACAACCAATAAGTTGGGTGAGCTTCTAATGGACATTGAACTCAAGCAGAATAAGCATGTTTATATAAGTGAAAAATCTAAAACAACTTGTCACTCATGATTGGAAGTATGCTATGATTAAGTTATATGATAGACTTTACAATTTATATGTACTATTTCCACATAAAGGATCTTTTTATATGAGTAGAAACTTTGAAAGGTTCGTAAAACCATTCTGAAGGAACATATAATACTAAAATTATAAAAAGGTGCATGTGTGTGGAACTCTCATTATTTTTTAATTGAGATTTCCATCATAGCCATGGTGCAGTGATGATGGGTGAGGGCTAGGCTAGCAACAGTTCTGACCAAACTCACTGCACAACCAAGCAAAATAAGCATGGAGGAATTGCAGAACGAGATGAAATTCAACTCGCTAAAATTGATTAGTGATGGGAACATAATAAGGGAGGACACTGATAGCAATAGAGCAACATAAACGTCCAGAAAGCTTGTTGCTTAACTTGCATTGTGAAAGACAGAACAATCACCAATGTATCCATATGTAAACAAATTTGGATCACTATATAAACCTAAGTAAATAGGGGAAAACTTTAGTGCAAAGGTGCAAATGGATATTTGTGACCGTTGGATCATGATCCAGGGGCATAGAAACTGGTGGGGCTTTTCCCCCGTATCCCACCTCCACACATTGCAAAAAAAAAAACCCTTAATGAAAATACTTTTCAATGGAGAGCTCCCTCCATGACCCCCCCCCCCCACCCCCTCCTTCCTCCATGATCTCTGATCTCTCATTCTCCTTCCAGAGAAAACAATGGAAGGCAGTTGTTGATCTAGGGCAGCGAGAATGGTCAAGAGGAATGAGAGTGTCGATCCTAGAGGACATGATAAAGGAGCCAATCCCTCGCAGGGATTAAGGAGGGCACTTGCCGCCACAATCATCAGTGTTAGTAATTCTAGTCACATGAATGTCTCGGCAAGCATCAGAGGAGTCCCGTCCATGCTTGTGTTCTTGTCGACGTCGCTAGTGGCCATTCTGTCTATGCCCACTCGAATTCCATTGAAAGTTGGTTTTGCACTAAAGTTTGTGACTGCACCACTAGAATCCCGTGTCCGAACCAATGCAGTTTGTGACTGCACCATCCATGGCTATACCATCTCTGCTTGCGCCCACACCAACACCATCTGCGGCCATGTTGTTGTTGGTGCCAGCATCCATATCATAGGAATTCGTACCAATGCCACTCATGCTCATGCCATTGTTGACAAGTTTTTTAACTCTACCTCTATTGTGCCAGCTCTGGTGTCACCCATGCCCTTCGTACCAACTCCTTCACCTGTCATCGCAACACCAACGATGCTGTCTACTACACCCTGCTACGAGACTTCAACCAAATCCATAGGTAAACTGCACATCGGACTCATATCTATTAATTGCCATATCATATCAGTTATTTTTAGTCACTTGAATATATTGTAATTTACCTCATTGCTTGTGATCTATATGTGCTGAATTCCTAATGGCATGGTTGCAGCACTAACGACATCGTTGGAAGGTACCAACAGCTTGCCAAATGCTTTTCTAGCACCTCAATTCCCTTTGGAGACTGAAAGCATATGTAAGCTTCATGACCATTGATGATTGGATCCCCGTGGTATGGATGCTTTGGTGATAGATGACAATTATGAAATTGTAGGCTAACATCTACATGAGTGTTGTCTATGTAGGAATCATCTCTTAACTCTATTACAAATCATATGGATGATGGTGTCCTTGGCGATTGATGATGATGACCGTAAGCAAGGAGGCTTGTGAACTTGATGGAGTCCAAGGTTTGATGAAGATGGATCAAAGTGGAGAACAAGCTATGGTGCAAGTGTTTGGTACACTTGAGTAGTTGTTAGGGCTTTGAGTCCATAGGAAAAACCGGACTATCAAGGGGGTCTAGATCATTCTCTTAGGTCATGTCTATTCGATGATGTGCAAGGTTGCTCGGTGAAATCATAGGCACTAGGTGACAGTGGAGAAGCCAAGGAGCTGTTCGGAGAAGCCGGGAAACCGAGTCAAGCGAGGATGACAAGTTTCAGCTTCTGGACATAGAGACCGGACAGAGGAGTCAGTGGAGACCGGACTGTACGGTCACTATAGGGAGTTTTCCAGGACTTAGCGCGAGGAAGAGGACTCTGTCAGCAGGATACTCCATACAGACCGGACGGTCTGGTTTGCTGACCGGACAGTCCGGTCAGTAGGAGTGCAGGGAGGCAGAAGAGGTGCATTTCGCGGAGGCTCCTAGACTGGAGAGAAAAGGTGGACCGGAAGGTCCGGTCCAGTGACCGGATAGTCCGGTCACTACAGGAGGAAGCAGCGAACAGAGAGCAACGGCTCTGGAGGAGCCGTCCGGTGGAGACCGGACTGTCCGGTCTGGACAGTGACCAGACTGTCCGGTCAGTACGTCCAGAGAGGTTGTTTCATGGAGCAATGTCTAGTTTAAGGTTGGGAGCCTATATAACTTCGTTGTTGGGGTCTTTATGACCTCTCTTGGCCAGTGGAATATCTGAGAGCATTTGGTAAGGTCCAAGAGGAAAAGAGGAGAGCACTAGGAGAGGATATTAGATATCTTGAGAGTGCTAGTAAGAGTAACAAGGAGCTACCTTGCACATCTAAGGCTAGGGTGTCCTTGAGGGTGTGATCTAGGTTGTTACTCTTGGTCTATGGTGAGACCTAGACCGGTTAGGTGTCGGTGATCGAGCCTATCGTGATTGGTTGTGAAGGCCGTCACAAGTTTGTACACGGTTTGAGCCCGCCATTGGAAGGGGCATCAATAGTGAGCGCCCGTGCCAGCTCGGGGAGTACGGCAAGTTCTCGAGGGAGGCGAGCTTGTGCTTTGTGCAACGGTAACGCACACCATGTCTTCACTCGAGGAGTGATTGCGGGCTCATGGGCGAGAACTCCACTTGGTGGCGGGAGGAACCGGAACTCCGGCGGGAGTGGTCCAATGAGGAGTAGGGGAAGACGCCATCCATCCGAGACCTCGGGAAAAATCATGAGCATTTCTTGACCCTCTTTTTACTATTCCGCAATTGTGTGCTCTAGTGATAGGGTAACTTGTGGCTTGCATAGGCTAGTGTGAATAGCTTCCGCGCATTGCTTTGCATCATGAACACTAGCATGTGTAGGGTCTTGGCCTACTAGAATTGTTTAGGTTGTAACGATTCATTAGGTTTGAGAAGTGTGAAACTGAAGTTTTCGGATTCATGCTCGGCTACCGATTCACCCCCCCCCCCCCCCCTCTCGGTAGGCCTTCGGTCCTTCCAGCATATCACTCTCCGACAAGGAAAATGACATTTGAAACACTCCATGAAAGCACATATTTCTATTATGTGTAATTATACAACTTTCATAAAATTAAATTAGGAATTTATATTGCACATGTTACTAGTTGCCAATGAAAAATATACTGAATTGTTGTAGGGGTTAACAAGTACCCGGGAAATTGCAGAGAACGTTGTTCCAGCTATGGGATTGGAGTTCGTTGATTTGGACTTAGCAAAAAAGTTTTACAAAGACTATGCCCATGAAGCTAGTTTTTCAGTATGCATTGGAAAAAATACAATGGTTAATGGTGAAGTTATATGAAAGCAATACTACTATAGTAGAGAAGGTTTTCGAGGTAAAGGTAAAAAAAAAAGGTGTTGGAACTGAATAAATCAGTTGTCAAGAAGAAGAGGAAGTATATACAAAAACAAACCCGGTGTCGTTCTGAGGCCATGGTTGCTATGAAACGTACTCCCGAGAATAGATTCAAAGTTGAGATACCCAACCTACCCATGCACACATACTTGCCTCACCTAGATCATGACACTTGTTATGATCAAATAGACAAGTAAGTGAGAAAGTTAAAACTGCTCTATTTGATTGCCACAAAGCTAGCATTGGAACCTTTTGGCTTATAGATATCTACGTGTTAATGTGGGAGGCTTTCCAAATATGGGGTGCACAAAGCAAGATCTGCAGAATTATCATGGTAACTTGAGATACATTATAAAGACAATGGATGCACAAATGTCTGTTGACAATCTTGCCAAAAAGAACTCTATCAGTTCTGGTGTTTACTTTGACTATGTTGTTGATGATGATGGTAAGATGGTAAATGTCTTTTGGACAGATTCTACTTGTAGAAAGAATTATACACATTTTGGAGAGATGGTCTTTTTTGATGCTACATATAATACCAATGAGTACAACATGAAGTTACACCATTCACGGGAGTTAACCACCATGGAAGTTGTGTACTATTGGGGGCTGCACTGATTTCTAATGAGAGGATAGAATAGAATCCTACATATGGTTGTTCAATACATTCCTGAAAGCAACGGGGGAACTACACCCATACTTATCATAACTGATGAGGATGCTAGCATGAAAGCAGCCATGGCCAAAGTTTTTCCAACTAGCATGCATAGATTATGCATGTGGCATATTTTGACAAAGCTACAGACAAAGCTTGGCTCACCTATGAAAGAAAACAAAGGATGTTATAAGCATTTGAATCATTGTGTCTATAACTTTGAAACGCCAGAGGAGTTTGAACTAGAGTAGGATAAAATTATCGGATATTTTGAATTATGCGTGAATGAGTGGTTTGCTAACCGATACCACATTCATGCAACTTGGGTACTAGTTTACTTTAGGGAGATTTTCTTGGCTGGCATTGTAAGAACCACTTCAAGATTAGAGAGTGCTAACTATTTTACAAATGTTTCATTGGTTTCAAGCAATCTTCGGTCGAGTTTTGGGTCCGATTTGACACTGTTGTTGAAGAACAACGAGAACTGGAGTTGATAGAAGACAATGCTAGTGTCCATACATACCCTATATTGAAGACAGGATGGCCTATTGAAAAGCGTGGAAGTGAAGTATTCACATATAAGATATTTTTAGAATTTTAGAAGGAGGTGTTGGCTGCTAGGGATAGTTGTATTGTAGATAACATGAAGCAGGAGGGTAACTTTAGAGTATGTTCCATAATTTATGATAGCCCAAGCTAAGAGAAGTTAGTTTAGATATGTCAACCATATTTGGCCCCTGCTCTTGTATGTTATTTCAAACCCATGAAAATCCTTGTCACCATATTGTTATATGTATTATGCAGTAGAAAACTGGATGAGCTACCTAGTTACTACGTCCTCAAAAGGTGAAAAAAATATTGCAAGAGGGAGATCATATATGGTGTAGATGGAATTTGCTAGAAGAAAAGGGAAGAACTCCTACGGATACGGAAGTTAAAAGAGTGACATCAACGATATAGAAAACATTCTTCAGCGGGCTGGAAGTTCCATGGATACCATGCATATTGTTAGTAATAAATTCCAAACATTTGTGTCTGAAGTGAAGCAAGAGCTTCCTGACAATAAAAAAAAAGTAGAGTGGAAGAAGTTGAAGATTTTATTCACTATAATATTCCTTCTAAAATTAATATATTTCCACCAAGTGATGTGCGCTCGAGGGGCAATGTCAGGAGAATCAGAGGACACTTTGACAAGGATGGGACAAACAAGAAGAAATAGTCTAAGAAAAAGAATAATAAGAGGACTCCACGCTTGTGCAAGTCATGCAAAGAGCTGGTTCTACATGACAAAAGAAATTGCCCGAAAAAAATACTCTTCTATGACACAAGTACGTGCTGAATATATAGTGTTTAATTGTTTCCTTAAGATATAGAATTATGAAGATCATGTTAATTTTAAAATTACTTTTCAGATGAACTTTGGTCCTTACTATTGAGTGGCAACATAAGGATGGAGTTTCACTGTTCATTTCATCATCAACGCATTCAAATGCATCAACTTTTGATATATTTTAGAGTAATGTACTCTTTTGTACTGGAATCTTGAATGTTGTTCTACTTGCATTTATTTTAATTTTTCTCCAGCTTTCAAATACATGTTTCCATGTACCCATGTGAATGACAATGGTATAATCGTTTACGAATATGTTATTTCAAAGACAAGTCAAATGTTCTGAATTTTTTAATTATACTTACATCAATGTCTCTAGATGATTCAGATTTCTGAAAATTTTCATCCTCTGTTCATATTAGTGAAATGCCAAACCTCTTGTCAGCGACAGTGAAATGCCAAACTGTTGTGCAACAGTTTCTGAGAAATAAACAAAAAAAAAATGACCATGTAATTTCAGTTGAATAGCACGCCATCTTATTTTCTCAATGAAAGCTTATTCTGGTCTGAAAGAATAATAACTGGACTTACAATTTGACCATGTAAATCAATTAGAAGATTCACTGATTTCCACAACATAGCTCATATCACAATGGTCTGATTCGCTTCAATCTCAATTGAATTTATTCGAGTTACAAAGAGTAATAGTATGTTTCATACCGTTTATGTCCAAAAATGTTCAATTTGTATGAAGATGCTCTCTGAGCTGCGCTTGTAATGCTTTGGAGAGAGTGGGAAAAAAATTCTGGTGATTTCATAAAAAAAAATCCTGGTGATTTCATCAAAAATGTTCAATCAGTATGGGGTGTCTGTACGTCGATTTGTGGGGTTGGGCGCAACTAGTGCCGGTGGTGTTGGGCTGTTTCCCGGTGTTGGCGATGGTTCCCGATGTTGAGTGTTGGTGTATTGGCTGATGAGGTGATTCTAATGGTGGGAGTTGAATCAGGAAAGAAAAACAGAAAGAGCATGCATGTGACTAAGAGGATAAAGAAGATTCGTCTAGAGATGTTTTTGTGAAGAGTGGGATTTTTATAGGGGTTTTCTGTAAAACAGTTTAAGGCCTGGTTTGGCAGCAGGGGCTGCTACCCCGGGTGGGAACCCCCGACGGGAGAGATCCCTGCACGACTCACTCCGGGGGCGCGCTCCCCCGTTGGGTGCAGCTGCCCCTGTGGGTTTTGGGAGGAGAGGGAAAATTCTTCCCAGGGAAATTATATAACGTACACATTTCAAATCAGTTTGATAGGGTAAAAAAATCTAAAAATTAAAAAAAAACTGGCTTAAAAATTAGGAAAAAATAAGAAAAAAATCGACAGGTTGAAAATCATTGCGTTAGCAACACAAGTTCATCAACACATGAATACAGACCTCTCAAAAAAAAACACATGAATATAGAAAATTCTAAAAAACTAATCAGACAAGAAAATCATTATCGAATCATAAACAAAAATGAAAATAAAAAATCTACATCCCAATTACAAGATCAAGCACATATCATTCTCCATATTATATCATGAAATCGGAGCAGCCAAAAACAGAAATATCAGATGATCAATTTGAGCAGATAAAGCCACTAACATTTTTATCCCCTACAACATTCTATCAACACATACATGACTGCGAGGATCCAAACAACATTGTCTTCCCTACTCAACTATAACTGCTTGGTGAGGAAGAGATTCAACACTTGATGCCCTGAAATAGAAAAGGGAACTAACTCAGAACTATTTTGGTCATGTACTGATTCTTGCAGAAGAGAAAACAAAACACAAAAAAATTGTCAATGAAAAGAATAAGAATGGCTATTATATGCAAAGAACCATTGTAATCTAGAAATAAAAGCATATATCAGAAAGAAAATATGATTTACTGTCACTGTATCACCAACCAGATATAATGACCTTCAGTTTGACAACTAGGACTATGCTAAAATCTATTGTTTCAGTCATGTTATGGTAGACAATTAACAGATCATACCAGTTTGAAGCGAGATAACAGTTAACAAACGATACCAGGTTAATGTATAGCTTTTGAGTTTCTAGATGCAAGATTGACATATCTCTTAGTTTCTAGATAACACATATACTCCCAACTAAAATCAAGCATCATCACTAGTGTCATGTGGGGCCGCAATTATGAGCGGCGTCACAAGCCAGCCGAAGGTTAGGGGATCAAATTGGCAGTTTAGATATTTTTCTTTTTAATAGGAAGTGTTTTCCTTTTCTTTGTTAGCAAGGCACTCGGCCTATATAATTGTAACCGGCTTTTCTCAGAGGAATTAAGAAAGATCAATTACCAAATCTCTCTCTCTCTCTCTCTCTCTCTCTCTCTCTCTCTCTCTCTCTCTCTCTCTCTCTCTCTCTCTTCTAACCTAAGCCTACGGCAGAGGGGAATAACCTCACCGGAGAAGACGGATTCCGACTACGAACTCCATAGCCGCGGTCCAGCTACCAGGGGGCTCAACGACCTTGACAACTAGACTGGCACATCTCAATCACTGACTAGTTTCAAGTTAGAAGCATAATTTCTGACCAAGCAATAGCTAGCTAAAAAGATTTGAGAACAAGAAAACAAGACATCTACACCAGATTGTCGACTGTACAATGAAAAATATGGAGGCAACGAAGGAAGGCAGTATTGACAGGAATTCCCTTAACAATGCTACTGGATGAACTGAAGAAATCAAGCATCAGGACTACAAGACCCAGCCCATGAACTCAAGAAAGCAAGCATCAGTCTTCCTGCTAATGGATAGAAGAGTAATATAGACCAAGGGTCATGTTGTTTCTGCAAATTGGTACTTGAGCAGTTAACATAGTCAAAATCTGCTTTAAGAAACAAGTACTTTTATAGCTTTGATATTTACTGTAAAAAAAACTATTCCAGATAGGCACATCATTGAGTTGAAGCATAACCAAATATTTTTTTCTTCCAAAGTTTGTGAGCTGAGGCGCATGATATATCCAGCATTTCAATTTAGTAAGCACATAAAAATGTTTTCTATAATAGAGCTCATATAGCTTTGAAAAACAACCAAGCTAATTAAAATGTGAATTTCTAAGTAATAAAGTAAGAATGTGTTGTTCAGATAACCTAGAATTACCTATGTACCAAGATCTTAAGCTCCTCACGTTCTTGTCTTCCCCTCCTCAGCAGACCACAAATCTTGCCTTTGTCACAGATCTACAAAGAAAGAGTCACGGCAAACTATCATTCGTTCAACACAGAGAGAGAGAGAGAGAGAGCTCACCCAACGCGAGCACAGTAGGGGAACCATCACTAGGTTCACGGCGGGCGTCGAGTAGACGAGAGGATGTAGAGATGGCTTGACGCCGGGAATCTAGACAGAGGCTTCATGTTGCGTGTCGTGAGGGAGGCAGCTGAGTCTTGTCCGGAGAGGTCGCGGTGGTTGATGCGAAGGCTCCTCGCTTGAGAGGCGTGGCGGCGTGAGGTCACGAATTGGGGAGAGGAGGGCTGCGTGCAGGGCAAGCAACGATGAGGGGAGCCGGCAGCGGAGAGAGGAGGTGAAGCGGCAGCGCGAGGTCGACGAAGAGGAGAGGAGAGGCGGTCAGGGTCGGGGAGAGTGGAGACGGCGGCTTGGTGAGGCACTCTGGGTCAGGGAGAGCGGAGGTGGCGGCGTCGAGAGGCGAGGGTTTCCTTCCCTATCCTCGGACATGATTATTTCCTTCCCGGGGAAGTGGGCTGAACCCGGAGCAGGCTTTCCCATGGCAATGGGCTCCCAAAGGCCGTGGTGGACTTCCCCGGGCTGCTCTCCCCACAGGCGGCCTTCCCCAGGAATGGGCCGGGATCCCGGCGGGGATTGGGTTTCCCAAAGGAGGCCAAAGTGGGATGCGGGAGAAAAGCCCCGCCTGTTTCTATGCCCCTGGATCGCAATCTGACAGTAACTGGCCTCCATTTGCAGTGTACTAAATTTTTCTCTATATATAAATAGCCGCAAATCTTTCATCACTATCATGTCATGTCGCAACATTGGGCAATCCGGATTTCAGTTTCCTCCACAAGAAAATCATGTGCCCCCGCGATCGACGGTGCGTCTTTGCTATTCTTTTGTATCACTAAATCTATATCAATTTCATTATCAAGAAAATAGCTATTCTTTGTTTATGATGACAATTATGCAAATTATCCATTAGTTACAAATTGCATTTTTTTTTAATATCTGTCATGATCTGAAATATGTGACTGTGAGCTGAGTAGCAATGATGCCGACATTCCGCATATCTCGAATGAGAACTATACTATATGTATGATTGGTTAGAAAAAAAAAACAACCTCTGTTCTAAAATATAAGTATTTGTGACTCTGAGACATCATGTTAGACCATTTATCTTATTTAAAAAATATAAAAATATTTTCATTTTATTATAACATATTTTTATTAGATATTTTTAAATTTTAATTTTATTTTTTTAAATACTTATATTTTGAAACGAAGATAATATACGAGTGTTGTCTGTTCTTACAAAATGAACAATCATTCTACTTTCAGAAGTGGTTTTGTCAATTAATTATGGATGATGTGCTGGCCCTACACTCTTAATTACAATAATGCGGAATATGTATAACTCAAATGTCAGCAAAACTGACCAGTTAATATGATACACGTAAAAAGGTCAATAGTCTAACGGTTACAAGAGGCTTAGTAATATCTTAGTTTCTGGGTTCAACTCTCTATAAGAGAAAAGTTTCTATGATTTAACGATATTGTGCTTTCAGTGTTAGACGACGATCCTGACGACAGTAAAACATCAATACTGATTTTGATAATTTAAAAAATTTGTCAGTCCAGTCTTTAAAGATGATTATAGAAATAAGATTTACATACATGTGTTTATGTGAGTAAGTGTACATACGTTTGATAATCAGAGTTATATTGTGCAACTAAAAAAACACCATGCACATGAACAAGTCTCCAGCGGCGAGTGACTTCGCCGAATTCGGATTGACAAGAGGTCAACAGAATTGGGTAAGGTGCCGTGCAAAGCAAAATCACGGTTCCCAACACGAAGCAAAATCACGATGTGGTGTGGGCCGTCAGCGAAATAGGCCGTTAAGGCTCTTCACGGCCCACTCATCTAGTTCCTGCACAACGGCACAATTGCGACCTACCGCTGAGTCCGCCGCCCCTCTGCCCGATGCTCCGCCGCTTATGATCTCCGCAGCCGCCGTTCTGCCGCTCGTCATCGCGTCCTCCATCATCCAGCCCGCTATTCTCGGTGTATTGGAAGCCTCACCTGGCGCGGCGGCGTGCACCTGGGCGACTGGCGCTCTTGCCGCTTCTCTAAGCTCCAGGATTTCACGCCGTGGACTCCGCACGGCTTGCCAGGCCTGGTAAGCTCTCCTCGCCCTCCTTCAATTACGGCGTACCCACATTTCTGCTCGTGCGCTCGAATTCCTTTCGGTAACAAATGTAAAATTTCCCTCTTCCGTCCCAGATTTGCGGAGCCTTAGGCATGACGGCGCCCAGCAAGTGCTCCAGGCTAGATAGTCGGAGCAGCGTCCTGCCCCTCGACGCGCTGTAGGAGATCCTGCTGCGGCTCCCGGCCAAGGAGCTCTGCCGCCTCCGCATCGTCAGCCGTCCGGGGCGCTCCCTCCTTTCCGACCCGCACTTCATCGCCGCACACGCTGCACGCCACCCTGGTCCTCTCATCATCACCGGCACCGACCCACTTCGTCAGAATCGTGGCTCCCGCTTTCTTTTTGATGTCATGGACCTCTCGGGTCAAGTTGTTAATCGGTTTCAGAAGATTAAGGACTGGCGAGTCGCCCAGTTTGTCAGTTTCCTATATATAGCGCGCTATATATAGTTTCCACGTACCGATTTTTTTTTATTTGAACATGCATGCGTCTGGTGTTCGGGAATTAGGCAAGCGGGCTAGGAATTTCGAACGAATGACTGTTGGACGCCGTAAATCTGCAGCGCTCGCTAACTGCCTCAGGACTCTCGACGTTTCGTAGCGTCCTCAGGACTCCGCCGTTTCGCTAACTAATCCTTTCTTCGCCACCGTCGCCCCTCGTATTGTTAGTGCACGAATGCTTGCAACCAACGATTGGCGGTTTGGATTCAGGTATGGACTTCTAACTCAATGGATTTGGATGGCATGTAAAACATATATTATACGATCCATCTACCTGTGTGCTGTTACAATTTTTTATTCCCCAGTCTGTGATCATCGATCTTTTCTTCTTCTCTTTATTTTCCTCTTAGCCTGTAGGGTTAGCAGAGGCGTTGGTTTGATTTCGTTGAAAAAATAGAAAAGGCAGGAGTGCTATGCAACAATACTTGAATTAGTTCACCAGGTACATGAATTACATACAAAGAATCTAACTCGTTCAATGGTGTCACGATGATTGGGATATTCATGTTTGTTATATCTTTGTGCAGTTCAAGCTTTGAGGGTGCTTCAGGAGCACCATGATTATTATTCATGTGTATACTAAAGGTGAAGTTCTTTATGGAGAGACAGGTGCCATGTACAGCATTCCACCTAAAATCACCTTCCCTGCTACCGAGTCTACCAGCTTTGATGATGTAAAGAAAGAAATTTATAAAGGGCTGAAATATTCAGAGGTTGATTATTCAGTTTCTATACAAGTTAGATATGATGTGGGAGCACCTGGGCCACACTTTTTCCAAGTGATACCCTTGTATGAAGAAAGAACCTGGCAAATGATATTTCAAAAGACATCTGGACGAACTAGTTGGCATATGGTGAAATTGTACGTGGAGGTAACTACTGCAAACATTGGATTGAGTCAAAACAACAGTATTGGTAGCACATTAGTAACCACAAATTATCCAGCAGCAGTTAGTACTCCTGTTGTTGCTAGTATTGATGATGTATCGACCGTTTCTCAGTCTCAAGTCATTCAACTGAATCAAAATCACAATAATAGCATGGCAGCCATAAATATTCCAGCAGCAGGTATCACTCAGGTTGAAGGAAGTATTGAGGAACTAGCAAATGTTCATCTGTCACCAGTCATTCAAGTCATGAATCAAACACAACTGCCTATATAGCATGGCAAGAGCCGCTGCCCCCTAGTTGTAATCTTCAGGCTCATCCAAATTATCTAGGAACTGGATGTACATCGCTGGCACTCCATCTCCAGATGTATCTGGAAATATTAATGAACCAAGCATATCTAAGATAAAAGCTCGTGTGTATCGATCAATTTCCTCTTTTGTCGGATCATTTGGAATCTCCTTAAAATGATATCGCAATTTCTTCAGACTGATTGAATAACTGGAACATGTGGTCTTTGATTCACCATCCAGGCTACCCTCTAATTTTCTTTTCTTTTGCTTCATCAAATCAGTACCGGGAATAATTCCTAGTAGTCTCTCAATAAAATTAATCCATGGCCCTTCCGATTTTCCTATAATAGGCTCACCTCGGATAGGTAAAGCCCATAAGCAGCTCACGTCTTGTAGAGTAATTGTCATCTCTCCAACTGGCATGTGGAAGGTGTGTGTCTCAGGCCTCCAACGCTCTACTAATGCTCCAATTAGAAATCTATCCACACTCATCCCCACCATCTGGGCAATTTGATAGAAACCAAGTCGTTTCAATGTTGGTTCATATAAAGGGTGATAAGGAATACCAATGTGGTGATGACGCACACTCACACAAGTGTTAGACTGCATAACCAATAACAATGAATAAATAAAAATAATCGTTATATGAATGGTTTGTCAAATTGAAATAAGTCCTGGTTCAACTAAACTTACATTTTCCCAAACTTTTGAAGCCTTGTGCTGGCAATGAGGCATCCAAAGCAGTTCGCTAAAACATTGGGTGGTAGACAGCTCATGAGGTTCGACAACTAAGATTTGATCATGTTCTTCTAGGCATTGCACTTGATTACTTGTAGTAGTACACGTCTCCAGGTCAGTTTGAGCAGTTTGAGTTCTCCGCATCTTGTTACTGGAAGCAGCATAAAGAATTCAACAATTTACCATTCACATATATCAAGTCAATTCACTGTAATTTGAATTCTCCATGTTGACAACACCATGAATTAAAAGATGGTTCAGAGCAGAATTTCAGAGCATCTATGATACAATAATGCAGCAGCAAGTATATATTATGAGATTTGTTACGGTGTTTGGGTGGTACCTGAGGTACCTCTCCCTGAATTAATCTCAGCCATTGATACTTAAATTATTTACTATGATTTTAATTAATTACTGCCAGGGATATTTTGGTAATTGCACTTCATTAATCAACAATATACACCTCCAGCTGAGCCGACGATCGTTCCTCTGTTCGTCGTCTTCCCCGCCCATCCTCGCCGCTCCCTGCCCCTCCTTGCCACTCCCCGCCTTTCCTGGTTGCTGCTAGGACAATTCTTTGCTTTGTGCGGCCAGCGTGATGGTTGCTGCATTTTGGTGCCCATGCTGCCGACCCCTACAGTCGTCGACTCACCCACCAATGTCTAGAGCTATGGGATACGCTGCAGGGCCGTGACCATTGTGAAGGCTTCCCCTGTCACTGCTGTCTCATATTGCCTCCAGATTCATGGTGGTGAAAGGGGATCGCAATTTCTCATGATTCCCTCGTGCCCTCTCTTTTTTCTTGATTTGGATAATGTGACAAATTAGATTTGTGCCTCCCCAA
Source organism: Eleusine coracana subsp. coracana (assembly GCA_032690845.1). NCBI lineage: Eukaryota > Viridiplantae > Streptophyta > Magnoliopsida > Poales > Poaceae > Eleusine > Eleusine coracana. Next base: position 8,833,842 of record CM064430.1, read on the forward strand.
TTTTGTTAGCTGACGAACACATTCGCAAGGATCTCTCTCCTTCAACCGATGCTGCTTGTTACTCCAGTGTCATTTCTTTGATTGATTACAAAGCAACCACCAATGGTTCCGCTCAGATCACAAAATATAAGTAAAAGACTGAGACTTCAGAGAACCTTTCTTGAAGAACCACCGCTCGTGAGCCAGTGCATGAAGCGGTTCCTGGCCGTCCCCTGTCGCGGCATCAAATTCTCCCCGTCCAAGGTCGGGGGCTCGTCAGAGGTGCCATCAACGGCACCACGAGGACAGGCAGGAGAGTCCAACGGCGATGCTGTAACGGTGATTCATTAACGAACACATTGGTTGTGTCATACTGATAACACTGATGCAGTGTGAGTTACTAAACTATCCTTCATCTAATTAGAGAAAAGAAAATAATAAGTATTGGACCCACTAATTTTTAGTACTGGTCCACCACTTAAATACCTTTTAATTGGTACCTCCTTATTTGTAACCATTAGATCTAATCAAATTAACAGTTATTATTAATTCCAAACACCGTAATAAACCTCATATATTATTTTATCTTCTATCGTGACACACCTCATTATCGAAGAAAAGAATCAAACAAAGGATACTTAACTAACCTTTATGATTACGCAAGCCACTCTTTCTGATTTTCGTGCTCCAGTGCTTCAGCAGAGAGCAGCGATGTAAGGTGCCCGGGGACTCGATCCAACACCAAGTATTGTTTCAAAAATCGCCAAAGCTAAGGAGTGCGATGAGAACCACCGCCGCCGAGGATGCGCACTCATGAATCGAAGGCAGGCAGCGTGGTTAGGTTTAGCCGCCGCTGTTTGTCGAGCCGTCGGCGTAGCCTGGTGGTCTTTTGGATCTAGATGGGTTTTGGTCTTTTGGATGGCCAAGAACAGGGACGCTATGAAACATCCGAGGCCAGCATGTTTTGGGGGCGCCGTGGATCGGCCGCGTCCATAGGCTGTTCCTGGACGCGATAATTCGATTGCAGCCTGCTTACGGATGTAAATTTGCGGCCTGCTTGCTTAGTTCCGGAAAGCCGGCGACATGCATGCTTAGATTAAAAAAACGGCTTCCACGTAGCGCGCTTTAAGATTTGTGCTGGGACCCACATCCAACGGTGCGGAGCGGATGAAGCGGGCGGCCGAAGCTGATGCAGGCTGACAGTGGTAAATTCAGAGACACGTGTCCATGTTCTAATGGCCAGATGTATGTGTTAGTTTGATTCAATTTTTAAATTGATTTTTCTTTCAAACAAGAAGTCAATTTTCAAATCTATTTGAACCATTGTATTCTTTACAATTAATGCAATAAAACTAGATCTCATATGACTATATTATTTTGAACATTTGAATTTGATTTTTTTTTTTTAAAAAAAATAAATTTGTGTTTGAGTTGTTGATCCTAGATCTGATGTTCTATTAGTGAAAATCAAATATTCTGCTACTACAAATCAAATGTTCTAGCTGTGAAAATATATTGTTCCAACAGTAAAAATTGATTGTTCTAGTAGGAGTGATAAATTGTTGTTCTAGCAGTTTTTTGTTCGAATGGTGAATATTGATTGTTCCAGCATTGAAATCGATTGTTCTAACAGTGAACATATATTGTCTCAGTGATGAATATATATCTAAAAATGAATATTCTTCTCAATAAAAAAACATACATAAAAAAAAATCACGTGAACTCTTATTGTTTTGTTCTAGATAACATGCGTGTGGAAAGAAAAGGAATCAGACCAACATCAATATTTGTTCACGCTGTCGTGGGCCGTGCCCACTCTACCAGGCCGTGGGCCGCGCTACACCTACGCTTCGCATAGCGCACGGTGATTATAGGAGGTCCCAGTTTGTCATACCTACACAACTCAATTTGGTCTGTGTCCAGAAAGGGTTCAGCCGGAGCTGTCTACTACTAGACCCGGCCACTGGAGCTGTATCCACTTTGCCTGAAGAATATGCTGAAGGACATTCAGTGGAAGAGCGGGAATTGTGCGCTTTGAGCCACTTGGTTGTGCTTGGCCAGGTTACCTCGACAGGGCAATACAAGGGGCTTCGTTTGACAGACAGATCACCATTCTATGCAGAACAGCTGTGTGAGGTCTTCACCTTGGACGGGAGTCGGGATGCTCGATGGAGATTAAAAAAGGCATCTCAGCACCGTGTCATTTTCTCCTACAGGAGCAGAGTTGTCATCAAAGGGATTCTGTACCTTTTGTTGCGTGATCATGTAACGGATCAAGATGCTACGCCTGTATGCTGCATATTATCGTTTGACCTTGGAACAGAGGACTGGAAGCCCATTGTCCGAGGACCATTTAGCAGTAGAGATATCATTCGTAGTGAAACTTCAGTGACTTCCCTGAATGGATGCTTAGTTATGGTTCATTGCATTGATGATTCTTCCATGGACCTTTGGTTTCTAATGGATTTTGAAAATGGCTTATGGGTAAAACAGCATAGCATACAGCTTGAATTGAGATTTCCACGTGATGAAGATTATAGACATGTACATCCCTTTATGATGCTGAATGATGGGAGGATATGCACTTACATTGAAAGTAGGGGATTGTTGAGGATCTATGACCCGAGGACAAGAACTTATACTGACGTGGCAGAGATTGGGTTTTGCGGTGAAGTTGGTTTGTACACAGGGAACCTATTGAGCTTAGTGAGTACTGCCACTTTATAAGGTGATAATTTTCTTTGATGGTGGAGATTTAGTTATTATATGCTAGGATCCTAGGACTGTCATCTTTGGTGGCATTGAAGTTCTGTTGGGTACTGCACAGGAACTGCTTCAATTTAGCAAACCTTAAATTGCCAAATTCTGTATAAGCATGGTTGTTTCCTATAGAACAAGGTAGTCATGAGGTGGAGATCTCTGAGTAGGAAGTGTAGCTGATTTATGACACTGGGAATATCTCTGTGGCCACATTGAGAAAGTTGGTGCAGCTTTATATTTGTTAAATTGTTTCTGATCCATTATCACTTTGTCTGGCATCACACAACTCTGATAAAAGACTGTGTGTGATCAGAACTAAGCTATAATGGCTGCTTACTGAGGATTTAAGTTCACTATGACATATGACCTTGCCTTCAAATATGCTTAACATGCATTGGTGTATCTATTATTGTTTTATTTTGGGCCGGGGTGTGTGTGTGTGTGGGGGGGGGGGGGGGGGGGGGGTTGATTTTGATTGACATGTGCCATGGAGTTTGCAAGCAGGACCACTGAAGCTGCTGTCCCCAATTCATATTCTTACTATTTTGTCATGTTAAGATCATCAACCATCCTCTATTGTGTACGGGTAATATGTGTTTTTGGAAGTTAGACGAACCTAAATGAATTTATCAATATTGCCTTGGTTTGGACCAAAGTATCTACTGGTTATTTTAGCTCCCATGTGTCTTTGTTGCTTGAGAAAACTTGAAATCCATTTGTGCTTAGTAGGCTCCGATTCTCTTATTTCAAGGTCTCAACTCGTTTATTTTGAATTGCAAGCTGATATATTGTGTAGAATAGAACTCAAAGTATTATATATCAGTCTAGTTAGGTTTGGCTAGCATCTGTATGCATCGTATGGATTTGCTTAAGGTAATAGGGATTTGTAGTAGTGTACATCGATCGATTTAGTTACAGTTGCGATCAAAGTGCTATATGCAACGCAACCATCCATTACAATGATTTTGTTTTTGAGGAAACATTATTTCACATGGACTTTTTGGTGCTCCATTGTGTGAATTTGATGCAACTTGATTACCTAAGTCCACCATATCGTAACATATGTGTGTGAGGAACTGAGGATGAAGCACAAGCCGTGATGTCTAGCCCAAACGTCAGCTAAACGACTTAAAAAATGGGTCAAGTGATCTACTTAAACAAGACTCACGGTTGCCGCATCCACTTCTGTGCTTCGGCATGCCGGCCTCAGCAGAACATAAGTTCATGTAATTTGCAAATAAACAGGGTTCATCAGATATGTCATCAAAGTTCTTGTCTATTGCCTGCTCCCGAGGTCTAGCCGGAGACAGCTGTGGCATGTATCCACGGTTTATTATCTTCGAAAATCCCCTGATCATTTTGGGAGGAAACCTTGACAGGCTATCAGTTACTCTGTTTCAGTAATTTTGTGTTTCGAAGTTTGACTATTACTGGTGGGGTGGTGGCTTCAACATCTGATGTGGGCTGGTTCTTGAATGAAGCCCAGGAGGTTCGTCGCAGCCCACTTCATTTTCGGAAAGTGTACAGCGCGTAGCGCGCGACCAGTTGCAGCCCGGCACACTAGAATAAACAGCCCACACGCACGAGTGGATAAGAGAGACAGAGATGAGCCAGGTATGGGCGGTGCGGCCACCGACGAGGGCGCCGGAGGCCGCCGGCGAAGGGGTTAGCGTTGTTGGGTTGGGTGGCCTCCTCTCTTCGATGGATCTGGCTACGGGGAGGTTAAGTTTTTTTTGGCTCTTTGAATAAACATGGATCCTTGAATTAACGAATCCGATGAACATGGATCAGTGTCAGAACCGGCAGCGGAAACAGTCCTCCGACCAAAAGAATGAACAAATTGACAAACGTTTATACTACCCGTGGCTCTTTGAATAGGAAATGTAGTCAACTTGTGGTAGCATGGACATCTCTACGTAGCCTTATCTTTTATATATATATATATATATATATATATATATAATTTCTTGGGTTCGAGGAATTTTGGTTTGGCAGGCTTCACACAACTCTGCTGTGATCCGAATTATCAGTAACAATTCATTTAGGATTTTAGTTCGCATGGCTTCTCCAATCTCCATGTCCTAAGTCCTAACATGAATGCACCTTTTGGATTGTTATAAGTTTTGTTTTGGAAAAGACATTATCTAATATGTGTCTGATATATCTGTGCGTTGCGTTCTTGCAGGCAGAGAACAGGCACTGCTGCTTCTACTTTGGTTCAGAGTCTACTATTTCATCATCCGAACATGTGATAACTAGTGTTTCCTATGTTTCAAAATTATTGTTGTTATTGATTTTTTTTATTTTTTTATCTTTCGTCTTATTTTAAAAATTATTTAAATATAACGTATAGCTTTTTTAAATAAATATTTTTAAAAAAACTTTAATGACAACAATAATTTTAGAATACTCTTATCATGCTTGCATTGGGAGTTGGGCTAACCTGGATGCTTTACTCGTCAATTGTTTCTCCTTGATTCCCCATTTTTAGGCTGCGTGAAGGTTGTTATCTGTGCCTTAAGGGTCTTTCATTTCAAGTTCTCAAAAGTTAAGAGAGTTTTATTTTTAATCTGATGTACGACTTATGTATAGAACCAAAAAAATAATCTTTGAGAAGCCAGCAGAGCTTCGTATGGTATAGAGATTCAACATTCAGCGGCTAATCATCTTTAAAAAGGCCTGACAGATAACTTAAGATCACCAGCTGACAGCTGTTAAGCATATGACAAACAAAAACCTCAGCAAGAAAAATCCTTCTATACACAACCACCGCCGGTATACAGCCCAACTCATCCACCACAAAATTCCTAGGTCAAGAAAAAAAAAATGACGCAGCTATAAGTATCCACAGGTATAAACGAATCCGATGAACATGGATCAGGAGTCAGAATCGGCAGCAGAAACGGACCACCGACAAAAAGAATGAACGAATCAGTGTCAGTCTAAAAACAGCTTTCTCTTCCAAAACGCCTTCAGTTGCTGGTGATCATCAGCCATCGCCCATAAGCGAGACATGCTTATGTGTTGACAGTCATCTCTCTTTGCTCAGAATAAATAGCCACGAATCTTTCGCCATTGTCATCTCACGTTGCAGCATTGAGCATTCCCAGACTGCAGTTTCCTCCACAAGCAAATCATGTGCTGTGGCGATTGATAGTGCGCCGTGAAGTAACCGTCATAGCAACCAGATTGGTAGAACCTGACATCATGGCGGTACTCCACTGGCCGGCGTGTGTTGTTGAACTTCTCAACCCACATGCCCATGCTTACATCTTCCATCTTAAATAGCTGCACAACGGGATAACCACTTAGTTCCAATAGTGATGCTTGTGTAATTCAGTTTCAATAAATAACACTAGAATGATGCTTACCCGAAGTGTCTGATTATCAAATTCAGATACAATGTAGCGTGCAATGTCTGATGAAATCACATAACCAGGTCCGTTAGCGTAATTTGGATAGACCTCTTCTGGCCATTCCTGCAGATAAAAGAAAAAGATGCTAAATGTCAAAAGATCTTAAAAATGAATTTCCTAGTATAGTCATAAAAAAGTGATGTCCTCTACTTCTAGAAATAAAAACCAGTATAGAGAATGGGCTGACAGCTAAGAACAATTAAACTACAGCTGTCACCAGATTGTGAAACACTGATGGCTTGTGAATTCCATATATTGATCTACTGTCTACCCACTTTTTTTTATATCTTTCTGAACTCTACTTATTGTTTGCCAATAGAAAAAAAAGATGTCATGCTAGGATTTTGTAATTGAAGGGACAGTAAGATGCTTAGTGGTCACAGAAAAGGCATAAACAAACAAAAGAAAAAAAAAATGCTAGCTGGTCCCCAGACTAAGATGATTGGTTGACCGCAAAGGAAAACACATATGCAGAACACTTGAACATTGCATGACCAAACTGCTATCATCTTTTGATTCCACAATTACAGATAAATCAACAGCTTACCTCATAAGTTACGGCCCACTTGCCAGATCTTAATGGTCGATGGAAGTAGTTCATACTTCCCACGTACACACTTTTATCACTTTGAACTTTCTTCACTTGATCCAGTACTGAGTCAATTCTAACAAATGTATCATCATCACATTTCATTACATACTTTGCAGGAACAACACGCACCTGCATAAACAAAGAACTTTAATTGAGTACAAATGAACTAAAAGGAAAACAGCAGAGCACACACCACATGCAAATATGTAGTTGCTGAACAAATTCAAATCACTTACCCCATACTCAGCAATGGCAACAGTCTTTAACACAACAAGGTCATAGCTATCAATGAAAGGCACTATAACAATGTCTCGGAAGAACTCTGCCTCCTTCTTCAGTTCTGCATTGACCTCCATTTTTCCATTCTGTGAATTTGCTTACTAGTGTAAGTTTTGCAATATGCAAGTTCTTAAAAAAAAATGAGTGAGAAAGGCAATTACCAGAGCTACAAAGAACCGAGCTACAATGTTGGATGACTTCCTTGTGTACATCATCCATGACTTCCTTACGGCCATACGCTCAGCAAAGTGGCTGGCCGCTGAAAGAATGCCAATGAAAAGCTCGACAGGTTCAGTTGGAAGTGGTGGAGCTCTCCACTGCTCAGACATTTCAAGGTATCTCTCCGGCGCGAAGCTAGGATGTGAGTTGGGCAGAGAACTAGCAAAAATTGACTCAATATCAATGTCTCCATTCAGAGATAGCCCAGTTGCATCTTCAAGAGTGTAACCCTGCAGAGATAATCAGGTGGCAATAATTAGCAATGCATACCTCTGGATTCTACTTATGCCACAGAATAAGATGCACAAGTATTTAAGAAAACTTACAGTTCGGTAAGGAAATGAAGTAACATGTCGTCCATCAACATTGACATGGTAACCTTCCAAGCCAGCCGTTAGAGTCATAACAAATAGCTTGCCCTCTGCAAATGGGTATGGCCAACTGATGTGGACATCCTTCGGCCTACCAATCAAACGTTTCACCCACCATTTCATCTTTGACTCCTCTGACTTGTTGTCATCGTCCCGAATCCATTTCTCACACTTGAGTTGCCCATCAACTGACACAAAGTGACATGTCACATAAAATATGTCAATGTTGCAAAGCAAAGTTGGAGGTGCATTCTTGGAGTAAAAGAAATCACAATTTAACTTCAATCTCAAGGTGATGCCTTTAAGACAAGTTCCAAGGAACTGCATTGTTGACTGCTGCAAGATAAAAGAAAACGTCTGTCTTGTCTTCAGTGCTCTGAAGACCAAATGTTTAGTCATTGCCGTGGTGCTGACACTACAATGACTCATCAAACATGCTCGACACTCTAGAGGATCATAAGGTTTGACAGCATCAATATCTGGGACTAAGTGGGAACATAAATATGAGAGGCGCACACAATCAATTATTTTTGTTACCTCTAATCAGGGAAGAAAAGGATATAGTACAGAGTTCAGATGCCCACCACGAAGTTGCCTAGTCAAAACTCTACAGCTCTAAAACGCGGTTGCAGGTCAATGTGTACTTTCAAGCGCACACCGATTTGAACATTAACATCACTATCAGCTCCGTTGTATCACATTCTTCTCTGAAATAAGCGAAACAAACCAAACTGTTTCTAGAGAATTCTCGGCCAGACAGTCTGTACCTCCAGTTCCCAATTCCACCAAGCTACGCTATTCCACGACAGTTGACAGCTTTTAAGTTCTCGTGACCAACGGGCCACCCATTCATAATCGTACCAACCTCGATCTCTCCGTTGTTAATTAAGATCCTAAAACTAACAATAACTAACACGCAAACAGGAATACGGGATGACTAAGTGCGTCGAATCCAATCACGCTAGGCAAAAAATGAATCAAAACTAACCCAACGAATCTGGAGCTCAATCGAGGGAGAGCTGGCACGGCACAGGGAACTCACCAGTGTCCTCGGCGGGGCGGGACGCGAACCCCTCGCACCGCTGCGACTGCCCCCACTGCATCCGGTAGCAGCTGTTCATCTCGATGACGGGCTTGCGGCTGTAGTCCCCGCGGATCCTGGGGTTGAAGTGCAGTATCCTGGGCGGCGCCTCCCCGTCGACGGCCTTGGTCCCCACGAGCTCGACCATGAACTGCGAGACCATGAGCGGCGCCTCCCCCTGCTTGCGCTCGGCGATCTTGGGGTCGTATTCGGGCCGCGCGGGCCGGGGCCGGGCCACGACGGTCACGTGCGAGCCCACCGCGAGCCCGCAGGGAATGTCCACCACGCGGACCCCGTCGGCAGGGAGCTGCTCCCGGTGGACGGAGATGGAGGTGGGGCACTGTGGCGGCGGCGACGCGGCCGGGGTGGCGGAGTGGGCGGAGGAGGAGGAGGCCAGGGTGACGCGGTCGAGGTGCGCGAGGTGGGGCTTGGCGGCGGCGAAGGCGTCGGATGCGACGGCGTCGAAGGGGGTCGCCGTAGCGTTGGGCCGCGGGAGGAGGAGGAGGGAGGAGAAGATCGGGAGCGCGGGGGTGGATGAGGAGGAAGGGGCCGGCGCGGCGGCGGCGGGGAAGGCCGGTTTGGAGGGGCGGGCGGGGGAGGAGGGGGACGCGAATGCCGCCGCGGCCGCCTCTAGTTCCCGCCGCCGCGGGTGTTGGATGGGCAGCGAGGACGACGAGGAGGTTGACGAGGAGGTGAAGGGCAGCAGGGGGAGCTCGAAGAGGAGGACGAAGGCGAAGTATCCGGCGGCGGCGGCGAGGAGGCCCGCGCGGACCAGGCGCTTTTTCCGCGGAGCCGGCTGCGGCGGCATCGCGAAGAAGGTTCTAGAAGGCGCGGGGTGAAGGGAGGGAGGGAGGGGGGAGAAGCGAGACACGAGGTAGCCGTTTGCGGGGGCCGGACGGGGATGGTCGCTGGTACTAATACCTGAGGAGGGGCTTGCCGGCTTGGGCTCTCTGTCTGACCGTTGCGCCGCGGTGGCCTGGCCTGGAAGGTGGGGGAGGGTGGAACAGCCAACAGCGAATGAATGCGGGTTGGGACTTCACGGAAGGGTTCAAGTAAGCGTCTGTTGGGTTTGTTATTAATAATCGAAAATCCTAGTGGGTTTTTCCTGCGGGGAGAAGATACGACTTTGAGACTCTGAGATATTTTCTTTTGCAAATTGAGATTGGGAGATTTCAAGTATAATATAATTCCCCTGTTAGTTAGAGACAATGTATAAATGCTATAAATAGACTTGTTTGTCTAAATAAGAGCGATAGAATATAGCAAAATATAAATATAATATATAATGACATGCTAAAGATAAAATTGAAAAAAAAATCTTTGGATATAAATTGATCGGTGGTGTTCAATGCTTGCCAATAAATAAAAAGATCTAAAATATATTTTTATAACCTGAACTATAGTACTAAAAATAAAAAAAAGACATTATTCATAAAAGGATATGTATAAAACTTGTGACTATACTTTTAGCAGCAGTGTAGTAAAAGATAGCAACCTCAGTGTACTATGAGTAGTTGGTCAACATGTTCCACGAAAAATAGCATATATTTTTTAACTAATATTTACTTTAGCTAAAGCAATTATATTTATAAAAAATATTAAGAATGTGTTAACATAGTTTTAATTATGTTAAAAACTATTTATACTCTAACTTATCTATCAAAAATACTTATGTTTATTATAACATGAGAAAACAACTTATATGTAGTCTATTTTGAGAGAGCTGGTTCATATGATGAAAATGTTTAGTTTTGTTTGTTTTACTTTTCTAGTAAATAAGCAAAAATGTTTGTGACTACTTATTGTCATAACTGTATTTCAATCTATAGCTTTGTCAAACAAATTCCAAGTTCGATAATCCAACTTATAAGCGTATTTTGTATTATGATCCCATGGTATATCCTCTGTTCTATCTATACAGCGTGAATTTATTTTCTCGTCTTAAATAGGAGCTTAACGACGTAAGCAACCAGCTTGCAAGAGCTGCTGCGGTTGGACGGTGAGGCTGTTTGGTGTTCGGGCGTTGGTAGCCCCATCCGGTGCCCCCGGCACTGCCAGCTTTGCTCCGGTCCACGGCTGGCGGGTGCGCCGTTCCGTTCCGTTTCCGTACCCTTCCCCTTCCGCGGTTCCGCCGACTTGCCGTCGCACAATTACGACGCGGCGAAGGAACCCAAAGCCACACACCACCACCGGCAGCGAGAAGAAAAACGTGGAATCGGCGTGCGAGACCGCCGGGCTTCGGCTCGCAGCACACTACTGTGATGTGGGTCCATGGCACCGTGACAGGATGGCTGGGCGCTGGGCTGGCGCGTGTTCCGCGCGTAGCTGTGCGCGTGGACGCGACTCCTGCGCGCGGCGCGGATGCATGGCGGACACGTCTCTGGACCCGTGGGGCCCGGGTGTGGGCCCGTGCCGGCGCAGGCGCGCACATGCTCGTGTCTGGGCGGAGGCCGAAGCTCCAACGGCCCGAAACACGGAGACGCGGCCGCGATTCCTGCCGCCGCCGGGGCCGCGCGGTCCGCCGCGATTCGATTCGGACCGCGCGAGCGCGAGCCTCCTCTTTTTTTTTTTTTTTTTTTCTCATGCGGCTTCGTTTTCAGCGTTCGTTTGCTTGCTCCGCCACGACGCGTGATCTTCTTGTCCACGTACTAGTCGACTGCCGGGACGGTCTACGGTCCACGCCCTTCGAGAAATCCCCTCTCCTTCTCCTCGCTGTGCTCGTGCACGCGAACACGGTCGTACAAGGGCAAGGACTCGCCGCACAAGTCCACTCGGCTGCTCGAACCTCAAGTAAACTCCGTCCTGACTTTTTGGCGGACACGTAACACAATATACAAGTCGTGACTTGTTACGCTACGCTGGAGCCTGGAGGTAGGAGCGACGAGCGAACCACCCGAACGGCCGCAACAAGATGCCCTCGCTACACCTTCCTCGGTTCAACCTCACCTACAAAAACGAAAAAAACTGACGAATCATCTTAAGAGGTGGAAAAAGAAAAATAAATCATCGCTGATTAATATCTTCCTTGTGCGCTCCAGAGAATCGCAAAACATTTTCATATTATCGAGTTCGCTACAAACTCGGTATACCCTGACACCGATACGCGCGCACATCTTCATTTTGTTAATGAATAAAGAACTGAGAAAAAGATACCCGGAGGCCGGACGCCTTCGGCAGTTCCACCACCGAGCTCTGCCTTTTTTTTCTTTCTATTTAAAAAAGAAGAAGAAGAAGAAGAAGCGGCATGCATTGTTTAGCGGCCGGCGCCGCAAAATCACAGGGTGGCAAGTGGCATCGTCCATTCATATCGTCCAGGCGTCCCCCAGCGCATTCGCTTGCCGAAGCGCAATCCAGCGAAAGGACAAAGGCACCAGCGAGGCGATTAGCCGCTGATTAGGACGACACAGTGGTCGAATAGGAAATCACGGAGGCCATGATTTGCCTTTTTCGAACTATAATATCATAATGCTAGAGGTTAGTCACTGGATTCGTGTTGGCGTGGGCCTGGAAGAATCAGAAGGCTTTCTGTGTTGGTGTTGGCGCCATTTGGAAGGCTGTCGCCAGATGAGCAGCAATCCTTTCGATTCTCTCCGGTCCGGCCGGTGGCAGGGCGTTAGGCACGCGGTGCATCATTGTTTTCAGAGTTGAGACCCTCAAACTTTGCCTGGATACGGGGTGTACTGGTGGTGTGATGCTCACCCCGTTATTCTATTTTTAGATATGTTTTCTAGCTTTTAAATTTTCAGTTGATGGTTTATTATTTTGTATTTTATTTTTTAATAAAATTATTTGCATAATAGTTGTAAACCGTATGATCTAGAATCGATGGTTTAAAACTATGATTAAAAATTCTCCAAACTTTGTTAGTTAAAAATTAGCAAGCAAACTATGATTAAAAATTCTCCAAACTTTGTTAGTTAAAAATTAGTAAGTCTCATTTCTGTAGTGTTTTTTCTGTAGCTGAATCAAATGCACAATAACTAGGATTCAAGTTATTGAGAAAAAAGAGGCGTTGTCTCTCACAAACTAGTTTTTGCAATTTCTGTTTTTAAGGAGAAGGCCAATTCAAGGTTCTGAACTTTTTTTTTTTGGTAATCCGGTTCTGAAATGTTGTTAGAAACCAAAACTAGACATTTGTACTAACAAAGAGCTTCTGTTGGAGACTGAATGGAAACGCGGGACGAAATGATTGGTTTGTTTGAAATCTTCTCGCATTTCATCAAACAAGGCCCCACCAGTAGGTGCAGCCCACAACTGATATAGTTTTCTCGGCGATTTTCTATACGACATAAATAAACATATTCGAAACTAGGGGGTCCTACTCCTGGATAACAACGCACATGGGAATCGACTGGATATAAAATGCGCTATACAAGCATAATGATTCCATACAATCAGATACTGCTGTATCGACAAGGTTTCGTTTACATCACATGAACAAATCCACCAGATTGTCTGTTGGTTCTGGCAAATCTGATGCTAAAAGATTTCAAAGCATACACCATTAGTATTAAACCACAGGCCTAGAACAAGGCAATGTAGAAGCATAAATACTGAAGAATAACACCACCGTGATGGTCAGAGTGTGGGTAAATGTGAACTACGGGCTGCACGGAAATTTACATCTTTGCATGACATCGCACGAAACACACAGGACCGATAATCTAGCAGTCATGCCACGACGTCGATCAGGTGTTACAGCAAGATGACCACCGCGACGAGGCAGCACCAGCCTGATCTGGATCCGGCCTGGTGATCTGAATGGTCGGAGGCTGCAAAGATTTTGTTGAAAATTAGAAGAGAGAATTTTATTTTTAATCTCACCCATGCCTTTGTATTAAAGATGGAAAGAACGGCCGCCATACAAAGCCCCAAGGGCAACTGAAACTAAAAAGAAAGAAGAAAATGCGATAAGAAAATGAGTTCTACCTCTGTTGATGCAGTAACAGTCTCAGTCAGTCTTTGTTTTATGTCCCTTGCAATGGTAAAGAATGCCTGCTCTACGTTTTGATTTGTTTTTGCACTCTGCATAAAATAGAATTGAAGTCTGAGAAATTTATCGTCTAGGCAAGCTGACAACTTTGTGGCATAAGGTATATAGCTCAGCTTATAGGAAAAGATCTTACAGTCTCAAAGAATTGCATTCCGTATTCATCTGCAAGCTTCTGACCTTGAGCTGTGGAAATCACCTGTCCACGGAGATCATGGCATCACAACATTGAGAAGAGCGGCCAAGAGTGTTTAACATTATGAAATCTTATGAAAATGCTTACCCGCTTCGAATCCATATCAACCTTGTTGCCTACCAAGATCTTGTTGACGTTATCAGATGCATGCTGCTCTATGTTGCGGATCCAATTTCTAATGTCTAAAAGTTATTAATTAAGAAAGACATTTGAGAAAGATACTAGTATTTTCATCTTCTATCAGCAAAAGGAATGGACATAAACGTTGGATACTATTGAAGGAGGACTCGTCTGTGACATCATACACAAGCAGAATTCCCATAGCTCCTCTATAGTAAGCTGCAAAATGAAAGTTACAAAAAGGAAGATGTCAAAGTTAGTAGAAGCATTGTTTCCAAAGAAACAAAATGAATCACTGTCATAAACGTTGTGGGAAATGTAACACTAGATATTGAAAATATATAAACAAGTGACTGTACAAAAACTTGACCAGCCTTGCTGCTAATCTTGTCAAAACAAGAAATAATCATGTAGTCATCAATGAATGATTTAGGGTAACCATCAGAGGCATAGTCATAGGCATAGATAGATGCATATGCTCTGAACTACCACAAAGAAGAATGTGCACTGGGCAGGCGTGTAGCTGAGAAGAAAGAATACTAAAGGATCTACACTTCTAACACATTGAAAGGAAATGTGAGTTATATGCTACTATTTCAGAATGGTGCAGTCCTATTAATATATCATGTTAGTTTAGGGTAGCTGAAATCACACAGGTTCTAGTTTTTTAAGTTTCTATAATTCAAAGCAGCCAACACCAGGACTGATAGTGGTATGCGATTCCTGATCTTCAAGGCCAAGGTTGGTTTGGACTCTTTCCAATTCCCAAGCTTCAATAATACGTCATGGCTCATCCCAACCTGACTAGATTGGCTTGGCTGTTTCAGACTCCTGAGCTTCACCAATGCAGGCTCCACTGAACCTGACTACAAGAGAGGTTTTATCCATTTTACCATGATTTTTTTTCTCTCCATTCTGTCAGAAGTGAGTTTGGAGGACAAATAATACTAAATATTTGCCTAGTTTGGGATGCTGTTGAAATTCATCTTTGGCATATAGTTACACAAGAGCATCACAACAAAAAGGAAAGCAAAGTAGTTACCAGTTGTTATTGTTCGGAAACGTTCTTGACCAGCAGTATCCCATATTTGAAGTTTTACACGCTTTCCATCAAGTTCAACTGTCCTAACTTTGAAGTCAATGCTTAACAGAAGGGAAAAAAAATCATGTAAGGATATTGACTTTCACAATTAGCTGCCTAAACACAAGATTAATGATGGCCAAATCCGTACCCAATGGTGGTGATAAAACTTGTGGTGAATGTGTCATCAGAGAACCGCAGCAGCAAACAACTCTTTCCTACTCCTGGAAATAAAGAAGGGGACCATATTAGATTGCATACACTATGTTATGAAAAGAAATATAGAACGTGAATCAGCAACAAATATGGGGATCCATTGGTTACATCAAAGCCATGGGAGGAAACTTCATGCGATACTGACTGTCTAAACAAACATTCGATACATAAGATTGATTGCTCCCGTTACTACCATGGATGAGGGGAGGATTTGCAAAGCTTTACAAACAAGCTCATAGTAATTCTTGAAGTATTATGAGAACATTTTGAAAAATAAGCAAATGTTCCAGCAACTTTGAAACAAACTCTCATCTATTTTAGAAAGTATAGCCGATCGATTAACAGTCAGTTATATAAAAAATTCAACTGAAGCAAATGGCAAAAGCAAGCAGCTGCCACATGAAGACAGTACAATCAGCGTTATATGATGGAAAAGGATAGTAAAGAGAAGATGTAGATGCCAATATATGGATACGAGGATCAATTAACAGAAGAACTCAGTACACTAACTTGCTAGAGAGCAGGAAATAAACAAACAAGGAACAATGCTGCCACCAAATAGATGCTGTGTGCAGATCTGATGTGGGCTTTTTCTTTACAATTATCTCCACAAGAAAAGCATTGTTTACTATCTGGAAATTTGGTCTTCTAATGTACAGTATGTTGTCTCAGGCAACAATGGTTAATTTTTGTGTCCTGGGAATCTTACTATTCTTCTTGCTGACTCTGAGCACAAATGTTAGTGTCAAGTCATGTAAATGTGGCTGTGCCAAAACTTAAGTATGGTGTAACAATCAATTAACAGCATTTGGCATTGAACCTGTGCAACAATTCAAGAGACAAGTTACATTTGGGATTAGTAAGCAATCAACTTACAGCTTCCAAAATCCAAGTATGAGAACAGAAACATAAAATTGGATACCCCCACCCACCCAAACAAATTCAAATAAATGGTTAAGCTAGATAACGAGTAAACTTGAGCTTCAAATCATAACGGTAACAATGACCGAGCTGGTGCAGGTAGATTCAGGACATAGCCAACACCCAACAAGCAATAACCTTCAGATAGGTACAACAAGGCAGCATGTGTCTCTCTTCAAAGCAAGCAAAAACCTAACCCAACCCAAACATAGTCAACTCTAAGTCCATCAGCAGAGCATCTCTAAAGGATCCACTGTTAATCCAAGCAGTCTCACCCCACTATATACAGAAATTGCCTCCCCAATTGCTGACCTGCCTAAATATTTCTACAATTTACCTTGATACAGAAGTTTCCTCATACACTAGGGGAAAATTCTCAGCAAACCCCCACTTCAACGGAGGGCAAGTAAACCATGTACGACCAGATAGATGGCAATCACAACAGAAGTCCTGCTTCATCCAGGACATAAAATTCCATAAACTAATCTGCGCCCTTCTTTTTCCCTAAAAAGGACATAAAAAAACAAACTAATCTGCGCAGAGAACGAAATGTTCCTCCCTTTCACGAGGACCGACGACGTCGCACACAAATTCTTCCTCCGCAGCGACCCTGGGGTACTGGTTCCGAGCTACCAGTCCTTGCAGATGCACAAGTACTAAACCGAGGGAACGCCCGAACCGGAAAGAGTACAAGCAACGGTCCGCGGTCGGCATCAGTCGGAGGAGCTTGCGGGAACCCGAGCCAAATCAACCAACCAATCGAGCAAGCACGGGAGTATCGAGGCCGCACGGTGAGGAACCGGGAGAGGGGAGGAGGGAGGAGGGGGAGGGAGAGAAGGGCAGGGCTGGAGCACGCACCGCTGTCCCCAATCAGCAGCAGCTTGATGAGGTGGTCGTAGTCGCCCCTCGACCTCGATGGCGCCGCCGCCATGGCCCTCGCCGCTCTCTCGTGGGGGATCTCCCTCTCGCTCCCTTGCCGAGGAGGAGCTGGGGAGGGGAGAAGAAGCAAGCGAGCAAGCAACAGCAGCAGAGGCGTGTCCAGCTGTGAGCAGGCGAGGCGAGAGAGGGGGGAGGAAAACAAGGACGAGGGTGTAGAGCTGGACGTGTACTGTACCCGGGTCGGGTATTTTTGTACGCTTCCCGCGCGGCCACAGCCCACAGGTGTGCTGGCTGCGTTGGCGGCGTACTTGTATTCTTCTGTATACAACGGGACGGGATGGCGGTTGGTGTGTTGTAGTGTACTCTCTGCTTTGGCCGTGGTGGTTGTCCCCCGTTCCAGAATTGCCAAATCGGGCCATTGTTTAGCGTTGCAATCACCTGCGCACCAATCACCAACAACCTTGGATTGATTAGTATCGTTAGTTGCTTATCATTTGCGCGGCGCAGTTGAGAAAATATTATGATATCCTTTTTTTTTTCAGGTTCAGAAAGATTATGACTGTTCCTCCATGTGATTTACTGTCCTTTGGAAATATTCATTTATGATATCAGGTCTATGAGCAGGAGTTTTAGTAAGTTTACCTTGGCTTATGCAAAACCGTTCTTGTAATAAGGTAGCTTATATGTGTGCTAAACTGGTAACGAAAGAGCAAACATGGGTGGAGTGGCAATATAATCCCCCAGAGGCTCTACGCGACCAGCTAAACAAGGATTGTAACTTTGATCCGATTATTTAATGAAAGCTCCTGCTTGATCTTAAAAAAAAAACATTCATTTTATCAATCCATGCGTACACACCGATCCTCCTATTTCATTTGATATGTAACCCATGTACTAGGTGAACTTCGCAATTGGGTTAACGTGTGTTTTCTAGTTGACGAGAGTCACTCTGCTGGCGTCGATCCATTCGCGGTCCCTTTCGGCAACTCGCCCCGCTGTCATCTGATCATCTTCCCTTTTCTTTTCTTTTTACGCAGTGCATTTTTCTAGTTGACTGTAGCGAGTCGGCATTTCATAATGGGAACAAGATGAGCTTTGAAACATGCAAAAGCCACTGAGGCAAACAACTGCAAGATATCTCGTTGTTGTGAGCAACTAGCAGAACTATACCGACACCAAACTTCTTGAAAATGACATTAAACTACATAATCAGGGATATACTAAGGTGCCGCTCAAGAGAGCACATGTATGTTTGACCCTGACAGGATATAAAGAGCACAATCACAACTCTCTGCAATTTCTCATCACACACTGAAGCAAACACACGATTCCTTGTTTCAAGGTAAAAATATTGAAGCACAACCACAACTCTCTGCAATTTCTCATCACACACTGAAGCAAACACAGGATTCCTTGTTTCAAGGAAAAAAAACTATTGACAGCACAAAACAACCACTGAAATTTCATCGTCATACATCACATTTACTCAGTAGATTGCAGAAGCAGAGCCCAACCAATACAGCGATAATCCACACCGGTACTGCTAAATGAACACACCGCAGTGACTCGGCACATAAACCATGGGAAGAAAAGCACAAAAGGCACAGAACATGGAACATATATCCCCATGCCAGTGCCACGCCTATATGTAAAGCAGCAATCAGAGCACAAAAAGGTGTGAGCTCTATGTATGCCAGCTAACCCATGATTATATTCCCACAAAAGCAGCAGCAAACTCTCTTTGTGCCAGTTCACCTCTTCGGTCCTTTCCTTCCCATGAATAAATATTTAGTATTTACCTTTCTCAGATACGATGATCCTTTTGAACTGTGGACACCATATTGGTAGAAATACAGTGACTTTCCTGAAATGTACAACAACATGAGCTTTTTACACCACACGTGCTCTGGGTCACATAGAAAATGACAAGAGTTCATGACAAATGTCCTGCAAAAGTTAATATTAATCAATAGGTAAGTTCACAAAGAAATCAACAAATCGATTGTTCTCATGGTCAATGAGAAAGCCAGCAAGAATAATAACAGTGTAAGTTCAATCCTGCAAAAAATTTGATATGATGAAACATAGGGTGATAGATACATATATAGAGTATACAATCCACAGCCTTTTTATTAAAAAAAAAAAGAGTCCACAAAAGAGAAATGTATTAATCAGAAGCCTTGTTGCTAGAAACTCTGCTTATGCTTAACTAAAAGGTTATTGTGCACCACAATGTTCCATGTAAGCATTGAACTTTCAAAAGTGCAACTGCAAAGAAAATGCTTACGGTACTCCAAGATGTAGCATCAGGAGAATTGGCAAGATTCACCAATTCAGAAGCAGACTTGCACACAGCAGAATAAAGCTCTGGTATAACAGCACTGATAAAATTTTCAAGGATAAATGAAATGTTCTATGACAAAATTAGCCCAGATCAACAAAGAATGCTCAGATATAACTGATGAGTTTTGTACAACGGCTGTAACTACAGCTAACCATAGATACTAGCAGTAGCAATTTAGAGACTAATGGTGTTGTCAGATACCTCCTGATCAAGACCATCAAAATGCCATGTCAGAGATGGAAAAGCTCTTACCGCAGTTCTCCATTTCATCCATATTGTCATCCACTCATTGCAACATGCACAGCTGTTGTTTTTTGCTTTCAAGAGAATCTGATTGTCTAATTCTTTTGATTATGACAGGAATTCGATGAAAAGTATGGTTTTAGGATTTTTTTTACAGCATTTTTAATAGCTTGGTTATAATGCAAATTTACCCTTTAATGCATTTATAATGTTGCACATAGTACAAGAGATTGCATCTTCTGCTTCTTAAAATAGTAACTCTGATGCTCATGTTATGTGTTCAGTGGTAGCCGACCAAGTACATACACAAGAGTTTTACTTTGTTCTTGACATAAGTAAAAAGAACATAATGGTTCAAAAAGGCCATAGATTGGGAACTATATCTGAATTCTGAAACACAAAACTTAAAGTGTGCCTCCAAAAGTGTTGGTGTCTTGCGTATCTTTAGTGCTTTACTCAGCATCCATCAAGTGGAGCTAAGGCTAAAATCAGGTTTCCTCCTTTTTCTCTTTGAAAAAAAGAAGTATGCCTAATAAAATACAATCATAACAATGGAATATTGACCTAAATCCTAAAGGCCGCCTCACCCAGTGAGTGGTTTATAGTAAGGTGAGTGATTGAATTTCTTTCAGGTATCAGGCATATTAGATGTAAAAATAACTTGATGAACTTTCAATTCTACATATTTACAGATGAAGTTCTCAGGCATCTCTAGAGCACCTCGAACTTCTAACTGTGCGGCCTGGAGAGAGTACGAAAGTATGATTACTGGTGTTCTGCCTAGCCCATCATTGCACCTAAGTAGCTTTAATGTAACCAGGAAACTTCAGCAAATCAGTCTCCAGGAAGACTAGTTATCATCAATTCATCATGATATATTGATAAATCCTTGGTGATGAAGAACATTTGTCAGACCTATATTGTTGATTAAACGAGATTGTCACTATGGATAAGGATCTAAGGCTCTAAGCTACTTTTTGCGCTATTGTTATCTCACATTGCAACACTCTGGTTTCCCCTCCAGCAACTTTTGCCACATACATAACATCAGCCTCGGAGATTGGTAATGTGCAGTATAATAATCATTGATGCATCCAAACTGACAAAATTTCACGTTGTGAATGTATTCTATAGGTCTTGTCCTATTGAACTGCTCAACCCACAAACCCATGCTCACATCTTCCATTTTGAAGAGCTGCATAGAGAGGAATAGAGTCAGATATAGTTCTTCATTATAGTTTGAAATTTTGTAGATAGCCATTTTATTACAGTCGAAAAGTTTGATCAGATAAACATAATATACTGCCACTTTAATTCCTTACTAATCTATTGTAAAAAGGTAGCATATATTTTATTCTGATGGTATTTTGGAAAACTGTTAAAGAAAATAATGACATGGAAGAAAGTTTTTCCAACAAGAGTTTGATTTTACCCTCAAATTTTTCTTCGTGAATTCTAACATTATAAAATCTGCAATATCTGATGATATAACATATCCAGGGCCATTTGCATATGGTGGATAGACCTCTTCCGGCCATTCCTGCAAAGTAAAAGCCAACATTTAGCAATATCCAGACACAATGCAGAAACATCCAAATCAGTAGTGTCAACAAGAAGGATATAAAGTTCAACAACATCAGAAACTCAGTAATAACATAATAACATTAGACTGGATAAGATACAAATTTCTACAAAGCACGATCTTGAGGTAGCTAAATGTAACCATGCTGCTAAGGTAGCTAAAGATGAAGATATGAACTATTTAATCATGTCAAATCTTGCATAATTGATACCTTTGGGGACCTGCCTTCAGGTGCAGATATACAACCAGTAAACACTAAACATGTTATAAGAATATATAGTGTGGCAAGTCCAAACAAAAATGCAAATATGCAGCTGAAAATAGTAGGGCAATTCCAAACAAGAATGCATCACACTACTCATCAAATATCTCTATTTTACAGAGATGCAACTCAATTTCAGGCTACCAATATCTGACAGTAGCATGACAATGAGTGACAGCAGGCAGGAAATTGAACTTCAATTTATTATTGTGAGCCAAGTAAAATGCGTTACAAACAGAAAAAAGTAAGCAGAATTGATTATAACAAAACAAGTGTTATACAGACTCTTTATTTTTTAGAAAATATTTGCAATGACCAACTGAGAAGCATATAGAGATGAGAAACACCACAAGTGTAGACAAATAATCCAATGCCGGATATATCCATGTATGGGCAAAAACTCAAGTTTAACCAGCCTTATCACAGTTAACACGACAGTGTTGTATGGATGACCAAATAAACTTTTATGGTTCAGGACTTCATCGATGTAATTTTAGCAATTTCTTCAAGCTATAGAAGAAATAATAAGAAATGCTTGGATGCTGCATGAAGAATGTAATCTCATAACTGTCAAACAAAGTTGTATAACCTTTACCTCATAACTGACAGCCCATTTTCCTTGGCGCAATGGCCTGTGGTAAAAATTGATATTCCCTAAGTAGAGACTTCTCCCACTTGGTACCTTCTTAATTTCAGTGACCACTGAATCAAGTCTAACAAAATTATCATCATCGCACTTCATTATATATTTAGCAGAGACAACATGAACCTGATCAATCAAGTTTATAACTGTTAGGATGCCAAGATAAAAGCTATCGTACTACAAAACAAGGTTTAATTCAAATAAGACAAAAAACTCTGCAGTACCCCATAGTCGCATATTGCAAGAGTCTTCAGAACAACTAAATCATAGTTGTCCAGGAAGGGAACAAAAACAATGTCCCTAAAGAACTCTGCTTCCTTTTGCAACTCCACATTCACTTCCTTTCTAGCATGCTGGAGTTAAGAAAATCAATCAGCTCAAGCTCACAAAACAAATGAAGGTTAGCTTGTGGCTTCACATTACAGGGTTTACCAGTGCAACAAAGAAGCGTGCTACCACATTTGATGACTTCCGGACAGAAGACATCCATGTCTTTCTCACACCCATACGTTCAGCAAAATGGTTTCCAGATGACAAGATGCCAATGAAAATCTCAACTGGACCGTTGGGCAGAGGAGGGGCCTGCCAAAAAGTCGCGAAGTCCAGATAACTCTGCGGTGCAACACTCGGATTTTTAGTGGGCAAGGATCCAACAAATACTGATTCCACATCAAGGTCTCCATTTAATGACAAGCCAGTTGCATCCTCAAGCACAAATCCCTGATAAAGGCACAAGAAAGAAGGCTTACTATTCAACCAACACACTAATTCTATGAACTGCTGTAATGAACAACAGAACAAGCAAGGCATTCGCCAGCACTTCTTACAGAATACAAGAAATGGAGGAACAATTGAACTTACGGTGCGGTAAGGAAAAGAAGTCACATGTCGACCGTCGACGCTGATATGGTAACCTTCCATACCAGCGCTGAGAGTAAGAATAAACAGGTGGCCCTCCACAAAAGGATAGGGCCAATCGAAATTGACCTCCTTCTTCATCCCAACAAGTCGATTCAGCCACCACGTTGTCTTCGTTTTCTCAGACTGGTACTCACCGTCTCGAATCCACTTCTCACACTTCACCAACCCATCCACTGCAAAATCAATCAATCCATCAGCACGTTTGAATAACTGATTCCACCTGAACTCACATAACTGAACTTAATGAACTGACAGGGGTCCCCAACCAGTCTCTTCATCGGCACGGGATATCCATCCTTCACAGCGCTGTGCGGTGCCCCACTGCATCCTGTAGCAAGTGTTCTGCTCGATGACCGGCCGGCCGCTCCAGTCCCCACGGAGGCGCGGGTTGAAGTGGAGGATACGGGGCGGGTCCTCGCCCTCCACCGTCTTGAGCCCCTGCAGCTCCATTATGAACTGAGAAACCATGATCGGGCGGTCCCCATCCCTCAGGGCTGTGATCGTGGGATCCCGCTCCGCGTGCGCCGCCCGCGGCGTCGCGGCTACCGTGACGTGGGACCCCAGCGCGAGCCCACAGGGCAGTTCCACGACGCCGCCCCTCTCGCGGAACTGCCCCGCCCTGAGCGCGATCGACTGCGGGCACTCGGCGGTGGCTCTCCTTGCCGCCGCCGCGCCGTCAGAGGGCAGCTCGAGGGCCGCGGCGGCGGAATCGATGTCCTCGAGCTCGGTTAACTTGCGGGCGCCCGCCGCGACGGCGTCGGATACGAGCAGGCGGACCGCGTCGGAACTGGAGGAGTTGAGGAGGCGGAGGTCGAGGCCGGAGACGAATCGGGACAGCGGGTTCCGGCTGCGCAACAACGACGGGCCGGAGACGGGTGCGGGGCGAGGTTCCTTGGTTGGGCGCGCGGGCGCGCCTCCTCCCACGGCGCCGGCGGAGAGGTGGAGCTTCCGCGCGCTGCCGCCGCTAACCTCACCGCCCCCGCCGCCGACAGACGAGGTGGACAGCAGCGGCGACTCGAGGAGGACCACGACAAGCGCGTAGAGAACGAGCACGGCCACCAGCGCGCCGATCACGCGCCGGCGGCAGGACCCGCCTCCCGCCGTCGCTGCCGCCCTCCGCATCGCCGCAAGGCTCCGCAACTCGAAGGCGCGCTCGCCGGCGCAGGGGAGGACCACGGCAGAGGAAGGGAGGAGGACCAATTAATATGCTGATCAATGGCAGCTGGGTAATTAAACGCTGCAGCCTTCGGAGGCGTCGCTGATTAACTGCGTGGGGAATGGAATTAGCGGGGAGTGGCTGCGTGCGCGCGGTGTACGAGGCTTTGCGTATCTCGGTGCGCGGCGGTTGGGGGTGGGTGGGACCGTTGGAAGAGGGAGGCGCTGGGACAGAGCTTGTGGACTCCGTCTAGGGACTGTCGTTGAGAGGGTGGCTGGTCACACGTGGATCGAGCAGGGTCCATGTGGCAGTGTGACTTGTTTTCCTGGCGACGACACGGACGCCGTGACGTGGAAGCTGTGCGTCACCACCTGAGGTGACAGTGCCGTATTAGTATGCTGGTCTGCCGCCGGTTCGAGGCAATGTTTTTATTGAAAGAAAAAAAAATGAAGCAAGGCTCGAGGCAAATGTTTGTCGCCAAACATATGGATTGTTATTAATTCCTTCCAAAAAACATTTGCATTATTTTGGTTCCGATAGCCAAATGTTCGTCGCCGAACTTATGGATTATAATTAATTCCTTCCAAAAACTTTTATGCATTTTTCTAAGTCGATGCTAGCCCTATTTTCATTTTTATATTTTTTTACAAGTTAATCATCGCTAACTTTGGAAGGCTTTTTTTTTTCTTAACACTATCTATGTAGAAGTGTAGAACCGATATTAAGTACCTCCAAAAAAATCACTATTAGGTTTACATGCCCGAGACTAATTACTTAGGCTAGTTTCAATGAATCTTTCATCAGCATTAAATAAGGTATCATGTTAGTAAAATAGATGATATGTTTGTTGGCATCGGGATTTAGCAGGGCCTAGTTAACAATGGCTTAGGGTCGAGATCGGCTACGTCGCAAAGTTAAATGGCGGAAGCACAGAAGGTGGACCTGTTAGGGTTTGTTTATTATTTTTCTTTATAGATAGATTCGATTTTAGAAATAATATTTAAGAGGTTTTTATTAGAAAGTTGAAGAGTCCTCATCAACTCGAACCTTTTGCATGAGAATTATAAATATGTAATAGGATTTATATGAGAAAACAACACACGTTCAATACAATTCAGCACATCACCACTCTTTCCCTTTTCGACGGATTTTCGTCTCGAATGGGCTACATCGGCTCCGATCTTGACGAGAGGTTTGAATTCGTTACTTTCGCTAATCTCATCGACTTTGACTTGTACTTTCTCATTAATTTGATATTCTAGTTCTAGTCTTTGCGATTGCTAGTTATCTGGTAATTAGGTTTAAGATTAGGGTTATCTTATCGACTTTTTACTGCAATACTATCTTGGTTGAGATCGATCTATTGTGGTTAATCATGGATTTTATAAGCCTGATCTAGATATGTTATTTGATTTACTGTATTGATTTTATCCATAATTAAGTTAAATCTAGTTCTATTAGCTTTATCATAAGTATTGTCTCGATTAAGTTCCATCTACTTGGACCAATAAGGCTGCATCGACTTTTGATCTTTGCTGAGTCGGTAGAACTAGTTTTAGTCTGGTTTTAGACAAAACCGATATAGTTTTATCAGGATATTTAGCCGATAGGTTATCACAGTTCGATCTACTTTACTGTATTTTAATTAAATATTTGATTTATTTGATAGTTTATCGAACCTTTTTTTAAGTGATTTTAGATCTAATTTAGTTAAACATATTTGCAATACCAGCTATTAGATCTATCAACTTCATCTTATCAACTTAGAGTTTATTGACACTGGTATTATTATAATCGTTCTTTCTTACCAAACTTGCCGATAAGCCGATACTATTAGCCAATTAGATTTTACTTCAATTTTTATAGCTACTAACCATCAGCTGGTTTTCACCTTTCGCGATTATCGGCTTTTCATTAGCCTGTCTGGGGCCGATGAACCAGGGACTTTGACCGTTTGTTTTCTTTGTTGGTTTACAGAAAATAAACTGTCACACCTTGGTTTTGTATTGAGCCTGTACTGGAGTTAAGCAGATTTCCCAAGTCACGCTTGTGCAAGTTCGCGTCAACATGTTTTTTGGCACACCTAATATGACCTAGAAGTTTCAACCCAACATGACTATAACTCCACAGCCTCCTCCTCCGCTGAAGTCTTCCGTTAGTGCAGATTTGCTGATAGAACATCTACTGCCTGTCAGTTCTAATGATTTGACTGATGACTTAAAGGCAAAAATTAAGGAGAGGCTTACATAGTTTGAAAGCCTTCTGATGGATACTCTCAGCAATAACATAAATGACAAGATCATCTAGAAAGAAGAAGTACCAGAGCCTTATCTGGTCACGGGTAACACTAAGAAGCGGCCATCAATGGAGTTATTAGGAGGCATTGATGAAGAGAAGCTAGACAACATGATACACACAACCATTCATAATGCTCTTATCAACCAGTCACTTGTGTTGATTAACACTTTACGGACTCTGATCATGCGAACAATGGATGACTGTATATATGAAGATCATGTATGCAGGCCGATGTATTTCCTTGTCAAAGGAAATATTCCTCGACCGGCTGCTGGAACAGTTAATCAGTAGCAACCAAATACTAGCACATCGGCTCCAATGGCAGGGACATTTCCGACTCCAGGAACTGCTACCGCAAATTTGCCGTCCGCTAATACCTCTGGCAATACAACAGGAGGGTCGTATGATCCCAATAATATGATAGTTTTGTGAAGAACTACGCCTTTGACACACCGAGAGGATTACATGCAAAGGGGATCAACTTCCCCAATGTCACTTATAGCATGACGACGAATGTAGAACCACACATGTTTGGGATGCCTACATCGTCCACGTTGCCAGAAGAGCTGGGAGGCAACCATACTATTGCCAATTATGGATTGCAACTGTGAGACCCTAAAAAATTGGTCACTCAAAATACACCTCAATAATCATTTTATTTAATTCAGGAAAAAACCCTTTTTGAAATAGGAAGGAAAGATGAAATTTAATTAGACTTATAGCCAAATATTTTTAAGTCCTAAAACTTGGAACATGGCAAGTGCCTATCTTTTACTTCCTCAGACTTTATTTGAAACCTTGTTTGAAGTTCATTGTTTGAATTCATTTTGATTTGAGAGAAAAACCAGAAATTTAAAACCCAACCCTCTTTTTTCTCTCTCTCTAGGCCACCTCCCCTCCTTCCCTCCCTCTCGGCCCAAACTATCCCAACCCACCTCTCCTTTCCCCTTCTCCCGCTTGGGCCGCCTCCCTCCTCCTTTCTCTCTTGGACCAATCCCTCTCCCTCTCAATCTCACCACTCGCACACCCGCTCTCCCACACAACCCGCTGCAGCCTCCTCGGTCCACTCAGCCACATGGCCCAGTCCCGCGCTTGCCCCCTCCCTTCTCCTTCTTCCTCCCGACACTGTCGCCACCCCATTCCTCTTGACACCATCGACACCAGCCCCATCACACCGATGCATAACGACGCCACCGCCGTTACTCCCGCCGGTCCCGCGCACTCTAACTCACCCTATCACGTCGCTTTGAACCGCGCCATGCCGCCACCACCCAGGACACCGAGGCGACCCCTCCCTATCACCGCGTGGATCAATTTGGGGTCCTAGAGGATTGTTTTGATTGAAGGCTTGGTGATTGTTTGAAAGAATACATCATATGGCATTGGTTCTCCCCTTGTTGGTGTCTTTGTCTACTTCTTCGCTGAACTCGAGCCTTGCGACATATTCGTTTTCACACTCACGGGCGATGTGACTATTGCTGCTATGCCTGCCCGAGCTAGCCCCCAAGCTCCATCACAATGCATTTTCTACTCAGGTTCTGGTAGTACATGATTTTTTGGATAGCCTGGAGCCGTCCAGTCTGCTATGAAATCAGCAACTACTTAGGATTTGATGGCGCTTCGCCTCTCGAATTCTACCACATTCTCAATGAAAGTTCCATGGCCCATTTTTCAATTCTGCCTGAAGCATCCCTATTGCCAAATACTTTGTTGAGCACTTGGTTGGTGGATACTATGATCTGATTGGCTTCAAAGTAATGTCACAGCTTTCTCGAAGCCATGACTACTGCGTATGCTATCTTTTCCATCTCAAAATAAAATCTTTTGGAGCCAGATAGTGCTTTGCTGACATAATATACTAGAAGTTGCACTAAGAGTTCCTTCAGTTCGCCTTTGACCATTTTAACCATCTTCTTTTCCTACACAAGGACCGCACTGACTGCCACGTGCAATGCTGCAACATATAGCAACAGCGAGCCCCAGGTTTGGGTTGGTTAGCTTTGATTGCTTCTTGAGGTAATTTTTTAGATCAGCGAATGCTTTCTGCTACTCTGGGCCCTATTTGAAGGGTTGATCCCCTCGAAGCATTTGAAAGAACGGTAAGCTTTGCTCTGCCGACTTGGATATGAATTTGTTGAGGGCTGCCATTCTGCCTGTGAGTTTCTGTACATCCTTTTTGTATCTGGGTTCTTGCATTTGATTGATTGCTTTGATCTTATCAGAGTTGGCTTCGATGCCTTTGGCTGACACGAGGCAGCCGGGCACTTTTCCTTTGCGAATTCCGAAGACACACTTTTCTGAGTTCAACTTTAGCCTTGCTGCTCGAAGGTTTGCAAATTTTTCTGCCAAATCTGTTGTGTGACTGCTCTTTTCTTTGCTTGCCACTATGGTGTCATCGACATAAGCATGCACGCTCTTGCTGAACTGAGACTCAAAAGCTTTCTGAGTCATGTGGTAGAATGTAAGGCCAACATTTTTCAATCCTTCGGGCATCCTTACAAAACAATAGGTGTCGAAAGGTGTGATGGAACTTGTTTTTTCCTCATCTTCCTTCCTCAGCCAAATCTGGTGATAGTCAGAGAAACAATCAAATGACAACAATTCACTGCCTGTCATTGCATATATGATTTTGTCTATTCGAGGTAGGGAGAAGTCATTCTTCAGACATGCTTTGCTGAGATCTGTGAAATCTATACATATTCTCCACTTTCCATTCTTTTTTCTGACTATTACATAGTTTGTCAGCCAGCATGGGTATTTGACTTCCCGAATAACAGAAGCGTCGAGGAGTCGCTCTACTTCTGCTTTGATGGCTTCGGTTTTTTCATCGGACATATTTTGGCGCCTTTGCTTCTTTAGTCTAATCTTTGTATTGATCTCTAGCTTATGTTCTATGATGCTTCTGTCCAGTCCCTCGAGTTCTACTGAACACCAAGCGAATCCATCTTTATTCTTGCCTAGAAATGCTAGCAATTATTTCTCTTCTATGGGTTCCAAACCAGAGCCAATTATGACAAACTGTCCATGGACTTGTTCATCGAGGAGTAGTTTTCTGGTTTCTTCGTCTGGTTATACTGCTATCTTTTCCTTGTCAAGACAACATGTCTCTTCTTTTGCATTCAACTTATGCCACTCTCGAGCCTATTGGACTCTTTCTTCTTCCTCTAGTTGCTCTTGGATGAAAACTTGTATGTTATTGCAATTTCTTTCCCCTGGAGCATAACCTTTTTCTATGTCTATTGCCATCTCTTGTTTTCCTTTAACTGTGATGACCCCTCCTATTGCTGGGATCTTCATGCATAGATACGCACTGTGGATGACAACCTCGAAGGTATTGATTATGCCCCGGCCAAATATGATGTTGAATGGGTGACAGAGATCTACTACATCGAATGTTACATACTTCGTTCGAGGATTTTGAGTGTATCCGAACGACACAGGGAGAGAAATTGTGCCTTAAGGAGTGATTATTTTGCCTTCGAAGCCTATAAGTGGGACGTTCAAAGGCTGCATGGAACTTTTGTTGAGGCCCATTTGCTCGAAGGTGTTTATAAACAGTATGTCTACCTGACTGCCGTTGTCTACGAGGACTTTGCTGACCATTCACGTGTGGATGTGAGCTTCGATTATGTATGCATCAACATGTCGATAAGCTTTAAGGTTTAGATCCGACTTTGTGAATGTGATGGGGATGTGAGGCCACTTTGATTTGATGACAGGCCCCTCCATGAAAACAATGTTTGCCATTCAGAAATGATCTCTTCTTCTTCTCTTGTTTTCAAAGTCCGAGGATGACCCTCCGCAAATCATCCCAATGAAGCCTTGCACTAGGAATGTTGCGGTTCAGTTTGGGGTGGGCTCTGGTTTAGGCTAGGGTAGTTGTTGTGGCCCTTCTTTTTGTGACGCTCTTGGCTAGGCTCTGGTTGTTGGGTTAATTGCCTTGGTTGAATATACTGGCTCAGTGGTTGTGTGGGGTGGGTTGTGTTGAAGTATAGGGATGGTGTATATAATTGGTGGTGGTGGGTGCTTGGGTAATGGTAGTTGAACTGACTGGGTTGTGGATATGGTTGATGGGGCCATGGGTTGGGTGATGTGTAATTGATGGTTTTTGGTTGGGATAGACCCTTCTTTTCTGTTTTGATCCTTTCTTGGATCTCCTTTGCTTTGAGGCAAGTGGAAGTTTTATGCCCCTTGTCATCTCCGCACTAGAAACAAGATGGCTTTCTAGCTAGACGACTTTGATTTTGGGATCCACGACCTCTACCGCGACCCCGGTGGTTACTCCCTCTGTTGTCATTGTTTTGGTTATCCTTGCCAGCGAGGTCTTCTTTTTCCTCTTCGATGTGCCCAACAAACGAAGGTGAAGGTTCGGTGGAATGCTTGGATTTTCTATACTGTCTTTCTTGATGACCACCTTCGTTGTGTGATTGGTTGCGATTCTTGCTCTGGTTCCGTTTTCGCCTTTTGTAATCGACATCTGATCTGTTGTATTCTTCAAACTTCATGCACAAGATTTGCATTGTGCACAGGGGTTTTACGTGTACTATGATGGCATGTGGCATGATCGCATGCCTTGAAGTACGGAGCTTATTGCTGCTTCGTCTGCAATGCTCGAGGCCTGAGCTCGAAGGGTAAGAAATCTTCTGTAGTAATCATGCAACAACTTATTTTCTTGTTGAGTTATGTTTAGTAACTCGTGCGATGGCTCCATGGTGGTGCGGGAATCCTTGAAAGCTTGTTATCACCTCATCCCTGATATTTTCCCAACTATATAATGATCCGAGGAGGGGGCAGGGGGGGGGGGGGTAGGTTGAAATACCAGTTCAGAGCGGATTCTTCGAGGGCGCAAACAAATGCTTTTGCCAAAGTTGTCCCATCTCCTCCTGTCGATACTATTGCTGCTTCGTAGCTCATGAGGAATTGTCTTGGGTTAGAGTTCCCCATGAACTTGGCTAATGGTATCATTCTGAACTACGGTGGGTACGGGGCTCTTTGTAATCCTTCAGAGAGGGGTGAATCTTTGTCAATTACGTTCAGTGTGCTTGCCCTCCAGATTGGCAGGACTTCTCTAGTTACTCGTTGATTGCTTGGTATGAATGGTACTCCTTGCTCGAGGTATGGATGAATTTGTAGTGTAGGGTTGGATTCTTGATGACTTGATCTACCTGTGGTTTTTTGGAGTTCTTCGATTTCCTTTGCCAGCTGTAGGTTCTTGAGTTTGAGCTGAGATATGTACTCCTTATCTTGTAAAGTTCTTTCCCTTTCTATCAGTGCTTTGTTTCTTAGCTCCTGTTCTTGCAGCGATTACTGCTTGAGTTGCTCGAGGTGTTCGGCTCTTTGTGCCAACAACTCCATTTCTTGTGTTGTTGTCATTGAGGTTGGGGTGCTGCTTCCCAGAGGGTTCCAGCTTGACAGTTGTTCTGGGCGCTGGACTGAGTCTTTTGGGTCAATTAGCGCATCTGCTTGAGGTGGTGGGTGGACTTCGGGTGTGTTTTCCTTTGTTACATGTGAGGTGGATTGGTCGTCAGTCAGTTGGGGGTCTCTCGGAGGGCTGCTTCGAAGAGGCAAGGTGCCACTTGAAGGCAACGATCTGTGGAGCTGAATCATCATGAGCTGGTGTACGAGCTCATAACACGGTGGGCGCCACTGTTGGTGTCATAAAGCGCAAGCTTTGGTGGCATGAACAGAAAAAGGGGAAAAATGGAATCTTAGAGGATGCAAAAGGAAGGGATGTGTCTCCTTCGCATATACCAAGAAAATTTGTCCCTTTACAAGTAGGTAGGTGTATTCTATTTATAGGCCCGTATCTAAGTCATATGCAAATGACCATTTTACCATCAATTACCTATCATATTCTAAGAATATTATGCACAATTTGGTCACAAGGGGTAAACTGGTCATTGGAACTCTTCTTGTGCCCTTCCTTGCTCGTCATGCTATCGTAGGCCCTTGTGCCACATGTCTTCCATCGTACACTGCGCCGAGGCTCATTTCATACGCTGCTTTAACCTTCGAGGGACTTCGTGCCTTCGGGTGAGCGCCCCTGCCCCTGCCTTCGAATAGAAACACTCTTCCTATGCTCGAGTCGGAGGGTTTGGTCCTTTTGGGACCTCCGTTTGAATACTTGCACTTAGAAATCAAGGTTTATAGAGAGGGCTCGATGGTTAGCCTTTGCTTCCTGCACAGTCCAACTTTGATGAGCCTCGAAGGGTGACCCACAAGGTGATTCCCTAACAGGGTCATGAACCGACCTCCTACTGGACACTAAGATAGACTTCTAGCAACAATTGGCTGTTGGAGTTGTGGATCATTAGCCATGAAATTCTAGAAGTATTATTCTCACTCCTCTTCAGAAGTTTTAGATGGTAGATAGCGCTTCTTGTATGTAACATCCCAAAATTTAAATTTAGGTTGTTAATAAAATTTTACTAAATTTTAAAAAAATTACAAAAGATTAAAATTTAACTTTAATTAATTAGAGTGCTATCATTTTCTTTAGATAAAAATCATATTTTCTAAATTAAATAAATTCATCTAGGTTGTTATTTTTTTGCTGTTGCATTCATGCTGGATAAGTTTGCATCATAGGGTTTTTATTGTGTGCATGTTTTTTTTTAAATTTGAGTAGAAAATGTTTTAGAGTTAAATAGAAATTAGTAATAGAAAATAGAAAACAAAATTAGGAAAAACAAAAATGAAAAAAACCGCACGTAAAGCCTTCTGAGCCAAATCTCCTCCCTACGACCCATTTTTTTTTCTCTCTTTTTCCTCCACCTCATTCGGCCTACTTTAACCCATAACCTGCACGCAGTAGCCCATGCAGTTTGGCGCACTCGCGGGCAGCACAACTCTCCAGAGCACATCCCACCCTGCCCAACTATCATTTCTTCCTCTTCCTCCTGAAGCACGAAAGCCACCGTCTCTAGAAACGGACGCCTCCGCCTGTGCTTCATACCCCCGCCTTCCCGGCTGCCAAACTGACCCACCGATCTCGCAAACGGATGCGCTACCTTCCCCTCCCCCACTTCCAGGCGCTAGTGGCTTTTACTCCGCGCCCTAGTGTGCTAGTGCACATCAATGGCCGTAATGGCCGCAGAGCTTTAGCCCCCTCGCACCCCCCTCTATTTCCCCTATAAATGCATCCCTAGATCACCCTTGTCATGTATGCCACTATGCTGAAGCCCTCTGCCTCCCCTCTCTCTGTCCTGTTCATTAGAGTCCGATTTCTCGCCATCTCCCCCTGTTCCTAACGCGTCCAGCCACATAGTGTCTTGTTGGCATCAACATTCCCGGCGACCCACTCAACCAATAGATACGAAACTTCACCAGGACGTGTTTCAGACTTCTCCAGCATATCCAGAAATCAGAGCCACTAGAGCCTCGAGGCGGCCAGGATCTTATCTGCCATGGTCGCTGTTTCATGTTAGTTCACGGCCAGCACACGACATGGTAAATTTGAACCTTGCTATGACCAATTCCTAGCGTTATAAGCTGCAAACCTTGATCCATATCGTGTCCCAGGAAGTTGTCTTTGTGTTCCCAGGAGCCCTCTCCAAGATCAGCCACCATGACTCCAGTCTTTGTGTTCCCAGGAGCCCTCTCCAAGATCAGCGACCATGACTCCAGGAACGCGTAAGGCCCACCAACTGCCATGTCACGACCTTACCATCCTTCAACCTCTCTATCCTCCAGATGATGTGAGAAAACATCGATACCACTTTGCCCATATTGTGTTCCACAAGACGTCCAAGAAATAGGTTTAAGTTATAGATCAATTGGTGTACCCAGTCAGTCGAAACACCCAAGTCTTTCTTCGTGCTATTCTGTTCACAACAGTAGTCAAGCTCCCTGCCAACCCCCAATCCACCATGGACTATAGATTGCAACCTAGCCTCGGTCCATAGACCCCGTGAACCCATTCCATAGTATTTAGATTTCATTTTAATTAAAAAAACTCTATAAATGGCATTTTTGCACTTAGGCCCCTGACCCTAATAAAAATTATGTTTGGGTCATATATTTTTTGCAGAAGCATCCCTGTGCTTTTTATAACTTATGTTCTTGTCCTAGTATTTTTATACTTAAGCCCCTATACTATTCTAAAATTACATTCAACCCTAGCCTTTAATCTTTTTACATAATAAGTAAAATTTATGTTTTCTAAAATAAAATCTATTTCTTTTATGTTTAGATTGCAAAACAAATTATAGCATCTCTGTTTAATAAAACTAATCTTTATTTTATTTTATAATTTATAAAATTTTATTAAGTTAATTATTTTTTGAGTAGGTAATTTTGCAAATAGACCTTTAGTCTTAAAACCTTTATAACTTTTAACTCGTAACTCCAATTTAGGTATATTTTGTGCTCACGAAATCGTAGGACCCAATACTATCTTTTGGTACTGTTTTTATAGTTATTAAAAACTATTTGGTATACTATTTATTATTTGTTTATATATATTTTTTTGATGTTTATCAATATTAGAGGACGAGCAGGAGAACTTCCAAGACTGTTTGACCAACTGCTAGCTGGAAATAGGCAAGTGTCCTTGAGATATTAAAACCATTAAGAATATTAGTTTACTTTTTTATGTATGTTTGTCTAAATTTGAATCCCATGTTAGGATTACCTAGATATTGAATGATCTTGTCCATGTCTCGTGGGTTTGGTTTACTAGATTAGTATGGGTATGTTACGCTTAGTTTGCAGTGCTTAGCTAGAGATTTAAAACCTTTATCAGAACTGAGAAGAACATTGATAATCTTTGATTTCATCGATGATTCAATAAATTCATCTGACACCATATTAGTCTAACCTTTAACATCATTTTAGTTTTTTAAACATCCATTGCCTTCAATGCTATAATCAGCAGCTCAATTATTTACTACTTTCTACTGGTACAAACACTTCCTTATATTTGTAGCTTCATAATTGTGCAGGTTAAGAATACGGATCATTAGTAGAAATTAACACGGTTACAAAGAAGAAAGGACTACCTAGAATGTGTTCTATAAGATGCAAAGGATTATACTAGACTGGAGCGGATGCATTTTTTTATCCTTTCAAAAGGAAAGAAAATCAACAAGAAATCAAACAAACTTTGGAAACTTGTAATAAGATTTACCACAACTTTGATGCCCTTCTTGCTTTGTCAGTTACCTTATTAGCATTGTATCCAATCTCGAAAAATGATGGTACGGTTTTTGTGTTTTTAAGTCAACAGCTAAAAAACTGGTTGGAGCATCTCCAAAAGCTCTAAAAAAATTGACTCCAAAAGAGTGTTTTTAGTAGTAGTCAAAAGTTGTTGAGGATACAATTTTTTTATCTTCTCTAACAGTTCTTCCTAAATAGATCAAGAAAACTTTTGATTGAGATGGACTACAACAATATTAATTCTTTGGAAATACAAGGATTGATCCCCTCAACTTTTCCTTTGTTTCTAGCTACAAAATAAGAAAAATTTAGGAAAAAAAATAAATCTATGAGTTATTTTAGAAAATTGTTGGAGATCAGATTAAGCCCTATTATTTTAATTTATAGAGAGATGTCTAAGTTGAAGGTGATGACGTCATGGCAGAGTGCAGCAGACCCTGCGCATCATCCTCCTGCCCTGGCGATGGCATTCTCCATGAACAGGCGATGAGATTTTGTCTAGCCATCACTCATCAAGATCTTTGAAAAATCAAAATGAAACAGGGGACACGGATAAGGAATAATCATGATCTCGACGAGATCGATGCACGCTCTCCCAGCGGCTCGCCGGGGCTCCGTGAAGATAAGTGTTGATTCATCGTGGCACTCCACTTCTCTCTCACAATCGAGGGCTGTGGTGGGTCGCCCAATCAAAAGGTCGACTGCTTTATCGGCATATTCAAGGCATGAGGTGGGGGGGGGGGGGGGGGGGGGGTAGACTCCAAGGTAGGTGAAGAATGTTTTTTGGTGTGTGGCTCGCCGGGAGAGCGTGCTCTAGATGGGAGGAGGCAGCACAAAGGGGAGGTGGAGTATTTTCTTTTTTTTTGGTGTTGGGGGAGAGGGAGCTGGCTGCATCAGATGGGCTGCCACTGCCTCTCTAATGGGCTAGGCTTTAATTAACTTTATTTTTGTTTTTACGTTTTCAAGTAGTTAATCTCTCTTTTTCCTATAAAAAGCAATTAATCTCTCTTAATCAATTATTTGGTGGGGAAAAGCAACTTGAAGTGTATTTTGTTTAACGGATGCCCTAACTAATGTAAAGATAATATGATTAAAATTTATTCACATATAGTACTTGATGATTGCCGTGCATTAAACTTTTGATTCTAGTGTTCGTTGTATTTCTGTACAACAAGCCGAAAGGAGGGGATGTAGACCCGTAGATTTACGGGGTTTGTACTTCATAGAAGAGGAATATGTGGAAGCCAGAGAGCACTATATGTTGACACTTAACATATTTACATGGCTGGTGTCTCCGTCAGCTCTTTGACTATTAAACAGAGAATAGTCTAGTACCATGGGAGGGAAAAAAAAGTTAATTATAGAGACAGAGGCATCCTTGGAAGGCAGTATGGTAGGTCACATTCTGCCATGCCTCTTGCATGGCAGAGGAGCCGGTTTCGGGAGGGAAATGGACATGTGAAACCTTGATATATTAGAGGGATCCGACGGTGCAGGTAGTGAACACAGACAGCTGGATGCAAAGTAACACCTAAAAGCACCAAATTACAAGGAATAGGTAGACTAACCTCGCTTATAAAGGAGTAGAGATTATTATATATCTAACAACTATTATTAATTATTTTTATGAATATTACTAATTATTTTCAAATATGCCATTGATTATTTTTCAAGCTTTATTAATTAAAATACCCATCTCTCCTGCCCATCCCTCTCCTTATCCTAGAGCCCCCCTCCACCCTCCCCTCCCCCGCCCCTCCTCTCCTTATCCCTAGAGCCCCGCTGCAGCCTCCTAGCTGCTCCACAACACGAGTGACCTCCCTTGAGTCCCTTCCCTCTCCCGATCCTCCTCACCCCTTTACCTTCTTCCTCAACGGATCTTTGATGCTCTCTTCTCGCACCCGCCCCTCCCTCCTCCTCCATCTTTGATGGATGCAACACTAGATCTACCACCATCGACCCTTGATTTCACCGCCACTAGCTAGCCTGTCCCACCACCCTATTTCTTACCTTTACCTCTGGTGGCGCATCGCCGCCTTGACCCCGCCCCAAGGTAGGTTAGCCCTCGCACCGGAGAAAGCAGGTACCCAACACCATCCCCGCCAATTCGGGCTGCTCGACAAGATAGTGAGTGCCGCTCTTTAGATTCCTTTATCTTACCATTTTTTTTTGGAGATTCTATAGTTGTCTTATTTTTAATTTTTGACATGTTATCTTAATAATATGTAACTAGTTCTATTTGACATAAGTTACTTTAACACATATTATTGGTTAAAGGTAAATTATTTTTGCTCTAACCAAATGTAGAATTAAATACATATGGTTAGATATAGAAGGATTAAGTACGAATTGTGGCAGTTTATAGTAAAATTCGATTGCATTTTGTGTGGTTGAGACTCAGTTTATTATGTGCCAATTGTGCAGTGGGCAAGCGACGTCGTACAATAGGACTGGAGGAGGAAACCATTAATTCCTCTTTGCACCAATTCAGAGTAAACTATGAGTATTTCAAGTACCATGCTATTGGCAAGGCTATCTGTTCCGAGGAGTTCGCCACGGGCGGGCACATATGGAGAGTTAACTGCTATCCAAGTGGGCAAGATCCATCTGACTGTGGCGAGTATGTCTCAATTTTCTTTGAGCTTGTGAGCAGATCCAGAAATGTACATGCCATCTATGAGGCCTTCTTAATTGACAAGGACAGGGAACCATGTTCTCAGGTTGCATACAGATCTAACACTGATCTGTTCCAAATGGGCTATGAATGGGGCTGGAGGCAGTTTGTTTCACGGACTGAACTAGAGGATGCTTACCTAACAGATGGATACTTCAGTTTTGTATGTGCCATCATGGTCGTTTGTGACAGTTCTATTCCTGTGCCGCCTTCAGACATTGGAAGTCAATTCAGTGATCTGTTAGATAGCACAGACGGGGTGGATGTCTCGTTCATTGTAGATGGAGAAACTTTCCATGCACACCGAGCTGTGCTTGCTGCTCGTTCACCGGTCTTTAGAGCGGAACTCCTTGGTTCCATGGCTGAGGCTACATTGTCATCCATCCCTCTTCACGAGATTACTCCTGCAACATTCAGAATCATGCTTCGGTTTATGTACACAGATGCCTTGCCTGGAGATGATGAGTTTGGTGACTCTCCCTCTCAGATGATGCAGAATCTACTAGCCGCTGCTGACCGATATGCTTTGGACCGGTTGAAGCTTTTGTGCGCACAGAAATTGTTGGAGGATGTGTCTGTTGATACAGTTGCCGCTACCGTAGCTTGTGCTGAAATGTACAACTGCTTGGAGTTGAAGAGCAAGTGCTTTGACTTTTTTGCAGCTGAAGAAAATTTCAAGAGGGCTGTGTTGACCAAGGGTTTTGTGGAGTTGGTGCAGAAGTTCCCATCGATTATGGTTGAGCTGCGAGAGAGACTTGGGATTTGACAACGTGCAATCCTGCACAGATGCAGAGCTAAGCACATCATGCATAGTTATATCTTTTGTGGAGGGATGTGAGTGAGTGGTGTTGTTCCTGTATCCTGCTGTTGTGTTGTTCATGTCCTGAAGCTGTGTTGAGCTTTTAAGTTGTTTACTTTTGCTATGCTACTATCAATTAGTACCTAACTATATGTGATCTTGCTTGATCCATGGGTGCTGTTTAATCTGCTGTAACATGTTGTCGAACTGCAATTCTGTACATTTTGCAGATTTTCGTGTGAGCATCAAGAGGTTGATACACTTGGCAGCTTGATGAAAGCAATGATATCCTCGGGTCTGATATGCTTATGCTCGATTTTACATCTCTGGAGAAGTAACAATTAGTGTCAATTTCAATTTTTGTACCGAATTACAGAACTTCCTGATGAAACAAAGACCAATCCGAAGAGGCCCTCTATGGAAAAGAAAAATTTTAGTAGTTGTACAAGATGAAAAATGTTCTGAATCTTAACATTCCATATTTCTATTTCCATATTTTACATGACTGCAAAATGCTTGAGCATAATATCAACGAGCTTGTAAAGGTCTCAAATATCAAAAAACATCTTCTAGAAATCAACTAGTGCACGTAATTAGGTGTAGCCCCCGACTCTTATATCATTTGGAAGATGTAAATAATGCAATAGTGCAAAACAAGAATTTTGATAGAAAACAATTCTTTTCAAAGAATCCCCCGAGATAATCATTGACATAAGTGGTAACCACGCTCAACTAAGAATATCATGTCTGAGCGACAGTGGCGCTCAACTCACAACAATGAAGCAGTGAAGAAAGCAATTGAGGTTGTTGTAGCTGTTGACCGCTGACGAAGTAGAAATCACTCAAAGCCGTCATGGCCAAGTGAAGGCGTTGGCCAGATGTGATGTGGCTGACCACCGTCGTAGTAGAAATCACTTAAAGCCATCATGACCGAGTGATGGTTGCGATCAGATGTGATGTGGCTGACCCCTATCGTAATAGAAATCACTCAAAGCCATCATAGCAGAGTGAAGGCGTCGGTCAGATGTGATGTAGCCAACCGATGATGGGAGTTAGAACTAGCATGGCCAATTGATGAAGGCGCGAAAATTACTCAATGTTGAGTGGTATATCCGTCTATCCATCATAAATGATCCTAGCAATAAATGAGATTAGAGTTAGTTATAATTAAATTGTTTGCTTGGAAACTTATTCTTACGAGCCCAACAAAATCAGTTGACTTAAAGTCAAGTATATATCTATTTTTCTCCTTTAGGTAGACCGACTGGTGAAGAGCAGCATATCATCATGCGTTAGCAGAAACCAGATTGACTCACCGTAGGGTACTTGGGATTTTCAAGATATAAAGAGTTTGGTTTATCATAACATGCTCGATCATAATAGTTTTCCCACGTTGTAATTAGATTCGACCACTCGACACATGAGCTCTAGTATTTTTTGGCTTTTAATTTAATATAGTGGTAGTCTTTATGTATAGCTGAGAATCATCATGCCATCATGTTTGTCAACGTAAGACAAAAAATAAGATCAAATTGAAAATAAAATGTAATTTATTGGTCAACCGATGCCAAAAATCTTGAATCAGAAGGAACGACATGGGTAATATGGTGTTAAGGCTAGCACATTACTAAGAGGTCATCGATCGATATGTGTACTGCTAGATTCTCTTGGGTATATCTAGGAAAAAGACAGACATATGTATAGATACCAAGTAGTCCTCCCTTGATTGTTTAATGTAACTAAAAAATTGAGACAATATAAAGATAAATAAAGTCACAACAAAGATCACTTATCTAAAATCCTGACTTTAGTCATTATACAAATCTACGACTTTCTGCTTTAAAATAGAAATAGACTACTATGGGAGAAAAGGATGTAGGGTATGAGCCCAAAACCTCGAGAATAAATTAAGAAAGTATAAATATACTTAGTTTGATATTCGGCAAGTTGAAGAGGAGTCCAGAGTGTGTGGCTGACTCGAGTAGCTGGATAGATGAGCTATTTTGTCGAGTTGTTGTTGTGCGGCAACATTGCCGAGTGGCCGAGTGATCAAATTACTATGTCACCAAAGGTGTCGTCTAGGTACTAGATCATTAAAGCATGGAGTTGGTGTAGTGCTGCTGAATCTTCAGGAGGTGTAGCCCTCGATAGTGCTGATGTACTTGGCAAGTGGATGAACATCAAAGTCGAATAATCATGTCATCGGATCATTGAAGCTCAAAGTGGTTGGCTTGTGCCTCCAAGTAGCCAAATCATGGAAGCTCCGAGTGTTTTGACGGCCGAGATGTCGAATCGCCAAGTGGTTGAAGATGTCGTCGAGTAGCTGAATCCACCAAGTCATTGAGTAGCCGAGTGATTGGCCGATATGCCGAACCACCAAGTCGTCAAAGGTATCGCCTTAATTTGCGAGTTGAGTCATTATAGTGCAGCAATATTGCTAAGTGGCCGACTCCACCAATTTATCAAGTTGCCGTCCGCCGAGTCGCAGAGTCGTCGAAGACACAATCGAGTAGCCGAGTCGTCCTAGTGTGGAGATGTTGTCCAATAGCTGATCTGCTGAGTAGCTTATATTTGATTGCAGCTCAGATCACCGTGACGACGAAACGCTTGATGAACCTGTTGGGGGAACCGTAGTTGGTTGCAAACCGTGAAGGCGGGCTTGAAGTTGACAGCAAGCGGACTTCTATGCCAACTCACGTACATACAAAGGCATCACGTGATTAGTATTTCACTAATCGGATGGACTAGCGTATAAAGAATAAAATAACATGCAAGAAAATAAACAAGGAAATAGCCTTCCCTTTTACTGCACATGCAGGCTTCGGACTCGGACTTTGCTTGCGAAGTTGTGATCGAGTATTGATGACCGTATATGTACGACTAGAACCCGATGAATACACCGACTTGTATCTGTTTGAAAGATGAACTTGCCGAATTTAAGTACAATCGTGAAGATGAAGATGAAGGTCAAGCTGGCCTTCGAGTAGGTGACAATGCACGCAATTGTTCAGGATGCCTTCTTGACGTAAACGTGATCACCGCGACGAGGATTCGCCTCAACACTGATCAGCTCATGGTCAAATGTTGAAGAAATAGACTGAAGCCATCTAACTCGATAAGTTGACCTTTACACTGGTCCCCTTTCTAGGGCGTCAATTATTGAGACATATTTTCGACAATAGATATAGAGTAGTTCACCTTTAAGGATTTATATGTAAGATAGGGGTATGTACCAGATCAAGAAACGATAATAACACAAGATGTCGATTTATACAGCTTCAGGCCTCTGAAGAATAATAACCCTACATCATATGCTCTGTGGTATTTATTGATATGTTTGGATTGTAGAACTAGATGTCGAGGGATTGTATCTCTAGATGCCCTTGATGATCTTCTGTTGTGGATTGTCTACTTATCCTGTGAGAGGAGTCTCTGCCCACCATATATATCTAGGAGACAGGGTTTCATAGAGGAGTTCTAGTCGATCTACTATACAAATCCAAATAAGAGTCTATCTCTCATTTTCTTGTATGTGAGATACCTTAGATACATATCATTGACACGTGGTCATCCCTTCCCTTTCAGGTTCCTGACCAGGTCCGTGCATTCTTCTTGGTGGCAGTAGCTTCAGAGGTGGGCAACGGAGAAAAGCACGTTGTTCTGGACCTAGATAGTTACATGGTCAATGTATTACAGAGACGGCTGGAATATTGAAATATTAGCAAAGTGCCCGTGCATTGCTACGGGTTAAAAAAAATTAAAACACTCTTTATAATTTAAATATAAATTATTTATATAATATAATTGTTGATATTTTTTACATAAAAATCATTATTATTGGTACTTCTTAGTATAACATTTTATATGTCATAAATAACAAACTTTCTATCATTTTTTACTGTATTCTTATTATAGATTTTGTTTTTATCTCTAATATTAATGATTTCCATATGTGGTGCTGTTTGAGTGCTATGTTGTAAAATTAAGTGAAATGATATTAAAAACAATACTCAAATATGAGAAGTACCGATATAAAACCCAATTTGCCATGTAAAGAGGAATTCTCATAAACTCATAACACCTACAAGACATCACTGGATTTCTATGAAGTACAACATGAAAGATCAAGATCGTGACCTAATGCGTAAAGATTTTTAAAAGCTTTATACGATAGAAAAAAAATCAATTCACGTAGAATAGAAACAACACTATATTATGATACGATTTTGGACTTGAAAATATGTTCTAATGAGAAAAGTTATAACACAAAAGTTGTAGGTCTCGTCAAAACCTTTTCGGAACATATGTGGATCATATTATTTAGACTCCGGAGGTAGGAGATATGGGCCCTACATAGAGACCTACGTAGAGGAGCCCGAATCAGAACAAATATTTGTGCATCTTAAATTTGAAAATGAAAACGATAGAATCTTGACTTACATTGAATATAAAAGTTGTAGAACTTTTCAAGTGCTACGAGATAGAGTTCGAGTTTTCCTCATTTGATCTCAGGATGAGGGATTTATGATTTCGATGCTTGATATAGAAGATACGAAACCGATTTGGATTCAACTTCTTACTTTGTGGGCGTACGGAAGATATTTGATGGCGTGAATGATCTCACCTAAATTAATAGATTGTAGAGATAAATATATTGGAGAGCTTGCTCCATATCTGTTTGCTGCAATTCCAAAATGAAGGACCAAAAAAGTCGCACTGTGCGGGAAGCTGTAACCAACCGATGAACCGAACATGGGTCTCAAATATTCTAGAAGCACTCAAAGTTGGAGTAATCTTAGAGTACCTTCTGGTTTGGGACTTGTTGGAAGGCATTGATGTGCAGCCTGATACCGAAGACTCCCACATTTTGCGAATTTCTTCTACTGGACAGTACTCAACAAAATCAGCGTATGAGGGCCTGTTTGTTGGAGCTATATCCTTCAGTTTTGATGCAAAAACAAATTTCAAGATTCAGAGATAACAACGAAAACCCAAGTACTGCACAATGAAAACCCAAGATGTAGCTACCAAAATAACAATGACAGTCAGACAACAGCCACTCGCTACTAACACTCGATCATCGACAGACCATCCATTATAAAACAAACCACCACCAATAGCAAGGAAACCAGCAGACCGCTCTCGGTGGGAGGGGCGAGCGAACGGGAAAGCGAGGCATGCAGGAAAGAGGCACATACGGTGGCGAGTGCGCGCAAGAACAGAGATAGCGAGTGCCACAGCCTTGGCAAAGATAGTGAGCGAGGGAGGGTGGATACCGAGTGAAGAAATTTACCAAGCCAGAAACCAATTCAGTTGGATCCAAATTTTTCTGCTGATTTTTTATATTTAGTTAGCAGCTCTGATTACAGAGTCTGTTGGAGATGCTCTTGTTCCACGCAGAGTTACACTTTAGTGACAAATTTATAGCACTACAAATGGCATATTTTTTCTGTTAATCATATTTTGTTCACATAACAACTTATCTTTCATACGAGTTTGATGAAAAATTCTTTGCCACA
Organism: Eleusine coracana subsp. coracana; assembly: GCA_032690845.1. Lineage (NCBI taxonomy): Eukaryota > Viridiplantae > Streptophyta > Magnoliopsida > Poales > Poaceae > Eleusine > Eleusine coracana. Next base: position 8,878,539 of record CM064430.1, read on the forward strand.
AATTTGGTCTTACAATACTTATTAAAAAGTAATTAATCTGGCTGCAAATAAACTATGAAAAATATAGAAGAGCTAAATAATCAACCACTATATATAAAAAGCGGAAGCATGTTGTAAGGATCATGACCAATGAGGTCACCCCGAGGTATGGTGTTTTGGTGATAAATGACAAACATGAAATATGACTAATATCTACACGAGTGTTGTTCGTGTAGAAAACCCATTCTATCTTATGATGATTGTCTACGACGTTCTTAGCGATGGATGACAATGACCGCAAGCATGGAAGCTTGTGAACTTGATGAAGTCCAAGGATTGATGAAGATGGATCAAAGTGGAGGACAATCTATGGTGCAAGTGTCTGGAACACTTGAGTAGTTGTTAGGGTTTTGAGTCCATAGGAAAAACCAGACTATCAAGAGGGTCTAGGTCATTCTCTTAGGTTATCTTTAGTCGGTGATGTGCAAGGTTGCTCGGTGAAATCACAGGCACTAGGTAACAGAGGAGAAGTCAAGGAGCTGTTCGGAGAAGCCGGGAAACCAAGTCAAGCGAGGACGACGAGTTTCAGCTTCTGGACATAGTGACCGGACAGAGGGGTCAGTGGAGACCGGACTATACGATCACTATGGGGAGTTTTCCAGTACTTAGCGCGAGGAGCAGGACTCTGTCAGCAGGAGACTCTATACAGACCGGACGGTCCGATCTGCTGATCAGATAGTCCGGTCAGTAGGAGTGCAGGGAGGCAGAAGAGGTGCATTTTGCGGAGGCTCCTGAAATGGAGAGAGAAAGTGGACCGGACGGTCCGGTCTAGTGACCGAACAGTCTGGTCAGTACAGGAATTTGCCTGGACAGAGGAAGCCAACGGCTAAGGAGAGCCGTTATAGAGTGACCGAACGGTCCGGTCAGGTAGTGATCGGACAGTCCGGTCAATGTGTCCAGAAAGGCAATTTCGTAGAGCAACGACTAGTTTGAGGTTGGGACCCTATATAACTTCGTAGCTAGGGTCTTGGAGACCTCTCTTGGCTAGTGGAATACCTAAGAGCATTTGGTAAGGTCCAAGAGAAAAAGAGGAAAGCACTAGGAGAAGATATTGCATATCTTAAGAGTGCTAGAGGCGAGTAGCTTGAGTATCTTGCACATCTAAGGCTAGGGTGTTCTTGAGGATGTGATCTAGATTGTTACTCTTGGTCTGTGGTGAGACCTAGACCGGTTAGATATCAGTGATCGAGCCTATCGTAATCAGTTGTGAAGGCCGTCACACGTTTGTACACGGTTTGAGCCCGCCCTTGAAAGGGGCATCGCTAGCGCCCGTGCCGGCTCGGGGAGTCCAGCAAGTTCTCGAGGGAGGCGAGCTTGTGCTTTGTGCAGTGGTGATGCACACCGTGTCTTCACTCGAGGAGTGATTGCGGGCTCGCGGGCAAGAACTCCACTTGGTGGCGGGAGGGACCGGGACTCCGACGGGAGTGGTCCAATGAGGATTAGGGGATGGCGCCATCCTTCCGAGACCTCGGGAAAAAACCATGAACCAACCCTTACTCTACTCCTCACTATGATTCTTTACTTTCCGCATTTACATACCGTGCTATTCATGCTTGTGTGTTCTTCTAGTTCTAGTTGACTATCTTGTACACTTGCATGTTTAGGCTCTATACTTGCTAGTAGTGTTTAAGCTTCCGCATTTGATGACTAGCATGAGTAGGAGTTGCATTGGTGTGCTTGATCACTAGAAATGCATAAGTGTTGTAGTGACTTGTGCGATCCACTAGTATGCATAGAGAGCCCTTATCTTTCATAGGATTATATTGTTAGTGTGGTCACCACTAGAATTGTGTAGGAGTTGGTTTGAGTGCTATTGGTAGTTTGTAATTGGTAAAATTGGTACATAGCGGTAGTTCACGATTCACCCCCCTCTCGGTCACTACGATCCTTCCAAGTGGTATCAGAGCCAAGTGCTCATTATAAATCTTAACCGCCTTGAGTAGTGACCGTATTGAGTTAGGATGTCATCCCATTCGAGGCTGGATCATGGCTCATGGAAGGATTGCTTTAAGAGCTACCTAAATGTCATGATTTCGGATGAGTTGATGGACACTCTTGTGGACTTTGCCAATACATTTATCGATAATCATGTGTATGATGATTGTGATGATGGCGTGGATGTGCTTTGTACTAGTGAGTGCCTTGATTCTTCTAGCAATGACTTGATAGGTTGCTCTACTAGTATGCCTAACATGATGATTGATAATGATGTGTCTCTTGATCTTGCTTGCTCTACTATCATTGATGATGTTTGTGAGTCTCCTATTGATCATGCTAGTAGTTCTATTATTGAGGAGTTCTTTGCTTTTCATGCTAATGATAATGAGGACTTACTTGACTCTCTTATTCGCTTGCGAGGTATTGTGGACAGGATCGGGGCAACTTCTTTCGAACTTCCCAAGATCGTAATAGTTGAGAAGATCCTCTCCTTGGTTCCGAGTAGCAAGCTCTTCTACATCACCCTTGACCTTCTAATGGAGAAGAGTCTCTCCGTAGACGATGTGGTTGAGCTACTCTTCAAGGATGAGGGGATCACCATGAACATGGCGTGGAAGAAGACATACATGGCAACCCATGAAGCATCCTCAAGCAAAGGAAAAGAAGTTGCTTCGAGCTCAAACTTCTTTGATCCCTCCACAAGATTGTTTTGCAACAACTTCTACGACCCCTTCAGAGCAAGACATTCAACGGGTGCTCCGTCAAGCTCTACCTCGAGTGTCATTCCTAGTACTACTCCAAGCACATTGGATGGACCAAGCATTGGCGTAGGGGGAGCACCAACAACAATGCTCGCTCGATCATTTGAGATGATCAATCTTGCGGCTTCCGCTCCGGCGCCTCCACCTCCTCCGCTCCCTCCACCACAAGATCATCTTTGGCATCTTCGTCGAGCTCACCAACAAGACCTCCTTTTTGAACTCGGTGAATTTGTGAGAAATCCGAATGATGACCTTTGTGAGAATCTATTCAGAATATATGATCTTGTGTGTAGGATTAACTCTTTCAGGGGACTTCGGAGGGTTGCACCACATGAAGTGATTGATAAGCTCCTCCAACAAATCACAATTCCTGAGAGGGGTTTTCTGCTTCAGGAAGTAGTCAACAGGAGACATGAGCTCTCAATTGAGAGAGCAATGGATATAATACTTGTGTTCCATTCACAAGTGGGACATGTGCTTGAGCACATCACTAGACTCTATGATCCTCCCCATTACTATATCAACCTTGACAATGTGCACATGGGGGATGATCATGAATATTGGAGGTATCATGCTCCTCACTATCCCATTAGAAGGAGACTATTGGATGGGATTGCAAGAATCCCTATCTATAAGGATGGTCTCATTGCTCGACAACAAGAGGTTAGTGCTAGTCAAGCAAGTAATGCTTTGAATACTAACACCTCTTCCTTTAGTGTTTGTCTTATGGCTACTACTAGGGTCAACTACAAGAGTGGAGGCACTCATTGGATTCTTGATAGTGGGTGCACTCAACATATGACCGGGAAGCCAACCATGTTCACCACCATTGATGAAAACGAAGATAGTGAGAAGGTGACTTTTGGAGATAACTCAAAGGGAGAGTTAGAGGCTCGGGCAAGGTGGCCATCACACATGACCTCCATCTCTTTAAGGTCTTTCTTGTGGAAACCCTCAACTTCAACCTTCTATCTATTGGTCAACTTTGTGACATAGGTTTCAAGTGCACGTTTGATGAGGATGGTGCAATAATTGAGAATGCCAAGAGAGGACTAGTATTTCATGAAGTGAGACATGGGAACTTGTATGTCACGGATTTGAAGTCAAGCAATATGCCACCAAGCACTTGCCTATTCACTAAGGCATCCAAGGGATGGTTGTGGCATAGAAGACTAGCACATGTTGGAATGAATCAGCTCAAGAAGATTGTTAAGAGGAATCTTGTTGAAGGAATCAAGGATGTGACCTTTGAGAAGGATAGATTGTGCAGCGTTTGTCAGACGGGGAAACAAGTTGCATCTTCACATCCTACCAAGTCATTCATGTCTACATCTCATCCTCTAGAGCTCTTGCACATGGACTTGTTTGGGCCAACACACTACAAAAGTCTAGGAGGTAATCTATATTGCTTAGTGATTGTTGTCGATTTCATAAGATACACTTGGACCTTCTTTCTTGTGGACAAATCTCAAGCCAGTGATATCTTCAGAAAGTTTGCCAAGAGGGCAAAGAATGAGTTCAATGCTAGCATTGTGAAGATAAGGAGTGATAATGGGACAAAATTCAAAAATACCACAGTGGAGGAATATTGTGACAAGAAGGGAATTAAACATGAATTCTCCGCTACATATACTCCCGAGCAAAATGGAGTAGTGGAGAGGAAGAACAAGATGCTCATCACTCTTGCTCATGCCATGTTGGATGAGTATGGAACTCATGAGAGGTTTGGGCAGAGGCAATCAACACGGCTTGTTACACCTCCAACCATGTCTATCTCCACCGATTGTTAAAGAAGACTCCATATGAGCTATTGGTGGGACAGAAACCCAATGTTTCCTATTTCCGAGTCTTTGGATGCAAGTGCTACATTCTCAAGAAGAGGAGAAAGCCCAAAAAGTTTGAGAGTAGAACTTATGAAGGCATTCTTGTTGGGTACTTTGGGACTTCTAAATCATATAGGGTCTACAACTCGACCACAGGATGTGTAGAAGAATCCTATGATGTGCAATTTGATGAGTCAAATGGGTCTCAAAGGGAGGATGAATTTTATGAAGTGAACATTGGAGATGAGCCTATGAGGGAAGCTTTGAGAAACATGCCCATGGGCGAGGTTTTACCCCATAAGGCCAATGATGGTGATGTTGATGAGCCCTCTACTTCACCACCTCAACCTACCTCCTCCGAGGTACAACAAACAACTCAAGATGCCACAAATACTCCCACAAGCTCCTCCCAAGATTCATTGAGAGTACACCCACCAAATGATGAGGAATCTCAAGTGAGAAGTAAGCCACAAACCTCCACACATACTTCATCACAAACCACTTCTCCTAGCTTTTCACAAGATAACCTCCGATCCACCTCAAACTCAAAGTCCAAAACACGAAAGCATAAGAGTGACTGCTCCACCTCTCTTAGGATACAAGACACTCATATATCAAGAGAGCAAACAATTCATGATGCACAAGACACTTCACCAAGAGCCTCTCCAACATAAAGAAAACACCATCCTAGACCCAAGGGCATCAACAAAGATCATTCACAAGACTTGATCATTGGGAATCCATCTCGAGGAATAAACACAAGGAGAAATCAATACAAGCCGAACTATGTGAGTCAAGAGAATAATGATGAGGCCAATGTTGAGATTGAGCCCACTACCATTGATGAAGCTATGGATGATCACAAGTGGGTAATTGCCATGCAAGAAAAGGTGAACAACTTTAAGAGGTGCAAAGTATGGAAATTGGTTGAAAGACCCAAGAATCATAATGTGGTTGGCACCAAGTGGGTCTTCAAGAACAAGCAAGATAAGAAAGGAACAATTGTCAAGAACAAGGCCCGCCTAGTGGCTAAGGGATATTATCAAGTGGCGGGGATTGACTTTGAAGAGACCTTTGCTCCCGTGGCCCGTCTCGAAGCTATTCGGATCTTACTTGCCTATGCATCACATAATGGCTTCAAGCTCTTTCAAATGGATGTCAAGAGTGCCTTCTTGAATGGAAAAATCAATGAGAAAGTCTACGTGGAACAACCTCTGGGATTTGAGGACCCAAAACATTCAAGACATGTATACAAATTGAAGAAAGCTCTCTATGGTCTCAAGCAAGCACCAAGGGCATGGTATGAACACTTGAGGAACTTCCTACTCAAGAATGGATTCACCATTGGAAGCATTGATAACACCTTATTCACGAGGCATGTTGGGAAGGATCTCTTTGTGTGCCAAATCTATGTGGATGATATCATCTATGGGTCAACCAATGAGAAGTTCAATGAAGAGTTTCGGGAAATGATGGATAGGGAATTCCAAATGTCGATGATTGGAGAGTTGCACATGTTCCTTGGATTCCAAGTCAAACAATTGAGAGAAGGAAACTTCATCTATCAAGAAAAATATACTAAGAACCTTCTCAAGAGATTCAACATGGAGAATTGTAAGCCTTTGCATACACCTATGACTACTAGCAAACCCTTGGATGATGATGTGAAAGGGAAATCGGTGAACCCCAAGCTATATAGATCAATCATTGGGTCTTTGCTCTATCTCACCGCCTCAAGACCGGACATCATGTTTAGAGTGTGCTTGTGTGCTCGCTACCAAGCAAATCCAAAGGAGTCACACTTGAAGGCCGTGAAGAGAATTATGAGATATCTCAAGTACACACCTACCATGGGCTTATGGTATCCTAGAGGATCAAACTTTGAGTTACTTGGGTACTCGGACTCCGACTTCACGGGTTGCAAAGTGAATAGAAAGAGTACATCGGGAGGTTGCCAATTTCTTAGAAGATCACTAGTATCTTCGAGCTCAAAGAAGCAAAATTTGGTGGCTCTATCTACCACCAAAGCGGAATATATGGCGGCGGGAGCTTGTTGTGCACAACTTCTCTACATGAGGCAAACACTCTCGGACTATGGCCTTAACTATACTCAAATGCCACTATATTGTGATAGTGAGGCGGCAATCAAGATGACCCTCAAGACGGGAGATCATGGTCATGCAAAGCATATTCAAGTGAGGCATCACTTCATAAGAGACCATGTTGAGAAGAAGGATATCGAGTTGGTGAGCATGCGAACTCATGACAATTGGCGGATATCTTCACCAAGCCACTTGATGAGAAGACCTACAACAAGCTAAGGGGAGAACTCAATGTTCTCGACCTCTCCAACTTCATATAAGTAACCCTTGAGCTTGTCCTTGTACATATGTATAGTGTTTCGTTAGTTCTTGTTTGTGTCCTTGTTTGTGCTTGTTTCTCTTCTTTTGTAGGTTGACTTCGGACCATCTTGAGATAGCAATGGACACGGGTTAAGCTTGAGAAGGTGGCTCATGGTATACCCAAAGCTTTGAAGAAAGGTCCATTGTGAGCAAGCTTGAGAAGGGAGCAACTCGTTGTTGACACTTTGGTTTGTAGCGGTTCTCTCTCTTTTCTTTAACATCACATCATGCATTGTATACTTGTTGGATTTGCATTCTTTGCATTTGTGCATCCTTACATTATGATACCATACATGCTCCCAAGCATGTGTCTAGGGGGAGTTGCTCATTTACAATGTGAGTACAGGACTCTCTAGACGATCGGATAGTGATATTTGTGCTTCATGCCCATTGAGCCATGTTTGACCGAGCTCCGAGGTTAAATCTACTCGCGCGGCTCATAGACAAGTGGCTCATACATTCCCACCTCCCTAATGACTAACTCTTGCACATTGGAGAAAATCTTTTGTTGAGTCATGAGTATAGGGGGAGCGACGATGGAGCATCATGAAAGGGGGAGTTATCCTAACTCTTGCCAATTATTTTATGCCTCTTGGTTTTGTTATGTTTTGTGTGGTTTTTGGTGATATGTGACAAAGGGGGAGAGAAAACATGAAGATCCAAAAGCCAAGTTGTCAAGGTCAAAGATAAGAAAACATAAAGATCCAAAAGCCAAGTTGTCAAGGTCAAAGATGAAGAAGAAATATGAAGATAGGGAGATGAAATATGAAGATCACACCAAGATGAACATTTACACCAACATGAAGAAGAAGAAGAACGGTGCATGTCTACGATGACAATGAACACCTTCATTGACATGAGTATCTACGTCCTTGGTACGTGTCTACATCAACAAGATCAACTACCACAACACCAAGGCGGGCGCAAATTCGACTCAAGCTCAATATCTAATGCGCTACATAATTGGGTAATCCTCCCTCAACACCAAGCACATCTCAAGGGGGAGACTACTTCCAAGGTAAGGACCAAGGTATGTCCTTCAATCTTTTCTTTTCCTTTGGTCATCATAAGTAGTGGTTGTCATCCATCACCAAAAAGGGGAAGATTGTAAGGATCATGACCATTGAGGTCACCCCGAGGTATGGTGTTTTGGTGATGCATGACAAACATGAAATATGACTAATATGTACACGAGTGTTGTTCGTGTAGAAAATTCTTTCTATCTTATGATGATTATCTATGGCGTCCTTGGCGATGGATGACAATGACCGCAAGCATGGAGGCTTGTGAACTTGATGAAGTCCAAGGGTTGATGAAGATGGATCAAAGCGGAGGACAATCTATGGTGCAAGTGTTTGGAACACTTCGATAGTTGTTAGGGCTTTGAGTCCATAGTAAAAACCGGACTATCAAGGGGGTTTAGGTCATTCTCTTAGGTCATGCCTAGTCGGTGATGTACAAGGTTGCTCGATGAAATCACAGGCACTAGGTAACAATGGAGAAGCCAAGGAGCTGTTCGGAGAAGCCGGGAAACCAAGTCAAGTGAGTACGATGAGTTTCAGCATCTGGACATAGAGATCGGACAGAGGGGTCAGTGGAGACCGGTCTGTACGGTCACTATGGGGAGTTTTCCAGGACTTAGCGCGAGGAGCAGGACTCTGTCAACAGGAGACTCCATACAGACCAGATGGTTCGGTCTGCTGACCGGACAGTCCGATCAGTAGGAGTGCAGGGAGGCAGAAGAGGTGCATTTCGCGGAGGCTCCTAAAATGGAGAGAGAAAGTGGACCAGACGGTCCGGTCCAATGACCGAACAGTCCAGTCAGTACAGAAATTTGCCTGGACAGAGGAAGCCAACAGCTGAGGAGAGCCGTTACAGAGTGACCGGACGGTCCAGTCAGGCAGTGACCAGACAGTCTGGTCAGTGTGTCCAGAAAGGCAATTTCGTAGAGCAACGACTAGTTTGAGGTTGGGAGCCTATATAACTTCGTTACTGGGGTCTTGGAGACCTCTCTTGGCCAGTGGAATAACTGAGAGCATTTGGTAAGGTCCAAGAGGAAAAGAGGAGAGCACTAAGAGGAGATATTGCATATCTTAAGAGTGCTAGAGAAGAGTAGCTTGAGCATCTTGCACATCTAAGGCTAGGGTGTCCTTGAGGATGTGATCTAGATTGTTACTCTTGGTCTATGGTGAGACCTAGACCGGTTAGGTGTCAGTGATCGAGCCTATCGTGATCGGTTGTGGAGGCCGTCACATGTTTATACACGGTTTGAGCCCGTCGTTGAAAGGGGCATCGCTAGTGAGCGCCCGTGTCGGCTCGGGGAGTCCGGCAAGTTCTCGAGGGAGGCAAGCTTGTGCTTTATGTAGCGGTGACGCACATCGTGTCTTCACTCGAGGAGTGATTGCGGGCTCGTGGGCGAGAACTCCACTTGGTGGCGGGAGGGACTGGGACTCCAGCGGAAGTGGTCCAACGAGGATTAGGGGAAGGCGCCATCCTTCCGAGACCTCGGAAAAAATCATGAGCCAACCCTTACTCTACTCCTCACTATGATGCTTTACTTTCCGCATTTACATATCGTGCTATTCATGCTTGTGTGTTCTTCTCGCTCTAATTGACTATCTTGTACACTTGCATGTTTAGGCTCTATACGTGCTAGTATTGTTTAAGTTTCCGCATTTGATGACTAGCATGAGTAGGAGTTGCATTGGTGTGCTTCATCACTAGAAATGCATAAGTGTTGTAGTGACTTGTGCGATCCACTAGTATGCATCGAGTGCCCTTATCTTTCATAGAATTATATTGTTATCACTACTAGAATTGTGTAAGAGTTGATTTGAGTGCTATTGGTAGTTTGTAATTGGTAAAATTGGTACATAGTAGTAGTTCCCAATTCACCCCCCCTCTCGGTCACTACGATCCTTCCACATGTATAAATCATGCATGTTAGAAAAAAAAAACTTGTACTTTGCAACTGTTGGATATATAAGAAATGTGAAATGAGGACAGGGGAGGGGCTTATACCATAATACAAATATAGGGATGTATCATTTTCACTGAATGTATATTTGCTTCAATTTATATTGACAGACTATAAATGTTAATTGTGCTTCACCAAAAAATTGGAATCAAACAACAACACATATTTTCCACAATCAACACATATTATATACAATCAACACATAATTTAATATAATAATGAACTAAATTTACTATAGAGAGGTATGTTTAAATTTTTTGTGGAAAGTGACTGTAATCAATATGATGCTTTATCACTAGGGAGCACATGTTTTAGCCCTTTCAAAACAAAAAGGGAGCATGTATTCAATATACAAAGGTGTCACTGCACATAAACCTATTGTGCAACAACACCAATCACAATAAATTCCAAGCATATATTCAATCACACTTACCCCCATTTTCTGAACCATGCTTGAACTCTGTACCAGAACCAACAACAAAAAAGCATTGCTAGGTGTCAAATATTGAGTAAGGTCATGATGCTTTCTATTAGCATCATAGCTGTGTTATTTTCATCTTCACCCCCTCGATGCCACAACGGCAATAAATTTTGCGTAGGAAATGTGATACAACACCAAGTTGTGGGGAAGTAGTGTTGAGCAGTATATAATAACCCTCCACCAGTCTGATGACCCAGCCCAATGTGCATCCTAAAAGCATAAAAAATAAACAATTAGCAAATATAATGTAGGCAAAACACTAACTTGTAAGATAACATTAAGACAATGAAACTAATGGAAGGAGAATTTAAATCTGTCGATTTGTGGCTTGATATATCACCAGACAGAAAGTATGAAAAGTCAAAACTAATCTTTTATTGGATGATATCGGAGCTCTCATAATTAGGACTAACCAATGCACCATCACATTCCTAGAAGAAGGGAAAACAAAAAAGTTACTTAATAATTTTTAATAACTAGAATAATGGTTTGCTACTAATTCACAAAATAATATATAATAAACGAACATGCCCTCACAAAAGAAATGGCCAACTACTCACAATTTTCATGTGTTGGTTTAGAGTGTTGCAAAGACGAAACATCATTTGGTTTGGTGACATTCACTTGAAATACTACTATAGAAAATCTCATCAGCAGCGGTTCAAAACCCCCTCATCAGCAGCGGTTACAGAGCCGCTATTTATAAAAGCGTTGCTGATAGTATGGGTTCACAACAATGAACCACTGTTGATAGGTGGAGTATCAGCAGCAGTTATTTACAATGAACCGCTGCTGATATGCCTATTATGAACAGCAGTTCCAGTTATGAACCGCTGCTGATATGCCTTTACAGATTAAAAAAAAACTCCAAATTTTCATTCTCAATAGATAATTAGAAATAATACAGTAAAATAAATGCCTTTCAGGCATGTTCTCAAGTGCAATGTACATTCATCCATATATAAACTGAATACTACTAATGCATTTTATAATAGAAATTACGACTTCATCTACCATCTTAAAAAAAGATGGAACATTTCTACATTGCTGCCTAACCATAGCAAACAAATATATCTGGAAGAACAAAATACCAATGCAAGGCTCTCAACACCATCCAAAGGGCTGTCCTCAGTTTAGTATCCTCAATCTGCACAAATGAGGATTTTGAAGGTCAATCTAAGCTCAATTTTTTTATTAAGTTACCTTGCATGTAAAACAGGCTGACAAGTTACCAGATCTATGAACATATGCTAAATTTTCACATGACAGATTATTTAAATAAACTTAGGACAGTTCACACGTTAGAATATCAAAACAAGTTATCAGGCATATAATACAGCAAAAGTTCACATGCTAGAGTATCTAAACAAGCATAGGATAGTTCATGCATAGAACAATAACACAACTAAAATTTCCTAACAATTTTGATGCGCAGGCTAAAATAAACTCAGGCAGTGGAATATAGAAAGAATTCAAGATTCTTGGGAGAGTTACTGGATACAACAACATACTAATGAAAGTCAGTTTGTATGTGTTTACTGAAGTACTCAAAGTATTAGTACCTTAAAACTGGTCTTAGGGACTATATAGAAAGAGGAGAATGAAACAACGATAATAAGAATATTCATTGAAAAGAGGCTATAAGAAATATTTATTGCGAGAAAAGCATATCATATTTAAGTACATTTTTGTTAGCAGAGAATATGTGAAGCAAAGGAAACAGCATGATGCAAAGGAAACAGTCCATAAATCACGTGGGAAATGACCATCACCAATTCCAAGAGGTCTGCCCTACTCTGCACCATAAGTCCATAAATCATGCGCACATCACCAATTCAACAGGGAGGGAGGAGGAGATTGGATATTGATAGGTAGGGGACGGGAGAAAGAGGCGTTACTGAGCTGCTGTTGACTGTTGTAGTAGATGGCCGGACTTGGGGCCCAAATCGCATGGGAGATGACCGAAAATTGGGGGTGGAGCTTGCCTGAGACATGGCCGGATCGGCAACACGCTTTATTCGTGCCCCTTGTGAGAATCACGGCGCCGGGACCTGCGACCACTAATCTATAGCACTGTCGCTCTCCTCCTTCATCCTCCAAAGCTGGGCAGCGGGGACGGCGAGCTGCAAGGTGTTGAGCCCGGCGGGGTGCTGCAGGGTGTTGAACTAATAGGCACGGCGACCTGAGGGGCGGCGAGCTGGCACGGCGACCTGAGGGGCAGTGAGCTGGGTGTGGAGGAAATCGAGCATAGCTAGAGGATAAGGTTTTCCATTGAAAGGAGGAGAGAAGAAATAAGTTTAGGGGAATTATACTAGAACGGCTAATAAAAACGTATTATCAATAGCGGTTCAACAGATGAACCGCTGCTAAAACTTTGAAAATTTATCAGCAACAGTTTTGTATATGAATCACTATTGATAAGTGTTATCAGCAGTAGTTCTTTGTGGGTTATAGATCGGATTCAGTATATTATGAACCGTTATTGATAGTTTTTTAGCAGCGATTCAAGATGACCGTTGTTGATAGGGCACTGTTTTTGACCAGTTTTATGGTAGTTAGGGTGTATGGTTTCATTATAGAAATTATTAAAAAACATGGGAATATTTGTAAGTGAAGCAGCAAATTATACATTTGAAATAGGATTAGACAACCGATATTCAGCAACAAGATTATTATCATCGATTATATGGACCTGAGCATTGGAATGAGGAAGCAAGATTTTAGTATATACTTTTGAAGATTACACCACCATTACATGTATTAATTTCCATTTTCAACAAATATTTTGACATAACTATAGCTTGTGTTTGAGTTGTTCTTGTGTTTTTGTTCAAGTGGTGCAGATAAAGAAAGCTAAGGCGTCAATGCAGCGAGTGACCCGCTCGAGTTCACGTCATTCACACGACAGCTCGAGTACAAACCTCTCCTTCCAGCATGAACCAACGAGGTATACGCCGTTGAAGACGACGTGGAGGAGCATGACCAACCACACGCTCTTCTCGTTGACACCGAGCTCGAGCTATTGGATGACCATAAGAGACGAGTCTACAACCGCCTACGCAACTGCATCTTCATTCACACACGGATGTATGACGATGACCTACTCTCCACCATAGGTGTGAACATTGAGTTCTTTTCTATTTGAAAAATTTTAGGTTGGACCGAATTTGCACACATCACCGAAGAGGGTTCATGCCTTCCCACTATTCATTTTTTGTGCAATTTGCTAAAAGATAATGACGAGATACTTTTCTACTTGTTTTGGAAAGAGTATCGTCTCACTTGGAAAAACCTTAGTACCGTTCTTAAATTTAGCTATTATTGCTCTACTTGTTTAGAGAGTGCTACTCCGGGTTTTGAAAAGGGATCTTTTCGGCAAATAATTTTGGGGGATTTTTCTTTTGAACATTCTAGGTCTAATGGCATTCACAACTTAACTCTACAGCTGTGGCATAGATGGCTTGCTATGACTTCTTTCCCTAGACAAGACATTAGACCTGTCTGTAACAATGAATTGCATGTCTTATAAGCTGCTACTGCTAAGATTCATATTGCACCTATTGAATCTATGATTAGGCAATGGTTAGAGTATGTCGAGGCAATAAAACCCTTTAAATGCACTTTTTAGTGACCCGCATTGCTACTGGGGTTGGGGCTTTAGCTAATGCTAGAATTGATTATCTTTCGGAGCCTCGTTCCAGGATAGATTTTAAATTTCTTGAGTAGGGTCACACATTAAAGAAGGGTCCCGATGGTTCCATTATATTTTACTACCCCGGCTATACAAATGAAATCCTGCTTCCTAACCCAGGATATCATTCGTACAGTTGTTGGAAACTAACAATACAACTAAAGAGGGAAGGAATACCTAGCAGGTCCTCCGATTGTCACACAAGGCAAAGTACGATGTATGCCACCACTAGTGCAACTACGACTCCACCACCGGTCCATGATTACGCTACAGGTGTGGAACATTCTAGTGACCTAGCTTGGATGTTCATGTTGTAGCAGTACGAGACAGGAGGCTCGTTGTGGCAGCAAGCTAGTAGTGCACTATAGGGACATGGCCTGAGTCGATTGGGACGCCCCCACACCATGACGGACATCACTCTTTCTTGGGCTTTGGTCATCATGACTATGGTCTAAAATTGAGGGATCTTATGAGGAGGATTGATGATGTTGACGCAAGGATGGGTGAGATGCAAAACACCCTTACCACTCATGCCTAGACCACTCGAGAGTGGCAACAGCACAACGACGATCAGTTTCATCACCTCTAGGGTCAGCTATGAGCGCACCATGCCCATATGGATGCATACCACTGTTGGAGAGGATTTGATATGAACCAATAGCCTTGAGCAAGAACAAGCTTGGGGGAGCACCCCGACCAAGGCGACTTATATCTTTCCTTTTCTTTCTTTCTTTCTGTCTTTCTTTGTCAGAAATTATAAAATAACATAAAAATCTGCAAAACCTAAAAAGAACAAAAATAGTAGGTTGCCATGCATGATAGGGATGTTTATGCCATGATGTTGAGATGATGAATAGTTTCTCTATTTTATACCTTTATATAGTCCATACTATACAACTTAGTACTCTCCCAATTTTTGAGTTCATTGGCTAAAACATGCTTGCCTTGAACTTCAATACTTGTGGGTTGCATAGTAAATGATCTAATAAATCTAGGTTGCTATGAAATATGATATGGTTAGAGTAGGGCTACTACCATCTTTGTCCCAAAGTGAAGCTCAAGATCTAAAGATTTTGTTTTTTTTAAATGATAAAATTGAAAAGTTCCTCAATGATGAAAATTCCTACCATGGCCCTATGTTATACTTCAATGCAAAACCATCTACATATGTTACTTGTTTTCACATTGAGCCTTATCAAAATGCTTGTGACCTTTGTGAGATTCATTCCATGCTTTTATGATCTAGATTCACGTACATATTCACCACCACTTGCTAATCGCCTAAACCAGAGGATAGCAATTTCATTCCATTGCATCCACCACCATGGAAGGCCTAGCTATAAAAAATAGAATAAATGCTTGCTCTCAATCATGAGCATGGCCAAAAAAAAAGAAGAGAAGTAGCCATGCCCAATTGCTTACTCAAAGAAAGAGAGAGTCTACACAAAAAGGAGTTCCACCATCATTCTACCACTTTCCACCTTACATCTCCCACACATGCACATCTTGTTCAGATTGTATGATAGGTTTATCTCAGGATCCAATATTTTGGTTTAGCAATATAAGTGATACAAGTATGCCTCATTTATCCCCTACCTTGAGCTCCACATAAGCCTTATTTAGAGGTAGGATGAAGAGAGGCAACTTCAAATGCCTTGGTGATGATTTATACATGCTGAGCTATCAATAGAATCATTGGAGGAACTTAGTTTTATATGTAAAATCTTTTGAAAACCTCCGGATGGAAAGTGGAACACAGGGATAAGAGAATGGTGTCCTACAAAAAAAACCGTTCTGTCTTTCAACCATCCAAGATGAAGAAGCCAAAAGCTGCATAGGGACTAAGGTAAAATGAGGATTTATCAAATGCCAACTTATTCAATTAAAGGTTGAGTATTTTGTTGTGCACTTGGTATTATGGAGGGAATATAAAATATTGTAATAACTCATAATATATAACCTAAAGTTTTATCTTTGCATCAGGACAAGCTAAGCTTCAACTTGGGGGGTGTTTGTTGACGGTCATTAACTTCCATTTCTAACCATCAATATTTCTCAAAATAAAGGAGGATTCAACATTCCAACCATGCATGTTAGTTTAGAATTAATAAAGTTCCACCTGTACTTGGAGAAATGCTCACATGCAGAAGATGCAACAAAATAAAGGTGGAAACACACCTATGTGACAAAGAAACACAACTTCCAACAATCAAAGTTTGCCAAGAAGGATTTGTATGGATCAAATGACCAACCTGCAGCACCAAACTAACATATAGAAGGGCTAAGTCGTGGTGGAGTCAAGGGGGGCACCCACTAGTGTGCCAAAAGAGCCAGGGGACCACTGGGCTCCATCCATATTTGGCCCAACAAGGAGTGGGCTCAATGGGGCCTAGCTTCCTATGTCGGTTTCCCACTGACTCTCCAAAGGCGGATGTAGCACTTAGGGTGGTTGTTACTGAACTTGCAGCCGTCGTTGGACCCTATAAATAGAAGTGTGTGGATTCACTCCTCAACACATACTCAGAAGCATCACTGTCTTTGTATTTCGAGTTACTCTCTAGTTTTAGTGGAGTGAGGTTTATAATAGAGTCTTGTTCAGTTCCAAGTCTTTCTTGGAGTTGTGGTAAGGCTCTTGTATTTTTCTCATTTTGTAAGACTTTGTTCTATTCAATATATTTAATCTTTCTGTATTGTTGTGCTTAGGTCATATGTTTCTTGTTTGATCATGTGATCCATTCATGTATGTTGGTTATTATGCTTGCATTCTAGTAGTGTAGTTATGCTAAACTATCATGTTAAACATAGGCTCTTACTATAGTCTTTATTTACATTGTTCTAGAGATGTAAGTGTGGTGCTTAGTTCAATAGAATGCATTTTTTTGTCATGTAGCCCATGGATTGGTTGGGGTAGGTAGTATGTCGTGACAACCTATTTGTCCTCTGAAATCCTCCATGTTCGGCTATGCAATAGGCTCTTGGGCAGAATCGTACTGTGGATGCAAGGAAAAACTGGATGCCTAGGGTGTGATGATCTTATTATCTTGCATTACTTATGCATATGCATAATAGAATATAATATAAATTATGCAACGGTATAAAAGCAACATATAACTTAACACTTTCGTTGTCCTTCTCCACTAGACTAGTCTTTATATATCCAAGAGTATGCTATCTGTGTGTCCACTACATAGATTATCTATATCCTTACCCCTGTGAGGACTTTGTCTTATAATCTATTATGCAACACTAGAACATGTTAACCGTTTTGATCAACCTGCCTTCCTTTGGGATAAAATAAATTTGATACCCTGATTTCTTCCAGGTGAAATGCTACAACGGTATTCTCTGTGCGCATGTAGATTACCTGCATTCATTAAAAATACCAACAACTATGATGTAGGCACATTTGAACTGTGCAACCATTGATAGTGACATGTATTGTTTCTAGCAGGTGTGATTGGTGGTGTAGCCATAGAGTGTAGTGAACCTCTTTAATTCTGACTGTGGACATGACTGA
Organism: Eleusine coracana subsp. coracana; assembly: GCA_032690845.1. NCBI lineage: Eukaryota > Viridiplantae > Streptophyta > Magnoliopsida > Poales > Poaceae > Eleusine > Eleusine coracana. The sequence goes on from CM064430.1 coordinate 8,896,168, forward strand.
AAGTGGCATCTCACCTATGTGCCTGTCAACCATAATGTACTAGCAGCGTAAATAATTTAAAGCAATAAGTGGCAGGACCAATAATGCATGCCACCGGCCATCATGAGCATAAGTTTTAATGGTCAATAATTCAAGGCGTAGGTAAAAATGATGGTTTAAACATAAGGTAATATAGTAAAATAACAATACAATTTGGGATTTCCTAGTACATTCAACATCACAATCGAGATAACAAAGGAAAATATCAAGTACAACACACGTAGGACAATATGTAACAAGGCAAAGCAAAGTTACAATGGCATCTACAGTGTGCAACCAGACAATTGTAACCTACCAATGCACCAGAATAAGACTTCACATGCCATAGGGAATATAAAACACAATTGTTATTCCACAAATTTCAGATGAAAATTTATGTAGAAAATAGGAGATTTCTGAGCCATTTCTTGCATGGTTTTTTCTTGGAGTTACCTTCTTCCATTTATCCCATAATAGCAACAACAACTGCCTCAACCTATGGGTCTGATGAAGGTATTATGTTGGGGGATTCATTGGGCATGAAATCATCGTCATCGCCGTTCCTATTTGTCTGCATGGTTGGTGCTTGCATAGGTCATCTTTCAGTGTTGCTCCTACGGCCTCTTGTGTCATGGATTGTCCATCACCCATCCTTCATCCTCTACGTGAGCCGGGCATCACACGTCTATCAAAGAACATGAATAGATGGAAGAAATTTGGGATAGGCTTGTCGATCAGTTCTTTGTCTTTCGAGAATGCCTAACACAAGACAAGCAGTTCAATGAGAAAATAATTTATAAGAACAATTGAAAAAAATTCCAAAAATTGCAAAGAACTTGAATGTGGGAGGCATATTTGTTGTGGAACAGCAATATATAAAATATCATGCTAGCAAAACCTAGCATTGACGGGTGGTTTGCCAACTGACAAAAAATATCATAAAATGAACATTGATCTTCTAATAGGGTCCTATGGTCATTCATGCTAACATATTGCAATGCTCCAATCATAGGGACCCAATGGTTCTTGCATTCAACTTGGAAACCTCTTGTGTGAGGTTGTTCTCCTTGAAGGGATCATCTACACCACCCCGAGATTGATGTACGATACATCAAATAGTATCGACTGCTATCCTGATGGACGTAGTTGTCCATGGAAAGTGGGCACTAGATGATCTCGCCATGGATGTTGTTCTTGCTTGGTAGAAGAAGAGTGGTTGAGAAATGAGAGTGGTTCTTTAGAATGAATATATGAGTACATGCCTTCTTATAGACACAAGAAGACCACTGGACGCTTCCAGTACAAGACAGAACAACAACCACCATGTCCAAAATTGTGTGAGGTTGTTCTCCTTGAAGAAATCATCTACACCATTTCGAGGTTGATGCACGATACATCAAATAGTGTCGAGTGCTATCCTGATAGACGTAGTTGTCCATGGAAAGTGGTGACTAAATGATCTTGCCATGGATGTTGTTCTTGCTTGGTAGAAGAAGAGTGGTTGGGAAACAGGAATGGTTCTTTAGAATGAATATATGAGTACACGCCTTCTTATAGACACAAGAAGACCACTGGACGCTTCCAGTACAAGATAGAGCCTCTTGGATTGCCGGGACACACGAGGACCCTATGCCTCTTTGCCAATACTGCAGTAAAATGATGCATTTGTACAAAGTAAAAAAGAGAACTCTATGCCTCTTTGTCAACACTGCAGTAAAAAGATGTATTTTTATATGGAGTAGAAAAAGAGAACTAGTCAGTCGGTTGATGACTAACAGAGGCTACTTCAGAAATGTGACTAATCGGTTATCCAGTGACCGACTAGCATATTTGACATTTTGCATGCCAAGACACCCGTGGGCTAGGAAATTGTCGGTCACGGGATAACTGACTAGAGGACCTTTTCTCCCCGACAAGCGCCACACCACGACCGTAAAGGGTGCCAGGTCAATGCTATGTTGGAACTCAGTCACTGGGAATCTGATTTCCCGCTAGTCGGTCAGTGCAGGATTGACTGATACCTATTTTTGCAATTTTTAGAATTCCTGTCCTAGATCTGCAATTTTCCTTTAAATTAATATTATTTAAAAAATGAAGAGATGCATGCACAGAAGCCCAGATGCTGTCAGCCACACAATGAAGATCCGATGATCTAAGAATAATATAATTACATTGGTATGAGATTCCAGACGTTGGAAATAATAACAGTTCAGTGATGATAAATCTAACTCCAGTAGGTACAAATACTAGATATACTATACATAATCTATGCATGCAAATCATCAAGAAAGCTCTTATCTCAATTACCTGTACTAGTGGATAATGAAACATAAACAGGCCTAGATCACTCGACCTAATCATGGAGAAGATGTTGAAGGGTTACTTACAGGGAAGCGCTCCTGCAATGGTCGTTGCAAAGACCGAACCGTCGATGAAGAAAGTAACACAGATGTAGGCAATCGGTCATTGAAGAGGATGTGGATCAAAACACTAGTGAGCAGTCGCGATGGCGCTTCCAAAAACTTGATACGTCCCCTACCCCGTGCAAGGACACGAGGAGACGTAAGCTTTGGAGACTTGCTCTCTCGGTACCGATGGCACATCGGCAGCGGGATGGGGAAGACAATGCGGTAGCACAATAGCGAATGGCGAAAAACCGTGTGGTCTGTAGGTGACGTCTCGCCCGTTTATATAAACACGGTGTTGCACACTTATGGTAATTAATTCACAATTAAGCAGACATATTAATCACTATTAAGAGAGAATAATTGCTTACCATATTTGGTCAGCATAATTATCTCTTGCATAACAAAAATTCTGTGTAGCAAAACAAAGCTGCGACCCTATATATGCAAGGCTCGGATTTTGCCAGACCATTCACGCGCATGTCTTGCGCCCCCCCCCCCCCCACCCGACGAGGCGAGGCGAGCGACCACGCGTGTGTTCTTTCTCTTCTCTCTTACTAGCTCAATTAGGTGGAAATAGCTCAAATATTTAAGTTGTTCTTCTCCTCCCTAGACTAGCAGTGTTGGACTAAAGTCCCCCATCATGTCATGCATCTGCACATGGCCTTTATGATTTATTGGAATTATTAATTTGGGCTACAACCCAAAACTTCTAACACCAGAACAATGTAATCATATTATTAGCCTTTAATAGAGGCCAAATCAACCCATGACATTGTTCTGAGATCATACGATCTAAGCACAACATGATTACATTGGCCTACCCATAGATCTACCCTGCCATCGTCTAAAACCATCAGGGGTATGTAGTGCTGAATCTGTAGTGTGTCCAAAGTGTTGCATGCTAGATGGAGTATTGTTTGCTCCAAAGCCCTTTGTCCATGTCCACCAGCATCCAGAGATCCATTGGGCAAGTTCGACGTAACAAAGCATGGTCAGGTTGTCATTCACTGCAGCCAACCAAATTGTATCTGACTGCGGATAGTGTGTTAAGCTCTCACCATTGGTGGCAAGGTGAGCACTCAGCGGTCCGTGGAGTGTTGTTGGCCTCCACTCTTCTATTGTTTTGATGCAACAGGAGGGGAAAGGCTCCCCTACTAATTATATTTATTTATTGAAAAAAAACCAAAAGGTTCATACAACAAAGGTATTCAGGAGAAAACAAATACAAAAAAACAGGTAAAAGCAAAGGCTACTGCAAGTCTTGTATCCATTGATTCATTTTCTCCAAATGTATTACTTTTGCTCTATGGATAACCAAGACGAACTCAGACTTGAAGCGCTCACGGCACTGATGCACTGTTGGATCCCTTGCATTGAAGATCCAATCATTTCTGGTCTTCCATATGCTCCATGACATAAGAATGATGACATCAATGAAAAAAGGTACCCTTAGTTGGTTTTTTATTCTTTGTATGGCAATGTCTACACTTACTGTGGTTGGAGGTTGGATCCCAATGGATTGCCAACAAGCTTTAGCAAAATTGCACCGGAGAAAGAGGTGATGTATTGTTTCCTCTCCTTGTAGGATACAAAGTTCACAATTGTAATCATCTAGATACATGTTTCTTCTCCTTAGAACTCCTCTTGTATTGACTCTGTCTTTCATGAGCAACCAGAAAAACACTTTATGTTTCATCTGACAGTTTGAGGCCCAGGTCCAATGAAAGGCTAGATGAATCTAACGATGCCGAATCATACATTTATAAGACTTCGCTGAGGAATATTGCATTGTGCCCCACAAGTATGTCCATTGATCATGATGATTAGTAAAACTGATTTGCGGAAATTGTTGTTGAATAAGCTCAAACTGGTCAAAGGCTTCCAGTGATAGAGGGAGTTGGAACATCTCAGCAAGTTGATGTAGAGAGTGTGCTACATATAGGCTCATCATTGGTTTAGTGGTAAAAGAATATAATTCCTAAAACACCACTCTTGGAACAGTACCTCCACACATATCATCCTAAAATGTGATACTTGCTCCATTTTGTGGAACTGGGAAGTTGATGCCTTTAAACTGAGTTAGTAGTATTACAATATATCTCCACCAAAATATTCCTCTTTTCCTTTGACCTGGCAGAATATTAGAGTTGTAATAATTATCACACACCAGATGGTACCAAGCTAGATTTTCATGGTTAAAGAACTTGTGTAGATTTTTCATGAGGAATGCATCATTCTGGGCCGCCAATTCCTTCACCCCAATCCACCTTCTTTCTTTGGTAAAGTGACCATATGCCATGCTGCTAGTGTCTTCTGTAGTGATCTATTGTTGATATCTGATCCCCTCCATAAGCAGTGTCTTCTGTAGTGATCTATTTGCTTTATCACAATTGGATGTAACTTCAGGGTACACATATAAAAGGTTGGTAGGGATGAGAGCACAGTGTTAACCATTTCAAGCTTGCCAGCTTGTGATAAAAATATGGAGGTGCTGATGAGTCTTCTTTGTATTCATTGAACCAGGGGCAGGAAATCCTCAATTTTAGGTCTTATTAATCCCAAAGGTAATCACAAATATGTGAAACGAAGCTGCCCTATCTTGCATCGAACATTGATCAGGACAATTATAGATTTGCTATAATTTACTCTTAGTCCAGTAGACTCTGCAAAGGTACGTAATAAGGCTTTAAGTTCTACTAACTGTCAAGTCCATAACTAGAAGTGTGTCATCCTCCACTCTTCTGTAGCTAGGTCCAACCAACGAGGCTATGTCGTCTGCTTCGATGATATCAGAGTCCTTAATTATGTTTATGTCTATGTATATTAAAAAGTAGGCAGCCCCACAGATAAACGCCATAAACCCAAGAGTAGCCAAAACTGCGAACAAGGGATGCGGCCTAGTTCTCCACCTTTTATTGCTGCCCCCAAGAGCTATCACCTCACATATCTAGTCATAGTCATCATCGACAGACCAAAGGCGGATATGAATCACATTGTGTTCTCCCATAGAATAGAAGTGGACGAAAGAACCGCATCACCATGGTGGTTTTCATAATTCCCGCTGGAACGTTGCGTTCTCCCGTGGACAGGATATGCCCAAGAAGTGGACAAAATAACCCCATCATCATTGGTGGTTCTCATATGACCCGCTGGAACGTTATTGGGCAAGACACGGCGAGCGCGCCACCACCTGTTATCCTTGGGCACAATACCTCAACACATACCAGATCAAGATGTGAGCATACATAGGAGTTGAGCTGCTCCTTCATGTGCATCCACTTGTTACCCGCAGACAAGTCCATGAGGGACAACTGATGAATTCTCCCTCTTACAAACTCAACTTCTCCAAATATCTCTTTTCCCAACATTCTTATTAAAATGTACTAAGTTCCCACTAAATGTTTACAAAATATTCTAAAAGTGTCAAATCATCACTTTGAGTTGCCAAATAATCTTTTTTTCTATTATGATGCATGGCAAGGTAGAATTAAAACAACAATTTTATCCCTCCCACCATATTCAAAAAGTTTGTGAACAAGAAATCACAAATTCAAAACGAAATTTGAATTTCACATAATCTATTCAAATGTATGAAATTTGCAATTCGAATTTATGAAACTCAAATTCGAATATCTCAAATTTGAACTCAAATCAAAACACAAACAAATTTGAACTCTAATCCAAATTCGAATGTAAATTGTGATTCAGATTTTCAAATTTGATTCAAATTTCATATATGGAAATACAAATTTGAACATGATTTCAAATTCAATTTCGCCTTCAAAGTGTAACGAGAAGAATATGAATTTGAATTTTGACTTCAGATTTCTTAAATTCGAATTTGGATAAATTCTAATTTGAATTTGATTTCTAATTTCTTATTTTTGAAGTTCATTGAAAATTTCAACTTTGAATTTTTGAAATTCAAATTTGGATAAATTCGACTTTGCATTCGATTTTGAATATCGAATTCTTGAATTTGAATTCGAAATTTGAGTTTGGGTTTTAAAAATTCAAATTTGGATTCGTGTTCAAATTTGAATTTGGATATGTGAAATATGAATTGAATTTGGAATAAAATTCAAATTTGTGAAATTCGAATCTGGATTTGAATTAAAAAATTCAGATTTCAAATTTAATATATTTGAATATATTATGTGAAATTCACAATAGGATTTGAATTTGTCATTTATTTAAATTCTGTTGGAATATGATGGGAGGGGTAAAATTATTTTTTAATTCTAACTTGCCACATCATCATAATAATAGTAAAACAATGATTTGACAACTTGAAGTGATGGTTTGAGACCTTTAGGACAATTTATAAACATTTTGTGTGTACCTAGAACATTTTATTAAGAATGTTGGAAAGAGGGATATTTTTAAAAATTGAGTTGGTAAGAGGGAGAAATCATCAATTGTCCCGATGAAGGTGTATCTCACTGTGACGACGGTGGACGCCAACGACAAGGGGGTAGCAGGAGGTGTGGGCCTTGGTGAAGGTTGGGTCTGAGGTGAGTGACCGCCATGATCGGCAGATGAGCTAGAGGTGCATAGCTCCTCTTGGAGCAAGTCTGTTGGCAACACGCCGTCATTGCTGGCTATGGCTCGAGTAGGGTAGATCTTAGTGCGCTTGTTCCGCACGAGCGAGGATGCCATCACCGCGGGTGCCGGGTGCATGCTGGTGGTGACGCCACATTCTCGCTGCATCGGTGTATGTTTTTGTGTAAGTAGACAGACGGATTGCGTGGTGCAATCGGATTGGTGGATCGAACTGAAATTGGACTCATCATTGGCTTCTCGGCGTGACTTGAGTGTTGTTCCAACTACAGACTATTTTGCAAACGATTTCTTGGCAGAAACATGTGTTTGTGTTTCCTTTCCCACTGAGAATTCTCCAAGTCCACCAGGTACTATAAGCCCAAAAGGGGAATAGTTGTCAATGTAAATGTCATATCGCCATACCTGTACCATGCAACGACCACATGGCGCTGTCATGAGGCGCGTAGCAATATCAATGTAGTTGTGCATCGCTCCTTCACATAACCGCGGCGAGGTAATACAGCCCTTATGGCCTAGACAACCATTTTTTACCAATGTCTTCAAGCAAGCTACATGTTGTTTTAAGAAATATTTTCACCTACCCACTAGTTGTGATATGGTAATAGTCCAATTAGCCAAATGAGCATTCTGCCCAGAGGGACTTATAGCATGGCGAAGCAACTCTGTTAGTAAACAACATTTATTTATAACAAACATGGAATCCTAGCAACCCTAAAAGGGACACGCGCAAATTAGCTTGCAATATGCAAACAAAACATTTATAAATTTTGGATGTATGATGTTCAAGGGCACTTTCCCTAAAACAGCTCAACTATAACTAAAATCAACAATAGGATAATATGTCACCCGTGTATACACCGATGTTAACATAGTTCACCATCTCTACTACGTCAACTCTTCTCTTGGTTCTTGGATCGTACATCTGCAGAAACCCCTTGGACCTCCATGAGAGGATTCCCAGGCTGCCCTGGGCCTGCATGCGACGATCCCGACACCCACACAGCCACGCTTCTTGTAACAGAACCGCCTTACCACGGAGACAACTCCATTCCAGGATCCTCTCGGGTGGCGACACGCGCTGTAATGCTCAATAGTATAACACATGACAGAAGAATATAGTTGCAACAAGATCATAGATAGAGTACAAAGTTTTATATAAATCCGAATTTAAATTACAAACCAGAGTTTTTTTTAAAAAAAGTGCGGAAGCGAATAGTTCAACAAGAATAAAATGGTCCAACAAGATAAGTGAGATACAGTCACCCTCTCACGGTAATTCAAATAGAACATCCGGCCTTGTAGGTGTTTGCCCAAACACCATGCGGGCAATCAATGGTCTACTCCTCCTCATCATCGGTGCACCGGTCCCACTCAATGTTCCAGCAGTCAGGACGCTGGCCTTCCCAGTGGAACCTCCCATTGTAGTGGTAGTCTCCACCCTGGTCGTCTGAAAACCACATAGAATGTCGCCCTGAGTAACTAATTTACTCAGCAAGACAGACCCGTCAAGTTGGCAAACTACAACCGACTCCTAGACAGGCATAGGCTAAGGGTAGGATTTATGTTGCCAAAAAGCCAGCCTAAGAGTAAATCCCTAGTTTTCAAGTGTTAGCATCAAGTTAAGTTGTCATGAGAAATGATAAATTTAGTTTGCACTATAACTACAATAATCATGGTTGCAATACAATTAATAATAATTCCATACAACAATCTTAAACCCATTCATCATATTAATGGCTTCCGACACTATTCTGGACCAGCGATCAAGCGGTACTCATTACTATGAGGGGCAGTGACTCAAATCGATTTACATCCTGCAGGTGAAACCTGTTTGCACGATCCATACGTGCTTCATGGAAGCTGCATGGAGCAACCTTTCACATACGGTACTGCAGGGCCTTCCGAGCCTAGCTCCTTCGAGAAGGGTCCCCCACGCGATGTGTCCTGTACAGCCATCCGTGGATAGATTCCTCCCTCCTCTCATCCCCAGGTCCACCTTAAGGAGTAGGGTATCTTCTGTCCAAGCAGTAGTCATAGCTATATCGATTTACTGGGCCCATAACTCCACTATGCAAATAGTACATTCAAACTTGACCTCATCGGACTAGACACGAGGCATAGCCTTAGATGACTCGGACGGGGCTACCTCCTTGAATACAAGTTCTCCTTCCCTTTCCGCCTAGTTGCCCGTCCAGTCTTCATTTGTTATCCCATCCAACTTTCCTTCCGTCGATATCGTTTCCCGGTGACAATATTTCCTAACCTACGAGTAGTCTCTATACCACTCGATGAATAGTCATCCTAAATTAAGCAGAGCAACTACCATCCTGAGGCTAATACCGGATAAGGGGAACCTACTACAATTCTAGGTTTTCAAACAACTCCTATAAACCTAATGCATAGGCAACCCTTTATCACCCTATCTAGTGATAAAATAGAAAGAGTAAAACTTGGTGGGATACACCAGGGCTTGCCTTGAGTATGGTCCTGGTTACCAGAATCACTTCCTCCTTGCCCTTCTGGCTCCTGCTCTGGTCCCGCTTCCACGTGGTTCACCTCGTGACCTATATGATGTGGATGATGCGATGCATGAGAATAAGTTTCGATTCATGGCACTTCCTCAATAAATATGTTATAACGACAATATTTCATGTATGAATGAATGGGGTGTGTTGATTAGGTCAGTAATATAACATATATGGTCAAGACATATCATGGGCACGTTTAGTGTATTTCCTTCATGGACTCCAGTAAATAAGGGCGGTAATTTGGTATTGAAGTTCGGGGTGTTTTCGTGCCCACACCCGATACATCCAGGCTAGGTACATGAGGAGTGGGCATGGATCCAAAATAATATTACCAGTGTGTTGGACATGTTGTTAAGCAAGAAAAGTAATTACGACTAAAAATCCTAGAGGACACTCCTAGAATTTATTAAGAAATGTTGATCCCATACGGTAACTAAATAATTTAGCATGTTTCTAGACATCATTTGCTTATGGGTGATTTACTATAAATAGTACATATCAGGGGTGATTTATCGACCAAATTTTACCTAAATGCAATGAGCCATAAATTTTAAATAATTAAAACAATGCTCAAGGTTAAACAATTAATTATGGCTAAAATATAAAGAACCAGAACTTGTGCTTTTACAGGGAAGTACAATATGCCAACACATGATTATTAACCCAGTTTCATGAATGTACCTGTCAGATATTTTTATACAATAATTTATTAGTGTTTTTGACATTTAATTTAGTGCTGGTAAATTACTAACATACAGAGGGGTTTAGTATTTTTCTCCAATTGTACCAGTCTAGACAAGGTCAACAAAATTTACTTTGTACCATAATTTATTTTAGTTATTTTGTTATGTATTTTTAAAGGTTACTGATATTCCTAGAAATAAATTCTAAATGAAAAAGAAAGAAAACAAATTTTTCTGGCCTCCTGGGTCAAATTTGCCGCACAGCCCAGAGGCAAAGGCCCACGAGGGTGGCTCCCGAGTTGGATCCGGCCCGCGCATGGCCGTGGCCCACATGCCATGCGGCCTAGACCAGTGGCCAGGCTAGGTGCGCGCGTGATGTCGGCGCCCGGCATGTGCGGTGGCACGGCTACGGTGAGTGGCCGGGGCGATGACGGGGCCTGCATTTGCCGCCAACGCGGTCGGGGAAAGAAGGCTGAAGTGCGGCGTGATGATCCAAAGAAGCTGGCTTACCGAGCTGGCTCGGTGATGTAGGGAAGCGGATGGTGGCGGGCGGCAGCGGTCGGCGGGGACGTTCTGGGGAGGTGGCTGCATGGGGAACTTGCGAAGTTAGCCAAAAGGAGACAGGGGTCGGCAGTACCGTGCATGTGGGCGGAATCGGGTCGAGGCTCACTGGAGAGGGCGCGCGATGCGGCGACGCTGCGGTTGGAGGCATGGAAGAAATGCTTGATTGGCGGTGGCTCGGTGCGGAAGGGAAAATGTCACTTCACGTGAAGGCCGAGGGTGTCGGGGAGGGGGGGGGGTCTGGGGGTGCTTGGTGCGGCGGCCCGTGCGGCGTTGCGTCGGCGCGGCAAGCACGAACGCCGAGTGCAGTGGCGGGTGCGGTACTTGGTGAGAGAGAAATGGGAGCGAGGGAAAGTGGGGGTGGGCGCATTTCAACCAGGGGGGTGGGGGGGGGGGGGGAACAGAGGGGATGTCGGGAGCCGGTGGGGGCGTCGATCTGTGGCCTCGCCCGTTCGGCCATACGCCGGAGGCCACGCGGCGCCGAGCGACAGGGGAGCAAGGGGCGGCGAGTGTGTTTCTTCAGTGAGGCTGACAGGTGGGTCCCTTCTGGGGTTTTTATTTTTATCCTTTAATTCAAATTACTCTAAATCGGCTGGTGCTTGTTATTTTCATTGGATTTAATTGGTGGCAGATCAATATGAACCAAAAATATGGGCGAGCTCCCTACAATGTGCTGGATTTTATAAAAAAGCTAACTACCATTAGTTCTTCATAAAATTTAAATAGGAATTTTGTGAATAGGGCTGGCTTTTGACCCTATTACCATTTATTTGGGGCATATATTAATGGAATAAAAATCTGAGAAATTCCTCAAAATTATACTTGATCATGGCCTCCAACTTATATTTTTGGTTGTGGTGACTTATGTTGAAAATTTTGAACTTGTAGTTTAAATGGCTCTCAAGTTAATTTGAATTCCATTCAAATTTTTATCACTTTTATTGCACTTTGCCCTAAGTCCAATTTTCTGGTGAGCCTAATTCTATGTTGGCAGTAGGAGTGTCACACTCCTGCCTCGAAGCTCCCACCGAGGTTGCATCTGCGTGAAAGACTAACATTGTATCACGTGCCGCCGGCACCAGATCAGCTGGTCGTCTTTGGCTGACCTACCCGCCTTGCTGAACCACACGTCCAGTCTGCGACTAGTGCTATTTTGATGCCCACGACGAGGGTGATGTTGAGCACGACCAGGCAGATGTTGTCCTGGTAGATGTTGTGGCTTCTCATATCGTAGCGGCAGCTACCCAATGGTCCATTGAGCCGTCACCACTTCTCCGTGGTGAGGTCGAAAGATGCAATGTCGTTGGGACCATGGAAAAAGATGCTGCCCATTGGGTTCTGAGGGATGTGACCGGAGAGGAACACCAAGAAGTAGGTGGCCCCATCGACAACAGAGGCCACATTTTGGTCCGAGATGACCGTGATTGCTGGTGCCGTGTTTGTCTGATCTAGTGCTTCTGTCTGACATTACTGACTAGGGTGAGTATGTCATATACCTGCTTCGACGTGTTATCTTCATTAAGCATGAGCAGTGCTTTGTACTTCGACAGGTGGCTCGGCCAAGAACAAATGCGGCACAATTTTGCGAAATTGGGAGGCCTGCATTCTTATCAAAGTGGAAGCCTTCAGGATGCTATGTCAGATTCTAGGTCAACTATACGGAAGTGGATGCACCGTTTTTTTTTTTTTTTTGCACGATGACAGCCATGTGATGGTGCATGCGCGTCGTGGCCCAAGAGCAGAACCATCCCATGGGAACTTTTCTGACAATCCTGTTGCCAACTGACATGTTCAACATGACCAAATTTACAGTGTTGCTGGTACTGATGGCGTTGACGACACCCATGGCTAGAAGTGGGTCGGAATTGTGGAATGCGGTGGTAACAATGGAATCTGGTGGCAACCAAAATTGACCAAAGTCTGATGAGTATATATGGCCAATGGGACGTGACGGGATGGCCCGGTCCGAGTCCGTCATGGACTGGGCCATTTATAAACGGGCTGGTTTGATCCATCTAAAACACAGACCAAGCCAGGCCGACATGATGGGCCTTCCTTCAAGTCCAAGCATGGTCCGCACAATTTTAAACGGACCAGGCTGGGCCATCGGCTCATCAGGCCTTTCGTGTTGGGCCAGTCCGAGTCCGTGTCAGGAGATCAATAGCTCATTTCATTGCAAACACAAGCAGAACAGATATCAGTATATCACAGTTCAAACTTCAAAGGAGATGCATTGTTCACAAGAAGTAAAATAAATATAACAGAACATAGCACAATTGACATCTCCCATAAGGCCAAAATAGATATCACAGTTCACAGATTACCAAGCTTTAGAAAGAGGTGTTTAGTTTACAAAATTGGTTGTCTCATTAAAAACCTTTAGGTAAAACCTCATTTCAATTACATGAGGATAAAACCCTACAGGGAAAAAAAGTATAGCCAGCCTTTTTTAGTGATCTCTATTCTCTAACTCGCAATCTCATCTAGATCCAACATTTGATCCAGCCCCAGTTCTAGCTCTAGCACTTGGTCCACCACCATCTAGGAACATGTTCGACATCTTCTCGGCAAGCTCTTCACGTGGTGCTGCTGACGAGCATCCCCTCTCCCAATCCTTCAGCAGGGACAACATCTCAGCATGTTCAGGTGTCAGGCTTCGACACCGATCCTCAAGTACCCTGTCATGTAAAGAAAATGCAGATTCTGAAGATATAGTGGAAATAGGTACAAGTATAATATCTTTAGCTAAAATTGAAAGTATAAGATATGTTCTCTTGTGATCTTGCCACTAGTTAAGCAAGTTAAATGAATCATCAAAGTGAGAAATAGTATCACTATCCAAATAAGAAGACAACTCATTAATAGCAGATGACATAGGCATTGCAGGAGTAGAAACAGATGCAACATTAGGAGTAGAAGGAGCTGGTGGTCTAGCAAATATCCTATCCCACAAACAGACCCTTTTACCAGTTTCATTGGAAGTCTGTAGTGGCCTCTCCAACCTTACAGAACCAAACTTGGACTCATATTGTGAAAACAATTTAGCTAATTCAGTTCTCACATGAGTGTAATATGCATAGTAATCATGGTTTGTGCATAGCAAATAAACACTGAAGTGCATGGTTAAAACCAGTAAGCTTAGCTCAAGGGTCCAATAGAAATTCAAAAGAATACAACAGTGGTATCTCACCCCAATACTTGAGAAATGTAGACTTCATTGGAACAACAACCTCCCTAAGCAAATCATCATTCTCAAACTTGTTCAAATGATCAGCAATCTCAATAATAGCATGCATCATCAATGGAGAAGTAGGATAGTAAACACCAGAAACTAATACAATGCATCTATAGAACAATTTTTAAAACTTGAGAATGTGTTTAACAACATATCAATGTTCAGGTTTCAGCAATGGCATACCACCATTCTTGTAATGGGTTTGGATAAACACAAAATATGTATCCTCATATGGCACAAGATGTTTCAGCATAAGGTATGTTGCATTCCACCTAACATCCATGTCTAAACCAAAATTACAAAGACACTTCCCCATAGATAAGCAAAAACTTTTAAAAGCAGCAATGTGTTGGTTAGATGAATTCAGAAAAGAAATTGCAAGCCTAAAATCCTCAAGGTAACTCTTGATGCGTTTCAGTCTAGACTTCACAATCAGGTTGATGATATGACATGCACAACATTGATGCAATAAACTAGATCAGTCTAGACTTCACAATCAGGTTGATGATATGACATGCACGACATTGATGCAATAAACCAGATCCAACATATGATGAAATCAAAGAAGATAACTTAATAACAACACTAGAATTAGCAGGAGCATTATCAAGTGTAATGGATAAAACTTCAGAATTCTTGCCAAACTCAGAAACAACATGATGAGTAAGCTCAGCATTGTTAATACCAGAATGAGAGCAATTTATCAACTTTGTGCCAACTATACATTTCTCTAACTCCCAATCCTTGGTGACAAAGTGAAACACCACACTAAGGTAATCCTCCTTAGCATTACCAGACCATATATCAGAAGTCAAACAAACACATGAAGCATTGTTGAGCAAATCAGAAACAACAGATTTCTTCAACTCAAAGTAGTTTTCAAGATCTCTAGGAGTTGTGTGCCTAGAAACATGAGTATAGTTAAAATTAAAAGCAAGTTTAATGTAATCTTCCGATATAGGTTGTAAACCAATGTTCAAAGGTACATCAAGTCTAGCTATCAATCGACAAAGTTCAGTTCTAGCAACATCATCACTATAAACAAAACTGGTAACACGACCATCAGAATCAAAATGCAAATGCGACTGAGAAAATAAGCTAGCAGCAAGAGCTTTATGTCTGTATGACCAGTACCACCAACACCAGTAGCAGATAGGGTAGATTTGTAGTAGTTATAGTGGGCACCGCACCTTACCTCCTTACTATTCACGACCTTCTTGAGCTATCTTTCCAAACATTGGAGGTCCTAGCTCGAGTACGCACCTTGTTCTTGCCAGCGGCAGTGCTCCTCATCGGTCTCACCTCCACGTCAACCAAAGTCGAGGAACTAGCCCCCAACTCATTACCACCAGCAGCAGCAACATCATCATCAGAGTAATCACCATGCTCACCTTGAAGGTGCAGGTCCTCATTGATGGACCCCATCAACATCGATAAGCACGTCGAGACGGGATCTGTTACTCGGAGTACATTGTGTCAGTGAGAGCTTGCCGATGATGAGTTGATGACAACTGTCGTCGCCCTATTACCGCCCATGGGAGAGGTGGCTGGTGGAGGACATGGAGGGTGTGCAGGTGGAGGGCTCGCTGGAGGCGGAGGATGCAACATGGCGGAGCTTGAGGATGCGTGACACATCGGAGGAGGTAATGCGGTGGATTGAGGCAGAGAGGCTCAAGCGGAGGAAGCAATGCAACGTCGGTGCAGATGTGGAGAGGAGGAATGGAGACTAGGGTTTTAGGGACTAGGTGCCGACACAATCCACCTTTGTATGTCGCGTCCGCGGTCAGTTGTGCTTGGAGCCATTGGGCTGGGCCTCAGGCGGACCGGAGTAGACCTTTAGGAGGGCCTTCCTTGGTGGGCCATGCTCGGACCAGGCGCCACCACGGACGAAACGGTCCGTTGCTATGGGCCACCTAGGTCGAGGTAAATGGACCGGACTCGGGCCGGTCCGATAGGCTAGGAGCTAGGCCAGAGCATGGTCTTGGATGAATGGGCCAGCATGGTCCGTCTACCCACGGTCCAGGCCATGCTTAGACCGGACCCAAGACTATGGGCTGCAAGCCAGTCCATTTAGCATGACCCAAATGGTTAGATATACTGATGAGTAGATCCAAACCGACTTGTCCTAACTTATTTCAAAACCAATTATACTGAGTTTGAAAAGGTCTCCAAAGGCAAGTTTGACATGACCGATAGATAGAGGTCGTCAAAGTAGTCAACGTGCATATATAATTTGCCTGATTTGGATTCCGGATGTAAAAGTTATGGAATTTAGAAGAGTCTAGAAATCTGAATTCCGGTTATACAGTAAATAATTCCAGTTATATGAATTTGCTAAAGTACGAACATAAATTTGTATTTTGAATCAGAATTTGCAAGGAAACTTGATTTTTTGCGGGACATGTCCTCCCACCCTATAAATATAAATGGTTGCGACTGATTGGGGGCATCCAACTCTAATCGATCAATTTATCTTTTCTTTTATCTTTTTATCCTTTGTATTCGTTTACCCTACCTTTTCAACCCGTTTTGCTATTCTTCTTCACCTCAAGGGTAATTGAAGGTGTTGTAGATGGCCTATTGATTCTAGGATAACCCAAGGCGTGCTTGCCCTGATGGTGTCTCTGCCGGGCGAGTAATTCTTGGTTTTCATGGTGTGCCCATGAATTTTGGTTTAACTGGAATTAATTTTGATTATACCAGAATTGGCAGACTTATGGCACCCACGTTTCTGACTGGCACGTTTTAGTGCTTTCGGTGTCTGACCGGATTTTGCGTCATCAGAATCATCGGAGAATGGAGATTATACAAATCCACGAGCGGCAGACGACACAGAAGTGGCAGAGCGGCCTCGATGGGACCAGGAGCAGGATGTTGCGTAGCACATCGATAGGAAGGATGCCTTCATTGGTGGTCGAGGTGGTGGCTGGCCTGTGACCTGGTGCCGCCAAGATCGGCATTGGTGACCCCATTTCATAGTTCGGGCAGAACGAACCCCCATGCTGTGATGCTAGGTAAAGTAAATTACGAGGTGAATGGTCCAAATCGAGAGAGACAATAAGTTTGTAGAATTGTAATTTGTACATTAGGGATCCGATAGGACAGGAGGGCTGATCTATGTATTCAGTTCTATTCTCTGAGCAATATCGTAATACATGTGGGGTGTCGATTAAAAACACAAAACTATTAGCAAACTCTAAATACCTACTCGTCACATACAAATGTTAGAAATTTTTTGATTGGATAAAAACCAGTTCCTTGTTTTTGCCCACACAAAATATAGCAAAGCTGTTTTTTTTCTTTTTTTTTGCCGCATGAGACACTGATACATCCTCATATTACATTACAGGAAGATGATAAGGCTTGGCATGTTATGGGACCAGAAAATGATAAGGCTTGCTCCATCGTACAAATAGCTTTACCTGCAGCCACAAGTAGTTACTCCCTCCGTTACAAAATCGTTGTCACCGTTAATTTTTTTTGCTACCTTTGACCATATGTATTATTCAAAATATTTGTTCAAATATAAAAAGTTATAAGTTATATTTAAATTTTATTTAGTGATAAAACAATTAATGAGAAAATATATTATATTGTTAAAATTTTTATGAATAAGATGAATGATCAAAGTTAGCAAAAAAAAAAAATCAATAGAAACAACAATTTTGGAACGGAGGAAGTACTTTCTTGCTAAGGAATTTACCCCGTCTATTTTATAGTAATCTTCATTTTTGATACAAATGTTGAAAGTAATTGTCCTGGTGAATAACCAGGTGATGGACAATGGTGGGAGAAATAACTGAAGGCATGGTGCAGCGATGGTATAGGGTTAGGCCATATGTCTTCTTTTGTCTGGTTATTTCTATTTGCAAAAGCTAGAAAACTGGCTTTTGAATAGCTGAAAACGTAGTTTTTTGATTAATCAAACTAAAAGTTAAAATGGCTCACCTAGAGCTGCCTTTACAATTTATAAAAGCTCAAAAGCTCCAACCCATACAAAACAGACCTCCATTTCAGAATCATGGATTTAAATTGGACATACATTGTTCATCGACTGCACGGATATTCCATATCTATTCCATTATATTGCGTTGAGTTGATTCCTTTTTTTTTGGGGTATGCGCATATCTTGAACATTAAACGGGTAAGTAAACAAGATAAAAGAAAACTGACTAATAAATTAAACTTACACGCAGAACAATGTGATTTCTCTGGAATCAAAACGATCTCACATATAGTAAGCTAAAACCATAACATGGGCATTGTTGAAACCATGACCAAGAAACAGAGGGGTCTTGATAACTTTCTCAAACTTGATTGCATTATACTACTTTTAATATCACTAAATTAACCATGCTATGGATGGAGGCACAAATTATTCAATGGCCCATATGGAAATGCAACCCAGGCAATAAAATCAAGAAGAAGATAACTTGCCACTATTATCCACACCGACAATACCGACGAAATTATCCAACTCTGCCACAGTAACATAACCTCTGGTTTTTGGGTCATAAAGACTGAGCATCCCCATGTAATCATCTGGCACAGTCCAGGATTTCCTGCTCCACATCCACACGGCCAGCCTCCCATCGTCTAGCTCCCACAGGGGCACCCCGAACCGGATGTTGGCGTACCGCCTAAACCATATCGGCCAGCCAGCGTCGTCCAGAGAGGTTCCCACCCGGAACCACAGGTCCATGGGGCCGCCCTCATAGCGCGGGTGGATCACGACGAGACGACCTTTAAGAGCAGTCAGCTGTGGCCGGTGCTGCCGCTTTTGGATATCGCTGCTCAGTGGCCCATGGAGGAGCGTCAGCGACCATTGCTCCGTAGAGAGGTCGAAGGTTGCCATGTCGTCCAAAGTGACGTCACCTGGCACCTCAGAGTTGTAAAGCTGTATCCTGTCAACCAAGAAATACGCGATCCCTTTGACGACCACGGCCGAGCCACGGTAACGTGAATGGACGGGTACCGGAGGAGGCTGCCCCCTTCTCCAGTACGTGTTGCCGTAGTCGCCACCAGAGCCTAGGGTGAGCACGTCGCAGTACTGAGCGCCGGAACTCGTGTTTCGTATCCGGATGACCTTGTGCTCCCCCGAGGCGGCCCGGCCGTGGACGAAACCTGCGGGCAGAGCCCGAGCTCGTTGGAAACGTTTAGGGACTAGAGATATGGCACCGCTTTCAAGGTTGACCATGCGCAGGCAGCGGCAGTAGTCATCCACGGCGATTCCGGCGAGGTACTGGTGAGAGCTAATCTGGGCATCGAAGCTCCACATCCCCGCTGGGATCCGTTTGACTTTCTTGCCGCTCATGTCCAGCACGATGAAATCAACGGTGTTGCTGCATTCGCCGCTGGTGACGGCCACTGCGACCAGTGGGGATGGGTGCAGGGACGCATGGGCTTTGACGAAGTCTGGCTCGGAGAGGAGGGATCGCCATGACCGGCAGACGGAGCGGAAGCGGCAGAGATGCCTGGCCGGGAGGCGCAGGAGGATACCGCGTAGTGCGTCGGTGGGAAGGATGCCGTCGTCGGAGGTCGTGGCGGCGAGGATTCGCCGCCTCTGGTCTCGCGCTGTAGAGATCGACCTTGGTGACGCCATTGCGGCTAGGGTAGAATGATCATCGAGGGCGCAGGTAAATGGAGCGCTGGTATAGGGCAGGAGGTGAATGGCCGAGATCGAGAGAGGCAATATAAACATCTTATAGGCCAGGGGTGTTCCTTTTTATGGTGCCATTCTTAAACGTATTCGTGATATAATGCAAAGGGCAGATTGAAAGCACAAAACTATCTGATGGCTTTAGCAAATTGCAAATGCAGTTTTCCTCTTGAGCACCCTTATATTAATCTGGGCCACTCATTTTTCTGGATCTAGTTTTGAATACAGACGAGATTCGTTGCAGATTAAACGCACAAAGTTATCTGTAGGCTGTATCAATTTGAAACACACATTTTTTTCCTTATATTTTGAATGTATTGATCAAAGATCAGCACCATATATTTTACATTTGATTTCAATGAGTTATTAAAGGCAAATCAATTGAGATTGAGAGAGATCTGACAAGAACTTTTTTGTTACACAAATTAGTTCAGTGTTACACTAATGCTACATGGAAATAACAGTAACACAAAGAAGTCACTGTTAGTTTATCGGCGGATCGCACGGCACGAAGATCACGACAGAGAACGAAAAGTAAAAGCACAAGAATAGAGGAGATGAAATTTTTTATTTCAGTATCTCTGGCGAATTATAATGTGGTGTCTCAACTATTTATAAGGGAAGAACCCTACTTTGTGTTGAGCCCCAATTTGATAAAGCATCCCACATGGGCCAGGAAGCCTTCTTTCAGAAGGTGGGCCTGGCCCAATAGCATTTTATAACTCTCCCCTTTGGGCTCTTTATCACAATAAATATGTCTCGTAAAAACTTCCTAAAAACCTAGTGAAAAAAATGGAGAAAAGAGCACATATTACCGTCACTTGTATTGCACGCATTGTCTCATCAAAAACCTTAATAAGAAAACTTCATATGAGGAAAAAAGAGTACAATGCTTTAATCTTCATGATTAATGCTTATCGATCTTCATGAACGATACGAATTATCTTCGAGATGATTTTTTTAATTTGGGATATAATGTACTTAGGGAAGTTCTCCCCCTGTTCCAAGCACTTTTTAAGTCTTTTCATGCCAATATCATGCCATAAATTTTCAAGAGTGCAGGCTGGTAATACCTTTGTGAACATATCTGCAAGAGTTTCACAAGACCGGATATGAGTTACCAAAATCTCTCCCTTCTCTTGCAATTCATGCGCATGGAAGAATTTAGGTAACATATGCTTTGTCCTGTTCGATTTTATGTATCCCGATTGTATTTGTGTAATACAAGATTTATTATCTTCATAAATAATTGTAGGGGATAGAGTATGCATCACTTCACAAGTATCCAATATATGACTTGACATCCTCGTAAGCCAAGTGCATTCCTTGGCAGCTTCAAATAATGCAATAATCTCAGAGTAATTTGTTGATGTAGCAACAATCGTCTGCTTTGTTGACTTCCACGAAATAACCGTTTCACCAAATAGGAACACATATCCAGTCTGTGAGATTGACTTGTGTGGATCGGATAAGTAGCCAGTATTAGTATACCCCACGAGAGTTACTTCTGTATTCTTCTTGAAAAATAATCTGAAATCTTCAGTTCCTCTCAGATATCTGAGTACTTGCTTGATGCCACTCCAATGTCGCATAGTTGGTGTTGAACTATATCTTACAAGTAGATTAACAGCAAAAGCTATATTGGGCCTCATACTATTTGCAAGGTATATCAATGCTCCAATAGCACTGAGATATGGGTATTGAGGTCCCAATAATTCTTCACCTTCCTTCCTTGGTCTAAATGGATCTTTCTCTGTATTGAGTGATCTCACAACCATAGGGGATCTGAGTGGGTATGCATCTTTCATATTAAATCTCTCCAATACCTTCTTGGTATAGTTTGATTAATGCAATAGTATCCCTTCGTGGGTATGTTCAAGCTGCAGGCCAGGGGTGTTCCTTTTTATGGTGCCATTCTTAAACATATTCGTGATATAATGCAAAGGGCAGATTGAAAGCACAAAACTATCTGTTGGCTTTAGCAAATTGCAAATGCAGTTTTTTTCTTGAGCGCCCTTATATTAATCTGAGTCCATCATTTTTCTCGATCTAATAGTTTTGAATACAGACGAGATTTGTTGCAGATTAAATGCACAAAGCTATCTGTACTTCTGTAGGTTGTATCAATTTGAAACACAAGTTTATTTCCTCATATTTTGAACACAACCTAGTGCCACCAAAAATATATGGTGTAGGTGATGATGAAAAATAATTTTGAGAAAAATCTCATATTTTTAATCTAAGATTAAATGCCTAAAGGCTTCAAAAAACCCATATTTGAAAATTTCCTATTTAAATTCAAATGTCAACTGTTGCACAAACTCATTTTAAAAATTAGGAGAACATAATTGTGTACACACTCATATTTTTCTTTTTCTCAACGGAGCTCTAGAATTAAAGATATTGAAATTAACAGAGGCATTTTGGAATACCAACAAAAAAAGAAAAGATCAGCGAGTCCCACCCGTCAGCCACCTCCCTCCCTTCTTCACCATGCGGGCCCGGTCTGCCCATGCCGACACGCCACATGGAGCCCTTACACCAGCGGGGAGCCCATCGCAGTCGGTCCAACCAAGGGTAAGGGCATCTCCAGGAGTAGCTACTAAAACAGGGCTCCTATTTTAACATTGGAGAGCTAGGTCCCACTATTTAGAGTCAAAATTCTTCCATCAACTCCAGCATTGCTATTCATCTTTAAGCTCTTATTTTCCTTTGAACCATAGGACCCACGTGTCATTCATCGGATCAAAATAGAGCTCGAAACTCTCTGCCCACTCCAGCACTGGTGCTGCCCGCCGCCGCCAGCGATTGAAGGCTGCCCCGTGTCGGTTGTGACATCCCTACTGCCATACTAGGGTATTCTCCACCAGAAACAGAGCTTAGTGCAAAGTAAACTGAAAAGATGATCAAATTTGAATTTAATCCACGTCAATTTGAATGTCAGTTGAACTACAAGTTTAGATTTCTCAACATAACATAGGCCTAACAAAAATATATGTTATATAAAATATCAGAATAGAATTTTGAGAATTTTCTTAGGATTTTATACCCCTGTTTAATAGTCCACATAAATGCCCAAAGTCTTAAAACAGCCCCTCTTTGAGAAACTCCCTATTCAATTTCAACATAATCCAAACCCCACACATAATTTTTTTAATTTGCTACATAATATGGTGAGTCTTTCCATATTTTTATTTTTTCCTTCATCAGCCTTGGATTAATTTGCATGAAATTCACAAGCACAGGTAGTTGTCGGGATTGTGAAAAACAAATCAAAAATCAAACTCCCTGGCGGGCCCACCTATCGGCGACCCAACAGAAACACACTCGGGCGCCGCACGCTCCCGCTCGCACGATGCCACGTGGCTGCCAGCGTACGGTAGCAAACCTTGCCACGGATCAACACCCCCACCTGGGCTTCCGATATCTCTTTTGTCCCCTCCCCGGTCGAGACACATCCCCCCCCCCCTACACACACACTCTCCTCTCTCTCATTCTCTTTCTTTCCCGCACAGTGCAGCGCCACCATTGCAGCGCGGGTCTGAGCTCCCACGCCCGGCTGCTCCGCTGCACCGCGCCCTCAACACCGATGTCTGGAGCCACACGTCGACGCCCGTAAGCTTCCCGCAAAGCCACTCCCCTTCCCCGACTCCCAGCCGTTGGGAATCGCACCTTTCTTCCCCGCCTTCGATCATCGCTCCTCTGCCTCGCGCTCTCTCTCCGATGAGCCTCTGGTCAATTAAACACACACGCACACTGTCGACAACCCCACTCACCTCTCCAACCCCACTTGGTTTGCGCCCGTGCAGATCCGCTGCAGGAGCACCGCTGCCTACCACTTTTGCCGCCACTCCTTGTTCCCAGCCAGCTAGGTGTGCCGCATTGTATTTCTTCTGCGCGCCGCTTAGCCACAACCACCCCCTTGGTTATGTGCATGCTCACTGCTGGCCCCTCCGTCGCCCGGCCACCCGCCTCATCCCCACCGCCGCGCACGCACGCGGTTCGGCTAGAAATGGCTGATGGGCCATGCTGGCCTAGAGGCCTGACCTCGCCTGGGCCAGATCTGGCCCAGGAGCACCTCCCCGCGCCAGCTTCGGTCCATAGGGCTGCTGGAATACGGCTCATGAGCAGTTAAATAGATTTTCTCAGATTGTTAATTTCAAAAAATTGCTGGAAATTGCAAAATGCATAGTAAATTAAATACTACAAATTTTGGAGTAAAGCAATTTTTTTTGGTCTTCTATGGACCTATACTATTGAAGAAAAATGGCAAATCACCATGCATGTTGTTATTGTTATCAGAACTAAAATATATGTGTAAAACATTAATAAAATCATAAACAAATCTATGAGGTGAGTAAAACTATGACACTCGGTAAATAATTATATTTTTGAAACATTGAACCACCCTGCAAAAGCACAAATTCTAGTTCTCTGTAAATTAGTCACAATTAATTATCTAGCCTTTTGCCTTGTTCTAATTATTTAAAATTAATGGCTCATTGCATGTAAGTGAAATTTGATAATTAATTCACTCCTGGCATGTTTTAACTACAGTAAATCACCCCTGTGCCAATGACCTCTAGAACCATGCTAAATTTATTTAGTTACCTTATAGGATCAATATCCTACTATTACATTATATAAACTTGTTCACGCTTAACAACATACCCAACACCCTGGTAATATTATTGTTGGTCATTGCACACTTACCATATACTTGTCATGAATATATCGATCATAAACACACATACACCCCCCTTCACTTTTACATATCGCATTATTACATTAATGTATTTGATAAGGAAGTGCTATGAACCTTCTCTCACCACCATCATCATTTGCATCATATAGATCACGACGTGAACCACGTGGAGACGGGAGAGGAGCAGGAGTCAGAAGAATTAGGTGATGCTTCGGCTGACCAGGAGCAGGACCAAGGCAAGCCCCGGTGCATCTCACTAAGTTTTAACCTTTTTATTTTATCTCTAGTTAGTGTGATATAGGTTTGTTTGTGCATTAAGTTTATAGGAAATGTTTGAAAACCTATTATTATAGTAGGTTCCCTTTACCAATGATAGCCTCAGGACGGTAGCTGCTTGCCTAATTAGGATGACAAGTCATTGAGTGGTATGGAGACTGCTCGTAGTTGAGTCATATATCTCACTGGAGAATGGTTATAGAAAGGCTTTGAATAGGATAACAATGAAAACCGGACAGGTAACTAGGTGGAAAGGGAAGGACAACTTGTCTTCATGGAGGTAGCCCCGTTCGGGTCACATAAGGCTCTACGCGTGTCCGACCCATGGGATCTAGTTTGAACGTATTGTTTACATGCTGGAGTTATGAGCCTGGTAAACTGACATAGATACGACTATTGTCTGGTTAGAAGGTACCCTGCTCCTTGAGGTGGAACTAGGGCTGAGGGGAGGGAGCAATCCACCCAGGGATGGCGGTATGACATACATCGAGTTGGGAGGACCCTTCCCAGGGGAGTTAAGTGCGGAAGACCTTGCGGCACTGTATGAGAAAGGTTGCTCTTTGCGGCTTCCATAAAGTGCGTATGGATCATGCAAGCAGGTTTCTCCTACAACATGTAAATCGATTCGAGTCGCTACCCCTCACAGTAACGAGTACCACTTGATAATTCCGTTGGAACATAGTTGGAAGCTTACTAAGATGAATGGGTTGGATATTATTGTATTGATTAATTATGTTGTATTGCAATCATGTTTGTTGTAGTCATAGTGTAAACTAAATTTATTATTTTTCATGGCAACTTAACTTGATGCTCAAACTTGAAATTAAGGATCCACTCTTAGGCTGACTTTTTGGTAACATAATCCTACCCTTAGCCTATGCATGTATAGGAGTCGGCTGTAGTTAGCCATTTTGACAGGTCAGTCTTGCTAAGTATTAGTTGCTCAGGACGTAGCTCTATGTGATTTTAAGATAATCAGGGTGGAGACTATCACTGCAGTGGTAGGTTCCACTAGGAGGGCCAATGTCCTGACTGTTGGAACATCGAGTAGGAATGGTGCACCGACAATGAGTAGGAGTAGTCTGTTGCGTGTCGCTACGGTGTTTTCGGGAAAAACTCCTATCATGGCCAGATGTTCAATGTGTGTCACCACGAGAGGGCGATTATGTCTTACTTATTCCGTCGGACCATTTTATTATTATTGAACGATTTTGCTTCAACACTTTTAAAACTCTGGTTTGTAACTTAAATTCAAATTTATGTAAAACTTTGTACTTTATCTATGTTCTTGTTGCAACTATATTATTTCTATCATGTGTTATACTATCGGGCGTCACAGCGCGCGTGATTGCACGAGATAGATCCTTGGATGGAGCCATCTCCATGGTAAGGCGGTTCTGTTACATCGCAGCCCCCTCCCACCCCCCCCACCCCTATCGGTCATCGGCCCCTGTCGCTGCCCCGCGTACCGGCGATTGGAGGCCTCGTCGCCGGCCGACCCGTTTCCCATCCACTCCTATCACCCGCAGACTCCAGTCCAGCTCCGGTTGCCCGATAGCTCCCGATGCTTGCTGCCCATCTGCCATTGTCAGTTGCCTCTCATCAGGTCCCCATCACCTATCGGCCATCGTCCGTCGGCTCCTATCTGGGCCCCCATTGCCCATCTTCCATCGACCATTCAAGATTCGATGCAGGCCACGCTGATTGGAGATGTTTTCCCATGGGAGGTGGAGGGCCAGGTGGAGCAACAGTGAAGGTGGAGTGACGGTGGCGCAGGGAGGGGTGCATGACAGTGGCGGGAGAAGGAAGAGAGGACAGGATCGCTGGAGAGAGAAAGGAAAAGGAGATAAAAAAGGATAAGGGAAAAGAAATGGTGGAACTCACCGTTGAGAGGGCTCCAAAAGGTGAGAGCCTAGTGGAGAGATTTGAGAGCTCTTCTGAAATAAGAGCCTAACTAAGAGGCCTGCTTGAGTTCCTTTTTCGGACTACACTCTCAAAATATATTATGGGATACCTGTTTGAGAGCACTGCTAGAAATGCTCTAACCCAAGGTCCGATTCCCAATATCCTTGGCCCTTGCCCCCTTTCTGTTTTTGGCGCTTCCGTTTTTGGAGAAAAGCTCAGACCGCCACCACCTCCATTGTCACCGGCAAGACCTCACTTTCTGGCTCATCTCGGCACGGATACGCCGGCTCATCATCTCTGCCTCGCCCTCCTGCACTACCTCCACCCCTTCCTGACCCACGTGACCTTGCCGTTTGACCGCATTAATTTGAAAACTGCAGCCCTTCCAGGAGCTTTGTTGTGCTCATGCGGTCAAGTTCCGACCACCTCCGCATGCCGGGAACCCCTCAAGTGGATACGCGTCGAGCTACTCTTCGTGTAAGTTTTTCATTGCCATTTGACCAGTTTTCGACGAGTCGCGGTGCCTCCGGCGGGCTCGTGGCCGACTGGCCACCATGGCCGAGCTGGGGCTTCACCTGGGTCAGGGACGCCGGAATCTGATATGCCACCACCTGTGTGGGCTTCCCTGTGATGCGGATCGGATTGGCCAGCACATTTTCTTCTTTTTCTGTATTTAATTAAATCACTAGGATTAGCTATTGGATCGTAAAATGCATAAGTAAATTATTACTAGGAGGTTTGGGGGAAACTAAATTTCTCTGGCTTATGTACTATTTTAGTAAAATGCTAAGACTTCATGCATATCAAAATTTTGAGGGTCACCAAAAAACACGAAATTTCAGAAATTTTGATAACAAATTTGATTTTTTGAGAAATAATTGACATGATTTCAAGAGAATTATCTTCAATACATAAGATATTATGGTTACATACATAAACAAAGCAATTTGAATTGGTTAAAGGTAGTCAACTATGAATTTTCGAAAATCTCGATATTTCAGATTTTATTTTGGCCCCCACCAAAAAATACGAAATTTTGGATATTTCGATGGAATTTTGCCGAAATTGTTTTCCTAGCTCCGTGCTCACTTCCAAGGTGCCTCCACCCTACTTTCTCTATACGTGCACATATCTTAAGAAGCAAGAACGTCAAGCGGGCGACACTGCCAAGATGGAGGCGGCGACTGCTCATGGCCATGGCCTCGCCTCCTGCATCACGCCCTTTCGCACCACCACTGCCGGCTCCCCTTGCTCCGCCATCAGATGGTGGTGATCGCCGCAAGGAGCGCAAAGCATCCAACAACAAGAACCATGCACTCGCCAACGGCACCAGCGGCGGCCCTCGCCCACCGCTGCCTAGTCAGCATCACTGGGGCATGGCCCCCAATAATCCATGGACGGGTACGGTGTAGTCCAGACATGGCCTCTTCCACCATGGCACCCTCCACCGGCTGGGCTGCATGGGCTACGCCCAGGACCGACGGCGCCGCAGGCCATGTTCGCCACTTCTCCAACCATGTTCCCCGACTGGTCTGGTCTGCCTGCGCCCTCGCCATCAACACCACCGGGACTCGTCTCTGCTCTCCATGGCATGACTACCACAGGTCACAGCTCTCTACGGTGGTGAAGGTGACTGGCTCATGGACACTGGTGCGACATCACACATGACCTCCAATCCTAGTATTGCCTCCCACCTCTCCACCCCGTCCTCTCCAATGCAAATTATAGTTGGCAATGGTGCTTCTCTCCCTGTTCAGTATACTTGTCACGTTGCTCTTCCCACTTCTTCTTCGAATTTACACCTAAATAATGTTCTAGTTTCATCTCAGCTCATTAAAAATCTAATTTCAGTGCATGCTCTTACACGTAATAACTCTGTATATGTTGAATTTGATCCCTTCGGCTTCTCCATCGAGGACCTGCTCACCCGAATGGTTCTCCTCCGTTGTGATTGCTCGGGTGAGCTCTACCCTCTGCGCTCCAGCTCCATCAACCAGGCCAAGCATAACAACCTTCACGTCACGCACAGCACTGGTCTGTGGCATGCGCTGCTGGGTTATAGGAAAACAATTTCAGTGAAATTTCATCGAAATATCCAAAATTTTGTATTTTTTGGTACGGGCTGAAATGACATCCGAAATATCGAGATGGTAAAAAATTCATAGTTGACAACCTTTAACCAATTCAAATTGCTTTGTTTATGTACGTAACTGTAATATCTTATGTATTGAAGATAATTTCTTGTGGAATCATGTCAATTATTTCTAAAAAAATTAAATTTGTTCATTGAAATTTCTGAAATTTTGTGTTTTTCGGTGACCCCTGAATTTTTTCTTTCCTGAAATCTTTTTCCTAGGTTGGGTCACCTTGGGCATGAACCTCTCCACCGTGTGCTCTCCACATTTGATTTCAGTTATGAGAAATCTGACAGTCACACATGATATGCCTGTCGTCTCGGCAAGCATGTTAGACTGCCGTATCCCACCTCCAATAATATCTCTAGCTTTCCTTTCCAGCTTGTTCACTCTGTGATGTATGGACATCGCCCATTGTAAGCAACTCAGGATTCAAATTTTACTTGGTCATTTTGGATGATTACCCCCACTATTGCTGAAATTATATGGGCTTGGCCCATTAGTATTTTAACAATTGCTGAAAAATCTCAAATGCCCATTAGTGGACTTTCTCCATGTGCCATAAGTCTGATGTCTTACCGAACTTAACTTCTTTCCATGCCTACGTGTGTGCTCTGTTTCAGTTGCCTCTCTTGTGCCTTCAAACGGACAATGGCAAAGAATTTGACAATGCCACCACTCCATCGTTCCTAGCCGCTTACGGTGTTGCCTCCTCATTTCTGGCCTGATGCTCTCGCCACATCCACTTACTTGCTAAATCGCTGTTCGTGCAACCGCGCAACTTTGCCACCCCATATGCCCTCTTGTTCGGTTGTGCACCTGACTATGACCACTTAACGAGTATTTGGCTACCTCTGTTACCCAAACATTGCGGCCACTGTGCTCCACAAGCTCGCACCGCGCTCTGCTGCATGCGTGTTCATCAGGTACCCAGTCGACACTAAGGGCTACCGGTGTTACAACCCACAGACTCTCCGTGTTCTAACCTCTCATCATGTTTATTTCAACGAGAACTCCTTCCCCTCTCAGGACCTCCATGCACCACTGTCTGACGCCCCGACGCCACCGGTTTGTGTACACGACGCCGTCCCAGTTCCGCTGCCTGCCCCAAGGTGTCGGCGTCGCCGTGTTGTGCATGTGCCCACGCAGCCACCGATGCCGCACGAACAACCTGCTGCCTCGCCCGTCGACCCTGCGCCAGGGCCATCGATCCAGCCTGACGCCACACATTGCAATCACTTTGGGACAGTGGTGCCGGCAGACACTTGTTGGTGCCCCCTCATCTGCTCTACCAGTCGATGGTCCACATGCTACGGCTCTAGCTCCCCCGACTGCTGTTGCAACGTCGACTACTGCCCGTACCGATCCTTCTCCGACCGCTGCTATGCCACCGACATCAAGACCTCACCACATGATCACCAGGTTCAAGAATGGAATCTTCCCGCCCAAAATCTGGTTCAACAATGCAGTGTTGTCCTCTCCACCTCCACCGCTGCCCACTTCTGTTCATGCTGCCATGCGCGACCCGGCCTGGAAAGCGGCCAGGCAGGAAGTGTTTGACGCACTGCAAAGCAATGACACTTGGTCTCTGGTTCCCAAGCCGAAGGATGCCCACATCATCTCTGGCAAATGGTTGTTCAAGAACAAGCTCAATTCAGATGGCATACTTGATTGCCACAAAGCGAGATGGGTTATGCGGGGTTTCACTCAGTGTGCTGGCATCGACTTCACTCAGACGTTCTCCCAGTTGGCAAGCCCACAACAATTGGCCCATTCACCAACTCGATGTCAAAAATACATTCTTGCACGGTGAGCTGGCTGAGCGGGTTATGTGTCATCAACCTGTAGGGTTCGTGGATCCGGCTCAACCGACAATGTCTACCTTTTGTTGAAGTCCTTATATGGCCTTAAACAAGCGCCTCGCGCTTGGTTTGATAGCTTTGCTCGACACCTTTGTAAGTTGGGATTCGTGGCCACCAAGTCTGATTCATCGCTTTTCGACCTCAAGCATGGTCATGATATGGCTTACCTCCTTCGATATGTTGATGACATAGTACTGACGGCCTCTTCAAGCCATCTTCTTCAGCATATCGTCAGCCTTCTACGTCAGGCCTTTGCCATGAAAGATCTAGGTGCTCTGAAGTTCTTCTTAGGCATTCAAGTGACATGAGACTCCTCTGGATTCTTTGTCATCCAGGCCCAATACACAAATGATATCACCAATCGTGCGGGATGAACAACTGCAAGATAGCGACAACGCCAATGGACACCAAGCCAAAGCTCTCTGCAAATGATGGTGACCTTGTCTTTAATGCAGGCCACTACCATAGTATCATCGGCGCCCTACAGTACATGACGCTGACCAGGCCGGACATTGCGTATGCTGTCAATCAAGTTTGCCTCCATATGCATGCGCCACAGGACTCCCACTGGAACCTTGTCAAACGAATTCTTCGTTACCTGCGTGGGATTACTGATCACAGTCTTCGCATCAACAAATCAACTTCGTCTGGCCTCATGGCGTATTCGGATGCTGACTAGGCCGGGTGCCACACAAGGCTTTCAACGTCGAGATATTGCATCCTCCTTAGTGATTCCTTGATCTCATGGTCCTCAAAACGGCAAACTACAACATCCCAATCAAGCACGGAAGCCGAGTATAGGATGTGTAAAACGTATAGGGAAAGAATACAATGCATTATACGATACACGATGGCGAGTACATATAGGGAGGGAGCCGTCGTGCGGCAGGCCTCAAGTGCACAACCCTGCATGGACACAAGGCCCAATACATGCAAACATAAGTCCAATTAACTATCTGTGTAACACCCCCCCCAGTCTGAGCGGCGCTAGCAGAAGATGGAAGACCTTTGGTGAAGACGTCCGCATACTGAGAAGATGATGGGACATGCAACACCCGAACAGCACCAGCCGCCACACGCTCTCGTACAAAGTGAAGATCAATCTCGATGTGCTTGGTGCGTTGATGTTGCACCGGGTTTGTTGAGAGATAAACTGCACTGACATTATCACAAAAAACAATTGTGGCACGCTGAAGAGGAACATGGAGCTCCAGAAGAAGCTGGCGAAGCCAGGTTGTCTCAGCAATAGCATTAGCAACAACACGAAACTCAGCCTCTGCACTGGAGCACGAAACAGTAGGCTGCCTCTTAGAAGACCAAGAGACTAAGCTATCCCCAAGAAAGACGCCATACCCAGATGTGGAATGACGAGTGTCAGGACATCCGGCCCAGTCAGCATCGGAATAGGCAACCATAGAGGACAAGTCCGTGCGACGAAGATGAAGACCATAATCCAGTGTGCCCTGAAGGTAGCGGAGAATATGCTTGATAAGCACATAGTGTGGCTCTCACGGGTCGTGCATGTGGAGACACACCTGCTGAACAGCGTAAGCAATATCCGGGCGAGTGAAGGTGAGGTACTGTAGAGCTCCGGCAATACGATGGTAGTGGGTCGGATCAGAAACGGGCAAGCCATCCTGAGAAGAGAGCTTGGCACGAACATCAATAGGCGTGAAGCAGGGCTTACAGTCAGTCATCTTGGCTCGATCAAGAATCTCAAGAACAAACTGTCGCTAGGAGAGGTGAAAACCCCCGTCACGACGAGTAACAGAAAGTCCCAAGAAGTGATGTAAAGGGCCAAGGTCCTTCATAGAGAATTCCTACTGAAGAGCTGTTATAACCCGGCGAAGAAGTTGCTCAAAGGAGGCTGTCAAGACAATATCATCCACATAGAGAAGCAGATAAACAGTCTCAGATCTGTGGTGATAGACAAATAGCGAAGAGTCAGACTTAGCACTCAGAAAGCCCATCGAGAGAATGTGAGTAGCAAAGCGACTGTACCAGGCACGGGGAGCTTGCTTCAGTCCATAAAGGCTTTTGTTGAGATGACACACAAAGTCAGGACGAGTGGTATTGACGAAACCGGAGGGTTGAACAGAGTAGACGGTCTATTCAAGTGTGCCATGAAGAAAGGCATTCTTGACATCAAGCTGGTGAACTAGCCAATCCAGAGAGAGAGCAACTGTCAGAACTGTCCGGATAGTAGTAGGCTTGACAACCGGACTAAAGGTCTCAGCAAAGTCAATACCAGGACGCTGAGTGAAGCCACGAAGAACCCAACGAGCCTTGTACCACTCAAAGGAACCATCAGAATGAAACTTGTGTTTGAACACCCACTTCCCTATGGCAATATTTGCTCCACACGGTTGAGGAACAATATCCCATGTATTGTTGGAAAGGAGAGGCGAGAACTCATCTTGCATTGCGTCCCGCCAATTGGGATCAGTGAGGGCACTGCAAAAGGTCTTCGAAACTGGAGATAGCGGAGCAGCATGCAACGTGAAGAGCTCCTTAGGCTGATGGAATCCTTGTTTGCCACGCGTCACCATGCCATGAGCGTTGTCGATCGGAGTGATGGCAACGGCATTGGGTGGAGCCTTGGCTGGCTGTAGAGCGGCCACGACCACGGGAGCGTCAGGCACTCGTGCGACGCGTGCCTGATCAGACCGAGGCGCACGTGGGGGTGCCCATTAGGGCGCTACAGGGGACGATGCATCAATCGGCTATGAGGTCCCAGCTGCGACGTCGTGAGCCTGAGAGGTACCGGCCGGTTGGGGTCCACCAAAGGGCGCGCGTGGGTTGCTGGCAGCAACCTGCTGGGAGGCAGCTTGGGCGTTGGCGACAGGAGCAGCAGCAATACCTGAAACAGGAGGAGAAATAGGAGGCACACACGTAACATCAAACTCCGATAAGAAGTCAAAGTCGGATGAAGGCGGGGAGGAGACCTTGGAAAAAGGAAAAGAGGTCTCATCAAAGACAACATGTATAGAAATAATGAGATGATTAGTGGAGAGATCTAAGCAGTGGTACTCCTTGTGTTCGATGGGATAACCGAGAAAGACACATGGTGTGGATCGGGGGGCGAGCTTATGTGGTGTGGTGGCGGTGAGATTGGTGTAACACAAACAACCGAACATGCGGAGATGATCATATGACGGCTGAACACCGTAGAGGGCATGGTAGGGTGTGGAGTAGGACAACGTCTTAGTGAGGTGGCGGTTCAGAAGGTAGGTAGCAGCATGAAGAGCCTCAACCCAGTATGACGGGGGAATACTAGCCTGGAACAGAAGGGAGCGCATGATGTTGTTAGTGCTACGTATAATGTGCTCGGCCTTACCGTTCTATGGGGAAGTATGTGGGCAAGACATCCGTAAAAGGACACCATGAGTGAGAAAGAACGAGAGAGTGGAGGAGTTGTCAAACTCACGCCCATTGTCACACTGAACGCTCTAAATATTGCTACAGAACTGTGTAGAGACATAAGCAAAAAACTGAGCAAGTGTGGTGAAAGTGTCAGACTTTTGGCGTAAGGGAAAGGTCCACAAATAGTGAGAGCAATCATCGAGAACAACTAAATAGTATTTGTAACCAGACACACTAATAACAGGAGATGTCCAGAGATTACAATGCATTAAATCAAAGTTATTAACAACACGACTTTGAGAGTGACTAAAGGGAAGCCTAACATGACGACCAAGCTGACAAGCATGACACAAAGGTTCTAGCTCACTTTTATTGCAAGAAATAGTAGAAGAAGCAACTAGACGGGATAGAGCTTCACGACTAGGGTGACCGAGACGCCGATGCCAAAGCATGGAGGAGGTGCCAGCAACAAGTGCAAGAGGATGAAACACCAAGGATAGGAGAGGGTAGAGCGGCCCGGAACTATTGCACCTGATGATCATGTTCTTGGTTTGGTGATCCTTCACATAAAAGCCATAAGGGTCAAATTCAATAGAATAATTATTGTCTATGGTGAATTGACGCACAGATATGAGATTTCTAAGTAATTTAAGAGAAACAAGAACATTGTGAAGGTCAAAAGAACCATGATCATGAGGCAAAGACACATAACCGGTGCTAGCAGCAGGTAAGATAGAACCATCGCCGACAACAATACTGGACGGTGTAGAAAAAGAAGGCGGAGAGAGTGATGAAAGAGTACCAGAGTTAGATGTCATGTATGTTTCAGCACCTGTGTCAAAGAGCCACTCCTGCTGCGGCTGAAGCGTCATAGTGTTGAAGTTGGCGACGAGGATGGCGGGATCCCACGCGAGGCCGGAAGCCTAGCCAGGCGCCACGGGAGGGGCATGAAAGCCTGGCGGGGGCTGCAGTGGAGGCACGCCGGCCTATGAGCCTGGCAAGGGGGCCAGCGGTGGATGGGCTGGCAAGGGAGCCAGCGGTGGGTGAGCCGGTGAGGGCCCAGCTGAAGGAAGGCCGGCGTAGAAGGCATGCTGGGGAGGTGCAGGCCGGCCAAAGACAGCAGCCTAACGTGGATCGAGACCGGCCCACATTTGAAAGGTCCCAGTGAAGGGATTATAACCAGTGGGCCAGTTGAGCTGGTTGTTGGTAGGCCGAAAGCCGGGCCTGCCAGAGGCGCCTGTCGAAGGAGGAGCAGCGCCGCCGATACTATTGGGCCTGTTGCCTTGACGACAATTGTTCCGATTGCCGGAACCGCCGCTAGTGGATCCGGTGTTGCTGCCGGAGGAGCCCGATAGAGGAAGGGCCTGGGGTGGGGCCGAGGTAGGCGGGCGAGACATGCCGGCCACGAAGGCCTGAAGAGAAGCCGCCTGCTTGGTCTTCATGTTCATCTCGGCGAGTTGAAGATCAGCCAGCAGGTCGTTGTAGTTGGGAAAGGGGCGTTGTTGCTAGATGAGGTCAGCGAGATGGGCAAAGCGCTCGTTCAAGCCACGAAGAACATTGAGCCCGAGTGTTCGATCGCAGACTGGCTCGCCGAGATCGGCGAGTTGATATGCTATAGTCTTGAGGCGGCAACAATATTCTGTAACACTCAGATCGCCCTAGACAATGGTGCGAAACTCGGCATCAAGAGTCATGGCTCGAGTCTCGTGATTGCCGAGGAACTGACGTTCGAGGCCACGCCAAATGAGACAAGCTGTAGGGGGACCATCGGCGCAGTTGGATACCACCCCATGGAGTTCCGGCGAGATGGTGCCGTAGAGCCATGACAGAACGGTTCAGTCAAGGCGGTGCCAATAGATGTCGGCGGAGAGATCGGTGTCGTCGAGAACATGGTCTGTGAGTGCATAGCGTTCCAGTGTGTTGAGGAGGAGGCCGCGCCAGCGATTGTAGTTGGACGAGCCAATGTCGAGGGCGACCGGCATGAGCGACTTGATGTTGAGGATCCCCATGGCCTGGGTGTGAAGGGTGGCCATAGCATGTTAGCTATTCCACCCCCTTTTCTCTCTCTGCTTTTGATTTTTGACTTCTTCTTGGATCCTTGCCCGCTCAGCTCTGATGGCCTGGCTGGACGAGATTGAGGACGCCGCCGCCATCGCCAAGGAGGAGATGAACCCCCGCGATGACACCGTGGCAGCTCGCCTTCGCGACATCCCGGGGCTTGCGTGGGACCTCGCCAGAATCGGTGCCCGTGAAGGTGCCGCCCACGCCCTAAGCCTGGCCCACTTGGACTCCGGCGAGAACATCCTCCACCCCGCTTCGACCACCGACAACGATGACTTCGACGATATGCTGTGGGAATACATGCCCACAGCGACTGCCATCGCCGACGAGTTAGGAGCGGACAATATACTGGTCCGGCTTTTCGATGATGAGGAGTAGAGTAGTAGACGATAGGCCAATGGAAATCTAGGTCATCAAGACCAAATTTTGTAACCAATTCAGTTGTCCTCCTCTGCTACTTTTTTCTTATCGTATGCAACCAATATGTAATCTGTGGATGACAATCTATATTTGTAATCCACTTTTATCAATAAATATCTAAGGGTCCCTTTGCTACTACTTCTTGTACTATAATTGTTTTTTCCAAAAGCAGAAGCATAAGTTGTTTTAGAATCCAAACCAAACGGGGCCTAAAACTGATGGGCCGCGCTCTTATGAATAGCAGATGGGTCGTGCTCTTATGAATAGCAGATGGGTCGTGCTCTTATGAATAGCAGATGGGCCTCGGGTGGGAGCGGCGAGGCAAGTGGATGACTACAGGCCGTGCTCGTATGATAAACTATGGACCACGCTCGTATGATAAACTATAGGTCACAAAGGATGGCCTGGGACTAGGGTGGGAGCGGGGAGGCGGACTAGGGTTAAAGTCATCGGAATCAATGCACAGTCAACAGAGCATGCAACTGAACAAACTTGATTACAAATCTACATTCAAACAATATTCCCACATCTAAATCTAAATTCCAAACCTGAATACCAACATAAAAAAATGGCAACTATACAAACGTAAAATGCGTCAGCCATAATATTGGACTGCTTCTTCAATTCCACAATCAGGCTCAATTGCTTATTCAGTTCCACAATCTGGCTTAACTGCTTGTTCAGTTTTTGCAACTCCCTATTCACCGAAAAATCGTCAGCTATGTTTGAGATTTCCTCCTCCACAGCGGACGACATGCAAGCCAAGATTGGTTCAATTGGGGGGAGCACTTCAACTTCAAGCCCTCGATCTCGAATGTACGAATCCACCCACTCAAAATGACTGCAGGGCTTCAAATCCTGAAACGAGGAAGGCAAACCCTAAAATCCAATTTGAAACTACAAAATCCAAATTATGCCAAATTGAAACAAACCCTACCTTCCCATCCTTCCCCTTAAATAGCTTGCTCTCGCATTTCACAAATTCCCGACCAACGTTGCCCATCCGTGGGCGCACACATGTCAAGCGCTTCAGTGGATCTGGACGAGGGCAGTCGGGGCATGTACTCAAAGGGAATTCTCCATAACGCGGCCATTCCTTCTGTGTGTGTGTGGGGGGGGGGGGAGGGGGGGCTTCTGGAAGCCAGAAGCAGAGCTGGACATCGCTCGCCGCCACCGATGCGGACCGTTGCCGGAGAAGAGGAAGAAAAAGGTGCGCGAGGAAGAACAGGGGAAGGGAGGAGGCAACGGTAATGTCGGGGCCAGGGCACAAGAACAGGAGCGGAGAGCTGGCTAGGCCTTTTAAGGGTGACGTGGATAAGTAGCGGGTCCCACAAAGCAATGTTCAACTGGCGGGTCCCACGTTCGAACATAATCTACAACCGTTAACTAGTTAAGGGCTTAGAACAGCCGTGTCGGGTCGTGGCTATATGGATCGTTCCAACCGTCGCATGTGAGTTATTCCATCCAATGATGTCGTATCCCAGAGAATAGAGGTGAAAGACGTCGCATGTGAGCTATTATCCCATTAACTATCTGTCTAACAGGACGGTGGCGAATGCGACTGCAGAATGCTGCTGGCTTTGAAATCTGCTGGATGAACTGTGTTGCACGATTGACAAGAGCACGGTTTTCAACTGCGATGACATATCTGCTGTGTACCTCTCTAAAAACCCGATTCACCATCACCGCACCAAGCATGTCGGGCTCGACATTCACTTTGTGTGCAAGCGGGTGGCCATCGGCGAGCTGCACGTTCTGCATGTTCCTACACAGCACTAATTTGCTGACATCGTGACCAAAGGCTTACCCACGGTGTTGTTTGAAGAAATCAAGTCGACTAGGATCCTATCTGTTAGACAGTTACGATCTCTTTCCTCTACACTACATGTTCTTCATGGGGAGAAGATTGGTCCAAGGTGCACGTGCACCATCACATCGCGGCCATCGCCGTGGGCGAGCCATACCTCCGCATGCACCGGGTCGACCTGGAATCCGACGCCGTGTCCGTCGTCCCGAACAATCTCCAGGTCGAGCACCCGCTGGACTCCCGATCGGAGAAGCCTCCTGTGTTGCGCTTGTGGTTCACCGGGCCTCTACCGTTGAGCATAAGGCGCTCTGCGTTCGCGGGTTCATGGGCAACCAGTTCTGCCACGTCGTTGACCTCGACGGCAATGGCAGCCACCAGCAGCAATGGAAGGAGACGCAGGCACCAAATGTCCCCATCATCGGCAACGGAACAGTTGTCAAAGGGGCTGCCTATTTCTTGGTATACCCATCGAGCTCCTTCTTCTTGCCCGTGTCCGGCTGTCGCGGCTTTCACGGGCCGATGGCATCGCATCCTTCGGCCTCGATCGGCACGGAGCAGGGGTCACCGACTCTCATCCACGGGCCGCTAAGCATCAGCAATGACGACGAAACATATACAACTTTACCTCCTCTGACATATGCTCCAAGCCTCCAACTGTCGGCGCTCAACGGCTGCCTCGTAGTGGGCCACGTTCCCTTCCACTGCGATGTGATGGAAAAAATTCCAGCCTTTTGCAATGACTTGCATATGGCCCCTGGTCATGTGGGATATAAGTGGGGTGCTGTGGATATATGATCCCAGACACATGAGTTTGTCGATGGTGGTATAACGTTAACGGATTCATGCGTTAGCACTGATGTGTATACAGGCGGATTGTTGTACAGATACTGATTTCTCTGGGCATTTTCATTTAATTCGTATACCAACATATGAGGCCACGAGCATAGATTGGTTTAGCCCTAATGTTTTCCCTTTTATTGAGATAGGAGAGAATACAGAAGATCATGTACTTTTTAAGAAGTTGACACCGATCTCTCGTGTAGTTTTCAAAAGAAAGCCTTTTTTATATTTAAAATATCGGAGTCTCATCCAAAAGGGACAGGACACCAGGATAAATTGCACATTGGGACCCATTGTCCAGTTTGAACTCGTTCATGCCACACTACACATTGACTGAACATTACTTTTTTTTTTCTTTTGAACTTGTAACTCAACATGGTATAAAATTTGCATTCGAACTCAACAAATGAGAAAGGAACAAGACCTCCAGCTTGAGGATACTCTCAACACCTAAAATTTCTCACGTTAATCAGAGAAGAAAAGAAAAACAAAATTGCCCACCATCGCCATTATTATCCGGCTATAGTTTTTGCTATAGCCCGCTGTAGCTGCTAGAAAAAACTTTCACTAAATTATTTTTAGTGCTAAATTTTACCAAATCCCGCTAATAACCCGCTATATGAGGTTATAGCCTTGTTTTTGAAGGCTGCCGCTAAATGACTTAGCCGGCGATTTTTTACCATGATTATTATATAAACTAGCTTGTAAATTATCATATATGGTTTCATGAGAAACTGTCAAAACCCATGAAACAATTTTTTTCAGTAGTGTGAAGAGTGCGATAAGCATTGCAGACAAATCAAAACCTTGCTGATCTCATTCCAAAGTCAAAAAACACACCAGCAAGGTGCCAAGGTCCATGATCTCCTTCACACATATATATCTTACATCTCTTTCTTTAAGAGAGGGAGAGAGAACATGCATATCTTATCTTCCAATTGTCATGTCTACAAGCCTCATAATTGTCAACATTTTTTTCAGTAGTTTGAAGGTTCTGTTCAACTATTCATCATTGTGAACAAGCATTCTGAAACCCGTCTTTGATATCGGCACGCGGCAAACTGATAAAATTGACTACGTATGTCCAGTGGAACACGCATGCCGCAGGGCGAGTATGTCCAAAGAGCCGCGTCCGCACAGCCACAAGGAGGAATCCAGAACAAGTAAGAGAATAGAGCTCGGCGCAAAATGTCAGAATGCAAACTAAACGATGCTGAGGCTCCACATGGGTACATATGAAAAGCATCTTGTTGTCAAAGATGCCCTGATCCGGTCTAAGTTCCCATCTACTCCCCACTAAGCAATAAATACCATCTATAAAAAAAAGCCTATAAATACCAGGCTCTACGTAGGAACCAAAGCACAGGCACTTCTCGCAGTACAGCAAACAAAATAGAGTTCAAGTAACTGGTTAGGACACGCACAAAGCTATAGCAATCTCTCTTTCTGTTCTAGGCCAAGGTGATTGATTGACGGTCGGTGACTGCTGCCATTTGTTTTGTAGATTTGTTCAGTTTCCAAATTGGTGGAGATGAGTGGCAACGGGAAGACGTCATGGCCGGAGTTGAAAGGGGCGCCGGCCCAGGTCGCGAAGCGTAAGATCCTGGCCGACCGTCCTGACGTGCAAGTGGTAGTGCTGCCTGAAGGCTCATTCGTCACCATGGAATTTAATCCTAAGCGCGTCCGTGTCTTCGTCGACCACGCCAACCTCGTGGCGCAGGTCCCCAAGATCGGCTAGGCCTCGTGGAGGAGGTCATGGTGTTCAGTGGTACAATTTGCCCCTAAATAGTAATATCGCTGTCGCCATATAGTGTTCCCCGTCTGTATTTTTAATAATAATAATAAAACATGTCCTTGTACCGGACTGCCAGTTCACT
Source organism: Eleusine coracana subsp. coracana (assembly GCA_032690845.1). Classification (NCBI taxonomy): domain Eukaryota; kingdom Viridiplantae; phylum Streptophyta; class Magnoliopsida; order Poales; family Poaceae; genus Eleusine; species Eleusine coracana. The sequence goes on from CM064430.1 coordinate 8,937,074, forward strand.
TAGAAAGGATTCCAGAATCGGCATCGCTGTGTGTGATATATTATAGTACTCCCTCCGTTTAAAAATATAAGTATTTTTATAATTTTAATGTAAAATAAGGATAAAATAAAAAAATTATCATATTCTATTTTTATTATATAAAAAATTTCTCTCTTATCCAATCATATCTCATTTATTAGGTTCACACACCTTATTTATTATATTCATACTCCATAAATACTTATATTGTTGGACAAAACCAAATATCCAGAAATACTTATATTATTGGACGGAAGGAGTATAATGTTACTTCAATATTTGCCCTGTTTGGTTTCATGATACCATATTGACTTTATACCGTGGTGCATGTCCTCTTTCAAGCACGCGTCACAACTCTCCACTGCAGCTACACGTTTGTACAGGACAGGGGGGCACTTTCTGTTTTCTTATAGGTAACACTGTTTCTTTACAGAATTAACTTGACTAAGTTTCTATAAAAATTTTGTAATGTTTAATAAAAGAAGTTGAATAAGTTTGAAATAACATACGTGTTTCTAGAAGAGTTTCTCTATAATAAGTTAGTACAAACATTTTCAGTCAAAAAAATGCTAGTACAAACAAGGTGGAAGGAAACTATTTCTTCAAAAGGAGGTTGCTGTGCACTCATACAAAATGGCTCACGTGTAATTAGACAATTAATATTGTCTGACAAGGCCTCTGTCATGCACTTAGGACTGAATGTTCAGTTACAAGTTTGATTGTATGATTCACTGGACTCAAATTAAGACAGTTGTAGCTCTACCAAATCGGTGTTTCTGTGATCGATCCAAGCTTGGGTACCCGCATAATAGTTCCTGGGTGCACTGCAATGGGGTGAACGGACCTGATATGAACGTTGAGTCGTGTAGAACCACAATGGACTTTTGCTAGCTTCGATGTGGAGGCAAACCTAGCACCTCTGTGATATGCAAATCTCCCACCCACCACTGCCGATTACAGATGCAACGATTTTTTAGAAAAGGGAATAGCTTTATTCCTACCTCTGTATCGATCAATACATATAGCATCCAATTATTCAAACTTAGAAGCGGAAACAAAAAGGCACGGAGTGAGAAAGACAAAATTACTATCCATTGTTTAAGGTAGTAGCAGAGACAAGATAGTAGGTTATTCGGTTTGAGAACCGCCATCTGTTTCTTGTGAAGATTTTCATAGCCGCAGTTGCAATCAAACTGCATGTTGTCTTTACCTAGATCCGGTCCTCCTTCTTATGTAACAAGGACCAACATCTCGCCCAATAGGTCCTTCTGAATATAACCTGTAAAAAGGAAGGTATTGTTGTTTTATCAAATACCACATCATTAGGACACAACCAAATTGCCCAACAAAGACTAGCAGTGCCACTCCAAATAAGTTTCTTTAATTTGTACTCTGTACCCCCAAACAATGAGAGAACATATGCTGAAAGTCGGTAGGTGGAGACAAATTAAAAAAAGACAGACATAATTCTCCAGATAAATTTTGCTAGAGGACAATCAAAGAAAAGATATTGTATGCTCTCTTCTAGATTACAAAAACAACATTTAGTACTCCCATGCCAATTCCTTCTAGCAATATTATCTTTAGTTAGCGTGACACCTTGAAATAGATACCACAAAAAGACTTTATTTTAAGTGGCAACTTTATTTTCCAAATATTCATAGTGAAGGCTAAAGCCTGAGTGTTCAACAGAGCTAAGTACTTGGAATTCACTTAGAAGAGTCCATTCTGATGTAAAGCCCACCTGAACGTGTCCTTGTGGTTTGACATGTGTTGCTTAGCAATCAATGCCACTAATTGATGCCAAGCAATTAAGTTAGCTCAAACTAGTACACGCCTGAAGAAAACATTAAGCGGAATTGAAGACAACACCAATTCTACAGTGGCATTTTTTTTCTCCTAGCTATATTATATAAGTTAAGAAAACGATTCATAAGACATTGTTGACTGACCCACGGGTCTTCCAAAATCTTGTTTGGGATCCATCTCCTACACAAAAATTTCCTAACCTAAATAAATCATTTTAAACTCCTAGGATGTTTGCCCAGAAGTGAGAATCTCCTGATATGTGTTGCATCTAGTTTAAAGTTTTTGTTCTTAAATATTTCCATCTAAGTTTTCATCCTCTGAGTTAAACAACCTATAAAGCCAGTTGCTTAATAGACACCTATTTTGGACTTGGAGATTGAGGATCCCTATTCCTCCCTACTCTTTTGGGGAGCAACGAATGCCCCATCTCACCAATTTGTATTTTTTCTTGTGTCCCCTATTTTGCTAATAAAATCTAGATCTACTCTAGTTTTTCTACCACTCCTTTTGAGACATCGAAGAAAGAGAACATGAACATTGGGAGGCTGCTTAGAACAGAATTGATTAATGTCAATGGACCTCGTACAGACAACATCTTACTTTTCTAGGCACTAAGCTTTTTCTGGAATCGCTCTTCAATGTGTTTCCAATATGAATTGGCCAGCCTTTTGTGATGCATGGGATCCCCAAGTATCTGAATGGGAGGGCACCTAGCTCACACCCAAAAATTTGTGAATAATACCTCTCAAAGGCTGCAGCCACTCCATAACAAAAAAAACTCACTCTTATGAATATTGATCTTAAGTCCAGAAAGTTGTTCAAATGCACTTAGCAAAAGTTTAAGATTTTGTGCATCTTCAAAATTATGCTCTAAAAGTAGAACTGTATCATCTGCATATTGTAGAATGGACAATCCATCATATATCAGATAAGGGACAGCCCCTTTAAATTGAGCACTAAATTTTGCTCAATCCATTAGGATAGATAAAACATCTACTGCAATGTTAAAAAGAAGTGGTGATAGTGGATCACCATGTTGAGCCCCTTTTTTTGGTTTGAAAGAAGTGACCAATATTATCATTTACCTTGATAGCCACAATATCTCTTTCCATTACCCGATGAACCCATTCACACCACTTAGGAGTGAATCCTTTAATCCGAAGGCTTGTTGAACAAACGGCCATTTAACTTTATCATAGGTTTTTTCAAAGACAAGTTTTAAGATAACAGCACTGTTCTTTCTCCTATTAATCTCATGCAATATTTCATGTAAAGTGACTACTCCATCAAGAATAAAGCGACCAGGTAGAAAACCGGATTGAGATTGAGAGATGTATTTATCTACTATAGTTGAGAGCCTATTATTGAGTACTTTAGTGAAGATCTTAAAACTATCATTGAGAAGGACAAATAGGGCGATAATGTTGAATATACGTCAAATCTACTTTTTTAGGGTGCATGGTAATTAACCCAAAACTAATACTATGAATGGGAAGGTTTCCCAGATGAAAATCAGAGAAAAAGGGAACTTGATCATGTTTAATGATTTCCTAGAAGAATTGAAAAAAATCTAATGGGAATCCATCTGGACCTAGCGTCTTGTTATGCTCTATTTGAAACACATTGTCTTCTATTTCTTTTCCTGTGAAAGCCACAGTGAGAAACTCATTCTCTTGAGCTGTCACTTGTGGAATATCAGCCCATAATTCCTCATTTATTGAGAAAATGTTTTCCTCGTGAGGGCCAAAGAGCTCTTTGTAAAAATTCGTAATGTAATGTTTGATATTCTCATTTCCTACTATCGTTCCTTCTTCTTGTTCTAGCTAAAAGATTTGTGTTTTTTGATGGCTCCTGTTTGCTAACAACTTGAAGTACTTAGTATTATCGTCCCCCTGCAACAACTTAGTTGCTTTTGAACGCTGAAGTCAATAAAGCTCCTCCTCCCTAAGCAGGTTGGTGAGCTTCATTTTAAGGTCATCTCTGATCTCAGTCTCTCTAGATGAAAGCACCACACATTCCGCCTTTCTATCTAACTCATCTAATTCTGCTAGAAGTTTATGTTTTTTAGCTCTAGTTTGAGACACCATGTTTCTCGCCCATCCTCTAAGGAATGACCTGAGTCGTCTAATCTTGTTTTGTAATTTTTTAGTTGGAGGTGCCCCTCTATTTTTTGATTGCCACACAGTTACAACCATGTCATAGAAGTCCTCCTTCAGAAGCCAGACAAGTTCAAATCTGAAAATCCTCGAATTTCCTCTAGGATTTTGCTGGCCTGAAGTCAACAATAGAGATGTGTGATCTGAAAGTTCTCTAGTTAAAGCTTGAACAGAAGCTAGAGGGAATTTTAATTCCCACTCCATAGTCACTAAGATACGGTCTAACTTTTCATACGTCTAGTTCTACACATAGTTAGCCCAAGTAAATTATCTCCCTGTTAAGTCTAACTCCTTTAAGTTCAGAGAATCAATAATTGCATTAAAAAGATTGGGCCAATGGCTCTAAAACCTATCATTGTTCTTTTCCGAGGCATTACGAATGATGTTAAAATCTCCTCCAGCTAATATAGGAAGCTCTTCATCCGCACATGCATGAACCAATTCAGAGAGGAATTCAACTTTAAACTCATCTTGTGTTGCCCCATAGACAAACATAAGAGCCCATTTGAATCCATCCTCTCTGTCAGTTAAATGAAATTTAATAAAAAAGTCTCTAGTTTCAATACTATCAACAAGAAATTTTGACAACTTAACTCCAAGAAGAATTTCCCCTGACATCCCACGTGGGGGTGTCCAATGCCAAAAAAACTCTGCTCCCACACAAAAGTTATCTAGACACTTAGTCGAGTAACTGGTTTTTCCTGTCTCGAGAATGGAAATAAAATCTAGGTTATCCTTGTGAGAGGAATCATAAAGAAATTGAAAGTTTTGCCAGGTCACACAAACCATGGTTATTCCAGAATATTCCTTTCATTGGAAATAATCTTTTTGTTAACCGAGTCTTTCTTACCCTTGACCCCTTTCTTCCTCCTAACGTTACAAACTTTGATCGGGACATCAATAAGAGTGCCACCAAGGCCCTCATTCCCATCAAAAAATTCTTCCGTTAAATCACCACACGGGCGACCTAAAGGTGAAGAAAAGTCATCATCAATCTCCTAATTTGTCATTACAGCTCTATCGGTGGGGTCACAACAAACCGGCTTAAGTCTATTATATTCTCCATTAGACTTGTTTTGCAAGATTAACTTCTCCATTACAGCTCCTCATCATCAATCTCCTCATTCCTATTACAGCTCTATCGCAAAGATTAACTTCTCCACTAGATGCACCCAAGTTAATACCTACTGTGCCTAAGTTATGCTTAATTTTAGAGATAGAAAAAGAGTGGTGATTAAGAGACATACCAGGAGAGTCGAGGTTTCGAATTGCTGTTGCTTTCGAGGCCTTTTCCATTGTGTCCACATCTGCCATAGCCGCAGAACGCTTGCTGCGGCGTAGCAGCAAAGAAGGCGAACCAGCTCACAACAGAGCAGGCATGGCATCGGTGCCTTTCTCGACACACGAAGTGCCATTTGCAGAAACTCCCAAAGAGAGCAGAGAATCCAAAAATCCACCAAGCGACGACGGCACAGAAGCCGAGCCCCCACCCGAGGCCGCCGCAGGAGCCGTGGGCATCACGACCTGCCCCGGCGAGCATGCTCCTGCTGACCACGGCGAGGGCGATGACCTTTTAGCCGAGCTTGGCGCGCCCATGCCAGACACATCGCACCCTTGCCAGAAGCTGTGGACGCAGAGAGTGGGGTCCGTTGAGGACCGGTGGTACTGAGGGCGACTTTAGCCACCGCCAGTCGCGCAGCAGCCGGAACAAGCTTTCGGGTAGGCACCGAATGCGCGTTCACAACCTGCCGCGATGCACCCAGCAAGCCAGCGGGCTCGGTTGGCTTGAGCGCAGCCTGGGACTCAACCTTGGCCATTAGTGAAGAACCTGCAAACAAAGGTTTGGGAGGCACGGAGACTCCAGCTGAAGAAACAGTGGATACTTTTTTATTAGCAAAAGATGCAGCCTTGATCACATTGATCGACTTATTCTCCCACACGTTCAAAAATTTCTTAAGCTCCATCTCATTCTCCTCCTCACCCAGAAGATCATCATTCTCCCAATCATGATCCATATTTTCTCCCTCCACCGTTACTCCTTTACCTACATTTCCGTGACCAGCACCAAGCGAGCCACTCATGTTCTCTCCTATGGTTTTAGAAGGATTATTTGCTTCTGGCATGTCTTCATCATCCTGTGCTTCCTCGTTGTCTTTATTATCACGTCCATTAAAAGAATCGGAAACGCTTGAGATGCCACAATTTGGTGGGAAGGGCTCTATCTCAAACTTGAGTTGGAAAAATCTATTACCAATAATTACATCGATGTTTGTCGGAAGCAATTCCGGTTCAAGTACAGCTACACAAAACCAACCAAAAGAGTTGTGACCCTTGTCAATTTCATATCAACCTTCTGTGTAACCTCAAACATGGTGCCAACCGCCCAGATGATCTTAAAGGTCCTCAAAATTTTGGGGAGGTTGAGTACTCGCATCCACACATTGGGCAACACATGAGTAGGTGAAAGATGAACTAGTCATAGAAAATATGAAGTGAGGGGCTGTGGGAATAAGAACAACAAGAACTAGATGATACCTCGTGCGTTGCTGCAAGATGTGTATAATTTTGATTACTTAGCATGTTTGTGAGATTTTTTTTCTTACATGAGTACAAAGGAAAATATTTGATAGAATTGGCATGGAATACTTGCGTGTTCCATGTGATGCTTCCATTTTAAAATTCCATGCACTTATGTTGCTTTTCTAATTTTATGAAGTATTTACAGAAGCGAATATACATAAGGAGGCCAGACAAACGAATATATCTGAACTGGCAAGTAAACACAAAATCATGATGCATGGCGGGCACCATGAGAAAATGGAATTTGTGTCAATATATACCATCTATTTATTGGTTTATACTGAACGTTTCTCAATGAATTACGTGTACGAAATCCATAGAAACAAAATCTGATTTCATCTATACTCCTGTCTTCCCGTGCTTGAATCAAACTAAAACTCGATCTTAATCCAGATCCGGAGGGCCAAACAATTAATGAAGTTGGCCGACATGTAGGAGAGGCATCATCTGCTGATGAATGGAGCCATGACCCATGAAAGAGCCCTGTCGAGTATGATGGACCAAGAAGGAATATGGTAGAAATCTCGACGGAGCTCACCATGAAGGCCAGACAAAGGAAAAATGATGTCTGGCCGAACAACTACTTTAGACAAAGGGAACATTGCATTAATCCCAGCCTTAAATTTGAAAGAGAGTTACGGCCAAATACAATCACCGAATAATTCACCCATCATCATACGTGTACAATCGACATATTGATAAAAAAGAATAAAATCATCTCTACAGCTTTGTTTCTTCAAATGCAAAAGGCCTGCTTCAGGTGAGAGCATGTCATCTTCAAATGAAGCAATCAATTCCTTGAGGCATCTAAAATGACTGACGGTGACATCAAGCAGCACGGATGATCCCTTATTCAGCATCAAGAGAGGGCATCCGACACCGCCAACATGAGAGGGTGCTCCGTATGATCCATTGTGATGCATAGGGTTGAAAACGGTGACGGAAATTCCCGATATACCGATAATTGTTTTTGAAAAAACAAGAAATGAGAAAATGCAAAAACAATAACAAAAATAGGAAAACCATGGTGGAAATAAAATTGAAAATGATATAATCAATGTTTTATCAAATAGACGGTATGCCATATTCGTTCAAAAATTTTTGTAGAGAATATCAAATTTTTGAAGGACTAACTTTTGTTACCCAACCAACCAAGCTCATATGGATTTTACCATCACAATCACAACCCTAGGACGCATAGTGATAAACCCCCTTTTGGAATCCTGGTTATTGTTATGTGTACCCTGCACCACCTCTTGAAACTATTAATTTTTCATATGTCATGTCACTCTAATTTATAATGACAGCTATGTTGATATTGATCATCTTATGACATATGATTTTTTTATCGTGCAAGATAAAATGCTATGATTGTGTGATTGTGTTGATGTGAGTATCTAGCATGATGTTATAGTAGGTAGTATGAATCAGGATCATCTATTTTCGACCGACATTGATATATTTTTGTACTGATAATTTTATTTTTAATTTTTGATAGTATCATTATTGTTGTCATTTCTAGCTTGTCAGTTTTGTTTTCATTTTTGACTAAAAAATATAGTTGAGAAATGATAATGCTAAATTTCAATTGTTTCCGATCATTTTCATCTGTAGTGATGCATAGTGGATTGATGATGAATGGTGTAACAGAGTAGATGTATGAAAATCCCAGAATCATGGAACGAGAATCATTGTTGGAAATATGTGTTATTCTAATTCCAACTTTTAGTTTTAGTTTTAGGCAAATTTCTTAATCATTCAAACTTGTGACACAAACTAACTTTAGCAGCAGGTAGAGCAACACAATTAAAAAAACGGAAGACATTGACTCATGTACGGTTTGTCGACGCTTAATTTAGTGCAAATAGTAGATGAAGCGGACCGTCGATATAGACGGCGTAGTTCATCGATGTGGTAGCCCTCTATTTTAGTTGAACTCTCGTTGATGAGGCAACATAGATCATACTCGAACACTCGTCGATGATGTTGCACGGATCATAGTTGAACACCTTCGAGCGGTCGTGTAAATGCTCTGTCCAGAAACCTTACTGGGGTTTAGGTATCCCCGGTAGAGAAGATTTGTAATTAAACATGTTGTGATGTTTCAGAAAATTGCATAAAGAAAAGGTATATAACATATGTAATGCTAAATGAGGTTATGTAACTAATTTTTAGCTATGTTTGATGAAGCAATTATCATTTTTCTAAAAATTTACAATACTATGGAAAAATGTAAGTTCATTATGTTATTGAAAAAACAAATGTTTATGTCACCTAAAATGTTAGTTGTTAAGCTAACTGCTGAAATCCAAACTATATGCAGAAACGGCATCCAAGTCCAAGCTATCACTCATTCAGCTAACCTAAAAATACTATCATTGATGTGAAGAACTTCAGAGGATTGTTTATTTGCAGTATCAGATTATTGGTCTCCGTTTTTATGACATTGCTAAACATTAAGCTTATCATCTTCTGTATGCTTCCAAAACAAACTTATTTATGTCAGAGATTTGGATTTTGGCTTATTATACATTATGACTTAAGAGTAATTTAACATTCTGTAAACTATAATGTTTTAAACTGGTAAATACTGAAACTTAGATGGCCCATTCTATTTCCTATTATCGAAAAACTATATTATATAATGAGATCAAGGAGAAGAAGATTATTAGAAAAACATAAATGTCACCCATCCATCAAACAGTAGTCAGTTGGCTAAAATTTTCGTTAAATTATATTTGTTGCTATCCACAACTAAGTAATGATACAATCTTGTGGTATTCTTGCGGTTCTAGAAGTATAAAAATATTTCCAAGTAAAAAGAAGAATAAAATGCTTCAAGCGGGAAAAACAATCACCTTCATTGTCGTCTTTTTTAGTGGCAATACAGTATGCATAGCTCAAGCTGCTTGATTGGGTGGCCAACAACCTTGAGCACATATCATGCTCTCAACCGTTGTTGTGCCCTGGCAACAACACTCGAGTTTCATCGCTCCTGACAACCATTGGGAGTCGGCGTTGCTACTGACGGAGGACAGAAATCAGCATCAGTACGGAAGATGGATCCGGGTCCATGTCCATAGTCCCCTTCACAGCAGCTGCAGGTAGATGGTGGCGGATAAGGGTGGCGTAGAGGCTGCTGGCGTGCGGTGCGGTGGCGAACAAATACCGAGGAGAATTTGCTCGGCGGTGCGACGGTCTCCTCCACTGCTCCTGAAGATTCGGTTGTCGCTCTGCTTTCGCTCATAATTCCCTGTCGCATCTAGCTCGATTGGATCGAGTGGGGAAGAACCGTAGTGGTGGGCGACTAACAATGCACATGTGGGAGCAGTGTGCGGATCTTGAGCAGCGTTGGATTTTCGGCGGCGCCAGCGAAAGCGGTCATCACACTACCATAAATAGGACCTGTAGCGGCAGCAAATAAACCACCGTAGCGGAGGGAGCCAAAGTCGGTCGCCGCTACAGAGCCAATGAGGACTGTTCCAACGAAAACCGCTGCTATAGAGGCCCCTCTAGTGGCGGTTGACATTGTCAACCACCACTATAAATGGCTCCGGTTTATAGTGGCAGTTGACAATACCAACCGCCGTTATTTAGGGCACACTAGCAGTGGTTGGCAACATCAACCGCCGCTATAAAGTGCCCAGACTATAAAAGCCACATTCGGACAACTCCGACCCTCACTCGAACAGTGGCGGCCCGAAAATTTGGGTAAATCACAAAAATCAAGAGGGGAAGGTTTTGAGTTTGTTTTGTTTTGCAGAAATTTGATCTTTGAGGTAAGGAGAACTCATCATATTGGTTTTTTGTGTTCTCATTTTGAAATCAAGTAGAATTTTGGGGTTTAAGTTTGTTTAGTTTTTATCAAATTTTAGCTAAATTCGTTCGATTTGGATGGTTCTATTTGCCTATAGTTGAAGTTTATGAAGGCATACATCATCTCTTTTTATCACTATACAAAAAATTGTTATATCTAGCTTGTTTTATGTCAATAGGAATCTAGATCTAGTTTGGTTTTTAGAAGAGAGAGAAGGTAGTATTAGGGCAAGAGGGATGTTAATTATTTTATTATTTCTTGATAAAAATTAGACAGTATATAAAATAATTTGATATTTGTTTTATTTTACCTTGCATAATATTTCTCACTTAATGTATATTATATTTTAATGTTTAAATATTTAGTGAATATTTAAATTATTTCCTACATATAATTAATTAATTTCTAATATTTTGGATAGATTGTGATAAAAGTTAAATACTATATAAAATAATTTGATGCTTGTTTCATTTTACCTTGCATAATATTTTTCACTTCATGTATATTATATTTTAATGTTTAAATATTTAGTGAATATTTAAAATTTTTGTTATACATAATTAATTAATAATTTCTAATATTTTGGATAGATTGAAAAAGTTAAATAATATATAAAATAATTTGATACTTGTTTGATTTTACCTTGCATAATATTTTTCACTTCATGTATATTATATTTCAATGTTTATATATTTAGTGAATATTTAAATTTTTGTTACACATAATTAATTAATTAATTTTTTAATATTTTAGATAGATTGTGATAAAAGTTAAATAATATATAAAATAATTTGATGCTTGTTTAATTTTACCTTGCATAATATTTTTCATTCATGGATATAAGAAGATGTACTTCCGTCATCAGTTTTAGGTAAGATTTATATGCATCACATACATGTTTTTATGGTAGTATCCATCATATAAAGTGTAACTAACTTATGTTCTCTACTACATAGTGCTTTAAACAACAAAAGGATAGTGTGCATTACGGCTACTACACATGTGTGTTCGCATCTAGCTCTTCATCTTACCTATATCATATCGTTGAGTAGTCTAATAAAGAGGTAAGTTGATTTTGTTTATCTCCATTTTACTTTACTCGAATAGTGAAGTTTTGAGATCTCATATTAACATACTCTACTCATATGACATAGAGGGCCATAAGAAAAAAGGCACAATGAACTGCAAAGATGAAGAGGAACACCAAGATCAGAAAGGGTATGATTCCTCAATCATGCATTCACTTGAGTACAAATGACATGTATCTAGTTGTAGCTTCTCTTTGTCGTTTTATATTGAGAGAGGTAATTAGTCCAGAAGGGAAGTGCTTTGACTCAAATAGTGAACTAGCAACAAAATATAGGTCCCTTTGTGAGTGGGCCGGTTCAAGAGCACCATATGAGCCTAATGTATAAAAAAAAGATGATGACTATGCATTAGGGTTCATATAAAATATTTTGTAAGCTCGATTGAATATTTTGATGACAATGTTGTATATATTTTATGATGAGATGTAAATATCTGTGATGAGATTGTAAATACCTGTGATGAGATGTTGTAAATATCTATGATAAGATTTGTAAATTTTTATGTATGCAGAATCTGTGATTTCTATATATTTGCTAAATTTTATTTTTTTGGAAAATAATAAGTAGCGGCGGTTGATGTTGTCAACCGTCGCTACTAATAGCCTATAATAACGGCGGTTGAAGGTGTCAACCACCGCTACTAATGGCTAACAATAGCGGCGGTTGACATTTTCAACCGCCGCTAATAATATGTCTGTATCGGCGGTTTATTTGGGTGACAGACCACCCACCGCTACAAACGCTTATTTGTAGCTGTGTTTGCGTAGCGGCGGGGTGACCTACCCACCGCTACAGGCCCTTTCTAACCGCCGTTATAGGGCCTTTTTGCTGTAGTGTCGGTGGGTGAGAGTCAGATTAGCCATGGCAATCGGCAAGGAAGCAGCCAGGCATGAAGGATGGGGACAACGGGGAGAGATGAAGAAACATGAGACATGGAGTCACGGAGGGGCCTTATTGTTAGATTGTTAGTTGTGATTCGATACTTGGGGAAGGACCTGAGTACAAATGATGGAGGTGGAAGTCGACGGCTGGATTTCCTCTGATATGAGATCCAATGGTTAACAGACATTGAGATGATGTGACATAATATTTTGTAAGAGAATGCACACATTTTAATATATTAAGATGGGTATAACCAGATGCAACCCACACCATATGATACTCGTGCTCTCACTTTTCATTACATCTTATATAGTGCATAAAAAATTCATACAAAAATATAAATAGATGGACAATGCAATCATTTATCATCATGTCAAAGTTGAGATACAACCGATACTTATGTAATGAGAAACAAAAAAAAAAGCATGCACTAAATAGTTGTGCGTTCTACTGTTCATGTCGAATCCACAACTCATTACTGTAGTTGTACTGATTTCACTTTTTTATTATGTCTTACACAAAATTCTACTAATTCATATGCAACTTTGCATAATTGTAAAGGATTACATGATCTATCTATTTATATTTTTATTGCAATTTTGCTATGTATATCTTTTATGTTATAGCAAATGGGAGTATAAGAGTACACCACCCGCTGGCACACCACATATGTTCTCAGCACCTGATACGTTCTCGTACCCGATTTCATTCACCATGGTTGAGTTGAGTGGCCCAAGATGACTGGGACATATGAATCGGGGCGCTCGCTTGCATTTTAGAATTCTGCGGTCTATCTTTAAGGGCATGTATAATATTACATACTCCCTTCATTCTTAAATTGTTATCGTCGTTGACTTTTTTAGTCAATTTTAACTATTCGTCTTATTTAAAATATTATTTTAAATATGTAAAATTTTAGGTCATGATTTAATTTTCTTTGATAATAAAATAATCTATGATAACATATATGATATGACTTAATTTTTTTTAAATAAGATGAATGATTAAAGTTAATTAAAAAAATTAATGATGACAACAATTTTAGAATGGAGAGAGTATATGTAGATCTCTTCATTGCAAGTGAAAACCCAGACCTCCGGAGGCATTTGTGCTTTGGACGGTGAAATTGTAAAGTCGTCCCATCGCAACCGTGTGTGCGGTTTTAAGCTTTTTCCATTTTCTTATTTATCGCACGTCCCATATCACATACGAGTTTCCTCAGTAGCGTGTGTGCCGACGCAGCTGGCCTAGTCTACTTTTGCATTGAATGAACCCACACAATCCCCCGTTGAACGTTGTGCAGTTGTGTGCAACACTTATACCAGTCTCAATAGGAGTTTCATGGGCATTAAATAAGTTGACACATCAGCAAAAAGAGTGACATGGCACTGTAATTAAGATGAAAGAGAGAAAATAGGTTTCATTAGGATGAAACTCATTTAGCACTATTTCATATACATGAAACTTCAATGAAACTTCCATTGAAAGCAAAAAGTTTTATCCCAATAGATTTTGACCAATCTTAATACAATAATTTATTACTATGACTTACCTATAAAATTATAAAAAGAAACTTTGCATTGAGAGAGCCAATTTCATCTTTGAAACTAAACATATAAATCTGATGTGACATTATAAGAAAGAGTGAAATGAAACCAAAGATTGAGACTGGACTTACGGGCCAATGCAAGGAGTTGGGAGAACAGTGTAAGGATCATGATCATTGAGGTCACCCCAAGGTATGGTATTTTGGTGATGCATGATAAACTTGAAATGTGACTAAAATGTACATGAGTGTTGTTGGTATATGAAACCTTTTCTATCTTATGATGATTGTCTACGGCGTCCTTGGCGATGGATGATAATGACCACAAGCATGGAGGCTTGTGAACTTGATGGAGTCCAAGGGTTGATGGAGATGGATCAAAGCGGAGAACAAGCTATGGTGCAAGTGTTTGGAACACTTGACTAGTTGTTAAGGCTTTGAGTCCATAGGAAAAACCGGACTATCTAGGAGGTCTAGATCATTCCCTTTGGTTATATCTAATCGGTGATGTGCAAGGTTGCTCGGTGAAATCACAAGTATTAGGTGACAGTGGAGAAGCCAAGGAGCTATTCGGAGAAGACGAGAAATGAAGTCAAGCGAGGATGATGAGTTTCGGCTTCTGGACATAGAGACCAGACAGAGGGGTCAATGGAGACCGGACTGTACAGTCACTATGTGATTTTGTCCGGAGGCTACAGCGGGGAAGCGAGGAAGCTGCAAGTGTCAGTGGTCATAGAGACCGGACAGTCCGGTTACTATGGAGGATGCAGGGCAGCAAGGAGCTTCGGCAACGAAATATTTTTGGACTGGAGAGAGAAATGACCGGATAGTCCGGTCAGTACAAGAAACGCCTGCACACAGAGGAGCCTACGGCTGAAGAGAGCCGTTACAAAGTGACCGAACGATCCAATCAGGCAGAGACAGGACAGTCCAGTCAGTGCATCCAGAAAGTTGATTTTGTGGACCAACGGCTAGTTTAAAAGTGGGAGCCTAGATAACTTCGTTGCTAGGGTCTTGGAGACCTCTCTTGGCCAGTGGAATATCTGAGAGCATTTGATAAGGTCCAAGAGGAAAAGAGGAGAGCAGTAGGAGGAGATATTGCATATCTTGAGAGTGCTAGAGAAGAGTAGCTTGAGCATCTTGCACATCTAAGGCTAGGGTGTCCTTGAGGGTGTGATCTAGATTGTTACCCTTGGTCTATGGTGAGACCTAGACCGGTTAGGTTTCAGTGATCGAGCCTATCGTGACTGGTTACCTTGTAGACCCGCCTCGGTACGTCTTCGGTCCTTACAAACTGCTTTGACCAGGGGTCCTCCTCGACTGTGCATGAAATCGCTGCCACCGCGTTCATCTTTCCAAGCTGCCTCCTTGGTTCTCCTCCTTGCTCTCTTCCTAGTCTGAGCCGCTGCCTCTTCGCCTTCAAGTACAATCATAGGATTAATTTGAAATATTAAACAATGAGGCAAATAAATAATTTGACATGGTTCTGAAAGAAATATACTTATACCAGTCTCTATCCAAGTATCATATGAGTTTTAAAGTCATTAAATGACATGCCACATAATCAAAACCAGTGACATGGCATAAAATTAATGAATAGAGAGAGGAGTTGGGTTTCATCGGGATAAAACCTTATATACACGGTTATCTAAACTATGAAACTAGAATAAAACCTCCACTGAGAAAAATTTGTTTCATCTCTACATATTTTATGGATTATCATTGGCAATTAGATATATTATTTAAATAATATCTTAGCCTATAAAACCGCAATATGAAACTTTGCATTGAGAAAACTTGTTTTATTTATTGTTTCAAATATCTTTATATGACATGGCACTTTTGAGAACCATACAATAAAACATTTCATTGAGACTGGCCTTATGGGCAATTTATTTGCAATGGATAGGACATATCATAAGTGATTGTTAGGCCAAGTGGCATTGACATGCACACAACCAAGTATTTTAAATAATTAATTTAATATAAAATATAAATAATTAATTATGATAAAATTCTTTGGATCTACAAGGTATCATTTTACAGGATGTTTAGGATTGATAAAATATGAGCACAAACCAAATTTTATGAATTTATTAATTATCTAGACATATATATGAATTTATTAGTGTTTTTTCTATTTATTTTAGTTCTGATATAACTATTAACATAGGTTTAGCATTTGTCTACAATAATACATGTCTTGACTAACTCAAAGAATTTTAGTTTGCTCCAAAACTCCGAATATACATTTAGTTATGCATTCTACAAGCTAACAGGTTTTTCTAGCTATTAATATAATTTGTTAGAAAAATGATTTTCTGGGCTGGACCACACGAGCACGAGACTGGCCGAGACTAACACAGGCACGAGCAGCTGCTCGGCCATGGCGGCCAAGAGCATGCCGGAGGCCGGCGGCGCGTTGCTGGACTAACAGACCATTAAATATCGCAAGACAAATACTGACCCGATGGCATTCTAGCTTATTGTCCGTAATCTTCTTTCACGGAGGAGCAACGCACGTCTTCCTACCATGTTTTATTTGGATCGTTAGGTCAATTTCGGTGTATAAGATTGTCACACCTCCGAGGCTCTCATCAGGATTCAAATCCCGATATGCATAATTTTGTGAAATAAAAAAATCTCCTTGATGGCAGTTTGAGATATAGTTGCGACGACGTAGACTAGTGTTCCGTATCCAGGCCATAGGTTGGTTTGGGCTCAGCATGGTAAGGATTATTCGGTCGAAGTATCACTACGGGACGCAGCACCAAAGCAAGAAATACTCACCATGGGTTGCACACGATGACATCTCTCACACCGCAAAAGATTTGCGAAAGATTTGTCCGCAAATCTTTTATCGTGTGTCTGATTTGTACTCGGCAAATTTTAAATCATGAAAAAACCCAAAAAATAGCATAATTTTTTTTTGTGTTGATGAACCTCGTCTGTTGGGCCCCGTCACAAGTCACGATATTTTTTGCGTGTTACGCGACAAAGTGCACATACCAAGATTTGAACCCGGGACCCCCCCTTCGTGCTTATGGTCCCATACCACTGCATCACATATTCATATGTGATTATACCCCGTGTTCACTTTTTTTATACTTTATCTCTTTGCCAAGTGTATTGTATCAGGCACTCGGCAAAGACCATATGTTGTCGAGTGCAAAATATAATGCACTCGGTAAAGACAATTTTTGCCAAGTGCCAAGTGTAAGCTTTATGACCATTGATGATTGGATCCCCGAGTTATAGATGTTTTGGTGATTAATAAAAACTATGAAATTATGGACTAATATCTACACGAGTGTTGTCTATGCCGGAATTATTTCTAAACTCTAATACAAATCTTATTGATTTTGGATGCCTTGGCGGTTGATGACAATGACCACAAGCTCCTTAGCTTCATGAGCTTGATGGAGTATAAGGGTTGATGGAGATGTATCAAAGGTAAGGACAAGCAATAAAGCAAGTGTTTAGAACACTTATCTAGTTATTAAGGCTTTGAGTCCATAGGAAAATAAACAAGACTATCAAGGGGGCTCTAGGTCATGTCTCTTATGTCATGCTAGTCGGTGATGTGCATAGATGCTTAGTAAAATCACAGACACCAGATGACAGTGGAGAAGCCAATGAGCTGTTGGAAGACGTCAAGAAACGAAGTCAAGCAAGGACGAGGTGTTTCAACTTCTGGACAGAGCGAATGGACAGAAGGTTTGGAAAGATCAAACTGTACGATCACGAGAGGATCATAGAGTGGATTGCGAGGAAACTGTCTACGCAAAGACCAATAGAGACTAGACGGTCCAGTCCAACGAGGATTAGAGGAAGACGCCATCCTTCCGAGACCTCGAGAAAAATCATGAGCATTACTTAACACTCTCTTTACTATTCCTCAATTGTGTGCTATAGTAGATAGGTTGACTTGAGGCTTGGATAGGCTAGTATGATGTAGCTTCCACATTGCATTTACCATGAACAATAACATGTATAGGGTCTTAGCCTTCTAGAATTGTTAGGTTGTAACGATTGCTAGGATCTAGTGGTGTGAAATTGAAGCATTCGAATTCATGATCGGCTTACTGATTCACACCCTCCTCTTGGTAGGTCTTCGGTACTTACACCAAAAAAAGAACACTCGGAAAAATATAATGTCACTTTTTATATTTTTTTAATTTATTTTTATTTTAACAACCTTAATGATTTTTGCGGTGCAAATGGGTGTGTATGCAGAAATTACTCACACATGTGAGTATAATTTTGGTTAAAATTTTTAAAAAACTGACTTTTGTTTAGATTCATAATAGCTATATAGTCTCATTTCAAAATATATTTTTTGCAAAATCATGAAAAATAAGAAGCAAAAATATAAATGGGTTGGAATTATCATTAAACAGTTACATGACAAGTTTGATTTTAAAATTCAATATATAATTTAATTCAGAAATGATAAAAAAAAATAGAAAATGGTCTTTGCGAAGTGACTTCCCAAACAACACTCGGCAAAGACCTCCATTTTTCGTATGCCACCACAAAACACTCGGTAAAACCATACATTTGCCGTGTGCCCAACCAAAACACGCGGTAAAATAATTGCTTGCCGTGTGCCAAATTTTCCATGTATTTTTTCTTTGCAGTGAGCCTTAGATATTGCATACGACAAAGAAGCTCTTCGCCGTGTGCCTAAATATTGCACACGGCAAAGAGCCAGGCACACGGTAAACGCTATGTTTCCCGTGGTGTATCTAGATATGAGACTCTATATGTTTAGAGTGTAGTTTTTTTGTTAAAGCAAAGAATGTTGAGTTTCTCTATCAAAAGAAATTCGTGGGGAGGATCTTACCCCCACCAGTTGAGTTTTTTAGAGTGATCAATTACTGTAAAGTGTGCCTATTATACAATCTTTTCTGTATCTCCCCTTGAGTTTTTGATTTTGCGATCAAGTCAATTGAGAAATTATGGCACATAAAGTAGCACGAATACTCTGTATCAATCCATATATATAACGTGTGAGACATAAACTTGTCCATTGATATCTATAACGTGTCTCCTCTGGATCAGATCCCGTAGTAACTTGAAGCAATTCCATCGCTCTGCGGCGCCCAAATACTGGCCTACGGACGACCACGAGGATACTTCTGCTTGCCCTAGGAATAGACAATGGCGGCGCTGACGCCAATGCCTAAGGTACAGGATCGCATGCCAGCCGCCGCGGTATCCGACGACAAGCACGCCCTGCTCATGCTCCCGGCGGACATCATGCACAAGATTTTAGAAAGTTTCTCGGCCAGGCACCTCTGCCGTCTCCGCACCGTCTGCAGGTCGTGGCGAACCTTCTTCTCCGACCCGGCCTTCATCGAGGACCACGACACTCACCAGAAACCGCTCGTCGTTGTGGGCGTCACGGGTGGGCACCAAATCAAAACGTTGAAATTCGTGATCCTGGACTTGTGCACGGGCAACATCGTGAAACGGGTGCCTACGTGTTGTTCATGGGGAGAAGATTGGTCCAAGGTGCACGTGCACCATCACATCGCTGTCATCGCCGTGGACAAGCGATGCCTCCGCCTGCACCGGGTCGACCTGGAATCCGGCGCCGTGTCCGTCGTCCCGAACAATCTCCAGGTCGAGCACCTGCAAGACTCCCGATCGAAAGCCTCCTGCGCAACGCTTGTGGTTGGCCGGGCCTCCACCGGGGAGCACAAGGCGCTCCGCGTTCGCGGGTTCATGTGCAGCCAGTTCTGCCACGTCCTTGATCTCGACGGCGATGGCAGACACCAGCAGCAATGGAGGGAGACGCAGGCACCAAATGTCCCCATCATGGGCAACGGAACTGTTGTCAAAGGGGTTGCCTATTTCTTGGTATACCCATCGAGTTCCTTGTTATTGCCCGTGTCCGGCCGCCGCGGCTTTCACGGTCCTGATGGCATCGCATCCTTCGACCTCGGCACAGAGCAGTGGTCACGGACTCTCATACACGGGCCGCTAAGCATCAGCAATGACGACGAAACGTACAACTTCACCTCCTCTGACATGCTCCAACTTTCGGCGCTCAACGGCTGCCTCGTTAGCCACGCCCCCTACCACTGCGATGTCATGGACCTGTGGTTCTACGAAGGTAGATGCCCGGAGGATGGCCGGGCGCTCTGGTGCTGGGCATACTCGATCGAGCGCGAGGGGATTAACCGGATGGTGCCCTTGTGGGTGCTGGACAAAGACGGGGGGCTGGTCATGTGGGACATAAGCGGGGTGCTGTGGATGTATGATCCCACAAACAATGAGTTTGCCGATGGTGGTACAACGGATTCATGCGTCAGCGCTGGTGTGTATACAGGCCGACTGTTGTACAGATACTGATTTCTTTGGGCATTTTCATTTAATTAGTACCAACATATGAGGCCACGAGCATAGAATGGTTTGCCCGTAATGTTTTCCCTTTTATTGAGATCATGCCTTGTTTAGCCCATGCAAAATTTTGCGAAGCCGTTTTCCACTTTCCTAGCGATAGGATTGAATACAGAAGATCCGGTACATATTGAGAAGTTAACACCGATCTTTCGTGTAGTTTTCAAAGGAAAGCCTTTGATATTTCAAATATCTGAGTGACATCCAAAAGGGACAGGACACCAGGATAATATTGCACATTGGGACCCAATGTCCAATTTGAACTCATTCATGCCATATAAACATTGATTGAACATTAGTTTTTTTTTCTTTTGAACTTGTAACTCAACATGCTATAAAATTTATTGCACTCCAACTCAACAAATGAGAAAGAAATAAGACCACTAGCTTGAGGATACCTTAACAATCCATTATATGAAAAAAAGCCACCACATTTACTCTCAAGATCTAAAAATTTTCACATTAATCGGAGAAGAATAGAAAAACTAAATTACCCACTACCATCATTATAATATAAACTAGCTAGTAAGTTATCATATATGGTTTAGAACCCATGAAACAATTTTTTTTCAGTAGTGTGAATAGTATACGATAAGCATTGCAGACAAATCAAAACCTTGCTGTTCTCATTCCAAAGTCAAAGAAACACACCAGCAAGGTGCCAAGGTCCATGACCTCCTTCAAACATGTATATCTTATATTTATCTCTTTCAGAGAGAGAGAGAACATGTATATCTTATCTTCCAATCGTCATGTCTACGAGCATCATAATTGTGAACATTTTTTTCGGTAGTTTGAAGGTTCTGTTCAACTATTCATCATTGTGAACACACATTCCAAAACCCGTCTTTGATATCGACACGCGGCGAACTGACAAAATCGACTACGTATGTCCAGCAAAACACGCATGCCGTAGGGCGAGTAGGTCCAAAGATGGCTGCGTCCCCACAGCCACAAGGAGAAATCCAGAACAAGAGAATAGAGCTGGGCCCAAAATGTCAGGACGCAAACCGAACGATGCTGAGGCTCCACATGGATATACATGTGAAAGCACGTTAGCTTGTTGTCAAAGATGCCCTGATCAAGTTCCCCATCTACTCCCAACTAACTTATAAATACCATCCGTCAAAAAACTCCTATAAATACCGGGCTCTACGCAGCAAACAAAGCACAGGCACATCTTGCAGTACAACAAACGAAACAGAGTTCAAGTAACAGGTTAGCGCACACACAAAGCTATAGCAATCTCTCTTTCTGTTCCCGGCCAAGGTGATTGATTGACGGTGACTGCTGCCGTTTTTTTTCTTGTAGATTTGTTCAGGTTCCAAATTGGTGGAGATGAGCGGCAACGGGAAGACGTCGTGGCCGGAGTTGAAAGGGGCGCCGGCCCAGGTCGCGAAGCGTAAGATCCTTGCTGACCGTCCGGACGTGCAAGTGGTAGTGTTGCCTGAAGGCTCCTTCGTGACCATGGAATTTAATCCTAAGCGCGTCCGCGTCTTCGTGGACCACGCCAACCTCGTGGCGCTGGTCCCCAATATCGGCTAGGCCTCGTGGAGGCGGCCATGATGTCCAGTCGTGCAATTTGCCCCTAAATAGTAATGTCGCTGTCGCTATATAGTGTTTTCCATCTGTATTTTCAATTCAATAATAATAAAACATGTCCTTGTGCCGGACTGCCGGTTCACTTGAAAGGATTCCAGAATCGGCACCGTTGATTGTCTGATATATTTGCCCTGCTCGGTTTCATGATACCGTATTGACTCTTAACCCTTGTGCATGTCCTCTTTCAAGCACGCGTCCCATACTCTCCATTGTAACTACACGAGTGTAGAGGACAGGGGGCACTTTATGTTTCTTGTTTGTCCAGGAAAAAAAAAAGACAATTTGATTTTATGGGACCAACCCTTATAGGTAACACTGTTTCTCTACAGAGTTGACTTCAACTTTGTTTCTTTAAAAAACCATGTATAATGTTTAATAAAAGGAGTTGAATATGTTTGAAATAACATTTAAATTTCTAGCTAGAAGAGTTTCTCTGTAATAAGTTAGTACAAACATTTCTAGTCAACATGGCCGAAGGAAAATATTTCTCCAAAAGGAGGTTGTTGTGCACTCAGACTTGTTATAGCTCACGTGTATGATCAATTAGACAATTAGTATTGTCTGACAAGGCCTCTGTCGTGCACTTAGGAATGAATGCTCAGTGACAAGATTGATTGTATGATTCACTGGACTCAAATCGGTGTTTCTGTGATCGATACAAGCTTGGGGACCCGCACAATAGTTCCTGGGTGCACTGCAATGGGGTGAACTGGCCTGATATGAATGTTGAGTCGCGTAGAACCACAATGGACTTTTGCTAGCTTCGATGTGGAGGCAAACCTAGCACCTCTGGAATATGCAAATCTCCCACCCACCACTGCCGATTACAGATGCAACGATGTGGAGGCAAACCAAGTATCATGGTTGTTCCCTGATATGTTTAATGTAGGGTTGTTTTTTTTTTAAAAAAAACAATTCTGTGTCTACGAATGTGGTCTCATTATCAGAGTTTTTTTTTTTTGTAATGATCACAATATAGACACATGCACAGGCATAAAAGCGCGAACACTCATGCACACCCTACCCTTAAGATTATCGTCAAAGGACTGAACCGACATTGATTTCGAGCTTTAAAAGGTCACACAGGTGCCACGATATGGGTGGATATATTGCCCCCCACTAAAAAATTGATTTCGAGCTTTAAAAGGTCACACAGGTGCCACGATATGGGTGGATATATTGCCCCCCACTAAAAACGTAACTAGCCTTAAATACCATATTCATGCCAAATTTAGGATTTGGCCACAACAGCAAAATTTGCGAGCACTCTTAAAGTGTGACATTTGCTAAAAAACACTGTTTTTTATTAACTTTGCTAGTGAGCATTACACCTTTGTGGATATTTACTGTGGAGCACTTTGACAATATTAAGTAATTCTTACAACAATTCTATCTCCTAACTTAAAATATATGTTATAATTTAAAACTTAACAAAGTGATAAAACATTGTATTGGCTATACATGTGTATTTTTAAAAGAGTTATTTTCAATTATTCAAATAGTTTGATTTACAAAACAAGTATTTTTCAAATGAAAATACATCTAAGTATTAGAGAAAATAGTTTTAAAAAATACACATGGATAGCCAATGCAGCATTTTATCACTATGTTGAGTTTCAAATTATAATATATTTAAAGTAAGGAGATAAAATTATTGAAAAAATTACTTAATATTACCAAAATGCTCCACAGCAAATATCCACAAAGTTGTAGTGCTCACTAGGAAAGTTAAAGAAAAGCGGTGCTTTTCAGCCAATGTCACACTTTAGGAGTGTTCCATAGAAAATTTTGCCCACAACAAACCTATTCAACTAAGCTCAATTTGTGTGTCATCATGAGAGCTGAGGGGGTCACTTTATTGTATTTTTCTCTCCTCATTTCAGGAGATGCAAGGAGAGTCGGTTCTATAAAACTCATGAATAATATTTTGATTAGATTTATCATATACTGAGATAATATAAGGTCATAGTAATTAATCCTTTTTGTCTCAGCTCTAGTGTCATAGTTTTTAATCTTCTAAGAAGGTAATCAGGTGCTGGACTCGGGATGGGCATGGGTACCCAATGGGTATCCATGGATATCCTCTAGTTCAAAAAATAAACTAGTTTTTGATTTCCCCCCTAAAATTAAATCATTAGTTCAATTATTTAAACTAGGTGGGACCCATGGATCACTCCACGCCCATCGCTATGCTGGACAGATAAGGTGAGGGGCGGAGCTACATGTACTCCTGTGGGTGCGGTTTAACCCAGTAATCTAGAAATTTTCAGTACTATTAGCTCTAATTCACCACATATGCACTCCCTCAGCTCATCAGCATGCACCCACAAGACCACAAAATCAAGAAAAAAAAACAGTTCTAATTACAGTATTGCACCCCACTCACAATGCAAGCTCTAAATACAGTGAAAGTGGTGTGGATAATTTCTGAAACCGATCCAATTCAAATCCGATTTTTAAGGATGGGGGGGGGGGAGCATTTGAGGTTTTTTAGTGGATGTGGATAATCTGAATCGGATGACATGAGGATATAAGATAGGTTATAGTATTGACAAAATCCGATAGATACGGATAATCCGATAAATTGAAGTGGATTATCCGAGTCTCATAATAGAATTATCGATAATTTTCTTGGTCCAAAATATAAATATCTAGTGATAGTGATGATGAGGCTTGAATACGTCGCTCAACCTCCTATTATGTACCGAAGTAGTCATACGACAAAGAAAAATAAGGATATGTTTAATTCTTGCTTCAGATATTTTATTTTATTTTTCATACTTGTATGATTTTTCAAATATAGAACATATATATTTTTTATTTTCTATGAGTAATCACTTAAAAAATTTGGTTGTATGTTTTAATTGTACTTTTTGGTGGCTGCTGCAATCATACATGTACTCTACAAATTCTTAATTAGCATATATTTCTCTACGTGAACAAGTATCATCTAATAATTTAAAGTTTGTTTCCAATCCGCGTTCATTCCGAATCCGTATCATCTTCGACATCCAAAAATATCCGTATTTATATCCGCATTCACGTATTATCCGCTGTGCTATGAATTCGACAAAAAAAATGTGAAGTAGGATATGGGGAAGGTATTTTTCGATCCAATCCGATCCGCTTTTATCCCTACATATGTGGTGAAGCGTTGCACCTAGCTAGACTTAAAAGAATTTTTGTTATCCATATAAAAGAATCTCCAGATATAGGTTCCTTGATTATGTAAGGTTTATGTAGGCATGTATCAATAATTAAATTGTTCTATAATACTGGAAAGAATAGTGAAGTGGATTTTTTTTCTGTTGTTCAGTGGTGCGCATGCAGGACATTATCGCAGTGACTATCAAAAAGACTACTTCGTTTTGGACCAGTACTGCGTGAACGCAGCTGACAGAATCAACAGCATCTACCAAAACGGTGATTCCTTGTAATAACACGATTGTTAGTAATTTGCCCAGCGTTGACTTCTACATGCTCATGGAACGAAATTACAGTGCCGAACTGCCGAAAATTACCAGTAGTTGAGCAATGAGTGACTGAGTGAGGCTACGAAAACAGAACCTTGCTCATTAACATGTCTGTATCACTTGCCTTTCTTTTAAAACTTGCTCATTGACATAAACAAAATATCATGAAAACTGAGAAATAATGTTAGCATACCTTGTATAGTTGGGATTTACCCTGTACTAGAGATAGGATAGGATCTCTTGTATATCTCTTGCTATATGTTGTAACCTACCTTGTACTCCAGGGTATCCTGTGTATAAATATAACCTGCAACCCTCTGTTGAGGGCATCGCCTTCTCACAATCCTATATTGTAACAGAGCTATTCACTTCCAAATATATCTAGATTTGTTTCCATGGCTTCATCCTCGACCTCTCCAGTGCTCAATAGCGTCGTCTCGGAGAAATTGACTCAGGAGAACTATGTTCTGTGGCGACCTCAAGTCCTGGCTGTGGTGTGTGCAGCTAATCTCTGTTCATTCGTGATAGGTCAGCTGCATGCACCGCTGGGAAGATCAAGACTGCCAAGGGCGAGGAAGATAATCCAGATTATTTTACCTCGGTTCTTAAGGATCAACAGCTTCTTGTGTTCCTGCTCAACTTTCTCAGCTGTGAGGTGATGGGGCAGGTGGCTCGGCTCACCACGGCCACTACTGTCTGGACTACGATCGAGACACGGTTTGATGCACCTTCCCGCACGCGGATTGTAACAAAACTGTCTTACCATGGAGACGATTCCGTTTCAGAATCTTTCTCAAGTGGTGACACACGCTATGACGCCTAATAGCACAACACATGACATAATAATATCTAATAATATAGTTGTAACAAGAGCATTGATGGAGTACAAAGTTTTACATAAATTCAAATGTAAAATTTACAAATCAGAATTTTTAAAAGAGTGGAAGCGGAATAATTAACATTAGATAAACTAGTTCGATGAAAAACTGAAGATACAATCGTCCTCTCACGATGATACACAGAAGCAGATCCGGTCTTGATTAGTTTTGTGCCCATGACACTGTACCAGCAATCAACATGGTACTCCTCCTAAGGACTGCAAGGTTCCCACTCGACATTCCAAATGTCGGGGAACTGGCCACCCTGATCATCTAAAAACCACAAAGAGCTATGTCCTGAGAAACTAATACTCAGCAAGATTGACCCATCAAAATGGTCATCTACGACCGACTCCTAGACATGCACAGGCTAAGGGTAGAGTTTATATTGCCAAAAGCCAGCCTAAGATAATTTTTCAAGTTTTAGCAGCAAGTTAAGTTATCATGCAAAATAATTTATTTAGTTTGCACAATAATTACAACAATCATGGTTGCAATACAATTACTAATAATTTCATACAACAATATTGAACCCATTCATCATATTAATGACTTCCAACAACGTTCCAGTGAAGTTATCAAGTGGTACTCATTAGTATGAGGGGCAATGACTCGAATCAATTTACATCTTGTAGGAGAAACCTATTTGCACGATCCATACACGCTTCTTGGAAGCCTCATGGAGCAACTTTTTACATACGGCAGCGCAAGGTCTTCTGGGTCCAGACTCCCCTGAGAAGAGTCCCCCAACATGATGCGTCCTGTACCACCATTCGTTGGTAGATTGCTCCCACCTCTTAGCCCTAGTTCCACCAAAGAAGGGAGAAGGCTATCTTCCGACCATGTAGTAATCGTAGCTACATCAGTTTGCTGGAGCATAACTCTAGCATGCAAACAGTATGTTCAAAATTGATCCTATGGGCCGGACATGAGGTGTAGCCTTGTGACTCAGATGGGGCTACCTCTTTGAAAACAAGTTGTCCTTCCCTTTCCACCTAGTTGCCCATCCGGTCTTTATTGTTATCCCATCCAACTTTCCTTCATCCAATATCATTCCCCAGTGATAATATTTCCTAGTCTATGAGTGGTCTCCATACCACTCGACGAATAGCCATTCTAGATTATGCAGAGCGGCTACCGTCCAGTGGCTATCAACGGGTAAGGAGACCTACTACAATACTAGGTTTTCAAACAACTCCTATAAACTTAATGCATAGACAAGCCTACATCACCCTATTTAGTGATAAAATAATGAGAAACCATGTGGATATGTGCCATGGTTTGCTATATTTGTGATAAGTAATTGACTTGAGCGGATTTGGTGTTTGAGTTGAAATGCGGGAATCCAGGAATTGCATGGGTTTGCATATCATTGTTATGACTAACCGGAGTTGGTGGAGATATTGGTGATGTTGCAGGAGATGGGAAATGTGTTTGCTTGTCTCATGATGTGTAGGTCACTGGAGTCGACTTGGCGGTCAACGGCGAGAGGATCGGGAACAAGTAGGGGACTTGGGGCCAGACGATCGGGATTCCGGGTGAAGTCAAGGGTGATCCACACCGTACACGTGGAGAGGCAAGAAGCACGGACGGTTTCACGGTTGAGACTCAAAACCGTGCTGGTGATGAAGATGGTGTGTTGACCAAGTCAAGGTGAATGAGATGCCGGTGCAAGTGACAAGGGGGCCCGATGGACAGGGACTGGGAGAGACTTGTCGGTGGTCAGGATCATGGAACAAGGTGACACGCGTCGACATTGAGAAGTCGCGCTTTGAGAAGCGTGCAAGGCGGTTTCCCGGTTTGGGCCTCAAAACCGGTGGCGGTGGTTGGTGGTGCACGTGGCACCATCACGGAGCTTGCTTCGAGATGAAGCAAAGACGTGAAGCGTCCGATGGCACTCGGGCGATGAGGTGAAAGATGGACGGTTATGCCCCCGGTGGTAGGTGGATGTGTTATGTAGGTTAAGGGTAGAGTGGTCATGTGGACAATAGACCCTAGGTCTATATAAGGAGAGGTGTGGCTAGTGGAAGAGGTGCCTCTCTTCCCATTAGCCTTGTGTTAGGACTCTATTCAAAGTGCTAGGAGAGGACTTCATGTTTGAGAGGAGAGTAGTGGGTGTGTGAGAGACATCTCTTGCTCTTCCAAATAGTGGGAGGAAGAGGGTGGCTTCCTAGCCTTGTACCTATAAATCTGGTAAGTAACTTTCTATGATATGAGAAGTATTTTCGTGCTCAAGATTTCCCTCTTCACTTGAATCCCGAAATTCCCTTTTTCCTATTTTCGGAAGCATTTTCGTGGTGATTTTCGATCTCACTTTTGGACGAGTTTTTGGCCCGGATTTCTTGGGAAACTTGTTGCTAGGATGAGCTAGGATAATTCTCTATGGATCCTTGATGGAATTATTGGCCCTAGCACCTTCGATTTGAAGGATTTCTCAAGTTTCCCCTTTTTGGTGTTCTTGGCACGAGATCTGAAATTCGTGATAATTTCTTGAGCCAATTGAGCTGATCTCCTAGGATAAGGGTCGTGATGTATTGAGGATCATCTGGTCCAAATTTCGTGATTTTTGGAGTTCGTTTGATAAGGTTTTGCAATTTTTCTTTGCGGTTCGCTATTGCTGTTCTGAATCTGTCGGACTTCCCTGTCGGACTTGTCCGATGATCATAGGACTTGTCTCATGGTCAATTTGTCCGAGGCATCGGGCAAGTCCCTCGAACTCCAGAACCTGTACCAACTTGTTCCATCGGACATGTCCGATGACCATCGGACTTGTCCGATGAAGATCTGAGAAATACCTATCCGAATGGCTCTTTTTCTTTTTGGGATATAGGCCATGTTTTCGTGAAGAATTTTTATTGGCTCCCATTCACCCCCCCTCTGGTCGCCTTCTCGGTCCTTCAAATAAAAAGGGTAAAACTAGGCGGGATGCACCGGGGCTTGCCTTGAGCCTATTCCTAGTTAGCATGATTACTTCCTCCTTCTGGCTCCTGCACGGTGTCGGCCTCCATGTTATTCACCTCGTGTTTTTCTTGATGCAAAATGATTCTATGCTTGAGAAAAGATTCATAGAACTTCTTTAAAACAAAAGTTAGGGTGCTGGCTTGATCTATAAAGAACATATTTAGTTTGGGATTAGTGGGGTACTTGGTTTGTTTTACATATTTTCTTCACTCACTCCATTTTATTAATATGTCATATATATAAATAAAATATGGGTGTCTGATGATTGGAGCAATGCGATTGTACATGAAACAAGGTCAGTGGATAGGTAACTAGGGACTTAATTGTGCCAACTAACAGGGGAGATGATTTATATTTAGTTGTTGGTATACACTAACAAACTAGGACATGCACTATATAGTTAAGTATTTAATTAAACCCCTAAGATAAAATAGTTAAATTAACATGGTTCTAGATTTGGATGACCTATGCCCATGAGAAATTTACTAGAGGTAGAACACATAACTAGTGATTGTTTTGGCCAAGTTCCGTCGACAAGCAAGGAGTGAAAGAACCGAGTGACCGAGAGGGGAAGGGGGGGGGGTGAATCAGGAACTCGCACTATGTACCAAATTTGCCAATTCCTAAAACCGGCCACTCAAAACAACTCCTACACAATCCTAGTAGTAATCACACTAGCAAGATAATGAACCTATGAAAGGAACAACAACCTAAGCATACTAGTGGATCACACAAAGGCAATACAACTCCTATGCAATCCTAGTGGTGATCACACTAGCAAGATAATAGTTCTATGGAAGGAACAACAAGCTAATCAAAATAGTGGACCACACAAAGACAATACAACTCTTATACAAGCTAGTTACCAAAGATACGCGGAAGCAAACAACTAGCTAGCAAGGAGTCCTACTCAAGCAAAGCTACTAGATTAACAAGCACATAGAAAGCATAGATGCATGAGTAGCACAATATATGCTAGGGTGATCAATCAAGCCAAAGCAACTCCTATACATGCAAGTGATCAAGTATGAATGCTAAGCACTACTAGCAAGTAAAGAAGCCTATTCATGTAAGTCTACAAGGTAGTCAACTACAGCAAGGTAAGCACACAAGCACGAATAGCATGGTGTGTAAATGAGGAAAGTAAAGCATCATAGTAAGGAGTAGAGTAAGAGATGGCCCATGATTTTTTCCTGAGGTCTCGGAAGGATGGCGCCTTCCCCTACTCCTCGTTGGACCACTCCCGCCGGAGTTCCGGTCCCTCCCGCCACCAAGTGGAGTTCTCGCCCATGAGCTCGCAATCACTCCTACAGTGAAAACACGGTGTGCATCACCGCTGCACAAAGCACAAGCTCACCTCCCTCGAGAACTTACCGGACTCCCTGAACTGACATGGGCACTCACTAGCGATGCCCCTTTCAACGGTGGGCTCAAACCGTGTACAAACGTGTGACGGCCTTCACAACCAATCACGATAGGCTCACTCATCAACACCTAACCGGTCTAGGTCTCACCATAGACCAAGAGTAACAATCTAGATCATACCCTAAAGGACATCCTAGCCTTAGATGTGCAAGATGCTCAAGTTACTCTCCACTAGCACTCTCAAGATATCCAATATCCTCTCCTAGTACTCCTCTCTTGGCCCTTTGGCTCCCAATAGATGCTCCCAACAATCCCAATGGCCAAAGGCAGTCTCCAAGACCCCAGCAACGAGTTTATAGAGGCTTCCAACCTCAAACTAGCCGTTGCTCCATGAAACAGCTCTCTGGACATACTGACCGGATGGTTCGGTCACTGTCCATACCAGACAGTCCGGTCTCCACCGGACGGCTCCTCCAGAGCCGTTGCTCTCCATCCGCGGCTGCCTCCATACAGAACATATAGTCCCATCGCCGAAACTCCAAACAGAGCCGTTGCAACCACTTTCTCGTATGTTCCAAAGTTGTCTCTACTGATTGTACAGTCTGGTCCACTAACCGTACAGCTCGGTCTCTACAACTCTGCACCAACAGATTTCCTCGTGGCAACCTTTTCCTCTGTTCTGGATTTCCTCCTGACAATCGGACCGTCTGGTCTCTAGCAACTCTTTGTCCGGTCCATTTCTCTCTCCAGTCCAAAAACATTTCGCGTGCTGCTTCCTCGCTGCCCAAGTCCCACTTCTAGTGACCGGACCGTCCGATCACTTGAACTTTTCAGACTTGGCAGTTTCCTCGCTGCTCTCTATAGGCTCCGGATGAAACCACTCAGTGACCGTACAGTCCAGTCTCCACTGACCCCTCTATCCGGTCTCTATGTCCAGAAGCTGAAACTTGTCATCCTCACTTGACTTTATTTCCTGGCTTCTCCGAACAGCTCCTTGGCTTCTCCACTATCACCTAGTGCCTGTTATTTCACCGAGCAACCTTGCACATCACCGACTAGACATGACCTAAGAGAAATGACCTAGACCCCCTTGATAGTCCGATTTTTCCTATGGACTCAAAGCCCTAACAACTAGACAAGTTTTCCCAACACTTGCTCCATAGCTTGTCCTTAGCTTTTATCCATCTCCATCAACCCTTGGACTCCATCAAGCTCATCATGCCTCCATGCTTGTGGTCCTTGTCATCAACAGCCAAGGCAACCATCAATGATCACCATAAGATAGATAAGGTTTCCTACACGCACAACACTCGTGTAGACATTTGTCATATTTCATGTTTGTTATTCATCACCAATACAATCATACCTTGGGGTGACCTCAATGGTCATGAACCTTACAATCTCCTCCTTTTTGGTGATGGATGACAACCACTATTTATGATGATCCAAAACGAATAAGTCCCAAAAGAATAAGAAGGAAGGGACAAAAGACTTGAACAAAAACAAGGAACCAAGAGAAAAGATAGGTTTGAATGGATTACCTTGGTCCTTACCTTGAAAGTAGTCTACCCCTTGGAATGTGCTAGGTGTGGAGGGAGAACTACCCAAATACTGCCCCTTGGAATGTGCTAGGTGTGGAGGGAGAACTACCCAAATATGTAGCGCACTAAATATTGGGCCTGAGTTGACTTTTGCGCCCGTCATGGTGTTGTGGTAGTCGATCTTGTTGATGTAGACACGCACCATGGACGTAGATGTTCATGTCGGTGTAGATGTTCATTGTTGTTGTAGACATGCACCATTGTTGTTCTTCTCCATGTTGGTGTAGATGTTCATCTTGTCATGATCATCATATATACTCCAAGTGAACATGCACCATTGTCTTGATCATCTTCATGTTCTCCATATTCATCTTCTTTTGATCTTCATGTTCTTCTTTGTCACCTCATTTCTTTTCTTGTATCTTCATGTTCTCCCCCCCCCCTTTGTGTTATTGATCTAGACTTGGCTTTTGGATCTTCATGTTCCTTCTCCTCCTTTGTCACCTATCACCAAAAACCACAAGCCAAAGAAGAGAACCAAGGAGCAAATAATAAATGGCAAGAGTTAGAAAACTCCCCCTTTCATGGTGCTCCTCCTTGGTCACGATGGTGTTCCACCATAGCTCCCCCTACACACATGACTCAACAAGAAATTTCATCAAGAAAGGAATGGTTAGTCATTAGTGTGTTGGGAATGTATAAGTCATTTGTCTTTAAGCCATGTGAGTAGATTTAACCTTAGAGCTCGTTTGAACATGACTCAATGGGCATGAAGCACAATCCTTTCCTTTGGTCACACTTGTGGAGATGTAATCTCATATATATCATGAGACACAAATATCTCCAAGTGGGACAAGCCTCCTTTGTGTTTTACATATGCAAAGCAAGTAAACATGGTATATGAATGCAAGCAAAGTTAAAAACAAGACACAAAGGAAACCTAACAATGTCAAGTTTGAATCCCTCTCAATCTTACTCACTATAAGCCATACCCTTACCTTGAGAGAAGCCAAACTACCATCTCAAGCACTCCCCCTTGCTTATAGCTATCTTGAGTGGGTTAGACATTGACTAATTTTCATTTGTTTTCCCTACAGTTATTTACACATGCATGGATGCAAAGCATTCTAGTCACAAAGGAGTCTTAAATACCATGCAATGCAAAAGAGGAAAAACACAGTACAACTACCAAGAACAAACACGGTTACCTCCCTTATGAGTAGATAGGGTGTTGAGGTCCATGTCACTTGTGGTGGAATTCCCATGATCTTCATGAAAGCGCTCGGTCCACCACCACCACCCTCTAGGTCTTGTTCTTGGGCACCCACTTGTACGTAGCTGATCTCTCAAGATCAACAATGCACTTAGGCACCCATATGCTCTTGACCTTCCTCTTCTTGTTTGGTGGTCCCAAAGCCTTAGCTTTCACCTTGCCATCCTTGTTCCTAAAAAGCTTGAAATGGGTGTTCTCATGGAACAAATTAGGGTTAGGCAAAACAAAGGAACTCCTCACCATAGGACAATCCTTGGTGGCGTGGCCATCCTTGCAACACCTCTCACAATAGTAGTCATCAGCGAGAAGGGGTTTGATCCATGTGGGGATGTAATCACTCGTCCCTATGATGTCGATGGTGGCGGGATATGAGCCAAGTCCCCGACGGGAGACATTGTTCACAAGGTTTCTCCCAAGAGTCTCCTTGTGGATGGCTCTACCACGTGTGAGCCTCTCGAAGCCGTCCATCACCATCTTCCTCTCTTCCTTGAGCTTGTGATATTCCTCCAAAACAAATGGCTCAAGAGAAGAAACCTCGACCGAGGTGATTAGTTCATCACACATAGTAGAAGCATCACTCTTAGATGAACTAGAGGAGGGAGAGGTAAGGTTATCAACATTGATGGCCTCAAAATTAATTTCAAGGGCCTCATACTTCTCACGTAGCTCTACATGATCACCCTTGAGTTTGTCATAACTCTTGTTTAGGGCCTCATGAGATGTGACAAGGTCCTTGAGCTCACTCTCAAGATTGCCAACACAGTCCTTAGCCAAGTTACATTCTTTTCTTACCACATCCAACATTTTGGACATCTTGACGGCGATGTCACAGGCTTGCTCAAGCATACTTCAAAGCTCGGCGCAGGCGAGCTCCTCATCATCACTATTATAGCTGATCTCATCCTCACTCTCCCCTAGTTGACTCATGGCCATAAGGTACATGGGAGGTGGAGGAAGAGCTCACGGAAATGTGGTCTTGATCATGGCTAGGTCGGTCACTTCATCATCATCACTTGAAGAGGAGGATGCTTCACTAGAGTTGTCGCTTGTCCACTCCCCAACAAGAGCCTTGTGTGAGAACTTCTTCTTGAGGTCTTTTCCTTTGCCCTTTTCTTTGTTGAAGTACCTCTTCTTCTTATACTTGGCTTTGGGGTCTCCTTCTTGAGTGGGAGGAGGTCTAGGTGAGGCATCTTGTGCGTCATGGATTGCTTGCTCTCTTGAGATATGAGTGTCTTGAATTTGCAATAAGGTGAGGGCATCACTCATATGCTTTCTTGTCTTGGAACTAGAGCTTGGAGTGGATGTGAGGATGTTATGTGAAGAGTCTTGGGAAGTAGCTTTGGTGAAGTATGTGGAGAGAGTTGTGGCTCACTTCTCTCTTCATTTTCCTCATGGCTAGGTGGATGCACTCTCATAGAATCAATATCATCATCATGGGGTAAGACCTCGCCTACGGGCTTGTTCCTTAAAGCTTAACTTGTTGGTGCATCTCTAATGTTCACTTTATGGAATAATAGCCCTTCCTTTGCATTCTCAATCATTGCACCATCCTCATCAAATGTGCACTTGAATCCCATGTTACAATGTTGACCATTGGTGAACATGGTTGGCTTCCTAGTCATATGTTGGGTGCACCCACTGTCCAGAGTCCAATGAGTACCTCCACTCTTGTAGTTGACCTTGGTGGTAGCCATAAGACAAGCACTAGATGAAGAAGGGTTAATATCCAAAACATTGCTCAATTGACTTGCACTAACCTCATCATGACGGACCATGAAACCATCCTCATAATTAGGGATCTTTGCAATCCCTTCCTGAAGTCTTCTCCTTATAGGATGGTGGGGAGCATGATACCTCCATTGTCTATGACCATCCCCCATGTGCACATTGTCAAGGTCGATGAAGTAACGGGAGGATCATAGAGGTCGGTGACATGCTCAAGCACGTGTCCCACTTGTGAGTGTAGCACAAGTATCATGTCCATTGCTCTCTCAATTGCGAGCTCATGCTTTTACCACCATTTCTCTCTCAATTGCGAGCTCATGCCTTCTATTGATTACCTCCTCAACCAAGAAACCCCTATCATGAGTTGTGATTTGCATGAGGCACTCGTCAATCACTTCATGTGGTGCAATCCTCCGAAGGCCCCTAAAAGAGTTTATCCTACACACAAGATCATAAATGCATAAGAGAGTCTCACAAAGGTCGTCATTTGGATTTCTCACAAATTCATCAAATTGGAAGAAGTAATCCTGTTGTCCCACTTGTGAGTGTAGCACAAGTATCATGTCCATTGCTCTCTCAATTGCGAGCTCATGCTTTTACCACCATTGCTCTCTCAATTGCGAGCTCATGCCTTCTATTGATTACCTCCTCAACCAAGAAACCCCTATCATGAGTTGTGATTTGCATGAGGCACTCGTCAATCACTTCATGTGGTGCAATCCTCCGAAGGCCCCTAAAAGAGTTTATCCTACACACAAGATCATAAATGCATAAGAGAGTCTCACAAAGGTCGTCATTTGGATTTCTCACAAATTCATCAAATTGGAAGAAGTAATCCTGTTGTCCCACTTGTGAGTGTAGCACAAGTATCATGTCCATTGCTCTCTCAATTGCGAGCTCATGCTTTTACCACCATTGCTCTCTCAATTGCGAGCTCATGCCTTCTATTGATTACCTCCTCAACCAAGAAACCCCTATCATGAGTTGTGATTTGCATGAGGCACTCGTCAATCACTTCATGTGGTGCAATCCTCCGAAGGCCCCTAAAAGAGTTTATCCTACACACAAGATCATAAATGCATAAGAGAGTCTCACAAAGGTCGTCATTTGGATTTCTCACAAATTCATCAAATTGGAAGAAGTAATCCTGTTGGTGAGCTCGATGAAAATGCCAATGTCGATCTTGTGGTGGAGGAGGTGGAGGCGCCAAAGCCATAGTGGTGAGATCGATCATCTCAAACAATCATGTGAGCATTGTGGTCGGCGCTCCCCCTACACCAATGGGTGGTTCACCCGAAGTTCTTGGAATAGAACTTGGAATGGCACTTGAGGTAGAGCTTGATGAAGAGCTTGGTGTAGGTCGTGATCCGAAGGGGTTGTAGAAGCTGTTGCAAGGCAATCTTATGGAGGGACCAAAGAAGTTTGAGCTCAAAGCTACTTCTTTCCCTTTGCTTGAAGATGCTTCATTGTTTGCCTTGAATGTCTTCTTCCCTGTAAAGGTTGAAGTGATCTCCTCATCCTTGTAGAGTAGCCCGATCACATCATCAACAGAAAGATTCTTGTCCATGATGAGATCAAGGGTCATATAGAGGAGCTTGCTGCTAGGGACCAAGGTGAGGATCTTCTTAACAATCAATATTTTTGAAAGCTTGGAAGGTTCTTCAGTTGCCTCAATTTGGTCCACAATACCTCGAAAGCGAATAAGAGAGTCAAGTAAGTCCTCATTATCATCATCATGAAAAGCAATGAATTCCACAACAAGTGAGTCACTAGCATGATCAATAAAAAGCTCACAATCATCATCAATCCTAGTCATGCTAGTGGAGCATGCAAGATCAAGAGACACATCATCAATCATCATACACATGATTATCGGTGAAGATATTGGCGAAGTCCACAAGAGTGTCCATCAACTCATCTGGGATCACACAAAGGCAATACATCTCCTATGCAAGCTAGTTACCAAAGATACGCGGAAGCAAACAAATAGCTAGCAAGGAGTCCTACTCAAGCAAAGCTACTAGATTAACAAGCACATAGGAAGCACACATGCATGAGTAGCACAATACATACTAGGGTGATCAATCAAGCCAAAGCAACTCCTATACATGCTAGTGATCAAGTATGAAGGATAAGCACTACTAGCAAGTAAAGAAGCCTATTCATGCAAGTCTATAAGGTAGTCAACTAGAGCAAGGTAAGCACACAAGCATGAATAGCACGGTATGGAAATTTGGAAAGTAAAGCATCATAGTGAGGAGTAGAGCAAGAGATGGCTCATGATTTTTTCCTGAGGTCTCGAAAGGATGGTGCCTTCCCCTACTCCTCGTTGGACCACTCCCGTCGGAGTTCCGGTCCCTCCCGCCACCAAGTGGAGTTGTTGCCCACGAGCTCGCAATCACTCGTAGAGTAATGACATGATGTGCATCACTGCTGCACAAAGCACAAGCTCGCCTCCCTCAAGAACTTGCCGGACTCCCCGAGCCGACACGGGCGCTCACTAGCGATGCCCCTTTCAACGGCGGGCTCAAACCGTGTACAAATGTATGACGACCTTCATAGCCAACCATGATAGGCTCGATCACCGACACCTAACCGGTCTAGGTCTCACCATATACCAAGAGTAACAATCTAGATCACACCCTCAAGAACACCCTAGCCTTAGATGTGCAAGATGCTCAAGTTACTCTCCACTAGTACTCTCAAGATATCCAATATCCTCTCGTAGTGCTCCTCTCTTGGCCCTTTGGCTCCCAATAGATGCTCCCAGCAATCCCAATGACCAAAGGTAGTCTCCAAGACCCCAACAACAAGTTTATATAGGCTTCCAACCTCAAACTAGTCGTTGCTCCACGAAACAGCTCTCTGGACATATGGACCGGACGGTCCGGTCACTGTCCAGACCGGACAGTCTGGTCTCCACCGGACGGCTCCTCCAGAGCCGTTGCTCTCCATCCGCAGCTGCCTCCATACTGACCAAACAGTCTGGTCTACAGACCATACATTCCGATCTTCATCGCTAAAACTCCAAACAGAGCCATTGCAACCACTTCCTCGTCTGTTCCAAAGTTGTCTCTACTGACCGTATGGTCCGGTCCACTGACCGTACAATCCGGTCTCTACAACTCTGCACCAACAGATTTCCTCACGGCCAACTTCTCCTCTGTTCTGGATTTCCTCCTAATGATCGGACCGTCCGGTCTCTACCACCTCTTTGTTCGGTCCATTTCTCTCTCTCCAGTCTAGAAACATTTCGCGCGCTGCTTCCTCGCTGCCCAAGGCCCACTTCTACTGACCGGACCGTCCAGTTACTAGAACTTTCCAGACTTGGCAGTTTCCTCGCTGCTCGCTGTAGGCTCGAAACAAAACTACTTAGTGACCGTACAGTGCGGCCTTCACTGACCCCTCTGTTCGGTCTCTATATCCAGAAGCTAAAACTTGTCGTCCTCACTTGACTTTGTTTCCCGGCTTCTCCGAATAGCTCCTTGGCTTCTACATTATAACCTAGTGCCTGTGATTTCACCGAGCAACCTTGCACATCACCGACTAGACATAACCTAAGAGAAATGACCTATGGACTCAAAGCTCTAACAACTAGACAAGTGTTCCCAACACTTGCTCCATAGCTTGTACTTAGGTTTGATCCATCTCCATCAACCCTTGGACTCCATCAAGTTCATCAAGCCTCCATGCTTGTGGTCCTTGTCATCATCCGTCAAGGCAACCATCAATGATCATCATAAGATAGATAAGGTTTCCTACACGCACAACACTCGTGTAGACATTAGTCACATTTCATTGTTATTCATCACCAAAACAATCATACCTTGGGGTGACCTCAATGGTCATGAACCTTACAAGGAGGCAATTATTTTCCATAGTTAAAACAATACAATAGCCAAATGATTAATATCAGTGAAATAATTGGAACTAATTCATGGGATAGTGTAGGGTGATCAGGAATGGTGTATAGGGTAGTGGATACTGATCAAAATATTATGTTCCGTGTGACAATGAGGTTGCGATGCAAGAAATACTTATATATGACCTAGAGCTTTACAACTCAACTATAGGATCAATCAAAATATTAATCCTACAAGAAAAATAATTAGTTTAGCATGGTTCTGGAAATCAAATGGACATGTCTGATTTTCTATAAATAGGACATGCCATGGGTGAATTGTGGACTGATTTTTAATGACATCCATGGGGTTAATAATTTTAAATAATTAAAACAAGGAGAAAAGCAATAATTTAATTATGACTAAAATACAGAGAGCTAATAATTGTAACTTTGCAGGATGATTTTTTTAGCATAACGTTTCAGGATGCTTAGGAATGACAAACTAGTATTAAATACCAAGTTTCATTAATTTATCAATTACAGATAATTACTTATATTTTATTTAAGGTATTGCCCAATTAATTTAAATCTGACAAAACCATAAGCATGCAATGGGATTTGACATTTGTCTACAGTAGTTCATGCTTAGAGGAACTCAGGGAATTTTAGTTTGCTCAAAAATTCCTAATAATTAATTAGATATGTATTTTACCAGGTGGTTAGCAATTTCTGGAATTAATTAACTGAAAGAAAATCGATTAATGGGCATGGGCCAACATCTTCCCTGGCCTAGCAGGCCGTGTACAGCAGAGAAGGCACTCTGGGCCAGATCTAGCCCAAGCGGGTTTTTGGCCCGAAGCCAGTCGTCCCAACAGAGTTGGCCAAGCCTGGCCATGGCTTGTCCTCACGGCGCCCAGGGCGCAATGGCTTGGCATGAGCACGGCGGTGCGGAAGGACCCCAGCGAGGTTGCCAGCTTCCACCAGAGGCATCAGAGGACCACGACGGTGGCATGCGCATGGAGAAGGGCGTGAAGGCTCGCTGGAGGAGCAGCATGAAGCAGAAGGGCGTGCTGCGGGCGGAGCCGGCGGGTGACGATGGCAGAGGCCAGCGTTCCAGGCGAACGGCGGCAAGACTGAGAGATGACGCCAGTGAAGTGTGTGCGCATGAATCTGAGGAGTTGGCCGGAGAAGGGAATCGAGACGGGGTTCACAATGGTGGCGGGAATCGAAGGAAGGGCAACGGACCGACCCGAGGAAGACGAGGGCTGATTCGAGCTCGTCACAGTGAGGGGGAGAGAGTGTCCACACATGGCAGGGAGTAGGGCTGAGGCGGAACCCTAGGAGGAGCTAGACGGAGGCGGGAGGCAGCAATCGGCCTAGTGCGGAAGCTTTCTCTCCAATGGTGGCTGGGCTTGGGCAGAGAGTAAGAGAGATAGGGAGAGGAAGGGAGTGCATGGGGAAGAAGCGAAACCGGAGGCTGCGCGTTGGTTTTGGCGAGCGGTTTTGGACTAGGTGGGGGCGTCCGAGGTAGGGAGAGGAAGGGAGTGCATGGGGAAGAAGCGAAACCGGAGCCCGCGCGTCGGTTTTGGCGAGCGGTTTCGGACTAGGTGGGGGCGTACATCCGCGTGGAGTGTTGTTGCCTGGT
Organism: Eleusine coracana subsp. coracana; assembly: GCA_032690845.1. Classification (NCBI taxonomy): domain Eukaryota; kingdom Viridiplantae; phylum Streptophyta; class Magnoliopsida; order Poales; family Poaceae; genus Eleusine; species Eleusine coracana. Next base: position 8,977,685 of record CM064430.1, read on the forward strand.
CGTCGGTGTCCACTTGGCGGGCAGCGGCGGGGGAACGCACACAGCGCATGGTGTGTTTCTTCAGTGCCAATGACAGGTGGGTCCGGCCGGGTTCAAAAGCTCTAGAAAACATAGCATTTAGCCACTTCAAACCACATTTGTGAGACCTAAAACAATTTGCAGAAGGTTTCCGTTGTACCATCTTGTAGATCACAAAGTGGTGAATAGAATGGTGTAGACATGCAGAATATTTATGGTCAGATCCAGGAGTTAACGAATTTTGAAAATGGCTTGTTGATTAAGTGACTTGGAGAATTTTCTGAAGGCTGAAAATAGTGACCAATAGAACCCTAATTTAGGGCATTAATCAAAGTCAAATTTCGGTATGGCCTTCACTTTTGCATGATGACCAATATGTGTAGAACACTACCATCTATGATGTCCTTTTAGAAACTAAGGCACCAGGAATTTAGGAAATTTACAAAAGGGCTAACTGTCCATGCAGACTTGGAGAATCTTCAGGAAGTCTGATTAGGCTGTAAATGTTGGTACTTTGAAATTCCAATTGGAGTATCAAACAAAGTAAAAATTAGATGAGGCTGGGTATAGTGGTAGATCAATATGTGTAGTATAAAATATTGGATGATGTAGTTCAGGGAGTGAAACAAAGGGAAAGTTATTCAATTTCCAAAAGTGCTAAGTGGCCTCAGTAACAATCAATTCTAAGTCTGACTTCCATTTAAACTTGCTTTGTTGGAAATTCTAAAAAGTGGTCTTCTCGAACCTATAAATTCAAACCCAAGATATATGATGCTAATAAAGTTGAGTAGCAAATGATAGGCAAGACAAAGTTCCATGTTCGTTTTCTGAATTTGAATTATTTAAATTTAGAAAGGGTATCATTTTTGCGCTTGTTTGCTTTATTTGACCAACTTAGGAGTGACATAAAATGCTGAAATTCTCTCCAAAATTCTATTTTTATACCTGAATAAAGAATGTTAAGTTTAGTTACATCACTTTTATTTTAAAATTTTAACTTCTAATTCAAGCTATATTTGGCTCAAATATGAAATTAATTCAAAGTTCAAAATCCTTCACATCTTTATTACTGTTATCTTCTCCATTGTCTTTGGAGGCTAATTCCCTGCTGTAAAATGACACAGAGTGTCACACGGATCATCCATCTGTGTAACAAGCTAGGCACGATGAAGAAGGACAAGTTGTTGGTCAAAACTTACTTCGCAAAGATGACGAGTTATGCAGATTGCGGCCGTCAGCAAGCCTTTGGAGGATGATGATCTGATCAGCTTCATACATGCAGGTATCAATGCTGATTATAACTATTGTTGAAAGTATCAATGGTCATGCTCATACAATCAGCCTCAATGATCTCTACACCCAAGTCCTCAACTCCGAATGTAACACCCAGAAATTAATTAAGATTTTATTTAGAAACCCATGACTTTTGGCCTGCCACAACCTTTAGTATTCCCCCTCCTTTCTTTAAAGAAGAAGGTGGAACCCAAGGGGTGGGCGTGGCTGCTGCTGGACACCAGGAATACAGAAGGAGAATAGCCAAGGGAGAAGAGGAGAAGGAAAAACGAGGGAGGAGGAAGGAAAGAATGGGTGGATCCTAGGATGGAAAAGGAATCCATGGATCCTCTCTCAATATGACTGGAGATCAATGTAGGATCTTGATATTACCCTCTCTGATTTTGGGTAGATTAGAACCTAGGTTTAGTGGTAACCACATCAGGTTTGGATTAATCACCTAGATCTCTCTTATTGTGGTTCCCGCGTGTAGCAGATTCAAGCAAGTTTTAAGATCTCTGTGTTTACCCACGTTCTCGATATTAAAAAATATGAAACCTTTGTAATATCTATAGAGATTCGATGAACTTTCCAACGGTGTATGGTAGAGCTTAACCAGACCTGAGATGCCAGAGTTGGGCTCTTTCTAATCTGGCTGATTTCCAGTCTCCTAATTCGGATGCCTGTGCTTTCAAGTCTGAATCTACCCTACTTAGATTCCGAATTAGGACTCATGATGACTTAGGAAAGTGTTGCATATTTCATAGCCTTTCTGGATTAGGGTCATTTGTCACCCTAGCTGGTCGGTAACTCCAGTTATGATGTTTTTAGTACAACTGTTCTGCTATTGCTGTCAGATTGTCGGTCTGTTAGAAAAGCTCGAGTTAGTCCATCATAATGATTTTTATGGAGGATGGTTTGAACTACACAATTCACTCTAATGGTATTTTACACACTGTGCTGAAAGATGGGATTTTTATGACAAAATGGTATTGAGATATCAGTATTTCAATGTGCTGTTCAGAATATGTTTCCAACATGAACAAGTTCAGATTCTTTTATAACGATGTATCTTACGTCATGTAGTATACAAATAATCTAGCTTGTCAAGTGTTGTTGCTTTTATATTAGAAGATTATGAGTAATACAAGCAAGAGTACTTCTGTCCTGTTTCTAGTACTTGAGTAGCTTAGTAAGCGGTGGGTTTGGACGACGTAGAAGTTCTTTACATGTTTGCTTTACATATGCATGATTTTTTGGGTGCTGAGAAATGCTTGTGATCAGGTGGTGCTTCTCCATACCGTGCTTAGTTTTGTGGCTTGACCAGTGGAGAAGACAAGTAAACATAGCGTTGTGGTCTACTTGCTTGAACTTTGTTATTTGAATTGCCTCCATTAAACTCAGTACTTGACACAAGCCAAATAATCTGATAATTTGAAGTTATTTTTTTTATATTGATGGTTGATTATATCATGTTATGACAATCCTCTTTACATGTGAAGTTTGAAGCACATGAGCACCATACATTGTAAATTCTAGCATTTTGCACTTTCCATTGGAAGCATAAGAAGACACCAGAGCCGGATGTTGGTGCGGTAAGTACTGGTACAACAATGCACATTGAATAAAGCAATGTGGTTGCAACCCTCACTTCCTTTTGTTTGTATTTGAGGGTTGAAGTGAAGTCATGCATTGCATTGCATCATTTGCACCTACATTTGCATGGAAGTTCATACATATGAAGCAATTGATGTTTTATTCTTACAATTTGGAGTTATATTCATTTGATACAGTACTTTAATGTTGCAAAACAAATTTGATGCTTAATCAAACTGTGGTTTGAATAACATTGTTAAAGTAGTTTACCTGTTGAGGTTTTCCATAAACCTCATATGCTTCTTTTATCATCTCAAGTACTTGAGCTTTGGAAGATTTGAACGTGGGAATGAAGTAGCAACGCATGTGTATGATTTACCATCATCTCACTGTTCAAACACTTGAGTTTTCATAATAATGCTTGGCTGTTTGAGTCTTCCTTTTTGTGGAATAATCACTTGGAGTTGCAAGTCTTGTGTAATATGTTCATACTATTTATTTGATGCTTTCACATACTTTGTTGTTATAATAGTGTAGTGTGGTAATGTTCCGAAATTTTCTAGGGTTATGCTCTAGAATTTTTATGGGGTGTTACACCGAAGTGCACCTCGACTCTAAGAAGGGTCGGTACTCGCCCTCGGCCAATGCCACCTTTTGTGGTTGTGGACGTTCACGTGGAGGCTGAAATAGTAGCGGACGCTATGCTGGTGTGTGTGGTCGGAGTAACTCTCAGATTACTGATGACTTTGATGATCAGCCCCAGTACTAGATTTGCAAGAAGTATGGCCATGTAGCTCATCATCGGTGCTAGAAATGCTTTGATCACAACTATGGTGCTGAACAGCGCATTGCTGTTGCAGCCATTGGCATCATATGATGTTGAGACGGCTCGGTACACCTATACGGGGGCTGTGGACCACATTACTCGTGACCTCGATAAACTGACAATGAAGGAGTGCTACAATTGTATTGATCGGCTACACACTGCCAATGGTCAAGGTATAGCTACAACACATATTGGTCCTTCTTCTGTTGATTCTCCTACTTGCAATATAGTTCTAAACAATATCCCTCATGTTCCCTCCACCTTGAAAAAATTATTATCTATTCACCATTTGACCACCAACAACTATGTCTTTTATTGAATATCATCCTCAATTTTTCTTTGTTAAGGATCAAAGCACGAAGCAAACTCTTCTTCTTAAGCGGTGGAAGGGTGGCCTTTATGCCTTGCCATGCTTGGAGCAGTTGACGTCCAAATGTGTCTGTGCTGCCATTAAGATTACTCCTTCTTGATGACATTTTGTTTAGTTCATCCAGGTTTTCCGATAGTTTAGAAAGTGTTACATCATCAAACCCTTCCTTTTGTGCGAGTCAAATGAAGGTGAGGTTTGTGATGCTTGCCAATGTGCCAAGAGTCATCAACTTCTATTTCCTATTTGACAAATTGTGTCTCAGGCCCCTCTCAAGCTTGTGTTCTTGGATGTATGGGGTCCTACTCCTAGTTTAGTGGGTCAGTATAGCTACTATGTAAGTTTTATTGATGATTATAACAAATTCACTTGGACTATCTTATTAAGAACAAGACTGAAGTCTTCCAAAAATTTCATGATTTTCAAACTCATGTTGAACGATTGATTGGAAGAAAAATTCATGCTATTCACACCGATTGGGGTGGTGAGTATCAAAAGTTAAGCACCTTGTTTACTCGCATTTACGTCTCTCACCTTGTATTACACCCGCATACACACCAACAGAATGGCCCTGCTGAACGCAAACATCATCACAGTGTCGAAGTAGGTCTTTCTTTGCTCTCTCATGCTTCCAAACCACTCAAATTTTGGGATGAAGCATTTACCACTCCTGCTTACCTTATTAAGAAACTGGTTCACGTGTCATTAATTATGAATCACCTATGGAGAAGCTTCTTGAAACCACACTAGGCTATTCTTTTCTTTGTATTTTTGGTTGTGCTTGTTGGCCAAATTTACGTCTCTACAACAAACATAAACTTTCCTATTGTTCCAAGGAAAGTGTTTTTGTTGAGTATAGTAGTCAACACAAAGGATATAAGTGCCTTGATGTCTCCACTAGTCATGTCTATATCAAACGTGATGTCATCTTTGATGAGTTAGTCTTTCCCTGTTCCACACTTCAGCCCAATGCTGGCACACTTCGTCATTCAAAAAATTGCTCCTTCCTCCAACTTTGAGGTTAGCGAGGATGGTAGTACTACATACTTAATTGATCTTATGTCTACGCCTGTTAAGGCCGTCATGACAATTTAGGTTATTTCATTGTAGATACTTCACTTACAGAAGAATATACCTTCTTCCATAGTTGGTTGCGGCTGTGTATGATTCTCTAGTCATAGAAAATTCAAGCATTGCTTCAGGGGTTGCATCCTCTTTAGATCAGGAGCATGTCCCTATGTTAGCTGTTGTGCCCTTGCGACTACTATCTCCCGCATAATAATTGCCTTGGCAGTTGTTCCTGCATGTGGGATACTTGCCTTACGGGTATCCTCATACAAGACTAAGTCGATGGCCGACCGGGTACATCATCAACAAAGAAGCCGACCGACTCAACTTGGAGCATACGACATGTAGAGATAGACTTTCTATATAAATCCTTATGATTTACGACTAGGACTCTTCATGTACCCCCTTGCCGACCAGATATATAAGGCGGCAGGGTACCTCTCATCGAGGGACAAGTAGACAAGAGGTTTTTCTGCAACATCAATATTGTACACAGAACACAGGACATAGGGTTTTTACTCTCATCGAGAGGGCCTGAACCTGTATAACTCGGCGTCTTGTGTTACCATCGTAGTTCTTAGTCTCGACGTAGCCCTATACATTTTACTGCCGACCTCAAGCTTCGATAGTTGGCACGCCAGGAAGGGGACAAGGCTCGCCGGGATTCTCCGTCGACTACGATGGCCGAAATTCCCATCATCCAGTACTCATCGGACTTCAAGATCTCCTTTGGATCGCTCGACTTCACGGTCAGCGACAATGGAGCCCTAGGTCTAGAGCAGCATAGGACCGACTCGGCCGCAGCCGTCTCTATTGTGCGATCACCGAGTTCGTCAGATCTGATCCCCGCATTGGTCCCACTCAGATCTAAGGAAGAAGATCCTTCCTTCAGGAACGGTTTAAAATTGGATCGGTCCTTTGATGAGGACTCGGTCGGATCCGCTTACCCATATCCCTATACTGTCAACATGGTGGATATAGCAGATCCTGCAGATGGAGACCAAGATGGTGACCAAGACGGTGAACATGAAGATAACCCTGTTGATGGCCACCCAAATAAGCTAGCCGAAGGAGGTCAACAGGAGGAGGACCCTCTAGCTAATGACTTATCAGTCGGACACCACCGTCGACCAAGAGGGTCGCGCGGTTCATGCAACGCATGCCGACTGGATGTTGGTCCAGAACTAGAGGTGGATGGCATCAAGGTCTACCACACACCTCAGAATAACATCACTGAGGCAAAAACTTTGCTCGACACTCTAATGGTTGACGTGAATTATCAGACCCCTATGATGCAGAAGGCGGTAGCTATGCTTAAGGCCGTTGTAGCTCAAGAGGCCGCAAAATCCCAATCGGTCACAAGCTCTAGTCATACATCTTCACGAGGTCGGCATAGGCGTGAAGATCTGAGAGACTCTCTCAGCCTCCGTGATGGATGAGATACCATCAACTCTCACTATGAAGAACACGCTCATGATAACCGATGCTGTGAGGAAGAACGCCGTGATTGGAGAATGGACGACCGGCAGGACAGCCGACGAGAGGACCGTCCATATCCTTCTTCAAGGCACAACCGCGACGACCGTCCATATCGGGATCGGCGTGATAACGATGATAACAATCATCAGTGTCATCGTCATGATGATGATATTGGTCCATGTCATGGCAGTCGTGCAACTCTGTCTCCAGACTGGCATAGGCGGTTGATGACACCGACCGACGATGAGATTGATGGCATCAAAGCTTATATCCCTAGGCTTCGCATAGCATGATGGTCAAAAGGATTCAAGCCGGTCCCCATCGAAAAATATGATGGTCAGACCAATCCCTGAGAGTGGCTACAACTCTACAGCACGGCGATTCGGTCGGCCGAAGGTGATTCCTATGTGATGGCTAATTACCTTCCGATCTATCTGGATCTAGCTGTTCAAATATGGCTCACATCTCTTCCAGAAGAGTCAATCACATCTTGGGGAGACCTCAACAGGAAGCTCATAGAAAGTTTCCAAGCTACCTGTAATCGACCGGGCAACCACTTCGACTTCACTCAGATCAAGTAGAAGACCGACGAACCTCTTCGTGACTACATCAAGCGATTTTGCGCTAAGAAGACTGAGATCCCCAATGTCCCGAACCAACAAATCATTGCCGCCTTCCAAGGAGGGATCCGTAGCGATGATTTGGTTCGTGAGTTCGGTCGGAGGAATCATGACCTTAAGCTCACCGCTCAAGAGTGCTTCGAGATCGCTGACAAGTTCACGTCTGGTGAGTCGGCATTGGACGACATCCAGGGAAAAGGCAAAGAGAAGCGGTCGGACAAGCCCGAGTCCTCCAAGAAGGACAAGAAGAGGAAGCCTGATAACGTGGTTCACAAGGTGGACCGACGTCAGAAGAACCCTCGAACAAGCCAACTGTCTATAGATGAGCTGCTGAGTGGCCCATGCCTTTGGCACCCAAAGGGAAACCACAAAGCAAAGGATTGCTATCGACTGAAGGGTTTTGCAACAGCTGCCCTCAAGGTGGCTAAAGATCCCCCGTGGCACAACAACAAAGACAAGGCCAATGACGATGGCGACAAGGACGACTCAGGAGAGTTCCAGGAGCCCCGCAAGGAAGTCAACTTCATCTTCAGTGGCCCGGATGCCTACGTGTCCAAGCGCAAGAAGAAGCTGGAACTTCAGGAGATCAACTCGGTGGAACCGGCTGCGCCTCAATTTATGAGGTGGTCTGAGATGCCAATCACCTTTGATCGGTCGGATCATCCCAAGCACATCCCGAAGCCGGGTCGATACCCGCTGGTGCTTGCTACTACAATAAAGGAGGTAAAGTTCAACAAAGTACTCATTGATGGAGGAAACAGTTTGGACTTAATCTTCATAAAGACTCTCAAAGAGCTCGGTCTGTCAATCAATGATCTTTAGTCGAGTTCTTCACCTTTCCACGGGATTGTACCTGGCAAGACTTCAGTTCCTATTGGACAGATCAGTCTACTGGTGTCCTTCGGGACCCGTGAGAATTTCAGGACTGAGCGTATTTTCTTCCAGGTGGCTGATTTTGACTCGGCATCTCATGCTATCATCGGTCGACCAGCTATGGCTAAATTCATGGCTATCCCGCATTATCCATATCTAACCCTCAAGATGTCAGGCCCGAACAGAATAATCTCCCTCCACTCTGATCTTTGGAATTCTTTTGATTATGATGTGCAAAGTTGTGAGATGGCCAATAAACAGTTGATGCTGTCCGGCCAGAAGGAGATCCCGCAGGCAGTCGACATGGAGGAGCAGACCGATGCGACGGTTCCAACAAAGAAGCCTACCAAAGACAAGATTCAGACCGATGACATCCAAACCAAGGAAATCATGCTCGATCCTGAGGACCCCGATAAGGTAACTTATGCTAGGGCCAACCTTGACGAGAAATAGGAACTCGCGCTCACTCTTTTCCTCCAGGAAAATAGGGACATCTTTGCATGGAAACCATCTGACATGCTGGGAGTTCCTTGGGAAAAGATTGAGCATAAGTTAAGGGTACCCCCTGGGGCTACCCCCGTTCGGCAGAGGCTTAGAAGATTCGCGCAAGATCGCAAGGATGCAATGAAAAAGGAGATAGTTAGACTATTAGATGCTAAGTTTATAAAGGAAGTGTATCATCCCGACTGGTTAGCAAATCCAGTCCTTATACCCAAGAAGAATAAAGAATGGAGGATGTGTGTTGATTATACTGATCTCAACAAGGTCTGTCCTAAAGACCCCTTCGCTCTTCCTCATATTGATTAGATTGTAGACTCGATAGCCGGGTGTGAGCTCTTGAGCTTTCTGGATGCATATTCAGGCTATCACCAGATCCCACTGAAGGTCGAAGATCAGATTAAGACTTCCTTTATAACACCCTTCAGCGCCTATTGCTACATCATAATGCCTTTCGGTCTGAAGAACGTTGGCGCGACTTACCAACAAGGTATTCAACGCTGCCTTGCCACTTAGATCGGTCGGAACGCGGAAGCGTATGTTGATGACATCATTGTCAAGACCCGGAGCATCGAAGGGCTTATTTCTGACCTGGCAGAAACCTTTGACAATCTAAGTCATTATTCAATAAAGCTGAATCCTAAGAAGTGTGTTTTTGGGGTTCCTACAGGAAAGCTACTCGGTTACATCGTTTCGAAACGAGGTATAGAGGCCAACCCAATAAAATCAAGGCGATCCTTGGTATGGGGCCACCTAATTCTCAAAGGGATGTACAGAAGCTGACCGGATGCATGGCATCCTTGAGTCGCTTTATTTCCCAACTAGGGGTTAGAGGGTTACCACTTTTCTGACTGCTTAAAAAGCAGGAAGACTTTGTTTGGACCGAAGAGGCGCAGTCGGCATTGGACGAGTTGAAGGTTTACCTCAGCAGCATTCCAGTATTGGTGCCTCTGGAGCCTGGAGAAAAACTTAAACTTTACATATCGGCCACAACTCAGGTTGTGAGTACTGTTTTAACGGTCGACTGAGAAGAAGTGGGACATATACAAAAAGTGCAACACCCGGTCTACTTTGTGAGTGAGGTCCTTGGTGCCTCTAAGGTCAAATACCAACAGATCTTGAAGTTGTTGTATGCATTGTTGGTCACCTCTAGGATGTTGAAGCATTATTTTCAAGCTCATCCAATCGAAGTCTAGACCTCCTTCGTACTCAGCACAGTGCTACATAACTAAGAAGCTGAAGGGAAAATCGCCAAGTGGGCAGTCGAACTTGGTCAATATACCATCACATTCGTGCCTCGGTCGGCTATAAAGGGACAAGCACTAGCTGATTTCATTGCTGAGTGGACAGAGATTCAAACCCCACCTACTGCACAAAACATCGAGTATTGGAAAATGTACTTCGACGGGTCTCTTGAATTACAATGAGCTGGTGCGGGAGTCGTGTTTATCTCACCCACTGGAGAGAAGCTTCTATATGTCCTTCAAGTGATGTTTCACGCGTGTAACAATGCTACGGAGTATGAAGCCCTTCTATATGGTCTGCGCATTGCTACATCGCTCGGCATCAAGCGCCTTGACGTCTTTGGTGATTTGGCTTTGGTCGTTAATCAAGTCACCAAGGATTCGAACTGTGTTGATGACAACATGAGTGCTTACTGTCAAGAAGTAAGGAAGCTCGAAGACAAGTTCGATGGATTGAAGTTCACACATGTTCTTCGAGACAATAACCAAGTGGCTGATGAATTGGCCAAGATGGGATCATCTCGGTCTATGGTCCCGCCAGGTGTTTTCTTACACACTCTGGATTCGCCCACGATTTCTCCTTGGTCGGATGTATTAATGAGTGTTGTTACTGATCTTGTTGGTGATGGTAACATGGAGACCGATTGGCGCGACCCGCTCATCCAATATTTGGATAGGGGAATGCTGCCTTCGGATCCTAATAAGCAACTGAGGTTGGAGACCCGATGTCGAGGATATTTGTTGGTGGAGACCAACTCTATAAAAGAGGAGGTACAATCATCTTGATAAGATGCATCTCGATACCAGAAGGCTAGAAGTTGGTAGAAGAAATTCATTTTAGGATATGTGGCAATCATGCAGCTTCCAAGACTTTGGTCGGCAAAGCTTTTCGGCAAGCATTTTATTGGCCCACGGCGGTTGAAGATGCACGCCGAGTCGTTCAGACATGTGAAGGTTGTCAATTCTTCGCTCAACAAATGTATGTGCCTTCACAACAATTTCAGATGATACCCTTGACTTGGCCCTTTGCTGTTTGGGGGCTCGATATTGTCGGTCCTTTCAAGAAGGCACCAGGCGGGTTCGCTTATCTGTTTGTTGCTATTGATAAATTCACCAAGTGGATTGAAGCAAAGCCGGTTGGCAAGATTATATCGAAGAAGGCAATCGAGTTTGTCAAGGATGTCATCACTTGGTTTGGGGTTCCTCATGGTATCATTACCGATAATGGCACTCAATTCACTTCAGTGGAGTTCCTTGACTTTACCGATGAGATGGGAATAAAAATCCACTTTACATTAGTGGCTCATCCTCAAAGCAATGAGCAGGTCGAACGAGCCAATTGTATGATTCTTCATGGATTGAAAACGGTGGATATTCGACAGGCTTAAGCCTTATGCCAGTCGGTGGGTCAAAGAATTGCCTTCAATTCTTTGGGGGCTTCGCACAAACACCAGTCGAGCAACTGGTCAGTCGCCTTTCTCATTGGTCTACGGCTCAGAGGCTATGCTACCGACCGAAGTCAGCCTTGTTTCGGCACGGGTTCAGGTGTATGATGAACAGCTTTCTGAGGAGAATCAAGAGATTGATTTGATTGCAGCAGAGGAGTTGCGTGATCGTGCTCTATTTCGGTCGGCACTTTACCAACAAGGCTTGCATCGATATTATGATAAAAACATACGTAATCGCCACTTCCAAGTTGGAGATTTAGTGCTTCACCGAGTGCAGCCAACAAAGAACAGCATAAGCTTTCTCCAAAGTGGGAAGGACCATATGTTGTGAAGGAAGTCTCTCGCCCGGGGGCTTACCGACTGATGAATGAAGACGGCGATGATATACCAAATTCTTGGAACATAAATCAGCTACGTTGTTTCTATACTTAATTATTCTTTTGTATACTTATACATTATTCATGAATGAAACTTCAGTCTTTTTGATGAAAGACTTTTTGATGATTTTCATTCTATATTGTCTCGATTCCTTAATTTATTTTATTAAATAATTGAGCCAGGGGGCTAGCAATAATGTCCCACCTCAGTCTAACCGTGTTTTGGTTTTGGACTACTTTTTGACCGATTTCTTATCTTTGAATACGGTATTCATTTTGTTGGTCTAATGTCTACACATTATGTTTATATACTTTGTACTGCACATCAGACTACCGCTACACTAAACCCAGAGCCAAAGTGCGAGAGGTCGTGTGTCGATTGGTCGACTCTGCTTGTTATGCGGTTATGAGTCACAACCTAAAATGTTATGGTAGACCGATACAATTTGAGTTTCTCAATGATAGAAATTTTTGACATTTTTATCAATCTTTTAAAGATGATAAGCATGAAATTAGTTTACATACAGGTAATATTGTTTCATTACATAGATATTGCTAATGATCTCTAATATTACAGGATTTACAGCTCCTTTGAAGGAGAGGAAGATTCAGCTCGTAGCTCAACCTCAGGAGTTGCTGGAGGAGTAGGCACGGTCGGATTGATCTCTATATTGTCGACCAAGGCTCGGGAAGTTTCCAGCATGGCATCTAAGAGCAACTGGCATTGGTCGTCGGTCAAGTTTAGGTGGAAGCCCTCCTTGATCCTGTCCAATGGCAGAGCGGGAGACCAAGATTGGCAAATCGCCGAAACCTGACTCCCGGCCTCGGTCGTCACTCGTCAAGTGTTATGAGCAATATCTTCTGATGCATGCTCCAGCAAGTACTCCAAGGAATGGCCAGACTGCTCCACTCGGTCGGCATGAACATAATCCATTGCCTTTCGAGCGGCGTAAGATAGAGCTGTGAATGAAAATTTTTGGTCAGTATGATCAAAAGAGGAATCGAGCAGATGTGAGAAATAATAAAGGGCTTACTGGCAAGTTTACATTTGAAGGAATTGGAGGTGCTCTTAGCTTCCTCTATCTTGGCGTCAGCTTCCTTCAGCTCCTTCTACAGCTGAGTAATCTTGGCCTTCTGGTCCTCGACCGACTTGGAGAGGTTTTCCTTCTTAGTATTTAAGGCATTGACAAACCTTTGCTGATTGGAAGTTAACTTCTCTAGATCGGCGATCTTCTGATCACGAGCTAAAGACAAAAAACTTTTAGCGGTAGAGTGATTAGTTGATTATTTAAACATAGGTGGTGAGTGATCTTACCAGCTAAATCTTCACGGCCTTGGTGTAAGGCCTTGGTCATTTCTCTTTGGTCGGTCTGCAACTTTTCAATCTCCTTCTGTGCTTTGGCGAGCTGCTGACCGGTGACTAGTAAAACACCAGCAAAGTGTTAGTCTTACTTAAAAACTTGAAGACCAAAGAGTTTAGAGCATACCAAAGGTTTCGGCTTCAAGGTATTCCACCCTAGCCTGTTTCCTCTTTACAAGAGCATACATTTTCTATATACAAAAAGGGGTTAAGCTTAAAGGCAAGATTAAGACAAAGCAAAAGCAGAGTATTGAAGTACCTTGCTAGCTTCTCAATATTGGTGCATAATTTCCACGTCCTCCACTTCGGGCCGACCGAGTAAATCTACAGATAATGTCGCCTTACCTTTGTCAAGAGGTGGAGGGACGACGGCAGGAGCAGGTTGGGGTACAGGCACCGGAATGGGGGCAGGAATTGCCTTGACAGTAGGCTTATCCACCTCGGTTGGCGTGTTTGATGACTTGCCGACCGACTTGGGCAGATTAGTCGGATGAGGAGGAGGTCCAGACCGAGTGTCTTTGGACTCTTGGGCACTCTGAGGATCACTCGTCCGACTACTGTCAAAACAAAGATGAAAGAGATTAAAATGTGGCAATAAGAGGCAAGGAGCATAAGATTAAAGGATTAACCTGAGAGCCTTCTTGAGCTTGATTCAGCACAACCTCTTCTTCAAAGAAGTTGACTGAGAATCAGTCTCCTTCCTCTTCTGGGCAGATTTTTCTGTCTTATCGGTCTGATCCACCCTCCCAGCATCACTCTGAGTTTGGCTCGGGGGCTCCGACTGGCTTGAAGGTCGGTCGGAGGGAGTAGGGGTGGGGTGATCAGTGTCACCAGATGGCAACTCTTCATCATCATCCTGATCTCCTATATATTATTGTCGGCGCCCAACAGTCTGCTTTACTCGCCGACTGGGAGGAGGCAGGGTGGTGACCGGGTCAGGATGAGCGCCTGTAGAAGAGCTCGAGCCTCCAGTGCCAGTCTGCTGCGTCTTCTCAACATAATCCGGTCCCTTAGAATCGGTCGGAGGGAGCGGAGGATGAGAAATATAAGTATCCAGAACCTGCACAAGAATCAAAACATCAAGCAGGGCATCAAGACAAGAATATAAAGGATTGCTCAAAGCAGACTGAGGCTTACTCGGGCCCGCATAGTGCCCTTGTTATACGCCTACCTGATCAGCGAGTCATCCTGAAGGATATCCCTTTCAACCATTTTTGACTGGCTTTTCTTATGGAGTTCACCATTCGGCGGGTCAGGCATCTCCCTGGTTTCCTCATTATTGACATAGTTCCACGCCAGGTGACTCTGTATCTTTAGGGGCTGCACTCTGCGTACTATGAAGCTTTTGGCGATGGTAATTTCATCAATACCTACAGCCTTCAAGTCGGCTATCTTCTTCAGCAGAGTGACCACCTGAGGGTCGGTCGGATCGGGCTTCTCCATCCATTGCGCCAGAGGAATCGCCTTGGCACCGGTGAAGTCGGCAAGAACAGGAGGAGGGTTGTCATAGTAGAACCACTCTTCCTTCCAGTTCTTGTTCCGGGTCTTCAATGGCACATTGATGTAGGCCTCCTTCTTGCGCAACTGGAAGCCAATGCCACCTATAGCTACTTGATTGTCCTTGGTCGGCAGCGGACGGAGGATAAACAGATGGCGGAATAAATTGAAGTGGGGAAGGATGCCCAAAAATGTTTCGCACATGTTCACAAAGATGGTGATGTAAAGAATGGAATTGGGATTGAGGTTAACAAGCTCAATCCCATAGAAGAAAAGGAGCCCGCGCAAGAAGCTGCAGCAGGGGACTCTAAAGTCATGCTCGATGAACGAGCGGAATACAACTATCTGTTTATGAATAGGGATAGGGCAAGATTCACAGGGTACCTTCCAGTCAATCCGCACTTGCTCTGGAAGGATGCCGTCGACCACCATCTGATTCATATCGGCCTGGGAGAGGTTGCTCTTCGAGAACTCCCGAAGCTGCTCCAGGATGTCGATCTCTGATGAGGAGGACGCGGTGGCGATAGTGGGAGTGGCAGGGATTAAGGTGGAAACCTTCTTGCAACCCATGGTGATGATTGTATCGGGAGTGGCAGATCAAATGCTAAACCCTAGCAGAGGCTTGGGGGCTAAGCGCGGTGAGATCTGCGGCGGCCGGAAGTGAAGGCGCTAACCCTAGCTGGAAAGTTGAGGAGTCGCTAAACAGAGGAGGCACGAGGAAGATGAAGAGTTCGTGCGCAAATGCGGCATGGACTGAGAGTCAACTCAACGCTGCCTTTTATACTCCCGCTTTTTAACCTAAGGGTCCCATGGGCTGGGGTGGGCCGTATAATGATGACAATTTTTTGCTTAAGCAAAGATTAGTTAAGGATCTTAAAGCATGATTAGGATCTAAACCCTTGAGAAATAAGGCTCGGGGGCTTCTTTGATGAGAAGCATTTGAGAAATATTTAACCATATCTATATGATTTGATGATCATATAGCAAAGGACTTGGTGGTCGTATATAAGTTCAAAGGTTATGGTATTGATTGAAGTCGATAACCAAATTGTCAAAATTGGACTTATGGATAATTAGAGTGACTAATTATTAGGGAAAGGCTATTGTATGATTGATGTCATTTAGCTTAGTACCATTATATGATTGATGCCATAGTGGATCACATGGATTGAATATGACTGATATCATAAAATTCAAACCGACCGGTCACTCGGACATAGTGTATATCACTCAGCGTTTTTGATAATCGGTCGGCAAAGCTGAAGCTTTGCAAGTTGTCTTACTGGTTTGATGACCAGAGGTCTGTTAAACTTAGGCTTGATGGTTTGAGTAAAATACATACAAAATAATAAGAGCTAATGTAATTAGACTCTTGCATTATTTGTTAGTCTCCAAATTATACAAGAGTCAGGGGATACACCTGATCAAGTGCACCAGATCTATCAGGAACTTCGATAAAGAGGTCTTCCTAATTTATGATCTACATTAAAGATCATTCTGAGAGTTAAAGCTCAAAATTAGGAAGCACTCGGGGGCTGCTGTGGGATACTTGCCTTATGGGTATTCTCATACAAGACTAACTCGGTGGCTGACCGGGTACTTCATCAACAAGGAAGCCGGCCGACTTAACTTGGAGCATATGACATGTAGAGATAGACTTTCTATATAAATCCTTATGAGTTACGACTAGGACTCTTCTTGTACCCCCTTGCCGACCGGATATATAAGGTGGCAGGGTACCCCTCATCGAGGGACAAGTACACAAGAGGTTTTTCCGGAACATCAATACAATACATAGAACACAGGACGTAGAGTTTTTGCTCTCATCAAGAGGGCCCGAACCTGTATAACTTGGCGTTTTGTGTTATCATCATAGTTCTTAGTCTCGACTTTGCCCTATACATTTTACTGCCGATCTCAAGCTTCGACACTGCATAAGTTCCAGGGCAGTCTCTAGCTGCAGTGTTCAACTCTTCCACAGCAACCGACCCATCCTTGCACCAGACTCTAGGACAATATTATCCAACCTAAGAAATTGTTTCTTGACATTGTGCATTGTAATCATTTTGCAGCTGTGGGAGACTCAGAACATATTTATGAAGCTATTACTGGTTCCAAGTAGAAATTGGCAATGAACAAGGAATTTGCAGCTTGTCAGTGTAATCAAATATGACACCTTGTTCCTGCGAGCCAAGCTACCAATGTCATTGACTGTAAATGGGGTTACACATCCCAAGATTCAAGGTTCAACTCCTAGTCGGAGCAAGTTTATGGGTTGGGGTAAAAAAAATCCCCTCGTTTGTCACCACGCCAAAGAATAGGTCTAAGACCTAGTCCAGGTCATGGTCGTCTCACATGGACCATGGTGCCACTGTGTAAGGGTGGAACAGGGGTTCGGGGGGTTTTCTTGACCTGCATGAGAAGGTCTTCTTCTTAGCAAAATACTCGAGGGTTATCTTACCCCGTAGGTCATGTTTTTTAAAAATAGGTTTACAAACTTGAGAGGAAGGCCGATGGTTCTATCGAACGTTACAAAGCTTGATTGGTGGCTAAGGGTTTCAAACAAAGCCATGGTGTTTATTATGAATATACTTTTAGTCCCATGGTTAAACATGCAACTATTTGTCTTGTTCTATTCATTCCTATGTCTCGAAGCTAGTCTCTTTGGCAACTAGATGTGTAGACCGCATTTCTTCATGTTGTTCTAGAGGAGGAAGTGTACACAAAGGAACCACCTGGCTATGCTGATCTCTCTTATCTGCATCATGTTTGTTGTCTTGATAAAGCTATTTATGATCTTAAACAAGCACCACAGGTCTGGTATGCTTGGCTCAGTCACAAGTTGCTTCAGCTTGGTTTATACCTTCAAAAGCTGACACCTATCTTTTCATCCTTAGTGATCGCAATATCACTATGTTTCTTCTCATCTAAGTTGATGTTATTGTTGTGGCTAGGTTCTCTGACGCTGCTGTTGCGGGTCTACTTCATAATCCGTGCTCTGACTTCACTATTTTTTGGGAATTGAGTGTAACCTATGGAATCTGGAATTCTATTCAAGAAAAGTATATTGCTGATTTGCTTAAGCAGGTTGGTATGGCTGACTGCAAACAGGTGACCACTCATCTCTCGGTTTCAGAAGAATTGTCTATGCATCAAGGGTCTCTTCTGTCAGCAGATGATGCTATTAGACATTGTAGTGTGGTTGGTACCCTCCAATATTTGACACTGACTAGATCGGACCTCTATTTTTCATTAAACAAGGTCTGTCAATTTCTTCAAGCTCTTACTGATATTCATTGGATATCAGTTAAAAGGATTCATTGTTATTTGCAACACACACTTGGTTTTGGTCTTGCTATTCAACGGAGTTCTTCTTTACTACTTAGTGCCTTTTCTGATGTTGATTGGGCTAGGAGTGCTGACAATCGGTGTCCTACTTGGGGCCTTGAAGTGTTTCTTGGCTCCAACTTGATCTCAAGGAATTTTCGCAAATAGGCCACTATCACCCGATCTTGTATAGATGCTGAATATAAATCTTTTGCTAATGCTACAGGAGAGATCATTTGGTTATGAAGTGTCTTTGTGACTTGCACATTCCTCAGTCACGTCCACCTTGTTGTGGTGTGGGGTGCTACTTATTTGTCAGCTAACCCGGTATTCCTCAATCAAGCATGTTGAGGTGGCTTTCCATTTTGTAAGAGAATAGGTTGCACAATGATAGCTTGATATTTGGCTTGGTCATGATACTATCTATCTGACCCTTGGATGAGATGAAGTGAACCTCTAAATGTCGAGATGCCATGTGCTCTCGGAGAAAATGATAGTCCACTTCAACATGTTTGGTGTGGCGGTGAAATATTGGATTTTCCGATAGATAAGTAGCCCCAATGCTATCGCACCATAAGCTCGACAATTGTTGTTGAGAACTCCCGAGTTCTCATAGCAACACTTGAATCTATATAACTTTAGCATTAGCAATCACCTTGTATTCGGCCTCCCTAATTGAGTGAGATATAGTGGGTTGCTTGAGAGAGCTCCATGAAATAAGATTGCCTATAAAGAAGATTGCATAACCACCTGTGTTGCGCCTATCATCTGGATTGCGGACCTAGTCCGCATTCAAAAAGGCACTGAAGAATGAGGACGTTGTTTTTGTGATGCATGGACCCAAGCGAGAAGTGGCATGTAAATAACGTAAGATGCATTTGACTGTCGCCCAATGATTAGTTGTTGGTGCCAAAAGAAACTGACAGAAGTGATTCACACAAAAAAAATATATCTAATTGTGTCAATGAGAGGTATTGGAGGGCGCCAAATACACTTTGATGGCGTGTAGATCTTCAGCGGGGAGAGGATCACAACTTATCTGTAGGGAGCATGTGAGTTGACACATGATTGCAAGAGGCCATGTTGATGCGCTTCAAAATATCTTCAATATATTTGTGTTGTGTAAATATGAGGCCACATGAAGTATCATGCACTTCAATGTCAAGAAAGTAACCTAGTACACGAAAGTCTTTTTGTGCAAATTCAGCTTGAAGTTGGGCAGGAAGGTGATTTGTAGCCGATGATGAGGAGCTGACAATGATAATGTCATCCACATAGATGAGAGTATACATCTGAATGTCACCTTTACTAAAGATGAACAAAGAAACATGAGCCTTAGAAGCATAAAATCCTAACTATGGTAGCTTGCACTGAGACGAGAAAACCATGCTATTGGGGCCTGTTTAGGGCCATATAATGACTTGTCCAACTTGCAAAGATAAGTAGGATGATCTGACTCAATAAAACTAGGAAATTGTTTCATATAAATATCTTCATTGTAATATCCATGAATATACCATTTCTGAGTATCAATTTGTCAAAGGGAGCAACCTCAAGAGTTAGCTAGAGGTAAAATCCTCGAATAGTGGTAGGTTTTACCACAATGCTGAATGTATCATCATAGTCAAAACCATACTGTTGTTTGAAGCCCTTTGCATATAGTGATCAATTGAACCATCAGCCTTGTGCTTCAACTTAAATATACATTTTAATTCATTGATGTTGAGGCTGGCATGTGGTGGAACCAGATGCCAAGTCTTGTTCTTGAGAAAAACTTGAAACTCCTCATACATCGTTGATCGCCAAATTGGATGAGACTTGGAATTGATATAACAAGTTGGTTCATCATCAGAAATACATACTACTGAATATGTCATTGTGCCATCTATATGGATATTGGGTTGCTTAATGTTGTTGCGGAGGCGAGTTCTGTACCAATGGGCACGAGCATCGGGTGCAACGCCTCAGATTGGACAACATGCGATGAGTGTACATGTGATGGGCCCCATGGAATAGATGGTTCATGAGGAGAGTTGATAGGGGACTGCGCCACCTAGCCTCCTTTCAGGTGTGTGGGGGGGGGGGGGGACCTAGGCGCGCTATGCTAAATGTGGGTCGTGGGTGCATGGATATAGGAGTAAATTTCTAGTCACAGGAAGTATATGGCTATTCTTTGAAGTGTATCATCAATAGCTATGTCTCCTTGTCTGATCGTGTGCTATAACCCACACATGTAACCCCTTGTATGCCTTTTTGCATAAATATGAGAGGATCTGCTACATGGAAGGCAGGCAACGCCATTCACTCTAACATGGTAATAGAGTCATAATTTTCTCTATAAAATGTTGACCACTTCTTCTTCCTCCTCCACCACCCTCGCCTCCATTTCTAGCTCAACTTCATCTACCATTGCCCCGATCCCTATCCACCATGCCGTTACCATTCGCCTCAGCAAGACAAACTACATGTTGTGGCGTGCACAACTTCTCCCATATATGAGAAGTGACATACCGATTGGATTCATTGATGGATCTGTTACCAAGCCTCCAAAGGTCATTGTGTCTTCCACTGCTGAAGGTGCTAAGCTCATTCCTAATCTGGCCTATGACCGGTGGTATGATCAGGACTAGCAACTCCTCAATGGACTTGACTCATCCATAACCGAGGATCTACTTCTCGAGGTGGTGTCTGCCTCCATGACCAAAGAAGCCTTGGATATCTTGCAGCGCATGTTCTCTTCAATCGTCCGTGCTCGACCTGCCCAGGTTCGCATAGACCTTGCCAGCACAAAGAAGCGGGATCTGTGTGCCACTGACTATTTTCACAAGATTTAAGGGTTCACCTATGTACTTTTCTGCTGCTGATGCCCCTCTTCGTGATGATGGCATCATCACATACCTCGTGGCTGGTTTCGGATCGTGTTATGATTCGTCCGTTAATTCCCTAACTACCAAGACCAAGGTCTTCTCCCTCGACAACGTCCATGCCCACCTCCTCATGTTCAAGGCTCGCCAGCTACAAAGTCAATTTGAGATGTGAATCAATGTTGACGCCTCGGGAAATTTTGGTTACCGCGGGGACAAGTGCGACGCGGACATGGTCGCAGTGCACCACTTGGTCGAGCTGACCATACCACTAATCTGTAGCCACCTTGACATAGAGAAGGCCTTGTTTGAAGAGCTCGTGAGAGAGCTTGATGGGATAAAGGCCGGCTTCACATTTTCCTTCCTGTGGAACTTGCCTCGTTGCTAGGTCCTTTATCAAAAAATGTTATGAGTTAAATTCAAAAAAGACATGGTTATCATGTGCTAATTTATGAATAGAAAGATGATGTTTGGAAATTTCAGGAAAATGGAGAACATTTTCTAATGTAAGGGGTCTAGTTGCAGTATTAATTGAACAAGAACAAATATGCATAATTTACAAACCTGCCCCATTGTCAACTTGAACGGTTTCACTACCATGGTATAGGATCACAGAGGACTAGGCGATTCAGATCACCGGTGCTGTGATTGGTAGCCCCGGTGTCAATGTACCAGTTGGGGTCGATCTTGTAGGAAGTAATAGTAGAGGCAGCTATGAATGGTTATTCCTCATGATAGGATTCATCCATGTGGTGCTAGCATTATATGGTCATGTGGCAATGACAGCCACAAACCTGGCATGGTGGGTGCTTAGGCTTATTGAAGCTTGGATCAGATCGGCTGCAGCCCTGCAAATGGTGCAGGCCCACGACCTCATCCACGACTAGGTGGTGCATCACAACCGCGTCCACGTGACGCTTGTCCCCAACAGCCAGCAACATTGGTCGAGGCGTTGACATTGAGTCGCATCTCAGATTGACTCTATAGCTGGCAAGACTCGAATGCGAGGAGGTGGGCATAGACATTATCAAGGGAGAGGGCCTCGGTCATGGTCGTCATGGAGGTAATGAATGAATCATAATCCCATCCGAGACCAGCTAAGAGGTATGTGTTGATTTCATCATCATAGAGAGGGGCATCAGCAACGTCGAGTTCATAGGTGAAACATTTAATATTGCAAAAATAGTGAGTGTTAGGTAGATCCCGCTTCTTCGTGGTGGTGAGGTTGATGTGAACCTGGATAGCTCGAGCGCGCAAGACAAACGAGAATATCGCTGCAAGATATCCCAGCCTTCTTTGGCGCTGGAGGCGGATACCACATCAAGAGGTAGCTCCTTGGTCATGGAGAAGAGAAATCCACTGAGGAGTTGCTGGTCCTGATCATATTACTGGTAGTAAGACGGATTAGGAACCATCTCGGCGCCTTCAAGAGTGGAAGACGCGACGAGCATAAGAGGCTTGGTAATGGACCCATCAACGAATCCAATCAGTTTGGTACTTCTCAGATATGGGATAAATTGCACGGGCCATAACATGTAGTTTGTCTTGCTGAGGCGAATGGTAATGACATGGTGCATAGGGATCAGGGCAAAGGTAGATGACGTTGAGCTAGAAATGACGAAAGAGGTGGTGGAGAACAGGGTGGAGGAGGATGCATGAAGACATGGTCGACATTTGGTAGAGAAAATTATGGCTATGCTACCATGTCAAAGTGAATTGCGCTGCCTGCCCTCCATGCAGCAGATCCTCTCATATTTATAGAAGAAGGCATACATGCATGGCAGGTTACATGCGTGGCTCTTATAGCACCCGATCAGAAAAGGAGAGACACAACTCCAAATATAGATGATACACTTCTATGAATAGCCATGCACTTCTATGAATAGCCATGCACTTCTATGTTTAACAGACCTGAGGGGCTTTTCGGATCGCCTCATTTTTTGGACAATGGAAAATCTGACCTTTTGCAAGTTATCGGGTTGCCTTATACCTGAGTCTAGATTCTAGAGGCACATTTATTCGCTCCACAACTCAGTGATGCAGTAAAATTGGACATTTGTGATTCTGTGTTGTAGTATGTAATGTTAATGCTCTAAATATAGCTTGGCAAAACCATGCTTCTACTACTTCTGAACTATTAGTAATTCGACAACATTCCACCAGTGTACACACCGACGCTGACCCCTGAATCCATGTTCACCACATCAACGGACTCATCGCATCCAGGATCATATACCCGCACCTCCCGTCTTCTATCCGACATGGCCAGCTTCCCTTCGTCTAGCACCCACAGGGGCTTTATAAACGTACATTGGATCGAGTATGTCCAGCGCCAGAGCGTCCCACCATCCTCATCCGGGCAGACACCCTCGTAGAACCACAGGTCCATGACGTAGTTGTCGTCATCGCTAGCGTCCACGTGGCCCACGACGAGACGACCATTGAGCGCCGCTAGCTGGAGCTGGTCAGAGTCAGAGGAGCTGAACGTGTGTTTTGACATGTCGTCTTGGTCATCACCGGCGCAGCAGCCGCTGCTTAGCGGGCCGTGGATGTGAGTCGGCGACCACTGCTCAGTGGCGAGGTCGAAGGATGCCATGCCGTCGGGCCCGTCAAAGCCTAGGCGGCCGTACCTGGATGGGCGTACCAAGAAGTAGGCGACACCATTGACCACGGCCGCGTTGCCAGGGTTATTGACGATTGGGATTTTGGGGGCCTGAGTCTCCCTCCAATGCCGGTTGCTGTCACAATCCCCTTCGAGATCGATGATATGGCAGAACTGCTGGTTGCACATGCTGTCCTCACGGACACGGAAAGCCTTGTGCTCTCCGGTGGCGGCCCGGCCGACGACGAGCGCAACGCAATTGGCCTTCGAGCGGGAGTCGTGCGGGTGCTCGACCTGGAGCTTGTTCGGGACGACGGAGACGGCGCCGGATTCCAGGTCGACCACGCGCAGGCGGAGGCAGCGCTGGTCCAGGGCGATGGCCGCGAGGTGGTGGTGCACGTGCATCTTGGACCAGTCTTGGCCCATCCACCCGGCCGGGACCCGTTTCACGACGTTGCCTGTGCACAGGTCCATCATTACGAACTCTACCGTTTTGACGTGGTGTCCGCCGGTGACGACCACGACGACGAGCGGTTTCTGCTGAGCGTCGTAGACCTTCACGAAGGCCGGGTCGCAGAGGAGGGATCGCCAGGACTTGCAGACGGTGCGGAGGCGACAGAGCTGTCTGGCAGGGATGTTCTGGAAAATCTTGTGGACAATGTCGATAGGGAGCATGAGCATGTTGTCGTCGTTGGCTTTGGAGGCTGCCCCCGCTGGCCTGTGATGCGGCACGTCAGAGATTGGCGTATTAAGCGCCGCCATTGTCTACCTAGCGCAAACTACTCCCGTGGTTGTTGGCCCTCTTTTGAGAACGCCGGAATTTGTTTAGGGGAACAATCCAGGGAAAGAAAACTTGTACTATGTTTTATGGATGGATGGACTAGTTCGTATCGGAATCCGGTTTTATCAGAGCGGTCGTCATGGTTGCACAAAATTCCTCGAGGAAAGGCAGACAAAGATGTCTACACGCACACGTCACAACACAGTTCTTCACTATTGATCACACGCAAACACACACAGACACACACATAAAGTTCCTCACTCTGTCAAATAAAAATACTAGCAAAATTAATAAAGCAACGAATTTTGTGGTTAGTTAAAAAAAATAGAGTATTTTCACTTCTGTCACTTAACCCAGGATTTCTGGTCATATTGGTACACAAAACCCCACCCTTATACCAATAATAATATCTTCCATATTGGGAGATCCTTGAATCAATTGAAATATACATGTGCCATGGAAGCATAACGTTAGAATTTACATGTCGTAGTCATCATAACTAGTTCTTCATAGTATGATAGAGATACGAGGATTTTTGAAACAATATCATCGTAAAATATGAGGTTAACTGATAGAAACCGTGATACCTGGGATATGTGGAATTAAATGCTGGTACGTGCGTGTCGGTAGGATTCCCTCGGTGAAAAAAAAGAGACAATGCCCCCTGTGGCACAAAAAATTAGAAAAACTGTCCAGAACACAATACTAAAATGTGATTGTCCATGCCGCTGCTGCCCATGCCAGTGCTGCCCCCTAGGCCTCCTAGTCCGCCCGCCAACCCAGGGAGGTGACCCCTGCCGTGGCCGCCGGTCGAGGGATCCGCTCCCCGGCTGCCGCCCGCCACCAGCCGTTGTCCCTGCTGCGTGCCTGCCTGAGACCGGCCAGGTTGAGGCCCATGTGTCCGTTAGGCGAAAGCCCGCGACCCCTCTCTGCGCTGCTCGTCTAGACGTGCAGTCCAAGCACGGCGCGGCCCTGGCCACCTTCCACCACCAATTCGAATGTCGATTGCACAGGGCTACCACCATGACTGGGGCCAGAGCTCACGCCCTGTTGAAAGTTGTCTAGAGGGGGGTGAATAGGCAATTTAAAAATTAAACCTGAAAAAGCACTAAGTTTGATCAAATAGACAGGTAAGATGGAACTTTCGTTAGTAATGACGGAACTTCCATCACCATGAAAGTTCACTCAACCTTCCTCTGAACAATGAATTAAATGCGGATAACAAGGAGGAAGCAATGCAATACTTGATAGAAGGAAGGCTACAACTATGCACACCTAGGGTTCTTTGTTGGATAGCTAACAACTCAAATAACAAGAGATACAAGTACAATAATATGAAAGAAATGCACAAACATAAGAATAAAGGCGGGAATGTAAAGAGAGACACAAGGATGTAACCCGAGGTTCGGCAACCACACAAAGTAGTTCCTACGTTCTTATTGAGGAGCCACACAAAGTGGTCGGGTCTCTCTCAACCCTTTCCCCGCCAAGCAATCACTAAGATCGTGCTCAGATTTCTTTATTTAGTTGATTCTTTTCCTCCGGAGGCGAATCACACCTTCGCAAACATCCCCGACTCACCACACAAAGTTGGGAGCTCAAGGGCGACGCCTAGCCATCTAGGAGACCAAGTCTCCAAGAGTAACAAGCAAATCAAATCTTGATGGAGAGGGAAAGATGTGCTCAAGCTTTTGAGTAGATGGAATCAATCTTTTTATGGTTGGATCTCTCTCACTTTGTTTGGAATCACAAGAACAAGTCTAGGAGTGAGAGGGGAAAGCTCTAGCAGAAGAAAGAGTGAAATGCCAAAGAATCAAACCCTTTCCACTGGTGAAGGGGTGAGCTATAAATAGAGGATCTCTAAAAACTAGCCGTTACAGGTTTTTCTGTGTCTGACGGAACTTTCGTGGTTACCCACGGAACTTCCGTCATTTCAAATTTAGCCATTACACGAGCCTGGGAGAGAAGCCAGATGCTGTGACAAAACTTCCGTCAGGGGGTGACGGATTTTCCGTCACTCTCGGGTTGACAAAGAAAGAGCTCACAGAACTTCCGTGAGAGCCACGGAAATTCTGGTGACGGAACTTCCGTCAGAAGGTGACAGAACTTCCGTCACTCTCGGGAAGGAAGAAAGCTAGAGCCCGATGCTGATGGAACTTCCGTGAGGAGGCTCACAGAACTTTCGTCACTCTCTGTTTGGCTCGGAAAATAGCTGGTTCTATGGCTTTGTTGGCTAGACTTCTCACAAAACTTTTTGGAGGCTTGAGCACCCACATTTCACTTCTTATCAAGATTGGTTTACCCCCATTATAGTTCGGCATGCCTATGACTAAATAAAGTAAAAACTACACTTTGAAGTGCTTTTGAGTCCATTTTTCCTTTCCTTCTTTTTGGGGTAAAGACAATCTTGCAAATGTGGGTTTGGGCAATAACTTTTGATTATCTGTAAAATTACTTCATGAACATGTTAGCACAATTTTAATCTTTCGTCATTGTACACCAAAACCCACTAGGGGATCCTAGATGCATCTTCAATCCCCCCCTTTTTGCTGGTTGATGACAATAGATTAAAAAGGATATAGAGATAAAATCAAAAGAAACAACAACAACAAAATATAGTGAGGCTCCCCCTAAAGATATGCAAGATTCACCAAAAAACATGTGAAGGAGCTTGTAACGTCCCGTCCCTTCGAGGCCAAGCACAAGACTATCCTCACAGACCAACACATATCTTCTGTGCAATTTATTCTCACTCATGCGCACCCGGGATAAACTTCCCGGTTGGTCACCCATCCCTAAATTGCTCCAGGCCAAGCACACTTAACTTTGGAGTTCTTTATGGATGAGCAGCTTCTGCAAAAGATATTGCAACTTGTTGGTATGAGTATTCTATCAATCCTATTAAACCTTGGGCTAGAATGTTACACTCTCACCCCCTTAGAAGATCGACGTCCTCGTCAATCAACCCCAAGCCAGGAACTTTCCCTCTTGGCCACGTCTGTGTGCGCAGTGCCAGTGCATGTGCCATGCTGTGTGACCACTTCGGGCCCACACCAGCCATGCACACCATGACTGTGCAACTGTGACCCCACGCGCCTATGAAATTGCAAGGGTCGGCTCTGATACCAACTGTAACGTCCCGCTCCTCCGAGGCCGGGCCCGCTTACCCTGACAGCTCTCTAGGATCTCAAGACTATCCTCACAGACCAACACATATCTTTTCTGTACACTTTGTCCTCACTCATGCGCACCCGGGATAAACTTCCTGGTCGGTCACCCATCCCTAAATTGCTCCAGGCCAAGCACGCTTAACTTTGGAGTTCTTTAGGGATGAGCTTCTGGAAAAGATGTTGCAACTTGTTGGTATGAGTATTCTATCAATCCTATTAAGCCTTGGGCTAGGATGTTACAGAGCTCCCCCTATATTTTGCAATAAGTGGGGTGCCTAACAAAGTGTACAAGTGTGCAACAAAGTGATAAAGCAAAATGCAACCAACACACTTGACACAAGAAATCTATAAAGACAATAAAAACAAGCACCATACTCAACATAAGAACAATAGAGTTATTACAATAAAGGTTCACATATAGTTTTCACACACAAAGCAAATAGAAAGGATAACTTCTCCATAGATTCATCACTATCCTATTACAAGCAAAACATCAAAACAAATATCCTTTTCATCTCATCTCTCCCCCTTTGGCATCAAAGCACCAAAAAGAATGAAAGGAGGAGGAGCTAAGAAAAGGAATCACTCATCGCCTTCTTCTTCTTCTTCTTCTTCGGTACTCTCATCATCGCCTTCTTCTTCTTCTTCGCCTTCATTGGCTTCTTCTTGGCTGGAGCAGGAGCGAGTTGAGGAGCAATATCATCCCAATCATAACCTGCAAGTGGATCCTCAAAGACCGGTGGCTCACCATCGGGCTCACACTCGAAGCCATCCGAAGACACCTCATGGCCTTGAGCTCTTTGGTCTCTCTTGTTGCGTCGCACTTGCTTCTTAATGCGCCTCTTGTTCTCCCAGTTTTCCTTAGCATTGAAACAACAAGCATTCAAGATGCTCTTGAGCATAGAGGCAATGGGAGATGAAGGACGACGGTGTGGGGCTTCGGATGGAGGAGCAAAAGATGAGGCACGATGTGCTGCTGCCTTTTCTGCTGGTAACTCCGTCCGCATAGTCTTATGATGAGGGCGAGTGAGCCTTGGCACACGAGGTCTCAAACGCTGATGCTTGCACTCCTTCTCAAATACCAAGCCTGACTCAGACTCTATCATCCTCATAAGATATGGGGCAAAAGGAAGCACCTTCCTTGTATCCAGAGTTGCTGTAACACCCATTTTTAGAAGCAAAACGGGTGCAGCCGTACGTGTGCCCAGGATCAAGTTACACACACGTACCGTACATCATCAATGGTAAAAAGAATAATTATCCATTTCCTTTAATTATTACATCGTATCTTTATTACAAAAAGACCCGTGGGTCTAGAAGAAAAATACATTCAAGCAGCGGAAAGTAGCTAGCGTAGACATCCCAAACTCCACAGGCATCGACTGGTGGATCATCGCCTAGTACTCGCTTCATCTTCGTAGTGGCTCCAATCTTCTCCTTGGGCTGAATGTCAACGGGGTATAGCAAGGGTGAGTACATGTCGTACTCAGCAAGTGGGGGAAAAGATGACATGGGGCTATAGTCAAGAAAAAGGCTTTATGGAGTGGGTTGCATGAGCTTTTAACTAACCTAAGCATCCTATTCACTACGTGGGGTCATCCCAACCATGATTCCACAAGGTTCTATACTAACCAAGTCTCAATCCATCCCACCTTTCCAACCATACCAACCCATCCCCAACTAATCTTGTGAGGATTCCAGGCCGCTCTTGACCGTGAGCACGGCTATCATGATAGTTTGATACTCTGCAGAGGTTGTACCACTTTACCCACAAGTCATGATTCCCTTGGTGCCCGTGGACGCGACCCACATTACACACTTCCTTTAGTGTGTGGCAGGTTTTCACTACGAGGCTTTTCCAAAGGGTCTCCCAGTACATGCTAGCCACTAAGGTTCCACTCCCGTCCATAAGTGATAGCCCTTCAACAAGCAGCTCATTACCCCAGGAGCCCCCTCTTGAGCCATTTGGATACAAGGATAGTTCTCTCGACTTCCATTCCCCGCTCCACCAAATGTTGCACCGACACTGGGAGAACACCTAATTACTAGGCCAAGCCTAACCCATGTCGGTCCTGTGATGGCACTTTTTTCCTGGGTTGTCACTCCAAGAACCGGTTCGTAGGATCTACAACAAGCCTACCACCACAAGCATGTGCCCAAGGCACCACATCCTTTCCACCTGGCTTGCATAGATCCCTAAGCCATGTTACTAAAAGATTTACCAAACATTTCCCACGTGACATTGTTCATTAATCAAAATTAATATTAAGTCCTGCGCGGAAGGCTGCTCTATCCCCTCAAATTCCTGCTCCTGAAAGTCCTCGTAGGGCGGTCCTTGTGTATGCTCGACTTTATGTAACGAAATACCGACACAAGCAAAACATACAAAAATCAATACACAATATGCAACAGAGGAAAAACAATATGTAGATATAATGAATGCAAAGGTTATGCTCCTACGAGAATTTTGGCGCAAAAATCACCTAATTTGGAGTTATGAGTAAAAAGTTATGCTAGTTTGAAGTTTTAGGGGGAAAAGGGTAAAAACAGGGGCTTTTAAGGACCTATTTGTAATTTTATAAAATTACAGGGACTTGAGTGTACATTATTAGGACTGAAAAATAATTACTAAAAAGTATAAGGTTGTTTTTGCAAAATTTTAGAACTTAAACATAATTAATAATGAGTGTAGGGGGTTAAGTGTAAAAAGACAGGGCCAAATTATAATTAAAATTAAGTACAGGGATGTTTCTGTAAATTTTTAGGGCTAAAATAATATTTATACAATTAATAATGGTTAAAGTATAATTTAAATTAATTCTAGGGGCTAAAACATAATTAAAATCAGTCTAGGGGTGTTTTTGTAAAATTACAAGGTCAAAATAATAGTTCAAATAATGTATAGGGGTGTTTCTGTTAATTTAAAGT
The DNA here is from genome assembly GCA_032690845.1 of Eleusine coracana subsp. coracana. Lineage (NCBI taxonomy): Eukaryota > Viridiplantae > Streptophyta > Magnoliopsida > Poales > Poaceae > Eleusine > Eleusine coracana. The sequence goes on from CM064430.1 coordinate 9,007,900, forward strand.
GCTAAAAATTAAGTTTATAAAAATATTTGGGCTTAAATACAAAGTTCTATAGTTCTGGACAGAAATAGGGGCTTAATTCTAATTTAAACTAAGTACATGGGCTAAAATGCAAAACTGCTAACATTATCCAGGAATTTCTGAATTAATTTTTTTAACTAAAAATCCGTTGACAAGGTCCACGGCTCTGTGGACCCGTAGTCCACTGGTCCATGGTGGACCGATTACATACCCTTCGGGGTATGTAATCTGGCGCGTTGGATCGAGATCCAACGGCTAGAAATAAAAGGGGCGGGGGAGGTCGTCGCCGGCGGCCGTCCAGGCGCCGGCGCGCGGCGGGGCTCGCTGGAGCTTCGCCGGAATGGCGTTCCGGCCACCTAATCCTCGCCGCGAGGGCGCGGGGAGGGAGAGGGGAGCGAGGCGGTTCTCACCGACGGGTCACGCGGGTGCGGGGGAGGTCGGGAGGCGGTCGGCGGTCGGCGGGGAGGTGGCTCTGGTGATCGCGAGCGGGTGGGGAAGAGCGGGGAAGAGGCAGCGGGAACGTGCGGTGCCAGCGGAGGGTTTTATAGGCGCCGAGGGGGCGGAATCGAGCCGGCGCTGGGGCTCTCCGGCCATCAATGGCCATTAGCGCCATTGACGCGCGCGGGTTCGGGAACGGCCGAAACGGCCGGAAGTTAGGGGGGCGGGGGGGGGAGGAGAAGCGGAGGGGTGCGCGGTGCTCGGGCACCGGTTTCGGGAGGCGGGGAGGCGAGGAGGAGGGAGATCGACGGTTGGTGTCGGTTTCCGGCGGTGGGAGGAGGGGGATGACAGGCGGGGCCCACGTGCCAGCAAGAGAGAGAGCGGAAGGGAAGTGGGCCGCGCGCGCGCGCTGGGCCGGTCGGGAGTTGGGCCGCGGGAGGGGGAGAGAAGGGAAGGAGGGGGAGGCGGCCTGGGCCGGTGCGGGCGCTGGGCTGGAAGAGGGAGTGGGGAGAGGGGAGGGGTGGGCTGAATTAGGGGGTGCGGCCCGGTTTTGGCTTTTTCTCTTTTCTTCCCTTTTCTAATTCCTTTCCTCTCTAAATTCTATTCCAATTCTATTCCTAATATTCCTGGTAAATAATTAATAAATCTATATGAACAAGTCATGCTATGCAAATGCATAATGCCATCAAAAACCTATATGAACATGTCATGCTATGCAAATGCAACAATTAATTTATTTTATTATAAAAACAATTTGTCCTAGGTTATTTAATTAAACTCCTGAATGCTAATAGTTGGCATTTTTTAGAATTTGTAAAAGTAGGGTGTTACAAACCTACCCCCCTTACAATGAATCTCGCCCTCGAGATTCGGAAAGATCGGTGAAGAGGTGGGGAAACTCGGCTTTTAATTCTTCTTCACGCTCCCAGGTGGCTTCTTCTTCCGTGTGATGATTCCAGAGCACCTTGCACATCCGGATCACCTTATTTCTGGTAACTCTCTCAATGACTTCTAGGATCTTGACTGGTTGTTCCGTATATGTGAGGTCCTTCCGAAGGTCTATTTCATCAACAGGGAGTTGTTCTTCAGGCACTCTTAAGCACTTCTTTAATTGGGACACATGGAACACGTCATGCACATCCGTGAGATGCGAGGGTAGCTCCAATTGATATGCAACTTCTCCTCTTCTCTCGAGGATCTTGAAAGGGCCGATGTAACGTGGTGCTACCTTCCCTTTGACTTTGAAGCGTCTAACACCCCTCATGGGTGATATACACGAAATCTCCAATCTCGAAGGATAGGTCTCTTCGTCTATGATCGGCGTAGCTTTTCTGCCTTGACTGTGCAATCTTTAGGTTCTCGTGTACAATCTTAACTTGTCTTTCTGCTTCTTGTAGGATTTCAGGTCCGAAGACTTGATTCTCTCCTGTCTCGTTCCAGAATAGAGGTGTCCTACACTTTCTTCCATATAGGAACTCGAAAGGCGCCATCTCTATACTTGCTTGATAACTGTTGTTATAAGAAAATTCCACGTAGGGTAAGTTCTTGTCCCAACTCTTTCCATATTTCAACGCACAAGCTCTCAACATGTCTTCTAGTATCTGGTTCGTCCTCTCGGTCTGTCCTTCAGTCTGAGGGTGATATGCAGAGCTGAAGTTCAACTTGGTGCCATGAGATTCATGTACCTTCTCCCAAAACCTCGAGGTGAACTGAGAGCCTCTGTCGGATACTATCTTCTTAGGGACTCCATGTAAACACACTATCCTTGACATGTATAGTTCTGCCAGCTTCGCACCACTATAAGTTGTCTTGACGGGAATGAAGCGTGCCACCTTGGTTAAACGATCAACTATAACCCATATAGAATCATATCCCGACTGTGTACGGGGTAATCCAACTATGAAGTCTATACCGACTTGTTCCCGTTTCCACTCAGGAATCTTTAGAGGTTGAAGTAATCCGGCGGGTCGTTGGTGTTCTGCCTTGACACGTTGACATGTGTCACATACCGCAACATACTCTGCGACATCGCGCTTCATGCCATGCCACCAATAGCAAGTCTTCAAGTCCTAATACATCTTAGTACTTCCTGGATGAATGGAGTATGCAGAATCGTGTGCTTCCCGTAGGATTATGTCACGAAGGGGCTTTTTGTCTGGCACACATATTCTTTTACCTATCCATATAATACCCTTCTCATCTTCTGTGAAGTCGGTAGCTTTTCCTTCCTTCCTGAGCTTTCTGATCTCACTTAACTTCTCATCTTCTAGTTGTCCTTTGCGAATTTCTTCGTCGAGAGTTGGTTCCACTTCCATTGCGACGGCCTCTAACTCATTCACAAACCCAAGGTTTAGTCGCTCAAACTCCTTGCAGAGTGCTGGCGGTAGCCTTTCCATGATTAACTGACTGCAATAGGTCTTTCTACTCAGAGCATCCGCAACAACATTCGCCTTCCCTGGATGATAGTTAATACCCACATCATAGTCCTTAATCAACTCTAACCAACGTCGTTGTCTTAGGTTCAACTCCGTCTGAGTGAATATGTACTTGAGACTCTTGTGATTCGTATAGATCTCACAACGGTGACCAAGAATATAGTGCCTCCAAAATTTCAAAGCATGTACCACTGCCGCTAATTCCAAATCGTGTGTTGGGTACTTCTCTTCATGCTTCCGTAATTGCCTAGAGGCATATGCCACAACATGACCCTCTTGCATGAGCACACATCCTAGTCCTTGCCTGGATGCGTCACAGTATATGTCAAAACTCTTACTGATGTCAGGTAAGATTAAGACAGGTGCTGACGTTAATCTCTTCTTCAATTCTTCAAAACTGGCTTGACAACGCGGAGTCCATTTGAAACACCTGTCCTTCCCTAACAATGTCATCATTGGCTTTGCTATCTTGGAGAAGTCCTTTATGAATCGCCGATAGTATCCAGCCAATCCAAGAAAACTTCTAATCTCCTTTACTGTCTGTGGTGGGTTCTAGTCTAGAACATCCTTTACCTTGCCTGGATCGACTGACACTCCTCCAGCAGAGATCACATGACCGAGAAATGCTACCTCCTTCAGCCAGAATTCACATTTGCTCAATTTGGCATACAACTGGTGTTCACGTAGCTTATCCAGAACTAGCCTCAGGTGTCCCTCATGCTCTTCTTCATTCTTTGAAAACACCAAGATGTCATCAATGAAAACCACAACAAACTTATCCAAGTATTCCATGAACACCTTGTTCATAAGGTACATGAAGTAGGCCGGTGCATTGGTCAACCCAAATGACATTACCGTATACTCATATAACCCATATCTTGTTCGGAAAGCTGTCTTGGGTATGTCTGATGGTCTGATCTTCAATTGGTGATACTCGAATCACGGATCAATCTTGGAGAATACACAAGCTCCTTTCATCTGATCGAACAAGTCTTCAATCCGTGGTAGTGGATACTTATTCTTGATGGTCACATCATTAAGAGAACGATAGTCCACACACATCCTCTGAGTCTTATCCTTCTTCTCGACAGAGAGTACTGGAGCTCCCCAAGGTGAGAAACTAGGGCGAATGAAACATTTCTCTAGCATCTCATGTAATTGCTTCTTTAGTTCTACCAACGCATTAACTGGCATCCTATAGGGTCTCTTAGATATAGGAGCAGTTCCTGGTATTAAGTCGATAACAAACTTTATGTCACGGTCTGGTGGCATACCTGGAAGTTCTTCAGGAAAGACATCAGAGAAATCACAAACCACCCATATCTCTTCTATGGGTGTGCCGGTGGTTTGGTTTAGTATGACCTCCTTGGCAGTAGAGTTGGCTGCTACGAACTCAACCTTGGTACCCTCTGCACTAATCAGCTGTATCGACTGCTTGGTGCACTGTATCACTCCATCATACTTGCGTAACCAATCCATTCCAAGTATTATATCTATCCCCTTGGAGTCTAGGATTATGAGATTAGCGGAGAAGTCTACCCCTTATTTTAAGGGCGACCTTTGGACATATTTGATTGGTTCTCATTTCTCCACCAAGAGAGCTAACTAGAATGGTATGCTTCATAAGAGCAATCGGTAGGTTGTGCTTTGCCACATATGTGGATGTTATGAATGAATGTGATGCTCCTGAATCAAACAAAATGGTTGCAGGTTGAGAGTTAGCTAAGAACATACCGAGCACCACATCTGCAGCTTGCTCAGCTTCCTCCGTAGTGACATGATTGACACACCCTCGAGCATAATTTTGTTGTCCTCGATTGCTTGGGAGCATATTGGTTGGGGCTTGCCTTGGTGCGTTGTTTCGATGAGGACACTGTCCCATGAAGTGACCCTCCTGTCCGCAGTGATAACATTAGTGTTTCCAGAGGTAGGGCGGTTCTGGTTTTGGGGAGCTGTTGGGGCGGTGGGACGGGGTGCTTGCTGATAGGTGGAGCGAGGTGCCTGCTACTGGTTAGGGCGAGGTGCCTGGTAATTGGAGCGTTGCATTGGAAAGTTGGGAGCACGGTAATATGGGTTGGGAGGTGGCATCATGCGGGGGCGAGTGTTACTACCAGATGATTGTCCTTGGAATGGCATCTTCCTCTTGCCTTCCCTCTCAATCTCATTGCGCTTGTTCTCCACAACAATGGCCTTGTCCACCAGTTTTTGGAAGTTGACATAGTCATTGTTTATCAACTGAAACTGGATGTCATTCTGCAGTCCCCTCATGAACATGTATTGCTTCTTCCCATCGGTGTTCACATCCTCAGGAGCATACCTGGACAGCTGGATGAACCTATTTAGGTATTCACTTACTGACATGTTTCCCTGTCTCAGGTATTGAAATTCTTGTTTTTTCAACAACTTAATGCCTGTAGGGACATAGTGAGAGCGGAAATTATCCTTGAACTCAATCCAAGTGATGCTTTCCACATCAGCATGAGCATTACAATACGCGTCCCACCAGTCTGCGGCTACACCATACAGCTGATGAGCTACAAAGAGGACCTTCTCTCGATCATTGCATTGAGCGATCATCAACTTCTTCTCAATTGCCTTGAGCCAATCATCCGCTTCCATTGGATCCTTGGATTGGGAAAAGGTAGGTGGCCTAGTCCTTAGGAACTCCCCTAATCTATTCTGGGGTGGAGGTGGAGATGGGGGTGCATTGTGGTTCTGCTGGTTGTTATGGTTCTGTTGTATAGCGCCCAAAGTTTGGATCATTGTCTGCATGAGCTGAGTCTGCATGGTCAAGAATTGCTCCAAGTTCGAAGCATTACTGCCATCCTCGTTGTTCTGATTGCTACCTCCAGCGTGGCCTCTAGTGCGAACCATCTGATAGAACAGGTGGTGAAGTTAGCGTGAGACGAGGTGTGGTAATAGAGAAAGGAAAGATCCCCATCTAAATGTATCAAGGAATGATAAGTAAAAGATAGTTTATTTAATGAGCAACCAAACGATGAGGTTGTGGACAAGGTGTCGAGGCATCCCACAACTCACATCAAGCACACTTATTTAACCAAGCCACAGAGTTCATTACATCACAACATGAAAGTAAATCGATCTAAGCATTTGATTGTTACAATCTTTATTCATGGGTAAGGGAATCTCCTAGGCATGGGAGTTGACTTCGTCGGAGACCGAAGGTAGGGAACTTGCGTGCTTCGGGGAGTTTGCAGTCCAAGTATGGATACCAGAGGAATAGAGGTCACTCTGCTCGCCCATCTTGACTCGCTGGTCGTGCTTTATGTAATCCTCAGTATCACGCAACCTCTTCCAAAGAGTGTGGTTCTCCCTCTGTAGTGCTTCCATAGTGCGGCTTAAGTCCACCGTGACTCCCTGAGTCTCGTCCATCTCCCTGGTGCTCACATACCATTCTGTAGGAGCGATGGTGTACTTCTCCGTGCCTGGCTTCCGACGGGGAATGTGGGCAAAACTTGTCCTTGCTATTCCATGGCGGTGAGTGTAGCAGAGGCTAGTGAGAGCCCTCCAAGCAGCGTTGTCCATCACGGCCCTACGAGTAGCCCTAGGGGTGCGGCCACGGTGAGTAGATATGACGCGGTCGCCGTCGTAGATGTTGACCTCCGCTGTCCATTCCTCATGAAAAGGATGATCCACTTTCTTGATGAAGTACTGAGGCCTGTTAGTGATGCCCATCTTCTCAAGTAGCTTCCGCAGAGTCTTGGAGAAGGTCTCACCCTCTAGTCCAAGAGAGCAGTACTTCTCAGCCAAACGGACAGCTAGGTCTTCATCCTCCTCTGAGTTATCACCATTCTTAGGATCTTCAGGGTCCTCAGGCTCTTCTGGGTCTTCTTCCTCTTGTGGTTCCTCAGGGTCCTCTTCTTGCTCATATTCTTCTGGTTCTTCTTCTTCTTCAAGTTCCTTGGGGTCTTCCTGTGGTTCCTCTAGAAGCTTCTCGTCCATCACTGGGGTCTTCTCGTGTTCAGGTTGATTTACTTCTTCACTTTCTTCCTTCTGAACACACCTAGGGGCAAGGAGTCCACAGTGGCGTCCAATCGTAACCTTACGAGTGGTCTGCTTGGTGCGGGCCATCTACATTTTAAAATCACAAGGCATGAATAAGCAATGGTTTAAAGAAATCTAAAATTACGACAAGGATTAATATTTTTTTAAAATAGTTTGTATTGATGTAAGACAAAATATGGTCCTTAAATGCGTCCATGGCTAACTAGGGTGACGTCCTGCAGTCGATATGGCTCTGATACCACTTCTGTAACACCCATTATTAGAAGCAAAATGGGTGCAGCCGTACGTGTGCCCAGGATCAAGTTACACACACGTACGGTACATCATCAATGGTAAACGGAATAATTATCCATATCCTTTAATTATTACATCGTATCTTTATTACAAAAGGACCCGTGGGTCTAGAAGAAAAATATATTCAAGCAGCAGAAAGTAGCTAGCGTAGACGTCCCAAACTCCACAAGCATCGACTGGTGGATCATCGCCTAGTACTCGCTTCCTTCATCTTCGTCGTGGCTCCAATCTTGTCCTTGGGCTGAATGTCAACGGGGTATAGCAAGGGTGAGTACATGTCGTACTCAGCAAGTGGGGGAAAAGATGACATGGGGCTATAGTCAAGAAAAAGGCTTTATGGAGTGGGTTGCATGAGCTTTTAAATAACCTAAGCATCCTATTCACTGCGTGGGGTCATCCCAACCATGATTCCACAAGGTTCTATACTAACCAAGTCTCAATCCATCCCACCTTTCCAACCATACCAACCCATCCCCAAGTAATCTTGTGAGGATTCCAGGCCGCTCTTGGCAGTGAGCACGGCTATCATGATAGTTTGATACTCTGCAGAGGTTGTACCACTTTACCCACAAGTCGTGATTCCCTTGGTGCCCGTGGATGCGACCCACCTTACACACTTCCTTTGGTGTGTGGCAGGTTTTCACTACGAGGCTTTTCCAAAGGGTCTCCCAGTACATGCTAGCCACTAAGGTTCCACTCCCGTCCATAAGTGATAGCCCTTCAACAAGCAGCTCATCACCCCAGGAGCCCCCTCTTGAGCCATTTGGATACAAGGACAGTCCTCTCGACTTCCATTCCCCGCTCCACCAAATGTAGCACCGACACTGGGAGAACACCAAATTACTAGGCCAAGCCTTACCCATGTCGGTCCTGTGATGGCACTGTTTTCCTGGGTTGTCACTTCAAGAACCGGTTCCTAGGATCTACAACAAGCCTACCACCACAAGCATGTCCCCAAGGCACCACATCCTTTCCACCTGGCTTGCATAGATCCCTAAGCCATGTTACAAAAAGATTTACGAAAAATTTCCCACGTGACATTGTTCATTAATCAAAATTAATATTAACCCACATCCCATAAGCCATCTAAGCATCATCTACCCACAATTCACCCATTGGTTCAAGGCGACAAGGAAGAGGGTAAAAACAATACTAAGGAAAACCCTAACGATAGGTTCCCAATAAATTGACACAAGCATGCAATTCTATAGTAGCATTTCAATAGGTGCAATATGCATCAAGGACACTTGCCTTCGTCCTACGCGGAAGGCTGCTCTATCCCCTCAAATTCCTGCTCCTGAAAGTCCTCATAGGGCGGTCCTTGTGTATGCTCGCCTTTATGTAACGAAATACCGATACAAGCAAAACATACAAAAATCAATACACAATATGCAATAGAGGAAAAACAATGTGTAGATGCAATGAATGCAAAGATTATGCTCCTACGAGAATTTTGGCGCAAAAATCACCTAATTTGGAGTTATGAGTAAAAAGTTATGCTACTTTGATGTTTTAGGGGAAAAAGGGTAAAAACAGGGGCTTTTAAGGACCTATTTGTGATTTTATAAAATTACAGGGACTAGAGTGTAAATTATTAGGACTGAAAAATAATTACTAAAAAGTATAAGGTTGTTTTTGCAAAATTTTAGAACTTAAACATAATTAATAATGAGTGTAGGGAGTTAAGTGTAAAAAGACAGGGCCAAATTATAATTAAAATTAAGTACAGGGATGTTTCTGTAAATTTTTAGGGCTAAAATAATATTTATACAATTAATAATGATTAAACTATAGTTTAAATTAATTCTAGGGACTAAAACATAATTAAAATTAGTCCAGGGGTGTTTTGGTAAAATTACAAGGTCAAAATAATAGTTCAAATAATGTATAGGGGTGTTTCTGTTAATTTAAAGTGCTAAAAATTAATTTTAGAAAAATATTTAGGCTTAAATACAAATTTCTACAGTTCTGGATAGAAATAGGGGCTTAATTCTAATTTAAACTAAGTACAGGGGCTAAAATGCAAAACTACTAACATTATCCAGGAATTTCTGAATTAATTCTTTTAACTAAAAATCCGTGGACCAAGTCCATGGCTCTGTGGACCCGTAGTCCACTCGTCCATGGTGGACCGATTACTTACCCCGAAGGGGTATGTACTCTGGCGTGTTGGATCGAGATCCAACAGCCAGAAATAAAAGGGGCGGGGGAGGTCGTCGTCGGCGGCCGTCAAGGCGGCGGCGCGCGGCGGGGCTCGCCGGAGCTTCGCCGGAATGGCGCTCCGGCCACCTAATCCTCGCCGCGAGTACGCGGGGAGGGAGAGGGGAGCGAGGCGGTTCTCACCGACGGGTCGCGCGGGTGCGGGGGAGGTCGAGAGGCGGTCGACGGCGGAGGGAGGCGTCGGCGGCGGTCGGCGTTCGGCGGGGAGGTGGCTCCGGTGGTCGTGAGCGGGTGGGGAAGAGCGGGGAAGAGGCGGCGGGAACATGCGGTGCCGGCGGGGGGTTTTATAGGCACCGAGGGGCGGAATCGAGACGGCGCTGGGGCTCTCCGGCCATTAATGGCCATTAGCGCCATTGATGCGCGCGGGTTCGGGAACGGCCAAAACGGCCGGAAGGTGGGGGGAAGGAGAAGCGGAGGGGTGCGCGGTGCTCGGGCGCCAGTTTCGGGAGGCGGGGAGGCGAGGAGGAGGGAGATCAACGGCCGGTGTCGGTTTCCCTCGGCGGGGAGAGAGAGAGGCGGGAGGAGGGGGATGACAGGCGGGGCCCACGTGCCAGTGAGAGATAGAGCGGAAGGGAAGTGGGCCGCGCACGCGCGCGCTGGGCCGGCCGGGAGTTGGGCCACGGGAGGGGGAGAGAAGGGAAGGAGGGGGAGGCGGCCTGGGCCGATGCGGGCGCTGGGCCGGAAGAGGGAGTGGGGAGAGGGGAGGGGTGGGCTGAATTGGGGGGTGCGGCCCAGTTTTGGCTTTTTCTCTTTTCTTCCCTTTTCTAATTCCTTTCCTCTCTAAATTCTATTCCAATTCTATTCCTAATATTCCTAGTAAATAATTAATAAATAACTAAATGCATAATGCCATCAAAAACCTATATGAACATGTCATGCTATGCAAATGCAACAATTAATTTAATTTATTATAAAAACAATTTGTCCTAGGTTATTTAATTAAACTCCTAAATGCTAATAGTTGGCATTTTTTAGAATTTGTAAAAGTAGGGTGTTACAGATGCAGAGTAAATCTCCTGGACAATGAAGTCCATCACACTAAAGGGTGCAGCCCCATCTCTGAACCTAGCGAAAAAGTTCCTGGAGTGCTCAACAAGTGAAGTGGCATACCCACCCTTTGGAGCAATAGTCACCCTGAGCATCCTGTTGAGGGTGAAATAGAAGTTGTGCATCCCAAGAGTGGTCCCCAGATATCTTGGTTGAAGATCCTCATATATGAAGGTCAACTCTGAATCCTTTAACACTAGCTCACATGTGAGCTTGTCCCTGGCATCATCATCACCATTCTAGAAAAAGAAAGTGGCCAGGTGAGAGGGGGATACTACATACTGCATACCCTGTGTCATCCAATGAACATATCCTCTCCCATCAATGTAAAGAGTGCAGTAGAACTGACAGATCACCTTCTTATTCCAGTCATAGCTGAAACCCATGAGATCATATACATGTCTAGCCTTGCAAGCTCCCACAATCTCATTGAAGGTAGTCTCATCCTTCTCCTCCATGTACTTCCAATCAATCCACTAATGAGTGGCCAACCAGTTCTTCCTGTTCATGTCAATGAGCATGGACATGTAGTAGTCCTGTTGAAACCAAGTGAGAAACCGGTGGTCACTCGCTTCTTTGTCGGTCACAAGATACTGATTTTGCCGCCTTGCTGCACTCAGTCCCTCTGCATCCCTGTTGTAGTCCTTGAAGTCATGGTGAGGTGGATAGAGTAGAGCATGGACTCAAAGGTCCCTCACAATGATCAAAGGCTCATTGCTCCTTGACTTGCCCTTTTGAGGTTTGGGGTTCTTCTCCTTAGCTGGCTTCTTCACTTTATCAACTGCTCTTCTAGGAGGAAGAGATCCTCCTTGATCAACTGTAACAGTTTGAGCACCTTGGTTGCACCCTTGTCTCTGCCTTCTAGAAATCATGACTTTTCTTCTCTTGGCAATGGGTACTAGATCCTCATGTGAGGAGGAGGATTGAAAAGGTTCAACTTGTTGGTCCTCCTTACTTGATTCCTCTTGAACGGATGGAGCATTTGAGGCAAACTTGGTGCGGACCATTTTTACAGGCCGAAGGGGCAAGAAATAATGAACAAAGAGGTTAGGAATGAGTCACAAGTAAGAATGAAGAAGTAGGTCAGACTAAAGGCACTGAACGGCAGGTGACGGAAGTTCCGTGACCGGCCACAGAAGTTCCATCATGAAGGAAGATTCGATGGAAGTTTCCACGGAACTTCCGTCATTTGCAGTTGGCCCTCAATCTTGCACTAACTCCTAAATCCTACCGCAAGGGTCAAAATGCCGCTAAGAAAAGATAGACTAATCATAGGGTGACTACTCTATCCAAGTCAAAGTGAGACATATGGGCATTTTGAACATTTGACCTAAAGACTAAGATCTAGGGGTCAAATCTCATACCTAGGTCAATGGAGTGGAAAAAGTTGATGGAGATCGTGGAACTTCTGTGGGGAAGAAGTTGAATCTCCACAAAATCCAAGGGAATCGCTGGTTGAGCCTCCAAATTGCCACAAATCGCTACTTAGGGTTTGAGGAGAAGAGAGAGAAAGAGAAAAGAAATAATGGCCGGTCGGGTTGAGACGCACACAAGAAAAAAATCATGAAAGTTTTCCCAGAACTTCCGCGGATGATGGAAGTTTCGTGAATGGATCACAGAAGTTCCATCGTTCTCGGTTTTAGCCCAAAAGTATTGGAACCAGAGAAGGGCATCAGGGCCTTTGACTTGAGGGTGACGGAAGTTCCGTCAATGGGTGACGGAAGTTCCATCATTATCTGTTTAACAGGCAGAAACTTCTACAAGATTAAACTTTTGGACAAGTTGGATAAGGAGTAAGAGATTTGTTTCAAGTTGTGAATAGCAACAATCAACCAACTAAAACTATATTCACAAGTTTCAATAATATGATCTATTGATCAAAACATTTGTTTTGAAAAAGCAAAGACATTATGAAGTTTTGAAAAGATTTGGTTTTTAAGTTCTTTTGTGGGAGCAATACATCAAACAAAGTACAAGGTTCTACTCTAAGTTGGATGAGTTCACTCCTAAGTTCACAAAACCGCTTCTCATCTAGGGGTTTGGTAAATATATCGGCTAGTTGTTTGTCGGTTCTAATATAGCTAATCTCAATATCCCCCTTTATAGAATGATCTCTCAAAAAGTGGTGCCGGATATCTATATGCTTAGTTCCATTGTGATCAATGGGGTTATATGCAATCATAATGGCACTCTCATTGTCACATAGGAGTGGAACTTTGGTCATAGTGTATCCAAAGTCCTTTAGAGTTTGTCGTATCCAAAGTAGTTGTGCACAACAACTTTGGGCTGCTATATATTCTGCTTCAGTCGTGGATAGGGCAATGGAATTTGTTTCTTGGATGACCATGACACAAGGGACCTACCCAAAAATTGGCATGTCCCGGAGGTACTTTTCCTATCCATCTTACATCCGGCGTAGTCGGCATCGGAATAACCGACTAGCTCGAACTTGGAGCCCTTGGGATACCTCAATCCTAGGTTTGGGGTGTGAACCAAATATCTCAAGATTCTTTTTACAGCCACCAAGTGACTTTCCTTAGGAGCACTTTGAGATCTTACACACATGCACACACTAAGCATGATATTGGGCCTAGATGCACAAAGATAAAGCAAAGAGCCAATCATGGATCATATATCTTTTGCTCCACGGGCTTACTGTTTACATATAGACCAAGGTATCCATTTGTCTTTACGGGAGTCTTGTTCGGCTTTGCATTCTCCATGTCAAACTTCTTAAGTATGTCTTGAATGTACTTGGTTTGACTTATGAATGTTCCTTCTTTAAGTTGCTTGACTTGAAAACCTAGAAAGAACTTCAACTCCCCCATCATGGACATTTCAAATTTCCTAGTCATAATCTTGGCGAACTCATCACAAAAAGATTGATTAGTAGAACCAAATATAATGTCATCGACATATATTTGGCATACAAATAAACCATTATTAACTTTTCTTGTGAAGAGAGTAGGATCGGCCTTGCCAATTGTGAATCCCTTGTTGATCAAGTATCCCTTGAGGTGTTTATACCAAGCTCGAGGAGCTTGCTTGAGGCTATAGAGAGCTTTGTGAAGCTTGTACACGTGATTTGGTTTCTTTGGGTCTTCAAACCCCGGAGGTTGTTGTACATACACCTCTTCTTGAATGGGGCCGTTAAGAAATGCACTTTTCACATCCATTTGAAAAAGCTTAAAGCCATGGTGAGTAGCATAGGCAAGTAAAATACGAATTGACTCAAGCCTAGCTACGGGAGCATAAGTTTCACCAAAGTCCAAACCTTCTACTTTTGAGTAGCCTTTTGCAACAAGTCTTGCCTTGTTTCTCACCACCACGCCATACTCATCTTGCTTGTTGCGGAAGACCCATTTTGTTCCTACAACATTTTGCTTAGGTCTTTCCACCAATGACCACACCTAGTTTCTTTCAAAGTTTTTCAACTCTTCTTGCATGGCCATCACCCAATCCGAGTCTTGAAGTGCTTGTTCCACCCTAAGAGGTTCCATAGAGGAAACAAACGAGTAATGATGACAAAACATAGCCATTCGGGATCTAGTAGTTACCCCCTTTTGGATGTCACCAAGAATGTTGTTAACGGGGTGATCCTTTTGAATGCTTTGTCGGACTCGTGGATGAATTGGCCTAGATGCATCTTCTTCTCCTTGATTGGTGTCATCTTGAGTATCTCTATCCCCACTATCTTGAGCTTGATCTTGGTTGTTGCCTTGACCATGATCATCACCATGATCTTGGTTTCTTCCTTCATCTTGTTCATCATGTGGCTCTTGTGGAAATGAATAATCTTGTCTTGAAGAAGATGGTTCATCTTGACTTGAGTTTGGGTCTTGTGGTCTTATTTCACCTATTGCCATATTCCTTATTGCATCACAAGGAGCTTCATCACCTACATCACTTGGATTAACTTGCTCTACTTGAGAGCCATTAGATTCATCAAATTGCACATTTCGGGTGATTTCAACAACTCCAGTGTATTTGTTAAAGACTTGATATGCATAGACGTTAGTTCCATATCCAAGGAGAAAACCTTCATGTGTCTTAGGAGCAAACTTAGAGGATTTAGGTTTCTTGTTAAGAATAAAACATTTTCTCTCATTTGGAAGGTTACCGGTGAGAAGCTCATATGGTGTTTTCTTCAAGATCTTGTGAAGATATAATCTATTTATTGCATTGCATGTGGTGTCGATGGCTTCAGCCCAAAAAGTGTCAAGTGTCTTGTACTCATCAAGCATTGTTCTTGCCATCTCTATGAGCGTGCGATTCTTTCCTTTGGCTACACCATTTTGTTGTGGAGTGTATGGAGCTGAAAATTCATGCTTGATGCCTTCTTCATCAAGATATTCTTCTACTTGTGTGTTCTTGAACTCGGTTCCATTATCACTCCTTATATTCTTGATCTTCACTTCATACTCATTTTGGGCTCTCCTCAAGCACTTCTTTAGGATTCCTTGTGTTTCATTTTCTCCTTAAAAAAGAATACCCAAGTAAAACGAGAATAATCATCAACAATTATAAGGCCATATTTGTTACCGCTAATGCTTATGTAGGTGACCGGTCTAAAGAGGTCCATGTGGAGCATTTTCAACAGTCTTGTCATTGTCATCATTGTCTTGGATGGATGTGCCGCTCCTACTTGCTTTTCGGCTTGACATGCTCTACATATTTTGTCCTTCTCAAAAGCAACATCCTTTAGTCCAACGATGTGACCACCTTTTAGGAGTTTGGAAAGATTTCTCATCCCAACATGACCTAGCCGGCAGTGCCATAGCCAACCCAAAGTGGTTTTAGCAACCAAAGAAGTATTTAGGTTAGATCCCTCTTTGTTAGTGAAATCAACAAGATAGATCTTGTCCTCTAAATACCCTTTGAAAGCTATTGAGAAATCTTTCAACTCAAGACGATCACACCATCATCGTCAAAGAGACAACTATAGCCTATTTCACAAAGTTGTGAAACGGACATCAAGTTGTATCCTAGACCATTCACAAGATAAGCATTACTAATTGAAAGGTCATGGGTGACGGCAATCCGTTCATGACCAATTACCTTTCCTTTGTTGTCATTTCCAAATGATATGCTTCCACTTGGTAGATTGTCGTGATCAAGTGTGGAGAACATTGATCTCTCTCTGATCATATGATTTGAGCACCCACTATCATTCACCCATATTGCTCCACTAGAGGAGTATTCCTACAAAGGAAATTAAGTACGTATTTTAGGCACCCAAGTTGGTTTGGATCCCTTAACACTAGATACAAGAACTTTGGACACCCACACACAAGGTTTCCACTTTGCATCATGTGGCCCAACAAATTTGGCAATTACTCTACCATAAGTGTTACGGGTTAGCACATAAGAGGCATCAAAATCATCAAAGGATAGGGTGGAGTTCTTGGTGTTCTTGCTGACTTGGGATGCATTCTTGGGCTTGATGGTGCTTTCTTGTGTCACTTGCTTTCCCTTGTTCTCACGCACAAAGTCGATTCTTTTGTTGTGCCTTCTTTTGGGTGCATTCTTGTTGTACCCCGATCCTCTCTTGTCATGAGAGGCTCTTGGCTCACCAACTAATTTTGTTGTGGTCTCCACTTGAGCTTTCTTCTTGAGCTCATTGACTTGGTTGGTTAATTTCTCAGTGATTGCATCTTGCTTGGCAATCATATCAACATCAATGTTGTGGCACCTTCCACAACCCTTGCTTATTGAGGCTTGAGAAGATTCAAGCTTCTTCAACAATGAGCGGGAGCTTGTCTTGAGATCTTTGTAAGGTTCATGACCATTGAGGTCACCCTAAGGTATGATTGTTTTAGTGATGAATGTCAAACATAAAATGTGACTAATGTCTACACGAGTGTTGTGCGTGTGTGAAACCTTATCTATCTTATGATGATCATTGATGGTTGCCTTGGCGATTGATGATAATGACCACAAGCTTAGAGGCTTGTGAACTTGATGGAGTCCAAGGGTTGATAGAGTTGGATCAAAGCTGAGGACAAGCTATGGAGCAAGTGTTGGGAACACTTGTCTAGTTGTTAGGGCTTGGAGTCTATAGGAAAAACCGGCCTATCAAGGGGGTCTAGGTCATTTCTCTTAGGTCATGTCTAGTCGGTGATGTGCATGGATGCTCGATGAAATCACAGTCACTAGGTGATAGTGGAGAAGCAAAGGAGTTGTTGGAAGAAGTCAGGAAACAAAGTCAAGAGGAGACGAGGAGTTTCAGCTTCTGCAGGTAAAGATCGGACAGAGAGGTCTTGGAGACCGGACGGTCCGGTGATCAGAGGAAAATTCTCTACAAAGAAGATGTTGGACGCGTGGAATTCTGTTGGTAGAAGAACCATAGAGACTGGACAGTCCGGTGTGCAGACCGGACGGTCCGGTCTGTATAGAGACGGTTTGGACAGAAGAGGAAGCATCGATAATGTCTCTTTTTTGAGAAAGGAGAGAAGAGACCGGATAGTCCGGTGTGAAGACCGGACTGTACGGTCATTAGGGGAGGCAGTGGAACACAGAGAAAAAGTTTCTGTTCGGACCCAGATTTATGAAGACAGGACGGTCCGGTCTGTTGACCGGACTATCTGGTCAGTATGGAGGAAACAATGGACAGAGAGCAACGGCTCTATAGGAGCCGTCCGGTGGAGACCGGACTGTCCGGTCAGTACATCCAGAAGGCTGTTTCATGGAGCAACGGCTAGTTTGAGGGTGGAAGCATATATAAACTCGTTGTTGGGGTCATGGAGACTGCCTTTGGCCATTGGAATTGCTAGGAGCATCTATTGGGAGCCAAAGGGCCAAGAGAGGAGCACTAGGAGAGGATATTGGATATCTTGAGAGTGCTAGTGAGAGTAACATGAGCATTGATGCACATCTAAGGCTAAGGTGTCCTTGAGGGTGTGCTCTAGGTTGTTACTCTTGGTCTATGGTGAGACCTAGACCGGTTAGGTGTCGGTGATTGAGCCTATCATGATTGCTTGTGAAGACCGTCACACGTTTGTACACGGTTTGAGCCCGTCGGTGAAAGGAGTGTTGCTAGTAAGCGCCCATGTCGGCTCGGGGAGTCCGGCAAATTCTCAAGGGAGGCGAGCTTGTGCTTTGTGTAGCGGTGATGCACACCGTGTCTTCACTCTAGGAGTGATTGCGAGCTCATGGGCGAGAACTCCACTTGGTGGCGGGAGGGACCGGGACTCTGGCGGGAGTGGTCCAACAAGGAGTAGGGGAAGGCGCCATCCTTCCAAGACCTCGGAAAAAAATCATGAGCCATCTCTTACTCTACTCCTTACTATGATGCTTTACTTTCCGCATTTACATACCGTGCTATTCTTGCTTGTGTGCTTACCTTGCTCTAGTTGACTACCTTGTAGACTTGCATGAATAGGCTTCTTTACTTTCTAGTAGTGCTTAGCCTTCATACTTGATCACTAGCATGTATAGGAGTTGCTTTGGCTTGTTTGATCAAGCTAGTATGTATCGTGCTACTCATGCTTGTGTGCCTTCCATGTGCTTGTTGATTTAGTAGCTTTGCATGAGTAGGCTCTTTTGCTAGCTTGTTGTGTTCTTCCGCGTGTCTTCAATAATAGCTTGCATAGGATTTGTATTGCCTTGTGTGATCCACTAGTATGCTTAGGTTGTTCTTCCTTTCATAGGTTCATTATCTTGCTAGTGTGATCATCACTAGAATTATGTAGGAGTTGTTTTGAGTGGTAGGTTTTAGGAATTGGCGAATTTGGTACATAGTATGAGCTACTGATTATACTTAGCTTGTTGTGATCATCACTTAGCTTGTTGTTCCTTCCATAGGACTATTATCAAGGGGGTCTAGGTCATTTCTCTTAGGTCATGTCTAGTCGGTGATGTGCATGGATGCTCGATGAAATCACAGTCACTAGGTGATAGTGGAGAAGCAAAGGAGTTGTTGGAAGAAGTCAGGAAACAAAGTCAAGAGGAGACGAGGAGTTTCAGCTTCTGCAGGTAAAGATCGGACAGAGAGGTCTTGGAGACCGGACGGTCCGGTGATCAGAGGAAAATTCTCTACAAAGAAGATGTTGGACGCGTGGAATTCTGTTGGTAGAAGAACCATAGAGACTGGACAGTCCGGTGTGCAGACCGGACGGTCCGGTCTGTATAGAGACGGTTTGGACAGAAGAGGAAGCATCGATAATGTCTCTTTTTTGAGAAAGGAGAGAAGAGACCGGATAGTCCGGTGTGAAGACCGGACTGTACGGTCATTAGGGGAGGCAGTGGAACACAGAGAAAAAGTTTCTGTTCGGACCCAGATTTATGAAGACAGGACGGTCCGGTCTGTTGACCGGACTATCTGGTCAGTATGGAGGAAACAATGGACAGAGAGCAACGGCTCTATAGGAGCCGTCCGGTGGAGACCGGACTGTCCGGTCAGTACATCCAGAAGGCTGTTTCATGGAGCAACGGCTAGTTTGAGGGTGGAAGCATATATAAACTCGTTGTTGGGGTCATGGAGACTGCCTTTGGCCATTGGAATTGCTAGGAGCATCTATTGGGAGCCAAAGGGCCAAGAGAGGAGCACTAGGAGAGGATATTGGATATCTTGAGAGTGCTAGTGAGAGTAACATGAGCATTGATGCACATCTAAGGCTAAGGTGTCCTTGAGGGTGTGCTCTAGGTTGTTACTCTTGGTCTATGGTGAGACCTAGACCGGTTAGGTGTCGGTGATTGAGCCTATCATGATTGCTTGTGAAGACCGTCACACGTTTGTACACGGTTTGAGCCCGTCGGTGAAAGGAGTGTTGCTAGTAAGCGCCCATGTCGGCTCGGGGAGTCCGGCAAATTCTCAAGGGAGGCGAGCTTGTGCTTTGTGTAGCGGTGATGCACACCGTGTCTTCACTCTAGGAGTGATTGCGAGCTCATGGGCGAGAACTCCACTTGGTGGCGGGAGGGACCGGGACTCTGGCGGGAGTGGTCCAACAAGGAGTAGGGGAAGGCGCCATCCTTCCAAGACCTCGGAAAAAAATCATGAGCCATCTCTTACTCTACTCCTTACTATGATGCTTTACTTTCCGCATTTACATACCGTGCTATTCTTGCTTGTGTGCTTACCTTGCTCTAGTTGACTACCTTGTAGACTTGCATGAATAGGCTTCTTTACTTTCTAGTAGTGCTTAGCCTTCATACTTGATCACTAGCATGTATAGGAGTTGCTTTGGCTTGTTTGATCAAGCTAGTATGTATCGTGCTACTCATGCTTGTGTGCCTTCCATGTGCTTGTTGATTTAGTAGCTTTGCATGAGTAGGCTCTTTTGCTAGCTTGTTGTGTTCTTCCGCGTGTCTTCAATAATAGCTTGCATAGGATTTGTATTGCCTTGTGTGATCCACTAGTATGCTTAGGTTGTTCTTCCTTTCATAGGTTCATTATCTTGCTAGTGTGATCATCACTAGAATTATGTAGGAGTTGTTTTGAGTGGTAGGTTTTAGGAATTGGCGAATTTGGTACATAGTATGAGCTACTGATTATCTTGCTAGTGTGATCATCACTTAGCTTGTTGTTCCTTCCATAGGACTATTATCTTGCTAGTGTGATCACCACTAGGATTGCATAGGAGTTGTATTGCCTTTGTGTGATCCACTAGTATGCTTAGCTTGTTGTTCCTTCCACAGGACTATTATCTTGCTAGTGTGATCACCACTAGGATTGCATAGGAGTTGTATTGCATTTGTGTGATCCACTAGTATGCTTAGGTTGTTCTTCCTTTCATAGGTTCATTATCTTGCTAGTGTGATCACCACTAGGATTGTGTAGGAGTTGTTTTGAGTGGTCGGTTTTAGGAATTGGCGAATTTGGTACATAGTGCGAGTTCCCGATTCACCCCCCCCCCCCCCCCTCCCCTCTCAGTCACTCGGTCCTTTCAATCTTCAATGGCCATTACTAAGGCCTTGTTCTCCCCTAGCAAGGAGTTACACCTTTCTTGATACTTCTTGCTCATTGAGGTACATGATTCACTTGACTCGTTGAGCTTTGTAAGGTCCTTGGTCAAGGTCTTGTTCTTGTCCTTCTCTTGCTCAAATTGCTTGGTGAGCTCAAGGTTCTTGCTTCTTTCTTCATCAAGCAACTCTTCTTGTCTATCAATGATTCTTTCTTGATTGTCTAACTCCCATTGTAGCTTATCTAGCATTTTAACCATTTCATGTATAGAGGGGACCAAGTCCTCCTCTTCATCACTACAATAAGAAGGATTGAAATCGGTGTGAGGAGCTACCTTGCTTTCCTTGGCCATGAAGCATCGGGGAGCGTCATCTTCACAATCAGTGAGGTTGTTGAAGAGTGACTTCTTGGCCGGAGATAAACTGATGGCAATGTTAGCAATGTCACCCTCATCATCTTTATCATCATCATCGGAGATGTACTCTTGGCCAATGTGAGCTTGTCCTTTGTTGAAAGACTTCTTGTTGGGCTTGGTCTTGAAGTTGTACTTTTCACTTTTCTTGCCCTTGACAATTAGATTTGGACAATCGGCAATCATGTGTGCTTGTTCATGACACACATAACATCTTCTATTTGTTCTTGTAGCTTTTGCCTTGTCAAAGCTTCTCTTGGTGAAGCCATTATTGATCATGTATTTGCCAAATTTCTTGACAACTAGAGCAAACTCTTCATCATCTTCGTCGTCATTTGCTTTGAGGGCTATGTCCTTCTTTCTTGTGCTCTCATCTCCTATGAGCACATTCACTCTCTTGCCCTCATCATCACGACTTTTGTGGGCATTTATTCTTCCAATGACTTCATCCGTTGTGAAGCTTTCACTACAGGAGAATTAGCTTGTAGAGGCACTTTCTTTGTATAGTAGAGTCATTATTATTATGTATCTAGACACATATAGAGGCATTTTCTAAAATGCCTCATAAATACCTTGCCATGCATTGTCTCTAGGAATGTAGTGACACTTTATAAATCGTCTCTATGAAATTAGTGACAACTTTGTAGAGACATTACACAATGCCACACTAAACATAGAGACATTATTAATATAGTATTTAATTCTATGAAAAAGTAGAGTGTTTGGTGTGAAGTTTTGGACTCAAGACCTCATGGTGAAATAATAACTTATTGAGTCTTGCTAGCCAACTCACCTACCCATCATATTATGTATATCTTGAGAATTTATTTTTATGAAATGCTAAAAACTAGTGAAATAATGTCTCTAGAAAAGCAAAAGATGCCTCTAGCAATGTCACTATACTTTTTATTTTCAGACACTTTGTAAAATGCCACAAATAATGCCTCTAATGTCGATGTGAAACGTTTGTTTTCTAAATTTTCACAAATTATATCTCTACTTTTGAGACAAATTTTTATGTGCCACAAAAATATATCTCTACAACATATATAGAGGCATTAGAAAAGTCCCTCTAACAAAGTGTCACTATGAGAGATATGTGTTGTAGTGTTTCAAAACCATCCTTCTCTTCAATGATGGTGCAAAGTGTGAGATTCCACATTCTAAGAGCCATGAGGAGTTTATAGTTGACTTCCTCATTACAATGTCCATGAGCCTATCATGAGCTTGTTGAGGCTCTTCTCCCTTGTTCATCACGAAGAAGTTGAATTGATTTTTGAGAACTTGAAGCCTTGACTTCTTCACCACATCTACTCCTTCGTGAGCACATATGAGTTTCTTCCATATTTTCCGGGCATTCTCAATTCCAGCTACTCTTGATATTCCTTAGGATTCAAGGAAGAGAGAATGGCCGACACTGCTTGAGCATTGCGATGTATGTTGAGTTGGTCCATAGTTGTAGGATTATCCTTGTCTTCCAAGGTGTATCCTTTCTCCATAATTTCCCAAATTGGTGGGCCAATGGACATAAGATACATCTTCATGCGATGCTTGTACCAACTAAAATATTTGCTTTCAAAGTAAGGCAATCTTTCACTTCCACTGCTATGGACGTTTGCCACATCGGCATAATTGAAAGGTATGGATGTGTGCAACTCGCGTCCCTTGCTTGCCGAAGCAAGATCTTGAGGCTTCTCACGTTCTCCCAGATTTGACATCTTTTAATCTTCAAGCTTTCAAGCCTTGTAGAAGATTCTAGCTCTGATACCAATTGAAAGTTGCCTACAGATGGGAGGGTGTGAATAGGCAATTTAAAAATTAAACCTGAAAAAGCACTAAGCTTGATCAAATAGACAGGGATGACAGAACTTTCGTTAGTAATGATGGAACTTCCGTCACCACGGAAGTTTTGTTAAATGACTGAACTTCACTCAACCTTCCTCTAAACAATGAATTAAATGCGGATAACAAGGAGGAAGCAACGCAATACTTGTTAGAAGGAAGGCTATATCTATGCACACATAGGGTTCTTTGTTGGATAGCTAGCAACTCAAATAACAAGAGATACAAGTACAATAATATGAAAGAAATGCACAAGTATAAGAATAAAGGTGGGAATGTAAAGAGACACACAAGGATGTAACCTGAGGTTTGGCAACCACACAAAGTAGTTCCTACATCCTTGTTGAGGAGCCACACAAAGTGGTCGGGTCTCTCTCAACCCTTTTCCCCGTCAAGCAATCACTATGATCATGCTCGGATTTCTTTCTCGAGTTGATTCTTTTCCTCCGAAGGCGAATCACACCTTCACAAACATCCCTAACTCACCACACAAAGATGGGAGCTCAAGGGCGACGCCTAGCCATCTAGGAGACCAAGTCTCCAAGAGTAACAAGCAAATCAAATCTTGATGGGGAGGGAAAGATGTGCTCAAGCTTTTGAGTGGATGGAATCAATCTTTTTGTGGTTGAATCTCTCTCACTTTGTTTGGAATCACAAGAACAAGTCTAGGAGTGAGAGAGGAGAGCTCTAGCTGAAGAACGAGTGAAATGCCAAAGAATCCAACTCTCCAAAAACTAGTCGTTACAGGTTTTTCTGTGTCTGACGAAACTTCCATGGTTACCCATAGAACTTTTGTTATTTCAAATTTAGTCATTGCGTGAGCCTGGGAGAGAAGCCAGATGTTGTGACGGAACTTCTGTTAGGGGGTGAAGGAACTTCCGTCACTCTCGGGTTGACAAAGAAAGAGCTCACAGAACTTCCATGAGATCCATGGAAATTCTGGTGACGGAACTTCCGTCAGGAGGTGATGGAACTTCCGTCAATCTCAGGAAGGCAGAAAGCTGGAGCCTGACGCTGATGGAACTTCCGTGAGGAGACTCTCTGTTTGGCTCAGAAAATAGCTGGTTCTATGGCTTTGTTGGCTAGACTTCTCACAAAACTTTTTGGAGGCTTGAGCACACACATTTCCCTTCTTAGCAAGATTGGTTTACCCCCCTTTATAGTTTGGCATGCCTATGACTCAAATAAAGTAAAAACTACTCTTTGAAGTGTTTTTGAGTCTATTTTTCCTTTCCTTCTTTTTGGGGTAAAGACTATCTTGCAAATATGGGTTTGGGCAATAACTTCTGATTATCTGCAAAATTACTTCAGGAACATGTTAGCATAATTTTAATCTTTCATCATCGTACACCAAAACCCACTAGGGCATCCTAGATGCATCTTCACCTGTTCTTGCCCTTCATCTCCAAAAAGATTTTTTTTCAATTGATTCTGATAAGCCAAAGCTTGAGAGAGAGCCTCTTCAGGATCATCGTGGCGAGAAGGTTCTATTAAATCCATTTTTCCATTGAATCTAACGAGAAAATAAAGGAATCAAAGGATCAGTTAGGGTTGGAGAAGTGGATGGAGACGATGCAAATGAATGGGAGCAAGAAGAACAGGGGGCTTTGGGTGCCAGCATGATGTGAGAGAGCACGTGTGGTTCGATAGCATATGTAGGTAATTTCCATCAAATTGACAAGGACCGTGGGACTTTTTCCAAATAAGCTGAATAAAGCAACTCTTTAGGTGTAGCATGTATTTAACCTATAGACAGGAATATAGAAGTACATAAGGATCTAGCTTGACTCCTCCTTAACCCACTTAACCTAGGCTTTGTGTTAATGTTAGGTTGGATTAATCTGTGTGTCACTACCCACTATTTTTATTATCCTTACCCCTATATATGACTTTGTTATATTATTAGTTATATGGTTATGAACATGCTATCTCTTGACCATCGCCTTCCCTTGGGAGAACTATAAATGATAGCCATTGGAGTAATACAGTGGTGAAATGCTACAACGGGATGTCCGTGTGCTTACGGATTTAACTTGCACATCTGTTGAGTTCTACCAACAAGTAGTCTGGTGCCTTGCTCATGCTGACCACATTTGCACCATCAAGCTTAACATCAATGATCGAAAAGGTGCTTCATGAGTTATCTGCTGCTGGTGTTGAAAGTGTGGCTTCCGGGCCAATTGTCAGCACTAGAGACGGAAACTTCAGACCCACAACTAGTCTAATCTACACGGTGCAGGCCAATCCATTAAGTGGAAAGGCCAACAAGGACGCAAATGCTCACCTTCAACAATTCCTGGAAAGGTGCAAAACTTTATACATCGAAGGAGTCAATCAAAATATCATCAGACTCCGTATGTTTCCCTTCTCCCTCTTGGAGAAAGTGAGATAGTGGTTCTATGACAGATATTTTATGGGTGACTAGAAAAGACACTACATAGTGTTCCTCAAGAACTTCTCCCCGATATGCAACGCCCATGCCATCCATGGGAAAATTTCAAACTTCTGGCAACCATAAGAAGAATCCATTCTGGAAGTCTGAGAGAAGCTTTAAGAGTATATGGCAAGATACCCTAATCATGGAATGGATGATTGGCTGGTATTGTTCACCTTCTACAATGGGCTAGCCTCAGAAGCCTGTGATTGTCTTGATGCTGCTATCGAAGGATCCATCTTCTCACTTACCACCACTGAAGCAATAACATTAGTAGAGAAGATAACCTCCAAGAAAGGGTGTAATGAAGATCATCCCCAACCCAGCCAGAAGAATGAGCACACCAACAAAGAAATTGAGATGCTCAATGCTAATTTGGACCTCCTCATGACGCGTACAAATGAGGACTCCAGGGTTAAGAAAATGCACGACATAGCTCACATAAAAAACTCACACCCAAAGTGTGAAGTCAATGGTAATATGGGGTAGTCAGGGATGACCACCCCGGGACACAAGAGGATGTGCCGTACAACCCCGACCAGAGTCATCTACAAGGAGGCCAAGGCTCGAGACAATGCCCTTAACATCATGGAGGAAAGAAGCCATCAAACACCACAAAGGAAGGAAGGCGCAATGGGGAAGAGGCTTTGCACATGTGCTATGAAAAGACAGCCACAACCCCAACATGAGAAGTCATCTGCATCCTCATCTCCGGGATCAGGCATCGCGTCATCGAGCTAAATTGCAACGAAGAAGAGTCCCATCCATTGGACTTAAAATTGGTGAGCCCTTGCCAAAGTTAAATTGGCAGTTATCTCATATTTAATTTTCTTAAATTTTTTATGCATTTGAATTTTGCAACTTTTTGGATTTTTCAAATTTGCAGCTGCATTTGCATATTTGGATTTCACACACTTGCATGTTGGAATTAATTCCAATCTTTTTTCATCCTTTCAAATTTTTCAAAAATCAGTTTTGGTTTCAACTTTAGAAAAATATTTTTCTAAGCTAATTTTTTGTCAAAACTATGGACCTAACCCTTGTAGCTTAAGAAATATAGCTGCTAGGGAGTTGTGGGCCAATGTAGGGGACCAGAGGGACCCATCCAGGTTCGGCCGAACTACCATGTTCAGTCAAGGGCGTGGGCCCCATTGACCTTGACCTTTTGCCAATGGTTGATTTTGGCCCCCTACTAGCTGTTTTCAACCAATTTTTCCTATAAATTGAGTGCCCAGAAAAGAGTGTTCTACCATCCAAAGATCATTTCTCATTTCACTCCCCCTCCACTCATTTGCTCTTGTGCTCTTACACTGCTTCTCAAAAGTTGCTATTTTGAAAACCATAAAAAATATTTCCCTTTTCATTGTTTGCTTTATTTTAACAAGCATGGCAAGATCAACACGACCGACAGATTTTATTTGCTAATCCATAATCCATGTTCGAGTTGTTCTTGTGTTTCCGCTCAAGTGGCACAGATGAAAAAAAAACCAAGGCACTGATGCAGTGAGTGACACGCTCGAGTTCCTATCGTTCACATGGAAGCTCAACCATGAACCTCTGCATCGAGCATCAACCAACGAGGTTACATGCCCATTGAGGATGACAAGGAGGAGGATGAACAACACGTTCTTCTCGCCAACACCAACCTCGAGCTGATGGATGAACAAGAGCAACAAGTCTACAACCGTCTACCATAGCTTCGTCCACACTTGGACGTATGATGACGACCAACTCTCCATTATAGGTGTGAACCTCGAGTTCCTTTCTATTTGAAAAGTTTAAGGTTGGACCAAATTTGCACACATCACTGAGGAGGGTTCACACCTCCTCTCTATCCCACTCTTGTGCACTTTGCTAAAATATAACGACGAGATACTTTTCTACTTGTTCAGAAAAGAGTACCATCTCAGTTGGAAAAACCTTAGCATCATTCTTATGTTTAGAAGTTTTTGCAACGCTAACTTAGAGGGTGCTACAGCGGGTTTTGAAAAAGGGTCCTTTTGGCAAAGAATTTCAGGGGAGTATTCTTGTGAATGTCCTAGGACTAGTGACATTCACAACCTAACTCCATAGTTGTGGCATAGGTGGCTTGCTATGACTTGTTTTCCTACACAAGACATTAGGCCAATCCATAATGATATATTGCGTGTCTTGTATGCTGCTATTGCTAAAATTCCTATTGCTCTTGTTGAAGCCATGATTAGGAAATGGTTAGAATTTATTAAGGGATTGGGGCCCACTGAATGCACTTCTTCAGTGACCTGTATTGTTGCAGGGGTCGGGGCTTTATCTAATGCTAGAACTGATTATCTTTCTGAGAACTGTACCTAGATAGATTTGAAATTTCTTGAGAAGGGTCACACATTAAAGAAGGGTCTCGATGGTTCTATTATCATTTATTATCCTGACTATACAATTGATATCTTGCTTTCTAACCCGGGATATCATTTGTATAGTTGCTGGGAACTAACCATATAGCCACAGAGAAAAAGAATACCTTGCAGTTCTGCCGATCAACACAACAAAGTACAATGCATGCCACCACTAGTGCAACCACGACTCCACCATCGATCCATGATTACGCTGCAGGCTTGGAACGCTCTGGCAACCCCGCCTGGATGTTTACACCATAGTAGTATGAGAATGGAGGTTCATCGTGGCAGCTGTCTAGTAATGGACAATGGGGACATGGCCCTAAGTCGATCGGGACACCTCCACATTATGATGGACGTTACTATTTTTTGGACTTTGGTCATCATGACTATGGTCTGGAATTGAGGGATCTTATGAGGAGGATGAACGATCTAGACATGAGAATGGATGAGATGCAAAACACCCTTGCTACTCACGCCCAGACCACCAGAGAATGGCAGCAGTACAACGATGACCAGTTTTGTTACATCCAGGAGCAGCTACGAGAGAACCACGACTTTATGGCGGCTTACTACCATTGGAGAGCATTCACCCCAAACCGACTGCCGTGAGCAAGAGTAAGCTTGGGGGAGCACCCCCACCAATGTGACTTGTATATTTCCTTTCTTTCTTTTTTTCTTTGTCGGACTTACCCTCAAAGCCAAATAAAAATTTGTAAAACTAAATACAACAAAAATAGTAGGTTGCCATGCATGCTAGGGATGTTCACGGCTTCATGTGAGATGATGAATAGTTGCTCTATTTTATATCTTTCTGTAGTCCCTTGTATATAACTTTGTACTCTCCAATATTTGAGTTTGTTGGCTAAACATGCTTGTCTTGAACTTAAGTGCTTGTGGGTTGCAAAGTGCATGTTCTAAGTCTAGGTTCTTGTGAGACATGATATGGTTAGAATAGGGCTGCTATGATCTTTGACCCTAAGTGAAGCTTAACATCCGTAGATTTTGTTTTTCAAAATGATAAAATTGAATAGTTCATCAACGATGAAAATTCCTACCATGGCCATATGTTGTACTTCAATGCAAAACCTTCTACATATGCTGCTTGTTTTCACATTGAGCTTTATCAAAATTCTTGCAACCTTTGTGAGATCCATTTCATGCTTTCATGATCAAGATTCACGTACACATCCACCATCACTTACTAATATTCCTACACTGGGAGATAGCAATTCCACTGGATCCACTACCATATGCTCAACTTCTATATCCGAAGTTGGCATAATAAATACTCCATGTTTGTCATGTTATGACTCTCTCTCTCAATTGGTTGCATGGATGGTATGGCTATCAAAAATAGAATAAATACTTGCTCTGAATCATGAGCATGATGGAAAAAAAAAAGAAATAGTCATGCCCAAATTGCTTGTTCAAGAAAGAGAGTCTCTACACAAAAAGGAGTATCCACCATTCCACCACATCCCACACACATGCACATCTTGATCAGATTGTATGAGTTGTTTCTTCATGGGTTCAGTCTTTTGGTTTAGGAATATATGTGCTACAAGTATGTCTCAGTTGGTCCCTATCCAGAGCTCCACATGAGCCTCATTTAGAGGTAGGAACAAAAAAAGACAACTTTAAAATGCCTTGGCAAGGATTTATACACATTGAGCGATCGAAAGAGTCATTGGAGGAACTTAGTTTTACTTGCAAAAATCTTTTGCAAACTTCCAGATCGAAAGTGGAACATAGGGACGAGAGAATGGTGTCCTACAAAAGACCGTTCTGTCTTTCAACCACCTAAGATGAAGAGAAGCCAAAAGCACCACAAGGACTAAGGTAAAAAGGGTGAGTTACCAAATGCCAACTTCTTCAGTTAAAGGTAGAGTATTTTGTTGTGCACTTGGCACTATGGAGGGAATATAAAACATAGTAGCAACTCCTGATCAACAACCTAAAGTTTAATCTTTACATCAGGACGAACAAAGGTTCAACTTGGGTGAGTTTGTTGATAGTCATTAAATACCATTTTTTACCATCAATATTACTCAAAATAAAGGAGGACTCAACATTCCCACCATGCATGTTAGCTAGGAATAATGAAATTTCACTTGTCCTTGGAGATTTATGTGCATCCAGGGATTATAAACAAAAGGAGTGGAGAAATTCCCCATGATCTGCGATAATACCATTCCATCCAATGGGAGAGTGACAACTAGACATCACAGGGGCCACCCATCAGTGTGCTAGAACACAGATGGGGGCACTGGACCCCACTCCTATTTGGCCCAATTCGGCCAAACAAGGAGTGGGCCCAATGAGGGCCATCTTCCTATGGCGGTTTGCCACCGACTCTTCAAAGGTGGTTGTTCCCCTTAGGGCGGGAGTTACCAACCTCAAAACGACCTTTGGACCCCTATTAATAGAAGTGTGTGGCTCACTTCTCAACACACACCAAGAAGAATCCATTCTCTAGCATTACACTTAATCTTTAGGTCCTAGTGGAGTTTAGGAAACAGGAGAGTTGTCTTGAGGTCCTCGACCTAGTCTTGGAGAGCCGTCGGGTTAGTTCTACTCTAGTCCTCTCTTGTAAGACTTATTCATTTATTAATATTATTATCTTCTTTATTCCTTATGGCTTATTCTTATACTAGTGTGATAGTCATGCGCTTTGTATATGGTTATTGCCTAGTCATGTTATGTTATTATACGATTCACATACCTATGCTAGTCAACCTATGTCCTCATACTCATGCAATGCATATTATGGATAGACATGCTTTGGTCCATGACTTATTAATCCATAGGGTAAGAGTTATGTGTTCTGTAGCTTGTTAATCCGTAGGGTTAAAGCTATGCATGTCCTAGCCCTTTACTTGTTGATCCATAGGATTAGAGTTATGCATGTTATAGTACTTGACTTGTTAATCCGTCCCATGGGGATTGAGAGTATTGTTTATCAATCTAAGTGTTGTTCTTAGATTGGTAAATAGCAATGAGTATTTGTCTGCCCTATGAGCAGGATTGACTTTAGGACTAGCATAGAGGCTTGATAGCCTTAGTTTCACGTGTTCTAATATAGGGTTAACCTGTAGGTGGTGACAACCCTGCTGTGCTTAATCCTCCCTGTTATGGCTTAACTTAGGACATAGGCTTGTATGTGTTATATCTATTTAACCTATAGATAGGAATATAGAAGTACATAAGGATCTAACTTGACTCCTCCTTAACCCACTTAACCTAGGCTTTGTGTTAGTGTTGGGTTGGATTGTTCTGTGTGTCACTACCACTATCATTATTATCATTACCCCTATCTATGACTTTGGTATATTATTAGTTATATGGTTATGAACATGCTATCTCTTGACCGTCGCCTTCCCTTTAGAGAACATTAAATGACAGTCATTGGAGTAATCCAGTAATGAAATGCTACAATGGGATGTCCGTGCGCTTGCGGATTCAACTTGACCACGCTAACCATTTGTTGAGTTCTACCAACAAGTAGTTTTCACGTCTTGCCTAGGTCTATTTATTTGGTGTGACTTAGCAGATGACAACAGCCCTTTAGCGGTGGAATTGAAATTTACATAGCGACATGTTCAAAGAACACAGTCGCTACAGTATAACATGATTTTTAATGGCGAATCATAAAGTGATCCATCTCTAAAAATTGATTTATAGAGGAATGTATGTCTTTTTAGATGCCGACCATAGTGTGGCCCGCCTCTTAAATTTAAGTTTTAGAGATGGACCGCTTTAGGACCCGTCGTTCATCAACCCAGTCCGCCTAACAAAGGCCATTCAGAGCCTGTCTATGTGTGGTGCTATAAAAAGTAGGTGGGAGGAAGTGTCAAACCCTAATCCACCCTTCTTCTAGTCGCTGCCACCATTCTTCTCTCATGGACAGGCGGAGGCGCTCGGGTGGTCGCCCGCCTCAGATGACCTATCCCCTTCGGTGCGACCCTCCCCTCCCCATGTTGACGCCTCCTCCCTCCTTGTCGACCTCACATACGGTGGCAGATCCCGGCTCAAGGCGGCGGCAGCAGATCTGGGCTCTAGGCGCAGCTCCTTGGGCAGCGACGGCTCATGTATCGGGTGGGCGTGATGGCGCGTGGCCAGATCTGGTGACCCTCCTCTCCCACCTTGCCTCACCAACTTCAAGGATAAGCGGGGCAGCGAGCGCAGCTCCAGGTGGCCATCGATAGCATGGGCTTACGGCAGCACGCCGAGGAGGAGGAGGAGCGGCAGCAATGGGGCTCACGACAACCCCTGTCCAGTGCAGCGGCGGTGGTGTCGTAGGCGAGTCCGGCGAGCTGCAGTACCGGGGCGCAGGCAGGTTCCTTGGATGGCGGTGTTTTTTTTTTCATGTTGATGGGTAGCAGAGGATGAAGATGTCAAACACCACTAATAATGTATCTGCAGCTGCGGTTCGTTCTATCCATAGGTTGTACATCGTTACAACTGTGACATTTAGCTAGGATACTGTAACGACGGGTTGGCCAAACCGCCACTACAGTGATTTTGCTCGCTCACCTCCATAAGCCTTTTTGTAGTACTAATTAATAGTGTTACAAAGATTGTGATTAATTGTAACATATCTAGTACAAATGTTTCAAAAATAATATGGTTGTAACATAAAATAATGTTATAACCAAAATG
Organism: Eleusine coracana subsp. coracana; assembly: GCA_032690845.1. Classification (NCBI taxonomy): domain Eukaryota; kingdom Viridiplantae; phylum Streptophyta; class Magnoliopsida; order Poales; family Poaceae; genus Eleusine; species Eleusine coracana. Next base: position 9,040,001 of record CM064430.1, read on the forward strand.
TTATAGTGTTAAAGCATCAGAAACTCTTTCTTGCTACTTCACTAATGCTTTTAATTTTGAATCTTCTAATAACATTAATTCTGGATGCAAAATTTTTTTTTCAAATCACATTATAGTTCATGTCGTTGGGTTGAAACTACGTACTCCCTTATGATTATAAAATGACTATATTTTGTGGAAGTGCCAGCAAATTGGAAACTACACATCATCTGGTGAGTTCAATTCTTGGTGGATAATATATATATATATATATATATATAGTTTTTTGCATTACAAGTTATTTTTGTTTGATACAACAGAATCAACATGTGCATTAATGGAAAGCAGCTGAACATGGAAACTACCTATATCCATCTAGCAAGCAATGCTTTTAGACTTATTGAATAATTTCAAAAATATTAGATAGGCACACTAATCTTACCCCTTCATAGTATCATTAAGTATCGTTCAACTTCCACTACAACCAACTAAAAGATATTGTAACATATCTTTCTTTGTCTAGTAGTCATAATTATTATATATATATTTGACCAAGAAAAGAAGCCTCCACATTCACTCTCATGTACTAGAAGTTCTCACGTTAATCAGACAAAATAAGAAGAGTTACCCACCACTGCCATTATAAAAGAATTAGACTATAATATTCCTAAACATGTTAAACAATTACCCACCAGTGCCATTACAATAAATAGAGTATAAAATTAGCTACTATTTTAAAGTTGCTCACATATCATTTATTATTTTCAAAATTGCTCACATACCATTTTTGGCGGGGGTAAAAATTCTCTCATGTGCCATATTCTTTTTTTTTTGCTGAATTACTCTCATAGGAGTAGACCGTCTATGTACTCTTCGTGAAGTAAATGGTCAAAATGATAGATTAAAAGATCGTTTCATTAATTATCCCATTACCTATTTAATTTTTTCCCTTTTCTTCCATGATATGACACCGTCGCCTATATATGTCATATGACCAGCTTCACCATATGCAGGTGGCGCCCCGTTATCGCCATCCTGCCTTACCTCAAGACGGCTAAATACAATCTTCTCCTCTCCAGCTATGTTACCTCGACACTCTCAACTCTCCTCTGTTTGTATCAGGTTTTATGATTTCCACAGCTTCATCGGTACAAGAGAAAGCAAACGAATGAGGAAATGCTAGACGAAGCTAGGACGGTGAAAATACAGTAATATTTTATATTCAACAAACAATTAGTGATATGTGAGCTCTGTCAAATCAATTGTTTTGAGAGCAACTTTACATAAGAAGGTAGCGAAATTCTTGAATCAATAAAGGTAAAGACTAAACATTAATCATCAGTAGTAGAGATAAATAAACATATTCAATTCCTTGAATTCATAAAGTTAAAGATAAAAGAGAAAAATATTTTGAATCATGGCAGTAGGCCATATACATGTGGTGTGTTACGAAGCGACAAATCATAAAATAAGAAACATGAACAAATATAAACTTCAACATTTTTTAATATAACAATCCAAATAAAAGATATTGTATTTAATTTATTATTGGACTCAGATTTTTATTAAATAATTTAAGAATTAAATTTATGTAAGGTGTAAGTATAACATTTAGGAAACACTATCTTATCACTTTCACAAGAAACATATAGATTAGCCGCGCAAATGTGCGGGCACATTGACTAGTTTCACAAATAGTAACACATATATGTTACAATAGTTCTCCTTGCATATGATATAATTCTTCCATGAGGACACCGTCGCCTATATGTGTCATACGACCAGCTTCACCATACGGAGGTGGCGCCCCATTATCGCCATCCTGCCTTACCTCAATAAGTCTAAATACAATTTTCTCCTCTCCAGCTATGTTACCTCGACACTCTCATTCTCCTTTGTTTGTATCAGGTTTTATGATTTCCATAGCTCCATCGGTACAAGAGAAAGTAGAGGAATGACAAAATGCTAGACGAAGCTAGGAAGGTGAAAAGACAGCAATATTTCTAAATTCAACAAAGGATTAGTGATATGTGAGCTCTGTCAAATCTATTGCTTTGAGAGCAACATTACATAAGAAGGTAGCAAAGTTCTTGAATCAATAAAGGTAAAAACTATACATTAATCATCAGTAGTAGAGATAAATATATATATTCAAATTCCAGGAATTAATAAAGTTAAAGAGAAAAGAGAAAAATATACATGTGGTGTGTTACAAAGCGACAAATCATAAAATAAGAAACATGAACAAATATAAACTTCAACATTTTTTGATATAACAATCCAAAAAAAAAGATATTCTATTTCATTTATTATTGGTCTCAGATTTTTATTAAATAATTTAATAATTAAATTTATGTAAGGTGTAAGTATACGTTTATAGGAAGAACTATCTTATCACTTTCACAAGTAACATATAGATTAGCCGCGTAAATATGCAGGCACATTGACTAGTTTCACAAATAGTAACACATATATGTTATAATAGTTCTCCTCACATATGATATAATTCTTCCATGATGACACCGTCGCCTATATATGTCATACGACCAGCTTTACCATATGGAGTTGGTGCCCCCATTATCGCCATCCTACCTTACCTCGATAACGCTAAATACAATCTTCTCCTCTCCAGCTATGTTACCTCAACACTCTCATCTCTCTTTTGTTTTTATCAGGTTTTATGATTTCCATAACTCCATTGGTACAAGAGAAAGCAGAGGAATGACAAAATGCTAGACGAAGCTAGGACGGTGAAAAGACAGCAATATTTCTAAATTCAACAAAGGTTAGTGATATGTGAGCTCTGTCAAATCTATTGCTTTGAGAGCAACACTACATAAGAAGGTAGCAAAGTTCTTGAATCAATAAATGTAAAAACTAAACATTAATCATCAGTAGTACAGATAAATAAACATATTCAAATTCCTTGAATTAATAAAGTAAAGAGAAAAGAGAAAAATATTTTGAATCATGGCAGTAGGCCATATACATGTGGTGTGTTACGAAGCGACAAATCATAAAATAAGAAACATGAACAAATATAAACTTCAACATTTTTTGATATAACAATCCAAATAAAAGATATTTTATTTCATTTATTATTGGTCTCAGATTTTTATTAAATAATTTAAGGATTAAATTTATGTAAGGTGTAAGTATACGTTTATAGGAAAAACTATCTTATCACTTTCACAAGTAACATATAGATTAGCCGCGTAAATATGCAGGCACATTGACTAGTTTCACAAATAGTAACACATATATGTTATAATAGTTCTCCTCACATATGATATAATTCTTCCATGATGACACCGTCGCCTATATATGTCATACGACCAGCTTTACCATATGGAGTTGGTGCCCCATTATCGCCATCCTACCTTACCTCAATAACGCTAAATACAATATTCTCCTCTCCAGCTATGTTACCTCAATACTCTCATCTCTCCTTTGTTTTTATCAGGTTTTATTATTTCCACAGCTCCATCGGTACAAGACAAAGCCAAGGAATGACGAAATGCTAGACGAAGCTAGGACAGTGAAAAGACAGTAATATTTTTAAATTCAACAAAGAATTAGTGATATGTGAGCTCTGTCAAATCTATTGCTTTGAGAGCAACTTTACATAAAAAGGTAGTTAAGTTCTTGAATCAATAAAGGTAAAGACTAAACATTAATCATCAGTAGTACAGATAAATAAACATATTCAAATTCCTTGAATTAATAAAGTTAAAGAGAAAAGAAAAAATATTTTGAATCATGGAATTAGGCCATATGCATGTGGTGTGTTACAAAGTGACAAATCATAAAATAAGAAACCTGAATAAATATAAACTTCAACCTTTTTTTATATAACAATTCAAAAAAAAGATATTCTATTTCATTTATTATTGGTCTCATATTTTATTAAATAATTTAAGAATTAAATTTATGTAAGGTGTAAGTATAACATTTAGGAAAAACTATCTTATCACTTTCACAAAAAACATATAGATTAGCCGCGCAAATGCGTGGGCACGTTGACTAGTTTCACAAATAATAACACATATATTTTACAATAGTTCTCCTCGCATATGATATAAATTATATACATAGAAATCATAATCAAAATTGTGTCTTAACCTATTTGAGGTTGCTAGATATCTTGAAGTATGGCACCAGATTTCAATTCTTAATACAATATATTCTTTTACTTTTTTATTATTTTTAACATAATAATTACAATATTTATTATAAATAGTAACATATATGTGTGTTATAATAGAAATTACTTGTATCATATTTCTTGCAAGTAGTAACATGTGTATATGCTACAATAAAAATTGTATGTTTAACTTTTTCTAACACCTAAATGTGTTAATAAAAAAAATTCTAGTAACAACATAACCTAGATTGTTTATTAAATATGTAACTATAGGTTTGAGTAAAAAAAATTCTGTAGTAAAACATAATTGTGCTGCTAAAAGCATGGCCTACCGTTATGTGTCAGAGTTGTCTCATACTTCTTAATTTTGACACATGAAGTGGTTGTTATGCAAAACAACTAATTCTTTCTCTCACTACTCTCTCTCTTTTCTATATCATCAAAAATTCGATATAGCAATGCATGAGATGGTTTATGATATTAAGTACATATAACATTATTACTGTCCTTTTCTTTTTAGAAATATGGCATTTGCCGCTGCCTTCATTGGAGGCGGGGTGCAGGACAGGGGTTCAAGCCCTCATCAGCTCAGCGCTCCCATGCGCGTTTTGCCACCAGGGCCCATCACCGTTGTCTCCATCCCCCCAGGTTGCCACCGGGATGCCGTCTCTTACTAGCTCGTCGCCATCGGACTGCACGTGCTTGGCTATACCTGCTGCGCTCGACGAGGCCTCTGACTCTGAAGACGCGCCCCCAAGCCTGCGCTGCTGCCAGCTGAGGTCCTACCTTGTGCTCAGCAGCTGTTGTCCTGGGACCCAATGTTAACATAACCGGCTGGCCCGGTATAACCGGCCAAGCCCGGTTCACTGGTTAACCGGTTAACCGATATAACCGATTGGGTAACTAGATAAAACTTATTTTGATTGGTGCATGGTCGGTAGCCGGTTAACCGGCCGGTTAGACCGGTTAACCGGTCGATTATTCCGGTTAACCAGTTGGTTAGTTTTAGTGATATATTTTGAATATATATTTTTTAATTTAAAAATACTGGTTTTTTAGCGGTTTTACCAGTTAACTGGTCGGTTATTTCGAACTGGTCGGTTACATCGGTTTTGTCTAATACAAATTTTTATAAATTTTGAAACTTTTTAAATCATAACCGGGGGTTAACCGGCCGGCCCGGCCGGGGTAACCGGTCCAGACCAGTTTTCCAGTTAATCGGCCAGTTAACCGCGGTTATTTCAACCCTGCTGGGACCTTGTTGCGGCGCCCTCTCGTTGAACGCTGAGAAGAAGACACAAAAGAACTCAAATTAAGGAGTAGTCCTGTGTTGAGTTTCAATCCTACTTGACTCTGCTGCTGAAGTAATCTGAGGAAAAAACAGATTAAGGAGAGGCGAAAGTCCTAGTTCTGAAAATAAACAAATATAATCCCTGATTCTGAAATAATCTAATAATCAGAGCCTAGGAAAAAAAATTTGGGAAAGAAAAATTTTCAGGGGTCACCAAAAAATACGAAATTTCGGAAATTTCAGAAAGTTCGATGAATAAATTTGATTTTTTTGTGAAATAATTGACATGATTTCATAAGAAATTATCTTCAATATATAAGATATTACGGTTACATACATAAATAATGCAATTTGAATTGGTTAAAGGTAGTCAACTATGAATTTTCGACCATCTCGATATTTCAGATTTTATTTTGACTCCCATCAAAAAATACAAAATTTCGGATATTTCGATGAAATTTCACCGAAATTATTTTCCTAGATCAGAGCACATCGGAGATGGGAGGGGATGGAGATTTGAAGGTCGACGATGAACAGCACAATTCTTGGCCTCTGAATCCGGTCTGCCTTGATGCGCGACATTGCAAATGGAATGTCAACTACTCAGATGGGCAGAGTGTTAGTAGGTGTGGTCGGAGAAGAACATGGCACGGCGGCGAAGCATGCTGCAGGGGCGATTTGGAGCAGAGATGCGAGAGGGGCGTGGCACGATTTGGAGACAGAGCAGGCTCGCATTGGATTGAAGAGATTTTGGGTTCCTATCGTTTTTCTATTTTAGTTTTCTTTTTTGAAAAACAGGAGAGTGCGGCCTAGTCGCCCAACAGCAGCATTTTCCTGGCGGTATCACATCGCCCGTCATGAAATTGTATTTTCATGTGGGTTTCGACTCACCTTCACTAAAAGTTATAGTTTTTTATGGCGGTTTACCTTTGACTCTCACGAAAATGTGTAATCCTCACGAAATTTCTGTTTTCTGGTAGTGAGGCCACAGGCCTCCTTAGTAAATATAGCTTTTTCTTTCTCGATTTTCTACCGTGACATTGATAGGGCACTATACAGAGTCGTCGAGGACTAAGAAATCTAACTACATCTACATCATCTTACCTAACCAATACTGCCAGAAACCTTATTCCTTTTTTATGAGGCCAAGAACATTATTGAATCAAGACTTCACCATGAAGGAAACTACTTCCCCCGGATTTATAATTTAGTTGATGCTAGAATATGATCATTAGTTTAAACTAGTGTAATGCGGCGCACCATTTGATTAAAATTTACATATTATTTTTTATTTTCAAAAGTATATATATAAATATTACAAAGGCAATAAAAATATTATATTTGAACAAAAAAATCATATGTATAACTTCATATGGATTCATATTTGTTGACTTAACAAAATAGTACAAAGGAGATGTAAAATTACTCTTTTTAGCACCTCAGAATTGATTGTTACAAAGGTCTATATCAATCCCTCGACTCAGATTGACTGCTACAAAGGTCTATATCAATCCCTCAACCACCAACGTTGACCAAAATAATAACAATGCCCAACTAATAAATAAAATTTAAAATTTGGACCCTCCATATAAGCTCCAAGAAAGGTAGAGTCACCTCTGTAATAACAAAAGAGGGAAAGAAGCCAAAAGGATGAGCAATTACAGCATCATGTTAGATATAACTTGTAAGCGAGAAATCTTTTAAAGATAACAATTATAGCATGTTAAAGTAGTATATATTCTTTTGGCATTTGGACAATGGAATATCTCAGAAATTTAAAGCCCAGGTAGAGTTGAGGGCAATCATTTGTCTTGCTGACACTGGTACAGGAGAACTTTTTCCTGTTTTTTTCAATATGGTAAGCATGAACAGATGCATCGATAACCATGAGTTTCTTATTTCCAAATCATACTAATTTGATGATAAAGTTTCAATATTGTCACTATTTAGATCTGTGGGCAGTTTTTCAGTATAAGGTAAGCACAAAATAAGACGGTAAACTGGAAAAAGAAGCAGCGCTAGCTAGAGAGGTACTAAAAGGAAATTCTCATAAGAAATATTTCAAACCAAGCAAATCTGCAATCTATCAAATTAAACACACACGACATTTTTTTTACTGAAAAACAATTGATTGATTTGGCTACTGATTAAGGGGTTGCATAATATATCCTCGCAACAGCAAACTACATTCAGGTAACTGTTTTTTTAGTCACATTCAGGTAAATGTAGCATAAACAGGGCCAGGGATCAGATGTATGCCTCAGATCATATACAACAATAAAATGTGCAGCAATCTAATTATCTAATTAATTCGCTGGAAAATGAGAGTATAGTCTAATTATGATGAATATAACTACACATTTGTTAGAGTTGATTATCTGTTAACAAGAATACATGAGTGCTTAGAATAAAAACGAACTTTGAAAATAAAAAAGTTGTTAACCGTTATGTGAGGATTTACATGATAGCAGAAGTAATGGCGGAGCTAACTAACAGCAACATACAGTGCAAGCAAAGGTCAGATGTAGCATAATCCTTGTCTGAATAGAAAGGGGAACACCATGGATATTTTCAATAGTTATTGCACATGTAAGGAACTAATACGAACAATTCTAATCCAGAAGGTAATGGGTAAAAATTCTGCCTAGTTTCATTTACCTGACTTTTGCTTCCTCTCTGATCTTGAGGCAGCTTAAGCTGGCTACAGCGATATGAACATTTTGTTTTGTATAATCTTTTTGCTGCTTGTACAATGCAATGGCAGGGCATCTGCTTTTCCCTAGAACAAAAAAAAATCTGATTAGTTTACTAAGAGATGCTGAGACTGCAACAAATCCAAAATTTCTAAAAAGATGTCTAAATCTTTGACTGAGAAAGGAAGGCTTGCGGAAAAGGCACTTGCTCTGTTACCATGGAAAAAAGATTTCAAGATAAGTGAATAGGCACATGAGAAAAGTATAGAAAATCATTAACTTAATAAAGGTAATATAAGATGTAGTACTCCCTTCGGATAGGATTCCTAGTTCATTTTTGAACTAACTTTCTTATCCTAACGACAACAATAAACATCCAGAGGGAGTAACTACCATATAAAAGCAAACGACATGTTTGCCTTATATGTTCATTGTCAGAATGATTAATGAACAACATGTCATAACAAATAATCATTATTCCCCTTCAGAGCTTTGTCAAAAGGATACAAATTTGAGGAACAAGAAATTCCTTACTGCCTACTATTGGCATGAAGCCAAGTTTACAGCAGTCCTCTTGAAGGCAGAAAGGTTTATTTAAGCTATTCTTTTTCTTTAAAATATATTTAAGGTATTTTTCAAATTGTAAAAATCACCAAAGGTGTCTCTGTGCATTTTGTTTAAAGAAATAAATATATCTATGAAGCATGAAAAAGAGTCATTGAGAGAACACCTTTTTATGATTGATAAAGAATGAAGATTCTAGCAACTTAGCCCAATATGATTCAGTAGTTCAAACTTTTCACCTATGTGCATTGGCATTCATTTAACTTGTACAGTCTATAAAAAAAACTTGTATCTATGCGGTCCTGAAAACCCAGAACTCCAACAACAACAAAAAAACACGAAGCTACTTTTTATCCAGGCTTAACATATCCGGTCAAAGAAATTTGGTTCCAGCAGAAATGCAAAACCAAAGCATTTATTTTCCAAATATGATGATTGTTCCAAATCCCAAAATAAATCTGTCCAGCGATTAAAAGTGTGCATAGCTTATCAATAGAGCAAATGAACATTGTACAAACAAAATAAAGAAATTGTACATGTAATCCTCTACTATTAGTTTCTTAAGACTTGTCACATATTTTAGTTAAGAGCACAATTTCAGAGCTGTTGAAAAAAGAAACCACAGTGATATTCACATTATTTCACACAAAAGGCTGTCAAAAGCATACATTTCTGTTATATTTGAGAGAACACTAAAAGAATATGAAGAGTGGTAGGGAATCAAGAAACTAACTGTATGGATACCCACAACACAAATAAACCTAATCAACCGGCTCCAGCATTTCAGAGTTCTTGACAAAGTCCTCTGTTATTCAAATTTCATTGCCCTTTGGAAGGCTATCTGGGCAAGAACCAAAGATACATGGAACATAAAATTTACACAGGTTTAATACAACATTAGTCTTCTAGCATGAATAGTGGATCTGAGCAGAAAGGAAGGAGGGCATAAGAGAAAAAGTAAAATATAGTGAGAAGAAGATGTCATTTTTTTTATTATATAACAACCTTCAGCTCCATAGATACCATTGCATGTAATTTTAATACACCCATGTAATGTGCATGCTAAAAATAATGATCATGAATACATGAATGAAGATATAGGAAAAAAAACTTAGTCAGAGAAACATGTGTGGGTCCCATTACTTTCACTGAATTATATTGGCAATGGCATAATACTACCTGCTAAGAAGCAACAACAGTGCGAGGAGGCAAGAAATAAGCATTCTTCATCAGATTATTTCAGTAACATGTAAACAGGTCTATCAAAAACATAATATCTTTAATAATAAGCTAAATTCAGGAAATGTTTTCTATACATATGAGAACATAAATTAAAGTAGAGCTACTACGGTTACCATATTTGTGAGCACAAACAGGCCAACACACAAGCTCTCACCCTAAATAGCTTCCATGAAACAAAGTGATGTCGTGTAATGGAGTAAGCACCTTTGTTTTTCTCAAGAGTACATTACATAGATTACAATTCCCAAGAAGAGATCATGTATACAAATCACCAGCCCGGCATTTTGAACTAACGTAAGTCAGCGGCAACAGATACCTCAGTTCCATTGAATGACAGTAAAAAGATAGAGAAAAAAAAGGCATGAAGCATTGAACTGCACAGAAAATATATTTTTCTTTAAACTCATAAGTGATTACCAATTTCAGTAGGTATAATAAGACAATTGGCACCTAGCAGCATGAGCACAAGAAGGGGATATTTGGGAACTGGCACATCGATTTAACTATTGTTCATGAGGCAAGGGTTCTATAGTTTGTGGTCAAGAGTAGATAATGTTGCTGGGTGGTGTGAAAATAATCCTCATGGAGAAACCTCTCCAACAGATTAACACAAGTGGTGCTACCACAAGCAAGAACATACAGACATGCATAAATAAGGTCAGTGATATCCATTTTGTAACAAATTAACACATAGCTTACTAAGTAGACAATTTTTTGCAGCATTCCAAATCCAAGACCAATCCATCTGTTATAACAAAGAAGAATTTTGGATGCATACCTTGTTTTGGGGGAAAAAAGAATCGTAGCACCAAATCCCCTTCCTGGTGTGCAAAAGAAAAAGAAAAAAAATGCTCAGCGATGAGTTGGTAGGGGAAGGCGAAGGAACTGAAAGGGAAGGGGAGGGGCTAGCCGGCTAGCGTACCTGTGGTTGCTTGACGTCATCGGAGGCAGCCACGGCACGGCTGGAGGAGCCGCCGAGCCCGGGCTCAGATCCACCAGAGGCCGGCACAACGAGGGCAGGCACGCTCGAGCTCACCTGCCGTGCTCAAGGCCGGCCACCTGCCGTGCTCAAGGCCGGCCACCACGAGAGAGAGAGAGAGAGAGAGAGAGAGAGGAGGCGTGTGTGACAGAGAGAGCTCAGCGTCGGCCGCCGTTGCTGTCGAGCCGCCGACTATTGCCTCCCCCGCTCTGCACGCTCGGGACCGCCCGGCCTGCCCTGCTAGCCGCGCCGCCTCCTCCGCGGAGCCGTGTCACCAGGCTGGCCCCGCCTTCACCAATCGCCACAACCGTGCCGCAGGCCTCGCCCCACCACTGCCGCTCACCGTTGTCTCCTCCTGCTCCACGCCGCTTGGGACGGACGGCGAGACGAGGGGGCCTAGATCCGCCAGAGGGAAGGGCCCCGCGCCTCCGCCCCGTGCCCGTCGACCCGGGCAACCCCGCCTCTTCAGATTGTTGCGCCACGCGCCGCCCTGTCTCCTCTACTCCCCGCATCCCGGGTGGTTCCGCTTCCTCCGCTCGTCATGCCGCCCCTCCTCCGGTCGCCCCCGCCTTTCCTGCCCCGCCTCGGCGGCACCTGCCCCGCGCTGCCGCCTTCACTCGCCGTGCCGGTAGATCCGCCAGAGGGGACGGTGACGGGGCAGCCACGCTCCAGCCCAGTGCCACGGCAAGAGAGAGGGGGAGGAGGGAGACCGGCCAGCCTCTGGTCGCGGCGCCGCTTCCCATGCCCCCGCCACCCCCCGTCGTGGCAACTGTACATCGCGCCTCCGCCTCACCTGGCCGCACCGCCCAGATCCGCCTCGGTCGGCCGTCACGCCCTGCTGCATCCGCTTGTGGCGGCGGGCCTTGCGCTCGTCTCACCTAGAGAGAGAGAGAGAGGAGAAGAGGAGGGGTAGATGGAGAGAGGCAAGCATAGGATAAGGGCAGCGCTAGCCGTACACGAGAAGGTTTTTCACCATTTCACTTTCATCCGCGTGCATCTACTCGTGAGCTCTGCCAGCGATATCGATCGGATAGTAAAAAAAAATTGACTGTCGTGGCGCTGGGCTGTCGTTTATAGAGGTAAATTTGAACTAATAACTAAGTTCCAACTTCATTGGAAAAAAAACTGTTCCAACATCTAATATTTTCTTTCAGAGTGAGTACTCGATAATGATCAAGGAATACGCATTTCAAGGCGAAAGATGTAATAGGTTTTTTTTTTCAGTTTTTTCACGCCACTTGTTGTGGAAGTTTAATAACAGTCGTTATTCCTTTCAAACATTTTCCTTTTGTACCTTTTGAGATCAGCTAGATGGATGAAACACTATAACAATGAACAAGAGTGCGGACACGTAGAGTCTGGAAAGTTTTTCCTTCTTTTTAAAAGAAAACTGTTTCTTGTTAGACTGGAGGTACCGAGTAACGACACATCTTGCTTACGAGAGTACTTTTGACTTTTCCAGAAGAATTGATTTTGGGGGAAACCAAACTATTCTTTGATTAGCTGGGTTGAATTTTAGGCCAGCCGGCAACCTACTCATCAAGTCTTACCATCTCAGCTGCCTCTTCCATAGTTGTCGCTTCTCTCTAACCCCTCTACTTGCAACTTCCAACAGACATGGCGGAGGCCATAGCCATATCCGTATCTGCAAAACTTGCCATGGCGCTATCCCACAGCGCTGTCAAACCTCTTCGGCGTCGGCTCTGACATCACCGCAACTGCACAGGAACTTGAAGTCATGCGCGCCTTCCTCAGGTCCGCCGATTCCCAGCAAGGTATGGACGCCCTCGCCTCCTCATGGATCAAGCATGTTCGCGACGCCGCCTTTGAACTCGAGGACGTCGCGGACGAGTGCTCCTACCTCTCCGGAAACGGCCGTAGCTGGGTCAAAGTCAGGTCCTGGCTCGCGCTATCCCGCAGGCTGCGCAGGGCACGCCAGAGGCTTCGCCAGCTTTCCGCAGCGAAGGAGCTCTACGGCATCCACCCCGCTGATTGTGGTCCTGCACTCCGAATCGCAATCGTCAACAGCCGGATGCTTGCCGACACTGCGCATTTCATTAGAAAGGAGGAGGTCGTCGGGTTCGATGATCACGAGAAGAAGCTACTAGAGTGGATTGCCGAGGATGCCGAGCCACAGCGAAAACTGATAGCTGTCTGCGGCATGGGCGGCATCGGCAAGACCACCCTTGTGACGCGCGTGTACAAGGAGGTAGCAACGAGCCACTTCGAGTACGCCGCGTGGGTGGCCGTTTCGCAAGGCTTCACGACGGACGACCTCCTCGGAAAGATCCTCAGGGAGCTTCGCCGCCACTCTGGTGGTAGAAGCTTAAACGCCGAGATCGACACCAATGCGGACTACCGGTCGCTCATGGCGGCGGTGCAGGGTCATCTTTGCAAGAGGAAGTACCTAGTCGTGCTTGACGATGTCTGGGACGCCCACCTTTGGGGCAACCTCCTCCACCTAGCGTTCCCGGACGATGCAGCCGGAAGCCGAGTGGTCATCACCACGCGCAGCAATCAAGTGGCAAAAGCTGCGACGCTCGACCGGACCATGATGCTGGAGCCTCTACAGTGGCGTGAAGCATGGACTCTGTTCTGCAACGTCACCTTCAGGGATGTGCCCAACCGAACTTGCCCCAGTTACCTGGAGGGGATTGCTACCAATATGCTGAAGAGATGCCAAGGCTTGCCGATGGCGATTGTCTCCATCAGCAAACTCCTAGCGCTGAGGGAGAGAACAGAGTTCGCCTGGAGGAACGCCTGTAACAACCTCGTGTGGGATAAGAGCAGCGACGATCTTGGAATAGGGGAGGCCGCAAGTATTCTGAACCTGAGCATCGATGACCTGCCACACCACCTCAAGAAATGCTTCTTGAGCTGTAGCGTATACCCCGAGGACTTGTGGATCAAAAGGAAGATATTGATCAGGAGATGGGTTGCACTGGACTTCGTAGAAGATAAGCCAGGCCACTGTACCGCAGAGGACGTCGCAGATGAATACCTAGACCAGTTGATTCAACGCAATCTGATGCATCCAGTTGCCAAGAACGAGTTTGGTCGTGCCAAACGTTGTCTCATTCATGATCTTATCAGGGAGCTGATTATCCACAGGTCCAGAGAAGAGGAACGGTACTGCCGATTTGCAATGTGCAAGGTATCAATTGATTCTATTGTCAGAATCCGGCATCTCGCAGTTGACAGATGTCAAGAAGTGGATTGCCAGCATGCTCCACAGTTACCCAAACTTCGTACATTCAACGCATTTGGGTCAGAATTGCAGCCTTCGGTCATGTCTCACTTCAGGTTCTTAACTGTTCTCAACCTCTGGTTCATTGAGATGAAGAAATTACCTGACTCGGTGACTAATCTTCATAATCTGCGGTATCTCGGTATCCGTTCCACTCTCATTGAAGAGCTGCCAAAGGAACTAGGAAAATTACAGAAGCTGCAAATATTGGACGCCAAATTTTCCATGGTTCGAAGGTTACCAAGCAGCATTGCAAAACTAAAGGCTTTGCGTCATCTGATAGTTTTAACACGTGAGACCACTGACTTACTAAAGTCCTTTCCCGGCAAAGCAGCTGAAATTTCTGTAGGGCTAGAAAGCCTGACCCGCCTGCAAACACTCAAATATGTTCAACCTCGTAAAAAGATGGTTACGTCCTTGGCAAAGTTGATTCAGTTGAGGAGTCTGGAGCTATCTGACGTAAATGCAATTCTAATCTTGGATTTGTTATCGTCCATCTCTAGAATGAGCTTCCTGCGGCGCTTGGGGTTGGGAACTGAACCCAGAGAAGACTCGATACTAGACCTGGAGTTGATTTCTTCCCCACCACTGAAGCTTAAAAAACTCACTTTGACAGGAAGGTTAGCACGAGGGAAGCTTCCATCTTGGATCTGTTTCCTTACGAGCCTAATGCAGCTAAGGTTGCGTGGTTCACATATTGCACAAGATTCACTAATGCTCCTCGCTGCGCTTCCTAGGCTGGTAAATCTTAGCCTCATCAGTGCATACCATGAGAGGAGCATGATCTTTGGCCCTGGTAGTTTCCCAAACCTTCGAAAACTCACTTTGGAAGATTTGCCTAACCTTACCCACGTCGAATTTCAAGAAGGGTGCCTTGTAAATCTATGTGATCTGGTGCTAGGTCTGTGCACGGAGCTGACTCAGACACCTACAGGCATCAAGAATCTCGTGCATGTGCAGAATTTTGAACTATATGGCATGCCAAAAGAGTTTGTAGCTATGTTGAAAGAACAGAATTGTGCTGCTGGTTATCACAATCCTGCCAGTTCAGATTTTTATCAGGCACCTAGGTTTTCGAGACTTGTGAGATTTGTTAGGAAAAACAACAGACTTTAGCTCAGCAATTGCTAGTTTAAATATTATTATCTCACACTGTTCCTTACCACCAACTACCAAGGAATAAGATACCATATGCAGTTATTGCGCATTTCAGAAAAAGAAATATATTATCAATATTTTGGCTCTGTAACGACTGGTGCATATGGCAGTTAATTATTACAGACTCAACTCAACCATCCACAAATCATCCCACCACCAAGAAAAGGAACACAAAGTTTCTATCTGCGAGTTTATATACTAGAACATTATTCTATTGGAAAACCGTCATCCATTATGTGCGAAGAACCTCATGGTAACAGTTTCAAGTGATTTGCATACTCTCTTCAACATCGGAAGCCCCTCCTTCAGTAGTAAGGACCAGAACCGAATTCAATATGCTGTTAGCGTTGATCTACAATATTTCTCACACTGGGATCCCAGTATTGACAAAAAAAAAAACATTGGTCCCTAGTTTCTTAGTAGTTGTTAGTTTCATAGTGGTGGTTGTGTTCTCAAGGATAATTGATAGAATTGAACATGTGGACGCATTCCGGAAAATTCATTTTTGTCAAAGTTTTTATCAAAAATTCCGAAAAATCACTTTTGTTGATGTTTTATACAAGGGTACCTCGCATACAAGAAAAATAGAATTAGACTCCTATTTGGATATGTATAGTAGACTGACTAGGACTCTGCCAACATACACTATTCTTCTATGGTACAGACGTGGAATATCTTGCCCTAGAAAATAAGGTTACATAATGCTTGTGTCTTGTACATAATTGATTCAGTTGCATTGTACTGTTATTTTACAGGTCATGATTAACTCTACATTACATACCATATCATCATTCAACATCCAGCTTCATCTATCTTAAGTCCTCTTAGAGGGCACATTATTGATTCCTGGTGACTTGATATAACAGAACCGTCTTACTACGGAGACGATTCCGTTCTAGGATCTTTCTCGGGTGGTGACACGTACTGTAACGCCCAATAGTATAACACATGATAAAATAATATAGTTACAATAAGAACATAGATAGTGTATAAAGTTTTACATCAATCCAAATTTAAATTACAAACAGAGTTTTAAAAGTGCGGAAGAAAAAATAGTTTAATACTAAGAAAATGGTTTGACGAGATACTTAAGATACAATCGTTCTCTCACGACGATACATAAAAGCAGATCCGGTCTTGATAAGTGCCCATGACACTGTACTGACAAACAACAAAGTACTCCTCCTATGGACTGTAGGGTTCCTACTCGATGTTCCAAAAGTCAGAGAACTAACCACCCTGATCATCTGAAAACCACAAAGAGCCTGAGCAACTAATACCCACCAAGACTGACCCGTCAAAATGGCCAACTACAGCCAACACCTAGTGAAGATGCATCGAGATCCCCTAGTGGGTTTTGATGATTATTGACATGAGATTAAAAATGCACTAACATGAGTATAAAGAATATGTGCAGGTTATCAAGAGAAAAATTAATCATCCATATTTGTAAGGAAGTTTATCCCTCTACATAAGAAGAAAATGTACAAACATAAGGAACTTCTTTGTCATGAACAAAGGAGAAGAACCTCAACAAATTTATGATAGGCTCATGGACATTGTCAACGAAAGAAGATCTTATGAAGACAACATCAAGGATGAAGAAGTCAACTATAGCTTCTCATGGCTCTCAGTATGTGAAATCCTACTCTTTGCACCATCATTGAAGAAAAGGATGGCTTTGAGAGCTTCACAATGGATGAACTTATTGGAAGAATCAATGCCCACAAGAGTCGTGATGACGAGGGCAAAAGAGTGAATGTGGTCATTGGTGATGAGAGCACAAGCAAGAAGGATTTGGCACTCAAAGCCAAAAAGACTCTAGATGACAATGATGATGAAGAGGAAGGCAATGCAGAGTTTGCCTTATTTGTCAAATATATGATCAAGAATGGCTTCACCAAGAGAAGCTTTGACAAGGCAAAGGCTAGAAGAATAAATAGAAGATAATATGAGTGTCACAAATAAGGACACATGATTGCCGATTGTCCAAGGCTAAATGGCAAGGGCAAAAAGAGCGAGAAGTACAACAACAAAAATAAGCCCAACAAGAAGCCATACAACAAGGGGCAAGCTCATATTGGTCAAGAGTACATCTCTGATGATGAGGATGATGTTCCCCTGTGCTTCATGGCCAAGAAAAGCAAGGGAGCAACCTCGAATTAGCCATGAATATATCATTTCTAAGTATCAATTTGTTGAAGGGAGCAACCTCAAGAGTTAGCTAGAGGTAAAAGAACTCGAATAGTGGTAGGTTTTACTACAGGGCTGAATGTATCATCATAGTCAACACCATGATGTGGTTTGATCAATTGAACCATCAGCCTTGTGCTTCAACTTAAATATACATTTATAGTCAATGACGTTGAGGCTGACATGTGGTGGAACGAGATGCCAAGTCTTGTTCTTGAGAAAAACTTGAAACTCCTTAATCATCATTGATCGCCAAATTGGATGAGACTTGGGATTGGTATAACAAGTTGGTTCATCATCAGAGATACATACTACTGAATATGTCATTGTGCCATCTATATGGACATTGGGTTGCTTAATGTTGTTGCGGAGGCGAGTTCTATACCAATGGGCACGAGCATCAGGCACAACGACATCAGATTGGACAACGTGCGATGAGTGTATGTGTGATGGGCCCCATGGAATAGATGGTTCGTGGGGAGAGTTGATAGGGGGCTACGCCACCTAGCCTCCTTTCAGGTGGGGGGAAAACATAGGCGCGCGCTGATGAGGACATCACTCCTAAGGATACATACAACACTCCTCCAATTCTAGACTTGTAAGGTCCAATGACTAGAGCTCGTGCACGACTATATCACTTTTGAGAATGGTTTTCTACCTAATGATTATATTGTAATTAGGAACCATAGAGAGGACCATAAGATGATGGGAGAAGGACTTGGAGACGTGGAGGACCAGCAAGGACGTGGAAGCCAAGGTGGAGGCCCAACCAAAACCGACTTCGAGTCTGTTTCGGGGCCCAGGACCAGTTTGCACTAAAACGGATGCCCAGGACGCATACGGACTTAGATTTGGACGTATGCACGGAAAGATAATAAGAAGACCTTTCCAATGCCACCGGTCTCATATCAAAATTTATCAGGAGTCATCGGGAATCGTCGAAACAAGAGAGGGTCCCGATTCTGTTTCGGTGCTGCGTCACCTGTTTTTGGCCTTTGGGCTTTGTATCCTGTTGAGCCTAATTAGGGACGCGTCCAGAGGGTCTTGCACGACCCTAGGGTTTTCATATATAGCCGCTGCCGCAGCATTAGGGTTCGGGTTTTACTTAGATTATTCTATTTATAATAGTTTCGCTGTCATCACGGTTTGTGAGACTCCAACTTCGTGAGTTTCATAATACATCTGTAATTGTGTTGTATTCTTCATTGTTCTTACTTGTGTTCTTGATTCGCATGCAGGGATTAGCCTTCTCGGTAAGGTCAATCATTTTAGGACGGTTGATAACCAGAGGAGACGTCGTGCTACGATTGCGGGGTTTAGAACATGCTGTTCTGAAACCGGATCGATTTGTGTGTCCCCTCCGATCAAATCAACTTATCCAGAACCTTTCGGAAAATCAGGAACCCTTGTTCACGTCACGCGCTGTGCCGAATGTGGGTCGTGGGTGCATGGATATAGAAGTAAATTTCTAGTCACAGAAGTACATGGCTATTCTTTGAAGTGTATCATATATAATTGGAGCTATGTCTCCTTGTCTGATCGTGTGCTATAACCCACGCATGTAACCTTCCTTGTATGCCTTTTTGTATAAATATGAGAGGATCTGCTACATGGAAGGCAGGCAACATCATTCACTCTAACATGGTTACAGAGTCATAATTTTCTCTATAAAATGTTGACCACTTCTTCTTCCTCATCCTCCATCCTCTCCTCCATTTCTAGCTCAACCTCATCTACCATTGCCCCGATCCCTATCCACCATGTCGTTACCATTCGCCTCAGCAAGACAAACAACATGTTGTGGCGCACACAACTTCTCCCATATATGAGAAGTGCCATAGCGATTGGATTCATTGACGGATCTGTTACCAAGCCTCCAAAGGTCATTGTGCCATCCACTGCTAAAGGTGTTGAGCTTATTCCTAATCCAACCTACGACCAGTGGTATTACCAGGACTAGCAACCCCTCAACGGACTTGTCTCATCCATGACCGACGAGCTACTTCTTGAGGTGGTGTCTGCCTCCATGGCCAAAGAAGCCTTGGATATCTTGCAGTGCATGTTCTTCTCAGCCATCCGCGTTCGACCCGCCCAGGTTCGCATAGACCTTGCCAGCACAAAGAGCGAGATCTGTATGCCACTGACTATTTTCACAAGATTAAAGGGTTCACCTATGTACTTTTCCACTGCTGATGGCCCTCTTTGTGATGATGGCATCATGACATACCTCATGACTGGTCTCACATTCTATTATGATTCGTTCGTTAATTCCATAACTACCAAGACCAAGGTCCTCTCCCTCGACAACGTCCATGCCCACCTCCTCATGTTCGAGGCTCGCCAGCTGCAAAGTCAATTTGAGATGTGAATCAATGTTGATACCTTATGCAATTTTTCTAATTGCGGGGACAAGTGCCGCGCGGACATGGTCATGATGCACCACTTGGCTGAACTGACCATGCCACTAATCTGTAGCCACCTTGACATAGAGAAGGCCATGTTTGAAGAGCTCATGGGAGAGCTTGATGGGATAAAGGCCGGCTTCACATTTTCCTTCCAGTCAAACTTGCCTCGTTGCTACGTCCTTTATGACAAAGTGATATGAGTTAAATTCAAAAAAAGACATGGTTATCACGTGCTAATTTATGAATAGAAAGAAGACACTTGGAAATTTCAGGAACATGGAGAACATTTTCTAATGTAAGGGGTCTAGTTGCAGTATTAATTGAACACGAACCAATATGCATAATTTACAAACCTGCCCCATTGTCATCTTGAACAATTTGACCACCATGGTATAGGGTCACAAAGGACTAGGCGATCCAGATCACCGGTGCTGTGATTGGTAGCCCCGGTGTCAGTGTACCAATTGGGGTCAACCTTATAGGAAGTAATAGTAGAGGCAGCGACGAATGGTTGTTCCTCCTGATAGGATTCATCCATGTGGTGCTAGCATTATATCGTCATGTGGCAATGACAGTCACGGACCTGGCATGGTGGGTGCTTAGGCTTAATGAAGTTTGGAGCAGATCAGCCACAATCCTAGCATGGTGCAGGCCCACGACCTCATCCACGGCCAGGTGGTGCATCACAACCGTGTCCACGTGACGCTTGTCCCCCACAGCCAGCAGCATTGGTCGAGGCGTTGATGTTGAGTCGCGTCTCGGATTGACTCTATAGCTGGCAGGACTCGAATGCGAGGAGGTGGGCGTAGACATTGTCAAGGGAGAGGGCCTCAATCATGATCGTCATGGAGGTAATGAATGAATCGTAATCCCATCCGAGACCAGCTAAGAGGTATGTGTTTATTTCATCACCACAAAGAGGGGCATCAGCAGCGTGGAGTTCATAGGTGAAACCTTTAATATTGCAAAAATAGTGAGTGTTAGGTAGATCCGGCTTCTTCGTGGTGGTGAGGTCAATGTGTACCTGGATAGCTTGAGCGTGCATGACAAACGAGAATATCGCTGCAAGATATCCCTAGCTTTTTTGGCACTGGAGGCAGATACCACATCAAGATATAAACACTGATATATATGGATGCATTGGTGGCCAAGAAGGATATGTTTTGTTATTTAGTATCAATGTTACAAAAGAATGGCAACATCGATGAAGATGTTAGGCATAGAATTTTAGACAGCTGGTTGAATTGGCGTCAAGCTTTTGGCTTCCTCTATGACAAGAGGGTGCCATTAAAGCTAAAAGGTAAATTATATAGAACAACTATTCATCCAGATATGTTATACGGTGCTGAGTGTTGGCCTACGTAAAGACGACACGTTAAACAATTGAGTGTAGCAGAGATGCGTATGTTGCGTTGTTTTTCCAGGCATACAAGAAGAGATCGAATATAGAATGAAGATATCCGGGACAGGATAGGAGTGACACCTATCAAGGAGAAATTGGTTCAACATCGGTTCAGATGGTTCAGACATATTAAACAGAGGCATCCGGAGGCGCCAATGCGTAGTTGAGTTCTAAAGAGAGATGCTAATGTAAAGAGTGGTAGAGACCGACCTAACTTGACTTAGGATGAGTCGGTTAAGAGAGACTTGAAATAGTGGAATATCCCTAAGGAGCTAGCTGTGGATAGGAGCACTTGGAGACTAGCAATAGACGTGTTGGAACCGTGATCCTTTTTTGTTCCTTCTTGTTTACTCATTCTTCTATCTTTTAGCTTTTGTTCCTTTTGTCTCTATTTTTTCAGGTTTCTTTTTTTGCTTTTGTTCCTTTCTCTCTCTCTTTTTTTTTGTTTCTTTAGATTTCATCTGTAACCTACCCGACTTATTTAGGATAAAAAGGCTTTATTATTGTTGACTTGGTATTTTATTGAAAAACCCATTGAAGTTGATAGGATTAAAAAACTATATTATGGATAACAACTTATAGATATTCGAGTATGTCAAATTCATATAAAAATTGTTCGTTCAAACTATCAAACTGATATTCAAAAAAATTGATACTTTAATACATTTCAAACTGATATTTGTAATAATCTCTCAAACATAAATTTGCATTAAACTAGATCAAATAAAACTGTTGAAACAACTGTAACAAAAAATATCTATAGTTGAGTTTATTAGATTTTAAAGTCCGTGGCAACGCACGGGCACATTGCTAGTAAGAAATATATTAGTGCAAGGAATAAATATAAATCCAAAATGTTTCATGTTTGAAACCTTCCATTTGGAATCATATATGGAAAATCCATTCTACTCTCAAGTGTAGTTACTTCCACGTTGAAAAATCCACCTTGG
This sequence comes from Eleusine coracana subsp. coracana, assembly GCA_032690845.1. Taxonomy (NCBI): domain Eukaryota; kingdom Viridiplantae; phylum Streptophyta; class Magnoliopsida; order Poales; family Poaceae; genus Eleusine; species Eleusine coracana. Next base: position 9,062,248 of record CM064430.1, read on the forward strand.
ATATGTGTTTATATCCATTTATCATTTTGAGTATGTACATATACTTAAAACAAGATTTTTGAGAGTGATAACTATAATTTGTTTTAAATGATTTTCTAATTATAAGAATATGAACATATATCGTATTTTATGCTATATAAAAGTGAGTATGTGCTCATACTTCATGTATCCCAACAAACATGATAACGGGTTGTGGAAACCTGGTTCGGCCAGAGCGGGCGTATGCACGAGACGTGTGAGGTATACGCACACTATTTCCTATTTTCTTTTTTTAAACAAAAAATGAAGTGATAAATCACGTGTGTACTGTGAGTCATTCATCAGCACACGCGTCTATATATATCGGCGGCGGCGTTAGGGTTCATCTGCTAGCCATATACGAGAGAGAAAATTTTAGTATGGACGCATACTCAGTCTGTGAGGTGCACGATGCCATCGGAAGCAATAATGGTGTTCAAGACACTGATCACCGTAGGTATGTAATCTTTTAGCTTTCGTTGTATTCTACTTTTGTTTGTATGCTTTAGGAATTTGACTCGTGAGCATCTATTTGATTGGTTTGATCATAATGCAGATCACCTTTGGAGGATGTGATGCGCACACGTTTTAGGAAGAGGGGTATGGACGAAGCCGTCGACAGGTACGCGTCGGCAGGAACATCTAGCGCACATGGCCGACGGAGGCCATTGTGCACGAGATGCCGAAAGCCGGGGCACAACAGGAGCACCTGCTGGCGCGAGGCGGAACGTCGCCGGCTCTTCACCATGATATGCCAAAGATGTGGGGAGCAGGGGCACCGTAGCGTCTTTTGTGGCAAGGTGGCGGCATCGTCGGGTGTGACCTTAACTGCAAGGTAGTCGTCGGCTAAAAATGTTCATATTATTGCTTAGGAAGATTTGATTTTTGGCATAGCAAATTGCCTTATGGATGTGTTGTAGGGATGACGACACTGTGAGTGGCAAGCAGATTGAAGGGGCGGCAGGTGCAACAAACTTAGTTTGCATGTGGCATGGTTTGAAGAACGAGACATACAAGCTTCGCAACCTGATCGATTCTGGGTCTGAGATAGAGTTAATAGTTATAGATTAGATTGCAATCTTTATTTTATTTCTTTGAGTATGTTGGGTAGAAGATTGGTTTTAGAAGTTCCTCCAGGTTCGTGATAATTGTGTTATGTTCGAAGGATGTCAGTCTAGATTTTCATGTATACACATCCGATCAGACATCTGCTTTCAGATGAAATTGGATGTCATTTATGAGAATAAATGTTGTCTAAATGGTTCATGAATGTATCTTTTTTGGTGCTTTGATCACAAACTAAATTCTTCAATGGCTATGACAAAATCAATATGCCCTGATAGTACCAGGGATGTGGAAGAAAATAATGAACATATACGCGATGGGAATGTTCGTTAGTAAACTGAACTATAGCTGAACTATATAGCCAGGTCGAGGGTGCATCTTTCTTGAAGGAAAAAAAATCAAATATTTTTGTATTTGAACTAGATAACATCTGTTGCCTTCATCAGGCATCACGGATGCATGCATGCGTGTGTGGCCGTCAAACGCGAGGTTAGTTGGCGTAGTGGTGTTCCTGTACGAGTTGTTCGGCTGACATCACGGAGAGTCATGGGCAGGAGCGATGATTCAATGTGGAGGTTGTGGCACTTCCCGTAACAGACGTCCGAGGTTGCAGTGAGTGGAGTTTCTTTTGTTTAGTTGGGAATATCGATTGCGCCAACATATATACTCGCATAAGGCGTAGTCGGTGGGTTAGAAAGGCAGAGAACAGAGAGCTGTGTAAGCTGCAAACATGGTGAGCGAGGGTGACGGCGCCTTGGCAATTGTGCCCATACTTGAGGCCATGGAAGTGGTTCGTGATGGAGCCGAGGTCAGTCAGTCAATTCTGATTAGGGTGGAGGATGTTCAAGTCACCTTGGCTGTAGCAGCATTACAGGCAGATGCAGGCATGGAGGAGATGGGCCAAGGCATGTCTGATGCCGAGATGTCCGCCGTGACGCCGTATCAGATGGATGCAGTTCCAGAAGATGATACCTTGAAGCAACAAGACAGAAGGATGGGAGAAGACAACCTGTATCCAGTGGATTCAGAAAGGTAATATCATTTTTCATTTCGTGTGCATGAATGATCCTGCATAGCTGGTAATCATTTTCGAAATTAAATGATAGGCTTGATGAGGCTATGCCTGAGGATCCAAGCGAACGTCCTGTAGAGTTGTATTCGGATCCTAGCATCATCGTGCCGAAGATAGGACAACTGTTCAAGGAGGAGGTCGATGGTTATGCATTCTACAACCTGTATGCGAGGTTTCATGGCTTCGGGATCAGGCGCCATAAGTGCAGGAAACCCAAGAAGTTAGAAGGGATTAAAACCATGCAAGAATACTGTTGCATCCGTGAGGTATGTGACCTGATGCCTGACGTATTACTGTAGTAGTGCCACCTATTTTGTGTAGTATGTGTCGATACTTCTCTTTTCATACTCAATATATCCATGGTCAAGGGTATATTATGTAGTTAGTATGGGCGCATAAGTTTTATGAGAGTATTGATTCATACTAATGTGAAAGTAGTATCTTCTTGTACTACTTAGTAACTATGATGACAGACGGAGGTATGTAATGATACTTTCTTCTAATAATGAATATGCAATTTTGAAATCTTGGTTTCTTGCAACTGAATAGGGGAGAGATCCTAAAGCTGGGTTGAACCCTACTAGGATTGGGTGTAAGGCCATGATTCGGATTTCTCGATCTTCTGCCCAACATGACTGGATCGTGACAGCATTTGAGGCTACCCATAACCATGAAGCATGACTTCGGCCATACAAGGAATTATCGTTCTCATAATCAGATTGATGATGGCACCAAGAGTATCCTGTCAGAAATGGTCGACAAGGGTATACCGCCTTCAAACATGTATGGCCTGGTTGCAGGAATGCATGGTGGACCTTCTTTGTCACCATTTAATAGAAAAGCTATGGGCAGGGTAGTCTATTCTATCAGAAGGGAAGAGTGTAGTGACGATGTTCAGAAGATGATGGATTTTTTCAGAGAGCTGCAGCTGCAGAGCTCTGATTTTTTCCACACTGTGCAGGTTGATAGGGCCTCAAGGCTGAAAAATATTTTCTGGGCTCATTTCACCTCTAGACTGAACTATGAACACTTTGGTGATGTAGTGACATTTGATACTACATATCGCACAAATAGGTACAACATGCCATTTGGTATATTTGTTGGTGTGAATAACCATTTTCAGACATGTGTTTTTGGCTGTGCTTTGCTGAGGGAGGAAACTGTCGAGTCATTCAAGTGGTTATTTCAGACATTCACGAAGGCAATGAATGGAAAGAAACCAATCTCCATACTAACAGGTATTCTCAGATTAATTTGTTATTAATTCAAAAGAATAAACAATTTTAATTCTATCACTAGCTGAATTATAATCTGTCACTCATGTACTTTTATTTTGTTGCAGATAACTGCCACCAAATGGATGTTGCAATTCAGGAGGTTTGGCCGAATGCTACACATAGAGTTTGCAAATGGCATGTACTTAAGAAAGCAAAAGAGAACCAGGGTAACATATACAGTCGAAAACGAAGTCAGTTTAAGGATGATTTCCACAAGGCGATTAATGAGCCGCATACTCCAGAAGAGTTTAAGAGGGCATGGGAAGCAATTTTGGATCAGTATGAGCTTCACAAGGATGTGGGATATGAGGGAGAAATGGGCGCCGGCATACTTCAGGAATCATTTCTTTGCAAAGATGTCAACAACACTGAGAAGTGAAAGCATGAATCATGTTTTCAAAAAGTATGTGAAACATTCTTCCTCAATAAATGGTTTTGCTAGAAGGTACGAGACCTTCTTCTATGATAGGCTACAGGCAGAGGAAACAGAGGATTTCCATTGTTTCAATGTGAGTGCTAGTGTTTTGTGCATTTTTCTGGATTTATTTGATTATATGAGGCCACAATTATCTTCTTTAGTCTGATGCTGTTGTAATAACCCAACGTGCAGGAAAAAGTCAGTCTAAGAACAGACTCACCACTAGAGAAACAAGCTTCAAAAGTGTATACAAAGGGAGCTTTGAGCAGGTTCAAGGAACAACTGATTGGTAGCTTCTGTTATAAAGTTGAAGTGACAAACAAAGAGAATGTCGTAAATGTTGTGTATATAGGTGGTGGTGTTGTGCCAAGTAGGGGGAAAACAGAGTATCAGGTTGAGTTCAGTGTTGGAGATCTGCAGTTTTCGTGTGCTTGCAATCTTTTCGAGCATTTGGGAATTCTGTGCTCTCATATCTTGATATTAAGACCTGAAGCCTAATAGTTATGACCTTCTAATTCAGAATCACCATGTTTCTTATGCAAAAGAACTACCTTTTTGCAGGTTATGGTGGTCAACAGCATCGTAGAAATACCAGAGAAGTATATTCTGAAAAGGTGGACAAAAGGTGCCCGTGATTCGGTTCCGGAGCACCTGTTAGGATACTTGAGGGACAAAGAAGCAGCCGAGTCTCAAAAATACCGTCATACTTTGCTGCACAAGTCAGCCCTTGATCTGGTTAGACTTGGTGATGTTAGTGTGGAGGCATATCAGAAGACAATGGAAGTTCTATGCAAGCTGATGGGGGACCTGAGGGTGATGTTGACAATGGCAAGCGCAAGTACAGATGAGAGCCGCAAGAGTGAAAGGTTCTTTGGAAAGAATCCATTTATTGTCGAGGTGGATAATTCTTCTGTAGATACAATTGCAGACAGTGAGGATGAGGCTGATGAAGCAATCGACTTGGAGGATGTGGACCATGAAGAAGAGCTTGAATTGAACATACTTCCTCCAGAGGTGAGAAGGAGCAGAGGTAGACCGAAGATGACAAGGTTAGTGTCGACTGCAGAAAGTGCTTGCGTGACCCAAAACAAGACTGGTGGTAAGAACAATTCTAAGGAAGCTAGGGAGCCACAGATTAGATATTGCAAGTCTTGTGGCAACACTGGCCACAATAGAGCCACCTGTGGTCGTGAGTCTTCTTACAAAAGGAAGAAGTAAACATTGCATTGAAATAAGTTAGTAGGCTATAGAAGGATGAATACTATTCATTCAGTCAGCACAGTAGTACCTTTTATTCATGTGTCGTGTGATAGAATATTTTTAAGTTTCTATTTTTTTCGGGGTTGTTGATTACTATAAAACAATGTTACCTTTTACTAATCTTCTGAGGTAGTATCAACACATACTATATTCTTGTGTTTCATTAGCAAGCATACTCAATTAATTGTCTCGGCATGCTGAAGATATAATCATGCCTTCTGAAGTGGGTATTTGATCATACTCTCTCCAGAATGCATCTTTGTTAACTAAGTATCAGCTCATACTTAGTACATGAACATACTTCTTATTGGGTTATCGATGGATATTATTGTATGTGTTATCTCCTCTCAGTTTGTATGGTATGTGTGGATACTTTATCATGTCACACTTAAAAATCTGTCAGCTTTGGACAATTTCTGTAAGGAAGTATCTCCTCATACTACTTAGCTAGTAGGCACACATATGATTTGGGATGTATGAAAACATATCACAAAAGTATATGATGATACTTTCTTATAATAATGAATATGGAATCGTGAATGAGGCCTGCACTAATATTTATGTGTGACCTTTGAATGAAAATTTTTCTGACGTAGTGGCCAGACATGAACATACTTTTTATTGGGTTATCGATGGATACTATTGTATGTGTTATCTCCTCTCAGTTCGTATGGTATGTGTGGATACTTTATCATGTCACACTTAAAAATCTGTCAGCTTTGGACAATTTCTGTAAGGAAGTATCTCCTCGTACTACTTAGCTAGTAGGCACACATATGATTTGGGATGTATGAAAACATATCACAAAAGTATATGATGATACTTTCTTATAATAATGGATATGGAATCGTGAATGAGGCCTGCACTAATTTTTATGTGTGACCTTTGAATGAAAAATTTTTCTGACGTAGTGGCCAGACATGAACATACTTTCTATTGGGTTATCGATGTGGATACTATTGTATGTGTTATCTCCTCTCAGTTCGTATGGTATGTGTGGATACTTTATCATGTCACACTTAAAAATCTGTCAGCTTTGGACAATTTCTGTAAGGAAGTATCTCCTCATACTACTTAGCTAGTAGGCACACATATGATTTGGGATGTATGAAAACATATCACAAAAGTATATGATGATACTTTCTTATAATAATGAATATGGAATCATGAATGAGGCCTGCACTAATTTTTATGTGTGAGCTTTGAATGAAAAATTTTTCTGACGTAGTGGCCAGATTTTGACTTATTACATACTGATAAGTATCAGTGGAATTGTTTCAATATTATACAAGTAATTTCCTAATAAAATTGGTAAATCGTCCCTAGTGGTGTAGCAGTATCTTGCAAAAATATCCTCTTCATCTCCTATAGGTAGACTTAAGAATTGTCTGCACATCGGGAGGCAATATGGCTTCATTACTTTGGAATGACAGTAGATTCAACAGGAACTGCTTCCTTAGTGATATTGAATCCTTCAAGATGTTAGTAAGAAGTCAGTACGTATGTGGGATCTTAGATTTATTGAATAAATTGATGTACCAACCTTTGGCAAGGGATTGACCAGGCATGAACCGTCCTAGTTCCTCATGAGGTTCAACACATTAAATGCGGATTCGACTCTATTAAAAAGAAACACGTATTAGTATGTTGTTGTAAACAAGCATTACTTGCAGGGGTCTAACTATTCACTCAACTTGTTAGTATCAGCTGGAATGTTTGGGGGGAAAATAGGTTCCCAGCTATCAAATTGCAGACAGTAGTCAGGAAATGCTAGCTTGAAGCAGTCTTGCAGAGCCATTGCAATCCTTTTGGCAGTCTTGCCATACCTTTCTTCTAGGGTGTCCTCCCTTGACATGTCTCTGACAGGGTCCAGAACACTAATTTTCTTGTTCTCCATATCAAATGCATAGAGAGCAAAATGATCAGTTTCGTGGACAGGGATGAAGATCTACAAGTGTCATGATTCAGTCACCAAATAAGATCACATCAAAGGCAGTATGCAACTCATATACGTACCAGGCGGCATTTGGACACATCATAAGGAACTAATGTATCATCAGTAAAGAAATGTATATGGTCTTCTGGGTTCCAATGAACATCATCACTGACTGCAAACATCTGCATGTAAATAAATAATGTGAGACATTGGGTGTTGACCAATCTTGTGACAAGATTACAAAAATATACTTACCGCAAAGTCTTGGTTAAGGAAGTGCCTCCATCCTAAAAATTCTGATCCCTTAAATCTGTGTAGTTCATCCTCAAACAATGCTTGGACAGCCAAATTGAAAGTTTCATCTTGCATTTCGATGTTGTAACCCATGCCTCTTGTATGTCTTTCAACGTTAAAGACATTGGCACTGGTTCTGATATGTGAACCCAGATTTTCCTTTTTAGGAAAAAAAGATACAGACTTGTCAGTGAATAAAATTGAGCATGAATCATTAGGAAGAACAATATATATGAGTATTAACTTACTTCAAGCTCTCCTCGTCATTCATGTTAACTATATAGTTGTACAAATCTTGTGCGGCCTTTTCATCATGCCTTGTCTGTTGGTATTGTTTGGATACGAAAGGTGATTTCACCAACCGGCTGGGTTTAATTTCTCTTCGTGGCCGGACGAGCATCATGTATGAAGGTTGTCCAATAATTTTCCTCTTAGATTTCGGAGGATACTTAGTCACAGCATACTCTTCATGTAGAACAATCCTGATTCCATTAATCTCCTTTAGGATTGAGTGTGGGGAGGCTTGGACTGTTGGGGTAGCCTTAATACCGCCTGTAAACTAATAATTTGATGAAATTATTCTTGACGTGTAGTAAGCCTAATTATATATGTGTGCTAATTTAAAAAAATTGTGTAAAAACATACCACCCTCTGGCTGAGGAGTATCTTGTACAACCTCTCCGTCAGCTACCATTTCGAAGTCATTAAATAAATTAGTCTGTAAGTGGGGTTCAGGGCCAACTACTCTGACAGTGCATTGATCTGGTGTTGGAGACAAACCAAGATCAAAAGATGGTGGGTCGATGGCCGCAGTGATGCGTGCTTGTGTGACATGACCAGATGGAGTATAGGGAGATACTTGTTGGTCATCCGGAGTATGTTCTGATACTCGCTCAACAGGGATAGTATGTGACGATACTTGATGGACGAGGGATGTATGTGCTGATACCTGCCCACGAAAAGGAGTATGTGTCGATACTATTTGGCCTGAACGAGTATGTGGCTGTACTTGTTGGCTCAATGTTGTATGTGGGGGCACCTGTTGAATAATGAGAGTGTAGTGACAGATTTAATTGAGCATCCTTACTGAAAATTGAGGAAATTTAACCTTTTGTAACTGATATTATTTGAAATCATACCTCTGCTCTAGGGGCAGTTTCCACCTTCTCATAGCAGCTTTGTCCATGGTCACGAAGCTGAAAAACAATGATCATTTTTAGGCAGTGAAGAGGTAATATGTAAAAGGCATGTGAAGAGGTAATACGTAAGAGACATGTGAAAATGAACTCATTTAGTAACCTCGAGTTTTCCAAATGTGGGGAATGGATACCGATTCGCCAATACAATATCTCTCTTTATGAAATTAGCAATAATATTGTTATTATATGCTCCAATCCGTGGAAAGCAGTCATGAGTAAGACTATCAATTCCCAGGTCCAAATTGTCCAAGTATAGGATCTATAATTAAATATAGGATCAAAATGTTACACAATTATTGGTGAGATAAATAGTAAACAAGTAAACATATAAATTACTGATTCTCATGGTATGACAATATAAAGTACCTGAAGCAATATGATGCATCCATTAATATACCCGGCACCTTTGCCATTCTCAATTTTCTCTTGCAGACTGGCAGCTGAAAGTTTTAGCTCATCTATGACAAATTTTGCCCAATTGTACTTACTTATATTTTCTATATCGATCAGAGCTTTCATGTATCTTGTTGAAATATAGTTGTTTAGAGACACAGGAGCCAAAAACTTTGTAACAATACATATTACAAAGGCTACCTTGAATTGAGTGATTTGCTCTGGACTCGTGACTTGCTCTGGTCTTTTTTCCAGAATACCAAACAGAAAATTAACAGATATTTCTTCGAAGCTTTTTTTCTCAAAACTAGCACAGAGATATTTTTTCATGGTGACCACCTCCTGTTGTGTCCCAGGATTTATTTCTTTTCCCTCGCAGGGGATACCTATGGCCAGACTAGTGTTCTGGCATGTTAGCCTTATACTGGACCGTGCACCAACTTATATTCTGCCAGATACAGGGTCCAACTTGCTAAGAAGCCATGCACCAAGGTCCTTATTCAGCTTGTAAATATTCATTCTAGCTAACCCATGAAAACCCAACTCCCGTACTAGCTGCATCCTCTGATCTTCGAGTCCAACCATGAAATCAGAAATTATTCTACTTAAAACAAGATTTAGTCCCACGTTGAAAAATCCACCTTAGACATATGTTCATACCCATTTATTATTTTGAGTATGTACATATACTTAAAATAAGATTTTTGAGAGTAATAACCATATTTTTTTAATGATCTTCTAGTTATAAGCATATGAACATATATTATATTTACTATTATATAAAAGTGAGTATGTCCTCATACTTCATGTATCCTAATAAAAAATAGGTGGATATGTCCACATACCCTCTAGTATGACTATATATTTAATTTACAAATTTCAAGTATATAGTAATACTCTCTAGATTATGAAATATACACGTGGGAGTAGCTACTCTGGAAGTAGGAATTTGTGAAACGTAGATGTGTTTCATAAATAAAAACTGTCACACAAGGTCGAAACCACCACTTTTTCTAGAGAGCATCAACAGATATCCAAAGATTCGTAACTTGACCTACCATCAGACGCGATTAACATATCCTTTAATTCAAAATCAGCAGTCTGAGAGCAGGCCTCCCGTATAAACACTGATATGGACGCATTTCTTCATCTCCACTACATCATTGCACGCATCTGTTCCCGGATCATACATCCGCAGCGTCAAGCTTTGGGCGCCTAACGCTGCAGAAGAACCTCTGGACGGATATGCCACCACGGCCAGCCTCCCGTCGTCCAGCTCCCACAGCGGCATCGTAGATCGATCTCATCGCCGTAGTAAACAGAGTAGTAGCGGTGCCACTGAGCATTGCCAGCAGCCAAGGAGCTCCCCGTGCAGAACCACAGGTCCATGGTGCAGAAACCCAGGTGCTTTTCGACGTTCTGGTGCACCACGACGAGGTTGCCGTTGAGCGCGGTGAGATAGAGCCTCCACATAATCCGAAAAATAGTCCCAATCGGGTATGTTTTGTCTGGCAATCTGCTGCTCAATGGTCCCGGGATCACCGTCGGTGACCACTTCTCGGAGCCGAGGTCGAAGGACACAATGCCATCCAGAAGATTGAAGCCGTGACGACCAGCCTCGGGTAGCATATCTGATGGGTATATGAAGAAGTAGATGATCCCATTCACGACCGCCGACCTCTAGCCGTCGGCATTCACGGTGGCCGGAGGTGTCTGCGTCTCCCTCCAATAATGCACGTCGTCGTCGTTTCCGCTGAGGGTGAGGACACGGCAAAACTGTTCGCGAAAGTCGAAGTGGACGCGGATGAGCATCGCCTTGTGTTCCCCTGTAGAGGCCCGGCCAAGATACAGGGTATGGTGCTGTTTCGCATGCTGACCTTGGGCATGGAGTTGGAGGGGGGCCAAGGATACGGCCCCGGATTCTAGATCAACAAAGCGTGCATGATTGGAGCTCATCGGCAAGGTGATTTCGGCAAGGTGGTGGTGCGTGCACAAAGTGGCGTCACGGCTCCACGACCCTGCAGGGACCCGTCTGATTTTGTTGACGGACATGTCCAGCCTTAGAAAGTCCATGGTCGTGGCGTCGTCGTTGATGACGGCCACGGTGACGAGTGGGGCATCGTGCCGGGACACGTGAGCGGCAGCGAAAGCCCGGTGCGAGAGCATGGATCGCCACGCCCGGCATACGGCACGGAAGCGGCATAGCGTCCTGCCCGGGAGACGCAGCAATATTTCGAGCAGGATGTCGGACGGAAGGATGCCGCCATCCACAGTCACCTTGCCGGCGATTGACGTTGGCGCCGCCATATTATCTAGGGCAAATCAACTCGTCAGGTATTCTGGGTGCCTAGGAGACGTGTGTGCGTTAGCTATATATGTAACGACGCTTCACGACGACGGTTACGGCTAGAGACCGCCCAGATTGAGCCACGATAGGTCTCCAACTTATTTTTTGTAGTTCCCTAGGAGTTTGAGTTTTTGTTAGGCTAGACCCAATGCATAGTTTAATTTTGTTGTTTCCTAGATAACACATGTAAGAGAGAACTGTCTTGGAAACAATGTAGGCATGATTTTATTTAGATGAAACTCCCTCCTTCTATTTTTTTATTAATTTTTTGTCACATTATCTAAAATAGTGACATGACACCCTATTTAATGAGAATGAAACTACTATTTTGAGTAGCCTTAAAAAACCTGTATGAAAGAAATTTGTCAGTGCCTAATCATTTTGAACCCTTTATTACTCCCGGCATGCTTTGCTATTCAGGATCTGGCAAATTGAAGTCAAAAATGTTAGTCTCGTTCGACCTCTGAGTCAAGGAGTGGAGGACTGGAGGCCCACCACACAGCATGGGCCGCTCGACCGGCTCTTTGCTTGCATTCATACCAAAAGTAGAACAACTGTATGTTTGAGTTTTAGCAAAGCTAAACGGATATTTACCCACGCTTTGTATGGACATGCAGAGATGGGAAATCTGCCATTTTTTAAAAAATAAATAGATGTTTAACCATTATTTATTATAATGCACTACCAGATTACTGTGTGCAAAAAGAAGATTCTATGATTGCTCTTTGGTTCAAAGTGCATATATATAAGTAATAATGTGGGATCCGCCGCCATCAGATGCCCCCCCCCCCTCATCCTTCTTCCCCTCCGACGAGCACCCGATGGTGAGGAGGAGTAGGGACACCCACCATTCAGTCTAGTAGTTTAATTTGGTTTTGTTATATTTAATGTTTCTCTTGTGATCCAGTCCAAGAGGGCAGCAGTGAGTCATCGTCAATTTCATGAGTTTGGAGCAATCGAGGATATATTGTCTCGACGGTGATTGTCGAGTGTGTCGGACACCTCCAAATTGGGGCCTGCTTGGCCGCCCTTGGTGAAAGGTTATGGGTGTTGGAGATATGCCCAAGAGACAATACGGATTTGATCCGTATGTGAGGGTCATACAGATATTGATCCGTGAGGGATTAGTCTACTAATGAGCCAACTAATCGAGACCCATTAGAGGGATCTATATAAGTGGACGCGGGGCAAGGGGTACAATATACTTACAGTCCATAACCCTAGCCACCGCGCTCCTTTCTCTCATCCACAAAACCCTAACCGTGTTACCGGTGCTAGCATGCCGTGCACGGTGCTCCAACCCCGTACCTGTGGATACTGCAAGGAGGCGCTGCTGTTGCAGCGGTGCCGGATGGCTGTACTAGGAGGAAACATTTGACGTGATCGACTACTTCCTCTACACCGATACGTGACTATGTTGGAACGAGCTGCTCCAACTCTCGCTTCTACTTCGCCTACACGTCTAGTGGTAACGATCCATGATCCCCTCTTGCTAGGTTTCCTGGTTGAACGGTAGAAATTGTTTCATGCTTTTGTAGCTCCCCATTCTCCAACAGTGGTATCAGAGCCGACCTTGTTTAGTATGTATCTAGATCTTGCATATATAGTTGATATGTCGATGTAGTAGATTATATCTATTGCATGTTTTTGTAGTGCGGGTTGATTAGATCAATCGGTCTTAGTGGAAGGTTCACAAGGTGTTTGATGGATAGCGCACATGTATTGCTGATGTAATCGTGTTGTCTCTCAGGTGTAAGCGATCTGTCCCTACCAGCTGCTATCACCATCGGGACTAACAACGTAAACCAGGAGAGGAGACCGACGAGATTAGGACTATGTGTCACGGTCTATCATAAAACCCTAATGAAAATTGAGGCATTATGAATGACTCGGATTCGGCCAAATATGATTTGTCCGATGAGATTTGCATTGCGATTCCATAGATACGATCTGTGAAATCCTATGAGGTTTTCAGGGTGCTGCAGTACGGACACACTCCTAGTTGGTTATACCCCTTTAGATTCACACGATAGAATTTGTTCTCACCTAACTTGTTTTTGTAGAGAATGCTGTGAATGGTATGGTCCAAAATGTGTATGTGATGCATGTTTGTGTTCTTTCATGACCTGTGAGTCGCGTTTTAAAACAGCTAGGTTGAGGCTGTCATATTATTGTATCACGGCCTACATGTCGACTTGTGATGCTTGATCTCTTCATGGAGGCCGGTTTTGGAGCATGGTGGACACATGGACAGGAGGAGGCCTGCAACAATGGAGATGGAGATCACCATGTGAAAGGGTCATACTATTTCACAATTAATATGATTGCTTGTGATGATGTTCCTGTCATCCTATTCTTTCATGTATTATATGTTGGATATAATAATCATGCTAGTATAGGTTCCCTCAGAAAAATTGAGATTTAAATTGATGCCGTTCCAATAGTTGCACCTACTATAATTTCGATCGTTGTGTGGTAGGTCTGCCAAAGTAGAGTGCCCCAACTATCTTAACAAGTAGGCTGAATGTCAGACATTCATAAGCATAGTATTGGTTTGCTTGATGAAGCTATCAAAATGGTTTTGGGATTTGGGGCATGGTGTTGGGCGCATGGCATATGATGCCTCCCAATAAAAAAAAGTCACATATGATGTGAATAGCAAATGTTGCTTACCTAGGATACTACATTTCTAGCAGTGAGGCCAAAGCTCACTAGGAACAAGTTGAATAAGGATCTTGGACCACTATATGTCATTTTGAGGGAAACGATTCCATGCATATAGTGAAGAAACTCTTTCAAAATGGTTTAATAGGAGTTTTACATTTACATAGTGCTTATACACTTGCATGTATTTTCCGTTGTAGATCATGCCACCCACTAATAATGCTTCCAGTTTTAATTTGCATTCAATCCTTGAGAATGAAAAACATAATCGAACAAACTTTATGGATTGGTATGCAACTTGAGAATTGTTCTCAAGCAAGAAAAAAATGAATATGTTCTAGAGCTTCCTTATCCTGATGACCTGTCTGAAACTGCTAGTGATGTCCAGAAGAGGGAGTATGATAAGCACACTAATGATGCACTTGATGTTGGCTATCTCATGCTTGCTACTATGTCCTCTAAGCTTCAGAAGTAATATGAGAATATTGATGCCCACAATATGATTGTTGGGCTTCGTGGCATGTTTGAGAACCAATCAAGGACTAAGATGTATAACATCTCAAAGGCCTTGTTTGCATGTAGGCTAGCTGAAGGTAGTCCCGTCAGTCCTCATGTAATCAAGATAATTGGTTACATTAACAGCCTGGAGAAGCTTGGTTCTCCCCTTAGCCCAGATTTGGCTACAGATGTCGTTCTCTAGTCGCTCCCAGTGAGCTATGAGCTATTCATAATAAATTTTCATATGAATAGCCTAGAGAAGACTATGGCTGAATTGCATGGGATGCTAAAGACTGCCAAGGAAAGCATTAAGAAAATGGGGCAAATCATGTCATGATGGCGTAGAAAAAAAAAGAAGAGAAAGCGCAAGCCCAAGGCTAAGAGTGCGAGTATGGATGAGATCTCAAGCTCAAAGCCTAAGGTTGCAGCAGCTCCTCCCAGGCCAAGAGTGCCTCTAGGCGATCCTTGCCATTACTGCAAGAAGACTAGGCACTGGAAGAGAAACTGCAAGCATTACTTGGAAGAACCCAAGAAGAAGAAGGCAGCTGATCCTTCTACTTCAGGTATCAATGTTATTGAAATTAATCTTGCTACTTGTCCTGATGATTCATGGGTATTTGATACCAGATCAATGATTCATTATTGCAAATCGTTGTAGGGTCTTAAAGGGACAAGGAAGTGTGCAAGAGGCGAGGTGGATGCTCATGTCGGCAATGGTGCAAAAGTTGCTGTGTTGGCTGCCGGGACTTATCCACTCTCATTATCGTCGGTATTAGTTTTGGAATTAAATAATTGTTATTACATTCTAGCCTTAGGCAAAAACATTATATCCTCCTCATGTTTAGAGGAAGTTGATGGTTATGAGGTCATAATAAGGAACAAATGTTGCTCCATTTATTTGAATGATATTCTCTATGCAAATTGTTCATTAGTGAATAGATTGTATTGTCTTGATATAGAGAATAGGTCGATTTATAACATTGATGCAAAGAGGCTCCGCCCGAATGATTTGAATCCCACTTACACTTGGCATTGTCGTTTAGGCCATATAAATGAGAGGCGCATGGAGAAGCTCCATAAAGATGGTCTTTTACACTCAGTCAATTTTGAATCAATTGAGACATGTCAATCTTGTTTGCTTGGCAAGATGACTAAGTCACCTTTCACAGGACAAAGTGAGAGGGCATATGACCTATTGGCTCTTATACATACAGATGTATGTGGACCAATGAGTTGTGTGGCTAGAGGTGCTTTTCAGTACTTCATTACTTTCACTGATGACTTTAGTAGATACGGTTACATCTACTTAATGAAGCACAAGTCTGAATCATTTGAAAAGTTCAAAGAATTTCAGAATGAAATACAAAATCAATTGGGTAAAAAAATTAAAACCCTATGATCTGATCGTGGAGGTGAGTATTTGAGCCATGAGTTTGGTGATCATCTAAAACAATGTGGAATTGTTCCACAATGGACTCCACCCAGAACACCTCAATTAAATGGTATGTCCGAGCTGAGGAACCGAACCTTGTCGGACATGGTTAGGTCAATGATGAGCCAAAGTGATATTCAATTGTCCTTTTAGGGATACGCTCTAGAAACTGCTGCTTTCACTTTAAATAGGGTTCCAACTAAACCTGTAGAGAATACGCCATATGAGATATGGACCGGGAAGCATCCTGTTTTGTCGTTTCTGAAGTGTTCGGGTTGTGAGGCTTATATAAAACGTATGACGTCTTATAAAATTTCTCCTAAGTTAGATGAATGTTTCTTTGTAGGATATCCTAGGGAAACCAAAGGGTATTATTTCTACAACCGGGAGGAGGGAAAAATGTTTGTCACCCGGAATGGTGTCTTTCTGGAGAAAGAGTTTCTCTCACGAAAGATAAGTGGGAGGATAGTGCAACTTGAAGAAGTTCAAGAAACACTAGAACATGTTTCTTCTCCCATTGAACCTCAATTGGAACAGGTTGCACAAGATGTTGTAGAACCTATTGTTGAGACTCCAGCCCCACGTAGATCTGAACTGCATGTCACGCACCTAAAAAGTTCACGCTCCTAACGACGGGGCAGCGTAACATATTATTGTTGGACAATGATGAGCCTAAAACATACACGAAAGCAATGATGCACCAGACTCTGATAAATGGCTTGAAGCCATGAGATTCGAATTAGAATCCACCTAATGGTGTTATAACCATTGAGTGTAAATGGGGTTTTAAGAGAAAGATAGACAAGGATGGAAATGTTCTCATCTATAAAGCATGATTGGTGGCAAAAGGTTTTAAACAAATTCAAGGTGTTGATTATGATGAGACCATCTCGCCCGTCACTATGCTAAAGTCTATTCAGATCCTTCTAGCAATTACAGTATACTATGATTATGAGATATGGCAAATGGATGTCAAAACGACTTTCCTTAATGGAAAACTAAGTGAGGATGTGTAGATGACACAGCCTGATGGTTTTGTTGATCCACAAAATGCTTGGAAAATATGCAAACTTTGGAAGTCCATTTATGGACTAAAGCAAGCGTCTAGGAGTTGGAACCTTCATTTTGATGAGGAAGTCAAAAGGTTTGGCTTCATCAAGAATGAAGAAGAGCCTTGTGGTTACAAAAGGGCTAGTAGGAGCGCACTCGTATTTCTAGTCCTTTATGTGGATGACATATTGTTCATCGGAAATAATATTCTAATGCTTGAAGATGTTAAGTCTTCATTAAAAAAAAGTTTCTCAATGAAGGACTTGGGAGGGGCATAATACATTTTGGGCATTAAGATCTATAGAGGTAGATCAAAAAAGCTAATTGGATTAAACCAAGACACGTGCATCGACAAGGTATTGAAACGGTTCAATATGCAGGATTCTAAGAAAGGTTTCTTGCCCATGTCACATGGCATTACTCTTAGCAAGACTCAGTGTCCTTCGACACCTGATGAGGTAGAGAAGATGAAAGCGATCCCGTATGCTTTGGCTATCGGATCCATCATGTATGCCATGATATGTACGCGTCGAGATGTAGCTTTTGCTCTAAGTGCTACAAGCAGTTTCTATTCAAAACCCAGGAGAAGCCCACTGGGTGGCTAGTAAGAATATCCTAAAGTACTTGAGAAGAACCATGGGTATGTTCCTAGTTTATGGAGGTGAGGAAGAGCTTGTTGTAAATGGTTACATCGACGCTAGTTTCCAAACCGACAAGGACGATTCAATATCGCAATCTGGATATGTATTTTGGCCCAATGGAGGCGCGGTGAGCTAGAAGAGTTCCAAGCAACACACGGTTGCTGACTCAACAACGGAGGCCGAGTACCTTGCCGCTTTAGAAGCTATGAAGGAAGTTGTTTGGATCAGAAAATTTGTTTTTGAGTTGGGTGTGGTTCCTAGTGCGTCCAGTCCAATGGACCTCTATTGTGATAATAGTGGTGCCATTGCGCAAGCCAAGGAGCCTAGAGCGCATCAAAAGAACAAACACACACTACGGCATTTTCATCTCATCCGGGATATTTTTCATTGAGGTGACGTGAAGATATGCAAGGTGCACACGGATTCAAACATTGCTGATCTGTTGACAAAATCTCTCTCTCAGCTCAAGCATGAGGCACATATGAGATCCATGAGTATTAGATATCTACATGATTAATGTATGAGAGATTGTGTAATGTCTATGTTTATGTGTGATTGAATAAAGTGTTATTCTGTTCCTTGGATAATAGTTATTTCACTGATTGGAAAGTACATGACTTGTTTGTGAAACTCATTGTTCTTTCAAAATATTATCCTAAATGATCCCTAGTTCCTTATCATTATGTGGGACAATGATGATTCATTGACTGGCACATGTATTGGTTGATGATCATGTTTCACAGATCTTAGATATGGAGATATCAAATCAATAATGTGGACACATGTTGGCGAACATGGTGTTGGACTGACCCACTAATAGAATCTGCTGAGATGTTATTATTGTGCCATCTGTTGTTGTCTTGTATGATGTACCTTCAGGATACTTAGACCTGAGATCGTTATTGATTCCCAGAAAGTGTAATAGCACACTTAGGGTTACCGAATGCTATTCCGTAACTAGGTAGTCAGAAAGGTAGTTTTCAGGTATGCTATGAAACATGTCATGGGGTGTGAACGATCAAGATGGAATTTGCCCCTCCTGATAACAGGAGAGATATCTCTGCCCTCCCCCCCCCCCCCCCCGAGTTAGATGAATTTGGATGTGCATGGCCATGCCAATGTTATTAAAAGTTGATCACGATGACTTAGAGTTAGTTAGGATAAATCCACTAGATGTTCGAGTGAATGGTCGAGCTATTATAGGGATGGCACGTATCTTGCCTTGAGCTTGACTGATATCATGAGGCAAAGGGATTGGTGGATGCGTATGTCAAAGGTTCAGCCGATATGATCTTTATGTGTACATGAGAATCGATATGTGCTGCTAGGTGCCGCTATTCATTTATGATTTGAAAATGGTTTTCACATCATTGTCGTGTACATGTAAACCAAACGGGTCACACACTTAACGGGATGGAACATTGCTTGCCTACGTGATTATCTCTAGTGCAAGTGGGAGATTGTTGGAGATATGCCCAAGAGACAACACAAATTTGATCCATATGTGACGGTCATACAGATATTTATCCGTGAGCGATTAGTCCACCAATGGGCCAACTATTCGAGGCCCATTAGAGGGATCTATATAAGTGGAGGCGAGGCAAGGGGTACAATATACCAGCAGTCCATAACCCTAGCCGCCACACTCCTTTCTCTCGTCCACAAAACCCTATCCATGTTGTCGATGCTAGCATGCCGTGCACGGTGCTCCAACCCCGTACGTGTGGATACCGCGAGGAGGCGCTGCTATTGCTGCGGTGCCGGACGGCTGGACTTGGAGGAAACGATTGACATGATCAACTACTTCCTCTATATCGACGCGCGACTACGTTGGAACGTGCTGCTCCAAGTCTCGCTTCCGCTTCGTCTGTGCATCTAGTGGTAATGATCCATGATCCCCTCCTGTAAGGTTTGCTGGTTGAGTGGTAGAAATTGTTTCATGCTTTCATAGCTCCCCGTTCCCCAACAGCGGTGCACTCGAGTCTGAGATTTTTTGTGGACCGAATGCAAGAGAAGGGTAGAACGCAGTGATTTACCCAGACCACTCGGAAGTGAAATGCCCTACATCTTGCTTGCATGGGTGTATTTCTGGTTGTCTCTCTTTTACATGATGTGCACCTCCTCCTTTTATAGGCCAAGGGGGGGGGGGGATTACACAACCCGGGCCCCGTACAGCCAGGCCAGCCAGACAGGAGAGAAGATGGGAGCAAATCATGCTGTAATCCTATTTACTCCAATCTGTAGCCTAGTCTAGCACCCAGATTGGCAGACACTGCTGCATCAATGCAATTCTTCCCTCATACTTCATTCTGCGTGACTTCCCCATGCAAGCCTAATGGGTGTAACACGGGGGGCCCAGGCGCGCCCCGTCCTGTCATGCCTGCCCAGCCATAGGTGCTCGAGTGCCCGCATTTACTTTGGTGGTTGGTAGCTGGGAGTGGCACGCACCGGCCAACGCTCCTACTTGCTCCACTGGGGCCGCCTACTTGATCTCGTTGATGTGGCTAGAGGACTCGGCCCATAGGCGGTTAAGGGAACCATGTCTCCATGTATACCAATAGTGATGGTGAGGCAAAGGCACCATCATCTGTGAAGAATAAGGTACTCTTGCTCTTTCTTTGCCTTGTCATGGTTCTTCACCATGACACTAGAATAAGGTACTATTGCTCTTTTTTGCCATCCTCCAATTTCTTTGTGGAGGTCCTCCACCACTATGGCATTCGAATGGCGCACCTCTCTTGGAATGCCATGATCATGCTGGAGGTGTTCACACATCTTTACAAGGCTTTCGTTGGGGTGATTACGTTCATCATCATCTTCCAGCGCTTCTTCAAGATTTTGCGGACGAGCGACGATGACCCAGTGGGGAACATGTGGTTCATAATCTAAAGTCAGGGCGGGTACATCGGCTACTCCCCCCCAGCTCAAGATCAAGAGGTGGAAGACCTATTGGTCCTGTTGATGTACGGGTCCGACCGCCAGTGTCTTTGCTTCCCTCGACACACCCCCAAGCCCGTGCCTGAGTACTAGACTTGGCTTTTGTATCTTCATGACTTCACATTCTTCTTATCCCCCTTTTTGCTATCGTCAATCTTGACTTGGCTTTTGGATCCTCATGTTCTTCTCCCCCTTTGTCACCTATCACCAATAACCACTAACTAAAGGCGAAACACAAGACAACCAAAGAGCAAATAACAAATGACAAGAGTTAGGAAAATTCCTCATTTCATGGTGCTCCTCCTTGGTCATGATGGTGTTCCACCATAGCTCTCCCTACACATATGACTCAACAAAATATTTTCTTAAGTATGAAATGGTTAGTCATTTTGTGTGATGGAAATGTATCAACCACTTGTCTTTGAGCTGCACGAGTAGATAATCTCGGAGCTTGTTTAAACATGACTCAATGGGCATGAAGCACAAAGATCACTATGTGATCATCTAGAGGGTCATATACATAAATTGTAAATAAGCAACTCCTCCTAGAAACATGCTCGGAAGCATGTAAGATATCACGATGCAAGAATGCATGAATGCAAAGAATGCAAATGAAAATGTAATAAGTATACAAATGCATGAATGCAAACAATGCAAATGCAAATGTAACAAGTATACAATTGCATGATGCAATTCTAAGGGAAAGATAGAGAAAAGCTACAAACTAAAGTGCTAACAACGAGTTGTTCCCTTCTCGAGCTTACTCATAATGGACCATTCTTCAAAGCCTTGGCCACACTATGAACCACCTTCCCAAGCTTAACCCAGGTCCATTGCTATCTCAAGGAGGTCCGAAGTCGACCTACAAGAAGAAGAGAAACAAGCACAAAGCAAATCACAAACAACAAAACAACAAGATCTCTACATATTTACAAAAGACAAACCTAAGGGTTACTCATGTGAAGTTTGAAAGGTCAAGAACATTGAGTTCTCCCCTTAGATTGTTGAAGGTCTTCTTGTCGAGTGGCTTGGTTAAGATATCCGCCAATTGCTCATGAGTCCGCACACTCACCAATTCAATGTCCTTCTTCTCAACATGGTCTCTTATGAAATGATGCTTGACTTGAATATGCCTTGCATGACCATGATCTCCAGTTTGAGAGCCATCTTGATTGCCGTCTCACTATCACAATATAATGGTATTTGAGTGTAGTTGAGGCCATAATCTGAGAGTGTTTGCCACATATAGAGAAGTTGTGCACAAAAAGCTCCTGCTACCATGTACTTCACTTCGGCTGTAGATAGAGCCACCGAGTTTTGCTTCTTTGAGCTCCAAGAAACTAGAGATCCTCCAAGAAATTGGCAACCTCCTGATGTGCTATTTCTATTTGTTTTGCATCCCGTGAAGTCCAAATCCGAATACCCAAGTAACTCAAAGCTTGTTCCTCTAGGATACCATAGTCCCATGGTAGGTGTGTACTTGAGGTATCTAAGAATCCTCTTCATAGCCTTCAAGTGAGACTCCTTCAGATTTGCTTGATAGCGTGCACACAAGCACATAATAAACATGATGTCCAGTCTTGAGGCGGTGAGATAGAGCAAAGAACCAATCATTGATCGATAGAGCTTGGGGTTCACTGGTTTTCCCTTTGCATCATCATTCAAGGGTTTGCTTGTCACCATAGGTGTATGTAAGGCTTTGCAATTTTCCATGTGGAATCTCTTGAGAAGGTCCTTGGTGTACTTCTCTTGGTAGATTAAGTTCCCTTCTCTCAATTGCTTCACTTGAAAACCAAGGAACACATGCAACTCTCCAATTATTGACATTTCAATTTCTCTTATCATTATTTCCCGCAAATCCTCAATGAACTTCACATTGGTTGAGCCATAGATCATATCATCCACATAGATTTGGCACACAAAAAGATCCTTCCCAACATGCCTTTTGAATAAGGTGTTGTCAATACTTCCAATCTTGAACCCGTTCTTGAGAAGGAAGTTCCTCAAATGTTCATACCACGACCTTGGTGCTTGCTTGAGGTTATAGAGAGCTTTCTTCAATTTGTACACATGTCTTGGATGTTTAGGGTCCTCAAACCCCAGAGGTTATTCCACATAGACTTTCTCATTCATCTCTTTTCCACATAGACTTTCTCATTGATCTCACCATTCAAAAAGGCACTTTTGACATCCATTTAATAGAGCTTGAAGCCATTGTAAGATGCATAGGCAAGTAAGATATGATTCGCTTCAAGACAAGCCACGGGAGCAAATGTTTCTTCAAAGTCAATTCCTGCCACTTGAGAATACCCCTTGGCCATTAGACGAGCCTTGTTCTTAATAATTTCCCATTTCTCATCTTGCTTGTTCTTGAAGAACCACTTGGTGCCAACCACATTGTGATTCTTGGGACTCTCAACCAATTTCCATACTTTGCATTTCAAGTTGTTCAATTCTTCTTGCAGAGCAATAACCCATTTGTGATCATCCATAGCTTCATCAATTGTTGTAGGCTCAATCATGAAGATGAAAGAGAAGTTCTCAATTGCAACATTTGCCTCCTCATCATTTCCTTCACTCACATAGTTGGGCTTGTATTTATTTCTCCTTGTCTTCACTCCTTGAGATGGACTCCGAATAATCAAGTATCGTGATTGATCCTTGTTGACGGCTTTGGGTCTAGGATGATGTTCTTCTTGAGTGGGAGGAGCTCTAGGTGAAGTATCTTGTGCATCATGGATTGCTTGTTCTCTTGAGATATGAGTGTCTTGGATTCTTAGTGAGGTGTAGGAATCACTCATATGCTTTGTTGTCTTGGAACTACAGCTTGGAGTGGACGAGGATGTATCATGTGAAGAGCTTGGAGAAGTGGCTCGAGGTGAAGTATGTGGGGAGGCTTGTGGCTCACTTCTCACTAGGGTTTTCTCATGGAAAGGTGAATGCACTCTCAATGAATCTTGGGAGGAGCTAGTGGGTGTCAATGGCATCTAATATTGATTCTTGCACCTCTGAGGAAGAGGTTCGTTCATGTGTTGGAGTTGAGGGCTCATCAATATCACCATTATAGACCTCGTGGGGGTAAAACCTCGCCCACAGGCATGTTTCTCAAGGCTTCCCTCATGGACTGATCTCAAATGTTCACTTCATGAAGTTCATCTCCTTTCTAAGACCCTTTTGACTCATCAAATTGCACATCATAAGATTCTTCCACACATCCTGTGGCTGAGTTGTAGACTCTATATGCTTTAGAGGTCCCTGAGTAGCCAAGAAGAATGTCTTCATCAGTTCTACACTCAAATTTCCTGGGCTTCCTCCTTTTCTTGAGATTGAGAATGTTGCCAATGACCCAAAAATAGGAAACATTGGGTTTTCGTCCAACCAACAACTCATAGGGTGTCTTCTTCAACAACTGGTGGAGATAGACATAGTCTAAGGTGTAGCTAAACTTAGAACCTAGAGATGTGAAGAATGAGGCAAAGCCTTGGTGGCTCTAAACTCATGAGATCTGTTGTCCCTTGACGGCGTCCCTTTCTAGCCATGTGTCAATCAACACGATAGGCATGTCGGTCGGCACACTCCGTGTTTGGCCCGAGTTCTTCTAAGTTGGTTCCCAAGTCTTCTGTAGATTCTATGTGGATCCTCTCATCAGATCCTTCGAAGTAAAGTTATATTGCACGTTTGATATCTTGAATTTTCCTTTTATCTCTTCATAAAGCATGTCTCCAAGATTTGTGTGAATATCTTCCTTATAGAAGGTCCTCAGGAGTGTGCAGGCATTAATTAGCCCAGATTACCCATGTGTCGATCGGCACGCAGGCCGTACTAGTCGGCACCTGGGCCTTCTCTGCTACATTTCACCTCTTCATAGTGCAGGTCCACTAGAAACGTCCCAAATTGTCCTCTTTTCACCTGATTCTACAATAGATCTCCAGAACAACAAATGTACAAATATTCCACCATTTTCAAGTGTTAATGGCCTATAATAATGATATTTAAGCTCTAAAACCGGGCACTTTTGACGCATAAAATGGCACACTAACTAGCGTCAACAGCTCTCCCACACTTAAATCTTTGCTCGTCCCTGAGCAAAGTCAAGAATGAAAATCAGTCCATATATAATCATGTCAATCATAGAAGCATTTCAAATATAAACAAATTGAGCACTTGATCATTAAAGTGTAAGATCAAATTTATTATTCAGCGGATCATTCAAGATATGGGCATTATTCTTGAGAACATTCCCCAAATCTAGTCTTAAAATTATTCAACTCAGAAGTTAAAACTTTTCCATATATGTAAATCATCACTTAAATGTGCATCGTGAGCAAAAGAACTATTCTTCTCAAATGACCAAGTAAACAACTCAACTCCCCTTTCACTCATCCAAACATCTATTTCAATGGAAAATATTTCATGTGTAAGGCAATATGCATAGCTATGTGAGGAATTTTAGGGAGAAATAGACATAGATTCACAATATATTGTAAAATTAAGAAATGACTCTTATTAGATTTATCCAGACTTGTCGAAAAGGCCTTGTTGGAATTGAAAACTTAAGATACTCACATCTTTAGATAAGTGGACATGAGCAAAGGCATAGATTGATCTCAGGAATTTTCAAAGATTTTCCTATTATCAGATTGCACATGGTTGGAAGATAAGAATTCTTGGTAAGGAGTAGCAACTTTCTTGAATTTGAGGGAATTCTCTCTTCCCCACACTTAAAATTTTGCTAGTCCCGAGCAAACTATCCACAATATCCTGTTTCACCCCCTTCTCTTTAGAAATATCTTTCCTCTCTTTCTTCTCTTTTTTATTCTTTCCCTTTTTTCTTTCTTTTTGTTCAGTGCCAATCAACATACTTTATGTGTCGATCGGCACGAGGCTTCCTTTTGCTGACTCGCTCTGCACTCCTTTGTTAGTTTGTAGCCAAGAACTCAATAGGATGTGGTCAAGGTTAGAATGACTGCAATAGGACTTGATGCTCAATTGTGGATACTCAACGAATTTTGCATGAGTAATTTATGACTAGCAGTCAAAATGATATACAAAGGATAAGGCCAACCTTCAAGTCTCATACCAAAAGAATCAAAATGATATACAAAGGATAAGGCCAACCTTCGTCAGATGCGTTCTTAGCGTTCTCTCTGACCAGCTATGCGATGTGTATATGTATATGCACATCAAGAATGTTGCTGAACTTTAGGAGGCACTTAAACACAAGTTCTCGCCCTCAAATGCTAGGCGTGAGCTGTATATGTCATGGAGCAGAATGATGACTTCAGAATGGTTGACTATTGTTCTGTAGTCGATCAGGCCCATGAACTCCATCTCATTGTGAGGGAGCTCGACCAGCTTGGTTGCAATTTGCTTGAAAAGTTTGTGGCTGGGGGCACTATTGCTTGTTACCTTCATCTTGGAGGAGCTATGTCACATCTGTAAAGCACAAAAGATAGAAAATCTCTGTCAACGGTTTGTTGGCTGGTATTGATGTTGAGAAGAAGGCTCGGGCAAAGGATGCACCACCGAGAGCACCCGAAGGTCTGTCCAATGAATTTGATCATTTCTGTTCGAGGAATGGAATTATTCATGAACGAACACCTCCCTACTCACCCCAATCCAATGGTGATGCTAAAAGGAAGAACCGGACATTGATGGACTTGGTGAATGCCATGTTCGGAACTTCCGGTTTACCTAAAGCTTGGTGGGGGAGGCTGTTTTGACAGTGTGTCATGTTCTAAATAGAGTTCTCACTAAGAATAGTAATATCACTCCATATGAAGGATGGAAAGGAAGAAAACCCTCACTCTCATATTTGCATACATGGGGTTGTTTGGCATGGTTGGTATACCAATAAATAAGAAACACAAACTTGGACCTAACACAACAAAACATATAAATTTTTGGTGATAAGGTCTAAAGCGCTTGATGTCTCAGTTGATTCACTCTTAGAGTTTCATGATGTAACTTTCTTTCATAATATTTTCCTATGAGAGATACATATTTTGTGCCTAGTTCTTCTACTGATTTAACTCCAGAACCTACAAACTCTAACCGAACATCCACATGAGAGTGACGAAGATGATAGTAAAGTTGCTTCTCGAAGGAGTAACAGACAAAGGGTTGCAATATCCTTTGGTGATGACTTCATTGTGTATCTTGTTGATGATACTCCCACATCCATCTTGGATGTGTACACATCATTTGATGCAGAATATTGGCAGGATGCAGTCCTTAGTGAGATGGACTCCATCATCTTCAATGGAACATGGGAAGTACTGATTGATCAATTGATTGCAAACCAGTTGGCTGCAAGTGGGAGAAAAAGCTTAGGCCCAATGGTACAACTAAAAGTACAAGGCAAGGCTTGTGGCTAAGGGATATATGCAGAAAGAAGGTGAGGATTACTTTGATACTTACTCACCTGTTGCTAGATTAACCACCATCCAGGTATTACTATCGTTGGTTGACTCACGTGGTCTTTTAGTCCGTCAGATGGATGTCAAGACAGCTTTCCTTAATGGAGAGTTAGATGAGGAAATCTATATGGATCAGCTTGATGGATTTGTAGTGCCTGGAAAAGAGGGCAATGTGTGTAGGTTACTTAAGTCCTTGTATGGCCTCAAGCAAGAACCCAAGCAATGGTATGGGAAGTTTGACAAAACTTTGACATCTGTTGGGTTTGCTATAAATGAGTCCGACACCTGCGTGTACTACCGCTATGGTAGGCGTAATGGAGTTATACAATGCATGTATGTCGATGACGTACTGTGGTATGTATATACCAGGAATACCTTGCCACTCGGATATATTGTCGAGTGGGCCAGGGTCCAATAAAGATGAAGACCCATGAAGATAACTATTCAGATTGTTACTTGGAGTACACGACAAGTCAATATTAGAGATAGAAAGTTAGAGATAGAGTCATAGTCGGAGATCATGTTGTAACCGACTAAGACACTTACCATGTAACCCTGCCCCCCCCCCCCCCCCCCCCGGATATATGAGGGGCAGGGGCTCTTTTGGAGGTATCCATCCCGAATAATACACTACAGAACACAGGACATAAGATTGTTATCCTCCGGGAGGCCTGAACCTGTCTAAACCTTGCGTCTTGTGTGTCCATTGATCTTTCATACTCATACGCATACCTAGATCTACTATCGAGAATATCTCTCGACACGTTTTAATCTTGGAACTAGTATAAATGACATAAATGATGTAAAGTCATTCTTGTCCCAAAATTTTGATATGAAAGATTTGGGAGAAGTAGATGTGATCCTTAATATTAAACTTAGGGTGAGTATGGGACTACTCTTATACAATCCCATTATGTTGAGAAGGTCTTGAGTCACTTCAGCTACATGGAAAGCAAACCTTCTCAAACCCCGTATAATCCTTGTCTAATACTTTGAAAGAATAAAGGACTAGGAAAGGATCAACTACAACACTCTCTAATTGTTGGCTCACTAATGTACCTTGCTAGTGCAACCCACCCTGACATCTTAATTGTTGTTAGTAAATTGAGCCAATTTGACTCTAATGCGGAGATGATCATTGGCATGGTACTGATCAAATCTTGCACTATCTAAAGGGCGCAATGAGTTATGGAATCCACTATTTAGGGTACCCTGGTGTACTTGAATGTCACAGCCAGTTTTAAGGCCAAAACTGAATACATCTATATACGTGCCTAGGATCAAGTTTTCACGCATACAGGACAGAAGTGAAGTAACAGTAGAACCAATGTCATTATTATTATAATCTCATATCATTATTACATAGTATGAATTACATGAAGAAAATAAAAGACAACGGAAGACTCCATAACACCACAGGCAGTCAACTGGGGCCGCACTCCTAGTCGTAGTAGTCCTCGTCGATGTAGTCCATCTTGCCATCGTCTTCTGAGCAGCAGAATAATAGCAGCAACAACACAGGGAAAACTAAAATGTGTGAGTACATAAAGTACTTGATGAGGACATCACTCCTACGGATACATGCAACACTCCTCCAATTCTGGACTTGCAAGGTCCAATGACTAGAGCTCGTGCACGACGACTAAATTTGGAGGTGAGCTCGTTCCTACGTTCTATATTATATGTCACTTTTGAGAATGGTTTGGTACCTAAAGTTTATATTGTAATTAGGAACCATGGAGATGATGGGATAAGGACTTGGAGACGTGTAGGACCAGCAAGGACATGGAAGCAATGGTGGAGGCCCAACAAAAATCGACTTCGAGTCTGTTTTGGGGTCTAGGAACAGTCTGCACTGAAATGGACGCCTAGAAAGCATGATTCGGATTTAGACATTCTACATAAGCATAGAAAAATAATAAGAATAACTTTCCAATGCCGCCAGTCTCAAGGCAAAATCCGTCAGGAGTCAACGGGAATCGTCAAAACAAGATAGGGTCCAGAATCTGTTTTGGTGTTGCGTCTCCTGCTTTCAGCCTTTGGGCTTTGTGTCCAGTTGAGCCCAATTAGTGGCGCATACAGAGGGTCTTGCATGACCCTAGGCTCAGCCACCATTGCACCATTAGGGTTCGGGTTTTGCTTAGATTATTCTTTTGATAACAGTTTTGCCGTTTCATCGGGTTGTGAGACCCAACATCGAGAGCTTAATCATTCATCTATTTGTGTGTTCTACTTGTGTTCTTGATTCGTAGGAAGGGATTAGCCTTCTTGGCAAGGTGAATTATTCTTGGACGGTGGATAACCAGAGGATATGTTGTACTGTGATTGCGGGGTTCTGAACGTGTTGTTTAGAAGCCGGACCACTTTGTGTTTCATCTCCGCCCAAATCAAGATTTACCAGAACCTTTCGGAAGATCAGGAATGCTTGTTCACATCAAGTGGTAATTAGAGCTTCAGGTGCACCGTCAGGTTTGCACTACCCTTTAGTTTTATTTTTGTGTTCTTCCTATCGTCCACAGAAAGGCGAACCCCCCCCCCCCCCCCCCCCCCCCCCCGCCCATAACCATGTGTTTAGCCTTTGCATATTTCAATTTTAGATTCTGTAGTGTTGATTTTGTGCCCTAGTTATTCTTTAGTCACTGGTTTAGTTTGTATTTTTATCGTCAGTAGTGTTTCCCTTGCAACCCTAGCCGTCATCCCCTTCACCACCCTCTGTTTCGTTCATCTTTGTGTGCTAGGGTTGATTGATCAACATGCCCTAATCCCACCCTAAACCACCCTTAACACCTTGGACCAATCCTCACAAATTCCACTTTCCGCTGCACCCATCCTGCCATAAAAATTCCTACCCGATTCCAAACCCAACCTCAAACCCGACCCGTAACCCAACTCGGGTTTCGCCTCAGGTTTTTTTAAAACCAGCTTCGACACACCTTCAGTAAAATGGTCATAACTTTTCGCTCGGTTATCCGTTTTGGCTGAATTTTTTATAGGAGCCTTTTGACTCGAAAAGGGGCCATCCCAATTGGGCCTTCTCAAAAAATTAAAAAAATTGGGAAGATAAAGAAAATCTTCATTCTAGTTGAAACCCGACATTTTTTGAAACTTGCAGAATTTCTGTAGGCCACTTCCTACCTCTATTCGAGCTGAAATTTTTTGTGGGTTCTCTCTCATTGCTAGTGAATTGGAAAAATATTAAAAAAAAATAAAACCAAAAAAATAAATCTAGAATTTCTACTAGTGCTCCATCTAGCCCCCTGAAATTTGAAGGTTTGGCTGTTTTACACTTAGGTCCGTGTTGTGCTCTATTCTCCTTTCACACTTGTTTTGGTCATTGCTGCCACTACTGTTCTAAGACACAGTTACACCAACAACTAAGGACAAGTTACTTGGGGCACTTATTTAGCTTTACTCTCTGTTTTTGATTTGTGTGTCACTCACATATATATATTTGGCCTTCCTAGCTCTACATATTTCTTCTGGACAGCACAGGTTATCTTGTGACCCTTGCAATTGTAGAACACACCTCCCTAGTATCCTTTGCTTTGCTTTACAGAACTTTGTAAGAGCAATGTAAGGAGCTTCCTTTTTCTGTGTTGAGAAGCACCACTGCTTAGAAGTTTTATAGGGATAACCTTCATTGTTTGTTTCCTATTTTGTTGTTTGTGATGCTAGGAAGCGAGGGAGGGGATTCACCCTCAAAATTTGATGAGTGTGTGAGCCAAGATCAGCTATAGAAGGCTTTGCAGGCGGCACAGAGTGATTTGGCAGAGATGACCACCAGGGCCATCACTAACGCGATCAACAAGCTTCACCTCGGAGAAAGCATTGAGTGGTTGGATAAGAGGGTCTCTAAGTTAACCGATCAGGTTATAGAGTTGGAGACCGCTCACAAGACCAACGACAATATCACCAATGACATTGAAGACGACCATGATGAAGACACGGTGTATAAAGCTGATGGCACCATGGATACGGATGCTACAAGAACCGCGAGATTGCGATGTTGTTTTGCACTAAAACACTCAAGGTATGGGTGGTTTCCACAACCACAACCGTCGCCCACAAGGTAACAATCATGGCCATGCTCCAGATGATTCGTATGCTAAAATTAAGTTTTCAATTCCTTCATTTTTGAGTCAGTATGATGGTGATGCTTATCTTGATTGGTAGATGACTGTAGAGTAAAAATTTAATTTCCGTCTTGTTCCTGAACAACATAGAGTTAGATAAGCCACTAGTGAGTTTAAGGATTTTGCAATTGTTTTGTAGAGTGGTCTAGCTGTTGAAACTGATTTGCCTACTACTTGGGAAGAACTTAAGGTAGCAATGCGTGATTGTTTTGCTTCTCCTCCTTTATATAGAAAGATTCTTAATAAAGCTGTTTAGGAGTACTTTAGTGAGCTTCAGAAGGGTTTGATTCGTTGTGCTGTAGTTGAAAAAGTAGAGTATCGGATTTGCCTCTTTTATTCTGGTTTGAGAAAAGAAATTCAGGATATCCTTGATTATAATGAATAGTATACCCTCAACTAGTGTTTCCAGTATGCTATGCTTACAGAGAAAAATCATAGGGACTTTTCCAGGGTTTTGAGGTGTACAGCAAATCCAGTTGTACCTTCTATCCACCGCGGTCGATGGGGACATCAGGGCTGCCCAAGCCGTCCTTCTGTCCACCCCCTCCAGCAGCTACTACTGCCAAGGGTCCCAATGGTGCTTCTGCAGCACCACGACCAGTCCCCGCTCCTCCTGCGAGCTCAGGTAAAAATTCTTTGCAGGTGCCAGCTGGTAGTACCTCCTCTGTCGCTTCGACGGGACGCACTACAAGAACTCAGTGCCACCGCTGCCATGGACTTGGACTTGTGTAGAAGGATGGCCCAAGTAGGCGGGCATACATGGTGACAGACGATGGAGGTTACATGAGCGCATCTAATGTGGAAGATGAAGAGAAGGATGTCGCTCCTGCCAGCGGCGACCTCATCCTTGGAGGTGGGGACACCATGGGATACATGAACATTATTGTTCAGCGTGTCCTGAGCACACAAGTCCAGCAGCCCAAGATGATGCAGCATCACAACTTGTTCCATATTTTCTTCATCATCAAGAACCGCCGAGCATGTGTCATCATTGATGGAGGGAGCTGTAATAACTTGGTGAGTTCTGATGTGGTCAACGAGCTTGCTTTGACCACACGCCAACATCCACATACATACTACAATCAACGTTTAAACGACTCTGGAAAGGCTAAGGTAACACAAACTTGCAGAGTTCCATTTTTCATTGGTTCTTATGTTGATTTTGTTGATTGTGATGTCGTACCCATATTGGGTAGACCTTGGGAATTTGATAATGATGTTGTACACTATGGTAAAAGTAATAAGTACACTTTTATGCAAGCTGATTTAGAAAGAGCAGCTAGTTTGAAAAATAAAGGTCCTGAAATTTAGCAATATGTTAATTCTGATTCTACACTTGGCAATATTAATGATACTTCAAGTTCTAAGGGTGCTGGAATTAAATTCAAGGTCCTTCATGTCTTCCAACAAAATCTGAGCTTGCTGAAATTTCTGCTAATGATGATATTTGCTACGCTTTGATATGCAAACAAGATTTGTTTTCACTTGATGATATTGCTTCTAGTGCTTTGCCTCCTGTTGTCACTAACATTTTGTAGGAGTATGATGATGTTTTCTCAGCTGAGATACCCTCGGTATTGCCACCTTTGAGAGGAATTGAGCATCAAATTGATTTGATTTCGGGTGCTATTTTACCAAACTGTGCT
The DNA here is from genome assembly GCA_032690845.1 of Eleusine coracana subsp. coracana. NCBI lineage: Eukaryota > Viridiplantae > Streptophyta > Magnoliopsida > Poales > Poaceae > Eleusine > Eleusine coracana. The sequence continues at coordinate 9,094,947 of CM064430.1, forward strand.
GCTTATAGGACCAACCCTGAGGAGACTAAGGAGATACAACGACAAGTCCAAGACCTTTTGGATCATGGGTATGTTCGTCAATCACTTAGTCCTTGTGTCGTTCCTGTACTTTTGGTTCCTAAGAAATATGGTGCTTGGCGTATGTGTGTAGATTGTAGAGCCATTAATAACATTACTATTAGCTATCGTCATCCTATTCCTAGGCTAGATGACATGCTTGATGAGTTATGTGGTGCTATAATTTTCACTAAAATTAATTTGCGTAGTGGCTACCATCAAATTAGAATGAAATTTGGAGATGAATGGAAAACAGCTTTCAAAACCAAATTAGGGTTGTATGAGTGGTTAGTAATGCCTTTTGGTTTAACTAATGCACCTAGTACTTTCATGCGCTTGATGAATGAGGTTTTAAGATCTTTCATTGGCAAATTTGTGGTAGTTTACTTTGATGATATCTTTATTTATAGCAAATCCATGGATGAACATATGAATCATTTGTGTGCGGTGTATGATGCTTTACGAGCTGCACGTTTATTTGGTAGCCTTGAGAAGTGCACCTTTTGCATGGATCGAGTCTCTTTTCTTGGATATGTTGTGACTCCATCAGGAATTGAGGTGGATGAGGTAAAGATTGAAGCCATAAAGAGCTGGTTTGAACCAAAACTATCTCATAGGTGATGAGTTTTCTTGGTCATGCAGATTGCTACCGTTGCTTTGTCAAAGATTTCAGCACCATTGCTGCACCATTGCATGAGTTGACAAAGAAGGGCATTAAGTTCCATTGGGGTAAGGTACATCATGAATCTTTTGATGCTTTGAAGGATAAACTTACACATGCATCATTGCTGCAATTATCCAATTTTGATAAGACTTTTGAGCTTGGATGTGAAGCTAGTGGTATAGGCATTGGTGGTGTTTTGATGCAGGATGATAAACCTGTTGCATACTTGAGCAAGAATATTATTGGTCCTGTTTTGAATTACTCCACTTATGATAAGGAATTATATGCTCTTGTACGTTCCTTAGAGATGTGGGGTCATTATTTGTTGCCCAAAGAATTTGTCATACATTCTGATCATGAACCTCTTAAGTATATTGGCTCAAAATGCAATTTGAACTGTAGACATGCTAAATGGTTTGAGTTTATTGAGTCTTTTCCTTATATTATTAAACATAAGAAAGGTAAGGATAATGTGATAGTTGGTGCTTTATCTAGGTGCTATACTTTGTTGTCTCAACTTGATTGTAGAATTTTTGGACTTGAGATAATTAAAGAGCAATATGCTAAAGATGCTGATTTTAAGAATGTAATGCTACAATGTAAAGAAGGTCATGCTTGGAAGAAATTTATTTTGAATGATGGATTCTTGTTTAGAGCTAACATGCCTATGCATTCCAGTTGGTTCCGTTCGTCTTTTGTTGTTGCAGGAGTCGCATGGAGGTGGATTGATGGGTTATTTCGGTGCTAAGAAGACGGAGGATATTTTGGCCACACACTTCTTTCGGCCAAGGATGAGGAAAGATGTTGAGCATTTTGTTGCTCGCTGCACTACATGTCAAAAAGCTAAGTCTCTCTTGAATCCACATGGTTTATACATGCCACTTCATGTTCCTTCTATTGCTTGGGTGGATATTTTTATGAACTTTGTTTTAGGACTGCCTAGGACAAAGAAGGGGAGTGATAGTATTTTTTTTGTTGTCGATCATTTTTCAAAGATGACACACTTTATACCATGTCATAAAACTGATGATGCTAGTTATATTGTTGATCTCTTTTTTAAAGAAATTATACGTTTGAATGGTATGCCTTCTACTATTGTTTCAGATTGTGATGCAAAATTCTTGAGTCATTTTTGGCGCATGCTTTGGAATAAGTTGGGTACAAAGTTGCTATTTTCTACAACTTGTCACCCACAAACTGATGGACAAACTGAAGTTATGAACCACACTTTGGGTACTATGTTGAGAGTTATTTTGAAGAAATATTTGAAGCAATGGGAAAAATGTTTGCCTCATGTTGATTTGCTTATAATCGAGAAACACATTCTACTACCAAGGTAAGTCCCTTCAAGGTAGTGTATGGTTTTGATCCCCGTACTCCACTTGATATACTTCCTCTAACTATTAATGAGAGAGTTCATGTTGATGCTAAGGAGCATGCTAAATTCATTTTGCAAATGCATGAGACCACTAGACTTATCATTGAAAAGATGAATGAAAAGTATAAAATTGCTGGTAGTAAAGGTAGAAAGGAAGTAAAACTTGATGTAGGAGATTTAGTGTGGTTACACTTGAGGAAGGATATATTTCCAGAATTGAGAAAGTCTAAATTAATGCCTAGAGCTGATTGTCCTTTCAAAATAATTGAGAAGATTAATGATAATACATACAAACTTGAGTTGCCTCCCGAGTTCGGGGTTAGTCCTACTTTTACCATTTCAGATTTGAAACCATACTTGGAAGAGGAGGATGTGCTTGAGTCAAGGACGACTCCAGTTCAAGAGGGGGAGAATGATGAGGACAACTCCATTACATGCGACACTCCTCCAATTCTAGACTTGCAAGGTCCAATGACTAGAGCTTGTGCACGATGACTAAATTTAGAGGTGAGCTCATTCCTATGTTCTTCATTATATTGCAGTTTTGAGAATGGTTAACCATCTAATGATTATATTATAATTAGGAACCTTGGAGGACAAGGAGATGATGGGAGAAGGACTTGGAGACGTGGAGGACCAGCAAGGACATGGAAGCAAAGGTGGAGGCCCAACCAAAACTGACTTCGAGTCACTTTTAGGGCCCAAGACCAGTCTGCACTAAAATGGATGCCTTGGACACATACGAACTCAGATTTGGACGTTCTACATATGCACGGAAATATAAGAAGAAGACACTTCCAATGCTGCCGGTTGCATGTCAAAAGTTGTCGGGAGTCATCAGGAATCATCGAAACAAGATGTCGGATATTATGGGCCTTTAAGGCCCATATTATCTCTATCAATTCTAATTAGTCTAGGCTCATATTTAATGCTATATTGATTTAGTCCCACATAAGATTCCTATTATTATCTACCCTAACTTATTAGGTGGAATACTAGTATATCTCCTAGAGAAGTTGAGACAGGACAAGGGCAAGCCACACGCGTGCGCGCGCGTTGCCTCTTCCACCACCGTTGAGTCGAGCCGAGGCGGGCGGGCATGCATGATGTGACATGGCAGGCAGACTTGGCACATTTTAATTTTGGAAATGGTCATGATTAATGCTTCCGTTACACAAAGGAATAAATCTCATTTACTCCTTCCGTTATGGTGTTGATTGCAGAGCAATTATTTCTATTAACTAGCGACCACTATATAAGCCTTCCCCAGCCACGTCCCGACTTGCCCTGATTCGCAAAACACTTTCCTCTCTTCCTCTCGAGTTGCCTTCCGAGTCTTCCCCGTCCTGGTGATCCACACGCACGGAACATCGGGAGAGCAAGCCTCCGGAACCTCTCCCGTAAGGCGACACCTGCTCGGGTGGTGCGGACAATCAGGTTTTTGGGGAGCGATTGATGACGCGACTGCTCACGTCTTCTCGCACCCCAAAAGTTGTTTGAGGGACTGCACTGCATCAACATGCTTCCTGCATCAACTAAGATTGACTACTTCAAGCAACATACCATGTCTGGCACGAATGGTGCCGCCGGTGCCCCCGGCACTGGTCCCCCCATAGGGTACATCCTAATACTTCTCGCGATTACTAGTTTTGTTGTGATCTTAACTAGTAATCCTGCCTTTGTCGAAACTGTCGTCGACTGCATGTTGCTAGTTGTAAAATTAATCTGGAAAACATTAACATGAAAATGCCTAATTACATAACAATCCAAAAACCTGATAGGCATTTTTCTGTTAGAGGATTTTTTGCTGCCTTGAAACACAACGATTTTGGTTGTACATTTTAAAAGAGGTGGCGTGCATGGATGATACTATGGTTGATAGTGATGAACTGCTATCACGCTGCGCAGAGGAAGCCCAAACAATTCACTCCTGAAGAGGAGAGTGCATTCGTGGCATCCGATAACCTGTTTCGAGGCGTCATGATTAGCACTCTCGCTAACAAATATGTTGATTCCTACATCACATGTAAAACTGCCAAGGAATTGTGGGATGCATTGGACGCTAAATTCAGTGTCTCTGATGCTAGGAGTGAGCTATACATCAGGAAGCAAATATTTGACTATAAGATGGTTGAGAACCATTGAACAAGCTCATGAAGTACAGGCACTAGCAAAAGAACTTGAACAATTCCCTGGTGTGTTGCCAGACAAGTTTGTGGCCGGAGGTATTATCTCCAAGTTACCGCCTTCTTTGAAGGATTTTGCTACTTCTCTAAAACACAAGAGACAAGAGTTCAGCATGGCTACCTTATTGGGACTCTTGATGTTGAGAAGAGGGCATGAGCAAAAGACATGCACGGAAGGCGTTGAGTCTTCTACCACCAATATAACACAGAAGAAAAATAATTCCAGTGCACCTCACAATAAAAATCAGAAGCAGGAAAAGAAAGAGAAGCCAAAGAAGACTACCACATTTTAGAAGAAAAAACAAGAAAAGAAAACGAGGGTTGTTTTGTTTGTGGCAGCAGTGAGCACTGGGCAAGTGCATGCCCAGACCACAAATTTATTCAGCCAATGAAATCAGCAAACATGGTAATTGTCATTCGCCTGAATGGTGGATGGACACTGGGGCTAATGTTAAAGTGTGTGCTGATATTTCTTTATTTTCTTCTTATCAGACTGGCGTGACTGGAGCATTGTTGATGGGAAACGGGTCACATGCGCGTGTTCTTGGTGTTGGTACGGTCATTCTGAATCTTACTTCGGGAAAGACTGTGCTTTTGAAGAATGTCCAGCATGTCCCCTCCATCAAGAAAAATCTAGTTAGCGGCTCTCTACTATGTAGAGATGGTTTTAAAATTGTTCTTGAGTCGAATAAATATGTACTTTCTAAGTACGGGATATTTGTTGGAAAAGGATATGTATGCGGAGGCTTATTCCACTTTTTCTTTACATGATAATGTCTGTAATAATGTTATGAACAATGTCTTGATTTTGAATGAGTTGAATATTTGGCATTCACGGCTTTGTCATGTTAATTTCGGGTGTATGTCATGGTTAGCAAATTTGAATTCAATTCCCAAATTTAATTTAGTAAAAGGTTCCAAATGTCATGCGTGCATGCAATCCAAGCAACTTCGTAAGCCTTCGTACGTAGGTAACCCAGCCCTACCGTACGCAGGTTTCTTGAGTCCTGCCCTGCCTATCGAGAAAAGTGATTGGAATAACTATCTTCCTTCCATTGAAATCTGAGTACTGATGAGAAGATTTTTACTCCACGAGAAATTGAACAAAAAGCTGCCGAATTGGCCTATTTCTTGCGTGTACCAATTGAAGTATTTTGAGTACAAATTGAAGGCTGCTGAGGCAAGGAACTTAGAGACATTAGAACTTGTTCATACCGATCTGTGCAAAATGAACAACGAGTTGACTAAAGGCGGCAAAAGATACATCATGACTCTTATACATGATTGTTCCCATTTTTTCTATATTTATTTGTTAAAAACAATAGATGAAGCATTACATTATTTAAAGATCTATAAAGCCAAAGTGAAAACCATTTTGAGAGGAAAATAAAATGGTTAAGGTCCGATCATGGTGGAGAATATCTTTCCAGTGAATTTTCTGACTTCTGCGCTGAGCACAATATTATGCATGAGAGGACACCGCCCTACTCACCTGAATCCAATGGGATCGATAAACGAAGAAACCATACTCTAACTGATTTGGTTGACGCCATGTTAGAGATCACAGGGCTTTCTAAGGATGGTGGGGTGAGGCAATATTGATAGCATGTCATGTCCTGAATAAAGTGCCAACGAAGAATAAAGAAATTTCACCATTTGAGGAATGGTTCAAAAGGAAAGTAATCTCTCATACTTGCGTACTTGGGATTGCTTGGCTATGGTGAATATGCCAATCAACAAGAAGCGTAAACTTGGACCTAAAACTGTTCATGGTGTTTTCCTAGGTGATGCCTTCAACAGCGTGGGTTATAGGTTCTTAGTTATTAAATCTAGAGTACCTGACATGGTGGTTGGTTCAATTTTTTAGTCCAGAGACGCTACATTTTTTAGAGAAATTTTCCTATGAAGATTGAACATAGCATTTTTGGTCATGATTCTATAATTCCCCATGAGATCTTCATGTCGGTTATACACTATGAGGAACCCCTTGTGGAAAATCCTAGGAAGGATGACAATGCAGTCACTCGGAAGAGTAAGAGACAGAGGATTGCAAAATCCTTTGGTGATGACTTCATTGTGTACCTTGTGGATGACACACCCAGTACCATTGAGGAGGCATATTCCTCTCCTGATGCTGACCTATGGAAGGAAGCAGTAAGGAGCGAGATGGATTCAATTATGTCCAATGGTACTTGGGAATTCGTTGAGCATCCTTATGGTTGCAAACCTGTAGGATGCAAATGGGTGTTTAAGAAGAAGCTGAGGCCTGATGGTACAATTGAGTGGTACAGGGCAAGGCTTGTGGTAAAGGGATATTCACAAAAGGAAGGTGAAGATTATTTCGACACCTATTCACCTGTCGCTTGTTTGACCACAATTCGAGTATTACTTCCCCTGGTAGCCTCACATGGTCTTCTCGTCTACCAGATGGACATTAAGACAACTTTCCTACATGGAGAGATAGAGGAGGATATCTATATGGATCAACCCGATGGTTTGTAATTGACGGTCAAAAGGGACTTATGTGTAAATTGCTGAAATCCCTATATGGCCTAAAACAAGCACCTAAGCAATGGCATGAGAAGTTCGAAAGAACTTTGATATCGACCGGCTTTGCTGTGAATGATGCTGACAAATGTGTATATTATCGGTATGGTGAGGGCGAGGGAGTTATCTTGTGTCTGTATGTTGATGACATTTTAATCTTTGGGACCAACCTTAATGTGATTAAGGAGGTAAAAGATTTTCTATCCAATAATTTTGAGATTAGGGATTTGGGAGAAGCTGATGTTATACTTAACATGAAGCTGATTAGAGAAGGTAATGGTGGGGTCACATTGGTGCAGTCCCACTATGTGGAGAAGGTCTTGAGTCACTTCGGGTTTAGCAACTGTCAATCTGCTCCAAACCCTTATGACCCTAGTGTGCTATTGTGATGCAAAAATCAGAGAATAGCAAGGGATCAACTAAGATACTCCCAAATCATAGGTTCACACATGTACTTATCTAACGCTACGAGGCCTGACATCTCTTTTGCTATGAGCAAATTGAGCCAGTTTGTTTCAAACACGGGAGATGATCATTGGCGTGCTCTTGAGAGGGTAATGCATTACATAAAGGGTACAATGAGCTATGGTATTCATTATAACGGGTAGCCGAGGGTACAAGAGGGTTATTATGATGCCAACTGGATATCTGATGGTGATGAGATGTATGCCATGAGTGGTTATGTGTTTCTACTTGGAGGTGGCACTGTTTCCTGGAAGTTTTGCAAGCAGACCATCTTAACGAGTTCCACCATGGAAGCAAAATTAACAGCATTAGACGCCGCCAGCATTGAGGCTGAGTGGCTTCGTGACTTCCTTATGGATTTACCGGTGGTTCAAAAACCAATACCGGCTATCTCCATGAACAGTAATAATGGGACTGTGATAGTCAAGGTAAACAGTTCCAATGATAACATGAAGTCATCTAGGCATGTAAAAAGGCGGTTGAAATCTATCAAAAAGATGAGAAACTTCGAAGTATTAGCATTGGACTATGTCCACACGTCTAAAAATCTGGCAGATCAATTTACAAAGGGACTATCACGTAACATGATAGATAGTGCATCGAGTGAGATAGGCATGAGACCCACCTGATGGATTGTTTCAGTAGCAACCCATTCCATGTGATCGAAGATCCCGAGAAGTGGAATGGCAAAACAAGCTGGAACTAGTCTGAGAGGAAAGACCCCTTATTGGTCCACCTTAGGTGCACTTTTTTCCTATGTTGTATGGTAGGCTGGTCATACCTTAATGTATTCAAATGGCTTATGTGAAGCAGAGATATCATCCTATAGGATATCTCCTGAGGAATACACCTATGTAAGCTCGACTGCTGGTCATAGTCCGTGAGATGGTGGGAATCTCTAGATACTCATCAAAAGGCCAGAAGTATGACTTATATGCTCCAACTAGAGGGGATGCTCGTGGCAACCTTCTATCAGTAAAGGGCTTTGGTGAAACCTTTTTCGTACAAAACTGTCAATTCAAGGCTTAGTCCATTGTTCTGTTGGGAGAAGGTGTAACCTCTGTTCTAGGTGGAAGCTCAACTTAACACTCTCCATCAAAACACTGATATATCAAACAAGAGGAAGTTTTCTGAGAGCATTTTCTATGAGCACTAGAGTTGGTGGGGATTGTTGGATATTATGGGCCATTAAGGCCCATATTATCTCTATTAACTCTAATTAGTCTAGGCCCATATTTAATGCTATATTGATTTAGTCCCACATGGGATTCCTATCATTAACTACCCTAACTTATTAGATAGAATACTAGTATATCCCCTAGAGCAACTGAGAGTGACAAGGGCAAGCCACATGCGCGCGCGCCGCCACCACCGCCGTCGAGCCAAGCCGTGCCGTGTCGGGGCGGGCTGGCGGGTGGGCGTGCATGCGAGGCTGGCTGGCTGGCTGTGTGCATGCGTGGTGAGGCGAGGAGAGGTTGACTGCTGCGTGCGCAACAGTGACTTGGCAGGCATCCTAGGCACATTTCAATTTTGGAAACGGTCGTGATTAATGCTTTTGTTATGCAAAGAAATAAATCTCATTTACTCCTTCAATTATGGTGTTGATTGCGGATCCATTATTTCCATTAACTAGTGACCACTGTATAACCCTTTCCCAGCCACATCCCGACTTGCCCCGATTCGTGAAACACTTTCCTCTCTTCATCTCGAGTTGCCTTCCAAGTCTTCCCCGTCGCGGTGCTCCGCGTGCACGGAGCTTCGGGAGAGCAGGCCTCCGGAACCTCTCCCGCAAAGCGACACCTGCTCGGGTGGTGCGGACAATCAGGTTTTTAGGGAGCGTTTGACGGTGCGACTGCTTATGTCTTGTCGCACCCTAGAAGCTGTTCGTGGGACTGCACTGCATCGACGTTCATCCTGCAGCAACTAAGATCGAGTACTTCAAGCAATGTACCATGTCTGGTACGAATGGAGCAGCTGGTGCCCCCGACATTGGTCCCTCCATAGGGTACATCTTAACACTCCTGGCGATTACCAGTTTTGTTGAGATCTTAACTAGTAATTTTGCTTTGTCAAAACTGTCATCAACTGCATGCTGCTATTTGTAAAATTAATATGGATTAAATTAAACCTGAAAATGCCTAATTACCTAACACAAGAGAGGGTCTAGAATCTGTTTTGGTGCTCCGTTGCATGCTTTTGGCCTGTGGGCTTCGTATCCTGTTGAGCCCAATTAGGGGCGTGTCCAGAGTGTCTTGCACGACCCTAGGGTCTTCATATACAGCCGCCGCCACACCATTAGGGTTTGGGTTTTGCTTGGATTATTCTATTGATAACTGTTTTGCCATTTCATTAGTTTGTGAGACCTCAATTTCGTGGGCTTAATCATTCATCTGCAATTGTGTTACATTCTTCTTCGTTCTTGCTTGTGTTCTTGATTCGCAGGCAGGGATTAGCCTTCTCGACGAGGTCAATCATTCTTTGATGATTGATAACCAGAGGAGACGTTGTGTTGAGATTGTGGGGTTCTAAACATGTTGTTTAGAAGCCGGATCGACTTGTGTTTCACCTCTGCCCAAATCAAAATTTACCAGAACCTTTCGAAAGATCGGGAACCCTTGTTCACATCAGTATTCAACAAGTGGGGGAAAGTAATGACATGCAAGCTAAAAACAAATATAGGCTTGACACAAGTTTACTGCACTATGCATCCTTAGCATATGACTTTAATTATACAAGCATCCTATTTACTAGGTGAAAATTAGCCCAACAGGTTAACCACTTGTCCAACACTATCGGTTGCCCACTGATAGCAAATTTGTGAGTTACCCACCCATACCAGATTACTAAAGGTTGACCTGCAGCACTTGTGTCTATACCATTTAAATCTGGTTACCACCAGATTCACCCAACCATCCATCTAATCGTGTGAGAATGTTGGTCGTAATTACGCACCCACTTATATACCGCAAGAGGACGGTGTACAATTGTAGCTCTTTTTCCCTCAGAGTATTCCAAGGTTATCGAATCCATAAGAAATGAGCGAACTATTACTATTAAAGGATTACTAACAAATTGCAATGTGTTGGTTGGTGTGAATGGTGACGGTGAGAGAGTGAAGGGTGAATGTTATTGAAGAGGTAATAGGATAATGAAGGATTCTCTCCTTAGGATTGGTTCACTAGCATGCAACCTTCTTCTTATCAACTCGAATGATGATTCTAATATTCTACAAGACATGGTGGTTTTGTTTACCCCGACTGTCACTACAGAGGTTATTAGCTCCCCACTGATTTCTTGCACTATGTGATGGGCAAAAGTGTATTGGCCGATACACTAAGGAAAGGGATAAATAGATACGTAATCAAGTTCATCACATAGATTAAATTCATCGAGAGAGTATCAATAAGCATGAGAGTTACATGACCAGATCCCCGCACCAGAGAATAAAATATGAGACTACTCACTCATCCTTCCGCTAGACATAGTAGAGGGATGAGAAATAGCGTTGGAACGCTCATGAGCCGATCGGCGCAAGCGCCATGCCGATCAGCACGACCTCCCTTCTGGTGGATCTCGTTAGTGTTGACCAACCTTCCGCCACCAATATCCTGGAACCCAAGTTCTAATGACTAGTTCTCGCGATTGCCGTCTCTGTGGTTGTCTTTTGTCTCTTGATAATTATCTTCCTTTTATAACTGATAGGATTAAGTCAACTTCCACTAACTCTGACTCATTCTGGGCTGGGCCTTCCTCTTCCCCGGACTGGGTTGTGTTTTCATCATCTTTTCCTCCTTGCACCGATCGGCGCAGGCCCACGCCGACTGGCGCGGCCTCCGTATCTGGCCCACCTTTGTTGCTCTTTAGTCCTTTATCCATAATTGCCCTGTTTTACACCTATTTCCTGCAATTACATCCAAAATAGAACAACTACAAATATATGCAAATATAGGGTTAATTGTTAGTCCAAACCACCAAATTAAGACACAAAACATCCCTTTTTGGTAGATAAAATAGGCATCTAGAAACCACCAACAGTTCCCCCACACTCAAATCATTGCTAGTCCTCGAGGAATACAAAATCAAATATGTAACAAGAATCTTTACACCATATCTCATGCAATCAATCTCAATCATCATTTTTACTCGTTATCCCTCCACAAAGATTCTCTCATCTCCTTTTAACCAATCGGTACATCATACTTGAACTTAATCAAATCACCACAAAAAATTTTTAAAAACAATTTTAGTTCTCCTCGACTCATCTTTAGCATCAAACATCAAGCATTTGGTCTTCTCTAAATCTCTCAAGTGTATTTTCTTCCCTATCCTATCTAATCAAGGATTTTATGTGGATCTAGGTGGGCTATATAACTCAATTAAACCATAAGATTAACCATGTCAATAATGTGCTCAATCATGCCCACTAAGAAAGAATTTTCATGAAAAAGAACTTTAATGGAGAAGAGGAATCTAGAAGATCTAAAGAAAGAAAATTGTTTCAATGAGAACGACGGCAAAGAATTGGGAATAATCAGAAAGCTGCTTTCTTTGATCAGGGAATACATTTTCTCTTTATCTCTCATTTTTTTTATATATATTTTTTCTTTCTTGCAACAGCGCCAATCGGCGCAACACTGTGCCGGTCGACACGGTCTATTTTCTTTCTTTCTCTCTCTTTTTTTCTTTCACTCTTTTTTTCTATTCTAGATATAATCAACAATTTCTATCTAGTACCAGCAGCGGAAATTTTCTGAATTCCCTTGCTATTGAGAATATAGGTTGTATCAAGGAGGAGGGAGAAACAAAGATGTATGGTTTCCATGATAGAAAGGAAATCGAATGGATAAAAATGGCTAGAAATACTGAGATAAACAAATATATCATCCTTTCCTAACTTGGTCGAAATCATGAGCAAAAAGTTGACAGAGTTACTTACAATACAATTAGTTCAAATATGTAGCTTTCTTTCATTCACTCGGCTATGTAGGCATCTTTAGACCTTGCCTTTTGCTTTAGCTTATGATGAGTCAAAAGAAATTTTCACAAATAGAAAGCTTAAAAGTTAAGTGGTGACCAACTAATTCAAGTAATTACCAATCGATCATCAAAAGTATGGGGCACTTTCCATTTGACAATCGATACTAACTTTATTAAAGACAATGCAATAATTCAAACTACATAGAAGACCTTGAAGCAACTCTCAACATGACTCATGACTCTCTTAAGCACACACACAAACTTAAATAAACACTCATAAGAAAAACAAACAAGAAACTAGACTAAAAAACACAAAGCACTTAAAGACTACGACTAATGGCAAAGCCCTTCCCCAACACTCAAAATTTGCAATGTCCTCATTGTAAGAGAAGAAACTCAACACACTAATCATGCAGACCATGCATATTCAAGACTCGGAAAATTCGTCTTATATTCCTTGTGAGAAAAGTGTAGTCCGCTTTGTTCATCTCGATTGTATCCTGGATTCTATGATCCACATCCCTTTGATGCCTGTAAGCATGATCTCTGTCTAGATAGAGGCGCTCAATGTTTCTTCTTCAGCTTCCTCTCACAGCTTGAGTTCATACTTGGTGGCAATGTCATGTTCACTATAAAGTCGGCTCCTATGGATCATGAGAAAGCTTTCCTCATCTAGCTCTTCCTTCTCTTGCTCAGTCAATGATTTTTTGAAAGATAGGAAATCCTCATACGACAAGGGCTTAGCAACATCAAGAAGACTTTCCATGGTGTACCCTTGAGAAACAGCTTCACCTTTAATAGGCGCTATAGATTTTCCTTTGCGCACCAATACTCTATTCATCATTTGCCGAAGTTCATTATCCATCTTCACCTTGTTGGCGTTTCAGGCATCAGCTTCGCTTTTCTTCATGAATTTCTTCCGCAGGTTCGACTAGACAAGAGGATTATCTGGTGTTGGCGTCAGTACTTCGTCAACTTCTTCCCAAGACCAATTTGCAGAAGACTGTGGAAACCCACCACCGAGCTGATCGGTGCATGGATCGTGCTGATCGGCGCCGCCTTGGTTGCTGCCCGATGCGCCGCCTACCATCGCTTCTGCTCTTAGGGTTTTGTTCTGGTGACAAAGTAATGCGAGTTGATCTGTGGCGTTGTTGTCCTCTCATATTTATATTCCTTGATTTCCAACTGGACTAGGACTCTATCTCTTTTCGTGGAATTTAACGAGTCTTAAAAAGGCAAGGTCCAAAACCGACTCCGAAACCCAAGACTCCGCTGTGCCGATCGGCTCAGGGCTGCGCTGATCGGTGCAGCAACATGTTGGTCGTAGTTATGCACCCACTTATATACCACAAGAGGACGGTGTATAGTTGTAGCTCTTTTTCACTCAGAGTATTCCAAGGTTATCGAATCCACAAGGAACGAGTGGAACTATTACTATAAAAGGATTACTAACAAATTGCAATGTGTTGGTTGGTGTGAATGGTGATGACGAGAGAGTGAAGGGTGAATGTTATTGAAGAGGTAACAGGAAAATGAAGGATTCTCTCCTTAGGATTGGTTCACTAGCATGCAACCTTATTCTTATCAACTCGAGTGATGATTCTAATATTTTATAAGACATGGTGGTTTTATTCACCCCGACTGTCACTACAGAGGTTATTAGCTCCCCACTGGTTTCTTGCACTATGTGGTGGGCAAAAGTGTATTGGCCAATACACTAATGAAAGGGATAAATAGATATGTAATCAAGTTTATCACATAGATTAAATTCATTGAGAGAGTATCAATAAGCATGAGAGTTACATGACCAGATCCCTACACCATAAAAGAGAATATGAGACTACTCACTCATCCTTCTGCTAGACATAGCAGAGGGATGAGAAATAGCGCTACAACGCGCATGAGCCAATCGGTGCAAGCGTGGCACCGATCAGCGCAACCTCCCTTCTGGTAGATCTCGTCGGTGTTGACCGACCTTCCGCTGCCAATATCCTGGAACCCTAGTTTTAATGACTGGTTCTCACGATTGCCGTCTCCGTGGTTGTCTTTTGTCTCTTGATAATTATCTTCCTTTTATAAACGATGGGATTAGTTCAACATCCACTGACTCTGGCTCATTCTAGGCTGGGCATTCCTCTTCCCGGACTAGGTCGTGTTTTCATCATCTTTTCCTCCTTGCGCCGATTGGCACAGTCCCTTTTTGGTAGTTAAAATGGGCATCTAGAAACCACCAACAGAGGATCTGGACCATTCTTTACCATGAGCATGGCTGTTATAACAGTTTTACACTCTACAGAGGTTACACAATTTTACCCACAAGTTGGGTGGATCTAACGGAACTACTACTATTTAAAGGGTTACTAACAGATTGCAATGGTTGGTTTGGTGTGATGGTGATGGTGAGAGAGTGGTGGATGAATGTTATTGGAGATGTAATAGGATAATGAACGATTCTCTCCTTAGGATTGGTTCACTAGCATGTAACCATATTCTTATCAATTCGAGTGATGACCCTAATATTCTACAAGACATGATGGTTTCGTTCGCCCGGTTGTCACTATAGAGGTTATTAGCTCCCCACTAGTTTCTTCCACTATGCAATCAGCAGAAGTGTATTGGCCTATACACTAATGGAAATAGATGCGTAATTAAGTTCATCACATAGATTAAATTCATCAATAGAGTATCAATGAGTATGAGAGTTACATGACCAAATCCCCGCACCAGAGAAGAGAATATGAGACTGCAGAAGCCTCGCGCCAATCGGCGCGACCTCCCTTCTGGTGGCCAACCGTCGCCACCAATATCCTAGAACCCTAGTTCTAACAACTCAATATCGCGATTGTCATCGCTCCGTTGCCCCCTTGGCTCTTGATAGTTATCTTTCTTTTATACTCGACGGGATTAGGTCAACTTCCACCGACTTTGACTCATATTGGGCTGGGCCTTCGTCTTTGCCGGACTTGGGCTTGTCTTCATCATATTTTCCTCCTGTGCCAATCGGCGTGGCATTGGAGCCGATCAGAGCAGCCAAGTATCTGGCCCATCTCCGTTGCTCTTTGATTCCTTATCCATAATTGCCCTGTTTTACACCTGTTTTCTGCAATTATATCCAAAATAGAATAACTACAAATATATGTAAATATGGGATTAATTGTTAGTCCAAACCACCAAATAACGACGTAAAACGTCCCTTTTTGGTAGATAAATGGGTAGCTAGAAACCACCAATAGTTCCCCCACACTCAAATCATTGCTAGTCCTCGAGCAATACAACATCAAATATGTAGCAAGAATCTTCACATCATCTCTCATGCAATCTATCTCAATCATCATTTTTACTTGTTATTCCACCACAAAGATTTTTCTCTCATCTTCTTTTTAAACCAATCGGCATTTCATACTTGAACTTAATCGTATCACCACAAAACCTTTTCAAGAACAATTTTAGTTTTCTTCAACTCATCTTTAGCATCAAACATCAAGCATTTGGTCTTCTCTAAATATCTCAAGTGTATTTCCTTCCCTCTCCTATCTAATCAAGGATTGTATATGGATCTTGGAGGGCTATATAACTAATTAAACCATAAGGTTAACCATGTCAACATTGTGCTCAATCATGCCTACTAAAAAAGAATTTTCTTGGAAAAGAACATTAATGGAGAAGAGGAATATAGAAGATCTAAAAAGAAAAATGATGAGCCAATCGGCACAGGCATCACACCGATCGGTGGGATTTTCCTGGTTGAGCCGATCGGCGTAGGTGTCGCGCCGATCGATGCTAGCTGTATGCTTGTCAGTTCCATGTAGGATGTGGTCCAGTGGGTCTCTCACATCCATCTCTATCTTCTCTCCTTCTCTGGGTAGAATTCTTGACTGTACGAAGGGTCTTGACGAGACAGATCATTAAATTGAAACTGCACTTCTTCCTCTCCTAGGAGTAGTGTAATTTGACCTTTCCTAGCATCTAGAACAGCTTGTAGTAATCTTAACAATGGCTTTCCCAGAATGATATCTTCAACACCAGTTTCTTTATTGTCTAGAACAAAGAAATCTACCAGTATTATTTTCGAGCTGATCTCAATTTCGACATTCTTGATCACCCCTAGTGGCTTGGTCTTCCCTCCATTCGTCATGATGAGCTCAAGTTTGGTCCCCATCAGCCGCTGTTCAGTTTCATAAGGCATGCTCATGAATGCATCGTAGGTCATCAAATTGACACGGGAACCAAAGTCATACAAGGCTTTCAGAAATTTCTTCCCTGATATCTCATATAATATGTACGGTTCTTCTTCTTCCTCCTCTGTGAGACCTACATCATACACACCATATAATCCTTCGTAGGGAGATGGCTCAAAGCAAGTGTCTAGCAATCTTTTTGCTTGTTTCACCTCTGTTCCATCAAGCTCTATATCATCCTTGTAAAGCTTCCCTAAAACTCTTCCAATAATCTCTTGATCGAAAATTTCCGACTTGAGGTGATTACTTGGGAAATTATACTCAATTTCGGCTTCGGAAGCGTCTTCCGGGCTGAAGGATCTTCTCATATTGAGCAACTCGCGTGACAAATCAATAGGAATCTAGTCCATCGGCTCAAATTCATCAAGTAGTTTAGCATTTGCCAATGTTTTAACCCCCTTTGGTTTAGCAAAGTTGCCTTCAAATTCCTTCAGGTTGTTGTCCAGAATCACAGCTTCTAGCTTGGTATATTCCTTGCAACTCGACGGAGTCGTCTTGGTGATCGGTTCTCCTATTGTTAGGATTGCGCCGATCGGCTCAGAGACTACGTCGATCAACACACACGTCAGATCCATAGAAGCAGGTCTAACGGGCTCTATTTCTTTGAATTTATGATCTGAAGCAATCATTGCTCTACTCTCGGACATCAAGATCTATTCGACCGGCGACTCTTCCTTCTGCATAACTTTTGGGTATTGTCGATTTGGTTCCAGATATTCTTCCCACTGCTTATGCAAAGCTTCATTCTCAGTAATTTTACCCAACAATTCGATCCCTGTCTTGGCTGTCAATCTCAGAAAACTTCCTCCAGCTGATCCGTCCAAATGCATCCTCGATGCCTTGTTTATGGCCATGTAGAAGGTTTGAGCACACATATTCTTATCAATGCCGAGGTCAGGTCCTTGTTTCAACAATGTTTAAAAATGCGTCTAGACTTCTGCGAGAGATTCTTCATCTTTTTGTAAGAAGTTCACCACCTCTCTCCTCAACTTCTGCACCTTTGGCAAAGGAAAATAGTGGAGACAAAAATTTCCAACTAACTCACTCCACTTACCTTTTGCTTCTCGAGATGCAGCCTTGTGCCACTCTTTGGCTTTTCCTCCCAAAGAGAATGGAAAAAGCAGCCACCTGTAAAGATCCTGAGACACTCCTTCATGATGGAATGTTTGGCAAAGTGCCTCCAAATCTTGTAAGTGAGTATACGAGTTCTCCTCTTTAGCTCCAAAGAATTTGTTTGCTTCAGCCATGCTAATGATAATGGGGCTCAACACATACGAGGAGGTTGTGGCCTTCTCATCTGAGGAATGAGGCACCAGCATGTCTGGAGATGGTAGAGCAAGCTCCCTGAGCATCGGAGAAGGTCCTATCGTACTCATCCTGAAAATTCACATAAAACACAAAAACAGAAACAACTAGAAAAGAGAGGATTAGACGTTAGAAAAATATTAATAGTAAAAGAACTGGCTTGTTCCCCGGCAATGGCGCCAGAAAAAGGTAGCTTGTTGGTTGTAGTTACGCACCCACTTATATACCACAAGAGGACGGTGTACAGTTGTAGCTCTTTTTTCTTCAGAGTATTCCAAGGTTATCAGATCCACAAGGAACGAGCGGAACTATTACTATTAAAGGATTACTAACAAATTGCAATGTGTTGGTTGGTGTGAATGGTGACGGTGAGAGAGTGAAGGGTGAATGTTATTGAAGAGGTAATAGGATAATGAAGGATTCTTTCCTTAGGACTCGTTCACTAGAATGCAACCTTATTCTTATCAACTCGAGTGATGATTCTAATATTCTATAAGACATGGTGGTTTCGTTCACCCTGACTGTCACTACAGAGGTTATTAGCTCCCCACTGGTTTCTTGCACTATGTGATGGGCAAAAGTGTATTGGCCGATATACTAATGAAAGGGATAAATAGATATGTAATCAAGTTCATCACATAGATTAAATTTATCGAGAGAGTATCAATAAGCATGAGAGTTACATGACCAGATCGCCATACCAGAGAAGAGAATATGAGACTACTCACTCATCCTTCCACTAGACATAGCAGAGGGATGAGAAATAGCGCTGGAACGCGCATGAGCCGATCGACACAAGCGTGGCACCGATCAGCGCGACCTCCCTTCTGGTGGATCTCGTCGGTGTTGACCGACCTTCCGTCGCCAATAACCTGAACCCTAGTTCTAATGACTGGTTCTCGCAATTGCCATCTCCGTGGTTGTCTTTTGTCTCTTGATAATTATCTTCCTTTTATAAACGACGGGATTAGTTCAACTTTCACCGACTCTGACTCATTCTGGGCTGGGCATTCCTTTTCCCCGGACTGGGTCGTGTTTTCATCATCTTTTCCTCCTTGCGCCGATCGGTGTGGTCCCTTTTTGGTAGATAAAATGGGCGTCTAGAAACCACCAACAGAGGATCCGGACCATTCTTTACCGTGAGCACGGTTGTTATAACAGTTTTACACTCTACAGAGGTTGCACAACTTTACCCACAAGTGCAAAGATGCTATAATTTGTTTTGCAATCTAATAATAAAAGTAATAGATTCTATTTTAGAAAACATATATTTTACTTAAAAGTAAAGGCTAGGGAGTTAAATGTAACTTTAGTAGATTAAAGGAAATAAAGTGTAAAACACAAGGGCTAGGTTGTAATTTATAAAAATTGTAGGCGTTTTTATGAAAAAATGAAGGAACTAAATTGTATTTCCTTTTAAAATCAGGGACCTAAGCATAAAAGAGGCATTTACTAGGATTTACACAAATTAAAACAAAAGCTAAATTTGGTGGACTAAGTCCATGGTTTTCGTGGACTAGCTAAGCCTTCTGGTTCACTCGTCCATCATAGTTTGGGCTTATAACCATTCAGGGTGTTCTAATCCTAGCCACTGATTACAAAACTGATGAAGGGGAACAATTTTGATGAACTGGGCGACGGTGGTAGAAATGGTGATGCAATGGGCATCAACACTGGAGCATGCCGGGGAGTTGCTTCGGGGCTCTGTTTGCTATGGTTCTTAGCCTAAAGTGAAGCAGGGAATGAAGGGAGGCTTATCGAATGGTCATGCTAGGCTGGGAGGGGCTTGGAGGCCGTCGACGTTGGACGATGCAGCTAGTTGAGGATCCACACATGCTCCTGGAGCTCTTGTGCATGGACAAATGGGTTGGGGGTCGAGATGGTCGGAAGGAGGTATGACGCATGGTGGTGCAACTCACTTGGGAAGGCATCTTCTAGGGAAGGTCTTTCTAGAAGGTATGATAAGCCAAAAACTTAGGGGAATGCAAATGTAGCCGAGGAGGAACTCGCACTAGATTTTATAGGATACGGGGGAAAGCAGAGAGGTCGCAAGTGGAGCTCATCGGAAATCAATGGTCGCTATGGCCATCGATGCGTAATAGCACTCGCGAGTGGTCAATTATGGCAACTAAGATATGGGGTAGGGAAACGGAGAAACCGTTTGTGAGTTCAGTGGATAGGGTTTGGAAACGGGGAGGTGGGAAGTGGAGCAGCGGCAGCGATTTCCAACGGTGACATGCCAGAAGTAGGGGATGATAGGTGGTGCCTGCCTATCAACGGCTACTGGGTGGCTAGCATTTGGCGGATGTGCTGGGCGAGATGGGTCGAACGTGCTGGTGGGTCGTGCTGCGAGCTGGGCCGTGGGGAGGGAATCGGCCTAAGGTGGAGGCAGCTCAAAACAAAAGAGAGATGGGGTGAGGGCTTGGTGGCGCCGCGAATTGGAAAAACAGAGAACTAAGTTGCTGCTCACTGGAGCTGGGGAAAAAGACGGTCGGGGCAACGATTCTACAGGGGATTGAGGGCGAAAGTCTAAGGAAATTTGGTGGTGGCTGAGGGGTGTGGCGCTGGGTTTTACATGGGCCACCTTTCATCGGCACGGTCACGACGCTGACATGCAGCTCGGTTGTTGTTGTACACACAATAGCACGTTGCTTGGCTTGCATGTTCCCGTTCATTGGCTACACTAATCGATCTACAACTTGAACCTATACGTTGCAAATGTTGTGGAACACAATATCGGCAAACTGGTTTAGATGTTTTCTCACCTGATATGGAGATCAAAAGGTTGAAACAGGGCAAGGTCATGGAGCAACAGTTTGTGGGCCAAACTCGTTCCTGGAGTCTTAGGGCTGATCTCGGCGAGGGCTCCTGGGATCGTGTAGAGGGCTTCCTGGAACACGATATAGCTCTAGGAATTGACCACAACAAGGTTCCAAATTACCATGTAGTGCGCAGAACGTGAACTGACAGGGAACAACGGCCATGGCAAACAAGATTGTGGTTACTTCGGGTCTCCAATGGACGTGATTTTTGGATATCATGTAGAGGAGTACTAGGCGCACCTTCTGGTGAAATGTCGCATCATTTGGCTGAGCAGATCATCGGGAACGCCAAAGCCAACGCGGCGTTGCATGACTGGACACGAATGGAGCAGGAGGAGGTGGTGAGGAATTGGACTCCAAAGGTCGAGAAAGAGAGAGGGAGGCAGGGGCGTCGGTGTAGATTGAAAGGGGCATGCAGACTTGCTTTTATAGGCCGGAGAGATGGTGGAAGGCAGGGGAAAAGCTTGCTTGTTGCTTTAATGGCTGGTTGTGCCATTGATGCCCAATTGAGCTCCATAGTGGACGATAAAAGTTAGAAACGGGTAGAATAGGAAGAGGAGAGAATGGCACATCCGTTTGAAGGGTCCGTGGAGGTGGTTAATTGCGAGTGGAGGCGGATCAATGATCGGTGGTGGCATCACTTTTTCCTGGCGACTGGTTTCTGCGTCTGGAGGAAGAAAGTATCCGATGGTTTCCTTCTGGGCTGTGTGCACGCTATGGGTCAAGGAAGGCCACGCCTAAAGAGAAAAGAGGGGAAACAAAGCTAGGCCATAGGGATCAGACTTGGGCCAAAGAGCCACGTGAGTTTCTTTCGAATCTCTGTTTCTTTTCTAATTTCTGATTTCTAACTAATTCTAAAATGATTTCTACTCAAACTTTAAATACATTTTTTACACAATAAAACCATAATGCAAACTACTCAGCATGAATATAACAATATAAATATATCCTAAATTAATTTATTAGATTTAGAAAATATGTCTTTTGCCTAATAAAAATGATAACCAAATAATTGAAGTTAAATTTTAATATATCGCAAAAAGTTTTTTAAAATTTAGATAAATGTTATGCACAAACTAAAGTTACATTTAAGGATATAATGATTCAAACTAGATAACATATGCTGATGAGCTAAAGGCCACTAGTGAATACCTATTCACACTTGGTGGTGGTGCTGTCTCATGGAGATCTTGTAAGCAAATAATTTTGACTAAATAAACCATGCAGGTAGAGCTCACTGCTCTAGAAACAACTGCCACTGAGGCGGAGTGGTTGAGGGAACTTTTGATGGACTTGTCGTTGGTTGAAAAATCAATCCCTGGTATTCTCATGAACTATGATAATCAAACAGTTATCAGGAAGGTGACTAGCAGTCTGGATAATATGAAGTCCAGCAAACATGTGAAGCATGGACTGAAGTCTATCAGGAAACAAAGGAGCTTCGTTGTTATAGTTGTGGAATACATTGAAACAACTAAAAACCTGGCTGCTCCCTATACTAAGGGATTATCACACATTCTGATAGATAATCCATCGAAGGAGCGAGATGGGATTGAGATCCACATGAGTTACACTATAGTGGCAATCCAACCTATGTGATCGAAGATACCGTGAATTAGGACCTGGAAAGAACATTGTTTGTTAACTGGAGAGTACAACCAATACCGTTAACCCACTCCATTGGAGATACAGTACTCTCATATCTATAAGGTAGGATGACTTTATCTCAATGTGTTCGGAGGCTCTTTCATGAGCGAGATATTGTACTACATAGTATCCTTGCAAGAACACACCTATGTGAGCTTGATCGTTAGTCGCGATCTATAAGAATTGAGAGTTCTTTAACAAGCTCCTGAAGTGAGACAGGAGTATGACTTATACGCTCAACCGGTGGGGTAGACTCTTGGAAACCAAGTACCAGTCGAGGCTACAAGTGAAACTTGTTCACACCAAACTCTCAATTCAAAGCATAGTCCATTGCACAGTTGTGGATGAGTGTAGCTTGTAGCTCTAGGTGAATGTTCAACATTCACCGGTCTCCACCGAAAACTTGGTATATCAATAATATCTTGATATGATGGGCAAAACGACATGAGCCACTAGGATCTGATGGGGTATTATTAGAAGTTTTAGGTTGTGGTAAAAATTAATAATTCCAATAAATTCCAAAGGCCCATGTGCACATGCATGATATGGTGGGGGACTTTAGCCCCACAACGCTAGTCTAGAGAGGAGAAGAACAACTTAAATACTTGAGTTGTTTCCATCTAGTTCAGCTAGTAGGAGAGAAGAGGAAGAACACACGTGCGCTCACTCACCTCACTAGGCCAGGTCGAGTGAAGGGCATGGGCGCATGACATGCACATGAATGGTCTGGTAAAATCTGAGCCTTGCGTGTGTGGGGTCACAGCTTTCTTTTGCTACTAACAATATTAGTTATGCAAGAGATAATTGCAATTATTCTCTCTTAATGGTGATTAATATACCTGCTTCATTGTGGATTAATTACCATAAGTGTGTTGATGTTGTGTGTATATATATGGCGAGACGTCGCCTCTACAGATACATGATTTTCTTTGCCTCTCTCGCCATTCGCTATTGTGTTGCCGCATCGTCTTGCCCATCCCGCCGCAGATGTGCCATCGATACTGTGAGAGCAGTTCTCCGAAACCTACGTCTCCTCGTGTCCTTACGCGGGGTTGGGGACGTATCAAGTTTTTAGGAAGCGTCATCATGACTGCTCGTATGGTGATCCAATCTGCATCCTCTGCATCAACGATCATTTATATCTGTATCACCTACTTCATCAACGGATCTGACTCTATAGCGACCATTGCTAGAGCGCTTCCATGTAAGCCACCCTTCAATATCTTCCCCATGATTAGATCGAGTGATCTAGGCTCTGCACCTAGGTTATTGCTAGTCTCTACAATTAGCGTTTGTCCCTTGTTTATGTCTAATGATCTACTAGTACATGTAATTAAGATATGAGCTTTCATGATGATTTGCATGCCTATATTACGTATAATTTATCTAGTATTTGTACCTACTAGAATTAGATTTATCATCACTAAACTGATGTTATTTCCAACAATCAGCACACCAGTTGCCCGGTGTCATGGGAATCATCACACGGAGCATTCAAAGATAATTAAGGCAAGGGATTTATAGTGTGTCATTGGGCGATATCTAATTATTGCTCTTGGAGTTGGTCAAAGTGTTAGGTTAGTTTACTCGGCTACATTCTGCTTATTCTTTTGGTTGTATATACCACAGTTCTTATCTTACAGACAACTGATTGAATCGGATGTGAACTATAGACAACAGCTATCTAGCTGATGGTTACCGATTGAACAGTAAAAGGTTAGTCCCGGTCCCGGTTAAAGAAAAAAAGATTTAAAAGGATATCATTATGTAGTCCCGGATAAAGAAAAGGCTAAAAACAATCTCGTTATTATACTCTAGTAGCATGCCCTGCTAATGGATCGGATTTTTCTGTGTTCTGGAGTCCACTCTTTCTGTGACAAAAGCAGCAAGTTGGGTTAGTTGTAGCTGGTGAAACATGTCTAGCAATAACCATAATGCTATAGGTAGTTAAAAATTACTCCCGTGAAGTCTTCAGGGCAGCGTTGATTTCCCTATTTCTCCAACGGCTGCAATTCGTACTTTTAGACGTAACGTGATGCGTTGTCAGATTTGCAGTAGCGATTTCCATCCAATCTATAGGTATTGCTGCAGTGATTTCCCCGGCAATTCGTTTTAGCTGGTGAAACATGTGTTTAGACTTCAGCAATAACCATGCGAGCTATAAGTAGATTTGAAATTCTCCTATGAGGTTTTCAGGCCAGTGTTGATTTCTCTATTTCTTCAATTGCTACAATTCGTACTTTTACAGTTTGAGGTAACGCGATGCGTTGTCAGATTTGCTACAGTGATGTTTTATGTATCTCCTAGATTGCCGGGGGCGTGTCTTACGAATTCTATGCAGCAAACGGAACTCAGCCAAAGCGGAATGTCACTGGAGTGGCCAGTAGGGTGGATTACTTTCCCCTCTATGGCTGGTGCTGACGTTGCCTATCAATGAAAAAATAATTAATCAGAAATGCAATATGCATGTCTGAGTGTGGGATCCGAATCTAGATATGTTGCTATCACCGTAAGGAATGTATCCAGCAGAACTATGCTTTACAAATTGTGTCAAAAAAAAAACTATGCTTTACAAATTACTACTTGATTTATCATCATTGATATCCTTAACTTCCATATACTTGTTACCCCGTAGCACTTCTCAAGGAAACCAAAAACGACAACTATTTTGATTAGAGTAAGAGGACAACAACGATGACGAAAAGTCAAAAAGTTATGATCATAAGAAGGATAACACTTATTATGTACTTTGTTCATTGTCCAGTGAGTTATATTAATTATATTACTAATAATTATTCACTCCCCAAAGGGACAATATTATTTCATATTTCCTAGCCTTCAATATTATCTTTTTGACATTTTGCAGTCAAAATAGCTTAAATTTGGCTTAATCTTGGCTGGTAGCACTCCCTGTACATCGTTTTTGGCTTCGCTCCTGCCTGCATCGTGTTGGGAGGCCAAGAAGCTGTGAAACATAATGCTAGTTTTGGTTTTGGAAATTTTGAGACACTACTACAAACATCTACTATAGAGGCGGGTCAAAAAAAAATTATCATAGCAGTGGGCATGGCGGCATGCTGCTATGTCATCGTAGCTAAAAATAAACGACAATAACGGTGGGTCGGCAATCCCTCTGATGCTACGAAGAAATTGTGATAACATATATAAAAAAAGAGGCTCCGGCACTGTTGGTGGCATTGGTTGTCATCCCTCTGTTCGCGCTAGATCAGGCCCTCTTCATGACGAAAGGCCCTCTGCATGACGAATCTGGCTTCGAGTTCTGGCGAAGAGAGGGTGGCAGCTGGGGATGACACGCCTTCAGCCGCGCCTCTTCACAAAGAATCTGGCCACGAGCTCCACCCCTCCGTTGACCATTGTTTGCGCCGCCGCAGATCTGCCATGGCACAGGGCGCCTCTTGCTGCATCGCCGCAGATCCGCCACAGCCCCCGGTGGTGGCAAGGAGAGGGAGCACCAGCCACATCGCCGCAGATCCACCACGGCCTCGGACGGTGGAGAGGAGAGGGAGCACTGCCCCGTCACCACAGCCTCAGGTGCCTCTAGCCGCATCGTCACAGACCCGCCGCCATGACCTCTATTCACACTGTCAGGGCCCCGGCTCCCGCGCATTACCCCACCCGCCACTAAGCCTCGAGGGGCACAGATCCAGCGCATTACCCCACCCGCCACTAAGCCTCGAGGGGCACAGATCCAGGCCGCAACGTCGTGAGCACTGACCGCACTGCCATGGGAGGAGAGGGAGGCAGGGATGATGCACCATTTTGAAAGAGGGGGGGGGGGGGGAGGGCGTGGAGGTGGGGAGGAGAGGGAGGCAGGGCGATACTCGGTGTGGAGAGGGAGGGAGGCAGGGGCCATGGAGGAGAGATGAAGGGTTTCATTTATATATGAAAGAGGGTAATTGGGCCTTGGGCTGCACCGTAGTGGCGGGCTATAATCTAGGCCACTGCCAAAATGGAGAGTAGCGGCGGACGGTTAAGTGGGCCGTCGCTATAATTAAATTTCTAGTTGTAGCGATGGTTTCTCGTTAGGCTGCCGCTATGGTGATTTATGTTGCGCTGCTATGGAGCTTTTTTGTGGTAATAAATTTCGGCGACACTACTTGTCAACATATGTTATGTTTGATGATGATAGGATAGCTTGACAAATTTTACATGAGCAATTGTTGCTATTACCTTGTACGTGAGTGCATCCACATCATGGGATACATGATAGACTAACAGGAGCTTTCATCTGCACGTAGTTATTGTCAACTTGTGACCACAAACGGACTGCGAACCATGTGCTTCCCATCTGACCATGTTATGGAGCCCGACAGGGTGCTCTTGGCTGCCATGTTCCTGATTGAGAAGTTCACCTGGAAAGCCAGCTTCTTTACGGTATTGGTGAACTCAAGCTTACTAGGCGTGACCTTCACGTTCAAACCGGCCGGCGTGCTGACAGTGACCGTGTAGGTCGCCTCTTCTAGCGCCCCAACGTTGGTGACGGCGCGAGTCACCGTCCGGCTTCCTGTTTTGCTGAGGCCCACGACGGAGATGGACGGGTAGTTGAGGTTGGAGATGAGGTCCTTGCTCGCGTTGGCTGCGCAGCTGAACCCACTCGGGATGTAGGTGATTAGCTTGATCTTGGATGCGTTGTAGCCGTAGTTGCAGAGGAACTGGAGGTAGGCGTCTTCCCCGATCTCGTAGACCAGTCCGGGGTCCAACGCGGCGGTGGGGTGCACCTGTCCTGCGCCGTAGTCGTACGGCGTGGCCACTGATCCCGAGTCAGTTGTCATGGGGGCCCGGTCGTTGTTCAGTTCGGTTGCTGTTTGCAGAATTTTTGTTATACTATATGTAAACGGGGCTACTAGGACTGAAAAATTGCTTCGTCACCTGTGGTCATGATGGCCGACCTAATAGCACCCGGGCTCCACGTGGGATTCCATGCCTTGACAGTTGCAGCCACCCCTGCGACATGGGGGCAGGCCATGGATGTCCCGGAAACAAGGTTGAACTGGGAGGGCTGTTTCTGTCCGACTGGAAGCGACGAAGTTGGGATCCAGGACGCGAGGATGTTCACTCCCGGAGCAGCAATGTCAGGCTGCATGCGAAGGCAATACATCACAACCTAGCTCACTTCTGCTATTCTATACGACCCACCAGAAGCAATACACTGAGTGAGAGTGTGGGATACCTTGAGGAGGTTTCCCGTCTGTGCAGACGGGCCCCTGGACGAGAAGTAGGCCACAACGGGAGCGGGTTTGTACTCCGTCACAGTGGTCGTCGGCGTGATGGTCGCCACAGGTTGGCTTTTCCGCATGAGTAGTTAATATAGGTGAGGACATTCGCTTTCGCTAGCTAGAGGAAGAGATGAGGCAGATATATATAGAAGACCATTCTAGATATCGGTACCTGTTGGAGGCTATGTACTTGTGGATTGCGGCCGCAGCCGCACAGCTGACCTCGGTCACCGGGAAGTCGAGGTAGGCGGTTGCGACAGCCACCTCGGCGTTGTTGACCAAGATTGATCCCACTGCTCCCGCGCTGTTCAGTATGTCCACCTTGTCAATCTTGGACGTCAGAATGGTTGCAAACCACTATCTTCCCTTTTATCTTGTTGCTGTCCAGCGTGCCGGGCTCACAGTGGCTACATGACACAATATGCATGAGTATTAATCAAGGGCAGTGCGCATGTTGATGGGATGAATCTTTTTCTAGGATTGGTAACGTTCGCCATTTTGTGTTACCCGTGCATTTTTTTTTTGTTGGGAGTGTAGACAAAAACATACCAGAGTCATGTGGTGATTTGAGTCGCATATATATACCTTGCTGAGTCAGAATCAGAAACTGAACTAGACTTGGCCGCCGCACCAGTAATTAATGGATATTTAGGGGATTTGTCCAAGTTAGAGAAGTTTATAGCTCCACCCTGTAGATGTAGGTACGATCAGAGTTTCCCTTTTTGTTATATATAATAACTGAGAAATATGAAATGTCGTCGCAAATCCATGATGAGAGAAATTAAATAAACGAACTTTGACAGCGCTGTTATTTCCGCCAAGCACGACGTCCGACTCGAAATTGCGGCCGA
Organism: Eleusine coracana subsp. coracana; assembly: GCA_032690845.1. Classification (NCBI taxonomy): domain Eukaryota; kingdom Viridiplantae; phylum Streptophyta; class Magnoliopsida; order Poales; family Poaceae; genus Eleusine; species Eleusine coracana. The sequence goes on from CM064430.1 coordinate 9,123,321, forward strand.
TAGTCGTGGCTCCAACCGTGAGGATCCACGGCGCCGCGTTCACCACGGTGGCGGCCTCCGGTCCAGAGTTGCCCGCTGAGCACACGACCGTGACGCCCTTAGCCACGGCGTGGAACGAACCGATGGCGATCGGGTCGTCCGAGAAATCCGGGCGAAAGTAGGGAGACGCGCCCAGGGAGACAGATATGATGTCAACGCCGTCAGCTATGGCGTCGTCAAAACCCGCGAGGATTGCCGATCCGGCGCAACCTGCCTCTGAACAAACCCGGTACATGGCAACTCTTGATGTTGCAGAGCCCCCTTTTGCTGTACCTGGAGCAAGGCCGTAGTAGGAGGCGCCAGCTACCGCGTTCCCAGCAGCAGTTGACGACGTGTGTGTGCCGTGGCCAGCTCTGTCCCGTGGCGAGTTGCTGCCGTCCGCAGGACCCCTGACCTCACTAATGTCGTAGTATCTTGCTCCGATCAGCTTCCTGCACCGGAATCATGCATGACAGTTTATGTTCCTGCAACTAATGGACCAGCATGTAATAAAAACCGAATTATAACCTGTTGCAGTTGGACGAGTTGAAATCGTCTCCGGTCATACAGATCCCTTTCCATCGGCTGGGTACTGGCCCAAAGCCAGAGTCGTCAAAGCTCGGGGATTCCGGCCAGATGCCAGAGTCGAGAAGCCCGATGATGGTGTCCGTAGCCGGAGACGTGGCCGCAGCCTTGGACTTGGAGTCGATCTTGATGGCCGTCTGCTGCAAAAAGTCCCAGGACCTGGTGGTATGCAGCTGGTATACTGGGTCAGCGAAGACAGAGACGACGCCGTGCCTCGTCCTGAGCGAGGCGGCCTCGTCCTTAGACAGCCGCGCGGCAAACCCCGAGAACCCGTGCTTGTACTGCTGCACAATCACGGTCTCCGCCTTTTGCCCTCTGCAAACCAACAAACTAATTAAGCAACAACCGGTTTCGCGAGCAACATGGCAAACTACTTTAATTAATTACCAACACAATTTCGTATATATATAGCATGTAGTTGTGGCTGTGGTAGTCACCGTAAAAGAGGAGACCCAATTTCACGTATATGTTGTGTACTAAGAAGCTAAGTGAAGGAAACATATATAAATGTGTCGCAACCAATTAGTGACCTCTTAAGCACCGTCTCCACAAGGCGGAAATGGCTCTCCCGGAGGAGATCCGGGGAGGATCGTGGTGGCACGGCGCCCATGTAAACGACGTAAACTCTACCCCCATTGTCTCGGTTGCCGTCGCCAGTGGCAGCCAACGAAGCGAACAAGAACAAGAACAGCAACCACATGGTCGATAGAGAGAGAGTACTAAAGGGCCTAATCGCCACGATGTAGCATCGTGTTGTATAAATAAGATCTAGCTCGGTATCTCGACCGATCCGCGCATGCTTTGTGGCTGTGGTTGCCCGCACATTTGAGTTGGTGGTGCGGGCACTCGCAGAGCGCACGTATGCATGGCCCAAGTACGGTGAGTGGAGTAGTGCCCTTGGTTAGTGGCTCCGTGATCGTCTTATCTAGACGCGAAGTGGTAATGTCTAGCCTAGGTAGGTAGGCAAAGCTACCATCTTTGTTAAAGTGGCTGCCTACCCTGCAGCAGGTTGCATTGCTAATTCGTTCCAAAATGACAGCACATGTTATTGAGCATTTTTATGATGAGCTCACTACAAGAAATCATACCGTCAGTGATGAAAACAAATGTTACAAATTTCATGTTATCACGTGTTAGTGACGAAAAAAGACTTTCTTAATGACGAAAAATTTTCATTGGTAATCATATATTATTAACCATAATTTTCTAAGACTTTAAAATTTTTCGGGTCTATGAAACATGGCACCTCGTCATATTGATTGTAGTCATCTCGATCCTCCACATTCTCCACTCCAACGATTCTTTGTTTACCTGGAACAACAATGTATTTCTTTTCGTCCTTTGGATCAAGTACATAAAACATCTGTTCCACGGTCTTGGCAAGTATCCAAGGGTCATCTTTGTGACCAACATTGTTAAGATAAACAATTGTGAAACCATATTCATCCACCTTGATGCCATTAGGGTGCTTCACCATTTGCATTTAAATATGGGAACCTAAATTTGCACCGTAGTCTAGTTCCCATATTTCCTCATTGTACTCATAATACGAGGTCGTTTGGTCCTCTTCATCAATGGCTTCTACTCGTACACCACTATTTTGACACTTGCTCTTCTTATCCTTCTGTTGGGTGTAGAAGGTAAAACCATTGATGTCGTATGCCTGAAAGGTAACCACTGTTCTTCTCAGGCGGTTAGCTAACATTCTCAACATTTTCTTTTCCATGGACTCGCCACTTGGAAGGTCTAGGGAGCTAAACCATGATGCGAATGAGCACTTGTGCTCGTCTATGATCCATTTATCTGTCGCATCCTTGTTGTTCTGGCGGAGCTCTAACAGATGTTTCTCAAAGTACGGTCCCATAATCTACGTCTGTTGCAATACGCTGAAATGTGCTTGAACCACTCGTTTGAAGTCACGGTCAATGAATGATCTACGTCCTTTTGTACCTTTTCCAGATAATCTACCCTCATGATGGGACGCGGGGAGACCAATTGATCTGCTACCATCATCAATGTAATCTGAGCAACATTCGATGATCTCCTCAGTTGTGTAGCCCTCAATCATAGAACCCTCTGGATGTGAACGAGTATGTACATAGCGTTTCAATACATACATGAACCTCTCAAATGGAAACATCTGATGCAGGTAGACGGGGCCCAGTGAAGAGATCTGGTCAGCAATATGAATTATGAAGTGTTCCATCGTATCGAAAAAGGATAGAGGGAAAACCATCTCAAGTATGCACATTGTTTCTTTCATGTGGGTCTATAGGTCATCTAACTTGTCTGCAGTTATCACCTTCTTCGATACCGCGTTAAAGAAGTAGCAAAGGCGAGTTACAACCAACTTCAGCCATGGTGATTTAACAGCTCTGATAGCAATAGGGAGAAACACCGAAAGCATTATGTGGCAATCATGAGTGTTGTAACCACTTATCTTTAACTCTTCTATGTTTACAAGATTCTTGATATTCGATGAGAAACCCGTCGGTATTTTAATCCCACCGAGGCACTTGCAAAATGTTGTTTTCTCCTCAATCATAAGTGTGTAGGCTGCCGGGAGGAGAAAGTACTTTCCATTCGCTCTTTCTTGTGGATGGAGCTCTAGTCTTATTCCCATCACTACAAGATCTCTACGTGCGCTGAGTCCATCCTTTGTCTTACCGGGTTGGCTGAGTATAAGTCTGCTACTACTGTCAAATACACCCTTCCCACTATGCATCCAGTCAAAGGCATGATTCACTTCCAATTCTTTCCAATACTTGAAATATACGAAGAAAATGGATTTCTTCTTAAACGGCGTGAGAACTTTTGCCTTTTTGACTCCCTTCACCGGCTTTCCAAAAACAACACTAATGTTTTTAACAAAGTCAAACACGATCCTGCCAGTCCAACGTCGAGGTTCTATGTCGTTCTCAACTTTGCCATCAAAGTATCTGGCCATCGCGTGATACCTGTGTTTTGCTGGTAAGAATCGCCAGTTTTGCGTACACTAGCTTCTGGGACACTGGAAGGTACACATGGGATGTATCATCAGTGCATACGAAATATGCCGCCTTTCCTTTGACCTATCCTGATAATGTCCTTAGTGCCGGGGAATCACTTACCGTGCAAAAAATAATTGCTCTGAGCATGAAATACTCTCTTAGATACTCATCCTCTATACGGACCCCCTCCAACCACAATCTCTACAGGTCTTCGAACAATGGTACTAGGAACACGTCTATGTCATTACCAGGTTCTTTGGGCAAAGATATAAGAGTGGTCAGTAGTAGGTACTTACGCTTATGGCATAACCATGGTGCTAGTATGACTGGCCAAGTACTATGCAGATTCCTCATTTGATCGAATGGGTTCATCCTGTCTGTACTCAATGCAAACCGTAGGTTCCTTTTCTTATTAGAGAAGTCTCGATAATCCTCATCGAACTTTTTCCACTGTGTTCCATCTGCGGGATGCCTGAGCTTACTGTCTCCCTCGTGTGTATGCCATGTCATCATTGCCGCATCCTTAGGGTTGGTGAACAAGCGTATGATGTGATCGACCATGGCTAAGTACCACATGACTAAGGCAGGAACCTTACTGTCATCACTGTCATCGATGATAGAACTCCTTTTCTTCTTTCTCCCCTTAGTTGTATTCTTCACGCCTCCATCGGCATCACAATCGTTGTTCCTCTTGTAATGACTGTGTTTGCACCTTGGGCATCTCACAGCATCCTGATGCTCCTTTCGATACAATATGCAATTATTTGGACACACGTGAATTTTTTGCACACCCAACGGAAGTGGGAAAATCAGCTTCTTAGTAAGATATGTTGTCTTGGATAACAAGTTGGGCTTCGGCAGCGCATTGGAAATAAGTTCCAACAAATCCATGAAACAAGCGTCCGACCAGCCATGCATGGCCTTCAGCTTCATCAACTCAAGTACAGTACGTAATACGGTGAACTCTTTACCACATCCCTTAGATTCATCATATATTGGATCCTCTGATGCCTTCACTATTCTATGAAAATTATCAAGCCCTTTAGTTGTACCGGCATTGATCAACACCTGCGGCTCAATGTGATACAACAACTCCTCAACATCAAAATCAGCTTCACCAGGCGAATCCATCGCATTTGCGCTAGGTGAATTGACAGCCTTGACTTTAACTTCAATACGCTCATCACATTCCATATCGATCACACTGTTCTCACCATGTTTTGTCCATCTCGTATACCCCTCAACAAAACCTCTCCGCACCAAGTGTGACTTTATTACTTCTATATCATTTCACAGCTTCTGATTCTTGCAATCAAAACACGGACAATATATATCAGTCGTCTGTTCATGTCGAGCATGTTGTACGACCGCTTCGATGAATTTTGAAACTTCTCATAAAAATATTGGACCCGGTCTTGGTGCCTCGTACATCCAAGATCTATCCATCGCGAGCGACCTTAAACGGACAAAAAATCATGTGCGATAAGATATATTACATGAAGTTAAAAATATTATGCAAGATAAAATATAACAAACATTAAATTATTTTATATATTATTTAACTTTTATTACCAATTATCCAAAAAATATTAGAAATCAATTAATAACAAAAATTTAAATATTCACTAAATATATAAACATTAAAATATAATATACATAAAGTGAGAAGTATTATGCAAGGTAAAATGAAACAAACATTAGATTATTTTATATATTATTTAATTCTTATAAAAATAGTAAAATAATTTACATCCCTCTTTTTCTAATACTACCTTCTCTCTCTTCTAAAAACTAAACTAGATCTAGATTCCCATTGACATTAAACAAGCTAGATATAATAATTTTTTTGTGTAGTGATGAAAAGAGATGATGTATGCCTTCATAAACTTCAACTATAACCAAATAGAACCATCCAAATCAAACAAATTTAGCTAAAATTTGATGAAAACCTAACAAACTTAGAACCCAAAGTTCTACTTGATTTTAAAATGGGTGAGTTCCCCTTACCTCAGAGAGCAAATTTCTGCAAAAAAAAAAATGAACTCAAAACCTTTCCCCTTGATTTTCGTGATTTGCCCAAATTTTTGGGCTGCCACAGTTCGAGTGAAACAGGGGAGCTATCGAAACGTGATATTTATAGTCTGGACACTTTATAGCGGTGGTTGGTATTGTCAACTACCACTAGTATATCCTAAATAGCGGCGGTTTGCATTGTCAACCGGCGCTATAAACCGGATCCATTTATAGCGGTGGTTGACAATGTCAACCGCCGCTAAAGGGGCCTCTGTAGCAGCGGTTTAAACCGCGGCAGGGCTCTCAGGCTCTGTAGTGGTGGCTCACTTTAGGCCACGCCGCTGTGGCCTTTGGGCTGTCGCCGCTACAGGCCTGTATCGTGGTAGTGCAGATGAAGATAGCCAGGATGGCGCCATATAAAACATCATTTATTCTGACGAAAATTGTACTACAAGCCAGTAGTGCATCTTCTTTTGTGAACTTAGTAGGTCAACATGGTTCTTAAATATCAGTTAAAACAAAGCTTTAATGAGCCTCTTTGTCGGCAGCTAGATATATCTGGTAGCGCACAGGGGGTACGCGAGGTATCCCCATTTCTGTTTCTTACGCCTAATTGCTTTAATATCTAATCTCTGATTTGTAATAGAAATGAAGGAATATAATTTTGATGGAAAACATATGATCTCTATTTCTAGAACTTACTTGCTATAACAATTTAATCTCTATTTGTTTTAAAATAATAATATTTGTTTGCAACTTATTTATTTCATCACAATAAAGTTATGTGTCTTGTAATTATAATAAGATCATAGTTTTCCCTGGCAACGCACAGGCACTGACCTAGTAATTATAATAAGATCATAGTTTTCCCTGGTAGGGCCCATCTTCTTCTGTATGAAATGAGTACAGTTATGCTATAGCAAGCACTGAATAGTCGTCCAATTATAATCGAGCAGCATCCATCTGGCCTCTGCGGCTCTGCCACACCGTGGGTATCGAGAATCCTTAGGGGCGTCGTCCTCATCCATGCCTCGATTCACCGATTGCCGCCTCTCTCCTATGCCGTCGGATGCCTTCCAGCCCGCCTCCGTCTTGCGATAGGCGAGGGCACGCACGACAGATCGATCCGTATGAGCTTCCTCTTCTTCCACTATGGTTCGAGAGAAAGAGAGAGAGAGAGAGAGAGAGAGAGAGAGAGAGAGAGACTGCGCCGCCAGATGCCTACCTACCTGGATCCTCCTTCCGGTAGGCGAGGAGGGAGGTGGTTTATTACTCTGCCTCGCCATAGCTATGCGTCGCACCAACCCAGCCTCCCTAACGCTTGCGCCAGCCTCTAGGGTGGGCCCTGCTGGCATCTTTCTTCCTACATCACGAGACACAAGAGAAAGCTCCTAGGGCCACCCCACTGGGGCCATATCCTTCCTAGTCAGTTGCTTCTCAAGCTCTCTGTCGGTGCCGCCTCCACAGCCAGGTACTTATCTTCATGAACCTCGACATTGTCCTGTTGGCTTACCGAATGATTCATTTTGCTGACAGAGAAGGCTTACATGTGCATCACTGATCCGATGGACAACACATATACTACTGTTGTTAGACATATGCCCAAGAGACAGTATGGATTTGATTCATATGTGAGAGTCATACGGATATTTGATCCGTGAGGGATTAGTCCAATAATGGGCCAACATGTCGAGGCCCATTAGAAGGCTCTATTTAAGTGGAGGAGGGGCTTGAGGCACAGTACATAATCTAGTCCAGAAACCCTAGTCGTCGCCGCCTCCCTCTCTCTCCCCCACGTCACCCTAAGTCCTACTGCCGGTGCTAGCACACCACGCACGGCCTTCTTCCCTGTATGTGTGGATACCACAAGGAGGCACTGCAGCTGTGGTGCTTCAGCTGGACCAGGAGGAGACGGTTGTTGTGAATGACTACATCCCCTTCATCGACGTGCGACTATGTTGGACATCGCTTCTCCAACCTTGCTTCCTTTTTACTTGCGCGTCTGGTGGTAATTATCCATGATCCCCTCTTGCATGGTTTCCTAGTTGAACGGTAGAAATTGTTTTTTGTTATCGTAGCTCCCCGTTATTCAACAGTGGTATCAGGGCTGACCTTGTTTAGTTTGCATTGTGATCTAGATCTTGTGCATGATATGTCGATGTAGCATATTAGATCTATTGCATGATTTAGTAGTGTGGGTTGATTAGATCAATCAATCTTACTAGGAGGTTCACAAGGTGTTTGATGGATAACGCGCATGTGTCACTTAGTGTAAGCGAACTGTCCCTACTGGCTGGAATCACCATCGGGACTAACTGTGTAAACCAAGAGAGGAGACCGACGAGATCAGGATTATGTGTCGCGGTCTATCATGTAACGTCCATGAAAATTGAGGCATTATGAATGACTCGGAAACTGCCAAATATGATTTGTCTGATGAGATTTTCATTGCGATTCCATAGATACGATCTGTGAAATCCTGTGAGGTTTTGATTCCATAGACCGCCATACAGACCCACTCCTAGTTGGTTATACCCTTTTTTTTATTTACGCGGTATAGTCCGTTCTCACCTAACTTGTTTTTACAAAGAATGTTGTGAATGGTATGGCCCAGAATGTGTATCTGAAGCATGTTTATATTCTTTCATGACCTGCAAGTCATGTTTAAACACAACTGAGTTGAGGCTGTCATATTATTGTATAATGGCCTGCATGTCGACTTGTGATGCTTGATCTCTTCATGTAATTCACTACTAGCTATTAGATGTAGTAGCTTAGTACTTGTTCATGGAGGTCGAATTTGGAGCATGGTGGACACATGGACAGGAGGAGGCCTGCAACAATAGAGATGGAGATCACCATGTGAAAGGGCCATACTATTTTACAGTTAATATGATTGCATGTGATGATGTTCCTATCATCCCATTCTTTCATGTATTATATGCTGGATATAATGATCATGCTAGTATAGGTTCTCTCAGAAAAAATTAAGATTAAAATTGATGCCCCTCTAATAGCTGCACCTACTACAATTTTGATCGTTGTGTGGTAGGTCTACCAAAGTAGAGTGCTCCAATTATCTTTATAAGTGGGGTAAATGTCGAACATTTACAAGCATAGTATTGGTTTGCTTGACAAAACTATCAAAACAGTTTTGGATTTTGGGGCATGGTGTTGGGCGCCATGGCATATGATGTCTACCAACAAACAAGAGTCATAAATGATGTGATTAGCAAATGTTCCTCACCTAGGACACTAGATTTCTAGCAGCGATGCCAAAGCTCACTAGGAACTAGTTGAAAAAGGATCTTCGACCACTATATGTCATTTTGAAGGGAAACGATTCCAAGCATATAGTGAAGAAACTCTTTTAAAATTGTTTAATAGGATTTTTACATTTACATAGTGCTTATACACTTCCATGTGTTTCTGTTGTAGATCATGACGCCCACTAATAATGCTTCCAGTTTTAATTTGCGTTTGATCCTTGAGAAAGAAAAACTTAATGGAACAAACTTTATGGGTTGGTATTGCAACTTGATAATTATCCTCAAGAAAGAGAAAAAGGAATATGTTCTAGAGCTTCCTTATCCTGATGACCTGCCTAAAAATGCTAGTGCTGCCCAGAAGAGGGAGTATGACAAGCATACTAATAATGCACTTGATGTTGGTTGTCTCATGCTTGCTACCATGTCCTCTGAGCTGCAGAAGCGATATGAGAACACTAATGCCCACAATATGATTGTTGGGCTTCGTGGTAGGTTTAAGAACCAAGCAAGGACTGAGAGGTATAACATCTGAAGGCCTTGTTTGCGTGCAAGCAAGCTTAAGGTAGTTCCATCAGTCCTCATGTAATCAAAATGATTGGTTACATTGACATCCTGGAGAAACTTGGTTCTCCCCTTAGCCCAGATTTGGCTACGGATGTCGTTCTCCAGTCGCTCCTAGCGAGCTATGAGCCATTAATAATAAATTTTCATATGAATAGCCTAGAGAAGACTATGGCTGAATTGCATGGGATGCTAAAGACTGTCGAGGAGAGCATCAAGAAAACTGGGGCAAATCATATGATGATGGTGCAGAAGGATAGGAAAAGAACGCGCAAGCCTAAGGCTAAGAATGTGGATGAGATCCCAAGCTCAAAGCCTAAGGTTGCAGCAGCTCCTCCCAGACCAAAAGTGCCTCCAGGCGATACTTGCTATCATTGCAAGAAGACTGGGCACTTGAAGAGAAACTGCAAGCTTTACTTGGAAGAACTCAAGAAGAAGAAGGCTGCTGATCCTTCTACTTCATGTATCAATATTATTGAAACTAATCTTGCTACTCGTCCTGATGATTCATGGGTATTTGATATTGGATCGATGATTCATACTTGCAAATCATTGCAGGGTGTTAATGGGACAAGGAAGTGTGCATGAGGCGAGGTGGATGCTCGTGTCGGCAATGGTGCAAAAGTTGTTGTGTTGGCCGTCGGGACTTATCCACTCTCATTACCGTCGGGATTAGTTTTGGAATTAAATAATTGTTATTACTTTCCTGCCTTGAACAAAAACATTATATCATCCTCATGTTTAGAGTAAGTTGATGGTTATGGGGTCATAATAAGGAACAAATGTTGCTCCATTTATTTGTATGATATTCTCTATGAAAATTGTCCATTAATGAATGAATTGTATTGTCTTGACATGGAGAATAAGCCGATTTATAACATTGATGCGAAGAGGCTCCGCCTGAAAGATTTGAATCCCACTTACACTTGCATTGTCGTTTAGGCCATATAAATGAGAGACGCATGGAGAAGATCCATAAAGATGGTCTTCTACACTTATTCGATTTTGAATCAATTGAGACATGTGAACCTTGTTTGCTTGGCAAGATGACTAAGTCACCTTTCACAGGACATAGTGAAAGGGCAAACAACTTGTTGGCTCTTATACATACAGATGTATGTGGACCAATGAGTGTATGGCTAGAGTTGGTTTTCAGTACTTCATTACTTTCACTGATGACTTTAGTAGATATGGTTATATCTACTTAATGAAGCAGAAGTCTGAATCATTTGAAAAGTTCAAAGAGTTTCAGAATGAAGTACAAAATCAATTAGGCGAAACAATTAAAACCCTACGATCTGATCGTGGAGGTGAATACTTGAGCCATGAGTTTGGTGATCATCTAAGACAATGTGGAATTATTCTGCAATGGACGCCACCTGGAACACCTCAATTAAATGGTGTGTCCGAGCGGAGAAACTGAACCTTGTTGGACATGGTTAGGGCAATGATGAGCCAAAGTGATTTTCCATTGTCCTTTTGGGGATATGCTTTAGAAACTGCTGCTTTCACTTTAAATAGGGTTCCATCTAAATCTGTAAAGAAGACGCCATATGAGATATGGATCGGGAAGTGTCCCGTGCTGTCTTTTCTCAAGATTTGGGATTGTGAGGCTTATATAAAACGTATAACGTCTGATAAGCTTTCTCCCAAGTCAGATAAATGTTTCTTTGTAGGATATCCTAGGGAAACCAAAGGGTACTATTTTTGCAACCGGGAGGAGGGCAAAGTGTTTGTCGCTCGGAATGGTGTCTTTCTGGAGAAAGAGTTTCTCTCACGAATGAGTGGGAGGACAATACAACTTGAAGAAGTTCAAGAAACACTGGAAAATGTTTCTTCTCCCGCTGAACCTCAATTGGAACATGTTGCACAAGATGTTGTAGAACCTATTGTTGAGGCACCAGCCCCACGTAGATCTGAAAGGGCATGTCGCGCACCTGAAAAGTTCACGCTCCTAACAACGGGGCAACATGACATATTATTGTTGGACAATGATGAGCCTAAGACATACATGGAAGCAATGATGGGATCAGACTCTGAAAAATGGCTTGGAGCCATAAGATCCGAATTAGAATCCATCAGAGAAAATTAAGTTTGGAACTTGATTAATCCACCTGATGACGTTAAAACCATTGAGTGTAAATGGGGTTTTAAGAAAAAGATAGACAAGGATGGAAATGTTCACATCTATAAAGCATGATTGGTGGTGAAAGGTTTTAAAAAATTCAAGGTGTTGATTATGATGAGACCTTCTCGCCCGTCGCTATGCTAAAGTCTATTCGGATCCTCTTAGCAATTGCGTCATACTATGATTATGAGATATGGAAAATGGACGTCAAAACGGCTTCCTTAATGGAAACGTAAGTGAGGATGTCTACATGACACAACTTGAAGGTTTTGTTGATCCACAAAATGCTGGGAAAATATGCAAACTTCAGAAGTCCATTTATGAGCTGAAGCAAGCATCTCGGAGTTGGAACCTTCGTTTTGATGAGGAAGTCAAAAGGTATGGCTTCATCAAGAATGAAGAAGAGCCTTGTGTTTACAAAAAGGCTAGTGGGAGCACACTCGTATTTCTAGTACTTTATGTGAATGACATATTGTTGATTGAAAATAATATTCCAATGCGTGAAGATGTTAATTCTTCATTAAGAAAAAGTTTCTAGACAAAGGACTTAGGAGAGGCAACATACATTTTGGGCATTAAGATCTATAGAGATAGATCAAAAAGGCTAATTGGATTAAGCCAAGACACGTACATCGACAAGGTATTGAAACGGTTCAATATGCAAGATTTCAAGAAAGGTTTCTTGCCCATGTCGCATGGCATCACTCTTAGCAAGACTCAGTGTCCTTCGACAACTGATGAGATAGAGAAGATGAGAGCAATCCTGTATGTTTCGGCTATCGGATCCATCATGTATGCCATGATGTGTACGCGCGTAGATGTAGCTTTTGCTGTAAGCGCTACAAGCAAATTCCAATCAAACCCAGGAGAAACTCATAGGGTGGCTGGTAAGAATAACCTAAAGTACTTAAAAAGAACTATGGGTTTGTTTCTAGTTTATGGAGGTGAGGAAGAGCTCATTGTAAATGGTTACACCGACGCTTGTTTCCAAACTGACAAGGACGATCCAAGATCACAATCTGGATACGTATTTTGCCTCAATGGAGGCGTAGTGAGTTGGAAGAGTTCCAAGCAAGATACGGTTGCTGCCTCAACAATGGAGGCCGAGTACCTTGCCGCTTCAAAAGCTGCAAAGGAAGTTGTTTGGATTAGAAAATTTATTTCTGAGTTGGGTGTGATTCCTAGTCCGTGCAGTACAATGGATCTCTATTGTGATAATAGTGGTGCCATTGCACAAGCCAAGGAGCCTAGAGCGCATCGAAAGAACAAACACATACTATGATATTTTCATCTCATCTGAGACATTGTTCATCAAAATGACATGAAGATATGCAAGGTGCACACGGATTTAAACATCGCTAATCTATTCACAAAACCTCTCTCTCAGCCCAAACATGAGGCACATATGAGATCCATGGGTATTAGATATCTGCATGATTAATGTATGAGAGATTATGTAATGTCTATGTATATGTGTGATTGAATAAAGTGTTATTCTATTCCATGGATAATAATTATTGCATTGATTGACAAGTACATGACTTGTTTATGAAACTCATTGTTCTTTCATGATATTATCCTAAATGATCCCTAGTTCCTTATTATTATTGAAGGTGCATCTAGGCCCCTACTTCTATTTTGTTGATTGGCGCCAATACAATTAAGAATGGACTAATCTTTTAATGAGCAAGTGTGTAGATAATAGTCCAAAGTTTGGTGATTAAATACATAGAAACAAAAAGGGAGAAAAGAAGATGGCAAAGTGCTTCAAAGATGAAATTCAAAATATGCTCAATAATGAAGCTCTTCGAGTTTTTATTTGAAATCTTGAGTATAGGAAAAGCCGTACTATTAAGAGGGACACAAAAGTGTGAAGATATGATGAACCAAGTGCAAAAATTCCTTTACATAGACAAATAAACTTTTCCAGACAAAATCATCGGACTTGTCTGACCCATTAGACAAGTCCATCGGACTCCAGAAACTGCACTAGCCTATTTCATCGGACTTGTCCGACGGTCATCGGATAAGCAGAGGAAAGTCCGACCCATCGGACTTTTTCATCAGAGTACAGAAACTTCCCACACTGGTGCCATCAGACTTGTCCAATGGTCGACTTGTCCGAGGCATCGAGAAAGTCCATCGAACTCTAGTAACTACGCCACCTTGTTTCATCGGACATGTCCAATGACCATCGGACATGTCCGATGCAGATCTCAGAAATTGGCTGACCAACGGCTCTATTCCCCCATTGGGCTATAAATACAACTCCACTTCGCCCTTTGGCTGGGTGGGTCACTCATTCCACTCAAAAACACTCTCAAGCTCACTTTGCTCTCCCCAACTATCCTCCCTTGCTTCCAATCTTTTTTTGTGAAGGGATTGAGAGAAGATTGAAGAGCTTCATTGGCTCCAAGCTTCCATCCTCTTGAGCTCTTGGTTCATCCTCACCGTCGATGACTTTTGCGTTTGTTACTCTTGGGGATTCATTCCCTAGACGGTTAAAGGTGCACGTAGAGCTCCCAACTTGTGTAGTGATGCCTCGGGAAGTTTGTATTGACCCCTCCTTTGTGTAGATTACTAGTGGAAAGCCATGTTTGATCTTTGTGGTCACTTGGAGAGGTTAGGGTTGAAAGAGACCCAGTCCTTTGTGGATCCCTCAACAAAGACGTAGGCTTCTTTGTGGAGCTCAACATCGGTGAACAAATCTCGTGCCTCTCTTGTCCATTATTTACTTGCTTGTCATTTACTTGTTCTTGCTCTTAAGTTGCTAGTTAGGGTTTGCTTCGTATTTCTTAAATTATTTTGTGTAGGTTGCTTGCTAGTTGTTCTCCTTATTTCTATAGCTTCCTCTAGCTTGTTATTACTTGCTCCTAGCTTGCCTTGCACTAGTTTAAAGTTTTAATCAGCCGATCTACTTTTCTATCACATGCCATCGGACAAGTCATCAGATAAGTTTGACACTGCGCATTTGACTTTTATTATTAAGTGATTTTCAGGGATAATTGCCTATTCACCCCCCCCCCCTCTAGGCACTTTTAATTGGTATCAGAGCTTGGATCTTCTATAAAGCTTAACTGCTTGAGGATTAAAGATGTTAAAACTGGGAGATGAACCATCCATCGTTCTCCCATTCAAAGATGGTACTAGCGGTTCTCGAGATAGAGATGGTGCAAGTGGTAGAGATGGTGATAATGAGGCTCAACCTAAACTCTACAACAATGTCATGTTTAAGCAAGCTTGAAGATTTACAAAATAAGTTCAACCTTTTCATCATGGGTCCGGGAGAAGGCCCAAAGGAGGTTCATAATAGGCTTATGAGAATTGTGAATCAAAGAAGAGCACATGGAGCTGGAATGACCGACTTGGATATCAACAAAAGAGTTCTACAAGCATTGAGACCTTGGGATACCAACATTTGCTCAAACATTAGAGACAAGGATAATTTCAAAACCTTCTCCACTGATGAAGTACTTGGGAAGCCCCTATCCCAAAAGCAACAAAACAATCAAGCCAACAAGATAAATGCCTTGATCAAACAAATTGAGGGACCAAATGGTGACAAGAGTTATGTGGCGCTCAATGCCACATGTGAGAAGCAAGAGAAGAAGAAGAAGAAAGTGGTTGATTCTAGTAGTGAAGATAGTGATGATGAGATGGCTTTGCTTGTGAGGAGATTCAAGTCATTCCTCAAGAAGGATGGTTACAAGAAGAAAAGTTTTGACAAGGAAAAAGCAAGAAGGTCAAAAAGAACTTGCTATGAATGTGGGGATGAAGGACATTTTATTGTGGAATGTCCAAAGAAGAAGAACAAAGATGAAAGATGTCCAAAGACAAGCACCATAAGATAGACAACAAGTACAAGAAGGATAGAAGAGGTGAAGCTCACATTGGTCAAGAATGGACTTCCGCTGATTCATCCTCCTCATCATCTTCCTCCTCTGAGTCCGACTCGGATGAGGGAGGCATTGCTACAATTGCCATTGCTGTCACTCCCACCAACACTTCTCTATTTGGGAGCTTGAGTGATGATGATGATGAAAACACTCACAAATGCATCATGGCAAGAGGATCCAAGGTATCAAAATCTAAACATAAGCGCTCCTCATATGCTAGTAGTAGTGAGGATGATGATGATGATGTTGCTAATGCTTCATTTCCTAAAATGCTTGAATTTATGGAATTGCTTGAGAAATGAAAGGAAGAAAATGATAGACAAGAGGAGCTTCTTGAAAAACAAGAAGACTTGCTTATTCTTGAGAAGAAAAGAAACCTTGAACTAGAGAAGCTTCTAGAACTTGGAAGAAAGAAAAATGAAGAACTAACCATGTCTCTCACTAAAATTGAAAATACTTATGAGAATATTAAAAGCACTAAAGACGAACTTCAAGAGAAATATGAGGATTTGGAAAAGACTCATAAGTCTCTTGAAGAACAATATAGGATTCTTTCAACCTTCACATCCTCTTCCACCAATAACTCTCATGCTTCCACTAGCAAAGGATGTGATAGGTGCTATAATACTGATGTTGATGCTTGTGATACTAATGTGAAATTGATTGATGATTTGAACAAGCAAGTGAGGGCTCTTGAAAGCAAAATACAACATGAGAAAAATGTTGTTGACCATGAAAAGGCTAAGTATGCAAGAGGTGCATACTCAAACACTAGAATGCCTCATGTTATGGATGGCATTGGTGATGTTGAGGGTGTGAAGCACAATGCTAGGGAGAACAAGAGTGGGAAGGAATTCCTTAAGTTCACTAAGGAAGGATTTTACCAAAAGAAGCAAGCCAAGAACATGAACACTAACCATTCTTCTTTTGCTAATGATTCTCATGCTAATGTGCCTAATGCTACTTGTGCACTCTTTCATGATTTTGATGCTTCATATGTGCTTATGAGAAACATGCATGGTGGAGTGTATGCCAAATATGTTGGGTCACGCAACAAGAGGCCTAAGGCTTGTGTGTGGGTGCCCAAAGTACTCGTGACTAATGTGAAAGGACCCAAGCAAATTTGGGTACCTAAAAACAAAGATTAACTTGTTTTGTAGGACTATGTCTCCAGAGGGTCAAGTTGGGTGATTGATAGTGGATGCACTAATCATATGACTGGAGACAAAAAAATGTTCAAGTCATTTGAGGCTAGTCACAACAAAAATGAACATATAACATTTGGTGACAATGGAACGGGACCAGTACTAGGTTATGGTAAAGTTCCTCTCACTCCCTCGTATTCACTTTCTAAGGTTATGCTCGTTGATCATGTTGACTTCAATCTTTTGTCCATTTCACAATTTTGTAAAATGGGCTATGATTGCTTGTTCAACGAATGTGGTGTGACCGTCTATAAGAGGAATGATGGCTTGGTCGCTTTTAAGGGTGTGCTTAAAGGAAAGCTTTATGTTGTGGATTTTTCTATGGATGAAGCTAGACTTGGTACATGCTTATTAGCAAAGTCCAACATGGGGTGGCTGTGGCATAGAAGGCTTGCCCATGTTGGTATGAGAAATCTTCACAAACTCCAAAAGGGCGGCCACATCATAGGACTAACCGATGTGTGCTTTGAGAAAGATAGAATTTGTAGTGCATGTCAAGCGGGAAAGCAAGTTGGAGCTTCACACCCCTCCAAAAATGTGATGACAACCACAAGAGCATTGGAGATGTTGCACATGGACCTGATGTAAATATGGCCTGATCTTCCGAGAGGTAAGGGGATAAACTCGAATTTGGAGAACTCGGTGTCGATGACCCGGCTTGAATCAGACAAGATCCAACCCCGCAACCATTACACCAAGCACAACTTGATTGTTCCTGCAAGCGAAATCGAGAACACAAGCAAGAGAGGATAAACACGCAATCTGAAATTGCAAATATGGATGAAGTGAATCACAAGAAAAGGTTCAAGCTCTGAACACAAAAGGACTAATCGCCACAGTGGTGTAGAACAAGAACAGGGGCCCTGGATTACTGTAAAAGGACTTGTCGCCACAGTTACAATAATTCAATCAAGTTTCTCTCTGAAAAACTGAACTAAACAAAACCCGAAACTAAAAGACGGCGGCTACTAAGTTTATATAGGAAACAAAGACGTCCTAGGGTTGGGGCGACCAGGGGGGGCGCCCACAACATTGGCTTAAGGCCCGATACGATACATGGCCAAGTTGGCCCAAAATAGGTGGCACAGCACCTTGTCATGGTCACATATTATGACTCACGACCCTTCTGGAGCTAGGACCAGAACCAAAATGACAGCGTCGTCATCCTCTTTCCAACGCATCAAAGAACGCCTCGTTTGGACGTCGGATATGGGAGATATCATCAAAACCGTGAAGGGGTGTCGGCTGAATCCGAGACGAACGCGGCGACCGAATTGGTGACGACTTGTAACTTGGGGAAGGCCATGATACACGCGTATCTAGCATGGTGATGTCCTCATCAGGACCTCTTCGGCCCCATCTCCTACATAAGCATCGGTGGTAATAAATATGGTTTAGTAATTGTTGATTTTTTTTCTCGCTTCACGTGGGTATTCTTTTTGTATGATAAAGGTGAAGTGAAAGATGTGTCCAAGACATTCATAAAAAGAGTACAAAATGAATATGAAGTGAAGATCTAAAAGATAAGAAGTGATAACAGCACCGAGTTCAAGAACACTCAAGTTGAGGACAACCTTGATGAAGAAGGCATCAAGCATGAATTTTGAGATGGCAAGAAAGAAAGAAAGAACCGTACACGCATTGAGATGGCAAGAACGATGCTTGATGAATACAAGACGTCGGACCGTTTTTGAGCTAAAGCCGTCAACACCGCATGCCATGCCTCTAACCGGTTGTATCTTCACCGACTCTTGAAGAAAACACCTTATGAGCTACTAACCGGTAACAAGCCTAATATTTCGTACTTTTGTGTTTTTGGGAGCAAGTGTTTTATGTTTAACAAGAAACCCAAGACTTCAAAGTTTGCTCCAAAAGTTGATGAAGGTTTCTTTCTTGGTTATGGGTCAAATGTTCATGCATATTGTGTGTTCAATAAAACCACCGGTCGTGTTGAAATTTCACGTGACATGACATTTGATGAATCTAATGGCTCTCAAGAGGAGCAAGCTGCTATTGATGTTGTAGATAATGAAGCTCCTAGAAATGTAATAAAAATGATGGCCATTGGTGATGTGAGACCACAAGAAACATCAAGTATTGAGAATCAACCCTCTGCCTCAAGACAAGACCAACGTCATAAAAAATGAAGAAATTGATCATGCAAGTGGTCAAGATCAAGATGTTGGGAATCATGAACAAGCATCAAGTGATGATTCCCAAAGACATGATCAAGAGGTTGATCAAGATGGTTTTCAAGAAAGTCCACATCCACCACACCCAAGAGTGCATCAAAGTGTACAACGTGATCACCCCGTCGAGCAAATTCTTGGAGACATTAACAAGGGGGTAATCACTAGATCTCGAGTTAGTAATTTTTGTGAACATTACTCTTTTGTCTCTTCTATGGAGCCATTTAGGGTAGAAAAAGCACTTGAGGATTCGGATTGGGTGATGGCCAGGCAAGAAGAATTGAACAACTTCACAAGAAATGAAGTGTGGATATTGGAGGAAAGACCAAAGAACAAGAATGGTGTGGGCACCAAGTGGGAGTTCCGCAACAAACAAAATGAAGATGGTGTTGTGACAAGAAACAAGGCAAGGCTCGTTGCAAAGGGGTATTCACAAGTAGAAGGTTTGGATTTTGATGAAACCTATGCCCTCGTAGCAAGGCTTGAATCTATTAGAATATTACTCGCTTTTGCAACTCACCATGATTTAAAGTTGTGTCAAATGGATGTGAAAAGTGCATTCCTACATGGGCCAATCATGGAAGAGGTGTATGTGGAGCAACCACCAGGATTTGAAGACCCTAAGTATCCTAATCATGTTTTGAAGCTCCATAAGGCGCTCTATGGGCTTAAACAAGCTTCAAGAGCATGGTATGAATGCCTTAGTGATTTTCTTGTTAAAAAAGGTTTTGTCATTGGCATGGCTGAGGCAACCCTCTTCACTAAGCATTTTGATAATGATATATTTGTGTGCCAAATATATGTCGATGACATAATATTTGGTTCAACTAACCAAAACTTTTGTGATGAATCTAGCAAGATAATGACAATGAGGTTTGAGATGTCCATGATGGGAAAATTGACATTCTTTCTAGGCTTTCAAGTGAAGCAACATAAGGAGGGCACCTTCATATGTCAAGCTAAGTACACACAAGACCTATTAAACAAGTTTGACATGGACAAGACCAACCCATCAAAACTCCTATGCCAACAAATGGCCACCTCAACCTCAATAAAAAGGATAAGTCCGTTGATCAAAAGGTATACCGCTCCATCATAGGCTCTTTGCTTTATCTTTGTGCATCTAGGCCCAATATTATGCTTAGTGTGTGTATGTGTGCACATTTTCAAGCCGCTCCTATGGAGTGTCATATGGTGGCCGTTAAGAGAATATCGAGATATTTGGTTCACACACCTAACCTAGGGCTTTGGTACCCCAAGGGTTCAAAGTTCAACCTTTTAGGCTATTCCGATGCGGATTATGCCGGGGATAAGGTAGATAGGAAGAGCACCTCCGGGACATGCCAATTCTTGGGTAGGTTTCTAGTGTCATGGTCATCCAAGAAACAAAATTCCGTTGCACTTTCCACCGCTGAAGCGGAGTATGTTGCAGCCGGTAGTTGTTGTGGACAACTACTTTCGATGAGACAAACTCTAAGGGATTACGGTTATAAGTTGAACCGTGTTCCACTCCTATGTGACAATGAGAGTACCATAAAGCTAGCTTATAACCCCGTTGAGCATTTGCGCACAAAGAATATAGATATCCACCACCATTTTTAGAGAGATCCTTCTATCAAGTGGGATATAGAAGTTAGTCATGTGCGAACCAAAGATCAACTAGCCGATATATTCACCAAGCCACTAGATGAGAAAAGGTTTTGCTATCTTAGGAGTGAACTAAATATTCTTGACTCTAGCAATGTGATGTAGAGGATGTGCACATCTGAATCGTGATTGTTTTGCTATTGCAAAAACTATTGCTTTATGTCAAAAACCTATTATTTGAGCTATTGATGTTGGTTTTTTATCACTAGATCGAATCTTGTCAAAATATGGTCATTGTTATGAATTGTTGATTGTTGGCTGACCATATGATGCCAAGACAGCCTCTTGTCCATCAAAACTATTTTTGAAAATTCTCAATCTCTTCTGGGATGGGACTCTTCCTTTTTGTCCCCTCTAGCATCGGATAAGTCCGAAGGTGTCGGATTAGTCCGACGGGTCCAGTTTTCACCCCTTTAACCCAGCCCAACTTACCCCTTCAGTCAACTCTGCCTCATTCACCTCCCTCAGGTTCACTCTCCTCAAGAACACTCCCAAAGGCAATTCCAAGACGATCTCCAACTTCAACCATCCGTTAGCGCAAGATTCAAGGTCAAGAGGTCCTCCCCCATTGGAGAAGTCCAATCCCCCTTCGTTTTTGCAAGGTTTAACCCTAATCCCCTTTGTCTCCGGTAGGGTTAGGGTTATAGGGAAATGCTAGTGTCAAATTCTTTTTGCCTTGCATATTTGATCCATGGGGAATGCTTCTAGTGAGTCGTAGTTGGAGTAAGATAGAGTTTGGTCACTTGTGGTAGGAGGATTCGTGAAGGATCTAGGATTTTGGGAAAACTACGTGTCATCGGACAAGTTCAACGACCATCGAACAAGTCCAACGCATCGGACTTGCCCGATGATTAGCAGACATGTCTAATGACTTGCAGTTTCTTTAAGAACCTAAACTCTTCATTGATTCTCCTTACCCCTATTCCTCACTTTGTCTCCCTTCTGACTTGTTACTTGCCACTTTTTATCAGCTTGTCTGCTGTGGAAGCATCCCTGTTGAGGGAGTGAGGACCAAGGCCAGTGATGATCAAAGCTCCCCAAAGAGAAGGAAAGCTGTTGCAAAGTGTATCTGACACACCTACCTCGAAGCACCAACTAAGAGAGAGGAGCCTGCAGAGTCCAATGAGCTCAAGAGGGTCATGTATCCTCCACAAGAAGTGGAAAACACTGACCGGGACATTGTGGACCATCTTCATGCCTCCATTGAGACGTGTTCTAAGGCAAGATTGTTCAACTGCTATGCTCGTGAGAAAGAAGCCACTGATTTCCGCTTTCATGCACACTTTCATGCGGATTGGTACCGCTCCACCTACCTTCGTATGAAAAATCCTGTTGTTGAAATGAAGTGGCTAGATTGGGATCATATGAAGTCAAGAAAGCATCTGTTGTTCGATCTAGTGTTGGCTGCCTGTGAGCACCATGGTTTCAAGAAGTTCTTGACTCTCAACTATTCTTGGAACAAGGAGATAATATCTCAGTTCTATTCTACTATGCATTTTGATGATGATAAGTCCATGACCTGGATGACAAATGGCACAAAGTACACCTTCTCCTTGAACCAATTTGCTTCCATGATTGGACTTAAGAGCTCACATAAAGAGAAGCATAAGATTCACAAGGGCAATTATATGAATGCTGAGGACATGAGGTACATGTATGTGGACCCAGAAAACTGCTTTCCTCCTCTCTCCAATGGACTGAAACCTTTCTTCTCAGTCTTGTTCTGGATCTTCAGGAGCACCTTAGCTCCAAGAGGAGGCAACTCTGACCATGTTCCTGCTTTTCAGAGGGATATCTTGCACTGGTTTCATGGAAATCAAAAGTTTGATGTGTTTGACTATGTCTATCAGGAGATTTGGAACATCTCCATCTCTCCCAAGCGTGTCTGTGGTTACACCCTCACATCATGTATATGATTGAGAAGGTCTCGGGATTTACTTTCACCAAGGACATGAAGCATCTGAGTCTCAAACCTCAGATTCCTTCTAACTGGACTCCTGACACCTCATCTGGACAGATTTTTGGTGCAGCCCAGCCTCTGTCCTCTGCTCCATCTCCTCAGGCTCCTAGAGGTCCTTCTAGGGTCACTGGCTCATCTCATGTTTCTCCACCTCCTTGTGGAAAGAGAAGCGGGATTATGAAAATGTTCAAGTCCCTACTTGGCATGTGCATGACATTAATCAGAGTATAGATATCGTTGAGAGGAATCATCATGCTCTCTTTGATCACTTTGGTATTGAGCCTCCTCCCCCACCTTCTCCAACGGCAGCACACCCTCCTCCTCCTACTTATGCTGATCCGACTGACACTTTCACTATGGAGGAGATAAACTACTTTGGCTACTATCCTCTCCTCCTCAGTTAAGCACCGGAGCCGCCTCTAGTGGATAGCATGTCCGCTTTATTGATGATGAGGAAGACAATGAGGAAGAAGTAGATCCCGCTGCATATGCTCTTCGTGAGCGCAAGGGAATGACACCCGTCACTGAAGAAGACGAGGATGAGGATGAAGATGAAGAGGATGACGATGAAGACTATGATGATGAGTAGAAGAACGTTCCTCCAGTGTTCTTGTTTTTCTCCTTTTTGGTGTTTTTGATGCCAAAGAGGGAGAAGTAATCTCTCTTTTTATCTATTTCTTTAGTTTGTGAGTGTTATGCACAAATTTATGTTGCCTGGGTTCTAAAACTATTTGCTATTGGTTCTTGTATTTCTCTATTTATGAGATATGAGTTCGTGTGCTATTTATTGTCTCTCATGGTGATGTATTGTTGGTTTTCGCTTTCTAGATGCATTTGTGTGAAAATTCTTTTCATATGCTTTGTCTCTAATTCTTATGCCTATCTGTTGCAAATTACCATGTATGCAGAGTGTTAGGTGGAGCTCTCACACCTTTCTTGAAATATGTGCACTTGTTATTATCTCCTATCTTTTATTCATGCACACATTTAGGGGGAGCTACTCACAAACTGAACCCTTATTGCACTTTCTTTTATGGATTTTAGTTGTATTGTCATCAATCACCAAAAAAGGGGGAGATTGAAGGTGCATCTAGGCCCCTACTTTTATTTTGGTGATTGACGCCAATACAATTAAGAACGAACTAATCTTTTAATGAGCATGTGTGTAGATAATAGTCCAAAGTTTGGTGATTAAATGCATAGAAACAAAAAGGGAGAAAAGATGATGGCAAAGTGCTTCAAAGATGAAATTCAAAATATGCTCAAGAATGAAGCTCATAGAGTTTTTATTTTAAATCTTGAGTATAGGAAAAGTTGTACTATTAAGAGGGACACAAAAGTGTGAAGCGATGATGAACCAAGTGCAAAAATTCCTTTACATAGCCAAATAAACATTTCTAGGGCAAAATCATCAGACTTGATCGACCCATCGAACAAATCCATCAGATTCCAGAAACTGCACTAGCCTATTTCATCGAACTTGTCCGACGGTCATTGGAATTGTCCGATGACCAGAGGAAAGTCCGACCCATCGGACTTTTTCATCGGAGTATAGAAACTGCCCACACTGGTGCCATTGGACTTGTCCGATGGTCGACTTGTCTGAGGCATCGGGCAAGTCCATCGGACTCTAGTAACTACGCCACCTTGTTTCATTGGACATGTCCGATGCAGATTTCAAAAATTGGCTGACTAATGACTCTTTTCCCCGCTAGGCTATAAATACAACTCCACTTCGCCCTTTGGCCGGGTGGGTCACTCATTCCACTCAAAAACACTCTCAAGCTCACTTTGCTCTCCCTAACTTTCCTCCCTTGCTTCCAATCTTGATTTGTGAAGGGATTGAGAGAAGATTGAAGAGCTCCATCGGCTCCAAGCTTCCATCCTCTTGAGCTCTTGGTTCATCCTCACCGCCGATGACTTTTATGTTTGTTACTCTTGGGGATTCATCCCCTAGACGCTTAGAGGTGCCCGTAGAGCTCCCAACTTGTATGGTGACACCTCAGGAAGTTTGTATTGACCCCACCTTTATGGAGATTACTAGTGGAAAGCCAAGTTTCATCTTTGTGGTCACTTGGAGAGGTTAGGGTTGAAAGAGACCTGGTCCTTTGTGGATCCCTCAATGGAGACGTAGGCTTCTTTATGGAGATGAACTTCACTGAACAAATCTCGTGCCTCTCTTGTCCATTATTTACTTGCTTGTTATTTACTTGTTCTTGCTCTTAACTTGCTAGTTAGGGTTTGCTTCGTATTTCTTAAATTAACTTGTGTAGGTTGCTTGCTAGTTGTTCTCCTTATTTCTATAGCTTCCTCTAGCTTGTTATTACTTTCTCCTAGCTTGCCTTGCACTAGTTTAAAGTTTTAATCTACCGATCTACATTTCTATCACGTGGCATCAGAGAAGTCATCGGACTTTACTCACAATCGTCGGACAAGTCTGACACTGTGCATTTGACTTTTATTATAAAGTGATTTTCAGGGATAATTTCTTATTCACCCCCCCCCCTTTCTAGACACTTTCAATTATGTGGGACAATAATGATTCATGGACTAGCACATGTATTGATTGATGATCATGTTTCATAGATCATTGATATTGAGATATCAAATCAATAATGTGGACACATGTTGGAGAACATGATGTTGGATTGACCCACAAATAGACTCTACTGAGATGTTATTATTATGCCAGCAATCGTTGTCTTATATGGTGTACCTTCGTGTAAGCTTCATGACCGTTGATGAGTGGATCCCCGAGGTATAGATGTTTTGCTGATAGATGACAACTATGAAATTGTGGGCTAACATCTACACGAGTATTGTCTATGTAGGAGTCATCTCTTAATTCTATTACAAATCATATGGATGATGGTTGACTTGGCGATTGATGACAATGACCACAAGAATAGAGGCTTGTGAACTTGATGGAGTCCAAGGGTTGATGGAGATGGATCAAAGCGGAGGACAAGCTATGGAGATGGACTAGTTGTTAGGGCTTTGAGTCCATAGAAAAAACTGGACTATCAAGGGGGTCCAAGTCATTCTCTTAGGTCATGTCTAGTCGGTGATGTGCAAGGTTGCTCGGTGAAATCACAAGCACTAGGTGACAGTGGAGAAGCCAAGGAGCTGTTCGGAGAAGCCGGGAAATTAAGTGAAGCGAGGATGACAAGTTTCACCTTCTGGACATAGAGACCAGACAGAGTGGTCTGTAGAGACTGGACTGTACGGTCACTATGGGGAGTTGTCTAGGACTTAGAGCGAGAAGCAGGACTCTGTCAGCAGGAGACTCTGTACAGATCGGACGGTCCGATCTACTGACCGAGTGGTCCAGTCAGTAGGAGTGTAGGAACGGCAGTAGAGCTTCGGGCGCAGAATGTTTCTGGACTGGAGAGAAATGGACCAGACGGTCTGGTCTACTGACCGGACAGTCCAGTCAGTACAGGAATCGCCTGCACATAGAGGAGCCAACGGCAGAGGAGAGCCGTCACAGAGTGATCGGATGGTCCGGTCATGCAGAGACTGGATAGTCCGGTCAGTGCGCCCAGAAAGGTGATTTCATGAGGCAATGGCTAGTTTGAGGTTGGGAGCCTATATAACTTTGTTGCTGGGGTCTTGGAGACCTCTCTTGGTCAATGGAATACCTGAGAGCATTTGGTAAGGTCCAAGAGGAAAAGAGGAGAGCACTAGGAGGAGATATTGCATATCTTGAGAGAGCTAGAGAAGAGTAGCTTGAGCATCTTGCACATCTAAGGCTAGGGTGTCCATGAGGATGTGATCTAGATTATTACTCTTGGTCTATGGTGAGACCCAGACCAGTTAGGTGTCACACATTTGTACATGGTTTGAGCCCGCCGGTGAAAGGGGCACCGCTAGTGAGCACCCATGCTGGCTCAAGGAGTCCGGCAAAGTTCTCGAAGGAGGCGAGCTTGTGTTTCGTGCAGCGGTGACGCACACCATGTCTTCACTCTAGGAGTGATTGCGGGCTCATGGGCGAGAACTCCACTTGGTGGTGGAAGGGACCAGGACTCCGGCGGGAGTGGTCCAACAAGGATTAGGGGAAGGCGCCATCCTTCCGAGACCTCAGGAAAATAATCATGAGCATTCCTTGACCCCTCTCTTTACTATTCTTTAATTGTGTGCTCTAGAGAGTAGGGTGAATTGTGGCTTGCATAGGCTAGTGTGATTGGCTTCCACTCTTTACCTTATCATGATCACTAGCATGTGTAGGGTCTTGGTCTACTAGAATTGCTTAGATTACTTATCTTGTTAGACTCAAGTAGCGGGATTGGAAGTAGTTGGATTCGTGAGCGGCTTACCGATTCACCCCCCCCCCCCTCTCGGTACGCCTTCGGTCCTTACAAGTGGTATCAGATCCAAGTGCTCATCTTTGAGGCTTCATCGCCTTGAGTAAGGATGCCGGGACCAGCGGGGAGTGTTCTCATATTCAATGGTGAGGACTATGCATATTGGAAGGCTTGCATGCAAGCCTACCTTCAGTCCCTTGATCCAGAGATTTTGTCGGTAACTCACGAGTCCGATGCAGATGTGAACCTACTTGAGCCTGACTACGTTAAGTGTAATGCTAAGTCCAAGAATGCTTTGTATGCTTGCATCTCTAAGGATGTTTTTGCTCAGTTAGATGCTAGTTCCACAGCACATGGTATCTGGACTGAGATTCAGGCGCTCTATAAGGGCACCAGTGATGTCAAAGAGGAAAGATACTATGTGCTGAAGAACAAGTATGATAACTTCACTAGATTGCCACATGAGAGAGCTAATACTGTTCATTCTCGTTTTCATGTACTAGTGGAGGAGATCAATTCACTTGGGGATGATTTCAAGATGAAGCTCGTCGAGGTGATAAGAAGATTCTTGAGGCTATTCAAAGACCCCAAGTATGAGTCCATCATCACCTTCATCTTGCAAGGTGACCTCAAGACCAAGACCACGAAGGATGTACTTGGCAAGATCACCGCCTTCGAGAGCTATCAATTGGGGTTGTATGATCCTCAACCATCCAATCTTTCTCTACCGGCCGACAAGCAAAAATCTAGCAAGAGCAAGAAGAACAAGAAGAAGGTGATCATTGAGGACGATGATGATGAGGGTGACTTGACCGAGGACTTGGCTCTTCTCATGAGGAAGATGAAGAACTTCAAGAATAAGTTTGCTTCCTAGTCAAGGGGCAAGTGCTTCAATTGTGGCTCAAAGAATCACTTTGTGTGAGAGTGCCCAAAGCCCAAGAAAGAAGCATTCAAGTCACAAGATTCAAGTGAAGAAGAAGAAGAAGAAGATTCCAAGGCCAAGCACAAGAAGAAGAGATACTTCAACAAGGACAAGAGCAAAGGCAAAGGCAAAGCTCAAGACTACAAGAAGAAGTTCTCTCGTAAGGCACTTGTTGGAGAGTGGACAAGCGACAACTCAAGTGATGAGTCCTCTTCCTCAATTGATGAAGAAGTGGCTGGTCTAGCCATGATCAAGTCCACACCTCCACGAGCTCTTCCTCCACCTCCCACGTGCCTCATGGCCGCGAGCCAACTTGGGGAGAGTGAGGATGAGAGCAGCAATGATAGCGATGATGAGGAGCACACGTGTGTCGAGTTGTGGAGCATGCTTGAGTAAGCCCATGACATCGCCATCAAGAAGTCCAAGATGTTGGAGGTGGTAAGAAAAGAGTGTAAGTTGGCTAAGGACCATGTTGGTGAGCTTGAGAGTGAGCTCAAGGACCTTGTCACATCTCATGAGGCCCTAACCAAGAGTTATGACAAACTCAAGGGTGATCATGTAGAGCTTCATGAGAAGTACAAGGCCCTCGAGATCACTTATGAGGCCATCAATATTGAGAACCTTGCCTCTCCCTCCTCTAGTTCGTCAAAGAGTGATGCTTCTACTATGTGTGATGAACTAACCACCTTGGTCGAGGTTTCTTCTCTTGAGCCATTTGTTTTAGAGGACTATCACAAGCTCAAGGAAGAGAGGAAGATGGTGATGGACAGCTTTGAGAGGCTCACACGTGGTAGAGCCATCCACAAGGAGATTCTTGGGAGGAACCTTGTGAACAATGTCTCCCACCGGGGACTTGGCTCATATCCCGTCGCCATCGACATCATAGGGATGAGTGATTCCATCTCTGCATGGAGCAAACCCCTTCTCGTCGACGACTACTATTGTGGGAGGTGTTGCAAGGATGGCCACGCCACCAAGGATTGTCCCATGGTAATAAGTTCTATTGTTTTGCCTAATCCTAACTTGTTCCATGAGAACACGCACTTCAACCTTTTTAGGAACAAGGATGGCAAGGTGAAAGCTATGGCCTTAGGACCACCAAACAAGAAGAGAAAGGTCAAGAGCTTATGGGTCCCTAAGTGTGTTGTTGATCTTGAGAGATCGGCTACGTACAAGTGGGTGCCCAAGAACAAGACTAGATGGTGGTGGTAGTGGACCAAGCGCTTTCATGAAGATCATGTAAAGTCCACCACAAGTGACATGGACCTCAACATCCTATCTACTCATGAGGGAGGTAACCGTGTTTGTTCTTTGTAGTTGTAGTGTGTTTTTCTTTCTCTTGCATTGCATGGTAATTAGGACTCCTTTGTGACTAGTATGCTTTGCATCCATGCATGTGTAAATAACTAAAAGAAAAACACATAAAAATTAGTCAATGTCTAACCCATCCAAGATAGCTATGAGCAAGGGGGAGTGCTTGAGATGGTGGTTTGACTTCTCTCAAGGCAAGGGCATGGCTTATAGTGAGTAAGCTTGGGAGGGGATCAAACTTGACATTGTTAGGTTTCCTTTGTGTCTTGTTCTTTAATATTGCTTGCATTCACATGGCATGTTTACTTTCATTGCATATGTAAAATGCTTGTTGCATGCATCATATAGGAAACACAAAGGAGGCTTATTTGTGCCTCATGCTCTATATGAGATAACATCTCCATAAGTGTGACCAAAAGAAAGGATTGTGCTTCATGCCCATTGAGCAAGCTCTTATGAACTCCGAGGTTAAATCTACTCGCGTGTTTCATGGACTAAGGCTCATACATATCCATTTGGTTCTTAATTGCCTTGGTTCTTATTTGCTCGATCTTTCATTTGGCATTTGCGAAAACTATGAGGCCATAGAGTGCCACTATTTGAAAATGAGTGTTTGAGAGTTCCCTCTATACTCCAAGTGCGGTGTTTATTTGTGTGTTTAGCAAGGGCACTTAGAAAATGGAGAAATTCCTTGACTAAGCAATATTCTGGAAGTGACTGTACGGTCCGGTCTAGTGACCGTACAGTCCGGTCTGTGTAGCTTGCACAGTGCTTCGGGAAGAGGAATGGAGACCGGACGGTTCTCTCGGTAAAGACCATACAGTCCAGTCTATAGCAGTTCTGTTCATCCAGAACACTGGTTTCCAATCTTCCGAAGTGACTGGATAGTCCGGTCTAGTGAGCGGACCGTCTGGTTAGTTCATTTGGTAGCACGATGCAAATCTCGATCTCTACCGACATGCATGTAGTGAGAGCAGCAGCAGTCAGATGGCAGGTTCAGGACAGGACAAGGGCAAGGGGAAGATGTCTAAGAAGCCCATGACCAAGAAGGGACCGAGACTGGATCCAGAGTCAGAGAAAGCCAGGAGAGTGGCTAGGCACCTAGATGCCATGGATCAGTCACGAAGGACTCCAGGGTCACTGCTGATACTAGAGTAGCCTCGTGAGGCACAGGGTCTGAGGAGGAGCACCAGGCAGAGGTCTGCACCTCTGGCTGTTGGAGTAGTGCCACCGCCGTGGCCGTAACGTACTTTGGTTTCCCATCAGGGGAGATTGTCAAGAATTGCGGATCAGGGATCTTCCAGGCAGCAGGAGGAGGAGTCTGAGGAGGAGGAGACCTCAGTGTCTGAGTGTGAGGAGCTTGTTGAGGAGGAGGCTGAGGAATCAGAGAAGGAGACTAAGCAGATTGTCCCCTAGAGGACAGCTCACCGGGTAGGAGACCCGAGGTGCACTTGTGAGGTGTGCACGAGGAGGCTACAGAGACTGGTTTAGATAGCCGGAGAGCCAGATATCCTTAAGGTTCCTACAAAGGACCTTAAGGTAACTTCGCTTGGTACCTTTCAAGCAGTGGTTGCCAGTCCCTAGAGACCCCGCTGCTGGAGAGAGGTATTTGACAGTTCTCTAGAGGAGGATTAGAGAGGGCCTGAGACATTGTGTGGCCTTGAGGATGAGAGACAAGGTGCTTGTACCACAGCAGTACACCACCTACCAGGCCATGAGGAGGACCACAGGAACAGACATGGAGCAGTACTTCACATACTTGCCAGGGCTAGCAGAGCTAGTTACTGCTCCACAAAGGTTCAGAGAGGTCGTGGTCCTCGAGTTCTACGTGACGCTGTGGGTTGCCAGAGACCGCTCAGAGTTCTGGTTCCTTTTTAGAGGGCAGCCACACCGTGTCACCTAGGACTCCTGGCCTCAGACTTCCAGCTTTACAGGAGTGCCTACGGTATGATGGAGCCACCCTGCAAACCTCAGGGAGGGAAGCTACCTTCAGACGACCTAGTGTCGATCGCTTTCCCACCTCCACACACCCCAGGCTTTGAGAGAGGCCCTGCGAGACTCACTGCAGAGGCCAAGGTGGTGAGAGCGGTAGTCACCAGGACTATCATTCGTAGGTCTTGCTACAGAGAGGAGTTCACGCTCTTACACCAGTGGGCTGTAGCAGCCATCTTGAGGAGGCAGACCTTCGACTTGGTAGACCTTCTCATTGGAGAGATGGAGGAGGTCATTTCTGAGAGGGTTGGAGGGCGTCACTTTGTCAATGGTCCATATATTTGCTATCTCTTGCGGAGGATGGGCCTAGCGATGGAGGAGCAGTACGAGGCTTTCCCTGAGGTGACCACCAGCTACTCACCTAGAGTCCTTAGGGGATCACAGTCTACCTCCAGCCAGCACATAGGAGAGGAGGAGCAGGTGTCATCGGTACTTCACGAGCAGGTAGCTCAGCCAGAGACAGTGGTTCCTGAGTCAGCCAGTACAGGGGCACCTCCACAGCCGACAGGTTCGCAGTCTGAGGACACTGTCACAGTGGCAGCACTAGCAGGACGGTTGCGAGAGTTTATATAGAGTGTGTCAGTGGACAGACGGTAGATGATGGGGGTCATCAGAGGACAGGCAGAGCTTCAACGCCAGCAGATGGTACTTGTTTCCGCTCTGATGACGTAGATGGCAGAGATGAGACAGGTAGGTCAGCAGCCAGGGCCTTCAGCACAGCCTCAGTTCCAGCAGCTACCGACTCAGCCTGGACCCTTCACAACCTTGATGACAGCACAATCCAGCGGATTGTCACTTTCAGGGGTCTTACCAACAGGGGGAGCAGGATAGACTTTCTCTTCAGCACAGCTCTCCCCTGTGTCAGCCTTCTCTGTGTCTGCACTGTTCGTGTCTCTGTCACACTGTTCGAGCTCGTAGATGGCAGGACACTCCAGCTCTCAGCACGTACCGGTCGAGAGTCTGTTCTCAGACATTGTGCACACTACTTGTGCAGACTCCCAGACCATCCTAGAGACAGCTACAACTACAGCTCCACCTCTTACTGCCACTGTTACCACTCTTACTCCTTATGCAGCAGAGGATCTTGTCCGTAGAGGCTTCTCACAGCAGGACGTGTCAGATCTCCTACTACTCCAGACTACAGCTCAGGAGACTGTCATGGTCACTTTGGCAGCACAGGACAGTGGGTCTAAGTCACCTGTCGACCTTGGTTTCTTTGAGCAGCTGGATGCTCAGGTGGCACAGGCTCAGGGAGCACAGCAGGATCCACCTCAGGAGCAGCCAGGAGCAGAGCCTACAGAGGACGTCGCTGCACTACTTCCTTCGACCACAAATGCTTAGATGTTCATCTTTTCCCATCTTTTTGGCTTTTTGGTGCTTGTTGCCAAAGGGGAAGAATATACTAGGTCTAGGGGGAGTGGGAGTGTGCTCCTGTGCGATCGAGAGCCGCCTGTATCTAGGGGGAGCATACCTGTATATTAGTTTTGGGAGATAGATACATTTTGTTAGATGCTTTTGGATCTTTATTTTGATGGAGTTATTCGATGTTCATGGATTTTGATGAGTCATGGACTTGGATTTCATTCGCTTGTGTTTGACTCATTTTAATCGCACTTGGTTTACTCTCTTTTCATATGCAGTGATTTGTAGTCATTAATTATCTTGTATGCCTGTGTATGATATCATTATGATGATTGCTTGATCTTAATTCCTTTGCATTGCTATGCTAACTTGTTGCATCTCATTATTTATGTCTTGCATTGCATGTCCTTATGCTTTCATTCAATATATTGCCATGACATGCATGCATTTTTAATCTAGAGTATGCTCTTCACTCTTTTCCTTGTACCTCTAGATGGTGTCTGATGGAGTAGGATCTTATGCGTTTCTCTCATATGTTGTTATGGTTCCTCTCGATCTTTATGTAGCTTGTTCAGCTCGGTTGTTTATTAACTAAAGTTTTTCAATTAAGTAGTGGTTGTCATTAATCACCAAAAAGGGGGAGATTGTAAGCTTCATGACCGTTGATGAGTAGATCCTCGAGGTATGGATGTTTTGGTGATAGATGACAACTATAAAATTGTGGGCTAACATCTACGCGAGTGTTGTCTATGTTGGAATCATCTCTTAACTCTATTACAAATCATATGGATGATGGTTGCCTTGGCGGTTGATGACAATGACCACAAGCATGGAGGCTTATGAACTTGATGGAGTCCAAGGGTTGATGGAGATGCATCAAAGCAGAGGACAAGCTATGGTGCAAGTGTTTGGAACACTTGACTAGTTGTTAGGGCTTTGAGTCCATAGGAAAAACTGGACTATCGAGCGGGTCTAGGTCATTCTCTTATGTCATATCTAGTCGGTAATGTGCAAGGTTGCTCGGCGAAATCACAAGCACTAGGTGACAGTGGAGAAGCCAAGGAGCTGTTCAGAGAAGCCAGAAAATGAAGTCAAGCGAGGACGACAAGTTTTAGCTTCTGGACATAGAGACCGGATAGAGGGGTCTGTAGAGACCGGACTGTACCGTCACTATAGGGAGTTGTCCAGGACTTAGAGCGAGAAGCAGGACTCTGTCAGCAGGAGACTCTGTATAGACCGGACGGTCCAGTCTGCTGAACGGATGGTCCGATCAGTAGGAGTGCAGGAACAGCAGTAGAGCTTCAGGCATAGATGTTTCTGGACTGGAGAGAGAAACGGACCGGATGGTTCGGTCTACTGACCGGACAGTCCAGTAAGTACAGGAATCGCCTGTGCATAGAGGAGCCAACGGCGGAGGAGAGCCATTATAGAGTGACCGGACCGTCCGATCAGGCAGAGACCGGGCAGTTCGATCAGTGCGTCCAGAAAGGTGATTTCATTAGGCAACGACTAGTTTAAGGTTGGGAGCCTATATAACTTCGTTGCTGGGGTCTTGGAGACCTCTCTTGGCCAGTGGAATACCTAAGAGCATTTGGAAAGGTCCAAGAGGAAAAGAGGAGAGCACTAGGAGGAGATATTGCATATCTTGAGAGTGCTAGAGAACAGTAGCTTGAGCATCTTGCACATCCAAGGCTAGGGTTTCCTTGAGGGTGTGATCTAGATTGTTACTCTTAGTCTATGGTGAGACCTACACTGGTTAGGTGTCGGTGATCGAGCCTATCATGATCGGTTGTGAAGGCCGTCATATGTTTGTACACGGTTTGTGCCCGCCGGTGAAAGGGGCATCGCTAGTGAGCGCCCGTGCCGGCTCGAGGAGTCTGGCAAGTTCTCAAGGGAGGCGAGCTTGTGCTTTGTGCAGCGGCGACGCACACCGTGTCTTCACTCTAGGAGTGATTGCGGGCTCGTGGGTGAGAACTTTACTTCGTGGCAGGAGGGTCTGAGACTCCGGCGGGAGTGGTCCAACGAGGATTAGGGGAAGGCACCATCCTTCCAAGACCTCAGGAAAAAAATCATGAGCATTCCTTGACCCTTCTCTTTACTATTCCGTAATTGTGTGCTCTAGAGAGTAGGTTGAATTGTGGTTTGCATAGGCTAGTTTGATTGGCTTCCGCTCTTTACCTTATCATGAACACTAGCATGTGTAGGGTCTTGGTCTACTAGAATTGCTTAGGTTACTTATCTTGGTAGACTCAAGTAGCGGGATTCGAAGTAGTTGGATTTGTGAGCGGCTTACCAATTCACCCCCCCCCCTTCGGTACGCCTTCGGTCCTTACACTTTAGGATCCTTAGACCTGAGATCATCATTGATTCCCAGAATGTGTAATAGCACACATAGGGGTTACCAAATGCTACTCCGTAACTGGGTAGTCATAAATGTAATTTTCGGGTATGCTATGAAACATGCCGTGGGGTGTGAGTGATCAAGATGGAATTTGCTCATCCTAATAACAGGAGAGATATCTCTGGGCCCCTTGAGTTAGATGGATTTGGAAGTGCAAGGCCATGCCAATTTGATTAAAAGTTAATCATGATGACTAAGAGTTAGTCATGATAAATCCACTAGACGTTCAAGTGAATGGTCTAGCTATTACAGGGATGGCACGTGTCTCGCCTTGAGCATGACTAATATCGTGAGGCAAAGGGATTGCTGAATGCGTATGTCAAAGGTTCAACCGATATGATCTTTATGTGTATACGAGAATCAATATGTGCTGCTAGGTGACACTATTGATTTATGATTTGAAAAATGGTTTTCACATCATTGTCGTGTATATGTGAACCTAACGGGTCATACACTTAACGGGGTAGAACATCACTTGCCTATGTGATTGTCTCTAATGCAAGTGGGAGATTGCCCAAGAGACAGTATGGATTTGATCCGTATGTGAGGGTCATACGGATATTTGATCCATGAGGGATTAGTCCACTAAGTGGAGGAGGGGCTTGACGTGCAGTACACAATCCAGTCTAGATACCCTAGCTGTCACCGCCTCCCTCTCTCTCCCACGTCACCCTAAGTCCTGCCGCCGGTGTTAGCACAACGCGCAAGGCCTTTTGCCCTATACGTGTGGATACCGCAAGGAGGCGTTGCAGCTGTGGTGCTTCAGCTGGACCAGGAGGAGACGATTGTTGTGAATGACTACATCCTCTTTATCGACGCGTGACTATGTTGGACATCGCTTCTCCAACCTTGCTTCCGCTTCACCTGCGCGTCTAGTTGTAATGATCCATGATCCCCTCTTGCAAGGTTTTCTGGTTGAACGGTAGAAATTATTTCTTGTTATTGTAGCTCTCCGTTCTCCAACAACTATTTCAGACGTCAATTTATGGATGAGTTGCATAGGTGAGGCCTTCTGAAGCATACAAACTGGTTGCCTGTGATTTGTCTAATTGTATCGAGTTAGAGATGCTTACTTGCCGCATTTTTTTTCCTATGGAGGAGACTTTGCCAGGTATTGGATTTGTTTGACAAGGTTAGGTTCCACCTTACACATTATTCTGTTGCATGGCTGTTTCATTGTAAATAATTGGCAAATTATTGATTAAAAATTACTACAGCCTAGTCTATTGCTAGGGATGGCATTCTTTCTGGATATTAAATCAAGCACTATGGCCATACGGATAGTTCAATATTTCTGCATTTAGCTTTCAGTTCACAGCCTAATATTAACCGATTTGTTGAATGTCGCTTGGCTTATTATCTAATTTGCAAAAACCCTTTCTTTCATAAGAGTTGATGCATTGAATCGAGATTACAAAATTACCTATTATACTTAGCCAAGTGAGTTGGAGTTATATGACATATGAACCCTTTGATAGGAAGCACTCTTTGTCAACTTTGTGTGCATGATTATGACTAAGTTAGAAGGGAGACTCTATTTGTTCATCATGAATGTTTTTAGCTATCCATAATTGTTTCTTCTTCCATCCAAAAACATATATGTCTTTGTTCTCTCTACCCCCTCCTTCATACAACCTACAAGCAAAAGTGCTACTGGAAGCTAGAGAATGATTGTGTATGCAAGAAAAGGAAAAAAAAAGGAACCATGTCTGTGCAAGATGAGTGAGTAGTCTTCATATTCTCTTCCGTAGGGAAGGAAATTTGGCTATGTAAACTCTCAACACTTATTAATTCATTCGGTGTGATTAGTCTATGTGTGATGATCTTATTCCATATGAGGTTGTGCATGATCTCATATATGAATCTATTAACATTGCTAAACATTTAGCTAGGTTACGAAGATCACATAGTGCAAGAAACCAGTGGGGAATGATTAGCTCCTACAATGACAGGGCCAGAGTGAGCGAAACCACCATGTCTTGTAGGATACTAGACTCACTGAATGAATCTAGGGAAAATTGGTTTTTCGACATTGAAAGATGCATGTTTTAGAAAATTACCATTGAAAAGAGCACCGTTAAGATTTCTACCACTGAAAGATCAATTTATTTAGAACTTTACATTCTGTTAATTCAGACGTTATCTTGAACTTTCTGGACCATTTTTGCCCCCATCCTCTTCCTCTCGATCTGCATCATAACGAATCCCTGGCTTTACCCTAGAACATGCGTCAGTCTTCTTTGATGCACGCTCACATTAGAGCATATATGGTGGCCACGGCAGAGAGGTCTAGGTGGGCCTTTCTTCTGGCACTACTGCTCTCTCGTCTCTAATTCAGACTTCAGAGTCTATGGTGGTCGGCCAGTAGGCTCTTATCCAGCGAAGGGAAAACGGTATTGCTCTACCATTGATCAAGGTCTCAACCCTCAGCACGTGCCTCAGCAGCTCATAGTGCCGAAACAGCACCAATCTTATTTTTATCTCTGCTACAGCCCCTCTCTTTGCCATGTTGCTGGCCACTGGAGCATGTGCCTCTGTTGGTTCAAAGCCAAAATGTCTGTTGGCTGCAAATTACAGGCGCATCGTGAGCGGGAAATGTGCTGCTGCAGCTTGAGCAGTGGATAGCGGAATGTGGCCATGCAGCACGCGATGTCTGCGGCGTGAGGCTGTAGGCGAGCAGTGGCTATCTCCGGCACCACGTCACAGCAGCCTGACCAACTGGGAGAATGAACACAGATGCATATAGATAATTTGGTTATTGTATTAAGATGAGAAATATATAAAATAATCTAAAAGACCAACTGAAATTGATAGAATGGTAAAATTCTAAACATTTTGGTCTTTCAGTAGTACAAATTTTAATGGAGCTCTTTTTTATGGTAAATTTCTAAAACATGCGCATCTTTCAATGTCGAGAAACCAATTTCCCCATGAATCTATAAGTATGAGTCACATTGCTAGCTACCTGAATAATAGGAGGGATAGTTCCATAAGCTTGGTTAAACCCGTAGCACTTTGTGCTTAATTAGTTTCTATCGCTTCATAAATTCACCCTCTTGTTATATTTTAGTTAGTAGATTAAATAATAGTGAAGGTCTCGTTTATACTCTGTGGATTCAATTAAACCTTGGAATACTCAAAAGGAAAATAGGCTATAATTGCACAACGTCCTCTTACGGTATATATATAAGTGGGTGTGCAACTACGACCGCCAGGCACTCGGCAAAGGCTTTGCCAAGGGCCATGGCATATGACAAAAAAAGTGTGGCGTTGATAGTGACGGTGTAAAAACATCTTTGCCGAGTGTCCTGTCAAACACACTTGGCAAAGTATTCACTCTTTGCCGAGTGTCCTATCAAATACACTCGACAAAGTATTCACTCTTTGCTGAGTGTCCTATCAAATACACTCAAAAAATGTGTGTCACTTTGTCGAGTGTCATGGCCATTGCACTCGACAAACAATGGTCACTTTGTCGAGTGCATTAACTGACACTCGCAGAGTGGCCCTCCAAAACCTTTTATTTTATTGTTTCGGCCACATAAACTAATACAGATCATCACAGGCAGTTCATATTTATAAGAATATACATTCCAGTCAATTCATATGTATAAATTCACCATAATCCATAATCAACATCATCAACTGCTAAACAACACATATATCAATAATTAAGCATCACAAGTTGTTCCATAGTATCCAAGTCCATAAACAAACATCACATGTAGTTCAACAACACTTAAATCCAAAAATAAATAAGTTTGTTCTTAAACACAAATGATAAGCAAGGTCACTAAGGAGGAGGAGGTGGGAACAAAGTGCAAGGGAGTGATAGATCTTGGTCTTCTGGAGGCACTTCATTCAACTCCACTGATGGAGGAGAATTCTGCACAAAAGAGAGCATAACATTTCTCTAGGTTTCTAAGTTTCTCTAAGTACTCTAAGTTTCTATGTTTCTCTAGGTTTCTAAGTTTCTCTAAATTCTCTAAGTTTATGTTCTCTAAGTTAACCAACTATCTGAAATGAAAGTAAGAGAATCATAGGAGAGTAACCTATTGGTGATGGAACCCAGAGCATCTGTGGTGGCACCAGTGGTGGAGTCTGACCCATCTGCATAAAGAGGTTTTTGATGTAGTTACTGAACTGCAACATTGGCTCTTGACTGTGCCTCTGTTGATTAGCCACTATCTGCTCCATCCGTGTATGTTGCTCAAGCTGCATCCTCAACTGCTCTTGCTACATCAGCTGCACCGTCGCCTCCAGCTCCTCTCGTCTCTTCTTCTCTGCTTCCAGCTCGGCCTACAATATTCCATGCAATGTTAACCTAGAGTGTCTTCATCCCAATATTAAGAATGAATAGACAATGAATAAAATAGGAATAACCTAGATGGAGGACTAAGTTGTGGTCGGTCGTGGGAGTATGTCCGACTCAGCACTAGTGCTCTATGCTCGAATCTGGTAGAGTGTGGGAGTACTAACTGTGTCGAGTGTGCTGTCACCGAGATAGTACCGCCCATGCTTCTTGCCTCCTCTCACTATCATGACAACCTCTCCATCAAGGTCGTGTGCGTTCGGATCGTAGTTTGACCCATGGACCATTACCATATCTAGGTAGGCACTGAGGCGACTGTGGACAGACAGATTGTTGTACTCCTCGGGTGGATCCTCCGGGTTGTACTGGACGTCAGACATCGCCTTGCCTTTGTGAGACAAAGAAAAGGCTTGGAACGTGTTGAGAGGCTAGCAACCATGAGACGACGACTGAGAAAAAAAAACAATATGAATAGAAATTCTGCATTATTGAGTGTTAGCATAAACTATTGACCGTGGGAATAAAGAATTGAGTGATCAAAAATGTATGTTTCCTTATATATATTCCTCGAGGCTAAGACTACCTTGATGGTGTGATGCACCTCCCATCATCAGACGCCACTCCTAGCATGCGTTGTTGGTATCCTCCTAGTCATTGCCGCACCACCTATCCACCATCTCCGCCTAGCACTCGGGATAGGCGGCGCACCAATACGGACAAGCCTACACATCATCAAGAATATGACATATAAGAAGATCCAATTGAACATACTTAATCTTAAGATTAATCATAATTCATATTCTTGGGTTTCTGCTATGTATTGTTGCCAGCTCAACCTCATAGTTCTTATGTCCTCTTTTTTTTACTATTACTCCATGGGCAGCATTGTAATCAACGATGGCCTGGATGCACACCTGGTAGTGCATGTCGTTCACAAGTTTATGACAGGCATTATGTGCCACCTGCTGCACTCTATCCTCGTGTCATGGCTCGCATCTGAAGAAATCTTGCATCTATACAAGATGTAAGCAACCATTATTTCTAGAATGTTCCATGAATGCGACGTGTTGAGTAATATGGTGGGAGGAAGACTTACCCATAGCTCGCCAGTCACCCGATCCACCAAGTTGTTGAATACATTGCCATCTGGACCCACGAATTCGGGGATGACTCAGTAGTCAGCAAGCGTCCTAACCGGCTCCATTTTTCCCTGAAACTGAACCATGCCAGGGAAGTTGCCTAGATAAAAGACCCAGGGTGCCATTGGGTTTACATTTGTGACCACACTCGATGACTGTAAGCAATGTACTGCCAAAATAATTAAGATAAATTATTAGTTTCCATTGTCATTTACAACATATCTATACAACTTATTAATTGAGGTGAGGTCGTCTAAATCACTTTTTTCGTGTCCAGATGTGTCCGTAATGTTGTCGTATTTAGTTTGTATCCTACATTGATTCACTAATTAGTTTGAGTTATTTTTGAACCATTTTCTAACCCTTTGTTGAATTGGACTCCGATTTCAATTCGATATCTCATACTAATAATAATTAATCATCTATTGTTTTAACATCATATTTTGGATGGAAACTAATAACACTCCAAAATTATTATAATGAATATTCTTTTTAAAACTCAAAAAAGTAAAGCAAAATAAAAATAGAGCAAATGCTCAAGCCAAAAAAATTGATTAATTGAAAACCTTTTACAGTTATAAAAAACATTCTAATCATAAAAAATTTTAACAGAAACTCGTGGCAACGCACGGGTATTTTGCTAGTCAAATAGAAATGTAGTCACAACATAATCAATCGAAGATCAAGAGGTATCGGTCGCCTCGGGAGGGTCGAGGGACCTGGTAACCAGATAGAACGCACTGCCTCGTCCTCGTCCTCCTCATCATCATCATCCACCTCCTCATGTCATCCTTCCTATCACCCCTCCTGCTCTGTCCCCTGCTCCACCTCTGCCTCCTTCTCCTCCTCGGAAGAAGAAGAAGATGCTACAGGAGTTAGTTTCCTCACTTTTCCTTTCCCTCGACCTCTGCTACCACCTCTCCGTCGACCCCTGCCCTCCTGCTCTCCCTCAATCTTTAGCTCCACCACTCCCGGACTCATCAGACCCTTTGTTCTACAACACAAATACCTTCCTCATAAGGCCTCCGCCCACCATCTTTGTCCAATCACCTGCAATGAAAAAGAGTAAACCAATCAGCAACAATGATACACAAAATAAGGAAAACTAAATATAAAATATAATATTGTAAATAGTAATATAATTGGTATGGATCATACATGTTTTAGAAATAATCATCAGCATCAGCATTAGCTAGATCATTTGTCTCATCATTGTCATCAATATCATTTCCTAAGTGTAATCGCTCAAGTAGTTGTAAGTCCTTCACATTAGGAACCAAAGGAGGAATGTTGTGACAACCCTACTCTGAAAAGTAGAGTATGTCGTACAGGATCGCCTCGGGAGATGGTTAACGAAGTAACCATACACAGCATTCACACATGAACATTCATCATTTACAACATTATATCACTTAGGTGCATAATATTACAAGTTCAGGGGTAGAGTATAATGAAGTTCAGATCTGATACAATACAGATGTCCTTAGTACATGTTACATAAATTTGCGGAAGCGGTGAAACGACAAAACACGACGTTAAGTCCTACGTGAACCATGCTAGCCCTATGGCGATGGCTCACACAGCACAGTTAGGGGGAACTAGGGACCCATTCGCTGGTCCAGTTCTGAGGCTCCTCACCTTCCCACACAACCTTATTACAACAATCACAATAGGTCGCTTGAGGAAAACCTGAAAAACAACATCAACACAAAGACTGAGTATCTAACAAACTCCGCAAGACTTACCCGTCAACCGGTATACTAAAACCGACTCCTAGTATGCAGGGGGCTGACCGGGTTTATTTGATAGTTGCATAAAAAGCTCCTATTAGTTCTATGCTGCACTTTCAATTTCCTTAAACAAGATTTTACTTTGCTTATCGTAGAACACAGCTACGGTGAGTCTAGCTAGCTGCTAAGACATGAATATAGCTAAAGAGCAATACATCATAGCATTGTGTATCCATAGCATAAATAAATTTCAGAAACATAACCACAACTTTACTACTTAACATATCATTGCCGCTGCTCGAACAAGAGGTACTCATAACTGCGAGGGACGGCAATTCGAATTGATTTACATCCTACAGGGAAACCCAAATACATGACATACGCATCATTTAAGAACACGTATGGCCACCGTTCACAAGATTGCTATAAAGTCGATCCGGGGCCATCGATCCCGAGTACACGTCCTCCCCGCGATACAGTACTTCGTATCCGATGCTTAACCCATGCACTCTCCAGCGGTCCTCAAACCCATGCAACCACCGTGCTGTTCACATCACCTCTGGATCGATGAGTATGGCCGTCCAACAATACGGCGCCCAAGCTACTAGGTTAACCAATTCCCATATTAAAGGTATGTACTTGGTACTGTTCAATACTTGTCCGCGGAGTTGCAACGATAGGTGCTCCATTTTTTATCAAGTTCATTAACCAAGTGAACCATAGTTGAATCTAGGACCTACCGTTGACTCCACTAGTTTAAGCATAGCATTGCTAACGGAAAAAAGCTTACTAACATACTAATCATAGGTCATTGCTGGAGTATGCAAGTGTGTTTCATCCAAGTCCTACACTTAATGCACAATACAATATTCCTAACTTGTGATAAAGAAAAAGGACTCGAAAATTTAATGGGTTATGCACCGGGGCTTGCCTTGGGTGTGATCGTAGTTAGCGTCTTCACCAAAGTGCACTTCAGCTCCTTGCTGGTCCGGTGGGATCTCCTCGGTCTTGATTCCTATATGGAATGGACATGCATCAATGCTAAGGAATACACAAGGTTTCATGGAGTTTTCTTAATTAAAGATGGTATGCATGGCATGAAGATTCATGGTACTTTCTCAATAAATAAATTAATGAACTAATCACTCATTCATGAATATGGTTGCATACTTAAGTATGACATGGTAACTACTGAATTTGAAGGGTACAAACTTCTAATTACACAAATGTAACTTTTAATTATCACAACCTTAGTGTATGTCTACTTTAACATGAGCATGTCCTAGATGTTGATTATATGACATCACATGCTGACGATGATATGACAATGTAGTACTTAGGGTCAAACTTCAGAAAGTTCATTTTTGAACAACCCAACTAAAGTGACCATATGCAAATTAACACTATACATAAAAAATGGCACTTTAATTGCATAACTAGTTCTAGCTCATATAGTTAATTAAGAACCAAGAGTATAAATGCACATGAGCATTTCTACTGCAATGGGAGGATGAATGCTTCTCCAAGAATTTCTAGAAACTAATTTATTCCTACTCTCATTAAATATGCATATGAAGTAACATCTATATGAGGAAATTCCTAGTTAATTAACAAATGATCAATTTCGGCAGAGAATTTATACATAGGTAACTTCAAATTTTTCATGGGTTTTTACATAAGTGTACAAGTGCATAAGGAACAGGAATGCCAAATTTCATGAGTAAATCCCTAGCCAATAATTTATATAAATTCAATTACTCAAAATGAGGCTTATGCAATAATACTGACAATATGCAATAAAATGGAAATTTGCTTTTGAAGAAAGTTTAAGGATGCCATGAAATGACCACTGAGCAAGTTTCATGAATTTACCATTTATATTTATTTACTTATGAATTTATTAAGCAATTTAGGATTGTAGGTTTAGGGAATTAAATAAATTAATTTACTGAGCAACTTTGGACCTCAACTTGTTTTTCTGGTAGAGGATGATTTTAGGAGTTGAACAAAATTAATTTTACAATTTTAGGCCTCTTATTTCCTGAGATATTGAATTTTAAAGTTTATGCAAAGTTCATTGTTATTTATGAAATTGCCACTGGATTCAAATTTCCTCCAGACGCGCGCGCGCACCCGCGCGGCGGCCGGCGATGGCGACATTGGCCCAGCGGCCGATCGGCGGCATGGCCAGGGCTCGCGTGCGACTCAGATGGCCTCCATGCCGAGGGGATCTCGAGGAGGGGGTCGGAGGGAAGAGTGGCTCACCGGAGATCGTCGGCGACGACGCGCGGCGGCAGGGGCAGCTCCGGCGAGGTCCACGTGATGGTGCCGCGGGGGAGGCAGGCTGGGGTTCGGTCGACGAGCTTCATGGAGGTTTGGGGA
Source organism: Eleusine coracana subsp. coracana (assembly GCA_032690845.1). Taxonomy (NCBI): domain Eukaryota; kingdom Viridiplantae; phylum Streptophyta; class Magnoliopsida; order Poales; family Poaceae; genus Eleusine; species Eleusine coracana. Next base: position 9,167,637 of record CM064430.1, read on the forward strand.
CGGTCAACGTCGAGGAACTCATCGAGGGGAAGGCCGGAGGTGTGTTCCCGTCGGCGGGGGGGGGGGGGGGGGGGGGGAGGGGGGGTTTGGATCCCGGCGGTGGCGACTCCGGCTTCGCAAATTCCGGTGAGAGCACTGCACAGGGGAGTGAGGGAGTCAGAGGGAAGTGGAGTGGGGTCCTTGCGCATCGATTTGCAAAGGAAGGGGGGATGGAGAAGTTGCCTAGGCAGTGGTTGGCGCGGAGGCGGCCATGGCGGGGAAAAAAACAGAGCGGCGCTCGGGTTTCACCGGGGAGGGAGAAGGAAGGGAGGACAACGGCACTTTTGCGTGGCAGAGGAGTTCCCTGGGAGGTGTGTGATGCGTGCAAGCAGAGGGTGCAAGAAATGGGGCTCGGTGAGCTGCGGTTGCCCTTTTGATTTGGCCGGCGGAGAGAGAGCCGAGAGAGGGAGAGAGAGAGAGGACGGCGAGCTGTCGGCTTGAGGTTGGTTCACCGGCGAGGAGGCTTCAATGCGGCCGGTGGCACAGGGGGAAAAGGTGGTGGAGCAGTGGCCGGCATGGGGCGCCAGTGACTGGCGGTGGCGACAGGACACGGGTACAACCCGGTGTCGGGTTGGGATTGGCCAGGGGAGAGAGAAGGGCTCGACCTGGTTTGACTCTAGACCCTGACTCGGGTTTGCTCCATTTTGCCATGGTCCCGTGCTCCAAATTGGACACCAATTTTTTTGTCGGCTCAGGGAAACGTGTGCTCCAACTTTTCTTTTGGGTGCACCAGCAAAATTTGCTTTGATAAATTCTGAAAATTCCAAACCCGAAATACACTTTTCTGACTTTGGGGGAATTTTTAAGGGTATCAATTAGTTACCAAAAATTCTTGTAAAATTCTCAAAATTCTCTTTTGTGGTGACCTTTCAGAATATGCAAAACTATTGGGGTACTTCCATGGGTTTTGGTAATGTTTGTGAATGACTCATATTTGATTATTCTAGAATTTAATTAAATAGTCTTCCTCTTTTTATTCTTTGGCACATGGATTAATTATACTTTTGCTTAACCCTTACTTGATGTTAGGTTTAGTTAATTTCATTTTGTGACATGGGATGTCATAGCACACCCCCCTTAAGGAAATCTCGTCCCGAGATTTGCAAAAGAACAAACAAGAGGGAGGGGTGCGGATGGTTACCGGTTTTGTGAGGCCAAAAATTCCGGAAAGTTGGCCTTCAGAAACTACTCTTGTTCCCATGTGGCTTCCTCTTCAGTATGGTTACTCCATTGCATCTTGTAGAAGGTGATAGTGCGGCTGCGGGTTACTCGGTCCTTCTGATCGATTATTCAGACGGGGTATTCGGGGTAGGAGAGGTCTTCTTCCAATTGCTCGGTGTCAGAGATAACCATGTCGATCGGAGGCTTCAAACATCTCTTGAGTTGGGAGACATGGAAGACGTTGTGCACCCGCTCAAGACTTTCCGGTAGTTGCAACCGATAAGCAACGGTGCTATGCTTTTCCGCGATCGGAAAGGGTCCGATATAGCGGGGTGCTAATTTCCCTTTGATTCTGAAACAAGATAGACAAAATCTCCCTTTTCGAACTCCAATGGACGTCTCCTTTTATTAGAGTAACTTATTTGGCGGGATTGTGCGGCCTTCATGTTAGCTTGGATTTGTCGCACCTTCTCTTCGGCTTGCGTGACCAGATTGGGACCGAAAGTAATTCTTTCTCCCGACTCTGACCAATTCAGCAGGGTTCGACACGAGTGACCGTACAAGGCTTCAAATGGCGACATTCCCAAACTTTCTTGATAGCTGTTGTTGTAGGAGAACTCAACGAACGGAAGGCAAGATTTCCAATTTCCACGATTGTCTAGAACACAAGCTCTTAATAAATCTTCCAGATATTGGTTTAGCCTCTCGGTTTGTCCATCAGTTTGCAGATGATAAGCGGAACTGCGGATGAGAGTGGTGCCAAGACAAGCATGCAATTGCTCCCAAAAACGAGCAATAAATTGGGGGCCTCGATCGGAGATGATCATCTTGGTCACACCGTGTGAGCATAGAATTCGGACAATGTAGAGCTCGGCGTATTGCTTAGTAGAGTAGGTTGTATGGACGGGGATAAAATGGGCAGATTTGGTCAACCTATCCACAATCACCCATATTGAATCGTGCTTCTTGGGTGTGAGAGGTAATCCAACGATGAAATCCATAGCAATGTCCTCCCATTTCCAAGCGGGGATTTTTAATGGGTGCAAAAGACCGGCTGTCCTCAAGTGATCGGCCTTCACACGTTGACAAGTATCGTATTCGGAGACATACTGGGCAACTTCTCGTTTCATACACGTCCACCAAAACTTTTCCCTTAACCCGCGATACATTTTGTTGCTGCCGGGGTGTATGGAGTATTTGGACAAGTGAGCCTCATCCAAAATTCGGAATAACAAGGCGATTGTTGAACCAATGTACTCCATCTTCGTCTTGTCGGAAACATGTAGCTTCTTTCTTCCTGATTTTCTGGCAGATATACTCCATTCCCTTGTCCTGCTTCTGGGCTTCTACGATTTCTTCCCGAAGGGTAGGAATGAGAGCTAAATTATACAAGGATCCATGTGGAATGACACGAAGACTTGGTTTGCTCGGATCTGAAATCGGGCAGGCTTCCGTAGAGCAAACAATTGCGTGATTGCATTGGTCCCTTCGACACAAGGCGTCGGCAACCATGTTTGCTTTCCCGGGGTGATAATGAATTTCCAACTCATAATCCTTGATCAGTTCTAACCATCTATGTTGCCGCATATTCAGTTCTTGTTGAGTGAAGATGTATTTGAGACTTTTGTGGTCGGTGTAGAGGTTAACAAGGTTACCGAGCAAGTAGTGACGCCAAGTTTTCAAGGCTAGAACAACGGAGGCCAATTCTAAGTCATGGGTGGGATAATTTTGCTCGTGCTTCCGGAGTTGTCGTGAGGCATAGGCAATGACACGACCTACTTGCATAAGCACACAACCCAATCCGGTGCTGGAGGCACCGCAATAAACATCAAATGGTTTGGTGATGTCGGGTTGAGCTAAAACCGGAGCGGTTGTCAGATGCTTCTTGAGTGACTGAAAAGCTTCTTCACATGCACTACTCCACTTGAACTTAGAATTCTTTTCCAGCAGCTTGGTCATAGGCTTGGCAATACTGGAGAAGTTGGGAATGAATTTCCGATAATAATCGGCAAGACCAAGGAAACTACAAATTTGTTTGACCGATTTTGGAGCCTTCCAATTCAGCACATCCTCAACTTTGCTAGGGTCCATGGCCACTCCTTCCGCTGATATGACATGGCCCAAGAACGGGACTTGCTTTAGCCAAAATTCACATTTGCTAAATTTGGCGTAGAGTTGATGATCTCGGAGTCGTTGTAGAACGATGGGGAGATGTTCGGTGTGCTCTTCTTCGGACTTGGAGTAGATCAGGATATCATCGATGAATACCACTACAAACTTATCCAACTCGGGCATGAACACGGAGTTCATCAAATACATGAAGTGGTCTGGAGCATTGGTGAGACCGAAAGACATGACAAGATATTCGAAGAGACCGTATCGAGTGGAGAAGGCTGTTTTTGGAATATCTTCGGCTCGGATTTTGATTTGATGATATCCAGATCGGAGATCAATCTTGGAGAAGACTTTTGCACCTACTAGCTGATCAAAGAGGATATCGATTCGAGGTAGAGGGTACTTGTTCTTGATGGTTACCATGTTTAACGGTCTATAGTCGACACATAGGCGTAGGGTTTTGTCTTTCTTCTTCACAAAGAGAGTGGGACAACCCTAGGGAGATGAACTTGGTTGGATATATCCCTTATCCATAAGCTCTTGTAACTGGTCTTTCAACTCCGCTAATTCATTAGAAGCCATTTTGTACGGCCTACGAGCGATAGGCGCCGTAGCGGGTACAAGTTCAATCTTAAACTCAACATCCCTATCCGGAGGCATGCCCGGCAAATCGTCTGGAAAGACGTCGGGAAAATCACAGACCACTGGAATATTTGATAGCTCCTTTCCTTCCACATGACATACTTGAGAAGTGGGCGACTTGGGATACGGCAATCGGAGAATAGAAGGGCCGTGTAAGGGTGAGTTCAAATGGACTTCTCGGTCTTCAAGGTGCAATACAGCTTTGTGACTAGTCATCCATTTCATACCGAGAATTATGTCGATGCTTTGGCCATCTAAGATGATTAGGGAAGTGGGGGTATATGTTGTTGGCTAGCTTAAGTGGCACTTTTCTTAACTCAAGATGAGCCCTTATTTTTCCACCAGGAGACGTAATAACATACGGGGTTCCCATAGTGGTGGGGGAAATTTTCAGATGATTTGCACATGCTTGACTAATGAAATCATGCGTTGCTCCTGAATCAAAAAGAACCATGGCAGCATGTTGGTTGATCGAGAACGTACCCGCGAGAGCGGGTTCTCCAGCTTGGGTCTCTTCGACCGTGGCATAGTTGACTCGGCTGTTCTTGTGTGTGGGGGTAGACGACTGAGGATGACTCCCATTGCTGCCACTATTGTTGTTGTTGCTGTTGTGGTTGTTGTTGTTGTTCCCGGAAGTATTGGAGTTGTTGTTGTTGTTCGGGTTGCGCTTCGGAAACCGACACTCCTTAGCAAAGTGACCGGTGCGGCCACAATTGTAACACGGCTGTGAGGAGTTGGTCTTCACCACTTGGTTGTTCTGCTGCGGTGGGCGAGAACCAGAGGATTGCTGCTGGTTCCCACCATGGAATCGAGAGTGCTGCTGCGAGAACGATGGGCGAGGTCCTCCTCCCGACGGTACTGCAGCCCGGAATTTCTGTCCGATCGGGGAGGTGATTGCTAGCTTGTATTTGGGCGGTGCAGAGCCAGATGAACTCCCCATAGCGTGTTTCCTCTTCTTGTCCTCTTGGTTGGCGCAGATGACATCTTCTTGCACAATAGCGGCACTCATCAAATCATTGAACGTGCCGGCAATGACTTGCGCCAAGCGATCTTGCAACTTCGGGGTAAGATCCGAACGAAAGCAATCTTTCTTTTTCTCATCCATATCCACGTGATACGACGCATACTGGGCCAGGTAGTTGAACTTTCGTGCATACTCTTGCACGGTTCCGGAGCCTTGCTTCAAGTTGAGGAATTCCTGCAACTTGCGCTTCATGAGTCCAGCGGGTATGTGGTGTGCACGGAAAGGGGTGCAGAACTCCGCCCAAGTGACTTGGTGACCCGCGGCGAGAGCGGCGGTGAAGCTGGCCCATCAAGCACTTGCGGAGCCACGGAGCTGCTGCACAGCGAAGAGGGGCTTCTGCTGCTCGGTGCAGTGGAGGAGGGCGAACTTTGACTCCAGAGTGCGAATGAAGTTGTCCGCTTCCAGAGGATCACCGGCTTCTCTGAAGGTGGGCGGGTGAGTCGCCCAGAAGTTGGCATAAGAGGATTCCTGCTGCTGCTGTGGTGGTGGTCCGTGAGCTCCCTGCCGGTTCATGTTCTCCATGAACATGCGGAACATCTCGTTCTAATTATGGATGAGCTGCTCCATAGCTGTCAGAGGTGGCGCGTTGGGCAGCGGCCCATTTCCGCCAACATTCGAGGTGCCGGGAGCATCGCCGACGTTCTCCCCACCACGGCGAGTTTGCACCATCTGACATATGAATAAATATGTTAGCCCGATCATCACATGAGGCAGCATGATAACAAGGATACAATATGGTGATGAAATAAAATTTCAGATTGCTCAAATTGAAACGCTTGACAATTAAACGGTGCAGACATAAGAGATAACAATTAAACGGTGCAGACATAAGAGATAACTTAAATTCCATAATTTCCAACACCATAAGCAACATATTCATGATAAAACCATAGGTACATGTGATGCAACTTTTTGATACATAGCAAGTCTTCGGTTACATCACTCGGAACACTACACCATACGATCTCGGAGAGCTTAGGTTACCACTTAGCTTAGCATTACCACACTATGTACACACGACTACGAGGTCTCACGAGATTTCACCCTATGTACATAAGGCTACTCGGTCACCCGGTGTGGCTGTCACCATCGGACTCCACGTCCATAGCAGCTGGTCCCGTGGGTGCTTCGAAGTCGGTGCCAGAATCACCGTTCTCACTTAGTTCGGCGTCATCGGGGGGACTCACCGCGAGTGGAATGGGTGGCTCATCGTTAAGGATGGCGTTCAGCTGACCATTAGCACCTTGGAGCTGTCCAATGAGCTGCTCTTGCTGTGCGATGATCGCGTGAGCGTCGTTGAGGTTCCCTTCCATGACATCACGCTCATCTTGAGCTTCTTCGCGTTGGGCCTGCAGCTCGCTTTGCTCCTCCAAGAGAGCGGTAACCTGACCATGAAGAGAGTAAATCTCCTCTTGGGTAGCGGTGAGCTGGGCGTTGCGTTGGTTCAGTTGCTCCTACAACTGATCGCTTGCATCGCCCTCAATGATGAGCTGCGCATCGTGGAGTTGCTCGAAAAGATCGGCCCGCTCCATCTTGCTAGTGTGCAGCTCATCCTCAAGATATGAAATCTTAGCGTCACGCTTCGCAAGCTGGGCATCACGGACAACATGTGTGGACTACAGCGCCTCGCGCTCTCGTTCCAACTCGAGAATGCGGGCGGCAATATACTCGGGATCCTTCGCGAGCTTGCCAAACTCCATCTGCCGGAATAAAGTTTTACAAGGTGAGTCAAAACTTAATATTCCACTACGTACACATGCTCGAAATAGCATAAGGAATGATTGGTAAAATAAAAGACACGAGGTTCCCGATCCGTTCAACGACCGGTAACGATGAATTTCTGCGGTCGACGGAGTGAACCGCAGAATTGGGTAAAAACGCTTAGTTTCTGGACAACCTTACAATTTTTGTGTTTTAGAATTGTTGTAGAAAATTCCTTCACCTTTCCAACGCATACTCACCCATACCAACCCCATAAAGTCTCTGGGAGTTATGATCATCCAAAGACAGGGGACAGACATGAGGCAGTTTCTGACTTTCTGGAAAAGGTTACAGTTTTTGCAATTTTTGACCCAGTACTAGATTTTTATAAGGCAAACTCCCTAAACCAAACTTGTAGAGAAAAACCTCATCTTTGCAACGAGTACTTACTCACCTCCATTGAATTAAAATTGAGGAACTTATTCTTGTTTTAGTGAGACTGACTTTTCTGGTAAGGTTGGACACTTACCGGTTAGGTTCAAATTTCTGGTTTAGGTGCCAAAGGGGTTCGATTTCGTCCAAAACTTAATCATTTTACATGTTCATAGTATCAATGACATTTTTACAGGTTTTGATAAAGTTGAATGCATATGGTGTGCATGAATGCCAATGCTCAAAATGATAGTTCCCTACATCCTCACAAAAAGCAAAAACTTGACCGGTTATATAACTCGATCCATCCGGTGGCACACACACCTCTCACACATTTGTCTAACGAACTGCACGTGGTTAGTGTACCTGGAAGAGATTCATCTCAGAAACAATACATCAAATTCAAAAGAAACAAGCCAAAATAACAATGATAGTTTATGCCCAGGTCTTCGCCCACCCGGAAGGCAGCCGACGTTTAAGCGCATTCGGTCCGCGCATCAATCAAAGCCCAGGTCTTGGCCCATCCGGAAGGCGTTCGGTATTTACAGCGCAACCGATCCGCGCACAAAGACATACCTTCATTGAAGAACCTATCGTTGCAAGTAATTTAAACAGACATAACCCAGGGTTAGCTTTGCCACCTACAAGACTCTTATATGGGTACTACTAGTTCGTACCTCCCCGTAAGGCGTAAAAACGACTTGTTTACGTTTTAAAATGCTCATTTGTGTGTATCTTATCCCAAGACGGCTCTGATACCAGCTGTGACAACCCCGAAAAGTAGAGTATGTCGTACAGGATTGCCTCGGGAGATGGTTAACAAAGTAACCATACACAGCATTCACACATGAACATTCATCATTTACAACATTACATCACTTAGGTGCATAATATTACAAGTTCAAGGGTAGAGTATAATTAAGTTCAGATCAGATACAATACAGATGTCCTTAGTACATGTTACATAAATTTGCGGAAGCGGTGAAACAACAAAACACGACGTTAAGTCCTACGTGAACCATGCTAGCCCTATGGCGATGGCTCACACAGCACAGTTAGGGGGAACTGGGGATCCATTCGATGGTCCAGTTCTGAGGCTCCTCACCTTCCCACACAACCTTATTACAACAATCACAATAGGTCGCTTGAGGAAAACCTGAAAAACAACATCAACGCAAAACCTGAGTATCTAACATACTCCGCAAAACTTACCCGTCAACCGGTTTACTAAAACCAACTCCTAGTATGCAGGGGGCTGACCGGGTTTATTTGATAGTTGCATAAAAAGCTCCTATTAGTTCTATGCTGCACTTTCAATTTCCTTAAACAAGATTTTACTTTGCTTATTGTAGAACACAGCTACGGTGAGTCTAGCTAGCTGCTAAGACATGAATATAGCTAAAGAGCAATACATCATAGCATTGTGTATCCAAAGCATAAATAAATTTCAGAAACATAACCACAACTTTACTACTTAACATATCATTGCCGCTGCTCGAACAAGAGGTACTCATAACCGCGAGAGACGGCAATTCGAATTGATTTACATCCAGCAGGGAAACCCAAATACATGACATACACATCATTTAAGAACGCGTATGGCCACCGTTCACAAGATTGCTATAAAGTCGATCCGGGGCCATCGATCCTGAGTACACGTCCTCCCCGTGATACAGTACTTCGTATCCGAGGCTTAACAAGGTTACATGGAGTTTTCATGGACATGCATCAATGCTAAGGAATACACAAGGTTTCATGGAGTTTTATTAATTAAAGATGGAATGCATGGCATGAAGATTCATGGTACTTCCTCAACAAATAAATTAATGAACTAATCACTCATTCATGAATATGGTTGCATACTTAAGTATGACATGGTAACTACTGAATTTGAAGGGTACAAACTTCTAATTACACAAATGTAACTTTTAATTATCACAACCTTAGTGTATGTCTACTTTAACATGAGCATGTCCTAGATGTTGATTATATGACATCACATGCTGACGATGATATGACAATGTAGTACTTAGGGTCAAACTTCAGAAAGTTCATTTTTGAACAACCCAACTAAAGTGACCATATGCAAATTAACACTATACATAAAAAATGGCACTTTAATTGCATAACTAGTTCTAGCTCATATAGTTAATTAAGAACCAGGAGTATAAATGCACATGAGCATTTCTACTGCAATGGGAGGATGAATGCTTCCCCATCAATTTCCAGAAACTAATTTATACCTACTCTCATTAAATATGCACATGAAGTAACATCTATATGAGGAAATTCCTAGTTAATTAACAAATGATCAATTTTGGCAGAGAATTTATACTTAGGTAGCTTCAATTTTTCATGGGATTTTACATAAGTGTACAAGTGCATAAGGAACAGGAATGCCAAATTTCTGAGTAAATCCCTAGCCTATAATTTATATAAATTCAATTACAGAAAATGAGGATTATGCAATAATATTGAAAATATGCAATAAAATGGAAATGTGCTTTTGCAGAAAGTTTAAGGACGCCATGAAATGACCACTGAGCAAGTTTCATGAATTTACCATTTATATTTATTTACTTATGAATTTATTAAAAAATGTAGGATTGTAACTTTAGGGAATTAAATAAATTAATTTACTGAGCAACTTTGGACCTCAACTTGTTTTTCTGGTAGAGGATGATTTTAGGAGTTGAACAAAATTAATTTCACAATTTTAGGCCTCTTATTTCCTGAGATATTGAATTTTGAAGTTTATGCATTGTTCACTATTATTTACAAAATTGCCACTGGATTCAAATTTCCTCCAGACGCGCCCGCGCACCCGCGCGGCGGCGGGCGACAGCGAGCTTGGCCCAGCGGCCGATCGGCGGCACGGCCGGGGCTCGCGTGCGACTCAGATGGCCTCCATGCCGAGGGGATCTCGAGGAGGGGGTCGGAGGGAAGAGTGGCTCACCGGAGATCGCCGGCAACGACGCGCGGTGGCAGGGGCAGCTCCGGCGAGGTCCACGCAATGGTGCCACGAGGGAGGCAGGCTGGGGTTCGGTCGACGAGCTTCACGGAGGTTCAGGAACGGTCGGCGTCGAGGAACTCGTTGAGGGGAAGGCCGAAGGTGTGTTCCCGTCGACTTTGCAAATTCCGGCGAGAGCACTGCACAGGGGAGTGAGGGAATCAGAGGGAAGTGGAGTGGGGTCCTTGCGCATCGATTTGCGAAGGAAGGGGGGATGGAGATGTTGCCTAGGCGGTGGTTGGCGCGGTGGCGCGGAAAAAAAACAGAGCGGCGCTCGGGTTTCGCCAGGGAGGGAGAAGGGAGGACAGTGGCACTTTTGCGTGGCGGAGGAGTTCCCTAGGAGGTGTGTGATGCGTGCAAGCAGAGGGTGCAAGAAATGGGGCTCGGTGAGCTGCGGTTGCCCTTTTGATTTGGCCGGCGGAGAGAGAGCCGAGAGAGGGAGAGAGAGAGAGGACGGCGAGCTGTCGGCTTGAGGTTGGTTCACCGGCGAGGAGGCTTCAATGCGGCCGGTGGCACAGGGGGAAAAGGTGGTGGAGCAGTGGCCGGCATGGGGCGCCAGTGACTGGAGGTGGCGACAGGACACGGGTACAACCCGGTGTCGGGTTGGGATTGGCCAGGGGAGAGAGAAGGACTCGACCTGGTTTGACTCTAGACCCTGACTCGGGTTTGCTCCATTTTGCCATGGTCCCGTGCTCCAAATTGGACACCAATTTTTTTGTCGGCTCAGGAAAACGTGTGCTCCAACTTTTCTTTTGGGTGCACCAGCAAAATTTGCTTTGATAAATTCTGAAAATTCCAAACCCGAAATACACTTTTCTGACTTTGGGGGAATTTTGAAGGGTATCAATTAGTTACCAAAAATTCTGGTAAAATTCTCAAAATTCTATTTTGTGGTGACCATTCAGAATATGCAAAAATATTGGGGTACTTCCATGGGTTTTTGTAGTGTTTGTGAATGACTCATATTTGATTAGTCTGGAATTTAATTAAATAGTCTTCCTCTTTTTATTCTTTGGCACATGGATTAGTTATACTTTTGCTTAGCCCTTACTTGATGTTAGGTTTAGTTAATTTCATTTGGTGACATGGGATGTCACAAATGTCATCAATACTGTAAGTTCCTGAGTGTACATGCTCAAGTAATTCTAATTCTTCCACGTTATGAACCTCATCTCCAGCGTCCTCGTCAACATCCCTTTGATTGTCTAACTCTAGTTTGACAACTTTGGTTAAGTCTATCTAAATTCTCCCTTCTAAGCCATCTTCTTGAGAAAACTCTACTTCATCTATATTTGGCTTATTTATGTAATCAACATTGTTTGGTTCTAGTAGTTTACTATGTGGTGATACCTTGTACACAACATCCCAACCTTTGAGATGGTCGTCGGTTTGGCACGGTTATGAGACATAATAAACTTGCATGGCTTGTTGAGCCATGATATAGAAATCATCCCCTATATGGATGGATCACTACCGAATTTTGACTAACCCAAGACTAGGTGTTTGTCTCAATGCTGTCAGATCAAAACAATGGCATTTGAAAACAACAGGCTTAAGAGTTTTGGAACCATCAAAGGTGAGTTTGTATATTTCTACAATTCTTCCATAATACTCGACCCCATCAAGACCTGGCATCATAACTCTAGTATTTGTGATTTTTTTATTGGGACAACTCTACTCACATCTTGTTCTGTGAAAGCGATATCTGTTTATGTCATAAGCATTGAATGACCTTACTTTATAGTGCAGCCATTGGCAACCTGCCTCAACTCAGCACTCATGGACGCATTGGTTCGGGCTTGAGTTACATCAGGATAGTTCATTATCAAAGAATCAGAACGGAAAGTCAAACTAAGTATGAGATATATTGGATCGTAACTTCTGTTTGAACCATGAAATGAAACTAGGCATTCCATTTCCCGCACCCTGTCTAAGTAGGGTATCAGTCTTGTCTGCTGTAGGTTCCCTTCTTTCACGCTATAATTGATGCGAAAATTCCTTACCCAACAAGGAACAATGGAGTTGAATGCAAATGAGAGACTAATCAAGATGAATAAGATTGTTGATAACTTACTGCATACACCACTCGACTTTAGAAAGGTATTAACACAAATAGCATGATCATGCGCCACTCTTCATGTGTCGAGGTCTTGGGGGTCGAACCACTTGCACTTTTGAGTTGCGCATGGAAAAGGCTGAGAATTATGGCCAATATTGTAGTGGGGAGGTGGATTATCTAAGCTAGGAAGATTGTCGACATAGTATTTTGTAGTGAGGTTTGATACGTCCTCGAGGATGTATGCCTCTACCATGGAAGCTTCAATTTTGCATTTATTTTGACATTTAGTTCGAGGAACCTTTAGATGCCTCTCAGTTAAATAGCACCAACATTATTGCATAGACCCCCCCCCCCCCACTTCGTGCATCATACGAGAGGTGCAAGCTCACATGTGGCATCAGAGTGAAGAGGTCAGGTGGAATGATCTTCCCTACCTTACAGAGCAAATCAAGGGCCATTCTTTCCATGTTTGCAATCACGATCCAAGATAACCCCTTCGCACAAAGCTGGTGGAAGAAATAGCTCAGCTTTGCCAACACTTGCCACACATGATCAGGGACATAGCCTCAAACCATCACTAGTTGAAGCAACTCAAGCCATATGTGGTAGTCATGACTCTTCAACCCCCTGATTCGCATGGTAGATAAGTTCACTCCCCTCCTCAGATTTGCTGCCAACCTATCAGGGAACATTAATGTTTGGAACCATTCCATTACTTTCCTCCTTTGTTTGGTCGTCTTGGACGAAATCGGCCTTAGGCTTTTTCCATGAATTACCGGATGTAGGAGGCACCTTGTTCAGCTTCGGTCTATCGCATAATTTCATGTGATCCACTCTTGCCTTAATGTTGTCCCTTGTCTTATCAGGAATGGCCATGAATGTTGTTAAAGACGCCTTGCCAATATTCTTTTCACTATTCATTACATCAATGTTATGTGGAATAAGAATGTCCTTCACATCGGATATCCTATACAAGCCCAAGATATGAGTCCAGGCGTGTAACTCATCATAACCCACAAAACTGCCATCTTCTGCATTGATCTCAAGAGCATCTAACATAGCACGAACTGCGACACCTATTATTATCTATGGTGGACGGTCGTTAACTATAAATTCTATCGTAAAATTCTTTTTGTCTCTTCTGATTTCATGATTAAGATGGAGGAATTATCAGTGTTTGTCGAATGATGAATACTTGCTTCCCTTCCTCAACCAAATGAACTTTAGAGTTGTCTTCCATATGGGGCATGGGAACTTCCTGTGAACACACCATCCACTAAATATCCCATATGCCAAGAGGTCATATAGTGAGTAGTGGTACCAAACATACATATTGATGTTTGTCCCACCTTTGATGGGACAATTGGCAAACAGTTGATGGCCGCCAGTCAACGATACTGATTAGCTCACGTAAGGCTCATGTGGGCCTCTTTGCCAAGTGTCCCACCTTTGCTGAGTGCCGATGTCAAGTTTGCCGAGTGTTTTGCCCGTAGCACTCGGCAAAGGCTATAAATTGTTGAGTGTCCTATTTTTGTCGAGTGTTACTCCGCGGAAACTCGACAAATGAGTTGTTTGCTGAGTACCTGACATATTACACTTAACAAACGTTTAGGCACTCGACAACAACCCAATTTCCCGTAGTGAATAGAAATGTTCAGCATGAATCCTTATAGCTTTGTAGCATGCATGTCTAAACCTATTTACGCATGAGCACCTATCATACACTATGTTGCACTCGAGATGCACACTTCTGATGCCCGTGACACTTCTCACTTTACTGACCTTTTGCTTACCATCTCTAAAATGAACGAAGTGTCATCATCTTCCTACTGATACTCCTACATTCTTCTTATTCCGATATCAATCAAAGATAATAAGTTTTGATATCTCTATCATAAAATAAATGGTTCAAGTCTTTATTCTATCGCTTAGTCAGAACCAAAGTATTGTATCTAGCCCTCAAAAGCGTCAGACTCAACCAACAGAAGCATTCAACCTGAATCAGGATAGCTATGTGGCACACATGTCTACACTTACTTTAGCATGAGTCATTGGCATATTATGTTGCACTCGATGGACTAACTTCTAACGCCCATGTCCTTTGAGACTTCACTCATCTTTGGTCACCATCTCTAGTATGATGAAGTCTTATTCTAACTAGTCATGAACATCTTGGAGTGATATGTCTGTTACATAGCGATCCATCTATTATTTGTTTCTTCGTCATGATTGTCTGTATGGATTACATAACAATGTGCAATAGTGTAACAGAACTACCTTACCACGGAGATGATTTCGTTCCAGGATATTTCTCGGGTGACGACACGCGCTGTGACACCCAATAGTACAATACATGACAGAATGATATAGTTGTAATAAGAACATAGATAGAGTATAGAGTTCTACATAAATTCGAAATTTAATTACAAACTAGAGTTTTAAAAGTGCGGAAGCAAAATACTTCAATAGTGATTAAATGACCCGATGGAATAAGTAGGTACAATCGCCCTCTCACGATGATACACAGTAGTTGTAGCCGACCTTGATCAGTGTCATGCCCCTGACACCAGGCTAGCATACACAAGCCTACTCCTAGTCATCATTGGTGCAAAGCTCCCACTCAATGTTCCAGCAGACAGGACATTGACCATCCTAGTGGAACCTCTCACCGTAGTGGCAGTCTCCACCCTGGTCATCTAAAAACCACATAGAGCTACGCCCTGAGTAACTAATTTACTCAGCAAGACTGGCCTGTCAAAATGGCCAATTACAGCCAACACCTAGACATGTAAAGGCTAAGGGTAGGGCTGATGTTGCCAAAAAGCCAGCCTAAGAGTGGATCCTTATTTTTCAAGTTTTAGCATCAAGTTAAGTTGTCATGCAAAATAATAAATTTAGTTTGCACTATAGCTACAACAATCATTGTTGTAATATATATATATTAATAATTCCAAATAGCAATATTAAACCTATTCATCATATTAATGGCTTCCAACACTGTTCCGACGGAGTTATCAAGTGGTACTCGTTACTGTGAGGGGAAGCGACTCGAATCGATTTACTTCTTGCAGGAGAAACCTGCTTGCATGATCCATACGTGCTTCATAGAAGCCGCATGGAGTAAACTTTCGCATACAGTACCACAAGGTCTTCCGCGCCTGGCTCCCCCGAGAAGGGTCCCCCAATACGATGCGCCCCGTGCCGCCATCTGTGGGTGGATTGCTCCCTCCTCTGAGCCCTAGTTTCACCTCATGGATCAGGGTACCTTCCGACCAAGCAGTAGTCGTAGCTACGTCAGTTTACTGGGCCCATAACTCTAGCATGCAAACAGTACGTTCAAACTTCATCCCATGGGCCGAACACAAGGCGTAGCCTTAGGTGACTCGGACAGGGCTATCTCCTTGAAAACAAGCTGTCCTTCCCTTTCCACATAGTTGCCCGTCCGGTCCACATTTGTCATCCCATTTCAACCTTTTATCATCTGACATCATTCCTGAGTGATAATATGTCCTGATCTACGAGTGGTCTCCATACCACTCGACGAATGGTCGTCCTAAATTAAGCAAAACAACCACCGTCCTAAGTCTATTGCCGGGTAAAGGGATCCTACTGCAATACTAGGGTTTCAAACAACTCCTATAAACTTAATGCACAAAGAAACCTACATCTCTAACTAGTGATAAAATAAAGATATAAAAGTGGTGGGATGCACCGGGGCTTGCCTAGGGCGTGCTCTTGACTTAGCGGATCATTTCTTTCACCTTCTGGCTCCTGCACGGTCTCGATCTCCACGTTGTTCACCTCGGAATCTATATGATGCAAATGATGATGATATGCATAAGAGGTGATTCATGGCATTACTTAACAAATATTTAACATGATGGTGCGATGTATAAATGCATGGTTCAGTTTGGACCAGAGATATAAAGTAGGTTTAGTTGGTGAATTTTGTTCATGGACTTCAGAAAGTTATCTCGATAACAGTGTACAATGGTACGGTGTGTGTCGATCGTGGTCGACACAAATGTGCAAAGTGCATGAGCAGGGGTGATACTGATTATAATAAAGCTCTCGGTGTATGAAAATGTTGCTTTGCAAGGATTAAACACCTAGGATATAATGCTTACTTAATAACTATATAGTTAATTGAATATTAATTCTACAAAACAAATAATTAATTTAGGATGGTTCTGGAAGTCAAATCAAAGTGGTTGATTTACTGTAAATAGAACATGCTACCGATGATTTATGGGCCAAGTTTAGAGGCATGCACTGGGCCATTAATTTTAAATAATTAAAATAAGGCAAACGGCTAAATAATTCATTATGACTAAAATACAGAGAAATAGAAATTATGCTTTTACAGGGAGGTCCCATATGTCAAATATAATTATTTACCAAGTGTCACAAATTTCACTGACCTCATAGAGTTGTTTATGATTTTATTAATGTTGTATGCATATATTTTAGTTCTCATAACAATAGTAACATGCATGGTGACTTGATATTTTTCTTCAGCAGCATAGGTCCAGAGACGACCAACATAATTTACTTTACTCCAAAATTCGCAGTATTTAATTTACTATGCATTTTACAATGTTTATTATTATCACTAGAAATGGGAAAATTAAATATGATTCACTTTCTAGCAAAAAGATGAGCATGCATGGTGGTTTAGCACTTGTGAAAAAGACTACATGACCAGAGGAATCCAATGAGTTTTAACTTGATCCAAAATAAGTATTTATTTAGCTATGATTTTTACTAATAATACAAGTTTTTGGACAATAAGTAATTCAAATATCAATGTATTTTGTGTATTGAGATAAAAAATTAAAATAATTGTTAAAAAATAATAGTGTACCACGGATGAGAGAATCCAAAATCATAGTGTGTCTGAGACAAAAACACGATTGTAAGTGTGTTGTACATGAAACCGTCATTTCTCAATATCTCTCAGACAATTTTCCTATAGGAAAAATAGAGAACTCCACCAACCAACCAGATCCACAGTGCTGGTCGCACGACTAAAATAGGCCCAGCTTGGTCTGGCCATGGCGACCACGACGCTCAGGCCGACGGGAGCCCTTCCCAGGCTGCATCATCGCTGGCACTTGGGTGTCACGTGAGGCAACCCCGCGACCAGCACGCGGAGCCGCATCCGGCTGTGGGTGCTGCACTCGCCGGCCACGACAGGAAGCAGCCGGCAATGAGGAGCAGCCTGGCTCGACGAACGGCGGCAACGGGAAGTAGATTTCCTGTGACTAGGGTTGCACACCAGAGCCGGGAAGATGTAAATCAGTTGTGCTAGGTGGAGAGCAAGGTCTAGTTACGAGGAGTCAACGAACAGCTGACCGTGGAGAGAGAATCACTGACGAGAAGGCTCGGGTCCGGTGGCCGGGGAAGAAACGCCGATTCACGGCGGCTCGATGAGCGGCAAGGACCGTGACAGTGGAAATAGGGCGGAGAGGGTGGAGCGCACCCACACGGAAACTGAGATAGGGCGATGGCAGCACTGCAGCGGTGGGGCAGCGTGACGGAGGTTGAGCTTTGC
This sequence comes from Eleusine coracana subsp. coracana, assembly GCA_032690845.1. Taxonomy (NCBI): domain Eukaryota; kingdom Viridiplantae; phylum Streptophyta; class Magnoliopsida; order Poales; family Poaceae; genus Eleusine; species Eleusine coracana. The sequence goes on from CM064430.1 coordinate 9,185,374, forward strand.
GCAGCCATGGCGGAAGCGAGTAGAGTGAGAGAGCAAGCGAGAGTGTGGCCGAATGGGGAAAGGGGAGGGTCGAAAACAGGAACTGGTTTCCGATTTTTGGTTCCCGGGTGCCGACCAGGCGGGCGAGCGCGGCACTCAGCATTGGCTGGGCGAACGGCGGCCGGCCATGGCGCCCAATGGGCGGGGAGGAAGGCCAGACAGGGAGGCTGACACACGGGACCCGTGAGTTTAATCTTTTCTATATTTTCAAACTGCATGTGCTTGTGAATTACGTAGCAATAAAAACATAAGTGATCAGTTCAAACCAAAAATATGTGTTCACTCCCCGAGATGTGTAGGAAATTAAGAAAATAAGTTTGAACATTGGATCAAATTAGGATTTAAACTAGAACTTTTGCAAGTGGAATTGTTTTTGGACCTTTTTGGCATTTATTTGGGTATTAAACGACAGAATAAAAATCTGAGAAATTCCTCAAAATTCTATTTTGACCCCAGATATATCATATATTTTTGGTGGATATGAGTGTTGTAGAAAAAAATTTGGACCACTAGTTCAAGTGATATTCAAAGTGGCTTAATTTAAATTCAAATTTGATCAACTTTAGCTCAAATTTTTATTTCAAGCTCTTGTGACTTCTAAAGTGTTGTTTGTTGGCACTTCCTAAGTGCCTCTTTTATATGTGAATATCATCCTAATTAGAGTATAATTGATACTAATTTAGGCCATTTGCCTATGATATTACCTATATATTTGTATATGCGTTGTTTTGGAGATTTATTGCAAAAACAGGTAAAATTGGCTATTAAAGTGATGCTAGACAAGATAGGAGTTCAGAACCGACGAAAAGCACTGAAGAAGCCCACTGCGTCGATCGGCGTTTGCCCATGAGCCGATCGGCGCAAGGGTATTTTGGCCCACAGAAGTGACCGAGGCCCATTCCGATGGAAGTTTATCTACGCAAGACACTTGAAGATATTTGCTTAGAAGATTTATGGAACTTCAAGATCTCGACGTGTGGTACAAGACTTTATCTCAAAGGAAAAGGCCCACATGGCAGCTGTGGAAGACAGAGGAACCGACTCAGAGCAGAAACCAGAGAGAACACGGCTTGCGCCGATTGGCGCAACCGACTTATTTGTTAGAAAATGAGTCCTTCACAAGTAGAACCCCTATATATACTTGTAACCCCTAGCCGCGATCAGTACCCCGAGGAGGAGGCAACAGAGGGACAACAGATTCGTGAGTTAGAGCCACCGGGGCTTGTCTCGTTAGAATAGATCTCTAGTTGAGTTTCAAGAACCATTGGTGTAAGAGTTGATCCGTCAAGGTAGGCCATCTCGACAGTGATGAATCTTACTCTATGTATCTCAAGGATGATTGAATATATTGATGATGGTTTTGGTGATTTGTCTATCTTGATTCTATAATCATGCATGTGCTTATTCTCATTGCTTAGTTCTAGGCTAAGTAAGTTGATATTATCTTAATCGTGGTGATTAGGATAGTATTCAGACATTGTATTGATTATGGTTGCTTGATGATGTTGGTAGTGTGGTTTAGCGGTGACAACACTAAACCTGCGCATCACTATTGGATAGTTGAGTAGGGTAAGATACTCGCAATTAAGGGTTTCCTCTCGGCAGCGATAAATCGGGAGCCACTCGGAAAGCAGGGTGGTCTTATTCATTATAGGTTTTCATTGATCCATGTAATTATCTATTATGATGCTATTTAATTAGACTATCTGGTTACGATCTCACTAGTAGATATCTGGCTACTCACCGAATAGTTTTAGCTTTGGCTTTGACTTGCACTCTAGTTCAACTTCGCTAGTGTACCGATCGGCTCAACACCTGTGCCGATCGACTCAATGACTTAGATGAGCAACAGTGCTGATCCGCTCAACACCTGCGCCAATCAGCTCAACAACTTAGATCCGCAACAGTGCCGATCGGCTCAACCCTACGCCGATCGGTGCAACTACAGAATTGCTGTCTGGCGCACCTTTGCGCTGGCCAGTCTCCCCTTCATACAACCTGAACTTGATAGTAGCCTTGGTTAGATCTTTTACTGTTAACTTTGTTTAATTATCCCTAAGGTCTCAGTGGTTCGATAATACCTTGGAATACTCTAAGGGAAAAAGTGTTACAACTGTACACCGTCCTCTTGCGGTATATAAGTGGGTGCGTAGTAACGACCAATGTTGGTGGCCCTTAAAACCCAACATTGGCCACCAACCGATCGGGAAATGCAAGGTAAAGACCAAAGTTTCGTGAATATTTGTTTAACCTAATAAAGTTCCACGAGTTTTGGTGAAATATGTGTTTGTAGGATAAAAAGGGCTAAAATCATGTAAAAACATGAAGAAACACCCCATCAGCCGATTCTGCCATAAAATAGCAGGCCGACAGGGTCATATGAGGCTGAAATTAGGGCCCGGCAGGGTCGTGATGGCTGAAATCCGAACCCGGCCGACAGGGTCATATGAGGCTGAAATCACGGCCTGGCAGGGTCGTGATGGCTGAAATCCGAACCCAGCCGACAGGGTCATATCAGGCTGAAATCAGCCACCCGGTGGGTCAAAACAGAGTCGTCATGAGACTAACCATCCGACCCTACAAAACACTCCAAAATGAAGCCGTTTTCCATTTCCGGACTAAGGAGGGTAAAAAGTGGAGAAATAAAGGAGGAATTCACGTGGCACAACATGGATAAGTCAAGACATGACCCGGGGGGGGGGGGGGGGGGGGTCGACAACAATGATGGGTTTGCCACCGAGGGTTGCCAGCCCATGAGGCCCACAACTTCTACCGACCCCAAAATGGAGATTTCGGTGGAAACCAACCAAGTAACTGCCATCAGAATAAGATCTGAGCCGTCCAAAGAAAGTCAGTTGGAAACTGATCAAATCCAGCGGCCGCCCAGCCTAGCCTGTCGCCCGGAGGTGCATGCCGCCCAGCATGCCCGGCCGCCCGGCACACGTGGCCGCCCGGCGCGGCCCGCCGCCCGGTGGAGGATTTTTTGCCCACCGACTCTCCTCCACTTTGAAGTACCCGCCAAGTATCCGCCACCTATAAAAAGAGGGGGAATTCGGCAGAAAAAAAAAGAGAGGAAGTGAAACACATTGGAGTCATTTTCCCACTACTTTTCTTACTAGTAGAGTAGGTTAGTTAGTCGGGGGTTAGAGTCTAGTCAAGAGCATCGCTCGGGATTCCGGAAGTCGTCTCGGAGTCTTGGTATGAGCTCTCTTGTATCTTTTCTCTTTTTATAAGACTTATCCCTTATCAATATAATTATATTTTCTTATTTATCTTGTCAAGTATTTATCTTTACTTAGTCAATTTCCTTAAGTTACAAATATCGGGAAAGAACTTTGAAGCATAGTTTACGGGATTCGTGGCTAGGATTTATTTAAGTTTAGTTCTTGAATAGAACTTAGACTTGGTTATTTCCCGGCTATTCTTCCGCTAGGCCAACGGAAGAATATCTAGTGAAAGCATAGGCGTGGTGCCTAAGTTAGCACTAGCTGGTTTTGCATTCGTCCCCTCGGGTTGTGTGGTAGGTGGCAGGTGGTGACAGTCCTGTCCGTCCATTTAGTATTCCACCACGATCGGGAAGTCTCAAGCAGGGTTGTCTAGCAGGAACGTGGCCACTAGTGTACGAGGTTAGTTACCGACCCTATTAGTGGATCGTTGTTGTGCCCCGAAGTAAACTTATTGGTGAAAGACTCGAGGCTGTACCATGAATTTGGTGTAAGCACTCAACCCGAGTAACTAGGAATTTTGACACTTGACTTAGCTAAAATAGGAAGATATAATCTTAGGAATTCTAGACTTAGACTCGTTGTCCTCCCGGCTAGCTTAACCGATCTCTTTATTTATCTTAGCGTGGATTTCACCTGTATCACTGCTCCCCCAACTATCTTTATGGAACATCCTTACCCCCGTCTTTGGTCAGTTGGTATAATTCTTATAGTTATATCTTTGTTAAACCAAGATACTCTTATGCCTAGCTTCCCTGCGGAAAATAAATACGACACCTTGGAATACTCCCGAGTGAAATGCTACAATAGATGTTTCGTGCGCTTGCAGATTAATTCATATTTCTCTAAAAGCATAACAAACATCAAATCATTTCTGGTGTCCTACCAGGGATAGTGATATTCTTGATGCGACGTTAAGAAATGCCAACAAGCATTTCTGGTGCCGTTGCCGGGGAAGCAATAGGCTAAGATATCAGAATTTTAACATTGATATTTCTATTAGGGAGTTACCGCTTTCCTTATTAGGCTTACCCTTGTTCTGTTTATTTATGGTGTAAGCAGGATGCTTTATGACTAGTTTTGACCTACCAGACAACTACCACAGCGATCCGAAGGTTTGTTGAGGAGAGTGGGTCAAAGACTCACCCCTCCTCGGCCCGTGCTTGCTCTTGCTGCACCTCCGATCACTCAAGCTTAGCCGTAAGTCCCATCTCCGTCCGCTCAACCAATCATGGCTGAAAAGACGATCCGTGACTACTCCGCCCCGTCTACAGACAACATCCGCACCGGTCCGAACCCGAACATGGGGAACAGAAGCTATGAGCTGAAACCGGCCTTAATCACCATGGTTCTGGCCAGTCCTTTCTGTGGCAAGGCATCGGAAGACGCAAACGCCCACCTCCAATAGTTTTTGGCAGTGTGCAGCACTTTCACCATGAGGGATGTGACCCCTGAGGCCATTCGCCTTTGCCAATTACCATTTACACTCTTGGGGAAGGTGAAGCAGTGGTTCTATAGCAATCAAGAAGAGCTCACCGCATGGGACAGGTGCTCCAACGCCTTCCTTGCCAAGTTCTTCCCGCTAGGCAAAACCAATGCTCTGCGGAAGAAGATTTCAAGTTTTCAACAGCTAACTGACGAGAGCATTCCTGAGGCATGGGAACATTTCCAAGAATACACTCTGGCATCCCACATCATGGAATGCAAGATTAGTTGCTGATCCAAAGCTTTTACCATGGGCTCAACCGCCTCGCTCGCGAGCACCTAGATGCAGCCGCTGGAGGTTCCTTCTTCTATCTGAAGGTCAAAGAAGCTCAAACTCTCATAGAAAAGATGATCGCCAATTACAGTGGCTCGATGAGAGACAGAACCAGCCTCAACCCAAGATGAGGGAAGTCCACCAAGTTGATGGTATTGACATGTTAGCAATTAAAATAGATCAACTTTTGAAGAAAATGGACGGACCTCAGACTGTCTAATCCTTGGACTCTCGCATGACTTGCGAAGTCTGTGGAAACCTTGGACACATGGGAAGCCACTGCCCAGAGACTCAAGAAGAAGAAGTGAACTACCTCAACAACACCACCACCAACAACAACGGGTTTAGGCCCCGTACAATCAACTTTGGATAGGAGTCCAAGCCAAACCTCTCCTTCGACAAGAACATGGGTAACTCTGGAAACTTTACTCGTAATGAACCCTCCTTCCGTGATCTTGTTCTAGGACAATCTAAAATCAATGAAAGTATTAGTAGGAAATTTATTGCTACTGATAAAGTCCTAGAAAGAATAGATTCTCATATGGAAGCCTTCAATACCTCTCTGCAAAACCAGCTTAGTCATAATAAAATGTTAGAAATACAAATTGCTCAGCTGGCCGCTTCTATTGTTAAGCCTAACTAGGGCAAGCTTCTCGGTCAGCCAGAAGCTAGTCCCAAAGAAAATGTTAGTGCGGTCACAACTAGAGGCGGAAAATCTACACAAGATCCGCCAAATCCTAACATTGCAGGGAAGACCAGGGAAACCAATGAAGAATCGGAAGGAGAGGAGGAAATTGAAGTTGAGGAAGCAAAGGCACCTCTCAAGAAGGCGCCACATGAGTTCTATGATACCCCGGTGTTGCCGTTCCCCCCTCAACAGAGGAAGCCAACGGTGGATGAACAATTTGGGAAGTTTGTGGAGGTAATAAAGAAATTATACGTCAACATGCCGCTACTTGATGCTATGCAGGTTCCTACATGCTCCAAGTATCTAAAGGACATCCTCAACAACAAACACCCAATGCCATCCACGGAGGTTGTCAAATTAACCGAAGAATGCAGCGCCGCTATCTTGAACTTCCCAGAAAAGAAGCGAGATCCGGGATGCCCAACCATCCCATGTTCCATCGGGAGGCAACAATTCAACAACGCCCTTTGTGACTTGGGGGCGAGCGTGAGCGTCATGCCAAAGGTTGTATGACAAACTCGATGTCAATTCATTATCCCCTACAGCAATGTGCTTGCAGCTCGCCGACCAATCAGTCCACTACCCGGCGGGCATTGCGGAGGACGTACCCGTAAGGATAAGGAACTCTCTTGTGTCCGTCGACTTTGTGGTACTAGATATGGAGGCCGATGCAAAGACACCCTTTATATTAGGAAGGCCGTTCCTTAGCACTGCAAATGCCAACATTGATGTTGGGGCTGGAGAAATCCACCTGAACATTAATGGGCACGACAAAAAGTTCACCTTCAAGCCCCGAATGGAACAATGCAATCAGGTACGCATCTTTTATGGCAAAAATCCTAACATGGTGCAGAAAATTGAGGTGTATCCAATCCCACCAAAAATGGGTTCACCGGCGGTTAAAGTTCAAAGCATACCACCACCGCCCAAGAAGAAGAACGAGCCACAAGAAATGAAGAAAAAGGTCATCGCCAAACCAAAGAAAATCAAACAAGTATGGCGGAAGAAAGAAGTTGCACCGATCATGGAAAATTCTCCATCCATGACGGGCACCATGCAAAATTGAGCGCGGAGAACGTCTTGTTCGAGACGTAAAATTCGGACCCTCGTCGGAAGGTAATCGATATTTATCCCCCTTCATAGCATTAGATTAGGTTGATTTAATTCCTCTTTCTTTAACCATTAAGCTAGGATATAAAAAAATTAAAATTTGAAAATTTTTGGTAATGTTTTGGCCAAGTCTCTTGCCGGGAGGTCGTTTTTGAGTCAAAACGACCATCCGGGGTGCTGATTCAGGGCTGTATCCCAGCCTGAAATAACCCAGATTTTAGCACCCGGGAGGTCATTTTTCATGAAAAACGAATCCCCGCTGGGTCATTTCTGCCGCCCGGCAAACCATGCCGCCCAACACAACTTTTCATCAGATTCTTGGCCCTTTTAATGCAAAGATGATGGCCATGAGTGGTGGAGGTGTGGCCAGCCTTACCTTGAAGAAAAAAATACTCATCTAAAGCCCCACCATGAGTGAAAGTGAATGAATGAGAGCCACACGTGTCACCTCACTCTTTCACCACTCACACTCACATGCCACCCTACTTACCTAGGCTTCATGAGTGGCAACTCACTCATTGAAAACAAACAACTTTGGCCATCCCATCACTCTATCCTTGCTCCCTACACTCTTAGCAAATTTCTGGATAAATTGAGCAAGTGGATCACATGGCACTTGGACCTAGCCTTCTCCCATCACCACTAGAGCAATAATTGAGCAAATGGAGGGAAATGACCTGCCGCCCGGCATGGGCTGCCGCCTGGCATAAAAATTTCTCCCCCAATGCTCCTCTTGAGCTTATAAATAGAGGGCACACTCTGCTTTGCTTCTCCACCCAAAGCATTCAGCTGAAAACTTCGTCTCTCCCTCACAAACTCTCTCTCTCTTTGCACTTCTTTTCTCACTCAACTAGTTAGTGCACTTTGTACTTAGTAATAAAAGTGTGCTGCACTAAAACCAACTAGAGAGAATTTGTTGTCACCCTCGCACGTTCGAACAACTAACACTTGGAGTACTAACCGAACGACTAACCATTGACCATTATCATCACATTGTCCTTCGGGTATTGTGTCCAAGTAACCCTTTTGCAGGAATGGAAAATATTTGGAGAGGCATCTACACCAAGTTCAGCAACAGCAGCAGCTCAAGCCGTGGGAGGCGCACACCAAGTGAGCGTTCGGAAGCAGAGCACTCCAGAGCTTCACATGGGCATACTCCAAGTTATCTCTTGGATTCAATGTCCATATCTAAAGCTCCAACGGAGCAAAGTGTGCAAAATGAAGAGTTTGACAAGTTCATGAGAGTGAAGAAAATATGGTGTTCAATGATTACGACGAGCGAAGCAAGTTCACCGCCATTCGAGATCGGGAGTTCACATCCGTGCGCAAGTTCGACCACAACTTCCTCGAGCAAATCGGCGTCTTCACCGATTTCGAGTACGCACTCAACACGGCCGGATGGTATGATTTCTACCACCTCGATGATTACGGTTCCAAATGGCTTACCATTGAATTCCTTTGCACCTTAAAAGTCTTCACCACTCCGTCAGACAAATTAGGAACTCTCTACACATTCCATCTTTTTGGTGAAACCTATGAATGGTCTTTAAAACAAATTAGTACCTACCTTGGTTTTGACCGTAAGGCCGCTGTAGACATTAATAAACTTAAAGGTTTCACCCCTCAAGGACTATGGGCCAAGATAGGAAGTCCCGTCACGGGCCAGGAGCACACTAGCAACATTCATAACCCTTCGCTCCGTATAATTCACCGTTTCATCACTCACTACCTCACCCCTCGGGGTGATGTATGTTCATTGAATAGTTTGGACAAGGCCTATCTTTATGCTGTGATAAAGAAAATTAAAACGAACCCCACTTTCTTTCTCATCAACCATTGGCTCACCCTAGCATTCAAGCAACATGAACCTATCACTTTCACACCTTTTGTCACTAGAATTACTAGAAAGGTTGGCACGCTGCATAGAGCTAGAATAGATCGTCTCCTTAGTGCTTCTTTGCTAGGGAAAGATCACTTTTGGCAAGCCCCCCTTTTGAAGGAAGAAAACAATAGGTTCTCCGGCGCAAGATGCAGAGTTAGAATTGCCTAACCCCGAGCTCACCATCATTGGTAAAAAGAACTTTCTGTACAATTGGCAAGATCCCGTGCAGCTTGCACGACACAGTGTTTCAGGGGATAGACCACGAGCAAGAGCTCCTCGAACAGGTGCTTCAGGAAGCTCTCAATACCATTGGGAGCAACCACAGTACCCGGAATTTACTAGCTCGTCAACACACTACACTAGCTCATCCCATGAAGAGTTTGAACCATCCAATCCTTATGGGATGGGATGTTACTATCAACCCCATGGAGGCATAGGAACTTCACGTTCCGCCCGATTCACATCATACAACTTTCCGGAGTTGGAAGGTGACATGCAATACTTGGCTGCAAACGCTTATGAGACCAACATGCGAACCCAAGAAATACTAGAAGCCATAAGGGATAGGCAAGAATGGCAACAACAAACATCGAAACAACTTCAGACAAACCTCTCCATGATGGATCAATTGTTCGGCCACTTCAACATCGACTATCAACCACCGCAGTGAATGCCATCCAAGCTTAAGTCTTGCAAAGACCTAAGCTTGGGGAGGTACGTGAAGCAAGGTACGCCAATTATCCTACCCTCTCTTCCTATTTTTTTAAGTTGTTTTATTTCCTTTATGTACTATAAAAAATCCAAAAAGATTTTCAGTTTCGATAAAGTTTAAGAAAACCCAAAAATATTTTTCACTTTCAAGGAAAACCATAAAAATTTGCAAAACTAAAAAGAACAAAAAGATTCCCCTTTCCAAATAAAATTGAGAAACTTGGTCTCTACCTTGCCTATGGAAATGATGAATAGTTGCTCTGTTAGCTCCCTATGATCTCAAGTACACAACCTCTACTCTTCATTTTGGTGGGTAATGGTAGACCGGCATTATGATAACGCTAGTCTCTCTATGTTTTACTAGGAGCAAAATGGCTAATAACCACCAAGTCTAGTTGTTGGAATTCATGATATAGCATGTTTTGATGAGTCTATGATCTCCTCATGATTAGAGTCCAATGAATTCTTTCAAAACCATGCTGCAATAAAACCTCCTACTTGGTGTAGTTCTTCCCTATGATAGAAAAAATTCCTACCAAGGCCAGATATTAAATGTGAACCCACTTTTATGCCATCCATGTATGCATTGAATTTGGTTAGGATTTGATCCTTATGAGGGACTTGCACTTTCAAAGCCAACCATTTTTCCTTCGCGTTATCTTTGAGTTCTCAAACAATCATACTTGGTTACGCGGTTTCCACATTGGATTCAAGTGTCCACTTCACCAAGCATGTTAGCCAAAAATCTATCCTTTGCGAAAACCTTGATCCTACAAGAAAGATTTTGGTGTTCCCAAAATAAATGCTCAGAAAAAGTTTGCAAAAATATTTGAACCATGGAACTAGCTTCCCTACACTATGAGAGCTGAAAAGAAAGAAATAAAAAGAAGAAAAAAAATGAGAAAAATTTTCAGCTCTCATAGATGTACAAATGTCAAGTTTCAAGGTTCATTCTTTGAGCAAAATAAAGGACCATCCTTTCTCTCTAGCACAAAAATCCAATCTTTGTTAAAGATTTTTGCTATTGTGCTAGTCCACTCCTTCGTGTGAGTCCATTCTCTCCCTCTCCCGTGGACATTATTTCCAAATGGTTGGAATGAGAAAGTGCAAAGTCTTTTCGCTAGGACCATCTCTTAACTTAACAAAATATGCATGTTAGATGTGCCATCCTACCAAGCTCCACATATAAAGCCAAATTTCATAGAGTATGATGAGCACTTGATGAGGAAATACACTTTTTGAGAGATGAGTCATAGTGAAAAATTGCACCAAGAGGGAAAATTTTCAATCTTATGCAGCATTTCAAAAACTTTGGACTCATGATCATGTAGGAGGTTGAGTGACAAAAATCTAAACTAGTTGTTCAGAGTTCCAACCGCTCATGACAAGGTTATAAAATGCCTAAGAGCCCCACTTGCAATGAGAAAAGACATAGTGATCACTTTATGCTGGTTTACTATTACCCCTATGTTGTAGGAGTATATGTTTGTGCACTTGATCCTTGCAGGGCTCTAATATTGAAGAAACTCCTGATCCTTCACTTCCAAGTTTTAATTTGATCGGGAAGAGCAAAGGTTTAAACTTGGGGAGGTGTTGGTGGCCCTTAAAACCCAATATTGGCCACCAACCGATCGGGAAATACAAGGTAAAGACCAAAGTTTCATGAATATTTGTTTAAACTAATAAAGTTCCATGAGTTTTGGTGAAATATGTGTTTGCAGGGTAAAAAGGGCTAAAATCATGTAAAAACATGAAGAAACACCCCGTCGGCCAATTCTGCCTTAAAACAGCAGGCCGACAGGGTCATATGAGGCTGAAATCAGGGCCCGGCAGGGTCGTGATGGCTGAAATCCGAACCCAGCCGACAGGGCTATATCAGGTTGAAATCAGCCACCCGGCGGGTCAAAACAGAGTCGTCATGAGACTAACCATCCGACCCAGCCGACCCTGCAAAACACTCCAAAATAAAGCCATTTTCCATTTCCGGACTAAGGAGGGTAAAAAGTGGAGAAATAAAGGAGGAATTCACGTGGCACAACATGGACAAGTCAAGACGTGATCCGGGGGGGGGGGGGGGGGTCGGCACCAGAGATGGGCCATCGCCCGACACAGGCCGCCGCTCGGCCTGGGTTGGCCACCCAGGGTTGCCAGGCCATGAGGCCTACAACTTCTACTGACCCCAAAACGGAGATTTCGGTGGAAACCGACCAAGTAACCGCCATCGGAACAAGATCTTAGCCATCCAAAGAAAGTCAGTTGGAAACCGACCAAATCTAGTGGCCGCCTAGCCTGGCCTGCCGCCCGGCATGCCCGGCCGCCCAGCACACATGGCTGCCCCGCGGGGGTTTTTTTGCCCACCGACTCTCCTCCACTTTGAAGTACCCGCCAAGTATCCGCCACCTATAAATAGAGGGGGAATTCAGAAGAAACAAAAAAAGAAAGGAAGTGAAACACATTGGAGTCCATTTCCCACTACTTTTCTTACTAGTAGAGTAGGTTAGTTAGTCGGGGGTTAGAGTCTAGTCGAGAGCATCGCTCGGGATTCCGGAAGTCGTCTCAGAGTCTTGGTATGAGATCTCTTGTATCTTTTCTCTTTTTGTAAGATTTATCCCTTATCAATATAATTATATTTTCTTATTTATCTTATCAAGTATTTATCTTTACTTAGTCAATTTCCTTAAGTTACAAATATCGGGAAAGAACTTTGAAGCATAGTTTACGGGATTCCTGGCTAGGATTTAATTAAGTTTAGTTCTTGAATAGAACTTAGACTTGGTTATTTCCCGGCTATTCTTCCGCTAGGCCAACGGAAGAATATCTAGTGAAAGCGTAGACGTGGTGCCTAAGGTAGCACTAGCTAGTTTTGCATTCGTCACCACGGGCTGTGTGGTAGGCAGCAAGTGGTGACAGCCCTGTCCATCCATTTAGTATTCCACCACGCTCGGGAAGTCTCAAGCAGGGTTGTCTAGCGGGAACGTGCCCACTAGTGTACGAGGTTAGTTACCGACCCTATTAGTGGATCGTTGTCGTGCCCCGAAGTAAACTTATTGGTGAAAGACTCGAGGTTGTACCATGAATTTGGTGTAAGCACTCAACCCGAGTAACTAGGAATTTTGACACTTGACTTAGATAAAATAGGAAGATATAATCATAGGAATTCTAGACTTAGACTCGCTGTCCTCCTGGCTAGCTTAACTGATCTCTTTATTTATCTTAATGTGGATTTCTCCTGTATCACTGCTCCCCCAACTATCATTATCGAACATCCTTACCCCTGTCTTTGGTCAGTTGCAATAATTCTTATAGTTATATCTTTGTTAGACCAAGATACTCTTATGCCTAGCTTCCCTGCGGAAAATAAATACGATACCTTGGAATACTCCCGGGTGAAATGCTACAATAGATGTTCCGCGCTCTTGCGGATTAATTCATATTTCTCTAAAAGCATAACAAACATCAAATCATTTCTAGCGTCATACCAGGGATAGTGATATTCTTGATGCGACGTTAAGAAATGCCAACAGCCAACAAGCACATTTTTCTGGCGCCGTTGCCGGGGACCATAGCAGGTTTTTAAATATTGTTTGATGTATTAGTGTTTAGTCATTGTGCTTTACTTGTCTTTTTAGTACATATATGCTGTTAAGTGAAATTAACAGGTATGGATGGTCCTAAGTCAAATAAACCCTCTAATTACACCGATGATCCAGAAAAGCTCTTACGTAAGAAGAGAATAGCGAAAAAGAGGAGCAAGTCACTTGGAGATTTAGCTGGAGAACCAGTCAGTGCCAGCCCTCGAGTATTATTCACAATTGCAGATCTAGAAGCAGGAGTGATGGCAGACCAACCCTTGGTTAATAGTTTCAAGCCTCAATTGGATAAGGTTGTCAAGACAGATTTCCAAGAAGCTCAAGATCATGCTCCATATCAACTAGAGAGGTACATCGGATTAGTGGCACTACAACCGTTCACAGGTTCGGAAGATCCCAATCAGCATCTGTAGTGCTTCCTTGAAGTCTGTAGTACATTCAAAGTAGCAGGATTGACCGGATATCAAGCACGTGTGCGGCTGTTCCCCTTCTCTCTAGTTGGACGCCCTAAGCAATGGTACAATAGCTTGGAAAACGCAGTAAAGACTACATGGGAAACCTTAGCAGTTGCATTCTTAGCCAAATACTTCCCTCCTGGTAAGACTCAAGATTTGAAGAATAAGATTCTTGGATTTACGTAGAATATTGATGAGAGCATTGGAGAAGCGTGGGAAAGATACAATGAATATATGGATGCATGCCCTCATCATGGTCTTACAGTTGGTGAAACTATTGAGAGATTCTACGTGGGATTGAATATCCCCTCCCGTCAACACTTAGATGCTTCAGCTGCGGGTTCATTCATGTCAAAGACTCCCACTCAAGCTAAGGAATTGATCAAATTGCAAATTGAAAATCAATCATGGGATAATAAGAGAAGTTCAAGGAACCTACAACCTTCTAAAGGAGTGGCAAAGAGCGTGATTGAGAGGGCTCATGAAGACATGGTTATAGATCGCCTTGATGCTATTCAAAGAAGGTTGGACAATAATTCTCATATCCTTAAGGAAGAATCACTCAGGCCAGCAGAATCACTCTCCACTTGTGATGAATGTGGAGAATTCAACCATGTGCAGAAAGATTGCCCTGAAGAGATGAAGATGCTAGAATATATAAAGAATAGTGGATGGAAACCACAATATCAGCAACAAAGGAGTTCTTTCTCTCCTAGTTCATCCATGCAAAACTCTATGTCGCTTCGTCTCCAATTTCATGAGTTCTTTCAAGCTCAAGAATAGATCAACAAGGACAATCAAGCTAAATTCAAGGAGGTTGATCGTGTTCTTGAAGGGATTAATGACAAGGTGATAGAAATTGGGAGCTCCAATGAGCAGATTTTGAAGCATACCAAGATTATAGAGCAACAGATGGGACAGTTATCACAGGCCATTCAATGCAACAAAGGGGTTATTCCTAGTAATACAATGTCTGCAGAGCAGTTAAAGCCAATAGCTACACGGTCAGGAAAGCAAACAGAAGATCCAGAGCACTCTGCGGGAGCAAGGAAGACCCACGCTGATCGGCTCAACACTGGCACCGATCGGCGCAATGGTACTATTAGCACTGATCGGCTCACTCATTGCACCAATTAGCGTGAGGAAGAGATTGACCTCTCTAGACTAAAAATGGGTATGGAAACAGAGGAGCATGGCCCTACCACGTTCTTGGATACTCAACTGCTGACAAAGACAGAATGAGTGCGGCAACACGACGAGCAATTTGCAAGGTTCGTCGATGTTATGAAGAAGCTTTACATCAATGTCCCTTTTGTTGATGCTATTCAAGTACCCACCTATGCCAAGTACATTAAGGACATGATGCAAAACAAGAAGTCTCTAGCTTCTGAAGAGGTTGTGAAGGTTACTAAGGAACTTACGGCAGCGATCATTGATGTTGCACTTGAGAAGAAACCTGACCTTGGATCACCAAGCATCAAATGCATAATCGGAACAAGGATATTTGATAGATGCTTGTGCGATCTTCGAGCAAGTGTAAGTGTCATGCCCCGTCATATATTCACAAGTCTCAATTTTCCTGGAGCCTACGGGTATGTGTTTGGAGTTTGCCGACCAATCTGTACGCTTCCCTGATGGAATTGCTGAGGATGTGCCTGTTCAAATTGGAAATCACATCGTCCCTGTTGATTTTATTGTGCTTGATATGGATAAGAGGACGAGAACCCCGTTGATCTTAGGCTAACCCTTCTTGAGGAGAGCAAAGGAAAGTATTGATGTTGGGAGTGGTGAAATAAGCTTCCATATAAGTGGAACTCCCTACTCTTTCAAATTTTGCCATTGGGGAGAAGACTGTCGTGCTATTGATGAAGTGAAGAGATACAAGACACCGAGGCAACGTGGCATCGAGAGTGATTGGAGAGGATGTAAGGATAGGTCGTCCGAGGTATATGAGCTATTAAGATAAGTGAACCTTGTAGTGTCGCGGTCTTACACCCTGCACTGCGACACTAAGGATTGATTGCTCGTGGGGAGGTCAAGCTCTTTGACCTCTAAATAACTAGAGCGCTCTTGGGAGGCAACCCAATTGTCGGGAGATTTAGAAGTTATTTAGTGCTTGTGGGAGGGCAACCCGTCTCATTTAGTTAATTAATGCTAGCCGGGAGGGCAACCCGGTATTTTTAATTTGCTTTCTTGTAATAAAAAAAATCTCCCGAATAAAAGAATTAGAAAAAGTGTGTGCTTAATTCTTGTGTGCTCCTGCATTGTCTGTTTATTTGTGCAAAACTCTATATATATATATCTATATATATAATGTAGACTAACAACATAGGAATAAAAGAAAAAGACCAAAAAACAGGAAGGAACAGAGCTTGCGCCGTTCGGCACACTCATATGCCGATCGGCGCATTGATAACAAGTCAGGACAGAAGGCTGACGATGCTCGGAATGGAAGAGGAGCTGAAAGCCAACCAGCACATCAATTTTTAGAAATAGAGCTAGTTTTAAGATGAAGAGCGACATCTAGCGAAGAAGTGAGGGGCCAGGAACATTGGGAAGAATGGATATTAGGTGAATGGAATGAACACGAGGCATCAGGATCAGAGCCAGACCAGAAGACGAGGTGCAAGGAACTTGCGTCGTTTAGCGCACTCCTGCGCCGATCGGCTTTGGTACCCATGCTGTGCCCAAATTGGCGACATATTCAGCAAGCACTGATTCTTAGGAACAGGTATGATTTTTATGCAGGTTTCTAGTGCAGAGGAGACATGGAATCGAACAAAAGCTGAAAAAGAGACGGCGCGCCGATTGGCACTAGCCAGAGCTGATCGGCGCAGTCAATCAAGACAACGGGATTCTGTGCTGTTACCCTACCAGCCAACATGGTGTACCAGGAAAAGACGAAAAGGATGGAAACAACGAAAGGGAGGAGAATTAGGAACCAGAGCGGTCAGAGAATTCAAAATTTGAAATGTGTCGATCGGCGCAATGACCGCGCCGATTGGCGCAACCCCAAATTTTGGAAATTTTTGGTGAGTCCTTCTCCTGAAAGTTTCCCACACTATAAAAGGGAGGCCAGGCGCCCCCAGTTCGGCACACCATCCCGGTAATCTCTCCACCTTCCCCACTACCCACGATCTCACACACGTTCCACATTCCTCGCAGATGGATCGTCTCCGCTCCTCCGTCGGCAAGTTGGGCAAGAGGCTGCACCAGGGAAGCAGTTCCGATGGTACCGGCGAATCGAGCGGTGACTCCTCGGCTAGGGGGGCTCCGGCGCTCGCGATGACATGTCGGTGGGTGGTGCATCCACTGGCTCAGCAGCGGCAACACATGAGATCCGCGCCCGCCACTCCGTCTCTGGTGTGCCCCTTCCAATGGGGTGTGCTACGAGGAGCCAAACAGTGGAAAGCCGTGGGGTTCCCAGATCACCACCATCACCGGCATTCATACCGCGCATGGTGGAGGAGGGCTTCACCCTCCTGAGCACGGAGGAACAACAACACTGCCTTGCGGTGAGGGGAATGTTCATCCCCAACTTCGACATGGATGAGACCTTCCTCACCACAATCGGCGTGTGGGAGGACATAAGGAGGATGCTAGACAACCTCAGCTGGGTGGACTTCAACCATCTCCCCATGGACTTCAACATCGACATAGTCACCGAGGTTGCCTCTACAATGAGGATCGGATCCAACGACTACGGCAACGATGCCATCAACTTCCACGTCCACGCCATTAGCTACATGGTGACCATGGAGGCGGCGGCTCAAGCCTTCGGCTTCGACGCCAACGCCGATGTGGCCGGCATCTTGGAACGTGGGGAGTTGGACTCCTTTTGGAGGCGGCTCTCGTTTGTCGATGGCAACGGTGGTTATGGAGCAACCAACAAAAATTTTGGATTGACAATAGGGTTAATCAAACATCACATCTTGCTCAACATTATTAGTTATTTATGCATATTGACCATTAATGAATATCCAAATGCACCCCATTGATCACCCAAATGTTATAGTGCAATTCACGTGCATGACACGCTTGCGTGATGTGATGCACATGCATGGTAGTGCATATGTAATGATGCACTTGCATAATGACATATGTTGCATATGAACGTGATGCTTGATGGTGCATATGTCATATGATGTACCGGTATATGCATATGAAATATTGTGCATGTCATGATGCATATAGTATGATGAATTATGCATAGTGCATATGCAAAATGTGTTCATGTCATGGTGCATATGATTGATTGTAATACGATGCACATGATATGATACATAGATGATGCTTTACTCATATTCGTGATGCTCATAGCAATGGTGCGATGTGAGTTTGTAATTTTGTAATGCACATAATTATACTTATGCATCTTCTAGAGTTGCATAAATGCTTATGATTCATACCATGATTTTTATTTGGTTGAGCAAGAATATGGCAATGTATGGGAAAGACATTATTGGAATACTTTGCTTAAAATGGAGGATCATCAACGTTTTGACAGCAAGAGAAGTTATAGTGATATTGAGGAGAACATACAATAGAACAAGGAAGTTACAAAGAGGTTCAACATGCTCCTCGAATAGAAAAGTGTAGCTCAGCAAGGGAACACAAATGTAATGATGATGGGTAGCAATCCAGGCTGCTACAATATCAAAATGTATACTTGTCCAAAATTTTCCTAACCGTCCAAAATTATGTACAGCAGCTACTAAAATGCAACATCGTCTATCCTAAGTGCAGAATCAGAAGGACCACTGAATACCAATCTTGTAGATAATTGTCACACCTTTCCAGAGAATATTTACACAACTTAATCTAATAAGGGGTTCAGGAGATATAGATTTTTTAAGATGGCTATCAATATCTGAAAATCTGTAATTGACAGCACTGAGTTTGTCTGAAAATGCGTCTGAAATCTGGAATCCTATGCCTTCAACAATAGGTATGAACTATTAGCCTTCTAGAGAATTTTATCATCTTTCTAACGCATATTTACACGCCTCCAACAACATCTTAGAATTCGAAATATAGAATTTACAAGTTGCTACTTTTCTGTTGAACCGTTTCAACAAACAGAATGATGTTGTACTGAAAACGGTCGCATACGCATATCTTACAAGCTTCGAAATGAAATTGACAGACCACCAAAGTTGTAGTACAGTTCCTAAACTTTCCAGGGAGTACTCATACAACCCTAGAGGTGGTCTGAGCGAAAAGTTATGAATTTTTCAAGATAGGTGATGAACTGAATTTCAGATTGACACTAAACCAACATGCTGACTCGGACAGACCATGATGTTATTGGCCGGAAATATTTAAAGTAAAAATTCTTCCTGGATGTACAGAGGATTTGTTCATGATTTCAATAAGTATTTATTTGCATGATTTTGACTTTCAAGTGAGGAGATATAGAGTTTTCTGTGAGCAACAAGTTTGCTGAAATTTCAGATTAACGACTTGATGCTTTGATATCTTACATGAATGCATATGCTTTTGGCCTATAACTCCTCACCAAAATAAAAATTGGCCACGAATAGGACCATATGCATAGTCGGTGGTAGACGATTTCTCAAGTTAGTCGTATACTACCCGTTTCTTACTCGATTCGTGGTTAGTGTACCTGCTGAAGATTCATTTTAGAAACAATATATCAAATAGAAAAGAAACGAGCCGAAAATAATCTCTTATTATTGTCCTAGGGCAGGACACTAATGTTTACCGTAATCAGCCCACGTTCACACCTTTATGCTAACTTCCCATGTTATTGTCCACATGGCGGGACACATACCTTCGTTGACGATACCATAGATGCAAGTATTTAAACAAATAACATCCTACAGTTAGCTTTGCCACCTGAATCATAACTATTATAGACCTTAATGGGCACGTCCTCACACGTTCGTAATGGGGTTTTCGAAAATATGTCTTTGAATATTGTACTATTACCAAGATAACTCTGATACCACGCTGTAACAGAACCGCCTTACCACTAAGATGATTCTGTTCCAGGATATTTCTCGGGTGATGACACGCGCTGTGACGCCCAATAGTACAACACATGACAGAATGATATAGTTGTAACAAGAACATAGATAGAGTACAAAGTTCTACATAAATTCAAAATATAATTACAAACCAGTGTTTTAAAAATGCAGAAGCAAAATACTTCGATAGTGATTAAATGACCCGATGGAATAAGTAAGATACAATCGCCCTCTCACGATGATACACAGTAGTATTAGCCAACCTTGATCGGTGTCATGTGCCTGACACCGGGTCAGTGCACACAAGCCTCCTCGGTGCAAAGCTCCCACTCAATGTTCCAGCAGTCAGGACGCTGGTCATCCCAGTGGTACCTCCCACCGCAGTGGCAGTCTCCACCCTGGTCATCTGAAAACCACATAGAGCTACACCCTGAGTAACTAATTTACTTGGCAAGACTGACTCTTTAAATTGGCCAACTATAGTCGACACCTAGACATGTAAAGATTAAGGGTAGGGTGGATTATGCCAAAAAGCCAGCCTTAGAGTGGATCCTTATTTTTCAAGTTTTAGCATCAAGTTACATTGTCATGCAAAATAATAAATTTAGTTTGCACTATAGGTACAACAATCATGGTTGCAATATAAATAGTAATAATTCCAAATAGCAATATTAAACCCATTCATCATACTAATGGCTTCCAACACTGTTATGGTAGAGTTATCAAGTGGTACTCGTTACTATGAGGGGCAGCGACTCGAATCCATTTACTTCCTACAGGAGAAACCTGCTTGCATGATCCATACGCGCTTCATGGAAGCTGCTTGGAGCAAGCTTTCGCATATGGTACCACAAGGTCATCTGCGCCTGGCTCCCCCGAGAAGGGTGCCTCAACGTGATGCGCCCTGTGCTGCCATTCGTAGGTGGATTGCTCCCTCCTCTCAGCCCCAGTTCCACCTCAAGAGTCAGGGTACCTTCTGACCAAGCAGTAGTCATAGCTACGTTAGTTTACTGGGCCCATAACTCCAGCATGCAAACCGTATGTTCAAACCTGATCCCACAGGCCGGACACGAGGCGTAGCCTTAGGTGACTCAGATAGGGCTACCTCCTTGAATACAAGCTGTCCTTCCCTTTCCACCTAGTTGGTCGTCTGGTATTAATTTGTTATCCCATTCCAATCTTTTATCATCTGACATCATTCCCGAGTGATAATATGTCCTGATCTATGAGTGGTCTCCATACCACTTGATGAATGGTCGTACTAAATTAAGCAGAGCGACTACCATCCTGAGGCTATTACTGGGTAAAGGGATCCTACTACAATACTAGGTTTTCAAACAACTCCTATAAACTTAATACACATACAAGCCCACATTCCTAACTAGTGATAAAATAAAGATATAAAACTGGTGGGATGCACCGGGGCTTGCCTGGGGCTCTTGACTTAGCGGATCATTTCTTTCATCTTCTGGCTCCTGCACGGTCTCGACCTCTATGTTGTTCACCTCGGAATCTATATGATGCAAATGATGATGACATGCATAAGAGGTGATTCATGGCATTACTGAACAAATATTTAACGTGATGGTGCGATGTATAAATGCATGGTTCAGTTTGGACCAGAGATATAGAGTAGGTTTAGTTGGTGAATTTTCTTCATGGACTTCAGAAAGTTAACTGGATAAGAGTGTACAATGATACGGTGTGTGTTGATCGCGTTTGACGCAAATGTGGAAAGTGCATGAGTAGGGGGAGATACTGATTATAATAAAGCTCTCGGTGTAATGTTGCTTTGCAAGGATTAAACATCTAGGATAAAATGCTTACTTAATAACTATATAGTTAATTGAATATTAATTCTACAAGACAATTAATTATTTTAGTATGGTTCTAGAAGTCAAATTAAAGTAGTTGATTTACTCTAAATACAACATGCTACCAGTGATTTATGGATCAAGTTTCAGAGGCATGCACTCGGCCATTAATTTTAAATAATTAAAACAAGATAAAAGGCTAAATAATTCATTATGACTAAAATACAGAGAAATAGAAATTGTGCTCTTACAAGGAGGTCCCATATGTCAAAATATAATTATTTACCAAGTGTCACAATTTCAATGACCTCATAGAGTTGTTTATGATTTTATTAATGTTGTATGCATATATTTTAGTTTTCATAACAATAGTAACATGCATGGTGACTTGATATTTTTCTTCAACAGCATAGGTCCAGAGACGACCAACAAAATTTACTTTACTCCAAAATTTTCTGTATTTAATTTACTACGCATTTTACAATGTTTATTATTATCACTAGAAATGGGAAAACTAAATAAGAAACTAAATAAGATTCACTTTCTGGCAGAAAGATGAACATGCATGGTGGTTTAGCACTTGTAAAAAAGACTACATGACCAGAGGAATCCAATGAGTTTTAACTTGTTCCAAAATTTCTAGTATTTAGCTATGATTTTTACTAATAATACAAGTTGCTGGACAATAAGTAATGCATAGGAAAAATAGAGAACTCCATCAACCAAGCACATCCACAGTCCTGGTCGCACGACTAAAACAGGCCCAGCTTGGTCTGGCCATGGCGAGCACGACGCTTAGGCCGACGGGAGCCCTTCCCGGGCTGCATCATCGCTGGCACTTGGGGGTCACGTGAGGCAACCCCATGACCAGCGAATGGAGCCTCATCTGGCTGTGGGTGCTGCACTCGCTGGCCATGACAAGAAGCAGCAAGCAATGAGGAGCAGCCCGGCTCGACGAACAGCGGCAATGGGAAGTCAATTTTTGGCGACTAGGGTTGCGCACCTGAGCCGGGAAGATGTAAATCAGTTGTGCAAGTTGTAGGCAAGGTTTGGTTACAAGGAATTGACGAACAGCTGACCGTGGATAGAGGAATCACTGACGAGATGGCTCGGGTCCGGTGGCCGGGGAAGAAATGTCGATTCACGGCGGTAAGGACCGTGACAGTGGGAATAGGGCAGAGAGGGTGGAGAGCTCCCACACGGAAATTGTTGGCGATATGCGTATTATTCTAATTCTAGATTTTAGTATTAAGCAAATTTCATAATCTTTTAAAAGCAAGATGCTAACTAACAGATGCTGCAAGCATAGCAATGCAATAATAACAAGGGGAGCCATTAAAACTCAAGTTGGGTTTGTTGGTGCTTCAAACAATGCAAATTGTAGATGAAGCAGGCCGTCGACATAGACGTGGTAGCTCGTCGATGAGGCAGTGTAGATCATCACGGATCACTCCCGAGCGGTCACGCAGATGTGCTGCCCAGAAACCTTATTACCGTGCCTCGTGCGGGCTTCACGGTGGCAAAGGTATAGAGATTCCGCTCACCATTTTCCTTGGTGCACGCCAAGGAATAGGGCTGGGGAGATGGAAGCAGCTCAACACTACAACACAGCTCTCTAAAGGAAGGAAGACGAAGAAGTGGAAGAGATTTTTTCCTGAGATGGAATCCTGGACGTCTCTAGGGGCCTTATATAGGCTCGGCTGCCCTCCAGGAGTCATTTCCTCTCTAATTGCGCCCACTAAATAGTAGTTAATAGCAAGGCTGGCCTATTAACTATAATTATGGCAATTAACTGTGTATTAATCCTCTTAATTAGTATATAACGGTTCAGGATTGTAGAGGATATGAGTGGCAAAAAATTACTTAGACTCATAGACACGCCATGCCACGGTCACGCGTCGCAAGTCACGCGGGACAACACCCGAAAAAATGCATATACATGCGTGCGAGTGCGTGCGTGTGTAATCATAGCCATGCTCTCTATCTCTCCCAAACCTTTCTTTATTCAGCCATGGGTACGAGTGAGGCTTTGGAATTTCCCCTGAATGGGCCATATAAAATGGGCCAAATTCAAACAATCCCCCACCAACTCCAAAGCAAGGAATAGAGGTCAAAAGGATCACTGTGTTGTAGTATTGTTTAATATACCAGTCTTTTGGTAAAAGTCCCGTACGGGTTGATCTTAAACCTAGATATCAATATTCGTCTTTCCACAACTAAAGAATGTACTAGGCCTTGAATTCTCAGCCTTGTGCGGACAGACTTCCAATGAAATCAAACTGATACTAGGCTGCCAAAACAACCTCGCCTAACCGGAGCGTTAATGGTCTGCTCTCAAATCGTCTCATGAGCCTTTATGAGAATGCCCTATTCTCACAAACTGCAACCTACAGTTGAGCTCAAGTAGGTGTTTTCCTTCAAGATATCCTATAGGCTAATATCTTTCACAATGGAAAACATTAAGGCTTAATGCCAACCTTTCATACAGTCAAGAGTATCTCGCTTTGTCATTTGAACATGGGTACATTTTCTTTATTTATAATGTACTCTTTGGTACACCAATCAACTTGTTCTTCCTATTATCTTAGTCACGGGATCTCCAATCAAAAGGACAGGTTACCATTGTGGTGTAACTTTTAGATGGGCCTCATACCCATGTTCTTAGACATCACGGTAATCACATTCCGTGATAATCCCTTTGTAAAAGGGTCTACCAGATTATTTTCGCTTTTCACAAAGCTCGTAGCTATAACTCTGGAGGTTTTCATCTTTCTGACAAATTTCAGTCTACGCTTGATATGTTTATTGGACTTTGAGCTATACTTTATATTCATAACCTGAGCTAGCATTGATTGGTTATCGTAATATATTAGGATAGGCGGTACCGGCTTTTCCACGAAAGGCAAGTCCATCAATAGCTCTCTTAGCCATTCAGCCTCAGTAGTAGTTGTTTCTAGTGCTACAAGTTCTGCTTCACACGTGGATTTTGTTAACAAACTGCAGCACCCTAATTCTTGCAAACAGACTGTGTTAATCAAATGTAGCCGAATCAAATATCACCATGTAAACCGCTGCCCTTCGGATATATAAGGAGGGTAGGGGGTCTTTAGAGGAGACTAGGACTCGTATTGGGAACTTTCTGCCCAGTACGAACCCTAATTATACAAGAACACCAACAGGACGTTGGGTTGTTATCCGCAAGAAAGCCCGAACCTGTATAAACCCTGTTTCTTGTGTCCATCGGCATTCATACTCATACACATACCTAGCATTACTATCGAGATTATTCCTCGATAGCTGGCGCGTCAGGAAGGGGAGCGCATTGAGTTTGTTTTGTTGAAGACGATGGCCTTCCTCGACATCAAGTTTCGCCTAGGAGATAAGATCCATTTCGGCACCCTGAGCTTCATCATCAACGCAAGCGGAAACCTCATCAAGCAATACTCGGTGAATCTTTAGGTGGCCTTCATGCCATCGAACCCCGAGGTCAAGGCGCAGTTGGCTAAGCATATGGCTGATTCGATCCGCCGGCTCCTGTTTGGCCTCAACAATGCTGCGGGGGCTCTCTAGGAAGAAACCCTCCCAGGTTCCTTTTCAGCGTTCCCCATGATGAACCGGACAGCAAGCTTGGCTGATCCGGATCTCACTACGGTTGATCTCCCAGCTTTTCACATAGATCGGTCGGATGAAGATCCTAGCTTTTTCTATGGATTGAGATTAATATCTATGATCGGCCTCGCAAACGACTCAATCCTGGACTTGATTGAAGGGCCGAGTGATTCGGAATGTTGCTCATCGAATTATCATGAGGTCTTCATGGTAGCACCGACTGCCCCAGGAGGCACTAGTGGAGAAACATCGACGGCAACTGCCGTACGAACAAACGTGCAGCCTCAGGATGGACAGGAAACTGAGCTTGAAGACGACAACCCAGATGCTGCCACTCCCCTACTCCAATGACCGGATGCTCGGCAGGGATCCTGGGTCGTGCAGAACCTAGACATGGGCAATGTCACCTTAAAACTAGATGGTGAAGAAGTTTTCAAGACCCCCCAGCACACGGCTGCGGCGGCCCTGCTAAATTCCTTAGAGATGATGCTCCAAGTAAGCCCAGAGTTGACACCGCAAGTCAACAAACTAAAAGTGCACATTAAAGTGGCAGCCATATTGGAGATGAACAACACGCGTTCGGCGCTGAGTAAGTCAGCATCAGGCGCGGCTAGCTCGAGGCCCAGTCAGGAGAGTAGGGATCGGCAACGTGCCGATCGATAGGAAACCCCACCGGCTGAACCACGGTGGCGGCCCATCATGAACTACCACGACCGGAACCCTAACGCCAACCTTTGTATCCGCATCCCACTGCACGACGCCCGGGTCTGGCTGGACAGCAGATACCAGGAGCGGGATGAGACAGCCCGCCGAGAGTAGGAGGACGAACGATGCCACCATGGTTTCGTGGTTGACCGATACTACGAGCATTCCAACAGAAGAGATCCACCTCGTGACGAACGGTATTATGACCGATAGAATGATGGGTGGCGTGAGGATAGGTATCACGAAGAAGCCGGTCACGAAGGGGAGCGAACCCCCGACGATTATGATGATGAGGCTGGCATCTGGGCATTTACTCGTGAGCTACAAGTTGTTAGCTGGCCGGCTGGTTTCAAGCCAGTCGGCATTGAGAAATACGATGGCAAAACGGACCCATGAGATTGGCTCCATGTCTACGCAACGGCCTTCCGGGCACTCGGCGGTGACAGTCATGTTATGGCCAACTACTTACACATCTGCTTGGTCCTGTAGCCTGGACCTGGCTCACCAATCTGCCTGCCAACTCCATCAGTTCTTGGACGGAGTTGTGTAAGCAGTTCACTACTAACTTCCAGGCAACATTCGATAGACCTGGAAATCACTAGGAGCTCGCCTGGATCAAGCAAAGGGACCGAGATCCACTACAAGAATAAATTCAGTGCTTCTGCTGAGTGAAGAACATCATCCCCAACATATCAGATGCTCAGGTTGTTGCCGCCTTTCAAGGTGGGCTTGGCGACGATGACCTGATAAAAGAGATCAGTAGATTAGACGTTGTAGGAAGCCTGACGGCCAAGAGCTGTTGACCATGGCGGACAAATATGCAGCCGGTAATTCAGCCCTATTTCATGTTCGCCAGTACAAGGATG
This sequence comes from Eleusine coracana subsp. coracana, assembly GCA_032690845.1. Taxonomy (NCBI): domain Eukaryota; kingdom Viridiplantae; phylum Streptophyta; class Magnoliopsida; order Poales; family Poaceae; genus Eleusine; species Eleusine coracana. The sequence continues at coordinate 9,211,816 of CM064430.1, forward strand.
ACTCACCATGGAACTGTGGCCAGTCAGCCCCATCCAATTACAGCAAGGACGGGGATAAGAAGCGCAAGCAGGATAGAACGGTTGCAATGACCGAGCGTCCCAATAGGAAAAGACAGGTCACCCAGGAGGATTTCGATAAGATGTTGGAGGGCCCGTGTCTGCTTCACGACGGTGCTCACAAGGCTAAGGAGTGTTTCAAAATGAAGAGCTTTGCACATCATGTCCTGAAAGTCTACAGAGAGCGCCCCCTAGATCCCCAAGGGAGGCAAAAAAGATGCGGACAAAGAAGATGAGGATAAGGAGGAGTTCCAAGACCCGGAACGAGAGGTTAATTATATTTACGGCCAGTCCATGGCCCATTCAAAGCGCCAACAAAAGAACCTCTATCAGGAAGTTCACTCGTTAACACTCGCAATCTGCAATATTTGCGCTGGTCCGAAATCCTGATAACCTTCGATAGGGCTGATCACCCGGATCACATCCCCAGGCCAAGAAGGTACCCACTGGTGTTATTGCCAACTGTTTACCGAGTTCGGCTCCATAGAGTGCTGGTGGATGGCGAGAGCAGCCTGGACATCCTGTTTATGAAGACATTTCGGGAACTCAACATTCCCTTAACCGACCTCAAACCCAGCAGGTCACCTTTTCACGGCGTGATCCTGGGCATGCAAACAGTCCCGCTAGGGCAAATCACCCTTCCCGTGACATTTGGCACTCGAAAAAATTACAGAACAGAGCGCGTCACCATTGAGGTCGGAGATCTAGACTCCACCTACCATGCCATTATTGGACGACCAACTATCGCCAAGTTCGTAGCTATGCCACATTATCCTTATATGATGATGAAGTTGCCAGGGCCAAATGATGTCATCTCTTTGTACTCAGACTTGAGAACTTCCGATGACTACAACAACCAGAGCTGTGAGCTAACAGAGAAGATGGCGATGGCGTCGGAGCTTGTTGAGCTAAAGATAGCGGTCATGAATATGGAGGAGATCGACCTTGATGCCCCTACCAAGAAGATGGCGATGCATGTAGAGGTTGTAGAGTCAAAACAAATCCTGCTGGACGATAGTTATGTATCCAAGACCACCAATATCAGGGTCAACTTAGATGCCAAATAGGAAAGTGTGCTCATCCTTTTCCTTCATAATAATAAAGATATATTTGCATGGAAACCTTCCGATATGCTGGGTGTTCCAAGGGAAAAGGCTGAGCATAGATTACACATTCGACGGAATGCCAAACCAATGCGCCAACGTCTTAGACAATTTTTACAGGATCGTAAGGATGCGATTAGAAAAGAAATCGGCCGATTATTGGCGGCTGGTTTTATTAAAGAAGTATTCCACCCCGACTGGTTAGCTAACCTAGTTTTAGTACGGAAAAAGAATACGGAGTGGCAAATGTGTGTAGACTACACTGGCCTTAACAAGGCATGCCCCAAAGATCCATTCACCCTTCCCCGTATTGACCAAGTAGTCGACTCGACGGCTGGTTGCGCTTTATTGTGTTTCTTATATGCTATTTAGGTTACCATCAGATCCCTTTACACGAGTCACACCAGTTGAAAACCTCATTCATCATGCCTTTTGGAGCTTTTTGCTACATGACAATGCCCTTCGGGCTTAAGAATGCGGGCGCTACATATCAACGGACGATGCAGCGCTGTTTAGGCAACCAGATCGAAAGAAACACTGAAGCCTACGTAGACGATGTGGTGGTCAAAAGCCGGCACGCGCCTGATGTTGGCACTCCTGAAATGCCCCTTTTATATGTGAATATTACCCTAATTAGAGCATAATTGATACTAATTTAGGCCATTTACCTATGATATTGTCTATATATTTGTATATGCAATGTTTTGGAGCTTTATTGCATAAACAAGTGAAATTGGTGATTAAAGTGATGCTAGAGAGGACAGGAGTCCAGAACCGACGAAAAGCACTGAAATAGCCCAGTGTGCCGATCGGTGTAGTCCATGAGCCGATCGGCGCAAGGGTGTTTTGGCCCACAGAAGTGATCGAGGCCCATTCCACATGCTTATGGATGTTTATCTGCGCAAGATACTTGAAGATATTTGCCTGGAAGATTTATGGAACTTCAAGATCTTGACTTGCAGTACAAGACTTAATCTCGAAGGAAAAGGCCCACATGGCAGCTGTGGAAGACAGAGGAACCAACTCGGAGGAGAAACTAGAGATGACACGACTTGTGTCGATCAGTGCAATCCTGCGCCGATCGGTGCAACCGCCTTATATGCTAGAAACCGAGTTCTTTACGAGTAGAACCTCTATATATACTTGTAAACCCTGGTTGCGGCCAAGGGAGAAGCAGAAGGCAACAAAGGGACAATAGATTTGTGAGTTAGAGCCACCGAGGCTTGCCCCGTTAGAATAGATCTCTAGTTGAGTTTCAAGAACCATTGGTGTAAGAGTTGATCCCTCAAGGTAGGCCATATCGACGGGGATGAATCTTACTGTATGTATCTCAAGGATGATTGAATATGTTGATGATGGTTTTGGTGATTTGTCTATCTTGATTTTATAATCATTCATGTGCTTATTCCAATTGCTTAGTTCTAGGTTAAGTAAGTAGATATTATCTTAATCATGGTGATTAGGATAGTATTCGGACATTGTATTAATTATGGTTGCTTGATGATGCTAGTAGCGTGGTTTAGCGGTGACAGCACTAAGCCTGTGTAGCACTATTGGATAGTTGAATAGGGTAAGATACTCACGCGATTAAGGGTTTCCTCTCGGCAACGTTAAATCGGGAGCCGCTCGGAAAGCAGGGTGGTCTTATTCATTATAGGTTTTCATTGATCCATGTAATTACCCATTATGATGCTATTTAATTAGACTTTCTGGTTACGATCTCACTAGTAGATATATGGCTACTCACTTAGCAGCATAGGCTTAGATTCACCAGTGTGCCGATCGGCTCAACTCCTACGTCGATCGGCGCAATGACAGTTTTACTATCTGGCGCACCTTTGCGCTGGCTAGTCTCCCCTCATGCAACCTAAACTCAATAGTAGGTTTAATTGGATCTTTTACTGTTAACTTTGTTTAATTATCCCTATGGTCCAAGTGGATTCGATAAAACTTGGAATACTCAATTCAAGGGAAAAGTGCTACAATCGTACACCGTCCTTTTACGGTATATAAATGGGTGTGTAGTTACGACCAACAAGCTACCTTTTTTTGGCGCCATTGTAGGGGACCATAGCAGGTTTTTAAACATTGTTTGATGTATTAGCGTCTTGTCATTGTGCTTGATTCTTCTCGTCTCTTTAGTACATATATTCTGTTAAGTGAAAGTAACAGATATGGACGGTCCTAAGTCAAACAAACCCTCTAATTACACCGATGATCCAGAAAGACTCTTTCACAAGAAGAGAATAGCGGAGATGAGAAGCAAGTCACTTGGAGATTTATCTGGAGAAGTAGCAAGTGTCACCCATCGAGCATTATTCATAATAGAAGCCCAAGATCAAGATCAAGAAGAAGAGGAGATGGCAGAGCTACCTATGGTTAACCATTTCAAGCCTCAATTGACTAATGTTGTCAAGACAGATTTCCAAGAAGCTCAAGATCAACTTCCGTATCAAATGGAGAGATATGTTGGAATAGTGGCACAACAGCCGTTTACAGGTTCGGAAGATCCCAATCATCACTTGCAACACTTCATTGAGGTTTTCAGTACATTCAAGATAGCGGGATTGACCGGAGACCAAGCACGTGCGCGGCTGTTCCCCTTCTCTCTAGTTGGACGCCCCAAGCGATGGTACAATGGATTGGAAAACCCAGTAAAGATGGTACGGGACATGTTAGCATCTGAATTCTTGGCCAAATACTTCCCTCCCGGTAAGACTCAAGTTTTGAAGAATAAGATTCTTGGATTTATACAGAATGTTGATGAGAGCATTGGAGAAGCGTGGGAGAAATACAATGAATATATGGATGCGTGCCCTCAACATAATATTACGGTTGGATAAGTTGTTGAGAAGTTCTACACAGGATTGAATCTTCTATCTCATCAACACTTGGATGCATCAGCTACAGGTTCATTCATGTCAAAAACTCCCACCCAAGCTAAGGAATTGATCAAGTTCCTAGTTGAAAATCAATCATGGGATGATGAGAGAAGTTCAAGGAATTTGCAACCTGCAAAAGGAGTGGCAAAGAGTGTGATTGAGAGGACCCATGAAGACTTGGTTATGGATCACCTCAACGCTATTCAAAGGAGGTTGGACAATAATCTTCATATCCCTAAGGAAGAGTCACTCAAGCTAGCGGAATCACGATCCACTTGTGGTGAGTGTGAAGAATTTGGTCATGTGAAGAAAGATTGCCCTGAAGAGATGAAGATGCTAGAATACATGAAGAATAGTGGATGGAAGCCCCAATATTAGCAGCAAAGGAGTTCTTTCTCTCCTAGTTCGTCCTTGCAAAATTCTATCCCACTTCGTCTCTAATGTCATGAGTTCTTCCAAGCTCAAAAAAAGATCAACAAGGACAATCAAGCTAAATTCAAGGAGATTGATCATGTCCTTGAGGGAATTAACTACAAGGTGATAGAAATTGGAAGCTCCAATGAGCATTTTTTGAAGCATACCAAGATTATGGAGCAATAGATGAGACATTTATTGCAAGCCATTCAAGGCAACAAAGGGGCTATTCCTGGCAATACGAAGTCTGTAGAGCAGTTGAAGGCAATAGCTATGAGGACAGGAAAACAAATGGAAGATCCAGAGCACCCTATGGGAGCAAAGAAGCCCCGCACCGATCGGCGCATACCTGGCGCCGATCAGCGTGACGGTCCTGACGGCACCAATCGGCTCACTGAAAGCACCGATCGGCGCATGGAGGATATTGACCTCTCTGGTCTAAAAATGGGCATGGAAACAGAGGAGCATGGCCCTGCCACGTTCCTGGATACTCAACTGTTGACAAAGACAGAAAGGGCGCGGCAACACGACGAGCAATTTGCAAGGTTCGTCGATATCATAAAGAAGCTTTACATCAATGTCCCTTTTGTTGATGCTATTCAAATACCCACCTATGCCAAGTACATTAAGTATATGATGCAAAACAAGAAGTCTCTAGCTTCTGAGGATGTTGTGAAGGTTACTAAGGAGCTTACGGTGGCAATCAATGGTGTTGCACTTGAGAAGAAAACCGACCCTGGATCACCAAGCATCAAATGCATGATTGGAACAAGGATATTTGATAGGTGCTTGTGCGATCTTGGCGCAAGTGTAATTGTTATGCCTTGTCATATATTCACAAGTATCAATTTGCCTGAATTGGAGCCTACGGGTACGTGTTTGGAGTTAGCCGATCAATCGGTACGCTTCCCTAATGGAGTTGCTGAGGATGTGGCTGTTCAAATTGGAGATCACATCGTCCCTGTTGATTTTATTATGCTTGATGTGGATAAGAGGACGAGGAATCCGTTGATCTTAGGCAGGCCCTTCTTCAGGACAGCAAGAGCAAGTATTGATGTTGGGAGTGGTGAGATGAGCTTCGATATAAGTGGGACTCCCTACTCTTTCAAGTTTCGCCCAAAGGTAGAAGAGTGACGTACTGTTGATGAAATCAAGAGATACAAGACACCGTGGCAATGTGGCATCGAGAGTAATTGGAGGGGATGTATGGATAGGTCATCCAAGCTATATGAACCATGGAGATAAGAGAACCTTGTAGTGTCGCGGCCTCACATCCCGCACCGTGGCACTAAGGATTGATTATTTGCGGGGAGGTCAAGCTCTTTGACCTCTAAATAAATAGAGCGCTCTTGGGAGGCAACCCAATGATCGGGGGATTTAGAAGTTGTTTAGTGCTTACAGGAGGGCAAACCGTTTCACCTAGTTAATTAGTGCTAGCCGGGAGGGCAACCCGGTGTTTTTAATTTGCTTGCTTGTAATAATCAAAATCTCCCAAATAGAAGAAATAGAAAAAGTGTGTGCTTAATTCTTGTGTGCTCTTGCGTTGTCTGTTTATTTGTGCAAAACTGTGTATATACGTACTATACACTAACAACGCCGGAATAAAACAAAAAAGACAAAAAACAGGAAGGAACAGTGCTTGTGCCGATAGGCGCACTTCAGAGCCGATCGGCACGCTATTGCCCAGGACGCCCAGAATTGAAGGGGTGCTAAAAATCAGCCAGCACAACAATTTTAAGAGACGGAGCTATTTTCAAGGTAATTAAAAATATGTTTGAAAAAAAATTTATGTGCAAAATGGTTGCTAAATGACGCAAGAAAGGATGAAGAGCAACATCTAGTGAAGAAGCGGGGGGCCAGAAGCAGAAAATGGACGCCACGCCGATCGACACGCTTCGGTGCCGATCGGCACGGTCACCAGATGGGCCCCGCTACGTATGTCAATGCTACAGGAACATTGGGAAAAGTGGAAATTAGGTGAAAGATGAACACGAGGTATCAAGATCAGCGCCGGACCAAAAGACAAAGTGCAAGGGACTTGCGCCGATCGTCATAGATACCCATGCGGTTCCCAAATGGGCGACAAAGGCGACAGACATTGATTTTAAGGAACAGGTATGATTCCTATGCAGGTGTACGGTGCAGAGGAGACATGGAATTGACCAAAAGCTGAAAAAGAGATGGCGCCGATCGGCGCGAGACCGTGCCGATCGGTGCAGTCAATCACGACATCAGGATTCCGTGTTGTTCCCCTACCAACCGACATGATATAGCAGGAAACGACATAAAGGAGGGCAATCAAGTGCCACAATTGTCAGAGGATTCAAAATTTGAATCGTGCAGATCGGCGCAACCCCACACCGATCGGCGTGCTCTCAAATTTTGAAATATCAAGGCGGGTCCTTCTCCTGGAAGTTTCCCACACTATAAAAGGGAGGCCAGGCGCCCTGAGTTCGCCACAACATCCCGGTAATCTCTCCACCTTCCCCACTACCCACAATCTCGCACACGTTCCGCATTCCTCGCAGATGGATCGTCTCTGCTCCTCCGTCGACAAGTTGGGCAAGAGGCTGCGCCAAGGAAGCAGTTCCGGTAGTAGCGGTGAGTCGAGCGGTGACTCCTAGGCGAATGGAAGCTCTGGCGCTTGCAATGATATGGCAGTGGCAACCTACGAGATCCGCGCCCGCCACTCCGTCTCCAGTGCACCCCTTCCAATGGGGCATGCTACAAGGAGCCAAACGGCGGCAAGCCATTGGGTTCCCAGATCACCACCTTGACATTGTCACCGAGGTTGCCTCTGTGATGAGGCTTGGCACCGACCAAGTCGGCAACGAGGCCGTCAACTTCCGCGTCTATGACATCAGCCACACGGTGACCATGGAGGTGGCGGCCCTAGGCTTCGGCTTCGGCACCGATGTCGACATCGCCGGTATCTTGGGACGTGAGTAGTTGGACTCCTTTTGGAGGCGGCTCTCATTCATGGAGGAGATGAAGAGCGGCAACATCCGCAACCTGACCATTCAAGTCTTCCATCGGTGGTTGGCGGCGTGCACAGGCGACAAGACAACGTCACAGATGTGGATTTGCGATGGCTCTTCAACGCCATTGTGAGTCCATCTCATTGCAACCCCATGATGGTAATGGTGCAGGGTTGGATCGACCAGACGAGCAAGAAGAGCAAGAAGTTGGCCTTCGGGACCTATCTTCAACACCTAGCAGCCCCCGTCTACGACGACAATGGTCCTGGAGGGCGTGACGACAAGTGGCAGTGCTGTAAGGATCATGACCATTGAGGTCACTCCAAGGTATGGTGTTTTGGTGATGCATGACAAACATGAAATGTGACTAATATCTATATGAGTGTTGTTCGCGTAGGACATCTCTTCTATCTTATGATGATTGTCAACGGCGTCCTTGGCGATGGATGACAATGACCACAAGCATAGAGGCTTGTGAACTTGAAGGAGTCCAAGGGTTGATGGAGATGGATCAAAGTGGAGAACAAGCTATGGTGCAAGTGTTTGGAATACTTGACTAGTTGTTAGGGCTTTGAGGCCATAAGAAAAACTGGACTATCTAGGGGGTCTAGGTCATTCTCTTAGGTCATGTCTAGTCGGTGATGTGCAAGGTTGCTCGGTGAAATCACAGGCACTAGGTGACAGTGGAGAAGCCAAGGAGCTGCTTGGAGAATCCGAGAAATGAAGTCAAGCGAGGATGATGTGTTTTGGCTTCTGGACATAGAGACCGGATAGAGGGGTCAGTGGAGACCGGACTATACAGTCACTATGTTGTTTTGTCTAGAGGCTACAGCAAAGAAGCAAGGAAACTATTGGAGCGTGGAGCCGTAGAGACCAGATCGTCTGGTCTAGTGACCGGATGGTCCGGTCACTACAGCATGCTCTGAGCAGTGAGGAAGCTGGTTGCCGAAATGTTTATGGACTAGAGAGAGAAACGATCGGATGGTCCGGTCCAGTGACCGGACAGTTCGGTCAGTATAGGAAATTGTCTGGACAGTACAGCCAACAGTTCTAGGAACCGTTACCTGAGTGACCGGACTGTCCAGTCAGGGAGTGATCGGACTGTCCGGTCAGGGAGTGACCGGACCGTTCGGTCTGGATGTCCAGAAAGGCAATTTCGTGGAGCAACGGCTAGTTTGAGGTTGGGAGCCTATATAACTTTGTTTCTGGGGTCTTGGAGATCTCTCTTGGCTAGTGGAATACCTGATAGCATTTGGTAAGGTCCATGAGGAAAAGAGGAGAGCACTAGGAGGAGATATTGCATATCTTGAGAGTGCTAGAGAAGAGTAGCTTGAGCATCTTGCACATCTAAGGCCAGGGTGTCCTTGACGGTGTGATCTAGATTGTTTCTCTTGGTCTATGGTGAGACCTAGACTTGTTAGGTGTCGGTGATCGAGCCTATCATGATCGGTTGTGAAGGTTATCATACGTTTGTACACGGTTTGAGCCCACCGGTGAAAGGGCATCGCTAGTGAGCGCCCATGCCGGCTTGGGGAGTCTGGCAAGTTCTCGAGGGAGGTGATCTTGTGCTTTGTGCAGTGGTGATGCACACCGTGTCTTCACTCGAGGAGTGATTGCGGGCTCGTGGGCGAGAACTCCACTTGGTGGCGAGAGGGACCAGGACTCCGGCGGGAGTGGTCCAATGAGGATTACGGGAAGGCGCCATCATTCTGAGACCTCGGAAAAAAATCATGAGCCATCTCTTACTCTTCTCCTTACTTTGATGTACTACTTTTCGCATTTACATACAGTGCTAATCATGCTTGTGTGTTCTCTTAGTTCTAGTTGACTATCTTATAGACTTGCATGTTTAGGCTCCTTGCTTGCTAGTAGTACTTAAGCTTCCGCATTTGATAACTAGCATGAGTAGGAGTTACATTGGTGTACTTGATCACTAGAAGTGCATAGGAGTTTTATTGAATTGTGTGATCCACTAGAATGCTTAGGTTGTCCTTCCTTTCATAGGATTATATTGTTAGTGTGATCACCACTAGACTTGTGTAGGAGTTGCTTTGAGTGCTATTGGTGTTTTAGATCGGCAAAATTGGTACGTAGTGGTAGTTCCTGATTCACCCCCCCCCCCCCCTCGGTCACTACGATCCTTTCAAGTGGTATCAGAGCCAAGTGCTCATTATAAGGCTTAACCGCCTTCAGTAGTGACCATTTTGAGTTAGGATGTCATCCCATTTGGGGCCGGGTTGGCTCATGGAAGGATCGCTTTAAAAGCTACCTAAATGCCATGATTCCGGATGTGTTGATGGACACTCTTGTGGACTTTGCCAATACATTTACCGATGATCATGTGTATGATGATTGTGATGATAGTGTGGATATGCCATGTACTAGTGAGTGCCTAGATCCCTTTAGCATTGACTTGATAGATTGCTCTACTAGTGTGCCTAATATGTTGATTGATGATGATGCGTCTCTTGATCTTGCTTGTTCTACTAGCATGACTAGTATTGATGCTTGTGAGCCTTCTATTGATCATGCTAGTAGTTCTCTTGTTGAGGAGTTCTTTGCTTTTCATGCTAATGATAATGAGGACTTACTTGACTCTCTTATTCGCTTGTGAGGGATTGTGGACAAGATTGCAGCAACTTCTTTTGAGCTCCCCAAGATTGTGATAATTAAGAAGATCTTATCCTTGCTCCCAAGTAGCAAGCTCTTCTACGTCACCCTTGACCTTCTCATGGAGAAGAGTTTCTCCATCGAGGACGTGATTGGGCTGCTCTTTGAGTATGAGAAGATCACCGCAAGTTGGACTGGGGAGAGGACTTTCAAAGCAAATAATGAAGCATCTACAAGCAAAGGGAAAGAAGTAGCTTCAAGCTCAAACTTGTTTGATCCCTCCACTAGATTGCCTTGCAACACCTTCTACAACCCCTTCGGAGCAAGACCTTCATCAAGATCATCATCACACGGTTCATCGAGCTCCACCTCAACTGCCATCCCAATTTCTACACCAAGCACTTCGGGTGGGCCAAGCATTGGCGTGGGGGGAGCACCAACAATAATGCTCGCTCGGTCATTTGAAATGATCAATCTTGCGGCTTCGGCTCCGAAGCTTCCACCTCCTCCACCACAAGATCATTTTCGGCATCTTCATCGAGCTCACCAATAGGATCTTATCTTTCAACTTGGTGAATTCATGAGAAATCCAAATGATGATCTTTGTGATACTCTCTTAAGCATCTATGAACTCGTGTGTAGGATAAACTCTTTCAGGGGACTTCGAAGGATTGCACCACATGAAGTGATTGACAAGCTCCTCCAACAAATCACAACTCCTGAGAGGGGTTTCTTACTTGAGGAGGTAGTCAACAGGAGACATGAGCTTTCGATTGAGAGAGCAATGGAGATGATACTCATGCTCCATTCACAAGTGGGGCATGTGCTTGAGCACATCACTAGACTCTATGACTCTCCCTATTACTACATCGACCTTGACAATGTGCACATGGGGTATGGTCATGGACATTAGAGGTACCGTGCTCCTCACTATCCCATTAGGAGGAGACTACTAGATGGGATTACAAGAATTTGGATACTAACCCTTCTTCCTCTAGTGCTTGTCTTATGGCTACCACCAGGGTCAACTACAAGAGTGGAGGCACTCATTGGATTCTTGATAGTGGGTGCACTCAACACATGACCGGGAAGCCAACCATGTTCACCACCATTGATGAAGACGAAGATAGTGAGAAGGTGACTTTTGGGGATAACTCAAAAGGGAGAGTTAGAGGCTTGGGCAAGGTGGCTATCATAAATGACCTCCATCTCTCCATGGTCTTTCTTGTGGAAACCCTCAACTTCAACCTTCTATCTATTAGTCAACTCTGTGACATGGGTTTCAAGTGCACATTTGATGAGGATGGTGCAACAATTGACTATGCTAAGAGAGGGCTAGTATTCCATGGACTGAGGCATGGAAACTTGTATGTCACGGACTTCAAGTCACTAAGGCATCCAAGGGATAGTTGTGGCATAGTAGACTGGCACATGTTGGAATGAATCAGCTCAAGAAGATTGTCAAGAGGAATCTAGTTGAAGGAATCAAAGATGTGGCCTTTGAGAAGGATAGACTATGCAGCGCTTGTCAGGCAGGAAAACAAGTTGCATCTTCACATCCCACCAAGTCATTCATGTCTACATCTCGTCCTCTAGAGCTCTTGCACATGGACTTATTTGGGCCAACACACTACAAGAGTCTAGGAGGCAATCTATATTGCTTGGTGATTGTTGATGATTTCACGAGATACACTTGGACCTTCTTTTTTGTGGACAAATCTCAAGCCAGTGATATTTTTAGGAAGTTTGCCAAGAGAGCAAAGAATGAGTTTAATGCTAGCATTGTGAAGATAAGGAGTGACACTGGGATGAAGTTCAAGAATACCACAGTGGAGGAATATTGCGACAAGAAAGGGATCAAACATGAATTCTCCGCTACATATACTGCTGAGCAAAATGGAGTAGTGGAGAGAAAGAACAAGACGCTCATCACTCTTGCTCGTGCCATGTTAGATGAGTATGGAACTCATGAGAGGTTTTGGGCAGATGCAATCAACACGGCTTGCCACACTTCCAACTGTGTCTATCTTCACTGGTTGTTGAAGAAGACACCATATGAGCTATTGGTGGGACAGAAACCCAATGTTTCCTATTTTCGAGTCTTTGGATGCAAGTGTTACATTCTCAAGAAGAGGAGAAAGCCCGAGAAGTTTGAAAGCAGAACTTATGAAGGCATTCTTGTTGGGTACTCTGGGACTTCTAAGGCCTATAGTGTCTACAACACAGCCACGGGATGTGTGGAAGAATCCTATGATGTGCAATTTGATGAGTGAAATGGGTCCCAAAAGGAGGATGAATTTCATGAAGTGAACATTGGAGATGATCCTATGAGGGAAGCCTTGAGAAGAATGCCCGTGGGCGAGGTTTTACCCCACAAGGTCAATGATGGTGATATTGATGAGCCTTCTACTCCACCACCTCAACCAACCCCCTCCTCCGAGGTACAACAAAAAACCTAATATGCCACAAATACTCCCATAAGCTCCTCCCAAGATTCATTGAGAGTACACTCACCAAATGATGAGAAAACCCAAGTGAGAAGTGAGCCACAAATCTCCCCGCATACTTCACCACAAGCCACTTCTCCTAGCTCTTTACAAGATACCCTCCCATCCAACTCAAGCTCAAAGTCCAAAACAAGGAAGCATGAGAGTGACTCCTCCACCTTTCTTAGTATCCAAGACACTCATATATCAAGAGAGCAAACAATCCATGATGCACAAAACACTTCACCTAGAGGTTCTTCCACTCAAAGAAAATACCATCCTAGACCCAAGGCCATCAACAGAGATCATTCACAAGACTTGATCATTAGGAGTCCATCTCGAGGAATAAAGACAAGGAGAAATCAATACAAGCCCAACTATATGAGTGAAGAGAATGAGGATGAGGCCAATGTTGAGATTGAGAACTTCTCCTTCGTCTCTATGATTGAGCCCACTACCATTGATGAAGCTTTGGATGATCACAAGTGGGTTAATGCCATGCAAGAAGAATTGAACAACTTCAAGACGTGCAAAGTATGGAAATTGGTTGAGAGGCCCAAGAATCATAATGTGGTTGGCACCAAGTGGGTCTTCAAAAACAAGCAAGATGAGAAATGAGCAATTGTCAAGAACAAGGCTCGCCTAGTGGCTAAGGGATACTCTCAAGTGGCTGGGATTGACTTTGAAGAAACCTTTGCTCCCGTGGCCTGTCTTGAAGCTATTCGGATCTTACTTGCCTATGCATCACGCAATGGCTTCAAACTCTTTCAAATGTATGTCAAGAGTGACTTCTTGAATGGAGAGATCAATAAGAATGTCTATGTGGAACAACCTCCAGGGTTTGAGGACCCAAAACATCCAAGACATATGTACAAATTGAAGAAAGCTCTCTATGGTCTCAAGCAAGCACTAAGGACATGGTATGAACACTTGAGGAACTTCCTACTCAAAAATGGATTCACCATTGGAAGCATTGATAGCACCTTATTCATCAGGCATGTTGGGAAGGATCTCTTTGTGTGCCAAATCTATGTGGATGATATCATCTATGGGTCAACCAATGAGAAGTTCAATGAAGAATTTCCGGAGATGATGGCTAGGGAATTCCAAATGTCAATGATTGGAGAGTTGCATATGTTCCTTGGATTCTAAGTCAAACAATTGAGTGAGGGAAACTTCATCTATCAAGAGAAATATACTAAGGACCTTCTCAAGAGATTCAACATAGAGAATTGCAAGCCTTTGCACACACCTATGGCTACTAGTAAACCCTTGGATGATGATGTGAAAGGAAAATCGGTGAACCCCAAGCTATATAGATCAATTATTTGGTTCTTGCTCTATCTCACCGCTTCGAGACCAGACATCATGTTTAGTGTGTGCTTGTGCGCATGCTCTCAAGCAAATCCAAAGGAGTCACACTTGAAGGCCGTGAAGAGACTAATGAGGTACCTCAAGTACACACCTACCATAGACTTATGGTATCCTAGAGGATCAAACTTTGAGTTACTTAGGTATTCAGATTCGGACTTCGCGGGTTGCAAAGTGAATAGAAAGAGTACATCGGGAGGTTGCCAATTTCTTGGAAGATCCCTATTATCTTGGAGCCCAAAGAAGCAAATCTCGATGGCTCTATCTACCGCCAAAGCAGAATACATGGCGGCGGGAGCATGTTGTGCACAACTCCTTTACATGAGGCAAACACTCTCGGACTATGGCCTCAACTATACTCAAATGCCACTATATTGTGATAGTGAGTGTCACACCCATTTTAAGAAGTAAAATGGGTGCAGCCGTACGTGTGCCTAGGATCAAGTTATACACACATACGATACATCATTAGTGGTAACAGCGTAAATATCCATATCCTTTAATTATTACATCTTATCTTTATTACAAAAGGACCCGTAGGTCTAAAAGAAAAGTACATCCAAGCAGCGGAAATCAACTAGCGTAGACGTCCCAATCTCCACAGGCATGGACTGGTGGATAATCGCCTAGTACTCGCTTCCTTCATCTTCGTAGTGGCTCCAATCTTCTCCAAGGGCTGAACAACAACATGGTATAGCAAGGGTGAGTACGTGTCGTACTCAGCAGGTGGGGGAAAAGATGACATGGGACTCTAGTCAAGAAAAGGCTTTATAGGGTGGGTTGCATGAGCTTTTAATTAACCTAAGCATCCTATTTACAATGTGGGGTCCTCCCAACCATGATTCCACAAGGTGCTATACTAACCATGTCCTAATCCATCTCACCCTTCCAAACATACCAATCCATACCCAACTAATCTTGTGAGTCCCACAAGTCATGATTCCCTTTGTGCCCGTGGACGCGACCCACATTACACACTTCCTTTTATGTGTGGCAGGGTTTCACTGTGAGGCTTTTCCATAGGGTCTCCCAGTACATGCTAGCCACTAAGGTTCCACTCCCGTCCACAAGTGATAGCCCCTCAACAAGAAGCTCATCACCCCCGAAGCCCCCTCTTGATCCATTCGGATACAAGGACAATCCTCTCTTGACTTCCATTCCCCGCTCCACCAAATGCTGCATCGACACTAGGAGAACACCTAATTACTAGGCCAAGCCTTACCCACATCAGTCTTGTGATGGCACTGTTTTCCTGGGTTGTCGCTCCAAGAACCGGTTCCTAGGATCTACAACAAGCCTACCACCACCAACCATGTGCCCACGGCACCACATCCTTGCTACCCGGCTTGCATAGATTCCTAAGCCATGTTGCTAAAGAATTACCAACCAATTCCACATGATAATGTTCATTAGTCAAGATTAATATTAACCCCAAAGTCCCACAAGCCACCTAAGCATCACCTACCCACAAATCACCAATTGGTTCAAGGCGACAAGGAACAGGGTAAAAACAATACAAGGAAAACCCTAACAATAGGTTCCCAATCAATTGACACAAGCATCAAATTCTATAGTATCATTATAATAGGTACAAGATGCATCAAGGACACTTGCCTTCGTCCTGCACTAGAGGATGCTCTAACACTTCGAATTCCAGCTCCTGAAAGTCCTCGTAGGATGGTCCTTATGTATGCTCGTCTTTACGTAAAAAAAAAATACTGACACAAACAAAACATACAAAAAAATCAATACACAATTATGCAACTGTGGAAAAACAATATGTAAATGCAATGAATGCAAAGATTACGCTTCTACGAGAAATTTGGCGCAAGAATCACCTAATTTGGAGTTACGAGTAAGAAGTTATGCTAGTTTGAAGTTTTAAGGCAAAAAGGTAATACAGGAGCTTTTAAGGACCTATTTGTAATTTTATAAATTACAGGGACTAAAGTGTAAACTACTAGGACTGAAAAATTAATTACTAAAAAGTATAAGGTTGTTTTTGCAAAAAAAATAGGACAAACATAATTAATATTAAGTGTAGGGGGCTAAGTGTAAAAAGACAGGGGTAAAATATAATTAAATATAAGTACAGGGGTGTTTCTATAAATTTTCAGGGCTAAAATAATATTTATAAAAATACTAGGGACTAAAACATAAATTAAACTAAAATTCTGGAGAAAATTAGGGTTAAAAACTAATTAGGTCAAAGTAGAGGGGCTTAGGTGTAAAACTGCCAATTTTCCTGGAATTAAATGGATTAAAATTAATCCTAAATCTGGTGGACTGGGTCTACAGGGCCTGTGGACCGGCGTTGACCGAAGGGTCCACGGTCCACCATGGACCGGGCGCATACCCCTTCGCGGGGGTTTAATCTCGGCCCTAGGATTTAAAACGATTGGCATGGGAATCTCGGCAGGCGGTGGCTACGGGGCGGCGCGGGGGCTCGCTGGAGGTTGGCCGGAACGGCGCTCCGGCCACCCATTACTCGCCGCAAGGGCACGGGAAGGGAGAGGGGAGAGAGGCGATTCCCACCGACGGGTCGCGCGGGTGCGAGGGAGGTGGTTTTGGCGTCGCGAGCGGGCGGGAAGGAATGGAATGGGGTGGCAGAGAAAGGCAGTGCCGAGGTGGGGTTTTATAGGGGAAGAGAGGGACGGGAGGCGAGCAGGCTCGGGCTCGCCGGGGTAACGGCCGGCGGCAGCCGTTCGGGCGCGGTAATGCGTGATAGTGCGCATTTAAGCCACGGGAGTGGGGGAGAAGGGGGAGCGGAGGGGTGCGCGCGTGCGTGGGGGGCAGTTTTCGGGAGCCGGGGAGGCGGGGGGGGGGGAGGAATTGGGCGGGGCCGGCGATAGTTTCCGACGGCAGGGAAAGAGAGGGGTGAGAGGAGGGAGACGGCCGGGTGGGGCCGAGCGGTCAGTGAGCGCGGGGGCAGTGCGACTGGGCTGGCGGGGGAGCTGGGCCGGGGTGGGGAAGCTGGGCCGCGTAGGCGGGTGGGCCGAGGCAGGCGCGCGCGGGGAGGAAGCTGGGCCGCGCCCGGCTGCGGGTTGAGAGAGAGATAGAGAATGGGAGGGATGGGAGAGGCGGCCTGGGCCGGTGCGGGCGCTGGGCCAGGAGGAGGAGGGAAGGGGAGATTGAGCTGGGCCAGGGAAGAGAGTTGGTCCAAGAACAGAAGAGAATTCCTCTTCTTTTCTTTCTAAATCCTTTTCAAAAGAAATTCTTTTTCTAATTTTCCTGGTGTTTAATTAATAATTAAACTAAATGCACAATGTAATAAAAATCTATATGGAAATGCCATGCCATGAAAATGCAATGTTTTAATTAATTATTTTTAGAATTTAATTTGCCCTAGGTTGTTTTACTAATTGCTAAATCCTAAAAATTAACATTTTTGGAAATTGCAAAAAGTAGGGTGTTACAAACCTACCCCCCTTACAATGAATCTCGCCCTCAAGATTCGGAAAGATCAGTGAAGGGATGGGGAAACTTGGCTTTCAATTCTTCTTCACGCTCCTAGGTGGCTTCCTCTTCTATGTATTGATTCTAGAGCTCCTTGCACATTCGGATCACCTTGTTTCTTGTAACTCTTTCAACAACTTCAAGTATCTTGACTGGCTGTTCCGCATATGTGAGGTCTTCCCGAAGGTCTACTTCATCAATGGGGAGTTGTTCTTCAGGCACTCTTAAGCACTTCTTTAGTTGTGACACATGGAACACGTCATGCACATCCGTGAGATGGGAGGGCAGCTCCAACTGATATGCAACTTCTCCTCTTCTCTCGAGGATCTTGAAAGGGCCAATGTAACCTGGTGCTAACTTCCCTTTGACCTTGAAGCGTCTAACACCTCTCATGGGTGATACCTTGAGATATACGAAATCTCCAACCTTGAAGAATAAGTCTCTGCGCCTACGATCGGCATAGCTTTTCTGCCTTGACTGTGCAACCTTTAGGTTCTCGCGCACAATCTTAACTTGCCTTTCTGCTTCCTGCAGTATCTCTGGTCCAAAGACTTGGTTCTCTCCTGTCTCATTCCAGAATAGAGGTGTTCTACACTTTCTTCCATACAAAAACTCAAAAGGCGCCATTTCTATACTTGCTTGGTAACTATTGTTATAGGAAAACTCTGCATAGGGTAGACTCTTGTCCCAGCTCTTGCCATATTCCAGAGCACAAGCTCTCAACATGTCTTCTAGTATTTGGTTCGTCCTCTCAGTTTGTCCATCGGTCTGAGGGTGATAAGCAGAGCTGAAGTTTAACTTGGTGCCCAGGGACTCATGTAGCTTCTCCCAAAACCTTGAGGTGACTTGAGAGCCTTTGTCAGATACTATCTTCTTAGGCACTCCATGTAAGCAGACTATCCTTGACATGTAAAGTTCTGCCAACTTTGCTCCGCTATAGGTTGTCTTGACGGGAATGAAGTGTGCCACCTTGGTTAAACGATCAACTATAACCCATATGGAATCATATCCCGACTGTGTACGAGGTAGTCCAACTATGAAACCCATACTGACTTGTTCCCATTTCCACTCAGGAATCTTTAAAGGTTGAAGCAATCCGGCGGGTCGTTGGTGTTCTGCCTTGACACGTTAACATGTGTCACATACCACAACATACTCTGCGACATCACGCTTCATGCCATGCCACCAATAACGAGTCTTCAAGTCTTGATACATCTTAGTACTCCCTGGATGAATGGAGTATGCAGAATCGTGTGCTTCCCGTAGGATCATGTCATGAAGGGGCTTCTTGTCTGGTAGACATACTCGTTTACCCATCCACATAGTACCCTTCTCATCTTATGTGAAGTTTGTAGCCTTTCCTTCCTTAATGAGCTTTCTGATCTCACTTAGCTTCTCATCATCTAGCTGTCCCTTGCAGATTTCCTTGTCGAGAGTGCGTTCCACTTCCATTTCAACTGTCTCTAACTCATTCACAAACCCAAGGTTTAGATGCTCAAACTCCTTGCAGAGCTATGGCGGTAACCTTTCCACAATTAACTGGCTGCAAAAGGTCTTTCTACTCAGGGCAACCGCAACAACATTTGCCTTCCATAGATGGTAGTTGATACCCACATCATAGTCCTTAATCAACTCTAGCCAACGTCATTGTCTTAGGTTCAACTCCGTCTGAGTGAATATGTACTTGAGACTCTTGTGATCCGTATAGATCTCACAACGGTGACCAAGAATGTAGTGCCTCCAAATCTTTAGAGCATGTACTACGGCTGCCAATTCCAAATCTTGTGTGGGGTATTTTTCTTCATGCTTCCGTAATTGTCTTGAGGCATATGCCACAACATGACCTTCCTGCATGAGCACACATCCTAGTCGTTGCCTGGAGGCATCATAGTATAAATCGAAACTGTTACTGATGTCAGGTAAGAACAAGACAGGGACTTACGTTAATCTCTTCTTCAATTCTTCGAAACTGGCTTGACAGCGCGGAGTCCACTCGAAACTCTTGTCCTTCCCTAACAATGTCGTCATTGGCTTTGCTATCTTGGAGAAATCCTTTATGAATCACCGATAGTATCCAGCTAATCCAAGAAAACTTTTAATCTCCTTTACTGTCTGTGGTGGTTTCTAGTCTAGAACGTCTTTTACCTTGCCTGGATCGACTGATACTCCTCCAGCAGAAAGCACATGACCGAGAAATGCTACCTCCTTCAGCCAGAATTCACACTTGCTCAACTTGGCATACAACTGGTGCTCACGTAGCTTCTCTAGAACTAGCCTCAGGTGTTCCTCATGCTCTATATCATTCTTTGAAAATACCAAGATGTTATCAATGAAAACCACAAAAAACTTATCCAGGTATTCCATGAACACTTTGTTCATAAGGTACATATAGTAGGTCGGTGCATTGGTCAACCCAAATGACATCACTGTATACTCATATAACCCATATCTTGTTCGAAAAGATATTTTGGGTATGTCTGATGGTCTGATCTTCAACTGGTGATACCCGGATCGTAGATCAATCTTGGAGAAGACACAAGCTCCTTTCATCTGATCAAATAAGTCTTCAATCCATGGTAGTGGATACTTATTCTTGATGGTCACCTCATTAAGAGAACAATAGTCCACACACATCCTCTGAGTCTTATCCTTCTTCTCGACAAAGAGTACTGGAGCTCCCTAAGGTGAGGAACTAGGGCGAATAAAACCCTTCTCTAGCATCTCTTGTAATTGCATCTTTAGCTCTACCAACTCATTAACTGGCATCCTATAGGGCCTCTTAGATATAGGAGCAGTTCCCGGTACTAAGTCGATAACAAACTCTACGTCACGGTCAGGCGGCATACCTGGAAGTTCTTCTGAAAAGACATCAGGGAAGTCACAAACCACTTGTATCTCTTCTATGGGGGTGCCGGTGGCCTGGTTCAGTATGACCTCCTTGGCGGTAGACTTGGCTGCTACGAACTCAACTTTGGTACCCTCAGCAGTAGTTAGTTGTACCGCTTGTTTGGCGTACTTTATCACTCCATCATACTTGCGTAACCAATCCATTCCAAGTATATTATCTATCTCCTTGGAGTCTAGGATTATGAGATTAGCTGAGAAGTCTACCCCCCTTATTTTAAGGGTGACCTTTGGACATATTTGATTGGTTTTCATTTCTCCACCACGAGAGCTAACTAGCATGGTATGCTTCATAATAGCAATCGATAGGTTGTGCTGTGCAACCTATGTGGATGTTATGAATGAATGTGATGCTCCCGAATCAAACAAGATGGTTGCAGCTTGAGAGTTAGCTAGGAACATACCGAGCACCACATCTGTAGCTTGCTTAGCTTCCTCAGTAGTGACATGATTGACACGCCCTCGAGCATAATTCTGCTATCCTCGATTGCCTGGAAGCATGTTGGTTGGGGCTTGCCTTCGTGTGTTGTTCCGTTGGGGACACTATCCCACGAAGTGACCTTCCTGTCCGCAGTGATAACATCCGCGCTTCAGACCACTAGTGTTTCCAGAGGTAGGGCAGTTCTGGTTTTATGGGGCTGTTGGGGCTGTAGGGCGGGGTGTCTGCTGATAGGTGGGGCGAGGTGCCTGTTGCGGGTTAGGGCGAGGTGCCTGGTAGTTGGGGCGTTGCATTGGAAAGTTGGGGCGTGGAGCTTGCATGGGTGGCCTGACAGTGTTGGGAGCACAGTAGTATGGGTTGGGGGATGGCATCATGCGGGGACGAGTGTTACTACCAGATGATGGACCTTGGAATGGCATCTTCCTCTTGCCTTCCCTCTCAATCTCATTATGTTTGTTCTCCACAACAATGGCCTTGTCCACTAGTTTTTGGAAGCTTGCATAGTCATTGTTTATCAACTGAAACTGGATGTCATTCTGCAGCCCCCTCATGAACATGTACTGCTTCTTCTCATCTGTGCTCACATCTTCAGGAGCATACCTGGATGCTGGATGAATCTATTCAGGTACTCACTCACTGACATGTTTCCCTGTCTCAGGTCCTGAAATTCTTGTCTCTTCAATAACTTGATGCCCGTAGGGACGTAGTGAGAGCAGAAGTTATCCTCGAACTCATTCCAAGTGATGCTTTCCACATCAGCATGGGCATTGCAATAAGCTTCCCACCAGTCTGCGGCTACACCAAACAATTGATGAGCTGCAAAAAGAGCCTTCTCTCGATCATTGCATTGAACCATCATCAACTTCTTCTCGATTTCCTTGAGCCAATTATCAGCTTCCATCGGATCCATGGACTGGGAAAAGGTAGGTGGCCTAGTCCTTAGGAACTCCCCCAACCTATTCTGGGGTGGAGGTGGAGGTTGAGGGGCATGGTGGTTCTGCTGGTTGTTGTGGTTCTGTTGTATGGCGCCCAAGATCTAGATCATCGTCTGCATGAGCTGAGTCTACATGGCTAAGAATTGCTCAAGGTTTGGAGCATTGTTGCCATCCTCGTTGTTCTGATTGCTACCTCCAGCGTGGCCCCTAGTGCGAACCATCTGCTAGAATTGGTGGTGGATGTAGAGTGAGATGAGGTGTGGTAACAAAGAAAAGAAAGATCTCCAGCTAAATGCATCAGGGAATGATAAGTAAAAGATAGTTTATTTAATAAGCAAACAAATGATGAGGTTGTGGACAAGGTGCCGAGGCATCCCACAACTCACATCAAGCACACTCATTTTAACCAAGCAAAAGAGTTCATTACATCACACCATGAAAGTAAATCGATCTAAGCGTTTGATTATTACAATCTTTATTCATAGGGTAAGGAAATCTCCTATGCATGGGAGTTGGCTTCATCGGAGACCGAAGGTAGGGAACTTGCGCGCTTCGGGGAGTTTGCAGTCCAAGTGCGGATACCAGAGGAGTAGAGGTCACTCTGCTCGCCCATCTTGACTTGCTAGTCGTGCTTTATATAATCCTTAGTATCATGCAACCTCTTCCGAAGAGTGTGGTTCTCCTTCTGTAGCGCCTCTGTAGTGTGGCTTAAGTCCACCGTGACTCCCTGAGTCTCGTCCATCTCCCTGGTGCTCACATATTATTCTGTAGGAGCGACGGTGTACTTCTCCGTGCCTGGCTTCCGACGGGGAATGTGGGCAAAACTTGTCTTTGCTATTCCATGGCGGTGAGTGTAGTAGAGTCTAGTGAGAGCTCTCCAGGAAACATCGCCCACTGCGGCCTCATGAATAGCCCTGGGGGTGCGGCCATGATGAGTAGATATGACGCGGTCGCCGTCATAGATGTTGACCTCCGCTGTCCATTCCTCACAGAAAGGGCGATCCACCTTCTTGAGGAAGTACTAAGCCCTGTTGGTGACGCCAATCTTCTCAAGTAGCTTTCGCAGGGTTTTGGAGAAGGTCTCACCCTCTAGTCCAAAAGAGCGGTACTTCTCGGCCTAACGGACGACTAGGTCTTCGTCCTCTTCTGAGTCATCATCATCTTTAGGATCTTCAGGGTCCTCAGGCTCTTCTGGGTCTTCTTCCCCTTGCGGTTCCTCAGAGTCCTCTTCTTGCTCATGTTCTTCTGGTTCTTCCTCTTCAGGTTCCTTGGGATCTTCTTCTTCCATGAGATCTTCCTGTGGTGCCTCTGGAAGCTTCTCGTCCATCACTGGGGTCTTCTCGCGTTCGGGCTGGTTTACATCTTCACTTTCTTCCTTCCGAACACGCCTAGGGGCAAGGTGATCACAGTGGCGTCCAGACGTAACCTTACGAGCGATTTGCTTGGTGTGGGCCATCTACATTATAAAATAACAAGGCATGAATAAGCAATGGTTAAAGAAATCTAAAAATAATTAAAAGAAAAAAGAAGAAAACGACAAGGATTATTATTTTTTTAAAATAGTTTGTATAGATGTAAAACAAAATAGAGTCCATAAATGTGTCCATGGCTAACTAGGATGACGCCCTACAGTCGAAATGGCTCTGATACCACTTCTGTCACACCCATTTTAAGAAGTAAAACGGGTGCAGCCGTACATGTGCCCAGGATCAAGTTACACACACATACGGTACATCATCAGTGGTAACAGCATAAATATCCATATCCTTTAATTATTACATCGTATCTTTATTACAAAAGGACCCGTAGGTCTAAAAGAAAAGTACATCCAAGCAGAGGAAATCAACTAGCATAGACGTCCCAATCTCCACAGGCATCGATTAGTGGATCATCGCCTAGTACTCGCTTCTTTCATCTTCAAAGTGGCTCCAATCTTCTCCTAGGGCTGAACAACAACGTGGTATAGCAAGGGTGAGTACGTGTCGTACTCAGCAAGTGGGGGAAAAGATGACATGGGGCTATAGTCAAGAAAAGGCTTTATAGGGTGGGTTGCATGAGCTTTTAATTAACCTAAGCATCCTATTTACTACATGGGGTCCTCCCAACCATGATTCCACAAGGTGCTATACTAACCAAATCCCAATCCATCTCACCCTTCCAACCATACCAATCCATACCCAACTAATCTTGTGAGGATTCCAGGCTGCTCTTGACCGTGAGCACGGCAATCATGATAGTTTGGTACTCTAGAGTTTGTACCACTTTACCCACAAGTCATGATTCCCTTTGTGCCCGTGGATGCAACCTACATTACACACTTCCTTTGGTGTGTGGCAGGGTTTCACTATGAGGCTTTTCCATAGGGTATCCCAGTACATGCTAGCCCCTAAGGTTCCATTACCATCCATAAGCAGCTCAACACCCTAGGAGCCCCCTCTTGAGCCATTCGGATACAAGGACAGTCCTCTCTTGACTTCCATTCCCCGCTCCACCAAATGTTATACCAACACTGGGAGAACACCTAATTACTAGGCCAAGCCTTACCTACGTCGGTCTTGTGATGGCACTATTTTCCTGGGTTGTTGCTCCAAGAACCAGTTCCTAGGATCTACAACAAGCCTACCACCACCAACAATTTGCCCACGGCACCACATCCTTGCTACCCGGCTTGCATAGATCCCTAAGCCATGTTGCTAAAGAATTACCAACCAATTCCACATGATAATGTTCATTAGTCAAGATTAATATTAACCCCAAAGTCCAACAAGACACCTAAGCATCACCTACCCTCAAATCACCAATTCGTTCAAGGCGACAAGGAACAGGGTAAAAACAATACTCGGAAAATCCTAACCATAGGTTCCCAATCAATTGACACAAGCATGCAATTCTACAGTATCATTATAATAGGTACAAGATGCATCAAGGACACTTGCCTTTGTTCTGCGCTAAAGGATGCTCTAACACTTCAAATTCCTGCGCTTGAAAGTCCTCGTAGGATGGTACTTGTGTATGCTCGTCTTTACGTAAAAAAAAATACTGACACAAACAAAGCATACAAAAAATCAATACACAATTATGCAATAGTGGAAAAACAATATGTAAATGCAATGAATGCAAAGATTACGCTTCTACGAGAAATTTGGCGCAAGAATCACCTAATTTGGAGTTACGAGTAAAAAGTTGTGCTAGTTTAAAGTTTTGAGGCAAAAAGGTAAATACAGGAGATTTTAAGGACCTATTTGTAATTTTATAAAATTATAGGGACTAAAAAATTAATTACTAAAAAGTGTAAGGTTGTTTTTGCAAAAAAAAATAATTAGGACTTAAACATAATTAATATTAAGTGTAGGGGGCTAAGTGTAAAAAGATAGGGTTATAATATCATTAAATATAAGTACAGGGGTGTTTTTGTAAATTTTCAGGGCTAAAATAATATTTATAAAAATATTAGGGACTAAAATATAAATTAAACTAAAATTCTGGAGAAAATTAGGGTTAAAAACTAATTAGGTCAAAGCAGAGAGGCTTAGGTGTAAAATGGCCAATTTTCCTGGAATTAAATGGATTAAAATTAATCCTAAATCTGGTGGACTGGGTCTATAGGGCCTGTGGATCGGCGTTGACCGAAGGGTCCACGGTCCACCATGGACCGGGCGCATACCCCTTTGGGGGGTTTAATCTCGGCCCTAGGATTTAAAACGAATGGCATGGGGGGGGGGGGATTCCGACGGCAGGCGGTGGCTACGTGGCGGCGGCGGTGGCGGGGGCTCGCCGGAGGTTGGCCGGAACGACGCTCCGGCCACCCATTACTCACCGCAAGGGCACGGGAAGGGAGAGGGGAGAGAGGCGATTCTCACCGATGGGTCGCACGGGTGCGGGGGAGGCTGGAAGCGGGTTGGCGACAGAGCTCGACGGCGGCAGTGGTCGGAGCTCGGCGGGGGAGGTTATAGGGGAAGAGAGGGAGGGGAGGCGAGTGGGCTCGAGCTCGCCAGGGTAACGGCCGGCGGCGGCCGTTCGGGCATGGTAACGCATGATAGTGCGTGTTTAAGGCACGGGAGTGGGGGAGAAGGGGGAGCGGAGGGGTGCGGCATGCGCGGGGGGCGGATTTCGGGAGCCGGGGAGGCGGGGGGGGGGGGGGAGGAATCGAGCGGGGCCGGCGACAGTTTCTGACGAAGGGGAGAGAGAGGGGTGAGAGGAGGGAGACGGCCGGGTGGGACCGAGCGGTCAGTGAGCGCAGGGGCGGGGCGGCTGGGCTGGCGGGGGAGCTGGGCCGGGGCGTGGAAGCTGGGCCACGCAGGCGGGTGGGCCGGGGCAGGAAGCTGGGCCGCGCCCCGCTGCGAGCTGAGAGATAGAAAGAGAAGGGGAGGGAGGGGAGAGGTGGCCTGGGCCGGTGCGGGCGCTGGGCCGGAAGGAGGAGAGGAGGGGTGATTGAGCTGGGCCATGGAAGAGAGTTGGCCCAAGAGCAGAAGAGAAATCCTTTTCTTTTCTTTCTAAATCCTTTTCAAAATAAATTCTTTTTCTAATTTTCCTAGTGTTTAATTAGTAATTAAACTAAATGCATAAAAATCTATATGGAAATGTCATGCCATGAAAATGCAATGTTTTAATTAATTATTTTTAGAATTTAATTTGCCCTAGGTTGTTTTACTAATTGCTAAATCCTAAAAATTAACATTTTTGGAAATTGCAAAAAAGTAGGGTGTTACAGTGAGGCGGCTATCAAGATGGCTCTCAAGACGGGAGATCGTGGTCATGCAAAGCATATTCAAGTGAGGCATCATTTCATAAGAGACCATGTTGAGAAAAAGGACATTGAGTTGGTGAGCGTGCAAACTCATGAACAATTGGCGGCCATCTTCACCAAGCCACTTGATGAGAAGACCTTCAAGAATCTAAGGGGAGAACTCAATGTTCTCGACCTCTCCAACTTCACATGAGTAACCCTTGAGCTTATCCCTTGTACATATGTATAGTGTTGTGTTTGGTATTGTTTGTGTCTTTGTTTGTGCTTGTTTCTCATCTTTTGTAGGTTGACTTCGGACCTTCTTGACATGGTAGTGGACATGGGTTAAGCTTAGGAAGGTGGCTCATGGTGTACCCAAGGCCTTGAAGAAAGGTCCATTGTGAGCAAGCTTGAGAAGGGATCAACTCGTTATTGACACTTTGGTTTGTAGTGGTTCTCTCCTTTTTTTCTTTAGCATCGCATCATGCATTGTATACTTGTTGCATTTGCATCCTTTGCATTTATGCATCCTTGCATTATGATACCATGCATGCTCCCAAGCATGTGTCTAGTGGCTCATACATTCCCTTCTCTATAATGACTAACCCTTGCTCATTTGAGAAAATATGTTGTTGAGTCATAAGTGTAGGGGGAGCTACAATGGAACGCCACTTTGATCAAGGAGGAGCACCATGAAAGGGAGAGTTATCCTAACTCTTGCCAACTTTTTCATGCCTCTTGGTTTCGTTATGTTTTTGTGTGGTTTTTGGTAATAGGTGACAAAGGGGGAGAAGAAACATGAAGATCCAAAAGCCAAATCAAGAAACATGAAGATCCATGTCACACCCCAAAATTTCAAATTTTGATTTGTGACCCAATTCCACTAAATTTCAACATTTTATAATAGATTAAAATTTTATTTTAAATTAATTAGATAATTAGATCATTATAATTTATTTTAAGCAAAAGAGCTATTTTCTAAATTAAATAAATTAATTTAGGTTATTAATATTTTGTTTGTTGCATTCATGCCGAATTAGATGCACTAGGTTATTATGTGTGCAAAATGTATTTTAAAAGTCAAAACTATTTTTGGTTTGGATAGAAAATAGAATAGGAAATAGGAAAGGAAAGAAATAGAAAAGAGAAAAAGAGAAAACAGAACCCAAGCCACTCTGGGCTGAAATCCCTTTTCTGGCCCACCCGAACCCTCCCTTTTCCCCTCCCTCGCCCTGCCCTAGCTTGGGCCAAACCCTCCTCCCTCCACTCGGCCTGCTCGGCCAGCGGCACAGCGCGCGTCCGCGCCCCGCCTCGTTCGCCGTGGCCCAGCCACCCCGGCCTCCCCTAGCCAAGCCGCCTCGGCCTGCCCAGCCCGCTCCCGCGCCTTGGCCCAGCCAGCCCGCTCAGCCCAGCCGCCGCGCCACCCCGCCTGAAACCCTAGCCGTAGCCGGCCTTGGCATGCGTGCCCCCCGACCATCCTAGGGTGCCGCACCCATAAATAGGTCGGGACCAGCTCCTCCGCACCCCCCCCCCTTTGGCCTCCCTTGCCGCCGCCGCCTCTCGTCGTCGCACTCCGCCCGCTTGTCCCGCCGTCCGCCATGGCCGAGCTTCTGAGCTTGAGGCCAGCGTGCCTGCCCCCGCACCAGAGGTTCCGGACCCGCTGCCGAGGTCCACAGCACCGAGCCGCCCCCGGTCGTCCCCCTCGTGATGGGAATCAATGCCCGAGACGCATCCCTGATGCCGCCGGAGACCCACCGATACTGCCTCTCGTCGCGATGCCTCCTCGGTCTTCCTCGTCGTGCGCGAACCCCCTCGGTAAGGCCCCCGAGTCCCCATCTCCCTTTTGCACCTCTTTGCACCCCTTTTCTGTAGTTTTTACAGAAAAGCCCTAGCCTCTTCCTAAATTATATTTTAGCCCCTAAATTTTATAAAAACACCCCTATACTTATTTTGAATTATATTCTAGCCCTGTCTTTTTACACTTTAGTCCCTGAACTTTTTATAAATTACATTTTGTCCCTAAACTATTTGTAAACTATATTTTCACCCTGTTATTCTACAATTAAGTCCCTATACTTTTCTAAAATTACTTTTAGGTCCCTAAACCTACCTGTTTTTACCATTTTAGCCCTAAAACTTTAAACCTTCATAACTTTTCAACCATAGCCCGGATTTAAGTAATTCTTGCGCCAATGTGATCAGAGTGATTAATATTATTTATTTATACTGTCTTACTGTAATTTGCTAATTTTACTATTTTAACCTTGTACCTTCAAACCTTCATAACTTTTTACTCATAATTCTGATTTAGATGATTCTTGCACTTACGCGACCAAAGAAATGTGTACCATCTTTTGGGATTGCTTTTATAGTATATTATTATTGTTTGGTGTACTGTTTCTTAGTTTGTTTATATAATCGTGTGCATGTTGTGCCTGCGTGACGTTAATTAGGGAACGGGTTGTTCCTGGAATCGCAAGAGCACGACATGAAGACCTGAGCAGCAACATCCATTTCCAGGCTAGTGTCCTTGATGCATCTTGTACCTATTATAACATTAATTGTAGAAATGCATGCTTGTGTCAATTGAATGGGTACCTATTGTTAGGGTTTCCCTAGTATTGCTTTATCTGTTTCCTTGTCGCCTAGAACTAGTTGGTTGGTTGTGGGTAGATAATGCTTAGGTCACTTGTGGGACGTTGGGTTGATATAAATGTTGATTAATGAACTATGATAATTCTGTTAGCAACATGGCTTAGGGATCTATGCAAGACGGATGGAATGGATGTGGTGTCGTGGGCACATGGATGGTGGTGGTAGGCTTGTTGTAATCCTAGGACCCGGTTCTTGGAGCGGTAACCCAGGACAACAGTGCGATCATAAGGCTGCTATGGAATAGCTTGGCTGATTAATTAGGAGTTCTCCCAGTGTCGGTGTAGCATTTGGTGGAGCGGGGAATGGAAGTCAAGAGGACTGTCCTTGTATCAGAATGGCTCAAGAGGGGGCTCCTGGGGTGATGAGCTGCTTGGTGATGGGCTATCACTTATGGACGGGAGTGAAACCTTAGTGGCTAGCAAGTACTGGGAGACCCTTTGTAAAAGCCTCGTAGTGATCTCCTGGCCACACACCTAAAGAAGTGTGCTAGTGCTTGGCCGGCATGGCAACATGGAGACTCTAGTCCACCTAGCAATAGGGGACGGAATCACGACTTGTGGGTAAAGTGGTACAGACTCTGCAGAGTATCAAACTATCATGATAGTCGTGCTCACGGTCACGAGCGGCCTGGAATCCTCACAAGATTAGTTGGTTATGGGTTGGAATGGTTGGGATGGTTGGAATGGTTGGTGGATGATGTCGTACTGGGCTTGGATAGTACCTTGTGGATTGAGGGTTGGGATGACCCCACTTAGTAATTAGGATGCATAGGAAACTAAAAGCTCATGCAATAAACCCCTTTAAAGCCTTCCTTGTCTTTAGCCCCATGTCATCTTTTCCCCCACTTGCTGAGTACGACATGTACTCACCCTTTCTATATACCACATTACTGCTCAGCTACAGGAGAATGAAGGTACAACTATGAAGACGATGGAGGAGTCTAGGCATGCGGTCTTCTGGTTGACTTCCTGTGGGAGCTGAAGGACGCCAACGCTTAGTTTATTCCGCTGTAATGTAATCTTTTTCTTTTGACCTACGGGTCACCTTTGTAATAATATTAACATTTTAATAAATATATTGTTCTTTTATCACAATAATTGTCATGTGTGCATGAAAACTTGATCCTGGGCACGTATACAGATGCATTCGGTTTCGATCATTGGAATCGGGTTTGACAATCCAAAAGCCAAATCTAGATCTAAGAGGGAGAAGGAACATGAAGACGATTGATAACATAAAGGGGGGACAAAGGGGGAGGAGAACATGAAGAAGAACATGAAGAAGAACTTGAAGAAGAAACGTGAAGATTCAGGGAAATGGAACATGAAGATCACATCAAGAAGAACATCTACATCAACATGGAGAAGAACAACGATGGTGCATGTCTACGGTGACAATGCACATCTTCACCAACATGAGCATCTATGTCCTTGGTGCGTATCTTCATCAACAAAACCGACTACCATGACACCAAGGCGGGCGCATAATCAACTCAAGCTCAATATCTAGTGCGCTACATATTTAGGTAGTTCTCCCTCCACACCTAGCACATTCCAAGGGGGAGACTACTTCCAAGGTAAGGACCAAGGTATGCCTTTCAATCTTTTCCTTTCCTTTGGTCTTTCTTGCTCGTCCGTTTTTGGATCATAAGTAGTGGTTGTCATCCATCACCAAAAAGGGGGAGATTGTAAGGATCAAGACCATTGAGGTCACCCCAAGGTATGGTGTTTTGGTGATGTATGACAAACATGAAATGTGACTAATATCTACACGAGTGTTGTTCGTGTAGGAAATCTCTTCTATCTTATGATGATTGTCAACGGTGTCCTTGGCAATGGATGACAATGACCACAAGCATGGAGGCTTGTGAACTTGAAGGAGTCCAAGAGTTGATGGAGATGGATCAAAGCGGAGAACAAGCTATGGTGCAAGTGTTTGGAACACTTGACTAGTTGTTAGGGCTTTGAGTCCATAGGAAAAATCGAACTATCAAGGGGGTCTAGGTCATTCTCTTAGGTCATGTCAAGTCAGTGATGTGCAAGGTTGCTCGATGAAATCACATGCACTAGGTGATAGTGGAGAAGCCAAGAAGCTGCTCGGAGAAGCTGGGAAACAAAGTCAAGCGAGGACGATGACTTTCGGCTTCTGGACATAGAGACCGGACAAAGGGGTCAATGAAGACCGGACTGTAAGGTCACTATGTGGTTTTGTCCGGAGGATACAGTGGAGAATTGAGGAAACTGTTGGAGCATGGAGTCATAGAGACTGAACGGTCCGGTCACTACAGCATGCTCTGAGTAGTGGGGAAGCTGGTTGCCAAAATGTTTCTTGACTGGAGAGAGAAATGACCGGACGGTCCAGTCCAGTGACCGGATAGTCCGGTCAGTACAGGAAATTGTCGGGACAGTACAGCCAACAGTTCTAGGAACCGTTAGCTGAGTGATCGGACTGTCCAGTCTGAATGTCCAGAAAGGCAATTTCGTGGAGCAACGGCTAGTTTGAGGTTAGGAGCCTATATAACTTTGTTGCTCGGGTCTTGGAGACCTCTCTTGGCCAGTGGAATACTTGAGAGCATTTGGTAAGGTCCAAGAGGAAAAGAGGAGAGCACTAGGAGGAGATATTGCATATCTTGAGAGTGCTAGAGAAGAGTAGCTTGAGCATCTTGCACATCTAAGGCTAGGGTGTCCTTGAGGGTGTGATCTAGATTGTTACTCTTGGTCTATGGTGAGACCTAGATTGGTTAGGTGTCGGTGATCGAGCCTATCGTGATCGGTTGTGAAGGCCTTCAAACATTTGTACATGGTTTGAGCCCGCCGGTGAAAGGGGCATCGCTAGTGAGCGCCCGTGCCGGCTCGGGGAGTCCAGCAAGTTCTCGAGGGAGGCGAGTTTGTGCTTTGTGCAAAGGTGATGCACACCATGTCTTCACTCGAGGAGTGATTACGGGCTCATGGGCGAGAACTCCACTTGGTGACGGGAGGGACCGGGACTCCGGCGGGAGTGGTCCAACGAGGATTAGGGGAAGCGCCATTCTTCCAAGACCTCGAGAAAAAAATCATGAGCCATCTCCTACTCTTCTCCTTACTTTGATGCACTACTTTCCGCATTTACATACCGTGCTAATCATGCTTGTGTGTTCTCTTAGTTCTTGTTGACTATTTTATAGACTTGCATGTTTAGGATCCTTGCTTGCTAGTAGTACTTAAGCTTCCGCATTTGATAACTAGCATGAGTAGGAGTTGCATTGGTGTACTTGATCACTAGAAGTGCATAGGAGTTGCATTGAATTGTGTGATCCACTAGAATGCATAGGTTGCCCTTCCTTTCATAGGATTATATTGTTAGTGTGATCATCACTAGAGTTGTGTAGGAGTTGCTTTGAGTGCTATCAGTGTTTTAGATCGGCAAAATTGGTACATAGTGGAAGTTCCCGATTCACCCCCCCCCCCCTCTCGGTCACTACGATCCTTTCAAGTGCGCGATGGAGATCGGCGAGAATATGACTCGTGGCAATATTGTTATGGGAAGTATTCGCGCCGGCTTCCATGTCAGCGGCACCAATGTCAGGCTCCCGTGTGCGGAGCTAGGAGTTTTTCTCCATCGCAAGCTAGAGGGAGGAAATTGGCTTGAGGAAGGTCTCCTAGAGGGGGGCCGAGTTCCCAAGGACCGCCGTGGGCGGCTTCGACAACCAATTACATCTGCAGCAACCGACGGTGAGTAGGACTCCTGGAATCCATGCCAGGCATCTCAGCAGTACCAGCCTGGGCGGAGCGAGGCAGCGGGCGGTTCACAGCCCTATGCGCCGGTCGGCACAGGTGACGCGCCGGTCGGCGCAACCTACTTCAGCATAGGTATCGATTACAGGTACCAAGGACGTGTACCTATGGTGCCTCTTGTGCCTAGTGCAGACTTCTTCGTGCCCATGCAGGGGTACCTCGACAACAACATGCACTACATCGTGCGTGTTGAGGACGACACGTCCCAATGGAGGAACAACCATGAGGCGATGGTGGAGGAGTTCGAGCGACTCAAGGCGCGGTGCTATGGCTTCGATCAGCCACCGTCTCCATCTCCGTTTGATTAGACTGCCTAGGAGTTGGCACGTGTATCAGTTTCCTGGTTTGCATCTTCTTTTATCTTTTGCAATCTCTTTCTTTATTTGCTTATGTGTGTATGAGCGAGTTGGGAAACCATGTATCGGGTGTGTTTACTTTCATGCAAGTGTGTTAGTAATAGTTAGTAGTTTTATGCAAGTGTGTTACTTTCATGCAAGTGTGTTTATTTTTATGCAAGTGTGTGCAAAAATCATCACCATGTATTCGAGTCTCGATCTTAATATAATGGTGGCGATTATGCTCTCTTAGGAGAATTGAATTATTTATTCTTTCTTGAAAAGTGTTGATGAAGATCAAATAATGTTGAGCATTGAATAAAATTTTGAACTTATACTTAATGATTATTCGACAAATATGTCTTGTGTGGAGCAATTTTGAGTACCCATGTGCTTCATTTGTATTGTCCAATTTGTGATGATAACTTAGTACCAATCTTTTCATAAATAAACTTTCATGTTGTGAACTTTGGAGTTTTTTTTTTCAGGATCCTTACCTACCAATGCCATATTTTGAGATATTCTCATGAACCTTTGATTTGTAGATAAACATTAAATTGATGGTTGAGTTTGGTTAGGATTTAATTCTTTTTGGTATGAACTTTACTAAGATGGCAAATCTTTGTGTATCTTTTTCTAGCCTTGATTTACTCATGCAAAAACAAAAGGTGAAAAAAAAGAAAAACCTGAGCTATTTGCTAAGGGACTAGCAAAATTTTAAGTGTGGGGGGATGGTATATGACATGCTTATTCTCGAAATTCATTCTAATATAGCCATGAATCATTCCAACCATGTGCAATCTAATAATGGGAATTCTTTTCTTCCAAGATCAATTTTTTCTATGCACATGTCCACATATCCAAAGTGTGAATCCTTTCTTAAATTTTTCTTTCTTAATGGCCATCTTGATAAAGTTTCTATAATTCCAACAAAGAATAATCTCCTAGCTTTACAATATATTGTTGATTTATGTTTGCAATCTTTGAATTATCTCACCTAGCTACTCATATAATCCTTACACAAATATTATTTGATCATTATGATGTAGAATATAAGATTGAGTGATTTGAAAGATGAGTTGTTGTCTTGGATTATTTGGAAGATAGATTCTTTATGTTTACAACAATCTTTTAAGTGATTTACATGTGTGGAAAAGTTATGTTTGTGAGTTGGACATGATTTATTGCTTTGGGGAGAAACATCAAGCTTTATGCCCATATTTGAACTATTTTGCTGAATACCAAAATGAAATACACCACAATAGAACAATGCTCAACATTAATTGATTTGAGATATCTTTCATGATAGAAAGAGTATGTTCTTTGATTTTTCTTTCTTTTACTTTACTCGAGACGAGCAAAGGTTTAAGTGTGGGGGAATTGTTGGCACTCCCCAAGTGCCCCTTTTATATATGAATATTACCCTCAATTAGAGCATAATTGATACTAATTTAGGCCATTTACCTAAGGTATTGTCTATATATTTGTATATGCGTTGTTTTGGAGCTTTATTGTAGAAACAGGTAAAATTGGTGATTAAAGTTATGCTGGAGAGGACAGGAGTCTAGAACCAACGAAAAGCACTGAAGAAGTCCAGTGCGTCGATCGGCGTAGTCCATGAGCCGATCGGCGCAAGGGTGTTTTGGCCCATAGAAGTGACCGAGGCCCATTCCACATGCTTATGGAAGTTCATCAGCGCAAGATACTTGAAGATATTTGCCTGGAAGATCTATGGAACTTCAAGATCTTGACTTGTAGTACAAAACTTTATCTCGAAGGAAAAGGCCCACATGGCAGCTGTGGAAGACAGAGGAACCGACTCGGAGGAGAAATAAGAGAAGACACGGCTTCTCTTATTTGCTAGAAACCGAGTCCTTTACGAGTAGAACCTCTATATATAATTGTAAACCCTGGCCACGGCCAAGGGAGAAGCAGAAGGTGACAGAGGGACAACAGATCTGTGAGTTAGAGCCACCGGGGCCTGCCCCGTTAGAATAGACCTCTAGTTGAGTTTCAAAAACCATTGGTGTAAGATTTTCAAGGTAGGCCATCTCGACGAGGATGAATCTTACTCTATGTATCTCAAGGATGATTGAATATGCTGATGATGGTTTTGTAGATTTGTCTATCTTGATTTTATAATCATGCATGTGCTTATTCCAATTGCTTAGTTCTAGGCTAAGTAAGTAGATATTATCTTAATCGTGGTGATTAGGATAGTATTCAGATATTGTATTGATTATGGTTGTTTGATGATGCTAGTAGTGTGGTTTAGTGGTGACAGCACTAAGCCTATGCAGCACTATTGGATAGTTGAGTAGGGTAAGATACTCGCGCAATTAAGGGTTTCCTATCAGCAGCGATAAATTGGGAGCCGCTCGGAAAGCAGGGTGGTCTTATTCGTTATAGGTTTTCATTGATCCATGTAATTACCTATTATGATGCTATTTAATTAGACTTTCTGGTTACGATCTCACTAGTAGATATATGGCTACTCACTTAATAGCACAGGCTTAGATTCACCAGTGTGCCGAGCGGCTCAATCCCTGCGCCGATCGGCACAATAACAGTTTTACTGTCTGGCGCACCTTTGTGCTGACCAGTCTCTCCTCATGAAACCTAAACTCAACAGTAGCTTTGATTAGATCTTTTACTGTTAACTTTGTTTAATTATCCCTAAGGTCCCAGTGGATTCGATAAACCTTAGAATACTCAATTCAAGGGAAAAAGTGCTACAATCATACACCGTCCTCTTGCGGTATATAAGTGGGTGCGTAGTTTTGATCAACACCCGACTTAATTCAGGACCTCGCAGAGACGTTCAATAACCTTCGCACTTACAGCATGAAGCATAACCCTGAGAAGTGTGTCTTCGGTGTTCCATCTGGGAAATTACTCAGTCTTTTAGTCTCGCGTCGTGGAATTGAGGCAAATCCTAAAAAGGTAAAGGCCATATTACGAATGGGGCGCCCTCATTCCCAGAAAGACATATAGAAGCTCACTAGCTGCATGGTAGCTCTCAGCCGATTCGTTTCCCGACTCGGTGTCAGAGGACTCCCTTTTTTCCGACTGCTGAAAAGGCAAGACTCATTTGTTTGGAACGACGAAGCCCAAAAAGCCTTGGACGACTTCAAAGCTTATATTACTGGTCCGTTGGTGTAGACACCTCCCGAACCAAAAGAGACTTTGCAGTTGTACATCTCCGCAACCACACACGTTGTCAGCTCTGTGCTGGCGGTCCAACAGGCGGAAGATGGCAAGGCTCAAAAGGTGTAGCGACCGGTATACTACATTAGTGAAGTCTTGTCAGACTCTAAAGTGCATTACTTCCAACTCTAGAAATTGGTGTATGCGCTGTTGATGACGTCTCGTAAGCTCAAACACTATTTTGAGGATCACCCGATTGAGATGGACACCTCCTTTGGTCTGGGCAAGCTACTGCACAATCGGGATGCAACTGGTAAAATCGCCAAGTGGGTTGTGGAACTCGGATCATACGAGATCACCTTCAAGTCCCACAACAAAATCAAAGGCCAGGCTCTGTCCGATTTCGTCGCCGAGTGGACCGAGTATGAATTACCACCGACTCTGTAGGAAACAAGCTACTAGACCATGTCCTTTGTTGGTTACTTGCAATTGGAAGGTGCTGGTGCCGGGGTAGTAATAACATCTCCAGGAGGAGCATGGATGCGCCATGTCCTTCAGATGCATTTACGTGCGTCGAACAACACGACGGAGTATGAAGCCCTCTTGCACGGTTTAAGGATTACTGTATCACTCGACGTCAAACGAAACCGCATTTCAGGTGACTCGGCACTTGTAATCAACCAGGTAACCAAGGAGTGGTGTTGCTCTGACAAAAGCGTGACAACATACTGCACCGAAGTTCGGAAACTTGAAGACAAGTTTGATGGCATCGAGTATAAACATGTCCTACGCAAGTTTAATGAGGACACGGACGTGTTGGCCAAGCTTGGGTCCAGCAGAGCACAAATACCTACCAGAGGGAGTATTTCTCGATGATCTACACAAGCCATCTATACTATCCCAGCAAACTATGGCGCAAGCTATCGAATGTAAAGAAGCATCTCTACAGATCCTTGCCCTAGAGAGAGATTGGAGGATTCCACTCGTCGAGTATTTGGATAGTAAAGTGTTACCAACCGACAAAGAGGAAGCCCTACGAATAATTCGCAAGGCAAGGCTATATTGCACCGTGGATAACCAGTTATACAAGCACAACCCATATGGCATACTTTTGAAGTGCTTGTCGTGGGAGGAGGGAGCCCTTATCTTAAAGAAAGTCTATGCCGGTATATGTGGCAACCATGGGGGACCTTCGACTATAGCATCCAAAGCGCTACGACAGTGATTATATTGGCCCACGGCTATCACCGATGCAAAGGACATCATTCGGAAGTGCGAGGGGTGCCCGTTTTTTGCTCGACAGATGCATGTACCTGCCACCGAACTACAGAATATCCCAATAACATGGCCTTTTTTGGTTTGGGGTTTGGATATTGTTGGACCTTTTCAGAAGGCCCAGGGAGGCTTCACCCATCTGTTTGTAGTCATGGATAAGTTCTCAAAATGGATCGAGAAAAAACCAGTCGGTAAAATTTCTGCAAAAAAGGCCGTTGAATTTATGACTGAGGTAGTGACTTGTTCGGTGCTCCCATAAGATTATTACCGATAATGAGAGTCAGTTCACGGCACAAGAGTTCAGGGACTTCATAGGCAGGATAGGTTTCAAGATTGGATATGCTTCGGCAGCTCATCCATAGAGTAACGGTCAAGTTGAGCGGGCAAATGGCCTAATATTGTCGGGAATCAAGCCTCGCATATTCAACAAACTGGAGAAGTACGCCCGGCGTTGGGTCCGCGAGCTACCATCGGTACTGATGAGGACATCACTCCTAAGGATACATGCAACACTCCTCCAATTCTTGACTTGCAAGGTCCAATGACTAGAGCTCGTGCACGACTACTAAATTTAGAGGTGAGTTCGTTCCTACGTTCTTCATTATATGTCACTTTTGAGAATAGTTTGCTACCAAATGATTATATTGTAATTAGGAACCATGGAGAGGACCAGGAGATGATGGGAGAAGGACTTGGAGACATGGAGGACCAGCAAGGACGTGGAAGCCAAGGTGGAGACCCAACCAAAACCGACTTCGAGTCTATTTCGGGGCTCAGGACCAGTCTGCACTAAAATGGATTCCCAGGATGCATACGGACTCGGATTTGGACGTTCAACATATGCACGGAAAGATAAGAAGAAGACCTTTCCAATGCCGCTGGTCTCATATCAAAATTCATCCGGAGTCATCGGGAATCGTCGAAACAAGAGAGGGTCCAGAATCTGTTTCGGTGTTACGTCGCCTGTTTTTGGCCTTTAGGCTTTGTATCTAGTTGAGCCCAATTAGGGGTGCGTTCAGAGGGTCTTGCACGACCCTAGGGTCTTCATATACAGCCGCCACCGCACCATTATAGTTTGGGTTTTGCTTAGATTATTCTGTTCATAACAGTTTCGCCGTCATCATGGTTTGTGAGACCCCAACTTCGTGAGATTCATAATACATCTGCAATTGTATTGCCTTCTTCTTTGTTCTTGCTTGTGTTCTTGATTTGTAGGCAGGGATTAGCCTTCTCGGCGAGGTCAATCGTTTTAGGATGGTTGATAACCAGAGGAGACGTCGTGCTGCGATTGCGGGGTTTAGAACGTGCTGTTCTGAAGCCGGATCGATTTGTGTGTCGCCTCCGACCAAATCAACATATCCAGAACCTTTTGAAAGATCGGGAACCCTTGTCCACATCAAGTGGTAATTAGAGCTTCAGGTGCACCATCAGGTTCGCATTACCCTTAGTTAATTTCATTTTGTGTTCATCCTATCATCCATAGAAAAGCCAAAAAAAAAATTCCCCTCCACCCATAACCACGTGTTTAGCCTTTGCATATTTCAATTTCAGAGTCCATAGTATTGAGTTTGTGCCCTAGTTCTTGTTTAGTCGCTGGTTTAGTTTGTGTTTTTGTCATCAGTAGTGTTTCCCTTGCAACCCTAGACGGCATCCCATTCACCATCCTATGTTCTATCGGCTTTGTGTTCTAGGGTTGATTGATCGATACACCCACCCTAATCCCACCCTAAACCCACCCTCAAACACCTCGGACCCGTCCCCACAAATTCCACTTTCTTCTGCATCCACGCCGCCAAAAAAAAAATCTTACCCGATTCCAAACCCGACCCCTAACCCGACTCGGGTTTCTGGAAAATCGACTCCGACACCCCTTCGGTAAAACGGGCATAACTTTTCGCTCGGTTGTCCGTTTTGGCTGAAATTTTTACAAGAGATTCTTGACTCAAAGTTGAGCATACCCACACTATGTGCCCTCGTCAAAAAATTCAAAAAGAATCGAGAAGATAAAGAAAAAAATGATTTAAGTTTAAACCCGACGTTTTCTGCAACTTCAAGATTTTCTGTAGGCCACATCCTATCTCTGTTTGAGCTGAAATTTTTTGTGGATTCTCCCCCGTTGTTAGTGAGTTGGAAAAAAATATCAAAAAATTAAAATAAAAAAAAAGAAATTTAGGATTTCTACTTGTGCTACATCTAGCCCCCTGAAATTTCTGGATTTGGCTGTTTTGCACTTAGCCCCCTGTTATCGCCTATGTGCCTTTGTCTCCTTGTTTCTACTTTGCTATCACTACTGTTCTAGGACATACTTAGACCAGCAGCTAGGGACAAGTTACTTGGGCACTTATTCAACTTTACTATCTGTTTTTGATTTGTGTCCCACTCACATATATATATTTGGCCTTTCTAGCTCTACATATTTCTTCTGGACAGCATATAGGTTATTTTGTGACCCTTGCAATCATGGAACACATCTCCCTGGTATCCTTTGCTTTGTTTTTCAGAACTTTGCAAGAGCTTTGTAAGGAGTTTCCTTTTGCTGTGTTGAGAGGCACCACTGCTTAGCTGTTTTGTAGGGATAACTTTCACTGTTTGTTTCCTGCTTTGGTGTTTGTGATGGCAAGAAGTGACGACGGAGAGATGGCTTCCCCCTCACAATTTGCTGAGTGCGTGAGCCAAGAGCAGCTCTAGAAGGCTTTGCAGGCTGCTCAGAGTGATTTGGCAGAGACGATCACCAGAGCCGTTATTGATGCGGTCAGCAAGCTTCACATTGGAGAAAGCATCGAGCGGTTAGAGAAGCGGGTCTCTAAGTTAACTGATCAGGTTGTCGCGTTGGAGACCGCTCCTAAAACCAACAATACGAACACCAATAACAACAACAACGACGTTGAAGACGTCCATGATGAAGACGCGGTGTATAAGGCTGATGGCGCCGTGGATAGGTCAGCTATAAGGACCGCACGATTACGACATCGTTTGCAACATAATACTCAAGGTATGGGTGGTTTCCATAACTACAATCGTCATCCACACGGTAACTATGCTCCAGATGACCCGTATGCTAAAATTAAGTTTCCAATTCCTTCATTTTTGGGTCAGTATGATGGTGATATTTATCTTGATTGGGAGATGACTGTGGAACAAAAATTTAATGCCCACCTTGTTCCTGAACAACATAGAGTTAGACAAGCTACTAGTGAGTTTAAGGACTTTGCTATTGTTTGGTGGAGTGGTCTAGCTGCTGAAACTGATTTGCCTACTTCTTGGGAAGAACTTAAGGTAGCAATGCGTGATTGTTTTGTTCCTCCTTTTTATAGAGAGATTCGTAATAAACTACAGCGTTTAGAACAAGGAGATAAAACTGTTCAGGAGTACTTTAGTGAGCTTCAGAAGGGTTTGATTCGTTGTGCTGTAGTTGAAAAAGTAGCGGATCAGATTTGTCGCTTTTATTCTGGTTTAAGAAAAGAAATTCAGGACATTCTTGATTATAAAGAATATTATACCCTCACCCAGTGTTTCTAGTATGCTATGCTTGCAGAGAAAGAATCACAGGGACTTTTCCAGGCTTTTGAAGAGTACAGCAAGTCAAGGAACTCCTACCCCCCATGCTCGACGGGGACTTTGGGGCTGTCCAGGCCATCTTTTCGGCCGCCCCCACCAGCAGCTATCAAGGGAACCAGTGTTGTTTTTGCAGCCCCAAGATCAGCCCCTGCACCTTTTATGCGCTCAGGTAAAACTTCTGTGCAGGTACCAGCTAGTAGTGCCTCCTCTGTTGCTTCGACGGGGCGCACTACAGGGATTCAGTGCCACCGCTGCCATGGACTTGGTCATGTGCAGAAAGATTGTCCAAGTAGGTGGGCATATGTGGCAACAGACGATGGCGGTTACATGAGCACCTCTGACATGGAGGATGAGGAGGAGGACGTCGCTGCCACCAGCAGTGACCTCGTCCTTGGAGGCGGAGACACCACGGGATACATGAACATTATTGTTCAACGTGTCCTTAGTACACAAGTTCATCAGCCCGAGACAATGCAGCGCCACAACTTGTTCCAGATTTTCTTCGTCATCAAGAACCACCAAGCACGTGTCATCATTGATGGAGGGATCTGTAATAACTTGGTGAGTTCTGATGTGGTCAACAAGCTTGCTTTGACCACACGTCCACATCCACATCTGTACTACATTCAGTGGTTAAACGACTCTGGCAAAGCTAAGGTAATACAAACTTGTAGAGTTCCTTTTTCCATTGGTTCTTATATGGATTTTGTTGATTGTGATGTCGTACCCATGCAAGCATGTTCACTTTTATTGGGTAGATCTTGGGAATTTGATAATGATGTTGTACACCATGGTAGAAGTAATAAGTACACTTTTATGCATAAAGGAACTAAAATTACTTTATTACCAATGACCTCTGCTGAAATTGTACAAGCTGATTTAGAAAGAGCTGCTAGTTTGAAAAATAAAGGTCCTGAAATTCCACAACCTGTTAATTCTAATTCTACACCTAGTAATGTTAACGATTCTTCAAGTTCTAAGGGTGCTGGAATTAAATTACAAGGTCATTCATGTCTTGCAACAAAATCTAAGCCTGCTGAAATTTCTGATAATGATGATATTTGCTATGCTTTGATATGCAAAGAAGCTTTGTTTTTGCTTGATGATATTGCTTCTAGTGTTGTGTCTCCTGCTGTCACTAACCTTTTGCAGGAGTATGAGGATGTTTTTCCAGCTGAGATACCCCTGGGATTGCCACCTTTGAGAGGGACTGAGCAGCAAATTGATTTGATTCTGGGTGCTACTTTACCAAACCATGCTGCTTATAGGACCAACCCTGAGGAGACTAAGGAGATACAACGACAAGTTCAAGACCTTTTGGATCGTGGGTATGTTCGTCAATCACTT
Source organism: Eleusine coracana subsp. coracana (assembly GCA_032690845.1). Classification (NCBI taxonomy): domain Eukaryota; kingdom Viridiplantae; phylum Streptophyta; class Magnoliopsida; order Poales; family Poaceae; genus Eleusine; species Eleusine coracana. Next base: position 9,254,267 of record CM064430.1, read on the forward strand.
AGTCCTTGTGTTGTTCCTGTACTTTTGGTTCCTAAGAAAGATGGTACTTGGCGTATGTGTGTAGATTGTAGAGCCATTAATAATATTACTATTAGGTATCGTCATCCTATTCCTAGGCTAGACGACATGCTTGATGAGTTATCTGGTGCTATAATTTTCACTAAAATTCATTTGTGTAGTGGCTACCATCAAATTAGAATGAAACTTGGAGACGAATGGAAAACAACTTTCAAAACCAAATTTGGATTATATGAGTGGTTAGTAATGCCTTTTGGTTTAACTAATGCACCTAGTACTTTCATGCGCTTGATGAATGAGGTTTTAAGAGCTTTCATTGGCAAATTTGTGGTAGTTTACTTTGATGATATCTTGATTTATAGCAAATCCATAGATGAACATATGAATCATTTGCATGCTGTTTTTGATGCTTTACGAGATGCACGTTTATTTGGTAACCTTGAGAAGTGCACCTTTTGCACGGATCGAGTCTCTTTTCTTGGCTATGTTGTGACTCCACAGGGAATTGAGGTGGATGAGGCAAAGATTGAAGCCATAAAGAGCTGGCCTATACCAAAAACTATCACACAGGTGAGGAGTTTTCTTGGTCTTGCAGGTTTCTACCACCGCTTTGTCAAAGATTTCGGCACCATTGCTGCACCTTTGCATGAGTTGACAAAGAAGGGCATTGATTTCCATTGGGGTAAGGTACATCATGAGTCTTTTGATGCTTTGAAGGATAAACTTACACATGCACCATAACTGCAATTACCTAATTTTGATAAGATTTTTGAGCTTGAATGTGATGCTAGTGGTATAGGCATTGGTGGTGTTTTGATGCAAGATAGTAAACTGTTGCATACTTTAGTGAGAAAATTACTGGGCCTGTTTTGAATTACTCCATGTATGATAAGGAATTGTATGCACTTGTACGTTGTTTAGAGACGTGGCATCATTATTTGTTGCCCAAAGAATTTGTTATTCATTCTGATCATGAATCACTTAAGTATATTCGTTCTCAATGTAATTTGAACCGTAGACATGCTAAATGGATTGAGTTTATTGAGTCTTTTCCTTACATTATTAAACATAAGAAAGGGAAGGATAATGTGATCGTTGATGCTTTATCTAGGCGCTATACTTTATTGTCTCAACTTGATTGTAGAATTTTTGGACTTGAGGCAATTAAAGAACAATATGCTGCTGATGTTGATTTTAAGGATGTATTGCTGCATTGTAAAGAAGGTCGTGCATGGAATAAATTTGTGTTGAATGATGGATTCTTGTTTAGAGCTAACCGCCTATGTATTCCAATTGGTTCTGTTCGTCTTTTGTTGTTACAGGAACTGCATGGAGGTGGATTGATGGGTCATTTTGGTGCCAAGAAGACGGAGGATATTTTGGCCACACACTTCTTTTGGCCAAGGATGAGGAAAGATGTTGAGCGCTTTGTTGCTCGCTGCACTACATGTCAAAAAGCTAAGTCTCGCTTAAATCCACATGGTTTATACATGCCACTTCCTGTTCCTTCTATTCCTTGGGTGGATATTTCTATGGACTTTGTTTTAGGACTGCCTAGGACTAAGAGGGGGAGTGATAGTATTTTTATTGTTGTGGATAGATTTTCTAAGATGGCACACTTTATACCATGTCATAAGACTGATGATGCTAGTTATATTGTTGATCTCTTTTTCAAATAAATTATACGTTTGCATGGTATGCCTTCTACTATTGTTTCAGATCGTGATGCAAAATTCTTGAGTCATTTTTGGCGCATGCTTTGGAATAAGTTGGGTACAAAGTTGCTATTTTCTACAACTTGTCACCCACAAACTGATGGACAAACTGAAGTTATGAACCACACTTTGGGTACTATGTTGAGAGTTATTTTGAAGAAATATTTGAAGCAATGGGAAAAATGTTTGCCTCATGTTGATTTGCTTATAATCGAGAAACACATTCTACTACCAAGGTAAGTCCCTTCAAGGTAGTGTATGGTTTTGATCCCCGTACTCCACTTGATATACTTCCTCTAACTATTAATGAGAGAGTTCATGTTGATGCTAAGGAGCATGCTAAATTCATTTTGCAAATGCATGAGACCACTAGACTTATCATTGAAAAGATGAATGAAAAGTATAAAATTGCTGGTAGTAAAGGTAGAAAGGAAGTAAAACTTGATGTAGGAGATTTAGTGTGGTTACACTTGAGGAAGGATATATTTCCAGAATTGAGAAAGTCTAAATTAATGCCTAGAGCTGATTGTCCTTTCAAAATAATTGAGAAGATTAATGATAATACATACAAACTTGAGTTGCCTCCCGAGTTCGGGGTTAGTCCTACTTTTACCATTTCAGATTTGAAACCATACTTGGAAGAGGAGGATGTGCTTGAGTCAAGGACGACTCCAGTTCAAGAGGGGGAGAATGATGAGGACAACTCCATTACATGCGACACTCCTCCAATTCTAGACTTGCAAGGTCCAATGACTAGAGCTTGTGCACGATGACTAAATTTAGAGGTGAGCTCATTCCTATGTTCTTCATTATATTGCAGTTTTGAGAATGGTTAACCATCTAATGATTATATTATAATTAGGAACCTTGGAGGACAAGGAGATGATGGGAGAAGGACTTGGAGACGTGGAGGACCAGCAAGGACATGGAAGCAAAGGTGGAGGCCGACACATTTGTTGTTTTCTCCTATATCAAGCTTTGGAATAAGTTGGGTACAAAGTTGTTGTTTTCTACAACCTGTCACCCACAAACTGATGCACAAACTGAGGTGGTGAACCGCACTTTGGGTACTATGTTGAGAGCTATTTTGAAGAAAAATTTGAAGCAATGGGAAGAATGTTTGCCTCATGTTGAGTTTGCATATAATGGGGCAACACATTCTACTACCAAGGTAAGTCCTTTCAAGGTAATGTATGGTTTTGATCCCCATACTCCACTTGATATACTTCCTCTATCTATTCATGAGAGAGTTCATGTTGATGCTAAGGAACGTGCAAAATTTATTTTGAAAATGCATGAGACCACTAGACTTAGCATTGAAAAGATGAATGACAAGTATAAAATTGCTGGTAGTAAAGGTAGAAAAGAAGTAAAACTTGATATAGGAGATTTAGTATGGTTACACTTGAGAAAAGATAGATTTCCAGATTTGAGAAAGTCTAAATTAATGCATAGAGCTGATGGTTCTTTCAAAATAATTGAGAAGATTAATAATAATGCATACAAACTTGAGTTGCCTCTCGAGTTCGGGGTTAGTCCTACTTTTAACATTTCAGATTTGAAACCATACTTGGGAGAAGAAAATGAGCTTGAGTCGAGGACGACTCCACTTCAAGAGGGGGAGGATGATGAGGACATCACTCCTAAAGATACATGCAACACTCCTCCAATTATGGACTTGCAAGGTCCAATGACTAGAGCTCGTGCACGACGACTAAATTTAGAGGTGAGCTCGTTCCTACGTTCTTTATTATATGTCACTTTTGAGAATGGTTTGCTAACTAATGATTATATTGTAATTAGGAACCATGGAGAGTACCAGGAGATGATGGGAGAAGGACTTGGAGACGTGGAGGACCAGCAAGGACGTGGAAGCCAAGGTGGAGGCCCAACCAAAACCGACTTCGAGTCTGTTTTGGGGCTCAGGACCAGTCTGCACTAAAACGGATGCCCAGGACGCATACGGACTCGGATTTGGACGTTTTACATATGCACGGAAAGATAAGAAGAAGGCCTTTCCAATGCTGCTGGTCTCATATCAAAATTCATCCAGAGTCATCAGGAATCGTCGAAACAAGAGAGGGTCCAGAATCTGTTTCGGTGTTGCGTCGCCTGTTTTTGGCCTTTGGGCTTTGTATCTAGTTGAGCCCAATTAGGGGTGCATCCAGAGTGTCTTGCACGACCCTAGGGTCTTCATATACAGTCGCCGCCACACAATTGGGGTTTGGATTTGGCTTAGATTATTCTGTTCATAACAGTTTCACCGTCATCATGGTTTGTGAGACCCCAACTTCGTGAGATTCATAATACATCTGCAATTGTGTTGCCTTCTTCTTTGTTCTTGCTTGTGTTCTTGATTCGCAGGCAGAGATTAGCCTTCTCGGCAAGGTCAATCGTTTTAGGATGGTTGATAACCAGAGGAGACGTCGTGCTGCGATTGCGGGGTTTAGAACGTGCTGTTCTGAAGCCGGATCGATTTGTGTGTTGCCTCCGACCAAATCAACGTATCCAGAACCTTTCGGAAGATTGGGAACCCTTGTCCACATCAGGTACTATGCGGACTGAGAACCAATATTAGTTGGGCTACGGGGCACTCGCCTTTCATGTTGGTTTATGGTTCTGTAGCGATGTTGCCGACCGAAGTATTATTTGCCTCGCCACGAGTATCCGCTTATCATTAAAAGCATTATCATGAACATAGGCGTGACGACCTTTTGTTATTGAAAGAGAAGCTTGACACCACTTTAATCCGATCGGCCAAGTACCAGCAGAGCTTGCATCGATATCATGACAAAAAGGTTTTTCTTATGTGATTTTGTGGTGGGTGATTTGGTCTTGAAGCAGGTTCAATCTGTGGTTGGCAAGCATAAACTGTCGGCCCTATGGGGGGGGGGGGCTTTCATTGTGAAGGAAGTCACTCGGTCAGGTGCATATCGGTTGATGCGCGAGGATGGATCAGACCTTCCTAGTTCCTGGAACATATCTCAGCTATGTTGTTTCTATGCCTAGCCTTAGTACTTTGTCCTAGTTCATAGAAATTTGTATTATTTGATATAATATATACATATGTTTTTTGCGGTCATGATAATTACTTGCATGATTCTGTGCGAACTCATTATGTTGTGATTACGAATAGTCATGAATCAAATTTCTTATTCTTGGTACCACCTTGACTCGCACATGTTGGCCAAGTGGGTTCTTAGTCTCTAGGGCTCATGTCATCTGTTGAGGACCAGGGCAACCTTCCTAATTTGCATATGTTTGACCGAGTGAGTCCTTAGTCTCCATGGTTCATGTTGGTTATTGGGAATGTTGCTTAGCGTACTGACATGAGTTGTGTATTGGTTGTGAGTGTTTAACACAAGTTCATACAGTACATAAACAAAGCAGTACGTCCCAGAGTTCATTACATTCCAGCAATGGATCTAGATCCTAAGGGTCTACTGAGCTAAACTTCACTACATGATTGGTGGTGATATAGACGAATTGTACAAAACTTTACAGTTTTGGCAATGGATCTAGCTCTATCTGATCAGCTAATACATTGGCAGTTTTTTGTGCCCTTGTGACCAGAGCTTCGCACTGCTGTTGGTCGTAGTTACGCACCCACTTATATACCGTAAGAGGACGGTGTACAGTTGTAGCTCTTTTTCCCTCACAGTATTCCAAGGTTATCGAATCCACAGGGAACGAGCGAACTATTATAATTTAAAGGGTTACTAACAGATTGCAATGGTTGGATTGGTGTGAATGGTGACGGTGAGAGAGTGGTGGATGAATGTTATTGGAGATGTAACAGGATAATGAAGGATTCTCTCCATAGGATTGGTTCACTAGCATGTAACCTTATTCTTATCAGCTCGAGTGATGACCCAAATATTGTACAAGACATGGTGGTTTCGTTCGCCCTGGTTGTCACTACAGAGGTTATTAGCTCCCCACCGGTTTCTTGCACTATGCAATGGGCAGAAGTGTATTGGCCTATACACTAATGCAAATAGATGTGTAATTAAGTTCATCACATAGATTAAATTCATCAAGAGAGTATCAATGAGTATGAGAGTTACATGACCAGATCTCTGCACCAAAGAAGAGAATATGAGACTACTCGCTCATCCTCCCGCTAAACATAGCAGAGGGATGAGAAATAGCGCTTGAGCACGAGCCGATCGGCGCAAGCATCACGCCGATCAGTGCGACCTCCCTTTTGGTGGGTTTCATCGGTGTTGACCAACTGTCGCCACCAATATCCTGGAACCCTAGTTCTAACAACTCAATATTGTGATTGTCGTCTCTCCAGTTGCCGCCCTTGGCTCTTGATAGTTATCTTTCTTTTATACTCAACGGGATTAGGTCAACTTCCACTGACTCTGACTCATATTGGCTAGGGCCTTCGTCTTTGCCGGACTTGGGCTTGTCTTCGTCATCTTTTCCTCCTGTGCCGATAGACGCGGCATTGGAGCCGTTCGGCGCGGCGAAGTATCTACCCCATCATCGTTGCTCTTTAGTCCTTTATCCATAATTACCCTATTTTACACCTGTTTCCTGCAATTACATCCAAAATAAAACAACTACAAATATATGCAAATCTGAGGTTAATTATTAGTCTAAACCACAAAATTAAGTCGCAAAACATCCCTTTTTGGTAGATAAAATGGGCATCTAGAAACCACCAACAGTTCCCCCACAATCAAATCATTGCTAGTCCTCGAGCAATACAAAATCAAATATGTAACAAGAATCTTCATATCATCTCTCATGCAATCAATCTCAATCATCATTTTTACTTGTTATTCCACCACAAAGATTTTTCTCTCATCTTCTTTTTAACCAATCGGCATTTCATACTTGAACTTAATCGTATCACCATAAAACATTTTCAAAAACAATTTTAGTTTTCTTCAACTCATCTTTAGCATCAAACATCAAGCATTTGGTCTCTCTAAATCTCTCAAGTGTATTTCCTTCCCTCTCCTATCTAATCAAGGATTGTACATGGATCTTGGAAGGCTATATAACTAATTAAACCATAAGGTTAACCATGTCAACAATGTGCTCAATCATGCCCACTAAGAAAGAATTCTCTTGGAAAAGAACTTTAATGGAGAAGAGGAATATAGAAAAATGTTTCTATGAGATGGCAAAGAATTAGAAATAATCAGAAAGTTGCTTTCTTCAATGATTTTACTGCCTCTTAGGGAATATTTTTTTTCTTTATCTCTTTATATATTTTTTTTCTTCTTTTTACAACAGCGCCGATCGGTGCTGGACTGCGCCGATTGGCGCGTTCTATTATTTTTTCCTTTTTTTTTGCTTTCACTCTTTTTCTATTCCTGATATAATCAGCAATTTCTATCTTGTACGAGTAGCGGAAATTTTCTGAAATTCCTTTTATTGAGAATATAGGTTGTATCAAGGAGGAGGGAGAAACAAAGATGTACGATCTCCATGATAGCAAGGAATTTATATGGAGAAGAATGGCTAGAAATACAGAAATAAACAAATAGATCATCCTTTCCTAACTTGGTCGAAATCATGAGCAAAAAGTTGACAAAGTTACTTACAATCCAATAAGTTCAAATGTGTAGCTTGCTCTCATTCACTTGGCTATGTAGGTATATTTAGACCTTGCTTTTGCTTTAGCTTATGATGAGTCAAAAGAAATTTTCACAAATACAAAGCTCAAAAGTTAAGTGGTAACCAACTAATTCAAGTAATCAACCAATCGATCATCAAAAAGACAAGATAAATAGTATGGGGCACTTTCAATTTGACAATCGACACTAGCTTTATTAAAGATAATGCAATGATTCAAACTACATAAAAGACAATGCAATGATTCAAACTACATAAAAGACCTTGAAGCAACTCTTAACATTACTCATGACTCTCTTAAGCACACACACAAACTTAAATAAACACTAATAAGGAAAACAAGCAAGAAACTAGACTCAAAAACACTTAAAAACAATGACTAATGACAAAGCCCTTCCCCCACACTCAAAATTTGCAATGTCCTCATTGCAAGAGAAGAAACTCAACACACTAATCATTCAGACCATGTATGTTCAAGACTCAGAAAATTCGTCTTATATTCATCTCGATTGTATCCTGGATTCTCTGGTCCACATCCCTTTGATGCATGTAGGCATGATCCCTGTTTAGATACAAGCGCTCAATATTCCTTCGACAGACAGGACAGCAACCGGGTGGTAGCAGATTATGATTTTCAACACTGTAGGGAGAGACACTGTTCAAACTCCTCTGAGCCGATCGGTGCAGTGGCTGACCGATCGACGCGGTGGTGTTCTTTCATCACTGCGACTGCCTCCACTTCCCTCTGCATTACCATTAACTCTTGTTGAAGTTCTTGCTGCCCTATCATCACTACATGCTGCAGGTGTTCCCTAATTTTCAAACTTAGGACTACCAAAGCTTCTTCGCATATCAGAATCATCACCCAAATATCCAGACATACTAGGGTCACCACTTTCCAAAGTTTCCAAATAGTAAAATGAATCAAAGTCGCTGTCCCATTCAGAATACTTTTCAATTGGCTTACCCAATAATCTAGCGGATCTTCGAACCTCTGGTGTAGTCTTACACTTCTTTGCAGTAGGCTCTTCATCATCACTTGGTAGAGCTGTTAGATCAATAAATTTAGCCATCTTTAGGTCACGCCGATCGGCCTCTGTGTTGCACCGATCGGCGTAGCTGGCGGCTTCCTTCATATACTCAGCAAACTGTTCTAGATTACGCTCATGGATCGCCTTGTTCTGCTGCCTTCGTAAAATCTCATCGTTAATCTCCTTAGGCGTCTTCCCTCCTGGAACTGCCCGATAGCCATCATCATATAACACATCTCTAGGTATGAAGGTTGGATCTTCAGCCAATTGAAGTTCAACTCTATGTTGAAGATCTTGAGCACAAAAGATACACTTGCAACCTTTGATGCAACTGTTCTTATGAATCTTGTTTTCTTGAAAACCCTCCCAATCGGTAAGAACCCTGGGAGAGGCTCCATCCTTTCTAGCCTGAAGATCCTTTTCTACATCCAGCTGGTTCATGGCTTCTTCGGCTTCCTCTTGCAGCTTGAGTTCATACTTGGCGGCAATATCATGTTCACTATAGTGCCAGGACTTATGGATTGTGAGAGCGCTCTCTTCATCTAGTTCCTCCTTCTCTTGCTTAGTCAATGTTCTTTTGAAAGATAGAAAATCTTCATATGACAAGGGCTTAGCAAGATCAAGAAGGCCTTCCATGGTGTACCTTTGAGAAACAGCTTCACTTTCAATAGGTGCTATAGATTTTCCCTTGCGCACCAATACTCTCTTCATCATCTGCCGAAATTCATTGTCCATCTTCACCTTGTCTGCGTTCCACGTGACAGCTTCACTTTTCTTCATGAATTTCTTCTTCAGATTTGACCAAACGACAGGATCATCTCATGTTGGTGTCAACACCTCGTCTATTTTGTCCTAGGGCCAAACGACAGAGAGCTGCAGAAATCCATTGCCGAGCCGATCGGCGCCAGAGTCACGCCGATCGGTGCACGTGTCGTGCCGATCGACGCCGCCTTGGTTGCTTCCCGACGCGCCGCCTTCCATTGCTTCTGCCCTTAGGATTTTGTTCCGGTGACTACGTAATGCGAGATGATCTGTGGGTTGCTGCTCTCTCATATTTATATCTCTTGATTTCCAATTGGACTACGACTCTATCTCTTATTTATGGAATTCAATGAGTCTTAACACGGCAAGGTCCAAAACTGACTCAAAAACGAAAAAGACTCTTCCGCGTCGATCGGTGTAGGACTGCGCCGATCGGCACAGCATCGTGCCGATCGGCGTGGTACACTAATTTACCCAATCAGAAATAGAAAAATCATGAAAATCAAAAACACATACAGAGCTTTTGTTTTACATCGTTAAGCTCGACCACACAGGACACTAAGTAGTGAAGTACACATCAAAAGATTTTAATTCAAATGTGTCGGGTTCTAGATATACCTTTAGACATTGTCTATTCACCGTGTACTTGTTTCTTTTGCCATCCATTATGATTACAACTCCCGAAGCTAACACCGTGTTCACAAGATAGGGCCCTTCCAATTTACTTCCCAGTTTGCCTTTACCAAATAATCTGAATCATGAATTAAATAGGAGTACCCGATCTCCTTCCTTGAATTCTTTCTTCAAAAGCTTCTTATCATACCACTTCTTTGTCTTTTCCTTGTATATTGCTGCATTTTTATATGCACACAATTGCATCTCTTCTAATTCACTTATTTGTATCTTCCTTTTCACGCTGACGGCATCAAGATCCAAATTCATTTCCTTTATTGCCCAATAAGCCTTATGTTCCAATTCCACCTGTAGGTGACATGATTTCCCATAGATAAATTGATATGGTGTCATACCAATTGGTGTCTTGAATGCCATCCTATATGCCCATAATGCTCCATTAAGCTTTGTGGCCCAATCCTTTCCTTCCTTTGTAACAATCTTCTGTAGAATCCCTTTTAATTGCTTATTCTCCTCCTATAAAATGGGATCCTCCCTCTGTAATTATTATCCTTTGTACTCCATACCTAGGGAATATCTGCTCTTGAAGTATACTCCTTGATTCTCTTGGGGTATTGGCCTTGCATGCCATTGCTTCGACTCACTTGGAGACATAATCAACGGCAACTAACATATACTCACAACCATGAGAATTCACAGATGGTGCCATAAAATCCATACCCCAAACATCAAAGATATCAACTTGAAGATTATACTTAAGAGGCATTGCATTTCTACTGTTAACATTCCCTATTCGTTGGCATTGAGCACATGTTGCAACATACCTTTTTGCATCTTCATGCATAGTAGGCTAATAGAAACCACTCGCCCATACTTTTGCCTGTGTTTTGAAGTAGCCATAATGTTCCCCATAATTCGAAGAATAACATTTTGCCAAAATGCTCGCTCTTTCTTCTCTGGGTACACATCTTCGCACTGCTCCGTCCTGGCAATACCTATACAAGTATGGGTCGGCCCATATAAATTTTCTCATTTCACTCTTAACTCTTTTCTTTGTGTTCATGTTCATTATATTAGTTTGTCCCTTGAAACCTTTGATAATATCCATCATCCAACTCTCTCTACGATCAAATGTGGCAAACAACTGCTCTTGTTGCATTTCATCTTTTATTGGCTCAGTTGATAATGATTCAAGACAGGACAAATGATCTGCTATAGAATTTTCTACCCCTTTCTTATCTCTTATCTCCAAATCAAATTCTTGCAACATCAATACCCATCACATTAATCGAGGCTTAGACTCTTTCTTTGAAACCAAGTACATAGCAGCATGATCAGTACATACAATCACCTTTGAATTTAGAATATAGGATCTAAACTTCTCAAAAGCAAATATAACAGCTAACATCTCTTTCTTAGTTGTTGTATAATTGATCTGCGCCTCATTCAAAGTTTTGCTAGCATAATAAATAGCATCCACTTTACCTCCCTTTCGTTGTCCAAGAACAGCTCCAACTGCATAGTCACTTGCATCACACATCATTTCAAAAGGTAAACTCTAATCAGGTGGCTGCATAATGGGTGTAGAGCATAGAGCTTCCTTTAATCTTCTGAAAGCAGAGAGTCGTTCATCATCCATGACAAATTATATACCTTGCTTCAATAATTCTGTCAGGGGCTTAGCATTCTTCGAATAATTCTTAACAAATCTGCTATAGAAGTTGGCGTGTCCAAGAAAACTCCTCAAGGTTGTAAGATCAGTAGGGGCAGGTAATTTCTCAACTATAGATATCTTTGTCATATCAACCTCTATCCCTCTATTAGATATGACATGCCCAAGTACTATCCCTTATGTTATCATGAAGTGACACTTCTCCCAATTAAGAACTAAGTCGCATTCAACACACCTTTTCAAAACCTTCTCCAAATTCTCCAAGCAACTATCAAAATCAGTACCATGCACAGAGAAGTCATCCATAAATACCTCCATAATATCTTCTATGAATTCAGCGAATATTGCATTCATGCATCTTTGAAATATGGCGGGCGCATTGCAAAGACCAAATGGCATCCTTCTATATGCATATGTCCCGAAAGGGAAAGTAAAAGTAGTTTTCTGCTAATCCTCTGGTCTTACCGGTATTTGAAAGAAACCACTATATCCATCCAAATAACAAAAGTGTGAATTCTGTGCTAGCCTTTCAAGCATCTCATCAATGAATAGAAGAGGATAGTGATCTTTCTTCGTCAACTTGTTCAAACTTCTATAATCTATGCAAATTCTCCATCCAGTTATAGTCCTTTGAGGGATCAACTCATTGTTCTCATCAGGCACTACTGTCAACCCTCCTTTCTTGGGCACACAATGTACTGGACTAATCCATTCACTATTAGCAACAGGGTAGATCATACCTGCATTAAGCAGCTTTAAAATCTCCTTTTTAACCACTGGCTTCATTGATTCCTTCAACCTTCGCATCCCTTCAACCACCGGTTTAGCATTATCTTCCAAGTTAATCTTGTGGGTGCAGAATGCGGGGCTGATTCCCTTGATGCCATCCAATGTGTAACCAATAGCCTTCTTATACCTTTTGAGCATAGTAAGCAGCTTCTCTATTTCTTCCTTCGTTAGGGCGTTGTTCAAGATAACTGGATATGTTTTATTCTTCCCTAGATATTCATAGCATAGCTCCTTTGGAAGTTCCTTCTGTTCCACTTCTGGTGCTTCATCTAGATCCAGCTCCCCTAGAGGTTCAAAATCAGGATTTTCCCTAGTTGAGCCGATTGGCACAAGAATCGCGTCGATTGGCGCTAGCAGTATACTTGTCAGTTTTGTGCATGATATGGTCAAGTGGGTCTCCCATATCCATCCCTATCTTCTCGTCTTCCTCTAGGTAGAATTTCTGATAGCAAGAAGGGTCTTGATGAGACGGATCGTTAAATTGAAATTATACTTCTTCACCTCCTAGGTGTAGTGTAATTTGACCTTTCCTAGCATCCAGAACAGCTTGTACTAATCTTAAGAACGGCCTTCCCAGAATGATGTCTTCAACCCCAGTTTCTTCATTACTTAGAACAAAGAAATCCACCGGTATTTTTTTCGAGCTGATCTCAATTTCAACATTTTTTATCACCCCTAGTGGCTTGCTCTTCCTTCCATCCGCCATGATGAGCTCAAGTTCAGTCCCTATAAGCCGTTGTTGAGTTCCATAAGGCATGCTCATAAATGCATTGTAAGTCATCAAGCTGACACGGGAACCAAAGTCACACAAAGCTTTCGGAAATTTCTTCCCTGATATCTCGCACGGTATGTATGGTTCTTCTTCTTCTTCATCAGTGACACCTACAACATACACACCACACAATCCTTCGTAGGGGGATGGCTCAAAGCAACTGTCTAGTAATCTCTTTGCTTGTTTCACCTCTGTTCCATCAAGCTCTATATCATCCTCGTAAAGCTTCCCTAAAACTCTCCCAATAATCTCTTGATCGAAAACTTCCGACTTAAGGCGATTACTCGGGAAACTGTACTCAATTCCAGCTTCGGAAGCATCTTGCGGGCTGAACGATCTTCCCATATTGATCAACTCTTGTGAAAATTCAATAGGAATCCAGTCCATTGGTTCAAATTCATCGAGTGGTTTAGCATTCGCCAATGTCCTATCCCCCTTTGGTTTAGCAAAATTACCTTCAAATTCTTTCAGGTGGCTGTCCAGAATTGCAGCTTCTATCTTGGTATATTCCTTGCAACTTGATGGAGTCATCGGGGTGATCAGTTCTCCTGTTGTTGCAACTACGCCGATTGGTTCAGAGACTGCGCTGATGCGCGCACGTCAGATCCATAGAGGCGGGTCTGACGGGCTCTATCTCTTCGAATTTATGCTCTAAAGTAATCATTGCTCTACTCTCGGATACAAACATCTGCTCAGCCGGCGACTCTTCCTTCTGCATAACTTTTGGGCATTGCCAGCTTGGTTCTAGGTATTCTTCCCAATGCTTGTGCAAAGCTTCATTCTTGGCAATTTTGCCTAACAATTCGATCCCTGCCTTGGATGTCAATCTCACAAAACTTCCTCCGGCCGATCCATCCAAATGCATCCTCGATGCCTTGTTTATAGCCATGTAGAAGGTTTGAGCACACATATTCTCATCAATACCGAGGTCAGGTCCTTATTTCAACAATGTTTGAAAACGCGTCCAGGCTTCCGCGAAAGATTCTTCATCTTCTTGTAAGAAGTTCACCACTTCTCTTCTCAACTTCTGCACCTTAGGCAAAGGAAAATAGTGGAGACAAAAAATTCCAACTAATTCACTCCACTTACCTTTCACTTCTCGAGATGCTGCCTTGTGCCACTCTTTGGCTTTTCCTCCCAAAGAGAATGGGAAAAGCAGCCATCTGTAAAGATCCCGAGGCACTCCTTCATGATGGAATGTTTGGCAAAGTGCCTCCAAGTCTTGTAAGTGAGTACATGGGTTCTTCTCTTTTGCTCCAAAGAACCTGTATGCTTCAACCATGCTAATGATAATGGGGTTCAACACATACGAGGGGGTCGTGGCTTTCTCGTCTGAGGATTGAGGCACCAGCACATCTGGAGATGGCAAAGAAAGCTCCCTCAGCGTCGGAGGAGGTCCTGTCATACTCATCCTAAAAATTCACACAAAACACAAAAACAAAAACAACTAGAAAGAAAGGATTAGACATTAGTAAAATATTAATAGTAAAAGAACTAGCTTGTTCCCCGGCAACGACGCCAGAAAATGAGCTTGTTGGTCGTAGTTATGCACTCACTTATATACCGCAAGAGGACGGTGTACAGTTGTAGCTCGTTTTCCCTCAGAGTATTCCAAGGTTATCGAATCCACAAGGAACAAGCAGAACTATTACTATTTAAAGGGTTACTAATAGATTGCAATGGTTGGGTTGGTGTGAATGATGACGGTGAGAGAGTGGTGGATGAATGTTATTGGACATGTAACAGGATAATGAAGGATTCTCTCCTTATGATTGGTTCACTAGCATGTAACCTTATTCTTATCAACTCAAGTGATAACCCTAATATTCTACAAGACATGGTGGTTTCTTTCACCCCGGTTGTCACTATAGAGGTTGTTAGCTCCCCACTGATTTCTTGCACTATGCAATGGGTAGAAGTGTATTGGTCTATACACTAATGGAAATAGATGCGCAATTAAGTTCATCACATAGATTAAATTCATTAAGAGAGTATCAATAATATGAGAGTTACATGACCAGATCCCCGCACCAGAGAAGAGAATATGAGACTACTCGCTCATCCTCCCGCTAAACATAGCAGAGGGATGAGAAATAGCGCTGGCGCGCGCACGAGCTGATCGGCGCAAGCCTCGCGCCGATCGGTGTGACCTCCCTTCTGGTGGGTTTCGTCGGTGTTGACCAACCGTCACCACCAATATCCTGGAGTCCTAGTTCTAACAACTCAATATTGCGATTGTCGTCTCGCCGGTTGCCCCCCTTGGCTCTTGATAGTTATCTTTCTTTTATACTCGACAGGATTAGGTCAACTTCCACCGACTTTGACTCATATTGGGTTGGGCCTTCATCTTTGCCGGACTTGGGCTTGTCATCATCATCTTTTCCTCCTGCGCCGATCGGCGCGGCATTGGAGCCGAATGGCGCGGCCAAGTATCTAGCCCATGTTCGTTGCTCTTTAGTCGTTTATCCATAATTGTTGTGTTTTACACCTGTTTCCTACGATTACATCCAAAATAGAACAACTACAAATATATGCAAATATGGGGTTAATTATTAGTCTAAACCACCAAATTAAGACGCAAAACATCCCTTTTTGGTAGATAAAATGGGCATCTGGAAACCACCAACAATTGCTCGTCAATAAAATCTTCATGGAAGCCCTCTGCGATTACTTCTATGTTGATGTCAGGAATATGGCACTTGGCAATGGCGAGTACTTGAGCACCCGCTAGTTCCGCGATATGACGAGTATGTTTTTTCACTCGACTGGGAGCTTCTTGCAACCGAGTAAGGAGGTCTCGGCATCGAAGTGGTTTTTCCTCTGGCATGATGTATTGTGTCACCACCTCCGCGTCTTCCTGTAGAGCTATAAGAGACCAGCGACGGTTTTCATCTCCTTCTATAAATTTCTTTTGTAATAGCTCATAAGCCTTTTTTGATCCTACAGAACACAATTGTCTCATAGTTCTTTTAAGTAAGGACTCGGCAAGGCATATAATGTAAGGACATGAATTACCTCTAAGGCACTTCTCGGCTTCAGACTTCTCTAGTTCCAGAGCCAGAACTTTGGCTTTGTATTTTTCCTTGAGCCTTTATATCTCTTTGAAGAACTTTTTAAGTTTGCTTAATTCATCAATAGACTTTTTGAAAATGCCTTCAGCCTTGGCTAGCACGCTCTCTAGCTCCACATTTCTTTCACTTTGAGCTTTAATCGTTTCTTTGGCATCTGGTATACAAAAGGTGTAAGTCAGCAGTAGCATTTTTTCATATACGGAGATATGTAAATTTACAGCTTCCGCTCTTTTCTTCCACTGGGCCTAGGATTCCTTCATGGTTGTGAAACCATCATTCAAATTTTCAAAATTCTTTTTGATTTCATCCGAAGATTGAAGCAGTTTTTTCAATTCCTTGTTTTCGTTCTGCAATGTCTCTAGAGCATTGGAAGATGTTTCTAGAGTCTTCACTCGGTTCTTCAACTCGGCAATTATTGTCACCGAGTCTGCATCTTTCTTACTCTTCGTAGCGAGTTCTTGCGCCAATCCTGAAACATAAAAGTTTGATAAATACGGCGTACAGGTTGCTCCAATCATGTTAAGCACTGATAACATACCCGAAAGTTTAAATTGAAGTTTGTCAGTTTGAGATGAATGATTCTTCAGCTCAAGAACTAGACACCCGACCTCAAGTCTTTCCTTGGCAAGTTGTTCCTCAAGGTCCACTGTTTTGCCGCAAGTCCTTTCCACAAGTTGCAATAGCTTGCTTTTATTGCTCATATGGGACTTCAAGCGCTGCATATAGGGAGCAGAATGTGAGAATGTATCATTTCTTTAGGACAACTAATGTAAATATATTTATATATTCTGGGGATAGTATACCTAAAACGAGTGATAGGCATCGACTTGAGCCTTCTTGTTGGGGGCTGCCTTTGCGGACCATTCGGATCGAGGCACGGGGGCTTCTGCTGTAAATTCTGACAAAGGGGGTGCATGGTTTCCATGGTAAAACCAATCTGAATGTCACCCTTTGTTTGTCGAGGGGAGGGGTACTTCAATATATTTAGATTTGTTCCTCAACTAAAATCTAGCGCCTCCAATGACATTACTACTGTTTGATTTTAGGACAAACAGTTCCTTGAAAGTGTCGAAATAGGGAGGGATCCCTAAAAATACTTCACACAGATGGATAAAGATAGAGATGTGAAGGATCGAGTTCGGATTCAGATTTACAAGGTTTATTCCATAGAAAAATAGAAGAACTCAGAAGAAACCGCTGCAAGGGATCCCAAATCCACGATAGAAAAACGCGGCAAAAACAGTAATCTGATCTACTGGGGGTTGTGGAAATTTCTGACCTATGGCTTCAATCCAACCTCCGGTTTGTCGATCTTGGAGTACTCCATCCATCATCGGTCTGTTAATTTTTTCTGTATCCATGGCGGATGCAGGGAACTCTCTGATTCCTGCAGGGATGTCGAAGGTTACCTCTTCATCGGCTTTTCCAGGGGAAGCTTGCTTCTTGGATTGAGCCTTAACGCTTTGGCGAGTCCGCTTGGGCACCATTATAGTTTCTCCCTGGAAGGATTGGAGATGCGCGGAACTCTTCGAGCGGAAATGAAGATTCGAGATCTAGGGTTTGTGTGCACTAGCTGGCAGCGGCAGTTAAGTGAGGTGGAGAAGGCGACGTAAGGCGAAGAGGTGAGAGCTTGTTTATATATTGGATAGTTAGCCTAACGGGTTAAATGGGTTGCATTCTTTGGTTCTAAAGACTGGGAATAATTTCAGGGCATTTATGGTGCTTCGCGGCTCATGCCCCTAGCAAATTAACGGTATCACTCGGCTAATGACTGGAGGTCCTACACCTGGGGGTTACAATGTTTTATATATTGAGTGGGAATCACTCGGATAATTGAGTTTCAAGCTTCAGCAATTGTCACAATATTCGGATAGAGTGATAGTATCAATATTGGATATTATTATGGATAGTTGCTTTTTAAATCATCCGGATATGGCAATTATGTGTGTAGCGTGGGGGCTATAAATCCTTTTTATGGATTACTGAGTGATTTTACGAAATATTACATGGATATTTGATGAAGGATTGATTTGGACTATTTTAAACTCATAAGGTATTTTAAATTTCAACACCTTTTGAGTTGGGGGCTATGCTTATGGAATATGCCTGTTCTATTGTCAACAAAGGAGATTTTTTATATATATAGCAAAGAAGCAATTTTCAATTTTGAAAAGTATCAAGATGAGTTGGAGATTTATATTCAAAATTGGAAAGATCTTGGGGGCAACTGTGGTGTATATGTATATGGGATACTTAACCTCTCGGCAATATGGCAGAGTGGGCCAAAGGCGTATTAACGAAGCATTACAGATCAAGGCCCACAAGATAACTGTTCAGATATTTCTTTAGAGTAGGCTACAAGTTAGGTCCAGAGATATAGTGTATAGATAGAATCAAATGTAACCGAATCAAAGATCACCATGTAAACCGTTGCCCTTCGGATATATAAGGAGGGCAGAGGGTCTTTAGAGCAGACTAGAACTCGTATTGGGAACTTTCTGCCCAGTGCGAACCCTAATTATACAAGAACACCAACAGGACCTAGGGTTGTTATCCGCAAGGAGGCCCGAACCTATATAAACCCTGTGTCCTGTGTCCATTGGCATTCATACTCATACGGATACTGTAACACCCCGGAATCCACAAACACTCCGGGATGTCACTAAAACCACACAACCAAATAGCCGAACAAATAAATAGTAAATTTGGCAGCATCTCCTCTCTATTTATATGCAATACAGAAGCAAGAATACATAGATAACAAAAGAATTAACACATCACACTAGCATTAATAGAACATCCTAATGAAAGGTAAAGATAACTCCAAAATGAATAAGTTTAACATCCACACTCCTTTAAGCATCAAGCACAAATCTCTAATGAACAAAACTTATTTATTAAAATTAAGTAAAGTGCAAGACGTGTAACTAATCTCTCTTCCCCTCCTAGCAATCATCAAGCACCTGGAGAGAGTGGAACAAGGGTAAGATAAAAATCTCAGCAAGCAAATTTGTTTTGACAAGCTATTTAAATCACAAGTTGAAATTAAGCAATAATTTAGCATTAAATTTTACTTATAGGATAATCCAGATATAACATTAATATAAAGTAAATAACTTAGAATATAATATAATCAGATAAAAGAGCTTCAACAAATAAGAACACATCACTTCAAAATACTCCATATGGATGCATATGAATACAAATGCATATGTCTCCTGCCTGCATACCCAACAAGGTATGGAGTTGCATCCCGTGATGCTGTACCGGTACGGTTGTGACCATCGGTCAACGTCATAACTTCCAATGCAAATGAATAATACAATACATATGACATATTGTAATAATAATAATATAAACTTTAAATTCCTCCAAGAATGTGGATTAACTACATAAACCATACTCCAACAATAAAAGTCATATAAAGATAATTAAGGATCAATTAATTATAATTAAGTAAATAAATAAGACAATAGTCAATTCTTAGATGTAAAACATGGTTCTGAACATTATAGTGTAGGTGATAAAAATAACAAGTCAAAATGGTAGCACAACCACCGCTACATTCACTTGCCTCAACCGATGAAGATCAAGTACTACAGATGTTTTGGAGCACTACCATCTATTTTGGAACAAATAGTTCAGTACAAAAACTCCATAAATCATTTACAATCAACACTCATATTGTTTCTACGCCCCAACAGATAATCGGCAAAAACAGCAACACCTCTCTTTGATAAATAGCAGCAGTGCTGCTTATCTTTTTCATAGCATTAAATATATAATAGCAATGACAACAAATAAATACTTCACAGATATCTATATTTAACAATCTACAACTTTGGTATTCATTACCAAATTTAATTTTTACGTTTAACAATTCTAAATGACTCTACAAAGTGACTGACATAAACTGTCGAACAGCAGAACAGCACTGACTTTTGAGACTCCTAACTCCATGGTTAGTGAGCCAAATAAAGCATCAAAGCACTCTATGGAAAGAGGAAACATTGGTATACAACATACTCCATACAATCCCGGACCAATTCGGTCTCTAATGTTTTTTAAATCGCCACTTAAAATTGATAGATTTAATTGAAATCTGAAACTCTGACAAAATTGACGGAAAACGATACTAACTTCAGATCGCGATAACTCGAGTTCTACTCAATTAAAAAATATGTACAAGCACTCGCTGCAAAGGTATTCTAATCCTCTACAAATTTCGTGTTAAAGTGCTACTCAAATTTGGAACCTAAAATCCAGAAAATGGCCTCAAACAGTACTGCACTCTGACTCAAAGTGTAGTGTGACAGTTAACTGATGAAAAACAACAGGCAGATTCAGAGAAGCATAACTCCCATTCTACTCAATGAGAAAAGGCATATAAATATGCACTAGAAAGGTTGTACAATCCTCTAGAAATTTTATTATACCGTCCTACTAAGAAACAGCCTCTAAAGTCACCCAAAACGACATCGAACCGGTACTGTCCGAACTGCCAGGAACAATACAGCGCTAGGGATCGACAGTCTACTTTGAAGGGTCATAACTCCTAGAACACTCAACGAAAAAATGCATATAAATATGTGCTGGAAAGATAGTGAAAATATCTACGACTATTGTGTTAATATTGTTTCCAGATTATGCACCTAGAATCCTCAAAACGGTACGAACAGCCACTATACCTCATTTGCTCGATGAGATTGGGCTTAAATACGATGCTGACATGCATTGCTCTAAAAGGACAGAGGGAAGACGTTAATTTGGTTCATACCTACAACAGATCGTGACCCTGCTCTGCCTCTATTTGCGTTGCTCCTCCAACTCCAACCTCAACAAAACGGCAGAGAAAATCAGCAAGGGAAAAAAAGGCAGAGGAAGGAGCACAGGCTGCTCATCTCGTTTAGCCAATGGAAAGAGCACAGGTCAACCTTGAAGACAACCAGCAAGCAGCGACGCTGGCAAGGGAGCCGCAAAGCACCACCCTCTTTCTCTAGGTACGATCGATGGGAACAACGATGGGGTAGCAGGCTTAGGGTAATTGTTTCTTTCTCCTCACCTCTTCATGAGTTGGGCTTGGGTACCACTTGGGCCACAAACGTGGGTTCAGATTAGGCCCCAAACAGACCACAAAACCAACATATGGCCAGCATCAGTTTTGTTTTTAATTTTATGTTGGGACATCACACATACCTAGCATTACTATCAAGATTATTCCTCGACAAGTACATACACTTATCTGCTTTGTTTACACTAAATCCAGCAAATATTAAAGTGGTGTCAATTTTTTTATGCCATTGTTTGGGTGCTTGTTTAAGCCCATATAGGGATTTTATTAATCTGCACACTTTGTTCTCTTGCCCAGGAATTTTATAACCATACGTCTACTCCATATAGATCTCTTCCTCTCTAACTCTCCATAGAGGAAAGCGGTTTTTACATTTATTTGATGGATATGTAAACCATAAGAAGGTGCAAGAGCAAGGAGCACTCTAATGGTGGAAATTTGGGCAACAGGAGAGTACGTATCAAAGAAATCCTCTCCTTCTCTTTTATGAATCCCTTGGCCATAAGTCTAGCCTTGTACTTTTGAATAGTACCATTAGGCCTTAATTTATTTTTAAAGATCCACTTACATCCAATTGGTTTGCACCCGCTTGGACACTCAGTGATCTCCCAAGTCCCATTAGACATGATAGAGTACATCTCATTACGGACTGCCTCTTTCCAATATTCTGCATCTGAAGATGCATAAGCTTCTGAAAGAGTGTTGGGCACATCATCCACAAGATAAACAATATAGTCATCACCAAAAGATTTCGCAATCTTTTGTCTCTTACTCCTATGCGGAGCTTCACTGATGACATTGTCATATTCTTCAGATGGTGCGTATAGATCATCGTTTGTTTCACATGGTGGTGTGTATTCCTCAGGAGTATTTACATGATTGTGATAATTCTCACTCTCAGAAGTGCTACATGCTACTCTCATAGGAAATATATCCTCAAAGAATGAAGCATCTCTCGACTCCATGATAGTATTCACATTTTGTTCAGAGTATTGTTATGTGCATATGCCAAAAATACACAATCCACTGTTTTGGGTCTAAGCTTTCTTTTTTTTCGGCTCAGGTTAATTAACCTTTGCCAGACAGCCCCAGGTCCTCAAGAAATTGATACTGGATTTTCTCTCATTCCATCCTTCATAGGGAGTGACTTCTCTATTTTTAGTCATTACCCTGTTTAGGACAAAATTAGCTATCAAGATAACTTCCCCCCACCATTAATAGGGCATATCGGCGCTCTCTAACATGGCATTCACCAAATCTATTAGAGTTCTGTTTTTCCTCTCAGCCACCCCATTTGCTTGAGCTGAATATGGTGGTGTCACTTCATGGATCATACCATGTTCAACACAGAATTTAGAAAAATCATTTGAGGTATACTCTCCTCTATGATCATCGTGTAATCGTTTGATTTTTCTCTCAAGTTGGTTCTCAACCTCGGCCTTATAAAATAAAGTATTGTAAAGCTTCATCTTTAGTTTTAAGCAAGTAAACATAGCAAAAACGAGTAGCATCATCAATTAAAGTCATGAAATATCTCTTGCCTCCTCTTGTCAATATTCCATTCATTTCACACAAATCAGAATGAATAAGATCTAATGGTGCCAAGTTTCGCTTTTCCTCTAAACTCTTAAATGGTTTTCGAGGTTGTTTTGCTTACACACAAGATTAGCACTTTGATCCTTTGACAATATTAAACTTAGGAGTAAGTTCTAATCTGGATATTCTAGCAATGGTGTCAAACCCATTATGACAAAATCATGAGTACCACACATCAGCCTCACAAATATTTTTATTAATCATGGATGCAACATTAAGATTATAGAAATAATCATAAGTATTCAAGCGGAACAATCCTCCGCTTAAATAGCCTTTGCCAATAAAGTTTCCAAACTTGGACATTACAACTTTATTTGACTCGAACACTAACTTATAACCATCCAGACATAATAAGGAAACACTAATCAGATTCCTCTTTATTGTGGGAGCATGCTGCACGTTCTTCAAAAGGACAGTCTTCCCTGAAGTGAGCTTTAGTTCGATTGTACCAACACCAAGAATAGAAGCAACTGATCCATTTCCTATTAAGATGGAGGAGGACCGCGTTCCCTGGTAAGAAGAAAACATAGACAAATCAGAACACACATGAACATTGGCACCCGTATCAATCCACCAATCCAAAGATTGTATAGCTGAAAAAACAAATGGTAAATTTCTGTACCAAGATGGATCGGTCTCATCACCGTTGTTCTTGCCAATGGTCACATTGATAGCCTTCTTCTGCTGTCCATCAAAATTGTCTTTGCGGTGGTGGCAATCTTTTGCAAGGTGTCCTGGTTTGCCACACACATAGCAGGATCTGTTGTCTCAAACCCTGTGCAATGATTTGATGATTACAACTCTATGAAATGCTTTGCATGAGTTTACAATGCTCTTGTGTTGTCCATGTGATTTGAAGGTCTTGACTATTTATATATGGAGGTTATTTGTAGTAGTGTGAAGTTCAAGCATACGTAACTGGCTTATATTTTTCTTTGGCCTAAACATAAGTGTTAAATGTAGAGAAAAAGAAATCACAGAGTATAGAGCGTACTATGTATTTGTTTTGCATTTTTTTCTTACTAGAGTGCATTGCTTCCTGTACATGTGTTTGGTTCTCACAAGAACCAATCTAGAGTTGTTCAATTTTTGTTTTTCATATTTTCTTTGTTCAGATTTTGATACCGAGAAACTATAATTTCCAGATAAGAAGAAACCAGAAGCCCATTCATAACATAGTATGCTGGGTTAATAGTCTTTAGGGCATCTAGACAATGTTGAAATAAAGCTGGTAGTAAGCAATAAATGTTACTCTTCTTCAGGTTGTAAGCATTGTGAGAGTCAATAGCAGTTCAAACCGGGTAACATAGCTACTGCCAGCATTAAGTCAATTTTTTACATTATTTCTACAGGGTCACTCATGCATTGGAATAAAGAACTCCTATCAGGTGCCTGATTTGTAGTAGAATTTTTTTAAGTGGGCTCCACTTATATCTGATGCTACATATGAATTACACATAACTATTGTAACACACAACAACAACTAATGTTGAATCAATGTGGGGGCCACTACTAATACGCGACTATCACGCGACAGGATCATGTGAACCCGGCAGCATCACCCTCTACGTGTCCCCATCAGTCATCTTCAGCCTCCAACAATCCTGATCACCTCGCCCCAGTGCCACCATCGAGCAACCCACATCTCCTCGAAACCCTGTATGACCATCAAAAATAGAGTTCATTGACCACCGCAACCACCCCGGCATTGTTGTGAATCAGAATGCTGCAAGGTCGAACGTAATATCCATATGGACCAAGCTACAGGTATTGCTTGCTGCTTTGATTTTTAGAGAGGAAGCACATTGCAACCACATCAACTTTTGTTGTACCCTTTCTAATAATATTATTTTTGATAGAAAACAGAAGACACACCATGTTCCGTAGCAACGCACGAGTATTTTGCTAGTTTTTTTCTATATTTTCAAACTGCATGTTTTGTGAATTTCATATCAATAAAAACAGAAGTGATTTGAATGTTTTGTGAATTTCATAGCAATAAAAACAGAAGTGATCTGTTTAAACCAAAAATATGGATTGACTCCCCAAGATTTGTAGGAAATTAAGAAAATAAGTTTGAACATTGGATCAAATTGGGATTTAAACTAGAATCTTTGCAAGTGTAACTGTTTTTGGACCTTTTCGGCATTTATTTGGGTATTAAACGACATAATAAAAATCTGAGAAATTCTTCAAAATTCTATTTTAACCCCAGATATATCATATATTTTTGGTGGATATGAGTGTTGTAGAAAAAAATTTGCACCAGTAGTTCAAGTGACATTCAAAGTGGCCTAATTCAAATTCAAATTTGATCAACTTCAGCTCAAATTTTTATTTTAAGCTCTTCTGATTTCTAAAGTGTTGTTATTGGAACCTCGTGATACCTGGGATGTCACAGATAGCATAGACGTCAGTTGTAGACTGATCCGAGGAAATGAAAGAGATGTTTATGTGGATGATACAATCAACATGATCCATGATAACGAATGGACAATGAAGAAGTCTCTCGTCCGCTACAACCGTAATATATGTTTATGTGACCTCTAACTATGATGATCATAACGATAATCATGATCGACCCAACAAACAAAAACAACAACAATACTTGACAACATGAGGACTATGGTAATTTTTATCAATTTATAAAGGCCACAAAATTTGATTGATTTCATAGTCTTATCCACTTGTGAAAGTGATGTTTTATTTAAGAGAAAGAGAGAGAGAGAGAGAGATGGTGAATGTGGCGCTTTTACAAATATATTTGGAAATATTAAAATTCTAAATTTTTTATAATGATAATGGTGGGTATTTAGCCCGTAATATGATCACTCTAGTTTTTAACAAATATAAACCCTATTATGGGTTTCTAAAAAAAATGATAATCTGGCTCAACCTAGCTAATACTAGTTTTTGCCTTATTCCAATGCATTGACTATCCAAAAAACTAGTTTACAAATAATAAAAACCAGGATCCAAACATCTCCACTCAGTTTTTATTTAGAAACCTGTTTTCGAAAATAAAAATAAAAACCAGTTTTTGAGAAACTATGGTGGATCCAAACAAGAAATTACTAACTTTCTTAGGTGTATTTCAGTCTAATTTCTTCATAATGGTAGTGTTGGATAACCTTTTTTATAATAGTAGTAATTTCTCCAATTAATGTGGGCATGGTGTTTTAGAGAGGGGGGGGGAGGAAGGTAAGAGAGATGCGTAAACATGGTGCTTTTACAAATATTTAATTCTAATTTATTTACAGTAGGAATGGTGGGTAATTTAACAACTTTATTAGTAGCTTTTGTGTCTAAATTTTTTATAAAGGCTTGGTGGGTACTTTAATAACTTTCTTAGGGGATTTTAGTCTAATTATCTTACAATGGTTATAGTGGTTAATTTTTTCTTCTTTTTTGTCGATTTGTATTCTAGATGGGTGTACGAGGTGCTCTTACAAATATATTCAAAAATATTTAATTCTAAATTATTTATAACGGCAATGATGATAATTTAGTAACTTTTTTAGAGGTATTTTAGTATATTTTTTCTATATTGGCAGTAGTGGGCAATTCAATAAATTTTTTACAGGTATTTGAGTCCATTTTTTTATAATGGTAGTGATGGGTAATTTAATAGCTTTCTTTGTGGTACTTTAGTCATTTTTACATATTGGCAATGGTGGGTAATTGTCTCTTCTTATTTTCTCTAATTAATGTGGAAATTTCTTGATCTTGGCAGCCAACATGGTGGTTTCTTTTGTAGCTCAGATATATATAGATAATAGATATCTTCGAGGCATGAGATAAAGTTCTGGGCTCACGATTTTAAGGTCACAGGTTCACTCCTGAAAACAATCTATCGTAGAAATGTAGAAAAAGATTGGTTGCAAAAGACCCAAGTAGTCCATTTCGAAAACCCTACATAAGGAAGGGCTACATGTACCTGGTTGTCTTTTTATAATACATTGATGACATCTGATATTTGAATTATATGAACAAAAAATACCTAATACGAAAATCACAATACAAAATGAAGAGGGGGCGAGAGTATTCTTAGCTCTTGTTCAAGAGCTAACTCTAATAAAAAGTGAGACATTGTCACGTGGTCTTCATCCCTTATAAAAGCTGCTAGTTGGCTCTTAATAGAATTCACCATTGAACATGCCCTCTCACTGCGAAGTTATTGTGTATCCTGATGTAGAAAAAATATTGTACATGCATGCCCCAATGTTACTGAATCAGAATCAAGATCTTGAACTATGTGTCCTATCGCCTTACGGGTTGAGTAGTCGCGCATCGATGAACGATCCATATGCAGAGCTGCTAGCTTTCCGTCCGGAGAAGACAAGATTTGGATTAACAAGTACTAAGTCTAACAAGTAGATTACCTTACTCTTAATTAGGTACTGTGCACTCCTTAATTACTTTTTCAACCTGCATCTAGGAACGGTCGGTATTAATAAAAGGTACCAGCTGACAGCTGTACATGATGCCTGACGTAGGGCGGCTGGATAAGACAAACAACATTAACGTCACCATCGTTACTTACAAGAAAACTTTATGAGCACTTCGTACTACACCTCATCAAGTGTGGAGTATGAAGTAATAAATACAGAGAAAAGCTGAAAAGAGAAGGACGTTATATGTTTGTTTCTGAATACACATTCTTGTTAAGCTTGTTAGTGTCATTAAACTTTCATGATGAGACAGGAGTTGACTATCACATCCGGTCAGAATAGAGAGAGAAAATACGAACTGAACAGATCCACATCAGATGCTCGCCAGTTTGTCAGTTTCTACTCTAAGAATAGGATCCGTTGTGTCGTAATAATTTCCTTGAGAATGGCAAATATTTGCTTTTCTGTTTTAATGCTTATACGTATTTTTGTTTTGTATCCGTTTCGCAAAAAAGAAAAATAAAAAATAAATGGGTATTAGAGTGAATCTACCCTTCTGTCTTCAGTGCAATAAAATTTATCTATTGCAATAAAATTCATGCTTTTCCGAAGGACATGTCGTAGCTTCCCAAAAACAAAAAATACTGATGATTGTACAATAATGCACATAAGTACTGACAATTGATCTATCCATCACGGTGCACATTATTAAGTTAAAGATGAAGATAAGTCACCGCTACAGTATCTGAACATGATGACTAATAATGCACGAGCAAGAACATGCCAACTTTGTCAAGGGTCATATAAATATCTGTACTTTGTACTTTCTCTTATATTTAGTTGACGGTGAAGTTCTAGATTCGCGGAAACGGTTCCTACTTTGTGATGAACAGTTAATGTACTTGATACTACTATAACCTTAAAAAGCTGTACTTCATACTACACCAATTGATTAGATACATTGAACACTGAAATAGTATCTTTATGATGACACTATAATAGTTATCTTCTTGTTATGCTTATTACCTGTGCAACAGAGATCATATTTTATTGACCTTACCTTGCTAATAAGTTCTAAGAGCCCGTCACATTTCAATAGATATGTCCGTGCAACTTATTATTCTTTAAAACATTTATGTATCACATTGATAGGATGATAATTGGATCGAGGGATGGATGAATATAGCTATGAAGTCAATGCATAATTTCTGGCACTGTATCCTCTAAAAGAGGGTTGCATATGATTTGAATGTTGAGTTCTCTTAAATATTTGACTGAAATTAAAGTACTGAACTTCAAAGATTTACAATTCTTCGAAATGCTAGAAATTAATGTCAAGATACTAATATTTGAAAAATATGGAGACTTCTGTGAGGCTTGTTACGGAGAACTTATTTAACTAACCTTATTTTGTAAAACGAAAAAGTAATACCAATATAAAAACAAATCTAGCAAAACTATACAACATCGAATTAATTTGATATATCATCAGTTAAGGTTCCAGATGATCACAATCTAATAAATGAAAAACAACTGTGCCTGTCTTCACCAATGCTTTTTGAACCCAAAATTTGAATTCATGTTGTGCCATATAAACAATAAAAAACCCATATTACTTCACATACTGGAATAGGAATGAGTCGAGACAACGAAGGATGAGCAAAGTCCCCCCAGAGGTTGGTTGTCCATTTTTTTGTCAGGTCGGAGAAAGTAGATTACTATAGACAAAGCTAGAGAAGTTTGAACACTTCTCAAGTTTCAAGTTTCGAGCAGCAGTAACAGTTGCAACAAAAAATAATAATAAGCAAATGTCATGAATGAATACAAATACAAATCTTATTATGAACTGCTTGAACGAGATTTGTAATTCAACTAGTCTTTGACTCTGTAATTCATCAACTAGTTGTCTGGATTAAAAAAAAGGATAATGTTTTATTAGAAGCTTTAGATACTTACTAAAAGCTGGATAGTAGAATGAAAAAGGTGGCTACAGCCATGATAGAAGCGATAGCAATAACACGTGGAATATGTTATTGAACCATAAGGGAATTGCTTACACATCCCCATCAGTTTAAGCTTTTGGCTTCAACTGATCGGTGCATTGTAACTCAACATCATATTGAGCCAGTGGTCTTGAGTTCTCAAGTTCTGGTAATGGCAGATTTCGTGTGGTGCCACTCTGATTCCCATGTCTAAGGCTCAAAAGGGCCTCGACATGAGTGAATGGGGTGTTGAATCAGTGGTCTTGAGTTCTCAAGTTCTGGTAATGGCAGATTTCGTGTTGTGCCACTCTGATTCCCATGTCTAAGGCTCAAAAGGGCCTCGACATGAGTGAATGGGGTGTTGAATCATAAATGAATTACCGACTCTTCTCCATTGCTTAATATTTTGGATGTAATCAGTCAGTGGATAGTAGCTTAACAAATGTAACATGAAATACCTTATTGACAAATTAGTTGTATTCGATAAGTTATTGTATTTCTCTTGGATGTTAGCTCCTGATTTATAGACAAGAACACATGTAGCCAAAAGACCTTAAACGTGAGGACCGTATGATTGTACATTGAAAGCACCAATATACTGTGAGTGCTGGATCTTGTGCCTGCTATGTTGGCGTATTTATGATGAACAATATCATGAGATTAGGCAACATGGTTAACCAAAACAGACTAGGAAATTTTACCCATAAAATCAACTGATAGCACTTTCAATGTAAATATCTATGCAGGCGATGTGTGAGTGTGACTATTATCTCCGCGTGCAGCAGCATCCAGATGATCCCAAAAGAGGAGGAAATATAACAGTGAATAGAACTTGAGAATTCATGCATCAGCACTTCGGCAGATCATCAGACGTTGAATATCCTCACTGGTAGGACAGAGCCAGCAATTCGTCAAGGTAGTCCAGACCAAGGTCCTCAAACTCCAGCACGCTAGAAGCTGCCTGCTTTTGCTTGACATACCCATGACTACTGGTCCTCCTCTGCTCGTCCCCGGCCTCCTTCTTGCTCTTGGGCCCTCTCTTGCGGATGCAGTGGCGCCTCTTGAGTGCCAGCACAGGCGAATCCCCGGTAGAAGCACCACCGAGGCCCAGCTGATGCAACGTCTGTTGCACGTGCTCCACGGGGAAGTTGAGCACTGCACCAGAGCCGCGCATGGAGTAAGCGGCCTGATCATAGGCGAGAGCAGCGGCCTCCGGAGTATCGAAGGTGCCGATCCACACACGCTCACCGTTGCGCGTGGAATCCCTTATCTCCGCCGCATACTTGCCCCATGGCCGCTTCCGCACCCCGATCAGCGATGCCTCATCGCCGCCTTCAGAGTGATGTAGGAGGTTGCCGTGCATTGCTGTTGACGAGGAGTATGCACCTTGTTGCTCCGCCGTCCAACAGGATGCCGGTGCGTAAGTTGTCGAAGCACTGCTAGACATGCTGCTGGTGGTGGAGATGGAGGCGGCTCCCATAAAGGCGCCACACTGCTCCATGTCCACAATGGCCTCCTCTTGGTAGCTGTAGTAGTCGTCAATGCCGCCGCCAAAGCGAATCTGCTGCTTGTAGTGGAGGTGATGAGAAGGAGAGGACGATAGCGACGATGAGACCCAGGTTGCCGGGGAGGAATATTGATGATTGTATCCCCCACCGTACTGCGGTGAAGTGCATAGGGAGGAGGGCTGGAGACCAGTGGTGGTGACCACGGTGGTGGAGTAGGAGGACTCGTCGTAGCATGGGAAGCTGTAGTTGCTATACCGGTACTCAGGTGGCTGCCCATCACTATCATAGGCAACGCTACCGTAGTAGTCGCTGTAGCTGAAATGAGGTTCCATGAATCCCGAGCTCTCACTCCCTCCTTGTTGAACTTTATTCAAATTTGCGGCAATCGATGTGTAGCTTACTTGACTCTGCTTTCTATAGCTAAGGTTGCTATAGAAGGTTAGAGTGTGATGTAGGTTACCTCTATTATGGCCGGCCAAGCTACTGATATATATATATACAAGTTACTAGGATTGAGGTTGATTAACACCTAATGAAGTAGCTCTGGAGGAAAAATATTAATTAATCAACTAATGACAGCTCAAGTTAATAGAATAGTTTGTCTCCGATCGATGGTCCACCGTCGATTCGATCTGACAGGAAGCCACCCTCCCCAGGGGACAACACCAGAGCCCACTTTTGTTTAATTTTTATTGGATTACGAGTATGATAGTTGCAACAAAAGAAAAGAAAATTAATTGCCACATGTGTGGAGAGAGGGTTTAGACGGGAGCTTATGGAGGGAAACGCCACAGAATTGTCGTCCAACTCCATTTGTTCAGTACATATGAAAAAGGCAAAGCACCTGTTTCCCGTAGTGACTTATGGTAGCAGATGTACAAAGAAATCGTGTTTTGATCCTTTAAGTACTGGTCTCGTTAGTGTTATTATTGCACAACTTTTACCCTGGGCCATATTAGTGCCAGGTCACTCTCGAAACCACTTTAAGTCGTGCCACTGGCTTAGTTAGTTCAAGGTTGAAAATTGAACAGCTTTTGTATATATCTGCGTTTGGGAAACAGACTGATGAGCTCAAAGGTGAGGATTATACAGTTGACTTTTCCAAACAGAAATTAAATTGCACACAAAAGCACCACTGAATTGTCTGTTCTTCTTCTGGCACCGTCTTTGCTAGAAGTAGGGATGTACAAGACATGATATAGATGCAATTCTTGTGAAACCATGTCCCGTGCACACTTTCTTCTCAGATGCGGAGATCACTATTATCACCTCGCTTCTGTGTCTTCAACCAAATAAATTATAATGTTTCTTAAAGAGAACAGAGAACACCATTGTTCTGGCAACCAGATTCTTAATCTCACGCGCTTAAGGAAATTTACGTTGGAAGAACGGTGGTTACATACAAAAACATGCTGGTCATCAAACAAAATATGAAATTTTCAACTCCGTGGTCATTCTAATAATATAGTTTGGCACATTTCAAATGACTCTTTTGGCATGTAACATGTGGGCAGTCCTGTTTGTGCAGCATGCGAGAGATAAATTTGCCCCATATATAGCCAGCCGTAGCGTACTGCGTCATCTTGACTCATCAGGACAATAGAATGGAGTCCTAGGGTCTGGGCTGACTTTTCTGCTGGTCCATTACGTATCTAGCTAAATACTTGTTTTGTTACATGGAAGGCTAGCTCCTACACCTGGATACATATCTGGAACAGATGTTTTTGCAAGAGCAGCATGGTTCTAGTAATCATTGACATACCTGCACGCCGTAACTGATCCATGTATCCGCGAGCTTGGTTCCTGGAAGCAACATGTAGCACGTGAAGCATCCAATGGGCGGCTGCTATGGAAGCAATATTATAACATATTTTCTAGCTTTCAATCAGTTGAAAGCTTTCAGTTAATAGTTTGTTACTTTATGTTTTAATTTTTTTTATAAAATTATATGTATAATAATTACAAATCATTGGATCTAGGTCTAATGGCTTAAAGAGATGACTAAAACTTAGCAAGTCTCATATTATAAAGTGTAGCTCTATATCCATATGTGTGTGTATATATATATATATATTGTTACCCTACTTATATATTATTAAATATGGTTAAATAAATAAAATATTATCTGCTTGTTACCCGTAATAATAGTGCTGGAACATTTATATTCTTGTGTCCTAATACATCCGAAACACATCATCGGAAATGGCCAGCGTGGATAATCGACGGAGGTACATGCATTTCTCCATTTCAAGTAAAATATTGTAACAAGGCATACTGTTCGGTAAAAACACATCATCCTTTTTTTTTCATTTTGTTGACTGTTAGATGTTAAGACTAGTATAATTGAAATTAACACTCGCCCCAGTCTGAGCATCAACAAAAAACAAAACGGTGGAAGCATATGAGTAGGCTATTTCTCCAGCTATTTTTGAATGACACACTTGCCAACATACATAAATTAATTTGGATGCCACATTCGAGGAGATATGAAAGATTCCTCTATATATTATTAATATAATCCTACGAGTATATAGGCGGATTTGCATGTGTTAATGTAATCGAACAGGAACTAAATATCTGTTTGTGCAATGCATCTGTCCATCTGTTAGGTTCATTCATGTGACGAATGGGAAATACAAATTAGGAACTATATACAATTTAATCACCCTGTTTAGTGGTACAATACATAACATTGGGTTTCTACAAGAAAAAACACTTTGTCGCTTGTAAACAACCGCTTGCTAAAAGATGCTATAGATGATCCTGACAGCTGTTATTAGTAATAATATATGAACGTATGTTTCCATATTAGCTCTGGTATGTACCTTTTGGATCTGGATCGATGAAATACATTATATCAACAACTGAACTTAGTCTGTGGCTGATTGGATGAGTATTCAACATCAGGAACCATTTCAATGACTTTGTATGAAGACGGGAATAAATATTATAACAATTTTATGTGAAAATGGTAATAAATAATGTAACACATTGATGTTAAATGTATATGCACATTATATTTCGTAAATAAATATGATAAGATTAATTACAATATCCAATAAAGTACTACCTCCATTCATAAGTATATATATCGCATTTACAATAGTTAAGATGACATTTTTAAATCTCACTAGACTTCCGATTCCTATTGACATAAAATAAGCTAGATATAATAATTTTTTGTATAGTGATGAAAAGAGATGATGTATGCCATCATAAACTTCAACTGTAGCCAAATAGAACCATCCAAATCAAATAAATTTAGCTAAAATTTGATGAAAATCTAACAAACTTAAACTCCAAAATTCTACTTGATTTCAAAATGAGAACCCAAAAAAACCAATGGGATGAGTTCTCTTTACCTCAAAGATCAAATTTTTGCAAAAAAAAAAAAACAAACTCAAAACCTCACCCCTTGATTTTCGTGATTTACCCAAATTTTCGGGCCGCCACTGTTCGAGTGAGAGCCGGAGCTGTCTGAATGAGACTTTTATAGCCTGGGCACTTTATAGCAGCAGTTGATGTTGCCAACTGCCGCTAGTATTCCCTAAATAGCGGTGATTGGCATTGTCAACCGCTACTATAAACATGGGCCATTTATAATGACGGTTGACAATGTCAACCGCTGCTATTGAGTGCCCTGTAGGGGCGGTTTTAGTTAGGGTAGTCCCCATTGGCTCTGTAGCGGCGGCCGACTTTGGCTCGTGCCGCTATGGCAGTTTGCCTGCCGCCGCTACAAGCCCTATTGGTGGTAGTGGATCCTAGACTCATACATCTAAAACCAAAGTTGGTACGACATCAGAAAATTATTTTCCAAGAATAATCTGCACATAATTTTTATGTTCATATAGAGTACATGTTTTTAGTGCTATAGATGGTTAAAGTTTTAAAAGGTCTGACCAGATTTTACCACACCACATTATACCAGAGAGAATACTATGTATAATCCATGAGAGAGAATACTATGTATAATTCATAGAGAAGTGCTCCAATGGAGCTCTTTTTAAGTTTGCATGAATCTCAAAGCATCAAGTTAATTAATTTTTGATTTTTAATCTCTTAATTACAGGCCCATTCTTGCCCTTGAACCCTGGCCCAGTACCCATTCCAGCCCGGTCAACCCGAGGAAAATGGATCCAGCGCACCGCTCGGCGCTACTCCCGACAATCACGCTCCAGCGTTTCCTCTCCTCCGTTCTCCTTGTTCTCGGCGCCACGCCGGCGCCGGAGTGGCACGGGCAGCAGCGACCAGCCCCGTGGATCTTCTCCTCCATTCTCCTTGTTCTCGGCGGCGCACCGGCGCCGGAGCGGCACGGGCAGCAGCTACCAGCCCTGCGGATCCTCTCCTCCATTCTCCTCGTTATCCTGATTATCGGTGGTGCGCCAGCGCCGGAGTGACACGGGTAGCAGCGACCAGTCCCGCGGATCGTGGAAATGACAATCATCACCCGACGGCGGAAGTCAAAGTCGTTATGTGTGGCGCTTCCCAATTTGTCCCTCTGTACGTCGCCTCTCTGCATTGCGTCGGCACTGAGGAGGAGGAGGAGGGAGTCGAGTCGACGGCAAACACCCCGCCCACCTCCATTATTCTGCTGTTCTGTTTGACTCCGCTCGCCTTCCTGTTCCGCCGGCGGCAATGGAGGTTGCCGGATCGGCCAGTTCCTTGCAGAGACAATCTGCTCGTTCCTCGTTGCAACTGTATCTCTACCTAATACGTGGTAAGTGATTGAAGTCGGGTCGTTCGGGAGCAAGTGCGTCCAGTGCGAACATGGGGGTCCTCAATTTCTAGGGTCCCCAGTATTGCAGTTCCTATGCATACAATTTCATTTCTTATTTATATTTCTATAGCTTGTTCAGTTCGCTCCTATCAATTGGTTTCTTTTCCAACAAATTAGGCATGCATCGGTCAGAACGCTCCTATTACCTGTCGTCTGTTTGATCATGATGATTATTGGTCTCATTACCCTGCAAGACATCAAGCCGTACATGGAATTAATTAGTGACATTGAACATCGTAAGGAGAAGCCCACAAGTTTCTGCTAAAGTCCATGTTTTGACATTTTCTAGTAATGTCTTCAATCTGAATCGTTGAGTCAATGTCCCAGTTAGTTAATGATTACTGAACTAGCTTATTCCATTAGGCCATTCTCAATGGGTCTTTCATTTATAATTAATTGTATGTCACATCAGCAAATATGATGATATGACATGGTATTTATTATGAAAGAGAGGAGATACCTTTCATCCCCATGAAAGGATGTTGACACTATTTCCAACACCATGAAAGCCAAATGAAATTGGATTGAGAGTCTTTTCTTTCATCCCCAACACCCTCAACTAATAACAAAACACCACTTAGCAATAGCTTAGTGTTCTATAAAGTTGTGCTATAAAAGTGAGCACTGAGAGATGCACTTTTATTTCACAAAATAAAACTTCAAAAATAACATGTCACTCTTGGAAACCGTGAAATAAAAGAGTGCATTGAGATTGGCCTTATAAATCCATTGTTTTTTTTATTTTCATCATGGAAACTATCGGTCAGCTACAAATAAGATTAAAAACAGGTTTGTATAGGGCCTCTGATTTTGCCATGACATCCCTAATTGAAGTGGTTTATGTTTTGGTTGAATGCATGACAATGATTAGAAACTCCATAGTAGTTAGCGTCGGAATCAGTATCTCTCACCTGGGCATTGAAACAAGTGCAGTAGCCTAAGAACTTCAACTAGTTAGAACAAATTTTGACCAAAGACTAGTTAAAATCTGTATAGTAGTCTTTTGATGCACATTGTTACCTTATTTTATATTATGGCTACTTGGCTAGATGGCTAAACTTTGGTAGTTGTATGCATGTTATAGCCACACATGTACTGTATTGATGCACTAGATGTTTAGTTGACCAGGAATAAAACGAGCAGTAGGAAATGATACTAGGTCATTACATAAAAGAATTGGTGTGACATTTTTAGCCACACATGTTGACTTTTTAACTACATTGTAATGGTTCTTTGTGTCCTTAAACAGAGATTTGGGATCGCACGGTTGACTGCTGCAACTAGGGATATGGCTCCCAACATGCTTTTTAATATGCACAGCTGGGACATTAAATTCATAAACGTTCCTAAGCTACATGATGGGTACAATTTTCTCTGCTCGCATCATCTTTAAAATGTATAGTGAGTTTTTCTTATCTGTAGTGAAATATTCAGGTGCTCATACTGATTGTATGTTATGAAATTCATGGAGCATTTGGATGGTACTAAGTTCCCAATTCATCTTATAGAGGTAATAAGATTACGAACTTTTGCTTCCCTAGGCATAATTGCAGTCCTGTTTATATAAACTTGATTCTTTTTTAGACACAAGTAAATGAATTTAGGAAGAGACTTGTGGCTGAATTACTCTGCTCCGAGGCAAATTAGGTAGTCACCACCAAAGATGAAGTCAACAAAATTATGACAAGAAGGAAGATAATCCCAAACAAGAACAAGGAGAAGACCTACCTGTCTCACAAGAGGGCAGCTCGAAGACTATAATTTTTTAAATTTTCGTTGGTCTTAGATGGCAAACAAGTTAAACTTCATGTAACAGAGTGCATGTCAAGTTTTTTTTCGGAACAGGGGTGCTAGGATTATGAGTTGTAATTGCACTCTATTTTTTTGTTCAACTTTCAACGGGTACCATCAAAACTCTCAGTTGCACTTTAATCATTTTGGCTTTATCAGAGAATTCAGATTTTTTTATCCTCATGAGTGTACAAATAGTTATTCTATGATCGATCTGATAATGTGAAGGCACTGCTTATTTGATATTGCTCCTTTACATAATTCCTGCAAATTGCTGAAGTCAGACTATTGTTAAATGTTTTGATCCTGGAAGTCCTCTGCTCATTTCAACTGTTGTTCAGTCTATCCAAACACAACAGATTTGCCAGAATTTTTCAATCTATCTGAATAAACCCCAATAGAGATACAAAAATATATAGAATCTCCAAACACAAACTAGGAAAGATATTTCAAATGTTCAGTAGACACGGGCATGACACCTTGCTGCTTGAATTGCATACAGATCAATCAACCAAAATTACTAACTGTTACCTGACACAACAGCCAACACGGCATCACGCAAGTTACAGCATGGCCATGTTCTAATCACTAGCCATGTTTAGATCATACAATTTTTCACATGTGAAACCGATCAATTAAATTCAAAACACATAATCACAACACAACCAGTACAAGTATATTTCTGACAAAAATTCAGTTCGCATCTCCAGTGTTCAACGAACTGAACAACTGCAGTGGTTTTGCTTGTGTTCTGATGCCGCAATCGCCGCCGGTGCCAAAGCCTGAGGAGCAGCTGTGTAGTACGGCTGTGGGGGCGGCGGCGGCTGGCTTTGCTGGCAGTTGCGACTGCTGCGGCCGTGAAGGCGATGAGGAGGGCAACGCGTGATGGGGAGCAGAGGCGCGCGGGGGGGGGGGGGGGGGGGCATGGAGGAGGGCAAGCACGATTGAGAACGAAGAGAATAGAGGAGACGACAGTTGTCGCAGGCAACTGGGAGCAGACGCGTGCGAGGGCGAAGGGCGGTGGAGGGAGGGTGACGTGTGATTGGGAGCAGAGGCGCGGGGGGCATGGAGGAGGGTGAGCGCGATTGAGAAGAAGAGGCACGCGTGTGTTGGCTCGATCCCTCCGGCCACGAAACCGATCCACACCCTGCCGCCGCGGAGGAACACGACGCCGAACGGAGCGAAACATCATGCCTGCCGCCGCCGACGACGAAGAGAACGTGATGGAGGAAAGGCAACAGGAAGAGGCGCGTGGGGGCGAAGCGCTGGATCCGTTTTCCTCGGGTTGACCGAGCTGGAATGGGTACTGGGCCAGGGTTCAAGGGCAAAAATGGGCCTGTAATTAAGAGATTAAAAATTGAAAATTATTTAAGTTGGTGCTTTGAGATTCATGGGAACTTAAAAAAGCTCCACCGAAGCACTTCTCTAATCCATATATTTGACAGATCTAATGTACATACAAGTTCATATTACACTGATGTTTAGCAAAGAGATTTGAATGCACACTTTCTTGAATATGATATATTATACATTGCAGCAGATTGTTTTAAAAGGAGATTATATAGTGCATGCACAGCAGGATGTAGGAACACTAGTGGACCACTAATAATAGAAGCTTTGCTAGATTGCATATATGTCCTCATTTGAAACAGGCATATATAATAGTAATTCAACTCAAAATAGTCCAATGCAGACACACTGTAGCGCATGCCCAAGCCAGCGAATATTTATGCAAGCTGTCTCTACTTTCGCAGTGGCTGCTGGCTGCGGCAGCCATCATTTTCATCCTTCGAGTATGGACAGCTAATCTTGTCTGTACGTTTGTAGCCAGGTTTCAGATCGGTGAACAAGCGAACCAATATGGCAGATTATTTGTTTTGTTGTTGGGGTTTAACTAATTGAAAAGGTCTACACGACGGTCATGCTAACAGGATATTGCTTTTGCTCCTCCAACAACTTCATGAATATCTTATTGTGCAAATGAAGCAAGCAAGCAGTACCTGAGTGATCCAGTAGCATGTGAGAAAGTAATGCGATCAGTTAATTTGTTTTCACTTTTGGTAAAGGTGAGTGATATACTATTAACTGTTACGCTTTCCATCTTATAATTAATCATCATCAGAATATACAGTAAAATCAAACTTGATGGGCAAAATAAAAGTTCCTAAACCTTTTCTGCTATAATTTTGAATGTTATAGGTGTTGGAATTGACCTTGGTCTGGTTTAATTGGGCCATCAGGTCCCATACTAATCCTACTTTAATCCCTATTAGCTGTCTTTGATTGGGAGGTAAAATCAACCCACTTAAGGATCCGGCCCCATACCTACAACACCATATAAACAAGGGGAAACCCCTGTTTCCCTAATCGTGAGTTAATTCATGAGGTAGCCGTCAGGGGTGTTTCTACCCTGACCTAACCGATCAAGAAGGGTGCTGAAAGGCATGGAAGCTCGGTGTCCCTCCTCTACATCAACATCTAGACATTCTACTTCATCTACTACATCTACGGTGGTTGAAGGCCTATTCATCTATATTACAGCAGGTTTTAGATAGAAATCATTATGACTGGTAAGTCCATTAAGTAACAGTTTAAGATTTCTAGGTGTGATCTTTACTAGACTAGTGATCCTGTTAAGCTAAATGATCAAATTGATCTAATAATTGGTATCAGAGCCTACACTAGTCAATTAGATCTCGTACTGTTGAAATTAAGAGTAGCAGTTCAGTATTATACTAGATCTAATCATATTTTAAGTTAATTAAGTCGATCTAGTTCTAATAGAGGTAATTAACATTGTTCTAGTCATGATTAAGCAATGTATTATTAGATCAGTTTTGGATTCATGTCTAGATGCAGTAGATCAGTAAGTTTTTATAAGATTAATACCATGTTTTAGGCTAAGATTAATGAGCCAGGGTTCGAGTTAACCACACCTTGTCACTAATTGAGATTAGATAGGGTTTCGTTCAAACAAATCCCGCCTAACCCTAACCCTAACCCTAACTCTATCTGAGATTGAGCCCAA
Organism: Eleusine coracana subsp. coracana; assembly: GCA_032690845.1. Taxonomy (NCBI): domain Eukaryota; kingdom Viridiplantae; phylum Streptophyta; class Magnoliopsida; order Poales; family Poaceae; genus Eleusine; species Eleusine coracana. Next base: position 9,294,469 of record CM064430.1, read on the forward strand.
AGATAAACTGTTACCTCATGTCGTTGCTTAGTCGTGGCATGAGCCGCCGCGAATGGACGTCGAGGTCCTTCTCCCACCGGCCGCCGACAAGATGCCGCGCGTGTCTCGCTGAGACCGGATACAACCGTGCGGCATAAGCTCGTCGCACGAGCGCACCCACGTTGCCGTCGTCGGCCTTGAGACTGGGTTGCCACCATCATCGCTGGCCTTCGAGCCGCCGACGCCATGCTCCGACCCTAGTGCGCATCAGCCGAGCCATCAGGGCACCATGGAGGCGCCCCTCGACGGAGCCACGCGCGACTTGGTCGCACACGTGTGCCGGCGAGAGGAGCCACCATGGTTGCCGGCGGCGTGGCCGCGCGGGGTGAAGCCATCGGCCGGAGAACAGACGGCGGGGTGGTGCGCGCGTTGCCAGTCTGGGTACGCGCACACAAACGGTGGCGTGGAGTCACGCGCAAGCTGCTTGGACGTGGAGCAAGGCCGTCACGCGAAGGCCTGCACGTGCCGCTGGTCGGCCGCTGCCGCCGCTCTTGGCCACCGCCGCACTGCACTTGCGAGAGAGAGCACGAGGGAGTGAGGCGTGGTGGGAGCGAGTGTGGGGAGAGACTGGCTAGGGTACTCTCCGCCCGGCCCGAGTTTTGCTCTGCCCTGAAGCGACCTCCATCGTCAGATTGCGGTGAACGGCTAAGATCGACGCGGTGCCTCGCCCCTGCTCGCGCGACGCCGGGCCGAAATGGCGGCCTGTCCATTGGTTGTCTTGGCCCACGTTTGCGCAGGGCTGCGCAAGCGCGCCGACCCGCCTAAGCTGCCCGAGCCCCGAGCCGACCGCGAGCCACGCGCCTTAGCTGCCTGCTTGTCGAGCAGAACCGCCGCGCACGTGAGCCAAGCCGCTGGGCCGCACCTGATGCCAACGTGCGCGTGTGCTGGGCCGGCTTTTGGGCCGTGTGCGCAATAATGGCCGTGGGCACAAATTTTGTTTTAACAACAGGCCGACTTAGTCCTAATTCACCTTATTATTAAGTTTTAAGCATTCTTTTAATTAATTGCTTAATTATTTCCTGTTTTAAGTTAAGTAATTAAGAAACTAATTAAGTATTGTTTATGAGCTCAAATTTTTTTCTGCAAAACTATAAGTTAAATTCGAATAATTTGCTACAGTAAAATTTGGAATAATTCTCAATGTCTATTTTGGCACATTTTTTCAATTATTAATTGGAAAATTATTTTAAGTTAAATTCTCAAGAATATTTTTGTAGCAATATTTTATTTTGCTACATTGTAAGCTTCCACTGTCAGTTTGAGAATTTATATTCATCCAATAAATTAAGTTTTATTTAGATACATAATTGGACTTTAATAACTATGACAATTTAAGGGATAAGTGTAAGGTTAATTTAGTCATTAAGTTAATGATTATGATTATGATAATTTTGCCAAAATTTTGAGTTTAAGATTTGGTCCCAAAATTAAGTTTGAAATTTAATGATCAAAATAAGCTTTCTCTACGTTTTTAATATGGATGGGAATTATTTCATCATCAAGTTCATGCCCAGTATAGATGACATTTTCTCACCATGCTTAAGTCGTTATTTGAGAATATGACATTTAAATTCTATTTCCGAATTTATTCAAATTATTTTGCTAAGAATATAAGTTTGATCGATTAAATTCTAATAATTTTTAGTGCTATTTTATTTTGCCATTATAATTGTGCACTAAATAACTAAATTTTAAGTTTTGAATCTTTAAGTTCTAGATTTAAGCTTATTTATTTTCCATCACCATCTATTGTGCCTTAAGATTAATGAGAAATGCATTATTTGCATTATTGTTGCAATAAGTACTTGCACTATAAGATTATGATATTGACTAAATACTATTATTTGGTCTTATCAGCCTATATGAAGACCATTAAATCTTTTAATGGAATCGATTTTCCTTTATGGAAAACTAAGGTGCAAGACATTCTCAAGTTTTCTGGAACTTGATTATATGCTTCGTGAGGTCAAGTCATTTCCTCCCACTTCTTGAATATCATTTCAAGCTAGATAAATGGGAGGAGGATAATGAGTTTGCTAAAGAAAAAATCAAATGCTAAATCTCATATGGCATAAGGGGAGCATTTCATGATGATGATGACAAGATCGCTATGCAATTGTTTTTATAATAGAGGAAAGTTACATAAGTATTTCTGTAAAATTCCTTATAAAAAGATTTACTACATCACATTATGATGAGCTAAGTGCATTAGCAAAGCACATTAGTAGCGTGTGGGATATAGCTTATGAGCTTGAGGCCCTTGGAATGGATCTTCCCGACTCATGCATGGAGCATTACATTAACAAATCATTAAGAAATCCATGAGATCAGGGGAGTTGTTCTTAGTTTAGTAGATGGAAATAAGTTGAAGTTCATATTGTTAGGAACTTCAATTATAATTGTTTCATGGATTCAACATTCAGCTTAATGTCATTCATCAATGTACCTTAGTTAAACTTTTGTTTCAATATATCGGTGTTTTATGAGTACATTATCTCTTAGTTTTGAAGTTATCTCTTATATCATCAATTTTAAGTTATTATTATTCTCTTGTTTTTCCACAAGCAAATTTCATAATTTTATTATGATTATTTTAAGTATTTAAGAATAAGATATTATAAGTTAAGTGATGAGACCTTGTCCAATATGTGGCACACTCATGTTTAGACCACCAATTCGAAGGGGAGAATGGAATGTCTCATCAATAATATGCTCCAATTAAGATGATATATTAAGAATTGCTTTTGTCAATTAAAAATTGATCTCATCAATTTTTTTATAAATCAATAATTCTCTCCATGATAATTCATTGTCCATAAGTTCACGGACAAAATTAAGTATAAGTCTTTTAAGCATAATATTAAGGATAAGGTTTTCTCAGTAATACTATGACCAACATTGTCTCAATATGTCGTTGTGCTGCTGATGACGCTTTGATCTGGTACTTGCTGATTTCCTAATCCTGCCACTATTAAATAAGAGTAAGTTCAAGAGCAATTTTATCATGCTAGACATGATTATCTACTAAGTACACTTAGATACCTCTATTTGAATGGAACAAACGAGAAGTTCATTTAGAGTACACTTATAATTAATTCTAACCATCGTTGTTTTAATTATGAGTTTTTAAGTTAAGTTTCACTTGTTTTCCCCACCGGTGATGCAAGTTGAAGCTTATTGCGTGATTTTAATCAGACCACCGTAAGGGTTAAAATTCATGCTTTTTATGTGCATCTTATTATACTATAACCAATTATCTCAAATAAGTTATTATGATTTTTGTTCTTTAGTCTAGCCACCACTAGGTACAAGATAATTTCCATAGATTCTGTTGTGCTATCCATTTCTGGCCACCGCTGTTGTGGATTAGTACAATGGAATCAGAGATGATTGAAGTATGATTATATTCATGATACTGGCCACCGTTGTTTTGTGAATATTAATCATATTAGTAAAGAAAGCTGATCAGTGGCTCAATGTCGTGCCAATATAAGAGAGCTGCCGTTGTAAATTATTTCAGAATTTTATGGGCTGACACATTTAATATTCTATCTATTCATAATTCAATGGGAGCTCGCAAAGAAGGAAGGAAATGGGGGAGAAAAGAATCTTAATGAGATATAGGATAAGTTTTCTATATTGATCATTTAAGACATATACATATATGATTTTCTCATATGTATACATTGTGTGCCATAAGTATTCCTCCATTCTTTTCCTAACTCTATTGAGGATCTACATTAAGTAGTGTAACTACAATAGAGATATGTAATGATTAATAATATGTTAAATGTTTTAGGCACAAAATTAATGACTCTCAGTTATTTCTAAGATTTTAACTAAAGGAGTTTGTGAATTTTGAACATAAGTATTGTTCATCCCATAGCAATTTTCTGATGGAATCAAAACAGTAGGCTATAATGAGTCTACAAGTTTTGAAGAGTGATTCCAAAGGAAAAAAAGATGTTAAATTCATAACTCAATATAAGTTTGTATGTTTTATGGGCAACCATGATTCATTATATAAAGTTAAGGTGGATTATTTATTATCCTGATACTCTATGGTGAATACTTTCTCTGTAAGCTGAAAGAAATAAGTATGCATTCCAAAAAAGGGGAAAATTCTTCATCATATCATAAGTTACATCTAAGTGATGCTTTCCTATATTATGGGGAGTATGACACTAAGATGGGACCAAAGTAAGTATTGGGATTGTCATTTGAGCACAAAAGATAAGCGAGGCTTTGAAGTGACAATATGTGAATGCATACACAACTATGCCTATTTTATTTGCATTATATGGCAAATAATATTATAAGTATAAAGTTAAGTATAATATAAATAGGAAGACATTACTAATGCTTCTGATGAAGCTATATGCTAAGCCATATAAGTAATCGACTTAGCATAATAAGCCGGAATGCTTGACAACTTTTATTAGTCTTAGTCCAGGGGAGGTCCACTGGAAAAGGTGTTCTAGAGATTACAACACCGAATAACATGCTTATTTAATTAAGAATTATTCAGACAAGATTTTGTGAGAGTGTGTGGATATAAATGTGCACAATTAAGTTTTATGTCCTTCACTCTTACAAATGTGAGCGATTCTATAGAAAGCTCAAAAATAAGATTAGCATTATTAATGCTGATTTTGCAAGGCATGTTTTATTTTAGACAGGCATATAAAATATATTCCGATATTATTATTGTTAAGTTTGCATTGATTAAATTCAGTGTCACTGTAATTTTGATTACAATATTCCTTTCAAGTAATAACATATAGTTGATGGTGTCAAGCCGATTGACAAATATATTGTTATGAAAGAAGGGTCCCAGGATCAAGTCATTTTAATGTATTAAGAAAATAGCTAGCTATATGACTAATTCAGGGTCTTATCTCTTATCCTATTTTCGTGAAATTAGTATGGATTTGATGATTAACCTAAAATATGATTCTGGATGAGGCCGAATAAATAAACCCCAAAATAAGTTAATAAGTGTTCTATCAAGGTACTATAGTGGCTTTGGTTAATGAAGTCCTGGTATGTCTGTAATGTCTGCCGATGACGCATTGGCTAGGTTTTGCTATGGTATTGAGTGTGAACATAAGGCGAACAAAAGTTTAAGTTTACAATGAAGATTGTTCGATTAAGTGGGAGACTATTGATCTATGTGTATCCACCTTCATGTGATCAATAAAGTAAATACTATAAAGAATAAGCTATTGACCTTTGCTCAAGGGGGAGAATGTTGGAATTGACCTTTGTCTGGTCTAATTGGGCCATCAGGCCCAGTACTAATCCTACTTTAATCCCTATTAGCTGCCTTTGATTGGGAGGCATAATCAATCCACTTAAGGGCCCGACCACATACCTACAACACCATATAAACAAGGGGAAACCCCTGTTTCCCTAATCGTGAGTTAATTCACGAGTTAGCCGTCAGGGGTGTTTCTACCCTGACCTAACCGATCAAGAAGGGTGCTGGAAGGCATGGAAGCTTGGTGTCCCTCCTCTACATCGACATCCAGGCGTTCTACTTCATCTACTACATCTACGGTGGCTGAAGGCCTGTTCATCTACACTATAGCAGGTTTTAGAGAGAAATCATTATGACTGGTAAGTCTATTAAGTAACAGTTTAAGATTTCTAGGTATGATCTTTGCTAGACTAGTGATCCTGATAAGCTAGATGATCAAATTGATCTAGCAATAGGCAGCTAATGATCCTGACCATCTGCAAGAACATTGGGGACAAAGGTTAACTAGGGTTTTTTGGCTGAGCTTATAGAACTACTTTATAGAACTGCTTATATCACAATAAGCTATAAGCCCTGCCAAACAGATTGAATTTAGCAGCTAAAAGCAGTTTTCTTATTTGCACTAGCAAAAGCAGTTTTGCCTAGGCACCAAATAGCTTTTTGCATCTTACTCTCTAGATAAGTTATTTGAATAAGCACTTTATTGAACAACTTGACTGTTTGTGCTTCATAAGCTAGAATAAGTTGGATAAGCACTTTTGATAGACAATACAAAGCATAAGATGTTTGTTGCATATAGATACACCCTGGCAAACACACCCTAAAAGTTCTCCATAATAACCATTTATCCTAACAGAAAGGCCGTTCAAATATATATCTTGCTTTACAGAATGTTCTGGTGTTGAAAGATCTATTATATATGGTTCGAATTGACTTAGTACCGGACCCTTCTGGTGTTTGATGGCAACGAACTGCTCCCATTGACTATAGCAAGGGCTTGGTGGTTCTTAAGTCCAAGTTGATATGGAAGAGAGGAGAAAAGAGTCGGCCATGAATACAGAGCTAGAGTATGGAGAAATTCTGGAATGTTACCACACTACACTACCATCAACAACAGAGTATGCGGAAGCATCAAACAAATAGTATGAATGGATAAAACAAGACTTTGCAACTCCAAGTGATTACTCCACAAAAAGGAAGACTCAGACAACCAAACATTATAATGAAAACTCAAGTGTTTGAATAGTGAGATGATGACAAATCATGCACACATGTTGCTCCTCACTTCCCATGTTCAAATCTTCCAAGCTCAAGCACCTAAGATGATATATGAAGCGTATGAGGTTTATGGAAAACTTCAATAAGTAAACTGCTTTAACAAGGTTATTCAAACTAGTTTGGTTAATCAACATATTTAAATTGCAACGTTGCAACAACTAAAATATAACTTTCAAATTGTAAGAAAAAGAATCAACACTTCATAAAGGCAAACTTCCATGCAAATGCAAATGTAAATGATGCAATGCAATGCATGACTTCACTTCTACCCTCAAATTCAAACAAAAGGAAGAAAGGGTTGCAACCACATTGCTCGTTTCAATGTGATTGTTGTACCAGTAATTACCGCACCAACATTAGGCTACGGTATCTTTTTATACATCCAATGGAGAGTGGAAAAACTAAAGATTTGCAATGTATGAATTCATGTGTGCTTCAAACTTCATATGCAAATAGAACTTCCATAATAAGATATAAGAATACTTCAAAAGAAATAAATAACTTCCAATTAATAGATTATCTTGCTGGTAGGAAGTACTAAAATTTAGTGGAGGCAATTCAAATATCAAAGTTAAAGCATGTAAAACACAACACTATGTTTACTTGCCTTCTATAATGATCTAGCCACTAAACTGAGCATGGTCCAAAAAAGCACCACCTGATCACAAGCATTTCTAAGCACCAAAACAACCATGCATATATAAAGAAACCAAGTAAAACGCTTCTATGCCGTCCAAACCCATCGGTTACTAAACTACTGAAGTACTATAGATAGTACAAAAGTATGGTTGCTTGTATTCCTCATAATATTCTAACATGAAAGCAATAACACTTGATAAAACATATTCTTTGGATACTGCGGGAAGTAAGCTGCACCAATAATATATAAGAACCTAAACTTGATCATGTTGAAAACATAGACTGGACTGCCCTACAAGACTTACTATTCATAATTGATAGAGTTACAATAAAATATAGTTATCTCTATACCCTTTTGTCATGCAAATCCCATCTTTCGTGAGAGGGTGTAAAACTTTATTAGAGTTAATTTGTAGTTCAAACCATCATCCAAAAAATTCATTACGATGGACTAACTTGAGGTTTTATAACAGACTGACAATCTGAGAGCAAAAGCAAAATAGCTGTAGTAAAAACATCATAACTGGAGTTACCAACCAGCTATGGTGACGAATGACCCCATTCCAGAAAGATTACAAAATATGAAACACTATCCTTAGTCATTCAGAGTCCTAATTCGGAAGTTAAATATGGTACATTTAGACTTTAACAGACATGCATTAGAATTACGAGACTAGAAATCAACCTCATTATAAATAGCACAACTGTGGCATCTCATATCTGGTCAAACTCTATCATATATAGTTGGAAAGATCATCAAACTCTCTACAGATATTAGGCAGTTTTCTATTTTGTTTATGGTTGGGAACATGGGTAAACATAGAGATCTTTAAACTTGCTCAAATCTGCTATATGCAGGAACCAGAACGAGGGAAATCTAGTAATGTTATCAAAACACAACGTGATTACAACCAAACGTAGGTTCTAATTGACTCAAAATCAGAGAGGGTAACATCAAGATTCTACCTTGATCTCCAATCATGGAGAGAGAGGAGCCATGGATTAATTTCCCTTCTTAGTATCCACCTGAAAGGACCGAGTGACCAAGAGGGGGGGGGGGGGTGAATCGGGAACTCGCACTATGTACAAAAATTACCAATTCCTAAAACCGACCACTCAAAACAACTCCTACACAATTCTAGTGGTGATTACACTAGCAAGATAATGAACCTATGAAAGGAACAACAACCTAAGCATACTAGTGGATCACACAAAGGCATTACAACTCCTATGCAAGCTAGTTACCAAAGATACGCTGAAGCAAACAATAAGCTAGCAAAGGAACCTACTCATGCAATGCTACAAGATAAAGAACTAGAGCACACAAGCATGAGTTGTACAATACATACTAGGGAGATCAATCAAGCTAAAGCAACTCCTATACATGCTAGTAATCAAGTATGAAGACTAAGCACTACTAGCAAGTAAAGAAGCCTATTCATGCAAGTCTACAAGGTAGTCAACTAGAGCAAGGTAAGCACACAAGCATGAATAGCACGGTATGTAAATACGGAAAGTAATGCATCAAAGTAAGGAGTAGAGTAAGAGATGGCAAATGATTTTTTCCCGAGGTCTCGGAAGGATGGCGCCTTCCCCTACTCCTCGTTGGACCACTCCCGCTGGAGTCCCGGTCCCTCCCGCCACCAAGTGGAGTTCTCGCCCACGAGCCCGCAATCACTCCTAGAGTGAAAACACGGTTTACGTCACCGCTACACAAAGCATAAGCTCGCCTCCCTCGAGAACTTGTTGGCCTCCCCGAGCCGACACGGGCGCTCACTAGCGATGCCCCTTTCACCGGCGGGCTCAAACCGTGTACAAACATGTGACAGCCTTCACAACCGATGATGATAGGCTCAATCACCGATATCTAACTAGTCTAGATCTCACCGTAGACCAAGAGTAACAATCTAGATCACACTCTCAAGGACACCCTAGCCTTAGATGTGCAATATGCTCAAGTTACTCTCCACTAGAACTCTCAGGATATGCAATATCTCATCCTAGTGCTCTCCTCTTCTCCTCTTGGACCTTACCAAATGCTCTCAGGTATTCCACTGGCCAATAGTGATCTTCAAGATCCCATCAATGAAGTTATATAGGCTCCCAACCTCAAACTAGCCATTGCTCCATGAATTCACCTTTCTAGACGTACTGACCGTACAGTCCGGTCTCTCCCAGACCGGACCGTCCGGTCACTCTGGTAATGGCTCTCCTAGCCGCTGTCTCCACTATGTCTAGCAAATTCCTATACTGACCAGACTGTCCGGTCAGCAGACCGGACCGTCCGATCTGTTTCTCCCTCCAGTCCAGGAGCCTTTGCGCAATGCTTCCTCGCTGCTCTGTGTGGAGCCACACAGACCGGACCGTCCAGTCTCTACAGCTCCTAGGCACAGACAGTTTCCTCGCTGGCCACTGAAAGTCCCAGACAACTCCCCATAGTGACCGTACAGTCCGGTCTCCACTGACCCCTCTGTCCGGTCTCTATGTCCAGAAGCCGAAACTTGTCATTCTCGCTTGACTTCATTTCCCAGCTTCTTCGAACAGCTCCTTGGCTTCTCCACTGTCACCTAGTGCCTGTGATTTCATCGAGCAACCTTGCACATCACCGACTAGACATGACCTAAGAGAATAACCTAGACCCCCTTGATAGTCCGGTTTTTCTTATGGACTCAAAGCCCTAACAACTAGGCAAATGTACCAAACACTTGCACCATAGCTTGTTCTCCGCTTTGATCCGTCTCCATCAACTCTTGAACTCCATCAAGTTCACAAGCCTCCATGCTTGTGGTCATTGTAATCCATCGCCAAGCACGCCGTTGCCAATCATCATAAGATAGAAGAGGTTTCCTACATGAACAACACTCGTGTAGATATTAGTCACATTTCATATTTGTCATTCATCACCAAAACATCATACCTTGGGGTGACCTCAATGGTAATGATCCTTACAATCTCCCTATTTTTGGTGATGGATGACAACCATTACTTATGATGATCCAAAATGGACGAGCAAGAAAGAACCAAAGGAAAAGAAAACATTGAAAGGCATACCTTGGTCCTTACCTTGGAAGCAGTCTCCCGCTTGAGATGTGCTAGGTGTTGAGGGAAAACTACCAACTCAGTTAGCACACTTGGATTTTAATCTTGAGCTGAAATTGCGCCCACCTTGGTGTCGTGGTAGTCGATCTTGTTGATGTAGACACGCACCAAGGACATAGATGCTCATGTCGGTGAGAGTGTACATTGTCGTTGTAGACATGCACCATCGTTGTGACATCCCATGTCACAAAATGGAACTTAATTAAACCCAATATTAATTAAGGGATAATTAAAATATAAATAATCAAGGTGCCAAAGAATAAAGAGAAAAAATTAATTAATTAAAATCCAGAATATCCAAATAAGGGCCTTCTCAAACATTACAAAAACCCATGGAAGTATCCCAATATTTTTGCATATTCTGAATGGCCACATTAGAAGAGAAGTTTGAGAATTTTACCAGAATTTTTGGTAACCATTTAATACCCTTAAAAATTCCTCTAAAGTCAGAAAAGAGCATGTCTGTCCTGGAATGTTAAAAATTAATCTAAGCCAATTCAGCTGATGCACCCAAAAGCAAAGTTGGAGCACATGTTTTCCTGGGCTTACACAAAAATCGGTGTGAAGTTTGGAGCAAGGGAACATGGTGAATTTTTGCCAAAACTGAGCACTGTTCAAAGTCAAGAGTCAATTTTTCTCCTCTTCTTGCCTGGCCAACAGCCGACCGACACCGATTGTACCCCGATCACTATGCCGCCATCGATTACTATCGCCCCACTCCAGTCACTGCATCGCCAGCTCCCTCCCTTGTGCCACCGGCTAGAATTGAAGCCCCGGCACCAACGAGCCACTCCCTGGTCGACAGCACGACGCCCTTTTCCCTCCGCTCTCTCCCGCTCTCTCACTCCAGCCGGCACAAAAGGAACTCGCTCAGCGCGTCTCTCCCAGCTCTCTCTCTCTGCTCACACTCCCCACGCAAGTCCCTGGATGGTTTCCCGTGAAGCCAGGCGCCTCTACCCTCCCTCTTCCTCTCTCTCCCCGGCAAACCCGAGCCAGAGCTCTGTTTTTCCGCCATGGCCGCCACCGCGCCTAGCTCTGCCTAGGTACCTTCCCCCCTTCCTCTTTCTTTTGCAAATCTATGCGCCAAGGAACCTTCTCACGGCCCCTTGACTCTCTCCCTCCCTCGTGCAGAGAGTTTGCTGGAATTTGGGAAGAAAAGACCGCCGCCACCGGAACCGCCCCCACCTCACCGACGGGAGCCTTGCTCCGGCCTTCTCCCTTGACTTCTTCCTTGATGCCGCTCATCTCCGGCCAGCCGTGAAGCTCTCTGACCAAGTCCCGGCCTCCCTCTCCCTCGGCACCGTCGCACGAACCTCGCCGGAGCCTTTCCCGCCGCCACCCCTCGTCGCCGACAACCTCCGGTGAGGCCATCTCCCCTCCGACCCCCATCTCGGCATCCTCGCAGCATGGAGATTGTTGCGGGGTGCACGCTGGCCCCGGCCGCTGCGTGGGCGCGCGCGCGTGCCTGGGTTGAATTTAAATGTGGTGGCAATTTTGTAAATAGGAGTGAACTTTGATTAAACTTTAAAATTCAATAACTCGAGAAATAAAAGTCCAAAGATAATGAAGCCAATTTTGTTCAACTCCTAAAATCCTCCTCAACCAGAAAAACAAGTTGAAGTCCAATGTTACTCAGTAAATTAATTTATTTAATTCCCTAAACTTACAACCCTAATTTGCTTAATAAATTCATAAGTAAATAAATATAAATGGTAAATTCATGAAACTTGCTCAGTGGTCATTTCATGGCATCCTTAAACTTTCTGCAAAAGCACATTTTCATGTTTAGGCATATTTTTAGTATTATTGCATAAATCTTCATTTTTAGTAATTGAATTTATGTAAATTATTGGATAGAAATTTAAGTGGCTGCCATGTCATACTTAGGTGTGCACATATATTCATGAATAAATGATTAGTTCATTAATTTTATTTGCTGAGGAAGTGCCAGGAATCATCATACCATCCATTTCATCTTTAGTTAAGGAACTCCATGAAACCTTGTGTATTCCTTCGCATTGATGCATGCTCATTTCATATAGGAATCGAGACCGAGGAGATCACACCGGATCAGCAGGGATCTGAAGTGAGTTTTGGTGAAGGCACTAACTACGATCACTCCCAAGGCAAGCCCCGGTGCATAACCCATTTAATTTTTGAGTCCTTTTTCCTTTGTCACCAGTTAGGAATATTTTTATTGTGCATTAAGTGTAGGACTTGGATGAAACCCACTTGCATACTCCGACAATGACCTATAAGTAGTTTATGTTAGTAAGCCTTTCCGTTAGTAATTGCTATGCTTAAACTAGTGGAGTCAATGGTAGGTTATAGATTCAACTATGGTTCAATTGGGTAATGAACTTGATAAAATAGAGCACCCATCGTTGCAACTCCGCGGACAAGTATTGAACAGTACCAAGTACATACCTTTAATATGGGAATTGGTAAAACTAGTAACTTGGGTGCCGTATTGTTGGACGACCATACTCATCGATCTAGAGGTGATGTGAACAACACGGTGGGTGCACGGGTTTGAGGACCGCTGGAGAGTGCATGGGTTAAGCCTCGGATACAAAGTACTGTATCGCGGGGAGGACGTGTACTTGGGATCGATGGCCCCTGATCGACTTTATAGCAATCTTGTGAACTGTGGCCATACGTGTTCTTAAGTGATGGGTATGTCGTGTATTTGGGTTTTCTCCTGCAGGATATAAATCAATTCGAATTGCCGTCCCTCGCGGTTATGAGTACCTCTTGTTCGAGCAGCGGCAATGATATGTTAAGTAGTAAAGTTGTGGTTATGTTTCAGAAATTTACTTATGCTATGGACACATTGCTATGATGTATTGCTCTTTATTTATATTCGTGTCTTAGCAGCTAGCTAGATTCACCATAGCTGTTATTCTGAAATCAGCAAAGTAAAATCTTGATCAAGGAATTGAAAGTGCAGCATAGAATTATTAGGAGCTTCTTATGTAATTATCAAATAAACCCGGTCAGCCCCCTGCATACTAGGAGTTGGTTTTAGTAACCTTTTGACGGGTAAGTCTTGCGGAGTATGTTAGATACTCAGGCTTTGCGATTATGTTGTTTTCCTAGTTTTCCTCAAGCTACCTATTGTGATTGTTGTAACAAGGTGGTGTGGGAAGGTGAGGAGCCTTAGAATTGGACCATTGAATGGGTCCCTAGCTCCCCTAACCGTGATGAGTGAGCCATCGCCATAGGGATGGCATGGTTCACATAGGAATCGACGTCATGTTTTGCTATTCTACCGCTTCCGCTCACTTATGTAATATGAACTAAGGACCTATGTGTTGTATCAGATCTGAACTTATTTATATTCTACCTCTGTACTTGTAATATTATGCACCTAAGTGATATAATATTGTAAATGATGAATGTTCACGTGTGAATGCTGTGTATGGTTACTTCGTTAACCATCTCCCAAGACGATCCTGTGCGACATACTCTACTTTTCAGAGTAGGGTTGTCACAGTCGTTGTTCGTCTCCATTCAGTGTAGATGTTCATCTTGATGTGATCTTCATGTTCCATCTCCCTGAATCTTCATGTTTCTTCTTTATGTTCTCCTCCCCCTTTGTGTTATCGATCGTCTTCATGTTCCTTCTCCCTCTTTCATCTAGACTTGGCTTTTGGATCTTCATGTTTCTTCTCCCCCTTTGTCACCTATCACCAAAAACCACACAAAAGCATAACAAAACCAAGAGGCATAAAAAATTGGCAAGAGTTAGGATAACTCCCCCTTTCATGGTGCTCCTTCTTGGTCGTAGTGGTGTTCCATCGTAGCTCCCCCTACACTTATGACTCGACAACATATTTTCTCAAATGTGCAAGGTTAGTCATTAGAGAGGTGGGAATGTATGAACCACTTGTCTTTGAGCCACGCAAGTAGATTTAACCTCGGAGCTCGGTTGAACATGACTCAATGGGCATGAAGCACAAATATCACTATTCAATCATCTAGAGAGTCATATACTCACATTGTAAATGAGTAACTCCCCCTAGACACATGCTTGGTAGCATGTATGGTATCACAATGCAAGGATGCATGAATGCAAAGAATGCAAATGCAACAAGTATACAATGCATGATGCGATGCTAAAGAAAAGAGAGAGAACCGCTACAAACCAAGGTGTTAACGACGAGTTGTTCCCTTCTCATGCTTGCTCACAATGGACCATTCTTCAAAATCTTGGGTACACCGTGAACCACCTTCCCAAGCTTAATCCATGTCCATTGCTATACCAAGAAGGTTCGAAGTCAACCTACAAAAGAAGAGAAACAAGCACAAACAAAGACACAAACAACAAAAACAAACAAACACTATACACATGTACAAGAGACAAGCTCAAGGGTTACTCATGTGAAGTTGGAGAGGTCGAGAAAATTGAGTTCTCATCAAGTGGCTTGGTAAAGATGTCCGCCAATTGTTCATGAGTTTGCACACTCACCAACTCGATGTCCTTCTTCTCAACATGGTCTCTTATGAAGTGATGCCTCACTTGAATGTGCTTTGCATGACCATGATCTCCCGTCTTGAGGGCCATCTTGATTGCCGCCTCACTATCACAATATAGTGGCATTTGAGTGTAGTTGAGGCCATAGTCTGACAGTGTTTGCCTCATGTAAAGGAGTATTACACAACATGCTCCCGCCGCCATATATTCCGCTTCAGCAGTAGATAGAGCCACCGAGTTTTGCTTCTTTGAGCTCCAAGATACTAGAGATCTTCCAAGAAATTGGCAACCTCCCGATGTACTCTTTCTATTCACTTTGAAACCCGTGAATTCCGAATTCGAATACCCAAGTAACTTAAAGTTTGTTCCTCTAGGATACCATAAGCCCATGGTAGGTGTGTACTTGAGGTATCTCATTGTTCTCTTCACGACCTTCAAGTGTGACTCTTTTGGATTTGCTTGATAGCTTGCACACAAGCACACACTAAACATGATGTCCAGTCTCGAAGTGGTGAGATAGAGCAAAGACACAATAATTGATCTATATAGCTTGGGGTTCACCAGTTTTCCTTTCACATCATCATCCAAGGGTTTGCTAGTAGCCATAGGTGTGTGCAAAGGCTTGCAATTCTCCATGTTGAATCTCTTGAGAAGGTCCTTAGTATATTTCTCTTGATAGATGAAGTTCCCTTCTCTCAA
The DNA here is from genome assembly GCA_032690845.1 of Eleusine coracana subsp. coracana. Lineage (NCBI taxonomy): Eukaryota > Viridiplantae > Streptophyta > Magnoliopsida > Poales > Poaceae > Eleusine > Eleusine coracana. The sequence continues at coordinate 9,309,960 of CM064430.1, forward strand.
TTGTTTGACTTGAAAACCAAGGAAAACATGCAACTATCCAATCATTGACATTTGGAATTCCCTAGCCATCACCTCCCGAAACTCTTCATTGAACTTCTCATTGGTTGACCCATAGATGATATCATCCACATAGATTTGGCACACAAAGAGATCCTTCCCAATAAGCCTCGTGAACAAAGTGCTATCAATGCTTCCAATGGTGAATCTGTTTTTGAGTACGAAGTTCCTCGAGTGTTCTTACCACGCCCTTGGTGCTTGCTTGAGGCCATAGAGAACTTTCTTCAATTTGTACACATGTCTTGGATGTTTTGGGTCCTCAAACCCCGGAGGTTGTTCCACATAGATTTTCTCATTGATCTCTCCATTCAAGAAAGCACTTTTGACGTCCATGTGAAAGATCTTGAAGCCATTGTGTGATGCAAAGGCAAGTAAGATCCGAATAGCTTCAAGACGGGCCACAGGAGCAAAGGTCTCTTCAAAGTCAATCCCCACCACTTGAGAATATCCCTTAGCCACTAGGCAAGCCTTGTTCTTAACAATTACTCCTTTCTCATCTTGCTTGTTCTTGGGTCTCTCAACCAATTTCTATACTTTGCACCTCTTGAAGTTGTTCAACTCTTCTTGCATGTCAATAACCCACTTGTGATCATTCATGGATTCATTAATGGTAGTGGGCTCAATCATAGAGACGAAGGAGAAGTTCTCAATCTCAACATTGGCCTCATCATCATTCTCTTCACTCACATAGTTGGGCTTATATTGATTTCTCCCTATTTTTATCCCTTGAGATGGATTTCCAATGATCAAGTCTTGTGAGTGATCTTTGTTGATGGCTTTGGGTCTAGGATGGTATTTTCTTTGAGTGGGAGGAGCTCTAGGTGAAGTGTCTTATGCATCATGGATTGTTTGCTCTCTTGATATATGAGTGTCTTGGATCCTAACAGAGGTGGAAGAGTCACTTTTATCCTTTCTTGTTTTGAACTTTGAGCTTGAGGTGGATGGGAGGGTATCTTTTGAAGAGCTAGGAGAAGTGGTTTGTGGTGAAGTATGTGGGGAGGTTTGTGGCTCACTTCTCACTTGGGCTTCCTTATCATTTGGTGAGTGAACTTTCAATGAATCTTGGGAGGAGCTTGTGGGAGTATTTGTGGCATCTTGGGTTGTTTGTTGTACCTCAGAGGAGGAGGTTGGTTGAGGTGGTGGAGTAGAGGGCTCATCAATATCACCATTATTGGCCTCGTGGGGTAAAACCTCGCTCACGGGCATGTTTCTCAAGGCTTCCCTCATAGGCTCATCCCCAATGTTCACTTCATGAAATTCATCCTCCTTTTGAGACCCATTTAACTCATCAAATTGCACATCATAGGATTCTTCCACAAAACCTATGGCTAAGTTGTAGACCCTATAAGCTTTAGAAGTCCCAGAGTACCCAACAAGAATGCCTTCATAAGTTCTACTCTCAAACTTCCCGGGCTTCCTCCTCTTCTTGAGAATGTAACACTTGCAGCCAAAGACTCGAAAATAGGAAACATTTGGATTCCGTCCCACCAATAGCTCATATGGCGTCTTCTTCAACAACCGGTGGAGATAGACACGGTTGGAGGTGTAGCAAGCCGTGTCGATTGCCTCCGCCCAAAACCTCTCATGAGTTCCATACTCATCTAACATGGCACGAGCAAGAGTGATGAGTGTCTTGTTCTTCCTCTCCACTACTCTGTTTTGCTCGGGAGTATATGTAGCGGAGAATTCATGTTTGATCCCTTTCTTGTCACAGTATTCCTCCACTGTGGTGTTTTTAAACTCCGTCCCATTGTCACTCCTTATCTTCACAATGCTAGCATTAAACTCATTCTTTGCACTCTTGGCAAACTTTCTGAAGATACCACTTGCTTGAGATTTGTCCACAAGAAAGAAGGTCCAAGTGTATATCTTGAAATTGTCAACAATCACCAAGCAATATAGATTGCCTCCTAGACTCTTGTAGTGTGTTGGCCCAAACAAATCCATGTGCAAGAGCTCTAGAGGACGAGATGTAGACATGAATGACTTGGTGGGATGTGAAGATGCAACTTCTTTTCCTGCCTGGCAAGCACTGCACAGTCTATCCTTATCAAAGGCCACATCCTTGATTCCTTCTACTAGATTCCTCTTGACAATCTTCTTGAGCTGATTCATTCCAACATATGCCAGTCTTCTATGCCACAACCATCACTTGGATGCCTTAGTGAGTAGGCAAGTGCTTGGTGGCATATTGCTTGATTTGAAGTCCATGACATACAAGTTTCCATGCCTTACTCCATGAAATACTAGCCCTCTCTTGGCATTCTCAATCTTTGCATCGTCCTCATCAAATGTGCACTTGAAACCCATGTCACATAGTTGACCAATAGATAGAAGGTTGAAGTTGAGGGTTTCCACAAGAAAGACCTTGGAGAGATGGAGGTAATTTGTGATGGCCACCTTGCTCGATCCTCTAACTCTCCCCTTTGAGTTATCCCCAAAAGTCACCTTCTCACTATCTTCATCTTCATCAATGGTGGTGAACATGGTTGGTTTCCCGGTCATATGTTGAGTGCACCCACTATCAAGAATCCAATGAGTGCCTCCACTCTTATAGTTGACCCTGGTGGTAGCCATAAGACAAGCACTAGAGGAAGAGGGTTTAGTATCCAAAGCATTACTTGAATGACTATTGGTTGTTACTACAAACCCACTTATATACCAGCAAGAGGACGGTGTACATTGTAGCACTTTTTTCCTTAAATTGAATATTCCAAGGTTTATCGTACCCACTAGAATCTTAGGAATTATTAAACAAAGTTAATAGTAAAAGATCTAGTCAAGGCTACTGTCGAGTTCGAGTTGCATGAGGGGAGACTGGCCAGCGCAAAGGTGCGCCAGACAGCAAATCTGTCGTTGCGCCGATCGGCATACTAGCGAATCTGCGACTGCGCCGATCGACGCTGGAGTTGAGCCGATCGGCACATGAACAAATCTAAGCCAAAGTGTGCCAGATACCTTGTAAGCCTAAGCTGTTAAGTGAATAGCCAAATGTCTACTAATGAGATCGTAACCAGAAAGTCTAATCAAATAGCATCATAATGGTAATTACATGGGTCAGTGAAAATCTATAATGAATAAGACCACCCTTCTTTCCGAGCGGCTCTTGATTTATCGCTGCCGAGTGGAAACCCTTAATCACGCGAGTATCTTACCCTACTCAACTATCCAGTAGTGTTGTGCAGGTTTAGTGCTGTCACCTAAACCACACTTCTAGCATCATCAAGCAACCATAATCAATACAATGTCTGAATATTATCCTGATCACCATGATCAAGATAATATCGTCCTACTTAGGCTAGAACTAAGCAATTGGAATAAGCACATGCATGATTACAGAATCAAGATAGACAAATTGATTAGAACATCACACATATGGATATACACAACACTCCTCCAACTAGGATGAAAGTTCATGTGTATCACCTGAATTTACATGTGAGTTCGTTTCTAATGTTTTGTTTATGTGGTTTTGAGAATAGATTGCTACCTAATGAAATAATTGTTGTTAGGAATCATGGAGATGATGATGAGATAGGTGGGGAGGTGATTGGGGGCGTGATGGGACAGTAAGGACGTCCAAGCCAAGGTGGAGGCCCAATCAAAACCGACTTCGAGTCTGTTTCAGAGCCAAGGACCAGTCTACACTAAAATGGACGCTCAGGACGCATATGGACTCGGATTTGGACGTTCTATATATGCCTGGAAAGATAACGGAAAGAACTTTCCAACCCAACTGGTTCCATGTCAAAATTCGTCACAAGCCGTCGGCAATCATCAAAATAATTCGACTTACAAAATCTCCTGGTGCTGTGACACCGTAATTGATCTTTAGGCCATGTATCGTGTTGAGCCCACTTAGGGCTGCGTCCAGGGGGTCTTGCATGACCCTAGGGTTTTCATATACAGCCGCCGCCTCTTTATTAGCGTTCGGGTTTTGCTTAGATTATTCTGTTCATAACAGTTTCGCCGTCATCACGGTTTGTGAGACCCCAACTTTGTGAGATTCATAATACATCTGCAATTGTGTTGCATTCTTGTTTGTTCTTGCTTGTGTTCTTGATTCGCAGGCAGGGATTAGCCTTCTCGGTGAGGTCAATCATTTTAGAATGGTTGATAACCAGAGGAGACGTCGTGCTACGATTGCGGGGTTTAGAACGTGCTATTCTGAAGCCGGATCGATTTGTGTGTCGCCTCCGACCAAATCAACGTATCCAGAACCTTTCGGAAGATCGGGAACCCTTGTCCACATCAAGTGGTATCAAAGCTTCAGGTATACCGTTAGGTTCACCCTTATCCCTGTTATTTTGTTCAGTCCTAAACTCCAGAAAACTGCCCTACAAAAATATTTGTTCGTCGTGTTTCCGCTGTCCTGTATCCCCCTTGTGCTATGCAATTTTCAGTTTATTTTGCTTTTCTGAATTTTAGTCCCTACAAGGTCATTGTATTGCTGGTCTAGTGATTGTTCTTTGGTCTTGTTTGAGTGATGCACATCCTTGTTCATAGAGAATCAAGAAAAAAATCCAGTTTGTTGCACATATTGAGAGTTTTGGAATAATATATTATCTATCTCTATGTCTATCATATTCAGATCATAATTTTCCTTGTGCTAGAATATATTTTCCTTTTTCTTTCTAGCACTAATACCTTGCTGCAGTTTTGATTCACAAGAAAGGAAAAGAAAAAGGCAAAAGTGCACAAGAGAAAAAGCCGCACAAAAAAGAGATGTAGAAAAAGGCAAAGATAAAAATTCAGAGTTGCTTGCAGCCTTTGCGTCCTTTGTTAAGTCATTTGCTTGCTTGCTTGAACTAGGTCTGAGACAAGTTTAGGCCGGTGACATAGACTAGCTTGGGACTATTATTCAGTTTTGCAATTTCTGAATTGAAATTTTGCTAATCCTTGCTACCTAATATTGCCTATCCAAGCTCCATATATATCCTTCTGAACAGGCACAAAATTTTGACTCTCGCAATCATCAGTTCACACTCTCCAAGGTATCCTTTGCTTGCTGTAATTAAGAACTTTGTAAGGGCTTGGTGAGATGCTTCCATTTTTCTGTTGAGAGTTTCCACCGTTATTACATAGTAGTGATAGGAAAATATACTCTTGTGTGTTTTCTTATTTGCTACTAACAATGACAGGTTCCAATACTCATGGGAATGAATTGATGGCATCTCATGATGATAAGAGTGTTGTAGCACAACGAGTGTTCAGTTCTCAAATGGAGATGGTAGAGCAAAATCAATTGAACAATTTATTCTAGACTCACTTTGTTGTGAAGGATCGACGTTGTCGTGTCATCAATGATGGAGAGAGTAGCCACAACATCGCATGCTTGGAGTTGGTCGAGAAGCTTGGCTTGACCACACAGCCACACCCATGTCCATACTACATCCAATGGGTAAATTTTTGTGGTAAGATAAAGGTAGATCAAATTGCACGCATTGAATTTTTTATTGGTTCTTACATGGATTGTGCAGAATTTGATATAGTACCTATGCAAGCATGTCATTTGTTATTAGGTAAACCTTGGATTTCTACAAATAATGTTTCACATAATGCCATTGCTAATAGCTACTCATTTAAATACAATGGTAGAAGGGTTACTCTTAAACCTATGACTGCTGCTGAAATTTTAGAAGAGGACCAACAAAGATTTAAGAGAAGAAAGAATGAACCATTTAGGATAGAATGGGCTATTTCAAATGTTGCAACACTTCCATCAAAATCTGAATTACTAGAGGATGAACATATTTCTTTGCCTCTTGTTACAACTAATACATTTCAACATCTACATAAAGAAGATAATAGTGGGAAAGATAAAGAATAGGTTGTTGCTTCAGGTAAAAGCTTTCTTGATGTGATGAATTGTTCCAATAATCTTGCTGTATTGGAACCTTATGATGATGTTCCTTTGTTACAAGTTAATTTATCTATTGGTCCTTGTGATAAAGAGGAGTTGTGTGCCAATGCTTCACTTATACCTTTGCTATAACAAATGAATGAGCTTGATGCTTTTGCTTATGATTCACCCAATAGTGCCGAAATAAAACATTTGATTTTAGTTATATGTGAAAAGGATGAGCAGAAAATGTTAACTTCTCTAAATACTTTGGGTTATATTGAATTTGATGTTCTTTGTGATCTAAATGCCATTGAGAAGAAAATCTTTTCTCAAAATGAATTTCCTTTATTGACAAGAAATAATTTTCATGCTATTGGCTATTATAATCATAGAAGTTTGTTTATGGTGCACAGAGTTTATATTTCTTCAACATTGAAACTATTGAGAGATATTCTCAATAGTAGATCTAGGTATGCGTATGAGTATGAAAGATCGATGGACACAGGACACAAGATTTATACAGGTTCAGGCCTCCTGCGTCCTGTTTGGTGTTTCTGTATTGCTAGGGTTCGCACTGGAATTAGGGTTCTAATATGAGTTTGTCTCTTGCCGAAGGCCCCCTGCCCTCCTTATATATCCGAAGGGCAGGGATTTACATGGTAATCTTTTAGTCGGTTGCAACAGATTCTATCTATCCAATATATCTGCTAACCTAACTTGCTGCTTACTCAAACAAGTATCTAAGTAAATATCTTCTGAGCCGAATACACCATACCCGAGCCCCCGGCCCACTCAGCCAGTTAGCTGAGTGATTAAGTATCCCGGGTATATATGTCCCATAGAAACCTCCTTGTGTTGTGCAACTCAATGAGACACTAGAAAACTGCAATAACAATTGTCATATCATGTCAAGTTTTTCTACTGTTTCAAAGATCACATATTTTCTAACTTGTCACAAGAGTGAGGATGATGTTCATACTGCTGGCCAATTTTTCAAAGATGTTGTTCAGTTGTGGCATGCCTTCTACTGTAGTTTCACATTGTCATGACAAATTTTATAATGCATATAAATATGAGTTGCATCCCAAGTTTGAGAATAGTTCCACAATTAATATTTTAGATTTGAGACCATACATGGGTGATAGAGATGAGCTCGAGTCGAGGATGACTCTAATTCGAAAGGGGGAGAATGATGAGGACATCACATATGGATATACACATCACTCCTCCAACTAGGATGAAAGTTCATGCGTATCACCTGAATTTACATTTGAGTTCGTTTCTAATATTTTGTTTATGTGATTTTGAGAATAGATTGCTACCTAATGAAATAATTGTTGTTAGGAATCATGGAGATGATGATGAGATAGGTGGGGAGGTGATTGGGGGCGTGATGGGCCAGTAAGGACGTCCAAGCCAAGGTGGAGGCCCAATCAAAACCGACTTCGAGTCTGTTTCAGAGCCAAGGACCAGTCTACACTAAAACGGACGCCCAGGACGCATACGGACTCGGACTTGAACGTTCTATATATGCCTAGAAAGATAACGAAAAGAACTTTCCAAACCCACTGGTCCTATGTCAAAATTCGTCCTGATCCGTCGGCAATCATCAAAACAATTCGACTTACAAAATCTGTCCTGGTGCTGCGACACCGTAATCAGTCTTTGGGCCATGTATTGAGTTGAGCCCACCTAGGGCTGCATCTAAGGGGTCTCGCACGACCCTAGGGTCCTCATATACAGCCGCAGCCTCTTCATTAGGGTTTGGGTTTTACTTAGATTATTCTGTTCATAACAGTTTCACCGTCATCACGGTTTGTGAGACCCCAACTTTGTGAGATTCATAATACATCTGCAATTATGTTGCATTCTTCTTTGTTCTTGCTTGTGTTCTTGATTCGCAGGCAGAGATTAGCCTTCTCGGCGAGGTCAATCATTTTAGGATGGTTGATAACCAGAGGAAACGTCGTGCTGCGATTACGGGGTTTAGAACGTACTGTTCTGAAGCCGAAACGATTTGTGTGTCGCCTCTGACCAAATCAACATATCCAGAACCTTTCGGAGGATCGGGAACCCTTGTCCACATCACAAATCACCAAAACCATCATCAACATATTCGATTATCCTTGAGATACATAGAGTAAGATTCATCACTGCCGAGATGACCTACCTTGACGAATCAACTCTTACACCAATGGTCACTTCTGTGGGCCAAAACACCCTTGTGCCGATCGGCGCATGGATTGCGCCGATCGGTGCACTGGGCTTCTTCAGTGCTTTTTCATCGCTTCTGGACTCCTGTCCTCTTCCAGCATCACTTTAATTACCAATTTCACCTGTTTGTGCAATAAAGCTCCAAAACAACGCATATACAAATATATAGGCCAAATCATAGTTAAATGGCCTAAATTGGTATCAATTATGCTCTAATTGGGGTTATATTCACATATAAAAGGGGCACTTAGGGAGTGCCAACAGTTCCCCCACACTTAAACATTTGCTCGTCCCGAGTAAAGTAAAAGAAAGAAAACTTAAAGAACATACTCTCTCTATCATAAAAGATATCTCAAATCAGCATATGTTGAGAATTGTTCTATTGTGGTGTATTTCATATTGGTATTCAGCAAAGTAGTTCAAATATGGGCATAAGGATTAAAGTTTCTCCTCAAAGCAAAGGATCATATCCAACTCACAAATTATAACTTTTCCACACATGTAAATCACTTAAAAGATTGTTGTGAACATAAAGAATCTATCTTCCAAATAATCCAAGGCAACAACTCATCTATCAAATCACTCAACCTATATCTATATCACAATGATCAAATAATATTTGTGTAAAGCTTATATGAGTAGCTAGGTGAGGTAAATTCAGAATTACAAACATAAATCAATAATATATTATAAAGCTAGGAGATTATTCTTCACTGGAATTACAGAAACTTAACAAGATGGCCATTTCAGAAAGAAAAATTTAGGAGGGGACTCAAACTTTGGATATGTGGACATGTGCAAAAGGATTTGATCTTGGAAGAAAAAGGAACTCCCATTGTTAGATTGCACATGGTTGGAATGATTCATGGCTATATTAGAATGAATTTCGAGAATAAGCATGTCACATACCATCCCCCCACACTTAAAATTTTGCTAGTCCCTTAGCAAATAGTAGAGCTTTTCTCTTTTCCTTTTTTTTCTTTTCTTTTGCTCTCTGATGCGCCAATCGGCTCAGAGTGCGCCAATCGGCTCTCAACCTGAACTCACCAGCATTTGTTGGTATTTGATTCACTTGGCTTCAACATTTATTCAAGAATTAAATATAGCCAGAGATATAGGATGTGGTCAAGGAATGATACTCAACAAGATATTTTAGGTTTATGGTGGAATACTCAGCGGAATTGAATTTTTGCATGAGTAATTCAAGGCTACAAAAAGATACACAAAGATTGGCCATCTTAGTAAAGTTCATACCAAAAAGAATCAAATCCTAATCAAACTCAACCATCAATTTAATATTTATCTACATATCGAAGGCTCATGAGTATTGCTCAAAATATGGCATTGATAGGTAAGGATCTTGAAAACAATAAATTCCATAGTTCACAACATGAAAATTTATTTATAAAAAGATTGGTACTAAGTTATCATCACGAATTGGACATTGCAAATGAAGAACATGGGTACTCAGAATTGCTCCACATAAGACATATTTGCTGAATAATTGTTAAGTGTAAGTTCAAATTTTATTCAGTGCTCAACATTATTTGGTCTTCATCAACATTTTTCAAGAAAGAATAAGTAATTCAATTCTCCTAAAATAGCATAACCGCCACCATTATATTAAGATCGAAACTCGAATACATGGTGATGATCTTTGCACACACTTGCATGAAAATAAAACTACTACTAACACACTTGCATGAAAATAAACACACTATTAACTACTACTAACACACTTGCATGAAAATAAACACACCCGATACATGGTTTCCCAACCCGCTCAGACACACATAAGCAAATAAAGAAAAAGGTTGCAAAAGATAAAAGAAAACGCAAATCGGGAAACTGATACATGTGCCAACTCCTAGGCACTTTAATCAACCGGAGGTGGAGACGGTAGCTGATCCAAGCCGTAGCACCGCACCTTGAGTCGATCGAACTCCTCCACCATCACTTTATGGTTGCTCCTCCATTGGGACGAGGCATCCTCAACACGCTCGATGTAGTGCATGTTGTTGTCAAGGTACCCCTGCATGGGTATGATGAAATCTGTACTGGGCATAGGAGGCACCACAAGTACGTGCCCTTGGTACCGGTAGTCAATACCCGCACTGAAGTAGGGAGCGCCGAACGGCGTGTCGCCTGTGCCAACTGACGCAGAGGGCTTTGAACTGCCTGCTGCATCGCTCCATCTTGGCAGGTAGTGCTGAGGCTCTTGGCGTGACCCCCAGGAGTCCCAACCGCCATCGGTTGCTGCAGATGTCACCGGTGGTCTAACCCGCCCACGACGGTCCTTGTGAACTCAGCCTCCCTCCATGAGACCTTCCTCAAGCCAGTTTCCTCCCTCCAGCTTGTGAGGGAGAAAAACTCCTAGCTCCGCACACGGGAGCCTGATGTTGGTGCCGCCGACATGGAAACCGGCACGAACACTCCCCGTGACAATATTGCCATGAGTCATGTTCTCGCCGATCTCCGTTGCGCACTCCCACTTGTAATCGCGTCCTCCCTGTTCGTTGTCGTCGTGGACGAAGGATGTCCGGCGTTGAAGATAGGCCCCGATGGCCAACTTCTTCCTTGCCTTGCCCATCTTGTCAAACCAACCCCGCACCATCACCGATCGACGTGAGCTCTGTTCCTTCTTGTTTTAGGTCTTTTTTCTCCCACATGCCGATCATGGTGAGGAAGGTCTCGTCCAAGTCGAAGTGGGGGATGAACCTTCCTCACATCGCGATGTAGTGCTTCTGTTCCTCCGTGCTCAGGAGGGTGAAGCCCTCCTCCACCCTGCATGGCACATATGCCGGTAGTAGTGGTGATACGGGAACCCCATGGCTTGCTGCCGTTTGGCTCCTTGTAGCACGCCCCGCTAGAAGAGGCGCGCCGGAGACGGACTGACGGACGTGGATCTCGTAAGCTGCCACCACCGAGACTGTGGATGCACCACCCACCGACATGTCATCGCGAGCCATGGAGCCCCCCCTCTCGCCGAGGAGTCACCGCTTGACTCGCTGCTGCCGCTGGAACTGCTTACCCGGCGCAGCCTCTTGCCCAACTTGCCGACGGAGGAGCGAATGCGATCCATCTTCGAGGAATGCAGAACGTGTACGAGATCGTGGATAGTGGGGAAGGTGGAGAGATTACCGGGATGGTGTGCCGAACTAGGGACGCATGGCCTCCCATTTATAGTGTGGGAAACTTCCAGAAGAAGGAACCGATCGGCTCAGTCAAAATTTGGGAGCGCGCCGATCGGCTCAGTCCAAAGTTTGAATGCCCTGACCATTCTGGGGCTTGATTCCCTTCCTTTATCACTTTCCAGTACATCATGTCGGTTAGCAGGGGAATAGCACAGAATTCCAATGTATTGATTGACTGCGCCGATCGGTGCGCCGTCTCTTTTCAGCTTTCGGTCAATTTCTTGCCTCCTCTACACTTAACACTTGCATAGAAATCACACCTGTTTCTCAAAATCAACGCCCGCCACCTCTATCGCCCATTTGGGAACTGCTCGGGTTCCTTCGCCGATTGGTGCATAAGGGCGCCGAACGGCACAAGTCCCTTGCACCTTGTCTTTTGGTCTGGTGCTGATCCTGATGCCTTGTGTTCATCTCTTTCACCTAATTTTCCACTTTTCCAATGTTCCTGTAGCATTAACACACGTAGAGGGGCCCATCTAGTGACCGCGCCGATCGGCACTGGTGTGCACCGATCGACGTGACATCCATTTTTACTCCTGGACCCTCACTTCTTCACTAGATGTTGCTCTTCGTCCTTTCCTACGTAATTAGCAACTATTTTGCACACAAAAATTTATTCAAAAAGATTTTTGATTACCTTGAAAATAGCTCTATCTCTGAAAATTACTGTGCTGGTTGCCTTTTAGCATCCCTTCAATTCTGGGCATCGTCAGCCTTCTGTCCTGACCTAGGCAATAGTGCGTCGATCGGCTCTGTAGGGCACCGATCGACGTGAGCTCTGTTCCTTCTTGTTTTAGGTCTTTTTTTTATATTCCTGCGCTGTTAGTCTACAATATGTATAAACCCAAATTTTGTACAAATAAACAGACAACACAAGAGCACACAAAAATTAAGCACACACTTTTTCTATTTCTTTTATTTGGGAGATTGTTTTTATTACAGGCAAGCAAATTAAAAAATACCGAGTTGCCCTCCCGGCCAGCATTAATTAACTAAATAAAATGGGTTGCCCTCCCATAAGCACTAAACAACTTCTAAATCCCTTGATCATTGGGTTGCCTCCCAAGGGCGCTCTAGTTATTAGAGGTCAAAGAGCTTGACCTCCCCACAAACAATCAATCCTTAGTGTCATGGTGCGGGATGCGAGGCTGTGACACTACAAGGTTTTCTCATCTCTATGGCTCATATACCACGGATGACCTATCCATGCATTCCCTCCAATTACTCTTGATGCCACGTTGCCACGGTGTCTTGTATCTCTTCACTTCATCAACAGCGCGGCACTCTTCTCCTTTTGGGCGGAATTTGAAAGAGTAGGGAGTCCCACCTATATCAAAGCTTTTCTTGCCACTCCCAACATCAATACTTTCTTTTGTTGTCCTCAAGAAGCGTCTGCCTAAGATCAACGGGTCCTCGTCCTTTTATCCATATCAAGCACAATAAAATCAACAGGGACGATGTGATCTCCAATTTGAATAGGCACATCCTCAGCAATTCCATCAGGGAAGTGTACCGATTGATCAGTTAACTCCAAACACATACCCGTAGGCTCCAATTCAGGCAAATTGAGACCTGTGAATATATGACAGGGCATAACACTTACACTTGCTCCAAGATCGCACAAACACTTATCAAATATCCTTGTTCCAATTATGCATTTGATGCTTGGTGATCCAGGGTCGGGTTTCTTCTCAAGTGCAACATCATTGATTGCCATCGTAAGTTCCTTAGTAGCCTTCACAACCTCCTTAGAAACCAGGGATTTCTTGTTTTGCATCATGTCCTTGATGTACTAGGCATAGATAGGTCCTTGAATAGCATCAACAAAAGGGACATTGATGTAAAGCTTCTTCATAATATCAACGAACCTTACGAATTGCTCGTCGTGTTGCCGCACTCTTTCTGTCTTGGTCAGCAGTTGAGTTTCCAGGAACATGGCAGGGCCATGCTCCTCTATTTCCATGTCATTCTTCAGACCAGAGAGGTCAATAACCTCCTGGCACCTATCGGCGCCCTCAGTGAGCCGATCGGTGCCTACAGTACCGTTGCGCCGATCGACGCTAGGTGTGAGCCGATCGGCGTGGGTCTTCCTTGCTCCCGTAGAGTGTTCTGGATCTTCTGTTTGCTTTTCTGACCGTGTAGCTATTGCCTTCAACTGCTCTGCAGACATTGTATTGCTAGGAATAACCCCCTTGTTACCTTGAATGGCTTGCGATAACTATCCCATCTGTTGCTCCATAATCTTGGTATGCTTCAAAATCTACTCATTGGAGCTCCCAATCTCTATCACCTTGTTATTAATTCCCCCAAGGATACGATGAATCTCCTTGAATTTAGCTTGGTTGTCCTTGTTGATCTTATCTTGAGCATGGAAGAACTCATGACATTAGAGATGAAGTGGGATCAAATTTTGCATGGACGAACTAGGGGAGAAAGAACTCCTTTGCTACTGAAGTTGGGGCTTCCATCCACTATTCTTCATATACTCTAGCATCTTCATCTCTTCAGGGTAATCTTTTTGCACATGATCAAATTCTCCACACTCACCGCAAGTGGAGCATGATTCCGCTAGCTTGAGCAGCTCTTCCATAGGGATATGATGATTATTGTCCAACCTTCTTTGAATAGCATCGAGGCGATCCATAACCAAGTCTTCATGAGTCCTCTCAATCACACTCTTTGCCACTCCCTTTGAAGGTTATAAATTCCATGAACTTCTCTCACTATCCCATGATTGATTTTCAACTAGCACCTTGATCAATTCCTTCGCCTGGGTGGGAGTCTTCGACATGAATGAACCCGCAGCTGAAGCATCTAAGTGTTGACGAGATAGAATATTCAGTCCCATGTAGAATCTCTCAACAACTTCTCCAATTGTTAGACCATGATGAGGGCATGCATCTGTATATTCACTATATCTTTCCCATGCTTCTCCAATGCTCTCATCAACATTCTACATAAATCCAAGAATCTTATTCTTCAAAGCTTGAGTCTTACCAGGAGGGAAGTATTTAGCTAAGAATGCACCTGCTAAGGTGTCCCGCACAGTCTTTACTTCGTTTTCCAATCCATTGTACCATTGCTTGTGGCGTCCAACTAGAGAGAAGGGGAACAGCCTCACACGTGCTTGATCTCCGGTCAATCCCGCTATCTTGAATGTACTGAAAACTACAAGGAAGTGCTGCAAGTGATGATTGGGATCTTCTGAACCTGTGAACAGTTGTTACGCCACTAATCCAACATATCTCTCTAGTTGATATGGAAGCTGATCTTGAGCTTCTTGGAAATCTATCTTGACAACATTAGTCAATTGAGGCTTGAAACGATTAACCAAGGGTAACTCTGCCATCTCCTCTTCTTCTGGATCTGCAATTGTGAATATTACCCGAGGGTCGGCACGGACTGCTTCTCCAGCTAAATCTCCAAGTGACTTGCTTCTCTTCTCCGTTATTCTCTTCTTGCGAAAGAGCATTTCTGGATCATCAGTGTAATTAGAGGGTTTGTTTGACTTAGGACCGTCCATACCTCTTAGTTTCACTTAACAGAATATATGTACTAAAGAGACAAGTAAAGCACAATGACTAAACACTAATACATCAAACAATGTTTAAAAACCTGCTATGGTCCCCGGCAACGGCGCCAAAAAAAGAGCTTGTTGGTTGTTACTACGCACCCACTTATATACTGCAAGAGGATGGTGTACATTGTAGCACTTTTTCCCTTAAATTGAGTATTCCTAGGTGTATCGTATCCACTGGGTCCTTAGGGATTATTAAACAAAGTTAATAGTAAAAGATCTAGTCAAGGCTACTGTCGAGCTCGAGTTGCATGAGGGGAGACTGGCCAGCACAAAGGTGCGCCAGACAGCAAATTTGTCGTTGCACCGATCGGCGTAGTGTTGAGCCGATCGGCACGGTAGCGTATGTGCGACTGCGCCGATCGGCACAAGAACGAATCTAAGCCAAAGTGCGCCAGATATCTTGTAAGCCTAAGCTGTTAAGTGAGTAGCCAAATGTCTTCTACTGAGATCATAACCAGAAAGTCTAATCAAATAGCATCATAATGGTAATTACATGGGTCAGTGAAAACCTATAATGAATAGGACCACCATGCTTTCCAAGCGGCTCTCGATTTATCACTGTCGAGAGGAAACCCTTAATCACGCGAGTATCTTATCCTACTCAACTATCTAGTAGTGCTGCCCAGGTTTAGTGCTGTCACAGCTAAACCACACTACTAGCATCATCAAGCAACCATAATCAATACAATGTCCGAATATTATCCTGATCACCATGATCAAGATAATATCGACCTACTTAGCCTAGAACTAAGCAATTGGAATAAGCACATGCATGATTACAGAATCAAGTTAGACAAATCACCAAAACCATCATCAATATATTTGATTATCCTTGAGATACATAGAGTAAGATTCATCACCGCGACCTACCTTTACGGATAAACTCTTACACCAATGGTTCTTGAAACTCAACTAGAGATCTATTCTAACAGGGCGAACCCCGGTGGGTCTAACTCATGGATCTGTTGTCCCTCCAATGCCTTCTATCTTCTGCGGCCGGGGTTTACAAGTATATATAAGGGTTCTACTCATAAAGGACTCGGTTTCTAGCAAATAAGGCAGTTGCGCCGATCGGTGCAAGCCGTGTCTTCTCTGGTTACTCTTCCGTGTCAGTTCCTCTGTCTTCCACAACTGCCATGTGGGCCTTTTCCTTCGAGATAAAGTCTTGTACTGCACATCAAGATCTTGAAGTTCCATAAATCTTCTAGGCAAATATCTTCAAGTCTCTTGCGTAGATAAGCTTCCATAAAACATGTGGAATGGGCCTCGGTCACTTCTGTGGGCCAAAACACCCTTGCGCTGATCGGCGATGGGTTGCACCGATCGATGCACTAGGCTTCTTCAGTGCTTTTTCATCGCTTCTGGACACCTGTCCTCTTCCAGCATCACTTTAATCACCAATTTCACCTGTTTCTACAATAAAGCTCCAAAACAACGCATATACGAATATATAGGCAAAATCACAGGTAAATGGCCTGAATTGGTATCAATTATGCTCTAATTGGGGTTATATTCACATATAAAAGGGGCACTTAGAGAGTCCCAACAATGACTAGCACTAACCTCATCGTGTCGAGCAATCAAACCATCCTCATAGATAGGGATTCTTGCAATCCCATCCAGTAGTCTCCTCCTAATGGGATAGTGAGGAGCACGGTACCTCCAATATCAATGACCATCCCCCATGTGCACATTGTCAAGGTTGATGTAGTAATGGGGAGGGTCATAGAGTCCAGTGATGTGCTCAAGCACATGCCCCACTTGTGAATGGAGCACGAGTACCATCTCCATTGCTCTCTCAATTGAGAGCTCATGTACCCTGTTGACTACCCCCTCAAGTAAGAAACCCCTCTCAGGAGTTGTGATTTATTGGAGGAGCTTGCCAATCACTTCATGTGGTGCAATCCTCTGAAGTCCCCTGAAAAAGTTTATCCTACAAATAAGATCATAGATGCTCAATAGATTTTCACAAAGGTCAACATTTGGATTTCTCACAAATTCACCAAGTTCAAAGTAGAGATCCTGTTGGTGAGCTCGACGAAGATGCCAAAGATGATCTTGTGGTGGAGGGAGTGGAGGAGGTGGAGGCGCCGGAGCTAAAGCCGCAAGATTGATCATCTCAAATGATCGAGCGAGCATTGTTGTTGGTGCTCCCCCTATGCCAATGCTCGGTCCACTCAAGGTGCTTGGAGTAGAACTTGGAATGACACTTGAGGTAGAGCTTGACGAAGCCGATGAATGTCTTGCCCCGAAGGGGTTGTAGAAGTTGTTGCAACACAATCTTGTGGAGGGATCAAAGAAGTTTAAGCTCGAAGCTACTTCTTTCCCTTTGCTTGAATATGCTTCATGGTATGTCTTGGATGTCTTCTTCCATGCCATGCTCACAGTGATCTCCTCATCCTTGAAGAGCAGCTCAATCACATCCTCGACAGAGAGACTCTTCTCCATGAGAAGGTCAAGGGTGACGTAAAAGAGCTTGCTTCTCGGAAGCAAGGAGAGAATCTTCTCAACTATCACAATCTTGGGAAGCTCGAAAGAAGTTGCCCCAATCTTGTCCACAATACCTCGCAAGCGAATAAAAGAGTCAAGTAAATCCTCATTGTCATTAGCATGAAAAGTAAAGAACTCCTCAATAAGAGAACTACTAGCATGATCAATAGGAGGACCACAAACATCGTCAATACTAGTCATGCTAGTAGAGCAAGCAAGATCAAGAGACACATCATTGTCAATCATCATATTAGACACACTAGTAGAGCAACCTATCAAGTCATTGCTAGAAGAATCTAGGCACTCACTAGAACTAGGCACATCCACACAATCATCACAATCATCATACACATGATCATTGGTAAATGTACTGGCAAAGTCCACAAGAGTATCCATCAACTCATCCGGAATCATGGCATTTAGGTAGCTTTTAAAGCGATCCTTCCATGAGCCTTGACCCGGCCCCGAATGGGATGACATCCCAACTCAATACGGTCACTACTCAAGGCGGTTAAGCCTTATACTAAGCACTTGGCTCTGATACCACTTGAAAGGACCGAGTGACCGAGGAGGGGGGGGGGGGGGAGGGGGTGAATCAGGAACTCGCATTATGTACCAAAATTACCAATTCCTAAAATCGACTGCTCAAAAGAACTCCTACACAATTCTAGTGGTGATCACACTAGCAAGATAATGAACCTATGAAAGGAACAACAACCTAAGCATACTAGTGGATCACACAAAGGCATTACAACTCCTATGCAAGCTAGTTACCAAAGATACACGGAAGCAAACAACAAGCTAGCAAAGGAACCTACTCATGCAATGCTACAAGATAAGAAACTAGAGCACACAAGCATGGGTAGTACAATACATACTAGGGTGATCAATCAAGCAAAAGCAACTCCTATACATGCTGGTAATCAAGTATGAAGACTAAGCACTACTAGCAAGTAAAGAAGCCTATTCATGCAAGTCTACAAGGTAGTCAACTAGAGCAAGGTAAGCACACAAGCATGAATAGCGCGGTATGTAAATGCGGAAAGTAATGCATCAAAGTAAGGAGTAGAGTAAGAGATGGCACATGATTTTTTCTCGAGGTCTCGGAAGGATGGCGCCTTCCCCTACTCCTCGTTGGACCACTCCCGCCGGAGTCCCGGTCCCTCCCGCCACCAAGTGGAGTTCTCGCCCACGAGCCCGCAATCACTCCTAGAGTCAAGACACGGTGTGCGTCACCACTGCACAAAGCACAAGCTCGCCTCCCTCGAGAACTTGTTGGACTCTTCGAGCTGACACGGGCGCTCACTAGCGATGCCCCTTTCACCGGCAGGCTCAAACCGTGTACAAACATGTGACGGCCTTCGCAACCGATCATGATAGGCTCGATCACTGACACCTAACCAGTCTTGGTCTCACCATAGACCAAGAGTAACAATCTAGATCACACCCTCAATGATACCCTAACCTTAGATGTCCATGATGCTCAAGTTACTCTCCACTAGCACTCCAATGATATGCAATATCTCCTCCTAGTGCTCTCCTCTTTTCCTCTTGGACCTTACCAAATGCTCTCAGGTATTACACTGGCCAAGAGTGGTCTCCAAGACCCCAGCAACGAAGTTATATATGATTCCAACCTCAAACTAGCCGTTGCTCCATGAATTCACCTTTCTGGACATACTGACCGTACAGTCCAGTCTGTCCCAGATCAGACCATCAGGTCACTCTAGTAACGGCTCTCCTAGTTGTTGTCTCCACTGTTTCCAGCTAATTCCTGTACTGACCAGACTGTCCGGTCCGTTTCTCCCTCCAGTCCAGGAGCCTTCACGCAATGCTTCCTCGCTGCTCTATGTGGAGCCACATAGACCAGACCGTCCGGTCTGTAGACCGGACCGTCCGGTCTCTATAGCTCCTAGGCACAGATAGTTTCCTCGCTGCCCGCTGAAAGTCCGAGACAACTCCCTAGAGTGACCGTACAGTCCAGTCTCTACTGACCCCTCTATCTGGTCTCTATGTCCAGAAGCCAAAACTTGTCATCCTCACTTGACTTTGTTTCCCGGCTTCTCTGAACAGCTCCTTGGCTTCTCCACTGTCACCTAGTGTCAGTGATTTCACCGAGCAACCTTGCACATCACCGGCTAGACATGACCTAAGAGAATGACCTAGACCCCCTTGATAGTCTGGTTTTTCTTATGGAGTTGTACCAAACACTTGCACCATAGCTTGTTCTCCGCTTTGATCCATCTCCATCCACCCCTGGACTCCATCAAGTTCACAAGCCTCCATGCTTGTGGTCATCGTCATCCATCGCCAAGGACGTTGTTGACAATCATCATAAGATAGAAGAGGTTTTCTTCACGAACAACACTCGTGTAGATATTAGTCACATTTCATGTTTGTCATTCATCACCAAAACATCATACCTTGGGGTGATCTCAATGGTCATGATCCTTACACCACCCCATCTTTTTTCTCCTCCCTCTTCATTCTTTCTCCTCCTCTTCTCCCTTGGCTTTTCTCCTTCTATTTCCTGATGTCCAGAAGGAGCCATGCCTGCCCCTTTGAGTTCACCTCCTCCTTTTAGGGAATAGAGATGAAAGAGAAAGGCCAAGGCTTCCAAAAGGTCATAAGTTTCCCAGATAGATATTTAATTCCTATTGGGTGTTACTGTTCACTAGATGCAGTTGCTATTAACGATGGTCCTTTGCTTTTAGTGTGCTTCTTCTTCTTGGGTGAGTGTTTGATAGTTGTTCATAGTTGAGTGTGGCAGCCTTCAGGTGTTGAATGTGTTGATCCAGATGCACTCACCATTGCCTATGGAGCCATGCAAAATGAATCTGCTCCTGGTAGCGGTGGTGACAGGAACACAGTGAAGTGCATACACATAGCACCATTGAGTTGTGGTAGAAGATCTTGTCGTGGGACACTATATGGAAGCTCACTGTGTAAGAAAATGTTATTAGAGATGCAATTCAAGATCCCCTGAGTTGTTGTTTTATTATGATGTGTACACATTGGCAGGGGCGGGCCTGCTGATCGGGCCACATAGGCCACAGCCTGACTTGTGGCCCAACTAGCAAAGGACCCTGACCTTTAAATCCTAGCAAGTTGGCCCAACTATCATGGGCTGGTCAGAGTTTGTTCCAGTAGTCGAGGCCCACTAGTGCAATGAAAATAGCGGAAACAAATAGACGGAAGGAAATACATAGTGCCACAACTGGCTGCATCGATTTGTAGCTCTAGCCCTAGTATGGATTCCTCTCCTCTACTTCAATGGTTTTCCTTCTCCACCTGCACTCCTGCCAAAGTGCGCCGATCACAGAGATGAAGAACCGGTGGCTTTACTTGTTCGATGGCACAAGAAGCAGCTAGCCAGGACATTGTGAATCCAATTAGCCAATTGTCAATGCTGTTATGGTAATTTCCCTCTTCAATTTGATGTGACATTTATACGTACTACTCATGACATCAATTAAAATTGTCATTCTAGCAGCATATTAGCACTAAAAATCAAGATGGTTAGAACATTGCAATCATATTTTGTTGTAGCATCAACATCCAATGAAGCTCTAGAAAATAGCAGGAGCTAGAGGATAATCGGCATGAGGAATGTTGGTCATAATTTCACACCCAGTTATATACCGCAAGAGGATGGTTTACAATTGTAGCTCTTTTTCTCTCAGAGTATTCCAAGGTTATCGAATCCATAAGGAATGAGCAGAACTATTACTATTAAAGGGTTACTAACAAATTGCAATGTGTTGGTTGGTGTGAATGATGACGGTGAAAGAGTGAAGGGTGAATGTTATTGAAGGGGTAATAGGATAATGAAGGATTCTCTCCTTAGGATTGGTTCACTAGCATGCAACCTTATTCTTATCAACTCGAGTGATGACTCTAATATTCGACAAGACATGGTGCTTTCGTTCATCCCGGATGTCACTACAGAGACTATTAGCTCCCCACTGGTTTCTTGCACTATGTAATGGGCAAAAGTGTATTGGTCGATACACTAATGAAAAGGATAAATAGATGTGCAATTAAGTTAATCACATAGATTAAATTCATTGAGAGAGTATCAATAAGTATAAGAGTTTCATGACCAGATCCCCGCACCAGAGAAGAGAATATGAGACTACTCACTCATCCTTCCGCTAGGCATAGCAGAGGGATGAGAAATAGTGTTGGAACGAGCACGAGCTGATCGACGCAAGCATCGCACCGATCAGCGTGACCTCCCTTCTGGTGGATCTCGTTGGTGTTGACCGACCTTCCGCCACCAATATCCGGGAACCCTAGTTCTAATAACTGATTCTCGCGATTGCCGTCTCCTCTGGCTCTTGATAATTATCTTCCTTTTATATCCGACGGGATTAGGTCAACTTCCACCGACTCTGAGTCATACTGGGCTGGGCCTTCTTCTTTCCAGGACTGGGTCATGTTTTCATCATCTTTTCCTTGATGCGCTGATCGGCACAGGCCCGCATCGATCGGCATGGCTTCCACATCTGGCCCATCTTCATTACTCTTTAGTTCTTTATCCATAATTGCCCTGTTTTACACCTGTTTCCTGCCATTACATCCAAAACAGAACAACTACAAATCTATGCAAATATGGGGTTAATTGTTAGTCCAAACCACCAAATTAAGACACAAAACATCCCTTTTTTATAGATAAAATGGGCATCTAGAAAGCACCAACAAGGAGCTAGCAGCCAAAGAAATGCTAATCAGGAACAATACATGCTCCATATTTATAAACTGCAAAGCATCAATTGCCACATCATCTACCACATGGCTGCTACATCATCACCACATCATCTGCCACATGGCTGCTACATCATCAACTGCAACATCATCAATTGCCACGTCCTCATCCACGTCAGCAACCAACTCATTGTCCATGTCATTTACGAGTGATGTGACTAGTTAATCCATGACGGTCACCTTCGAGCTGGGTTCAATGGGCTTTAGACAAATCTATGGCGGCTTGAGAACGTCATGGATCACGTTAACCTATGATGAAAATGTTAGTACATGGCGCTTAATCTATGACACTCAATACATGACCTTCTCAAATTTTGTCATAAAATCCTTTTTATGATGAATGTTTGCTAATTCATGACGAAAATTGACCGCCATGGTGTTGATCATTACTAGGCACCCACTTATACCGCAAGAGATGGTGTACATTATAGCACTTTTTCCCTTAGAGTATTCCAAGATTTCATCGAATCCACAGGGATCAGCAAGAGAACAGTGTTTAGAGTTTACTATTTTGTCTAACAAATCAATCCTAGCATAAAGTATATATTGCACATACGTGAGCATGAAAAGAGGTGAAAATTGAAGGTTTGTGCCGATCGGCGCGAAGGCTTACCTGGTAAAAGGGGTTATAGGAGCATACACATCGACCAAAGAGGAACACATGGAGTTAGCTTATATGCATCTAGTACTTGGAGAAAGGATGTGTCGATTGACACAACTGGTGCACCGATCGACACTGAAGCAGTAATCATTATCATCTTAATCCTAGCTTACTTGGCACTTCATTGACTCGAACGTTAAACTTAGTATTCTACAAGACATGGTGGTTCCGTTCACCCTGGCTTGTCACATGCGAAGGCTATTAGCTCCCCACTGGTTTCTTGCACTATACGATGAGCAAAAGCATAATTGCAATTTACACTAATGGGAATAGATAGATATTAAGTACACCACATAGACTGAATTCACCGAAAGAGATTCAACAAGCGACCATGGATAGAATCAAAATAGATAACATAGATATAGATAATTGTACCAATATTCATCATCGTTAGAGGAGCGCCGATCGGCTCAACTGATGCACCGATCGGTGCAGCGATGATGCATCATTGATGACTCCGAAGGTACATGGCTCTACTTCTCCTAGCTCTGGTGTAGTGCACCACGCAGGGTCCCTACCCGACTAGACTACATCTCTTAATTTGGTGGCTCTTCAACTTCGGCAGCCTCCCGGCAATGTGCAACGGCTCCTATGTCTTGATCACCCCCCTCTCCTCGTCCTCCTCTGTCTTGGACGTCATATGGATGTTAAATAGCCTCTAGTCACGTACCTCCTTGCTTGGCCGTCAAGTTTAACAAATAGAGATTGAATCCAAGTCGGTTTCGTACCTTCCATAAATTGTGCCGACTTACTTTAATCATAACCGATGCTTCCAGAGACCAAATGAAGCAAACCTGGACTCTATCTCGTAGCCCGTGAAAATATCTAAAATTTTGGTATTATTTGGATCCTCTGCACAGCCTGCCTTGCGGGGCCCATATCTCTCAGCTCTGGAGTCCAATAAATGCAAATAATATATGTTTCGGAAAGCCCTCAACGAGATCTTCAACTTTGGTATTCTGAGGTTTCTTATTTGACCATGTCTTGGGCTTCGAAATGGCGTGACAATACAGTGCTATTTCTGGTCTCCGTGAATTGAACTTTCATTCTGGATAAACCTTCCAGAAATTCTTAGGCATTGGGCCACGACCTTGGGCTTGCACATTGGGCCTCATGGACGTCCTGGAGTGTCTTGCATCCTTCATGGGCTAGTGGGAAGCCCTTCTTGCACAGCGAGTCGGGGTTCATGTCTGTACTTCTCATATAAGAGTCATTTTGTCATCTTTTCACCTGTTTCTGCAAGAAAGCACTAAAATGACACTACATGTGGAAGTCGCCAATATTAGAGGTAAAACACATGATTATGATGAGAATATGGTATGATATTGGTGGTTATTGGCATATAAAACGGGTACATAGGAACCACCAACAGTTCCCCCATGCTTAAACCTTTGCTCGTCCTCGAGCAAATCTTCTCAAGGAGAGATCAGTATTAGAATCATGCTATCTTTACTCACATTCATCAAGGCACATGCATATCTAACCCCCTTTAACAGTGTAGCACAAAAGGTTTTATGTTGCACCAATTCTACTACTCAAAGATACTAGTGGGAATAGAGAATGACTATGATCGGACCACAATGATCAAATAAAGTAGCTTCAACTCTCAAATCAGATTGCTCCTCAAACTAGGCCTTAAATGATAAAGCTTTTCCAAAAATTTAGTCTCATTTATCCAAACAAAATGCTCTCTTGCAAACAACCAAGGCAACACTCATCTTACAAATCTCACAAGCCAAACAACTAGAAGTGATCCTATCTACAAATATTTGGTGAAAGGCTTTATGTGTAGCTTGGTAGGAAAACAACTAGCAACAATGTAACTCAGAGTATTGTCAAATCAAGAGATAGTTCTAATTGGTTTTACAAAGACTTGTCAAAAAGGCCTATGAAGAAGAAGCAAAACAAGCTTTAGAAATGTGGACATGTGCAAAAGGCAAAGAATGATCTCAAGACACAAATGAAGTTCTCGAAATCGGATTGCACATGGTTGGAGTGATAGAGTTTCAGCCAACTGCACTTACTTGAAAAGTAATAGTTTATGCACAAATCTTGTATGAATTCATCTCTTGCAACTTGCTTGAAACATTCTTGATCTTTCATCAACAATATTTGAAGTCCATTAGCTAGTGCCTCGGAATGATGAATGACGTCCATCCCCCATCGTTAAACCTTGCTCGTCCACGAGCAAAGGGAGTGGCAAAAGACAAGCACTAGCTAAATCCTTTATTTCTTCTCTTTGACCATCTAGAACATATATAATTAATTTCTGGAGATAACATAGCGCTTTTTATTCCTTGCGCCGATTGGCACGACACCTGTGCCGATCGGCACACATATGATTCTGCCTTGTCTTCTCCTTCTATGGATCCTTGCATTTTAGAGAGTCTTCAGAGGTGTTCATTGATGAAAATTGTCATCTTCAGCAAGAGGTCTTGATAATTTGTGCATAAAACCATAGAAATAGTGCAATGGCTTGACGAGAAACTCATATCATTGGTTGTGGACAAGGGGAGGACATCACCAAAAGAAATATGGGTTTATAGGTGGGAATATACAGCGAGCATTGCTAAATATAAAGAGGCTAGCAAACAAGTGATAGTTATGCAAACAAAATGGCCAACTTCTAAGTCTCATACCAAAAGAATACAAACCTGAAACGACTCTCCAAATTACATGTTGCAATCTACAGGTTTATCATATAAGTGTAGCATATTTGGCTTTGGTAGGTATGATCAATGCAAGAGAGAAAGATTTGCAAGGTTTAGAGACAACATGTAACAATTTTCCAAAAAAATTATTAAGTTCACTAGCTATGTTGGAGTTTTCTTCTTAGAGAGCAAAGCATATTGTCATGAAGAACAATTCAACCATATGGGGTCTTTATCAAAACATCTGTCAACAAATACCACCACTAAAGCAAATAGAGTTCATAGAATTGGTGCTTAGTTTAAAATTCAGCGGTGGACAATTATGTGCAATGAATCATGCAACTTCCAATAACAATAGCAACTTTCATCATATCTCTAGCAAAGATCCTCATCATAATTATGCATTTATTCAGCGTGAAAGCATTATGGGACGACAATGATGATACATGCAAGCTCCCCTAGATAAATTAATGACATTTTGTCACCCTAAGGTAGCTATTAGGGATATGTCATTGTCCATTCTATGTTCTAAGTGACAAATTACAAATAACCTTTCGCATGAACAAAACGAAAAGGGTATCACAAAAAGAAAAGGAGAGAAAATTCCCAAGTTGAAAGCAGACGACATTTACAGGTTTGAGAAGAAAATAAGAGTTGGAGAAGTGAAGAAGCAAAGGGATGTTACCGCAATTAAATCAATTGAAGCTCAGCATGTGCCTCCCCCATGCTTAAAATCTTGCTGGATTGCATGAGAGAAGGTTGATAGCAGGGGCAGCGAGGGAGCGCCGATCGGCACAAGGTTGCGCCGAACAGCGCAGACGATCATGCCTTTCATCACCTCCATCTCCAGCCATGATGTGCTGTCCCAATGCTCCCTCTTTTGTATATGCGGCTGGTGTACCTCGTTTCCTTCAACTTCCCTTGTTTTAGAGTATTTCTTTCATTCCTGCAAAACATTGAAGTGCACACACTACCCCCGATATGATGGTCGAGGATAGAACAATATCTACTATCTAGCAACAACCTCAAAAGTTCAACTTGTGGCATGTTAATTCTAGCAGCAAAAAGAAATTAAAATCCTAATGGGTGTACGTGTGTGGACAAGTGTGGAAGTATGGAGTCAATAATCAATGTTAGCAAAGAAACAAGATCATTTGATGCATAATTAAATCTTATTATAACTCTACTAACATTGGGATGAAATAATGTTTTTAAGTTAGCAACGAACGTTAGCGGTGTTGAAGCTAAACAAGAACAATGTTTACACCTAGCTCTAAGCACCATGCTTACAACTAAATAGCTAGCAATCTAAATGAAATTCCTTAACAACCAAAGTCTAAACACCACGTTTATATGACTTAGCTATTGTAGAACCCTGCTGGACTAGAGAGATAGCGCATTGAAAAAGATTAGCAACCAACCAATGCAAATGATGTAAAACAAAGCAAGGCAAATGAACTATCCAATGTTGTAGAACAAATAAGCATAAACACCATGTTTACACCTAAATTTGCTAAAGATATTGCATGCAAGCCAATTAAGTGCTCATTATCAAGTTCAAACCAAGCCATTATGTGTGAAAAGTGAATATGATCATGCAAAGTTAGAGGTTTGGGCGAATCAAAACAAAAACATGTTAGGTGGCAGTAAAAGAATGCTTAGAAAAGCATTTGGGTGTTGCGCCAATCGGCAATGGATCATGTTGATCGGCACAAGGGGAATTGGCTCTAGAGTGACAACAAATGAAAGTGAGGGAGGCTTAGGTGGGCTAAAGTAGATGGTTAAATGCATGCAGGTGAAAATATTATGCAAAATAAAAAACAAAGCAAGTGCTCACAAATTATGCATGTAGTGGATGATTTTCACAAACAAAACACAAAATGATGGTGGCGGAGGTCTAAAAATAAAAAGTTAATCTAGAACTAATTTGCCACAAGTGAATCAATTGAGTTGAGTTATTCTCACACAACAAAACTCTATGTTGCCCTCCTAGTAGCACTAATCAATCCAAACAAAAAAACACAAAAACACGGGTTGCCTCCCGAAAAGCGCTTCAATTAGAGTCATGTAGCTAGACTTCTTACATACCTTGTTATCGCGAAGCCATGGTTCTTGGTGTAAGATCCAAGATTTCCATGCAGCTTGTACTATACAATCTTCATCGTGGTTTGCTCATTGCCCGTCTTCATTGCATTGCATAATGCTCAATGTGTGTATATGATGTAATGCTCTGGAGTCTTCAATCTTGTTCAACTTCTAATCATTTGCTTGTAGGAGAATTGCTCGAGCTATCCTTGTTGTCATCTTCATCTCCAACGGAGAATCTTGATGACTTCGTCTTTTAGGCATTGGAGCAAATGTCGGCTTGTCCTTTGACATGCGAATCTTGATCTGTGTTGCACCAGCAAGTCTTGATGAAGAGTAGATGCAGCTTCTCAATTCTTGCCCAATGATCCATCAAGTCACCGGTGAAGAAATCTGAAGAAATCTGCTGTTTCTGAAACGACGTCTTGTTTCTGACATTGCGCCGCGAACAGAAGGAATTAGAGGCTGAAACCTGTGCCATTACATCGGGCATCAAATTATCTTTCCAAGCAGTACTCATGCGTCCAAATCGGACTCTATATAAGGGAGATATGGCCTTTTTTCTAAAGGTATGTCAGGCTGTCTCACAATGAATCCGAATTAAATTCAAACTTTCCAAATATTCAAACTCCGTGTTTGGAACGACTTGAATCCGTGTCAATCACCAAAAGGAAGCCTCTTAAATGTCTGGAAACCCATAGATCACATGGATATAGGACTTTAATTCCATATTTGGATCAAACTTCCACTTGTTTGCAACTCTCGTGAAATATCCAAACAGCCTATGCAGCATCTCGTATTTTGGCCAGAAATGTTTGTAGGAAACTCCAAATGACGTGAGGTTTAAACTATTGGAAATTAGACTTGATGCTCTTCCATAATATCAAATTTGTAGGTTCTTCAATCCTCTGTAGAATTTCACACACCTTCTTTTGGTCGGCGGACAGAACATCTTTTCTCCCATTATCATTTTCTGTGAACAAGATAGCATCCTTGCAAAGCATTAGTAACAAAAAATTATTGACACATGAGCGTACCTTCTTTTGAGCGGTGCGGTGCCGATCGGCATGGGCATTGCGCCGATCGGCACAAGTGGCTCTCGCATGGAGAAGGACTCCTTAGCAGATGATGGAGCGGGATCGTCAATGCCGGCATAGATGTTGATACGGTGCCGATCGGCACATGGTTGCACCGATCGGCGCAAGCAGCAACATCATCATGCTCCAATTGAGGTTGTGTGCCTAGCCTTGTACCTGTTTTTCAATGGACACAGAAACAAAGAAAAATAGGGTATGTGCAATAAAAAAAGTAGAATTAATTTGATAGACTAGAAAGATCCCCCTAAACAGGTTCGAGTTGCCGATCCCTGGCAACAGCGCCAGAAAAAGAGCTTGTTGGTCGTTACTACGCACCCACTTATATACCGCAAGAGAACGGTGTATATTGTAACACTTTTTTCTCTTAGAATATTCCAAGGTTTAATCGAATCCACAGGGATCAGCAAGAGAACGGTGTTTAGAGTTTACTATTTTATCTAACAAATCAATCCTAGCATAAAGTACATATTGCACATACGTGAGCATGAAAAGAGGTGAAAATTGAAGGTTGCACCGATCGGCTCAACAGGTGCGCCGATCAGCGTGAAGGCTTACCTGGTAAAAGGGGTTATAGGAGCATACACATCGACCAAAGAGGAACACCTGGAATTAGCCTATATGCATCTAGTACTAGAGAAAGGATGTGTCGATCGGCACAACTGGTGCACCGATCGGCACTGAAATAGTAATCATTATCATCTTAATCCTAGCTTACTTGGTACTTCATTGACCCAAACGATAAACTTAGTATTCTACAAGACATGGTGGTTTCGTTCACCCCGGCTTGTCACATGCGAAGGCTATTAGCTCCCCACTGGTTTCTTGTACTATGCGATGAGCAAAAGCGTAATTGCAATTTACACTAATAGGAATAGATAGATATTAAGTGCACCACATAGACTGAATTCACCAAAAGAGATTCAACAAGCAACCAAGGACAGAATAAGAATAGATAACATAGATATAGATAACTGTACCAATATTCATCACCATCAGAGGAGCGCCGATCGGCTCAACTGGTGCACCGATCGGTGCTGCCATGATGCATCATTAACGACTCCTAAGGTACATGGCTCTACTCCTAGCTCCAGTGTAGTGCACCACGCAGGGTCCCTACCCGACTAGACTACATCTCTCAATTTGGTGGCTCTTCAACTCCGGCGGCCTCCCGGCGATGTGCAGCGGCTCCTATGTCTTGATCACCTCCCTCTCCTTGTCCTCCTCTGTCTTGGACGTCATATGGATGTTAAATAGCCTCTGTTCACGTCCTCCCTTGCTTGGCCGTCAAGTTTAGCAAATAGAGATTGAATCCAAGTCGGTTTCATACCTTCCATAAACTACGCTGATTTACTTTAATCATAACCGATGCTTTCATAGTCCAAATAACACAAACCTGGACTCTATCTCGTAGCCCTTGAAAAGATCTACAATTTTTTGTATTATTTGGATCCTCAGATTCGCACGTTTAAATACCCAAAATTGCAATACCAAAATATCTGTCCTGATTCAGTTTCCTCTGCACAACCTGTGTTGCGGGGCCCATATCACCCAGCTCCATAGTCCAATAAATGCAAATAATAT
Organism: Eleusine coracana subsp. coracana; assembly: GCA_032690845.1. Taxonomy (NCBI): domain Eukaryota; kingdom Viridiplantae; phylum Streptophyta; class Magnoliopsida; order Poales; family Poaceae; genus Eleusine; species Eleusine coracana. The sequence continues at coordinate 9,340,182 of CM064430.1, forward strand.
ATGTTTCGGAAAGCACTCGATGAGATCTTCAACTTTGGTAATCTGAGGTTTCTTATTTGACCATGTCTTGGGCTCCGAAATTGCATAACAATACAGTGCTATTTCTGGACTCCGCGAATTAAACTTTCTTTCCGGATAAACCTTCTAGAAATTCTTAGGCATTGGCCCACAACCTTGGGCTTGCACATTGGACCTCATGGACGTTCTAGAGTGTCTTGCATCCTTCATGGGCTAGTGGGAAGCCCTCCTTGCACAGCGAGTCGGGCTTCATGTTGGTACTTCTCATATAAGAGTCATTTTGTCATCTTTTTACCTATTTCGGCAATAAAGCACTAAAACAACACTACATGTGGAAATTGTCAATATTAGAGGTAAAACACATGATTATGATGAGAATATGATATAATATTAGTGGTTATTGGCATATAAAACGGGTACATAGGAACCACCAACACATGGATCACAAGGTTTTTTGTAGTGTTAATTATTTTTTTTTGCATCACCTATTTTCCTTATTTCCAATTGTTCTTGTAAATTCAGGTTCCAATGCAACTGTCGATGAAGACATGGAAGCCTTAGGTGAACCAATACAAACATCAATTAACTTATTAGTAAGTGTTTTATTTATATCTTTTCATATTTTACCATATTTTTATTAGGATTGTGTATCTTTAAGTGTGTTTTCAAAAATTTTGTACACTATTTCATGGTTAGTCTTTTAGATGCTTAGATTTTGGACTAGTGTGGCCCGAGTCTTGACATTTTCCTGGTTCCACCACTGCACATTGGAGAGAAAGCAATTCTCCAAGAAGAAGGTTATTAGAGATGCAGGTTAGCAAATCGCGTCTTGAATGGTCACTCATTGGGAACTTTCTAGCAAAACATGTCTCCAATGACCTTTGATAGGTGGTGTGTCGTGCCTATACCTATGTCTTAATGGTAAATAAAGAAAAACAAAAAAAAATACTACTCCTATTTTTGCATTATATACGATACAAATACCAATCTTTGGTTTTATCCATTGTATATACATCTATCAACATTAATTATACTGCACATGTTGATGACCAAAATATACACTCTGCAAAAACTGAACTGTACGGTTTACAAAACTGGAGCATCCGGTTTTGATAGACACATAATGGTCAAAATTGTCTAAATCAAGGCTAATGTTGATTATTTAATATATTTGATATTTAGACATGTTTTACAGGTCATGAGCATATTTCCTAAGTATTATGGCTAAGTTTTACTCAAGAAACAAACAAGTGCATATAATGGTATGAATATCAAGCCAAAATACTAATTTGAAGTTTCCATGATGGAGCCCTCATCGAGACGATTGAAACAGATACATGGAACACCTATTTTGGAGTCCAGACGAAGAAGTTCTGACCATTGGAAGATGCTCATAAGCTGTAAACCAGAGGTTCCGGTTTTTATGGTCCAGACCGAGTTAGAGTTAGTTCTCTTTACGTAAATCATGTAAATCTCGGTTTCTTGCAGGGCAAGACCTCCCACCCTTTATACACAATGGAAACAAATCAATCTACACCTTTATCTCTATTCTTTTGCTTTCTACCTTAAATTTCAATCTCAACCTTAATTGCTGTTCTTCTTTGTCTCTACGGTGTTTGAAGGTGTCCTAGTTGGCCTGCCAACACTAGGACAACCCAAGAGTGTGCTTGCCCTGATGGGTCCCTCCCGGGCAGGTGTTCGTTGGTTTTTGCAGCGAGCCCGTGAAAACCAGAGGGTCCGATTTCAGTAGACTCGGCCACGCGTTGCTGCACGTTTGCGTGCTCGTGTTTAATGACGCGTTTTAGCGTCAACACACTTTTTGGAGACTCCACTAGGGAAGAGAAATTCAGGTTTTTAAAGCCGAATTCATCTATCTCAATCATGAGTTTCCAGATTACCAAGGAGAATGTTATCACAACTTCACTTGAGGATATACCTGAAGAACTTTGCAAGTCATTCGAGGAAAGCAAGAAGGTTCGTGACCAGGAGGAGCTCATGATCAAGAAGGCTCGTGAAGAGGAGAAGTTGAGGCTCAAGAAAGCTCGTGATGACGAGGAGTTGAACATGTTTCTTTCAAGCTTCAAGAAGGATCGGCATGGCGTCGTAACTCAAGTCAAGACACTCGTTCTGCCCTCCATCAACACTATTAACCTAAGTACCAAGAGCAGTCCACCTCCCACTACTTTTCTACTGAAGATATTGCTCATATGGTTGATCAGGTTGTTAATGCTAGGATAGCTAATAGTTTGCAGCAACAAATTGATGGTAGTATTGATAACCAATTAGAGAGCAATTTAGACAGCAAAGTTTGTTCTGCCATGTTGCGAGTTAATGATGAATTTAATAAGAAACAACTTGAATTTTCTTAACCTAGTACTCAAAAAGATAGTGCTAATTCTGCTAGTTTTGGTACTCTTTATAATAATAATCAAGATGGTCATAATTATCATAATTCAGTCAATACTGGAGGAATTTTAGTTACACCTAGTAATGTGGGATCTAGTGGTGCAACGACTTCGGCTTTACCAATCCGAAGTATTAATCCTTATCAAACTTCAACTACACAGCCAATTGCTTCTCATGTACAAACTCCATCTGGACAATACTCTCTTGAGCATGTTCATCAACAATTGGCTAAGTTGTTACGTGATCAATATGGTATAGAGCCAAGTAGCCGAACTCGTACATATCAAAAACCGTATCCTGAAGTTTATGACTCTCAACCATATCCTCCAGGATTTAAAGTGCCTAATTTTGTTAAATTTAATGGAGAGGATAATAGAACTACATGGGAGCATATTAGCCAAATTTTAGCATAATTGGATGAAGCTAGTTCGGTTGATTGTTTTAAAATTAGATTATTTCCACTTTCTTTGTCTGGTATTGCTTTTTTATGGTTTTCTGCTTTGCCACCTAATTATATTTTTACATGGAAGCAATTAGAGCAGAAATTCCATGATCATTTTTTAGCGGATAAAATGAATTGAAACTCTCTCATTTAACATTGGTTAGGCAAAAACATGATGAATCAGTTGCAAATTATATTAAAAGGTTTAAAGACATAAAAAACCAGTGTTTTAGTCTCACAATTTTTGAAAAGGATTTAGCTGATTTAGCATTTAATGGATTATGCTCTTATATTAAGGAAAAAATAGATGGCCATGATTTTGCTACAGTTAACCAGGTGTTATAAAAGGCTTTGGCTCAAGAATACCAAAGTAAAGAAACTAGAGATCTTGTCAAGACTAAATCTGATCACTCTAATATTCATGTGATAACTAAAGACTCAGATAGATCAGATGATGAGGATAATGATGTTTATGTTGCTGAATTTTCTTGGTCACCAAAGGAAAGTCTCACACTTGTGCTGCCCTCAAGCCGATTCATAAGAATCGGCAAGATGAAAAATTTACTTTTGATGTAGCGAAGTGTGATAAATTTTTTGATGAACTATTGCATATTGGAAAAATTAGATTATCTCATGCTATACCGCCGCTTGAGGAATTGAAGCGGCGTGCTTATTGTAAGTGGAATAATTGTTATTCGCATGCCACAAATGATTGCAATATATTCTAGAGACAAATACAATCGGCCATCAATGAAGGACGATTAAATATTAAACAGATGCAAGTAGATACTTCTCCATTCCCTATTAATACTATTGATATATGTAATGCAAAAGTCTTGATCAGGCCAGAACAAGCCGATACTACTAAAGGTAAAAATGTGGTCATTGGTGAAGAGAGGCTGAAGATTAAGATTGACAAGATTCCATCACGTGAGGTGGTTCTTGAGAAAGATTCTAGTGGTAAAGAGTCTCTCAAAGTCACCATAAAAACTTATGGACTTGGGGGCAAGCAAACAAGGCGAAGACTCGGTTTATCCTGCTATCCATGAAAAACTGGATGCTCCGGTTTGCCAAACTGGAGGTTCCAGTTTTGGTCAAAATTCAAAAATGGCTAAATCGATGAACCCTGAGGTGGTACATAGGAAGGTGACTCAAAAGAAGGTACTGAACAATGAGGTAAAATTTAAACCTATTTTTTATTACCTTTTGTCAAAGTATATAAGTCAAATTATCACTTCTAAAAATCTGCCATTAAAAGGTCATAGATTTTCTTTGAGTCAAGAGCAATCAAATATACAGCAAGCCATGACCAATAACATGATTAGAATTGATAATGTGGATGTGGCTGTTCATGGTGTATTTAAGGAACCATTTGTTGTAGATGATCAGGTCAAGTGTCAAGTTACTAATAATTTTGTTCATATTACTCCAGAACCTACTAATCATGTAGATGCTTGCAGCAACCCTCTTTCTAAATACTTACAGCCGAGGTGTTGTCCCTCTGGCTTGACACACCCAAAAGGGAAGGTTGCAACGTCCATGCAATTTGGAAGAAAAGGAACACAAGCTAAAGCAACAAAGGAATAGAACCGTGGAGGGGATAAAATCCATGAGTTCCCTAAAACGACATATTGCAATGATAGCAGCAAGGTCAACACGGAAAGAGTGGCGGCTTAAGCAAGTAAATTTAGCTTCAGTTTGAGCAATATAGCATTTATGGCTGATAGAATATTATTACCGCCCTTAGAATATATATACATAGCCGGTGAATATGATGATCATCGTCTTAGAATATTTTGGTCTACAAGTATATTTTTTTGGTACACAACCTTTGCTAAAAAACAGGTGGGCATGTGTTGATGACCAGAATACACTCTATGAAAACCAGAGTGTCCGGTTTACAAGACAGACACATAATGGTCAAAATTGTCTAAATCAAGGCTAATGTTGGTTATTTCATATATTTGCAGGTCATGAGCATATTTCCTAAGTATTTTGGCTATGTTTTACTCAAGAAACAAATAAGTGCATATAAAGGTATGAATATCAAGCCAAAATACTAATTTAAAGTTTCGATGATGGAGCCCTTGTCGAGACAATCGAAACGGATATATGGAACACCTATTTTGGAGTCCGGAGGAAGAAGTTCTGACCTTTGGAAGATGCTCATAAGCTATAAAACTGGAGGGTCGGGTTTTTACGGTCCAGACTGAGTTAGAGTTAGTTTTCTTCACATAAATCATGTAAATCCCGGTTTCTTGTAGGACAAGACCTCCCACCATTTATATACAAAGGGTCATGGCTGATTGAAGCATCTATACCCAATCAAAACAAATCAATCTACACCTTTATCTCTATTCTTTTGCTTTCTACCCTAAATTCCAATCTCAACCCTAATTGTTGTTCTTCTTCGTCTCTACTCTATGACATTTGAAGGTGTCCGAACTGGCCTACCGATGCTAGAACAGCCCAAGAGTGTGCTTGCCCTGATAGGATCCCTCCTGGGTAGGTGTTTGTTGGTTTTTGTGGTGAGCCCATGAAAACAGGAGGCTCTAGTTTTGGAAACCGGAGGATCCGATTTCGGTAGACTCAGCCACGCGTTGCTGCGCGTTTGCATGCTCGTGTTTAACGGCTACTCTAAGGATTGCATAGGTCTATAAATAAGAAGATAGAATAATTGAATGTTTACGTGGCAGAAGGAAAATAAAAACTGCTCTAACTATTTGTTCAATGCATTTTGCAATCTGTCTTTTCTAAAAGGCCAAATTGTCTAGAACACACAAACAAACTGTTGTTTCATCCTAATTAAACCAACAAAATCAAATTTACCTGGAACACACTATGGTTTTTAAAAAAAATTCTTCTGTGATTATTTTCAACTTTGCTATCCAAATATATAAAAGATGCTGGAATTTGAAGCTTGCCACAGATATACACAGTTGCATTCTCTATTATTAAAAATGTATCTAGTTTTTTTTTACTATTTCTATTGTTTGCTCATTGTTTTAATATTTAATTTGTCGAGCAAGAAATGGAAACAATTATATATTGAGGCCAAGTTTTAAATTCCAATGTATATTATATATTGAGGTAGCAAGTTAAAAACAATTATTAAATGGTCATAGTTTGTCACAGATGAATTTTTATAGTACTGTGTTCTAGCTAAATTCGATTTTGTTGGTATATTCTAGATGAAACCGCTGCCTTTTGAAAACGAGCAAAGCATGCATATGTTCGCATGTTATTAGTTTGAATACTGGAATAAGTGTTGGTAGCTCCACATGGAAAGCAAACATCCATTTAAGTATACTTCATTGATCTTATTTTTTAAAGTTATTCCAACTGAGCACTTTCTTATCTTCAAGTTATCAACCTTCAGGCGGTGGCAACAACCTGAATCACAAATTAATTTCTCCCCTTGACCACAACCTGAATCACTAAAATCAGCCCAATCCACTGATTTTGCAATTTTTGAAATCTCCACTTAAACTCTGCTTCAGGGGGTGGCTACATTCCAGGATCATATGGAGAGACACTAGTGGGGGCTGCTCCAATTCGCCATCCTTGACCAAGGATGTTGCTGGGGAGTGAAGGCTACCACCGGTCAACCTCGCCACTGGACAAACCGGCTTTGTCAACGAACAATGTGCTGGCGAGAGGAGGCCCAGCAATTGGCTTGTCATGGTGGGGATGACCCATGGTCAATGTCAGGCCGACTGCTGTGCAGCACGGGAGATGCGTAGAACCGAGGAAGAGGCTCACACAACAGGCCTGTTTGCAGGCGAGCGCGATTCACGTAGCAGGTGATCAGTGTCTCAGAAAGAGTTTCGAGCGGGGCGGACGTGGCAGCTAGAGGATATGTCCACGTCACTAAAATGCTGTGGAGAGTGAAAATCCTTGTTGTATCTATTTTTTACACTACTATCCGTTCCAGTGGTTTAGATTTCTAGCAATCTAACAGTATACTACATCATATACACACTCTAAACTGTTTCTCATTCAATTTTAGTGTCAGTACAGCTATTTCAATACCAATCTTTTATTCAAGTTGTGAACTTATGATACTGAATTAGTCAGTGCCAAGTAAGTATAAAAAAGGCTTAAGCGTCATATTTTTACCCACAATATATTCTATGCCCAGCGCTATGTCCTCACTTTAGTATCCCGAACCGAAAAAATATGAGCAACAGAAGAAAGTTTTTTTATCAAGATTCTTCACATGCAACAAGTCTACTTCTGTAAGCTAGCAATTTTCAAATTACTTTAGCGGATAGATCATTAAAATATTGAATATAAATAACTCATACTTCTCAAAGAACACCGTAATGCACATAGTAAACATTACTACACAACAGCAAATGCGTATTGTAGCAGCAGACCAAACCACATCTATAAGGGTGAATAGGGCCACTGCCTCTACACATCGGTAGATATAAATATGGACTTGTAGTGGCAGGTAGCATACCCCACCGCAATGAAAAACTTAGTAGCGACGGGTCATGTTGTCACCCGCTGCTACCATTCAAAACAAACAAACAATAAAAAGTGGGACCCGTGTTGATCGTTACTACGCACCCATTTATATACCGCAAGAGGACGGTGTATATTGTAACACTTTTTTCCTTAAATTGAGTATTTCAAGATTTATCGTATCCACTAGGACCTTAGTGATTATTAAACAAAGTTAACAGTAAAAGATCTAGTCAAGGCTACTGTCGAGTTCGAGTTGCATAAGGGGAGACTGGCCACCGCAAAGGTGCGTCAGACAGCAAATCTGTCGTTGCGCCGATCGGCGCAGGGTTGAGCCGATCGGCATATTACCGAATCTGTGATCGCACCGATAGGCGCTGGAGTAGAGCCGATCGGCACACGAACAAATCTAAGCCAAAGTGCGCCAGATACCTTGTAATCCTAAGCTATTAAGTGAGTAGCCAAATGTCTACTAGTGAGATCCTAAGTAGAAAGTCTAATCAAATAGCATCATAATGGTAATTACATGGATCAGTGAAAACCTATAATGAATAAGACCACCCTGCTTTCCGAGCGGCTCCCAATTTATCGCTGCCGAGAGGAAACCCTTAATCACACGAGTATCTTACCCTACTCAACTATCCAGTAGTGCTGCACAAGTTTAGTGCTGTCATCACTAAACCACACTACTAGCGTCATCAAGCAACCATAATCAATATAATGTTCGAATATTATCCTGATCACCACGATCAAGATAATATCGACCTACTTAGCCTAGAACTAAGCAATTGGAATAAGCACATGCATGGTTACAGAATCAAGATAGACAAATCACCAAAACCATCATCAACATATTCGATTATCTTTGATACATAAAGTAAGATTCATCACCGCTGAGATGGCCTAGCTTGATGGATTAACTCTTATACCAATGGTTCTTGAAACTCAACTAGAGATCTATTCTAACGGGGCGAACCACGGTGACTCCAACTCATGGATCTGTTGTTCCTCCGATGCCTTCTTTCTTTTTGTGGCCTGGGTTTACAAGTATATATAAGGGTTCTACTCGTAAAGGACTTAGTTTCTAGCAAATAAGGCGGTTGCGTCGATCGGTGTAGGATTGCACCGATCGGCGCGAGCCGTGTCTTCTCTGGTTACTCCTCCGAGTCGGTTCCTCTATCTTCCATAGCTGTCATGTGGGCCTTTTCCTTCGAGATAAAGTCTTGTACTGCACCTCGAGATCTTGAAGTTCCATAAATCTTCTAGGCAAATATCTTCAAGCATCTTGCGTAGATAAACTTTCCTAAAACATGTGGAATGGTCCTCGGTCACTTATGTGGGCCAAAACACCCGTGCGCCGATCGGCATATGGGTTGCGCCAATCGGCGCACTGGACTTCTTCAGTGCTTTTTCATCGCTTCTGGACTCCTGTCCTCTTCCAGCATCACTTTAATCACCAATTTTACCTGTTTCTACAATAAAGCTCCAAAACAACACATATACAAATATATAGGCAAAATCATAGGTAAATAGCCTAAATTGGTATCAATTATGCTCTAATTGGGGTTATATTCACATATAAAAGGGGCACTTAGAGAGTGCCAATAGTTCCCCAGCACTTAAACCTTTGCTCGTCCCGAGTAAAGTAAAAGAAAGAAAAATTAAAGAACATACTCTCTCTATCATAAAAGATATCTCAAATCAGCAAATGTTGAGCATTGTTCTATTGTGGTGTATTTCATATTGGTATTCAGCAAAATAGTTCAAATATGGGCATTAGGTGTTAAAGTTTCTCCCTAAAGCAAAGGATCATATCCAACTCACAAATTATAACTTTTTCACACATGAAAATCACTTAAAAGATTGTTGTGAACATAAAGAATCTATCTTCTAAATAATCCAAAGCAACAACTCATGTTTCAAATTACTCAACCTATATCTACATCATAATGATCTAATAATATTTGTGTAAAGCCTATATGAGTAGCTTGGTGAGGTAATTCAAGGATTGCAAATATAAATCAACAATATATTGTAAAGCTAGGAGATTATTCTTTGCTGGAATTACAGAAGCTTAACAAGATGGCCATTTCAGAAAGAAAAATTTAGGAGGGGACTCAAACTTTGGATATGTGGACATGTGCATAGCAAAGATTTGATCTTGGAAGAAAAAAGAACTCCCATTGTCAAATTGCACATGGTTGGAATGATTCATGGCTATATTAGAATGAATTTCGAGAATAAGCATGTCATATACCATCCCTCCACACTTAAAATTTTGCTAGTCCCTTAGCAAACAACAGAGCTTTTCTCCTTTCTTTTCTCTTTCCTGTGCCGATCGGCTCTTAACCTGAACTCACCAGCATTTCTTGGTATTTGATTCTCCTGGCTTAAAATAAAGCCAGAAATATAGGATGTGGTCAAGGAATGATACTCAACAAGACATTTTGGGTTTATGGTGGAATACTCAGCGGAATTGAATTTTTGCATGAGTAATTCAAGGCTACGAAAAGATACACAAAGATTTGGCCATCTTAGTAAAGTTCATACCAACAAGAATTAAATCCTAACCGAACTCAACCATCAGTTTAATGTTTATCTACATATCAAAGGCTCATGAGTATTGCTCAAAATATGGCATTGATAGGTAAGGATCTCGGAAACAATAAATTCCATAGTTTACAACATGAAAAATTATTTATAAAAGATTGGTACTAAGTTATCATTACGAAGATTAATACTAAGTTATCATCACGAATTGGACAATGCAAATGAAGCACATGGGTACATAGAATTGCTCCACATAAGGCATATTTGCTCAATAATTGTTAAGTGTAAGTTTGAATTTTATGCAATGCTCAACATTATTTGGTCTTCATCGACATTTTTCAAGAAAGAATAAGTAATTCAATTCTCCTAAAAGAACATAACCGCTACCATTATATTAAGATCAAAACTCGAATACATGGTGATGATTTTTGCACACACTTGTATGAAAATAAAACTACTACTAACACACTTGCATAAAAGTAAGCACATTATTAACTACTACTAACACACTTGCATGAAAATAAACACACCCGATATATGGTTTCCGAACCCGCTCACACACACATAAGCAAATAAAGAAAAAGGTTGCAAAAGATAAAAGAAAATGCAAACCGGGAAACCGATACATGTACCAACTCCTAGGCACTTTAATCAAGCGGAGGTCGAGATGGTGGCTGATCAAAGCCGTAGCACCGCGCCTTGAGTCGATCGAACTCCTCCACCATTGCTTCATGGTTGCTCCTCCATTGGGACGAGGCGTCCTCAATGCGCTCGATGTAGTGCATGTTGTTGTCAAGGTACCCCTGCATGGGCATGAAGAAGTCTGCACCGGGCTCAGGAGGCACCACAGCTACACACCCTTGGTACCGGTAGTCGATAGCCGCGCTGAAATAGGGAGCGCCGAACGACACATCACCTGCGCCGACCGGTGCAGTAGGCTGTGAACCGCCCGCTGCGTCGCTCCATCCTGGCTGGTACTGCTGAGGCTCTTGGCGTGAACCCCAGGAGTCCCAACCGCCGCCTACTGCTGTAGATGTCGCCGGTGGTCTAACCCGCCCACGGCGGTCCTTGTGAACTCGACCTCCCTCTAGGAGACCTTCCTCAAGTCAGTTTCCTCCCTCCAGCTTGCGAGAGAGAAAAACTCCTAGCTCCGCACACGGGAGCCTGATGTTGGTGCCGCCGACATGGAAACCGGCACGAACACTCCCCGTGACAATATTGTCACGAGTCATGTTCTCGCCGATCTCCGTCATGCACTCCCACTTGTCGTCATGTCCTCCCTGTCTGTTGCCATCACGGACGAAGGTTGCGAGGCGTTCAAGATAGGCCCCGAAGGCCAACTTCTTGCTTGCCTTGCCCCTCTTGTCAAACCAACCCCGCACCATCACCGATGTGGGGTTGCAGTGAGACGGGTTCACAATGGCGTTGAAGAGCCACCGCAAGTCCGCATCGGTGACGTTGCTGGAGTCGACCTTGTCGCACGTGCACGCCGCCAACCACCAATGGAAGACTTGAATGGTCGGGTTGCGGATGTTGTCGCGCTTCATCTCCTCCACGAACAAGAGCCGCCTCTAAAAGGGGTCCAACTCCCCTCGTCCCAAGATGTCGGCTACATTGGCGTTGGCATCGAAGCCAAAGTCTTGAGCCATCTCCTCCATGGTCACCGTGTAGCTAGTGTCACGAACGCGGAAGTTGATGGACTCGTTGCCGTAGTCGTCGGTGCCGAGCCTCATCGTGGAGGCAACCTCAGTGACAATGACAAGGTTGTAGTCCATGGCGAGGAGGTTGAAATCCACCCAGTCGAGGTTGCCGAGCATCCTCCTTATGTCCTCCCACATGCCGATCGTGGTGAGGAAGGTCTTGTCCAAGTCGAAGTTGGGGATGAACCTTCCTCGCACCGCAATTTAGTGCTTCTATTCCTCCGCGCTCAGGAGGGTGAAGCCCTTCTCCACCATGCGTGGCACGTATGTCGGCAGTGGTGGTGATGCGGGAACCCCACGACTTGCCGCCATTTGACTCCTTGTAGCACGCCCCACTGGAAGAGGTGCGCCAGAGACGGAATGACGGGCGTGGATCTCGTAAGCTGCCACCGCAGAGCCGGTGGATCCACCACCCACCGACATGTCATCACGAGCCACGGAGCCCCCCCCCCCCTCACCGAGGAGTCACCGCATGAATCGCAACTGCCGCCAGAACTGCTTCCCTGGCGCAGCCTCTTGCCCAACTTGCCGACAGAGGAGCGAATGCGATCCATCTGCGAGGAATGCGGAAAGTGTGCGAGATCGTGGGTAGCGGGGAAGGTGGAGATATTACCGGGATGGTGTCCTGAACTGAAGGCGCATGGCCTCCCATTTATTGTGTGGGAAACTTCCAGGAGAAGGAACTGCCAAAAAATTTCAAAATTTGGGAGCGCGTCGATCGACTAAGTCCTAATTTTAAATGCCCTGACCGTTCTGGCACTTGATTCCCTTCCTTTATTGCTTCCCGGTACATCATGTCGGTTAGCGGGGGAACAACATAGAATCCCGATGTATTGATTGACTGTGTCGACCGGCGCCAGCCTGCACCGATCGGCGTGCCGTCTCTTTTCAGCTTTCGGTCAATTCTTTGCCTCCTCTGCACTTAACACTTGCATAGAAATCACACTTGTTTCTCAAAATCAACACCTGCCGCCTCTATCGCCCATTTGGGAACCGCTCGGGTTCCTGCGCCGATCGGTGCAAGAGGGCGCCGAATAGCGCAAGTCCCTTGCACCTTATCTTTTGGTCCGGCGCTGATCCTGATGCCTCATGTTCATCTCTTTCACCTAATTTTCCACTTTCCCAATATTCCTGTAGCATTGACACACGTAAAGGGGCCCATCTGGTGACCGCGCCGACCGACGCAGGCATGCGCCGATCGGCGCAATGTCCATTTTTGCTCCTGGACCCTCACTTCTTTGCTAGATGTTGCTCTTTGTCCTTTCCTACGTAATTAGCAACTATTTTGCATACAAAATTTATTCAAAAAGATTTTTGATTACCTTAAAAATAGCTCCGTCTCTTAAAATTACTGTGCTGGTTGCCTTTTAGCATCCCTTCAATTCTGGGCATCGTCAGCCTTCTGTCCTGACCTGGGCAATAGTGTGCCGATGGGCTTTGTAGTGCACCGATCGGCGTGAGCTCTGTTCCTTCCTGTTTTTGGTCTTTTTCTTTTTATATTCCTGCGCTGTTAGTCTATTGTATGTATATAGCCAAAATTTGCATAAATAAACAGACAACGCAAGAGCACGCAAAAATTAAGCACACACTTTTTCTATTTCTTTTATTCAGGAGATTGTTTTAATTACAAGCAAGAAAATTAAAAATACTGGGTTGCCCTCCTGGCTAGCATTAATTAACTAAATAAAATGGGTTGCCCTCCCATAAGCACTAAACAACTTCTTAATCACCCGATCATTGGGTTGCCTCCCAAGAGCGCTCTAATTATTTAGAGGTCAAAGAGCTTGACCTCCCCGCAAACAATCAATCCTTAGTGTCACGGTGCGGGATGTGAGGCCGTGACTCTACAAGGTTTTCTTATCTCTATGGCTCATATACCACAGATGACCTATCCATACATTCCCTCTAATTACTCTCGATGCCACGTTGCCACGGTGTCTTGTATCTGTTGACTTCATCAACAGCACGGTACTCTTCTCCTTTTAGGCGGAATTTGAAAGAGTAGGGACTCCCAACTATATCAAAGCTTATCTCGCCACTCCCAATATCAATACTTGCTTTTGTTGTCCTCAAGAAGGGTCTACCTAAGATCAACAGGGTCCTCGTCCTTTTATCCATATCAAGCACAATAAAATCGACGGGGACGATGTGATCTCTAATTTGAACAGGCACATCCTCAGCAATTCCATCAGGGAAGCGTACCGATTGAACATCTAACTCCAAACACATACCTGTAGTCTCCAATTTAGGCAAATTGAGACTTGTGAATATATGACGGGGCATAACACTTACACTTGCTCCAAGATCGCACAAATATCCTTGTTCCAATTATGCATTTGATGCTTGGTGATCCAGGGTCAGGTTTCTTCTCAAGTGCAACGTCATTGATTGTCGCCGTAAGTTCCTTAGTAGCCTTCACAACCTCCTCAGAAACTAGGGATTTCTTGTTTTGCATCATGTCCTTGATGTACTTGGCACAGATAGGTACTTGAATAGCATCAACAAAAGGGACATTGATGTAAAGCTTCTTTATAATATCGACGAACCTTGCAAATTGCTCATCGTGTTGCCGCGCTCTTTCTGTCTTGGTCAGCAGATGAGTATCCAAGAACGTGATAGGGCCATGCTCCTCTGCTTCCATGCCCTTTTTTAGACCAGAGAGGTCAATATCCTCCTCGCGCCGATCGACGCCCTCATTGAGCCGATTGGTGCCTACAGTACCGTTGCGCCAATCGGCGCTAGGTGTGAGTCGATCGGCGCGGGTCTTCCTTACTCCCGCAGAGTGTTCTGGATCTTCTATTTGCTTTCCTAACCATGTAGCTATTGCCTTCAACTGCTCTGCAGACATCATATTTCTAGGAATAGCCCCCTTGTTACCGTGAATGGCTTGCAATAATTGTCCCATCTGTTGCTCCATCATCTTCGTATGCTTCAAAATCTGCTCATTGGAGGTCCCAATCTGTATCACCTTGCCATTAATTCCCCCAAGTATATGATCAATCTCCTTCAATTTAGCTTGGTTGCCCTTGTTGATCTTATCTTGAGCTTGGAAGAACTCATGACATTGGAGATGAAGTGAGATCGAATTTTGCATGGACGAACTAGGAGAGAAAGAACTCCTTTGCTGCTGAAGTTGGGGCTTCCATCCACTATTCTTCATATATTCTAGCATCTTCATCTCTTCAGGGCAATCTTTCTCCATATGTCTAAATTCTCCACACTCACTACAAGTGGAACGTGATTCCGCTAGCTTGAGCGGCTCTTCCTTCTGGATATGATGATTATTGTCCAACCTTCTTTGAATAGCATCGAGGCGATCCATAACCAAGTCTTCATGAGTCCTCTCAATCACACTCTTTGCCACTCCTTTTGAAGGCTGTAAATTCCTTGAACTTCTCTCACTATCCCATGATTGATTTTCAACTAGCAACTTGATCAATTCCTTAGCTTGGGTGGGAGTCTTCGACATGAATGAACCCGCAGCTGAAGCATCTAAGTGTTGACGAGATAGAATATTCAGTCCCATGTAGAATCTCTCAACAACTTCTCCAACGGTTAGACCATGATGAGGGCATGGATCAGTATATTCATTGTATGTTTTCCATGCTTCTCCAATGCTCTCATCAATATTTTGCGTAAATCTAAGAATCTTATTCTTTAGAGCTTGAGTCTTACCAGGAGGGAAGTATTTGGCTAAGAATGCAGCTGCTATGGTGTCCCACACAATTTTTACTGTGTTTTCCAATCCATTGTACCATTGCTTGGGGCGTCCAACTAGAGGGAAGGGGAACAACAGCACACGTGCTTGATCTCCGGTCAATCCCGTTATCTTGAATGTACTACAAACTTCCAGGAAGTGCTACAAATGGTGATTGGGATCCTCTGAACCTGTGAACGGTTGTTGCACCACTAATCCAACATATCTCTCCAGTTGATATGGATTCTGATCTTGAGCTTCATGGAAATCTGTCTTGACAACATTAGTCAATTGAGGCATGAAGCGATTAACCAAGGGTAACTCTACCATCTCCTCTCCTTCTAGATCTGCAATTGTGAATAATACTCGAGGGTTGGCAAGGACTGCGTCTCCAGCTAAATCTCCAAGTGACTTGCTTTTCTTCTCCGCTGTTCTCTTCTTGCGAAAGAGCCTTCTGGATCATCGGTGTAATTAGAGGGTTTGTTTGACTTAGGACCGTCCATACCTGTTAGTTTCACTTAACAGAATATATGTACTAAAGAGACAAGTAAAGCATAATGACTAAACACTAATACATCAAACAATGTTTAAAAACCTGCTATGGTCCCCGGCAACGGCGCCAGTAAAAGGAGCTTGTTGGTTGTTACTACACACCCACTTATATACCGCAAGAGGACAGTGTACATTATAGAACCTTTTCCCTTAAATTGAGTATTCCAAGGTTTATCGTATCCACTGGGACCTTAGGGATTATTAAACAAAGTTCATAGTAAAAGATCTAGTCAAGGCTACTGTCAAGTTCGAGTTGCATGAGAGGAGACTGGCCAACGCAAAGGTGCGCTAGACAGCGAATCTATTGTTGCGCCGATCGGCGAAGGGTTGAGCCGATTGACACACTACCAAATCTGTGATTGTGCCGATCGGCGCTGGATTAGAGCCAATGGGCACACGAACGAATCTAAGCCAAAGTGTGCCAGATACCTGGTAAGCCTAAGCTGTTAAGTGAGTAGCCAAATGTCTACTAGTGAGATCATAACCAGAAAGTCTAATCAAATAGCATCATAATGGTAATTACATGGATAAGTGAAAACCTATAAAGAATAAGACCACCTTGCTTTCCGAGCGGCTCCTGATTTATCGCTGCCGAGAGGAAACCCTTAATCACTCGAGTATCTTACCCTACTCAACTATCCAGTAGTGCTACGCAGGTTTAGTGCTATCACTGCTAAACACACTACTAGCATCATCAAGCAACCATAATCAATACAATGTCTGAATATTATCCTGATCACCATGATCAAGATAATTGGAATAAGCACATGCATGATTACAGAATCAAGATAGACAAATCACTGAAACCATCATCAACATATTTGATTATCCTTGAGATACATAGATTAAGATTCATCACCGCCGAGATGGCCAACCTTGACGGATCAACTCTTACACCAATGATTCTTGAAACTCAACTAGAGATCTATTTTAATGGGGCGAACCCCGGTAGCTCTAACTCACAGATCTGTTGTCCCTCCGACGCCTTCTTTCTTTCTGTGGCCGGGGATTACAAGTATATATAAGGGTTCTACTCGTAAAGGACTCGGTTTCTAGCAAATAAGGCAGTTGCGCCGATCGACACAGGATTGCACCGATCGGCGCAAGCCGTGTCTTCTCTGGTTACTCTTTCGAGTCGGTTCCTCTGTCTTCCACAGCTGCCATATGGGCCTTTTCCTTCGAGATAAAGTCTTGTACTACACGTCGAGATCTTGAAGTTCCATAAATCTTCTAGGCAAATATCTTCAAGCATCTGCCGCAGATAAACTTCCATAAAACATGTGGAATGGGCCTTGGTCACTTCTATGGGCCAAAACACCCTTGCGCCGACCGGGCATGGGTTGCGCCAATCGATGCACTGGGCTTCTTCAGTGCTTTTTCATTGCTTCTGGACTCTTGTCCTCTTCCAACATCACTTTAATCACCAATTTCACCTGCTCCAAAACAACACATATACAAATATATAGGTAAAATCATAGGTAAATGGCCTAGATTGGTATCAATTATTCTCTAATTGGGGTTATATTCACATATAAAAGGGGCACTTAGGGTGAGCCAACAACCCGCATGCCCGAGGTTGTCAGTCGCCACTACTAATCGACTCAACACCGAAGAGGGAAAGTCGCCTGTTCCACGTCATCCCACTAGCCTCCACCGGACCTCACCCTCGCCCCTAAGGTCGGATCTAGCACCAAGTGAGGAGAAGCTGCTGTAGGGGAGGGCACTGCCAGGGAGTAGCCGCTAGGGGAGGGCGCCCCTGAGGATGAGGGGCCACCGCCGTCATGGCCGGCTCCGTGCCGGGGAGGGCTATCGCCACCAGGGTCGGGTGTGGGCGCCGCGGGGGAGGGTGGACTCTACCGGAGTTTGGTGATGGCACTACGGGGCGGGTCGCTACCACCAGGATCGGGTGAGGGCACCACGAGCGAGGGTTGCCACAACCAAGGAGAGTCAACATGGGGGAGGGTCACCACCGTCGGGGTTGGGTGAGGGCGCCACGGTGGAGGGCCACCGGGGTTGGGTGAGAGCGCCGCCGGGAGGGGCCACCTCAGGTGAGGTGTCGGGAGAGAATAAGGGAGTGAGAGGAGGGGAGGAGGGTGGCTAGGTGAAGAAGTGTAGAGGATGGGGAGTTAGGGTTTTAGAGGGACCAATATATATGATAGACGGTAGGGTTGGACCAAATGGGCCAAAAAAACAAAACAGACCTCATATTTTAGCGGCAAACCGCATTGCGATCCGCCCCTAAAAATTGATTTTTAGGGGCAGGTCACTTTTAAACCATAAGAGAATTGCCCACCCTTTTTCATCATCTTAGGCTTTTGAGTGCAACTGATCGGTGTATAGTAGCATAACATTACTACATCATTGCCTACTTTTGCCAACACTTACTATAGTCGGCCAAAGGCACCTTATGAGGCATTTCATCTGTCGAGAAAACTTCTGCCAACACTTGGGAAATAGTCGGAATAGAAGCAGATGGCAAAACTTCTGCGATAGTTTTTAGTTGCGATAGTTTTTAGTTTTGCTAAAACATAAATTGTTGTAGTCTCTCCGTCTTTTCCTGATAGTTGTATTATTTCCCAACATTTGATATCATGTTTACAGGTGGTGAGGAGGATAAACTTTCCATATAAGAGCTAAACTATTGAAATCTTCAGTCCATCACGTTCTAGTCCTGTCGGAAACAAATGGATAGTATTTGGTTAGTCATGAACAATCTCACATATTGCGCAATGACAAACTTCTAAACGAGCTCAAAATTTTGAGGGCACCAAATATGCTTACCTGCAGAATCTCTTGAGGATGGTTGACTGCAGTAGAACAAGCACAACTCTTGGATCTTTAGGTTGCTCCACTCTGAAATAACTAGATCCACCTAACCCCAGACCCAATCAATCAAATAAATCCATCTGGTCTCAAATAAATCGAAGAAAAAGAAGAACAATACCTGCCGGAAAGTATCATGACCATTGAGGTCACCCCAAGGTATGATGTTATGGTGATGAATGAAAAACATGAAATATGACTAATGTTGAGAAACGATGTGGATATGTACCATGGTTTGCTATATTTGTGATGAGTAATTGACTTGAGCAGATTTGGTGTTTGAGTTGAAATGCGGGAATTCAGGAATTGTATGGGTTTGCATATCATGGTTATGACTAACCGGACTTGGTGGAGATATTGGTGATATTGCAGGAGATGGGAAATGTGTTTGCTTGTCTCATGATGTGTAGGTCACTGGAGTCGACTTGGCGGTCAACGGCTAGAGGATCGGGCACAAGTAGGGGACTTGGGGCCAGACGATCGGGATGCCGGGTGAAGTCAAGGGTGATCCACACCGTACACGTGGAGAGGCAAGAAGCACAGACGGTTTCACAGTTGAGCCTCAAAACCTTGGTGGTGATGAAGACGGCGTGTTTACCAAGTCAAGGCGAATGGGATGCCGGTGAAAGTGGCAAGGGGGCCCGATGGACAGGGACTGGGAGAGACTTGCCGGTGGTCAGGATCGCGGGACAAGGTGATACGCATCAACATCGAGAAGTCGCGCTTTGAGAAGCGTGCAAGGCGGTTTCCCGATTTGGGCCTCAAAACCGGTGGCGGTGGTTGGTGGTGCACGTGGCACCATCATGGAGCTTGCTTCAGATGAAGCAAAGACGTGAAGCGTCTGATGGCATTAGGGCGATGAGGAAAAAGATGGACGGTTATGCCCCCGGTGGTAGGTGGGTGTGTTATGTAGGTCAATGGTAGAGTGGTCATGTGTACAATAGACCCTAGGCCTATATAAGGAGAGGTGTGGCTAGTGGGATAGGTGCCTCTCTTCCCATTAGCCTTGTGTTAGGACTCTATTCAAAGTGCTAGGAGAGGACTTCATGTTTTAGAGGAGAGGAAAGGGTGTGCGAGAGACATCTCTTGCTCTTCCAAATAGTGGGAGGAAGAGGGTGGCTTCCTAGCCTTGTACCTATGGATCTTGTAAGAACCTTTCTATGATATGAGAAGTATTTTTGTGCTCGAGATTTCCCTCTTCACTTGAATCCCGAAATTCCCTTTTTCTTATTTTTGGAGCTATTTTCGTGGTGATTTTTCATCTCACTTTTGGATGAGTTTTTGGTTCGGATTTCTTGAGAAACTTGTTGCTAGGATGAGCTAGAACAATCCTCTATGGATCCTTGACCGAATCAATAGCTCTAGCACCTTCGATTTGAAGGATTTCTCAAGTTTCCCCTTTTTGGTGTTCTTGGCACAAGATCTGAAATTCATGACGATTCCTTGTGTTTTTGGAGTGGATCTCTTTAGACAAGGGTTGTGATGTATTGAGGATCATCTGATCCAAATTTTGTGATTTTTGGAGTTCGTTTGATAGGGTTTTGGTAATTTTCTTTCCTTAATGGAGCTGCTGTTTTGACCATGATGAAACTTCCGTAATCATCACGGAACATCCGTCAAGAACCATGGAACTTCCGTGAGTGATAGTGTTCCCATTGCCCGAAACTTCCGTAATTGACAGAATTTCCGTCGGGCACCACAGAACTTCCGTCGGGTACCACGAAAGTTCCGTCAGGCTCTGTTCTATGACCTTTCGGACCTTCCTTGTTTTGGTTTTTGTTTCTTTTGTGCTTCCGCTATGTGTCCTTTTGGTTTGAGTCATTCCTAGGGTTAACACATTACAAGTTAGTGTGTGTAATGTTGTGACTCGGTTAGAGGTTGGTTTGGGTTGTAGTTGAGACATAGACCGAGTTCTTGAAAAGAATTTGAATTGGCTCCCATTCACCCCCCCCCTCTGGTCGCCTTCTCGGTCCTTCAATTGATATCAGAGCCAGTTTGATCACTAGTTGACCTTCACCGGCTTTGTGATCCGAAGGCGACATGGAGAAGCGTGCTGTCAAGCTGTGGATGTTCGATGGAGAGGACTTCCCTTACTAGAAGTCATGGACCAAGGTGTATCTGCTGAGTCAAGAACGTGCAATTTAGGAGATTGTTGATCAGCAGTATGCTATACCACAAGACCTGAACGCTGCTTCTGCAGGTGAGTTAGTTAGGTATGAGAACAACTCCAAAGCTGTCAATATTCTGCTCTCTACACTTGGTTGGAGTGAACATGATAGGGTTGCACACCTTGACACTGCTCATGCTATTTGGGTTAAGCTCTGCACTTACCATGAGGGTACCAACCAGGTCAAGTCTATGCGTAAGGATTCTTACAATAGACAATACCAAACCTTTGCTCAAAAACCGGGCGAGTTACTAGATGACACTTTTCATAGGTTTGAGGCAATTATGTGCAACTTGCGGCCTTGTGGTACCCTTGTATACAATGACAATGATAGAGCTAAGCAACTGCTGTACTCACTTGATGAAAATGTTTTGGGGGTTAAAATTGCTGCTCTAGAAGAAACTGCTGACTTCAACACCTTAAACTGTGAGCAACTGTATAGCAAGCTGAAATCTTATGAACTATCCAAGAAATCTCGTCCTAATCTTGTTATTCCTGCTTTTAGCATGGCTTTGCTTTCTAGCTCTCAGAAGGTTAGTCACAGTGATGCTTCTTATGGAACTAACCCCTCACTTGACAAGTCTTCCATGGAGTTTGCTTTGTCTTCTCTTGTTGTAGCTTCCAATGAACAGATGGAGTGCATTCCTGACGAGGAGTTGACCTTACTCACATGGAAGTTCAGGAAGTTCTACAACAACCGCAAGGAGAGAAGAGGAGGTGGTTCAAGAACCTGCTTCGAGTGTGGTGACCCAGGACACTTCATCGCTGATTGTCCCAAGAAGAAGAAGAAGGCCGGGTACCGCAACAACAACACTGAAGACTTCAAGCAGAAGAAGAACCGCTTCTATAAGAAGGGCAAGAACTCCAAGAAGTTCGCCAAGGCCATTGCACGCGCCTGCGTTGCCACCTTGAGCGATGTTGACCTCACATCAAGCGAAGGCTTTACAAGCTCGGAGGAGGTTGAGAAGCCACGAGTCAAGCGGAAGGATGACTTCACTGGGCTTTGCTTCATGGCAAAGAACGACCACGACACCGACTCTAGATCCGACTCCGACACAAGCGAGGTACCTCCCACTCTTGATGAGCTCTCCTCTGAACTTGATCATTTGCGCGATGTTCTGCTCATGCAAGATGATAATCTTCGTAGTGCTATACGTGAGAGTAGAGAGCTTAAGTCTAAGTTAGAGAGTGCTAATTTTGAGATTGCTTTGCTTAGGTTTAAGCTTGCTTGTGTTGAGACTGCTGCTGAGTGTGAGTCTTGTCAAGTTGTGATGAGTGATCTTGCACAGACAGAGAGTGTGCATGCTCAAGTTGCCAGTAAGCTTGAGAGTGCCCTCAAGGAGCTTGATGAATTCAAAGCTAGACCAACTCTTTTGGGTGCATGTCAGAAGTGCCCCAAGCTCACAGATGAGTTGGAAGCTCAGTCCCTCAAAGTTAAAGAGCTTGAGTCTAAGCTTCTACATGAGACTCACTCGAAAGTTCTCCCACATCCGTGTGAAGTGTGTGTCACCCTCAAGGACAAGTTAGTAATCACTAGGGAAGAAAACAAAGTCCTAGTTCAGGAAAATGACTATCTTGTTTCTAGGCTCCAGAGAACCCTAGTGAGTGAGGAAAAGATTGAGAGTGATTTGGCAAGAGTGAAGGAGAGTGCTTCTAGGTCAACATATAAATTAGGCTTGGGATTTGAGAGGTGTGACAAGGAGAGTGAGAATGTGGGTAAGTTTGTACCTAGCTCCAGCTGCAAGGATGAGGAAAACACCATCAAACCCACTGACACATACTATCCACCCAATCCCAAACCCTCCTTCAACCCAAAGCAAACAGAGAAGCCAAAACCCAAACCAGCAATGCAAACCAAGCCTAATCCTAAGGGTGTCTACATTTGCATGTTTTGTGGTTGCAAGGGCCACTTGGATGAATTCTGTTATAGGCGTAAGAGGATTAAGAGGAAGCAAGCTGAGTTGACTAGGGATGCTTTTTATGATGATTTTGTTGACTTTTAGCCTCGCTCTTTTTCTCGTGCCTATCGTGGATAGCGTCATTCCTCATATGGCTTTGATTCACAAAACAGAGGCTTTACGCAGCAGCGCTTTGGCGCCCCATATTTTCCCATCATGGTGAGCATCATTCGCGTGAATTTGGCTTTCACAGTGATGATTTCTATCCTCACAACCCAAGGTTTGAGTCGAAACGCTTTGACAAGCCATGTTTTCCCCATCGTGGTTCTTGTCCTATGCATTCAAATAATAATGTGCAAAGAACTATGATGACTACTACTGGTCATATGGTTAAGTGCTAGATTCCCAAATCTCTTTTAACTAACCCCAACACTGATATGGTCAGCAAGCTTCACATTGGAGAAAGCATCGAGCGGTTGGAGAAGCGGGTCTCTAAGTTAACCGAACAGGTTGTCACGTTGGAGACCGCTCCCAAAACCAATGATACGAACACCAATAACAACAACAACAAGATTGAAGACGTCCATGATGAAGACACGGTGTATAAGGTTGATGGCACAGTGGATAGGTCAGCTACAAGGACCGCATGATTATGACGTCGTTTGCAACATAATACTCAAGGTATGGGTAGTTTCCATAACTACAATCATCGTCCACACTGTAACTATGCTCTAGATGACCCGTACGCTAAAATTAAGTTTTCAATTCCTTCGTTTTCGGGTCAGTATGATGGTGATGTTTATCTTGATTGGGAGATGACTGTAGAACAAAAATTTAATGCCCACCTTGTTCCTGAACAACATAGAGTTAGACAAGCTACTAGTGAGTTTAAGGACTTTGGAATTGTTTGGTGGAGTGGTCTAGCTGCGGAAACTGATTTGCCTACTACTTGGGAAAAACTTAAGGTAGCAATGCATGATCATTTTGTTCCTCCTTTATATAGAGAGATTGATAAAACTGTTCAGGAGTACTTTAGTGAGCTTCAGAAGGGTTTAATTCGTTGTGCTGTAGTTGAAAAAGTAGAGGATCAGATTTGTTGCTTTTATTCTAGTTTAAGAAAAGAAATTCAGGACATCCTTGATTATAAAGAATATTATTCCCTCACCTAGTGTTTCTAGTATGTTATGCTTGTAGAGAAAGAATCACAGAGACTTTTCCAGGCTTTTGAGGAGTACAACAAGTCAAGGAACTCCTACCCCCCACGCTCGACGGGGACTTCGGGGCTGCCCAGGCCATCTTTCCGACCGCCCCCACCAGTAGCTACCAAGGGAACCAGTGTTGTTTCTGCAGCCCCAAGATCAGCCCCTGCACCTTCTACGCGCTCAGGTAAAACTTCTGTGCAGGTACCATCTAGTAGTGCCTCCTCTGTTGCTTCGACAGGGCGCACTACAGGGATTCAGTGCCACCGCTGCCATGGACTTGGTCATGTGCAGAAAGATTGTCCAAGTAGGCGGGCATATGTGGCGACAGACAATGGCGGTTACATGAGCACCTCCGATGTGGAGGATGAGGAGGAGGACATCGCTGCCGTCGGCAGTGACCTCGTCCTTGGAGGCGGAGACACCACATGATACATGAACATTATTGTTCAACGTGTCCTTAGCACACAAGTTCATCAGCCCGAGACGATGCAGCGCCACAACTTGTTCCAGATTTTCTTCGTCATCAAGAACCGCCGTGCACGTGTCATCATTGATGGAGGGAGCTGCAATAACTTGGTGAGTTCTGATGTGGTCAACAAGCTTGCTTTGACCACACGTCCAGATCCACATCCGTACTACATTCAGTGGTTAAACGACTCTGGCAAAGCTAAGGTAATACAAACTTGTAGAGTTCCTTTTTCCATTGGTTCTTATGTGGATTCTGTTGATTGTGATGTCGTACCCATGCAAGCATGTTCACTTTTATTAGGTAGACCATGGGAATTTGATAATGATGTTGTATACCATGATAGAAGTAATAAGTACACTTTTATGCATAAAGGAACTAAAATTACTTTGTTACCAATGACCCCTACTGAAATTGTACAAGCTGATTTAGAAAGAGCTGCTAGTTTGAAAAATAAAGGTCCTGAAATTCAACAACCTGTTAATTCTAATTCTACACGTAGTAATGTTAATGATTCTTCAAGTTCTAAGGGTGCTGGAATTAAATTACAAGGTCGTTCATGTCTTGCAACAAAATCTGAGCTTGCTGAAATTTCTGATAATGATGATATTTGCTATGCTTTGATATGCAAAGAAACTTTGTTTTCGCTTGATGATATTACTTCTAGTGCTTTGTCTCCTGCTGTCACTAACCTTTTGCAGGTGTATGAGGATGTTTTTCTAGCTGAGATACCCTCGGGATTGCCACCTTTGAGAGGGATTGAGCATCAAATTGATTTGATTCCGGGTGCTACTTTGCCAAACCGTGGTGCTTATAGGACCAACCCTAAGCAGACTAAGGAGATACAACGACAAGTTCAAGACCTTTTGGATCGTGGGTATGTTCGTCAATCACTTAGTTCTTGTGCTGTTCCTGTACTTTTGGTTTCTAAGAAAGATGGTACTTGGCGTATGTGTATAGATTGTAGAGCCATTAAAAATATTACTATTAGGTATCGTCATCCTATTCCTAGGCTAGACGACATGCTTGATGAGTTATGTGGTGCTATAATTTTCACTAAAATTGATTTGCGTAGTGGCTACCATCAAATTAGAATGAAACTTGGAGACGAATGGAAAACTGCTTTCAAAACCAAATTTTGATTATATGAATGGTTAGTAATGCCTTTTGGGTTAACTAATGCACCTAGTACTTTCATGCGCTTGATGAATGAGGTTTTAAGAGCTTTCACTGGCAAATTTGTGGTATTTCACTTTGATGATATCTTGATTTATAGCAAATCTATAGATGAACATATGAATCATTTGCGTGCTGTTTTTGATGCTTTACGAGATGCACGTTTAGTTGGTAACCTTGAGAAGTGCATCTTTTGCACGGATCGAGTTAGTTAGGTATGAGAACAACTCCAAAGCTGTCAATATTCTGCTCTCTACACTTGGTTGGAGTGAACATGATAGGGTTGCACACCTTGACACTGCTCATGCTATTTGGGTTAAGCTCTGCACTTACCATGAGGGTACCAACCAGGTCAAGTCTATGCGTAAGGATTCTTACAATAGACAATACCAAACCTTTGCTCAAAAACCGGGCGAGTTACTAGATGACACTTTTCATAGGTTTGAGGCAATTATGTGCAACTTGCGGCCTTGTGGTACCCTTGTATACAATGACAATGATAGAGCTAAGCAACTGCTGTACTCACTTGATGAAAATGTTTTGGGGGTTAAAATTGCTGCTCTAGAAGAAACTGCTGACTTCAACACCTTAAACTGTGAGCAACTGTATAGCAAGCTGAAATCTTATGAACTATCCAAGAAATCTCGTCCTAATCTTGTTATTCCTGCTTTTAGCATGGCTTTGCTTTCTAGCTCTCAGAAGGTTAGTCACAGTGATGCTTCTTATGGAACTAACCCCTCACTTGACAAGTCTTCCATGGAGTTTGCTTTGTCTTCTCTTGTTGTAGCTTCCAATGAACAGATGGAGTGCATTCCTGACGAGGAGTTGACCTTACTCACATGGAAGTTCAGGAAGTTCTACAACAACCGCAAGGAGAGAAGAGGAGGTGGTTCAAGAACCTGCTTCGAGTGTGGTGACCCAGGACACTTCATCGCTGATTGTCCCAAGAAGAAGAAGAAGGCCGGGTACCGCAACAACAACACTGAAGACTTCAAGCAGAAGAAGAACCGCTTCTATAAGAAGGGCAAGAACTCCAAGAAGTTCGCCAAGGCCATTGCACGCGCCTGCGTTGCCACCTTGAGCGATGTTGACCTCACATCAAGCGAAGGCTTTACAAGCTCGGAGGAGGTTGAGAAGCCACGAGTCAAGCGGAAGGATGACTTCACTGGGCTTTGCTTCATGGCAAAGAACGACCACGACACCGACTCTAGATCCGACTCCGACACAAGCGAGGTACCTCCCACTCTTGATGAGCTCTCCTCTGAACTTGATCATTTGCGCGATGTTCTGCTCATGCAAGATGATAATCTTCGTAGTGCTATACGTGAGAGTAGAGAGCTTAAGTCTAAGTTAGAGAGTGCTAATTTTGAGATTGCTTTGCTTAGGTTTAAGCTTGCTTGTGTTGAGACTGCTGCTGAGTGTGAGTCTTGTCAAGTTGTGATGAGTGATCTTGCACAGACAGAGAGTGTGCATGCTCAAGTTGCCAGTAAGCTTGAGAGTGCCCTCAAGGAGCTTGATGAATTCAAAGCTAGACCAACTCTTTTGGGTGCATGTCAGAAGTGCCCCAAGCTCACAGATGAGTTGGAAGCTCAGTCCCTCAAAGTTAAAGAGCTTGAGTCTAAGCTTCTACATGAGACTCACTCGAAAGTTCTCCCACATCCGTGTGAAGTGTGTGTCACCCTCAAGGACAAGTTAGTAATCACTAGGGAAGAAAACAAAGTCCTAGTTCAGGAAAATGACTATCTTGTTTCTAGGCTCCAGAGAACCCTAGTGAGTGAGGAAAAGATTGAGAGTGATTTGGCAAGAGTGAAGGAGAGTGCTTCTAGGTCAACATATAAATTAGGCTTGGGATTTGAGAGGTGTGACAAGGAGAGTGAGAATGTGGGTAAGTTTGTACCTAGCTCCAGCTGCAAGGATGAGGAAAACACCATCAAACCCACTGACACATACTATCCACCCAATCCCAAACCCTCCTTCAACCCAAAGCAAACAGAGAAGCCAAAACCCAAACCAGCAATGCAAACCAAGCCTAATCCTAAGGGTGTCTACATTTGCATGTTTTGTGGTTGCAAGGGCCACTTGGATGAATTCTGTTATAGGCGTAAGAGGATTAAGAGGAAGCAAGCTGAGTTGACTAGGGATGCTTTTTATGATGATTTTGTTGACTTTTAGCCTCGCTCTTTTTCTCGTGCCTATCGTGGATAGCGTCATTCCTCATATGGCTTTGATTCACAAAACAGAGGCTTTACGCAGCAGCGCTTTGGCGCCCCATATTTTCCCATCATGGTGAGCATCATTCGCGTGAATTTGGCTTTCACAGTGATGATTTCTATCCTCACAACCCAAGGTTTGAGTCGAAACGCTTTGACAAGCCATGTTTTCCCCATCGTGGTTCTTGTCCTATGCATTCAAATAATAATGTGCAAAGAACTATGATGACTACTACTGGTCATATGGTTAAGTGCTAGATTCCCAAATCTCTTTTAACTAACCCCAACACTGATATGGTCAGCAAGCTTCACATTGGAGAAAGCATCGAGCGGTTGGAGAAGCGGGTCTCTAAGTTAACCGAACAGGTTGTCACGTTGGAGACCGCTCCCAAAACCAATGATACGAACACCAATAACAACAACAACAAGATTGAAGACGTCCATGATGAAGACACGGTGTATAAGGTTGATGGCACAGTGGATAGGTCAGCTACAAGGACCGCATGATTATGACGTCGTTTGCAACATAATACTCAAGGTATGGGTAGTTTCCATAACTACAATCATCGTCCACACTGTAACTATGCTCTAGATGACCCGTACGCTAAAATTAAGTTTTCAATTCCTTCGTTTTCGGGTCAGTATGATGGTGATGTTTATCTTGATTGGGAGATGACTGTAGAACAAAAATTTAATGCCCACCTTGTTCCTGAACAACATAGAGTTAGACAAGCTACTAGTGAGTTTAAGGACTTTGGAATTGTTTGGTGGAGTGGTCTAGCTGCGGAAACTGATTTGCCTACTACTTGGGAAAAACTTAAGGTAGCAATGCATGATCATTTTGTTCCTCCTTTATATAGAGAGATTGATAAAACTGTTCAGGAGTACTTTAGTGAGCTTCAGAAGGGTTTAATTCGTTGTGCTGTAGTTGAAAAAGTAGAGGATCAGATTTGTTGCTTTTATTCTAGTTTAAGAAAAGAAATTCAGGACATCCTTGATTATAAAGAATATTATTCCCTCACCTAGTGTTTCTAGTATGTTATGCTTGTAGAGAAAGAATCACAGAGACTTTTCCAGGCTTTTGAGGAGTACAACAAGTCAAGGAACTCCTACCCCCCACGCTCGACGGGGACTTCGGGGCTGCCCAGGCCATCTTTCCGACCGCCCCCACCAGTAGCTACCAAGGGAACCAGTGTTGTTTCTGCAGCCCCAAGATCAGCCCCTGCACCTTCTACGCGCTCAGGTAAAACTTCTGTGCAGGTACCATCTAGTAGTGCCTCCTCTGTTGCTTCGACAGGGCGCACTACAGGGATTCAGTGCCACCGCTGCCATGGACTTGGTCATGTGCAGAAAGATTGTCCAAGTAGGCGGGCATATGTGGCGACAGACAATGGCGGTTACATGAGCACCTCCGATGTGGAGGATGAGGAGGAGGACATCGCTGCCGTCGGCAGTGACCTCGTCCTTGGAGGCGGAGACACCACATGATACATGAACATTATTGTTCAACGTGTCCTTAGCACACAAGTTCATCAGCCCGAGACGATGCAGCGCCACAACTTGTTCCAGATTTTCTTCGTCATCAAGAACCGCCGTGCACGTGTCATCATTGATGGAGGGAGCTGCAATAACTTGGTGAGTTCTGATGTGGTCAACAAGCTTGCTTTGACCACACGTCCAGATCCACATCCGTACTACATTCAGTGGTTAAACGACTCTGGCAAAGCTAAGGTAATACAAACTTGTAGAGTTCCTTTTTCCATTGGTTCTTATGTGGATTCTGTTGATTGTGATGTCGTACCCATGCAAGCATGTTCACTTTTATTAGGTAGACCATGGGAATTTGATAATGATGTTGTATACCATGATAGAAGTAATAAGTACACTTTTATGCATAAAGGAACTAAAATTACTTTGTTACCAATGACCCCTACTGAAATTGTACAAGCTGATTTAGAAAGAGCTGCTAGTTTGAAAAATAAAGGTCCTGAAATTCAACAACCTGTTAATTCTAATTCTACACGTAGTAATGTTAATGATTCTTCAAGTTCTAAGGGTGCTGGAATTAAATTACAAGGTCGTTCATGTCTTGCAACAAAATCTGAGCTTGCTGAAATTTCTGATAATGATGATATTTGCTATGCTTTGATATGCAAAGAAACTTTGTTTTCGCTTGATGATATTACTTCTAGTGCTTTGTCTCCTGCTGTCACTAACCTTTTGCAGGTGTATGAGGATGTTTTTCTAGCTGAGATACCCTCGGGATTGCCACCTTTGAGAGGGATTGAGCATCAAATTGATTTGATTCCGGGTGCTACTTTGCCAAACCGTGGTGCTTATAGGACCAACCCTAAGCAGACTAAGGAGATACAACGACAAGTTCAAGACCTTTTGGATCGTGGGTATGTTCGTCAATCACTTAGTTCTTGTGCTGTTCCTGTACTTTTGGTTTCTAAGAAAGATGGTACTTGGCGTATGTGTATAGATTGTAGAGCCATTAAAAATATTACTATTAGGTATCGTCATCCTATTCCTAGGCTAGACGACATGCTTGATGAGTTATGTGGTGCTATAATTTTCACTAAAATTGATTTGCGTAGTGGCTACCATCAAATTAGAATGAAACTTGGAGACGAATGGAAAACTGCTTTCAAAACCAAATTTTGATTATATGAATGGTTAGTAATGCCTTTTGGGTTAACTAATGCACCTAGTACTTTCATGCGCTTGATGAATGAGGTTTTAAGAGCTTTCACTGGCAAATTTGTGGTATTTCACTTTGATGATATCTTGATTTATAGCAAATCTATAGATGAACATATGAATCATTTGCGTGCTGTTTTTGATGCTTTACGAGATGCACGTTTAGTTGGTAACCTTGAGAAGTGCATCTTTTGCACGGATCGAGTCTCTTTTCTTGGCTATGTTGTGACTCCACAGGGAATTGAGGTGGATGAGGCGAAGATTGAAGCCATAAAGAGCTGGCCTGTACCAAAAACTATCACACAGGTGAGGAGTTTTCTTGGTCTTGCAGGTTTCTACCACCGCTTTGTCAAAGATTTCAGCACCATTGCTGCTCCTTTGCATGAGTTGACAAAGAAGGGCATTGATTTCCATTGGGGTAAGGTACATCATGAGTCTTTTGATGCTTTGAAGGATAAACTTACACATGCACCATTGCTGCAATTACCTAATTTTGATAAGATTTTTGAGCTTGAATGTGATGCTAGTGGTATAGGCATTGGTGGTGTTTTGATGTAAGATTGTAAACCTGTTGCATACTTAGTGAGAAAATCACTGGGCCTGTTTTGAATTACTCCACGTATGATAAGGAATTGTATGCACTTGTACGTTGTTTAGAGACGTGGCGTCATTATTTGTTGCCCAAAGAAGTTGTTATTCATTCTGATCATGAATCACTTAAGTATATTCGTTCTCAATGTAATTTGAGCCGTGGACATGCTAAATGGATTGAGTTTATTGAGTCTTTTCCTTACATTATTAAACATAAGAAAGGGAAGGATAATGTGATCACTGATGCTTTATCTAGGTGCTATACTTTATTGTTTCAACTTGATTGTAGAATTTTTGGACTTGAGGCAATTAAAGAACAATATGCTGCTGATGTTGATTTTAAAGATGTATTGCTGCATTGTAAAGAAGGTCGTGCATGGAACAAATTTGTGTTGACTGATGGATTCTTGTTTAGAGCTAACCGCTTATGCATTCCAGTTGGTTCCGTTCGTCTTTTGTTGTTACAGGAGGCGCATGGAGGTGGATTGATGGGTCATTTTGGAGCCAAGAAGACGGAGGATATTTTGGCCACACACTTCTTTTGGCCAAGGATGAGAAAACATGTTGAGCGCTTTGTTGCTCGCTGCACTACATGTCAAAAAGCTAAGTCTCACTGGAATCCACATGGTTTATACATGCCACTTTTTGTTCCTTCTATTTCTTGGGCGGATATTTCTATGGACTTTGTTTTAGAACTGCCTAGGACTAAGAGGGAGAGTGATAGTATTTTTGTTGTTGTGGATAGATTTTCTAAGATGACACACTTTATACCATGTCATAAGACTGATGATGCTAGTTATATTACAGATCTCTTTTTCAAAGAAATTGTACGTTTGCATGGTATGCCTTCTACTATTGTTTCAGATCGTGATGTAAAATTCTTGAGTCACTTTTGGCGCACGCTTTGGAATAAATTGGGTACAAAGTTGTTATTTTCTATAACTTGTCACCCACAAACTGATGGACAAACTGAGGTGGTGAATTGCACTTTGGATGTTGAGAGCTATTTTGAAGAAAAATTTGAAGCAATGGGAAGAATGTTTGCCTCATGTTGAGTTTGCATATAATCGGGCAACACATTCTACTACCAAGGTAAGTCCTTTCGAGGTAGTGTATGGTTTTGATCCCCGTACTCCACTTAATATACTTCCTCTACCTATTCATGAGAGAGTTCATGTTGATGCTAAGGAGTGTGCTGAATTTATTTTAAAAATGCATGAGACCATTAGACTTAGCATTCAAAAGATGAATGACAAGTATAAAATTTGATGTGGACAAGGGTTCCCGATCTTCCGAAAGGTTCTGGATATGTTGATTTGGTCGGAGGCGACACACAAATCGATCCGGCTTCAGAACAGCACGTTCTAAACCCCGCAATCGTAGCACAACGTCTCCTCTGGTTATCAACCGTCCTAAAACGATTGACCTCGCCGAGAAGGCTAATCCCTGCCTGAAAATCAAGAACACAAGCAAGAACAAAGAAGAAAGCAACACAATTGCAGATGTATTATTAATCTCACGAAGTTGGGGTCTCACAAACCATGATGACGGCGAAACTGTTATGAACAGAATAATCTAAGCAAAACCCAAAACCCTAATGGTGCGACGGCGGCTGTATATGAAGACCCACCTCCCACAATCCATTGCCAACGAAAAAATCCTACCCGATTTCGTTTCTGTGCCCCCCCCCCCCCCACCCCTCAAACCCTATCTTGACCTACCTTCGGTAAAACAGGCATAACTTTTCACTCGTTGCTCTGATTGAGCTGAAATTTTTACAGTAGATTCTTGACTCAAAGTTGAGGTGACCCACACTCGGCTACGCCCTGTGTGACATCGTCAAAAAATTCAAAAAAAAATCGGGAAAAAATAGAAAAAAAATGTGAAGTCAAAATAGCGTTTTTGATGAAACTTTGAGATTTTGCCTACGCTTTGTTTTCCCTCTGTTTGAGTTGAAAATTCTTGTGGTTCCTTCCTTTGTGTTCCTCAATCATAGAAAAATAGTGGAAAATCATACAAAAAAATCAAAATTTTGATTTGCACCCCTCCCTCCCCCCCCCCCCCCCCCGCCCTGAAAATTTCTAAGTCTGTGAAGTCCATTTTGATCCTTGCTACATTTGCTATTGTTCTTTCTATCACAACTATTTTTGAACACAATTCTTTTGCCAGCAATTAGGACACTGCTTTGGACATTTATTCAGTGCTACTATCTATTATTGAATTGTGTTCCACTGACATACATATTAGCCTTCCAAGCTATAAATATTGCAGCACAGGTTTTTTCCTTGCAATTGTTACACCCAAGTTCGACTATAGATTGTCCTGACCTGTTGGCCTTGGTAAGAACACTTGCAAGATTGTGATACATTTCTTCTGATATTGGTTTCCACTTTTTACACCCTCTGCTACCTGCTAGTTGATAGGGCTAATCCTTTTGTTTAGTCTTGTCTTTTGCTTTTAACCATGTCAGGGAAAGAGACACCTGCAGATTCGGAATCCCCTACAGACTTCAATGATTGCATGTCCAAGGTTGAGCTTATGAAGCTTCTTGCAAACCAGCGTACATTCATGGAAACGAAGTTTGCTGAGTTGATGGGCCACATCAACACTGTTACCAACCGAATTGAGGATGTTGAACGGCGACCTCCACCTCAACGAGCTGCTGTTGATGATGATTTTGACCATGATGCAGACCGTCTTCTCCGTAATTGACACGGTATGGGAGATAATAACAATCGTGGTAATACTGATACTTTTGTTAAGCCAAAATTTAGCATTCCTCCTTTTCCTGGTAGTGCTGAACCTGAAGTATACTTAGATTGGGAACTTGCTATTGAATAGAAATTTAATTCTTATTTAGTTCCTGCTGAGCATAGAGTTAGACTTGCTACTAGTGAGTTTATGAGTTTTTCTCTATTTTGGTGGAATGATCTTTACAATAATAATGCTGCTATACCCAACACTTGGTCTGTTTTGAAACAACGCATGAAATCTCGTTTTGTTCCTCCTTATTACCAATGTGATTTACATTTGAAATTACAATCTTTAACACAAGGTAGTAAAATAGTAGAGGAATGTTATCAGGAATTGCTTATTGGTTTAGCACGTTGTGATATACATGAAGATGATGTTGAGACTAATGCTAGATTTTTTGGTGGTTTGAACCGTGATATCCAGAATATTGTTGACTATAAAGAGTGGAATAGGTTTAGCCAATTGTATCATATTGCTCTTAAGGCTGAACGAGAAGTACAGGGATGCCTTCCACAACATTCTTGCAGATCCAGCACTGAGCTATCTATCCAGCAGCGCACTGGAGTAGAGAACTTGAAGAGTCATATTGCTAAGCCACCAGTAACAACTCTTCCACTTGCGCCTGCTTCTGAAGTTCGTTCCTACGTTCTTCATTATATGTCACTTTTGAGAATGGTTTGTTACCTAATGATTATATTGTAATTACGAACCATAGAGAGGACCAGGAGATGATGGGAGAAGTACTTGGAGACATGGAGGACCAGCAAAGACGTTGAAGCCAAGGTGGAGGCCCAACCAAAACCGACTTCGAGTCTGTTTTGGGGCTCAAGACCAGTCTGCACTAAAACGGATGCCGAGGACGCATACAGACTCGGATTTGGATGTTCTACATATGAACGGAAAGATAAGAAGAAGAACTTTCCAATGCCGCCGGTCTCATATCAAAATTCATCTGGGGTCATTGGGAATCGTCAAAACAAGGGAGGGTCCAGAATCTGTTTTGGTGTTGCGTCGCCTGTTTTTGGCCTTTAGGCTCTGTATCTAGTTCAGCCCAATTAGGGGCGCGTCCAGAGGGTCTTGCACGACCCTAGGGTATTCATATATAGCCTCCACCACACCATTAGGGTTTGGATTTTGCTTAGATTATTCTGTTCATAACAGTTTCACCATCATCACGGTTTATGAGACCCCAACACCCCAGACCAATCCCCACAAATTTCACTTTCCGCTGCCTCCACGCCGCCAAAAAAAAAATCCTACCCGATTCCAAACCCGACCCCAAACCCGACTCGAGTTTCTGGAAAACCGACTCCGACCCCCCTTCCGTAAAACGGGCATAACTTTTTGCTCGGTTGTCCATTTTGGCAGAAATTTTTACAGGAATTTTTCTGTGGATTCTCCTCCATTGTTAGTCAGTTGGAGAAAATATCAAAAAAATAAAATAAAATAAAAAGAAATTTGAGATTTCTACTAGTGCTACATCTAGCCCCCTAAAATTTCTGGATTTGGCTGTTTTGCACTTATCCCCCTGTTATCGCTTGTTGTGCCTTTGTCTCCTTGTTTCTACTTTGCTATCACTATTGTTCTAGGACATACTTAGACCAGCAACTAGGGACAAGTTACTTGGGCACTTATTCAGCCTTACTATCTATTTTTGATTTGTGTGCCACTCACATATATATATTTGGCCTTTCCTAGCTCTACATATTTCTTCTGGACAGCACATAGGTTATTTTGTGACCCTTGCAATCATGGAACACATCTCTCTGGTATCCTTTGCTTTGCTTTTCAAAACTTTGTAAGAGCTTTGTAAGGAGTTTCCTTTTGTTGTGTTGAGAGGCACCACTGTTTAGCTATTTTGTAGGGATAACCTTCACTGTTTGTTTCCTGTTTTGGTGTTTGTGATGGCAGGAAGTGATGACAGAGAGATGGCTTCACCCTCACAATTTGCTGAGTGCGTGAGCCAAGAGCAGCTCCAGAAGGCTTTGTAGGCTGCTCAGAGTGATTTGGCAGAGACGATCACCAGAACCGTTACTGATATGGTCAGCAAGCTTCACATTGGAGAAAGCATCGAGCGGTTGGAGAAGCGGGTCTCTAAGTTAACCGAACAGGTTGTCACGTTGGAGACCGCTCCCAAAACCAATGATACGAACACCAATAACAACAACAACAAGATTGAAGACGTCCATGATGAAGACACGGTGTATAAGGTTGATGGCACAGTGGATAGGTCAGCTACAAGGACAGCATGATTATGACGTCGTTTGCAACATAATACTCAAGGTATGGGTAGTTTCCATAACTACAATCATCGTCCACACTGTAACTATGCTCTAGATGACCCGTACGCTAAAATTAAGTTTTCAATTCCTTCGTTTTCGGGTCAGTATGATGGTGATGTTTATCTTGATTGGGAGATGACTGTAGAACAAAAATTTAATGCCCACCTTGTTCCTGAACAACATAGAGTTAGACAAGCTACTAGTGAGTTTAAGGACTTTGGAATTGTTTGGTGGAGTGGTCTAGCTGCGGAAACTGATTTGCCTACTACTTGGGAAAAACTTAAGGTAGCAATGCATGATCATTTTGTTCCTCCTTTATATAGAGAGATTGATAAAACTGTTCAGGAGTACTTTAGTGAGCTTCAGAAGGGTTTAATTCGTTGTGCTGTAGTTGAAAAAGTAGAGGATCAGATTTGTTTCTTTTATTCTAGTTTAAGAAAAGAAATTCAGGACATCCTTGATTATAAAGAATATTATTCCCTCACCTAGTGTTTCTAGTATGTTATGCTTGTAGAGAAAGAATCACAGAGACTTTTCCAGGCTTTTGAGGAGTACAACAAGTCAAGGAACTCCTACCCCCCACGCTCGACGGGGACTTCGGGGCTGCCCAGGCCATCTTTCCGACCGCCCCCACCAGTAGCTACCAAGGGAACCAGTGTTGTTTCTGCAGCCCCAAGATCAGCCCCTGCACCTTCTACGCGCTCAGGTAAAACTTCTGTGCAGGTACCATCTAGTAGTGCCTCCTCTGTTGCTTCGACAGGGCGCACTACAGGGATTCAGTGCCACCGCTGCCATGGACTTGATCATGTGCAGAAAGATTGTCCAAGTAGGCGGGCATATGTGGCGACAGACAATGGCGGTTACATGAGCACCTCCGATGTGGAGGATGAGGAGGAGGACATCGCTGCCGTCGGCAGTGACCTCGTCCTTGGAGGCGGAGACACCACATGATACATGAACATTATTGTTCAACGTGTCCTTAGCACACAAGTTCATCAGCCCGAGACGATGCAGCGCCACAACTTGTTCCAGATTTTCTTCGTCATCAAGAACCGCCGTGCACGTGTCATCATTGATGGAGGGAGCTGCAATAACTTGGTGAGTTCTGATGTGGTCAACAAGCTTGCTTTGACCACACGTCCAGATCCACATCCGTACTACATTCAGTGGTTAAACGACTCTGGCAAAGCTAAGGTAATACAAACTTGTAGAGTTCCTTTTTCCATTGGTTCTTATGTGGATTCTGTTGATTGTGATGTCGTACCCATGCAAGCATGTTCACTTTTATTAGGTAGACCATGGGAATTTGATAATGATGTTGTATACCATGATAGAAGTAATAAGTACACTTTTATGCATAAAGGAACTAAAATTACTTTGTTACCAATGACCCCTACTAAAATTGTACAAGCTGATTTAGAAAGAGCTGCTAGTTTGAAAAATAAAGGTCCTGAAATTCAACAACCTGTTAATTCTAATTCTACACGTAGTAATGTTAATGATTCTTCAAGTTCTAAGGGTGCTGGAATTAAATTACAAGGTCGTTCATGTCTTGCAACAAAATCTGAGCTTGCTGAAATTTCTGATAATGATGATATTTGCTATGCTTTGATATGCAAAGAAACTTTGTTTTCGCTTGATGATATTACTTCTAGTGCTTTGTCTCCTGCTGTCACTAACCTTTTGCAGGTGTATGAGGATGTTTTTCTAGCTGAGATACCCTCGGGATTGCCACCTTTGAGAGGGATTGAGCATCAAATTGATTTGATTCCGGGTGCTACTTTGCCAAACCGTGGTGCTTATAGGACCAACCCTAAGGAGACTAAGGAGATACAACGACAAGTTCAAGACCTTTTGGATCGTGGGTATATTCGTCAATCACTTAGTTCTTGTGCTGTTCCTGTACTTTTGGTTTCTAAGAAAGATGGTACTTGGCGTATGTGTATAGATTGTAGAGCCATTAAAAATATTACTATTAGGTATCGTCATCCTATTCCTAGGCTAGACGACATGCTTGATGAGTTATGTGGTGCTATAATTTTCACTAAAATTGATTTGCGTAGTGGCTACCATCAAATTAGAATGAAACTTGGAGACGAATGGAAAACTGCTTTCAAAACCAAATTTTGATTATATGAATGGTTAGTAATGCCTTTTGGGTTAACTAATGCACCTAGTACTTTCATGCGCTTGATGAATGAGGTTTTAAGAGCTTTCACTGGCAAATTTGTGGTAGTTCACTTTGATGATATCTTGATTTATAGCAAATCTATAGATGAACATATGAATCATTTGCGTGCTGTTTTTGATGCTTTACGAGATGCACGTTTAGTTGGTAACCTTGAGAAGTGCATCTTTTGCACGGATCGAGTCTCTTTTCTTGGCTATGTTGTGACTCCACAGGGAATTGAGGTGGATGAGGCGAAGATTGAAGCCATAAAGAGCTGGCCTGTACCAAAAACTATCACACAGGTGAGGAGTTTTCTTGGTCTTGCAGGTTTCTACCGCCGCTTTGTCAAAGATTTCAGCACCATTGCTGCTCCTTTGCATGAGTTGACAAAGAAGGGCATTGATTTCCATTGGGGTAAGGTACATCATGAGTCTTTTGATGCTTTGAAGGATAAACTTACACATGCACCATTGCTGCAATTACCTAATTTTGATAAGATTTTTGAGCTTGAATGTGATGCTAGTGGTATAGGCATTGGTGGTGTTTTGATGTAAGATTGTAAACCTGTTGCATACTTAGTGAGAAAATCACTGGGCCTGTTTTGAATTACTCCACGTATGATAATGAATTGTATGCACTTGTACGTTGTTTAGAGACGTGGCGTCATTATTTGTTGCCCAAAGAAGTTGTTATTCATTCTGATCATGAATCACTTAAGTATATTCGTTCTCAATGTAATTTGAGCCGTAGACATGCTAAATGGATTGAGTTTATTGAGTCTTTTCCTTACATTATTAAACATAAGAAAGGGAAGGATAATGTGATCACTGATGCTTTATCTAGGTGCTATACTTTATTGTTTCAACTTGATTGTAGAATTTTTGGACTTGAGGCAATTAAAGAACAATATGCTGCTGATGTTGATTTTAAAGATGTATTGCTGCATTGTAAAGAAGGTCGTGCATGGAACAAATTTGTGTTGACTGATGGATTCTTGTTTAGAGCTAACCGCTTATGCATTCCAGTTGGTTCCGTTCGTCTTTTGTTGTTACAGGAGGCGCATGGAGGTGGATTGATGGGTCATTTTGGAGCCAAGAAGACGGAGGATATTTTGGCCACACACTTCTTTTGGCCAAGGATGAGAAAACATGTTGAGCGCTTTGTTGCTCGCTGCACTACATGTCAAAAAGCTAAGTCTCACTGGAATCCACATGGTTTATACATGCCACTTTTTGTTCCTTCTATTTCTTGGGCGGATATTTCTATGGACTTTGTTTTAGAACTGCCTAGGACTAAGAGGGAGAGTGATAGTATTTTTGTTGTTGTGGATAGATTTTCTAAGATGACACACTTTATACCATGTCATAAGACTGATGATGCTAGTTATATTACAGATTTCTTTTTCAAAGAAATTGTACGTTTGCATGGTATGCCTTCTACTATTGTTTCAGATCGTGATGTAAAATTCTTGAGTCACTTTTGGCGCACGCTTTGGAATAAATTGGGTACAAAGTTGTTATTTTCTATAACTTGTCACCCACAAACTGATGGACAAACTGAGGTGGTGAATTGCACTTTGGATGTTGAGAGCTATTTTGAAGAAAAATTTGAAGCAATGGGAAGAATGTTTGCCTCATGTTGAGTTTGCATATAATCGGGCAACACATTCTACTACCAAGGTAAGTCCTTTCGAGGTAGTGTATGGTTTTGATCCCCGTACTCCACTTAATATACTTCCTCTACCTATTCATGAGAGAGTTCATGTTGATGCTAAGGAGTGTGCTGAATTTATTTTAAAAATGCATGAGACCATTAGACTTAGCATTCAAAAGATGAATGACAAGTATAAAATTTGATGTGGACAAGGGTTCCCGATCTTCCGAAAGATTCTGGATATGTTGATTTGGTCGGAGGCGACACACAAATCGATCCGGCTTCAGAACAGCACGTTCTAAACCCCGCAATCGTAGCACAACGTCTCCTCTGGTTATCAACCGTCCTAAAACGATTGACCTCGCCGAGAAGGCTAATCCCTGCCTAAAAATCAAGAACACAAGCAAGAACAAAGAAGAAAGCAACACAATTGCAGAT
This sequence comes from Eleusine coracana subsp. coracana, assembly GCA_032690845.1. NCBI lineage: Eukaryota > Viridiplantae > Streptophyta > Magnoliopsida > Poales > Poaceae > Eleusine > Eleusine coracana. Next base: position 9,380,550 of record CM064430.1, read on the forward strand.
GTATTATGAATCTCACGAAGTTGGGGTCTCACAAACCGTGATGACGGCGAAACTGTTATGAATAGAATAATCTAAGCAAAACCCAAAACCCTAATGGTGCGACGGCGGCTGTATATGAAGACCCTAGGTTCGTGCAAGACCCTCTGGACGCACCCCTACTTGGGCTCAACTAGATACAAAGCCCAAAGGCTAAAAACAGGCGACACAGCACCGAAACAGATTCTGGACCCTCTCTTGTTTCGACGATTCCTGATGACTCCGGACGAATTTTGATATGAGACCGGCGGTATTGGAAAGGTCTTCTTCTTATCTTTACGTGCATATGTAGAACGTCCAAATCCGAGTCTGTATGCGTCTTGGGCATCCGTTTTAGTGGAGACTGGTCCTGAGCCCCGAAACAGACTCGAAGTCGGTTTTGGTTGGGCCTCCACCTTGGCTTCCATGTCCTTGCTGGTCCTCCACGTGTCCAAGTCCTTCTCCCATCATCTCCTGGTCATCTCCATGGTTCTTAATTATAATATAATCATTAGGTAGCAAACCATTCTCAAAAGTGACATATAATGAAGAATGTTGGAACGAGCTCACCTCTAAATTTAGTCGTCGTGCATGAGCTCTAGTCATTGGACCTTGCAAGTCCAGAATTGGAGTAGTGTTGCATGTATCCTTAGGAGTGATGTCCTCATCATCCTCCCCCTCTTGAAGTGGAATCGTCCTCGACTCAAGCTCATTCTCTTCTCCCAAGTATGGTTTCAAATCTGAAATGTTAAAAGTAGGACTAACCCCGAACTCGTGAGGCAACTCAAGTTTGTATGCATTATCATTAATCTTCTCAATTATTTTGAAAGGACCATCAGCTCTAGGCATTAATTTAGACTTTCTCAAATCTGGAAATCTATCTTTTCTCAAGTGTAAACATACTAAATCTCCTACATCAAGTTTTACTTCTTTTCTACCTTTACTACCAGCAATTTTATACTTGTCATTCATCTTTTCAATGCTAAGTCTAGTGGTCTCATGCATTTTCAAAATAAATTCAGCACGTTCCTTAGCATCAACATAAACTCTCTCATGAATAGGTAGAGGAAGTATATCAAGTAGAGTACGGGGATCAAAACCATACACTACTTTGAAAGGACTTACCTTGGTAGTAGAATGTGTTGCCCGATTATATGCAAACTCAACATGAGGCAAACATTCTTCCCATTGCTTCAAATTTTTCTTCAAAATAGCTCTCAACATAGTACCCAAAGTGCGGTTCACCACCTCAGTTTGTCCATCAGTTTGTGGGTGACAAGTTGTAGAAAACAACAACTTCGTATCCAACTTATTCCAAAGCGTGCGCCAAAAGTGACTCAAGAATTTTGCATCACGATCTGAAACAATAGTAGAAGGCATACCATGCAAACGAACAATTTCTTTGAAAAAGAGATCTGTAATATAACTAGCATCATCAGTCTTATGACATGGTATAAAGTGTGCCATCTTAGAAAATCTATCCACAACAACAAAAATACTATCACTCCCCCTCTTAGTCCTAGGCAGTTCTAAAACAAAGTCCATAGAAATATCCGCCCAAGGAATAGAAGGAACAGGAAGTGGCATGTATAAACCATGTGGATTCAAGCGAGACTTAGCTTTTTCACATGTAGTGCAGCGAGCAACAAAGCGCTCAATATCTTTCCTCATCCTTGGCCAAAAGAAGTGTGTGGCCAAAATATCCTCCATCTTCTTGGCACCAAAATGACCCGTCAATCCACCTCCATGCGCCTCCTGTAACAACAAAAGACGAACGGAACCAACTGGAATGCATAGGCGGTTAGCTCTAAACAAGAATCCATCATTCAACACAAATTTATTCCATGCACGACCTTCTTTACAATGCAGCAATACATCCTTAAAATCAACATCAGCAACATATTGTTCTTTAATTGCCTCAAGTCCAAAAATTCTACAATCAAGTTGAGACAATAAAGTATAGCGCCTAGATAAAGCATCAGCGATCACATTATCCTTCTCTTTCTTATGTTTAATAATGTAAGGAAAAGACTCAATAAATTCAATACATTTAGCATGTCTACGGTTCAAATTACATTGAGAACAAATATACTTAAGTGATTCATGATCAGAATAAATAACAACTTCTTTGGGCAACAAATAATGACGCCACGTCTCTAAACAACGTACAAGTGCATACAATTCCTTATCATACGTGGAGTAATTCAAAACAGGCCCAGTAATTTTCTCACTAAAGTATGCAATAGGTTTATTATCTTGCATCAAAACACCACCAATGCCTATACCACTAGCATCACATTCAAGCTCAAAAATCTTATCAAAATTAGGTAATTGCAGCAATGGTGCATGTGTAAGTTTATCCTTCAAAGCATCAAAAGACTCATGATGTACCTTACCCCAATGGAAATCAATGCCCTTCTTTGTCAACTCATGCAAAGGAGCAGCAATGGTGCTGAAATCTTTGACAAAGCGGCGGTAGAAACCTGCAAGACCAAGAAAACTCCTCACCTGTGTGATAGTTTTTGGTACAGGCCAGCTCTTTATGGCTTCAATCTTCGCCTCATCCACCTCAATTCCCTGTGGAGTCACAACATAGCCAAGAAAAGAGACTCGATCCGTGCAAAAGATGCACTTCTCAAGGTTACCAACTAAACGTGCATCTCGTAAAGCATCAAAAACAGCACGCAAATGATTCATATGTTCATCTATAGATTTGCTATAAATCAAGATATCATCAAAGTGAACTACCACAAATTTGCCAGTGAAAGCTCTTAAAACCTCATTCATCAAGCGCATGAAAGTACTAGGTGCATTAGTTAACCCAAAAGGCATTACTAACCATTCATATAATCAAAATTTGGTTTTGAAAGCAGTTTTCCATTCGTCTCCAAGTTTCATTCTAATTTGATGGTAGCCACTACGCAAATCAATTTTAGTGAAAATTATAGCACCACATAACTCATCAAGCATGTCGTCTAGCCTAGGAATAGGATGACGATACCTAATAGTAATATTTTTAATGGCTCTACAATCTATACACATACGCCAAGTACCATCTTTCTTAGAAACCAAAAGTACAGGAACAGCACAAGGACTAAGTGATTGACGAACATACCCACGATCCAAAAGGTCTTGAACTTGTCGTTGTATCTCCTTAGTCTCCTCAGGGTTGGTCCTATAAGCACCACGGTTTGGCAAAGTAGCACCCGGAATCAAATCAATTTGATGCTCAATCCCTCTCAAAGGTGGCAATCCCGAGGGTATCTCAGCTAGAAAAACATCCTCATACACCTGCAAAAGGTTAGTGACAGCAGGAGACAAAGCACTAGAAGTAATATCATCAAGCGAAAACAAAGCTTCTTTGTATATCAAAGCATAGCAAATATCATCATTATCAGAAATTTCAGCAAGCTCAGATTTTGTTGCAAGACATGAACGACCTTGTAATTTAATTCCAGCACCCTTAGAACTTGAAGAATCATTAACATTACTACGTGTAGAATTAGAATTAACAGGTTGTTGAATTTCAGGACCTTTATTTTTCAAACTAGCAGCTCTTTCTAAATCAGCTTGTACAATTTTAGTAGGGGTCATTGGTAACAAAGTAATTTTAGTTCCTTTATGCATAAAAGTGTACTTATTACTTCTATCATGGTATACAACATCATTATCAAATTCCCATGGTCTACCTAATAAAAGTGAACATGCTTGCATGGGTACGACATCACAATCAACAGAATCCACATAAGAACCAATGGAAAAAGGAACTCTACAAGTTTGTATTACCTTAGCTTTGCCAGAGTCGTTTAACCACTGAATGTAGTACGGATGTGGATGTGGACGTGTGGTCAAAGCAAGCTTGTTGACCACATCAGAACTCACCAAGTTATTGCAGCTCCCTCCATCAATGATGACACGTGCACGGCGGTTCTTGATGACGAAGAAAATCTGGAACAAGTTGTGATGCTGCATCGTCTCGGGCTGATGAACTTGTGTGCTAAGGACACGTTGAACAATAATGTTCATGTATCATGTGGTGTCTCCGCCTCCAAGGACGAGGTCACTGCCGACGGCAGCGATGTCCTCCTCCTCCTCCTCCACATCGGAGGTGCTCATGTAACTGCCATTGTCTGTCGCCACATATGCCTGCCTACTTGGACAATCTTTCTGTACATGACCAAGTCCATGGCAGCGGTGGCACTGAATCCCTGTAGTGCGCCCTGTCGAAGCAACAGAGGAGGCACTACTAGATGGTACCTGCACAGAAGTTTTACCTGAGTGCGTAGAAGGTGCAGGGGCTGATCTTGGGGCTGCAGAAACAACACTGGTTCCCTTGGTAGCTACTGGTGGGGGTGGTCGGAAAGATAGCCTGGGCAGCCCCGAAGTCCCCATCGAGCATGGGGGGTAGGAGTTCCTTGACTTGCTGTACTCCTCAAAAGCCTGGAAAAGTCCCTGTGATTCTTTCTCTGCAAGCATAGCATACTGGAAACACTGGGTGAGGGTATAATATTCTTTATAATTAAGGATGTCCTGAATTTCTTTTCTTAAACCAGAATAAAAGCGACAAATCTGATCCTCTACTTTTTCAACTACAGCACAACGAATCAAACCCTTCTGAAGCTCACTAAAATACTCCTGAACAGTTTTATCGCCTTGGTCTAAACATTGCATTTTATTACGAATCTCTCTATGAAAAGAAGGGGGAACAAAACGATTACGCATTGCTACCTTAAGTTCTTCCATAGTAGTAGGCAAATCAGATTTAGCAGCTAGACCACTCCACCAAACAATAGCAAAGTCCTTAAACTCACTAGTAGCTTGTCTAACTCTATGTTGTTCAGGAACAAGGTGGGCATTAAATTTTTGTTCTACAGTCATCTCCCAATCAAGATAAACATCACCATCATACTGACCCGAAAACGAAGGAATTGAAAACTTAATTTTAGCATACGGGTCATCTGGAGCATAGTTACCGTGTGGACGACGATTGTAGTTATGGAAACCACCCATACCTTGAGTATTATGTTGCAAACAACGTCGTAATCGTGTGGTCCGTGTAGCTGACCTATCCACGGTGCCATCAGCCTTATACACCATGTCTTCATCATGGACGTCTTCAACATCGTTGTTGTTGTCATTGGTGTTCGTATTATTGGTTTTAGGAGCGGTCTCCAACGCAACAACCTGATCGGTTAACTTAGAGACCCGCTTCTCTAACCGCTCGATGCTTTCTCCAATGTGAAGCTTGCTGACCGCATCAGTAACGGCTCTGGTGATCGTCTCTACCAAATCACTCTGAGCAGCCTGCAAAGCCTTCTGGAGCTGCTCTTGGCTCACGCACTCAGCAAATTGTGAGAGTGAAGCCATCTCTTCGTCGTCACTTCCTGCCATCACCAACACCAAAACAGGAAACAAACAGTGAAGGTTATCCCTATAAAACAGCTAAGCAGTGGTGCCTCTCAACACAACAAAAGGAAACTCCTTACAAAGCTCTTACAAAGTTCTGAAAAGCAAAGCAAAGGATACCAGAGAGATGTGTTCCATGATTGCAAGGGTCACAAAATAACCTGTGTGCTGTCCAGAAGAAATATGTAGAGCTAGGAAGGCCAAATATATATATGTGAGTGGCACACAAATCAAAAATAGATAGTAAAGCTGAATAAGTGTCCAAGTAACTTGGCCCTAGTTGCTGGTCTAAGTATGTCCTAGAATAGTAGTGATAGCAAAGTAGAAACAAGGAGCCAAAGGCACAACAGGCGATAACAGGGGGCTAAGTGCAAAACAGCCAAATCCAGAAATTTCAGGGGGCTAGATGTAGCACTAGTAGAAATCCTAAATTTTCTTTTATTTGATTTTATTTTTTGATATTTTTCACCAACTCACTAACAATGGATGAGAATCCACAAAAAATTTCAGCTCAAACAGAGGTAGGATGTGGCCTACAGAAAATCTTGAAATTGCAGAAAACGTTGGGTTTAAACTTAAATCAATTCTTTCTTTATCTTCCCGATTTTTTTTGAATTTTTTGAAGAGGGCACACAGTGTGGGTATGCCCAACTTTGAGTCAAGAATCTCCTGTAAAAATTTCAGCCAAAACGGACAACCGAGCGAAAAGTTATGCCCGTTTTACCGAAGGGGGGTCGGAGTCGGTTAATGGTCGAGTTTGGAATCGGGTAAGATTTTTTTTGGCGGCGTGGATGCAGCGGAAAGTGGAAATTGTGGGAATTGGTCCGGGGTGTTGATGGTGTGTTCTGGGTGGGATTAGGTTGGGACTAGGCTAGGTGTGTTGATCAATCAATCCTAGCACAAAAAGCCAACAAAGCAGAGGATGGTGAAGGGGATAGCGGCTAGGGTTGCAAGGGAAACACTACTGATGACAAAAACACAAACTAAACCAGTGACTAAACAAGAACTAGGGCACAAACTCAACACTACGGACTCTGAAATTGAAATATGCAAAGGCTAAACACGTGGTTATGGGCGGAGGGAAAAAAAATTTTTGGGCTTTTCTGTGGACGATAGGATGAACACAAAACAAAATTAACTAAGGGTAGTATGAATCTGACGGTGCACCTGAAGCTCTGATTACCACTTGATGTGGATAAGGGTTCCCGATCTTCTGAAAGGTTCTGGATACGTTGATTTGGTTGGAGGCGACACACAAATCGATCCGGCTTCAGAACAGCATGTTCTAAACCCCGCAATCGTAGCACGACGTCTCCTCTGGTTATCAACCGTCCTAAAATGATTGACCTCGCCGAGAAGGCTAATCCCTGCCTGCGAATCAAGAACACAAGCAAGAACAAAGAAGAAAGCAACACAATTGCAGATGTATTATGAATCTCACGAAGTTGGGGTCTCACAAACCGTGATGACGGCGAAACTGTTATGAATAGAATAATCTAAGCAAAACCCAAAACCCTAATGGTGCGACGGCGGCTGTATATGAAGACCCTAGGTTCGTGCAAGACCCTCTGGACGCACCCCTACTTGGGCTCAACTAGATACAAAGCCCAAAGGCTAAAAACAGGCGACACAGCACCGAAACAGATTCTGGACCCTCTCTTGTTTCGACGATTCCTGATGACTCCGGACGAATTTTGATATGAGACCGGCGGTATTGGAAAGGTCTTCTTCTTATCTTTACGTGCATATGTAGAACGTCCAAATCCGAGTCTGTATGCGTCTTGGGCATCCGTTTTAGTGGAGACTGGTCCTGAGCCCCGAAACAGACTCGAAGTCGGTTTTGGTTGGGCCTCCACCTTGGCTTCCATGTCCTTGCTGGTCCTCCACGTGTCCAAGTCCTTCTCCCATCATCTCCTGGTCATCTCCATGGTTCTTAATTATAATATAATCATTAGGTAGCAAACCATTCTCAAAAGTGACATATAATGAAGAATGTTGGAACGAGCTCACCTCTAAATTTAGTCGTCGTGCATGAGCTCTAGTCATTGGACCTTGCAAGTCCAGAATTGGAGTAGTGTTGCATGTATCCTTAGGAGTGATGTCCTCATCAAAATTGCTGGTAGTAAAGGTAGAAAAGAAGTAAAACTTGACGTAGGAGATTTAGTATGGTTACACTTGAGAAAGGATAGATTTCCATATTTGAGAAAGTCTAAATTAATGCCTAGAGATGATGGTACTTTCAAAATAATTGAGAAGATTAATGATAATGCATACAAACTTGAGTTGCCTCCCGAGTTCGGGGTTAGTCCTACTTTTAATATTTCAGATTTGAAACCATGCTTGGGAGAAGAGAATGAGCTTGAGTCGAGGGCGACTCCACTTCAAGAGGGGGAGGATGATGAGGACATCACTCCTAAGGATACATGCAACACTCCTCCAATTCTGGATTTGCAAGGTCCAATGACTAGAGCTCGGGCACGACGACTAAATTTAGAGGTGAGCTCGTTCCTACGTTATTTATTATATGTCACTTTTGAGAATGGTTTGTTGCCTAATGATTATATTGTAATTAGGAACCATGGAGAGGACCAGGAGATGATGGGAGAAGGACTTGGAGACATGGAGGACCAGCAAGGACGTGGAAGCCAAGGTGGAGGCCCAATAAAAACCGACTTCAAGTCTATTTTGGGGCTCAGGACCAGTCTGCACTAAAACAGATGCCCAGGACGCATACGGACTCAGATTTGGATGTTCTACATATGCACGTAAAGATAAGAATAATACCTTTCCAATGCCACCGGTCTCATATCATAATTCATCAGGAGTCATCGGGAATCGTCGAAACAAGAGAGGGTCCAAAATCTGTTTCGGTGTTGCATCGCCTGTTTTTGGCCTTTGGGCTTTATATCTAGTTGAGCCCAATTAGGGGCGCGTCCAGAGGGTCTTGCACAATCCTAGGGTCTTCATATACAGCCACCACTGCACCATTTGGGTTTAGGTTTTGCTTAGATTATTTTGTTCATAATAGTTTCGCCATTATCACGGTTTGCGACACCCCAACTTCGTGAGATTCATAATACATATGCAATTGTGTTACATTCTTCTTTGTTCTTGCTTGTGTTCTTGATTCGCAGGCAGGGATTAGCATTCTCGGCGAGGTCAATCGTTTTAGGACGGTTGATAACCAGAGGAGACGTCGTGCTGCGATTGTAGGGTTTAGAACGTGATGTTCTGAAGCCGGATCGATTTGTGTGTCGCCTCCAACCAAATCAACGTATCCAGAACCTTTCGGAAGATCGGGAACCCTTGTCCACATCAAGTTTTCTTGAGAGAAACTTGATTGAATTATTGTAACTATGGCGATAAGTCCTTTTACACTAATCCAGGGCTCCTGTTCTTGTTCTACACCACTATGGCAATTAGTCCTTTTGTGTTCAGAGCTTGAACCTTTTCTTGTGATTCGCTTCATCCATATTTGCAATTTCAGATTGCGTGTTTATCCTCTCTTGTAGGAACAATCAAGTTGTGCTTGGTGTAATGGTTGCGGGGTTGGATCGTGTCTGATTCAAGCTGTCTCGTCGATGCCGAGTTCCCAAATTCGAGTTTACTCCCCCTACCTCTCAGAAGATCAGGCCAAATCTATATTAACAGATGATCGGTAATGTCTATGAGAGGACAACAAGGTCAAGGTCTGCACATCTTGCCTGCTTTACCAATTCTCTCTTTGTTGCAACCTTTGAACCCCGGGATGTTGGACACCCACTATCTGATGAACATTGGGTTAATGCCATGCATGAGGAGTTGGAAAACTTTGAGAGAAACAAAGTCTGGACCCTTGTAGAGCCTCCCAAAAATGTCAATGTCATAGGAACCAAGTGGGTGTTCAAAAACAAACATGGGGAGGATGGTGAGGTTGTGAGAAACAAGGCTAGGCTAGTTGCTCAAGGTTTTAGCCAAGTGAGGGCTTAGATTATGGTGAAACCTTTGCTCCTGTTGCTCGCATAGAAGCCATTAGGATCTTGCTTGCATTTGCTTCCTCCAAGGGCATTAGACTTTATCAAATGGATGTCAAGAGTGCTTTCCTAAATGGTTTCATAGAGGAAGAAGTGTATATGAGGCAACCCCCTGGCTTTGAGCACCACAAATACCCAAACCGTGTGTACAAGCTTCAGAAGGCTTTGTACGGGCTAAAGCAAGCACCTAGGGCATGGTATGCTAGGCTTAAGACCTTCTTGCTAGAGCGTGGGTATGTTATGGGGTGTGTTGATAAAACCTTGTTCACTCTAAAGCATGGCAATGACTTTCTAATGGTTCAGATTTACGTGGATGATATCATCTTTGGTGGTTCCTCTCATGCTCTTGTGTCCAGATTTCAGGAAGCTATGGAAAGTGAATTTCAGATGTCAATGATGGGAGAGCTCACCTACTTTTTTGGGCTTTAAATCAAGCAGTGCAAGCAAGGAACTTTTCATACATCAAGCCAAGTACACGAAGGATCTCCTGAAGAAGTTCGACATGGTCAATGTGAAGCCGTTGTCTACACCAGTGTCCACTACAACGGCTCTTGACCCTGATGAAGAGTGTGAAGTGGTGGATCAAAGGGAGTATAGGAGCATGATTGGCTCCCTCTTGTACCTGACAGCGACAAGACCTAACATACACTTTATGTTGTATCTTTGTGCTCGCTTTCAAGCTTCCACAAGGGTGACTCATCGCAAGGCTATCAAGCGCATCTTCTGGTATCTTAAATACACCCTTGAGTTTGGTCTTTGGTACTCTGCATCTTCATCTCTTGATCTCATTGGGTATTCAGATGCGGACTTTGCTGGGTGTAGAATTGATAGGAAGAGCACTTCTGGTACTTGCCATTTCTTGGATACTTCTCGTAAGCAGTCGAGTGTTGCCCAATCCACCACAGAGGCTGAGTATGTAGCTGCTGCTACCTGCTGCTCACAAATCCTATGGATTGTGTCTACCATGAGAGACTATGGTTTGATTTTTAAGGGTGTTCCACTCATGTGTGATAACTCCAGTGCCATATGCTTAGCCAAAAACTCAGTCCAACATGGTAAGGTCAAAGACATCAATGTGCGATTCCACTTCCTGAGAGACAATGTTGAGAAGGGGGATGCTGAGCTCATATACATTGATACCAAGAACCAACTAGCTGATATCCTCACCAAGCCCCTAGATGCTTCGAGACATGCTTTTCTTCGGGAGGAACTTGGTGTTTGTCATCCGTATGGCATCATTTGAGGGGGAGTTGGTGTTCACTTGTATATATGTATCTTACCATTTTTGCTTTGCATCTCATGTGTAATATATGCATTGGTAGATGAGCTTTGAGTCTTATGCTTTCTTGCATTTCTCTTTGTTATGATTGAGCTTGAGCTAAGTTGTGTGGATGTGATGGTAATCTCTTATGCTTAGATTTTCTAGATGGCCTGTTATAGACTCATATGAGCAACTTGCTAATCTTAAAGGTAAACTGAGCTTCTTGTGAACCTTATGATCTAATGTTGTTAAAACTTGCTCACCATGTGTATAATTGCTCCTATCCTTGTTGAAACTTGCATTGAGGCTGGTCTAGAGGATGTCTTGGCCTTGGCACCTTGTGTTTGCGAAATGGAAGGCTTTGCAAATGTTTAGCTCATGATGTAACATTGTGGGAACATGTGTTCTTTTTGCCGCAAAGGCATGCTCTTTTGTCTTGTGCATAATCTTGAAAAATCTGCTAAGTGCTTTGATCAAGAATTACTCATAATGCTAAATCCAAACATTGTGACATGAAGCCTTGGGGTGTTTGCCGTACCCAGTCATGCGACCCTCCGTATGGATAAGAGGACACATGAGGATAAACAATAATCACTTGATCAACTGAGTCTCTGTTGCATATGTGAGCGTTTGTAGAGCTCAATTTCTGTGAATTCTTGTTGCCCTTTTTGAGATTGAAACTGGCTAGATTCTTATGATTCACTTGGTGCTTGTTTTGCCTTGGATGAGAGTACTTACACATGTGATGGCAGTTTTGCTCATGATAAGCAACTTTGATTCTATCTAAGCTAGTCAATCTTTCTGCTTAGCTTGTATAGCTCATGGTGTTTATGCCTTGCTAACTAATTTTGATCTTTCCATGATTGGGAGCTATTACTTTTACACTTCATAGCACTATAGTTATGGTTAGCAAAGTTAAATGCTTGTTTGCATAATTGTTGAAGCTCCTTAGGTTTGCATTTTCATGCATTGCATGTTTGCTTGTTCTTTTGCTTCTTTGATGAGTTCATTGCCAAAGGGGGAGAAAAGTTTGGGGTCATACACAAATAATGCTGCGAAACTCATATGATCCATTTTGCACTACATAAGACCTACCACAACTTGAGTGGGAGCATATCATGATCTTGAGCGTTTTCTTGCGCTTTTCACATTCTTTGCATCTCAAGTCGCTTTCTTTGCCAACTCTTGGTTTCGTAATCCCTACTTTGCTAGATGGCTTGTTTTCACCTTTTCTTTGGGTTTGCCTATTTGGATGTGCTTATTCGGCTTCGCATTTTAATCTCTAATCTTTGTGCATTTGGTGTAGTCAATGTACTCATCAAGGGGGAGATTGAGAAATCATGTGGATATGTACCATGATTTGCTATATTTGTGATGAGTAATTGACTTGAGCGGATTTGGTGTTTGAGTTGAAATGCGGGAATCCAGGGATTCCATGGGTTTGCATATCATGGTTATGACCAACCGGACTTGGTGAAGATATTGGTGATATTGCAGGAGATGGGAAAAATGTTTGCTTGTCTCATGATGTGTAGGTCACTGGAGTCGACTTGGCGGTCAACGGCGAGAGGATCGGGCACAAGTAGGGGACATGGGGCCAGACGATCGGGATGCCGGGTGAAGTCAAGGGTGATCCACACCGTACATGTGGAGAGGCAAGAAGCACAGACGGTTTCACAGTTGAGCCTCAAAACCGTGGTGGTGATGAAGACGGCGTGTTGACCAAGTCAAGGCGAACGGGATGCCGGTGCAAGTGGCAAGGGGGCCCGATGGACAGGGACTGGGAGAGACTTGCCGGTGGTCAGGATCGCGGGACAAGGTGATACGCATCAACATCGAGAAGTCACGCTTTGAGAAGCGTGCAAGGCGGTTTCCCGATTTGGGCCTCAAAACCGGTGGCGGTGGTTGGTGGTGCACGTGGCACCATCACGGAGCTTGCTTCAGATGAAGCAAAGACGTGAAGCGTCTGATGGCATTAGGGCGATGAGGAAAAAGATGGACGGTTATGCCCCCGGTGGTAGGTGGGTGTGTTATGTAGGTCAATGGTAGAGTGGTCATGTGTACAATAGACCCTAGGCCTATATAAGGAGAGGTGTGGCTAGTGGGATAGGTGCCTCTCTTCCCATTAGCCTTGTGTTAGGACTCTATTCAAAGTGCTAGGAGAGGACTTCATGTTTTAGAGGAGAGGAAAGGGTGTGCGAGAGACATCTCTTGCTCTTCCAAATAGTGGGAGGAAGAGGGTGGCTTCCTAGCCTTGTACCTATAGATCTTGTAAGAACCTTTCTATGATATGAGAAGTATTTTTGTGCTCGAGATTTCCCTCTGCACTTGAATCCCGAAATTCCCTTTTTCTTATTTTTGGAGCTATTTTCGTGGTGATTTTTTATCTCACTTTTGGATGAGTTTTTGGTTCGGATTTCTTGAGAAACTTGTTGCTAGGATGAGCTAGAACAATCCTCTATGGATCCTTGACCGAATCAATAGCTCTAGCATCTTCGATTTGAAGGATTTCTCAAGTTTCCCCTTTTTTGTGTTCTTAGCACAAGATCTGAAATTCATGATGATTCCTTGTGTTTTTGGAGTGGATCTCTTTAGAGGAGGGTCGTGATGTATTAAGGATCATCTGGTCCAAATTTCATGATTTTGGGAGTTCGCTTGATTGGGTTTTGGTAATTTTCTTTTCCGAACAGAGCTGCTATTTTGACCATGACGGAACTTCCGTGATCATGACAGAACTTCCGTCAAGAACCACGGAACTTCCATGAGTGACAGTGTTCCCGTTGCCCGGAACTTCCGTAATTGACGGAACTTCCATCGGGCACCACGGAACTTCCGTCGGGTACCACGGAACTTCCGTCAGGCTCTGTTTTGTGACCTTTCGGACCTTCCTTGTTTTGGTTTTTGTTTCTTTTGTGCTTCCGCTATGTGTCCTTTTGGTTTGAGTCATTCCTAGGGTTAACACATTACAAGTTAGTGTGTGTAATCTTGGTGACTGTTGGTCGTAGTTACGCACGCACTTATATACCTGAAGCGGACGGTGTACAGTTGTAGCTCTTTTTCCCTCAGAGTATTCCAAGGTTATCAAATCCACAGGGAATGAGCGGGACTATTACTATTAATGACTTACTAACAGATTGCAATGGTTGGGTTGGTGTGAATGATGACGGTGAGAGAGTGGTGGATGAATGTTATTAGAGATGTAATAGGATAATGAAGGATTCTCTCCTTAGGATTGGTTCACTAGCATGCAACCTTATTCTTATTAACTCAGTTGATGATTCCAATATTCTACAAGATATGGTGGTTTCGTTCGCCCCGGTTTTCACTACAGAGGTTATTAGCTCCCCACTAGTTTCTTGCACTATGCAATGGGAAGAAGTGTACCGGCCGATACAGTAATGAAATAGATGCACAATTGAGTTCACTACATAGATTGAATTCATCAAGAGAGTATCAATAAGTATGAGAGTTACATGACCAGATCCCCGCACCAGAGAAGAGAATATGAGACTACTCGCTCATCCTCCTCCTAAGCATAGCATAAGGCTGAGAAATAGCGCTGGAAAGCGCATGAGCCAATCGGTGCAACCATTGTGCCAATCGGCGTGACCTCCCTTCGGTTGGATCTCGTCGGTGTTGACCAACCGTCGTCGCCAATATCCTGAAACCCTAGTTCTAACAACTGGATATCACAATTGTTGCCTCTCCCCTCTTCTTCTGGCTCTTGATAGATGTCTTCCTTTTATATCAAGCGAAATTAGGTCAACTTCCACCGACTTTGACTTGTATTGGGCTGGGCCTCTGTCCTTGGACCGAATTATGCTTTTCATTGTCTTTTACCCTCCTGCGCCGATTGGCGTAGGCCCGCACCAATCGGCGCGGCTCTGTACCTGGCCCATCCTTGTTTCTCTTTGATTCCTTATCCATAATTGCCCTGTTTTCTACCTGTTTTCTGCAATTACATCCAAAATAGAACAACTACAAATATATGCAAATATGGGGTGAATTGTTAGTCAATACCACCAAATTAAGATGTAAAACATCCCTTTTTGGAAGATAAAATGGGTAACTAGAAACCACCAACAGTTCCCCCACACTCAGATCATTGCTAGTCCTCGAGCAATACAAAATCAAATATGTAGCAAGAATCTTCACATCACCTCTCCTTCAATCAATATCAATTATCATTTTTACTTGCCCCACAAAGATTTTCTCTCACCCTCTTTCAAACCAATCGGTACTTCATACTTGTATTTAATCAAATTACCACAAAACCTTTTCAAAAACGAGATTAGTTTTCTTTACTCATCTTTAGCATTGAGCATCATGCAATTGGTCTTCTCTAAATCTCTCAAGTGTATTTCCATCCCTCTTCTATCTAATCAATGATTGTATATGGATCTTGGAGGGCTATATAACTAATTAAACCATAAAGTTAACCATGTCAACAATGTGGTCAATCATGCTAACTAAGAAAGGATTTTCTAGGAAAAAAAAAATTAATGATGGAGAAGAGGAACAAAGGAGATCTAAAGAAAAAGGTTTCAATGAGAACAATGGCAAAGAGTAAGAGATAATCAGAAAGCTGCTTTCTTTGATAATCTTGTTGCATCTCACGGAATAATTTTTCTCTTTGTCTCCTTTTTTCTCTCTTCTTCTTTTCTTTATCTGCGCCAATCGGTTCCACAGCTGCGCCGATCGGCGGAGTCTATATATTTATTTTTTCTTTCTTCTTCTTCCTTTTTCTTCCTCTTTATTCTATTCCCAATATGATCGGCAATTTCTGTCTTGCACCAGCAGCAAATGTTTTCTAAATCCTCTCTTTATTGAGAATATAGGTTATATCAAGGAGGAGGGAAGCAAAGACGTATGGTTTTCATGATAGCAAGGAATTTATATGTATAAGAATGGCTAGAAATACAGAGGTAAACAAATAGATCATCCTTTCCTAATTTGGTTAAAATCATGAGCAAAGAGTTGACAAGTTACTTACAATTCAATTAATTCAAAAGTGTAGCTTGCTCTCATTCACTTGGCTTATGTAGGCATATCAGACCCTGCTTTTGCTTTGGCTTCGGATGAGCCAAAAGAAGTTTTCACAAATTCAAATCTTAAAAGTTAAGTGGTAACCAACTAATTCAAGTAATCAACCGATCAATCATTAAAAATATAAGATAAATAATATGGGGCACTTTCAATTTGACAATCGACACTAACTTTATTAAAGACAATGCAATGATTCAAACTACATAAAAACTTTTTAAAGCAACTCTCAACATCACTCATGACTCTGTTAAGCACACTCAATAAGAAAAACAAACTAAACTAAACTTAAAAACACTTAAAGACCATGACTAATGGAAGCCCTTCCCCCACAGTCAAAATTTGCAATGTCCTCATTGCAAGAGAAGAAACTCAACTAATCATGGAGACCATGCATGTTCAAGACTCGGAAAATCCGTCTTATGTTTCTTATGAGAAAAGTGTAATCCGCTTCATTCATCTCGATTGCATCATAGATTCTCCGATCCACATCCCTTTGATGCATGTAGGCATGATCCCTGTCTTGATACAATCTTTCAATATTCCGGTGGTAGACAGGATAGGAAACTGGTGGTTGCAGACTATGATTTTCAACACTGTAGGGGGAGACACTGTTTAAACCCCTCTGAGCCGATCGGTGCAATGGCTGAGCTGATCGGCGCGGTGGTGTTCTTTCTTCACTACGATTGTCTCCGCTTCCCTCTGCATTACCATTAATTCTTGCTAAAGTTCCTGCTGCCCTGTCATTGTTACATTCTGCAAATGTTCCCCAATTTTCAAACTTAGGACTTCCAGAGCTTCTCTGCATATCAGAATCATCTCCCGCATATCCAGACATACTAGGATCACCACTCTCCAAATTTTCCAAATAATCTAACGTGTCAAAGTCGCTATCCCATTTAGAATACCTTTGAATTGGTTTACCTGATAGTCTGGCAGATTTGCGAACCTCTGGTTTAGTCTTACAATTCTTTGCAGCAGGCTCTTCATCATCACTTGGCAGAGCCGCCAGATCAATAAATTCAGCCATCTTCAGTTCGCGCCGATCGGCTCCATTGTCGCGCCGATCGGCGCAGCTGATGGCTTCTGCTAATTGTTCCAGGTTATAGTCACGAATCTCCTTGTTTTGCGGTCTTCGTAAAATTTCATCATTAATCTCCTTAGGTTTCTTCCCTCCAGGAACTGCGCGATAGCCATTATCATATACAACCTCTCTAGGTATGAAGGTTGGATCTTCTGCCAATTGGAGTTCAACAGTATGTTAAAGATCTTTAGCACAAAAGAGACACTTGCAACCTTGGATGCAACTATCCCTATGAATCTTGTTTTCTTGAAAACCCTCCCAATCGGTAAGAACCCTAGGAGCGGCTTCATTTTGTCTAGCTTGAAGATCATTTTCCGCATCCAACTGGTATATGGCTTCTTCGGCTTCCTTGTGCAGCTGGAGTTCATACTTGATAGCAATATCATGTTCGCTATAAAGCCGGCACTTATGGATTGCGAGAGTGCTCTCTTCATCTAGTTCCTCTTTCTCTTGCTTAGTCAATAATCTTTCAAAAGATAAGAAATCTTCATATGACAAAGGCTTAGGAAGATCAAGAAGACCTTCCATGGTGTACCTTTGAGAAACGGGCTCACCTCCAATAGGTCCTATAGATTTTCCTTTGCGCACCAAAACTCTCCTCATAATCTGCTAAAGTTCATTGTCCATCTTTACCTTGTCGGAGTTCCACGTGTCAGCTTTGCTTTCCTTCATGAACTTCTTCCTCAGATCTAACCAGACCACTGGATCATCTCGTGTTGGCATCAATACTTTGTCAACTTCTTCCCAGGACCAAATTTCAGAAAGTTGCGGAAATTCGCCGCCGAGCCGATCGGCTCCACTGTCGCGCCGATCGGCACCGCCTTGATTGCTTCCCGACGCGCCGCCTTCCATAGCTTCTGCCTTTAGCGCTTTGTTCTGGTGAGTATGTAATGCGAGTTGATCCGTGGGGTTGCTGCCCTCTCATATTTATATCCCTTGATTTCCAATTGGACTAGGACTCTGTCTCTTATTTATGGAATTCAACTATCTTAACAAGGCAAGGTCCGAAACTGACTCAAAAACTAAAAAGACACTGCCGCGCCGATCGGTGCAGGGCTGCGCCGATTGGCGTAGCACCGTGTCGATCGGCGCGACACACTATTTTTACCCAATCAAAACAAAAAAAATCATGAAAATCAAAAACATATACAGGGCTTTTGTTTTACGTCGTTAAGCTCGACCACACAGTGCACTAAGTAGTAAAGTACACATCAAAAGATTTTAATTCAAAAGTTTCAGGTTCTAGATATACCTTTAGATATTGTCCATTCACCGTGTACTTGGTCCTTTTGCCATCCATTATAATCACAGCTCCCGAAGGTAACACCGTATTCACAAGATAAGGTCCTTCCCATTTACTTCGCAGTTTACCTTTACCAAATAATCTGAATCTCGAATTAAATAGGAGTACCCAATCTCCTTCCTTGAATTCCTTCTTCAAAAGATTCTTATCATACCACTTCTTTGTCTTTTCCTTATATATTGTTGCATTTTCATATGCACGTAATCTCATCTCTTCCAATTCGCTTATTTGAATTTTCCTTTTCATAACGGCGGCATTAAGATCCAAATTCATTTCCTTTATAGCCCAATAAGCCTTATGTTCCAATTCCACCGGTAGGTGACATGATTTCCCATAGACGAATTGATATGGCGTCATACCAATTGGTGTCTTGAATGCCGTCCTATATGCCCATAATGCTCCGTTAAGCTTTATAGTCCAATCTTTTCCTTCCTTCGTAACTATCTTCTGTAGAATCCCCTTTAATTGCTTATTTGACTTCTCCGCTTGTCCATTTGTCTAAGGATGATAAGCTGTTCCAATTCTATGTTCAACCCCAGATCTTGCTAAAAACCTAGTAAATTCTCCTCCTGTGAAATGCGATCCTCCATCTGTAATTATTATCCTTGGTATTCCATACCTTGGGAAATCTTGCACCTAAAGTATATTCCTTGATTCTCTTGTAGTATTGAACTTGCATGTCATTGCTTCAACCCACTTGGAAACATAATCAACGGCAACCAATATATATACGCAACCATGAGAATTCACAAATGGTCTCATAAAATCCATACCCCATACATCAAAGATATCGACTTGAAGATTGTACTTAAGAGGCATTGTATTCCTACTGTTAACATTTCCTACTCATTGGCATTGAGCACATGTTGCAACATACCTTTTTGCATCTTCATGCATAGTAGGCCAATAGAATCCACTCGCCCATACTTTCGCCTGTGTTCTGAAATAGCCGTAATGTCCCCCATAATCCGAAGAATGACATTTTGACAAAATGCTCGCTCTTTCTTCTCTGGGTACACATCTTCTCACTGCTCCATCATGACAATACCTATACAAGTATGAGTCGGCCCATATGAATTTTCTCATTTCGCTCTTAACTCTTCTCCTTGTATTCTTGTTCATCATATCAGGTTGTCCCTTGAAACCTTTGATAATATCCGTCATCCAACTCTCTCTACGATCAAATGCGGCGAACAGCTGCTCTTGTTGCATTTCATCTTTTATTGGATCAGATGATAATGACTCAAGACGAGACAAATGAGCTGCTACAGAATTTTCCACTCCTTTTTTATCTCTTATTTCCAAATCAAATTCTTGCAGCATCAATACCCACCGCATTAACCGAGGCTTAGATTCCTTTTTTGAAACCAAATATCTTATAGCAGCATGATCAGTATATACAATCACTTTAGAATTTAGAATGTAAGATCTAAACTTCTCAAAAGCAAATATAATAGTTAACATCTCCTTCTTAGTTGTTGTATAATTGATATGCGCCTCATTCAAAGTCTTGCTAGCATAATAAATAGCATGCACTTTACCTTCTTTCCGTTGTCCAAGAACAGCTCCAACTGCATAATCACTTACATCACACATAATTTCAAAAGGTAAACTCCAATCAGGTGGCTGCATGATGGGTGTAGAGCATAGAGCTTCCTTTAACTTTCTGAAGGCAAAGAGTCTTTCATCGTCCATAATGAATTCTGTATCTTGCTTCAACAATTCTATCAAGGGTTTAGCAATCCTCGAATAATCCTTAACAAATCTGCGATAGAAGTTGGCATGTCCAAGAAAACTCCTCAAAGTTGTAAGATTAGTAGGGGGAGGCAATTTCTCAACTATAGATACCTTTGCCTTATCAACCTCTATCCCCCTATTCGATATGACATGACCAAGTACTATTCCTTCTGTCACCATGAAGTGACACTTCTCCCAATTAAGAACCAAGTCACATTCAACACACCTTTTCAAAACCTTCTCTAAATTCTCCAAACAACTATCAAAATAAGCACTATGTACGGAGAAGTCATCCATGAATACCTCCATAATATCTTCAATGAATTCAGCGAATATTATATTCATGCATCTTTGAAATGTGACAGGTGTGTTGCAAAGATCAAAACGCATCCTTCTATATGCATATGTCCCGAAAGGGCAAGTAAAAGTAATTTTCTGCTGATCTTCTGGTCTTACCGGTATCTGAAAGAAATCACTATATCCATCCAAATAACAAAAGTATGAATTCTTTGCTAACATTTCAAACATCTCATCAATGAACGGAAGAGGATAGTGATCTTTCTTCGTCACCTTATTCAAACTTCTGTAATCTATGCACATTCTCCGTCCAATTATAGTCCTTTGAGGAATCAACTCATTATTCTCATTAGGCACTATTGTCAACCCTCCTTTCTTGGGCACACAATATACTGGACTAACCCATTCACTATCAGCAACAGGGTAGATCATACCTGCATTAAGCAGCTTCAAAATCTCCTTTTTAACCACTCGCTTCATTGATTCTTTCAACCTTCACATTCCTTCAACCACTGGTTTAGTATTCTCTTCCAAGTTAATCTTGTGGGTGCAAAATGCAGGGCTGATTCTCTTGATATCATCCAATGTGTAACCAATGGCCTTCTTATACCTTTTAAGCATAGCAAGCAGCTTTTCTGTTTCTTCTTTCGTTAGCGCGTTATTCACAATAACTGGATATGTTTTATTTTTCCCTAGATATTCATAACGTAGCTCTTCTAGAAGTTCCTTCTGTTCTACTTCTGGTGCTTCATCTAGATCTAGCTCACCCAGAGGATCAAAATAAGAATTTTCCTGGTTGAGCCGATCAGCGCAAGCATCGCGCCGATCGGCGCTGGCAATATCCTTGTCAGCTCCGCGCATGAGGTGGTCTAGTGGGTCACCCATATCCATCCCTATCTTCTCATCCTCCTCTGGGTAGAATTCTTGATAGCAAGAAGGGTCTTGATGAGATGGATCATTAAATTGAAATTGCATTTCTTCACCTCCTAGGTGTAGCGTAATTTGACCTTTCCTAGCATCCAGAACAGCTTGTACTAATCTCAAAAATGGCCTCCCTAGAATGATGTCTTCAACTCCAGTTTCCTCATTATCTAGAACGAAGAAGTCCACTGGTATTGTTTTTGAGCTAATCTCTACCTCAACATTCTTGATCACTCCCAGTGGCTTGGTCTTCCTTTCATCTGTCATGACGAGCACAAGTCCAGTCCCCATCAGTCGCTGTTGAGTTTCATAAGGCATGCTCATGAATGCATCGTAAGTCATCAAGCTAACACGGGAACCAAAGTCACACAAGGCTTTTAGAAATTTCTTCCCCGATATCTCACATGGTATGTATGGCTCCTCTTCTTGCTCTTCAGTGAGACATATAGCATACACACCACATAATCCTCCGTAGGGAGATGGCTCAAAGCAACTGTCTAGTAATCTCTTTGCTTGTTACACCTCTGTTCCATCAAGCTCTATATCATCCTTGTAAAGCTTCCGTAAGACTCTCCCAATAATTTCTTGATTAACAACTTCCGACTTGAGGCGATTACTTGGGAAATTATACTCAATTCTGGCTTCAGAGGCGTCTTGCGGACTGAAGGATCTCCTCATATTGAGCAATTCTTGCAAAAAATCAATAGGAATCCAGTCCATTGGCTCAAATTCATCAAGTGGTTTAGCATTCGCCAAAGTCCTATCCCCCTGTGGTTTAGCAAAGTTACCTTTGAATTCATTCAGATGGTTGTCCAGAATCGTAGCTTTTATCTTGGTATATTCCTTGCAGCTTGACGGAGGTTCCAGGGCGATCAGTTCCCCTATTGTTGCAACTGTGCCGATTGGCTCAGAGACTACGCTGATTGGCGCACGCGTCAGATCCATGGAAGTGGGTCTGACGGGCCCTATCTCTTCAAATTTATGCTCTAGAGTACTCATTGCCCTACTCTCAGACATACAGATCTGTTCAGCCGGCGACCCTTCCTTCTGCATAACTTCTGGGCGTTGCTGATTTGGTTCTAGATATTCTTCCTAGTTCTTATGCAAAGCTTCATTCTCAGCGATTTTGCCTATCAATTTGATCCCCACCTTGGCTATCAACCTCAGAAAACTTCCTTCGGCCAATCTGTCCAAATGTATCCTCGATGCCTTGTTTATGGCCATGTAGAAGGTTTGAGCGCATATATTCTCATCAATGCCGAGGTCAGGTCCTTGTTTCAACAATGTTTTAAAACGCGTCCAGGCTTCCGCGAGAGATTCTTCATCTTTTTGTAAGAATTTCACCACTTCTCTTCTCAATTTCTGCACCTTTGGCAAAGGAAAATAGTGGAGACAAAAATTTCCAACTAATTCACTCCACTTACCTTTCGCATCTCGAGATGCTGCCTTGTGCCACTCTTTGGCTTTTCCTCCCAAAGAGAATGGGAAAAGCAGCCATCTGTAAAGATCCTGAGGCACTCCTTCATGATGGAATGTTTGGCAAAGTTCCTCCAAATCTTGTAGGTGAGTATATGGATTCTCCTCCTTCGCTCTAAAGAATTTATTTGCTTCAGCCATGCTAATGATAATGGGGTTCAACACATACAAGGAGGACGTGGCCTTCTTGTCTGAGGATTGAGGCACCAGCACGTCTGAAGATGGCAAAGAAAGCTCCCTAAGCGTCGGAGAAGGTTCCATCGTACTCATCCTAAAAATTCACACAAAACACAAAACAAAAACAACTAGAAAAGAAAAGGATTAGGCATTAGTAAGATATTAATAGTAAAAGAACTGGCTTGTTCCTCAGCAACAGCGCCAGAAAATGATGCTTGTTGGTCGTAGTTACGCACCCACTTATATACCGTAAGAGGACGGTGTACAGTTGTAGCTCTTTTTCCCTTAGAGTATTCCAAGGTTTTTGAATCCACAGGGAACGAGCGGGACTATTACTATTAAAGACTTACTAATAGATTGCAATGGTTGGGTTGGTGTGAATGATGACGGTGAGAGAGTGGTGGATGAATGTTATTAGAGATGTAACAGGATAATGAAGGATTCTATCCTTAGGATTGGTTCACTAGCATGCAACCTTAGTCTTATTAACTCGTATGATGAATCCAATATTCTACAAGACATGGTGGTTTCGTTCGCCCAGTTGTCACTACAGAGGTTATTAGCTCCCCACTGGTTTCTTGCACTATGCAATGGGCAGAAGTGTACCGGCCGATACACTAATGAAATAGATGCACAATTGAGTTCACTACATAGATTGAATTCGTCAAGAGAGTATCAATAAGTATGAGAGTTACATGACTAGATTCTCGTACTAGAGAAGAGAATATGACACTACTCGCTCATCCTCCTGCTCAGCATAGAAGAAGGGTGAGAAATAGCGCTGGAACGCGCATGAGCCGATCGACGCAACCGTTGCGCCGATCCGCGCGACCTTCCTTCTGGTGGTTCTCGTCGGTGTTGACCAATATCCTGAAATCCAAGTTCTAACAACTGGATATCACGATTGTTGTCTCTCCCCTCTTCTTCTAGCTCTTGATAGATGTCTTCCTTTTATATCAGGCGAGATTAGGTCAACTTCCACCGACTTTGACTTGTATTGGGCTGGGCCTCTGTCCTTGGACCGAATTATGCTTTTCATTGTTTTTTACCCTCCTGCACCGATCGGCGCAGGCCCGCGCCGATCAGCGCGGCTCTGTACCTAGCCCATCCTTGTTGCTCTTTGATTCCTTATCCATAATTGCCCGGTTTTATACCTTTTTTTGCAATTACATCCAAAACAGAACAACTACAAATATATGCAAATATGGGGTGAATTGTTAGTCAATACCACCAAATTAAGACGTAAAACATTCCTTTTTGGTAGATAAAATGGGTAACTAGAAACCACCAACAGTGACACGGTTAGAGGTTGGTTTGGGTTGTAGTTGGGACATAGGCCAAGTTCTTGAAAAGAATTTGAGTTGGCTCCCATTCACCCCCCCCCCCCCCCTCTGGTCGCCTTCTCGGTCCTTCAAATGTATACACGAGTGTTGTTCTTGTAGGAAACCTTTTCTACCTCATGATGATTATTGATGGTGGCCTTGGCAATTGATGACCACAAGCATAGAGGTTTGTGAGCTTGATGGAGTCCAAGGGTTGATGGAGATGGATCAAAGCTAAGGACAAGCTATGGAGCAAGTGTTAGGAACACTTGTCTAGTTGTTAGGTCTTTGAGTCTATAGGAAAAACTGGACTATCAAGGCGGTCTAGGTCATTTCTCTTAGGTCATGTCTAGCCGGTGATGTGCATGGATGCTCAGAGAAATCACAGGCACTAGGTGATAGTGGAGAAGCCAAGGAACTATTTGGAGAAGCCGGGAAATGAAGTCAAGAAAGGACGAGGAGTTTCAACTTCTGGACAGAGTGACCGGATAGAGGGGTCAGTGGAGTCTGGACTGTATGGTCACTAAGTGAACAGGAAATCCAGAGAAGAAGACACAGTGAGGAATCTGTCGGTATTAGAGATGTAGAGACCGGACGGTCCGGTCTGTGCAGATGTGCACAGGGCAGAGAGGAAGCGAGCTCTGGAAAGTTTCTGTAGTGTAGAGAGAAAGTCTTACCAGACAGTCCGGTCAGTATGAGATCTTCGGCGCACAGTGAAGCCAACAGCTCTAGGAGCAGTTCAAGGAGTGATTGGACGGTTTGGTCAGGCAGTGACGGGACGGTCCGGTCAGTATGCCCAGAAAGGAGATTTCGTGGAGCAACAGCTAGTTGGAGGCTGGAAGCCTATATAACTTCGTTGCTGGGGTCTTGGAGACCTCTCTTGGCTAGTGAAATTGCTCGGAGCATTTGGTGATAGCCAAGAGGAAAAGAGAAGAGCACTAGGAGGATATATTGCATATCTTGAGAGTGCTAGTGAGAGTAACTTAAGCATTGATGCACATCTAATGCTAGAGTGTCCTTGAGGGTGTGATCTAGGTTGTTACTTTTGGTCTATGGTGAGATCTAGACTGGTTAGGTGTCGGTGATTGAGCCTATTGTGATTGGTTGTGAAGGATGTCACATGTTTATACACGGTTTGAGCCCTCCGGTGAAAGGGGCATCGCTAGTGAGTGCTCGTGTCGGCTCGAGGAGTCTGGCAAGTTCTCGGCAGACGTGAGCTTGTGGCTTGGTGGAAGCAGTGATGCGCGCCGTAACTTCACTTCGGGAGTGATTGCAGGCTCATGGGCGAGAACTCCACATTGGTGGCGGGAGGGACTGGAACTCTGACGGGAGTGGTGCAACGAGGAGTAGGGTAAGGCGCCATCCTTCTGAGACCTTGGGAAAAAAATCATGAGCTATCTCTTACTCTAGTCCTTACTTTGATGCATTACTTTCTGCATTTACATACCGTGCTATTCATGCATGTGTCCCTACGTTACTCTAGTTGACTACCTTTTAGACTTGCATGAATAGGCTTCTTTACTTTCTAGTAGTGCTTAGCCTTCATACTTGATTACTAGCATGTATGGGAGTCGCTTTGGCTTTATAGATCACCCTAGTATGTACTATGCTACTCATGCTTGTGTGCTTTCCATGTACTTGTTGTTCTAGTGCCTTTGCATGAGTAGGACTCCTTGCTACATAGTTGTCTCCTTCCGCGTGCCTTTATCATGCTTGTGCACTTACCTTGCTCTAGTTGATTACCTTGTAGACTTGCATGAATAGGCTTCTCTACTTGCTAGTTGTACTTAGCTTTCACTTGATCACTAGCATGTATAGGAGTTGCTTTTGCTTGATTGTTCACCCTAATATGTATTGTGCTACTCATTCTTGTGAGCTTATCTTATTCTTGACTATGTAGTAGCTTTGCATGAGTAGGTTCCTTTGCTAGCTTGTTGTGTGCTTCCGCGTGTCTCTATTACTAGCTTGCATAGGAGCTGCATTGTCTTGTGTGATCCACTAGTATGGTTAGGGTGTTGTTCCTTTCATAGGGCCATTAACTTGCTAGTGTGATCACCACTAGAACTTGCTAGTGCGAGTTCCCGATTCACCCCCTCCTCTCGGCCACTCGGTCCTTTCAAGTGGTATCAGAGCCAAGTACCCATCATAGGGCTTAATCGCCTTGAGTAGTGACCGTACTGAGTTGGGATGTCATCCCATTCAAGGCTGGGTCATGGCTCATGGAAGGATTTCTTGAAAGCTACCTAAATGCCATGATTCCGGATGAGTTCATGGATACTCTTGTGGACACTGCCAATACCTTCACTGATAAGCATGTGTATGATGATAATGATGATTGTGTGGATGTGCCTAGTACTAGTGAGTGCCTAGATTCTTCTAGTGTTGACTTGATACGTTGCTCTACTAGTGTGCCTAATGTGATGATTGACGATGTGTCTCTTGATCTTGCTTGCTTCACTAGCATGACTAGGATTGATGATGATTGTGAGCCCATTATTGTTCATGCTAGTGATTCACTTGTTTAGGAGTTTTTTGCTTTTCGTGCTAATAAGAGTGAGTGCTTACTTGACTCTCTTAATCGCTTGCGAGGTATTGTGGACAATATTGAATCAAATGAAGAATCATTCAAGCTTTCCAAGCTTGTGATAGTTTGGAAGGTCCTCTCCTTGCTCCCTAGTAGGAAGCTCTTCTACATCACCCTTGATATTCTAATGGAGAAGAATGTCTCAGTCGAGGACATGATTGGGCTGCTCTTTGAGGATGAGGAGATCACCGCAAGTTGGACCAGGGAGAAGACTTCCAAGGCAAACAATGGAGCATCTTCAAGCAAAGGGAAAGAAGTAGCTTTGAGCTCAAACTTTTTTGATCCCTCCACATGATTGCCTTGCAATAGCTTCTACAACCGCTTTAGATCAAGACCTATACCAAACTCATCATCATGCACTTTGTCAAGCTCTACCTCAAGTGCGATTCCAAGTTATATCCCAAGCACTTCGGGTGGACCATGCATTGGTGTAGGGGGAGCGCCAACAACAATGCTCACTCGATCATTTGAGATGATCAATCTCACCACTACGGCTCTGGCGCCCCCACCTCTTCCACCTCCTCCACCACAAGATCACCTTTTGGCATCTTTGTCGAGCTCATCAACAGGATCTCTTCTTTGAACTTGGAAAATTTGTGAGAAATCCGAATGATGACCTTTGTGAAAATCTCTTAAGCATTTATGATTTTTGTGTGTAGGATAAAATCCTTCACATGCCTTCAGAGGATTGCACCACATGAAGTGATTGACAAACTCCTCCAGCAAATTACAACTCATGAGAGGTGCTTCTTACTTGAGGAGGTAGTCAACAGAATGCATGAGCTCTCAATTGAGAGGGTCATGGAGATGATCCTTGTGCTCCACACACATGTGGGATATTTGCTTGAGCACATCACTGGTCTCTATGACCCTCCCCATTACTATCATTCGACGTGATGAGATTAGTGCTAGTAAATCAAGTAATTCTTTGGATACTAACCCTTCTTCCTCTAGTGCTTGTCTTATGGCTACCACCAGGGTCAACTACAAAACTGGAGGTACTCATTGGATACTTGACAGTGGGTGCACTCAACACATAACCGGGAAGCCAACCATGTTCACCACCATTGGCAAAGACAAAGATAGTAAGAAGGTAACTTTTGTGGATAAATCAAATGGGAGAGTTAGAGGATCGGGCAAGGTGACTATTATTGAGGACCTCCATCTCTCCAAGGTCTTTCTTGTGGAAACCCTCAACTTCAACCTCCTGTCTATCGGTCAGCTTTGTGACATGGGTTTCAAGTGCACATTTGATAAGGATGGTGCAAAGATTGAAAATGCAAAGAAGGGACTGATATTTCATGGAGTGAGGCATGAGAACTTGTATGTCACGGACTTCAAATCAAGCAATATGCCACCAAGCACTTGCTTATTCACTAAGGCATCCAAGGGATGGTTGTGGCATAGAAGATTGGTACATGTTGGAATGAATCAGCTTAAGAAGATTGTCAAGAGGAATCTAGTTAAAGGAATCAAGGATGTCACCTTTGAGAAGGACAAACTGTGTAGTGCTTGTTAGGGTGGAAAACAAGTTGCATCATCTCATCCCACCAAGTCATTCATGTCTACATCTCGTCTTCTAGAGCTCTTGCACATGGACTTGTTTGGGCCAGCATATTACAAGAGTCTGGGAGGGAATCTATATTGCTTGGTGATTGTGGATGAGTTCACAAGATACACTTGGACCTTCTTCCTTGTGGACAAATCTCAAGCAAGTGACATCTTCAGAAAATTTGCTAGGAGAGCAAAGAATGAATTCAAGTCTAGAATTGTGAAGATATGGAGTGACAATGGGACAGAGTTCAAGAACACAACAGTGGAGGAATATTGTGACAAGAAAGGGATCATGCATGAATTCTCCGCTACATATACTCCCGAGCAGAATGGAGTAGTTGAGTGGAAGAACAAGACAATCATCACCCTTGCTCATGCCATGTTGGATGAGTATGGAACTTTTGAGAGGTTTTGGGCTGAAGCAATCAACACAGCGTGCTACACCTCCAACTGTGTCTACCTCCACCGGGTGTTGAAGAAGACACCCTATGAACTATTGGCTGGACGGAAACCAAATGTTTCCTATTTTTGGGTCTTTGGCTGCACTTGCTACATTCTCAAGAAGAGGAGGAAGCCCGAGAAGTTTGAGAGCAGAACTGATGAAGGCATTTTTGTTGGATATTCAGGGACTTCCAAAGCATATCAGGTCTACAACTCAGCCACAGTATATGTGGAAGAATCTTATGATGTGCAATTTGATGAGTCAAATGGTTCTCAGAAAGGAAATGTGTTTCATAAAGTAAACATTAGAGATGAGCCCATGAGGGAAGCCTTGAGAATCATGCCCGTGGGTGAGGTTTTACCCCACGAGGCAAATGATGGTGATGCTGATGAGCCCTCAACTCCACCACCTCTACCAACCTCTTCCTCCGAGGTGCAAGAGCCAAACCAAGATACCATAGGCTCTCCCACTAGCTCCTCCCAAGATTCATTAAGAATGCGTCCACCTACCCATGAGGGAACCCAAGAGAGAAGTGAGCCTCAACCCTCCCCCACATCGAGCCACTTCTTCAAGCTCTTCACACAACAGCCCCACATCATCACCAAGCTCTAGCTCCAAGACAACAAAGCATATGAGTGATTCTCCCACCTCACTAAGGATCCAAGACACTCATATCTCAAAGATTGTGAGCAATCCATGATGCACAAAATACTTCACCTAGAGCTCCTTCCACTCAAGAAGAACATCATCCAAGACCCAAGGCCATCAACAAGGATCACTCATGTGACTTGATCATTGGGAGTCCATCTCAAGGTGTTAGGACAAGGAGAAATCAATACAAGCCCAACTATGTGAGTGAAGGAACTTATGAGGAGACAAATGTTGCAATTGAGAACTTCTCTTTCGTCTCCATGATTGAACATACAACAATTGATGAAGCCATGGATGATCACAAATGAGTTATGGCCATGCAAGAAGAACTGAACAACTTCAAGAGATGCAAAGTACAAAAATTGGTTGAGAGGCCCAAGAAGCATAATGTCGTTGGCACCAAGTGGGTCTTCAAGAACAAGCAAGATGAGAAAGGAGAAATTGTCAAAAACAAGGATCGCCTAGTGGCCAAGGGATATTCTCATGTGGCAGGTATTTACTTTGAAGAAACATTTGCACCCGTGGCCCATCTTGAAGCAATTCGGATCTTACTTGACTATGAAACACACAATGGCTTCAAGCTCTATCAAATGGATGTCAAAAGTTTCTTCTTGAATGGAGAGATCAATGAGAAAGTCTATGTGGATCAACCTCTGGGGTTTGAGGATCCTAAACATCCAAGACATCTGTACAAATTGAGAAAAACTCTCTATGGACTCAAGCAAGCACCAAGGGCATGGTATGGGCACTTGAGGAACTTCCTCCTCAAGAATGGTTTCAAGATAGGAAGCATTGATAGCACCTTGTTCACAAGGCATGTTGGCAAGGAACTCTTTGTGTGTCAAATCTATGTGGATGATATCATCTATGGGTCAACCAATAAGAAGTTCAATGAGGAGTTCTGAGAAATGATGGTAGGATAATTTCAAAGTTCAATGATTGGAGAGTTGCATGTGTTCCTTGGTTTCCAAGTGAAGAAATTGAGGGAAGGGAATTTCATCTACCAAGATAAGTACACCAAGGACCTTCTCAAGAGATTCAACATGGAAAATTGCAAGCCCTTGCATACACCTATGGCAACAAGCAAATCCTTGGATGATGATGCAAAGGGAAAATCGGTGAACCCAAAGCTCTATAGATCAATGATTGGTTCTTTGCTCTATCTCACCGCCTCAAGACCAGACATCATGTTTAGTATGTGCTTGTGTGGACGCTATCAAGAAAATCTAAAGGAGTCCCACTTGAAGGCCGTAAAGAGAATATTGAGATACCTTAAGTATACACCTACCATGGGATTATGGTATTCTAGAGGAACAAGCTTTGAATTACTTGAGTACTTGGATTCAGACTTCGCTAGTTGCAAGGTGAATAGGAAGAGTACATCGGGAGGTTGCCAATTTGTTGGAAGATCTCTAGTATATTGGATCTCAAAGAAGAAAAACTCGGTGGCTCTATCTACAGCCAAAGTGGAGTACATGACGGCGGGAGCATGTTGTGCACAACATCTCTATGTGAGGCAAATGCTCTCGGATTATGGCCTCAACTACACTCAAATACCACTATATTGTGATAGTGAGGCGGCAATCAAGATGGCTCTCAAAACTAGAGATCATGGTCATGCAAAGCATATACAAGTGAGGCATCACTTCAAAAGGGATATTGAATTGATGAGTGTGCGGACTCATGAACAATTGGTGGATATCTTCACCAAGCCACTCGATGAAAAAAACCGTCAACAAGCTAAGGGGAGAACTCAATGTTCTTCATCTCTCCAACTTCACATCAGTAACCCTTGGGCTTGTCCTTTGTAAATATGTATAGTGTTTGGTTGTTTTGTTTCGTTGTTTATGTCTTGGTTTTTGTGCTTGTTTCTCTTCTTTTGTAGGTTAACTTTGGACCTCCTTGAAATAGCAATGGACATGGGTTAAGCTTGTGAAGGTGGTTCATAGTGTGCCCAAGGCTTTGAAGAATGGTCCATTGTGAGCAAGCTCGAGAAGGGAACAACTCATTGTTGACACTTTGGTTTGTAGCAGTTCTCTCTCTTTTCCTTAGCATTGTATCATGCATTATATACTTGTTGCATTTGCATTCTTTGCATTCATGCACTTTTGCATCGTGATACCTTACATGCTCCCGAGCATGTTTCTACGGGGAGTTACTTATTTACAATGTAAGCACATGACCCTCTAGACGATCATATATTGATCTTTGTACTTCATGCCCATTGAGTCACGTTCAAATGAGCTCCGAGGTTAAATCTACCCGCGCGGCTCAAAGACAAGTGGTTCATACATTCCCATCACACAAATGACTAACCCCTTGCATATTTGGGAAAAATTTTGTTAAGTCATGTGTGTAGGGGGAGCTTTGGTAAAACACCATCATGACCAAGAAGGAGCACCAACAAAGGGGGAGTTTTCCTAACTCTTGCCATTTATTATTTGCTCGATTGGTTGTCTTGCGATTTTTCTTTTGGTTTGTAGTTTTTGGTGATAGGTGATAAAGCGGGCGAAGAACATGAAGATCCAAAAGCCAAGTACAGTAAGGGAGAAGAAGAAAGAGAAGAACATGAAGATACAAAGAAGATATGGGGTGACAAAGAGGAGAACATGAAGACAAAATGGAGATGATCAATGAAATGGTGCATGTTCACTTGGAGCACACATAACCAAGATGAACATCTACACCGACATGGAGAAGAATAATAATGAATATCCACACTGAGAAGAACATCTACATCTGTGGTGCGTGTCTAGTCAACAAGATCAACTACCACGACACCATGACGGGCGGAAAATTCAACTCAAGCTCAACATCTATTGCGCTATGTATTTGGGTAGTTCTCCCTCAAAACCTAGCACATTTCAAGGCGGGAGACTACTTCCAATGTAAAGACCAAGGTAATCTTCTAAATCAACTCTTTTGCTTTGGTTCCTTATTGCTCGTCCATTTTGGATCATCATAAGTTATGGTTGTCATCCATCACCAAAAAGGAGGAGATTGTAAGGATCATGACCATTGAGGTCACCCCAAGGTATGATGTTTTGGTGATGAATGACAAACATGAAATATGACTAATGTCTACATAAGTGTTGTTCGTGTAGGGAACCTTTTCTACCTTATGATGATTGTTGATGGCGGCCTTGGCAATTGATGACAATGACCACAAGCATGGAGGCTTGTGAGCTTGATGGAGTTCAAGGGTTGATGGTGATGGATCAAATCTACGAACAAGTTATAGAGCAAATGTTGGGAATAGTTGTCTAATCGTTAGGGCTTTGAGTCCATAGGAAAAACCGGACTATCAAAGGGGTCTGGGTCATTTCTCTTATGTCATGTCTAGTCGGTAATGTGCATGGATGCTCGGAGAAATCATAGGCACCAGGTGACAGTAGAGAAGCCAAGGAGCTGTTCGGAGAAGCCAGGAAACAAAGTCGAGTGAGGATGAGCAGTTTCAGCTTCTGGACAGAGTGACCGAACAGAGAGGTCAGTGGAGACCAGACTGTACGGTCACTAAGTGAACAAGAAATCCAGAGAAGAAGACTCAGTGAGGAATCTGTCGGTGTTGGAGCTGTAGAGATCGAACGGTCCGGTCTATAGATCGAACGGTCCGGTCTGTGCAGATGTGCATAGGGAAGAGAGGAAGTGAGCTCAGGAAAGTTTCTGTAGTGGAGAGAGAAAGTCTGACCAGATAGTCCAGTCAGTTGACCGGATGGTCGGGTCAGTATGAGATCTTCAGTGCACAATGAAGCCAACAGCTCTAGGAGCCATTCCAGGAGTGACCGAACGGTCCGATCAGGCAGTGATCGGGCAGTTTGGTCAGTACGCCTGAAAAGGAGATTTCATGGAGCAACGACTAGTTGGAGGTTAGAAGCCTATATAACTTCATTGCTAGGACCTTGGAGACCTCTCTTGGCTAGTGAAATTGCTTGGAACATTTGGTGAGAGCCAAGAGGAAAAGAGGAGAGCACTAGACGAGATATTGCATATCTTGAGAGTACTAGTGAGAGTAACTTGAGCATTGATGCATATCTAAGGCTAGGGTGTTCTTGAGGGTGTGATCTAGGATGTTACTCTTGGTCCATGGTGAGACCTAGACTGGTTAGGTATCAGTGATCGAGCCTATCATGATCAGTTGTGAAGACCGTCACACGTTTGTACATGGTTTGAGCCCGTCAGTGAAAGGGGCATCGCTAGTGAGCGCCCGTGTCGGCTCGGGGAGTCCGACAAGTTCTCGAGGGAGGTGAGCTTGTGCCTTGGTGGTAGTGGTGACGCGCACTCACTCCGGGAGTGATTGCAGGCTCGTGGGCGAGAACTCCACATTAGTGGCCGGAGGGACCGGAACTCTGACGGGAGTGGTCCAATGAAGAGTAGGGGGAGGCGCCATCATTCCGAGACCTCGAGAAAAAAATTATAAGCCATCTCTAACTCTACTCCTTACTTTGATGCATTACTTTTTGCATTTACATAGTGTGCTATTCATGCTTGTGCGCTTACCTTGCTCTAGTTGATTATCTTGTAGACTTGCATAAATAGGCTTCTCTACTTGCTAGTTGCACTTAGCTTTCACTTGATCACTAGCACGTATAGGAGTTGCTTTGGCTAGATTGTTCACCCTAGTATCTATTATGCTACTCATGCTTGTGAGCTTATCTTGTTCTTGACTATCTAGTAGCTTTGCATGAATAGGTTCCTTTGCTAGCTTGTTGTGTGCTTTTACGTGTCTCTATTACTAGCTAGCTTACATAGGAGCTGCATTGTCTTGTGTGAACCACTAGTATGGTTAGGGTGTTATTCTTTTCATAGGGCCATTAACTTGCTAGTATGATCACCACTAGAATTGTGTAGGAATTATTTTGAGTTGTCGGATTTAGAAATTGGCAAATTTGGCACATAGTGCGAGTTACCGATTCACCCCCCCCCCCTCGGTCACTCAGTCCTTTCACTACCTAAAATCGATTCACTTGGTTGGCGATAAGTGGTAAATAACTAGCAGATCCAGACATTTAGTGGGGAAGGAAACTCATCTTCATGGCCTGCTGGAGGAAAGGGAGGCAACAGATCCAGTAGGAGGTGGAGGACTAGCTAGGGATGTCTCGTTCTTGAGGGCCACCCATAGTGTGTGGATGGAATTAGGCAGTGGAGCAGGGGGAAGAATAGGGAATCCTTGCTGGGCGACGACAGCAACTGATGAGTCTTCGTGGTGGTGGTTGAGAGCTGGCGGGTAGCAGTGGCTGAGGAGGAGCGCTGGTTAGATAGCAGGCGTGTGACTGCGGGTGGTTGTTGAGAGCAGGCGTGCGGCCATGAGTGTTGTTCGAGAGGATGCGAGCAGCGAGAGGAGCAAGCGAGCAGCAGGGCATGATGAGCAGACAACGGGTGGTGGTGAGAGAACGCGAGAAGCAAGATGAGCATGCGAGCGGTAGGGCGTAAACAGCAGGCGCAGGCGGCTTGTCGTGTGAGGCGGCGGTGGTAGCTGGGCTTGGTGGAGAGAAGGCGAGCAACTCGTCGTGTGGCTATGAAAGTTGTGTCGGTTGGGTCCTAGGCAAGAGAAGGGAAAATTTTGTTCCCGCGTCCACACGCCCAGATTTTAGTGAGCCGGCAGCAATTTTTTTGCTTTAGCGCCTTTTTGCTACTGCCGATAGTTAATATGTGGCCGTGTTTAATCTATCGACAAATTCTTTGTTGTTGAATCAATGCGACAGTTTGACTGCTGGCGTGACCAATGCCGATATTTTATTTTTCACCCAATAAATGTATTCCTGACACATAATTGGTTGGTGAATTATAAGAGAAATGACGACAGTTTGTATGACGGCAATTAGCATCTTGTACCTACAGATCACAGCCGGCAAAAGTGTGCCATGGTATAGTGCATGGTATTAGAGCCAGGGGCCTTGGGTTCAAGTTCTGGTGACCGTATTTTTCACTGAACTGCTCCTATTTTCACGTTTGCGCCCGCTGCGTCGCTCCTATTTTCACGTTTACACCCCGAGGGAGCTCCGGGTGAGGGGGAGTATTAAACCATAAGTAAATTGATCATCCTTTTTCATCAGCTTAAACTTTTGGGTGTAACTGGTCGGTGCACAATAGCTTAACAGTCACAACTTGACCCGCCTCTAAAAATGTTTTTACAACTATAGGGCCGAACATCTTCAAACGCGCCAGTACAGTGCCTTTTTATTATAGTGATACTTATTGTTCCACAGTTAATACCAGATTCTATGACAAAGATAGTTAAATGTGGAGAAGGTGGTAAAGGTCATATATATATTCACACGCACGTGCAGCCTTGCCAAAGTGCTGTTGCCAAGCCAAAGTATAGCTCGCTCTGAGAACAAGTTGTTGAAACTTTATTCAAACTTGAGGCAATCGATGTGTAATAATCTACTTTAATTCGCTCTGCCTAGTATAGCTGCCTAGATTGCTACACAGATGGATTAGAGTATGGTGTAGGTTACCTTTATTGAGCTGCTGGCCAAGGTATTTATATGTATATAGATTCCGATTGAGGTTCTTTACTCACCCAATGAAATTACTCTGGAGGAAAACTAATAATCAACTAATGACAGCTCGCGTTGACGGAATACTTAATTTTAGCCTGTCTCAGGTCGATGGTTGAATGCTTATTACTACCGTCGATCCGTTTGACAGGACGCTACCCTCATGGCCTCATTGGTGAACAGCTCCAGAGCCCACTTCTGTATACTTTTATTTGATGAGTATGATCCTTTAAACAAAACAAAAATACAACTCATTGGCGATCTGAAAACATATTGTTGATTATCTGAAGCTTCTAATATATTATATCGATGAGGGACCTTGAAAGGATGCATGAGTGCATCTATACATACACCTTATTAATTCAGGTGAGTCCGTCTATCCTGTGTTTTGATGTTGGTCCAAATACAAACCCAGAAAGTTAAGGATTGAATCCAAATCAGTTTCACAAGCTCACAAAGTTAGAGATTGAATCCAAATCGGATTCGTACCTTCCATATCAAGCATTGAATTCAAAAAATCATAAATCCCTCAGTCGAAGTTCAAATAAGAAAAACTCGGACTATATCGTGTAGCCCATGAAAAGTTCTACAACTTTGATATTCAATGGAAGTCAATATTCTGCCATTTTGTGTTCCAACTTTACGATGTAAGAATATTTGTTCTGATTCGGACTCATATGCATAGTTCTCTGTGCAAGGCCCATATCTCCTACCTACCAAGTCGAAATAATATAATCCACATATATTTTGAAAAGGCCTCGACGAGATCTACAACTTTCGTGTTCTAACTTTTCTCATTAGAGCATGTTTTCAAGTCTAAAATTGTGTCGCAATACAGTGTTGTTTTTATTCTGGGTGAACTGTTTTTTCCTATCGGATAAAGCTTCAAGAAATATTTAGACATTGGGTCATGACCTTGATCTTGCATGTTGGGTTTCATAGAGGTCCAGCAGTGTTTTTTAGGCATCATGAGCTTATGAGAATCTCTCTTTGCATGACAAATTCAGCTTCATATTGGTACTACTCATATTTGAGCATTTTTTTTAATATCATTTCACTTAATTTTACAACATAGCACTCAAACGATACTACATGTAGAAATCATTAATATTAGAGATAAAAATATATTTATAATAAAAATATAGTGAAAAATGATAGAAAAATTATTACTTATGACATATCAAAATGGTACACTAAAAAGCACCAACAATAATATAAATATGATCTTTCATGTAAAAAATATCAAAAAGTATATTGTATAAATAATTTATGTTTAAATTATAAAGAGTGTTTTATTTTTTTAACCCGTAGCAACGCACGGATATTTTGCTAGTGACTATATATATTTAATAAACTTGGTACTATTAAACGCAATTAAAGAAAAGACACGGGAAAAAGATTAAAGATGGTTATTACCTGAGGATTCAATCATTCTATGTTTTCTATATCACATATTTGAGTGAACCAAGTCAACCAAGAGCATAAGAGGAATAAAAACTGCTAAAGTTCTTCTGCAAAAAAAAAACAAAAATTGTGCAGTGTTATTGAGAGTCAACCATGGCGTGATGTGGAATGATGGCATCGGCATTAGAAATTTAGAATGGAGTCCCAGTGCCTAGCTCAATATGTTACATATTGAAGACTACTACATCTGGATACATATAATTAGCTTTGCAGGCAGCGTTTGTTTCCTAGCACACATTTACTATATCTGGACGCTTATAAACACGCACACTTGCCATTATGATGCATGAAAGCATGGTTCTTAGGAAGCAACTGGTTGCACATGAAGGATCCTTGGGCGGCTGCTACGGCAGCAGTATAAAGTATACATCTAGTTATATATCGTTGAACGTGCTTATGTAGCACCTTTACACGATATTAAAGCATATAGTTGTGCCTTAAGTAGAGGATATGCACCTCTAGAGCATGTACAACAGTAATTAATACGCCGT
This sequence comes from Eleusine coracana subsp. coracana, assembly GCA_032690845.1. Lineage (NCBI taxonomy): Eukaryota > Viridiplantae > Streptophyta > Magnoliopsida > Poales > Poaceae > Eleusine > Eleusine coracana. The sequence goes on from CM064430.1 coordinate 9,418,291, forward strand.
CTGTATAGTGCCACGTAGATTAGAATTGTTGAGCTGGATGAGAATTAAAGAAGAGAGAGAGCGGAGCCGTCGCCTCACGAGACGACGGCAGCCGGCTCGTGCTCCCAGGCTGCATGCGACTCTGTTCCTCATTGTATCATCCGTCGGTGTATTTCCAGATCAAATGCGAAAATCACCGCTGGCGTGTGCGGTCCTGCTTGCTACCTCCCGCCGTGTAATGTCATCTCTCTCTGTCTACTGCCGCTCGATGCTAGTCGGAGCCTCTCGCGCCTTCCTCTAGACCACCAGCGATGACCTTTTTGCATCCTGCTTCATGTCCATGATTGGAGCTCACACAAGACAAAGAAGAGACAAATGAATCTTTGTCAAATCGATGCCCACTGTGCGATGCGCGCTTGCGGAAACAGGTCTCATGCACGAGCCAGGAAGACGGAGGGCTGGAATGGGAGGGCAGGCGCAGGCTCTAGCGTGATCTGTTGGGAGCGACTTGTTTGCTCTTTCTTTCCTCGCATGTGTTTTGCTCTGGATTGACCGAACAGGGGTTGCAGCTAGATGGATAAGATTAGGAGAGTAAGGATATCATGGTCACGGTCACTATGCATGGAATAAACTGAAAAAAGTATTACTGCTATTCTTTTTCTTTCTTATTTCGATCTATGATGCATTCTCACATAGAAACAACATAGTTGTTTACAAGATTAAATTCACACTTGATCATCTTGATTTATGGCCTTATACATGTATTAAATAGTAAACAGATAGATTAACAGACACTTCAGTATACAAGCTGTCTGTTCTGTTGTCTGTGTGTGATAATTAAGGTAGTCACAGACAACAGCCATCTAATCCTTTGTACATGCCCTAAGAGGACTCGTGGTACATTTTCTTGGGATTAATTTTCTAATGACACAACTGCCAACGTAATAGTAGGTGTTTTTGCATGTTACTAGAACCCAACCAGCAGGCACTAATAAATAACTGTTGGTGCAGTGTATCTGTCCATCTGTTAGGTTCTTTCATGTAAAAAATAGGAAATATATGTACGAAAAGGTATGGATTATATAACTAAATTTAATTAGCTTTTCGACTGGAACAAACTACAAGTGCATTTGATGAAACCGATCTTGATTTTGTTTCCTATAATATATTGATTCGATTCTCTGCATATGATCTCTCCACAGATGGCCATGATTATGACTTTACCTACTTCTTTGGTTTGCGAAATACATCACTAATTAATAATGTCGACATAACCTCATGTATCTCATTTTTCTACTCGCAAAAGTTATAAATACACTACCCCAGATTAGTTTTTTTTTCTGACAAGAGGTACCGTCAGGAAAGGTCCAAAAATCGCAGGGAAGATCAACCGTGCGGTCACCATCCGGAGAATGCCGTTAGGAGCCAAGTGTCTGGGAAATTATGGCAACCCTGATGGCGGACCATCACGGACGTATCCCTGACAGTAGTTTCTGCCACGAAAGAACTTCCATGTCAGTGTCACACGCATGCATCAGGAAAAGATTCAATATGCAAATTAATAATTAAATCACATTCATATAATTTGTAGAAGCTCATTTGACTCAGGCTCATGGGCACAACTTAACAAGTAGCAACAAAATAAGGTATTGCATGATTTATATGTCCATATATAGATCAACATAGCTAACATTAAGCAACTACTATGCTAAGAAGTAACAAGTTCATTCAGGTAGTTCGAACTTGCAGCCTTTGAAACATCCTGTCAACCTCCAGATCTCCACCAACTGAAGACTAAAAGACCATTATTACTGTCGTCAATATTGCTTGAAGTATTAGAGATCCATCTCCTGGCTATCTGTAGTACAAAAACGAATTGTAAGAACCAAGCACAAGACCATCTTATTTGAACGAGAAATCACAAAGCTCTTGTAACTAGAATGTTCAAGTTCCACTTATCTGAATTTTACAAGTGCCATGTATTTTCCAAGCCTTTACCTCCTGCGTTTCTTATCTGAATTTCTTGAAGTGCCATTATCAGAGGCTATACCTGCTTCAGAACGTTCAAGTTCCAAATCTTCTATCTATCTAGCCAGAAGATAGCAACTGAAGTGGCCTTGATAAAACTGACATGTTCAAGTTCCAATCTTCTACCTATATCTAGTCTAGGTGCAAATGGAAGAACACAAGAACAATTAAAAGGTGCAAATGGAAGAACATAAGAACAGAGGACATAACCTTGAGACGAGAGAAAGAAATCAGCTAGAGGAAATCAGACCTCTCTTCCTACAAGAAAGGAATTTCAGAACCATATTAAAGAAGCACATTTTACACCTTCTAAAATTCAGGAAGTAATATTGGAAGAAGAGATATACTGTCAGGTGCACAAAATTTGGAGATGAAAATACAAAGTTTCTTCATGCAGCTGCCACAGAAAGATACAAGCAAAATACCATCACTAGCCTAGAGACACTGGATGGAAGAACATTAATAGATCACTTTGAAAAGGCTGCTCTACGGGAAATATATAGAGACAAAATGGGCTTAACAAATAGGCCAGCAATGCTATTCCCACTAGAAGGTCTGGTTACCCGACATGATGACCTAGATCACCTCTTCCATCCTTTCTCGGGGAAGAGATTGACAAAGCAGTGAAGCACATGCCCTCTAACAAAGCCATTGCCCTGATGGCTTCAATGGAATGTTTTAAAAAAAATGCTGGCATATTATCGAGGAGGATGACTACAAGCTATGTGAAGATTTCTTTGAAGGAAAAGTCAGCCTGCAAGATATAAAGAACTCATTCATCACTCTTGTCCCCAAATGAAACAGACACACTTTTCCAAATGATTTCAGGCCAATATCTCTACTCAACTCAGTAGTCAAGCTCATCACAAAGCTCATGGCTGACAGACTGCAGGCCCAAGTGCTCAAGATCATCCACAATAACCAATATGGCTTTATTAAAAATAGAACAATACAAGATTGTTTGGCCTGGACATTTGAGTATATACACCAATGCAAACACTCAAAAAGAGAGATAGTGGTGCTCATGCTAGATTTCGAAAAGATTTTTGACACAATTGAGCATAACACAATCCTAATGATGCTACAAAGTATGGGTTTCCATAGCAAATGGGTACAATGTGTGCAAAGTTTACTATCCATAGAAATCTCTTAATTATTACTAAATGGAGTAGCGAATAGTCCTTTAGCCTAGTGCTTGAGGTGGCTTAGTAGCACCCCCAAGGTCCCGGGTTTGCTCCTAGTGGGAGCAAATTTACGGGTTAGGGTAAAAAAAAATCCCCTCGCTAATCACCACACCAAAGCACAGGTCTAAGGCCCGGCCTAGGTCGTGGTCGTCTCACACGGGCCATGGTGCCGCTGTGTAAGAGTGAGGCAAGGGTTCGGGGGTTTTGTCGACCTGCGTAAGAAGGTCTTCTCCTTAAAGAAAATGCCCGGGGGCTGTCTTAACCCCGCAGGTCGGAGTTACTAAATGGAGTACCAGGAAAATCCTTTGAATGTAGAAGGGGGGTTAGGCAAGGAGATCCCTTGTCACCCCTCCTTTTTGTGCTAGCCATAGACCTACTTCAATGCATAATAAACACAACACATCAGCAAGGAGTGCTATCCCTTCCAATTGAAGCTGACCTAAGTGGTAACTTCCCAATAATTCAGTACGCTGATGATACCATCATGATTCTGAAGGCATCCCAAAAGGAACTCTTTTGTCTAAAAGGCATACTGCAATCCTTCTTTGAGTCAACTGGTCTCTCAACAAATCTAATATAATCCCACTGAACCTATCAACTGAACAAGCAGGTATAATGGCTGCCACTTTTGGATACAACATTGCCACCATGCCTTTCACTTTTTTGGTGATACCAATGGGCACCACTAAACCTAAAATTAAAGACCTCATGCCCATCATGGACAGATTTGAAAGAAAGCTCAGATCCATACGTGCCCTACTTTCTCAAGCAGCAAGATTGCAACTAATTAACTCAGTGCTATCATCCCTTGCAACCTACACCATTTGCAACATCAAGATACCTGTGGGGGTACTGGATTTTCTTGATAGATGAAGAAGAGCATGCTTTTGTAGAGGAACTGATTGCGATGCAAAGAGCAAGCCATTGGTAGCATGGAGAAAGGTAACAAGACCTAAAGACAAGGGTGGACTGGGGGTAATAGAGCTCAGAGCACAAAATGAGGCCCTCTTGTTAAAGAATCTAGACAAATTCTACAACCAAAAGGACATCCCCTGGGTTAAAATGATCTGGTCCAGCCACTACACCCATGGGGAAAATACCTCATGCCTCTACTAACAGAGGATCTTTTTGGTGGAAGGACCTGCTCCACCTATGTGATAAGTTTAGAGGAGTTGCCTCCTGTGCAGTGGGAAATGGATCAATATTGCTTTTCTGGTTAGATGTTTAGAATGGACATTACCTACAGCAAGAACTACCTAGACTCTTCTCCTATGCCAAAAACCAGAAAATTTCAATACATCAGTTCCTTACAACGGATGACATCATGAGTCTCTTTCATCTTACATTCTCTGAACAAGCAGAACAAGAATTGCAAGAGCTTCAAGGTATAATCCAACAAACACAGTGGAGTGATGGTTCAAAAGATAGCTGGCATTACATTTGGGGATCACAGAATTATTCATCAAGCAAAATGTACCAGTATCCTTACAAGAACATACAATCTCCTAGACCCAACCTCTGGATCTGGGACTCTAGATGTTGTAACAAGCTTAGAGTTTTCTCATGGCTACTAATTAATGACAGACTGAACACCAGGAATATTCTAAAAAGAAAAGCACAAAATCCAAGATAACAATTACAACTGCATCACTTGTGCTAATAGCATGGAAGAGACAGCCAAGCACCTCTTCTTCACTTGTGCCTTTGCTAGGAGATGCTGGCAGTTCCTAGGAGTTCATTGGCAACATGCTTTGCCTTTCTTCACCATGATGGAAGCTGCTTGACATAATTTCAATCAACTCTTCTTCATGGAATGTTTCATCATTGCTGCATGTCACATCTGGAAGCAACAAAACGGCCGCATCTTTGATGCTACAGATGCCTCCTTTGGTCTCTGGCGTAAGAATTTCAAATATGAGTGCTTCTTACAAAGCCACATAATGAAAGAGTCCCTCAAAGCTCCTTTCTTAAACAGGGCGTCTACCCTTGTATGGTCTGTGCATAGTCTAGTGGTTTTTTTTTTGGTTCTGTTTGTTAGCTTTCTCTTTCCTTTGTAGAGTTGTTCAGTTGTTTTTTTTAATAAAATTTGTGCAGCGGGGGTTTCCCTCGCCTTTTTCTGGTCAAAAAAGATATTTGATAGATTAAGAACATTAGTGGACACTTAAATATTACTAAACCACAAGATCTAATTAACTTTGTCTAATCATGATTACATCAAATTAGGATGTAACTTAGCTAACCAGAGCTTGATAACACCATAGATGCCTCTGTAGATGAAGTAGATGTCGATGTAGAAGTTGCAGAACAACAACAATGCCTCCAAAACATCACCACCTTAATCTTCAACATGGAGAAGCCTCTTGGACACCTAAACCTTTACCTACAATCTCTAGGATAGAATTGAACTTGTCTAAAAGATGGGTCTCGTCCTTCTCTCCCTTTTAGCACCCTTAGTGATCGGAATTTTGTGATTTGTGTGCGTTAGATGTGTTAGAGAAACCCAGGGAGTACCTCTGCTTATATATGGGTGCTGTAGGGACAGGGGCCAAGTCAATAGGATAGGACACCACTGACCATAGTGTTTGATATGAAAACATTAACAAAAACGTGACAACCTAGGTGGATTAGGCTTGTGCGTCAAGCAATCAGAGTTTGAGTTCAAGATCAATCCAACAATCCTGCCTGATATTGCTTCGCTTGGAACAATGACAAAAGAAACTGACATTTCTGGGCATCCTCCTCCTCCACCAAAGCCGGTGCAGGCCTCCAGAGTCACGCACAACCAATGCACGCCTCCATAGCACCGATGGCCTTGCAAGCCTTGAGGACCCTGGCGAGATCCCCTCTCTTGTGCAAGTGCCACCCAGGTGCCGGACGCCCGCTAACACCTACGGGAATGGGAGCTCATCACGTTGCTTGCTATCAATGTAGAGCAGGAGATGGAGGAGCTGGAGCTCATCTGGAGGGGGAGGGGCAGGATCCATTGGCCGGATCCGCCCTCCAGGAGCAGGAGACGGTGAAGATAGCGGAGAGGGGAGAGGGCATTGGTGTGGGATCCGGTGGAGTGAGGAGCAGCAGCGAGGTTATGGGGTGGAGGGAGGGGCGGTGGTGGCGGCTAGGGTTCGCCCGAGACGTCCAAAGGAAGGGTGACACGGGCATCACCGGGATGGGGTTGTTGTTGTTTTGAGAGGGGAACAGGCCAGAGTTGATTTTTTTAGGGGGGGGGGGGGGGCTGCAGCCTTCAAATTCCTATCGTTGTGGCTCATGTAACCTTCAGGAGAAAACTGATCTGGTGTAGTGGTATCTCCTTGTTTACAGCCATTCCATATGCACAAAGAGCTAGCAATTCTGATTTTTGGATCATTGTAGTTTTGGAATAGATTACAAAATCGTATTTTAGGGATTATATTTAGAATGGCAGATAAAATAATATAAATTACTAGAATGCTGGAAACGAAATATAACAAAATCTCTGTAATGCTGTAAAGGAATCTCAAATAAAGAAGAGACGATGCAAAAGGAAAAATTGTGCCTACTGCTATAAACCAACTAGGGATGATTCAAGGCTACTTTCAATTGCTCCGTTCAGTGTACTGCACGCAACGTTTGGTTTTAATTAGCATATATGTCACTTGTTTGAACAACCTTCCTCGCTAAAAGGTGCTACATATGCGTCCTAGGAGCTGCTTGTTAGTTATAGTATAAGCATATCATTCCCTGGCCAGATTGGGTACATTTTGGATCTGGATCGACGATTAGCTATTTTACATCCACGACTAATGTTAGCTTATTGTCCAACATATTCAACATCGCAACTTTGCAACACCTTTATAAAGAATTGCGGTAAATATAACAAAATATGATATATTTTTTATACTGTTACCTTTTATGACCTTTAGTTTCCACGTAAATATTATTATAGATGTAGCTGTAATATACTATAAAATTATATTTACTAGTTTTCAATTGACTGTAAGATTTCAGTCGATGGTTTGTTACTTTGTGTTTTTTATTTTTCTTTTGCAGGATTGTCTCTTTAATAATTATAAACCATTGGATCAGGATCTGCTGACTCAAAACGGAGATTGAAAGTTGCCAATCAGCTGAAAGTTAGCAAGTCCCTTACTATAAAATACGTAGTATGAGATTATGAAAATAGTTTAGTTTCCAGGACTACCTACTCATAGTTTTAATGTTTGAGAATATTTTTTCAAAGTATATAATTAAGCAGTACCCTGTACATGTCCATATGGTCAAGGAAGAGGTTTGACTGAGCAGTTTTTTGACAAGTCATATATTCATAGGAAATGATTATTGGTTTAATGGACAATACGAGGCAAGATGTCAATACATCACTGAACTACTAATGACTTCGGGGTATTTCCTCATATAAGATCACAAGAGATTTACTGTCGCAAATGTGCTTACACTATTAATTCATGTTCCATCAGAGTTTATAATATTAATCCAGTGCCTTAAAAGAGTGCTTTAGAACAAATCTTGCTGTTGCTCAAGCCAGTAAATATTCATGTGACTTGTCCTTATTGTGGCAATGCTGCGGCAACTATCTTCATCTTTTGAATTTATAGCTGTTCATCATTAGGTGTGCTGCATGTATGTATGAAAAAAGAAAATTCAAACCGTGTGTTGCTTGTTAGACATCAGGCATGCACTGCTAATCTTGTCTGTTCTTACGTAACCAAGCTTGAATTCAGATCAGTGGACAAACGAACCAATATATGGGCTATATGGTAGGTTATTTGTTTTCATTGTTGGTATTTGGCTAATTTTAGGTTTGCAAAACGTTTGGTCGCGTTCTAGTCATGTAGGGAGACACTAAGAATTACAACTGTATATAGTAGAACTCCATATGAGAATATCGTCCTTTTGTGCAAGGGAAGAAAACGTTGCAATATCTGATTGATTCAGTAGCACATCGTGAGGAGAATGTTACACACAACACCTGAATTAATTCGGTCTTACTGCCTTGTCTATCTTATACTGAACTGTTCATCAGAATATCTGACATATAATTTCATCTTGTCTACCCATAAACAACAAACGTAATGTGAACATTTCTGCTGTGTAATAAGAATGTTATAGGCAGCTAATGATCCAAACCATTTGAATAAGTTTACGGGAACAAAAGACCTCTGCATGTAAAGCTTATTGCAAAGAGTTTTTTTATCCTATAACACAAATTAAATGTTGTTCAAGGGAATTATCTTTTATTAATGATTATTCTGATGTGAATGGTTTCCTATTTCTCAAACGTTAATTAATTATGTTGTAAAAATGTATGGAGATGAACCAACAGCATTTTCTTTTTTTGTAAGTGATATGCGAACAAATATTTTGTGAACTGAATGGGTATTTAGTACTGTATATTTTTAGTGTGTCCTATATAATGAATTTATTCCCATTGTTTTTTATCAATTTTACATGACTTCTACAGCCTGTACTAGAAATGTATGTTGCGGTTGAATAATGTCAATAGAGTTTTGTTTCTATACACAGAATACAGTCGGCACTATTCAGATATAACACAATAATTATGAAACCAGAAAATTTGTGAGAAATTATTGAACTTCTCTCAAGTTGAGAGTACGAATAAGAAACTCTGAGATATGCTTTGGTACAAATTAGAGGATACATTGACAGCAAAAACCTGGATATAGTCTCGTAGCTACAAACCCTAATGATCTATCAAGGCATGGCTGCATTGAATATTGCACTACGGAGAGAAAGGTCATGATCACAGATTTGACTGTACAATCATGAAATCTTTCAGTGGCTACGGCATGAACCTTCCGTATGCAAAATTGGACCCATATATACATATTCTTTCACTTGCATATATGATACCTGGGTTGACTCTTATTCCGACCCGTGCATGTAGAGATACAAAATTCCTAATAATTAAAGCAGTACTTTCAACCAATCAATATTAAACAAGCGTGATGTTTCGCCTCAAAAAGAAAAACCACCTTGGCGCATGCTCCAGTATAGGAGGTAATAAGTGGACAGAGACAGTCAGAAATACGTGCCAGTGGATACGAGTACGTGAGCATGATGAGTGGATGCATATTTTCTATTGTTATATTTGTTCATTGATCTGATAGGGCGAGCAGCTCCTCCAAGTAGTCAGCGCCCAGGTCCTCCAGCTCCAGCACGTAGGAGGAAGCTACCTGCCTTTTCTTTCCATGTCCACGACTAATCGCCGCGATCTTCTCACCAAATGCAGTAGCTGTCGAGTGGTCCTTGCAGCTGCCGGCCGGCTTCTTGTTCTTGGGCGTGCGCTTGCGGATACAGTGGCGCTGTTTGAGTTCCAGCACGGGCGAGTCCCCAGAGGCGGCGTCGCTGAGCCCGAGCTCACGCAACGTCTCCTTCACGTACTCAACGGGGAAGTTGAGCACTGCGGCGTGCCCGCGCATGGAGTAGGCTGCCTGGTCGTAGGCGAGCGCTGCGGCTTCCGGAGTATCAAACGTGCCGATCCACACGCGCTCGCCGTTGCGCGTGGAGTCCCTTATCTCCGCAGCATACTTGCCCCACGGCCGCTTCCGCACCCCGATCAGCGGCGGCAGGAGCTCGTCGTCGGTCTTCTGCATCGTTGCGGGCAAGGCATGTGCTGCGGTCTTGAGCTCGCCGAGATGATCAGTCCAGCAGACGGCTTGTGCGTAGGTTGTCGAAGCAGCTGAGATGCCAGTGGAGGAGATAGAGGCGGCTCCCATGAGGGCGCTGACCATGCCCACGCCATCTTCACGATAGGCATAGTATGGATCAGTGGTGGTGCCAAACTGCAGCTGCTGCTGGCCGGAGGAGGAGTGGTGGTAGTAGCTGTCGCCACCACCAAATGTCAATGAATCATATGCAGAAGAGGACTCATGGAAAGGAGCATTGGCAGTTGTGTTGGAATAGTAGCTATCGTCATAGCAAGAAGCTGCAGCAGGGAGGACGCAGTGCTCCCGTGGCAGCCCTTCTTGCACATAGGTGTGGGAGATGGCGTCATGACCATAATAGTAGCTTGTGGTGTTCAAATGTGATTCCATGGCTCACCCTCACTCACTCACTCACTCAGATATTCGCTAGTGGATATGCAGGCCTACTGCCTACGGGCAAATAACTTGCTACTGAATGGCTGTTTGATAGCTATCGATCATGTAGGCTACTACGTGACCTAGCTAGCCTATATATATATACAGCACTAGCAGAATACCTCGAGGAGACAACTCATAACTACTCTGTACTTTTATCGAATATATATTTTAGTTTTGACTTGAGAAAGTTGAGATAGATGGTCAAGTCCATTGACATGATGATGCCACGAACCCGCCCGGGGGAGCAATCACTACTCGACCACTCCACATGGTTTACTCGAATGACTAATGCCTGGCCATTCCAAAAATATCAACCCATTACCATCTATGGCTCGATACTAGACTATGGTACCGAATCCTCGCAACCTATAAAGGATTCTGTTGCAAGCAGAAAGGCTGCAAATGATAGCAGGTTCATCAGGCACCATAATCGTATAGGCATGTCCATGTCTCTTGGGGAAGGTAACAAATAGTGTTCGTAGCAGCCGTATTAGCGCCCACTATAGCGGTAGCGGTGTATAAACGCTATCGCTATTATGTAGCGCTCACCAAATAGCATGTTATAACTTAGTGTCTGCTAATATGCTCTTTGAGCCGTTATTGCGCCTAAAACCCCGCTATAGTGGCCGCTATTTTAATATAATAGTAGCTTAAAAATAATTTATTGTTTTCTTTAAGTCTAATTTTATTAAATAAAATATATCCATTCATACGGTTCAAGTTATGTTTCAAAACTTAAAGTTTTGATAGATCAGATTACTCTTCATGATTCTTTTTTATGATGGAAAAAAGTCATGATTTACACACTATTACATGTAATTTCAAATATTTTAATATATATTGCTATTGTAACTTAGCCTCCGCAATAGCGTCCGCTATCTGCTATCCGCTACACTATTATCTATCCGCTATACGCTATTTATTTTCTTGTTTGGGTCAATATTTCTCCTCATCGACCTCCATCATTCTAACAGTTGGGGCAATACTAACATGCACTTCTTTCCAAAATGGCATAGATTAACAGGGGAAACACACATGAAGTTCTTGTTTGCAACAACAGTACAAAGAGCAAATAAATGTGTAAATAGTAAATACCTCTCGATTAGAAACAAAGCCGCAGCCACAAAGAATAAATTAGTTTTCGGGTTTGTTCCTTGTCTCATTTTATCAAGTACATAACACATCATGTAGTTGCCAGAGAGAATAAGGAAATTGTCTATTTAACAAATAGTTATTAGAAATCTTGCTAGATATGTTGCGGCAGCCACCTGCATCTGCATGCATGCATATCTGGAACAGATAGATTTTGCACATGTAGCAAATTTCCCTGTAATCATATGCATATCTGTGCCATCTGCATAGATCCATGCCTGGTTCTGGGAAGCAACCGGTGGCACGTGAGGGATCACGTATATACATAGAGGGCTGCTACGGAGGTATTAGTAAAAAAAAGTACTTTTATACAAATGTATCTTCCGTATCAAGGATACTTAGTAATTATATAAGGTAGAATACCAACCACACCTGTAATAAATAATATTAAAATGACGACATATGTAGTTTTGGCAGAATTATTTGGAGCATTAGCATGCATACAGAGCAACTGTATTATATTCCTTAAATTCTATACTATAATATTAGATCAAAGAAGCAAAGCACATCCTGTTGGGATCATATAGTGTTCGCATTGCACACTATAAAGACATACACAGGCTGGAGAAACGTCTGACTGTTGTGTACAAGAGGGCACACCCCACATGTTATCCTCAAATTGCATGCTATAACTATACTGGGTGACTTTTCTCGGAAACCAGACTCAATTGGCATCTATGTCTAATTTATCTGGACACCAGATTCTTGGATGTGCAACAACGTTTCTCTTATACTCTAATTTTGAATCCTACTGCAAGCTGTTAAGCGCTTATATATATAAGACGGTATCCGCTTATTCAGTGAACCGAGTCAGGTGCAGGACTGCAGGGAACTAAACGTCCGCTAGTACAATGAATCTGCCCCTCTGTTCTGTATAACTACTTTAGTTTACGGGATTTAGAATCTTTTTATATGTACATTACCACGGTTTTGGATGTACTTTCTCATCTCATATATATATTATAACTGCATAAAAGGACCAATGCAGTGTGTCTCTGCCTATCTATTATAGCAGTCAGTGCAAGGGCCAAAGCATGCCGACCCGCCATATCACCTTCCTGTGTGGTGGAAGAAAAGGCATAGAAAAAATGTGGTACTCGACCGATTCTGCAACGAACCAGCTAAACCCGAAATTAAGCAGCCTTGGTACCCTAGCTAGCAAGATTTATTTGTGGATATCATATCAGTATGATTTTCTTCATGTATCTCCTCAGAATGCCAGATGTGGTTGGACGACAATGCTAGGTGACATCATCTGTTGAAGAAACATGAATAAAATACAGGAAACAGACATCAAGTAAGTAGAAGAAGGAAAATTATGCATTATAAATGGTTTCTAAAGTCAATTGAGAGGAAAAATGTCTTCCATTGATAAATATATATACATCACAGTACAACTATGGAGTTGACCACGTTGACGATGGGGTTGGTAACATCGCAGTCCATTGAGATTATGCTCATATTGACTCATGAGCACTTATGAGTATGAGGAGGTAGGAATTTAGTACCAACATGCTAGTCTAGTAGAAGGACCAACATATAAGCCTAGTTCGTCCACCACCACCACCAATCTTTGGTTAGCCCTTTTATGCGAAGCAAGGACAAAAGCATAAATAGGTTGGTGGGTCTGTGGAGTCCACTCAAAATACGAGTCTGGCTCAGCCAGGTGTGCACCCTATGGCGTTACAAGTGGTATCAAAGCTGAACCTCATGGGCATGGTGCGCGTGGTTGCCAGGAGGTCCGGGCATATGGTGCATGACGCGTGTAGGCCCATGCCTGGGATGCGGCATGACATATGAGCCGGCACTGGGTACGGGCATATTCGAGAGGGGAATGTTCCTGGTAGCTTGTCCAGTGTTGGTATGTTGTTTCTATGTTCCGACGAGGATGTTAATCCTTTGAGGTGGGTGTGTGTATCCCAGCCCATTGAGATTAGGCTCATAGTGGCTTATGAGCACTTGTGTGTATGAGGCGGTGGAGATTTAGTACCATCTTGCTAGTCTAGTGGGAGGAGAACCAACATATAAGCCTAGTTTGTTCAGCACCACCAATCTTGGGTTAGCTATTTTACACAAATAAAGGAAACAAACTCATAAATAGGTTGGTGGGTGTGTGGGATCTACTCAAAATGCGAGTCCGTCCGAGTCGAGTGTGGACCCTAGGGCGTCACAGGGTCCAAGGCGATTGGGGCGATGAGAGCGCAGAGTGCTCATGACAACACTAGAAGAAACTATTTATTCCATGATGGTTCACTTATGACAGTTTAGAAATCCGTTATGGATTTACAATAGTGGATATTAGGCCATAATATAGTGACGGTTGTAATGAATTCGTCATGAGCCGACCCATAATATAGTGACGGTTTAATGAATTCATCATGAACACTCAAATTTATATTTTCTTGTATACATATATTTTAATTGGTATAGAAAATATTTTTAATATTTGCTTGCCTTTTATTTGAAGCTCATCCGTTAAGTCAGCTGGCCGCCCATCCACGTCACCCGGCCACACCCCACAGCAAACCGTCCACATCAGCCTCACCTGTCCACGTCACCAGGCCACACCCCGCAAACCGTCCATGTCAGCCTCACCTGTCCACGTCACCAGGCCACACCCCGCACCAAAAAAATTTGTGCACGGCGGGAGTCGAACCTGAGATCTCTTACTCCAGAAGTTGCTTTTGTTGTAACTCCATTTTTTTTGCCTAAAATAATCCAGTGATGGTGGAACGATCTTCACGATGCATGGATGATCTTTGAGAAATGAGGTTAAATCTACTAATAGAAATAGAGAGGAGGAAGCAAGCAGAAACATATGAGTACTGATCCACTATATGTGCATCGATGTGATCAGAAGGAAGCAAGCAGAAGCAATTTGTAATGTTAGCTTTTTTTTGTACAAGTGTAACTTCATATTATATTTGCTGGTTGTGATCCTCATTAATATGAGATATTGGGTTCTGTATTAGTCGGAGTATTGACATTAGTGGGCATTAAATTTATGGCCCATTATTGATATTTGGTTGGGTTGAAATTATAATGGGCTGAAATTTAGTGGGCTTGAAATTTGTGACCCATAAATGATATTGGGTTGAGCTGAAATTAGTACCTGGAAAATTGTGGCCCATGATGCTGATGTAAGCATCCATGTCAATGTCCAGCTAAGCGTCCACGTCAGCGACCATGTAAGCATCCACGTCATCAAATGATGCCATGTCAGTGTCCACATCAGTCGTCCATGTCAGCTGCCATGTGTCTTGTCATGATGTGGTGGTTCAATCTGTGATGGTTCTAACTGTCATTGATATTGGGCTTTGGGCTGGATGCGTCTGGGCCTAAACCAACTCGTAATGGTTCTAAACCGTCATAGATTAACTTAGATTGTGACGGTTTGATGAAAATCGTCATGCGATTTAATGCGCCATGCTCAATCCATGACGGATTTTGAAACCATCATAGATGGTATTTTATGACGGTTTTTGAGGCTTTTGTGATGGTAAGAGGACTTGGCCAGCAGGCCCATATAGGGCTGCTGAAAGAGATAGTTAGTAAACATAAAGTGGAGATCATCTTCCTACAGGAAACAATTAAAAAGGAGATTCTCTTTGTCAGGGTTGAGAGAACTAGGGAACAATGGAGATTTTGTATGGAGCTGGATACCGGCTAGAGGCCACTCTGGAGGCATTATAGCTGGTATAAAAGGGAGATAGCAAAGGACATAACAACAGACGCGGGCGAATTCTTCACAAGTATCAAATTTACAAATTGAGAAGTTGGCTTTAGATGGGAAGTAGTCAATGTATACGGACCACTTCAGTTAGAAAGAAAAGGCAACTTCCTACAAGAATTGCATAGAAAGATTCAGAATGCAGACACTCGAATTTTACTAGGTGGAGACTTTAACTTAATAAGATACGCACATGAGAAATCAAATGATAATCAAAATTTTGGTATGATGAACATGTTCAATGCCTTCACCGAAGATGCTTAAATTAGAGAATGGTAAGACGAGGAAATAGATTCACCTGAACAAATAAACATGAAAGCCCGGCGATGTGTGTGCTGGACAGAATATTCATGACACCTAAATTGGAACGCCTCTTGCATCAGAAAAAACACTACTCAGGGTGGGAGCAGACCATGCTCCAATTCTAGTGCAGACGAAAGAATTAATACGCACCAAATCAAACAATTTAAGTGTGGAGCTGGCTTGGTTCACACAGGAAGGTTTCAAAGAAAAACTAAGGCACTAAGCAGCAAGTGGCCAGAGAGATCAGAACATAACATTTTAGACTACTGGAAGAGCTGCATTACCCAACTAAGGAAATTTTGCAAAGGTTGGGATGCAAATTATGAGGCTGATATGAGAAGAAAGAAGAAATGCTAATTAATAAGATCAAAGAATTAGATGAGAAGGCTAAACAACAAAACTCTTAAATGAGGAAGAGTGGAGACAAAGATATAAGATAGATGAAGAATTAGAAGAAATGTATTGTAATTAAGAAATGAAATGGCAAAGAAGAGGGGTAGAAAATTGGCTTCTAAAGGGAGATGCCAATGGAGGATTCTTTCACGGAGTAGCTAAGGGGCAGAAAAAGGAAAACAAAGATAGAAAGATTAAAATAGAAGGGGTGGTGGAAACTGACCCAGACAAGATTAAACAGCGCATTGAAGAATATTACAAATCATTATTTGGTAGTGAGCAGAGAGGACTACTGAACCTGAACCCAAGAATGTGGGACCATAATGGACATCTAAGTTTAGAGGATCAAAGATTCCTAGAGGAAACATTCAAAATGGAGGAGGTAGAGAAATCAGTAAAAGAAATGAAAACCAACACATCACCTAGGCCAGATGGATTTCCAGTAGGCTTGTACAAGGAGATGTGGTCCAAAGTCAAAGAACCTCTAAAGGAAATGATGGACAATTTGTATGATGGTGAACTGAACTTAAATAGGTTAAATATGATCTTATTTCTGTAATACCAAAAATAAAGGATGCTAACAACATTAAATAGTTCAGACCAATTTGTTTGCTTCATGTCTTACAAAATTGCAATGAAGATTTTGGCTAATAGATTGATAGTGGTGGCTGATAGTGTGATTAATCAAATGCAAATAGCATTTGTGGCAATAAAAACATCCTAGAAGGGGTTGTGTTCCTGCATGAGACCATACACGAGCTACAGAAAAACAAGAAAGAAAGTATAATTGTGAAGTTGGATTTTGAGAAGGCATACGACAAAATTAAATGGAGTTTTTTTAGAGAAAGTAATGGTCCTGAAAAAGTTTCTACAAAAATGGATCGGATGGATTAAACAGGTAGTAGTGGGAGGAATAATGGGGATCAATCTGAATGGACAGCCTGGTAAATACTTCAGAACCTTCAAAGGTGTAAGATAGGGTGACCCTCTATCACCACTCCTGTTCAACGTAGCAAGTAGGTGCCCTTGTAAAACTTCTAACAAATGCAAAAGATAGAGGATTAATAAAGGGCCTGATACCTAATCTTGTAGATGGAGGACTGACTCACCTACAAAACAGAGATGACACTGTCATTTTCCTAGATTTAGAGGAACAATCTATCATTAATATGAAGTTCCTTCTTTATTGTTTTAAATAGTCCTCAAAATCAACTATGAGAAGACAGAGGTAATTGTGATCGGGTCCACAACAAAAAAGCAGAAGAGAGTAGAGCATATGATCAATTGCAAGTTAGGATCCTTCCCAATGACTTATCTGGGGATCCAAGTAAGCAACACAAAGATTAGAGAAACTCACTTAGATGGCGTGAGACAGAAAATCAGAAAGAGATTGGCCTCCTGGCAATGCCAGTTTCTATCCTTGGGCGGCAAGTCAATTTTATTAAACAGTTGTTTGAGCTCAATTCCCACCTATACAATGGGCTTCTATCTTCTTCCAGAAGAACTGCATCATGAGATTGACATTATTAGAGCAGATTTCAACTGGCATGAGTTAGAAAAGAAGAAGTATCATATGGTTAAATGGGAGGCCTTAAGTACCCCAAACGAGTTTTGGAGACTGGAATTTATAGAGACGAGGACAATGAATAGAAGTCTCCTTTCAAAAAATATCTATAGGTTAGGAACGGAAGACAAATCCTTGCATAGAACTCGTGAGATGAAAATACTTTGGTGATAAAGGCTACTGCAACAACAAACATGATGGGGGTTCCCAATTTTGGAAGGGACTACACAAAATAAAAGAAGATTTTATTAAAGGAACAAAATACATTCGAGGAGATAGAAAAAAATCAGATTCTAGCTAGATGTGAGGATCATTGAGTGTCTGCTGAAAGTAATGTTTAATAATATCTTCAAGATTTGTGAGCAACATGATCAAATAGTAGCGCAATTGTATGAGAATAGAGAATGGAGACTAACCTTTAGAAGAAACTTCGGCCCAAGAGAACTGATGGCATGGGATGAAATGCAGCAACAGCTAAGCCATGTTTCTGTAAACTAGCAAGGTTGCCCACGCATTTGCGTGGTTAGGTTTGTTACTCCTAATTTCTCTACTTACAGTTGTTGTAAATTAACATCTTATAATATTGATTAATAAAATTATTCTACAATTGTTTTGAGCTCCTATAATACCTGATAAATATATCTCTTCGCTCGCATTTCCTGAGATAGGTTCTATCTTGTGTTCCTGATCCATGAATTTAATTATGTCTCGCCTCAGCAGTATATATAAAGCAACTATCCAATTTTGTTTGGTCCATTCAATTTCATAAGATAAAATAGTGTCCACTTTCATTCTACTTTGACATATAGTGCAACTCGTTCATGCTACTCTGACATCATGATCTTGTGCAATGCATTTGTAAATCTAATTTGAATTTTTTTAGAATTTATCAAGTGCATTTTCTCCATCGTTTGTTATGTGAGTGCAAGATTTGTTCCTTTCTACTAGATATTGAAGTAATATCAAAACAAATCTAGCAGAATTGGTTACATGACTTTTGTTCCTTTTATATATATATGATAGTCTTGCTCGAGGAATTTCTTAAACCCCCATTAGTGCTTCTTCCGTATGCCCTTAAACAGCATAAAGGTTGGTGACATCAACTTTAATTCTGCTTCTTCAGTGTTGGAACATCAATATTGCTAATTACTTAGACATATTTCTTAAGTTTCAATCAACTAAAAGTTTTCACTCGATGATTTATTACTTTGTGTTTTGATTTTTTATGGATTATGTGTATAATAATTATAAATAATTGGATCTAGATCCGATGGCTCAAAGCGGTGATTGAAAGTTGTCCAAACTTTCAATCACTTAAAAATTAGCAAGTCCCTTATTTAGTTGTTGCACCACATTATCGCATTGGAGAAGCACTCCATGTCTAGCATGACATCCACGCCAATCTTGTCGCTAGCTGCGCACTCAGTAAAGCCCTCATGGCGTAAGAGCAACACTTACCCGTATGAGGTTTTAGCCGGCCGGTGTCAGGAGGACCGATAGCTTCTTTGGCGGCTTGATCAATGGAGACTCCATGTCACCTTGTCGTAGGCGCTGGCACCGTCCAAGTAGAGGAGTCTGTGCTCGCACTTCCTATGGCAGCGTCGAACCAGGCAGCAAGCATGGGCAATAGCCGCTTGAGCGCTGTGACACATGTGCATGGCTGCGGTAACCAACAATTCTTTCATTGATTAAGAAATATTGAAATTAGATTAGGAGAAGAATAATGTAGGGCATACCTGATTTGCTAAGGGCATGAGAAGCAAGGACATCGATTGCCGGCAAGGGTGGCCCGTTTCCTTCCTCTAGTACATGGTCTCTCCACTTTAGTCATCGCCTCATTCTTCCAAAGTTTGACAGCGAGGAGCAGAGGCACTGCCATGAGATAATACATAGTGAAGCCTTCCCATGATACGCAATGTCTTCGTTACGCAGCACTGGTTCAGCCGGCCTTGTCTTCATTAGGCAGCACTGGTTCAGCCAGCCTTCATCGAGTTGGTTGCATGGTGAAAACTGAGCCAACTTGAACTGCCTCATGCTCACGTCCGATAGCATATTGGCTGGCAGCGTTGTTTCTTAGCACATAGGCTGGGAGCTTTGTTTCCTGCAGGCACTTGCTTCGCTCTGCTGTGGGTGTGGCACTCGCTTTCTTATGACGTGTTGGGCTAGCTGCTCAAGAGCCAAAGTATTTTTGCTTGTTGTTTGCCAGGTAATGGTCAACATGGGTTCTTCGCTTGGTTGTAGAAGTCCTCGTACAAAAGAAATCGGCATAGAGGATAGTGAATAATGATTAAGTTTATATATGAGTAATTTAGTCTTGTCTATTTTGGTCTAATATTTTCATAATGGTAGAGATGGGTAATTTCTAGGCCTTGAGAGCGCGTGATGACTTCTTTTGTTCGTCAAATATATATATAGATGCGTTAGTAGTGGCGGACCTTCTATTAGCCATTGTAAAGACCTTGCATACTAGCAAACCTTGTTAGTCTTATTGACTATGTTGACATCAAGCATCAAAACCTATGAACTCTACTCTCGGATCATTGGTCTTACAATGGGATAAAGGGTGTGACCCACATCTACCAGTTATTCTTCTTGTTTAGTTTTTCCAGATTAGTAGTGGCAGGTCTCCGTCATCATTGGTCTTTTTCTGTTTTTTTAATACATTAGTAGCAGTGAATCTTGTGTTTGTTAATGTAATGATCATATTTTAAGTGGTATTTGTGAAGTGACTTATGATATGTTCATTATTATGTATAATGGCTTTTGGCTTCTCATTATAAACCCTTTTGTAGCCCTGAATAGTAAATTCAACTTGACGAGAGGTGTTTTTTTTAGTAGTCTTTTCTTTGAAATATAACTGGCACGGCATGACATGGACCAATAGTATCTATTCCACATTTTTTATTGAATAATTAGTATGTGTAAGTTTCATCGATGTAATATAAAATTATATAATTCAAAAACACTCATAAATTACATATGACAATTTACCTGCAAGACCACGTGATGAGCAATAACTCAGTTTACACCTCTGCATTTTCAACATATAAGTGTCCAAATGTTGTAATGTTGTTGGGTGAGAAATGGCTCAAGCAACTTGTCAAGTGCCCTCCTTGCAGTCTGTGTTTCTGTTTTTCATCTAGTGTGGTGAAGGAACACACAGAAAGATTTTTTTCTCCTTATTGCAACGACATTCGTATTGGCTTGGCAGGGATTGGGAACGGAGCCCGTGACTGGTGCTTCTTTATTCTGCAAGGTGCCTCCTCCTCTTGCCCTTTACCTACAACTAGCGTGTCGGCCTGCATCATTGCGCGGAGCTAGCTATTATCATGTAAATATGATTTTCAGTTAATTTCACATATAATATTTCTTGTATTGTTTAAGAGAATCATAATTCTTCAGATACAAAACATATGAAAAACTTAGGCTTGGAATGTTTTCTGAAAAATTACTCTTATTAAACTGTGAGACTATGTCGGATTTAACATGAATGCACTTCTTCAAAACAAATGAAACTGCTTTTATTAAGTCCCTCTATTACTTTTATTGTGCTACGCCATTCATTCATGGAAATATCTTAACCTAGCTAATAGATTAGCCTTTGACCTGTTGGTTCAACCGATATTGACAATCCAGTTCGGTCAACCAAAATTCTCTTTAGTCAACCAATATCATGCTGTTATTAAATCCTCCTATTACTTTTGTTGTGCTACATCAAAATCCTGTTGGGTCAACCAATATTGAAATTGCATATATACTCACCTTGATATTTCATTTTAATAGTAGAGTGTTCATAATATAACTTATTGATCACCGTGATGAAAGAAATATGGGAGATCGTTTGTTACTCACATCCACAAACACTCCATCTATCTCTAGATCACGCATTAGCCCCTAATATGAAACAAAAATTATGCTAACAAAGAATTTTAAAATTTGAACATACATATAATGAAAAGGCACAAATTTAAGTTTAAGGAAATTGGGCACTACATATTATGTAGTCTTTCTTGTAGAACAGTTCACTAATATTTCTCACACGTTGTTATTATTATGTTTAGTACAACTATTAGTACTAAAATATCTCATGTTTACCTGACTATGTACATTCTGCCTGCTGTACCAGACAACTATAAAATCCTAAAATACTTTCTCCCCCGAAAAGATGTGGCGACAATCAAATCTGGAAGTACTAATAATAAAATTCTAAACTTTATGGCTATTTTTTTATTTCTACAGTCTCAATCTAGAGTCATGGAAAGTTCTATGAATTTTGAGCACTAATATCACTAAGTTGTCAGGCTGATATACACCTTGTTTGAACAATCAGAATAAACCCATCCATTTTTGACAGTGCCAATATGTTTTAGCACAGATGGAGACCTAAATGTCCTTATATCAGGAAAAGAGCAAAAATGACCACATATGTCACATACCAGAAATTTTTATTAACTGTGAACAAACTCCACAGAAGAAAGATTCCAGACGATCAAATACTTTAAGTAATACTGATCTTGCCGATGCCTGTTGTATCTCCTTTAGTGGCAACCATTGTGCTCACGCTGCTGTTTTGAGAAAACTGTGATATTGTGGAGTCACCATGAACCCATTCGTTTTTAGATTTCCAGCAGAGCCAACAAACGGTAACAATCGCCGCCATGTGTTACTATTTAATCTCTGACAATAATTATGTAGCCCTGCCGCAACAGGTTCAGTATCTGTTTCCATAGGTGAACAGTTGAAGTAAGCCCTTTGGACAGCTTTCTCTGCATGCCCTAAATGGCATAACATGACAATCTAAAACATCACACATCAGCTTGGGGTAACAAAAGGGTGAGTTTTTTTCTGCATGTCCTAATATCAAAGTTGAACAGTTGAAGTAAGCCCTTTGGATAGATTGGATAGCTTCCATTGGAGACAGATAGCTTTCTTATCTGTATCCAGTAACGAAACATTTAAACTCCATTCCATTTTTCTGTCTACGATTGATCCTGTGGATTAGAGTCTGCAGGGTACAATATTTGTTGTTTCTTTGTCCGTTCTACTAATTAAATACTCCAATACAGAACGGTAATCAAGACCTTGTTTTTTTGCTGCTACGAGTATACCTAACACAAACTACTACACAATCATATTGCTATATTGTATGACATTGTTTCAGCGGCTTTTTTGTGTTCTTCTAGTCACGGTTACTTTATTTTTCCTACAAAGATATGTTGTGCTATCTTTTTCCTCTTCATTTGTACCGAATCCGTTTAGCATCCCGTGTTCACATACATCTAATCGATCTTATTTCTTCTCTTTTTTTAGGATAGGTTGTTTTCTTCTCTTGGCTACCCGGTTCATGTTCTCGGAGGAACGATAGCATACATTGTAAACATATGGCTACCCGTTCATGTTTTCAGAGGAACGACAGGGTGATGAAACAGCGGTGCGAATTGATATTTCTGTGTTTGGGCTGGCTGAGGACTGGGTCCCGGATTGGACTCTGCAGCGGGCCTAGGAATTATAAAAATTAATTAAGGAATTTAGTTAATTATTTGCTTTGGGATTCATGCAACCTTTTGAAAAATTTCCAGCGGAGCACTTCTCATTAATTAAACACTCCTGGACCATGAAACCTATTGTATGCAAAGCTCACCAAGTATATACATATGTTGGAAATCACAGAATTTTAACCTGACCTGAGATCTGTTGGAGGAGGCATCTTTGTTGCTTGCAGGTAAGTTCCAATCATTGGTCCTGCTATCTAAAGTTATAGCAGTCCAAAAGTATTTGATGTATTATCAGGAGGTGTTCCAAGCACGCAGGACCTGCTTGCAGATATGTTTGCAGATTTAGAACATATCACTTTCTTTTAGTCATCTTAGCAGATATGTCCTGATTACAGATATGTTCAACCAAGCCTTTCACGTATCATGAGGTCACTTAATATTTACAAAATAGATCATACAAATGTCAAAAAGTAGTATATAAATAAGTCTGCAATAGATGATCAGAACTTCTCACCTGTTAAAAAAATAGAATGGTCAGAAACTCTCAACAGATTATCACGTTGCTCATGGAAGCTTGATTTACACTGCAAACGGCAACATCTGGGTTTTGGAGCCAACGTCTTTGATGTATCCTGAAAGACCTTGCCGTTTCATGCAATTCTAGCAACCCATGTGCTCATCTCGACGGTGTCCGCAATGCCTCTTATGGATGTGGATGGCTTACGGCAGCCCAGTCTTGTAGATACGGTCACCAGATGCAAACGACCATAAGAGCGATCCGATCTGGGTATGTTTCATCGGGGAGAAAAAATATGCATGAATGGCCATCATGCACCTGAAGTTCTCCATACATATACTCCATTGCTGCAGCATCATCGATCTTTTGGTGCGGCGTTCACGACAGCAGCGCGGCGATGACCTCGACGAGGCTTCTTGCATGTCTTGATACAACCTTGAGGTTGATCTAGGCTTAGAGCTGAGGGCATTGCCCATGTGTTTGTTGCTGTGATTGGAAATCAACATGAGGAAAGTGTACGTCGGTCGTGGTGGGATCTGGAATCGGTAATTAGGATCTTATAGGAGGAGGTTACATGAGGATTACATGAGGAGGCAATAGAGGGTCAGATTTCATTTCTCAGATATGTCATGTGGAGATTAAGGGCCCGATGTTTTTCTTTTTTCTGAGAATTTCTAGCCATCATGATGAGAAGTCCATCTCCTTTTATTATTAAATAGATTTCATCCTGGATACCATAAAATGGATGCTACAAAACTCAGGTAAATTTTTGACGAAATCACTATACAGACATCTACTGAATCTAGGGGTAGAAGACCAAGCAATGATGATAATTTGGAAGCCAAAAACTCCACTGAAAGTAAACAAAAATCATATGACTGCTAAATAAAGACAAAATCCAAGCTGCAGATCAGTTTAAGAAAAAAACATGAAAGGGGTCTGAGGAATGTAAGATGTGTGGAATGACAAAACACCTACACACCCAATTTATGAGTGCTCGGTGGCAAAATGTACCTCTATTGAAAGATGTGTGTGGATGGGAATGCACCCCCACCAATATCTCTGATATTAATGAAAAAATATTGCTTGAAAGGAAAACAGAAAAGACATGTTACAGCGCTGTGATTCTGACCGCAACTTGTTGGGTGATTTGGTTAATGAGGTAACCCGGAAACAATGATTCATGAGCTTGTAATGTGGTTGCAGAAATGGAGAGTACTGAGTACTCGAAGTGCACAGGAGGCGATTGTGAAGGTGACTAGTAAACTGGAGTAGTGCATGAGAATGCAGGTACTAAGGACACAAAGAACGGGAGAAGGATGAGGCGTCAGTTATTTTTCGACTACTAGTTCATTTTGTTGCTTTTGATTCTGTGTCTGTATGGTTGTAATTCCTTTGGTCCCTCACTTAGCTAAGTAGATTAGTAAATGAGGTCTTTCCAAACTTTTATGTTGGGCAAGTCGTTGTAAACTGGCAACCCCAACATGAACACAGTTGGCTTTTTCATAATAAGGCAGGGTGAAAGCCTTTTCTCTAAAAATAAATGGCCTCTAAGAGAGCATATGACATGGAATTTGTTACTAACCTCGGATTACAAGAGTAATCAATCAATAGACTATGTAGAATCTATAGCTATAAATATGGGTCAATATGGGCCTTAACAACCCCTCCCCCCCCCCCCCCCCCCCCCCACCACCTTCAAAGTCAAGGTGGATCTGAAGCACTGAGTTTGAGCAAATGAAGCTGATGTTGTTCTTGAGTTTTTGCTTTAGTGAAGAAATCTGCAACATACAATTCGGAGGGCACATATTAAAGACCAATTGTTTTCTGATGACAATGAGAACATGTAAAGGCAACATCAACCCCAATATGTTAGCAATGCTATGCTTGACAGGTTCTTGGGAAATTTGTATGGAGCTAGTATTATCACCTAGGAGAGGTGTTGGAGAGTCACAGATGATACCTAAATCAACCAATAACCATCTCAACCATATAATCTCAGCTGTGGTGGAGGCAAGGGCTCGACGCTCTGCCTCTGTACCATATCTGGAAATAGCAATTTGCTTCTTAGTCTTCCATGCAAGATGAGAAGAAATAAGAAGAATACAATAGCCAGTGACACAACAACGTTCTATCAGATCACTTGCCCAAGTGGCATCTGAATAGGTGTGAAGCTGAGGGGAACTATTTTGAGCATAAAAGAGGCCACGAGAAGACGTACCCCGCAAGTACCTCAACACACGAAGGAGGTGTCCATAATGAACTGAAGTGGGAGCACTCACAAACTAACTCAAAATATACACAACATCAGCAAGATCAGGCCTTGTGACAGTGAGGTACACAAGACTGCCAACAATGTGACAATATCGAGAGGGATCGTGAAGTGGTTCACCATCATCATGTCAAAGCTGCAAGTTAAGTTCCATAGGATTGGGAACATCGTTTCCCCAACTGCCTCTTGCAAAGTTCTGCTTTTCAGGACTCGAACCACTACCCTTTGATTCTCGGATTGCTGGACATTGGTCAAGGAAGAAGACGTTTCCACTTTGAGTCTTTTTGGCCGCAATTTGATGGGTTTCAAGACGTTGTACAACAGGCGTGGTCTTCTGTAACTGACAAGCCGTGTCCCCTAGAAACCCTTTCTCTCAAGTTCAAAGCTACAGCTAAGGCATTGCAAAGCTGGAGCGACAAGCGAGTTGGTCACTTTAAATCATAGCTGGAACTAGCCAAAGAAATTACTCACAAAGTGGAGGTCGCACAAGACAGCAGGCCACTTTCTTCTCAAGAAATTTGGCTGCGCAACAAGTGAAGAAGCATTCCTTGGCTATCTCTTCCTTGATCCGAACCATTGCAAGAATTCATTCTAGTATTGGATGGCTGAAAGAGGGTGATGCAAATACAGGCCTATTCCACATGCATTCTTGCTACCGCAAGAGGAAGAATTTTATTGCTAAACTATGTGAGGGAGAGCAGGTTGCTGCCAGCCATGATGACAAAGCAGAGATGATCTTTGATTACTATACCAATCTGATCGGTTCCAGGGAGGAGCGACAAACAACACTTGATCTAGAGGCACTCGGCATGCAGCAAGACGATTTGCAAATGCTTGATGCTCCCATTTTGGCAGACGAGGTATGGAACACAATAAAGGATTTGCCGTCCAACAAAGCGCCGTGCCCAGATGGCTTTACAGGGCGTTTTTACAACTCCTGTTGGCCAATTATTAAAGATGATATAATGGCTGCAATATCGACTGTCTGGAGAAGGGATTTTAGGAATTTCAGACTGCTCAACTCTGCTTATATCACCTTGTTGCTTAAAAAGGATGCAGCAACTGAACCAAAGGATTTTAGGCCCATAAGCCTAATCCACAGTTTTGCAAAGCTGATTACAGAAATCCTCGCACACAGGCTGGCTGATCGCCTTGAGAACATGGTCTCCAACAATCAAAGCGCTTTCATTAAGGGCAGGTTCATTCAAGATAATTTTATGCTAGTGCAGCAAACGGCCAGATTTCTGCATTCACAAAAGCAGCCTAGAATCCTACTAAAGCTTGACATCTCCATGGCTTTCGACTCCATTTCTTGGGCCTTTCTAATAGAGGTTTTAGAGAAACTTGGGTTTGGAAGAATCTGGAGAGATATTTTGAGTGGGCTGCTAGCTACTTCATCCATGCAGGTGCTGCTTAATGGAGTTCCGGGGGAGTCCATCACGCATCGGCGAGGACTGCAGCAAGGCGATCCCCTCTCCCCTATGCTCTTCATTTTGGTCATGGATACGCTAAACTTGATCATCACAAAAGCATCAGAAGCTGGCTTCTTCAGCCCCTCTCTTCACGTTCCATCCAACATAGGTTATCTCTCTATGCAGATGATGTCATCCTTTTCTTGCGACGGTCGCAAGTGATATTGATCTTACTCTCAACATTTTGCGGGTCTTTGGAGAAGCATCGGGTCTGAAAACGAATGTTCAAAAGAGCAGTGTAGTGCCCATACAATGCGCTGCAGACGTCATTGAGAGTGTACAGGAGCACTTACCTTGCAAGTTAGAAGAATTCCCTATTAAATATCTTGGTCTACCACTTTTGCTCAAGAAGCTTACCAAGGCACAACTCCAACCATTCATTGATTGCCTAGCTGATCTCTTGCCGGGGTGGAGAGCTGATTTGATGACAAGAGCAGGCCGGGCTGTTCATGTTCAGTTTGTGCTAACAGGGACTATCATCTACCATGCAATGGGTCTTGATCTCCCTCCCTGGGCGCTTAAAGCAATGGACAAGATTCTACGAGGATATCTTTGGAGGGGCCGGAAAGAAGCCAATGGGGGCCATTGTCTCCTCGCTTGGCCAAAAATTACACGTCCTAAAGAAGTAGGAGGATTGGGCATCTCAGACCTGAAAGAAGTCAATTGCGCACTCAGGGTTCAATGGCTATGGCTCCGAAAAACTGAACCAAACAAGCCATGGGCTTCCTTCCCGTTTCAGGTTAATGGCCGTGTTGAGGCTTTGTTCTCTGTGGCCATCACAACTTAAATTGGTGATGGGAGTAACACATTATTTTGGAAGGACGGGTGGCTACTTGGACAGCGGATAGAGGATCTTTCTCCACGCATATTTGCTATGATTCCTAGGGGAATTGTCAATAGCAGATCAGTCCTTGAAGCGCTGACAGAGTTGAGATGGGTTAGGGACATGCATGGAAGGGCGACACTGGCTGTCATTGTGGGAGTACCTTTTCCTCTGGGACGTTGTTACAGAGGTGGTCCTTCATCCTGGAGCTGCTGATACGCATATCTGGCATTTCTCAAACTCAGGTCAGTACTCTGCAAAGTCAGCCTACATGGATCTCTTCGAAGGATCTGTTGCTTTCAGCCCCTGGGAGCGAATTTGAAAGTCCTGGGCACCGCCCAAGTGCCGCTTCTTCATGTGGCTGGTTGCACATAAAGGCTGTTGGACAGCTGACCGACTAGCCTCGTGCAACATGCCTCATCCATCTAAGTGCCCCTTATGCGACCAAGAAGAGGAGACAATCGAGCACCTTCTTACTTCATGTGTGTTTGCCCGCCAATTCTGGTTTTCAATCCTTCAATGGGCTGGTCTAGCTGCTCTCTCTCCCCAGCCTCATGATCTTGTCTTCGATGGCTGGTGGAGTCGGGCAGATAGTTCAGTGGACAGTGTGCTCAAAGATGGCCTCAACTCTCTCATTATTTTGGGTGCTTGGGTGTTGTGGCATCACCGAAATAACTGTGTGTTTAATGAAGCTTCACCAAGTCTTCCTGCTGTCTTATCTCTATCAGAAAATGAAGCATGGCTTTGGAGTGTGGCTGGAGCCAAGGGTCTCTCCCTGCTGGCCGGCCCTCAGCCTTTGTAGCTGTTAGTTGTTTAGGTCGGGTTGTGTGTTCTAGAATCAGGCGCGAAGGTGCAAATAAGTTTATATGGTGTGTGTGTGTGTGTGTTATAAACTTCTTCTTCTATTAATGCAATGATACACATCTCTCCTGCGTGTTCAAGAAAAAAAACTGTCCGATTATCGGTGAGACCAGAACGATCAATAATATCTTATTTATATTTTGGCTAAGAAATATAATAGCCTTTGCTGAATGTGTAACCTCAATGCCCAATCACAGCCCCTGTTCCAGAGCCCATGAAGAGGTACAAGCTCCAATAGCTGCAGCAGTAGCAGCAGCAGCTTTAGAAGGTGTGCCATGACCTTGAGCAGCACAACAGGCACAAAACTCAGCAAGCTTCTCTGGAAACATGGTGGAACACTGATCTGATCTATGAGTGGTCTTCTTGCACTGCTTGCACGGTCTAGATGAAGAACCACCTTTGTAAGCACCATTCTTATGAGAAGCAGCCAACACACTATGTACACTATGTGAGGAATGAACAATATTCAAAGATTGAATGCGGTTGAATGCGGGTTTCTTCAGCAATCAGATCTGATAATGCCTTTGTCATAGTGAGAGAAGAAGAGTTATGCAAAAAAAAAACTGGTACGGATAGAATCAAATTCAGTTCTGACCCCATGATAAAACAATAAGTAAGAAACTTCTCAATGAAGTTGTATGTCGTACAATCAGTTGTTGTACATTGCAGCACCATAGAAAGCAAAGGTCCAGCCAAACGCTCATATTCAGAGTTATAATTATCAATAGATAGATCATGTTGTTCAAGGAGATGAATTTTCTGCATGAGAGTGTGAAGAAGTGCACCACTATCCTTGACATAACGCTCCTATAACTACTCCCACAGAGGTTTGGCTGCCTTATATGAAGAAAGACTCATAATCATAGACTGCTTGACACTATTAACAATGTCAGAAATGACCTTCCTATCATTAATTTTCTTTGATGAATATCAACAACATTACCATTATTAGCTGTGGGTGCAGGTGGATCATCGCTCAAATGAAAAGCTATACCATATCCTCTGAATGCAGTTTGAATATAAAAATCACATTCTCTATAATTATGACCATCAAGGATAATCATGATAGGATTGGTAGTAATCTGAGACATTCTGAACCTACTAGCAGCCAACAATAGCACAAGGAGACAATTGCAAAGCAGAGGAGCAGTAGACTTCATATACCATTCGTGGAGATCAACAGAAACAGAGGAGCAGCATATCAGAAGAACAACACTCGAAGTTGAAGACAACGGCGGCCTTCACAGCTGCTAGACAGTGGCCGGATGGGAGGCAGGCCGCGATGGCGACCAGGAATGGTCGCAACTGTGACGAGAAGGCGGGCCATGACAGCGACCAGCAGGGGCCGCGACGGCGGCTCGATTAGGGCCGCAACAGCAGCCTAATCGGTCATGATGGCGACCAGTTGGAGGCCGCAACGGCGGCCGAAAAATTTGGGATCGGGAGGGTGGGATTAGAAAATTTGATTATCCCTAACCCTAACCCTAACCTGCTCTGTTACCATGTTACTAACCTCAGGAGTAGAAGAGTAATCAGTCATTAGACTCTGTAGACTATATAGCTATAAGTATGGGCCAATATGGGCCTGGACAATATGGGCCTTCACAGAATTCACTTCCTTTTAATCATAGCATTTTGGAATGATGCTGCTTCCAATCATACTTTAGTGTCATATCACGCTCGCATGTGAACAGCCTAGCATAGGAACAGATGCCCCCAGGTAGTCACGGTGTCTGCTCATTCTGTTTCAATATATGAGCTCGATCACTTTTTTTTTTAGTTTAGATACCTTTTCGATCTGGATCGGTGACCTACTTTATTTGTGCTGCCTAAATTATAGTATATTCATTCAATTGATATGACCTTTGGGACATTGATACGGTCATTTACAGGGCAAAATTGATTGAGCCGTTCAGTATAAAAAGATAATATAAAGTGGCTTTTATGTCTATATCTGTTCGATCGGTCTAAATAATTGAATATGTGTCTGGTTGCAAGCATTTTTTAGGTGTTTGATCTATTTAATAATAAAAAAGAGATGAACTTCCTACTATGGTGGCTAGAAAAAAAATAAGCTAGAAATTCTCACAAAGAACAAAACATCTAGTCCTTGATCCACTAATCATTTAAACATCCAACCATTAATCTGATAATTCCATATGTGTATCGATCGGCCTCCCCACCTATATCCCTCACGTAACTCTACATACGTATATATCAATTCCCTCAGTTCTGATCTAGGTAATCACGAATAAATTCCTGGGAGCTCGCCATCGTCATCCGCTGGTCCCAGGTCATCCGATCTCATCAGACTTCTACCTGCTCATCAGCTGAAATCCGCCGTCTTCTGGCCGGCGAAGGGTCGCTGCCAAGACCAGCCTCTTCTGAACCCTGCTATCAGATCTCGATGAATCTCATCCAGGAGAAAGGGGCAGTTTCGTGCATGTCTGGCCGTGAAAAGAAGCAGTTAGGCCACACGGGATGAAAAACCATGGCTGGTGGCAATGGCGGTGAAGCCATGTGTACTCTAGGTGCGTACGCTCTCTACTCTCATCATTCATCTCCATGTTGCAAGGAAAAACTATCACTGCTATGATTTGATCAGCGACTACAACGAAGAGCCATGCACTCACCATATCCATGGAGATGCTCTAGCCTCTAGCTTTGCTGTTGTATTCATGACGTATTTCTGCTGAAGTCTGCTCAGGTCGCCGATGGTGTGAACATTCACGCAAGGTACTGGCATCCAACCACTAAGCTTACAAAGATGTCTCAGAAAAACATGTGTCGTGCCAACTGCCAAGTTCTCTTAGAAAACATGTAGTGGGATCCCGCGAACAAACATGTCGTGGTAAACCTCTCAATGGTACAATACCCATAGATTATGTCCATCCCGGGGACCGCTTTGGTGTCATTTACGCTGTATTACTGTTTCCAGGTACACAACACTGCACGCCGCTGCCATATTTCTTATAATATCTGATTATAGTGATCTCTTGATTGAACATGGCCAGAACAATCATTCAATCCTATGAAAATGATATCTTCAGATTCAAATATATTGCCACCACAAAAATTAGAATTAACTCAAATTAGCCAGGAGAAACATTAAACAAATTTACAAGAAAGATTACCACACATAAATAAGATAATATATCTTGAATCTCTGTTCAAATTATCAAAATAAGAAATTAACTTTCGGGCATGCTACTATCTCAACTATGTTAGAAAGGGAGGTTTCATGTGTAATCTTGGATTCGAAAGGGAGGTTTCATGTGTAATCTTGGATTCGATAATTCAAAGTTTCTTTATTTTGAATGTGCAATGCAGAACTGTAAACTAAAAGACATTACTAGAGAATGAGGGTACAAAGAAATATATGCAAATGTACAGATTGCCTTCTTTATGTTTTAACACCCTTTGTTCTATGACAATTAAACGTTCAACAACATTACAAACTCTATTTAATAGAAGTCGATATATATATGTTTATTTAACTGTTGTTGAAACATATTATCTACTAAGCCTTGGAAGAATGTTTCAAGATTAGTTGATTTGTATATCACCTCTTAGGTGATAGAGAAGAGACGTGTGTAAACATTTATATTAAAACATGATAGAATATAATTTTGTAATTATTGAAAAGATAGAACGGCATAGTCATGCAAGGAAGATTGATATATACTGATATAATGTATATGAGATATACCAATGGCTTCGAATTCTGCATATTTGTGGTCTGCTCTATATAATAGATAGGCTAAGTCACCTGGATGGACGTGGGATCTATTTAATATTATTTATAGCAGGCAGACATCCTTTCCCAGACCCCGCATAGCGCGAGAGCTCTCAGCACTCGGTACGACCTTTTTTTTAGACATATTTTCAAAATTTTAGGCAGAAACAATTGATTTATCCAAATTGCAACTATACCTACATTCTATATCCATTTTGATACACCATCTGAATCAAACTCTAGTGTTTAACCTTTATTAGTAGGATAGTCATGCATTTGTGGAGGTTTTGAGAAACCATATTGGTCTTTTTATTTTATATAAGAATTTTTTATCCCTATTTCTGTATAAGCCAACAACAGACTAGCAACACTTATTAATAAATACTCTTGTGTATAATTTAAATGGCAAAGTAGCTATAGCATTTGAGACATTAAATAGCCTCCTTTTTAACTTTATATAATTTTATCCTTATTTTAATATATTATTAATTAATACTACACTACAAAAGAAATGATTCTACCATGTTGTAGTGACCCTTTGTGGTTTTTTTAGATAATGAAATAGAAGGCTCCTGCCTTTTGCTGATATTTAGTGTCTAGCCGGTGCAACTACACGGACCATACAATCTAGTTATCTTAATTTATTAATATAATAATAGTGGCTCGTATTATTATTTAACATCTGTACATTACTACTCCTAACTTGTTAACTTTCTGCTCAACCAATATATAATAAAAGCTACTCTACTGTTGCAGCGGCAGCTAGCTTCGTGAGAGCACCCGGTGAGCTTGTAGCGGCGGCCCACTTTTGGACGCGCTGCTATGGCTTTTGGACGGCACCACTAAGAGCCTTTTGTGGTAGTGAGTGGCTCCTAGCTGCAGTGATCTTCTTCTACACTAAGATCAGGTGATTCATGCATGTTGCAAAGAAAAGTGATGCGAAGCCCTGTTGAATGTTAGAACATCAAGGTATGGCACAGGCTGCACAGCTAATGTTGCTCGTTCGTAACCAGCATGTGAAGGCCAGACGTACGGACATGGCAGGATAATTTGTTGCAATGTTGGGGTTTGGCTAAGTCGGTTGATCTGCACGACGACCGTGTTATACTATCACAGGAGACAGCACGGTTGGACAAGTACAAATTTTTATTTTTCCACGATTATGTTCACTGGCCATTGATCCATATCCTTCAAGAATTCATATATACGACACAACAGTATGCGTACCTACGTATTAAGTATAATCTCCTTTTTCTTGTATGGCGGAATCTACCGAGCAATAACTGAATGGTCCAGAAGTTAGCACTAGTTTTAGGTTCAGTTTTCACGAAAAAAGGACAGGGCAAATTGCGTTATCTCTACTTCTTATTAATTTAGGTGAGATCATCATTGGTGTTATCTTAATTTGGTGTTGGTTTAGTTTGATATCCCGTTCGTATATGAATCCTACTCGAGACAATCTTTTTTTCTTATTAATTTAGGTGACGTCGTCATTGGTGTTAGCTTAGTTTGGTGTTGGCTTAGTTTGATAACCCGTTCGTATATGATTTTACTTGAGAAAATCTTTTAAAATTCAAATTGATTGTTAAAGCCTTTCTTACTTGATTTTGTTATTGGTAATTTGGTACTATCAACACACAAAAAAAAAGAAAACAAACTGAGTCCGATTTAATAGACTAAATAAAAAATAAAAAAGGAAAAAGAAACTTGAGTCCTATTCGGTCTCTAAGGCCGACTCTATCAAGGAGAGCTGTTTTAGAGGCAAATTGAGGTCTGCATATACTTCACACAGTTTCATCTTCAATAGAGCTATTGCAAATCACACATTCATTCGTGTTGTCACTCAAGTATTCCGTCGAACACATTACTCGCATCCGAGCTGCGTCTTGCCCTTGCCCGCGCCCAAGGTCGAGACACCACTCCCGTGCGTGTTGGCAGCCCCACCTGCACGCGAAGCTGCGCCGCTGCCCTACGCGAGGTCAAGCCCATCGCTCCTGTGTTCCACCCGCGCTCCCCCCCCCCCCCCCTCCCGAGCTCTGCGCCGTAGAGCTCCACCCACGCGTTCACCACTGCCGCGAGGAGGGAGAGCAAAGGAGGATGACGGCCATGCCCGCCGCTACGAGGAAGGAGTGCGGAGAAGGATGGCGGCCATGCCCGCCGCTACGAGAAGGAGAGCAGAGGAGGATGGCGGCCATGCCCGCCGCCGCGAGGAGGGAGAGCGGAGGGGGACGGTGGCCATGCCCGCCACCACAAGTAGGGAGAGCAGAGGATGACGGCCCTGGAGATGGCTTTCCCTGCACCTCTGTCGGCGCTGCCCATGCCCGTGAACTCCCGCCACCCATGTCGGCAGTGCCGCCCTTTGCTCGTGCTTCCTGCAGCTCCCGTGCATGCTGCTGCTCCCATGCCTCTTGCCGCTCCCATGGGTGCCACTGCTCCCATCCACAGATAAGATTTGGTTGGTTCAATATTATGAAGATGAAAAATTAGTTCCTCATATATTTGTGCATAACCTAGGTATAGTTCTAGGTATTAGTTGTTTATGAAATTCTCATGTTTTTTTCATGCTACGTTTTTATAGTTTTTGTTAGAGTATCCTATTCTAACATCGGCCTCAAGGCAAGCCATTTGGAGCCATGAATGATTAGAATGTCCCCGGGTGACAGAGAGAACAGAGGTCATACAAGTTTTTATGGTTTGGTTTGATTATTATATAATAAATGTCATAGTTAAATACCCGTAACAACGTACTGGCAGATTGCTAGTAACACATATGAAGACTAGTTCCATTTCGGCTGGATGGTCGTGGAAACACAAAAGCTGTTTATTGGGTCAATTAATGCATCATGGTTCAAATGGTATTCTATTTGCACAAATACAAAGTGTTTTGCTATCGACATGGACCAAGTTTATAGGCTGTCGTCACTATACCACGGTTCATTATCGCCATCTTATGATTGGTTGCTAAAGGGTCCTTCAACGACCCTCTGTCGGTCGCTAAAGAACTTTAGCGACCTATGTTTTTAGTTCTTGAAAGTGATGTCATTAAAAGTTTTAGCAATCGATAATCGTTTTAGCGACCCATCATCCATCGCTATAGACAAAGAATTACCGACCAATAGTTTATTGCTACTAATAGAATCACCTACCCATAGCTGTTGTTAATGATTAACATAATCACAACACAGACCATCAATTTTTAACACTAATCCATAATTAATTTTCCATTGATCTCATATTTGTACACAACCAATCAATAGAAACAGAAACAATGTAGACACATTGATGAAGTCATAACAATAAATTGAACATTCATATATTATTGCTTATAAGTTGTTGACACAAAGACAACAAAAACATTAAGTTTTCAAAAGAGCAACAATGCAATCGATATTGCATCATGTGATGTTTTGTCACTACAAAGGATCATTTCAGAACCAAAAGTAAGGCTTCACAAGTGCTTTAGTCAGTCATCAATCACTTGAAAGCAATCGTTCCGAAACTAAAATGGTAGCTCCTGGTCATCAGATTGTTTAGTGATTCCTGTTACTTGCTGCAACATGTATGACCAAACCAAATACATATTCCACTATAATCAACCAAAACAACTGGATAAACATTCTATGGCAAGAAAAAAACAAATTATATCACCTTTGACTAGTTAGGCCTCTAAGGTTTTTTAAAATGGTAATCATTTGAGATCGGCAGCTAGGGGTGTGAAAAATGAACCAATCTGATGGTATATTTAGTTGCATAATTGGAGACCTAAACTGGATCAATACGATAAACGAAAACAAAATTAACTAAGTTAATCACTTGGGAGAAATACCATGATGATAAAATCACCTTCACTACCAAGGTACGAAAAGTTTAGACTCTATGCTTCTGTTTTCGATCTATTGCAGGGGCATAGGCAGCCATCCTACCTAACGCCAGTGGAGAGACCCTCCGGCAGTCCAGTCTCTAGGTGGACTGCCCTGGGTTGGCCGTGTTTCTGCCTGCAGTTCACCGTTTCACGAAGATAGAAGAAGAGATGAAAATCCAAATCCACATCCCCGTCCCAGCCATATGTATCCACCCTAAATCCCAACTACAAAAGTAAGGAGGAGGGAGGGTCAGGGAGGAGATCTCAGCTCTCACCCGGAGGAGGAGCTGCAGGCTTGTGCTCTGTGTCGCCGATGATGCTTGCTACATGAACATGCAAGCTGACCTAGTCTTGATCCAACTTACCCTAGGGAGCGCATATGGTATATACTCCATCCATTCCAAAATTGGTGTCATTGTTAATATTTTTTTATTACATTTAACTATTTGTATTATTCAAAATATTTGTTAAAATATAAAAAGTTATAAGTTATATTTAAATTTTATCTAGTGATAAAATAAATCATAAGAAAATACATGATAATTTTTTAAAATATGTTGAATAAAACGAATGGTCAAAGATAGCAAAAACAATCATTGGGGACAATAATTTTGGAATGGAACGAGTATACATTAGATACATCATATAGAAACAATCCACCATTTGGTCATTAGTGTCAAAAAAGTGTCACTATTTAACAAAAAAACTTAATTGAGGGACTAATAGTGCCAAAAATTGAAAAGTGACACTAATAATGTGGCTCAAATAATTAGAGATTTGTTTTGCACATACCCAATAGTGATGATTATGCGAGAACTTTTGAAAAACACATCTCTAATGAAGATGATTATTAGCAATGCACTTATAGAACCACATCTCTAATGGTATTAAAGTTGTATTTTCCAAAAACATTCCTAATGGATAGTTTTAGAGATGTATTTTTGAAAGGACTTCTCTTTGCTATGGGGAAGGGTGATATTCAGCTTGTTCTTGTTGTCATGAGCAAGGATCGCTCCATCCGTGCAGAAAGGCTTGTTGCTCCTGTGCCTATTGGTGATAATGACCGCACCCTGGCTGAGCGTACTCTTGCTTATGATAAAGAGAAGGCTACATGCAAAGAGTCAGGTTGCTCTTATGATCATGCAACACACTATCAATCTAGAAATAAGAGGAGGCCTCCCCAAGATTCTAAAAAGTACTAAAGAGTTCTTGGCTAAGCTTGAAGAGCATTTCAAAGGGTCTAGTAAGGCACTTGCTAGCACTCTCATGACCAAAATGATGCACACTATGTATGGCGGTCAGGGAAGTGTTAGAGAACACATCATGAAGTTAATTGATGTAGCAAATCAATTGAAAGACCTTGGCATGACTCTTCCTGATGATTACCAAGTTCACTGCATTATGGCTTCTCTCCCTTCTATCTTTGAGAACTTCAAGATTAACTACAATTGAAGTGATAAGAAGTGGAGACTGACTGAGCTCACAGCTAAATGCAGCAATGAGGAAGAAAGGTTGCAGACTAAGAATAAGGATTATGTGAACCGAAAAAAACACTCACGTATCCTTCTTAAACTCGACATTTCAAAAGCCTTCGACTCGGTGTCGTGGCCCTTTCTCCTCGAAGTGTTGTAGCAGCACGGTTTCGGACAGATTTGGAGAGATATCATCTCTGGTCTCCTTTATACTTCTTCCACTCGTATTTTATTGAATGGGATTCCTGGTGAGTTTATCTCTCATCGGCAAGGATTGAGGCAGGGGGACCCTCTCTCCCCGATGCTTTTTATTCTGGTCATGGACGTGCTGGGATATATGTTTGCTAAGGCTGAGGGTGAAGGTATGCTTCAGCCACTCTCTACCAGGACAATACAGCACCGAATATCAATATATGAAGATGACGTGGTCCTTTTTTTATGGCCTGGGACGGATGATATTACCATCACATTGAACTTACTTCAGTTGTTTGGGGAGGCTTCAGGACTGCGCAACAATGCCCAAAAGAGCAGCGTTTTCCTGATATGGTGTGGGGAAAATGACATTGCTATTTTGCAGAATTTACTCCCCTGTGATATTTTGGATTTTCCAAGTCAGTATCTGGGACTCCCTCTCTCCCTCAAGAAGCTCACAAGAGATCAGATCCAACCAATTATTGATATAATTGCAGATCAGCTTCCAGGGTGGAAGGCGGATTTGATGACCCGAGCTGGTCGAAAAGTCCAGGTTCAGTTTGTCCTAACTAGTATGCTTGTTTATCTAGCTATGGCCATCGATCTCCCAACTTGGGCCTTGAAAGCAATTGACAAGATTAGGCGAGGCTATGTCTGGTGCGAACGCAAAGACGTGAAAGGAGGACACTGTCTTGTGGCATGGGGAAAAGTTTGTCACCCACTAGAACTAGGAGGGCTGGGCATCTCCAGCCTGAAAGAACTCGGCTGGGCTCTTAGGATGAGGTGGCTCTGAAAAGAAAAAACAGAACCTGGTCGACCTTGGTCAACTCTACCCATCCAAGTTCCAGACAAGGTTCGGGCGTTTTTCTCAATAGCTATACAAACTGAAGTTGGTGATGGGTCTCATACTTTGTTCTGGAGTGACCGTTGGCTGCTTAGGCAGCGGTATATCGATATTGCTTCTCGTCTGTTTGCAGTTATCCCGAAGAGAAGAATCAATAAGAGGACTGTACGGGAAGCTCTCACGGATAGAACATGGATTTCTGACATTTAAGGTGCCATCACTGTTGGAGTTATTGTAGACTATCTACGCCTATGGGATATTCTGATTGATTTCGAGCTACAACAAGGAGTTTCTGATACACATCTCTAGATGTTTTTGTCAACTGGTGTATATTCCTCGAAGTCAGCCTATGAAGCCATGTTTTTGGGGTCGGTGCATTTTGAGCCTTATAAAAGAATCTGGAAGAGTTGGGCGCCTCCCAAGTGTCATTTGTTCTTGTGGCTTGTGGCTCATGATAGATGCTGGACAGCGGACCGATTGGCTCACCGAAGCTTGGAACACCCAGAAAATTGCCCGTTATGTGACCAGGAGGATGAAACTATTGATCATATTTTGGTGTCTTGCGTCTTCGCGCACCAATTCTGGTTTTTGCTCTTGCGGCAAGTTGGTCTGCAGCAGCTCTCACCTCTGCCTGACAACAAGTGCTTCATGGAGTGGTGGAAATTGGCAAGTGAAGCAGCAGGAGGGCTCACTAGCCAAGGGCTGAATACTCTTATTATTCTGGGCGCCTGGATCCTTTGGAATCATAGGAATAGGTGTGTTTTCAATGGTGTTTCTCCTAGCCTTGCTGCTGCTCTTGTGCAGGCTGGTGAGGAAAGATATCTGTGGGAGCTGGCTGGAGCAAAAGGTTTTATCCTTTTTGACAGCCCCCCTCCCTGAAGATTGAATGTATGTGTGTGTGTAGCAGGTCGATCTTTGTTTTGTAACAGGCGCGCATGTAACCTTCTGTAAGGATCATGACCATTGAGGTCACCCCAAGGTATGATGTTTTGGTGATGAATGACAAACATGAAATGTGACTAGTATCTACACGAGTGTTGTTCGTGTAGGAAATCTCTTCTATCTTATGATGATTGGCAACGACATCCTTGGTGGTGGATGACAATGATCACAAGCATGGAGGCTTGTGAACTTGACGGAGTCCAAGGGTTGATTGAGATGGATCAAAGCGGAGAACAAGCTATGGTGTAAGTGTTTGGAACACTTGACTAGTTGTTACGGCTTTGAGTTCATAGGTAAAACCGGATTATCAAGGGGGTCTAGGTCATCCTCTTAGGTCATGTCTAGTCGGTGATGTGCAAGGTTGCTCGGTGAAATCACAGGCACTAGGTGACAGTGGAGAAGCCAAGAAGCTGTTTGGAGAAGCCGAGAAACGAAGTCAAGCGAGGACGACAAGTTTCGGCTTCTGAGCATAGAGACCGGACAGAGGGGTCAGTGGAGACCGGACTGTATGGTCACTATGTGGTTTTGTCCGGAGGCTACAATGAGGAAGCGAGGAAGCTGCCAGTGTCTGAGGTTATAGAGAGCGGACGGTCCGGTTGACGGTCCGGTCACTCTAGAGGATTCAAAGCAGCGAGGAGCTTCGGTGAAAGTATTTTTGGACTGGAGAGAGAAACGATCGGAAGGTCCGGTCTACTGAACGAACAGTCCGTTCAGTATAGGAAATTGCTGGACACTATTGCGATAACGGCAGAGAGA
This sequence comes from Eleusine coracana subsp. coracana, assembly GCA_032690845.1. Classification (NCBI taxonomy): domain Eukaryota; kingdom Viridiplantae; phylum Streptophyta; class Magnoliopsida; order Poales; family Poaceae; genus Eleusine; species Eleusine coracana. The sequence continues at coordinate 9,458,965 of CM064430.1, forward strand.
GCTGTTATCAGAGTTACCGGACTGTCCGGTGTGGACGTACAGAAAAGCAATTTCGTGGAGCAACAGCTAGTTTGAGGTTGGGAGCCTATATAACTTCGTTGCTGGAATCTTGGAGACCTCTCTTGGCCAGTGAAATACCTGAGAGTATTTGGTAAGGTCCAAGAGGAAAAGAGGAGAGCACTAGGAGGAGATATTGCATATCTTGAGAGTGCTAGTGGAGAGTAACTTGAGCATCTTGCACATCTAAGGCTAGGGTGTCCTTGAGGGTGTGATCAAGACTGTTACTCTTGGTCTATGGTGAGACCTAGACCGGTTAGGTGTCGGTGATCAACCCTATCATGATCGGTTGTGAAGGCCGTCATACATTTGTACACGGTTTGAGCCGGCCGGTGAAAGGGGCATCGCTAGTAAGTGCCCGTGTTAGCTCGGGGAGTCCGACAAGTTCTCGAGGGAGGCGAGCTTGTGCTTCGTGCAGCAGCGACGCACACCATGTCTTTACTATATGAGTGATTGCGGGCTCATGGGCGAGAACTCCACTTGGTGGCGGGAGGGACCGGGACTCCGGCGGGAGTGGTCCAATGAGGATTAGGGGAAGGCGCCATCCTTCCGAGATCTTGGAAAAAAATCATGAGTCATCCCTTACTCTACTCCTCACTATGATGCTTTACTTCCTGCATTTATATACCGTGCTATTCATGCTTGTGTGCTTACCTTGCTCTAGTTGATTACCTTGTAGACTTGCGTGGATAGGCTTCTTTACTTACTACTAGTACTTAGTCTTCATATTTGATCACTAGCATGTATAGGAGTTGCTTTGGCTTGATTGATCACCCTAGTATATATTATGCTACTCATCCTTGTGTGCTCTAGTTCCTTATCTTGTAGCATTGCATGAGTAGGTTCCTTTGCTAGCTTGTTGTTTGCTTCCGCGTATCTTTGGTAACTAGCTTGCATAGGAGTTGTATTGCCTTTGTGTGATCCACTAGTATGATTAGGTTGTTGTTCCTTTTATAGGTTCATTATCTTGCTAGTGTGATCACCGCTAGGATTGTGTAGGAGTTGTTTTGAGTGGTCGGTTTTAGGAATTGATGAATTTGGTACATAAGTGGTAGTTCCCGATTCACCCCCCCCCCCCCCTCTCGGTCACTATGGTCCTTTCAAGTGGTATCAGAGCCAAGTGCTTATTATAAGGCTTAACCGCCTTGAGTAGTGACCATATTGAGTTGGGATGTCATCCCATTCGGGGCCGGGTCATGGCTCATGGAAGGATCACTTTAAAAGCTACCTAAATGCCATGATTCCGGATGAGTTGATGGATACTCTTATGGACTTTGCCAATACCTTTACCGATGATCATGTGTATGATGATTGCGATTGTTGTGTGGATGTGCCTAGTTCTAGTGGGTGCCTACATTCTGCTAGCAATGACTTGATAGGTTGCTCTTCTAGTGTGCCTAACATGATGATTGACAATGATGTGTCTCTTGATCTTGCTTGATCCACTAGCATGACTAGTATTGATGATGTTAGTGAACCTCCTATTGATCATGCTAGTAGTTCTCTTGTTGAGGAGTTCTTTACTTTTCATGCTAATGACAATGAGGACTTATTTGACTCTCTTATTCGCTTGTGAGGTATTGTGGACAGGATTGCGGCAACTTCTTTCGAGCTTCCCAAGATTATGATAGTTGAGAAGATTCTCTCCTTGCTTTCGAGCAGCAAGCTCTTCTACATCACACTTGACCTTCTCATGGAGAAGAGTCTCTCCATCAAGGATGTGATTGAGCTGCTCTTTAAGGATGAGGAGATCACCACGAGCATGGCGTGGAAAAAGACATCAAAGATGAACCATGAAGCATGTTCAAGCAAAGGGAAAGAAGTAGCTTTGAGCTCAAACTTCTTTGATCCCTCCACAAGATTGTCTTGCAACAACTTCTACAACCCTTTCGGAGCAAGACATTCTTCGGGCGCTTTGTTATGCTCTACCTCAAGTGTCATTCCATGTTCTACTCCGAGCACCTTGAGTGGACCGAGCATTGGCGTAGGGGGAGCACCAACAATGCTCGCTCGATCATTTGAGATGATCAATCTTGCGGCTTCGGCTCCGGCGCCTCCACCTCCTCCACTCCCTCCACAACAAGATCATCTTTGGCATCTTTGTCGAGCTCACCAACCGGTTCTCATCTTTGAACTCAGTGAATTTGTGACAAATCCAAATGTTGACTTTTGTGAAAATCTATTAAGCATCTATGATCTTGTGTGTAGGATAAACTCTTTCAGGGGACTTCGGAGGATTGCACCACATGAAGTGATTGACAAGCTCCTCCAACAAATCACAACTCCTGAGAGGGGTTTCTTACTTGAGGAGGTAGTTAACAGGAGACATGAGCTCTCAATTGAGAGAGCAATGGAGATGATACTCGTGCTCCACACACAAGTGGGGCATGTGCTTGAGCACATCACTGGACTCTATGACCCTCCCCATTACTACATCAACCTTGACAATGTACACATTGGAGATGGTCATGGACATTGGAGGTACCGTGCTCCTCATTATGCCATTAGGAGGAGACTACTGGATGGGATTGCAAGAATCCCTATCTATGAGGATGGTCTTGTTGCTCGGCACAATAAGGTTAGTGCTAGTCAATCAAGTAATGCTTTGGATACTAACCCTTCTTCCTCTAGTGCTTGTCTTATGGCTACCACCAGAGTCAACTACAAGAGTGGAGGCACTCATTGGATTCTTGATAGTGGGTGCACTCCACATATGACCGGGAAACCAACCATGTTCACCAACATTGATGAAGGCGAAGATACCGAGAAGGTGACTTTTGGGGATAACTCAAAGGGGAGAGTTAGAGGCTCGGGCAAGGTGGCCATCACCAATGACTTCCATCTCTCCAAGGTCTTTCTTGTGGAAACACTCAACTTCAACCTTCTGTCTATTGGTCAACTATGTGACATGGGTTTCAAGTGCACATTTGATGAGGACGGTGCAAAGATTGAGAATGCCAAGAGAGGGCTAGTATTTCATGGAGTAAGACATGGGAACTTGTATGTCACGGACTTCAAGTCAAGCAATATGCCACCAAGCACTTGCCTATTCACTAAGGCATCCAAGGGATGGTTGTGGCATAGAAGATTGGCACATGCTGGAATGAATCAGCTCAAGAAGATTGTTAAGAGGAATCTAGTTGAAGGAATCAAGGATGTGACTTTTGAGAAGGATAGACTGTGCAGCGCTTGTCAGGCAGGAAAACAAGTTGCATCTTTACATCCCACCAAGTCATTCATGTCTACATCTCATCCTCTAGAGCTCTTGCATATGGATTTATTCGGGCCAACACACTACAAGAGTCTAGGAGGCAATCAATATTGCTTGGTGATTGTTGATGATGTCACGAGATACACTTGGACCTTCTTTCTTGTGGACAAATCTCAAGCTAGTGGTATCTTCAGAAAATTTGCCAAGAGGGTAAATAAGGAGTGACAATTTGATAGAGTTCAAAAACACCACAGTGGAGGAATATTGTGACAAGAAAGGAATCAAACATGAATTCTCCGCTACATACACTCCCGAACAAAACGGAGTAGCGGAGAGGAAGAACAAGACGCTCATCACTCTTGCTTGTGTCATGTTGGATGAGTATGGAACTCATGAGAGGTTTTGGGCGGAGGCAATCAACACGGCTTGCTACACCTCCAACCGTGTCTATCTCCACTGGTTGTTGAAGAAGACGCCATATGAGCTATTGGTGGGATGGAAACCCAATATTTCCTATTTCCGAGTCTTTGGCTGAAGTGTTACATTCTCAAGAAGAGGAGAAAGCCTGAGAAGTTTGAGAATAGAACTTATGAAGGCATTCTTGTTGGGTACTCTAGGACTTCTAAAGCTTATAGGGTCTACAACTCGGCCACAGGATGTGTGAAAGAATCCTATGATGTGCAATTTGATGAGTCAAATGGGTCTCAAAAGGAGGATGAATTTCATGAAGTAAACATTATTGGTCGTAACTATGCACCCACTTATATACTACAAGAGGACGGTGTACGATTGTAGCACTTTTTCCCTTAAATTTAGTATTCCAAGGTTTATCGTATCCAATTGGACCTTAGGGATTATTAAACAGAGTTAACAGTAAAAGATCTAGTCAAGGCTACTGTCGAGTTCGAGTTGCATGAGGGGAGACTGGCCAGCGTGAAGATGCGCCAGACAGCAAATCTGTCATTGCACCGATCGGCGCAGGGTTGAGTCGATTGGCACACTACCGAATCTGTGATTGCACCGATCGACGCTGGAGTTGAGCTGATCGGCACATGAATGAATCTAAGCCAAAGTACGCCAGATACTTAGTAAGCTTAAGCTATTAAGTGAGTAGCCAGATATCTACTAGTGAGATCGTAACTAGAAAGTCTAATCAAATAGCATCATAATGGTAATTACATGGATTAATGAAAACCTATAATGAATAAGACCACCATGCTTTCTGAGCGGCTCCCAATTTATCGCTGTATAGAGGAAACCCTTAATCGCGCGAGTATCTTACCCTACATAGGTTTAGTGCTGTCACCGCTAAACCACACTACTAGCATCATCAAGCAACCATAATCAATACAATGTCCGAATACTATCCTGATCACCACGATCAATATAGTATCAACCTACTTAGCCTAGAACTAAGCAGTTGGAATAAGCACATGCATGATTATAGAATCAAGATAGATAAATCACCAAAACCATCATCAACATATTCGATCATCCTTGAGATACATAGAGTAAGATTCATCACCGCTGAGATGGCCTACCTTGATGGATCAACTCTTACACCAATGGTTCTTGAAACTCAACTAGAGATCTATTCTAATGGGGCGAACCCTGGTGGCTCTAACTCATGGATCTGTTGTCCCTCCGACGTCTTCTGTCTCTTGCGGCCAGGGCTTACAAGTATATATAAGGGTTCAACTCGTAAAGGACTCGGTTTCTAGCAAATAAGGCGGTTGCGCCGATCGGCTCAAGATTACGCAGATTGGCGCAAGCCGTGTCTTCTCTGGTTTCTCTTCCGAGTTGGTTCCTCTGACTTCCATAGCTGCCATGTGGGCCTTTTCCTTCGAGATAAAGTCTTGTACTGCACGTCGAGATCTTGAAGTTCCATAAATCTTCTTGGGAAATATCTTCAAGTGTCTGGTGCAGATAAGCTTCCATAAAACATGTGGAATGGACCTTGGTCACTTCTGTGGGCCAAAACGTCCTTACGCAAATCGGCTCATGGGTTGCGCCGATCGGCACACTAGACTTATTCAGTGCTTTTCGTTGCTTCTGGACTTCTGTCCTCTTCCAGCATCACTTTAATCACCAATTTCACATGTTTTTGCAATAAAGTTCCAAAACAACACGTATACAAATATATAGGCAAAATCACAGGTAAATTGCCTAAATTGGCATCAATTATGCTCTAATTGGGGTTATATTCACATATAAAAGGGGCACTTAGGAAGTGCCAACAGTTCCCCCACACTTAAACCTTTGCTCGTCCCGAGTAAAGTAAAGGAAAGAAAAATTAAAGAACATACTCTCTCTATCATAAAAGATATCTCAAATCAGCAAATGTTGAGCATTGTTCTATTGTGGTGTATTTCATATTGGTATTCAGCAAAATAGTTCAAATATGGGCATAAGGCTTTAAAGTTTCTCCTCAAAGCAAAGGATCATGTCCAACTCACAAATTATAACTTTTCCACACATGTAAATCACTTAAAAGATTGTTGTGAACATAAAGAATCTATCTTCCAGATAATCCAAAGCAACAACTCATCTTTCAAATCACTCAACCTATATCTACATCATAATGATCAAATAATATTTTTGTAAAGCTTATATGAGTAGCTTGGTGAGGTAATTTCAAGGATTGCAAACATAAATCAACAATATATTGTAAAGCTAGGAGATCATTCTTTACTAGAATTACATAAGCTTAACAAGATGGTCATTTCAGAAAGAAAAATTTAAGAAGGGACTCAAACTTTGGATATGTGGACATGTGCATAGCAAAAATTTGATATTGGAAGAAAAAGGAACTCCCATTATCAGATTGCACATGGTTGGAATGATTCATGGCTATATTAGAATGAATTTCAACAATAAACATGTCATATACCATGCACCCACACTTAAAATTTTGCTAGTCCCTTAGCAAACAGCAGAGCTTTTTCTCTTTTTCTTTCTTTTTTTTCTCTTTTTTCTTCTTCTCCTCTCTTCTTTTTTCTATTTTGCTCTCTACTGGGCCGATCGGCGCCAGGCCGATCGGTTCTTAACCCGAATTCACCAATCACTTATTGGTATTTTCGTTTGGCTTCATTAAATGTAGCCAGAAATATAGGATGTGGTCAAGGAATGATATTCAATAAGATATTCTGGGTTTATGGTGGAATACTCAGCGGAATTGAATTTTTACATGAGTAATTCAAGGCTGCAAAGAGATACACAAAGATTTGGCCATCTTAGTAAAGTTCATACCAACAAGAATTAAATCCTAACCGAACTCAACCATCAGTTTAATGTTAATCTACATATTAAAGGCTCATGAGTATTGCTCAAAATATTGCATTGATAGGTAAGGATCTTGAAAAGAATAAATTCCAAAGTTCACAACATGAAAATTTTATTTATAAAAAGATTGGTACTATGTTATCATCACGAATTGGACCATGCAAATGAAGCACATGGGTACTCAGAATTGCTCCACATAGGACATATTTGCCGAATAATTGTTAAGTGTAAGTTTGAATTTTATTCAATGCTCAACATTATTTGGTTTTCATCGACACTTTTTAAGAAAGTATAAGTACTTCAATTCTCCTAAAGAGCATAACCGCCACCATTATATTAAGACCGAAACTCGAATACATGGTGATGATTTTTGTACACACTTGCATGAAAAATAAAACTGCTACCAACACACTTGCATAAAAGTAAGCATACTATTAACTACTACTAACACACTTGCATGAAAATAAACACTTCCGATACATGGTTTCCCAACCCTCTCACACACACATAAGCAAATAAAGAAAAAGATTGCAAAAGATAAAAGAAAATGCAAACCGGGAAACCGATACATGTGCCAACTCTTAGGCACTTCTAGTCAAACGGAGGTGGAGACAGTGGCTGATCGGAGCCATAGCACCGTGCGTTGAGTCGCTTGAACTCCTCCACCATCGCGTTGTGGTTGTTCCTCCATTGGGACATGGCGTCCTCCACGTGCTCAATGTGATGCATGTTGTCGTTGAGGTACCCCTGCGTGGGCACGAAGAAGTCTGCATCGGGCACTGGAGGCACCATAGGTACCCGTCCTTGGTACCTGTAGTCAATGCTCGCACTGAAGTAGGTGGCACCGATCGGTGCGTTGCCTGCGCTGACCAGCGCAGAGGGCTATGAACCGCTCGCTGTGTCGCTCCACCCTGACTGGTACTATTGAGGCTCTTGGCATGACCCCTAGGAATCCCACTCCCTGCTGGCCCCTGCAAATGTCGCCGGTTGTCGAACCCGCCCATGGCGGTCCTTGGAAATTCAGCCCCCCTCTAGGAGACCATCTTCAAACCAATTTCCTCCCTCCAGCTTGTGAGGGAGAAAACTCCTAACTCCGCACACGGGAGCCTTACATTGGTGCCGCCGACATGGAAGCCAGCACGAACACTTCCTGTGATAATATTGCCACAAGTCATATTCTCGCCGATCTCCATCGCGCACTCGCACTTGTCGTTGGGCCCTCTCGGTCCATCACCATCGCAGACAAGGGCTAATAGGCGCTGAAGATAGGCCCCGAAGGCCAGCTTGTTGCTCTTCTTGCTCCTCTTGTCGATCCAACCCCGCACCATCACCATCATAGGGTTGCAGTGAGACGGGTTCACGATGGTGTTGAAGAGCCACCACAAGTCCGCATCGGTGATGTTGCTGGAGTCGATCTTTTCGCCTAAGCGCACCGCCAACCACTGATGGAAGACTTGAATGGTCGGGTTGCGGATGTTGCTGCACTTCATCTCCTCTACGAATGAGAGCCGCCTCCAAAAGGAGTCTAACTCCTCATGTCCCAAGATGCCGGTGATGTCGGCGTCGGCGTTGAAGCCGAAGGCTAGGGCCGCCATCTCCATGGTCACCGTGTGGCTAATGTCACGGACGCGGAAGTTGATGGCCTCGTTGCCGACTTTGTCGGTGCCGAACCTCATCGTAGAGGCAACCTCAGTAGCAATGTCGAGGTTGTAGTCCATGGGAAGTTGGTGAAAGTCCACCCAGCCGAGGTTGCTGAGCATTCTCCTTCTGTCCTCCCACATGCCGATCGAGGTGAGGTAGGTCTTGTCCAAGTCGAAGTTGGGGACGAACCTTCCCCTCACCATGAGGTAGTGCTCTTGTTCCTCCGCGCTCAAGAGGGTGAAGCCCTCCTCCATCGTGTGCGACGTGAATGCCGGCGGTGGTGGTGATCTGGAAACCCCACGGCTTGCCGCCGTTTGGCTCCTTGTAGCATGCCCCGATGGAAGGGGCGCGCCAGAGATAGAGTGATGGGCACGGATCTTGTAGTTTGCCGCCGCCGAGTTGGTGGATGCACCTCCCACCGACATGTCGTCGTGAGCACCGGAGCCTCCCCTTGCCGAGGAGTCACCGCTTGAATCCCCGCTACCGCCGGAACTGCTTCCTCGGCGCAGCTTCTTTCCCAACTTGCTGACGGAGGAACGGAGACGATCCATCTCTGAGGAAGATGGAACGTGTGCGAGATCATGGGTAGTGGAGAAAGTGGAGAGATTACCAGGATGGCGTGCCGAACTGGGGGCGCCTAGCCTCCCTTTTATAGTGTGGGAAACTTCCAGGAGAAGAACCCACCTTGAAATTTCAAAATTTTAAGAGCACACCGATCGGCTCGGAGGTGCGCCGATCGGCACAATTCAAAATTTGAAAACTCTGACAACTGCAGTGCTTGATTCCCTACTTTACATCATTTCCCGGTACATCATGTTGGTTGGTAGGGGAACAGCACAGAATCCTGACGTCTTGATTGACTGCGCCGATCGGCACAGGCCCGCTCCGATCGGTTTGCCGTCTCTTTTTCATCTTTTTGTCAATTCCATGTCTCCTCTGCACTGAACACCTGCATAGAAATCATACCTGTTCCTTGAAATCAACACCTACCGCTTTTGTCGCCCAATTGGGAGCCGTACGGGCACCCACGTCGATGGACGCAGCAATGCGCCGATCGATGCAAGTCCCCTATATCATCGTTTTGGGGCCCGGCGCTGATCCTAATGCCTCGTGTTCATCTCCTTCACCTGATTTCCACTTTCCCAATGTTCCTGTAGTATTGACACACGTAGAGGGGCCCATCTGGTAATTGTACCATTCGGTGCTGGTGTGCGCCGATCGGCGCAACTTCTTTTTCTGCTCCTCGCCCCTCGCTTCTTTGCTAGATGCTGCCTTTTGCGCCGATCAGCTCCGGATTGCGCCGATCGGCGTGAGCTCTGTTCCTTCCTATTTTTTTGGTCTTTTTCTTTTATATTCCTGCGTTGTTAGTCCACAACATGTATATACATAATTTTGCACCAGTAAACAAACAACACAAGAGCACACAAAAATTAAGCACACACTTTTTCTAATTCTTTTATTCGGAAGATTATTTTTATTACAAGCAAGTAAATTAAAAATACCAGATTGTCCTCCCGGCCAGCATTAACTAAATAAAATATGTTGCCCTCCCATAAGCACTAAATAACTTCTAAATCCCCCGATCATTGGGTTGCCTCCCAAGAGCGCTCTAGTTATTTAGAGGTCAAAGAGCTTGACCTCCCCGCAAACAATCAATCCTTAGTGTCACGGTGCGGGATGTGAGGCCGCGACACTACAAGGTTTTCCCATCTCTATGGCTCATATACCTCGGACAACCTATCCATACATTCCCTCCAATTACTCTCGATGCCAATTTGCCACGGTGTCTTGTATCTCTTCACTTCATCAACAGCACGACACTCTTGTCCTTTTGGGCGAAATTTGAAAGAGTAGGGAGTCCCACTTATATCAAAGCTTATCTCACCACTTCTAACATTAATACTTGGCTTGCCGTCCTTAAGAAGGGTTTGCCTAAGATTAACGGGGTCCTCGTCCTCTTATCCATATCAAGCACAATAAAATCAACGGGGACGATGTGATCTCCGATTTGAATAGGCACATCCTCAGCAATTCCATCAGGGAAGCGTACCAATTGATTGGCAAACTCCAAACACATACCCATACGCTCCAATTCAGGCAAATTGAGACTTGTGAATATATGACAGGGCATAACACTTACACTCCCTTCAAGATCGCACAAACACCTATCAAATATCCTTGTTCCAATCATGCATTTGATGCTTGGTGATCCAGGGTCGGGTTTCTTTTCAACTGCAACATCATTGATTGCCGTCATAAGTTCCTTAGTAGCCTTCACAACATCCTCAGAAACCAGGGATTTCTTGTTTTCATCATGTCCTTGATGTACTTGGCGTAGATAGGTACTTGAATAGCATCAACAAAAGGGACATTGATATAAAGCTTCTTCATAATATCAATGAACCTTGCAAATTGCTCGTTGTATTGCCACGCTCTTTCTGTCTTGGTCAGCAGTTGAGTATCCAAGAACGTGGTAGGGCCATGCTCCTCTGTTTCCATGCCCTTTTTCAGACCAGAGAGGTCAATATCCTCCTCGCATCGATTGGCACTCTCAGTGAGCCGATCGGTGCCTACAGTACCGTCGCGCCGATCGGCGCTAGTTGTGAGCCAATCGGCGCGGGTCTTCCTTGCTCCCGTAGAGTGCTCTAGATCTTCTGTTTGCTTTCCTGATCGTGTAGGTATTGCCTTCAAATGTTTTGCAGACATCGTATTATCAGGAATAGCCCCCTTGTTACCTTGAATGGCTTGCGATAACTGTCGCGTCTGTTGCTCCATAATCTTGGTATGCTTCAAAATCTGCTCATTGGAGCTCCCAATCTCTATCTCCTTGTCACTAATTCCTCCAAGGATAGATCAATCTCCTTGAATTTAGCTTGGTTTTCCTTGTTGATCTTATGTTGAGCTTGGAAGAACTCATGACATTGGAGACGAAGTGGGATCGAATTTTGCATGGACGAACTAGGAGAGAAAGAACTCCTTTGCTGCTGAAATTGGGGCTTCCATCCACTATTCTTTATATATTCTAGCATCTTCATCTCTTCAGGGTCATCTTTCTGTACATGACCAAATTCTCCACACTCACTACAAGTGAAGCGTGATTCTGCTAGCTTGAGCGGCCCTTCCTTAGGGATATGATGATTATTGTCCAAACTTCTTTGGATAGCGTTGAGGCGATCCATAACCAAGTCTTCATGAGTCCTCTCAATCACACTCTTTGCCAATCCTTTTGAAGGTTGTAAATTCCTTGAACTTCTCTCACTATCCCATGATTGATTTTCAATTAGCAACTTGATCAATTCCCTAGCTTGGGTGGGAGTCTTCGACATGAATGAACCCGCAGCTGAAGCATCTAAATGTTGACGGGATTGAACATTCAACCCCATATAGAATCTCTCAACAATTTCTCCAACCGTTAGACCATGATGAGGGCATGCATCAGTATATTCACTATATCTTTCCCATGCTTCTCCAATGCTCTCATCAACATTCTGCATAAATCCAAGAATCTTATTCTTCAGATCTTGAGTCTTACCAAGAGGGAAGTATTTGGCTAAGAATGCAGCCGCTAAAGTGTCCCACACAATTTTTACTGTGTTTTCCAATCCATTGTACCATTGCTTGGGGCGCCCAACTAGAGAGAAGGGGAACAGCCGCACACGTGTTGTTGCGCCCAATCCATTTATCTTGAATGTACTGCAAACTTCAAGGAAGTGCTGCAAATGGTAATTGGGATCTTTCGAACCTGTGAACGGTTGTTGCGCCACTAATCCAACATATCTCTCTAGTTGATTTGGATTCTGATCTTGAGCTTCTTTGAAATCTGTCTTGACAACATTAGTCAATTGAGGCTTGAAGCGATTAACCAAGGGTAACTCTGCCATCTCCTCTCCTTCTGGATCTGCAATTGTGAATAATACTAAGGGGCCGGCATAGACTATTTCTCCAGCTAAATTTCCAAGTTACTTGCTTCTTTTCTCCGTTGTTCTCTTCTTGCGAAAGAGCCTTTCTTGATCATCGGTGTAATTAGAGGGTTTGTTTGACTTAGGACCGTCCATACCTGTTAGTTTCACTTAACAGAATATATGTACTAAAGAGACAAGTAAAGCACAATGACTAAACACTAATACATCAAACAATGTTTAAAAACCTGCTATGGTCCCAGGCAACGGCGCCAGAAAATAGAGCTTGTTGGTTGTAACTATGCACCCACTTATATACTGCAAGAGGATGGTGTACGATTGTAGCACTTTTTCCCTTAAATTGAGTATTCCAAGGTTTATCATATCCACTGTGACCTTAGGGATTATTAAACAAAGTTAACAGTAAAAGATCTAGTCAAGGCTACTGTCGAGTTCGAGTTGCATGAGGGGAGACTGGCCAGCGCGAAGATGTGCTAGACAGCAAATCTATCATCGTGCCGATTGGCGCAGGGTTGAGCCGATCGGCACACTACCAAATCTATGATTACACCAACCATCGCTGGAGTTGAGCCGATCGGCACATGAACGAATCTAAGCCAAAGCATGTCAGATACTTAGTAAGCCTAAGCTATTAAGTGAGTAGCCAGATATCTACTAGTGGGATCGTAACCAGAAAGTCTAATCAAATAGCATCATAATGGTAATTACATGGATTAATGAAAACCTATAATGAATAAGACCACCCTACTTTCCGAGCGGCTCTCGATTTATCGCTACCGAGAGGAAACCCTTAATCACCCGAGTATCTTACCGTACTCAACTATCCAATAGTGCTGCATAGGTTTTGAGCTGTCACCGCTAAACCACACTACTAGCATCATCAAGCAACCATAATCAATACAATGTCCAAATACTATCCTGATCACCACGATCAAGATAGTATCAACCTACTTAGCCTAGAACTAAGCAACTAGAATATGCACATGCATGATTACAGAATCAAGATAGACAAATCATCAAAACCATCATCAACATATTCGATCATCCTTGAGATACATAGAGTAAGATTCATCACCGCCTAGATGGCCTACCTTGACGGATCAACTCTTACACCAATTGTTCTTGAAACTCAACTAGAGATCTATTCTTACGGGGTGAACCCCGGTGGCTCTAACTCACGAATCTATTGTCCCTCCATCGCCTTCTGTCTCTCGTGGCCAGGGCTTACAAGTATATATAAGGGTTCAACTTGTAAAGGACTCGGTTTCTAGAAAATAAGGCGGTTGCGCCAATCGGCTCAAGATTGCGCCGATCGGCGCAAGCCGTGTCTTCTCTGGTGTCTCTTCCGAGTCGGTTCCTCTGTCTTCCACAGCTGCCATGTGAGACTTTTCCTTCAAGATAAAGTCTTGTGCTGCACGTCAAGATCTTGAAGTTCCATAAATCTTCTAGGCAAATATCTTCAAGTGTCTTGCGCAGATAAGCTTCCATAAAACATGTGGAATGGGCCTTGGTCACTTCTATGGGCCAAAACGTCCTTACGCTGATTGGCTCATGGGTTGCGCTGATCGGCGTACTGGGCTTCTTCAGTGCTTTGCATTGCTTCTGGACTCCTGTCCTCTTCCAGCATCACTTTAATCACCAATTTCACCTATTTCTACAACAAAGCTCCAAAACAACGCGTATACAAATATATAGGCAAAATCACTAGTAAATGGCCTAAATTGGCATCAATTATGCTCTAATTGGGGTTATATTCACATATAAAAGGGGCACTTAGGAAGTGCCAAGAAACATTGGAGATGAGCCTATGAGTTAAACCTTGAGAAACATGCCCGTGGGCGAAGGTTTTACCCCACGAGATCAATGATGGTGATATTGATGAGCCCTCTACTCCTACCACCTCAACCCACCTCCTCCTTCGAGGTACAACAAACAACCCAAGATGCCACAAATACTCCCACAAGCTCCTCCCAAGATTCATTGAGAGTACACTCACCAAATGATGAGGAATCGCAAGTGAGAAGTGAGCCACAAGATGCCCCACATACTTCACCACAAACCACTTCTCCTAGCTCTTCACAAGATACCCTCCCATCCACCTCAAGCTCAAAGTCCAAAACAATAAAGCATAAGAGTGACTCTTCCATCTCTCTTAGGATCCAAGACACCCATATATCAAGAGAGCAAATAAACCATGACGCACAAGACACTTCACCTAGAGCTCCTCCCACTTAAAGAAAATACTATCATAGACCCAAAGCCATTAACAAAGATCACTCACAAGACTTGATCATTGGGAGTCCATCTCGAGGGATAAAGACAAGGAGAAATCAATATAAGCCCAACTATGTGAGTGTAGAGAATGATGATGAGGCCAATGTTGAAATTTAGAACTTCTCTTTTGTCTCTATGATTGAGCCCACTAATATTGGTGAAGCTATGGATGATCACAAGTGGGTTATTGCAATACAAGAGGAGTTGAACAACTTCAAGAGGTGCAAAGTATGGAAATTGGTTGAGAGTCCCAAGAATCATAATATGGTTGGTACCAAGTGGGTCTTCAAGAACAAGCAAGGTGCGAAAGGAGCAATTGTCAAGAACAAGGCTCGCCTAGTGGCTAAGGGATATTCTCAAGTGATGGGGATTGACTTTGAAGAGACCTTTGCTCCCGTGGCCCGTCTTGAAGCTATTCGGATCTTACTTGCGTATGCTTCACACAATGGCTTCAAGCTCTTTCAAATGGATGTCAAAAGTGCTTTCTTGAATGGAGAGATCAATGAGAAAGTCTATGTGGAACAACCTCCGGGGTTTGTGGACCCAAAACATCCAAGACATGTGTTCAAATTGAAGAAAGCTCTCTATGGCCTCAAGCAAGCATGAAGGGCATGGTATGAACACTTGAGGAACTTCCTACTCAAAAATGGATTCACCATTAGAAGCATTGATAGTACCTTGTTCATGATGCATGTTGGGAAGGATCTCTTTATGTGCCAAATTTATGTGGATGATATCATTTATGGGTCAACCAATGAGAAGTTCAATGAAGAGTTTCAGGAGATGATGGCTAGGGAATTCCAAATGTCAATGATTGGAGAGTTTCATGTATTCCTTGGTTTCCATGTCAAGCAATTAAGAGAGGGAAACTTCATCTATCAAGAGAAGTATACCAAGGATCTTCTCAAGAGATTCAACATGGAAAATTGCAAGCCCTTACTCACTCCTATGGCTACAAGCAAACCCTTGGATGATGATGTGGAAGGGAAACCGGTGAACCCCAAGCTCTATAGATCAATTATTGGGTCTTTGCTCTATCTCACCGCTTCGAGGATGGACATCATGTTTAGTGTGTGCTTGTGTGCACGCTATCAAGCAAATCCAAAAGAGTCACTCTTGAAGGCCGTGAAGAGAATAATGAGATACCTCAAGTACACACCTACCATGGGCTTATGGTATCCTAGAGGAACAAACTTTGAGTTACTTGGGTATTCGGACTCGGATTTTGCGGGTTGCAAAGTGAATAGAAAGAGTAAATAGGGAGGTTGCCAATTTCTCGGGAGATCTCTAGTATCTTGGAGCTCAAAGAAGCAAAACTCGGTGGCTCTATCTACCGCTGAAGCGGAATACATGGCGGTAGGAGCATGTTGTGCACAACTTATTTACATGAGGCAAACACTCTCCTACTATGGCCTCAACTATACTCAAATGCCACTATATTATGATAGTGAGGCGACAATCAATATGGCCCTCAGGACGGGAGATCATGGCCATGCAAAGCACATTCAATTGAGGCATCACTTCATAAGGGACCATATAGAGAAGGACATTGAGTTGGTGAGCGTGCGAACTCATGAACAATTGGCGGACATCTTCACCAAGCCACTCGATGAGATGACCTTCAACAAGCTAAGGAGAGAACTAAATGTTCTTGGCCTCTCCAACTTTACATGAGTAACCCTTGAGCTTGTCTCTTGTAAATCTGTATAGTACTTTGTTTGTTCTTGTTTGTGTCTTTGTTTGTGCTTGTTTCTTTTTTTATAGGTTGACTTCGGACCTTCTTGAGCAATGGACATGGGTTATGCTTGGGAAGGTGGTTCACGGAGTACCCAAGACTTTGAAGAATGGTCCATTGTGAGCAAACTTGAGAAGGGAACAACTCATTGTTGACACTTTGGTTTGTAGCGGTTCTCTCTCTTTTCTTTAGCATCACATCATGCATTGTATACTTGTTGCATTTGCATTCTTACATCCTTGCATTGTGATACCATACATGCTCACAAGCATGTGTCTAGGGGGAGTTACTCATTTACAATGTGAGTACATGACTCTCTAGATGATCGAATAGTGATATTTGTGCTTCATGCCCATTGAGTCATGTTCGACCGAGCTCCGAGGTTAAATCTACTCGCGCGGCTCAAAGACAAGTGGCTCATACATTCCCTTGCGCATTTGAGAAAATATTTTGTTGAGTCATAAGTGTAGGGGGAGCTACGATGGAACACCATTACAACCAAGGAGGAGCACTATGAGAGGGGGAGTTCTCCAAACTCTTGCCAACTATCTTATGCCTCTTAGTTTCGTTACGTTTTGGTGTGGTTTTTGGTGATAGGTGACAAAGGAGGAGAAGAAACATGAAGATCCAAAAGCCAAGTCTAGATCAAAGAGGGAGAAGGAACATGAAGATCACATCAAGATGAACATCTACACCGACATGGAGAAGAACAATGACGGTGCATGTCTACGGCGACAATGTACACCTTCACCGACATGAGCATCTACGTCCTTGGTGTGTGTCTACATTAACAAGATCGACTACCATGACACCAAGGCATGTGCAATTTCAGCTCAAGATTAAAATCCAAGTGCACTAAATGAGTGGGTAGTTCACCCTCAGCACCTAGCACATCTCAAGGGGGAGACTACTTCCAAGGTAAGGACCAAGGTATGCTTTTCAATCTTTTCTTTTCCTTTGGTTCTCTCTTGCTCGTCCATTTTGGATTATCATAAGTTGTGGTTGTCATCCATCACCAAAAAGGGGGAGATTGAAAGGATCATGACCATTGAGGTCACCCCAAGGTATAATGTTTTGGTGATGAATGACAAACATAAAATCTAACTAGTATCTACACGAGTGTTGTTCGTGTAGGAAATCTCTTCTATCTTATGATAATTGGCAACAGAGTCCTTGGCGGTGGATGACAATGACCACAACCATGGAGGCTTGTGAACTTGATGGAGTCCAAGGGTTGATGGAGATGGATCAAAGCGGAGAACAAGCTAGGGTGCAAGTGTTTGGAACACTTGACTAGTTGTTAGGGCTTTGAGTCCATAGGAAAAACCGGACTATGAAGGGGCTCTAGGTCATTCTCTTAGGTCATGTCTAGTTGGTGATGTGCAAGGTTGCTCAGTGAAATCACATGCACTAGGTGAAAGTGGAGAAGCCGAGGAGCTGTTCGGAGAAGCCGGGAAATGAAGTCAAGCGAGGACGACAAGTTTCGGCTTCTGGACATAGAGACCAGGCTGTATGGTCACTATGTGGTTTTGTCCGTAGGCTACAGCGAGGAAGCGAGGAAGCTGCCAGTGTCTGAGGTCATAGAGACCGGACGGTCCGGTCACTATAGAGGATTCAAAGCAGCGAGGAGCTTCGGTGCCAAAATATTTTTGGACTAGAGAGAGAAACAATCAGATGGTCTGGTCTACGGACCAGACAGTTCGTTCAGTACAGGAAATTGCTGGACACTGTAGCGACAATGGCAGAGAGAGTCGTTATCAGAGTGACCGGACTGTCTGGTCTGAATGTCCAGAAAGGCAATTTTGTAGAGCAACGACTAGTTTCAGGTTGGGAGCCTATATAACTTCATTGCTGGGGTCTTGGAGACCTCTCTTGGCCAGTAGAATACCTGAGAGCATTTGGTAAGGTCCAAGAGGAAAAGAAGAGAGCACTAGGAGGAGATATTCCATATCTTGAGATTGCTAGTGGAGAGTAACTTGAGCATCTTGCACATCTAAGGCTAGTGTGTATTTGAGGGTGTGATCTAGATTGTTACACTTGGTCTATAATGAGACCTAGACCGGTTAGGTGTTGGTGATCCAGCCTATCATGATAGGTTCTTTGTGCAGCGGTGACACACACCATGTCTTCACTCTAGGAGTGATTGCGGGCCCATGGGCGAGAACTCCACTTGGTGGCGGGCGGGACCAAGACTCCGGGGGGAGTGGTCCAATGAGGATTAGGGGAAGGCGCCATCCTTCCGAGACCTCGAGAAAAAAATCATGAGCCATCCCTTACTCTACTCCTCACTATGATGCTTTACTTCCCGCATTTACATACCGTGCTATTCATGCTTGTGTGCTTACCTTGCTCTAGTTGATTACCTTGTAGACTTGCATGGATAGGCTTCTTTACTTGCTAGTAGTACTTAGTCTTCATACTTGATCACTAGCATGTATAGGAGTTGCTTTGGCTTGATTAGTCACCCTAGTATGTATTGTTCTACTCATGCTTGTGTGCTCTAATTCCTTATCTTGTAGCATTGCATGAGTAGGTTCCTTTGCTAGCTTGTTGTTTGCTTCCACGTATCTTTGGTAACTAGCTTGCATAGGAGTTGTATTGCCTTTGTGTGATCCACTACTATGCTTAGGTTGTTGTTCCTTTCATAGGTTCATTATCTTGCTAGTTGATCACCACTAGGATTGTGTAGGAGTTGTTTGAGTGGTCTATTTTTGGAATTGGCGAATTTGGTACATAAGTGGTAGTTCCCGATTCACCCCCCCCCCCCTCGGTCACTATGATCCTTTCACCTTTAAAACACTTGTAACGGGCTTTAGCCCCTCTAATTTCTTCTTAATACAATGAAGCACAGTTCTCTTGCATTTTTTAAGAAAAAAACAAGGATTATGTGAACCTTATCACACAAGAGTTTAGGAAGAATTATAGCGATGGGAAGGGCAACAAGTTTGGTGGAAAGATTTAGTGCCACAAGAAGAACAAGGGAAAGACTCCTTATGATCGCTCCAATAATGAAGTGACGAATGAAGCCTCAAGCTCCGATGGTGCTAAATGCTTCCATTGCGGAAAGAAGGGCCATAAGAAGAGGGATTATGAGGGATTCAAGGCTTGGCTTGCCATTTGAGGTAATAATAACGATTATATTTCCATTGTTGATGAGTCTTTCTATACACATTATTCCTCTAATATATGGTGGATTGACGCTGGTGCAACTATCCATGTTACCAATTCCTCACAAAGATTGCTTATGACCTGAAGAGAGACTCATAGAGGCTTGGCTTGCCAAGAGAGGTAGTAATAATGATTATATTTCCTTTGTTGATGAGTCTCCCTTTACACATTATTACTCTAGTATATGGTGGATTGATTCTGGTGCAACTATCCATGTACTAATTCCTCATAGAGATTGCTTATGACCCGAACCATCGTAAAGGGGGTGCAAAGCCTAAGAGTGGATAATGGCCGTGCAGCACAAGTTGAAGCCGTGGGGAGTCACCCATTAGTTCTTCATAACGGCTTTGTCCTTAGATTGAATAATGTTCTTTATATACCTAGTTTAAAGAGAAACCTTATTTCTGTTTCTAGATTGGATGAAGGTGGTTTTGAATGTAATTATGGGAGCAACAAATGTTTTCTTAAGTTTAATGATGAATTTGTTGAACTTGCATTAAGGCAAGACATACTTTATTTGTTGTGCCCTGATGATTTTCCCTGATGAATGTGTGTGATGTCACCAATAAGCGTAAGAGAAGTGCTAAACTCATCGAAGTTTTGGCATTAACATTTGGGCCATATTTCGAGGGGGAGAATGGAGCATCTCAGAAGGAAGAGATATTTCATCCATTAGACTTCCCTGATTTAGACAAATGTATTGAATGTCTTAAAGGAAAGATTGTAAAGAGAATTAAGAGATTTAGACCAATGTATTAGACTGTAATATCCCAGTTATTCTGAAATGTAATTAAGTCTATATAGATAAAGGTTAGAGGTTGACAAAAAATTGACTTTTTCAACCACTGCTCTGATGGCCGATCCAAAACCATAGATGTGTAGATCTCATCGAAACACATCCATTTGACTACTCATGTGTCTAATTTTGACATTGGATTAGATCATAGTATCCGGAAAAAACATGGGCCTTTAAATATAACTGAGTTGACCTAAATAGAGGCAGTCACGATCTGTCCTGTCGGTTCCTTGACTCCATGCCGCCGCCATCATACCCCTGTTGTTCCTCTTCCTGCCTTGTTCCAAATTGCTGGTTCCTTGCCCCGGCCATCGCCTTGCCTTGTCCTTTGCTCCGGCTGTTCCTGATGGTGGTGCTGGCGCGAGGTGCAAAGAACACGAGCAGGTAGGTCTCCTGGTCCTACGCAGCACCCACCTAGTACTTTCCGCTGCTGCCTGTTGGTGGTCTTGGCACTTTGCTCCTGCTGCGAGATTTGCTAATAGGTGATGCTTGCATGCAGCCTGTCTTGTTTTCAACGGTATCCTAGCAGCTGCTGGCGTTGGAACGTAGGGGCAAGGAAAAGATCACTTGAGAAAGAAGGAAGGGAAAATAAAGGGGAAACAGAGGTGATTTTGAGAATTCATCCCAATTCTCCTGAGATTGGAAGTCTCTTTCGTAGGGTAAACGTCACCTTATCCCCATTATTTGTAGATTATCTTGTGATGGACTTTCAACACGAATGTCAAAGTTAGGGGATTCAATTTCTATCAATTTCT
Organism: Eleusine coracana subsp. coracana; assembly: GCA_032690845.1. Taxonomy (NCBI): domain Eukaryota; kingdom Viridiplantae; phylum Streptophyta; class Magnoliopsida; order Poales; family Poaceae; genus Eleusine; species Eleusine coracana. Next base: position 9,479,804 of record CM064430.1, read on the forward strand.
GCCCAGTGATGTAATTTTCAGAACTGACAATTATTGGTCGGGAATATGACTTTTCGCTAATAACAAAAGTTGTAGAGAATGTTCTTATCTTTCTAATGGCACTGGTTTTACCCAATTTGGATCAGCGGTTAAAGAGAAAACGTGGTTTTATCTTAAGTTTAATGATGAATTTTTTGGACTTGCATTAAGGCAAGGCATACTTTATTTGTTGTGCCTTGATGATTTCCCCTGATGAATGTGTGTGATGTCACCAATAAGCGTAAGAGAAGTGCTGAACTCATCAAAATTTTGGCATTAACATTTGGGCCATATTTCGACGGGGAGAATGGAGCGTTTCATAAGGAAGAGATACTTCATCCCTTAGACTTCCCTGATTTAGACAAATGTATTGAATGTCTTAAAGGAAACATTATAAAGAGAATTAAGAGATTTAGACCAATGTATTAGATTTCATCCATTATTCACACTGATATGCATTCTTTTCAATGTTAAATCAGTTGATGATTTTAATTCTTTCATACCTTCACTGATGATTTCTCTCGCTATGGATATATTTTTCCGCTTGATAAATTTAAAGTTTTTTATGGCTGAAGTAGAAAATCAGCATAATGTAAAGATTAAAGTAGTGCGATCAGACAGAGGCAGAGAATATTATGGATAAATTCCTGGTCCTCTTGCCAACTATTTGCAAGATAGCAACATAGTCGCTCAATATTCAATTCCTGGTGAACCTCAGTAGAATGGCATGGCTGAGAGACGTGACCGCACATTAATGGACTTGGTGTAGAGGATGCTTATTAATTCTACATATTGGAAAGCTGGATGCTAAGACTATAAGTTTTCATTTTACCGGTTTTCTCTAAAAGTCTAAAGGGAATCAATTTTATTCTCCAAATACCATCATTAAATTTGTCAAGACTAGACACGCAGTTTTCTTGGAATATAATGGAAGCTCAATGGATAGGGAAATTAATCTTGAGGAAATTCATACTAATGTTGCGCCATCGATGACTCAAAGTAAATTTATTCCCACACCAAAAACAGTGGTTGCACTTCCAATGGTAAATGCACCTTTGACTAATGAATTTGGGGTTGCACCTACCATTAACGAAAATGGGGGACTACACATGGAAATTGATCATAATGGCGAGGACACCGCAGATGATGGCATGCCACTTGCTATTGAACAATTAGTGGAGCCCTGACATGTCCCCGTAGAAAATAATTAACCTCAACGTGTTAGGAGATTACTGTGAGAAAGAAAGTCTACCATTTTAAAATGACTATGTTGTATACATGAATGAAGACGTGTATGACGTAGGTAAAGTGGATGATCCAATATCGTATAAGGAAGACATGATAAGCGAAAACTCCATTAAGTGGCGTGAAGCTATGGAGGACGAGCTAAGGTCTATGAGTTGTAATGATGTTTTGGACTTTGTCGAAATTCCTACTAGAGCAAAAAAAGGTAGGTTATGATGGTTCTACAAAATGAAATATGACTCCAAAGGGAAAATCGAACGGTTCAAGGCAAGACTTGTGGCTGTTGGTGTCATGGAGCGTGAGCTTCAGTGCCATGAACAGAAATGAAGGTAAACAAAAGGGAGGTTCTTGGAGGATTTAGAATGAAGCCACAAACATCCTTCACGTATCCCAAAAAATATTCGTCCCATTACAAGAAAGTAGGGGTGCTCTATTTGTAGGCCCGTACTTAGGTCATATGCAAATGACCATTTTGCCCCTGATTACCTACTATATTCTCCAAATATTCGGTACAAAATGGTAATAAAGGGTAAACAAGTCATCCGAGCTTTTCTTGCACCCTTCCTTGGTCAGCACACCACCATACGTGTGGGCGCCACGTGTCACCCGCCACATGCCTCGCCTGCTTTTGGCTCTGGGCATAGCCTCATCCTTCAAAGGTGCGACAGTCCCCTTCGAAGGGGGCCCGTGACCCTTCGAGCGTTCTCGCCTTCTTTCCGCTAGAGCCGAAGGATTCTGATTCTTCTAAAGCCTCTGATGGATACATGTGCTTTGAAATCATGGTTAATGGGGAGATAACGATGGCTGGTCTCGGCCTTTGTTCGCAGCCCGACTTTGACAAGCTCCGAAGGGTGACCCATAAGGTGATTCCCTAATAGTAGCCCCTCGAGGGGTGGGTCCAACTTTGATGGGCCAAAACCCTCACTTCGATGGGATCTCTTGCCAAAACGCCATCCTTTGAGCATCAAAGTTGGGTTGTTCAGAGTGTGGTTTGTAGTAGGAGTTTGGGTTTTGGATGATATTTTTAGGGCTTCCGCCTATAAAAAGAGAGTGACTATGGTAAAAAAAATACTTTTACTGCTCATCTGATATTTGAGCCTTGCACGATGCTGCCATTATGACTCAGACCCGGAGGATAGCCGTTTCTGAAAGCGAGTCCTCTTCTGGAAGTTTGCCCGGCTCTTTTGAATGTAACACTTGGCTGATTTAGGGTGCCGCGGTTTTTCGTATTCCCTTATTTCTTTGAATTACTATGCTCTCAGTTCCGGAGCCTCTGCAGTAAATGCTGATTCGTTTTTACCTGACTATATAAGCGGGAGGTGGGGGTCGGTGAAACATACTAAGGTTTCTTGCGATATGCTTTGTTTGCTTTTTTTGCCTTTGCTTTCTTAAAGCCTCGCATGTTGTGATCACACTAGGTTGGGTTGTGTTGGCTTCAAAGCATAATTCGAGGTATGCTTTGTAACAGTCAAATTATACCACATCTCCCCAGTTGTTTTGGTTTTTCCAGAGTGTATATCTATTTTGTTTATCAATTTTGCTAGTTGGTTTGGTTTCAGGATCTCGGGACATGGCTCGAGTCTCACAAACAGCTCGACCTGATGAGACGTCTTTGGAGGGGAACCAACCTTCGATGAATCTTGAAGTCGCTGCCGCGGAGGCTGAGGTGAATACTGCCTTTGCACGAAGCTTGGAAGAAACTTTGATTACAGCTCAAGGCAGCGAGGCTCAGGATCCTCCTCGTGCCCCAAATGAGGACACTGATGATGAAGAGGAAGACGATGATGATGGGGATGAGGAGGAGGATGAGGACGAGGAATTTTGCCCTCGGAGTGGGGACATACTTGTTGCTTACGCTCAGGCTCAAGGCTCGAGCTGCCAAGTTCGAGGCTCCGATCCCCTTGAAGAGAGCTAGGAAGGCGTGGAGGCTGAACTCAGTGACCTCATGCCTATTGGTGACCTTGGTCAACATAGGGGTCAGAAAGGGAAAAACAAAGAGCGCGAGGAGTCGAGGGCTCGGACCTTTGTATTTGGCCAATCCCGATTTAAGTTTGCTATGCTTATGCAGCTCGTCGAGCTGGGATGCTTTACTGTTGCTGATGCTCGGCTACCTGGTCAGGAGGAGGTTCCCCATCCCTGTGAAGATGAGGCTATGGTCTTCGAAGAGCATTTTACTGCTGGATTGTGCTTTCCATGCTCATCATTTGTGGGGGAGGTATTGGATGGATTTAATGTGCAACTTCCTCATATAAGTCCCAGCGGTATAGCGATGCTCAGCAAGTTTGCCTAGGGGATGCTTAGTTACCAAGGGAAACCTGACATCGAGGTATTATGCAAATACTACCTTGCTCACTTCCAGTCGAAGCTTATTAAGATCGATGGTGTGACACACAAGGTGGAATTTGGTTGCATTACCTTTGTACCTTGCTTTCGACAAAGTGACTAGTTTGTCAAGTGTACTCGCAACCGCTGGGGTGACAAATGGCATCAGAGCTGGTTGTATGTCAAGGTTCCCTCAGAGACTATCATTGTGGATGAGAAAGAGGTGAATATTTTTCCACTGGCCTCTCGCCTTGTCTCCTACGAGCCTTGGTTCGCGGATGGGCGAGTACCTCAAAGTTGTAAGAATGATGTTGTCTTTCGCATCTCAACTTACAACTCCAGTGGCCGTGACCTCGTCGAGGAGTTTATTGCTGCTAACAAGTGGCCCCTATGATGTGAACAAGGGTTCCCGATCTTTCAAAAGGTTCTGGATAAGTTGATTTGGTCGGAGGCGACACACAAATCGATCCGGCTTTAGAACAGCATGTTCTAAACCCCGCAGTCACAGTATGACGTCTCCTTTGATTATCAACCGGTGTTGCCCGGTTGACTTCGCCAAGAAGGCTAATCCCTGCCTACGAATCAAGAACATAAGCAAGAACAACAAAGAATGCAACACAATTGCAAATGTATTATGAATCTCACGAAGTTGGGGTCTCACAAACCGTTATGACAGTAAAACTGCTATGAACAGAATAGTCTAAGCAAAACCCCAACCCTAATGGTGCGGTGGAGGCTGTATATGAAGACCCTAGGGTCATGCAAGACCCTCTGGACATGCCCCTAATTGGGCTCAACTGGATACAAAGCCCAAAGGCCAAAATAGGTGACGCAACACCGAACAGATTCTAGACCCTCTTTTCTTTTCACAATTCCTGATGACACCAGATGAATTTTGACATGAAACCAATGGCATTGGAAAGGCCTTCTTTTTAGGTTTCCGTGCATATGTAGAAACATCCAAATCCAAGTCCGTATGCGTCCTATGCGCCCGTTTTAATGCAAACTGGTCCTGGGGCCCAAAAGAGACTCGAAGTTGGTTTTGATTGGGCCTCCACCTTGGCTTTGACGCCCTTGCTGGTCCTCGGCGTCCCCTAGTCCTTCCTCCATCATCTCCTGGTCATCTCTGTGGTTTCTAATCATAATGTAATCATTAGCTAGCAAACCATTCTAAAAAAAAACATATAATAAAGAACGTAGGAACGAGCTCACCTCTGAATTTAGTCATCGTGCATGAGCTCTAGTCATTGGACCTTGCACGTCCAGAACTGGAGGAGTGTTGTGTGTATCTATAGAAGTGATGTCCTCATCACCCTAAGCAAGGGTTGTGTGATACCAGGGTTTCTTCAGGAGAAGATTCCTTCGAGGCCTGAAATTATGATTCCTTTTCTTGAAGTCTCTATGGACAAGTGTGTGGCCTTGATGATGATAAATTTTTGACCTTCTTGCTTCGTGCTGGTGCAGCTATGGTGGGTCCATATACCCGTGAGGAGGACAAACACATACGCGAGAGGACTTCGCATCGCGGGCGGCTCAACCATGTCTTGGTCTTAGCTGGTGTTGCGTATCCCTCTCGAGTGGTGCCTAGTCCTCATGTTAAGTGCAACAGAGCTCCTGAAAATGTTGGCTCCGAGGCTGTTGTGTCGAAAAAGAGCAGAAAAGGGAAGGCCCCTGGCCAGACTCAGATCAAGGCCATTAAGAGAAAAAGGGAAGAATCAACTATGGTGGATGCTCCGAAATACATGCATAGCATTGTGCCCCCTCACTATTCTTCGGGTTCCTCGGCTCCGGGTTTTCACGCCGTAGAGACCCTGATAACAGCTAGAGCTATGGCAGATGCTTTCGGTAGTGATGATGATAAAGACGATGATGTAGTTGTGGTTTCTCCTTTCTCTGCGGGTGATGCCGATACTGTGCCTCCCTCTTCAAGTCCCCGACGTGTAAATCTGGCTAACCGCTCTGTTGACACGGAGGTTGCCGACACCTTGGTTGGACTGAAGGGGCGAGTTACTGCCCGAGCTGAGATGGGGGCTATGTTGTGGGGCTCGGCTCTGGACAGTGTTGGCTGAGGGTCTGCAAGCGCGGGGTCGCTATTTTCTGTAAGGGCCAAAGACGACCCCACGGCGTGGGCTGAACTGTGCTCTGCCCCTAACGACTTGGTTGCCTCCGGCGCTGTGGAGTTTGAAACTAAAGATTTGCGAGTTAATCTTGCTCACATCTTGAGACATGTAAGGCAATTTTTGCTTCTCGAATTTTGATTGTGGCGACTCTTTTTGCTGGTTTCTTATTTTTCTCTATGTTTTAGGCCCACATGTTTGCACGCGTTGCTGCTGAACGATCTGATTGGGAGTTTGCGTCTGTTGAGAGGGTGAAAAATTTACGCAACAGAAAATGCCGCATTGAAGGAAAGCATTGCTTCTCTTCAGAAGGCGAAAGATCAAGCTACCCACGAGGCGACTCGGGCTGAGAAGGAGACAGAAACCATGTGGGCTGAGGTGGCTAAGTTCAAAGGGAGTGCAACTCGCCTCGAAGCTACCGAGGCTAGAATTGTGTCGCTCGCGGAGTAAAACAAGGCTTTGATCCACGCCGCTTTGACCCACAACTATGGCTTCGTAGCTCAAGCACTGGCTGCCCATCATAGGTATCGTGAGGCTCTAGGCTGCGTTGGCGCAGAGCCTATGTCTTTGACAGATGGGTCGGCCATTATCGAAGAAGTTTTCTTTAAATGGTTGGTGGCTAAGTTCGCTGCACTCCCCAGGGTCATGGATAAACGCAGCAATTTTGGCTCGCTTCACACTGCGGAGGCCGCCTTCAAACTGCTGGAACGTAAAGGCTGCGATCATTTTCGGAATATGGGGAAACAAGACTTTTTGATTGGGGCCGACGCTCAGAACAATTTGTCGAGCGATGCTTCTACTGCTATGAAGCGCCTTGCTATCAACTTTTGGTGTGATCACGGTCATGAGGCTGCTTGACTGATCGTGGCTCAGAGACTTGCTCAGGTGTGACTCTCGTTTTGAATCAATTGCTTTTATTTGATTCTGACACTGTGAAGGTAATTTTTTGTCTTTTGGTGTGCTTAGGCTCGCAATGCCCATGACACTGCTCAAACTGCTGAGCCCATCCTGAGGGAAGAAACAGGTCAAGAAGATGAGGCTTCAACCAAGGAAGTGACGAGGGATAGTGGCACGCAGTCACCTCACGAGGTTTAGCGTCTGCCCTGATTTAATGTCTGCTATTTGAGCATATATCTTGAGCGAGGGGTGGGAAAGCTGATTTTGTAAGGGGCCACTTTGTAAAGGATAATCTTAATGCTTACTTTTAGACCTGCGCAGGGTGCCGAGGACGCTTCTGCAAGTGAATGTTCTCCAATGTGTATTCTTGGTGATTTGGACGACTCTTCCCCTTTGAATGTATTTGACAAAAATTATGCGGCAATTACTATTACGAGTTCCGAAGCTAGCTTGAGTGGCTTCGAAGCAATAGACATTGCTGACGCTGCTGACAAAGCCCAAAGTCAGAATCGGTCCGATGCATAGGGGGTTGGTGTCATTGTGTTAGATGCTGGTGTTGTGTGTGTGTAGAAGATTATTCTCATTTGTTTGGGCGCCGATCCCGATCTTCGGGGTCGATTAGGAGGCGGCACCATACTGCTGCTCGCTCAAGTAGCCGGGGTGCCATTCGAGATGTTGGTTTTAATATGCCACGCGATTATCCTGAGGACGGTTGTTTATCTCTCCGGTGCCAGCTGCGAGTTTCTAAACGCTCGTCTTTATGCGGCGAAGGTTATGTCCGTCTCCAAGTTGTGCCGCAGGCTACAATTGCTCCTGAGGTTCTAGTTCCTCGGCCTCGATGGCCTCGGCGCGCTGTGGCTAAGCGCTCTATTAATTCTGTGCTGAATGCTAGACGTGTTGAATCTTTATCGAAGACTCGGGGCAAAGCGGGAGGGTTCTAGTATTACTAGAACCGGAAATCCGAGAAGTGATCCAAGTCCTCCTCTGCCCCGCTATAGTGTAGATGAGTGGTCTGTTTTATTTCCTCAACTTGTAGCATCTACGGTTATTATAAAAGAGAAGCCTGTTGATTATGACTTTTGAATGTATTAATCTCTTATTTTGGTTATGAGGAACTTGTGAATTTTTTGGGTGCAAGCTCTTTGATATGTTTAAACTATCAATGAGCCCTTCGATGGGTTTGGGCAGCACCAAGCCCCTTAGCATTTTTTCACTAAGTTTTTTTAAAAATGCCACCCTCCCCCTCGAAGTGCTAGGGGCGAGGTTTCTGAGCGAACCCTTCAAAGAGTTTGGGTTACACCAAGCCCCTTAGCATTTTTTTGCTAAGTTTTTTGAAAAATGCCACCCTCTCCCTCGAAGTGCTAGGGGCGAGGTTTCTGAGCGAACCCCTTGAAGAGTTTGGGCTGCACTGAGCCCCTTAGCATTTTTTCGCTAAGTTTTTTGAAAAACGCCACCCTCACCCTCGAAGTGCTAGGGGCGAGGTTTCTGAGCGAACCCCTCGAAGAGTTTGGCCTGCACCGAGCCCCTTAGCATTTTTTGCTAAGTTTTTTGAAAAATGCCACCCTCCCCCTCGAAGTACTAGGGGCAAGGTTTCTGAGCGAACCCCTCGAAGAGTTTGGGCTGCACCGAGCCCCTTAACATTTTTTCGCTATGTTTTCTGAAAAACGCCACCCTCCCCCTCGAAGTGCTAGGGGCGAGGTTTCTGTGCGAACCCCTCGAAGAGTTTGGGCTGTACCAAGCCCCTTAGCATTTTTTCGCTAATTTTTTTGAAAAACGCCACGCTCCCCCTTGAAGTGCTAGGGGTGAGGTTTCTAAGCGAACCCCTCAAAGAGTTTGGGCGGCACTGAGCCCCTTAGTATTTTTTCGCTATGTTTTTTGAAAAACATCACCCTCCCCCTCGAAGTGCTAGGGGCAAGGTTTCTGAGCAAACCCCTCGAAGAGTTTGGGCTGCACCGAGCCCCTTAACATTTTTTCGCTATGTTTTCTGAAAAACGCCACCCTCCCCCTCGAAGTGCTAGGGGCGAGGTTTCTGAGCGAACCCCTCGAAGAGTTTGGGCTGTACCAAGCCCCTTAGCATTTTTTCGCTAATTTTTTTGAAAAACGCCACGCTCCCCCTCGAAGTGCTAGGGGTGAGGTTTCTAAGCGAACCCCTCGAAGAGTTTGGGCGGCACTGAGCCCCTTAGTATTTTTTCGCTATGTTTTTTGAAAAACATCACCCTCCCCCTCGAAGTGCTGGGGCGAGGTTTCTGAGCGAACCCCTCGAAGAGTTTGGGCTGCACCGAGCCCCTTAGCATTTTTTCGCTAAGTTTTTTTAAAAATGCCACCCTCACCCTCGAAGTGCTAAGGGCGAGGTTTTTGGGTGAACTCTTCGAAGAGTTTGGGCTGTACCAGGCCCCTTAGCATTTTTTCACTAAGTTAGCTAATTGCATGGCTTTTAGCTCTTTGGGCTTAATCCGTGTGGCAATTATGTTTCGAGATCTTTTGCTCTTTATTAGATGTTACAATCTCCGTGCTGGGGAGTTGTTTTGACATGTTCTGCTGAGCGAGGCTTTCCACTTTGGGGAAAACAACTTTATAGATTAAGCTGAGGTTTACATAGGATCCGCCTCGTTAAAAACCTCACCCCTACGAAGGGTTCCCCTTGTGAGGAAAAGAGTACGGTCCTTTTTACAGCTGGTAAAGAAAAAGTCTAAAAAGGAAATCAACCAACTAAGCTCAAGGTAGCACTTATAGTTTTGTGCTATAATTCGCTGTTTACATGTGTCGAGTGTTACTTTCCTATGTGTAGAACTTTCAATGGTTGTCCGCGTTCCAGGAATGCGGCAAATCCTCCCGTTGCAAAGTTTGGAGCCTATATACTCTGGGTCTGTTTGACTTTGCCATGATGTACGGGCCCTCCCAGTTAGGTTCTAGCTTGCCTTTGCTCTCAGTCTTTGGGCTTCAAAGTAAGACCAAATCTCCTACCGCGTACGCTCGGGGTATGACCTTTTGATCCCTCCATTGATGTGTTTCCATTTGGTACTTGTCGAGGTTGGCAGCTGCATCCAGCCTATCGACCTCCATGAGGTCCTTCGATTCTGCCTTTGTGGGTTGTGGCGGCTTTGTGCTTAGTGTTCTTGGACTCTGATGAATGATTTCTTCGGGGGTAACTGCTTTCTCCCCATAGAGTAGTCTGAATGGTGAATACTTGGTTGCTCTAGTTTTGGTTGTATTGTGTGACCATATGACCCTTGGCAATTCCTCTGCCCACTTTCCTTTCTTGTCATCATGGAGTATCTTTTTGATTGCCTTGAATATGAGGCTGTTTGGTCGTTCGACGGCTCCATTCGACTGGGGGTGGTACACTGACGCAAAGTTGTCCTTGGTTTCGATGGAATGACAGAAGTCCTTGAACATATCGTTCTCGAATTGTTTTCCATTGTCTACTGTTATGTCCCTTGGGACTCCAAAGAGGCAGATGACGTTTTGCCAGAAGAACTTGTTGATTGTTGCAGCTGGTATGTTTGTAGTTGGCTTGGCTTCGATCCATCTGGTGAAGTATTCGAGGTCTACGACTGCCCATCTGTAGTTCCCGGGGGCTGTGGACAGGGGTCCAACAATGTCTATCCCCTAGCGTTGAAGAGGCCATGATGGCGCTATAAGTTGTGTTGGCTTTGAATGTGCTGATTGTTTGTTTGATATCTTTTGGCAGGCTTCACATTTGGTTGCTACTTCTGCAGCGTCTTTGATCATTGAAGTCTAGAAGAAACCTTGCCTTACTGCTTTTGCGGCTAACGGCCGAGACCCGATGTGTGCTCCACAAACACCCTCGTGTATCTCATTGTGCAATTGTATACCCTCCGTCCATCTTATACACTTAAGAAATGGGGCACATACTCCGGACTTGTAGAGCACCCCCTCAATGATTTTATAATTCCTGGCTCTCTGTTGCATTCTCTTTGCCTCTGACTCGGTATCAGGCTCATAAAATACCCTGAGATATGCAACAATTTGAGTTCTCCAATCTTCTCTTGTTACAACATGGATTTGTTTAGGGTCTTGTAGGGCTGATTTGATCGAAGGTTTGGTGATTGTTTGGAAGAACACGTCTTGTGGCATTGTGTCTTGCCTTGCAACCATTTTTGCAAGCTCATCTGCCTCTGTGTTAAATTTTCTCTCGATATACTGTACATCAAAACCTTTGAAGTATTTTTCCATACTTCGGACAATATTGTGGTATTTCTCAAGCTGAGAGTCCCTGATTGTGAACTCTTTGTCGTGTTGGCTGGCAACAATTTTGGAGTCAGTTTTGACTTTGCACCTTTGGACTCTGAGTGCTCTGAGTTTTTGGAGTGCTAGCAATACTGCCTCGTATTCTTCTATATTGTTGGTGCACTTGTTTGTTTCTTTACTGAACTCGAGTCTTGCAGCATATCTCATTTTCACGCCTACGGGCAAAGTAATTATGGCTGCTATACCTGCTCCAGCTAATCCCCAGGCTCTGTCACAATGGGTTGTCCACTCTGGCTTAGACAATATTTGGTTTTTGGTCTGTTGTGGAGCAGTCCAATCCGCTATGAAATCAGCGAGTACCTGAGACTTCATTGCACTTCGTTTCTCAAAGTCTACTACATGTTCCGAGAGCTCCATGGCCCATTTGCCGATTGTTCCCGAAGCTTCTCAATTGCCCAATATTTCGTTGAGTGGTTGATTGGTGAGCACTGTGATGTGGTGAGCTTCAAAATAATGTCGCAGGTTTCTGGAAGCCATGACCACTACATATACAATTTTGTCCATAGTATACTGGAAGTTGCGCCAAGAGTGCTTCGCTAACATAGTATACTAGAATTGGCGCCAAGAGTTCTTTCGGCTGTCCCTTGACTATTTTGACTATTTTCTTTTCCTACACAAGGACTACGCTGACTGCCGAATGAGATGCAGCGACGTATAACAGTAACACAGCCCCCGTCTCTAGGCTAGTTAGCTTCGATTGCTTTTCCCGGTAACTTTTCAGATCTGCAAAAGCTTTTCGTAGCTCTAGGCCCCACTCGAAGGGTTGAGCTCCTCGGAGTGTTTGGAAGAAAGGCAAGCTTCGCTCAGCTGATCTGAATATGAATCGATTCAAGGCTGCCATCTTGCCTGTGAGTTTCTCCACATCTTTTCTGCACTTTGGCTCTTGCATTTGGGTGATTGCTTTAATTTTGTCGGGGTTACCTTTGATGCCTTTAGCTGACACGAGGCAACCGAGTACTTTTTCTTTTCGGATTCTGAACACACACTTTTCTGGATTTAGCTTTAGCCTTGCTGCTCGGAGGTTTGCGAATGTTCCTGCTAGGTCCAAGATGTGATTACCCTTTTTCTGGCTTGCTACTATGATGTCATCCACATAAGCGTGCACACTCTTTTTGAACTGCGACTCGAAGGCTTTCTGGGTCATGCGATAGAATGTAGGGCCAACATTTTTCAAGCCTTCGGGCATCCTTACGAAGCAGTAAGTGCTGAAAGGTGTGATGAAACTCGTCTTTTCCTCATCCTCCCTCCTTAGCCAAAGCTGGTGATAGCCTGAAAAATAGTCCAATAGTGACAGTAGCTCGCTCCCGGCCGCTGTGTCCATGATTTTGTCAATTCGGAGTAATGGGAAGTCGTCCTTAGGGCAAGCTTTGTTGAGATCTATGAAATCTATACACATTCTCCACTTCCCATTTTTTTTTCCTAACCATTACACAATTTGCCAGCCAGCACGGGTATTTGACTTCATGGATAACAAAGGTGTCGAGGAGTCGCTGCACCTCTGCTTTGATGGCTTCAGTTTTCTCGTCAGACATCTTTTGAAGCCTTTGCTTCTTCGGTCTGATTTTTGAGTCAATCTCTAGCTTATGCTCTATGATGCTTCTATCCACTCCTTCGAGGTCTGCCGAGGACCAAGCAAATACATCCTTATTTTTGCCAAGGAATGCCAGCAATTCTTTCTCTTCTTCAGGGTCTAGACCGGAGCCCATTGTGATAAATTGCCTGAGGACTTGCTCATAGAGGAGTACCTTTTTGGTTTCTTCTTCTGGCTGAACTATGATTTTTTTTTTGTCGAGATAGCGTGCCTCTTCCCTTGCATTCGACTTGTGTTTCTCACGAGTCTTTCGATTTCTTTCTTCTTCTTCTAGCTGCTCATGGCTGAAAACTTGTATATTATTGCAGTTTATTTCCCCTGGTGCAAAACACTTCTCAATGTCTCTTGCTATATGCTGGTTTCCCTTGACTGTGATGACCCCTCCGGCTGCCGGAATCTTCATGCATAAGTATGCACTGTGGATGATGGCCTCGAATGTGTCAATTGTGCCTTGACCAAATATGACGTTAAATGGCTGACAGAGATCCACCACATCGAATGTTATGTAGTATGTTTGAGGGTTTTGCGTATTTCCAAACGACACCAGGAGAGAGATCGTGCCTATGGGTGTGATTCTTTTTCCTCTGAAGCCTATAAGTGGTATGCTTGACGGCTGTAAGGAGCTCTTGCTGAGGCCCATTTGCTCGAAGGCATTTATGAATAATATGTCCGCTTGACTGCCATTGTCTATGAGGACCTTGCTGATCATCCAAGTGTGAATGTGGGCTTTGATTACGAATGCATCGACATGCGGGTAAGCCTTGAGGTTGAGGTCAGACTATGTGAATGTGATGGGAACATGGGACTACTTTGACTTGATGATGGGTCCCTCCGTGAAAACACTATTTACCATCCGAAAATGGTCTCTTCTTATCCTTTTGTTTTCCAAGTCTAAGGATGACCCCCGTATATCATTCCAATAAATCCTTGTACTGGCAATGTTGTGGCTTGGTTTGGGGTGGGTTCCGGTTTGGGTTGTGGTAGTTGTGATGGTTCTTGTTTTTGTCTTTGTTGCTCTTGGTTTGGCGCTGGTTGCTGGGCTAATTGTCTTGGTTGCATATACTGGCTCAGGGGTAGGGTTGGATGAGTTGCGTTGAAGTATGGGGATGGTGTATATGGCTAGTGATGAGTGTTTGGGTAATGATAGTTAATTTGCGCGGGTTGTGGATATGGCTATTGGAGCCATTGGTTAGGCGATGTGTAATTGATGGTTTTTGGTTGGGTTGGGACTTTCTTTTCTGCTTCCATTCTTTCTTGGATCTCTTTGATTTGAGGCAGGTGGACGTTTTATGCCCCTTGTCCTCTCCACAATAGAAGTAGTATTGTTTTCTGGCTGAAAAACTTTGGTTTAATGGGCCTCGGCCTTTGCCGTGACCTCGATGGTTGCTTTCTCTGTAGTCACTGTTGCGGCTATCTTTGTTGTTGTGATCTTGCCCTTCCCCTTCGATGTACCCTATGAACGATGGTGACTGCTCAGCGGGCTGCCTATATTTTCTGCGTTGCCTTTCTTGATAAGTGCCTTCGATGTGCGATTGATTGCGATTTTTGCTCTGGCTTTACTTACGCCTTTTATAATCCACATCTGATCTGTTGTATTCTTTGAACTTTGTGCATAGTGTTTGCATTGTGCGCGGGGGTATCCGTGCACAGTAAGATGACATCTGGCATGCTCGCATGCCTCGGAGTACAGAGCTTATTGCTGCCTTGTCTGTCATGCTCAGGGCTTGAGCTCGAAGCATGAGGAATCTTCTGTAATAGTCATGCAGCAACTCATTCCCTTGCTGGGCAATGTTCAACAGTTCGTGTGATGGTTCCATAATGGTGCGGAACCCTCGGAAGCTTGCGAGCACCTTGTCCCTGATATTTTCCCAGTTGTATAATGACTCAGAGGGGGCAAGTTGAAATACCAGTTCAGAGCAGAGTCTTCGAGGGCGCAAATGAACGCCTTTGCTAAAGTTGTTTTGTCTCATGAGGAATTGCCTTGGGTCTGAGTTTCCCTTGACCTTGGCTAATGGTATGATTCTGAACTGTGGTGGGTACGGAGCTCTTTGCAACCCTTCAGAGAGGGGTGAATCTTTGTTGATTATGCCTATTGTACTTGTTCTTCGGATTGGCAGTATTTCTGTGGTTAGTGACTGACTGCTTGGCGTGAGTGGTGCCTCTTGCTTGATATATGTATGGGTTCTAGGCATTGGGTTTGATTCTTGGCGACCTATTCTATCTATTGTTCTCTGAAGTTCTTCAACTTCTTTTGCGAGTTGCAGATTCTTGAGTTTGAGCTGGGCTATGTACTCTTTCTCTTGCAGAGCCTTTTCCCTTTCCGACAACGCTTTGCTTCTTAACTCTTGCTCTTGAAGCAGTTGTTGCTTGAGTTGCTCGAGATGCTCGACTCTTTGGGCTAGGAGTTCCATTTCCTGCACTGCTGTCATTGATGTTGGGGTGCTGCTTCCCGGAGGGTTTGAGTTTGACGGTTGTTCGGGATGCTGCACTGGGTCTTTTGGGTCGACAGGCACGTCCGCCTGCGATGGCTGGACTTTGGGGGTGTTTTCTTTTGTTACTTGTGATGTGGATTGATCATTAGTCAGTTGGTGGTCTCCTAGAGCGCTGCTTCGGGAGGGCGGAGTGCCACTCGAAGGCAGCGATCCTTGGAGTTGAGTCATCGTGAGCTGGTACACGAGCTCGCAACACGGTGGGCGCCACTATTGGTGTCATGGAGCGTGAGCTTCGGTGCTACGAACAGAAATGAAGGTAAACAAAAGGGAGGTTCTCGGAGGATTCAGAATCAAGCCACAAACATCCTTCATGTATCCCAGAAAAGATTTGTCCCTTTACAAGTAAGTAGGGGTGCTCTATTTATAGGCCCGTACTTAGGTCATATGCAAATGACCATTTTGCCCCTGATTACCTACTATATTCTTCAAATATTCGGTACAAAGTGGTCATAAAGGGTAAACAAGTCATCCAAGCTTTTCTTGTACCCTTCCTTGGTCAGCACGCCACTATACGTGCCGGCGCCACGTGTCACCCGCCGCATGCCTCACCTGCTTTCGGCTCTGGGCATAGCCTCATCCTTCTAAGGTGCGGCAGTCCCCTTCGAAGGGGGACCGTCACCCTTCGAGCGTTCTCACCTTCTTTCCGCTAGAGCCGAAGGGTTCTGATTCCTCTGAAGCCTTCGATGGGTACCTGTGCTTTGAAGTCATGGTTAATGAAGAGATAACGATGGCTGCTCTTGTCCTTTGTTTGCAGCCTGACTTTGACAAGCCCCGAAGGGTGGCCCACAAGGTGATCCCCCAATAGTGGCCAAAGGCTTCAGACAAAGAGAGGAGATTGATTACACAGAGACTTTCTCTCAAATCTCAAAGAAGGATTCATTCATAATTGTGTTGGCACTTGTAGCTCATTATGATTTTGAGCTGCATTAGAGGGATGTTAAAACTGCATTCATTAGTGGTGAATTGCTTGAAGATGTCTATATGGCTCAATTGGAAGGTTTTTCTAGTCAAGGCAAGGAACATACGGGATGCAAGCTAAAGAAGTCTATCTATGGACTGAAACAATCATCTAGGAAATGGTATCTCAAGTTTGATGAAGTAATTAAGAAATTTGGCTTCATCAATAATCAAGGGGACAATTGCATATACGTTAAGACCAAGGGGAATATGATCATCATCCTAGTATTGTATATGGATGACATCCTTTTAGCCAGCAGCAACAAAAATTTGTTGCATCAGACAAAGAAATTCCTATCAAATAAATTTGATATGAAGGATCTTAGTGATGCCTCTTATGTTTTGGGAATAGAAATATATCGTGATAGATCCAAATGTACGTTAGGACTGTCTCAAAAGGCATATATTGAGAAAGTGCTTGAGAGATATAATATGTCCAAATGTTCAGCTATGACTACCCTCATAGTCAAGGTCAACAAATTTGGAGCATTTCAATGACCAAGGAGTCAAATAGAGATCGATCAATAAAGTTGATTCCCTACACTTCAGCTGTCAGAAAAGCATTATGAATGCTCAAGTATGCACACGCCCTGACTTAGCTTTTATTATCAGGTTACTTTGCAGATTTTAGTCTAATCCAAGAATGGACCACTGAAAGACCGTTAAGAAAGTCTTGCGATTTATGTAGGGCACTAAGCATTACATGCTCACATATAAGAAAGTCTTGAAGCGATTGGTTATTCAGATTCTAACTTTGCGGGGTGTGAAGAAACAAGAAGATCCACATCAGGTTATATCTTCACACTCGCCAATGGAGCCATATCATGGAAAATCTATAAACAAACACTTACAACAGCTTCAACAATGCAAGCTGAATTTGTGGCATGCCATGTGGCCGTTGGGCAAGCCATGTGGCTGAAAAATCTCATACTCGGGCAAAAGGCAGTTGACAGTATATCTAAATCACTCATGTTATACTGTGATAACAAGGGCGTAGGTTTTTTTGCTAACAACAACAAGTCAAGTGGTGTTGCCAAACACAGTGACATAAGTACCTTGTTGTGACAGAAAAGGTTCATGATCACACAATTAATTTAGAGCATATAGGTACTACACAAATGCTCATAGATCCGCTAATGAAAGGCTTACCACCCAATAAATTCCAAGAACCAGTAGCAAGCATGGGTTTATTGGAAAGTCTATGATTATGAATATAAAGGCGAGATAAACAATCAAGTCCCATAATGACTGAAGTGATTAAAGGGCTATCCTATCAAGATAGGTTGGTATATAATCGATACGTGTGTGGTAATGTGATTTTAATTCACCACTGTCACTCATTATCTGTTTGTGCTAATTTTATTGAGATTGGATTTATGTTAGCCTAACAACAAAGAGGAAAATCTTGGGAGGTGATCTGTTAGGCAAACAATGGAACAAACATGTCAGATATTTGAAATAATTATTAATTAAGAAAATTCATTAATCACGTTTTTTTGACTAAGAAACTGTAGATCCATTTTTTTAGCGCCATGATCGGAGGCGCAACCAACTCATCATTGTGGTCCTAGGTTGAACAGTGACATATTAAAAGGGGGAATCCAGCTCCATGTTGAAAAAACCAACGTTGCCTTTGTTACTATTTCTGCCCTATACTCCTGATGAAAAATGGGCGGTGAATAGATCTGAAGGTCACCACTGTTCACCTTCTCCAGCCCCGACACTGATGAGGACTCCAGTGGCCGGTCTGTGCCGCTGGCACCTTGAAGGCCAAGGCTACCCCGTGCATTATAGACTACACCGAGCTGCTAATCGTGCCGCCGCTTCCTCACCTTCTTCGATGGCTGATAACCCAGATTATTAAACATGCTTCCACCTTTACTATGAGTTCATGTATCTATACCAGTAGATCCTAGCATTTTAGGTCTCCTAAAGCCCTTACAGGAAAAACAAAGACCAATTACAAAAACACCAAAAACACGTACACAGTACAAAATAAGCAGGGCGGACGACGCCACCAGTTTATTAAAGAGGTAAAGATTTAATTGCATAGCATCACTAATAACATAAAACATGGGTATCTATCAGCCATCTCTATGAAAAATCGTCACTAAGTTTATCACTAGTGTTCTTAAAACCTACTACTAGTTATCCTTTCTATGGTAGTGCTCAACCTCACAACCAGCATCATCTCTAGCTTGCCTATACGAAGAGTTGTGGAACATGAGAGCATGGTGTAGATCCTGTAACAGAACCGCCTTACCACGGAGACGATTCTATTCCAGGATCTTTCTTGGGTGGCGACACACAGTGTGCTGCCCAATAGTACAACAGATGATAGAAATAACATAGCTTGTAACAAGAACATAGATAGAGTATAGAGTTTTACATAAATTCAAACGTAAGTTACAAACCTGAGTTTTAAAGTGCGGAAGCGGAATAGTTCGACAGTGGATAAAATAGTTCCACAAAAAAATAAGATACAATAGTCCTCGATGTTCTAGAATTCAGGGAACTGGCCACCCTGATGATCTGAAAACTACATAGAGCTATGTCCTGAGCAACTAATACTTAGCAAGACATATCCATAAAAAATTAACAACTACAGCCGACTCCTAGAAATGCACAGCCTAAGGATAGGGTTTATTTTGTCAAAAAGCCAGCCTAAGAGTGAATCCTTATTTTTCAAGTTTTAGCATCAAGTTAAGTGACATGCAAAATAATAAATTTAGTTTCAATTATAACTACAACAGTCATGGTTACAATACAAATAATAATAATTTCAAACAAGAATATTGAACCCATTCATCATGTTACTCCTCTTACTATGTTCCAGGGCAGCGATCAAGTAGTACTCGTTACTGTGAGTGGTAGCGACACGAATCGATTTACATCCTGTGGAAGAAACCTTCTTGCACGATCCATACGCGCTTCATGGAAGCCGCATGGAGCAACCTTTCACTGTGGTACTGCAAGGTCTTCCGGGTCCAGACTCCCTTGAGGGTCCCCCAACACGATACATCCCGACCGCCATCCGTGGGTGGATTGCTCCCTCCCCTCAGCCCTAGTTCCACCAAACAAGGGAGAAGGCTATCTTCCGACCAGGCAGTAGTCATAGCTATGTTATTTTACAAGGACCATAAACTCTAGCATACAAATAGTACGTTCAAACTTGATCCCATAGGCTTGACATGACACGGGCCTTAAGTGACTTAATTGGGGCCACCTCCTTGAAGACAAGTTGTCCTTCACTTTCCACCTAGTTGCTTGTCCGGTCTTCATTGTTATTCCATCCAAAGCCTTTCTAAAACTTTGTGTCAGTGAGATATACGACTCAACTATGAGTGGTCTCTTACCACGCGCTGACACATCACCCCAATTAAGCAGAGCCACTAACATCCCGAAGCTATCAATAGGTAAAGGCGGCCTACTGCAATACTAGGGTTTCAAACAACTCCTATAACTTAATGCACAGAGATGCCTACATCACACTAACTAGTGATAAAATAAAAGTAGTAAAATTGGTGGGATGCACCGGGGCTTGCCTTGAGCTGGTTCTTGGCTAGCGGGATCACCTCCTTGCCCTTCTGGCTCCTGCTCTACACCGGGCTCCATGTGGTTCACCTCGTGATTTATATGATGTAAATGATGATGAATATGAGAGAAGGTTCATGGCACTTCTTCAACAAATATGTTAACGTTGTAATATGATATGTAAAAGTGATTGTAATATGATATGTAAAAGTGATGGCAGGTGTAGTTCATGATTAAGCTAAATTGCACCAAGCATGGCAGCGAATATGTAATGATCCCACTATTATTTCTAGCATGTGAGGGGGATTGACATGCAGGACATAATGTCATATGTTAGAATGCTACAATGTCACTCTATAGCTAAGGGAAATAATAAGCTTAGAAGACAAATAATTATATTAGCTTCGTTTTGGAACTTAAGTTTAAGTGGGTTATTTACAACAAATAGAACATGCCATGGGAGATTTATTTGCCAAGTTTCCCTTACATGCATGGAGCCAATAATTTTAGATAATTAAAACCATGAAAAGGCCAATTAATTAATTGTGACAATTATACAGAGAATTACAAGGTGCGGCTTTGTAGGAAAACTATGTCAAGACTTGATTATTCACCAGGTTTCAAGAATTTATCAGACTCCTGGATTTATTTATGATTTTATTAGGCTATGACATATTAATTTTATTTATTATATAAACATTAACATGCAATGGGGATTTACATTTTTATACAACAGCACCTGTCGAGTGGAGACTACCAAAAGTTATCTTGCTCCCAAATTCTTAGTAATTATTTAGTTATGCATTTCTAAAGTTTGACAAATTTCTGGGAAATATTAAACCAAGAAAAAAAAATAAGATTATGGCTGCGGGCTGGCTGGGGGGGGGGGGGGGGGTGGCGGCCCATGGCCTCATGTGGCCCAACGGCCAGTACGGCCGAGTCGAGCGCGCATGGTGGCGCCCTCGGCCACACAAGGCGGCGATTTGTGGTGGCTGCGCGGCAATGCCACACGAGGCGAGGGGTGGCAGAGATGGTCCGAGAGGTGGTGCAGGGTCAGAGTGCATGGGATGGGCAGAGCATGCCCACCGGGCGAGGTCACGACATGGGGCAACAGCAATGGCAAACGGCAGTGGGCGGCGAAGACATTCCACGGGAGAACCTGCACGGGGGCGAGCCGAGTGACATTGAGGTAGTGTGTGAGGTGGTGGAATACATGCCTGCACACAGACTCAACGCATGGCTCATCATGGAGGGAGTGCGACAAGGAGAGGGCGATGGTAGGGGTCGAGGAAGAAGGGCCAAATCCCGATAGACTGGTGGGGGAGGGCCAGAGCAGCTTTGCGAGGATGTTGAGGGGCTCAAGGCACCGCTTCGGAGCAGCTCGATGAAGTCAGAGTCACGGCGGTAGAGGAATAGCAGCGCTCAGTAGTAGGCGGCCATAGCGGTGGGTTTGAGCAGAAGGAGCAGAGGGAGGAGTGGGAGTGGGGGACAGTTGGTATTTTTAACGATAACTAGTAAATCTACAAGTGCACGAAAATATCATTGTAGCAGTTCCCCAAAGAGTATTCCAAGGGTTATCAATCCAAGAAAAGGTATAGGTAAATCCTAAGTTCTAGTCGGTCCAAGAACACAAGAGATAAATGTTGGTGAAGGATCGAGAGGTTTATCTATAGATAAGCTCCTAAATAAATAATGCTGGGGCTCTAATTACTGCTTTGTGTATGGATTCATGCCAGCATACACAAGGTAACTCCGGCTTGGGCACACGTCACAACCAAACATGGAGAAGTACAATAGATAATTAGGGTTGTGACCACCTAGTACCTACCTCTACAGACTGTGGATTACGAGGTGATCAAAGATGATTTCTAACCTAAGCGCCACACCTAAGTTATCTATCACTATTTAGTCCAACTAGTATAAGACTAATCAACCTATGCAAGATAGGACTTTGAACCAACAAGTAAATGAGCACACAACTTATTTAAATAAGATAACTCAAGAAAATAAATAAACTCCAAGACTTACTAATTAAGGCAAGGCTGTGATGAGGTACAGGGTTGGAGTAGAGGCCCCACAGACAATGCTCCACTCCTAGACGTCTCCTCACTTTCTCCCTATTCTCAGTACTAACTAGTAGTACTATGACCTTTGGAGTGTGGCTCTTCTTTCTCATCTTATTGGTGTGTGTTGAGTGGAGCTCTCCCCCTCCTTTTATAGGGCCCAAAGGTCGGTAACGAGTAACCGCCACGGAACCGTCATGCACCGACATCAGGAATTCACTGAGGAAGCTCCACATGGAAGCATGCTTGAAACGACCTCAAGACCAGGTCGGCCGACCAAGGAGCTACATTGGTCGACCTGAGAGTGGCCCCCCTCAGGGTGTGCTTCCTCCAGGTGGCTTATAGGTGGGTCCTATCCCTAGATATGTTGTGGTTCTGTCCAGGAAGTCTGAGGAATCCTGTGTTTCCATGTATGCAACCTTGTGCTGATTTCTGATTGGCTGGTTGGATACTTTCTTGGATTCATGACATGGAAATTCCCTTTATTCATGGGTAAATCACCTGCACTCAAATATTCACCAACACTTGTGGAATTCATTAGTAATAAACTCCTACCACTATGTTGGTTATTTAATTCAGCTCTTTTATGCGGGCAATTAACAATCAAATTTGGTACTTAAGGACTGTCAACAGGGACCAAAAGGAAACTAGAGGAGGGCAAAAAGGATATCCGAACAGTGGCATTGGGGTGTGGGGAATGCAATCCGTGAGCAGGGCGCCGGCCCGGTCAATGGTGCCGACGTGCATACAGGCAGGTGGGCGAATGGGGCAACGCACGGGTGTGCTAGCATCCTGCTCATACTCTGCCTACAGGTCCACCAGTCTTTGACTTCGGCCCCATGCATGGGTACATCAACAACAACATCCAGTACATCGACCGCATGGACAACTTTGCGAGCGAGATGCGGAACAACAACGACCTAATGGTGGAGGAGTTCGAGCAACTGAAGGCGAGATACTACGGCTACCCACCGCCACCACCATTCGAGTGATATGTCATGTACAGAAGTGACACTTGTATCGGTTTAATGGTTTGTGTTTATCTTTTGACTTTTGTGTGTGATCTTTTTCATTTATTTGATTATGTGTCCATGAGTGGGTTGGGAAACCTTGCATCGTGTGCTTTTTATTTATTTATGCAAGTGTGTTTTCATTATGCAAGTGTGTTAGTAGTAGTTTGTTTTAGTTTAATTCTTAGTTTTAATGATCTTCACCATGTAGTTTGAACTTCATGATTAATAAAATGGAGATTGTTTACACTCTATTTTGAAATATGATGTTTGTATGTATGATTGTCTTGAGAAGCTTTTGTGATAATTGAGCACTGTTGACGGTCGTTAAATACCAATTTTGACACTCAATATACCTATAAAAGTAGGAAGACTTATCATTTCATACATGCATGTTAGTTAGAAATAACAAGATTCCACTTGTCCTTGGAGATTTATATGCATGCAGGGATTTGATACAAAAGAAGTGGAGAAAAGAAGCATAATCCGGGGAAACACCATTTCGGCCGATGGGATGGTGCTAACTGGACTTCCCTCAGATTGCATACGTGGCTACACAGGATTCCTCCGGAGAACACAGACAAAAATCAGAAGAGGACCCACCTATCTGTCACCCAGCGAAAGCACAAGGTCAAAGGGTCCAGTGGCTAGTCGGTCGACCTCCACCCCCCCCCCCCCCCCCTCCCCGGTCGCCCGACCTGGTCTTGAGGCCTTTTGGGCCGGGCTTCCACGTCTCTCCTCCTTGTTGACATCTACTAAGTCACACCAAATAAATAGACTGGGCAAGGTATCAAAACTAGTTGTTGGTAGAACTCAACAGATGGTTAGTGTGGGCAACTTAAATCCACAAGCGCACGGACATCCCGTTGTATCATTTCACCACTGGATTACTCCAATGGCTGTCATTTATAGTTCTCCCAAGGGAAGGCGACGGTCAATAGATAGCATGTTCATAACCATATAACTAATAATATACTAAAGTCGTAGATAGGGGTAAGGATAATAAATGATAGTGGATAGTGCCACAAAGAACAATCCAATCTGACATTAGTACAACGTCCAGGTTAAGTGGGTCAAGAAGAGTTAAGTTGGGTCTCTATGTACTTCTATACTCATGTCTATAGGTTAGATACATGCAACACATACAAGCCTAAGTCCTATGCCAAGCCAAGACAGGGAGGATTAGTAAGCACAGCAGGGCTGTCACCACCTGCTGGCAATCCTTTACTAGGACACGTGACAAAAGGAAATTAAGTCCTTACCGCCACACCTATTCTATTTATGGGGCAACCAAGAACTTAAAGCTATTTACCAGCCTAAGCACCATGCTTACATTGTTAAATAATACTCTCAATTCCCATGGGACTTTGGCCCTTCGGTTCAACAAGTCGTGAGCAGAAATACACTAAACTCTAACCTGACGGATCAACAAGTCAAGGCCTAAGATATGCATAACTTCAACCCTATGGGTCATCAAGATAAAGACTATAACACACATAACATTGACCCTACGGATTAACAAGTTATGGACTAAAGCATGTCTAACCACAATATGCATTGAACGAGTGCAAAGCATAGACTGACTAGTATGTGTATGTAAAGCTTAGAGCAACCAAACATGACTAGACAACAACCATATGAAAGGCACATGACTATCACACTAGTATAAATAAATAAAGCACAAGGAGTAAAGAAGATAATTCTATTAATAAAAGGAACAAGTCTTACTAGAGAGGGATAGTGTGAAACTATAACCAAGACTCCAAGACTAGATCAAGGACCTCTAGTCAGCTCTCCTCTATCCTAACTCCACTAGGACCTGAAGACTAAGTGTAATGCTAGAGAATGGATTCTTCTTGGTCAGTGTGGAAGTGGGAGGCACTCCCATCCTTTTATAGCCTCCAAAGGTCGGTACTAGAGAGTAACTGCCACGGAATCGCCATGCACCAATGTTGCCAAAGGGCTGAGGAGGTGACGTGTGGAAGCCCAGCCGAAATGGCCTCAAGAGCAGGTCAGCCGACCAGAAGGCCCGGTCGCCTGACCTGGAGTTTGGCAGTTGGTCGTGTGCTTTCTTGAGGTGGCTGACAGGTGGGTCCTCTTCTAATTTAAGTCGATGTTCTCCAGACGAATCCTGTGTAGCCATGTCATTGATCAGTGGGGAGTCCGGTTGGCACTCTCCCATTGATTGGAATGTTATTTCATGAATCTTGCTCCATTTCTCCACTCCTTTTATGTATATTCTTTGGATGCACATAACTCTCTAAGAACAAGTAGAATCTTATTATTCCTAGCTAACATTCGTGTATGAAATGCTAAGTCCTCCCTTATTTGTGGCTATATTGACAGTCAAAATTTGTATTTAATGACCATCAACACTCCTCATCCCTTTGGTAATGTCGGTGCATGGCGGTTCCGTGGCGTTTACTCCCCAGTACCGACTTATGGACCCTATAAATAGAAGGGGAGAGCTTCACTTCAACACACACACTCAAGAGTTATTTATTTCCCTCTTTTACTTAGTAGTTTCCTAGTACTAGTGGAGTCTAGTGTAGGAGGAGCCTTGTTCAAGTCTCCAAGTCATAGCAGTATTAGTATGGCTCTTGTACTTCCTTTATTCTATTTTATTATGACTTTGCTCCATTCAATTAATATAGATCTTCCATATAGTTGTGCTTATGATATGTGTTTCTTGTTTTGTTATATATAATATTCATGTCATAGGACTTTTTTCTTTCATGATGATATAGACTTGCTACCTTGTTGTTATGATTGGCATATACCTTGACTATAGTTTAATAAATATTATAATGCTAATTGTACTTTAGTTTAGTTAGTGTGCCTTAATGTGGGTTTGATATTCAATTAGGATTACAATTGCTTAGCTCATGACTTGTTAATCCGTAGGGTTAGAGTTATGTGAGCTTTAGTCCTTGTTAATCCAATAGATGATTCTAGTGTTTGATCAATGCTATAATTCTATTTAAATGTGAAAGCGCAGTGCTTAGACGGCTAGGTAGTATTGATCACCTCGTAATCCACAGTCTACAGAGGTAGGCAGTAGGGGGTGAGAACCCTATCTGTCCATTGTACTCCTCCACGTTCAGTTATGAAGTATCCAAGATGGAGTTGCCTTGTGTATGCCGGGTATGAACCTGTACAAGAAGTGTTGAGTGCATTAGATTATGACTAGTATAGACTTGCTTGTAATTGTTTGACTATGTGACTATGTAGGTAGACTAACATTAGAGATATGGCTTTGCTCTCCTAACTAAAACTCTCCAGAGACTTTTATTTGTCTTTAGAAATGATTGCTCTGTGTGTCACACTACTCCTATCCTTCATTATACTTACCCCTATATAAACTCTAAGTACTAATACCAATCTTTATGTCCACGTTACTATTAACAATCATATATTCATGGTACGCCTTCCTTTGATAGAACTATAAATGAGAAGTTATTGGAGCAATCCGATAATAAAATGCTAGAACTGTATTTTCCGTGCGCTTGTGTATTTTACTCTATTGACACCGAGGTACATTTTTATAATTATGTCTGGCGCTATTGCCAGGAATGATTATATCGATGTAACTTAGCAAACATCAACAAGTACAAATTCAAATTTGAACTTACACATCCAATTTATTCAGCAATTACTCTAGTGTGGTTTATTCCAAAATACATGTGTGCTCACAAATGATGGATTCAACTTGCAAGAGAAAAACTTAGTATTAAAACTTTTCTAGAAAACATTGAATGTTCACATCATGAGTACTAGGATTTCTCCTTATCATTTGATTGTACCTACCTATGCTAAATAATTTAACGGAGCCATTTGATTTATATGATGCGCAATGTTATTTTGGTGAGTCTGTCAAATAGATGAAGAATAAAAAAGAAGTATTAAACTGATACTAGCAGAGTATCTATACGTTGCTATGAACTTCAAAACACAAGAAGTGAACTATAAATATGCTTTGTATAATAATATAAAATAGAGAATAGGTTGCAAACCATGTATCCTGTCTTCAAGATGCTTGTACGTGTTCAAGATGCTTCGGCACCGTAGAAAAATTATGGCCACGGGCCATGGCAAAGAGCGGCGTATTGAAGAAGTGCACAGTGCAACGTCTCGACGGGATCAAGACAAGAATTGCTCTACGCATATTACTGATTCTATTGGAAGCAAAAGAAACCTGCAAATGCCCACTGATGATAAAGCTCTGAACAACGACAAACTTCTATATACGATAGATAAACAGATGTTGTACTCTAACTAATCCCGACGTCTACCTATGCATGACACACATGTGTGCTGTATGGTATTGTGCTCCATCTCCGATCTGCCACCATGCGCCGGCAATAAACATATACGTATCATAAACATATGTTTATTGATGATAATTTGCTGTCATGAAATGTACTAAATAAGACCATTCTAACTATCACGGCAATAAATGAAAAATATCATTGCAAATGGAGATTCGGTCCAATTAAAATGTGTTGATTAATTCTTTCAATCAATCCAACTTAAATAAACATAGAAAATATTATTAGTGTTTCGCTGCCTGCGAGGATAGTTAGGAAACTTGTATTTTCATATCAAGTCTAAAAACTACAAAAGAAAAAGATCCCATGGATCAAAATTGTTTTTTAATAATCTCATTCTCATCTTTGTTCCCACCGCTCTTATTGTTTTTTTAGACAAAAGGTTCCACCCCAGCTTTATTAGAAAGCGCTCAGTGTCAGGTTCCCACCACTCTTGTTCTTTCTCCAATAGAGATCCTGACTTACCGAGTCACCATTGACCATCGGATTTACTTAAATTCCAATCCCCTAGCCTTTGACCATATTCCTCTGCATGTTTGCCGGAGACCACGGCCATCTGAAGCTGGACAACCTCTAGCTGATGGAGGACCAGTGCCGCTGCCTCCAAGGGAGCTCCTGCCGAGGTGGAGGTCCTGGGATTCTGCTGTGTCGTTGGCCATGGGCCGTGGCTGTCAATCATGGCTGTTCCTCGTCCTACAAGAGCATCAACCGAAGAGGAGGGAGATTAGGTTCGTGGTGCATGGAGGATCGCTGCAGGGTGGAGCACGTTTAGTTGCCGATCACTGAGAAGCAAGCGCCATAGCGTCCTGAGCAGGTTGGCAGAGAATTGCCGCAGGATCGCGCATGCTAGTCGCCTAAGAAATTGTCGCAGGCCGTGCGCCCCTGATCGTGCCGGAGAATCTCGGCAAGTCGTGGTCGTGCGGGATGATCATTGGAGAACTGTTCTTCTCACATTGTCGATGACCAGTTGTTTGGGGCTCGGGGCTGAGGCCGTTCGATTTTAGAGGAGGCGAGTAGGCGACGGTTACTGCTTCTAAACGGCCGCGCGGGGTGCAGACCAGGCTACGAGCAACGGGGTCACGCGGTATCGTCCGATAGAGTTTCGGATAACTAATCAGGGCAGAATAAGCGAACCGACTACTCCATCTCCTTTAATAAAGTGTAGAGATTCTGAAGTTGAATTATAAATTTAGTGGCGTGTTCTATGTAACACTTGCAAATTCAGTAATACATTTTTGGATGCGCACACATTTTACTTTACAAAAATTAGTGATAAATGTTGAGAGACGCACGTATTTGGAACTACTAGAAATTCATATTTTGTGATCCACTTTTTTTTAGAATCATTTTGTGACGCACTTAAAAGTCAAATACGGATTACAGGTGCTTTGTAATGTTGGGCTGGGCTAAACCTGGAAAAACCGGCCCAGAATTCCTTTCTGTTGATAGCCCTGTCCCTGGAGATCGAGACGCAAGCGGAACGAGATCCTCTGCTGAGCGGAAGAGGGCAGTGCGCCCGTTGATCTATCGATCAACGGCCACCGGCCATCCTATTCTTTTTTCTCATAACTATTGGCCCATCAGTCCAGATGCACGCTGCCCGTGACGCGTTTTTTCTGGAGGAAAATAGCCGGATATTATAGACATCAACCCTTGGATCACAATACCCATATAGGCTCCTCATGTTCTGAACTACAAACCTTCGATGCTTGTAAATAAATTGATACTTGATCTCATTTCACAGATTGAAATGCCTCTAAAGTGGCTATCCTTGCAAGTTCTGAAATTTCACTGAACTTCCCACTTCTCATCAATTCTTTGTCAAAAAGAGTATCAGACAACACCACTGCAGATGCCCCTGCTTCCATATATGCTTGTATTGAACCTAAGATAAGCAGAACAACATCAGATAGAAATGGATCATAGACTTCAAAGACTCTCATTCAATAATCATTCTTACCACTCTGAAATGTTCAACAATATATTGTTTCTGCTAATATAACCTTAAACATATTTACTCCTTTTATTGATAAGAAATTTATACTTCACATAATTCTTAGAAGCTTATTATGTATCGGAAACAAACACCAATAAATTCTGTTTACCTATTTTGATTCCTTGAGAAGCAATCATTGGCACAAGAGGAAATGGTTTCTTCAGAGCAGACATGTACATCTCTCCACCCATCACTGACACAGGGTACACCTAATCAAATTCGAGCACAAACCAACTAAACTTAGTCGATCTAGTAAATGCAAGTATTAAACCAATTCTTACGCAATCAAATAACAGATTATTTTAATTCCAGAAAATCATCTCATGGAACATCTACACCACTAATGTTCTATTGATTTACTGCTACTTCTGCCCCATTTAAAGCGTACACATGCTTATGAGACGAAGTGTATTATCATGAAACCTTAACAGCTTTTGCACCAGCACTGCAAGCAGATAAAACCTGTGTACATCAGATAAAAGAATACTTCAGAGAACAAAAACAACACCAGAGTTGATTGAATTAAATTCAATGGATGTTGACATTTGTCACGTTATACATACTTCAGTTGGTGTTAGCACTCCAGGGATGTATAGAACTTTACTTTCTTCAAGGTCGTTGAGTATTTCCTAATATAAATTTTGCATGAGTCAATCAGCACATATTTACAACAGGTGATATTAAGAACTGCCTCAAAGAAATACAATGTGCATCTGTCAATCAGAATCTAATAACATTTTTTTTTATAATGCAAAAAGGATCCAGCCTTTCAACAGAAGCTACGGCCAATTACTACAGATCGCAACACCAATCTTGTCTTCAATGATTGGTGGAGCCGGGCAGTTAACTTGGTGGACAGTGCGCTCAAGGATGGACTGAACTCTCTCATTATTCTGGGTGCTTGGGTGCTGTGGCAACAAATTTTTTTTATATAATGGAAAAAGGATCCAGCCTTTCAACAGAAGCTACGGTCAATTACTACAGATCGCAACATTGATCTTGTCTTCTATGGTTGGTGGAGCCGGGCAGATAACTTGGTGGACAGTGCGCTCAAGGATGGACTGAACTCTCTCATTATTCTGGGTGCTTGGGTGCTG
Source organism: Eleusine coracana subsp. coracana (assembly GCA_032690845.1). Lineage (NCBI taxonomy): Eukaryota > Viridiplantae > Streptophyta > Magnoliopsida > Poales > Poaceae > Eleusine > Eleusine coracana. The sequence continues at coordinate 9,509,743 of CM064430.1, forward strand.
TGGCGTCACCGAAATGACTGTGTGTTCAATGGAGCTTCACCAAGCCTCCCTGCTGCCTTATCTCTAGCTGATAATGAAGCATGGCTGTGAAGTATGGCTGGAGCCAAGGGACTCTCCTTGGTGACGGAGCCTTTGTAGCTGTTAGTGTTTCAGGTCAGGTTGTGTGTTTAGTAACAGGCATGAATGTACTTCTAAGTTTTTTTGTGGGGTGTGTGTGTTGTAAATTTCTTCTGCTACTAATACAATGATACGTAGCTCTCCTGCGTGTTTGAGAAAAAAATACTACAGATCGCAACACCTCGATCTGTTTTGTGACAGAATAAATAAAGACCAACCCAACAGTTTGAACGAGGGATCTTAAACATAAATTCTATTGCTAAGTTTAGTCACAATTGATGATGTGAAATAACTCTTTTTGAAAAAATGTACAATTTTTTTATGAAAGTAAACAGGCAGCATTCATTCATTAACACTGATCGTTACAAAGTTTTGGCAAGATGAACTGCGGCGGTACATGGAGCCAAACTTCTTCATGCAACACAATAGCTGATCTAGCCAAAGTGTGAGCTACCTGATTACATTTTCTACTAACATGAGTGAAAGAAAAAACAACTGAAGAAGTACGCCTCATCTGTTTGATGTACAATTTGCATGGATTAATCAGCGTAGAATTACAACTGATGTTATAAAGAACTGATTACGGCAAGCAGGGGCATTTGAAAACTTTGTTGCAAATAAGGTTTGTGCAAAGTATTCACTCCATATGTTTGTGCAAAGTATTCACTCCCTATGATCTTAGCAAATAAGCTTTGTTGAATAGTTAACCTTTCATTCCTTTTTTTTAAAAGCTTTTAAAACTGAAACAATGATGCAAATGTGATAGACTAGTAGGTGACCACTTACCATAACTGTGCCAGGACTCATAAGAAATTGTACACCAGCTCCGATAGCTTTCCTTGCATCAGCAGCATTTAAGACCGTGCCAACCTAATTAGTTGAATTCAAGAACAACAGTAGGTGCAAAAATGGTAAAAATTGTGAAATTCTTGGCAATTGAGAAATAAAACAATAGTAAGAGTGTGCAGGCTAGCTATAGCATGCGACTACCCAAGGGAGGCTCCTGAGGTGGCAATAGGTGCAGCACCCGGGGCCAAACCCGGGTGGGTACTCTCCCAGCCAGTGTGCTTACCACCATGCTGTGAGCACCTTCACTCTTGAAACATGTATTATTGCAAGATTGGACAACAAAATCACAAGCTACACAACACTTACTAAATTAGGCTCTCATATAGTGTTCTTGAAAGTTGACACCACATTTTCAGGAGAGAAAAGTCCTAGCAAACATAGACCTCCTCATGATCCTTTTTTGAAAAAATAAATTCCTCTTGATTTTAATGTAATTTATCATCAGTAGTATTTGGCTGAGGCGTCCTTAATCAAACCATCACACATAAGACATACAAACATCAATGCCAAAGAAAATACATTAAAGTAATGCCACAGGAAACTCACCCCAAATGATAGAGAAGGATAACTCCTGCAAAGATCTTCTATAATCTACAACAGAAAATTTATCATCAACCACGAAGCAGCGAGCAAGTAAAAAGAAAACTTGAAAAATAAAGGTGGAAAGGGCATGACCTCTAGCGCTCCTGGAGTTGACATCACAATCTCCAACTGAACAATACAGCAGGCAGTTGTTAGCAGCAGCAACGGGCAATGAAACCGCACTAACATGCTAATATGTGAACCCAAAGGTTAGGCTGATGTGCACGTGACCACGGAATGTCAAAATTAACAATAATCTACAATAGCAAACAGTGGAAAACATGGTCTCCAATATAAGGATCACACAAGAGACAAATCAAAACATGTAAGGAAGGATTTATCGCTTGAAGGGCTCTCATGACATGTGAACATTGCACTCATAGAAGACATTTCTCAGAGAAGACATGGCACACAGGATCAGCCAACTCACCACAGTGATGCCACCACGCACGGCCGCATGTGCAGCCTGCATCGCCGTCTCGCAGCTGCAAAATATCAACAAAGTGGATAAAACAGTTGGTCAGCCAAGTCCATTCTTAGTTCCTATTTTTGTTGAGGACTACCGTCGAACATGCGGTGGGACAGAGGAGCTTGGGGAAAGCAAGGGTGAGTGTGTAGCCTTACTCTGGCGCACGGAGGCATGCTATGATGCGGGAGCGCAGAATGGCGGCAAGCGCCTTCGGGGGTCCCAACGTGGCGTTGGGCGGTGGCTGGGCTCGCCATCGCCGGCGAGGTGGGGAGGTGGTTGTGAGGGGCAAATGGGTGGCGGCAATGCAAATCATCGAGTGGCGAGCCAAAGTTCAGATAAGAATCAGCTCGGAAATATCCTATTCCTGATAATTTTGGATCGTGACTCTCCAACAACCAAACTCAAAGATCATTCTCAGCCTGTTTCAATGTATTTCATCAAAACGTTTCATAGCTCGTTCAAATTAAACTGAAATACTATGAATTCTATTGAATAGCGTACATCCTAATAGGATATATGCCAAGACTAGTGTAACGCACCAGGTTTTGAATAGACCTGGAAGTTACTACTAAAAGCATTAAAATCATATTCAGAAGTTTCCCCTATAAATTCTATTGCCTGTGGGCATACAGGTCACAATATTGTGCATAATAAGAAATAAACGAAATTACGCACCGGATCAACCATCATAATTAAACTAATGACTATAATCCACACTAACATGATCACATGACTGTTCATAATGACACAAAAAAAATTCAGGTCTACTATTCTAGATTAAGGACTAATTGATAGCAAAAGAATGTGTATGTGCTCAAAACAAAATAGCTGCATTCATGGGGTATTGTCGGTGTTTCGATCACTGGCTAGTAAGAATTTTTCTAGGGATGCGTGCATAAGCTCGGTGATGGCTATGCAAGAGGTCATAGGAGATTATACTGGTTCGACAAGTAGCTGTTCGTGTTATTTGCACCGGGTGTATAAAGGTTTTGTGAGAGGAGAGTTCTCCAAATCTCGGTGGAGTGTGTGTGTGTGCATGGACGGACGTTGCCATTATGAAGACGGAGCTGGTGATTTTATCCATGGCTCGCTTGACCCTGGTCATAGTTCGAATGAGGCAAAGCGGGCCTGGCCAACCCTCTTGATGGGCGGTCGAGCATGGAAGGGCGTTCAATCCCCTCGTCGTGGGGGGGGGGGGGGGGGGTCGAGCGAGGCGAGGCGCTGTCGACCTCCTCGACAAGGGTCGAACGAGGCGGGGCACAAACTCTTTGACCGTGTGGGCCTTGGGATAATTCTGGGTTTTTTAAGCTACGGCCTTCCGGGTCCACCACAGCATCTGGACTTGGTTATTATTATTCAGGTTGTGGGAGTAACCATCGCCACGTGACATCGCTAATATTTATTTTCGATAGGTATTTAAAAATCAAACAAGTAGAAGAGTAAGAGAAAATACTTCCCTAGTACAACTGAAAGAACAAACTCAAAGTATGAAAACATCCATCAAAACCAGAACCAGGGAGTTAACTTCAGAACAAGGAGATAGCAGTTTTCACCTAAAACCAATGTCACTTGAATACTTCCTTAGAATTTAGGTAAAGTTGAAATCCCCAGTGCTTGAATATATATATATATATATAAAAACCACAACAGGTGCTTGTGAAAACCCCCACCACTTGAAGGTACTCCATCCGTTCCAAAATTGTTATCGCCATTTACCTTTTTCGTTACCTTTGTCCATTAGTCTTATTCAAAATATTTTGAAAATTATTATATATTTTTTCATGATTAGTTTCATTATTAGATAAACTTAAAATATAATTCATAATTATGTATATTTGAGATAACTTTTTGAATAAGATGAATAGTCAAAATTTATAAAAAAAAGTCAATAGCGACAATAATTTTGGAACGGAGGGAGTATGCAAGAACTTGCGGAACATGAATATTTGACAATAACCAGAAATAGAAAAATAAATTTTGAACGAACCTGCTCATTATCAAAAAGATAAAGGAACATAATCAAAGAGTACGACAGGATATTCACACCTATTGTTCCAAACCCATGGAAAGAGCTTAGAAAAACACATGGACAGGTCTGCTCGCTGTCTGATTCGTAACTTTTGATTTACTTAAACAAAAATACAAATAAATACATTCCAAGAATCTATAGAAGATTTTCCACAACTTTTTTATTACCGGATTTGCTAATGCGTCCTAACAATTAGTCCAAATTAAATAACAGATTACAAAGCAGAATCTGTTATCTGTAACAGTAGGATTAAATCGATGGTTTCTCCCTAACCACATATCGAAACAGAGTGAAACACTGAAACCAAGGCCATTAGGCAGATAAAAACTTTACCCACAACTTCTGGTATTAGCATAAATTGAAATTCCACACGGATTATTGTCAGTTTTGAAGACAACCTAACTGCAGAACCACCAGTCTACTTATCTCTGTTTCCAGCGACGAGTTCTGAAATTGAAGTCATCTACTGACATGTAAGGGCTAATTGGACATTACCTAAGATACTATCAACCTGAATTTGCAGCGGAACTAACGAAAGACTCCACGAATTTCTTGTTTTCCCCTCGCTTCTCGTATCTTTCTTGCAAACTTTTTCCAATCTTCTCTCACGGCTGTACAGCAGCAGTATCAATAAGCAGGAGAGCAACCAAAGTAGCAACAAGAGGATGCGCACACCAGCCAGGAACCTACCTCGTTCTCCTTCCCTCCCTTGCTCCCGGCGCACCACGGCACCAGCCAGCAGCAGCACGCCCAACCAGCCAGGTGGAGCAACGCCCGCAAAGACCAGCGAGGCGTCGGCAAGCAGCAGCAGGATGTGGCGGCGTAGAGTAGAGACGTGCTTGGAATTTGGAAACTAGGCAGAGCAACAACAGTGCAGATTGGGCAAACTGAAAGATAGATAATATTGATGTGGGCCGGTTTGTGCGGGGAACCATAAAGAGAAAACCTGCAAAAGTCCACAGCCCATTTGTTTTTGCTAAGGAGTCCACGGCCCAGTTGTTTTTGCTAAGTAGTCCGATAGGGTAGCACGCGGAGCCACGTAAGCCGGGGGACAACCTCAGAAAAAAAAAAAAGAAAAAAAACCGTAAGCGGAGGGACGATTGTGTTCAGACTTTTAGAACCTTGACATAACTTTATTCCAAAACTCTAAAGGGAAATTATCTGTGGTCAGTCAAATACTCTAGATTTAAAATTTTATGGAGCAGTAGCTCCCATGAAGTTAGAGAAACTCTATTCCATTTTGATAGAGTATCTTTTTTTTTTTAACTTCAAGAGTTGTAAAATTGTATGCTTCATATAATTAGGGTAAAATTACCTAATGATTACACAACGAATGGTTATTTTTTCTATTTTGCTCTCCTCCTGGCGTGCCTGATCACCTTCCCCATCCCGCGGGTTGCACGCTCAGCTGGATCTACCGACGTCCGACGCCAGCCCCTGGCCGTCGCCCACCCTCGGTCGACGCCCGACGCCCATCCCGCGGCCGACGCCTGATGCCCGCCCCCAGCCGACGCCCGCCTGGAGGATCTCTATTGGTCGTCGGCTGACCGGCTCCTCCCAGCTCCGGCGCGCAGCACCACCCTCCCTCGACGACTTCGTGCTCCCAGCTGAGCGTGCGACGCGCGCAGCCCCAGTGCGACGGGTTCCTCCCCCCGCGACCCCCTGACTCTCTACACTGATGCACGCAATCCACGACGAGTTCACAGTCCACTGTCGCACTGTAGATGACTCCAAATTCGAGAAATTTCTTCTTTCTCCCCATTTTAAGCCCTAGCAAAAAAATCCACGAATGCGATTGAATTGATCACACTTCCCTTTTGTACACTCCTAAATGGTTCCATTTTTCTGGTCGTTGATTCCCATTCAATCGAACCTCAACTACACCAGCATCCAGACCTGGTTGGTCTTCGTACATGGAAGAAACGACGAAACACAGTGTAAACGTAAAACCGCGTTTACGCGTTTGACTAGATGAAGCGTACTGCAGTTTTGTAGTTACAAAAAACACAAATTGTTTAAAGATTGTCCTGCCTATATTGAAGGGTAACAATGTCATTTCATCCTCAAAACACTTTTTTCTAGAGCCGAGAACAACCTTCTACCCAAATAATTTAATAAACAGCTCTAACTCTACAACGGAGCATCTTCACAGTGAAGTTTTGGAACAAAACTGCACTATCATAGAGTGGAGTCATACCAAACACGCCCTTAATCTTGTCCATCTATTTGGTGTGGTTAGGACATGGGTCACGTCCATCGGATCCGTGTGACATGTCATGGATCACGCCAATCCATTTGACGTGACATAGGGAGTCTTAACCGGCAAAGACTCCTTCTTCTCCAAGCCGCCCCTTTCTTTCTTCCTCTAATATTCTTTAACATGACAGCTTACAAATTGTAATTAGTTCAATAGAATGCATAAAAAAAATGGAACCTTAATGACACTTACTATACCATAGTACAAAATTAAATCATAGGTCAGCAAAGTCTCTTTTATAGTTAGTATAAGTGGTGTCGGTAAAAATTAGAGCATCTTTACAATGGGCTATAATCAATATGAGCCATTCATTTTCTTTCATCTAACGGTTTAGATATATTTATACTATATTAACCCTTAAAGTAGTATGAAGTAATATTTTAATGTAGTATAGAATAGTATGGATATTATGGAGAAAAAAAAGTAATGGTAGATTGTAATTTTATTGATCTTTAAGATGAATTAAAACACTTAATCTTTGCAAAAATTGAAATAAAAACTCTTTTATTATTCTATGCTCTTTCTTTCAAAAAAGTTGCCCATTATTTCATTTGTCCCCCATTCTTCCATTACCGTGTTCTTCGCCTTCCTAAGGTTTTTGCGCAGACCTCAACAATTGGCCGGCGGCGTGATGTGATCCTTGCCGCCACTGCCGCATTCGATTTCGGGACATGGGAGATGTCATTGCTGGTGAGACCCTAACAACCACCGCCATCAATTTGGATCCGCCACGAGCGTGATCGAATGCACACGGAATGCCTTTTCTTGCACATCGAAGGTGACATCTGTTGGAAATATACGTGTTATTCTAATTCCAGATTTTAGTTTTAGTCAAATTTTATAACAATTCAAACTCGAGATATAAATTAACACATGTAGCAGGCAGAGCAACGTAATAAAAACCAGAGGAGTCATTAGAACTCATGATGGGTTTGTCGGCACTTAAAACAACGCAAAATGTAGACGAAGCAGACCGTCGATGTAGACGTGATAGCTCGTTGATGAGACAACGCAGATTGTCGCGGATTAGTCTCGAGTGGTCGCGCAGATGCCTGTCCAGAAACCTTATTGCCGTCCCTCGTGCGGGCTTCATGGCGGCAAAGGTACGATGATTCCGCTCACCCTTTTCCTCGGTGCACGCCAAGGAATAGGGTCGGCAAGATGGAAGCAGCTCAACACCATAGAACAGCTCTCCAAGAAGGAAGAAGAAGTGGAAGAGATCTTTCAGCGGTGTGGAAAACTGGACGCCTCCCTCTGCTTTATATAGGCTTATATAGGCTCGGCTGCCCTCCAGGAGCCGTTTCCTCTCTAATTGCGCTCACTAACTAGTAGTTAATAGCAAGACTGGCCTATTAACTCTAATTATGGCAATTAATTATGTATTAATCCTCTTGATTAGTACATAACAGTTCAGGTTTATAAATGATACAAGTGGCAAAAATTACTTGGACTCACAGACACGCCACGCCACGATCGCGCGTCACAAATCACAAGTCACGCGGGACAATACGCGAAAAAGCGTATAAACACGTGCGCGCGTGCGTGCGTATATACTCATAGCAATGCTTTCTTTCTCTCCCAAAGCTTTCTTTATGTAGCCATGGGTACGAGTGCTACTATTTAAGTTGGTGTGGACCACCATAAACTAGCAAGTTGGTACTAAAGCCAACAACCACTTATTACTTTGGAATTTCTTCTGAACGAGCCATATAAAATGGGCCAAATTCCAACAATCCCCCACCAATTCTAAAGCAAGGAATAAGGTCAAAAGGATCACAATGCTGTAGTATTATTAATATACCAGTCTTTCGATAGAAGTCCCGTACGGATTGAACTTAAACCTAGAGTATCAATATTAATCTTTCCACAGCTGAAGAATGGACTAGGCCTTAAATTCTCAGCTTTATGTGGGTAGATTTCAATTAAAATCAAACTGATACTAGGCTGCCAAAACTGTAACGACACATAATTTATGTTTCCAAAAAAATCAGTGTCAAAATTCAAATCTGGATCGAGTTCAAATTCTAATGGCATTGAATCTGTTTCAAACAATGTTCAAACCATTTTCTCCTGCGTAATTTGACTTGGGCCATTTTCTCTCTTCTATCTGGAGGCAACCCGTTTCCCTTTCCCACTCTGGAATGAGGCCCAAATTCGGATTCAGCCCATCTGGCCTAACTTGGCGACCACGCCTCCCTCTGCTTTTCTCTCCTATCACAGCCGCAGGCCACCGGGGCACGAACACCCAAATCCACGTGGCGCTATCACGATCATCCGCGCCCTAAACCCTAGGCCGCCGCCTGCCTATAAGTACCTTGAGCCACCGCCACAAACCATAGCCTGCCTCTCGTGCCGCAGGCACCGAAAACTTTAGCCGCCGCCGCCTCTCGTCTTCACCGCCGGCGCAAGGCCACCTGGAGGACCGCCACCGGTAAGCTGCCTGCGTCCTCGACACGTCTTTGTCTTGCGCACGTCCCAGTGTTGACCTCGCGGTGTTCCAGGGGAAGGGGGAGGAGAATTTGAAGGAGATTCGCTCGTCGCCGCCGTCGACTCACTGTCAATTCCTCTTACCTTGGTGAACCTCGACCTCATCCCCGCTGTGTTCTCTTGCCTTGGTCGCAAGCCTTTGCTTCTCCCTTTGATCGTGACCCCATCTCTGCGCAGATCCGCGAGAATGAGAACCTCGTCAGTCATCGTGGTCACCGCCTGACCGGGAATTGCGAGCTGGACGCCGCTGCCGTCACCTCTCTTCAAGCCGGCCTCAGTGACCCTGCCGACAACCCCAAGGAATCGCAGTAAGACCTCATGCACCTTCCCGGCCACCCTTTTTCCCTTGGATTCCTGCTCTGCCTGGAATTTTGCTCGGCTTGTTGCTGTTGTGTGCATGTCGCCATGGCTGTGAGCAGGAGCTCATGCGCGCGCATCAGCCTTGCTGTGCGTTTGCTTGGTCAGGTCCAAACCTTGGTGCTGTGCGCGCATTTGTGCTGGAGCTGTAGTGCACAGGACCAAGCGGCCAACTGCTCCTCGCTTGCCCTCGCTCGGAGCAAGTCGTGCCCTGGTGCTGTTGCATGGCTAGGCAATGGCTGCTCACGTGGTGCTGCTGGGCCAAGTCAGGCCTTGCGGCCCAGTACATCTGTGGCTTGAGGCTTAGTCTCATTGGCTTGTGGCCTAGTAGATCTGTGGCTTGTGGACTTTGAGTGGACGCCAGCGCGTGAGCATAACTTTCAGGTGTTGAAGACAAGATTGACCGCTGCACTGATTCTCACCTTGCCTGACATGAATTATCCTACTCATGATTTAGAGCTAGCAGCGGTTGTGCATGCATTGAAGATTTAGAGGCACTATCTCATTAGCATCCGTTGTGAGATCTACACTGATCACAAGAGTCTCAAATACATTTTCACCCAAGCAGAATTGAATATGAGGCAAAGAAGATGGTTGGAATTGATCCAGGACTATGACATTGGTGTGAACTATCATTCGGGCAAAGCAAATGTTATGGCCGATGCATTGATTCGGAAGTCCTATTGTACCAGTCTCATGGTGAGTCAACCACCAATCTTCGAGGAAATGATGGAAGCAGGAATAGAGCTGGGAATAGAGCTGATTCCTGAGGGCTATCTCAATGAACTCGTAGTGAAGCCTCTCTTGAGTGATAAAATAAAGCTTGCACAAAAAAATGATGCAGAAATAAGGGAGGTCTTGGGAAAGATGAAGAGGAATGCCGCACCTGATTTTAGGGTGCACGAGCATGGTGTCTTATGGTTCAAAGATCGCATATGTGTGCCAAGGGTCAAGGAGATACGTCAAAACATCTTGCGTGAAGCTCATGACTCCAGATATTCTATTCACCCTGGCAACACCAAGATGTATCAAGACCTCAAGACAATTTTTTGGTGGAAAGGCATGAAAAGGGAAATTGCCGAGTATGTAGCTCATTGTGACATCTGCAAGAGAGTCAAGGAAGAACATCAAAGACCAGCTGGTTTACTCAAGCTAATCACTATACCTGTGTGGAAATGGGAGAATATCAGCATGGACTTCATTAATGGCTTATCCCTGACACCTCAATCTCACAACTCCATCCTGGTAGTTGTTGATCGATTCACTAAAGGAGCCTGATTAATTCCTATCAGGACAGACTACCCTGTGAGCAAGTTGGCAAGACTCTATATTGATCATATCTTGAGGCTACATGGAGCTCCAGTGTCCATAATTTCTGATAGAGGTTCATAGTTTGTCTCACAGTTCTGGAGGAGTTTGCATGCTGCCATGGGCACCGGACTGGACTACAGTACAGCTTATAACCCTCAGACAGATGGCCAGACTGAGAGAGTGAATCAGATTCTAGAGGACATGTTGAGAGCTTGTGCACTCACTTATCGGAAGAATAGGGAAGATAGCCTCTCTTATGCAGAATTCTCCTATAACAACAGCTGTCAAGAAAGCATTGGAATGTCTCCTAATGAGTCGCTCTATGGCAGGAAGTGCAGGACCCCTCTCATGTGGTCAGAAGTGGGAGAACGAGCATTCTTTGGTCCTGATATGATCAAGGCTGTAGAAGAGCAAGTGGAAAAAGTGAGAGAGCATCTCAAGATTGCCCAGAGTAGGCAGAAGAGCTATGCAGACAAGAGAAGGAGACCGCTTGAATTCAAAGTGGGAGACTATGTGTACCTCAAGGTCTCTCCTCTTTGAGGTACTAGTAGGTTTCATGTTTGTGGGAAGCTTGCACCTAGATTTGTTGGACCCTTTCCCATTGTGTAAAGGATTGGAGAGCTTGCCTACAAGTTGGATCTGCCGTCTCGCCTGGCGGGAGTTCATAATGTATTCCATGTCTCGCAACTCAAGAAATGCTTGGTAGTGCCGGCTAAGGTTGTGGCACCGTGTGCCTTGGACATTCAGGAGAACTTGGAGTATCTGGAATACCCAGTCAAGATTATTGGGGAAGATTACAAGGAAACAAGGAACTCAAAGGTCAAGTATTGCAAGGTGCTATGGAGCAACCACACTGAGCGGGAGGCAACATGGGAAAAAGAAGAGAATCTGAAGAAGAAATTTCCTCATCTGTTTGTAGAGCAAGATTAAAATCTCGAGGACGAGATTCTTATAAGGGGGGAGGTCTATAACGACCCATAATTTATGTTTCCAAAAAAATCAGTGTCAAAATTCAAATCTTGATCGAGTTCAGATTCTAATGGCATTGAATCTGTTTCAAACAATGTTCAAACCATTTTCTCCTGCGTAATTTGACTTGGGCCATTTTCTCTCTTCTATCTGGACGCAACCCGTTTCCCTTTTCCACTCTGGAATGAGGCCCAAATTCGGATTCAGCCCATCTGGCCCAACTTGGCGACCATGCCTCCCTCTGCTTTTCTCTCCTTCTATCACAGCCGCAGGCCACCGGGGCACGAACACCCAAATCCACGTGGCGCTATCATGGTCATCCGCGCCCTAAACCCTAGGCCGCCGCCTGCCTATAAGTACCCTAAGCCACCGCCACAAACCCTAGCCCGCCTCTCGCACCGCAGGCGCCAAAAACTTTAGCCGCCGCCGCCTCTCGTCTTCACCGCCGGCGCGAGGCCACCTGGAGGACCGCCGCCGGTAAGCTGCCTACGTCCTCGACACGTCTTCGTCTCGCGCACGTCCCAGTGTTGACCTCGCGGTGTTCCAGGGGAAGGGGGAGGAGAATTTGGAGGAGATTCACTGGTCGCCGCCGTCGACTCACCGTCAATTCCTCTTACCTTGGTGAGCCTCGACCTCATCCCCGCTGTGTTCGCTTGCCTTGGTTGCAAGCCTTTGCTTCTCCCTTTGATCGCGACCCCATCTCTGCGCAGATCCGCGGGAACGAGAACCTCGTCAGTCGCCGCGGTCACCGCCTGACCGGGAATTGCGAGCTGGACGCCGCTGCCGTCACCTCTCTTCAAGCCGGCCTCAGTGATCCCGCCGAAAACCCCAAGGCGTCGCAGTAAGACCTCATGCACCTTCCCGGCCACCCTTTTTCCCTTGGATTCCTGCTCTGCCTGGAATTTTGCTCGGCTTGTTGCTGTTGTGTGCATGTCGCCATGGCTGTGAGCAGGAGCTCATGCGCGCGCATCAGCCTTGCTGTGCGTTTGCTTGGTCAGGCCCAAACCTTGGTGCTGTGCGCGCGTTTGTGCTGGAGCGGTAGTGCACAGGACCAAGCGGCCAACTGCTGCTCGCTTGCCCTCGCTCGGAGCAAGTCGTGCCCTGGTGCTGTTGCATGGCCAGGCAATGGCTGCTCACGTGGTGCTGCTGGGCCAAGTCAGGCCTTGCGGCCCAGTACATCTGTGGCTTGAGGCTTAGCCTCACTGGCTTGTGGGCAGATGGGCCGCCGACGAGCTGGGCTGGAGCAAGGCTTTGCGGGCCACCTTGTGTTTTTGCAGAGCTGATGACAGGCTGGGCCGGCCAGCTGGGGTGTGGGCCGAGGCCTTTGGCCTGTGTGCTAGTTGGATTATTTTCTGATTATGGCCATAGGTTTTGTTAGGCCCAAGCTGATGTTGAGTCTGTTTTTCCTTGGGCTTGGTCCACCATAGACTCATCTCTGTTGGTCTATGGCAGGTGGGTCCACGAGTCAGTCAATGACAGAATTTCTAGAAATTCATTTACCTGCCATTTATCTTTGGAAATTCCTAGTAAATTCATCAGAGCTCTGATTCGAGTAATTCCAATTGCGCTAGTTTCGTAAAAATGTTCTCTACGTGATAGCAGTGTCCATAGTGCCAACCTAGCATCTTTGCTTGGATCGTAATTTAAATTCGAATGAGTCGTCTGTTTTCACCGTGACTTACCGTATGTCCCGTTTTAATGTACAGACCCACCAAAGACTCAGGAGTTCGAGCAGGAGCATCAGGAGGACCTAGACCCTGACTGGCACCCCGACACACAAGGCAAGCTGCTTTCTTGATCACGATTGTTCTCCCAGTTTTAAAACTGCATGATTTGTTTGCAACTGTTTTGCATGCTCACTATTTAAACTGCCGCTAGATCATACCTAAGCCCCTACATGCTTTCCTTTCCACTATAAGCCATAGGGATGTTTTACTACTATGATAACGCTTAGTATGCTTAGTCGCATAATTTCAACTCTCATTTGGACACTATAAAATGAATTTGTTAGTGGTGTCCGCAGGTTGCGACCCGGCTCCACGAGAGGGGTATCCCACCTGATCAGTGGTAGGCCTGTCACAGCTTCAGGACCCTTGTCTTGCGAGACTCTAGGGGCTCAGCTCTGGAGATGCGGGAGACATCAGTTCGATGCTTGAGGATGGATTATGTGTGTGCTATATTACTATACACCAGCTATACTATATAGTCACATCATGTGGGTACAGGTGTATATACTCTGCAAAGTTACTATAATCTATGTACATAGCCGCGTCCTCGATAATGCACAACTGTCTTGTGAGCATCCACTTGAGATTTGTTTTACTATTCTTCCCCCTCTCTTGGTTTGCATCCGGTCTAGAGCTGTGGCCCAGTTGGGAGGATATTAGCTGTGATTAAAATTTGAACCTTGTTGGGACGTGTTAATCTCAATGAGGCCAGATAATAAAACTTGATGATTGAAAATGTTTTAAAAGAAACTTAGCTTTTCGCACTCAGCCAAAACCCCTCCTTGAAATACTTGCATGCATAGCATAATTTGCTAGGTTAGTACGACTCGCAGAGTACGGCACGTACTCGGGGTTGATCGACTTGTTGAGTACGACATGTACTCAGGGCTGCCCCCCCTTCTCGCTTTCAGGAGATGGAGAAGCCAGTGAGCCAGACTACAACTTCGATGACAAGGACTTCGAGGAGTAGATCGGTCTCACGCCTGCACTCAAGTTGCCTGTGGAGATGGATTGTCATGAAGACTTCCGCTGTAGTTTCCGCTTTTTCATTTGTCACCGCTTTCGCTAGATGTCATGTTCTTCTCTTGGCCTGCGCGCCATGTTCATGTACCCAAATGATGATGTTTAACTTATGGAGATAGAACCCTGTTGATCTATCTTATCTTTGTGTCTTGATCTTTTTATGGTTTTATGGTATTACTTGTGAATGGATGTACAAGCTATCCTCTTTTATGGTTTTATGGTATTACTTGTGAATGGATGTACAAGCTATCCTCCTGGGAATGGCTATGAGGTACAAATGACACGGTATTGCCCTTTGGTAAAATCGGGTCGTCACAAAAACAACCTTGCCTAACCGGAGCGTTAATGGTCTGCTCCCAAATCTTCTCATGAGCTTTTATGAGTGTTATGGTTACAAGTCCAGAACAAACTCGTATCGGGCGAGCCGAGGGACAAATAAACCGAAGGCTCCCCTCGATCAAGCTTGAATGGGAAGGAACAACAAAGTGTAGTCACTAGGTGCCGAAGGGCAGGAACAGCCACCCTTCGGCTAACGAACTCTTGGTATTATATAGTCAGAACAGAGCAAGAAGGTTCTGATGCCAGGCATCCGTCCCCTCGCCCAGAGGTGTAGGTGAGCATTTATAGATGCATGCTCACCTACCCTCCGCGTGTGTTTACAGGTTTGCCCCGGCCCTTATATTACACCCCCTGCTACTTGGCCTAAGTGTATTCTAGTACTCCAATCTACACCCGGTACAAGCCCCCGACTGTCATCCTCTAGCGCCTGCGCCCGGGGCCCGCCATGCCGTATGGCCTTCGGCCGTACCGTCCTTTGGACGCCTGTCGAGTCGAAAGTCTTCTAGGCCGCCAGGCCACCCGGGCCTTGTTTCTTATAGCTGGGCCATCTCCTGGACTTGGGGAGACTAGGGGGTGGGCATTCCCCCAATAGTAGCCCCTCATGGGTGAGATCCGCCTTCGGCAAGACTGAAACTGTGATCATATAAAATGACCACCCTCGTCTCCCCCCCTTTTCGGGCCTGTCCGGAGGCCATCCTCTTCTTCGGCTACCTGCACTTGGCACACGCAATCATATTCGACGAAATTATTAAGCCGACCAAAGTGAAGCTTGCTAGACGAAGGCACTATTTTAATTTGTCCATAACCCGAACCGCCTCCGGGCTTCCAGCCCCTAGTCGCTGGTGCGTGTGGCATTCCTGGAGGTGCAATAGACGCGCTGCCATAAATGCAGTCCACAAGCCGATCCGCTCATAAATGCACTCGACGCGATTTTCGAACACACTCCCCGAGCGGGCGTGTTGCCATAAATTCGGCCCCTGCACCACGTGTCAACCATAGGATCGATGAGTGCGCGATCGGACGCGAGCAACCGTCACGCCCACCGCTCAATATAAACCAGCCGCTTAACCCCTCCCCCGTCAGTTTCACTCTGACTTCTCGACCGCTCCGTGAGAACCTAGCGCTTTCGCATCCAACCCTTCCACTGCGTCCTACTCACTGCGCGCGCGCTCGCACCGAAGGTTGTTCGGCCTCTTCTTTCTCAATCAGCCTACCTCGTCCTTCGGCAAATGATGGGCCCTCGGAAAGCTAAGCCCTCGAGCGGATCTGAGCCAAAGCGGGTTAACAACAAGAAGGAGGGGAGTCCTTATCTTGGGCCGAGTGTGGTCACCGAAGCGCTACTAGACACTTGGGCTTTCGAACCAAAACTATGGTTCGAAAGGTCCCGAGCGTCAGCGTCGAAGGTCGGCGAAACCGTACCTCAACCCCAACCAGGCACAATAGTGGTCTTCGAGCGATTCTTCGAAGCTGGGCTCCGGTTTCCCTGCTCCCGGGTCATCGGAGATGTTCTGGCCCTCTACGGGCTCGAGATACAGCAGGTGCTGCCGAACAGCATCACTCGCCTAGCCTGCTTCGAATGGGCATTTCCGAATGGAGGGCGCCGAGCCGCACGCTGGTGGCTTTGCTGCTACCCATTTGGCTTCTCAATGGGAACATCCTTGTCCCGGAGACTGCACCCTGCTATCAAATTACCTCACAATCACCCTTCGGCCGTGCTGTGAACGCGATGTGCCCGCGAAGGGGTCACGACAACACTGGGGGAAACAGATCGCCTCCGGCTGGTTCTACTATCACGTGGGCATCGAAAGCAACCTACACAGCCGGAACGCGGAGACCATCTATATCCCGAAGCCCGTGATCTCGGAGGACAGCAGCCTCACCACCTCGGTCAGACTATTGTCCCAAATCGCCAAGCGATTGAGTATGCGCGACTTGGTGGAAGAGTTCTGCGCCGCGGGCATCGACTCTCTCCGGGCCAACTGGCATGTGTTCATTACCAAGGACCCTGTGAGCGGCAACCTGCAATTTGACCGGGTGCGGCTCTCGAAGATTAACTTTGCCGAGATAGATCAGCAAGCAAACCACTATCTCGGCCCTCTGATCGCAAAAGAGTGGGAGGTACTGGGGCAAATGGGGCATCGGAACCGAACCAACCGCATTGTGCAATTACACAACATGGAGGCCATTCTGCCGTCCCGGGAGCTGCACAACGCCGAAGCTCGACAGCCCGGGGGCAAGGCGAACAAGGGTCCGGACAACCAAGAGGAGGAAGAAGAAACAGAGGAGGAAGAAGAGGAGGAGGAGGAAGAAGAAGAAGCCGCCACCACTATGCCCCGGAAGCGGGTGAAGGTGGTTATTAAGCACCCTGCAACCCGAGGGGGAAACACCGAGGGTGCAACACCGGCACCGCGGCGTGCAAAACAGGTGGCCAAACATGCTCTCAGCATGAGAGGTAGTATCCGGCCAGACGAGGGTACCTCCAGCCAGGGAAGGAAGAAGAAACGCTCTGGGGCCGCTGAAGGCCCATCTTCGCCCGCGCCGAAGCCATCCAAACGCTGATGCCTCCGCAAAAAATATGCGGAGACCATTGTGAGACCAGCAACCCCGAGCGAAGCGTCGGCCGAAGAAGACATTGTCGCCGCCGCTCCAAACCAGACACCACCGGCGACCCCCACCCCGAGCGCAGCAGACGCCGAGAGCCTGCTGAATGTACTGGTAGGCGTCATTCCTGACAGGTCCGGGGAGCGGCCCGAGAGGGGTTCCGAGGGCATTACATCACCCTTGCCTCGATCACCCGGCATTCTGATGCCGTCTTTGGACTTCGGCGCCGACAGCCCTTCGGCCGGCACAGGTATCCGGGGCCGCTAAATTATTCGCTGTGTTCTTATGCGCTATGATCCAATGTTCTAATAATTCACTTTGTTGCCTTTGATAGAGCAACATGAGGGTGGCACCAAGGACGCCGCCGACTCCAGGCGGACCGAGGAAACGATGATCAGCGCCCGCTCGGGCTCTGAATCCGGGGGCGAAAGCTCCGGATCAGCTAGCCAGGGCAGTAGTTCAACCGAAGGTAGCAAGGCCTTTGGGGAGGGAGAAGAGGTGGAAAGGGATGACTGCCAAATTGAAGGCATCAACGACGAGGAGGAAGAGGAAGAAGAGCTCCCCCTGATGCACACACAGAAAGCCGGACGCGGCAAAGGCTTCATGGGCGTGCTTCCCTCTAGTGTGCAGCCGAGGGAAGTTGGAGCGTCTCTACACGCCAGCGACTTCAGCGGTCGCCCCGAGGCCGCAACAGCGCTGGGGTACGCATCACAAATGCTAGACCTCTGCAACAGCGAAAAAGCGCTTGAGGGCGTCGACGTGACGACTGCCCTCGATTACTTGGCTTGCTTAACCGCACAAGTATGTGACATTCTGAAGCTTACCGTTTTCAAGCAAAATTATTACTGCTTGCTGCTCAGTCATTGTGTGTTTGCATAGACCGTGCTGTTATCCTGGCATGTTGTGGCCAAACTGTCCCCGAAGGCCACCTTGGCGGAACTAAAGAAGCAGCTGGCCGAAAGCCAAGCATAGGCCCAGTCATCTGCCAATGACCTGAAAAAAGCCCAGGAGGCACTCTCGGAAGCAGAGAAGAGAATTCAGCAGGTCACTGAAGAAGCGAAGAAGAACGCCGAAGAGGTGAGGAATAGTGCTGAAGAGGCGAAGAAAAACACCGAAGAGCTGGAGAAGCGGCTAGAGGGTCTGCGGAAAGACAACCAAGCGCTAGGAACCGAGAATGTGGCCCTGCACAACGACAACCAGAAGCTGACCCAAGCTCTAGAACAGGCCTCCGTGTATATCGAGGAGTCTGAAACAATGAGCCGAGGCCTGTTCAGCTTAATATCACAGCTGTGCCACTTCTTCGGTGGAATGGGACTTGCCTCTCGGGAACCTGGGCATGCCGAGGGGGAGGGTATGAAGAGTATCAACTGGATGAGCAAGGGCCTAGATCGTGCTAGAGATGGTCTTCGGTCATAGGGCACCATCTGCGCCCGGATAGGCTGGACAACGGCCTACTCTAAGGTGGAAGCACTAGCCACTCCTCGGCGCTCGGAGATTCGCGAGGCTGCGTGCCAGCTGCTAGCCTGGTGCCGGGGTGACCGCACTGAGTACGGCCGACAACAGGAACGGCTAGGTCCCATTGGCAATGTCTTGGGACGGGAGTTATGGCAGCCCCTGGGCAACGACCTTGCCGAAGCCCTTGCTCGCGAGGCAGCTGCTCACCTGGCTGCATCCACCCCCACCACCGGCACCACCATCAAAGCCCCTGGCACTTCAGGCCACCACGTCGGCTCTTCTGCTGCTGCCGCCACTTCTGCTGCTCTGGGCTTCGGCACCGAAGAGCTCCACGACCCCGAGGCACCTTCCAAGGCCGCTCCGGAGACCCAGGTGTGAGTTCGTCCTTATCTAAGGCCACCGCACCTTCTAGGCTAGCTAACATTCCATGGGTTGTAATTTTTTACGGCGATCGTAAGCGTCTAGCGCTCCGATGGCTCTCTCCCTGTAACTTAGGCGTCTTTTGGAATGAAACTCTGTTTATTATTTACCTAAATTGTCTATTGTATTTTCCCTAAGATTTTCCTTGCTATTTTCCTCTAGAACATACCTTCTGAGGATGCCTCCTTGGTTGCACCGGAAGCCACGATACTGGACATAGCTCCTGTATCTATCAAGGTGCCGGGGGTTGGGGAAGCCCCTGGCGATTGCTTGATTCGTGGTGTGCAATGGTGGCGTTGGAGACGTGAACACCCCGAAGGGAGTTTTATAGACTTCCTGTCCGCCATTGATGAGGAGAATGAACGCATTAAAGCGGCATGCCTGCGCGTATCCCCGGAGGTGCTGCTTCACCGACGCACAAACCGCGACGCCCGAAGGGCGAGCGGCGACACGGCGGCCGAACTTCCTATCTTGCTACCAGCATCGAAGGTAGAGCCAATCGAGATTTCCAGCGGCAGCCCTAGTCCGTCTCACGGCGAAGCTTCATCTAGCAGTTCGTCTGACCTGGACCTGGAGGCTCTCCGACAAATGGCACAAACACCCTTCGGTCGTTTGCAAATTATCGCCGACTTGGAAAGGCGTCAACAGAGCATATCGCAACACCGTCGTCGGATAGAAGAATCTACTACCACGCTTAACGATTTAGCCAAGCAGCATCGTGATTTATCAGAGATGCTCAATGAACTGAAGCGGATTCCTTGAAAAGACTTCACCTAGTGTAGGGACCTTGGTCCCCTTAGCATATGGGGCCTTCGGGCCGTTATGTATTTAATGCCCTCGGGCTCCTGTAAGCCTAACACCTCCGGGTAAACTTTGTATCTCCTTGCCCTCGGGCTTGCGTTGTATTCCCATCATGGCATACCAGTTAAAAATAAAAGCAATGCTTAAGTGTGCAGAAATAACAAATTACATATCAATTATTATGCTACGCGCCAAGTGCCTCGTCAGGCCTTGGCAAACTTCGAATCGTAGTTGTTCGGCATCGGGCCTGTGTCGCACCCGGCTTTCCGGGCTTGCCCTTCCGGAGCATCGGAGCGTAGTTGTCCGGCATCGAACTGTAGTTGTTCGGGTAATGGCCGTAGTTGCCATGATAATACATGATGCGTCCTCCGAAGGACTGCTAGGCCATAGTTGCCATTAAAATGACGAAAATTAATTTATGTAACATCATCTTACCTCAGCAAGTGCCCGAAGCTCTTACATGTTTGCTTCACTGACCTGTCGAACTTTTAACCAAACTGTGCACCCTCACCGGGCAGCTACAGACACAAAACCGAGTAATCAGAAGGCAGCCCGAAGGACTCGATGGGACCTAGCTCGGAATGACTTTTGAAGACGCAGCCCGAACGGCTCCTCGGGACATATCCCGGAACGACTTTGGAAGACGCAGCCCGAACAACTCCTCAGGACATATCCCGGAAGGACTTTTGAAGACACAGCCCGAATGACTCCTCGGGACATATCCCGGAACACACTAACTAGGTGAAGCATGGCACCAGGAACGTACATGCACAACTCCCACTTTTGATACACCAAAATAGGTATGACGACTGTGGAAGCGACCCACTGTGCCTCAAACATAGAAACGCTTCAAAGCATCGGCATTGTAAGTGTGTTGCATTGGGGAGCCGTCCAACTCCAACAGGTGATAGGCCCCCGGCCTGTTAGATCGGTCCACGATGAAGGGACCCAACCACTTGCTACACAATTTGCCAATGCTGATTGGGTTAGGGTTGCGCCAAAGGACTAGGTCACCTGGTGCAAACTCCCTCGGGTGAACCTTGCGATTGTATGTCTTTTCGAAGGACCCAATGTATTTATGTAGATTGACCATTGCTTGCATACGCACTTCCTCTAGCATATCTTTTGCCAGATCATCTTCGCTAGCGTGAGGCCTGAGTGAGTGCAAAGAACCGGCGCGTATCTCCTTGGGGGTAACTGCCTCGGCTCCATACAACAACCGAAAGGGCGAGAAACCCATAGACCTTGTAGCAGTTGTCCTGATAGACCAAAGAACGTTTGGCAGCACCTCAACCCACTTACCCTTCGGTAGACCAATCAGCGAGCGAGCAATCTCGGAGAATAGCATACCGTTCATCCGCTCTACAGCCCCATTGGCCCTCGGGTTAATGATAGAGATTTTACATTTCTTGACCCCCAAACTAAGACAATATTCTTTGAATTCCAGCCCCTCAAACTATTTGCCATTGTCCAGAGTCAATTCCAATGGGACCCCGAAGCGACAGATCACATTTTTCTAGAAAAACTTTTGGATGTTCCCAGCTGTTATCTGAACCAGCAGTTCGGCTTCCACCCATTTAGAGAAATACTCAATGGCCACCACCGCGAACCTATAGCCTCCGGGAGCCGTAGGCAGCGGCCCCACAATGTCTATTCCCTAGCGAGCGAGCGGCCAGATCGGAGGGATTGGTTGCAGGACCGTAGCAGGTAGGTAGGACTGACGGCCCATCCATTGACAGCTAGCGCAAACCCTCACCAGGTCTTCGGCATCTCGTACAGCAGTGGGCCAATAGAACCCCTGGCGAAACACCTTGGCCACTAATGCACTCGGGGCCAAGTGCGATGAGCACAGACCCTCATGAATCTCCCGTAACAGACTCTGCCCCTCCGGCCAGCTAAGACAGTTGAAGCTGAGGAGCGCAGACACCCCCCTTGTATAAGATGTCATCAACAATAACATATCCCCGACAACGATGCAGTATCCTCTGCCTCTCTTCTCTGTCATCAGAAACATATCGCCCTTCGAGGCACGCCCGAATGGGTGCCCTCCAATCCTCAGCCGTGATAGCCAGCACCTTTCGACTCTTTGCCCCTGGTACCGTTGCTGGTTCATTTATAACCTCATGAAGCACATCGGCAGCAATCGGCCGCTATCTGGCTACAGCCTTGGCCAAAGCGTCTGCTTCCCCATTCTCAGTCCAATGAATATTACGAACTTCAAAGCCCAAGAAATACTTGTCCATCTCCTGAACCGTGCCGATGTACCTAGCCATCTCCGGATCCTTTGCTTGATACCCTTTTGCCAACTGAGCTGAAGCCAACTGAGAATCACAATAGATCACCAGCCTTCGAGCCCTTAGGGCTTGAGCCTGCCGAAGGCCCAACAATATACCCTCATACTCTGCAGCATTATTCATTGTTTGGAAGGTTAACAAGGCCGAGAACCGCATGGTTTGCCCCCTGGGTGATGTAATAACTGCAGCACAGCCAGCGCCGGAGGCCCCCCAAGCACCATCAGTATATATCGTCCAGATCGGGTCTTCGGGAATGGCCTGCGCTATTTCTTCAGCTTCTCCATGAGGCGTCCATTCAGCAACAAATTTCGCCAACATCCCGGACTTGATAGCTTTGCGAGCAACGAAAGAAATGTTGTATTGAGCCAGCTCCACTGCCCATTTCAGTACAACACTGGAAGCCTTATCATTGGTCAAAATGTCTCGGAGCGGGTATCTGGTGGGTATGGTAATAGCATGATCATTGAAATACCATCACAACTTCCGTGAGGCCATGACCATAGCATACAACATCTTGTGCACCATAGTGTAGTTGCAACGCGACACCGTTAACATCTCGGATACATAGTACACCGGCAGTTGTTGCACTGCATCACCGCCTTGCGGTGCCTCATAGACCAACACTGCACTTACTGCCTTCGGTGCCGCAGCTATGTTTAATAATAGAGGAGCCTTTGGAGGTGGTGGCTTGAGAGTGGTGAGTTCGACAAGATACTTCTTAAGTGCTTCGAACGCTGCCTGCTGCTCCTCTCCCCATGTGAATGCCCGAGGACCGTGAAGTGCCTCGAAGAAAGGTAAACTTTTTTCAGCCAACCTAGAGATGAACCTGCTCAAGGCCACCAACCGGCCAGTAAACTTCTGTAACTCCCTTGTAGAGGTCGGAGGCTGCATATCTATGATTGCTTTGATTTTGATTGGGTTCGAATTAATCCCCTCCTTTGACACCAGGTAACCCAACAACTTGCTCGAACGCACCTCAAACATGCATTTCGCTGGATTCAGCCGTATACCAACACGCCGAAGGTTGGCAAATGTTTCTGCCAAATCTGCCACATGATCCGCTTCCTCAACGCTCTTGACAACAATATCATCAATGTAGGCTGCTGCGTTACGGCCTATCTGTGTTCCCAACGTAGCCTTAACGGTACGTGAGAAGGTTTCCCCAGCATTCTTCAAACCGAAGGGCATTCAGTTGTAACAATATGTCCCACCGGGTATCTGAAAGGCAGTCAAGGGCTAATCTTCGGCGACCAACCAAACCTGGTGAAACCCTGAATAGCCGTCCTAGAAACTCATTAGAGCACATCCTATTGTGTCATCTATCAACTGATCTATACGAGCCAACGGGAAGTCATCCTTCAGGCAGTGCTTGTTCGGAGTCGTAAAATCGATGCACATGCGCCACTGGC
This sequence comes from Eleusine coracana subsp. coracana, assembly GCA_032690845.1. Taxonomy (NCBI): domain Eukaryota; kingdom Viridiplantae; phylum Streptophyta; class Magnoliopsida; order Poales; family Poaceae; genus Eleusine; species Eleusine coracana. Next base: position 9,533,239 of record CM064430.1, read on the forward strand.
CATTTGGCTTCTTGACCAATATGGGATTTGCTAGCCAAGTTGTTCTGTCAATAGGTCGAATGACATTCAAATCCAACAACTTCTGTACTTCAGTCCTCAGAATGTTGGTCTTTTCTTCCATCCATACCCTGATCCGCTGCTTGACCGGGCGTGCCTTCGGATCAACATCTAGCTGGTGCTCAGCAATAGACTTGTCGATACCAGGGAGGTCTTGCAGAGACCAAGCAAAGACATCCGAATTGTTTCTCAGACACTGCATCAGTTTTGTCTCTAGGACCTCTGACAACTCCTTACCAATCAATACTGTTTCGTCTGGCCGATCGGCACACAGAACAACCTCTTTTGTACCCTCAACTGACGTGACCTTCGGTACCCACTTGGGTGCTGCCGGTGGTTCCACCCCAAGACTCTTGGTCTGACAATCTTCGGCTATAACATGAATATGATGCTGCCCCGGTGATGACCTGAACTCCAGCCTTCGAGCCTCAACTTGATCCCCATACACAGTGATGACACCTTCTGGTCCGGGCATTTTCATGCATAGGTAGCCATGGTGAAGCACCGCCATGAACTTGTTGATAACCCTCCAGCCCAACAAGGCATTATAAGGATAGGTCATCTCCACCACATCAAACCGAATATCCTCCGTTCTGTGCCCCCCTAGTCCAGAGAACGACACTTTAAGCATGATACTCCCTATCGCATGAATGGGTTCTCGTCCGAATCCCTGCAACGGAACTGAAGATGCCTGTAGATCGGATCTGCTGTACCCCATCTTCTCGATAGTGCTCTAGAGAATGACATTTGCTGAACTCCCTCCATCAAGCAAGACTTTGCGCACATCAAAGCCATTGATATTGACACCCATCATGAAGGCATCGTCATGCGAAAAGATCATCGGCCTCAAATCAGCCGCTGAGAATGAAATCGGCATGTCCATCCAGCGATTAACCCTTACCGGAGGGTATGCAGCTACATGATTTACTTGTCGAACGTGCTCTCGTCGCTGCCGTTTTGAGGGGAATTCATGTCCTGAGCCTCCAATTATAGCAAAGATCATGCCACGAGATACCCCCGGGTTTTGAATGTGCTGTATGGGTTGCGCCCTTTCAGGACGGTCGTCCGGCTTCAGCTGTGGTGGAAGTGGTAACTGCTCCGCTGGAGGAGCCGGAAGCATGAGCTGGGGCGGAGGAGGTGGTGACGCAATTATTTGTGGCGGTGGGGTGGGATGGTGGTACTGCGGAAATGGCGGCTGGTGAAAATGCGGGGGAGGGGGGTAGAAGGCAGCGGCATGTGTGTATTGAGTGTGCATCACCGGCCTGGTTTGCTCAGCCTCTCGCCGTATTCTTGCATCGGATAATGCTTTAATATCAGGACAGTAATTGGAGCTATGGGTGCATCCCGGGCCGTGAAATGCACAGTAGAAAAGTTGACCCGGCTGGGGCTGCCTTGGTCTCGGACGAGTGGGTGGCGGTTGAGGGCGTCTGGGTGCTAACCCCGTGGCCCCCCTTGCTGGACATTGAAGACCTCACGCCGAGTAAAGCTGTGGCCTGCCCCGCCCTGATTCGGACGCCAACCTCCGGTATTCCGATTTTGCCCCCGTCCCATCATCACTCCCAAGCATGCCTTTCGACGCTCTTCCTCTTCATCCTCCTCCACCCGTACCTGCCCTTCCAGGATGCTCAGCAACTGGTCCAGGGTCTGAGGTTGCTCCACCCGGATAGCACTCCTGGCCGCTCCCATCCGGAGCCCCTTTGTGACAGACTCAATCACCGTGGCCTCGTGTATATCAGACACTTGGCACTTCAAATGTATCAACCTCCAAGTATAGTTGGCCAGCGTTTCGCCCTCCTTCTGCACACAAGCAGCCAGATCTCGAGCTCCCACCGGCCTGGCATGATTTCCCCTGAAGTGTACCGAGACTCCCTCTTTAAGTTGCGCCCATGATCGAACGCTCCCTGGCGGCAGCTTAGCGTACCAGGTACCCGCTATCCCTTCCAATGCTAACGGAAAAGCTTTGGCTTTCACTGCATCATTCCCTCCGGCTGACTCCACCGCCGTTTCATATCTCATGAAAAACTCCTTAGCATCTGAGGTCCCCTCAAACGTCGGAAGTTTGACCGAAGCCAACCTTGCGGGCCACTACACCGCCTGTAATTCGGCTGCCAGGGGAGAACTAGGATCCGCTGGCTGTACCGAATGAAGGCTTCCAGTTGAATGTGCCCTTGCCCCGTCTTCACGAAATTCCTCATATGTCGGAGCTTGCTCCACGGGGATCCCTCCTTTTCGAAGGATCTCCAACTGTCTACTCAGCTGCTCCTGTCGCCTCTTGGCCGCTTCAATTCTATGGTTATAACCAGCTTCTTGCTGTGCTAAATTTTGCAGAGCCGTAGCCTGCAATATCTGCTCTTTGGCCCTTCTTCTCCGCCTTTCAACTTCCTGCTCCAACAACCTCTCATTCTCCTCCTCCCGTAGTGCATCTTCTTGCTGCTTTCTGATGCGCTCTTCTGCCACCCGACTGGCATACTCTGCCTCCTCTTGCGTGAGCTGCCCTCCGACAGTTTCCCCCTCAGCCACATCTTCTTGCCCTCCTTCATTGACCTCATCAGATGCCTCTTCAACAAGGCCCTCAGCTTCTTCTCGAAACGGGCGCGCCTCGGCCGTCGCCGATGTTTTCGGGTGAGCGACTTCCACTGCCGCCCTACTTCGAGTTGTTGCCTGCTGCGACAGACTCGAGGCGGGTGGTCTCTTACTGCCAGCCATGCTACGCACTTTCATGTTCACTCCCCACGGACGGCGCCAGCTGTTGTGGTTACAAGTCTAGAACAAACTTGTATCGGGCGAGCCGAGGGACAAATATGTGGAAGGCTCCCCTCGGTCAAGCTTGAATGGGAAGGAACAACATAGTGTAGTCACTAGGTGCCGAAGGGCAGGAACTTTTGGTATTATATAGTCAGAACAGAGCAAGAAGGTTCTGATGCCAGGCATCCGTCCCCTCGCCCAGAGGTGCAGGTGAGCATTTATAGATGCATGCTCACCTACCCTCCGCGTGTGTTTACAGGTTTGCCCCGGCCCTTAGCTTACACCCCCTCCTACTTGGCCTAAGGGTATTCTAGTACTCCAATCTACAACCGGTACAAGCCCCCGGCTGTCATCCTCTAGCGCCTGCGCCCGGGGCCCGCCATGCCGTATGGCCTTCGGCCGTACCATCCTTTGGACGCCTGTCGGGCCGAAAGTCTTCTGGGCCGCCAGGCCACCCGGGCCTTGTTTCTTATTGCTGGGCCATCTCCTGGACTTGGGGAGACTAGGGGGTGGGCATTCCCCCAACAATGAGAATGCCCTATTCTCATAAACTACGACCTACAGTTGAGCTCAAGTAGTTGTTTTCCTTCAAGATATCCTGTAGGCTAATATCTTTTACAATGGAAAACATTAAGACTCATTGCCAACCTTCCATACAGTCAAGAGTACTATGCTTTGTCATTTGAACATGGGTACATTTTATTTATTTATAATGTACTCTTTGGTTACACCAATCAATTTGTTCTTCCTGTTACCTTAGTCATGGGATCTCCGATCAAAAGGACAGGTTGCCATTGTAGTGTAACTTTTAGATGGGCCTCATACCCATGTTCTTAGACATAACGGTAATCACATTCCATGATAATCCCTTTGTAAAAGGGTTTGCCAGATTATTTTCGCTTTTCACATAGCTCGTAGCTATAACTCCGGAGGTTTTTATCTTTCTGACAGATTTTAGTCTACGCTTGATATGTTTATTGGACTTTGAGCTATCCTTTGTATTCATAACCTAGCTAGCATTGATTGGTTATCGCAATATATTAGGATAGGCGGTACCGACTTTTCCATGAAAGGCAAGTCCATCAATAGCTCTCTTAGCCATTCAGCCTCAGTAGTAGCTGTTTCTAGTGCTACAAGTTCTGCTTCACACTTGGATTTTGTTAACACGGTCTGTTTACAAGACCTCCACGAAACTGCAGCACCAGCAAGCGTAAACACTGAAGGACCGAGAAGGCGACCAGAGGGGGAGTGAATGGGAGCCAATCAAAATTCTCCAAGAGAACTTGGCCTATATCCCAAAAACAACCCGAGCCAACCTCCGAACCGATCACCAAGACTACACACACCAACTCGTGGTGTACTAGCCCTAGGAGTGATCAACCACAGCAAAGAAACACAGCAGAAACGATACAAGAGAAAAATGCTCAATAGTTCAAAACTGAACACCCACCGGTAGTGCTGATTCCTGCCATCGGTAGTGCCGGTCACGCGTATCGGCAGTGCCACTGCGGGCCATTGGCAATGCCGGTCATGTCTTTCGGCAGTGCTGATGCGGGATATAGACTCTCTGGAACCTACAGACAAGACCAATCGGCAGTGCCGGTCTTGGTCATCGGTAGCGCTGGTCGACCCCCGACAGAACAAAAAAACTTTCGGGATCTTGTCAAATCTTCTCCAAAAACTAATCAAACGAACTCCAAACAATGCGATTTTTGGATCAGTGAATCCTCATCACATCACGACCCTAAACCTAGGAGATCATCTCAATTGGCTCAAGAAATCATCATGAATTTTAGATCTTGTACCAAGCACACCAAAAAGGGAAAACTTGAGAAATCCTTCAAATCGAAGGTGCTAGAGCTATTGATTCGATCAAGGATCCATAGAGGATTGTTCTAGCTCATCCTAGCAATGAGTTTCTCAAGAAATCCGGGCCAAAAACTCGTCTAAAAGTGAGATCGAAAATCACCACGAAAATAGCTCCAAAAATAGAGAAAAAGGGAATTTCGGGATTCAAGAAAAGAGGGAAATCTTGAGCATGAAAATACTTCTCATATCATAGAAACATGCTTACAAGATCCATAGGTACAAGGCTAGGAAGCCCCCTCTTCCTCCCACTCTTTGGAAGAGCAAGAGATGTCTCTCACACACCCTCTCCTCTCCTCTAAAACATGAAGCACTCTCCTAGCACAAAAGGAATGAAACCCACAAAGCTAGTGCAAGAGGCTCACCTCTCCCACCAGCCCTACCTCTCCTTATATAGGCCCAAGGGTTGTCCACATGACCACTCTACCCTTGACCTAATTAACACTACCACCTACCAGCAGGGGCAAATCCGTCCATCTTTCTCCTCGTCGCCCGAACGCCCTCACGCTCTTCATGACTTTGCTTCGCCTCGAAGCAAGCTCCATGATGGTGCCACGTGCACCACCAACCACGCCATCGGTTTTGAGGCCCAAACCAGGAAACTGCCTTGCACGCCTCTCAAAGCGTGACTTCATGCTTACTTCCACCGAAGCAAGACTTCATGATCTTGACGCGTGTCACCTCGTCCCATGATCCTCCTTGCCGGCAAGTCTCTCCCGCCTTCGATCCATTGGAAGCCTTTACTTGCACCGACACCCGATCAACTTTGACATGGTCAACCCTGCTGTCTTGATCATCACCCACAGTTTTGTGGCTCAACCGCGAAACCGTCCGTGCTCCTTGCCTCTCCATGTGTACAGTATGGATCACCCTTGACTCCACCTGGCCTCCTGATCGTCTGGCCCCAAGTCTCCTACTTGTGCCCGATCCTCTCGCCGTTGACCGCCAAGGTGACTCCAGTGACCTACACATCATGAGACAAGCAAACACATTTCCAAACTCCTGCAACATCTCCAACACCTTCATCAACTCTAGTTAGTCACAAAGATAACCAAGCACAAACTCATGCAATCCCCAGATTCTCGCATTTTAACTCAAACACCAAATCCGCTCAAGTCAATTACTCATCACATATATTGCAAACCATGGCACATATCCACATGGTTTCTCAATCTTCCCCTTAATGAGTACATTGACAACACCAAATGCACAAGAATTAAGCATTGAAATGCGAAGACGAACAAGCACATCCAAATGGCTCAAACCCAAAGTAAAGGTAAACAAGCCATCTAGCAAAGTAGGGATCACAAAACCAAGAGTTGGCAAGAAAAGCGACTAAAAGCGCAAAGATAGCAAAAAACTCAAGAAAAGCTCAAAGCAATGAAATGCTCTCCCTCAACTTGTGATAGTTGTCATGAATGCAAAATGGGTCATTTTCAAGATTCTTAGCATTATTTGTGCATGACCCAATTCTTCCCCTTAAGCACCTATTTCTCCTCCTTTGGCAATGAACTCATCAAAGAGGAAAAAGTGCAAACAAAGCATGAAGATGCAAACCTAAAGAGCTTCAACAATTATGCCAACAAGCAGTTAACCTTGCTAACCATAAGCATAGAGCCATGAAGTGTAAAAGCAATGGCACACAACCATACAAAGATCAAAAATAGATAGCAAGGCATAAACACCAAGAGCTATACAAGCTAAGCAGAAAGATTGACTAGCTTAGATAGAATCAAATTTGCTTATCATGAGCAAAACTGCCACCACATGTGTAAGTACTCCCATCCAAGGCAAAACAAGCACCAAGTGAATCAAAAGATACTAGCCAGTCTCAATCTCAACTAAGGTAACAAGCATTCACAGAAAATGAGCTCTACAAACGCTCACATATGCAACAGACACTCAGTTGATCAAGTAATTATTGTTTATCCTCATGTGTCCTCTTATCCATGTGGAGGGTCACACGACTGGGTACGGCAAACACCCTGAGGCTTCAAGTCACAGTGTTTGAATTTAGCATTTGAGAATTATTCTTGATCAAAGCACTTAGCAGATTATTCAAGTTTATGCACAAGACAAAAGAGCATGCCTTTGCGGCAAAAGGAACACACGTTCCCACAATGTTACATCATGAGCTAAACATTTCCAAAGCCTTCCATTTCGCAAACACAAGGTGCCAAAGCCAAGACATCCTCTAGACTAGCCTCAATGCAAGTTTCAACAAGGATAAACACAATTATACACATGGTGAGCAAGTTTGAGCAAGATTAGATCATAAGGTTCACAAGAAGCTCAGTTTACCTTTAAGATTAGCAAGTTGCTCACATGAGTTTATAACAGGCCATTCAGAAAATCTAAGCATGAGAGATTACCATCACATCCACACAACTCAGCTCAAGCTCAATCATAGCAAAGAGAAATGCAAGAAAGCATAAGAATCAAAGCTCATCTACCAATGCATATATTACAATGTGAAAATGGTAAGATACATATATACAAGAGAACACAAACTCCCTCTCAAATGATGCCATAGGGATGACAAACACCAAGTTCCCCCCGAAGAAAAGCATGTCTCAAAGCATCTATGGGCTTGGTAAGGATATCTGCTAGTTGGTTTTTGGTATCAATGTATTTGAGCTCAACATCCCCCTCTCAACATTGTCTCTCAGGAAGTGGAATCGCACATTGATGTGTTTGACCTTACCATGCTGAATTGGGTTTTTGGCTAAGCATATGGCACTGGAGTTATCACACATGAGTGGAATACCCTTAAAAGTTAACCCATAGTCTCTCATGGTAGATACAATCCATAGGATTTGAGAGCAGCAGCTAGCAGCAGCAACATACTTAGCCTCTGTAGTGGATTGGGCAACACTCGACTGCTTATGAGAAGACCAACAGATCAAAGAAGTACCCAAGAAATGGCAAGTACCAGAAGTGCTCTTCCTATCAATTCTACACCCAGCAAAGTCTGCATCTGAATACCCAATGAAATCAAGAGATGAAGATGCAGAGTACCAAAGACCGAACTCAAGAGTGTATTTGAGATACCTGAAGATGCGCTTGACAGCCTTGCGATGAGTCACCCTTAGGGAAGCTTGAAAGCGAGCACAAAGACACACTGCAAAGTGTATGTTGGGTCTTGTCGCCGTCAGGTACAAGAGGGAGTCAATCATACTCCTGTACTTCCTTCGATCCACCGCTTCACAGTCTTCATCAGGGTCAAGAGCCGTTGTTGTGGACATTGGTGTAGACAACAGCTTCACATTGACCATGTCGAACTTCTTCAGGAGATCCTTCGTGTACTTGGCTTGATGTATAAAAGTGCCTTTCTTGCACTGCTTGATTTGAAGCCCAAGAAAGAAGGTGAGCTCGCCCATCATCGACATCTGAAATTCACTTTCCATGGTTTTCTAAAACCTGGACACAAGAGCATGAAAGGAACCACCAAAGATGATATCATCCACGTAAATCTGAACCATTAGAAAGTCATTGCCATGCTTTAGAGTGAACAAGGTTTTATCAACACACCCCATGACATACCCACGCTCTGGCAAGAAGGTCTTAAGCCTAGCATACCATGCCCTTGGTGCTTGCTTTTGCCCGTACAAAGCCTTCTGAAGCTTGTACACACGGTTTGGGTATTTGTGGTGCTCAAAGCCAGGAGGTTGCCTCACATACACTTCTTCCTCTATGAAACCATTTAGGAAAGCACTCTTGACATCCATTTTATAAAGTCTAATGCCCTTGGAGGCAGCAAATGCAAGCAAGATCCTAATGGCTTCTATGCGAGCAACAGGAGCAAAGGTTTCATCATAATCTAAGCCCTCCACTTGGCTAAAATCCTGAGCAACTAGCCTAGCCTTGTTTCTCACAACCTCACCATCCTCCCCATGTTTGTTTTTGAACACCCACTTGGTTCCTATGACATTGACATTTTTGGGAGGCTCTACAAGGGTCCAGACTTTGTTTCTCTCAAAGTTTTCCAACTCCTCATGCATGGCATTAACCCAATGTTCATCAGATAGTGCGTGTCCAACATCCCGGGGTTCAAAGGTTGCAACAAAGAGAGAATTGGTAAAGCAAGCTAGATGTGCAGACCTTGACCTTGTTGTCCTCTCATAGAAATTACCGATCATCTGTCAAGGTGGATGTCGACGCTGAATGCGGTGAGTAGCCTCTCTCTCAGAGTGTACCCCCCCTCAACCACAGCTGGAGCTTGCTCGACAGCCACTGAAGTCGATGTAGAAGCTTCTGGACCCTCTGCTGGAGTGGTGGTAGCAGCAAGAACAAGCTCGGATGTGAGATGAAGTGAATCATCGTCATCATCATCAAAGCCCTGTAGGTCCTCTTCTATAAACATACTTTCCTTCAGCTCCTTGTCACCTGAAGACTCAATCACATTCCTTACACAAGAGTTTGATTCATCAAAGGTTACATCACAGGATTCTACAATGGTGTTAGTCTCCAAATTCAAAACTCTGTAGGAATGACCATGAAGAGAGTAACCAAGAAAGATGCCATCAGAAGACCTAGACTCAAACTTATCAAGATTGCCACGCTTGAGAATATAGCACTTGCAACCAAAGGCACGCAAATGAGAAACTGAGGGCTTTCTCCCAAAACGCAGCTCATAAGAAGTCACATTAAGAATTGAGCGCAAGAAAATCCGATTGGAAACATAGCAAGCAGTGCTAATGGCCTCAGCCCAGAACCGCCTCGGAGTCCTATGCTCATCGAGCATCGTCCGGGCCATCTCCACCAAGGTTCTGTTCTTTCTTTCGACCACATCATTCTGTCGGGGAGCACGAGGAGCTGAAAACTGGTGCTCAATACCATGCTCAAGACAAAAAGTATCAAAGGAGGAGTTCTTGAACTCGGTGCCATTATCACTGCAGATTACTCGTAATGCACCAGGGAGTTCCTTGAACAACCTCAAAGCTAAGCTCTGAAAGTGATGAAACACTTCATCCTTGCTCTCAAGAAAGTAAACCCAAGAGTAGCGAGAGTAGTCGTCAACAATCACAAGAACATACCACTTCCCACCCACCGAATGAACCCGAGAAGGACCAACAGTATCCATGTGAAGCAACTCTCCAGGGCGCTCAGTCATCACCAAATTAATTGGTGGATGAGAAGCGACAATCATTTTTCCAACAACAAGGAGCACAAACAAAATCCTTATCAAATTTGAGCTTAGGCAATCCTCGGATCAAACCTAGGCCACTCAAGTGACATAACAAGTCAAAGCTCATGTGACCCAGTCTCCTATGCCATTTCCAGAGCTCAGAGGAAGATTGAGCAAACAAGCACTTATGAGAACCAGGAGAACCAGCAAAATCAGCCTGAAAAACTCTGCCAATGCGAGAAATCTCACAAACCAAGGAGCCACTCGAATCAAGAACACAAGAAGCATTCGACTTAAGCGCACTTCCAAACCAACATCAAGAAGCTAAGAAACAGAGAGGAGATCGTACTTGAGATACTCAACCAAACCAACATCCTTGAGAGTGAATTTTTCATTTACCTTTACCGCGCCTCTTGCCTTCACTCTCCCTCTCTTGTCATCTCCAAAGGTCACATACTCCTGACGCTTCAAGGGAGTGAGGCTGGAGAACCACTTTGCATCTCCGATCATGTGGCGCGAACACCCGGAGTCCATCAACCACCTGTTCTCCAGGCCTCCACCTGCTGCCTACAAAGAACAAGAAGGAAAAGTCGATGGCTCAGTGCTGGGGTTAGTCAAAAGGCATTTTGGAATCCAGCACTTAACCATACGCCCGATAGTAGTCATCACAATTCTTTGCATATTATCATTCGAACGCATGGGACGAGAACCACGATGGGGAAAACGTGGCCTGTCAAAGCGTCTCGACTCAAACCTTGGGTCGTGAGGATAGAAATCATCTATGCGAAAGCCAAATCCACGCGAGTGACGCTCACCACGATGGGGAAAACGTGGGGCATCAAAGCGCTGCTGTGCAAAGGCTCTGTTTTGTGAATCAAAGCCATATGAAGGATGACCCTATCCATGATAGGCATGAAAAAAAGAGCGAGGCTGAAAGTCAACAAAATCATCATAAAAAGCATCCCTAGTCAACTCAGCTTGCTTCCTCTCAATCCTCTTACGCCTATAACAGAATTTATCTAAGTGGCCCTTGCGACCACAAAACATGCAAATGTAGACACCCTTAGGATTAGGCTTGGTATGCATTGCAGGTTTGAGTTTTGGCTTCTCTGTTTGCTTTGGGTTGAAGGAGGGTTTTGGATTGGGTGGATAGTATGTGTTAATGGGTTTGATAGTGTTTTCCTCATCCTTGTAGCTGGAGCTAGGTACAAACTTACCCACATTCTCACTCTCCTTATCACACCTCTCAAATCCCAAGCCCAAATTATAGGTTGACCTAGAAGCACTCTCCTTCACTCTTGCCAAATCACTCTCAATCTTTTCCTCACTCACTAGGGTTCTCTGGAGCCAAGACACAAGATAGTCATTTTCCTGAACTAGGACTTTGTTTTGCTCCCTAGTGATTACTAGCTTGTCCTTGAGGGTGACACACACTTCACACGGAGGTGGAAGAACTTTCGAGCGAGTCTCATGAAGCAGCTTGGACTCAAGCTCTTTGACTTTGAGGGATTGAGCTTCCAACTCATTTGTGAGCTTGGGGCACTTCTGACATGCACCCAAAAGAGTTGGTCTAGCTTTGAACTCATCAAGCTCCTTGAGGGCACTCTCAAGCTGACTGGCAACTTGAGCATGCACACTCTCCCTCTGTGCAAGATCACTCATCATAACTTGACAAGACTCACACTCAACAACAATGTCATCACGAGCAAGCTTAGACCTAAGCAAAGCAATTTCAAAATCAGCACTCTCCAACTTAGACTTAAGCTCTCTACTCTCATGAACAACACTGCGAAGCTTATCATCTTGCATGAGCAGAACATCACGCAAATAATCAAGTTCAGAAGAGAGCTCATCAAGAGTGGGAGGTACCTCGCTTATGTTGGAGTCGGATCCAGAGTCAGTGTCGTGGTCGTTCTTTGCCATGAAGCAAAGCTCGGTGAAGTCATCCTTCCACTTGGCTCGTGGCTTCTCAACCTCCTCCTCCGAGCTTGTAAGGCCTTCGCTTGATGTGAGGTCGACATCGCTCAAGGCGGCAACGTAGGCGCGTGCAATGGCCTTGGCGAACTTCTTGGAGTTCTTGCCCTTCTTGTAGAAGCGATTCTTCTTCTGCTTGAAGTCTTCAGTGTTGTTGTCGCGGTACCCAACCTTCTTCTTCTTCTTAGGACAATTAACAATGAAATGTCCTGGGTCACCGCACTCGAAGAAGGTTCTTGAACCACCTCCTCTTCTCTCCTTGCGGTTGTTGTAGAACTTCCTGAACTTCCTTGTGAGCAAGGACAACTCCTCATCAAGAATGCACTCCATCTGTTCATCGGAAGGTGCAATAAGAGAAGACAAAGCAAACTCCAAGGAAGACTTGTCAAGTGCGGGGTTAGTTCCATAAGAAGCATCACTGTGACTAATCTTCTAAGGGATAGAAAGCAAAGCCATGCTAGAAGCAGGAATAGCAAGATTAGGACGAGATTTCCTAGACAGTTCATGAGATTTCAGCTTGCTATACAGTTGCTCACAGTTCAAGGTGTTGAAGTCAGCAGTTTCTTCTAGAGCAGCAATTTTAACCCCCCAAACATTTTCATCAAGTGAGTACAACAGTTGCTTAGCTCTATCAATGTCATTGTACACAAGGTTACCACAAGCCCGCAAATTACACACAATCGCCTCAAACCTAGAAAAGTGTCATCTAGTGACTCGCCGGGTTTTTGTGCAAAGGTTTGGTACTATCTATTGTAAGAATCCTTACGCATAGACTTGACCTAGTTGGTACCCTCATGGTAAGTGCAGAGCTTAACCCAAATAGTATGAGCAGTGTCAAGGTGTGCAACCCTATCATGTTCACTCCTACCAAGTGCAGAGAGCAGAATATTGACAGCTTTGGAGTTGTTCTCATACCTGACTAACTCACCTGCAGATGTAGTGTTCAGGTCTTGTGGTATAGCATACTCCTGCTCAACAATCTCCTAAATTGCACGTCCTTGACTCAGCAGATACGCCTTGGTCCATGATTTCCAGTAGGGGAAGTCCTCTCCATCGAACATCCACAACTTAACAGCACGCTTCTCCATGTCGCCTTCGGATCACAAAGCCGGCGAAGGTCAACTAGTGATCAAACCAGCTCTAATACCAATTGAAGGACCGAGAAGGCAACCAGAGGGGGGGGGGGGGGTGAATGAGAGCCAATCAAAATTCTCTAAGAGAACTTGGCCTATGTCCCAAAAACAACCCGAGCCAACCTCCGAACCGATCACCAAGACTACACACACCAACTCTTGGTGTACTAGCCCTAGGAGTGATCAACCATAGCAAAGAAACACAGTAGAAATGAAACGAGAGAAGAAGTGCTCAACAGTTCAAAACTGAACACCCACCGGTAGTGCCGATTCCTGCCATCGGCAGTGCCGATATCATCGGCAGTGCCGGTCACGCCTATCGGCAGTGCCGGTGTGGGCCATCGGTAGTGCCGGTCATGTCTTTTGGCAGTGCTGATGTAGGATATAGCCTCTCTGGAACCTACAGACAAGACCAATCGGCAGTGCCGGTCGACCCCCGACAGAACAGAAAAACTTTCGGGATCTTGTCAAATCTTCTCCAAAACCTAATCAAACGAACTCCAAACGATGCGATTTTTGGACCAGTGAATCCTCATCACATCACGACCCTAAACCTAGGAAATCATCTCAATTGGCTCAAGAAATCATCATGAATCAGATCTTGTGCCAAGAACACCATAAAGGGGAAACTTGAGAAATCCTTCAAATCGAAGGTGCTAGAGCTATTGATTCGATCATGGATCCATAGAGGATTGTTCTAGCTCATCCTAGCAACAAGTTTCTCAAGAAGTCTGGGCCAAAAACTCATCCAAAAGTGAGATCGAAAATCACCACAAAAATAGCTCCAAAAATAGAGAAAAAGGGAATTTCGGGATTCAAGAAAAGAGGAAAATCTTGAGCATGAAAATACTTCTCATATCATAGAAACATGCTTACAAGATCCATAGGTACAAGGCTAGGAATCCACCCTCTTCCTCCCACTCTTTGGAAGAGCAAGAGATGTCTCTCACACACCCTCTCCTCTCCTCTAAAACATGAAGCACTCTCCTAGCACAAAAGGAATGAAACTCACAAAGCTAGTGCAAGAGGCTCGCCTCTCCCACCAGCCCTACCTCTTCTTATATAGGCCCAAGGATTGTCCATATGACCACTCTACCCTTGACCTACTTAACACTGCCACCTACCACCAGGGGCAAATCCGTCCATCTTTCTCGTCGTCGCTCGAACGCCCTCGCGCTCTTCACGACTTTGCTTCGCCTCAAAGCAAGCTCCATGATGGTGCCACATGCACCACCAACCACGCCACCGGTTTTGAGGCCCAAACCGGGAAACCGCCTTGCACGCCTCTCAAAGCATGACTTCATGCTTACTTCCAACAAAGCAAGATTTCACGATCTTGACGCGTGTCACCTCGTCCCATGATCCTCCTTGCTGGCAAGTCTCTCCCGCCTCCGGTCCAATGGAAGCCTCTACTTGCACCGACACCCGATCACCTTTGACTTGGTCAACCCCACAATCTTGATCATCACCCACTGTTTTGAGGCTCAACCGTGAAACCGTATGTGCTCCTTGCCTCTCCATGTATACAGTATAGATCACCCTTGACTCCACCCGGCCTCCTGATCATCTGGCCTCAAGTCTCCTACTTGTGCCCGATCCTCTCGCCGTTGACCGCCAAGTTGACTCCAGTGACCTATACATCATGAGACAAGCAAACACATTTCCGAACTCCTACAACATCTCCAACACCTTCATCAACTCTAGTTAGTCACAAAATAACCAAGCACAAACTCATGCAATCCCCAGATTCCCGCATTTCAACTCAAACACCAAATCCTCTCAAGTCAATTACTTATCACATATATTGCAAACCATGACACATATCCACATGGTTTCTCAAACACATAGCCACTCATGGCTTTGGTCTCATCTGCATCTGAGATCCAATTGGAATCACTATATCCTTCCAATGCTGGTGGATATCCCGAGTAGAAAATTCCGAGTGAGGTTGTGCCTCTCAAATAGCGCAACACTCGCTCAAGTGCCTTCCAATGATCATCTCCTGGGTTTGATGTAAACCGATACAACATAGGAGATGTCAGGTCTCGTGGCACCCGCAAGATACATGAGGGAACCAATTATTTGTGAATATCTCAGTTGATCTTTTCCCTCTCCTTTGAATTTTTGAAGCTTGATGCTCTCATCATAGGGAGTTGGAGAGATTTTACAATCCTCAAAGTCAAAACAGCTAAGTATCTTCTCTGTATAGTGGGATTGACTCAAGGTAATCCCATCTTTGCTTTTGATCAACTTCACATTTAGGATCACATCCGCTGGTCCCAAATCTTTCATGTCAAAACACCTTGACAAGAAAATTTTGATCTCATCAATTACTCTTGTGCTTGTTCCAAAAATTAATATGTCATCGACATACAAGCACAATATTACTCCCTCACCCCCACCATAGCGATAGTACACACACTTATCTGCCTCGTTTACGCTAAATCCAGCAAATGTTAAAGTGGTGTCAAATTTTTCATGCCATTGTTTGGGTGCTTGCTTAAGTCCATATAGGGATTTTATTAATCTGCACAGTTTGTTCTCTTGCCCAGGAATTTTATAACCATTCGATTGCTCCATATATATCTCTTCCTGTCTTTACATCCATTTGATGGATATGCAAATCTTAAGAAGCTGCAAGAGCAAGGAGTACTCTAATGGTGGAAATTCGGGCAACAGGAGAGTATGTATCAAATAAATCCTCTCCTTCTCTTTGTGTGAATCCCTTGGCCACAAGCCTAGCCTTGTACTTTTCAATAGTACCATAAGGCCTCAATTTCTTTTTAAAGATTCACTTACATCCAATTGGTTTTCACTCGCTTGGACACTCAGTGATTTCCCAAGTCCCATTTGATATGATAGAGTCCATCTCATTTTGGACTGCCTCTTTCCAATATTCTACATCTGAAGATGCATATGCTTCTGAGAGAGTATTGGGCACATCATCCACAAGATAAACAATATATTCATCACTAAAAGATTTTGCAATCTTTTGTCTCTTGCTCCTACGAGGAGCTTCATTGATGATATTGTCATCTTCTTCAGATGGTGTGTATAATTCATCATTTATCTCATATGGTGGTGTGTCACCCTCAGGAGCATTCACATGATTGTGATAATTCTCACTCTGAGAAGTCCTACCTGCTGCTCTCATAGGAAATATATCCTCAAAGAATGAAGCATCTCTCGACTCCATGATAGTATTCACATTTTGTTCAGGAGTATCAGATTTAAATACTAAGAATCTATAGGCCGTACTATTATGTGCATATCCCAAAAATATGCAATCTACTATTTTGGGTCCAAGCTTTCTCTTTTTCGGCTCAGGTAAATTAACCTTTGCCAGACAGCCCCAAGTCCTTAAGAGATTGACATTGGGTTTTCTCTCATTCCATCCTTCATAAGGAGCAACTTCTCTGTTTTTAGTCACTACCCTGTTTAGGACAAAATTAGCTGTCAAGATAGCTTCCCCCCACCATTCATAGGGCATACCGGCGCTCTCTAACATGGCATTCACCAAATCTGTTAGAGTTCGGTTTTTCCTCTCAGCCGCCCCATTTGCTTGAGGTGAATATGGCGGTGTCACTTCATGGACAATACCATGTTCAACACAGAATTGAGAAAAATCATTTGAGGTACACTCTCCTCCACGATCATTGCGTAATCGTTCGATTTTCCTCTCAAGTTGGTTCTCAACCTCGGCCTTATAAATTTTAAAGCATTGTAAAGCTTCATCTTTAGTTTTAAGCAAGTAAATATAGCAAAAAACAAGTAGCATCATCAATCAAAGTCATGAAATATCTCTTGCCTCCTCTTGTCAATATTCCATTCATTTCACACAAATCTAATGGTGTCAAGTTTCTCTTTTCCTCTAAACTCTTAAATGGTTTTCGAGGTTGTTTTGCTTGCACATTAGATTGACACTTTGATCCTTTGACAATATTAAACTTCAGAATAAGTTCTAATCTGGATATTCTAGTAATGGTGTCAAACCCAATATGACAAAAATATGAGTGCCATACATCAGCCTCACAAATATTTTTATTAATCATGGATGCAACATTCACATTATAGGAATAATCATAAGTATTCCAACAGAACAAGCCTCCGCTTAAATAACCTTTACCAATAAAGTTTCCAAACTTGGACATTACAACTTTATTTGACTCAGACACTAACTTATAACCATCCTGACACAATAAGGAAACACTAATCAGATTCCTCTTTATTGTGGGAGCATGCTGCACGTTCTTCAAAAGGACAGTCTTCCCTGAAGTGAGCTTCAGTTCGACTGTACCAACACCAAGAACAGAAGCAGCTGATCCATTTCCCATTAGGATGGAGGAGGACCGTTTCCCCTGATAAGAAGAAAACATAGACAAATCAGAACACACATGAACATTGGCACCAGTTTCAACCCACCAATCCAAAGATTGAAAGGCTGAAAAAACAAATGGTAAATTACCATACCCAGATGGATCGGTCTCATCACCGTTGTTCTTGCCAATGGTCACATTGACAGCCTTCTTCTGCTGTCCATCAGAATTCTCTTTACGGTGGCGGCAATCTTTCGCAAGGTGCCCTGGTTTGCCACACACATAGCAGGATCTGTTGTCCTTTTTTGCATTGTTCTTCTTAAAGTTAGTGGTTTTCTTAGGCTTACCACTAGCCTGCATCTTTCCCTTGTTCTTGTTGTAGTAAGTTTTCTTTTCAACTACAACATTTGCACTAGCACCATTCTCTGCAGCAGCAGAAGTGCTAGGAGCGTCTTTAGCCCTTGCCTTTTCTTCCATATTGAGGGCTATAATCAGGTTCTCAATTGAGATATCTTCCCTCTTGTGTTTCAAGCTCGTGGCAAAATCTCTCCACAAGGCAGGGAGTTTGGCAATAATGCCCGCTGCCACAACTCGATCAGGCAGAGGACATGCCAAACTTGCAATCTCTCCGGTCAGAAGCTGTAACTCATGAGTTTGAGACACTATCAACTTCACAACGTCAATGCTGAAGTCAAAGGGTTGCTCACACATGTACAACAAATGGCTGGCTTCAGAGACGGCATATTTGCACTCAAGTGCATTCCACAACTTAGTGGGATCAGTATAATTCATATAAACATCATATAAATTATCCACTAACAGGGTTAAGATGCAGCCAAGTGCCAAATCACGCACTGTGGGAAAAGTAGTGGTCTGCTCAATCGTGAATGGCATCACTGGGTGGATCACCCACCACAGTCCCATTGACATAAGCCAGAATCTGACTATAGTCTGCCAACAACGAAAGTTTTCACCACCGCCAAACCTCTCAGGTTTCATTGCATCCGAAGCACCAGCCATTGCTAGAATAATAGAATAAACGCAACGATGAGGTTTCTGGATTGTTGGAAATATGCGTGTTATTCTAATTCCAGATTTTAGTTTTAGGCAAATTTCATAACAATTCAAACTCGAGATGCAAATTAACACATGCAGCAGGTAGAGCAACGCAATAAAAACCAAGGGAGTCATTAGAACTCATGATGGGTATGTCGACGCTTAAAATAGCGCAAATTGTAGACAAAGCAGACCGTCGATGTAGACGTGGTAGCTCGTCGATGAGGCAGCACAGATCATCGCGAATTAGTCTCGAGCAATCGCGTAGATGCGCAGCCCAAAAACCTTATTGCCGCACCTCGTGCAGGCTTCACGGTGGCAAAGGTATGGAGATTCTGCTCACCCTTTTCCTCGGTGCACGCCAAGGAATAGGGCCGGTGAGATGGAAGCAGCTCAACACCACAACACAGCTCTCCAAGAAGGAAGAAGAAGAAGTGGAAGAGATCTTTCATCGGTGTGGAAAACTGGACACCTCCGGGGGCCTTATATAGGCTCGGCTGCCCTCCAGGAGCCGTTTCCTCTCTAATTGCGCTCACTAACTAGTAGTTATGATAGGATCGTAGTAATCGAGAGGGGGGGGGGGGTGAATCGGGAACTACCACTATGTACCAAATTCACCAATTCCTAAGACCGACCTACACAATTCTAGTGATGATCACACTAACAAGATTATGAACCTATAAAAGGAACAACGATCTAAGCATACTAGTGGATCACACAAAGGCAATACAACTCCTATGCAAGCTAGTTACCAAAGATACGCGGAAGCAAACAATAAGCTAGCAAAGGAACCTACTCATGCAATGCTACAAAAGGGAACTGGAGCACACAAGCATGAGTGGCATAATACATACTAGAGTGATCAATTAAGCCAACACAACTCCTACACATGCTAGTGGTCAAGTATGAAGACTAAGTACTAGTAGCAAGTAAAGAAGCCTATTCATCCAAATCTACAAGATAGTCCACTAGAGCAAGATAAGCACACAAGCATGAATAGCACGGTATGTAAATGTGGAAAGTAAAGCATCATAGTGAGGAGTAGAGTAGGGGATGGCTCATGATTTTTTCCCGAGGTCTCGGTAGGATGGCGCCTTCCCCTAATCCTCGTTGGACCACTTCCGCCGGAGTCCCGGTCCCTCTCGCCACCAAGTGGAGTTCTCGCACACGAGCCCGCAATCACTCCTCGAGTGAAGACATGGTGTGCGTCACCGCTGCACAAGGCACAAACTCGCCTCCCTCGAGAACTTGCCAGACTCTCCGAGCCAACACGGGCGCTCACTAGCGATGCCCCTTCCAATGGCGGGCTCAAACCGTGCACAAACTTGTGACGGCCTTCACAACCGATCACGATAAGCTCGATCACCGACACCAAACCGGTCTAGGTCTCACCATAGACCAAGAGTAACAATCTAGATCACACCCTCATGGACACCCTAGACTTAGATGTGCAAGATGCTCAAGCTACTCTTCACTAGCACTCTCAAGATATGCAATATCTCCTCCTAGTGCTCTCCTCTTGGCCCTTTGGCTCCCAATAGATGCTCCTAGCAATCCCAATGTCAAAAGGCAGTCTCCAAGACTCCAGCAACGAAGTTAAATAGGCTCCCAACCTCAAACTAGTCGTTGCTCCATGAAATCAGCTTTCTGGGCCTCCAGACCGGACTGTCCGATCACTACCTGACCGGACCGTCCGGTCACTGCAATTCGAGCTCCAACGGCTCTCTGCCCTAGGCTGACACCTGCACTGACCGGACCGTCCAGTCTCTATGGTCCCTCGCACTGATAGATTCCTCACGGGTTCTCCTCTGGAAGTCCTAGACAACTTCACATAGGGACCTGACAGTCTGGTCTCCACTGACCCCTCTATCCGGTCTCTATGTCCAGAAGCCAAAACTCGTCGTCCTCGCTTGACTTGGTTTCCCGGCTTCTCCGAACAGCTCCTTGGCTTCTCCAATGTCATCTAGTGGCTGTGATTTCACCGAGCAACCTTGCACATCACCGACTAGACATGACCTAAGAGAATGACCTAGACCCCCTTGATAGTCCGGTTTTTCCTGTGGACTCAAAGCCCTAACAACTTCTCAAGTGTTCCAAACACTTGCACCGTAGCTTGTTCTCCGCTTTGATCCATCTTCATCAAGCCTTGGACTCCATCAAGTTCACAAGCCTCCATGCTTGCGGTCATTGTCATCCATCGCCAAGGACACCATCATCCATATGATTTGTAATAGAGTTAAGAGAAGATTCCTACATAGACAACACTCGTGTAGACGTTAGCCCACAATTTCATAGTTGTCATCTATCACCAAAACATCCATACCTTGGGGTAACCTCAATGGTCATGATCCTTACAATCTTCCCCTTTTTGGTCATGATCCATACCTTGGGGTAACCTAGTGTTTAGTCATTGTGCTTTACTTGTCTCTTTAGTACATATATTGTTAAGTGAAACTAACAGGTATGGACGGTCCTAAGTCAAACAAACCCTCTAATTACGCCGATGATCCAGAAAGGCTCTTTTGCAAGGAAAGAACAGTGGAGAAAAGAAGCAAGTCACTTGGAGATTTAGCTAGAGAAATAGTCCATGCCAACCCTCAAGTATTATTCACAATTGCAGATCCAGAAGGAGAGGAGATGGTAGAGTTACCCTTGGTTAATCGTTTTAAGCCTCAATTGACTAATGTTGTCAAGACAGATTTCTAAGAAGCTCAAGATCAGAATCCATATCAACTGGAGAGATATGTTGGATTAGTGGCGCAACAAACGTTCACAGGTTCGGAAGATCTCAATTACCATTTGCAGTACTTCCTTGAAGTTTGCAATACATTCAAGATAAATGGATTGACCGGAGATCAAGGACGTGTGTGGTTGTTCCCCTTCTCTCTAGTTGGGCACCCGAAGCAATGGTACAATGGATTGGAAAATGTAGTAAAAATTGTGTGGGACACTTTAGCGGCTGCATTCTTAGCCAAATACTTCCCTCCTGGTAAGACTCAAGCTCTGAAGAATAAGATTTTTGGATTTACGCAGAATGTTGATAAGAGCATTGGAGAAGCATGGGAAAGATACAGTGAATATACTAATGCATGCCCTCATCATGGTCTAACAGTTAGAAAAGTTGTTGAGAGATTCTATGGGGGTTGAATGTTCAATCCCGTTAATATTTGTGGGATATATATACCAGGGATACTTCACTACTTGGATATATCGCCGAGTGGGCCGGGGTCCAATAAAGATAAAGCCCATGAAGATAACTACTCGGATTATTACTTGGAGTACACGACAAGTCAATACTAGAGATAAAAAGTTAGAGATAGAATCCTAGTTAGAAATCATGTTGTAACCGACTAGGACACTTGTCATGTAACCCTGCCCCCCGGATATATAAGGAGGGGCAGGGGCTCTCTCATAGACAACTAGACCATACCACATAATACACTACAGAACACAGGACGTAGGGTTGTTATCCTTCGGGAGGCCGAACCTGTCTAAACCTTGCGTCTTGTGTGTCCATCGACTCTCGGTCTCGCGCATGCCTCTACCGGTACACAAGGATCATGGGTAGCCCCCCGATAATAGTATCGACAGTTGGCGCGCCAGGTAGGGGAGTGCGAAGATCGGTTCGTCGAGTTCGATGGCTTTCTTCGTCAAATCAATCATTGCTTCATGCGGTGGTCTATGGTAACTCCAGTATGGCGACAAATCGTCGGCGAGTCACGAAAGATCATGAGAATCACAAACTCGTTGAGTTTTTGCTGTACACGGAAAGCAAATCCGAGTATAGATTTTGTTCCTCTACGTATCAGACAACAAGGAAGTTTCTTTCTTTTTTACTATTCTTCTTTTCCTTGTTTTGTTTCGTATACCATGTGCTAACCAATTAAATTATGGCAATACTCATCACGTGATGCTTTTGGACTCTTTTGTCTCTGCATGGACAAATTATTCTACATGAAGACACGATGCCAAGCTGGTCGTTCAGATCGTGATCAGCGCCTAACAGATTTGGTCATGTCATCTAACAACTAGAAGATGATCCATCATGCCAATCGAACACTGATTGAGGTTTTCGACCGGGAGTTGGAGATGTGCGATGTGAAAATATATGCCGGCAGAAGCTGGTTGCATCGTGCCACATATCACGTGGGCAAAACTGTAGAAGCCGCTTGCAACTTCGAGACTAAGTCGGGTATACGCTGGTTATTATGTGACGGTGAGATTAGCGTTTCTGCCGAGTCCGACTCATCGATTATGGGTCCGAGTCATGCATTACTTGACCAGGGGAGTCTTTCATCATTATTTCACGTTATTATATTCTTTATATGCCAATCATTCTGATTAGCAGCACACTAATCATGTGACGTGTTTTTGCCATGATTTGACGTGAGCTGCATGGAGGTCGGAATAGAGGCTTTTATTAGAGGTCGACTTCATTATCGTCATGATGCTCCATCACTTGGCGTCATGGTTACTCGGCCAATGGCTTTACAACGACTCGGTGAAGCTTCATACAACTCGGTCCTCTGGTCACTCGACGACTAGACCAATTACACGGCAGCTCAGCAACTTGGTCGACCACTCGGCAAATTTAGGGGAGAGCTGCGTGCTGACAAAAGGCCAGGACGTCATTGGCGTCTCGGTAGATATCGACTTCATCGTCATCCTCGTGTACTTGGCGTCAGGAGTGCTGAGTGGTGAGGCTACTCCAGGCAGTTATAACCAGTGTTGAGGCGAGGATCATGTTGCATGGGAGCGTCAGCGTTTTTATCGAGATCATCTAGCATAGTTGATCGCGTTTGGTTTGTCACGTGTGGAGGCGAGCTTACGTTTTTGCTGACTCGGCGAGGCAATACAGTGACTGAGCTACTTGCATCGACAATCAAGCCGCACGCTCGGAGGCTCGTCTAGGACTTATTTTCGACTCGTCTACTATTACAAAGCTAAGTAAACTTTATAATTATTATTATTATTATTATTCATATCAACTCAATTTGAATGCCGTAGGTTCTTAATCTTACGGTGATAATTTTGAGTTTATTTTACACTTATCCTTTTGCATCTATGAGTTGATCATCTACACTGTGGTTAGCTATATCACATTTGTCAGACCAAATTAGGTGCTTGTTGCTGTGAAAAAGGCGGGTGATCAAGATGGCGAGGCCGGTTGTCCACTCGGTTGATGGGTCAGCAACTCGACGACGCAATGACTCGTCTACACGGTTGAAGGCACAAGCACACTAGTGACGCATTGAGTTCCTCAAGCATTCGAAGCCACTTGTTGACTCGCCCAATCACTCGGTGTGACAATTCGGCGAACTACGATTCAGCAACCTAGTCACTCGGCGACTCGGCTAATCACTCAGCAAGGAAGACGACGGTTTGACTAGTCAAGTCGACAATCAAACAGAATGACGGGGGCTCTCTACGGATTGTCGAATATCAAAGCTAAGTTTTTTTATTTATTTGTACAAATTCAATTTGAAGGTCGTAGGTTTTTAATCTTGCGGTCATGATTTTGAGTTCCTTTTGGAATCATCTTTTTGGCTTGACAATATTGGTCAATAATTTTTCTCGGTTGATTTTGACTCGTACATGATTGGCCGAATGAGTTTTAGCGGTACATATTTGGTATTAGGAGGAGTTCAGCTGTTTTGCTTAGTTGCCCGTCTGACTCCCATTACCCAAGTTAGTCAGTCTAGCTCCATGGCTCATGTCGTTTGTCGAAATCGTCGTGCACATCGTTCTTTTAATGAACCTTGCTTATTTTTTATGTCTGTTGGTTGAATGATCAGTACTCTAAGAAAATATAAGCCTTAGACGAATAACAGAAATCCAACAGACTAAGATATCAAAGACGTTGTTTCATTAATGTTGTATATTAATTTTACATATAACTACATTATTTGTGTTCTTGTATTACAGTTATATCATTGATATCACTCAGTCATGGAGCGCCGATTCATTGGATCACTCGGCCACGGAGCGCCAAGTCATTGGATCACTCGGCCATGATCAACTACTCATGGTTTTTGGAAATTCGATCCCTCGGACCTTTTGAACTGTTATGTCGGCGGCTCGTCTTTAGCTCGATGGATACTAAGCAGCTAAGTTTTTTCTAATTTTAGTTTTATTCATCTAATTAAAGGCCATAGGTTCTTTAACTTAGAGATGATTTCTTTCTGCATAATCTTGATGCATTAGACTCTCGGTATTACCTTAACTCGCATATGATTGACTGAGGGAGTTCTTAGTCTCCATAGTTCATGTCGTTTGTTGAGGACCGAGGCGGCTTTTTACCTTGACTCACATGTTCATCCGATAGCTATATCAACTGGAGCTATTTTATTGACATCACTCGGTTTTGTTATCCCGAGTTATTGGATCATTCAGCTTCATTATTGGATCACTCGACCTTCTTGTCTGAGTTGTTATATCATTTGACTATATTATTGGATCACTCGGCATTGATTACTTATGATCTTACTCAATATTGGAGAACCCTGCAAGAGTTGTTCTTTTTCACACGGAATCACGCCCGGGGGCTGCTATACTTGTTATATTTAATCAAGTATTGTTTGGATATTTTTTATGGCTCTTATACTTATTATATTAGATCAAGTATCACCCGGATATTTTGATGACTGCTACGCTTGATATATCTTATCAAGTATCACTCGGATTCATTAGTACCAATGGTCCCTTTTGTTAGTAGGGGGAGTGATAGAACCAATCTTGGGGGCTACCGTATTAAAACTCCTCATCAAATCAATCGGGGAAAGTGGTAGATCCAGATTTACATACGGTGTTATTATTTTTGACTCACAAGATATTTTATGATCTAAATACCTTCTGAGCCGGGGGCTATACCTATACCTAGTAGGTGGATTTTTTCCCCGCATATGGATATTATTTGACGCATAATCCTTTTTGAAGATTCTTGGAGAGCTTTACAAGTTTGTTGTTGTACATGAAAAGGCTTAATCATATTCATGGCGAAGCATTAGTCAATCAACTGAAGATCAACAACTAACTTGTAAATCTCTCGGGGGCTACTGTGGGATATATATACCAGGGATACTTCACCACTCGGATATATTGCCGAGTGGGCCGGGGTCCAATAAAGATAAAGCCCATGAAGATAACTACTCGGATTATTACTTGGAGTACACGACAAGTCAATACTAGAGATAAAAAGTTAGAGATAGAATCCTAGTCAGAAATCATGTTGTAACCGACTAGGACACTTGCCATGTAACCCTGCCCCCCGGATATATAAGGAGGGGCAGGGGCTCTCTCATAGACTACTAGACCATACCACATAATACACCACAGAACACAGGACGTAGGGTTGTTATCCTTCGGGAGGCTCGAACCTGTCTAAACCTTGCGTCTTGTGTGTCCATCGACTCTCGGTCTCGCACATGCCTCTACCGATACACAAGGATCATGGGTAGCCCCATGATCCACTGCCGATAATAGTATCGACAACATTTGAATGCTTCAGCTGCGGGTTCATTCATGTTAAAGACTCCCACCCAAGCTAGGGAATTGATCAAGTTGCTAGTTGAAAATCAATCATGGGATAGTGAGAGAAGTTCAAGGAATTTACAACCTTTAAAAGGATTGGCAAAGAGTGTGATTGAGAGGACTCATGAAGACTTGGTTATGGATCGCCTCGATGCTATCCAAAGAAGGTTGGACAATAATCATCATATCTCTAAGGAAGAGCCGCTCAAGCTAGCGGAATCACGCTCCACTTGTAGTGAGTGTGGAGAATTTGGTGATGTGCAGAAAGATTGCCCTGAAGAGATGAAGATGCTAGAATGTATAAAGAATAGTGGATGGAAGCCCCGAATTTAGTAGCAAAGGAGTTCTTTCCCTCCTAGTTCGTCCATGCAAAATTCGATCCCACTTCGTCTCCAATGTCATGAGTTCTTCCAAGCTCAAGATAAGATCAACAAGGACAACCAAGCTAAATTCAAGAAGATTGATCGTATCCTTGGAGGAATTAGTGACAAGGTGATAGAGATTGGGAGCTCCAATGAGCAGATTTTGAAGCATACCAAGATTATGGAGCAACAGATGGGACATTTATTGCAAGCCATTCAAAGTAACAAGGGGGCTATTCCTGGCAATACGATATCTGCAGAACAGTTGAAGGCAATAGCTACATGGTCAGGAAAGCAAACGGAAGATCCAGAGCACTCTGCAGGAGTTAGGAAGACCCGCGCCGATCGGCTCACAGCTAGCGCCGATCAGCGCGAGGGTACTGTAGACACCGATCGGCTCACTGGGAGTGCTGATCGGCGCGAGGAGGATATTGATCTCTCTGGTCTGAAAAAGAGCATGGAAACAGAGGAGCATGGTCCTGCCACGTTCTTGGATACTCAACTGCTGACCAAGACAGAAAGAGCGCGGCAATACGACGAGCAATTTGCAAGGTTCGTCGATATTATGAAGAAGCTTTACATCAATGTCCCTTTTGTTGATACTATTCAAGTACCTATCTACGCCAAGTACAAGGACATGATGCAAAATAAGAAATCTTTGGTTTATGAGGATGTTGTGAAGGCTACTAAGGAACTTATGGCGGCAATCAATGATGTTGCACTTGAAAAGAAACCCGATCCTAAATCACCAAGCATCAAATGCATGATTGGAACAAGGATATTTGATAGATGTTTGTGCGATCTTGGAGCGAGTGTAAGTGTTATGCCCTGTCATATATTCACAAGTCTCAATTTGCCTGAATTGGAGCCTAAGGGCATGTGTTTGGAGTTAGCCGATCAATCGGTACGCTTCCCTGATGGAATTGCTGAGGATGTGCCTGTTCAAATTGGAGATAACATTGTCCCCGTTGATTTTATTATGCTTGATATGGATAAGAGGACGAGGACCCCGTTGATCTTAGGCAGACCCTTCTTAAGGACGGCAAAGGCAAGTATTGATGTTGGAAGTGGTGAGATAAGCTTTGATATAAGTGGGACTCACTACTCTTTCAAATTTTGCCCAAAAGGAGAAGAGTGCCGTGTTGTTGATGAAGTGAAGAAATATAAGACACCGTAGCAACGTGGCATCGAGAGTAATTGGAGGGAATGTATGGATAGGTCGTCCGAGGTATATGAGCCATAGAGATAAGAAAACCTTGTAGTGTCGCGGCCTCACATCCCGCACCGTGACACTAAGGATTGATTGTTTGCGGGGAGGTCAAGCTCTTTGACCTCTAAATAACTAGAGCGCTCTTGGGAGGCAACCCAATGATCGGGGGATTTAGAAGTTGCTTAGTGCTTATGGGAGGGCAACCCATTTTATTTAGTTAATGCTAGCCGGGAGGGCAACCCGGTATTTTTAATTTGCTTGCTTGTAATAAAAACAATCTCCCAAATAAAAGAATTAGAAAAAGTGTGTGCTTAATTTTCGTGTGCTCTTGCATTGTCTGTTTACTGGTGCAAAATTATGTATATACATGTTGTGGACTAACAACGCAGGAATATAAAAGAAAAAGACCAAAAATAGGAAGAAACAGAGCTCACGCCGATCAGCGTAATCCGGAGCCGATCGGCGCAAAAGGTAGCATCTAGCAAAGAAGCAAGGGGCGAGGAGCAGAAAAGGAAGTCGCGTCGATGTGTGCGCACCAGCACCGATCAGTACAATTATTAGATGAGCCCCTCTACGTGTGTCAATGCTACAGGAACATTGGGAAAGTGGAAATTAGGTGAAGGAGATGAACACGAGGCATTAGGATCAGCGCCGGACCCCAAGACAATGATGCAGGGGTGCCAGTACGGCTCCCAATTGGGCGACAAAAGTGGCAGGTGTTGATTTCAAGGAATAGGTATGATTTCTATGCAGGTGTTCAGTGCAGAGGAGACATGGAATTGACAAAAAGTTGAAAAAGAGACGGTGCACCGATCAGCGCGGGCCCGCGCCAATTGACGTAGTCAATCAAGACGTCGGGATTCCGTGCAGTTCCCCTGCCAACTGACATGATGTATCGGGAAACGACGTAAAGGAGGGAATCAAGCACCACAGTTGTCAGAGCATTCAAATTTTGAATTGGGCCGATCGGCGCACCTCTGAGTCGATCGGCACGCTCCCTAAATTTTGAAATTTCAAGGAGGGTTCTTCTTCTGGAAGTTTCCCACACTATAAAAGGGAGGCCAGGCGCCCCTAGTTCGGCACGCCATCTTGATAATCTCTCCACTTTCCCCACTACCCATGATCTCGCACACGTTCCGCATTCCTCGCAGATGGATCGTCTCCGTTCCTCAGTCGGCAAGTTGGGCAAGAGGCTGCGCCGGGGAAACAGTTCCGGCGATAGCGGCGATTCAAGCGGTGACTCCTCGGTAAGGGGAGGCTCCGGTGCTCACGACGACATGTCGGTGGGAGGTGGATCCACCGACTCAGCGGTGGCAAACTACGAGATCCGCGCCCATCACTCCGTCTCTGGCGCGCCCCTTCCAGCGGGGCGTGCTACGAGGAGCCAAATGGCGGCAAGCCGTGGGGTTCCCATATCACCACCACCACCGACATTCACGCCGTGCATGGTGGAGGAGGGCTTCACCCTCCTGAGCATGGAGGAACAAGAGCACTACCTCGCGGTGAGGGGAAGGTTCATCCCGAACTTCGACTTGGACGAGACCTTCCTCACCCCGAGCGACATGTGGGAGGACATACGGAGGACACTCAGCGACCTCGGCTGGGTGGACTTTCACCAACTTCCCATGGACTACAACCTCGATATTGCAACCGAGGTTGCCTCTACGATGAGGATCGGCACCGATGAAGTCGGCAACGAGGCTATCAACTTCCGCGTCCGTGACATCAGCCACACGGTGACCATGGAGACGGCGACCCTAGCCTTCGGCTTCAACGCCGACGATGACATCACTGGCATCTTGGGACGTGAGGAGTTAGACTCCTTTTGGAGGCGGCTCTCGTTCATAGAGGATATGAAGCGCA
Organism: Eleusine coracana subsp. coracana; assembly: GCA_032690845.1. Classification (NCBI taxonomy): domain Eukaryota; kingdom Viridiplantae; phylum Streptophyta; class Magnoliopsida; order Poales; family Poaceae; genus Eleusine; species Eleusine coracana. The sequence goes on from CM064430.1 coordinate 9,562,479, forward strand.
GCAACATCCGCAACCCGACCATTCAAGTCTTCCATCGGTGGTTGGCGGCGCGCGTAGGCGACAAGATCGACTCTAGCAACGTCACCGATGTGGACTTGCAGTGGCTCTTCAAATCCATCATGAGCCCGTCTCACTGCACCCCATGATGGTGATGGTATGGGGTTGGATCGACAAGAGTAGCAAGAAGATCAAGAAGGTGGCCTTCAGGGCCTATCTTCAGCGCCTAGCAGCCCTCATCTGCAACGGTGACGGACCAGGATGGCGCAATGACAAGTGGGAGTGCACGACGGAGATCGGCGAGAATATGACTTGTGTCAATATTGTCACGGGAAGTGTTCGCGGCGGCTTCCATGTTGGTGGCACCAATGTAAGGCTCCCGTGTGCGGAGTTAGGAGTTTTTCTCCCTCGCAAGCTGGAGGGAGGAAATTGGCTTGAAGATGGTCTCCTAAAGGGGGGCCGAATTTCCAAGGACCGCTGTGGGCGGGTTCGACAACCGGTGACATCTGTAGGGGCCGGCAGCGAGTGGGACTCCAGGGGGTCACGCCAAGAGCCTCAACAGTACCAGTTTAGGTGGAGCGACGTAGCGGGCGGTTCACAGCCCTCTATGCCGGTCGGCGCAGGCAACGCATCAATCAACGCCACCTACTTCAGTGCGGGCGTTGACTACAGGTACCAAGGACAGGTACTTGTGGTGCCTCCGGTGCCTGGTGCAAGACTTTTTCGTGCCCATGTAGGGGTACCTCGACAACAACATGCATCACATCGAGCACGTGGAGGACGCCATGTCCCAATGGAGGAACCACCACGATGCGATGGTGGAAGAGTTCGAGTGACTCAAGGCGCAGTGTTATGGCTTCGATCAGCCACTGTCGCCACCTCCATTTGACTAGAAGTGCCTAGGAGTTGGCACATGTATCGATTTCCGGATTTGCATTTTCTTTTATCTTTTGCAATCTTTTTCTTTATTTACGTATTTGTGTGTGAGCGAGTTGGGAAACCATGTATCAGGTGTGTTTACTTTCATGCAAGTGTGTTAGTAGTAGTTAATAGTGTGTTTACTTTCATGCAAGTGTGTTAGTAGTAGTTAATAGTGTGCTTACTTTTATGCAAGTGTGTTAGTAGTAGTTTTATTTTCATGCAAGTGTGTGCAAAAATCATCACCATGTATTCGAGTTTCGATCGTAATATAATGATGGTGGTTATGCTCTTTAGGAGAATTGAAGTACTTATACTTTCTTAAAAAGTGTTGATGAAAACCAAATAATGTTGAGCATTGAATAAAATTCGAACTTACACTTAACAATTATCCGGCAAATATGTCCTATGTGGAGCAATTCTGAGTACCCATGTGCTTCATTTGCATTGTCCAATTCGTGATGATAACTTCGTACCAATCTTTTTATAAATAAAATTTTTATGTTGTCAACTTTGGAATTTATTCTTTTCAAGATTCTTACCTATCAATGCCATATTTTGAGCAGTACTCATGAGACTTTGATATGTAGATAAACATTAAACTGATGGTTGAGTTCGGTTAGGATTTAATTCTTGTTGGTATGAACTTTACTAAGATGGCCAAATCTTTGTGTATCTCTTTGTGGCCTTGAATTACTCATGCAAAAATTCAATTCCGCTGAGTATTCCACCATAAACCCAAAATATCTTGTTTACTATCATTCCTTGACCACATCCTATATTTCTGGCTACATTTAATGAAGCCAAACGAAAATACCAACAAGTGATTGGTGATTTCGGGTTAAGAACCGATCGACGCACTCCTGGCGCCGATCGGCACAGCAGAGAGCAAAATAAAAAAATAGAAAAAAAGAAGAGAGGAAAAGAAAAAAAAAAGAGAAAAGAAAGAAAGAAAAAGAGAAAAAGCTCTGTTGTTTGCTAAGGGACTAGCAAAATTTTAAATGTGGGGGGATGGTATAAGACATGTTTATTCTCGAAATTCATTCTAATATAGCCATGAATCATTCCAACCATGTGCAATCTGATAATGAGAGTTCCTTTTTCTTCCAAGATCAAATTTTTGCTATGCACATGTCCACATACCCAAAGTTTGAGTCCCTTCTTAAATTTTTTTTTCTGAAATAACCATCTTGTAAAGGTTCTGTAATTCTAATGAAGAATAATCTCCTAGCTTTACAATGTATTGTTGATTTATGTTTGCAATCCTTGAAATTACCTCACCAAGCCACTCATATAAGCTTTACATAAATATTATTTGATCATTATGATGAAGATATAGGTTGAGTGATTTGAAAGATGAGTTGTTGCTTTGGATTATTTGGAAGATAGATTCTTTATGTTCACAACAATCTTTTAAGTGATTTACATGTGTGGAAAAGCTATAATTTGCGAGTTGGACATGATCCTTTGCTTTGGGGAGAAACTTTAAAGCCTTATGCCCACATTTGAACTATTTTGCTGAATACCAATATGAAATACACCACAATAGAACAATGCTCAAAATTTGCTGATTTGAGATATCTTTTATGATAGAGAGAGTATATTCTTTAATTTTTCTTTCTTTTACTTTACTCGGGACGAGTAAAGGTTTAAGTGTGGGGGAACTGTTGGCACTTATTAAGTGCCCCTTTTATATGTGAATATAACCCCAATTAGAGCATAATTGATGCCAATTTAGGCCATTTACCTGTGATTTTGCCTATATATTTGTATACACGTTGTTTTGGAGCTTTATTCAGAAACAGGTGAAATTGGTGATTAAAGTGATGCTGGAAGAGAACAGGAGTCCAGAAGCAACGAAAAGCACTGAATAAGTCTAGGCGCCGATCGGCGCAACCCATGAGCCGATCGACGCAAGGACATTTTGGCCCATAAAAGTGACCAAGGCCCATTTCACATGTTTTATGGAAGTTTATCTGCGCAAGACACTTGAAGATATTTGCCTAGAAGATTTATGAAACTTCAAGATCTCGACGTGTAGTACAAGACTTTATATCGAAGGAAAAGGCCCACATGGCAGATGTGGAAGACAAAGGAACCGACTCGGAAGAGAAACCAGAGAAGAGACGGCTTGTGCCGATCGACGCAATTTTGAGCTGATCAGCGCAACCGCCTTATTTGCTAGAAACCGAGTCCTTTACGAGTTGAACCCTTATATATACTTGTAAGCCCTGGCCATGAGAGACAGAAGGCGTCGGAGGGACAACAAATCCGTGAGTTAGAGCCACCAGGGTTCTCCCCGTTAGAATAGATCTCTAGTTGAGTTTCAAGAACCATTGGTTTAAGAGTTGATCCGTCAAGGTAGGCCATCTCGGCGGTGTTGAATCTTACTCTCTGTATCTCAAGGATGATTGAATATGTTGATGATTGTTTTGGTGATTTGTCTATCTTGATTCAGTAATCATGCATGTGCTTATTCCAATTGCTTAGTTCTAGGCTAAGTAGGTTCATGCTATCTTGATCATAGTGATCAGGATAATATTCGGATATTGTATTGATTATGGTTGTTTAATAATGCTAGTAGTGTGGTTTAGCGGTGACAGCATTAAACCTGTGCAGCACTATTGGATAGTTGAGTAGGGTAAATACTCGCGCGATTAAAGATTTCCTCTCAGCAGCGATAAATCGGGAGTCGCTCGGAAAGCAGGGTGGTCTTATTCATTATAGATTTTCATTAATCCATGTAATTACCATTATGATGCTATTTGATTAGACTTTTTGGTTACGATCTCACTAGTAGATATCTGGCTACTCACTTAATAGCTTAGGCTTACTAAGTATCTGGCATACTTTGGCTTAGATTTGTTTGTGTGCCGATCAGCTCAACTCCAGCGCCGATCGGCGCAATCACAGATTCGGTAGCGTGCCGATCAGCTCAACCCTGCGCCGATCGGCGCAATGATAGATTTGCTGTCTAGCGCATCTTCGCACTGGTCAGTCTCCCCTCATGCAACTCAAACTCGACAGTAGCCTTGACTAGATCTTTTACTGCTAACTCTGTTTAATAATCCCCAAGGTCCCAGTGGATACGATAAACCTTGGAATACTCAATTTAAGGGAAAATATGCTACAATCATACACTGTCCTCTTGTGGTATATAAGTGGGTGCGTAGTTATGACCAACAGCACGCCGACTAGATCTTGGACCGAACATTGAGGTGGATGGCATCGAGGTCTACGACACCCCTTAAAACAACATCATCGGGGCCAAAACGTTGCTCGACACCTTAATGGCCGATGCAACCTATCAGACCCCCGCGATGCAGAAGGCGGTGGCTATGCTCAAGGCTGCTGCAGGTCAAGATGTTGCCAAGTATAGATCACAGTTGGCACAAAGTTCTAGCCCCACAACCTCACATGGTCGACGTAGGCGTGAAGATTCACTACTAGAAAACACCCCCTATAGATACGTTTTATATTGGGTTTAGATATGCTTATATCGTCTTTATCAAAATATAGATACATTTTCATAATTCGTGTCCGAGGCGTTTCCGCACGTACTGTGTCAGAGCTTGGTTGATATGCTTTTTGAAAACATGTCTACCAACAAACAAGATGTGTTGCTTGAGATGCTATAAATGATACATATGTTTGTAGATACATTTTCATAAATGTGTTTATATGACATAGGTATTAGAGTAAACATGTTTTGTGATGTGTTAAAAAGTTTAGACATAATTTATTGATATGTTTCTATTGTGTTGTTACTAGCATATGATTGTTTTAGAACCTCTTCTAAGTGATTGATTTTTTTTACGTAGTTAGCAAGAGTCAAACCTGAGACCTCCTTGTTTTTTACATGCTCATCTAACCAGCTCACCTTTGAAGGAAACTTGATTATATTAAGTTATTCATTCTTTTATACCCATATTTTCTTAGTGTTTTGGTGTTCCTAGGATTTTATATAGCGTGCCAAACATGTCTCTAGAGAGGATTGATACAATCAAAACGTGTCTAATATTATCTCATGTTTTATATGTTTTCAATAACATCTCAAGAAGAATGTTTGATATGGCTAGATACGATTAAAGCGTATCTAAATTTCTGATGTCTTTAGAAACATGTCAAAATGTGTCTTTTCTGTGGCTACCAACGGTTCAAAGCGTGTCTAAAATCGTAACACTTTGTGATGTTTCAAAAAGAGTGTCAAAAAAACATGTTTATTATATTCTTGAAATTAAAGCGTATCTAAAATCATATCATATTGATATGTTCTTAAAATCGTATTGAAAAGTGTCTCTAGCTATTAATGTAGAGACGTTTATAGAAACGTAGTAATATAACTGTGTCTAGAAGATATTTTTGTTGTAGTGATTTGAGAAACTCTCTCAGCATCCGTGATGGATAAGATACCATTAACTCTCACCATGAAGAACACGCTCGGGACAACTGACGCTACGAGGAGGAGCGCTGCGATCAGAGAACTGATGACTGATGGGACGATCGACGGGATTACCGACGGGACAACCGGTGAGAAGACTGACGCGACCCCCCTCCAAGAGACAACCGCGATGACCAACGTCGACGAAATGATTAGGATTAGCGCGATAATAATGATGATGACAATCATTGTCGTCGCCATGATGATGATGTTGGTCCACGACATCTCCGTCGCTCAACTCCGTCTCCAGATCGACATAGGCGGTCACCAACTCCTAATGACGAAGAAATCGATGGCATCAAGGCTTACGTTCTAAGGATTCGCATAGCTCGATGGCTGAAGGGGTTCAAGCCTGTCCCCATCAAAAAATATGACGGTCAGACCAATCCCCAAGAGTGGCTTTAGCTCTACAGCACAACGATTCAGTCGGCTGGAGGTGACACCTATGTAATGGCAAATTACTTGCCAGTCTACCTGGACCCAGCCGTCCAGATATGGCTTACATCTCTTCCGGAGGAGTCAATCACCTCCTGGGGAGACCTCAATAAGAAGCTTATTGAAAGTTTCCAAGCCACCTGCAACCGACCAGAAAACCACTTCGACCTCACTCGAATCAAGAAGAAGTCTGACGAACCTCTCCGCGACTACATCAAACGATTCTACGCTAAGAAGACCGAGATCCCCAATGTCCCAGACCAGCAGATCATTGCTACCTTCCAAGGAGGTATCCGCAGTGATGATTTGGTCCGGAAAATCAGTTAGAGGAATCACAACCTCAAGTTGACCGCTCAAGAGTGCTTTGAGATTGCTGATAAGTTCGCGTCGGGCGAGTCGGCGTTAGATGACATTCGAGGAAAAGGCAAGGAGAAGCGGTCGGATAGTCCAGAGTCCTCCAAGAAGGACAAGAAGAGGAAGTCTGACAACATGGTTGCTACGGTAGACCGATTTCAGAAGAATCCTCGGACAAACCAACCAACCATGGATGACTTGCTGAGTGGCCCGTGCCTCTGGCATCCTAAGGGGAACCACAAGGCCAAACATTGCTACCGATTGAAGGGCTTCGCGACTGCTGCGCTCAAGGTGGCCAAGGATACACCAAGGCACAACGGCAAGGACAAATCTAAGGATGGTAGCGACAAGGCACAGGAGAGTTCCAGGAGCCCCACAAGGAAGTCAACTTCATTTTCGGAGGCCTGGATGCCTATGTGTCCAAGCGCAAGCAAAAGCTGGAACTACGGGAGATTAATTCCATAGAACCGGTTGCGCCTCAATACATGAGGTGGTCTGAAATGCCAATTACTTTTGATCGGTTGGATCACCCCAAGCACTTACCAAAGCCAGGTCGATACCCACTCGTGCTTGCAGCAACGATGAAGGAAGTCAAGTTCAACAAACTACTCATCGATGGAGGAAGCTGCCTAGACTTGATCTTCACCAAGATTCTCTTGGAGCTCGATCTATCAATTAATGACCTCCAGCCGAGTTCCTCACCCTTTCATGGGATTGTGCCTGGCAAGACTTTAGTTTCCATGCTGCAAATTAGTCTGCCTATTACTTTTGGGACCCTTGAGAACTTTAGGACCGAGCGCATTCTCTTCCAGGTGGCCAATTTTGATTCAGCATATCATGCTATCATCAGTTGACCGGCGATGGTTAAGTTCATGGCCGTTCCTCATTATCCGTATCTCACCCTCAAGATGCCAGGCCCCAATGGAATAATCTCCCTCCACTCTGATCTTTGGAATTCTTTTGATTGCGTTGTACAAAGTTGTGAGATGGCCAATAAGTAGTTGATGCTGTCTGACCGGCAGGAGATCCAGAAGGCAGTCGGCGTAGAGGAGCAGACCGATGCGGCGGTCCCCGTGAAGAAGCCAACCAAGGACAAGATCCAGACGGATGACGTCCAGACCAAGGAGACCGTGCTCGACCCGAAAGACCCTGATAAGGTCATGCGGCGGTCCCCGTGAAGAAGCCAACCAAGGACAAGATCCAGACGGATGACGTCCAGACCAAGGAGACTGTGCTCGACCCGAAAGACCCTGATAAGGTCACTTATGCAGGGGCCAACCTCGACAAAAAATAGGAACTCGCGCTCACTCTTTTCCTCTAGGTAAATAGGGACATCTTTGCATGGAAGCCATCAGACATGCTGGGAGTTCCTAGGAAAAAGATTGAGCATGAGTTAAGGGTGCCTCCTGGGGCCACCCCCGTTCAACAGAGGCTTAGGAGGTTTGCGCAAGACCGCAAGGACGCCATGAAGAAGGAGATAGTTAGGTTGTTAGATGCTAAATTTATAAAGGAAGTGTATCATCCCGACTAGTTAGCAAATCCAGTCCTTGTACCTAAGAAGAATAAAGAGTGGAGGATGTGTGTGGATTATACTGATCTCAACAAGGTCTGTCCTAAAGACCCTTTCGCTCTACCTCGCATTGATCAGATTGTAGACTAAACAGCTTGGTGTGAGCTTTTAAGCTTTCTGGATGCCTATTCAGGCTATCACCATATTCCACTGAAAGTTGAAGATTAGATCAAAACTTCCTTTATAACATCCTTCAGTGATTATTGCTACATCACTATGCCCTTTGGTCTGAAAAATGCTGGCATGACTTACCATACGAGGTATTCAACGCTGCCTGGCTACTCCGATCAATCGGAATGCAGAGGCTTATGTTGATGACATCGTTGTGAAAACTCAGAATGTCGAGGAACTTCTTTCTGAACTGGCAGACCTTTGACAATTTGAGACAATACTCGATGAAGTTAAATCCCAAAAAATGTGTTTTTGGGGTTCCTTCTGGAAAGCTACTCAGCTACATCATTTCAAAACGGGGTATAGAGGCTAACCCAGATAAAATCAAGGCGATCCTTGATATAGGGCCACCTAATTCTCAAAGGGATGTTCAGAAGCTGACCGGATGTATGTCATCCCTGAGTTGCTTTATCTCCCGACTAGGGGTTAGAGGGTTACCGCTTTTTAGACTGCTTAAAAAATAGGATGACTCTGTATGGACAGAAGAGGCGCAGTCGGCACTGGATGAGTTGAAGGTCCACCTCAGCAATATTCCGGTATTGGTGCCTCCAGAGCCGGGAGAAAAGCTTCAACTTTACATATTGGCCACAACTCAACTTTACATATTGGCCACAACTCAAGCTTCACCTCAAGGAAGTTGAAGCATTATTTTCAAGCTCATCCCATCGAAGTCCAAACATCCTTTGCACTCGGCACAGTGTTTCACAACCGAGAGGCTGAAGGAAAGATAGCTAAGTGGGTTGTTAAACTCGGTCAGTACACTATTACATTCACTGCTCGGTCCACGATTAAAGGACAGGTGTTGGTCGACTTTGTTTCCAAATGGACAGAGATTCAAATACCTCCCGCGTTGCAAGATGTCGAATATTAAAAAATGTACTTTGATGGGTCTCTTCAGTTACCGGGTGCTAGTGCAGGGTTCGTATTTATCTCACCACAAGGAGAGAAGCTTCAATATGTCCTTCAAATCATGTTTCACACATCTAATAACGCTACAGAGTATGAATCCCTTCTACACGGCCTTCGAATTGCTGTGTCACTCGGCATCCAGCGCCTGGACATCTTCGGTGACTCAACTTTGGTCATCAACCAAGTCACTAAGGATTGGAACTACGTGGATGATAATATGGCTGCTTACTGTCAAGAAGTAAGGAAGCTTGAAGACAAATTCGGTGGACTGACATTCACACATGTTCTCCGAGACAATAATCAAGCGGCTGATGAATTGGCCAAGATGGGACCATCTCGATGGATTGTCCCACCCGGTGTTTTCTTACACACTCTAGATTCTCCCACTATTTCTCCCCAGCCAGATGTTATGACGACCGATGTTGCAGAGTTGGTCGAGGATATCAACACACAGAATGACTGGCGCGATCCGATAGATACCAACGAGCAGCAAAGGTTGAAAGCTCGATGCCGAGGGTATTTGATGGTGGATGATCAACTTTATAGAAAATGAGGATCAAATATCTTGATGTGATGCATCTCGATACACGAAGGACAAAAGTTGATGGCAGAAATCCATTCAGGAATATGTGGTAATCATTTGGCTTCCAAGACGTTGGTCGGCAAGGCTTTCTGGCAAGGGTTCTATTGGCCTACGGCGGTCGAAGATGCTCACCAAGTCATTCGGAAGTGTGAAGGTTGTCAATTTTTTGCTCAACAAACACATGTGCCTTCACAACAACTTCAGATGATACCTATGACATGGCCTTTCCCATTTTGGGGGCTTGATATTGTCAGTCCTTTCAAGAAAGCGCCAGGAGGTTTCACTCACTTATTTGTTGCTATTGACAAATTCACCAAGTGGATTGAAGTGAGGCCGATCGGCAAGATAACTTCAAGGAAGGTGGTGGAATTTGTTAGGGAGGTCTTCACTCGGTTTGGAGTTCCTCATGATATCATCACCGACAATGGTACTCAGTTTACATCTAAGCAGTTCCGTGACTTTGCCAATGAGATGGGAATAAAAATCAACTTTGCATCAGGGGCTCATCCTCAAAGTATTGGGTAGGTCGAAAGGGCCAATGGTATGATTCTTTAGGGGTTGAAGCCCCGGATATTTGATAGACTCAAGCCATATGCCGGTCGGTGGGATCGAGAGCTGCCTTCGGTACTTTGGGGGCTGTGCACTAATGTCAGTCGAGCTACTAGCCAGTCACCTTTCTCGTTGGTCTATGGTTCCGAGACTATGCTGCTGACCGAGGTAAACCTCGTATCAGCATGAGTCAAGGGATACGACGAGAAACTTTCTGAAGATAGGCGGGAGATTGAGTTGATTTCGGCAGAAGAGTTGCGTGATCACGCTCTGTTCCGATCGGCAGTATACCAACAAGGCTTGCGATGTTATTATGACAAAAACGTTCGTAGTCGCCAGTTTCACGTTGGGGATTTGGTACTATGACGGGTGCAATCAACCAAAGGCCAACACAAGTTATCTCCTAAGTGGGAAGGACCTTATGTGGTCAAAGAAATCACTCGGCCGGGGGCTTATCGACTGATGTATGAAGATGGCGCCGACGTACCAAACTCATGGAACATCAACCAGCTACGTCGCTTTTATACTTAGTCCATTTCTGTATTTGAATACATTATTATTGAATGAAACTTCAATCTTTTTCATGAAAGGTTTTGTGATGATTTTTCACTCATATTTGCCTTGATTCCTTAATCCATAGTATTAAACAATCGAGTCAGGGGGCTAGTAATAATGTCCCGCTATTCCTTAACTTTGAATAATTCTGGTTGTGAATTTTTTTTGATCGATTTATCATAATATTGATATGGTCTTATATTTTTGGTCTAATGTTGGAACATCATAGTTATACAATTTATTCTGCACAACAGACCGCCACTACACTAAATCCAAAGCCAAAGAGCGAGAGGTCATGTCTCAATTGGTAGACTCTGTATTGTAACGCGGTAATGAATTACAACTTTTGATGCTAAGGCAGACAGATGCAACTACTGTTTTGTCTCTAGAGACTTAGAATGAACAAGTCTAAGTGCTATAGCGTGATTAATGCAGCTCGGTGCCGACTAATTTATTCTAAGTAAAAGGAGATTGTTATTTTGACTATTCAGTCACTCTTTCTTGACTTGTTCAAAATTTAAGCAAGCATAAGGAATATTATTTATATTTACAATAGAGACAAAATTGTATTTCTATTTATAAATACTACTAATGTTCATTGAATATTACAGGATTCTAAGATTCCTTTGAAGGAGAAGGAGCCTTAGCTTGTTGCTCTAATTCTAGAGAACTTGGAGGAGTTGGCGGAACAGGGTCGATTTCCACGTTCTCGACCAAGGCTCGAGATGTCTCCATCATGGAGTCCATTTAGAAGCTGGCACCGATTGATCGACAGCTCTAGGTTCAAACCCTCCCTGACTTTCTCTAGGGGCAATGAAGGAGACCAAGACCTTCGAGTTTTGCTGGCGATTACTTCTGATGTGTGCTCTAGCAGGTATTCTAGGGAGTGCCCAGTCTTCTCCACCTGGTTAGCATGGATATAATCCAAGGCTTTTCGAGCAGCATATGTCATAGCTGAAAAGGTTATGAGAAGTGTTAGATGCTGATGCATCGATAATACAAACACAAGATTGAAGAAAATGACTTACTGGCAAGATTACATTTGAAGGATCTCGGTCTCTAGCAGTTTCTTCTTCAAAAGATCTATCTCAGCATCCCGCTCGCCGAGTGACTTGGAGAGACCATCCTTTTCAGCAGTCAGAGCATCTAAGAACCTCTGTTGATTGGAAGTTAGTGTCTCCAAATCGGCCACCTTCTTTTCATGAGCTGAAGACAAGTGTCAAAGGTGTTAGAGTAAACAAATGGAGGGTCACCGATGAATCGGTCTGCAGTCATACCGACATTTTCGAGATGATGGCGTTCATCAGATCCCTTGATGTCAGTCAGCAGATTTTTAATTTGTTTCTTGGCTTGGGATAGCTGCTCGCTGGTCACTACAAAGTTTTGACAAATAAGTTAAAAACTAGGCAACTGCATGGAAGACATGTTAAAGACTTACCAAAGGTTTCAGCTTCGAGGTACTCGACTCTGGCCAGTTTCTTTTCAATAAGAGAATATAATCTCTGAAAGGGGAATGGCTCGGCCAGATGAAAGAGTGAATCAAAAATGATAAAAACTTGGTATTGATGTACCTTGTTGGCCTCTCAATGCTGGTGCAGGACTTCTATATCTTCAGCCCTAGGCCGAGCTAAAGCGTCCTCGACCAGTACGGCCTTACCCTTAAAAAGCGAGGACGGGATGCCGGTTGGAGAGGCAACAATGGTTTGAGGGGTTGGTGCAGGAGCTGGAGTATCGGGAGCCTTCCTTGGTTCGGTCTAAACGCTTGATGGCGTACTGGTCGAACGAGGAGCGTTGGTCGGGAGCACTACAGGAGTCAACCGAGTGTCTTGAGACCCTTGGGCGCTCTGAGTAGCCTTCGACCGACCACTTCAATATGCAAGACACATAGAAGTTAATAAACATTCAACCTTATGAGGAATTGAAAACGCGAATAATTACTTGGAGGCTTGCTTAATCTTGATCCGACGGACTCTCTTCTTCGAAGAAGTGGTCTGAAGATTGGACTCTTTCCTCTTCAAAGGAGCCTTGGTGGTTTCATCGATCTTCATCACCACTTTTCCATCACTCACCGATTTGCTCGGGGGCTCCGACTGGCTTGATGGTCGGTCGGAGTAAGCAGAGGTGGTCAGATTTGCATTTGGGGTGAGCTCCTCTTTGTCGTCTTCATCTTGGCCCACATATTGTCGACGGCGATGGGCGGTCTGCTTCTGTCGGCGGCCAGGGGATGGCAAGTTAGGAGCGAGGGAAGCATCACCGCTGACCTCTTCAGTCGGTCGAACGCCTGATGAAGTCCCTCCACCGCCAGTGCTGGTCTATGGTGGCTTGTCGACATAGTCCAATCCTTTCATATCATTTGGAGGGAGCGGAGGATGGGACACATAAGTGTCGAGAACCTGCATAAACATCAAGTCATCAAATAGGACATCAAAATAAGATAATAGCAGAATCATTCGAGATCGACCGAGGCTTACTCGGGCCCGTAGAGTGCTAACATTGTACGCCTTCTCGATTAATGAATGGTCTTGAAGGATATCTCCTTCAAACATCTTTGACAAACACGTCCGATGAAGATTGCCATTGGGAGGATCAGGTACTTCCCTGGTCTCGTCGTTGGTGGCATAATTCCACGTCAGGTGACTCTAATGTTTTAGGGGCTACACTCGGCGCACTATGAAGCTCTTGGCGATAGTAATACCATCAATGCCTTCCTTCTTTAGATCTGCAATCTTCTTCAGCAGAGCGACCATCTGGGGATCGAATGGGTTGGGTTTTTCGGTCCAATGCACCTGTGAAATCGCCTTTGCGCCGGAGAAGTCAGCAAGAACAGGGGGAGGGCTGTCGTAGTAAAACCACTCATCCTTCCAGTTCTTGTTACCAGTCTTCAATGGCACATTGATGTAGACCTCATTCTTGCGCAACTGGAAGCCCACACCACCTATGACTACTTGGTTGTCTTTTGTTGGCAACGATCGGAGGACAAAGAGGTGGCAGAACATATTGAAATGGAGGAGAACGTCCAAGAAGGCCTCGCACATGTGCATGAAGATGGCGATGTGGAGGATTGAGTTGGAATTGAGGTTGACCAGCTCAATCCCGTAGAAGAAAAGGAGCCCACGCAAGAAGCTGCAGCAGGGAACTCTGAAGCCATGCTCGAAAAATGAGTGAAATACAACAACCTGTTTATGAATTAGAATGGGACAAATTTCCTTGGGTACCTTCCAATCGATCCAAGCCTGCTCGGAAAAAATGTCATCCATCACCATCTTGTTCAGGTCGACGGTGGAAATGCTGCTCTTCGAGAATTCCCGAAGATGCTCGGGGATGTCAATCTCCAATGAGGAAGACTCGACGGCGGCGGCCTTTTGGGGAGCCTTGCGACCCATGGCTGCAGGAAGAATCGGCGCAGTGGATCGAAAGCACAACCTTAGCTAATGCTCGGGGGCTGAGGGCGATGAGATCTACAGTGGCAGAAAGGAATGTGCTAACCCTAGCTCAGGAAGCGGCGGTGTCGCAAGAAACAGGGGAGGCGCGAGGAAGACGAAAGGCTTGAATGCGAAATGACGGCATGGACATGGAGTCAACATATCGAGCCCTTTTTATACCCTTGCTTTTTGACCTAAGGGTCCCATGGTCTGGTATGGGCCATATAGTAGCAGGCTTTTTCAACTGAACAAAAATTACATAAATGCTTTAATCTTTAAAAAGATCTAAAGTTATTAACCTTGGGAGATAATCTCGGGGGCTTCTTTGATGAGAAGCAGTGATCAGTCCACTTGAAAATACTTGCCGTATCTATGTGATTTGAAGATCATGTAGCAAAAGACTTGATGGTTATATAGGCATAAGTTTAAAGGTGGTGTTATTGATTGATGTCAATAGTTAAATCATAGAAATGAGACTTATGATTAAATCGAGTGACAAATTATTGAGGAAAAGCCATGTTATGATTGATGTCATTTGGCTTAGTACTATTGTATGGTTGATGTCATACTCTTTTATATGGACTAAATATGATTGATGTCATAAAATTCATACCAATAAGTCACTCGAACAATAGTGTACATCACTCGACCTTTTTAATAATCGGTTAGCAAGATTGAAATCTTGTGAATTGATCTCCTGGTTTGATGACCAGAGGTTTATTAGACTCAAGCTTGATGGTTTGAGTAGATTACATACAACAAAATGTTAAGAGCTAATGTTATTAGACTCTTGCATTATTTGTTAGTCTCTAAATTATACAAGAGTCGGCGGCTACACCTGATCAGGTGCACCTGACCGGTGCACCAGATCTATTAGGAACTTGGGTCATGAGGTCTTCCTAATTTATGACATGTTCATATCAACATTGAAGGTCACTCGATGAATAACAGCTCAAAATCAGAAAGCACTCGGGGGCTGCTGTGGGATATCCAAAGATATGCCAAAGTCGGTAGCTGACCGGGTACTTCATGAACAAGGAAACCGACTGAGTCGGCTTGGAGCACAAGGCAATTAGAGATAGACTTTCTATATAAATTCTTGTAGACTATGAGTAGGACTCTTTATGAATCCCCTACCGATCGGATATATAAGGCGGGGGGGGGGGTACCTACTCAAGGGACATCGACAATATTACAAGCAATACAATCTACATAACACAGGACGTAAGGTTTTTACTTTCATCAAGAGGGCCTAAATCTGTATAACTCGGCGTCTTGTGTTAACCATCATAGTTCTTAGTCTCGACGTAGTCCTATATATTTACTGCTGAGATCAAGCCTCGACATAACTTTTAGTTCATTTCATTAATTGAAAAAATTTATTTATCTTTAGTTTAAATTCATGTTTGATAATTCGTGCGTGCGTGGCGCACGTGCATCACTACTAGTCCACTGTAATGGGAGTCAATTTTTTTTATATGCTGGTGATTTCCTTGCTCCAGTTAAAACTGTTAAATAATGTTATCTGCATTGATTGTGGTACATGCATCACTGTTTTCTGTCTGCTACAACAAATTTCACTACATTCAGAATAGGATGTTCGGTTAATATATCATTGGAGAGATTTTTATGTGGCCACGTGTTTAGATGAAGCTCTGTTATGTTATCATAGTCGTCCCCATCTTCAGGGAGAGTGTTGGGTTGTGTGAGTTCAAGGCCCAAAAGCCCGTATCATGTATTAATATGTGTGTATAACGACCCAGACCAAAAGAAGCACGATATTTACGCCCCAAAATCTTCACTTTGTTACACTATTCTATGAGGAACAATTAGTGAGTTTTAACATTCATTCATCTTATGATGTTGTCGCTGCTGTTGCTCCTGCTTCCATTCAGTTTACCAGCACAAATCCATGTACTTACCTCCGTGAAAGTTATCGAGTATTGCACTATTCTATACTGTGAAATCTGGTATTTTCATTGTTCTCTTAGTGACTTTGCGTTATTATGTTCTGAAATTTGTGAGGAAAACATCTTTCTGACAGTGTCGTGTACAGGCTTGTCCTTTTAAAGACACTACATGATGAATCATTATCAGTTTGGTATCTCAGCAATATAATTAACCCAAAAAGCACCAGATGTTTTTATGCCTATTTATAGTTCTGAAAGAATATGAGGATTCTGTGTATGTTTGTTTGTGCTGAGTTCTCAATTAGTGCATTGAAGCTTTTCAGAACGTGCCATGCACCTGTATTCTTCTTCTAAATAACAACCAAGTAACAAGGTAGTGAGTTGTGCGCAATCCATAGGAACTTTCATTCCTCTAAAGAACAGGCTTTATTCCTCTGTACTTCCAATACTGCCTATCACATGCACAAAACAATTTAATAACATGGAATTCAAACATAATCTAAACAACAAAACATGAACTTATTTATTGCCTTTATTTGATAGCGGTGCATCCTTGAATTGACCAGTTTCCACCACTGTATACTGATCTGGCACACTACCCTCACGCCTAATTCAATGAAAAGAAGGTAAGAAAGAAAAAGATGAACCTTCCAACTGATCAAATGCTCAGTACCAACAAACTTGGGCTCAAAGATCAGCGAAAAAATGGTATGTGCTATAATCAAGCATGATGAGCCTTAGTGCTGCAACTATGGCCATAACAGCAAATACGGTGAACCCTACAACATTAAGCCAGTGGAGAGTAAACAGCTTATTCCTCTTCACCATGAGAAACATGTGATTTGAAAGAACAAGTGTCAGGGGGATAGTGCATAGAGCACCAGTTAGGCCCATGAAGTCACTGAGAAATGGGAGCATTGCCGCCACCAGAGTGTTGATGGCAAGGTAGTTACCTCTGACGAGAACTCCTATATTGTGGAACGCAATGCCTATGTCCATATTTTGTGTCCAAGAACTCATATATTGGGTTTGCAAATATCTAGAAGCGCAGGTGTGTGTAAAATCATGTTACTGAATTAATAGAGGCAATTCCATGAAAATTGCACCATCATATAAATGAAATCTGAATTTTATCAATGAAACTGAAAATAAAAGATTGGCATAATAAGGCATTAATTGTGGCTTACATGCAATGATATTACAGTCTGAAGAAACGCCGACAGATTTGCAACCACTTTTATCCAAACCGGGGCCTTGCTGTTGTTCAGCAGATAGCTTGATGTTGAGGAACCATATGCCCAATAACCCATAAATATTATAGCATAAAGAGGAAAGGAGTCTATGATGAACTCGAACCAGAGAGCCTTCTTCATGTTCTTGACCACAGGAGGCCTTAAGGTTGCCTGTAGCATAAGCAAAACATAAGGTGACTTCGTGTCAAAAGAACACTAGACAATGTTTATTTGTACTCACTTGAAGTTCTGGAAGCATTCCTGTGTTGTAAATAAATGTTGGATATTATGAGCCATTAAGCCCATATTAATTCTAAATAATCTAGGTCCATATTTAATACTATAATAATTTAGTCCCACATGGGATTTTTATCATTAATTGTCCTAACTTATTAGGTGGAATACCAGTATATCCCTAAGATAAATTGAGAAAGGCCAAGGGCAAGCCACACACGTGTGTGTGCGCCGCCACCGCCGCCGAGCCGACCAGGGGCAGGCACCATCTTAATTTTTGGAAACTGACATGATTAATATTTCCGTTACGCGAGGGAATCAGTTGCAGTTTTGGAACCTTCCTCTGTGTGCGACATTTGCTTCGGGTATCAGAGCGATCAGGTTTTTGGGGAGCGTCTTCGCGATTGCTCGCTAATCGATTGACCACATCTCCTTCCTCTATGACGAAGTGCTTCCTGAAGGCTGTTCGAGGGACTGTCATGCATACCTGTTCTAGCATCAACTAAGATCGACTACATCGAACATACTCACGAAAATGACTCGTGAGAATGGAGCCGCGACACAGGTCCCTTCGTTGGGTATACCTCTGACCATAACTATGTTATTCATTTATTCAGTATGTTAATTGTCATCATCACCTACGGTCTTTTCTAAATTAAATTAATCATGAAATTGCCTAAATACTTAACAACCCAAAAACCTGATATTAGGTAATTTTCTATTAGTGGTTTTGCTGCTGCACTCAAGCCAAATGCATTTGATGGTGCGTTCTATAAGAGGTGGCGTGCACAAATGATTATGTGGCTTACAACAATGAACTGCTATCAGGCCACGAACGGGAGGAGGAGAAAAAGTTCAAAGTGACTGATAGCCTGTTCAGAGTCACCATGATTAGCGCTCTTGGTGATAAGTATGTGGATTCATACATCATGTGCCCCTCTGCAAAAGAACTATGGGATGCTCTGGATGCTAAGTTTGGTTTTTCTACTGTCGGAAGTGAGCTGTATGCCATGGAGCAATTTTTTGACTCCAAGATGGTTGAGAACTGTCCTATAGTTGAACAATCTCATAAGATTCAGGCTCTGGCTAAGGAACTCGGGCAATTTCTATGTGTGCTACCTGACAAGTTTGTGGCAGACACTGTTATCACCAAATTGCCACCTCCTTGGAGGGATTTTGCTACTTTTCTAAAACACAAGAGACAAGAATTTAACGTGTCTAAACTCATTCGGACTCTAGATGTTGAAGAGATGGCGAGAGCAAAAGACACACGTGGAAAAGGGCGTGGGAGAGCTTTCTAGTGCCAATACGGTATAGGAGGAAAACTCACATAAAAGGAAGAAGGACAAACAAGAGAAGCCTAAGCAAACAACCAATTTTAAGAAGAAACAAAGTAAAGAAGGTGATTGTTTTATTTGTGGGAGCTCTAAGCGTTGGGCAAGTGCGTGCCCAGACCACAAATTTAAACAGGAGAAGAAATATGCAAATATGGTCATTAGTGAGACTAATGGAGGAACTTCTGGGTATGGTAATTCTTCACCCATTGTTCTTTCAATCTGTCAATCACCAGAGTGGTGGATTGATAGTGGGGCTAATGTGTATGTGTACGCCAATATTTCTTTGTTTTCTTCTTATCAGGCCAGTGTAACAGGAGACTTGATGATGGGAAATGGGTCATATGTGCATATTCTTGGTGTTGGTATGGTCATTCTAAAGTTCACTTTGGGAAAGACGGTGCAACTGAAGCACGTGCAGCATGTCCCCTCAATCAAAAAAAATCTTGTTAGTGACTCTCAATTGTGACGAGATGGTTACAAAATTGTCTTTGAGTCTAATAAATGTATACTTTCTAAGTTTGGAACATTTGTTGGAAAAGGCTATGATTACGGAAGCTTGTTTCACCTTTCTTTGCGTGAGTATGTTTGTAATAAAGTTGTGAACAATATCATTATTATGGATGAGTCAAATATTTAACATTTACGACTTTGTCATATTAACTTTGGTTGTATGACACGACTAGCATAACTGAATTTAATCCCGAAATTTAATCTAGTAAAAATTTAAAGTGTCATGCGTGCGTGCAATCTAAGCAACCTCGCAAGTCATACAAGGCTGCGGAGGCGACGAACTTAGAGGCATTAGAACTTGTTCATTCTGATTTATGCGAAATGAATGGTGAATTGACTAGAGGTGATAAAAGATACTTCATGACTTTTATAGATGACTGTACTAGATATTGCTACGTGTATTTATTAAAATCAAAAGATGAAGCATTGCAATATTTTAAGATCTATAAAGCTGAAGTAGAAAACCAACTTTAAAGGAAAATGAAACATGTGTGACTTTTATAAGCGAGGCTGGCTGGCTGGCTGCAGCGTGCGTGACATGTCGTGGCAAAGCAGCCATGCTACGTATCAATTTTTCAAAACTGACACGATTAATATTTCTGTTAGGCGAGAGAATCAATTGCAACTATTCCTTCTATTAAGGTGTTGATTGCGGAACCTTTAATTCCATCAATTCATGACAGACTATATAATCCCTCCCCCGGAATCGCCTCAATGCTAATCGCGAGATCACCACTTTCCAATCTTCCTCTCGAGTTGCCTTTCAAGTCTTTCCCGACCAGGTCCTCCGCACGCACAGAGTGCAGGGAGAGCAGGCCTCCGGAACCTCCGGAACCTTCCTCCGCGTGCGACATCTGCTTCGGGTGTGCAGACAATTAGGTTTTTGGGGAGCGTCTTCGTGACTGCTCGCTGATCGATCAACCACATCTTCATCCTCTACGATGACTGCTTGCTGAAGGCCGATCGAGGGACCGCACTGCATACCTCTTCCAGCGTCAACTAAGATCGACTACCTCGAACATACTCACAAAAATGACTCGTGAGAGTGGAGCTGCGGCATAGGTCCCTCCGTGGGGTATACCTCTCACCTTAACTGTGTTTTTCTTTTATTCAGTATGTTAATCATCATCATCACCTATGGGCTTTTCTGGATTAAATTAATCATAAAATTGCCTAAATACTTAACAATAAATAGTAGGCTTGCTACAGAACCTATTGTACTAAAGACTCTAGCTGAGTGAGATCCTGGAACTGGAATACTGTAATCCATTGGGTGTGGTTATTCCTTTGGCAGGTCATTGATTAAAAGAAACAAAATGTCACATATATTAACAACTTCAACGGAAAAATGGTATGAAAGTTGGCAAGGCTTCTGCAGAAGGGGCCAAACTGTAATACCATTACTCAGTGACAGGACAACTGCTATCACAATATAGATGAGACTGAGAACTGTGGAGAATCCCAGCCAAATCCTGAGAGCAGATACATAGGGTATTCCAAAGGCCAAAAGAGCACAGACAAACCCTGATATTGCAATGCAGAGGGGAAGTTTTAGAGCTCCATCATCCCTAAGCAGTACATATGTCTCCTGCATTGGGAGCAGGGGAGACTAGAAATACGTTTATTTTTGAAAGAAAATATGAAATAAGTTTAAAATTCAAAATCTCACCATTAATAAATATTAATAACTGATGATCATATTTTTCTATACCTGCAAACTTAGGCCACCGTTCATGCTGCCCTTAATCTGTTGAAAAAGGTTGACAACTGTATGTTTCACATTGTCCAACAACACTGCAATCTATGAATCTTGTGTATTATTTTTGTCATATGACACATCTAAAAAAAACTTGACCTGCGGGGGGTAAGACAGCCCCTGGAATTTTTTTTTTACAGGAGAAGACCTTCTCATATAAATCAAGAAAACCCCTGAACCCCTGCCCCGCCCTTACACAGCGGCACTATGGCCCATGTCAGATGACCAACTAACTGGGCTGGGCCTTAGACCCGTGCTTTGGTGTGGGACTGTCATGGCCGGTGGCAAGAGCATGCAAGTGAGGACGTCTTCGAGTCGAGATCAAGTCGTGTGAGTATAGTACGCCGGTGTCGTTTTGACAGCGGCAAGGCTTGCTGCATAGCTTATGACAGAAGATAAATTGGAAGGAGTAGAAGCTTCTATGTCAAGAGAGTCATAATTAGAGTGTTAGATTAGATTTCCTATTCTGTTACAGGTTGTGTCCTTATCGTATACAAGTTGGACTGTTAGACTGGGGTGCCATATAATGCCACCGTATGCATCAATGAAAGACAGGAAAAGGGTAGCCAAAACAGTTTGTATCCCTGAGCCTTGCTAGTTGGCGACGTCGATACGATGGTGTTGGCTTGCAAGCGCGCAGTTCAGCGTGTGTGACCTCAGCCTCCCATATTCCACCTATATAATCTATGTTCTACAAGCAAGCCTCGTCCAGTTGCAGCTAACGGCTGTGACAACTTGGTATCAGTCTCCAGTAGCGATCCAACAACCCCAAGACTGTTCCGCCTATGTCATTGATCGATGCACTGAGTGAGAAGCTAACACAGCTTACAATGGTGATCACGGAAATAAACGGCCAATTGAAGTTTCAAGCTACTCGGTTGTTCGCTCTTCCATCCATCAAAGCTGATCTCAACGATGTGAAACAACAAGTTGCTGCACACAACATTGCTATATTTCTCGTCTGGAGAAAGCCAGCAGTTCCACTACTAATGACATTGACAAGCCAATTGAAGTTGATGGCAAGATCGCAACGGAGGATAGAAAAAACAAAGACAACAAGATTATATTTCAGAAACATCAAAGAAGCCAACTCCGAGCGGTGGTGATGATGGTGGAGGAGTTGGTGACGATGGTGGCAGCGGTGGCCATGGGCATCACGATGACAATGGACGTCCTCCACAATGTTTTCCACAACAATTGCATCGAATTCGTTTTCTGGTATATGATGGCTCGGTTGATCCACTGCCATGGCTTAACAAGTGCCAACAGTTTTTCAGAGGACAAGAGATTCACGAGGCTGACAAGGTATGGTATGCTACTTTGTATCTTGACGGTGCTGCTGATTTGTGGTACTACTGCCTGGAATGTGATCATGGTGAACCACCTTGGTCGGAGTTTGTGTCGCATATCAACCAGCGTTTTGGTCCTCCCCTACGATCGAATTCTTTGGGCGAGTTATCAAATCTCAACCAAGATGGCTCGGTTGCTGATTATCAGGAGCAGTTCTTACTGCTCTTATGCCGCTGTGACTCAATGACCAACACGCATGCAAGGGATACCTTCACGGCTGGGTTATGTCAACCTCTTCGGACAGATGTTGAACTTCAAAACCCTGCTACACTTGAAGAAGCCATGAGTTTTGTCTGGACGTACGAACATCATGGCAACTTTAGATCAAATTGCAAGCCACAACCACTTTGTTCAGTCAGTCCCTCCAAAGAGCAATCAGAAGCAGCAAACAAACTAAGAATGATAGCAGCTCCAACCACAGCACCTCACGTGTCTTCAAGTTCCTGACTCCAGAAGATATGGCTGAGTGTAAAGCTAAGTGACTTTTCTTCAATTGTAATAAAAAAATTTCTATGGAACACAAAAAGATATGTCCCTGGCTGTTTCATATTACACTTGACCATGATGATGGCGACAACATCTATGAAGATGGCAATGACAAAAAGCCGGACATTTAGTCTTCAAACTCGAGGATGAGCTTTCTTTGAGGGAGGGAGAGATGTCATGGCCGGTGGCAAGAGCATGCAAGTGTGGACATCTTCGAGTCGAGATCAAGTCGTGTGAGTATAGTACACCGGTGTCGTTTCAACAGCAGCAAAGCTTGCTGCATGGCTTACGGCAGAAGATAAGTTGGAAGGAGCATAAGGTTCTACGTCAAGATTGAGTCATAGTTAGAATGTTAGATTAGATTTCCTATTCTGTTACAGGTTGTGTCCTTATCGTATACTAGTTGGACTGTTAGACTGGTGTGCTATATAATGCCACCGTCCGCATCAATGAAAGACAGGAAAAGTTTAGCCAAAACATATAGTATCCCTGAGCCTTGTTAGTTCGTGACATTGACACGATGGCGCCGGCTTGCAAGCATGCAGTTGCCTCATGAATTCCACATGTATAATCTATATTTTACAAGCAAGACTCGTCCAGTTGCAACTAATAGCTGTGACAGGGACAGACGAGAGAATGTTTTTAACCCCAACCTGAATTTCGCTCCCACCAAATGTCAAACCCACGACCTAAGGAGTGCTACTAGGACCATCTAACCAACTGAGCTAGAGGCCTGTTCGCAATAGTGCTACATATAGAATTCATGAACCCTGCATGTATGCATGCAATCAAGAAATTAACCATTGTCCCATGAAAAAATGACAACATAGGCTATTCCAGAAAAAACCGGTGAACTAGATACATGTTATATAATTATAAAATTATGAACAGTGGAACCCAATGATGAAGGGGACAAAGAGGTGAGTATAGAGTTTTACATGGAAAATATAAAAATACCTTCAAGGATTGACCAGCTAAGATGAGAAAGCCAGTGATGATGAAAAAAAGATAAATACTCCCTCTGTTCATTTTTATAAGACGTCTACACATCGGCACATATATTAAGAAAGAGAGTGGGTGCGCATTAATACAACACAAGTCATAGAAATCCTACGACACCCACACACTATGACCACACACCACACACTGCTTGTAAACTCCTCGAAACTGCTCACTGCTCCCTTGAGCTTTCTAGAGCTCCCGCCTTCCTCGCGCATGTAGTGATTGCAGTGTCCCTGGAGCTCTGGAGCTCCGGCCTTCCTCGTTGAAGCAGAGCCCCATGGAAGGGAGCTCCACGGCGAGGACATGTCGCTGGTGCTGCGTCATGATGGGGTAGGTCCACGGCAAGGGGCAGCAGCGTCGTTGCAGGGGAGACCCGCAATAGGGAGTAGCAGCACTGTGACGGGGGAGCTCCATGGTGGAGAGCAGCGGCACGGTAACGGGGAAGCTCCATAGCGGGGAGCAGCAGCGTCGTGGAGGGGAGGCACGACTGCACATGGTGAGAGGAAGAGATTTGAGTAGAATACTAGGCGACTATACCATTTTCTTGTAAGAATCTAGCAAAAGCTCATGTGACTTATCCATAAGGTGTATGCCTCCCATAGTACTCCCCCCCTCCCCCCCCCCCCCCCCCCCCACACACACACACGGTCGGATCTTACAACTTTAATCTTTAAATCATGTTGATTTTCTACTTCTGCTTTAAATATCTTGAATTTATCCAATGCCTCTAATCTTTCTTTGATTGGATAAATATAACCATAGCGGGAGTAATCATCTGTGAATGTTATAAACGAGTCATAACCGTCCACACTCTTGACAGGAAAAGGACCACAAATATCCGTATAAATGATCTCTAATATTCCTGCACTTCTTTTTATGTCTTCCTTAATTTTCTGTACATATTTTCCTTTAATGCTTTCAATGCATTGTTCTAAGTCAGTGAACTCTAATGGAGGACGAATGATATTCTTTACAAGTCTCTCAATTCTCCCCCCTCGAAATATGGACTAAACAACAATGCCATAATTTCGATGAGACATTTGGAGTTCTTTTCCTTTTCTTGTTAATTTTAGACGAGGAGGACACATGGTCATTCATATCATGCACATTGTCATTCACATCATGTATCAGATTCATATTATCACCAAGTGACAACAAATAAAGCTTATCTTGCAAAGACACAAAACCAATGCATTCATTATTGAACAATAGTTCACATTTGCCATTCGCAAAATAATAATCATATCCATCAAAATCAAGATGTGATACACTTATTAAGTTTCTTTCTAACGAAGGTACATAAAAGACATCATGAAGCCTAAGAATAAAGCCATCTCCAAGCTCTAGGTGAAGATCCCCTACAGCTTCAGCTTTGGCTTCTACTCCATTAGCAAGCTTTGGCTTCTACTCCATTAGCCACTCTTATCAAACCTTCATTTCTTCTCATGGTTCTCGTCGTACTGAATTCCTATAAACAATTTGCAACATGAATAGTCGCTCCTAAATCATTCCACCATGTGGATCTAGAATGAGTAACATACATGGATTCATTTACAAATGTTATCATGGTCTCACCTTTTCTTGCCATGAACAACTTCAGCCATTCAGGACAGTTCTTCTTGTAGTGTCATTTCTCTTTGCAGTCGAGGCATGTGTTCTTGTCCACTATAACCTATCCTTGCTGACGCCTATGCTGCTGCTTGCATTGAGGCTTAGAGTAAAAGACAGTTTCTTTCTTTGGTTGATCGCCCTTGTTCTTGTTGTCTTTAACATAGTGGATAGAACCACCATTCTTGTCTCTGAATCTATCCTTCTCTTGGACACAATTAGCAATGAGCTGCTCAAAGATCCATTTTTCTATATTCATGTTGTAGTTGGAGACAAAATTGTCAAACTCATATGGTAAGAAAAGCACCACAAAATGAATCAGGAGGTCATTCTGAATCGTCAGGTTCATAGTCTTTAACTTTGTAGCCAAAGTGTTCATCATTAGGATATGCTCTCTTAAGCCACCTCCATTGTATATCTGACACACTAGTTGTCTGATCATCTGTGTGGCATATGTCTTGGAGGACCCAGTAAACTGGTTCTCAACCCTCTGGAGATAGCCCTTGATAATGTCTTCATTTTGGATTGAGTCCATTATATAGTGGGCTCAATCGTGTTCTTGACAAGAGCCAAGCACTTCTTGTTGTCAAGGATCCATCTTCTATGCTTGAACTGAAATCGAGCTCTGTTGGGAGCATCATCCCTCTGTCTATGTTGCCAAGCAGGATTTGTCTCCTTTGTGCCCCTGACAAGCTCAGGAGGCTCTCTGGGACATGGAGTAGTCATCATCCAGTCACCCATAACAAAGGCAAGGTCAATCTTTCTCTTCCATTCCTCATAGTTGTCCCCTTTCAAGATTGGGATCTGGGGCAGGAAATTCATTATGGTAGCTCCTGAAATTAATCATGAAAGATGAGAACAAGAGTTTCATAAAATTCTACCATGATATGCATTAAACCTACATCACCATTAGGTAGAAAATAGGCTTAATATGTAAAACATCACTAATATGACATTGCAATTAACAACGTTGGTCAGAAAATTACAATAACATATAGTCTAAAAATTAATGCTCCTAAAATTAAATTCTCTCGTTGGTTCAAAATTTAATTTTAGAAAACATCAATTTTATCAATAATCATCAAATCTATAATCTTGCAGCAAAAACAAAAAATAAACACATGCATGAACAGTAGCAAAATTAATCTTATTTACACTCTAAAAAAATAAACGCGTTGGTTCATATTTTAATAGAGTTAAAATTCATCAACTTTCAAATTATGTCCAAAATCGACATAAAACAATCAAATTCTGATAAAAAGTGCTACTGTGCATTTCTTTTTCAATTTTGGCCCACTCTGGCATGCGCGCATGCCATTTTGGCCTAGGTGTGCGTGAAAATACGGCCATCCCAACAGCGCTCGGTGCTGCACGTGTCTTTTGGCCCGGTCCAGCCAGCCACGAGAAAGACCCCGGACCGGCCCGGCTGTGCCGCCTTGACCCCCGCCCTCATCCTAGCCGTCCATCGCTTCTCGCTCGAACAGAAAAAGGACAAACCGGTCGCGGCTCCCCCAAAACCTAAAGCATTTCTCTTTTCTTTCCCTCACTCCTCCAAACTATTTCTGTTGCAGTGTATGGTTAGCCTTCTTTGTTTTAGTAGTGATGAATTATCAAGCAATTGAGTGCAGATTAGGTCAAAGATCATGCAATAAAGTATAAAGTACTTTGCCAAAATCGGTTGGCACACCTGGTACATTAATGCTTCCGCTACGAGTATCTAGGTGTGTTGTGCATCTGCTTCTAGTGGAATGGTTCAAAAGCCCTTGGATATGACATATACGTCCTATGTGGCTTAAAAAACCAATGTCACACCAGAATTAATTATTTGGCTTGTTCCTAATAATATTTAGTACAAAATCACTATGTAGTTCACTTTGATGTCACAATCCCACCAAAAAATATATCATATGTAAAATTCTACATACAACGATTTTTCATGTGCATGTGCCCAAGACTAGTATAGTGGAAATTCTTACTATAGGGACAGCCTATACAACAACCGAGTGTTATACAACAAACAAGCGCTCGACCTAATAAAGCCCAACAAATAAAGGGTGCGGCTCATTAAAACAACAATTGCCCACTAGCGATATAACAGCCCACATGCTATTTTGTTATTATTTTTAATATATCATTATTAATAATCACATTTTAAATATTTATGCTCAGCATTGTTTAATCCATCAGTTCAACATTTTATTGAAATAATTTACTATGTTCAAACTTTCAAATAATATATATATATATATATATATATATATATATATATATATATATATATATATATATATATATATATATGAACATAATGTCGAAGATGCTAAATGAAGGTATCCAAATTGTTGAAACAACTTTGAAAATGTTGAAATGTTATATTTATATTATTGAATTTTAAAATATATTTATATAGGATCTCATTTTTTAGCATTAACTCTCTAAAACATCACGGTTCAAACAGATTTGAATTTGGATGAACGGTTTATCAGAAAAATTACATTTTAGTCCAAAATCCAACCTACCATTCACATTGACCAATCAGGAAGTAACATGTGTTTTGAGTGCTAGATTGCCAGGTAGCACCCGAGTGTTGTGTAGAAAATCCGCTTAGTATACTCATGAACTTGAGTCCACAGATATTTAGCCCAATGGGCCAAAGATCTAAAAAAACATCATACTTAAGAATAGAAAGTGCAAACCCTAAGATTGCTCCCATCTCAGCCACCCCTCATGCCCGTCCCCTTGCGCCGCCACAGCCATCATATCTCTCTAGTTCTTGAATACCACTTCATCGCTATTGAAGAAGTTTTCTGGCACATCAAGTAAGGTTTCCATCATTGCAGTGGCATGAACAATTGCATTTAATAGGTATTAATTTACTATATCATGCTCGAGTGCTTTCGGCCCTCGGAACAATCGGTTGTTTCAGAGACTCACAACACTCGATTTTTTATAGTAGGGTAGAAAGTCATTTTCTCCAACTCCGGTTGGTATTCGAGTTCCATTCTCATCTCCGACGAGATCTCCAACAGGTTAGGGTGTTAGGGTGTTAGGGTTGTTGGGGGGGGGGGGGGGGGGGGGAGGGGGAAGGCTGGCCCATCGGTGGATGCGATTGGTGGGCGGGGCCGCACCCCAGTGGTGGAGGAAGGCGGTCAGGTGGGGCCGGTTTGTGGGTGTCCATGGTGACAACGGTGGCTCGAGGCTGCAGAGGGAGGTGGCAGCAGGGGGATGTCTCAATTAGATAGGGTCTTCTCGGAGCACCATAGTGCCACCTGCCATGGTGCTCTGGCAAGATCCTACCTCGCCGAGGCAGGGCGGGGCGGGGGCACGCTGGGGTGGCGGTGGAGCCGAGGGGCAGGGGCTGCTCGGTAGAGAAATATTTTTTTTTCGGTGGTTGAGGGTGACTGATGGATGTTGGATCACCATCCAAGGGTCACAACATTCATGTGCTAGCTGGGCCTATAATGCTGAAGTGTGGGGTAGACAGCCCCAATAGTTGACCAATTTTCTCCCCAGCGGGCAATTTAATTAACTCAGCCACTACAAATATGCAGTAATGCCCTTTCTAACTTGGATGGCAGTCGAATTTCCAAGTGTGAGCTGAAAGCTGTTGTTGGGTCTCTCACAGCATGTCCTTTCTGTTGTTGATGAAAAATCGCTTTGAATGATATCTGCATCTGAACAGTTGCTCTTTCCTGATGCTAGCGTTGCTGAATAATAGGCCCTTCGCCCCTAATTTGGATGATGCCTTCAGCTGTCTAAATATCGCTAGCCTGTGCAGGTTTATATGCTACATTTACCTTCCCTTTTTTCTACAATGTGCAGCGATATTATTTAATCTCTACTACTTGCTAACAGATATATCTTCTATAAAAATAAGAAGAAAAAGCACTGCACGATGAATACTGCTATGTTACATTTCATAGCCACCTGTGCGTCTCCTTTTTGCCCCTTTATGCATGATGATTTTTGTGCGTTCGGCAGAAGAAAAATGTCCCATTTATGATCTGGTTTAAGCTTTTGGTTATCTATTGATTTGTTTATGCTTAGATTCAGCCTGCTTGTGATTTACTCTCTTTCCCAAGCGCCAAAAGACCGCAGCTTACTGAAATTCTGTTACTCTTGTATAGAAGAATTTGTTTTGGTTCCTACATGAATTTTAAATCCACCTACTTTATGCAGACAAAGATTAAAATCTTATTTTTTATACAAGCTTTTTTTATATGTAAATCAATGTATAACTCAGATATTTCACTAGGACATTAATGGTTATATTTCCTTTTTGGATTGATTCATGCTCTTCAGCTGAATGTTTGGAGTGTCAAAAGTAGGTTAGTTGCAGGTCCAGACCAAGGTTACCGATATTCCATTTTTTTCATCTGCATATAGCTTCAGGATCAGCTTGAGCTTAATGCATGAAAGTCGCATTTATTAGCAGCCCATATGGTATCATTTTTTAGACTTAGTACATATTTTGTGTACTAACCTTTCCATACAAACATGTGCATTAGGTTTATTGAATACATTACCAGGTTGCTCCAGAATGTGTTTATATTAATTCCTCCATATATACAGCTGCAAAGGTCACTCTTCTAAACAGCATTTTCTCCAATACACCATTCATCCATTTTCCCTACTCTGCATGCAGTTCTTAACAATTTTTTGCTTGTGCATGTTGGTTCTAATTTGTGCATGTCGTTGTTAGTCTTATCTTTGGCTTCCACTCTGTACAACTCATTATATTCCATGATACTGGTAATTAGTTTCAGAATTTAGCAAAAACGTGTTGTTACAATATTCTGGCTCTGATGAAGAACGTTGTCTGTTTTTCTTCCATATCATTTTTTCTGTTCTTTTGCACAATGTCTTCTGTTCTTGAAACGGTACTCTATTTACCTGCCAAGTAGAACAAAACTCTAAAGATAATATCAGATTTACAAAGTATTCTTATGTATAGACTAACTGTGAGCAAGGAAGTGTATGATGTCTCTTGTCTTTTGCCATTGCAATTTTGTCCAATTATTTCTGCTGTACCATATTATTTCAATTCTCTATTCCTCTTTGCAGGATCAACCATGTCACCAACCAACCCTAACGCCAAGAAGACCAGGGCCACTGCAACCTCATCGTCTGCAGAGTGTTGTGTCACTAATGAAGGAGACGACAGGTTCAGCTCGCTTCCACACAGCATACTAGGATATATCCTCACCCTACTGAGTGTCACTGAGGCCGCACGGATGACCGCTGTATCCAGAACGTGGCGGGACGTGTTCAAATCTCCAGACTACAAGTTCGACGGCATCAACGACTCCGAGCTATGGCGTGGGCAGTGCCGCCCGCGCCACAGGTCGGTCTACCTCGACCAGTCTGCTGTGTGGCGCTTCAGCACGATCACCTCCTTGCTTGATGCGCGCCATGACTCCATCCACCGATTCACCATCAAGCAAACATTGATGAAAGACAATGTGATTACAGGATGGCTCTACACGCTGTCCCAGAGTGGTATCATCTTGAATTGCAGCTCACTCCGGTGCCTGAGCCTCTCCAATTGTCGCTGGCCTCGAAGCAATGTTCGAGCATTCTTCTTGCCGAGGTGGACACTCCCGCTTGTCACAGAGCTCACCCTGAGCTACATGGATATGACTCCGGAGGACATCAAGGACCTACTCACACGGTGTCCAGCACTGCTGAGCCTATCGCTCGGGTATTCCGATCACTATGGGGTACTGGAAATTCAATTCAAGAATCTGCTGAGCCTGACCATACTTGGTCTCTGGCAGTACGTGGTTCGTGTCGTGGACGCACCCAAGCTTGAAAGGCTGTTTTGTTGGCCATTTGCAGCACGGACCTATCAGAGGACTATACCAGCACATACACCAAGGTTGTACACAATCGGCATGTTACGGCATTGCCCATTCGAGGATGGAGTAGTGTTGGAACAGGTGAGGACTATCGCTTTTTTCAGCAATGTGGATAAGTTGGAGGACTTGTACCAGATTATCAAAACACTGCGACATGTGTCTTATCTAGAAACACTTCACATCAAGGTTAGTTGATCACTATAATTGGCAGTTATTGACATCATTGTTTATTTTATTTTATTTTACATGTTAGCATGTAATTTGACAAACATCAAACAATGAAAATGAATATTTTCTACTCAGATGAAGGATGGATCTGGATGTGATAGCAGCAAGAGTAAGGCAGTCAGCTTCGAGAAACTAGTTGAAATCCCCGTCTCATGCCTTGAAACAAGTGTCAAAACAATTGTCTTGAGGGTGAACAATCTGGTGCGCTAGAAGCTGGCCTTCACCAACTACCTCCTTGGGGAAACTAAGTCACTTAGGTACATGCACATATACAAGAAGAGGATGGTTGACGAGCTTCTTCCTCCAGAGAGCAGGGGATCTAGAGATGCTGAGGTCTTGTTCTGCGATAGCTCCAGCCAGAGCATTTTGGAGCTCGACGTCTCTGCTTCAAACATCAAGCTTGCAGATCCATTCATGCCGTAAGGCCATACAAGCTTATCCACCAAACTATAATAAATTTCCCATGGACAACATTTCAAATAGTTTCTGATAAAGAAGCTTTTAATTTATTTCTCGTGGTATTGATGGTACTTCGAATCCATAGTGTGGTTGAGTGTGTAAACTGTTTGAACAAAAAAAATTATAATAATGTATTGTCTGGTTTCTCTGCTTTCGAGTCTCTGCGACCAGAAGATAAATTTAGCATTACTCGTTTGATGATGCCATTGATCTGAGAATGTTCGGGTGACTTCTTAGAAGAGGGATATCCAAGTCTTGAAGTATCACTAGCGGTGCACTTGTTGTGTTCTTTGGGGTGATCAATTGCATTCTGCTTCTACTTCCCATTGTCGGTCTGGTATGCTTAGAAGTATGTTGGTAATCCTCTTTTGTTTTTAAGTGACACGAGGGGTTGCCCCCTACTAGTTATATATTAGTAACAAAAATATCCTGATTTACAAGAAAATAGAAGCTAATCTAGAATAAAAATAAAGCAGAAAAGGATGAGTGCTAGGAATGATCTTCTAGCCATTAATAGATTTCTTGTTTGTATTTTGACTTCGCGCGATGGATAACTATGGTGAATTCATGCTTGAAGTATTTTGACTTTAGCCATTAGATTATGATCTCCATGAAAAAAGGCAGCATCAGTCTGGTCTTTAAGCGCCTGATCAGTTGCAAAGGTTTGATAATCCCCTTCTAGCTCAGAGTGTAAGTATCTCTCAATGCAATCATCAACAAGCAAAAAATGGGTGCATTCAGATGGTCAGGATAGGGAGGGCAAATTAAAGGAGGAAGAGGAAGATTAATCTAGAAGCCTATCTGTCAAAACAGGGTGAAGCTGCCATTATTGTAACAAAAACACAATATGGTACAAAAGTCATAAATAATAAGGACCAATTTTTTCAAGTGACCTCGTGTGTTTTATAGAACACTTAAACCATCAAGTACTCTTAAGCAGAAGGGTAAATTCTGGCTTGCTTTTTTGTTTATTTAATGAAGTCGCAAAATCACAAAGTTGGAAACCTGAGGTTATATAAATTAGCAATTGGAACTCGTTGTCGTTTGGGTAAGAATGAAAGTGACCTAAAGAATTACACCTACAAAAGACATACTGAAGATCGCTATGCAACATGAAAGTTTAAAGAATCTCTCCACTAAAAGGTTATTGCAAAACATTTACTGAATCTGAAACGAATGTTCAAGGCATGTATAAAATCTGTGCCTTGGTTATCACAATGGGACATCCACGAAGCCACATCCACAATTTTGTGAGACAGGCTTCAGTCAAATGCTTTTAACATTTAAGAAATATTTGGCGAGGCCATATTTAAGCAATCTCTGGCCAAGTACAAACTGGTTCAAGGTTCGAGCTCCATTCATTTTCCATTTCAAACCTTTTTTGGACGTGCAATAGTGTTCAAATTCAAGTAAGTTATAATACATATAAAGCTGAAAAATAAGAAGACATAGAAAATCCTCCCTGGATCATCTGGTTAGTCCTGATAGTAAGTGATGATTTAATAGGACTAACATTGGTCTTGGCAATAAATGACAGATTAAAGAAGAGAATTTGAACACTGGTCACGATATCAACCCAAAACATTCACTTTAGTATATAGAGTGCTTTGAGCAATGGATCCGCTCTTTTTTGAATACTTTGTTTGTGGTAATGAGATTGAAGGATTAGAAACTGTTTGCAGGCATTGGTGCACTAATATTTCCATTTATAGAAATAAATATGTCTATGTCCGGCCGGTATGTGAAGGAGAGTAAGCTTTAGAGGAAATTTTATGCAATGGTTGATGGTCCAAGTCAGCACACCGTCAGCCATCCTCCAAGACGTTGACGCTATAGATGTTGCAAATGGGTTAAAGTAAGCTGCAGCTTACTCATACATCCGAGCCTCCTATCACTCGCCATCGAGTGACCGGTAAGTCGTCCGGTCAGTTTTTCGGTAGGATGCAGATCACTTTTGTGCATTAGTTTTCTCTTCAAGATTTTGGAACACCCTCCTCCATGGCTACAACCATGTCCGACCTTGGCCACTTCAATTGGACATTAAGGGGCTATCATCCATATAAGGTATACTCGTTAGTTTTCTTTCTAGTCTATACATCCACACTTGATGCTTTAACTACAAGAGATTTTAGTCTATCGGCTTGTACCTTTGGCTTCGTCTTCAACCTCACCTGTGGTGCACCTGCTGTGATTGAGGGGGAGGGGGTAGAGTATTATTTGGAAGTTCAGATTATGTATCATAAACTGCCATATGTATTAGGAAGTCAGCTTCGATCTCAAGTTTTATACTCTCATATATATTAATCAAGATGCTCCACGCAATAGAACCCACACATTATATGCAGCTAATCTGTCTTACATAGGTCATGTCATCTTCTGAAATAATCCATTTTTGGTCTTGATATTATGTATCTAGAACTTTCATATGTATCCGGGAGGTGCTTTGCCCTAAAGTCTTATACTCTCATATATACCTGTCGAGAGCCTCATTGTAATATAACCTATCACATTATTCTTCATCTACTCTCTCTAACATGGTATCAGAGGGGGTTACGATCCTGTGATCCAACCCTACCGTTCGCTTCCGCTCCGTGCACCCCCGGCCTGAGGAGATCGATTCTCATGATCTCCGTTGGGGGCAGTGCCCTTCTTTTGCCATCGATCAATTGATCTGGCCGCATCGCTTCATTTGAGTCAAGCAACGCAGATTAACTTCTTCCCAGCGTTTTCTACCAGGCGGGATTCTCCCATTGGGTAGACTGCGGCATCCTGCATCTTGTTGCCGATCTATCCTGTGAGCCGATCAAAACCGGGGGTCCTATGCACTCCGTGCAGCCATGCAGCAGCTCGGGCAGGCAATCGCGCTAAAGGCATCGCGTTGGGCGGGTCAATCCGGGCGCCCGTGATGGGCGGCGTCCAGAGGTGCATGCGCCCCGTGGCCAATGTTCTCTCCGTTTTTTATTTCTTTTTACAAGCCGAACAGTGATGACACCTTCCTGTAGAGGGCGTCACGCTAGGATCAAATGGCGGTCTGTTACTTATGTTATGTATCATATATTGCTCAAGCCTTTTCTCTTTATTTTTTTACCTACATTAACTTGCTACTGGTCAGTTTTCATTAGCATGGTTGTGAAAAAAGTTTAGTCATTGTAAATTGTTCTGCCACACCTCAAATATTTTTCGTCCTG
This sequence comes from Eleusine coracana subsp. coracana, assembly GCA_032690845.1. Lineage (NCBI taxonomy): Eukaryota > Viridiplantae > Streptophyta > Magnoliopsida > Poales > Poaceae > Eleusine > Eleusine coracana. The sequence goes on from CM064430.1 coordinate 9,597,541, forward strand.
CATATGTGTTCTTAGTGATATTCTGCTGTCATGATCGAATAACCTCATGTGCGTTCCCCGAGGGCTCAGTTATTGGTTAATATAACAAGTTTGTAGACAACCCATATTGACCATGGCATCAAAGACAAATATTCAAAAATAATGCCTCAAGCATGTTTAGAATGTAGCAATCCATAAGAGCAACTTTAATTCTATTAAGAATGGGAATATTTCTTGGCACTTGAAAGAGAACCCCGTAGAGTATTTGAAAACCTCATACATAGATGGCGAATGATGAGGGACAATAATCTCAGCATCGAACAAAGGGCACAAATTACAAGCGGCATATGCTCGCCTTATTAACAGGGGCAAATCTAGGGGGTATGCCATATATGCCATGACATATCCTAGATTTTGATAAATATTAATACATATAGTGTAAACTGGGTATAAAAACAATAATTTGTTATCTAAATTCATAAAAATAATATGGCTTAACTGGTTTATTAGGTATAGTTAGTTTTAAATATAGAGGTCAAGAATTTGATTCTCAACAATAGCATTTTTTTGGATAATTTTTTTTATGGCATACCCTAGTATACAAGTCTAGATCCGTGTGACATCCCCGCCTCAAAATGAGGGGTTAGTCAAGGATCGATACTCGGGTGACACTTGACGATGCAAGAGTTCATCAATACGTAAATGAACATAGAAAATAGCATGAAATGTCGAAATTAAGTTTTTACAATTTTGGTTCAAATTTAGAATACATAAAAGAGTTTGAAGTTCGAAAACGAAGTCTCAGCAGAAGCGAATGATCTCGACGATACATATCTTTCAATAATTCATGGCAGCCCTTAACCATGAATCATTCATCGTGCTTCTCTAGAGTAGGAGAAACGGGAATCCATTTCATGGTCCATCTCTTCGGGGGTTCATCATCCCATTCCATATGATTTCCACTCTGAGTGTACACAATATGTGACATACCTGTATAAAAACTTAAACAATAAACCCTGAGCAACTAATACTCAGCAAGACTTACCTGTCAAAGTGGCATGCTAAGACCGACACCTAACATGCAGGGAGCTGACCAAAGGTTGTTGGAATAATTGCAAAAACAGCATTAATAATTTGATCCTTAGCTTTCATATTTAAAAAAACTAATAGGGTTCTTGCATAAAATAAATGTGGTGCAGCTATACTATAGCAATCATGGTTGAAATACAATTAATAGAAATACAACAAGTATAATCATCATCATTATTTCACTTTCTTACTATAATGAGACAACAACAACGATGTGACAGCAATCACAAGTGGTACTCAATAACCGCGAGGGACAGTGACTCGAATCAATTTACATCCTGCAGGAGAAACCCAAGCACATGACGCACGCACACTCACGAGGAGTCACGTACGACCACTTTTCACGAGACTCCATAGAGTTAGTCTAGGACCAACCTCTCCCGAGTACACGTCACCCCATGCGATGCTCCCGTTGGTAGCCATCCATGGGTAGCTCATGCACTCTCCCTTCCAACACATACCTCAATTCCACCATAACCCGCTTCATCACCAGAAGAGAGGTTGGGTTGCCATCCAATCACTGCGATAGCCAAGTTACATCAGTTTACCAATTCCCATGTAGAGGTATGCACTTGATACTGTTCAAACTTGCTCAACGGGACCACACTCGAGGAGTTCTCAATCGACACAAACGGGGTTATGGCAAACAAGGGTCAACCTTGTCACCTCAACCTACACATGCACTTCCCCGTTCGGTCCCAATTTATTTTCTTCCTCATTATAAGCTCAACAGGGATATTTGTGATCAACTACGATATACCAAGTAATCCCCAGACTACTTGGTGCTTGCTAGCGAGACTCACAATTTAAGCTTAGCATTTCTAATGGAGCTTGTATAAACTAATCCCGTACTCCTAGGATTTGGTGTGCTACATGCAACTAGGCTTCAATCAAATCCCTACACATAATGCACAATACATGACACGCAAAACATGTGGTACAAAATAAAACTTTCAAAACATAGGAGTGCACCGGGGCTTGTCTTGGTTCAGATCACAGTTAGCCCTCTTAGAAATATTTGCCTCAGCTCCGGGCTCCTCCGGAACTATCTCCACTTCCACGTTCCTGTCGTTGAGTTCTATTGGATAAAATGTAATGCAAGTAAGGATAGAGAGGAATTCATGACACTTCCTCAACAAATATATGCAATGATATGATGCATGTATAAAGTACAGGGGTTTGCATTAGAGAAGGACAATGACTGATTTCTTATTTTGTTTTCTTTGGTATCGTGAAATGGAAACAATGATTTGTAGATGATGATTGTAAAAGGTGAATCATACACATTAACTAGATGAGCATGACATGATGATGAGAGGCATCATAACTTAATTAATTTCCACATGTAAAGAGTTAGACATTTAATTGTTTGCATGTCATCACATGTGTTCATGTTACCCTTAATTACTAATTTGCCATTACTAGAGAATAAGCAAAGCTATTATCATAAATCAGGTTTCTGAAGAATAAATACCAATCAGAAAAATGTATATGGTGTGGGAATTTATAATTATTTTTGTACCAAATGGGATGACATGAAAATGCACCAATAATTTATAATAATTAAAATGATACAAACACTAAAATAATTATTACAAATAAAATACTTAAAATTTAGATATCCCACTTTGTGAAATGCCTGGAAATGATGAAATGGTCATTCATGAAAAACATGATAATTAAATAATGCACTGAAAATTAATTATGATTTTATTTCGAGTTCTAACCATCTAAAACATGCATAAATAAATATGTGCTTTTAGTGTGTATAAAAATTATATTAAAATACTAAACAGTTCAGGGAGTTCATAAAGTATTTTTACACATTTTTCTATAGAGCCAATATGTTTGTGCCGATTTTTGAAGCTACAAATGTTCATTTGGCTATTTATGAAATTAAAAGGAGATTATTTGGACGTTGGGCTTTTTCCCCACCGCGACCCAGCTGCACGGGTGAAAGGAAGCCTTTCCTGGGCCAGATGTGGCCCAGGTGGACGTCGTGGCTCAGGGCCACTTGGCCTGCTCGGCTGTTGGCTTGGGCAACCAGCAGAACCGACGCAGAGCACTCGCATGCGCGGGACGCGCGGCAGCGGCGCGGCGGCTGCGCTGCAACGGCGGCTCGCTGGGGCTTGCTGCAGCCGGTGGCTTACGGAGGGGTGCGGTACTGTACGCGGCGCATGGAGGATGGCGGAGGTACTCACCGAGAAGAGCGAGACGAGAGCTGGCCTGCGGCAACGGATGGCGGCAACGGCGGCCCGCGTTCCCAGCGGCTAGCTGCACAAACTGGCGCCGAACTTGATCAAACGGGCGCGCGGCCATGAGGGGAGCTCGATGGAGAAAGCAATCAGAAGGGGACTCACCCGAGAGAAGGTGCGACGGCGAAAGGCGGTGGTTGGAGGCTGGGAAGAATCAGCTCGATTCGTCGAACTCCGAGCGCGGGAGGCAACGGGGAGGTGCGTAGTGGAGGAGGAGGTGGAGGCGAAGCTCGAGACGCGGTCGTTCGACGGAGGAAGGCGGAGGAGCGGCGGACGCGCGAGCTCGAGCTCCCGGGCAACAATGGCGGGGAGAGAGAGAGAGCAGAGGAGGCGTGAGGGGAGTGGAAGGGAAATGGGGATAAGAGAGAGCCGGGCGACGGATATTCGGACAGCATCTCGGCCAGGGGAGGCTTCGGCCGCTCGACGGCGACCACACGGCGCGCGGCGGCTCGGCAGTACAGGCGGCAAAACAGTGCAGTCGACAATGTGACACTGACGCGTGGGACCCGCAGGGGTTTGAATTCCAGAAAAACAGGGAGACCAAGGATTTTGAAGCCTCAACTTCGAGCACTAGATGCATTTTCTCGGAACAACAAAATGAATAATCTTATAGAGTAACGTTTGTAGAACATCATGGTCTAGACATGCAGAACATGCACTGGGAGGTCAAAGAGATATGAAATTTTGAAAATGGCTCATAGATTAGGAAACTTCCAGAAATTCTAAGTCTAGGAATCTCCTTAGCTGTTAGGCTCTTTGCAAATCACATTTGGAGCATCAAGTGAAGTTCAAATTTGAAAAGGGTTGCACATCCCTGAATATAAATGTTTATAAAAACTAAAAATTGAAGATGTAATTCTAGAAGATAAATGTTTATAGGATTTATTTAATTTCAAACTTGCTTGACTGCCAAGGCTGAAATTTGCCCAGAAAATTGAGATTTGGCAAAAATTCAAAAAGTAGTAGTTCTTGGCTTTATTAAATAAAGCCAAAATTATATGTTTCTCCTAAATATTGGATCTTAATTCGGAGTATTATCTGGTTTAGTTAGTCTTTACAAAATTTTAAATTTGAATTTTTAAAGTGACACTGTTTCTGAGCATAGTTTGAATTATTTGGGCTATTTACCGAAGTGATAAAATCATCATAAATTCTCCAAAATTCTTATTTGGTGCAGATATCAAGGTTATTAATTTTTTTTGGGTCACTTACATGTGAAAAGTGACAGCTCTAGTTCAAGTCAGATTTGAACCGATTTCGAATAAATTCAAATTTGTGCTTTTGATTTGTTACTTTCTGGTTTGATTTATTTCTTAACTATCTCAGTAAAAAGGGTGACACCATGGGTGTCACAATCTGCCACTGCTTATTAATACATTTACTTGAATACAATGAACTTAGCGCATCTCTGCATAAGAAATAAATACATGAACGAACAAATAAAAAGCATTAATGAGAAATCGTAAGACAAAATGTGATACCACAGATGACAGATGACCTCCAGAATGCTGACTTTTATGGTTGTGCCTGTGAGTTTGTGTCTCATACACTTCACTGCGCCAAGGTTTATAATCAGAAAAATATACACTTTCTGGCCCTGGGCCGCTGGCGTATATGCTTGGGCCAGACCAGCTAGTAGGCACCCTTGCAGCATTGAGTAATCCAATGCACAAGAGGACAAGGAAGCAAAGAGCTACGAGTTTCGAGCATGCAGCCATGGGATGTTATTCTGGTGCAGGATGAGATGAGTGCTAGAAATATAACTTGCAAGTATACTTATAGTGCTAGAAGCCATGCATTTGTTTGTTATATTAATAGCATGTTGGGTGCCATGTGTCAATGATGCTGCTTCTTGGTTGGTTACGGTGAACATGGAAAGTTGATTAAAATTGGATCATGATGACTACAGATTGAGGCTTCGGCGAAGCTAACTAGTTCGATGAAGAATCAAAGACACATGCTACCAGGCGATCAATGATCATCGACTCAAACCACTCGCAGGTGCATGTTTGGGAATAGTTGCACAGTTTCATCAGTTGACACAATGATGTATAGTTTCATCATTAGTAGTTAAAAAATATTCATTATTGGTTGTACTAACATATACATGTGGTTACCAGTAGCAGCAGCACATAGAAATGCACAGACTTGAATTAATAATAGTAAGTAGAGGCACGAAAGCCTAGCGCCCTCCTCAGCATTTTGCCCGACGTGGATGCTGTATGAAAGTGCACATTACTTTTATCAACCGTGTTTTACTACGTCGCAGGTCGTGGCGCACTCCTAGCCGCTCATGTGTTGGCCAGCCCGCTGCTGGGCCTCTGCGCGATGCGCTGTCATCGTTTGGGCTGTCGGCCCAGCCAGTTCACTGCAACGAGCTTGCACTGCTTCAGATTCGCGGCCTCTCATTTGTGCTGGTCAGTGTCAGGCCGTTGCTGGGCCTCTTCGCGTTGGACCATCGTCGATTGGCCTGTAGGCCCAACCAGTTCCTTGCCTTCAGGTCTCGCGTTCATCGTTGTCGCGTGGCTGCTGTTCCTTGCTTGCCCCACTCCCAGTTCGTCATGCCGCACGGCGGGTGGCCGCTAGCTTTCTAGCTTCTAACTTCACGCGTCCTGCTCTGCTGGTGCCTCGAGCGATCGAGCCCTTGCGCCCTCACACATCAAAGAAAAGGAAGAAGCATCAAAGGAAAGGAAGAAGACGAATTGACGGGAGAAAACAGCACAACGACGTCACCACGTGCTCTGAAGCGCTTGCCTGCCGCTCCATGGTGTTGCTTGGGCAGATGACAATTTGATGAGCTGAGAGGCATAGCAACACTATATTTGAGGATGACAAGGATGATGCTTCAGGATAAAATTGAGGAGGGTGAACACCTCATGCTGCCAATGAGATCGATGGGGAGAAGTCCAGCGTGATTTTTCCACCAACCGGACATCGTTCGTTCATCCAGTGTTGTTCAGTGAAAAATCGCAGCGCAGCCCAATCTTTCCCTATCAATGCAGGTAGGCAGCCAGCTAGCATAGGCCAGAATCCCATACGGAGTACTTCTCAAAGCCCATGCATGGATACTGCACCCACCGTTGTTAGCCTATTTCCTCCCCGGGCCCCCATGCAACAGATAAAATTAACAGACCAAATCGAAAGAAAACTCTAGTAGCCTAATATGCAGCAGAAGCGAACATTAGCCACGTGTAAAATGTAACATGACATGTACGAAATAAATAAAAAAGAGTAAACAGACAACATCCCTCAAGTTGATGCGGCAGAGCGCGTCAACTTATCTAGTAATCCAATGCCTCATGACATTGCGAGCTCTTAACATATCTCTACAATCTATTAATTGAAATGTGGTCGTTCACTTCGTGTCCATAAAATTAGAGATTGAATCTAATCGGTTTCGTATCTTTCATATCAAGTACCGAATTTTAAAAATTATAACATCATCGTCCGGAGCTCAAATGAGATAAAGTCGGACTCTATTTCATAGCTATCGAAAATTTCTACAAGTTTGGTATACAATGAAAGTCCAGATCCCGTCGTTTTGGTTTCCAAATATGTGATGCAAAAATATTTGTTCTGATTAAGACTTCTCTGCCCACGTCTCTATGCGGGGCCAATATTTTCTAACTCCAAAATCTAAATATTATGATCCACATATGTTTAGAAAAGATCTTGTTGAGATCTACAACTTTGGTGTTTTAACTTTTTCCATTTCAGCAAGTCTTCGAATTCAAAATCGCATTATAATACAGTGTTATTTCTGAACTGCATGAATTAATTTTTTCTTCCGGATAAAACTTTTACAAATCTTTAGATATTGGGCCACGACCTTGGCCTTGTGTTGGGCTTCATGAAGACTCAGTAGTGTCTTGTAGGTATCATAGGTTTATGAAAAGCCTTCTTTGTATGACGAGTTGGGCTTTATATTGGTACTTCTCATATTTGAGTATTTTTTAATGTTATTTTACTTAATTTTGCAATATAGCATTCAAACGATACTACATGTGAAAATTATTAATATTAGAGATTAAAAAATATATTTATGATGAGAATATGGTAAGAAATGGTGAAACAATTATTATTTTTGACATATAAAATGGTATACTAAGAAGCATCAACGATAATATAAATATGATCTTTCATATAAAAAATATCAATAATAGTGTATATATCTCATAATTATATTGTAAAAATAATTTATATTTAAATCATAGAGAATGTTTTATTTTTTTAAACCTATAGCAACGCACACGGACACTTAGCTAGTAAGCTATATAAAGCTGCCTCTATGAAAAGAAAACTCTCCGTGTATTATTCATTAGTTTCTGCTTCATGCAATTTCTATTAATTTCCTCTTTGCTTTTATATCGAAAAAAATCTTCTACGCTTTCATATCGGATTTCCAAAACAGTCTGAATACGAAGCAGAACCGACTACAAAACAAGAAGTATCTAAATATACAAACGACTTTTCCAGTTCGCTTTGTTTGTTGGTCCAATTGCGGACCCGCGAAAGAAAACCGTCCCAACCTGCTGGTCACTTCAGGACTCGCATGCCGCCCGTCCTGATATATATTTCCCACACATATATTCGACCGCTGCGTCTATCTGGTGATTCTCATTCACCACGTCTCCTCGAGATGAGTAAAAAGGTCAGGTCTACATGCTTACTTTTTAGAGGTGTGGGTTCCACACGGTCAACTGTGCGAGGCAGAAGTAGAGAATCTGCCTGGTTGTGTTTGAGCCAATCTGCCTCCGATTTCTCTGGCTTTTGCTTGAAAATCGATCGAGGGAAAAATCTCCCTCCCCTCCCTTTTCCCCGTGAATCGCTCCGGCCACTCGTCCTCCCAGCTCCGCCGCCACAGATATCGCAGCCACCGCCTGCCCTTGCACCTCAATCAGTGATGCCACCCCCGCCGCATCCCCGGCCCCTCCTCTCCTAGATAGAGTACCCCCTCAACCTCGTCCCTCAGGCCTCGGGCCTCAACGCAGCTTTCGGCATTCTTCTCCGTCGCCTTCTTTGCCTCCTCCTCCCGCCGCAGGGCAGCAGTTCCCAATCGGCCCCCTTCCTCCTCCGACATGTCAGCCTCGCCCTCATCTCCACTTCTCCAGGCACAATCCCCTTGACGGTGCTTCACCTGGAGCACCTGTCGGCCATGACAACACCACCGACACGGCCGGCAGCGCCGCCGCATCCTCATATCGTGGCGACATTCGGTTCCAGCGGGGTCCTCAGGGGCCGCTGCCTCCACAGACAGGTGAGCCTTGCCCTCGTCTCCCAGGCACAATTTCCTCTCTAGTGCTTCATCTGGAGCACCTGTCTGCCACGGCGCCACTGCCAACATGGGCAGCGGCGATGCCGCATCTCGCGGTGGCATTTTGGTTCAATAGGGGTCATGCCTTTCTTCGTAAATCCTGCAAACAGTGCCCCTTGTAAAAAAACTCACATTTTGTGACCAAAGCTCTCGTATGACAGAGCACACATGGCAGGGGTACACAAATTGCTCGAGCTGCACTATAGTTGATTAACATAACGTTCTTTCTATTGTCTACTTTTCACTATTCTGAAAGCACTATTTTTACATTCATCTAGTGTACCAAACTTTTCAGAATGGCGTTGAGTACTACTGCAGTAGATACTTTTTAGATTTACAAGATTAAATTAGTTGAGATTACTTTGTATTTTAAGATCAATGTTGGGAACTATTCTTCAGAGTTAAACAATGCAATTGGTATTTAACTGTCACATATTAGAAAAATCAATTTTAACTGAACCCTGGAAGCATGAATCAGATAGCTTCTTGCATCCGGACACTGGAAATGCTGGTGACTTCAAATCCTCCGTTACTTTGTTTAGCATGTATCTAATTGATATTTTCACTTCTTGCCTTAAACCCTACGTTATACACAAAAATATAACTAATCAGTGGACAACTACTTAACCAGGAAACGTAATTTTGAAACAGAGTGGCAAAAAATGGGACTAGTATTCAAGAACCGAACTACAACTAGAACTGACCTGGGTCTAATCTAACCAGTTTGTAAATCAGCTATAACAAGGAACTAACTACGAGTAGTACAAGGTATCGTAACTACAAAATATCTATTTTACTTAGAGATCCAATAGAAGAGCAAGATTTCACCTGACGGAGTTTATCCCGCGCTGGCTTATGCGCATTTGTGGCGGCGTGATCTGCAAACTTCATCGGAGAACTAAGACCTTCCATCGAAGAGCTTGGTCCTTTTCACGGCGTGGTCTGCGCGATTCTCTCTTTGGGGAAGCTGTAACCCCTAAGCAGATACCGCTGCGTGGAGGAAGGTGATGCGCCGAGGAACCTCCCGCCAAATGATGTAGCTGAAATCGAAGTGGCAGCAAGCAAGACCGGAGTTATAGGTAAGCTGCACGAAAGTGAAGAGAAGGGGAAGAACTGCCAGAGCTAGATGAAGCGTTCTCTGCAAGTTCTCTCTTTTTTTTTTTCTTTTTTTGCCCGCAAAAAAAAAGTTCTCATTTTTTAGTAGTATATAGGTGAACTTCAATTATTACACGCTCTGCCAAAATTTGGTCCCGGTATGTACAGTAAGGCCAGGCAAGGAAGCCATTCGGGGCGAGGCGAGGCGTAAAACGTTTGACCCTGGAGGTCCCCACACGGTACCCGCACCTGGTCACGTCAATACTTTTTCACGAGTCTCGGTAAAAGGTGAAGAACAAGAGCCATCAGATAAAGGCAGCGGCCGCTAACATATGTGGGATTTTCGTTCTCCGCCCGCCCGGTTAGCCCTACCACAGCACGCCGCGCCGCCGCCCCGCTGGACTACGTGTTTCTCACCATGGCGCCTCCTGCTCCCGTATCCCCAAAACAGCGTCGGCTATCAGTCAGCATAGCTAGTGATACGGCGTCATCATCGAATAATCCTTGTGTGGCCGCTCCCGCCTCCAACGCCGCCGGCGTTCTGCTGCTGGATATTCTGTTCGAGATCCTGCTGTGCCTCGAAGCCAAGGATCTCTGCCGCCTCCGCTTGGTCTGCCGGCTATGGCGCTCCCTCCTATCAGATCCCCACTTCATCGCGTCCCACACGGCCAAACACCCCGACCCTCTCATCTTCCTCCGATACCACCATACCGAACAGAAGGACGGCGTCATCTGTGACATGATGAACTTGTCTGGACGCATCGTCAAGAGGATCCGAAGCACAGATGGCTACGAGGCACAGCTGCTGGTGATGTCCACACACACCATGACCTCATGTGCATCGCGAGTCATATGGGCAAGTGCTGCAGATTGCTCAACCCTGCCACTAGAATGGAATATGTCTTGCCTGACGGATTGGCCGAAGAACATGCAGCCTATGACACCCAGGAAAGCTGGCATTACAGGAAGCGGTTGCTCACGTTCGGACAGGTTCCCTCAATGGGAGTATGAGGTGTTTGTTGGGGGATCACTTTGTGAGCCACCCCTCGAGAGTTTGTCAAAGTTGGACTGAGAACAAAGGTCAAAACTAACCATCGTCACCCTCTTATTAACCATGACTTCAAAGTAAATGTACCCATTGAAGGCCCCGCAAAAACCAACACCCTTCGGCCCAAGCAGAAGGGAGCAGATGCGCTCGAAGGTAGCAGGCCCTTCGAGCGATACTGCTGCATCCTCGAAGATCAAGGCCACCGTCCTTCGAAGGAAAGGATGCCGGTCGGAACCAAGAGCCGGCACGACACGCAAAGGGCGACACGTGGCGCCAGCACGTGTCATGGCGTGCGGGACAAGGATGTGACACCCAAGGTGTCACGAGTTCTAAGAACAACCCTTTAGAAAATTCACAAGAACTTAAAACAAAAGTTAAAACTGAAAGTAAGCAAATTTTGAATTTAAATTGAGCAAAATTGAATGACATTTGAACTAAAGGCCCAAATAATTCAACATAAGTCATACCTACCAAAAATATATGTCGAAGGTCATGATCAATTATAATTTTGAGTAATTTCTTAGATTTTTATTCCATCATTTAATGCTCTAAATAAATGCCCGAACAGTCCAAAACTACCCCTCTTTGAAGGTTTCTCTTTCAAATTCAAATAGCAACCACTAAACATTATCATTTTTATAAATTCAAACACATCTTGATGAGCATGCTTGTATTTTTCATTTTGGCATAGGGTCAATATTTTTAAAGATATGAAATTATGAAAGAGGTGTTGTTTCAGAAACCAATGAAAAAGAAAAATGGAGCGAGGCCCACCTGTCAGCCCCCTCACCCTCTCAGTTCCTGCGTGGGCCCTTCCCGCTGGCGCCGCGGCGCCGCGTGGCTGTCGTCTACCGGCGGCAGCCCCGCCTGGTCCGAAACCTGGCCTCCAAAACCGCAACACTGGCTTCCGGTTTTGCCTCCCCCTGCCCAGTTTCTTCCCTTTCCCTCTCTCTCCCTGCTCACTACTCGGTCTCCCGGTCACCATTGCCACCGAGAGCCCGGCCTCGTCGCCCAGCTGCCCTGCCGCCTTCCGCCGTCGGCCAACCCCTCTGAATGCTCCGCCACGGACCCCTCCCCGGCCGGCACGGTGTCGCTCTCTCTGCCACAGCAATGGCCGTGATTCGGACTTCTTCCCCAAAGCCGCTCACGTTGCCATTTCTTCGATTTCTCCTGCCACGATGAGCCCCCATCCGATTACTCCCTCCGGCCACCTCGTTTGTACCTCGCACATCGTCCTAACCTCCATCGGCTCAAGATCATGTAGTGCTGCGCCGGTAACGTCGCCTCCACCGCTGTTGTCCATGTCGGCCACATAGACTGATCATATATCTTTAACTCATATTGGCCTAATACGTCAAACCCATGTGCTCCTAGTAATAATGACTCTTACAATAATAGTGTGTCATGAATCTTCTCTCATGCATATCACCACATTTACATCATGTAGATAACGAGGTAAACTATGTGGAGACAGGAGCAGGAGCCAGAAGGACTGGTGGTGACTCCGCTAACCAGGAAGCCACTTAAGGCAAGCCCCGGTGCATCCCACCAAGTTTTAACATTTTTATTTTATTACTAGCGAAGGATGTAGCCTTGTTTGTGCATTAGGTTTATAGGAGTTGTTTGAAAACCTAGAAATTATAATAGGTCCCCTTTACCCGATGATACCGTGGGGATGTTAGTCGCTCTGCTTAATCTAGGATGATTATTCGTCGAGTGGTATGGAGACCACTCGTAGATCAGGAAATATTATCACTTGGGGACAATGTCGTAAGAAGGAAAGTTGGGATGGCATAACAAATGAAGACCGGACAGGCAACTAGGTGGAAAGGGAAGGACAACTTATCTTCAAGGAGGTAGCCCTGTCCGAGTCACCTAAGGCTACGTCTCGTGTCTGGTCCATGGGATCATGTTTGAACGTACTATTTGCATGCTGGACTTATGGACCCAGTAAACTAACATAGCTACGAATACTGCTTGGTCGGAAGGTACCCTGCCCTCTAGGTGGAACTGGGGCTGAGAGGAGGGAGGAATCTACCCACGGATGGTGGCACGGGGCGCATCGCGTTGGGAGACCCTTCTCGGGGGAGTCAGGCGCGGAAGATCTTGTAGTACCATATGCGAAAGGTTGCTCTATGCGACTTCCATGAAGCACGTACAGATCGTGCAAGCAGGTTTCTCCTGCAGGATCTAAATCGCTTCGAGTCGCTGCCCCTCACAATAACAAGTACCACTTGATCGCTGCTCCGGAACAGTGTCAGAAGCCACTAATATGATGAATGGGTTCAATATTGCTGTATGGATTTATTATCAATTATAATGCAACCATGCTTGTTGTAGTCATAGAGCAAACTAAATTTACTATTTCACCTGTTAACTTAACTTGATGCTAAAACTTGAAAACTAGGGATTTTACTTAGGCTGGCTTTTGGCAACATAAACTCTACCCTTAGCCAGTGCACGTCTAGGAGTCGGCTGTAGATGGCTATCATGACGGGTCAGTCTTGCTGAGTAAACTAGTTACTCAGGGCGACGCTCTATGTGGTTTCAGATGATCAGAGCGGAGACTACCACTGCGGTGAGGAAGTCCAGCGCCCCGACTATCGGAACATCGAATAGGAGCCTTGCACCGACAACGAGGAGTAGTATGTTGATTGCCGGTATGGTGTTTTGGGCAGAACATCTGTCATGACCGGAGGTCCTATGTGTATCATCATGAGAGGATGATTGTACCTTACTTATCCTGTCAAACTATTTATTTAAGTTGGACTATGACGCCTCCGCATTTACTTTGGTTTGTAACCTAAATTCGGATTTATGTAAAACACTGTACTCTATCTTTGTTCTCGTTGCAAATTTTATTTGTCTATCATGTGTTGTACTATTGGGCGTCACAGCGCGTGACGTCACCCGAGAATGATCCTGGAATAGGGTCGTCTCCGTGGTAAGGCGGTTCTGTTACAAAGGAAGGGCATAAGAAAAGCTCAAAATGACTGACTTACCCTCAATGACCATTTTATACCAAATATTCGGAGAATATAGTAGGTAACTAGGCGCAAAATGGTCATTTGCATATGACCTAAGTACGGGCCTATAATTAGAGCACCCCTACTTACTTGTAAAGGGACGAATCTTTTTGGGAATACGTGAAGGAAGACCGTTGTTTCACTTTACATCCATCGAGATTGTTTTTTCCATCGACCTTTTCTATTTTCTGACACCAAAGCTCACTCTTCGTGACACCAATAGTGGCATCCACCGTGTTATGAGCTCATATACTAGCTTATGATGACTCAAATTCATGGATCGCTGCCTTCGAACGACACTCCGCCGTCCCGAAGCAACGCTTCAGGGGACCCCCAACTGACTAATGATCAATCCACATCGCAACTAACAAAACAAACACCCCTGAGGTCCAGCCAGCGCAGGCGGATGCACCCGTCGACCCAAAAGACCCAGTGCAGCATCCCAAACAACCATCAAACTCAAACCCCCTAGGAAGCAGCACCCCAACATCAATGACAACAGCACAGGAAATGGAACTGCTAGGACAAAGAGCCGAGCACATCGAGCAACTCAAGCAACAGCTGCTGCAAGAGTAAGAGTTAAGAAGCAAAGCGTTGTCGAAAAGAGAAAAAGGTTTGCCAGAGAAAGAGTACATAGCCTAGCTCAAACTCAAGAATCTGCAACTCACAAAAAAAGTCAAAGAACTTCAGAGAACCATAAGCAGAACAAGTTGTCAAGAATCAAACCCAACACTCAAAACTCACACATACATCGAGCAAGAAGTACCATCCATGCCAAGCAGTCAACCACTAAGCACGGAAATATTGCCAATTCGAAGGACAAGCGAAGTAAGCATAATCGACAAAGACTCACCCCTCTCCGAAGGATTGCAAAGAGCTCCAAACCCATCACAGTTCAGAATGATACCATTGGCCAAATTCAAGGGAAATTCAGACCCAAGGCAATTCCTCATGAGCTATGAAGCAGCAATCATATCACCATGAGGAGACGAGACAACCTTAGCAAAAGTGTTTATTTGCGCCCTTGAAGACTCTACTCTAAACTGGTATTTCAACTTGCCCCCCAGGTCACTATATAGTTGAGAAAATATCAAGGATAAGGTCGTCGCAAGCTTTCGAGGGTTCCGCACCATTATGGAACTATCGCACGAACTCTTGAACATTGCCCAACAAGAAAAGGAGCTGTTACATGACTACTACAGAAGATTCCTCACGCTTCAGCCCAAGCGTCGAGCGTGACGGACGAGGCGGCAATAAGCTCTGTACTTTGAAGCATGCAAGCATGTGAAATGTCATCTAATTGCATGCGGATACCCCTACACACAATGCAAACATTGTGCACAAAGTTCAAAGAATACAACATATCAGATGTGGATTACAAAAGGCGTAAGCGAAGCCAGAGCAGAAACCACAATCAAACACACATCGAAGGCACTTATCACGAGAGATAGTACAGAAAATCCAGGCAGCCCGCTGAGCAGTTAACATCGTTCGTAGGACACACCGAAGAGGAAAAACAAGATCACAACAACAAAGATAGCTGCAATAGTGATTACAGAGAAAGCAATTACACAAGTCATGGCAGAGGCCGGGGTCCACCAAACCAAAGCCGGTCAGCCAGAAAATCATACTGTTTCTATTGTGGAGAGGACAAGGGGCACAAAACTTCCACCTGCCTCAAAGCAAAAGAGATCCAAGAAAGAGTGGAACCAGAAAAGAAAGTCCCAACCTAACCAAAAGTCATCAACTACACATCGCCCAACCCATGGCCCCAATAGCCATACCCACAATCCGCGCAAATCAACTATCATTACCCAAACACTCACCACCAGCCATATACACCATCCCCATACTTCAACGCAACTCATCCAACACAACCTCCGAGCCAGTATATGCAACCAAGACAATTAACCTAGCAACCAGCGACAAACCGAGATCAGCAAAGACAAAAACAAGAGCCACCACAACTACAACAACCCAAGTCAAAACCCACCCCAAACCAAGACACAACGTTCCCAGTACAAGGATTCATTGGAATGATATGCGGAGGGTCATCCTCAGACTTCAAAAACAAAAGAAGAAGGAGATACCATTTTCAAATGGTAAACAATGTTTTCACTAAGGGACCAATCATCAAGTCAAAGTGGTCCCATGTTCCCATTACATTCACAGAGTCTGACCTTAACCTCAAAGATTATCTGCACGTCGATGCATTTGTAATCGAAGCTCACATTCACACTTGGATGGTCAGCAAAGTTCTCATAGATAATGGCAGCCGGGTAGACATACTATTCATAAACGCCTTCGAGCAAATGGGCCTTAGCAAAAGTTTCCTACAACCATCAAATGTACCACTCATAGGCTTTGGAGGAAAAAGAATCACCCCCATAGGCACAATTTCCCTCCCGATGTCGTTCGGCAACACCCAAAACCCTCGAACAGAGTATGTAACCTTCGATGTAGTGGATCTCTGCCACCCATTCAACGTCATATTTGGCCAGGGCACAATTAACACATTCAAAGCCGTCATCCGCAGTGCATACCTATGCATGAAGATTATGCAGCGGGGGGGGGGGGGGGGGGGGGAGAAACTGCAATAATATACAAGTTTTCAGCCAAGAGCAGCTGGAAGAAGAACAAAGAACTAGAAAGGCTCGAGAGCAACATAAGATGAACGCAAGGGAAGAGACACGCTGTCGTGACAGAGAAAAAATTGTAGTCCAACCAGATGAAGAAACCAGAAAAGTACTCCTCGATGAACAAGACCCTGGGCAGTTTATTACAATGGGTTCTGGTTTAGACCCCGAAGAAGAGAAAGAACTATTAGCATTCAAGGATATTTGTCATTCCATCAGAACCAAAGTTGACTTCGCGTCAGTCTACCATCCCCAGTTGAACAGAGCCGTTGAACGAGCAAATAGCCTCATATTCAAGGCAATCAAAAAGATACTCCTCAATGACAAGAAAGGGAAGTGGGCAGAAGAGGAAGCAGTTACCCCTGAAGAAATCGCTCATCAAAGTCCAAGAACCCTAAACACAAGACCGTCACAACCCACATAGGTAGAATCAAAGGGCCTCATGGAAATCGATAGGCTAGACGCAGCTGCCAACCTCAAGAAGTATCAGACGGAAACACGTCAATGGAGGGATCAAAAGGTTGCACCTCGAGTTTACGCATTAGGAGATCTGATCTTACTCCGAAGCCCAAAAATAGAGAGCAAAGGCAAACTAGTGGGAGGGCCCATACATCATGGCAAAGTCGAACAGACCCGGAGCACACAGGCTCCAAAACTCGCAAGGGGAAGAGTTGCCGCATTCTTGGAACGCGGACAATCTTCAAAAGTTCTACATCTAGGAAAGTAAAACCTGACGCATGTAAACAGCCAAGCATAGCACAAAACTATAAGTGCTACCTTGAGCTTAGTTGGTAGCTTTCCTTTTCAGGTTTTTCCTTCACCAGCTATAGAAAGGACCGTACTATTTTCCTCACAAGGGGAACCCTTCCCAAGGGTGAGGTTTTTAACAAGGCAGATCCTATGTAAACCCCAGCTAAATCTATAATGCTCCCTTCCCCAAAGAGAAAGCCTCGCTCAACAGCGCATGTCGAAATAACTCCCCATCGCGGAGATTGTAATATTTGACACAGAGCAAAGGCCTCAAATCATAGCTACTATGCGAGTTAAGCCCAAAGAGCCAAAAACCGCACAGTCAGCTAACTTAGCAAAAAAATGCTAAGGGGCTCGTTGCAGCCCAAACCCGTCGAAAGGTTCGGTCAAAAACCTCGCCCCTAGCACTTCAAGGGGGAGGGTGGCATTTTTTAAAAAACTTAGCGAAAAAATACTAAGGGGCTCGTTGCAGCCCAAACCTGTCAAAGGGTTCGCTCAAAAACCTCGTCTCTAGCACTTCGAGGGGGGGAGTGGTGTTTTTCAAAAAACATAGCAAAAAAATGCTTAGGGCCTTGTTGCAACCCAAACCCATCGAAGGGTTCGCTCAAAAACCTTGCCCCTATCACCTCGAGGTGGAGGGTGGCATTTTTCAAAAAAACATAGCGAAAAAATGCTAAGGGGCTCGTTGCAACCCAAACCCGTCGAAGGGTTCGCTCAAAAACCTCGCCCCTAGCACTTCGAGGAGGAGGCTGACGCTTTTAAAAAAACTAAGAAAGCGCTAAGGGGGTCGTTGCATCCCAAACCCGTCGAAGGGTTCGCTCCAAAAACCTCGCCCCTAGCACTCCGAGGGGGAGGGTAGCGTTTTTCAAAAACCTTTACAAGAAAATACTATGGGGCTCGTTGCAGCCCAAATCTCCCGAAGGGTCACAAACTTCACAGGATCACCAAAATTGAAACAAAAAATTTCATATATATAACGATGAAGATTATTAAATACATATTTTGAAATTTTCAAAAATTAGATTCAATACCTTACAATAACTATTTCACCGTTTTGAAACAATGGCTTCGGTATTTTAAGAACCATTCAACATTTCATATAAAAAAATTGGTATTGTTTATAAATAATGTTGAAATAGTCTATAAAAATGTTGAAACAGTAAATACAAAATCTTGAAATATTATGCTCAATTTACTATGTTCAAACTTTCAATAATATACTTATATATATATATATATATATATATATATATATATATATATAGAGAGAGAGAGAGAGAGAGAGAGAGAGAGAGAGAGAGAGAGAGAACTCTTATACAGTACCCTGGGTACTGAATAGTTATTTAGTACCCAGACCAGCCGTCCTAACCATCAACACACATAAGCCAGCCAACCTGGTTCAACGCTGCACCGAAGCCACCACCACACATGTACGAGTGAGCTAGGTGCCTTCATGCAAACTTAGATTTAATTAGCTATAATTGCCCCTTAATTGTTTGGCTAATTATGGTTAGAAATCCATGCGTGAGTGTACAAATTTCCTTCCTCAAATTTTGTTTCCACGTTACTCTTAATCATTCCATCAATATCTCTCTCTCTCTCAAGTCTCAACGATATAAACTACTGCTCCAATGACGCTGTACTTCCCCACTGTCAAAGCAATGTTTATATTTTGAATATTCAATATACATAGCTAATGAAATCTAAGTTTGCATGAAGGCAAACTATAAACAATGAGGGACTGGCATATAAACATTGCTTTGTCAAATCATAAAAAGCTATGTATATTGTTACCAGAACTTGGCAAGAGGGACTGGCATAAAGATTATTCTCCAGAACGGTAAAGTATATGGGTTTTGTAAATATGTAAACCCAATCATAAATAATGATCAAACCAATTAAAAATATATTTATTCTTATTCTTGAAGGCTAAAATTTCACGCACGAGTTTTTATTGATAGATGAATTGAGCTTAGAGCCGAGGAAACTGACCTTATTTGTAACAGCAAGTATAAACCATGACAGGTCACGCGAAAGAGGAAGCGGTATCGCACGACCTTGTGCGGCCCGGCCCACTCACGCAGAAGAGCAGAGAATGACATGGCAGGGGTGGCG
This sequence comes from Eleusine coracana subsp. coracana, assembly GCA_032690845.1. Taxonomy (NCBI): domain Eukaryota; kingdom Viridiplantae; phylum Streptophyta; class Magnoliopsida; order Poales; family Poaceae; genus Eleusine; species Eleusine coracana. The sequence continues at coordinate 9,616,848 of CM064430.1, forward strand.
GATCGAGCAGCGATGCTGGGGCGGCGGAGCGCAGGGCAGAGCGGGTGGTGTGACGTGATGGCGAGGACCATAGGCAGTTTACTGCCAGTGGATTAGCGTGACTGGGTTGTCTGGGGCGAAGCAAGCTTCATCCAACGACCATATGGTGGTGACATGGCACATGCGAGGGGGTCACGTGTGCTATGGTGACGCATGATAATTTCTAACTGTAAAAAATTATATATGTGAACAGATTGTATGTTTCAAGTGAATCAAGATTTCCATTAAATCATAACCGACTTGACATATCAAATCAAGGTTTTATCACTCGAATGAGTGATACATACATAGGAACTAATCAAAAAAGTTTGACTTCCGGCGCCACAATGAAGCTTGGTAGGTACAATGGACATGGCATTTTATGATTTTGCATAACTAGTTTTTATATTTTAGCAAAGTGGCACTTTTTATGACTTTAACATTCTAAATTCATGTTATTTTTTCTGATTTATAATTTTGAATTAATAGTTTTATACAAAAATATGTGATTTAAATCACAACCAGTTTTTATGCTTCACCCTTGCTAATAGCTATGACCTGACATGTTAAGTTTTATACCCTCAAGTCTTAACATGTGATTTTTATTTGACTGGAGATTATATATCATGCATCATTATATTTTCCGACTAGGCTATATGATTCACATATCCCAACCATATATGATTCACATACTCCAACCACTGGAGAGTGGTATTTTTGTTTCCCAACTTGCAAGGCTCGACCAAAATAGTCAATGTGAACAAAAAGGTTCTCTAACTAGCAGATTGTTAATATATATATTCTTCTATTACAATTTTAAAAACACCCTATACCAAATAATATCAAAGGAAACGCCTTTTCAATTACAATGGGAAGATTCTAAGAAAATAGAAACCAATTAACTTTTCTATGTGTTCCTCTCATCTGATGTTTATATGCTCTCGCTCTATTTTCATGCATGATCATAAATCAAAGTGTTTATGCTATAAAGAAATGTTTTTATGATTCAACATCTCGAAAAGATTTCAGTCACTTGAAAGATTTTATACGTCAAACCAATTAATCATTGGGCTCATCTTGCTCAGATACATTTTCTTTCCATAAAAACCAATTCAAGTAATCATAATGCTATAGCCTTTTACGGTCATGGCACTTGCCCATTAACATATGGTCATAAAACCTTTTTGCTTGAGGAATCATTTTTACTATTAAGCATTGCAATAATAAAAATATAATATTTTATGGTTACAAAAAAAGGTTTTTATGGTTGCATTATGAGGGATCATTGACATTCGTTACTCACTAAATGATTTTATTACATATCATCTATGAATTTATGATTTAAAGCCACTAGTTTTTATTATGTATATCAACTATCCTCAACTACACGATTGTAGAAACTATAAATTTCTTATATTGTAACTATAAAATTCTCTGGCTCAAATAGTACAAATGCCATGTTTCAATAAAATATCCAAGGTGGATCTTGTTTTGGAAGGAATAATCATATAGATTTATCTATCAAATCTTTTGATCAATCGGATCTCGAGTTTAAAGAAATTATAAAAAAAGGAAAGGATAATCAATTGCATGCATGCATGCACCGATCAAAGCAGGAGAGAGGCATGAGTTTGATTTGCATGCATGCATGCACTGATTAAGGCAGGAGAGAGGCGTGAGCTTTCATTTGCATGCATCCACATCGGTGGGGGTGGCTATATATATATATATATATATATATATATATATATATATATATATATATATATATATATATAAGTTCATTGAACATAATGTCGAAGATGCTGAATGAAGGTATCCAAATTGTTGAAAATGTTGAAATATTATATTTATATTATTGAATTTTAAAATATTTTAAAATATATTTATATAGGATCTCAGTTTTTAGCATTAACTCTCTAAAACATCACGGTTCAAACAGATTTGAATTTGGATGAACGGTTTATGAGAAAAATTACATTTTAGTCCAAAATCCAACCTACCATTCACATTGACCAATCAGGAAGTAACATGTGTTTTGAGTGCTAGATTGCCAGGTAGCACCCGAGTGTTGTGTAGAAAATCCGCTTAGTATACTCATGAACTTGAGTCCACAGATATTTAGCCCAATGGGCCAAAGATCTAAAAAAACATCTTACTTAAGAATAGAAAGTGCAAACCCTAAGATTGCTCCCATCTCAGCCACCCCTCATGCCCGTCCCCTTGCGCCGCCACAGCCATCATATCTCTCTAGTTCTTGAATACCACTTCATCGCTATTGAAGAAGTTTTCTGGCACATCAAGTAAGGTTTCCATCATTGCAGTGGCATGAACAATTGCATTTAATAGGTATTAATTTACTATATCATGCTCAAGTGCTTTCGGCCCTCGGAACAATCGGTTGTTTCAGAGACTCACAACACTCGATTTTTTATAGTAGGGTAGAAAGTCATTTTCTCCAACTCCGGTTGGTATTCGAGTTCCATTCTCATCTCCGACGAGATCTCCAACAGGTTAGGGTGTTAGGGTGTTAGGGTTGTTGGGGGGGGGGGGGGGAGGGGGAAGGCTGGCCCATCGGTGGATGCGATTGGTGGGCGGGGCCGCACCCCGGTGGTGGAGGAAGGCGGTCAGGTGGGGCCGTTTTGTGGGTGTCCATGGTGACAACGGTGGCTCGAGGCTGCAGAGGGAGGTGGCAGCAGGGGGATGCCTCAATTAGATAGGGTCTTCTCGGAGCACCATAGTGCCACCTGCCATGGTGCTCTGGCAAGATCCTACCTCGCCGAGGCAGGGCGGGGCGGGGGCACGCTGGGGTGGCGGTGGAGCCGAGGGGCAGGGGCTGCTCGGTAGAGAAATATTTTTTTTTCGGTGGTTGAGGGTGACTGATGGATGTTGGATCACCATCCAAGGGTCACAACATTCATGTGCTAGCTGGGCCTATAATGCTGAAGTGTGGGGTAGACAGCCCCAATAGTTGACCAATTTTCTCCCCAGCGGGCAATTTAATTAACTCAGCCACTACAAATATGCAGTAATGCCCTTTCTAACTTGGATGGCAGTCGAATTTCCAAGTGTGAGCTGAAAGCTGTTGTTGGGTCTCTCACAGCATGTCCTTTCTGTTGTTGATGAAAAATCGCTTTGAATGATATCTGCATCTGAACAGTTGCTCTTTCCTGATGCTAGCGTTGCTGAATAATAGGCCCTTCGCCCCTAATTTGGATGATGCCTTCAGCTGTCTAAATATCGCTAGCCTGTGCAGGTTTATATGCTACATTTACCTTCCCTTTTTTCTACAATGTGCAGCGATATTATTTAATCTCTACTACTTGCTAACAGATATATCTTCTATAAAAATAAGAAGAAAAAGCACTGCACGATGAATACTGCTATGTTACATTTCATAGCCACCTGTGCGTCTCCTTTTTGCCCCTTTATGCATGATGATTTTTGTGCGTTCGGCAGAAGAAAAATGTCCCATTTATGATCTGGTTTAAGCTTTTGGTTATCTATTGATTTGTTTATGCTTAGATTCAGCCTGCTTGTGATTTACTCTCTTTCCCAAGCGCCAAAAGACCGCAGCTTACTGAAATTCTGTTACTCTTGTATAGAAGAATTTGTTTTGGTTCCTACATGAATTTTAAATCCACCTACTTTATGCAGACAAAGATTAAAATCTTATTTTTTTATACAAGCTTTTTTTATATGTAAATCAATGTATAACTCAGATATTTCACTAGGACATTAATGGTTATATTTCCTTTTTGGATTGATTCATGCTCTTCAGTTGAATGTTTGGAGTGTCAAAAGTAGGTTAGTTGCAGGTCCAGACCAAGGTTACCGATATTCCATTTTTTTCATCTGCATATAGCTTCAGGATCAGCTTGAGCTTAATGCATGAAAGTCGCATTTATTAGCAGCCCATATGGTATCATTTTTTAGACTTAGTACATATTTTGTGTACTAACCTTTCCATACAAACATGTGCATTAGGTTTATTGAATACATTACCAGGTTGCTCCAGAATGTGTTTATATTAATTCCTCCATATATACAGCTGCAAAGGTCACTCTTCTAAACAGCATTTTCTCCAATACACCATTCATCCATTTTCCCTACTCTGCATGCAGTTCTTAACAATTTTTTGCTTGTGCATGTTGGTTCTAATTTGTGCATGTCGTTGTTAGTCTTATCTTTGGCTTCCACTCTGTACAACTCATTATATTCCATGATACTGGTAATTAGTTTCAGAATTTAGCAAAAACGTGTTGTTACAATATTCTGGCTCTGATGAAGAACGTTGTCTGTTTTTCTTCCATATCATTTTTTCTGTTCTTTTGCACAATGTCTTCTGTTCTTGAAACGGTACTCTATTTACCTGCCAAGTAGAACAAAACTCTAAAGATAATATCAGATTTACAAAGTATTCTTATGTATAGACTAACTGTGAGCAAGGAAGTGTATGATGTCTCTTGTCTTTTGCCATTGCAATTTTGTCCAATTATTTCTGCTGTACCATATTATTTCAATTCTCTATTCCTCTTTGCAGGATCAACCATGTCACCAACCAACCCTAACGCCAAGAAGACCAGGGCCACTGCAACCTCATCGTCTGCAGAGTGTTGTGTCACTAATGAAGGAGACGACAGGTTCAGCTCGCTTCCACACAGCATACTAGGATATATCCTCACCCTACTGAGTGTCACTGAGGCCGCACGGATGACCGCTGTATCCAGAACGTGGCGGGACGTGTTCAAATCTCCAGACTACAAGTTCGACGGCATCAACGACTCCGAGCTATGGCGTGGGCAGTGCCGCCCGCGCCACAGGTCGGTCTACCTCGACCAGTCTGCTGTGTGGCGCTTCAGCACGATCACCTCCTTGCTTGATGCGCGCCATGACTCCATCCACCGATTCACCATCAAGCAAACATTGATGAAAGACAATGTGATTACAGGATGGCTCTACACGCTGTCCCAGAGTGGTATCATCTTGAATTGCAGCTCACTCCGGTGCCTGAGCCTCTCCAATTGTCGCTGGCCTCGAAGCAATGTTCGAGCATTCTTCTTGCCGAGGTGGACACTCCCGCTTGTCACAGAGCTCACCCTGAGCTACATGGATATGACTCCGGAGGACATCAAGGACCTACTCACACGGTGTCCAGCACTGCTGAGCCTATCGCTCGGGTATTCCGATCACTATGGGGTACTGGAAATTCAATTCAAGAATCTGCTGAGCCTGACCATACTTGGTCTCTGGCAGTACGTGGTTCGTGTCGTGGACGCACCCAAGCTTGAAAGGCTGTTTTGTTGGCCATTTGCAGCACGGACCTATCAGAGGACTATACCAGCACATACACCAAGGTTGTACACAATCGGCATGTTACGGCATTGCCCATTCGAGGATGGAGTAGTGTTGGAACAGGTGAGGACTATCGCTTTTTTCAGCAATGTGGATAAGTTGGAGGACTTGTACCAGATTATCAAAACACTGCGACATGTGTCTTATCTAGAAACACTTCACATCAAGGTTAGTTGATCACTATAATTGGCAGTTATTGACATCATTGTTTATTTTATTTTATTTTACATGTTAGCATGTAATTTGACAAACATCAAACAATGAAAATGAATATTTTCTACTCAGATGAAGGATGGATCTGGATGTGATAGCAGCAAGAGTAAGGCAGTCAGCTTCGAGAAACTAGTTGAAATCCCCGTCTCATGCCTTGAAACAAGTGTCAAAACAATTGTCTTGAGGGTGAACAATCTGGTGCGCTAGAAGCTGGCCTTCACCAACTACCTCCTTGGGGAAACTAAGTCACTTAGGTACATGCACATATACAAGAAGAGGATGGTTGACGAGCTTCTTCCTCCAGAGAGCAGGGGATCTAGAGATGCTGAGGTCTTGTTCTGCGATAGCTCCAGCCAGAGCATTTTGGAGCTCGACGTCTCTGCTTCAAACATCAAGCTTGCAGATCCATTCATGCCGTAAGGCCATACAAGCTTATCCACCAAACTATAATAAATTTCCCATGGACAACATTTCAAATAGTTTCTGATAAAGAAGCTTTTAATTTATTTCTCGTGGTATTGATGGTACTTCGAATCCATAGTGTGGTTGAGTGTGTAAACTGTTTGAACAAAAAAAATTATAATAATGTATTGTCTGGTTTCTCTGCTTTCGAGTCTCTGCGACCAGAAGATAAATTTAGCATTACTCGTTTGATGATGCCATTGATCTGAGAATGTTCGGGTGACTTCTTAGAAGAGGGATATCCAAGTCTTGAAGTATCACTAGCGGTGCACTTGTTGTGTTCTTTGGGGTGATCAATTGCATTCTGCTTCTACTTCCCATTGTCGGTCTGGTATGCTTAGAAGTTTGTTGGTAATCCTCTTTTGTTTTTAAGTGACACGAGGGGTTGCCCCCTACTGGTTATATATTAGTAACAAAAATATCCTGATTTACAAGAAAATAGAAGCTAATCTAGAATAAAAATAAAGCAGAAAAGGATGAGTGCTAGGAATGATCTTCTAGCCATTAATAGATTTCTTGTTTGTATTTTGACTTTGCGCGATGGATAACTATGGTGAATTCATGCTTGAAATATTTTGACTTTAGCCATTAGATTATGATCTCCATGAAAAAAGGCAGCATCAGTCTGGTCTTTAAGCGCCTGATCAGTTGCAAAGGTTTGATAATCCCCTTCTAGCTCAGAGTGTAAGTGTCTCTCAATGCAATCATCAACAAGCAAAAAATGGGTGCATTCAGATGGTCAGGATAGGGAGGGCAAATTAAAGGAGGAAGAGGAAGATTAATCTAGAAGCCTATCTGTCAAAACAGGGTGAAGCTGCCATTATTGTAACAAAAACACAATATGGTACAAAAGTCATAAATAATAAGGACCAATTTTTTCAAGTGACCTCGTGTGTTTTATAGAACACTTAAACCATCAAGTACTCTTAAGCAGAAGGGTAAATTCTGGCTTGCTTTTTTGTTTATTTAATGAAGTCGCAAAATCACAAAGTTGGAAACCTGAGGTTATATAAATTAGCAATTGGAACTCGTTGTCGTTTGGGTAAGAATGAAAGTGACCTAAAGAATTACACCTACAAAAGACATACTGAAGATCGCTATGCAACATGAAAGTTTAAAGAATCTCTCCACTAAAAGGTTATTGCAAAACATTTACTGAATCTGAAACGAATGTTCAAGGCATGTATAAAATCTGTGCCTTGGTTATCACAATGGGACATCCACGAAGCCACATCCACAATTTTGTGAGACAGGCTTCAGTCAAATGCTTTTAACATTTAAGAAATATTTGGCGAGGCCATACTTAAGCAATCTCTGGCCTACTACAAACTGGTTCAAGGTTCGAGCTCCATTCATTTTCCATTTCAAACCTTTTTTGGACGTGCAATAGTGTTCAAATTCAAGTAAGTTATAATACATATAAAGCTGAAAAATAAGAAGACATAGAAAATCCTCCCTGGATCATCTGGTTAGTCCTGATAGTAAGTGATGATTTAATAGGACTAACACTGGTCTTGGCAATAAATGACAGATTAAAGAAGAGAATTTGAACACTGGTCACGATATCAACGCAAAACATTCACTTTAGTATATAGAGTGCTTTGAGCAATGGATCCGCTCTTTTTTGAATACTTTGTTTGTGGTAATGAGATTGAAGGATTAGAAACTGTTTGCAGGCATCGGTGCACTAATATTTCCATTTATAGAAATAAATATGTCTATGTCTGGCCGGTATGTGAAGGAGAGTAAGCTTTAGAGGAAATTTTATGCAATGGTTGATGGTCCAAGTCAGCACACCGTCAGCCATCCTCCAAGACATTGATGCTATAGATGTTGCACATGGGTTAAAGTAATCATCCGAGCCTCCTATCACTCGACATCGAGTGACCGGTAAGTCGTCCGGTGAGTTTTTCGGTAGGATGCAGATCACTTTTGTGCATTAGTTTTCTCTTCAAGATTTTGGAACACCCTCCTCCATGGCTACAACCATGTTCGTTCTCGGTCACTTCAATTGGACATTAAGGGGCTATCATCCATATAAGGTATACTCGTTAGTTTTCTTTCTAGTCTATGCATCCACACTTGACGCTTTAACTACAAGAGATTTTAGTCTATCGGCTTGTACCTTTGGCTTCGTCTTCAACCTCACCTGTGGTGCACCTGCTGTGATTGCGGGGGAGGGGGTAGAATATTATTTGGAAGTTCAGATTATGTATTATAAACTGCCATATGTATTAGGATGTCAGCTTCGATCTCAAGTTTTATATTGTCATATATATTGACCAAGATGCTCCACTCAATAGAACCCACACATTATATGCAGCTAATCTGTCTTACATAGGTCATGTCATCTTCTGAAATAATCCATTTTTGGTCTTGAGGTATCCACTTCGAATGAAACTTCTCTCAAATTACCTATAGGTGGAAGAGGGCGTGCTATCGATATGAAATGGGATGTAACGTAAACTTATACAAGACATAAGAAAAATGAAAAATCAGTGTGTGAATAGTTCAGGTTTATCAAACCCGTAACCTATTACTATTCACAAGCATATTTCTAATTTTTGTTTCTCCTTGCACAGGTATTTGCACTTCAATTTTTCTGTGTGTAGATGGTTGCATGCTTTATCCATTTATAATTTTCTTACATGCATGATTGTATATCATTTTGGTGCCAGACAATAAACTGAACTATATTGCCATTACATTGTAACAACAAGGATATTGTGTAATACTATTTTACAAGAACTATTTGCGTTCATCAAGAATACAAACGGTAGTTAGAGAACTATATAACCGTATATCGAAGTAGTGAAAGAAGTGTCAAGTCCATTTGCATTTATTAGTTGTCTCTACAAGATATATCTATGATCCATATTTAGTATGTACAAAATCCTTAAGTTACTACAGTATTATTTGTTAGAGTATATTTGATAGCTTAGATATTATGTATCTAGGACTTTTATATGTATCGAGGAGGTGCTTTGCCCTAAAGTCTTATACTCTCATATATACCTGCCGAGAGGTTCATTGTAATACAACCTATCATATTATTCTTCATCTATTCTCACTAACATGACATCAGAGTATATCGAAGTAGTGAAAGAAGTGTCAAGTCCATTTGCATTTATTAGTTGTCTCTACAAGATATATCTATGATCCATATTTAGTATGTACAAAATCCTTAAGTTACTACAGTATCATTTGTTAGAGTATATTTGATAGCTTAAATATTATGTATTTAGGACTTTCATATGTATCCAGGAGGTGCTTTGCCCTAAAGTCTTATACTCTCATATATACCTGCCGAGAGACTCATTGCAATACAACCTATCACATTATTCTTCATCTATTCTCTCTAACATGGCATCAGAGGGGGTTACGATCCTGTGATCCAACCCCACCGTTCGCTTCCGCTCTGTGCACCCCCGGCCTGAGGATGTCGATTCTCATGATCTCCGTCAGGGGCAGTGCGCTTCTTTTGCCGTCGATCAATTGATCTGGCCGCATCGCTTCGTTTGAGTCAAGCAACGCAGATTAACTTCTTCCCAGCGTTTTCTACCAGGCGGGATTCTCCCGTTGGCTAGACTGCGGCATCCTGCATCTTGTTGCCGATCTATCCCGTGAGCCGATCGAAACCGGGGGTCCTATGCACTCCGCGCAGCCATGCAGCAGCTCGGGCAGGCAATCGCGCTACAGGCATCGCGTTGGGCGGGTCAATCCGGGCACCCGTGATGGGCGGCGTCCAGAGGTGCATGCGCCCCATGGCCAATGTTCTCTCCGTCTTTGATTTCTTTTTACAAGCCGGACGGTGATGACACCTTCCTGTAGACGGCGTCACGCTAGGATCAAATGGCGGTCTGTTACTTGTGTTATGTATCATATATTGCTCAAGTTTTTTCTCTTTATTTTTTTTACCTACATTAACTTGCTACTGGTCAGTTTTCATTAGCATGGTTGTGAAAAAAGTTTAGTCATTGCAAATTGTTCCGCCACATCTCAAATGTTTTTCGTCCTCCGCCACTGCATATGTGTTCTTAGTGATATTCTGCTGTCATGATCGAATAACCTCATGTGCATGCCCCCGTACGTGGTTCGTGTCGTGGACGCACCCAACCTCACTATGGGGTACTGGAAATTCAATTCAAGAATCTGCTGAGCCTGACCATACTTGGTCTCTGGCAGTACGTGGTTCGTGTCATGGACGCACCCAAGCTTGAAAGGCTGTTTTGTTGGCCATTTGCAGCACGGACCTATCAGAGGACTATACCAGCACATACACCAAGGTTGTACACAATAGGCATATTACGGCATTGCCCATTCGAGGATGGAGTAGTGTTGGAACAGGTGAGGACTATCGCTTTTTTCAGCAATGTGGATAAGTTGGAGGACTCGTACCAGATTATCAAAACAGTGCGACATGTGCCTTATCGAGAAACACTTCACATCAAGGTTAGTTGATCACTATAATTGGCAGTTATTGACATCATTGTTTGTTTTATTGTATTTTATATGTTAGCATGTAATTCGACAAACATCAAACAATGAAAATGAATTATTTTCTACTCAGATGAAGGATGGATCTGGATGTAAGGCAGTCAGCTTCGAGAAACTAGTTGAAGTCCCCGTCTCATGCCTTGAAACAAGTGTCAAAACAATTGTCTTGAGGGTGAACAATCTGGTGCGCCAGAAGCTGGCCTTCACCAACTACCTCCTTGGGGCAGCTAAGTCACTTAGGTACATGCACATATACAAGAAGAGGATGGTTGGTGAGCTTCTTCCTCCAGAGAGCAGGGGATCTAGGGATGCTGAGGTCTTGTTCTGCGATAGCTCCAGCCAGAGCATTTTGGAGCTCGACGTCTCTGCTTCAAACATCAAGCTTGCAGATCCATTCATGCCGTAAGGCCATACAAGCTTATCCACCAAACTATAATAAATTTCCCATGGTTGGACAACATTTCAAATAGTTTCTGATAAAGAAGCTTTTAATTTGTTTCTCGTGGTATTGATGGTACTTCGAATCCATAGTGCGGTTGAGTGTGTAAACTGTTTGAACAAAAAAAATGATAATAATATATTGTATGGTTTCTCTGCTTTCGGGTCTCTGTGACCAGAAGATAAATTTAGCATTACTCGTTTGATGAAGCCGTTTAACTGAGAATGTCCACGAGGCTTCTTAGAAGAGGGATATCCAAGTCTTGAAGTATCACGAGCGGTGCACTTGTTGTGTTCTTTGGGGTTATCAATTTCATTCTGCTTCTACTTCCCATTGTCGATCTGGTATGCTCAGAAGTTTGTTGGTAATCCCCCCCTTTTTATTTTGAATAAACAAGAGGTGTTGCCCCCTGCTGGTTATATATTAATAACAAAAAATATCCTGATTTACAAGAAAATAGAAGCTAATCTGTGATAAAAAGAAAGCAGAAAAGGATCAGTGCTAGGAAAGATCTTCTAGCCATTAATAGATTTCTTGTTTGTATTTTGACTTTGCGCGATGAATAACTATGGCAAATTCATGCTTGAAGTATTTTGACTTTAGCCATTAGATTATGATCTCCATGAAAAAAGGCAGCATCAGTCTGGTCTTTAAGCGCCTCATCAGCTGCAGAGGGTTGATAATCCGCTTCTAGCTCAGAGTGTAAGTGTCTCTCAATGCAATCATCAACAAGCAAAAAATGGGTGCATTCAGATGGTCAGGATAGGAAACTCCGGAGCAGGCAAATGTAGTAAAGGACATAATTCGTACTTTTGAGGAGTGCACGGGTCAACTTCTCAGCCCACACAAATGCTCCCTGCTAGTGCATGAAAACAGGGAAGAAGGTGTTGTGGTCAAGTACGAAACATACTACAGGTACAGAGAGTGGAATTTGAAGCTAAATACCTGGGGCTATGTCACGACCTCCACTGGCGCCATCCACAAGCGGAAGCGGGATGTTCGACGCGCTGAAGAAAGGAAGGTTCATGTGGCGAAGGCGAAGGAAGGAAAGGCGCCAAGCAAGAGTGGGCGTGAGTAACTTTGGGTGCAGCTGTGAGCTGTTGTAAGTAGGCCCACAAGGCAGTGAGAGAGAGAACTATAAAGGAGAGGAAACCTGTAAACGGGGGATCATCTTGGAACAGAAGGCAACTGGGACGCCAGCCTTCCTGGCTGCGATTCCTTTCCCCCGTACCCTGGCTCTCTTGCTGATTCCCTACCTCAAATTCTCGTTCTGATCTCTACCCTCATTACCGATTCTGTTCTTGATCTGGTTTCCTAACATCTGGTTATCAGAGCCTCGATTCGCTGCAGCCCCCCAAATCCCTACCACCACTTTCATGCTACACCTGTTCGACAAATTTCCCCTCCAGAAATTCCACCCTCCACCACCCCAATTTCTTCCGTGTTTCAGATCGTATCAGCCTGGCTAATCCGTACCTGAAACCACGTTACATTTCTCACCTTCAACACAAAATCATGTCCCAAGGATCCCAAATCACCGATTTCATCCAGCGGTATGAAGAAGACCAGAAACAGGTCGCTGTGGATCGGGAGCAAGCAATGGCGGACCGAGCAATGACAAAGCAAGCGATCCAACTCCAACAAGCGGTCGAAGAGTGGAGACCGATGAAGTCGCAGATCATGGATCTGCAGAGCTCGCTGGGCGCACTGCAACAAGTCTAGAAGCTCGAGACCCACCCAATGCTGCTTGAAGAACCACTCCAGAAGACAGCTCCGATCTCTATCTCAGACCCATCAGGAGAGAGGTACGAGACGAAGTCGTCTTCGATCTTGGGGTTGCCTTCATCAGAGGCGAACCCCGGGCAAAATTGCCACCGCGTTGACACAAGTTACCGGGGATCGGCATACGGGTCGGTAACGACCGTACTGCCCACCCCGGTCAAAGGTATGCAGATCGACCCTGGTCCAAGTTCTTATACACCCAAATTTCCTCACAATGACTCTCGTTCCATTGCATCTATGAATCACATGCTAAAGCTCGATTTTCCTGTTTTTGATGGGGAGTGTCCACAATTCTAGAAGTGGTGCTGTGAAGACTACTTCGGTGTGTATGCTGTAGCTCTGGAGCTTTGGGTGCGGGTCGCCACATATCATTTCTCGGGAGTGGTTGCCATATGGTTGTAGGCGCAGCGGGAATTCACATCTTGGAGTGACCTATGTTCTAGACTCTGATCGATTCGGCTGTGACCAGTATCAGGACACCTTAAAGCAGCTGCTGGAGATCAAACAGTCAGACTCGGTTGCACTTTTACATGGCAAAATTTGAGCCATTGATGAACCAGATTTTGGCTCATAACCCAGCTTATGATCCGGTGTTCTTTACCACAAGATTTGTTGATGGTTTACGAACTGATATCAGAAGCATGATCCTCCTGCATCGACCTAAGGATTTGGACACTGTGTTCGCCTTGGCTCAACTTCAAGAATCAAATCATCACAGCAATCGGGCATGACAAGATCGACCAGAGCACCCAGCATCACGATTTTGAGTACCAGCACTGCCCGCTCCTCCAATGCGGAACGCTGGGGAAGCACAAGCAGGAGACCGCAGGGGCATTGATGCAGCCAGGGCAGAGGATAAACTGGCTACACTTCGAGCTTATCGCCGTGCTCATGGACTGTGTTTCAAGTGTGGGGAACGCTGGGCCAACGGCCATCGCTGTGCACCAACAGTACAACTCCACGTGGTAGAGGAATTGCTTGACATGCTGCAATCGCAGAGCCCCGATCAAACACCACACATTGAGGAATTGTCAGACGAGGATAGCTTGTGTATCTCAGAACTGGCTATTTCAGGAGGAGAAGGACCACGCACTGTTCGCCTCTTAGGTCATATCGAAAATCAAGAGGTATTGATACTGGTCGACTCAGGAAGTTCACATAGCTTCATACAGAGTGGTCTGGCTGCACTTCTCAGACATCCAAAAACATCAATTCCTTCAATCTTTGTTCGGGTGGCTAATGGAGAGAGAATGCAGTGTACTAAACAACTATCGAAATGTTCATGGTTGGTGCAGGGACATACATTCACCACTGATCTCAGAGTGCTGGACCTGGGATGCTACGACATGGTCATAGGCATGGATTGGTTGGCCGAGCATAGCCCTATTGTTCATAATTGGGACACAAAGAAGATGGCATTTGACTATATGGTTAAGCGGGTGCTGCTGCAAGGAGTGTCATCAAATGTCTCCCAATGTTTGGAAATTTCTGGTGTGCACCTGGAGAAACTGGTCCAACAAAATGCTATTCATCACCTGTTGTACATTTCTCCAGAATCAAGTGTCAGCAAAGAAACAGTGCCACCACAAATGGAGGACTTGATCAGGGAATACTCAGTGCTATTTGAAGAACCTAAGTCTCTACCACCTCATAGAAGTTGGGACCATCAGATTCCTCTGATACCTGGAACCCAGCCAGTGTCCATTCGGCCCTATCGTTACACACCAGCTCAGAAAACCGAGATTGAAAACCAAGTGAAAGAGATGTTACAAACTGTGTTGATCAAACCTAGCACCAGCCCCTTTTCATCTCCAGTCCTGCTTGTGAAGAAGAAAGATGGCACTTGGCGCTTTTGTATTGATTACCGGCACCTTAACGCCATTACAGTAAAGAACAAGTACCCCTTGCCAATCATCGATGAGCTGTTGGATGAATTACATGGGACGACATGGTTCACTAAACTGGACCTACTGGCAGGATACCATCAGTTTAGGTTGGCAGAGTGTGATGAGATGAAGACTGCTTTCCAAACACATCACGGCCACTATGAGTTCAGAGTGATGCCTTATGGACTATGTAATGCACTGGCTACCTTTCAAAGAGCAATGAATGAAATTTTAGGCCCCCTACTATGGAAATGTGTATTAGTTTTCATAGATGACATTTTAATATACAGCCCAGACTTGCAGACTCATATTCAACATGTTTCTGATGTGTTCAAAATACTGCAGAGTCATGGATTAAAGGTAAAAAGGTCCAAGTGTACTTTTGCGCAGAAGCAAGTGGCTTATCTAGGCCATGTGATATCTCAAGCTGGGGTGTCGCCGGGAGACAAAGTAGCCGAAGTTCGTGACTGGCCCACTCCAACCTGTGCTAAAGAACTCAGAGGATTCCTGGGATTAGCAGGGTACTATAGAAAGTTTGTGAAGGATTTTGGCCTCTTCAGCAAACCATTAACTGAGATGCTCAAGAAAAATATGGTGTTTGTGTGGACACCAGCGCATGAGGAGGCCTTTCAACAGCTGAAACAGAAGTTAACCAACACACCTGTTCTAGTATTGCCAGACTTTACCAAGAAATTTGTGATAGAAACTGATGCCAGTGACAAAGGAATTGGGGCAGTGCTGATGCAGGATGGCCACCCTATTGCTTATCTCAACAAGGCTTTATGTCCAAGGAACCAAAGAGTGCTTGGCTATACTATTGGCAATAGATCATTGGAGACCATATTTACAACAAACTGAGTTCCTCATAAGAACAGATCACAAGAGCCTCATCCATCTATCTGAACAGAGGGTCACCACTTCCATTCAGCAAAAAGCCTTGACAAAGTTAATGGGATTGCAATATCAGATTCACTACAAGCAAGGTCAGTTCAATAAGGTTTCTGACGCCTTATCAAGAAAACCTCTCACCTCAACCACAGAAATGGTGGCTGTATCAATTTGTAAACCAGCATGGCTGGAACAGATCACCCACAGTTATATGGGAGACCCATTTACTAAACAACTTCTCACCACATAAATCTATGCCCGGGGGTACACATGAGGACTATACCTTGCGTGATGGCTTACTGAGGTACAAGGGCCGCATTTGGATCAGTAATGATGCAGAGATCCAAAAACATATCATTGCAGCTCTCCATGACAGTGCTCTAGGAGGACATTTGGGATTCTTTGCCACCTATCACAGAATCAAGAGGCTCTTCGCTTGGACCAATATGAAATCAACCATTAAACTGTTTGTTCAGTGCTGCACAATTTGTCAACAAGCAAAGACTGAACGCATTGCACCACCAGGCCTGCTGCAGCCAACTGTCCTAGACCCAGAGATGGTGGTTGCGCACAAACTCATCAAGAAAGGTGGGAAGACTCGTATGCAAGTGCGGGTCAAGTGGGCGGGCCTACCGTTTCATCTGGCAACCTGGGAAGACCTACTGGACGTTCACCATCGGTTTCCTTCTACTTCGGCTTGGGGTCAAGCCGACTTTGAAGGGGAGGGGAATGTCACGACCTCCACTGGTGCCATCCACAAGCGGAAGCGGGATGTTCGACGCGCTGAAGAAAGGAAGGTTCATGTGGCGAAGGCGAAGGAAGGAAAGGCGCCAAGCAAGAGTGGACGTGAGTAACTTTGGGTGCAGCTGTGAGCTGTTGTAAGTAGGCCCACAGGACTGTGAGAGAGAGAACTATAAAGGAGAGGAAACCTGTAAACGGGGGATCATCTTGGAACAGAAGGCAACTGGGACGCGAGCCTTCCTGGTTGTGATTCCTTTCCCCCGTACCCTGGCTCTCTTGCTGATTCCCTACCTCAAATTCTCGTTCTGATCTCTACCCCCGTTACCGATTCTGTTCTTGATCTGGGTTCCTAACATGCTACCAACACCGCAAGGGAGGGTACGACAGGGTATTCTACAATCGATCAAGTCTTGCCTTACCAAGCGCATGGTGGGTTGGTCTGAACGTCATCTGTCATCAGCAGCGAAGGAAACTCTCATAAAGTCTGTCGCACAAGCCTTGCCAACATACACTATGAGTGTGTTCAAACTGCCTTTGACGCTATGCGATGATCTCATGAAGCAAATTCGGGCCTTTTGGTGGGGTTCAGAAATTAAAGGGGAAGACGGAAGGTACAATGGATACCGTGGCACCGAATGATATTACCCAAAAGTCAGGGAGGTATTGGGTTCAAAGATTTTAGACTCTTTAACCAAGCACTCCTAGCACACCTGGCCTGGAGACTCCTGGCATCGCCTGATAGTCTTTGTGCTCGAGTCTTGAAGGCGAAGTACTTCCCTAACAACAACTTGCTTGATACAGTGCCGGCCAATGAAGCTTCTCAAACTTGGAGAGCCATCAAATATGGCCTCGAACTTCTAAATAAGGGGGTCATTAAATGCATTGGGAATGGTAAGACAACAAGGATTTGGCGGGACAATTGGATCCTGAGGATGGAGAACCTCAAGCCCATGGGCAACATTCGGACTTGCAGACTCCGACGTGTGGAACACTTAATTAACCACCAGTCTAGGTGTTGGGAGGAAATGCTGCTACGAAGGTTCTTCTTCCCTTGGGATGTCTCAGAAATCTTCAACATCAAGCTGCCATACACTGATATAGAAGACCTGGTTGCTTGGCATCCGGAGAAAACTGGCATAGTCACGGTCCGGAGTGCTTATAGACTTGCCATGAAAATAAACCATGGGCTGGGATCAGAAGGCACTAGCTCGTTAGCAGAGGGTGGACAGGAGATATGGAAAGCATTGGAAAACAAATGTCCCACCAAAAGTGAAAGTTTTTGCCTAGAAGCTCGCATGCAATGGGCTCCCCACTCAGACCAATAGATGCTATCGGCATCTTGATATAGTTGATACCTGTAGCATTTGTGGTGTAGAGTCGGAAGATGGTTTCTATGCAGTGATCAGGTGTACACATGCAAGAGCATTATGGCAAGCCATGTCTGATATCTGGGAACTGCCAGCCGAGGAGGACCTCATCCCTACTGGACCTCTCTGGTTGCTGCTCCTAATGCAGAAGTACCTGGTCAACATCATGACAAACTTTCTTATGCTAATCTGGATGGTGTGGAATGTCCGGAATAGTGTCACTCAGGCAGGAGAAAAGGTCTCCATCGGGGGATCAGTGATTTTCCTGACTAATTACATGGATCGTCTGAGGAGGGCTTATATACCAATGCAAGAGGACAACAAAGGAAAGCAACAAGCTTGTCGATAGAAAACATGTGGGGACTCAAGTGCAAGAAAGACTGATGATTTATGTTGGGTTCCTCCAGATGCTAACTCTTTATCGGTTAATGTGGATTGTGCCTTTGATAGCATGACTGGAGCAGCTGGGGTTGGCATAATCATAAGGGATCACCAGGGTCAACCCCTTCTAACAGCAACGCGTGTCTTGTTTCATTGCAGGGATGCAGAGGAGGCGGAAGCAGCTGCTTGTCTGGACGGCGTTTGATTGGCCGAATGCTAGCCTGAGAGCGCCATAATATTTGAGTCAGATAGTGCACTACAAGGTTTTAGGTCTATCGCAAGGCCCTAAAAACAAACTATCACAACGATGTCATTTCGTTGGGAGGCATCGCAAGTAGTAGCGCTGCGATAGCACATTGCATCAATTTTTTGTATCGTTGCGGTAGCTGTGGCTTGTTGCAACAACATTTGACGTTGCATCTAGGTAATATGGCTATGATGGCTGCGTTGCAATAGGACGGTTTCGCAACTACGCGCATCGTTGCTATAATGGCTATTGCATCAACGTTGCGTAGTTGCAAATACGTAATATTGCAACACTCTTGAGGTATAGCGAATGCCGCAATTGCCACGTAGGTGGTTGTAGCGATATCTGACCCAAACTGCAACAACCTCCTCTGCATTGCTATAGATAGAGGGTATCACATCAATATATCAGCCGTTGTAATCTGACCTAAACTGCAACAACCTCCTCCACGTTGCTATACATAGAGGGTATCGCATCAATATATCGGTCGTTCCAATCTGCGTTCAGTGTATCGTAATGAAATAAATAGCGTACATCAATACAATATTATCGATGCGATTGTATCCAGAGAAATCCAATATTATTAGTTACATCAATCCAGTATTCACTCATACAACCCATTCAAATCCAGAACTGCAATTGTACTTACAAAAATTTCTGCATGTCGAAATGATAACAATGAAGGGAGACACTAGGGTTGCTTTGCACCTAGGCAATCCTGAACCTTGTTCTTACATGCATGCTGATTCCTTTTGCCTCCACGCGTTCTACTTAGAACTATCAGCTCATTTCGAGATATGAAATTTTTTGATGCCTCATGATCATGATATTCCTTCGCCAAATTCTTTGACAGCTTGGTAGGTTTTGGTTTGCGACCCGAAATATTTTCTGTTTGTGTTGTGATAATGCTTCTTGTCTCAATCTGGTATAAAGACGTTGGAATATTGTTAGCTATAATCCAAGTACCACATCATCATGATTGCCATACTTGTTTAAAACCATTACCTGCTCTGGCTCGAGTGTTCGAATGTTATGCACTGGTGTTGCATCAATGTTGTCCTCAGTGTTCCTAGCTTCAGGTTCTATTGTATTGCAGCTTATTACAATGTTCGTCACTTTATTGGTCTCCTCTGCAATTATGCCTTCAGTGGTCCTGTTCGTCCCTTCATTGGTCTCCTCTGCAATTATGCCTTTAGTGGTCCGTAATGCAATGTTGGTTTTATTGGTAGCAGCCTGCTAATTACAAAATAGAGAACAAATTATGTAATATGACAAATTTAAAAGCAGTCGAGATTTTGACTATAATCTATGTGAGCAATTTCAAAAACTTTTAGGAGCATAATAAATCTTTAATTGGCAACATAGCTTGGCAGTGACGGAGCTAGGCCCAAGCTCTAGGTTGGGCCAAATGCTATCAGGCTGGTTTGGGTGGGCCAAATGAAAAAATGCCAAAAACAGATGCAAAAAAATAAATGTATCTTTCGGATCTAAGGGTGGGCATGCGAGTGTTACGACTTGTTTGTTTTCTCACCAGATTAATTTATCTGGATTATATCACTAGATTATTTATTCTACATTATTTTAGCTAGATTAATTAATCTAAATGCGGTGTTTGTTTTTTAGATTATTTAAACTGGATCAAGTAGTTGTAGGGGAAGAAATAGCTCATGACATGAGTTGTAATGGTCATTTACCAAAATAAGCACCTATTGAGGTGATTATTGGATTATAATAATCTGCCCTCTAGATTAATTCATCTGACCTTTTAATCTATCCTGTTTGTTTTCTTACTAGATTAATTAATCTAGTGGATTACAAAACAGAGAACAAATTATATAATATGACAAATTTAAAAGCAGTTGAGATTTCGACTGTAATCTATGTGAGCAATTTCAGAAACTTTTAGGAGCATTATGAATCTTTAATTGGCAACAGAGCTTGGCGGGACTTCCTATATACAGGCCGCGCTACGTGTAGCTTACAGGTAGAGCGGCCTATTAAGACCCACGAGCTCATTTGCTTATAAATTATGAACTATTACCGTTAGAACAGTCGATATTCATCATTGAAACAACTAAGTTTCACTACTGAAGCAATTTAAAAAAATAAAATTATTTAATTCAAAAAATACAAAATATGGGAACAGTTGATTTGTATTGTTAGAACAATGCATGAAATTCAAAATTTCCAAATCATAATTTTAAAATTTTGAAAGAACATATACGTGTAGGATCTTATTTTTTTAATTCATTACAAAAAGTATAATGATTCAAACAAAATCGATAATAGAGTTATGGTTTGAGAGAAAAATCTGTTTGAAATTTAACTAAACTTGAATTTTGTTGCTCCATTCACTACATGACATGTGTTGCTCGTTTGCTCTTCATTCCAGCCCACACTCACCCCCACAGCCCACCAGTGCTCTTTATGGGTCGTTCTCACCCTCTTGGGCTGTTTTAGCATAAAATTAAAGCGCGCTCGCGCGTCAGATATAGGAAAATGAGCTTGGCAGTGGCGGAGCTAGGCCCAAGCTCTAGGTTCAGGCAAATGCTATTGGGCTGGTTTGGGTGGGCCAAAGGAAAAAATGCCAAAAACAGATGTAAAAAAATGTATATTTTCGATCTGAGGGTGGGCACAAGAGTGCTAATTACCTCCGGATTGCAGTTTTGTGAAAACATTGCTGGGAACTCTTGCAACAATTTTTCTGGAACTTTGGCCATGCGTCACTCCTCCTCATTTTCCTTGTCCGCAGCTTGCTTTGCAGGAAGCGCTTTTAGTTGCTCAAGCTAATGAGCTTGTTCTTGGACTCTTTCCTTAAGCAGTTGCTTTTTATTTAGATTACGCATCATGTAACCTTGGCCATGTAACCTGCATGATTTGGCGCCGGTTGTTTCCATGTATGATTGCTGGAGAAGAAGGGCCTCTTTACCACATGCAGATGTGTTGCTTCTTGCTTCGTCACAACCCAATTCAGATGATTCAGCCATATGCAATCTTCTGGCTGCATTGCTCTGAGGAAAAGAAACAAATGTATGTGTAATGTTGCGACAAAAAGTAAATTAGTTCACAAAGTTTATAGCACTCACATAAATACTTTCAGATGTCTTATTTGACCGTTGTCCATGCTTCATGTGAGTAGCCTTAAAGAGTTCCATAGGGCCTAGCTCAGCACCCGTTTCTATATCTCTCTACAAATGCATGTGTACACATCACTAATATATTAGATTAATGTGTTACAAGTAGAGAACAGTTATGACAATGTTTACCATTTCTCAACTACACTGAGAGAAAGGCTTCGAACCCATCACATGCATATTTTTCATTTCCTTACGACTCGTAGAGTTCTGGCTACTGATCTTCTGCGGAAAGTTAACAATTATAGTTAGGAAATTCAAACTACCACTGCAAAACATAGGAGGCCAGGACTTTCCAATAGTTCAATATGCAGATGATACGCTCCTAATAGTGGACAATACAACACACTTTCAACCCTGCCTGCTTGGGACATGCATGATTACATGGCTCCTAATCATAGTAGTACTAAATGACAGCAATGATAGAATGGAGGTCCTAGCTAACACAGTTGGGTGTAATGTGGGAAATTTGCCATTCACATACCTATGATTGCCACTATTTACCACACAACCAAGATTAGAGGATTTCATCCCACTTGTCCAAACAATTGAGAAAAAGAGACTTACAAGTTATTACCTTGGAACATTTGGACTACAAGAAATGAACATTGTGTTACCTTGAACTTTGGAGTTCCAAAGTACTTGATTAAATAGTGTCACTCTACAATGTCCAGGTCTTCAGGCTTATGCTTCATTCTGGCATCATAACTCTTGTATGCCTTACATGTAGTACTAAATGTGTATCTCCATCCTTTGTAGCGCTCTTGCGTAATCTTCAATATCTTTTCCTTGGCATCTACAATGCGCTCCATGTCCCATGCTTCCTATTATTGTAAGCCACTCATGTTAATATATTGTCAACAACTGATAAATGGTACGGTGTACAAGGAAATTAACATACCATAATGCTTTCTATGATATAATTCTTGATTTCTTCGCTTACATGTTTCCACTATCCAACTCCAATTATTGGAGTCTTTGTCCATGTAAACATAACCAGTTCATCCAAAAATGCACGTCTATTTTTTCTACAGGGACCACCCAAAGTTGGCGAAAATTCAATTTACATTTTCACTACACTAGTCTTATATCTCCTGGCAAGTGCAGCTAGACCATTCATGCATCCACGGCCGACAATCTTGCCATTTCCTAATAATCATAAAACTACAAGGTTTCAGGGCAAATGCTATAACATTAATAATTATATATATATATATATATATATATATATATATATATATATATATATATATATATATATATATATATATATATATATATAAAGCCTTTCGCCTTCTTCTTTTTTTTCCTAGTATGAATTGGCCATTCTTTTCCTCCTGATCTGCTGCAACAAGTGCCCTCGCCATCTACTTGTGTAGTCTCCCCATAATTGTTATAACACACTGAAACATTGCAAATACTGATGTCTTAGTTAAAGAAAAAAACATGTTTACATAACAAGAAGTCAGAATGAGAAAAGAGTTACTTATGTCTCTCAGGAGGCCTTTCTCCTTCAGCCATGGAGTGTATGCTGCAATTAAACCATCCCGGTCTACATCACAAAGACCTTCAAGATACCAAAAATAGGACTACGTCAAATAGGAGAAAAAATATAGTTTACATGTGGTTTGTGAAGTACAAAAAGAACATGTATACCTGTATCAGATCCTTGCTTCTGAAGCCAATCTTTGTAAGCATCAACATTCTCGTCATCACCGAGACTATCATCATCCTCATCCTCATCAGACTCTGACTCCCTCACTCGTTTCAGGGGTGTAATGCTAACGTCTCCATTAGCTGATTCATCATATGTTGTCAATAACATCCTAACTTTCTTCTCAGCACCGATGCAATCAATTAACTCTTCCAAATGAACTGGCAAATCAAATGCCTCGAGACTTACTAAGCTATTTCCAATTCTCTTCTTGTAGTAGTAATAGTAGTCCCGCGCACTATGACCAAGCATGTGTTTCAATGATATAAGGCCGTCAAATGTCTATAGATCCTCGTACAGATGACCCCGGTAGATTTGATGTTCCTTGTTTCTTCCCATGCATTCGACTGCTAAAGCCCATGTTTCACCACTCAATACGGGGGGGGGGGGGGGGGGGCTGCACATGTGTACATAAATACTATCAATACTAGGGACATCTTGTCGTCTAAGCAGTTGTATAAGAGTACTACATACTTTTTAGGTGCTTGAGATCTAGGAAATCTGACATACTATAGCAAGTCCATGTTACTCACCTTTCGCTTGCTGCATCAACGTGAACTGCTTCAACGTCTCGCCGTCGTCTCGTGGCTGTGCTAGAGTCGATGGATCGGTTGTCGGAGATGTCATTGGTGGTGGAAGTTGCGCGGTTAGTGCTCAAAGCAACGCCGCGCAACAACCAGCTGTCTCTCCTTGTCCGCCTCCAAAAGATTATGCAAAAAGGCAGCAGCGACTGTGAGTTTTCTCGTTTTGAGATGCCGCTGTGAGTTTTGATTAGGTGGCTCGGGCCGAACCACATTAATTTGGAGTGGCTGAGTTGAATTAGGCGGGCTCGCGAAAAAATTTCACCCACGCGCGCCTAAAGTTTGGAGGGAACATTCCATCAAATAAAAAAAATTGAACCTTCCAATAAGTTTCAATTGCTTGAATGTTGAGGAACCTTTCAAGCAATGCTATTAACCATCAAATGGACATCATATTGATTATAAAAGTTTCTTTGCTTTGAATCACATGAAAACAAGTACAGTACAGATGTAACAACTTTTAATGCCTTCATGAAAAAATAGATTAGTATTCAATTATTTGACATTGTTTCGCATAGAACAGTGATTGAAAGCAAGTGATTTGTTTTGAATTATTTGACGTTGTTTTGAGTTAGTTGCAATTAACAAGGGCGAAGCTACCTTGTAGCTAGTGGGTGCAAACGAACCCACAACAAAATAAAAAATCTATTGTCACCATATTAGCAGTCAAGAAAACAATGAAAAAACAGCTGCTAGGTTGCAGTAGCAGCACCCCCTTAATTTTACCAGAAAACAAATATGCCCTTAGCTAGCAGCACACCAGAACACATAATACATTAACAAAATAAGGCAGTTCATCTAGTTCAACCACGAGGTCAATAAAACACAATTAGAACTGTTCAACACAAACATACAACTACAAAGAAAAAAGCGACGACGACAACAAGACTTGAAACTAGCTACGCGACGAGGAGGGGACAACGAGCATCCACAAAGACGAGGTACGACGGTGATGACGAGGGGATTCATTAGTCGACCCGAGCAATCTTGCAGGGCAGCTCGACGACGTTAGGCCTCCGGCGTTGTGGGGGTGGCTGATGAACCGGGACACGTGCATGATGACCGCCATGCTGGAGTCATACTCCTGGTCGTCATTGCAGAACGGGCACCAGTACCCATACTTGCCAGAGGGGGTGGACCGGGAAGGAATGCACAATTCAGCGGTGAAGGGGAGCTCTTCGTGCTGCGGTGGTCGATGGTGGTGTCGTCATCGCCGATGGTCGCCTTGATGACCTCCATCGGTGGCGCCTCCTCCTCCTCTACTGCTAGGATGACCACCTTCTTCCCCTTCGCGGCTGCCGAGGTGACCTCCTCCTCCTCCTCCTCCTCCAAAGCCGGGACGAACTCCTCCTCCTCTGATGCCGGGACGACCTCCACCTCCTCCTTTGACGCCGAGATGACCTCCTCCTCCTCCTCTGATGTCGGGATGACCTCCTCCTCCTCCTCCTTCACTGGCGCTGAGACGTCCTGGGCCAGAGCGCCGGGGACGCATTTAGCGCTGGCAAGATCCCAAAGGGCGCCAAACGGCCCCTCAAGTTTGTCTACACCATGGCAGATGGCAGGGACATCTTTTGGTGCCCCATCTGCATCAGCGAGAAGCAGCAGAAGACGGACTATGCCAGCATGCAGTCTCACGTTCTTGGCATCGTGAGTTCCAACTCACCGAAGCACGATGAGAAGAAGGTCAGCCGCCACCGACATCTCGCCAAGAACGAAGGCTGGATGTGAAGCACATGCTCCTGGTGTGTCATCGCTCGTTCTCTGCATGCATGGCGTGGTGGTGTTAGTTACTAATTATGTTATTTTTCTTAATTTATGTCCTATATGTTTGTGTTGCACTCTGTGTGTGTTGAACTATTAATATGTTAGCCTTTTTTATCCTGGTCAACTATGTTTGTGTTGAACTATTCTTGTGTTGAACTATGTGTGTGTTGAACTATATATATATGGTCATTTAATTATGGTGAACTATGTTTATCCTGGTGATTTTTTTGTTAGTCTTTTTGGTGTTTACTTTAATTTTGTTGGATCACTGGAACACTTGTAATGATGTATGCATTCAGATTATACAACCGGGAATTTCATTAACTTAGCAACGATATTACAAATTAAGTTTTCAACAAACAAAGTTCAGAAAGAAGGAAACTAAAGAAAACACAACATCACCCAGATCATGCTTATTCTTGACTAAGAGTACGAGCTCCCTCACGGCCTACAAGGTCTCTTTTCCCCTGACCCCTCAAGCCGTCGCAAATGTCAAATCCACGAACTTGATCAGCATCCTCCCTGTACAATTGAAGAACTTCCTTCCAAAGGAATCTAACAGAGTAATGATCATCATTGACATGAATCAACTTCTCATATTCCAATCGATCAGCGTGCGAGCCCTCCCTGTACCGAACGAAGCACTTGTCATCGTCTGCATCCAAGGCGACCTTGACGCTGCAGTCAGGCCCCAAGAGAGAGTGGCAGGCCACAACCACGACTAACCATTTATTGGGTTTGGGTCCTCCTGGCTGATCACCTTCACCTGCAAAAGCGGAAGCCAGCGAAAAACCCAAGAAATAGCTAGCGCCACTATATATGACTAAATATGTCTTCTTAATCCAAACTAGTATGCTCACTCGTAGTAGACAATTAGAGGCTACACTAGGAGCGATCCTAAGATACTCCGCCACCGCTTTGTTGCAACTGACCGTCCTCAACGACTAGTTGGGTCCTCCAGCCGGGGGGTTAGGAGAGGGCGAACGGGGACGCTTACGGCTCTTGCTAGGTTCGCCTCTTGCGCCAACACCGGCCGGAGGAGAGCGGTGGCTAGATGGAGCGCTGAAGCTAGCCATGATGTGCTTGTACGAGCGGTTTGGGGAATCAGTGCGCGATGAGAGAGCTAATATACGTGATGAGATGTGGAGCGCTATAGCGGTATTTATGTAGAACCACGTCATGTGCAGTCGTGGCCTTCCTCCGTTACTCTCGGGAAAACATGTGGGATGTGCAAACTAGCACTAGTAAAACGTCTAGGAGTGGTGCGACAACCGTGGATTGACCATTCACTGCGGCTGGAAGGCGATGGGACGTGCGGGCTCAGCTCCACGCTGCACCTCTGTGCACACGTCCATCAGACTCTGCACCTTCCACGTACCCTCACCTCACTTACACTTTCACTGAACAGTGTGTCCAATTTTACGGGCCCAACGGTCATTTAGTTCACTCTTGCAACTTCTCTCACCTTCCGCCTCCCCCAATTTCTCTCGCCTCGCGCCTCCCAACTTCTCATCGTCATAGTTTCAAAAAAAAAAAACTTCTCATTGTCATGGCTGAGCACGGAGACCCTCCTACGGCAAAACACTGCAAATTGGCTTCGAGCGGCCTCGGTGTAGAGGACTCTGAAGCGGAAGGCTCTGGTCATAACCCGGAGCAATCGTATGTTATATTTTCCACCCCTTTCTCCATGCATGCATTTGGTTATAGCGCGAATGCAATCTCGTTCGATTTCTGGCCTCTCAACCAAGGTGGAATTCATGTCAGGGCCCGCATTGCAGATTTTGGAGGCCCTGTGCTAAAAGCAAAATTATAGTCCCTCAGTTGTAGTATATTAATATAATTAAAATTCTTTTTGTCCTTTTAATTCGCATTTCTATCGTCCATAGTTTAGCCTTTCAGGAATACATGTATATTCTTGTTATTTGCGAGGAAGATGATAGATAGGGTGGGCATCATTTTATTTTTTTCGTGGGTTGCTTTGTGTGCATGCATGAACTTGGGCTGGTTAATTTGTGGGCTGCGTGTTTGATGTTAAGGCTTAATATAGATCGATAGGAATATACTTTAGGCTCTGTTTGGATATAAAGTATTTTTGGAGTTTTGCAAGAATACTACGGTTCAACAAAATACTTTGCTTTTGGGAGGTAGGGAGGTCTTTGGATGTGACAAGTTTTGCAGTTTTAGAAACCATGGTATTGCTAAAAGTGCAGGTATTTTGGAGTTTAAAAAACTCTACTCCCCACCTCTTTTTTCTAAACCATGGTTTTGCTTGTCGCTGGCTGCTTCTAAAACTATGGTTTCTTAATACTTAATTTGGTTTTAGAAAACTGCAACACCCAAACAGGGCCTAGCGTAACTTTCAACCTGCTTTAGTTTTTGTGTTACAATGTTACCAGCTTGTCTTGAATGATGATATGTGCCATTTTAATTTCCGGGGTAAGCCGGTGGCGTTCGTTGCCTCTTGCTCTATCGGACAGTATTGTCGGATTGGTTGACGGGATTGCAGCCATCAGGCTTATGAGTGTTGGAAAGGAAGAACGCAAGCAGGTGATGAAGCAGCATGGCTTGATACCTGGTGTCCCTATGCTACTGACGTCAGCATCCACTCTAGAAGGCCAGAAAGAAGAGCCTAATGTTTTTTTTGGAATCTTTTAGGCTACATATTATTGGGCATGGGACGACAATGACCTCATCATCACAGTCAGTTCTTGAGGTATTGAAGGGACGTAGTTGGTTGGCTGCGAAGGATGACTGGCTTGTCACTATTGATAAGGAGTTCTCCCTGAGCCTGGTCATCCCAATCACTTGCAAGAGTATCCCACTGCCACCGTTGTCGTCAAATAGCGATAGAAATGAGGAGTTGTTGTCTGATTTCATGAAGAATGATGACACTGGTGGTCGTGGACCTCTATTCATCGAGCACACAGTCCTCTGTAAGACACCCAAGCAAGATGGTGGTCCCTTTGTGATCCTTCTGTTCTCTTCAGGAAACATCATGTACCATGAGAAGACTGATGGCATGTGGATGACATTACAAAATACAGACCGACTTGCACAAAGATTTGTGGATGCTGCTTACTGGGAAGAGCAGTACGTGGTGGCAATCAGTTAATATGGTTCCATGAAGTTTTAGGACCTGTCCATGAAGCCCATCATTACTGAATCTCCTAAATGGGTCAAGGGTCCCCCTTATGCTCGTCCAGTGTACTCCAGACGCGATCGCGAGGCCACGATGTTTCTTGCGTGATCAGATCGTAACCGGCCTATGGTCATCCAGCTGTGGGGAGAATTTTGTTGGGGACCACCAACCAATAGGCAACTACGGAGCCACCAGTTAGCGTGCGGTATAGTGGATGGCATCGCATTTTATGAGAGAAGAGAAGATGGGGGATGGACGGAGTTGAGAGGCTTGCAGGGTGAACGCTCTCTTTTTCTGGGAGCAAATTATCCACTTTGGTTTGTTGTACCAGAAAAAGACAATAAGAAAGTGGCTCCACCATATATGTATGTTTCGGACCATCTGTATGGACAAATGGTGAAGATCCCTGCTGGTGATCATGATGGTCGTGTCAGGCACTATGACATGATCAATTTCACCCGGCGTCGTCGTTATTCCAAACCACCTCTACAATTGCAAGCCCCTCTGTTTATCCGCCCCTACCCATCTTTCAAGCAGTAGCCCCCTCCCCCTTTTATTGTTATTAGTCATTGATGTTTAGTTTAAGTTTGTTTGGGTGGATCACTATGGAACACTTGCCTATAGGTAATGATTATGCACTTGGATTGTATTTTAACTTGTGAATGTTTCATGTTTTCCGTTGTTTTAATGATATTCTCAATTATTATGAGCAAAGAAGGCCGAGTGATCACATTGTTCCTTGACTTTAACTTAATATGTGTTCAGAGAGATCGAATACCCGTTGGGCGACTTTAGTTTAATTTTCATTGCAATATCATGATAATGCAACTCCCTCCATCGTTACTATATCTATGTATAGTGGATGTAGCCGAAGCACAACGCACATTAATACTTGTAGCCGAAGCATTAATGTGCCAAGTGTGCCGACCATGATTTTGGCAAAGTACTTTCTACTCTATTGCATAATCTTGGACCTAATCTGGACTCTGTTGCATGATAATTCATCACTACTAAAACAAAGAAGCCAAACCATACACTGCAACAGAAATAATAGTGCAGATCTATGGGAGGGTTTCTTTCCAATCTGCTGGATTAATTGGGAAAGAAATACCAGAGAATATATTAGCCAAAGTTGCATTGAAGATACAAATTAAAAGCCAATATTGATATATAGAGGTATAACTATACGGTAACTTAATCCTTAGTAGCTGACACCCCATGCCTTCGTTGCCCGGGAGTTTAGAGCAACAATATACAAATTGACAAAATTCAAGAAGATAAATTAAATGGAAAACAAGTCTCGTTGGTAAAGGTGGTTCTTACAGTAGTACCTCTGGTAGAAAGGAAAAGGAAGCCAATAACACTTATGGCTGTAACATTTGTAGCATCGATAATATTAGTAACTAGGATGAGTGGTGCGCTCCGCAGCGCCCATGTACTTCAGCATCCTTGACCATTGTAGCTAGTTGAAACATTCCATACTGAACACATACCATACCGAAAGAGCATATTAAACAATAATGGATAATTTTATTTATCAAAGAACATGAGCATGGTAGGTCATCAAACATAGCATGAAAAGCCACAAATGGTCAATCAATCATATCCAATATCATTAATAGAAAAAACAATTAATATACATGTGTGAACATACAGGAAGTCACATTTTCCATCTCTCGCCATATGTCTTGAGTTCAAACTTTACAGTTCCCAAAGATACAGGAAAACAATAAAGGATGTCTTCATACATGCTTCTTTGTATTAGCATTGATTTGTCTGTCCGTGCATGACAGTAGCGGCTGCTACAGACTCACCGTTTTATTTTATCCTACTTATCGACCATATCTACTGAGAATATCCACAGCAATGACAAACACATAAGACCCCCTGAAGCTAATGCTTAAACCTTGTGCAGTGCAGCAAATCATAGAGGCCCTGAAGTCGGATCATTGCAGCAAATCAAATATTTCAATTAGGAAGAATTAGAAGAATATAATAGAGAATACTGATAAACTCTGTATAATGGTTTCAAAATGTGGATGTGTAAAATGCCCAAGATATCACACTGAAGCAAATTAGAGGCAACAACATGATATATATGCAAGAGGCCGAAGAAAACATCATCGATTATAACATATGAGTACACAATCTGTAGTTCAGAAAATAACTCCATATTAATGTAAGAATTAGGAAGGAACTTTACTCAACCTTTCAGCCAATGCCTATGATTGATATAAAGCTATAAAACAATTGCTTTCCATTTTCTGGAACCTGGTTGCATTGCAGATGATATTAATTGGACATTGCCGTGAGGAATAACCACAAACCTAATGACGAACTTTTAAGAGCCTGCATAATGCGATAGTTTTTCCAAGACCCCCGAAATAATAAAAATATACCCTGTTGTCTAAAGGTGCATGCCTATTGGAGTGGTTCATTTTAGCATGTGTAAAATACAACATGCAGTGGGTAAGATGATTCAATTACTTTCATACAAATTTGCATGCAACACTAGAGAAAAAATTAAACTAGTTACAAGCCAAAGAAAGAATTAAGCAGATACACTTTGAATAACATGTAATACTTGGTAGCATTTTGGTAACCTTTTAAATTATTTTGTTGGCCCATTTCACTCTGAGCTCGCAAGTAACAGATCTTTGTGTTGATGCGCCTAAGTCCACTTAATCCCAACTCCCAAATAAAATAGTACCCTAATGGAAGAACAGACTAATACTTGTATAGAATACAAATAAGTCTCATGCGATCGATATGCATCACTGTATCCTTTCCAGAATTTCTGAACATAGATACCTGAAAAGAAAACAGGCCTGCATGAAAAAAGAACAATTGTACTGAAGGGTAAAGCTTTTGGAGATGTAATGATAGCCACATCTGCATATGGAAGGATAAATGATGAGGACATCACAAGCTCGGCCTTGAGCTCTGCTCCCATAATATGGTGGTGAAGGAGGTCATGCACCATATGATGAGGACATCACAAGCTCGGATACGGCCACATTAGTGAGTTTGGATTCAGAGATGAAACGATCCTATACGGTAACTATATTTAATACATATGGTAAATTGATGCTGCACCATGATGTGTGTTCATTTTCATTTTCAGAAGTACTTGCATGGATTAAAGAAGGGTTGAACACATATGCAAGATATGGAGGACCAAAGAAGTTGATTGGAGGCCAAGTCCATGTGTTTCCAGAGTTCCCCACAAGACCACCATGTCATGTGGCAAATGGAAATAAAGAGTGCAACTCCAATACATCTCGATGTTGGATTCGGACTACAGGACAGAACCAACATGCAATGACTATCACAACTTCATTCGTAGTCCAATTTGGGCAATTAAGTACATGATATAAATCTTATGCAGTCTATTTTCCAACAGATCTGACCTCAAGTACATATCTATTTGGAGGCTCCCATGATCGTGGATTCAATCCAAATACCTGTTTTTATCTAGTATTGGTCCGATGGGCCGTGTATCAAGTGGAGTCCAATAGGGGAGCATCCTAGGGTTGAAGCACGACCCCAGCACACCTCTGATTGTCCTTCCTTGTCCTTATACCCTCCAGCCACTACCAGGAACAATTAGGTTTTTTTTTGTTAAAAGTATAGCCATTGCTACTTCCTTGTAGACACGTTCATCGGTAAGACCATCCATTCTACTTGATTCAGAACACTACCTGATGTACTTGGATCGGTTATAATCTCCTAATCTGCAATTGAGTTGCTTGTTTTACTTGTTCTTTGATTGCTTGCAGGAATTACCCTTGAGGTTTGGTTGATCGTGCTCCAAAAGATTGTAAACAACCACTGTTGTTGGTGTATTGGTCGCTAACATGTAGCATCCTTGGAAGGTTTAGTTGAGCCGTGAACGTATCTTGAGTTGAAATCAAAATTATCCACTCTCATCGAAAGATCAGGCACCTTGGACGTCATTACTATATAACGTTGATGAAGATATGTTGACTGATAAACATGATGACCATGTCGATGAAGATCACATGGAGGTTGACATTGTCCCTATTGGCAGTGTAAATGCTCATGTGGATGAAGTCAGTGATGATGGTTTCCTCCTTGAACGAAGTGATGCTCGGGAAAGAAAAACCATGGTGGATCTTGCTTAAGACTGCATCATTAAATTGTAATGAACCCATTAAATATGCTTACATGACTAGTGAATAATTTTCCACAAATAACATCACATGGAGGTTGACATTGTCCCTATTGGAAGCATAAATGCTCATGTGGATGAAGTCAGTGGTGATGGTTTCCTCCTTGAACGAAGTGATGCTCGGGGAAGAAAAACCATGGTGGATCTTGCTTAAGACTGCATCATTATGTTGTAGTGAACCCATTAAATATGCTTACATGATTAGTGAATAATTTTCCACAAATAAGATATGGTCATGAAGTCCTTCCTTGCTACGGCCATAATTGATGTCAAAGGTCGGTGCAAAAATAAGTATTCCATTCTTGTCTTGATTAGAATGCAATCCATGAACATGTGGGGATGCAGAAATAAGACATATATCATTCCATGAATCAACAATACAAGATTTATGGGAGTTGTTTGTTGTTTAAACTTGTGGCTTGTTTCGCTATGTAAGATGGTGTTGTTTCTGTCTAGTTGTAGTCATCCACATGAGAAGAAGTTGTCACCAACACATTGTTTGGTCATTGATGAGGTATAAGTATAATACACGGTAATTGATTTTTTTGTTGATTAACATATATTACCATTGTTGAAATTGAAGAGGACAACACAGATGAAACACCAGGCAATGAAATGTTAATGGCATATTTCATCGTGCTGTTGAAGTTCGTACCATCACTCTTTTCAGCACCTGAAGGGAGATCATCAATAATGGTTGTGGTAGAAAGCACATCCACTAAACCACAAGCGCCTCCATTATGTAGATCATACTGAAGTGGCGGTGTAGTCATGGTGAGGGTAGTCCGCGGTGTGGTCACCTTAATATTGATGTCACCGCGTGAGCACATCGTGATGCCATAAAATTTGTCAAGGGGGTTGAGATGATGCCGCTGGCTGTTGGATGCAACATGCTCAAAGATCTTCTCCTTGTAGCATATCCCCTTGAGTGTGGCCCCGAATGACAATATATGTAGAATCGCTGAAATCATTGGTAGAGGAAGCTTTCTTTAGTGATAAAGAAAAACTAGAAGGAAGGTCTGAACCTTGGCGGATGATAGAATTCTCTCATACATCCCAATAGTTCATGTGTAGATACAATCCATGTATGAGGATCATCCATGCCAGAGTAGATGTCAACGATGGTCGTGTTCGCAACCTACAAGGCCTCCTTGCAGTGGACAACTCTCTCCCAATGTGCCCACTTTGTGAGGATGCTAACCATGCCACAAACAATGTCATTGACACTGTCATATAAGAGATCCCATGATCCACAACCAGAAGAAATCTTGTCCCCACGCACTGTGGGATACTTGCTTTATAGGTATCCCCAGATATGTCTAAGTCGGTAGCTGACCGGGTACTTCATCAACAAGGAAGTCGACCGACTCGGCTTGGAGCGCAAGGCAATTAGAGATAGACTTTCTATATAAATCCTTGTAGACTGCGAGTAGGACTCTTCATATACCCCCTACTGACCGGGATATATAAGGCGGCAGGGTACCCCCCTCAAGGGACATCAGATCACAATCAATACAATACACAGAACACAGGACGTAGCATTTTTACTCTCCTTGAGAGGGCCCGAACCTGTATAAACTCGGTGTCTTGTGTTACCATCGTAGTTCTTAGTCTCGATGTAGCACTATATATTTACTGCCGATCTCAAGCTTTGACAATTGGCGTGCTAGGAAGGGGACAAGGCTCGTTGGGATTCTCCGTCGATTACGATGGCCGAAATTCCCATCATCCAGTACTCGCTGAACTTCAAGATCTCCTTTGGATCGCTCGACTTTACGGTCGGTGATAATGGAGCTTTAGGTCTGGACAATCACAGATCCGACTCGGCCGCAGCCTTCACCTTGGTGCGATCACCGAGTTCGTCAGATCTGGTCCCCACATTAGTCCCACTCAGACTCGAAGAAGCAGATTTGTCCTCAGGGAACGACTCAAAGTCAGTCCGACAGGTTCGGTCAGATCAGCCTACTCATATCCCCTTACTGTCAACATGGTTGACTTAGAAGGAAGCCCTTCGGGAGACGAAGACGAGGACTAGGGGGAAGAACTAGAAGATGGCCATGAAGAAGAGGGCCATGAAGAAGAACCGGCCGAAGAGGGCCAACAGAATAATAATCATCCTGCCCCAAAGTTATCGGTCGGTCACCGCCATCGACCGAGCAGGTCGCGCGGATCACGCCATGCACGCCGATTAGATCTTGGACCAGACATTGAAGTGGATGGTATCAAGGTCGATGACACCCCTCAGAACAACATTACCGGGGCTAAAACATTGCTAGATGCCTTAATGGTCGATACAACGTATCAGACCCCCATGATGCAAAAGGCGGTGGCTATGCTCAAGGCTGTTGCGGCTCAGGACGCTGCCAAGGACAGATCGCAGTCTGTAATGAGCTCTAGCCACGCAACTTCATGAGGTTGGTGTAGGCGTGAAGATTTGAGAAACTCTCTTAGTATCCGTGATGGACGAGATACCATCAACTCACACGATGAAGAACACGCTCGGGACAACCGGCGCTATGAGGAGGAACGCCGTGATCGGAGGACGGACGGCCGAAGGGATGACCGATGGGACGACTAAAGGGACGACCGACGGGACGATCGGCGAGAAGACCGGCGGGACCCTCCTCCAAGAAATAACCGTGACAACCGATGTCGACAAGACGATCGGGACCAGCGTGATGGTAGAGATGATGACAACAGACGACGTCTCCATGATGATGATGTTGATGTGCGGCATCGCCGTCGTCGAACACTGTCCCAAGACCAACATAGACGGTCACCAGCCCCCACTGATGAAGAAATCGATGGCATCAAGGCTTATATCCCACGACTTCACATAGCTCGATGGCCGAAAGGATTCAAACCGGTTCCCATCGAAAAATATGATGGATAGACTAATCCACGGGAGTGGCTGCAGCTCTACAGTACGACAATCCAATCAGTCGGAGGTGATTTCTATGTAATGGCAAATTACCTTCCAGTCTGCCTTGATCCAGCCATTCGAATATGGCTCACATCTCTTTCGGAGGAGTCCATCACGTCTTGGGGAGATCTCAACAAGAAGCTTATTGAGAGCTTCCAAGCTATCTGCAACCGACCGGGCAACTACTTTGACCTCACTCGGATCAAGCAGAAGACTGACGAGCCTCTTCGCGACTACATCAAGCTATTCTGCGCTAAGAAGACTGAGATCCCCAATGTTCCGGACCAACAGATTATTACTACCTTCCAAGGAGGAATTCACAGTGATGACCTAGTCCGGGAGATCGGTCGGAGGAATCATGACCTCAAGTTGACCGCTCAGGAGTGCTTCAAGATCACTGACAAGTTTGCATCTGGCAAGTTGGCGTTAGATGACATCCGGGGGGAAGGCAAGGAGAAACGGGTGGACAAGCCCGAGTCCTCCAAAAAGGACAAGAAGAGGAAGTCTGATAACATGGTTCATATAGTCGACCGATTTCAAAAGAACCCTCGGACAAACCAACCAACCATGGATAATTTGCTAAGTGGCCCGTGCCTCTGGCATCCAAAGAGAAACCACAAAGCAAAGGATTACTACCGACTAAAGGGTTTTGCGACTGCGGCCCCTCAAGGTGGCCAAAGATCCTCCAAGGCATAATGGCAAAGACAAATCCAAGGACGGTGATGATAAGGACAACACAGGAGAGTTCTAGGAGCCTCGCAAGGAAGTCAACTTCATCTTTGGAGGCCCGGTTGCTTATATGTCCAAGCGCAAACAGAAGCTGGAACTATGGGAAATCAACTCTGTGGAACCAGCTGCACCTCAATTCATGAAGTGGTCTAAAATTCCAATTATTTTTGATTGGTCGGATCATCCCAAACACCTGCCCAAACTAGGCCGGTACCTGCTGGTGCTGGCTGCCATGATGAAGCAGGTGAAGTTCAACAAAGTACTCATAGATGGAGGAAGCAGTTTGGACTTAATCTTCTGTCAGTCAATGACCTTCAGCCGAGTTCTTCACCCTTTCATGGGATATTTCCTGGCAAGACTTCAGTGCCTATTGGACAGATCAGTCTGCCAGTCACTTTTGGGACCCGTGAGAATTTTAGGACCGAGCGCATCCTCTTCCAGGTGGTCGATTTTGACTCAGCATATCATGCTATCATCGGTCAACCGGCGATGACTAAATTTATGGCGGTCCCGTATTATCCATACCTCACCCTTAAGATGCCAGGCCCAAATGGAATAATCTTCCTCCACTCTGATCTTCGAAATTCTTTTGATTACGATGTGCAGAATTGTGAGATGGCTGATAAGCAGTTGATGCTGTCTGATCGGCAAGAGATCCAGAAGGCAGTCGACATAGAGGAGCAGACTGATGTGGTGGTCCCTATGAAGAAGCCCACCGAGGACAAGATCCAGACTAATGATATCCTGACCAAGGAGATCGTGCCCAACCCTGAAGACCCCGATAAGGTAACTTATGCAGGGGCCAACCTCGACGAGAAATAGGAACTCGCGCTCACTCTTTTCCTCCAGGAAAATAGGGATATCTTTGCATGGAAGCCATCTGACATGCCGGGAGTTCCTAGGGAAATAATTGAGCATGAGTTAAGGGTGCCTCCTGGGGCCACCCCCGTCCATCAGAGACTTAGAAGATTCGCTCAAGACCGCAAGGATGCCATGAAGAAGGATATAGTTAGATTATTAGATGCTATGTTTATAAAGGAAGTGTATCACCCCGACTACTTAGCAAATCCAGTCCTTGCACCTAAGAAGAATAAAGAGTGGAGGATGTGTGTTGATTATACCGATCTTAACAAGGTCTATCCTAAAGACCCTTTTGCTCTTCCCCGTATTGATCAGATCATAGACTCATCAGCCGGGTGTGAGCTTTTAAGCTTTCTGGATGCCTATTCAGGCTATCACCAGATCCCACTGAAACTCGAATATCAGATTAAAACTTCCTTTATAACATCCTTCGGCTCCTATTGCTATATCACAATGCCCTTCGGTCTGAAAAATGCTGGCGCGACTTACCAACGAGGTATCCAACACTGCCTTGCTACTCAGATCGGTCGGAACGCAGAGGCATATGTTGATGATATTGTTGTCAAGACTCGGAACGTCGAAGAACTTCTTTCTAACCTGGCAAAAACTTTTGACAATCTGAGACATTACTCAATGAAGTTGAATCCTAAAAAGTGGATTTTTGGGGTTCCTTCGAGAAAGCTACTCGGTTACATTATTTCAAAATGAGGTATAGAGGCTAACCCAGATAAAATCAAGGTGATCCTTGATATGTGGCCACCTAATCCTCAAAGGGATGTTCGGAAGCTGACCGGATGCATGGCATCCTTGAGTCGCTTTATCTCCCGACTGGGAGTTAGGGGGTTACCACTCTTCAAACTGCTTAAAAAGCAGAATGACATTGTTTGGACAGAAGAGGCGCAGTCGGCATTGGATGAGTTGAAGGTTCACCTCAGCAGCATTCTAGTATTGGTGCCTCTGGAGCCAGAAGAAAAACTTCAACTGTACATATCGGCCACAACTCAGGTTGTGAGTACCGTCTTAACAGTCGACTGAGAGGAAGAGGGTCATATACAAAAAGTACAACACCCTGTCTATTTTGTTACCGAGGTCCACAATGCCTCTAAAACAAGATATCACCAGATCTTGAAGTTGTTGTATGCGTTGTTGATTACCTCCAGGAAGTTGAAACATTACTTTCAAGCTCATCCAATCGAAGTCCAGACCTCCTTTGCGTTAGGCACGGTGCTTCACAATCGAGAAGCTGAAGGGAAGATTGCCAAGTGGGCAGTTGAACTTGGTCAGTATACCATTACGTTCGCACCTCAGTCGGCAATCAAAGGACAAGCATTGGCTGACTTCGTTTCCGAGTGGACAGAGATACAAATGGCTCCTACGACACAAGATGTTGAGTACTGGAAAATGTACTTTGACGGCTCTCTTCAATTGCCGGGAGCTGGTGTGGGAGTCGTGTTTATTTCACCCACAGGAGAGAAGCTTCGATATGTCCTTTAGATTATGTTTCGCGCGTCTAATAACGCTGTGAAATATGAAGCCCTTCTACACGGTCTGCACATTGTTGTCTCACTCAGCATCAAGCGTCACGACGTCTTTGGTGACTCGGCCTTGGTCATTAACTAGGTCACTAAGGATTGGAACTGTGTAGATGATAGTATGAGTGCTTATTAAGATCTGCGATGTCCTTGTAATAGACATTGGTGCCTGGCGACATGCCATCTGTACGACAATGGATCGCACTACCCTAACAACTAGCGGTGGTGCCATGCATCATGATGTTGTGCCAACAGCGCAATACCCTGGTTGGTGGCACCTAGTAGCATGACGCCCTAGTGGTGGATGACGCTCAGTGATGTGATGAGAAACAATGTGGAGCTCTAACGGTTGGCGAAGCCCAGATGATTAACGATGATTGTTGGATCCTCCAAGCTATCACATAGATCTATTGTGTAGATATCATTTGTTGTATGTTTTTCAATGAATGCAGGTAATCCGCAAACGCACAAACACTACCGTTGTACCATTTCACCCAAAAGTATTTAGGGTATCATATTTATTTTATCCCAAAGGAAGACAAATGGATGAAGAGAATCACTATATTTAAATGTTGCATAATAGGTTGTAAAACAAAGTCCTTACAAGGGTAAGGTATATAAATAATCATGAGTATTGGATACACAGATACCATACTCTAGATAAATAAAGACTTGCCTAGTATAGAAGAACATAGAAAACAGATTACTTCCTATGTTGCTTTTATATAGTTACATAGTTTACATTATAAACATTTATACTAGCACATAAACAATGCAAGACATCTAGATCATAACAGCCTAGGCACGGGTGTACCGCTACATCCATAGGCGATTCTCGCCAAGAGCCTACTGCGTAGGTGAACACCAAGGATTACAAAGGACAGAAAGAGCCATCAACACCTAATTCCTACCTCTGTATTCTATGGACTATGCGATAAATAAAGCATCCTATTGATCTTTAGAACAATAGTCCTAATCCTAAGCGATGGATCAAAAAAGGCGAAATCACGTTCAAGTAAGCCCTAAGCATGTGGATATGATCCAAGTCAAACATTAGTTATGCATCGTGTAATTATATAAATAAAGACTATAGTAAGAGCCTATGTCTAACATGGTAGTATGGCATATCTACACTACTAGCATGCAAACATAATAACCACATATATGAATGGATTGAATAATCAGTCAAGAAACACATGACCCAAGCACAACTATATAGAAAGACTAAATATATTAAATACAACAAAATCTTATAAAAGGACAAAGATACAATAGCCATACCACAACTCCAAGAAGACTTGATAACTGAAAAAGACTCATTCTAAGCCTAACTCCAGTAAAACTAGAGAATAACTTGAAATACAGTGCTAATAAGTGCATGTTTTATATTGAGTGAAGCCACACGCTTCTATCTATAGGGCTCCAAAGGTGGTTCTGAGGTCGGTAACTCCTATCCTAGTTGGTACAATTGCCTTTGGAGACTCGGTGGAGAACTCCCATAGTAGATCTGGTCTGATTGGGCCATCTCTTTGTTTTGTTCAATAGGCATGTTCGATAGAATAGGGGTGGAGCCCAATGACCCCTAGTTTTCGCTAGTACATTGATAGGTGGTCCCCTTTGACTCTTCCACATGTTAGTCGTGCTGGTATGTAAGTTTGGTGTTGTTTGTGGGCCATTCAATCCATGGTAATCTCTATTGACACTACCACGAATAGGGTCTTTAACAGGCGCCAGCCCAAAGGCCGTAGCGGCACGACCCAAAGTGGGCTGCCACTATAGAGCTTAGGGGGCCTGCCGCGAAGCCACCCGCCACTGAAGCCCCCCCCCCCCTGTAGCAGCGGTTGATATTGTTAGCTGCTGCTGTAAATGGCCCCTGTTTATAGCAATGATTGACAATGTAAATCACCGCTATTGAGGGCATAATAGTGGCGGTTTGCAATGCCAACCGCTGCTATAAATTGCTCAGGCTATATAATGCGGATTCCAATAGCTGCCTCCCTCACTCGTACAGTGGCGGCCCAAAAAAATGGGCAAATCATCAAAATCAGGGGGGGGGGGGTTCAATTTTTTTTTGCAGCCTTTTGCTCTCTAAGGTAAGGGTTGTGCTATGGAATCAAGTTGAATTTTGGGTTTTAAGTTGGCTAGGTTTTCATCCCATTATAGCTAAACTCTTTTGATTTCTATCGTTCTACTGGGTTGTGCTTGAAGTTTATGGAGACATACATGATTTATTTCATCACAACACACAGAAAAAGCTATATGTAGCCACTTTTATATATGTGAATGAAAATATAGATCTAATTTGGTTACTAGAAGAGAGAGAAAGAATTAGGGCAAAAGATATATGAATTTTATTTAATTCTTGATAAAAGTTAAATAATATATTGAATAACTTGTTGTTTGTTTTTCAAATTTTCTCAGTGTGTGCATTTGATTTTTCAATATATATATTTAGTTTAGATGTATTTTAGTTTTTTTATTGCACCTAATTAATTAAATTAAAATATTTATGTAGTTTCCGTTCAATGTCATTTGGGATGGATAGATCTTGGATGTACGAGGCACAAGACCGGATCTATTATTTTTATGATAAGTCTGTAAATTTGTTGAATGGGCTACAGAACATGCTCCATGTGAATGGATGACTCATATATATTGTTCGTGCTATAATTGCAATAACGAGAAGTTGTGGAGAGATATAGATGTAAAATCAAATCACACTTGGTTCGGAGGGGATTTGTTTTGGGGTACACAACATGGACAAAATATGGTGAAAATAATGTGGTTGATGTGGAATTTGATGAGCATATTGAAGTTGAAGTTGAGGCTATCAATTCGTCTAATGCAGCTGGGACAGAGTCACGTGGTGACGCCGATTTTGATGTTGAGGAGTTGTTATCTCACATTGAGCCATAGGTGTTGATCAATGCCAGTATGACTAAAGGACTTGATAATTTTAATATAATAAATAAGGCATCAAAGGATCCATTATATGAGGAATCTAAGGGATGTGGTAAAGAGTTCACTGTGTTGTGTATTGTCCTTGAGCTAATGAACTGAAGGTCATGCATGGCTGGTCAAACACTAGATTCACGGATTTGTTGGAACTTATTTCCGATGCACTGCCAAAGCGCAACTTTTTGCCAAGGACCACATACCTTGCTAGGAACCTAATTTCCCCACTTTTGATGGGCATGCAAACAATCCACGCATGTCCAAATCATTGCATATTGTACTGAAAGGAGCGCAAGGACGCCGTGAGATGCCCAAGATACAAACATGGTTGTTACAAGAGGAACAATGATTGTGATGCAGACACTATCGACGGTAGCAAGATGAAAAGCAAAAAGGGGAGGAAGAAGAAAAGAAATTCTATTGTCAATGATAGTGATGATACGAAGGTTTATGCGTCAGTCATGTGGTACTTACTTGTGGTCGATTGCATCAGACGCTTGTTCGCCAACCCTAGGGATTCGACAATGATGACATGGCATGCACGCCAGGGAGACCGTAAGCTCAGGCATCCCGCCGATGGAATGCAATGGAAAAACTTTGATGCAGATCATCGATATTTCTCTAATGAGGAAAGGAACCTACGGTTTGCATTGAGGACAGAAGAGATGAACTATTTCGATCAAATGAGGAATCCGCATAACACTTGGTGAGTGATGCTAGCAATGGAAAATATTCCACCATGGTTATGCCACAAGCATAAGTACCTGCTGCTGACCACTCTTATATCTGGGCCCAAAGAAACTGGTAATGACATAAATGTGTTCTTGGAACCATTGTTCAAAGATCTGCAGAAACTGTGGTTGGATGGGGTCCATATGTGGGATGAGAATCGAAGAGAGTACTTCACGCTCAGAGTAACCATTTTCGTCACCATATATGATTCCCCATGACTAAGGGCAATATCAAGATAGGTCAAAGGAAGGACGACATATTTTGTATGCGTTGATGATGCATCCCATGTGTACCTTCCAGCATCCCAGAAGCTAGTGTGTATGCAAAACCGTCAATTCTTACCACCAAAACACAGGTATCGAGTGATGGCTAGACACTTTGATGGCACAATTGACAACAACATAGAATCTCAATGCTGGACTGGCAGGGTCGTGTTTGACTTGGTTAAAACATTGTTGTTTTGGAAAGCCAGTGAAAGGAGTAAAAAAGGCAAAGGGTCTGACGCTGTTATAGAAGAAATTCAGTTTCTTCCTATATTTTGATTATTGGGAAGAATTGGAAGTGAATCATGCCTTTGACTCAATGCACATTGGAAAGGGTGTATTTGCTAGAAGTAGCAGACTTATACTCGACCAACCTGATAAGACAAAGGATGGACTCAACTCACATAGAGATCTTGTAGATATGGGAATAAGTCAGAGCTTCATCCGCAAGAAAGACCAAATGGAAAATACTATCTCCACCGGCATGCTACACACTTACGAGTGAGGAGAAAATGACATTCCGTAAGTGCCTACACGGGATTAAAGTACTGATAGGTTTCTCATCAAATATTAAGCATCTTTTAAACATAGAAGAGTTAAAGATAAGTGGGTACAATACTGACGATTGCCACATAATGCTTTCAGTGTTTCTCCCTATTGCCATTCGAGCTATGAAATCAACATTGGTAAAATT
The DNA here is from genome assembly GCA_032690845.1 of Eleusine coracana subsp. coracana. NCBI lineage: Eukaryota > Viridiplantae > Streptophyta > Magnoliopsida > Poales > Poaceae > Eleusine > Eleusine coracana. The sequence continues at coordinate 9,660,337 of CM064430.1, forward strand.
GGCTGTAACTTGCCTTTGCTACTTCTTTAACGTGGTCTCAACGAAGGTGATCACTGAAGGTGAGTTGAATGACCTACGGAGGCACATAAAGGAAACAATGTGCATACTTGAGACGGTCTTCCCTCCATCCTTTTTAGATATGATGGAACACTTCATGATTCATTTTGTTGACTAGATGCATGTGTTGGGCCCTATCTACCTACATCAGATGTTTTTGTTTGAGAGGTTCATGCATGTTTCAAAACACTATGTTCAGACTCGTTCTCATCCACAGGGTTCTATGATTGAGGGCTACACAATTGAGGAGGTCATCGATAGTTGAGCAGATTACATTAAACATGGTAGATAAATTGGTCTTCTCGTGTCTCGTCATGTGGGTAGATTATCTAGAATAGGTATAAAAGGACAAAGATCATTCATCGATTGTGAGTTCAAACAAGTGGACGAAGCACATTTCTGCGTATTACAACAAACGCAGATTATGGGACCATATTTTGAGAAGCATTTGTTGGAGCTCCACTAGAACAACAAGGATGTGATGGATGAATGGATCATAAACGAGCACAAGCACTGCTTCACATCATGGTTCAGCTGCCTACATAGTCCTAGTGGTGAATCCGTTGGAGAAAAAATGTTGACAAGGTTAGCTTTCTGCCCAAGAAGGACCGTTGTCACCTTTTTGAAAGTTGCCTAGATCGGGGGGGGGGGGGGGGGATAGGCAATCTAAAAATGATCTTGAAACAAGCTTTTAAAAATAGAATTAAACAGACAATGATGGAGGAGTTGTTAGCTCAGTGTAGTTCTCAACCCTACAGGAATTAGTAACTAATATTACACACAAGTAGATCGAGCACAAATGATATTATGAAATAAGCAAGCTCAATAATAAAGACAACTACAAGAACAATAAGAGAGACATAAGGATTTTACTAAGGTTCGGGAGCCACACTAAGTAGCTCCAACTTCCTGGCTAAGGGGCCACATTAAGTAGTTGGGTCTCTCTCAACCCTTGTCCTCGCCAAGCAATCACTAAGATCGAGCTTGGATTCTTTTCTTCACTTGATTCTTTTCCTCTCGAGGTAATCAAACATTTACAAACGCCCACATCTCACCATCTTACAACCATGTCTCCAAGAGTAACAAATAATACAAATCTTGTATGGGGAGGGAAAAAGTGTGCTCAAGCTTTTGAGTAGATGGATTGAAACTTTTCTAGGTTGGATCTCTCTCACAATGGATGTGAATATCAAGAACAAGTGGAGTGAGAGAGGGGAGCTAAAGCTAAAAGTATAGCAAAATGCTTGAAATGTCCAACCTTTTCCATGGGCAAATGGAAAGGTATATATAAAGGAGCTCCAAAAGCTAGCCGTTAGAGTGTAATCCTACCACAGACGGGACTTTTGTGCCAAGCCATGGAACTTCTATTATTTCAAAAATGAATAGTTGAGCGGGCTAGGATTTCACTATGGCAAGGGATGATAGAACTTACATCACAGACATGACGGAACGGAACTTTCGTAACTCTCTAGTTGCTAGGTCACTGGGATTGGCAGTGATGAAACTTCCATCAAAAGCTGACAGAACTTCCATAATTCCCTGTTAGGCTTGGAAGAGTTGGCTCTTTTAGTTGTTTTTTGTGGCTAAGTTTTTCCTTAAAGTTTTTGGTTTTTCTTCAGAATAATAATTCCCTAGTAGCAAGATTGTTTACCCCTCTTAGTAGTTCAACATTCCTATGACTCAATAACATAAATAAAAACTAATCTTCAAAGCTTCTTTTGAGTCCATTCTTTTCTTTTTTGTTTGAGGGGTGAACCATCTCACAATGTGGGTCAATAATAATTTTTTGATATTCTGCATGATTTCTTCATACACATGTTAATACATTTTTAATCTTCAGTCATCACACACCAAAACCCACTAGGGAATCTTAGATGCATCTTCATTTTTAGGCGTACAACATCCATGGTTTTACCTTCTACACCCAACAAAAGGATAAGAAGAGAAAATGTAAAAACAATGGTGTTCGAGTACAAGCAATTGACAAAGAGGAAAAAGAGACCTCGTATTACGGGTACATTGAGGAAATAAGGGAACTAGATTATGGTGAAAATTTACAAGTCCCTATATTTAAATGTAAATGGGTGGAGCACCCTGATGGCATAGACGTGGACGAATACGACATCACAATCATTGATCTTAACAATGTTGGTCAAAAGATGAACCTTGGATTCTAGCCAAGACCGTGGAACATGTGTTTTATGTATCTCGACCCAAAGGATGAAAAGAAATACATTGTTGTTCCAGCTAAACAAAGAATCGTTGAAAGAGAGAATTTGGAGGGTCAAGATGAATACAATCAGTATGACAACGTGTCATTTTTCATAGATCCCAAAAAGTTTCAACTCTTAAAAGCAAGACTGTCCTATTCCGGTGGAATGCCCTACATGCGCACCGATCATTGCTAGGAAAAGTCATTCAAGGCTAACTAAAGCATCATGTATTTTTTATTGTTTTATGTTCTATGTAATTTATATTTATTTGAGTATAAAGATTTTGTCAGATTTAAATAGAAAGATGTGCTTAAACAATTGTACATGTTGTAACAAACGCGTGAGCAAAAGAATGGCTTAAAACAAACACGCGATTGAGAAAATATGATTTCAGCAAGATGTAGGGCCTTATCTATAATTGTACAAAGATTCTAGGCCCCTTTTTGTAATTACATAATAGTATATAGGAGCCAAAATGAAAAAATGTGAGGACTGAAAATATAATTTTGAGGAAGTATAGGGGTGTTTCTACAAAAATCCAACACCAAAAACTGAATTTAGATTACTGCTAGGAGCTTTTCTGCAAAACGACAAGTCTATGGGAATTTTTTTAAAAATAAATAATGCAATTCTTAATAAAAAATAACGGCGGCTTGCAAAGCCAACTGCCGCTAACTCCAGGTGTTCCTCTTTGGTCGATGGGTATGGAGTATAACCCCTTTTACCAGGTAAGACTTCACGCGGATCAGCGCACCTATTGAGCCGATCGGCGCAACCTTCAATTTTCACCTCTTTTCATGCTCACGTATGTGTAATATGTACTTCATGCTAGGACTGATTTGTTAGACAAAATAGTAAACTCTAAACACGGTTCTCTTGTCGATCCTTGTGGATTCGATTAAACCTTGGAATACTCTAAGGGAAAAAGTGTTACAATGTACACTATCCTCTGGCGGTATATAAGTGGGTGCGTAGTAACAACCAACAAGCTCTTTTTCTGGCACCATTGCCATGGATCGGCAACTCAAACTTGTTTAGGGGGATCTATCTAGTCTATCAAATTAATTCTACTTTTTTTTATTACACATACCCTGTTTTTCTTTGTTTCTGTGTCCATTAAAAAACAGGTACAAGACTAGGCACACAACCTTGATTGGAGCACAGCAATGTTGCTGCTTGCGCCGTTCAGCACAACCATGTGCCGATCGGCACCGCATCGACGTCCACGCCGGGATCGACGATCCTGCTCTTCGTCAACTCTACTGCTCCATCATCTGCTAAGGAGTCCTTCTCCACGCGAGAGCCACTTGTGCTGATCGGCGCAACGCCCATGCCGATCGGCACCGCATCACTCAAAAGAAGGTACGCTCATATGTCAATAATTTTTTTCTTACTAATACTTCGCAAGTATGCTATCTTGTTCACAGAAATAGATAATAGGAGAAAAGATGTTCTATCTGCCGACCAAAAGAAGGTGTGTGAAATTCTACAGAGGATTGAAGGACCTACAAATTTAATATTATGGAAGAGCATCAAGTCTAGTTTCCAATGGTTTAAACCTCACATCATTTGAAGTTTCATACAAGGATTTATGGTCAAAATACGAGACGTTGCACAAGCTGTTTGGATATTTCGCGAGAGTTGAAAACAATTGGAAATTTGAGCCAAATATGGAATTAAAGTCCTATATCCACGTGATCTATGAGTTTTCAGACATTTAATAGGCTTCCTTCTGGTGATTGACACGGATTCAAATCGTTCCAAATACGGAGTTTGAATATTTGAAAAGTTTGAATTCAATTCGGATTTATCGCGAGACAGCCTGACATACCTTTAGAAAAAAGACCATATCTCCCTCATACGGAGTCCAATTTGGACGCATGACTACTGCTTGGAAAGATAATTTGATACCCGACGCAATGGCACAAGTTTCAGCCTCTAATTCCTTCTGGTCGTGGTGCAATGTCAGAAACAAGACATCAGTTTAGAAAAACAACAGCAGATTTCTTCGGATTTCTTCATCGTCGACTTGATGGATCATTGAGCAAGAATTGAGAAGTTGCATCTACTCTTCATCATCAATACTTGCTGGTGCAACAAAGATCAAGATTCGCATGTCAAAGGACAAGCCAACATATGCTCCAATGCTTAAAAGACGAAGTCATCAAGATTCTCCGTTGGAGATGAAGATGACAACAAGGATAGCTCGAGCAATTCTCCTACAAGCAAATGATTAGAAGCTGAACAAGATTGAAGACTCCGGAGCATTACATCATATACACACATTGAGCATTATGCAACACAATGAAGACGGGCAATGAGCAAACCATGATGAAGATTGCATAAGTACAAGCTAAATGGAAATATTTGGATCTTACACCAAGAACCATGGCTTCGCGACAACAAGGTATGTAAGAAGTCTAGTTACATGACTCTAATTGAAGCGCTTTTCAGGAGGCAACTTGTGTTTTTGTGTTTCTTTTTGTTTTGTTTGGATTGATTAGTGCTATTAGGAGGGCAACCTAGAATTTTTGTGTCGTGAGAATAACCCAACTCAATTGATTCACTTGTGGCAAATTAGTTCTAGATTAACTTTTTATTTTTAGAAAAAAATAAAGGTGAAGAGCAACATATGAGACAAACCATCCTGAGGTGCGGTGCAGAATAATGAAGAGCACATTGAATGGGTAGTGGCGATGGCATGCAAATAAAAAGGCCAACGCACCTGGCTTTAGCATATCCTTGCTACCTGAGCAACTGTGGAAGCTATATATAGGTCATACTGGCAAGAGTGTTGCCATCATAAAATTCACAAGAAAAACCTAGTGCCAATGCAACTTTGTATCAATAAAGCTACTTGACTAATCAAGTCCAATTAATCACTGGATATGGTGAGTGTTGTTCCAGATGGGTATGAAACTCTAGCAGGCAACTTCTATAGCTAGCTTGAATAAACCCTAGCATATAACAACAGTGAACAAGAAAACAAGAAAACAGGGCAAGAGAGGTAGGGAGGAGGGGTGAGCGAAAGGGTTCATCTGGATGCTGATGGAGTAGAGAGCGAGAACACACCCAATGGATATATATATATATATATGTAGAGAGAGAGAGAGAGAGATTAGGGAGGGGACCCATGCAGCGGGAGATGCTGCCTAGGAAGAGGCAGAGGGGAGCCTATGGCGGTGGTGGTAGCACTCAGGCAGGGGGGGCATGTGGCGGCTGGTGAGGGAGAGGAGTAGGCCCATGCGACAACGCTTAGAGAAGGGGTTCAAGTGGCGGCCAACAACACAGAGGAGGAGGCGGAGTGGAACCCGCGGGAGTGTCAGCAACACTCAGGGAGGGGCCCCATGCCACGATAGGCGAACAGGAGGAGGAGGCGGTCCGTCGATGGAGGTTGGAGAGGGGGCTCATGCGGCAGGCGATGACTCCGAGGAGGGGACGGAGGGGAGCCTATGCCAGTGGTGGTAGCACTCGAGGAGGGGGGCCATGCCACGACCAACGAGGGAGAGGAGGCCCGTGTGACATTGCTCAGGAGGGCGGGACGATGCGGTGGTAACCAACACTGAGAAGGAGGAGGGAACGGTGGCGGCGCTCAAAGAGGGAGAGGCGGTGGAGTACTTGACCAGCCTATGGCGTCAGTCTGCTAGAGCCGGGATTAGGGTTAGGGGCCTGTTGGTCGTTACTACGTACCCACTTATATACCGCAAGAGGACGGTGTACATTGTAGCACTTTTTCCCTTAGAGTATTCTAAGGTTTAATCGAATCCACAAGGATCGGCAAGAGAACTGTGTTTAGAGTTTATTATTTCGTCTAACAAATCAACCCTAGCATGAAGTACATATTGCACATATGTGAGCATGAAAAGAGGTGAAAATTAAAGGTCGTGCCAATTGGCTCAACAGTGCGCTGATCGACACGAAGTCTTACCTGGTAAAAGGGGTTATGGGAGCATACACATCGACCAAAGAGGAACACTTGGAGTTAGCCAATATGCATCTAGTACTTGGAGAAAGGTTGTGTCGATCGGCACAACTGATGCACCTATCGGCACTGAAGCAGTAATCATTGTCATCTTAATCCTAGCTACTTGGCACTTCATTGACTCGAATGATAAACTTAGTATTCTACAAGACATGGTGGTTTCGTTCACCCCGACTTGTCACATGCGAAGGCTATTAGCTCCCCACTCGTTTCTTGCACTATGCGATGAGCAAAAGTGTAATTGCAATTTACAGTAATGGGAATAGATAGATATTAAGTACACCATATAGACTGAATTCACCGAAAGAGATTCAACAAGCGACCAAGGATAGAGTCAAGATAGATAACATAGATATAGATAACTGTACCAATATTATTCACCGTCAGAGGAGTGCTGATTGGCTCAACTGGTGCGCCGATCGGCGCAGCCATGATGCATCGTTGATGACTCCTAAGGTACATGGCTCTACTTCTCCTAGCTCCGGTGTAGTGCACCACACAGGGCCTCCCGGCGATGTGCAGCAGCTCCTATGTCTTGATCACCTCCCTTTCCTCCTTTTTCTGTCTTGGACGTCATATGGGTGTTAAATAGCCTCTGGTCACGTCCTCCCTTGCTTGGCCATCAAGTTTAGCAAATAGAGATTGAATCCAAGTCGGTTTCGTACCTTCCAAAAACTGCGCCGACTTACTTTAATCATAACCGATGCTTCCAGAGTCCAAATGAAGCAAACTTAGACTCTATCTCGTATCCCTTGAAAAGCACATTGAATGGGTAGTGGCGATGGCATGCAAATAAAAAGCCCAACGCACCTGGCTTTAGCATATGCTTGCTACCTGAGCACATTCAATGTTCTCTCATGCAATCCAGCAAGATTTTAAGCATGGGAGAGGCACACGCTGAGCTTCAATTGATTTAATAGCGGTAACATCCCTTTGCTTCTTCACTTCTCCTAATCTTATTTTCTTCTCAAACCTGTACTTGTTGTCCGCTTCCAACTTGGGTCTTTTCTCTCTTTTTCTTCTGTGATACCCTTCTCGTTTTGTTCATGCGAAAGGTTATTTGGAATTTGTCACTTAGAACATAGAATGGACATTGACATATCCCTAATAGCTACCTTAGGGTGACAAAATGTCATTAAGTTATCTAGGGGAGCTTGCCTATATCATCACCGTCGTCTCATAATGCTTTCACGTTGAATAAATGCATAATTATGATGAGGATCTTTGCTAGAGATATGATGAACGTTGCTATTGTTGTTGGAACTTGCATGATTCATTGCATTGTCCACCGCTGAATTTTGAATTAACTTGACTAAGCGCCAATTCTATGAACTCTATTTGCTTGAGTGGTGGTTGACAGATGTTTTGATAAAGACCCTATATGATTGAATTGTTTTTTTATGACAATATTCTTTGCTCTCTAAGAAGAAAACTCCAACATAGCTAGTGTACTTCATTATTTTTGAATGTTACATGTTGTCTCTAATCCTTGCAAATATTGCTCTCTTGCATTGATCATACCTACCAAAGCCAAATATGCTACACCTATATGATAAACCTGTAGATAGCAATATGTAATTGGTGAGTTGTTTCAAGTTTGTGTTCTTTTGGTATGAGACTTAGAAGTTGGCCATTTTCTTTGCGTAACTATCACTTGTTTGCTAGCCTCTTCGTATTTAGCAATGCTCGTTGAATATTCCCACCTGTAAACCCATATTTCAACCTATGATATGAGTTTCTCGTCGAGCCATTACACTATTTCTATGGTTTTATGCACAAATTATCAAGACCTCTTGCTAAAGATGACAATTTTCATCAATAAACACCTCTGAAGACTCTCTGAAATGCAAAGGATCAATAAAAGGAGAAGACAAGGCAGAAGCATATGTGTGTCGATCGGTGCAGGTGTCGTGCCGATCGGCGCAAGGAATAAAAAGCGCTCTGTTATCTCTAGAAATTAATTATATGTGTTGTAGATGGTCGAAGAGAAAAAAATAAAGGATTTAGCTAGTGCTTATCTTTTGCCACTTCCTTTGCTCGAGGACGAGCAACATTTAAGCATGGGGGATGGACGCCATTCATCATTCTGAGGCACTAGCTAATGGACTTTAAATATTGTTGATGAAAGATCAAGAATGTTTCAAGCAAGTTGCAAGAGAGGAATTCATACAAGATTTATGCATAAACCATTACTTTTCAAGTAAGTGCATTCAATTGGCTGAAACTCTATCACTCCAACCATGTGCAATCTGATTTCGAGAACTTCATTTGTGTCTTGAGATCATTCTTTGCCTTTTGCACATGTCCACCTTTCTAAAGTGTGTGTTTTTCTTCTTCTTCATATTGTTTTCTAATGGCCTTTTTGACAAGTCTTTGTAAAACCAATTAGAACTATCTCTTGATTTGACAATACTCTGAGTTACATTGTTCCTAGTTGTTTTCCTACCAAGCTACACATAAAGCCTTTCATCAAATATTTGTAGATAGGATTACTTCTAGTTGTTTGGCTTGTAAGATTTGTAAGATGAGTGTTGCCTTGATTCTTTGCAAGAGAGCGTTTTGTTTGGATAAATGATACTAAATTTTTGGAAAAGCTTTATCATTTAAGGCCTAGTTTGAGGAGCAATCTGATTTGAGAGTTGAAGCTACTTTATTTGATCATTGTGGTCGGATCTTAGTCATTTTCTGTTTCCTACTAGTATCTTTGAGTAGTAGAATTGGTGCAACATAAAACTTTTTGTGCTACACTCTTAAAGGGGGTTGGATATGCATGTGCCTTGATTAATGCAAGTGAAGATAACATGATTACAACGCTGATCTCCCATTGAGGGTAATTTATTTGCTCGAGGACGAGCAAAGGTTTAAGTATGGGGGAACTGGTGGTGGTTCCTATGTACCCGTTTTATATGCCAATAACCACCAACATCGTACCATATTCTCATAATAATCATGTGTTTTACCTCTAATATTGATGATTTTCATATGTAGTGTTGTTTTAGTACTTTATTGCAGAAACAAGTGAAGAGACGACAAAATGACTCTTATATGAGAAGTACCGACATGAAGCCCGACTCGCCGTGCAAGGAGGGCTTCCCACTAGCCCACGAAGCTTACAAGACACACCTGGACGTCCATGAGGTCCAATGTGCAAGCCCAAGGTCGTGGCCCAATACCTAAGGATTTCTAGAAGGTTTATCCGAAAGGAAAGTTTAACTCGCGGAGTCCAGAAACAACATTGTATTGTCACATGATTTCAGAGAATCTCAGAATACCAAAGTTGAAGATCTCGTTGAGAGATTTCCGAAACATATATGATTTGCATTTATTGGACTACAGAGCTGGGAGATATAGGCCCCGCAATGTAGGCTGCACAGAGGAATCCGAATCAGGACAGATATTTTGGTATCGTAATTTTGGGTATCTAAATGTTTGAATCTGAGGATCCAAATAATACCAAAGTTGTAGATATTTTCAAGGGATACAAGATAGTGTCTAAGTTTGCTTCATTTGGACTCTGGAAGCATCGGTTATGATTAAAGTAAGTCAGCGCAGTTTATGGAAGGTACGAAACCGACTTGGATTCAATCTCTATTTGCTAAACTTGACGGCCAAGCAAGGGAGGACGTGACCAGAGGCTATTTAACACCCATATGACGTCCAAGACAAAAAGAGGAGGAAAGGGAGGTGATCAAGACATAGGAGCTGCTGCACATTGCCGGGAGGCCCTGCGTGGTGCACTACACTGGAGCTAGGAGAAATAGAGCCATGTACCTTAGGAGTCGTCAATGATGCATCATGGCTGCGTCGATTGGCGCACCAGTTGAGCCGATCGGCGCTCCTCTGACGGTGAATAATATTGGTACAGTTATCTATATCTATGTTATCTATCTTGACTATATCCTTGGTCGCTTGTTGAATCTGTTTCGGTGAATTCAGTCTATGTGGTGTACTTAATATCTATCTATTCCCATTACTGTAAATTACAATTACGCTTTTGCTGATCGCATAGTGCAAGAAACCAGTGGGGAGCTAATAGCCTTTGCATGTGACAAGTCGGGGTGAACAAAACCACCATATCTTGTAGAATACTAAGTTTATCGTTCGAGTCAATGAAGTGCCAAGTAGCTAGGATTAAGATGATGATGATTACTACTTCAGTGCCGATCGGTGCACCAGTTGTGCCGATCGACACATCCTTTCTCCAAGTACTAGATGCATATTGGCTAACTCCAAGCGTTCCTCTTTGGTCGATGTGTATGCTCCTATAACCCCTTTTACCAGGTAAGACTTTGTGTTGATCGGTGCACCTGTTGAGCCGATCGGTGCAACCTTTAATTTTTACCTCTTTTCATGCTCACGTATGTGTAATACGTACTTCATGCTAGGATTGATTTGTTAGACGAAATAGTAAACTCCAAACACAGTTCTCTTGCCGATCCTTGTGGATTCGATTAAACCTTGGAATACTCTAAGGGAAAAAGTGCTACAATGTACACCGTCCTCTTACGGTATATAAGTGGGTGCGTAGCAATGACCAACAGGCCCCTAACCCTAATCCCGGCTCTAGCAGACTGACGCCATAGGCTGGTCAACTACTCCACCGCCTCTCCCTCTCTGAGAGCCACCACCATTCCCTCCTCATTCTCAGTGTTGTTTACCACCGCATTGTCCCACCCCCCCCCCCCCCTCGAGCAATGTCACATCACACGGGCCTCCTCCCCCTTGTTGGTCGCGGTATGGGCCCCCTCCTCGAGTGCTACCACCTCTAGCATAGGCTCCCCTCCATCCCCTCCTCAGAGTCATCGCCTGCCGCATGAGCCCCCTCTCCAAGCCCCATCGCACGGACCGCCTCCTCATCCCGTTTGCCTGTCATGGCATGGGGCCCCTCCCCGAGTGCTGCTGACACTCCCGCGGGTTCCACTCTGCCTCCTCCTCTGCGTTGTTGGCCTCCTCTTGAACCCCTTCTCTAAGCATTGTCACATGGGCCTACTCCTCCTCTCCCTCACCAGCCACCACATGGCCCCCTGCCTAAGTGCTACCGCCACCGCCATGGGCTCCCCTCTGCCTCTTCCTAGGTGGCATCTCCCACTACATGGGTCCCCTCCCTAATCTCTCTCTCTCTCTCTCTCTCTCTCTCTCTCTCTCTCTCTATATATATATATATATATATATATATATATATATATATATATATATATATATATATATATATATATATATATATATATATATCCAATGGGTGTGTTCTCGCTCTCTGCTCCATCAGCATCCAGATGCACCCTTTTGCTCACCCCTCCTCCCTACCTCTCTCGCCCTCTTTTCTTGTTTTCTTGTTCACTGTTGTTATATGCTAGAGTTTATTCAAGCTAGCTATAGAAGTTGCCTGCTAGAGTTTCATACCCATCTGGAACAACACTCACCATATCGAGTGATTGATTGGACTTGATTAGTCAAGTAGCTTTATTGATACAAAGTTGCATTGGCACTAGGTTTTTCTTGTGAATTTTATGATGGCAACACTCTTGCCAGTATGACCTATATATAGCTTGTGACATCCCATGTCACAAAATAAAGTTAACTAAACCTAACATCAATTAGGGGTTAAGCAAAAGTATAATTAATCCATGTGCCAAAGATTAAAAAGAGGAAACCTATTTAATTAAATTCCAGAATATTCAAATATAGATCATTCACAAACATTACCAAAACCCATGGAAGTACACCAATAATTTTGCAGATTCGGAATGATCACAATAAAAGAGAATTTTGAGAATTTTACCAGAATTTTTAGTAACCAATGGATACCCTTAAAAAGTCCCCCAAAGTCAGAAAGGTGTATTTCGGGTTTGGAATGTTCATAATTTATCAAAGCAAATTTAGCTGGTGCACCCAAAAGGAAAGTTGTAGCACACGTTCTCCTGAGCCCACACAAAAATTGGTGTCCAGTTTGGAGCAAGGGAACATGGCGAAATGGATCAAACCCGAGTCAGGGTCTAGAGTCTAAACTGGGTCGAGCCCTTCTCTCTCCCCCGGCCAATCCCAACCCGACACCGGGTTGTACCCGGGTTCCTGTCGCCACCGCCGTTTCCTGTCGCCCCACGCTGGCCACTGCACCGCCAACTCCCCCCCCCCCCCTATGCCACCGGCCAGAATTGAAGCCGCTCCCCGTCGGTGAGCCACTCCCTGGTCGACAGCACGACACTCCCTTTTCCCTCTGCTCTCTCCCGCTCTCTCACTCCGGCCGGCACAAAAGGAACTCGCTCAGCGCGCCTCTCCCAGCTCCCTCTCTCTGCTCACACCCCCCGTGCAACCCCCTGGAAGGTTTCCCGCGAAGCCAGGCGCCTCTGCCCTCCCTCTTCCTCTCTCTCCCCGACAAACCCGAGCCAGAGCTCTGTTTTCCCGCCATGGCCGCCACCGCGCCCGGCTCAGCCTAGGTACCTTCCCCCTTCCTCTTTCTTTTGTAAATCGGTGCAACAAGGAACCTTCTCATGGCCCCTTGACTCTCTCCTTCCCTCGTGCAGAGAGCTCGCCGGGGAATTTGGGAAGAAAAGACCGCCGCTGCCGGAACCGCCCCCACCTCACCGACGGGAGCCCTGCTCCGGCCTTCTCCCTCGACTTCTTCCTCGATGTCGCTCATCTCCGGCCAACCGTGAAGCTCTCCGACCAAGTCCAAGCCTCCCTCTCCCTCGGCACCCTCGCACGAACCTCGCCGGAGTTGCCCCTGCCATCGCTCATCATCGCCGGCGACCTCCGGTGAGCCACTCTCCCCTCCGACCCCCTCCTCGCAATCCCCGCGGCATGGAGACCATCCGAGTCGCACGCGAGCCTCGGCCGTGCCACCGATCGGCCGCTGGGCCGAGCTCGCCGTCGCCGGCCGCCGCGTGGGTGCGCGCACGCGCCTGGGAAGAATTTGAACTTGGTGGCAAAATTGTAAATAACAGTGAACTTTGAATAAACTTCAAAATTCAATATCTCGAGAAATAAGAGGCCTAAAATTGTGAAATTAATTTTGTTCAACTCCTAAAATCTTACTCTACCAGAAAAAAAAGTTCAAGTCCAAGTTTGTTCAGTAAATTAATTCAATTAATCCATCAAAGTTTCAACCCTAAATTGCTTAATAAATTCATAAGTTTGTTCAAGTTTGTTCAGTAAATTAATTCAATTAATAAATTCATAGCATCCCTAAACTTTCTGCAAAACCACATTTCCATTTTATTGCCTATTTTTAGTATTATTGCATAATCTTCATTTTAAGTAATTGAATTTATATAAATTATTGGCTAGGGATTTATTCATGAAATTTGGCATTCCTATTCCTTATACACTTGTACACTTATGTAAAATCCCATGGAAAATTTGAAGCTACCTATGTATAAAATTCTCTGTTGAAATTGATCATTGGTTAAGTAACTAGGAATTTCTTCATATAAATGTTACTTCATGTGTATATTTAAGGAAAGTAGGAATAAATTATTTCTAGAAGTCCATGGAGAATAACTCAGCTTCACATTATAGTAGAAATTCTCATTTTGCAGTTATATACTTTGGTTCTTAATTAACTATATGAGCTAGAACTAGTTATGCAATTAAAGTGCCATTTTTATGTATAGTGTTAGTTTGCATATGGTCACTTTAGCTAAGTTGCTCAAAATGAACTTTCTGAAATTTGACCCTAAGTACTACATTGTCATATCATCACCCGCATGTGATGTCATATGATCAACATCTAGGTCGTGCTCATGTTAAAGTAGACATACACTAAGATTGTGATAATTAAAAGTTACATTCTTGTAATTAGAAGTTTGTCCCCTTCAAATTCAGTGGTTACCATATCATACTCAAGTATGCAACCATATTCATGAATGAGTGATTAGTTCATTAATTTATTTGCTGAGGAAGTACCATGAATCTTCATGCCATGCATTCCATCTTTAATTAAGAAAACTCCATGAAACCTTGTGTATTCCTTAGCATTGATACATGTCCATTCCATACAGGAATCAAGACCGAGGAGATCCCACCGGACCAGCAAGGAGCTGAAGTGCACTTTGGTGAAGACGCTAACTACGATCACACCCAAGGCAAGCCCCGGTACATAACCCATTTTATCATTCGAGTCCTTTTTACTTTATCAAGACTAGGAATATTGTATTATGCATTAAGTGTAGGACTTGGATGAAACACACTTGCATACCCCAGAAATGACCTATGATTAGTATGTTAGTAAGCTTTTCCGTTAGCAAATGCAATGCTTAAACTAGTGGAGTCAACGGCAGGTTATAGATTCAACTATGGTTCAATTGGTTGATGAACTTGATAAAAATGGAGCACCTATCGTTGCAACTCCGCGAACAAGTATTGAACCGTACCAAGTGCATACCTTTAATATGGGAATTGGTAAACCTAGTAACTTGGGCGCCGTATTGTTGGACGGCCATACTCATCGATCCAGAGGTGATGTGAACAGTACGGTGGCTGCACGGGTTTGAGGACCGCTGGAGAGTGCATGGGTTAAGCCTCAGATACGAAGTAATATATCGCGGGGAGGACGTGTACTCGGGATCGATGGCCCCGGATCGACTTTATAGCAATCTAGTGAACGGTGGCCATACGTGTTCTTAAGTGATGCGTATGTCGTGTATTTGGGTTTTCCCTGCAGGATGTAAATCAATTCGAATTGCCATCCCTCGCGGTTATGAGTACCTCTTGTTCGAGCATTAGCAATGATATGTTAAGTAGTAAAGTTGTGGTTAAGTTTCTGAAATTTACTTATGCTATGGATGCATATTGCTATGATGTAATGATCTTCACTTATGTTCATGTCTTAGCGGCTAGCTAGACTCACCGTAGCTGTTGTCTACATTAAGCAAAGTAAAATCATGTTTAAGGAAATTGAAAGTGCACCATAGAACTAATAGGAGCTTTTTATGCAACTATCAAATAAACCCGGTCAGCCCCCTGCATACTAGGAGTCGGTTTCAGTAAACCGGTTGACGGGTAAGTCTTGCGGAGTATGTTAGATACTCAGGCTTTGCGTTGATGTTGTTTTTCAGGTTTTCCTCAAGCGACCCATTGTGATTGTTGTAATAAGGTTGTGTGGGAAGGTGAGGAGCCTCAGAATTGGACCATCGAATGGGTCCCCAGTTCTCCTAATCGTGATGAGTGAGCCATCGCCATAGGGCTGGCATGGTTCACGTAGGACTTAACGTCGTGTTTTATCATTTCACCGCTTCCGCAAATTTGTGTAATATGTACTAAGGACTTATGTTGTATCAGATCTGACCTTCTTTTAATTTGAACTCTAAACTTGTAATATGATGCACCGAATTGATGTATCTTTGTAAATGATGAATGTTCATGTGTGAATGCTATGTATGGTTACTTCGTTAACCATCTCCCGAGGCGATCCTGTGCGACATACTCTACTTTTCGGAGTAGGGTTGTCACATAGCGTCCACAGTTGCTCAGGTAGCAAGGATATGCTAAAGCCAGGTGTGTTGGCCTTTTTATTTGCATTCCATCGCCACTACCCATTCAATGTGCTCTTCATTATTCTGCACCGCACCTCAGGATGGTTTGTCTCACATGTTGCTCTTCACCTTTTTATGGTTGAACATAATAAGGGTTGCAGACTCTGCATTGCATATTTGTGCCTTGATATTTTTTATAGTTGAACCTGGTCAGCATCCTCTAAATTTTGAGCAAGATACATAACTAAAATAGGAACCATATGTTTGCATAAGTGGCCATTTCCTTTGCTTCACCTGTCATGTGCTTCTGTCTGTGACATGTCACCGAGCTTTTCATGCATAGAGTGTATGTCTGTGGTTCAATATGTATTCCATGTTAGATTAGGGTGTAGGAGAATCATGTTAGTTACTGGTTTTTTTTTCTTCTGGAACAGACATATGTGGGTTGTTCGATCAACTAGATGTAGGAGCTTCTTTAGTAGGCAGTATCACCTTGATTTTGTGGATTCCTATTAGTGATTGCATCGTGCCTTTTTGTATTATATTGGATGCATTGATTTTTGTAGGAGTTGCTTGGGTTCGTGAAATGATGTTCTTACTAGTATAGTTTTGATGTTATCTTTGCAAGACAAACTTACTATTTTGCCACCTTTGTTTGCCTATGAGTTAGGTTGAGAGAAAGTGCTTAGTTTCAAGGGCTTTCACTAGCCGCTCATATACATGCTGCCATATGCTGCCCCATATACTTGCTGCTCATATACTTGCTGCCATACTAGTTTTTAGTTACCTGCTCAATGATGAAAGCAGGGTAAGTGAGGCTAGTGTGGCGACATGGACCATATCCTAGGATCTTGGATACATGTTGCCGTACGAGTCAAGGATCTTACAGCGTTGGAAGGTCGTTCATTCGACAACCCGCACTAAGAGAAAAACTACTCCTGCCATATTTATTTGTGGCCCGTGATGCCCAGCTTGCGAAGCGTGACGCTAAGATTTCATATCTTGAGGACAAGCTGCACACTAGCAAGATGGAGCGGGCCGATCTTTTCGAGCAACTCCACGATGCGCAGCTCATCATTGAGGGCGATGCAAGTGATCAGTTGTAGGAGCAACTGAACCAACGCAACGCCCAGCTCACCGCTGCCCAAGAGGAGATTTACTCTCTTCATGGTCAGGTTACCGCTCTCTTGGAGGAGCGAAGCGAGCTGCAGGCCCAACGTGAAGAAGCTCAAGATGAGTGTGATATCATGGAAGGGAACCTCAACTACGCTCACGCGATCAGCAAGAGCAGCTCATTGGACAGCTCCAAGCTGCTAATGGTCAGCTGAACGTCATCCTTAACGATGAGCCACCCATTCCACTCGTGGTGATTCCCCCCGATGACGCCGATCTGAGTGAGAATGGTGATTCCGGCACCAACTTCGAAGCACCCACGGGACCAGCTGCTATGGACGTGGAGTCCGATGGTGACAGCCACGCCGGGTGACCGAGTAGCCTTATGTACGTAGCGTGAAATCTCGTGAGACATCATAGTTGTGTGTACATGGTGTGGTAATGCCAAGCTAAGTTGTAACCTAAGCTCTCCGAGATCATATGGTGTAGTGTTCCGAGTGATGTAACTGAAGACTTGCTGTGCTTCAAAAAGTTGCATCACATGTACCTATGGTTTTATCTTGAATATGTTGCTTATGGTGTTGGAAATTATGGAATTTAAGTTATCTCTTATGTCCGCAACGTTTACTTGTCAAGCATTTCATTTATGAGCAATCTAAAATTTTATTTCGTCACCATGTCGTAGCCTTGTTATCATATTGTCTCATGTGATGATCGGGCTAACATGCTTTGTTCATATGTCAGATGGTGCAAACTCGCCGCAGTGGAGAAAATGTCAGTGATGCTCCCGGCACCTCGAACGTTGGCGGAAATGGGCCGCTGCCCAACGCGCCACCTCTGACGGCGATGGAGCAGCTCATCCACAATCAGAACGAGATGTTCCGCATGTTCATGGAGAACATGAACCGTCAAGGAGCTCACGGACCACCGCCACAGCAGCAGCGGGAATCCTCTTACGCTGACTTCTGGGCGACTCACCCGCCCACCTTTGGAGAAGCCAGTGACCCTCTAGAAGCGGACAACTTCATTCGCACTCTGGAGTCGAAGTTTGCCCTCCTCCACTGCACCGAGCAGCAAAAGCCCCTCTTTGCCGCACAACAGCTCCATGGCTCTGCAAGTGCTTGGTAGGCCAGCTTCACCGCCGCTCTCGCCGTGGGGCACCAAGTCACTTGGGCGGAGTTCTGCACCGCTTTCCGTGCACACCACATACCCGCTGGACTCATGAAGCGCAAGTTGCAGGAGTTTCTTAACTTGAAGCAAGGCTCTGGAACCGTGCAAGAGTATGCACGGAAGTTCAACTACCTAGCTCAGTACGCGTCGTATCACGCTGATACGGACGAGAAAAAGAAAGACTACTTTCGTTCGGGACTTACCCCGAAGCTGCAAGACCGATTGGCGCAAGTCACCGCCGGCACATTCAATGACCTGATGAGTGCCGCTATTGTGCAAGAAGACGTCATCCGTGCCAACCAAGAGGACAAGAAGAGGAAACGCGCTATGGGAAGTTCATCCGGCTCTGCACCGCCCATATACAAGCTAGCAATCACCTCCTTGACCGGACAGAAATTCTAGGCTGTGGTACCATTGGGAGGACCTCGCCCGTCGTTCTCACAGCAGCACTCTCGATTCCATGGGGGAAACCAGCAGCAGTCCTCTGGTTCTCGCCCACCACAGCAGAACAACCAAGTGATGAAGACCTACTCCTCACAGCCGTGCTACAATTATGGCCGCACCGGTCACTTTGCCAAGGAGTGTCGGTTCCCGAAGCGCAACCCGAACAACAACGCCAACTCCAACACTTCCGGGAACAACGGCAACAACAACAATGGCAGCAATGGAAGTCGTCCCCAGCCGTCTACTCCCACGCACAAGAATGGCTGAGTCAACTATACCACGGTCGAGGAGACCTAGGCTGGAGAACCCGTCCTCGCGGGTACGTTCCCCATCAACCAACATGCTGCCATGGTTCTTTTTGATTCGGGAGCAACGCATGATTTCATTAGTCAAGCATGTGCAAATCATCAAAAAATATACCCCCACCACTATGGGAACCCCGTACGTTATTACGTCTCCTGGTGGAAAAATAAGGGCTCATCTTGAGTTAAGGAAAGTGCCACTTAAGCTAGCCAACAACATATACCCCACTTCCCTAATCATCTTGGATGGCCAAAGCATCAACATAATTCTCGGTATGAAATGGATGACTAGTCACAAAGCTGTATTGCACCTTGAGGACCGAGAAATCCATTTGAACTTACCCTTACATGGCCCTTCTATTCTCTGATTGCCGTATCCCAACTCGTCCACTTCTCAAGTATGTCATGTGGAAGGAAAGGAGCTATCAAATATTCCAGTGGTGTGTGATTTTCCCGAAGTCTTTCCAGACGATTTGCCGGGCATGCCTCCGGATAGGGATGTTGAGTTTAAGATTGAACACGTACCCGGTATGGCGCCTATCGCTCGTAGGCTGTACAAAATGGCTCCTAATGAATTAGCAGAGTTGAAAGACCAGTTACAAGAGCTTATGGACAAGGGATATATCCGACCAAGTTCATCTCCCTGGGGTTGTCCCGCTATCTTTGTGAAGAAGAAAGACAAAACTCTACGCCTATGTGTCGACTATAGGCCGTTAAACGTGGTAACCATCAAGAACAAGTACCCTCTACCTCGAATCGATATCCTCTTTGATCAGCTAGTAGGTGCTAAAGTCTTCTCAAAGATTGATCTCCGATCCGGATATCATCAAATCAAAATCTGAGCCAAAGATATTCCAAAAACACCCTTCTCTACTCGATACGGTCTCTTCGAATATCTTGTCATGTCTTTCGGTCTCACCAATGCTCCAGCCCACTTCATGTATTTGATGAACTCCGTGTTCATGCCCGAGTTGGATCAGTTTGTAGTGGTATTCATAGACGACATTCTGATCTACTCCAAGTCCGAAGAAGAGCCCACCGAACATCTCCGCATCGTTCTACAACGACTTCGAGATCATCAACTCTACGCCAAATTTAGCAAATGTGAATTTTGGCTAAAGCAAGTTCCATTCTTGGGTCACGTCATATCAGCGGAAGGAGTAGCCGTGGACCCTAGCAAAGTAGAGGATGTGCTGAATTGGAAGGCTCCGAAATCGGTCAGACAAATTCGCAGTTTCCTTGGTCTTGCCGGTTATTACCGGAAATTCATTCCCAACTTCTCAAGTATTGCCAAGCCTATGACCAAGCTGCTGGAAAAGGATTCTAAGTTCAAGTGGAGTAGTGCATGTGAAGAAGCTTTTCAGTCGCTCAAGAAGCATCTGACAACCGCTCCGGTTTTAGCTCAACCCGACATCACCAAACCATTCGATGTTTATTGCGATGCCTCCAGCACCGGATTGGGTTGTGTGCTTATACAAGAAGATAGTGTCATTGCTTATGCCTCACGACAGCTCCTGAAGCACGAGCAAAATTATCCCACCTATGACTTAGAGTTGGCCTCCGTTGTTCTAGCCTTGAAAACTTGGCGTCACTACTTGCTCGGTAACCTTGTTAACCTCTACACCGACCACAAAAGTCTCAAATACATCTTCACTCAACAAGAACTGAATATGCAGCAACATAGATGGTTAGAACTGATCAAGGATTATGAGTTGGAAATTCATTATCACCCCGGAAAAGCAAACATGGTTGCCGACGCCTTGAATCGAAGGGACCAATGCAATCACGCAATTGTTTGCTCTATGGAAGCTCGCCCGATTTCAGATCCGAGTGAACCAAGACTTCGTGTCATTCCACATGGATCCTTGTATAATTTAGCTCTCATTCCTACCCTTCGGGAAGAAATCGTGGAAGCCCAGAAGCAGGACAAGGGAATGGAGTATATCCGCCAGAAAGTCGGGAAGGAAGAAGCTACATGTTTCCGACAAGACGAAGATGGAGTACTTTGGTTCAACAATCGCCTTGTTGTTCCGAAGAACAAGGAGCTAAGAAAGAAAATTTTGGATGAGGCTCACTTGTCCAAATACTCCATACACCCCGACAGCAAAAAAATGTATCGCGGGTTAAGGGAAAAGTTTTGGTGGATGCGTATGAAACGAGAGGTTGCTCAGTATGTCTCCGAATGTGATACTTGTCAACGTGTGATGGCCGATCACTTGAGAACAGCCGGTCTTTTGCACCCATTAAAAATCCCCGCTTGGAAATGGGAGGACATTGCTATGGATTTCATCGTTGGATTACCCCTCACACCCAAGAAGCACGATTCAATATGGGTGATTGTGGATAGGTTGACCAAATCTGCTCATTTTATTCCCATCCATACAACCTATTCTACTAAACAATATGCCGAGCTCTACATTGTCTGAATTCTATGCTCGCACGGTGTGCCCAAGACGATCATCTCCGATCGAGGTCCCCAATTTATTGCTCGTTTTTGGGAGCAATTGCACGCTTGTCTTGGCACCACTCTCATCCGCAGTTCCGCTTATCATCCGCAAACCGATGGACAAACCGAGAGGCCAAATCAATATTTGGAAGATTTATTAAGAGCTTGTGTTCTAGACAATTGTGGAAATTGGGAATCTTTTCTCCCGTTCGTTGAATTCTCTTACAACAATAGTTATCAAGAAAGTTTGGGAATGTCGCCATTTGAAGCTTTGTATGGTCACTCGTGTCGAACCCCGCTGAATTGGTCAGAGTCGGGAGAAAGAATTACTTTCGGTCCCGATCTGGTCACGCAAGCCGAAGAGAAGGTGCGGCAAATCCAAGCCAAAATGAAGGCCGCACAATCCCGCCAAATAAGTTACTCTAGTAAAAGGAGACATCCATTGGAGTTCTAAAAGGGAGATCATGTCTATCTTCAGGTTTCTCCCAACAAAGGTGTATCTCGTTTCGGAATCAAAGGGAAATTAGCACCCCGCTATATCGGACCTTTTCCGATCATAGAAAAGCATAGCCTCGTCGCTTACCGGTTGTAGCTACCGGAAAGTCTTGAGCGGGTACACAACGTCTTCCATGTCTCCCAACTCAAGAGATGTTTGAAGCCACCGATCGACGTGGTTATCTCGGACACCGAGCAATTGGAAGAAGATCTCTCCTACCCCGAATACCCCGTCCGAATCATCGATCAAAAGGACCGAGTAACTCGCAGCCGCACTATCACCTTCTACAAGGTGCAATGAAGTAACCATACTAAAGAGGAAGCCACATGGGAATAAGAGGAGTTTCTGAAGGCCAACTTTCCGGAATTCTTGGCCTCACAAAACCGGTAACCATCCGCACCCCTCCCTCTTGTTTGTTCTTTTGCAAATCTCGGGACGAGATTTCCTTAAGGGGGGTGTGCTGTGACATCCCATGTCACAAAATGAAGTTAACTAAACCTAACATCAAGTAAGGGCTAAGCAAAAGTATAATTAATCCATGTGCCAAAGAATAAAAAGAGGAAGACTATTTAATTAAATTCCAGAATAATCAAATATGAGTCATTCACAAACATTACCAAAACCCATGGAAGTACCCTAATATTTTTGCATATTCTGAATGGTCACCACAAAATAGAATTTTTAGAATTTTACCAGAATTTTTGGTAACTAATTGATACCCTTAAAAATTCCCCCAAAGTCAGAAAAGTTTATTTCGGGTTTGGAATTTTCATAATTTATCAAAGCAAATTTTGCTGGTGCACCCAAAATCAAAGTTGGAGCACACGTTTTCTTGAGACGACACAAAAACTGGTGTCCAATTTGGAGCACGGGACCGTGGCGAAATGGAGCAAACCCCAGTCGGGGTCTAGAGTCAAACCGGGTCCAGCCCTTCTCTCTCCCCCGGCCAATCCCAACCCGACACCGGGTTGTACCCGGGTCCTGTCGCCACCGCCGGTCACTGGCGCCCCACGCCGGCCACTGATCCACCACCTTTCCCCATGTGCCACCGGCCGCATTGAAGCCTCCTCGCCGGCGAACCAACCTTAAGCCGACAGCTCGTCGTCCTCTCTCTCTCCCTCTCTTGCCAGTATGACCTATATATAGCTTGTGACATCCCATGTCACAAAATGAAGTTAACTAAACCTAACATCAATTAGGGGCTAAGCAAAAGTATAATTAATCCATGTGCCAAAGATTAAAAAGAGGAAACCTATTTAATTAAATTCCAGAATATTCAAATATAGATCATTCACAAACATTACCAAAACCCATGGAAGTACACCAATATTTTTGCAGATTCAGAATGACCACAATAAAAGAGAATTTTGAGAATTTTACCAGAATTTTTAGTAACCAACAGATACCCTTAAAAAGTCCCTTAAAGTCAGAAAGGTGTATTTCGGGTTTGGAATTTTCATAATTTATCAAAGCAAATTTAGCTGGTGCACCCAAAAGGAAAGTTGGAGCACACGTTTTCCCAAGCCCACACAAAAATTGGTGTCCAGTTTGGAGCAAGGGAACGTGGAGAAATGGATCAAATGCGAGTCAGGGTGCAGAGTCGAAACCGGGTCGAGCACTTCTCTCTCCCCCGGCCAATCCCAACCCGACACCGGGTTGTACCCGGGTTCCTGTCGCCACCGCCGTTTCCTGTCGCCCCATGCTGGCCACTGCACCACCAACTCCCCCCCCCCCTGTGCCACCAGCCGGAATTGAAACCGCTCCCCGTCGGTGAGCCACTCCCTGGTCGACAGCACGACACTCCCTTTTCCCGCTTCTCTCTCCTGCTCTCTCACTTCGGCCGGCACAAAAGGAACTCGCTCAGCGCGCCTCTCCCAGCTCCCTCTCTCTGCTCACACCCCCCGTGCAACTCCCTGGAAGGTTTCCCGCGAAGCCAGGCGCCTCTGCCCTCCCTCTTCCTCTCTCCCCGACAAACCCGAGCCAGAGCTCTGTTTCCCCGCCATGGCCGCCACCGCGCCCGGCTCAGCCTAGGTACCTTCCCCCTTCCTCTTTCTTTTGCAAATCGGTGTGCCAAGGAACCTTCTCATGGCCCCTTGACTCTCTCCCTCCCTCATGCAGAGAGCTCGCCGAAATTTGGGAAGAAAAGACCGCCGCTGCCGAAACCGCCCCCACCTCACCGACGGGAGCCCTGCTCCGGCCTTCTCCCTTGACTTCTTCCTCGATGCCGCTCATCTCCGGCCAACCGTGAAGCTCTCCGACCAAGTCCCGGCCTCCCTCTCCCTCGGCACCCTCGCGCGAACCTCGCCGGAGTTGCCCCTGCCATCGCTCATCATCGTCGGCGACCACCGGTGAGCCACTCTCCCCTCCGACCCCCTCCTCGCAATCCCCGGGGCATGGAGACCATCCGAGTCGCACGCGAGCCTCGGCCGTGCCACCGATCGGCCGCTGGGCCGAGCTCGCCGTCGCCGGCCGCCGCGCGGGTGCGCGCGCGTGCCTGTGAAGAATTTGAACTCGGTGGCAAAACTGTAAATAACAGTGAAATTTAAATAAACTTCAAAATTCCATATCTTGAGAAATAAGAGGCCTAAATTTGTGAAATTAATTTTGTTCAACTCCTAAAATCTTACTCTACCAGAAAAACAAGTTGAAGTCCAAGTTTGTTCAGTAAATTAATTTAATTAATTCATCAAAGTTTCAACCCTAAATTGCTTAATAAATTCATAAGTAATTATGTGTAAATGGTATATTCATGAAACTTGCTCAGTAAGCATTTCATAGCATCCCGAAACTTTATGCAAAAGCACATTTCCATTTTATTGCATATTTTTAGTATTATTGCATAATCTTCATTTTAAGTAATTGAATTTATATAAATTATTGGGTAGGGATTTATTCATGAAATTTGGCATTCCGGTTCCTTATGCACTTGTACACTTATGTAAAATCCCATGAAAAATTTGAAGCTACCTATGTATAAAATTCTCTGTCGAAATTGATCATTGGTTAAGTAACTAGGAATTTCTTCATATAAATGTTGCTTCATGTGTATATTTAAGGAAAGTAGGAATAAATTATTTCTGGAAGTCCATGGAGAATAACTCAGCTTCACATTACAGTAGAAATTCTCATTTTGCAGTTATATACTTTGGTTCTTAATTAACTATATGAGCTAGAACTAGTTATGCAATTAAAGTGCCATTTTTATGTATAGTGTTAGTTTGCATATGGTCACTTTAGCTAAGTTGCTCAAAATGAACTTTCTGAAATTTGACCCTAAGTACTACATTGTCATATCATCACCAGCATATGATGTCATATGATCAACATCTAGGCCGTGCTCATGTTAAAGTAGACATACACTAAGATTGTGATAATTAAAAGTTACATTCTTGTAATTAGAAGTTTGTCCCCTTCAAATTCAGTGGTTACCATATCATACTCAAGTATGCAACCATATTCATGAATGAGTGATTAGTTCATTAATTTATTTGCTGAGGAAGTACCATGAATCTTCATGCCATGCATTCCATCTTTAATTAAGAAAACTCCATGAAACCTTGTGTATTCCTTAGCATTGATACATGTCCATTCCATACAGGAATCGAGACCGAGGAGATCCCACCAGACCAGCAAGGAGTTGAAGTGCACTTTGGTGAAGACGCTAACTACGATCACACCCAAGGCAAGCCCCGGTACATAACCCATTTTATCATTCGAGTCCTTTTTACTTTATCAAGAGTAGGAATATTGTATTGTGCATTAAGTGTAGGACTTGGATGAAACACACTTGCATACCCCAGCAATGACCTATGATTAGTATGTTAGTAAGCTTTTCCGTTAGCAAATGCTATGCTTAAACTAGTGGAGTCAACGGTAGGTTATAGATTCAACTATGGTTCGATTGGTTGATGAACTTGATAGAAATGGAGCACCTATCGTTGCAACTCCGCGAACAAGTATTGAACCATACCAAGTGCATACCTTTAATATGGGAATTGGTAAACCTAGTAACTTGGGCGCTGTATTGTTGGACGGCCATACTCATCGATCCAGAGGTGATGTGAACAGCACGGTGGCTGCACGGGTTTGAGGACCGCTGGAGAGTGCATGGGTTAAGCCTCGGATACGAAGTAATATATCGCGGGGAGGACGTGTACTCGGGATCGATGGCCCCGGATCGACTTTATAGCAATCTAGTGAACGGTGGCCATACGTGTTCTTAAATGATGCGTATGTCGTGTATTTGGGTTTTCCCTACAGGATGTAAATCAATTCGAATTGCCATCCCTCGCGGTTATGAGTACCTCTTGTTCGAGCAGCGGCAATGATATGTTAAGTAGTAAAGTTGTGGTTAAGTTTCTGAAATTTACTTATGCTATGGATACATATTGCTATGATGTAATGATCTTCACTTATGTTCATGTCTTAGCGGCTAGCTAGACTCACCGTAGCTGTTGTCTACATTAAGCAAAGTAAAATCATGTTTAAGGAAATTGAAAGTGCAGCATAGAACTAATAGGAGCTTTTTATGCAACTATCAAATAAACCCGGTCAGCCCCCTGCATAGTAGGAGTCGGTTTCAGTAAACCGACTGACGGGTAAGTCTTGCGGAGTATGTTAGATACTCAAGCTTTGCGTTGATGTTGTTTTTCAGGTTTTCCTCAAGCGACCTATTATGATTGTTGTAATAAGGTTGTGTGGGAATGTGAGGAGCCTCAGAACTGGACCATCGAATGGGTCCCCAGTTCTCCTAACCGTGATGAGTGAGCCATCGCCATAGGGCTGGCATGGTTCACGTAGGACTTAACGTCGTGTTTTGTCGTTTCACCGCTTCCGCAAATTTGTGTAATATGTACTAAGGACTTATGTTGTATCAGATCTGACCTTCTTTTAATTTGAACTCTGAACTTGTAATATGATGCACCGAATTGATGTATCTTTGTAAATGATGAATGTTCATGTGTGAATGCTATGTATGGTTACTTCGTTAACCATCTCCCGAGGCGATCCTGTGCGACATACTCTACTTTTCGGAGTAGGGTTGTCACATAGCGTCCACAGTTGCTCAGGTAGCAAGGATATGCTAAAGCCAGGTGTGTTGGCCTTTTTATTTGCATTCCATCGCCACTACCCATTCAATGTGCTCTTCATTATTCTGCACCGCACCTCAGGATGGTTTGTCTCACATGTTGCTCTTCACCTTTTTATGGTTGAACATAATAAGGGTTGCAGACTCTGCATTGCATATTTGTGCCTTGATATTTTTTATAGTTGAACCTGGTCAGCATCCTCTAAATTTTGAGCAAGATACATAACTAAAATAGGAACCATATGTTTGCATAAGTGGCCATTTCCTTTGCTTCACCTGTCATGTGCTTCTGTCTGTGACATGTCACCGAGCTTTTCATGCATAGAGTGTATGTCTGTGGTTCAATATGTATTCCATGTTAGATTAGGGTGTAGGAGAATCATGTTAGTTACTGGTTTTTTTTTCTTCTGGAACAGACATATGTGGGTTGTTCGATCAACTAGATGTAGGAGCTTCTTTAGTAGGCAGTATCACCTTGATTTTGTGGATTCCTATTAGTGATTGCATCGTGCCTTTTTGTATTATATTGGATGCATTGATTTTTGTAGGAGTTGCTTGGGTTCGTGAAATGATGTTCTTACTAGTATAGTTTTGATGTTATCTTTGCAAGACAAACTTACTATTTTGCCACCTTTGTTTGCCTATGAGTTAGGTTGAGAGAAAGTGCTTAGTTTCAAGGGCTTTCACTAGCCGCTCATATACATGCTGCCATATGCTGCCCCATATACTTGCTGCTCATATTCTTGCTGCCATATACTTGCTGCCATACTAGTTTTTAGTTACCTGCTCAATGATGAAAGCGGGGTAAGTGAGGCTAGTGTGACGACATGGACCATATCCTAGGATCTTGGATACATGTTGCCATACGAGTCAAGGATCTTACAGCGTTGGAAGGTCGTTCATTCGACAACCCGCACTGAGAGAAAAACTACTCCTGCCACATTTATTTGTTGTCATATTTATTTTTCTACCATATATATTTGCAGCCATAGTTACTAGGTTGATGCTCACATCCCTGCATACTTTCTGCTCCAAAATAAATATGGAGCAACATAGGCGATCGACCCATGCTCAATAATGAAAGCGGGCAAAGTGAGACTACTATGGAGACATGGAGCATATCCTAGGATGTTGGATACATGTTGTCATACGAGTCAAGAAACTTATAGCATTGGAAGTTCGTCCATTCGGTAACCCGCACTAAGAGAAAACATCCAAAACTTTTTTATTCTTCTCCTTGTCTCTCTCTACTACTTATGTATTATACTCCTTGTTTTTTAAACTAGTAATCATATCTAATATAAGGTGTCAAAGCCTTATCGTCATGACGGACAAGATGCCCTTGCAAGAGGCAGATGACGAACACTCAAGTGGATAATGGGAAGAACCAGAGGATCTGCATCCTCCACCAGCTAGGATATGTTGATCGGAGACCCCTGACCCTGATTATGAGCCTAAAGAGGAGGTATCTTATGAATGATAATCTTCCACATTTGTTCAACTAACTTGTCCCAAAGATTTTTTCAATTAAATTCTACTACATATATCCTAGGGCCCCTGACGAAGTGCTCGTCGGCTATTTGTGGTAGAGGTCACGGCCGATGAGGCCCTCGAGCAACAAGCGGAAGAGGTGCCTACCCAAGTGTCCACAAACAAACGCAAGTGCGGTCAACGCTCCACAAACAAGGCAGAGGTCATCTATCAGGTTATTGCACTAGACCCCATAGATGGTGCACCAATTAAAGCCGCTAGTGTCAATGCCAAATGGCAGAACCGTTGCGGCAAAGTGGTGAGGGACTCATGCAAAATCAAATGGCAAGATTGGCGCAAAGTCGTAGATGCCCAAAAAGATAAGATATGGAGGACGTCATGGCAACCATTTGGTTTTAGCCAGCAGATCTTGAGAGAGCCAAGGAGGCAACAGTGACCACCCTTGGTGGCATCATTCAAGATTTCAAGTCCATGCTCAACTGCCAATACGTCAAGAAAAATTGAACCCCATTCGACATGCATGGACATATCAGCCAACAGGAGTGAGATAAGTTTGGTGTGTAGAAGACAAGCAATGCTTCGTAGGAGCTCAGTGAAAAGATGGTTGAGCTCAACAAGAGGAACAAGTACAAGCCGCGATTAAGTCTGGGTGGATACAAAAAGAAGATTATGATTTAGAGAGAGAGAGAGGGAAGCAAGGATCCGCGCGGAAGGAAAACCTAAATTGTTGCCAAACACCAACGCGCATACTAGGATTTGGGTATATTCCCCCTCTAACTTAACCGAAGAAGGAGTTACTAATGTGAAGGATCCCATGACAACTGAAGTTGTTGAAGCCTTGAAAGGTCCCATGGTGGCGGAAACGGTGTCTAGTCTATTTAAACCTCAATATCACAAGGACCAGCTCACAAAGGCTATTGGGACCAACAAACATGGAGGTCGGGTATGAGGAGTGTCATCATTAGCCACATGGAAAGATAGTTTCTCCTATACATCCTAACCAGTACAAGAAGCATACCTTGGACAAGATAGATCAAGAAGAGAAAGCCAAGGAATAGTGGAGGCGACAATTTCTTTTGTCCGCTCTTGACACATAAAGCGGCCATGTTGACCTTAGCAGTTTGCAGCAGGGGATAGTGCCAGTGCTTAACCTAGTGGCTGCTATGGATGCCATCTATTGTGGTACGTCCTCATCCATGCAACCATCAGCCTCCACCAAACCAGAAACAAAGCACATCACCGAGGATACTCCTTGTGAGTTGCATATGCCATTCGGTTATAGGGGGAAGACGATGAAGGTTGCATGAGGCATGGCACTTCCAGGATGGACGCTCCATAACAGGATTATTCCTCCCGATTACGTGCTGGTCTTCATGTGGGAAATTATACATGGATATGACGACATGAGATCGAATGCTTGATACCTCGGGCAGGAATAGAAACTCTCCAAGATTCTATCAGTTCACTCATCATGTGGAAATGACGTGATGTTGTCCTCTCTACGCCACAAGCTTCTCCAGAGCACTCACGACTGGTGCGCATATGTCTCTTGTATATGCGGCTGCTTTGGGCAACATAGTCCAATCTCCTCATGTTGAAGCCAAAATGACTCATAGTCAAATACTCTATAGTGATCACAAGTCTCATCTGCCAAGCATAATTTAAGTTGTCGTCGAGCTTGTGTCCACAACGGTTGTCCAACCTCCACCGATTCACATTAAACCGTCATCTAGAGGGGTCGCAATTCCAAAGACGATTACTGGTTTTGACAAAGGGCCAAAGGACTCACAAACAAAGGCAAATATTGATAAGTACTTGACCAGAATGAAAAGGCGTTTTGCAACCACCGATAAAATCATCCTACAAGATCCTTAGGACATATTGTCGTACGACAACCAAATTTGGAACAAACCTGAGGACGATGTGGACTACTCAAAATTCATATTCGGTAAGCCCCTTGTATCAAACAACATGTACAAGAACCTACCATGGGAGATGTGAAAGTTGCACGACTGGTACATAATGGCGTCAAAGGAAGGGGTTTCCGTGATCACTTCTAAGATTCCAGAAACCTTGTTCAACGATGGATGCGGGGAACAAATATTACCCCTATTTTGGGAGGACGTCCAATAATGTTTCGCCTAGGCAAGATGGACATCATCTTCATCATCTTGCGGTGCATGTAAGTGTCATGTTCGATCTCGTTTGTATTTTGGGTAGATCCAAAAAAGCATCCGGATAAGACACTGGTAGAGCTAGATGAAATGAAGGCGGTCATTACAATAGAAGCAAGGACTAGGGTTACAAATTACTTACACGACTGCTTCATGAAGTCGCAAGATAGAGAAGTAATTTTGGACCACTACAACTTCAAGTAAGTTGGACCACTACTGTCTTTGTCATCTATCCTATGTTAAAGTTAAATATAATCATAATTAACTTTTTGTCAACATTGTTGTAGTGATCATTGGATCTGTTTCATGATATTTCCCAAAGAAGAGTACCTTCTGGCGCTAGATAGTCTAGACTTTGACAGGGAGTTATACAATGACATTAGAACTCATAGATTGGTAAGAAATTAGGCTACATATGTATGGTTTGATGATGTTAATATCATCTAATGATACATTTTTGTCGATCATTCAGTGCTTATGAGAAATATGTCAAAGCGGGTGGCCATGCCATCCTTAACAAAAAAAAGAACTTGTACTTCCATCATAAGTTTTGGGTAAGATTTAGATGCGTCTCATACATGTCTTTATCAAACTATCCATCCATATATTATTGTAAGTGTAACTAACTTGTGTTCTCTAATTTGTAGTGCCTTAAGCAAATACTAGGAAGTGTGCATTGTGGCTACTACACTTGTGTGTTCTCGTCTAGCACTTCAACTACCTGACTCATATCATTGAGGAGTCCAATGAAGAGGTAAGTTGATTTTGTTTATGTCCATTTTACTTTATTCTTGATTTTTAATATCTTATTTAGCGTACTATACTCATGTGATACAGAAAGCCATAAGGAAAAAGGCAGATTGGACTGCAAAGATGAAAAGGATTGACGAGATCAGAAAGGGTATGATTCCCAAAGAACAAGTTCACTTGAGTACAAATGCTATGTATCTAGTTGTAGCTTCTCTTTGTCGTTTTTATAGAGAAGTAATTAGTCTAGAAGGCAAGTGTTTGATTCAAATGGTTAGATGATGACTATGCATTAGGGTTCATATAAGACATTTTGTAATTGCATATAGATTTATGAGTTCGATGCATTGGACAACTATTGTGTATATTTTTGTGATTGTGCTAAAATGTTTGAATATATCTTGTAAAGGTTGTGACTGTGATGAAATGTTGTATATATATTGTAAATTTTTATGCTGGTTCTGTGATCTTTGTATGTATATGTATATGTATATATATCATATCATATTTTTAGCGACGATGAGGACAGCTGTGCCCGGCGCAGGTGAGGGCATGCTCAATTGTAGTATTGTAGCGGGCGATGAAGGCTCTCCGACCAGCGGAGACGGCATTAGAGGTGGGGTTGTCCGCTCCCTACTGGCAGCAACCTGTGGAGAAAGACCAATAGGGGTAGCAGGGCGAGGACTACGGTCGTCGATGCGAGGTGCATCAATGGGGG
Source organism: Eleusine coracana subsp. coracana (assembly GCA_032690845.1). Taxonomy (NCBI): domain Eukaryota; kingdom Viridiplantae; phylum Streptophyta; class Magnoliopsida; order Poales; family Poaceae; genus Eleusine; species Eleusine coracana. The sequence continues at coordinate 9,692,249 of CM064430.1, forward strand.
TACCTGCACACATAACACGAGAACCAACTAGAAAAGGAATACAATCATCCGCCATAAGAAAATCAAAGTCAGATGAAGGTCGACTCGCCATGGTAGAGAAGAGAAAGGTGGTTTCATCGATAACAACATGGCGAGAGATGAGAACACGATTAGAAGAAAGATCAAAACATGTATACCCTTTTGTGATCCGAGGAATAGCCAAGGAATACAGAGTGTAGAGCGTGGGCTGAGTTTATGAGGCATGCTGGCGGCCATGTTAGGGTAGCAAGCGCACCCAAACACGTGTAAGTGGGAGTAGGAGGGAGGAACACCATATAGAGCTAAGTGAGGCATGTTAAAGTTCAAGGTTTTGGTGGTGTGCATGTTGATGAGATAGGTGGACGTGTGCAAGGCTTCTACGCAAAAAAATATGGAGGCAAATTGGCTTGAAAAAGTATAGAGCGCATAATATTATTAGTGGAACGGATGATACACTCAGCCTTACCGTTTTGAGGAGAAGTTTATGGACATGACATGCGGACCAAAACACCATGGGTGAGGAAGAAGGTGCGGGATGAAGAGTTATCAAACTCTCTACCATTGTCGCATTGAACATTCTTAATGGTGCACCCAAATTGTGTGGCTACATAAGCAAAAAAAAACTATGTAAGGGTGGAGAATGTGTCAGATTTTAGCTTAAGAGAGGGAAAGTCCAAACAAAATAAGAACAGTCATAAAGAATAATGAGATAGTATTTATAACCCGAAACACTGGCAACAGAAGATGTTCAAATATCACAATGGTTTAAATCAAAATTCTTAGTTGCCCTTGAACTAGACAAATGAAAGGGGAGGTGCACATGACGTCCCAACTGACAACCACGACAAAAAGACTCAGTGTCATTTTTATTACAAGATATAGCATGACTACTAACTAGGTGAGACAATGCCTCACAGCCGATGTGACCTAAAAGTCGATGCCACAAGTAGAAGAGGGGGCGTCGACATGACGAGCAAGTGATGAAGTCGGCGACAATGATGAGAACAAGGGGTAGAGTGGCCCGGAGCTATTGCACCTGGCGATCACATTCCTAGAATGAAGGTTCTTCACAGAGAGGCCATAAGGATCAAATTCAATGGAGCAATTATTGTCATTAGTGAATTGATGAACAGAAAGAAGATTTTCAATGACATGTGGGGAAACAAGCACATTGTTAAGATATAAGGGACGTTGGGATGAGAGAAGAGAAGTATGACCAGTGGAGGTAACGGGCAGCAAGGACCCATTGCCGACAACAATATTAGATGGGGTAAGAGAGGATGGCCGGGAGGAGACTGAGCATACCAGGGTTTGATGTCATGTTTGAGGAGGGCCCTGAATCAGCAAGCCAATTGGTAGGAGGCGGCGGCGTGACGGTCATGGTGTTGAATCTGCTGGTGAGGTTGTGTTTGGTCCCACACGGTGTGGAAACCCAGAGGTGGCAGTTGCATGGAGGTGCTCCCATGGCACGATATGGTGGGGGGGGGGGGGAGCCACGGCAAAGTGAGCCTGCTGGAATGGTGGGTGAGGCTGTTGGACAGGAGGGCGAGCGCCGAGTAGATCAGCAGGAGACCCAGGAGCCGGCCACATTTGTATGGAGCCGGACCAGGGATTGTACACCGAGGGAAGCCGATGAAGTTGCCCTGTCCACCAGCAAAGTTGCGGAGCCTGTTGTTGCGGTTGTTCCTCTCACGGTTGTAGTTGTTGTTGAAGCTAGAGGGTGCACCCTGCAAGCCACCCTGCGGTGGCCCACAATTATTGGCATGTGGGTTGCTGGTGGCCGGGACAGGGGCCGAACCGTAGGGTGAGCAGGGCCACGAGCAGCAAACAAAAAGGAACCGGTGGTGGCGGCCATTGTGGTAGAAGGCGCGCCATGCTTCATTTTCATCTCAATCTCCTCAACCCGAACGTCAGCAAACTTCGGGAGCGGCATGGTGCGCTTGATGATGGCGGCAATATTGTTGAACTTGTCATTGAGGCTGTAGAAAGTACAACGGACGAGGGTGCAGTCGAGGACGGACTCACCCAAGTCACCGAGAGCGTCGGCCATCGCCTCCGAGCAGTTACAGTATTCCATGATGGGCAAGTCTCCATGGACAAAAGTGCAAAACTCGGCATCAAGGATCATGGCATAGGTCTCATTGTTGCTTGAGAAATTAATCTTCATGACGAAGCCACGCGATGGGATAAATGGATTAGTCAACCATGACGTGTTCAAGCAGGTCAACGTGGAGAGTGGTGTAGATCCAATGCTTGACTGCAGTATCCATGTGATGCCACTCGGCATCATAGCAGAAGTCATTATCAAGAAGAATGTGGTCATCCAGGGCGTACTTCTAAAAAAACATGAGAAAGAAGCCGTACCAACGTGAGAAATTGGTGGAGCTGAAGTTGAGGACGATTGGGACCAGAACTTTGAAGTTCTGGATGGTGATCGCTTGTTGGTGATGAAGCATCATGGACTGGGTGAGGGCGACTGTGCATGCGTGCTCCTCCTCCTGACGGGCTTCGGCAGAGAGATGAGTGGTGCACTCATCTTCGGTCTCCTCCATGGCAGATTGCGTCAATACCACGAAAGGAGGTGTGGTGAAGATTGGCGTCGGGGGTGTGGGATCATGGCAGAGGGCCAATGAAAGGGAGGAGAGGAGGGGGGGGGGGGGTAGAGGCTGCTCGGGAGAAGCAGCAAGAGCCAGAACGTTGCAGCGAGATCACTGTTGCCTCCGAACAGGAGAAACATCATTATGACCATGAGAGACACTGCCACATCTATCTATTTAATAATAAAAAGAAATAAACTTCTCATCTTGGTGTCTGGAAAAAAAAGAGATATAGCCTGTAAATTCTCATAAAAAAGCAAAAGATCCTATCATTAATTTTGCATCTATCAAATATTATATTAGCATCCAGCCCTTCACAACAATGTACCCCACAGCCAGAGATCGAACCTCCGCAACATGGGTTTTCCAGCCAGAGATCGAACCTCCACAGCCACAAAAGAAACAAAAACAATTAAATCCGATGCTGATCGTTGATTAAGTATAGCAATATGCATGTGGAAACACATCACCTATACTGATGGAACTCTAAGATATACACGTGCAGTCTTTCAATTTTCAAACAGGATCCTCTAATCTAAATTTAACAAAGATTTACTGACTCTTAGGTTCACAGAATCCACGTCTATCTCCAATGAATAACAGATATCTCCAATCCATCTTTATGTAACATAAGTTTTTTATATGTCTCAAACACCAACCAATGCTTACACATTAGAGTCAAATTAAAACACTTTCATCCAGTCACGATGGCACCTCCAAAATTCGATCACAGCGGCATCAAAATTTTACAGTATTGTTGGCCATCCATTATATTCAGCGTGGATAGGTGTTTGACATTCCACGGCTACCCCTCCATCTCCCGTCTCATGCTCTAACAGAATCTTGGTCTCCTACTTCTACTCAGCGTACAAATACAATGTTCATTTATAACTTTATATTGCACCTATCTGTTTATTAACAAAAGAAGATGACATTGCAACCACGATATCTTGAAAAACTAAAAATAGGTTAGAAAATCCTAAAAAAAGCAAAAGATCCATCTTTTGAATTAGACAACCCAAATTTTAATAGAAGAGATCCACCGTTAAATACCCTCCAAGGCTTGACTGTTAACATATTTTCTTTCCTGGAACGCCCTCTCTTCCTCGCGACCCAAAACACCACCACCTTTCCTGGCCGCCACCGTGACCTCCCCAATTGTGAGATAACAAAACTGATCTCACCAGTGGAAAATGAGATCAAATCTGGAGAAACCGCTGTTTTGTGGTAGTCCCTATGCGACAAAGGCTACATCAGCCGCAGCCTCCACCTAGATATTTGTTCAGGTGGAGAAATCATTCGCGTCCTCTATGTAGTCTACAACCTCAGAGTAACCTACGTGAGAATCTTTCAGACCCCAAGTGCTGATATTAGAATTAGTTGTCTACACCACTCTTATTTGCTCATGTTCATTCAACATGTTTTGATATCTATTGAGAATAGATATAGTTGTATCATAAGTTACTCTGAGTCTTGTCAGAGCATAGATGAAACAAGTATAGAAGAAACATGTTTTTTACGGACAGACCTGTGGCCTGGTGGCAAAACACCCATGGGAGTGCTGAGCCAATGAGGGCTCAAACCCGGTTCTGCATCCGCCTCCAATGAAGACAGTGGCAATTGCCGTATTTCTAAAAAATAAGAAACATGTTTTTTGAATAGCAGTAGTATGGATCGACATTCGGAAACAAATAAGTTATGTTAGTGAGCGAAGACACTTTTTCTTATTGTAGCCTAATATATGAGTTGCAACCATATTTTATAAAAATTATTAGTTTATGCACAAAAAGCAGTATAATCAACACATTACATGTACAAAAAATAGTTTCTAGAATGGATTGATTGACTTAATGAGCAAGGATAAAACATATAGTCTCTAAATTTCTTTCTTTATTTATAAGAACGACTATTACAAATGTAATGGAAGCTACACCCTATGTCCCTGTTTATCAGATGTTTTAGGTGCTGGCAAAGGAACTAAAAAGATGCAAAAATGGTGGGTCTATAAAAACAAGAAGAATAAAGATAAAGATAGATATGTATTAAAAAGAGAGAAAGTTTCAATGATAATTAGAGAGGTCCCAAATGTCAATTATCATATGAAAATTCGGTTTGCACTCTTACCAGTTATTAATACTTCCAAATTGTTATGGCATCGCATATTCTCATTTCACATCACGCCTTTTCAAGCTCTCAAACAAATGATTTGGTGAAGAAAATGGAACATGAAAATATCATATGAAACAAAATGAAAATTAATGTTAAATCCTTCTTTACATTTATTTTAGGAAACAATATTTTCATGATATGATCTATAAAAAAATTCGGTGGAAGATGTAAGATGGCTAGCCCGTGCAAATGCACGGGCAAATTTTCTAGTTGCACACTAGTAACACTAGAAGTCTCTTCGATCCAATACTGTACACATTTTACATTTTACAAACTGAACCATCATATGTACCATCTTTTGTAGCATATTCCGTTGCAGCCATATACTCTGCTAATCAAGTATAATATAAATAGGGAAAAGCCTATTTTACACTTCCAAACAATCCCATTTATAAAGAAAACGTATATGTATTTTGATCAAAATAATCTATAGTCCCACAACATTTAATGGCAAATGGCTCAATCCATAATAAAGTAAAATTATTCTTTTTACTCCAAATTAAGTGACCAAGTTTAGCATGGAAAAAGGAACTAGTTTGCATTGTGTTCAAAATTATAATGAGGTTTGGCGTGCAGTAGAAGCTTGGACTTCCTTTTTACAGTTAAACCAAAGTCCTCAGTCATGTTAAAGTCTTCCGTCTTGACACCAGCGGGCAGTTCCCAATCGAAGTAGTAAAGAAGGCTTGCAAGTGCCAACTCCATAATAGAATTGCCATATGTCATTCCTGGACATATTCTCCTACCAGCCCCAAAAGGAATGTACTCAAAGTCAGTGCCTTTGAAATCTATGCTGCTATTATAGAACCTCTCTGGTCGGAACTCCTCAGCAGCGTCCCAGTACTTGCTGTCTCTTCCTATTGCCCATATGTTGATAACCACTGCCATACCCTTTGGCACGTCATAGCCCATGATTTGACATTTCTCACGGCACTCTCGAGGAACCAAAGGTGCTGGTGGGTGCAACCTAAGAGTCTCCTTGATAACCAGACGCAAGTAGCTTAAGTTATCCATTTTGTCCTCCGTGATTATGCGTTGTCCATTAAAGGTTTCCCTAACCTCTGATTGTGCTTTATGTAAGGCACGCGGATTCTTTACAAGCTCTGATACAGCCCATTCTAATGTAGTGGCTGCTGTATCACTGCCACCAGTGAAAATATCCTGCATTTACATAGTGATGGTTGCAGTTGTGTCAATTAAATCACAAAACTCAAAAAAAAAGTTGCGTGTCTGTAGTGTGTCCAGGGGTATTAAATAAATCAATAGAGAATCAAATTAATGATGTTGATCTTACAAAAATGACAGCACTTATGATCTCATTTGTGAGAGTGAATTGTAACTCCCCATCCTTTTGGAGCTTCAAAAGCACACTGAGAAGATCATCATCCTGCGCCACTGCTAGTGTTGTGTCTCTCTCATGGATGATGCTCTCGATAATATGGTAAATCCTACTTTGGCACTTGCCAATGTCTCGCGCGGATGTACTGAGCCAGTGTATGAGCTTTGACGATGGGTACAAGTCTACCAAGTTGAATCCACAAATCAACCGCATAACACCTTCGAGCTCATGCAAGAACTCATCCCGGTGCTTGGAGCGTCTTCCAATAGTTGTGCGCAAGACGATGTCATTAACCATGCAGAATATTTTCTCACTGAGATTGATGAGTTGTCCATTGCTCCACTCATTTGTGACAGCGTGGATAAGGCGTGCCACTTCATCCTCACGGACATGCCGGAAGTCGAGTACACGGCGCTGATTCAAGAGATTCAGCATGCAAATCTTACGGAGTTCACGCCAGTGCTCATTGTATGGGCTGAAGGCGATATCTCGGCCACCACAGCTAATGATGTCCGTGGTAGGGCTTAGGGGCTTACTACAAAAGGAAAGGTCATGAATCTTTGTGATCTCCATAGCCATCTCACCGGAGGACACAACCACTGTGGGAACGGTGCCAAGGCGGAGCAGCATCAACGGGCCATATGCTGTGGACAGCTCATGCATTGTCCTGTGGGGGAGGTCACGGAAGCGTGACAGCAGGAAATGATGCAGGCTGCCGATGAGTGGCAATTCCGGTGGCCCGGGAGGAAGGCGAAGTGCTGGGTGCTTTGTATATAAATGAGAGATGTAAAACTTACAGAGCATGAGGATGAAGACAAGTGTAACAAAACCTATCAAGGAGAACGTAATGTCCATTTGGCCAGTTATGAGAAAGTTGCAGCCGCTGCTGGATCTGAGTATAAAGTTTCTTGGCCTATACCATCCATACATATAAGTTTTTTGAACCACAGAAGACCATGTGTTTCATCCTTCAACAACCATAATCTCACATGTTCAATGACTGGTAGCCCAAGGTGACCACACGTGATTCAGTCTTCAAACATTATTGAATCCATGTGTCTTTCAAATAATCGCTCGAAAAGAATTTTCGCAAGATAGCTCACAGTGCCAAAGTGTTGGGAAATACTGGCTCAGGATTTTACATATAAATAATTTTCTTTTACTCACGGGAAATGACCATTTCTTTCTAGAAATACACTTGGTCACTAGAGCAAAACTACTGCAGAAAAAAAATTTAGAGATTTCCTTAGTATATCAGCTCTAGAAGAGCATGTGTTTCAAACTACAGCAGCTAAAAATTCCATGCTCTTTTAAACAAGCCTCAAGTTAATTATGTGATTTCATGTGATGTGGACTACCATGAAGTACCAGTCCAAGAGGATGGACCGCCACAGCCGGTAGACCAAGCATAGCTGGCAGAGATCCTTAGCCTCAAGGCGTATCAAGATCTCACGTAGAGCGTCCAGGGGGAGAGAGTTGGTATCAGATGTAGCGGGAGTTGGCACAAGGTGCCTCGCCAGTGGCACAGAGCACGGCATGGATAATAACATCCCTAGACCAATGGGCAAAAAAAAATGAATCTTTGATGATGGATGATTGAAATGTAACCAGAGGAGAGGAACTGAGGCGTGCTGCTGGCGGGGAGGGGGCGATATGCCACCATAGGTGGCAGCAAACAACTTAGCATGATAATCGTGTCAGCAAACAACTTACCACGATAATCGTGTATGGTTCCGTGCCGGTGCTCGCGCCGGGGTAAGATTCCACGATGTCACAGCTGATCGCCTGGGACAGCATGCTGAGCACGACAGTCACAATGGGGGGACTTGAATTCAGGGACAAAAGCGGCGGCAGGGGTAGTTGTGGAAGTTCTTTTTTGACTAACAGTTTGGGAAGAAGTTGACCGGAGCGGCGGCGGTGGTGACTGGTGAGCTGTGTTTCATTCCTTCCCGGCCCAACCCAGATCGTGGTTGTGAACGCGCACATGGGCGTGGAGATTAGAACGTCCAGTCCAGCGTGGAGGGGGTGGGAGGAGGATTAGATGGTTTATCAGTCCAGCATTGCTTGTTTAGCCTGGGTAGGAAGAGCATCTCCAATATACTTCGTAAATTAAAGCAGCCAGCAAAATTTTAAAAAAATAGTAAGAAAAAACCAATCCAACAGACTCGATCGGTACCCGACTCTCTAAAAATCACCCTCCCCTGCTCGTTAATTTTGCCCTGCCTGCAGCGCTCGCCATCCCTGGCCTCGCCCACGCGCGGTTCCTTTCCCACGCGCTGCTTTCCTTTCCCGCACGATGCCTTGCACCCTTGCACGCACTTCCCGCGTGCGGACGGGAGCAAATGGCAGGATCCGTACTTTCGATGCCTATGCTGTTGCAGTGTTGCTTTAATACTTCACACGTCACACTAGATCACTGACCAAACAGCTCAGAGCTGCGCAGGGCACATGGAGGCAAACACCTACTCTGGTCCTGCAGCAAGCCAAAAGGTATTGCGCATGCAGCGGCAGGAGGCACACCAAGCGACGTGCACCCAACTTTTGAACGGAGGAATAGGCGGCAGCGAAAATCAATGGCAGAAAAAAACTATGTTGATGGGGTAGGTTTTGAAAATAAAGAATAGAGATTTGGCTAGTCAGTTGGTTTACTCCATAGTTTTAGAATGTTTTCTATTTTTTATAAAGAAGATAAGAACTCTAAATTTTGCTAACATTGTGTTAGGCTGCTAGAGATGATTTTAAGGCTACTTTCAATAGGAGTTTTATTTTTATTAAATAGTATGCCATATCAGCAAATTGGATGACACGGCAACGGAGTTATGAAGAAAAAAAGGAAAACAATGAAACTGAATATACACAATTTTCTAGATAAAAAACATCATAACAATAGCATTGGAGGAGAGGAGTTTCATTTTATTTTATAGACAACCAATAATACAATATAGAATTGCATGTAAAGAAACATCAAAATGAAACTATGCATTGTAGAGATGATGTTATTTATGGTTTCAAAATAATTTGGTGACATAGGACTCTTAAAAATAAAAAAAATAGAACTCTCCATTGGGACTAGTCTAAGCGTTCAAATTGATTTATGGTGGCACTGTGCCACATTCAAAGTGGGTGTGTGTTCCAAAGCAAGACTTCAATACTATGACAATACCAAATACAAACAAAGATTTAACAATACCAGATACAAACCACACTGAAATGAAATGCAGTATAACAGAAAATGAAATGCAGTGTAACAGAAAATCATTCATATGCAAGATAACAATCTGAAGATACGACATAAATCAAAGTCCAATAAAGCAAACTTTATGGTTTATCAATTTTGAAAATTTTATATCATAATATTTATATACAAAATAAAAATGGAAAACAATTATACAATCCAAAAAACAAATCTTGTAGAATGCAGCAAGAAAAAGAAATTGCAAATGCAATAATTGGATTATAATGTAATCAATCCAAGATAATAGAACAATCAAAAGCGAACAAAAAAACACCTTTGAAATTTTTTGATTAATCAATTTTGAAAATTGGAAATCCAGATTTTACTTTGATAAACTAAATAACCTATTTCGGATTTGAAGAAATATGTGAGGTGATAGACAAATCCACCCTTTAAAAACCTAAAACAAAAACCCAACTATTTGTTGAGCAGCAGAGGAAAAAAAAAACATTGCATGAATGGTCGGAGCATTGGACACTTTGTAGTACTAGTACTACCAACTAACAACCAACTACCAACAGTTTCGAAAAAAAAAAACCAACTACCTGCAGTATAAACAACAGACGTGTTGTCAGGCCCATACAGAGGCGTTGGGAACACACATTGACTTTAGAAAAGATGTCCACGTAGCACAGTTAAAGAAACTGATTACATGATGATGACTCTACTGACATACATGAAGACGAGATTTTTCGAATCATAATGAACTCGTGGTATGGTTTTTTGAGGGAAACAGGAGGGGCCAAGGCCCCTACTGATTATATATTAATAAAAATAAAAAGGAGTTCCAATTACAGGTACAAGAACAACAAGAAAAGGAGGAAGGAGAGAGCTATCAGAAAAAATAATCTAAGTTGTGCAGCCATTCTGAAATGTGTGGTAAGTAGGCAGCCATTGCTCTATGGATAACCATGGCAAATTCTTGTTTGAATTTTATATTGCAGCTCTCCATATTAGGAGCCTCATTGTCAAAGATCATTCTGTTTCTTGCTGTCCAAATTGTCCAACATAAGAGAATGATTATTTTCATGTAGAAAGTAACAGCAAGGGTGGCTTTGAAGACTTGAAAATTTTCTTCCACTGTTTGTGTGTCCTGTGCTATGCATCCCACCATTAGCCAGCATGCCTTGGCAAAAGGGCATCTCATGAACAAATGTTTTAAAGTTTCTTCTTTATTTTGTATGCATTGAGGACATGTGTATGTTGGGAGATCCATGTTTCTTCTTCTTAGTATACTCCTTGTACTTAGCCTGTTTTTTAGGAGGACCCAGAAAAAAGACTTTGTGATGTAGCCGACAAGATAACTTCCATGTCCATTTCTAAACTGGGTGGATATGAATGTGTCCTATCATTCTTTTGTAACATTCTAAAGGTGAGAAACTTGCATTCCCCCAGATGTATCCCTATATGTTATTGTCTGCAACCAAGTTGATAGATTGTATCTGGTTTTGCAACTCTTGCAATTCGTTGAAGGCTTCTTGAGACAGAGGAAGGTTAAAGAGTTGTGGAATTTGTGTTGTGGCTGCAAACTTCTGGATTGAGATATGCTGATTTTTTGCAAAGGAGTATAGGTGTGGCATTGTAGTGCGGTAGCTTATATGGTACTTTTGGTGGTTTTTTCGCATTTATTTTGGATCCACTCTATAGACAATGTTTCCTGTAGCTATCAAGTTGTTGTATAATGGTGGGCGGTAGCTTATATGCACACATGTAGAAAGTTGGTAAAGCTGAGAACACTGAGATGACAAGCTCAAGTCTACCCCCTTGATTGAGCAATGATGCTGTGATGAGCAATCTTCTTTCACATCTGGTGACCATGGGTTGTGGATCATCTACCTTTTGATTTTGTGGTGCCTAGTGGTAGCCCGAGATATGTAAATGGCAAAGAGCCCACCTCAAAGCCAAAGGTGCTAGCTAGGTGAGCCATCCTTTCTTCCTCGATGTTGATCGAGACCATCATTGATTTATTGTAATTGACTTTCAAGCCTATTGATTCAGCAAAACTATTCAGGAGGGCCTTTAAGCATAGAAGTTGCCTGGCACATCCTTCCATGATAACTAGAGTGTCATCTGCATATTGAATTATGGGGAAGTCTTCTCCAACTCTATTTGGTATGGGAAGGTTGATCAACCCTTGATTTTTTGCCTTGTTCAGTATTGATTGTAGGAGGTCTGCAGCTAGCACAAAAAGTAACAGGGATAGAGGATCTCCCTGCCTAACACCCCTTCTGTAGTGAAAAGTTTTCCCTGGTATGCCATTTAGCAGGACTGAAGATGTTCCTGAGGTCATTATGTTTTGAATCCAAGAAATCCATCTTTGGTCAAATCCTTTCTGTTGCATTATCTGGATGATTACTGGGTGCTCTATTTTATCAAAGGCCTTCTCAAAGTCTAGCTTTAGAATGATCAGATCTTTTCTTGACTTTTTGCATATGTGCAGGTATTCAAATGTCCAAACTAGGCAGTCTTGTATTGTTCTAGATTTGATGAAACCATATTGATTTAGATGTGCATGATGACTTTCTGCAATCTATTTGCCAAGAGCTTTGTGATTAGTTTAATAATAGTATTTAACAGTGAGATGGATCTAAAGTCTGAAACTTTCTCTGGGTTGTCCATTTATGGAACCAAGGTTATGTAGGATCCATTTATACTCTGCAAACAGATGTCCCCATTATAAAAATCATCACATAGTTCACAGAAGTCTTGTGCTATTATATGCCAGCACTTCTTGAGGAATTCTCCATTGAATCCATATGGGCCTGGAGATTTATCTGACGGCATTTCTTTGACTACCTGATCTATCTCTTCCTTGGTGAAAGGCTACGAGAGGGACTGTAGCCCTTCTGATGTTTGAAGTAATTCTTGTAAGTTGTAGTGCATCTCAGAGAATTCTGTTGTTCCTGTCGTTTCCTTGTATGCTTCACAAATAAGGCTTTCCTTTTGATCATGTGTAATTGCTTCCAGCCCATTGTTGCCTTTTATAAAGGTGATCTGATTTCTTCTATATTTGATTGTTGCATTTGCAAGAAAGAATTTTGTGTTGCCATCACCATACTTAACCCATTTGATTGTGCCCCTCTATTTCCAATAGATCTTTTGTTGGTTGAGAAGGGAAATAAGATGATCATTTAATGTTTCTTTAAAATTTCAGTCCTTTAAAGTCAGATCTCTTGTTTCTTCCATCCTTTCAAATAGATGCAGGACTATCTTTGTATTACTGATTGTTGAAGCAAGACTAGATAAAGTTTGCCTCCAGGCTTTTAAGACTCTTCTAAGGTTTTTGAACTTTTCTGTAATTCTTTTGGCATTGTCTACATGAGTAATTGGTAGAGGCCACCCATGTTGTAGTACCTGTAGGAAGTGCTCATGTTCTATTCAGTAGTTTTCGAATCTCAATATTTTTGCTTTTGGGATACTTGTGTTGATTGAGATAACACAGAGGGTGTGATCTGAAGTTTCTCTGGTCAAAGGAAAAGTTGTTGTTGCTGGGTAAGAAGGAGAGGATTATCCTGTTTATTGGTCCATGTAAATTTTTTATCCTTTAAGGGGATTTCCACCAGCTTCAAAGCACTTATTGCTTCATTGAAAAGGAACATTTCTGTTGTGTTTCCTCCTAGTTTGTTTCTACCTGTTGGTGCTCTTATCAGATTAAAATCACCCACCACAAGCCAATCAATATCATTTGACATATCTATGCTTTTGAACCATTGCAAGAATTTGATTTTCCCATCTAGAGTACAGGGAGCATATATATTTGTTAAAATCCAATTCTCTCCTGAGTATTTTGAGGTGAACTCGACCAACTGTGCATAGTCATTTTGGAAGACTAATTCCCCCTCGAGCCAAGTACCTTTCCAAATTATGATCGTTCCTCTAGAGGAACCATTTGAGGGAATGAACTCAAAGGAATCGTATTCTGGTGGACAGAAGTTCTTGATGTAGTCAAGATCAAAATGTTCTCGTTTTGTTTCCTGGAGACAGATGATATCACTTTTGGTTTCCCTGACTTTATCCCTTATAGAGTTCCACTTTTTATCTGAGTTAATTCCTCTTACATTCCAGCACAGGATTTTCCAGGCTATAGTATTGTTTTGATGACCCATGAACCAGATCGACGTAAAATATCAGCTCCCATAGCTAAGGGGCAATCATGATCTATGTTTTTTTTAGCTTGATCTTTGTTTGTTGCAGCATTGTTTTCTAAAGCCCATTGAACACCATACAAACCATAGAAGATATTTTATCCAAGCTATATCAGCATTTAGCACATGGGAGTCAGAAAAACCAAGATGAGCCACACACATGCCAAGCTGTGGGGCATAAATTTGCTGATACCAGGGAGGGCCAAGTAGCCATTGCACATCATACCAATAGCAAGAGAGAAAACATATATGGTCTGCCATAAAAAGTAGCAACAGAGACAGATGAGAAGTTCTAGGATTAAAGTTTTTTACCCCTAACAGGGGCTGAGCAAAAGATCTTGTGAGCCGCACAACCACTGAAGTGGTCGTGCTCATTCTATTCACTGCTTAGGCTTCTTGCTTGGTTTGTCTTCATTGTCAGCCTTGCTAGATTATTTCTCTTTACTGGTCCTTTGCTTAGCCTTGCCAATATCAAGTGTATGCTTGCTGCTCTTCTTTTTCTTCTTGGTCAGCAACATGTCATCTGATAATTTTTTCTGGAATCATTTTGCAGAAAGTGGTCGCAATCCAGAGTACAAGCAATACAGTTTCTGTCAGAGCAGTTGGAAGTCTTGAAGCCCGTGTTGATCTCCTTGATTCTGATACTTCTTCTATAATCTGTTTCTACCAGGCCAGATTTTGTGAGCTAATTTTTTAGCGGATTACTGAAGTGGAGACTGGGGCAGAGCATTCCCCTTTTAGGGATTGAGGTGTCTGTGGCTCTGTGATGTCAGCTATGATAGCTTTACCTTTGTCCAGATTCTGATGAATGCATTTCAGTGGGGAACTGACTAGGCATTCTGAGGGCAGGGCGAATCTGGTTGTATGCAGAGCTAAGTTGGTCATGAGTCCCCAAGCAGCAGACTGTAGAAAAGTTCCGGCCCATTCAAAATGAGTAGGAGAGAGGAGCATTGCAAGCATAAAATCTGCCCACTCATAAAGAACTTCAACTATTTTTTGGTTCTGGTGAAAGGGTTCAAAGAATCGAACCCAAAGCCTCACTATGTTAGATTTTGGTTTCTTGTTGGAGCCAGAGCCATGAGACCTGGGTCTGTAGTATGGTCATAGATGACTTCCACCATTCCTAGCTGAATGTCCTCTTGCATAGCCGTCGGTTCTCCCTGTTCCTGAACTACAATGTTCAAGTCTAGGAGTTGCTGATGGTTGTGATCATCATTTATTAGCTCATTTAATTGAATTTCTGGTTCCACATATGCCACTGGTTCTACCGGTAGTGCTAGGATCACTTTGTTGGTTGGCTCTTCTTGGACTGCATCAATTTCCATCTGATTATCTTCCTGTGGATCCGTGTTGACTGATAGGTCAGATTGACCAGATTGATATCCCGATAGTGTTAGGCTGAGATGGGGCTCCAGGGCTTGAGGGGGACATCAACTTGTTGCTCTTGTTGAAAGTTTCCCTCTTCTTGTTGGATAGCTTGGTCAATGAGGTCTGGAATATGTTGTGCTGTTGGAGCTGCATCAGGTAGAACTACATTATCCGGTAAGATTGCTATATTCCATTGTCCCCAGTCAGCATTATTTTGATTATTCACATTCTGATCTGGCTGAGCTAGTGGTTGCTATGGTTGACCAGGCTGGTTGTAACCAAAGAAGTCAAAAGGTACATTTTGATTATCATCTAGATTCTAAGGTATTGGGCCTTCATCTGCTAGTAGAGCACCAAGTAGTTCCTGGTTAAGGATCTCAACATGTACTATCCATGGTTTTCCTTGGAAACCCTCCCCCTCAGATTGGACAATGAACTGGGTACATCAGGGAGCTTAGTGACCTAGCTTTCACAATCAGCCGAGCTAAATGATTATAATCACATTCCCAGGCTACCAATCTTCCAAAGTTATTTATTGTAGAGGCTAGATAGTCTTGTGTCCAATAATCCATAGGGAGACCCATCAACATGAGCCAACATTCTCTGTTAAAATTTAGTGCTCTATGATTTCTCCCTTCATTGTGCATAACCAGAGAAAAGTCTACATCTCCATAAGGGTGGGGACTAGAGGCGACCAAATGATCTCTATCTCTGATATGCTCAAACCTAACAAAAGCCTAACTGATCATGCACCTTTGGATCTCTTTAATCCTAACACCTTTATGTTGAACTAGAAACTGACAAACAACATCCTGAATGTTCTGAAAAGGTACCTCATGTTGTGGCATAGGATGAATGTTCACAATGGCCACATCTTTGTTGCGAGCTTGAGGACGCACCGTAACTGCACGGACCATCGGCACTCTGTTCTGCACTTGGAGACAGTTGTAGCCAACAAGGACGAAGGGGGCTGGGTCTGCTGTTTGGTACACCATTGCCTCGAAGTTATTGCTGTCAGGAGGCCTCGAGCTTTCCGGGAGCAAAAGGCTGGAGGGGAGACGAGGCTCTACTTGCGAAGGGGGCAGATGAGAAGTTGAGGCGTCGAGTTGTAGGGTTTGGCTTGTAAGCTTGATTAACTCTTCGAAGGAATTTACAATTGGAATATATCTCTTTGCTGTGTTTTCTGCCTTGTTTGTGTTTGATTTGAACCAAGAAGAGATATTCTGCCCTGATCAAAGATTAGAGTCCCAATTTTTGTTATGGAAACTAGTCTTTTGCACAACATGACTCTTCGGCTGATTTCTTTTTGGCTGCATTTGCTGATACCTGCAGAAAATTACGATGTGCCCCCATCGGTTGCAAGCATGGCATCTAGTCTTATTTCTGCAGTCACAGACCAAATGACCTTTTTGGAGACACTTCCATCATACACGGCCTCGCTGTGAGGGATTTCGGCCCATCCGTGTGAAATTTGCAGTCCTCTTCTTGTCAGAGGAGTCAGTCCAATCTGTGTTCTTTGTTGTGTTTTGCATCTTGGAGATGTTGCTTAGCAGATCATTGGAGTTGAGATGACAAAAAAATGAGGCCCATTGAGTGGTTGAGTTTGTATGTTGCATTTGATTTGAAGGGCCCGGTTCTCGAATTTTGGCATGGGATTTACCCTCTGATTCCCGCCAGAGCTGCTTGAATGACATGAATTATCCTTAACAACATCCACATAAGATCTGGTTTCCCCATTACGAGAGATCAAAGTCCAGGAATTTGCTTCTTCCTCCTCGTATCTGAGAAATTCTTGATCAGAGGGCCCTCCATCTCTCCAAAGATAGAAAAAAAACTTTGAAGTCCTCACATTCTAATGATCTGAGGTTGGAAATAAGAAGACCAATATTTTTGCAAGAGAATAAAAACTTAAAAACCCGATCACCAATGGCTAGAATGTTGAAAGCATCAGCTTGTCCCCCCAGGACTGACTGAAGGACAAACCCGACCATAACTTCCGAGAGATATGAAACTTGCATCTTCCAAAAGAGGCGATCAAGAAGAACTCTGAGAGTTGTTTTCCTGGGAGAAAGTTGATTGGGCATTTACACAATCGTCAGGCTTCAGCTTGGAAACCAAGCCCGGTTGAAGATCCAAGTTTAAATCCATGGGTCACAAATGAAGAGCCAGGGGTCGGGAGGGAGAAGGGGAAAGGAAGACTTACCAAAGAAGATCAGAGGAGATCGAAGAGAAATTGATCACTAGGTGAATTCCATCTTGGGAGAAGACATACATGCACCGAGGGATCAAGCCCGGAGCGACATCATTAGGAGGAATCAGCGATCATCGTCGGAATCGCTAGAAGATCGCCCGATCCGGAAAAACCGCTCCTTTTTTTCAAAATCCGAACCTACCATCCGTGGTAGGAACACATTTTTGCTTTCCGCCCTCCATCCAAGGCATTACTTGTGCCCATACTTGTGTAGGTTGTAGGCTTGTCAACCCATTCCGCCGAGCTTCTGTACACTAGAACATAGGGGGGAAGTAATGAGAGCTAGGAAGCAAGGAAGAAAGGAAGGAGAACTGGAGGGGAAAACCGGTAATTTCTGGAATTTGTTCAAACACATCAGAAATTGGAGGTCTTTGCTACAGGGGTAATTCTTTCTGGTATCTATTTCACTACTGACATAGAAGTTAGGGATTGCAATCTATGTACAATGATCTTGTTTTCCAACGTGACAAAAAAAATTAGGTGCAAAACTAGACAAGCTTTTTGCAAAAGTTGTAGATTTGCTTTTTATTTTTCTAACAAAATTTGTTTCACTTGATTCCAATCAATGGTTTGAGAGTAGTCATCGATTTAGTGCTGGTGGTATAGATTACAGAATCTACGTCATAATCTGTTTATTTAATTTTGTATCCTTTCTGGGGTGAATTAGCCAAACCAATAGTAATAAGAGTTGTAGGAAATTTCTGTAGATGCTCAGAATGTACGCATTTGTATTCATTGAGAAAATATTATATTTGTAGGAGAAAAATATATATAAAGGTATTATTGGTGTTGGTAGTATTTCTTGGCTCAGAAAAAAACGTGGGCAATGTTCTTTGATAATTGTGTCTATCCCTTCTTTTAGAATTACATATGAATGAACATGGCTGATGAGTTGTATGTCGCTAGAGTGCCTTTCCAACTACCGCTATAGGGCTTTTTTGCTGTTGTGTTGGGCTGCTCATTATGGGCCTTATAGATTTTAAGTGGTTTTATTGACTATTTGCATTTTTGGTCTGGGTAGTAAGGATCCAGGAATGGCCCAACCGAAGAATACTAGGCCCAATTCATGCACAGTACCTCTGGCACTCCTCCAATCTCTCTTCCATGAACACCCCCCCCCCCCCCCCCCCCGCGCTCGCTCTCCTAGTAGATCTGCTACTGAATGAGCCGATTTGGTTTGCAATGAATTCTGAGCTGCTAGGAAAAATTGAGTTTGTCTTTTCTTGTATAATGATACACAATGACTTGTATGGACCTATCTAGGTGTTTCTATAAATGTTTATAAGTGTAGTTTGCTTTTTTTTAGACTTGAACAGTTTTGATGTCGACAGAGCCTCATTGGGTTTTCATCGACATTAGTTAAGGTACCCATTTATCAGGCATGCATGGGAAGCGAGTAGAAACTTGTTGAGCACACACACATTTTTTTATCATTAATCAATAATATAGATTATTAGACTTGAGTGATCATTATATTGTTAAACTGTGGTGTGGTCGGTTAAAGTCAATTTAAAATAAAATACATGACCTAAATTAGTGAAATCATTTTTTTTTTGCAATCCAATGACCGTGCCATATTTAGTACAAATGATAAACATCTATATTTGTGAACATGGCAAAATCAACAAGTAAAATACCAATAAATTCATATGTAATTCCCTGAGCAAGGTAAAATCAAGAAACCTTGCATGCATGTAGATCTTGCTATTAAGCACCCCACAAAATCACATAGTTTCATTCCCTTTATTTTTATCTACATTAAATATTTTCTGTTTGTACTGTTTTAATTATTAAAATAACTGTTCATTGGATGTAACTAAAACTTGGCAAATATATCAATCCTGGTAAACCCTAGCTTAGGTAAATTTGGAGGATTTTACATCTTACAGAACCATGTTGTCGAAGCTTGAGATCGGTAGTAAATATATAGGGCTACGTCGAGACTAAGAACTACGATGGTTAACACGAGACGCCGGGTTATACAGGTTCGGGCCCTCTCGGTGAGAGTAAAAACCCTACATCCTGTGTTCCGTGTATTGATTGTATGGTTGTATCGTGTCCCTCGATGGGGGTATCCTGCCGCCTTATATATCCGGTCGGCAGGGGGTACATGAAGAGTCCTACCCGTAATCCATAAGGATTTATATAGAAAGTCTATCTCTAGATGCCTTGCGCTTCAAGTCGAGTTGGTCGGCTTCCTTGTTGATGAAGTACCCGGTAGGCTACCGACTTAGTCTTATCTAAGGATACCCGTAGAGCAAGTATCCCACAACAGCCCCTGAGTGCTTCCTGATTTTGAGCTTTGATCCTCCGAGTGATCTTCAATATTAATCACAAATTAAGAAGACCTGTTTACTGAAGTTCTTGATAGATCTGGTGCACCGGCCAGGTGCACCTGATCAGTTGTAGCCCCTGACTCTTGTATAATTTGTAGACTGACAAATAATGCAAGAGTCTAATTATATTAGCTCTTATTATTTTGTTATATGTAATTTACTCAAACTATCAAGCTTGAGCCTATCAGACCGCTGATCATCAAACCAGTCGATCACCTAGCAAGATTTCAATCTTGTCGACCGATTATTAAAAAGGCCGAGTGATGTACACTATTGTCCGAGTGACTTATCGGTCTGAATTTTATGACATCAATTATATTCAGCTCATAATATGACATCAATCATACAATAGTACTAAGCTAAATGATATCAGTCATAACATAGCTTTTCTCTAATAATTTATCACTCTATCTATTCACAAGTCCAATCTTGGCAATTTAATTATTGATTTCAATCAATATCATAACCTTTGAACTTATATCAGTATGACCCTCAAGTCCTTCACTACATAATCATCAAACCATGTAGATACGATAAGTATTTTTAAGTGGTTTGACCACTGCTTCTTATCAAAGAAGCCCCCGAGACTTTCTCTTAGGGTTTAATAGTTTTAATGATTTTCTTAAAGACCAAAGCTTAAGGTTAATTTTTATTAACCCAGAGAATATTTACCGTTGTACGGCCCATCTGGCCCATGGGACCCTTAGGTCAAAAGCAAAGGTATAAAAGATGACGAGGGGTTGACTCTCAGTCCACGCCACCACTTTGCGCCCAGACTCTTCGTCTTCCTCGCGTCTCCTCTGCTCCCAGCGATGCCTCTGCTTCTCTGGTTAGGGTTAGCTCATTTCGTCCTGCCACCGTAGATCTCGTCGCACTTAGCTCCCGAGCTTCTGCTAGGATTTAGCTCTCGATCCGCCGCGCCCAAGCATTCGCTGTCATGGGTCGCAATAAGGCTTCCTCCTCAACTCCCGCCACCACCGCCGGGTCCTCCTCATCGGAAGTCGAGATCCCCGAGCAACTCAAGGAGTTTTCGAAGAGTAGCCTCTCCAACGCTGATCTGAGATAGATGGTGGTGGATGACATCCTTCCCGAGCAAGCTCAGATCGACTGGAAGGTACCTCGAGAATCCTACCCCATCCCTATTCATAAGCAGATCGTCGAATTTCGCTCGTTCTTCGAGCATGGTTTCAGAGTCCCCTGCTGCAGCTTCTTGCGCGGGCTCCTGTTCTTTTATGGGATTTAGCTCATCAACCTCAATCCTAACTCCATTCTTCATATCGCCCTCTTCGTGCATCTGTGCAAAGCATTCTTGGGCGTTCTCCCCCATTTCAATTTGTTCCGCCATCTATTTGTTCTTCGACCGTTGCCGACCAAGGAGAATCAAGTGGCCATAGGCGGCGTCGGCGTCCAGTTGCGCAAAAAAGAAGCCTATATCAATGTGCCATTGAAGACTGGGAACAAGAACTAGAAGGACGAGTGGTTCTATTATGACAACCCTCCCCCTGTTCTTGCCGACTTCACCGGCGCTAAGGCAATTCTCCTGGCGCAATGGACTGAGAAGCCTGATCCGACCGACCCTCAGGTGGTCACTCTGCTGAAGAAGATTGCTGACTTGAAGGCTGAAGGCATTGACGGAATTACCGTCACCAAAACCTTCATAGTACGCAGAGTCCAACCCCTGAAGCTTCAAAGTCATCCAGCATGGAATTATGTCAATGATGATGAGACCAGGGAGGTTCCTGATCCTCCTAATGGCGAGCTTCGCCGAAGGCGTCTATCAAAAATGTTTGAAGGAGATATCCTTCAACACCACTCTTTGATTGAGAAGGCATACAACAAGGGCACTATGCGAGCCCGAGTAAGCTTCAATCTCACTCTGAGCAATTCTATAATTATCTTATTTTGATATCTTGCTTGATGTCTTTTCGTTTATGCAGGTTCTAGATACCTACATATCCCATCCTCCGCTCCCTTCGACCGACACCGAGGGACCGGATTATGTCGAGAAGCCGCAGCAGACCAGTGCTGGAGGCTCAATCTCATCAGCAAGCGCTCAACCTGAACTTGTTGATCGAGTCATTACCCTGCCTTCCCCCAATCGGCTTGTAAAGCAGCCTGTCGTGCGCCGAAGTTAGTATGTTGGGGATTAGGGTGATGATGATGAAGAGATGGCTCCAGATGCCGGTCAGCCAACTCCTGCTCACTCCAACCGACCTTCAAGCCAGTCGGAGACCCCAAGCAAAACGTTGAGTGATGCAGGAGGTGTGCAAAAGACAAATGCAGCTAGAAAATCTTCCCAAAAGAGGAAGGAGACTGATTCTCAATCAACTTCTTCAAAGAAGAGACTTCGACGAATCAAAGTCAAGAAAGCTTTCAGGTTAATCTCTAAACCCTTCGATCTTTGTTTGTTGTGGCAATTAACCATAATGCTGCTTAATCATCTTATCCTTTGATAGTGATATTGGTCGAATGAGTGATACTCAGAGTACCCAAGAGTCCGAAGATACTCGGTCGGGTCCCCCGCCTTGTCCAACCAACTTACCAAAACTGGTTGGCGAGTCATCAAACACGCCAACCAAAGTGGATAAGTCTTTAGATAAGACAGTTCCCGCCTCCATTCCAAAGCCAGCACCACAACCCGCTCCAGTCGACGTCCCTTCACCTCTTGACAAAGGTAAAGCAACATTGTCTGCAGATACGCTTAGTCGACCTGAAGTGGAGGATGCGGAGATAATATATCAACATCGAGATGCCAACAAGATACTTCAATACCCTACTCTTTCTTTGTCTCAGTTTCTTCCTTAAACTTATCCATCTTCTATGTATCAGAAAATGTATGCTCTTGTGGAAAGGAAACAGGCTAGGGTGGAATACCTTGAAGCCGAAACGTTTGGTATGTCCCAACCACACTTGTCTTCAATTCCTTATGTTTAGAACTAATATGTTGTTGGTACTATGGTAGTCACCGGTCAGCGGCTCTCCCAAGCCCAAAAGCAGATTGACAAGCTACAGACCAACCAGAGGGAGATGATTAAGGCCTTAGAGCAAGGCCGTGCAGATATAGCCGGTAAGATCACATACCATCTGTTGTTAAATAATCAACTAACCACTCTGACACTAAAAGCTTATTAAATGCTTTTAGCTCATGATCAAAAGATTACCGACCTGGAGAAGTTGACTTCCAATCAGCAAAGATTCGTTGAAGCCTTGAATGCTGAGAAGGATAATCTCTCCAAGTCGGTCGAAGATCAAAAGGTCGAGATCACTTGGCTACAAAAAGAGTTGAAGGAGGCCGACTCGAAGATAGAGGATGCCAAAAGCATCTCCAAATCCTTCAAATGTAATCTTGCCAGTAAGCCCTTCATTACTTCTTGCATCTTCTTGAACCAATGTTTGATCTTTCTGACCAAAAAACTTCTCCTACGGCTCTGTCATACAGCGCTCGGAAGGTTTTGAATTATGTTCATGCCAACCGAGTGGAACAGACCGGCCACTCCTTGGATTACTTGCTGGAGCATGCTTCGGAAGCTATTGCTAACAACTCTCGACGAGTGGCGACCGAGGCCGGGAGTCAGGTTCTAGAAATTTACCAATCTTGGTCTCCTGCTCTGCCATTGGACAAGATCAAGGAGGGCTTCAACCTAGACTTGACCGATGACCAATGCCAATTGCTCTTGGATTCCATGTTGGAGACTTCCCGGGCCTTGGTCGACAACATAGATATTGATCCGACCGTTCCTACTCCTCCAGCAACTCCAGAAGTTGAGCTACGAGCTGAATCAT
Organism: Eleusine coracana subsp. coracana; assembly: GCA_032690845.1. NCBI lineage: Eukaryota > Viridiplantae > Streptophyta > Magnoliopsida > Poales > Poaceae > Eleusine > Eleusine coracana. Next base: position 9,715,487 of record CM064430.1, read on the forward strand.
CTTCTCCTTCTAAGGAGTTGTAGATCCTGTCATGTTTAGAAAACATTAGTAGTATATATGTATTGAAACAATGTTACCTGTATGTAAATATTAATTTCATGCTTAATGGCTTAGTAGACTGATAAAAATATCATAAGCATGTTGCTATCTTTTAAAGACAAAAATCATATCGGTCTGTCTTAACATATTAGGTTGTAACTCGTAACTGTGTAACAAACAGAGTCAACCAATCGACACATGACCTCTCTCACTTTAGCTCTGGGTTTAGTGTAGTGGTAGTCTGATGTGCAGTATGAAGTGTATAACCATGATGTGTAGACGTGAGATCAAAAAGGTAAAGACCATATCAAATGATGAGAAATTGGTCAGACAGTAGTCCAAAACATGGATAAGGTTAGACAATGGTGGGAAATTATTACTATCCCCCTGGCTCGATTGCTTAATAGAACAAATTAAGGAATCGAGACAATATAGAATGAAAATCATCAAAAAATCTTTCATTAAAAAGACCGAAGTTTCATTCATGGATAATATAAAAGTATACAAAGGAACAACTAAGTATAGAAATAACGTAGTTGATTTATATTCCAGGAGTTTGGTATATCATTGCCGTCTTCATACATCAGTCGGTAAGCCCTCGGCCGAGTGACTTCCTTTACCACATATGGTCCTTCCCACTTTGGAGAAAGCTTATGTTGTTTCTTTGTTGACTGCACTCGGCATAACACCAAATGTCCAACTTGAAATTGGCGACTGCGTACGTTTTTATCATAATAACGACGCAAGCCTTGTTGGTAAAGTGCCGACCGAAACAGAGTGCGATCATGCAACTCCTCTGCTGCAATCAAATCAATCTCTCGGTTTTCATTAGAAAGTTGTTCATCATATGCTTGAACCCGCACCGAAACAAGACTGACCTCGGTCAGCAACATAGCCTCTGAGTCATAGACCAATGAAAAGGGTGACTGGCCAGTAGCCCGACTGGTATTTGTGCGAAGCCCCCAAAGAACTGAAGGCAATTCTTTGACCCACCGACCGGCATAAGGTCTGTCAAATATCCGAGGCTTCAATCCTTGAAGAATCATACCGTTGGCCCGTTTGACCTACGCATTGCTTTAAGGATGAGCCACTGATGCAAAGTGGATTTTTGTTCCCATCTCATCGGCAAAGTCACGGAACTCCACTGATGTGAATTGAGTGCCATTATCGGTGATGATATCATGAGGAACTCCAAACCGAGTGAAAACATCCTTGACAAACTCAATCGCCTTCTTTGAGGTTATCTTGCCGACCAGCTTTGCTTCAATCCACTTGGTGAATTTGTCAATAGCAATAAATAAATAAGTGAACCCGCCTGGCACTTTCTTGAAAGGATCGACAATATCAAGCCCCCAAACCGCAAAAGGCCAAGTCAAAGGTACCATCTGAAGTTGCTGTGAAGGCACATGCATTTGCTGAGCAAAGAATTAACAACCCTCACACTTCTGAATGACTTGGTGTGTATCCTCGACAACCGTGGGCCAATAAAACCCTTGCCGGAATGATCGGCAATGATACTTGTTAATACATCTGACCGAGGAGAGATAGTGGGGTAATTCAGGGTGTCTAAGAAAACACCAGGTGAGACATCAGACCGAGATGATCCTATCTTAGCCAATTCGTCAACTGCCTGGTTGTTATCTCGAAGGACATGCGTGAACTTCAATCCATCAAATTTGTCCTCAAGCTTCCTTACTTCCTGACAATAAGCGCTCATATTATCATCTACACAGTTCCAATCTTTGGTGACCTGATTAATAACCAAAGCTGAGTCACCAAAGACGTCCAGACGCTTAATGCTGAGTGACGTGGCAATGCGCAGACCGTGTAGAAGAGCTTCATATTCCGCAGCGTTATTAGACGCGCGAAACATCACCTGAAGGACATAGCGAAGCTTCTCTCCTGTGGGTGAGATTAACATGACTCCCGCACCAGCTCCTGGTAATTAAAGAGAGCCATCTAAGTACATTTTCCAGTATTCAACTTCTTGGGCAGCAAAAGGATTTTGAATCTCTGTCCACTCGCAAACGAAGTCAGCTAATGCTTATCCTTTAATTACCGACCGAGGCGCAAACGTAATGGTATATTGACCAAGTTTGACTGCCCACTTGGCAATCTTTCCTTCAGCTTCATGATTGTGAAGCACTGTTCCGAGTGCAAAGGAGGTCTGGACTTCAATCGGATGAGCCTAGAAATAATGCTTCAATTTGCTGGAGGTGATCAACAATACATATAACAATTTTAAGATATGTTGATATCTTATTTTAGAGGCAATGAGGACCTCACTGATAAAATAGACCGGGTGTTGTACTTTTTGTATATGACCCTCTTCCTCTCGGTCGACTGTTAAAACAGTACTCACAACCTGAGTTGTGGCCGATATGTAGAGTTGAAGCTTTTCTCGTGGCTCCGGAGGCACTAAAACTGGAATGCTACTGAGGTGAACCTTCAACTCGTCCAATGCCAACTATGCTTCTTCTGTCCAGACAAAGTCATCCTAATTTTTAAGCAGTCGTAAAAGTGGCAAACCCCTAATCCCCAGTCAGGAGATAAAGTGACTCAAGGACGCCACGCATCCGGCCAGCTTCTGAACATCCCTTTGAGAATTAGGTGGCCCCATATCAAGGATCGCCTTGATTTTATCCGAGTTAGCCTCTATACCTTGTTTTGAAACAATGTAACCGAGTAGCTTTCCTGAAGGAACCCCAAAAACACATTTTTTAGGGTTCAGTTTCATCGAGTAGTGTCTCAGGTTGTCAAAGGTCTCTGCCAGGTCAGAAAGAAGTTCCTTGACTTTCTGAGTCTTGACAACGATGTCATCAACATAAGCTTTTGCGATCCGACCGATCTGAGTGGCAAGGCAGCGTTGAATACCTTGTTGGTAAGTCGTGCCCGCATTTTTCAGACCAAAGGGCATTGTGATATAGCAATAGGCGCCGAAGGGTGTTGTAAAGGAAGTTTTAATCTGATCTTCGACTTTCAGTGGGATCTGGTGATAGCCTGAATAGGCATCTAGAAAGCTTAAAAGCTCACACCCGGCTGTTGAGTCTACAATCTGATCGATACGAGAAAGAACGAAGGGGTCTTTAGGACAGACCTTGTTGAGATCGGTATAATCAACACACATCCTCCACTCTTTATTCTTTTTAGGTACAAGGACTGGATTTGCTAACCAGTCGGGATGATACACCTCCTTTATAAACTTGGCATCTAATAATCTAACTATCTCCTTCTTCCTGGCATCCTTGTGATCTTGTGCAAACCTTCTAAGCCTTTGTCAAAATGGGGTCGCCCCAGGAGGCACCCTTAACTCATGCTCAATCTTTTCCCTAGGAACTCCCGACATGTCAGATGGCTTCTATGCGAAGATATCCCTATTTTCCTAGAGGAAATGAGTAAGTGCGAGTTCCTATTTCTCGTCGAGGTTGGCCCCTGCATAAGTTACCTTATCAGGGTCTTCTAGATCGAGCATAATCTCCTTGGTCTGGATGTCATCAGTCTGGATCTTATCCTTGGTGGGCTTCTTCAGCGGGATTGCCGCATCAGTCTGCTCCTCCATGTTGACTGCCTCCTGGATCTCCTGCCGATCAGACAGCATCAACTACTGATTGGCCATCTCACAACTCTGCACATCGCAATCAAAGGAATTCCAGCTTCTGCTTGCGTTTGGACACCTAGGCATCCGGGCCTCCAAAGATAAAGTTGACTTCCTTGCGGGGCTCCTGGAACTCTCCCATGTCATCCTTGTCGCCATCGTCCTTGGCCTTGTCTTTGCTATTGCGTCTTGGGGGATCTTTGGCCACCTTAAGCACAGGTGTCACAAAACCCTTTAGACGATAGCAATCCTTCACTTTGTCGCTTCCCTTAGGGTGCTAGAGGCACGGGCCACTCAGCAGTTCCTCGGTGGATGGTTGATTTGTCCGAGGATTCTTCTAAAATTGGTCGACCGTGTGGACCATGTGGTCAGACTTTCACTTCTTGTCCTTCTTGGAGGACTCAGGCTTGTCCGACCGCTTCTCCTTGCCTTTTCCCTGGATGTTGTCTAATGCCGACTCACCAGATGCGAACTTGTCAGTGATCTCGAAGCACTCCTGAGCGGTCAACTTGAGGTCATGATTCCTCCGATCGATCTCCCAGACCAAAACATCATTGCGGATCCCTCCTTGGAAGGCTGCAATAATCTGTTGGTCCGAAACATTTGGGATCTCAGTCTTCTTAGCGCAGAATTGCTTGATGTAGTCGCGGAGAGGCTCGTCAGTCTTCTGCTTAATCCGAGTGAGGTCGAAGTGGTTACCCAGTCAGTTGCAGGTAGCTTGGAAGCTCTCAATAAGCTTCTTGTTGAGGTCTCCCCAAGACATGGTTGATTCCTTCGGAAGAGACATGAGCCATATCCGAACGGGCGGGTCCAGGCAGACTGGAAGGTAATTAGCCATTACATAGGAATCACCTCCAGCCGACCGGATCGTTGTACTGTAGAGTTGGAGCCACTCCTAGGGATTGGTCTGTCCATCATATTTTTTGATGGGGACCGGCTTGAATCCTTTTGGCCATCGAGCTATGCAAAGCCTGGGGATGTAGGCCTTGATGCCATCGATTTCATCATCAGTGGGGGTCGGTGACCGTCTACGTCAGTCAGGAGACGGAGTTGGGCGACGGTTGTGTCGAGGTCGAACATCGTCATCGTGGCGACGACGTTGATTGTCATCATTGTTGTTGTCACGCCAATCCCGATCGTCTCGTTGACATCGGTCGTCACGGTTATTTCTTGGAGCAGGGTCTCGCTGGTCTTCCTGTCGGTCATCCCGTCAGTCATCCTGTCGGTCGTCTCATCTGTCGTGGCACTCCTCCTCGTAGCACCGATTGTCCCTAACGTGTTCTTCATAATGGGAGTTGATGGTGTCTCGTCCATCATGGATACTGAGAGAATTTCTCAAATCTTCACGCCTATGCCGACCTCGTGAAGCTACGTAGCTAGAACTTGTTACAGACTGCGATCTGTCCTTGTAGCATCCTGGGCTGCAGGAGCCTTGAGCATACCCACCGCCTTCATCATCACAGGGGTCTGATAGTTTGCGTTGACCATTAAGGTGTCAAGCAATGTTTTAGTCCTGGTGATTTTTTTCTGAGTGGTGTCATAGACCTTGATGCAATTCACTTCAATGTCTGGCCCGAGATCCAAACGGCGTGTGTTACATGATCCGTGCGACCCTCTTTGTCGATGGCGGTGACCGACCGTTAGATCATTAGCTGGGGGATTTTCATCTCGCTGACCTTCTCCGGCTGGTGCTTCTACGTGGCCATCTTCTTCATGACCATCTTCTGCGTCATCATCGTCGTGGTCCCCTTCGTGGCCCCCATCTCCCAAAGGATTCTCTATTATGTCAACCATGTTAACAATCAGGGGGTACGAAAAGGCCGATCCGATCGAGTCCTCATCAACAGACTAATCCGACTTTGAGTCATTCCCTAAGGATGGATCTGCTTCCTCGAATCCGAGTGGGACCAATGCAGGGATCAAATCAGACAAACTTAGTGATCACGCCATGCAGACTGCTACGGCTGAGTCGGATCTATGCTTCTCCAAACCTAGGGCTCCATTGTCATCGATCGTGAAGTCGAGTGATCCGAAGGAGATCTTGAAGTCTGGTGAGTACTGGATGGTGGGAATTTTGGCCATCGTAGTCGACAGAGAATCCCGGTGAGCCTTGTCCCCCTTCCTGGCGTGCCAACTGTCAAAGCTTGAGATCGGTAGTAAAAATATATAAGGCTACGTCAAGACTAAGAACTACGATGGTTAACATGAGACGCCGAGTTATACAGGTTCGGGCCCTCTCGATGAGAGTAAAAACCCTATGTTCTGTGTTCCATGTATTGATTGTATGGTTGTATCGTGTCCTTCGATGGGGGGTACCCTGCCGCCTTATATATCCGGTCGGCAGGGGGTACAAGAAGAGTCCTACTCGTAATCCATAAGGATTTACATAGAAAGTCTATCTATAGATGCCTTGCGCTCCAAGTCGAGTTGGTCGGCTTCCTTGTTGATAAAGTACCCGGTAGGCTACCGACTTAGTCTTATCTAAGAATACCCATAGAGCAAGTATCCCACACATGTTAAATGAACTAAAAGTGCAAATAGGCTTAAATAGTCACCTTAAGGGCATAGCTACGTGTACAAGCTTGTTAGCAACATGTTGTTAAGTTTAGGATTTTATTTAATTTACTTACGCTCTCGCCATGTTACATGTGTGAACATGATCTTTAACTTGGTATACATAAACCCCTTAACTTAAATACACAACTCAATAAAAAAATGGAGTCAATGAAGAGATATATGAAATAATCTAATCCTTTCACTAATCCACAAACTGAACATGTTATTTTATACATCATATCATTGCACTTCATCATGAAGTTCCATGAATCTTCTTGGATGCATACCTTTACATCGCATCATGTAGATCTTGCGGCGAACAATGTCATGATCGAGGAGGTGCAGGAACCTCAAGGTGGAGGTGATCACATGAACCAGGAGCAAGCTCAAGGCAAGCCCACTGCATCTCACCATATTTTTATGTCTTTTCTTATCAAAAGTGTGATGTTGTAATGTGTATTAGATTGATAGGTGTTGTTTAAAAAACTAGAATGGAATAGGTTCCCCATTAGCGATTGATAACTTTAGGTTGTTAGTGGTTGTGCTTAATTAGGATGGCAAGTCATCGAGTGGTATGAAGACCACCCGTAGTTCAGGTCTGAAATATCACCTAGGAATGGTTATGGAAGGATAACAGAAGGGAAACTAATTGGACATCATACGAGCAACTAGGGTAAAGGGAAGACTAAGACTTCAAGGTGGTAGCCTTGTTGGTCTGTCTTAAGGCTCGCGTCATGTTCGGCCCATGTGGATCAAGTTTGAACATACTATTTACAAGCTGGAGTTATGGGCCCAGTAAACTGACGTAGCGACAGTAAATGCATTGTTGGAAGGTACCCTACCTCCTTTATTAGTTGGAATTTGGGGTGACGAGGAGTAAGCAATCCACTCATGGATGATGTCTGGAGCGACATCATGCTGGGGGACCCTTCTCGTGGGGGGTAGGCCCAGAAGGCCTTGTGATATTGAAGTAATCGGTTGCCTCATGTGGCTTCTAGAAAGCATGTATGTTGTGTGCAATCTGGTTTCTCATGTAGGATGATAATGGATTTGAATGCTATCCCTCATAGTAACAAATACCACCTGTTCCCTACACTGGAACGTAGTAACAAGAGTAACAATATGATTGGGTTTAATATAATGGTTGTATTCAATTTTATTTGTATTACTACTTTTCTTGTTGTAGGTATAGTGCCAACTAAATTTTTTCTTTTGCATGATGACTTAACATGATGTTAAAACTTGAAAGTAAGGACTTAGGTATAGACTAGTTTTTGGCAACTTAACCCTACCCCCAACTTTTGCATGTCTAGTATTCGACTATAGTTGGCCATTTTAATGGGTCTGTCTTGTTGAGTATTAGTTGTGTGGGGCATAACTCAAGGACATTGCATGTCACTATGGTGGAACGTTTCACTAGGAAGGCCAGCGTCTCGACTACTAGAACATTGAGTGGTGGCCTGCCAACCAGTAGGAGCAGTGAAGTGTTGTTTGTCATGCCACAGCGTGTGTCATCACCCAAGGGGGATCCTGGCGATAGGACTGTTCCTTGTGGGGGCGGTTATGTCACAATGACCTTGTGTCCAAGATAGAAATCAAAGCAACCTGAGCTTGTAGGCCATTCTGTCCTAGTAGTAGAATCATTTGTTTGAAGGTGCACACATACGTACAAACATGGAGTCTGGGCTTCTGGTCAGGCCTGCTTTGATTATCATCATATGGCCCAACCGTGCATTGCACTGCCTCCCAAGCCCGAAATTAGTGAATCAGCAAGGCATATGTTCTTTCATGATTGATCTTCCATTTGCGGCTAGTCTCTAAAAGGAGTGCAAGTGAAGCACAAGCAACAGGTATCGTCCCTGTCTTGCTGTGTGTGCAGCCAAGTTACCTCTCAATGACAAGCTTAGTTTCGTCGTTCAACCTGAATCAGGGTCAACAAAGAAGGCATGTAGCCAAGGGCCTGAATTTGTAAATTTGCCCAGGGCCACCTAAATCAAAGGATCGGCCTTGGCTCAAATAAGAGGCTTCATTTCTCCATTCTACCTAAATCAAGGTCAACAAAGGAGGCAGCTAGGCAGAGGGTCTAGAGCTGATTAGTTGTAGAAAAGGATTAGCTTTGGCAATTGACCCGGGATTGTAGAAATGTTGGCCCGCGATTGCTCCAACGTGGTTTGGAGTATCAAGGTAGGGTCCATGGGAGATTAGGGCACATCATTCAGGAAATCCAATCTAGGATGACAACTTTTACATTAGTAGAGTTTTCTCATGAAAATCAAGTGTTGAATGTAGATGCTCATAATCTAGCCATAGGCTCTCTCTATGTATCACTTTTTTTTTACTGAACTGGAGGGCCTAAGCCCTACAGAGTAAATTTTATTTAAATATTGAAAAGAGTTCTTGCATTTGCAGAATAAAATGTTGTTTAGCCCTGTGCAACAGGAGACTGAAATCATTTATAAACTTGGCCTTGCATTTCTCTACCGTAGGGTCTTGCTCGTTGAAAATCTAGTCATTACGAGTAGTCCAAATGCTCCATCCCATTAGGATAATTATGTCCATTGCAAAAGGAACCTGCAACCTTTTCTTGTAAATAGCAAAGGCTTCTAGGGGTTGAATTATATTTGGGTACGAGATTCCAATTATTTGCTAGCATCTCTTAGCAAAAGCACATCTTAGAAATAGATGTTGAAGACTTTCCTCCCTTTGTAGAATACAAAGTTCACATGAATAAGAATCAAGGTCCATGTTTTTTTCTCCTTAGAAAGCCTCTTGTGTTGACCCTATCATTTGTCAGCAGCAAAAAAAAAAGACTTTGTGCTTCAGTTGACAAGAAGATGCCCATAACCATGAGTAAATTGGATGCAATTGAATATGTCCCATCATGTGCTTATATGCCTTTTGCCAAGTTTAGTGCCCAGTCCCCCAAATGTATGACTAAGAATCATGGCCGTCAAAGAAAACTCCTTCCTATAGCAAATCCTGCAACTACAAGAATTGTTGGAATGCAATTTTTGACAGGGGCAAAGCAAATAACTGATGCAGATTAATAGTTTGATGAACCTGGTACCCTGTGATAGATATATTAATACCAAATGAGTGTAGCTCTAGGTAATTTTGTGCTAGAATTTTCCCATTCCATAAATCTATCCAGAAGTGAATAGATCGGCCATCCTGTACATTAGCCTGGGCCATTAATTTGAAAGTATTCATGAGCTTCAAAACATCTCTCCACCAGAATGATCCCCTTTTCTTTGAGTAATATCTGCCCCATAAGAGATGCACCCAAGGGAGGTCCACTCTGTTAAAGAACTTATGGAGGCTTTTTATTAACAGAGCCTCATTTGAACCCTAAGGTTGATGACACCAAGGCCTCCTTCAGCTTTAGGTCTTGTTACAACTTTCCAAACCACTTGAGAAGGTTTTTCAGCATTCATATCTACACATCTCCATAAGCAGTGTCTTCTATATTTGTCAATCTGCTCTATCACTATAATAGGCAATGCAATAGGACACATATAGAAAGTGGGCAAAGATGACAAAACTGAGTTTACCATTTGGAGTTTTCCTCCTTGAGTAAGAAAGAGAGAGCAGGCCACTAGTCTTCTTTCAATAGTTTGGACTAGAGGTAGACAACCACTTACAGATGGCTTATTTAATCCTAAAGGTAAACCCAAATATGTGAAGGGAAAGTTACCTACTTGACAGTCAAAAGTCTGAGCTAGTCTGTTTATTTTATCCTCATCAACATTTATTGGAACAATGAAGGATTTACTGTAGTTAACTTTGAGACCTGTAGAATCAGCAAAAGTGTTAAGCGGAGATTTGAGAACCAAAAGTTGTCTTGAGTCAGCCTCCATGATAAGAAGAGTGTCGTCTGCATACTGCAAAATAGGAAAATCAGAAGTAGAAGTGAGATCTATAGGTAGTTTTAGAACTCCTCTTTCCTTTGCCAAGTTGACTATGGACTGCAAGAGGTTTGCTGCTAGGACAAAAAGCAAGGGTGATAGAGGATCTCCTTGTCTAACACCATCTTAGGGGATTGAAATACAGGCTTGTGGGTTGGCAGGAGAGAAATACCTTGCCCACAACCTGACACTATCAGCATTTTATTTAGGGACCCAAGGAGGGACAAAGTTTTTGGAAGCGAAGACACAAATCCTGGATCAGCCTCAGGTTCATTTAAGATTCTCAGAATTCCTGTCTGAATGTTCTATTGGATCAAGTCATTTTCATCATTTGGCAGCTGTTCCTCCAAAGGTTGTTGCTGCTCAATATTGATTGCATCCATTAACACATTCTCCTAGATTTCATGATGGAGAAAGTTTTCTGGCTCTTGCTATGGGAAAACAGCTGGCAGTCCCAAGATAACCATGTTTTCATCATCTTCAGCATCCTGATTAAGATCAATCCCTAGCTGTCCCTGGTTAATAGAGCTTGATGTGTCACTAGAGTGATCAGACATATTAATGATTTCCTGTTCATGGTCTTGAATAATATCATTCTGCTGGTGGACATCCTGTGGGTTTTCCACGACAATTTCTCCCAGGATCAGGTCCCCCTATGGATTATTGTCTTCATCAATGTTATTTTCCCCTTCATCAAGATTTTCAGGTTCATCATTCAAATCAGCCATTGCATTAGCAGGATGTGCATTGTCTTCAGCATGTTGATTGTCAGCCATATGAATCCATAGACCCCATCCATGTACTCCAGCAGCATGTGTACATCATTATTATCCTGTTGCATGTCCTCAAGGTCATTGTTTTAGGGTGGTTGACCCATTTGACCAAAGCCAAAGAAATCAAAAGGGGGATCAAGTCCTCCACCTTGATCTGGGAAAGGTTCCTTGTCAGCTAGAAGAATACCAAGCATCTCTTGCAGAATGATTTCGCATTGAATAGTCTAGGATTCACCTTGAAACCCATCACCCTCAAAGATAACAATAAACTCTAGGACTTTATGTAGATCAATCACCCTAGCCTTGAGGACCAACCAAGCTAAGTTATTAGGATCATTTTTACATGAGATTAATCTACCAAAAGAACAGATTGTGTTCTCCATACTCTGGTGATCCTAGAAATCTAACAGAAAACCCAACAACATAAGCCAGCACTCATGATTAAAGTTGAGAGCTTTCCAGTTGCGACCTTGGTTGTGTTTAACAAGAGTGAAGTGTAAATCATCATGGAAGAAGTGACCAATATTAACCAAACGATCTCTGTCATGCACATACTCAAATCATACATACGCTTGTCCTAGGGGACACGGTTGGATATCTTTGATGCTAACATTCAAATGACCCTCCAAAAATTTTCAAATAACTAGTTGCACAACCTCAAATGGTACCTAAACATCATCCGACATTGGATGAATGGAGATGATCGTGAGATCTTCATGGAGCCTCCCAAGCCTCACCAGCACTGCCCAGACTGCAGACTCTCTATCCAGAACCGAATCCATCAGGCATGAATGGCTGAAGATTGTAGCTTTGAAACGCCATTGACGGTGGAGGTGACAAGGAAGTAGGGAAAGAGCTAGGAGAAACTTGCGAGTGCCTCCGACTTTCAAAGATAAATGGTTCTAGGCTTGAAGCCGTACATGCAGGGGAACTTGAGGGGTTGCTACTCGGAATTACCCCAATAAGAGCCAAAAAGAAATCCCTAAAACTAGGAAAGACAGAGGGGCCACTTGAGGAGGACCCATCCGCCATAGGTGCTTTGACTTGAAACCATGTCGAAACATCCAGGGATATCGAGGGATTGAGGAAGGAATTGCAAAACGGGAATTTTGGAGTGAATCCAAGATTTTCTGGCGGATTGTTACAGAAAGCTGAAAAAATGCCCAACCTGAAGGCAAGTTCGGCACTTAATGGGTCTTCGACAATTACAAACATGATGACAAGATAAGAGGCACCGCGAGAAAATCAAAATGCGTGGCCCAGTTTTCTGACAAAGAGAATTGGAAGGTTGTGGCCCAAAAGATTTTGAATTTGAATTCGTGAGATTACCGCGCCGAAACTTACGTGTTCTTCACTCTGCCTGGATCCTTGTTAAATTGAATTCTATCAAATACTGATTTCCTCTTCCAGGAAATCCTATCAAACATTGATTTTCTCTGCCAATTACCCTTTGAATTTACCGGGATAGAATTGGCTCCAGTAAGGACAGTGCGCGACCGAACAACATCAGCATACGATTTTTTTTCTTCTTGTTTTTAACCAAAGTTCATGAAGCCTCTTCTTCTTGATCAAACCTGAGATAATCCCTCTCTAAAAAGGGTCCATCATGTCTCGAGAGATGAAAAAAGATCTTGTAATGCTTGCACTCAAAGGATCTTAAGTTATACATATGAAAGCCCACAACCTTGGAAGAAACAGAGATTCTGAACACCCGATCTTGCAATTGTAGTGGCCTAAAATCAGCCGCAGAAACCCCATTGTTGCTTGTAAAATGGCAGCCATAGAATCTTCAAAGAGCTGGAAAACACATCGGCCAAAGGAGACTACCAAGAAAAATTCCTTAAGAGAATTCCCTTCCGTGGAATTGATTGGCAATTCATAGTGATTCTAGACCGCCTCTTGAACTCCCAATCCAGGATGGCAATCAAGCTCTGGAAGATCCATGGGAAAGAGGAGAGGAAGAGAATTACCTAATTCAAGCTAGGCTAAACCTTCAGAATTCCTCCAGGGGGAACATGAGGGAAGAAACCATGATTCTCCCGTGCGTATGGTGGGAGAAATCAACCCAAAGGCTCCTCCATGAAGACCAAGAGCTAGCTACCAACCAGAGGCCTAAGGTCGCTGATGGGAAAGGTCGATCGCCGGCCAAAAGCCTAAGATCGCCGATGAGAAAGGTGGATCACCGGCTAGAGAGCCAGATCGCCGATCCGAAAATTACAGACTCTAGAAGTTTCACAGTGACTACCAAGTTGTGGCCTCTATAAAGCCTTATAGGTGCCACGATCTGATCATAGCATATAGACAATCTCTATGTATCACTAGGCAGACATGTTTGGTACCCATCGCCCCCAGAGGGAATTTTTACCATCTTTAACAATATGAATGATTAAAAGGGTGGTTGAGCTCAAAAAAAATTTAGTAGCCACAACAATGTCTGAAAAATACAATACTTATTCATCTTTGTCCAATGTCTATACCGTAAACTATATTCGGCCTTGGCGCGCCGGCCAGATCAAGGTCCTTTGCCCAAATTTTGATCGTGTTCACGTCCAAATAAGTCAAGTTCAAGGTCCTTTGTCTAAAATGGATCTGGTCCACATCCAATATTGCCCCGGCAGCCAATGTCTGTCGTACATGGCTCTCCCGCGTCAAGATCAATGATGGCTGATTGGAGCTTCATGATTTGATCGACGCCACCTGAGAGATCATTGATGCCAGCTAATTGATCCAAATCCCACATTAGCTCTATAACCATAACCATATGTGCATTGCATGAGTTCAACTCGAACTTATGAGACGGATTTTACATATAGAGGTAAGGCCTGAGAGAAAGCGCAATAAGGTGACACAACTAAGTCAGATGAGTTGCATGGTTGCGCCAAGTTGTTGTGGTCAAAAAAAGAGAGTGAGCCCACAACAATAGTATGTCAACTCACAGTGAGTTGTATTTCATCATCACTTCCTAGCCATATCCTTCGTACCTGTAGCACCGTCCATATGAAAACACTAATTTTGCACAGAATAGCTGCAGAATAAAATTGTTGGGACCCGTATATTCTTTTGATTTTTCCAGATAACAAATACAATTGTTACGAAAAAAAAGATAACAAATACAACTGAAACAAAAGAAAAACGATCGCCAAAGTAGAAAACATGGATGGCCTTGTCCGAGAGAAATTTCTGAGACACCAACCAACTTCAATATTTCCAAACCCGATGTTGACACTGCGGCTGTTGACAGATGTGATGTGTGATCTGCTACGCGCCGCGCCCACTGTGTACATGGACTATGCAACATATAATTCTGCCAGTAGAAACTTCAAGAATTCTTCCAGTACTGTTGATTGCAAAATCGATTAATGCGCATGTGCCTGTGGTTGGTTTCTGTGACATATTAATGAGGTTATCCGTATGAGTTCAGAATCATCTTCTTAACAGACTAACAATTTGTCAAAACAGCCCTTGCAGCGCTTGGTAAACACTGAGAAACTTCAAACCCTAGAATATTAAAAATGCACCGAAGAAAAGGAGCATATATGATGATCTGTCAGCATCAGCGTCGGTTCATTTTCTTATTCGAAGACCAAGTCACATACGTAATGATCCATCTCTATTGCTGGTTTCTCCGCCTCTTCCTCTCTGTCTCCACACACGCGTGCTCTGCTTTCACCTTCTCGCAGACAACTATGTATCGATAATTCGGTGGGCAGGCAGATTCCCAAAGAATAATCCTCATCTCCTTTCTATGAGGAACAGGGGCAGAGTGCAATAGTTCTTGGACGGTCATTCCTGTCAACTCCAAATCATCGCTTCGAGTCTGCTGAAGAGCACTCTTAAGCTTCAGAGGCAGAGGGAGCGTCTTCAAAACCATATTGGCAACCCTGATCTTCGAGAAGTGGTCAACACCATCTCCTTGCATAGTTTCATTGAAGTTGTTAACAACGTCGAGCACACCCTCCCAGAATTTCTTATTGAGGTTCATCCTGAGTATGCCACCGAGCACCTTTGCTCCAAAGAATGACCCGTGCAGTACTGCTGCAATCTGCCTACCTAGCACAGCCAGCTCTGCGCTGTGCTCTTCTTGATCATTGTTGCCACCGAACGCGAGAGACATAAAGAAGTACCAGTACTCCTCCCATGGCAATGGATTCACACGCATTGCCATGGCAGTCCCAAGGTCCGCGATGTTGTCTTTCTCGCTGATGACTATAACCTTGCTTCCGGGAGCTCTGAGTCTTAGAGATTCACAGAGTATCGTCCATACTTCCAAGTTGATTACTACTTCAAATGTATTTTTTATCACAATGAGATGCCTCTCATGTCCTGAGGCCGATGACTCGTGAAGTACATGACCACCAATCCTTAGTGTCCTCAACATATCTTGACCACAATTCTCCTGAACAAGATAAGACCCATAGGAGTAAACAATGACCGCAAAATGACCGCGCACCCTCTCGTCGCTGCAGACATGCTTGACGATAGTGCCCTTCCCAGCTTCCGGATCACCAACTATAGGTAGCACGCCCAAGTTACTCCTAGGCTGCAGCAAGAAGCTGATTATCTGCTCCCTCTCAACAAGCCGGCCAAACATGACCTTATCGTCGGAGCTGGAACTTGAGAACGGCGGCGGCAGTGATATTCTAGGGCAACAGGCCAGTAGTACAATAAACTCCTTCATGTCAGCAGCAACAACTTCCAATCTTCTGAGTACAGCACTCAGTTGATCAATTCCACAGTTGTCATCCCCGATAAGGCATGGTCTCTTTCTGGGATGATTTACGCCGAAGGACCAGGATCTGGTCACCAGCGCACATCCTTGATCATCGACATGATGTGTGCTGATGTCTAGCATGTAGTATGCAAGGTACATGCCCTCTATGAGCTTCTTGACCCACAAAAGCAGCCTTCGGTTGCTGGCAAGGTCCCTCTGCTGGGCTTCGTCCACGACAGCATGGATCTTGAAGGTAAGCAGCTGAAGCCGTCGTGCCGTGCCCTTCTGACTTGTCCTCTTCTTCACATATTGGGAAGTGAGGAAGGATATTAACCTGCTCACGAGATCGGAGACGACTGCTGGAGCAACCAAATCCTCGAGTACCTTCATGTTTTGTAGAGTAAACTTTCTTGGGTTTCGTTACGAGCCAACGAAATGATTTCTAGCAAAGCGTGTTTGAAGGCGGAAAGGGCAGAACACAATAAATAAGCTGTTGAATCGGTAAACAAATCATTTGGAGTCAGTAGTAGTGTGTAGACGAGAGGAAAACCTAAGAACCAAGGCAACGGGCGTAACTACTAGGCAAGTCTCGATACGTCATATAATTATCTTGCAAGTTGCAACTGTAACAGAACCACCTTAGGAGATGATTCCGTTTCAGGATCTTTCTCGAATGATGACACGCGCTATGATGCTTAATAGTACAATACATGATAGAAACAACATAGCTTGCAACAAAAACAAGATCGAGTACAGAATTTTACATAAATCCAAATTTAAGTTACAAACCAGAGTTTTAAAATTGCGGAAGCGAAATAGTGACATGTCTGATAGATTAAATAAGATACAATCGCCCTCTCATGACGATACACAGATATAATAGCTAGCATTTGGTCGGTGTCAAGGAGCGCACACAGGCCTACTCATCATTATCATTGGTGCACGGCTTCCACTCAATGTTTCAGCAGTCAGTATGCTGGTCTTCCCAGTGAAACATCGCACTACAGTGGCAGTCTCCACCCTGGTTATCTGAAAACCACATAGAACATCGTCCTGAGTAACTAATTTACTCAGCAAGACTGACCCGTCAAAATGGCCGACTACAGCCGACTCCTAGACATGCATAGGCTATGGGCGGGGTTCATGTTGCCAAAAAGCCAACCTACGAGTGGATCCTTACTTTTCAAGTTTTAGCATCAAGTTAAGTTGTCATAAAAAATGATAAATTTAGTTTGCACTATAACTACCATAATCATGGTTGCAATACAATTAATAATACTTCCAAACAATAATATTAAACCAATTCATCATATTAATGGCTTCCGACACCGTTCAGGCGGTATTATCAAGTGGTACTAGTTACTCTGAGGGGCAGCGACTCGAATCGATTTACATGCTGCAGGAGAAACCTGCTTGCACGATCCATACGCGCTTCATGAAAGCCGTATGGAGAAACCTTTCGCATACGGTATTGCAGGGCCTTCCGAGCCTGGCTCCTTCGAGAAGGATCCCCCACGCGATGCGTCCCGTACCGCCATCCATGGGTAGGTTCCTCACTCCTCTCATCCCCAGCTCCACCTTAAGGAGTAGGGTATCTTCTGTCCAAGCAGTAATTATAGCTATATCAATTTACTGGGCCCATAGCTCCAGTATGCAAATAGTACGTTTAAACTTGATCTCATGGGCCGGATACAAGGCGTAGCCTTAGGTGATTCGGACAGGGCTACCTCCTTGAAGACAAACTGTCCTTCCCTTTCCACCTAGTTGCCCGTCCGGTCTTCATTGTTATCCCCTCTAAACTTTTCTTCATCCGATATTGTTTCCTAGTGATAATATTTCCTGGTCTATGAGTGGTCTCCATACCACTCGACAAATAACCGTCCAAGATTATGCAGAGCGACTAACGTCCTGAGGCTATTATCAGGAAAAGGGAACCTAGTGTAGTTCTAGGTTTTCAAACAACTCCTATAAACTTAATGCACAGACAAACCTATATCACCCTATCTAGTGATAGAATAGAAAGAGTAAAACTTGGCGGGATGCACCGGAGCTTGCCTGGGGCCTGCTCTTGACTTAGCGGATCATTTCTTTCACCTTCTGGATCCTGCACGCTCTTGACCTCCTTGTTATTCACCTCGGGATCTACATGATGCAAGGGATGATGACGTACATAAAATATAATTCATGGCAGTTTATCTATAAAATAATTAGTGTTATAATATGTTTTTAGAATTGATGTATTAGGTAACTGTGTGATTTAAAGATATATAGTGGGTTTATTCAATGTATTTCCTCCATTGGCTCCTATTAATTTAACGCGACAAATGTGTTGATAAAGTATGGGGTGTTTATGTGCTCGCGCCCGATATACCAATGCAAGGTACATGATGAGTAGGCATTGATCCATAATAATATTACCAGTGTGTTGGGAATGTTATTAGGCAAGAATAGACATATAAGAAACAAACCCTAAGGTACACTATACATGGATTAGGAAATATTGATTCTATAAGACAACTAAATAATTTAACATGAGTCTGAAAGTCAAGTGCATATGGGTGACTTATCGTGGGTAGTACAAAACACGGGTGATTTCTAGGTCAAGTTCCAATTACATGCAATGCTTAATTGATTTTTTAAATATTAAAACAATGGACAAGGGCAATTAACTATTTTGACATGGTTTTGTTTGTAAATTGTGCACAAGTGATTTACTCTAAATAGAATGTACCAGGAGTGATTTATTGACCAACTTTAACCTACATGCATTGAGCCATTAATTTTAAATAATTAATCTAGTGAATATGTTTAATAATTAGTTATAATAAGTATAATGAAAATTTAAATGTATGGTGTTGCAGGGTGGTTACCAAAGGGTAAAGGAGATAACATGCCAAAGCATCTGAATTTATAAAGTTTCATAGATTTATCTATGAATTTATTAGTGCTTTATATATTTATTTTAGTTATGATAATAACATTAATATGCAAATTGATTTAGCATTTTTATACAAAATCACAGGTCTAGAGAAACTCATAGAATTTTATTTGGCTCGAAAACTCCTATTACTTATTTACTTATGCAATTTACAATTTAGCAGGATTTTTAGGCAATTTAAATAGCACAATCAAAACTAGAAAAGGGGGCTGGGCCAATCAGAGGCCAGCCACAACGAAGACCACAGCGGCAAGGGGACTGGATCCCGCATGGACACAGCAGATCCGGGCCCGTGTGCCCAGCCTATGGTCACGGCACCAGACGCGGAGCGGGGCGGCGCGACCACCGAAGATGGCCGGAGCTCGGCCATTCGCGTCGCAAGGCACACCATCGCAACGAGAGCACAACGGTGGTTCAGGTGGGGATGGTGGAGACCTAGGCTGTTTCCCGAAAAGCAACGACGGCAAGCGGCGGAGACAACGAAGCTTCGGCGAGCTCGCGACGAGGCTGCAGGCGACGGTGACGACTACTTCTTCTCCTGGACGCTTCCCAGAGCTCAGAGCAACACCGGTGCTACGAAAACCAAAAGTATGAAAATGCTCATCACGATGTGTACTTAATTTGGAAAATGAGTTTGAGCTCTAGACTGAAATATCTTTTTGCCGGGAATATTTCGAATTGGGGTGGTTTCTAAAACTTTGACCATTTATTTGGGACAGAAAATGAAGGGATAAAAACCTGAGAAATTCGATAAAATTCTATTTAATCAGAGCCCACAACATATATTTATAGTGGGTTAAAGTTATGTTGAAAACTTTAGACTTGTAGTTCAAATGACATTCAAATTTTCTTGGATTAAATTCAAATTTGCTCAATTTCAGTTCAAATTTTTGTTCTAAGTTCTCATGCTTGAGTCGAAGGGTTTAAGATGTGGTTTTCGTAACTCCTCAACACTACCTTCATTGGTCTGAGGACCGTAGTAATCTTCCCGGTGATATTCGTATGACAATCTAGAAACGTACGATACAAATATCAGCCACACAATATTTTTGCATATTTCCTTCTTTTCATGCGACTGAAGCTTTCAATCACTTAGGAAATAGTTGAAGTTGTACTAGATTTATGTATTATTATAAGAAAAAAATCTATTAATCTATAAATGATAGAAAAAGTTGTTTTTTTAGTAAACCGTTGTATCTAGATCCCAAGGCTCAAAATAGTGATTCAAAATTACCCAAACTTTCAGCTGACTGAAAATTGAAAGGACCTATATTTTTAATATCTTATCATGTCATGAGCTGCTTTCATAACATTTACATGCAATTGCTTCTATAATTTGACATCGCAGAAGATAAATGCTCCTGATTTGTCAAATAGATTAGGCAGAGTGCTGCCGCCTCTCCAGTGAAGCCTTTTTCGACAATCCAACGTATAAATCAACTTTACATATTTATTTATATAAGTGCTTTACTACCATATAGTTTTAGAGTAAGCTTTGTAAAATCTCAGACATTGTAGCCTTGTCTTATAAAATCTCGACTACCCTGACCCTTGCCCTTGTCATAGACTTTGCCGAAAGAATTTAACTTGATACCTGAGTTTTGTGTGTATATAGTTTCACACAGTACTACAGAACACGCCTTCAGTGACGGTAGACAAACGACTACAGTGACGGATACAGACAGGCTCCTGACACTAAGTCGGAAGGAGGATATGCCACACTGGCAGGGCACACCACCACTCCGGGAAAGGAAATAGAAAAGGTAGGAAAAGACAGCAGGATTGGCCCGCACAGCCTACCTCCCCATGAAACCCTAGAAATCGATTGGAACAGTAGTTGTCTTGTGGCTGTCACCCATGGTCAACCGGCCGGCCCGAATGACCGAGTGTTGACGCAAAAAAAATATCGATCGATCCTTCGCATGTAAACACAAAGCCTGAAAGATTTGCTTAACTCTAATGTATCAAAGGTGCACAGGGTGTCAGTCAATTTTTTCTACAAACTAACAAAGATAAAGATAATAACTCAAAAGTCTATCGGCTCTTGGTTAGCGGATGAGTATAAGGCCTAGCCGATCAGCTCAAATTGGCCGCCTTGGATCGCTAGGCAAATTGTCTATCAGTTGGCTTTTGTAACCGTGGGTAGGCAGATATTGGCTATAATAAAATAATGAATTTGAAGCCAATATCAAGATAATGATTGGCTAAGAGTTGATGTAGAATGAGTACATAATTAAACAGCAGCTGAATCTTAATGATACAACGTATGAAACTATGAGCCTATGCAACAATAGACTAATTATAATATTTAATGCTATGGAAAGGAAAACCAGTCGGATCATCTATGTGAAGGTTCGGCGATAAAAGAATGTTTGTGTGATTTACTTCACATTGATTGAACCTCACTTATGTTGTGTGATGTTTTGATACAGACCCATCGGATGCCAAGAAACGTCGGCAGTCGAGTGAACGGATGCGGAAAATTCATGAGAGGAACCGGTATGACAATTCTTTCGCACCAACGACATTAGCGCAAAGCACTGAGCCAGACCTCTTGTTGAACATAGGGGGTTGCACTGTAATCACGACAAGCATTAATCCTGGTACAGTGACCGCATTGAGTCATTATACTTTTCAATTTAGATATCATACTGATCCTTTTTTCCGACTTTCATCAATGCCACAGGCTTCAAAGGATTGATCACTGGAACACAAATCTCCCCGGCTTTGACCAACCATGGTCAGATAACACAGGTTTCGACTCAACTGTCGCGCAATGGTGACAAAGACATTGACGATATTTGGCTCCATAGGAACCATATCTTTGAACCATTGATCAGAAATACTCGTGATGCCGTCGATGGATATATCACTCAAATGGATGAAGCCCTTACAATAAAGCGGGAGTATCATCGTGGCTATAGTCGTGAATGGAGGAAGCGGAAGAGAGAAGAGAAAGCAAAAACACTAAATCTGGGTAGGTTCCAAATAACAATCTGTATGGTATGTGAATTTCATACAAATAAAGATATTAATTGTTCCAGATTAACTCTTTGAGTCTTGTTCAGACCAAGTTTCCAGCAGGCATTCTGGCATCCGGAAGCAGACGACTCCAATTAGTGCTTACATAGGTAGAGTCGCGGGCGTAAAGGAATTTGATTATTCATTACCTATGATTTCTAAATTCACACGTGATTGATTTTTGTTTGATCGTGCAGCCCCTAATGCTACAGTTGAGAATTGTATCGGCCCATCTGCAGCGGTGCAACCCGTGTTTTATTCTGGAATATGGGAGGAACCTGATAACCTTATGTTGGCCATGGGTCGTATCCGTGATGTTATTTTATAGTAAAACATACATAAATATTTGGTATAGAATAAAATGTTTGTTTTATCTTTGTCGTTCAAAGAAGAGGAAGATTTGGATTGCCTCCAGTTCCTGCACATGCCCAACCAGACAACAAGGAGAATGAAGACGAAGAAGAGAGGATTTTCCATGGTGGAGGTAAATCGTGTTGTGGTGCGCGTATGTTCTATTGACACAAGTTGCTCCAGCCACAACATGTATGATGAACTTGGTTTTGTGATTTCAATGCGGAGGTTCGATATAAATCCTATATGGGGACATGCTTGGTCAGAGCACGAGTGTTCCTTATGATTTTGTTTACCACAACTTGCCCGTGAAACACCATGTTCTCCAGAAGGTGAAGCCATGCCAGTTTTGCCTTGCTAAGAGCTTCCCTAGTGAAGGTAAATCATTCTGTTGCCGTCAGGGTAGAGTGAAGATACATATCCCAGATGTTCCTGGTGAAATGCAACATCTTTTCACCAGTTAGGTTGACCAGGATGCAAAGTATTTTTGAATGAACATACGGTACTTCAATTCACACTTTTCATTCACGAGTTTAGTTGCTAAGCTCGATCGTAGGTACACAATGCTCGCTGGTTCTGGCGTGTATACTTTTAGGGTCCATGGCAGTGTGTACCATCGCCTTGACCAATTGGTTCCTGGGGATAGAGGACCAAGGCACATGCAGCTATATTTTTATGAAACAGATGACACCAGCCAACATAGATTGCTATGGTCTCCTCATTTAGGTCAAGAGCTATTAAGAAAATACTTGATATACTATCCACTAATCCTTATGTGCGAGTATTCAAGAGGTTGGGATTGGTGCAAAACCTTGATGAGTATCGGATTGAGCTGAACATAGATATAAACATGGCACAGGTGGCTGCTATTTGGGAAAAAACGGTACTACTCCATGGAAAATGTTTTAGGCTAGCGTCATGGTTTGTGGCCTGTCTGAGCAGCCTCAGTATATTAAAGCATTCTATGGTTGTTATGATCCTTTGTCTTACCCATTGTTCTTTCCCAATGGAGAAGCTGGTTGGAATAAGAGGATTCTGATATGGATGGTCCTGAGACCATATGCATTAATACCCTCACAGGTTGTCATGTTCTTACTTATATTATGCATTTCAACGTTTCAAAGTTCCATAATGTTACATTTTCTAAATAATATATATACATCCACTCATGCAGATAGTATTAATTCAAATGCGGGCAATGACAATCATGGTGATTTTGATCATTACGGTTGGTCTTCTATTAAGAGAAATTGTTGTTTGCATAACTGAACAGTTTATAACTTTTCTTTATTACTATATAAATATGAAGGTGATGATCCGTGCATCACTGACCACGGTCATGGGGATGGTTGTGAAGAGGGCGAAGAAGGGAAGCCTGATCAGTCATGTGTTCAACAGTGATATAATTATTAGATAATTTTACTATTCATGTAATATGATGAGATTTGCTATTGTTTAGAGTGCTTAGTGATCGTGTGTTCCTGTTTTTGTGCATGCCATAGCTGGATCCAGAAAATATGTCGCCGCAAGGGAGTATTATTGTTACAAGCTCCAAATTAGGCTGGATGAATTTAATGTTTTGTTTCATGGCAGATGTCTTCTAGAACAATTTCTTGTTGACACCTATGTTAAAGTTGAGTCCATGCGTCTTGACTGGTATAGTCTTCCTGCACATCAAAAGATCATCCGTGCAAACCTCTACCAGGTTTGTAATGTCAATCTTATATTTGAATCTTAGTTTGGCCACACCTGTGATTTACACTATTTTCTATATCAGGGAATTGTTGACACACTTACAACTGGTGAGGCACGCACTTCACATGTGGGGAAGAGAATTGTATTCCCTAGGTTTTTCCCCGGCGGTGATCATGATATTCAGTCAAGATTCCTTGATGCCATGTCACATCGACCCAGGCGGAGTCCACTAGAGTCCGAACTGCATTCTTGCAACAACAAAGGCGCCCTTGGTTCATGCTAAAGTTAGACATTTCAAAGGCCTTCGACTCAGTTTCTTGGCCTTTCCTTCTTGAGGTGTTGAGGCACTTGGGGTTTGGTCAGATTTGGCGTGATATCATTAGTGGACTATTGAGATCCTCATCAATAAGGGTGATGCTTAATGGATCGCCGGGTGAGCTCATACTTCATAGGCACGGTCTCCGACAAGGGGATCCTCTTTCTCCGATGCTCTTAATTCTTGTGATGGATGTGCTCGGGCACATGGTCTCCAACGCTGCAAAGCACGGATTACTACAACCATTGTCATCACGAGCCCTTCACCATCGAATATCTATATGCCAATGATGTGGTGATGTTCCTCAGGCCAAAACCAAGGGACATATAGATTACCATGTGTTGGAAAGATGCCCAAGAGACATTACGGATTTGATTCGTATGTGAGGGACATACGGATATTGATCCGTGTGGGATTAGTCCACTAATGGACCAACTTGTCGAGGCCCATTAGAAGGGTCTATATAAGTGGAGGCGGGGCAAGGGGTACGGTCAACCAGTCTATAACCCTAGCCACCGCGCTCCTCTCTTTCTCGTCCACAACCCTAACCGTGTTGCCTGTGCTAGCATGTCGTGCACGGTGTTCCAACCCCATACATGTGGATACCGCGAGGAGACGCTGATGTTGCTGCGGTGCCGAACGGCTGGACTAGGAGGAGACGTTTGACGTGATCGACTACTTCCTCTACATCGACGCGCGACTACGTTGGACGAGCTGCTCCAACATTCGCTTCCGCTCCGCCTGCGCGTCTAGTGGTAACGATCCATGATCCCCTCCTTACAAGGTTTCCTGGTTGAACGGTAAAAATTATTATATGCTATCGTAGCCTACCCGTTCCTAAACAGTGACATCAAAGCCGACCTTGTGTAGTTTGTGATCTGGATCTTGTGCATATAGTTGATATGCTGATGTATTAGATGAGATCTATTACATGTTCTTGTATACGGGTTGATTAGATCAATGGTCATAGGGAGGTTCACAGAGTAATGGGCGGATAGCGATACATGTATCATTGATTTATTTGTGTTCCTTCTCAGTGCACGCATGACTTGTTCCTATCGGCTGGAATCACCATCGGGACTAACTGCGTGCGCCAGTAGAGGAGTCAATAGTATCATGATCATGTACTGCAGTCTACTCATAAAAATCTAATGGGAAACTGAGGCATTATGAATAACTCGAAATCGGGCAAATAAGATTTTTCCGATAGGATTTCATTGCGATTTCATAGATACGATCTATGAAATCCTGTGAGGTTTCAGGACGCCGTACGGACACGCCTAGATTGTTACACCCCTTTTTGGCAACACGTTAGCATTCGCTTCTTGCCTAACTCATTTTTGCAGAGAATGTTGTGAATGGTATGGCCCAAAAGATGCATGTGATGTATGTATGTGATTTACATGGCCTGCGTGCCATCATTATTACAGCTGGGTTGAGGCTGTCATATTATTGTATAACGGCCTGCATGTCGACCTGTGATGCTTGATATTCTCATGCAATTTATTACTAGCTATTAGTTATAGTAGCTAAGTGTTAGTTCATGGAGGCCTCAAGCATGATGGTTGAAGGGACGGGAGACATGGCGATGACAATGGAGATGGAGATCACCAATTGAAAGGGGCCATGCTATTTCACAGTTAATATGATTGCATGTGATGATGTTTCTGTCATCCTATTCTTTCATGTATTATTTATATTGGATATGATTAACATGCTAGAATAGATTCCCTCAAGAAAAATTAAATTATATGCCCTTCCAATAGCTGCACCTATTAAAATTATGATCGTTATATGGTAGGTCTGTCAAAGTAGAGTACCTCAACTATCTTAATTATTAGGGTAAATGTCGGACATTTACATGCATAGTATTGGTTTAATTAACAAAGCTATCAAAAAAGTTTTGGGCTTTGGGGCATGGTGTTGGCGCCGGGGCATGTGATGCCACCCAACAAACAAGAGTCACATAGGAATGTGATTAGCAAAGTGTTGCTTACCTATGTCACTAGATTTCTAGCGGTGATGCCAAAGCTCACTAGGATCTAAATTGAATATGGATCTTGAACCACTATATGTCGTTTTGAGGGAAAACGGTTCCAAGCATATAGTGGAATAATGAACTTATGTTAAAATATTTAATAAAAGTTTTACATTTACATAGTGCTTATATTTGCATATTTTCTATTGTAGATCATGGCACCAACCGCTAGTAACACTTTTAATTTACGCTCAATTCTTGAAAAAGAAAAGCTTAGTGGAACAAACTTTATTGATTGGTATCACAACTTGAGAATTGTTCTCAAGCAAGAGAAAAAGGAATATGTTCTAGAGCTTCCCTATCCTGATGATCTGCCAGAAAATGCTACTGTCGCTCAGAAAAGAGGGTATGAGAAGCATACCGATGATGCAATTGATGTTAGCTGTCTCATGCTTGACACTATATCCTCTGAGCTTCAGAAGCAATATGAGAACGTGGATGCCCACAATATGATTGAGGGACTCCGTGGCATGTTTGAGAACCAAGCAAGGTCTGAGAGGTATAACATCTCTAAGTCCTTGTTTGCATGCAGGCTAGCTGAAAATGGTTCTGTCAGTCCTCATGTGATCAAGATGATTGGTTATATTGAGAATCTAGAGAAACTTGGTGCTGCTCTACACCCTGATTTGGCCACAGATGTGATTCTCCAGTCACTTCCCACGAGCTATAAGCCTTTCATTTTGAACTTTCAAATGAATAGCATGGAGAAGGCATTGACTGAGTTGCATGGGATGCTTAAGACAGCTGAGGCAAGCATCAAGAAATCTGGTCCAAGTCAAGTCAACTTGGTTCAAAAGGATAGCAGGAAGCGAAAGCGCAAGCCTAAGGCTAAGGCTACAGATGAGATCTCTAGCGCTAAGCCTAAGCCTACAGCAGCTCCTAATCCTAAACCGGCGGCTGATGAACCTTGTTTTCACTGCAAGAAAACCGGTCATTGGAAGAGGAATTGCAAGCTTTATCTGGAAGAGCTGAAGAAGAAGCGTGCAGACACTTCTAATTCAGGTATTAATGTTATTGAAATTAATAATGTTGCTACATGTCCTTATGATTCATGGGTATTTGATACCGGATCGATGATTCATACTTGCAAATCGTTGCAGGGGCTTAAAGAAGTAAGGAAATGTGCAAAGGGCGAGGTGGATGCTCGCGTCGACAATGGTGCAAAGGTTGCTACGATGACCGTCGGAACTTATCCACTTTCATTACCGTCAGGATTAGTTTTGGAATTAAATAATTGTTATTATATTCCCGCCATAGGCAAAAACATTATTTCTTCAAAATGTTTGGAGGAAGATGATGGTTATGAGGTCATAATAAGGAACAAGTGTTGTTCTATTTATTTAAATGATGTTCTCTATGGTAATTGCCCATTGGTGAATGGATTATATTACTTAGATCTTGAGAATAAGCCCATTTATAACATTGATGCGAAAAGACTCAAGTCTAATGATTTGAATCCCACATATACTTGGCATTGTCGTTTAGGTCATATAAATAAGAAGCGCATAAAGAAGCTCCATACATATGGTCTTCTAAGTTCTTTTGATTTTGAATCAATTAACACATGTGAGTCTTGTTTACTTGGCAAAATGACTAAGTCGCCTTTCACAGGAAATAATGAGAGGGCGAGTGAACTATTGGGACTTGTACATACGGATGTATGTGTACCAATGAGTTGCACGGCCAGAGGTGGTTTTCAGTACTTCATAACTTTTACTGACGACTTTAGTAGATATGGCTACATCTACTTAATGAGGCATAAGTCTGAATCAAAATCAATTAGGCAAGACTATTAACCTTCTACGATCTGATCGTGGTGGTGAATATCTGAGCCATGAATTTGGTGAACATCTAAAGCAATGTGGAATTGTTCCACAATGGACTCCGCCAGGAATGCCCCAATGGAATGGAGTATCTGAACGGAGGAACCGAACCTTGTTAGACATGGTTAGGTCTATGATGAGCCAAAGTGATCTTCCATTGTCCTTCTGGGGATACGCTCTAGAAACTGCCGCTTTCACACTTAATAGGGTTCCATCTAAATCCGTGGAAATGACACCATATGAGATATGGACTGGGAAGCGTCCCGGGTTGTCTTTTCTTAAGATTTGGGGATGTGAGGCTTATGTAAAACGTATGACGTCTGATAAGCTTTCTTTCAAGTCTGATAAATGCTTCTTTGTAGGATACCCTAGGGAAACCAAAAGTTATTATTTCTACAACCGGGAAGAGGGCAAAGTGTCTGTCGCTCGTAATGGTGTTTTTCTAGAGAAAGAGTTTCTCTCTAAAAGGGTAAGTGGGAGGACGGTGCAACTTGAAGAAATTCAAGACGCTCCAGAAAATGTTTCTTCTTCCACTATACCACAATTGGATGAACAAGTTTTTGTTGAACCAATTGTTGAAACACCAGCCCCACGTAGGTCAGAAAGGGCACGTCGCGCTCCTGAAAAGTTCACGCTCCTAACCACGGGGCAACGCGACATATTATTGTTAAACAATAATGAGCCTAAGACTTACAGTGAAGCAATGATGGGACCGGACTCTGAGAAATGGCTTAGAGCCATGAGATCCGAATTAGAATCCATGAGAGAAAATCAAGTTTGGAACTTGATAGATCCGCCTGATGGTGTAAAAACCATTGAGTGTAAATGGGTTTTTAAGAAAAAGATAGACATGGATGGAAATGTTCACATCTATAAGGCACGATTGGTGGCGAAAGGTTTTAAGCAAATTCAAGGGGTTGATTATGATGAGACCTTCTCGCCCGTCGCTATGCTAAAGTCTATACGGATCCTTCTAGCAATTGCCGCATTTTATGATTATGAGATATGGCAAATGGATGTCAAAACGGCTTTCCTTAATAGAAACCTAAGTGAGAATATGTACATGACACAGCCTGAAGGTTTTGTCGATCCACAAAATGCTAGGAAGATATGCAAGCTTCAAAAGTCCATTTATGGACTAAAGCAAGCATCTCGGAGTTGAAATCTTCGCTTTGATGAGGTAGTCAAAGGGTTTGGCTTCATTAAAAACGAAGAAGAGCCTTGTGTTTACAAAAAGGCTAGTGGGAGCGCGCTTGTCTTTCTGGTCCTTTATGTGGTTGACATATTGTTGATCGGCAATAATATTCCATTGCTTGAAGTTGTAAAGACTTCTTTGAGAAAGAGTTTTTCTATGAAGGACTTGGGAGAGGTAGCTTACATTTTGGGCATTAAGATCTATAGAGATACATCGAAAAGGCTAATTGGATTATGCCAAGACACGTACATCAACAAGGTATTGAAACGGTTCAATATGCAAGATTCCAAGAAAGGTTTCTTGCCCATGTCGCATGGCATTACTCTTAGCAAGACTCAGTATCCTTCGACACCTGATGAGATAGAGAAGATGAGAGCGATCCCGTATGCTTCGGCTATCGAATCCATCATGTATGCCATGATATGTACGCGCCCAGATGTAGCTTTCGCTCTAAGCGCTGCAAGCAGGTTCCAATCAAACCCAGGAGAAGCTCACTGGGTGGCTAGTAAGAATATCCTAAAGTACTTGAGAATAACTATGGGTATGTTCCTAGTCTATAGAGGTGAGGAAGAGCTCGTTGTAAATGGTTACACTGATGCTAGCTTCCAAACCGATAAAGACGATTTGGGATCGCAATCTGGATATGTGTTTTGCCTCAATGGAGGCACAGTGAGCTGGAAGAGTTTTAAGCAAGATACGGTTGCTGATTTAACAACGGAGGCCGAGTACCTTGCCGCTTCAGAAGCTACAAAGGAAGCTGTTTGGATCAGAAAATTTGTTTCTGAGTTGGGTGTGGTTCCTAGTGTGTCCAGTCCAATGGATCTCTATTGTGATAATAGTGGTGCCATTGCGCAAGCCAAGGATCCTAGAGCGCATCAAAAGAACAAACATGTACTACGTCATTATCACCTCATCCGGGACATTGTCGCTCGAGGTGATGTAAAGATATGCAAGGTGCACACGGATTCAAACATCGTTGATCCGTTGACAAAGCCTCTCTTTCAGCCCAACCATGAGGCACATATGAGATCCATGGGTATTAGATATCTGCATGATTAATGTATGAGAGATTGTGTAATGTCTATGTTTATGTGTGATTGAATAAAGTGTTATTCTGTTCCATGGATAATAATATTGCATTGATTGACAAGTACGTGACTTGTTTGTGAAACTCGTTATTTTTCATAATATTATCCTAAATGGTCCCTAGTTCCTTATTATTATGTGGAACAATAATGATTCATGGACTAGCACATGTATTGGTTGATGATCAAGTTTCACAGATCATTGATATGGAGATATCAAATCAATAATGTGGACATATGTTGGAGAACATGGTGTTGGATTGACCCACTAAAAGACTCTGCTATGATGTTATTTTTGTACCATCAGTCGTTGCCTTGAATGATGTACCTTCGGGATCCTTAGACCTGAGATCGTCATTGATCTCCAGAATGCGTAGTAGCACACTTAGGGGTTACCAAACGCTACTCCGTAACTGGGTAGTTATAAAGGTAGCTTTCGGGTATGTTATGAAACATGTCATGGGGTGTGAGCGGTCAAGATGGAATTTGCCCCTCCTAATAACAGGAGAGATATCTCGGGGCCCCTCGAGTTAGATGGATTTGGAAGTGCATGGCCATGCCAATGTGATTAAAAGTTAATCATGATGACTAAGAATTAGTCATGATAAATCCACTAGACGTTCGAGTGAATGGTCGAGCTATTACAGGGATGGCACGTATCTCGCCTTGAGCTTGACTGATATCGTGAGGCAAAGGGATCGCTGAATGCGTATGTCAAAGGTTCAGCCGATATGATCTTTATATATATACGAGAATCAGTATGTGCTGCTAGGTGCCGCTATTGATTTATGATTTGAAAAAGCGTTTTTACATCATTGTCATGTACATGTGAACCTAACGGGTCACACACTTAACGGGTTGGAACATCGCTTGCCTATGTGATTGTCTCTAGTGCAAGTGGGAAAGATGCCCAAGAGACATTACGGATTTGATCCATATGTGAGGGATATACGGATATTAATCCGTGTGGGATTAGTTCACTAATGGGCTAACTTATCGAGGCCCATTAGAAGGGTCTATATAAGTGGAGGCGGGGCAAGGGGTACGGTCAACCAGTCTATAACCCTAGCCGCCACGCTCCTCTCTTTCTCGCCCACAACCCTAACCGTGTTGCCGGTGCTAGCACGCCGCGCACGGTGTTCCAACCCCGTACGTGTGGATACCGCGAGGAGACGCTGCTGTTGTTGTGGTGCCGAACGGCTGGACTAAGAGACGTTTGACGTGATCGACTACTTCCTCTACACCGACTCGCGACTACGTTGGACGAGCTGCTCCAACATTCGCTTCCGCTCCGCCTGCACGTTTAGTGGTAACGATCCATGATCCCCTCCTTACAAGGTTTCCTGGTTGAACGGTAGAAATTATTATATGCTATCGTAGCCTACCCGTTCCTAAACACCATGGACCTGATGCAGCTATTTGGGGAGGCTTCCGGGTTAAAGACTAATGTGCAGAAGAGCAGTGCTTATGCGATCCAATGTCAGCAGGAAGAAATCAAGGTGATCCAAGATAATTTGCCTTGTGCATTGCTGACTTGCTACCCGGATGGATATCTGAACTTATGAGTAGGGCGGGGAGAGCCGCATGTTCAGTTTGTCATGATGGGTATGATGGTTTATTTGTTGATGGCTATTGATCTACCTCAGTGGGCTGTCAAGAAAGTTGACAAACTATGACGGGGACACTTGTGGAGGGGAAGAAAAGAAGGAAAGGGAGGTCACTGCTTGGTGGCGTAGGGCAAAGTGACCCGGCCAAAGGACTTGGAGGCCTGGGCATATCTGATTTGAAAAACTTGGAATGGGCCTTGCGAGTCCGATGGTTGTGGTTGCATAAGACTGACCCCATCGCCCCTGGAGTATGTTCCAAATACGAGTACCGGAGCAGGTTCGATATCAGGTGGAAACTCAGTAGCCTGTGCAAACTTTGCAAACTCTCCATCAACACCACAAGATCCCCATCTGTGTGCTTAGGGAGAGAGATGAGCTTCTTTTACAAATCAACACCCGCCAGCCCCTGCTAATCATGTCTTCCTTTGCAAATTACCCCTGCCTAGCCCTGCTAATCATGTCTTCCTTTGCAAATTACCCCCTGCCGCTAGCCCCTTTGCTAATCAGGTTCCCCGCCCAGGCTGTGACGTACGCGATCGCCCAGCGCGCCGCCTCGCCCTTCGAGATCACCCAGGCCACGCCGTCCGTGATCGCAGCCCGCCGCGCCATGCAGTCCGACGCAAATCATGATATGAATTTTCAGCAGATCGTATTATATTCTGGATTGGCAGAGAGAATTTATAGACATGCTAAGACTCATCCAACTGTTGCAGGCATGCACTAATCATCACTGGTCATTCACACGACTGGAGGAGGCAAAGATTGGCCTACCCTCATGTTGTGGCCTGGTGGCCTCGATTGATAATTCTGTGCTCTGAGAGCCCGAAGAAAGTCTCCCATGCCCCCACACGTGATGACGTGAACGGAATCTGTAGCGCAAGCAATGATTTATCCATACCCTGTACACGCATGATGGATGTTGTTACTCATGGAGCACTAGTTCGGACTGCAGGACGGCGCGGCCGGCTGCGGTTGCGAATGGCAGCGTGCTGGGCGATCGCGAACTGGCGCGGCGTGGGCGATCACGTACGTCACGGCCTGGGCGGGGAACCTGATTAGCAAAGGGGCTGGCGGCAGGGGGTAATTTGCAAAGGAAGACATGATTAGCAGGGGCTGGCGGGCGTTGATTTGCAAAAGAAGCCCATCTCTCTCCCTAAGCATTCGGATGGAGATGTTGTGGTGTTGATGAAGAATTTGTAAAGTTTGCACAGGCTACTGAGTTTCTACCTGATACGTTCCCTTCCTCATTGGCCCTCTTGTCCACTATTCTTGTTGCACGGTTCTGTTTTTCCTATACGCAAGTTTATACCGTCAGGAGCAATGTTCAAGGGTGCCTGTCTATTTATCGAACTGGAGTGCCAAAATTTTGTTGTTTTCCTATCACCAATGGTCACTGTTGTGCTTGCTCTAAATCCTCCCATCGCCAATCCGGCATGGTTAGGCCTCGTGTCGTGCCATAAACCGCCGACCCGCCAAATGGGCCAACATGGCACAGCCCGTTACATATATTATGTCATGCCGGCTCAAAACTAATTGGGTTGGGTTTTTCGTGCCTGACCTAGGGGCAGATGTCGAGCTGGCTCGGTTTGTCTAGACTCGACTCGTGTTAGCTCGTTAGAAAATTGGTTTGGCTCGGCTCGGCTTGTTAGACAACCGAGTTAAAACTTGACTTGACTCGACTCGATAGTTAGCTCGAACTGGCTCGTTAGGCTCGTGAGCTAGGTATATGTTATAATTCAACATTAGATTTTAGTAAAATAAAATATTTTAATATAAAATAATTAAGAATATAGTATATAGTTAATAAAAATAATTTATAAATATAACTCAATGTGAAATAGTTCTAAAATATTTAAATATTAGTTTAATATTTTATATTTTATTATTAATGATCTTACTTTTTATAAGTTGGACTCATTGAGCTCACGAGAAGCTCGGCTCGTAAATTTAACGAGCTAAATTATAAGCTCGGTTCGGCTTGACACGTTAACAAAACGAGTCGAGCCGAGCCGAGTCAAATCGAGCTTGTCACAAGTCGAGTTACAAGTTTCGAGCTTTTCGTCCACTCCTAATGTGGATCGTGCTGTGCTAGAGGTCCGGTTTGGACACCATTAGTCAGGAGGTTGTCAACAGAATGGAGCCCCTTTGGACTGCAGAGAGCGGGTTTAGCCCAACACTAAAATGGACCGTAGTAATTTTTGGCCCATGACATAGGATGAACATGGACCTCTTATATACAGACAACACTACGTGTACCTTACAGATAGCGTGGTCCATGAAAGCTCATGAATCATGGAGGCTCATTTGTTAATAAATTTTATTTACTATTTTTTTAAAAAAATATTTATTAATGCAATTGATACATATACATTTATATTAATATTTAAATACTAAAAATCTTCACTATCGGATTAATTGATATTTACTGCTGGTACAATTAATTTTCACTGCCTTAACCATTTCAAAAAAAAAAAGAAAAGAATACAGAAACAATTAATTTTCAATACTAGAACAACAATATTCAATACTAAAATAATAACTAATTTTTACTACTTATTCACTGTTACAATATTTCAAAAATTTCTAAAAT
The DNA here is from genome assembly GCA_032690845.1 of Eleusine coracana subsp. coracana. Lineage (NCBI taxonomy): Eukaryota > Viridiplantae > Streptophyta > Magnoliopsida > Poales > Poaceae > Eleusine > Eleusine coracana. Next base: position 9,749,725 of record CM064430.1, read on the forward strand.
TAATTTTTTTTAAAAAAATATTAGGACAATTGATAATCTATACTAGAACAATTGATTTTCACTACTAAACAATCGATATTCATTAGTGCAAAAAATTGTACCGCTAGAACAATGTATCAAATTCAAAAATTCCATTTCAAATTTTTAAAAATATTTTTTTAGAAAAACATGTGCATGTTGGATACAAATATAGTGTTAATACAAACGAGATGTATTAGTAGGTAGAGGTCCATATGTATGAGGTCCTGCATATTTCTTTTTTATATAGGAACCCGCATGTTTCTGAAACATCTAGAAAGGAAAGCGTCAGCCTAAGTACTCTCTTCATTCTACAATATATCTAGTTTTGGATTTGTTCTATTCAAATATTTTTAACTTTAACTATTTATAATAAAAATTTTAAATATTATAAACATAAGGACATTACTATTACTTCCTCCGTCACCCAAAATATGTGGTTCTGCGGTTCAAATTTCGTCCACGAAAAAGTGTCGTTTTAGGTGTGAGTCCTGCTGATGTCCGAATACTCTCTCCCCAATCTCCATCGGTGAGCTCGTCCCGGTCTCCATGGCTATGAAGCTCGTCCGCACCGGCGAACTGGTCTCCCTCGGGGACGCGTGGATGCCCTCCCTCTGCCCGGAGTGAACTCGTCTTTGTCCCTGCCGGCCGCTTCCGTGCCCTTCAATGAGGAGCAGTCACGTGCAGGCGTGGATCTGGGCAAGGAGGGACGACAGGCCTTGGAGCTGAGCGACATCAGCCAAGACCAAGAGCTGCTCGACAGAACTCCTGAGCGATGACGACGAGGATTTGGGAGCGCATGGTGCTCCGGCTAACCTCTGGTCGATCTCAGTCTCACCCCTTCCCCTTCCCTCTTCGATTGCTGGTCATCGGAGCAGCAGCGCAGTGCGCCAGGCCAACCAAGATCAGTAGCTGGGGATAGAGGACGATGACTTGAGGCTGGGCGAGTAAGGACTTGGGGCAGCACAGTGCAGAACGGAGACGCTCGGTGGCATCCAGCAGCAGCACATGCTGCAGCAAGGATTCAGAGCCAAGGTTTTTTTTTCGCTAAAAATCCGTCGGTAAACAGAATAACTGAAGGTAAACCATTTTTGCTATAGTACACATGGTTGATTTTTGTAATAAACCGGATATCTGATGAAATAGAACCGGACAGATTTTATCAAAAATCATAAAAACCGGCTGGTTTTCAGCAGTTTTTGAACCCATGTGCTGAAGATAAGAGACACGATGAAAGAGAGTGGGAGGGCAAATAATAATTCAGTGGTAGCAGGGTAAAAATACTTGGCATCTTAGTTTTCGTTCTTTTGGTCAGAACGACACATTTTGGAGGACAGAGGAAGTAGATTATTCATGAATCAAATTATCCGTCCAAAGAGTTACTTGGCAGGACTCCTAGGTATGCATAGGAGCTCAAGAACTCGATGGACACAAGACGCAAGATTTAAACATAGATCCAGGTCTCTCAGAGAATAACAACCCTACATCTTGTATGAGATATGTTATATTGATCTTGTTTTGTATAAAGGCTAGACTTGTCATGGTGAATTCTTGCTTTTGCCTAAGGATCCCGTCTCGCCTTATATATCCAAAAGGCATGATTTTCATGAAAGGTTTTCTAGTCGGTTATAACAAATTCTATCTATAACTTCTATCTTTAATAATAACTTGACGTCTACTATAACTAGTCATCCAAGTAGTAATCTTGAAGGTCTCTATCTCCATCGTTATGCTTTTGGATCCTAATGTTCACATTAACTTTATCCGAGTGATTGGATATCCCGAGTACGCATGCTTTACACTATCATAATATACAACTCTTATATTGTAAATTTTTATAGATTGTTTACTATAAATGATCAAAGTTATAAGAGTTTGATTTAGAACAAATTCAAAGCTAACTATATTCTAGGACAAAGGGAGTACAATAAAGCCCTGCTAATATTCAGAGCAAGAGCACAATAGTCGGCAAAGCAATGGATTAAAATGGGCAAGTAAATAAGCATCAAGACGTCTTCAAAAAACCAATCTATCATCTACTAGTCCAAAACCATTTACCCAAGACACAAATGTTTATGAATCCAACACTTTGGACTATGCACCCTAATCTTCGGGCAGGAAAGCAGAAACCAAGTCAAGATGATCTGGGTCACCCGTTCGAGTGTGGAAAATAAATTAAAAATGTTGATCACTAAGATGTTTTATCTTCTCTTCATATACAACTCAACTCCAGTCATTAAAGTGCAATCAAATCTTTTTCTAGCTCTCATAACTAGCAGGAAGATCCCTGTGAATAGAAAAGAGCTTTCATCGACAAAAATTTCTCAACTTATTTCTTATTAATGGAAATATCTCTAACCAGCTGAACTAAGAGCATCTCTAATAGCTTCTCTAAAAATAGACAAAAAAAACAGTTTTTGAAAGCAGCCAAAAACTATTGGGGCTAAAATATCTCCCCTCTTCCAACAATTTCCTATATGTATCCAAATTTCAATTTAGTCCAGGCCTATTAAAATTACTTGTCCAGATACATGAGCATGATCAGCTGCAACTGGGCATGCCACTCGCCACGGCAGCCATCGAAAATGATCGCCGTAGCGATGCACAAAATTGCTTCAGCTAGATGAAAATTTGAAACTGTAAAGACAGAATATTATCACACGAAATTTTACTTACTGTCTGATAATCAAGAGAAGGGGGGTGCAGGGCAGCCCGTAGATGGTGATGCCGGGTCAAGATCCGCTGCTACGGCCAAAGAGCACTCGAAGACGGCATGGCGGGGGCACAAGCGAGGCGGCGCTACGGGCGGATGAGACGAGGCAGTGCGATGGGGGGACAAGGAGAGAGGTGTGGCGGGGGGACGACATGAGCGGCGTGGCAGATGTGCGAGGCAAGGCAGAGCGACGGGTGACGAGGCGAGCGGCGCATCGGGAGGATGATGTGAGAGGCGTGGCAGATGAGCAAGGCAAGACGGCACCACGGACCAGCAAGGCAAGGCGGCACGACAGGGGCATAAGGCGAGTGGCGCATCGGGAGGACGATGGGAGAGGCGCGGCAGACGAGCAAGGCAAAGCGGCACGGTGACGACCGAGGCAAAGCGGCGGGCGGTATGCCGGGTGGAGAATGGCGTGAAAATTGCCATCAAGGCGGGAGGAGTTGGATTGGGGACGCCAATTCGTTCTCTTGTTTTACAAACGGTTGAGGTTAATTTAGTGAGTTAATAAAAACAGGAAGGTGTTTTGAGAGCTGTTGGAAAATATTTTTTTTCATTAAATCCTATTAATTTGATTTAAAAATAATTATTAGAGAACTTTCAGAGATGCTATAATGGGGATATAAGTATACTGATACCGATGATGGATATATGCATATCACTCTTCACTCCTGGCAACAGCAATCAGCATGTCAGCAATTTCAAGACATGATGCAGTTTTATTGTGACAGCAGAAACAACATATACTCATAGTGACAGCAACAAAATAATATAAGCTCAAATTTCTTTTTTTGCACTAGCTCGACAGAAAACAACAGTATAACAAGATACCCACCTCAGTATCTGTGACTGTGAGTCACCACTCTAAGCTCAACAAGGTTCCTGTGTACACACTAATTGCGCAGCTTTCCTCTGTCTCTGCCACGCTTGATAATTTGTTGGTCCTTGGATCATAAATCTCCAACATTTCTTAACCTTGTACATGTATGACTATCCTCCCATCATCTAATACAATCAAGGGACAGAAGGACAACAAACTGCAATTGTATTCCTCAATCTGTATGCTATGCTGCTTGACCCAGAGGCCCTTCTCGAAATCCAACAGATACCAAAGGTCCATACAGGGAGATGGGAGATGAACAATAACCAGTAAGCCATTCAGGTTGACTAGTGAAAGTTCCTCTTGAACCAGTCCATTGTTTTTACAATCAAGGCTTTGAGGCCCATTGATATTTGGCCCCCACCTCTCCGTCTCCAGGTCGAAGGAAGCTATCCAGTCTTGCTCAGTGCCTCGGCTCCCCGAAATAGCAACAGAATATGCATTCTTCGTTAGGAAGTAGACAACTGCGTCAATGACCACGCTGGCCTTGTAACACCAATCAATACAGTATGGAGGGTCCGGACTCCGGAACCACCCTCCACTCTGTACGAATACCACTTCTGCAAACAGTGCATATCTCAAAGATAACGAAATGGTTACCGTTCAGCGAATACGAAACTTTCCGAAGCACCTTGTACTCCCTCGTGCTTGCAACCTTCCCAAATAGGCACAATTTGGCGCTGTATCCGTAAGCCGGATTCTCTTTCGGAACATGATGCACGGCTCCGGTGGCTGGATTGACCAACCGGCAGCTCCCGTCCCCCGTTTACTTGACGACGCAGGCAAGGCTGAGTGACATGCTCGTGATATGGCCCTCCGTACGCACTTGCTTAACTATGTGCCCTGAGAGATCCGTGACATTGATGACACTTTCGTATTTCCTTTGTTGCGTCCAGTCACCACTGTCGTCACCACCTTCGGAAGGATCATTGTTGTAGCCAACGATGACAAGCGGCTCAGGGTAGCGTGCCGCGTATGCAGCAGCGAAGTCCGGGTTGGATAGCAGGGACCGCCATGATCGGCAGACCAGGCGGAGGCGGCAGAGCTCCTTGGCCAGGAGGCGAAGCAGTATGTCGTACAGGGCGTCCAGAGGCAGGGCACCGATCTTGCAGGAAGCACGAATGGGCTCCACGCGCCTGTCCTGCCTGATGAATGGCTCCGACGACGAGACCATTGCTGGGGACAAATGAGATCTTCAATGAGGTCAACGAGGAGTAAGATGTGTGACGGATAGCAAGCAGTACAGGAGCGGAGATGTGTGGCAGATAGCAAGTAGGTCGAGGGGATGCTCTCTGATTACCAGGGGATCGTGATGGATTTCGACGCCGGAGCACGTTACCAGGAGAGGGCAAGGGCTCGCGCTCACCCCCGGCGGCGTTATCCTTATTGATGTTGTCGAGCAAAGCAGCAGTGCGGTTGGGTCAACACCACGGTAACGGTGGAGGGTAAGGAAGAAAGTGCTGTCTCGCTCTTTTTTTTTAACTAGATTGCACAGCCCGCGCAGTTGCGCCAGCTAGACACAAAAGATTAGCAGAAAGAGATACTCCCTCCAGATTTTAATTATTGACATAGTTAGCTTCTTTAGTTAATCATTCATCTTATTTAAAATATTTGATTAAATATACAAAATTATATGATAGATTTCAACTTTCTTTAGTAATAAAACAACTCGTAATAAAATATTTGATAAATTTTTAAATTTTTTGAATAAGATAAATAGTCAAACTTAACTAAAAAAAGTCAACTGTGTCAATAATTTAAATCCGGATGGAGTACATTTTATTCTATTATCTAAAAAATTTCAAAATATCAATACAATATTGTAGAATCACTTCTTTTGTCATATGGTATTGATCAATAATAAATTGAAATATAGATACAAGTATCATATAAAACAAAACAGAGGCAATTTAATGTCTCATGCTAGAATATACTCTGTCAATTTGAACTAAATGACATGTCTTATTTTACAATAACCTGTGTTTGATAGAGAAGTATTTATTAATAATTTTAGCTAGTGTACTGTTGGATTATATAGAAATAAGGACAAAAAGTATGATATATAATAAAAAGACCTAAATAGTACCTCAAAACCTCAAAAAATGCAATGCTATCCTACTAATATAGTAATAATAGAGTTCGAATCAGATAGTAGCCATTGGTAGATGCACTTTTGGTAAACCAATCATTGCTGCTTGAAAGTATAAAAATGTCTTGCAAGATAATTTTACAGTATTATAAATTGCCCTCATCACCCTATAATTATTACAAAAATATCTAAAACGCTCACTAAATATTTTATTAAATGAAGCATTCATCCATCCATGTGTGAGGTGACAATATATGTAAAATCTGTAGCCATTGGTATATCTCCTATGCATTATATCACTATATCAATCTGCATGGTGGTGCCGTTCTATCTTTTTATTAATTATTACAAGAAAGTATATTCTATCATGTTTTAGTATAAATGCTCACACGTCTTGTCTCTTTCACCTACGAGGAGATATCCAAGTTATCTTGTTTTCAAACCTTCTTCCAAGGTTAAGTAAGGTAATATATTTCAACAACAATTAAAACATATGTATTGACTGTTCTAAAAAAGTTTTTAATATTGTTGAATGTTTAATTCTCTTAGAGAAGGCAGTCTGCACATGTGTATATATTTCTCGGCAGCCTCGTCCAATAGGTTCCATTCTCTAGTAATGTTCTTTTATATTATAGTCTTGCACTGTGCATCCAACAAATCAGAGAAACTTTGAACAATGCAATCCAAGATTACACATGACACCTTTCTTTCTGACAAATTTGAGATAGTAAGATGCCTAAAAGTTATTTTCTAATTATGATAATCTGAACAGAGATTCAAAAATATATTATATCTGACATAAGATGTGTGGTAGTCTTTGTTGTTATCTTGCTCGTTAAAGTCATGCATGTCTTGATTGGATGCATGACCAAAACAATGATTCAATCAGATGAGAAATATAGCGGTGGCATGCACTGTTGTGTGTACCTGGAAACAGTAATGTAGCGTTAATGGCACCATATATGCCGGATGGACTTGCTGTCTTATATCAATAATGGGTGTCGCAGCACTAAGTACATGGCACATGTTTTCTGAGACATCTTTGTATTCTTAGTACCTGGATGCCGATTCTTTGCGTACTTGCATAGAAGCCACACCATCAAGCTGAAAGAGGGTTCAGCAGAAACACGCCATGGAATCAGAAGGAATGTTTGAGGCTAGAGCATCTCCTTGATATGGTCCGGCAGCCGAACACGCATGGCTCTTGAAGGTAGAAATCGCTGATCAAGTATATAGCAGTAATAGTGTTGACACCGAGTAGCGCCGTTAAACACCAGTACGCAAATATGTAGCAACGCGTGGCTGAGTCTGCCGAAACCGGATCCTCCGGTTTTCACAGGCTCACCGTAAAAACCAACAAACGCCAACCCGGGAGGGACCCTGTCAAGGCAAGCATACTCTTGGGTTATCCTAGCATCGGCAGGCCAGCTAGAACGCCTTCAAACACCGTAAAGATGAAGAAGAACAGCAATTAGGATTGAAATTGGAATTTAGGATAGAAAGCAAAAGAATAGAGATAAAGGTATAGATTGATTTGTTTTGATTGGGTATGGATGCCTCAATCGGCCGTGGCCCTTTGTATATAAAGGGTGGGAGGTTTTGCCCCGTAAGAAACCGAGATTTACATGATTTACGTGAAGAAAACTAACTCTAACTCGGTCTGGACCGTGAAAACCGGACCCTTCGGTTTACAAAACTGGACCATCCGGTTTTATAGTCTGTGAGCATCTTCAATATGTCATAACTTCCTCGTCCGGACTCCAAAATAGGCGTTCCATATATCTGTTTTGATCGTCTCGATAAGGGCTTCATCGTGAAAACCTCAAATAAGTATTTTGCCTTGATCTTCATACCTATTCATGCACTTCTTTGTTTGTCAAGTGAAACTTAGCCAAAATACTTAAGAAATATGCTCACAACCTGCAAAATATGTCTAAATACCAAATATATAAAATAATCAACATTAGCTTTGATTTAGACAATTTTGACTATTATTTATCTACCAAAACCGGATGCTCCGGTTTTATAAACCGGACACTCCGGTTTTCCCAGAATGTATATTTTGGTCGTCGACACATGCCCCCCTGTTTTTTGGTAAAAGTTGTGTGCCAAAAAAAATATTCTTGTAGACCAAAATATCCCAAGGACTATGATCATCATAATTTATCGACTATATAATTTTTTTTTTCTAAGGACGATAACAAAACTTTATCCGCCAAATTTTATTCTAAGGGCGATAATAATATTCTAGCGGTCATAAATGCTATATTGCTCAAACTAAAGCTAAATTTACCTGCTTAAGCCGCCACTCTTTCCGCGTTGACCTTGCTGGTATCATTGCAATATGTGGTTTTGGGGAACACAAGGATTTTATCTCCTCAATGATTTTATTCCTTTGTTGCTCCAGCTGGTGTTCCATTTCTTCCATATTGCGTAGACGTTGCAACCTTCGCTTTTGATTGTGTGTCAAACCAGAGGGACACCACCTCGGCTGTAAATACTTAGAAAGAGGGCTGCTACAAGCATCTACATGATTAGTAGGTTTTGGAGTAATTTGAACAGAATTATTTGTAATTTGGGATTTGTTCTGATCATCTACAAGAACCGGTCCTTTAAATACACCATGAACAGCCACATCCACACTACCAATTCTAACCATGTTATTGATTGTGGCTTGCTGGATATTTGATTGCTCTTGACTCAAAGAAAATATAGTATGACCTTTTAATGACCGATTGAATCGGTCGTTTGACTTATATATTTTGACAAAAGGTAATCAAAAGTAGGTTTAAATTTTACCTCTTTGTTCAGCACTTTCTTCTGAGTCACTTTCTAATGGTCCATCTCATGATCTCTCGGTTTGAGCATTTTTGAACTTTGACCAAAACCGAACCCTCTGGTTTGGGAAACCGGAGTATTCGATTTTTCCTGGACAGCAGGATAAACCGAGCTTTTGACCTTGCTTACTTGCCCCCCGAGTCCATAAGCTTTTATGGTGATTTTGAGAGACTCTTTACCACTAGAATCTTTCTCAAGCACTACCTCACGTGTTGGAATCTTGTCAATCCTAATCTTCGGTCTTTCTTCACCAATGACCACATTTTTACCTTTAGTAGTATCAGCTTGTTCTGGCCGAATCAGGACTTTTGCATTACATAGATCAATAGTATTAATAGGAAATGGAGAAGTATCTACTTGCATTTTTTTAATACCTAATCGTCTTTATTGATGACCGATTGTATTTGTCTCCGGAATATATTGCAATCATTTATGGCATGAGAATAAGAATTATGCCACTTACAATAAGCACGCCGCTTCAGTTCCTCAAGCGGCGGTATAGCGTGAGATAATCTAATTTTTCCAATTTTTAGTAGTTCATCAAAAAATTTATCACACTTTGCTACATCAAAAGTAAATTTTTTATCTTGCCAATTCTTATGAACCGGCTTTAGGGAAGCACAAGTGTGAGACTTATCCTTTGGTGACCAAGAAAATTCAGCAACATAAACATCATTATCTTCATCATCTGATCTATCCGAATCATTAGTTATCACATGAATATTAGTGCGATCAGATTTAGTCTTGACAAGATCTCTAGTTTCTTTACTTCGGCTTTCTTGAGCCAAAGCTTTTTGTAATACTTGGTTAACTGTAGCAAAATCATGGTCATCTATTTTTTCCTTAATGTAAGAACATAAGCCATTAAATGCTAAATCAGCTAAATCCTTTTCAGAGAATGTGAGTCTAAAACATCGGTTTTTTATGTCTCTAAACCTTTTAATGTAATTAGCAACTGATTCATCATGTTTTTGCCTAACCGATGTTAAATGAGAAAGTTTCAATTTATTTTCTCCACTATAAAAATGATCATGAAATTTCTGCTCTAATTGCTTCCATGTAAAAATAGAATTAGGTGGTAAAGCAGAAACCCATGAAAAAGAAATACCGGACAAAGATAGTGGGAACAATCTAATTTTTAAGTAATCAGCCAACTAGCTTCACCTAGTTGTGCTAAAAATTGACTAATATGCTCCCATGTAGTCCTATTATCTTCCCCGTTAAATTTAACAAAATCAGGCACTTTAAATCCAGGAGGATATGGTTGAGAATCATAAACTTCGGGATATGGTTTTTGATATGTACGAGTTCGGCTACTTGGCTCTATACCATATTGATCACGTAATAACTTAGCCAATTGTTCATGAACATGCTCAAGAGAGTATTGTCCATGTGGAGTTTGTACATGAGAAGCAACTGGCTGTGTAGTTGAAGTTTGATAAGGATTGATACTTCGGTTTGGTAAAGCCGAAGCTGTCGCACCACTAGATCCTACATTACTAGGTGTGACTAAAATTCCTCCAGTATTGACTGAATTAAGGTAATTACGGCCATCTTGATTATTATTATTATAGAGAGTACCAAAACTAGCAGGATTAGTACTATCTTTATGAGCACTAAGTTCAGTAGATTCATGTTGTTTCTTATTAAATTCATCATTAGCTCGCAACATGGCAGCACGAACTTTGCTGTCTAAATTGCTCTCTAATCGGCTATCTATACTACCATCAATTTGTTATTGCAAACTATTAGCTATCCTAGCATTAACAACCTGATCAACCATATGAGCAATATCTTCAGCAGATAAAGTAGTAGGAGGTGGACTGCTCTTAGTACTTACATTAGTAGTGTCGATGGAGGGTAGAACGACTGTCTTGATTTGAGTCACCACGCCATGCCGATCCTTCTTGAAGCTTGAAAGAAACATGTTCAACTCCTCATCATCACGAGCCTTCTTGAGCCTCAACTCCTCCTCTTCACGTGCCTTCTTGATCTTGAGCTCCTCCTGATCACGGGCCTTCTTGCTTTCCTCAAACGACTTGCAAAGTTCTTCAGGTATCTCTTCTAATGAAGTCCTGATAACGTTCTTCGCGCTAATGTTGGAACTCATAATCAAGATAGATGAATTCGGCTTTGCAAAAACCTGAATTTCTCTTCCCCAGCGGAGTCGCCAAAAAGCGTGTTGATGCCGAGTTGCACCGTTAAACACGAGCACGCAAACGTGCAGCAACGCGCGGCTGAGTCCGCCGAAATCGGACCCTCCGATTTCCAAAACCGGAGCCTCCGGTTTTCACGGGCTCACCGTAAAAACCAACGAACGCCTGCCCGGGAGGGACCCCGTCAGGGCAAGCGTACTCTTGGGTTGTCCTAGCATCGGCAGGCCAGCTAGAACACCTTCAAATGCCGTAGAGACGAAGAAGAACAACAATTAGGGTTGAGATTGGAATTTAGGGTAGAAAGCAAAAGAATAGAGATAAAGGTGTAGATTGATTTGTTTCGATTGGGTATGGATGCCTCAATCGGTCGTGGCCCTTTGTATATAAAGGGTGGGAGGTCTTGCCCTGCAAAAAACCGAGATTTACATGATTTACGTGAAGAAAACTAACTCTAACTCGGTCTGAACCGTGAAAACCGGACCATCCGATTTTATAGTCTGTGAGCATCTTCAAAATGTCATAACTTTCTCGTCCGAACTCCAAAATAGGTGTTCCATATATCCGTTTTGATCGTCTCGACAAGGGCTTCATCGTGAAAATCTCAAATAAGTATTTTGGCTTGATCTTCATACCTTTTCATGCACTTCCTTTTTTGTCGAGTGAAACTTAGCCAAAATACTTAAGAAATATGCTCACAACCTACAAAACATGTCTAAATATCAAATATATAAAATAATCAATATTAGCTTTGATTTAGACAATTTTGACCATTATTTGTATGCCAAACCGGATGCTCCGGTTTTGTAAACCGGACACTCCGGTTTTTCCAGAATGTATATTTTGGTCATCAACAAATAGTTTTTTTCCTCTTGTAACACAGAGACAAAATATGAGAGTCGAGCGTACGCACCCAGAGTACATGGCTGCACTGTCATTGCCACCAGCCACCACTAATCATCCGGTGTGGCACTTTCCTAACAGATGAACTGCTTTTTTCATGGCCAGGCATTCACGAAACTGCCTCTTCCCTAGATTAGGTTCATCAAACTGGTAACATGGTCCAAAAGAGGGTGGTGTCGGCACCGATCCATGGCCACGGAGACAACGATGGATTCCAGTTGACAAACAACAAACTAAAGGTGTGATGAGATCGGATGACCTAAGGCCAGCAGATGATGATGGCGATCACGAACTTCTGAGGATGACGTGCTTTTGCGTTCTTTGAGGTTGCAGGGATTCGTTCATGACTACCTTGATCGAAACAGAGGAACTCATTTACATATGTAGGGTTATGGGAGAGACAGAGGTGGGGGATGGCGTGGAGGCTGGCAGAGATATGGAAGTATCAGATTAATGGTTGGATGTTTAAATGAGTAGTGGATCAAGGGCCGGATATTTTGCTTTTTTATGAGAATTTCTAGACTATTTCTCTTTTTTTCTAGGCACCATGGTGGAGAGTTTATCTCCTTTTATTATTAATTAAATAGATAGATATGATGCCACCAGCACTGTCTCTGGTCAAACACAATTTCCTATAAAAAAAAGGTCAAGCACAATTGCATGATCTAGACAAAGGTTGGAATAAGGGTAGAAAGAAAAGGGAGACAGAAGCCAAAATAAAGAAATAAACAACATCATTACACCTCCGAAAATTGGAAATCCATGTGTTAATTGTGCTATAGAAGTTCATTTGTTAAGATAGTGTTCATACAGATTTGATTTCCATATGTTGTCGACAAGTATGGGAGTTGCTAATTTTCAGGTGCCTGAAAGTTTGTGGAACTTTCAGTCACCACTTTTGAGCCATAGATTCTATATCCAATGGTTTCTAATTATTATACAAAAAATCCTATAAAAATAAAACAAAACACAAAGGAATAAAGCATTGACTGAAAACTTTTAGGCGCCTGCAATCTTGGAAATCCGGATAAGTATTGTCACAAAATCTTGTTGTCGACCTATATTTAGGTATGAAACAGAAAAACTTGAAGGAAAAAAAGGTTTGGAGAACGCAATCCAGCCCTGATGAGCATCAATATCAGCTCGGTCTCATTGAAACCCTGGACTTAACCATCCAGGGTCATTCACAAACTGCATCTTATGGCTCCAAAAGTCAGAAAGTCAGATATGTTGGTGCTTATAATGATTAATAGGGTCACCATGTGCATGTTTACATAGAATGAAAAATATCGTCATCCTAAAATGTAAGTATTTGTTGACTTTTAAAAAATCACGTTTGAGTGTTTGTCTTATCTAAAAAAATTACAAAAAATTATTTATTTTGTTATAATATATGTATTATTATTAGATATATTTTAAATATGATCATTGTCTTTGTAACTTTTATTAAAAACTTAAATAAACAAAGAGTCAAACATGATTTTTGAAATCAACAAATGTTTACTTATTGATATAGAGGTAGTAAAGTAGTACAAGAGAAATAAATTATTAGAGAGGACAAAGAGATAAATAGTACTCCCTCTATCTCTACAATCTATTAATTGAGGTACGGTCGTCCACTTCGTGTCCACAAAGTTAGAGATTGAATCCAAATCGGTTTTCTACCTTCTATATCAAGTACCGAATTTCAAAAATCATAACTCTCACGTTTGGAGTTCAAATGAGGCAAACTCGGACTCTACCTCGTATCTCTTAAAATGTTCTACAACTTTGGTATTCAAGAAAAGTCCAGATCCCGTAGTTTTAATTTCCAAATATGTGATGCAAAAATATTTGTTCTGATTCGGACTCCTGTGCGCAGGTCTCTATGCGGGGCTCATATCTCCTAGCTATGTAGTCTAAATAATATGATTCATATATGTTTCGAAAAGGTCTCGACGAGATCTACAACTTTTGTGTTTTAACTTTTTTTATTAGAGTAAGTATTCAATTTCAAAATTGCGTTGCAATGCAGTTCTATTTCTGGACTCCATGAATTGATTTTTTCTTCAGATAAAGCTTCTAGAATATGGTAAAAAATAGTGATAAAATTGTTACTTTTGACATATAAAATGATATACTAAGAAACATCGATGGTAATATAAATATAATCTTTCATGTAAAAATATCAATAATATTATATATATCTAATAATTATATTATATAAAGAGTGTTTTGTTTTTTAAAATCCGTAGCAACGCACGGACACTTTGCTAGTCCCAGTATATTTGACGTTGTAGCATCATACGTTTTTCATATTATTTGATGTTTTCACCTAGTATGCGTTTTCTTCTTAATTTTTACTCCATTGGGCACACGTATCAAGATCGCAACTCTTCCTAACCACACGATGCCTTGTTTTCTATTTTTTTAGTACTTGTCACATGGAGCACTAACGTTTCTTGTTTTCTATGGGTCTGAGGCAGCAGATCTTTGTCTCGGCAGATTCCTTTTCTTGGTTGCGATGCAGAACGCTACAACGTCAAATATATAGGGATGGAAGAAGTAGTATGTAAAATAAAATTGTAAAATACTAGGTGTCGCTCTCCTTATTTTGGCCGGTGTGGCCATGATGCAAGATAAACGCGTCACCGACGATTAGCATGGCCGCCCTCCAACGACGTCGTCCGTAAGTCAGTTAGCACCGGAACCTTTCCCTCCTGTTGAGGTACGAAAATTGGTTGACTGAGGAGACCAGCCGTCCTCATGGTCAGGCCCGAAGGAGAAGGGCTGCCTTCCCCCGTGCGTTTGACGGATCAGCTCCTCACGACTTCTATGGATCCAGACGATAGTGAAGACAACTTCAAGCACGAGAAAGAAAGGAGTCAGATCAGATCGTTTGGGGACTTAATTTATGCGCACACCTTACCTCACCCGTATAAAGCTTCGGTGGTAAACCTTCATGGTGTAGCGTGGAAGCTGCCGTCTGCCGAACTTGCTGAAAGATCATCATGGATAGGAACTGCTGCAAGGATGTGACATTGATGCCGCGCACCAGCTTTAAGTTCCAGGTGCTGAATGAGATAGTTGTTTTTTGTCCCTTTTTGTTTATTCCAACATAAACTGAAGATTTTTTGGTTTAAGGGCTTGTTTGGGAACCACCTTTTCCCTAGGGAAACCGGCCCAATCCCTAGGGACACCGTGGCCCATGAATTTTTTTTCCTCACCAAACCCGACCGGCCTTTTGGATGCACCATGGATAGAAATTCCACAGCCTATTGAAACCCTATCCCTAGCAAAATCACGGGAAAAAGAAAATCACCTCACCGGATCAAGCGAAATTCCCCGTCGTCGTCTCGCTCGGTCGCCGCCTCGCCCCGCCCAGCTTTGTCGCCTCGCCCCGCCTCGCTTCGTCCCGGTGGCCATCCCCCGTCGCGCTGCCCCGCCCCACCTTGGTCACCACCCCGCCCGATCGCCGCCTCGCCTCGATTGCCACCCCGCCCGATCACCGCCTCGCCTCGGTCGCCGCCCCACCTGGTCGCCACCCTGCCTTGGTCGTTACCTCCATCGTCGTTCGGATCCACCCCGCTCAGCACCAGGGCTCCTCCAAGTACTATCGGGTGAGACCCTCCCTCCTCTCACAAGATCTGGTCAGCTAATCAATGAGTATGTCCATGTTAGCCATCGGTGTTGTTTTCCACCACAACATTTCCAGATTTATCGTCTTCTTTCTTCCCTGCCGGCTGTAGCACCAAAACAACTCCAACCTCAGATCTATCCCCTTCAATGACGACCTGCAGGGTGGTGATGCCAAGCGTGCGATGAAGGAGACTGTGTTGACTTTGAGCGACGACAACCGCAACAGCTAGGACGTCTACTGAGATCTTTGGTTCACTTAGCTCGATTCAAGAATTGCTCACGTTCCTCACAGTGACCAGGTATGGTTACACTTGAATTGTCGAGTGAGTCCAAAGCTTTATTCACAACAAGAATTAACAGCAGCATCTCTATTTATTCTGTATGACCATCTCATGTTCTTTAACTATTTACTGTTAGTAATTCTCTGCATTGACTATGGACTAGGTTTCACTCATCGAGTGCTCATGTATATGTTTTGGTACTGCTTTGTTTAACCTATGTTCCCTTAACTGATACATTTGTCAAAGCAAAGAAACAAAAGCTCTAGTCTGCTAGCTGTTTGTCTGTTCTATTTTAGCGCATCTTTAGTTCTTGTTGCCAGCTATATCTCTTTTTCTGATACTCTCTTGCATGCTCGTACTTAGTGTATAACTGATCTGTTATACCCATGATCTATTGCTGTTGGTAAACAAAAAGAATTTTTCTTTTGCCTAATTGTAGCTCTAGTAATTTGGTGTGTATCCATTTATCCTTGTCAAATGCTAGATAATGGACTGCAGAAGTTATACATTCTGACAACTTATTGGTAATACATATCTAAATTTTTTCTAAATATGTTAATTTTAGATAATGAGATCTAGGAATGAGATTTTGGAATATAGGAGGGAGAAAATTAAGAAATTTATGAAGATGGAGGAAGAAGAGGATGATGAATTATTTCTTGTTATTGTTCTTGCCTTACTTCAAGGTCTTAATGATGAAAAAGACCAGATACATACTTCGGAATATACTGGTGCCAAAAAGACGAAAGAAATTCTTGCGGTACATGAGAGTTGGTGTAAGAGTGAGTTTCGTATGGAGCCACACATATTTAAGAAAGTATCAAATTATCTTAGAAGAGAGGGTCTATTGCATGATACATGTGGAGTTGCTGTTGAAGAGCAGCTTGGAATATTTATGTTCATGATCTCACACAATGCTAGCAATGGAAGGCTGCAAAAGACCTTTCAGCATAGCGGGGAAACGATCCATCGACACGTGAAGGCTGTTTTTGATATAATCCCTACTCTCACATCCAGATTCATCAAACTTCCCAACCCCAATGTAACTCATCCCAAGATTATATCGGACAATTTATTTTGGCCATTCTTTAAGGTAATCCGTCCATACCCACCAGATTAAACCATTTCCCTTCTCTCAACCCATTCTCTATCCCTCAACCATTTCTTTGCTTATGTGCAGAATTGCATTGGTGTTATTGATGGTACGCATGTTCCCGTAAAAATTGTAGAAGAAAGCCCCCCCCCCCCCCCAATATAGGAATAGGAAAGGCACATTATCTCAAAATGTCATGGTAGCATGTGACTTTGATTTGAACTTCACATTCATCTCATGCGGATGGGAAGGGTCAGCATCTGATGCTGGGGTCCTTAGATCTGCTATTACCAAAGGTTTTCATGTTCCAAATGGAAAATATTACCTTGTTGATGGAGGCTATGCTAACACACAGTCATTCCTTGCTCCATATCGTGGTGTTCGATACCACCTAGCTGACTTTACGAGACAACGCTCATCTCGAAGAACTGTATATGCAGATTACAAGGAGCTCTTCAATCATCGTCATGCACTTCTTAGAAACCATATCGAGAGGGCTATTGGGGTATTAAAGAAAAGGTTTCAGATTCTTAAAGTGGGTACTCATCATCCAATTGAATCTCAAGTTAGGATTCCAGTTGTAGCTGCAGTGTTCCATAACTTGATTAGAAGCCTAAATGGAGATGAAGACTGGTTGGATCACCAACCTGTTTATATCCAGTCCAAAGATTTTGTTGATTTGCCAGAGGGAGATACTAACTACCAGAATGATGTGCAATCTTTAAATTCACAAGCAACTTCTAGAAATGTTCTTAGAGACCAAATAGCTATGGAAATGTGGGAGCACTACACTCAGAATCGTGCATGACAAATTCTTGTTTATGTAATGTATTGCTTATCAAATTCATGTTTTTAGTTTTTTAACACAAATTCTCTATTGTATTATCTTATAATTAGCTTGTTTATTTTTTTCTTGAATTGCAGGAATGAGTAAAGGAGAAGGGACAAGGGCATCATGGCACTTTGAATATGAAAAAGGTTTGGTTGATGTACTCCAAGATCATATGCATCAAAAGTTCAGGGCTCAAAATGGCTGGAAAACCGAGGGCTGGAGGAGTATTTTGCAAAAGTTCAATGAAAAATTCCCATCTGCTGGATATACTAAGGACCAGATTCGGGAGAAAGCAAGAGAATTAAAAGCAAGCTACCGAGCACTTCGTGACGCAAGGAGGAACAGTGGAGCAGGTTGGAATGACACTCTTTGCACGATCAATGCTACAGAAGCAGAATAGGAAACCATTCATAAGGTATGATTAGTGTAACACCCATTCCTATCAGCTTCAGCCTTTGCTTGCTTCCTAGAATAATCATAGATAGATACTATCAGCTTGAGCCTTTGCTTTCTTCCTAGAATAATCATAGTTAGATACTATCAACTTGAGCCTTTGCTTTCTTCCTAGAGTAATCATAGATAGATATGGACCAAAGATATTGTTCACCAATGTTTGTTTACAGTTCAGTAAATAAAAAATATTGCTTAGAGTAGTAACTTGATTAGTTTGACATTGAACAGGACAATCAAGTTCTCAAGAAGTTTTGCAAAAAGGGTTTCCCTCTGTACTACAATATGGAGAAGTTATATGAAGGTAAGAATTCATGCATTTTTAGGTTGTGATCCTTAGCTCTATGAATTGATTTTGTAGCTCTATGCATTTATAGGTAGTGATTTCTTGATCGGGACCTGTACAGTACTGAAAATTTTGTATATCTATCTTTTAGGAAGTATAGCTACTGGTAATCTCAACTTTACATCAACTGAGGAAGCAAGGATCTTGCCAACCGCACCTGAAGGTCATAGTGTTGATGATCCTGTTGTTACCATGAATTCTTTCTCTATAAATTTTGAGAGGCCAAGACAGTCAATTGATCCCATTAACCTTGATGAAGAAGAGCATACCACTTTATCTTGTTCTGGGCACAAAGAAGCTGATGGCTCTAGAAAAAAAAGGAAGCAAAGTCAGGTAGCTGGAATTCTGCAGCAATATGTTGATTTTAGGATGAGACAAACAAGTACTTTTTAGGATGAGTTGAACATAGCAACAAAGCCAACAGATGAGTATTCCATCAAAAATTGCCTTGCTGTTTTGGAGTCAATTGAGGAGCTTTCAGACGTTGAAAAGGCAATGGCGACCAAAGTTTTCAAATGTGATCAGAATCGAGAAATTTTTCTCAATTTCAAGAATCCCAGAGTTTGTTTATTATGGATTCAAAGTGAAATTACTCCACAGGTATGTGGTTCTGTTCTTGAGTTTTGGGTGCTGCGTGGAACTTTGCTTGATTGAAGTGTTAAGTTTAGTTATTAGAGAGGTGAATTGAATTGCATAAGCACTGTTGTGTCACTATATTTACTGAATTTGATTTGTTGGGCATAAATTTTAGAAATTCTGTTTTATACCCATGATCTGTTGCTCTTGATAAACAAATAGAAATTTTCTTTTGTCTGATCGTAGCTCTAGCAATTTGGTGTGTATCCATCAGCTCTTGTTTTATCCTTGTCAGATGCTATATAATGGAATGCAGAAGTTATAGCAAAGCTTTGCTGTAATGTTTGTTTATCTTGTACAAAATGATAGTCATGAGCAGACAAGAGACTATGTTGCTTCTTTTTTAGTTGAGTAATTAGGGAGGTGAATTGACCAACATATGCACTGTTGGACATGGACATGCACCATCGTCACTACTGAGTACACATTTTTCTTACACAGGCAGCAGAAATTTGAAGGACTTGAGCTAGAGGGATTCACTTTTCCTAATCTACCTTACATGAGCAAAGCATTCAAGAATCATATCTGCCTCTTTTCTTATATTTCTTTGGGTTCAGAACAAAGTGAACACAAGAATAATAAGTGAGGGAGTGAGGGTGTGATGTATGCTATATATTTGTATGCTCAGCTTAGATCACGTCGTTCAATGAGACATTTTTATTTCATATTGCAATCAATGCCTAAACCTTCAAATCAAGTTATTATGTGATTATTGTAAGTTTTTACTTTGTCGAATACAAGTATATTCAGTGAAAGAATTGTCAAGGATATATTTTTTGTGACCTCCAATATTATTTTTGGATTATTTGATTTATTCTAGTTCTTTTGAGTATTTATTGTCTAGTCGAGATTTTTATCCCTATGTCTCCCAAACAACGACTGGGAATTTCATAGAATGGGATTTTTATCCCTATGTCTCCCAAACAATGATTGGGAATTTCATAGAATGGGATTTTTATCCCAAGCAGGGGTGGGGGTGGCTTGCACAGGACAAAATTCCTCTTGGAGGTTGCAATCCCTATGAATTTTTCACCCTAGTACCCAAACAAGGACTAAGAAAGGAACTATGGAAAGACAGAGCGTGTTATGCTCCAATAAAATCAACCCGTCCCCATTGGCCATCGCCATCTTCGTCTGCCTCGCACTCCGCCTCTTCTCTCCACTCCATGTCCCCTAAATCCGCCGTCGGCTGCCCGCCGCCACCTTTGGCTCGTGCTGCTCTACCGAATTCCCCTCCTCTGGCCTCTCTTCCAATCTCGTTCGCGCCTCAGCCCAAATCTCCTATTGCTCTCTCCGCTCTCCCCCTCTCCCGAGTCCTGACTTGCCTTGTCACTCATCGGTCCCTCTCACAGTCTCACCCGACTCACTGTCACCTCTCTCAAGAGTCTCTCGTTGCTCACCAGCCAATGATAAGCCAGCAAGGAAGGGAAGGCATACTTCGGTCTGATCCAACACAAACAAGCCTAACAGGCCGATGACACAATCCGGTCCATGTAACAGTGGTCATGTCATGCTTGGGCTTCGTCTAAAGCCCATCATATCAGCACAGCATGACCCGTTAGCCAGACTGTCCCAGCCCATTAAGGTGTCGGCCTGGCCGATCACAGGCTCATGCCGTGCTGGCCCCTTGGCCACCTATAAGGCTCACCGTGAGGTTCCATGAATTCAACGTCTTGTCGGTGGAGAACTTGACAAGCCTTTAGGGGGTACAGCACTACAGCTTCAAGGTACGAGAGAGAACACTGTAATGCAGAGTATATATAGCAAATAAATCAAAGCTACAGTACCATCTTCTGACTGAACAGGCTCACTGGCATCAACATCATGCCTTGAATCCACCAAAAGCTACATTGTCTTCTGACTGAATAGGTTCACTGGCATCAGCATCATGCCTTGCTCCATGGAACATTCGGTACAACACAATACAATAGCATTGTACTTGTCTTACTAGTACCAAAAGCGTGGGAAAACAGTAAAGCTCCACATACCCCACAGGTCATAATCTTCTATTTTCCCGCTGCGTAGTCGTGTAGATGGTCCAACAAAGCACATAAGGCAAGAAGCTAAACTTTGAAAGGCATTTCATCTCAGAAAGGAAATCAGTTCCACAACGACCAGCTTGCATATTGTTCCAAATGAGATATGGGAGTGTGATCAACAGTGTGATCAACCTTTCCTGTTCAAGAAAAAAAAAGGTAAACCCAACACACACTTAGGGTTGAAAACTAGAAATGAATATGGACGAATGCAATTGAGATAACAAAATGACAATATGTGCATTTCCTGCACTTGAGCTCAAGAAAAACAGTACTAATACTGAATTCTTATCTAGCTATACCATAAAAGTCAAGTAACATGATTCACTAATGTCATGGTACACTTGCTGAATAACTAAATCAACCAATACAATGCATACTGATTCTATGAGAATTTACCAAATCAAGCATCCACAGCACTTTTTCCATGTACAAATCCAACATAAATTAGAAAGAAAAAAAACTCTAGAGTCATAAAATTATATATTTGCCCTTGTTTTTCATTTGCTATCTGTACCAATAGAACCATACACCGCCAGTTTAACAAACTGACATGAAGGGTACCGTCATATTTTGTTTCCAAACCCTTACCCATACTGTTAGAAAGGTTTTTGTGGTGACATGTGACGCCCATCCAGCCCAGCTCCAATATATTGCCCTAGCCACTCCATGCCGCCACCCACACCCAAATGCACAAATGTAGGGAGCTACCGCCTTCTTTGTCACCTTGTACAGTGTAGGGAGATGGACACAAGACACGACAAGCTATAGATGCGAACGGAGAAGAGGACAATCAACAACGGAGGCTCACACTGCTCCGGCAAAATAAATAGGAGCAATACCACTGCCAAAGAGCTCTGGCTCCGCCACCCTCTCCTAAGTCTTGACTTGATTTCCACCCAACCCCCACCTAAATCTCTCACCCACTTGGGCATCCATCCGATGCTCAATACTACCTAGAAAGAGCCAAATTCGATTCGATGGATGTCATATGAGCACCAGCGTAGCAACTCAGAAATTTCGACCTCTCGACACCACAAAAACCATTACTAATAGCAACAACAACAACAATAATAAAGCCTTTTTATACCAAGCAAGTTGGGGTAGGCTATAGATAAAACCCATGGGAACCCAAAAAAGAAGAGATAAAGAAATAAAAGCCAAAAGAAAGAGAAGAGAAAAAAAAAGAAAGAAAGAAAAGAGAGAGAGAGAAAAAAGGGCAAAAACAAAAAGAACAAAAGCCAAAAACAAGTAGGCAAGAAGGAAGGAAAAAAGATCACGGTTCCGGCATGTCTATTGCTAGTCTCCAAGCGCTCCTATCCATAGCTAGCTCCTTAGGGATATCCCACACCTTCAGGTCTCTCTTAACCGACTCGTGCCAAGTCAAGTTAGGTCAGCCTCTACCTCTCTTAACATTAGCATCTCTCTTTAGAACCCCACTACGTACCGGCGCCTTCGGAGGTCTCCGTTGGACATGTTCGAACCATCTCAACCGATGTTGAACCAATTTCTCCTTGATAGGTGCCACTCCTATCCTGTCTCGAATATCTTCATTCCGTATTCGGTCTCTTCTTGTATGCCCGCAAAACCAACACAACATACGCATCTCTGCTACACTTAGTTGTTGAACATGTCATCTTTTCGTAGGCCAGCACTCAGCACCGTATAACATCGCTGAACGAATTGTCATCCTATAGAATTTACCTTTTAGCTTTTGTGACACCCTCTTGTCGCATAAGACGTCGGATGCTTGACGCCATTTCAACCAGCCGGCTGAAATTCTATGCCTAACATCTTCATCGATGTCACCGTCCTTTTGCAACATCGATCCTAAATAACGAAATGTATCCTTCTTGGCCACCAATTGTCCATCAAGGCTAACGTCTCCATCCTCATGTATAGTCGCGCTAAACTCACACATCATATACTCGGTCTTGGCCCTATTAAGTCTAAAACCCTTGCACTCTAATGTGTGCCTCCACAGCTCCAACTTCCTATTAACCCCATCCCTACTCTCGTCAACTAACACCACATCATCAGCAAAGAGCATACACCAAGGGACATCACTCTGTATTTCTCGTGTGACCTCGTCCATCACTAAAGCAAATAAATAAGGGCTCAATGATGATCCTTGATGTAGTCCTATTTTAATCGGAAAGTCATTGATGTCGCCATCACATGTCCGAACACATGTCCTCGCGTCCTGTACATATCCTTGATGAGGCTAATGTACTTAGTTGGGACTTTGTGCTTCTCCAAGGCCCACCACATGACACTTCTTGGCACTTTATCATATGCCTTCTCGAGGTCAATAAAGACCATGTGTAAGTCCTTCTTTTGCTCCCGATATCTCTCCATCAATTGTCGCATTAAGAAAATCGCCTCCATGGTCGATCTTCCAGGCATGAACCCAAACTGGTTTTGCGTCACACTTGTCACTCTTCTTAGGCGATGCTCGATGACTCTCCCAGAGCTTCATCGTATGGCTCATCAACTTAATCCCATGATAGTTAGTACAACTTTGAACATCTCCCTTGTTCTTGAAGATCGGTACTACTATACTCCTCCTCTATTCTTCCGGCATCTTGTTTGACCGAAAGATGAGGTTAAAAAGCTTAGTTAACCATACTATGGCTCTGGCACCTAAGCATCTTCATACTTCGATGGGGATACCATCAGGGCCCATCGCTTTACCACTCTTCATCCTCTTCAAAGCTTCCTCTATCTCTGTCTCCTGAATTCTCCTCACAAAGCGTCTGTTGTTATCATCAAATAAGTCATCCAACTCAAGTATAGGACCTTCCTCCTCTCCGTTAAACAACTTATCAAAGTACTCTCGCCATCTGTCCTTGATCTCCTCATCTCTCACCAGGAGTCGATCTACCCCATCCTTGATACATTTGATTTGGTTGATGTCCCTCGTCTTCTGCTCACGGATCCTAGCCATCTGATAGATGTCCTTCTCTCCTTCCTTCGTGCCTAGTCGCTGATAAAGGTTATCATATGCCTGACCTTTTGCTACACTCACTGCTCGCTTTGCAGCCCTCCTGGCTATTTTATAGCCTTCTATGTTGGTTGCACTCTTATCAAGATGTAGACGCTTGAAACACTCCTTCTTCTCCTTGATAGCCCTTTGCACCTCATCATTCCACCACCAGGTGTCTTTTGCTTCTTGTTTGCCTCCTCTACTCACGCCAAACACTTCTGAAGCTACCTTCCGAACACATGTTGTCATTTTTAGCCACATGTCATCTGGTCCTTCTCCTTCCTCCCAGGGTCCCTCTCCTAGCATCCTCTCCTTAAAAGTTTGCGCCACCTCCCCTCTAAACTTCCACCACTTTGTTCTCGCGGTCTTGGTACGTTTGTCCCTGAAAAACCATTACTAATAGCAGCACAAATAAAATCTGCACATGGAGCAGCATCAAAGGTATAAAGTCACCTTTCAGCATGCGACATTTGCCTATCAATATATTGTTTACTACCAACAATTAAGTGGCAGCCTACCACAATTGTAACAACGTTCATAAATGAAGTCACATATGCAGATAACATCTGATTAAAAAGACAGTGCTACTTATTGCAAAAACTTACCTCATTAGTCCTCACCATCTAGGCTCAGCAAATTTCCAGTATACATATTGATTCCAGAGAAATGGGACAGCTTCAGCATATCTGAGAATGTATTGGCCCTTGGGTCATGAATCTGTAACAGGTCCATGCATCTCATGACTATCCTCCCATCACCTAACAGCACCAAGGGATGAACGGGCATTATATCCCTGTATCGTTCAACTTGCACACTATAATATTTTATCCATAGGCCCTTCTCAGAATCCATGAGAAACCACAGGTCCATGTAAGGAGTTGGCCCATGAACAATAACCAAGGAGTCGTTCAGGTTGGCCAAAGTGAGTTGCTTTGCTAATGGACCATCATAGCCGTTGAGCCTCTCATCATCAAGAAGGTTGTTGGGTCCTTTGATGCCTGGCGCCCACTCCTCTGCCTCAAGGTCAAACGAAACTATCCAGCTTTCGTCAGTGACTTGGTGATTTAAGACAGCAAAATATGCATCCACGGTCAAGAAGTAAACAACCCCACCAATGACAACTCTAGTCCATTGATTCCATACAACAGACTCTTGAGGCCCCTTCTTCCCCCTCCATTGCACACAGCTTCTACGATTGGCAGTGCAGACCTCAAACAAGTCCTTGCGGTTGCCATGGCCTCGAAATTGAAGCATCCTGAGCACCTTATACTCGATTGTGCTGGCAACCTTTCCAAACAGATATACGGGCTCGCCATAATCACGCAGCTTGAAGCCACAAGCCAGATGCTCCTTTGCCAGGTTGTGTGGTAAGTGATACACAGCTCCGGTGGCTGGGTTCAGCAACCGGGTGCTACCACCTTCAACTGTCTTGACACAAACAAGGTCGAAGGCCATGCTCACAACCACCTCGCCCTCTGTCCTGTGCACACGCTTAACAATTTTTCCCGACACATCCAGGATGTCCGCGAGGTGATGGCCCTCTGTGCTGTCCGCGTAGCTAACAACGATGAGCGGGCCCTGTTTGCGGGTGGCGTGAGTGGCGGCGAACCCCGGGTCGGAGAGGAGGGTCCGCCACGGGCGGCAGATGGTGCGGAGGCGGCAGAGCTCCTTGGCCGGGAGGTGCAGCAGGACCTCGGACAGGCCGTCCAGGGTCAGAGGGCCGGCGTTGGAGGCGCCGTCGGGGGCAGCCGCGGCGCGCCTGACCGGAGGGCCGGGCGGCGCCCGCGACGCCATTCCCGAGGCCGCGAGATCCACGACCTGCGTATCAAACAAGGACGATTCAGTGGCTCTCCTTCACGGAATCCACGAATCCACGAGGTTACAAGGTCGCCGGAATCAACGAAAGTCGTCGACTGCTTACCAGAGAGTAGATCTCGACGGATCCCGGCGGCGGAACCCGCCGTCAGCCGGACGGCGGCGCGGCGGAATGGAAGGCGGTGCGGCGGAATGGAGCGGCGGCGAGCGGTCGGTCGGTCGCAGAGGGTTTTGGCTAGCGTCGTTGGGTAGAGCGGCGAGAAAGCGGTGGTGGTTGGCGGATTGGGGTTTAGGAATGGGGAGCGGCGGTCGGCAACTGCGGCGGTTTCTTCTCTTTTTCTGTCGTTTTTCGAAGAGAGAAGGTCTCACAGTGCATTGAACAAGTGGGCCGCCTGGGCTTTTCATATTCCAACCGGCCCATTCAGTTGGAGACTGCTCGATGATCAGCTTCAGCTACATGAGAGGCCCAGATGACTCAAGGATTGGCCTAAAAAATAAATTGGTAAAGGATTCTTGTCTGCTCCAACACATGATAAAAAAAATGTTTACCAGAGCGCGGACTGTGAAGGCATGAATACTGGAGAATTTGTGCTAAAAAAAATGGATACTGAAGAATTCAATAAAGATTGACAAATCATTAATTTTATGTCTAGACAACATTCCATTTGACTCCTAGTTGAAGATCGATGCTTATATTATATGGATAGCATGTGGGCGCATGTTCATACGTATATATGAGTATACACATCTATACTCCCTCTATAAAGAAATTATAATAATTTTTTAGTTTGTTCAAACTTCAAAGTCAAAAAATTTCATGACATTTATTGTAATGTAGATGATGTTATTAGAATTATCGCAACACAAACATTCATAATATGTAACTATTTCTATTTAAAAATTTCAGGTTTCAGAAATATTGATAGCTAAACTTAAAAATATTTTATTTTGATTAAATTCAGATATTCTGATAATCTTGACCGGAGGAAAGTTGCTTATATTCTTAGATGAAGGAAATATTATCCTTCGTGGCTGGAGGCTGCTAGCATCACTCTGTTTTAACTTTTAACTCCACCGGAAACAGAAGAAAAGGAAGATCCTACAGCTCCAGATTGCATTGCATGGAAATGCCGAAATGGCATCACCATATATAATAAAGAAAAGGATATATATTGCCTATTTCATAGCAACGACTACCCTAATCCCCATGCTCATTGGGCAACAGACACTTCCATCCTTTTTTCTTGTGGGTCGGGTTTCTTTCAGAAGGTAAAAAAAAAAAAGAGAAAATTCCCTCTATGTCACTAGAAAATGTCATCGTTCTCTTTGTATCATGAAAATTTTTGAACTTTCCTCTGTGCCATTTAAATAAAATTTCCATGTCCTCTCTGTCATTGGTATCAATGCTTAACATTTTGCTCTATCTGCTAGCTTTAAAAAAAATACTTTCTTTACTCCAAAATTTATGAAAATTTATAAATTTATAAAGTAGCACGTGAGGAATATTTTTTATTATTGGAAAATATTTTAATTCTAAAACATTTTTAAATTTGAAATAGGTGAATTTGACAAGGTGTTAAGGCAAAACTTCGAAATTTAACTTTTGAACCTTAACTCTTTGCAAGGTTCACCAATTTCAAATTTACAAATGTTATAGAACCAAAATATTTTCCAATAACAAAAAATGTCCCTCATATGTTACTCTATAAATTTACAAATTTTTATAAATTTTACAGTAAAGAAAGTAATTTTCTTTTAGGTAATGAATAAAGAAAAACGTGGATGGCATAGAGAGAAGTTCGAAAATGTTCATGGTACAGAGGGAATGATGAATTTTTCTAATTAGAGGGAATTTTCTCATAGGTCTATCACGCTTGGCAGCAGAACTGTCTATCATTTGTACTGCCTCCGGACAAAAACATCGCTTGTCTAACCACAACATCCATAGAGCAGTGATGATCTCCATCTGCGTTGGTGATATATGATATATCCCACAATACAACAAAACAAAGTCACAAGAATACTTTTTTTCCCCAAAAAGAAAAAAATCAATCGATTCTAAGAAGAATTGTAATCCAAAACAGCATCATTACCATCATCAATTAGTTCACATAATAAAAGGAATTAAAAAATAAAGAATAGCAAAAAGGAATACTTGAAAAGCCAGGCATTGCAAAAATGCTTTGTTTCCAGTGGAAAGTCCAAAAATGTGTTATCTGGCACTAGCAGCCCTATCGAACCTGGAGCCATACAGATTTAAGTTTGGTCCTCATTCGAGAATTTGTATTTACTAAGACCAGTCTCAATGGGAGTTTTATTGGTATTAAATAAGGTGATACATGAGTAAAAAGAGTGATATGTCACTGTAATTAAGATGAAAGAGAGAAAATGAGTTTTATTAGGATAAAACTTATTTGGCACTATTTCATATGCATAAAACTCTCATTAAGAGTAAAAAGTTTCATCCTAATAGATTTTGATCAATCTTAATACAATAATTTATTATTATGACTCAGCTATGAAATTATAAAATAAAACTTTACATTAAGAGAGCCAATTTCATTCTTCAAACTAAACATCTAAATCTGATATAGCACTATAGAAAAGAGTAAAATAAAATCATGGATTAAGATTGGCCTAAAAGATAAACCAACTGACAAAACTACAAAACCGAATTGACAGGTTGAAAGATGCCCTCTCTTCCATCAATAATATTCGAACAACATGTCCAGACCCAAATAATAATAATAAGGCTATTTTCAATGGAAGTTTGATTTTTAATAAATAACATGCCATATCAGTATTTTTTATGATGTGGTAAGGTAATTATGAAGAGTGAGAAGAAACAGGTATACACTATTTTCAAGACTCTACACTGTTTTCAATGCTATAAAACTAACATTCAGAGCAACTATTTTATTTCATTTGCAATTTGATCAATCACTATGTAATAAATAAATACTATAATTAAACTAGAAAAACAATAAAAATAAAACTATATATTAGATAGTAGTATTTCATTTATACTCTATATGACATGACAGTCTTGGAAACGATGTAATGAAACTGTCCACTAGGAATAGCCTAACATGCTGTAGGGACAAAGTAGTAAAGGTAAATGAATCAGATAGCAGTCTCAATTAAGGATTCATTGGCAGAACAACACAAGCGACAGTACCAAAGCAGTTTGCAAACCACAATTTTCACAAAGAACTCATTTATGATTATTGATTCAACCAAGCTACAGACGCACACGAATATCTCAAAACGATACAAATATGAGCTTTTCTTCAGTCCTCCACCCGGTACCGCCTCCTAAGAGGTACCAGCGTCATCCGACCGTCAAGTCCGTTGGGGTAGGATCGCCATCTGCTTGCCT
Source organism: Eleusine coracana subsp. coracana (assembly GCA_032690845.1). Classification (NCBI taxonomy): domain Eukaryota; kingdom Viridiplantae; phylum Streptophyta; class Magnoliopsida; order Poales; family Poaceae; genus Eleusine; species Eleusine coracana. Next base: position 9,778,791 of record CM064430.1, read on the forward strand.
CTCGCACGAGGGAAAAATTTCTCTGCCGCAGTCCGCATCACCGCCGCTCGCTGAAATCCGCCAGGGCCTCGAGCGTCCTCGTCTCCGCTCGCAGTCCCTGTCGCCGCTCGCAGCCCAGTCGTCCCTGTCTCGCTCGCTGCCCAGTTGTCCCTGTCGCCGCTTGCAGCCTGCCTGCCATCCCCGCCGCCGCTCGCAGCCTGTGAGTTCAGCATCCTTCTGCGCGTCCCCGACGCTGCCGTCCCTGTCACCGCTCGCAGCCCAGCCATGCCTGTCGCCGCTCGCAGCCCGCCCGCTATCCCCGCCGTCGCTCGCTGCCCGGACGATGAACTTGGGTGCGACCTCCGCTCGACACCCTGTAGATCTTGCCGGTAAAAGGTCAAGGACGCGTCGCTGACGAGGCCGCATCAAGGCGCTGCTGGTCGCCACGCCTCAGGGAAACGCCCCTGCTCCATTTGGCCTGTTGGTCGTCGATCTCAATCACAACCAGCTCGTGCTGCCCAGGAGACTCGCCGCTGCTCCGGTGCGCTATGAAGCTAAGGAGGAGGAAGCCGCCAGGGAGAGATGAATAGAGCCTAGGATTCGGGTAGAGAGAAGGAGAATAAAAGGGAACATTTTGGAATGTGCGATACGAAAGGAAAAAATCTAATCGATGTGGCGAGACGGTGATTCGTGGAGGCGGGCGCGCACTGTCGAAATTTTCGTGATGTGGAATTACGACGAAGGCCCTCTATCATCTATCACGGTAGTTCTCAAGCGGTACCGGAGCAGGCGTGGTAGTACTGACGTTTGCTGACTGTTAGATCAAGTTAAATCGAATGGTTCAAGGCATGGTACCTCTGGTATCTGGTAACTGTTGAAGGACTGTAAAAAAGCTTTACAAATATATAAGTAGTTAATAATAGTACTACTTGAATAACATATACATCAGTACTATATCTCTATCATCATTAGGAAGATATGAGTTTAGGAGCGATAATGCCACAGTGTCAGTTACTACAGAGGAGGGAGAGAACTAATCCATAAGTGGATACATATACAGATCCCATAAAACAATGGTAAATCACTCACATCATGAGCGGGTCACCATTTGCCAAGCTCAGTAGATTTCCCGTGTACAAACCAATTGTAGTACAAGAAATGATCTCTGCCACATCTTTGAATGCGCGGGTGTTCAGATCGTAGATTTTCAGTGACGCCTTCCTTCCTTTCTGAACAAGCACTATCCTCCCATCATTTAAAACAAGCACCGGCCGTATCGTACGTTCAGCAGCATACTTATAACTGAATAAAGCGTACATATACTTCATTTCAACCAGTATTCTCTGTCGCATGACCCATACGCCCCTTCCAGGATCCTCCAGAAACCATAGGTCCATGCAAGGAACCGTCCGATGAACCACAACCAAGCAGCCATTCAAGACGGCTAGTGAGAACTTACCCCAGACACTTTGGTTATCGCGAAGAGCAGGATGATCATTCAAAACACTTCTTCCGGGCCCTCGGATCTCCGGCCGCCACTCCTCTGTTTCGAGGTCGAAGGAGCCAATGCGGAACGGCCTCACATGTTGCTCCTGTTCGTGACCAACCTCATCTAAGAAGAAGTAAACGAACCCGTGGGCGACCGACCACGCTGCTCCACGCGCCCAACCCGAAAGTATACTGAGGTGCCGTCTTTCCCCTCCACCGAATGTGGCTATTGCTTCCAGGGTCAGCGAGGGTGATTACCTCGTAAAGCTGTAGGTTCGTGTTGGGAGCAGGGGAGCAGTGGAGCGTGCGAAGCAACTTGTACTCGACTATGGAGGCAACCTGCCCAATCGCAACTGAAGTCTTGTCATGGGAAATGTACGGCTCGTGCGCCGTGTGTTCTGCTGACAGTCCTTGCGGCAAGGTCCAGACGAGTCCAGTGCCCGGGTTGAGCACTCTGCATCTCCCGCTGGGCACCTCTTCGACGCAGATGAGGTCGAGCTACGTGGACACCACCCGTTCAACGAGCCCTGCCGTGTTCGTCGCGTCCTGCATGACGACCCGTTTGATGACGCGCCCGGAGAGGAGGTCGATGATGTCGAAAAGCATGCCATTGCTAGTGTCGTCGGCAGCGTAGCCGACGACGATGAGCGGTTCCGTGTGAGCGGCCGTGAAGAGCGGGACGGAGAAGAGGGAATGCCACGCCCGGCACACAGCGCGCAAGCGGCAGAGGTCCTTGTGTCATGATCATTACTGACGAACAAGGCAAGTACAAGAGAAAGGGGTGCCAACGTGATGAGCTGCTTGATTCGTGAAGACCAGTTTAGTTCGTAGTAAGAGAGTCTCTTCTGGAAACATTAATCGGCTTGTGTCTGTTGGGCCTTGGACTGTATAATAGCCGTGTGGAGTATTCACCTGTAATGGCTTGGGCCACTCCAACTCTGTTGCGGTGCATATAATCAGCACCGGGTGGTGGTGGGCGGATCATCGATCCAATGGCAGAAGGAATCTGAGAGCACGTTGCTCTCTGTCTTATCTCTCTCTCGTGCTCTTCCCCTTTTCCCTCCTATCCTTTACCTGATTCTCTCTCTGATCTTTCCCAATTCTTCTGAATCCACTTCTCAAGCATAGTAGATCCCTAACAATTGGTTATCAGAGCCTAGAATCCTCAGGTTTTTTTTTTGGAGATCGTCGAGAATCAGGAACCAATCAGTTCAACCCACCACCAACCCCACCGTCCACTACCTGTTCGACAAATTGCCTCAACCCAACCCTAACACTGGCAGAACCGAATCCTTACCTCAAACCCCGTTTTACCTCGATGCTACAGCAGAAGATCATGTCGCAAGACACGATGCTGTCCGAATTCATCAGGAGATATGAGGAAGACCAGATCAAGGTCGCTGAAGAGAGGGCCAAGGCTGATGCTGATCGGAAGACTACGCACAAGGCAATTGAGCTCCTGCAGAACGCAGTCGATGCTTGGAAACCCATGGAAGAGCAAGTGAAAGATCTCCAGACCCAGTTTGTGACCCTTCGTCGCCATGTGGATCACTTGGAGAAGAGTGCGGTGCTGGTGGATATGAAGACAACACCACCTTCTTCCGTGGAACCGGCGGATGAGGTCAAATCGACCTCCATCCTGGGGACTCCACCACTTTTGGGTAGTGGTTTCGGGCCTAATGGCCACCGCGTCGACAACAATCACCGGGGATCGGCCTTTGCGCCCTCCTGGTCAAAGGTACGCCAGTGTCACCAAGTCTGCAGTACCCCTCTTTCACTTATGTCACTGGAGAATCTCATGAGAACTCACACTTTCAATCCTCAATTCTGCATAATTCTAGCAATAACTCTTTTCTTAAACTTGATTTTCCATGTTTTAATGGGGACAATCCGAAATACTGGAAACGGCGATGTGAAGATTATTTCAGTCTGTATGGAATCCCAATGGAGCAGTGGGTCCGAATGGCAACCTATCATTTTTCAGGCACAGCGTCGCTTTGGGTACAAGCGCAGACAGAATTCAGCTCATGGCAAGATCTCTGTACCAGGTTGGTTGAGCGTTTCGGCAGGGATCAGTATCAAGAGATCATCCAGTAGCTATTTGCAATTCGCCAAGAGAACACAATATATGAGTAATGTTCAGGTTTGAACCGTTGATGAATCAGATTCTGGCTCACAATCCATCTTATGACCCAGTATTTTTCACTACTCGCTTTGTTGATGGTCTGCGTCCGGACATCCGTGCCACTATCACGCTGCATCGCCCAAAGGACCTAGATACTGCATATTCATTAGCATCATTGCAGGAGAATGTGGCTAATCACACTGTGCCTCGTTATAGTCAGGTGAACAATCAACCCTTGCAGAAACCCAGATTCCCTATGGTGCCAGCACCACTTGTACGCCTAGCACTTGAAGGACCGCACAATGATAAGAAGTCAATAGAGAAGAAAGGAACATAGGACAGATTAACAGCACTAAGAGCCTATCATCGAGCTAGAGGCTTGTGTTTCAAATGTGGAGAAAAGTGGGGTAATGGTCACAAATGTGCTGCAACAGTACAATTGCATGTGGTGGAGGAACTACTGGATCTTCTACAGGATCATGATCCTAAATCACCTGGAGTTCAAGAAGAAACATCAGATGAGGAATCTCTTTATTGCTTGTCTCAGGATGCTACTGCTGGTACAACTGGACCTAAAACTATGAGAGTTTGTGGCCTCATTGAAGATCAAGAAGTTCTGATTCTGGTGGATTCAGGCAGTACTCATAGTTTTATCAGCTCTCACATTGCAGCCAAGTTACAAAGATCAAGAGTCTTTATCCCTCCAATTCAAGTTAGAGTGGCCAATGGAGCACAACTTTCATGCAACAGTCAACTGGATTCCTGCTCTTGGTGGGCTCAGGGTCACACTTTTAAAACTAATCTAAGAATCCTGGACATTGGCTGTTATGACATGATACTTGGCATGGATTGGCTGGAAACCTGCAGCCCTATCATTCATGAGTGGGATAAAAGGAGAATGTCATTTATGCAAAGAGATAGGTGGATAACCTTACAAGGGGTGTTGCCCAACTTGAAGGAGTGTGCTCCTTTATCTGCAGCTCAAATGGTGAAGCTTGTTGCTCATAACAGTATACATCATGTGGTAGCCCTTTGCCCTGTCACACAATCTGATGCAATAGAACTTCCCCACAAGGTGCACCAATTATTGCAACAGTATGAAACTATCTTTGAGGAACCACAAACACTACCCCCACACAGACCTTGGGATCATCATATTCCATTAATGGCTGGTACTCAACCTGTTACTATCAGGCCTTATAGGTACACACCAGAACAAAAATCAGAAATCGAGCAGCAAGTAAAAGAAATGTTGGAATCTGGCCTGATTAGACCAAGCAACAGTCCTTTCTCATCACCAGTATTACTGGTCAGGAAGAAGGAAGGAACTTGGCGATTCTGTATAGACTTCAGGCACCTCAATGCCATCACAGTCAAGAATAAATACCCTTTACCCATCATTGATGAATTGTTGGATGAATTGAATGGGGCAGCATGGTTCTCCAAACTAGACTTGAGAGCAGGATACCACCAATTTCGACTGTGTGAAGGGGATGAAATGAAAACAGCCTTCCAAACACATCATGGGCACTTTGAATTCAGAGTCATGCCTTATGGGTTATGTAATGCCCCAGCCACCTTTCAAAGTGCAATGAATGAAATATTAGCACCATTACTCAGAAAGAGTGTCCTGGTATTCATTGATGACATACTAATCTACAGCAAGACCCTGGAGGATCACTTGATACATCTACAGCAAGTCCTGGATCTCATTAAAGCACATGGGCTAAAAGTGAAAAGATCCAAATGCACTTTTGCAGTACAACAAATTTCCTATCTAGGACACATGATTACTTCTGAAGGAGTGTTACCTGGTGACAAGATAATAGAAGTTAGAGACTGGCCTATTCCCACTACAGTAAAAGAACTCAGAAGTTTCCTAGGTCTGGCAGGATATTACAGAAAATTTGTCAAAGACTATGGAGCTATCAGCAAACCACTCACTGACTTACTAAAGAAGAATTCTGTGTTTGTGTGGACACCAACAGCTGATTCATCATTTCAAGAATTGAAGACCAGACTAACCAATGCTCCAGTGTTGGCATTACCAAATTTTTCTCAGCAGTTCATCATTGAAACTGATGCCAGTGATAAAGGGATTGGGGCAGTCCTTATGCAAAACCAACATCCTATTGCATATCTCAGTAAAGCCTTGTGTCCAAGAAATCAGGGATTAGCTGCATATGAGAAAGAATGTCTTGCTATACTCTTAGCTGTGGATCACTGGAGGCCTTATTTGGCTCATGCTGAATTTGTTATCAGGACAGACCACAAGAGTCTCATTCATCTCACTGAACAAAGAGTTCGTACACCTATCCAGCAAAGGGCCTTAACAAAACTGTTAGGACTCAACTACACCATCCAGTACAAACAAGGGCAGTTTAACAAAGTAGCAGATGCTTTATCTCGAAAGCCTTTCACCAGTACCACCGAATTAGTAGCTATCTCAGTGACCAGACCGGTTTGGATGAAACATATTGTACAAAGTTACCTTGAGGATAGCCAGTGCAAGCAACTACTAGAACAATTAGCAGTCTCTCCATCTCAGGACTCGCAGTATACTCTTCAAAATGGCATTCTCAGATTCAAAGGGACAATATGGATAGGTAACAGTGAATCAATCCAACGGGATATCATTTCTTCACTACATGATAGTGCACTGGGTGGTCACTCTGGATTTTATGCTACATACCATAGAATTAAAAGACTTTTTGCTTGGAACAACATGAAAAAGCAAATAAAGTCTTTTGTACAACAGTGCACAATATGCCAACAAGCCAAAACTGAAAGGGTGGCACTACCAGGACTACTACAACCCTTACCAATCCCTGAACAGGCATGGGCAGTGGTATCCTTGGACTTTATTGAGGGGCTGCCAAAATCTGGATCTTATGACACTATTCTAGTGGTAGTCGACAAATTCACCAAGTATGCCCACTTCTTACCTTTAACTCACCCTTTTACTGCTCTGACAGTAGCCAAATTGTATATCAATAACATCTTCAAGTTACATGGGATGCCACAAGCTATAATATCAGATAGAGATCGAATCTTCACCAGCACTCTATGGCAAGAGTTATTCAAACTCTCCCACACTGAATTGAGAATGAGTTCATCCTATCACCCACAATCTGATGGGCAAACTGAACGAGTTAATCAGTGTTTAGAAGCATATCTCAGATGTTCTGTTCACTCTTGTCCCAAGAATTGGAGTATCTGGCTTCCTCTTGTAGAGTACTGGTATAACACCTCTTATCATACAGCCCTTGCGAAAAACTCCTTTTGAAGTGTTATATGGCAGGCAACCAAGAGACCTGGGAGTCATTCAATTAGCTGAAGCTACTGTTGCAGATTTGATCACATGGCTACGTGAAAGAGAAATCATGAAAGAGTTACTGATTACCCAACTTCATCGAGTACAACAAAGAATGAAACACCAGGCTGACAAACATCGTTCTGAATGTCAGTTCGAGGTGGGAGATCAAGTGTTCTTAAAGTTGCAGCCATATATTCAGACCTCGGTAGCCACTAGAGCAAATCAAAAGCTGGCATTTCGATACTATGGTCCTTATACTATCCTGGCTCGCGTGGGGGCAGTTGCTTACAAGCTCCAACTTCCAGCTGGCAGCTTGATTCACTCAGTGGTGCATGTCTCCCAGTTAAAGAAAGCAGTAAGTCCTTCCACTATGGTCAGTACAGTTTTGCCACCAACAATATCTATTTTGCAGGATCAGCAGATACCAGAACATTTTCTGGATTGGAAGATAGTGAAGAGGGGCAAATCTTCGATGACTCATATTTTGGTGAAGTGGACGGGCTTACCACCGAACCTGGCGACCTGGCAAAGTAAGCAAGATCTCTCTCGACGATTCCCTGATTCACCGGCTTGGGGGCAAGCCGGTCTTCAACCGGAGGGGAATGTCATGATCAGTACTGACGAACAAGGCAAGTACAAGAGAAAGGGGTGCCAACGTGATGAGCTGCTTGATTCGTGAAGACCAGTTTAGTTCGTAGTAAGAGAGTCTCTTCTGGAAATATTAATCGGCGGAAACATTAATCGGCTTGTGTCTGTTGGACCTTGGACCGTGTAATAGCCGTATGGAGTATTCACCTGTAATGGCTTGGGTCACTTCAACTCTGTTGCGGTGCATATAATCAGCACCCGGGTGGTGGTGGATGGATCATCGATCCAATAGCAGAAGGAATCTGAGAGCATATTGCTCTCTGCCTTATCTCTCTCGTGCTCTTCTCCTTTTCCCTCCTATCCTTTACCTGATTCTCTCTCTGATCTTTCCCAATTCTTCTGAATCCACTTCTCAAGCATAGTAGATCCCTAACACCTTGCCTGGGAAGCGCAGTAGGATCTCGAACATGGCGTCCGGGGGCAGAGCATCGACGTTGGAGACAAGGGCGAGCGGCACTACCGCGCGACTGCTGTCTGGCTCCGCGCGAAGCTTGGAGGACGCCATGACTTGTGGACGAGTGACAAAGAAATGTCAGCTCCTTCCCCTTGTGAGATGGCTGGGCGTGATTCAGGGTGCAGTGTGCTGTGCTGGGGAGGCGAGCGAGGCCCCGGCGATTGGATGAGGATGCAATCGAGCTGCTTACCACTTTATTACCAGGAGAGCAGCGGGGTGGGGAATAAATAAACTCTGGGCTGCGGGGTTGGGAGTCGCGGAAAGAAGAAGCGGTGGCGGTTGTCCGGTTGTGGTCTTCTGGGTCTTCTGACGAGTCCACGAAGGCGGCGCGCTGAAGCGGTGGTGTGGAACTGTGGATGATGACAGACTGGCCGTAGTAGGCCTTGTTTTTTTTTGAGGGAACGTCATCTGGCTCGACTCGTAAGTACCTCCTTGTGTTTGTACGCGAACATTACTGGTTTCAGTCAAATTTGCGGCAGGATGTGTTGCCCGCTGTTAGATCGTTATTGAACCAAGTTCTTTACAATGTTTTGTTTTATGGGCTTGTATTTTCGATCTGGGCTGTCATCGGGCTTTTCTCTAATTTATTATTATCTCCCCCCTCCACCCCCTTCTTATGCCTTGATCTAAGAAAAAATTTCGGTCACTGAAATATCTGAAATAACATATTTATCATTGAAGTCCTATATAATTTTATCGTTAAAATTTTATCAACTATGTTTATTTAATGAAAGTTATTTTCATTATATATATAACTATGATAGTTTATAGATTTAAGATATTTATTTACAAATCATATAAAAGATTTTGAAAAATAAAAATATTTTGTTCGTAGAAATCACCAATATTTTTAAAATATCATGTTTATTAGTAACCTTTGATATTTCTTTTATGCAATTTTTTTTCCTAAACCTTGACACGTCACTCCAAGGCGACCGGATACCGCCGCCAAGAATAGGGAGCGGTGGTGGGCGCACGGTCCATTTCTTCTCTTTTTGTTTTTATATCTTTTTTCAGAATAGAAAAGATTAGGTAGAGAGAACACTGAATAAATGGGCTTCTAGACTCACATTAGCCAGAACAAAAGTGCGTTAGCACAAGGATTTTAATTCTGGGGCTGTCTAAGGAACACTCAGTGTTTCCACTATGAATAACACAAAACTTCCTACCGATTTCTTTTTTTGTTTTCAGTTGAGTCGAATTGGGTTTCCACTCAGTTTGTTGTTGTTGTTGTTGTTGAGTCGAACTGGGTGCTAAATAGGACTCCAAACACATGATTGCAGTTTAAATTACAAGAAAAAACAATGACTGTAAGTCCAATGTATAATCACTGTAACTTCAGCAAAAGTTGACTGTAAATGTGGTAAGAAAACAAAATCATGTGCTGAAGACCTTAGTAACAAGAATTTTGTTGCCTCAGTCTTAGATACACGCAGCAGAAATAGAAGAAAAGGCTAGGAAAGAAGAATAACAGAGGAGGAAAATTCTAGTGTTGGAACGCAAATTAAAAACACTAGAGCAAAACAGCCGAGCAGGATATAGATTTTCCATAATTGTATTTTTACCATTTGAGGATATTTATACTGACCTAAGGCAAATTGAAAAACAACAAAACTGGAGCCATTAGTGTTTTTTTTTTTGCCATTTGTGGATTTATATTGACCAAAAGGCCAACTGACCAACTACAAAATTGTCCGACTGGTTGAAAGATTTTCTGTCTTCCATGAACATATTAATTTTGATCAACATGGCCAAACCCAAAATATAAATTACAAGCAGTAGGGATAGATTAGTAAAGTCAAATGACTCATATATATTAATCTCAACTAAGGATTAATCGATAGAACTATACAAACGACCAATATTATTTGTCAGTCTTCAAATGACAATTTTGACAAAGAATACATTTCAAAGGATTCTAGTAGTGATTACAAATTCAACTAAGCTATGTCTATTTCTAAAAGTTAGAAACGAAAGTCACAAAAGCACTATATTTTAAGTTTTATGTTACCTTATGGAACACTTCCTCAACAACTTTAGACGTCTTTGTTGTAACAGATTTAGTAAAATTATTCACATCTAGTGGTTTTCTCTTGAATAACGGTGTTTTGAGACACACACATGAAGTCCCCAGCATTAATGATACTAGAATAACTCTCATCAGTATATTGTCTTTTTTTCATCAATAAGTAGAAAAGTTGAGCACCAATAATGTCAAACTGATACCTAGAAAGAGTGGGGAAAGAATTGTTAGAGATTTAATCCATGATTGTATACATATAAATAAAGTAAAGATCCATTAAAGAGTCTATAGTAAATCACTCACATCATGATGAACGGGCACCATTTGCCAAGCTCAGTATGTTTCCTGTGTACACACCAATTGCATTACAAGGCCCAATCTCTGCGATATATGTGGAAGTGTCGGTCTCTGGATTGAAAATTTTCAGTGAACTCTTGCTTCCTTTATGAACTAGCACCATCCTCCCATCATTTAACACCAACAGCGGGCGCACTTCCATTCCAGCTTGTATTGTATTTCGCATGACCCAAATTCCCTTGTCACGATCCTTCAAACACCATAGGTTAAAATTACAGCCCATCCGATGAACCACAACTAAGCAACCACCCAGGACAACTAGTTCCAACTCACGCCAGGAGTAGCGACTATCACTGAAAACGCTTCTTAGGGGTCCTGGGATTTTCGGCCTCCACTCCTCTGTTTCGAGGTCGAACGAGCCGACGCGGAATGCCGTAGAATCTTCTTCCTGACGACCAGTCTCATTGGAGAAGAAGTACACAAACCCACTGACCACCACGCTGCTCCACGATCCCAATGAAACAGCGTAGGGCGGCGCCTCCTTTCCCCTCCACCGAGAAGTGCGACCGCCGGCAGCGAGCGTGAGGACCTCGTAAACCTGTACCTTCCTAATGGGAGATCCGTCAAACATGCGAAACACCTTAAACCATCCTGTGGATTCGACCTGCCCGAGCACAATCGTGGTCCTACGATGGGAGAAGAAGGCCTCGTACACTGCGTGTTCCGCCGCCATTCCTTCAGGCAAGGTCCAGGAAGACGCTCTCGCACCACCCGGGCTGAACACCCTGCACGGCCCGCTGGCGCCCTCCGCGACGCAGACGAGGTCGAGGTGCAGGGACATCACCCGCTCGAACGCCGCCGCCGCCGCGCCCTTGACGCGCCGGATGACACGCCCGGCGAGGTCGACGATGCTGAAGACTACGCCGTTGTTGTCGAGCTCATCGTAGCCGGCAATTATGAGCGGCTCCGGGTGGCGCGCCGCGTGGGCGGCAGCGAGCCCCGGGTCGGCGAGGAGGGAGCGCCAGGACCGGCACACGGCGCGCACGCGGCAGAGGTCCTTCCCCGGTAGGCGCAGGAAGATCTCGTGCAGGGCGTCCAGGGTCAGGACAGCGATCGGCGCCGCGCCAGCGCGCCTGTTTGGGCCCGTGCGACACTTCGATGACGTCATCCCTGCGATCACGGACTCACACGGAACCCGGTCCTTGGTTGACCTGTGGCAGAGACGAGGACGAAGAAAGGTAAGGTGCGGTAGATCCCGGCGACGACCGAATCGATATGAGTGGGTGGCGATCCCCAGCGATCGGATCAGGCTGCGAGAGCGCGATCGAGATGCTTACCGGCGGGGTTCCGACGGATCCCGAAGGGAGGCGACAGGCGTGGACGGCCGGCTTTCACTCTGATCTGATTGTTTCCAGGTGGCCCCGGGATGGCGAGAGTCGCGCAAGGAAGAATGCGGTGGTGGGATCTGACGCCGCGGTGGCGCGCTGACCTGACTGAAGCGGTGGACGAACGATGCGATATACATGGGCCGTAAACCTTGTATTTTGCTTTTTGCCATGGGCCGGCCATACACCAGCTCAACATCCTGCTGTTCAAGTTTGTACATTTCGCTCAAAAAAAAAAAAAATTTTGTACAAGACGTTTTTGTTGACGGTTTTTTTTTTTCTTCTAACCAGCTGCTTCATTCTTCTTTCTACTGTTTTTTTTTACCTTTGTCCGGTCAAGATAATTTATTCTTACAATGATATTTCAACTGTATCTTCGGAGTTATATAGGGAATTTTGGTGACGTTTCGATGATGTATAATCGGAAGAAACGACATTGAAATATTGCTAGAGATATTCAGATATCCACATTATTATTTTTTTTAAAAACTAGTTGGATATATCTCACTCAGGCACTTGCACATGATCGATCCACTCTGAAACATTTAACAACGTGATTGCTTGAACAGGGAGATTGCATGCTAGTTTGTTAAAACGTTTGTTCAAAAACAGATACAACATGCTCTAGATGTGTAGGCACTAGGCAGTGCATGAAGAGTGCTGTTCTTCTGGTAGTTCGGGCATGCCTGTGGAGTGTAAAGCGGTGATGATGGTAGTTGGGACATAACGTCTGCATGATTGCTTTCGACTCAATTCACTTGACTCATGAGAGAGCATATAAAAATTGTTGTTATAAGGCGTGGTTCATCTTTCAGTCACCACCTACATGAGCGCGTTCTCCCCTCAGCCAGTTATCCTGTTTTGCCTCTCTCCCTCTTGGCTACCAACTAGTAGTAAGATATTGGAGCGAAACAAAACCATAGGTACGGTGTCACTCACGCGGAGGCCTTGTACATAGCCCACCGATCCTAGAGATCCTTCCCGGTTACCTTCTTGAAGAAATCTAGGCCGCTAGTTGCTTCCTTGAGTCCATTATTCATGGGAGCCACGAGAATTTTTGTTCGATAAATTAGCACTCCATTGTACATGCGCTGCCAGGGAGCTCTTCGGCGAGCCACGCGCTGCCAGGGAAGAGCTTCCAAGCAGCAAGTGTCGCCTGCTCGAGGAGGCAAACGGCGTGTGCCCAGCTGATTTTTGCGTCAAACCCGCATCCTCCGTCCGTGTTGGGTGCATCGTTTCTGACACTGAAGGAGACTTCTTTCCCGGCGGCTGCGGAGGCTGCCACCACCGCGACAAGGACTAGGACAACATACTGGGCAGGTTTCATGACAAAATTAAGCCATGGGTCGAGTACATCTCCGATCATACCTAAAAGCGGATTGAATCACGCGATGAGTTTGCATTACGATCAGCCAAATACATATAGGGGGGCAGCCGTCATGCAAGACGTGCAACAAGCCCAAGTACGAGTCGGGCATGCATGCATGAATGGCACATGGCCCAAGACTAATACCAAGCACAAGCCTAATACAAGTATAATACAAGCCCAATAGACTATCTGTCTAACATAACCCCGCAGTCGGAGCAACGGTACTAGCCAGTAGTACGGACGTTCAGACTGGAACGAAACTCGGTGAAGACAGAAGACGATAATCCTTTGGTGAATATATCAGCATATTGAGAGGTGGTCAGCATGTGTAGAACTCTCACACCTCCGGCGGCGACCTTGTCATGGACGAAATGCAAATCAATCTCGATGTGCTTCGTGTGTTGATGTTGCATAGGATTCGTCGAGAGATAAATAGCACTGATGTTGTCACAATAGACCAAAGTAGAACAACGAACAGGACAATGGAGCTCGTGTAACAGCTGTTGTAACCAGCAAGTCTCCGTAACAACATTAGCAACAACCTGATACTCAACTTTAGAACTGGAGCGAGAAATGGTAGCTTGTCGCTTAGAAGACTAAGACACAAGATTATCTCCAAGAAAAACCGCATAGCCCAATGTAGAACGTCGTGTCTCTGGACAGCCAACCCAATCAACATCAGAATAGGCTACAAGATCAGAAGATGGAGTACGATGGAGTTGAAGACCATCATCCAAAGTGCCTTTGATATAACACAGGACTCGTTTGACCAAAGCAAAGTGTGGCTCATGAGGATCATGCATAAACAAACAAATTTGTTGCACAACATAAGAAATATCAGGTCGGGTGAATGTGAGATACTGAAGAGCACCAGCGAGTCCTCGAAAATGAGTGGCATCAGCAACAGGGGGGCCATCAGGCGATAACTTAGCATTAGTATCCACAGGAGTAGTGCAAGGTTTGCAATTGGTCATACCGACACGATCCAAAATCTCAAGCATGTAATGACGTTGGGATAGAAGCAAGCCGCTAGCACTGCGAGAGACAGACATACCCAAAAAATGATGAAGAGCACCAAGATCCTTCATAGAAAACTCCTATATGAGTGCAGCAATAACTTCTTGAAGTAGCGCTGTCGAGGAAGCTATCAAAATGATGTCATCCACATATAGCAAGATAGATTATATCCAAACCGCGTCAGTACACAAATAGTGAAGTGTCTAATTTGGCACCAATAAACCCAAGAGACTGAATAAAGGCTGCAAATCGGCTGTACCATGCACGTGGTGCCTGCTTTAGACCATAAAGGGATTTGTTGAGGCGACAAACATGATCGGGACGAGAAGAATCCACAAATCCAGATGGTTGAGCACAATAGACTGTCTCAGCAAGGGTCCCGTGAAGAAAGGCATTCTTCACATCAAGCTGATTGATGGGCCAATCCTGAGAAAGAGCAACTGATAGAACAATGCGAATATGAAAGTGCCTAGAGGGGGGGGGGGGGGTGAATAGGCAATTATCCCTAAAAATCACTTAATAATAAAAGTCAAATGCACAGAGTCGGACTTGTCCAACGATAGTGAGGAAAGTCCGATGGACTTGTCCAATGGCACGTGATAGAAAAGTAGATCGGCCAATTAAAACTAAAAACTAGTGCAAGGTAAGCTAGGATCTAGTGATAACAAGCTATACGAAGCTGTAGAAATAAGGAGAACAACTAGCAAGCAACCTACACAAGTTAATTTAGGAAAAATGAGACAAACCCTAGCTAGCAAGTTATGAGCAAGAACAAGTAAACAACAAGTAAGTAAAAGAAGAGACAAGGGAGGCACAAGATTTGTTCACTGAAGTTCAGCTCCACAAAGAAGCCTACCCCCCGTTGAGGGATCCACAAAGGACCGGGTTTCTTTCAACCCTAACCCCTCCAAGTGACCACAAAGATCAAACTTGGCTTTTCACTAGCAATCATCACAAAGGAGGGGTCAATACCAACTTCCCGAGGCGTCACCACACAAGTTGGGAGCTCTACAGGCACCTCTAACCGTCTAGGAGATGAATCCCCAAGAGTAACAAACACAAACGAGGTCGGCGGTGAGGATGAACTAAGAGCTCAAGAGGATGGAAGCTTGGAGTCGATGGAGCTCTTCAATCTTCTCTCAATCCCTTCACAAATCAAGATTGGAAGCAAGGGAGGAGAGTTGGGGAGAGCAAAGTGAGCTTGAGGGTGTTTTTGAGTGGAATGAGTGACCCCCCTCCCAAGGGACGAGATGGGGTTCTATTTATAGCCCAAGAAGAAAAAGAGCCGTTTGGATGGGCAAATCTCAGATCTTCATCGGACAAGTTCGATGGTCATCGGACATGTCCGATAAAACAAGGTGGCGCAGGTTCTGGAGTCCGAGAGACTTGCTCGACGGGTCAAACAAGTTGTCCATCGGACAAGTCTGATTGTCATCGGACAAGTCCGATGGCACTAGGCTGGCGTGGGTTCTGGAGTCCGAGGGTGATGTCCGAAGGGTCGGACTTGTCGGTCATCGGACAAGTCCAACAACGCAAGTTGTCGCAGGCTCTGGAGTTTGATGGACTTGTCCGATGGGTCGGACAAGTCCGATGATTTTTGCTGGAAAAATTGTTTTGGCTATGGAAATTTTGGATTTTGCTCTTAGTTTATCATTGCTTCACACATTTGTGTCCCTCTTGGTAGTATGACTTTTCCTATACTCAAAAATTAAAGATAAAACTTCATGAGCTTCATTCTTGAGTATATTTTTGAATGAGATACTTTCCCAGCTTCTTTTCTCCCTTTCTTTGAGTATATGAGATTCTATGCATTTTGTCATCAATATTTGAACCATCTTCTACACACATGTCCATTAAAACATTAGTCTATTCTTAATTGTATTGGCGCCAATCACCAAAACAAAATTAGGGGCCTAGATGCACCTTTAATCTCCCCCTTTTTGGTGATTGATGACAATACAACTAACATTTCAAAAAGAAAGGTAATGATGGTACAATTTGTGAGGAGCTCCCCCTAAATGTGTGCATAAATAAAGGATTGGAGATAGTATAACAAATGCACATGTTTAAAGAAAGAGTATGAGAGCTCCCCTAAATCTATGCATACATGATGATTCGTAATAGTTAAGCATATGAATTTGAGACAATGCATATGACAAGTATTATCACACAAATGCATCTAAAATGAGAACCAACAATACATCATCACAAAGAGGCATTTAAACACACGAGCTCATAAGACACAAATAGAGAATTACAAATACCAAAAGCAAATATAGCAAAGAGTCTTACAAACCACAAGCAACACAAATAAGAAGTTTTACAATCCAAGCCAAATCAAACCAAATTGTCCATCTCCATCACACTCACAACTCACAAACTAAGGAAATAGATAAAAAGATAGATTACACTTCTCCCCCTTTGGCATCAAGACACCAAAAAGGTAAAAAATGCGGGTAGATGGTGATGAAAAACTCTACTCCTTAGAGCCTTCATAGTCTTCATCATCCTCTTCATCTTCATCTTCATCCTCTTCTTCTTCCTCATCTTAAGCGGGAGCTTTTCCCTTGCACCGGCAAAGAGCATAGGCAGCGAGATCTTCTTCTTGCTCTTCTACTTCCTCTTCTTCCTCATCAAAGCGAACATGTTGCCCACTAGAGCCAGCTCCGGTGTCAAACTGAGGAGGTGGTGGATAGTAGCCAAAGTAGTTCATCTCCTCCATAGAGAAATCAGCAGTAGGATCCGCATAAGCCGGGGGATAAGAATTTTCCGCTGGAGGTGATGGAGGTGGAGGGACTTCACACTCTAGCTTATCCATGATGACTTTCTGGTTCCTCTCAATGATATCCATCCTCTGATTAATGTTCCTGCATATGCCAAGGAGAGACTTGAACATATTCATGATCCCACTCTGCTTCCCACGAGATGGTGGAGGAGCACGAGAGGATCCGGTGGCCCTCGAAGGAGCTCTAGCGGCCGGAGCGGGAGAAGAAGGCTGAGCTGCACCAAAGAATTGACCGGAGGAGGTGTCAGGAGTCTAGTTAGAAGGAATCTTGGTTTTAGACTCAAATGCTTCATGTCCTTTTTGAAAGTCAATCCTGAGACCTTCTCAATCATGTACATGATGTGCGGGGCATATCCACAGGCACGCTTGGGAGAGATGGAGATGTCCCATATCTTCTGAAAGACATAGTCAAAGACATCAAACTTTTGATTCCCATGAATCCAGTGCAAGATGTCCCTCTGATAGACAGCAATACGGTCAGAGTTGCCACCCCTTGGAGCCAAAGTGCTCCTGCAGATCCTGAACAACACTGAGAAGAAGGGGAGCAGCCCATTGGACTTGGGAGGAACACTGTTCTCCGGATCCATATACATATGCCTCATTTCCTCATGACTCATGTAACTGCCCGAGTGAATCTTATGCTTCTCCTTGCGTGAGCTCTTAAGTCCTATCATGGAAGCAAATTGGTTCAAGGTGTAGCTGTACTTAGTGCCATTTGTCATCCAAACCATAGATTTGTCACCCTCAAAGTACACGGTGGAAAAGAACTGAGAAATGATTTCCTTGTTCCAAGAGTACTTGAGAGACAAGAACGTCTTAAGACCATGATGCTCACAAGCAGATAGCACTTGGTTGAACAGTGGATGCTTCTTTGACTTCATATAGTCCCAATCCAGCCACTTGCTATCAACAACAACATTCTTCATGCGGAGGTAGGTGGAGCGGTACCAATCCGCATGGAAGTGAGGGTGAAAGCAAAAGTCAGGAGCTTCCTTCTCACGAGCATAGTAGTTGACCAATCTTGCTTCAGTGCATGTCTCAAGAGAGGCCCTAAAGAAGTTGAAAATGACTCAGTTGGAGTTGTGCATTTTGGCGGGAGGATGCATGACTCTCTCTAGCTCTTCGGACTCAACCGGTTCCTCTCTTTCAGTTGGTTGTTGGAGGTAGGTGCGTTCAATACGCTTGACTGTGACTTTCTTTCTCTTTGGTTGGCTTTGACCTTGATCAACACTAGCTTTGGTCCTCTTCTCCCTCAACAGGGATGCTTCCACATCTGACATGCTGGCAATAGGAGAAGCAACAAGTTAGGAGAGAGACAAAAGAGAGGAAAAAAGGGTGAGGAGAATCAGTGAGGGACTTAGACTTTTGGAGGAGCTGCAAGTCATCAGACATGTCCGATGCGTTGGACTTGTTCGATGTCCATCGAACTTGTCCGATGACTCGCAGTTTCTCCAGAAACCTAGATCCTCCACAAATCCACCTACCACTAGTGATCAAACTCTATCTACTCCATCTACAGCATGCTAGAAGCTATCTCCATGGATTAAAAGTGCAAGGAAAAAGATTTGGATACTAGCATTGCCCTAGAACCCTAATCCTAAGGGAGAGAGAGGGAAATAGGGGAAAACCTTGCAAAACGATGGGGGATCTAACTTTGCCGATGGAGGAGGACCTCTTGGCCTCCAAATTTGCTCCAACGGATGGTGGGAGAGAGAGATCGCCTTAGGGACGCCTTTGGGGGAGTTCTTGAGGAGAGAGAATGTGAAGGAGGTGAATGAGGGGGGTGTTGACCGAAGGGGTAAGTCGGGCTGGGTTAAAGGGGTGAAAGCCGGACCGTCGGACTTGTCCGATAGGGTCGGACTTGTCTAACATGCATTGGACTTGTTCGATAAAGGGGGGTCGACAGGTGTAAACAGGCAGGGCTAAGGATAGTTTGGAGCAATTAGGTGAAGATGATGATGGACACAAAGGATTCTTGCCAGCATATGGTCAGCCAATCAATCAACCATTCAAAACTATGACCATATTTTAACAAGATTGATCAATAGATCAAGAATCAAGCAACAAGCAAAAACAAACAAGTTTTGACATAAAACCAAGGTTTTTTTTCCCAATAATTGAACAATCATCATTCAGATGTGCACATTCTCTACATCACATTGCTAGAGTCAAGAATATTTAGTTCACTCCTAAGATAGCAAAACCTTTTCTCATCTAGTGGCTTGGTGAATATATCGGCTAGTTGATCTTCGGTTCGCACATGACTCACTTCTATATCCCCCTTTATAGAATGATCTCTCAAAAAGTGATGGCGGATATCTATATGCTTTGTACGCGAATGCTTAATAGGGTTATAAGTAAGCTTTATGTCACTCTCATTGTCACATAGGAGTGGAACACGGTTCAACTTGTAACCGTAGTCCCTTAGAGTTTATCTCATCCAAAGTAGTTGTGCACAACAACTACCGGTTGCAAGATACTCCGCTTCGGCGGTGGAAAGTGCAACGGAATTTAATTTCTTGGATGACCATAACACTAGGGACCTACCCAAGACTTGGCATGTCCCGGAGGTGCTCTTTCTATCTACCTTATCCCCGGCATAATCCACATCGGAGTAGCCTAAAAGGTTGAACTTTGAACCCTTGGGGTACTAAAGCCCTTGGGTGTGTGAACCAAATATCTCATGATTCTTTTAATGGCCGCCGTGTGACACTCCATAGGAGCGGCTTGAAAACATGCACACATACACACACTAAGCATGATATTGGGCCTAGATGCATAAAGATAAAGCAAAGAGCCTATCATGGAGCAGTATACCTTTTGATCAACAGGCTTATCCTTTTTGTTAAGGTCGATGTGTCCATTTGTTGGCATGGGAGTTTTGATGGACTTGGCCTTGTTCATGTCAAACTTCTTCAATAAATCTTGAGTGTACTTGGCTTGACATATGAAGGTGCCCTCCTTGAGTTGCTTCACTTGGAAGCCTAGAAAGTATGTCAACTCTCCCATCATGGACATCTCAAACCTCTTGGTCATTATCTTGCTAAACTCATCACAAAAGTTTTGGTTAGTAGAACCAAATATAATGTCATTGACATATATTTGGCACACAAAGATATCATTGCCAAAACGCTTGGTGAAGAGGGTTGCATCGGCCTTGCCAATGACAAAACCCTTTTTAACAAGAAAATCCCTAAGGCATTCATACTATGCTCTTGGAGCTTTTTAAGCCTATAAAGCACCTTATGGAGCTTGAAAACATAATTAGGATACTTTAGATCTTCAAAGCCCGGTGGTTGCTCCACATACACCTCTTCCTTGATTGGCCCATTGAGGAATGCACTTTTCACGTCCATTTGGTACAACTTAAAATCATGGTGAGTAGCAAAAGCAAGTAATATTCTAATAGATTCAAGCCTTGCTACAGGGGCATAGGTTTCATCAAAATCTAAACCTTCCACTTGTGAATACCCCTTTGCCACGAGCCTTGCCTTGTTTCTTGTCACAACACCGTCTTCATTTTGTTCGCTGCGGAACACCCATTTGGTGCCCACAACATTCTTGTTCTTTAGCCTTTCCTCCAATATCCACACTTCATTTCTTGTGAAGTTGTTCAATTCTTCTTGCATGGCCATCACCCAATCCGAATTCTCAAGTGCTTGTTCTACCCTAAATGGCTCCATAGAAGAGACAAAAGAGTAATGTTCACAAAAATTACTAACTTGAGATCTAGTGATTACCCCCTTATCAATATCTCCAAGAATTTGCTCGACGGGGTGATCACGTTGCACACTTTGATGCACTCTTGGGTGAGGAGGATGTGAGCTTTCTTGACCACCATCTTTATCAACCCCTTGATCATGTCTTTGAGAATCATCACTTGATGCTTGTTCATGATCCCCAACATCTTGATCTTGACCATTAGCATGATCAATTTCTTCATTTTCATGATGCTGATTTTGTCTTGAGGGAGAGGGTTGACTTTCAACACTTGATGTTTCTTGTGGTCTCACATCACCAATGGCCATCTTTTTTATTGCATTTCTAGGAGCTTCATTTTCTATATCATCAATAGCAACTTGATCCTCTTGAGAGCCATTAGATTCATCAAATATCACGTCATGTGATATTTCAACACAACCGGTGGTTTTGTTGAACACACGATAGGCATGAACATTTGACCCATAACCAAGCAAGAAACCTTTATAAACTTTTGGAGCAAACTTTGAAGTCTTGGGTTTATTGTTTAGCATAAAACACTTGCTCCCAAAAACACAAAAGTAAGAAATATTAGGCTTGTTACCGGTTAGTAGCTTATATGGTGTTTTCTTCAAGAGTCGGTGGAGATACAACCGGTTGGAGGCATGACATGCGGTATTGATGGCTTCGGCCCAAAAATGATCGGACGTCTTGTATTCATCTAGCATTGTTCTTGCCATCTCAATGGGTGTGCGGTTCTTTCTTTTGGCCACCCCATTTTGTTGAGGGGAGTAGGGTGCCGAAAATTCATGCTTCATGCCTTCTTCATCAAGATACTCCTCAACTTGAGTATTCTTGAACTCGGTGCCATTGTCACTTCTTATCTTCTTGATCTTCACTTCATATTCATTTTGTGCTCTTCTCATGAATGTCTTGAGCACTTCCTTTACTTCACCTTTATCATGCAAAAAGAATACCCACGTAAAGCGAGAAAAATCATCAACAATTACAAGGCCATATTTGTTACCGCCAATGCTTATGTAGGAGACGGGTCCGAAGAGGTCCATGTGCAACATCTCCAATGGTCTTGTGGTGGTCATCACATTCTTCGTGGGGTGTGATGCTCCAACTTATTTTCCCACTTGACAAGCACTACAAATTCTATCTTTCTCAAAACAAACATCGGTTAGTCCTATGATGTGACCGCCCTTTTCGAGTTTGTGAAGATTTCTCATATCAACATGGGCAAGCCTTCTATGCCATAACCACCCCATGTTGGACTTTGCTAATAAGCATGTACCAAGTCTAGCTTCATCCATGGAGAAATCCACAACATAAAGCTTTCCTTTAAGCACACCCTTAAAAGCAACTGAGCCATCACTCCTCTTATAGACGAAACCACCATATTCGTTGAACAAGCAATCATAGCCCATTTTACAAAATTGCAAAATGGACAAAAGATTGAAGTCAACATGATCAACGAGCATAACCTTGGAAAGAGAATACGAGGGTGTGAGAGGGACTTTACCATAACCTACTACTTGTCCCATTCCATTGTCACCAAACGTGATATATTCATTGTTGTTGTGACTTGGCTCAAATGACTTGAACATCTTTTTGTCTCCGGTCATATGATTGGTGAATCCACTATCAATCACCCAACTCGACCCTCCAAAGACATAGTCCTACAAAATGAGTAAGGCTTTGTTTTTAGGTACCTAAATTTGCTTGGGTCCTTTCACATTAGTCACAAGTACTTTGGGCACACACACACAAGCCTTTGGCCTC
Source organism: Eleusine coracana subsp. coracana (assembly GCA_032690845.1). Lineage (NCBI taxonomy): Eukaryota > Viridiplantae > Streptophyta > Magnoliopsida > Poales > Poaceae > Eleusine > Eleusine coracana. The sequence goes on from CM064430.1 coordinate 9,801,164, forward strand.
TTGTTGCGTGGCCCAACATATTTGACATATAGACGACCATGCATGTTTCTCATAAGCACATATGAAGCATCAAAATCATGAAAGAGTGCACATGAAGAATTAGGCATATTAGCATGAGAATCATTAGCAAAAGAAGAATGATTAGTGTTCATGTTCTCAGCTTGCTTCTTTTGATAAGATCCTTCCTTGGTGAACTTAAGGAATTCCTTCCCATTCTTGTTCTCCCGTGCATTGTGCTTGGCACCCTCAATATAGCCAATGCCATCCATGACATGGGGCATTCTAGTGTATGAGTATGCACCTCTTGCATACTTTGCCTTTTCATTGTCAACAACATTCTTCTCATGTTGTATCTTGCTTTCAAGAGCCCTCACTTACTTGTTCAAATCATCAATCAATTTCACATTAGTAGCGCAAGCATCAACATCAATGTTATAGCACCTATCACATCCTTTGCTAGTGGAAGCATGAGAATTAGTGGTGGAGGATGTGAAAGTTGAAAGTATCTTATGTTGTTCTTCAAGAGACTTATGAGTCTTATCCAAATTCTCATATTTCTCTTGAAGTTCATCTTTAGTTCTCTTAACATTCTCATAAGCATTTTCAATTTTGGTGAGAGATATGGTTAAGCTATTATTTTTCTCTCTTTCTTCTTCTAAGAGCTTCTCTAATTCAAGATTTCTTTTCTTTTTAAGAATAAGCAAGTCTTCTTGTTTTTCAAGAAGCTCCTCTTGTTTATTATTTTCTTCCTTTTGTTTCTCAAGCAATTGCATAAATTCAAGCATTTTAGGAAGTGAAGCACTTGCAACATCATCATCATCATCATCATCACTACTACTAGCATAAGAGGAATGCTTATGTTTAGATTTATATACCTTGGATCCTCTCACCATAAGGCACTTGTGAGTGTTGTCATCATCATCATCACTCAAGCTCCCAAATAAAGAAGTATTGGTGGGAGTGACACCAATGGCAATTGTAGCAATGCCTCCCTCATCGGAGTCGGATTCAGAGGAAGAAGATGATGAAGAGGATGAGTCATCCGAATTCCATTCTTGACCAATGTGAGCTTCACCTCTTCTATGCTTCTTGTACTTCTTGTCTTTCTTGTGGTGCTTGTCTTTCTTTCTATCATCTTTGTTCTTCTTCTTTGGACATTCCACAATAAAATGTCCTTCTTCACCACATTCATAGCAAGTCCTTTTTGACTTTCTTGATTTGCTCTTGTCAAAACTTTTCTTCTTGTAGCTATCTTTCTTGAGAAATGACTTGAATCTTCTCACAAGCAAAGCCATCTCATCATCACTATCTTCACTACTAGAATCAACCAATTTCTTCTTCTTCTTCTCTTGTTTCTTTTCACTTGTGGCATTGAGTGCCACATCACTCTTGTTACCATTTGCTCCCTCAATTTGCTTGATCAAAGCATTTATCTTGTTGGCTTGATTGTTTTGTTGTTTTTGGGATAGAAGCTTCCCAAGTACCTCATCGGTGAAGAAGGTTTTGAAATTGTCCTTGTATCTAATGTTTGAGAAAATGTTACTATCCCATGATCTCAATGCTTGTAGTAGTCTCTTGTTGATATCCACGTCGGACATCCTAGCTCCAAGTGCTTTTCTTTGATTCACAATTCTCATGAGCCTATCATGAACTTCTTTTGGGCCTTCTTCCGGACCCATAATGAATAGGTTGAACTCATTTTGCAATTCTTCAAGTCTTGCATCTTTGATGGAGTCAATGCCCTCATAGATAACTTCAAGTTTTCTCCACAATTGGTTGGCATTTTTAATTCCGTCTACCTTGTCAAATTCGGTGGCACTAAGTGCGAAAACAATTGCACTAGCCGCCACGGCATTGCGATGGATGTTGAGTTGATCCTTTTGAGTTGGATTATCTCTATTTTCCCACAAGAAACCATTCTCGGTTATGCTTGTAACATGCGGACTCATAGATTCCAAGTACATCATCATCTTACATTTCCAATGGTCATAAAATTGTCCATTAAAGTATAGAAGCCTACCGGACCCTTGCCCAATGTGATCCTCTTTGAGATCATCATAATCAAATATGACATTGTTGTAGGTTCTTGATTGAGGACTTTTGTTTGCTTCTTTAGTCCTTGGAATTTCTCCAAGGGTATCATCCTCGGTCCCGGCTGCAGAAGATGTTCCCAGTGGGTTTTCCTTCCCATTTGTCATCTTTATCTTCAAGTGGTTAAGCCTTCAAGAAGATCCTTGCTCTGATATCAATTGAAAGTGCCTAGAGGGGAGGGGGGGGGGGGTGAATAGGCAATTATCCCTAAAAATCACTTAATAATAAAAGTCAAATGCACAGAGTCGGACTTGTCCGACGATAGTGAGGAAAGTCCGATGGACTTGTCCGATGGCACATAATAGAAAAGTAGATCGGCCAATTAAAACTTAAAACTAGTGCAAGGCAAGCTAGGATCTAGTCATAACAAGCTAGAGGAAGCTATAGAAATAAGGAAAACAACTAGCAAGCAACCTACACAAGTTAATTTGGGAAAAACGAGGCAAACCCTAGCTAGCAAGTTATGAACAAGAAGAAGTAAACAACAAGTAAAAGAAGAGACAAGGGAGGCACAAGATTTGTTCACCGAAGTTCAGCTCCACAAAGAAGCCTACATCTCCGTTGAGGGATCCACAAAGGACTGGGTTTCTTTCAGCCCTAACCTCTCCAAGTGATCACAAAGATCAAACTTGGATTTCCACTAGCAATCTCCACAAAGGAGGGGTCAATACAAACTTTCCGACGCATCACCACACAAGTTGGGAGCTCTAGGGGCACCTCTAACCGTCTAGGAAATGAATCCCCATGAGTAACAAACACAAATGGGGTCGGCGATGAGTTGGAACCAAGAGCTCAAGAGGATGGAAGCTTGGAGTCGATGGAGAGCTCTTCAATCTTCTCTCAATCCCTTCACAAATCAAGACTGGAAGCAAGGGAGGAGAGTTGGGGAGAGCAAAGTGAGCTTGAGAGTGTTTTTGAATGGAATGAGTGACCCCACTTCCAAGGGATGAGATGGGGTTCTATCTATAGCCCAAGAAGAAAAAGAGTCGTTTGGATAGGCAAATCTCAAATCTTCATCGGACAAGTCCGATGGTCATAGGACATGTCCGATAAAACAAGGTGGCGCATGTTCTGGAGACCGAGAGACTTGCCCGACGGGTCCAACAAGTTGTCCATCGAACAAGTCCGATGGCACTAGGCTGGCGTGGGTTCTGGAGTCCGAGGGAGATGTCCGAAGGGTCGCAGGCTCTGTCCGACGGGTCCAACAAGTTGTCCATCGAACAAGTCCGATGACCGTCGGACAAGTCCGACAACGTAAGTTGTCGCAGGCTCTGGAGTCCGATGGACTTGTCCGATGGGTCGGACAAGTCCAATGATTTTTGCTGGAAAAATTCTTTTGGCTGTGAAAATTTTGGATTTTGCTCTTAGTTCATCATTGCTTCACACATTTGTGTCCCTCTTGATAGTACGGCTTTTCCTATACTCAAAAATTAAAGATAAAACTTCACGAGCTTCATTCTTGAGTATATTTCTGAATGAGATACTTTCCCAACTTCTTTTCTCCCTTTCTTTGTGTATATGAGCTTCTATGCATTTTGTCATCAATATTTGAACCATCTTCTACACATATGCTCATTAAAACATCAGTCCATTCTTAATTGTATTGGCGCCAATCACCAAAACAAAATTAGGAGCCTAGATGCACCTTCAGAATAGTAGCGGGTTTGACAATGGGGCTGAAAGTCTCACCAAAATCAATACCTGGGCGCTGTGTAAAACCTTGAAGAACCCAATGAGCCTTGTAGCGATCCAGAGTACCATCAGGATGGAACTTATGATGAAAAACCCATTTGCCGGTCACAATATTGGCGCCTGGAGGACGAGGAACGAGATCCCAAGTGTTGTTGGCTTGTAGAGCTGAGAATTCTTCAATCATAGCCTCGTACCAATTAGGGTCCAAAAGTGCACCATGATAAGTCTTTGGTAGAGGAGACAATACTACAGCATGAAGATCAAACACTGGCTTTGGCTACCGGTAGCCCTGTTTTCCATAAGTGAGCATAGTACGGTCATTGTGGGTAGCAGGAGCTAGAATAGCATTCGGAGGCAGCACTGGAGCCACGCCGGGCTGTGCATGGAGAGGGCCGACTGGTACAGGCGTCAGGCGGGCAGGCGAGTGTCCAGCAGATGCACCACTTGCCGGCATGGGTGTATGGCCCGTATGAGGCCTGACGGTACCCAGCGTTGCAAAGCCAGGCGAAGAAACTGGCCGGGGCATAGTCGATGCTCCGGATTGCTGGAGAACAAGCTATGGGGACCGAGTCCCTGGTGTGGACGCGCCAGCCAAACCCAAACCAGGCGCGGAGTCCGGTGCGCTAGAAGGGGACCCGAGTGAGGGACCGTGCATGCTGGGATCCAACGAGATCTGTGCATGCGGCTATGCTGGTCCATCGTGAGCACCACCAAAGGATGCCCCGCTGGCAATTGCCTGTGGAAAAGGACAAACAGGGGCAGCGGGATTGAAACCTGGCTGACCTGCAAGAGAAGAACCAACAGGGCTCGGCACAAAATCAAACTCTGAAAGAAATTCAAAGTTGGATGAAGGCAATGGTGTTGGAAGTTCCGCAAATGGAAAAGAGGATTCATCAAAAACGACATGCCTAGAGATGATAATTCTATTAGTACGAAGATCTAGGCATCGATAACCTTTGTGTTCAGATGGATAACCCATGAAAACACAAAGAGTCGACCGAGGGGAGTGTTTATAGGGGGCAGTTGCGGAAAGATTAGGATAGCACTTACAGCCAAAGACACGGAGATGATCATAGGTAGGGTGAGCACCAAAAAGAGCAAAGTGCAGGGTTAGTGAGTCAAGTGTCTTCGTGGGGTGTCGGTTCAACAAATAGGTGGCTGTATGGAGAGCTTCTACCCAATAGGTGGCAGGAAAACTGGCCTGAAACATTAGGGAGCACATAATATTGTTAGTGGTGCGAATAATATGCTCAACTCGACCGTTTTGAGGAGAAGTGTGGGGGCAAGACATGCGAATCGTGACACCTTTGAGGAGGAGAAACAGCCGTGCAGATGCATTATCAAACTCACGCCCGTTATCGCACTGGATAGACTTGATGGTAGTCCCAAATTGAGTGGTGACATAAGAGAAAAAAATAGAGAGAGTGGAAAAAGTGTCAGACTTAAGGCGCAAAGGAAAAGTCCATGAATAATGGGAAAAATCATCAAGAATAACGAGATAATATTTGTAACCGGACACACTAACGATAGGAGATGTCCAAAGATCACAATGTATTAAATCAAAACTCTTAGTAGCACGACTGGTTGACCTAGCGAAAGGGAGTCTAACATGACGACCCAACTGGCAAGCATGAGACAAAGTTTTAAGCTCCCTCTTATTACAAGAACTACCAATGGAAGACGCTAAATGAGATAAAGACTCATGATCGATATGACCAAGATGTCGGTGCCAAAGAACGGCGGGAGTGGTGGTGGTGGCCGTGAGAGCAAGCGACTGAAGCGACGATGGGTGGATGGAGTAAACCTCACCGGAACTATTGCACCTGATGATCATGTTCTTTGTTACGAGGTCCTTCACAGAAAGGCCGAAAGGGTCAAACTCAACAGAACAATGGTTATCAGTGGTAAAATGGCGAACAGAAATAAGATTCTTAATGATATGAGAGAAAACAAGAAGATTATGTAAATAAAGAGGGCCACGAGGGGAAGAAAAAGAGACAGAGCCAGTGGAGGTAACAGGCAGCAGTGACAATGATATTAGTAGGAGTAGAATAGGTATGAGACTGTGAATATGAGAGAGTACCGGAGTTTGATGTTATGTGAGAGGAAGCACTTGTGTCCATAAGCCAGTCACGTGTCAGCGAAGGAGCAAGTGTCATCGTGTTGAAGTTGCTTGCCAAAGTATTCTGATTCCACACCTAGGACTGCTGGCTCGGTGGTGCATGGTAAAATGGTGCTGGAACATACGGAGTAGCGTACTGGGCGGGGGCGCCGAACCGAGGAGCACTGAAGTGGGGCACAGGAGGTGGCTGGGCCAGGCCAGGCCCATGGATCAGCAAGGCCAACGATGGCCGACGGAACAGGGCCCTCTGATGTTTGGGGCCCCCAAATTCACAGCTCATGTATAATAGGCTTCAAAGAGAAAAGACCCAGCCAGCCCAAAACCAAAAAAACAGAGCAACCAACAACTCATCGGTAGGTGATCGAAGTTATTGTTGTTTCCGATCCTTCCTCCAGAAGCCACGCCTGACGCCGCCATTGCTTTCCCAAAGCGCTCAAACCTTCCCCAAATCGCTCACATCACAGACCAGTCACCAGATCGCCTCCAAATCACAGCAGCAATTTGTTCCAGTTACAGATTTGCTGACGGCCAACCATCATCGCGTGAAGGCTGAAGCAGAGCAGCGGCCAGCGGCCAGCGTGCGTGCGTTCGTTGGCTGCTCCTGCTCCCCTCCCTCACCGTGTGAACTAAGGCAGCAGGCATGCCTTTTTGCTTTTTTAATCTAGAAACTCTCATGACTCATCTTCTCATCGTCTCATGTTCTTTTATTTTCTTTTTTAATATAGCAATTCTCACTGATGCATGTTCTTTTATTTTTTTATACTACTATATTTTTTTACCTCAAGGAATACAAGAAGAATGCTACTCTTCACTAGAACATAAGGTTAGTTTATTTACGAGTACTATTTTTACTCTCTTAACATTAATATTGATATGAAATTCTTAAATATTATGAAAAATTATGTATGAAAACTATATAGTTAACTATAAGTGTATTTTAACTATGTGAATTTTTAAATTTTTTGGCCCCGTTTTGTGTTTTGTACCAGGGCCTCAAATCTGTAGAGACCGTCCTAGCCAGACCATAGGGCGACACAGCTGGAGGCTGGGTCGGACCATAGGGAGGCACCGACTGGAACTGGGCCGAAGCAGAGGGGCCCAAGGTCGCCGCAGCCAGTGCATGGGGTGGGCGGGCCTGCTGTTGCTGTGGTGGCCGTGAGCCCATAAGACCTTGCCCCATCCCAGGCCGTGGAGGACCAAGCCACACAGCGAATGTGCCAGTGAAGGGGTTCCATGAAGATTGCCAGGAGGCCGGGCCTTCCTAGCGACGACGACGCCGCCCATTGCGCCCACCGCCGTTGCCTCCTTTGGATCCAGCAGAGTTGCCGTGGCCACCGCCCGCCGTAGTGGAGTTGCGACGGGGGGGGGGGGGGGGGGCGAAGATGTGGAGGGGCCCCGTAGGTGTCGAGGCGACGAACACAGATGGCGTAGGAGGTTTTCCTCCCATTGTAGATTCCTCAACTTGAAGATCAGCACGGACATCACGGAATTTAGGAAACGGACGCTGTCTCTTGATTATGGCGGCCATATAAGAGAATTTTTCATTGAGGCCCCGGAGAACATTAAGGACAAGGGTGCGGTCATGAACCGTCTCCCCCAAATCACCAAGTGCATCAGACATGTTCTTCAACTTGCGACAATACTCTATGATGGAAAGGTCGCCTTGAACGAATGTCCGAAACTCCGCACCTAGTAGCAGGGCACGGGTTTCTTTATTGCCAATGAACTGCTCTTCGAGGCCTAGCCACAAGGAGTGAGAAGTGGGCGATGGCGTCATGACGACCTCGATAAGATCCGGAGTGACGGTACTATACAGCCATGACTTAACTGTACAATCCATCCTATACCAATGTGAGTCCCAAAAAATCATCATCCGAGAGCATGAGACAATCCAATCCAACGCATATTTGGCAAGTGTGTTGAGGAAGAAGTTGCGCCAGCAGTTGTAGTTGCAGGAGGTCTGATCAAGGGTGATCGGCACCATTGACTTGACGTTGGCCACGGCGATAGCCTGAGCATGGAGCTGGGCCCGGCCTCGGCTGCGGCGTCCTCGCGGCAGCGGCGATCGGCCTCAGCAGCATCGTCATCGGGCTTCTTAGCTTCAGCGTGGCGCTTGGCCTCAAGTTCTTCAGGCATCAGGTCATCGACGACCATTGGAGAAGGAGGCCATGTGGGAAGGCCAGCAACGATCGAGAGGATCGGTGGCGTAGGGCAGAGATCACGCTGTGGTGGAGGGACCACGGCAGAAGATGGACGCATCACGGCAAAAGAAGGCGGCGACGGCGTCGGGGCACCGTGGCGTGAGGCCGGCAGTGGGTAGGGTTAGGTTAGGCAGAAGCTTAGGGTTGCAGGAGCGAACTGCTCTAAGATACCATGAAAGCGGATTGAATCACACGATGAGTTTGCATTCCTATCAGGCAAATACATATAGGGGAGCAGCCAAGCCCAAGTACGAGTCGGGCATGCATGCATGCATGGCACACGGCCCAAGACTAATACCAAGCACAAGCCTAATACAAGTATAATACAAGCCCAATAGGCTATCTGTCTAACAATACCTGTTAGTAAGCGAGCTGTGGCTGTGCTGAAGCAGGCCGGTGTCCTTTTGCCGCGTTGAGATGAGAGGCATATATGCGTATCGCTCTCTCTTCTCTGCTGTGCTGCATGCGACTCGCGTTTCTCCATCTTACCGGGCGCGTCGCAAGGCGCACAATGAAGGACACTGCCACATTGCTAAGACGCAACAAAGAGAAACGAGAGAGTTTTGTGACCTAGGTAGCTAATCAATGACATGTGGTGGGCGGCCAAGCTCAATAACGAGTCAACGACAAGTAGCTAGAAACGTCGTCGCCTGTTTCTTGTTCTCCTTGATCGCTGGTGGATTCGTTTTCACTCGTTTTGCCTCGACGAAACGCCGCCGCCACGAGACAACGCTGCTACGACGAGATCGTCCAAAATCCAAATAGCCGACTTGGCTGCCGAGCTGCCGATTACGGCAGGTCGTGAGCTGCTGGCCTGCCGCTGGGCTTGGCGCAGGCACGCCGCGCAGTGCGCAGCAGCGTCATACAGGCAAGGCGCGGCACGCCTCTTCTCTGTAAGCAAATTTGAAGGGGTATTGCGTTCATTCAATCAACAACATGTTGGAATTATATGGGCTTGACCCATTAATAATTACAATAATTCCTGAAAATCTCAAAGGCCTATTTATAAATGGTGGGAGTATAAATATTTAGTTCTACATTGCTAGTGGAGGTGGAGGGAGTCCAACTTATAAGATTGGTTGGTCTAGCATCTCTTGCAAGTGTGTAGATGGGAGGAAGGAAGAACACATACGTGCGTTCGCTCGCCTTGCCTCGCTGGCCCGGGCTGGGCATGGGCACGGCCACGCATCACCTGTGTAAATGGTGTGCCAAAATTTGGTCCCTTACCTTACGGGGGCACGGTTTCCTTTTTACACTTTTTTTTTACTGCGTTTTCCATATATTTAATTATAGAAACCTACGTATCAATATGAAAACCGACTCGGTTGCGGGACGCCCAACCCTAGCGGTTCCTTCCTATAAATACGTACGAGTACCGCCGCAAATCATATCACGCAATCACCTAGGGTTTTGCCTCTCGCTACTGTTACGCCGCCAAGACTTCTCCATCCCGATCGTCGACGTGCACCGACGAACAGGAGAGCAGGTCTCTAAAACCGTTGTCCACTGTGATCCTGCACCGGGAGAGGGCGAATAAGGTTTTTGGGAAGCGCTCTACGCGACTGCTTGATCGCTTCCTCGTCTTTGTCAAGCTCGTTACCACGGCTCGTCTTCCTCGTCGTCGAGTTGGTCTCACCCGCCGTCACCAACAACGTGACGGTGCTGCACGTCGTCTTCTCTACCCAGTCCAGAAGGAAACGTACGTATTCTTAACTCAAACCATGTCTTCCATACTAGATTTCGTGGTCTGTTTATCTATAATAGATATTGCTAGTATAGTAGATGTTGTGCTTTTATCTGGCTTTATAGACCTGTCTAGATCTTGTGTAGACTTGTCTAGTTCATCACGTAATTTGTTAATCATGTTTATGATTTATTTCTGGATTAATATAAAACTAAAAGTGTTAATTTATCCAACACAACATGTCAACATCATCGTGCAATGATTTCAATTTTATAGTTTTTTGTTTTTTGAATTTCCATCAAAGCCTTGATAGTTTGTCCAGATTCTAGGGGTAACCCTTTATTCTTTGTTTCTTTTTGTGACATGTGATAATTGTTATTTATGAAAGTGATCTAATTAACTTACTGTGTATGGTAGGAATAATATGAAAAGTTTTTACAAAAGAAAAGCACCAGAGAGTTAGAGTGCAAGGAATTCAAGTCATCGAGATGATATTAATTGGGAGGAGTGGATCAAATTTGACCCAGGACTAAGAATGCAAATTGATTCTTACCATCCTAACCAGAGATAGAGGGTGAGAAGAAAATATTTGGAGAATGGGCCATGCCAACCTCGTACGTGCAATTTTCCCTCTTCACAAATTGGGGAAAAAACTAATAATCCAAGAAGTTTTCAACCTGAATGGTTTGATGAGTTTGGAAGTTGGTTTGAATATAGTGAATCAAAAGATAAACCATATTGTTTCTGTTGTTTCTTGTTTAGAGAAATAAAAAGGATGCACGGTACGAAGCACTTGTTGTTGAGGGCTGGAATGGTTTTCACAAGAAAGACCGAGTAAAGATGCATGTTGGCGATGTTGGTGGAGCACACTATGTTGCTATAAAGAAGTGTGATGATTTGTTACAGAGAAAGCAACACATAGATGTTTGTTTGGAAAAGAAAAATGATGAATGTAAGAGGGCTTATTTTATTAGATTCAATGGATCCATTGATACTGCTAGGCTGCTACTGAAGCAAGGCTTGGCTTTTCGTGGGCATGATGAGTTGAAGACGTCTTTGAACAAAAGGAAATTTTTGGAGGTTTTTGATTGCTTAGCAGACCATGATCCAGATTTGGGAAGGCAGTGGGTCTTGAGGTAATAGTTGTATGGTGGCTCATGAAATCCAAACAGACATTGTTGAGTGCTTTGCAAATGAAATTCTATAATTAAAGAACTTGAGGATAATATGTTTTGCCTTCTAGTTGATGAGTCAAGGGATATTTCTTGTAAAGAACAAATGACTATGGTCCTGACATATGTTAATAAATGTGGAATTCTAAAAGAGAGATTCATTGGCCTTGAGCATGTGACTCAAACTTTTTCTTCATGTCTCAAGTCGTCTATCGATTCTCTATTTGGGAAATTGAAGTTGAGCTTAAAACAAGTTAGAGGTCAAGGATATGACGATGTTAGCAACATGCGTGGTGAGTTGAATGGGCTGCAAGTCTGCAATCATTGATTATGAGAGAAAGTAGATCAGGATAGTATGTTCATTATTTTGCTCATCAACTTTAATTAGTTATTGTGGCTATTGTGAGAAAGCATAAGGGTATTAGTAATTTTTTAACCAACATTCATGACTAATTAAATGTGCTGGGTGGATCAACTAAGAGAAGGAACATGATTAGGGATATCAATCATGAAAAAGTGGAAAAGACCCTAGGTTGTCGGCAGTTAGAAACTGGAAGAGGATTAAATCAAGAGCAATATCTTCAAAGGCCTGGAGATACGCATTGGAGTTCCCATTATAGAACTCTAAAAAGTTTGGTTGACATGTTCTCAACGGTTGTTGAAGTGCTAGAATTTATGGAAAGGGATGACATGGATTAGAAAAATAGAGACCAAGCATCAAATATTCTAGTCTACTTTCAATCATTTGACTTTGTATTTTACTTGCACCTCTTATTGACCACATTAACCACCACAAACACATTGTCATTAGCATTGTAACGCAAGGATCAAGACATTAGGAATGCTATGAAGTGTTTAAAATCAACTAGATTGCATTTGTGTAACCTAAGAAGAGATGGGTGGCCCAAAGTATTAGATGAAGTCAATGAGTTTTATGAGAGCCATGATATTGCAAGGCGAAATGGAAGATGCATATGTTGATCCCAAAAAATCTAAGAAGAATTCTAGAATTATAAACAAGCATAGTATGAAGTGGATTGTTTTAAAGAAGTTATAGACTGGTTAGTTCAAGAGCTTGATAGCCGCTTTAATGAGACAAGATCTCAATTACTTGTTTGTTCAGCCGCTTTCAGTCCAAAAGATTCATTTCATGATTTTAATGTGGAGAGTTTGATAAACCTAACAAAACTATATCCTGATGATTTTAGCTCTGGAGATTTGAGGGATCTTAGTCACTAGCTTTGCCTCTACAATGTTGATGCGAGAGAAGACAATCGAATCTCCAACATAAATACTATTAGTGAGTTTTCACAAAGATGGTGAAGACAAGGAAAGATATCACTTATCCATTGGTTTATCGGCTTTTAAAACATGTACTTGTGTTGCCAATTGCTACTGCAACAGTGGAGAGAATAATTTCAGCCATGAAGATTGTCAAAACAACTCTTAGTAACCGCATGGGTGACAAACACTTGAGTAATAGACTTATTTGCTATGTGGAGAAAGAAGAATTTAACAAAATTACAAATGAACTTGTGGTTCATCGCTTCCTGAACATGGAAGGAAAGGGACATCAATTTGATCTATAACAGCTAATGCATCTATTTTCTATTTTTCAATGATACATTATATAGATTTTTTTACTTAAATTGAATTATTTGTTTTTTAGGTCAATGACGATCTTTTGGTTGAAGATTATATTTTATCTGTCCACTATAGTTTGGTAATGGGTATGTACTATAACCTCTATTTTATTGTTGATTTATATCATTATTGCATCATATATAATCTATTATATATATATATATATATATATATATATATATATATATATATATATATATATATATATATATATATATTTAACCAAGAAAAGGAGCCACCATGTTCACTCTCAAGGTCTAGAAATTACCACGTTAATCAGAGAAAAAGGAAAATAGAAATTACCCACCACTGCCATTATGAAAAAAAACTATCATATTTGCCCGTGCAATTGCGCGGATCCACTTCTGGCAGTAAGATAATAAATAGATATTCTATCTTTCTCATGCTTTTACTAAGGTTACCTTGCTGATGAGATTGTTGCAATAGTATTATGCGTGATGTCCGGCACTCATCCTGCCCAAATCATACTTCATAAACGTGACCACACGAGAATACATTACAATTAAAACATCTTCAAAAAGTTGAAAAATTACTAAACTGTTCTCGTAGTGCCGTATAAGGTAATATTATTTTCCTGCAACCATGTGTTGTTATTGTTCACTAATTATTTTACTGTTCACGACAATGCATATATTTCTTATTTCTTGAACGAAGTGTCATAGGATTTACCAGGCTCCACGTATTACTTACAATGCTTAGTGCGAAAGTGAAAATTATGTAAACTTCAACATACCAGATATATACAATCTAATGCATAAAGTCCCTAACATGGAGATACTATCCCACATGAATAGGCATGGTGGTGAACAAATTTAAAGTAAATGTAGACACCTAACCTTCATAATTTATTATTGTCTATATTCAAAATAATGTTAGTGGACAAATAAGTCCTTCGATGTAAAGGCTGAGATGCTTTCATTTGTTTGAAGAAATAGAATTTTCTTCATCTAAAAAATCCTAATATTTTTGTTTCTATAAATTTTGGAATGGTTTTTTATGCTACTCTATAATCTCAAGTTTTATTAGCACTTGTGAGCTAGGTTGCTGACTGATATCAATTATTAAAAGATTGAAATCATGGATGAAAGATCAGAGATGCATATTCGAAATAATGACCGATATAAGCTGATGTATCATAAACGCACAATGTTGTCGCTGCAAACATAGTAAATTTAAATTGAATAAAAAATCAAGTGTAAAGATGATCAAATACCTTTTCTTTCAAGGAAACAGTATCAAGTACCTTTTTATGTTTTTTTTTTCACGTGGAAGCACCATCAAATACCTTGAATACGTTATCAGCAACTGCAAGTTTCCTTTTCCATCTCTGATGGATACGGTTAATTGGACAGTGCTGTCTAATGACGTTTCTTGCAAGATGGAGTTTTTACTGCAAAAGATACTGCTTAATCTGTATTTCTCGTCCTTTCATTTTCAAAAAACACATACATTTGGCATTTCAAACACAGCGCCAGTGACAACACTCGCTGGATTGTACTTTCTTTTTCAAAGCATCACGTACATCACAACCACTTGATTGTTAGTAATCTCTGACCTCATCATCGTATCGTCCTACCAGCGTCATTTTGCCTTTGAACGATCTGATAATCTAGCGAAGTTTTCATCTCCTGTTGTTTGCTTCTTCCGATTTCTCGGTGACCATCGCACAGAGAGCCACAGACGCGGCGTTTTGCAGGCTTCAACTGCATGTTTGAATGTCTCCTGTCATGCATAGGTGCACCAGAGATCAACTACTTCCATTGCTTCGTTCCTTTCGAGATAACTAATAATTTCTCTTTCACGGGGATCACTGATGAGCGTAATGAGAGAGATCATTGACGCGGTAGATGGCACCAGGCTGTCTTGTTCTGCTTGTATCAGATAAATGATGCCTTCTCTACATGTCGTTCAGCGAGATAAATCCCAGACCCAAATCCGCACTGGGGCTAGAAGCTAGCGGCAAACTCCACTCCGGACCTCGTGCACATGCATATCCATCAATCTGAACCTGAACAGTACTGCACCTTTGAACGCAGGGCCACTGACCAGATGAACCAAGCGCCTTGGATCTAATCCGTGCACATTACTTCTGCTTTTCATGCGAGGGCCCAGCTCTGCTTACTACATTCTTAGATTGCACCTTCCCTACGCACCCTTCCCTACCAGCATCTTCGTTGAAGGCATGGAGAGGCACAATTCTGCAATCGCCACCTAACAAGCTGCCGCCACCACGCTACTCATAGACTTTCCGTGGAAACCAACGTAACACAACATGACATGAGAGCCCTAAGGTACGATGTTCGATGGTTAGAGGTGAGTTGTGATTGGATACGAGATTAGTGGACAGGGTTAAATTGGACATCAAACGTGGAGCAAATTAAAGGCTAGATGTTTTTTTTCTTTTTTTGAGAATTTCTAGCCTATTTCTCTTTTTTTTTAGGCACCTTGGTGGAAAGTTCATCTTCTTTTATTAATAAATAGATTGGACTAAAATACCCTTACCTATATTAATTAATTACCCACCATGACATAGTAAAATTATATATATATATATATATATATATATATATATATATATATATTTGATCAAGAAAAAAGCCACCACGTTCGCTCTCAAGGGCTAGAAATTATCACATTAATCAGAGAAAAAGGAAAATAAAAATTACTCATCACTGCCATTATGAAAAATTTGGACTAAAATACCCTTACCTATATTAATTAATTACCCACCATGCCATAATAATAACACTAATTTATGTGAGGGAAGTACTAGGGAAATCGGAATCACAACATTTTACTTTGAAGGTATGTGTTCGTTTCACTAGTTTGTTTTACATGCTCATTATATAGAATTTGAATCAGGTCTGGAAAGACTAATGCACGTGAGGGGACCAATAAGAAAAAAAGAATCGGTACTTTTTTGAGGTATTGATTTTTTTTAGTTTGTCTTGCAGGCTCATTAGGTATAATTTAAATAAGATTTTGAAAGAAATACATGGAGAAAAAAGTAAGCACAGGGATCCCAGTGGTAGGTAGCACTAAATCATAGTAGAATCAACATTGGTTTAATTAGGTTCTAGGATTTATTTTACATGGACTAGAAGCTCGCATTCTAGGAATCAAGAAATGTGACATATTAGAGCGTGTATCCAACAGCAACCTTGTTACCCCTATATGTACTTTAACAATTACCTACTGATGGCATTACACAAAGATGGAGTAAATACCCTATATATTTGAAAAATTACCATCAGTTGCCATTATATAATTAAGTTTATAGATTACATACATTTACTATAAGAAAGATAATAACCAAAGAATTGTAGTCATATAAAAAATAGAAAAAAATACATTATTGTTACATATAGATAATACAAAATTAGTTGAACTTAGATTGCTAATATTAGTAGTGTTAATGTGCAAACCAAACTGCTAATATTTTGTATGATCTCTGTAACTCAGATTGATAATAGAAATAACTGTTAACTTTCAAAACTGTTTAACATTAATTAAGATAAAATAAAAGCATTCATTCTTTAAGAGGCATTAGATTTTTATCAACTTATTAAATATTTTGACAGATACAAGTCGAAAAATAGATTCAAAGATTAACTGCGCGGGTAGTTTAACTAGTTGCTATTATTTATCAAGATAGCACGTACAAATACAAGCGCACAGCCGCAGCCACTGCATATTTCTCTAGCTCCGCCTCTGCGGCTACAACACAGCTTACTGGGACATCGATATGGACCTCTCTGGCCGCGTTGTTAAGCGGATACCTGTGACAAATTGCGAGCGGGCTGGGTCCATTCGGCACGACCTCGTCTGCACGGCAGTAATAGGGAACATGGGGAGCTATCGGCTGCAGAACCGGTCGGTCACAGCACGCAGGAGCGCGCGGGCGGGGACGTCTCTAGTCGCGAGCAGTTCTTGTTAACGCATAGATCCTCTGCTCAACTTGACTGATACTTCATGTGTTCCCTAGTACAAGCCCATCGGGACATGGACTTCAATTTTCCACGAACACCTAATCTGATCATTGCCATATTCCCGTATTTGCATGGACTGCATTCCTGCACGCCATGGTCAGTACTATCCAACTTGGTGCAACCAACCGATTTGTGGCCGTCGTCGGAGTTGATAGGTGAAGGCAACCACGCCGGAAGACGCCCTCTGATCCTCCGGTATCAATGGCAATCATACGGTTTAGTTTAGTACCATCAATTGAGCTAGCTGCTTTCATAACTGTGACAGTTTCTGGTTATGCTTAACCATATAACATGGGTCGATTTCCATCGGAACGGTTGGATCAATGGCTGTCTTGTCCCTTACTTGTATAGTCTAAACCAATAAAGAGGGAGTTTCTGCGATCTCTTTTCTCATCCATAATATTCTATACCCCTTAGTCCATGTCATCTAACCACACGTTCTAAGAAAAAAGTTATACTATATGACATATCTTACAGTCTTGTGTCAACCAAACTTTTTACACCCAGCCTGTGTCTATCCCACCTATACCCACCAGCGCTCTCGCTCCCGTAATCACTCTCCTACCATATTTGCTTTCAATTGCTTTCACGTTCTCTTATTACTGGAAGGACCATATTTACTTTCAATTAATTGCGTTGATGTTTCCTTACTGGAAGGATACGGGGAAAAGTTTCCAAAATACGTGTGTGGCCACACCTTGCCAAGGCCGAACGTGAAGGCAGAGATTGATTGCCGCCTATGCAGACAGCCGGTGTTGCACTATCACCAAGGCCTAACGTGGAGATCAATCGTCACTTTCATTGCGCGTGGATGTTGCACCATCCGGCGATCTGGTCACCACCTTCACAGCTCGTCGGTGTTGCACCGTCGCCTGTCCATGGTCTGACATGGACTAACGTGAAGATCCTTGCCATTGTTAGGCATGCCATCGAGGCTACTCCGCAATCGTCATTTGGTAAGCCGTGATCCTGAAGTCGATAGATAGTTGAATGATTAAAACATTGTCGCTCCTTGATTGAACTAATCCATCAAGCTGTTTTTCTCTTCCTATTTTGTCTAGAAGGCCAACGTGATTCTTAATTTTTTTTATTGCAATGACCATATTAAGTTGTCGTGTTTGCACTAAAACCTGTTTATCCCTAGGCCTGAATTTTCTACTAAATAATTGGTGTGTATCTTGGATAGAGAGCAGGGTGACTGTGGATGTACGAATCTTTGTGTAGCTAGGTAAGGATGGTGTAGAGCACGTCGCTCCTAATCGGTGGCACCATCCAGCGACCGGGTTGCTGCCTTCTCTGTGCGTCGGTGTTGCACTATCACGCTTAGCCACGCCTCAACAAGGCTCAAACATGCCATCGAGGCAACTCCGCTTCTGCTCCATTGGTATGCCGTGACGCTGATGACATCGTTTTTTAGAATGATCTAAACCACGTCGCTCTTTAATTTATCTATTCTGACCAGCTGATTTTTAATTTTCTTGTACTATAGGACTAACGTGATTCTTTATTTCGTTTGGAAGACCGACGTGATCTTTTCAAGGCCACATGCATAGGCTCATATTGAGCTGTCATGTTTGCACTCATTCTTGTTTGTCCTAAGATTGAGTGATTATTTGTTTCTTTCAACTCGCTGTATCGAGATTCTGTGTCATGGGGGATAGTATTCTGCTACATACGAGAGGGAAGAAGAAGGCACCATCTTCTATCAAAATGAGAGAGATCAATGGCAAACAAAAACCATTAGGCAGCCAGAACAAAATGAACGTCCAAGGTACGGGTGAGCAACGACTCTACATTATAGCATGTCCAACACAAGAAGCATGCATGCACTATGGTTTCAGCAATGGGAAAGAAAATCACCCTCTAACCACATCATGGTCTAGAATGGCAGAGTATCATTGGTAGTATCAAACTCAGCACCGGACTAGAAGAAAAGATACATTGGCAGGTTTAGCAATTCACTCACAATCATCTAACAAGTCAGGTAATTCACACATTAATTAGAAGTCAGAGTCAAAGATGTTGATTTAGTCGGCTGATAATGTTTTGTCAAAACTGATGTAGAGATCCTTGATTTCACTATGGAGCCATATAGTACAGGGTAAGTGTGTTCAGTTTGATGTAAATCCTATTCAATATCAGGAAGGATATTAACATATCCTGTAATGCGTTATAGCCTGTGTTGAAAGTACACCCATTTGCATGAAAAGATCTACACCGATGGCAGATAAAAGAGGTGATCATATTGTTAATGTTGCAATGTTATATGCACCTTACTGTTGTCTTCATTGAGATGTTTACTTGACATAGGTCTGTTTTGATGAATCTGTTGGTCCATGCTATTTTGCAGTAAAAACATGATGAACCTGGTCATTCACATGGTTATGTTGGGGATATGAGTTGGTTTCACCGAAATGATGATTGGGATAGATAGAAATGCAGAATAATGATTTTGGATTTGCTGCACTAGAGAATGCGCAAAGGGATAGGTGTGAAAGAAATCAGAAAGAGTGTCAAAAGCGGAAGAGGGAAGAATTGATATTAGCTGTTGAATGGATAGATGCAGAAAGTTAGATTTTTTATAGTAAAGGTAATGATTTTTTTTCCTTTCGCTACTGAGCTCTTTTGTCAACTTACGGCTTCACATTTGGTTGTTTTGAGTGGTAACTATATCATATTCATGATTCTTATCTGTCAAGCTAAACGGCAGAGAGAGGTATGCTCAGATGCTGACACATGAAAAGTCTATTGTGCTTGAGAAGTCTTTTGTCAACTTATATATAAGGTGATGTCCGTGACGATGGAGTTTTTTATCCTGATAATTGGGAGCATGATGGCTCTATCCTCGCGAATTACAGTGCTTTATGCTTTTTATTTCTCATCAACAAAAAAATTGTCCCATACATCTCACCAAGGTTTGATATTTCCTTTGTTACAATCGAGGAAAATTTGGACGCCCCAAACCCTGGTAAACATGCAATGACTGACGATGAGGATGACGAGACAAGGACGATGTTTAGAAGACCGGGAACAATATTAGCTCAAGGTGGATTAGGGAAAGCAACATGGATCCATTGTGGTTCTTTGGTTGTGCCATGGTTACGCAAACTTTGGGGTCCTAGCATTCTTGAATGTGTCATCCTGGCATTAGCATTCCTGGCTGTGTTGTGTGTACAGAGTCCGACTTTATCGACTGCCTGATGCAATCTTTTATGTGGACTACTGGCTAATGAGTGCTTTGTTATTTTTTAGATCATCAGGTCTCAAGCATCTAAATATTTTAAAGTGAAAAATGCTTCAAGTGTATCTTCTTAGAAGAATAAAATAATGTGTAGTCCTATAATATTTATTTTTGATTGTTTTGTCTGTGGGGACACTAATTAAACATGGTTTTGTCCGTTGAACACCAAAACTCTATATTTTGCCTCTTAGACACTCTGAAATTGATGTTTTTGTCTGTAGAACACTTTAGCAGGAGAAGTGAATATTTTCAATATTTTTATCTCAATCCACACAATGAATTTGCAACTCCAAATTTGGCACAAAGATATATTGGTGCATTCCTTAAACATGTGTTTTTTTCTAGATTTATTGTTGATGTTTGCATGACTTTTCAATAAAGAAAATATTTATTTTCAAAATAAATTTGTGCAAATAATCAACAAAAATTTGAAGAAGAAATTACATGGATAGGAAATGTAACAATGTATTGCTGTGTCAAATTTTGACTTGAAATGTCTTTTGTGCATTAAGATAAAAATGTTGCAAATATTCACTTCTCCTATTAAAGTATTCTACAGATAAAAACCAGAATTTCATAGTATCCAGGAGACAAAAATATAAGATTGTGATGTCTGACAAACAAAATCATGTTTATTGAGTGTCCTACAGACAAAAAGTCCTTTATTTTTTGTCGTTTTACTTTGTACAACTATCTGTGCATTGTAATAATTAATTATAAGTATGATTTTCTCTTCATATTGATGGGAAAATGAAAAGCCATTGACTCTAATCCTCCAGTAGACTAAAATATGTGGTTTATCCATCTGTATATTGTAGTTCTTTTCTTAAATATAATAGTGGCTTTATTTATTAAGGAACATGGGAAAAGTTTATGCATCTAGATAATGAGTTTTATGCAATAAGCTAAATGGATTACAAACTCTTACATAAGTCATTATTTAGTTTGTATGATTAGATTGAACTCATAACTTCATCTGTAAGTGGAACTTTGTTTTATTTGTGGTCATGGGAACAATCTTTCTTAGCTCATTGTTGAAATGTCTCTTCATATGGATTGTTTCATTACCTCTTATTACATATATTCCCCTGGTTATTTTTTCTCTTTTTAGCTTGTCTCTTGATGTAAATATTTTTTTGTTTTAGATGAACCCAGTTGCATTCTTTGGATGATTCTTGAGAGGATGGGGTGAATAGTATTGAGTGGGCCATGGACACGAACATTCTTCGTTGGACGATTTCTTGTCAAGGTATTTGTACTTTGGAGCTATACTTCCCAAATGCTGCTATAAGCTCTTAATATCAACTTTTAGTATTTTACCCAATTTGTGTGGTCCTAATATATATTCAATGACCATTACTTTTTTTGGGTCTTAGTATCAATTATATGATTTTGCCAACTTAATTAGAGAAATTTTAGTTGGCTCTTTATAGGTTGATTGTTTACTTCTTTTAGTTTTCAATTTGATGACACATATCACTCCGCGACTCAAACCATATGAGTTGTAAGTGTTCATATATGCTTAATATTTATAGTTTTGAGGAACATGGGGAAATACATGCATTTTGACTATAAGACTTTTTTCTTAGTATTATATGATTTTGTTGATTAAATAAATTTATTACCAATTATTATCTTTTCAGGATATGTGATATGTTACTCGCCTTGTGATTGTTCCGCGACCACCGTGGTGGTTGAGGTTGGGTGGAACTAATGACCTGCAGTTTGTGTTGATCTAGTGGGAGCATTTTGTGGTCCATTTTGATTCTGATTATCATCCCACTTGTATTGGCATGTATCTTTTATTCAATTATGATTGTCATCCGTGTTTACAATAAAATATATTAGTTGGAAGATGGTAAGATCAGATCAGTATGATACCAACTTAACAAACAATATTCTCGGTAGTGCTAAATATCTATTATATGATGCATTATGCCATTATCTATGGGTTTTATGCCCTTCCACTTGAAAGCTAATTATGAGAAAAGTAACCTAACTTGATCTGACCAAAAAACGAAGATATCCAATGTACCATGACGTAAGGAAATGATCAAGGTTGTTACGTGATACAATAGATTTGATATGTTAGCTCTTGCACGGTAGATGTTTGATGATTTGTCTATGTATTAGTCAAGTTCCTACATGTAATATAGATTCAAAATTTTCTTTTTGAAAGTCAGAGGAGGTTTAGAAGTAGGAGTGTGTGTATGCCGCACAGGCATAATAACTAGTAATATTTAATATTCCACTTGGGACGCCATTTCCAGAACAATTTGGTTTGTAAGAACTACTACCTTATGGACTAAAATTTGCATGTTTCAGACCGGGTCTAATTCACCTGTAAATCACTTGTCTCTACTACTTAATTCTTGACTAGTGCGATCGTTGGAGGTCACACGTCACTACACATGCCCTGCGGCTGCGTATACCACTCAATCACTGTCAAATGCGCCAAGTTGATGACAGCAATATAGCTCGCAATCTCTGTTATCTGCTTTGTTAGTTGTAGTATACTTCTTTATTGGCTTCTGGGTTTATGAGATTAGTCTTTTCAGGTATAAAAAATATCAAGATGACATTAATGGTTAAGATACCGTAGGAACTCTGGAACAGTGACCAGTATTTGATTGATCATGATCTCCTTAGATGCACTTACCAGTTACCAGTGAGTAATTAAATAGATGGGACGTGATGATAAGAATGGATAGCAACCGTCAAGACCGTAAACAAGCCGTGGCTTCAGATATTCGCAACTCTTGAAGTATTTTCCTTGGCGGTGCCAACTGGCAAAACTAGCATTTAAATGGTTATACATAATCACCAATGAATGAAAAACAACATGGTTCATCAAAGTGGAGGAATTACTGCCCGTTAATTTCACCAAATTGAAATCAAAATCTAAATATCTGTACACATAGAAGTTTTCCATGTGCTGGTGTATATAGTTTACAGTGAAATTTTAACAGTTTATAGTGTGGAAGAAAAGAATCCTTGTTATACTAGTACCACACAAACAGGATTTGGTGATGCGACATTAGTTATGGCTAAAAGAACACGTCATTGGATCACTAGTAGTGATGGGTTTTTGAAACTGCAACGCTTTTATTGGGCTGAAAAGAGCACTAATAATGACACTTTTCTGAAAAAATCATCTATGACATTTGAAGCAGCGAACAACAAAAAAATAAGAGATAGTAAGAACCAAAACTAATAATAAACAAAAGGGAAAAGCTAAACAAAACCGATGACTTTTCATAGAGTAAAAAAACTCTCCCAGTCCCACACCTGATTTTTTGCTGCTCAAGATAACAATATCTGTCAGCACTCTCTGTTTGAAATCCTCAATTCCACGACTCCGGTCAGTCCTGTCCATACCAGCAGGCTGTGTCCCGTCGCCGTATGAGAGCGGCAACTAGCTAACTTAATTAATTATATAATCAGATACCGTTGCCCACGCACGTCACTCCTGCCACATCGCTACATCATCACGTCCCGTTCGATGCTTCCACTGGAGGGACCCGTGGCTGAACCCCCATCATCTCCAAACAGCCACGACGACCCACTCCAACGCCACCACCTGCCCGGCGTGACGCCGCCCCCGCAGACACAGGCGCGTGCAAGCGCGCTTCACCGGTCGCCACGCCCCCTCCTCCTTCTATCTATATAAAACCACCACACACCACCAGCAACCAGGCCACACACTACTCGCACTCCACTACTAGCACCGGCAGTCCAACACCGCCGTAATAACCAAAGCCGCCTCATCACACAGCTCATCTTCCATGATGGATCCGAGGAGGAGGTCGTTCGTGGTCGTCGCGGCAGTGGCGGTGATGATGATGGTGGTAGGTGTTGGAGGCGACTTCGCGGCGGACCGGGCCGAGTGCTCGGACAAGCTGGTGGGCCTTGCCACATGCCTGACGTACGTGCAGGAGCATGCGACGGCGGTGGCGCCGACGCCGGACTGCTGCGCGGGGCTGAAGACGGTGCTGCAGACGAGCCGCAAGTGCCTGTGCGTGCTTGTCAAGGACAAGGACGACCCCAACCTTGGACTCAAGATCAACGTCTCCAAGGCGCTGGGACTCCCCGCCGTCTGCAAGGCTTCCGCAAACATCTCAGACTGCCCAAGTACGTGTGAACAAGTCTTCTTCCTTTCGATATTTGCGTGCTTCGATTATCGTCTACCTCTCGTTCGCTCGCACAGATTTAATTTTCCCATCAACTAGAAAACAAGTACAAAAAATATCCAGTGTCTGGTGCAGATATCATTCCAGCCATGATCCTATCGACGCCGCAGATTATTTTTTTAAGAGAGGGAGGGTGTTTACGCATATTCGGTCCAGTAGGATTTAGAGAGTTATGATCGTTACATCGATTCGACACATCACTTCAAACATCAATCAATAATAAGAAATGAAAGCAAATATGGGTCACCACTCACCGCCGCTAACGGCAGCATCCCACGAAACTGTTCTCTTTTTTTTTTTCGAAATACCCCCACAAAACTATCCAACTTTCAGGTTCGGAAATATAAAGATATCTTGGCAGGACTTAGTTAATTTGTCGGTCGTGCTGACTGCTGGTCGTTCCGCCGGACATGGCCGGGGAGCGTGTCCAAAATAAAGTGGACTCTTCCGGCGAGGACGGCCCGTGATCGGTGGTTCCGCGTGATCATGGATATAAAGTGGCCACTTTGATTGGCTACCAGAAGATTCTGACATTGACATGAGTACTGGACGCTTTGTTTCACTCTACGAGAGTCTATTATTGCTACTAATAGATGATAATAAGGAGGGAGAGAAATATAAACAACTCGACAAGTGCGCGGCTTGGCACAAATGGATGGCAACAGCTAAGCTTACGCGTCATCATTCCAAATGCTGTTGAGAAGAAAATCGTAGGACATATCGCCCTCCTTTGTTTCTTATTGAAGAAAAGGATAACCATGAGAGAAAAATATCTGTGTGAAACAATTTAGAACTGCAAGTATATTTATTGAACAGAAATTAATTAACAGATATGGACATGTGAACTTTCGCATGTTTGTCTTGCACTGCAGCAATATATTCCATTTGTAACACGTGTGTTGGTTTGTGGCAGGGCTGCTGAACCTTGCGCCCAACTCCAAGGAGGCGCAGGTCTTCGAGGATTACGCGAAGCAGGCGGGAGCTCAAGTAGGCCCCCCAAGTGCACCTGGTCAGTTAATTTCCCCATTAACTATTTTTTCTTATCTTCTGAGTACTTTGTTATTAGTAAAAAAATGAACAAAGTCAGATAGTCGGAGGCAACGTGATCTGTAAAAAATTACGCGAGACATGTCATCATCTCAGAGAAGTACGACGACAGGCAAACAGATCCGTTGCACTGATGGCGTTTTAAGCATGAGATGACACGAGAAATCAACGTGCTGCAGTTAGCCAGACAGCGCCCAACACAACAAACGCGTCCAAGCTTCTTCTTGGGAACAGAGGATCGCTGGGCATGACAGTTGACAGGACAGTGAAGTCGATTCACTGAAAAGCTTGGATGCTTCCAAAATAAGAAGGGGCAAAAATTATTTAGAAATGCTCTTCTTGTGTTTAAGATCGTATATTAGTGGTGATCATCTTTTTGACGTTCTCTTTGCAATCTTTTTGCGACGACAATCATTTGGCTTTAATTCTGGTCCAATGCACGCCTGATAGTGTGCTGTCCAGGTGGCGGCGTTGGCGCGAACGAGCCGAAGAAGAGCGGAGCAGCTGCTTCCGTCGGTCCCATCATGCTGCGGTGGTTGGGAGTGGGCGGCGCACGCGCGGCGGTGCTCTCCATCTTCTCCGCACTCGTCGTGCCTTTCATACTTCTTCTCGGATAGATAACCAAAATGGAAAGTGGTGCTGCCGACCTGTGTTCTAGATCGGCACGGTTGTCAATGGGTGCGTTGTATTGCGATTTTCATGCGGAAATGAAGTGAGGTTCAATGAAACAAGGAGTTTGTTGCACTGTCTGTGTTGTGTAACTATATCAGTTTAACACACTTGAGTGTAGTGTTTGTTGTGCCTGGTCTATACAAAAGAAATTTGTTGCTCAATCGGGGTTCCTAAACAGCTCCAGTCCATTCAGCAATTTCTAAGAATACCAGCCAGTCGATAAATTTACTGGGATTTCTCAAACCCTTCACAACCATTCAGGAATTCGTTGCCATTTGACATGATTTGGGTATGTACGTAGTACAACTTTTCTTAATAAACGAAAGATGAGGTCTCGTCACGTTACTCGCAACCATAACCATACTGAAACATGCTTTTCTCACCTCGACGCGCTACCTGAAAATGATTCATGTTTGGGATGCTAAATACAGTTGCATGCACAACTGCACACCATAATAGATGCCCGCCTTCATGCCTCATTATTTCAACCATATTAATTTGTGGTCATGGAGCATCTTCAGTAATGATTTCTGAATCAGGACTACTATTTCATGAATATCTTGCTTAAATCCAAGTAATACTCCTAAATTCAACAAAAATGGGGTTGTGGAAAAGAATTCGTTGGGTCAAGAGTAGATGGTTTGGATCTTGTTCTTAGGCCTCGGTGTCAAAAGACGGTTTGGAGCTGCCTCTCTCATATGTGCCATTGGTGTCTCAATAACAGATGAGGTCTACCACATAGTTTTGTTCCAAACATTCAAGAAATCTAAGGGTCCCTTTAGTAGCACTAAAAAAATTAATTCTTTATAAAATATTTTCTCTAGTAAAAACGGATTCTGTAAAAAAATATTTGGCAAAACGAGCTCTCTTGTGAATATTTCATATAAAGATGAGTAGAAAAGTCATGAGAAGTTATATTTTTTATATTTAGATTCTAATACAAATTTGATAAGTTCTTCTAGAAATGAGCAGAATCTATTGTTTTTCAAATTCTTTGAATAGATTTTACTGGATCCAAAGCAGAAGTATTTTAAGAAGTATTACCAAATAGCATCTAATTTTTTTTCCTAATATTACACAGTATAACTCAGACACTCACAATGCACGTATGTAAACCCTAACCAAACATATATTTGCCTGTTAGTAATCGTGTCTAGGTGGGCCCGGTAACACTTTTTTTTGGATGAGGTGGTCTTCCGGACTAAACTGAATGCTTGGGCCTTCTGGTCCTATTATGGGCTGTACGGTCCATTATTTATTTTTTGTAACAATACAATTTTTGGTCCTTGGCATAGTTGGAAAAATTCATTCACTTGAATATGCACGTGTCAAAATATCGAATGGTCTTTGGACCCTGCGGGAAGATGATATTGATAACTACGCTTGCTAGCTACGAAAATGGTACCCTCGTTGTCGAGCTATGTTTTGTCTTTTGTGCACAATTGCTTTGTATCTTTCACGGACATGTCCGCATGAGGGTTTGCATGATATAAAAGCGTCGGATGTTTTGTGACACCCTCAGAAAATTTATGAAAATGAACATGTCAAATTATAGTGTGCTTGAACTAAAATGATAAGGTATAATCATACGACAATCAACCTATATTTAGTTTTTCAACCGGTATTGATCATTGTTTCATGAGCTGTACTTAACTCGAGGTTCAACTTGTAACAA
The DNA here is from genome assembly GCA_032690845.1 of Eleusine coracana subsp. coracana. Lineage (NCBI taxonomy): Eukaryota > Viridiplantae > Streptophyta > Magnoliopsida > Poales > Poaceae > Eleusine > Eleusine coracana. The sequence goes on from CM064430.1 coordinate 9,828,605, forward strand.
TAAGTTTTTTCGCATTACAGATGTCAAATATTCATCCTTTTATAAACGTTCACATATTCTGTTACTATGTATATACTCACTTTGTTCTCTTAAATTATTATCATAGCTAACTTTTTGAGTTAACTTTGATTGTTTATCTTATTCAAGTTATTTTTAAAAATATTATATATGTTTTCATATTGTTTTATTATCAAAGAAAATTAAGACATAACTCATAATTTTATATATTAAAATACTATTTTAAATAAGATAAACAATCACAAGTAGTTAAAAAATCAATAGTGACAACAACTTAAAAATGGAAGAAATATGACACAAAGATGTTGTCAATATATTACTACCTTTAAAAAGAAAAAATGAATAAATATGAAACGGCCTAACAAGCTAAATGACGTCAACAATAAAAAAATGAAAGGAGTTGAATAAATATGAAAATTAACATTTGTCTCCTATAAAACATGAAAATTTGGCAGATCAATGAATATTCGCTCTAGAGATGCGGTGATCCACATGATTCATACCTCGTTATGCATAAACCTGCCATCATGAAGACCTTACAAGCATCTTAAGTAGACAAAACAAAAAGACAAAACCAAATAATGATACTCTTAATTGTCGAGACAACACCCAAGAAATAAACAAACAAAAAGCCTTGGGGCCGACAAGTCAGAGCGCTTGCGACCAAACCCAACGGCCCATTTCCAAGGGCCATGTAGCAAACAACTAACCCACAGCTCATCACAGCCCTCGGCGGCGACTCATCAAGCTTTAAACGCACGCAAATCATCACCATCCGAAAGCAAACACAAAAATAACAAATCAAAATAATTTCCTTTCTCCTCCGAACCAAAAAACCAACCCCAAATCATTCGCTCGTTCCTCCGTTTGATTGATCGCCGAGCAACCACCCCATCACCACCCGCAGCGGCTACGGCGGCGGCAATCTCTTCTTCCTCTCCGCGTCGCGCAATCCGCCCACCCATTGCCGAGGAGGAAGAGGAGGCGGCGCGCCTGGATCTCGGATGGCCTCGGCAAAGTCGTCGCGGTCGCGGCCGGCGGGGCATTCCGGGGTGTTCCCGATGGGCAGTGCCGCGGCGGTGGGGAGCGGGGGAGGCGGAGGGGGCGGCGATGGCGGGGTGCAGCTTGCCGACAAACTCAAGATCTTCAAGACGGACAACTTCGATCCCGATTCCTACGTGCAATCCAAGTGCCAGACCATGAACGAGAAGGTAAGCCTGCTCGATCCCTGCGCGCCCGTTGCGAGGGTTGGAGCCCGGGGGCGGTTAGAATGTCGGCTCTCATTTCGTGTTTACCGGTGGTCTCGCCTGATTAGGTGTGCGTATGATATGTGATCGAGGCAGTAATTAGTGCTGGTTTCTGGCGAATTACACTAGAGCGCGATTTGGGCCTCTGAAGGGTTGGTGATTGAGTGAATGCGACTTGGCATTGCGTATATTGCAATTTGGGGTGGTTAGTTCTTGGCAAGATATCGCAATGCTTTCTTGCGTGTGTTGAATGCTGTACTTTATATAGAGGATGATGGTTTCTCTTCTGTGTTACTATATGTGGAAATTGGAGTAGAGTATGGTTTGAAGGACTGGATATCTGTTACATAATTTTATACACACTTTTGAGCACTTGGATGTAGAAGAAGTCATAAGCTGGCATTCCTGATGATGCATCATAATGTGGTTAGGATGTTGGATAGTATGGTCATGTCGTCACTGGTTGGGGTTTCACTAGTCATTAATTTCTCTAAGTCATCATTTAGACTGATCTGAATCTTCAATTTCTATGGACATGGGAACTTTATGCCTTTGTTAATGAAAATAGTGTGCATTTTTTAGTTTTATGTGACAACTGGCTATGATGATCCTAGCTATTATGGATTGGGATCAGTTAAATATAAATTTTGAGTTGTGATGGTTGATGAGTTCTCCACTTGTTCTTGCTAAATCAAAGTCTTGATGTTGCTTTTAAAAGAGGCGTGAATTCAGAAATTTCGTGGCTTTTATTTCACATGTTACATGTTGTGATGCCTTTGATGGTAGGAAAAGGTTGTTTTATTTTCTTTTCACACTATTCACAAGTGAAATGGTCAATGCATATTAGAAGAAATATACCCTTGCAAAGCTATATTATTGAATTTGGATTTTTTGTGACAATATTTGAGTCATCATATTAAAAAGTGGTAGCTTCTTTGTTATGTGTTCCTAAATTATTTAGTTAAGATGCTACTTCACTATTTACTTATTCTAGCCACTGAGATGAGCTACAAGCCTTATAAGATGTCTATTGGTTTTGATAAATGTCTAATTCTGGAATTTACGACTACTATAATGTTGTGAATACTAGCCCACTGAGACATTTTTGGTTTCTACATGTTTGAAAAAATTGTCGCTCTTCTCATGTTTAAAATGAACAATGTGCAAGCCTAAATTAATCTTTTTAACTATCTAAAAAATATTCAGTGTGTAATATGCTAATGTCAGGACATAACACTTGCCTTTGTACTACTTCGGCTTTGGTCATAATATTTTTTACTTGTTCTCATATGTTATCCACTTGTCATATTCTCTTTGTTTGGCATTGCTGAAAGCATTTTATTCTACCTGAACTCTGTATGCTATAAGAATCTTTGCGAGGGATAACTGACAAAGATATTTGAATTTATTTACAGGAAATAAGACATTTGTGTTCTTATCTGCAAGACTTAAAGAAGGCTTCGGCTGAAGAGATGCGCAGAAGTGTTTATGCAAATTATGCTGCATTTATCAGGTCTGACAACAATCTACTTTTTTGGGCAAATTTTTCCTAAACTGTGCGCTGTTGCTGCCACTTCTGTTTGATATGTCAACCTCCCCCTTATATTGTAATGACTTTTCTTGCCTCCTTCAATGCATGCATTTTGTGGTCATTATATTATTACTATTATTTAACTGAATAAATACTGAATGATGCCCACATGAACAAGACTTTATTTTTTGTGGTAATCCAATGCGGCATGAAATCTGTCTCTGTGCAAATTAAAACATTAATTCATTAAACTAATTGCTTATGCAGCATTTACCTTCTTGCACGATTACTTTGATATCATTCTTTTTGCCCTTGTTTTAACTTTTCCATCTGTATATTTGATTTTGCTTCTCTTTGCAAACTAAATTATATGACAATGGCAGTTCTGAAGATTATTTCCTTTTCTAGTAACTGTTGTTAAAGCATCATTAATTGTTAGTTTTAGTAATGTAATTGTATTATTCATCCTGAGCCTTTTGATCTGCAAAGCATCTAGTTTGTAACATGTGAAATCACAGTTTACATTGTGAGACTTATTTGCTCAAATAATTAGTTTGAACTGATCCTGATCATCAGAACTTCTAAAGAGATATCAGACCTTGAAGGGGAGCTTCTGTCAATTAGAAATCTGTTGAATACACAGGCTGCTTTGATTCATGGCCTATCTGAAGGAGTACAGATAGATTCATTGACTTCAGGTCCTGAAGGTTCTGTGGAAGATGACATATCCAATGTTGAAGATCAGGAGCCTTCAGAAATACAGAAATGGGCTGCAGATTTCCCTGACATGCTGGATGTTTTGCTAGCCGAACGAAGAGTGGATGAAGCACTAGATGCACTGGATGAAGCGGAAAGAGTAGCTCTTGACGCAAAACGACAACAGACTCTCACTTCTGCTGAAATTTTGGCCTTAAGAAGATCTGTGTCTGACAATCGCCAGAGGCTGGCAGATCAGCTTGCTGAAGCTGCTTGCCAGTCTTCCACTCGTGGTATTGAACTTCGTGCTGCAGCTTCTGCCCTCAAAAGGCTCGGTGATGGCCCTCGTGCTCACAGTCTCTTACTAAATGCACATAATCAAAGGCTTCAATGCAATATGCAAACCATACATCCATCTAGCACTTCATATGGTGGGGCATACACAGCAGCACTTGCTCAACAAGTTTTTTCAGTGGTAGCTCAGGCACTCAGTGACTCTATAGAAGTCTTTGGTGATGAGTCATGTTATGCATCTGAACTGGTTACATGGGCTACCAAGCAGGTTATGTCCTTTGCTCTCCTTGTAAAAAGGCATGTTTTGTCCTCTTGTGCAGCTGCTGGAGGCTTGAGAGCAGCTGCAGAATGTGTTCAAATATCACTTGGCCATTGTTCCTTGCTGGAAGCTCGTGGTCTGTCTGTTTCATCTGTTCTCTTGAAACAATTCAAGCCAAGTCTTGAGCTAGCGTTGGATGCTAACTTGAGGAGAATTGAAGAGAGTACTGCAGCATTAGCTGCAGCTGATGACTGGATACTCACTTATCCCCCAAGTGGTATCCGTCCATTAACTAGATCATCTGCTGCAAATTTGGCTCTTCAGCCAAAGCTCTCTAACAGTGCGCATCGTTTCAACTCAATGGTTCAGGTAATGGTCATCTCTTATGTTTCTGTTACAGGAGTGAATGACAAAAATGAAATCAATATGTTTTGCTAGCTTGTACTAGTACTAGCAGAGTTATGGTAATTTAGTTGTACTTGTACATTTTGATAAATTTATATGTCACACTATGATTTAACATTTCTTTTTACACAATCTCAGAGCCTCAAACTTTCACTATAACTTCATTTCCTGTTCAGAATGACAGTTTGTTCCACTTATTTTCTTATCGAAGATATCATTTTCAATAAGGATTGCTTTAATTATCAGCAAGTCCTCATTGACTGATCTAATGTGTCATATTAAACTGACATCTTTTCCTTTTCCCTCTTTTTATGTATTTAAGACTAGTTTATTAAATTGATGATACAGTAGCAGTGTAATCACTAGAATGATTGTCAGGACCCACATATTTCCCTTGTCATCACTAGAGTCACTAGTTTGAGGACAAGTTTGCTGAAATTTGAAATAGTTATTTTCAAGAACTACTCTCTTATGATCTTGCTTCTTTGAGAATCATGATTGGCCTGTATCTTAATCCTTTCAACTCATTATATTATCTCCTGATGTTGCGTGGAACTGCAGGATTTCTTTGAGGATGTCGCACCACTACTTACCTTGCAATTAGGTGGTTCTACAATGGATGGGATCACACAGATTTTCAACTCATATGTCAACTTGCTTATAAGTGCCTTACCTGGTTCGATGGATGATGAAGCTAACTTAGATGGCTTAGGACATAAGATTGTTAGAATGGCAGAGACTGAAGAACAGCAGTTAGCGTTATTAGCCAATGCCTCTTTACTAGCTGAAGAGTTGCTACCTAGAGCAGCTATGAAGTTATCATCAATAAACCAGTCTAACATGGATGATTTGCGTAAAAGAGGGACAGATAAACAAAACCGTATGCCTGAGCAACGTGAATGGAAAAGAAAACTTCAACGAATGGTAGACAGGTTGAGAGATAGCTTTTGTAGGCAACATGCTCTTGAACTTATATTTACAGACGAAGGCGAAACCCATCTCAGTGCAGAAATGTATATTAACATGGATAATACTGTTGAAGAACCAGAATGGTTTCCATCCCCAATTTTTCAGGTACTAAAATTTTACAACTAAATATTGTGATTGGTTACCATGAACTTTCTGGAGTGACTTAGTTAGGAAGCAGGACCTTCTGTATAAATTCTTGATATTTGGAACAATTCAGTTTTTTGTTTTCAAACATGTTAATTTATCATTATACTTGCCACTGCTTGGTCAAAACAGTACCTCAATCCATGACGTACCAACTTTGAGACCATTGTCATTTTGTGTAATTCCTCTGGTCAACTCTTTATATAATAGAACGAGTCACATTTCGCTAAATTCATATGCTTGTATGACAACTATAACTGAACTAACTGAGCATACGGATAGAACTTAATGCTTTCGGCAGCCACTATAGATGAGTTGAATGTGCAATTGTGAAAGGGAAAGTTATTATCCCCTAAGTTTTAATGGTTCTTGTAATTAAGTTCTTGACCACAAAAATCATTTTATATTTGTTCTTACAGCCAAAGGGCTGTGGTTTTGCACCATCAAAATTCTGGGGCATTTCTCAGACTATTGGGGAGCCTTTGTTGCCCAAACATGTGTATCTGAAAAAGGAAAGGCAAAAAGGCACAGCACACCTTAGATATAATTTAGAAGTTTGTTTGCTTAGTGGTCAAGTTTTTTGAGTTACAGATATGATTCAGGTTACTTGTGTTGTAAGTTTGTTAGGAAGCCTTGTTCAAATACAATCAAGCTGTAACAGGCTATATAATTCCAAGATGGTTTATAAGTTATAAGCTAAGCAAGACTTTAACCCTGAACTCAACCTTAGTCTTATCTCATCTAAACCCTTCCAAACTAGCAACCAGATCAAAAATGCCATTTAGAAAGTAGGGATCTTCTGTGAATTTGTGATTATCCCTTTATATTGTTTGATATACATGATTAGTATTCATGGGGACTATTTTATTGTTGATATCAGCATGTTATTAAAAAGGTTCAAATTGCCAACCCCTGCTGTCTATCTTTTGCGTGATGCATGGATATTGCACATAATATCTCGTCTTTGGAAGAATCTCATATGTTGTTCACTGCAGGAACTGTATGCAAAGCTAAACAGGATGGCAGGCATTGCTGCAGAAATGTTTGTTGGTAGAGAAAGATTTGCCACTTTGTTAATGATGCGCCTCACTGAGACAGTCATACTGTGGCTCTCAGAGGACCAGGCCTTTTGGGAAGAGATCGAACAAGGACCAAAGCCTTTGGGCCCCATTGGCCTTCAGCAAGTAAGCTCCTTTCCTATTTCTTTACTTTCTTAATTTCATCTGTCAGCTTATATTTAAAAGTTTTCTTCTCTTTGCAGTTCTACTTAGATATGCAGTTTGTCATTATTTTTGGGCAAGGTCGTTTTCTGTCTCGGCATGTACATCAAGTCATTTTGGATATCATTGATAGAGCTATGGCTGCGTTTTCTGCTACAGGAATCAACCCTGATAGGTACTATGCTCATCTCTTGTTTGCCCTTCTATTGCTTCAGGATTAAAAAAACGTTTTTTAACCTATGAAGTTTAGCGAAAAGTATAAAAATAAAACTAAGATTCATCATGTACTGGAGTTGTTCCATGTGTTTTGACTTAGTTTGGATTGGACTCCCAAATGAAAATTATAGTAGGACAACAAAGAATTGTTCCTTTAAGATGTTACCCCTTTAGCATGGACTTATTCATTAGGTTCAGGGTCTCAAGCCATTGTAGCTCACAATAGTTGCAACCAGCAGCTTGGCTGCACAAATAATAACCTAAACAAAAGGTCACTGCTGAGTTAGACTATGATAAAAATGTCTTTTAGGGAAGCCATTGAAGAATGATACTTATTCACATGGATTTGGCACTATTAATTCTTACAAATGAATTATTCTAGTAGTTTTTGGAAAAAGAAAAGATTAATAAGTCGCATCTATGTCTTCTGGAAAGTCAAGCAAACTTGGCCTGAAGAAATTGCTACCTTCCCATATGCTACACGATAGTGACAACTTCATTAACATTTAGTTATGTGCGTTGTTATGTTTCTGTGGGAACTAAATGATAATATAATTATCTTTTTTGTTAGTTGAGGGCAATGGTCATATTATTGTCTACAGAGTCCAGATTACTGTTACACCATGTCACAAAAGTTGGCTTGTCATAATTTGCATGAAGCAGTTTTTTTCCTGAAAATGTAGCTGATTGGTGCTTTTTATATATTTGCTGATTTTTTTATAGACATAATACGTCACTTTCTACCTTACAAATTTGTTCCTAGTTATACTGAACCTGATCCCTAGTTTCTAGTTCATCCTTGTTCTCGAAAAATACATGGTTTGTTGTTGGAACTTGGAAGTCACCGCTATGATTTGCCGGTAGATTGGATTGCAATCTATTAACTAGATCTGGGTTTCTCTTTACCATTAGGCATGAGGGAGATTCACTGATACATGGTGCCTCAACCACTTAAAGTCAACTATTATTTTTGCTTTTTTGCAGTGTCCTTCCTGGCGACAACTGGTTCATGGATGTCGCACATGATGTTGTCAGCATGATCAGTGGAAAGGGTAGAGCTGCCAATGGGGACAGGGAAATAAACAGCCCAACTGCCTCAGTTTCAGCACATTCCATTTCATCGTTCAGATCCCATGGAAGCTCCTAATTTTGAATGCTAGTACTTTTTGTAGGCAGGTCATTGTATAATAATCGATAGTATATTCTTTCGCCTTGTTCCTCCATTTCTTTTTTTCTCTTCCACCTCACATTTTTCTTCTATTTTAAATCTGTTGTGCTAGTATTAGTGTAGATGGATGATTGCTTGACCTAGGGAAAGGAAATCTTGAATTACTGTTTCTGTTTCCGGGAACCGAGACCTGCAGGTGTTGCATGGCGTCAGTCTGTATCATTCTTTTATTTGTCAGTGAGCACATTACTATTTGTTTTTGCTGGCAAACTACTAGTACTACACTTTTTAGGTTTGGAGTGAATCTTTAAAGGGTTCTGATTGTCATCTCAGGCCTGTGGTCATCTTCAAAGTTCAAAATGGTTTTGGCAGGGTTCTGATTGTCACATTTTTACAGTTTCATAAATGATACTCCCTCCGTCCTAGTTTATTTGTCATGCTGGCTCTGTTTTTAGGTGTCTAGCTTCGTAGCATCTACTACGAATCCAGATTCATAGCATCTTCTATGAACCTCGTATAGACCTAAAATATTAATTATTTTGGGAGAGAGGGAGTAGTACACTTGTTGATTAACCACCACACTCGAAGGAGATACGTGACAGATGCGCATGCAGCTTCTGATTAATTATCCTATCAGCCTACGGTGACCAACTTATCGAGTAGTAACTGTCGGCGCCACGATTGATCGAGCAAACAAATCAGGCATTAATTTGTTTGCATCCGTAGATTGTTAGGTACACATGTTGGGATATACGTTATGGTTGGACCATAGTTGTTTATACTAGGTGGTTATACTTTGCTAGAAAATAATATGTGGTTTACAAAAGCTTGATCATTCCATTTTAGACATACGTGCTAATTAGTCGATTCGCTGCAAATCAAACCCATCTCACCATCTGATGTTCACTAAACAGCTACATGGTGGGCACACTTCACTCCCGCAGACACTACGGGATTCAGCAGTTTTGCAGAGTGCCGGCGGCAAAGCACTCAGCGAAGCCCAAAAAATACTCGGCAAAAGCTTTGCCTAGAATCACTCTCAGCATTACGAACTCGGCTTCCAATCTGTCGGCAAACAGATTTTTGCAGTTGTCAGGCTACGTGAATCCACCTGAAATGAAAGTACTTTCCGCTACTCTTTCATTAACGTTCTACATTCACTTTCAGCAGCTGGTTATCTCCTGCTCTCTCCTTCCTGCAGACTGCTATGCAATTTGCGTTCACTTCGAACAGTTGCTCTCCACTCCACCGTCGCACCGTTTCTTTAGCTCTCTCCACAGTTTGTTTTGCAAGAAAATCTTTAGGAAGACGTTTTTAGCCATGGGCAAAAGTTTAAGATTTTTCTCTTGCATGAAAAAGTCTAGTTGTAAGGAGTACGGAGGCTTCTTTTGTTTCAGCTAGAGATTGTGGATTATGAATTTTGTATTATGAATTATGAAATCTGAGATTGTATAAATTTGAGGGTCATAATTTGATGGGTGTTTGTTTGTCTGAATTCTACAATCCAGTTTTCTGTCACTTACAACGGATCAGAGCGGCAGAAGAGTAAATATGTGTCATAATTCACCAAAAGATGGTTTGGGATGGATTGTTGGATTGCACAATCTGGGCTACTAGATTTTATAATCCCTTTGTTTGAGATTTTGGATTATAGAATCCACAATCCATAATCTCTAGCTGAAACAAAGGGGGCATAAGGCACTGTTTGGATCTACTCTCTCAGTTCCAAAATAATTGATGTTTTAGCTAAATACCAGGGTCATAGAAGATGTTATGAATCTGGACAGCGGTCCTATCCAGATTCATAATAGATGTTATAAACCTGGACACCAAAAAAATAGAGCCAGAATGCCAAATAAATTGGAACGAAGGGAGTAGTTTAGAGATTTTTAAAATCTGATTTTTATTTAAAATTTTAGAATCCTGATTCTAAATAAAATTTGGGTGGTGACATTTGGATACCGATTAGATTCTTAAAATTTGAAGGGCAGTGAGTCTTTTGACATGTAAACTTTGGCTCTAATTGGATATAACCAGATTATAAGATTTTTAAAAGCTAGGATTTTAGATTTTAGAATCTAGAAAAATATTTGTCCTGATTGGAGGCCTCATGGATTTTAAAATCTCAGTGGATCCAAATAAGATCTAAGTTTGTTCAGCTTGTTTAAAAATTCTTACTTTAAGCTTTAAGGAAAACTTTATGATTGAAACTAAACTTTTAATTTGAACATTTGTAATAGAAATGTTTTGTGTGTGGAATTTTCAGATTAGTGATAATGATCGAAATGCCATGCAACATGCAAATCATCTGGCTTGCTGATGAGAAAAAAAGTTTGTCAGTGATCCGATGTAAAATGATTTAATTTCCAGAGTGAAAATCAAAATCATAAAAGGAACGTTCTGTTGCATGCTGGTGTAACCTGGAAATAGCTTCTCTAGTACATTCTATAAAGAATATGATTTGCACACGCCAAAAAGTGATTATGTGAGACGAGCTCGTGGTCCAGTGGCAAGTCGCTCGGCTGTAGCACTGCACGCCGGAGTTCGATTTCTGGAATCGGACTTGGGTGTCTCATCGAGGCTTTTCTCCAAAATAAATTTGTATGTACCTTTTCGTGCATAGTATGCATTGTGGTATGCGTGACTGCGTGAGTGAGTTTGTACAAGGTATTACAGCTAGGAGAGGTTTAAAAAATTGACTATATGCGACAGTATCGTGCTTCTTGTTTGGTCAGGTCAAGTCATGAATCACGATGCATTGCTTTAACAACCAGTGACGGTCGTGCTAATAATCGATTTCTCTATGTCGGATGACCAGAGACCAGATTGTTTGGCTGCTTCTGTCATGTCTTCCGTGATCACTGATCAGGAGTAACTCATGCTGCCACATGCATCCAGTACAAGCCGGCAAGCTGTTCTCCTGGAATTCTTAGCTTACCGTGGACCCGACCTATATATATTATGACGATGTGTCGTTTGGGCGTATTTCTTGTTTGTAAGCACTAGAAACTAGTAACCAAATTCTGTACCATATTGGTAATTCATTATTTCTTCTGCCTTTTGTTTCATGGCGGTACCACCAATGTTTTGACCAACTAGGTTTCATGAGTAATATTGTGTGGATATTGCTGAAATTATATGGGCTTAGCCCATTAATATTTATAATAATTTTTAAAAATCTCAAAAACTCATTTATGAGTGGTGGGAGTGTAAAGATTTAGTTCTACATTGCTAGTGGAGGTGGAGGAAATCCAACTTATAAGATTAATTGCTCTAGCATCTCTTACAAGTATGTGAATGGGAGAAAATCAGAACATATGCGCGCTTGGGCACGGCCGCGTATCACCTACGTGAATGATCCGTCGAAATTTGGTCTCTTGTCTTGTGGGGACATAGCTTCTTTTTGTACTTTCTTTTTGCTGCGTGTTCTATATATTTTCATATATTTAGTTATAAAAATCGACGTATTAATATGATAACCGACTCGGTTGCGGGACGCCTAACCCTAACGGTTTCTCCCTATAAATATATACGGATACCGTGTGACAGCATTGTACATTTAGTAGATAAAAAAAAAAAGAAACTACCTTTACTGTGCTGTGCAACCCCTTGCACCACCCACCGTCAGGCTCTCACGCAAGCGCTGGCCGAGGAGACCAAGCGCTGCTTTGCGAGCTCGGCCGAGCTGCCACGCAGCAGCTTCGCTGCCGGCCTGTGCACCGCTCACACCCGGGAGAAAAATCTCCCGGCTTTATCTCTCCTGCTCCATCTCTCTCAGTATCTCTCGCTCTTATCTTTCTCTCGGTTGAAGCCGAAGCCAGAGACACGACACCATTGCCGCCACCTTCAAAGCTCGAGCTCAGCTTTCGCTCCGACACCTCCCCGACCGAGCCACCACTCCAAATCGCTGCGCCACCCCTCCCTGCTCCTCCCCATGGCTGCCAATCGTCGTCTTCCGCCTTAGTCTCGAAGATCGACACCGATTTCCGGTGGAGGCTGAAACGAGCTCCCTTCTACCCCCTTTTCGATACCTTCCTCCTCGGTGAGTTGCTCTACAATTCAATGCGCATGGAGCTTCTTCAGGCTTTGGTGCACCTCCTGAACTTGATTGTGATGCTTTTAGGCCACCACAATAGTCGAATTTTGCAGTTTGGTTGCCGCCGTTGAATTCCTGAAGCCACATGCCTCTCTGTCAAATTCTTTCACCACGGTGAGCTAGCTCTCCATTCTTAATTCTGGAGCGTAGATGACGTCCTTGTGCATTATCGTGATGTGTTTTTTGTTCGGTTAACTAACTAGGCTCCTCAGTTTTCTAAATTTTGTTTGCCGCCTGGATGACCCCGTAGCCATGGCTGGAGCTTCAGCTCCAGCACACGTCCTGATTGGCCAGCTCTACGGTTCCATCTTTTTGTATAGGAAATAATTCTAGGAATTCGTTATAGCTCAGTTAATTCATAACTAATGTTTTAGACCTCCTAAAATCATGGGATCAATTTTGTTAGATTCCAAATAATTTTCTCTACCAGTTTGTGAATTAAAAGTAAATATTTATTTTATATGATTTTTAGGTATTTAATTATATATTAGAAATGCCCTTTAAATTGCTAATTAATTTAATAATTCCTAAATTAATATCTTACCCTAATAAGTTAATAGTAATTAATAATGGGGTAATTAAGGGTAATTAACTATAATTGAGCATGTCACTCTCTTGTCATTAGTAGACTAAATCATATTTTATTTGAAGGAAATACTTCAGACAAGAGTAATTAAGTTTTTGTCTACTATTTATTCGCACCGTCATTTCAAGCATCGCATTTTGCATTCATGCATCGCTAGCACTAACTTGCGATATATCGACGAATCGCATAGGACCTGAGAATATCGAGCAGTCTATCGAGAGTGGACCCGAGGTGGTGATTGTTGAGCCCGACTCCACGCCTGCCCCGCCGTACTCGGACGAACTACAAGGCAAGCCCCGGTGCATCCCACCTATATTTTTAAATTCTTTCTTTTATCACAGTCAGTCGAGTCATGATTGTACACTAGGTTCTAGGAATTGATTGACATCCACCTACATCACTACCATATCCTATGATGTTTTTATACTATATAGGTACCGGTAGCACGATAGGCACTATGCTTATGTCACAGGAATATCGGTAGCACTGTTTAGAATGATCTTAAAGCATGGATGCTTTAAGTTGAGTGAGATCTGTGACAACTCAAATGAAAGATGATGATGCTGATGAGACTAGACGGGCCCGTAGAGGAAAGGGCAAAGACTGGGTCTTGCAAGGTGGTAGCCCCGTCCGTGTCGAATTTAGGACCAAGTCGTTGGCGGCTCCGTGAACAAGTATTGAACAGTACCGATCTACATGCTGGTATATGGGACCCAGTAAGCTGATGTACCCTAACTATCTCAGTGGTAGGACGTAGCCAACTTTCTTTTGCCGGCTGTTAGTGAGATTGAAGTCTCACGGGAGGGAAATGGTGGTCGCTCACGGATAACGTCTGGGACGGGTATCACGTGGGGTCTCCATATTTCCGGGGAAGTTGGAAACGGATCAACCTCTAGTTGGGGTTAGCGAGAAAGGTTGTCATATACGACCAATGCGGTGCGTATGTGTCATGTAGTCGGGTTTTACCTAGCTGGTAGAAATTGATTCGAGTCGTTGTCCCTCGCAGCAATGAGTACCGCTTGTTTACTTGACGCGAGCGTAGATAATTGAGAGTAATGAAGGAAGGAGAGTTGTTTCAGTTAAATAATTTCTTTGCTTGCAAGAACTTGATTGCAATAGTACAGGATAAAAACCTTAATACTAATGAACTTAATCTTGAGCTAAAAGATGAAAGTAGATGTTCATTATTAGTGCTGTTTTCGTAAGTTTGGGTCAACCCACCAGCCAAAGGCCTATTTATTCTAGGTGTCGGTCTTAGCGAGCCACGTTGATGGGTCAGTCTTGCAGAGTATATTAGATACTCAGGGCTTTGTCCATATTGATTTTAGTTGGTGAGCCATCTTCCTATGGCTGGTTCGAGAATATACCAGGTGAAGGACAACTGCCGGAAGGAGGATCCCTTCAGTGGGAACGCATCCCGTCACCGGAAGAATAGAATATGATCGTGTTCTAGGAGCATAGTTTAGATAGTAGAATAAAGCTCCTCGTTGTCAAACTGTTCGTGTTAGCTTTTCAAACACTTTGTTGTAATAAATATTTTTCCGCCGTAAAACTCTGGTTTGTTTTCTGAAAACCTGGTTGTATTACACCATAATATAATATATTCTGGGTTTGTAAGAATGTATGTGTTGTTGTAACTCGCTTTGTCGAGTGTCCTCCTGTACATGATCCTGGTTATCCCAGAGGGGATGTCACATACCGCCGCAAATAAAATCACGCAATCGCGTAGGATTTTGTCTCTTGCTACTGTTGCGCCGCCAAGACTTCTCATCCCGATTGTCAGTGTGCATCGGCGAATGGGAGAGCAGATCTTTGGAACCGTCGTACTCTATGATCCTACACCAGGAGAGAGCGAATAAGGTTTTTAGGGCGTAGAACTGCTCGATCGTCTCGTCTTCGTGAAGCTCGTCGCCACGGCTTGTCTTCCTAGTCATCATCACAGAATTTGTTCACAGTCGTGGCAATTATTCCATTGTTCTATGCTTTCAGATGGAAACAATCGATTCCACATCGATTTGAAGGTCCAATAAGAGTAGCGCCAATATCCATTGAGTTGATTGGAGTTGTTTGCAAGAACCCCGCCAGCAACATCCACGTATATATGACTTATTTGAGTTTGTGTATGAAAAAAAATAAAGTATAATATCTTAACGTTTTCAGAGGATTTTTTGGTGCTGGAGTTCTTCCAAACAGCCTAGCGATGCAAGGCAAGTAATTCCATGGGCATGGGGTGAGGCCAACATTCTAGAGCTGTATGATGTATAGTTTCTACAACTTGTTATCTCGACAACATGAAGGGCACAAGATAAGTATCGCAACTCGCACTATGCACATGACCAATAACCTGCAGCTCGAAAAAGCCGAACCATCCGTGCACCCGTACATATAAACACAAAAAAAATGTATACACAACGTCTCTCGATGGTGCACCACCCGAATTGAAATGGGGCGCGCATCATCCATGATCCTACTGCTGCGCGTGCGACGCCGGCGGGTGCCCCATGCACGCGCAGAACGCCTTGGAGAGCCTCCTCCGCCGCCTCGCGGGCCTCTCGCTGCGCGCGCCGCCGTCCTCCCCTCCGTGCACGACGACGCTGCTAGCGCCAGGCGACCGGTCGGCGGAGGCCGGGCTCTCCGCGATGACGCCCCCGGCGGAGGGGGCTTGGCTGCGCCACGAGCGGGCCAACGACGGCTCGGCGGCGGCGCGCGGCGAGAAGGGGTCCGCCGCCACGGCCCTCGGCGTGGTCGGCACCGACGACGGGCCCTTGAGGTTGAGGGTCCTGAGCGGGTCGTCCCAGATGCGGCCCGACGAGCCCTGCCGCCGGAACGAAACCGACGACCGCTGCAGCCTCGACATTGATTGATCGACGGGCCGGATGCTTCTTCAGGAAGCAAGCCAGTATCGATCGGTTTCACGGCAAGGCGTCCCTTTTGCAACAACTCGGGGGCTCGTATTAGAGTATATATGGGCACTTCCTGGTTTGGATGATGCGCTTGCACTTGACGACGTCGCTGTTTTGGTTGGTCCTAATATAGGAGGGAGGTTGGCGCGAAAACCAAGGGTGGTTGTTGGGGTTGGGGAGTTGAACGGCACGCTTCCAACGAGTCCAACGCCAGTTTTATATATGTTTTGCTTATCAAAGCTTGTTTGTTTCCCTGGAGAGGATTACACATGGCGTGGCCGGGGCTTTCTCTCCAACTGATGCGAACTCTATCTCGATAAAGCTGTCCCCTGCACATTGCTGCTGCGAGAGCTCCTAAAGAACATGTTGTTTCATGTAGTTGAGAAAAGAATACAAATGTAATTAAAAAAAAAAGAAACAGGGGACAGACCAGTGGATACCGAGCAAGAGGTCTTCGCATTCTGATCCATTCCACGTCGTGGTGTTCCCATGGCTCGCCTTGGGCCACATCATCCCATTGGTCGAGCTGTCCCGTCAGCTGGCGAAGCGCGGCCACTTGGTCACCTTCCTCTCGGCACCGAGGAACCTCGCCAGGCTGCGGCGCGTCCTCCTGCTTGCGTTACGCGCCACTTCCCCTGCCAGCCGTCGACGGCCTCCTGAAGGTCGCCATCGACGCGCCGTTCATGAGCTTCCTCGCTGCGGCCTGCGCCGGCGGCGGGGAGGACGGCGAAGGGCACAGGAGGAAAGCCCGATTGGATCGTCGTGGACTTGGGGCGCCGAAGAGCACACTGCAGGTGCGGCATAAACGACACAACCCAGCTGGGTCTAAACGCCCCAGGTCGCGTTCGAAGCTGTTTGCGGCGCGAACGGGTGAGCCTTAGTAAGGATTTCCCCATTCTGTAGCAAATAAAAATCTGAACATTTGGCATTGCGAAAATCATGCCATGTTCATCATGTCCTCCTACCCAGTGTGGAACGCCGTCGCACAAATACATCGACCTACGCGGAAACAAACTTTGCCAGGTGCACTTCTCATCTCATGAATGAAGAACATAGAAGATGACCTCATCAACACTCTAGAAATTACTCCCTCCGTTCCAAAATTATTGTCGTCATCGACTTTTTTCGTTACCTTTAATCATTCGTCTTATTTAAAAAATATAATATATTTTTTTTATAATTTGATTTATTACTAGATAAAATTTAAATATAATTTATAATATTTCATATTTAAACAAATATTTTAAATAAAATAAATGATCAAAGATAACAAAATAAATCAATAACAACAATAATTTTGGAACGGAGGAAATACATCACACAAGTTAAACCAGCCACCGACCCAAAGTTCATGATGCTCAGCAGACAACTTCCTCAAGGTGGTGCAAGGACAGTGTCCTGGCCACCAGGGCATCTGTATTGAGCTTCCGACTCACCCAAATCAGGTAACTACTACTAGTGCGCTGCTAGAACCACACACCGCCACGACATCCACACATTAACCAGAAGTTCCTTCTGGACCTTACACGGTGCAATATAATGCCGTCTCCTCTCTCTCTACACAACAATTAAACAAGGCTTTCTGATACGCTAGTTACACTAGCAAGTACGCCAATTTAACATCACCATTCAACATGTCAGCATGGAATAACCATCATTGATCTAACTGAGCCATGAGCAGAATTCAGAGTTCAGGGGGTGGAGTAAGTACAAGAACGGTGACCAAACATGCCTAATGGCATCACCTGTAGAGAGAAGGTCGACACCACACTACTAGAGAGTCACCGGGCTCTGCTTACAACCTAGTTTCCTTGACCAAAATTCGCCAACACAGTGAACCGATAGACTACTTCATTCCTAATTCCTAATGAGTTCCTAATTTTTTTAAGGCTAAATTATGTTGTTCCGCCACAAACTACTTGGTCTTCAGAGTTGCCAGCAACATCGATTGAATACCTGTCAGCCACAGCAGCAGGAGCTTCAGGATCTGAGATTCCCCGAATCTCTTGAGCAACTTGAACAGGGGACGAAGTGGATTGTCAGGGTGACGAGCATTTTCAGGATCAATCAGGTACAAGCAGGAGCGATTGACATAGAAGCTGCAAAAACGAACAACATTAATCATCAATAACGCATCAGGTAATAATAGTGCATCAGGTACAGACAACATTTTCAGCATGATGAAATCAATCAAACAGCAACCATAGATAAATATTCAGTTTTGCACATTACCTGACATAGAGCAAAACTTCCTGCATCAGCCTAAGTTCCACCATCGGAAACACCATCTTCCCCTGGATCAGAACCTTAGAAGAGCTCACCAGCGGCGCGAGGCACTTTGCCCACACTGGAGATAGCTTCCCAATCTGCAATCGACAATAACAAGGTCAACAAAACAGAGACCATACTCTGCAAAAAAGTCAAAAAAAAAAGTCAATGAGACGCATCTTGAGTTCAGAGTAAGGAGATGCAAGAACCTCTCCAGATCGGTTGGTCGAGAAGCGCACGATCTCCGCCAGAGCAGTGGCCTGCCTGGCCGACACCCTGGCGCGGCCGTAGAGCCAGTCGTACGACGGGAACGCGAAGTGGACAACCTCGCCGGCGTCCAGCAGCTTCCTCCCGCGGCAGGTCGACAGACCCGTGGCGTAGGACTTCTTGAATAGGTGCCACTCGCAGTGGTCCGGAGGGTACTGCTCCAGCTCCGCCGGCAGCGGCGCCACCACCATCCTCCACTCGTTCGTCGGCACGGCGCCCGGCGGCGGCAGCGCGCGGACGGGCTTCGCGTTAAGGTACGGCACCGGGTGAGACGTCGTGAGGTCGATGAAGTCGACGCCGTCGTCTTCGCAGCGCAGCTTCTTCTTGGGCCTCCGCGGGGGATCGATGATTTACACCTCATCTTCGCTGACGTCACTGTCATCCTGCTCCTCCTTCTTGACACCAATCTTGTCGGCCTCCTCCTCCTTGACATTGGCACCATCAGCTTCCTCCTTCACATCGTCCTCGTCAGCTTCCTCCTTGACATTGACCTCGTCAGCTACGTCATTTTCGTCCTCCTCCTTCACATCGACCTAGTCGCCTTCCTCCTCCTGCTTCACCTGATAACGAGCTTGCTCCTGGAAGGAGCCGTCGGATTCGACTGGCTCCGGCTTCACCTTGATCCCGCTCTCACCTGGGATGTCAAGCTTCGCCTCCACCTCGCCGAGGGCTTCCGCTTCACCCTTCACCTTCACGCCGTCGAAATCGGCACAGATCGGCTCCATCTTGACCTTGACCTCGCCCTCGTCGGCAGGTTCAACCTTCACCGGACGCGGCGACAGCGATGGCGCGACGGCGCCGGAGCCGGCGCCATCCGCCTTGACGCCTCTCGCCCTCCGGCCAGGCACCGGCGCACCACCACCAGCCCAGCCTTTATTGGCGGCGGCGGTGTCGAGAAGCGACCTAATGGCGCGCTCGGTGTCGCCGCTGCAGCAGGAGAGCACGTAGACGGCGTCGGCCACCGTGAAATCCGCGCCGAGGGCGGCGCGGAAGGCGGCCATGTCGTCGCCGAGGAGAGCGGCGGATTGGTCACCACCAGGTGAATGCGCGCAGCGGTCGGCGCCAGAGCGCGTCATTGCAGCGGCGGTGAGAGGGGACTCGGGCGGGGAATGGATTGGAGCGCGGGTGGACGGCGGCGGTGGAGGGGATGGGGAACTGGGGTGGGATGGGGATTTGGAGGGAATGTTGCCTCTGGGGAGTCGATTTGGCGGGGAATATATGAGACGGGGACGAGGGAAGGAGAAAAAGTGTCGTTCGATTTTGGCGGGACCACGTAGTTGGCGGGTGGCTTTTATCCCCCGAAATGTTTGGAGTGAAACGCTTCTCTCTGTAAAAACTTTCGTACTCGTTGGTGGGCCGTTGGGCTGGTTAACAGAACTTTTCCAAAAGCTTTCTGTTTGTAACAGAACTTTGCAAATCTTTTTGTATTGTGCGACGACAGAACTTTGTGAACCTGAATGTGAGTTCGAGGTCATTTTGAAGATCGTTAATACAACTTTATATCCAGGGAAAAAAATGGCTCGCGTCACAAAAAAACGGTGAAAGATGGATGATACTCAGCTAATAGGAATGAGTGGGAGATTTCCACTATAGTAGAGATGGTAGACTGAATATTGGGGATGGAGAATTATTAGGATGGGATTGTGAAATTGTTGGAGTAGATTTCATCCTTCCATTTTCAATATGGCAATTGTTTTTGCTACTGGAAATGAGATTGAAAAACTGTTGAAGTTGTTCTACCGTTCTATTCTTCCTTTTAATATGGAGCCAACTTATCCTTGCAATTTGTCGTCATGTACGGGGGCTTAGGGGGTGTTCTTTTTTTTCCCTGAACGGTTTGGAGTGAAACGTTTTTCTCTGTAAAACTTTCGTACTCACTGGTGGGCGAAATCTTTTTTTACTTTTTGTGACGACAGAACTTCGTGAATCTGAATGCAAGTTTGAGGTCATTTTGAAGTTCATACAACTTTATATCTAAGGTGCTTAAAAGTATTTTAGCAAGGTGGCCAAATCTATTTAACCATTATTTCACATTAAAAACAGGTGGTTAATCATTATTTTCTTCAACCACTTATAGTGTTAAGCAGATTCAGCAAAGATCTGCAGCTCCCTGGGAGTTTTGGCCAATGTAGATAGGCCGCACGGTTGCCACGTCCATTTAAAGTTGACATGTTCGCATGCGCGGTTGATCCGTGTCTTCGCTTGTGTCCACTTCAGTCCATCTCTGGTTCTTCGTTCCCTTCTCCTTCTCCCCGGGTCTCTTTGTTGTGCATCGTCGTCTTCAACCCGTAACGGCCCATGTGTCGGCCTGGTTTTCTGTGTCGTTTCCTATGTCGAATGGGCTCCCCTGCGATTTCGGTCGATTGCGCATTGGATTCCTTTGCCTTCAACAGCACACGTGGTCGGGAGCGCCTCGCCGCGTTGGGATCACTTCGCATTGTACATCTAGGGATGAAAACGGTTAGAAACGATCGGGAAAATAGCTCTACCACTTTCACTTTCACATTTCTTTTATCGGACGGAAACGAAATAGGGAGTTCCAAAAATGAAAATGGTCAAGAAAATTTTGGAAATTGGAAACAGAACAGTGCGGTCAGAAATATATCAGTATCGGTTCGGAAACCGGTTCGGAACAATGATATCCACATATCCATGGTTGCACTTCAGCGACACTTAACAGTTTTAAGACATGCATAATTATTGCTAAAAGATTTAATAAACTCAATAAAGTACTCATGCTCCACTATGTTAAAAGGATATTCATGCATAATTATTGCTAAATATAACTTCTTCAAGCTAACCTATTGATCATACTTGTAAGTCTCAATAATAGTCACCCTTTTTTCATGATCCTTTTCTGTTTTGAGACATGTTTGCCCTTTCACTATAGAATGTGCACATTCCACAATCCGCTTGTTCCATTTCTACCGCTCTCTGCTCTATACTTGGCCTTGCACTTATCAAACTTACAATTTGCCTACAACTGAACATAGCTCTTTCCATCAACCTCCGCTGTCAATTCCTTCTTGTTGAAGTACTGCCACACATCAGATGTGCACTTCTTTAACCTCTTCTTTGCACTACCATCAGTGCCACCACCATCATTGTCTATAACTATAACATCCTCTTCGACATTGATGGATCTAGGTTGGCCATCAGTTCCACCGTCAATGCCATCAGTGGCATTGCTACTACCACCAAAATTGGTGCCATCACTGCGTCCTCCTTCAATGCAACAATTTACTAGCTAGGCACAAATAATACCTCATGAAAGAGTGAAAAAAGATGAATGCGGCTTCGATATGCCAACATATGGTGCCTTATTCCCAAACATTAAACGGGCCAAGGACGCAGCAAAGGGAAACACTCTATCTTTGCCTAGCAGCGTCCCCATGACGTAGCAGAGGGACTGAGGGAGCAGGAGGCGCGGTCGTCGATGGGAGGCATGAAGCCAGGGCACGCGTTGGAGGCCGGCAGCAGGCGCAGGCGGGCGGAGGCGCGGAGCTAGAGGCGGGTGGAGCCGTCGGGTGGGTGTGTGTCCGACTCCAGCATCTGAGGTGGTGGCGACCGGTGGCTAGGGTTTTGCCATTTGGGGGGCGCCGAGCCGGAGCACGTGCGGTTGGTGAGTGGCGACTGTAGCGGCGTCGGGCATGCGGTGTCGGGGCGTCTGGCTGGCCTGCGGGCTAGGCTGCTGGCCAGCTTGGCTGGACTGGGCCACTTGGCCTTAGGTCATCCTGTATTGGGCCAATTCAGATTGAAAAAGGTACATTACCGGCCCAATACAGGATCCGAGAAAAACGGTCGAGAAAAAGCGTCTACCATTTTCGTCTTCTTAACCATTTTCATACCGTTTTTGTTTACCAGTCTTGAAAACAAAAAATGAACGGGAAAAAAACTTCAAACGGTAATACAACTACGGTCGGTACGGGATTTTACCATACCACTTTCACCCCTATGTACGCCCTAAGCGCTCTGTTCTTCTCGTTTATATGGAGCCTACTTAGCAATGTGTCATCATATACGAGGAATTTTTGTGGAAGTGTATTCCACTTACTTGATTAGTTTCTAGGTGGTCCTAAGTCCTAACCATCGGCCACACAATCATCCCGTGTTTGCTAACTTCGTTGGTGAATTTTCTACAAGCTGAACTTACAAGGTGCATTTGATCATCCGTAAAAATTGTTCTAACCTCGCTCAGCAAGGAGAGGCATTTGGTAACAGTAGAAAAAACTAACTTTGAGGATTATCTTATTAAGAATAGAGAATTGTAGGGATAATTGACACTCAGAGATAATAAGAATGGTTGTTTTTTATTGATGATGAGGGGTACAACTTATAGTTAGGGGAAGAGTATAGGCCAAGTAATTGATGTGTTCACACTATAGATGTGTTCACACTATAATCCATGGTGTATGACACGATTGGTCAATAATCCACCATATGGATTCACAATACTCCCCCTTGATCAATCGATCGTCACCATACACCATCTTACAGCTCCTCCAAAAATCCTATGGGAAAAATATGAGGAGCTACAGAGTAATATGCTGTGAAAACTCCTTAAACCCAACAGGAAAATCAGAGAAATTGATATAACATATATTGTATATTGTCTTGTTATAAACTTATATGAGAAAGACCCAAGCGAGTTTAGAGACAATATTATATCATATGATATCACCCTTTAAAAACCCTAGTAGAAAAATCAGGAGATATGACATACACTTGTATTGATATTGGCTCATTAAAAACCTTTCATGAGAAACTGTGTAGGAAAAACTCGCAAAGGGAAAAGAGTGCAATATGATGTTCGTACATGTTACTATTCAGAAGGATACTCCTCGTGAATATTGATAGTGTGTGAGTGAATCACAAGATTTTCAAATGTTTTATCAACTTAATCTACTATAGTATAAACAAATGGGAGCAATGTACTTAATGTTATCGCTCTCTTGTAACCTATTGCATCTAAGCAATACAAGAGGCACTATCTCACGGATAGTGGTAGATGGTTCAATGGAACCATTATTATATAAATAATATAATTAATCATTCTTCAATCTAACATGCACAATAAGTGATGTTTGGAATGATATGCAAAAGTAGTTATGAGAATGTAGTAGATCCTCACGTAAAAACCACTTCACCAAGAAATCAGTCAATGTATATGTGTCATACATATTCTACCATGGTCCTATCTTAATAGAATCACCAAAACCTTATGTGCCATAAGTATGAGTATCCTCTTTGACTCTTGCCTAATGGAATGTAGAGTAGCTCTTTAAGCTAGTAAGCTAATGAGCACTTTGATGATACTTTTCATCAACAATCCGATAGATGAATGCAATTGCATTGATATTCAGGATTGGACGAGACCAGAAATATTGGATGAATATTGTAATCTAATATCATTCAATATTTAAATAAATATTGATTGGATATTAGTTGACTGATTGAAGACATTCCAGAGGGAATATGCTCAAGTTTGAAAAATTAAGTCTAATTTGGATTTACCCAAATTATTCATCTCAAATTTTATCATTACTTTGTTGTATGTTCTTTGGAGATGATTCGAAATTCAAATGAGACTTCACAGTGAACACATAAAGCAATTATCGAGCTTTCTTTCAGTGGAAAGAACTCTCTAGTTAGTTGTACCACAACAACTTAATAATTTTAAGTCATCGAGTGACTCCAACAATATATAATATGCATCATGATTTGAATTTGGATTCTAATGTCTGAATCTATCCAAATCTTTGATCTGCCAATGATCTTAAATGTAGGAACATAATTTTCACATATCCAGGATCTCAGCATGGACCCATATGCTACAATACTTTGCCATTGCACCACCTATTGCAATAAATATTCCATTATGTTCCCACATGGAATATAATGGGAGGAAAATATATTACTTCTCACTCTATCAGCAAAGTCATTCTCTATAATTACCACCTCCGGTTCAACCAATTTGAGTACTGAGCTACTCTACCTAAGATTTTGGTCTCGATCCAGTATAGAGTAATCTTGGGGAGAAATATGTCGACATTTTGTAGTCTTTGTATTGATTCAATGGAACCAACAAAGTTTTTGAAAATATTATCCTTGGTAACTCCGTGTATTTCCCAAACACCAAAGTAAGTAAGGATGTTCCAGTGACTCAGCACCTGATTCTGTGTGCACACATGATGCTGGTCTTTTGGACGTTAAAATTCATAGGCCTTGGATAGTAAATATCCGAAAGGTGTCAACCAACATAGTGTTGGTTTGCATTTACTGTCTTGGAGGATGATCTCCCCCTATTCTCGAGAATGCTTGCAAAAAGCACTCATGTGACCGTACTTCTCCTCATATTCTTTAGAAATGGGAGTTGAGTGGTATTTTATTGGTACCTCCACTCTTTCTGGCCGATGATTTGATTTAATGACACCTTCATGACAAGTAAATGTTATTGGCGGAGTATTTGCAAAGTGTTGCAAATGTAGGATGTTATGAACAGTATGTTCAGTTCCTTTAGTACGTGGATATGAGGATTGAATGTGAATGTATATGACATTATTTTAGAATTCCTGACATTATCTTTGTCGTATAAATCTCCCCCTAATGTCTAGAATGATCCTCTATATAAGCATACGAGCAAGAGTCCCCATAAGAGATTCGAGATATTTTGAATTGATGGAAAATAATACTTCTTAACGCTCATGATGTATGCCTTATGGTGGTGACATCAGTATGTCCGAGTCTATAAATGGAAAATTCTTGGCATGAGGACCAAGTATCCACATGTTACTGCAACGGGGGGGAGCCATTTGGCAGTAAATGATATTAGTGGTGTGTAAAACCACATGTTACTAACAAGAGGTTAGTATGTGTCAATTCAAATTTTGGTCGTCTATATGCGGTGTTGATCCCAAATTTTGGACCATACAATCGTCATTGCAGGCATGAAAACTTGGTAGCATCGTCCGTTAGATTATCAAAATGATTGAATCAATTATTCAGGATTTATGCCCATGATATGAGCAATAATCTTATCAATACATTGTTGTTGTGTGGATAAGAGACATACAAGAGATCATCATAAAGATGTATCTATAAGAACCATGTAAAACCTGAACAATCCATCAATAGTTGGATATGCCCAGATGTATAATCTTGAATTTCTTTAAGAACTTGAGTGGCACACATCAAATTCCATGTGGCACTTATATTGTGCACACTAAATCCAAAATGTTGGAAATATGTTATGACCAATAGAATGACATTTTTCTCATCATCCCTATGATGGGACAACCAAGGCAATCAATCCAAGTCTTGATGTGATCAAGAAAGAAAATTTCTACATGCAATAAATGCATGTCACGGGATATAATCCAGATGGTATATAGGGAAATTGCCAGGTCCGTTATACAAATAGGATAATTCCTCTTTGTTTCCATCATGAGTTTTAACAAGAAAACTCTTTTAATGGATATGTCTACACTTAGTAGGGTACTACTTGAATCAGGATATAATAATGTATCCATAATTGTAGTTGAGTACCGATAGGGAAGGATGATAGATGCATAGTTAGCATTCTATCTTTCTTACCACATGCAACGAGCGATGAAATATTTCCTTGCTTCTTTGTAAGAGCATAGAAATTTTCACTTCCCAATGTATTGAGTTTGTGGTGCATATATCCATGATAGGCATAATTTCACCTTCATCAGATTTATCCCAAAGCAATAGGACGTAGATTGACATAGTATGTAAGGAGATGGGAGTGTAGTATAGCTCTACAAAATTGTTTGAAATAAATTCAACAATTATGTTCTCCTTAAGAGGTTCTCTTGGTATATAAGAGAATAGTGGGTACTTAGTTCCATTGGAACTTTGTAAGAACAACTGACCTCCCCTATTGATGTCATGTTTCAGATTGAAGGATTCTCCATATCTTTATCCATGACCAGGATGACAATGTCCCAAGGACCTCTGGTGGGTATGTAGATCAATCAAGTGTCTTGAGCAATGACATTTGTTGATGGCAGCATGTAGCAACCATATGTACGACAAGATTTGGCGAACTAGAATATGTCTTTGCCTGAATCCTGTGCATGGAATGTTCCCATAAAGCACTCGGATCTCCTCCATTAGATACTCAAATATGAGACCTTGATGGATATGATGTCTTATAATACATAAGACTTTGCACTTGACTATTGCACTCCTTGTATAGAGGATGCATAACCTCACTCAATCCGTAGATGCCGAACTATGTCATTGAATGTCCATGGCCCACGTTGAGTAGTTGTGACTGTCATATGTGAGTTGAAGTAACCCACAAGGGATCATCTTTGTCAACATGGATTTAACCAGAGATTTATTTAAAAACCATCACGGTAACATGTAAGAGGGATGCAAATTTTTATAAATTCAAGTTGAGACTTGAATTACATAGTGTGTACCTCAAATGATATAGCCAACATTTTAGAGAGAGCTATTGAATGGTGTCAATCTCATAGTATAGGATGCAAAGTATGACATTTGTCACTTGATACTTGATTCCTTTTATATTATGTTAGGCTATACTGGATACTCGAGAAAAGCACATTTGTGTTTCTCAAATATGAATGGAGGTTGTCACTTGAATTTTACATATAGTTCAATTCTTAAAGAATTAAACTTGATAATTTACAAGAAATAGAATCTCAATTGCAAATTAATAATATTGCAAGGAAACTTAATCTCAATTGCAATAAATGATTCTGCAAGAGAAATTAATCTCTCGATTGCTGCAAGAGAACTTAATCTTAATTGCAAATAAACGATATTGTAAGAAAATTTAATCTCAATTGCAATAAATGATTTGGCAAGAGAACTTAATCTCAATTGCAAATAAACAATATTGCAAGGAAATTTAATCTCAATTGCAATAAATGATTTTGTAAGAGAACTTAATCTCAATTGTAAATAAAAGCCAATGTAACGAACATTTGTGTTTATCATTTATTCTGCTTGAATTAAGCACATAATGCTTAATGAAGGTGAATTAAATGATGAGTATGCAATAGATATAAATCTCAATTGCAAATAAAAAATGTTGTAAATATTAGAGTATTTAAACTTTAATTCTCTTTGAATTAAACACACATTGGGCTTAACTATGGTGAACTAAGTGTTGGGTTTGCAAGAGATTGATATCTCAATTGCAAAGCAAATGTAAACACTATTGATATCTTGATTGCAAGAAATTTCTGTATTATATCCTAGAGAATGCTCATTGAACAAACTCACCTTTGGACATAATTTATTTTCACATCACCATAGGGAGTGAAAATATAATTTACAATATTTAATATCACTACACACAACTCTTATGTTATAGGAAATGCATCAAAGTGCAAACACATTGGAATTAAGAAATTGCACTTTTTCGAATGCTTGAGAGCAATCAATATGGTAAATTTACATAAGTAAATTTCACAGTGCAACTATCGTTTAAACCAAAGACTAAAAATAAGAAAGTAGAGTTTACAAAGGAAACTTCGGCAATTACAAAATCAGAAAAAAACTGTTCTGTAAAAACACAATAGACCCTTGTTAGCCAACCTTATAGGCCAGTCCGCACGGGCTTGACTTGGCCCAAGACCGTGGTGAATTTTGGGCCCTTAGGCCCAATGACCATGGCACATAACCATGGGACGAATAGGTTTTTTTTCCTTTTGAGATCCGCCACCATAATGTGTCGCTTGGCTGACAAATGGGCATCATGTCGTGGGCGAGTTTCCGAAGATGGCTGGGATGACATCATGGTGTGAGGCTGAGACCATTGCCGATGTCAGGTCATAGTCGCAATAGTCAGCCCGTTGGCTTGCCATGGGCCATGCCGCGAGTCACCGGCTCGACCATGTCATAGCAACCAGGAGGGGAACCGTTGTGACACCAAGACAGGTGACAGGTCGTCCCTATGTCCACGGGGATGCGCAGCCACGAGCATAATGCAAGCGCCTCCGTCGTCATTGCCTTGGACAACTTCAGTGAGGCAGGGCCGCCGTCTAAGCAAGTGAGCGACGTGTAGCCACTGCCGCGCAGCCATCGAGGAATTGGCGAGTTGCATCCGTGTAGATGCGCAGTCATTGCCATTTGTCAACGCCTTGCGGGACGGGTTGGTCGCTGCGTCTGGCTTGGAATGGAATTTTGGTCATGCATGTCATGTTGCAACCACAGTGTCTGCGTGAATGAGCAGTCGCAGTGAGTGTTTACATCCGCGTGAGCGCACAACCACAAGCGTCGATTGGAAGTCGTATCCGTCGCAGCAACCGTCGGGGGGGGGGGGGGGGGGGGGGGGGTGTCGCCGCAGCAGCCGTGCAGCGCCGTGAGTTGGTTGCCGGGATAGGCCGCCGTGTTGAGCGAGAATTGCCGAGGCCCGGACAAGTCGCCGCCATGACCGGCAGGACAGTCCGTAGCCACCGCCAGCGCCGTGCACCACAGGCTGGTTGCCGCATGCGCCGTCGTGGCACGGAGTAGGCCGCCGTCGAAGCAACGCTTAGCAGCGTCGTGCCTTGTACGATCACGTGGGCGGGACCGATGCTGAAGTTAACATCGAATGCCGGCAAGATAATGGCTTTGTTGACTTTGGCCATGGTGGAATTCCGACAACCGTTGCTACTGGAACTCCAGTGCTTGTGGTGATTTCGTCCACGGTGAAGGATAAAGGCCAACATAGACAGGACGCTGCCTTAGAGCAGGTATAGTGGCTGGCGAAATGACTGCCTCGTCAGCACCGCAGCTGATGTGGAGGAGAAAGAGGGAGCAAAAGATTCCTCAAGCCGGCCCTTGAGCAGTCGCCCGCCGATGCAACATTCCCAAGAAAATTTTCTGCCTCCGGCTTATGCATGCATGCATTACTTATTTAATTATTGAATGAAAACCAATCAACTAACAATGTAATAGCTAGCAGCGAGCTCTTCTATTATATGAGCACCTGGTGGTGATAGCATGGAAGTGACATGGCACCGGTATGAGCTACTATCTACCGGCAGTGATGCCGAGGCCGTTGTGGCACCTTGGGCGGACATGGCGGACAGCATCGCCGCGAGGGTGGGGCAGATACCGGCCACACCGTGCAAACGCCACCATCATCGTGTCTAGTTCCGTGACAATCGCTTAGCGCATGAGCGCACAACCATCAGGATGGTTGGTTGTCCACGATCCGAAGTATGGAAGAAAGCAATTGCAAAGCCAACTTGCAAAGAAAGTAAACAATTGGTACCCGATGGATTTGGCTGCTTGCGTGCCTTCTTCGGTGTGTACCACAAGTCCTTGTGCCTCTCTTCTCGCCATGTTTGGAAGTTGAGAGCTTGACTCATCTTCAGAGCGAGTTCCTATGTACTCGACAAGTTCTTCCTCTTCTACGTTGATGAAAAACGGGATGCTCTGTTCTTGCCTATAGGGAGTGCAGAGCGGATCTTCTCTCGCCTCACCAAATTTTCTTCGACTACTCAACGAGATCTTCTCATCTCTCGACTCAGCGGTTGAGCGTGCTGATAATATATTAAGAATAGAGAATTGTAGGGATAGTTGACACTCGGAGATAATGAGAATGGTTGTTCTTTATTGATGATAAGAGGTACAATTTATAGTCAGGGGAAGAGTATAGGCCAAGTAATTGACATGTTCACACTACAGATGTGTTCACACTATAATTCATGGTATATGACACGATTGATCAATAATCCACCACATGGATTTACAACATATCTAACCTGCAGCGGCGAGAAAAAAACTTGCTCCTTCAAGAGAGCTGAATTGGCTCTCCCTCACCTGCAAGCAGGTGGTTATCTAGCCAGCATGTCATATCTGGTGAAAACCAAACAAAATTCATTGCTTTTAAAGGTTATGTCCATATAAGCTAGTTTTACCTGGCCTAGCTAAGCAAGGTGTATTTAGAGATCCAAACACACCCACAGTTTCATATGTTTCTCGAATCTTAAGAACAAAAGGAAACGTCCCCAGAGATTTGGTATTAGTGAACTGAAACCACAATGCGTGCTTAATGATTTCTGGCCTGGCGCATTTGTAAAGGACAATTCAGCAAAATGTATTTTTGAGAAAAGAATTTTTTCATCTTCATCATACGGGCAGCTCTTTTCTATTTCAGATTTTAATATAATCCATCTATGCCCATTGCTCCCTATTACTGTTAGAACTCCACTAGCATACAGTTTCCTATTAGATGCTATGGAAATATAGGAAATTATGACAATTCTATCATATGTTAACACATGAATGTCATTCATTGAAATCATTTCCTCTTTTTTTTTAGATGAAGTAAAAAGGATAAAAAGCTGGTAAGAATAGAGGTATAGCAGCTCAGAGTGGTCGAACCTCAAACTAATCCAAATAGCTGTTGTTGTTTTATTTTTTTTTAAAAAAAACTTCTTTGTTGTATCAGATTGATTTCTACTTTCCTCACCCTTTGCTGTGGTTCAAGTACTATTTCTGAAGTTCAATCCACCAGTTTGGAGTCAAGTCAGATGTTAAGCTATTTTTGGTGCAGCCACCTTTTTTTTCCTGTCTCAAAATTAAATTACCTTCTAGAGACAGTTCTGTATGGACAATTAAGATATTAACATGCATGTCCCTTGGAATTTCGCAGAATAAATTAAAATGACTAGACCAGTTTACATGATCAGTAGTTTTGGTAAGTATTGACTGAATAAAAGCATAATATGAGATGTGTTCTAGTTGAATTGGTTAATACCAATAGATCAGTTGTAACCAATAATGTATTCAGATTTCAATGACAGATGTATAGCACGATAACCTTACCAAAACTCAATACTGTAATACCACAGCAGCAGCCCACATCCAACCAAATAAAATGGGCAAACTGGGTGTTCAGTGCAGTTGTATGTTATCATCTAACCACCACTATAGTCCACCAAGTCAGGAAGGTGAATTCTCTTGGGAATGATAGACAATAAATGACGAAGTACCTATATTCCTAAGGCTCTATCAGTCTATCTCAATGCAACAATGTTTTCTTAAGCAGATTTGCTCATTAGCAGTTAACTGATTTTTTGCTATTGTCTCAGTCAGATTTTCAGAACAATTAAAAAGTATCGCTGAAACAATAGAAATATATTGTTGGAACAATGAAAATGTACTTCTAGAACAAGTATTTTTCAGTGGAACATTTATTTTTCAGAGAACTTTTTTTTTTTTGCACAGCGAATGAAAAATATGGATGGTTGGATCAAGATCCTATTACCTTAAAAGGTGACTTAGAGATTAGCAAAATCTAAGTAACCTAAGAATGAGACACTCCCTATCCTGATATCAATCATTTTCAGTATCACATATCATTTACCTTCACAGAGTTTGTTTCAACCACAAGATCCACTATACAAGTCAGATGCCAACACTTGGGGCACACATACATCAAGTAAAAACTAACAGCACACATGGTGGCCAACTCATTGGTGTTATACCAAACATGTAGCATTGCACCATGATATTGTCAAATGCCCAAGTAAATGTGCATAAGCATTACCTTACATACTAAGCAAGAAGGAAGGTGGAAGTCGAAATTTCTTGACCAAACATTACCAACATCGCTTGATGAATATACCAGAAGATCCACGACATAGATGTGCAACTGGATTAAACACAAGCTAAATTGAGTAGCAATGCATTACGATACTACACCACATCACCCTCTGGTAAACCCAACAGACTTCCAGTGAACACACCAACTGAATCAAGATGTCCCATTTCCACTTCTGCAAAGGTGTTGGCTCCTGGATCACATATGAGCAGCTGACCTATCGGTGTTTGATAAAGGACCAGCCTTCCATCATCTAACACAAACAATGGCTTTACACAGAAATCATAATTCGGAGTTTGGATTATTGGTATGCTATATTCTTTTACCCAGATTTCATTCTCAAAGTTTGTTAGAAACCAGAGGTCCATTCTACATGGGCTCTCATGGTAGTGAGCTACAACAAGATAACCTTTCAGCTCAGCCAAATCAAGTTCAGCCTTTTTCTTACGGTACTGCTCCAGAGCCCCAGCGTTGCCACTTATTGGCCCAGTGAGACCTCTCCTCCATTCCTCTCTCCCAAGGTCAAATGAAACAATGAAGTCTGGAGGAATAACATTTCCTATGGTATCCATCACAAAGAAATACACCACCCCATCAGCTACAACACCAGTCCACGGCTTGACAACGTGTACTGGACTTTGCATTTCTCTCCACCGTGCATGATCAGTACAACCGTTGATGGTGAACAGCTCAAACAGTTGCTGACCCATGCTCATGAATCCTGGCCGATTGAACATCCTAAACACCTTGTACACCGCGGTGGATGTGACCCGTCCTAACGCGAAGAAGGTGTATGGGTTGCTTAAATTCACACGATTCACATGGTTTGGTGCCGGACCTTCAGGAAGGACGCGAACAGCTCCAGTAGCTGGATTGAGCACACGGCACCTGTTCCATTCTGTAGCCAGACAAGCTAGGTTAAGGCGAGTAAACAGCACCTGGTGGCTAGCACTGGTCTCGGGCATCCGCTTGATCACTGTACCGGAAAGATCCACCACATGGATGTGCGCCCGGTCGCCCCTGAATTTGGCCAAGAAAAGAGGTCCCGGATGGCGCGCTGCGTGCGCGCCGATGAAGAAGGGATCGCTGGTGACGGAGTACCAGGAGCGGCAGACGGCGCGGAGGCGGCAGAGGTCCTTGGCCGGGAGCCGCAGCAGGATCTCGGACAACGCGTCCAAGGGGAGTGCGCCGCAGCTGGACGCGGCGGGTGCCGGCCTGCCTCGGTTGGACGGCGGGGAGCACGGCCACTGGGATGCCATCATCGAAACCTACGAGCACATCGAACAATTAACGAATCGGAATTTGGGGAGAGGAGGCGATGGGATCGGGTCGCGATAAAGAATCGAAGCTGCCACGGTGATGAAGGCGAGGTCTCCGGAGAGCTTACCTGATCGATCTGGCTTGAGGTGCCGGACGGCAAGGCGCCGCAGCCTGTGAGCGGCGAGCGGCTGTGCCCCAAGGGCAACTGGAGCAGATGGCGGCGCAGGTACAGTAAGCACAGCCCGGATCGAGAATCGCAGGTGGCGAGTTGGAGACTGGAGTGGAGCTCGGTATTGTTTTTTTTTTTAATGCAACTGCTAAACACTATTTCTTTCATCCAAAAAATAATTCGCCTTTTAGATCGCTGCTTATGAATCTAGACATAACCACTGTCCAAACTAATAGAAGATACTAACAAAATATCTGTCTTTGTTAAATTTTTTTATTAATTATTGTTAGTATGAAATATCGAATTGAAATCGGAGTCCAATTCAACAAACGATTAGAAAATAGTCCAAAAATGACTCAAACTCATTGATGAATTATTATAGAATACAAACGAAATATGACAATGTTACGGACACATCTGGACATAAAAAAAGTGATCTAGACGAACTCACCTCAATTAATAAATTATAGAAATTATAAATTTAGACATAAAAAAACAAAACCATAATAACAAATAAATTAGAATAGAGGGAGTAATACTCAGCTACTAGAAACATTTAATTTTTTAGCACTACTACTCATTGTGAATAGGGCTACCAAAAAGTTCGACTCGATCATCATTTTGGCTCGATTTAGTTCGGCTCAGTCTTTCAAAAGAAACTAGCTGAACTTCTTTGGAATAATCTTCCAACGCTATTGCAATTTTGCTCAATCCTGTATTCACCACTGAGCCCACATGTCAGTGATTCAGGTGAGCCCCACATGTCAGTGAAATACTAGTGGCAACTAAGAGAGTGTAAAATTTTACAATGACAAATAAGAAATCAGACCAACTTCTCTTATAGCTTGATTTATTAAGTGACTCAGCTCATAAGCTGCTCATAAACTGTTTGATCAATAAGCTTAATAATATGAAATTATCAAACTTTAACTCAATATTTTTACATTTATAAAGCTTAAATTGTTGTTTAAATACATACATATAATATAATAATTTTTAGAAAATTTATAGATAAAATATTTATCTTATATGAACAAATCGATCACTATTCTTGAGTCAAATTTATATTTTATCTATCATTATCTTCAATTATATTTTATAATGTTATTATCATATTTTAGTATTATTAAAATATGAAAGTTAACTAATATTTTTGTCATCAAAGTTAAATTATGCTTGGGTCATGAACTTAATGAGTTGGCTTGAATTTTTTAAATGAGTCAAGTAAAACATTATTTTTGGCTCATTGATCTTAATGAGTCGAGTCGAGCTCGAGGCCTTAGTAAGCCGAATAAAATGCATCTAGAACCCCCTAATGGGTTTTGATGAATGATGACATAAGATTAAAAGTGCACTAACATGTATATGAGGTGAATATGTAGATTATCAAAAGAATATCATAATCCACTGTGTGAGATTGTTCATCTCTCTAAAAGAGAAGAAAAGAGAAAGGACTTGAAAGAGCTTTCATGTTTAGCTTTTGTTAATTTCTTGAGTCACATGGATGTCAAATTATTAAGAGGGGTAAACTAATCTTGCTTTCAGGGAATTATTTTGCACAAGCAAAACCAAAGATTTAAAGAAAAACTTAGCCAAAAAAAGCAACCGAAAGAGCTAACCATTCTGAGCCAGACAGGGAGTTATGGAAGTTCCGTCATTCCTTGACGGAACTGCCTGAACCAGTGACTTCACATACAGAGAGTTACGGAAGTTCCGAAGTTTCATCACCCCTTATCACAGAGGAAACCTAGCTCACACAACGACTCTTTTAGAGATGATGGAAGTTTTGTTGGTTTCCACGGAAGTTCCGTGGGTTGCTGAAATACACTCCAATGGCTAGTTTCTGGAGCTTGCCTATATATAACCCTCTCCTTTGCCCGTGGGAGGGGTTGGACACATTGGCATTTTCACTCCTATTTAGTTTTAGCTCCCATTTATTGGCGTATTCTAGATACACATTATTATGCCATATTTAGAGTGTTTTGCACTTTATTTATTGGTTTACTAACAATTAACCCCTAAATATTACATATATATATATATATATATATATAGTTTTCTGGCTTTTTGTGTTTTATAAAGTAAATATGTGAAAACAGAGGAATTATGGACTAGGATCCATGAATTGGGCCAAGTCATAGAAGATGGAAGGCCGTGTCAATCGACACGGTCCACATGCGATTGACACATATGGAGTAGGCCCAGATTGGAGAGGAATTCTACAAGACTGAGAAACCATGTGGATATGTGCCATGATTTGTAATATGTGTGATGAGTAATTAACTTGAGCGGATCTTGTATTTGATTTGAAATGCGGGAATCTTGGGATTGCACGAGTTTGTGCATGTCATGGTCTTGACTAACCAAAGTTGGTAGAAGTATTGATGAAGTTGCAGGAGTTGGGAAATGTGTTTGCTTGTCTCCTGATATGTAGGTCATTAGAGTTGACTTGGCGGTCAACGGCAAGAGGATCGAGCATAAGTAGGAGACTTGGGGCCGGACGATCAGGATGCCGGGTGGAGTCAAGGGTGATCCACACTGTACACATGGAGAGGCGAGAAGCACAAACGATTTTGCGGTTGAGCCTCAAAACCGTGGTGTGATGAAGACGGCGTGTTGACCAAGTCAAGGCGAGCGGGATACCGGTGCAAGTGACAAGGGGGCCCGATGGACAGGGACTGGGAGTGACTTGCCGGTGGTCAGGATCGCGGGACAAGGTGACACGCATCAACATCGAGAAGTCGTGCTTTGAGAAGTGTGCGAGGCGGTTTCCCGGTTTAGGCCTCAAAACCGGTGGCGGTGGTTGGTGGTGCACATGGCACCATCACGGAGCTTGCTTCGAGGCGAAGCAAAGTTGGGAAGGGCTCGACGGCATTTGGGCGATGAAGCGAAAGATGAACGTTTATGCCCCCGGTGGTAGGTGGGTGTGTTATGTAGGTCAAGGGTAGAGTGGTCATGTGGATAATAGATTCTAGGCCCATATAAGGAGAGGTAAGGCTAGTGGAAGAGGTGTCTCTCTTCCCATTAGCCTTGTGTTAGAACTTTATTCAAGTGGCTTCCTTGTCTTGTATCTATGGATCTTGTAAGCATGTTTCCATGACATGAGATTTATTTTCGTGCTCAAGATTTTTCTCTCTCCCTAAATCCCAAATTTCTCTTTTTCCCTATTTTTGGAGCTATTTTCATGGGAATTTTCGATCTCCTTTTTGGATGAGTTTTTGGGGCGGATTTCTTGGGAAACTTCATGCTATGATGAGCTAGATCAATCCTATATAAGTCCATGACCAAATCAAGAGCTCTAGCACCTTCGATTTGAAGGATTTATCACGTTTTCCCTTTTTGGTGTTCTTGGCACAAGATCTGAAATTTGTGATGATTCCTTGATCCAATTGAGTTGATCTTCTAGGATTAGGGTCGTAATGTGATGAGGATTCACTGTTCCAAAAATTGCATCATTTGGAGTTTGTTTGATTAGGTTTTGACCAAATTTTTGCTTTATCCTAAAGTTTTTCCTGTTCTGTCGGGGTCGACCGGCACTGCTGATGATCAGGACTGGCACTGCCGGTGGGTCTCAGTACCCCGCACCGGCACTGCCAATGGGTCAGATCGGCACTGCCAATGGGGCCAACCGGCATTGCCGATGGCCCTGATCGGCACTGCTGGTACTGGTCTAGTAAGGTCAGGTTTTTGGTGAGTTCCTTGACTAGTTCGAGTCCTTGCTGTTTCTTATTATTTCTGTTGTGTTTCTTTGCTATGGTTGACCACTCCTAGGGCTAGTACACCATGAGTTGGTGTGCGTAGTCTTGGTGATCGGTTCGGAGGTTGGCTTGGGTTGTTTTTGGGATACAAGCCAAGTTCTCTTGGAGAATTTTGATTGGCTGCCATTCACCCCCCTCTGATCGCCTTCTTGGTCCTTCAATTGGTATTAGAGCCGGTTTGATCACTAGTTGACTTTTACTGGCTTTGTGATTCGAAGGCGACATGGAGAAGCGTGTGATCAAGCTCTGGATGTTCGATGGAGAGGACTTCCCCTATTGGAAGTCACGGACCAAGGCTTATCTCCTGAGTCAAGGACGAGCTATCTGGGACATCGTCGAGCAAGAATACAACATACCTGCCGACCTTAACACCGCTCCTATAGGTGAGTTGAACAGGTATGAACACAACTCCAAAGCTGTCAACATTCTGCTCTTTCCACTTGGTAGGAGTGAACATGATCGTGTTGCAAACCTTAACACTGCTCATGCTATTTGGGTTAAGCTTTGCACATACCATGAGGGTACCAATCAAGTCAAGTCTATGCGTAAGGATTCTTACAATAGACAGTACCAAACCTTTGCACAAAAACCTGGCGAGTCACTAGATGACACCTTTCGTAGGTTTGAGACAATTGTGTGTAACTTACGGGCTTGTGGTAACCTTGTGTACAGTGATAATGATAGAGCTAAGTAACTATTGTACTCACTTGATGAAAATGTTTGGGGGGTTAAAATTGCTGCTCTAGAAGAAACTGCTGACTTCAATACCTTGAACTATGAGCAACTGTATAGCAAGCTGAAATTTCATGAACTGTCTAGGAAATCTCGTTCTAATCATGTTAATCCTGCTTCTAGCATGGCTTTGCTTTCTAGCTCTCAGAAGGGTGATCACAGTGGTGCTTCTTATGGAACTAACCCCTCACTTGATAAGTCTTCTTTCGAGTTTCCTCTATCTTCTCTTGTTGCAGCTTCCGATGAACAAATGGAGTGCATTCATGATGAGGAGCTGTCCTTGCTCACAAGGAAGTTCAGGAAGTTCTACAACAATCGGAAGGAGAGAAGAGGATGTGGTTCTAGAACCTGCTTCGAGTGCGGTGACATGGGACACTTCATTGCTGACTGTCCCAAGAAGAAGAAGAAGGTCGGGTACCGCAACAACCACACTGAAGACTTCAAGCAGAAGAATAACCGCTTCTACAAGAAGGGCAAGAACTCCAAGAAGTTTGCCAAGTCCATTGCACGCGGCTGCGTTGCCGCCTTGAGCGATGTCGACCTCACATCAAGCGCATGCCTAAAAAGCTCGGAGGAGGAGGTTGAAAATCCATGAGTCAAGAGGAAGGATGACTTCACCGGGCTTTGCTTCATGGCAAAGAACGATCACGACACCGACTCTGGACCCGACTCCGACACAAGCGAGGCAGTAGGTGGAGGCTTGGACAACAAATGGTTGATGGACTCCGGGTGTTCGCGCCACATGACCGGAGATACAAAGTGGTTCTCCAGCCTCACTCCCTTGAAGCGGCGGGAGTATGTGACATTTGGAGATGACAAGAGAGGGAGAGTGAAGGCAAGAGGTGCGGTAAAGGTAAATGAAAAATTCACTCTCAAGGATGTTGGTTTGGTTGAGCATCTCAAGTACAATCTCCTCTCTGTTTCTCAGCTGCTTGATGTTGGTTTGGAAGTGCGCTTTAAGAAAAATGCTTCTTGTGTTTTTGATTCGAGTGGCTCTTTGGTTTGTGGGATTTCTAGCATTGGGAAAGTTTTTCAGACGGATTTTTTCTAGTTCTCCTAGTTCTCACAAGTATTTGTTTGCCCAATCTTCTTCTGAGCTCTGGAAATAGCATATGAGACTAGGTCACATGAGCTTTGACTTGTTATGTCGCTTGAGTGGTCTAGGTTTGATCCGAGGATTGCCTAAGCTCAAATTTGATAAATATTTGGTTTGTGCGCCTTGTTGTCATAGGAAAATGATTGCCGCTTCTCGTCCACCAATCAATTTGGTGATGACTGAACGCCCTGGAGAGTTGCTTCATATGGACACTGTTGGTCCTTCTCGGGTTCGTTCGGTGGGTGAGAAGTGGTATGCTCTTGTGATTGTTGACGACTACTCTCTCTACTCTTGGGTTTACTTTCTTGAGAGCAAGGATGAAGTGTTTCATCACTTTTGGAGCTTAGCTTTGAGGTTGTTCAAGGAACTCCCTGGTGCATTACGAGCAATCCGCAGTGATAATGGCACCAAGTTCAAGAACTCCTCCTTTAATGCTTTCTGTCTTGAGCATGGTCTTGAGCATTAGTTTTCAGCACCTCATGTTCCTCAACAGAATGGTGTGGTCGAAAGAAAGAACAGAACCTTGGTGGAGATGACACGGACGATGCTCGATGAGCATAGGACTCCGAGGCGGTTCTGGGCTGAGGCCATTAGCACTGCTTGCTATATTTCCAATCAGGTTTTCTTGTGCTCAATTCTTAACGTGACTTCTTATGAGCTACATTTTGGGAGGAAGCCATCTGTTTCTCATTTGCGTGCTTTTGGCTGCAAGTGCTTCATTCTCAAACGTGGCAATCTTGATAAGTTTGGGTCGAGATCTTCCGATGGCATATTTCTTGGCTACACCCTTCATGGCCATTCCTACAGAGTTTTGAATTTGGAAACTAACACCATCGTAGATTCTTGCGATGTAACCTTTGATGGATCAAACTCTTGTGCAAGGAATGTAATTTAGTCTACAGGTGATAAGGAGCTGAAGGAAAGCATCTTTGTAGAAGAGGACCTACGGGGCTTGGATGATGATGACGATGATTCACTTCATCTCTCATCTGAGCTTGTTCCTGCTGCTACCACTACTCCAGCAGAGGGTTCAGAAGCTTCTACATTGACTTCACCGATGTCAATTTATATGCAGGACATGGGTATGCGTGAGATTGAGAGATGATGGTAACACAAGACGCCGATTTAAACAGGTTTGGGCCTCCCGAAGGATAATAACCCTACGTCCTGTGTTCTGTGGGTATTTGTATTGATATGTCTAGATCTAAATATCTAGACGAGAAGGGTAGACCTAGACGACGATGTCTAGTTATGTCTAATCTATGTCCCGTGTGGGATCTATCTAATTCAGCTTGTCTAATTGTCGACTTGTCCAATGCTATGGCTTGTCCCATGAGGAGGACCTCTGCCCCTCCTTATATATCCGGGGGGGACAAGGTTACATGGCGGTGTCCTAGTTGGTTTACTGTTCTTATCCTAGTAGGAGTCTACTTTGCTTTTCTTATCTATGAGGTACCCCGATGGTATGTATCATCGACAAGCCCCCGAGAGTCTTGCAAGCTGGATGATAATCTTCAGTAGCTTTCCGAGTGGTTCATGCCATATATAATGTTTCAGCTTTATATCAGCGAGCTTGTAAGAATCTCAAAGATCTAAAAATGTCCTCGAGAAATCAACTGGTGCACCGAGTAGGTGCACCTAATTAGGTGTAGCCCCCGACTCTTGTATCATTTGGAAACTGCAAATAATGCAAGAGTTTGAATCAAGAGTAGTCGTGTTGGCTCTCTTTAAGGAAAAATCGCTCAAATCATCAAATTCGAGTGATAAATAACTCAGTAGAATGACATCAATCATTACCGAGTGATAAATGACTAAGTCGAGTGACTTCAATCACCACTGAGTGGTAGATGACTCAAACCAATGACTTCAATCATTATCGAGTGCTATATGATATACTCGAGCGACATCAATCACATCCGAGTGAACATAAGCTTATGATATCAATCATAGCCAAATGACATAGTTTTTGGCCGAGTGGCCTATGAGTGATTTATGAATCAAAGAGGTGACTTCAATCACAGCCGAATGATTATGTTCTAAACGGGTGACTTCAATCACAACCAAATGAACAAGGCTTTATGACATCAATCATAGCCAAGTACTAAGTTACCATGACTTCAATCATGATTAAGTTACCTTTCCTTAAGAATTGTAATCACTCATATCATTGAGCTTTATTTTCACTATTATGGACTGACTTCAATCAGCCGAGTGATGCTCGATATTTCACATATATGACCATCAAGTCATAGTGACATGATCATCAAATCATGCTTTGAATGATTATGGCATCAACCATTTTTGATAATGCACTTCTCATCAAA
Organism: Eleusine coracana subsp. coracana; assembly: GCA_032690845.1. Classification (NCBI taxonomy): domain Eukaryota; kingdom Viridiplantae; phylum Streptophyta; class Magnoliopsida; order Poales; family Poaceae; genus Eleusine; species Eleusine coracana. The sequence continues at coordinate 9,869,825 of CM064430.1, forward strand.
GAAGCATATTTGATAGGTGACCATCAAGCCACTGTTATATGATCATCAAATCATATATTTATATATTATGGCATCAACCATAAAGTGCCTCTCTTCAAAGAAGCTCCCGAGACAATCTCCATTATGAGTGTTGGTCGCGCTCAACTCAGAATATCATGTCTGAGTGGCAGCGGTACTTAACTCATGACGATAAGGTCGAGTGAAGAAGACAGTCAAGGTTGTTATAGCTGCCGACCGCTTATGAAGTGGGAATCACTCAAAGTCGTGATGACCGAGTGAAGCCGACAGTCTGACATGTGGCCGACCGATGGTGGCAGTCGGAGCTGGTTTAGCCGACCGATGAAAGCGGTCAGAGCTGTAAACCGACCAATGAAGGCGATTGGATCTGGCGTGGCCGACCGATGAGAGCGGTCGGAGTTGTAGGCCGACCGATGGAGGCAGTCGGAACTGGCACAGTCGACCGATGAGAGCGGTTGGAGTTGTAGGCCGACCGATGGAGGCAGTCGAAACTGGCACGGTCGACCGACGAAGGTGGTCGGAGCTATAAGTCGACCGATGAAGGCGAGGAAATCACTCTATGTCGAGTGGTGTATCCGCCTATCCATAAAAAATATTCCTGACAATAAAGGAAATTAGGATAATTAGTTATAGTTAATATTGTTTGCTTGAAAACTTATTTTTATAAGTCAAACAAATCAGTCGACTGAAAAGTCAAGTACGTATCTATTTTTCTCCTTTAAGTAGACCGACTGGCGCATAACAGCATATTCGCGCGTTAGCAACGAGACTGCTCCACCGTAGGATACTTAGAACAAAATATAAAGAGCTCGGAGCTCGGTCTACCGCAACAATATCGGTCATAATTTACTCTTGCGTAGCAATCATAACCAATCAACACATGACCTCTCGCAACTTTGGCTCTGGGTTTAGTGTAGTGGCAGTCTGTCGCGTAGCAAAAAAGTTTTATGACTTAGTCGCTAGTCGGCGTAAGACCAAAAAATAAGACCAAATTGCGAATAAAATACAATATATCGGTCGAGGTAGAAACCAAAAAAGGTGAAACTAGAACAGACGACATGGGTCATATGGTGTCAGGGCTGATGCACTACTGAAAGGTCACCGACCGACATGGGTGGTGTCAGGGCCAAGGCACTACTGAAAGGTCACCGACCGACATGTGTACTATTAGATTCACAAAAAAGTGGAGGAACACGTATATAGAAACACAATAGCCCCCTGGCTCGATTGTTTAATGCGAAGGATTAAAGAACCGAGGCAAATAAAAAATGAATAAAGCCACAGATAAGAGCACTGATTAAAAAGCCCAACTTTACTCATTAAAAAAAACTACGACCTTCTGCTTGGGAAACAGAAATAAGTGGCCATGGGAGAAAATATGAAGCACATTAGCCTAAAACCTTGAAAAGAAATAGCGAAAGTACAAAGATACTTAGCTTTGTTAGTCGGCGAGTTGAAGAGGAGCCTCTAAGTGTGTCGATGTGGCTGGCAAGTGGTCGAAGATTGAAATCAAGCCATCATGTCACCGGATCATCGAAGCTTGGAGTGGTTGACCGAGACACCAAATCGTTGAAGGTGTGGCCGAGTGGATGAAAACCCAAAGCGTCAAGTAATGGGCAGCGTTGCTGAGTAGCTGAGTAGCCATCGAGTCGTAGTGTTGCAGCGATGTTGCTGAGTGACCGAGCCGAGGTGATGTCGCTGATTGACCGAGTCGAGGCGATTGCCAATGCGCTGAGTCGTTGAAGACGTTTTCGAGCGGCCTAGTGGCCAGGTGAAGGCAGAGTAGCCCCCGGGCATGTACATGTGGCCGTGAGCAGTCGAACCGTTGAGTCGCGGTGATGTCACCGAGTCATCAGAATCTGCCAAAGTATCGAGTTGGCAGAAGCATCATCGTAATGGATGATGTCGTCGAATAGTGGTCGTCCTCGTTGAAGGTGTCGTCTTGATGAAGATGTGATGATTTGTGCGATGACACGATGCTTCAACATTGGTCTGCTCGCGATTAGATCTTAAAGAAGAAATCTTTCGAAAACGCGGTGACTCGTGCGCTTCAACACCGGTCTGCTCACAATGAAATCTTGAAGTAGTAGATTGAAACCACCGATCTCGACAAGCCGACTGTCATGCTTCTCCTACCTGGCGCGCCAAATGTCGAGACTTAATCTCGACATCAGACATAGGGTAGTTCACCTATGTCGATTTATATGTAGGACATGGGTATGCGCGAGATCAAGAGACGATGGTAATACAAGATGCCGATTTAGACAGGCTCGGGCCTCCTGAAGGATAATAACCCTACGTCCTCTGTTCTGTGGGTATTTGTATTGATATGTCCAGATCTAAAGATCTAGACGATAAGGGTAGACCTAGACGACGATGTCTAGTTATGTCTAATCTATGTCCCGTGTGGGATCTATCTAATTCAGCTTGTCTAATTGTCGACTTGTCCAATGCTATGGCTTGTCCCTTGAGGACGATCCCTGCCCCTTCTTATATATCCGGGGGGACAAGGTTACGTGGCGGTGTCCTAGTCGGTCTACTGTTCTTATCCTAGTAGGAGTCTACTTTGCTTTTCTTATCTATGAGGTACCCCGATGGTATGTATCATCGACACTTCAGCGGCTGTCGAGCGAGCTCCAGCTGTGGTTGAGGGGGAGGTGCACTTTGAGAGAGAGGCCCCCAGCCACATTCAGCGTCAACATCCAGCTCAACAAATTATCGGTAATCTCTATGAGAGAACAACAAGGTCAAGGTCTGCACATCTCGCCTGCTTTACCAATTCTCTCTTTGTTGCAACCTTTGAACCCCGAAATGTTGGACACGCACTATCTGACAAACATTGGGTTAATATCATGCATGAGGAGTTGGAGAACTTTGAGAGAATCAAAGTATGGACCCTAGTAGAGCCTCATGTTGGTGTCAATGTCATAGGAACCAAATGGGTGGTTAAAAACGAGCATAGGGAAGATGGTGAGGTTGTTAGAAACAAGGCTAGGCTTGTTGCCCAAGATTTTAGTCAAGTGAAGGGCTTAGACTATGGGGGAATCTTTGCTCCTGTTGCACGCATAGAAGCCATTAGGATCTTGCTTGCATTTACTGCCTCTAAGGGCATTAGACTCTATCAAATGGATGTCAAGAGTGCTTTCCTAAATGGTTTCATAGAGAAAGAGGTTTATGTAAAACAACCACTTGGCTTTGAGCACCAGAAATACCCAAATCGTGTGTACAAGCTTTAGAAGGCTTTGTACAGGCTAAAGCAAGCACCTAGGGCATGGTATGCTAGGCTTAAGACCTTTTTGCTAGAGCGCGGGTATGTCACGGGGTGTGTTGATAAAATCTTGTTCACTCTCAGGCATGGCAATGACTTTCTAATGGTTTAGATTTATGTGGATGATATCATCTTTGGTGGTTCCTCTTATGCTCTTGTATCCAGGCTTTAGGAAGCCATGGAAAGTGAATTTCAGATGTCGATGATGGGTGAGCTCGCCTTCTTTCTTGGTCTTCATATCAAGCAGTGCAAGCAAGACACTTTCATACATCAAGCCAAGTACATGAAGGATAATTCTAAAATGCTAAATCCAAACATTGTGACTTGAGGTCTCGGGGTGTTTGTCGTACCCAGTCGTGTTGGTCTGTTGCATATGTGAGTGTTTGTAAAGCTCATTTTCTACGAATACTTGTTGCCCTAGTTGAGATTGAAACTGGCTAGATTCTTATGATTCACTTAATGCTTGTTTTGCCTTGGATGGGAATACTTACACATGTGGTGGCAGATTTTCTCATGATAAGCAAAATTTGATTCTCTCTAAGCTAGTCAATCTTTCTGCTTAGCTTGTATAGCTCTTGGTGTTTATACCTTGCTATCTATTTTTTATCTTTATATGATTGTGAGCTATTGCTTTTACACTTCATGGCTCTATGTTTATGGGTAGCAAAGTTAAATGCTTGTTTGCATAATTGTTGAAGCTCCTTAGGTTTGCATTTTCATGTTTTGCATGTTTGCTTGTTCTTTGATGAGTTCATTGCCAAAAGGGGGAGAAAATATTGGGTCATGCACAAATTATGCTAAGAAACTTAAAATGATTAAAATGATTTATTTTGCACTACATGAAACCTACCACAAGTTGAGGGGGAGCATATCATGATCTTGAGCGTTTTCTTGCACTTTTCACATTCTTTGCGTCTCAAGTCGCTTTCTTTGCCAACTCTTGGTTTTGTGATCCCTACTTTGCTAGATGGTTTGTTTTCACCTTTTCTTTGGGTTTGGCCATTTGGATGAGTTTATTCGGTTTCGTATTTCACTCTCTAATCTTGTGTATTTGAGGTTGTCAATGTACTCATCAAGGGGGAGATTGAGAAACAATGTGGATATGTGCCATGCTTTGCAATATATGTGATGAGAAATTGACTTGAGCGGACCTTGTGTTTGAGTTGAAATGCGGGAATTTTGGGATTGCATGTGTTTGTGCATGTCATGGTCTTGACTAACCAAAGTTGGTGGAAGTATTGGTGAAGTTGTAGGAGTTGGGAAATGTGTTTGCTTGTCTCATGATGTATAGGTCACTGGAGTCAACTTGGCGGTCAACGACGAGAGGATCGGGCACAAGTACGGGACTTGGGGCCGGACAATCAGGATGCCGGGTGGAGTCAAGGGTGATCCACACCGTACACATGGAGAGGCGAGAAGCACGGACAGTTTCGCTGTTGAGCCTCAAAACCGTGGTGTGATGAAGATGACATGTTGACCAAGTCAAGACGAGCGGGATGCCGGTGCAAATGACAAGGGGGGGCAATGGACAGGGACTGGGAGAGACTTGCCGGTGGTTAGGATCACGGGACAAGGTGATATGTGTCGACATCGAGAAGTCACGCTTTGAGAAGCATGCGAGGCGGTTTCCCGGTTTGGGCCTCAAAACTGGTGGCAGTGGTTGGTGGTGCACGTGGCACCATTATGGAGGTTGCTTCGAGGCGAAGCAAAGTCGTGAAGGGCTCGATGGCATTCCGGCGATGAAGCGAAAGATGGACGTTTATGCCCCCGGTGGTAGGTGGGTGTGTTATATAGGTCAAGGGTAGAGTGGTCATGTGGACAATAGACCCTAGGCCTATATAAGGAGAGGTAAAGCTAGTGGAGGAGGTGTCTCTCTTTCCATTAGCCTTGTGTTAGGACTTCATTCAAGTAGCTTCCTAGTCTTGTATCTATGGATCTTGTAAGCATGTTTCTATGACATGAGAGTTATTTTCATGCTCAAGATTTTCCTCTCTCCCTAATGCCCGAATTTCTCTTTTTCCCTATTTTTAGAGCTATTTTCATGGGAATTTTTTATCTCCTTTTTGGATGAGTTTTTGGGGCGAATTTCTTAGGTAACTTCGTGCTATGATGAGCTAGATCAATCCTACATAGGTCCATGACCAAATCAAGAGCTCTAGCACCTTCGATTTAAAGGATTTCTCAAGTTTTCCCTTTTTGGTGTTCTTGGCACAAGATCTGAAATTCGTGATGATTCCTTGAGCCAATTGAGTTGATGTTCTAGGATTAGGGTCGTGATGTGATGAGGATTCACTGGTCTAAAAATTGCATCATTTGGAGTTCGTTTGATTAGGTTTTGACCAAGTTTTTGCTTCATCCCGAAACTTTTTCCTGTTCTATCAGGGTTGATCTGCACTGCCGACGACCAGGACCGGCACTGCCGGTAGGTCTCAGTATCCCGCACCAACACTGCCAATGGGTCAGATCGGCATTGCCGATGGGGCCAACCGGCACTGCCGATGGCCCTGATCGGCACTGCTGGTACTGGTCCAGTAAGGTCAGGTTTTTGGTGAGTCCCTTGACTAGTTCGAGTCCTTGCTGTTTCTTGTTGTTTCTGTTGTGTTTCTTTACTGTGGTTGATCACTCCTAGGGCTAGTACACCATGAGTTGTTGTAACTGGCAAAAAGAGATGTTTTGCGTCTTAATTTGGTGGTTTAGACTAACAATTAACCCTATATTTGCATATATTTGTAGTTGTTCTGTTTTGGATATAACTGCAGGAAACAGATGTAAAATAGGGCAATTATGGACAAAAGACTAAAAAGCAACGAAGATGGGCCAGATACTTGGCCGCGCCGATCGGCTCCAATGTCATGCCGATCGGCACAGGAGGAAAAGATGACGAAGGCAAGCCCAAGTCTAGGAAAGACGAAGGCCTAGCCCAATATGAGTCAGAGTCGGTGGAAGTTGACCTAATCCTATCGAGTATAAAAGGAAGATAACTATCAAGAGCCAAAGGGGCAACAGGGGGGCAACAGAGAAACGACAATCGCCATATTGAGTTGTTAGAACTAGGGTTCCAGGATATTGGCGGCGGTGGTTGGTCAACACTGACGAGGACCATCAGAAGGGAGGTCACGTCGATCGGCTCGTGCATGTTCCAGCGCTATTTCTCATCCCTCTGCTATGTTTAGCGGGAGGATGAGCGAGAAGTCTCATATTCTCTTCTCTGGTGCGGGGATCTGGTCATGTAACTCTTATACTCATTGATACTTTCTTGATGAATTTAATCTGTGTGATGAACTTAATTGCACATCTATTTATCCCTTTCCATTAGTGTATAGGCTAATACACTTCTGCCCATTGCATAAAGCAAGAAACTAGTGGGGAGCTAATAACCTCTGTAGTGACAGCCGGGGTGAACGAAACCACCATCTTGTAGAATATTAAGGTCATCACTCGAGTTGATAAGAATATGGTTACATACTAGTGAACCAATCCTAAGGAGAGAATCCTTCATTATCCTGTTACATCTCCAATAACATTCATCCACCATTCTCCTACCGTCACCATTCACACCAACCCAACCATTGCAATCTGTTAGTAACCCTTTAATAGTAATAGTTCCGCTCGTTCCATATGGATTCGATAACCTTGGAATACTCTAAGGGAAAAAGAGTTACAACTGTACACCATCCTCTTGTGGTATATAAGTGAGTGCGTAATTGTGGGATACTTGCCTTACGGGTATCCTCATACAAGACTAAGTCGGTAGCCAATCGAGTACTTCATCAACAAGGAAGCCGACCGACTCGACTTGGAGCACACGGCATGTAGAGATAGACTTTCTCTGTAAATCCCTATGGATTACGACTAGGACTCTTCATGTACCCCCTAGCCGACCGGATATATAAGGCGGCAGGGTAACCCTCATCGGGGGACAAGTTTTTCCGTAAACATCAATATAATAAACAGAACACAGGACGTAGGGTTTTTACTCTCAACGAGAGGACCCGAACCTATATAACTCGGCGTCTTGTGTAACCATCATAGTTCTTAGTCTCGACGTAGCCCTATACATTTTACTACCGATCTTAAGCTTCAACAGTTGGCGCGCCAGGTAGGGGACAAGGCTCGCAAGGATTCTCCGTTGACTATGATGGCCGAAATTCCTATCATCCAGTACTCACTGGACTTCAAGATCTCCTTTGGATCAGTTGACTTCATAGTCGGCGACAACAGAGCCCTAGGTCTGGAGAACCACAGATCCGACTCGGCCAGAACCGTTTCTATGGTGCGATCACCGAGTTCATCTGGCATGATCCCCGCATTGATTCCAGTTAGATCTTAGGAAGAAGATCCTTCCTTCGGGAACGAATCAAAATCGGATCGGTCTTTTGATGAGGACTGGGTCGGATCCGCTTACCCATATCCCCATACTGTCAACATGGTGGATATAGCAGATTCCACGGATGGAGACCAAGATGGTGACCAAGACGGTGAACATGAAGGTAACCCCGTTGATGGCCACCCGAATCAACTAGCTGAAGGAGGTCAACAGGAGGAGGACCCTCCAGCTGATGACTTATTGGTCAGACACCACCGTCGACCAAGAGGGTCGCACGGTTCACGCAACGCACGCTGACTGGATCTTGGTCCAGAATTCAAAGTGGATGGCGTCAAGGTCTACCACACTCCTCAGAATAACATCAGAGGGGCCAAAACCTTGCTCGACACCCTAATGGTCGACGCGAATTATCAGACCCCTACGATGTAGAAGGTGGTGGCTATGCTTAAGGCCGCTGCCGCTCAAGAGGCCGCAAAATCTCAGTCGGTCACAAGCTCTAGTCACGTATCTTCGCAAGGTCGGCATAGGCGTGAAGATCTGAGAAATTCTCTCAGCCTCCGTGATGGACGAGATTCCATCAACTCTCACTATAAAGAACGTGCTTGGGATAACCGATGCTATGAGGAAGAACACCATGATTGGAGAAGGGATGACCGACGGGACAATCGATGAGAGGACCGTCAGGATCCTCCTCCGAGGCATAACCGTGATGGCCGTCATCGATGTGACGATCGGGATCAGCGCGATAATGATGATAATGACCATCAGCGTCGTCGTCATGATGATGATATTGGTTCGCGACACGGCCGTGTGCAACTTCGTCTCTAGACTGGCATAGGCGGTCGATGACGCCGACCGACGATGAGATCGATGGCATCAAAGCTTATATCCCTAGGCTTCGTATAGCTCAATATCCTAATGGATTCAAGCCAGTCCCTATCAAAAAATACGATGGTCAAACCAATCCCCGAGAGTGGCTGTAGCTTTACAGCACGGCGATTTGGTCGACTGGAGGTGATTTCTATGTAATGGATAATTACCTCCCGGTCTGCCTGGATCCAGCTGTTCGTATATGGCTCACGTCTCTTCCAGAGGAGTCAATCACATCTTGGGGAGACCTCAACAGGAAGCTTATAGGAAGTTTCCAAGCTACCTGCAATCAACCGGGCAACCACTTCGACCTCACTCGGATCAAGCAGAAGACTGACAAACCTCTTCGTGACTACATCAAGCGATTTTGTGCTAAGAAGACTGAGATACCTAATATCCCGGACCAACAAATCATTGTCGCCTTCCAAGGAGGGATCCGTAGCGATGATTTGGTTTGTGAGATCGGTCGGAGGAATCATGACCTCAAGCTGACTGCTCAAGAGTGCTTCGAGATCGCTGACAAGTTCGCGTCTGGTGAGTCGGCATTGGATGACATCCGGGGAAAAGGCAAACAGAAGCGGTCGGACAAGCCCGAGTCCTCCAAGAAGGACAAGAAGAGGAAGCCTGATAATGTGGTTTACATGGTGGACCGACTTCAGAAGAACCCTCGAACAAGCCAACCATCCACAGTCGATCTGCTGAGTGGCCATGCCTTTGGCACCCAAAGGGAAACCACAAAGCAAAGGATTGCAATCGACTGAAGGTTTTTGCAACGGCTGCGCTCAAGGTGGCTAAAGATCCCCTAAGGCACAATAGCAAAGACAAGACCAATGATGATGGCGACAAGGATGACTCAGGAGAGTTCCAGGAGCCCCACAAGGAAGTCAACTTCATCTTCGGTGGCTCATATGCCTACGTGTCCAAGTGCAAGCAGAAGTTGGAACTTTGGGAGATCAACTCAGTGGAACCAGCTGCGCCTCAATTCATGAGGTGGTCTGAGATGCCAATCACCTTTGATCGGTCGGATCACCCCAAGCACACCCGAAGCCGGGTCGATACCCACTGGTGCTTGCTGCTATAATGAAGGAGGTAAAGTTCAACAAAGTACTCATTGATGGAGAAAGCAATTTGGACTTAATCTTCACCAAGACTCTCAAAGAGCTCGGTCTATCAATCAATGATCTTCAGCCGAGTTCCTCACCTTTCCACGGGATCATACCTGGCAAGACTTCAGTTCCTATTGGACAGATCAGTATGTTGGTCACCTTCGGGACCCGTGAGAATTTCAGGACCGAGCGCATTCTCTTCCAGGTGGTAGATTTTGACTCAGCATATCATGCTATCATCGGTCGACTGGCTATGGCTAAATTCATGGCTATCCCGCATTATCCATATCTCACCCTCAAGCTGCCAGACCCGAATGGAATAATCTCCCTCCACTCTGATCTTTGGAATTCTTTCGATTGCGATGTACAGAGTTGTGAGATGGCCAATAAATAGTTGATGCTGTCCGACCAGAAGGAGATCCAACAGGCAGTCGGCATGGAGGAGCAGACTGGAGCGGCGGTTCCAACAAAGAAGCCTACCAAACACAAGATTTAGACCGATGATATCCAAACCAAGGAAATCATGCTCGATCCTGAGGACCCCGATAAGGTAACTTATGCTGGGGCCAACCTCGATGAGAAATAGGAACTCACGCTCACTCTTTTCCTCCAGGAAAATAGGGACATCTTTTCATGGAAACCGTCTGACATGCCGGGAGTTCCTAGGGAAAAGATTGAGCACAAATTAAGGGTACCCCCTGGGGCTACCCCCGTTCGACAAAGGCTTAGAAGATTCGCACAAGATCGCAAGGACGCCATGAAGAAGGAGATAGTTATACTATTAGATGCGAAGTTTATAAAGGAGGTGTATCATCCCGACAGGTTAGCAAATCTAGTCCTTGTACCCGAGAAGAATAAAGAATGGAGGATGTGTGTTGATTATACTGATCTCAACAAGGTCTATCCTAAAGACCCCTTCGCTCTTCCTCGTATTGATCATATTGTAGACTCGACAGCCGGGTGTGAGCTCTTGAGTTTTCTGAATGCCTATTCAGGCTATCACCAGATCCCACTGAAGGTCAAAGATCAGATTAAAACTTCCTTTATAATACCCTTCTGCGCCTATTGCTATATCACAATGCCTTTTGATCTGAAGAACTCTGGCGTGACTTACCAACGAGCTATTCAACGTCGATGACATCGTCGTCAAGACCCGAAACGTCGAAGGGATTATTTCTGATCTGGCAGAAACCTTTGACAATCTGAGGCATTATTCAATAAAGCTGAATCCTAAGAAGTGTGTTTTTGGGGTTCCTTTGGCAAATCTACTCTGTTACATCGTTTTGAAATGAGTTATAGAGGCCAACCCGGATAAAATCAAGGCGATCCTTGGTATGGGGCCACCTAATTCTCAAATGGATTTACAGAAGCTGACTGGATGCATGGCATCCTTGAGTTGCTTTATTTCCTGACTAGGGGTTAGAGGGTTACCACTTTTCCGACTGCTTAAAAAATAGGAGGACTTCGTTTGGACTGAAGAGGCGCAGTTGGCATTGGACGAGTTGAAGGTTTACCTCAGCAACATTCTAGTATTGGTGCCTCCGGAGCCAGGAGAAAAACTTCAACTTTACAGATCGACCACAACTCAGGTTGTGAGTACTGTTTTAACAGTTGACCGAGAAGAAGAGGGACATATATAAAAAGTGCAAGACCCGATCTATTTTGTGAGTGAGGTCCTTGGAGCCTCTAAGGTAAAATATCAACAGATCTTGAAGTTGTTGTATGCATTGTTGGTCACCTCCAAGAAGTTGAAGCATTATTTTCAAGCTCATTTCAATCAAAGTCCAGACCTCCTTCGCACTCGGCACAGTGCTGCACAACCGAGAAGCCGAAGGGAAGATCGCCAAGTGGGCAGTTGAACTTGGTCAATATACCATCACGTTCACGCCTCGGTCGGCTATAAAGGGACAAGCGCTAGCTGATTTCGTTGCTGAGTGGACAGAGATTCAAAACCCACATACTGCACAAGACATCGAGTATTGGAAAATGTACTTCGATGGGTCTCTTCAATTACAAGGAGCTGGTGCGGGAGTCGTGTTTATCTCACCCACTGGAGAGAAGCTTTGATATGTCCCTCAGGTGATGTTTCATGCGTCCAACAACGCTGCGGAGCATGAAGCCCTTCTACACGGTCTGCGCATTGCTGCGTCACTCGGCATCAAGCGCCTCGATGTCTTTGGTGGCGCGGCTTTGGTTATTAATCAGGTCACTAAGGATTAGAACTGTGTGGATGACAATATGAGTGCTTCTGTCAAGAAGTAAGGAAGCTTGAAGACAAATTCGATGGATTGAAGTTCACGCATGCTCTTCGAGACAATAACCAAGCGGCTGGTGAATTGGCCAAAATAAGATCATCCCGGTCTATGGTCCCGCCAGGTGTTTTCTTACACACTCTAGATTCCCCCATGATTTCTCCTCGGTCGGATCTATTAATGAGTGTTGTTACTGATATCGTTGGTGATGACAACATGGAGACCGATTGGCGCAACCCGCTCATCCAATATTTGAATAAGGGAACGCTGCCTTCGGATCCTAATGAGCAACGGAGGTTGGAGACCCTATACCGAGGGTATTTGTTGGTGGGAGACCAACTCTATAAAAGAGGAGGTTCAAACATCTTGATGAGATGCATCTCGATATCAGAAGGCCAGAAGTTGGTAGAAGAAATTCATTCTAGGATATGCGGCAATCATGCAGCTTCCAAGACTTTGGTCGGCAAAGCTTTCTAGCAAGGGTTTTATTGGCCTACGGCGGTTGAAGATGCACACCGGGTCATTCGAACGTGTGAAGGTTGTCAATTCTTCGCTCAACAAACGCATGTGCCTTCACAGCAACTTCAGATGATACCTTTGACTTGGCCCTTTGCTGTTTGGGGGCTCGATATTGTCGGTCCTTTCAAGAAGGCGTCAGGCGGGTTCACTTATCTGTTTGTTACTATTGATAAATTCACCAAGTGGATTGAAGCAAAGCCGGTCGGCAAGATTACATCAAAGAAGGCTATCGAGTTTGTCAAGGATGTCTTCACTCGGTTCGGCGTTCCTCATGATATCATCACCGATAATGGCACTCAATTCACATCAGTGGAATTCCGTGACTTTGCCGATGAGATGGGAATAAAAATCCACTTTGCATTAGTGGCTCATCCTCAAAGCAATGGGCAGGTCGAACGGGCCAATGGTATGATTCTTCAAGTATTAAAATCATGGATATTCGACAGGCTTAAGCCTTATGCTGGTTGGTGGGTTAAAGAATTGCCTTCAGTTCTTTGGGGGCTTCGCACAAACACCAGTCGGGCAACTGGTCAGTCACCTTTCTCATTGGTCTACGGCTCAGAGGCTATGCTGCCAACCGAAGTCAGCCTTGTTTCGGCACGGGTTCAGGCGTATGATGAACAGCTTTCTAAGGAGAATCGAGAGATTGATTTGATTGAGGCAGAGGACTTGCGTGATCGCACTCTGTTTTGGTCGGCACTTTACCAACAAGGCTTACATCGATATTATGATAAAAATGTACGTAATCGCCACTTCCAAGTTGGAGATTTAGTGCTTCGCCAAGTGCAGTCAACGAAGAACCAGCATAAGCTTTCTTCAAAGTGGGAAGGACCATATGTTGTGAAGGAAGTCACTCGCCCCGGGGCTTACCGACTGATGTATGAAGACGGCGATGATATACCAAGTTCCTGGAACATAATCAACTATGTTGTTTCTATACTTAATTATTCCTTTGTATACTTATACATTATTCATGAATGAAACTTCGGTCTTTTTGATGAATGATTTTTTGATGATTTTCATTCTATATTGTCTCGATTCCTTAATTTATTTTATTAAACAATCGAGCCAGGGGGCTAGTATAATGTCCCACCTCAGTCTAACCGTATTTTGGTTTTGGACTACTTTATGACCGTTTTCTTCTTTTTGAATACGGTCTTCATTTTCTTGGTCTAACATCTATACATTATGGTTATATACTTTATACTGCACATCAGACTACCACTACACTAAACCCAGAGCCAAAGTGCGAGAGGTCATGTGTCGATTGGTCGACTCTGCTTGTTACGCGGTTATGAGTCACAACCTAAAATGTTAAGGCAGACCGATACAATTTGAGTTTCTCAATGACAGAAACATACTTATGACATTTTTATCAATCTTTTAAAGATGATAAGCATGAAACTAGTTTACATACAGGTAATATTGTTTCACTATATAGATATTGATAATGATCTCTAATATTATAGGATTTACAGCTCCTTTGAAGGAGAGGAAGATTCAGCTCGTAGCTCAACCTCAGGAGTTGCTGGAGGAGTAGGCACGGTCGGAATGATCTCTATATTGTCGACCAAAGCTCAGGAAGTCTCCAGCATGGAATCCAAGAGCAACTAGCATTGGTCATCATTCAAGTCTGGGTTGAAGCCCTCCTTGATCTTGTCCAATGGCAGAGCAGGAGACCAAGATTGGCAAATTGCCAGAACCTGACTCCCGGCCTCGGTCGCCACTCGTCGAGTGTTTTGAGCAATAGCCTCTGATGCATGCTCCAGCATGTACTCCAAGGAATGGCCAGACTGCTCCACTCGGTCGGCATGAACATAATCCATTGCCTTTCAAGCGGCGTAAGATAGAGTTGCGAATGATAATTTTTGGTCAGTATGATCAAAAGAGGAATCAAGCAGATGTGAGAAATAATGAAGGGCTTACTGGCAAGTTTACATTTGAAGGATTTGGAGGTGCTCTTAGCTTCCTCTATCTTGGCGTCAGCTTCCTTCAGCTCCTTCTGTAGCCGAGTGATCTCGGCCTTCTCGTCCTCAACCGATTTGGAGAGGTTTTCCTTTTCAGCATTCAAGGCGTTGACAAACTTTTGCTGATTGGAACTTAACTTCTCTAGATCGGCGATCTTCTGATCACGAGCTAAAGACAAACAATTGAACTTTTAGCGATAGAGTGATTAGTTGATTATTTAAACACAGGTGGTGAGTGATCCTACCAGCTAAATCTACACGGCCTTGGTCTAAGGCCTTGGTCGTCTCTCTTCGATCGGTCTGCAGCTTTTCAATTTCCTTTTGTGCTTTGGCAAGCTGCTGACCGGTGACTAGCAAAACACCCGCAAAGTGTTAGTCTTACTTAAAGACTTAAAAACCAAAGAGTTTAGGACATACCAAAAGCTTTGGCTTCAAGGTATTCTACCCTAGCCTGTTTCCTCTCTACGAGAGCATACATTTTCTGTATACAGAAAGGGGTTAAGCTTAAAGACAAGATTAAGACAAAGCAAAAGCAGAGTCTTGAAGTACCTTGCTAGCTTCTCGACGTTGGTGCATAATTTCCTCGTCCTCAACTTCGGGCCGATCGAGTAAATCTGCAGATAATGTCACCTTACCTTTGTCAAGAGGTGAAGGGACAACGACAGGAGCAGGTTGGGGTACAGGCGCCAGAATGGAGGCAGGAATTGCCTTGTCAGTTGGCTTATCCAACTCGGTCGGCGTGTTTGATGACTTGCCAACCGACTTGGGCAGATCAGTTGGACGAGGAGGAGGTCCAGACCGAGTGGCTTCGGACTCTTGGGCACTCTAAGAATCACTCGTCCGACTACTTTCAAAACAAAGATGGAAGAGATTAAAATGTGTTATGGATGGCAATAAGAGACAAGAAGTATAAGGTTAAAGGATTAACCTAGGAGCCTTCTTGAGCTTGATTCAGCACAACCTCTTCTTCGAAGAAGTCGACTGAGAATCAGTCTCCTTCCTCTTCTGAGCAGATTTTCCTGCCTTGTCGGTCTGATCCACCCTCTCAGCATCACCCTGAGTTTGGCTCGGGGGCTCTGACTGGCTTGAAGGTCGGCCGGAGGGAGTAGGGGTGGGATGACCAGCGTCAGCAAATGGCAATTCTTCATCATCATCCTGATCCCCTATATATTGCCGTCGACGCCCAATGGTCTGCTTTACTAGCTGATTGGGGGGAGGAAGGGTGGTGACCGGATTAGCATGTGCGCCTGTAGAAGAGCTCGAGCCTCCAGTGTTGGTCTGCTACGTCTTCTCGACATAATCTAGTCCTTCGGAATCGATCGGAGGGAGCAGAGGATGAGAAATATAAGTATCCAAAACCTGCACAAGAATCAAAATATCAAGCAGGGCATCAAGACAAGAACATAAAGGATTACTCAAAGCAGAATGAGGCCTACTCGGGCCCGCATAGTGCCCTTGTTATACGCCTTCTTGATCAGCGAGTCATCCTGAATGATATCCCCTTTGAACATTTTCGACAGGCGTTTCTTATGGAGTTCACCATTCGGCGGATCAGGCACCTCCCTGGTTTCATCATTATTGACATAGTTCCACGTCGGGTGACTCTGTAGCTTCAGGGGTTGCACTCTGCGTACTATGAAGCTTTTGGCGAATCTTCTTCAGTAGAGTGACCACCCGAGGGTCGGTCGGATCGGGCTTCTCCATCCATTACGCCAGAGGAATCGCCTTGGCACCGGTGAAGTTGGCAAGAACAGGAGGAGGGTTGTCACAGTAGAACCACTCATCCTTCCAATTTTTGTTCTCGGTCTTCAATGGCACATTGATATAGGCCTCCTTCTTGCGCAACTGAAAGCCAACGCCACCTATAGCTACTTGATTGTCCTTGGTTGGCAGTGGACGGAGGACAAACAGATGGCGGAATAAATTGAAGTGGGGAAGGATGCTCAAAAATGCTTCGCACATGTGCACGAAGATGGTGATGTGAAGAATGGAATTAGGATTGAGGTTGACAAGCTCAATCCTATAAAAGAAAAGGAGCCCGCGCAAGAAGCTACAGCAGGGGACTCCAAAACCATGCTTGAAGAACAAGCGGAATACAACTATTTGTTTATGAATAGGGATGGGGCAAGATTCACGAGGTACCTTCTAGTCGATACGCACTTGTTCGGGAAGGATGTCGTCGATCACCATCTGGTTCATATCGACCTGGGAGAGGTTGCTCTTCAAGAACTCCTGAAGCTGCTCCGGGATGTCGATCTCTGACGAGGAGGACGCGGTGGCGACGGTGGAAGTGGTAGGAATCAAGGTGGAGACTTTCTTGCGACCTATGGTGATGATTGTTTTGGGCGTGGCGGATCAAATGCTGAACCCTAGCAGAGGCTTAGGGGCTAAGCACGGCGAGATTTATAGTGGCCGGAAGCAAAGGCGCTAACCCTAGCTGGAAAGTTGAGGAGTCGCTGAGAACAGAGGAGGCGCGAGGAAGACGAAGAGTTCGTGCACAAATGCGGCGTGCACTGAGAGTCAACTCGACGCTGCCTTTTATACTCCCGCTTTTTGACCTAAGGGTCCGATGGGCCGGGGTGGGCCGTATAGTGATGACAATTTTTTGCTTAAGTAAAGATTAATTAAGGACCTAAAAGCATGATTAGGGTCTAAAACCTTGAGAAATAAAGCTCGGGGGCTTCTTTGATGAGAAGCATTGGAAAAATATTTAACCATATCTATATGATTTGATGATCATGTAGCAAAGGACTTGATGGTCGTATGGGTATAAGTTCAAAGGTTATGGTATTGATTGAAGTCAATAACCAAATTATCAAAATTGGACTTATGGATAATTAGAGTGACTAATTATTAGGAAAAGGCTATATTATGATTGATGTCATTTAGCTTAGTACCATTATATGATTGATGTCATAGTGGTTCACATGGATTGAATATGATTATATAAAGAGAAGTAATCACCTCCAGACATCGATCGAGAAACTCTTAATCTAGAGCTTGGAGGAGTTGCGGCGGTGACAGAGGCCATCATCAATCAACATAGCCCGAAAGGAAGAACGAGTCGACCGGAACCCCGCCGTGCCGATCGGCACCTATGGATCCCACACAGTATTCTCTCATCCACCAAACCATATCTATGGATCTTGGTAGGATGAATGAGTAGTCTCATATTCTCTCCCGTGGGAAAGGAACCCTAACTATGTAAACTCTCAACTCTATGAATTCATTTAGTATGATTAGTCTATATGTGATGAGATTATTCCTTATGAGATAGTGCCCGATCTCATTTATGAATCTATTAGCAATGCTAGGCGTCTGACTTTGCTGTGAAAATCACATAGTGGGGAATGATTAGCTTCTGCCATGATAGGGCCAGAGTGAGTAGAACCGCCATGTCTTGTAGAATTCTAAATTCACGAGATGAATCCTTAGGTATGAGTTATATGCTACTTACCTGAACCATAGGAGGAAATACTTCCGCAACCTTGATTGAATCTTAAGTTCTTCGTGTTCAATTAGTTCTCGTCAATTCATACATTCACCTTATTATTGTGTTTTAGTTAATGAATTAAATAATAATGAAAGTCCCATCTGCTTTATGTGGATTTAATTAAATCTTGGAATACTCTAAGGGAAAACAAGCTACAATTGTACACCATCCTCTCACACTCATACACTTGTTCTTGAGATTCATAGCATTTATGAGAGAAATCCAACCAACCAAATATTCAATCCATCCATTCAAAAGTTTGAGCACAGTCTTTCCCTCTCCTATAGGATTTGTTTTGCTTATTACTCTTGGAGACTTGGTCTTCTAGATGGCTAGGCATCGCGCTTGAGCTTCCAAGTTGTTGTGGTGAGACGGGAATGTTTGTGAAGGTGTGATTCAACTCTGGAGGAAAAGAATCAAGTGAACTAAGAATCTAAGCTTGATCTTTGTGATTGCTTGGCGGGGAAAAAGGTTGAGAGAGACCCGACTATTTTGTGTGGCTCCTCACCGAGGACGTAGGAACAACTTAGTGTGGTTGTCGAACCTCGGTATAAATCATTGTGTCTCTCTCTTTATCTTTCTTGCACTTGTTATTCATATTGAGCTTATTTATGTCAATTCATATATATGCTCGATTTACTTGTTTGTTGTGTTGTTTGATTATCTATTGTAGGAACTGAGTTCATCATTGCTCTAGCTTCACTTCTGTTGAAGTAATTCATTTGTATCTCGTTAAATTCCACATTTTATTTGTTTATCACCTTGCAGTAGAGGAACTTTCATCGTGGGACAGAACTTCCGTGGTGATCAAAGTTCTGACAAAAACTAACAGAAGTTCTGTCAGTGTCTGTTTGATTACTTTTCAAGTGGTGATTTCAAGTTAATTTTTTAGAATGTCTATTCACCCTCCCCTCTAGGCAACTTTCACGGAGCCTTAACTAGTAGAGTTGGCTCATTAGCTAGCCTAATTGTAAACATTGGGACACGGTAGGTCATTCTCAATGGAGAGCTTTATAACATTAAATTCTATGTCACATCAACAAATTTGCTGAGTTGGCAAAGATATTTATGAGGAAAGAGAAGGTGGAGTTTCATCAGATGAGAGGGAAGATTCATTTCAATAAAATTGAGTAAACACAGTTAGGTAAAATCTTAATCTTAGAAACACCTTCATCCAATTTTTTTATAAACTAGTTTTTATAATTTATTTTCATAAATCAGTTTATTATAATCTCTACTGGATCCAAACATACCCTTAGTTGTTGATCAGTTTTTCATACTAATTTTCGCACACACCAGCAAGAACCAGGATAAATATTTAAGTAATAGGTCTTAACAACCATAAGTTGTGGTAGTGTTCAATCAGTGCATGATTGCATGGTCCATCTTTTTCATGGTGCAGATCAGCTTCTAGGAAAGGATCGTTCCTTTATATTATGACTTCATTGCATCATTGTTTAGTTGTGTATCATCTCTCTATTGGTCACACGAATTCATATTTCGTATGACCTCATTCTCATATTTTTTTTTCAGCCTGCAAATATGATATCCAGTTTTAAGCCTAGTCTAGATTAAAAGAAAAATATGAAGAAGCATCAAAGAATAGGGAAAACTTTATTTTACTTCTTTGAACAATTACTATGTATTCACCCGTTGAACAAAATCATGGCTCAGTTGACTCTCCCAAACAATTCAAGTCGGTGCAATATATCCCAAAGTTTATCTTCTTTTGGTTTTCGGTATACAAGTTGAAATTGAAATTTAAATTTTGCATGATGACAGTAGACACAACAACTTATGTATAATCATGACATATTTCTTCATATTATTTTTATACTTTAACAGCAATTAATAGTACATAGGTAAAAATAATATCAAAAAATGTTGATAATTATTTTCACATAGATTTTTATGTGAGTTATTATCATGCAAAGTTTGAGCTTCAAATTCTACTTGTATACCAAAAACAAAAAAAAATACAATTGGGATATATCACACCGAATTGAATTGTCCAGAGGGTTAAATCAAGTCAGGATTTTGTTGGATGTTAAACAGGCAAAATGAATTGTTCGGTAAAATGGACTTTTACCCTAGAGAATATTGCAAGGAATTTTTCATGCACCTCTAATTGTGAAATGTGTAGAAGCATTAAAAAAAATCGAACTTTGTTGCAAGATCAATTGTTGTGATGTCTTACCCTATTTACTTAGCCATCACATTCGATCTTGGGTCCTGTACAAGAGCAGTGAGACCTTGGCTAGTATCTAGGAATGATATTATTATTTTAGCACAAGTTGTTATATCAAGTATCATCATGACTACAATAATTATGACCTTCTACGACGATTAAATTATGTCACAGAACAAGAGAAATTCGTCACAAGTAACCTTCTATGATGAATTTATGACGAAAATCACTTTGTCGTAGATTGTGCGTAGCTAATTACATTCTATGACGAATCTAATATTTTTATCATAAATTTATGATGATTTATAAAAAATGTCATAGATATTTATGACGCTATCTAAACCGTCATAGATTTTTGTGACAGTTGTGCTTCGTCATAAACCATTGAACAAAAAATGATATGGAGCTGACCTGGATCTACAAACAAAATTTGCTCTAGTCTATAGAGTAAATTAAAGTACCGCTTCTATGAAATCAATTAGCATATTTTACAATGCATCAGTTATCTACCAGTGACAGTACACTTATCATTCTATAAACAAAATTTGCTCCAGTCTGTAGAGTAAATTACCACAAGCAGCATTGAGCTCACCTTAATTAATGGATTCACATAGCAATATTGAAGAGGTGTTGAACTCTGAAAATAAGCAAGTGCTTCAACCTGCGTAGTCCTGGCCAACAGGCCGTGCCGGGCCGGCACGGCACGGGCCTGTCATGGGCCGGCCTAGTAACTAAATGGGCCGGCATGACATGTTTATTTTTGGGTCGTGCCATGCCGCCCGCCGTGCCTGACCATAAACCCAAGCACGGCACGAGCCTGTTTAAATGGGCCGTGCCGTGCCTTTGGCCTAACGGGCTATTCGGGCCGTGCCGGCCCAAGGCTCAATTAAATTTTATATATTTTATTTGTTCTTCTAAATTTATTTTTTAATATATAAATATATTTTTTATCAATAAATTTGAACTAAGAGATATGATTTTCGGTATAAATATTAAAATATAAATCACTTTATTTAATGGGCCATGATAGGCTGTGTCGGGCTTCACGGGCTATATGGGCTTTGAACGAGCCTATCAGGCCACACTAAATGGGCCGTGCTCGGGCCGGCCCATCATGCTTGAGGTCAGGCCCAAGCACAGCCTGTCCCGTGCTTCGTGCCAGTACGGCCCATTTATTCTGAGCCATACCGTGCCTGGGCCGCTCTAAATAGGTAGTGCCTCGTGCTAGCCTATTTAGTCCGGCCCCGATGGCCAGGTATAAACCTGCGCACTCATCACTGCATTCCTGTCAGTAGTCATCACCACAATACCACAAAGTCACCAGGGACGCTCCAAGGAATCCCCAAGCGCGTTGCTCATCGAACCATCCATCTGGTAAGTCATCAATCCAGATAGGAACTAAAACATGCATCATTTAGCGCTCATGTGAAAAGGCACAAAGCAAGAAAAACAAGTCAGATGGCATATGGCACTCAAACAAAAGATGCATCAGTTTGGTTGATTCCTACTGATCGTGCGATCGAATCCTACATGCGCCAACTCACTGTTGAACATTTTGTGGCACACGGCTGCAGGCTGCAGCAACTCTGTAGCGCGGACCACGTTATTTTTTTCTAATGTGTTTTTCTCTAGATAATTTCCAGCTGAAACTTTAATTTTCAGTGGTGAAATATTGATCTTTATTGTCACATGTGCATGGTATAAAAAATAATTATTGAATAATAATTCAAATTTATCAAAATTTATATTTTGCTTTCGTTTTCAAATAAAAAAATAAAATGTGGGTCCCACGTGAGACATGGTTGTCATAAAACAAAAAGTTTAATGATAATTTATATTTGTCATAGATTTTGTGACATTTATTAATTTATTATTTATGACATTTCTATCCGTTATAATATAGTGGTGTGTTTGTTTATGATGATTTTGTTACTGAATTTAGTGACGAATATTGGTTTTCGTCATAAAACAAGCTCTTTCTTCGAAAACGTCATACATTATAGTGGCTTTACGATGAAACAATACATAGTCACAGAGAATTCGTCATAGAAGACCACATTTGTTGTAGTATATGAAAAAATTTGAACTTCAAACTCAACTTATATGCCAAGAAACAAAATGGACAAACTTCAGTAGGAGGTATGTTGCATTGACTTAAATTGTTTGGGAAAGCAATTGTTTGAGATGTGAAACAGATAAAATAAATTATTCAGGGGAGACTTGTTTCTATCCCTTCCCCATCCCATAGAGAAATTGGATAATGAATTCTGCATTATATATGAGGGGGTTCGTGGTAGTGTATTCAAATTGGTCAGTTTCTAGGTGGCCTTAAACATATTTTTGTTTAACTTCATTTGATGATTTCACTCCCTGTGGCTAATTTCTACATTTGCTAGCGCTTTATGATAGGCCACATTAACTTTAGAGTCTAGATGTTGAACCTTTTTTTGGCGAGCTTACTGGTTTATGACCTCGCGCATTTGGGCAAAGAACAATTGTTTGGCATTCTCGAAATTGTTTCCTTCTTTTTTGTAGAAAGCAATAAAAAAGATGCTGGAACAGAGGTGCAGCAACTCAGGATGCTCGCTTGAATTTCAAACTTTAAAATACTGTCGTCGTACCAGCTTTCTTGGATAGATTGTTTCCTCTCAGCCTTTTCTAGAGATCGAGTAAAATTTCTTAAGTTTGGGTCACAAGTTTGGACTATGGAGCCCAGTCAGACGTTAACCTAGTAGTTGAAAAAAAATTCAGCCTCCAAATTACACAATACCTCATAGTAAGAGTTATGTATGGGTCATTCATTTACGAGAATTTTAGCTTAGTACCATCACCAAGCAGCTAGAGTTGGAAAATACTAATACGAAGTTTCAGAGTTGAGAAATACCATCGGAGACTAGTTTAAGCTGGAACCTACCATTGCCGTGACGTTTGTTGAGCTTCTGTGAGCTGAGATTGCATTACCGAGAGAGAGTATTTTCTAAATTTCAGTCTTGCCCCTACCCTAACATGTGCTTTCCTCTACGAACGAGAGCTCTGGAGTTGTATCGAACACACAACACAGCAAGCCTTCAGCCGCCGGAGACTCACGCCGCTGCCAGGAGCACATCCTGCCACCTGGGATCTCGCCGCAATCCACGCCTATCGCCTGCCCAACAGCCCATCTCCACTAGCCTCGCGCCTCCTCGACGCCATGCTGCTGGCGCACCCAAAGCATGGGTTGACCTAACCCTAGAGCTTGTTCGGAGGCCGCGCCGCCAGGAGCTCACCTGACCTCTGCGAACTAGACGAGCAGAGCAGGCCTCGTCCTAGAGGAGCGCCATGAGGTCCAAGAGCTTAAGTGCCAGTTCGGCACGAAGTGTAGACGGCGACTTGGATGCGACCGAATCCGGTGCCCTGAGTCCAACGAAGTCCACCACTGATGGCGATTTTTTTGGAGCGATACAAATTACGGGACTCTGATTCATCTTCAAATGGCTCGAACGGCTGGGTTCCAGAAGGGTAATTAAGATGTCTGTTCTTGTTTTATATTGTTGCTTCGATATTACACTAGTTTAAATTTTTTGTTTGTTGTTTAACAACTATGCAAGAGACAAGATTATGTGTTGTAAAGGAGATGGCAGCACTAACCTCTTCACCTCGCACTCCAAAAACATCTCAGCTGCAGCCCAATGATAGTCCAGGACCACTCACAAGGAGTAGGAAGAGGGCATTGGGAGACAAATTTGTGTTGCTTACGCCATGACCATGTTTAGTTACTTCCAGTATTAGCTATGTAGTGACATGTGTTTGACAATGTGAATCACGTGGTCCAGTATTAAGCTATGTATTGAATTATGTGATTTGAAACTTCTATTTATCAGCTACTTGTGACATTATGTTTAAGACTATGAATCGGTTCAGACCATGTAGTTCATTTTCTGATAATCAATCTTGGATTCGTGAACAACATATGCGTCAATTGGTTCTGTTACAAGTTCAAAAATGTCCAAAGATCATGCCAGAATCTCTCTTTAAAAAACTAATGCTGAACAATTAAAGAGCTTACGTCCCGTACTAAAAAACTAAGGGTATTTTCATCTTTTCCATTCCTCAGTCAGCTAAAAGTCACGACAATGGTAAATTCCAGCTCAAACTAGTATCCGATGGTATTTCTCAGCTTTGAAACTTTGTTTTAGCATTTTCCAACTCCAACTGCTTTGTGATGGTACTGAGCTAAAATTCTCTTCATTTACATGCATGCTCTCTTTAGTTAGTATACTTTGACTGGTTTACATGATCGATTTTGGTAAGTACTGACTAAAGAGAATATTTTTTTATGCGTTGTAGTTGCATTGGTTGGTACCAGTAGATCAGTTTTCGCCGATACTGTATCCAGATTTGAATGATGGATGTGCACGCGATAACCTGATCTACAGACTCAATACTGTAATACCAAGGCACGGTCCTGGTGGACCAGGAACGACTTTCGTGTGACCGTGAGAAAGTTTATCCTTTTCCACTGGAAAAAAACATTTTGTAGGTGTGTTGCAGTACGTCGAGGAAACGCAGGTCAGCTCGTAGCCACCAAGAGATTCTTACCATCTGACACAAGATTTGGAAATTCATGCAATGAGCGTCACACACATTGTCGTTCACACCTCGATGACGGATGGCTGCCACAACCGCACAGCGGGCGCCCGCACGCCCATGTGGCCGACGTCAAAAGCAAACCGCTCTTGTTTTTTGGCATCTCACGTTACGTTACAAACATCACGTATAGCAAGTGAGAACAAGTGATCGACCAGCTCGTTAACATACCGCTCCTGCTTCGACTGGAAACCGACCATATGCCGAGGGCATTTACTTGAGCACTCGGCATCTTGCACAATAACGAGTATAACCTAGAAAGGTTCTCGGCATATATGAAACACATGACATTAAGGACGTTTGCCGAGTGTAAAGCCACGAGACACTCGGCAACAAGCCCGCAGCTCTCGGTAATTAAAAACACCCGGCAACCCATATGAGGTTCAGTGGGGATACAGCGCTGGCCGATTACGGAATAGCCGCCGCCATTGGATCTGCCGAGTGCAAAAATGTAGCACTCGGCAATTATCACAGATGCCGAGTGTCTACATAAGGAACTCGGCAAATTGGCCTATATGTTGAGTGTCTACCTGTGACACTCGGCGACTATGAAAAAAAACTATAAGAAACACCACTTGTCTATTTTCTCTTTGCACTAGTATAATATATGACAATCAATGATAAAATATTGTATTTATATCGACTTGTTTCCTATATTCTGTCAATTTTTTTGTTCAAATATAATTTCTTATTAAGAATCAAATTAGAACTGCAAGTACTTAAAATAATGGAATATAGTAAAAGGAAAAATAATATGTAGTTTACTAAGTCCAATTTAAGTCTGTATGCATGAAAATGAAATAATATTTCATGTATCTTATTTACGAAACATGAGCACGAACGATGTCATGTTATTGTATTAAAATTATATAAAAAGCAAACAAAGTGGAAAAATCATAAAACTTGTCGTGGTATCATGATATCATATGGGACGACTGTGTTAAAAAAATAGAGAAGAATTCGTAAAAGTTATTGGATATGTTCTTCACAAATCGAACAATTTGAAACAAAGATGCATAGAGTTGAGATGGAACGAGTAAGATTTCAAATCAAATTGATGGTTCAATTGAAATTTACTTTTGAGACTTTTTGTATAGGTGGAAGATCATATTTTTTTAGTGATGTCTAAATTTGGTCATTTTTTGGATCGATATGATAATTTCTTATTTTTTTAAAATATTGTGTATTGAATAAAATAAGTTGAATTTGAGCTAAAAATACATAAAATAACAGATTTTATATATTATAACATTAAATTATAAGTATTTCTTGATTTTACTAAGTATATTTTGAAAATTTGTGATATATTTTTAGTTAAAATATTCCAATTTTCAAAGTAAGGTAAAAAAAAACTGTTATCGAGTGTGGTGATTATGGGCACTCGGCATATGTTCTTGTTGCCAGAGTGTTCTGGATCACGGCACTCGGCATATTCCCTAGTTGCCTGAGTGCAGTAGATCTGGGCACTCGGCATATTTGTTTTGACTTAGCTGCACAGCCGCATCGCACGGCCTCAGTCTCTCTCCCGATCGAGCTTTCCTCCTTTCTCACAGGCACCTGCCGCCTGCCGCCGCCTGCCACCGTCGCTCGCCACCGCCTCTCCCACTGCTCCGCCGCCACCACTCCCCGTCCTGCCTCTACCCGTACATCTCCAATCTGGATCGCTCCCACCCCTGCTGTCAGAAATTCTTATCCCCATCCCATTCCCTCCGCCTTGCGTTGCCGGGTCCTGAGCAGAATCGCCCCGCCGGCAGCTTCTGTCGTCGACCTGTCCTGGAATTTGTTCCCTCTGACCGCCTCCATCCATTGACTGTTGTCTGCCCTCAACCCGGTGCTTCGTCACAGCCACCACAGCTGTCGACCGCCTTCCATAACGCGTGGAGGTTGCCGCTGAAGTAAAGGAGTCGGCCAGTGCAGGAACCCGGCGTACTCCCTGTCTGGTGCTGGTCTCAGGTAGCTTCTGCCTAGTCTCTCAGTTTATCTGATACACTGCTTCTTCTTTAATTAGGATAGCGTTTGTTTTTAATTCAGTAATTAATTAGCCTAATTCCTGTATGATTCTCTTACACGCTCTTTAGTGCTATGGGCAATGATTTGATTCACTTTTGTCATATATAAATTCCAGCCAAAGAGAAAAAAAAATACTAATTGCTTGCTGATGCATCATATTCCCTTTCCTTCTGCTGGCCGGTTGCAGCTGCTCCATCTGTATATTGACAGTAAATGTATAAGGTCTGATTGCATTGCACACTGGTCAAAATACTTTGGACACAACGATTTTTGCCTCTTATTTGTGTTCTTAATTGGTTCCTAGTTATTTATTCAATCAAAAGTTATTGTTCATTGAGGCTCTCTTCCATATTTATGAACACCCTCTGGCCTGTATCACTCTAGCCTTCTTATTTTCTATTTATTTAAGGGAAAATTATTGTTAACTGAAGCTTTCTTTCGTATTTATGAACAGCCTCTGGCCTGTATCTCTGTACCATTGCTGTTGTGCTCATACATGTATGAATGAACGATGTCTATTCTCAGCCTTAGACATCAACCTATCCTTTTATGATCATGCATATCTAGTTCTTTAAGATAATTTGGAGTGATCAAGTGTAAATTCCAAGTCTCTTTCTTTGTATGTTTTGAGCTACCGATAATTCTTTTAAGCATATACTGAATTAACTTTGGTGACTATGTCAGGCAGATTCCATTTGACCTTGCTGGTTAGAGCCGTAATTTGTGCTTGGATGATGTAAGTTCTTAACCTTATGCTTTTATTCCATAAAGTATTTCATTGCCTGCCTTAATTTGTTTAAAGGTAACATAGCCCTGACAAGTTGGTTTATGTGAATATTTCTGTCTCTTACATAGCTTACTCATCTTCTGTTTTGTGTTTTCATTGAAATAACAGAAAGTTGCTAGTAGCTCAATATTGAGCCTTCTATGATATATAATCTTTAATTAACTAGGATGATCAAGTGTTATTCTTGCATGCAACAAACTGTAACTAGTAATTTTGTAGTAATTTAACAAATTGTATGCAACAAACTAACTGCCCTTTTATCTCCATGCTTTCAAGTTAATTTAAATTGATCACATGATGACCTAATAACTAGAATCCAGTGCATCATTTTAACGGATTTTATATGGTCTTGGTATAGTTGGCGACCCGGATTCACCACCGCCTGATGCTCCGTCCTTCACTGCCACTACCGTCGCCGAGCTAGTAGGTACGCACTTCCAAATTACTTGTCTTTCCTACATTGCATTCTAGTAGTAGGTAACGTAACATAAACTTAGACGTTCCCATTCGGACAAGATACGATTGCAAATATGCAGACCTTTGCATATTTATCATCGTATCTTTTTCGAATTGTTCACGTTTTTTGGACAGCCGGAGGATACGTAGATGTGGTTAGTTTCCATGGTCTCTTCTGATCCGAGATAGAGTTTTGGTAGCATCTCCTTGTTGTTCTCTGGATACACAATCTCCTTTATAGGACGTGTATTTGGAGAACAGTAGGGAGGTGTTGCCAAAATTTTGTCTCGGATCAGAGGAGATCATGAGAACTATCCACATGTATGCATCCTCGGGTGGGATTAGGACCTATCCTCACCTACTAGATAGTATAGGCATCGTCTAGCCGTTTCATTGGTTTTTATAGTACTCTGTGATATGTTCAAGGATGGAAGACCATAAGTGGATGTACTCAGGGCCGTAGAAGTGAAACAGATTTGACTGATGAATGGATTGACAAGACCGAAGCTTTCTTGGACCAAGCATTTGCTAGGGTTAAGGCAGCGTGTACCACTTGGTGTCCATGTAGCATTTGTAGCAACACGCGTCGACAAACAAAGAAGGTCATGGGTAAACATCTTTGTCAGAATGACTTTATGCTTGACTATACCCGATGGACAATGCATGGTGAAGCAGTGAATGGTGATTCCGATCGTACGAGACACGAGGTTGTGAGATAACATATCGAGCAATTTGATATTGATGCCGAGGTTGCCGACATGTTAGATGACTATCATGAGGCGCATCGCGATGAAGAAGAATGCATAGAGGAGGAGCCAGAGGCTATTACAAAGACGTATTACAAAATGTTGTCTTCGGCACAACAACCCCTTCATGGGCATACCGAGGTTTCTCAGCTAGATGCCATTGCTCGCCTAATAGCTATAAAGTCACAATTTAGCTTGAGTCATGATGTCTTTGATGTTATGTTGTCAGTTGTTGGCAGTCTCCTTCCGAAAGGTCACATTCTGCCAAAGAGCATGTACGAGGCACAAAAAGTCCTCCGTGCACTGAAGATGCCATATGAGTAGATACATGCTTGTCCAAACGGATGTGTCTTATTTAGGAAAGAACATACAGATGCAAAGTACTATCCAAAGTATAAATCCTCTAGATACGTGGAGGTAGATTCTGGTGATGGTTAGAAGAGGCAGCTCACGATCCCTGTTAAAATCCTATGGTACCTTCCGTTCATACCGAGGATCCAGCGTCTTTACATGACCGAGGAGACCGTGAAACAGATGAGATGGCACAAAACAGGAATATGATACCACCCTAAAAATCTTGTACATCCATCCGATGCTGAATTGTGGAAACATTTTGATGACATTTATCCTGATGAAGCCATAGAAGCTCGTAATGTACGCGTGGCACTGGCAACAGATGGGTTCCAACCTTATGGAATGTCGGTTGCCCCATACACTTGCTGGCTTGTGTTCCTTATACCACTCAATCTCCCTCCTGGCGTCCTCTTTCAACAACAAAACATATTCTTGTCATTGATAATTCCTGGAAACCCGGGGAATAATATGAGTGTGTATATGGAGCCTCTGTTTGATGAATTGGCCCGTGCTTGGGATGAAGGGGTAAAGACATACGATCGGGCTACAAAGACAAACTTCATTATGAAGGTTTGGTACCACTACTCTCTACATGAGCTCTTGGCGTATGGCACATTCTGCGGCTGGTCTGTTCTGTTCACGGGAAGTGTCCATGCCCAGTATGCAAGGGAAATCTGATGTTCAACTGGTTGAAAAAGGGTGGCAAGTATTCTTTGTTTGATAAACACCGATAATTCCTTCCTCTTGACCATCCATTCAGAAGAGACAAAAAGAACTTTTTGAAGGGTGTTGAAGTTATCCACCCTGCACCGGAGATGATGACCAGTGCCGCGGTTCGTGCCCAGATTTTGAGCCTCAAGGTCGATGAAGAAAAAGGTTGTTTTGTCGGATATGGTGAGGTACATGCACTGACTCAAAGGCCAGTGTTGTGGAAGCTTTCTTACATGGAACACCTTATTCTTCCACATAACATTGACGCAATGCACACCGAACATAATTGGGGCATGGTGACATTAGCAACAATCATGGACTTTCCTGATAAGTCAAGGGATAACGTTAAGGCGAGAGTGGATCAAGAAAACTTATGTGATAGACCGAAGCTAAACATGGTGCCTCCTAGGGAGGGCACTAAGACATGGAAAAAGCCTAAGGCCGATTACGTCCTGACGCGGCCTCAAATGAAGGAAGTATCAGAATGTTTCAAAACAGTAATGTTTCCCGATGGGTATGCAGCGAATCTGAGAAGGGGAGTGAACCTGGAGAGTATGTGAATCAATGGACTTAAGAGTCATGACTATCGTATATGGATTGAGTGGATTCTTTCGGTGATGGTTCGAGGCTATGTCCCTGATCATGTGTGGCAAGTGTTGGTAGAGTTGAGCTATTTCTTCCACTAGCTTTGTGCTAAGGAGGTATCTCGGACCGTAATTGTAGATATTGAAAAAATGACACCTGTGTTGCTCTGTAAGCTAGCAAAGATCTTCCCACCCAGATTCTTCACTTCAATGCAACATATGCTTTTGCACCTCCTGTATGAGCTGCGAATGGGTGGGCCTGTGCAGTTTTGTTGGTGCTATCCAATTCAGAGGTGTCTAAAGGTTCTTTGAACTAAGTGTAAAAATAAATGCAAAATTGAAGCTTCCATTGCAGAGGCATACATTCTCGAGAAGATTTCAAACTTCATAACAAAGTACTATGATGACAACCTTCCTAGCGTGCACAATCCACCTCCTCGCTACAATGTCGACGTAAATGAATCGAGCCTCAGCCTTTTCCAAGGGCAACTCGGAAGTGCAAGTGGTGTGACGCACAAGACCTTGAGACCTGATGAGTGGCGCATCATCATGCTATATGTAATGAAAAACATGTCTGAGGTGCAGCCGTACATTTAGTAACGCTCAACTAACCTTTTTCTCTAGTACTAACGTTCTTATGAAACCAACCCCCTTGTTCCTCGTGTGTATAGGGAGTTTACTAGTCGATGCTGGCGTAAATCAAGGGAACCTACTAGTAGGGAAGTGGAGGACCATCTCAGAAATGGTGCGGGAAATGGACAATCTAATTTCATTGCTTGGTTCCAACAAAAGGTATCCAATTGACCACTTAATTAAAACCGTCTGACATCACATTCAGTAAGTAATTAATGAACTATCGTGCTTGCACTTGCAGGGTCAATCCGATGCTTCCATGAGTGCCGAGTTGAGGCAAGTTTCTGATGGTTATGCCCCTAGGGTAAAGTCATATACCGGTTATGACGTGAATGGGTATCGCTTTCACACAACAAGCTACGAGTAGGGTCGTCCCAATAGAAGAACAACAAATTCCGGTGTTTTTACTCTCGGAAGTGATGGGGTTGAGTATTATGGAAGAATTGAACCAATCTACCAACTCAACTTTCATGGTTGCAGACCCCTTAATCCTGTTATTTTCAAATGCCATTGGCTTGATCCATAAGTAGTGAGACGGTCACCAAATGTTGGGCTAGTTGAAATTCGCCAATCATCTTTCTTACCAAGTGATGATGTCTATATCATGGCTCAATAGGCCACACAAGTATATTATCTCTCATACCCGTGCCAAACTGATGACCGTCTCATAGGTTGGGATGTTGTGTACAAGGTATCGCCGCATGGCAAACTACCTGTCCCAAACAATGAAGATTATATATAACATAGACCCAAACACATATGACGGAGAGTTTTTTCAAGAAGACAACTTACAAGGGCATTTTCATATAGACTTAAACGAAGTGATCGGGATGGAAGTAGACAATAAAACGGATGTGGACAAGGCCGATGTAGATCAGGTTCATAATATGAAGGACTTACAATTGCTTGAGCGATTATGTCTAGGGAATGATAGTGATGGCGAAATTCCTCCTGATCATGATGATTATATCGATATATGTGATAGCGATGATGATCCTGATCCCAATCTCGATCCTGATCTTGATGATTATTTCTAATACACGTATGCTCCATACTATGTCATTTTTTATTTATCATATTATGTTAGTTCTTATTTATAGTACTATTTTATTTTTTATTCATCATATATGTATGTTGATTGTTTTACTAGTTTTAATTACAGGTGACTGAACAAAGATGGTGGGTGATTTCAGGACGACGTTGAGGTCCTTGTCGTCGTTTTACCCACGAGGCCGGAGTGAGGAAGCTGAGGGGTCCAGGAGGGGTAATCAAAAAGCTGGAGACAAGGCACCAGTGAGAGGTGGACGTGCAGGTGGAGCCAGGGGTGGAGGCAGTGCTGGAGTGAGGTCGCCATCACTGGTACCTACGTTGTCATCGTCGGAGGAGGAGGAGGAGGAGGAGGAGACGGAGGAGAAGGAGAGGTAGGGGACAGAGGAGGAGGACAGGCAGGGGACGGAGGAGGAGGAGGAGGAGGAGGACATCGAGGACAGGGATGGGGAGGAGGAGGTGGAGGCAGGGGGTTCACAGTCGTTAGCAGCAGAGATATGGTTGCGAGGTCCATCGCAACTCCCGCAGCGACTGATTCCTCTCGAGAGACGGACGATGATTTGGCCCCTCACTGACGACGAAGCTAGGTAACAAACTAATCTTAAAATTTGTCATTATGTTTTCATTTCATATATGTAAACTAATAATTTCCTTCATCACTTGGACAGGGGTTGGAAGACGACCATTGGAGGCGACCACAATCACAAAGTGTCTGGCATCATAGGGATTCTTTGCAGGCGGCACTACCCTGGCTTGGTTGTGCACGGCCAAGTGACGGAGCCGGCCAACACGTGGAACGACTACATCGCATGTCCTGATGCACGAGATTTGGAGGGCATGATCTTCAACAACAAGGCGGAGCAGGTGGTGGATGAGTTGTGGGTAAGAATTTCTTGTACTATGTTGTTTAATACATGTCATTATTTCAACATATGCTTTTGAAATAATGAAATGATACATCTCATTTGTATGCAGGATTTCTTTAGATGCGAGCCAGGATATGAGGACCAGGCAGATGCTCTGATTCGCAGAGGATGCCAGAAACTCGTGAAGGACATGCATTACGAGGCGCGTATCCAGGCGATTGTGGACTACAACGCCCAATTTCTTAAAGTGATGATCAAGAAAGGGCACGCAAGGACTTTGAACCTCACCCGGGAACAATACTTGCAGGTAACTATAAAAGGTGTTATACATTTGAGATTTTGTACTTATGTTATGTGGCTCACACTTCATGAGACATAGGTGCCTACATGGTGGCTTGCTCAAAATCTTCAGTGCTAGGAGCGTATGGTGGCAAAGTGGGTTGGCCCCCAGTGGGAGGAACAGCACAATGCTTGCCGGGAGCGTAGGCTGATGATGCAAGGTGCAACCCACCATCAAGGCAGCCTTACCCTCAGCGAGTATGCGTCTAGATGGGTATGTATATTCATTTCTTCATTCAAATCTCAATACTACATAAATTCTAACCATCTTGCTCAACCCTAAATGGCGTATAACTTCTAATCATTTTAATCTTTTGTTTCATAGTCCGACTCACATGGTGGTCAGGCTTGTGGCCAGTTGAAGGCATGGGCTATGGCCCACAAGGGCAAGGCGACGTCCGATGTCAACTACAACCTGGAGGACCCATC
Source organism: Eleusine coracana subsp. coracana (assembly GCA_032690845.1). Classification (NCBI taxonomy): domain Eukaryota; kingdom Viridiplantae; phylum Streptophyta; class Magnoliopsida; order Poales; family Poaceae; genus Eleusine; species Eleusine coracana. The sequence continues at coordinate 9,903,421 of CM064430.1, forward strand.
AAAGGCCTACAGCAATGCGAGTATCCACAGCCGTCTCAGTGAGTACACGTCCGTGGCACGGGAGGTCCATGGGCCATAGTACAATCCATGCGTGGAGAACCTTGATGCAGAGATCGTCATGAGCTTGGGAGAAGGCAAGAAGCACGGGCGTTACTGGATTTGCGACAGCACCATCAACACGGCCAGTACACCCTCTCTCTCCCAGATTCGAGTGAGGAGCACGAGCTTGAGCCCCACTATAAGCTCCCGGCCGACCACTACACACGTTCAGATGGAGGCGCTTCAGGTATATTTCAGTTTTATTTGTTGTTCATTTATTTTGACAATGTTGGTTCTCCATTGTAACATTCATGACAAATAATGTAGGCTCAGCTGGAATAAGAGAGGCTGTGACAGGAGGAGATTGAACGGAACATGCTAGCCCAAAGAGAGGCAGTCGAAGCCGACCAACAAAGGGTGTAAGCTGCCCAGCAGCAGATTGAGGCTGACTGACATGCGATTGCAGCCAACTGGCAAAAGGTGGAGGACATGTGTCGATGGATGCATAGTCTGGGCGAGAAGATGGGTCAGCCTTTCCCACCGATGATATATACTCCACCTCCAATCTCTGCTCCACCTCCTCCTGCGAGTACTCCTGTGAGTGAATTTACTTATCTTGTCACTTTACACTATCATTTCCTACCTAGTGACCAAACTTTACTTTAGAGCAAACCATAATTGTTTAGACCAAACCATACTTTTAGCAACATTTCATATACTTACAACCAAACTATATGCTTCTAGCAACATTTATTATACTTGTCACCAAATTATACTTTAAGCAAAACTTCCTATACTTGTCACCAATTGTAGTCACACATGCAATCTTCTCTTTTATGCAGGGTCAATCGTGGGCATCGAACGATCCCAATCCTTGCCCCAATCCACAGGATCAGGACTTATCCCCATCGCAATGGCAACAGTGGTGACTGTTTCTAACACTTTAGCATTTGTGACATGGTGTATTTCTTTGTGAACTTGAGGACCAAATTGTTATCGTTTGTGACTATCATTTGTGATGTGGTGTGTTTGTGAACTTGAGGACCAAATATGGTGTGTTTGTGGAGCATCAATTATGAGTGTTTGTGATGTGATAATTTGTGGATTGATGATCATGATACTTATGATGTTTCATGGATATGCATTTGAGGTGTAAATGATGTCTCTGTGATGATATATATAATCGTTGTGATTTTTGTGGTCCGTGGCTAGATAAAATAAAAAAAAAGTCTGCTGTATTTCAACACCTTTGCCGAGTACCTGGGATCAACACTTGGCAAAGGAACCATTTCCTGGCAACCTGGCACCATATTTGCCGAGTGTTACATGCAGACACTCAGCATCCTAGGGCGTAATGCCGAGTGCCAGGTCAAGCGGCACTCGGCATACTTGGGAGAGATGCCGAGTGTCATTACCCTTAGCACTCGGCATACTTGGGAGAGATGTCAAGTGTCACATCCACGGTTGTCACGTCCACTTTTTTGCACCTAGTGCTAAAGCTGACTCTCAGGGACCTAGTTAACGAGTGTGCGACTTGTGACACTCGGCAACTACGTAGTTGCCGGCGGAGCAGGTACCGAGTCACTGATGCCAACGGCTATCATCGGCATATAAGATGGCGAGGGTGAGCTAGGTTTTGCCGAGTGCCTGTGGCACTCGGCATTTTACCCAATTCTGGTAGGGGTTGGATACTAAACAATACACTCCAATCCATTCGGTTAGAGAGGGATTGAACGGGAATTTAGTTCATTTTCCACCCCAATCCACTCCAATCCATATGAATTAAGATTTACCCAAACAAGGCCTAAAGAGAGCAAGCAGCCTCCTGCCCGGGCATCATCACCACTGCCATGTCATCAGCCGCGCGGTGATGCCTGGTCGGCGAACAGCTGTAGTATCATGAGCGGGTGGCCGAATAGGGGTAGGCTCTCCATGATCGAGCTCAGCCCGGCGTGCGTCATGACCCATCTGACGCCGCGTCGGGCAACGCAGGCCTCAAACCCATCCGGAAGTAGCCCTGCACTGGTGTTCCTCAGCGCCTAGAGCAAGCGCATCAGGCCCACCGCGATCTCCTCATCATCTTCATGGTCACCAAATACCATGAGTTGCTTCACGTGCGGCGTGGTACGGCGTGAGGAAGCCGGTACTAGGGAGGAAGAGCTTGCCGTAGAGGTCACCCAGGACAGGAGATCGCAGAACCGTCCGGCGACCTCGCGGCTGCTATGGGAGAAGAGGAGCAGGCAACGGGCAACGTGCCGCAGTGACTCAAAAGCGCTTGATGTCGGATGGGCCGGCACGAGGCCCGCACGATCCACTCGGCCTCGTGGCGCCGGAATGCGATCAGCAGGAAATGTGCACACTGCACAGGACCCACCCACGACGGCAGAACCGTGAAGTCCTCCGGCGCCATGCGTGGGTGCGTGTCGTTCAGGGACTTGGGCCCGAGGAACGCCATGAAGGATGCCGGGAAGACTGAAAAACTGCGCGCACGGCACCTGCTCACAAAGTGCCATGGACAAGAGGCGGTCATGTTGGAAGATGATCTGTAAGGCAAATAAAAGGAAAATGTGTTAATTATTTAGAAACAAATAATAATGAAAATTAACACATTAAGGATAATTGACTAACTAATTCCTAACCCTAAGCGTCACGGTCGGAGGCACAAGCAACTCATGGTTGCGGCCCCTGGTTGCACAGTGCCATATATAAAGGGGAGTCCGGCCCATGTTAAGATTGACCAACGTTGCCTTGATGTGACTGGTTTCTTCCCCCACATTCCCGATCAAAACGGGCGCTGGATCGACCTGAAGGCCGCTGCTGTTCGTCCTCTCCACTGACGTCCAAAAGGCTGGCGCTACCCGTTTGTGGACAACTACACCGAACTGCAGCGCCCCACCGCCACTCCTACACCATCTCCTCCGATGGTGACAACCCAGGTTAATCACGCTTCCACCTAATGTTGTGTTCATGTTATTAGACCAGTAGATCCTGATGTTTTTGATACCATAAAATGCTTACATTTGATATCAAGAGCCACTGGTTTTAGATCATAAACCCTGATGCCCAGTTTTAGGTCCTGGATTAGTTAGATCTAGCCTCGGTTAGGTTGTTTTGATGTGAAATGATGTCCCTGAATCCCTACATTCGCATCAAACGAGGGTTTTTTGTAGTATGTTTTATGATTCATGCCTAATATTCATGTTTTAGAGTTAATTACTATTGATTAGTGACTAATTAGGTGTAATTAGTTTATATTGATGCCTAATTACAGTGCTTAGTCACTAGTTAAGGTCATTAGTAGTTACCTAATCATGATTAGGGTTTATGTTAATTAGATCTTAGGGTTTATAATGTCTCGGTTAAGCAATTAGAAGGAGGGGATAACGAATTGTTTGCCGAAACCCTAGATTGAAAAGGAGCAAACCTTCCCCATTGTTTTCCCCAAATCCCCAGAATTCTAGAATGAAACTGATGATTAGATTATCACTTACTTGCTTGTGCTTGTCGGTGTGCTTAACGGCCACCGCGCTGCCGCCTCACGTACGTAGCAGCGTGCGCAAGGGTCGCCGCCTAACATGCACCGCCGACGGCCACTGCGCTGCCGCCTCACGCCCACAGCAGCACGCGCAAGGGCCGCCGCCTCACGCGCACCATCGACGCCTTGTGCACACGGGCCTCCGTCTCGCGCCCCTCGCTCACGAACGCGAAGGTCACCGCCGTGCGCAAGGGACGCCGCCGTGTGCGAATGCCGCCGCTTGACATCGTTGCGGTGCACGCCAACGCTACCCTAGGGCCTCTGCCTTGCCGCTCACGACCCGCACGTGGCGGAAGCCGCCTCGCCGCCTCAAGCCTGCGCGCGCGCGCCGCTGCTTGACGTCTTCATGGCGTACGCCAGTGCCACCTGCGGGCCTCCGCCTTGCCGCCTCGCTAACAAGCGCGAGGATCGCGCCTGCCGCCGCCGCGCGTGAGCCGCGAGATCCGGTCACCGCCTCTTCTCGCGAGTGGCACCAAGAAAAACAGGGAGCAATAGTTAGGGTTAGGGTTGCTGCCGATTTTTTTGGTCTTATATTTAACCGACGAACACTTCTGGCCGTTCATCAAGATTGAACGGCTCAGATTGATCCAGCCATTGGGTGGGCTGGGCCGCACAGCCTACTGGGCTCTCGGCCCATGCGGGACGCGTGCGCGCTAAACGGGCTAGGCCGAATGCGGCCTGCCACGGTTGGTTGTGTTAGCCCATTTAATATGTTTTAATTTCTCAGCCATTAATTAATTTCTTATGTAATTTCCAGCATTACTGTTTATTGTTTAATTCATAATTTTCTTGCCATAATAGTTTCTGTGCTAGAAAAATTACGTTAAAATTGCTGAAAATTTTCTGATGATGGCTCTAAATAAATGGAACCAACGGGAAGTCTATTTAGAGATTTTAATGATGTCTTGGGATAATTTTGTTGCATATGAATAATTTCTGACCAAAGTTGACCTTATTTATATGCTTTACCCATTAATCATGTTTATTTCGTTTTTGCCCAATGGTGATTCGAAATTACTTTATTTAATTCTATTACATGTTGTTAATCAAGCCAATGTAGATTAATTACATGTTTTATTTATTTATGTTGTTATCACTAATTATGTCCTTATTTATTTAAATTCAGTGATGACGCCCTCCTACATCATGAGCTACTTGGACAAAATAGAAAGGCTTGGAGGCACTAACTTTGCTAAGTGGAAGGGTGGCATTCGTCTCATTCTTGCCATCATGAGCAAGGATCACTCCCTTCGTGAAGAAAAGCCTATTGCTCCTGTGGCCATTAGTGATAATGATCTCACCTTGGCTCAGCGTACTCTCACTTATGATAGAGACAAGGCTACATGTGAAGAGTCTGATAGGGTTGCTCTTATGATCATGTCACACACTATCAACCTAGAAATAAGAGGAGCCCTCCCCAAGAATCCAGAAAGTGCTAAGGAGTTCTTGACTAAGCTTGAAGAGCACTTCGAAGGGTCTACCAAGGCACTTGCTAGCACTCTCATGACCAAAATGATGCACGCTAAGTATGATGGTCAGGAAAGTGTTAGAGAGCACATCATGAAGTTAACTGATGCTGCAAATTAGTTGAAAGACCTTGGCATCACTCTCCCTGATGATTACTTGGTGCACTACATTATGGCTTCCCTCCCTTCTGTCTTTGAGAATTTCAAGTTTAACTATAATGGAAATGACAAGAAGTGGAGTTTGACTGAGCTCACAGCCAAATGCAGCGATGAGGAAGAAAGGTTGCGCTCTGAGAATAAGGATTATGTGAACCTTATCACTCAGGAGCTTAGGAAGAACTATAGCTGTGGGAAGGGCAACAAATCTAGAGGCAAGGCTCAACGCAATAGGAAGAACAAGGGCAAGACTCCTTATGATCGCCCCAACACTGAAGGGAAGAATGAGGCCTCAAGCTCTGATGGTCCTAAATGCTTCCATTGTGGAAAGAAGGGCCATAAGAAGAGGGATTGTGAGGGATTCAAGGCTTGTCTTGCCAAGAAAGGTAATAATAATGATTATATTTCCTTTGTTGACGAGTCTCTTTTTACACATTATTCCTCTAATACATGGTGGATTGATTCTGGTGCCACTGTTCATGTTACTAATTCCTCACAGGGATTACTTATGACCCGAACCATCATAAATGGGGAGCGAAGCCTAAGAGTGGCTAATGGCCATGAAGCTCAAGTTGAAGCTGTTGGGACTCTCCCACTTGTTCTTCATAACGGCTTCGTCCTTAGATTGAATAATGTTCTTTATGTACCCAGTTTAAAGAGAAACCTTATTTCTGTTTCTAGATTGGATGATGATGGTTTTGAGTGTAATTTTGGGAACAACAAATGCTTGCTTAAGCTTAATGATAAATTTGTTGGTCTTGCGTTAAGGCAAGACATGCTTTATTTGTTGTCTCTTAATATTTTCCCTGTGATGATTGTGTGTGATGTCACCAATAAGCGTAAGAGAAGTACTAATAACGATAATGAGAACTCATCAAAATTATGGCACTGTCGTTTAGGCCACATTTTGAGGGGGAGAATGGAGCGTCTCATTAAGGAAGAGATACTTCATCCATTAGACTTCTCTGATTTAGACCACTATATTGAATGTATTAAAGGAAAGTTTGTAAAGAGAATTAAGAAGGATGGAGCAACGTGTAGTTCGGGTGTGTTAGAGATCATTCACACCGATATATACGGTCCTTTTAATGTTAAATCAGTTGATGGTAATTCTTTCATTACATTCACTGATGATTTCTCTCGCTATGGATATATTTTTCCCATACGTGAACGGTCTGAGGCGCTTGATAAATTTAAAGTTTTTAAGGCTAAAGTGGAAAATCAGCATAATGTGAAGATTAAAGTAGTGCGATCAGACCGAGGCGGAGAATATTATGAAAGGCATGCTCCTCATGGACAAATTCCCGGTCCTTTTGCCAAGTATTTGCAAGAAAATGGCATAGTCGCTCAATACTCAACTCCTGGCGAACCTCAGTAAAATGGCATGGCTGAGAGACGCAACCGTACATTAATGGACATGGTGTGGAGCATGCTTATTAATTCTATGCTGCCAGTGAGTTTATGGATGGAGGCATTAGAGACTGCCGCACACATAATTAATCGTGTTCCTTCTAAGTCGGTCTCTAAGACCCCTTATGAATTATGGACTGGTAGGAAACCGAGCATAAATTATTTGCACGTGTGGGGTTGTCCGGCCAAAGCCAAATTATTTAATCCGCATATTGGAAAGCTGGATTCTAAGACTATAAGTTGCCATTTTATCGGTTATCCTAAAAAGTCTAAAGGGTATCGATTTTATTGTCCAAATAATGTTACTAAATTTGCAGAGACTAGACACGCAGTTTTCTTGGAATACAATGGAAGCTCAGTGGCTAGGGAGATTAAACTTGAGGAAATTCGGACTAACGTTGTACCACTGATGACTCAAAATCAATATATTCCCATGCAAGAAATTGTGGTTACACCTCCAATGGTCAATGCACCCTTGACTAATGAATTTGAGGTTGCACCTACCATTAATGAAAATGGGGGAGTGCCCATGGAAGTTAAGCATAACGGTGAGGAAAGCACGGATGATGGAATGCCACTTGCTTATGAATAATTAGTGGAGCCTCAAAATGCCCCCGCTGAAAATAATGAACCTCAACCCGTTAGGAGATCACTGCGAGAAAGAAAGTCTGCCATTTCAAATGACTATGTTGTATACATGAATGAAGATGTATATGACATAGGTAAAGTGGATGATCCTATAACGTATAAGGGAGCCATGATGAGCAAAAACTCCATTAAGTGGCGTGAAGCTATGGAAGATGAGCTAAGGTCTATGAGTTATAATGATGTCTGGGACTTAGTAGAAATTCCTACTGGAGCCAAAAAGGTAGGCTGTAAATGGGTCTACAAAATGCTCCAAAGGGAAAATCGAAAGGCTCAAGGCAAGACTTGTGGCCAAGGGCTTCACACAAAGAGAGGGGATTGATTATACTGAGACTTTCTCTCCCGTCTCAAAGAAGGATTCATTCAGAATTGTGATGGCACTTGTAGCTCATTATGATTTTGAGCTGCATCAGATGGATGTTATAACTACATTCCTTAATGGTGAATTGCATATGGCTCAACCGGAAGGTTTCGCTATTCAGGGCAAGGAATATATGTGATGCAAGCTAAAGAAATCCATCTATGGACTGAAACAATCATCTAGGTAATGGTATCTCAAGTTTGATGAAGTAATTAAGAAATTTGGCTTCATCAATAATCAAGTGGACAATTACATATATGTTAAGACCAAGGGGAGTATGATTATCATCCTAGTGTTGTATGTTTATGACATCCTTTTAGCCAGCAGCGATAAGAACTTGTTGCATGAGACAAAGCAATTCCTCTCAAATAATTTTGATATGAAGGATCTCGGTGATGCCTCTTATGTTTTGGGCATCGAAATACACCGGGATAGGTCCAAATGTACGTTAGGACTATCTCAAAAGGCATATATTGAGAAAGTGCTTGAGAGATATAATATGTCCAAATGTTCAGCTACGGCTGCCCCCGTAGTAAAGGGCGATAAATTTGGAGCATTTCAATGTCCAAGGAATCAATTAGAGATCGATCAAATGAAGTCGATTCCTTACGCTTCAGCTATCGGAAGCATTATGTATGCTCAAGTACGCACACGCCCTGACTTAGCTTTTATTACCGGGTTACTTGGCAGATTTTAGTCTAATCCAGGAATGGACCACTGGAAGGCCGTTAAGAAAGTCTTGCGATTTATGCAAGGCACTAAGCATTACATGCTCACATATAAGAGATCTGATAATCTTGAAGTGATTGGTTATTCAGATTCTGACTTTACGGGATGTGAAGAAACAAAAAGATTCACATCAGGTTATATCTTCACACTCGCAAATGGAGCCATATCGTGAAAAACCTCTAAACAAACACTTACGACAGCTTCAACGATGCAAGCTAAATTTGTGACATGTTAAGAGACTGTTGGGCAAGTCATGTGGCTGAGAAATTTCATACCCGGACTAAGGGTGGTTGACAGCATATCTAAACCACACAAATTATACAACGATAACAAGGCCGCAGTTTTCTTTGCTAACAACAACAAGTCGAGCGGTGCAGCCAAACACATCGACATAAAGTACCTTGTTGTGAGAGAAAGAGTTCATGATCACACAATTAATTTAGAGCATATAAGTACTACGCAAATGCACGTGGATCCGCTAACGAAAGGCTTACTACCTAATAAATTCCAAGAACATGTAGTCGGCATGGGTTTATTGGAGAGTCTGTGATTGTGAACATAAGGGCCATATGAACAACCAACTCCTATAATGACTAAAGTAATTAAAGGGTTGTCCTATCAATGTAGGTTGGTACATAGTGGGTACGTGAGTGGCTGTGGGATTTTAATTCATCATTGTTACTCATTATCTCTTTGTGCTAATTCTATTGAGAGTGAATTTATGTTAGCCTAACGATTAAAGGGGAGAATATTGGAAGATAATCTGTAAGACAAATAAAAGGAAAATATATTAATTATTAGAAACAAATAATAACAAAAAATAACACATTAAGGATAATTGCCTAACTAATTCCTTACTCTAAGTGTCACAATCAGAGGCGCAACCAACTCATGGTTGCGGCCCCAAGTTGCACAACGCCATATAAAAGTGGGAGTCCAGCCCACGTTGAGATTGACCAATGTTGCCTTCGTGTGACTGGTTTCTTCCCCACATTCCCGATCAAAACGGGCGCTGGATCAACCTGAAGGCCGCCGCCGTTCATCCTCTCCATTGGCATCCTAAAGGCCGGCGCTACCCGTGGACAACTACACCGAGCTGCAGCGCCGCCGCCACTCCTACACTCTCTCCTTTGATGGCTGACAATCTAGGTTGATCACACTTCCGTCTAATATTGTGTTCATGTTACTAGACTAGTAGATCCTGATGTTTTAGATCCCATAAAATGCTTACAGGCCAAAGTCTCCTACATGCGCGTGCATGCACCACACAACGATGGTACGTGCCTTGTGATCATCGTCGGCGATGTGCGGGAGCCAGTGGTGCGACGCAATGTACACTACGATCCAGTCAGGCTTCCTGCCATGTCCGGCGTCACGGACGGCACAGGCCGCGAAGAGATAGGCGGCGAGGCCGTCGAAGGTGACTTTATTTTGGAGCTCGACCATCTCCGGCGGGATGTCAGTCGTGGACTCGGAACCTTCCGGGAGGCCGCCAACTGGCGGCACGGGCTGCGGCACGAGCCGGATGCGAGGCGACAGCTCGTCAGGGACACCGCCCAGCCTGGAGGCGTTCTTCGGGGTTCACACGAAGGGGGCGGTGTGGCCGCGCCGTGCCAGCCGCTTGGACAGCTCGAGAAAAGGGATCATGTGGCCGAAAGCGAGCTATGGGAACACCATAATGTGGAGAGATTTTTGTTTTGTGTCCGCCATGAACGGGCTTGCTTCCTGCATTCTAGGATCTCGATAGATGAGTCTATCGCTCCTGAGCAAAACAACAGGCCAATCAACGACATGCAAGAAGCAGGGATTAAGGAACTTCGATTTACTTCCTCTGGTTTTTAATTGTTGATATCATTGACTTTTTTAACTATATTTGACTATTTATCTTATTTAAAATATTTATTTAAATATTAAAAATATAAGATATATTAAAAATGTTTAATAATAATATAAATTGTAATAACATATTTGATATTTTTTTCAAGTTTTTAAATAAAATAAATGGTCAAACATAACTAAAAAATTAACTGTGTCAATAATTTAAATTCAAAGAAAGTAACTGTTTGTGCGAAAAAACTTGGTTACGAGTTACGACGATGATGGATGGTGGTAGTGACATGGTCCAAACAAAAAGGTTAGGCAAAGGCATATGGATTTAAGTCACTCGTCTAAATAAAACTGCATTTTTGGTTTCAAAGTAAGAAATGATTCATCATATACGCCATGTAATAAAACACCAATGTTTGAAGTTATAATTTTCTGTGCCCGCGTGCACTTCACCGGTTCATTTTAAGTGTGTGTTTGGTATGCCTTTTATTTATGTTAAAGTCTGTTTATATTTTATTTGATTTATTCGTCAAAAGTGTTTATCTAGCTTATTATAGTATGAATAGTCAACCCGTTTGACAAAATAGCTTATCTAACAGCTTATTTTAGGAGAGATTAATATTTCCGTTACGCAAAGGAATAAATCTCATTTACTCCTTCCACTACGGTGTTGATTGCGGAGCCATTATTTCCATTAACCAGCGACCACTATATAAGCCTTTCTCGGTCACATCCCGATTTGTCCTGATTCGCGAAACACTATCCTTTCTTCCTCTTGAGTTATCTTTCGAGTCTTCCCCGTCCCGGCGATCCATGCGTACGGAGCTTCGGGAGAGCAGGCCTCCGGAACCTCTCCCACAAGACGACACCTACTCGGGTGATGCGAGCAATCAGGTTTTTAGGGAGCGTCTGACAGGTGCGACTACTCATGTCTTCTCACACCCCAGAAGCTGTTCGAGGGACTCACTGCATCGATGTTCTTCCTACATCAACTAAGGTTATTCTTGCTTATGGCTTATAAAAGAAGTTTTAACTTATGGATATTTATTGCAGAAGTGTTTATGCCTCCAACTTATTTGGTAGAACTTATCTTATAATAGTATAAGTTACTCAATAAAATGATGCATAAGTTTTACCAAACATACCCTAAATTTACGCAGCCAGAACCGAGCGACCGGTGAGCAACAGGTGACAATGGTACATAGCAAAGAGTTTCAATAGGCGTTTAGGTGAGATAGACTGGGACCATAACCCGTGTTATCAACTCAAGATCTTAAGCATATTCGTAGAAATTAAAGAAAATGGCAGTTCATCTATGTGTAAGATCTTACACGATGCAGCCGTTCTGTTTAAAGCTAGGAGAGTGTGTGTCCTGCAACTGGGATTAAGCATAACCCAAATAGGGTACCAATGTGACGCTACTACACTGTATCAACATTGTGGTAAATCCAACAAGACAATTAACTTCCTGTGAACATACCAAATGAATTAATATGTCCCTTTCACTTCTGCAAAAGCGTTGGTTTCCTGAATTCCATAGGAGCAGATGTCATATCGGTACTTGATACTAAATGACCAACGTCCCGTCATCTAACACAAACAATGGTGTGTGCCCTACGATTGGATTAAACACAAGGTAATTAGGTATTTTTATGTTAAATTTAATTTATATTAATTTATAAATAGTAGCATGCAGTTGATGACAGTTTTGACAAAGACAGGATTATTAGTTAAGGTCTCAACAAAATTGGTAATTACGAGGAGTATTAGGATGTACCCTACGGAGGGACTAGTGCCGGCACTAGCGGCTCCATTCGCACCAGATATGATATGTTGCTTAAAGTAGTCGATCTTAGTTGGTGTAGGAAGAACGTCGATGCAGTGCAGTCCCTCAAACAGCTTCTGGGGTGTGAGAAGACGTGAGTAGTCGCACCTGTCAGACGCTCCCCAAAAACCTGATTGCTCACATCACCCGAGCAGGTGTTGCCTTGTGGGAGAGGTTTCAGAGGCCTGCTCTCCCAAAGCTCCGTACGCGCGGATCGGCGGAACGGGGAAGACTCGAAAGGCAACTCGAGAGGAAGAAAGCAAAGTGTTTCGCTAATCGGGACAAATCGGGATATGACCGGGAAAGGCTTATATAGTGGTCACTGGTTAATGGAAATAATGGCTCCGCAATCAACACCGTAACAGAAGGAGTAAATGAGATTTATTCCTTTGCGTAACAAAAACATTAATCACGACCGTTTCCAAAATTAAAATGCACCCAGCCTGCCTTCCACGTCACGACACGCAGCAGCCAACCTCACCTCGTCATGTCACACACGCAGCAGCCAGCCAGCCTCGCCATGTCACACCCGCACGCCCTGGCACGACACGGCACGACAACAGTGGGGGTGAGTGCGCGCGCGCGTGTGGCTTGCCCTTGTCCTATCTCAACTTCTCTAGGGGATATACTGGTATTCCACCTAATAAGTTGGGGCAGTTAATAATAGGAATCTCATGTGGGACTAAATCAATATAACATTAAATATGAGACTAAACTAATTAAAATTAATAAAGATAATATGGGCCTTAATGGCCTATAATATCCAACAATCCCCACCAAGTCTAGTGCTCATAGAAAATGCTCTCAGAAAACTTTCTCTCGTTTGATATATCAGTGTTTTTATGGAGACTGTTAAGTTAAACATCCACCTAGAACAGAGGTTACACCTTTTCATAACTGAACAATGGACTAAGCCTTGAATTGATAGTTTTGTGGGAAAAAGATTTCACCAAAGCCCTTTACTAATATAAGGTTGCCACAAGCATGGCCTCTGGTTGGAGCGTATAAGTCATACTTCTGGCCCTTTTATGAGTATTTAGAGATTCCCACCATCTAACGGACTGTGACTAGCAGTCGGACTCATATAGGTGTATTCCTTAGGAGATATCCTGTAGGATGATATCTCTGCTTCACATAAATCATTGAAATACATTAAGGTAAGACCATCCTACCATACAACATAGATAAGAAGTGCACCTGAGGTGGACCAATAAGGGGTCTTTCCTCTTGGACTAGTTCCAGCTTGTTTCTCTATTCTACTTCCCGGGATCTCCGGTCACATAGAATGGGTTGCTACTGAAACAATCCATCAGGTGGGTCTCACACACATCTCACTCGATGCACTATCTATCACGTTACGTGATAGTCCCTTTGTAAATTGATCTGTCAGATTTTTAGACGTGAGGACATAGTCCAACGCTAATACTCCAGAGTTTCTCATCTTTCTGATAGATTTCAACTGTCTTTTTACATACCTAGATGACTTTATTTTATCCTTGAAACTGTTTACCTTGACTATCACAATCTGGTTGTCACAGTTCATGGAGATAGTCGGTATTGGTTTTTCAACCATTCATAAGTCCATAAGGAAGTCACGAAGCCACTCAACCTTAATGCTGGCGGTGTTTAATGTTGTTAATTCTGCTTCCATGGTGGACCTCGTTAATATGGTCTGCTTGTAAGACTTCCTAGAAACAGTGTCACCTTCAAGTAGAAACACATAACCACTCATGGCATACATCTTATCGGTATTAGATATCCAGTTGGCATCATAATAACCCTCCAGTACTCTCAAATAGCTGTTATAGTGAATGTCATAGCTCATTATACCCTTTAGGTAAAACATTACCCTCTCAGGAGCACGTCAAAGATCATCTCCCGGATTTGAAACAAACTGGCTCAATTTGCTCACAGCAAAAGAGATGTTAGGCCTCATAGCGTTAGCTAAGTACATGAGTGAACCTATGATTTGGGAGTATCTTAGTTGATCCCTTGCTATTCTCTTATTTTTCCTCAATAGCACACTAGGGTTATAAGGGGTTGGATAAGATTGACAGTCGCTAAACCCGAAGCGACTTAAGACCTTCTCCACATAGTGGGACTGCACCAATGTGATCCCACCATTACCTTCTCTAATCAGCTTAATGTTAAGTATAACATCAGCTTCTCCCAAATCCTTCATCTCAAAATTATTGGACAGAAAATCTTTTACCTCCTTAATCACATCAAGGTTGGTCCCAAAAATTAAAATGTCATCAACATACAGACACAAGATAACTCCCTCGCCCCCACCATATCGATAATATACACATTTGTCAGCTTCATTCACAACAAAGTCGGCCGATATCAAAGTTCTTTCAAACTTCTCGTGCCATTACTTAGGTGCTTGTTTTAGTCCGTATAGGGATTTTAGCAATTTACACACAAGTCCTTTTTGACCATCAATTACAAACCCATCATGCTAATCCATATAGATCTCCTCCTCTAACTTTCTATGTAGAAAAATTGTCTTAACGTTCATCTGGTAGACGAGAAGACCATGTGAGGCTGCCAGAAAAAGTAACACTCGAATTATGGTCAAACGAGCGACAGGTGAATAGATGTTAAAATAATCTTCACCTTTCTTTTGTAAATATCCCTTTACCACTCGATAGTACCATCAGGCATCAACTTCTTCTTAAACATCCATTTGCATTCTATAGGTTTGTAATCATAAGAATGCTCAACGACTTCTCAAGTACCATTGGACATAATTGAATCCATTTCGCTTTTTACTGCTTACTTCCACAGGTCAGCATCAGGAGAGGAATATGCCTCCTCAATGGTACCGGGTATGTCATCCACAAGGTACACAATGAAGTCATCGATAAAGGATTTTGCAATCCTCTACCTCTTACTCTTTCGAGTGACTGCATTGTCATTCTTCTCAGGATTTTCTACAAGGTGTTCCTCATTATGTATAACCGGTGTAAAGATCTCATGGGGAATTATAGAATCATGATCAGAAATGCTATGTTCAATCTTCATAGGAAAATTGCTCTAAAAAAATATAGCGTCTCTGGACTCAAAAATTATACCGACCATCATGTCAGGTACTCTAGATTTAATAGCTAAAAACCTATAACCCACGTTGTTGAAGGCACAACCTAGAAAAATACAATCAATAATTTTAGATCCAAGTTTGCGCTTTTTGTTGATTGACACATTCACCATAGCCAAGCAACCTCAAGTGCGCAAGTATAAGAGATTTACTTTCTTTTTGAACCATTCC
Source organism: Eleusine coracana subsp. coracana (assembly GCA_032690845.1). Taxonomy (NCBI): domain Eukaryota; kingdom Viridiplantae; phylum Streptophyta; class Magnoliopsida; order Poales; family Poaceae; genus Eleusine; species Eleusine coracana. Next base: position 9,918,685 of record CM064430.1, read on the forward strand.
TTAAATGGTGAAATTTCTTTATTTTTTATGGGCACTTTATTTGGGACATGACATGCTGTCAATATTGCCTCACCCCACTATTCCTTAGAAAACCCCGCGGTCTCTAACATGGCATCAACCAAATTAGTTAGAGTGCAGTTCTTTCGTTCGGCGATCCCATTGGATTCAGGTGAGTAGGGTGGTGTCCTCTCATGAATAATTCCATGCTTAGCACAGAAGTCAGAAAATTTATTGGAAAGATATTCTCCACCGTGATCAGACCTTTATAGATCTTAAAATAATGTAACATTTTATCTTTTATTTTAACAAATAAATATAGCAAAAACGGGAACAATCATCTATAAAAATTATGAAGTATCTTTTGTCGCCTTTAGTCAACTTGCCGTTCATTTCGCACAGATCGGTACAAACAACTTCTATTGTCTCTAAGTTCCTCGCCTCCACAGCCTTATGAGGCTTATGAGGTTGCTTAGATTGCGCACGCATGATATTTGGAACCTTTGATTAAATTAAATTTAGGAATTAAATTAAAATTTGTTAACTATGATATACACCCGAAATTAACATGACAAAGTCTTGAATGTCAAATATTTAACTCATTCAAAATCAAGACATTATTTATAACATTATTACAGACATTATCATATAAAGAAAAGCAGAACAAGCCTCCATATACATATTGTTCCAATAAATGTCCCGTACTTAGAAAATACACGTTTATTTGACTTAAGAATAATTTTAAAACCATTTCTATATAGTAGAGAGCCGCTAACTAGATTTTTCTTAATGGAGGGGACATACTGGACGTTCTTCAAAAGCACGGTTTTTCTCGAAGTAAGATTCAGAATGACCATACCAACACCATGAACACGCGCATACGACCCGTAGGTACTCAACAATGTTCCAGTCACACCGGCCTGATAAGAAGAGAACAAAGAAATATCAGAACACACATGAATATTAGCTCTAGTGTCCATCCACCATTCAGGTGAATGACAAACTGAAAGAATAGTAGGTAAAAAGTTACCATACCCTAATATTTCTGTAGTCTCGCTAATTATCATGTTTGCTGATTTTTTTTAGCTGAATAAATTTGCGGTCTCGGCATGTACTTGCCCAATGCTCACTGCTGCCGCAAACAAAATAGCCCCCATTTTTTCCCCTTTTTCTTCTTAAACATGGTAGTCTGCTTTGGCTTTTCTTTGTTTCCTGCTTTTTCTTTTTATTGCGAGGTGCATTGGAATTATTTTTCTTCTACGTCATATTGACGGTGGAAGACTCAACGCCGTTTCTGTGTGTGTCTTTTGCTCTTGCTCTCTCCTCAATATTAAGAGTCCAAATAAAGTCAGCACTGAACTTTTGTCTCTTGTGTTTTAGAGAAGTAGCAAAATCCTTCCAAGAAGGTGGCAACTTGGAGATAATACCTTTGGCCACAAACTTGTCAGGCAACACACAAGAGAATTATTCGAGTTCTTTTGCTAATGCATGTACTTCATGAGCTTGTTCAACTACAGAACGGTTCTCAACCATCTTATAGTCAAACATTTGATCCATGATGTACAGCTCACTCTCAGCATTCAGAGACACCGAGTTTAGCGTACAATGTATCCCACAATTTCTTGGTAGTTTTATATGTGATGTAGTAATCAACATATTTGTCAATGAGAGCGCTAATCACGACGCCTCTAAATAGGTTGTTGGATGCTTCGAACGCACTCTCCTCTTCTGGAGTAAATTTTTCGGGCTTCCCCTGCACGGTGTGATAGCAATTCATCGTTGTCAACCATAGTATCATTCGTGCATGCCACCTCTTGTAAAACGTATCATCAAAATCATCGGATTTCAAGGCAGCAATAAATCCTCTAACAGAAAAATGTCTATCAGATTTTTGGATTGTTAGGTAATTAGGTATTTTCATGTTAAATTTAATTCATATTAATTGTATAAATAGCAGCATGCAATTGATGATAGTTTTGACAAAGGTAGAATTACTAGTTAAGATCTCAACAAAACTGATAATCACGAGGAGTATTAGGATGTACCTACGGAGGGACCAGTGCCGGGAGCACCGCTGGCTCTATTCGCACCGGATATGGTACGTTGCTTGAAGTAGTCGATCTTAGTTGATGCAGGAAGAACGTCGATGTAGTGCAGTCCCTCAAACAGCTTCTGGGGTGTGAGAAGACGTGAGCATTCACGCCTGTCAGACGCTCCCAAAAACTTGATTACCCACACCATCCAAGCAGGTGTCGCCTTGTGGGAGAGGTGAATCGTCGGGACGGAGAAGACTCGGAAGGTAACTCGAGAGGAAGAGAGAAAAGTGTTTTGCTAATCGGGATAAATCGGAACGTAGCCGGGAAAGGCTTATATAACGGTCACTGGTTAATGGAAATAATGGCTCGTAATCAACACCATAACGGAAAGAGTAAATGAAATTTATTCCTTTGCGTAATAGAGTCATTAATCAAGAATGTTCCAAAATTAAAATGCGCTCAGCCAGCCTGCCATGTCACAACATGTAGCAGCCAGCCGCCTCGCCACGTTATGCACGCACGCATGCCTCGGCGGGCCTCGGCTCGGTGGCGGCGTCACGTGCGCGCGTGTGGCTTGCCCTTGTCCTATCTTAACTTCTCTAGAGGATATACTGATATTCCACTTAATAAGTTAGGGTAATTAATAATACAAATACTATATGAGACTAAATCATGATAGCATTAAATATGGATCTAGACTAATTAGAATTAATAGAGATAATATGGTCTTTAATAGACTATAATATTCAACACTAAATAGAGTGTCAATGCAACACTACTATATACCGTATCACTTCGTGGTAGACCTAACAGCCTTCCTCTGAACATACCCAACTGAATCAAAATGTTCCATTTCCAGTTAGCTGTCCTATCGGTGCTTGATAAATGACCAATGTCCCGTCATCTAACATAAACAATGGCTTTACATATCACTCATAAGAGATAATTTGGATAATCAGTATGCTATATCATTCTTTATCCTCATTATTCCTTTTTCAAAGTCTGTTAAAAACCACAGGACCATGATATATAGGTTCTCACGGTAGTACGCTATAACTAGATATCCTTTCAGTTTAGCCAAACCTTACAACTATAGCAGTTTTAGCACCTTTATAAGCTTCTCATATAGTACGACCATCAAAATCAGAGTTTGGAGTGAAATGTTATATAAAAAGTATGAAATGCTGAAAATATGAGATAAACTTGTGCATGCAGTGTGCACGCGGGTGTTAGTGTTTCTTTTCAGCACTTCAATTTCAGTGATAACTTTTAGTCATGACTCTGATTTTAATGATTTTGGATCCTACAGAGACAGTAGAAAAAGCATCTCTTATTTTTATAACAGGACTTATTAATTTTGAGCTAACTGAAAGTTTATGCAACTTTTAATCACTGTTTTAAGTTATCATATCTATATCTAATATCTTACAATTATTATACAAATAATCATATAAAAGAAAAATTAAAACACAAAGTAATAAACCATTGACTGAAAATTTTTAGTCGATTGAAGGCTAGAAAATATGTTTTATAATACATTGTGCGATAGTTTGTTCTTTTAATAACATCCCCTATATTGGCTGCTTGAAAGACAAATTTGTACTCATAAATAAGCAAAGTAATCTAGATTTGTTTACACTTTGAGCAGACTCGTAAGTTGTTAGGGATTATTCGATAAAGCTTATATACCAGTTTATGCTATCATAAGGTATAAGCTCTACCAAACAGGTTAGAAGTATAAGTACTTATTATAATAAGCTATTATAAGTCAAAATCTCTTTTGTACTATAAGTCAAAAGTGAAAAAACTTTGTTTTTCTAGCTTATGGATCTCCTTTCTCAAATAAGATGTAGTATAAGCTATTTTACCAAATGAGTTGATTGTTTATGTTACAATAAATGAGATAAGCTAAATAAGCACTTTTGAGTGGCAAGTAAAAACATAAATATTTTTTAATATAAGTAAAAGCCCTACCAAACACATCCTTATACTTCATACGAGCTAAACACATATATGTTTTCATTTTTATTAGCATCGTCACAACAATACCCCTCTTACATGTTATAAATGTTACTATTCTTAACACTTTTGAGTGTCTATTTCTGTGAGTTAGTTCCTTGTTTTACTCTGTATGACAATTTGTATATTACTTGTGCAAAAATTTGATGCTCCATTAGAGTTTCATATGGAATACATAAAGAAGAAAATTTTCTCTTAAAAAGGTACTTCCGCCAAATAATATCATTAATGCAAAAAATATAGTTTCAAGTTAAATCAAAATTATTGTCTTAACAACAATAAATTTAAAAATATAGAAAGTAACTTAGAAGCCAAGTAACTTTAACATGAGTTAGTGCCACACTAATATCTTGTTCCATTCATTTGCTTATGCGCCATTTAACTGATGCACTATTTAAAAGTTATTGCAATGACAATATTGGCATTTAAAACATTGAAATAGTTTTCCAAGCAAGTTTTTCATCTATTGATTGATAATGTTTATGTATTAAGATTCTATTTGCGATTGTTGTGCAACATTATACCATGTCATGAGATCTAACTAGTTGGAGGAATAATTATTATTTTTAGTATGTTCTCATAAGAAACAAAAATGTTTCTAAATGAAAGTAGCTAAATTATTAGGGAATAAATAAGCATAAGAGCCCCCACAATTTTAAACCGAGGCTAATTGATTTGCACCAAAGGTATGTTTTTTATATTTACTTTTGATAACATCACCAAAGCACGCTAGTAGAGGAGAGAAGGCACTTTTCAACCTTATAACCATCAAGTTATAATCGTGTTTATCATTATCTACCTTTGATGTATCAGACAAAAAAGTCTTTTTTTAAATTGTTTTGCCCCATATTATCAGAGACATAGTTTTTTATCATATTATTTTAATTTTATTATTACAGTCATTGCTAGTATATCGTTTAACCTCCGAATCTAGCTCTTGTGATGTTTGACATTGGTGAATCTTTTAGCAGTGATGATAAAGGACATTTGAAAAATTAAAAAATATGATAAAAGTGAGACTAAAAAGTTACTATATGTGTTTCTTGGGTTAGAACCCGAAATTAATATGTAATCAAAGATTAAAAAAATTATCAATGTTATACTAAGTTTAGCTACAAGTCTAAAGAACATAGTCAAATAGTGAAAGAGATTGACGACCTATACAAGAATTGTGTTATACTATGTAATATCCTATTATCAGAAGTGATATTTCTTTTTCTATTTAATGAATATCTATCATATTTATATATGTTAATTTTAATTATTTAAAACCATAACAACGCATGAGTACTTTGCTAGTCAAGTTATAACCGTGTTTATCATTATCTACCTATGATGTATCAGACAAAAAAAGTCTTTTTTTAAATTTTTTTGCCCCATATTATCATAGACATAGTTTTTTTATCATATTATTTTAATTTTATTATTACAGTCGTTGCTAGTATATGGTTTAACCTCCGAATCTCGTCTATATATCTATAAAAGTTTTATTTTGTCTGACACAGTTACGAGATTGTGGGTTGCCAAGATCGTTGAATTGCATCCGAAGGAAAGGAAACAAGCTCCAACGTCCAACCTCAACACGCCTGCCTCGTGCCAGATTCAGATCCATGCCGCCAGCTTCGGCACTCCTGTAAAGCCCCCGTCTCGCTTCCTCCCTCCCGTTCCTTCACTCCGAATCCAGCGAGGCCACACAACCCCGCCGCGCCGCCGCCGCCGCGGTTCCTGCTCTCCCCCGCCCCGGCGCCCACCGCCGACTCGGGCGCACTCTCCGCGCGTCGCCCCGACCGCACCCGCGGCCATGGCGCAGCCGCTAGTCGTGAAGAAGGATGACGACCTCGACGAGGAAGGTGAGCACATGCGCGCCTCTCCTCCCCTCGCTGCTTCCCGTTCCGCGTGCCCGTCTGCGGCCCGGTCATGCTCGCGCCGTGCGTGGGTGCGTGTGCTCAGATCTGCGCACGCAGGGACCTAGATCTGGCGCGATCCGTTCGTGATCTCACTCGCGCCCGTGGCCATTGCGTTCGATAGATTCACTGACCGTTTGCTTGCTTGGTTGCTGCTGCCGCAGAGTACTACTCGCCGTTTCTCGGAATCGAGAAGGGCGCTGTGCTGCAGGAGGCTCGCGTCTTCCACGATCCCCAGCTTGACGCGCGACGATGCTGCCAGGTGCCTGTCTCTGCCCAATGGCATTTCATCTACACCTCCGCTCCGGGATCTCTCGAGCCGTCCAATGGTGTGCGTTGATGCACTGTGATTTCTGATGCTTTCTGTTTGTATCTGTAGGTCATCACCAAGCTCCTGTACCTGCTCAACCAGGGCGACACCTTCACCAAGGTACGCTAGCATAGGCCTCATCTGCCCTCAAACACGTTTGGCCTTGTGCATTCAACTTGCTTGTACATCTACCTGAATCTTCATGTACACTAGACATTTAAATTTTTTTGAAAGAGTTGTTTTTTTTTCTTTTGAAAGAAGTTGGTACCTACAAAAGTTTAGTTCAGCAACTGGTCTCTTGAATAAAATTAGTGAAGTACATAAATTAAGTTGTGCATGTTCCAAAGTACAGTGAGGCTGTGGTGTAATGGCAATTTTTTCAATAATACTGGGAGATATGTGCTCTGTGATAGGTACATGAGTGTTGAAAAATTTTGTAGGTGGAGGCCACAGAGGTCTTCTTCGCGACAACCAAGTTGTTTCAATCCAAGGATGCAGGGCTTAGGAGGATGGTGTACCTTATGATCAAGGAACTCTCTCCTTCAGCGGATGAGGTTGGTGAATAATGGTTTCAACATTATGACTATGCATTTAGAAGAGTGTAGGAGTGACTTAATATTTGATTGTTTTCTTTTCTGGTGTAGGTTATCATAGTGACCAGCTCCTTGATGAAGGACATGAATAGCAAAACTGATATGTATCGTGCGAATGCTATCAGAGTTCTTTGTCGCATCATTGACTCAACTCTTCTCACCCAAATTGAGAGGTATTTGAAGCAAGCCATTGTGGACAAGAATCCTGTTGTTGCCAGTGCAGCCCTTGTTAGTGGCATCTACTTGCTTCAGGTATGTGCCATGGGTTATGCTCTTACTGTATTTCATGTCACTGGCAGCTTTAGATCATTCGTACTTAAGTTATTATGCACTGTGCACAGACAAGTCCAGAAGTTGTGAAAAGATGGAGCAATGAGGTTCAGGAGGCCGTGCAGTCGAGATCTGCTCTTGTTCAGTTTCATGCCCTTGCTCTTCTTCATCAAGTAAGTTTGACATTTGTTGGTTCTTTGAAGTTGGGTAGACTTATCTTCTCATCCACTGGACATTTCAGATTAGGCAACAAATGTCAAACTTATCTTCTCTGATGCCCAACTTATCTTCTCATCCACTGGACATTTCAGATTAGGCAAAATGATCGATTGGCTGTCAGCAAGCTCGTTACTAGTTTAACTAGGGGTTCAGTTCGCTCACCTCTGGCACAATGCCTTCTTATTCGGTACACTAGCCAGGTATGTTGTCTGATTCTGCAGAGGTATATTGGTAGATCATAGTATTTGAAACCTATGGCATCCACAGGTGATTAGGGAATCTGGTGCCAACCAAGGTGGAGATCGTCCTTTCTTTGATTTTCTGGAATCATGTCTCCGAAACAAAGCGGAAATGGTTATACTTGAGGCTGCAAGAGCAATAACTGAACTAAATGGTGTCACAAGCCGTGAACTTACACCCGCAATTACTGTACTGCAGCTGTTCTTAAGTTCATCCAAACCTGTTCTCAGGTTTGCTGCTGTTCGCACGCTTAATAAGGTATGTTTGTCCACAAAATGCTTATTTGATACATGGCATCTAGGATTTCGATTTACGTCATAGTTGCCAATATATTTGGATGTCTACCATTTTTCATCACAAAACTTTAATGATGTGGAAATAACTTATTCTGTTCCATTTTAGTGCATATTTCAGCTTGTGAAGAAGTTTGTTTATAATTTCTCTCAATGGTCTGCCTAAGCGATTGGTCCTGAAGTATAAAACTTTGACAGAATCCCAAGGAAAAGTAAACAGTTAATATGAATAATACTGATACTTTGTTTACCATGACATTCAATCTGTGTTTGTTCATCCGATAGACTCATGTAATATAGTTGGGGAAAGGAACCTGCTATTCATTGATTGATATTGACTAGTTGCATTCACAAGTCATAAATGGAAGATCATATTTTAGGACACAGGTTTTGATACGTTGCATGGATTTGGTGATATGGATATTCTATACGGCGATACTCTTGAGATGCCATTTGCTGAAAAACACTGATACGGCAATACACCTAATAACATCTGACTGTTAACTAGGTTCAGGGCTTAACTAAGCTAAATAACTAAGCAGAAACTGCAAAATGTTCATTTAAGTCTAAAATCTTGTTTACTTGAGCATGATCGGGAGAAACATGGAGATCAGGTTTTATAGGTGTAGAGGGTCGTGTTATGACTTATGAGTCAAATGAGTGTGGGTTAAGGTATGGAAGTATCGAAAGAATCGGAGAGGTGTCGCCGAAGTATTGGAACTATTTAGTAATCTTGAGAATGTCCGATACTTGTCTGACATGTATTGAGGAGTATTGGTATTTGATATGTGTCTGGAAGTATCCGTGCAACATACTTTTGACAAAGTTATGAAACTGATATTTTTCCCGGTGCCACATCAAAAAGCTTTCCCGTTTCATTTATTTTGTTTTGTGACCATAGATTCCCATCGTTAGAAGCTGGAACAACCTATTCCAGCATGGTCTTGTTGTGGAAATCTATATCTCCTTTTAGAAAGCTTAAGCCATTTGAATAATGTTTAAATGACCCCATTTCATGGATTTCAATCACATCATTTGAAACTGGAAGAACCTTTTTCCAGCATAATTGCTCTTGTGAAAATTTATTTTCTGTTGTGGAAAGCTTGAGCCATTTGTAATAATGTTTTCATGGCCTACATTTAGTGGCTGACATTAACAAATCTCTTTACTGATTGTATGAAACTAAGTGCTCCTGGTATTTAACAAGATTTTTGTTGATAACTTTTGTTTTAACTGATGATGAATGCTACAGGTTGCATCTACCCATCCTTTGGCCGTCACAAATTGTAACATAGACATGGAGAGCTTAATCTCTGATCAGAACAGGAGCATTGCAACTCTTGCTATTACAACTTTGCTGAAGACAGGCAATGAGTCAAGTGTTGACCGTTTAATGAAACAGATGACTAATTTTATGTCAGACATAGCTGATGAATTCAAGATCGTTGTGGTGGAAGCAATAAGATCCTTGTGCTTGAAGTTCCCCTTAAAATATCGCTCACTGTATGTTGTATATGTTCTTGAACAAGCATCCCCCTTTAATTTCCTTTACTAGCTTTTCAATGGAGATTTAACATCCATATGTGCAGGATGAACTTCTTGAGCAATATCCTACGAGAAGAGGGTGGGTTCGAATACAAGAAAGCTATAGTTGACTCGATCATCATACTTATTAGGGATATCCCTGATGCAAAGGAAAGTGGTTTGTTTCACTTGTGTGAATTCATAGAAGACTGTGAGTTCACCTATTTGTCCACTCAGGTAATAACCAAAGCTATCATCCTGTAAGTTTGTAATTTGAAAATTAATAACTGTAGGATATGGACTTAGTTTCCTAATAAAATTATGTACTCCCAATGTCCAAGTTCTTTTTTTGTCATTCTGGCTCTGTTTTTGTGTGTCCAGGTTCATAGCATATTCTATGAATGTAGACAATGGTTTTGTCTAGATCATAGCATTTTCTATGAACCTGATGTAGACCTAAAATGTCAATTATTTTGGGATGGAGGAATTACATTATGCTGCATAGATTACTTTTTTTTTCATTTGAAAACAAACATTGTAGGCTTATGAAAACTGAAAATTGTAGCTACTGGATACACTTATATTTCTGGTATTAACAGTCATTAACCACTATTTTCCATAGATAAATTTGACTTATGAACTACTTGAGTAGGCTGGCTGTGTAAATTTTTACATAATAATCTTATAGTTTTTGGTATGGATACTCATTTTCTCTTTTGAGGCCTGAATGCTTGATGGTGTAGGAATGCTGCATTTTCATACCCTGAACTACATGTTCAATAGCCAATTTACAGTGGAATTGCTTTTTTTTTTCTATCTTTCTACAGATACTTCACTTTTTGGGAAATGAAGGCCCAAAAACATCAGATCCCAGTAAATACATACGCTATATTTATAATAGGGTGATACTTGAAAATGCTACTGTTCGAGCTAGTGCAGTAAGCACATTGGCAAAGTTTGGCGCGTTGGTTGACTCACTCAAGGTACTTGAAATGATTTTTTATATTTTAAGATGTCCTTTCTGTGTAATGTGTTCGCAACTAACTTTTTGTTGGGACTCATAATCTTTTTATGCAGCCTCGCATATTTGTCCTTCTGAGGCATTGCTTGTTTGATGGTGATGACGAGGTTGGTGGAAACTTATTCGCACATCAAGATACTTGTGTACATGTTTTGTTATAATTATAATAAGGGACTTGCTAATTTTCAGCTGACTGAAAGTTTGGGTAACTTTCAATCACCACTTGAGCCATCGGATCTAGATCCAATGGTTTATAATTATTTTACAGATAATCCTACAAAAGAAAAATCAAAACACAAAGTAACAAACCATCGACCGAAAGCTTTCAGTCAATTGAAGTCTAGAAAATATGTTATAATAACCTCATGCATAGCAACTTTGTTCATGAAAATATAAATCACAAAGGGTACTCTTACTTTCTTGCATGGGCTTGTTTGATTCTACATATAGAGCTAGAAATAGCTGCTTCTTATCTGATATTTGCTATGATTTTTTCACCCTTTCCAGGTCCGTGACAGAGCTACCCTTTACCTCAAATTGTTAGGTGGTGAAGCTACAGTTGGTGAGACTGAGAAGGATGTGAATGACTTTCTCTTTGGTTCACTTGATACTCCACTAGTAAACTTAGAGACCAGCCTGCGGAATTATGTATGTCTCTACCATCATTTTAGATGTATCTGTCATTTTAATATTATTTTGATTCATGCTATTATGCCCGTGCCTTATATTTGAATATCATGTTAACAGGAACCTTCAGATGTACCCTTTGATATCTCATCTGTTCCGAAGGAAACCAAATCACAACCTGTTGCTGAGAAAAAGGCCACAGGCAAGAAAGCAACAGGCTCGTCTGCTGTCAGTGGTCCTATTCCTACCGTTGATGCATCATATGAGAAGCTTCTTTCATCCATTCCAGAATTCGCTGATTTTGGAAAGCTCTTTAAGGTTTGTATAAATTTGTTTCTTATTGAAATATGCATCTGGCTGAAGCACATTTCATATGTTATAACTTCTCATCCTCTATTTCAGTCATCAGCGCCAGTAGAACTGACTGAAGCCGAAACTGAATATTCTGTGAATGTTGTCAAGCATATTTATGATGGTCATGTTGTGCTCCAGTACAACTGTACCAACACAATTCCTGAACAGTTGCTTGAGCAGGCAAGTAACTTCTTGCTATGTGGGTTTGTGTGCGTGTCAGGCATTTTGAGTGTGTCTTTCTTGACATTTCTATTCTACAGGTGACTGTTCTTGTTGATGCTTCTGAGGCTGATGAGTTTTTGGAAGTTGTTTCAAAGCCTTTAAAATCTTTGCCTTATGATTCCCCTGGGCAGACCTTTGTGGCTTTCGAAAAGCCAGAAGGTGTCCTGGCCACTGGCAAGTTCTCAAATGTTTTGAGATTCATTGTTAAGGAGGTATGTGTTTACGGTACTGTAGTATCCTTTTTGGATTATGTTGTGTGAGATTAGTGTACTGATCAAACAGGACGTTATTGAGGCCTTCTGTTTCAGAAATTAGTCCTTTGTAATTAGCTTGATATCTGATTAGGAAGAACTTTTTATTAGCCTGTTGCTTATGTTTAAATTATTAGCACAACCTACATGGTTCTCCTGCAAATAGGCCCCTTACTAGTTCAGCCAGTAACCATCTTTTCTATTCTTGTTGCAATGCACACAAGCGCATTGAGTTCTGCTTAGGCATAAGGATCCTTTTGAGGCCTAAATTCATTTGCAAATTAAATGCACTAAACTGGATCCTCAAAAATTGGTTAACTTTTGTATTCATCTTGTTCCTTATTTACCTGGGTGCACTGATTTTTCAAAAGCTTCCCATCGAACCGGCTCCTATTTCAATCCGTGCTGGTCCAATCGATATACCAATAATATGTCTCTGGTCAACTGGTGGAACACATCGCATCCCAAGCATTGCGTGTACTTCGCAATATCCGAATGGCTAACTGCTTCCGCATGTCACCTTGATTCACCAAAGAATAATTTTTAAGGTTTACTCATTTTGTTCTGTGTTTCAGGTTGATCCGTCCTCAGGTGAAGTGGAGGACGATGGTGTTGAGGACGAGTACCAGCTTGAAGATCTCGAAATTGTTTCTGCTGATTATATGTTGAAGGTTGGAGTTTCCAACTTCCGGAATGCTTGGGAGAGCATGGATCCAGAAAGCGAGAGGGTTGATGAGTATGGGCTTGGAGTAAGGGAGAGCTTAGCTGAGGCTGTAAGTGCTGTTATAAGCATCCTCGGCATGCAGCCTTGTGAGGTAAGTTCTTGTTTTCATTTTCTCTACCTAACGATTGACTGGCATGGTCATACATTAATGAACTCTCTTTAATAAGACCTAAATAGTTTGATTGTGGTCTGTACCTACTTACCTGAACAAGGGAAAGTGGGGGGCTGAAGCATTTTCCCAAGGTTTCAAAAGCCTGTTTTAATATTTTTCCAACCAATTCAATCTTGAATAATGAAAAAAAAACTTTTTATGCTCCAACAAAATCTTGATTGTATGCATGTTCAAAATAACCAAGAAGAGCTCAGAATTATTTTCCTTACCTGGAGCTACAACCGGGACTTCTGGTTTTTCCCCTGCTGTTAGCAGTGATGATAATCTGACATCTGGCATCCTTTTTCCCTTGTTGGTTTGTAGGGAACTGATGTGGTTCCAAGCAATTCAAGGTCACACACTTGTCTACTCTCAGGCATATTTATTGGTAACGTGAAAGTTTTAGTGAGACTGTCATTTGGAATAAGTGCACCAAAGGAAGTAGCCATGAAGCTAGCTGTCCGGTCGGATGATCCAGAGATCAGTGACAGGATTCACGAAATCGTTGCAAATGGCTAAAACATGAGCATTAGAAGATTTCTTTTGACTCTTTTTGTTTTGGCTTTCATACTTCCGAAAGCTCGAGGGAATTCAATTGATTATAGTATATGTTCCTGTTGGATCCAACTTTTGTCGCATCTCCATTATTGGACGCAGCAAAAAATCAGTTTTTGGTTGATTTGACTATGTACAAGTTTCTTTATATATGGACAATAGTAGTATATGTAATAATAATGCAGTAAAGTTTTTGTGAGCGTGTGTTACCCTTCCGTTAGCATTGAGGCTACCGATTGCATTAAAGCCAATGACGAGAACACAGCTAGCTTCGTATAATGGGCAGGCAGTAGCCGAAGCCTGCTGGAAGCTGATTGTTACTTTGTTAGCATGCAGTGGCCGGAAGCTGTACTTTTTCTAAGGTTTGTTTCGTGAGTCATTATTTCTTAACCGGACGAAGCGTGGCCGGTGTTATATGTTGCCCTCGCTACTTCAATCACCCAGTTTGCTCACTCAACTCCATCTCCCTCTCAACGTAGGATGCTTGGATGACGGGGTGAGTGTTTTACCGGTCTCTCTCCCTTTCTCTCACCAATGCCCGTGGGCCTCCTGAGCCACGACCATCGCTCCACCGCTGTCCTGGGTGTGCCACCAAACCCTTCTGCGCCGTCGTGGCTATGGTCATGCTGCCGCTATCAGACCCTCCTGCACCGCCGTGGCTGAGGTCATGCTGCCATTCACCACGCTCGCTCCGGGAGTGAAGGCAAGGAAAAGGAAAAATCTAGCCCCATCCCACCACGGCGAGAAGAGAGAACATGAGAGCTCACAACGGCGTGCGCACCATCGAGCTACCTTGCCCTGCCATAGGCGTCAATAGTGGTCGAAGATGTAGAGGAAGGGGACATGGCAGCCATCGCGACTGGAAACGGATGGAGGGAGGGGGGAGGGGGCAAGATTTCAATGGGTAGAGGTCGGTAGTGTTATCTACAACTGCAATGAAGGAAAGAGTGGTTGAATGAATATTTTGTGTCATGGGATAGACGCCTCTATCCAATAGCGAAGAAAATAGAAGTGACATAGCAAATATTCCTTTTGGACAATCTATATCAAATGATACTTGGTTTGCATTATTTATTGCATCCGATGGAAGAACACGTTCATCCGGGTTCCATCCCTCTGTCATATATTTGCCTCCAATGAAGCCAGGGGCATAACTCTCTCTCTCTCTCTCTCTCTCTCTCTCTCTCTCTCTCTCTCTCTCTCTCTCTCTCTCTCTCTCTCTCTCTCTGAAAAAGGTATACAACAAATGAAACATGGGATTAGTTTGTGAGTTTCACTCCTACAACTCTTGTGAGATTGAAGAGGTAGTAGCTACGGATTATATCTAAAGTTAGGGGAAATTGATTCTCTAACACTGAAAGTTTACGAGTTTCGAAAAATACCACCGAAAAGATCCGAAAATTACCACCAAAAATTACATTTCCATTAGATTTGTTTCCAAACACACCGTTTTGTGCTGATTTTGTCTCATACCTCACACATACAATGACTGTTTTGCCCCTCCTCAATCAAGAGGACTCACGAGTCCTCATCTCTCTAATAGCTCTCAGTTCACCGCTGCCTCTCTCATCTCTCTCTCTCCTGCGCGACACCGGACGGTCTGCAGGAGGCCAGCCCCTCCGACCTACAGGCTACAGCTCCATGAGAGCAGCCGCTTCCTGTTGCCTGCCGACGGTCAAACATGCAGCAACGTATTTTTTATCACCAGGATCGAACATGGAAAAGAGGGAGTGCCAGAGCAAGGCGAGCCGCGGCCGAGGAGGTCGGTATTCTCTTCTTTACTCAAGATTTGCTCCTCCAAGAAATCAATTTCGGTGCGGCAAGGAGGGATTGGAGCTTGGAGGCGTCGGGCCAAGCTCGAACTGGCCAAGGGCGGCGAGGAGGCCGTCCCGTAGAGCGGCCTCCCTGTGTCGTAGTATTGGCCCGGCACGCGGCCGCGGCGGCAGGCGCGGAGGGAGAGGTTGGCGGCGTCGGAGAAGGCGGCCTTAAGAACGAGGAGGGCTGAGTCGAGGACCGTGGAGAGCAGCTTGAGCCTCTGCATGAGCGCGTCGAGGTTCCGGCGCTGGGACGGCAGGCGCGGGGCGGCGAGTAGCGCCGCCAGCGCCCGGAGCAGAGGCTCCTTGACGAGCATGGCGGGCGCGACGAGGCCATGTACCCGCCGCTCGCTGGGGCTGGATAGGGAGACAAAAAAATCCCCTCGTTGCCGCACCGAAACAGTGATGGGTATTTTGGTAACTATCTAACAGAGTTAACATGGAAATCTAACTGAGTGCTAATTTCCGAAGTTATATGTAACTTTTAGTGGTAATTTTCGGAGTTGTCTTCTTTCGGTGGTATTTTCTAGAACCGTTGAACTTTCGGTGCTAGAGAACTAATTTTCCCCTAAAGTTATCTTGTTTCAGCAAAATTGTTGTGCTGTAAAATAGATCATTTCTGGTTATTCTAAATTTATTTCTAGTTATAAGAGTTTCAGAGAAGTTAATATCTTCTTTAAGAATCACAAAATGTAATAAATAGAGTTAGTTCTTTGATTCTGTATCGGAGCTTGTGGTTTTTAAAATAATCATGTAGTTAAAAATACTAGTTTGGAGGATATGCGCGCGTGCCTCACACTTATAGACATCTCTACTTTTTAATAAAATTGGTGTGGTCTTCCATATTTTTTTCGTTGGTGTCTAGCCAAAAGTCCTATTCCATTTCCGTTGGTATAGAGTCGAAGCCGTCCGTCACCTTTGGTTTTCACGCTTTTTTGGTGGTTTTTGTTACCCCTTTGTATGCCAATCTATGTGGAATACGTTCTTCTTATTGTCCTCAGTACTTATGGTCGTTTATTTTTGAGAGTCCACGAGTCTCACGACAACGCAAGTCTTGTCGATTCTATTGTTACAGTTCTTGTCGATCAATCTCGGCTGAAGATGAATCGGCCACCACCGGGAACAACATGACAGAATACAACATTCCCGTGATCGGACCTCCGATGTCGGCATGGTGGCAACACACTTTTTGGCAGGGCATGGAGGCAGATCAGGTCACCGCCGCCGCAGAACCGGCCAATGTGGTGCGGGCTGAGCGACTTCTGAGCCGTACAATAGTTGCCGTGAGGGATGACATCAGCACCCCGAAGCACGAGCAGGGTAAGGAGGCGCAGGCTGGTGGGCGTCCACACTCGTTTGACCTAGCGGCAAGACATGGGGGCCACAAAAGACAAGGCAACGCTAGTGCTATCTTTATTATTGCTAGTACATAGGTTTCATCTTAATATTATTTTTTTTAATATAAGGGAGAAGAAACACCTGGATCTGTAAAATGCGTCACGTGTAGTCTGATTCGACGATTTCTAACTTTAAGCTTGGCAGTACATAGTTGCTACTGCTAGCAGTATCTCTAACTGACACAGTTCAACAGAACCGAAACAGACTAACGTGGCACCGTTTTTCTGACACTAACGCTACCAGAAACGAACGAGTGTGGACGCCACCTGACTGCATCGAAGCCATAGGCCACCAGTGACCTGCTATTCTTGTCCGGCTGCTGTTCATAGTCATGGTGGAGACATATCTTACGTTAAATCTATGACTTAGTTTCCTCTATTCTAGGATCGTCATCTGAATCATTTTTTTCCTGCGTTGGTTTGATGGGGTTGGATTGGATTGTGGCGGCGCAGTCAGTACCTTGAGGAGTTGCTGCAGCCTGTAGGAGCACGGATCAGTCCAGAACCTCCCAATCTGCAGCATCAGCAGTTGAGTCCTAATTAACGTGGGAATCACTTTGTAGGTTGGACTTTTTACTTCCTGTCTTTTCTTTCAGTATAAAGTGAAAGTGTTTGTGTGACGAATTTTTTTTTCTCATCTTGCTGCAATTGATTGCTTCACTGATGACATTTAGCATTTGGAGAGCCAATAATGCTAATGTTAGCTGATTTGTGCCCTTGCATGATGTACGGAGATAATCAAAATTTCAAACATGCTTTCGCACCATGTAGTTAAAGGAGAGGGAGAGGCTTCCAATTGCAAGTTCAGTATTCATGCATCCAGAAGTAACCTAGTAACCAGCACCTTCGAAAGATTGGATGCACATGGTTCGAGTGGAAAGAACCTAGTAACCAGCTGAGTCTAGCTAGTTTTGCAGATTTGTTTTGTGGTTGATGGTCCCCTAATAATAAGGGCGATTTACATGGTTGCCATTGGTTGGGTACATAAACTACACAGTTGTCACTAAATTTTTAAAATTGGCATCGATGCCATTGATTTGCTTATGTGGCAGCTTAGAGTGTGATTATTTCGTGACGGAGACGAAACACCGTGAAGTAACCTGTGCTTGACTAGTTTTTAGACATTTATGCCCCTAATTGTATTGGCACAAATGCCACTAGATCAGAGCAGTTTACAAAATGAACCAAAATAGTATGTTTCACACAGCCAACATAGAAAGCCAATATAATGTTTAATTTGTCACAAATTTAAACGCTAAAATAACAATACATAGTCTCACAAATTTAAAACAATGTCACATAACTTCATCCCCTTCAACATTCTTTTGTTGCCCTGCCAGAGGCGCCTCTCCCTCTGCCTCTTCCTCCCCTTCTTCTTCTCCCTCTACTGATGGGTGGCCTTACTCCAAATAGCAAATGACCAAGCGACGTAGCTGCTAGAATTAGTAGCTGGAACATGTGAAGTGCTGACCTCGTTACTCCCCACGACTGATCCTGGTTTCAAGTAATTTAGTGTAATTTATATTGGTTTCAATCAAATAAAAAAAGAAGGATGACACCACCAATCAGTAGAAGAGCATTACAATGTGTCATGAAGATCGTCCACCTGGGCATCAATATGCACTACGTCACTTTCCCTATTCAGGTCAAACCCTTCTAACAACTGCACATCTGTGGTGATCCGGACACATTCATTGATAGGTGAACGTCAGAATGAAATATATTGCTTTGAGCCTCAAATTAAATTTCTCTCCTACAGCATCAACTAGATCTAGCAGGCTGCACCTATCCCTCTCATATAAATAGTCACAGGTTTTGAATTAGAACCATAGTATGTCTTTGGACCCCCATCTGGCAAGCTGAAGAATGCGCGTACTTTAATCACAACTTTAAATTCAGAATTGAGCGGCCTACAAACCGCACAAGTAGAAGGAATAAGCTAATGTTGGGATGGCAAATCGAACAATAGAAGGATGAGATACAATTTTATAGCGTTCTACATGCAAGAATGCAAGGATAAGACCACACCTGACACCATCGGTTGACCCCATCTCTTCTTCTACCTCAAGCTCACCCCACGCTGCACCCGCCTCGGTCCAGCTTAGCCCGCGCCGCGCCCGCCTCGGTCAGCTCTTGCCCGCGCCACGCCCGTGTTCATCAGCTCTGGCCCGCACCGCGCCCGCCTAGCTGCAGGTCGCCGCGCGCCTCAGTGCAGGTCACCGCTCGTCGCACCCGCCTAGCTGCAGGTCGCCGCGCGCCGCGCCCATCTCGCGGCAGGTCGCCGCTCGCCGCGCCCGACCTGCTGCAGCTCGTCTAGCTCCTGCCCGCGCCGCGCCGTGCCTTGCCTCCCCACCGGTCTGCCCCAAGCGCCGCCATAGCTCTCGTTAGGGTTGAGCTCTCGGTGTTCTGGGTCTTCGGTTCTGGGCCTGGGCACCAAACTGGATAGGGCTACTCGATGAAGGGTATTTTTGTCTTCCCATAGGCTCTTTCATTTACAGATTTAATTTTAGATTTCTTTATCACTAAACCTAACAGCAGCAAACAGAGCAGTCATTCCATGACAGATGGCGTAGTCAATGGTCCATTTCAGTGGCACCTGTGCAGTGGTGGAGCCAGCAATGAACAAAAGGGGGCTGGATAACAGTAAATTATGAATTAAGCTTAAAGTTATGGTTGCACGAACTAAAATCAAGTATGTCCCTCATACATCATCTTGCTGGTTGTTTGGATACTCGTAAATATGTGGATGTTTTGCTGGATCTGGCTTTAAAAATTTCATATCTCAAAAATAACAGATTCATATTGCTTCTAAAAATTAAATTCAGTTAAGGGGGCAACATTAATTAAAGGTTGCACTTGCTCTACCTCCACAACTAGTTGTGGTTCTGATTCATCTTTTTCTTTTGTAAAAGGATTGAATGGATTTTTGAACCATTGTTGCAAATTAGAGAAATTACCATATTTGTAAATTAGAGAAACTAGGATACAATAGAAATGAAAGCTATAAGCCTTGTTATTTTATCCAAAAGCACAGTCAAGATGCTAGCTGTTGATCAGACTTGGATGAAAATACTACTGGTTCTTCGATTTGTTCCTAGAGGCAGGGGAGGGGGGGAGGGGGGGGGGGGGGGGGGGGCGGAGCCCAGGTTGGCGTGAACCTGGCTCCGCCCATGCACCTGTGCCAGTTGAAAATTTTTAGTGGCTGAGACCAATTGAATCCTCAAATCAGTGGTAATCATACAATTTTCCCTAATAATAAGATAGATCTGAATTATCGTCGAGAATTATGTCTTTATATTTCAAATGTCATATTTATGTGAATACAGGCCATTTATACATCTAACGGAAATGTATTGCCGACGCTACGCCAATTGTGACCAGATGAATTTAAATGTTAGAAAATATAAAGTAGCTGGACATATCTCAACTAGAATGTACTGTAGAGATATTAGGCACCATCATTCCATATCTTCTCGATTAAAGAAAAAAATAAGGACACGAGATGCACACGGGTCACACTCTACTATTTGCCATTAAAAAAAGTGATATTTGTACAAACTTTCCTATAAATCATTTAAATCGTTAAACATGTTTGTTTTAATGTCGACCGTAATCCGTTGCAGCGTAATCGGATACCAGTCTATTTATATCCGAATCCCTCCATCAACCACTGTAATGAGTTGCCCGTATCGCCGCCGCCGCCGGAACTCGACCGCTTCAACTCCGATTACACGCGCAATTTCTCAAGCGAGAGCAATTCTTGCCCTCTCCGTTCACATCCGTGTGAACACTTCCCACACGAGGACTTCTGCCGACGATAAGGAAGACGACGACCCACATGAGGCACTGGCAGCAGCCACAACGAGGAGGAGTGCATAAGGAATAGGGTAATATGCTGTAGTGGTTGTGGCCATGATGAAGAGACAGACGTCGAGAAAGACGCTGACGCCGTAGCGGCAACTGATGATGGCCATAACAAGGCGGTGGCGTATACGCTGTAACGACAGGGGCCATGGCAGTGAGGATAGCATCAAGGGAGACGACAACGCAGGAACGATACACCTGCAGCTAGTTGCGATTTTCCATGCAATGCTCAATTGGCGGCGGCGCTCGCTGCCCGCGCAAGCCGACGGCCATGGCTGCTCAAGCTCTTGCATCTGAAGTTCTTGCGGGTTGCAGCTGCAATTTGCGTCCAATACATTACAGAAGAGGAACCAAACAAAGACCATGATCGCCATCCGATCTCTGATTACCTGTATTCTGATTCTGTTTTCGTTTGTATTACAATTTTCAAACCAAACAGTACCTTGGAGTTTTGATATTCCCACCCATAAGAGTTTTTGTTACAAACCCACCCCTATGATATTTTATTACAAAAACATCCCAGTTGACACATGTTTAATTGATTTTATATATTTTTATTAATATAAATTCAAAAATATAATAAATGAAATAAGTTTAACATTATAATAAATTTTTAATGAGTATAATTCATCTTATTTTTGTCAAAATCTCAAATTTTATGGGACATCGTTCAAACTCTTAAATATAATTTTTCCTACATATTTACTAAATAAAATATAAAGATTTTATAATTTTATGATTTTGTATGTTTATAAGAACATCATTGACGGCTCCAAATGAACAAAAACATATTAAATGAATTAAGTATGTGTAAATTGTGGTACTTTTTTACAACATGATTAAGTGGGTGAGCGAGGATATGCAATAAAATGACTTATGAGTTGGAATTTTAAAACTTTGTTTTTTATAGTAATTAATTTTTAAAAAATATCGGGGCAAACAGTAGCTTCAGTTAGCTCTTTCTATATCAGGACAAGATGTATGGTGCATCTTGTAGCTATCTTTCACGTGCTTGCGAATCAGAGGTGCAGCCATGGTGGACACCAAGGTAGTAGAGACATCTTCTTCCTCTCCGCTCCACGTCGTGGTGTTCCCGTGGCTGGCGTTCGGTCACATGATTCCCTTCCTCGAGCTCTCCAAGAGGCTGGCGCAGCATGGCCTGGCCGTCACCTTTGTGTCCACGCCGAGGAACGCCGCCAGGCTTGGCGCCGTCCCGCCAGAGCTCTCTGCACACATCCGCATCGCCAAGCTGGAGCTGCCGGTGGTGGAGGGCCTGCCGGAGGGTGCTGAGTCCACGGCCGACGTCTCGCAGGAGAAGGTAGAGCTCCTCAAGAAGGCGTTCGATGGCCTCGCCGTGCCGTTCACGAACCTTGTAGCGAACCATGATTGCTCTGCCGCCATCGGCGGTGACGTCCCCGCAGGCTTCTCCAGGAAGCCTGACTGGATTATCCTCGACTTTGCACATAGCTGGGTCTGGCCTATCGCTGAGGAGCACAAGGTGATAGTTAATTTCTCATTCTTTTGCTTACAGAAGATAGTCAACAGCGCCTTTTTTCTTTGCAATGGCGGAGATAGTTAACTGCTTATAATTATAGATGATAGTTACTGTACGTTACTGCTCATTCTTGTACTGATTTCGTCTCTTTTGCAATGCAAGATTGCATGTGCCATGTTGCTCATCTACCCGGTGGCCATGATGGCCTTCGCCGGCCCGAAGCACGAGAACGAGGCGCACCCTCGCACAACAACGGAGGACTACATGGTCCCACCGCCGTGGATCCCGTTCCCGTCCACGCTTGCCTACCGCCGCCACGGCGCCGAGTGGATGGCCGGCGCGTTCCGTCCGAACGCCTCCGGTGTGTCCGACGCCGATCGCTTCTGGCAGGTGCACCGCCCGAGCTGCCGCCTCGTCATTCATCGCAGCTGCCCGGAGGCCGAGCCGCGTCTGTTCGAGCTCACGACGGAGCTCTTCGCCAAACCGGTCATGCCCGCTGGCCTCCTCCTGCCCGACGACGTCGTCGACGACGAGGACGCCCCGGTCAACGGCGTCGCTTCTCATGACCAGCCCTTCTTATCCACCATGCAGTGGCTGGACGCGCAGCCGAGGCGGTCGGTGCTGTACGTGGCGCTCGGGAGCGAGGCGCCAGTGACGGCGGCCCACGTCCGGGAGCTGGCCCGTGGGCTGGAGCTCTCCGGCGTGCGCTTCCTCTGGGCGCTCCGGCGGCCTGCGGGCCTCCTCCCGGACGACGGATTCGAGGCCCGCGTCGCCGGGTGCGGCGTCGTGCGCGGCGGGTGGGTCCCGCAGGTGCGCGTCCTCGCGCACGCCGCGGTGGGCGCCTTCCTGACGCACTGCGGGTGGGGCTCCACCGTGGAGGGGCTGTTCCGGTTCGGCCACCCGCTGGTGATGCTGCCGTTCATCGTGGACCAGGGACTTGTCGCGCGGGCCATGGCGGAGCGGGGCGTCGGCGTGGAGGTGCCGAGGAACGACGACGGGTCGTTCAGCGGGGAGGACGTCGCGGCGGCCGTGCGACAGGTCATGGAGGGGGAGGCGCTTGCGCGCAACGCCAGGGAGCTGCAGAAGGTGGTTGGCGATAGGGTGAGACAGGAGCAGTACATCGATGAGCTCGTGGAGAACTTGCAGCGGTACAAATAGTAAAATGGTTCAGAGTTAACCCCAGTGAAACCTTTAATTTGTTTCTTCCAATTATGATTACAATTTCCATTGAATGTAAAACTCGAGATGTATGGCGTGTGCAGGCACTTATCGATATTAGTGAGTAGTGACACCTGCCTTGCAAAGTGTATTACTACGAACAAAGATAGAGAAAAGTATAAATTTCCATAGAGAAGAGTTTATTAATTTTAGCAGGAACAAAGACAGTGAGATACTCCATTCCGTATTTGTTATCGTCGGATACCTCAAATTTAAGCTAACCGACGACAACAAAAAGAAAATGGAGGGACTAAAACTTTTGCAGATGGTGTTAAGTCAATGTCATTACTAGCATTCAATATTGATGGTCCAGACTCTAACTATATCCACACGTGTTTGATAGATTGGATCTTCTGTCTGCATGAAAGTACCAACACAAATTCATATAGATAGGGACTAGCAAAATACCCGTGCTACGGGTGTTTGTTCTGAAGATGACATATTTATGCAAATTCTCCTAACGAAGGATAGCAGGTGTCCTTAGTATCCATAAGTGCACGTACAAAGCATACATACCGAACTATACTCGTCATAACCTCTGGAAGAAAAAGAAAATTAAAGGTTTCACTGGGGTTGACTCTGAGCCATTTTACTATTTGTACCGATGGGGAAGAGAGGAATAAAATAATCTTTGTGGGGCTCACTCATTTAGATCATTGTCGTTAAAAGTTTATGTGCTTTGTGAACGTGCATTCACTTTGTTAAATACTTTCAGCACATGGATGCTGTGTCATTTATCCATCCTGTAATAATAGCAACCCGTAAGCGTGTAGCTTGCGATATCCCATCAAAGGGTTCGCACATACATTTATACAGGCAGAATATGCCATGTCTTGAGTTACAAGTTACAGGAGATTGTTACGATTACAACAAGCCATACTTATCTATAGCAAACACTAGAAGAGTCCTAACAGACTACATTCATATCTCAACACCCCCCCTCAATCACAACTCTAGTAGGTTGAGATTGCGCCGGAAAACTTGAAGTTTTCGAACATCCAATGGTTTAGTAAAACCATCAGCAACCTGATCAGCAGAGGATATAAATCGAATGTCCAGTTGCCGACGCGCAACTCGCTCACGGACAAAATGATAATCCACTTCAATGTGCTTAGTCCTTCCATGAAACCAGGGATTGGCCGACATATAAGTCACACCCAAATTATCACACCATAAACAGGAACCCGTGGTTGTGGAATCTTCAATTCTCCAAGCACACTTTGTATCCAAATAACCTCTGCTATAGCATTAGCTAATGCTTTATATTCAGCTTCAGTACTAGACCGTGATACAGTGGCTTGTTTCCTAGCATTACATGAGATCAGATTAGAACCAAGGAAAACTGCAAATCCACCCGTCGATCGTCGACCATCAGAACATCCTGCCCAATCAGCATCAGAGAAGGCACTAATCAACAAGGATGAGCTCTTTCGAATCTCAAGACCAAGTCCTATAGTACTCTGTAAATACTCAAAATCCTCTTGACTGCTGTCCAATGTAAATCAGTAGGTGCATGCAAGAACTGACAGACCTTATTCACCGCAAAAGATATATCTGGTCTAGTTAATGTAAGATACTGTAAAGCACCAACAATACTACGATATTGAGTAATATCATCAGCATGTAAAAGAGTGCCCTCATGGATTGACAATTTCTCAGAGACAGATAAAGTAGTAGAGACAAGCTTACAGTTTGTCATACCAATTTTCTTTAAAATATCAGTAGTGTACTTCTCTTGAGTCAACAATATACCCTCCCGTTTCTTCTTGACTTCAATGCCGAGGAAAAAACGTAAGTCACCAAGATCTTTAAGAGCAAAATCAACACGCAAATTATGAAGTAATCCAGTGACAGCACCTGGAGAGGAGTTAGCCACAATAATATCATTAACATAAATAAGAAGAAACATGATGACTCTAGCATCGGAAAAAATAAAGAGAGAAGTATCAGCCTTGGACGATGTGAAGCCCAACTACAGCAATTTCTGACTCAATCGGGCATACCAAGCACGACGAGCTGTTTCAGTCCATAAATAGCTTTGTCCAACCGACATACATGAGTAGGATGTATAGAATTCTCATAGCCAGGTGGTTGCCTCATATAAACTTCCTCTAAAACACCATGAAGAAATGCGTTCTGTACATCTAGTTGACGCAAACACCACCCCCTAGAGACAGCTATAGAGAGCACAAGTCTGATAGTTGCAGGCTTAACAACAGGACTAAAGGTATCTTCAAAATCAATACCATATCATTGTTTAAAACCTTTAGCCACTAACTGAGCTTTATAACGATCAACAGAACCATCAGCCCGTCGCTTAACCTTGTAGACCCACTTACAATCAATAACATTGCGGGCAGTGTGAGCAGGGACCAAGTGCCAGGTCTGATTCTTGAGCAAAGCAGCAAATTCATCATCCATGGCCGCCTTCCAACGAGAATCACCCAAAGCCTCATGAAAATATGTCGGTTCCCCTGAAGCAGCAAAACCACCATACCGAATAATACCAGGAAATAATTTTTTAGGCTGGCGAATATTATCTTGAAGGCGTGTACGAGGTCGATCAAATTGTACAGGAGGGGCAGCAGCGGCCGAAGCAGGTGAATCCGGAACCTCCTGCTGCAGCGACATAGCGGGCAACTGGTTAGGCACCGAAGCCGAAGAAGATGGTACCTGGTCCTGGGGTACCGACACGCTAGGCACAGGTAGGGATGAAATCGGATCGGATACGGACGAATATAGCTTATCCCATATCCTATCCTGCATCTTTTTTCTCGGATCCGGAGTCGGAACGGATAGTATCGGATAATTATTTCTTGATCCCGTATCCCATCCTATATTCTTATTTCGGAGTCGGATTCAGACATGGATACTATTATAAGATTTATATAGATGAAAGATTTTATGATATATATATAATTAGAGTGAGAAAGAATATAACAATAGCTAATATATGAAAACAAGTCAATTTATTTACCTATATACATTAAATTTCTAGATTTTTTAATATTTTTAATGTCTAAATTATTTAAATTAAATCAAATTATATAAATCTTGGATACCGGACGAATACAGCTCATCCCATATCCTATCCCGCTAGTTTTTCTCGAACTCGGATTCGGACACGGATAGTGTCGGATGACTATTAGTGCATCCCATATTGGGCCATATTTATTTTCTCGGTGATCGGATCATCGGACGATCGGATATTATCCGTCCCGTTTTCATCCCTAGGCACAGGCACCTGGCGTGACGGGAGCGGAGAGGATCCAGCCAACCGAGTGGGGGTCACCTGCCTTGCCGAGTCGATAACATCGACCGATGGCGGTGGCACGGAACGCTCGGGATCACCAGATGGAGCAGCCGGACCGTGTGAGACAGGCACACATGGAGAGTGGGCTGGGCCCTCCTGGCCCAGCGAGTAGCATGCTGTAACAGGGAGGACTGCTCTGGATCCGAGACCGAGTCTGCACCAGAGCCGCCGCCGGGATGTGCTGTGTCTGAAGGAGCTCGTGCTGCATCAACAAGCTGAGGCACGAAATAAGAATCTGCAGATGGTGTGGAGATGTCCATTGATCCTGAAAACTCAGTAGACACATTAGTAGGCATAGGCAAGTGATCAACATCCCCTGAAATACTACCAGACTCGCATGGGTGCAAAGTAGGAGGAAGGAGAGAAATTTGGGTACGGAGAAGGGTGCCGGCATTAGGATGAAATTTGGAAAAGGGAAAAACCGATTCGTCAAACACAACATCACGTGAGATATATATACGACCTATGGGAACATCCAGACATTTGTAGCCCTTGTGATGGCTGCTATACCCAACAAAGACGCATTGCTTGGAGCGGAAAGCTAATTTGTGTGTGTTATAAAGATGAAGGTTAGGCCAACAAGCACAATCAAAAACTTTAAGGAATGAATAATCAGGAGCTCGATCAAATAATCTTTCAAGGGGTGAAAGAAACTGTAGGACACGAGAGGGCAGTCGGTTTATGAGAAAGACAGCGGTAGCGAATGCTTCATCCCAAAACTTAAGCGGCATGGATGCATGCGAAAGTAAGGAGAGACCGATCTCAACAATATGATGGTGTTTTCGTTCCGCAGAACCATTCTGCTGATGCGTATGAGGACATGAAACAAAATGAGATATGCCAACATGCTCAAAAAAGGTGCTCAACTTTTGATATTCACCGCCCCAGTCAGTTTGAAGAGCAAGAATTTTCCGACCAAACAAGCGTTCAACATGGTTCTGAAAATCATGAAACTTTTGAAATACTTCAGACTTATGCTTGAGAAAATAAATCCATGTAAACTTGCTATAGTCATCAATAAAGCTTACATAATAATCAAACCGACCAACTGAACTAGGGGCAGGGCCCCAGACAGACATCTGAAAAAATAAGCTCTAAGGGAGCTTTAGACTCACTAACAGACTTAGGGAACAGAAGTTGATGACTCTTGGCACATTGACAAGCGTCACAAACCTCACCATTATCGGACTCGGAAACAAACGGCAATTGATGATGACTAAGGACCTTCTGAACTATAGGTGAAGAGGCATGACCAAGACGGTAGTGCCACCTAGAAGAGGTGGGCTTGACAGCAGCAAAGACACACTTTCCCGATGAGTCTTCCAATGAGGGGAGGGGATAGAGGCCGTTCCTACACCGCCCACGAAGAAGAACCTTCTTCGTTCTTTGATCCTTTACCAAGAAAAATGTTGGATGAAATTGAATGTAAATATCATTATCAGAAGTGAGCTTATGAATAGAAACAAGATTTTTCATGGCAGAGGGAACATGAAGGATGCGTTTCAGATGAATATTGCGAGTAGGAGTAAAAACAGTGGAGTGACCAACATGCGATATAGCCATACCAGTGCCGTTGGCGGTGTGGATGCGGTCGTCACTGTTGTACTTCTCCTTTGTGGTGAGCTTGTCGAGGTTGCCTGTGATATGATCGGTGGCGCCGGAGTCGGTGTACCACAGTGGGTCCACATCATAGGGGGTCACCGCCGAGGCCGCCGAGCGTTCTTCAGCGACGTAGTTCTGATCAAAGCGCTTATAGCACTTAGACGCATCATGGCCTTCCTTCTTGCAGATTTGGCAAGGCGGGCGGCTAGGTGGATGACCACCATGTTCCGCGCCACGACCACGGCCACCAGATGTGCCATGGCCTCCATCAGTGCGCCCCCCACGTCCGCGCATGGGAAGACAGCCACGGCCGCGCGCTGCCGCATTGACGGAGACATGGTGGCGGCATTGGGTATCGAGGCGAGCTTTCGCAGAGATCTCTACGCCAGGCTTCTCTCTGCGGAAGCTCGCTCTAATACCATGTAGAAGATAGCAGGAAGCCATACCCCATCAGAGGGTTTGCACATACATTTATAGAGGCAGAATATGCCATATCTTGAGTTACAAGTTACAGGAGATTGTTACGATTACAACAAGCCATACTTATCTATATCAAACACTAGAAGAGTCCTAACAGACTACATTCATATCTCAACAGTTTGTTCTTCGAACATAATTAGCTTCCCCACGCTACTGAGTGATCGAATAAAGTGAATCCATGTATAGTCAGATTCGTGTATGACTATGTCTATAACATTTTTTGGACGAAATCTGATTCGTGTATGACTTTTAGTCTTCGATGAGTAGAAACCGATATGTACACAGAACTTCCAACACCAAAACTAACACCAAACTAAATCAATATCAATAACGATCTCATCTAAATTAATAAAGAGTAGATACTAGATGTTTACATGCATGAAAACAGTATTCACAAAAAGCTACACTTCTTGAATGAAGACAGCTGCGGTCGTTTATCCTACCTCCTGAGTATACCTTGGTTGGTTGGGACGTCACTCAGCCTTTGATTCGATCCTCTTGCGCAGAGAAGATATGCTATATGCCCCACCAGCAGCTGTCTTCATTCAAGAATGTAGCTTTCGTGAGTACCGTTTTCATGCATGGAACCATCTAGTCCCTGTCTATTTTATGAACATGTTGCGTTGGTACTTTCATGCAGACATAAGATTCAATCTATATATGGTGCACGTGGATGGCTAGAGTCTGGACCATCAATATTGAATGCTAATGGCACTAAGTTACACCATCTGCAAAAGTTTATCTCATTTGTCAAGACACCTTGCTTTTGCCATCTCGCAGAGTTCCTATTGGTATGGCACTTGATGATATGATGCAGGGAAAGCAAGGCAACCAATCAAGCAACACAATATTTTTTTTCTTGGGTCTTCTCAATTCCATACATTAAAAAGCAGGCATTTCCTTAATTCTTAGTTCCCACTTTGCTTTGAATATAGGAAAAAGTCCTTTTTGCCTCCCTCAACTATTGCCAAAATTTGGTTTTCCTCCCTCAATTATAAAACCGGGTATTCATACTCCTTCAACTGTTAAAACCGTTTGTTTTTCCTCCCACGGCTGTTTTGATCGTTGGTTTTGTCAACGTGGTGCACATGTGGCATAGAGAAACACATATTTGATGCCACATCATCTTTTTCAAATAAAATAAAAAAATATTTTGGAGATCTAAAAATTATGAGATCTAAAGGTTAGTCTATAGACAAAAACTTTTTTAAATTTGTCTAAATATGATATTTTTTTAGATTTAAAAATTTTCTATATTAATTTTTTAATTCAAATTCAAATGGAATATTGTTCATGTTTCAAACATAATTTTCTTGGTTCATATAAAATGCTAAGTGTGCAATGTAAATTTTAAAGGTGCGATAGTCCACAATGCGAGAGAGGTGTAATAATCTATAATTATTATTAAAAAATGAAAACATATATGTATATGTATATAAAATATTCAACAAATAAACTAATATTCAACTACAAAAAAATATTTGATTTTTAAATATTCAATCATATGTTTTTGAATTTTTAGTTGTAAAAAAGATGATATGGCATTAAATATATGTTTTTCTATGTCACATGTGCACCACGTAGACAAAACCACCAATCAAAACAGTAGTAGGAGGAAAAAACAAATGGTTTTAATAGTTAAAGGAGCATTAATACCCGGTTTTGTAATTCAGGGAGAAAAATCGAACTTCAGCAATAATTGAGGGAGGCTAAAAGGACTTCTTCCTTGAAAATATCATGTACAACAGTTGGTTTTACCTCTTTTTCACTTGAGATAAGCCTCTTTGCTAGCGAGTCAACAAAACCCTTTGGAACAGCTGATCAATCCAGTTGACAACCATGACCTCTAATTGTTGGTGGGTTTCATCAATAGTGTTGTGATGCATCATCGAAGTTTAGACATATATTACCTACCACTACTCATATCAGCATAATACATTTCCATGTGAACCTGTTTATACATAAGGGTTGATTGTATCTCTCCTACAAATTAACATCAGTAAGAAGAGAAACTATGGTTCATACTTCCTGACAAATGTATATAATGGAGTGCATTAAAATCAATGTTTACTCTCTTTGATACCTAATGTCCTGATGTCAAGACTCACGAGTGACACATGTCTTCGTGCCAACCCTCAACAGATAATTGGATTGCATCATAAAATTTCTACTACAATTAAATTTCTTATTTCCTTTAGCTTTATCGATCGGCAATCTGTTTCTGTCAACACAGATGAAGTTTTTTTGCAATGTAGTGTATGCTTATGCAAGTGTAATGGTGTGACAATTAATAATATGCTCGAACAATTTTCATATTTGCTTGTCCGTGCAAAATGTTTACAACTATGTGTCCCATTTTTTTCATAATAAGCCTTATACCTTTTTTTATAAAAACAAAGATGCTTCATAGGAAAATAAAAATTATTTATATGTCGTACATTTGCAATCTATTCATACAATTCCGTGGATAATGTGCAAGTCATGCTCTTGATATACACCTAATAACTAATACAATAGAGAATGGATACATAATACCTTGATTGAATTGTCAAAGGCAAACATGCTAGTCGTAGTACCTTTTGGAAAAATGTGTGTTATTCTAATTTCAGATTTTAATTTTAGGCAAATTTCATAGTCATTCAAACTCGTGATGCAAACTAACTCTAGCAGCAAGTAGCACAATTAAAAGCACGGAAGATATTGACTCACGTAGAATTTATCAGTGTTTGATTTAGCGTAAATAGTAGACGAAGCAGAACATTGATGTAGACGTCATAGTTCATTGATGAGGAAGCACAGATCATCGTGGATCGACCTCGAGCGGTCACGCATATGCACTACCCAAAAACCTTATTGCCGCCTCTCGTCTAAGTTTTACGACGACAAAGGTCTGGAGATTCAGCTCACCCTTTTCCTCGCTGCATGCCGAAGAATAAAACTGGCGAGATGGAAGCAGCTCAACACCACAACACAACTCTCTAAAGGAAGTAAGAATAAGAAGTGGAAGGGAATTTTTATGTTATGGAAATCTGGGCGTCTCCAGGGGCCTATAGGCATGGCTGTCCTCCAAGAGCCATTTTCTCTCTAATTGCGCCTACCAATTAGCAGTTAATAGCAAGACTAACCTATTAACTCTAATTAAGATAATTAACCATGTATTAATCCTCTTGATTAGTATAAAATAGTTCAGATCATGGAGGATACGAATAACCATGTATTAATTCACATGCATGTGTATTCATAGTAATGCTCTCTTTCTCTTCTAATGTTTTCTTTATTCAGGTAAGAGTGCTGCTATTTAAGTTAGTATGTATCATCATATACTAACAAGATGAGACTAAAACCAACAACCACTTATTGTTTTAAAATTTCTCCTGAATGGGCCAAATAAAAATGAGCCAAATTCCAACATTTTATAGATTAAATAAACAAACCAATGTACCTACGAACATAATGGATGATTCCACCACAAGATCATACACTCATACCATAAGTACCAACAACAACAAGAAAGAGTGCGACAATGCTGCGCTGTGTTTCTAGTGTCCTTTCGATTAGTAACAACACTTATATTTGTAAACCATAACAAGATATATGTCAAACAAAGATTGTATAAATATCATCTATGGTAAAATTATAATAGTCAAAAATCATTGAATTGACCTCTTGCTGCAATGTTTTGTTGTATGATTTCGCATAATCAGTCATTGTCTTAACGCACTCGGTTCCTGGCTAGGTGTAGCTAGTCCATAGCTTGATCTAGTGTTTACGCGGTCATTTTCCAGTCTCCCTGAGTTATGCTTTACTGGATTGGTTGGGATATCACTGAGGCATTGGCTCTAGCTTCCTTCCCAAAAAAGATGCTATATGCCCCACCATCAGCTGTCTTCATTCAAAAAGTATAGCTTTCGTGAATACTGTTTTCATGCATGGAACCATCTAGTCCCTGTCTATTTTATGAACATGTTGTGTTGGTACTTCCATGCAGACAGAAGATCCAATCTATGGAGCACGTGGATGGCTAGAGTCTGGACCATCAATATTGAATGCTAATGACACCAATTTCACACCATCTGCAAAAGTTTATCTCACTGTTTGTCCGTGTTAAAATTAATAGACTCCTCCTATGAAAGTTTATAAACTTTGCAACAAGTAAGCCGTAGAAATGTGTATACGTGCGTGCATTTGATCAATATAAATTAGACAATAGCAGATGTCCTTAGTATCTATAAGTGCACGCACACATCATACATACCGAACTATACTCGTCATAACCTCTGGAAGAAAAAAAATTAAAGGTTTCACTGGGGTTGATGGTTATAATTCCAGAAATTTTGAAAACCAGGAAATGCTTACAATATGAGATGGAGGAAGTAGACGTCAATTCCGCAGCTCCCATCCACCTCCGAGGACGTCAGAGGCGAACGGACGCGGAAATTGGATCGCCTTCGGTTCGTCCTTCCCCCAACCACGGCCACGCTGTACTGTACATAGTCATATGCGTCATCGTATGTACATTGATCATAGAGTTATGCTTTACTCGATCGGTTGGGATATCACTGTGGCATTGGCTCTAGCCTCTTTCCCGAAAAGGATGCTATATACCCCACCAGCAGTTGTCTTCATTCAAAAAATGTAGCTTTCGCGAATACTGTTTTCATGCATGAAACCATCTAGTCCCTGTCTATTTTATGAACATGTCGTGTTGCTAATTTTCATGCAGGAAGATCCAATCTATGGAGCACGTGGATGGCTAGAGTCTGGACCATCAATATTGAATGGTAGTGACACCGATTTCACACCATCTGCAAAAGTTTATCTCACTGTTTGTCCATGTCAAAACTAATAAACTCCTCGTCTATGAAAGTTTATATTTTTTTCTCTCTCCATGCTTGTAGTAATAACTTTCCAACAAGTAAGCCTTAGAAATGTGTATACGTCCGTGCATTTATAATCCATATAAATTAGACAACAGTAGGTATCCTTAGTACCTAGAGAAGTTTTACTATCTAAAATATTGGCTATTAGTTTTGAGAAACTATA
Organism: Eleusine coracana subsp. coracana; assembly: GCA_032690845.1. NCBI lineage: Eukaryota > Viridiplantae > Streptophyta > Magnoliopsida > Poales > Poaceae > Eleusine > Eleusine coracana. Next base: position 9,952,221 of record CM064430.1, read on the forward strand.
AATCTGACCCATTTTACTATTTGTACCGCTGCAAGTTGTCGACAAGCTCATCGATGTACTGCTCCTGTCTCACCCTATCGCCAACCACCTTCTGCAGCTCCCTGGCATTGCGCGAGAGCGCCTCCCCGTCCATGACCTGCCGCACGGCCGCCGCGACGTCCTCGCCACAGAACGACCCGTCGTCATTCCTCGGCACCTCCACGCCGACGCCCCGCTCCGCCATGGCCCGCGCGATGAGTCCCTGGTCGACGATGAACGGCAGCATCACCAGCGGGTGGCCGTACCGGAACAGCCCTTCCCCGACGGATCCCCACCCGCAGTGCGTCAGGAATGCGCCCACCGCGGCGTGCGCGAGGACGCGCACCTGCGGGACCCACCCGACGCTCACGACGCCGCGCCCCGCCACGCGGGCCTCGAACCCGTCGTCCCGGAGGAGACCCGTGGGCCGCCGGAGCGCCCAGAGGAAGCGCGCGCCGGAGAGCTCCAGCCCACGGGCCAGCTCCAGGACGTGGGCCGCCGTCACGGGCGCCTCGCTCCCGAGCGCCACGTACAGCACCGACCGCCTCGGCTGCGCGTCCAGCCACCGCATCGTTGCCGAGAACGACGACGGGTCGTCGGAAGAAGCAGCCACGACGCCGTTGACCGGGTCGTCCTCGTCCTCCTCGAGGTCGTCGGGAAGGAGGAGGCCGGCGGGCACGACGGGTTTGCCGAAGAGCTGCGTGGTGAGCTCGAACATCAGCGGCTCGGCCTCCGGGCAGCTGCGGTGGACGATGAGGCGGCAGCTGGGGCGGTGCATCTGCCAGAAGCGGTGGCTGTCGGAGACGCCCGACGCGTTGGGGCGGAACGCGGCGGCCATCCACTCGGCCTCGTGACGGCGGTAGGCCAGCGTGGAAGGGAAGGGGATCCACGGCGGCGGGACCATGTAGTCCTCGGGCTCGCTGCGAGGGTGCGCCTCGCTCTCGTGCTTCGGACCCACGAACGCCAGGAAGGACACCGGGATGATGAGCATCATGGCCCAGGCAATCTTTAATTTGCGCGCGGCACAGAGGAAATCAATAAAAAGTGATAATAATCAGCTAACTATATTCATCACTATAATTGATCAAACGTTCTAGGAGTCACCTCGTGTTCCTCGGCGATAGGCCAGACCCAGGTCTGCGCGGCGAGGCCGTCGAGCGCCTTCTTGAGGAGGCCGACCTTCTCCTGCGGGACGTCGGCCGTGGACTCGGCGCCCTTCGGCAGGCCCTCGACCGCGGGAAGCTCAAGCGTGGCGACGCGGACGCGGGCGGAGAGCTCCGGCGGGACAGCGCCCAGCCTGACGGCATTCCGCGGCGTGCACACGAAGGTGACGTCGTGGCCGCGCCACGCCAGCCGCTTGGACAGCTCCAGGAAGGGGATCATGTGGCCGAACGCCAGCCATGGGAACACCACGACGTGCAGAGGAGGGGAAGAAGGTGTTTCTAGATCCATGGCTGCTGCGCTGGCTCTTGGGTAGGATAGGTTGGCTAGATATCATCTCACTTCTCAGTGCATGGGTATGAGAAGCCTGGACCTATAAGCTTCAGTCAGCCTATTTTTTTTTTTTTTTATTGTAAACTGTGGTAGAGAATGTGATCCGGCACGAGTTTGTTGGAGATGCAGCCACTAGTAGTGCCATGATTGGGTGATTGTTTTCATATCCCTGTCATCGAGATATCTAGCTACTTCTTTTCATAATTTTAAATTTATGTGGTCCGGATTGGAGCTAAATCAGTAAGTACTTACATTTTGAGGTATACAATTGATACAGACCAGTGTATGGAGCATCCACCTTGTCAGCCGATTGTGTCGGCTTCAGTTGTAGTTGTAACTTCTCTAAAAATCTAACTTTTCTGATAGCGCCTGAAATCGTTTGGTAAAACAGTTTATTCTATAGCTTCTTTGGCAGTTTCATAGAAGAAAAAAGCAAAAAAATTAAAAAATAATGAGCCTCAAGGAGGAGAGGCACTCGAAGCTATCTCTAGACACCTCCCGTCTTTGGTGCTTTTTCTGATCCGGCTCTTCCTTTTTTCAAGAGAAACAATTGAGAGAACATTCCATTTCATAAATTTTTTGATGAAGCACACATATTTTTATATCGTTTTGTCTTTCTTTTTGTTCTATATATCTTATTTTTATATCGTCTTGTCTTTCTTTTTGTTCCATATATCTTTGGAGACGCTCAACCATTAGTAACTTGCGGTCACTGACGAGCCCACGTTCCTTTCGCTCAATCCATGCCACCACGCTAGCATGCCTACCATTGACTCCTATAGCTGTAGCCCATAGTGGCAAGACGTCGCATGAAGCAGATACAAATTGCTTTTGTGACACCCAGGGTGTCAAGTACATAGCTTAGAGAACCCTAGCATTGAACTTTGATCAAAATTTAGTCCACTAAAAAAAAAGTTTGAGCTCCATTTGAGCTTCATTTGATAGAAATTTTAAGGAATTGGAACACCATTGAAACTACAAGTAAAAAAACAAAATTCCACAAAACTTAGTGTCACCAAAAATCTATGTTGTAGGGAATGACGAAATATAATTTTAAGCCAAATTCTAAATTTTTATTCCAATGATTAGTGGTCTAAATAAATGCCCAAATACACAAAACACCCTAACTTTAGAAAATTCCCATTCAAATTTGAATTTAATCTAAGGGTCAAACGCATTTTTGAAATTTGGAACACATCGTTCTTGTCACGAGCATATTTTTTGTTTCTACAGATTATTTCTAGAATTAAAGATATTTAAATAAACAGAGACACCATTTTTAGAACATTTAAGAAAAAGAAAATTCCGTGGCCCCACCTGTCATCCTCCCTAGCCGGCTTCTTCTTCCACGGATTGGGCGCCTGGGGCAGCCACCGCGCGCTCGCCTAATCCCGCGCCGCACTCGGCCGCCTGGTCGGCACCTGGGCGCCGAAAACCAAAAACCAGCCCCCGTTTTCGACCCTTCCCCATTTTCCCCATTCGGCCATCCCCCTCCTGCCCCATTCTCCCTTTCCCCACCTTGTTTTCTTCCTCCTGCCCGAGCTCGAGCTCACCATTGCCGCCGCTGTTTCCTCCGCGTCGCCCGGCCAGCTCGCTACTTCCCAGAGCAAATCCCGCCACCAAAACGTTCACGTGGGACTCCTCTCACCAAACCGTTTCCCTAATGAACGCGTGAGCTGAGAGTATTTTGAGGATTCCTCCGACGACCCGCGTCGGCCACCACTGTTGGCAGCTTCAAAAATTCTCTGCGCACGGTGACATTTGTCTCGAATCCTCTCGCCATAGTCCCCTTATCCATGTCACGCAACCTTTTAACCCTTGTCGGCTCCATGATTCTACAGCTCCTCGCCGGAACGCAACCTCTTCCGCCGCCGACCGCCTGGGCACCGTCATCACCCGCCTCCTCGCGTCGAGCCACGCGACCTGTCGCCCTTCCGCCCTTTCCTGGTGCGCCGCACCTCGTCCATGGTGCCCTGCCTCCTCCCGTGCCGGCTGGAGCACCGCCGGCTTTGCCCCTCCTCGTATCAGCCTCGCCATACCCGGCGCCGAGCGCGCGTCGCGCGAGCTCGTGCCAGCCCAGCCCGGATTGGCTGGGCAGAAGCCCTGCTCCGATTGGCCCAGGTCAATTTCCATTTCCCCCTGCGTTAAACAAAATTCCAAACTGTGTATTATCTTATTAAATCTATGACTAATAAAATACTTCGAGTTTGTATGCACACTGAAATTCTCTGAGTTTCTCTCGACCTGAAAAATGTTAAACTACTTTGCATGTCAATATTATTATCATAACTAAGATAATATATAAAGCACTAATAAATTCATAAACAAATCTATGAAACGTATAAATTCGGATTCTTTTCCTGTGATCTCCGCTAGCACTTCCTCACCATCCTGCAAGGCCACACAATTAAATTCGCATTATATTTATCATAACTAATTATTTGATATTTACACTAATTTAATTATTTAAATAATTAATGTTATACATATCAATGAAACTTGGCACATAAATTATTTAAATAATTAACGTTATCATTAATTATTCTTGTCTCTAGGTTTAATATTACACTTAACGATATAGTCATTCACTTAGCCCTATTTTCACATTCATGAATTTTATTTTTAGCAACACCCCCTTGCGTAATGGAATATTAGTTAACTACACTTATTCGCTGGCTATGTTTCATATACACCTGAAATTACTCGAATCAATACATGCGTACTTTATTTGAATACAACAGTTAATAAAATAAAATCAATAAAGCGAATACGCAAACAAACTATCACTAATATACAAAATAAATTTCCTCTTTTATACATCATAACAGAATACTTAACTTTTGTTAAGAAAGTTTTAGGAACCTTTTCTCATACTCATCATCATTTGCATCATATAGATCATGACGTGAACCACGTGGAGACAGGACAAGAGCGGGAGCCAGAAGATCAAGGAGGGGATCCCGCTAACCAAGAACAGGTTCAAGGCAAGCCCCGATGCATCCCACCAGTTTTACATTTTTATTTTATCACTAGTTAATATGATGTAGGTTTGTCTATGTATTAAGTTAAGTTTATAGGAGTTGTATGAAAACCTAGTATTACAGTAAGTTCCCTTTACCTGATGATAGCCTCAGGACGGTAGTAACTTTGCTTAACTTAGGACGAAAATTCATCGAGTGGTGTGAAGACCGCTTGTAGATTAGAACATATTATCACTTGGGAATGATGTCAGATGAAAGAAAGTTGGGATTGGAGAGTCACTTAAGGCCTGTGCTGTGTCCAGTCCTATGGGATCAAGTTTGAACTGTACCAAATGCATGCTAGTGATATGGGCACTAGTAAACCGACGTAGCTTGATTTCCACAGTGGTTGGACGATACCCCACTCTTCTTTTGGTGATGAAGATGATTATGGTAGAATGTGGGTACGTGTTGGAAGGGAGAGTGCATGGACTACCCATGGATGGCTTCGATAGAAGCATCGCTTGGCGTGACGTGTACTCGGGAAAAGTGGGACCCAGACCGACCCTATAGTATCTTGCGAAAGATTGTCGTACGTGACTCCTCGGAGTGTGTGTGCGCCGTGTATTTGGGTTTCTCCTGCAAGATGTAAATTGATTCGAGTCGCTGCCCCTCACAGTAACGAGTACCACTTGATTGCTGCTCTGGAGCATTGTTGGAAGCCATTAATATGAGGAATGGGTTCAATATTATTGTATGGAATTATTGTTAATTGTATTGCAACCATGATTGTTATAGCTATAGTGCAAACTAAATTTATTATTTCGCATGTCAACTTAACTTGCTGCTAAAATTTGAAAAATAAGGATCCACTCTTAGGCTGGCTTTTGGCAACATAAACCCTACCTTAGCCTCTGCAGTCTAGGAGTCGGCTGTAGATGGCCATTTTGATGGGTCAGTCTTGCTGAGTAAATTAGTTGCTCAGGACGTGGCTCTTTGTGGTTTTTCAGATAATCAGGATGACCAGTTTCCCGACTTTTAGAATATCTAGTGGGAACCTTGCGGTCCATAGGAGGAGTACTCTGTTGCTTGCTGGTACACAGTCGTGGGCATGACACTTATCAAGACTGGATCTACTTCTATGTATCGTCGAGAGAGCACGGTTGTATCTTAAGTATTCCGTTGAATCATTTCATTTACTGTTGAACTATTTCGCTTCTAAATTTTTAAAACTCTGACTTATAATCTAAATTTGGATTTATGTAAAACTCTATACTCTATCTATGTTCTTGTTGCAACTATATTATTCTGTCATATATTGTACTATTGGGCGTCACAGCGCGTGTCGCCACCCGAGAAAGATCCTGGAACGGAATCGTCTCAGTGATAAGGTGGTTCTGTTACAGCTTTGATGAATTGTTGACCGATATTGAGCGAGAACATGCTCGTCGACATGTTGTCTGCCGTGCTACGAGCACTAGCCAACAACCTGGATACGTTGAGCGCATTCTGCATCGCGCATCTCCACCGCCGTCTCCTGAACGCCCTCTCACCGCACCGCATATAAGCCCACACCTCCTCAGACTCCATTGCGCTCGACCTCAAGCTCTGGCACTCGGAGAACATATGTGGTGCTCCAAGCGGGTCGTGTGGTCACATGCTCCCATTTCCTATAATGCAAAAAATGCACATACAAAAATTACAATAAAAATCACTACGAGAGCCGGGTCAGTTGTCGTGTGCCCATAGCACACGATGAAGCCCAACATACCACGGCAAAGGCTCTGCCTTGGGGAACACATGGCAAAGCGGACACGGCAAAAATGCCATCGGCAAAGCCAACTTTGTCGTATGCCTTTCATTGGGCACACGAAAAAGCATTTGTCATGTGCCCTGTGTAGCCCATGGCAAAGAAAATTGCCATCAACTAGCAGAGACGCTAATGGCCATGTTTGTCGTGTGCTCGACGTCCGGCACATGGCAAACCTTGCCCTCTGTGCCGTGTGCCGTGGATTGGGCCACAAGGCAAACCCCACTGTTTGTTGTGTGCCTGTTGTAGGGCACACGGCAAACCTCCCTTGTTTGTCGTGTGCCATGACCATGGCACACGTCAAAGTGTGTTCCCAGATTCTCTATTTTGACGTGTGCCATGGTCATGGTACACGGTAAACCCTATGAAATCTGCCAAATAACATTTAAATTAGTTGTCCCCAGACCAAAAAACACCAATTTTCGTATGTACATGGGCGGGTTGTACTGGAAGTCAGGCTTCATCGCATTGCCCTGGCGGACCATAGCAAATTCCTTGAACTGGTTGCAAGGGCAACCATCATGTGACGTCGACTGCAAAACAAAATAGAAGGTTGATTAGAAATTATACATTATTGAGAGTTAGAGTAAATATATGAATTCACATGCCCATATCGCCGTGTATTGCTTGAGGGAGATATTCCGTTGATGGTGTGCTAGACTTGGCATCAGCAAACGACGCTCCCGACAAGCATTATATGTCTCCTCCCAGCCCTCCGTGCACCACTTGTCCACAATAGCTTCCTAGGGATGCACATTGCTAGCACACCACCACACAGGCACCTACATAGCATCAAGTACATGGCATATAATTAAGAAGAGCAAATTAAGCATACTTAATGTTAGAAAAATATTAATATTAATATTCTATATTTACCATCATGTATTCTTCTTTTGTAAGCTTCATGTTTCTCGCTTGAGATTTGGTGACCTTAACTTTAAGGTGTTGGGCGTGGTACACAATCATAGCCTAGATACATGACTCGTAAAACATGTCCCTCATGAGCTTAGGACAGCACGGTGAGCCATGATCTTTGCTCTGTCCTCGTATTTTGTGTTGCATTTGAAGAAATCCTGCAAATAGATTTGATGTATAACATCATGATTTCAAAAATGCAGTGCGAGGAAGACATACTCATAGCTCGGCCAACACACGTTCTGTCTTGTTATCGAACTTCCTGTCATCCCGATCCCAATCATCATGAGTGAAAAAGTAGTGCTTCCACGTATAGGCCAGCATGTGCTCTCCAACATAACAAACCATGCTTAGAAGGTGTGTCTTTACCAAAAGACCCAGGATGTCATTGACATGGCGATCGTGATCTCCTGGAGCGAGCACCATCCAACTTTTGCACAAGAGATTAAGAAAAATAAGTAATTTCTATTATGCTTCTATATGAATCAAATAAACATGTTCTCATAGCATGTAAAATACTTACTTAGGCGGATCGGGTTGAATCAGTGGTCGTCTTCTAAAAAGTATCAGTCGCTTGAGGAGCTCCGAAGGACCTCTCAACCACACCTCTGACGAAGCAGAGGAAGTGGAACCCCCTATCTCCTCCTCCTCCTCCCCCTCCTCCTGCTGTTGCTCCTCCTCCTCCTCCTCCTCCTCTAACGAGGACTGCTCAGCTACAGGTGATGGCTCCCTCACTCTCGCTCTCACTTTCCCTTTCCCTTTCCCTCAACCGTTCCCGGAGTCCTTAGCTTCATTGGGCCTCTTACCGAGAGGGGGGGGGGGGGGATGAATCGGGAACTCAAACTATGTACCTAATTTGCCAAATACGAAAACCGACCACTCAGAAAACTCTTACGCAATTCTAGTGGTGATCACACTAACAAGATAATCCTATAAAAGGAAAGACAACCTAAGTATACTAGTGGATCACACATGAGGCACAAAACTTCTATGCAAGCTAGTAAGTAAAGAACACGCGCAAGCACACAACAAGCTAGTGAAGGATACTGCTCATGCAAAGCTACTAGATCATCAAGTGCAAGATAAGCACACAAGCATGAGTAGCACAATACATACTAGGGTGATCAATCAAGCCAAAGCAACTCCTATACTTGCTAGTGATCAAGTAAAAGCTAAGCACAACTAGCAAGAAGAGAAGCCTATTCATGCAAGTCTACAAGGTAATTAACTCGAGCAAGGTAAGCACACAAGCATGAATAGCATGGCATGTAAATACGAAAGGTAAAGATATCAAAGTAAGGAGTAGAGTAAGAGATGACTCATGATATTTTTTTCCCGAAGTCTCAGAAGGATGGTGTCTTCCCCTACTCCTCATTGGACCACTCCCACTAGAGTCTCGGTCCCTCCCACCACCAAGTTGAGTTCTCACATATGAGCCCGCAATCACTCCTAGAGTGAAGACACGGTTGCGTCACTGCTACCACCAAGGTACAAGCTTGCCTCCCTCGAGAACTTGTCGGACTCCCCCGAGCTGACACGGGCGCTCACTAGCGATGTCCCTTTCACTGGCGGGCTCAAACTAGGCACAAACATGTGACAGTCTTCATAACCAATCATGATAAGCTCGATTATCGACACCTAACCTATCTTGGTCTCACCATAGACCAAGAGTAACAACCTAGATCACACCCTCAAGTACACCCTAGCCCTAGATGTGCATAGATACTCATGTTACTCTCACTAGCACTCTCAAGATATCTAATATCCTCTCCAAGTGCTCCTCTCTTTTCCTCTTGGCTCTTACCAAATGGTCCAAGGTATTCCACTGGCCAAAAGAGGTCTCCAAGACCTCAGCAACGAAGTTATATAGGCTTCCAACCTCCAACTAGTCGTTGCTCTACGAAATCACCTTTCTGGATCCCAATGACCAGACTATTCGGTCACTGCTAGATCGGACCGTCCGGTCTCTCTGTAACAGTTCCCAGAACTATTGGCTACTCTGTCCAGGTAATTTTCCTATACTGACCGGACTGTCCTGTCAGTAGACTGGACCGTCCGGTCTCTCCAAATCCTATGCATTCCATAGAGCTCCCAAAGTTGATTCCTCTCTATCTGGGCAATCTTCCACAGACCGTACCATCTGGTCTGTAGATCGGACTATCCGGTCTCTATGGACTTCAGCCTGAATAGATTCCTCACAAAGTCTTCTCTCTGATCTGCATGTTCCTCTAGTGATCGTGTAGTCCGGTCTCCACTGACCCCTCTGTCCGGTCACTATGTTGAGAAGCTCCTTGACTTTGTTTCCCGGCTTCTCCGAACAGCTCCTTGGTTTCTCCACTGTAACCTAGTGCATGTGATTTCACCGAGCATCCATGCATATCACCGACTAGCATGACCTAAAGAGACATGACCTAGACCCCCTTGATAGTCTGGTTTTTCTTATGACTCAAAGTTCTAACAACTAGACAAGTGTTTCAAACACTTGCTCCATAGTTTGTTCTTAGCCTTGATCCATCTCCATCAACCCTTGGACTCCATCAAGCTCATCAAGTATCCATGCTTGTGGTCACTGTCATCCATCGCCAAGGCAACCATCTACAATCATCATAGAGTAGAAAAGGTTTCCTACACGCACAACACTCATGTAGACATTAGTCACATTTCATGTTTGTCATTCATCACCAAAACATTCATACCTTGGAGTGACCTCAATGGTCATGATCCTTACAATCTCCTCTTTTTTGGCGATGGATGACAACCACTATTTATGATGATCCAAAATGAACGAGTCTCGAAGAATTAAGAAGGAAGGGACAAAAGACTCGAACGAAATGAAGAACCAAGAGAAAAGAAAGGTTTGAGAATTACCTTCATCCTTACCTTGTAAGTAGTCTCCCCTTTGGAATGTGCTAGGTGTTGAGGGAAAACTACCCAATCATGTAGCCCACTAGAAGTTGAGATTGATTTGAACTTTGCACCCGTCATGGTGTCGTTGTAGTTGCTCTTGTTGATGTAGACACGCACCATAGACGTAGATGTTCATGTTGGTGTTGATGTTCATTGTCGTTTTAGACATGCACCATTGCTGTTGTTGTTCATGTTGGTGTAGATGTTCATCTTGTTATGATCTTCATATGTACTCCAAGTGAATATGCACCATTGTCTTCATGTTCTTCTCATCCATCTTCTTTTGATCTTCATGTTCATCTTGTCATGATCTTCATATGTACTCAAAGTGAACATGCACCATTATCTTCATGTTCTTCTCATCCATCTTCTTTTGATCTTCATGTCCTTCTCCACTTTTGTACTTCTCTCAATCTTGACTTGTCTTTTGGATCTTCAGGTTCTTCTCCCCCTTTGTCACCTATCACCAAAAAAACTACAAGCGAAAGACAAAACACAAGAGAATCAAGGAGCAAATAATAATTGGTAAGAGTTAGGAAACTCCCAATTTCATGGTGCTCCTCCTTGGTCATGATGGTGTTCCACCATAGCTCCCCTACACACATGACTCAACAAAATATTTCCTCAAAAATGCAATGGTTAGTCATTAATGTGTTGGGAATGTATGAGTCACTTGTCTTTGAGCCACGTGAGTAGATTTAACCTTGGAGCACATTTGAACATGACTCAATAGGCATGAAGTACAAAGATCACTATGTGATCATGAAAGGATCATAGTGACCGAGAGGGGGGGGGGGGGGTGAATCATGAACTACCACTATGTACAAATTTTACATATTACAAACTATCGATAGCACTCAAACCAACTCCTATACAATTCTAGTGGTGATCACACTAATAATATAATCGTATGAAAGATAAGGACACTCTATGCATACTAGTGGATCACACAAGTCACTACAACACCTATGCATTTCGAGTGATCAAGCACACCAATGCAACTCCTATTCATGCTAGTCATCAAATGCAGAAGCTTAAACACTACTAGCAAGTAAAGAGCCTAAACATGCAAGTCTACAAGATAGTCAACTAGAACTAGGAAAACACACAAGCATTAATATCACGGTATATAAATGCGGAAAGTAAAGCATCATAGTGAGTAGTAGAGTAAGGGTTGGCTCATGATTTTTCCCGAGGTTTCGAAAGGATGGCGCCTTCTCCTAATCCTCGTTGGACCACTCCTGTCGGAGTCCCGGTCCCTCCTGCCACCAAGTGGAGTTCTCGCCCATGAGCCCGCAATCACTCCTAGAGTGAAGACACGGTGTGCGTCACCACTGCACAAAGCACAAGCTCGCCTCCCTCAAGAACTTACCGAACTCCTCGAGCCGACACGGGCGCTCACTAGCGATGCCCCTTTCAACGGCGGGCTCAAACCATGTACAAATGTGTGACGGCCTTCACAACCGATCACGATAGACTCGATCACCAACATCTAACCGGTCTAGATCTCACCATAGACCAAGAGTAACAATCTAGATCACACCCTCAAGGACACCCTAGCCTTAGATGTGCAAGATGCTCAAGCTACTCTTCTCTAGCATTCTCAAGATATGCAATATCTCCTCCTAGTGCTCTCCTTTTTTCCTCTTGTACCTTACCAAATGCTCTCAGGTATTCCACTGGCCAAGAGAGGTCTCCAAGACCCCAACAACGAAGTTATATAGGCTCCCAACCTCAAACTAGCTGTTGCTCCATGAAATCAGCTTCCTGGGCACACTGACCGGATAGTCCGGTCACTGCCTGACCGGACAGTCTGGTCACTGCAACTCTGTGCACAAACGGCTCTGCCATTGTTGATTCCTCAACTGACCGGACAGTCCGATCACCTGACCAGACAGTCCGGTCTGTTTCACTCTCCAGTCCAGAAACATTTCGTTGTTGCGCTTCTTCGCTGCCCTGTGTCGAGCCACATAGACCGGACTGTTCGATCTGGAGAACGGACCATCCAGTCTCTACAGCTCCCAAACACAGTCAGTTTCCTTGCTGCCTGTTGTAGCCTCCGGACAAAACACTGGAGTGACCGTACAGTCCAGTCACCATTGACCCCACTGTCCGGTCACTTCAATCTAAATCTGAAACTTCCCATCTACTCTTGACTTTGTTTCTCGGCTTCCTCGAACAACTCCTTGGCTTCTCCACTATCACCTAGTGCCTGTGATTTCACCGAGCAACCTTGCACATCATGAACTAGACATGACCTAAGAGAATGACCTAGACCCCCTTAATAGTCCGGTTTTTCCTATGGACTCAAAGCCCTAACAACTACCCAAGTGTTCCAAACACTTGCACCAAAGCATGTTCTCTGCTTTGATCCATCTCCATCAATCCTTGAACTCCATCAAGTTCACAAGCCTCCATGCTTCTGGTCATTGTCATCCATCACCAAGGACAACGTAGACAATCATCATAAGATAGAGAAGGTTTCCTATACGAACAACACTCATGTAGATTTTAGTCACATTCATGTTTGTCATGCATCACCAAAACATCATACCTTGGGGTGACCTCAATGGTCATGATCCTTACAATCTCCCCCCTTTTGGTGATGGATGATAACCACTACTTATGATGATCCAAAAACGGGCGAGCAAGAAAGAATCAAAGGAAAAGAAAAGATTGAAAGGCATACCTTGGTCCTTACCTTGGAAGTAGTCTCCCCCTTGAGATGTGCTAGGTGCGGAGGGAGAACTACCCAATTATTTAGCGCACTTGGATTGCAATCTTGAGATGAAATTACGCCCGCCTTGGTGTCGTGGTAGTTAATCATACGCACCAAGACGTAGATGCTCTTGTCAGTGAAGGTGTTCATTGTCGCCGTAGACATGCACCATCATTGTTCTTCTTCATGTTGGTGTAGATGTTCATCTTGATGTGATCTTCATGTTCCATCTCCCCGAATCTTCACGCCCCTTCTCTTCTCCCTCTTTGACCTAGATGACTTGGCTTTTGGATCTTCATGTTCTCCTCTCCCTTTGTGTTATTGACCATCTTCATGTTTCTTCTCCCCCTTTGTCACCTATCACCAAAAATCACACAAAAACATAATGAAACCAAGAGGCATAGTATAATTGCCAAGAATTAGAATAACTCCCCCTTTCACGGTGCTACTCCTTGGTTGTAGTGATGTTCCATTGTAGCTCCCCCTACACTTATGACTCAACAAAAGATTTTCTCAAATGCACAAGGGTTAGTCATTAGAGGGGTGGAAATGTATGAACCACTTATCTTTGAGCTGCGCGAGTAGATTTAACCTCGGAGCTCGGTCGAACATGGCTCAATAGGCATGAAGCACAAGTATCACTATTTGATCATTGAGAGAGTCATGTACTCACATTGTAAATGAGCAACTCCCCCTAGACACATGCTTTGTTGCATGTATGGTATCATAGTGCAAGGATGCACAATTGCAAGGAATACAAATGCAACAAGTATACAATGCATGATACGATGGTAAAGAAAAAGAGAGAGAACCACTACAAACCAAAGTGTCAACAACGAGTTGTTCCCTTCTCAAGCTTGCTCACAATGGACCTTTCTTCAAATCCTTGGGTACACCATGAACCACCTTGGCAAGCTTAACCCATGTCCATTGCTATCTCAAGAAGGTCCGAATTCAACCTACAAGCACAAATAAAGACACAAACAAGAACAAACAAAACACTATACATATTTACAAAGGACAAGCTCAAGGGTTACTCATGTGTAGTTGGAAAGGTCGAGAACATTGAGTTCTCCCCTTATCTTGTTGAAGGTCTTCTCATCGAGTGGCTTGGTGAAGATGTCCTCCAATTGTTCATGAGTTCGTACACTCACCAACTCGATGTCCTTCTTCTCAACATGGTCTCGGCCATAGTCCGAGAGTGTTTGCCTCATGTAAAGGAGTGTGCACAACATGCTCCCGCCACCATATATTCCGCTTCAGTGGTAGATAGAGCCATCGAGTTTCACTTCTTTGAGCTCCAAGAAACTAGAGATCTTCCAAGAAATTGGCAACCTCCCGATGTACTCTCTCTATTCACTTTGCTACCCGTGATGTCAGAATCCGAATACCCAAGTAACTCAAAGTTTGATCCTCTAGGATACCATAAGCCCATGGTAGGTGTGTACTTGAGGTATCTCATTATTCTCTTCACGGCCTTCAAGTGTGACTCCTTTGGATTTGCTTGATAGCGTGCACACAAGCACACACTAAATATGATGTCCGGTCTCGAAGCGATGATAGAGCAAGGACCCAATTCTTGATCTATATAGCTTGGGGTTCACCGGTTTCCCTTTCACATCATCATCCAATGGTTTGCTAGCAGCCATGGGTGTGTGCAAAGGCTTGCAATTCTCCATGTTGAATCTCTTGAGAAGGTCCTTATTATATTTCTCTTGATAGATGAAGTTTCCCTCTTTCAATTGCTTGACTTGGAATCCAAGGAACATGTGCAACTCACCAATCATTGACATTTGGAATTCCCTAGCCATCATCTCCCGAAACTCTTCATTGAACTTCTCATTGGTTGACCCATAGATGATATCATCCACATAGATTTGACACACAAAGAGATCCTTCCCAACATGCCTTGTGAACAAGGTGCTATCAATGCTTCCAATGGTGAATCCATTTTTGAGTAGGAAGTTCCTCAAAATGTTCATACTATGCCCTAGGTGCTTGCTTGAGACCATAGAGAGCTTTCTTCAATTTGTATACATGTCTTGGATGTTTTGGGTCCTCAAACCCCGGAGGTTGTTCCACATAGACTTTCTCATTGATCTCTCCATTCAACAAAGCACTCTTGACATCCATTTGAAAGAGCTTGAAGCCACTATGTGATGCATAGGCAAGCAAGATACGAATAGCTTCAAGACGGGCCACGGGAGCAAAGGTCTCTTCAAAGTCAATCCCCGCCACTTGAGAAGACCCCTTAGCCACTAGGTGAGCCTTGTTGTTGACAATTGCTCCTTTCTCATCTTGCTTGTTCTTGAAGACCCACTTGGTGCCAACCACATTATGATTCTTGGGTCTCTCAATGAATTTCCATACTTTGCACCTCTTGAAGTTGTTCAACTCTTCTTGTATGGCAATAACCCACTTGTGATCATCCATAGCTTCATCAATGGTAGTGGGCTCAATCATAGAGACGAAGGAGAAGTTCTCAATCTCAATATTGGCCTCATCATCATTCTCTTCACTCACATAGTTGGGCTTATATTGTTTTCTCCTTGTCTTTATTCCTCGAGATGGATTCCCAATGATCAAGTCTTGTGAATGATCTTTGTTTATGCCCTTGGGTCTAGGATGGTGTTTCCTTTGAGTGGGAGAGGCTCTAGGTGAAGTGTCTTGTGCATCATGGATTGTTTGCTCTCTTTATATATGAGTGTCTTGTATCCTAAGAGGTGTGGAGGAGTCACTCTTATGCTTTCTCGTTTTGGACTTTGAGCTTGAGGTGGATGGGAGGGTATCTTGTGAAGAGCTAGGAGAAGTGGCTTGTGTTGAAGTATGTGGGGAGGTTTGTGGCTCACTTCTCACTTGGGATTCCTCATCACTTGGCGAGTGCACTCTCAATGAATTTTGGGAGGAGCTTGTGGGAGTATTTGTGGTATCTTGGGTTGTTTGTTGTACCTCGGAGGAGGAGGTAGGTTGAGGTGGTGGAGTAGAGGGCTCATCAACATCACCATCATTGGCCTCGTGCGGTAAAACCTCGCCCACGGGCATGTTTCTCAAGGCCTCCCTCATAGGCTCATCTCCAACGTTCACTTCATGAAATTCATCCTCCTTTTGAGACCCATTTGACTCATCAAATTGCACATCATAGGATTCTTCCACACATCATGTGGCTGAGTTGTAGACCCTATATGCTTTAGAAGTCCTAGAGTACCCAACAAGAATGCCTTTATAAGTTCTGCTCTCAAACTTCCCGGGCTTTCTCCTCTTCTTGAGAATGTAACACTTGTATCCAAAGACTCGAAAATAGGAAACATTGGGTTTCCGTCCCACCAATAGCTCATATGGCGTCTTCTTCAACAATCAGTGGAGATAGACATGGTTGGAGGTGTAGCAAGCCGTGTTGATTGCCTCCACCCAAAACCTCTCATGAGTTCCATACTCATCTAACATAGCACGAGCAAGAGTGATGAGCATCTTGTTCTTCCTCTCCACTACTCCATTTTGCTCGAGAGTGTATGTAGTGGAATTCATGTTTGATTCCTTTCTTGTCACAATATTCCTCCACTGTGGTGTTTTTGAATTCCGTCCCATTATCACTCCTTATCTTCACAATGCTAGCATTGAACTCATTCTTTGCCCTCTTGGCAAACTTTCTGAAGATACCACTGGCTTGATATTTGTCCACAAGAAAGAAGGTCCAAGTGTATCTCGTGAAATCATCAACAATCACCAAGCAATATAGATTGCCTCCTAGACTCTTGTAGTGTGTTGGCCCAAACAAGTCCATGTGCAAGAACTCTAGGAGACGAGATGTAGACATGAATGACTCGGTGGGATGTGAAGATGCAACTTGTTTTCCGGCCTGACAAGCGCTGCACAGTCTATCCTTCTCAAAGGCCACATCCTTCATTCCTTCAACTAGATTCCTCTTGACAATCTTCTTGAGCTGATTTATTCCAACATGTGCTAGTCTTCTATGCCACAACCATCCCTTGGATGCCTTAGTGAATAGGCAAGTGCTTGGTGGCATATTGCTTGACTTGAAATCCGTGACATACAAGTTTCCATGTCTCACTCCATGGAATACTAGCCCTCTCTTGGCATTCTCAATTGTTGCACCATCCTTATCAAAAGTGCACTTGAAACCCATGTCACAGAGTTGACCAATAGATAGAAGGTTGAAGTTGAGGGTTTCCACAAGAAAGACCTTGGAAAGATGGAGGTCATTTGTGATGGCCACCTTGCCCGAGCCTCTAACTCTCCCTTTTGAGTTATCCCCAAAAGTCACCTTTTCACTCTCTTCATCTTCATCAATGGTGGTGAACATGGTTGGCTTCCCGGTCATGTGTTGAGTACACCCACTATCAAGAATCCAATGAGTGCCTCCACTTTTGTAGTTGACCCTGGTGGTAGCCATAAGACAAGCACTAGAGGAAGAGGGGTTAGTATCCAAAGCATTACTTGATTGACTAGCACTAACCTCATGATATCGAGCAATGAGACCATCCTCATAGATAGAGATCCTTGCAATCCCATCTAATAGTCTCCTCCTAATGGGATAATATGGAGCATAATACCTCCAATATCCATGATCATCCCCTATGTGCACATTGTCAAGGTTGATGTAGTAATGGGGAGGATCATAGAGTCCAATGATGCGCTCAAGCACATGTCCCACTTGAGAGTGGAGCACAAGTATCATCTCCATTGCTCTCTCAATTGAGAGCTCATGTCTTCTGTTGACTGCCTCCTCAAGTAAGAAACTCCTCTCAGGAGTTGTGATTTGTTGGAGGAGCTTGTCAATCATTTCATGTGGTGCAATCTTCCAAAGTCCCCTGAAAGAGTTAATCCTACACACAAGATCATAGATGCTCAATAGATTCTCACAAAGGTCATCATTCGAATTTCTCACAAATTCACTAAGTTCAAAGAGGAGATCCTGTTGGTGAGCTTGACGAAGATGCCACAGATGATCTTGTGGTGAAGGGAGCGGATGAGGTGGAGGCGCCGGACTCGAAGCCGCAAGATTGATCATCTCAAATGATCAAGCGAGCATTGTTGTTGGTGCTCCCCCTACGCCAATGCTCGGTCCACTCGAAGTGCTTGGAGTAGAACTTGGAATGACACTTGAGGTAGAGCTTGACGAAGCGCCTGATGAATGTCTTGCTCCAAAGGGGTTGTAGAAGTCGTTGCAAGACAATCTTGTGGAGGGATCAAAGAAGTTTGAGCTCGAAGCTACTTCTTTCCCTTTGCTTGAGGATGCTTCATGGGTTGCCTCGAATGTCCTCTTCTATGCCATGCTCGCGGTAATCTCCTCATCCTTGAAGAGCAGCTCAATCACATCTTTTACGGAGAGACTCTTCTCCATGAGATGGTCAAGCATGACGTAGAAGAGCTTGCTACTCGGAACCAAGGAGAGGATCTTCTCAACTATCATGATCTTGGGAAGCTCAAAAGAAGTTGCCCCAATCCTGTCCACAATACCTCACAAGCAAATAAGAGAGTCAAGTAAGTCCTCATTATCATTAGCATGAAAGCAAAGAACTCCTCAACAATAGAACTACTAGCATGATCAATAGGGGACTCACAAGCATCATCAATGCTAGTAGAGGAAGCAAGATCAAGAGACACATCATTATCAATCATCATGTTAGGCACACTAGTAGAGCAATCTATCAAATCATTGCTAGAAGAATCTAGGCACTCACTAGTACAAGGCACATCCACACCATCATCACAATTATCATACACATGATCATCGGTAAATGTATTGGTAAAGTCCACAAGAGTGTCCATCAACTCATCCGGAATCATGGCATTTAGGTAGCTTTTAAAGCAATCCTTTCATGAGCCATGATCCGGCCCTGAATGGGATGACATCCCAACTTAATACGATCACTACTCAAGGCGGTTAAGCCTTATAATGAGCACTTGGCTTTGATACCACTTGAAAGAATCATAGTGACCGAGACAGGGGGTGAATCAGGAACTACCACAATGTACCAATTTTACCAATTACAAACTACCGGTAGCACTCAAACCAACTCCTACACAAATCTAGTGGTGATCACACTAACAATATAATCGTATGAAAGATAAGGGCACTCTATGTATACTAGTGGATCACACAAGTCACTACAACACCTATGCATTTCTAGTGATCGAGCACACCAATGCAACTCCTACTCATGCTAGTCATCAAATGCGGAAGCTTAAACACTACTAGCAAGTAAAGAGCCTAAACATGCAAGTCTACAAGATAGTCAACTAGAACTAGGAAAACACACAAGCACGAATAGCACGGTATGTAAATGCGGAAAGTAAAGCATCATAGTGAGGAGTAGAGTAAGGGTTGGCTCATGATTTTTCCCGAGGTCTCGGAAGAATGGCGCCTTCCCCTAATCCTCATTGGACCACTCCCGCCGGAGTCCTGGTCCCTCCCACCACCAAGTGGAGTTCTCGACCACGAGCCTGCAATCACTCCTAGAGTGAAGACACGGTGTGCGTCACCGCTGCACAAAGCACAAGCTCGCCTCCCTTGAGAACTTGCCGGACTCCCTGAGCCGACACGGGCGCTCACTAGCGATGCCCCTTTCAATGGTGGGCTCAAACCATGTACAAACGTGTGACGGCCTTCACAACCAATCACGATAGGCTCGATCACCGACACCTAACCGGTCTAGGTCTCACCATAGACCAAGAGTAACAATATAGATCACACCCTCAAGGACACCCTAGCCTTAGATATGCAAGATGCTCAAGCTACTCTTCTCTAGCACTCTCAAGATATGCAATATCTCCTCCTAGTGCTCTCCTCTTTTCCTCTTGGACCTTACCAATGCTCTCAGGTATTCCACTGGCCAAGAGAGGTCTCCAAGACCCCAGCAACGAAGTTATATAGGCTCCCAACCTCAAACTAGCCGTTGCTCCACGAAATCAGCTTCCTGGGCACACTGACCGGACAGCCCGGTCACTACAACTCTGTGCACAAACGGCTCTACCATTGCTGATTCTTCAACTAACCAAACAGTCCGGTCACCTGACCGGATAGTCCAGTCCGTTTCTCTCTCCAGTCTAGAAACATTTCATCGCTGTACTTCTTCGCTGCCCTATGTCGAGCCACATAGACAGGACTGTCCGGTCTGGAGACCGGACCGTCTGGTCCCTTCAGCTCCCAGACACAACCATTTTCCTTGCTGCCTGCTGTAGTGTAAGGATCATGACCATTGAGGTCACCCCAAGGTATGATGTTTTGGTGATGCATGACAAACATGAAATGTGACTAATATCTAGACGAGTGTTGTTTGTGTAGGAAATGTTTTCTATCTTATGATGATTGTCTACGGTGTCCTTGGCAATTGATAACAATGACCGCAAGTATGGAGGCTTGTGAACTTGATGGAGTCCAAGGGTTGATGGAGATGTCTCAAAGCGGAGAACAAGCTATGGTGCAAGTGTTTGAAACACTTGAGTAGTTGTTAGGGCTTTGAGTCCATAGGAAAAACTGGACTATCAAGAGGGTCTACGTCATTCTCTTAAGTCATGTCTAGTCGGTGATGTGCAAGGTTGCTCGGTGAAATCACAGGCACTAGGTGACAGTGGAGAAGCCAAGGAGCTGTTCGGAGAAGCCGGGAAACCAAGTCAAGCAAGGACGACAAGTTATGACTTCTATACATAGAGATCGGATAGAGGGGTCAGTGGAGACCAGACTGTACCGTCACTATGGGGTTTTATCCGGAGGCTACAACGATGAAGCTACAAGTTTCAGTGGTCATAGAGATCGGATGGTCGGGTCTAGTGACCGGACGGTCCGATCACTATGGAGGATGCAGGGCAGCGAGGAGCTTCGGTAGCGAAATGTTTCTGGACTGGAGAGAGAAATGACCGGACGGTCCAGTCTACTGACCGGACAGTTCGGTCAGTACAGGAAGATTGCTTGGACAGAGGAGCAAATGGCTGGGAGAGCCGTCTTCAGAGTGACCGGACGACGGTCAGGCTGTGATCGAACAGTCCGGTCTGGATGACTAGAAAGGCAATTTCATGGAGAAACAACTAGTTTGAGGTTGGGAGCCTATATAACTTCGTTGCTGGGGTCTTGGAGACCACTCTTGGCCAGTGGAATACCTGAGAGCATTTGGTAAGGTCCAAGAAGAAAAGAGGAGAGCACTAGGAGGAGATATTGCATATCTTGAGAGTGCTAGAGAAGAGTAGCTTGAGCATCTTGCACATCTAAGGCTAGGGTGTCCTTGAGGGTATGATCTAGATTGTTACTCTTGGTCTATGGTGAGACCTAGACTGGTTAGGTGTCGGTGATCGAGCCTATCGTGATCGGTTGTGAAGGCCGTCACACGTTTGTACACGGTTTGAGCCCGCCGGTGAAAGGGGCATCGCTAGTGAGCACCCGTGTCGGCTCGGGGAGTCCGGCAAGTTCTCGAGGGAGGCGAGCTTGTGATTTGTGCAGCGGTGATGCACACCGTGTCTTTACTCGAGGAGTGATTGCGGGCTCGTGGGCGAGAACTCCACTTGGTGGCGGGAGGGACCGGGACTCCGACGGGAGTGGTCCAACAAGGATTAGGGGAAGGCGCCATCCTTCCGAGACCTCGGGAAAAATCATGAGCCGACCCTTACTCTACTGCTCACTATGATGGTTTACTTTTCGCATTTACATACCGTGCTATTCATGCTTGTGTGTTCTCCTAGTTCTAGTTGACTATCTTGTAGACTTACATGTTTAGGCTCTTTACTTGCTAGTAGTGTTTAAGATTCCGCATTTGATGACTAGCATGAGTAGGAGTTGCGTTAGTGTGCTTGATCACTAGAAATGCATAGGTGTTGTAGTGACTTGAGTGATCCACTAGTATGCATAGAATGCCCTTATCTTTCATAGGATTATATTGTTAGTGTGATCACCACTAGATTTGTGTAGGAGTTGGTTTGAGTGCTACCGGTAGTTTGTAATTGGTAAAATTGGTACATAGTGGTAGTTCCCGATTCACCCCCCTCCCCCCCTCTCGGTCACTACGATCCTTTCAAGTGGTATTAGAGCCAAGTGCTCATTATAAGTCTTAACCGCCTTGAGTAGTGACCGTATTGAGTTGGGATGTCATCCCATTCGGGGCCGAGTCATGGCTCATGGAAGGATCGCTTTAAAAGCTACCTAAATGCCATGATTCCAGATGAGTTGATGGACACTCTTGTGGACTTTGCCAATACATTTACTGATGATCATGTGTATGATGATTATGATGATGGTGTGGATGTGCCTTGTACTAGTGAGTGCCTAGATTCTTCTAGCAATGACTTGATTGGTTGCTCTACTAGTGTGCCTAACATGATGATTGATAATGATGTGTCTCTTGATCTTGCTTGCTCTACTAGCATTGATGATGTTTGTGAGTCCCCTATTGATCATGCTAGTAGTTCTATTGTTGAGGAGTTCTTTGGTTTTCATGCTAATGATAATGAGGACTTACTTGACTCTCTTGTTCGTTTGCGAGGTATTGTCGACAGGGTTGGGGCAACTTCTTTCGAGCTTCCCAAGATCGTGATAGTTGAGAAGATTCTCTCCTTGGTTCCGACTAGCAAGCTCTTCTACGTCACACTTGACCTTCTCATGGAGAAGAGTCTCTCCATAGAAGATGTGATTGAGCTGCTCTTCAAGGATGAGGAGATTATTGCGAGCAAGACATGGAAGAGGACATTCAAGGCAACCCATGAAGCATCCTCCAGAAAGGGAAAGAAGTAACTTCGAGCTCAAATTTCTTTGATCCCTCCACAAGATTGTCTTGCAACGACTTCTACAATTCCTTTGGAGCAAGACATACATCAGGCGCTTTGTCAAGCTCTACCTCAAGTGACATTCCAAGTTCTACTCCAAGCACTTTGAGTGGACTGAGCATTGGCGTAGGGGGAGCACCAACAACAATGCTCGCTCGATCATTTAAGATGATCAATCTTGTGGCTTCGGCTCTGGTGCCTCCACCTCCTCCGCTCCCTCCACCACAAGATCATCTTTGGCATCTTCATCGAGCTCACCAACAGGATCTCCTCTTTGAACTCGGTGAATTTTTGAGAAATCCGAATGATGACCTTTGTGAGAATCTATTGAGCATCTATGATCTTGTGTATAGGATTAACTCTTTCAGGGGACTTCGGAAGATTGCACCACATGAAGTGATTGACAAGCTACTCCAACAAATCATAACTCCTGAGAGGAGTTTCTTACGTGAGGAGGTTGTCAATAGGAGACATGAGCTCTCAATTGAGAGAGCAATGGAGATGATACTTGTGCTCCACTCTCAAGTGGGACATGTGCTTGAGCACATCACTGGACTCTATGATCCTCGCCATTACTACATCAACCTTGACAATGTGCACATGGGGGATGATCATGGATATTGGAGGTATCATGCTCTACACTATCCCATTAGGAGGAGACTATTAGATGGGATTACAAGGATCCCTATCGATGACAATCAAGTAATGCTTTGGATACTAACCCCTCTTCCTCTAGTGCTTGTCTCATGGCTACTACTAGGGTCAACTACAAGAGTGGAGGCACTCATTGGATTCTTGATAGTGGGTTCACTCAACACAAGACCGGGAAGCCAACCATGTTCACCACCATTGATGAAGACGAAGAGAGTGAAAAGGTGACCTTTGGGGATAACTCAAAAGGGAGAGTTAGAGGCTCGGGCAAGGTGGCCATCACAAATGACCTCCATCTCTCTAAGGTCTTTCTTGTGGAAACCCTCAACTTCAACCTTCTATCTATTGGTCAACTTTGTGACATGGGCTTCAAGTGCATGTTTGATGAGGATGGTGAAACTATTGAGAATGCCAAGAGAGGGCTAGTATTCCATGGAGTGAGACATGGGAACTTGTATGTCACGGACTTTAAGTCAAGTAATATGCCACCAAGCACTTGCCTATTCACTAAGGCATCGAAGGGATGGTTGTGGCATAGAAGACTAGCACATGTTGGAATGAATCAGCTCAAGAAGATTGTCAAGAGGAATCTAGTTGAAGGGATCAAGGATGTGACCTTTGAGAAGGATAGATTGTGCAGCGCTTGTTTGGCAGGGAAACAAGTTGCATCTTCACATCCCACCAAGTTATTCATGTCTACATCTCGTCCTCTAGAGCTCTTGCACATGGACTTGTTTGGGTCAACACATTACAAGAGTCTAGGAGGCAATCTATATTGATTGGTGATTGTTGATGACTTCACGAGATACACTTGGACCTTCTTTCTTGTGGACAAATCTCAAGCCAGTGGCATCTTTAGAAAGTTTGCCAAGAGGGCAAAGAATGAGTTCAATGCTAGCATTGTGAAGATAAGGAGTGACAATGGGACAGAATTAAAAAACACCACAGTGGAGGAATATTGTGACAAGAAAGGGATCAAACATGAATTCTCTGCTACATATACTCCTGAGCAAAATGGAGTAGTGGAGAGGAAGAACAAGACGCTCATCACTCTTGCTCGTGCCATGTTGGATGAGTATGGAACTTGTTGGGGGAATGCCCACCCCTTAGTCTCCCCAAGCCCAGAAGACAGCCCAGCAACAAGAAGCAAGGTCCAGCTGGACTGGCGGCCCAGAAGGCCTTCGGCCCAGCAGGCGTCCAAAGGCCGGTACGGCCGAAGGCCGTACGGCGTGGCGGGCCCCGGGCGCAGGCGCTAGAGAATGACAGCCGGGGGGGCGTGTACCAGATGAAGATTGAAGTACTAGAATACCCTTAGGTCAAGTAGTTAGATGCGTAATGTAAGGTCCAAGGCAAATCTATAAACATGCCCAGAGGGTAGGTGAGCATAGATCTATAAATGCTCACCTGCACATCTGAGCGAAGGGGACGTGCCCCTGCCACCAGAACCTTCCTATACGATTCTGACCAGATAATACAGAGTTCGTAAGACGAAGGGCACCAGTATGAGCCCGTCGGCATAAGAGTTGTAGCCTGGCTTTGTTCCTTCGAGTCGTAGCTTGTCCGAGGGACCTTCGGCCAGTCCAGCCCTCAGCTAGCACATCACTTATTTGTTCTGGACTCATAACCACAATAGCTGGCACCGTCCGTGGGGATCCTTGAACAACAAAGCACGTAGGCATGGCAGGGGGAAAGAGACCACCCGCTTCGGGCCTGTCGCACCAGGCAACTACCCGGAGTAGGGTGGCAGTGGAGGTTGCCCGCCCGGAAACGTCGGTCGCGGCTGGGGCACGCCCGCTTCGGGAAGAAGTTGAGGGCCTTGTTGAAGAGGCATCCGATGAGGTCAACAAAGGTGGGCAAGAGGTTGTGGCCAAGGGAGAGACTACCAGTGGGCATCTCACGTAGGAGGAGGCGGAATATGCTAGTCGGATAGCGAAGGAGCGTATCAGAAAGTAGCAAGAGGATGCACTGCGGGAGGAGGAAAATGTGAGGTTGATGGAACAGGAAGTTGAGAGGCAAAAAAGGATAGCCGAAGAGTAGATGCTATGGGCATAGGTTCTGCAAAATCTAGCACAGTAGGAGGTTGGATATAACCAGAGAATTGAAGCGGCCAAGAGGCGGCAGGAGCAGCTGAGCAGACAGTTGGAGATCCTTCGGAGAGGCGGGATCCCTATGGAGAAGGCTCTGGGGTATGAGGAATTTCGTGAAGAAGGGGTAAGAGCACATTCCACTGGAAGCCTTCCTCCGGTGCAGCCAGCGGATCCTAACTCTCCCTTGGCGGCCGAATTACAGGCGGTGCAGTGGCCCGCGAGATTGGCTTCGGTCAAGCTTCCAACGTTTGCAGGGACTTCAGATGCTAAAGAGTTTTTCATAAGGTATGAGACGCAGTAAAGGCTAAGGCTTTTCCGTTAGCATTGGAAGGAATAGCAGGTACCTGGTATGCTAAGCTGTCGCCGGGGAGCATTCGGTCATGGGCGCAACTTAAAGAAGGAGTCTCGGTGCACTTCAGGGGAAATCATGCCAAGCCTGTGGGAGCTCGGGATCTGGCTGCTTGTGTGTAGAGAGATGGTGAAACGCTGGCCAACTATACTCGAAGATTCATACATTTGAAATGCCAGGTATCCGATATACATGACGCCACGGTGATCGAGTCTGTTGCAAAGGGGCTCCGGATGGGAGCGGCCAGAAGTGCTATCCGGGTAAAGCAACCCCAGACCCTGGATCAGTTGCTGAGCATCTTGGAAGGGCAGGTACGGGTAGAGGAGGATGAAGAGGAAGAGCATCGGAAGGTGCGCTCGGGTGTGATGATGGGGCGGGGGCAAAATCTGAACACCGGAGGTTGGCGTCCGAATCAAGGTGGAGTAGGCCGCAACTTTACACGTCGCGAGGTCTTCAATGTCCAACAAGGGGGTGGGGGGGGGGGGTCAGCACCCAGATGCCCTCGGCCACCACCGCCGCATCCGGGACCGAGGCAGTCCCGGCCAGGTCAACTTTTCTACTGCGTATTTCATGGCCTAGGGTGCACCCACAGCTCTAATTACTGCCCTGATATCAAAGCGTTGTCCGATGCTAGAGTGCGACGAGAGGCTGAGCAAACTAAGCCGATGATGGATACTCAATACATACATGCCGCTGCCTTCTACCCCCTCCCCCACATTTTCACCAGGCGCCATTTCCGCAGTACCACCATCCCGCCCCACCGCCGCAAGTAGTTGCATTACCACCCCTCTCCTCCCCAGCTCATGCTTCCGGCTCCTCCAGTGGAACAATTACCGCTTGCACCACAGCTGAAGCCAGGCGACCATCCCGAAAGAGCGCAACCCATACAGCACATTTAGAATCCGGGGGCATCTCGTGGCATGATCTTTGCTATCACTGGTGGTTCGGGGCATGAGTTCCCCTCTAAGAGGCAGCGCCGAGAGTACTTGCGGCAAGTGAATCATGTGGCTGCATACCCTCCGGTTGGGGTCACTCGCTGGATAGACACGCTGATTTCTTTCTCAGCGGCTGATTTGAGGCCGATGATATTTCCACATGACGATGCCTTTGTAATGGCGGTCAATATCAATGGTTTCGATGTACGCAAAGTCTTGCTTGATAGAGGAAGTTCGGCCGATGTCATTCTCTGGAGTACTCTTGAAAAAATGGGGTATGGCAGGTCTGACCTATAGGCTTCTTCAGTTCCGCTACAAGGCTTTGGAGGAGAACCCATTCATGCGATCGGTCGTATTGTGCTTAAAGTGTCGTTCTCTAGCTTAGGGGGGCACCGGACGGAGGACATTCGGTTTGACGTAGTAGAGATCAACTATCCTTATAACGCTCTATTGGGCCGGAGGGTTATCAACAAATTCCTGGCAGTACTTCATCATGGATACCTGTGTATGAAGATGCCCGGACCAGAGGGTGTCATCATGGTGTATGGGGATCAAGTTGAGGCCCGGAGGCTGGAGTTTGGGTCATCACCGGGACAACATCACATCCATGTTATAGCCGAAGAGTGTCAGGACAAGAGTCTTGCAGCAGAACCACCGGCAGCACCCAAGTGGGTACCCAAGGTCACACCGGTTGAAGGCACCAAAGAAGTTGTGTTGTGTACTGATCGACCGGATGAAATGGTTCTGATTGGCAGGGAGTTATCACAGGATGTGGAGGCACAGCTGATGCAATTCTTAAGAAACAATACGGATGTCTTTGCATGGTCGCCAAAAGAGCTCCCCGGTATCGATAGGTCAATTGCTGAGCATCGGTTGGACGTCGATCCGAAGGTGCGTCCGGTCAAGCAGCGAGTCAGAGTTTGGACAGAGGAGAAGGCCAGCATCTTGAGGGCCGAGGTGCAGAAATTGCTGGATTCAAATGTCATTCGGCCCATTGACAGAACTACCTGGCTCGCGAACCATGTGTTGGTCAAGAAACCGAATGGCCAGTGGCGCATGTGCATTGACTTCACAACATTGAACAAACATTGCCCGAAAGATGACTTCCCGCTAGCTCGCATAGACCACTTGGTGGATGAAATGGCAGGTTGTGCATTGATGACTTTTTTGGATGGTTACTCGGGGTTTCATCAAGTCTGTTTGGCTATAGAGGATCAACCTTTGACAGCATTTCAGATACCAGGGGGGACTTACTGTTACAACCGAATGCCTTTCGGGTTGAAGAAAGTCGGGGCTACTTTCTCGCGTACTGTTAAAGCTACGTTGGGGACACAGATGGGCCGCAATACGGCAGCTTATATTGACGAGATTGTTGTCAACAGCGTCGAAGAGGCGGACCATGTGAAAGACCTAGCAGAGACATTTGCCAACCTGCGGAGGGTAGGGATGCGACAAAACCCAGCGAAGTGCATGTTCGGGGTCCGTTCGGGAAAGTTACTGGGGTATCTGGTGTCAAAGAAGGAAATTAATCCGAACCCGGTCAAAATCAAGGCAATCATGGATATGCAGCCTCCAGCATCTATTCGGGAGTTGCAGAAATTCACTGGCCGTGTTGTAGCATTGAGCAGGTTTATCTCTCGATTGGCTGAAAAGAGCTTACCTTTCTTTGAAGCGCTTCGCATTCCCCGGGCATTCACATGGGGCGAGGAGCAATAGTTGGCATTTGAGGCGCTCAAAAAGTACCTTGTTGAACTCACCAGTCTCAAACCGCCCCCGCCAAAGGCTCCTCTATTGGTATATATTGTTGTGGCGCCGAAGGCAGTGAGTGCGGTTTTGGTCTACGAAGCACCAAAGGGTAGTGATACTTTTCAGTAGTTGCTAGTGTACTATGTATCAGAAATGCTAACGGCATCACGATGTAACTACACTGTGGTGGACAAGATGTTGTATGCTGTGGTCATGGCTTCACGTAAATTGCGACAATACTTTGATGATCACCCTATCACCATACCTACCAGATATCCACTGCGAGATGTGTTGACAAATAACAAGGCCTCTAGCGCTGTGTTGAAATGGGCGGCTGAGTTGGCTCAATATAACATCACCTTTGTTGCTCGCAAGGCCATCAAATCTGGAGTGTTAGCGGAATTTGTGGCCGAATGGACCCCTCATGGTGAAGCTGAAGACCTAGCTCAGGATGTTCTGGAGGATCCAGTTTGGACAGTTCACACTGATGGTGCTTGGGGGGCCTCCGGAGCAGGGTGTGCCGCAGTCATAACATCTCCCGGGGGGCAAACCATGCGGTTCTCTGCCATGTTGGCTTTCCAAATAACAAACTATGCCATGGAATATGAAGGCATATTGTTGGGCCTTCAGCAAGCTCGAGCCTTGGGGGCTAGAAGGTTGGTCATCTACTACGATTCTCAGTTGGCCTCAGCCCAGCTGGCAAAAGGGTATCAGGCTAGAGATTCGGAGATGGCTCGGTACATCAGTAAAGTAAGAGAGATGGATAAGTACTTCTTGGGCTTCGAGGTTCGCAATATCCGCCGCACTGAAAATGGAGAAGCAGATGCATTGGCTAAGGCTGCGTCCGGACAACGTCCAGTGGCTGATGATGTGCTTCATGAGGTTATGAGTGAATCAACAACTGCGCCGGAGGTGAAAGGTCGAAGGGTGTTGGCCATCACGGCCGAAGATTAGAGGGCTCCCATTCGAGCATGTCTTAAAGGACGATATATTACGGATGATAAGGAGGAGCGGCAAAGAATATTGCATCGATGTCGGGAATACACTATTGTTGATAACATTCTATACAAGGGGTTTGTTTGTGCTCCTCTGCTTCGTTGTCTCAGCCGGACGGAGGGACAGAAGTTGTTACGAGAAATCCATGAGGGGTTGTGTTCGTCACATCTAGCTCCGAGGGCCTTGGTGGCTAAAGCATTTCGCCACGGGTTTTATTGGCCTACAGCTGTTCGCGATGCCAAAGACCTAGTTCAGGTGTGTGCGGGGTGTCAGTGGATGGGTCGACAATCTCACCTACCGGCCATAGCTTTGCAACCAACTCCTCCGATTTGGCCCCTCGCCCGGTGGGGGATCGATATTGTTGGACCATTACCTACTGCTCTGGGGGGCTATCGGTTTGCTGTGGTAGCTATAGATTATTTTTCCAAATGGGTGGAGGCGGAGCCACTGGTTCAGATAACAGTTGGAAACGTCAGGAAATTTTTCTGGAAGAATGTGGTCTATCGCTTTGGGGTTCCGTTGGAGCTCACTGTGGACAATGGTAAGCAGTTCGAGGGGCTTGAGTTCAAAGAATACTGCCTTAGCCTGGGAGTAAAGAAGTGTGAAGTTTCTGTCATTAATCCGAGGGCCAATGGAGCGGTGGAACGAATGAATGGTAATTTGTTCTCCGGGATTTCTCATTCTCTGATCGGCTTGCCAAAGGGAAAATGGGTCAAAGTGATGCCAAATGTTCTTTGGTCCATCAGAACAACTGTTACAAGGTCCACTAGTTTCTCTCCCTTTCGGCTATTGTATGGTGCCGAAGTGGTCACGCCGAAGGAGATTCGGGCTGGATCACTACGCACAATCAGGCCTCCTGCCAATGAAGATGATGTGGCAAATGACATGTTGGAAGAAGTACGCATGCAAGCAGTCACCAACCTTCACAAATACATTGCATCCTTCGAGAAGACATACAATCGCAAGGTTCACACGAGGGAGTTTGCACCAGGTGATCTAGTCCTTTGGCGCAACCCCAACCTAATCAGCGTCGGCAAACTGTGTAGCAAGTGGCTGGGTCCCTTCATTGTAGACCGATCAAACAGGCTAGGGGCCTATCATTTGTTGGAATTGGATGGCTCCCCAATGCAACACACCTACAATGTCGATGCTTTGAAGCGTTTCTATGTGTGAGGAGCAGCTGGTCGTTCCTATAGTTGTCATACCTATTTTGGTGTATCTAAAGCTGGAATAGAGCATATATGTTCCTGTGTCATGCTTCACCTAGTTAGTGTGTTTCGGAATATGTCCCGAGGAGCCGTTCGGGCTGCGTCTTAAAAAACTCGTTCCGGGATATGTCCCGAGGAGCCATTCGGGCTGCGTCTTAAAAAGTCATTCCGGGATATGTGTCGAGGAGCCGTTCAGGCCGCGTCTTAAAAAGTCATTCCGGGATATGTCCCGAGGAGCCATTCGGGCTACATCTTAAAAAGTCGTGCCAGGTTACGTCCCGTGGAGTCTGTCGGGCTGCGTCTTGATTGCTCCACTCTGTGTTCGCAGCTGCCCAGTGGGGGCGCATAGTTCGGTTCAATGTGCGACAGGACATTAGAGCAAGCATATAAAAACATTACGTGCTCAATGAGGTAAGATGATGCTACCTTAGTTAATTCTTGTCCTTTTAAAATAGCAACTACGGCCACTAACCAAACAACTACGGTTCGATGCCGGACAACTACGGTCCAATGCTCCGGAAGGGCAAGTCCGGAAAGCTAGGCGCTACACGGGCCCGATGCCGAACAACTACGGTTTGAAGCTTGCCAAGGCTTGACGAGGAACTTGGCACGTAGAGTAGCAACTAGTATATAATTTGTCATTGCTGCACATTTCAGCGTAAGTTTGAATTCTAACTAATATGCCATTTTCTTTAAATACAACGCAAGCCCGAGGGCAGGGGGATACAGAATCTGCCCGAAGGCGTGAGGTTTACTAGAGCCCGAGGGCATTAAGTATACAATGGCCCGAGGGCCCAACACGCTAAGGGGCTCAAGGTCCCTGAACTAGGTACATCTCTTCAAGGCAACCGCTTCAGTTCGTTGAGCATTTTTGATAACTCATGGTGCTGCTCGGCCAAATCACTAAGTGTTGTGCTTGATTCTTCTATCCGGCGATGGCCTTGCGTTATGCTCCGTTGGCGCGATTCCAAGTCGGCATTAATTTGCAAGCAGTCGAAGGGTGTCTGCGCCACTTGCCGGAGAGCCTCCAGGTCCAGGTCAGACGAACTACTAGATGAAGCGTCGCCATGAGACGGACTAGGGCTGCCACTATAAATCTCGATTGGCTCTGCCTTCAGTGTTAGCAACAGAATAAGGGGTTCGGCTGCAGTGCCGCTGCTCGCCCTTCGGGCATCGCGGCTTATGCGCCGACGAGGTAGCACTTCCAGGGAAACGCGCAGGCATGCCGCTTTAATGCGCTCATTCTCCTCATCGATGGAAGACAGGAATTCTGTAAAATTCCCTTCAGGGTGATCACGCTTCCAATGCCGCCAGTGCACACCATGAATCGAGTAATTGTCAGGGGCTTCTCCAACCCCCGACACTTTGATAGATACTGGAGCTATGTCCAGTATCGTGGCATCCGGCGGAACCGAGGAGGCATCCTCGGGAGGTATGTTCTAGAGAAAACTAACGAGGACAGTCTTAGGGAAAATGCAATAGGCAATTTAGGTAAATAATGAACAGAGTTTCATTCCAATAGATGCCTAAGTTACAAGGAGAGAGCCATCGAAGCACTAGACGCTTACGACCGCCGTACAAAAAATCACAATCCATAGAGTGCTAGCTAACCTAGAAGGTGCGGTGGCCTTAGATAAGGGCGAACTCACACCTGGGTCTCCGGAGCGGCCGTGGAAGGTGCCTCGGGGTCATGGGGCTCTCCGGTGCTGGAGTCCGAAACAGCAGAGGTGGCGGCAGCAGCGGGCAAACTGGCGTCGTGGTCTGAAGTGCCAGGGGCTGTGTTGGTGGTGCCATCCGCACCACGAGTCGGCGGGCCGATTTCCCTTCGTCCACCGGAAACTGGGGTGTTACCGGTGGGGGCGGATGCAGCCAGGTGAGCAGCTCCCTCGCGAGCAAGGGCTTCGGCAAGGTCGTTGCCGAGGAGCTGCCAGAACTTCCACCCTAGGATGTTACCAAGGGGGCTTAGCCGTTCTTGCAGTTGGTTGTACACGGCGTGGTCACCCCGGCACTGGGTTAGCAGCTGGCGCATAGCGTCATGAATCTCCAAGCGTCGAGGCGCGGCCAGTGACTCCATTGTAGAGTAAGCCGCTGTCCAGCCTATCCGGGCGTAGATGGTGCCGTATGACCGAAGACCATCTCTAGCACGTTCAAGGCCCTTGCTCAGCCAGGTGATGCTTTTCATACCCTCCCCCTCGGCATGCCCTGGCTCCCGGGAGGCGAGTCCAATTCCAGTGAAGAAGAGGCACAGTTGTGAGATTAAGCCGAACAGGCCTTGGCTCATTCGCTCAGATTCATCGATATACACGGAGGCTTGTTCTAGAGCTCTGGATAGCTTCTGATTGTTGTTATGCAGGTCCACATTCTCGACTCCTAGTGCCTGGTTGTCTTTCTGCAGAACCTCCAGCCGCTTCCCTAGGTCCTCGGCACTCTTCGTCGCCTCCTTGATGACCTGCTGCACTTTCCTTTGGGCTTTTTTCAGGTCGCTGGCAGCAAATTGGGCTTGTGTTTGGCTCTCGGCCAGTTGTTTCTTCAGCTCCGCAAGGGTGGCCTCCGGGGATAGTTTGGCCTTGAGATGCCGGGACAGCAACGCGGTCTGCGCCAATACAAGAAGAGTTACAAGCCGATAGTAGTATTTTTGACCGAACACGTTAAGCCTTAGAATGTCGCATACCTGTGCGGTTAAGCGAGACAAGTAGCCGATAGCAGTGGTCGTGTCGATGTCCTCGAGTGCCTTTCCGCTGTCACAAAGGTCCAGCATCTGTGACACGTACCTCAGTGCCATGGCGGCTTCGGGACGATCGCTGAAGTCGCTTGCGTGCAGAGATGTGCCGACGTCATTCGGCTGCACACCCGAAGGAAGGACGCCCATGAAACCTTTGCCACGTCCGGCTCTTCGTGTGTGCATCAGGGCGAGCTCTTCTTCTTCCTCCTCATCGCTGTGGATGTCTTCAGCATGATGCTCCTCCCCTTCCACCTCTTCTTCCTCCCCAAAGGCCTTGCTGCCTTCGGTCGAGCTGCTGCTCGAACTAGCCGGTCCAGAGCTCTCGCCAATGGGTTCAGAGGTAGAGCGGGCGCTGACCATCGCTTCTTTGGTCCAGCGAGGGTCGGCGGCATCCCTGGTGCCACCTCGTGTTGTTCTGTCAAAGATAACAAAGCGGGTTGTTAGAACGTTAGATCACAGTGCATAAAAGAACAACGAATAATTTGGCAGCTTTGGATACCTGTGCAGGCCGAAGGACTGTTGGCGCTGAAATCCAGAGACGGCATCAGAATGCCGGGGGACTGGGGCAGAGGTGACACAAAGCCTTCGAAACCCCCCTCTGGCCGCTCCCCAGATCTATCAGGAATGGCGTCTACCAACACATTCAGCAGATTGTCGGAGTCCATTGTTCTCGGGTGCGGCGACGCCGGTGGAGTTTGGTTAGGAGGGGTGGCCACCACGTCCTCATCGGCCGCCACCTCGCTCAGGGTTGCCGGTCTCACGACAGTCCCCCTGTATTTTTTGCGGAGGCATCGACGCTTGGATGGCTGTGGTATGGGCGAGGATGCGCCTTCGGCAGCCCCAGAACGCTTCTTCTTCTGCTTCCCTCGGCCAGAGGTATCCTCGTCAAGCTGAATGCTACCCCTCATACCCCTGGTACACTGCACCACTTGCTTTGTGCGCTGCGGAGCAGAGGCCACGCCTTTAGCGTCATCCTTCTGGGTTGCAGGGCGCTTGATAACCACCTTTACTTGCCTTTGCGCCACAGTAGGGATGGCTTCCTCCTCTCCTTCCTCCTCTGTCTCTTCTTCCTCCTCCTCGTTGTCGGGGCCTTTAGCCGCCTTGCCTCCGGTCTGCCGAGCTTCGGCCCGGTGTGGCTTCCGTGGGGGTAGAATGGCTTCCACATTGTATAGCTACACAATGTGGTTGGTCCACCCATGGCATCCCATCTCCCCAAGCAACTCCCATTCCTTCTGGATCAGAGGGCCGAGATAGTGGATGGCTTGCTGCTCTATCTCAGCGAAGTTAATCTTCGGGAGCCACTCTCAGTCAAACTGCAAAGCCCCACTTACGGGGTCCTGGGTGATGAATTGCATGTGCCAGTCGGCCCGAAGGGGGTCGGTGCCGGCGGCGCAGAATTCTTCCACCAAATCCCGCATGCTTAGTTGCTTGGCCATGCGAGATAATAGTCGGACGCGGCTGGTGAGAAGGCTATCCTCCGGGACCTCGGGCTTCGGCGTGTATATGATCTCAGCATTTCGACTACGAAGATTGCTGTCAGGACCCACGTCATAGTAGAACCAGCCGATGGTGATCTGCTTCCCCGAGTGCTGCCTTGACCCCTTCGCGGGCACGTCGCGTTCATGACGCGGCCGAAGGGTGATGGTTAGGTAGTTAGACAGCAGCGTGGGGTCTCTGGGGCAAGGGTGCTCTCGTTGAGACGCCAGGTGCGTTGCAGCAAAGACACCGGCGTGTGGCTCGGCGCCCTCCATCCGGAAAGCCCATTCGAAGCAGGCTAGTCGGGCAATGGTGTTCGGCAACACCTGCTATATTTCGAGCTCGTAGAAGGCCAGAACGTCGCCGACAAACTAGGAGCAGGGGAACCGGAGCCCAGCCTCGAAGAATCGCTCAAAGACCACTATTGTGCCAGGGCAAGGTTGGGGTACGATTTTGCCGTCCTTCGACGTCGATGCACGGGACCTCTCAAACCATCATTTTGGTTCAGCAGCCCATGTGTCTAGTAGCGCTTTGGTGACTGCACTTGGACCTAGGTAAGGACTCCCGGCCTTCCTGTCGTTAACCCGCTTCGGCTCAGATCCGACCGGGGGCTTAGCTTTCCCAGGGCCCATCGCTCGCCGAAGGCTGTAGTTGGCTGGTCTGAAGAAAGAAGAATGAGCAGCCTCCGGTGTGAGTGCGCGTATAATGAGTATGACATAGTGAAAAGGTGCTCACAAGAGCACTCGGTTTTCACAGAGCGATCGAGAAATCAGAGTGAAAATGAGAAGAGAGAGGGTGAGGGACTGGCTTATATAGACAGCGGGGCGCGCGGCGCGTGATGCTTGCCCGCGTTCGATCGTGCACTCGCCGATCCGATGGCCGACGCGTGGTGCAGGGGCCGAATTTATGATGGCACGCTTGCCCGAGAACTGCGCTGAGTAACCACATTGGGCGTATTTATAAGCAGAGCGACGTGTGGACTGCATTTATGACAACACATTTGTTGCATCTTCAGGAATGTTACACGGTCCGGTGGCTAAGGGCCGGGAGCCTGAAGGCAGTTCGGGTTCGGGACAAAATAACGTGTTGCCTCCGGTAGCATGCTTCACTTTTGACAACTCACTAACTTTTTTGAACGCGATGGCGTGTGCCAACTGCAGGTAACCAAAGGAAAGGATGGCCTCTGGATAGGCCTGAAAAGGGGGGGGAGACTAGGGGTGGTCATTTCACATGATCACGGTTTTGGTCCTGCCGAAGGCGGATCTCACCCATGAGGGTCTACTGTTAGGGGAATGCCCACCGCTTAGTC
The DNA here is from genome assembly GCA_032690845.1 of Eleusine coracana subsp. coracana. Classification (NCBI taxonomy): domain Eukaryota; kingdom Viridiplantae; phylum Streptophyta; class Magnoliopsida; order Poales; family Poaceae; genus Eleusine; species Eleusine coracana. The sequence continues at coordinate 9,988,294 of CM064430.1, forward strand.
TCCCCAAGCCCAGAAGACAGCCCAGCAACAAGAAGCAAGGTCCAGCTGGACTAGCGGCCTAGAAGGCCTTCGGCCCAGCAGGCGTCCGAAGGCCGATATGGCCGAAAGCCATACAGCGTGGCGGGCCCCGGGCGTAGGCGCTAGAGAATGACAGCCGGGGGGCGTGTACCAGATGAAGATTGAAGTACTAGAATACCCTTAGGTCAAGTAGTAAGATGTGTAATGTAAGGTCCAAGGCAAATCTGTAAACATGCCCGGAGGGTAGGTGAGCATAGATCTATAAATGCTCACCTGCACCTCTGAGCGAAGGGGACGTGCCCCTGACACCAGAACCTTCATGTACGATTCTGACCAGATAATACAGAGTTCATTAGCCGAAGGGTACCAGTATGAGCCCTTCGGCGTAAGTGTTATAGCTTGCCTTTGTTCCTTCCTGTCGTAGCTTGTCCAAGGGACCTTCGGCCAGTCCAGCCCTCGGCTAGACCCATCACTTGTTTGTTCTAGACTCGTAACCAAAATAGAACTCATGAGAGGTTTTAGGCGGAGGCAATCAACACGGCTTGCTACACTTCCAACCGTGTCTTCCTTCACCGGTTGTTGAAGAAGACGCCATATGAGCTATTGGTGGGACGGAAGCCCAATGTTTCCTATTTCCGATTCTTTGGATGCAAGTGTTACATTCTCAAGAAGAGGAGAAAGCCCAGGAAGTTTGAGAGTATAACTTATGGAGGCATTCTTGTTGGATACTCTAGGACTTCTAAAGCATATAGGACCTACAACTCAGCCACAGGATGTGTGGAAGAATCCTATGATGTGTAATTTGATGAGTCAAATGGGTCTCAAAAGGAGGATGAATTTCATGAAGTGAACATTGGAGATGAGCCTATGAGGGAGGCCTTGAGAAACATGCCCGTGGGCAAGGTTTTACCCCACAAGGCTAATAATGGTGATGTTGATGAGCCCTCTACTCCACCACCTCAACCCACCTCCTCCTCCGAGATACAACAAACAACCCAAGATGCCACAAATACTCCTACAAGCTCCTCCCAAGATTCATTGAGAGTACACTCGCCAAATGATGAGGAATCCCATGTGAGAAGTGAGCCACAAACTTCCCCACATACTTCACCACAAGTCACTTCTCCTAGCTCTTCACAAGATACCCTCCCATCCACCTCAAGCTCAAAGTCCAAAACAAGAAAGCATAAGAGTGACTCTTCCACCTCTCTTAGGATACAAGACACTCATATATCGAGAGAGCAAAGAATTCATGATGCACAAGACACTTCACCTAGAGCCTCCCCACTCAAAGAAAACTCCATCCTAGACCCAAGGGCATCAACAAAGATCATTTACAAAACTTGATCATTGGGAATCCATCTCGAGTAATAAAGACAACGAGGAATCAATATAATCCCAACTATGTGAATGAAGAGAATGATGATGAGGCCAATGTTGAGATTGAGAACTTCTCCTTCATCTCTATGATTGAGCCCACTACCATTGATGAAGCTATGGATGATCACAAGTGGGTTATTGCCATGCAAGAAGAGTTGAACAACTTCAAGAGGTGCGAAGTATGGAAATTGGTTGAGAGACCCAAGAATCATAATGTGGTTAGCACCAAATGGGCCTTCAAGAACAAGCAAGATGAGAAAGGAGCAATTGTCAAGAACAAGGCTCGCCTAGTGGCTAAGGGATATTCTCAAGTGGCGGGGATTGACTTTGAAGAGACCTTTGCTCTCGTGGCCCGTCTTGAAGCTATTCGGATCTTACTTGCCTATGCATCACATAATGGCTTCAAGATCTTATAAATGGATATAAAGAGTGCTTTCTTGAATGGAGAAATCAATGAGAAAGTCTATGTGGAACAACCTCCAGGGTTTGAGGACCCAAAACATCCAAGACATGTGTACAAATCAAAGAAAGCTCTCTATGGCCTCAAGCAAGCACCTAGGGCATGGTATGAACACTTGAGGAACTTCCTTCTCAAAAATGGATTCACCATTGGAAGCATTGATAGAACCTTGTTCATGAAGCATGTTGGAAAGGATCTCTTTGTGTGCCAAACCTATGTGGATGATATCATCTATGGGTCAACCAATGAGAAGTTCAATGAAGAGTTTCGGGAGATGATGGCTAGGGAATTCCAAATGTCAATGATTGGAGAGTTGCACATGTTCCTTGGATTCCAAGTCAAGAAATTGAGAGAGGAAAACTTCATCTATCAAGAGAAATATACTAAGGACCTTCTCAAGAGATTCAACATGGAGAATTGCAAACCTTTGCACACACCTATGTCTACTAGCAAACCCTTGGATGATGATGTTAAAGAAAAACCGGTGAACCCCAAGCTATATAGATCAATCATTGAGTCTTTGCTCTATCTCACCGCCTCGCGACCGGACATCATGTTTAGTGTGTGCTTGTGTGCACGCTATCAAGCAAATCCAAAGGAGTCACACTTGAAGGCTGTAAAGAGAATAATGAGATACCTCAAGTACAAACCTACCATGGGCTTACGGTATCCTAGAGGATCAAACTTTGAGTTACTTGGGTATTTAGATTCCGACTTCGCGGGTTGCAAAGTAAATAGAAAGAGTATATCAGGAGGTTGCCAATTTCTTGGAAGATCTCTAGTTTCTTGGAGTTCAAAGAAGCAAAACTCGATGGCTCTATCTACCGCCGAAGCGGAATATATGGCGGCGGGAGCATGTTGTGCACAACTCCTTTACATGAGGCAAACACTCTCGGACTATGGCCTCAACTACACTCAAATGCCATTATATTGTGATAGTGAGGCGGCAATCAAGATGGCCCTCAAGACGGGAGATCATGGTCATGCAAAGCACATTCAAGTGAGACATCACTTCATAAGATACCATGTTGAGAAGAAGGACATCGAGTTGGTGAGCGTGCGAACTCATGAACAATTGGTGGATATCTTCACCAAGCCACTTGATGAGAAGACCTTCAACAAGCTAAGGGGAGAACTCAATGTTCTCGACCTCTCCAACTTCACATGAGTAACCCTTGAGCTAGTACTTTGTAAATATGTATAGTGTTTTGTTTGTTCTTGTTTGTGTCTTTGTTTGTGCTTGTTTCTCTTCTTTTGTAGGTTGACTTTGGACCTTCTTGAGATAGCAATAGACATGGGTTATGCTTGGGAAGGTGGTTCATGGCGTACCCAAGGCATTGAAGAAAGGTCCATTGTGAGCAAGCTTGAGAAGGGAACAACTTGTTGTTGACACTTTGGTTTGTGGCGGTTCTCTCTCTTTTCTTTAGCATCGCATCATGCATTGTATACTTGTTGCATTTTCATTCTTTGCATTTATGCATCCTTGCATTGTGATACCATACATGCTCCCAAGCATGTGTCTAGGGGGAGTTGCTCATTTACAATGTGAGTACATGACTCTCTAGACAATCAAATAGTGACATTTGTGCTTCATGCCCATTGAGCCATGTTCGACCAAGCTCCAAGGTTAAATCTACTCGAGCGGCTCAAAGACAAGTGGTTCATACATTCCCACCCATCTAATGACTAACCCTTGCACATTTGAGAAAATTTTTTTGTTTAGTCATAAGTGTAGGGGGAGCTACGATAGAACATCATTACAACCAAGGAGGAGCACCGTGAAAGGGGGAGTTATCCTAACTCTTGCCAATTATTTTATGCCTCTTGGTTTTGTTATGTTTTTGTGTGGTTTTTGGTGATAGGTGACAAAGGGGGAGAGAAAACATGAAGATCCAAAAGCCAAGTCGTCTAGGTCAAAGAGGGAGAAGAAATATGAAGACAGTCGATAACACAAAGGGAGAGGAGAACATGAAGACTTAAAAGCCAAATCCATGAAGAGAAGGGATGTGTAGATTCGGGGAAATGGAACATGAAGATCACATCAAGATGAACATCTACACCAACATGAAGAAGAACAATGACGGTGCATGTCTACGGCGACAATGAACACCATCACCAACATGAGCATCTATGTCTTGGTGCATGTCAACATCAACAACATTAACTACCACGGCACCAAGGCAGGCACAATTTCAGCTCAAGATTGCAACTCAAGTGCGCTAAAAGAGTGGGTAGTTCTCCTCAATACCTAGCACATCTCAAGGGGGAGACTACTTCCAAGGTAAGGACCAAGGTATGCCTTTCAATCTTTTCTTTTCCTTTGGTTCTTTCTTGCTCGTCCGTTTTGGATCATCATAAGTAGTGGTTGTCATCCATCACCAAAAAGGGGGAGATTGTAAGGATCATGACCATTGAGGTCACCCCAAGGTATGATGTTTTGGTGATGCATGACAAACGTGAAATGTGACTAATATCTACACGAGTGTTATTCATGTAGGAAACCTTTTCTATCTTATGATGATTGTCTACGGTGTCCTTGGCAATTGATGACAATGACCGCAAGCATGGAGGCTTGTGAACTTGATGGAGTCCAAGGGTTGATAGAGATGGATCAAAGCGGAGAACAAACTATGGTGCAAGTGTTTGGAACACTTGAGTAGTTGTTAGGGCTTTTAGTCCATAGGAAAAAATGGACTATCAAGGGGGTCTAGGTCATTCTCTCAGGTCATGTCTAGTCGGTGATGTGAAAGGTTGCTCGGTGAAATCACAGGCACTAGGTGACAATGGAGAAGCCAAGGAGCTGTTCGGAGAAGCCGGGAAATCAAATCAAGTGAGGACGATAAGTTTCGGCTTCTGGACATAGAGACCGGACAGAGGGGTCAGTGGAGACCGGACTGTACGGTCACTATGGGGTTTTGCCCGGTGGCTACAGCGAGGAAGCGAGGAAGCTGCAAGTTTCAGTAGTCATAGAGACCGGACAGTCCGATCTAGTGACTAGACGGTCCGGTCACAATGGAGGATGCAGGGCAGCGAGGATCTTCAGCAGCGAAATGTTTCTGGACTGGAGAGAGAAATGGCCGGACGGTCCGGTCTACTGACCGGACTGTCCAGTCAGTATAGGAAGATTGCCTGGACAGAGGAGCAAACGGCTGGGAGAGCCGTCTTCAGAGTGACCGGACGGTCCAGTCAGGCTGTGACCGGATAGTCCGGTCTGGATGTCCAGAAAGGCAATTTCGTGGAGCAACGGCTAGTTTGAGGTTGGGAGCCTATATAACTTCGTTGTTGGGGTCTTGGAGACCACTCTTGGCCAGTGGAATACCTGAGAGCATTTGGTAAGGTCCAACAGGAAAAGAGGAGAGCACGAGGAGATATTGCATATCTTGAGAGTGCTAGAGAAGAGTAGCTTGAGCATCTTGCACATCTAAGGCTAGGGTGTCCTTGAGGGTGTGATCTAGATTGTTACTCTTGGTCTATGGTGAGACCTAGACCGGTTAGGTGTCGGTGATCGAGCCTATCGTGATCGGTTGTGAAGGCCGTCACACATTTGTACACGGTTTGAGCCCGCCGGTGAAAAGGGCATCGCTAGTGAGCGCCCGTGTCGGCTCGGGGAATCTGGCAAGTTCTCGAGGGAGGCGAGCTTGTGCTTTATGCAGCGGTGACGCACACCGTGTGTTCACTCGAGGAGTGATTGTGGGCTCGTGGGCGAGAACTCCACTTGGTGGTGGGAGGGACCGTGACTCCGGCGGGAGTGGTCCAATGAGGATTAGGGGAAGGCGTCATCCTTTCGAGACCTCAGGAAAAATCATGAGCCAACCCTTACTCTACTCCTCACTATGATGGTTTACTTTCCGCATTTACATACCGTGCTATTTATGCTTGTGTGTTCTCCTAGTTCTAGTTGACTATCTTGTAGACTTGCATGTTTAGGCTCTTTACTTGCCAGTAGTGTTTAAGCTTCCGCATTTGATGACTAGCATGAGTAGGAGTTGCATTGGTGTGCTTGATCACTAGAAATGCATAGGCGTTGTAGTGACTTGAGTGATCCACTAGTATGCATAGAATGCCCTTATCTTTCATAGGATTATATTGTTAGTGTGATCACCACTAGATTTGTGTAAGAGTTGGTTTGAGTGCTACCGGTAGTTTGTAATTGGTAAAATTGGTACATAGTGGTAGTTCCCGATTCACCCCCCTCCCCCCATCTCGGTCACTATGATCCTTTCATGTAGCCTCCAAACAAAACACTAGAGTGGTCGTACAGTCCGGTCACCATTGACCCCTCTGCCCGGTCACTTCAATCTAAAGCTGAAACTTCCCGTCCTTGCTTGACTTCATTTCCTGGCTTTCCCAAACAGCTCCTTGGCTTCTCCACTGTCACCTAGTGCATGTGACTTCACCAAGCAACCTTGCACATCACGTACTAGACATGACCTAAGAGAATGATCTAGACCCCCTTGATAGTCCGATTTTTCCTATGGACTCAAAGCCCTAACAACTACCCAAGTGTTCCAAACACTAGCTTGTTCTCCGCTTTGATCCATCTCCATCAACCCTTGGACTCCATCAAGTTCACAAGCCTCCGTGCTTACGGTCATTGTCATCCATCGCCAAGGACACCGTAGACAATCATCATAAGATAGAGAAGGTTTCCTACACGAATAACACTCGTGTAGATATTAGTCACATTTCATGTTTGTCATGCATCACCAAAACATCATACCTTGGGGTGACCTCAATGGTCATGATCCTTACAAATCATCTAGAGGGTCATATACTTACGTTGTAAATAAGCAACTCCTCCTAGAAACATACTTGGAAGCATGTAAGGTGTCATAATGAAAGAATGCATGAATGCAAAGAATGCAGATGCAAATGCAACAAGTATACAAATGCATGATGTGATGCTAAAAGAAAGAGAGAGAAAGACTACAAACCAAAGTGCCAACGACGAGTTGTTCCCTTCTCAAGCTTACTCACAATGGACCATTCTTCAAAGCCTTGGGCACACCATGAACCACCTTCCCAAGCTTAACCCATGTCTATTTCTTTCTCAAGGAGGTCCGAAGTTGACCTACAAGAAGAAGCAAAACAAGCACAAAACAAACAAACAAAAGCTATACATATTTACAAGGGACAAGCTTTAGGGTTACTCATGTGAAGTTTGAAAGGTCGAAAACATTAAGTTCTCCCCTAACCTGTTGAATGTCTTCTCATCGATTAGCTTGGTGAAGATATCCGCCAATTATTCATGAGTTCGCACACTCACCAATTCAATATCCCTCTTCTCAACATGGTCTCTTATGAAATGTTTCTTGACTTGAATATACTTTGGATGACCATGATCTCTAGTTTTGAGAGCCATTTTGATTGCCAACTCATTATCCAGGAAATTAACAACCTCCTAATGTACTCTTCCTATTCACTTAGCAGCCCGTGAAGTCTACATCCGAATACCCAAGTAACTCAAAGCTTGTTCCTCTAGGATACTATAATCTCATGGTAGGTGTGTACTTGAGGTATCTAAGTATCCTCTTCACTGCCTTCAGGTGTGACTCCTTTAGATTTTCTTGGTAGAGTGCTCACAAGCACACACTAAACATGATGTCCAATCTTGAGACGGTGAGATAGAGAAAAGATCCAACCATTGATCTATAGAGCTTGGGATTCACAGATTTTCCCTTCACATCATCATCCAAGGGTTTGCTTGTTGCCATAGGTGTGTCCAAGGGCTTGCAATTCTCCATGTTGAATCTCTTAAGAAGATCCTTGGTATACTTTTCTTGATAGATGAAGTTCCTTTCTCTCAATTGTTTGACGTGAAACCCAAGGAACACATGCAACTCTCCAATCATTGACATTTGAAATTCCCTAGCCATCATCTCTCGGAGCTTATCATTATACTTCTCATTGGTTGATCCATAGATGATATCATCCACATAGATTTGGCATACAAAGAGGTCTGTCCCAGCATGTCTTGTAAACAAGGTGTTGTAAATACTTCCAATTTTGAAGCCATTCTTAAGAAGGAAGTTCCTTAAATGTCCATACCATACCCTTGGTGCTTGCTTGACACCATAGAGAGCTTTCTTCAATTTGTACACATGTCTTGGATGTTTAGGGTCCTCAAACCCCGGAGGTTGTTCCATATAGACTTTCTCATTGATCTCTCCATTCAAGAAAGCACTTTTGACATCTATTTGATAGAGCTTGAAGCCATCGTTTAATGCATAGGCAAATAAGATCCGAATAGCTTCAATACGGGCCAAGGGAGAAAAGGTTTCTTCAAAGTCAATACCTGCCACTTGAAAATACCCCTTAGCCACTAGGCAAGCCTTGTTTTTGACAATGACCCCTTTCTCATCTTGTTTGTTCTTGAAGACCCATTTGATGCCAACAACATTATGATTCTTGGGTCTCTCAACAAGTTTACATACCTTGCACCTCTTGAAGTTGTTCAACTCTTCTTGCATAGCAATTACCCACTTATGATCATCCATAGCTTCATCAACGGTTGTGGGCTCAATCATAGAGACGAAGGAGAAGTTCTCAATTGAAATATTTGCCTCATCAAGATTTTCTTCACTCACATAGTTGGGCTTGTATTGATTCCTCCTTGTCCTAACTCCTTGAGATGGACTCCCAATGATCAAGTCACGTGAATGATCCTTGTTGATAGCTTTGGGTCTAGGAAGAAGTTCTTCTTGAGTGGGAGGAGGTCTAGGTGAAATAACTTGTGCATCATGGATTGCTTGCTCTTTAGAGATATGAGTGTCTTGGATTCTTGGTGAGGTGGGAGAATCACTCATATGCTTTCTTCTTTTGGAACTTGAGCTTGGAGTGGATGAGGGGATGTCATGAGAAGAGCTTGGAGAAGTGGCTCGAGGTGAAGTATGTGGGGAGGCTTGTGGCTCACTTCTCACTTGGGTTTTCTCATGGATAGGTGGATGCACTCTCAATGAATCTTGGGAGGCGCTAGTGAGTGTGTCAATGGCATCTTGGGTTGGTTCTTGCATCGAAGGATAAGGTTGGTTGAGGTGGTGGAGTAGAGGGCTCACCAATATCATCGTCATTGGCCACGTGGGGTAAAACCTCGCCCACGGGCATGTTCTTCAAAGATTCTCTTATGGGTTCATCTCCAATGTTCACTTCATGAAATTCATCTCCCTTCTGAGAACCATTTGACTCATCAAATTGCATATCATAGGATTCTTCCACACAACCTGTGACTGAGTAGTAGACCATATATGTCTTAGAAGTCCCTGAGTACCCAACAAGAATGCCTTCATCAGTTCTGCTCCCAAACTTCTCGGGCATCCTCCTCTTCTTGAGAATGTAGCAAGTGCAGCCAAAGATCCGAAAATAAGAAACATTCGGTTTTCGTCCAACTAATAGCTTATAGGGTGTCTTCTTCAATAGCCGGTGGAGATATACATGGCTGGAAGTGTAGCAAACTGTGTTGATTGCTTCAGCCTAAAACCTTTCATGAGTTCCATACTCATCTAGCATAGCACGAGCAAGAGTGATGAGTGTCTTGTTCTTCCTCTCCGCTACTCTATTCTTTTCGAGAGTATATGTAGCAGAGAATTCATGCTTGATCCCCTTGTTGTCACAATATTCCTCCATTGTTGTGTTCTTGAATTCAGTCCCATTGTCACTCCTTATCTTCACAACGTTGGCCTTGAATTCATTCTTTGCTCTCCTTGCAAACTTTCTGAAGATATCACTAGCTTGAGACTTGTCCACAAGAAATAAGGTCCAAGTATATCTTGTGAAATCATCCACAATCACCAAGCAATATAGATTGCATCCTAGACTCTTATAATGTGTTGGCATAAACAAGTCCATGTGCAAGAGCTTTAGAGAACAAGATGTAGACATGAAAGACTTGGTGTGATGTGAAGATGCAACTTGCTTTCTAGCCTGACAAGCACGGTACAATCTATCCTTCTCAAAGGTCACATCCTTGATTCCTTCAACTAGATTTCTCTTGACCACTATTCTAAGTTGATTCATTCCAACATGTGACAATCTTCTATGCCATAAGCATCCCTTAGTTGCCTTGATGAAAAGGCAAGTACTTGGTGGCATGTTGCTTGATTTGAAGTCCGTGACATACAAGTTCTCATGCCTCATTCCATGAACTACTAGCCCTTTCTTTGCATTTTAAATCATTGCACCATTCTCAACAAATGTGCACTTGAATCCCATGTCACAAAGCTAACCAATAGATAGGAGGTTAAAATTGAGAGTTCCACAAGAAAGACCTTACAGAGATGGAGGTCCTCTGTAATGGCCACCTTGCCTGAGCCTCTAACTCTTCTCTTTGAGTTGTCCCTGAAAGTCACCTTCTCATTGTCTTCGTATTCATCAATGTTGGTGAACATGGTTGGCTTCCCGATCATATGTTGGGTGCACCCACTACCTCCACTCTTGTAGTTGACCCTGGTAGTAGCCATAAGACAAGCACTAGAGGAAGAAGGGTTAGTATCCAAAGCATTACTCAATTGACCTTCACTAACGACGTCACATCAAATGAGATCATCCTCATAATTAGGGATTCTTGCAATCCCTTCATGAAGTCTTCTCCTTATAGGATGGTTGGGAGCATGGTACCACCAATGACCACAACCACCCCCATATGCACACTGTCGAGGTCGATGTAGTAGTGGGGAGGGTCATGAAGTCCAATGACGTGCTCAAGCACGTGTCCTACTTGTGTGTGAAGCACAAGTATCGTCTCCATCGCTCTCTCAATTGAGAGCTCATGCCTTTTGTTGATCACCTCCTCAAGCAAGAAGCTCCTCTTAGGAGTTGTGATTTGCAAGCAGAGCCTATCAATCACTTCATATGATGGGATCCTCCATAGACCTTGAAAGGAGTTTATCTTGCACACAAGATCATAAATGCTCAAGAGAATCTCACAAAGGTCATTATTCGGATTTCTCACAAATTCATCAAACTAAAAGAAGAGATCATGTTGGTGAGCTCGATGAAGATGTCAAAGGTGATATTGTGGTCACTGTCATCCATCGCCAAGGCAACCATCTACAATCATCATAGAGTAGAAAAGGTTTCCTACAAGCACAAAACTCGTGTAGACATTAGTCATATTTCATGTCCGTCATTCATCACCAAAGCATTCATACCTTGGGGTGACCTCAATGGTCATGATCCTTACAACCTCCCTCTTTTCCTTGGCGCGGACTTCTGGTACAACGACGCGACTAACCTCACCAGACTGCCACCCACCAACTTTGTTGACTCACCTGCAATAAAAAAATCAACATATGATAAATGAGTACATAAAACATAATTCAAAATATTAAACTATTGTAAATGTTCATCTTGAAATAACAATGAGCAAACAAAATTCATACATGTTCATCTAGAAATAATCATCATTATAGGGATCAACAAGATCATAATCCTCATCATCACTTGTCCCCATGTCGATATCAACATCCGGATTAGTAGGAGTATGGTTGTAATCAACTCCCAAACGTAATCGCCCAAGTTCACGTAAGACATCTGCATTATCAACCTCATCTGCAATTTTCTCATTGTCTACTTCCATTTTGAACATTTCAGTTAAGTCTATCTCAAAAGTTCCTTCTAGCCCATCATCTTGAAAGAACTCATCTTCGTGATATGTGTTTGGGTTTATGGTGTAACCGACATCATTTAGGAGAGTTAGTTTAGCGCATGGCCTTACCTTGTGTACAACATCCCAACCTTTGAGATTATCCTTCTGGCACGGGTACGAGACATCATAAACTTGTGTGGCCTGTTGATCCATGACATAGACATAATCTCCGAGTAAGACGAAGGATTGTTGAATTTCAACAATCTGAAGTTGAGGTATCCGTCTCACAACTTGTGGGTCAAACCAATGACATGTGAAAATGACTGGAGTAAGAGGTTTGGAACCATGAAACGTGAGTTGGTATATCTCTTCAACTATTCCATAATACTCGATCCCATCAAGGCCTGGCATAAAAACTCTGGTATTTTTTGTTCGTCGATTGCGATGAGCCTCCTCATAGCTTCTTGTGTGAAAGCGATATCCATTAACATCATAACCGTTAAAGCACTTGACCCTATAGCTAAAGCCGGCAGCAACTTGTCTCAACTCGACATTGTATCAATGCATCTTAACTGCACTAAGTAGCTTTTGTGACTCATACATGCTCTTTGACAGAATGTGACCTTCTGGAAGTAGACTGTCAATGATTGTCAACATAGCATTGAAGGCACCTCGACTCAAGCTAAACTGGGACTTGATAGCCATTAGGCGCGCAATGGAATCCAGTTTACACACCTTGGTATGCCTGTGAAGGGGTTTTTGTGCCACCTCCATCATTTGGCAATATGCCTTTGCAGTTGGCTCTGGCTCCTCCTCCCTATTTACTTCATCCCCATGTGCTTCATGATAGTCTTTTGACATGTCTCCTACACCAATATCTGCATCATAATCCTCCATGTGTTGTCTCACTACCTCGTGTCTCGGACGCTCGCCTTCACCATGAAGGGTCCACCGGATATGGTCTGACATAAATCCATTCTTGCAAAGGTGCATGCCCATGAACTTTTTATTGCGTCGACACATGTTTCTAAAATTGTCGCAGGGACACCAAGTGACACTCATTCCTTTAACCTTGGCAAATGATTGTTCCAAGAACTTGTTGGTCTTTTGAATCCATTCGCTAGTGTACTTCTATTCTTTGCCTAGCCCATGTACATCCACTCATGTTTTAGCATCCTCTAATATATCAGCGGGTAAAATTAAAAATATTTTGATCTACATGATGCTTATACAGTCCAATAGGTGAAGATAGGGCCTAATCCCACCCGAGGATCCGTAGCTAAGGTTAGTTTCCATGGTCTACTCCTCCTCGAGACAAAAAAAATTCGACAGTACCTCCCCGCTGTTCTCCAAATACATGTCCTACAAAGGAGATTCTGTATCTGGAGAACGACAAAGAGATGATGTCGAAGATCTATCTCGGATCGGAGAAGACAGTGGAAACTAACCTCAACTACGGATTCTCGGGCTGTCCAAAAAACATGGACAATTCAAAACAGATACAGTCAAAGATATGCAAGGATCGGCATATCTCCAACCGTATCTCTTTCGAACGAGAGACGCCTAACTAGGTTATGTGACCTATGAACAGGAAACATACAGAGGGGTGTTTCTGATGTGCTCACCTAGGGATCAACGATGCAGCAACAGTGCGGTGAACGGTGGGGCGTCTAGGCCATGATAATCACCTCGCCCATATATGAATTAACAAAATAATGTCAATTGAAATGTTCGGTAACACCTCCCCTGCTCGGAGAGGTTTCCAAAACCTGCAAAACACACACGGCGTGATGGCCGGGAACCACACACACACACATGTCGTGATGGCCGACAACAACCCTCGTGGCTCAATGGCTGAGTTTCACATTCACCAAATCCTTCTCACCTACGCGCTCAATGACAGACGGTGATGCTTCGAGCGGTGTAGGGCTGGGCGTTCGAATGGCCCAGTGGCCGGGGACACTGGCAGGCTGGGAACAGGTGGGAGGTGGCGGCAGCAGGTACAGGCGGGCGGAGGCGCGGCAAAGGGACAGGAGGTGGCGCAACAGAGGGAGAGGAGGTGGCGCGTGGGCACCGGCGTTAGAGGGGGAGGGGGGAGATGGCGTGTTGGAGGGGGGGAGAGAAGAGGTGGTGCGTCGAAGGGGGGGAGGAGGTGGCGTGGTGGGGGAGGAGGTGGTGCGGTGGGGGGGGGGAGGAGGAGGGGGGGAGGTGCGGTGGTCAGCAAACGGTGGAGCCGCCGCAGAGGGCAGGGAAGGGTATGGCGGAGAGCGGCGAGGAGCGAGATGGTTGGAGGCGACGCAGGTGTGGGTAGCGGTCGGGAAGGAGGAGGGAGGCCGAAAATGGATGAAGGCTCGATCCAGATCGGGATAAGGGTCCAGGGTTTGCCGTGTGCCTCCTAACAGGCACACGACAGGAGGCACACGACAAAGGTCGTTGACTTGCCCATTTTGTCGTGTGCCCCCCTTCCCCACACGGCAAATGTCATGTTTGCCATCTGTCATAGATCCAAGCACACGGCAACAGTTTTTTGAAAGGCTCCAATTCACCCAGATACTATTTCACCCAGATACTATTTCTATGCATTATTGCTTATAGAAATATGGTTGAAGTCAAAACTTTACTCGACCGTCGTTTTCATTCAAATTTTGAAAGGCTCCAATTCAATACTTGGATTCTTTTACAGAGATACTCTGATTTGTGAGCAACATATAAGATAACTTGCACAAAATATTTTCTACTTTTTATCACAGCCTTTACGTATGATATAACAATGTCAAGACAAATTTTATAATTTCAAAACTTTGTTCGTTTCTATAAAATTTAATTTCTAATCAATCATAGGGTTGTTGTTATATTTCATGTACAATATGTATGATTTTTTTTTGTTATTTCATAGATACAGACTCAAATGGGAATATTAGCATGAAATGTCTATTTTGCATCTACTAAATTATATTATTCGAACCACTTACAATTCAAATTTGAGTTGCATTAGGTGGTGGTGAACCCCGCGCACATTGGTCGTGAACTGGCACTTGGTACACGAGCGATACGCTAGTGCCTTGGTAGAGTACAGATCCTTTGCAGTTGTGTATTAGCATTAATAGTGACTGACATGTGGGCCCGTTAACTAGATGGTCCACATGTTAGCCTCTGTTAATGCTAATGTACAACTGCAGAGGATTTGGTTTCGCCTTGGTACAGTTTGCCATGGCGCTAGCCGGCTATAAGTTCGAGGCCCTCATGTGCGCGAAGCTCTGCATACAGATCTTACTGTTTCTTTTTAATCGCACAAATTTTTTAACTGACGTTGAACTATCTCGATGTTGAAGAACGTGGCCGCATTAGGATGATTAGAGATTTGGTTAGCTATATTCTAATGCCATGTGGAAATACAAATTTATCTCAATTGAATTCTCTTTTGTTTGGTTAGCAAGTTAGGGTTCGTTTGGCTCCATGGAATTGAATCAGTTTAGCTCCACTGATATGACTCCATCTGTTTAGGAATCCTGAGGAACAAGATTAAAATTATAGAAAGTAAAACCCAAATCAGTGAGTGCAAATTTCCCGTGGTTGAATTCCACCTCTCCACCACCGTGCTCTGATGAAATTTGCCCGTGAGATAGAAACTCCATGAGTATCATTCACATCTCCCACCCTTTACGCCAGAAAACAAACCAGGACCATCAATTGAAATCCCCTATTCGCCACTAGAAAAAGTTTCGATCTCTTACCAGCCATCAATTGAATTTTTTGTTCCTTTAGATGCCATTTCCGTCAGGAGAAAGTTAACTGAGGAAGGGAAAGACCATTATGCCCCTGTCTTCTTCCAATCTTCCTCTAGCATCCATGGACTCTACGCCTTCTCACAGCGGACCCTGGCGAGGGCGGCGCCGATGGCGGCCTTGGCAGCGACAACCTCGGGCGCGGGCGACGGCGGGCGGAGGCGCGGCGACCTCGGGCGCGAGCGATGATGACAGGAGGCGCATCGACCTCGGGCCGCGGGCGACAGTGACAGGAGGCGCGGCGACCTCGGGCGAGGGCGGAGGCGCGGTGACCTCGGGCGCGAGCGACGATGGGCGGAGGCGCGGCAACCTCGGCCATGTGCGACAGCGAGCGGAGGCGCGGCGACCTCGGCCGCGGGCGATAGTGACAGGCGGCATTGGGCATGGTGACGGGCGACCACGACGACGGCGCGAACGAGGTGGGCGACATGCCCAGGCGGTCCTGCAGGTGGCCCACCAGCCCGCGCGCCTCCTCCAGGGTCAGGCCCGCGATGGCGTCCTTCAGGGACGCGGTGGTGGTCGAGGAGCACGCCACGGACGACGAATCTCGGCGCGGATTACGGCGCCCATGGAGCTGGGGAAAATTTTAACTGCTCCCATCTTGCGCCACAAAACAAAGAGACATCAGGTTAGATGGGTGCGCCAGGAGGTTGCGCACACGAGAGAGAAAGAATGGGGCTACAGGACGCACTAGAGATGACGAATTTGATGCTGGCATCAATGGCGCTTGGCGGTGAGTTCTTCACTGTTTCTGCTTCAATTCGCTCGATACGAGTCGGTATTGGGTGATTGAATGATACTCGAAGCTGCGAAGGGATTAGGCGTAGCTGTTGGTTTCCTTTGTTTGGATTGGGATGCGGCAAAACAACGGGCAGCGAGCTCCAGCTTGAGCCCGGGAATGGCGGAGAGAAGAGGGTAATTTGGTTATTTTCAGAAAAATATAACACCTTAGACAGTGTTAACGGTTAGTTTAGGTAACACTGTTGACAAAAGTGGCATATAAGGAAACAAAAATTTCAACTGATGGCTGATAAGGTATTGAAACATTTTCAGTGATAAATAAGGGATTTAGGTAACATTCAGGGGCACAGAAGGGATTCTCTCATCAAACTTTGCCACATCACCAGGAGTATGCATGCGATGCCAGGGGGTGGGAGTGGTAGGCGAGAAGCCGCATGAGCATGAGACCCACGCTTGATTCAAAAAAAAAAAAAAAACTAACCTGCAACTAATCCCAGTACAATAGACACCATTTACATGGACGTTTACCAAATGATACCCCGTAAGCAATGGACGAATGTTTCAGCATGCCATCTTTGATATGGAAGTCCAATTAAAAGTTCAGAAAAATTAGGAATGTAAGCTGTGCCACCCGAGGAATAAGATTGAAATTATAGATCCCGAGGAAGATCAAAATTATTGAAAGCAAAAACCATATCATCATGAAACAAGCAGCAGAAGCACGAGGCCAATATGAGCCCACCAATTCAGATAAAAGCACAAGCCAATCCCTAGTACAATAAAAGTCAACGCAAAAGATTAAAACAAGAACCTGGGTGAAGGAGACGTTCCAAACACCCTTACTCATAAGTCAAACTACTACAAATTCCAAACATTCATTTCATCCGTAGGGAACCAGTTGACCACCACAGTTGATTCATCTCAGATCAGTCCCAAGAGCTGAAGCCACCCCCGCCGCCACCACCACCACCACCACTATAGCCACCACCTGATGACCCCCCATATCCACCACCTCCATAACCACCACCACCACCACCATACCCTCCACCACTGCCCCTGTCTCGCCGGAAATCACGGCCACCAAATCTAGCACCACCTCCTCTGCGACTTCTACCACCACCACCTCCGTAGGCTGAGCGAGCAGCGAACCTTTCAAGCCATTGAGGAACCTCCTGGTTGGCCTCCGTCATAAGCTCACTCAACGACCTTGCAAGGGAAATGTTGCTCTCGTTGAAGAATGCAGTTGCCAGACCAGATTTTCCTGCACGTCCAGTCCTTCCAATTCGATGGACATAGTCATCAATATCATTTGGGAGGTCAAAATTTATCACATGGGCAACATGTGGTATGTCAAGTCCACGTGCAGCAACATCAGTTGCTACAAGGATGGGAGTTGCTCCACTCTTGAAGGATCTTAGAGCATGTTCTCGTTCCTGCAAAAAGATCAATCAGTACTAGGGTCTAGCAGCATATCATTTTTAAAAAAAAAACAACTTGAGACCAGATTAAATAATTGATTCTATCACACTCAACTAAGTAGCTCAGGATAATGTTCATACATTGTACTGGAATATTCTACATTCTTGTAAAAGTATGTAAAGGACAGCCAAAAGTGGGAACACTAGGATATGGGATTTTTGGTGCCAAAAGACTTGTGAATAAGCAAACAGGCAAACATGATCTGGCAAATAAAGAAAGACAAATTGCAAAATATCTGAGTAAGTTACATTCATACAAACTATTTTAAGAATGCACATTACAAACAAACAAACAAACAAACAAGGAACTAGGCAAGTCATTGCACTGCCACACCTGTTGTGATCTGTCTCCATGAATGCTAGTTGCAGGGAAGCCATTTCTATAAAGCCAATCCTCCAGAGCATCAGCTCCTCTCTTTGTCTCCACAAAGACGAGGGTAAGAGATTGCTGCAATAGTCAAAATGACGTAAAAACAGTACGACATTGCAACTATTTAATCATATAAGAACTATCATATTAAATTAGTTACAGCAAGTTCATGCATTACAACAAACAAAATTCTTAGAAGCAATCAATGAAAATAAAAGGAACATACCTTCCCATGTGTACCATTAGCCTTCTGTGCATGAAGAAGATCCATGAGGTAGCTTCGTTTGTCCACATCAAGTACAAACTCCACTCGCTGAACAATCAAATCAGTACTTGATCCAACTCTCCCAACAGCAAGAAATATGTAATCTGCAAGGAAATCCGAAGCCATCCTCTGCACAACAAACAATTACCTTCAACACATAAATATACCACAAAATGTATTACACGAAACAATTAATAAAATGGAATCGGCAACAAAGTATATTACATTACAGAAAGCAACTAGTAATATGTTCCATACTATCATAAGAAAGAAAGTGATCTACTAAATTCCAAAAATTAAGAGTCGATAGCAGCAGTATAATTGAATACACCAAATAAATAATTTACCTAGCTGACATAGACCCTTTAAAATTTGTTCCAAACATATCATAATAAATTTGATGAAGCACATCAATGTCATTTCACCCCATATACATAAAAATATAATCGTTTTGATCTGGACATTCAATAAGAGTAAAGGTGAATATATAACAGAAATTTTCACGTGTCCATCGCAATCTCTTGTACCAGTGCAAGAGGCCATCTATACGAAGCATAGAGTATGCTGATTATAAAGTGACAGTTATGAGGCTACACAGTTCTTTTATCTGTTCTAGCAAATGCATGGACATCAACTTCAGCATAATAACTGCTGACATCTCACTCTTCATAGTCAAGATGTCTGCTATCTACTTATAGTCAGAACAAAAAAACAATGTTTTTTTAAGGCATTGTAGCATCCTGTGGAACTGGAGACATGCCTTAGCACCCAGTCAACAAGGAGTGACTAGAACCCTGTGGTATACTACAGCATTAGGTAGGGTCGCACCTGGACAATATGAGCAGTGACCCTAAAACCATGCCAAAACAAAAGGCACTGGGTAACTGACAGCAACACCCTAAACTAAAATGTATGATACTATGTTTAGAATCCCAGGCTTCAGTCAACACTGATCCATACTTAATGGTAATTAAATTAGTTAGGTTTAGGCTTCTGTCAACTCTGATCCATACGAATTAATGGTAATTATTAAATTAGTTTGGCTGTAAAGTGACAACTAGCTCGAGCCATTCAATCTTCCTTACAGTTTACTTGCCCATCACACCAGATCATGAAACATGAAACACGGACAGTATCACGGTAGATATAATTCAGCAAAATGTCACACACAGAGTTGTTGTTTCATGGAGCGAAAATAAACAAAGCTACACATTCATATGAATAATATTAAAGCTTTAAATCCATCTCTAGCGAGTGATTTCCATTATGAACAAGTGAATATTTGTGTACTTCACAATTAGCAGCTCTAAAGAGTCCATTATGTAGTTTTCAAAAGATGAAGCATTTATAACCCCCAGCATAGCCAATGTAATGTAACTCGGGACCAACTGACTCAGATCTTGCTAATAAACCACATCATGCTCAAAAATGAAAAGGCATATCTTTTCTATCATCTATTAAAATAAAATAACATGATCAGTATCTAGAACCACCTAGTAGATAACAACACGTACAGGTTTTTAAAAGGTCCACAAATGCAGCTATCACACATCAATTTACCAGTTGTTTGAACTATGTAAAAGCTTAAAACAATGATATATTTAGAGTGCAAATAAATAAAATTGCAAGGTACACAGCAACAACAGGAAGGAAACATACCTGTATCTCTTTTGGAAATGTAGCACTAAACAACATTGTCTGCCTTTGGCCACGTGGAGGCATGTCCATCTGCTCAACAATTTTGCGAATCTGTGGCTCGAACCCCATATCAAGCATTCGATCTGCTTCATCAAGGGCTAAATACCTTATATATTGCAGGGAGACCCTAGCCCTCTCCAACAGATCCATTAAACGACCAGGAGTTGCCACAAGGATGTCAACCCCTCTCTCTAACTCCCTCAGCTACAGTAGTAAAAGTGAACATGAATAAGCATGGCATAACATCACAAAAACTGTCTTACACTAAACAAACCAAATTTAGAAATTAGGAATTCAAGTATAAGCTTACTAAAACTATTTTTACATTTCTCATTATCCCTATGCACATACATTTACTAACACAAACTTTCACATGGATTTTGGCAACAACCAGGTGTATCCTTATTAACTTAATTCTCTCATGGTAAGTTTGCACCCATTTTAAGTAGCACAAATACTTTCTGTTGTACATGGACTATCACATTATACGATGATGAAATCAGATCATTTACTCAGCCTTAGCAAAAAGAAACAGGGACAAAATTTCATGGTGAAGGCTAAACTATCATAAAACGCTAAGAAGAAACCATAGCACTGCCTTGGACATGTTAGATATATTATATCTTGCAAAGTACATGCACATGAGGCACAATAACCACATACCTGTTGATGTATTGGTGCACCTCCATATGCAACCACAACTCTGACACCAGTCTGATAAGCAAACTTCTTTGCTTCCTCATGGATCTAACAATGCATCAAACATCACAAGAAGAGGGAAAAGATTAGCACAGTAGAGAAATTTACTATCATCTGTACCAAACAGTGATGGGTTACATACTTGGCATGAAAGCTCACGGGTAGGAGATAAGATCAGTGCCAAAGGATATGCTGTCCTTGTACTCCGTGACCTTGGGGGTGGCTTTGACTTCAAGATGCCACTGATGATTGGAAAACAGAAGGCTGCAGTCTTTCCAGACCCCGTCTGTGCACAGGCCATAAGATCCCGTCCTGCAATGGAGATTGGGATGGCATAACACTGCACTGGTGTTGGCTTGACATATTTGCACCTCCGGATATTCTCATTCAGGGCATCACCCAAATCAATCTCGGAAAATGTGTTGACTGGTGGGGGCACGTCATGGCCACTGGTCTCAACAGGGATGTCTTCATATGCATCAAAATTGATGCCTGTGTTCTCCTGGCCCTCAAAGTCGACTTCCTCGGCCTCAGCTTTGGCGAAAGGATCCGGCTCACGATCCCTGCGGTCCCCCCAACCCCCTGAACGGCCAGAGTTCCAGGCACCACCACCACGTCCACCACTGCCACCGCCACCGCCGCCATAGCCCTGGCGAGGACCACCTAAACTGCCACCACCAGCACCACCATTCACAATGCCAGCCCAGCGAGGGCCACCACCACCACCTACAGCGGCCGGACCAGAAGGCTGTACAGCAGCCGAGGGCAGAGGGCCACCCTGTGCCGGACCACCTGAGCCTGCCTGGGCCTCAATGCCAGGACCTACCGAACGGCCACGGAGGTGAGGAGGCACGTAGGAGCTGCGCGTGGGGCGCTGGTTCGCAGCAGATCCGTTCGCAGCAGCAGTCGCGGGCGCCGATTCCTCGGCGTTCGCAACTGAGTCAGCCCATGAAGATCGCATAATTAGCACGGGTCACTTGAGGGAGATGAACCACAGGTCACTGAAAAAAAACATAATCATCACGCGAATCAGCTAAAGGTTGTGCACGATAAAGCCAACGGCAGAAAACAAACGAGCAAAAAGCAGAATCAGCCAGTTCGAGGTACGATTGGCCAGCAAACGCTCAAACCACCACCACGGAACCGCACTAACCAGGAACAGATTCCACTCTCAATGATTCAACAGCTCCCACGAAATCTTCTAACCCTAAACAGAGATCAAATCCAGGACCAGGAAGAAAAAAACAGGGAAGAAAAATTCATCGAGTCACAGCGCTGAAGACAACGAAACCGAACCAATACAACCTCTATCCAACTAGCTCGACAATCAGCTCACCTAAATCCGAGCAAACCAAATCAACCCAACACCAAAGCAAACCAGAACGAGAAATCACCGACGAAGCAGCTGCGCCGCAACTCCAATTGCGACCCGCGAGGCACCGAACGATGATTCGGCCACCCACTCCAGCTGTGCTCGCCTAAAACCCTACAGATCTGAAGGCTCTCAACGCCCCGCACCGCAACAACAACCAACCACCACGATGACAACGAAGGCGCAGCAACCGCATCAGAAAACAGCAGGCCGCGCGCGGCTGCACGGACGGGGAGGAGAAGGGAAAGGGAGGCGAGGAGGGTGGCGCACCTGCGCGCTGGGTTCGAATCCGGCGGCGTGGAAACCCTAGAGACGCGGGGGAGGAGGACGGGGAAGCGGCGGAGATCAACAAAAACAAGTGGAGAGAGAGAAGGGGAACGGGCTGGCTGGCTTGTTTTGTTTGCGGGGAATAGAAGAAAAGTTGAGGAAATTATTTAATTTATATTTGTTTCAGGGCTTTTTCTGATGAGCTAGCCCGCACGCAGTGTGACGGGTGGTTGGTGACGGGGGCTTGCGGTTACGGCAGCCGTCGGATGGGCAATGGACAGGCTGGATTTGGAGAGGTGCAGGCAGGCTCAGATCTGAGACGCCACCCCGTGCATGTTCTGGTACGACAGATCGGGAGTGTTATAAACAGTTACGTTTGAGGGTTATGGACTCGCATCGAAAGGCAATTCTATCCGAGTCACAGTATGACTCGGTTTTAAGTCTCATTAAAATTTTGTCTATCCGACTATATAATATAATGAGGTGTGATCGTATTGAGTAATTCCAATGAATAACAGATATTAGTACCATCTGATTTTATATCTCGTGTCTCTTGTCTCTATTGATCTCGTCGGGTTGGGAAGGGAGACGGGGGAACTCTACCATCTATCTCACATTCAAGTTGCTGCCGGGAGGGAAGGGATCGGATTGGGGGATTCGTGATGGCTGTCGAAGGCCATATTACAGCACGTTATCAGCAGCTCTCCATTGAACTACAGTATGTTGTCAAATCCCCACCGAATCTTCCTGTTTGATGGATTCGGGTGGTCTGTTTGGTCTGTGTTAGATTGATTCTAGCATGCTTGATGACTCGTATGATTGATGTTGGATTTCCTGCACAAAAATTAGTCCTGTTGAGCTACCCGATTTTAGGTTATTTACTTGATGTTGCCATATATAACGTAATGGTTGATGCATGATACTGAAAACCATTGATGATTGCTTGTTGCTTGCATGAAAACGTCATCGGTTTGGCTACTCGGATATCTAGTGATCTTGGCAATCACTTAAACGGGAAGTCTAGTTGATTCCCAAATCTGGTTGATCTCGTTGATCAGATAAGTGTGGAAATTTCACATTTTTTCGTGATCGACTTGGATTTTTTAGTAGTCCCGAAATTCGGGTAGAACACTCACCGTATTAGAATTGGACTCTATTCTAGTTCCGATTAGGATACAGAAACTTCCATATTTTTATATAGTAGCACCCCTATGGAAGTCTCACATGATTTTTACTTGATGATATCATGTTTCTGAAAATAGTTTTATATCCGATCCATACATCACAAACTGTACACCCGAATCATACTAATGCCTGAAGTATTTGCATGATAGGTGATGACGAACATTGCATCTCAGCAATTCCCGCCACTTGCGCTGAACAGAAGTAACTACCAAACCTAGGTGAATTATTATGTCAACCACCTAAAGGCAATGGGATTGAGTCATACAATTTTTTCACATGCACTTGATGTTGCCACAATTCTAGAAAATGAAGTCGCCAAGACTTATATTTTCATATGGCATTATATCCATCCTGATCTCATGTTGGAGTATCAGGTAGTGCAAGATCCTCTTGCACTTTGGATGGCATTTGAGGAACGGTTTGGTAAACGCAAGTCGGTACTTCTGCCTCAAACCCGAAATAACTAGGGTCAGCTTAGATTCCTTGATTTCAAGACGGTTAAGGAATATAATCATGCATTGCATCGCATTGTTGGACAACTCCGATTTTGTGAGCAACGAGTTATTAACGAGGAGATGATTGAAAAGACACTTGAAACTTTTCACCCAATGAATATGGTACTCCAGCAGCAATACCGGAACAGAAAGTTCAGGAAATATTCGGACCTCATACATGTCCTGCTAATAGCTGAGGCCCAGAACTTGCTTCTACTTAAAAAATTTAACATGCGCCTTGCCGAAACACAAGGATTGCCTGAAGCACATACTGTTGTACATGATGGCAAGGGCAAAACCCATGATAAGGGTCATGTTCGAGGTGGAAAACAAGGCATAAAGGGTGAGAAATTCAAGCGTTTTGGGAAGAAAGGCCAGAAGCCAAATAACTAGGGGAAGGGAAAAGGCAACGACCCCGGTAGTGATGGGGCTAAAAACCCCAAAACAGGTTGTTTCCGTTGTGGATCACTTAGACATTGGTCCCGCACATGCACTACCGAAAAACACTTGATTGATATGTATCAGGAGTTCAAAAAGCGCCAAAACCCGGAAGTTAACTTCGTCCAAATCCCGGTACCAGAGGATACTAGGATTGATGACCCGGTTCCTGAACTAGATTTGCCTACTGCACCATCAGATCTTCCAGCCGAAACTGGTGATATAGACGTTGATAACGACCCAATTTCTTCTAGTACTGTCGTAGGTGATGCTGATGGTGACATTGATCTTGATGAAGATTATCTTAATGATGAACTATATGCGGACATTGAGTAGTCCTGTTTGTCAATTTGCTTAGAGTTTGTGATGGTCGTGATGTAATAAGTGCTCTTGTTGAGCCAGTCCTGTGTTAAACTTGTTTAAGTTTGGGTCAATAGCTTGCATGCTTTTATTTCTAGAATAATGATATGTGCCTATGATATCTTGTTCTATATGTGCAATCTTTATGATTCGGCTTATGCACGTATTTAGCCTCGTTATAATCCTCATAGTGAGCGCTAACTTAGAAATCATTGAAATTTCTAAAATAGAACAAGATGTATGTTCTGATGGAGGTTGACGTTGAACCGTGCCTGATTGATAGTGCTACCACAAACTCAATACTTAGAGAGACTAAGTACTTTCAGACACTTCAGAAGAGGACTGAAAATGTACTTACCATTGCCGGTAGCAATGGGCATATTGTAGGCTCTGGACGAGCTACAGTAGTACTCCCGAATAATACTAAGATCTTCATTGAGGAAGCATTCTTGTATCTGGGAGCCGAACTCTCCTGACCTTCAAAGACATCTGTCGTAGCGGTTATCATGTGCAAACTGCAAGTGAAGGCAGAGCTGAATTCCTCTACATCACTGATGATCATAATGGTGTATCCAAAGTACTTGAGAAAGTGTCGGGTACCTCCAATGGAATATATTACACTAAAATTAAGCCCACGGAAGAATATGTTGTCATGCCTATAATTTTTAAGAACCCAGAATCGTTTAGAATCTAGCATGAAAGGCTAGGTCACCTTGGATTATCAATGATGCGTCATATTGTCAATAATTCTGCCAGTCATAGCATTAAAATGACTCAATTCCCAAAACTAGAAGATTTTAATTGTGATTCGTGTGCTAGGAGCAAACTTATCACTAGACTGTCTTACCTGAAGGTAAAGGACGAGTCTCTGAGTTTCCTTGAGCGGATTCAAGGTGATATCTGTGGCCCGATTAGTCCTTCACTGGGGCCATTTAAATATTTTATGGTACTCATTGATGCCTCAACGAGGTGGAGCCATGTATGCCTATTGTCTACACGGAACCATGCTTTTGCAAAGATCATTGCCCAAATCATCCATTTGCATGCTAGTTTCCCGAAGAACCGCATTAAGACAATTCTGATGGATAATGCTGCTGAGTTTACCTCAAAAGCGTTTAACGACTATTGTCTTGCTTTGGGCATTGATGTTGAGCACTCTGTACCGTATGTTCATACTCAGAATGGGCTTGCCGAGTCATTGATCAAGAGGATCAAGTTGATTGCTAGACCGCTTCTTGAAGATAGAAGATTACCCACCAGATGTTGGGGTCATGCGGTCCTGCACACTGCCGCTTTAATCCAGTACCGACCGACTGCATATCATTCAACTTCCCCGTTCCATTTAGCATGTGGTCAAGAACCGATGATTTCCCATCTGCGAAAATTCGGCTATGTCATTTTTGTGCTGATATCATCACCTCAGCGTACATATATGGGGCCTCACCGGAAGATGGGGATATACGTTGGTTATGAAACTCTATCCATAATCAAGTATTTGGAGCCTAGAACTGGAGACTTGTTCAAGGCTCGGTACGCTGGTTGTATCTTCCATGAAGATCACTTCCCGGCATTAGGGGGAGGATTGTACCTGAATTCTAAGGAATGCCAGGAAATCCAGTGGAGTGCTAGTAGCATCCAATCTCTTGACCCACGTACTAAAGATACTAAGCTTGAAGTTCAAAGGATCATAAACCTGCAACAACTAGCCAATAATTTGTCTGATGCATTTACCGATTTAAGTGTAGTGTCAAAGTCGTATATTCCCGTGGCCAATGCACCGGAAAAAGAGTTGAGATACCTCTAGAGGGTTCGAACTCATCTCAAGTCCCTCGTCCTAGGAAAAGGGGGAGCAATCTGGATAATTTGGTACCAGCCAAGCGGAGACGTCTGCCACGGCCGGGTACTGAAGTGATTGCATTACGTTCCCATTCGGTTGTCCCTGAGGAGACACACCCTGATGGTGACCCTTGTGAAATTGTGCGCACAAACAAAGAGAGGGTCAAGAAATGCTCATGATTTTTCCCAAGGTCTTGGAAGAATGACACCTTCCCCTAATCCTCGTTGGACCACTCCCACCGGAGTCCCAGTCCCTCCCGCCACCAAGTGGAGTTCTCGCACACGAGCCCGCAATCACTCCTCGAGTGAAGACACGGTGTACGTCACCGCTGCACAAAGCACAAGCTCGCCTCCCTCGAGAACTTGCCGAACTCCCCGAGCTGACACGGATGCTCACTAGCGATGCCCCTTTCAACGGTGGGCTCAAACCATGTACAAACATGTGATGGCCTTCACAACCGATGATGATAGGCTCGATCACTGACACCTAACCGGTCTAGGTTTCATGATAGACCAAGAGTAACAATCTAGATCACACCCTCAAGGACACCCTAGTCTTAGATGTGCAAGATGCTCAAGCTACTCTTCATTAGCACTCTCAAGATATACAATATCTCCTCCAAGTGCTCTCCTCTTTTATTCTTGGACCTTACCAAATGCTCTCAAGTATTTCACTGGTCAAGAGAGGTCTCTAAGACCCCAGCAACAAAGTTATATAGGCTCCCAACCTCAAACTAGCCGTTGCTCCATGAAATCAGCTTCCTGGACACACTGACCGGATAGTCCGGTCCGTTTCTCTCTCTAGTCCAGAAACATTCTGGCGCTGCGCTGTGACTGCTCCCCTCGTACTCCTACTGACCAGATAGTCCGGTCAGCAGACCGGACCGTCCGGTCTGTACAGAGTCTCCTGCTGGCAGTCAACTGGATCCTCGTGCTAAGTCCTGGAAAACTCTCATAGTGACCGTACAGTCCGGTCTCCACTGACCCTTCTATCCGGTCTCTATGTCCAGAAGCTTAAACTTGTCGTCCTCGCTTGACTTGGTTTCCCGGCTTCTCCGAACAGCTCTTTGACTTCTCCACTGTCACCTAGTGCCTATGATTTCATCGAGCAACCTTGCACATCACCGACTAGACATGACCTAAGAGAATGACCTAGACCCCTTTGATAGTCTGGTTTTTCCTATGGACTCAAAGCCCTAACAACTACTCAAGTGTTCCAAACACTTGCACCATAGCTTGTTCTTCACTTTGATCCATCTTTATCAACCCTTGAACTCCATCAAGTTCACAAGCCTCCATGCTTGTGGTCATTGTCATCAATCGCCAAGGACACTATCATCCATATGATTTGTAATAGAGTTAAGAGATGATTCCTACATAGAAAACACACGTGTAGATGTTAGTCCACAATTTCATAGTTGTCATCTATCACAAAAATATCCATACCACGGGGATCCAATCATCAATGGTCATGAAGCTTACAATCTCCCCCTTTTTGGTGATTGATGACAACCACTACTTAATTGAAAAACTTCAATGAATAACCGGACTAAACAAGTTGCACAATGATCAAGAGGAACCATGATAACATAAGAGAGAAAGCATAAGGTCCTGCTCAATCAAGTAACATATAGAGATATAAGGAAAAGAGAGAAGAGCATACTCTAGATGAAACATGTATGCATGTTATGGCAATATATTGAATGAAAGCATAGGACATGCAATGCAAGGCATAAATGATGAGATGCAACAAGTTAGCATCAAAATGCACAAGAATTAAGAACAAGCATCCATCATCATGATATCATACACAGGCATACAAGATAATCAATAAAAACAAGCACTGCATATGAAAGGAAATAAACCAAGTAAGATCAAAATGAGTCAAACACGAGCGAATGAAAACCATGACTTATCATAATCCACGAACAATGAATAACTCCTCAAAAGAAGAACCAAATGGTCTATCTCCCAAAACCTCGTAGCTCCCCCTAAATACAAGCTACTCTCGATCGTAACAAGATCACACTCCCCCTCCCCCTAGACCTAGTATCTTCTCCCCCTTTGGCAACAAGCATCCAACAAGGCGGGAAAAGATGAACATCTAAGCGCTTGTGGTCGAAGGAAGTGGTGCAACGACGTCCTCTATGGGCTCTGCTCCTGGCTGCTCTTGAGGTGGATCCTGCTATGCTCCCTGAGCCTGTGCCGCCTGAGCATCCAGCTGCTCAAAGAAACCAGGGTCTAAAGGCGACTCAGACCCGCTATCCTGTGCTGCTATAGTGACTGTGGCAGTCTCCTGAACTGAAGTCTGAAGAAGTATGAGGTCTACCATGTCCTGTTGAGTGAAACCTCTACGGACAAGATCCTCTGCTGCCTGAGTAGTAAGAGTGGAAACAGTTGCAGTAAGAGGTGGAGATGAAGCTGTCTCTGGGGCGGTCTGGGAGTCTGCACAAGTAGTGTGCACAATGTCTGAGAACAGACTCCGGACCGGTACATGCTACAAGCTGGAGTGTCCTGCCATCTGTGAGCTTGAAGAGTGTGAGGGTGAGACAAACAACGCTGACACAGAAAAGGCTGACACGAGAGAGAGCTGTGCTGAAGAGAAACCTGTCCTGCTCCCCCTGTCGGTAAGACCCCTGAGAGTGACAGTCCACTGGACTGTGCTGTCATTAGTGTAGTAAAGGGTCCTAGCTGAGTCTGCAGCTGTTGAAACTGAGGGAACACTAAAGGTCCTGGCTGCTAACTGGCTTGCCTCTGAGTAAGCTTCATCATCTGAGTCACTAGAGTAGAGACAAGTGCCATCTGCTGGCGCTGAAGCTCTGTCTATCCTCTGATCAGCTCCATCATCTGACATCTATCCTCTGACACACTCTGTATAAACTCACCTAACCGTTCTGCAAGTACTATCACTATAACAGTGTCCTCAGACTGCAAACCTGTCGGCTGGGGAGGTGCTCCTGTATTGGCTGACTCAGGAATCATCGTCTCTGGCTGAGCTACCTGCTCGTGAAGTACCAGTGACTCTTGCTCCTCCTCTCTTGTGTGCTGGCTGGAGGTAGACTGGGATCCCCTGGGGACTCTAGGTGAGTAGCTGGTGGTCACATCAGGGAAAGCGTCGTACTGCTCCTCCATCACTAGGCCCATCCTCCTCAAGAGATAACAAATGTAGGGCATGTAGACCAAGTGACGTCCTCCAACCCTCTCAGAAATAACCTCCTCTATCTCTCTAATGAAGAGGTCCGCTAAGTCAAAGGTCTGCCTCCTCAAGATGGCTGCTACAACCCACTTGTGTAAGAGTGTGAACTCCTCTATGTAGCCAGACCTGAGAATGATAGTCCTGGAGACTATCATTCTCACCACCTTCGCCTCTGCAGTGAGTCTAGCAGGGCCTCTCTCAAAACCTGGAGTGTGGGGAGGTGGGAAAGCAATCGACACAAGGTCGTCTGAAGGTAGCTTCCCTCCCTGAGGTCTGCGAGGTGGCTGCAGTGTACCGT
This sequence comes from Eleusine coracana subsp. coracana, assembly GCA_032690845.1. Lineage (NCBI taxonomy): Eukaryota > Viridiplantae > Streptophyta > Magnoliopsida > Poales > Poaceae > Eleusine > Eleusine coracana. The sequence continues at coordinate 10,018,217 of CM064430.1, forward strand.
AGGCACTCCTGTAAAGCTGGAAGTCTGAAGCAAGGAGTCCTAGGTTGGCGATCAGATCATGCCTAGTGACTCGCTGTGGCTGCCATCTGAATAAGAACCAGAACTCTGAGCGGTCTCTGGCAACCCACAGTGTCGCATAGAAGTCGAGGACCACGTCCTTCCTGTACCTGAGTGGAGCAGTGACTAGCTCAGCTAGACTTGGCAAGTATGTGAAGTACTGCTCCATGTCTGTGCCTGTGGCCGTCCTCATGGCCTAGTAGGTGGTGTACTGCTGCTGCTCAAGCACCCTGTCTCTAGTCCTCAGGGCTACACAACGTCTCAAGCCCTCTCCTATCCTCCTCTGGAGCATCGTCCAGTACCTCTCTACTGTAGCGGGATCTCGGGAAACTAGCACCTACTGCTCGTAGGACACGAACCGAAGTATCTTAAGGTCCTTTGCAGGAACCTTGAGGATATCTAGCTCTTCGGCTGCCTGAACTAGTCTCTGTACCCTCCTCGTGCACACCTCACAAGTGCACCTCGAGTCTCCTGCCCGGTGAGCTGTCCTCTGGAGGACAGTCTGCTCTGGCTCCTCGTCTGACTCCTCCTCCTCAACCAGCTCCTCAGACTCTGACTCTGAGGTCTCCTCTCCAGTCTCCTCCTCCTCGTACTCCTCCTGCTGCCTGGAGGATCCCTGATCCACAGTTCTTGATGATCTCCCCTGATGGGAAATCGGAGTACGCTGCGTCCACAACGGTGATACTACTCCGACAGCTAGAGGTGTTATCCTCTGCCTGGTGCTCCTTCTCAGACCCTGTGCCTCATGAGGCTGCTCTAGGATCAAACATGATCATGGAGTCCTCTGTGACTGATCCATGGCATCTAGGTGCCTAGCCACTCTCCTGGCTCTCTCTGACTCTGGATCCAGTCTCGGTCTCTTCTTGGTCTTTGGCTTCTTAGACATCTTCCCCTTGCCCTTATCCTGTCCTGACCCTGTCATCTCTGACTGCTGCTGTCACTGCACGCACATAGGTGTAGATGGGATAAGCATAGAAACCTAATACATCTATAAGCAAAGCACTGCTAGGAAAGAATGCGCAATAGAAATCCTAGCACTGAATGAAGGACATGATCACTAGACAAGTATGCAAAGTAACAACAGTGATCATCGACTATATGTGACTGGTACGAGTCATCTAGTGTACAGTCAAATAATAGCAATAAATCTAACTGTAGACTAAATGATAGACAAACTCTATACATGCAATTAACAGATAAGCAATCAATTAATTACAGACTAGGTTGAGCCAAATTACCTAATTAATGCAACTAATGATAGGAATTACATCTAATTACATCAATTAAGGAAATTGCTCAAATTTAGGGTATCAATTGATGAAGGGAGTGAATGGCACAATACCATGGGGGAACTCGACGTGCCGAGGAGAACAAAACACCGTGGGCTTGCTCCGATCACCGGAAAAAGATCAAGACTTGAGCTTTGCCGGCAATGAAGAGCAAGATGGAAATAGCAATGGGTGACATAGAGGCTCGGTGGAGTGTGGTGGAGCTCGACTTGCGCACGTGGGAGGTGGCAGAGGTGGCGGCGCTGGTGGTGCCGCGTGATGGCGGGGCTCGAAGGCGCGCAAGGCGGTAGGGGTGGCTCAAGGCAAGCGGCGGCGCGGGGAGAGCGGAGTCGACGACACGCGGCGGCTAGGCGGCACGACGTGAGCGTGCGGCATGGCTGCTGCGAGCAGGGGCAGGGCAAGCTGCACACGGGAGCTTGCCGGCGAGCTAGGCGGCACTGGGTCTGAGGAAAGGTCGACAAGCGATGGAGACGTCGAGGTCGTGAACTCGACGTCGGGGGGGGAGGGGGGGGGAGCGAACGGAGATAAATCCAAATTAGAGACTCCCTATTTGACCTAGGTTAAACAATCACGGACGACCAAGATTACTCAAAGGTGTAATCAACGGCTCGGATCGGAACTCGCGTCACACGATCAACCGAACTGACCGGACTGTCCGGTCTCTACACCGGACTGTCCGGTCAGGTTGGGGTCTGCTGGTCACTGCAGACCGGACTGTTGGGTCCTTAGGACCATTCTGTCTGATCACTTTGACCAGACTCCCCCTAGGCACTGTTTCCAGTGCCACTGACCGGACTGTACGGTCTAAAGACCGGACCGTACGTCACTTCCAGAATTTTACTGAATCAAGGAATTTCTCCACTTTCCAAGTGCCCTCGCTAAACACACAAAAGAACACTGCACTTGGAATATAGAGGGAACTCTCAAATACTTATTTTCAAATAGTGGCACTCTATGGCCTCATAGTTTTCGCAAATGCCAAATAAAAGATCGAGCAAATAAGAACCAAGGTAATTAAGAACCAAAGGGTATGTATGAGCCTTAGTCCATGAACCACGCGAGTAGATTTAACCTCGGAGTTCATAAGAGCTTGCTCAATGGGCATGAAGCATAATCCTTTCCTTTGGTCACACTTACGAAGATGTAATCTCATATATAGCATGTGGCACAAATATCTCCAAATGTGACAAGCCTCCTTTGTGTTTTCTATATGATGCATGCAACAAGCAATTTACATATGCAATAAAAGTAAACATGCCATGTAAATGCAAGCAATATTAAGAACAAGACACAAAGGAAACCTAACAATGTCAAGTTTGATCCCCTCCCAAGCTTACTCACTATAAGCCATGCCCTTGCCTTGAGAGAAATCAAACAACCATCTCAAGCACTCCCCCTTGCTTATAACTATCTTAGATGGGTTAGACATGACTAATTTTTATGTGTTTTTCTCTTAGTTATTTACACATGCATGGATGCAAAGCATACTAGTCACAAAGGAGTCCTAATTACTATACAATATAAGAGAAAGAAAAACACACTACAACTACTAAGAACTAACATGGTTACCTCCCTCATGAGTAGATAGGTCATTAAGGTCCATGTCACTTGTGGTGGACTTCACATGATCTTCATGAAAGCATTTGGTCCACCACCAGCACCATCTAGGTCTTGTTCTTGGGTGCCCACTTGTACGTAGTTGATCTCTCAAGATCAACAATGCACTTAGGTACCCATATGCTCTTGACCTTTCTCTTCTTGTTTGGTGGTCCCAAGGCCTTAGCTTTCACCTTGCCATCCTTGTTCCTAAAAAGCTTGAAATGTGCGTTCTTATGGAACAAGTTAGCGTTAGGCAAAAACAATGGAATCTCTCACCATGGGACAATCCTTGGTGGCATGTCCATCCTTGCAACACCTCTCGTAATAGTAGTCATCGGCGAGAAGGAGTTTGATCCATATGGGGATGGAGTCACTCGTCCCTATGATATCGATGATGGCGGGATATGGGCCAAGTCCCCGGTGGGAGACATTGTTCGCAAGGTTCCTCCCAAGAATCTCCTTGTGGATGGCTCTACCTCGTGTGAGCCTCTCAAAGCCGTCCATCACCGTCTTCCTCTCTTCCTTGAGCTTGTGATATTCTTCCAATATGAATGGCTCAAGAGAAGAAACCTTGGAGACTTCATTTACTTGGTTCTTCCCATGTATCTCCCTATGAGTGGCTTTGAGTCTCTCAAATCCCTTCATCATCATCTCCCTCTCTTCCTTGAACTTGTGAAGTTCCTTCAAAACAAGTGGCTCAAGAGAGGAAACCTCAACCGAGGTGGTTAGTTCATCACACATAGTAGAAGCATCACTCTTTAATGAACTAGAGGAGGGAGAGGAAAGGTTCTCAACATTGATGGCCTCAAAAGTAATCTCAAGGGCCTTGTACTTCTCATGAAGCTCTACATGATCACCCTTGAGTTTGTCATAACTCTTGTTTAGGGCCTCATGAGATGTGACAAGGTGCTTGAGCTCACTCTCAAGCTCACCAACACGGTCCTTAGCCAACTTACACTCTTTTCTTACCACATCCAATATTTTGGATTTCTTGATAGCGATGTTGCGGGCTTGCTCTAGCATACTTCAAAGCTCGGCACATGAGGGCTCCTCATCATCGCTATCATCGCTGCTCCCATCCTCACTCTCTCCAAGTTGGCTCGCGGCCATAAGGCACGTGGGAGGTGGAGGAAGAGCTCGTGTAGGTGTGGTCATGATCATGGCTAGACCGACCACTTCTTCATCACTTGAGGAAGAGGACTCATCACATGAGTTGTCACTTGTCCATTCTCCAACAAAGACCTTACGAGAAGATTTCTTCTTGTAGTCTTGAGCTTTGCCTTTACCTTTGCTCTTGTTCTTGTTAAAGAACATCTTCTTCTTGTACTTGGCCTTGGGGTCTTCTTCTTCTTCTTCACTTGAATCTTGTGACTTGAATGCTTCTTTCTTGGGCTTTAGACACTCTCGAACAAAGTGGTTCTTCGAGCCACAATTGAAGCACTTGCCTCTTGACTTGGAAGCAAACTTGTTCTTGAAGTTCTTCATCTTCCTCATGAGAAGAGCCAAGTCTTCGGTCAAGTCACCCTCATCATCATCATCTTCATCATCATCCTCAATGATCACCTTCTTCTTGTGCTTCTTGCTCTTGCTAGATTCTTGCTTATCAGCCGGTAGAGCAAGATTGGATGGTTGAGGATCGTCCAACCCCAATTGGTAGCTCTCGAAGGCGGTGATCTTGCCAACTACTTCCTTCATGGTCTTGGTCTTGAGGTCACCTTGCAAGATGAAGGTGATGATGGACTCATACTTGGGGTCTTTGAATAGTCTCAAGAATCTTCTTATCACCTCGACGAGCTTCATCTTGAAATCATCCCCAAGTGCATTGATCTCCTCCACAAATACATGAAAATGAGAATAAACAATGTTAGCTCTCTCATGTGGCAATCTAGTGAAGTGATCATACTTGTTCTTCAGCACATAGTATCTTTCCTCCTTGACATCACTAGTGCCCTCATAGAGCCCCTGAATCTCGGTCCAGATACCATGTGCTGAGGTACTAGCATCAAGGTGAGGAAAAACATCCTTAGAAATGCAAGCAAACAAAGCATTCTTGGCCTTAGCATTACACTTAACAAAATCAGGCTCAAGTAGGTTCACATCCGTATCGGACTCGTGAGTGACCGACCATATCTCCGGATCAATTGACTGAAGGTAGGCTTGCGTGCGAGCCTTCCAATAAGCATAGTCCGCACCATTGAATATGGATACATTCCCCGCCTGTCCCGGCATCCTTACTCAAGGTAATGAAGCCTCAAAGATGAGCACTTGGCTCTGATACCACTTGTAAGGACCGAAGGCGTACCGAGAGGGGGGGGGGGTGAATCGGTAAGCCGCTCATGAACCCAAATACTTCAATTTCCCTACTCAAGTCTAACGAGATAAGAAAACCTATGCTAGTCTAGTACGCCAAGACCCTGCACATACTAGTGTTAATGATAAGATAAAGTGCGGAAGCCAATCACACTAGCCTACGCAAGCCACAAGTCACCCTACTCACTAGAGCACAAAAATGCGGAATAGTAAAGAGAGGGTCAAGGAATGCTCATAATTTTTCCCGAGGTCCCGGAAGGATGGCGCCTTCCCCTAATCCTGGTTGGACCACTCCCGCCGGAGTCTCAGTCCCTCCCGCCACCAAGTGAAGTTCTCGCACACGAGCCCGCAATCACTCCTCGAGTGAAGACATGGTGTGCGTCACTGCTGCACAAAGCACAAGCTCGCCTCTCTCGAGAACTTGCCGGACTCCCCAAGCTGACACGGGCGCTCACTAGCGATGCCCCTTTTAATGGTGGGCTCAAACCATGTATAAACGTGTGACGGCCTTCACAACTGATCACGATAGGCTCGATCACCGACACCTAACCGGTCTAGGTCTCACCATAGACCAAGAGTAACAATCTAGATCACACCCTCAAGGACACTCTAGCCTTAGATGTGTAAGATGCTCAAGCTACTCTTCACTAGCACTCTCAAGATATGTAATATCTCCTCCTAGTGCTCTCCTCTTTCCCTCTTGGACCTTACCAAATGCTCTCAGGTATTCCACTGGCCAAGAGAGGTCTCCAAGACCCCAGCAACAAAGTTATATAGGCTCCCAACCTCAAACTAGTCGTTGCTCCACGAAATCAGCTTCCTGGGCACACTGACTGGACAGTCCGGTCACTGCCTGACCGGACAGTCCGGTTAGTGCAACTCTGTGCACAACTGGCTCTGCCCCTGCTGAAATCCCACCTGACCGGACAGTCCGGTCACCTGACCGGACAGTCTGGTCCATTTCTCTCTCCAGTCCAGAAACATTCTGGCGCTACGCTGTGACTGCTCCCCTCGCACTCCTACTGATCAGACAGTCCGGTCAGCAAACTGGACCGTCTGGTATGTACAGAGTCTCCTACTGGCAGTCAACTAGCTCCTCGCGCTAAGTCCTGGAAAACTCCCATAGTGACCGTACAGTCCGGTCTCCACTGACCCTTCTGTCCGGTCTCTATGTCTAGAAGCTGAAACTTGTCGTCCTCGCGTGTGATTTCATCGAGCAACCTTGCATATCACCGACTAGACATGACCTAAGAGAATGACCTAGACCCCCTTGATAGTTCGGTTTTTCCTATAGACTCAAAGCCCTAACAACTACTCAAGTGTTCCAAACACTTGCACCATAGCTTGTTCTCCGCTTTGATTCATCTTCATCAACCCTTGGACTCCATCAAGTTCACAAGCCTTCATGCTTGCGGTCATTGTCATCAATCGCCAAGGACACTATCATCCATATGATTTGTAATAGAGTTAAGAGATGATTCCTACATAGACAACACACGTGTAGATGTTAGTCCACAATTTCATAGTTGTCATCTATCACCAAAACATCCATACCACGAGGATCCAATCATCAATGGTCATGAAGCTTACAATTATGATGAAACATACTCTCCGGTTATGAGTGGCATAATGTTCCGGTACTTGATATCAATGGTTGCTGGTTTAGATTTGAAAATGCAGTTGATGGATGTTGTGACCGCATATCTGTATGGGTCACTTGATTCAGACATTTATATGAAAGTCCCTGATGGGCTTAAAGTTTCGGATATATCCAATCGCAACATATACATCGTTAAGTTGCAAAGATCGCTGTACGTGCTGAAATAGTCTGGTCAGATGTGGTACAACCGACAGAGCGAATACCTCCTAAAGAAAGGTTATGTGAATAATGAGGATTGCCCCTGCGTGTTCATTCAAAAGTCCAGCAATGGATTTTGCATCAACTCGGTCTATATTGATGATTTGAACATAATCGGTTGCGCAGAGGATATTGAGGAAGCGTGTACCTACCTCAAGGCGGAGTTTGAGATGAAAGATCTGGGTAAAACCAGATTTTGCTTGGGCCTGCAGATTGAGCACCTCCCTGATGGAATCTTAGTACACCAATCGACCTACACGAAGAACGTCCTTGAGAGATTTAACATGTGCAAGGCTCATCCTTTGAAAACCCCGATGGTTCTTAGATCACTTGATAAGGATAAAGATCCTTTTAGACCCAAGGGTGACAATGAGGAATTACTAAAACCCGAAGTCCCTTATCTTAGTGCTACCGGAGCATTGATTTATCTTGCAAATAGCACAAGGCCGGATATCACTTTTGCTGTTAATTTGCTTGCTCGGTACAGCTCCGCACCAACCAGAAGGCATTGGGTTGGCATTAAGACAATCTTGAGGTACCTCAAAGGCACCATTGAACTTGGGTTGTTTTCCCGAAGAAACAGGACTTGACCATGGTGGGATATGCTGATGCAGGGTATCTTTCTGATCCACATCATGCTAGATCTCAGTCCGAGTTTGTGTTTCTCTGTGGTGGTACGACCGTTTCATGGCGGTCTTGTAAACAGACCTTAGTAGCGACATCTACTAACCACTGAGAGATAATAGCCCTATATGAAGCCACATGGGAATGTGTTTGGCTTAGACGGATGACGACCCATATCCTGAAGTCATGTGGTCTGAAAACCGTCAATACCCCTACTGTTATCCATGAGCATAATGCAACGTGTGTTGTGTAAATGCAAACCGGGTATGGAAAGAATAACTTGATGAAGCATATATCGCCTAAGTTTTTCTACCCTCACGAGCTCCAGGAGAAAGGCAAAGTGAGGATCCTGCAAGTTAAGTCGTGTGAAAATCTTGCTGATTTGTTCACCAAGTCCTCACCGGCTACCGTTTTCCAGAAGTATGTTCATGGTATTGGTATGAGGCACTTAAGAGAATTGCAAGGTTCAGGGGGAGACTAACCCTGAACATAGCCCGAGTTTGAATTTAACCTGATCCTGATGATCATATTGTCCAGAAGGCAATAGTTGTACTCTTTTTCCCTGATGAGAGTTTTCCCGAAGTTTCTCCAACAGGTTTTTAATGAGGCAACGTGTGCAATGCACTAGCGGTAACTATGTACTATTTCTCCATATTTTTGCCACTGGGTTTTTAGAAGTTTTAATGAGGCATGAGATTATCGTGGTATTCACCAAAGGGGGAGTGTTAGAAACCCTTACGTTTTAGGATTATGGGCTCATACCAAAAGGCAATAAACGAGTCCTAGTTAGACTCGTTTCCTACCCGACACAGTATGACTTGGTTCCAAGTCCCAGTAGGACTCTGCCTACTCGACTATATAATGTAATGAGGTGCGACCATATTGGGTAATTCCGGTGAATAACAGATATTAGCATCACCCGACTTTGTCTCTTGTGTCTCTTGTCTTTATTGATCTCACCGGGTTGGGAAGGGAGACGGGGGAACTCTGCCATCTACCTCACGCTCAAGTTGCTGCCGGGAGGGAAGGGATCGGATTGGGGGATTCGTGACGGCTGTTGAAGGCCATATTACAACATGGAGTAAGCTTTGGTTCGGGGGCAACGTGACGGCAGCACATCTGAAACTGGAAGAAGCCGTAACGAACATTCCACGCTCCAATGTGCTGCACGTAGCTCAGACAATAAAATTCAACTCATTGCTTGTACTGTTTAATCACCGACAAATTTAGTAGTTTCTTTGCTTCCCAAAGTTGCGGCCAATGCTTTTTCTTTTTTTAGATAAAAGAAGGATTATATTAAATAATGACTGAGTACATCTTCATGTTACAAGCACTCTGAAATATAAAGATATTATAACTAGGTGTACTCAGTATGTAGCTTCAAAACTCAATCCTAAACCTATATGAATATTCATATAGATGACCACACAGGAAAACACTCAGTAAACAGACTGAGAACAGGTGCCCAGAGAACGGCAACCAACATTCCTGTAGGTAGAATTGAGCATAATCCTCTTCATTTTTATGTCTTCTTTCTTCTTTCTTTTGCCACTGAATAAGAAGAAAAAACATTAAACCTGATCTCACAAGCCCTTCATCGTGGTTGGAACTAACCACGACAAAATGAAGAAGGGACCAGAGAATTTTATTCCATGCCGACAACATCATCTCTGCCTTGATGTCGCCGTCCGGAAACCTAAATCTCCAAGTCGTCAAGACACGAAAGTTATTGACGACATCACCGCCGCCATCATTTTCATTGATGTCGCTATGGAGAGACCAAATGTACCATTCATCCTCAACGTGACCGGCGAGAAAAAAGAGAAAACAAATTCCTAATACCGAATAACTCGACATAAAAAAAACCTCAACTCTAATCTAAGATTTATCTAAAAAAAAGATAAATTAACTAAAAAGAAGAGTGGATCCCCGCTCCTCCTCACCTCCGATGTGGGCACCGGAGGAGAAGGAGGAGGGGGACCAAGCGGCGGCGGCGCCTAAGCGCTCCTAGCGGCGGTGACGCTAGGTCTGGGGTCGGGAGAAAGGCAGTATGTATCGGGGCTATGCTTGTGCACAGCTCAAGTTGTGGCCAATGCTACGGAGAAAGGGGGCAGCTAAGCGTACCATGTAACTAGAGACTGGGGCGCGCCGAAGGTACACAATAACTTAGGGCACTTGCCCAATCAAATTCAGGTAATTTAAATTTGTTGTGGTCATTTCTTTTTATTTGCAGCAAGGTTAGTGCCTTTCTATAATAATCTAAAAAAATTTGAGGGCCCGTAGGAAATTATTTGTAAGCACTTTGGAATATTTTTAACTTTTCAAAATCAAGTCTCGTATCTCAGATCACATGACATTTTTGATACAAAATGAAACAGAAGATATATAAACATTAAAACAAATAATTCAAGTGTGCATAATCTTTCGAAACCACTGTGATCGAGCAACATATATATAAATTGACCTTCCCTTACAGTATTGGATTACAGGCTTCGAGCTCGCCGGCTCCATTGCATTGTACTGTAAAAGTGGAGGAGCTATATGGTTAGGTCCTTACATCAAAGGAAATAAGAGTTGATCTGGAATAATGTTCTATCACCAATTTTCTAATAAGATGAAACCCAGAAGCTTAGCCAAGCTGCCTTCCTTGCATCATTTGATAGCATTCAAGAGATAATGCTCGGAATAACTGGACAAAATACTGAGAATTCCTGGTCCTTGTGAAATGGATCCTTGAATAGTTTGTAAGCACGAAAATTATGTGCCTTGAAGTCGCTCAGATCAGACAACCTTGCACTTTTCATAAAACAGAACTGGTCAATATAAAATGGACAATCCTTGAAAGCAGTTGTGCTTGTTCCTAACAATGGTTGAATATTATAATATAATTAGCATCAGAATAGACCGATCAATGACAGAACGTTGGAGCACTTAACTGTTCTTACATGAGCATAGAAGTCCCATCTCAATGCATCTCAAAACTTTTGTAAAGTGGAATTCACATGCCTCAATTGTTTTTATAGAATCTCTGCCCAATATACTTAGAGATCTGTATAAAAACCAACGTGGGATAGTAAATGGTGGTCTCAACAAGCTCACCGATTCACTCATTGACAAGTTAGATATAATCATATAAGTACATAGAAGCTCATCATATTAAAATAATTTGATTACAGTTACAACAAATTCAGTTTGGTAAGCCTACCGGACCGGAGTTACAATGGCAGAGATTCAAAGACAACACATTTGAAGAAATAATAATTCTAATGGCATGGTCGTTACTTAAACTGCTTTTCATTGAAGCTATGCTCGAGAAAATGAATCAAAGAATCCAAATAAAATTCTCAAAAATTTCAGAACAAAATAGCTAAATGAGAATATTAGCTTAGAACTATGCATCTTTCTATTTATACAAAAGAAAAGAGCCATTGTAAAGAAAATGTTGATCCTTAACACTCCACGAGGTGTCTACCAAAGAATATAATAACATAGAGCAAACTCCAGTTCAGCATATAGAATATCTAAAACAATAAAAAAACCCAATAAGGCTTCCAAAATACTCATCATCAGCCCTCCACACAGGAAATGTGACAACAATCAAGGGAGTGATCATAGTATCATTGGAAAGCTTATACTCAACTCATATTGTTAATTTTCTGTGGATGGAAGAGTCACAAGGGCCACGAACAAAGAGAAAGGAGGTGCACAAAATTTAAAGAACTACACAGAAGGGTGGCTCCCATACATTAGCCCCTACATATGTAACCCTGAAACAATAAGGCAACCTCACTTGCCATATCATGGCAGCCAGAATGAGTCATACGTGAACAAATTGTCAACATTAGATGTCAACATAGAGTGCAAAAAACTTGACAAAGGATACTGTTTGAGTGACTTCATTTGTGGTACCATGGCAGCCAGAATGAGTTGTATGTGAACACAATGTCAGCATGAGGTGAAAATACAGGGAGTGAAATATTTGATAGAAGATATTATCCGAGTGAGTCAACATCGATGTATGTTCCTATGACCACTAATTCAGATGCTCTTATTTGTAAACTTTAATTGATAATTCTCCTACTTGTAAACTTCTAGTTTGATCTCACATGAGACATGGGGAATAAAATGAAGTTTATGGCACTACAACTAAAGCTCAGTAATATCCATCTTCCCCGTCGTTGTACAAATCAGTGGATTTCCTTCACAGCTATACCACAAAAAGGATCATAAGACATTTTCCAGATGAAATCACATGTAAATATGTTTCCGTCTTATTATATAGTGGAAATAGTACCAATAAAGTTTGTACTTGAGCTGGGAGATAGTGCTCACAATGAAAGTTCAGATTACTATAGGACAGGACACTGGTATTCTATATATTTTATCAGCAACCACACCCAGAAAAAAAACCGTAGCAATGGACAGGGGAAAAACACTGGACTTATGTTAAACATAGAAAATGTGGCAGTGGGTCAACTTTGGCTGCGGGGGTGCAGATTTTATCTCCTTATGTTACCTCTATATATGAACTAAAGGTAATCACGTGCCTCTGCTCAGAGCACCCCAGGTGAGAACCCCGTGACAAAGGAAGCGAAGAGGTTTTTATAATAATAAAAGGAAAATAGAGGTTTTTGAATTATTGTAAAGAATCATACAACTATCCAACCACTCATATGGCAAATAACAGTGACCAAAGTGATGCAATCATTTCAAATACAAAAAAAAATACTGATACATTCTCACCACTTTATCTCAAGTGATGTGTCGCCGGCGAGGAGGAGTTCGCAGAGGAGAAACCAACAAGGAATTGGCTTGAGAGCTAGAGCGAAGGGGGTAATGAGGAGCGTGGGAGGATGAACTGGTCTCGTCGCCGACCTGGGACACGTTCCCAGCCACGGTGACCAAAGAACAGCCACCCCCTTGGAGACTGTATTATTCTTCGATAAAACTGATTACAATCTACTCAGCAGCCTTTATAGATTAGGCGCCAACTGAACTTTCTAAAGATATAAAATCTCCTTCCTAACGTAAACGCTTCTCAATTATTTGTTTCCTATTTATCCGGCTGCTAGCCAGTCTTCTGTTGCGATGCAATGCGGCTATGACGCTGATACTTCTGGCCGACGAAAGCGTCCACAACATTTCCCCCCTCCCCAACAAACAGCTCGTCCGCGAGCTGTACCTTGGGGTACTGAGCTACGAACTCTGCCATCTTCTCCCATGAGGCATCTTCCGCTGAACGTCCTTCCCAGTGAACCAGCAACTCCCAAACGCCACGATTAAGCCGAGCTTTGACCACGTTCAATGGTGCTGGAATTACGCGGCCATGGAGGAGGTCTGATAATGGCACTATGTCCACAGGTGGTACACCATGAAACTTCTTCAGAAGAGACACATGAAACACGTCATGAATGCGGGCCTTCGGTGGCAACTGCAACCTATACGAAACCTGACCAATACGTTCCAATATCTTGAATGGCCAAAATAGCGAGGACCAATCTTTGATTTAGCTGCCGGTGTGATGCCCAAAGCCGAGCGTTGTTGTAGGCGGAGCCATGCCCAATCTCCGACCGCAAAGGATACGTCTCGGCATGATTGGTCCTGGAATCCTTCATGACGCTCTACGACTGCAGCAATCGCTCTCGTATTTCCAACAGAAACTCATCACGGTCCTTCAACTGTTGGTCAACGGCCACAACTCTAGCTTTGCCATGCTGATAAGGAATGAGAGACGGGAGTTCACGCCCATAGACGACCTTGAAGGGAGAACACTTGAGCGATGTCGGGTAAGAGGAGTTGTAACAGTATTCTGCCCAAGGAAGCCACTGAAGCCAAGTCCGTGGACGATCGCCAGCCAAGCACCGTAGGTACATAGTAATGATACGGTTGACCACCTCTGACTGTCCGTCCGTCTGCGGATGAAAAGCTGAACTCATGTGCAGCTTGACGCCAGCTAGGCGGAACAGTTCAGTCCAAAAAGAGCTGGTAAACACTGTGTCTCTGTCGCTGACAATTGAGCATGGGAACCCATGGAGACGAACAATCCCCTCAAAGAATGCCTTGGCCACCGACGCTGCTGAATAGGGATGAGCTAAAGTAATGAAATGTGCCATCTTGGAGAACTGATCTACCACTATCAGAATGACAGATTTTCGCCCAACCTTTTGAAAGCCTTCGATGAAGTCCATTGATATGTCCTGCCAAACCGCCGATGGCATTAGAAGTGGTTGGAGCAATCCGGCAGGATGTAGATGCTCCGTTTTGTTACGTTGGTAGACAGTGCAGCCCCTCACGAACTCCTGGACCAGTCCGCGTGCATGAGGATTGTAGAACGTCGATCACCATCGTTGAAGTGTTTTCTGGGCACCCTTGTGTCCCTGATCGTGTGCAGCGGTTAGAAGATCATGCCAGAGACGTGACGCGTTCGGCACAAACACCTTGCCATTGTATAACAAAAGACCATCTGCCTCTTTCCATGCTGACTCAGCTGTCCCATTCTCCAGCTTGGCCCGTATTGCCTGTGCCTGCGGATCCCCGACCAGTTCTTCCCGCAACGCGTTATAGGTGTCGAAGACAGGCATAGAGATGGCCTGCAATGTAGCCGTCTCCTCATCGCGACGCGAGAGAGCATCGACCACCGTGTTAAACTTGCCCGACCGGTATTCCACGATGAGGTCATACCCAAATAGCTTGGTGACCCATGTATGCTATGGAATTGTCGATAACCGCTGGTCCAAGATGAACTTGAGGCTATAGTGGTCCGTGCGGACCGTAAATGCGCGCCCCCAGAGGTACGGTCGCCAATTCCGCACTGCCTTTACAAGCCCGATGAGTTCTTGCTCATACATCGGCAACTTGGCATGATGTGGTGCTACCACCCGACTAAAGTAGGCGATGGCACCGTCACCCTGATGTAACACCACGCCGAAACTGGAGCCAGATGCATCACAGTCGACGATGAAGTGTTTGTTGAAGTCGGGCATCTGAAGAAGCGGCGCCGATGTCAGGGCGCGTTTGAGAGCTTTGAATGCCGTCTCTGCCTCGTCCGTCCACCGGAATACCTCCCGCTTGAGGAGCGCAGTGAGTGGCACTGCCACCGTGCCGTACCCCGCAATGAATTTGCGGTAGTAGCCGGTTAGCCCTAGGAATCCTCGGAGTGCCTTGAGAGTCCGCTGGTGCGGCCACGCCTCCACCGCGCTGATCTTCATTGGGTCCATGGCGACGCCCTCAGCCGAGATCACATGGCCGAGGTATGCCACCTGTTCTTCCCCGAAGTGGCACTTGGAGCGCTTGAGGGCCAGCTGGTGGTCACGCAGGACTTGGAACACCATCTTGACATGCTGGAGGTGTTCTGCCCATGACTTGCTAAAGATCAAGATGTCATCAAAAAACACAAGTACAAACATCCAAATGAAGGGTTTAAGAATGTCATTCATCAATGCCTGGAAGGTTGATGGTGCATTCTTAAGGCCAAAACGCATTACAAGAAACTCATAGTGGCCTTGGTGGGTGCGGAAGGCCGTCATGTTGATGTCGTCCGGATGCATGCGCACCTGATGGTAGCCGCTCTGGAGGTCTAGCTTGGTGAAGAGACGAGCGCCGTGAAGCTCGTCAAGCAGTTCATCGACCACTGGGATGGGAAACTTCACCTTCACTGTCTTCCCGTTCAGCTCGCGACAGTCGACGCAGAACCTTCATGAGTCGCCCTCCTTCTTCACGAGGAGCACCATGGAGGAGAAGGTCGAGGTGCTCTCTCGAATGATGCCCTGGGTTAGCATCTCTTCACATTGTTTCTCGATTTCGTCCTTCAACAGTTGTGGGTAGCGGTAGGGTCGGACCGTGATGGGTGTTGTCGCTGGTAACAGGCGGATGCGATGGTCGTAACGACGGGCCGATGGTAGTCCGTGGGGCTCCTCAAAGATATCCTGGAAGGATGATAAGAGGGCGTCCAACAATTCGCGCGATGAGCTCATCACCGTGTAGATACCCGTCGTGCCTCCTTGGCCGGTCCAGCGCACCATGAGACCATTGCGCCAGAATGCCATTGTCAGCGCGTCGAAGTCCCAGAGAATGGGTCCCAAAGTCTTCAACCACTGTACCCCCAGGACGACGTCGAAGCCCTGTAATGGCAGCGAGTAACAGTTTATGGTGAACATCTCATCGCCGATCTGGACTGGCGTGTCCTGGCACACCCCGTTGCTGGTAATGCGATCTCCATTGGCCACCTTGACCGACAATCCCGGGTGCGATGTGACAGGCAACCCGAGGCGGCGCACGGCCTGATCTTGGACGAACGTGTGGGTAGAGCCCGTATCCACCAACGCTGTCAGCTGCACCCCGTTGACGGTGACCTATAGCTTCATGGTGTTGGCCACATCGATCCCGGTGAGAGCATGGAGGGAGATGACCAACTCTTCAGCGATGTCATCCAGCTCGACGCCCTTGTCTAATTCCAGGAGAAACACGCTGTCACACCCGGTTTTAAGGACAAAACCAAGTGCTTATCATATATGTGCCCAGGAACAAGTTTCACACATATCGACAGTAAAGTGAATAACAGTATAACCAATGTCATTTAATAAAGCATACCATTATTACATAAATAATTGTCTTCGAAGACTAGATCGACTCTCTCGACAAATAACAGCGAAAGACACCATAACACCACAGGCAATCGACCGGGGGCACGCACGCCTAGTAGTAGTCGTCATCAGTGTAGTCCATTTCTCCATCTTCTGAGCAGCAGTTTATAGTACAACAACAAAGGGAAATAGCAAGGGTGAGCACATGCCGTACTCAGCAAGTGGGGGAAAACATGACATGCAAGTTTAATAGAAGAAAGGCTAACATAATGGTTCATTTGCATAAATTTGCACTACACCTAAGACCATTTGCAAAGCACTCCTACTTACTAGGTGAAAAGTTCCCCAAGTTGTCTTATTTATCCAACACTACAGGTTAAACCACCTGTAGCCAACCATGGGTTAAACCGCCCATAGGAAACCACACTACAGGTTACACCACCTGTAGCCAACCATGGGTTAAACCGCCCATAGGAAACCACACTACAGGTTACACCGCCTGTAGCAAACCATGGGTTAAACCGCCCATATGAATCCACAATACAGGTTACACCGCCTGTAGCAAACCAAGGGTTACACCGCCCAAACCAAACTTGGCTACCCACCAAGTCCACCCATAAACCACCATCCTAAATGTGTGAGGATCCAGGCCGCTCATGACCGTGAGCATGACTGTTATAACAGTTTGACACTCTACAGAGGTTGCACAACTTTACCCACAGGTTGGTGATTCCGTCACCCGTCAATGACTAAAGTCTCCCTATTGCCCAAATCACACTACCGTAGGTGTGAGGCCAAGAGATCACCACAAGGTCGTTCAGAGCGCTTCCCAGCTTGCAAACAATCCACGCTAAGGTTTCACTGCTGTGGAATTAAACCGTTCCTACAGAAGCCCCCTCTGGCGCCGTGGCTAGGAGTAAACCGTCCATCGCCTGAGTCCGAGAGTAAACCGTCCCATCCTCCTTCCTCGACTGCTCACAGAACTGGGAAGACATCTCGATACTAAACCAAGCCTACCCATACCAGCCCTGTGCTTTGCGCGGTTTTCCTGGATGGCCGCTCCACAAACTACTCTTGTGATCCCAAGCAGGTACCACCACAATCCCACAGTACTATACCGAGTACACGTGCATACCCGCACCATCCTTGCCATCCTCCTGCTTGGATCACCTAGGTTCCATGTTGCTAAAAAGGATTAACCATCCCTCATGATCATTATGTTAAAGTGAACCATTAGTCAAGATTAACATTAGACACTTCCATTTCCCGACATAGCAAACTAAGCATGACGTACCCATACTAATAAGCTACACCAGAACCCAGGCGACAAGGAATAATATGGAACAGGATATGACACATGGGATTCAATATTAACAAGCATGTATAGAGATAGAGAGAATATAAAACATAGGTTCAAAATGCATCAAGGACACTTGCCTAGTTCCCTTTGCTGCTGCTCAAAGTCTTCAAGATGGAGATCCTGGAAATTCTCTAACAGCGGTTCGTCTACTCAACATCACACCAGAAACACAAGCATACAAACACACTAAGAAACAACACACCATACAGTAACAAACAACAAAGAAAACAATACTATGAAAAAGTATGTGTTGCTACGATCGCGTGAGTGCAAGAATCGCCTCAATCGGAGCTACGAGTAAAAAGTTATGAAGGTTTAAAGTTCTAGGGCTAAAAATAATAGATTAGTAAAATATTATAAAATAATATAAATAATTAATATTACACACTACGATCGCTCTGGTGAAAGAATTTCTTAAATCAGAGCTATGATTGAAAAGTTATGAAGATTTGAAATTTCAAGAGTTAAAATGTCAAAACAGACAAGTTAAATGGCCTAAAAGTAATTCTAAAAATATATAAGGGCTAAACTATAAAATATACATATGAAATATAATTTATAAAAATTTTAGGGTTCAAAATGTAATTTATGAAGAGTACAAGGACTTGATTGTAAAAGATACATAGAAAAATATAATTTATGAAGAATTGGAGGACTAAAATATAATTTTGGAAAAGTTCACGGGCCTAACTATAAAATTTACAGGGCCAAAATATAATTATTTATAAGTTTAGGGGCCTAGGTGTAAAAAGATAGGACTAAAACATAATTAGAAATAAGTACAGGGGCCTAAGTGTAAAATGCCCAACCTAAATTATTACTTACAAAAATTAGGGCTAAAATAGAATTACTAGAAGGTACTGGGTTGTTTATGTAAAATTACAAAACTAAAATATAATTTAAGATATGTACAGGGGTGTTTTTGTAAAATTATAGGATTAAAAATAATTAATTAATAACTTAGTGGCCTAAATATAAGTTCTGCAGAAAAATTAGTTTAAAACCTAATTTCATTACAGTCCAGGGGCCTATGTGTAAAACTAGCATTACTCAGGATTTAATTAAAAAAAATAAAAAAATAAACCCTAAAAACCCCATGGACCGAGTCCATGGGTTTGTGGACCGGCATTGACCCTTGTCCACAGTCCACCGTGGACCGAGGCTCGACGGCGGCCATTGCCGGCTTGCCGAAGCTCGTGGGAGCGGCTGCCTGCGCGCGGAAAGCGGCGAGAAGGGGAGCGGGGGAGGCGGCAAGGGTAGCGGGCTCACCGGCGGCTCACGTGGCGCAGGGAGGGGTCAAGGCGGGTCGGCGCGAGGCGGCGGCGTCCGGCGGCGATGGCGCTACGGCGTGCGACGGGGACGGCGAGGCGGCGGGGTCGCGGCGGCAGGGGAAAGGCGGCGCAGGGAGGGGTCCCCCCTATTTATAGGGGCGCGGGCCCCTAGGCCTGCCGTGGCACGCACACCGAAGCGGCGGCGGCACTGGCGGGTAGGGTTCGGGGCGGGGCGCAGATGGGCCGAGCGGCATGGGCCAGGCACGTGCAGGACGGGAGTGGGCCGGGCAGGCCGGGGAGAGAAGAGAGGGGGAGTGGTAGCTGGGCCGCGGGGGAGGTTTCTGGCCCAAGGTCGGGAGAGGGGGAGGGATAGAGAGGGGGAGAGAAGGGGCTTGGCCCAACAGGCTGAAGGGGTTTTCTTTCCTCTCTCTTTTCTATGTTTTTCTCCTCCAAAATTCCTAACTAAAACAAAATGTTGATCCCTAATCAAATTAAAAAAAAACTTTGCATAATAAAATCCTAAGTACAACTAATCAACAAGAATACAACAAATCAAAGTTTTTTTTTAAAATACTTATATTTAAATGCTTTCTTTAGAAAATAAACCATTTGCTACAAAAATATTAATAAAATAATTTATTATAGAAAATTTTAAAATATTCTAAATTTTGAAAAATCAGGGTGTTACACACGCCCTTGCCGCCGCACTTTGTGGCCAGGAGTGTACTTCTCCATGGAGTAATAGCATTCATCCTTGGCGCGCTTCGCCGCGAGCTCTTCTAGTGAGAGGCGACGAAAGTGATGATGGAGTGGTGCAGTGGTGGTAGCCGCGAGGGTGGCACTTTGTTTGCGGCTGCTAGTGCCGGCAGTGGTTGTTGGCTCTTGGACGCTGCGGGCTGTGGGCGAGCTGCGGATGTGTTGCCCCCCGCTTTGGTCATCTTGGCACTCTGAACCTCGTAAGAGCGTGCCAAGCTCATCGCTGTTTGTAGATTGGACGGGGCTAGGAGTTCCACGTCCGTGCGCAAGGGTTGGCTTAAACCTGCCGTAAAGAGGTTGACCTGTTGGCGCTCGGTTAAACCATCACAGTGACAGAGAAGCGCCAGGAGCTGACGTTGGTACTCGTCCACCGACCCCGTGCACTACAGGTCTTTCAATTCGGCCAATCCATTGGAGCGGATAGGGGGGCCCAATCGCAGATTCACGAGGGCAATGAAACAGGGCCAGGAGACGACGCCATAGTCATGCTCTAGGGCATAGTACCACTCTGCTGCATGGTGCACATCGCGCGGAAGTAGGACTCACACTTCGTGATCCACGTCAACAGGTCCGTCTCACCATCAAAGTGTGGAAAATTGAGTTTCGACATTTGGTGACGGTGATCGTCATCATGTCCGCCACGGCGAACCCAATCACGGAAGTCGTCGCCATGACGCCCACGTCGGCCATAGTCGTAAGGATCATCACCGTAGCGACCGCGGCGGCCGACGTCGTGGTAGTCTTCATAACGACCGCGACGGCCATATTCCAAGTAGTCGCCATTGACCCGCTCGCGCCGCCCGTAATCGAAGTAGTCGTAGGCATGGCGCGCATGGTCCACCGAGTCGTTGGCGAACTATCGCACATTGAGATGCTGCGCGGCGGCCTCATCGAGCACACGCCGCTTTGAGCGCGCAAGGCGTTCGCCATGGGAATCCTAGCGAGTGTTGAGCGTTGCCATCTGTGCTAGGAGGCGATCCAACTTTTGAGAGTCGGAGAGTTGCTCCCCAGGATCGGTACCCTTGCCGGCCATTGCTAGCGATGCAAGAGTTGAATCTGATACCAAATTGATGTGTCGCCGGTGAGGAGTGCGCAGAGGAGAAACCAGCAAGGAATTGGCTTGAGAGCTAGAGCGAAGGGGGTAACGAGGAGCGTGGGAGGATGAACTGGTCTCGTCGCCGGCCTGGGACACGTTCCCAGCCACGGCGACCAAAGAACAGCCACCCCCTTGGAGACTATATTATTCTTCGATAAAACGGATTACAATCTACTCAGCGGCCTTTTATAGATCAGGCGCCAACTGAACTTTCTAAAGTTATAAAATCTCCTTCCTAATGTAAACGCTTCTCAATTATTTGTTTCCTATTTATCCGGCTGCTAGCCAGTCTTCTGTTGTGATGCAACGCGGCTACGACGCCAATACTTCTGGCCAACGAAAGCGTCCACAATATTTCCCCCCTCCCCAATAAACAGCTCGTCCGCGAGCTGTACCTTGGGATACTGAGCTACAAACTCTGCCATCTTCTCCCATGAGACATCTTCCGCTGAACGTCCTTCCCAGTGAACCAACAACTCCCAAACGCCACGATTAAGCCGAGCTTTGACCACGTTCAATAGTGCTGGAATTAAGCGGCCATGGAGGAGGTCTGGTAACGGCACTATGTCCACAGGTGGTACACCATGAAACTTCTTCAAAAGAGACACATGGAACACGTCATGAATGCGGGCCTTCGGTGGCAACTACAACCTATATGAAACCTGACCAATGCGTTAAATGGCCAAAATAGAGGTTTTTGAATTATTGTAAAGAATCATACAAGTATCCAACTCATGGCAAATAACAGTGACCAAAGTGATGCAATCATTTCATATACAAAAAAAAATATTGATACATTCTCACCACTTCATCTCAAGTGATGTGTCCCCGGTGAGGAAGAGTTCGCAGAGGAGAAACCAACAAGGAATTGGCTTAGAGCTAGAGCGAAGGGGGTAACGAGGAGCGTGGGAGGATGAACTAGTCTCGTCACCGAACTGGGACACGTTCCCAGCCACGGCGACCAAAGAACAACCACCCTTTTGGAGACTGTATTATTCTTTGATAAAACTGATTACAATGTACTCAGCAGCCTTTATAGATCAGGCGCCAACTGAACTTTCTAAAGATATAAAATCTCCTTCCTAACGTAAATGCTTCTCAATTATTTGTTTCCTATTTATCGACAACATCAAGTTATAGGATACGCATTATCACTCATGACTCATGTGACTTTAACACCACAACCAAAAACATATCTTAGGAGAAGATTGACATAAATAATATGACAAATTAGAACAAATGCTGATAGGAAATAGAACAAAAGAGAAAAGAAAAGGAATCATACAGACTTAAAGTGCAGTTAGTGACGAAATCAACGTGATATGCAAGAGAAACACAACACCAATCGAAGAATATTGCTCCAATTCATGCAAGCAACACTATTTGCAAATCTAACCATATTAATGACGGATCAGAGAGCCAAAAATGTAATGTGTATGAAGCATCAATAAATTGCTTGTATGAAGCATGCACAATATTTTGATTTGTTGGATAATATCAACAGTCAATGTGACTCTAAAGTTTTAATTCTGTCCACCTTCCAGCACCAGGCAAAATATTTTGCATGGCATGGGAAATAAAAAAATGTGTTTTAGAAACTAATACACAAATGTTATCAGTCGAGAATAACTATATGTAGGTAGCAAACTAAAGTGCAGTAGTTCTACCACATATCTGAATTCTGAAACACTTTAAAATATGAAAGAGCAAGTTTTCAATTCAATCAAGCAGAGAAAAAATGTATAAAAGAGTACCAAAAATAACCAAGTTGGCCTGATACCCATTGGATTGCCATCTCCCACTCGACCTTAGCTGAATTGATTATTTCTCTCAATTGTCAATACCTGATACATCCAGAAATCTCGCAAGCCATGCATACCGGATATCACACAGGTCTGACAACCATAATCAAAGGTGCAAATATATGTTATCACTTGATACATTCAACAGAAAATAGAACTTTCGGAGCAATGTAATCTCCAACTCAAACTCTATGTACCAGTTGGACCAAGTTTGCCCACAGGCTAGTCCAAAAAGCTTTGGAACTATTCACAACAACATGAAGTCCTAAATCTTGGAATCATGTAGACCAAATGGTGCTAAGAAAAATCAAATGTCCTATATGCCTTTTATGTAAAGTGGATTATCAGATAAACTGCAAAGAAATGGAAATATAAAAGGATCTTATACTGAGAAGAAAACTGCTCTGCTCAATCCTTTCAAGTAGAGATAGAATCTAGAAGAAAATCATCATATAAAGTTGTCAAATACAGATCATGAAAGTATTCAAGGGTGCTAAGAAATTATATACCACTGTTGTGTCACCGAAATGGCTAAATAAAAATACTCAATGGAAAATATTGCTAGTCTCTGTCCTTGCAGGTTATCCCAACTATAGAAATTGCAGCACATAGGTGAAAACAGGAATCATGACTTTTAAGCTAACTATTGCAGGCTCGGCATTATCACAAACAACTTCAAAGCATGCTCTATACAAGAAAATACTGACGATTTTGTGGCCTAGCATGTACTGATACACACTTTATTTTTTTATTTCAGTTAGGTACAAAGCAAACTCCAGTTAGATAATGCACTAAAATCAGTTAGGCGATGCATTACGTTGTTACAAAACTTGGTAATTCTAAAGGTACTCAAACTCAGAACATGGTAGAAACTGAGCCCATTCAAGCCAAATACAGTTGGACAAAGACTACTCACACCATGCAACCACATAGGAAAGACAAACGAGAAATCTAGCATTACCCAATGGATTCTGTTGCTTGGTTTTTGCAGGTCTTCAAACTCTTTTTTTTCCTTCCACAGTGCATCAGCAGCAGCCTGGCCAACCTCTGAATCAGAATAGGAATGGAGCTCAGCGTGGATATGCAGGGCAACCCAGCGGCAGGAAGCTCCCTAAAAAACACACGTGCCGCAGCCGCGGTTGCCCGCCTCCACCTACCTCCTGGCACTGCGCCTCGAGCTCTCCCCTTCATCGAGGACCCGTGCGCCAGCAAGGGTGCGTGCGGCTTTGCCAGCCTCCTCACACCGGAGGTTCGACCCCGGCAGCATGGAGTGTCACTTGCAGCTGCCGGACCCCGGCGAGCCGCGTGCGGATCGGGGGTGTGCGACGTGCGCCGGTTCCTGCACAACGATAGCCAACTGCCGAAGGCCACGCCCGCTGTCGCCTCGGCAGGGACGAGCGCAAGGAGAACGACAAGACACGGGCCTCCATAGTCCTCACCATGTCGCGATTTGAAGCGGGACAACAGTGACCAGCAACCTCGTCGCAAATCGATCTCACCTGCCGCCACACCACAGCAGGCGTCATCGAAGTGACCTGAATCCTTGTGGTAGGAGATGGAGGCGGTGACGAAGCGGCGCAGATCTTGGCTAGGGACAAGATGGCACAGGCCCCAGAGCAGCCGAGCTGCAAGATGGACGACCCCCACCAGAAGTGCGGCCACCTTGCCGCCGATTGACTGGCCAACGAGCCGACACGGACGCGTGAGCAGTGTCTTCTTCCTAGCCCACCACGACACCACAACATGCCGATCTGCTTCAGAAAGTTTGGGCAAACGTCAGAAAGCAATATAATATGAAACTTGCTAATTTTCAGCTGATTGAAAGTTTGGACAACTTTCAATCATCGCGTTAAGTTATCGGATCTAAATCCAAACGGGTTATAATTATTATACAAATTATCTTAAAAAGAAAAATCAAAACACAAAGTAGCAAACCATTGACTGAAACTTTGTCGACTGAAGGCTAGGAAATATAATATAATTACTCAAAAGTGCAAAAATCTAGTAGAAAAGAGCCTTACTTCATGTAACAATTTTGTAGTGAAAGCAAACAAATAAAAAGAAAAGTAAAATACCAGGTAAGCGCCATGTAGTCATATAGAGATCAAGTTGACACCTAAAATACCAGGCAGCCGCCTAGACAACAAGTCAGTACTATAGAATTCTGGTGGTGGCGCCTGGAAGCCCAAGAGCCTTGAAAACCAGGCATACCAATCTGGTACTGAAGTGTACAGTATGATTTATTGGTTCTGTAGTTATCCACAGTTCCATAAACACGTGCATCTAAGTACAACATTTATGTAATACATATATTTTCGTTAGTAGTGCAAAGTAACGTACATGCAATTTGTAATACTAAAATTACCCCCCCCCCCCCCCCCCCCCCCTTTTTTTATTAACATCCAGACCAAGGCCAATTCGAAAATAGTACAACTCTATGTAAGAGTAATTCAAATATGGAGGTAGTACTTAGTAGTGTGTCTAACTGGAATATCACCACTATGTAAAGAGTAATGCAACAGATTTTCAAAAGCTGCACAGTTTGAATATCACTAGGTAAACACTTTTGTTTTAGTAGGCATCATAGCTGCACAGTTTGAGATCTAAGCAAAGTAACAAGAGTTGAACACCAAATAATTGATATGTCACTTTATAGCATACTGCCATACTCGTCTTAGTGATTCAAAGTGAGCATGTCATTGCCAAATGCTCCAATACCAACAAGTAAAGGCATGCACAGGGTTTTGGTGCTCTTCTTTAGCCATCTATGTTTTAAATAATGGAGAAACAATCTTTAAAGTTAACATGGGTACCTTACAATGTATTCAATGAATTCCCTAAAAAAAACAATGTATTCAATGACTAAAGCATGTAGCTCGAAACATGCCACGTAACCAACAACAACAAGCATCAGCTAGGCTATGAAGGGTGATCATAATGTGCAAGAAAAACTCGGCAATAAGCAATCAATGCAACCTTGCTACTCAACAACAACCATTGAATAACCCGGTAACAACAAAAGCCTGGTCATACAGCTACTCAGTGACTGCAAGATTCCCATGTGCATGCAGCTAGGGGGTGTAACACGGGAGGCTGAGAATAAAGTTCTTTTGTCAGATGGGACCCAACTTATTTACCAATAGACACTACAGTATTGTGGCGACACCGCAACGACTGTGTGTTTAATGGAGCTTCACCAAACCTTGCAGCTGCCTTGATCGTGGCTGGTGAGGAGACAAGGTTCTGGAACATGGCCGGTGCCAAGGGTCTCTCCTTGCTGACCGGCCATGATCCCATGGAGGGTGATTAGTTCACCAAGTAGGTAGTGGTCGTCCGATCATGTTTAAAAGGCGTGAATGTAACTGATAATATGGGGGTGTAAGTGTGAGTGTGTTATACTAATATCTTCTTCTATTAATGCAATGATACGCAGCTCTCCTGCGTGTTCGAGAAAAAAAAAAACCGACCTGCTTCTAGTTCTCACCTCACTACAGAGTTGCACAAGATACATAGCCCTTGCCCTAGCTCTTTTTACCAATTGATGTAATGGCTAGATGCATACTGAAGCCACACAAATATTTGGATGTTAGTTATTCATTCGTCCACAACTTTCGAACATAAATAATATATTAATATGTTTACACAATATGGAGACTCTCATTAGTGGTCCAAAGTATTACATAATGTTATTTGCAATATTAGAGTTGAGTGTTAAGAAGAATAAAGTATCAAGTCACTTGAAGTGAATCATGCAAACCAATGCAATAATCGTACATTGTGTGGCATCTATGCAAATTTGATAGGAAAGTAACAGAATCAATATCGTAAGAAGACATGGCATCAGCTGAATTTGTTGTACAATCAGAAAACACATACACCAGCGCTAGTGACACTATAGCATACTCTTCCTAGTGACTAGAAGCAATTTCATATGCTTCTCTGAAAGAGAGTTCACTATTCTAGTTACATTACTAGTATAAACAAAAACAAAAAGTACGGCAAGTAGCTTTCCTACAATCCGAAGCTTGTTTTGCTTTCTACTTGTGGATGAAACTATTCCATTTCAAATGGGGCATGTATAAAAGGGCTGTCGAGAAAAGTGGTATGCCATATAAAGCGCCAAAAAACAAAAACTTATCAAAACCCTGTGAGTGAATTCCAGTCTCATGAGCATTTAGGCATGTCATAATCGAATGCTCTAACACCAACAAGCAATCGGTGATTTCCTCAAAAAAAAAAAAAAAAAAAAAAGAAAGCAATCAGTGGATATCGCTCTATTAACCATAGCACAAAGGTACTCAAATAAACTTTCCCTTTGACTTGATCTGCATCATTTCCCAGTTCAAAGTAAAATTTCCCCATATATAGCAATACGTTAGCTTCAAATGTCATGCAACCCGTAAAAAAAAGCTAACTCAAAAGTGTACACAGAGTAACCTGGGAAAGTTTCTCTACTTGTGTTCCAAATAATAAAACAAATGGTATATGGGTACATAAGACACAAGTTAGTGAGGTAATCCTTTTAAATAGAAAAAAGTTCAGATTTCAGAATGAACATAAGGCTATAAAGATTGCGGTTATAAGGTACAACTGATACTAAAGTTCTATCATGTGGCCAACAGCTGGTTGCTCTTTATATCATGATACTCCCAGTAGCAGCATTATTAAAAGAACAACATGGCTAAAGAGTAGGCAGTTACAGCTTCAAGGAACGAATAGATAGATTCATTCTTTAATATCTCTAGAAAGTATTATGTGATGCTGATATTGACAGGATGTGCACCATCAACATATCTAAACTCTGAATCCCAAAGTTTCTGTGGACTTGCTGGTTACATTTTAATCAGAACTGAAAAGTACAAAACATGAATGTTTATTGGGTTAAACAATCGCCAAGTCTAAAATGCTACTATTGATGTAGCAGCAAACATCTCATGAATGAAATTGTAATAAAAACAGAAGCACTTCATTTTACAGTCTAATACAATTACACTGTTCCTTATCATTTTCCCGCTGTAGTTCCATAACACAATGCCTGTAATACTAGAACCATAACTAAAATTTTGTGTGAACCATAAATATATCAGAAACAGACCTCAAATGCTTGCTTAAGGTACTCGAGTTCCTTGTCTAGATCATTGATTGCCTGGGTGTAGGCCTGCGTTGGAGAGGACTGGCCTGTGGTATGAATCTGCCAAAGGAACAAAAATGAGAGACTAGATGAATAAACCTAGACAGAACAAATGATTTAACAGAAGTAGTTGTGTCATAACCTAACAATAATCTTGTATTGAAGAGGGTGAGGGAGCTTATAGCCAGCAAACAGCACATTAGGGTCCCTGTGCAGCTGCCTGCAGAATCTCACACAGATATGATAATCATAAAAAACGTTAAAGAAAGGAATAACAAATGCAACGAAGTTACTTACATGCGAAGGATGTTGCCAATGGTGTGGTCCTCACGCTCGATGGTGAACGATGCAGCATTCACAATCTTTGTATCCCTCTCATATGACACTCTGCACAAGTAATTATCAGTATCACAACCACAGATTACAGGAATTTTGATACATGATAAAAAGATAACAAGGGCTCCTTTGGAAACTCCAATCCCGGCGGGGATCCCGGCCTATTCCCGGGGGAAGCCACCCGCGGGAGAAGCAGCCTGAGGAAACTCACCGCAGCCTTTGGAAGCCCATCATCACAGGAAAGCTTGCCCCGGGTTCGGGCCATTTCCCTAGGAAGGAAACAATCTCCTCCGGAGCCAGGGAAACGAAACCCTCCTCGCCTCCTCTCCCCCGACCTCGCATCTCCGCCGCCTTTCCTATCTTCCGATCAAGCGCCGCCACCTTGCCTCGTGTCTCCTCTCTGGCCGAGCACCTCGCGACGGGACAACGACACCTCTACTCTCGCCCAGCGCTTTTCGCCTCGCGACGGTGACGCCTGTAACAGAACCGCCTTACCACGGAGATGATTCCGTTCCAGGATCTTCTCGGGTGGCGACACGCGCTGTGACGCCCAATAGTACAACACATGACAGAGAATATAATTGTAACAAGAACATAGATAGAGTACAGAGTTTTACATCAATCCAAATTTAAAGTTTACAAACCAGAGTTTTTAGAAAATGCGGAAGCGAAATAGTCTACATCATAGATAGCTTGACAGAATAAGTAAGATACATTTGTCCTCATTTGTCCTCTCACGACGATTCAAACAACATCCCCGGCTATGTAGGTGTTTGCCCAAACACCGTGCCGCCAATCAACGATCTACTCCTTCTCATCATCGGTGCACCGTTCCCACTTGATGTTCCAGCAATCAGGTCGCTGGCCTTCCTAGAGGAATCTCCCACCGTAGTGACAGTCTCCACCCTGGTTATCTGAAAACCACATAGAACGTCGCCCTGAGTAACTAGTTTACTCAGCAAGACTGACCCGTCAAGGTGGCCAACTACAGCCGACTCCTAGACATGCACAGGCTAGGGGTAGGGTTCATGTTGCCAAAAGCCAGCCTAAGAGTAAATCCCTAGTTTTCAAGTTTTAGCGTCAAGTTAAGTTAATAGGCGAAATAGTAAATTTAGTTTGCATTATGACCACAATAATAATGGTTGCAATAGAAATAATAATAATTTCCAAACAACAATATTAAACCTTTTCAACAAATTAATGGCTTCCAGCACTGTTCCAGAGCAGCGATCAAGTGGTACTCACTACTGTGAGGGGCAGCGACTCGAATCGATTTACATCCTGCAGGAGAAACCTGCTTGCATGATCCATACGCGCTTCATGGAAGCCGCATGGAACAACCTTTCGCATACGGTACTGCAGGGTCTTCCGAGCCAGGCTCCTTTGAGAAGGGTCCCCCACGCAATGCGCCCCGTGCCGCCATCCGTGGGTAGATTCTTCCCTCCTCTCATCCCGAGTGCCGCCTTAAGAAGTAGGGCATTTTCCAACCAAGCAGTAGTCGTAGCTACATCGGTTTACTGGGCCCATATCTCCAGCATGCAAACAGTACATTCAAACTTGATCCCATGGGTCGGACATGAGGCGTAGCCTTAGGTGACTCGGACGGGGCTACCTCCTTGAAGACAAGTTGTCCTTCCCTTTCCACCTAGTTGCCCGTCCGGTCTTCATTTGTGATCCCATCCACTTTCCTTCATTCGATGTTGTTTCCCAGGTGACAATATTTCCTAACCTACGAGCGGTCTCTATACCACTCGATGAATATTCGTCCTAAATTAAGCAGAGCAACTACCGTCCTGAGGCTAATACCGGGTAAGGGGATCCTACTGCAATTCTAGGTTTTCAAACAACTCCTGTAAACCTAATGCATAGGCAAGCGTACACACACTATCTAGTGATTAAATAGAAAGCAGTAAAACTTGGTGGGATGCACCGGAACTTGCCTTGAGTGGGTTCCTGGTTAGTTGGATCACCACCGGGTCCTTCTGGCTCCTGCTCCGGTCCTGGCTCCACGTGGTTCACCTCGTGACCTATATGATGCGGATGATATGATGCATGAGGATATTATTCAATTCATGGCACTTCCTCAACAAATACGTTATAATAACAATATTTCATGTCGGAGTGAACGGGGTGTGTTGAATAGTTCAGTACTATAACACATATGGTCGAGACATATCGTGGCTGCGTTTAGTGTATTTTCTTCATGGACTCCAGAAACTAAAAGTGAAGATTTGGTACAAAAAGTACGGGGTGTTGCCTATCGAAACTGCTACTCAGCGCTTAATAGGGTTTACGGAACTGTCAAGTTTTGGAAAAGAGTTAACATTTTAGCATGGTTCTGGAAGTCAATTGCATATGGGTGATTTACTGTAAATAGAACATATGAGGGATGATTTATTGGCCAATTTTCACTTACATGCATTGAGCCGTTAATTTTAAATAATTAAAACTATGCTTAGGGTTGAATAATTAATTGTGACTAAGTTACATAGAAATGGGACTCATGGTTTTACAGGAAGGTCCAACAATTCAAAACATGATTTTTCAGCAAGTATCAAGAATTTACTAAACATATATACTTAAAACTAAATTTATTAATGTTTTGACCATTTAATTTAGTATGGATAAAAATACTAACATGCAGGGAGATTTACTAATTTTATTAAATAGTACATGTCCAGAGAAGCCTACTAAATTTTTACCTTGCCCCCAAATTCATAGTAAATATTTTTCTAGGCATTTTTAAACTCCTACCTATTTCCTGGAATAAAGATTAAATAGGTAAATTCATTTTTTCGGATTCCTAGGCCAGATCTAGCGCTCGGCCCAGGGGATGAAGCCGGCGGGGTTCTTACTAGGCTGGATCTGGCCGGCACAAGGTCGGGCCCAAAAGGTCACGCACGGCCTAGCGGCTAGTTCGACCAGGCCGAACCGAGCACAATGGCGAGAGCACGACGGTCGGCTGGGGACGTGGCGGTGGCAGCATTGCCGGGGAGGCGGTCAGTGGGTTCCAGTGGACGTGCGGTGCGCGAGAGTACGAGGATTGGTTCACCAGGTTTGGTCGGCGACGAGCGGTGGCGGGTGGCGGCGGTCGGCGACCGCGTTCCAGCGGCGGATCTGCACGGGGGCGAGCCGAGCGAGGTCGAGTGGAGGCGCCTTGAAGACGACAACCCTGATGCCGCCACTCTCCTGCTTCGTAGACCGGATGCTCAGCAGAGATCCCGAGTCATGAAAAACTTAGACATGGGTGACCTCACCTTAAAACTTGATGGTGAAGACGTCTTTACAACCCCACAACACAACATCATGGCTATAGCGACCCTCCTACGCACCATAGAGCCCTTGCTCCAAGTCTCCCCAGAGTTGACACCCCAGGTCAACCAGTTAAAGGCACAAATCAGGGCCGCGGCAGTACTGGAGCTGCATACGACACAACCAACACCGAGTAAGGCGACGTCTGGGGCCGCCAGTTCGTTACCCAGCCAGGAGAGAAGAGACTGACAGCGTACTAGCCGGCAGGCAACCCCGCCTGCCGCCCCAAGGCGCAGGCCCATCGCAGATTACCATGATCAGCATCTGAGCGCCGACCTGCGTAATGGCATACCGCCACATGATGCACGGGTCCGATTAGACGGCAGATACCAGGAGCGCGATGACGCGGCTCGCCGAGAGTACAAAGATGAACGGCACCGGCGCGGACGTGTTGACTATGAACATGACAACAGACGGTAGCCACCCAGAGATGATCAATACCATGACCAACGAGGCGAGGGTCACCGCGAGGACAGATCCCGTTGAGAAGCTGGCCGCGAGCGAGAACAGATCCCGACCACTAACGACTACGACGAGGAGGCTGGCATTCGAGCCTTCACTCGGGAGCTTCGAACCATCAGCTGACCGGTCGGCTTCAAGCCAGTCAGCATCGAGAAGTATGACGGCAAGACGGACCCGCGTGACTGGCTTCATGTTTACTCAACGGCCATACGAGCACTCGGCGGTGATAGTTTTGTCCTGGCCAATTACTTACATGTTTGCCTAGCCCCAGCAGCCAGAACCTGGCTCACTAATCTGCCCGATAACTCTATCAGTTCATGGGCAGATCTCTCTCGGCAGTTCGTTGCCAACTTTCAAGCCACCTTCGACAGGCCAGGGAACCACTGGGAACTCGGCCGGATCAAGCAGCGGGACTGGGAGCCACTTCGAGAGTACATCCAACGCTTCTGCCGAGTGAAAAATACCATCCCTAATATCTCAGATGCTCAAGTTGTCGCCGCCTTCCAAGGAGGACTCCGTGGCGATGATTTGATAAAGAAGATTGGGAGGTTAGATGCTGCCAGTGGGTTGTCGGCCAAAGAGTTGTTCACTATGGCCGACAAATATGTCGTTGGTAATTCGGCTCTCTTCCAAGTTCACCAGTACAAGGAGATGACCCCAAGGAACCAGTCAAGCCCGTCCAATTACAACAAAAATGGTGACAGGAAGCGCATGCAAGACCGAACGGTGGCCAACACCGAGCTCCCTACCAGGAGGAAACCCGTCACTCAGGATGACTTCGACAAGATGCTTGATGGCCCTTGCCTACTACATGATGGAGCCCATAAAGCCAGGGAGTGCTTCAAGCTGAAAAACTTCGCTCATCACGCCTTGAAGGTGTGCAAAGAACGCCCCTGGGTTCCCAAGGGCGGCAGGAAGGACTCAGATAAGGATAACCAGGATGAAGATAAGGAGGAGTTCCAAGACCCCGAGCACGAGGTCAACTACATCTATGGCCGATCAACGACAGACTCAAAGCGCTACCAGAAGATCCTTTATAGAGAAGTCCACTCGGTTTCACCAGCGGTACCTCACTATTTACGATGGTCAGAGATCCCAATCACATTTGATCGGTCGGACCACCCGGATCACATCCCCAGGCCCGGAAAATATCCCTTAGTGCTAACGCCGACTGTTAACCGAGTTCGGCTAAATCGGGTACTAGTAGACGGGGGCAGCAGTTTGGACATCCTCTTTGTGAAAACCTTCAAGGAGCTCGGCATACCTTTGGCCGCCCTCAAGCCAAGACGAAACAGCGTGATCCCTAGCATGCAAATAGTTCCTCTGGGGCAAATCACTCTGCCTGTGACCTTGGCACCCGGGAGAACTACAGGACAGAGCATATTACATTTGAGGTTGCCGACCTTGACTCCACTTATCACGCCATCATAGGGTGGCCAGCCATCACCAAATTCATGGCCATACCTCATTACCCGTATATGATGATGAAGCTACCAGGACCAAACGGAGTCATCTCACTTCACTCGGATGTTCGGACATCATACGACTGCGACACCGGCAGTTGCAAGTTGACAGAGAATATAGTGGCGGCATCAAAATTGACCAAGTTGAAGGTGACGACTGCAACGACTGAGGAGGCCATGCTTGACCCTCCCCCCACGAAGGCGCTAAAAGCCACGGTACAGGCAGACGCCGTGGAGTCCAAGAAGATTTACCTAGATGATAGTGATGTATCCAAGACCACCAATATTGGGGTGAATTTAGGTGACAAAAAGGAAAGCACGCTCATCCTTTTTCTTAGAAATAATAAAGAAATATTTGCATGGAAACCGTCCGATATGCCGGGTGTTCCAAGGATAAAGGCTGAGCACAAACTTCATGTTCGCGAAAACGCCAGGCCGGTAAGGCAACGGCTTAGACGATTCTCGTAGGACCAAAAGGATGCGATTAGAAAAGAAATCGGCCGATTGTTGGCGACCAGTTTTATTAAAGAAGTTTTCCACCCCAACTGGTTGGCCAACCCAGTCCTGGTGTGGAAGAAGAATAAGGAGTGGCGGATGTGCATGGATTACACCGGCCTTAACCAGGCCTGCCCAAAAGATCCATTCACCCTTCCACATTTTGATCAAGTGGTCGATTCAACGGCTGGATGCACTTTGTTGTGCTTCTTAGATGCCTATTCATGGTACCATCAGATTCCCTTAAACCAATCTGACCAACTCAAAATCTCGTTCATCACACCATTCGGAGCTTTCTGTTACACAATGATACCCATTGGACTGAAAAACTCTGGCGCCACCTACCAGCGAACTATGCAGCGATGTTTGGATAACCAGATAGGACGGAACATCGAAGCTTACGTAGATGACATAGTAGTCAAGACTCGACTCTCCACCGACTTGATATCCGACCTAGACGAAACATTCGGCAACCTTCACAAATACAACATGAAGCTAAATCCGGAAAATGCGTCTTTGGCGTCCCATCAGGA
Organism: Eleusine coracana subsp. coracana; assembly: GCA_032690845.1. Taxonomy (NCBI): domain Eukaryota; kingdom Viridiplantae; phylum Streptophyta; class Magnoliopsida; order Poales; family Poaceae; genus Eleusine; species Eleusine coracana. The sequence continues at coordinate 10,052,553 of CM064430.1, forward strand.
AAATTACTCGGCTTTTTGGTGTCACATAGAGGGATTGAAGCAAATCCAGAAAAGGTAAACGCCATATTACGGATGGGTCCCCCACATTCGCAAAAAGACATTCGGAAGCTCACTGGTTGTATGGCAGCACTCAGCCGGTTTGTATCACGACTCGGTGTTCGAGGGTTGCCCTTTTTCCGGCTACTCAAGAAGCAAGACTCATTCACTTGGACTGATGAGCCACAGAACACTTGGATGATTTCAAGGCTTACATTAGCGGACCTCTAGTGTTAACCCCTCCAGAACCTAAGGAACCTTTGCAGCTGTACATCTCCACAACCATACACATGGTCAGTACCGAGCTGGCGGTGGAGCGGGCGGAAGATGGCAAGGCTCAAAAGGTGCAACGACCGGTGTATTTCATCAGCGAGGTCTTATCGGAATCCAAGGTGCGGTATTTTCAACTTCAGAAGCTAATTTACGCATTACTGATGACATCTCGGAAGTTGAAGCATTACTTTGAGGATCACCCAATTGAGGTCCACACCTCGTTTGGCTTAGGCGAATTGCTGCACAACAGAGAGGCACGGGGAAAATTTCCAAGTGGGCCGTCGAGCTTGGATCATATGATATCACCTTTAAGTTGCGCGACGCGATTAAAGGTTAGACTTTGTTGGACTTTGTTGCCGAGTGGACAGAATGTGAGTTACCACCCATGACACAAAAGTAAGTTATTGGAAAATGGCATTTGACGGTTCCTTACAACTGGAAGGCGCCAGAGCCGGGGTTATACTGACATCTCCTGATGAAGCTAAGTTGTGGTATGTCCTTCGATTGCACTTTCATGTATCTAATAACACTGCAGAGTATGAAGCATTATTGCACGGACTTCGGACAGCTATTTCACTCGACATCCACAGAATAAGTATCTCTGGCGACTCGGCATTAGTAATCAACCAAGTTACAAAGGAGTGGTGTTGTTCCTACGAGATCATGACAGCCTACTGCACTGAAGTTCGGAAGCTCGAAGAAAAGTTTGATGGTATTGAGTATAAAAATGTCCTGCACAAGTATAATGAAGAGGCGGACAAACTAGCCAAGCTTGGGTCCAGTAGATCTAGAGTACCTGATGGAGTATTCCTTGATGATTTGCACAAGCCATCTGTACTAACCCAGCAAACTATGGAGCAGTCGGCACCAAAGGAGGGAGCAACACCTCAGGTAGTTGTCATTGAAGTAGATTGGCGTATTCCTTTCATTGAGTATTTGGATCGGGGTACACTACCGCACGACAAAGACGAAACCCTCCGAGTTATTCGTAAATCTCGGTCACATTGCATTGTCGATCATCTCCTATACAAGCAAAGTCCACGTGGGATATTGATGAAATGTCTGTCGTAAGATGAGGGCAGAACTATATTAGGGGACATCCATGCTGGCATATGTGGGAATCACGCAGGCCCATCGACAATTGTGGCCAAAGCAATGAGGCAAGGGTTTTATTGGCCGACTGCTTGCGCTGATGCCAAGGATATTGTCCGAAAGTGTGAAGGTTGTCAATTCTTTGCCCGCCAGATGCACGTACCCGCCACAGAGCTCCAAAATATTCCTATAACTTGGCCGCTTTTGGTCTAGGGGTTAGATATTGTTGGACCCTTCATGAAGGCTCAAGGGGGTTTCACTCACCTTTTCATGGTAGTGGAAAAATTCTCTAAATGGATCAAAGCAAAGCCAGTCGGCAAGATTTCGGCAAAGAAGGCCATCGAGTTCATGACAGAAATAGTCACTCGGTTCGGTGCCCTGCACAAGATCATCACTGATAATGGTACTCCATTCACAGCAGAAGAGTTCAAAGAGTTTGCGGGTCGAGTGGGATTTAAGATTGGCTAAGTTGGGAGGGCAAACGGCCTTTTGCTCTTCGGAATTAAGCCCAGTATATTCGATCGACTAGAAAAGTATGCCCGATGGTGGGTTCGGCAGTTACCGTCGGTGTTATGGGGTCTCAGAACTAACGTCAGTTGCGCCACGAGGCACTCCCCTTTTTCTTTGGTTTATGGCTCGGAAGCAATGTTACCAACCGAGGTCCTGTTCACCTCCCCGCGTGTAGTAGCATATGAAGAAAAAACCTCTAATGACCATAGGTGTGATGATTTGTTATTGTTAGAGGAGTAGCGAGATGCTACTTTAATTCGGTTGGCAAAGTATCAACAAAGCTTGTGGCGTTATCATGACAAAAATGTTCAAGGCTTTTCAGTCGGCGACTTGGTTTTGAAGCAAGTTCAGTCTACGGTTGGTAAGCACAAGCTGTCAGCTCCATGGGAAGGACCTTTTATTATAAAGGAAATCACTCGGCTGGGTGCGTATCGACTGATGCATGAGGACGGGTCGGACCTTCAAAGTTCCTGGAATATATCACAGCTACGTCATTTCTATGCTTAGTATTCATAGTTTATTGTAATTTTATTTCATTTTTTTATAGAACATATATACATTATTGTCATGATATCTGGTTTGCAATTTATGATTTCTGTGAATAATTGTTGTTATTATTTGAATCATGACTCAAATTCTAATACTTGGTATTACCTCAACTCGCGCATGTCAACCAAGCGGGTTACTTAGTCCCCGAGGTTCTTGCCGTCTGTTAAGGACCAAGGCAATTCTTCTAATTCGCATATGCTTGACCGAGTGAGTTCTTAGTCTCCATGGTTCATATTGGTTATTGGAAGCGTTGTTTAGAGGGCTGACATGAGTTGTGTATTGGTTGTGAGTGTTTAACACGAGTTCATACAATACATTTATGAAGCAGTGCGACCCAAGAATTCATTACAATACTGGTAATGAATCTAGACTTAAACGATCTATTGAATATTATTTATATTACAGCAACAGAGATGTAATACAGTATTTTAAGAAGCTTTACAATTCCTTACTCTCTTGGTAAGGGATCTAATTCTATCTGGTCGGCTAATATATGCGCCATTTTCTGCGCTTCGGCCACAAGGGATTCACATTGCTCATCGGAGAGATCTTTGTGAAAACCTTCTGCAACCACATCTAGTTCTATACTGGGGATGTGAGATTTTGCTATTTCTATCACTTGCGCGCTGACCAGCTCTGCAACATGTCAAGCATGTTCTTTCAGTCGGCCAGGTGCCCTTTGTAGCCTAGTCATTAGATCTCGCCACTGAGGTGGTTTCTCTTCGGGGAAGATGTACTGGGCGACCACCTCTGCATCTTTCTGAAGAGCTGCAAGAGACCATCAAAGGTTTTCATCACCCTTTATAAATTTCTCCTGCAACAACTCATAGGACCTTTTTGACCCTACAGAAGTGCAATAATCACATATACATAGGTACATATAAACTTGGATATACAGGTATTATGCAAACGACACTTACCTCTTAAGCATTTCTCAGCATCTAATTTTTCAGCTTCGAGGGTGGCAACCTTTTCCTTGTATTCTTCCTTAAGCTTTTCAACTTCTTTAAAGGTTTTTTGGAATTGGTTTAGCTCATCTACAACCTTTTTAAAGATCTTTTCAGCTTTGGATAGTTCAGTTTCTAGCTTTGTATTTCTCTCCCTATGGCTTTTTATTATTCCTTCAGCATCTGTTAGTTATAAACATTTTAGTTTACAGATATATTTCTATATGCATAGGTATATTGATTCTTACCTTCAGCCCTTTTCTTCCAACAAGTTTGAGATTCTTACATTGTCTTGAAGTCATCTTTTAGTTTTTCAAAATTATTTTTGATTCCTTCCGAGTCCTGGAGTTGCCTTTTTAATCCCTGATTCTTGGTTTTTAAAGCCTCACTGGCTTGGGCAGACGACTCCAAATCTTTTATACGGCCTTGCAGACTTGCAATTTGAGTGGCCGACTGGGCATCTTCTTTTTGCTTTAGTTCCAGCATTCGCGATACCTCTGTATGGAAGAGATCATATACTCGTGATTCAGGAATAGCATGTGAGGTATAGGGTTTGTGATTCTCATACCTTGCAGCTTAAACTGACGTTCATCAACTTGAGATGAACGGGCTTTTAGATCGACTGACAAGCGGCCGAGTTCCAGTCTCTCTTTGGCAAGCTGATCTTCTAAATCTACGGCTTTTGCACAATGTCTCTGACAAGTTGCAGAAACTTATTCTTGTTGGCCATATGGGTTTTCAGAGCCTGCAACGATGGCGAGTTATATACAAGAAACTTCACAGCCAGGCTCGATTACTATTATTGACATTATTTTTCAAGAAGGGAGGAATACCTAGAATGAATGGTAGGCTTTTTTAGTACATTCTTCAAAAAATTTCAACTCTGCTTGTTCTGCCGACTCATCAAATCCGGCAATGGCGAATTGGCCACTATGGTATACTGACCTGGTCGGCGTGGGTTGTTCTGGAGCACTTTCTTTTACCACTCGATGAATGGGAGTAGGCGTGACATTTTCCTCTGGACCGATTGGATATTCATATGTTGGTTCCGGCATCTTTTCAAATACCAGTGATGGCTCTTTTGGTTCGATAGAGGCAGGAGTATTACCAGCTGCCGTCATCTCAGGCATATTTAGGTCTGGGGCATTAGGTGTCTCAGACTGGTTCGCATCTGGCCAAGTGGATCTGGGTGCATCCTTTACATCACTCGGTTTCTTTGTCGAGTGATCTGGGACATCATCTCTGGATGTCCTATCACACGGAGTATCTTGTTTTTTTTTCAGGAACTGAACTTTGCGCCGGGACTTTATCAAATGATGTCGACCCGGTCGACCTGTCAAGAAAATAGAGATTACGCAATCATTCAGTAGAAAGCTGAGCATCAAGTTATATTGTTTTGTTTACCTTGCGCGACGCTTAAATTTTAAGCCCGACACCTTCGGTGGGGGGCTAGTTGGCCTTGGGTTGTCTGTGGTGTCTGACACCTCCTCAGCGGTCCATGTCTTGCTTGACTCACTCGGACGAGTTTGCTCTTTTTTGCTTACATTCGTGGTCCGCCGAGTGGTGGAGGTCTTCTTTGAAGTTTTCTTCTTCGCTTCTTCTTGAAGTCTAGCTATTCTTTCAGCTAGCGATTCTTCTTCATCAGAATCTTCAATGTGCGCCTTGCGACGCTTGGAGGCTGATGGTTGAGTGGGAGATTTCCTTTGCGGCATCGGCGGTAGTGGTGGATTGGACATATATATATATCAAGGTTCTACAATGTATGTGATGTATTATTCGTTACTGAACATAATGAATGAAGTATTGATTTTCTAAGTAGAAAAGTGTATAACTTACTGAGCTCCTGCCAGTCTCGAAATGATGTCCACTTTTCGCACTCCCAGGAGTCCAACCAAGAAGTGAGGAAAATATATTTTCTAGACGCAAGGTCAATTCCCTTTCTGACAATACTTCTGGAACTTCCATTGTGGGGTCTGAACCTAATTGGAATTTCCATCCGGGAACATGATGTTTCATAATAGGCTACACGCGGCGATATATGAAGCTTGCGGCAACATGTACGCCAGTATATCCTTTGGACTTGAGAAAAGCAATATGCTCTAATATGGCATCAACCTGAGATTTTTTGTTTGGATGGGCTTTTGCTGACCACTCGGGGCGTAGCTTGGGGGCTTCGGCTATAGTCTCTAACAATGGTGGAGCATGGTTTCCATGGTAAAACCAGCCCGCGTGCCTACCCTTGTTGGTAGATGGAAGTGGCACTTCAACATATTTTGATTTATTCCTTAATTGGAACCTAGCCCCCCCTATAATATTACTGTTGTTTGATTTCAAAACAAACAGTTCTTTGAAGGTATCAAAATGGGGATGAATTCCCAAGAACACCTCGCACAGGTGGATAAAGATAGCAATATGTAAGATGGAATTTGAATTTAGATTGACAAGGTTGATGCCATAAAAGAAAAGAAGTCCCCGAAAGAAGTCGCAACAAGGGATCCCAAATCCACGATAGAAAAAAGAGGAAAAAACCATGATCTGATCAACGGGAGGTTGGGGAAATCTCTGACCTATGGCCTCGATCCACCCTCCAGTTTGCTGATCCTGCAGCACGCTGTCGATCACCATTCTATTGATTTTCTCTGAATCCATGGCAGAAGCAGGGAACTCCTTGATGGCGGCGGGAATGTCGAAGACTGCTTCTTCCTCGCCCTTTTTAGGAGACGATTGTTTCTCTGATTGAACTTTGGTGCTTTGGCGGGTGCATTTTGGGGCCATCGCTCTTGTATGCGTGCAGTGGGGAGCAGTCGCGTGGAGTTTTTGGTGGAAATGGAGGCCCGAGATCTAGGGTTTGTATGCGTGAGATGGCGGCGGCTGTGAAATGAAGACGAAGGGATGCGACTATTTCGGGCCCGGTTTTATAAGGACGAGATAACCTAACGAGCCGAGGCTTCTCGTAAGCTATTAATTATAGTCTTCTTAATTGGTAAGTGAATTTATTAAGTTATTGAGAAACATTTTTAGCGTCAACCTTGGATTTTGTGGGTCTTGATATTAGTAATAAATTACTCGAATTGTTGTGGTTTCAACCTTGGAAATTGGGCCTTTCGAGATTTCGTGATAAATCACTCGGATTGTTATGGTTTCAACCTTGCAAATTGTGCTTTTCGAGGTTTCATGATAAATCACTCGGATTATCTCAGCACCAATCTTGGGTCTATATTTTTTGTGTTACCTTACTTCAATTGATACATCACCAATTTTGGGGGCTACGACAATTGAATTTCATGGTAAATCACTCGGATTAAGGACACATCAGTATTATGGCTGTAGTTGTTAATTTGGTGATGCATCACTCAGCGCGTGGGAAATTCATCTAAAGATTGAGCTTTACGGTTCAATATGACAAAGCGAAAGACTTGGATATTATTATGATTAAACCCATAAGCTATTTTTTCAATAACTCATAAGTTGCTTCGGTACAGGCTTAACACCTTCTGAGTTGGGGGCTATATTTATAGACTATGCCTTTTTCTAGGCGTTTGTGAAGAAATGTTATCAGATACAATAAAAAAAACACCTTCTAATTTCATAAGATGTCAAGATAAATCAAGACGACGATTCAAGATGAAAAGTGCTTAGGGGCTACTGTGGGACATATATACCCGGATATATGGCCGAGTGGGTTGGGGGCTCGGTTATGATGTATTTAGCCTAGGAGATATTTATCTAGATATTTATTTGAGTAAGCAGCAAGTTAAGTTAGCAGATATATTGAATAAATAGGGACTAAAAGATTACCATGTAAAACCCCTGCCCTTTGGATATATAAGGTGGGCAGAGGGCCTTCGACAAGGCAGAGACTCGTACTGGAACCCTAATTCTAGTGCGAAGTCTAATAATACAGAAACACCAAACAGGACATAGGGTTGTTATCCTCCGGAAGGCCCGAACCTGTATAAACCATGTGTCCTATGTTCATCGATCTTTCATACTCATACGCACACCTAGAACTACTATTGGGAATATCTCTCGACATGTAGAGATTGGAAAAATTTAAAGACGTAGAGTCCACAAAGTTTGAGTTGTGGGAGGAATCCAATAAAGCGATAAAACTGATTTCAATTCTCAGTCAAGAAAGCAATTGTAAGTGCAGCTTCCATCCAGTTTCCTTGTGCGCATGAATCTTGCACTTTGTACCTATTTTTTATTATACACTATGACCTGTTCTTTCATTTTCCTTGAAGGATAGGGAAACATTAATCAATCAACCAGTAGAAGATGGTGAACAACCAAAGTCTATGCGAGAAGCTCTTCAGATCATTGTTTAGTCAAATATGTTTCTGGAGGTCACGGGCTTTGAATCAAAGAAAAGTTTCAGAAGTGTCACGTTTGCGTATGTTGAAATGCTCCATCGTCAACTTGAACTCGAGAAACAAGGCGCAACATGTCTTAAGGCGCAACTTGATAGTCATAAGAAATACTTGGAAGTGTTGAAGAAGCATGTAGAAGAATTAGAGACAACTCACCAACAACAGAAAAAATGAGATTGCATCTCTGAATAAAAAGTTAGAGATATGAGAACATGCGTCCATGTTCTTACTGCTGCTCGTAATTGTCCGAGCTGATCTATGCTCATCAATTCAGCATTTTGTGAATGCTTATGGTGAGTTAATGGTGAACCGACATCTGTGAGAATAATTTCTTGTCATTTCATATAATGTATTAAAACATTATTATTATTTCTTATTCGTGGTTGATAAGATTACAATTTATGATGGTATCAAACATGGGTTGATAACGACCTAAGAAGAAATAAGACAAGGGCCAAAACAAACATAAGTCATAAGCGGGCTAGACCCATAAACGTCGGACCTTATTAAACACCATTTCTGGACCGGGCCACCATTTGAAATGGTACATACATGGGCCAGAACAGTAATGGGCCTTGTCCAGTACATGGGCTAAGGTTGTGATGAAAGCTACATGGACCGGAACACATGGGCTCATATTGGGTCTTATCTATATTTGCGACAAAATAGAATCCATCTAGATCAGGTCCTCATTGGACTTAATTTTAAAGAGTGATGTAATACAATAGGATGAAATATTGGGTCTTAACCGGGCCAAATTCAATTAGTGATGATTTTTTGCATCACTGACACGTGCCACATTGGACCATGCAACGACTTTTTAGTGATGGCAATGGTCATTGCCAGCAACTACACAATATTGTTCGAATGAAGCCTTTTTTTTGTCACCAGTTGTTGTTAATAACACACGATTGCCAACGAAAATTTTCCGCCGCTAAGGAGGAGGGGGGGGGGGGGGTCGCCACTAACTCATGTTATACTAGTATTCTGCCAATGCATTTCGGTATTTCACTTGAAGACTCTTGTGATCATTAATATTTGTTCAAGAGAAGTCTCTCATAACACAATTGGTTCAGCAGCATTTGCTACGAGACAAGGAACACATGAAGAAGCAATTGGATACAAGATGTTCAGACCGCCAATTTCAAGTAGTAGACATGGTTTTTGTGAAATTGCATCCATATGTTCAATCTTCATTGACCCCTTGTGCTAATCAGAAGCTGGCCTCTATGTATTTCGGTCCGTTCCAAGTGTTGTCCAATATCGATGCGGTTGCATACAAGCATGCTCAAGTTATCACATTCGACATTGGTGCATCCGGTGTTCCATGTCTCGCAACTCAAACATATAGTTGACTTATTAAGGAAAAAATAGTAGAGGTAAACCAGTCAAAAAATTCCCTCACAAGTCACAATGAAAGAATACAATTAGTAGAGCTGCTAATTAATAATTTGGTGCCGCTTGGCCGCCGACTCGGAGGCGGCGGCCAGTCCGGTACGTGCACGCACCACGCAGTCCCAGTCCCAATCGTGTTCCGAGTCCGAATGCAAAAGGTCGCCCGTCCCTGTCGCTCTATATATAATGCCCGCGCGGCTGAGTGCTCACATCATTCAATTCCTCTCGCAATCGTGATCGAAGATTATTCTGTTTTTTGCGATTGAGAAATCAGGCGATGGAGACGGTTATAGTTTCGAGCAGCAACGGTGAACAAGTGCAAGGCGAAAACGTCGACAGGCTGAGCCAGCTGCCGGACGACGTGCTGGTGCTGGTGCTGGTGCTGGTGCTGGATCACCTCCGATCTGACGTGAAGCTTGTGGCGCGGAGCAGCATCCTCTCCAGGCGCTGGCGCACCCTCCCGCTGATGCTCCCCTGCCTCGCGATCGGCGTCCAATCCCTCATCCGGCCCGCCGCCGACTCCACCGTCACGATTCGATGCGTGCACGAGGCCACTGCCAAGTTCGCCGACGCGCTCCGGTTCTTCCTCGCGAATCCCGACGCCGACGCCGCAAAATCATCAACACCCTCGAGGTCCGGTTCCCCTTCACGAAGCAGCGCAGCCTTCTTCACGAGATCGGGCGGCTGGTCAGCGGCGCCGAGGTCAGGCGCCTGGAGGTCACACTCGACACCGTGGTGGGCACCCGCACCCTCAGCGAGATGCGGGACGCCGACGGCGAGAAGGTCGCGCGGGGCTACGGCCGCCGCTTCACGCGCCTCTTCCGCGCCGCGCCGGCGCGCGTGCTCAGGTCGTCCCTTGTCAAGCTCGTGCTGCAGAACCTGTGCTTTGCCCGCCAGTCCGAACTCGACCACGTCCTGCGTGATTGCGAGGCGCTCGAGGCGCTGCACCTCATTTACTGCTGGTTCACCCCCTTGTCCGCTCTCACCATCGATGGGTCCCGCCGGCTCAGGGAACTCCGGGTCGTCGAGTGCTACGTGGACGGGGTCCATCTCCTCCGGGCGCCGGGGCTCGTCGACCTGTGGTGTGAGATGTGGTTCTGTCAAGCCTCCCCCGCTCACGTTTGCTCCGGACTCCGCGCCGTCGCTCAAGCGCCTCACCTTGATCAACCGTGGCACTAGGCCGGGGCAGCTCAGCGACCTCCTCCACAACGCCAACCCCGTGGAGCACCTTAACTTGGATTTCAACACCGGTAAGGTCTGGGTGCAACCAGAGAGTCGCGGGAATCTTGGTGCCGCCTTCAGCAAGCTCAAGAGGCTTTATATCAGGAGGGTACCCGCCCAGATCCGCGCCTCTCCTGGAGTTGGTCGACGTGCATGTAAGCGACGACGACGACGACCACCCGTGTTGCCCAAACAATGCCGCCGCCGCCGCTGGTGACAGCGTTCAAGACTTGCAGTGGGACGTGTCGGATGGCTTCGAGCACCGCCATTTGCAGGCGTTCAAGATCCGCGGGGGCGTTGACCCGGACGTGGACTTGAGCTTCCTGAGGCTCGTTATGGAGCGGGCCGTGAACCTGAAGCTGCTGCTGGTGAACGCCAGGGTTACATGTGACAGCTGCATCGTCGCGAAACAAAAGGACCCAAGTTTCCAGGGGACAAGGATGGCGTCGATGCGTTTGTCAGGGACCTCAAGGATGGGGTGACGACTACATCTCCTGCCCGTATTGTTGTCATCTTTTCTCCGTCCGCCCGCATCTTTGAATATTAGTGTGAAAATTCCGTTAAGGAACGTCAAGGCATATATAGAGCCACACAGGGCCGAACGTGACGGGGCACGCTTCGGAGCTCCGGCCGGGACCCGGACCAGGCGGACCGTCTCCGTACCGCAGTCCGGAAGTCGGGTTTCTTCGTACGGCACGGTTTCTATATTGCTTTCCTTGCTTTTATGGCAGCCCGAAACACACACTTGATTCAAAGTCGGGTTTTGACGGAAACCTTGTCGGATCTAGGCGGCTACATGTTGTTGTTGAACCACGCACGATTTTCACCTGTTGCATATGGAAGGTATCAGGATGGCACTCAATGATGAGGACAGGCTGAGCACGTTACCGGATGATATCCTAGTGATGTTGATGGAATCAAATTAGAATCAGATGATAGATGTATGTATTCAGTGATTTTTATGTAGAATGCAATACAAATAGGAAAGAAACTCAGTTCGCAACAAAAAAGTTATACGTGCATCAAGTCTTTAGAACCTACACTATCATAATAAGGTTACTTTAAATAGTGTAACCACTGTGGTAGGTCCTCTATACAACACAGCAACACCAAAGTTTCCAGCCAAGCAGAGCCTGCTAGGTTTAAACACAAAATAGATATGAACCAAAAAAAAATCAAACATCTCACAATTTTAATGTAATAAAATTGCTGAACTAATTACTGCTTTGAACTGCTCTCTGAGGATTGTCAATTCTGTAGAACCATATATTAACCAGTCACAATAATTACAATGTAGCATCGAAATGGGAAAGATGCCACTTGAATAAGAAATGGTTCATAGTCTTTACTCAACAAGGATAAAAAAAAAATTCCAAATATTTGTTTTTGAAAGAAATACCCCAAGAGAAACCCTTGAGGTGCAGGTGCAACACCCAAGGTTCGAACCCTGAGCGGGAGCACAATCTTTGCCACTGCGCTGTGAGCTCCTTTGCGTATTCCAAATATTTCACAATATATAATGGGAAGAGGCTATATAACTGACATTATTCCTAATTGTGCAAACCATCAACCTCAAAGAAGAACACCTCAATGTTTGTCGCTCAGATCCATCACTGTAAACCTGATAGAAGCATAAGTAAAAAAAATGTAAACAATGCAATGGCCCAATCCGATATTCATGTAGCACGGACAACCTAAAAGAATTCTGACATTCATGTTAATATACAGTTTTGGTGTTATCTCATGCTGCCTCAAAGAATATGTGCTACCTGAAATAAACTTCTGTTGCAAACATGAATGTCAGGATTCTTTTATATTAATGTCAAAAGAAACATAATGTGATATTTATATTAATCAACTAGCAAAGTGCCCGTGCGTTGCAACGGGCTTTTATGTCAAAAAAATATAAATCTTTTCATTAAATCTAGCTTCCCATAAACCCGCAAAAGTGGAAATTATCAAAGCAATCCATATATTGTCACATGTGGCTGACAGAATCCCTTCTCCATTGAATTAAGCGTAAAAAAAAATACTACACTACTAGCAAGACAGCTAGAAATGACTGAAATGCAGAAGAACAGTGTCTTTGTGAACTTGAAAGACCAATCCAGGCATGCTTACAAATTTACAAAGCCGATTCAACCAGAGTTTAAGATTACAAAAAAAAATCATATACAACTACATTCCAACTTTTGAAATGATACCAGAGCAGTGGTTGTATTGATCTTCTTGACAAAACTCATTCTAAATGTGTAGAAGAACCAATTCACTTAAACAAGTAGAACAAGATATGGATGCAATATCTCTAGCCTGCAATTAATAGTGCAATCGAGTCATTTAGTGATGGACAATCCTAAGGAACACTTTCTATAAAAACCTGTGTTCTCCAAGAGCAAAACATGTTCAAGCAAATGGGCACCTAACAACCCACATATTATTCATGTCTAATAACATAAGGTCATTCAATATCGGTGCATTTTAGTAGTAGTCCTACCACTCACAGGGCTCTACTAACTCTGCAACTCTGAAAATAAGGACATTTCTGCAAGAATTTTCAGGAAAATGTCTAGCACATTCAGATAATTGAACTGACCAAATAAGAAAGACAGATATGGAACTGACCAATTTAGATATCGTTATATTTTATCCATGCTTATATCAAGATGAGCTCAAGCTTTCAAATTCCAGGGTGTGGTGTGTTTCTCCTTGAGGCAGTAGGCGGGCTGAGAACCAGTGCATACCTTCCCCTGCCAATACGACGATAAATATATCATTATAAAGTATACACACAAGCCAATGGCATAATTTGTCATAATGCATTTGGATTAATCAAATCAGTATGTAGGTATGGAGGTCTTCTCAGTGCATATCAAAACAAAAGAAAAGTAGGACTGCAATAATTTAGTAAGGTGCCATAGCTGACAGGGGCGAAGCTACAGCTTAGCATCGGTGTCAGCTGACACTGATGAATTTCTGAAAATGCATTGTAAATTACTGTTCAACTACTATTAACAACACTAATGACACCGGTAAAAAATAAAGCTGACCCCGTCGAACTTTAGAGCTGGCTTCGCCCCTGATAGCTGAGGTGGCCTGTCCTGTTATCCTCTTCATAGCAATCAGTGAGCCTGCTGAACCTGAAACTAAACAACACACAAGATTAAATGTGTCAACTTAGAATTCCTAACAAGAAAAGGTGCACCAATAGTGAGGAGATATACAACGCAATAATGGGATACATATGTTTCTCATGACTACTACAAACCTGTAAGGGATATGGCTGCTCTCGTAGCAAGAGCTGAAATTACATCACCCAAAGCAGAGAGTGACCTGTTAATATTTTGTGCTTCCTTAACCCATTCACCTTGCACGCCAGTCTTGGCTAAGCGCTCATTTCCAGCCAAGTCTACAAGCCAAAGTTTATTGATCATGCATTCTCCGTTCATCAGATTTTTTGCACTCACCACAATGCATAGCATACTATAAAGGTTAGAAAAAGATAATTAGACAACAAATAATCAGTCCACAAAAATCATATAGTGACAAAGTCAGGATCAACCAGTGTGAACGACTACTGTGCTCATTCACATTGTCTGAGCCTACAGCCCTTGCATTGCTTCCAGCTCACAAAACATCCCAAAAATCTCCTTTATGTTCTCGACTTTGCCCTCCACTACACCAGGCACATGATTGGATCCTTCAGTGTCCTGTTTAATCTCCAGCCAAACATGCGAAGGATAGATATGCATGAGTTCACAAAAATTGATACTGCTACCTCAAATGACAGAAACAGAATTTTCATACTTCTTAGATGAAGGAGATGTTGCAAGGTCTCTGATTTGTTCATTGTAAACCTCAAGCACGCTGACAGATAAGTTATACATGATTGTGTCTTTTCTCTCCTCCGCAATCTTGAACAACTCTTCTATAGTTCTATAGTTACGCCCCTGTTCTTCTTAGTTCCTTCCATTGTAAAGGTCTGTGACATGCGTACATTCTTAGATGGGTTTGTGACATCAAAATCATAAAACATCAAATGTAGCATCAAATCTTATAGGGAGACAATGAGTTCAACTATATGCAATACTGTTGTTCGAACCCATTCCTCTCCCAATCAACATCAGCGTACATTTTCTTAATCTATCAGACCCATTTTCATGTCTACATGTCTATACTATGCCATCGCATGACATTTTTGTAATCTATCAGACATTTTCCTAATCACATGACTTAGGTTGTAATCTCATAGCTCCAAGAGTACAATGGGGACCTCATATGTTCAATTATTTTTTTTAAAAAATATCTCTTTGAGGAATAAATATATAAAAGATCCAATTGTAAATATGGTATCAATAATGTCATATGGTAAGTGTACTCTTCAATGCATCTAGTGCCTTGTTAAAACAAATATACATATATTTGCATCTAGTAAACCAGCTAAGTCTCTCTAAGATAAGAAGCCTTCCATGTATCAATATTTAAAAGAGCGATGTCATAACCAGTTTAGATCAAAACATATATGTATCTCATAGCGAGGCACTAACAGGTGTACGATAGCATGTGATTACTAAGGTGATTTTCCATTGGCATGAATAAGCGATAAAGCAAAAAAAAAACATATGATTATCAATAAAGACAACCGTATGGCATTTCCTAAAAAAGAAAATTTGCCCTCACCTCACTCAATGACTATGATTAACAGTGTTTTGCTGTTGATATTGCTCAGTGACCCTATAGTATTTTCTGCAGACTAGCAGTTTCAACCACGTATATGAATACAAATCAATGTAAGGGAGGATCAAAAACTGAGTTGCTGAAATTCGATACTGTACACCAACATATAAATCTTACAAGACTTTTCACAAATTACTAAATGCTAACTAAAGTGGATAATAACTGAAGAATGCCAAATTGTGCACTGCAGTCACATGTTATTAAGTTAATGAAGCCATAATCAACTCCTTTATCCACATTCATAAGAAAACAATATAAATATAACTGCACCGCCCTTTCCAGCCCTCATCAGTTGCCCTTCCATCAATTCAAGCTGCAAAGTATATCATGTTATAACTGTGGGAAAAGAAACAACAGCGCTAGCTATAACAACTTAAATTTGGTGCACACACATACTCTTCCATCATTTGTTTTAGTGAGTACTTGCATGCAAATCTCCCCAAAATATCAAACATAGAGAGGACACGTGTATCATTAGTTCGTTTCAGAACATAATGATATACTTTGATTCTCTGAATTACTCAAGTACTCTGATATGAGAAAAACATATTACCATTTCAGTATACTATATCAATTTTTAAAAAGAATAGTAAGCACAAGATTCAGTTATTATTATATACAAACCTGAAATTAAAGCATTAGATAACAAAAGACACTATTGATTCTATTCAGTTATTATATGAAGGAATTCCATGTGCACCATAGATAAATTTTTAAAGCTAATGTATTGATATGATGGCATAGAAGGAAACCATTCTTTTGGTCAATCTAATACAATACATCAAAGAAATCAGTTTTGGCGCTGTTTCCTTTGTAGCTGAATAAAAACCGGGATTGTATTGCGTTGGGTATAATAGCAGCAATGGAGTTGGACAGGAAGGATACGAACCGCATCAACTTCTCATGGGATCAGGGTCATACCACGAGAGAGCTGTGGGATTGTCAGCGGAGAGGCAGCAGATTAAAATACAAGAGCTAATTCAGTTTTCGCGCCGCCGGGGTTGGGCGCCGTCGGCCGGGGGAGGAGGAGTGAGCACCGCCAGTCTTCGCGCCGCCGGTCGGGGGAGTCGAGGTCGGAGGTGAGGAGGCGCGGGCGGATGAAGGGAGTCGGGAGAGGGCGGCGGCGGCAGGGAGTCGAGGTCGGGGGTGGGGAGGCGCGGGCGGAGGCAGGGATTCGCGGCTGGAGGATTAAGGATTAATTAACGGTCTGGATTAAGTACTGGTTAAGGATGGATTAGAATTATTGGTTTGGATTAAGAACGGATTAAGAACAGATTAAGGATAGCTAAGAAGACTGTCTCATAATTAATAGGTAGTAGAGATGCATGTGTACATGCCTATTTCAAGTACAACAAATAGCATACAAGCTAGGAAGAAACTATTATATAAAGAATTAGTAATTACAAACAAATTGAAGCAACCTTGATTAAGGTAAGTTTACATAGCACGATAGAAACTTATTGTTTGGTCCCATTCCCGAAATTCATCGTATCGTGCTAAAGTAAGTTTAGAACAAAGACAACTGATTCAAGACAGATAGAGCCATACAAATTGTAAATATAGGCCATACTCACAATTTATTCTATATTTCATTTCATAATGGAGCAGTGGTCATTGATTTTCTGATAGAAAAAGTTAAACTTCTATGGCATGGCATAACTCTGCTTTTTCCCGCTTCCCCAAGCTGAAGGAGCTATAGATCAATATTTATAATCAAATCTGCCTTATAATACCAAATGCATAAACATAAGCATATCTTTTTTCCTCTTCATTATTACAGTCTTGTCATCCAACAAATAAACATAAACAGCCAAATGTCAAATGCATGCGGCCTTGAAAGTGATTCACCAAAAAAGGTATAAAAAATTACCTTTTTCTGCATATAACCTTTTCACCTTGCGTGTAAGGTATATAGAACCTGATAAACAATAAAAATTAGATTGATACCACCATCATGCCGTAGATACATCTAAATTGCTGCAAATTTAAGCTAATTTACCACTCTCAACCTATTAAACCAGAGGATTTGTTACACGCCAACACAATTATAAAGAATAAAGAAACTGTTGAATTAAGCTCACCAAAATTCACATGCTGGAGAAACTAAATTAAGCCTTCTCACCATTGACATATTATCTTGCACTGAAAAAGTGCCTTGAGACCAGAAAAGAAAGTATACGTACAGATAACTACCATCTCCGATGATACACATTACCATCATACTTTAATTAATGGAAAGTCAATTAACTTAAGAATAATAATTCACATAGCCACATAGAAAAATAAAACATTGGAACGGTCTCTTGCATCCTCTTTCTTCCCACACGGTATATAACACTTGATACACCGCTATAGGTTAGCTACTAAAATATACTTTGCATACAGAGGCAATGGTAGACCGTTCAAAGCTAATTAAAAGTAAACACTAAAATAAATCTTAACATGTCTTTGTTCTGCATTATTCTAGTCTCAGAAAAGAAAATTGTACTACTCAATCGAATACTTAGTGAAATATTTTCAAGAATCATAATCTCTGAATTGAGACAATAAATATTTATTTAACTTTGAAGATTAAAGGTCACTCTTAGGAGAATATATAAAAAATATTGCATGCCGAAATTGAAATCAAGAGCCAGAACTCTCATACTATTTGAAACCTCCCAGGGTGACATGAAGCTAGCCAACACACCAATGGCAGATGTTTACTGACTCTACCTGACAAAAAAGCACACATGCTGCACATTTATTTTATTAGGAGTTTAATTGACATCTGAAGTTTAGAAGATACAAACCACATCATTAGATTATAAACAGAGTTCATGTTCAAATCATGCTTGTAGAAATAAAACATGTGCATTTTTAATAGAATTTTTTTAAAAGAGTTATCAGATGTAGAACACAAAAATGGACTATGGACTAATTAAAATATTATACTAATATAAACCAAGAGAAGCCCCTAGCCTCAAGAAAAATTATAGTAGCTTTGAAATTCTTAAGTTAGATACAGCTTGGAACACATAGGAAATAGAGGCATCATTCTACATGAGTTTTTTTTTTTAAAAGTAGAAATATTATGCAAGTCCTTTTCATGCCTGCTTGCAAGCACTGTTGCAGGGGGCCTTAGGACAGACATGAACATAACACCTAAATCACAACTCCAATTATTCTGTGTTGTATGATGTCTTGCATCATCGAGAAGCACTCATGCAGCCTCAAAGCTTATCCAGAAGTTTAGAAAGTAAATATGGCAAACCTTACTCTCATACCTAAAGTTTGGATATGCTCCTGGCATGGACAACCACTGCTCTCAGACTGATCGCCTCTTCCACCAGGAGCCCTCTGTAGAGATTTAATGAAACTCAATCAGAATTTGTCAAGTTTTTTCGTAATAACTCTTAATTAAAATTTTAGTGAGTACTTAGAAAAAAGGTATCATGATCACTAATAGATTTGTCAAGCCATTTCGGGTCATGCTGAGACAGCCTTAGGGCTCAGCTACCGACCCATGACATGACCCTAAAATACAAATTCGTGCCGGGCCGGCCCACTAGACACGTGATTATACATGATCCAATAATTGAATTACAGCTCATTAACACTTAAAAGTGATAAAACATGAAGAGAAATAAGATGAGTGGTGGGAATGAGATGACTTATCAACACATTTGAAAGTGCCTAGAGGGGGGTGAATAGGCAATTGTCCCTGAAAATCACTTAATAATAAAAGTCAAATGCGCAGTGTCAGACTTGTCCAACGATAGTGAGAAAAGTCCGATGGACTTGTCCGATGGCACGAGTTAGAAAAGTAGATCGGCCGATTAAAACTTTATATTAGTGCAAGGCAAGCTAGGATCTAGTAATTATAAGCTAGAGGAAGTTGTAGAAATAAGAGGAATAACTAGCAAGCAACCTACACAAGTTAATTTAAGAGAAACGAGGCAAACCCAAGCTAGCGAGATATGAGCAAGAGCAAGTAAATAACAAGTATATAAAAGAAGACAAGGGGAGACACAAGATTTATTCACCGAAGTTCAGCTCCACAAAGAAGCCTACGTTTCCGTTGAGGGATCCACAAAGGACCGGGTTTCTTTCAACCCTAACCTCTCCAAGTGACCACAAAGATCAAACTTGTCTTTCCACTAGCAAACTCCACGAAGGAGGGGTCAATACAAACTTCCCGAGGCGTCACCACACAAGTTGGGAGCTCTACGGGTACCTCTAACCGTCTAGGGGATGAATCCCCAAGAGTAACAAACACAAACGTGGTCGGCGGTGAGGATGAACCAAGAGCTTGAGAGAATGGAAGCTTGAAGTCGATGGAGCTCTTGAATCTTCTCTCAATCCCTTCACAAATCAAGATTGGAAGTAAGGGAGGAGAGATTTGAAGAGCAAAGTGAGCTTGAGAGTGTTTTTGAGTGGAATGAGTGACCAACCAGACAAGGGACGAAGTGGGGGTCTATTTATAGCTCAAGAAGAGAAGGAGCCGTTTGGATGGGTATTTCTCAGATCTCCATCGGACAAGTCCGATGGTCATCGGACATATCCGATGGAACAAGTTGGCGTCGGTTCTGAAGTCTGAGGGACTTGCCCGATGCCTCGGACAAGTTGACCATCGGACAAGTCCGATGGAACAAGTTGGCGTCGATTCTAGAGTCTGAGGGACTTGCCCGATGCCTCGGACAAGTTGACCATCGGACTCCGATGGTCAGGGTTTGACACAGGTACTGGAGTCCGACAGTAAAGTCCAATGGGTCGGACTTGCTGGTCATCGGACATGTCGGATGACCGTCGGACAAGTCCGACGACCCAGAGTGGCAAAGGTTCTGGAGTCCGATGGGTCGAACAAGTCCGATGATGTTGCCCTGGAAAAATGTTTTGACTGTGGAATTTTGGATTTTGCTCTTAGTTCATCATTGCTTCACACTTTTGTGTCCCTCTTAATAATACGGTTTTTCCTATACTCAAAAATAAAGTAAAAACTCCATGAGCTTCTAATTTGAGCATATTTTTTAGTATCATCTTGAAATTTCTTGGCCACTTTGTTTTCTCCTTTTCTTTGAGTATTTGAGCTTCTATGCATTTTGTCATCAATAATTGAACCATCTTCTACACACATGCTCATTGAAATATTAGTCCATTCTTAATTGTATTGGCGCCAATCACCAAAATAAAATTAGGGGCCTAGATGCACCTTCAATCTCCCCCTTTTTGGTGATTGATGACAATACAACTAATTTATCATAAAGTGATGTAGAAACGGAACAATTTGTGAGGAGCTCCCCCTAAATGTGTGCATAACTAAAAGATTGGAGATAGTATAACAAATGCACATATTTAAAGAGAGAGAGTGAGAGCTCCCCCTAACACTATACATACATGATGATTTGCAATAGTTAAGCATATGAATATAAGACATTGCATATGACAAATATTATCACACAAATGCATCTAGTAGAAGGAGATAAAACAATACATCATCACAAAGAGGCATGCACAAAGGACACAAATAAAGAGATATAAGTACCACAAGCAAATAGTCTTACAAAACACAAACGACACAAATAAGTAGTTTTACAAATTAAGCCAAAAAGAATCAAATTGTCCAACTTCATCACACTCACAACTCACAAACTAAGCAAATGAAAGATAGATTACACTTCTCCCCCTTTGGCATCAAGACACCAAAAAGGAGAAAAATACGGGTGGATGGTGATGAGATCTCTACTCCTCAGAGTCTTCATAGTCTTCATCATCCTCATCGCCTTATTCTTCTTCGTCTTCGTCATCTTGAGCGGGAGCTTTTCCCTTGCGCTGGCGAAGATCATATGCAGCAGGATCTTCTTCTTGCTCTTCTACGTCCTCTTCTTCCTCATCAAAGCGGACATGTTGTCCACTAGAGCCGGCTCCTGTGTGAAACTGAGAAGGTGGAGGATAGTACCCAAAATAGTTCAACTCCTCTATAGAGAAGTTGGGAATGGGGTCCTGAAAAGCAGGTGGGTAGGAATCTTCTGTCGTAGGTGATGGAGGAGGAGGAACTTCACATTGCATCTTCTCCATGATGATCTTCTAGTTCCTCTCAATCACATCCATCCTTTGGTTAATGCTCCTGCACATGCCAAGGAGGGATTTGAACATCTTCATAACCCCACTCCTCTTGCCATGAGAAGGTGGGGCAGCACGAGAAGAACCGGTGGCCCTAGAAGAAGCTCTGGGAACCTGAGGAGGCGGAGCAGAGGATGGTGGCTGAGCTGCACCAAAGAACTGACCAGAGGAGGTGTCAGGAGTCCAATTAGAATGAATCTGAGGTTTGAGACTCAGATGCTTTATGTCCTTTTTGAAAGTCAAGCCTGAGACCTTCTCAATCATATACATGATGTGCGGGGCATATCCACAGCCACACTTGGAAGAGATGGAGATGTCCCATATCTCCTGATAGACATAGTCAAATACATCAAATTTCTGACCCATGAACCCAGTGCAAGATGTCTCTCTGATATGCAGGAATACGGTCAGCATTGCCACCCCTTGGAGCCAAAGTGCTCCTGCAGATCCTGAATAAGACTAAGAAAAAGGGTAGCAAGCCATTTGAGTTGGGAGGGACACTGTTCTCCGGATCCATGTACATATGCCTCATGTCCTCATCGCTCATGTAGCTGCCCGAGTGAATCTTGTGCTTTGCCTTGCGTGAGCTTTTGAGTCCTATCATAGAAGCAAACTGATTTAAGGTGCAGCTGTATTTAGTGTCATTTGTCATCCACACCATAGACTTGTCATCCTCAAAGTACATGGTGGAAAAGAACTGAGAAATAATTTCCTTGTTCCATGAGTAGTTAAGAGTCAAGAAGGTCTTAAGACCATGATGCTCAAAAGCAGCTAGAATTTGGTTGAACAGAGGGTGCTTCTTGTACTTCATATAATTCCAATCTAGCCACTTGCTCTCAACTACAGGGTTCATGTGGAGGTAGGTGGAGCGGTACCAATCCGCATGAAAATGAGCATAAAAGCGAGGATCAACAGCCTCCTTATCATGAGCATAATAGTTGACTAACCATGCTTCAGTACATTTCTCAAGGGACGTGAGAAAGAAGTCCACCCTCTCTCGGTTGGAGTTGAGCATTTTGGAGGGAGGATGCATGAATCTGTTAAGCTCTTCGGACTCAGCTGGCTCCTCCCTTTCAGTTAGTTGTTGGAGATAAGTGCGTCGAACGCGCTTGGCGGTGACTTTCTTTCTCTTTGGTTGGCTTTGACCTTGATCATCACTAGCTTTGGCCCTCTTCTCCCTTAAGGGGGATGCTTCCACATCCGACATGCTGACAACAGGAATAGCACAAGTCAGAAGATAGACAAAAGAGAGGAAAAAGGGGTGAGGAAAATCAGTGAGGGACTTAGACTTTTGGAGGAACTGCATGCCGTCGGACATGTCCAATGACCATCAGACTTGTCCGACGCGTCGGACTTGTCCGATGCCCATCGGACTATCGGACTTGTTCAATGACTCGCAGTTTCTCCAAAAACCTAGATCCTCCACAAATCCACCTACCACTAGCGACCAAACTTTGTCTACTCCTACCACAACATGCTAGAAGCTATCTCCATGGATCAAAAGTGCAAGGGAAAAAGGATTGGAAACTAGCATTGCCCTAGAACCCTAACCCTAAGGGAGAGAGAGGGAAAGAGGGGAAACCTTGCAAAAGTGATGGGGGATCCGACTTTGCCGATGGAGGAGGACCTCTTGGCCTCCAAACTTGCTCCAATGGATAGTGGGAGAGGGAGATTGCCTTGGGGCCGCCTTTGGGGGAGTTCTTGAGGAGAGAGAACATGAGAGATGTGAATGAGGGGGTGTTGACCGAAGGGGTAAGTCGGGCTGGGTTAAAGGGGTGAAAACTGGACCGTCGGACTTGTCCAATGGGTGTCGGACTTGTCCGATGGAGCCGGACTTGTCCGACTGGCATCGGACTTGTCCGATGAACCGTGTCAACAGGAGGAGGCAGGTGGGACTGGGGATAGTTTGAAGAAAATAAGTGTAAATGAGCATGGACAAAAAAGATTCTTGCCAGCTTATGGTCAGTCAATCAACCAACCATTCAAAACTATGACCATATTTTGACAAGATTGATCAAGAGATCAAGAATAAAGGAACAAGCAAAAACAAACAAGTTTTGATATAAAACCATGGTTTTTGCAATAATTGAGCAATCAACACTCAGATGTGCACATCCTCTACATCACATTGCTGGAGTCAAGATTATTTAGTTCACTCCTAAGATAGCAAAATCTTTTCTCATCTAGTGGCTTGGTGAATATATCGGCTAATTGATCTTCGGTTCGCACATGACTCACTTCTATATCCCCCTTGATAGAATGATCTCTCAAAAAGTGATGCCGGATATCTATATGCTTTGTGCGCGAATGCTCAACGGGGTTATAAGCAAGCTTTATGGCACTCTCATTGTCACATAGGAGTGGAACACGGTTCAACTTGTAACCATAGTCCCTTAGAGTTTGTCTCATCCAATATAGTTGTGCACAACAACTACCGGCTGCAACATACTCCGCTTCAGCGGTGGAAAGTGCAACGGAATTTTGTTTCTTGGATGACCATGACACTAGGGACCTACCCAAGAATTGGCATGTCCCGGAGGTGCTTTTTCTATCTACCTTATCCCCAGCATAATCCGCATCGGAATAGCCTAAAAGGTTGAACTTTGAACCCTTGGGGTACCAAAGCCCTAGGTTGGGTGTGTGAACCAAATATCTCAAGATTCTTTTAATGGCTATCATGTGACACTCCATAGGAGCGGCTTGAAAACGTGCACACATACACACACTAAGCATGATATCGGGCCTAGATTCACAAAGATAAAGCAAAGATCCTATCATGGAGCGGTATACCTTTTGATCAACGGGCTTGTCCTTTTTGTTGAGGTCGATGTGTCTATTTGTTGGCATGGGTGTTTTGATGGGCTTGGCCTTGTCCATGTCAAACTTCTTCAATAAGTCTTGAGTGTACTTGGCTTGACATATGAAGGTGCCCTACTTGAG
This sequence comes from Eleusine coracana subsp. coracana, assembly GCA_032690845.1. Taxonomy (NCBI): domain Eukaryota; kingdom Viridiplantae; phylum Streptophyta; class Magnoliopsida; order Poales; family Poaceae; genus Eleusine; species Eleusine coracana. The sequence continues at coordinate 10,076,722 of CM064430.1, forward strand.
TTGCTTCACTTGGAAGCCTAGAAAGTATGTTAATTCTCCCATCATGGACATCTCAAACCTCTTGGTCATTATCTTGCTAAACTCATCACAAAAGTTTTGGTTAGTAGAACCAAATATAATGTCATCGACATATATTTGGCACACAAAGATATCATTGCCAAAATGCTTGGTGAAGAGGGTTGCATCGGCCTTGCCAATGACAAAACCCTTTTTAACAAGAAAATCCCTAAGGCATTCATACCATGCTCTTGGAGCTTGCTTAAGCCCATAGAGCATCTTATGGAGCTTGAAAACATGGTTAGGATACTTTGGGTCTTCAAAGCCCGGAGGTTGCTCCACATACACTTCTTCCTTGATTGGCCTATTGAGGAATGCACTTTTCACATCCATTTGGTACAACTTAAAATCATGGTGAGTAGCAAAAGCAAGTAATATTCTAATAGATTCAAGCCTTGCTACGGGGGTATAGGTTTCATCAAAATTCAAACCTTCCACTTGTGAGTACCCCTTTGCAACAAGCCTTGCCTTATTTCTTGTCACAACACCATCTTCATTTTGTTTGTTGCGGAACACTCACTTGGTGCCCACAACATTCTTGTTCTTTGGTCTTTCCTCCAATGTCCATACTTTATTTCTTGTGAAGTTGTTCAATTCTTCTTGCATGGCCATCACCCAATCCGAATCCTCAAGTGCTTGTTCTACCTTAAATGGCTCCATAGAAGAGACAAAAGAGTAGTGTTTACAAAAATTACTAACTCGAGATCTAGTGATTACCCCCTTGTCAATATCTCCAAGAATTTGCTCGACGGGGTGATCACGTTGTACACTTTGATGTACTCTTGGATGTGGTGGATGTAAGCTTTCTTGACCACCATCTTTATCAACCTCTTGATCATGTCCTTGAGAATCATCACTTGATACTTGCTTATGATCCCCAACATCTTGATCTTGACCACTTGTATGATTAATTCCTTCATTTTCATGATATTGATTTTGTCTTGTGAGAGAGGGTTGACTTTCAACACTTGATGTTTCTTGTGGTCTCACATCACCAATGGCCATCCTTTATATTGTATTTCTAGGAGCTTCATTATCTATATCATCAATAGCAACTTGCTCCTCTTGAGAGCCATTAGATTCATCAAATGTTATGTCACGTGAAATTTCAACACAACCGGTGGTTTTGTTGAACACACGATAGGCATGAACATTGGACCCATAACCAAGCAAGAAACCTTCATCAACTTTTGGAGCAAACTTTGAAGTCTTGGGTTTCTTGTTTAGCATAAAATATTTGCTTCCAAAAACATGAAAGTACGAAATATTGGGCTTGTTACCGGTTAGTAGCTCATATGGGGTTTTCTTCAAGATTTGGTAGAAATACAACCGGTTGGAGGCATGGAATGCGGTGTTGACGGCTTCGGCCCAAAAATGGTCGGACGTCTTGTATTCATCAAGCATTGTTCTTGCCATCTCAATGAGTGTACGGTTCTTTCTTTCGGCCACCCCATTTTGTTGAGGGGAGTAGGGTGCTGAAAATTCATGCTTGATGCCTTCCTCATCAAGGTACTCTTCAACTTGAGTGTTCTTGAACTCAGTGCCGTTGTCACTTCTTATTTTCTTGATCTTCACTTCATATTCATTTTGTGCTCTTCTCATGAACGTCTTGAGTACATCTTTCACTTCACCTTTATCATGTAAAAAGAACACCCATGTGAAGCGAGAAAAATCATCAACAATAACAAGACCATATTTGTTACCACCAATACTTATGTAGGAGACGGATCCGAAGAGGTCCATGTGCAACATCTCCAATGGCCTTGTGGTGGTCATCACATTCTTCGCGGGGTGTGATGCTCCAACTTGCTTTCCCGCTTGACACGCACTACAAATTCTATCTTTCTCAAAACAAACAACGGTTAGTCCTATGATGTGGCCGCCCTTTTAGAGTTTGTTAAGATTTCTCATACCAACATGGGCAAGTCTTCTATGCCACAACCACCCTATGTTGGACTTTGCTAATAAGCATGTACCAAGTCTAGCTTCATCCGTGGAGAAATCCACAACATAAAGCTTTCCTTTGAGCACACCCTTAAAAGCAACCGAGCCATCACTCCTCTTATAGACGGTCACACCACATTCGTTGAACAAGCAATCATAGCCCATTTTACAAAATTGTGAGATGGACAAAAGATTGAAGTCAACATGATCAACGAGCATAACCTTGGAAAGAGAATACGAGGGAGTGAGAGGGACTTTACCATAACCTAGGACTTGTCCTATTCCATTGTCACCAAATGTAATATATTCATTGTTGTTGTGGCTTGGCTCAAATGACTTGAACATCTTTTTGTCTCCGGTCATATGATTAGTGCATCCACTATCAATTACCCAACTTGACCCTCCGGAGACATAGTCCTACGAAACAAGTTAAGCTTTGTTTTTAGGTACCCAAATTTGCTTGGGTCCTTTCACATTAGTCACAAGTACTTTGGGCACCCACACATAAGCCTTTGGTCTCTTGTTGCGTGGCCCAACATATTTTGCATATACACGACCATGCATGTTTCTCATAAGCACATATGAAGCATCAAAATCATGAAATAGTGCACATGTAGAGTTAGGCACATTAATATGAGAATCATTAGCAAAAGAAGTATGGTTAGTGTTCATGTTGTTAGCTTGCTTCTTTTGATAAGATCCTTCCTTGGTGAACTTAAGGAATTCCTTCCCCATTCTTGTTTTCCCGTGTATTATGCTTGGCACTCTCAACATAGCCAATGCCATCCATGACATGGGGCATTCTAGTGTATGCGTATGCACTTCTTGCATACTTTGCCTTTTCATTGTCAACAACATTCTTCCAATGTTGTATCTTGCTTTCAAGGGCCCTCACTTGCTTGTTCAAATCATCAATCAATTTCACATTAGTAGCACAAGCATCAACATCAATGTTATAGCACCTATCACATCCTTTGCTAGTGGAAGCATGAGAATTGTTGGTGGAAGTGGATGTGAAAGTTGAAAGAATTTTGTATTGTTCTTCAAGGGACTTGTGAGTCTTTTCCAAATCCTCATATTTCTCTTGAAGTTTATCTTTATCACTTTTAACATTTTCACAAGTATTCTCAATTTTAGTGATAGACAAGGTTAATTCTTCATTTTTATTTCTTTCAACTTCTAGAAGCTTCTCTAGTTCAAGGTTTCTTTTCTTATCAAGAATAAGCAAGTCTTCTTGTTTTTCAAGAAGCTCCTCTTGTCTATCATTTTCTTCCTTTTGTTTCTCAAGCAATTGCATGAATTCAAGCATTTTCAACATCATTATCATCATCATCACTAGTACTAGCATAAGAGGAACACTTGTGTTTAGATTTTGTTACCTTCGATCCTCTTGCCATTAGACACTTGTGAGTGTTGTCATCATCATCACTCAAGCTCCCAAATAGTGAGGTGTTGGTGGGAGTAACGCCGAATGCAAATGAAGCAATGCCACCATCATCCGAGTCGGATTCGGAGGAGGAAGATGATGAGGAGGATAAATCATCGGAGTTCCATTCTTGACCAATATGAGCTTCACCTTTCCTATGCTTCTTGTATGTCTTGTCTTTCTTGTGATGTTTGTCTTTTCTTCTTTCATCCTTGTTCTTCTTCTTTGGACATTCCACAATAAAGTGTCCTTCATCACCACATTCATAGCAAGTCCTTTTTGACCTTCTTGCTTTGCCCTTGTCGAAGCTTTTTCTCTTGTACCTATCCTTCTTGAGGAATGACTTGAACCTCCTTACAAGCAAGGCCATCTCATCGTCACTATTTTCACTACTAGAATCAACTACTTTGTTCTTCTTCTTCTCTTGCTTCTTTTCACTTGTGGTATTGAGTGCCACATCATTCTTATCACCATTGGCTTCTGCAATTTGCTTGATCAACGCATTTATCTTGTTGGCTTGATCGTTTTGTTGTTTTTGGGATAGAAGCTTCCCAAGTACCTCATCGGTGGAGAAGGTTTTGAAATTGTCCTTCTCTCTAATGTTTGAGCAAATGTTGCAATCCCATCGTCTCAATGCTTGTAATAGTCTCTTGTTGATATCCAAGTCGGACATTCTAGCTCCAAGTGCTATTCTTTGATTCACAATTCTCATGAGTCTATCATGAACTTCTTTTGGGCCTTCTCTCGGACCCATGATGAACAAGTTGAACTCATTTTGCAATTCTTCAAGCCTTGCATCTTTCACGAAATCAATACCCTTATAGATAACCTCAAGCTTTCTCCATAATTGATTGACATTCTTGATTCTGGCTACTTTGTCATATTCTGTGGCACTAAGTGCGGAAACAATTGCACTAGCCGCCACGGCATTGCGATGGATGTTGAGTTGATCCTTTCGAGTTGGATTATCTCTATTTTCCCACAAGAAACCATTCTCGGTTATGCTTGCAACATGCAGACTCATTGATTCCAAGTACATCATCATCTTGCATTTCTAATGGTCATAGAATTGTCCATCAAAGTATGGAAGCCTACCGGACCCTTCCCAATACGATCCTCTTTGAGATCTTCATAATCAAACATGACATTGTTATAGGTTCTCGGTTGAGCATCATGTCTTTCAACTGTATCATCTCCATCATGACTGTAATTAGCACCATCTTTGATTAGGAGAGCGGTAGTTGGTTCTTCTCTCAAATTTGACATCTTTAATCTTTAAGAGGTTAAGCTTTTTAGAAGATCCTCACTCTGATACCAATTGAAAGTGCCTAGAGGGGGGGGGGGTGAATAGGCAATTGTCCCTGAAAATCACTTAATAATAAAAGTCAAATTCGTAGTGTCGGACTTGTTCGACGATAGTGAGGAAAGTCCGATGGACTTGTCCGATGGCACGAGTTAGAAAAGTAGATCGGCCGATTAAAACTTTATATTAGTGCAAGGCAAGCTAGGATCTAGTAATTATAAGCTAGAGAAAGTTGTAGAAATAAGAGGAACAACTAGCAAGCAACCTACACAAGTTAATTTAAGAGAACCGAGGCAAACCCTAGCTAGCAAGATATGAGCAAGAGCAAGTAAATAACAAGTATGCAAAAGAAGACAACGGGAGACACAAGATTTGTTCACCGAAGTTCAGCTCCACAAAGAAGCCTACGTCTCCGTTGAGGGATCCACAAAGGACCGGGTTTTTTTCAACCCTAACCTCTCCATGTGACCACAAAGATCAAACTTGTCTTTCCACTAGCAAACTTCATGAAGGAGGGGTCAATACAAACTTCCCGAGACGTCACCACACAAGTTGGGAGCTCTACGGGTACCTCTAACCGTCTAGCGGATGAATCCCCAAGAGTAACAAACACAAACGTGGTTGGCGGTGAGGATGAACCAAGAGCTTGAGAGAATGGAAGTTTGAAGTCGATGGAGCTCTTGAATCTTCTCTCAATCCCTTCACAAATCAAGATTGGAAGTAAGGGAGGAGAGATTTGGAGAGCAAAGTGAGCTTGAGAGTGTTTTGAGTGGAATGAGTGACCACCCAGACAAGGGACGAAGTGGGGGTCTATTTATAGCTCAAGAAGAGAAGGAGCCGTTTGGATGGGTATTTCTCAGATCTCCATCGGACAAGTCCAATGGTCATCGGACATGTCCGATGGAACAAGTTGGTGTCGGTTCTGGAGTCCGAGGGACTTGCCCGATGCCTCGGCCAAGTTGACCATCGGACAAGTCCGATGGTCATCGGACATGTCCGATGGAACAAGTTGGCATCGATTCTGGAGTCCAAGGGACTTGCCCGATGCCTCGGACAAGTTGACCATCAGACAAGTCCAATGGTTATCGGATGGCTAGGGTTTGACACAGGTACTGGAGTCCGATAGTGAAGTCCGATGGGTTGGACTTGCTGGTCATCGGACATGTCCGATGATCGTTGGACAAGTCTGATGACCCAGAGTGGCAAAGGTTCTGGAGTCCGATGGACTTGTCCGATGGGTCGGACAATGATGAGGATATTATCATGCTGGATACGCGCATATCATGGCCTTCCCCAAGTTACAAGTCGTCACCAACTTGGTCGCCACGTTCGTCTCGGATTCAGCCGACACCCCTTCACGGTTTTGATGATATCTCCCACATCCGACGTCCAAACGAGGCATTCTTTGATGCGTTGGAAAGGGGACAACGCCACCGTCATTTTGGTTCTGGTCCTAGCTCCAGAAGGGTCATGAGTCATAATATGTGGCCATGACAAGGTGCTGTGCCACCTATTTTGGGCCAACTTGGCCATGTATCGTGTCGGGTCTTAAGCCCATGTTGTGGGCGCCCCCCTGGTCTCCCCCAACCCTAAGATGTCTTTGTTTCCTACATAAACTCAGTAGCCGTCGTCTTTTAGTTTTGGGTTTTGTTTAGTTCAGTTTTCTAGAGAGAAACTTGATCGAATTATTGTAACTGTGGCGACAAGTCCTTTTACAGTAATCTAGGGCCCCTGTTCTTGTTCTACACCACTGTGGCGATTAGTCCTTTTGTGTTCAGAGCTTGAACCTTTTCTTGTGATTCACTTCATCCATATTTGCAATTTCAAATTGCGTGTTTATCCTCTCTTGCTTGTGTTCTCGATTTCGCTTGCAGGAACAATCAAGTTGTGCTTGGTGTAACGGTTGCAGGGTTGGATTGTGTCAGATTAAAGCTGGATCGTCGATGCCGAATTCCTCAAATTCGAGTTTATTCACTTACCTCTCGGAAGATCAGGCCAGATATACATCAAGTGGTATCAGATTCCTAGGTTCCCCGTGAGGTATTATCGTGTTCTTTCCTTTAGATTCGTTTGTGTTCATCACCTTTTTGTCCATGAAAAAGCCTACAAAAAAAATTTTCCCCACCATCCCAGACACTGTTTAGCCTTTGCATAATTTAATTTCAGAGTCCGTAGTGTTGAGTTTGTGTCCTAGTCGAGTTCAGTTGCTGGTTTGAATTTGTGTTTCGATTTGGTTTGTGTTTTGATCTCCGCTGCACACCACCATCACCATCATGTTTTCCATTGGATTCACCATCGTGTGACCCACCCACCACACCCACAATCTGTTGCCAACAAAAAAACCCTACCCGATTCGGTCCCCCCCCTCTCACCCCTTAAACCCTATCTTGACATACCTTCGGTAAAACAGGTATAACTTTTCGCTCGTTGCTCCGACTGGGTTGAAATTTTTAGAGCAGATTGTTGACTCCAAGTTGAGGTGACCCACACTTGGCACCGCCCTGTGTGCCCTCATCAAAAAATTCAAAAAAAATTGGGAAAAAATAGAAAAAAATTGTGAAGTCAAAAATAGCGCTTTCGATGAAACTTTGAGATTTTGCATACCCTTTGTTTTCCCTCTGTTTTGAGTTGAAACTTCTTGTGGTTCCTTCCTTTGTGTTCCTCTATCACAGAAAAATAGTGGAAAAATCATACAAAAAAAATCAAGATTTTGATTTGCACCCCCCCCCCCACCCTGAAAATTCTAAGTCTGTGAAGTATGTTTTGTTCCTTGCTGCCTTTGCCATTGTTCTTGCTGTCACAACTATTTTTGAATATGATTCTTTTGCCAGCAATTAGGACACTGCTTTGGACATTTATTCAGTGCTACTATCTGTTATTAAATTATGTTCCATTGACATACATATTAGCCTTCCAAGCTATACATATTGCAGCACAGGTTTCTTCCTTGCAACTGTTACACCCAAGCTCAACTACAGATTGTGTCGACCTGTTTGGCTTTGGTAAGAACACTTGCAAGATTGTGATACATTACTTCTGATATTGTTTTCCACTTTCTACACCCTTTGCTGCCTGCTAGTTGATAGGGCTAATCTTTTTGTTTAGTGTTGTCTTTTGCTTTTAACCATGTCAAAGAAAGGGAAAGGGACACCTGGAGAGTTGGAGTCCCCTACAGACTTCAATGATTGCGTCTCCAAGGCCGAGCTCATGAAGCTTCTTACGGACCAGCGTACATTCATGGAAACGAAGTTTGCCGAGTTGATGGGTCACATCAACACTGTTGTCCACCGCATTGAGGATGTTGAACGACGACCTCCACCTCAACGAGCTGCTGATGATGATAATTTTGACCATGATGCAGACCGTCTTCACCGTAATCGACACGGTATGGGAGGTAATAATAATCGTGGTAATACTGATACTTTTGTTAAGCCCAAATTTCACATATCACCTTTTGCCGGTAGTGCTGATCCTGAAGCATACTTAGATTGGGAACTTGTTGTTGAATAGAAATTTAATTCTCATTTAGTTCCTGCTGAGCATAGAGTTAGATTTTCTACTAGTGAGTTTACAGGTTTTGCTCTCTTTTGGTGGAATGATCTTTGCAATACTAATGCTGCTATACCTGCCACTTGGCCTGTTTTGAAACAACGCATGAAATCTCGTTTTGTTCCTCCTTATTACCAACGTGATTTACGTTAACACAGTAGAGGAATATTATCAGGAATTGCTTATTGGTTTAGCATGTTGTGATATACATGAAGATGATGTTGAAACTAGTGCTAGATTTTTTGGTGGTTTGAACCGTGATATCCAGAATATTGTTGACTATAAAGAGTGGAATATGTTCAGCCAATTGTATCATATTGCTCTTAAGGCTGAACGAGAAGTACAGGGACGCCTTCCACAATAATCTTGCAGGTCCAACACTGAGCAATATCTCCAGCAACGCACTGGAGTAGAGAACTTGAAGAGTCATGTTGCTAAGACACCAGCAACAACTTTTCCACTTGCGCCTACTTCTGCAGCGCAATCGTCTAGTGTGTAGCACCAACACCAGAAGAAGGTTACTACTTCCGGTACTAGGAGTGGCTCCTCCACCACCATTATTTGCCACCGCTACAAGGGTATGGGACATGTCATGAAGGATTGCCCTAGTCGTCGTGCTTTCATCGCTACCGCTGATGGGTATGAAAGTTCTAGTGATGTTGAAGATGAATTTGCTCGTATGCCTAACCTTGTTGCAGATTCGACGGAGGAGCAGGAGACTACCGCTATTGATTCTATTGCTGCCACCGCGGGTTTTCCTAGCCTCATTGTATAGCGTGTGTTGACCACTAGGGTGGGACAAGAGGAAGAACAACAACGTAACAATTTATTCTACATGTACCTCATTGTTGCGGATCACCGTGTTCTCACCACCATTGATACTGGGAGCTGTAACAACTTGGTAAGTTCTGATTTGATAAGCAAACTTGGCTTGATAACGCATGCACTACATCAGCCCTACCACATCAAATGGTTCAATAATAGTGGTACGGTACAGGTAACTTGATCAGCACGCATACACTTTTCAGTAGGTTCTTATCAAGACTTTGCTGATTTTCATGTTGTACCTATGCAAGTATGTTCGTTTTTATTAGATCGTCCATGGGAATATAATACGGATGCTGCCCACCATGGTAGAACTAATACATATACATTCGTGCATAAGGACAGGAATATTACTTTGCGTCCGTTATTGCCTGCTGATATTAGAAATCATTTTAAACTGCTTGCTGAAAATACTGAGAATAAACATGATAACAAACAACTTTCTGATGTTAAACATAAGGCTATTCAGTTAAAGGGAGGTGCTTTTCTTGCTATGATATCTACTATTACTGATCTTTGTGATAATCATGATGTACCTTGTTATACTATGCTTTGTCATGACATATCTTCTATCGATGATCATGTATCTTGTACTTTGCATTCTGCTAGTACTAACCTTTTGCAGGAGATTGATGCTGAGATGGAGTCGAGGGCGACTCCAATTCAAGAAGGGGAGGATGATGAGGACATCACCATGCTACATACGCGTATATCATGGCCTTCCCCAAGTTACAAGTCGTCACCAACTCGGTCACCACGTTCGTCTCGGATTCAACCGACACTCATTCACGGTTTTGATGATATCTCGTACATTCGACGTCCAAACGAGGCGTTCTTTGATGCGTTGGAAAGGGGACGACGACGTCGTCGTTTTGGTTCTGGTCCTAGCTCCAGAAGGATCATAAGTCATAATATGTGACCATGACAAGGTGTTGTGCCATCTATTTTGGGCCAACTTGGTCATGTATCATGTCGGGCCTTAAGCCCATGTTATGGGCGCTCCCTGGTCACCCCAACCCTAGGACGTCTTTGTCTCCTACATAAACTCAGTAGCCGCTGTCTTTTAGTTTTGGGTTTTGTTTAGTTCAGTTTTCCAGAGAGAAACTTGATCGAATTATTGTAACTGTGGCGACAAGTCCTTTTACAGTAATCCAGTGCCCCTGTTCTTGTTCTACACTACTGTGGTGATTAGTCCTTTTGTGTTCAGAGCTTGAACCTTTTCTTGTGATTCATTTCATCCATATTTGCAATTTCAGATTGCGTGTTTATCCTCTCTTGCTTGTGTTCTCGATTTCGTTTGCAGGAACAATCAAGTTGTGCTTGGTGTAATGATTGCGGGGTTGGATTGTGTCTGACTCAAGCCAGATCGTCGACACCGAATTCTCCAAATTCAAGTTTATCCCTTTACCTATTGGAAGATCGGACCATATATACATCAGACAAGTCCGATGATTTTGCCCTGGAAAAATATTTTGTGTGTGAAATTTTGGATTTTGCTCTTAGTTCATCATTGCTTCACACTTTTGTGTCCCTCTTAATAGTACAGTTTTTTCTATACTCAAAAATAAATTAAAAACTCCATGAGCTTCATATTTGAGCAAATTTTTTAGTATCATCTTGAAATTTCTTGGCCACTTTGTTTTCTACTTTTCTTTAAGTATTTGAGTTTTTATGTATTGACGCCAATCACCAAAATAAAATTAGGAGTCTAGATGTATCTTCAACATTAAGAAACTCTTTTTTAACTATACTATAAATATAATTATACTTAAACAAACTTTATCAGGCCATACCGTGTTGACCCTCGGCCTGACGGTTGGCCCAAGCATAACCCTTACCATAGGACTTTGTGACATGGATACTAAATTGAGTGGATCATACTGTACTCGAATCATACTTTTTTTTTTATGTGCTTCGTGCCAGCCACGGCCCACGGATTTTTTTGACAGCACTAGCCGCAAAAGCGAGAATGGGAACCGAACCGATCCGTTCCTTGGGCAAGCCAGCCCACAAGAAAATTAAAGCCCATTAGTGAACCCACCGCCAGAAGACGACCCAGGAAGAGTCCATCTGAACTCCAAACCCTTCTCCGCTCTGCCGGCCTAAACCCCGTCGCCGAAATGCTCCTCCGCCCCCTCCTTCGCCGTGGCGCCGCCGCCGCCGCCAACGCTGCTGCCGGTTCCGGCGGCGTCCTTCCCACCGCGCGGCCCGAACCTCCCGCATCCCTCGCCTCCCTTCTCCTCGCCTCCCGATCCTACGCCAAGGCGAAGGGCGGGGGCAAGCCGGCGGGGTCCACGTCGAACCGAGGCAAGGTCCGCGCCAAGGACCCGCGCGGCGTGGCATCGGCCGAAGACGCAGCGGGAGAATTCGCGGGCGGTGGCGGGGTCGAGGATGACGGAATCGACGACGAGTTCGAGCTGCCCACGGACCCGCTGCCCCCGACCTACGATCCCGCGCTTGATGTCGGCCCCGGCGGGCGGCCGCTCTTCGCCTTCACCGATACCTTCGGGACCTTCCACCACCGCGACGCCAACGTCTACGTCGACTTCACGTACGCGGCCTTACTCATCTCTTGTACAGTCTAGAATCTCCCATTCCATTGGATCCGAATGCGCGTGATGTTTGGATCTTAAGGTAGCATTGCGGTGAATAATTGATGTTGCATAATATGGCCAAATTAACAATTGCAACGTAGTGCTAATTAACCAAATTAGCAATTGCATGACTTAGCATCGTTTCGATCCCTAAGCTATGCATTTTGAACTAGGCAGACCTCCTGTCCATGATAGTTCTTTGGTATTGGGAATGAAATGGTTTAGATAATATGCTGGAGGTGCTCTTAACTGTGACCTGTCACCACTAGAATTAACTCTATAATGTAGTAACCAGGAAATTGTATGTCAATGTGTAATTCAGGTTGACTTTTTTTATTTCTACTGGAGACTGCCTTGAGATGCAGATTTTTGTTAAACATGTGGATTTCTTTTCCAGTTTGGATGAATGGAATGCCATATTACCAGAGGGGTTGCCAGCAGGGATGATGAAGGAGTTTCAGGAGACCAGACGATGTGCTGTGATGGTGAGGAAGAGCTTCCTAGATCTTCGGGATAACTTCCGTAGAATTGTTGATCCAGCCATTACTTCCAACTGGAAAGGTATATAGTGTCTTATGTTTTGTTGTGATTTGTGTGTCGCTGCCTGTTTACACTGTCTGTAATGTATGAGATTTTACTACGACATGCTCTATTTTCTTTTTGGACACAAGTGAATGGTTTATGTATGCTTTGTGCTCTTTAATGTTTTTGTTAGCATGCATTTCACTGGCTAGTTTCATAATCTAGTTGATTTAGTTATTGTTGATTGCAAATAGTGGTAAAACAAATGCTGCTCTCATCAATATGCATGGTATTGTGCCGATAGTTGCTTAAAATTAGGTTACATAATGTGATATGTTTTTCAGCCATCAAGACCAATACCAAAAAAAAAAAGGTGCATGTGGCTTAATTTTCTTATTTGTGCATTGCAGAGATGTTTCTAAAACAAGTTCTGATTTCCTTCATGTCACTTTACCAACCAATGTCATTTGAAATTGAGAACATATAGATCACTGTCACTCTATAGGCACGCATATAATGGTGCATTTGAAAGTATTTCGTTTCTTGTTTTATTCCAATGTGTGCAAGAGTGATGCTGTTTAATTCGCATAATGAAGAATTCATGGTTTGAGGTTCTCTTATACAGTGCACATTATCATTTAAAGAAAAACTTAAATTTACCTAAGATTGTCCTACCTTCTTAACTATTTTCCTATGCCTTTTTCTCAGATGTCAAAAAACAAATTATCTTGGATGGCCCTCGAAGTTGTGGTAAAAGCATTGCGCTTGCTATGCTTGTTCACTGGGCACGTACTGAAGGATGGCTTGTATTCTATGTTCCACAAGGGAAGGACTGGACCCATGGAGGTTTCTTCTACAGAAATACATACAGCGATTTTTTTGATACACCAGTTCAGGCTGCAAAGATAATGCAGGTTACTTCTATATGTTTTGTATATTTTTCTTCCCATTATTTGGAATGCAAATAGAATGCTTTATAGCCATGAGCTGTTATGCTTTTCTTGTCAATATTTCATTTATTTTGTCTCAAGACTCTTAAGTTATGCGCGTGTTGCTGTTCATAACAACAATTATAACCATCAAGTGTGAAAACAAATCCAAGAATACCATGTTTGGACAGGGGTTTTCCGTTGTCACCATAGTATAATTAACAATTAACACAGAATCCTCTTATGTAACCTTAGACTAGTGTATTCTTATTCCTAAACTTGCACTTTGAGTTCATGAATAGGCTCTAGAAATGTGAAATTTAAGTATGTTAATTTGCTTACAGATTGATATTAGTGTGTCTTGATCATGATATGCTTTTTATCATCAGTACCTAAAGTATAGCAAATCCAGCTGTAAGATCTCAGTTGTATTCGTCATATTGTGGTTCTTGCTATCACGACGACTTGAATGTTATAAACTCATGATTGTTAGCTTTACACCTGGCTTCATGATATTCTATAATGTCTATGTCTGGTAAAAAGCATTTTCTATTTGAACTTCTTACTCATTTACAATAAGTGATATTTTGGGTGTACACACAGTCCCTAAAATGCAATTCCGACCACCAATTCAACTATATAATATAGTTGTAGAGCCTTCCACAGTTATAATTTTATGAAAGTACTTTCAAGATAATTCTGCATTTGTCAATTTTATATGTCCAATCTAAATGTTGAAATATATAGCTAGACGAATGTTAAAAGCATAGACTGTTATTTCTATTGCTGCTGCAGGATTTCGTGAAGTACAACGAAACACGCTTGCAGCAATTACCATGTCAAATATTTGAGCCTATTCCCCTGGGAGAAGGTGCTGGTGTTGGAATGATGAAAGGGGCCGACACAGTAGAAATGCCTGAAGGGTCCACATTGTATGATCTCATTCAAACTGGGATAACCAACTCACATGCTTCAGTTGGTGTTTTAGTTCACCTAAGGAAGGAGCTGTCCCTTGTTAAACATGTGCCTGTACTGTTTGCTATTGATCAGGTATTGTTTAGATTGTTGAGTCAATTCTGTATCTGATAGTTATTTGTGGATGAAGCATCCTAATTCCTAATTATAACAAAACATAATAACTTCTTTCTTTTTGCAGTATAACAGTTGGTTTACATTCAGTGATTTCCAGGAACCTGTAACTGTTAGGTCCTGTCGACCAATTCATGCAAAAGAGCTTACAACGGTTGGTTGCATCAAGTTGCTTACATCATCTTGAGCCTTTTCCAGCTTTGCTTGTCAGCACCATTTATATGTTGTTTATGACTTATGATACCTCATCTGCTCCTACAACTGTTTTATGACCTTGAACCAAAATCCATTATATGAATTGTACTGTACCTTTGGTCCAGAACTCCAATTTGTGCTCTTAGCCTAGTGTAGACATAAGCTGTCTTAGATATAATTATTTAATTACTTATTTCTTTAACAGGTGAATGCCTATAGGTCGATGTTGCACAATGATATGATGATAGGAGCCTTTTCACACTCAACTGCAGTTGGCAAACTACGGCAGGAGCTGCCAGATGTTCCTTCTGATGCTCGTGTGATGTTTCCACGTTACACTGTAGAAGAAGCTGAGACTGCATGTCATTATTATATGAGGTACCTTCTCGGCAAAAATCGACAATAGTTCTGCCTAGCGATAGATGGAATATTCTGCCTAGTGACAGATTTTTGACAGTCACATGAGTTTGGGAAAGTTTTTATGTTTGTATTACCTGCGATCTTTTAAATGCTGTCTTAGTACTCTAGTTGAGGCAATCAATACTGCAATCTGTTTGTTGGCCAGGCAAAAGATCATTCGGCGAGAGAACTTTTCAGAAGAGAAGTGGAAAAAGATATATTATTTATCAAATGGAAATGGCTCAGAGATGAGGTGGCTTGCTGCCTTTATTTAAGGTAGTAAACTACTGAAGCTATTTACTAAGAAATCTATTTTAAATGATGATTTGTAATCATATATTGCACAATATGAATGCATGATCTTTCTGAAAGAAAAATCTGTTCCTTCACTGAAATCCCTAGTGACTAGTAATTCCTTCTGTTTGACTTCATGCAGTTCCTTGTGCCTGGATTATGGTCTGCGTTGATGGCTGTCCAACAGATTTAGCTTCTGCACCAGCTTTGCTGTGTTGTTTCTTACACTGCAGCTGTCCACTGTTGTATACTTAGGCCTGTCTTGTGGAATTCTTTTGGAGGAAAAGGGCTACCTAATTACACCCTGAAGTTTTTTTTTCCTTTACGTTGCTCAAGAATGAGCATGTTTAGCTTAAGGTTGTCACTTCAGATTTCACCTATGCGTCCTGACATAATTCATAATTTGTACTGAGTAGAATTCGAAGGGCCAAAACTAAGCCTTGATGCTCATTGTGCTGTGCTTAGGTCTATGGGATATAAAAATAATAGCATTCAGACTTTGAGAGGTCTCCATGTGTTTTCTACCAGCGTTGATACATATTCTCAGTTTCTTTCGGTGTCGCCACCGATTCAATGGTAATATACTGAGTTCCCCCCCTTTTTTTTGTTTCTTTTGTACATCGTCGTATAATGATTTGAACTGTGTTAAACATTTTTCTTATGACAAACAGAAACGTCACATGAATCTGGCTGGTCGTACTGTGTTTCGAGCTTCTTGTTGTCTTTTATACTATTTTTTAGTCGTTTTATCTTCTGTACTAGTGAGGTCTGTTTTGCTTTGTAATGTCAATGGTCTTGTTATTATGCTCTGACAGTTCAGATTTTAGTTCTTCCGTCTACCGTGTGTTTCGTACATGGAGAATTTCACTTTATATACTTGGTTCAGCTACTGGGTACCTCAAAATATGAATTTCGTTCCACACGCATTCTTGCGACTATTATAAATGCATCAGATGCCTGAGGCATCAATTTCCTTGCATGTAATTTCCAGAAAAAGTATGTCAATCATAAGCGGGAATGTTAGGTTTGTACAGTTAGCTTCAGTTTTAGGCTGTCAACGAAACCCCCCCTCCCCCCCCCCCCCCCCCCCCCCTCCCCCAAAAGAAAAACAAGTGCAGAGGTTTGTGCACAACGACAATCTCAAAAAACTTGCATAGGATTGACGTGCATCAATCGAAATTCGTTTTGAGGAGCAAGCATTTTATTTCAGGGGCATGAGACACATCGTCATGCAGTTACACATGAACAAAGCGAGTAAAAAATCGTCGTGCTCTGTTTTCACATCAAAGGAGCAGAGCAGAGCATAATTACAGAGGAAGCTGCAAATCACTAGCTTAGCTTCTCAGATTACAAGCAATCGTGCAACCTTTGATTTCTGCCAAGGTAATCAAGAGGCGAGGAGCTGCATCCAGCCGCCTTGAGGCGTACCCGGCGACCCGCCGGTTTCTTCTTGCTCCGCCGCTGCCGCGCGCGCCCTGAACGCCGGGAGGTCGAGGATGTGCGGAAGCAGCAGCTCGAGCTCCTCGTCGTCTATGAAGCTGCCACCGTCGCCGTCCACGACGCAGCTGCCACGGTCGCTGCCGTCCTCGTCGTTGGGAGCCTGGTCCAAGGGTTCCTCCAGGAGGCGCTCGAAGTCGAACATGTCGTCAATGGCGCCCTCGTCGTCGTCGTCGGGAGCCTGGTTCAATGCTTCCTCGAGCAGCCGCCCGTACTCGTCGTCGTCGTCCACGTGGCCGCCGCCGTCCATGGGGAAGTCACCGTCGTCGTCGTGGGAAGACGTCTCCGCGAGGAACCGCAGGAACTCTTCACGGACCTCTCCCTCCATCCACTCGACGCCCCCGGGATGCTGCGCGGCCGCGGCTTCCTCCAAGAACTCGAGGTACTCGGCGAGGACCTCGCCCTCGAGCCACGCCACCGGGATATGACGCTCGTTGGCCGCGTGCGGCTGCTGCCCTACTCCGGCGAACCCCGCGAAGCAGACGGCGGGCTCCATCTCCATCACGGAGTCGTGATCGTCACGAGGGCGCGGAGGCAGGGAATGCGAGCGTGAGCATTTCGTGCGAGGATCGCGCGGTTATATGGAGCGAGAAGGCGGTGCCTGACTGCCCGAGTCGGATTCCTCGTGGTGGTCGGAGTCGGAGTGGGCCGGGGCTGTATCTGGGAACGGACCTGAATTAATCGGCGCGGGAAACCCAGCCCAATGACTGAATAGCCCACGAAGACAACGGTTCCAGCCCAAAGGTTTAGGGTTTATGAGCCCAGCTGCCGCCGGCCATGGCCATTCGCCAGCCTCCGAGCTCCGGCCACCGGCAACCGACTTCAGTCAGAGGGAGGGAGGACCCACGCGAGCCGTTGGGAACTTGGGACAGTAGAACTCGTCCTCGGCCTCGAGAAACTTGCGGAGGGCGTTGCCGAGGCTGGAGAGGAGGTTTGAGCGAGCGCTATCGCCGCCGCCATGGCGCCACCGCAGCGCGGCGACAGGAAGAAGGGGAAGCCCGACCTGCGCCCCGACCGCAAGCAGATCAAGAAGGACCGCAAGGAGGCGGTGGCCGAGCAAGGGGAGGACAGAGAGAAGCAGCGGCTGCAGCCGGCCTCCGCCGCCCTCCTCGCCGCCGCCGCGGACGACGCTGACTTCCCCAGAGGTGAGCCGCGAGCCACCCTCCTCCGTTTTGGCGTGCCAATTCTCCGCGCTTGACGTGTTGTCGTGCTCTTGTGTGGTGTGTTGGTGCAGGAGGGCGCAGCCTCCTGAGCAGGGACGAGGTGGCGGAGGCCTGCGCGGAGGCTGAGACTGACTTCGATAATGAGGGCAAGAAGGGGAAGGGGAAGAGGAAGAGGAAGGGCGGGGAATCGTCTGGCTTTGACGCGGATGACGACTTGGGGACGCTCTTTGGCGGAGCCACCACCGGGAAGCTTCCACGTTTCGCTAATCGCATCACCCTCAAGGTTTCACTCTCTCAAAACGTTATTGTTATGTCCTATGTAGAAAGATGTCGATTAGAGTGTTCTGCATTTCGAATGGTTGGAAGATATGAACAGCTGAACTGGGCCAAAGTGTTCTTAAAACTGATAGTTACACAGCTTAGGTCCTTGAACTCGGGTTAGTAGGCCACAAAAATCGTACTGATGATTAGAGATACTGTACAGACCTAAGTGTGGCAAATCCATGCTTCCAAAGGCTGACATTACAGCAGTTCAGTGACATTGTTGTGAACCTCTGAAACAGTTAAAGCATGGTAGGCTGTAGTAAAAAGCTTACAATATCACATGGAACCTGAAACTAGCAGGCTATTAGGAAACTTTCCGATGAACCAATGCTTGATATTTACTCTTGCCACAAAGCTGGTGATGTGGTTAAAGCCAAAATTTTAAAGGTATATATTATTTCTTACGTCAGTCCTATTTCTTTGGCATTGTGCATGTAAACAATTGCTCCGTTGCATTCAGATTGATGAAGAAAGGCACAGGGTATCTCTTGGAATGAAGAAATCTTACTTTGATTCTGATATGATCGATAGTACCAATGATGGTGATGACCATAATATTGTTCCTATGGACATGAGTCATACCCCTCAGATTGTTGGGTTTCACAACTCAGGAGTTCTTCATAAATCAGAATCCAGGCCTTCTGTGCTATCCCTTCAGGTCTCCTTGGATGATTCTGAAGGTTCTGACCAAGAGGATGATAATAAAGGTCATGAAAATGCTCATGTCACTGAAGCAACTACTAAAAAGAGTGAGAAGCGTCTAAAAGAGAAGGCGAGGAAACAAAGGTTCAGACATTTTGTTCACCCTGTATGACTCTGTACCTTTGACATATACATCAGACATTCACATCCTTGTACTGTTATTATTTTCAGGGAAATGGAAATCAGTGCCATTGAGGAAAGGACTTTGCAGCAGGATATACCACAAACTCCAGATGAATTTGAGAAGTTGGTCAGGAGCTCTCCAAATAGCAGCTTTTTGTGGATAAAATATATGGCATGTCTGTTGGATCTTGCAGATGTTGAGAAAGCACGTGCAGTAGCTGAAAGGTCTGCCCAGAGTCCAAGAAACATTATTTTCGTCTTGCTACAGAATGGTCATGTTTCATTTTGGACATTTTGAGTCTAGCGATGCTTTATTTAAACATTTTGCCTTGGGTTGTATTAACTTGCACCTTATACGTTATATTTTCCTCGTGTTATTAGGGCTTTGAAAACAATAAGTCTCTGAGAAGAGGACGAGAAACTTAATGTTTGGGTAGCATATTTGAATTTGGAAAATGAATATGGAAGTCCACGGGAGGTAAGAATGATACTTTTTGTTTTGGGGGGGGGGGGGGGGGGGGGGGGTTGCTTGCTGGTGTGATCACTATACTGATTCAACTGCTTTGTATTGACCAGGATGCTGTCAAGAAGGTATTCCAAAGGGCCTTGCAGTATTGTGATCGCAAAAAGGTGCACTTGGCTCTTCTTTCAATGTATGAGAGGACTGAACAGTACCAATTGGCAGATGAACTTCTTGATAGGATGACCAAAAGATTCAAAGCTTCTTGGAAGGTTAGTTTTTCTGTTTCATCTATGTGAGTGATTTTCTTAGGACTGTCAGAAGAGCTCTAGTTTGGCTAATAGCGAACTCCACCAAACGTGATACCCTTCCCAATGGGAGATTGACCTGAGTATTTAGTCATATTCTTATTAGGAGCCCCCTTTCAGCTTGTGAATCTATTCTACTATCAATGCATATACTCAAACTGGTTCAATCTAGCTTAAGCTTCAATCCGTCTAAACTAGAGTGTATTTAACCTCTCTAATATAATTGCAGATCTGGTTATGCCGTATCCAGTTAGCCCTCAAACAAGGCAAGGATGTTGAATACATCAAGAGTCCATTGTAAACCGTGCGGTTCTCTGTCTGCCATAGAGGAAGCGTATAAAATTCCACTCGCAGACAGCTATTCTGGAATTCAAGTGCGGGGTACCTGAAGAAGGAAGATCCAGATTTGAACTTATCTTACGGGAGTGCCCAAAAAGAACTGACCTTTGGAGTGCTTATTTAGACCAAGTAATGGATCATTATCATCATTTTAAATTTTCATTTATGCTGTAACCTATACTTATCACTCTTTCAAATTGTGCATGTATGTTGACGTACATTGACCATTTGTAGGAAATTCGTCTTGGTGACTCAGGAATTGTACGGGGATTATTTGAGAGAGCAACTTGTCTTACACTTCCTCCAAAAAAGATGCAGGTTTGGTTCGTTCTAATGAATTTTAATGATGTAACAATACAAGCTGAATTCCAGTGTATTTTATTGCTATAACAATACCAGTTGTATCCATGCATTTTATTACTGCTTTAACAAAATAAGTGGATGCATATGAACTTCAATAAGAACTATTCTCGTCATCCTGCCTTTTTTATGTGTACTTGAATTTCATGTTAATTACAAGATTAATTATTTTTTCCTTAATTTCCTTTAAGAAATTATTGAAATGATGGTTGTTGACTTATCGACCAACATATTTTTGTTGTTTTAACCTTGGATGGACTTATATAGCATTGATTCGTTACTGGATGTGTCGTTTATCTGCTATCAACTTGTGGCCCTTCATTTTCTTTTGGGTGAAAACTTGTTCAAAGGATCTTTTGACTGATCTTTATGTTTGATTTTATGTGACGTTTGCAGTTTTTGTTCACGAAGTACCTTAAATACGAACAGTTGCAGGGTGATAAAGAAAGAGAAGTGAATGTGAAGAAGAAGGCAATGGAATATGTTCAGATTTCACTGCCGGCATAAAGCCCCCTTGAACTTGAGTGCCTGTATCCGGTGTTGCTGGTTGCAAAATCTGTTCTGCTGGAACCTTTGGCTTCCAGTGTGTCCATGCCCAGCTAGGATGGAGTTCTTGTTGCAGAGATGCCACAGAAGGTATCCATGGGCTGATGAGAAGCTCAAACATAGAATTTTTGCCCATGACTTGGCAGTCGTACATAATGAGTATTGTTTGATATTCTGCCCCTTAGACAGCAGAAAGTTTGGCATCGACTCTTGAATATTATGAAGCCCACATTGGATAATACGGACGATACAAATTTTTGTTGGAAGAGAAGTTAAAATTGTGGTAGCACTGAGTCGCACCTGTGTTGCACATCATGACTTAGGGTGTGATTGGTAGAGTTTTTCTTATGC
This sequence comes from Eleusine coracana subsp. coracana, assembly GCA_032690845.1. NCBI lineage: Eukaryota > Viridiplantae > Streptophyta > Magnoliopsida > Poales > Poaceae > Eleusine > Eleusine coracana. Next base: position 10,098,021 of record CM064430.1, read on the forward strand.
TTCAAACTACTTATGCTTATGTATTAAAAATGCTTATTCATCTTATCTAGCTAATTAAAGCATAAGCAATCCAACCGTTTAATAAAAGTGTTTATCCTCCTGTTCTGAAATGTGTTTATCCTGTTGTTCTGAAATTACTTATGCATCTAAAATGACTGCAATACCCCCGAGACTGGTTACATATATATAACTCTATTTTTTATGAACATGTGTACCATATTGAAAGTAAAAAATAAAGGAATTAAATAATTAATAATGCATTAGTGCAACCACAATAATTGATCATTGTCCATCATGCAACCATAAATAAAAGTTTTAATGAACCTGTTCATTGTCTACCATATAAACATAGATAAAAGTTTACATGATGAAAAAAATTGCCCTTGCAAGGTTATCATGGAATCTATCCATCACAAGTTTGCTCTTGGAGTTGTTGTATTGGATGATGGAGCATATACTTTCTATATCTTGAAGGTATGGTTGGCACATAATCTGGATTCTAATCACACTTATGAAAGTGTATTTTTTATTGGGTAACTCGGTATCTTATATAGTATTCTCCACTTTTGCTTTCACATATCAAATGCACGCTCTACCACATTGCGAATACTTGAATATAGATGATTAAAATATTCTTACTTAACACATGGTGCGGGATCCCTCCTCCAATGCGGAATATGGTACTTTTCATCTTTGTAAGGAGCTTATCCTTCACGATTTAGATATCCGTCATCTACATGATAATATTTGCCTACATACATATGTAAATAGATTAATATATGCACATGATAATATTTGCCTACATACTACATGATAAATAGTTGTTCATACTTATAGGTGGATGTGGGAAATTATCATTGTCATGCTCTATGGCGTGAAAGAGAACATTTGTGTCATGCATAGATCCAGCTTGTCCAACTGAGCCATATGTGAATCTCAAATCAAAATAAACCGTTGCAACAATTTTTTCCATATACCATGGTCAACCGGGGGTAGCACCACTGAAAGTTAAAACTGATCAGAAATTGATCAAACAAAGACTGATGGAACTTTCATCAGTTTCTGACAAAACTTCCGTGAATTGGTTCACTTCTATTGTATGCACAACAAGTTTCGATCTCCTACTATTGCACATAACAAAAGTTCCACTATACACATAACTATTATGGAGAAGTGAAGAACATGTCACCTTGAAGCTGTATCCTCCTCGGTGTCAACAGGAGCAATGACAGGGGCAGTCGGAATTGGTCATCTCCCTCCTTAAGAACTCCTCCAAGTAGGGCTCCTCGTGCTCCTCCCCCTCATCCTCTACTCCCACCTCACTGTTTACTTCGTCTACGACGAGCTGAATTCTCTCCAACCAACATCTCATCCACCTCATCCTCATGGGCACCACTACTTTATACACCGTATATTGGAAGGAAAAAAGCAGGATTCAGAGTTGCTTCGGCAATAGTCTGCATCAAATCAGTGAATGAGACGATGCTACTCGAACCGCAAGCTGACGAACCATCAAAGAAGGCGCCTGCCCTTGAGAACGCAACCGACAAAGCCCGACTAGGCGCCTGCTGGCACGCCGGTCGGCCACATGCCTGGGCTGGAGCCCTTGCCCCATGCGGCTAGGCTGGCGCCCGCGCCTGGGCTCCCTCCGACCTGAGCACCTGGTCTCCCGCTGACTAAATAAGCCCCTGGGCTGTCGACGCCCCCATCGACAGAGCAGCAACCACGCTTAGTGTTAGAGTATATTGGATAGAGCCCATAGGGCTATGCATATTTGGCCCACTGAGGCCCATGTACAGGAGATTTATTACCCACCCTTCTAGGGTTTGGAGGAATACAACAATCATTCTCTCCAACATGGTATAGAGCTAGGGTTTCTTTCTCTCCCTCCTCCCACCCTCCAGCCACCGCCATCGCTGCCGTCGGTGACCTCGCCGTCGGCCGTCGCTGGACGCCGCCGCCGTCGTCGGCGACCTCGCCGCCGGCCGCCGCCGCCATGGCTGGCCGGCCGCCGCCCCTTCCTCCTTCCCTCCTCTCCCGACGTTGCTCGCCGTCGCCGCCTCTGGAGCCGCCGCCACCGTCGTAGCCGGCGCACCCGCGGGGCCACGCGCCGTCGCCGCCGCCGCTCCCGCGTGGCCGCGTGCCGCCGCCGCCGCCATGTGCACCGATCCACCCGCCGCTGCTGCCGCGCGGGCAGATCTGGCTGCTGGTGGTGTGGATCCTGTCGCCGCGCCTCCACCGGCAGCCGCCGCGCCCCCGCCGGCCGCTGCCAGAGCAGGGACCGCCGCCACTGTTGTGGATCTGTGGGGCCCGACAACCGGTGCTGTAGGCCCGGCCGCTGCTGTCATGGGCCCGGCCACCGGAGCGTCGCGCCGTCTCACCGTGCCGTCGCCGCCGCCATGTAGGAGATCGCCGACGCCACCGCTGCCGCGTGCACCATGCTGGATCAGGCTGCCGGTACGGGCGCCGCCGCCGGGACTCCACACCGCGTCACCGCTGCCGCCAAGGGCAAGGCGGTGGACTCCGGGCCGGACTTCATCTCTGCGGGTGGCATGTCCCCTGTACCGTACACTAGTCTGGGCATGCCCCCCGTGGCTCCTGCCTGTGGGCGCTTCATCGACTGCCGCCGCCACCTCGACCGACCCCTTCCTAGCTGTCCAGACCCAGACGTCGCAGCCGTGGAGCGTATCCGTGCAGCTACACTCACTTGGGAGCGCGAGCTTGCTACCGCGAATGTGCTCTACCTCCAGGCTTCGGATGTTCAGCGCTTCGTCGACCTCACCGCCAACCCCCAGCCCGTCGCCCCCGACACCACGGCATCCTCGTCATGGTCGCCACCGCCAGTCCGCCATGATGCCGCCGATCCGATGGTCCAGCAGCTACATCTTCAGGCCGTTGGTGTCCAGAACATCCGCGCCCTGGTCTTCGTCGTCCTCGATCCCTGGTCCTCTGCCTACGCGCGCTGGCGTGATCAGGTCCTCCTCGCCCTCCGCTGCTGCGCCCTTGACGACCACATCCTCACCGACACGCCTGCTGCGGAGCGGGACACACTCTGGGTACACCTCGACAGTGTCGCCATGTACTGGATCTTTGGGACCATCTCCCTAGATCTCCAGGACATCGTCCGGTCCTACGGCGGCACCGCACGTGAGGCCTGGCTGGCTCTTGAGGCCCAGTTCCTCGTCAACGCCGAGGCCCATGCGCTCCACCTCGATGCATCGTTCCGCACCTTCCAGCAGGGCGACCTCTCTGTTGGCGAGTACTGCAGGAGGATGAAGGGCATGGCGGATGCCCTTCATGACCTCGGTTGCCCGATGAGCGACCGGATCCTGGTACTCCACGTCCTGAGGGGTCTCAACACCAACTACGACCTCCTACAGATATGGATCCCTCGACAGCGCCCCTTCCCCACGTTCCTGCAGATACGGGACGACCTTGTCCTGGATGATATCACCCGCGGGCTCGTGCCAGCACCGGCCCCCGCGGCGCTCGTTTCCACCCCACCGGCCTCCACTACTCCTCCGGCCTCCACTGCCCCACCTGCCACCTCCCTCCTCGGCGCTACTCTACCAACGCCCGCTGGGGGAGGCGACGGCCGTGGTCGTAACCGCCGTCCGGGGGGGGGGGGGGGGGGTCGAGGTGGGGTTCCGGCGGGGGCCGTCAGGGGAGTACCTACGCTCCGGCTTCTACGACCTCGACTCTTACCCCTGGGGGTTCGCCCTGGCCATCCTTCAACAACCCATGGTCAGGGTGCATCGCCATGTGGCCCTTTCAGCCTCGGCGGGGCGGGCCTCGTCCTCAGCACTTGCCCACGGCCATGTTCACCGGCCCTGCTCCCCTGAGTCCGGGGACCTGGACTGCCCCTGCTCTGCCGCCTACCTGGCCGAGGGGGTGGACCCCGTCTCTACACCCCAGCCAGCCACCAACCTGGCCTGGGGGATGGGACCAGGCGGCTCTGGCTCAATCTTTCAGCACCTTGGGCCTGAACCCGCTGGTCAGCACGGAGTGGATCGTCGACTTAGGAGTCTCGTACCACACCATGCCAGATGCCGGTATTTTATCCTCCGTCCACCCTCCTCCTCCCTCATGCCCTTCCTCCATCATGGTTGGGGATGGCACTTGCCTTCCAGTTACCTCTGTGGGGTCTGCTCCTGGATCTTTTCGCCTTCCAAATGTTCTTGTCGCCCCGCAGATGGTTCATAACCTTCTTTCCATTCGCCAATTTACTGCTGATAACTCTTGTTCTGTTGAGTTTGACTCTTCTAGTCTTACTGTGAAGGATTCGGTTTCCTGGCGTCCTCTTCTCCGATGTGATAGCACGGGGCCACTTTACACCCTTCGCCTTCCTGCTTCCGCTACCTCATCGTTGCCCCCTTCATCGGCTTTTGTGACTACACCGTCGTCCACGACTTGGTACCGCCGGCTTGGGCACCCCGGCCGCGACGTTTTGGCCCGTCTCAGTCGTAGTGCAGATCTTCATTGTACTAGGGCTTCTGATGAGCACCTTTGTCATGCGTGTCAGTTAGGTCGTCATGTTAGACTTCCTTTTTCTTCTTCTTCTTTGCATGTGAGTCATGTTTTCGATCTTATTCACTGTGATTTGTGGACTTCTCCTATCATCAGTATGTCTGGCTATAAGTATTAATTGATGATTGCGGATGATTTCTCCCATTATTCTTGGACTTTTCCGCTATGTGCCAAGTCTGACACTTTCCCTACCCTCCTTCACTTCTTTGCCTGGGTTTCCACTTAGTTCGGGCTCACCGTCAAGGCCGTCCAGTGTGACAACGGTCGTGACTTCGACAACCGTGCCTCGCGTGACTTCTTTCTCTCTCGCGGTGTTCACCTGCGCATGTCGTGCCCGTACACCTCGCCTCAGAACGGCAAGGCTGAACGGATGATTCGTACCACGAACGATGTCGTGCGCACCATTCTCCTTCAGGCCTCTCTTCCTGCCCGTTTCTAGGTGGAGGGCCTACACACAGCCACCTACCTTCTTAACCGTCTTCCCACCACGGCCTCCCCCGCTCTCACTCCCCACCATGCCCTCTTCCGCACCCCACCTAGGTATGATCACCTTCGTGTCTTCGGGTGCACTTGCTACCCTAACACCTCCGCCACTGCTCCCCACAAGCTCGCGCCTCACTCGACTAGGTGTGTCTTCCTCGGCTACTCCCTCGACCACAAGGGGTACCGTTGCTTTGACCTCACCTCCCGCCGCATCCTCATCTCTCGGCACGTCGTGTTTGATGAGTCCGACTTCCCATACTCCACCTCCACCACGCCCTCTCCTACCCCTGACCTTGAGTCTGTTTTTCCAACTGAGTCGGTGGTCCAGCCTCCTGTTTCTGTTTACCCATTTCCGGCAGGTTCCCCGGTGATTACTACTGAGCCACGCGTGGCCACGGAGCCCTCTACCGCGCCACGCGCGGCAGCGACATCTTCGCCTGCGCCATGTGCGACACCGGAGTCTATGCCCGTGCCACGCGCGGCCCAGGAGCCCTCACCTGCGCCACGCGCGGCCCCAGAGCCTTCTACCGCACCACACGTGGCATCGACGTCTTTGCCTGCGCCACGCGCGGCACCGGAGTCTTCGCCTGCGCCACGTGCGGCCTTGTCGCCACTCCCTGTGCCGTGGGAGCCACCGGGTTTTGCGGCCAGCTTCGCCGAGCCAGTGCAGGTCTATAGGCGTTGGGCAGCGCCGGTCCTGGAGCCGGTGGTCTCTCCGCCACCACTGCCTCCGCCTGAGCCGGTGGTCTCTCCGCCACCACCTCCTCCGCCTGAGCTGACGGTGTGCTCTCAAGCTCGCTCTCGCCTCGATCCGGAGGTGTACCACCCATCTGTCGTCCATCAAGATCCCGGGCACACTCATCCCATGGTGACACGACGAGCGACGGGTGTCCTCTCTACCGTTGGGGCGGACCCGGGCGTCTCCCCCGTGCCCTCCTCCGTCCGTGATGCCTTGGCGGATCCTCACTAGCGTCGGGCTATGGAGGAGGAGTACGCGGCTCTCGTTGCCAACCAGACGTGGGACCTTGTACAACGTCCGTCTGGTTGCAATGTGGTCACCGGCAAGTGGATCTGGACGCACAAGCGCCGGGCTGACGGCTCTCTGGAGTGCTACAAGGCTTGCTTGGTTCTTCGGGGCTTCACCCAGCGGCCTTGAGTGAACTACGACGAGACTTTCAGTCCGGTGGTGAAGCCGGCCACAGTGCGCACGGTTCTATCACTGGCCCTCTCCCGCTCCTGGCCCATGCATCAGCTTGACGTGAAGAATGCTTTTCTGCATGGCACTCTGACCGAGACAGTCTACTGTAGCCAGCCAGCAGGGTTTGTGGATTCCACTCGTCCGGATCTCGTCTGTCGCCTCAACAAGTCACTGTATGGCTTGAAGCAGGCGCCTCGGGCGTGGTACTCTCGTTTTGCCACGTTCTTGGCTTCGTTGGGCTTCGCCGAGTGCAAGTCTGACACTTCTTTGTTTGTCTACCGCCGGGGCTCTGAAGCTACGTACTTGCTGCTCTATGTTGATGACATCATCCTCACTGCTTCCAACCAGGCCTTACTTCAGAGTATCATTCAGTCACTACAGCGTGAGTTTGCCATGAAGGATCTGGGTGTGCTCCCCCATTTTCTGGGTGTCACTGTGGAGCCTCGTCCCTCTGGTCTCTTTCTTCACCAGCGGCAGTATGCTCTTGATATCCTGGAGCGGGCTGGGATGACTGACTGCAAGCCCTGCTCCACTCTGGTCGACAGTCAGGGGAAGCTCTCTGCGGATGCGGGTGCTCCAGTCGCTGACCCGACTACTTACCGGAGCCTTGCTGGGGCTCTTCAGTACCTCACCTTCACCAGGCCGGACATCACTTATGCCATCCAGCAGGTCTGTCTTCACATGCATGATCCCCGGGAGTCACATCTCACTACTCTGAAGCGTCTATTGCGCTATGTCCGCGGCACTATTGACTACGGTTTGGTTCTTCACCAGGCTCCCTCCACCGAGCTCGTCGTCTACACCGATGCTGATTGGGCCGGGTGCCCCGACACTCGACGGTCCACTTCTGGCTACGCCGTCTTCCTTGGTGGCAACCTGGCTTCTAGTGCCGAGGCAGAATACCGGGCGGTTGCGAACGGCGTGGTTGAAGCGTCCTGGCTACGGCAGCTTTTGGCGGAGCTACACAGCCCGCTGACCCAGAGCACGCTTGTCTACTGCGACAACGTCAGTGCCGTCTACCTCTCCATCAACCTAGTTCAGCATTAGCGGACGAAGCATGTGGAGATCGACCTTCACTTTGTTTGGGACCGGGTCGCCATTGGTCAGGTTCGGGTTCTCCATGTTCCGACCATTTCCCAGTTCCCCGACATCTTCACCAAGGGTCTTCCCTCCTCGACATTCTCGGAGTTTCGATCCAGCCTCAACATTGCTAGTGGCTAGTTGTAACTACGGGGAGGGGGGGTGTAGTCCCTTTCTTTTGTATTCAGTCTTGAACTCCGCTACGTCGGTAGTTCCAACTGCGGGGGGGGGGGGGGGGGGGGGTGTTAGAGTATATTGGATAGAGCCCATAGGACTGTGCATATTTGGCCCACTGAGGCCCATGTATAGGAGATTTATTACCCACCCTTCTAGGGTTTAAAGGAATACAACAATCATTCTCGCCAACACTTAGGGCTATCGCCGACTAGCCGTCGAGGGACACCGAATCCTCCGCCTCCTCCGCATCTCCGCCTCCAGCCACCTCCAATTGAATGGATCCGTCGACAATGGCGCCTCTGCCGCCATTTCCCCCTCCCTTTGTAGGCCGCCATAAGGGATTCATGGCAACCACGACCGGTGGGGCAGAGAAGCCTGCCCTGAAGAAATAGAGCGAGGATAGGTCGAAATATTTTTTTTCCTTTTTTTAAACCCGCTCCAAAAGGATTTTTTTCCTAGTGACAGGCGGGTAATTTTGTAGAAGTATGGGATAGATGGTCCACAAGCTGAAAAAAGCAAGGTTTTGGTTGCTTTGCCTCTTTAGTATAAAATACCAAAGTGCTTATGATTGCTTATGACAATAAATGCTTATAGATTCATGCTGTTTGGTATTGCTTTATTGCTTATCACACCATAAACCATTCAATAAGCTAGATCATAAGCTATACTCCAGTTAGGAATGGCAATGGGTACCCATCACCCGATACCCGATGGGTTTTTACTCTATTAGGGTACGGGTTTGGGGCTCTTTCTCTCCCATCCCCCCTCCTAAAACTACGCCCCACAACTTTTTTTCTCATTTTTTGTTCCTTTTCCTTCTCCCCGCGTCGCCTTCCTCCCCGTACGCCCCCTCCCCCCCCCCCCCCCCCCCCCTTGCCACCACCCAGTTCGCGCCAGTATGGAGCCCATGCAGACAGGGTTGCCCCCCCCCCCCCCAGCGTACAGATCGACGCGCCATGGCCCCAGCTCGGTGTCGGCGGCCCACGCCCTCGCCGCCCGATGGACCCTCCTCCTGTATCCACGAAGCTCCAACCGATGAGTAGGGCGACGACAGGCTGGGGGCGACATGCACCTGAACAGAGGGGCGACAACAGGACAACGGGCAGGGCGATGGGTTGTGCAATGGCGGGACGGGGGTGACGACGAGCCGAAGGCGACGGGCAGGGCGAGGGTGACAACGGGCCGCATGGGAGCAAGGCAGCGACACCAATCACTCCCCGTGTTGTTCCCTTGTGAGAGGATGAAGGCGCCGGCGCCAAAGGGGAGCAGGGCGGTGACACAAAATAAGGGGAGGAGTGTTGTTCCCTTGTGAGAGGATGAAGGCGCCGGCGCCAAAGGGGAGCAGGGCGGTGACACAAAATAAGGGGAGGAGGGCACAGGGCAAGGGAAGCGTCAAGCGGCGGCAGCCAGCGTTGATTTTTCTTTCTTTCTTTTTTCTTTTGCCTAAGTGGATTCTTCCTTATTTAGGAGCCAATTTACAAGTCTTCACTAGAGTTGGAGTAAAATTGGACTCTCAAATTTTACAACAGGGCTTGTAAAATGAAATTGGAGAGCCCAATTTAGCTACTCCCACTAGGGATGCTATCATCTGTATTTTGTTTCTAGTAGATTAAAAAAGGAATAAGTCTAACTAGCCCCCAACCTATTGTTGGTCGACTACTTAACACCCCCCCCTCCCCCCCCCCCCCCCCCCCCCCCCCCCCAAAACTACAAAAACGAGTACTTAACCTTTTTGAAGTATTGAAAACCGTCATCTTTCAGAAGCATTGTTAAACTTTTGATATAAACGCCTCATTCAGTCACATGTGAAAAGTGGAAATCTTATGAATAATTTTGCGTAGAAGGAAAAGAAAGCAAGTGATGGCTAAAGTAAATGATTGGTTATTTCTGAAAAATGCCAACAAATAAGATTCTGTTATCATAGAAAACAAGAAAAGAAATATATTGAAAATGCTCCATACAACAATCTATTAAAGCAGAGATTGTACTGACGCCCTTTGGACAATCATATGCTATATACATCCAGCAAATCTGCTCCAGCTGCATCATCATTTGCTAACACCAGTAAAGTTGCAGTTTGAACATAACAATAATATCACAGAAGCAACTTTAGCAACCAACACATAGGAAACGGCCATCTCAAAAACCATCAACCAAGCTGATTGCTGAAAACTTCAATTGAGTGCATAATGCACTCGTTCCAATGTTCGCAAAACCTGGAAAACCGAGACAGGCCTGCGTTGCCCCTTTCCTGATGAAGCATGAGTAAGAATGGCCTCCTGTTGTTCACCAGTGAGCTCCAAGAATTGCACGAGCATATCACCATCCAGAATGGGAGGTACTCCTGGCTGTGCCAATCAATAGCACAAAGTTAACAACTTCTGGAAAGTAAATATTTATTGGGTGTCGTTGATATTATGCACAACTGTTTGAAATAGATCCTACCGGAATACCACGCTGACGAAATTCTGCGTGGTCATTTCCCAACACTGGAGCAGTCAATGGGTGTACCGATAGTCTTTCTTGGATATCTTGCAATAGTTCATGTTCCTCACTGCAGTATTAATTCATGCATTTCAGAAATACACTTCCAGTTGTAGATGAAACTATGAAACTGCTCTTGTTTACAAATACGTTTACAAAACAAGGGGCATAATGCAAACTTTCGGCGTTCTCCTTTTTCTCAGTTTCTCTTGTTCTATTTTAATTCTTATAAAGACAATAAATGATCATGTGCTAAAGAAAACGAACTTTGGGTAAACTAGCAAATATACCTAGTAAAATAAGAGAACCTGTACTCCTCATATAATGCAGATCTCGACATTTAAATTCATTCTAGCAAGTCTTAGTATTGATGGAACAAGTCTTTGTACTTTGGTCTTGGTTTGTACTGCTGGTCCATCTTTAGGACCGCATCTGTAGGACAGCATCTGCGTTACGCTTTTAGACAAGCATCTTAGACTAGCATCCTAGCATAGGCCAGCTATAAATATGTACCCCCAACCCCTCAGGTTGGCATGGCATTGTGTGAGAAATAAACCAGAAAATTGCCCCAACTCCTAGTGCCATCCTCCCGATGAGAGTGAAAGTTCAGATACTAAAAAGTATATTGTACTTTTTTGTTAGTCAAATCCAATTTTTGGCACTTCGACAGTCATAGGTAACATATTATGTAACACTACATCTGAAAAGATAGACAAATGTATGTATCTACAAGCCTCATTCTTGTTCTAACATTTTCTGCAGTTGCAAAAGGACCTGTTTGTTTACGAATAGATTATACAATTTAGCTTATTGGTAATGGATTATATAACCTGAAATAATCTACATTGAGACCGCTTATGGGATTATCATAATCCAAAGGGGTAAATTATATAATCTGATCACATAATCTAATTGTTTGTTCAGGTTATCAGGTAAAGATTGAAAAGCCAGATTATATAATCTAGGAGTCAACAAACATGTCCTAATTTTTTTATTCAACATTTAGAGCTTTTTCACGATCTCCAAGACATGACTGACCACTACTTTAGATAGAGATGAAGAAGATTATACTTCTGTGTTTTCATAGATATAGCCATGCAAATAGTGATAGCTTCCAATAATGTTAGTGCCAAACTTTTCAAAGGTTGACTGGCATGGATTTTAGGATGGATGTACTAGGTATCCATTCTAAAAATCAACAGCACAGGTGGGGATGTTGTGGATGTGCTGGGCGCCTGGGCTTACAAGGCAGCACCAGCACAACTACACCAGGGACCCTGCAATCTTGGGAGTAAGATTGATCAGAGCAATTATCCTAGAAAGAACATAAATCCAAATTCCTAAGTTGGCCTGGTCATAACTCACTGCAGTATGCATCGATAACCGGTCACTAACAGAGCAAGATTCAGCTTCTAGCCTTTATGTGTCTGCATAGGAATGTTTTGAATATTGAGATACTACCTTGTGAGTGGGATCATAACAAAGACACTCCCCAGCAAGGTACTTGCTACGACACAGTTGTAAGCTGACTCGAGCACCGGCTCAGTATCATCATCAATTGGAAGCCGATACCTAAATGCAGCCTATAGATTAAAAACCAACAAGCATTAGTTACATTAGTTCTATACAAGAATAAAATAATTGCCTGAAACATGAAATAGAAATCGATCAACGATGAGATTATTCAACAGGACTGGTACACAAATAAGCAAGTTATGCATGGCCACTCAAGTTGCACTCAGCCATTCTGCCTAACAACAAAAAATACTTGCCTTCTGAATGCTCATAGCAGTTTCACCCATATAAAATGAACAATTTACAGCTAAATTCTTCTGCGGACTTTCTGAAACTGCAAGAAATGTGATGAAAAAATTAATCAGACAAAGCAAATGAAAGGCGATCCTAAAGCAGCAACTTAGAAACATGCCATATATAATCAAGCACAAACAAACAGGTTAGGATGGAAGGTGATCCTAAAACAGCAACTCTAAACCATTTTAACATTTGAACGAATTGCCTACCTTCCAATCTTGTGCAAGACAATACAGATATGCTCCCACGTCGATCTGATACCACCGCAGTTTCACAATTCAAAAGAGCAACATCACCCACCAGTCTTTGAGCAGGATCAGAATAGATCAGTTCTAACTTCCGAAGACTCTGATAGCAGTAAACGAATGAGGAACTAGGATTAGAACCATCAACAGGGTAACTATTCCAAAGAAAACCATAAAAGATGTTTCATTTAACACGACCTCATTATATGAATAGAAGAGAACGCCATCACGACAGTCACCAACTGCAATTCGTGATGCAAATGTCTTCAAACAAGTTATTGTAAATCGTGTTCGACCAACGGCACATTTTTTCATCCGATAGGGATTTTCATTTGCAAAACTAAATACATATAGCTGCAGATGGAGAAAGAAAAAGAAAAACGTTAAGACTTTCCACAACCATTGGAGTTGACCTAGAAAAGGGCTGGGAAATTAATTTATTATTAACATAAAAAAGAAATGAATTTTGGAAAATAGCAGCACAAAATAATTTAGATAGTCAAATGACATGACAATTCAAAATGAATGTTTATCCTGCACTATCTTCTAGAATATTCCTTGAATACTTTTTAGAATGACACAAATTAAATGCCAATTTGTATGCACATACAGTTGCTACGCCAAAAACTTGACAATAACCATGTGCTCCTATGCTGGTGCAGCTTCCTTCGAAAGTCTCCAACAGTTAAGGACATAGACATGATTCAATATGTGGCATACTAATAGCAATTTTTGAGAAAAATAAAGAATGGCATACAGATATCATACCGAATTACCCGCAGCTGCCAATACATAACGATCTAGATATGGGTAAACAGCAAGAACTGCACCACTCAATGTAGCATGAGTCAGTGATCTCAAATGACCTGCCATTTCTTCAGCTTGAATGTGGTTGCAGGAGAACTCATCAGGACTACTGCACAGGCTGTTACTAGAGAATTCTTCGGTTGTATATCCTACAATTTCATGGAATGGAGAACCAACATGCGGAGAGGGATTGAAACTAGAGGATGGGATAAATGAACTGCTTTCATGGGGACTTTCAACCGCCTCCAAGCTTAGAATAATCAGGCGTCCCTTTATGCTGCATCATCAAACAATGGCCATGGTTTTAGCTTTAAACAATAACAATCACAAAATCCCATGACAACAGTAAATCAATAAGAGTCACAAAAATACTTAAACATCTATATTCTAGAGTGACAAGTCCAGAGACCTGGAGAAGTACAAGAACTGAGCCATCTAGAGACAGATTTTAACTCCTATAGTTGTGAATATTTACAAATCGTTTCCATCCAGACTGTTAAGAGTACAGGACCAAGACCTCAATGCTTAACATGCTACACAGCATTCAAGTATTGTCACAATATCCAGTGAAAAATCTAGGTTTGTTGTCCATAACTCCAACGTGGACCAATACAAGACCAACATGGGGTACTTTTAGATGCTTGATACAAATCTAAAGCCGTAGAATGTGTCGAATCTTTATACATAACCTAATAGCATTATGCAAACCACACCAGAGGAAAAAATGATCAAATGTTACAGAATGTTTAAGGCAAAACATAGCCTCTACATGTTGCATGCTAATCATAGTACTAAGTTTGTAAACCATGATAGGCAAATTAAGAAATTTCGTGTTCAATAGCCATTTCTAACCATGAAGTAAAGCTAAATGGCAATAAATGCAGTTGTGCATTCCACCATTTCTAAACCATGTCAAATCTTTTTACTTCCACATCAAAGTTTCTAACAAAAAGACAGTAAGGGTACAATATATCCTCAGTAGCTTCTAGAGAAGTATAAAAGATTATGACTGCGAGTTGAATAATAAATATTAACTATGAAGGTCATGGACATTTGACAGCAGTAAAATTTGTTTATCGTTAACAAGTTCAGGTGTGAACCTTTCTGCTTCACCATTTGGCATCATTGGGCGTCCAGCAGATTTACTAGTCCCGACAATTAGAACTTCCTCGCTTCCTATTTTTGTAATTTGCATGCATTTTGCTGTTTCACCAGGTTGGCATTTAAATCTAGAAATCAATCCCCCATTTTGTGGATCTACTTGGACAACATCAGAAGAACATGATGCATCACTTAACCCAGTTCTCAGTACCAAGAGACTTCTACTTTCACTATGGTATAGCACTTTCCTTGGAGTCCCTCCAATTGAAAACTTTTGTGCATTCAACCTTTTCCCATGTACCATTTCAACCTGACAAGAAAACAGAATTACAACGAATCAATAATTAGCAACAAACAAACAAACACACATGAGTGAAAGCTTTTATAGGAACATACACACACGTGAACGCTCCAGGCATACACATTGTGAGAACAAATAATAGGAAGATCACTGCAAACTACAGCTGCAAGTGCAATAGTTCTGAACCAAAATCATGCATCTGACATCACACTAGTAAATGGTTAATATACAGAATGCCAGATCCACAACTGATATGAGACATGTGAACGCCAAACTAAAAGGCTGCAGTAAGGAACAAATCTATCGGTGGATACCAGCAGGACAAGCACAAGCTTTCCTGTCTGTTTTAAATCACTTGTGTTTGCATACCATCATGGATGATACAGGTGTTTATAAAAAATAAAAATATTTAGCTTGTATCTACTAATTAATGCTACTTGCCAACTTTACACAAAAAATCTAGAATAAGCAAAGGCAAAACTATACCAATACCATGACGAAATGAATGAAAAAAAATCCTATGGAAAGTATATGATGAAAAGAACAATTTGGATGCAAAGAAAATATGAACTATTGGCCCTGGATAGCACTTGTAGGGACCATTTAATTTTTCCTTCAGACCATTGAGATTTCAGCCCTTTGAAGAAAATTGCTACAGATGAGAAGGTATCAATCAATAGCAATGATCTCTAGTTTGCAAACTTCCATTTCAGTTTGCAAATCACAGTAAATATTGCAGTAGATATTACCTGTTTACTTACTTATTAGCATGTGATAAACTACAATTTACTCTTTGCCAGTGATTTAACAGCAAATAATCCCTTCTGATCCACAAAAGAGCAAAGAAATATGCAACCAAAGAGTTGATTTCAACATGCATAGCTACTTACCAAGTGTAGACAGTTCTCCGCAACAAACAGCAAACCATTGGGGCAATCAACAGAAGAAACTGGCGTTACATGAGAAGCAGGCAGAAATGAAATTGACGAATATGCCAGGCTGTGTCTAGCAGCATGTAACAGCCAAGGTCTATCACTGAGAACAATAATATCAGCACTGGCTGAATCATGCATGGGTACCAATACTACAGGTGTGATTCCAATACGTCGTATAGAAATCAATTGAAGGATTGTATTAACAAATGGGTTAGAAAGGTCCTTGTAGAAGGAACCAGGGAAATAATGTTCGCTGGCTTCTGACTCGAACCTTAGCAGCATTCCATTTCTCAAGCCAGCAAGAATGTAGAACTTCTCAGCAGCAACAAACCTGACATTTTCAGGTATACAACCACTAATAGGAGCACCAAGTGCATTGTTCAATGATATAGGCCCTGTAGCTAGTAGCCTGAATCCTTCTCCAGGACCCAAAGAGAATATTTCCACAGAAGGTTTATGGGTTCCAATGACAGCAAACCTTTGGACATCAACTTTAGCTGGACGATCATTGCCCTCTGCACAATTGGAAGCTACATTATCAGGTGTGCAGTCGCCTCGTGGGATTGATATGCAGGATATTTCGTATTGCAGTTGAACATGCTGTGTCTCATATAATTCGTACTGAAATGAAGATGATGATCTGACACCAAGAATATAGAGGCAACAAGGATTTGATGTAGCAACAATAACAATGTTATGCACTACGGCACCAACACTGATAGAGACATCAGGACACCAGTTGGTGCAAACTGGAGAAGTTAAGGGGGCGCCCTCTGGGTGAGCATACAGTGTCGGTAGACAGAGCTTTACACCTTTACTGTGAATTTGTACGAGCAAACCATCATCCACCAAACCACATGCTAAAGTGCACACATCAGGCTGGAATCCCACAGCATCACTGATGTCATTAAAACTTAGTCCTACTGACAGTATTCTGGTCTCCTCTACGAACGATAACACAAGAAAAGAGTGGAAAACATCAGTTATCTTCATTCTCAAAGTCCATAAACCAGTAACACCCTGATAGGTAGCTTCTGTACTCAAAAGTTTCTCCACATTTACACCATTCCGTAATACTCGAAGAGAACCCTCAGGGCACATTCCACAGCATGCAAACATTTGGTCTTGTTTCTCACCATGGTAGTCAGCAATTGCCAGATCCAGAATCGGTGCTACATTCTGAATTGTACTTTTATGCAACAATCTACGATGGCCAAGTTTGAATATCATTCCATCACCCATCTCTACAAATCCAATTATCATTCTATTTTTCATCCATAAGAGAGGTTTGCAGGGCAAACCCCTGTCAATATACTCAAACATGTATAGCTTCACTCCTTCAACATCCAAAGTAAATTCTAGAGTATGAAATTCTCCGTCATCTAAGCAAAATAGCAGCCTTGCCCATCCTCGCCTGACAGGATCAGGTGGCTCCCAGCTCCATGAGGAAACAATTCTTGATTTTACATTACCTCTGCTGTCAACACCATCAATGTCCATATAACCCTCATCTTGCATTATGTTATTACCAGAATCACTCAATTCTAGCAAAGCACAAGCAGCCTCATCATCGTCATCATCTACTCCTGGGGAGGCATGTTCAATACTGACTGGATCTCCAAATAGACTACTCATCAAGCTGATTCTCCGAATACAGGAGACATTAATCGGATTTGTAAGATCCAGTAGTAAAACATCCCCAACACGAAACAGAAGTGCAAAGCCAAACATTTCGGGAATTTCTGTTATGTCAAGTGCCAACGGCCCTGTTTCTGAATAACTCGAGATGTGATTTACAATACCGCTGCTGGAGTCACGTCCAAATAATGATAAGTCATTCACATCAGAGCCTTTCCTGGAATGAATTTGGTATAACATTATAAGAATAGCAGGGAATCAGATAACAGAATTTTAAATTATCAACTATCTAAAAAGTTAAAACACAAGCAGAGACATGTGTCTCATATTCAAAAACTGTGGGTCCAGGGCAAATCAAACCTATGAATTATCATTGCCACAACTGGGTAACATTCTCCATGTAGGGATGTCGATATAAAGCACATGGTCCATATTGTACCACGGATACTGGTCCTAGATGCACCGCTTACAATCCTTGCATCCTCTTCATTTTCTGGTGGATAAAAATATTTCTGAAATTATGCAATGGAAGATCCTCAAAATCTGGAATAATATAATGTAAATATTAGACTGAGCATAAGCAACATGAGTCAAGAAAGTCACTAACAACATTCAATGGCTCACCTCCTCAGAAATCGTACTTCTACCAGAACCATGAGGGCTCTGACATACTGAAACATGTATCAGAGCAAACGTATCCTCGTGAGCACTCACAGCGACAAAACATGATCTGACAAGACAAGACAAACATAAGGTGAAGAAACTTGGGTGATTTGCATGGTTGTCCCATGCTTCGATCTTGTTTTCTCAATTTGGTATGTTTGCCCCTGACTTTTGGAAAGTTATGGCACATTTGCCCCTATTTTGCAGGGGAACAAAGGGGCAAATGTACAGTTAAGCTTCCAGAAAAAAGAAATGCTTGTTGTTAACTTGTTCAAGCAATCGTTAACAGTGATGGACACACTTCAAATACTTGGACAGATTTCAATATTATCCTAAAGAAACATAGCCGTAAACTTAGCAGCAACCTGTTGCATTCAAGAGGACTGAACTCTATACTACAATTTCTTTAAACCTAGCACAACTACCAACAGGCAATAATAAGACATGAATAAAAGGTAAAATGTCTGACATGAAGGACTGAACTTTCTACATGTCAAATAAATATGGAATACTCCCAATTAACAAAGGGGCATAAGTACAGAATATTCCCACTGAGCCAAGGGGTGGCAAAAAATGTAATGGTTGTGCTGATAGCATAAAGAGTGGCTTAAAAATCTGTATGTAATATTTTCTTAAAACAAGACACAATGTAACAAATCTTGGATCATCAGCTACATATATAACACAAATGCAAAGGAAACTATAATTCAAATACTACACAGGCTGATGAAAACAAAAAAGTCAGGAGGTTTAGTTGCAACAGAACAAATTAGTGGACACAAAAGCCTCAGTAGGAGAAAGCGCACTCACTCTCGATCTATAGCTAAAATTCTTCCCAGCTGATGCCTCAGATTTCCTGGCTTAGATAACTCAATATTGACAATTGCAAAGAACCTGCATAAATTTCAATACTTGAATGAAAGTATCCAAGTGATTCTGATCAATCTCAAACAGAACAGATTAGAATGCAGAATGGGATACCCTGAAACTCCCTTGGGGGTCAATTAGAAACTTGCAGGCAACATATTTCCAAAAACAATGAACAGGTGGAGACTACCATCCCTGGTTTTTTAGGCACTGTGGCAGCAGACCCCTCCCCCCTTCACAGCACCCAGGTGACACGTAGTTGACGCCCAGGCATTGTGGCATACCTAAACCTGTGTGGCGTCCCACCACCCTCACAACACCTAAAACTCGCCACAAAAAACTATGCTACCATCATCCATTTTTTTATTTGCCTGGACAACTTCAAGCATGACTGCATGACGGTACTATCTTGGCCCATGTTTTCAAGGTGGAAGCCCCAAACTACAAAGTTGGTTGAGCACCACAAAACTTATAGTACCAGGTTACTTGACTCTCCAAAGCTATTTCAGAGGTGGTTTCTAGAGGGAAATGTAATCTGAAGTGCACTGCTGGGTCCAATACTCAAGTGAACTTTGAGATCAGACATACTGATGCAGGAATTTCACAACCTTTGTGTCTTCAATAAGAGCAGATCAGGTAGACTGCCGCATATGGCAGGATTATGTGTTCAAATTAGCCCCTAATAATATTCTTTTAGAACTTCCGAAAAAAAAGATCCCAAGGGCTTAGCTATGCCAATGTCTGGGGTCAGCCATGATTGTTAGTTGTGCCACTATCTTTAAGCGCATGGATCTGGGATGCTGCAGAGAGAGAGAGAGATCTGGAACATTTTTGTAACCAAATTAAAACTGTCCTTTTCAATTTTAACAAGAGAATTTTAGATGCAATGTAACAATTAGACTAAGTAAAAGATAATGTTTTGCAACATACTGTTAGATACACAACAAGCTACCGATTTAGAATATCCATAGTAATGTTCAATAGCTCAAACTTAACACTAATGAACAGACAAGAAGAGCATAAATATAGAAGTGATCAGTACTAACCTATGCATCTCAGAGCAGAAGTAAAGAAGGGAAAGCTTTCCAGAATCTGAAAGCACAACAAGAAGATCTTTGTGTTCTATCTGAAAAAAAAAAACAATTAGTTTTTTTTCTTATCATTCCAACTAGAGGCAGGTACATGTACAAGAGAATATAGACAAAAATTACGACTAGCAAGAAAGAAACAGCACCTCCGGAATCCCACATAAATGTCTACTGTGCCATTGTAATACACCAACATCTTTTATGAACCCAAACATATCTTGTTCGCAGATTGACTGTAAAACACCATCATTGCCAACCGTAACCAATTCTAGTGATGTTTGCTGCAGAAAGAAGCAAGAATAAACGATGGCATCATGTAAAACTAATCCGACATACATTCAATCTGTAACCAGATATTGGTATTTTGTTTCCTAGGTGCCATTCTCTGTCCAGATGATTCCAACATGCAAAGAAGTAACACAAGTATTTCCCTAGTATCCAAAACTCCGACTCAACTTCTACCATGATGACATACTATTCTGCAGCTAAAACTGCATGACTAAACAACTTAAAGACCAGCATTGTCTGGATTTTTAGCAACCCTATGATACGGCACTCAGAACATCCCCCTCTCCCAAACGAAACCAACAATCCGCTCCGCTACACACCCTCCGTCGCTCCGCGTCCCCAGAGTGTGGAAAAAATCATTCACGTCCCGAAATTAGAGCTCTAGACGAGTTGGGTCGCGTTAAGAGACCAAACGGGGACAAAAAGACCAACCTTGCCGAGGACGACGTCCACGGAATCGGGGGAGCGAAAGCACCCCTCGGCGACGTGGAGCACGGCGCTGCCCCGGAGTACCCGCTTGGCGAGGTAGTGGGTGGCACCCGCATCGGCGGCGGCGGAAGCGGAGGTGGACGGGCCCGACGAGGACGACGCACACGCGTCGCCGGCGGTAGATGACCCCATCCGCCGCCTCGAGAAGCCTCGCGGCGGGGAGGCAGGTAGGGTTAGGGTTTGGAGTTGTTGATTGATTCAGCCACGTGCTCGGCTCGCTGGAAGGGCGAGGGAGGAGAGCCGAGGCGAAGTGAAACTGGTGGTGGATCCAGCGGCCGGTGAACGAACAGGGAGGAGAGAGACGGCAAGGGGAACACGGCACTGGTACGGTGGGCCCACTTGTCGGTGAGGCATCCATACGGCTGCAAAAAGGATACCAGTACTAATTCCATATTAATAGAAAAAAAATAATCGGCCCAACAATAATGTCAAAATGATTCGGGACTATTTTTGCTTTGTTATTATAATAAAAAATGTACTTCATCACCTATAGAGGATTTCTTGTGAGCCACTTGAAAACTCACAATCTCTACTCACCCACTAGAAAAATATTTTTTTGCTTCTATATCCCCATTTGAGATTTTCCTTTCCCCTCACACTCTTTGCCCTCCCAAAAAAGCTTAATGCTTTCTTGTATTCTAGATTTTAAAAATTCAGAAAGAAAATAAATTTGAAACTTTGAAATAAAGAAAGTTCTTCTCCGGGTATTTCTCCGCCGACACAAACTTCAACAGTTATAGTGCTCGACAAGTAATTGTTTTGGTCTTAAGAGGAATGTTAAATATTTAGATTTACACATGCAGAATGTTCTAATCCAGGCTTAAAACACTTTTTCTTCCTCTCTATGTCAAACAATTACTTGTTGAGTACATTTCAGTGACCTGGGTTCAATTCAAAGTGAGAGCGAATTTTAGTGACCTGGTTAAAACAAATCTCTCGTCTGACTCCACATTAAAGCATGATTTAAAGTCTAGCTAACACTCACATGGACAACGTGACCCTAGTGTAAGGGTGGAGGAAAAGAGGTTTGGGGGGTTTTAGATCTTCTCTTATAGCAATGACTGGGGCGTCATACCCCACGAGTCAAGTTAGTAGAAAAACATGTGATGAACAATTTTTGTTATTTTTGAAGTTACAAATTCATTTTTGTTCTAGATTTTTAAAGTCTTGAAATAAAGTAAATCATTAAACTTTCTTTAAAGGTCAAGGAGTGGCATAGAGGGAAGTGAAATCTCAAGAGATACACAAAAAGAAATTTTTTTTTCTAATGGCTGAGAAGGGAACATGATATTTTTAATGAATTAGAAAGAATTCTTCCAAAATATAGATATGAATGTGGCTAGAGTTTTAATAGTAGAAATCAAACAATTCATGCTCATAAGACACCTAGGGTAGCTTTGAATGGTGCACTTTATGTCGCATCCCAAAATTTAATGCACTAAAAAAATGATGCCGAAATTTCCTAGGAGTTTAGGAGATTCAAATTCCATTTTTCAAATGAAAATGCCTCATTAAATATAGTTCACCCTAGGTAATGGGACTTTCAGAATTTTACAAGTGAGACTTGGGCACATTATTGTTAGCTTGTTTTTATTTTCAAAATTTTTCAAGTTGCAGAAATTTCAAATTTGTTTTGAGCTTTTTGGACATGATTTCGATTTCTAAAATTTGAATAAATGTTTAAACATTTTTCCCTCCGTTCTTCTCTCTGGGCTAAATCTCTCTCTCTAGCCCATCTAATTTTTCTTTCCTCCCGCGCAAGGCCGCATTTTTCTCTCCCCAATCAGCCCAGCACCTCGCCCGGCCCCATTCCCCCGCCCCGGCCCAACCCGGGGAAGACTTCGTCGTCTTCCCGCGTTGCTACTCGGCTACGCGCTCCGCGCCCGCCGATGGCCCGCCCCGCTGAACCGCCTACAACGACGCCGCTCCGTCCCGTCGGCCACTTGCCCTGCCGCTCAGCCTCGCTGCGGCGCAATCGAGCCCACCTCGGCGTGCCCTCTTCTCGCCGTTGCGTCGCCCGTCGCCGTAGCAGGCCTTGCTGCCCCGCTGCCCTCAATCGAGCGCATGTGTCGACTCTCGCATCGCTGGCCAGCTCCCCTGCGCGCTGCCTCACCACCATCGCGCGCGCACGCGTTCCCGCTCCCCTAGTCCCTGCCAGCCTACAAAAGGCAACCGTGAGCTCAGAGGCAATCTCTTCTCTCTCCCCGACAGCCCACGATGAGCTCCCTCCTTGAGGGCGGGCAGATGGAGCAGCCGCTCCAGGCCTCTAGAACAGGAGGCCCCTCCTAACTAATCTCTACAACTTATGAATTATGAATTGAGATGAAAACGTTCATGCAATCAATTTTTTCTACCGTTCATCCAAGTCACCTATCCATATTCAATATGTACAGAAAATTGTTGGAAAAAAAATCTAGATGATCTGAAAGCGGTTTAGATCGACCCATTCAGTTCATCGACCCGCCCCTAAATTTCGGCAGTGGACCGGTTCGAGTCGAACTGAAAACAAAACCGGTTCATACGAATCTTCGACCCTATCGGCATCGACCCACAGATCGAACCGAACCTCTCTCTCCTAAAATCCTTCGTCCTCCTCCATCCGTCCTGGCGCTGCCGCCGTGCTGTTGGGTCCTTGGCGCCTTGCCGAGCTATTGGCCTGGATGCCACTTGTTCCTCAGCCTTGACTTGATTTGTGCGAGATCGATCTGCCATGGCAGTTAGCTAATCTATTGAAGCAAAGGTCTGAGGAGCTAGCAAACCCATGGCGCTGCCATCGCTCTAGATTGCCACCTAATTTGCTTGTGCGTCTCAGCGGCTCCAAATCAGTGTCCAGGCCTGTTAGTGTCACCAAGCTTTTATGGTTTCCAGCAATCCTGCTGGAGCTCAATGCCGAGCTTCTCCAATGAGCACGTGAGGAAGGGGTTGACCCTAAACAACCCGTGGGCCATGGGTTCTGTCCGTCAGCATGGAGCGGTTCGCCCCTCGACCCTCTTCCTTGTCTAATGGGTTCACAGGGTCAGCAAAAGGGGTGCTCCGCCCCGCCCCACTTGCAGGTTTAAAGTCCAGTTTAGAAACAATCGATTCTTACTCCGATTCTAGACAGAGGCAATTTAGAAACGATCGATTCCTACTCTGATTCTAGACAGGGAGAATCTTTCACATGTAATTCCAAACAGAGGGAACACGGACGAAGGGAGAAAATCAGAAAAACATGTTGAGAAAAAAGTACTCCTGCCATTGTCCATCGTCTGGCAGACAAACTGAACACGATGCTTCGAAGCTTTAGAAAAGGTGTTGGATCAATGAAGAATGTCGGCCTGCTAACACTATGCCATGGCTCGCCAGGGACAAGGACACTGCACATGCTGGTCATGCCACACGGTGATCGCTACTGTAGTCGCGTAGTCCAACCCTCATGCAAGGCGGTGGTGCGGCGAGGCGGCGGTGGCGCAGTTGTAGTCACAGGTGTCAAGACAGCGACAAGCAGGGTTGGTGGGGAGGGGAGTGGCTAGACCAGTTAGCATGGTGGCGATTCGGTGATGGCAGCGACAAGGTGGGCAGCGCGATGAGGCAGCACAACGTCGCCTGCCGCTAGAGGTGGTTGCGGGCGGGGAGGGGCCAGTTCAGCGGGCGGTGACGTCCCCGGGACGACGACAGAGGCGTAGGGTAGGCGGCGCGCTAGGGCGGGGGTGGTGTTCGACAATGAGGAGGATGGTATCGGTGAGCGGAAGTGACGGTTCTCGATGTTGTGGGACAGTGGAGGACAAACGGGGGTGCCGCACGATAATCATCCCCTTCTTTTATTGATCTTTATTTTTTTTGCCTATTTTTTCTTTTCCTATATAATTAAATTTAAAAATAAAGAATTAGTGCAAACCAATGAAAACATATTATAAAAATAATACAAAATTGAAGGATGAAACAGTGTAGTTGGTTTGAGTTTTTTTCCTGTTCAAAACCCTGTAACACGCTAACATGATACTCGTGACGTGTTGCCAACTTCTACTTTTTTTTTACCCGTAGTAACACTCGGGCACTTTGCTACTATATGTATAGGTGTACAAGTATACATAACCCATATTGGCCCAACAAAAAGGCGCTTACAAACCTGGCCTTAGGCCGGGCAAGTCGCAAGTGGCAACGTATTAGGAAGTTGATGAGGAGTTAGCCGCCGCACGCCACGCAACCATCGCCAGATCAGATTGCCCTGATGTCTGCTGATCGTCCATCGGCCATCGACCTGCTGCTCGCATTCTTGCCCCGTCCAACAACAACAAGGCGCAAGGTGCCAAGAGGTCAGGTACGATGTGGCCCTAATTTGATGATCACTTTATAAAATGCATCAATCATCAGGGCATGAATTTGATTTGTTTTCTTATGAACTTGGCTTTTAGTTCGTCCATGTCATCCATACATTATGATTCTAGAAATGCAAAAAGAAGGAAGAAAAAGAGAATAGATGAGTTGATCGAATCACAAAGAGGCTCCATCAACAAATATTTTAAGAGTAATACAACCACTACAAGACACTCTGATCTAGATCCTGATACCTTGGCAATTGTTGCTGTGGATGAACACATTAATTCAGAAGGTGAAGGCCATGGCTCCTTGGAAGAAGATAATGTTGACATTAATGCCGATAATAACAATGTAAGTGATCATGATAATCTTGAGGAAGAACCTATTTTTACTACAGATATCTATGATCCAAGAAATTGGGACAACCTAGATAATAAAGCAAGGGACATATTGGTAGACAAGGGGCCTATAAGAGAGGAAAACATCGAGTTTTCTTTAGATGAAAACTCAAGGCATTTTTCAGCTGTGTATTACTCTAGGAAAATGAACAACAGAGAGGTGTATGATAGAAAATTGCTAGTTTATTCTAAGCATGTCGATAAAGTCTTTTGCTTTTGTTGTAAGATTTTTAAATTTAGTAAATGCAAAAGTTCATTGGGGCATGATGGTTTTGGAGATTGGAGGCATATCAGTGTCAGGCTACATGGACATGAAACTAGTGCCGAGCATATTAGTAACATGAACACTTGGAATGAGTTAAGAGCTAGACTGGGCAAAAATAAAACAATTGACAAGAGGGTACAAAAGGAAATTGCAACGGAGAAGGAACGTATTAGACAAGTTTTATTTAGAATAGTTTCCATTGTGAAATTTCTTGATAAACGCAACTTGGATTTTAGAGGATGTAATGAGAGGTTATACAGTGATCAGAATGGAAATTTCTTTTGTTGTATTGAGATGGTCGCATAATTTGATGTGTTGATGCAAGACCATTTGAGGCATATTCAAAACAATGATACACATTATCATTATCTCAATCATAAAATTCAAAATGAATTGATCACTCCTATGGCTTATGAAACAATGGAGAAAATCCTTAATGTTGTTAAAAAGGCCAAATATTTCTCCAACATTCTTGATTGTACCCCTGATGTAAGTCATCGGGAACAAATGACTTTATTGGTATGTTGCGTTAATATGTCTGATAGGAACATTAAGATTGAGGAGTATTTTCTAGGTTTCTTAAAAGTGGATGACACATCTGGTTTGGGGCTTTTCAATGTACTGATTGATGCCATGAAGTCTTTTGGTCTTAATATTGATGATATTAGGGGTCAAGGTTATGACAATAATGGATCCAACATGAAAGGAAAAAAATCAAGGTGTTCAAAGAAGGTTGCTTGATATCAATGCAAGAGCTTTATATATGCCATGTGCCTATAATAGTCTGAATCTTACTCTTTGTGATATGGCTAATAAATCTTGTGCTAAAGCTGGTACCTTTTTTAAAATTGTGCAACAGATGTATGTATTACTCTCTCTCTCTCTCTATCTCTCTCTCTATTAAATGCTCGAAGGTTTTACTTGATCATGTTCCTAGTTTAACTGTGAAATCATTGTCCAATACTCATTTTGTAACGCCCCACATCCAAAGTCCGCTTACCGCCCAGCCCTCCCGTAGGAGCGGGCACATGTATTCATACATAGCACCACTCTTATGCTTTCATCCTCGCTTTGTGTAAAAGGGTTAACCTGATGGTGCTATGGTTGGAACAACAAGGGTTATATGCTGACCCTCGCCCACCTAGACTTCTAATGTGGGACTAAGCCCACAACTTCACTTCACTTCTAAGCCTCCTAGGCCGAAACTGCTAGTACAGGCTGCTAACGGGTTGGGGTGTTACATGTTGGGAGAGTCGGATTAAAAGTGTTAAAGCAATTAGATATCAAGCTCCCCAGATAAGGTCAACATTGAATGAGTTGCGATATGCTACTGATACAAAACCAAAGGATAGGAGTAATGCAAAGAATTTATATGAGGTTCTTGGCAGCTTTGAGTTTATACTTGGCATGACATTTTATTTGCTGTAAATAATGTGAGCAAGAAGTTAGAATCACCATCCATGTGCATTGACTCTCCTTGAAGCAAATAGATGGTATAATAAAGTACTTTGACAAATATAGAAGCGAAGGTTTTGCTTCTAGTCTGATTATTGCCAAAGGTATTGCAACTGAAATGGGTGTATAACCATCATTTGCAATTAAGCGCCAATCTCATAGAAAGAAACATTTTGATGAAATTGATTGCAATGAAGAGATTCTACAAGCTGAGAAGGCTTTTGAAGTTCATTACTTTTTGGTTGTGATTGATATGGCAACCAATTCATTGAGGAGTAGATTTGAAGAACTCCAACAATTCAAAGAAATATTTGGATTCTTGCTTAGCTCAACTACCTTGAAGTCATTGGACGCAATAGAACTAGATGACTGTTGCACAAAATTTGCAAATATGTTCTTTTCAAATGGTTCATCTGATGTTGATGTGAAAGATCTACTCTCTGAATTAAGGGTTTTGCAATTTTGTTTGTCGGAACAACCAATGATTGCGATGCAGATTTTTGAGTATGTCAGGGAAATGAATTCATATCCTAATGTTTGTATTGCTTTTCGGATTTTATTTACTATGCCTATGACTGTGGCATCTGCTGAACGAAGCTTTTCAAAATTGAAATTATTGAAGAACTATTTGATGTCGACTATGTCTCAAGAGCGACTGAATGGATTGGGCACTTTATGCATTGAGAAGAAGTTACTCGATGAGATTGATATCAATACCATCATTGATGATTTTGCGTCAAAAAGTGTTCGAAGACAATTTCAAGGTAATATGAAATTAATTAATATTTTTATATATGATATGCTTATTATTGATGTTAAAGTGAGACTTATATTATACATATATGTACAATATTTATATAGAGAGGGCCCTCAATTTATAGTTTTGCACCAAGCCTCTGAAATGTCTAGACCGGCCCTGCTCCTCCTCCACTGGCCACTGCCTCAATTCCGCCTTTCCTCCCTTTCTTCCCCGACGACGGTAACGACATCGATGAGCCCCCACCAACGACTACTTCATGCTCATTAGCTTTCTTATAACCTCACCCTTCCTCTAAGCCCCTTCGCTCAGACTAAGGAGCACCAGAGCAAATTGTTAGCACCAGTGTGACCGCCCATTATCGGAAGAGCTAAAGGGCCAAGTTTCCAAATACCCGTGCCCATGGGCCGGAATAAGTAAGCAAGTGAGTCAGGCCTGCACGCCTTGGTGGCCTTGTGCCGTGTAACGCTGACTGGAGAGAAGGGA
The DNA here is from genome assembly GCA_032690845.1 of Eleusine coracana subsp. coracana. Classification (NCBI taxonomy): domain Eukaryota; kingdom Viridiplantae; phylum Streptophyta; class Magnoliopsida; order Poales; family Poaceae; genus Eleusine; species Eleusine coracana. Next base: position 10,125,864 of record CM064430.1, read on the forward strand.
GGATAAGAACCTGGAGCGAAGCACGAGAGAGGGGTAAGAAGGAAGACAGGACCAAATGCCTTGAATACAATTCCTCTCTGTGCTTCTTTCCCCAATCCTCCTCGATCTAGCAACTTGATCCTACGGGATGCTAACAACCTAGTATCAGAGATTTTGTTCCTCGGATTCTGAGGTGGTGCAACACTACACCAGGCGCGTCAAGATGTCGGGGGTTGTCAATCCTAACATCAAGCTCGCAATCAAGACGCAGACCAAGGCGTTTGTCGCCGAGCTCTACAAGCAGTTCACCAGCCATGATAAGAAGTGGGAGGCACGTTTCAACGAGCTAGACAAGGTAGCAGGGGCTGATCCAATCGACTTCAACACGATCCACGTAGAGATTGACTCTGGTGTGGCCGCCCACCTTGAGTCCTTCGAGTCGGCAACTACACATTGTCTAGAGATGTTCGAGGCAGAGGCTACTACATGCGTCATCGCTCTAGAGTCGGTGGGAACGACCTTCAAGTCCTGGCATCCGTACGTCGAGGTGTCGATCTATGATGTCTGGAGCACCATGGCGGGCGTTCGGTCAGAGATCTCCCAATTCACCGCGTCCTAGGACCGTGGTGCCCTGTCATAGGTCTTTTCCAAGCCCAGCATCCTCGGTGAGTTTGAGTCGGCTTTCGCGCGCCCATCAACCAGACACAAAGCCGACAGGCCTAATGGCCACTACGTTGACAACATCTGTCATGAGACTGGCTTTGGTATGCATGAACCCCATACTTCTCACTTACCTCACACGCCTGAGCATTTGTGTGACACTCATCATGGCCGCACTTGGGGATCAGCCTGATCGGGATCCATGGGTAGATTACCTAAAATGCATTTTCCTTAATTTGATGGAGAGAATCCTAAGCTATGGCAGTCTCACTGTGAGAATTATTTTGATATGTATGTTGTTGAACCATGCATGTGGATCAAGGTAGCAACAATGCATTTCACTGGAGTGGCAGCGCAATGGCTGCAGTCGGCTGAGCGCAAGCTTTGCTCGACATCATCAGAGGATTTGTGCAATATGATTCATGATAGGTTCAGTCATGATCAACATGAATTACTAATTTGGTAATTATTTCACATTAAGCAAACTTCCACCGTGACTGATTATGTTGAGCGTTTATCTCAACTGATAGACCAACTTGATGCATATCAGTCGGTAGCTGACCCATTGTATTACACTATGAGATTTTTGGATGGACTTAGGGATGACACTCGAAGCATTGTTTCTATTCAACATCCTTCGGACCTAGATTTTGTTTGTGCCTTGTCCTTGTGGCAGGAGGAAGTCCAAGCCTCAGCATGTAAAAAGGAGTACCACAAGACAGAAGTGGCTTTTCAGTCCTAAAGCTATACTAAAGCAGCCTTGCCTCTTCCTCTGCCACCGAGTATGTCTACTAAGAAGCAAGTTTAGCATATTCAGGCTGAAGACAAGCATGGCAGGAATCTAGCCAAGGGACAATCCATGGAGGAATGTTTTCAGTCTCTCCGAGCTTACAGATGTGCACGGGGCTTATGTGATAAATGTGGTGAGAAGTACTTTTGGAGGGACAAGTGTGTGGAGCAAATTCAACTCCAGGTGATGTAGGAATTGTGGGATTTGTTGCAGATATCTCATGAAGCCAATGAAAAACATTCTGAAGTGTTATCTGCGGAGGGCTCTCTGCATATGTCACTGGCAGTTGCTATTGGTATTAATTCTTCAAAAACAATAAGGTTTTCTGGCTCCATTCAGGGCATTCCATTGTTGATTTTTGTTGATTCTGGGAGCTCTCACTCTTTCCTTAGTGAAAAAGTAGCATCTCAATTGTTGGGGGTGTCCACATTAACTCAACCTATCACTGGACAAATTGCTAATGGTGCTAGAGTATTGTGCACACAGGAGTTGGTGGGAACTACTTGGACTATGGATGGTCATGAGTTTCAATTGACCTTAAAGATGTTTCCTCTGTCCTGTTATGATCTTATCAATTGTATGGATTGACTAGAGAAATATAGTCCATCAAGGCCTTAAGTGGATGGATATTTCTTTTGGGACATCTATTTTATTTCTGCAAGGCCTTCTGTCTACAACACCTGTGTTCATTGTAGTCCAAGTACTGAGTATTAAGGACTTACCAATTGCTGATCAGCATATAATCAAAGAATTGCTAGAAAATATTCAACAACTATTGGACCAGTACTCTGATGTATTCCTGCCACCCAATAATGGGTTACCACCTACTCAATCATGTGACCACTACATTCCTCTGATTCCTGGCACAACCCCAGTCAATGTGAGACCCTACAGATATGCACCTGAGTTGAAAACTGAAATTGAAAAACAAGTGGCTGACATGCTGGAACAAGGCATCATTGCTCATAGTTCAAGCTCCTTTTTCATCGTTAGTCATTCTAGTCAAGAAAAAGGATGGTAGTTGGTGCTTCTATGTTGATTATAGGCACCTAAATGCCATCACTCTGAAGACCAAATACCCTGTTCCTGCAATGGATGAATTTCTTGATGAATTGCAAGGAGCAGCTTGGTTTTCAAATTGGATCTCAGGGCTGGATATCCCCAGATCCTCTTAGCACCAGGGGAGAGCTTCAAGACTGCCTTCCAGACTCATCATGGGCACTTTGAATTCAAAGTTCAAGCCTTTGGTCTCTCTGGAGCTCCAGCAACATTTCAGAGTGCAATGAACAAGACATTGTGTCCTCTTCTAACTAAATGTGTTCTTGTGTTCTTTAATGATATTCTGGTTTACAATCCTACTTGGGAAGAAAATTTGTACAATCTGGCTCAGGTATTGGATCTGTTGAGACAAGATAAGTGGCAAATAAAACTATCAAAGTGTTCATTTGCCAAACAACATATCTCTTATCTGAGGCATGTTATTAGTAAGGAGGGAGTTGCCACTAAGAAGTGCAGGATTGCAGCCATTGAATCATGGCCAACACCAACCTCTGCAAAGGATGTCAGGAGTTTCTCGGGCTTGGTAGGCTATTATAGGAAGTTTGTGAGAAATTTTGGAGTTATTAGCAAACCACTGTCTAACCTTCTAAAAAACCATGCAATTTTTGTCTGGACGCAAGAGCATTATGAAGCTTTTGCAACCCTCAAATTGGCTCTCTGCACAACTCCGGTGTTGGCCGTGCCTAACTTCAACAAAGTGTTTGGCATTGAAACAGATGCTTCAGATCGAGGGGTGGGGGCTGTGTTGCTTCAAGAAGGGCACCCCCTGGCTTTTGTCAATAAAGCATTGGGTCCCAAGAGCATAGGTCTATCTACTTATCAGTGAAAGTTGCCTAGAGGGGGGGGGGGGTTGAATAGGCAATCTAAAAATAATCCTAAAAAAGCACTAAAGGATAATCAAATAACCAGGAATGACAGAACTTCCGTCGGGGTCGATGAAACTTTCGTCGCCATGGAAGTTTTGTCAAGTGACAGAACTTCTCACTACCCTTCCTCTAAACAATGAACAACACGAATAACAAGGAGAAGGAAACACTAGCTTGGTAGAAGTGAAGCTAATATAATGTAAGCCAAGAATTCTTGAATGAAGACTAGCTACACAATCAACAAATGATATGGGCACAATAATATGAAAGAAATAAGCAAGCACAAATATAAGAGCGGGAAAGTAAAGAGAGACACAAGAATTAACCCGAGGTTCGGCAAACACACTAAGTAGTTCCTACGTCCTTGTTGAGGAGCCACACAAAGTGGCCGGGTCTCTCTCAACCCTTTTCCCCGCCAAGCAATCACAAAGATCGTGCTTGGATTTCTTTCTCCAGTTGATTCTTTTCCTCCAGAGGCGAGTCACACCTTCACAAACGTCCCTGACTCACCATACAAAGTTGGGAGCTCAAGAGGCAACGCCTAGCCATCTAGGAGACCAAGTCTCTAAGAGTAACAAGCAAATCAAATCTTGATGGGGAGGGAAAGATGTGCTCAAGCTTTTGAGTGGATGGTTTCAATGTTTTTGTGGTTGCATCTCTCTCACTTTGATTTGAATCTCAAGAACAAACCTAGGAGTGAGAGGGGAGAGCTCTAGCTGAAGAGTGAGTGAAATGGCAAAGAATCCAACCCGTCCCATGGGGGAAGGGGTACTCTATTTATAGAGAGAGCTAAAAAACTAATCGTTATAGTGTTTTCTGGGTCTGACGGAACTTCCGTGGTTACACACAAAACTTCTGTCAATTCAAACTTAGCCGTTGCACGCGCCTGGGAGAGAAGCCAGATGTTGTGATGGAACTTCCGTCAAGGGGTGACGGAACTTCCGTCACTCTCGGTTTAACAAGGATTGAGATCACAGAACTTCCGTGAGAGCCACGGAAATTCTGATGATGGAACTTCCGTCAAAGACTGGCGGAACTTCCGTCACTCTCGGGAAGACAGCAGGTAGGAGCCCGACGCTGATGGAACTTTTGTCAGGAGGTGACGGAACTTCCGTCACCCTCGGGTAGGCAGGGAGAGGGAACCCGACGCTGACAGAACTTCCGTGAGGGGGCTCATGGAACTTCCGTCACTCTCTGTTTGGCTTAGAAAAGAACTATTTTTAAGGCTTGTTGGCTATACTTCTCACAAAAACTATTTGGAGGCTTGAGCACACACAATTCCCTTCTTAACAAGTTTGTTTTACCCCCCTTTATAGTTTGGCATACCTATGACTCAAAAAGATAAATAAAAGAACTAGTCATTGAAGAGCTTTTGAGTCCATATCCTTTCATTTCCTTTTTGGGAGTAAACAACAAATTGTAAATGACTAGTTTTGATTATCTGCACATGTACTTCATAAACAAGTTAGCACACTTTTAATCTTTTGTCATTGTACACCAAAACTCACTAGGGGATCCTAGATGCATCTTCAATCTCCCCCTTTTTGGTGATTGATGACAATAGATTAAAAAGGATATAAAGAGGATAATCAAAAGAGACAAAGAGCAACATATAGTGGAGCTCCCCCTAAAGATATGCATGTATCACACAAACATGTGAGAAAGCTCCCCCTATATGTTGCAATGAGTGGGGTACCTAAAAGTGTGCAAGAGTGAAGCAAAGTGATAAGGTAATAACCAAGAGACAATACAACTTACAAAACTAATAGAAACAAGCACCACACATATCATAAGAACAATAGAGTTATTATAAAAGGTTCACAAATATGTTTCGCACACAAAGCAAATAGAGAGGGGAACTAGTCCATAAGTTCATCACTATCCTATTACAAAACCTTTGAAACAAATATCCTTTTCACTCATCTCTCCCCTTTGGCATCAAGGCACCAAAAAGAATGAAAGGAGGAGGAGATAAGAGAAAGGTATTACTCATCATCATCGGTGCTTTCATCATTGTCCTCGTCGTCCTCTTCATCACCCTCTTCTTCTTCATGGCCTTCGTCCTCGCCTTCCTCGCCTTCTTGTTCGTCTTGTGCAGCTTGTTCTTCGTGAGTGGGAGCGGGTTGAGGAGCAAGATCATCCCAATCATAGCCGACAAGTGGATCCTCAAAGACCGGTGGCTCACCATCGGGCTCACACTCAGAGCCATCCGGAGACACCTCATGGCCTTAAGCTCTTTGGTCTTTCTTGTAGCGCCGCACTTGCTTCTTAATGCGCCTCTTGTTCTCCCAGTTTTCTTTAGCATTGAAGCAACAAGCATTCAAGATGCTCTTGAGCATAGCGGCAATGGGAGATGATGGATGACGGTGAGGGGCCTCGGGTGGAGGAGCGGAGGATGATGCACAAGGTGCTGCTACTTCTGCCCTAGCTGCCTTTTCTGCTGCTAACTCCCTCCAGATAGTCTCATGATGAGGGAAAGTGAGCCTGGGCACACGAGGTCTCAAAGGCTGATGCTTGCACTCCTTCTCAAAAATCAAGCCAGTCTTAGTCTCGATCATCCTCATAAGATATGGAGCAAAGGGTAGCACCTTCCTTGTGTCCAAAGAAGCAAAGTAGATCTCCTGAACAATGAAGTCCATCACACTAAAGGCTACAGCTCCGTCTCTGAACCTAGCAAGAATGTTCCTGGAGTGCTCGACAAGTGAAGTGGCATACCCAGCCTTAGAAGCAATAGTCACCTGGAGCATCCTGTTGAGGGTGAAGTAAAAGTTGTGCATTCCATGAGTGTTTCCCAGATATTTTGGTTGAAGGTCCTCATACATGAATCTCAGCTCAGAATCCTTCAACACTGACTCACAAGAGAGCTGGTCCTTGTCAGCATCATCATCATCCTGGAAAAAGAAGAAGGCCAGTTGAGAGGGGGACACCACATACTGCACACCTTGTGTCATCCAATGAACAAAGCCTCGCCCATTAATGTACAAGGTGGAGTAGAACTGACAGATGACCTCCTCATTCCAATCATAGCTAAACCCCATGAGATCATACACATGTCGTGCCTTGCAAGCTCCCACTATCTCATTAAAGGTTGACTCATCCTTGTCCTCCATGTACTTCCAGTCAATCCACTGATGAGTGGCCAACCGGTTCTTCCGGTTCATGTCAATGAGCATAGACATGTAGTAGTCTTGGTGAAACCAAGTGAGGAACCGGGGGTCACTTGCTTCTTTATCAGTCACAAAATATTGATTCTGCCTCCTTGCAGCACTTAGGCCTTCGACATCCTTCTTGTAGTCCTTGAAGACATAGTGAGGTGGGTAGACGGGAGCATGAACTTGAAGGTCCCTCATAATGTTCAAAGACTCATCTCTCTTTGACTTGCTCTTGCGTGGTTTGGGGCGTGGTTTGGGGTGGGTTTCCTTGACTAACTTCTTCCCTTTATCAAGTGCCCTTCTAGGAGGAAGGGCGCCTCCTAGACCAACCGAAACTGTTTGAGCACCTGAACTGCTTCCCGTTCCTATCCTTCTCTTAATCACGACTTTTCTTCTCTTGGCCAAGGGTACGATATCCTCGTGGGAGGAGGGAGACTTGTTGGGTGAAGCTTGATGGTCCTCTTCACTTGAGTCCTCATGAATGGAGGGAGCATTGGATGCATTCTTGATGAGAACCATCGTCACAAGTCTATAATGCACCATGAAGGAGACAATGGGTCAGGCAAAGGCAACGGAAAGGACCTGTCGAAGCTTGAGATTGGCAGTAAAATGTATAGGGCTACGTCGAGACTAAGAACTACGATGGTAACACAAGACGCCGAGTTATACAGGCTCGGGCCCTCTCGATGAGAGTAAAAACCCGACGTCCTGTGTTCTATGTATTGTATTGATGTTATGAGACTTGTCCTTCGATGAGGGGTACCCTGCTGCCTTATATATCTGGTCGGCAGGGGGGGGGGGGGGTACATGAAGAGTCCTAGTTGTAACCCCTTAGGATTTACATAGAAAGTCTATCTCTACATGCCTTGCGCTCCAAGTTGAGTCGGTCAGCTTCCTTGTTGATGAAGTACCCGGTCGGCTACCGACTTAGTCTTGTATGAGGATACCCGTAAGGCAAGTATCCCACAACAGCCCCTGAGTGCTTCCTGATTTTGAGCTTCAACTCTCCAAACGATCTTCAATATAGATCATAAATTAGGAAGACCTCTTTATCGAATTTCCTGATAGATCTGGTGCACCGGTTAGGTGCACCTGATCAGGTGTAGCCCCCGACTCTTGTATAATTTGGAGACTTAACAAATAATGCAAGAGTCTAATTATATTAGCTCTTATTATTTTGTATATATTTTACTCAAACCATCGAGCTTGAGTCTAATAAACCTCTGGTCATCAAACCAGTAAGTTAACTTGCAAGGCTTCAACCTTGTCGACCGATTATTAAATAGACCGAGTGGCATTCACCATGTCCGAGTGACTGGTCGGTCTGAATTTTATGATTTCAATCATATTCAATTCATGTGGACCAATATGACATCAATCTTATAATGGTACTAAGCTAAATGACATCAGTCATAATACAGCCTTTCCCTAATAATTAGTCACTCTAGTTATCCATAAGTCCAATTTTGACAATTTGGTTATTGACTTCAATCAATACCACAACCTTTGAACTTATATCCATATGACCATCAAGTCCTTTGTTACATGATCATCAAATCATATAGATATGGCTAAATAATTTTCAAATGCTTCTCATCAAAGAAGCCCCCGAGCTTTATTTCTCAAGGTTTTTAGACCCTAATCATATTTTAAGGCCCTTAATTAATCTTTTCTTAAGCAAAAAATTGTCTGCACTGTACGGCCCACCCCGGCCCATGGGACCCTTAGGTCAAAAAGCGGGAGTATAAAAGGCAGCGTCAAGTTGACTCCCAGTCCACGCCGCATTTACGCACAAACCTTTCGTCTTCCTCGCTCCTCCTCTGTTCTCGACTCCTCAGCTTTCCAGCTAGGGTTAGCACTGCCACTTCTGGCCGCCGCAAATCTCATTGTGCTTAGCCCCCAAGCTTTTGCTAGGGTTCAGCATTCGATCCGCCACGCCCGAAACAATCATCGCCATGGGTCGCAAGAAGGTTTCCACCTCGATCCCTGCCACTCCCACTACCGCCACCGCGTCCTCCTCATCGGAGATCGACATCCCGGAGTAGCTTCGGGAGTTCTCAAAGAGCAACCTCTCCCAGGCCGACATGAATCAGATGGTGGTTGACGGCATCCTTCCAGAGCTAGTGCGGATCGACTGGAAGGTACCCTGTGAATCTTGACCTATCCCTATTCATAAACAGATAGTTGTATTTCGCTCGTTCTTCGACCATGGCTTTGGTGTCCCCTGCTGCAGCTTCTTGTGCGGGCTCCTTTTCTTTTATGGGATTGAGCTCGTCAATCTCAATCCTAATTCCATCCTTCACTTTACTATCTTCGTGCACATGTGCGAAGCATTTCTCGGAATCCTCCCCTATTTCAATTTATTCCACCATCTGTTTGTCCTCCGTCCGCTGCTGACCAAGGACAATCAAGTAGCTATAGGCGGCGTTGGCTTCCAATTGCGCAAGAAGGAGACTTACATCAACGTGCCACTGAAGACCGGGAACAAGAACTGGAAGGATGAGTGGTTTTACTGTAACAACCCTCCCCCTGTTCTTGCCGATTTCACCGGTGCCAAGGCGATTCCTCTGGCGCAATGGACATAGAAGCCCGATCCGACGGATCCTCAGGTGGTCACTCTACTGAAGAAGATAGCCGACTTGAAGGCTGAAGGTATTGACGGAATTACTGTCGCCAAGAGCTTCATAGTTCACAGAGTGCAGCCCTGGAAGCTACAGAGTCACCCGGCGTGGAACTACGTCAATAATGATGAAACCAGGGAGGTGCCTGATCCCCCGAATGGTGAGCTCCGTAAGAAATGCCTGTAAAAAATGTTTGAAGGAGATATCCTTCAGGATGACTCGCTAATCAAGAAGGGTATAACAAGGGCACTATGCGGGCCTGAGTAAGCCTCAGTCTGCTTTGAGCAATCCTTTATGTTCTTGTCTTGATGCCCTGCTTGATATCTTGATTCCTATGCAGGTTTTGGATACTTACATTTCTCATCCTTCGCTCCCTCCGACCGATTCCGAGAGACCGGACTATGTTGAGAAGACGCAGCAGACCGGCACCGGAGGCTCGAGCTCTTCTACAGGCGCTCGTCCTAACCCGGTCTCCACCCTAACCTGTTTTCTCTCTATGAGAGCATACATTTTCTGTATACAGAAAGGGGTTAAGCTTAATGGAAAGATTAAGACAAAGCAAAAGCAGAGTATTGAAGTACCTTGCTAGCTTCTCGATGTTGATGCATGATTTCCACATCCTCCACTTCGGGCCGACCGAGTAAATCTGCAGATAATGTTGCCTTACCTTTGTCAAGAGGCGAAGGGACGACAGTAGGAGCAGGTTAGGGTACAGGCGCCGGAATGGGGGCAGGAATTGCCTTGTCGACTGGCTTATCCACCTTGGTCAGTGTGTTGGATGACTTGCCGACCGACTTGGGCACATCAGTCGGGCGAGAAGGAGGTCCAGACCGAGTGTCTCCGGACTCTTGGGCACTCTGAGAATCACTCGTCCGACCACTATTGAAATGAATATGGAAGAGATTAAGATGTGTTATGGATGGCAGTAAGAGACAAGGAGCATAAGGGTAAAGAATTAACCTAGGAGTCTTCTTTAGCTTAATTCAGCACAACCTCTTCTTCGAAGAAGTCGACTGAAAATCTGTCTCCTTCCTCTTCTGAGCAGATTTTTCTACCTTGTCGGTCTGATCCACCCTCCCAGCATCACTCTGAGTTTGGCTCGGGGGCTCCGACTAGCCTGAAGGTCGGTTGGAGGGAGTGGGGTTGAGATGACTAGCATCAGCAGACGACAACTCTTCATCATCATTCTGATCTCCTATATATCACCGTTGGCGCCCAACGGGCTGCTTTACTCGTCGACTCAGTAGCCGACCGGGTACTTCATCAACAAGGAAGCTGACCGACTCAACTTGGAGCGCAAGGCATGTAGAGATAGACTTTCTATGTAAACTCTAAGGGGTTATGACTAGGACTCATCATGTACCCCCCTGCCGACCGGATATATAAGGCGGCAGGGTACCCCTCATCGAGGGACAAGTCTCATAACATCAATACAATACATAGAACACAGGATGTAGGTTTTTTACTCTCATCAAGAGGGCCCAAACCTGTATAACTCGGTGTCTTGTGTTACCATCGTAGTTCTTAGTCTCGACGTAGCCCTATACATTTTACTGCCGATCTCAAGCTTCGACAGTTGGCGCACCAGGTAGGGGACAAGGCTCGCCGAGGTTCTCCGTCTACTATGATGGCCAAAATTCCCATCATCCAGTACTCACCGGACTTCAATATCTCCTTTGGATCACTCAACTTCACAGTCAGCGACAACGGAGCCCTAGGTCTGGAAACCACAGATCCGACTCGGCCGCAGCCGTCTCCATGGCGGGATCACCGAGTTCGTCTGACATGATCCCTGCATTGGTCACTCGGATCTGAGAAAGAAGATCCTTCCTTCAGGAACAATTCAAGATCGGATCAGTCTTTTGATAAGGACTCGGTCGGATCCACTTACCCATATCCCCATACTGTCAACATGGTGGATATAGCAGATCCCGCCGATGGAGACCAGGATGGTGACCAAAATGGTGAACATGAAGATAACCCCGTTGATGGCCACTCGAATCAACTAGCCGAAGGAGGTCAATAGGAGGAGGACCCTCCAGCTAATGACTTACCGGTCGGACACCGCCGTCGACCAAGAGGGTCGCGCGGTTCACGCAACGCACGCCGACTGGATCTCGGTCCAGAACTCGAAGTGGATGGCGTCATGGTCTACCACACTCCTCAGAATAACATCACAAGGGGCCAAAACTTTGCTCGACACTCTAATGGTCAACACGAATTATCAGACCCCTGCGACGCAGAAGGCGGTGGCTATGCTTAAGGCCGCTGCGGCTCAAGAGGTCACAAAATCTCAGTCGGTCACAAGCTCTAGTCATGTATCTTCGTGAGGTCGGCAAAGGCATGAAGATTTGAGAAATTCTATCAGCCTCCATGATGGACGAGATACCATCAACTTTCACTATGAAGAACGCGCTCGGGACAACCGACGCTATGAGGAAGAACACCATGATTGGAGAACGGACGACCGACGGGATGACCAACGGGACGACCGACGAGAGGACCATCAAGATCCTCCTCCAAGGCACAACCGTGACGACCGACATTGATGAGACGATCAGGATTGACGTGATAATAATGATAACGACCATCGGCATCGTCGACATGATGACAATGTTGGACCGTGACACGGCCACCGTGCAACCCCGTCTCCAGACTGGAATAGGCGGTCGATGACGCCGATGACAATGAGATCGATGGCATCAAGGCTTACATCCCTAGGCTTCGCATAGCTCGATGCCCAAAAGGATTCAAGCCGGTCCCCAAGGAGGGATCCGTAGCGATGATTTGGTTCATGAGATCAGTCAGAGGAATCATGACCTCAAGTTGACCGCTCAAGAGTGCTTCAAGATCGCTGACAAGTTCATGTCTGTTGAGTCGGTGTTGGATGACATCCGGGGAAAAGGCAAAGAGAAGTGGTTGGACAAGCCTGAGTCCTCCAAGAAGGACAAGAAGAGGAAGCCGGATAACATGGTTCACACGGTGGATCGACTTCAGAAGAACCCTCGAACAAGCCAACCGTCCACGGACGAGCTGCTGAGTGGCCCATGCCTTTGGCACCCAAAGGGAAATAACAAAGCAAAGGATTGCTATCAACTGAAGGGATTTGCAACAGCTGCGCTCAAGGTGGCCAAAGATCCCCCGAGGTGCAATAGTAAAGACAAGACCAATGATGATGGCGATAAGGACGACTCAGGGGAGTTCCAGGAGCCCCGCAAGGAAGTCAACTTCATCTTCGATGGCCCGGATGCCTATGTGTCCAAGCACAAGCAAAAGCTGGAACTTCGGAAGATCAACTCGGTGGAACCGGCTGCACCTCAATTCATGAGGTGGTCTGAGATGCCAATCACCTTTGATCGGTCGGATCATCCCAAGCACATCCCGAAGCTGGGTCGATACCCACTGGTGCTTGCTGCTACAATGAAGGAGGTGAAGTTCAACAAAGTACTCATTGATGGAGGAAGCACTTTGGACTTAATCTTCGCCAAGACTCTCAATGAGCTCGGTCTGTCAATCAATGATCTTCAGTCGAGTTCTTCACCTTTCCACGGGATTGTACCCGGCAAGACTTCAGTTCCAATTGGACAGATTAGTCTGCTGGTCACCTTCGAGACCCGTGAGAATTTCAGGACCGAGCGTATTCTCTTCCAGGTGGCAGATTTTGACTCAGCATACCATGCTATCATCGGTTGACCGGCTATGGCTAAATTCATGGCTATCCCGCATTATCCATATCTCACCCTCAAGATGCCAGGCCTGAACGAAATAATCTCCCTCCACTCTAATCTTTGGAATTCTTTTGATTGTGATGTACAGAGTTGTGAGATGGCCAATAAACAGTTGATGCTGTCTGATAGAAGGAGATCCAGTAGGCAGTCGGCACGGAGGAGCAGACCGGAGTGGAGGTTCCAACAAAGAAGCCTACCAAAGACAAGATTCAGACCGATGACATCCAAAACAAGGAAATTCTCCTCGATCCTAAGGACCCCGATAAGGTAACTTATACTAGGGCCAACCTCGACGAGAAATAGGAACTCGCGCTCACTCTTTTTCTCCAGGAAAATAGGGACATCTTTGCATAGAAACCATCTGACATGCTGGGAGTTGCTAGGGAAAAGATTGAGTGATGAGGACATCACACATATGGATATACACATCACTCCTCCAACTAGGATGAAAGTTCATGCGCATCACCTGAATTTACATGTGAGTTCATTTCTAATGTTTTGTTTATGTGGTTTTGAGAATAGATTGCTACCTAATAAATTAATTGTTGTTAGGAATCATGGAGATGATGATGAGATAGCTGGGGAGGTGATTGGGGGCGTGATGGGCCAGCAAGGACATCCAAGCCAAGGTGGAGGCCCAATCAAATCCGACTTCGAGTCTGTTTCGGAGCCCAGGACCAGTGTGCACTAAAATGGATGCCTAGGACGCATACGGACTCGGATTTAGACATTATATATATGCCTGGAAAGATAACAAAAAAAACTTTTCAACTCAACTGGTCCCATGTCAAAATTCGTCCCGTGCCATCGGCAATCATCAAAACAAGTCGACTTCCAGAATCTGTCCAGGTGCTGCGACACCGTAATCGGTCTTTGGGCCATGTATCGAGTTGAGCCCACTTAGGGCTGCGTCCAGGGGGTCTTGCACGACCCTAGGGTCCTTATATACAGCTGCCGCCTCTTCATTAGGGTTTGGGTTTTGCTTAGATTATTCTGTTAAGAACAGTTTTGCCGTTTGATCAGTTTGTGGGACCCCAACTTGTGAGATTCATTGTATACTTGTAAATTTGGTTGCATTCTTCTTTGTTCTTGCTTGTGTTCTTGATTTGCAGGCAAGGATAAGCCTTCTCAACAAGGTCAATCATTTTTGAACGATTGATAACCAGAGGAGACGTTGTGCTGCGATTGCGGGGTTTAGAATGTGTCATTCGGAAGCCGGATCGATTTGTGTATCGCCTCCGCCATAATCAAGTTTACCAGAACCTTTCGGAAGATCGGGAACCCTTGTCCACATCATTGAGCACAAGTTAAGGGTACCCCCAGGGGCTACCCCCGTTCGGTAGAGGCTTAGAAGATTTGCACAAGATCGCAAGGACGTCATGAAGAAGGAGATAGTTAGACTATTAAATGCTAAGTTTATAAAGGAGGTGTATCATCCTGACTGGTTAGCAAATCCAGTTCTTGTACCCAAGAAGAATAAAGAATGGAGGATGTGTGTTGATTATACTGATCTCAACAAGGTCTGTCCTAAAGACCCTTTCACTCTTCCCCGTATTGTTCAGATTGTAGACTCGACAGTCAGGCTATCACCAGATCCCACTGAAGGTTGAAGATCAGATTAAAACTTCCTTTATAACACCCTTTGGTGCCTATTGCTATATCACAATGCCTTTCGGTCTGAAGAACGCTGGCGCGACTTACCAACGAGGTATTCAACGCTGCCTTGCTGCTCAAATCGGTCGGAATGCAGAAACGTATGTTGATGACATCGTCATCAAGACTCAGAACATCGAAGAGCTTATTTCTGACCTGGCAGAAACCTTTGACAATCTGAGGCATTATTCAATAAACTGAATCCCAAGAAGTGTGTTTTTGGGGTTCCTTCGGGAAAGCTACTCGGTCGCATCATTTCGAAACGAGGTATAGAAGCCAACCCGGATAAAATCAAGGCGATCCTTGGTATGGGGCCACCTAATTCTCAAAGGGATGTACAGAAGCTGATCGGATGCATGGCATCTTTGAATCGCTTTATTTCCTGACTGAGGGTTAGAGGGTTACCACTTTTCCAACTGCTTAAAAAGCAGGAAGACTTCGTTTGGACCAAAGAGGCGCAGTCGGCATTGGACGAGTTGAAGGTTTACCTCAGCAGCATTCCAGTGTTGGTGCCTCTGGAGCCAGGAGAAAAACTGCAACTTTACATATCGACCACAACTCAGGTTGTGAGTACTGTTTTAACGGTCGACCGAGAAGAAGAGGGACATATACAAAAAGTACAACACCCGGTCTATTTTGTGAGTGAGGTCCTTGGCGCCTCTAAGGTAAAATACCAACAGATCTTGAAGTTGTTGTATGCATTGTTGGTTACCTCCAGGAAGTTGAAGCATTACTTTCAAGCTCATCCGATCGAAGTCTAGACCTCCTTCACACTCGGCACAGTGCTACACAACCGAGAAGCTGAAGGCAAAATCGCCAAGTGGGCAGTCGAACTTGGTCAATATACCATCACGTTCACGCCTCGGTCGGCTATAAAGGGACAAGCGCTAGCTGATTTCATTGCTGAGTGGATAGAGATTCAAAACCCACCTACTGCACAAGACATCGAGTATTGGAAAATGTACTTCGATGGGTCTCTTCAATTATAAGGAGTGGGTGCGGGAGTCGTGTTTATTTCACCCACTGGAGAGAGGCTTCGATATGTCCTTCAGTTGATGTTTCGTGTGTCTAACAATGCTGTGGAGTATGAAACCCTTCTACACGGTCTGCGCATTGCCTCGTCACTCGGCATCAAGCGCCTTGACGTCTTTGGTGACTCGGCTTTGGTTATTAATCAGGTCACTAAGGATTGGAACTATGTGGATGACAATATGAGTGCTTACTGTCAAGAGGTAAGGAAGCTCGAAGACAAGTTCGATGGATGGAAGTTCACACATGTTCTTCGAGACAATAACCAAGCAGGTGATGAATTGGCCAAAATAGGATCATCCCGGTCTATGGTCCCGCCAGGTGTTTTCTTACACACTCTGGATTCCCCCATGATTTCTCCTCGGTTGGATGTATTAATGAGTGATGTTACTGATCTTGTTAGTGATGACAACATGGAGACTGATTGGCGCGACCCGCTCATCCGATATTTGGATATGGGAACGCTGCCTTCGGATCCTAATAAGCAACGAAGGTTGGAGACCCGATGCCGAGGGTATTTAAAAGTGGGAGACCAACTCTATAAAAGAGGAGGTTCGAACATCTTGATGAGATGCATCTCGATACCAGAAGGCCAAAAGTTTGTAGAAGTAGTTCATTCCGGGATATGTGGCAATCATGCAGCTTCCAAGACTTTGGTCAGCATAGCTTTCCGGCAAGGGTTTTATTGGCCCACGGCGGTTGAAGATGCACACTGGGTCGTTCGGACGTGTGAATGTTATCAATCCTTCACTCAACAAACACATGTGCCTTCACAGCAACTTCAGATGATACCTTTGACTTGGCCCTTTGCTGTTTGGGGGCTCGATATTGTCGGTCCTTTCAAAAAGGCGCCAGGCAGGTTCACTTATCTATTTGTTGCTATTGACAAATTCACCAAGTAGATTGAAGCAAAGCCGGTCGACAAGATTACATCAAAGAAGGCTATTGAGTTTGTCAAGGATGTCTTCACTCAGTTTGGGGTTACTCATGATATCATTACCGATAATGGCACCCAATTCACTTCAGTGGAGTTCCGTGACTTTGCCGATGAGATGGGAATAAAAATCCACTTTGCATCAGTGGCTCATCCTCAAAGCAATGGGCAGGTCGAACGGGCCAATGGTATGATTCTCCAAGGATTGAAGCCTCGGATATTCGACAGGCTTAAGCCTTATGCCGGTCGATGGGTCAAAGAATTGCCTTCAGTTCTTTGGGTGCTTCGCACAAACACTAGTCGGGCAACTGGCCAGTCACCTTTCTCATTGGTCTACGGCTCAGAGGCTATGCTGCCGACCAAAGTTAGCCTTGTTTCGGCACGGGTTCAGGCGTACCATGAACAACTTTCTGAGGAGAATCGAGAGATTGATTTGATTGTAGCAAAGGAGTTACGTGATCGCGCTCTATTTTGGTCGGCACTTTACCAACAAGGCTTACGTTGTTATTATGATAAAAACATACGTAATTGCCACTTCCAAGTTGGATATTTAGTGCTTCACCGAGTGCAGTCAACGAAGAACCAGCATAAGCTTTCTCCAAAGTGGGAAGGACCATATGTTGTGAAGGAAGTCACTCGCCCGGGGGCTTACTAACTGATGTATGAAGATGGCGATGATATACCAAATTCTTGGAACATAAATCAGCTACATCATTTCTATACTTAATTATTCCTTTGTATACTTATACATTATTCATGAATGAAACTTCGGTCTTTTTGATGAAAGATTTTTTGATGATTTTCATTCTATATTGTCTCAATTCCTTAATTTATTTTATTAAACAATCGAGCCAGGGGGCTAGTAATAATGTCCCACTTCAGTCTAACCGTATTTTGGTTTTGGACTACTTTCTGACCGATTTCTTCTCTTTGAATACGGTCTTCATTTTATTGGTCTAACGTCTATACATTATGGTTATATACTTTATATTGCATATCAGACTACCACTACACTAAACCCAAAGCCAAAGTGCGAGAGGTCATGTGTCGATTGGTCGACTCTGCTTGTTACGCGGTTATGAGTCACAACCTAAAATGTTAAGGCAGACCGATACAATTTGAGTTTCTCAATGACAGGAACATACTTATGATATTTTTATCAATCTTTTAAAGTTGATAAGCATGAAACTAGATTACATACAGGTAACATTGTTTCATTACATAGATATTGCTAATGATCTCTAATATTACAGGATTTACATCTCCTTTGAAGGAGAGGAAGATTCAGCTCAAAGCTCAACCTCAGGAGTTGCTGGATGAGTAGACACGGTTGGATTGATCTCTATATTGTCTATCAAAGCTCGGAAAGTCTCCAGCATGGAATCCAAAAGCAACTGGCATTGGTCATCAGTCAAGTCTGGGTTGAAGCCCTCCTTGATCTTGTCCAATGGCAGAGCATGAGACCAAGATTGGCAAATAGCCAAAACTTGACTCCCGGCTTCGGTCACCACTCGTCGAGTGTTATGAGCAATATCGTCCAACGCATGCTCCAGCAAGTACTCCAAGGAATGGCCAGACTGCTCCACTCGGTCGGCATGTACATAGTCCATTGCCTTTCGAGCGGCGTAAGATAGAGCTGCAAATGATAATTTGTTGGTCAGTATGATCAAAAGAGGAATCAAGCAGATGTGAGAAATAACAAAGGGCTTACTGGCAAGTTTACATTTGAAGGATTTGGAGGTGCTCTTAGCTTCCTCTATCTTGGCGTCAGCCTCCTTCAGCTCCTTCTGCAGCCGAGTGATCTTGGTCTTCTGGTCCTCGACCGACTTGGAGAGGTTTTCCTTCTCAGTATTTAAGGCATTGACAAACCTTTATTGATTAGAAGTCAACTTCTCCAGGTCGGCAACCTTCTGGTCACGAGCAAAAAGACAAATATTTGAATCTTTCGCGCTAGAGTGATTGGTTGGTTATTTAAACACAGGTGGTGAGTGATCTTACCAGCTAAATCTTCTCGGCCTTGGTTTAAGGCCTTGGTCATTTCTCTTTGGTCGGTCTGCAGTTTTCAATCTCCTTCTGTGCTTTGGCAAGCTGCTGACCGGTGACTAGCAAAACACCAACAAAGTGTTAGTCTTATTTAAAGACTTGAAGACCAAAGAGTTTAGGACATACCAAAAGTCTCGGCTTCAAGGTATTCCACTGTCAAAGCTTGAGATCGGCAGTAAAATGTATAGGGCTACGTCGAGACTAAGAACTACGATGATAACACAAGACACCAAGTTATACAGGTTCGGGCCCTCTCGATGAGAGTAAAAACCCTACGTCCTATGTTCTGTGTATTGTATTGATGTTATGAGACTTGTCCCTCGATGAGGGGTACCCTGCCGCCTTATATATCCGGTCGGCAGGGGGGTACATGAAGAGTCCTAGTCGTAACCCCTTAGGGTTTACATAGAAAGTTTATCTCTACATGCCTTGCGCTCCAAGTTGAGTCGGTCAGCTTCCTTATTGATGAAGTACCCAGTCGGCTACCGACTTAGTCTTGTATGAGGATACCCATAAGGCAAGTATCCCACAGGACTAATGAACATGTAGAAGTAAGTGCACTGAACTGCAGATGACGGAAGTTCTGTCACAATGGAAGTTCCATAAGAAAGTCATGGAAGTTACATCGCTTGCAGTTTGCATCTAAACCTACACATCTTTTGGATCCCGCTACAACTACTAAAATGCACTTAGAGAAAGATACTCTATATACAAAGGAACCTATCTACCCAAGGGAAATCGAGACATTTGAGCATATTGACCAAGAACGAGAGACAAGTTCATACCTAGGTCAAGAAGAAGGAAAAGTGATGGGGATTGAAGGGGATCCCGGAAGTTCCGTAGGGGAGGAATGGAGTTCCTCCCAACTTGATGATTTCTTTTGGTGGGTTCTCCAACAACCTTCAAATCGCCCTTGAAGTCACCCTGGGGTTTGAGAGGAAGAGAGAGAAGAGAATAGAGAGAATGACCAGTTGGAGGAAGAAGAGTGAGGGGTTGTGCGACTTAACCAGGGGCTGGCGGAAGTTCCGTCAATGGGTGACGGAAGTTCCGTCAGTCTCGGGTTGAGATGCGCCACAGGAGGGAGTCATGGAAGGTCACACAGAACTTCCGTGGACGACGGAAGTTCTGTGAAAGGGTCACAAAAGTTTCATCATTCTCGGGTTGGAACCAGAGAGAACACGTCTTCAACTGGAAGACTTTGAAGGTGACGGAAGTTCCATGAATGGGTCACGGAAGTTCCGTCAGTTTCTGGAAAGAGGGCATGAGTTGCTACAAGTGTGAACTTATGGACAAGTTGCCTAAGGAGTATACAGCTTGTCTCAACTTGTGAATAGTTAAAAATCAACAGTCAAAACTATATTCACAAGTATCAACATATGATCTAGTGATCAAAGAATTTTGTTTGAAAACAAGGACAATATGAAATTTTGAAAAGATTTTGCTTTTATGACATTTTACAAGATCAATACACCAACCAAAGCACAAGATTCTACTCTAGGTTGGATGAGTCAAGAATATTTAGTTCACTCCTAAGTTCACAAAACTGCTTCTCATCTAGGGGTTTGGTAAAAATATCGGCTAGTTGTTTGTCAGTTCTAACATAGCTAATATCAATATCCCCCTTTATAGAATGATCTCTCAAGAAGTGGTGCCGGATATCTATATGCTTGGTTCTATTGTGATCAATGGGGTTATATGCAATCATGATGGCACTCGCATTGTCACAGAGGAGTGGAACTTTGGTCATAGTGTACCCAAAATCCTTTAGAGTTTGTCGCATCCAAAGTAATTGTGCACAGCAACTTCCGGCTGCAACATACTCTGCTTCGGCCTTGGATAAGGCAACGGAATTTTGTTTCTTGGATGACCATGACACAAGGGACCTACCCAAGAATTGGCACGTCCCGGAGGTACTTTTCCTATCCACCTTACATCTGGCGTAGTCGCCATTGGAATAATCGACTAACTTAAACTTGGAGCCCTTGGGATATCACAATCCTAAGTTTGGGGGTGTGAACGAAATATCTTAAGATTCTTTTTACCGCCGTGAGGTGACTTTCCTTTAGAGCACTTTGGAATCTTGCACACATGCACACACTAAGCATGATATCAGGCCTAGATGCACAAAGATAAAGCAAGGAGCCAATCATGGAGCGATATACCTTTTGATCGACAAGTTTACCATTTACATCTAGCCCAAGGTGTCCATTTGTCTTCATGGGAGTCTTGTTAGGCTTTGCATTCTCCATGTCAAACTTCTTGATTATGTCTTGAGTATACTTGGTTTGACTTATGAATGTTCCTTCTTCAAGTTGCTTGACTTGAAAACCTAGAAAGAACTTCAACTCTCCCATCATGGATATCTCAAATTTCCTAGTCATAATCTTGGCAAACTCATCACAAAAAGATTGATTAGTAGAACCAAATATAATGTCACCGACATATATTTGGCACACAAATAAATCATTATCAACTTTTCTTGTGAAGAGAGTAGGATCGGCCTTGCCAATTGTGAAGTCTTTATTGATCAAGTCCCCCTTGAGGTGTTCATACCAAGCTCTAGGAGCTTGCTTGAGGCCGTAGAGAGCTTTGTGAAGCTTGTACACATGGTTTGGTTTCTTTGGGTCTTTAAACCCCGGAGGTTGTTTTACACACACCTCTTCTTGGATGGGGCCATTAAGAAATGCACTTTTCACATCCATTTGAAAAAGCTTAAAGCCATGGTGAGTAGCATAAGCAAGTAAAATACGAATTGATTCAAGCCTAGCTACGGGTGCATAAGTTTCACCAAAGTCCAAACCTTCTACTTGTGAGTAGCCTTTTGCAACAAGTCTTGCCTTGTTTCTCACTACCACACCATACTCATCTTGCTTGCTGCGAAAAACCTATTTTGTACCTACAACATTTTGCTTGGGTCTCTCCACTAACGACCACACCTTGTTTCTTTCAAAGTTGTTCAACTCTTCTTGCATAGCCATCACCCAATCCAAGTCTTGAAGGGCTTGTTCCACTCTAAGAGGTTCCATAGAGGAAACAAACGAGTAATGGTGACAAAATGTAGCCATTCGGGATCTTGTAGTTACCCCTTTTTGGATGTCTCCTAGAATGTTGTCAACGGGGTGATCCTTTTGAATGCTTTGTCGTACTCGTTGATGAATTGGCCTAGATGCATCTTCTTCTTCTTGAGTGATATCATCTTGAATGTCTCTATCCCTACCATCTTGAGCTTGATCTTGGTTGTTACCTTGACCATGATCGTCACCATGATCTTGGTCTCTCCCTTGATCTTGTTCATCATGTGGCTCTTGTCGAGATGGATCATCTTGTCTTGAAGAAGATGGTTCATTTTGACTTGAGTTTGGGTCTTGTGGTCTTATCTCTCCTATTTCCATGTTCCTTATTGCATCACAAGGAGCTTCATCGCCTACATCACTTGGATTTACTTGCTCTACTTGAGAGTCATTAGATTCATCAAATTGCACATCCCGGGTGATTTCAACAACATCGGTGTCTTTGTTAAAGACTCAATATGCATAGACGTTAGTTCCATATCCAAGGAGAAAACCTTAATGTGTCTTAGGAGCAAACTTGGAGGATTTAGGTTTCTTATTTAGAATAAAACATTTGCTCCCGAAGACACGAAAGTATGAAACATTTGGAAGGTTACCGGTGAGAAGCTCATATGGTGTTTTCTTCAAGATCTTATGAAGATATAATCTGTTTGATGCATGGCATGCGGTGTTGATGGCTTCGGCCCAAAAGATGTCTGGTGTCTTGTACTCATCAAGCATGGTTTGTGCCATCTCTATGAGTGTGCGGTTCTTCCTTTCGGCTACCCCATTTTGTTGTGGAGTGTATGGAGCTGAGAATTCATGCTTGATGCCTTCTTCATCAAGATATTCTTCAACTTGTGTATTCTTGAACTCGGTTCCATTGTCACTCCTTATTTTCTTGATCTTCACTTCATACTCATTTTGGGCTCTCCTCAAGAACCTCTTTAGGGTACCTTGTGTTTCACTTTTATCCTTCAAAAAGAATACCCAAGTGAAACGAGAATAATCATCAACAATTAAGAGGCCATATTTGTTACCGCCAATGCTTATGTAGGTGACCGGTCCAAATAAATCCATGTGGAGCATTTCCAATGGTCTTTTCGTTGTCAACATTGTCTTGGATGGATGTGCCGCTCCTACTTGCTTTTCGGCTTGACATGCGCTATATATTTTGTCCTTCTCAAAAGCAACATCCTTTAGTCCAACAATGTGGCCACCTTTAAGGAGTTTAGAAAGATTTCTCATCCCAACATGAGCTAGCCGGTGATGCCATAGCCAACCCAAGGTAGTTTTAGCGACCAAGCAAGTACTTAGGTTAGATCCTTCTTTGTTGGTGAAATCAATAAGATAGATCTTGTCCTCAAGATACCCTTTGAAAGCTATTAAGGAATCTTTCTTCTTAAAGACAGTCACACCATCATCGTCAAAGGGACAACTATAGCCCATCTCACAAAGTTGTGATACGGACATTAAGTTGTATCCTAGATCATTTACAAGATAAGCATTACCAATTGAAAGGTCATGGGTGACATCAATCCGTCCATGACCAATTACCTTTCCCTTGTTATCATTTCCAAATGATATGCCTCCACTTGGTAGATTTTCATGATCAAGTGTGGAGAACATTGATCTCTCTCCGGTCATATGATTTGAGCATCCACTATCGAGTACCCATATTGCACCACCGGAGGAGTATTCCTATAAGGGAGATCAAGCACGTGTTTTAGGCACCCAAGTTGGTTTGGGTCCCTTGACACTAGATACAAGAACTTTGGGCACCCATAGACAAGGTTTCCACCTTGCATCATGTGGTCCAACAAACTTGGCAACTACTCTACCAAGTGATTACGGGTTAGCACATAAGAGGCATTGAAATCATCAAAGGATATGGTAGAGTTCTTGATGTTCTTGTTGACTTGGGAAGCATTCTTGGGCTTGATGATGCTTTCTTGTGCCAGTTGCTTTCCCTTGCTCTCATGCACAAAGTTGATTCTCTTGTCGTGCCTTCTTTTGGGTGCATTCTTGTTGTACCCCATCCTCTCTTGTCATGAGAGGCTCTTGGCTCACCAACTATTCTTGTTGTAGTCTCCACTTTAGCTTTCTTCATGAGCTCATTGTCTTGGTTGGTTAACTTCTCAATGATTGCATCTTGCTTGGCAATCATATCAACATCAATGTTGTGGCACCTTCCATAACCCTTGCTTGTTGAAGCTTGTGAGGATTCATGCTTCTTCAACAATGATTGTGATTTTGTCTTGAGGTCTTCAATGACCTTTGTTAAGGCCTTGTTCTCCTCTTGCAAGGAGTTGCACCTTTCTTGATATTTCTTGGTTATTGAGGTGCATGATTCACTTGTCTCATTGACCTTTGTAAGGTCCTTGGTTAGAGTCTCGTTCTTTTCCTTCTCTTGCTCAAGTTTCTTGGTGAGCTCAAGGTTCTTGCTTCATTCTTCATCAAGCAACTCTTCTTGTCTATCAATGATTCTTTCTTGATTGTCCAACTCCCTTTGTAGCTTATCTAGCATTTTTACCATTTCATGCATAGAGGGGACCAAATCCTCATCTTCATCGCTATAATAAGAAGAATTAAAATCGATGTGAGGAGCTACCTTGCTTTCCTTGGCCATGAAGCATCGAGGGGCATCATCTTCATCATCGGTGAGGTTGTTGAAGAGTGACTTTTTGGCCAGGGGCAGGCCAATGGCGATATTATCAATGCCACCTTCATCATCTTCATCATCATCATCGGAGATGTATTCTTGGCCAATGTGAGCATGTGCCTTGTTGCATGGCTTCTTGTAGGTCTTTGTCTTGTTGTTGTACTTTTCATTTGTCTTGCCCTTGCCATTTAATCTTGGACAATCGACAATCATGTGTCCTTGTTCATGACACTCATAGCATCTTCAATTTGTTCTTCTAGCTTTTGCCTTATCAAAGCTTCTTTTGGTGAAACCATTCTTGATCATGTATTTGCCAAATTTCTTGACAAATAAGGCAAATTCTTCATCATCTTCTTCTTCATCATCATTCTCTTCATCTTCATCATCATCATCATGAGTCTTCTTGGCTTTGAGCGCCAAGTCCTTCTTGCTTGTGCTCTCATCCCCTATGAGCACATTCACTCTCTTGCCCTCGTCATCACGACTCTGGTGGGCATTTATTCTTCCAATGACTTCATCCGTTGTGAAGCTCTCGAAACCATCCTTCTCTTCAATGATGGTGCAAAGTCTGGAGTTCCACATCCTAAGAGCCATGAGGAGCTTATAGTTGACTTCCTTATCTTTGATGTTGTCATCATAGGATCTTCTCTCATTTACAATGTCCATGAGTCTATCATGAGTTTGTTGAGGCTCTTCTCTCTTATTCATCACGAAGAAGTTGAATTGATTCTTGAGAACTTGAAGTCTTGACTTCTTAACAACATCCACTCCCTCATGGGCACATATAAGCTTCTTCCACATTTTCTGGGCATGCTCAATTCCGGCAACTCTTGAATATTCCTTAGGATTCAAGGAAGAGAATGGCTGACACCGCTTGAGCATTGCGATGTATGTTGAGTTGGTCCATAGTTATAGGATTATCCTTGTCTTCCAAGGTGTATCTTTTCTCCACAATTTCCCAAATTGGTGGACCAATTGACATGAGGTACATCTTCATGCGATGCTTGTACTAACTAAAATCCTTGCCTTCAAAGAAGGCCAATCTTCCACTTCCACTTCCATGGATATTTGCCACATCGGCATAGTTGAAGGGGATGGATGCATGCAACTCATTTCCCTTACTTGTTGAAGTAAGATCTTGAGGCTTGTCACCTTCTCCTGGCTTCGACATCTTTTAATCTTCAAGCTTTCAAACCTTGTAGAAGATTCCGGCTCTGATACCAATTGAAAGTTGCCTAGAGGGGGAGGGGGCTGAATAGGGAATCTAAAAATAATCCTGAAAAAGCACTAAAGGATAATCAAATAACCAGGAATGACGGAACTTCCGTCGCCACGGAAGTTCTGTCAAGTGACAGAACTTCTCACTACCCTTCCTCTAGTGACAGAACTTCTCACTACCCTTCCTCTAAACAATGAACAACGCGGATAACAAGGAGAAGGAAACACTAGCTTGATAGAAGTGAAGCTAATATAATGTAAGCCTAGAATTCTTGAATGAGGACTAGCTACACAATCAACAAATGATACAGGCACAATAATATGAAAGAAATAAGCAAGCACAAATATAAGAGCGGGAAAGTAAAGAGAGACATAAGAATTAACCCGAGGTTCAACAACCACACTAAGTAGTTCCTACGTCCTCGTTGAGGAGTCACACAAAGTGGACGGGTCTCTCTCAACCCTTTTCCCCACCAAGCAATCACAAAGATTGTGCTTGGATTTCTTTCTCCACTTGATTCTTTTCCTCTGGAGGCGAATCACACCTTCACAAACGTCCCCGACTTACCACACAAAGTTGGGAGCTCAAGGGCGACGCCTAGCCGTCTAGGAGACCATGTCTTTTGAGTAACAAGCAAATCAAATCT
Organism: Eleusine coracana subsp. coracana; assembly: GCA_032690845.1. NCBI lineage: Eukaryota > Viridiplantae > Streptophyta > Magnoliopsida > Poales > Poaceae > Eleusine > Eleusine coracana. Next base: position 10,151,955 of record CM064430.1, read on the forward strand.
TGATAGGGAGGGAAAGATGTGCTCAAGCTTTTGAGTGGATGGTTTCAATGTTTTTGTGGTTGGATCTCTCTCACTTTGATTTGAATCTCAAGAACAAGCCTAGGAGTGAGAGGGGAGAGCTCTAGCTGAAGAGTGAGTGAAATGGCAAAGAATCCAACCCTTCCCATGAGGGAAGGGGTACTCTATGTATAGAGAGAGCTCAAAAACTAGCCGTTATAGTGTTTTCTGGGTCTGACGGAACTTCCGTGGTTACCCACGGAACTTCCGTCAGTTCAAACCTAGCCGTTGCACGCGCCTGGGAGAGAAGCCAGATGTTGTGACGGAACTTCCGTCATTCTCGGTTTAACAAGGATTGAGCTCACAGAACTTCCGTGAGAGCCACGGAAATTCTGATGATGGAACTTCCATCAGAGACTGGCGGAACTTCCGTCAGTATCGGGAAGACAGTAGGTAGGAGCCTGACACTGATGGAACTTCTGTCAGGAGGTGACGGAACTTCCGTCACCCTCGGGTAGGCAGGGAGAGGGAACCCGACGCTGACGGAACTTCCATGAGAGGGCTCACGGAACTTCCATCACTCTCTATTTGGCTTAGAAAAGAACTAGTTTTAAGGCTTGTCGGCTATACTTCTCACAAAAACTATTTGGAGGCTTGAGCACACATAATTCCCTTCTTAACAAGTTTGTTTTATCCCCCTTTATAGTTCGGCATACCTATGACTCAAAAAGATAAATAAAAGAACTAATCATTGAAGAGCTTTTGAGTCCATATCCTTTCCTTTCCTTTTTGGGAGTAAACAACAAATTGTAAATGACTAGTTTTGATTATCTACACATGTACTTCATAAACAAGTTAGCACACTTTTAATCTTTTGTCATCGTACACCAAAACTCACTAGGGGATCCTAGATGCATCTTCAATGAGAAAGAGTATATGGTCATTCTAATTGCAGTGGATCAATGGAGAGCAAACCTGCAGCACAATCAATTTCTCATTTTTAGTGATCAAGTCAGTCTGACCCCATTTGAATGAATAGCGTATTAATACACCTTGGCGACAAAAGGTTTTCATTAAATTGCTTGGGCTGCAATACAGAATCATATACCCTATCCAGAAGGCCATTGGAGACAATTTTGAGTTATGCTATATCCACCATTACCCTATCTTGAATGGAAGAAATAACTCAAGGGTATGAGAGTGATGATAAGGCTAAAAGGCTTCTGGCTGCCCTAGCTATTTCAGCTATAGTTGTTCCACACTTTTCACTCAAAGATGGCATCCTGAGATATAAGGATAGAATTTGGATGGGAAGCAATGCTATTTTACAAGCAAAAGTACTGACTGCATTTCATGACAATCCAATCGGGGCTATTCTGGATTTCCAGTCACATATCATAGGATCAAGAAAGTGTTTCCTTGGACTGGTCTTAAATCTTCTGTCTAACAGTATGTCAAGGAATGTTCTATCTATCAACAAGCTAAGCCTGACAGGAGCAAATACCCTGGTCTCTTGCAACCATTACGTATTCCTACTCATGCTTGGCAGACAATATCCATGGATTTTGTGGAAGGGCTACCTAAATCTCATAATACCAATTGCATTCTAGTAGTGGTGGACAAATTCAGTAAGTATAACCACTTCATTGCTCTCCTGCATCCATTTATAGCCCATACAATTGCAATGGTGTTTATGCGTAATGTTTATAAGTTGCATGGGTTACCATCTGTCATTATCGCTGACTGAGACAAAGTGTTTACAAGCTCCTTGTGGCAAGAATTGTCCAAGTTGGTTGGCACTTCACTTAATACGAGCTCTGCTGTAACACCCTATTTTTCATATTTTGCAAATTATTAATTTAGTCTTATTTAATTAGGGTGTTAATATTTTTATTTAGCTACAAAGATTATTTTCATGATTTATTAAATTAAGTAATTATTTTAATTTGTGTGTGTTGCATCATGCTGAATTAGTATGCAGTAGGTATTTTTATTTGGGTGCAAAGATATTTTAAATGTCGAGTAGAAATCGGTTTTGAATTAAATTAGTGGTTAAAAAGAATTTTGAAAAGGATTTAGAAAAGAAAAAGGAAATTTTCCTGGCCACTGGGCCAATTTCCTCCCCGAGGCCCATCTTTTCTCTTTCTCTTTTCCCTTCTCTTTTAGCCTTGGGCCAGAACTTCTCACCGCAGCCCACCCTCCCTCTTCCTTCTCTCTTTTGGCCAGCCCAGCTCACACCACGTGTCCCACTCGCATGCAGCCCGCTACCCCAGCCCACCAGCGCGCCCTGGCCCGGTCGCCCTTGCAGCCCAGCCCCGCCCACGCTCGCTGCCAGGCGGACCCCGCAGTTCATCTTCCACCTCCCGCTGTTACTTTCCCTACCGACCGATAACTGCCGCCGCCCACTCCATCTACCGCCTCCCCGACTCCCCGACTGCACCCAAGCGCACCCGCGTGTCTCCCCGTTTCCCGTCCCCCTCTCCCAGGCCCTAGTGACCATTAAAAGGCGCCCGTTTGCGCTAGTGGCCATCAATGGCCACCACCCGCCATTGATGCCCAGCGAGCTCGCCCCGCTCGGTTTTCCCCCTCCCCCGACCCTATATAAGGCGCTAAATAGAACCCCAAGCCCCGCCGCTTCTTTCCCCTGGCCTCACCCCCGACCCGCGACCCTAGGAGCCCCTCCCCGTCGAGCTTCGAGGACCACCGCCGCCCACCTCCGCCGAGGGCCCGCCTCCGGCCATCCCCGACCCCGCGTGACCCCCTAGTAAGACTCGCCGCACTCCCCTCTCCCTCCCCGTGATCTCGCGGCAAAGAACCGGCCACCGGAGTGCCTTCCCGGCCAACTTCGGCGAACCTCGCCCTGCGCCGCCGCCCCTGTCACCGCCGGCATCAGCCCGCCCCGCCTGAGCCCCTCCCCAGCCGTATGATCTTGATCCAGCGATCAAGATTAAATGACCCCGAAGGGGTATGCACCCAGCCCACCGTGGACCCATGGGCTGTGGTCAACGCCTGGTCCACGAGATCTATGGACTTGGTCCACAAGATTTAGGATTTAAAATAATTCCAGCAATTCTAGGAAAATGGCTCTTTTGCGCTTAAGCCCCTGAGCTTTGTTTTAATTAGTTTTTAGTCCTAATTTTTCTATAGAACCTTTAGTTATTTATGTTTTAGCCCCTGGACTTTTTATAATATTATTTTGACCCTGGAAATTTATAAAAACACCTCTGTACTTATTTTAATTATATTTTGCATCCCTATCTTTTTACACTTAGGCCCCAGTACTTTTTATAATTATGTTTAGGTCCTAAAATTTTGCAAAAACAACCTTATACTTTCTAGTAATTATTTTTTTGTCCTATTATTTTATACTTTAGTCCCTGTAATTTTATAAAATTACAAATAGGTCCCTAAACCTTGCTGTTTTTACCTTTTAGCCCCTAGAACTTTAAACTAGCGTAGCTTTTTAACCGTAACTCTGATTTAGTGATTTTTGCGCTCACGGAATCATAGGAACGCGTACTATCTTTTGGTACTGTTTTCGTAGTCATTAGGAAATGTTTGGTATACTGTTCCTTATTTGTTTGTGTTATACTTTTCCGGTATTTATTGATATTAGACGAGGAGCAGCTCTAGAATTTCCAGGACTTTGAGTTTGAGCAGCAGCCAGCGGGAGAACAAGACAAGTGTCCTTTACTATATTATACCTATTAAGGATTAGTTTATTTTTCATACATGCTTGTCTAAATTGAATTCCGTGTCATTTACCCTTCCTTATTATTCCTTGTCGCCTGGATTTATTGTTGAGTGTATGGGTTTTTGGGTACGTCTTGCTAGTGCAGTACTTTGGGGATTAAAATTGAATAATAATAAACTTTACTAATATTCACTTGAACCTAATTATCATTTGGGTAATTTAGATGACCCAAGCAGGAGGATGTTGAGGATGGTGCGGGTATGCACGAGTACGGGTAATGTACTGTTTGGTTTGTGGTAGTGCCTGCTTGTGGTCATACGAACCAAATTCGTGGAGCGGCCACCCAGGAAAATAGCGCAAAGCACTGGGCTGATATGGGTAGGCGTGGTTCAGTATTAGATGTCTTCCCAGTTTTGCGGGCGTTTGAGGAAGGAGTACGAGAGGGTTACTTTCGGTCTCAGGTGATGAAGGGTTACTTCTAGCCACGGTGCCAGAGGGGGCCTCTGTAGGGATGGTTAATCCCGCATCGATGAAACCTTAGCGTGGGCATTTTGCAAGCTAGGAAGCGCTTTGAAAGATCATGTGGTGATCTCTTGGCCTCACACCTACGGTAGTGTGTTGGCAACATGGAGACTTTAGTCACTGAATAGTGATGAAATCACCAACCTGTGGGTAAAGTTGTGCAACCTCTGCAGAGTGTGAAACTGTTATATCAACCGTGCTCACGGTCAAGAGCAGCCTGGATCCTCGCACGATTTAGATGGATACTTTGGGTGAATCTGGTGGGTAACCAGATTTAGGTGATAACTGCAGGTGGGTAACCTGTAGTGTTCTGGTATGAGTGGCTAACTCATAGTTTTGCTATCGGTGGGTAACCGATAGTGTTGGACAGGTGGTTAACCTGTTGGGCTAATTTCACCTAGTAAATAGGATGCTTGTATAATTGAGTCATAGGTTGCGTTGTGCAGTAAACCTGTGTCTAGCCTATTCTTATTATAGTCTGCATGTCATACTTTCCCCCACTTGCTGAGTACTTTATGTACTCATGCATTTTAGTTTTCCCTGTTTTGTTGTTGCTATATTACTGCTGCTCAGACGACGCTGGCGAGATGGACTACGTCGACGAGGACTACTTTGACTAGGAGTGTGACCCCAGTGGACTGCTGCCTGTGGCGTTATGGAGTTTTCCGTTGTTTTCTTTTATGCTTTGATGTAATCTATGCTATGTAATAATGATTCGAGATATTAATAATAATGACATTGGTTTTACTATTATTTCACTTTTGTCCTGTATATGTCACAACTTGATCCTAGAAGCATTTGGTTTTGGCCTTAAAACCGGGTGTGACAAAGTGGTATCAACGCCATGTCGACCGTAGGACGCATGCCTAGTTAGAAAAGGTTGTTTTTAGTTTTTTAACAAAACTATTTTTAATATAAATTATAATCTTTTGCTTACTTATCCCTTCCATTGGCTTTCTTGTCTTTTCCTCCATTTCCATTAAATATTTTTCCGAAAAACTCGATAGATGGTATGATCTATTTTCTAGGTCCACCCTTATAGAGTTATATGTTCGTTAGTTTCGTTCAGCTCTATCAAGCCTATCTGCTATGTTTGGTGTGGTGTGCTCTGTTTGATTTGGATTTTTGCTTGAGTAAAAGATTTGTTTTTCAAAAATTATTTATTAAGACTTGGGTTAATATTGGGAATTATATCATCTATCCAACTTTCTACTGATCATATCAGAATTCTCATCAGATGGTGAACACTAGGCGCAACAATGACGATCTGCCACCACCACCTTCTCCTCCAACTATGGAGCAAATTCTTGCCATGCAGACTCAGCTTCTTCATACTATGTAGCAGAACATTATGCAAATGTAGCAGGGTCATAATCAACCACCTCCACCACCTAGAGACAAGCTTGGAGAATTTCAGAGGACCAAGCCTCCCACTTTCTCTCATTCTGTGGAGCCTATGGATGCTAATGATTGGCTGAAGACTGTTGAGAAGAAGTTGCAGGTTGTGCAATGCAACAATCATGAGAAGGTTCTTTTTGCTTCTCACCAGCTTGAGGGTCCCACTGCTAATTGGTGGGATGCCTATGTGGAGGCTCATGAGGAGCCAGAAAGCATTAACTGGCAGGAGTTTCATAACAGCTTCAGGTCACACCATGTGCCTTTGGGTGTGATGAAACTCAAGAAGAAGGAATTCCAAGACTTGAAGCAAGGCTCTATGTCTGTGAGCGAGTATGTCACTCGTTTCACTCAGCTTTCACGCTATGCTCATGATGAGGTGAATATAGATGAGAAGAAGCAGTATTGCTTTATTAATGGCTAGAATGATGGTCTTGCTTATGCTCTAGAAGCTCGGGATTTCACGAACTTCCAAGATATGGTGGATAAGGCACTTGTGCTGGAGAACAAAAGAGGAATCATTGATCGCAAGCGCAAGATGGTACACAAAGGTCCGCAGGGAAGCAGCTCTAGGCCCTGCTTGGGTTCTTCATCATCTGGACCTTCTTTCCGCCCTTGGCAGCAGAGTGGCTAGCCGAGGTTTCAACCCACTGGTCAGGGTTTCAGTACTCCTCAGCGTCAGATCTAGCGTCCCAAGTTTCAGACGCCTCGTACTGCTCAGCAAGCCCCTCAGAGGGTGACTCCTGCTCAGAACAATAGTGGTAATGGTGCTTGTTTCCATTATGGTCAGACGGGGCACTATGCTAACAGGTGTCCCCAGAAGCATGCAAATCAGACTCCAGTTCAGGGTGCAAATTCTACCCCAGGCCGCAATGCTAATTCCGCACCAACTCCAGCAAGGCAGAATCATGCTTGTGTCAATCATGTGGCTATTGAGGATGCTCAGGAAGCTTTGGATGTCGTTCTGGGTATGTTCCTTGTTAATGATAATAATGCAGTTGTGTTATTTGATTCTGGAGCATCTCATTCATTCATAACTGCTAGTTATGTTCAAAAACATAATCTTCCCATAGCTATGCTAAAAGATAGAATGATTGTTAGTTCCCCTGGTGGAGAGATGAATGCAAAGCATGTCTGTCCTAAGGTGAACCTTAATATAAGGGGGGTAGACTTTTCTGCAAATCTCATAGTCCTTGAGTCTAAGGGAATTGATGTGATCCTTGGCATGGATTGGCTAAGAAAGCATAAGGGACTTATTGATTGTGCTAAGAAGGCAGTCAAGCTTACAGACGTTACTCGAAAGGAATTGGAGTATGTGGCCGATGCACTCATCACTAGCAAAGGAGCAACCAATCGCAATGTGTTGAATCAACTTGATGCTACCTCGATTGCAGACATCAGGATTGTCAATGAGTTCCCCGATGTTTTTCCAGAGGAATTACCAGGTATGCCACCCGACCGTGACATCGAGTTCGTTATTGAATTAGTCCCTGGTACTGCTCCTATTTTTAAGAGACCATATAGAATGGCTGCTAACCAATTAGCTGAACTCAAAGAACAACTCCAAGAGTTGTTGGATAAGGGTTATATTCGTCCTAGTGCATCTCCATGGGGAGCCCCTGTTATCTTTGTTCCCAAGAAGGATGGTACTCAGAGGATGTGTGTTGACTACCGTTCTCTCAATGAGGTCACCATCAAGAACAAGTATCCCTTGCCTAGGATTGATGACTTGTTTGATCAGCTTAAAGGAGCATGTGTTTTCTCCAAGATTGATCTCCGATCTGGATATCATCAATTGAAGATTAGGGCAACTGACATACCCAAGACCGCTTTCATCACTCGATATGGATTATACGAGTATACGGTTATGTCATTTGGATTGACCAATGCTCCTGCCTAATTCATGTATCTAATGAACAAGGTTTTCATGGAGTATGTTGTGATGTTCATCGATGACATCCTTATTTTCTCAAAGAATGAGGAGGAACATGAAGAGCATCTTCGTCTGGAATTGCAAAAGCTAAGAGAGAATCAACTATATGCCAAGCTTAGTAAATGTGATTTCTGGTTGAAGGAAGTCTCATTTCTTTGTCATATTATCTCTAAAGGAGGAGTGTTTGTGGACCCCAACAAGGTTAAAGATGTGTTGAGTTGGAATACACCCCGGAGTGTTACAGACATCAGAAGTTTCCTTGGACTAGCAGGATATTACAGAAGATTCATTGAGGGATTCTCCAAGATAGACAAGCCCATGCCTGAACTGCTAGAAAAAGGAAAGACTTTCAAATGGACACCAAAACGTGAAGGCAGCTTCCAAGAGTTGAAGAAAAGACTTACCTCAGCACCTGTCCTAACCATGCCTAACATGGAGAAGCCATTCTCAATCTATTGTGATGCTTCAGGGCAAGGTTTGGGATGTGTGCTCATGCAAGAAGGCCATGTTGTCGCCTATGCTTCAAGGCAATTAAGAAAGCATGAGGAGAAATATCCAACCCATGATTTGGAGTTAGCAGCAGTGGTTCATGCTCTCAAGATCTGGAGACATTATATCATTGGCAAAAGGTGTGAGATATATTCAGACCACAAGAGTTTGAAGTATATATTCACCCAGCCAGACTTGAACCTCAGGCAGCGAAGATGGTTGGAACTCATCAAAGATTATGATCTGGGAATCAACTACCATCCAGGCAAAGCCAATGTTGTAGCAGACGCATTGAGCAGAAGGTCTTATCTCAACATGCTATCAACACGAGAGTTGCTACCTGAATTCTGTGAAGAATTTTAGAAGCTTAACCTAGGATGGGTATCCAACACAGAAGTCATTGCAATGGAAATTGACTCAACTCTGGAGCATGACATTCGTAAAGGACAACTTGAAGATGCTAAGGTCCAAGAAATCAAGCAACTCATTGAGAAGGACAAAGCTCCAGGATTCACAGTAGATGATCAGGATCCTTATGGTATAAGAAAAGGTTGTGTGTGCCTGATATCAAGGAGATCAAGGAGTTGATATTAAGAGAAGCCCATGATTCAGCTTACTCCATTCATCCAGGAAGTACCAAAATGTATCATGACCTCAAGAGTCGATACTGGTGGTACGGAATGAAGAGAGCTGTGGGTGAACATGTTACACTCTGTGACACTTGTCAACGAGTCAAGGCAGAACGTCAAAGACCTGCAGGACGCTTGCAACCCTTGAAGATACCAGAATGGAAATGGGAAGAAATTTGCATGGATTTCATTGTGGGTTTACCCAGGACACAAGCTGGATATGATTCTATATGGGTTATTGTGGATCGCTTGACCAAGGTTGCTCATTTCATCCCTGTCAAGACCACATACACCGGACCCAAGCTTGTAGAGTTGTATATTTCCAGGATAGTATGCTTGCATGGAGTACCAAAGAAGATAGTGTCTGATAGAGGAACTCAATTCACCTCAAAGTTTTGAGAAAAGTTGCATGAGTGCATGGATACAAGGTTGAATTTTAGTTCAGCCTATCATCCCCAAATGGATGGACAGACGGAAAGAGTGAATCAAATTCTTGAGGATATGTTGAGAGCATTCAAGGATAGCAAGAGTTGGGAAAAATGTCTGCCATATGTAGAGTTTTCCTACAACAATAGCTATCAGGAAAGTTTGAAGATGTCTCTATTTGAGTTCTTATATGGACGTAAATGTCAAACTCCTTTGTTATGGAATAAGACTGGTGAGAATCAAGTCTTTGGGCCCGAGATTCTCCGTGATGCTGAAAGACAAGTTCATCTTGTGAGAGAGAATTTGAAGCTTGCACAGTCTAGACAGAAGAGCTATGCCGATCATAGAAGAAGAGACTTGAGCTTTGAAGTTGGTGATTATGAATATCTCAAAGTATCTCCCATGAGAGGACTCCATCGATTTAAGGTCAGAGGAAAACTCGCACCAAGGTACATTGGTCCATTCAAGATCATAGAGAAAAGAGGTGAAGTTGCTTATCAGTTGAAACTACCACCACAGCTATCGGATGTGCATGATGTTTTCCATGTCTCATAGTTGTGGAAGTGCCTCCGAGTTCTAGAGGAGCAAATGCCTATTGTCAAGAGATATTCTTGATAGTAGATCTAGGTATGCGTATGAATATGAAAGATCGATGGACACAGGACACAAGGATTATACAGGTTCGGGCCTCCTGAAGGATAATAACCCTACGTCCTGTTTGGTGTTTCTGTATTGCTAGGGTTCGCACTGGAATTAGGGTTCCAATATGAGTCTGTCTTTTTCCAAAGGCCCCCTGCCCCCCTTATATATCCGAAGGGCAGGGATTTACATGGTAATCTTTTGGTCGGTTACAACAGATTCTATCTATCCAACATATCTGCTAACCTAACTTGTTGCTTACTCAATCAAACATCTAAGTAAATATCTTCTGGGCCGAATACACCATACCCGAGCCTCCGGCCCACTCGGCTAGTTAACCGAGAGGTTAAGTATCCCGGGTATATATGTCCCACAGTAGCCCCCAAGCACTTTCCATTTTGAATCATCGTGTTGATTTGCCTCGACATCTTATGAAATTGGGAAGTGCCTTTTCTACTACTTCTAATAACTCTTATTCATAAACGTCTAGAAAAAGACATAGCCTATGAATATAGCTCCCAACTCAGAAGGTTGTTGATTTTATACCGAAACAACTTTTGAGTTATTAAAAAATATCTAATTAATCTTGTCCCTCAACACAAATAGGCATAATGACATCTGAATCTTCCAATTTGTCTAAATTAAACAAGCTCCATATTTAGCTGAATTTTCTCATTCACCGAGTGATGCATCACCAAATTAATATTCACATCCATAATGCTGAAGTGCCCTTAATCCAAATGATTAACGACAAAATTCAATTATCATAGCCCCCAAGATTGGTGATGTATCAATTGAAATAATATAACACAGAAATACAGCCCCCAAGATTGGTGCCGAGATAATCCGAGTGATTTATCACAAAATCTCGAAAGTTATAAATTCCAAGGTAGAAACCACATCAATCCGAGTGATGTATCATGAAATTTCAAAAGGCACAATGTCCAAGCTAAAACTGCAACAATCCGAGTGATTTATCACGGAATCTCGAAAGGTACAATTTCCAAGGTTGAAACCGCAACAATCTGAGTGATTTATCATGGAATCTTGAAAGGTACAATTTCCAAGGTTGAAACTGCAACAATCCGAGTGATTTATCATGGAATCTCGAAAGGTATAATTCCTAAGTTTGAAACCGCAACAATCCGAGTGATTTATCACGGAATCTCGAAGGGTACAATTTCCAAGTTTGAAACCACAACAATCTGAGTGTTTTATTACTAATGTTAAGATCCAAAATATCCAAAATTAATGCTTAAAATGAGTCTTAATAATATAATAAATGCACGTAATAATTAACAAAACTGGACTTAACGGATTACGGGAAGCCTCGGCCCAGTAGGTCATCTATCCCTTATAAAAGGGCCTCCAAATAGTCGCATCCCTTCGTCTTCATTTCACCACTGCCGCCATCTTGCGCACACAAACCCTAGATCCCAGGCTTCCATTTCCACCCAAAACTCCATGCAACTGCTTTCGACTGCACTAAAACAAGAGCGATGGCCCCGAAGCGCACCCGCCAAAGCACTAAGGCATAATCCCAGAAGCAATCTTCTCCTGAGAAGGGCGAGGAAGAAGAGACAGTTTTTGACATCCCTGCCGCCATCAAGGAGTTCCCCGCGTCAGCCATGGATTCAGAGAAAATCAACAGACTAGTGATTGATGGCGTGTTGCAGGATCAACGAACCGGAGGATGGATCGAGGCCATAGGTCAGAGATTTCCCCAACCTCCCATCGACCAAATCACGGTTTTCTCCTTCTTTTTCTATCGTGGATTTGGGATCCCTTGTTGCGACTTCTTTCGTGGTCTTCTTTTCTTCTATGGCATCAACCTTGTCAATCTGAATCCAAATTCCATCTTACATATTGCTATCTTTATGCATCTGTGTGAGGTGTTCTTGGGAATTCATCCCTATTTTGATACCTTCAAAGAACTGTTTGTTTTGAAATCAAACAACAATAATGTTATAGGGGGGGGGGGGGGGGGGCGGATTCCAATTAAGGAATAAATCCAAATACGTTGATGTGCCACTTCCATCAACGAACAAGGGTTGGCACGTGGACTAGTTTTACCATGGAAACCATGCTCTACCTTTGTCAGAGACTACGGCCGAAGCCCCCAAGCTACGACCCGAGTGGACAGCAAAGGCTCATCCAAACAAGAAGTCTCAGGTTGATGCTATATTAGAGCATATTGCCTATCTCAAGTCCAAAGGTTATACTGGCGTACATGTTGCCGCAAGCTTCATATATCACCGCGTGCAGCCTATTAAGAAACGTCATGTTCCCGGATAGAAGTTCCAATTGGGTTCAGACCCCACAATGGAAGTGCCGGAAATATTGTCAGAAAGGGAATTAACATTGCGGCTGGAAAACATATTTTCTTCACTCCTTGGTTGGACTCCAGGGAGTGCAAAAAGTGGACATCATTCCGAGACTGGCAGGAGTTTAGTAAGTTATCCACTTCTCTGCTTAAAAAATCAATACTTCATTCATTATGTTCAGTAATGAATAATACTTCACATATATTGTAGAACATGAATTATATGTGTCCAATCCCCCACTGCCGCCGACGCCGCAAAGGAAATCTCCCACTCAACCATCAGCTCCCAAGCGCCGCAAGACGCATATTGAAGATTCTGATAAAGAAGAATCGCTAGCTGAAAGAGTAGCTAGACTTCAAGAAGAGGCAAAGAAAAAAACTCCAGAGAAAACCTCCACCACTCGGTGGACCATGGATGAAAACGAGAAAGAGCAAAGTCGTCCAAGTGAACCAAGCAAGGCAGGCACCCATGAGGCGGCACCAGGCACAACAGGTACCCCAAGGCCAACCAGCCCCCCACCAAGAGTGTCAGGCCTAAAATTCAAACGCCGCTCAAGGTAAACAGAACAATGTAACTTGAAGCTCAACTCTCCATTTGAATAATTATGTAATCTCTATCTAATTGACAGGTCGTCCGGGTGAACATCATTTGAAGAAGTACCGGCGCAAAGTGCAGTTCCTGAAAAAGATCAGGATACACCACATGTCGGGTCATCCAGAGATGATGTCCCAGGCCACTCGACAGAGAAACCGAGTGATTTAAAGAATGCACCCGAATCCACTTGATGTGGACAAGGGTTCCCGATCTTCCGAAAGGTTCTGGATACGTTGATTTGGTTGGAGGCGACACACAAATCGATCCGGCTTCAGAATAGCACGTTCTAAACCCCGCAATCGCAGCACGACATCTCCTCTGTTTATCAACCGTCCTAAAATGATTGACCTCACCAAGAAGGCTAATCCCTACCTGCGAATCAAGAACACAAGCAAGAACAAAGAAGAATGCAACACAATTGCAGATGTATTATGAATCTCATGAAGTTGGGGTCTCACAAACTGTGATGACGGCAAAACTGTTATGAATAGAATAATCTAAGCAAAACCCGAATCCTAATGGTGTGGTGGTGGCTGTATATGAAGACCCTAGGATTGTGCAAGACCCTCTGAACGCGCCCCTAATTGGTCTCAACTAGATACAAAGCCCAAAGGCCAAAAACAGGCGACACAGCACCAAAACAGATTCTGGACCCTCTCTTGTTTTGACTCCCGATGACTCCGGATGAATTTTGATATGAGACCAGCGGCATTGGAAAGTCCTTCTTCTTATCTTTCCGTGCATATGTAGAACGTCCAAATCCGAGTCCGTATGCATCCTGGGCATCCGTTTTAGTGCAGACTGGTCCTGAGCCCTAAAACAGACTCGAAGTCGGTTTTGGTTGGGCCTCCACCTTGGCTTCCACGTCCTTGCTGGTCCTTCACGTCTCCAAGTCCTTCTCCAATCATCTCCTGGTCCTCTCCATGGTTCCTAATTACAATATAATCATTAGGTAGCAAACCATTCTCAAAAGTGACATATAATGAAGAATGTAGGAACGAGATCACCTCTAAATTTAGTCGTCGTGCATGAGCTCTAGTCATTGGACCTTAATTTTAGCATACGGGTCATCTGGAGCATAGTTACCGTGTGGACGACGATTGTAGTTATGGAAACCACCCATACCTTGAGTATTATGTTGCAAACGACGTTGTAATCGTGCGGTCCTTGTAGCTGACCTATCCACGGTGCCATCAGCCTTATACACCGTGTCTTCATCATGGACATCTTCAACGTCGTTGTTGTTGTTATTGGTGTTTGTATTGTTGGTTTTGGGAGATGTCTCCAATGCGACAACCTGATCAGTTAACTTAGAGACCCGCTTCTCCAACCGCTCGATGCTTTCTCCAATGTGAAGCTTGCGGACCCCATCAGTAACGGCTCTGGTGATCGTCTCTACCAAATCACTCTGAGTAGCCTGCAAAGCCTTCTGGAGCTGCTCTTGGCTCACGCACTCAGCAAATTGTGAGGGTGAAGCCATCTCTCCGTCGTCACTTCCTACCATCAGAAACACCAAAACAGGAAACAAACAGTGAATGTTATCCCTACAAAACAGCTAAGCAGTGGTGCCTCTCAACACAACAAAAGGAGACTCCTTACAAAGCTCTTACAAAGTTCTGAAAAGCAAAGCAAAGGATACCAGAGAGATGTGTTCCACGATTGCAAGGGTCACAAAATAACCTGTGTGCTGTCCAGAGGAAATATGTAGAGCTAGGAAGGCCAAATATATATATGTGAGTGTCACACAAATCAAAAACTGATAGTAAAGCTGAATAAGTGCCCAAGTAACTTGTCCCTAGTTGCTGGTCTAAGTATGTCCTAGAACAGTAGTGATAGCAAAGTAAAAACAAGGAGACAAAGGCACAAAAGGTGATAACAGAGGGCTAAGTGTAAAATAGCCAAATCCAGAAATTTCAGGGGGCTAGATGTAGCACTAGTAGAAATCCCAAATTTCTTTTTTTTGATTTTATTTTTTTTATATTTTTTTCCAACTCACTAACAATGGAGGAGAATCCACAGAAAATTTCAGCTCAAACAGAGGTAGGATGTGGTCTACAGAAAATCTTGAAGTTGCAGAAAACGTCGGGTTTCAACTTGAATCAAATTTTTCTTTATCTTCCCGATTTTTTTTGAATTTTTTGACAAGGGCACACCGAGCGAAAAGTTATGCCCGTTTTATCGAAGGGGGGTCGGAGTCGGTTTTCCAGAAACCCGAGTCGGGTTTGGAATCGGGTAGGATTTTTTTTGGCGGCGTGGAGGCAGCGGAAAGTGGAATTTGTGGGGATTGGTCCGCGGTGTTAATGGTGTGTTTAGCGTGGGATTAGGGTGGTACTAGGCTAGATGTGTCGATCAATCAACCCTAGCACAAAAAGGCAACAAAACAGAGGATGGTGAAGGGGATGGCGGCTAGGGTTGCAAGGGAAACACTACTGATGACAAAAACACAAACTAAACCCATGACTAAACAAGAACTAGGGCATAAACTAAACACTATGGACTCTGAAATTGAAATATGCAAAGGCTAAACACGTGGTTATGGGCGGAGGGAAAATTTTTTTTGGGCTTTTCTGTGGACGATAGGATGAACACAAAATGGAATTAACTAAGGGTAGTGCGAACCTGACGGTGCACCTGAAGCTCTGATTACCACTTGATGTGGACAAGGGTTCCTGATCTTCCAAACGGTTCTAGATACATTGATTTGGTCGGAGGCGACACACAAATCAATCCAGCTTCAGAACAGCATGTTCTAAACCCCGCAATCATAGCACGACATCTCCTCTGTTTATCAACCTTCCTAAAATGATTGACCTCGCCGACAAGGCTAATCCCTACCTGCGAATCAAGAACACAAGCAAGAATAAAGAAGAATGAAATATAATAGCAGATGTATTATGAATCTCACGAAGTTGGGGTCTCACAAACTGTGATGACGGCGAAACTGTTATGAACAGAATAATTTAAGCAAAACCTGAACCCTAATGATACGGCGGCAGCTGTATATGAAGACTCTAGGGTCATCCAAGACCCTCTGGACACACCCCTAATTAGGCTCAACTAGATTCAAAGCCCAAAGGCCAAAAATAGGCGACGTAGCATCGAAACAGATTCTGGACCCTCTCTTGTTTTGACGATTACTGATAGCTCCGGATGAATTTTGATATGAGACTGGCGTCATTGGAAAGGTCTTCTTCTTATCTTTCCGTGCATACGTAGAACGTCCAAATCCGAGTCCGTATGCGTCATGGGCATCCGTTTTAGTGCAGACTGGTCCTGAGCCCCAAAACAGACTCGAAGTCGGTTTTGGTTGGGCCTCCACCTTGGCTTCCACGCCCTTGCTGGTCCTCCACGTCTCCAAGTCCTTCTCCAATCATCTCCTGGTCCTCTCCATGGTTCCTAATTATAATATAATCATTAGGTAGCAAACCATTCTCAAAAGTGACATATAATGAAGAACGTAGGAACGAGCTCACCTCTAAATTTAGTCGTCGTGCATGAGCTCTAGTCATTGGACCTTGTAAGTCCAGAATTGGAGGAGTGTTACATGTATCCTTAGGAGTGATGTCCACATCACCACTTGGCCAGAAGCTAACCAGGCTAAGTCACCCAATATCCCAGACCTGAATACGTCTGAGATGGCAACGGGTGCTAATACTCCTGCCTCCGCCGAATCCGAAGAGCCATCAATCATTTTTGAAACAATGCCAGAACCAACATATGAGTATCCAATCGGTTCGGAGGAAAAGGTCGCGCCGACTCCCATTCACCGAGTGGTAAGAGAGGGTGCTCCGGAACAGCCAACGCCGACTAGGTCAGTATATCATATTGGTCGATTTGCCATTACCGTATTTGATGAGTCGGTAGAACAAGCGGAGTTGAAAAATTTTGAAGAACATACTGAAAAAGCCTACCATTCCTTCCAGGTATTCCTCCCTTCTTCAAAAATAATGTCAACAATAATAATCACCATTCCTGGCTGTGAAGTTTCAACCATATAATTCGCCATCATTGCAGGCTCTGAAAACCCATATGGCCAACAAGAGTAAGCTTCTGCAACTTGTCGAGAGACATTGTGCAAAAGCCGTAGATTTAGAAGCCTTATATCTCAATTCGAGCTACAAGGTATGAGATCCACAAAGCCTTATACCTCACATGCTATCTTTAGAATATGAATATATGACCTCATCCATACAGAGGTATCGCGGACGCTGGAATTGAAGCAAAAACAAGATGCCTAGTCGGCCGCTCAAATTGCAAGTCTCAAAGGTCATATAAAAGAATTGGAGTCGTCTGCCCAATCTATTAAAGCTTTGGAAACCGAGAACTGGGGATTAAAAAGGCAGCTCTAGGACTCGGAAGAGATCAAGAATAATTTTGAAAAGCTGAAAAGGGACTTCAAGACAAAGCAAGAATCCCTAACTTCTTGGAAGAAAAGGGCTGAAGGTAAAAATCAATATACCTATGCATATGGAAATACAGCTGTAAACTAAAATGTTTATAACTAACAAATGCTGAAGGAACAATAAAAAACCAGAGGGAGAGAAATACAAAGCTTGAAACTGAACTATCCAAGGTTGAAAAGATCTTCAAAAAGGTTGTGGATGAGCTAAACCAATTCCAGAAAGCATTCAAAGAAGTTGAAAAGCTTAAAGAAGAGTATAAAGAAAAAGTTGCCACCCTTGAAGCTGAAAAGGTAGAAGCTGAGAAATGCCTAAGAGGTAAATGTTTATTCAACTAATACCTTTATATCCAAGTTCATTGTGCTGGACATATGTGATTATTGTACTCCTATAGGATCAAAGAGGTCCTATGAGCTTTTGCAAAAGAAATTTATAGAAGGTGATGAAAACCTTCGATGGTCTCTTGCAGCTCTTCAGAAGGATGCAGAGGTGGTCGCCCAATATATATATCCTGAAGAAAAACCACCTCGATGTCGAGACCTGATGACTAGGCTACAAGGGGCACCCAACCGACTAAAAGAACATGCTCGACATGTTGCAGAGCTGGCCAACGCACAAGTCCTGGCAATTGCAAAGTCCCACATCCCCAGCATAGAGTTGGATGTGGTTGCCGAAGGTTTCCACGAAGATCTCTCGGACGAGCAATGTGAAGCCCTCATGGCTGAGACGCAAAAAACAGCGCATATATTAGCCGACCAGATAGAGCTAGATCCCTTACCCAAAGTGTAAGGAATTATAAAGCTTAAAATACTGTATTATAGCTCTGTTGCTCTAATATAACTAAGGTTCGATAGACCGCTAAGGTCTAGATTCATTACCAGTATTGTAATGAATTCTTAGGTCGCGCTGCTTTGTATATGTATTGTATGAACTCGTGTTAAACACTCACAACCAATACACAACTCATGTCAGCCCTCTAAACAACGCTCCCAATAACCGATATGAACCATGGAGACTAAGAACTCACTCGATCAAGCATATGCGAATTGGGAGAATTGCCTTGGTCCCTAACAGATGGCAAGAACCCTGGGGACTAAGTAACCCGCTTGGTCGACATGCGCGAGTTAGGGTGATACCAAGTATCAGAATTTGAGCCATGACTTAGACAATAACAACAATTATTCACAGAAATCATAAATTGCAAAATCAGATATCATGACCATTATGTATATATATTCAATAATAGAGATACAATAAACTATAAATACTAGGCATAAAAAGGACGTAGTTGTGAAACATTCCAGGAACTTTGAAGGTCCAACCCGTCCTCATTCATCAATCGATAGGCGCCTGGCCGAGTGATTTCCTTTACAACAAAAGGTCCTTCCCATGGAGCCGACAACTTGTGCTTACCGACCTTAGACTTAACTTGCTTCAAAACCAAGTCGTCGACGGAAAAACCCCGTGTTCCAATGTTTTTGTTGTGATAATGTTGTAAGCTTTGTTGGTACTTTGCCGACTGCAATAATGTGGCATCACGCTGCTCCTCTAACAATAGCATGTCATCACACCTGTGGTCATTGGAGGTTTTTTCTTCATACGCTGCCACACGGGGGGAGGCAAAAGGAATCTCGGTTGGTAACATGGCTTCCGAGCCATAAACCAGAGAAAAAGGGGAGTGCCCGATGGCACGACTTACGTTGGTTCTAAGTCCCCACAACACAGATGGCAATTCTCAAACCCACCGTCGAGCGTATTTTTCTAGCCAATCAAATATATGAGGCTTAATTCTAGAAAGCAGGAGGCCCTTTGCCCTCTCAACTTGGCCATTGCTCTGTGGATGGGCGGCCGAGGCATAGCCAATCTTAAAGCTGACTCGGCCCGCAAACTCTTTAAACTCCTCTGCTGTGAATTGAGTACCGTTGTCAGTGATGATCTTGTGTGGGGCACCGAACCGAGTGACTATTTTGGTCATGAACTTGATGGCCTTTTTTGCCGAAATCTTGCCGACTGGCTTTGCTTCAATCCATTTAGAGAACTTGTCCACTGCTATGAAAAGGTGAGTAAAACCCCCTTGAGCCTTCATGAAGGGTCCAACAATATCTAAGCCCCATACTGAAAACGGCCAAGTTATTGGGATATTTTGAAGTTCTATGGCGGGTACGTGCATTTGGCATGCAAAGAACTGATAGCCTTCACATTTTCGGATGATTTCCTTGGCATCAGCACCCGCAGTCGGCCAGTAAAACCCCTGCCTCATTGCTTTGGCCGCAATTGTGGATGGGCCTGCATGATTCCCACAAATACCAGCGTGGATGTTTCCTAATATAGCTTTGCCTTCATCTTGAGATAAGCATTTCATCAGTACCCCGTGTGGGCTTTGCTTGTACAGGTGATGGTCAACTATACAATAGGAACGCGACTTGCGAATAATTTGGAGGGCTTCGTCTTTGTCGGTCGGTAGTGTGTCACGATCCAAATACTCAATGAACGGAGTGCGCGAATCTACCTCAATGACGGCTACATGTGGTGCTGCTCCCGCCTTTAGTGCCGATTGCTCCATAGTTTGCTGGGTTAGTACAGATGGCTTATGCAGATCATCGAGGAATACTCTGTCAGGTATTTTAGATCTACTAGACCCAAGTTTGGCCAGTTCGTCCGCCTCTTCGTTATACTTGCGTAGGACATGTTTATACTCGATGCCATCAAACTTGTCTTCGAGCTTCCGAACTTCGATGTTGTAGGCTGTCATGCTTTCGTGGGAACAACACCACTCCTTTGTTACTTGATTTATAACTAGCACCGAGTCACCAGAAACGCTTTTCCTTTGGACACCGAGTGAGATAGCTGTCCGAAGTCCATGTAATAGCGCCTCATACTCTGCGGCATTTTTAGAGGCACGGAAGTGCATTCGAAGAACGTACCATAACTTGGCTCCGTCAGGAGATGTCAATATGACTCCTGCTCCGGCACCTTCCAGTTGTAAGGAACCGTCAAACGCCATTCTCCAATAGCATAATTCTTGTGGGTCGGGAGGTAAGTCACATTCTGTCCACTCGGCGACGAAGTCCGACAAAGCTTGACCTTTGATCGAGTCGCGTGACTTAAAGGTGATATCATATGATCCGAGCTCAACAGCCCATTTGGCGATTTTCCTAGTGGCCTCTTTGTTGTGCAGCAATTCGCCTAGGCCGAACGACGTGTGGACCTCAATTGGGTGATCCTCAAAGTAATGCTTCAACTTCCAAGATGTTATTAGTAATGCATAAATTAACTTTTGAAGCTGGAAATATCGTACCTTGGATTCCGATAAGACCTCACTGACAAAATAAACCGGTCGTTGCACCTTTTGAGCCTTGCCATCTTCCGCCCGTTCCACCGTCAGCACAGTACTGACAACGTGTTTGGTTACGGAAATGTACAACTGCAAAGGTTCCTTTGGCTCTGGAGGAGTTAAGACCAGAGGACCACTAATGTAAGCCTTAAAATCATCCAAGGCTTTCTGTGCATCATCATTCCAGATGAATGATTCTTGCTTCTTGAGTAAGCGAAAAAAGGGTAACCCTCGAACACCGAGTCGTGATACAAACTGACTGAGCGCCGCCAAACTACCAGTGAGCTTTAAATGTCTTTTTGTGAATGTGGAGGTCCATTCGTAATATGGCATTTACCTTTTCTGGATTAGCTTCAATCCCTCTGTGTGATACCAGAAAACCAAGTAATTTTCCTGATGGAACCCTAAAGACGCATTTTTCCGGATTTAGCTTCATATTGTACTTCCGAAGGTAACCGAATGTTTCGTCTAGGTCGGATATCAAGTCGGTGGAGAGCTGAGCCTTGATTACCATGTCATCTATGTAAGCTTCAACATTCCTTCCTATCTGGTTGTCCAAACATCGCTGCATAGTCCGCTGGTAGGTGGCACCAGCATTTTTCAGGCCAAAGGGCATTGTTGTGTAACAGAAGGTTCCGAATGGCGTGATGAACGAGGTTTTGAGCTGGTCGGATTGGTTTAAGGGAATCTGATGGTACCCTGAATAGGCATCTAAGAAGCACAACAAAGTGCATCTAGCCATCGAATCAACCACTTGATCAATACATGGGAGGGTGAACGGATCTTTCGGACAGGCTTGGTTAAGGCCGGTGTAATCCACGCACATCCACCACTCCTTATTCTTCTTCTGCACCAGAACTGGGTTGGCCAACCAGTCGGGGTGGAAAACTTCTTTAATAAAACTAGCTGCCAGCAGTTGGCCGATTTCTTTCCTAATCGCATCTTTTCGGTCTTGCGAGAATCATCTAAGCCGTTGCCTTATCGGCCTTGCATTTTCGCGGACGTGAAGTTTGTGCTCAGCCTTTTCCCTTGGAACACCTGGCATGTCAGAAGGTTTCCATGCAAATATATATTTATTATTTCTAAGAAAAAGAATGAGTGCGCTTTCCTATTTGTCACCTAAATTGACCCCGATATTGGTGGTCTTGGATATATCACTATCATCTAGGCTAATCTTCTTGGACTCCAGGGCGTCCGCCTGTACTGTAGTCTTCAGCGCCTTCCTGGGAGCAGGGTCAAGCAAGGCCTCCTCCGCCATTGCGATCGCTTCAACTCGGCCAGCTCCGATGCTGCTACTATCTTCTCGGTCAACTCACAACTGCCGTTGTCGCAGTCGTATGAGGTCCGCACATCCGAGTGGAGTGAGATTACTCCGATTGGTCCTGGCAGCTTCATCATCATATAAGGATAATGAGGTACCGCCATGAATTTGGCGATGGCTGGCCGCCCTATAATGGCATCATAAGTAGAGTCGAGGTCGGTGACCTCGAAGGTAATGCACTCCGTCCTATAGTTCTCCCGGGTGCTGAAAGTCACAAGCAGAGTGATTTGTTCCTAGAGGGACTGTTTGCATGCCCGGGATCAGACCATGAAACGGCGATCGACTTGGCTTGAGGTCAGTCAAGGGTATGCCATGCTCCTTGAAGGTTTTCACAAAGAGGATGTCCAAACTGCTACCACCATCTACCAGTACCCGATTTAGCCGGACTCGGTTAACAGTCGGCGTTAGCACTAAGGGATATTTCCCGGGCCTGGGGATGTGATCCGGATGGTCGGACCGATTAAAAGTAATTGGAACCTCAGACCATCATAGATACTGAGGTACCGCTAGTGAGACCGAGTGGACCTCTCTGTAGAGGATCTTCTGCTGGCGCTTCGAGTCTGCCGTAGACCGGCCATAGATGTAATTGACCTTGCATTCGGGATCTTGGAAGTCCTCCTTATCCTCGTCTTGGTTATCCTTATCCAAGTCCTTTCTGCCACCCTTGGGAATCCAGGGATGTTCTTTGCAGACCTTTAAGGCGTGATGGACGAAGTTTTTCAGCTTGAAGCATTCCCTGGCTTTGTGGGCTCCATCATGTAGTAGGCAAAGGCCATCGAGCATCTTGTTGAAGTCATCCTGAGTGACTGGTTTCCTCCTGGTCGGGCGCTCAGTGTTGGCCACCGTTCGATCTTGCTTGCGCTTCCTATCGCCATCCTTGCTGTAATCGGACGGACCCGACTGGTTCCTTGAGGTCGCCTCCTTGTACTGGCGAACTTGGAATAGAGCTGAATTGCCAGCAGCTTATTTGTTGGCCATAGTGAACAGTTCTTTGGCTGACAATCCACCAGCAGCATCCAACCTCCCAATCTTCTTTATCAGATCATCGTCGCGGAGTCCTCCTTTGAAGGCGGCAACAACTTGAGCATACAAGATGTTAGGGATGGTATTTTTCACTCGGCAGAAGCATTGGATGTACTCTCGAAGTGGCTTCCGATCCCGCTGCTTGATCCAGCCGAGTTCTCAGTGATTCCCTGGCTTGTCAAAGGTGGTCTTGAAAGTTGGCCATGAACTACCGACAGAGATCTGCCCAGGAGGTGATAGAGTTGTCTGGCAGATTAGTGAGCCAGGTTCTTGCCACTGGGGCTAAGCAAACATGCAAGTAGTTGGCCATGACAAAGCTGTCACCGCCGAGAGCTTGTATGGCTGTCGAATAGAAGTGAAGCCAGTCGAGCGGATCTGTCTTGCCATCATACTTCTCGATGCCGACTGGCTTGAAGCCGACTGCCAGCTGACGGTTCGAAGTTCCCGAGTGAAGGCTCGGATGCCAGCCTCCTCGTCATAATTGTCGGTGGCCGGGGTTCGTTCTCGTTCACGGCCAGCTTCTCAGCGAGATCTATCATCGCGGCAGCCCTCGTCCCGTCGATCACGGTAATGATCATCTCTATGTGGCTGCCGCCTATTGTCATGTTCGTAGTCAACATAACCACGTCGGCGGCGTTCATCTTCATACTCTCGATGGGCCGCGTGGTCGCGCTCCTGGTATCTGTTGTCCAGTCGGACCCGCGCATCACGTGGTGGTATGCCATTGTGCAGGTCGGCGCTCGGATGCCGATCATGGTACTCTGCAATGGGCCTATGCCTGGGGACAATAGGCAGGGTTGCCTCTTGGTTGGAGCGCTGTCAGTCTCTTCTATCCTCCCTGGGTACCGAACTAGCAGCTCCAAAAACTGACTTACTCGACGTTGATCGTGCTGCGTGCATCTCCAGTACAGCCGCGGCCCTGATGTGCACTTTTAATTGGTTGACCTGAGGTGTCAACTCTGGGGAGACTTGGAGCAGGGGCTCTATTGTTTGTTGGAGGGTCGCCACGGCCGTGATATTGTGCTGTGGGGTCTTGAAGACGTCTTCACCATCAAGCTTTAAGGTGAGGTCTCCTATATCTAGGTTTTGCATGACTCGGGGTCTCTGTTGAGCATCTGGTCTTTGAAGCAGAGGAGTGGCGGCATCTGGATCACCGTCTTCGAGGTCAGTTTCATGTTCATCTACGCGTGGCGCGGTACCGCGCGCGGCAGCATCCGCCGATGTTTTGCCGTCTACTTGCCCCTGGGCAGCAGGTGCCACCATAAATACCTCGTGGAAGTCCGAGGAACAACTCTCTGAATCACTCGACCCTTCAATCAAGTCCAGGAGTGACTTGCTTTCAAGGCTGATTGCTGCAACGAATCTTGATTCGTCGAAAAATTTGGGATCTTCGTCTGACTAATCCATGTGATGAGCCGGGAGATCAACCGTAGTGTAACCCGAATCGACCAAGGTTGTCAATCGGGGCATTGTGGGCAATGTTGAGTTGCCGCCCGAGAGGGTTTCCGCCTAGAAAGTTGTCGCCGCGTTGTCGAGGCCAAGCGGGAATCGGCCGGCCAGATCGCTCTGATCGGCCGTGGCAGCGACCGAGCAGGCCACGTGTTCTTGCTTGACAAGATTCCTGTGCAGATCGGCGATGAGGCTGATGGTGCCAAAGCAGATCTTGTCTCCTGAGTAAAACTTGATGTCGACAAAAGCCATCAATTTCAACGAAGCTACACTCAACGCTGCCCCTACCTGGCGCGCCAACTATCGAGAGATATTCTCGATAGTAGATCTAGGTATGCGTATGAGTATGAAAGATCCATGGAAACAGGACACAAGGTTCATATAGGTTCGGGCCTCCCGAAGGATAATAACCCTACGTCCTGTTTGGTGTTTTTGTATTGCTAGGGTTTGCACTGGAATTAGGGTTCCAATACGAGTCTGTCTTTTTCCGAAGGCCCCCTACCCCCCTTATATATCCGAAGGGCAGGGATTTACATGATAATCTTTTGGTCGGTTATAACAGATTCTATATATCCAACATATCTGCTAACCTAACTTGCTGCTTACCCAAACAAACATCTAAGTAACTATCTTCTGGGTCGAATACACCATACCGGAGCCCCCGGCCCACTCAGCCAGTTAACTGAGTGGTTAAGTATCCTGGGTATATATGTCCCACACCTATAGAGCAGTTGGATATTGGTGAAGATCTTACATATCAAGAGTATCCCGCCAAGATTATGGAAATATCCGAAAGAGTCACGAGGAACAAGAAGTATCGTATGTGCAAAGTGCAATGGAGCAATCATTCGGAAGAAGAAGCCACTTGGGAGCAAGATGATCAACTCAAGGCAAATTTTCCAGACTTCTTCTCCGACCAGCCCGAATCTCGAGGGCGAGATTCATCCTAAGGGGGGTTGGTTTGTAACACCCTATTTTTCATATTTTGCAAATTATTAATTTATTAAATTAGTATTATTTAATTAGGGTGTTAATATTTTTATTTAACTACAAAGATTATTTTCATGATTTATTAAATTAAGTAATTATTTTAATTTGTGTTGTTGCATCATGCTGAATTAGTATGCAGTAGGTATTTTTATTTGGGTGCAAAGATATTTTAAATGTCGAGTAGAAATCAGTTTTGAATTAAATTAGCGGTTAAAAAGAATTTTGAAAAGGATTTAGAAAAGAAAAAGGAAATTTTCGTGGCCTCGGCCAATTTCCTCCCCGAGGCCCATCTTTTCTCACCGCAGCCCACCCTCCCTCTTCCTTCTCTCTTTTGGCCAGCCCAGCTCGCACCACACGTCCCACTCGTGCGCAGCCCGCTACCCTAGCCCACCAGCGCGCCCCGGCCCGGTCGCCCTTGCAGCCCAGCCCCACCCACGCTTGCTGCCAGGCAGACCCCACAAGTCATCTTCCACCTCTCGCCGTTACTTTCCCCGCCGACCGGTAACCGCCACCGCCCACTCCATCTGCCACCTCCCCGACTCCCCAACCGCAACCAAGCGCACCCGCACGTCTCCCCGTTTCTCCTCCCCCTCTCCC
Source organism: Eleusine coracana subsp. coracana (assembly GCA_032690845.1). Classification (NCBI taxonomy): domain Eukaryota; kingdom Viridiplantae; phylum Streptophyta; class Magnoliopsida; order Poales; family Poaceae; genus Eleusine; species Eleusine coracana. Next base: position 10,177,711 of record CM064430.1, read on the forward strand.
AGGCCCTAGTGACCATTAAAAGGCGCTCGTTTGCGCTAGTGGGCATCAATGGCCACCACCCGCCATTGATGCCCAGCGAGCTCGCCCCGCTCGGTTTTCCCCCTCCCCCGACCCTATATAAGGCGCTAAATAGAACCCCAAGCCCCGCCGCTTCTTTCCCCTGGCCTCGCCCCTGACCCGCAACCCGAGGAGCCCCTCCCCATCGAGCTCCGAGGACCACCGCCGCCCACCTCCGCCGAGGACCCGCATCCAGCCATCCCCGACCCCGCGTGACCCCCGGTAAGACTCGCCGCACTCCCCTCTCCCTCCCCGTGCTCTCGTGGCAAAGAACCTGCCGCCGGAGCGCCTTCCTGGCCAACTCCGGCGAGCCTCGCCCTGCGCCGCCGCCCCTGTCACCGCCGGCATCAGCCCGCCCCGCCTGAGCCCCTCCCCAGCCGTCTGATCTTGATCCAGCGATCAATATTAAATGACCCCGAAGTGGTATGCACCCAGCCCACCGTGGACCCATGGATTGTGGTCAACGCCAGGTCCACGAGATCTGTGGACTTGGTCCACAAGATTTAGGATTTAAAATAATTCCAGCAATTCCAGGAAAATGACTCTTTTGCGCTTAAGCCCCTGAGCTTTGTTTTAATTAGTTTTTAGTCCTAATTTTTCTGTAGAACCTTTAGTTATTTATGTTTTAGCCCTTGGACTTTTTATAATATTATTTTGACCCTGAAAATTTATAAAAACACCCCTGTACTTATTTTAATTATATTTTTCATCCCTATCTTTTTACACTTGGGCCCCTGTACTTAAATAAAATTATGTATAGGTCCTAAAATTTTGCAAAAACAACCTTATACTTTCTAGTAATTATTTTTCAGTCCAATTAATTTACACTTTAGTACCTATAATTTTATAAAATTACAAATAGGTCCCTAAACCTTGCTGTTTTTACCTTTTAGCCCCAAGAACTTTAAACTAGCGTAACTTTTTAACCGAAACTCTGATTTAAGTGATTTTTACGCTCATGGAATCGTAGGAATGCGTACTATCTTTTGGTACTATTTTTATAGTAATTAGAAAATGTTTGGTGTATTGTTTTTTATTTGTTTGTGTTTTACTTTTCTGGTATTTATTGATATTAGACGAGGAGCAGCTCCAGAATTTCTAGGACTTTGAGTTTGAGTAGCAGCCAGCGGGAGAACACGACAAGTGTTCTTGACCATATTGTACCTATTAAGGATTAGTTTATTTTTCATGCATGCTTGTCTAAATTTGAATCCCATGTCATTTACCCTTCCTTATTATTCCTTATCGCCTGGATTTATTGTTGAGTGTATGGGTTTTTGGGTACGTCTTGCTAGTGCAGTACTTTGGGGATTAAAATTGAATAATAATAAACTTGACTAATATTCACTTGAACCTAATTATCATTTGGGTAATTTAGATGACCCAAGCAGGAGGATGTTGAGGATGGTGCAGGTATGCACGAGTACGGGTAATGTATTGTTTGTGGTAGTGCCTGCTTGTGGTCATATGAACCAAATTCATGGAGTGGCCACCCTGGAAAATAGCGCAAAGCACAGGGCTGATATGGGTAGGTGTGGTTTAGTATTGGATGTCTTCCCAGTTTTGCGGGCGTTCGAGGAAGCAGTATGAGAGGGTTACTTTCGGCCTCAGGTGATGAAGGGTTACTTCTAGCCACAGCGCCAGAGGGGGCCTCTGTAGGGATGGTTAATCCTGCATTGGTGAAACCATAGCGTGGGCGTTTTGCATGCTGGGAAGCGCTTTGAAAGATCATGTGGTGATCTCTTGGCCTCACACCTACAGCAGTGTGTTGGCAACATAGAGACTTTAGTCACTGAATAGTGATGAAATCACCAACCTGTGGGTAAAGTTATGCAACCTCTGCAGAGTGTAAAACTATTATACAGCCGTGCTCACGGTCAAGAGCGGCCTTGATCCTCGCACGATTTAGATGGATACTTGGGTGAATCTGGTGGGTAACCAGATTTAGGTGATAACTGCAGGTGGGTAACCTGTAGTGTTCTGGTATGAATGGCTAACTCATAGTTTTGCTATCGGTGGGTAACCAATAGTGTTGGACAGGTGGTTAACCTGTTGGGCTAATTTCACCTAGTAAATAGGATGCTTGTATAATTGAGTCATAGGTTGCGTTGTGTAGTAAACCTGTGTCTAGCCTATTCTTATTTTAGCCTGCATGTCATACTTTCCCCCACTTGCTGAGTACTTTATGTACTCATGCATTTTAGTTTTCCCTGTTTTATTGTTGCTATATTACTGCTGCTCAGACGACGCTGGCGAGATGGACTACGCCGACGAGGACTACTTCGACTAGGAGTGTGACCCCAGTGGACTGCCTGTGGCGTTATGGAGTTTTCCGTTGTTTTCTTTTATGCTTTGATGTAATCTATGCTATGTAATAATGATTCGAGATATTAATAATAATGACATTGGTTTTACTATTATTTCACTTTTGTCCTGTATACGTGACAACTTGATCCTGGGCACGTATACAGAAGCATTCGGTTTTAGCCTTAAAACCGGGTGTGATATCTGCTTACCATCCTAAAATAGATGGGCAGACAGAGCGTGTTAATCAATGCTTAGAAACATTCCTTAGATGCTTTGTGCATAGTTTCCCGCAGAAATGGAGTCATTGGTTGGCCACAACTGAAGTTTGGTATAATACTAGTAAGCACTCTGCTCTGGGGTGCTCACCATTTGAAGTGTTATATGGGTATGCACCAAGGCATTTTGGGATTTTTGCTGGCACTGAGATACACCATCCAGATCTAAAGACCTGGCTAAAGGAAAGGGGACTCATGAATGTTGTGATCCAATAACATTTGTTCAGGGCTCAACAGAGGATGAAAGATCAAGCTGATAAGAAATGTTCTAAGCGTGTTTTCAATGTTGGGGATCAAGTTTATCTTAAACTGCAGTCATCTGTCACTCGTCATGCATCTAGCAAGTTGGCATTCAAGTTTTTTGGGCCTTTCCACATTATTCAAAAAATTGGTGTTGTTGGTTATAAACTACAGTTGCCATCTACATCCGCTAATCATCCTGTCTTCCATGTGTCTCAATTGAAAGCTGATGTGGGCGACAAACAACAGGTATAACCTGAGCTACCTGATGTCATGTCTGATAAGCAGTTTCCACTGCGTGTTTTGGATGTCAGGGAAGTGAAGCAAGGGCACCAGATGGTCAAGCAAGTCCGAGTGCACTGGTCTGATTTACTAGAATCTCTGGCGACGTGGGAAAATCTGGTAGACTTGCAACAACAATTTCTGCAAGCACCTGCTTGGGGGCAAGCAAATTCTAAAGGAGGAGGGGATGTTAGCACCGGTGTGACTGCCCATTGTTAGAAGAGCTATAGGGCCAAGTTTCCAAATACCCAGGTCCATGGGCCAGAATGGGTAAGCAAGTGAGTCGGGCTAGCGTGCCGTGGTGGCTTCGTGCCATGTAACGCTGATTGGAGAGAAGGCAGAATAAGAACCCAGAGCGAAGCATGAGAGAGGGGTAAGAAGAAAGACAAGAACAAACGCCCTGAATACAATTCCTCTCTGTGCTTCTTTCCTACGGGTGACTAACACAAAGCTCCCACTGAGCGCCGCTAATCCATGTTCTCCCCTGCTCGTCATCGCAAACTGCCCCTCGGCCTTCCCCTACTTCGCCATCACCCCCAGGTGCACTCACGCTCGCCTACTCGTTGTCTCGGGTCAGACCCTGTCCCAAATGACCCAATCAAGCGCCAGAACGGCTGCTTTGGCACCCCTGCACCACCGTGCCATCTCACCGCCAACAGTCGCAAGTCGCCCTGATGCCCCTAGCCGTTCATCTGGCGATCAACGGCTAGGATTATAGTCTACTATGGGCTGGTGGATCATGGACCCAACCTTGGTGCATGACTCGACGGGCTCACAACCTTTTCCCATTTGAAAATAATTCTGAAAACTAGGAAAAACCTCGAGGTCCTGCACATTTGCAGATCAACCCCTCATCTTTCTACTAATTCTATTTTAGACCAACAATTTTATTGCAAAGTACCTAAAATTTTGTAATCATGTTCTAGCCCTCACATTTTTACACCAAGGGAACCGAAGTTTTCCATATTTTTAAATAGGTCCCTACAGTAAGCTTCTATGTTTACACATAGGTCAATGTGCATAGCAAAAAAATGCTAAAGCCACCCAGCTAGTGTACACTAAACATCATTCTGAGCCTATTGTGCGTGCGCGTGTGTTCATAGGGTGAGGACTCATGCGTGTTTGTGAGTGTCTGTGTGTGTGTTGTGTTCAATTCAAAAAAGAAGATGATTGTAAGAAAAAATAACCATTCATGGAAGCTACATAAGATCGTTTGTGCAAAAAAAAATGATTTAACCAAACAGACAAAATAAAACTTTGATGTGTCATATGCGCAAACCCACCTGCTTCCATATTGATACCTTGCATCATGGAACTATTTATCTCCTCTCTACCTTTGTTCATTACTAGTTCTCTTGATGATCAAAGAACTAATCTGCTATCATGTTTGTGTTGTTTGTGAAACTCTCATGCGATGAGGTGCCTTCTCCTAGCACATGGCGCCATCTTTTTATACACCCAAGCATAGGACGTGCGCGTGATGCATCAATTCCAAAACTGATGGGCCATTTAGTCCTAACATTATGCACTCTTAAGCACTATGCATTAATACATGGCTAGATCAAGAGTGCTTGCATGGTTAACGTACGTGCTAGTGCCAAAACTTGATTACACAACATCAATGACCATTTAATCTTGTATGAACGCCACTGAGATACACGTAACATGCTACTCAATTGATATTTGAATCAACTATAAGGTGCCACAACAACAAAAGTGATTAAGATGATATGATGATCTTTGGATCAATTATAAGGTGCCACATCAATAAAAGTGATGGCATGACATCGTAACTAAGGTCCTGTTTAGATCCCTCTGGTTTTTAAAAAGCTGTTTTCTAGAAACTGGAGGGCATCCAAATAGTTTTTATACCAGTTTCTATAAACCAGATTATGGGGTTTTAAGAAACCTATAATCAAGCTCAACCCAACTAATGTCATCTTTTGCCTCATTCCAATGCATTAACTACTCAAAAGAGAGTTTATAAATTATAAAAACTAGGATCCAAACATGTCCACCTAGTTTTTGTCAAGAAACCAATTTCTAGAAACTAAAAGTAAAAACCAGTTTTCAAGAAACTACAGTGGATCCAAATAGGACCTAAGATGAAGAGAAACTACAGTGGAAATGAGTTTTATGAGGATGAAACTCATTTGATATTATTTTATATGTATGAAACTTCATTGAAACTTTCACTGAGAACATAATGTTTCATCCCAACATGTTTCGACCAATCACAATGCACTAATTTATTGTTAGGGCTTGTCTATGAAACCGTGGATTCAACTATGCATTGAATGAGATCATTTCATCCTTCAAACTAAACCTTGGAAACTGATATGGCACATTAGATTTAAAATTTTAGTTTGATAGATGAAATAGTCACTGTCAATGTATAGTTTCATCTCATGATACATAGACAAGCCATATCATTAAATTTGTTGCATTGGGATTGATTAAAATATGTTAGGATGAAACTTTTTTTCTCTCAATGATGGTTTCAATTCAGTCTCATGCATATGAAATAGTGTCAATGAAGTTTTATCCCATCTTAATTGCTCTGCCATGTCATCTATTTTGCTGATGTGATAGCTCATTTAATGCTAATAAAACTATCATTGAGATTGACCTAAGGCTCATCTCTAAGGGTTGTGCCGATTGGGTGGAGTTTTATTTTCAAAGAACGTGCCTTGATTTCATTAAAAGGACTCAGTTTATTTATTTATTTTTACTAGTATTTTGCACATGCAGCATGCACATGCTATTTTTACCATCATGAATACTTAATAATTATATATCTTATATGTTATTATTAAAAATTTTATTCTTAATTTGTTTAAAGCACCCTCATATCATCCAGTATGACATCCGGTATGACAATTTTGTAACACATCGAAAAAATATACCAGGTGTTACATGAAGAGGACAATTATTACTAAATGGAACAAACAGTCTGACATTGTTAGAATAAACAACTTTCCACAAATCATCCACTAATATTGCTTGATAACCCCATAATTCAAGACAATAAAACAGTTACTCAGCTCTCAGGCCACAAGCAAAGTAGATAATAGCACTTGAGAAAGTTTGGCATCACAGGTTTCATTCGAGAAATTGCAGTGTTGTAGACAACCTTTACAAATCAACTTGGATAACCCACTATACAGCCCATGCAGTGCAAAAGAAAAAGACAACTCTAGAGATAAACAACTGCAACTACATTACTCATGCAATTTCCTCTTGTTCTATTTGTTAGGGAGAATTTTTTTTATGAATTGGCATGATACTTCCATTAACTTTGGGCCGTAGCCAAATCGCCAGCCACCAGAGCTATTATAGAGTCAGGTACAGATTGATGTACATAGCACCACTGGACATAAACTCAATGCCTAGTTTTACAAGACAGTCCTGCTAGCACATTACAGTTTCTTGGCAGACTGCAGTCCCAAAAATCGATACCACACTCCCTATATACAAAATATTGTCCTTGGAGATTAACAGGGACCTAGAACTCAATCTTGGTTTCATCAGCTCGCAACTACTGCATCACTTATACCAAATCATGTATTAGAGAATTGTAATCTCCGATGTAAATTGGATTGATATCATCCATTAGTCCACTGCACATACCATCAAAATTCGGTGCTGAAACGCCACTCTCCTACCTGTGTTCATTGCCGATATGCAAAGCATTTTGAAGCCCATCCTCCTAGAAGTCCCTTGCTGAATAAAATCAGGGCACCAATATTACAAAAAGATGCATATTTAAATCCCTATAATTATATAGGAGTACACTGATAGTGCTAGTTCTTCAGACAACAATCACCTACTTTTGAAAAGCAAACTGCGGTTTTGGTTGTGTGGGGTAAAACCGCATCTAACAGGGTTAGGGAGTTTTTGATCCTCCAAAGCACCAACACCAAAGGACTAAAAAAGATCTGGTTGGTCACAAAATGGAAAAGCTGCACCAGTGCTTTCCAGTGGAAATACCGGCCACATGCTTGGTACATCTGAATTTACCGGGGAAATAAAATGTTAGGAGCATATTATAACATAGGGAATTCCATCAATTAATTTGCCAAATTATGGTATGATTCAACGAGAAAGGTCAATGTCAACCATAAAATACCTTGTTTTACCCTAGCCCCAGATTCTGAAGAAACTTCACCCTTAGGTTAATTGTCCCTCTACTAACAACTATCAGCCCACAAATAACAGTATGTTATATTGCAAATTCAATGTTATATTGCAAATTCAAGCCCATACACAACACAAAAGTCCTTGCAATTTTAATTCAAATGGTTTGAACAAACAAAGTGGAATTGTTGTATTTACCCTCGCTGTGCCTGGACGTGGACATAGTTATTGGGAGGCTCCACTGCTGGCTTAGAAATATTCACCTTGCCCTGCTTCGTTGCCCCCTTGTCCCCAACCAAGTCATCGCTTGTAATCGCCTCTTCAACCTTGGGCTTCACAGGGCTCTCGCCGGCAAGCAACTACATGGGTTTTCTTGCTGATCCAGATCAGCCAACAAGGCTTGCACTTTACAGCTAGCAAAGACATTTGTTGCTTTATTCTTTAACAAGAGGTTTCAGTTGATTCTGAACACCAGTAATTGAGTCGAGAAACAGCTGCTACCGTGTGGCCTTCTACATCTTGCATCCGATCTAGAAACAGAGCATTGATCGAGAGCCTGTAAAGCAGAAGAAATGGAGTGAACAGATGCTACTGCATTTGCCTTTTAAATGAAAATGGATAAAATAGGAAGAAAAACAAAATTGAATCAATGTCAATGACTCACTATCAACAAATATTATGCAGCGAAGCCATATTTGTTTCAAATTACATAAGCTACAAAAATCATGAAAATAACGTCTCTAATATTGCTTTGATAAAAATCTCTTCAAATGTCTTATTTATCATAGACCCTGAAAGGCTGAAACAAATAGCCGAAAAAAAATTCCACACAGGGTAATCAGTAAATGCACCCAAGACAAACTGCCACATTTTTATCAGTTTCATTGCAATTTTGTGTATAAATTTCTATTTCAATTGAAAATATCAGTCTGAAGGACCGAGAAGTCGACCAGAGGGGGGGGGGGGGTGAATGGGAGCCAATTAAAATTCTTCTCAAGAACTTGGCCTATATCCCAATTACAACCCAAGCCAACCATAAACCGATCACCAAGGCTACACACACTAACTTATGATGTACTAATCCTAGAAGTGATCAACAACAACAACAGAACACAATGGAAACAAAATGGAACTGCAAGGAATTGAAACTATCAATAAAACACTCACAAGACAGAACTCTTTGGACTACCATCGGCAGTGCCGGTCTTGGGTATTGGTAGTGCCGGTCTATAGAAGGAGCAAAGTTGCTGGAACGCACAGACAAAGCGCATCGGCAGTGCTGGTGTGGGATTCGGAAGACCTACCGGCAGTGCCGGTCCCAGTCATCGGCAGTGCCGATCGACCCCGATAGAACAGGAAAAAGTTTCAGGATTAGGCAAAAACTTGGTCAAAACCTAATCAAACGAACTCCAAATGATGCGATTATTGGACTAGTAAATCCTCATCACATCACAACCCTAATCCTAGAAGATCAACTCAATTGGCTTAAGAAATCATCACGAATTCCAGATCTTGTGCCAAGAACACCAAAAAAGAGAAACTTGAAAAATATTTCAAATCGAAGGTGCTAGAGCTCTTGATTTGGTCATGGACCTATGAAGAATTGGTCTAGCTCATCATAGCACGAAAATCCTCAAGAAATCCACCCTAAAAACTCATCCAAAAAGGAGATAAAAATTCCCATGAAAATATCTCCGAAAATAGGAAAAAAGAGAAATTCAGGATTTAGGGAGAGAGGAAGATCTTGAGCACGAAATTAAATCTCATATCATGAAAATATGTTTACAAGATCCATAGGTACAAGGCTAGGAAGCCACCCTCTTCCTCCCACTGTTTGGAAGAGTAAGAGATGTCTCACATACACCCTCTCCTCTCCTCTAAAACATGAAGTCCTCTCCTAGCACTTTGAATGAAGACCAAAGGCAAGGCTAAGAGAAAAAGAGGCACCTCTTCCACCAGCCCTTCTTCTCCTTATATAGGCCCAAGGTCTATTGTCCATATGACAACACTACCCTTGACCTACATAACACACCCACCTACCACCGGGGGCATAATTGTCCATCTTTCTCCTCATTGCTCGAATGCTATCGGACCCTTCACGACTTTGCTTCGCCTCGAAGCAAGCTCTGTGATGTAGCCACATGCACCACCAATCACCGCCACCGGTTTTGAGGCCCAAATCAGGAAACTGCCTTGCATGCTTCTCAAAGCGTGACTTCTCGATGTCGACGTGTGTCACCTTGTCCCACGATCCTGACCACCAGCAAGTCTCTCCCGGTCCCTGTCCATCGGGCCCCCTTATCACTTGCACCGGCATCCTGCTCGCGTTGACTTGGTCAACACACCATCTTCATCATCACCACGATTTTGAGGCTCAATCGCGAAATCGTCTGTGCTTCTCGCCTCTCCATGTGTACGGTGTGGATCACCCTTGATTCCACCCGGCATCACGATCGTCTAGCCCCAAGTCCCCTACTTGTGCCTAATCCTCTCGCTGTTGACCGCCAAGTCGACTCCAGTGACCTACACATCATGAGATAAGCAAACACATTTCCGATCTACTGCAACTTCACCCATAGCTCCACCAACTCCGGTTAGTTAAACCAATGCACAAACTCATGCAATCCCAAGATTCCCGTATTTCAACTCAAACACCAAATCCGCTCAAGTCAATTACTTATCACATGTATTGCAAACTATGGCACATATCCACATAGTTTCTCACAGTCCATCTCAGACTATATATATAGGTGCTAAAGTATATCCAGGGAATTAAGCCAGGAATTACACGCACCAGGAATCAGATCAAAGGTTTCAAAGAAACGAAAAAGAAAGAAAGAAAAAAAGGCTTGTGCTGTTGTTGTGCATATAGGTGCTATTGTTGATATAGGTGCTAAAGTATGTCCAGGGAATTGGGTCAAATATTGTTGATCATATATTTAAAGATTCACATATCTACTCCTGCACCTTCTATTTGCTTCAGTATATTAAATATAGGATAATAAAAAAATCCTAGCACGGAAAACCAGAAATCAAATTTTTTATTCTAAACAGAAAAATGGAAGTGTTAATTACAAAATGCAGAATGCAAGGAAACCAAGAAATACATGACTGCAAACAAGATTGAAGGGAAAATACCATGAAAATGTTTCCTACAAGCAGCTTGGAACTGCATCATTTGATCTACATATTAATCTTTCCGGCAGTGCAACTGTTTGTAGGAAGATGCGGAATTGAATAACACTGACCTGTCATTAATCTTTCAGCACATCAATAGTAGGTTTGCAAGCTAGAGTGATACATAAACTACCAGTGATGTTGTTTGAAGAAACAAAGATTGTAGAAAGTAGAATCAAGTAACTCCCTAATATTGGTGGATTATCAATCTCAATATGGAAAGAATCACTTGATAGTTTCTTTAGTAACTGAAGCACAATTCCCAGATCTAAAGCATGATCAATATCATATATCGGCCCTAAATTTGTACTGTTGTTTCATTAACTAAAATAAGCAATTGAGGAAAATATTTCTTAGACAAAAAGATTTATGCTGTAACCTCATTAAGTAGCAAAGAAGAATCAAGTTTCTATCGTGGAGCAAACCATTCTCAGTACACTCCACTTTGCTGTTGATTCTGAACTTTAGGCCGTTGGTCACATTGTCCTGGAGCTGCATTTGCAACAACCACGCAAGGAGCTCCACATGGAGCATTACCTTTGAGGCGCTACAGTTCAAGAGTGATTACCGTCAAGCAGTACAGGTGAAAAAAAATAGAAGCTAGAAAGGTGACTGTATCTGTTTACCTTCCAACGCGATTTCTCACTGGTTGCCGCTGGCATTGATTAGACCTCAGATTGATAGTCCACGCGCAATCCATATGCCATCGCTCCTGGCTGGTAGTGTTCGCTGCCGTGGATACTTCGCCGGACATTCTTGATCTGCCGGCGACATCCGGCTCCTTCTCGGATTCTCTCATGATCTGGTTCTACTGTAGTCAGTTCGATGAGGATATGGAGATTTGACAGTTCGATAGGGATATGGGGATCAGAGGTAGAGGTAGAGGTGAGGCATGAATTACCTCTGCTACTTATGGGGATCACACGAATCGCTTATTCCAAGAGGCCATGTGTCCTTAAGCAGCAGGATGAGCTGGTGCTAGCCGGCGTAGATCAAGGCACACTGGCGATTGGGCTGGTGCGGCAAGCAGGCAAACCGAGGCGACAAGCAGTGAGGAAGCATATGGCTGCATGCAGAAAATGGCCACAATAGTGCGGATCGACGACCTCACCGCCAAGATCTAGACTCCCCGGTCCCCACTGCTATTCACGGCTATTGCCGGCCGTGGAACATGGCATCGACGGTGACCTGGAGGTCATCGTTGTCCTGCTTCATCCCACATGGCCGCCGCCACCACGGCCGTTTCGCTTGGCTCGTCCCAGGTCGCCCCACGTAGGGAGAGCCGGAGAGCGATGAGGATTGGTGGCTGGCACTGTTTTGGATGGTGGTGTGAGAGAAAGGAAAGAGGGGGAGTCATTCGGATGCGAGTGGGTAGGTGGGATGCTAGTGAGAAAAAATTTCAAAGGAGGGGCGATATAAAACGTGAAAGCGTAAAATGTTACGCTCGGTTTTGGACAAGGCCCACTAATCAGACGGAAACATGCTGCTAGCGATAGAGGGTTAAGAAAACCAGGCCCGCAATTAAGTAGGAATCAATCACTATTAAATTAAGGATGGGTATAAACTCAGGTGAGTGGTTTAGAAGAGGATGTTTAACCTTTATAGTATAGATATTTGTGTGGGAATGCAATTGTTGAACACCTGTAAAACCAAGTGCTCCTGTCCTCTTTCTCTTTCTAAACCTTTGTTTACCAAGGCCCTTGCTTCGTTTTCTTTTTGTAAGTGGATATGATGAACTCCACTAACTTTGCCCTCTGTATTTCTCAATGTACATAGACTCACCATCCACGCTAGACACTGCAATGTGTACATAGATGATCTCCAGAGAAGGTTACACAAGGCCTTTGTTTATGAAGTCAGCACATCATGCAACATCTACCATTGATACTGCAAATGCACAAAACATTCTACTTTCTCGGTAATGGGGTGAAAACAAAAATTATTCTGAATATATGCCAACTCAGTTCAAACATTTGTCAAAAGAAATTAAATATCTTCAACGCAACAACACACCTACAAGTCCACAACAATATCAGGATAAGCTGACCCAAATATTCCAAGAAACACTTCAGGTACATGAAGCAAATGGCGGCCACGTCTCTAGTCTCTCCTTGGTGCACCTGAGAGACGAACAAAGAAACATCATGCCTAGTCCACTGCATGCAGCTCATTGTGGTTAACCACACAACCAACTATTTTTAATTCCTTCTTTTAGGACGATGTCTTCTTGTTTAATCTCTTACAGGCACCCATGTCGATCGTCATGAAGTGACACGAACTCACACTGGCGCCGCCAAGTGGCGAATCATCGTGCCGTCATGACTCAGCCTTGTTTCCCTTGGGGAAGATGATGGTGCTTTTAAAATATCTGCAAGCAGGTAGTCAACAAGGACAAAGTAATGGACAAGCTATCTATTAGCATTTGTACAAGAACACAACTACAGTTAAACTAATTAATGGACTGCCGGCGCCATGGAATATCTTGTAATTTGCTACTGGAAAAATATTAATATAGCCACATCTTTCTTGAAAAAGGGACGAACCAGAAATCAACAGTAGTCCGTCCTTTAAGTTGATCCAGTGCACAAATTTCAGCAATCTTTGTGGATCCCATACAAATTTTGAATTGAACCAACATGTTTCAAAGGCCTGCGGATACAATTAAAACATAGTATCACCGTGTTCCTTGCCATTATTAGAGGAATGTTATGAACCTGACGCATTTCAACATAGATAAGAATTACAGCATATATATCATAAAATGGCTGTACAAAAATAAAGTGCTTGAACTCAAGAACACAACTATAGTCTATATAGAAGGACAATGTTTTTCGGAAGACCTTCTAGAGAGAGCTAACTACTAGGTAGAGAGTTGAAGCCCACGGTTCAGTAACTCATTGGAAGTTCAAGCCCACAGTTCAGAGTTGAAACGATAGCACTGACTTGTGCGGTTAATTTCGAGCCCATGGTTCAGTAAACCACGCCGAGGAGGCATCAAACATGTCACCCAAGTTCACAGCCTGAAACAAAGGTGGATTTTGTCGCCCAGGCTAAAGAACAAACATGCCAGCCACTAAGACCACATCAAACATCGGAATAGGGTACAGAATATAGCATTATGCCCCTAGAAAACTCAGCCGCTCTCTAGCGCACTACGAAGATCTGCGCATTAACGACATGCGCATCACGACGAGGCGCCCATCACGCCCAATCATCTCGAGATCACGCGCCCCCTTAAATTCAGGCACCATCTCCTCCCCCAAGGTTCAGACCAAAGCTGCTTCTGCAAGAGCACAGACAATTCCATTCCCGACAATGGAGCTCCAGTTCCAGAACCCACAGAGCCATGCCCAGCAGCAGCAGTGCCACTACCAAGTGCCAGTAGTCGCGAAGGAAACCAACAAACCCAGCAGGGCGAGAAGCAAGTGCAGCGGCAGCAAGTTCGTCGGTGTCAGGCAGAGGCCCTCCGGGAGGTGGGTGGCTGAGATCAAGGACACCACACAGAAGATACGGATGTGGCTTGGCACGTTCGAGACCGCCGAGGAGGCGGCCCGGGCCTACGACGAGGCCGCCTGCCTCCTCAGGGGCGCCAACACGCGCACCAACTTTGCCGCCGGTGCTCCGGTGTCGCCGCCGGACTCGCCTCTTGCATCGAGGATCCGGGCTCTCCTCAACCACAAGAAGCTCAAGAAGAACGTGTCCCAACAACAGCAGCCCGCCATAACCTTCAGCCCCACGGTGTACCGTCATGGCAGCATTGGCTCCATCACAGCCGCAACTGCGGCAACAAGCACAAGCGCCAGCACCATCACCACCACCAGCAGTGTTAGTCCAACTAGCAGCACCAGCTCAACGATCAACTTCGCCATGAGCAGCGGCGGCGTTCGTACTCCCATCCTCCCTGCTCACAACGTAACCGAGGATGCTTACAGGCCGTACTTGCTCAGTGGAAGCGAAGAGTTCCAGCAACACTATGATCAATCATGGGAACTCAACACCAGCCTACCGCCGACCGAAGGACGCGACATGGCTAGCGACAACGCTTGCTCGGAGATGGCAGAGCTAGAGAAGATCAACTTAGAGAAGGGAAGCCCTGCTTCAACCCAGGTCATGGACAGAGCCCAGGACCAGGCCGATTTCGACTCCTTATGGGACCTGCCGCCTATTTGCCCACTATCCTGCAGATCGTTGATGTATTAGTTAGATAATAGATAATTATTTTGGTCCTCCCATGTTCAGCGATCCAGCCTTTTGGGTCCGTTTTCTGCCATAGCAAACGGAGTCCAGTTTGATTACTACTCTGATTCATGACAGAGGAATAGTCGGACTCGTGTCCGCACCTCCGTAATTGTTTATATATGAGAAGGAAACGGATCAAGCACTTCCACACCATACGGAGGGTGTCCAACGTAGATTTCCATCTTTTCATTTCCAAAAGAATCACGAGAAGGAAACAGATACTTTCCCCCCCAAAAGAAAAGGAAGCAGAGAATAATGTCGTTTACCAAAAGAAAAGGAAACACTATGCCTAATGTTTTGGCCGAAACGGAGTCTAGTTTGATTACACTCTGATTGTAGACAGAGGAACAGTCGGACTTGTGTCTGCACCTCCGTAATTGTTTCTATATGAGAAGGAAACGGATGCACTTCCGCACCATACAGAGGGTGTCCAACATAGATTTCCATCTTTTCATTTCCAAAAGAATCATGAGAAGGAAACGGATACGTTCCCAACAAAAGAAAAGGAAGCAGAGAACAATGTCGTTGTTGTCAAAGGAGGGGCGAGAAGATCGCATCATGTGTCATCGTCGTGACACTATTGTTGTGGAGATGAGAGGAAGGATGCATAACGGCCGTTCTACTGGTGGTCATCAAGGTGCCGAAAAGAACAACATCGTGGGCTCTGCTAGTGGTCGTCAAGGCGTTGAAAAGAATAACATCGTGGGCATGCCGCTTGTTGTCGAGGCAACGAGAAGATCACGTCTCACTGTTACAGGGTTGGATGCTGAGGAGTTGAGAGGACCATGCATCACCGCTACGGGGATCACTCATTGTCGCTCAATGCCGTTCATCGATCCCGTTCTCAGTGGAGCCGCTTGAGAAGGGCTGATGATGTTGAAGAATCCGTGAGCTTTGCATCTGAAGGACCGGAAGGCGACCAGGGGGGTTTGAATGGGAGCCAATAAAATTCTTTCACAAGAACTTAGCCTATATCTCAAATATAACCCAAGCCAATCTTTAAACCGATCACCAAGACCACACAGACCAACTTGGGGTGTGCTAGCCCTAGGAGTGATCAGCAGCAGCAACAAAAACAAAGGAGAACAACAAGCGCTCAAAACAGATCAAGACTAGACTACCATCGGCAGTACTGATCAGAGCCATTGGAAGTGCCGGTCACACCCATCGGTAGCGCTGATGCGGCACAGAAAGACTTTCTGGAAACAGCAGTCAAGGCAGATCGACTTTGCCAGTCGGTGCTATCAGCAGTGTCAATGCGGGGTTCAGACCCAAGCCACCGGTAGTTCTGGTCCTGGCATTGGTAGTGTCGATCCGGGTTCAGACCTATCGGCAGTGCCGGTCCTGGTCATCGGAAGTACCGATCGACCCCCGACTGAACAGAAAACTGTCGCGATTTTCCCCCAAAACTCTCCAAAACTCAACCAAATGATATCCAAAATATGCGATTTTTGGACCAGACAATCCTTAGCACATCATGACCCTACGCCAACAAGATTCACTCGATTGGCTCAAGGATTCATCATGAATTTCAGATCTTGTGCTAAGAACACCAAAGAGGGGAAACTTGAGAAATCTTTCAAATCAAAGGTGATAGAGTTTTTGATTCGATCAAGGAACCATATAGGATTGTTCTAGCTCACCATACCACCAAGATCCCCAAGAAATCTGCCCCAAATCTTCAACCGAAAGTGAGATCGAAAATTCCCACAAAAATAGCTTTGAAAATAGAGAAAAAGAGAAATTTAGGATTTAGGAAGAGAGGAAGATCTTAAGTACGAAATAGAATCTTATATCATCGATACATGCTTACAAGATCCATGGATACAAGGTTAGGAAGTCACCCTCTTCCTCCCACTATTTGGAAGAGAAAAGCTAGTCTCTCATATACACTTTCCTCTCCACTAAAACATGAAGACCTCTCCTAGCACTTTAAATGAAACCCTAACACAAGGCTAATGGAAAGAGAGACACCTCTTCTACCAGCCCTACCTCTTCTTATATAGGCCTAGGGGTTGTCCTAAAGACCATCCTACCCCTCACCTACATAACATTGACACCTACCATTGGGGGCAAACTTGTCCATCTTTTTTCTCATCGCCCGAGCGCCATCGAGCCCATCACGACTTTGCTTCGCATCGATGCAAGCTCCGCGATGGTGCCACATGCACCTCCAATTGTTGCCACCAGTTTTGAGGCCCAAACTAGGAAACTGCCTTACACGCTTCTCAAAGCGTGACTTCTCGATGTTGACACATGTCACCTTGTCCAGCAATCCTGACCATCGGCAAGTCTCTCCCGGTCCCTGTCTATCAAGCCCCCTTGTCACTTGCACCGGCATCCCACTTGCCTTGACTTGGTCAACACACCGTCTTCATCACCACCATGGTTTTGAGGCAGAACTGCGAAACCGTCTGTGCTTCTTGCCTCTTCACGTGTACGGTGTGGATCACACTTGACTTCACTCGGCATCCCGATCGTCCGGCCCCAAGTCTCCTACTTGTGCCTGATTCTCTCGCCGTTGACCACCAAGTCGACTCTAGAGACCTACACATCATGAGACAAGCAAACACACTTCCCATCTCCTGCAACTTCTCCAACTCAATCACCAACTCCGGTTAGTCATAGCCATAACCACGCAAACTCATGCAATCCCCGGATTCTCGCATTTCAACTTAAGCACCAAAACAGCTCAAATCAATTACTCATCACATATTGCAAATCATGACACATCTCAACATGGTTTCTCAGCATCACCACTGTCAGTCCATATCACGCTACATGCATATGCAGCTATGCACTGGTTGATGTGATTGCTATCAGTTTCCAGGCATGTGTGCTGGCTACGACATTAGTCAGCTCAATCAATGCCATCAAAGATTTAGAGAGACTTCCACTTGCAGGTATTTAGGGGCTGTTTATTTCCTAAGTGGATTATTTAATCTAGATTATTAGTGTTAGATTATTTAATCTCAATTATATAATCTAGAATAAATAACCTGGGAGGACTATTTGTTTACCTAGCTTATTGTTGTCTAGATTATTAGTTGTAGATAAGAAGAAGATAATAATACCCTTGGTTTCTATGAAAACAATAATACCCGATGACATAAGTGGGTAACTTCCTTCAAAGTAACAAGGATAGTGGGCCTTTTATCAAATAAGCTGAAAAAGCACCTCTTGAGATGCTTATTGGATTATGATAATCTAGCCCTTAGATTATTTAATCTGATTAAGGCCCTGTTTGGATCCTCTCAGATTATATAATCTGTTATTAGGAGGCTCAGAGTAAATTATGAGATTATATAATCTGGAGGTCTTTATTATATAAACTGAAGACATAATCTGTCCTGTTTGGGGCCTCTTATATTATATAATCCAGATTATTATAATCTGAGAGGATCTAAACAGGACCTAAATAAGCTGGCCTGTTTGTTTACCCTTCCAGATTATTTGGCCTAGATTAAACAATCTAGCTGCAAATAAGCTGAAACAAACATGCCCTTAGTCATATAATCTGGAGCCCATGTGAGTATGTGGCCACACCGGTGATGCTCATTTGGTTTAATCTGACCCTTCCAACTAATGTTCCATGATATAAACAGAAAATTACTTCTAGCTAGCTTTCTAAAATGTCCATGTGAGACTGCCGCTGGAGCTTTTAATTTTTTGTTGTACATGTGCAAGTTGTATCTTGTAGGTTACTTCATCAATTCTTAGTACTGCTAAAGCTTATCTTCAATCAGTCATACTGCCTTGTTTTATACGGTCTCTTTCTTATGTGTACGTGCTAGATGTACTTTTCCTCTGTTACTTAGAAAAAGGGTTTCTCAGATGTTGTGAGTTATTCTCTCCTATTCTTGTCAGTTTTTAGACTGATGTAGGCTAACTGTGAGCTTTTATCAGTTTATGGACTCATGCATGACCCAATGTATTTTTCATTTTGTTTTCAATCTAAGAGCAAACATAACATGGTGTATTAATATCAAGAGATGTTGTTCAAAAGATTCTTATGTCTAACTTGATCTGTTTTAGTCATCAGGAAAAAATGGTCAGTTTTGTATTGTGTGCATATGAATCTAACATCTAAAACAAGTTGTGTTTATTTATAGCACAATATAGTGTTGCTTTACTGTTTGTATATATAGTTATTACACATGGTTATAAATTAATGGTTTTCCGTTGCAACACATGGGTAAATTGCTAGTCCAATGTGCACCCGACGATGCAAAAGTTGACAGCATAAATTCAGAGTTGTGCAATGAATTGAGTTTAGATCTGACAGTAAATTCAGAGCTTTGCAATGCGTGTGGCATGTGCCTATGTAAATTACTTCATGGTGAAAAAAAATGATTTTCGTATAGAACAAAATTCGTTAGGATCAATCATTAGTGCAAACCCTCGAGAACAAGACAACAGGATACATGTTTTCAAAGCTGAAAATTTATCCAGGAACAAAGTTTGGTTAAAGTATACAACATCAAGACTATATTACACCACTACCACAAAATGGCTTTATTGCCACGAAAGCAAATTGATCATAACGATGGAAAACAAACAACCGCAACTACAAATAAGAACCCATTTTTAGCGGCGACAAATTAAACTACCGGCCGCTACTGTGTTTTATAGCGGTGGCCCATTTATCCACCCACCGCTACTTTGATGGCCCGCAACCCACTAAATGAGCAGCTCACTACCATCTGATGGCCATATATAAACCAAAAATTGGTCATTTCACTATGCTCTCCTCCTTTCTCACAACCACTGCCATTCCTCCACCGTCGTCCTCCTCCTTCCTCTCCCTCCTCTCACAGCCGTCACCCTCCTTTCTCTCCCTTCTCTCATAGCCGCCACCGCCCACCTCCTTTCTCCTCCCGCCCCTCGCCCAACCCCCCAGAGCGCCACCCCTCGCAGCCGGATCCGGCACCTCCAGGCACGGCGACGGGCGGGGCTGCTCCAGCCCCTCCAAGCACGATGGCGGGTGGATCCAGGTTTTCCAGATGTGGCGGTGGCCATGGCTGCTGCCGGATCTGGCCCCTCTAGGCACGTCGGCAGGCAGGGCTGCAGGCGGATTTGGCCCCCATCGCACTCTCTTCTTCCCCTTAGGACGGTCGTGACAGGCTCTTCCCTCCACGGGGCAGCCCCTCTCCAGCGAGGAACCGGTTGAAGTGCAACCAGATCTAGCTATGGCGAGGGTGGATCTGATGGATGGCAGTGCTAGGCGGGTCCTTTGGCCTACGGTGCCATTTTTTCTAAATTTTTTCTAGTCAATCAGTAGCGGTAGGTGAAGATGTCACCCACGGTTCTTTCTGTCCTCAGGTCGTCTGCATGTGGACTTCTGATTTTTAGCTACGAAAGTGGCAGGAGGACTAAATTACCGCTATAGGGGATTTTGGCCCGCCTCTATAGTCCGTTTTTCTAGTAGTGTACACTACATGTTACATGCATGCTTTCAACAGCTCAGTGGCATCAATAGTAGGAATGTAGAACCAACATTCCAACCAACCAACCCATGGCTCCCTAAGCCTGACACTAAAGTATTATGATCAGTATCCTTCACACGAGCGATAATTGTGAGAGGGTAAACGAGTTTGGGAAAAGCACAACACACATATGCGGCGGCCTTTGGTTTCATAATATAGGCAATGTACAAGATACAATTGGGAGAACAATCTCGGAGTACAAAGAGATATACATCCCTCTTTACATGGAAACCCTATAAAAAGAATATATACTTCCATTACCCCCGCCCCCCAGCAGTCGTAACTTGACTTGATGGGTGATGGAGGACACAAACCTGCCCAAGTGCAACCTTCTCACGCACGAAGTGGATGTCGATTTCAATGTGCTTCATACGATGATGATGGACAGGGTTGGAGGCTATGTATGCAATGCTCACATTGTCACAATAAACAATAAAAGTACTATGAAGAGGATGACAAAGGTCCTGAAGCAATTGATGAAACCAGCAACATTCTACAACTGCTTGAGCAACCGCCCGATATTCAGCCTCCGTACTAGAGAGGTAGACAATGGTTTGCCATTTAGGTAATCAGGTGACCAGATTGTCTCTGACATATATGCAATAGCTAATAGTGGACCATTGAGAGTATGAGTAGCCAACCCAACCGACATCAGAGTGTGTCGTGAGGGACTTTAGCGAAGCGGTGGCGAAGAGATGAAGACTAAGACCCAAGGTACCTTTGATGTAGCATAGAATGTGCTTGATCAACTAAAGATGTGATTTCATAGGCTCGTGCATGTAGAGGCACACTTGTTGCACAACATACGCAATATCGGGTCGTGTCAGAGTGAGGTACTGGAGAGCTCCTACAAGACTGTGGTACTCGATCGAATCAACAACAAGAAGACCATCTAGAGCAGAGAGCTTTGCTTTAGTGTCCGCTAGTGTAGCAACACGGGGCACTCGGACATGCGAGCACATTGCAGTCGATTGATGGCGCACTGGTGTTGGGAGAGGTGAAGATAGTCAGTCGAGCGACGAACATCAATTCCATAGAATAAGTTTAAATCACTAAGATAAGTCACAGAGAAGTATGACTGAAGGTGGACCATGATGTCTTGGAGAAGATATGGAGTAGAGGTGGTGAAAATGATATCATCAACATAGAGGAGAATTGAGGCGAGAGCATAACTGGTCTAAAGAATGAACATGGAAGCATCCGACACAGTGGAGACATATCCTAGAGTGCGCATGTGAGAGAAAAACCTTTGGTATCAGGAGCGAAGACTTTTTTGAGACCATAGAGGGGTTTCAATAGATGACAAACAAGATCCAAGTTGGTAGAATCCACAAATTGAGCTCGCTGTTGATAGTAGACCGTCTCCATGAGATTGCCATGGAGGAAGGCGTTATTGACATCTAGGTGATGAATGTGCCAGGAACTAGAGACAACGACGCTCAACATTGTGTAGATGGTAACGAGTTTTGTAACCAGACTAAAGGTTTTGTCAAAGTGAGTAGCATCGAACCACCCATTGTTGGTATTTTTAACAAATGCAGGTAATCCGCAAGCACATAGAGAATACCATTGTAGCATTTCACCCAGAAGTATTCAGGGTGTCATATTTACCCAAAGGAAGGCAGGTGGATTAAGACGGTTACCATGTTCTAGTGTTGTATAATAGATTATAAGAGAAAGTCCTCATAGGGGTAAGGATATAGATAAACACGGGTAGTGGACACACAAACAGCATACTCTTAGATAAATAAATACTAGTCTAGTGGAGAGGGACCAAGAAAGAGCTAAGTTCCTATGTTGCTTTTATAGAGTGACATAATTTACATTATATACTATTATACAAATATATAAGAAATGCAAGACAATTAGATCATCGCACCCTAGGCATCCAGTTTTCCCCTACATCCATAGTACGATTCTGGCCAAGAGCCTATTGCATAGCTGACCATGGGGGATTTGAGGGGATAGATAGGGCTGTCACCACCTACTGCCTATCCGAAGCAATCAATGAGCTACAAAACAAATAATGCATTTTATTGATCTAAGCACCACACTTAAATCTCTAGAACAATACCCCTAACCTCCTAGCGATGAATCAGAAAAGAAGTAATTATATTTAATTGCACACTAAGCATATGGAAATGATCTAAGTCAGACATTAGTCATGCATTGTTATAACAATATAAATAAAGACTATCGTAAGGGCCTATGTCTAATATGGTAGTGTAGCATAACTACACTACTAACATACAAGCATAATAACCACATACATGAATGGATCACATAATCAAACAAGAAACACATGATTCATGCACAACTATGTAGAAAGACTAAATATATTAAATAGAACAAAGTCTTACAAAAGAAGAAACATACAAGAGCCATACCACAACTCCAAGGAAGACTTGGGAACTGAAGAAGACTCTATTCTGAGCCTAACTCCACTAAAACAAGAGAGTGACTTAAAATACAAAGAGAGTGATGCTTCTAAGTGTGTGTTGAGGAGTGAAGTCATACCCTTCCTTTTATAGGGCTCCAAAGGTGGTTCTAAGGTCGGTAACTCTTGCTCTAAGAGGGACAACTACCTTTGCAAAGTCAGTAGGGAACCACCATAGGATGTTGGGCCCCATTGGGCCCACTCCCTATTCGACCAAATAGGGGTGGAGCCTAGTGCCCCCGACTCTTCTAGCACAATTGTTCGTGGCCCCCCTTTTCTTCTCCATGGCTTAGGCCTTCTGTATGTTGGTTTGGTGTTATAGATGGGCCATTTGATCTATGGCAATTCCTGTTGGCGGACTCTGATTGGCGGAAGTTGTGTTTCTTCGCCACATAAGTGTGTTTCCTCCTTTATTTCATAGTATCTCCTACATGTGAGCATTTATCCAACTACAAGTGGAACTTTATTAATTATAGCTAAGATGCATGGTGAGAATGTTGAATCCTCCTTTATTTTGAGTAATATGGATTGTCAGAAATGGTAGTTAACAATCATCAACAACCATCGAGCCTCGTAACAAGTAAGGGATCCATCAACATGAAATTTATGCTTGAAGTTCCATTTACCCGAAACAATGTTGGCGTTGAGAGGTTTGGGAACAAGAATCCATGTCGAGTTGCTGAGGAGAGCATCAAATTCATCTTACATAGCTTCACGCCAGTTGAGATCCATGAGAGCAACACGATAGGTGGTCAGGACCGGGGACACTGGGATGTAGGGGGTGGTGGAGGAGGCCGGAGCGGACATGGAGCCAGAGTCTTTGGGTCATGGGTGTAGACATGAGTCGATGCCGGACAAGGAGTGCCAAGTGGCACACGTGGCTGCATGGGGTAGATGCCAATGGAGAACCATGTGCCACACTTGGTTGTGCGGGCACTGGGGCAGCCAATGAGCAAACCTGGGGTGCCAGATCATTAGTGCAACAAGCACTCAAACCAGAAGCAGAACGATACCTAGAGGGACGATGGTCCAAGGAGCATGTAGAAGAAGACTCATAGCTAATCCAAGTGGACTTATTAGTTAGATTGGAGAGGAAATCAAGTGTGGGAGGATCATTCGAAGGAATGAAATGGCAAATGGGAATGTGGAATCATCAAAGATGACGTGCTAAGAAGTACTACCTCCGTCCCACAAAGGTTGCCCATTTTGACTTTCAGCCCTCATATTTGACCATTCATTTTATTCAAACTTTTTGTGTAAATTTAAAAAATAATATATCATAATTATAATATTTTTAGTAATAAACCAATTTATAAAAAATAAATTATTTATGTATAAATTTTTTGAATAAGACAAACGATCAAAAGTGATGTTCAAAAATTGAAAGTGACAAGCTTTGTGGGACGGAGGGAGTAACCACTTTGCACGTCATGGGATTAAAGCAACGAAGGCCTTTTTGTTCAAGGGGGTACCCAATGAAAACACAGGCGGCAGAGAGGGGAAATAGTTTGTGATGAGGACATCACACCTATGGATGAACACAATGTTCCTCTTATTCTAGATTTGCAAGGTCCAATGACTATAAGTGAGCTCGTTCGTACGTTCTTCTTTATATGTTACATTTGAGGATTGCTTGCTACCAAATGATTATATTGTGACTAGGAACCATGGAGAGGACCAGAAG
The DNA here is from genome assembly GCA_032690845.1 of Eleusine coracana subsp. coracana. Taxonomy (NCBI): domain Eukaryota; kingdom Viridiplantae; phylum Streptophyta; class Magnoliopsida; order Poales; family Poaceae; genus Eleusine; species Eleusine coracana. The sequence continues at coordinate 10,202,032 of CM064430.1, forward strand.
AACATGGGAGAAGGAGTTAGGGACATGGAGAACTAGGAAGGATATGCAAGCCAGGTGGAGGCTGTTGGTATTTTTAACAATCACAAATAAATCCGTAAGCACATGGAGAATACCATTGTAGCATTTCTCGAGGCAGTATTTGGGGTATCGTATTTGTTTGTCCCAAAGGAAGATAGAATACAAGATTTACTCTGTTCATAATTATATGATAATTTTTTAGACTAAAGTCTTACTAGGGACAAGGTATAATATAGCAGGGGTAGTGTGACACACAAAAGAGTGCACTCCAACAGATAAAGCAAGCCTAGTGGAGAAATGTAAGGTTCATGACCGTTGAGGTCACCCTAAGGTATGATGTTTTGGTGATGAATGACAAACATGAAATGTGACTAATGTCTACTCGAGTGTTGTCCGTGTAGGAAACCTTTTCTACCTTATGATGATTGTTGACGGCGGCCTTGGCGATTGATGACAATGACCACAAGTATGGAGGCTTGATGAGCTCGATGGAGTCCAAGGGTTGATGAAGATGGATCAAGGCTAAGGACAAGCTATGGAGCAAGTGTTGGGTACACTTGTCTAGTTGTTAGGTCTTTGAGTCCATAGCAAAAACCGGACTATTAAGGGGGTCTAGGTCATTTCTCTTAGGTCATGTCTAGTTCGTGATGTGCATGGATGCTCAGTGAAATCACAAGCACTAGGTGATAGTGGAGAAGCCAATGAGCTGTTTGGAGAAGCCGGGAAATGAAGTCAAGCGAGGACGAGAAGTTTCAGCTTCTGGACGAAGTGACCGGACAGAGGGGTCAGAGGTGATCAGACTGTACAATCACTAAGTGGTTTTGTCTAGAGCCTACAACGAGCAATGAGGAAACTGCCAAGTCTTGAAAGTCCTAGTGATCGGATGGTCCAGTCTAGTGACCGGATAGTCCGGTCAGTAGGCATGGGACTTGGGCAGCGAGGTAGCAACGCGTGAAATGTTTCTGGACTGGAGAGAGAAATGGACTGGATGGTCTAGTCAGCTGAACGTACGGTTCGGTCAGCAGAGGAAACAGTAGTAGGCAGAGCCGTTGGAGCCAGATTCTGGAGTGACCGGACAGTCCGTTCAGCCAGTGACCGAATAGTCCGGTCAGTAGGCCTAGAAGGCTGATTTCATGGAGCAACAACTAGTTTGAGGTTGGAAGCCTATATAACTTCGTTGCTGGGGTCTTGGAGACCTCTCTTGGCCAGTGGAATACCTGAGAGCATTTGGTAAGGTCCAAGAGGAAAAGAGGAGGGCACTAGGAGGAGATATTGCATATCTTCAGAGTGCTAGTGAAGAGTAACTTGAGCATCTTGCACATCTAAGGCTAGGGTGTCCTTGAGGGTGTGATCTAGGCTATTACTCATGGTCTATGGTGAGACCTAGACCGGTTAGGTGTCGGTGATCGAGCCTATCATGATTGGTTGTGAAGGTCATCATATGTTTGTACACGGTTTTAGCCTGCCGGTGAAAGGAGCATCAATAGTGAGCGTCCGTGTCGGCTCGAGGAGTCTGGCAAGTTCTCGAGAGAGGCGAGCTTGTGCATTGGTGGCAGTGGTGATGTGCACCGTGTCTTCACTCGGGGAGTGGTTGCGGGCTCGTGGGCGAGAACTCCACATTGGTGGCGGGAGGGACCGGAACTCCAGTGGGAGTGGTCCAACGAGGAGTAGGGGAAGGTGCCATCCTTCCGTGACCTCAGGAAAAAAATCATGAGCCATCTCTTACTCTTCTCCTTACTTTGATGCATTACTTTCTGCATTTACATACCGTGCTATTCATGCTTGTGTGTTTCCCTTGCTCTAGTTGATCACCTTGTAGACTTGCATGAATAGGCTTCTTTACTTGCTAGTTGTGCTTAGCTTTCATTTGATCACTAGCATGAGTAGGAGTTGCATTGGCTTGATTGCTCACCCTTGTATGTGTTGTGCTACTCATGCTTGTTTGCTATAGTTCTCTATCGTGTACCTTTGCATGAGTAGGCTCCTTTTCTAACTTGTTATGTGCTTTTGTGTTGTTTTGTTACTAGCTTGCATAGGAGTTGTATTGCCTTGTGTGATCCACTAGTATGCTTAGGTTGTTGTTCCTTTCATAGGGCTTTTAGGGCTTTTATCTTGTTAGTGTGATCACCACTAGAATTATTATAGGAGATGACTGAGTGGTCGGTTTTGGAATTTGGCAAATTTGGTACATAGTGTGAGTTCCCGATTCACCCCCCTCTTGGTCACTCGGTCCTTACGAGTGGTATCAGAGCCAAGTGCTCATCATAGAGCTTAACCGCCTTGAGTAGTGACCGTATTGAGTTGGGATGTGATCCCATTCGGGGCTGGGTCATGGCTCATGGAAGGATTGCTTTAAAAGCTACCTAAATGCCATGATCCCGGATGAGTTGATGGATACTCGCTTCACCGATAATCATGTGTATGATGATTGTGATGATTGTGTGGATGTGCCTAGTACTAGTGAGTACCTAGATTCTTCTAGTGTTATCTTGAAAGGTTTCTCTACTAGTGTGCCTAATGTGATGATTGATAATGTTGTGTCTCTTGATCTTGCTTGCTCCTCTAGTATGACTAGTATTGATGATGTTTGTGAGTCTCTTGTTGATAGTGCTAGTAGTTCTCTTGTTGAAGAGTTCTTTGCTTTTCATGCTAATGACAATGAGGACTTACTTGACTCTATTATTCGTGAGAAACCATATGGAGATGTGCCATGGTTTGCAATATATGTGATGAGTAATTGACTTGAGCAGATTTGGTGTTTGAGTTGAAATACGGGAATCCGAGGATTGCATGGGTTTGCTTGTCATTGTTATGACTAACCGCAGTTGGTGGAGGTGTTGATGATGTTGCAGGAGTTAGGAAATGTGTTTGCTTGTCTCATGTTGTGTAGGTCACTGGAGTCGACTTGGCAGTAAACGGCGAGAGGATCGGGCACAAGTAGGAGACTTGGGGCTGGACGATCGGGATGCCAGGTGGAGTCAAGGGTGATCCATACCATACACGTGGAGAGGCAAGAAGCACGCACGGTTTCGCGGTTGAGCCTCAAAACCGTGGTGATGATGAAGATGGCGTGTTGACCAAGTCAAGGCGAGCGGGACGCACGGTTTCCCTACTGGAAGTCCCGGACCAAGGCTTATCTCTTAAGCCTAGGACGAGCAATTTGGGAGATAGTTGAGCAGGAGTACGCGATACCGGCAGACCTCAACGCAGCATCTGCAGGTGAGTTACTTAGGTATGAAAACAACTCCAAAGCTGTCAATATCCTGCTTTTTGCTCTAGGTAGGAGTGAACATGATCATGTTGCACATCTTGAAACTGCTCATGCTATCTGGGTTAAGCTTTACATGTACTATGAGGGTACCAACCAGGTTATGTCTATACGTAAGGACTCTTACAATAGACAATATCAAACCTTTGCACAAAAACCTAACGAGTCATTAGATGACACTTTTCATAGGTTTGAGGCAATTGTGTGCAACTTGAGGGCTTGTGGTGAACTTGTGTATACTGACAATGATAGAGCTAAGTAACTGCTGTATTCTCTTGATAAAAATGTTTAGGGAGGGGGGGGGGGGAAGATTGTTAATCTAGAAGAAACTGCTGATTTCAATACCATGAACTATGAGCAACTGTATAGCAAGTTGAAATCTCATGAATTGTCTAGGAAGTCTTGTCCAAATCTTGCTATTCCTGCTTCTAGCATGGCTTTGCTTTCTATTTCTCAGAAGGGTAGTCACAGTGGTCCTTCTTATGAAACTAACCCCTCACATGACAAGTCTTCCTTAGAGTTTGCTTTATCTTCCCTTGTTGTAGCTTCCGATGAACAGATGGAGTGCAATCCTGATGAGGAGCTGTCCTTGCTCACAAGGAAGTTCAGGAAGTTCTACAACAACCAGAAGGAAAGACGAGGTGGTGGTTCAAGAACTTGCTTCGAGTGTGGTGACCTTGGACACTTCATCGCTAATTATCCCAAGAAGAAGAAGAAGGCCGGGTACCACGATAACAACACTGAAGACTTCAAGAAGAAGAACCACTTCTACAAATGAAGTAAGAACTTCAAGAAGTTCGTGATGGAGGTCGCACACGCCTGCGTTGCCGCTCTAAGCGACGTGGACCTTACATCAAGCGACGGCCTTACAAGCTCGGATGAGGAGATTGAGAAGCCAAGAGTCAAGAGGAAGGATGACTTCACTGGGCTCTGCTTCATGGCAAAGAATGACCACAACACCGACTCTGGCTCCGACTCTGACATAAGCGAGGTACCTCCCACTCTTGATGAGCTCTCTTCTAAACTTGATGAGTTGTAAGATGTGTTGCTCAAGCAAGATAATAAGCTTTGTAGTGTTGTTCGTGAAAGTAGAGAGCTTAAGTCTAAGTTGGAGAGTGTTGAATTTGAAATTGCTTCGCTTAGGTCTAAGCTTGCTTGTGATGATATTGCTGCTGAGTGTGAGTCTTGTCAAATTATGATGAATGATCTGAGTCAGAGGGAGAGTGTATATGCTCGAGTTGTCAGTCAGCTTGAGAGTGCCCTCAAGGAGCTTGATGAATTCAAAGCTAGGCCAACTCTTTTGGGTGCAAGTCAGAAGTGCCCTAAGCTCACAGATGAGTTGGAAGCTTAGTCCCTCAAAGTCAAAGAGCTCGAGTCCAAGCTGCTTCATGAGACTTGCTCGAAAGTTCTCCCACCTCCGTGTGAAGTGTGTGTTACCCTCAAAGACAAACTAGTACTCACTAGGGAGGAAAACAAAGTCCTAGTTTAAGAAAATGACTATCTTGTTTCTAGGCTCCAGAGAACTCTAGTGAGTGAGGAAAAGATTGAGAGTGATTTGGCAAGAGTGAAGGAGAGTGCTTCTAGGTCAACCTATAACTTGGGCTTGGGATTTGAGAGAGTTGACAAGGAGAGTGAGAATGTGGGTAAGTTTGTGCCTAGCTCCAGCTACAAGGACGAAGAAAACACCATCAAACCCACTGACACAAACTATCCACCTAATCCAAAACCCTCCTTTAACCCAAAACAAGAAGAGAAGCCAAAACCCAAGCCTGCCATGCAAACCAAGCCTAATCCTAAGGGTGTCTACTTTTGCATGTTTTGTGGTCGCAAGGGCCACTTGGATGAATTCTGTTATAGGCGTAAGAGGATTGAGAGGAAGCAAGCTGAGCTGACTAGGGATGCCTTTTATGATGATTTTGTTGACTTTTAGCCTCGCTCTTTTTCTCGTGCCTATCGTGGACAAGGTCATCCCTCATTTGACTTTGTTCAATGAAATAGAGGTTTCGTGTAGCAGCGCTTTGGCACCCCACATTTTCCCCATCATGGTGAGCGTCGCTCTCATGGATTTGGCTTTCACATAGATGATTTCTATCCTCACAACCCAAGGTTCGAGTCGAGACGCTTTGACATGCCATGTTTTCTCCATCGTGGTTCTCGTCCCATGCGTTTAAATGATAAAGTGCAAAGAACTGTGATGACTTCCATAGGTCGTATGGTAAAGTGCTGGATTCCCAAAAGCTTTCTGTCTAACCCCAACACTGAGCCATCGATCTTTCCTTCTCGTGCTTTGTAGGCAGCAGGTGGAGGCTTGGATAACAAGTGGTTGATGGATTCCGGATGTTCGTGCCACATGACCGGAAATGCAAAGTGGTTCTCCAGCCTCACTCCCATGAAGTGTCGAGAGTATGTGACCTTTGGAGATGACAAGAGAGGAAGAGCGAAGGGAAGGGGCACGATAAAGGTAAATGAGAACTTCACTCTCGGTAATGTTGGTTTGCTTGAGCATCTCAAGTACAACCTCCTCTCTGTCTCTCAGCTTCTTGATGTTGGTTTGGAAGTGCGTTTTAAGTCGAATGCTTCTTGTGTTCTTGATTTGAGTGTTTCTTTGGTTTGTGGGATTTCTCGCATTGGCAGAGTTTTTCAGGCTGATTTTGCTGTTTCTTCTTGTTCTCACAAGTGCCTATTTGCTCAATCTTCTTCTAAGCTTTGGAAATGACATAGAAGACTAGGTCACATAAGCTTTGACTTGATATGTCGCTTGAGTGGCCTAGGTTTGATCCGAGGATTGCCTAAGCTCAAATTTGATAAGGATTCGGTTTGTGCTCCCTATCGTCATGGGAACATGATTGCCACTTCTCATCCACCAATTAATTTGGTGATGACTGAACGCCCTGGAGAGCTGCTTCACATGGACACCGTTGGTCCTTCTCGGGTTCGTTCAGCAGGTGGGAAGTGGTATGTTCTTGTGATTGTTGACGACTACTCTCGCTACTCTTAGGTTTACTTTCTTGAGAGCAAAGATGAAGTGTTTCATCACTTTCGGAGCTTAGCTTTGAGGTTGTTCAAGGAACTTCCCGATGCATTATGAGCAATTCGCAGTGATAATGGCACCAAGTTCAAGAACTCCTCCTTTGATGCTTTCTATCTTGAGCATGGTATTGAGCATCAGTTTTCAGCACCTCGTGTTCCCTAGCAGAATGGTGTGGTTGAAAGATAGAACAAAACCTTGGTGGAGATGGCCCGGACTATGCTCGATGAGCATAGGACTCCGAGGCGGTTCTGGGGTGAGGCCATTAGCACTTCTTGCTATGTTTCCAATCAGATTTTCTTGTGCTCAATTCTTATTGTGACTTCTTATGAGCTGTGTTTTAGGAAGAAGCCCTCTATTTCTCATTTGTGTTCCTTTGGTTATAAGTGCTTTATCTTCAAGCGTGGCAATCTTGATAAGTTTGAGTCGAGATCTTCCAATGGCATTTTCCTTGGTTATTGAAAGGAACGTAGTGACCGAGAGGGGGGGGGGGTGAATCTGGAACTACCACTATGAACCAATTTCACCAATTACTCAAACACCGAGCACTCAAACCAAATCCTACACAATTCTAGTGGTGATCACACTAACAATATAATCCTATGAAAGGTAAGGGCACCCTATGCATACTAGTGGATCACACAAGTCAATACAACTCCTATGCACTTCTAGTGATCAACCACACCAATGCAACTCCTACTCATGCTAGTCATTAAATACGGAAGCTAAAACACTACTAGCAAGTAAAGAGCCTAAACATGCAAGTCTACAAGATAGTCAAATAGAACTAGGAGAACACACAAGCATGAAAAGCACGGTATGTAAATGCGGAAAGTAAAGCATCATAGTGAGGACTAGAGTAAGGGATGGATCATGATTTTTACCAAGGTCTGGGAAGGATGGCGCCTTCCCCTAATCCTCGTTGGACCACTCCCGCCGGAGTCCTGGTCCCTCCCGCCACCAAGTGGAGTTCTCGCCCACGAGCCTGCAATCACTCCTAGAGTGAAGACACGATGTGCATCACCACTGCACAAAGCACAATCTCACCTCCCTCGAGAACTTGCCAGACTCCCTGAGCTGACACGGGCGCTCACTAGCAATGCCCCTTTCAACGACGGGCTCAAACGGTGTACAAACGTGTGATGGCCTTCACAACCGATCACGATAGGCTCGATCACCAAAACCTAACCGGTCTAGGTCTCACCATAGACCAAGAGTAATAATCTAGATCACACCCTCAAGGGCACCCTAGCCTTAGATGTGCAAGATGCTCAAGCTACTCTCCTCTAGCACTCTCAAGATAGCCAATATCCTCTCCTAGTGCTCTCCTCTTTTCCTCTTGGATCTTACCAAATGCTCTCAGGTATTCCACTGGCCAAGAGAGGTCTCCAAGACCCCAGTAATGAAGTTATATAGGTTCCCAACCTCAAATTAGCCGTTGTTTCATGAAGCTGTCTTTCTGGACCCAATGACTAGACTGTCCGGTGACTCCCAGACCAAACCGTCCGATCTCTCTGGAACGGTTCCCACAACCATTGGTTGCACTGTCCAGACAACTTTCCTGAACTGACCGGACTGTCCGGTCACTAGACCAGACCGTCCGGTCCGTTTCTCTCTCCAGTCCAGAAACATTCTATGCCAAAGCTCATCTGACGTTGCTGCACTCCTACTGATCGGACCATCCGGTCACTCTGGTAACAGCTCTCCTAGTCGTTGGCTGCACTATCCAGTCAACATCCCTATACTGACCAGACTGTCCGGTCACTGGACCGAACCGTCCGGTCCATTTCTCTCTTCAGTCTAGAAATATTCTGCGCCCGAAGCTCCTCTGCCGTTCCTGCACTCCTACTGACCGGACCGTCCGGTCTGTATAGAGTCTCTTGCTGACAGACTTCATGCTCCTTGCTCTATGTCTTGGACAACTCCCCATAGTGACCATACAGTTTGATCTCCACTGACCCCTCTGTCCGATCTCTATGTCCAGAAGCTAAAACTTGTCGTCCTCGCTTGACTTTGTTTTCCGGCTTCTCCGAACAGCTCCTTGGCTTCTCCATTGTCACCTAGTGCTTGTGATTTCACCGAGCAACCTTACACATCACCGACTAGACATGACCTAAAAGAATGACCTAACAACCCTTGATAGTCCGATTTTTCCTATGGACTCAAAGCCCTAACAACTTGGCAAGTGTTCCAAACACTTGCACCATAGATTGTTCTCCTCTTTGATCCATCTCCATCAACCCTTGGACTCCATCAAGTTCAGAAGCCTCCATGCTTGCGGTCATTGTCATCCATCGCCAAGGACGTCGAAGACAATCATCATAAGATAGAAAAGGTTTCGTACACGAACAACACTCGTGTAGATATTAGTCACATTTCATGTTTGTCATGCATTACCAAAATACCATACCTTGGGGTGACATCAATGGTCATGATCCTTACAATCTCCCCTTTTTTGGTGATGGATGACAACCACTACTTATGATGATCCAAAAACGGACGAGCAAGAAAGAACCAAAGGAAAAGAAAAGATTGAAAGGCATACCTTGGTCCTTACCTTGGAAGTAGTCTCCCCTTGATATGTGCTAGGTGTTGAGGGAGAACTACCCACTCATTGAGCGCACTTGGTTTACAATTTTGAGCTGAAATTGTGCCCACCTTGGTGTCGTGGTAGTTAATCTTGTTGATGTAGACATGCACCAAGAGCGTAGATGCTCATGTCAGTGAAGGTGTTCATTGTTGCCGTAGACATGCACCATCGTTGTTCTTCTCCATGTTAGTGTAGATGTTCATCTTGATGTGATGTTCATGTTCCATCTCCCCGAATCTTCACGTCTCTTCTTCAAGTTCTCCTCCCCCTTTGAGATATCGATCATCTTCATGTTTCTTCTCCCTCCTTGATCTAGACATGGCTTTTGGATCTTCATGTTCTTCTTCATTGTCACCATAGACATGCACCATTGTTGTTCTTCTCCATGTTGGTGTAGATGTTCATCTTGATGTGATCTTCATGTTCCATCTCCCTGAATATTCACATCTCTTCTTCAAGTTCTCCTCCCCCTTTAAGATATCGATCATCTTCATGTTTCTTCTCCCTCCTTGATCTAGACTTGGCTTTTGGATCTTCATGTTCTTCTCCCCCTTTGTCACCTATCACCAAAAACCACACCAAAACATAACGAAACCAAGAGGCATAAGATAGTTGGCAAGAGTTAGGATAACTCCCCCTTTCATGGTGCTCCTCCTTGGTCGTAGTGGCGTTTCACCGTAGCTCCCCCTACACTCATGACTCAATAAAAGATTTTCTCAAATGTGCGCGAGTAAATTTAACCTTGGAGCTCGGTCGAACACGGCTCAATGGGCATGAGCACAAATATCACTATTCGATTATCTATAGAGTCATGTACTCACAATGTAAATGAGTAACTCCCCCTAGACACATACTTGGAGGCATGCATGGTATCATAATACAAGGATGCATAAATGCAAAGAAAGCAAATGCAACAAGTATACAATGCATGATGCAATGCTAAAGACAAGAGAGAGAACCGCTACAAATCAAAGTGTCAACAACGAGTTGTCCCCTTCTCAAGCTTGCTCACAATGGACCATTCTCCAAAGCCTTGGGTACACCATGAACCCACTTCCCAAGCTTAACCCATGTCCATTGCTATCTCAAGAAGGTCCGAAGTCAACCTACAAAAGGAGAGAAACAAGCACAAATAAAGACACAAACAAGAACAACCAAAACACTATACATATTTACAAAGGACAAGCTCAAGGGTTACTAATGTGAAGTTGGAGAGGTTGAGAACATTGAGTTCTCCCCTTAGCTTATTGAAGGTCTTCTCATCAAGTGGCTTGGTAAAGATGTCCGCCAATTGTTCATGAGTTCGCACGCTCACCAAATCGATGTCCTTCTTCTCAACATGGTCTCTTATGAAGTGATGCCTCACTTGAATATGCTTTGCATGACCATGATCTCCCGTCTTGAGGGCCATCTTGATTGCCGCCTCACTATCATAATATAGTGGCATTTGAGTATAGTTGAGGCCATAGTCCGAGAGTGTTTGTCTTATGTAAAGGAGTTGTGCACAACATGCTCCCGCCATCATATATTCCACTTTGGCGGTAGATAGAGCCATCGAGTTTTTCTTCTCTCAGCTCCAAAATACTAGAGATCTTCCAAGAAATTGGCAACCTCTCGATGTACTTTCTATTCACTTTGCAGCCCGTGAAGTCGGAATCTGAATACCCAAGTAACTCAAAGTTTGATCCTCTAGGATACCATAAGCCCATGGTAGGTGTGTACTTGAGGTATCTCATTATTCTCTTCACGGCCTTCAAGTGTGACTCCTTTGGATTTGCTTGATAGTGAGCACACAAGCACACACTAAACATGCTGTCCGGTCTTGAAGCGGTGAGATAGAGCAAAGACCCAATAATTGATCTATATAGCTTGGGGTTCACCGATTTTCCTTTCACATCATCATCCAAGGCTTGCAATTCTCCATATTGAATCTCTTGAGAAGGTCCTTAGTATATTTCTCTTGATAGATGAAGTTTCCTTCTCTCAATTGCTTGACTTGGAATCCAAGAAACATGTGCAACTCTTCAATTATTGACATTTGGAATTCCCTAGCCATCATCTCCCGAAACTCTTCATTGAACTTCTCATTGGTTGACCCATAGATGATATCATCCACATAGATTTGGCACACAAAGAGATCCTTCCCAACATGCCTCGTAATAAGGTGCTATCAATGCTTCCAATGGTGAATCCATTTTTGAGTAGGAAGTTCCTCAAATGTTCATACCATGCCCTAGGTGCTTGCTTGAGGCCATAGAGAGCTTTCTTCAATTTGTATACATATCTTGGATGTTTTGGGTCCTCAAATCCTAGAGGTTGTTCCACATAGACTTTCTCATTGATCTCTCCATTCAAGAAAGCACTCTTGACATCCATTTGAAAGAGCTTGAAGCCATTGTGTGATGCATAGGCAAGTAAGATCCGAATAGCTTCAAGATAGGCCACGGGAGCAAAGGTCTCTTCAAAGTCAATCTCCGCCACTTGAGAATATCCTTTAGCCACTAGGCGAGCCTTGTTTTTTACAATTGTTCCTTTCTCATCTTGCTTGTTCTTGAAGACCCACTTGGTGCCAACCACATTACGATTCTTGGGTCTCTCAACTAATTTCCATACTTTGCACCTCTTGAAGTTGTTCAACTCTTCTTGCATGGCAATAACCCACTTGTGATTATCCATAGCTTCATCAGTGGTAGTGGGCTCAATCATAGAGACGAAGGAGAAATTCTCAATCTCAACATTGGCCTCATCATCATTCTCTTCACTCACATAGTTGGGCTTGTATTGATTCCTCGTTGTCTTTATTCCTTGAGATGGATTCCCAATGATCAAGTCTTGTGAATGATCTTTGTTGATGGCCTTGGGTCTAGGGTGGTGTTTTCTTTGAGTGGGAGTAGCTTTAGGTGAAGTGTCTTGTGCATCATGGATTGTTTACTCTCTTGATATATGAGTGTCTTGGATCCTAAGAGAGGTGGAGGAGTCACTCTTATGCTTTCTCGTTTTGGACTTTGAGCTTGAGGTGGATGGAAAGGTATCTTGTGAAGAGCTACGAGAAGTGGCTTGTGGTGAAGTATGTGGGGAGGTTTGTGGCTCACTTCTCACTTGGGATCCCTCATCACTTGGCGAGTGTACTCTTAATGAATCTTGGGAGGAGCTTGTGGGAGTATTTGTGACATCTTGGGTTGTTTATTGTACCTCGGAAGAGGAGATAGGTTGAGGTGATGGAGTAGAGGGCTCATCAATATCACCATTATTGACCTCATAGGGTAAATCCTCGCCCATGGGCATGTTTCTCAAGGCTTCCCTCATAGGCTCATCTCCAGTATTCACTTCATGAAATTCATCCTCCTTTTGAGACCCATTTGACTCATCAAATTGCACATCATAGGATTCTTCCACACATCCTGTGGTTGAGTTATAAATCCTATATGCTTTAGAGGTCCCAGAGTACCCAACAAGAATGCCTTCATAAGTTTTGCTCTCAAACTTCCCGGGCTTTCTCCTCTTCTTGAGAATGTAACACTTGCATCCAAAGACTCAGAAATAGGAAACATTGGGTTTCCGTCCCACCAATAGGTCGTATGGTGTCTTCTTCAACAACCGGTGGAGATAGACACGGTTGGAGGTGTAGCAAGCTGTGTTGATTGCCTCCGCCCAAAACCTCTCATGAGTTCCATACTCATCCACCATGGCACGAGCAAGAGTGATGAGTGTCTTGTTCTTCCTCTCCACTACTCCGTCCTGCTAGGGAGTATATGTAGTGGAGAATTCATGTTTGATCCCTTTCTTGTCATAATATTCCTCCTCTGTGGTGTTTTTGAACTTCGTCCCATTGTCACTCCTTATCTTCACAATGCTAGTATTGAACACATTCTTTGCCCTCTTGGCAAACTTTCTGAAGATACCACTGGCTTGAGATTTATCTACAAGAAAGAAGGTCCAAGTGTATCTCGTGAAATCATCAACAATCACCAAGCAATATAGATTGCCTCCTAGACTCTTGTAGTGTGTTGGCCCAAACAAGTCCATGTGTAAGAGCTCTAGAGGACGAGATGTAGACATGAATGACTTGGTGGGATGTGAAGATGCAACTTGTTTTCCTGCCTGACAAGCGCTGCACAGTCTATCCTTCTCAAAGGCCGTATCCTTGATTCCTTCAACTAGATTCCTCTTGACAATCTTTTTGAGCTGATTCATTCCAACATGTGCTAGTCTTCTATGCCACAACCATCCCTTGGATGCCTTAGTGAATAGGCAAGTGCTTGGTGGCATATTGCTAGACTTGAAGTCTGTGACATACAAGTTCAAATGTCTCACTCCATGGAATACTAGACCTCTCTTGGCATTCTCAATTGTTGCACCATCCTCATCAAATGTGCACTTGAAACACATGTCACAGAGTTAACCAATAGATAGAAGGTTGAAGTTGAGGGTTTCCACAAGAAAGACCTTGGAGAGATGGAGGTCATTTGTGATGGCCACCTTGCCCGAGCCTCTAACTCTCCCTTTTGAGTTATCCCCAAAAGTCACCTTCTCACTCTCTTCGTCTTCATCAATGTTGGTGAACATGGTTGGCTTCCCGGTCATGTGTTGAGTGCACCCACTATCAAGAATCCAATGAGTGCCTCCACTCTTGTAGTTGACCCTGGTGGTAGCCATAAGACAAGCACTAGAGGAAGAGGGGTTAGTGTCCAAAGCATTACTTGATTGACTAGCACTAACCTCACGGTGTCGAGCAATGAGACCATTCTCATAGATAGGGATTCTTGCAATCCCATCTAGTAGTTTCTGCCTAATGGGATAGTGAGGAGCACGGTACCTCCATTGTCCATGACCATCCCCCATGTGCACATTGTCAAGGTTGATGTAGTAATGGGGAGGGTCATAGAGTCCAGTGATATGCTCAAGCACATGAATCCACTTGAGAGTGGAGCACTAGTATCATCTCCATTGCTCTCTCAATTGGGAGCTCATGTCTCCTGTTGACTACCTGTAAGCTTTGTGACCATTGATGATTGGATCCCCGTGGTATGGATGTTTTGGTGATAGATGACAACTATGAAATTGTGGGCTAACATCTACACGAGTGTTATCTATGTAGGAATCATTTCTTAACTCTATTACAAATCATATGGATGATGGTGTCCTTGGCGATTGATGACAATGACCGCAAGCATGGAGGCTTATGAACTTGATGGAGTCCAAGGGTTGACGGAGATGGATCAAAGCGGAGAACAAGCTATGGTGCAAGTGTTTGGTACACTTGAGTAGTTGTTAGGGCTTTGAGTCCATAGGAAAAACCGGACTATCAAGGGGGTCTAGGTCATTCTCTTAGGTCATGTCTAGTCTGTGATGTGCAAGGTTGCTCGGTGAAATCACAGGCACTAGGTGACAGTGGAGAAGTCAAGGAGCTGTTTGGAGAAGCCGGGAAACCAAGTCAAGCGAGGACGACGAGTTTTAGCTTCTGGACATAGAGACCAGACAAATGGGTCAGTGGAGACCAGACTGTACAGTCACTATGTGGAGATTGTCCAAGACTTAGCGCGAAGAAGCAGGAATCTGTCAACAGGTAAGTCTGTACAGATCAGACGGTCCGGTCTACTGATCGGATGGTCCGGTCAGTACAGGTGCAGGGACGGCAGAAGAGGTGCATTTTGTGGAGGCTCATGGACTAGAGAGAGAAAGTGGACCGGACGGTCCGGTCCAGTGACCGGACAGTCCGGTCACTACAGGAGGAAGCAACGGACATAGAGCAATGGTGTGATAGGGTAACTTGTGGCTTGCATAGGCTAGTGTGAATAGCTTCCGCGCATTGCTTTGTATCATGAACACTAGCATGTGTAGGGTCTTGGCCTACTAGAATTGTTTAGATTGCAACAATTCGTTAGGTTTGAGAAGTGTGAAACTGAAGTTTTCGAATTCATGGTCGGCTACCGATTAACCCCCCCCCCCCCTCTCGGTAGGCCTTCGGTCCTTACACTACCTCCTCAAGTAAGAAACCCCTCTCAGGAGTTGTGATTTGTCAGAGGAGCTTGTCAATTACTTCATGTGGTGCAATCCTCCAAAGTCCCCTGAAAGAGTTTATCCTACACACAAGATGATATATGCTCAATAGATTCTCACAAAGGCCATCATTCAGATTTCTCACAAATTCACCGAGTTCAAAGAGAAGATCCTGATGGTGAGCTCGATGAAGATGCCAAAGGTGATCTTGTGGTGGAGGGAGCGGAGGAGGTGGAGGCGCTGGAGCCGAAGCTGGAAGATTGATTATCTCAAATGATCGAGCGAGCATTGTTGTTGGTGCTCCCCCTACGCCAATGCTTGGTCCACCCAAGGTGCTTGGAGTAGAACTAGGAATGACACTTGAGGTAGAGCTTGACGAAGCGCCCGATGAGTGTCTTGCTCCGAAGGGGTTGTAGAAGTTGTTGGAAGACAATCTTCTAGAGGGATCAAAGAAGTTAGAGCTCGAAGCTACTTCTTTCCCTTTGCTTGAGGATGCTTCATGGGTTTCCTTGAATGTCTCCTTCCACGCCATGCTCGGGGTGGTCTCCTCATCCTTGAAGAGTAGCTCAATCACATCCTCTACGAAGAGACTCTTCTCCATGAGAAGGTCAAGGGTGATGTAGCAGAGCTTGCTACTCGGAAGCAAGGAGAGGATCTTCTCAACTATCATGATCTTGGGAAGCTTGAAAGAGGTCGCCCCAATCCTATCTATAATACCTCGCAAGCGAATAAGAGAATCAAGTACGTCCTCATTGTCATTAGCATGGAAAGCAAAAGAACTCCTCAACAAGAGAACTACTGGCATGATCAATAGAAGACTCACAAACATCACCAATGCTAGTAGAGCAAGCAAGATCAACAGACACATCATTATCAATCATCATGTTAGGCACACTAGTAGAGCAACCTATCAAGTTATTGCTAGAAGGATCTAGGCACTCACTAGAACAAGGCACAGCCACACAATCATCACAATCATCATACACATGATCATCGGTGAAGGTATTGGCAAAGTCCACAAGAGTGTCCATCAACTCACTCAGAATCATGGCATTTAGGTAGCTTTTAAAGCGATCATTCCATGAGCCATGACCCAGCCCCGAATGGGATGACATCCCAACTCAATACGGTCACTACTCAAGGCGGTTAAGCCTTATAATGAGCACTTGGCTCTAATACCACTTGAAAGGATCATAGTGACCGAGAGGGGGGGGGGGTTGAATCAGGAACTACCACTATGAACCAATTTCACCAATTACTCAAACACCGGGCACTTAAACCAAATTCTACACAGTTCTAGTGGTCATCACACTAACAAAATAATCCTATGAAAGATGATGTGGACAAGGGTTCCCGATCTTCCGAAAGGTTCTGGATACGTTGATTTGGTCGGAGGCGACACACAAATCGATCCGGCTTCAGAACAGCAAGTTCTAAACCCCGCAATCGCAGCACAACGTCTCCTCTAGTTATCAACCGTTCTAAAATGATTGACCTCGCCGAGAAGGCTAATTCCTGCCTGCGAATCAAGAACACAAGCAAGAACAAAGAAGAAGGCAACACAATTGCAGATGTATTATGAATCTCACGAAGTTGGGTCTCACAAACCGTGATGATGGTGAAACTGTTATGAACAGAATAATCTAAGCAAAACCCAAACCCTAATGGTATGGCGGCGGCTGTATATGAAGACCCTATGGTCGTGCAAGACCCTCTGGACGCACCCCTAATTGGGCTCAACTAGATACAAAGCCCAAAGGCCAAAAACAGGCGACGCAGCACCGAAACAGATTCTGGGCCCTCTCTTGTTTCGATGATTCCTGATGACTACGGATGAATTTTGATATGAGACTGGCGACATTGGAAAGGTCTTCTTCTTATCTTTCCGTGCATATGTAGAACGTCCAAATCCGAGACCCTATGCGTCCTGGGCATCCGTTTTAGTGCAGACTGGTCCTGAACCCCAAAACGGACTCGAAGTCGATTTTGGTTGGGCCTCCACCTTGGCTTCCACGTCCTTGCTGGTCCTCCACGTCTCCAAGTCCTTCTCCCATCATCTCCTGGTCCTCTCCATGGTTCTTAATTACAATATAATCATTAGGTAGCAAACCATTCTCAAAAGTGACATATAATGAAGAACGTAGGAACGAGCTCACCTCTAAATTTAGTCGTCGTGCACGAGTTCTAGTCATTGGACCTTACAAGTCCAGAATTAGAGGAGTGTTGCATGTATCATTAGGAGTGATGTCCTCATCATCCTCCCCCTCTTGAAGTGGAGTCGTCCTCGACTCAAGCTCATTCTCTTCTCCCAAGTATGGTTTCAAATCTGAAATGTTAAAAGTTGGACTAACCCCGAACTCGGGAGGCAACTCAAGTTTGTATGCATTATCATTAATCTTCTCAATTATTTTGAAAGGACCATCAGCTCTAGGCATTAATTTAGACTTTCTCAAATCTGGAAATCTATCTTTTCTCAAGTGTAACCATACTAAATCTCCTACATCAAGTTTTACTTCTTTTCTTCCTTTACTACCAGCAATTTTATACTTATCATTCATCTTTTCAATGCTAAGTCTTGTGGTCTCATGCATTTTGAAAAAAAATTCAGCACGTTCCTTACCATCAACATGAACTCTCTCATGAATAGGTAAAGGAAGTATATCAAGTGGAGTACGGGGATCAAAACCATACACTACCTTGAAAGGACTTACCTTGGTAGTAGAATGTGTTGCCCGATTATATGCAAACTCAACATGAGGCAAACATTCTTCCCATTGCTTCAAATTTTTCTTCAAAATAGCTCTCAACATAGTACCCAAAGTGCGGTTCACCACCTCAGTTTGTCCATCAGTTTGTGGGTGACAAGTTGTAGAAAACAACAACTTTGTACCCAACTTATTCTAAAGCGTGCACCAAAATGACTCAAGAATTTTGCATCACGATCTGAAACAATAGTAGAAGGCATACCATGCAAACATACAATTTCTTTGAAAAAGAGATCAGCAATATAACTAGCATCATCAGTCTTATGACATGGTATAAAGTGTGCCATCTTAGAAAATCTATCCACAACAACAAAAATACTATCACCCCCCTCTTAGTCCTAGGCAGTCCTAAAACAAAGTCCATAGAAATATCCGCCCAAGGAATAGAAGGAACAGGAAGTGGCATGTATAAACCATGTGGATTCAAGCGAGACTTAGCTTTTTGACATGTAGTGCAGCGAGCAACAAAGCGCTCAACATCTTTCCTCATCCTTGGCCAAAAGAAGTGTGTGGCCAAAATATCCTCTGTCTTCTTGGCACCAAAATGACCCATCAATCCACCTCCATGCGCCTCCTGTAACAACAAAAGACAAACGAAACCAACTGGAATGCATAGGCGGTTAGCTCTAAACAAGAATCCATCATTCAACACAAATTTATTCCATGCACGACCTTCTTTACAATGCAGCAATACATCCTTAAAATCAACATCAGCAGCATATTGTTCTTTAATTGCCTCAAGTCCAAAAATTCTACAATCAAGTTGAGATAATAAAGTATAGCGCCTAGATAAAGCATCAGTGATCACATTATCCTTCCTTTTCTTATGTTTAATAATGTAAGGAAAAGACTCAATAAACTCAATCCATTTAGTATGTCTACGGTTCAAATTACATTGAGAACGAATATACTTAAGTGATTCATGATCAGAATGAATAACAAATTCTTTGGGCAACAAATAATGACGCCACGTCTCTAAACAATGTACAGTGCATACAATTCCTTATCATACGTGGAGTAATTCAAAACAGGCCCAGTAATTTTCTCACTAAAGTATGCAACAGGTTTACTATCTTGCATCAAAACACCACCAATGTCTATACCACTAGCATCACATTCAAGATCAAAAATCTTATCAAAATTAGGTAATTGCAGCAATGGTGCATGTGTAAGTTTATCCTTCAAAGCATCAAAAGACTCATGATGTACCTTACCCCAATGGAAATCAATGCCCTTCTTTGTCAACTCATGCAAAGGTGCAGCAATGGTGCTGAAATCTTTGACAAAGCAGCGGTAGAAACCTGCAAGACCAAGAAAACTCATCACCTGTGTGATAGTTTTTGGTACAGGCCAGCTCTTTATGACTTCAATCTTTGCCTCATCCACCTCAATTCCCTGTGGAGTCACAACATAGCCAAGAAAAGAGACTCGATCCATGCAAAAGATGCACTTCTCAAGGTTACGAAATAAACGTGCATCTCGTAAAGCATAAAAAACAGCACGCAAATGATTCATATGTTCATCTATAGATTTGCTATAAATCAAGATATCATCAAAGTAAACTACCACAAATTTTCCAATGAAAGCTCTTAAAACCTCATTCATCAAGCGCATGAAAGTACTAGGTGCATTAGTTAAACCAAAAGGCATTACTAACCACTCATATAATCCAAATTTGGTTCTGAAAGCTGTTTTCCATTCGTCTCCAAGTTTCATTCTAATTTGATGGTAGCCACTACGCAAATCAATTTTAGTGAAAATTATAGCACCACATAACTCATCAAGCATGTCGTCTAGCCTAGGAATAGGATGATGATACCTAATAGTAATATTATTAATGGCTCTACAATCTACACACATACGCCAAGTACCATCTTTCTTAGGAACCAAAAGTATAGGAACAACACAAGGACTAAGTGATTGACGAACATACCTACGATCCAAAAGGTCTTGAACTTGTCATTGTATCTCCTTAGTCTCCTCAGGGTTGGTCCTATAAGCAGCACGGTTTGGCAAAGTAGCACCCGGAATCAAATCAATTTGATGCTCAATCCCTCTCGAAGGTGGCAATCCCGGGGGTATCTCACATGGAAAAACATCCTCATACTCCTGCAAAAGGTTAGTGACAGCAGGAGACACAACACTAGAAGCAACATCATCAAGCAAAAAGAAAGCTTCTTTGCATATCAAAGCATAGCAAATATCATCATTATCAGAAATTTCAGCAAGCTCAGATTTTGTTGCAAGACATGAACGACCTTGTAATTTAATTCCAGCACCCTTAGAACTTGAAGAATCATTAACATTACTAGGTGTAGAATTAGAATTAACAGGTTATTGAATTTCAGGACCTTTATTTTTCAAACTAGCAGCTCTTTCTAAATCAGCTTGTACAATTTCAGCAGGGGTCATTGGTAACAAAGTAATTTTAGTTCCTTTATGCATAAAAGTGTACTTATTACTTCTACCATGGTGTACAGCATCATTATCAAATTCCCAAGGTCTACCCAATAAAAGTGAACATGCTTGCATGGGTACAACATCACAATCAACAGAATTCACATAAGAACCAATGGAAAAAGGAACTCTGCAAGTTTGTATTACCTTAGCTTTGCCAGAGTCGTTTAACCACTAAATGTAGTACGGATGTGGATGTGGATGTGTGGTCAAAGAAAGCTTGTTGACCACATCATAACTCACCAAGTTATTGCAGCTCCCTTCATCAATGATGACACGTGCTCGGCGGTTCTTGATGACGAAGAAAATCTGGAACAAGTTGTGGCGCTGTATCGTCTCGGGCTGATGAACTTGTGTGCTAAGGACACGTTGAACAATAATGTTCATGTATCCTGTGGTGTCTTCGCCTCCAAGGACGAGGTCACTGCTGGTGGCAGCGACGTCCTCCTCCTCATCCTCCACATCAGAGGTGCTCATGTAACCGCCATCGTCTGTCGCCACATAGGCCCGCCTACTTGGATAATCTTTCTGCACATGACCAAGGCCATGGCAGCGGTGGCACTGAATCCCTATAGTGCGCCCTGTTGAAGCAACAGAGGAGGCACTACTAGCTGGTACCTGCATAGAAAGTTTACCTGAGCGCGTAGAAGGTGCAGGGGCTGATCTTGAGGCTGCAGAAATAACACTGGTTCCCTTGGTAGCTGCTGGTGGGGGCGGCCGGAAAGATGGCCTGGGCAGCCTCGAAGTCCCCGTCGAGCGTGGGGGGTAGGAGTACCTTGACTTGCTGTACTCCTCAAAAGCCTGGAAAAGTCCCTGTGATTCTTTCTCTGCAAGCATAGCATACTGGAAACACTATGTGAGGGTATAATATTCTTTATAATCAAGGATGTCCTGAATTTCTTTTCTTAAACCAGAATAAAAGCGACAAATCTGATCCTCTACTTTTTCAACTACAGCACAACGAATCAAACCCTTCTGAAGCTCACTAAAGTACTCCTGAATAGTTTTATCTCCTTGTTCTAAACACTGTAGTTTATTACGAATCTCTCTATAAAAAGAAGGGGGAATAAAACGATCACGCATTGCTACCTTAAGTTCTTCCCAAGTAGTAGGCAAATCAGTTTCAGCAGCTAGACCACTCCACCAAACAATAGCAAAGTCCTTAAACTCACTAGTAGCTTGTCTAACTCTATGTTGTTCAGGAACAAGGTGGGCATTAAATTTTTGTTCTACAGTCATCTCCCAATCAAGATAAACATCACCATTACACTGACCCAAAAACGAAGGAATTGAAAACTTAATTTTAGCATACGGGTCATCTGGAGCATAGTTACTGTGTGGACGACGATTGTAGTTGTGGAAACCACCCATACCTTGAGTATTATGTTGCAAATGATGTCGTAATCGTGCGGTCCTTGTAGCTGACCTATCCACGGTGCCATCAGCCTTATACACCGTGTCTTCATCATGGACGTCTTCAACGTCGTTGTTGTTATTATTGGTGTTCGTATTGTTGGTTTTAGGAGCGGTCTCCAACGTAACAACCTGATCAGTTAACTTAGAGACCCGCTTCTCTAACCGCTCGATGCTTTCTCCAATGTGAAGCTTGCTGACCGCATCAGTAATGGCTCTAGTGATCATCTCTGCCAAATCACTCTGAGCAACCTGCAAAGCCTTCTGGAGCTGCTCTTGGCTCACGCACTCAGCAAATTGTGAGAGTGAAGCCATCTCTCCGTCGTCACTTCCTGCCATCACAAACACCAAAACAGGAAACAAACAGTGAAGGTTATCCCTACAAAACAGCTAAGCAGTGGTGCCTCTTAACACAACAAAAGGAGACTCCTTACAAAGCTCTTACAAAGTTCTGAAAAGCAAAGCAAAGGATACCAGAGAGATGTGTTCCACGATTGCAAGGGTCACAAAATAACCTGTGTGCTGTCCAGAAGAAATATGTAGAGCTAGGAAGGCCAAATATATATATGTGAGTGGCACACAAATCACAAACAGATAGTAAAGCTGAATAAGTGCCCAAGTAACTTGTCCCTAGTTTTTGGTCTAAGTATGTCCTAGAACAGTAGTGATAGCAAAGTAGAAACAAGGAGATAAAGGCACAACAGGCAATAATAGGGGGCTAAGTGCAAAACAGCCAAATCCAGAAATTTCAGGGGGTTAGATGTAGCACTAGTAGAAATCCCAAATTTCTTTTTTTGATTTTATTTTTTTAATATTTTTCTCCAACTCACTAACAATGGAGGAGAATCCATAAAAAATTACAGCTCGAACAGAGGTAGGATATGGCCTACAGAAAATCTTGAAGTTGCAGAAAACGTCGGGTTTAAACTTAAATCAATTTTTTCTTTATCTTCCCGATTTTTTTGAATTTTTTAACAAGGTCACACAGGGCGTAGCTGAGTGTGTGTATGCTCAATTTTGAATTAAGAATCTCCTGTAAAAATTTCAGCCAAAACGGACAACCGAGCGAAAAGTTATGCCCGTTTTACCGAAGGGGGGTCGGAGTCGGTTTTCCAGAAACCCGAGTCGGGTTAGGGGTCGAGTTTGGAATCGGGTAAAATTTTTTTTTGGCGGCGTGCATGCTGTGGAAAGTGGAATTTGTGGGGATTGGTCCGACGTATTTGAGGGTGGGATTAGGGTGGGTGTATCGATCAATCAACCCTAGCACACAAAGCCACAAACTAAACCAACGACTAAACAAAAACTAGGGCACAAACTCAACAGTACAGACTCTGAAATTGAAATATGCTAAGGCTAAACACGTGGTTATGGGCGGAGGGAAATTTTTTTTTGGCTTTTCTGTGGATGATAGGATGAACACAAAATGAAATTAACTAAGGGTAGTGCGAACCTGACGGTGCAGCTGAAGCTCTGATTACCACTTGATATGGACAAGGGTTCCCGATCTTCCGAAAGGTTCTGGATACGTTGATTTGGTCAGAGGCAACACACAAGTCGATCCGGCTTCAGAACAACATGTTCTAAACCCGGCAATCGTAGCATGACGTCTCCTCTGGTTATCAACCGTTCTGAAATGATTGACCTCATCGAGAAGGCTAATCCCTGCCTGCGAATCAAGAACACAAGCAAGAACAAAGAAGAAGGCAACACAATTGCAGATGTATTATGAATCTCACGAAGTTGGGGTCTCACAAACCGTGATGACGACAAAACTATTATGAACAGAATAATCTAAGCAAAACCCAAACCCTAATGATGTGGCGGTGGCTGTATATGAAGATCCTAGGGTTGTGCAAGACCCTATGGACGCACCCTAATTAGGCTCAACTAGATACAAAGCCCAAAGGCCAAAAACAGGTGATGCAGCACCGAAACAGATTCTAGACCCTCTCTTGTTTTGACGATTCCCGACGACTCCGGAAGAATTTTGATATGAGACTGGCGGCATTGGAAAGGTCTTCTTCTTATCTTTCCGTGCATATGTAGAATGTCCAAATCCGAGTCCGTATGCGTCCCGGGCATCCGTTTTAGTGCAGACTGGTCCTGAACCCCGAAACGGACTCGAAGTCGATTTTGGTTGGGCCTCCACCTTGGCTTCCACGTCCTTGCTGGTCCTCAACATCTCCAAGTCCTTCTCCCATCATCTCCTGGTCCTCTCCATGGTTCCTAATTACAATATAATCATTAGGTAGCAAACCATTTTCAAAAGTGACATATAATGAAGAACGTAGAAACGAGCTCACCTCTAAATTTAGTCGTCGTGCACGAGCTCTAGTCATTGAACCTTGCAAGTCCAGAATTGGAGGAGTGTTGCATGTATCCTTAGGAGTGATGTCCTCATCATCCTCCCCCTCTTGAAGTGGAGTCGTCCTCGACTCAAGCTCATTCTCTTCTCCCAAGTATGGTTTCAAATCTGAAATGTTAAAAGTAGTACTAACCCCGAACTCGGGAGGCAACTCAAGTTTGTATGCATTATCATTAATCTTCTCAATTATTTTGAAAGGACCATCAGCTCTAGGCATTAATTTAACTTTCTCAAATCTGGAAATCTATCTTTTCTCAAGTGTAACCATACTAAATCTCCTACATCAAGTGGGAGTATAAAAGACAGCATCGAGTTGACTCTCAGTCCATGCCGCATTTGTGCACAAACCTTTCGTCTTCCTCGCGCCTCCTCTGTTCTCGACTCCTCACCTTTCCAGCTAGGGTTAGCACTGCCACTCCCGACCGCCACAGATCTCTCTACGCTTAGCCCCCAAGCCTTTGCTAGGGTTCAGCATTCGATCCGCCACGCCCGAAACAATCATCACCATGGGTCGCAAGAAGGTTTCTACCTCGATCCCTACCACTCCCACTGCCACCGCCGTGTCCTCCTCATCGGAGATCGATATCCCAGAGCAGCTTCAGGAGTTCTCAAATAGCAACCTCTCCCAGGCCGACATGAAGCAGATAGTGATCGACGGCATCCTTCCAGAGCAAGTGTGGATCGAGCATGGCTTTGGAGTCCCCTGCTGCAGCTTCATAAATAGATAGTTGTATTCCGCTCGTTCTTCGAGCATGGCTTTGGAGTCCCCTGCTGCAGCTTCTTGCGCGGGCTCCTTTTCTTTTATGGGATTGAGCTTGTCAACCTCAATCCTAATTCCATCCTCCACATCACTATCTTCATGCACATGTGCAAAGCATTTCTGGGAATCCTCCCCCATTTCAATTTATTCCGCCATCTGTTCATCCTCCGTCCGTTACCGACCAAGGACAATCAAGTAGCTATAGGCGGCGTTGGCTTTCAATTGCGCAAGAAGGAGCCCTACATCAACGTGCCTTTGAAAACCGGGAACAAGAACTGGAAAGATGAGTGGTTTTACTGTGATAACTCTCCCCCTGTTCTTGCCGATTTCACCGTTGCCAAGGCGATTTCTCTGGCACAATGGACAGAGAAACCCAATCTGACCGATCCTTAGGTGGTCACTTTGCTGAAGAAGATAGCTGACTTGAAGGCTGAAGGTATTGACGGAATTACCGTCGCCAAGAGCTTCATAGTTCGCAGAGTGCAGCCCCTAAAGCTACAGAGTCACCCGGCGTGGAACTACGTCAATAATGACGAAACCAGGGACGTGCCTGACCCACCGAATGGTGAGCTCCATAAGAAACGCCTGTCAAAAATGTTTGAAGGAGATATTCTTCAAGATGACTCGCTGATCAAGAAGGCGTATAATAAGGGCACTATGCAGGCCCGACTAAGCCTCAGTCTACTTTGAGCAATCATTTATGTTCTTGTCTTGATGCCCTGCTTGATATTTTGATTCCTGTGCAGGTTTTGGATACTTATATTTCTCATCCTCCGCTCCCTTCGACTGATTCTGTGGGACCGAACTATGTTGAGAAGACACAGCAGACCGGCACCGGAGGCTCGAGCTCTTCTACAGGCGCTCGTCCTGACCCGGTCTCTACCCTTCCTCCCCCCGGTCGGCGAGTAAAGCAGACCGTTGGGCGCCGACGGCAATATATAGGAGATCAGGATGATGATGAAGAGTTGCCATCTGCTGATGCTGGTCATCTCACCCCCACTACCTCCGACCAACCTTCAGACTAGTCGAAGCCCCCGGGCCAAACTTAGAGTGATGCTGGGAGGGTGTATCAGACCGATAAGGCAGAAAAATCTACGCAGAAGAGGAAGGAGGCTGATTTTCAATCGACTTCTTTGAAGAAGAGGTTGTGCCGAATTAAGCTCAAGAAGGCTCCTAGGTTAATTCTTTACCCTTATGCTCCTTGTCTCTTATTGCCATCCGTAACACATCTTAATCTCTTCCATATTCATTTCGATAGTGGTCGGACGAGTGATTCTTAGAGTGCCCAAGAGTCCGGAGACACTCAGTCTGGACCTCCTCCTCGCCCGACTGATGTGCCCAAGTCGGTCGGCAAGTCATTAAACACGCCGACCGAGGTGGATAAGCTAGTCGACAAGGCAATTTCTGCCCCCATTCCAGCGCCTGTACCCCAACCTGCTCCTGCTGTCGTCCCTTCACCTCTTGACAAAGCTCATGTGACATTATCTGCAGATTTACTCGGTCGGCCTAAAGTGGAGGACATGGAAATCATGCATCAATATCGAGAAGCTAGCAAGGTACTTCAATACTCTACTTTTGCTTTGTCTTAATCTTGTCTTTAAGCTTAACCCCTTTCTGTATACAGAAAATGTATGCTCTCATAGAGAGAAAACAAGCTAGGGTGGAATACCTTGAAGCCGAGACTTTTGGTATGTCCTAAACTCTTTGGTCTTCAAGTCTTCAAATAAGACTAACACTTTGCTGGTGTTTTGCTAGTCACCAGTCAGCAGCTTGTCAAAGCGCAAAAGGAGATTGAAAAGCTGCAGACCGACCAAAGAGAAATGACCAAGGCTTTAAACCAAGGCCGAGAAGATTTAGCTGGCATGATCATTCACCACCTGTGTTTAAATAACCAACCAATCACTCTAGCGCTAAAGATTCAAATATTTGTCTTTTAGCTCGTGAACAGAAGGTTGCCGACCTGGAGAAGTTGACTTCTAATCAGCAAAGGTTTGTCAATGTGTTAAATACTGAGAAGGAAAACCTCTCCATGTCGGTCGAGGACCAGAAGGCCGAGATCACTCGGCTGTAGGAGCTGAAGGAGGCTGACGCCAAAAGGGAGGAAGCTAAGAGCACCTCCAAATCCTTCAAATGTAAACTTGCCAATAAGCCCTTTGTTATTTCTCACATCTGCTTAATTCCTCTTTTGATCATACTGATCAACAAATTATCATTTGCAGATCTATCTTACGCCGCTTGAAAGGCAATGGACTATGTACATGCCAACCGAGTGGAGCAGTCCGGTCATTCCTTGGAGTACTTGTTGGAGCATGCGTCAGAAGATATTGCTCATAACACTCGATGAGTGGCGACCGAAGCCGGGAGTCAGGTTCTGGCTATTTGCCAATCTTGGTCTCCCGCTCTGCCATTGGACAAGATCAAGGAAGGCTTCAACCCAGACTTAACTGACGACCAATGCCAGCTGCTTTTGGATTCCATGCTGGAGACTTCCCGAGTTTTGGTCAACAATATAGAGATCAATCCAACCGTACCTACTCCTCTAGCAACTCCTGAGGTTGAGCTTCGAGCTAAATCTTCCTCTCCTTCAAAGGAGCTGTAAATCCTATAATATTAGAGATCATTAGCAATATCTATGTAATGAAACAATGTTACCTGTATATAATCTAGTTTCATGCTTATCAACTTTAAAAGATTGATAAAAATGTCCTAAGTATGTTTCTGTCATTGAGAAACTCAAATTGTATCGGTCTGCCTTAACATTTTAGGTTGTGACTCGTAACCGCGTAACAAGCAGAGTCGACCAATCGACACATGACCTCTCACACTTTGGCTCTGGGTTTAGTGTAGTGGTAGTTTGATGTGCAGTATAAAGTATATAACCATAATGTATAGATGTTAGACCAAGAAAATGAAGACCGTATTCAAAGAGAAGAAATCGGTCAAAAAGTAGTCCAAAACCAAAATCCGGTTAGACTGAAGTGGGACATTATTATTAGCCCCCTGGCTCGATTGCTTAATAAAATAAATTAAGGAATCGAGACAATATAGAATGAAAATCATCAAAAAATCTTTCATCAAAAAGACCAAAGTTTCATTCATGAATAATGTATAAGTATACAAAGGAATAATTAAGTATAGAAACGACATAGCTAATTTATGTTCCAAGAATTTGGTATATCATCGCTGTCTTCATACATCAGTCGGCAAGCCCCCGGGCGAGTGACTTCCTTCATAACATATGGACCTTCCCACTTTGGAGAAAGCTTATGCTGGTTCTTCGTTGACTGCACTCGGTGAAGCACTAAATCTCCAACTTGGAAGTGGCGATTACGTACGTTTTTATCATAATAATGACGTAAGCCTTGTTGGTAAAGTGCCGACCAAAACAGAGCACGATCAAATCAATCTCTTGATTCTTCTCAGAAAGCTTTTCGTCATACGCCTGAACCTGAGCCGAAACAAGGCTGACTTCGGTCGGCAGCATAGCCTCTGAGCTGTAGACCAATGAGAAAAGTGACTGACCAGTTGCCCAACTGGTGTTTGTGCGAAGCCCCCAAAGAACTGAAGGCAATTCTTTAATCCACCGACCGGCATAAGGCTTAAGCCTGTCGAATATCCGAGGCTTCAATCCTTGGAGGATCATACCATTGGCGCATTCGACCTGCCCATTGCTTTGAGGATGAGCCACTGATGCAAAGTGGATTTTTATTCCTATCTCGTCGGTAAAGTCACCGAACTCCACTAAAGTGAATTGAGTGCCATTATCGGTAATGATATCATGAGGAACCCCGAACCGAGTGAAGACATCCTTGACAAACTCGATAGCCTTCTTCGACGTAATCTTGCTGACCGGCTTTGCTTCAATCCACTTGGTGAATATGTCAATAGCAACAAACAGATAAGTGAACATGTCTGGCGCCTTTTTGAAAGGACCGACAATATCGAGCCCCGAAACAGCAAAGGGCCAAGTCAACGGTATCATCTGAAGTTGTTGTGAAGGCACATGCGTTTGTTGAGCGAAGAATTGACAACCTTCACACGTTCGAATGACCCGGTGTGCATCTTCAACCGCCGTGGGCCAATAAAACCCTTGCCGGAAAGCTTTGCCGACCAAAGTCTTGAAAGCTGCATGATTGCCACATATCCTGGAATGAATTTCTTCTACCAACTTTTGGCCTTCTGGTATCGAGATGCATCTCATCAAGATGTTTGAACCTCCTCTTTTATAGAGTTGGTCTCCCACTAACAAATACCCTCGGCATCGGGTCTCCAACCTTAGTTGCTCATTAGGATCCGAAGGCAGCGTTCCGTTATCCAAATATTGGATGAGCGGGTCACGCCAATCAGTCTCCATGTTGTAGAAGGGCTTCATACTCCGTAGCGTTGTTAGACGCGTGAAACATCAACTGAAGGACATATCAAAGCCTCTCTCTAGTGGGTGAGATAAACACAACTCCCGCACCCGCTCCTTATAATAGAAGAGACCCATCGAAGTACATTCTCCAATACTCGATGTCTTGTGTAGTAGGTGGGTTTTGAATCTCCATCCACTCAGCAATGAAATCAGCTAGCGCTTGTCCCTTTATAGCCGACCGAGGCACGAACTTGATGGTATATTGACCAAGTTTGACTGCCCACTTAGTGATTTTGCCTTCGGCTTCTCGGTTATGTAGCACTGTGCCGAGTGCGAAAGAGGTCTGGACTTCGATCAGATGAGCTTGAAAGTAATGCTTCAACTTCCTGGAGGTAGCCAACAATGCATACAACAACTTCAAGATCTGTTGGTATTTTACCTTAGAGGCGCCAAGGACCTCACTCACAAAATAGACCGGGTGTTGTACTTTTTGTATATGTCCCTCTCCTTCTTGGTCGACTGTTAAAACAGTACTCACAACCTGAGTTGTGGTCGATATATAAAGCTAAAGTTTTTCTCCTGGCTCCAGAAGCACCAATACTGGAATGCTGCTGAGGTCAAAGGTTTTTCTCCTGGGATTCAGCTTTATTGAATAATGCCTCAGATTGTCAAAGCTTTCTGCTAGGTCAAAAATGAGCTCTTCGACGTTCCGAGTCTTGATGACAATGTCATCAACATATGCTTCTGCGTTCCGACTGATCTGAGCAGCAAGGCAGCATTGAATACCCCGTTGGTAAGTCGCGCTAGCATTCTTCAGTCCGAAAGGCATTGTAATATAGCAATAGGCGTCGAAGGGTGTTATAAAGGAAGTTTTAATCTGATCTTCGACCTTCAGTGGGATCTGGTGATAGCCTGATTAGGCATCCAGAAAGCTCAAGAGCTCACACCTGGCTGTCGAGTCTACATTCTGATCAATACGAGGAAGAGCGAAAGGGTCTTTAGGATAGACCTTGTTGAGATCAGTATAATCAACACACATCCTTCATTCTTTATTCTTCTTGGATACAAGGAGTGGATTTGCTAACCAGTCAGGATGATACACCTCCTTTATAAACTTAGCATCTAATAGTCTAACTATCTCCTTCTTCATGGCATCCATGTGATCTTGCGCAAATCTTCTAAGCCTCTGCCGAACGGGGGTAGCCCCTAGGGGTACCCTTAACTTGTGCTCAATCTTTTCCCTAGGAACTTCCGGCATGTTAGATGGTTTCCATGCAAAGATGTCCCTATTTTCCTGGAGGAAAAGAGTGAGCGCGAGTTCCTATTTCTTGTCGAGGTTGGCCCCAACATAAGTTACCTTATCGGGGTCCTCAGGATCGAGCAGGATTTCCTTGGTCTGGATGTCATCGGTCTGAATCTTGTCTTTGGTAGGATTCTTTGTTGGAACCTCCGCTCCGGTCTGCTCCTTCGTGCCGACTGCCTGCTGGATCTCCTTCTGGTCAGACAGCATCAACTGTTTATTGGCCATCTCACAACTCTGTACATCACAATCGATAGAATTCCGAAGATCAGAGTGGAGGGAGATTATTCCGTTTGGGCCTGGCATCTTGAGGGTGAGATATGGATAATGCGGGATAGCCATGAATTTAGCCATAGCCGGTCGACCGATGATAGCATGGTATGCTGAGTTGAAATCTACCACCTGGAAGAGAGTACGCTCGGTCCTGAAATTCTCACGGGTCCCGAAGGTTAACAGCAGACTGATCTGTTCAATTGGAATTGAAGTCTTGCCGGGTATAATCCCGTGAATAGGTGAAGAACTCGGCTGAAGATCATTGATTGACAGACCGAGCTCTTTGAGAGTCTTGGTAAAGATTAAGACCAAACTGTTTCTTCCATCAATGAGTACTTTGTTGAACTTCACCTCCTTCATCGTAGCAGCAAGCACCAGCGGGTATCGACCCGGCTTCGGGACGTGCTTGGGGTGATCCGACCGATCAAAAGTGATTGGCATCTCAGACCACCTCATGAATTGAGGTGCAGCCGGTTCCACCGAGTTGATCTCCCAAAGTTCCAGCTTCTGCTTGCGCTTGGACACATAGGCATCTGGGCCACCGAAGATGAACTTGACTTCCTTGCGGGGCTCCTGGAACTATCCTGAGTCATCCTTGTCGCCATCGTCATTGGTCTTGTCTTTGCTATTGCATCTCGGGGGATCTTTGGCCACCTTGAGCGCAGCTATTGCAAATCCCTTCAGTCGATAGCAATCCTTTGCTTTGTGGTTTCCCTTTGGGTGCCAAAGGCATAGGCCACTCAGCAGCTCGTCCATGGACGGTTGGCTTGTTCGAGGGTTCTTCTGAAGTCGGTCCACCGTGTGAACCATGTTATCAGGCTTCCTCTTCTTGTCCTTCTTGGAGGACCCGGGCTTGTCCGACCGCTTCTCTTTGCCTTTTCCCCGGATGTCATCCAAGACCGACTCACTAGACGCAAACTTGTCAGTGATCTCGAAGCATTCTTGAGCGGTCACCTTGAGGTAATGATTCCTCTGACCGATCTCACAAACCAAATCATCGCTACGGATCCCTCCTTGGAAGGCGACAATGATTTGTTGGTCCGGGACATTGGGGATCTCAGTCTTCTTAGCGCAAAATTGCTTGATGTAATCATGAAGAGGTTTGTCGGTCTTCTGCTTGATCCGAGTGAGGTCGAAGTGGTTACCCGGTCGATTGCATGTAGCTTGGAAACTTTCTATGAGCTTCCTATTATGGTCTCTCCAAGATGTGATTGACTCCTCTGGAAGAGATGTGAGCCATATCCAAACAACTGGATCCCGGCAGATTGGGAGGTAACTAGCCATTACATAGGAATCACCTCCAGCCGACCGAATTGCCGTGTTGTGAAGCTGTAGCCACTCTCGTGGATTGGTCTGACCATCGTATTTTTCAATAGGGACCGGCTTGAATCCTTTTGGCCAACGAGCTATGCGAAGCCTAGGGATGTAAGCTTTGATACCATCGATCTCATCATGCCGACGACGCCGATAGTCGTTATCATCATTATCACGCCGATCCCGGTCATCTCATTGACGTCGGTCGTCGCGGTTGTGCCTTGGAGGAGGATCTTGGTAGTCATCCTGTTGGCTGTCTGTTCTCCAATCACAGCATTCTTACTCATAGCGTCGGTTGTCCCGAGCGCGTTCTTCATAGTGAGAGTTGATGGTATCTCGTCCATCACGGAGGCTGAGAGAATTTCTCAGATCTTCACGCCTTTGCCGACCTCACAAAGATACATGACTAGAGCTTGTGACCAACTGAGATTTTGCAGCCTCTTGAGCTGCAGCGTCCTTAAGCATAGCCACCGCCTTCTGTATCGCAAGGGTCTGATAATTCGCGTCGACCATTAGAGTGTTGAGCAAAGTTTTGGCCCCTGTGATGTTATGCTGAGGAGTCTGGTAGACCTTGATGCCATCCACTTCGAGTTCTAGACTGAGATCCAGTTGGCGTGCGTTGCATGAACCACGTGACCCTCTTGGTTGACGGCGGTGTCCGACCGATAAGTCATCAGTTGGAGGGTCCTCCTCTTGTTGACCTCCTTCGGCTAGTTGATTCGGGTGGCCATCAACGGGGTTATCTTCATGTTCACCATTTTGGTTACCATCCTGGTCTCCATCCGCGAGATCTGCTATATCCACCATGTTGACAGTATAGGGATATGGGTAAGCGGATCCGACCGAGTCCTCATTAAAAGACCGATCCGATCTTGAATCTTTCCCAAAGGAAGGATCTTCTTCCTCAGATCCGAGTGGGACCAACATGGGGATCATGTCAGATGGACTCGGTGATCGTGCCATGGAGACGGCGGTGGCCGAGTCGGATCTGTGGTTTTCCAGACCTAGGGCTCCGTTGTTGCCGACTGTGAAGTCGAGTGATCCAAAGGAGATCTTGAAGTCCGGTGAATACTGGATGATGGGAATTTCGGCCATCGTAGTCGATGAAGAATCCCAGCGAGCCTTATCCCCTACCTGGCGCGCCAACTATCAAAGCTTGAGATCGACAGTAAAATGTATAGGGCTACGTCGAGACTAAGAACTACGATGGTAACACAAGACACCGAGTTATACAGGTTCGGGCCCTCTCGATGAGAGTAAAAACCCTACGTCATATGTTCTGTGTATTGTATTGATGTTATGGGAGTTGTCAACTTGTCCCTCGATGAGGGGTACCCTGCCGCCTTATGTATCCGGTCGGCAGGGGGGTACATGAAGAGTCCTAGTCGTAACCCTTTAAGGTTTACACAGAAAGTCTATCTCTACATGCCTTGCGCTCCAAGTTAAGTCAGTCGGCTTCCTTGTTGATGAAGTACCCGGTTGGCTACCGACTTAATCTTGTATGAGGATACCCGTAAGGCAAGTATCCCACATGCAATATCTCCTCCTAGTGCTCTCCTCTTTTCCTCTTGGACCATACCAAATGCTCTCAGGTATTCCATTGGCCAAGAGTGGTCTCCAAGACACCAGCAGCGAAGTTATATAGGCTCCCAACCTCAAACTAGCCGTTGCTCCACAAAATTGCCTTTCTGGACATCCAGACTGGACTATCCAGTCACTACCTGACCGGACCATCCGGTCACTCTGGTAACGGCTCTCCCAGCCATTGGCTGCACTATCCAGGCAAAATCCATGTACTCACCGGACTGTCCGGTCACTAGACCGGACCATCCGGTCCGTTTCTCTCTCCAGTCCAGAAATATTCTGCGCCCGAAGCTCCTCTACCGTTCCTGTACTCCTACTGACCGGACTGTCTGGTCAGCAGACCTAACCGTCCGGTCTATATAGAGTCTCCTGCTGACAGACTTCCTGCTCCTCGCTCTATGTCCTGGACAACTCCCCATAGTGACCGTATAGTCCAGTCTCCACTGACCCCTCTGTCTAGTCTCTATGTCCAGAAGCTGAAACTTGTCATCCTCACTTGACTTTATTTCCCGGCTTCTCCGAATAGATCCTTGGCTTCTCCACTGTCACCTAGTTCTTATGATTTCACTGAGCAACCTTGCACATCACCGACTAGACATGACCTAAGAGAATGACCTAGACCCCCTTGATAGTCCAGTTTTTCCTATGGGCTCAAAGCCCTAGCAACTAGGCAAGTGTTCCAAACACTTGCACCATAGATTGTTCTTCGCTTTGATCCATCTCCATCAACCCTTGGACTCCATCAAGTTCACAAGCCTCCATGCTTGCGGTCATTGTCATCCATCGCCAAAGACAATCATCATAAGATAGAAAAGGTTTCCTACACGAATCACACTCATGTAGATATTAGTCACATTTCATGTTTGTCATGCATCACCAAAACACCATACCTTGGGGTGACCTCAATGGTTATGATCCTTACAGCTATTCTCTTCATGGCCATTCCTACAGAGTTTTGAATTTGGAAACTAACACCATCGTAGAATCCTGCGATGTAACCTTTGATGAATCAAACTCTTGTGCAAGGAATGTGATTGAGACTGTAGGTGACAAGGAGCTAAAGGAAAGCATCTTTGTAGAAGAGGACCTACAGGGCTTTGATGATGATGATGATGATGATAATGATTCACTTCATCTCTCATCTATGCTTGTTCCTACTACTTCCACTACTCTAGTAGAGGGTCCAGAAGCTTCTACATCGACTTCAGTAGCTATCGAGCAAGCTCCAGCTGTGGTTGAGGGGGAGGTACACTCTGAGAGAGAGGCCCCTAGCCATATTCAGCGTCAACATCTACCTCAACAAATGATTGGTAATCTCCATGAGAGGACAACAAGGTCAAGGTCTGCACATCTTGCCTGCTTTACCAATTCTGTCTTTGTTGCAACCTTTGAACCCCGAGATATTGGACACGCACTATTTGATGAAAATTGGGTTAATTCCATGGATGAGGAGTTGGAAAACTTTGAGAGAAACAAAGTATGGACCCTTGTAGAGCCTCCCAAAGATGTCAATGTCATAAGAACCAATTGGGTGTTCAAAAACAAGCATGGGTAGGATGGTGAGGTTGTGAGAAACAAGGCTAGGATTGTTGCTCAGGATTTTAGCCAAGTGGAGGGCTTAGATTATGATGAAACCTTTGCTCCTGTTGTTCGCATAGAAGCCATTAGGATCTTGCTTGCATTTGCTGCCTCCAAGGGCATTAGACTCTACCAAATGGATGTCAAGAGTGCTTTCCTAAATCGATTCATAGAGGAAGAAAAGTATGTGAGGCAACCCCCTGGCTTTGAGTACCACAAATACCCAAACCATGTGTACAAGCTTCAGAAGGCTTTGTACGGGCTAAAGCAAGCACCTAGGGCATGGTATGCTAGGCTTAAGACCTTCTTGCTAGAGTGCGGGTATGTCATGGCATGTATTGATAAAACCTTGTTCACTCTTAAGCATGGCAATGACTTTCTAATGGTTCATATACGTGGATGATATTATCTTTGGTGGTTCCTCTCATGCTCTTGTGTCCAGGTTTCAGGAAGCTATGAAAAGTGAATTTCAGATATCAATGATGGCTGAGCTTACCTTCTTTCTTGGCCTTCAAATCAAGTAGTGCAAGTAAAGCACTTTCATACATCAAGCCAAGTACATGAAGGATCTTCTGAAGAAGTTCGACATGGTCAATATGAAGCCGTTGTCTACACCAATGTCCACTACAACGGCTCTTGACCCTGATGAAGACTATGAAGTGGTGGACCAAAGGAAGTACAGGAGCATGATTGGCTCCCTCTTGTACCTGACGGTGATGAGACCCGACATACACTTTGCAGTGTGTCTTTGTGCTTGCTTTCAAGCTTCCCCAAGGGTGACTCATCGCAACGCTGTCAAGCGTATCTTCAGGTATCTCAAATACACCCTTGAGTTTGGTCTTTGGTACTCTGCATCTTCTTCTCTTGATCCCATTTGGTATTCGGATACGGATTTTTCTGGGTGTAGAATTGAAAGGAAGAGCACTTCTAGTACTTACCATTTCATGGGTACTTCTTTGGTTTGTTGGTCTTCTCGCAAGAAATCTAGTGTTGCCCGATCCACAACAGAAGCTGAATATGTTGCTACCGCTAGTTGAGCTCAAATGCATAGACACTAAAAACCAATTAGCTGACATTCTCACCAAGCCCCTAGATGCTTTGAGACATGCTTTTCTTCGGGGGGAGCTTGGTGTTTGCCATCCCTATGGCATCATTTGAGGGGGAGTTGATGTTCTCTTGTATATATGTATCTTACCTTTTTTGCATTGCATCTCATATGTAATATATGAATTGGTAGATGAGCTTTGATTCTTATGCTTGCCTGTATTTTTCATTGCTATGGTTGAGCTTGAGCTAAGTTGTGTAGATGTGATGAGCAAACTCTCATGCTTAGATTTTCTAGATGGCTTGTTATAAACTCTATTGAGTAACATGCTAATCTTAAAGGTAAACTTGGTTTTTTGTGAAGCTCATGAATAATCGTGCCTAATCTTGCTCATCATATGTATAATTGCTTTTATCCTTGTTGAGACTTGTGTTGAGGCTAGCCTATAGGATGTCTTAGCTTTGGCACCTTGGGTTTGCGAAATGGAAGACTTTGCAAATGTTTAGCTCATGATGGAACATTGTGGGAACATGTATTCCTTTTTCCACAAAGGCATGCTCTTTTGTCTTGTGCATAAACTTGAATAATCTGCTAAGTGCTTTGGTCAAGAATAATTCTAAAATGCTAAATCCAAACACTGTGACTTGAGGCCTCGGGGTGTTTGCCATACCCAGTCGTGCGACCCTAGCATGGATAAGAGGACACATGAGGATAAACAATAATCACTTGATCAACTGAGTCTCTGTTGCATATGTGAGCGTTTGTAAAGCCTATTTTCTATGAATGCTTGTTTCCCTAGTTGAGATTGAGACTAGCTAGTTTTCCTTGATTCACTTGATGCCTGTTTTGTCTTGGATGGGAGTACTTATACATGTGGTGGCAGCTTTGCTCATGATAAGCAAATTTGATTCTATCTAAGGTAGTCAATCTTTCTACTTAGCTTGTATAGCTCTTGGTGTTTATGCCCTGCTATCTATTTTTGATCTTTGTGTGGTTGTGAGCTATTGCTTTTACACTTCGTAGCTCTATGCTTATGGATAGCAAGGTTAAATGCTTGTTTGCATAATTGTTGAAGCTCCTTAGGTCTGCATTTTTATGCATTGTATTTTTGTTTTTGTGCATCTTTGATGAGTTCATTGCCAAAGGGGGAGAAAATAATGGGTCATGCACAAATAATGCTAAGAAACTTAAGATGACCTCATTTTGCATTTCACTTGATCTGTCATAAGTTGAGGGGGAGCATATCATGATCTTGAGCGCTTTCATGCGCCTTTCACAATCTTTGCGTTCTCAAATCGCTTTCTTTGCCAACTCTTGGTTTTGTGATCCTTTCTTTGCTAGATGGCTGGTTTTCACCTTTTCTGTGGGTTTGAGCCATTTGGATGTGCTTATTCGATTTCGCATTTCAATCTCTATATCTTTATGCATTTGGTGTTGTCAATGTACTCATCATGGGGGAGATTGAGAAACCATGTGGAGATGTGCCATGGTTTGCAATATATGTGATGAGTAATTGACTTGAGCAGATTTGGTGTTTGAGTTAAAATGTGGGAATCTTGGGATTGCATGGGTTTACATATCATGGTTATGACTAACCGGAGTTGGTGGAGGTTTTGGTGATGTTGCAGGAGTTGGGAAATGTGTTTGCTTGTCTCATGTTGTGTAGGTCACTGGAATCGACTTGGCGGTCAACGGCGAGAGGATCGGGCACAAGTAGGAGACTTGGGGCCGAACGATCAGGATGCCGGGTGGAGTCAAGGGTGATCCATACCGTACACGTGGAGAGGCAAGAAGCACGCACGGTGTCACAGTTGAGCCTCAAAACCGTGGTGGTGATGAAGACGACGTGTTGACCAAGTCAAGGCGAGCGGGACGCCGGTGCAAGTGACAAGGGGGCCCGATGGACAGGTACCGAGAGAGACTTACCGGTGGTCAGGATCACGAGACAAGGTGACACGTGTTGACATTGAGAAGTCACACCTTGAGAAGCGTGCAAGGCGGTTTCCCGGTTTGGGCCTCAAAACCGGTGGCGGCGATTGGAGGTGCACGTGGCACCATCGTGGAGCTTGCGTCGAGGGCAAGCAAAGTTGTGAGGGGCCCGATGACATTCGAGTGACAAGGAATAAGATGGACGGTTATGCCCCCGGCAGTAGGTGGGTGTGTTATGTAGGCCGAGTGTATAGTGGTCATGTGGAAAATAGACCCTAGGCCTATATAAGAAGGGACAGGGCTGATGGAAGAGGTGCCTCTCTTTTCATTAGCCTTGTGTTAGAGTTCATTCAAAGTGCTAGGAGAGGACTACATGTTTTACTGGAGAGTAGTGGGTGTGTGAGAGACATCTCTTGCTCTTCCAAATAGTGGGAGGAAGAGGGTGGCGTCCTAGCCTTGTACCCATGAATCTTGTAAGCACCTTTCTATGATATGAGAAGTATTTTTTGTGCTCAAGATCTCCCTCTTTCCCTAAATCCCAAATTTCTCTTTTCTCTATTTTTGGAGCAATTTTTGTGGAGTTTTTTTATCTCATTTTTGGATGAGTTTCTAGGTCAGATTTCTTGAGAAACGTGTTGCTAGGATGAGCTAGGATAATCCTCTATGGATCCTTGACCGAATCAATAGCTCTAGCACCTTCGATTTGAAGGATTTCTCAAGTTTCCCCTTTTTGGTGTTCTTGGCACGAGATCTGAAATTCGTGATGATTCCTTGAGCCAATCAAGTTGATCTTCTAGGATTAGGGTCGTGATGTGATGAGGATTCACTGATCCAAAAATTGCATCATTTGGAGTTTGTTTGATTAGGTTTTGACCAAGTTCATGCCTAATCCTGAAAGTTTTTCATGTTCTGTCGGGCTCGATAGGCACTACCGACGACCGGGACTGGCACTGTCGGTGGGTCACAGAATCCCACACCAGCACTGCCAATACGGCCAATCGGCACTGCTGATGGCTCTGATCGGCGCTGCCGGTTGTGGTCCAGTAAGGTCTGGTTTTTGTGAAGTTCTTGACTATTTCAAGTCTTTGCTGTTTTCCTTTGTTTCCGCTGTGTTTCATTGTTGTTGTTGATCACTCCTAAGGCTAGTACACCACAAGTTGGTGTGTGTAGTCTTGGTGATCGGTTTTGAGGTTTGTTTGGGTTGTATTTGGGATATAGGCCAAGTTCTCTTGGAGAATTTTAATTGGCTCCCATTCACCCCCCCCCCTCCTCTGGTCTCCTTCTCGGTCCTTCAATTCGCTTGCGAGGTATTGTGGACATAATTGCGGCAACTTCTTTCGAGTTCCCCAATATTGTGATAGTCGAGAAGATCCTCTCCTTGCTCCTGAGTAGCAAGATCTTCTACATCACACTTGATCTTCTCATGGAGAAGAATCTCTCCGTCGAGGACGTGATCGAGCTGCTCTTCAAGGATGAGGAGATCACCGCAAGCATGACGAGAAAAAAATCATTCAAGGCAAATAATGAAGCATCTTCAAGCAAAGCGAAAGAAGTAGTTTTGAGCTCAAACTTCTTTGATCCCTCCACAAGATTGCCTTGCAACAGCTTGTACAACCCCTTCGGAGCAAGACCTTCACCAAGATCATCATCAAGTGCTTCGTCAAGCGCTATCTCAAGTGCCATTCCAAGTTCTACTCCAAGCACTTCGGGTGGACCACGCATTGGTGTAGGGAGAGCGCCAACAACGATGCTCACTCAATAATTTGAGATGATCAATCTCACCACTATGGCTCCGCCGCCCCCACCCCTTCAACCTCCTCCACCACAAGATCACCTTTGGCATCTTCGTTGAGCTCACCAACAGGATTTCTTCTTTAAACTTGGTGAATTTGTGAGGAATCCGAATGATGATCTTTGTGAGAATCTCTTAAGCATTTATGATCTTGCGTATGGGACAAACTCCTTCAGAGGACTCTAGAGGATTGCATCACATGAAGTGATTGACAAGCTCCTCTAGTAAATCACAACTCCGGAGAGGGGTTTCTTACTTGAGGAGGTAACAAAAAATATGAGCTCTCAATTGAGAGAGCAATGGAGATGATACACATGCTCCACTCACAAGTGGGACATGTGCTTGAGCACGTCATTGGCCTCTATGATTCTCCCCATTACTAAATCGACCTCGACAATGTGCACATGGGGGATAGTCATGGACATTGGAGGTATCGTGCTCCTCACTATCCCATCAGGAGGACACTTCAGGAAGAGATTGCAAGAATCCCTATTTATGAGGATGGCCTTATTGTTCGACGCAATGAGGTTAGTACTAGTCAATCAAACAATGCTTTGGATACTAACCCTTCTTCCTCTAGTGCTTTTCTTATGGCTACGACCAGGGTCAACAACAAGAGTGGAGGTACTTATTAGATTCTTAACAGTGGGTGCACTCAACACATGACCGGGAAGCCAACCATGTTCACCACTATTGATGAAGACAAAGACAGTGAGAAGGTGACTTTCGGGGATAACTAAAAGGGGAGAGTTAGAGGCTCAGGCAAGGTGGTTGTTGGTCGTAATTACACATCCACTTATATACTGCAAAAGGACGGTGTACAGTTGTAGCTCTTTTTCCCTTAGAGTATTCCATGGTTATAGAATCCACAAGGAACGAGCGGAACAATTACTATTAAAGGGTTACTAACAAATTACAATGGGTTGGTTGGTGTGAATGATGACGGTGAGAGAGTGGATGGTGAATATTATTGAAGAGGTGACACGATAATGAAGGATTCTCTCCTTAGGATTGGTTCACTAGCATGCAACCTTATTCTTATCAACTCGAGTGATGACTCTAATATTCTACAAGACATGGTGGTTTCGTTCACCCCGGCTGTCACTACAGAGGCTATTAGATCCACACTGGTTTCTTGCACTATGTAATGGGCAAAAGTGTATTGGCCGATACACTAATGAAAAGAATAGATAGATGTGCAATTAAGTTCATCACATAGATTAAATTCATCGAGAGAGTATCAATAAGTATGAGAGTTACATGATCAGATCCCCGCACCAGAGAACAGAATATGAGACTACTCACTCATCCTTCCGCTAGACATAGCAGAGGGATGAGAGATAGCGTTGGAATATGCACGAGCTGATCAACGCAAGCGTCACGCCGATCGGTGCGACCCCCCTTCTGGTGGATCTCATCGGTGTTGACCAACCTTCGCTGCCAATATCCTGGAACCCTAGTTCTAAGAACTAATTCTCGCGATTGTCGTCCCCTTTGGCTCTTGATAATTATCTTCCTTTTATACGCGATAGGATTAGGTCAACTTCCACCGACTCTGACTCATACTGGTCTGGGCCTTCATCTTTCTCGGACCGGGTTGTGTTTTCGCCATCTTTTTCTTGCGCGCCGATCGGGCAGGCCTGCGCCGGTCGGTGCGGCTCCGCATCTGGCCCATCTTCATTACTCTTTAGTTCTTTATCCATAATTACCCTGTTTCACACCTGTTTCCTGCGATTACATCCAAAATAAAACAACTACAAATATATGCAAATATGGGGTTAACTGTTAGTCCAAACCACCAAATTAAGATGCAACACATCCTTTTTTGGTAGATAAAATAGGCATCTAGAAACCACCAATAGTTCCCCCACACTCAAATCATTGCTAGTCCTCGACCAATACAAAATCAAATATGTAACAAGAATCTTCACACCATCTCTCATGCAATAAATGTCAATCATCATTTTTACTCGTTATCCCACCACAAAGATTTTCTCTCATCTCTTTTATCCAGCCGGCATATCATACTTGAACTTAATCAAATCACCACAAAACCTTTTCAAAAACAATTTTAGTTCTCCTCAACTCATCTTTAGCATCAAACATCAAGCATTCGGTCCTCTCTAGGTCTCTCAAGTGTATTTCCTTCCCTCTCCTATCTAATCAAGGATTGTATGTGGATCTTGGAGGGCTATATAACTAAATTAAACCATAAGATTAACCATGTCAACAATGTGCTCAATCATGCCCACTAAGAAAGAATTTTCTTGGAAAAGAACTTTAATGGAGAAGAGGAATATAGAAGATCTAAAAATAAAAATGTTTTAATCAGAACGATGGCAAAGAATTAGAAATAATCAGAAAGCTACTTTCTTCGATGACCTTACTGCCTCTCAGGGATTTTTTTTTCTCTTTATCTCTTTTTTTATATTTTTTCTTTCCTTTTTGCAATAGCGCCGATCGGCGCGACACTGCGTCGGTCGGCGCAATCTATATATTTTTTTTCTTTTCTTTCACTCTTTTTCTATTCCTGATATAATCAGCAATGTCTGTCTTGTACCAGCAGCAGAAATTTTCTGAATTCCCTTTTATTGAGAATATAGGTTGTATCAAGGAGGAGGGAGAAACAAGGATGCAAGGAATTTAAATGGATAAAAATGGCTAGAAATACAGAGGTAAACAAATAGATCATCTTTTCCTAACTTGGTCAAAATCATGAGCAAAAAGTTGACAAAGTTACGTACAATCCAATTAGTTCAAATGTGTAGCTTGCTCTCATTCACTCGGCTATGTAGGCATATTTAGACATTGCTTTTGCTTTAGCTTATGATGAGTCAAAAGAAATTTTCACAAATACAAAACTCAAAAGTTAAGTGGTAACCAACTAATTCAAGTAATCAACCAATCGATCATCAAAAAGACAAGATAAATAGTATGGGGCACTTTCAATTTGACAATCGACACTAACTTTATTAAAGACAATGCAATAATTCAAACTACATAAAAGACCTTGAAGAAACTCTCAACATGACTCATGACTCTCTTAAGCACACACACATACATAAATAAACAATCATAAGAAAAACAAACGAGAAACTAGACTCAAAAACACTTAAAAACTATGACTAATGGCAAAGCCCTTCGCCCACACTCAAAATTTGCAATGTTCTCA
This sequence comes from Eleusine coracana subsp. coracana, assembly GCA_032690845.1. Classification (NCBI taxonomy): domain Eukaryota; kingdom Viridiplantae; phylum Streptophyta; class Magnoliopsida; order Poales; family Poaceae; genus Eleusine; species Eleusine coracana. The sequence goes on from CM064430.1 coordinate 10,245,037, forward strand.
TTGCAAGAGAAGAAACTCCACACACTAATCATGCAGACCATGCCTGTTCAAGACTCAAAAAAATCGTCTTATATTCCTTATGAGAAAAGTGTAGTCTGGTTCGTTCATCTTGATTGTATCCAAGATTCTGCGATCCACATCCCTTTGATGCCTGTAAGCACGATCTCTGTCTAGATACAAGCACTCAATGTTTCTTTGGCAAACAGGACAGCAAGCAGGCAGTTGCAGGTTATGATTTTCAACGCTGTAAGGGGAGGCACTATTCAAACTCCTCTGAGCTGATCGACACAAACGCTGAGCCGATCGGTGCAGTGGTGTTGTTCCACCATTGCGACTTCCTCCATCTCCCACTACATTACCATTAACTCTCGTTGAAGTTCCTGCTGCCCTGTCATTACTGCTTTTTGTCGGTGCTCCCCAATTTTCAAACTTAGGACTACCAAAGCTTCTTCGCATATTAAAATCATCACTAAAATCTCCAGTCACACTAGGATTACCACTCTCCAAAGTTTCCAAATAGTATGACAGATCAAAGTCGTTGTCCCATTCAGAATACTTTTGAACTGGCTTACCCGATAGTCTAGCAAATCTATGAACCTCTGGTGTAGTCTTACACTTCTTTGCAGCCGGCTCTTCATCTTCACTTGGCAGCACCGTCAGATCAATAAATTCAGCCATCTTTAGGTTACGCCGATTGGCACCAGTGTCACACTGATCGGTGCAACTGGCAGTTTCTTTCATATACTCAACTAACTGCTCTAGACTATGCTCACGGATCACCTTATTCTGCTGCCTTTGTAAAATCTCATCGTTAACCTCCTTAGGCGTCCTCCCTCCAGGAACTGCGTGATAGCCATCATCATAAAATAAATCTCGAGGTAAGAAAGTTGGATCTTCCGCCAATTGGAGTTCAACGTTGCGTTGAAGATCTTTAGCACAAAATAAGCACTTGCAACCCTCAATACAACTGTTCCTATGAATCTTATTTTCTTGAAAACATTCCTAATTAGTAAGAACCCTAGGAAAGGATTCATCCCTTTTAGCTTGAAGAACCTTTTCCGCATCTTGCTCGTACATGGCTTCTTCGGCTTCCTCTCGCAGCTTGAGTTCATACTTGGCGGCAATGTCATGTTCACTATAATGTCGGCACCTATGAATTGTGAGAGAACTCTTCTCATCTAGCTCTTCCATCTCTTGCTCAGTCAATGATCTTTTCAAAAATAGGAAATCCTCATACGACAAGGGCTTAGCAAGATCAAGAAGACTTTCCATGGTATACCTTTGAGAAACAGCATCACTTTTAATAGGTGCTACAGATTTTCCCTTGCGCACCAATACTCTCTTCATCATCTGCCGAAGTTCAATGTCCATCTTCACCTTGTCGGCGTACCACGCGTCAGCTTCGCTTTTCTTCATGAATTTCTTCTGCAGCTTTGACCAGACGAGAGGATCATCTGGTGTTGGCGTCAGCACTTCATCGACTTCTTCCCAGGACCAATTTGCAAAGGGCTGCAAAAATCCGCCGCCGAGCCGATCGGGGCAAGAGTCACGCCGATCGGTGCAAGCGTTGCGCCGATCGGCGTCACCTTGGTTACTGCCCAATGCGCCGCTTTCCATCACTTCTACTCTTAGGGTTTTGTTCTGGTGATGATGTAATGTGAGTTAATCCGTGGGTTTGTTGTCCTCTCATATTTATATCCCTTGATTTCCAACTAGACTAGGACTCTATCTCTTATTCGTGGAATTTAACGAGTCTTAACAAGACAAGGTCCAAAACCGACTCGGAAACCAGAAAGACTCCACCGCGCCGATCGGTGCAGGGTTAGGGTACACTAAATTACCAAATCAAAAACTGAAAAATTACGGAAATCAAAATACATACGGAGCTTTTGTTTTACGTCATTAAGCTCGACCACACGGGGCACTAAGCAGTGAAATACACATCAATAGATTTTAATTCAAATATGTCAGGTTCTAGATATACCTTTAGACATTGTCCATTCACCGTGTACTTGTTTCTCTTGCCATCCATTATGATTACAACTCCCGAAGGTAACACCATATTCACAAGATAAGGTCCTCCCATTTGCTTCACAGTTTGCCTTTACCAAATAATCTAAATCGTGAATTAAATAGGAGCACCCGATCTCGTTCCTTGAATTCCTTCTTCAAAAGCTTCTTATCATACCACTTCTTTGTCTTCTCTTTGTATATGGCCGCATTTTCATATGCACGCAATCACATGTCTTCCAATTCGCTTATTTGTATCTTTCTTTTCACACCGGCGGCATCAAGATCCAAATTCATTTCCTTTATAACCCAATAAGCCTTATGTTCCAATTCCACTGGTAGGTGACATGATTTCCCATAGACAAATTGATATGGTATCATACCAATTGGTGTCTTGAATGCCATCCTATATGCCCATAACGCTCCATTAAGCTTTGTGGCCCAATCTTTTTCCTTCCTTTGTAACAATCTTCTACAGAATTCCCTTTAATTGCTTATTTGATGTTTCTGCTTGTCCATTCATCTAGGGATGGTAGGTTGTTCCAACTCTATGTTCAACTCTAGATTTAGTTAAAAATCTAGTAAATTCTCCTCCTATAAAATAGGATTCTCCATCTATAATTATTATCCTCAGTACTCCATACCTAGGAAATATCTGCTCCTGAAGTATACTCCTTGATTCTCTTCTAGTATTGGCCTTGCATGCCATTGTTTTGACCCACTTGGAGTCACTTGTATCACACATAATTTCAAAAGGTAAACTCCAATCATCAGGCTGCATAATGGGTGCAGAGCATAGGGCTTTCTTTAATCTTCTGAAGGCAAAGAGTCTTTCATAGTCCATGACAAATTATGTATCTTGCTTCAACAATTCTGTCAAGGGCTTAGCAATCTTTGAATAATTCTTAACAAATCTGCGATAGAAGTTGGCTTGTCCAAGGAAACTACTCAAAGTTGTAAGATCAGTAGGAGGAGGTAATTTCTCAACTATAGATAACTTTGCTTTATCAAACTCTATCCCTCTATTAGATATGACATGACCAAGTACTATCCCTTCTGTTACCATGAAGTGACACTTCTCCCAATTAAGAACTAAGTCACATTCAACACACCTTTTCAAAACCTTCTTCAAATTCTCCAAACAACTATCAAAATCAGCACCATGCACGGAGAAGTCATCCATAAATACCTCCATAATCTCTTCTATGAATTCAGCGAATATTGCATTCATGCATCTTTGAAATGTGGCGGGCACATTGCAAAGACCAAATGGCATCCTTCTATATGCATATGTCCCAAAAGGGCAAGTAAAAGTAGTTTTCTACTGATCTTCTGGTCTTACCGGTATTTGAAAGAAACCACTATATCCATCCAAATAACAAAAGTATGAATTCTTTGCTAACCTTTCAAGCATCTTGTCAATGAATAGAAGAGGATAGTGATCTTTCTTTGTCACCTTGTTCAAATTTCTGTAATCTATGCACATTCTCCATCCAGTTATAGTCCTTTGAGGGATCAACTCATTGTTCTCATTAGGCACTACTGTCAACCCTCCTTTCTTGGGTACATAATATACTGGACTAACCCATTCACTATCAGCAATAGGGTAGATCATACATGCATTAAGCAGCTTCAAAATCTCCTTTTAACCACTGGCTTCATTGATTCCTTCAACCTTCGCATCCCTTCAACCACTAGTTTACCATTCTCCTCCAACTTAATCTTGTGGGTGCAAAATGCAGGGCTAATTCCCATGATGTCATCCAATGTGTAACAAATGGCTTTCTTATACCTTTTGAGCATAGCAATCAGCTTCTCTGTTTCTTCTTTCGTTAGGGCGTTGTTCACAATAATTGGATATGTTCTATTCTTCCCTAGATATTCATAGCGTAGCTCCTTCGGAAGTTCCTTCTGTTCCACTTCTGGCGCTTCATCTGGATTCAGCTCCACGAGAGGTTCAAAATCAGGATTTTCCTGGTTGAGCTGATCGGCGGGATTTTCTTGGTTGAGCCGATCGGCGCAAGCGTCACGCCAATCAGCGCTGGCAGTATACTTGTTAGGTCTGTGTAGGATGTGGTCCAGTGGGTCTCCCATATCCATCCCTATCTTCTCGTCTTCCTCTGGGTAGAATTCCTGATAGTAAGAAGGGTCTTGATAAGATGAACCATTAAATTGAAATTACACTTCTTCCTCTCCTAGGTGTAGCATAATTTGACCATTCCCAGCATCCAAAACAGCTTGTACTAATCTTAAGAATGGCCTTCCCAGAATGATATCTTCAACCCTAGTTTCTTTATTGTCTAGAACAAAGAAATCTACCGATATTGTTTTTGAGCTGATCTCAATTTCAACATTCCTGATCACTCCCAGTGGCTTGGTCTTCCCCCCAACCGCCATGATGAGCTCAAGTTCAGTCCCCATCAGCCGCTGTTGAGTTCTATAAGGCATGCTCATGAACGCATCGTAAGTCATCAAGCTAACACGGGAACCAAAGTCACAGAAGGCTTTCGGAAATTTCTTCCCCGATATCGCACATGGTATGTATGGTTCTTCTTCTTCCTCTTCATCGAGACCTACAACATACACACCACATAATCCTTCGTAGGGAGATGGCTCAAAGTAACTGTTTAGCAATCTCTTCGCTTGTTTCACCTCTGTTCCATCAAGCTCTATATCATCCTTGTAAAGCTTCCCTAAAACTCTCCCAATAATCTCTTGATCAAAAATTTCTAACTTGAGGCGATTACTTGGGAAACTATACTCAATTCAGGCTTCGAAAGCGTATTGCAGACTGAACGATCTTCTCATATTGAACAACTCTTGCGAAAAATCAATAGGAATCTAGTCCATCGGCTCAAATTCATCAAGTGGTTTAGCATTCGTCAATGTTCCATCCCCCTTTGGTTTAGCAAAGTTGCATTCAAATTCCTTCAGGTGGTTGTCCAAAATCGTAGCTTCTATCTTGGTATATTCCTTGCAACTTGACGGAGTCGTCAGGGTGATCGGTTCTCCCGTCGTCGTGACTGCACCGATCGGCTCAGAGACTGTACCGATCGGTGCACACATCAGATCCACAGAGGCGGGTCTGACAGGCTCTATTTCTTTGAATTTATGCTCTGAAGTAATAATTGCTCTACTCTCGAACATCAAGATCTGTTCAGCCAGCGACTCTTCCTTCTACATAACTTCTGGGCATTGCCGATTTGGTTCTAGATATTCTTCCCAATGCTTGTACAAAGCTTCATTCTCGACAATTTTACCTAACAATTCGATCCCTACCTTGGCTGTCAATCTCAGAAAACTTCCTCCGGCCGATCCGTCCAAATGCATCCTTGATGCCTTGTTTATGGCCATGTAGAAGGTTTGAGTGCACATATTCTCATCAATGCCGAGGTCAGGTCCTTGTTTCAACAATGTTTGAAAACGCGTCCAGGCTTCCGTGAGAGATTCTTCATCTTTTTGTACGAAGTTCACCACCTCTCTTCCCAACTTCTGCACCTTTGGCAAAGGAAAATAGTGGAGACAAAAATTTCCAACTAACTCACTCCACTTATCTTTTGCTTCTTGAGATGCTGCCTTGTGCCACTCTTTGGCTTTTCCTCCCAAAGAGAATGGTAAAAGCAGCCACCTGTAAAGATCCTGAAGCACTCCTTAAGGATGGAATGTTTGGCAAAGTGCCTCCAAATCTTGTAAGTGAGTATACAGGTTCTCCTCTTTCGCTCCAAAGAACTTGTTCGCTTTAGCCATGCTAATGATAATGGGGCTCAACACATAAGAGGAGGCCGTGGCCTTCTCATTTGAGGATTGAGGCACTAGAACTTAATGTTCTCAACCTCTCCAACTTCACATGAGTAACCCTTGAGCTTGTCCTTTGTAAATATGTATAGTGTTTGGTTGTTTTGTTGTTTGTGTCTTTGTTTTGTGCTTGTCTCTCTTCTTTTGTAAGTTGACTTCGGACCTCCTTGAGATAGCAATGGACATGGGTTAAGCTTGGGAAGGTGGTTCATGGTATGCCGAAGGCTTTGAAGAATGGTCCATTGTGAGCAAGCTCGGGTAGGGAACAACTCCTCATTGACACTTTGGTTTGTAGCGGTTATCTCTATTTTCTTTAGCATCGCATCATGCATTGTATACTTGTTGCATTTGCATTCTTTGCATTCATGCATCCTTGCATTGAGATACCATACATGCTCCCAAGCATGTATCTAGGGGGAGTTGCTCATTTACAATGTGAGTATATGACTCTCTAGATGATCAAATAGTGATAATTGTGCTACATGCCCATTGAGCCATGTTCAACCGAGCGCCAAGGTTAAATCTACTCGCACGGCTCAAAGACAAGTGGCTCATACATTCCCACCTCACAAATGACTAACCCGTGCATTTTTGAGAAAATATTTTGTTGAGTCATGTGTGTATGGGGAGCTACGGTGGAACGCCATTGTGACCAAGGAGGAGCACCATGAAAGGGGGAGTTATCCTGACTCTTTCCAACTATCATTTGCCTCTTGGTTCCGTTATGTTTTGGTGTGGTTTTTGGTGATAGGTGACCAAGGGGGAGTGAAGATCCGAAGCCAAGTTTAAGGGGGAGAAGAACATGAAGATCAATCACAAGATCAATCACCAAGAAGAGAGAAGAACATGAAGACTAAATGAAGATGAGAAGGGGAGAAGAACATGAAGACCAAATGAAGATGATCAAGATAATGGTGCATATTCACTTGGAGTACACATGAAGATCATGTAAAGATGAACATCTACACCAACAAAGAGAAGAACAACAATAGAGCATGTCTACGACGACAATGAACATCTATACCAACATGAACATCAACGTCCTTGGTGCGTGTCTACTTCAACAAGATCATCGACCACGACACCAAGACGGGCGCAAAATTCAACTCAAGATTAACATCCAAGTGCGCTAAGTGAGCGGGTAGTTCTCCCTCAACATCTATCACATTCCAAGGGGGAGACTACTTCCAAGGTAAGGACCAAGGTAAGCCTTTCAATCCATTCTTTTTCTTTGGTTCTTTCTTGCTCGTTTGTTTTGGTTCATCATAAGTACTGGTTGTCATCCATCACCAAAAAGGGGGAGATTGTAATGTTCATGACCATTGATGTCACCTCAAGGTATGATGTTCTGGTGATGAATGACAAACGTGAAATGTCACTAATTTCTACATGAGTGTTGTCCGTGTAGGAAACATTTTCTACCTTATGATGATTGTTGACAGTGGCCTTGGTGATTGATGACAGTGACCATTAGCATGGAGGCTTGATGAGCTTGATGGAGTCCAAGGGTTCATGAAGATGGATCAAGGCTAAGGACAAGCTATGAAGCAAGTGTTGGGTACACTTGTCTAGTTGTTAGGTCTTTGAGTCCATAGGAAAAACCGAACTATCAAGGGGGTCTAGGTTATTTCTCTTAGGTCATGTCTAGTCGGTGATGTGCATGGATGCTCAGTGAAATCATAGGCACTAGGTGACAGTGGAGAAGCCAATGAGCTATTCGGAGAAGCCGGGAAACAAAGTCAAGTCAGGACGAGAAGTTTCAACTTCTGGATGAAGTGACCAGACAGAGGGGTCAGAGGTGACCAGACTGTATGGTAACTAAGTGGTTTTGTCCGGAGCCTACAACAAGCAGCGAGGAAATTACCAAGTCTGGAAAGTCCTAGTGACCGGACGATCCGGTCTAGTGACCGGACAGTCCGGTCAGTAGGCGTGGGACTTGGGCAGTGAGGAAGCACTACACAAAATGTTTTTGGACCGGAGAGAGAAATAGACCGGATGGTCCGGTCAACTGACCATAGGGTCCGGTCAGCAGAGGAATCAGTAGTGGATAGAGCTGTTGGAGCTAGATTTTGGAGTGACCGGACGGTCCGGTCAGCCAGTGATCGGACAGTCAGGTCAGTAGGCCCAGAAGGCTGATTTCATGGAGCAATGGCTAGTTTGAGGTTGGAAGCCTATATAACTTTGTTGATGGGTCTTGGAGACCTCTCTTGGCCAGTGGAATAGCTGAGAGCATTTGGTAAGGTCCAAGAGAAAAAGAAGAGGGCACTAGGAGGAGATATTGCATATCTTGAGACTGCTAGTGAAGAGTAACTTGAGCCACTTGCACATCTAAGGCTAGAGTGTCCTTGAGGGTGTGATCTAGGTTGATACTCTTGGTCAATGGTGAGACCTAGACCGGTTCGGTGTCGGTGATCGAGCCTATCTTGATGGGTTGTGAAGGCCTTCACATGTTTGTACACGGTTTGAGCCCACCGGTGAAAGGAGCATCAATAGTGAGCGCCCGTGTCGGCTCGGGGAGTCCAGCAAGTTCTTGAGGGAGGCGAGCTTGTGCCTTGGTGATAGCGGTGATGTGCACCATGTCTTTACTCGGGGAGTGATTGCGGGCTTGTGGGCGAGAACTCCACATTGGTGGCGAGAGGGACCAAAACTCCGGCAGGAGTGGTCCAACGAGGAGTAGGGGAAAGCACCATCCTTCCGAGACATCAGGAAAAAAATCATGAGTCATCTCTTACTCTGCTCCTTACTTTGATGCATTACTTTCCGCATTTATATACCATGCTATTCATGCTTGTGTGTTTGCCTTGCTCTAGTTGATCACCTTGTAGACTTGCATGAATAGGCATCTTTACTTGCTAGTTGTGCTTAGATTTCATTTGATCACTAGCATGTGTAGGAGTTGCATTGGCTTGATTGCTCACCCTTGTATGTGTTGTGCTACTCATGCTTGTTTGCTCTAGTTCTCTATCGTGTAGCTATGCATGAGTAGACTCCTTTGCTAGCTTGTTGTGTGCTTCCGCATTGCTTTGTTACTGGCTTGCATAGAACTTGTATTGCCTTGTGTGATCCACTAGTATGCTTAGATTGTTGTTCCCTTCATAGGGCTTTTGTCTTGTTAGTGTGATCACCACTAGAATTGTTATAGGAGTTGATTGAGTGGTCGGTTTTAGAATTTGGCAAATTTGGTACATAGTGCGAGTTCCCAATTCACCCCCTCCCCTCTCGGTCACTCGGTCCTAACAAGAAAGGACAAAGAAAAGAAGTTATGTTCCTAATGATATACTTCTAACATAGTCGCATAGTATACATATAAATTAACTCCTACATGACTTAAGCTTTATGCACAAGCATGTTGTGCAGGGGTTTACTCCTTCATCCACAGGCAATTCCCGCCAAGAGCGTACTTGATGAGGACATCACTCCTAAGGATACATGCAACACTCCTCCAATTCTGGACTTGCAAGGTCCAATGACTAGAGCTCGTGCACGACGACTAAATTTAGAGGTGAGCTCGTTCCTACGTTCTTTATTATATGTCACTTTTGAGAATGGTTTGCTACGTAATGATTATATTGTAATTAGGAACCATGTAGAGGACCAGGAGATGATGGGAGAAGGACTTGGAGACGTGTAGGACTAGCAAGGACGTGGAAGCCAAGGTGGAGGCCCAACCAAAACCGACTTTAAGTCTGTTTTGGGGCTCAGGACCAGTCTGCACTAAAATGGATGCCCAGGACGCATACGGACTTGGATTTGGACGTTCTACATATGCACGAAAAGATAAGAAGAATACCTTTCCAATTCCGCTGGTCTCATATCAAAATTCATCCGGAGGCATCGGGACTCGTTGAAACAAGAGAGGATCCAGAATCTGTTTCGATGCTGTGTCGCCTGTTTTTGGCCTTTGGGCTTTGTATCTAGTTGAACCCAATTAGGGGTTTTGCTTAGATTATTCAGTTCATAACAGTTTTACCGTCATCACGGTTTGTAAGACCCCAACTTTATGAGATTCATAATACATCTGCAATTGTGTTGCCTTTTTCTTTGTTCTTGCTTGTGTTCTTGATTCGCAGGCAGGGATTAGCCTTCTCGTCAAGGTCAATCGTTTTATGACAGTTGATAACCAGAGGAGACGTCGTGCTACGATTGCGGGGTTTAGAACGTGTTGTTCTGAAGCCGGATCGATTTGTGTGTCGCCTCCGACCAAATCAACATATCCAGAACCTTTCAGCAGATCGGGAACCATTGTCCACATCAAGTGGTAATCAGAGCTTCAGGTGCACTGTCAGGTTCGCACTACCCTTAGTTAATTTCGTTTTGTGTTCATCCTATCATCCACTAAAAAGCCAAAATAAAAATTTCCCCTCCGCCCATAACCACGTGTTTAGCCTTTGCATATTTCAATTTCAGAGTCTGTAGTGTTGAGTTGGTGCCCTAGATTTTGTTTAGTTGCTGGTTTAGTTTGTGTTTTTATCATCAGTAGTGTTTCCCTTGCAATCCTAGCCGCCATCCCCTTCACCATCCTCTGTTCTATCGGCTTTGTGTGCTAGGGTTGATTGATCGATACACCCACCCTAATCCCACCCTAAACCCACCCTCAAACACCTCGGAAAAATCCCCACAAATTCCACTTTCCGCTGCATCCACGCCACCAAAAAAAAATCTTACCCGATTCCAAACCCGACCCCTAACCCGACTCGGATTTCTGGAAAACCGACTCTGACCCCCCTTCGGTAAAACGGGCATAACATTTCGCTCAGTTGTCCGTTTTGGCTGAAATTTTTACACGAGATTCTTGAATCAAAATTGAGCATACCCACACTCGGTGACGCCCTGTGTGTCCTCGTCAAAAAATTCAAAAAAAATTAGGAAGATAAAGAAAAAATTTATTTAAGTTTAAACCCAACGTTTTCTGCAACTTCAAGATTTTCTGTAGGCCACATCCTACCTCTGTTTGAGCTGAAATTTTTAGTGGATTCTCCTCCATTGTTAGTGAGTTGGAGAAAAATATCAAAAAAATAAAATAAAAAAAAAGAAATTTGGGATTTCTACTAGTGCTACATCTAGCCCCCTGAAATTTCTGGATTTGGCTGTTTTGCACTTAGCCCCCTGTTATCGCCTATTGTGCCTTTGTCTCCTTGTTTATACTTTGCTATCACTACTGTTCTAGGACATACTTAGACCAGCAGCTAGGGATAAGTTACTTGGGTACTTATTCAGCTTTACTATCTGTTTTTTATTTGTGTACCACTCACACATATATATATATTTGGCCTTCCTAGCTCTACATATTTCTTCTGGACAGCACACAGGTTATTTTGTAACCCTTGCAATCGTGGAACACATCTCTCTAGTATCCTTTGCTTTGCTTTTCAGAACTTTGTAAGAGCTTTGTAAGGAGTCTCCTTTTTCTGTGTTGAGAGGCACCACTGCTTAGCTGTTTTATAGGGATAACCTTCACTGTTTGTTTCCTATTTTGGTGTTCGTGATGGTAGGAAGTGACGACGGAGAGATGGCTTCACCCTCACAATTTGCTGAGTGCGTGAGCCAAGAGCAGCTCTAGAAGGCTTTGCAGGCTGCTCAGAGTGATTTGGCAGAGACGATCACCAGAGCCGTTACTGATGCAGTCAGCAAGCTTCACATTGGAGAAAGCATCAAGCGGTTAGAGAAGTGGGTCTCTAAGTTAACCGATCAGGTTGTCGCATTGGAGACCGCTCCTAAAACCAACAATATGAACACCAATAACAACAACAACGACGTTGAAGACGTCCATGATGAAGACACAGTGTATAAGGCTGATGGCACCGTGGATAGGTCAGCTACAAGGACCGCACGATTACGACGTCGTTTGCAACATAATACTCAAGGTATGGGTGGTTTCCATAACTACAATCGTCGTCCACACGGTAACTATGCTCCAGATGACCCGTATGCTAAAATTAAGTTTTCAATTCCTTCATTTTCGGGTCAGTATGATGGTGATGTTTATCTTGATTGGGAGATGATTGTAGAACAAAAATTTAATGCCCACCTTGTTCCTGAACAACATAGAGTTAGACAAGCTACTAGTGAGTTTAAGGACTTTGCTATTGTTTGGTGGAGTGGTCTAGCTGCTGAAACTGATTTGCCTACTACTTGGGAAGAACTTAAGGTAGCAATGCGTGATCGTTTTATTCCCCCTTCTTTTTATAGAGAGATTCGTAATAAACTGCAGTGTTTAGAACAAGGAGATAAAACTATTCAGGAGTACTTTAGTGAGCTTCAGAAGGGTTTGATTCGTTGTGCTGTAGTTGAAAAAGTAGAGGATCAGATTTGTCGCTTTTATTCTGCTTTAAGAAAAGAAATTTAGGACATCCTTGATTATAAAGAATATTATACCCTCACCCAGTGTTTCCAGTATGCTATGCTTGCAGAGAAAGAATCACAGGGACTTTTCCAGGCTTTTGAGGAGTACAGCAAGTCAAGGAACTCCTACCCCCCCACGCTCGAGGGGGACTTCGGGGCTGCCCAGGCCATCTTTCCGGCCGCCCCCACCAGCAGCTACCAAGGGAACCAGTGTTGTTTCTGCAGCCCCAAGATCAGCCCCTGCACCTTCTACGCGCTCAGGTAAACTTTATGTGCAGGTACCAGCTAGTAGTGCCTCCTCTGTTGCTTCAACAGGGCGCACTACAGGGATTCAGTGGCACCGCTGCTATGGACTTGGTCATGTGCAGAAAGATTGTCCAAGTAGGCGGGCATATGTGGCCACAGACGATGGCGATTACATGAGCACCTCTGATGTGGAGGATGAGGAGGAGGACGTCGCTGCCACCAGCAGTGACCTCGTCCTTGGAGGCGGAGACACCACGGGATACATGAACATTATTGTTCAACGTGCCCTTAGCACACAAGTTTATCAACCCGAGACGATGCAGCGCCACAACTTGTTCCAGATTTTCTTCGTCATCAAGAACCGCCGAGCACGTGTCATCATTGATGGAGGGAGCTGCAATAACTTGGTGAGTTCTGATGTGGTCAACAAGCTTGCTTTGACCACACGTTCACATCCACATCCATACTACATTCAGTGGTTAAACGACTCTGGCAAAGCTAAGGTAATACAAACTTGCAGAGTTCCTTTTTCCATTGGTTCTTATGTGGATTCTGTTGATTGTGATGTCGTACCCATGCAAGCATGTTCACTTTTATTGGGTAGACCTTGGGAATTTGATAATGATGTTGTACACCATGGTAGAATAATAAGTACACTTTTATGTATAAAGGAACTGAAATTACTTTGTTACCAATGACCCCTGCTGAAATTGTACAAGCTGATTTAGAAAGAGCTGCTAGTTTGAAAAATAAAGGTCCTGAAATTCAACAACCTATTAATTCTAATTCTACACCTAGTAATGTTAATGATTCTTCAAGTTCTAAGGGTGCTGGAATTAAATTACAAGGTCGTTCATGTCTTGCAACAAAATCTGAGCTTACTGAAATTTCTGATAATGATGATATTTGCTATGCTTTGATATGCAAAGAAGCTTTGTTTTCGCTTGATGATATTGCTTCTAGTGCTGTGTCTCCTACTGTCACTAACCTTTTGCAGAAGTATGAGGATGTTTTTCCAGCTGAGATACCCCTGGGATTGCCACCTTTGAGAGGGATTGAGCATCAAATTGATTTGATTCCGGGTGCTACTTTGCCAAACCGTGCTGTTTATAGGACCAACCCTGAGGAGACTAAGGAGATACAACGACAAGTTCAAGACCTTTTGGATCGTGGGTATGTTCGTCAATCACTTAGTCCTTGTGCTGTTACTGTACTTTTGGTTCCTAAGAAAGATGGTACTTGGCATATGTGTGTAGATTATAGAGTCATTAATAATATTACTATTAGGTATCGTCATCCTATTCCTAGACTAGACGACATGCTTGATGAGTTATGTGGTGCTATAATTTTCACTAAAACTGATTTGCGTAGTGACTACCATCAAATTAGCATGAAACTTGGAGACGAATGGAAAACAGCTTTCAAAACCAAATTTGGATTATATGAGTGGTTAGTAATGTCTTTTGGTTTAACTAATGCACCTATTACTTTCATGCGCTTGATGAATAAAGTTTTAAGAGCTTTCATTGGTAAATTTGTGGTAGTTTACTTTGATGATATCTTGATTTATAGCAAATCCATAGATGAACATATGAATCATTTGTGTGCTGTTTTTGATGCTTTACGAGATGCATGTTTATTTGGTAACCTTGAGAAGTGCACCTTTTGCATGGATCGAGTCTCTTTTCTTGGCTATGTTGTGACTCCACAGGGAATTGAGGTGGATGAGGCAAAGATTGAAGCCATAAAGAGCTGGCCTGTACCAAAAACTATCACACAGGTGAGGAGTTTTCTTGGTCTTGTAGGTTTCTACCGTCGCTTTGTCAAAGATTTCAGCACCATTGCCGCACCTTTGCATGAGTTGACAAAGAAGGGCATTGATTTCCATTAGGGTAAGGTACATCATGAGTCTTTTAATGCTTTGAAGGATAAACTTACACATGCACCATTGCTGCAATTACCTAATTTTGATAAGATTTTTGAGCTTGAATGTGATGCTAGTGGTATAGGCATTGGTGGTGTTTTGATGCAAGAGAGTAAACCTGTTGCATACTTTAGTGAGAAAATTACTGGGCCTGTTTTGAATTACTCCACGTATGATAAGGAATTGTATACACTTGTACGTTGTTTAGAGACGTGGCGTCATTATTTGTTGCCCAAAGAATTTGTTATTCATTCTGATCATGAATCACTTAAGTATATTCGTTCTCAATGTAATTTGAACCATAGACATGCTAAATGGATTAAGTTTATTGAGTTTTTTCCTTACATTATTAAACATAAGAAAGGGAAGGATAATGTGATCGCTAATGCTTTGTCTAGGCACTATACTTTATTGTCTCAACTTGATTATAGAATTTTTGGACTTGAGGCAATTAAAGAACAATATGCTACTGATGTTGATTTTAAGGATGTATTGCTGCATTGTAAAGAAGGTCGTGCATGGAATAAATTTGTGTTGAATGATGGATTCTTGTTTAGATCTAACCGCCTATGCATTCCAGTTGGTTTCGTTCGTCTTTTGTTGTTACAGGAGGCGCATGGAGGTGGATTGATGGGTCATTTTGGTGCCAAGAAGACAGAGGATATTTTGGCCACACACTTCTTTTGGCCAAGGATGAGGAAAGATGTTGAGCGCTTTGTTGCTCGCTGCACTACATGTCAAAAAGCTAAGTCTCGCTTGAATCCACATGGTTTATACATGCCACTTCCTGTTCCTTCTATTCCTTGGGCAGATATTTCTATGGACTTTGTTTTAGGACTGCCTAGGACTAAGAGGGGGAGTGATAGTATTTTTGTTATTGTGGATAGATTTTCTAAGATGGCACACTTTATACCATGTCATAAGGCTGATGATGCTAGTTATATTGCTGATCTCTTTTTCAAAGAAATTGTACGTTTGCATGGTATGCCTTCTACTATTGTTTCAGATCGTGATGCAAAATTCTTGAGTCACTTTTGGCGCACGCTTTGGAATAAGTTGGGTACAAAGTTGTTGTTTTCTACAACTTGTCACCCACACACTAATGAGAAAACTGAGATGGTGAACCGCACTTTGGGTATTATGTTGAGAGCTATTTTGAAGAAAAATTTGAAGCAATGGAAAGAATGTTTGTCTCATGTTGAGTTTGCATATAATCAGGCAACACATTCTACTACCAAGGTAAGTCCTTTCAAGGTAGTGTATGGTTTTGATCCCCGTACTCCACTTGATATACTTCCTCTACCTATTCATGAGAGAGTTCATGTTGATGCTAAGGAATGTGCTGAATTTATTTTGAAAATGCATGAGACCACTAGACTTAGCATTGAAAAGATGAATGACAAGTATAAAATTGTTGGTAGTAAAGGTAGAAAAGAAGTAAAACTTGATGTAGGAGATTTAGTATGGTTACACTTGAGAAAAGATAGATTTCCAGATTTGAGAAAGTCTAAATTAATGCCTAGAGTTGATGGTCCTTTCAAAATAATTGAGAAGATTAATGATAATGCATACAAACTTGAGTTGCCTCCCGAGTTCGGGGTTAGTCCTACTTTTAATATTTCAGATTTGAAACCATACTTGGGAGAAGAGAATGAGCTTGAGTCGAGGACGACTCCACTTCAAGAGGGGGAGGATGATGAGGACATCACTCCTAAGGATACATGCAACACTCCTCCAATTCTGGACTTGCAAGGTCCAATAACTAGAGCTCGTACACGATGACTAAATTTAGAGGTGAGCTCGTTCCTACGTTCTTCATTATATGTCACTTTTGAGAATGGTTTGCTACCTAATGATTATATTATAATTAGGAACCATGTAGAGGACCAGGAGATGATGGGAGAAGGACTTGAAGACGTGGAGGACCAGCAAGGACGTGGAAGCCAAGGTGGAGGCTCAACCAAAACCGACTTCAAGTCTGTTTTGGGCTCAGGACCAGTCTGCACTAAAACGGATGCCCAGGACGCATACGGACTCGGATTTGGATGTTCTACATATGCACGGAAAGATAAGAAGAAGACCTTTCCAATGTCGCCGGTTGCATATCAAAATTCATCTGGAGGCATCAGGAATCGTTGAAACAAGAGAGGGTCCAGAATCTGTTTCGGTGCTGCGTCGCCTGTTTTTGGCCTTTGGGCTTTGTATCTAGTTGAGCCCAATTAGGGGTTTTGCTTAGATTATTCTTTTCATAACAGTTTCGCCGTTATCACGGTTTGTGAGACCCCAACTTCGTGAGATTCATAATACATCTTCAATTGTGTTGCCTTCTTCTTTGTTCTTGCTTGTGTTCTTGATTCGCAGGCAGGGATTAGCCTTCTCAGCAAGGTCAATTATTTTAGGACGATTGATAACCAGAGGAGACGTCGTGCTGCGATTGCGGGGTTTAGAACGTGTTGTTCTGAAGCCGGATCGATTTGTGTGTCGTCTCCGACCAAATCAACGTATCCAGAACCTTTCGGAAGATCGGGAACCCTTGTCCACATCAGTACTACATACTGAATGTGGAGGATTTCAATGGACATATTGGGTAGTCACTATCTACTGACACCACGCTTGCATCTCTAGAAGAATACTCTAAATCCTCTAGATGATGGTCTAGATAAAGAGCAAACATACAAGATGAACATTGAACACATGTCATGTGCATATGTAAGCTAATCATGCATGATGTTATGACATACTATAGTGAAGGCATATGACATACATAATAGTATAGTAAAAATACTTCACTATGACACAAGAATAAAGACCAAGAACATGAATGAGACATGCAACCAGACAAAGAACACCTATTTGTAAGCTTCATGACCTTTTAAGTGGGACACCCCAAAAGGTATGAATGTTTTAGTGATTGGATGACAAGCATGATATGCAGTTTAATGTCTACACGAGTGTTGTGCATGCAGGAATTTATATATCAACTCAACATGTGTAAACTGGACATGATGAATGGTCGCCTTGGTGATCAATGTTGAATCAATGGATTGCCATGATGATCTTGATGGAAAGTTGCAGTGATGAAGGTGGTCTAAGAACAGTTAGGTCCAAGTGTGTTGTGAGCACTTTGCTAGTATGTAGGCTTGAACCCATAGAAAAAACCGGACTATCAAGAGGGCACGAGTCATTCTCTTAGGTCACTTATGTTAGGGGTGTTGGATGCTCAAGCAAGGCTCTTAGACACTAGAATTGGTAGTGGAGAAGGATCGACCAAGGTTGCAAGCTTGGAAACAAAGTCAAGAGGACAAGGGGTTTCAACTTCAGAACAAGTCACCGTAATGTACGACATGGTCAATGTAAGGTACGGTGACTGGACGGCAGAGTCGATGGAGTCACCATTAGGTACGGTGAGGTCGTCGTAAAGATACTGTTAACCCAAGAGAAATTATACAAAGAGAGTTCATCTCTGTATTTTAGAGGTTGCCGTAAGGTAAAGGCAAAGGTCATCATAATGTATGGTGACCTAAAGGAGAGGAAGTTCATAGACACAAAAGTTATTGTTGAAGTTATGGCAATGTCACCGTAAGCTACAGCGAGTCAAAAGCAAGGAGCGGCCAAAAACATGCTCTCTGTAAAAGTCGTTGTAGTGTATGATTATCTAGAATGACTTCATGCAAAGAGGCACTAGAGCTTAGGGGTCACCATAAAGAGGAATGGGAGGTTGTCGTAATGTGTGGTGACCATTTCCTGAAGTCGCCATAGGTTACGGTGGTACCTTATGACGGTTTGTCCTACAGGTCATAGCTTTTTGGCAACGGTAGTGGAGTGGTTGTAGCTTATATATAGCTTTTGTTGGGGTCTTGGAGACTGCTCTTAGCCATTTGAATTGTTGGGCAAACCTGTAGAGAGCCAAGAGGAGAAGAAAAGACACGCAAAGATTGGAGATTTATCTTTGAGTGTCTTGGAGAGGAACAATATCATCCCTTCACCCCTAGCCTAGGGTGGTTGTAGAGAGTGATTAGTGTTGTTACTATTGGTCTATGACAGGGCCTAGACCGGTTAGGTGTTCGTGATCGAGCCTATCATGTGTGATTGGTTGTGAAGGCCCTCACAAGTTTCTACAAGGTTGGAGCTCGCCTTTGGAAGGAGCATCAAGAAGAGATTGCCCGTGTGTGCACTCTGTGAGTGCAACAAGTCTTCGGGGAAGGCAAGCTCATGTTCAAGGAACAATGGTCCACAGTCGTGTCGTCACTCCGGGAGTGATGCGAGCATGTGTACGAAGACTCCACCATTTAATGGCGGGAGGGATTAATACTCCAACGGGAGTCGATCCAATGAGGAGTAAGGGAAGGCACCATCCTTCCGATACCTCAGGCTAACAATCATTGAGCCTTCTCTAAACCCTCTCCTTACTACTTGCATTTACTATCCCGCATCCTTGATACGTAGTATTGCTCTAGTTCTTGTTACTTGACCAATGTATTGTATCACTTGGGACTTCACTAGAATTGCATGAGTATGACTGAAGCAGGGCACCTAACCAGTCCAACCCAAAAGCTTAAGCGATTAAGAAGGGGCTAGGGCAGCTTAATAGCTCACCCCCCCCCCCCCCCCCGGCACGCGCAGCCCACATGGGCGCAGATGGCTGCCACTGGGGCGCAACGTGGGAAATTTGTGGCGCAAGGAATGCGGGAACCGGAGCTCGAACTCGGGACCTTCTGGCTCTGGTACCATGAAGCAGCGCACCTAACCAGTCCAACCCAAAAGTTTAAGTGATTGAGAAGGGGCTAGGGCAGCTTTAAAGCTCAACAAGGACTCCAATCTTACTTAGCATCTTGATTTGATTGAGAGCTTGACCACTAGTTTGCATAGGAGTTGATCAGTCTATGAACTACTAGCATGTGTAGATTGTACTTAACTTCATAGGATCTTTTACCATGCTAGAGTGTATCTACTAGATCTGCATAGGAGTTGCTTGAGTGTCAAATAGAGAAGTGTGAAAGAAAATTTTTTCATGGGAGTTCCCGATTCAACCCCCCTTCTCGGGTCACTTGGTCCTTTCACTATCCCAATCACAACTATATTGGAAGCATATTATTGTATACCATAGACATACCTGGGGCACACAACCAAATAAGGATTGCTTAACCCAAGTATATGAGTTAGGCCTTCTGTATATCGGTTTGGGCATTGTTTCTATTTGTGGACCATTTGATCGGTGAGAATACCAGTTGATGAACTCTGATTTGGAGGAGTTGTGTTTCTTCTCCATGTGGGTGTCTTCCTCCTCTTTTTTATGATACTTCCCTACATATACATAATTCTCCAAGAACAAGTGGAATTCTGTTATTTCTAAATAACATGGGTGTATAAAATTCTTAGTCCTCCTTTGTTTATGAGAATATTGACAGTCAAAATTGGTACTCAATGACCATCAACACAGGCCAAACTGAAACTATCTTTGAGTCTGCTTCAGAGTCCAGCACTCGTCCGCACTAAAACAGATGTCCAGGACGCATGCTAGTTCGGATTTGGACGTTGTACATATGAAAGGAAAGCTAAGGAAAATAACTTTCTAATGGAACCAGACCCATGTAAAAATTCATCTGGAGTCAACAAGAATCGTGGAAATAAGAGAGGGTTTGGTATTTGTCCCGATGTTGTGTCACCTGTTTTGGCCTTGTATCTAGTTGAGCCCAATTAGGGGCGTGTCCAGGGGGTCTTGCATGGTTCCAAGGTATAAACAGCTGCTGTCATTAGGGTTTGGGTTCTGCTTTGAGTAATTCTTTCAAGAAAAGTTTATTATTTTCATCGGTTTTTATGACATCAACTTCGTGACATTAATCATACATCTACAAATGGTTTATTTCCTCTTTGTTCTTTCCTGTGTTGTTGATTCATAGGGAGGGATTACCCTTATTGGCAAGGTCAACCATGCACAACTGGTTGATAACTAGAGAAGACGTTGTGCTGTGATTGCGGGGTTCAGGACGTGCTGTTCCGAAGCCAGATCAATTTGGGTATCTCCTCCACCTTAATAAAGTTTATCAGAACCTTTCAGAAGATTCAAAACCCTTGTCTACTTTAGTTTGTGATCTATGGTGGAAAAAAAATTGGGATAGCAGAGGCAGCCATGTACATGCTTCCAAATAGCAAAGGGCGTTTGACAGCTGATAGGGGCAGCTGGTCATCTATAAAGGAGATATGTGGCGGTAGCTAGCACTTCAACCCAGAAGGTGGAGGGCATATTAACTTGAAAGTGGAGAGTGAGAACAACAACATTTGTGATGTGAATAACATGATTGGCTCTGCCGTTTTGTTTAGAAGTGTGAGGGCAGGAGAGATAGAGAAAGATGCCATGGTGGCGAAAGAAGTCCACCTTGATGTGGTTTACGAGTTCACTTCCATTGCCTGATTGAAAGGTCCCTAAGGACGCATGAAACTGATTTTGGACATAAGCTACAAAGGAAACAATCATATCAGGGACATTCCAGAAGCTCGTAAATGCACCAGAATTCTTAGAGAATATTCAAATACCTAAAAGAGCCAGCTATATTCGGGTAATTATGTTAGAATTGAGCCGTATAGCTTCTCACTTGTTATGGCTTGGGCCTTTTATGGCAGATCTCGATGCACATATCCCTTTTTTCTACATTTTTACAGAGAGAGAATTGATATATGATTTATTTGAAGCTGCTACAGGTATGCAAATGATGCATAATTACTTTCACATTGGAGGAGTAGCTGCCAATCTACCTTATGGATTGATGGATAAATATTTAGATTTCTGTGATTATTTTTTACAAGGACTTGTTGAATATCAACAACTTATTACACAGAATCCTATTTTTTTAGAACAAGTTGAAGGAGTAGGTTTTATTAGTGGAGAAGAAGCTATAAATTGGGGCTTATCGGGACCAATGTTACGAGCTTCTGGAATATATGGAAAGTCAAGAAATTCTCATCGAAACATCGAGAAATTGTGGATATAGAAAACTCTAAAGAAAGAAAAAAAGGAGACCCGTGCCATGATTTTCAAATCTTTTCTACTTAGTAGTCTAAGTTTCTCGATGAGGATAATTAATTCGGTCGTTGTGGTCAGACTCTATTATGGATTTCTGACCACATTCTACATAGATCCGTCTTAGATCTTCTTTCTCCAATCTTGGTTTATAGAAGAAGGAGATATTCGCGACTACTGGTGGTTTCATTATGGGGCAGCTCATGATCTTCATATCGATCTATTATATCATGAACTCGAAAAACGGATCTGAATGTGATTGAAATGCACGATCTTCATATGTATCACTTTTCACGATACCTAAACCTAAAAGGTGGAATACCGATTTTCGAACCATTTCCTATAAGAGAATGGTTTCCATTACTTTCAGAAATGGATTCTATGTCAAACTATAGCTATTGTATTAAAGAAGTAAAGAAACTAATAGAAGTCGAATACGTAGAATGGTAGTGAATAGAGAAAAAGATTCTTTTGATTTTCTTGTTCTTGAAAATATCCTATATATCTCCTAGATGTAGTAGAGAATTGAGAATATTCATGTCTTTTAATTCTTGTACTCGTAATTCGAAAGTTATGGAAGGAGATCCATCATTTTGCAATGAAAACAACATAAAAAACTCTAGACAATTTTGAAATCAGACCAAGTGTCTTAATACATATGCAAAAAAATCAATATTGGCCCACCATTGATTACAATATTTAGCTTTTATTAATTGCTATTGCTTTGATACAAATAATGGCAGTCTATGTTAAGGATACAGATGTATCCACAATTCATTTAGAGTTACTTAATAGCCTATTTCTTAGACTATATCTCTCTCCCGTGAAATTCTTGAGCCGAAAGATGGATGCATATGTTGTGTTTCATTTTGCTAAATGATATCAATTAAATGTTGTATCAATTCTATAATTGGATATAGCAATAAATAAATCAGCAAAATTCTTTTATTTTAGATAGAAGAAATGTTTCTTCTATCTAGAATAAAAAAGAATGTACCCTCCTATCCAAATCCAATTTGCATCGATAAAATAAATCCAAATTATAGATTCCAGCAGTAGATGAATAATTGCAATTTTGTGTGTAGGAGATTTGAATAACTTCAAAATAACTGATATAATTTTTTATTTTTCGTGATCAGAAAAACATAGTGCGAGTTATAGAAGAAAGGAGGTAGAATTCTTTTTATTTATGGTTAAAGAAGAAAAACAAGAAAATAGGGGTTCTGTTGAATTTCAAGTATTCAGTTTCACCAATAAGATACGGAGACTTGCTTCACATTTGGAATTACACAAAAAAGATTTTTCATTGAAAGAGGTCTACGAAGACTTTTGGGAAAACGTCAACGTTTGTTGGCTTATTTGGCAAAGAAAAATAGAGACGTTATAAGAAATTAATAAGTCAGTTGGATATTCGGGAGAAGTAATTTAATCATTCGAATTTTTTTCTTATTTTATTAGTAGTCTTAGATTTTGCATTTTGATGAGCCTCGTTTTGAGGAATTCATGAAATAACAAATTAAGGAAGAAAAAAGAATATGAGTCTACTGTCTACAAGAAAAGATCTAATGATAGTTAATATGGGCCCTCAACCCATCAATGCATGGTGTTCTTCAACTGATCGTTACTCTCGATGGTGAAGATGTTGTTGATTGTGAACCCATATTAGGCTATTTGCACAGAGGAATGGAAAAAATCACAGAAAACAGAACTATTATACAATACTTGCACCAGAAAATACGATGAGATTATTTAGCTACTATGTTTACAGAAGCAATAACCGTAAATGCACCAGAATTCTTAGAGAATATTCAAATACCTCAAAGAGCCAGCTATATTCGGGTAATTATGTTAGAATTGAGCCGTATAGCTTCTCACTTGTTATGGCTTGGGCCTTTTATGGCAGATCTCGGTGCACAGACCCCTTTTTTCTACATTTTTAGAGAGAGAGAATTGATATATGATCTATTTGAAGCTGTTACATGTATGTGAATGATGCATAATTACTTTTGCATTGGAGGAGTTGCTGCCGATCTACCTTATGGATGGATGGATAAATGTTTAGATTCTATGATTATTTTTTACAAGGAATTGTTGAATATCAACAACTTATTACACAAAATCCTATTTTTGTAGAACGAGTTGAAGGAGTAGGTTTTATTAGCAGAGAAGAAGATATAAATTGGGGCTTATCGGGACCAATGTTACGAGCTTCTGGAATACAATGGAATCTTCGTAAAATTGATCAGAAGAAATTGGATAAGAAGAAACATATGTTACGAGTTTCTGGAATACAAAGGGGCTTGTAACTGGAGATGTCCAAAGATCAGAAGAAGCTAGTTAAAGGAAACCTTGTTGACTGACAAAGAGGCAAGGACGTCACGACTGGGGATCGAGACGGTGATGCCAGATGTCGGTGTCGGTGATGGTCAGGAAGAAGGCAACAACAGAGCCAGGCGTGTCAGCACCGAGGGTGTAGAGATTCGTGACACTATTGTAGTGAAGAATCGTGTTTCTGGTGCAAAGGTCCTTGATAGAAAAACAAAACGGGTGAAATTCCATGGAAACCAAGTTATCAATGGTGAAACGATGAATAAAGATAGGATTCTTAAAAGTAGAAGGTGCAAGAAGAATGTTGTGAAGAGAAAGGGATGATGAAGTGGTAGGAGAGGTCGTACTGATCCAAGCAACAGGCAAGTACACACCATTCTCGATGGTCACAGAAATGGGTGAAGTGGGGGGAGAGGAGTGTTGTAGGATGCCTTCACCAGAAGCCATGTGGGAGGAGGCACCCATGTCTATCACCCAGTCATTGTGTGTGTGGCGGGGGGGGGGGGGGGGGGGAGGAGGATTTTGCATGGCGTTGAGGGTGGAGATCAGGCCGGATGTATTCCATTAAGGGCCGATGGTGTAAGATGACATCCATGCCAGTGCAAAGGTGCCGGACGCATGTGCTAGAGCAGGGCAGTGCACAGGGGCGAAGCCAGACTTAGCCTGAGGGTGGTGCCAGAGTGCAAACAATGAACTAAAATAGTTATCCAAAGGGTTAAAACATTAGTTTATTAGTGCTAATTTTTGGATTTGCCCTGGTGCCATGGCACCAGGGACACTCCATGTAGCTTCGCTAGTGGCAGTGCGAGAGCCAAGAATCCTGGCTTGGTTGAAGTTGGGCGTCCCATAAGCATGGCCCTGATCGGCCAGAGTTGAGAGCCTGCCAGTGGGAAGCCCCGGGGCAACCACCATCAGAAGGGTACTCTAGGGAGTCATGCAAACCCATGGTCCAGTCGAGGATGTGGGCCCAATAAATGGTTGGAGTTTAGGGGAGCTGAGCCACCTTGACCCAGAGACTTGCCACGGCCATGCCCTTGACCGCACCCGCGAGACAAGGCATGTATGGCAGCGTTGGCCAACAGGATGCAGGAGGTGTCACCAATCGAAGAGGATGCAAAGTATATGGAGTAGGAGGATAGCGAGCGGCCTTTGGAACATGCCTGCTCATGAGTGAAGAGCATGTTGCAAGCCGTGGAAAAGTTTTGTAGTGGGTTGGTGAGGGCGATGATATTGGCTGCGTTCAATAAGTCATAATACACGTCACGAAGGGCATTGATGATGAGATTGGACTCCTTAACATGGTCGCCGTTGTCTCAGAGGGCACCAGCAGTGGTCTTTAGGCACTAGAAGTAGTTAGTAATAGACAATCGCTTCATCAAGGAGTGGAACTCATTGCTAAGGTAGATGGCACGGGAGTCATTATTGACCATGAAGTTTTCGACGATCCAGAGCCAAAGAGTTTGGCGGTCTGGTCAGGCTTGACGGAGACATCCAAGACATCATTGACGAAGGAGGTGAAGAGCCAGGTGCGGACGGTGTAGTTGGCCTAACACGAGGTAGGGCCATTGTGAAGAATCGGAGAGCCATCGATCTGGCCAAGGAGCTCAAACTTGCCACAA
This sequence comes from Eleusine coracana subsp. coracana, assembly GCA_032690845.1. Taxonomy (NCBI): domain Eukaryota; kingdom Viridiplantae; phylum Streptophyta; class Magnoliopsida; order Poales; family Poaceae; genus Eleusine; species Eleusine coracana. The sequence continues at coordinate 10,270,319 of CM064430.1, forward strand.
GTGGCCTTGAAGAAAGTGGAACACTGGGAGTACTTGTTTGCCTTGAAGCTCAACGGGATGGGTACATGGGACATGATGGAGGCGATGGAGGGAGCTTCAGAGGCTAGGGAGGAGATGGTGGCAAACACCATTGTTGGTGGTGATGCCCGCCATGGTGCTTGTGGCACTGGAGGAGGAGGAGGAGGTGCTAGAGCTTGAGGATGTGCTGGGGCAGTCATTAGTCGTCAGAATCTTTCTTTTGTTTTGGATGCAAATAAAGCCATAGTATGTGACGCCTACCAACAAGGCAAGAGTCATCAACTGCCATACCCTAAGTCAATTAGCAAGTCCAATAACCCTTTAAATCTAGTCTTCTCAGATGTATGGGGGCCAACACCAACTTCGGTTGGAATATTTAATTACTATATTAGTTTCATTGATGATTATAGCAAGTTCACTTGGGTTTATCTGCTTCGCTATAATTCAGAAGTTTTTCAACACTTCCATGAATTCCAAAACCTTGTCGAACGTTTGTTTAGTCATAAAATTGTTGCTATCCAAACGGATTGGGGGGGGGGGGGACTAGACTCCTTCCAGCGCATTGGTATCTCACATCACGTAGCTTGTCCCCATGCTCATCAACAAAATGGATCAGCGGAATGTAAGCATTGACACATCATAGAAATTGGGCTCTCACTGCTCGCCCATGTCTCAATGCCGCTCAAATTTTGGGATGAGGCATTCCTCACAACTGTGTTTTCGATTAATCGACTCCCATCCAAAGTCATTAATCAATCTAAGCCACTTGAACAATTGTTTCATCAAACTCTCGGTTACAAATTTTTGCGCACATTTGGATGTGCCTGCTGGCCCATTCTGCTCCCTTATAATACCTGTAAATTATCTTTCCGATCTAAGCAATGTGTATTTTGGGGTATAGTAATTTGCACAAGGGATTTAAGTGCCTAGAACCATCCATAGGACGAGTGTATATTTCAAGGGATGTTGTATTTGATGAACAAGTCTTTCCGTTCTCCAAATTGCATCCAAATGTTGGCTCACTTTTGCGTTCTGAAATTCTTTTGCTTCCTAAGCATATTCGTGACTTCTTGAGCTTTGGGGATGCATGTACTACTGCTCCAAGTTTGGTTGACTCATCTAATCTTCCTGTTCAGTCGACATCACCAAGCTATGTGTGCAGGGCTCCACATTCGAAGAAACTTTGGTGAACGAGTCACACACTCTTATTAGGACACCACTGGTTTCAGCTCCCGGCGTGGAGAACGGTGTTGATTCGGTGGTAGGATCAGTTTTGGATCCAGCGCCGAACTCACCCGCACCTCGTACTGGGTTTATCTCTCCATCTGTGCTGTCGCAGGGAGTGTCTGGCTCCTCTCCCGCTATGACGCAATCTTCCTCGAGCGAGCGGCTTCAGTTCGATCCGATGACACCACGCGGTGTGTCCTCGACTGCGCCAGCAGTTCCGGAGCCTCATGTAGCACCATCTGATGCTCCGATCGATGGAGGGCAGAATCTATCTGCGCCGGATCATCAGTGCCATCTATGCCTGTTGTTGTTGAGGCTCCTGCACCACCACTGCCTCCAGCACCCACACGACCATCTACTTGAGTCCAACACGGCGTGCGCAAACCAAAGGTGTACATTGACGGGACTGTACGGTATGGTAACTTGGCTAGCACTGACAACCCCACTAATCTTGATGCTGCTCTTAGTGATTCACGTTGGAGGGCTGCTATGGATAGTGAAATTCATGCCTTAGAGAAAAATAAGACATGGCACTTAGTTCCTCCTCCTAGAAATAAGAACATCATAGGCTGCGAATGCGTTTATAAACTTAAAAGGAAAGCAGATGGGACAGTAGATAAATACAAAGTGCGGCTTGTAGCTAAAGGATTTAAACAAAGGTATGGCATTGACTACGAGGACACATTCGGCTCAGTAGTCAAGGCTGCTCGTATTCATCTCATCCTATCACTTGCAGTTTCTAGTGGATGGCATCTTTGACAACTCGATGTTCAAAATGCTTTCCTTCATGGTATCTTAGAGGAAGAAGTGTTTATGTGTCAACCGCGGGGTTTTGAAAGCAAGAGCAAGCCAGGGTATGTATGCAAGTTGGACAAGGCGCTATATGGGCTAAAACAGGCGCCTCGAGCTTAATACTCTAGACTCTATCATAGATTGGAAGAGTTAGGTTTTCAATCATCCAAAGGGGATACCTCACAAGTTTTTCCTGAATAAAGGGCAATATGTTATGTTTGTTCTAGTTTATGTTGATGACATCATTGTTGCTAGCTCTTCACAGGAGGCTACAAATGCATTGTTGCGAAACATTGAAAAGGACTTTGCATTAAAAGATCTTGGCCAACTGCATTACTTCTTGGTATTGAAGTGAAACATTCTTCCGAAGGACTTACACTTTCATAGGAGAGGTATGCAACTGACATTCTCCAAAAAGTAAACATGAGCAATTGTAAACCTATCACTACCCCTCTATCAACTGCTAGAAGCTTTCACTGCATGATGGAGAGAGGCTTGGACTAGAGGATTCTACATGGTATATAAGCATAGTAGGTGCATTACAGTATTTAACTTTGACTCGTCCTGATATACCTTTTGCGGTGAACAAAGTATATCATCAAGTATGGATTGAGAATTAGGAAGTCATCTTCTATGTTAGTCAGCGCATTCTTTGATGTTGACTGGGCTGCTTGCCCTGATAATCGCAAGTCTACTAGTGGTTATGCAGCTTTCCTTGGTTCAAATCTCATTTCATGGAGTGCAAGAAAGCAACCCACAGTGTCTCGCACAAGTACAGAGGTTGAATACCAGACAGTAGCAAATGCAATAGCTGAAGTGATGTGGATTCAAAAGTTGTTGAATGAATTGAGAATGGCACATCCATCAGCTGCATGCCTTTGGTGTGGCAACATTGGTGCTAAGTACCTGTTAGAAAATCCAGTATTTCATGGTCGTATGAAGCATGTGGAAATTGATTTTATTTTGTGAGAGAACAGGCTGCTCGCAAGCTTCTTAAAGAACGATTCATTCATTCTAGTGATCAGAGGTTGCTCGCAAGCTTCTTGAAGTACGATTCATTCATTCTAGTGATCAGCTGGCAGATAGTTTCACCAAGCCTGTTTCAGCACACACGTTAAAGAATTATCGGCACAATCTCAACATTGTAGATAGTTGAGATTGATGGAGGGTGTTAGAGTATCCCTAAGTATACATGTGCATCAAGTCTTGGCTAGATATGGTTGTTGTACACTTGTATAGCAAGTTAGGAAAGTAGTTTAGATTCTACTTGTAATCCAAGTTGTAACGCCATGCTAGGGGCTTTTCCTACCCTATTTAACACGAAGCCGTCATGTTCCACCCATTCTCACAAAGGTTACGCGATGGGTTGCTATGTTCTCAACATGCCGAGCTTTGAAAGTGATGGCAATGCGAATATTCTCTAACAAAGGATGACTGTTGAATTATAGGCTCACTGCTGAATCAACGATTATTCCCTTAGTCTTTATTTATTTTTTCACACAACAGGAGGGGCAAAAGCCCCTACTGACTATTTATTTATTTATAAATTATAAAAGAAATCTGTAATAATGTTACTTGTTGGGAATAATCTCAATAAACACGCGGCCCACTATTTTTTTGAATTAAATTATTTGTGAAGCATGGACCTCACCTCACATGATAGGTTTAAGTTTTGGTTCCACTTGAAGCACGCTGTCCCAATAGGAGTAATCCAACGGGTGATATGGTTGTTCAGCAGCAGTCTTATTTAATTACGCATAGCTATAGGTCTGAATGGATGCAAAATACCATACTTCGTCATGGTTTTCAGTTGATTTTTTTCTTTTCCACCTTCTATCAAATAAATTCATAAGATTTCCATTCGTCTGAAAGTACTGTTTGAATGTGAGGATTCTCTATGGAGTGAAATGAACTGTAGCTCTTGAGATTGGCACTGTGATCAAATTGTTCACCTTATGATTTGAACTCCCGCATGATCACGCATCTATATCTGAGGGCTACATCCTAACTGTTCCCGTCATTATGATAGCCCTTGCACTGCTTGTTACTCTGGTCTGCAGTTGACTGTCTCTTAAAATTTTAAATGATTTATACCATTTTCGTAAAAATCTTTTGCTGATCGTCTATTGTTGTAAAAATATGAATCTTTTACTGTTGAGAACCATCAAACCACAGTTTGTTCACTATCAAGTAGGCGCATATTATTATCAAAAAAAAAAGTAGGCACATATTTTGTTGTTTGAAAGCTATGCAGCATGGATACGGATACGCGTATCAGTATCGGTAGGATACTGATACGTGGATACAGCAATTTTCTAAAAAATAGGATACGTGGATACATTTTTTATTTTTTTTAAATAAATAACATAGCAGCAGGTCTCAAATTCTCAACAATTAAAGTGTCAATCTACTTAACTACTTAAGCTCTATTACAGCATAACAGCAGCCAGCAAGGCATTTAGGCTCTCAAGTTGCAGTTCAGGATGGCATCATGTTCTTATTCCTCATTTGTTTCATTGTCATCAACTTGCGGAGCCTCAGCATCCAAACCAAAAGTCACAGACTGTAATTCAGGTTCATCAAGAGACAAGTCAGCCACTTCAAGATGCCAATACCACCAAGTGAATCAAAAGAATCCCCTCCTACATCCCACATCCTTGTCTCTCCTGTCTTGTATGCATCAGTTCTTCTTGATAGATGCCTCAGATTTGAGTGCACAAAGACCAAATCTTCAGCACGCTCTGGAGTTAAGACATTTCTCTTAACACTATGGACAAAGCTGTAGGTGCTCTAGTTTCTTTCACAGCAAGAAGATGAGGCTGGTTGGCTAAGCAATTTCATGGCCAAACTCATCAATAAGGGAGCAGATTGTCCATGATTTGTCCACCAAGTCATAGGGGAAACAGCCCATCTATCATGGATTGAGTCAGGATCATTAAATTCTTCTGAACAACTAGAAAACCTTGAGTACTCTTCTTTTACTTTAGCCAACTCTTCTGGCATGGGAAAGAACTTCTTAAAGCAAACCATCCTCATTTTTTATACCTCCTTATCCTTATGGGGTGGTTCACGGCCAACACCTTCTTCAAGCCACCTTTTGCTATAATATCTGCAATTTTGGCATCATGATTTCAGATTTATAGTGAATGCAAGAAATCTGAATAACACAAATGAATGGAAAAAATCTAAATGACAGTTTGCAGTTTTGTTACTTTTGTACCTTGGATTAAGTGAATGAGCAAAATAGTGAAGTGGATTATTTCCTTTTGTCCACCTAGCAATCAGTATGTCATATATAACCGAGTACAAGTCTGATTCCCAATCTTCTTGCTTGCCCTCATATCGATATATCACTTTCTTTACTTTCTCTATCATTGAATCCCACATCTCATAAACTAAGTGAAGGCATGGTGTGCCAGTGTCTGTCATATGAATCATTTCATATATAGGTGTAGTAATATTAAGAATATAGTCCACCTTGTCCCACCATACATCACTAAGTATCAACTCCTTGACAACTTGGGCTGTTGGAGTTGTTGAAGAATCATCTCTGACTTCTCTGTACATATTCCATCTGTCACTAATCACCATTTGTTGGAGGGCTGTTTTTACCTCAACAAACCGCCTCAACATACATACAACAGAAGCAAATCTTGTTTTAGCAATAGAAAGTAACTTCAAACGACTGAACTGATTGAGCATTGAAAGCCGCATGCCATGATTCATTATGAAATTCTTTATCAAAGCAGCCTCAGTTTTCACATCATAGATAAATTGAAGTTCCCTCCAAACAAACATTTCTTCATCAGAAGGGTTGTTTCCTATTTTAGGTTCACATATACTTTTCAAAGCAAGATTCAGGGTATGCACAACACAAGGTGTCCAAAATATGTTATCATACTCAGATTCTATTATGAGACCAGCACCTTTGCAATTTGCAGCATTGTCTGTAATGATTTGTACCACATTATGTCGACCTACTTCTTCAATTATACCCTTCAACTTTTCAGCAATGTATTCTTTTGATTTGTACTGACCTTCACAATTATCAGCCCTCAAAAACATAGGTGCCTTGTCAGAAACAGCAACAAAATTGATGATTGGTCGCCTCTGAGGATCTGACCAACCATCAGAGCAGATTGTAACTCCCTTCTCAGCCCATGTGCTCTTTGTGCTGTCCAACAAATTCTCTATGTGCCTCCTTTCTTGCTTCAGAAGTCCCTCCCTAGCTCTGTTGTACCCAGGAATCACATAACCTTGCATGTTGCGGTTGCAAGCAAAGGCAAAGGCTTCTCGAAGGTATGCCCAGAATTAAAGCTACCCCTCCAGAATAAATTGCTCTACAAATTAAAGCATCCAAGTGCTTACGGTCTTCTAATGCCCAAGCTTTTTCCAATGCAGAAGCAGGCCCCCTCTTGTTCTTTTTGTTGGTGTCAGCAGTATTGCTTGAGGAAGGAGCAGTAGGCAAAGAAACAGTTCTTGTCTTCGATCTTTCCACTAGATCCTTGCACCTTTCAACTTCCTTTCTCATGTCACTAAGCATTTCATATGTAACATTAGGACATTTACCTATTCCTTGTCTTCCCTTCTGCAGCAAATGAGCTTCAACTCTAGTGTAGCTACTCAATTTTTGCATCGGACAGTACTTGCAGCGCCATAAAGCATTTCCTCCACCAGTTTTAGGCCTCTCCAGGATAGTGACATGATCCCAAAGTGGAGCCTTGATGTCTGTTGTGTGTGTATTTGCAGATTCTACGCTAGCAGCACTAGCACTTGCACTAGCACTACTCATATTTGGAGACGCCATGTAGTCTACTACATTCAAGCAACAAGAAGTCACTAACGGGTTGAGGCAGGAAGACGAAGTGGGGAGTAAAGAAAGCAAGCAACAAACTATAGAAGAACAGGACATAGAGAATGGGGAAGGGGATTACCTCACGGCAGTTTGTTGTAGCCTCGATCTGCGTCGCAGGGGCGAAAACTCGTTGTTGCCGGCCGGCGAGCAGGGATGGAGGCTCTCAGGTTTGTCGCCGGCGAGTGGAGGCTCGTCGCCGGTGGACAACAGCCGGTGAGCAGGGCGGCGGCGTCGCCAGGCGGAGAGGATTAGGGTGTCGTGGGCGTCGGGGTGGTCGGGGATTGAGGGAGGCTTAGGTATCGGGGGCAGATAAGGCTGGTTAATGGGCTGGGCCGTATCTACAAGCAAGATACGTATCAGCTCACGTATCTAATAATCACAAAAAAAATAAAAAATCGGATACTCGAGGGATATGTATCCATGGAGTATCAGACACGTATCCGTATCCGATATGTATCGAATACGCGATACGCTGCATCACTGCCGTATCCGTGTAACATAGTTTGAAAGTCAGTGTCTAACCCAGAAATGAGTTCCCTCGAAAAAATGAAGTCAGGAATTTTCTCGAGTTATCTGTTAAGGATAGACATGTCTGCTTAATAAATGATAGATGTGGGAGCTTTTTGAGACAGGTGACGCTCTAAAAAGCTGTATTTGTTCTGACCTACTCTCCAGATGAACTGAATATGATTTTGATGTGAATTGGACGCTTAAGTAGGATAAAGAATTACCTACAGAGAATCAATCAGCAATTTTTTTTCTGTTGAATAATGAGAGACGGTAAACAGTTTTATCGCAAACACAACCTGGATGCAACTGTTTTCCGAGCTGATTTACCAGCTTGAGTGACTAGCAAGCAATAGATATTCGCCCACTGTTTTCATACCTGGCAGGATTTACTTTTCCTGTTACGGATTGCTCTGAATAATGCATTACAGCGTTGCTAGAACGGTCTTCCAATGATAGTTGGAGTGGGAACGGAGGAGTACTCAGTGGTAGGCCCCATAAACCATTACTTTCACCCTCAAGTTGTCATCTAGCACGAAGGCCAAGCCCACACACAATCTCCTCTCTCTGCCGTCTCCCTTGCTTCAAGGTTTTCCAGGACATGTGTTGTCGATGTGTGCACTCATATGGCCATATATAGTTTCCTCCCAATAGCACCACTTTATTTCCCTGCAGTGAAGGAATAGGATGGAATCAGCTGTGAAGTTGATGTTTAGAAAGCAACCATTATACAAATAGGCCTTTGATACTTCTACTCTTCGCTGGTGCACTCATTATTGTGATACTTCTAGATCCTGCTGCTTTTGGTGTTCCATCAGCTTAGCCATGGACAGAGGGGGTGTTTCCATGGATGCAGGCAAGGATGTATGGGACTGGGAGGTCCTGCCTGACCACATGAGCTCCTCCATGTGCCATGACAGCAGCAACCTTGCTGGTAAGAATCATTAGTTTGCATCTACATAATTTTGATTAGATAGCCGTAAACTACGTCTTAATCTCTTTTCCCTCTGATTACCTGCATGCTAGATGATCAAGAAACTAAGGAACCTATAACTACGCCACCATCAACTGATGCGGATGTGCACAACGAGCCCCTGGATGAGTGCAAGGACATTGGCGTCGTGCCAGATGAGACTACACCAAGCAAAGAGAAAGCCATACCTGAGATGGCTGATCCACTAGCTACGGAAGCAGAGGAAGAGAAGACGTTCCAGGGCCCTGATGATAGTAAGATGGTTCAGGATGATAAGTTTGATGAAGAGGAAGCTTCTGAAGGAGAGGTTGAAGAGAAGACATTTCAGAGCCCTGCTACTAAGAAGGCTCATGATGAAAAGTTTGATGAACAGGAAGAAGAAGATGCCATCAAGAAGGATGAAGGAGGGGCAAGGCCAGATTGCGTGGTGTTCAGCGTGGGGAAGCTGAAGGTGAACGGGATCGGGGCGCTGTGCTCGTTCGGCATCGCGGCTGCCACCGTCTGCATATTCCTAATTGGCGGCAAGATGCAGCAACACCACCGGCACCAGCAGCAGCAGCAGAAGAAGATCCAGCTGCAGTTCTATGGTGATGATAAGGTTTGGTGATTCATTCAGTGCTACTTTTCTACCTAATCCATAATCCTTTTTTACTCTCGTTTCATCTGGAAGCAAAGTTTTCAACAAATTCATTAGCAGTAAATTATACATCAGCATCAGCCTTTCTGGAAAATAAACAATAATCGAATGGCACTGGCTTACGTTTTTCTGTTCTTAGATTAATTCTGGTCCCCCATGGATTAGCCGGCCTATCTTGGCATCATGCAAAAAAATTCTAGATCCTGATTTGTCTTATCCAAGAGGATTTCTGATGAAGAAGATGCTTTTTCTGTGTTGATCTGCAGAGGATTCAGCAGGTTGTGCAGCAGACCTCGAGGCTGAACCAGGCCATGTCATCTGTGATGGGAGGAGGCGCGTCAACAAGGGCAAACATATCATTCGGTGGCTTCTACGATGGGTTCTGATGAATCACAAGGAATATGAAATCAAACGCAAGTTGCCATGGTGGGAGGGAGGAACTCCGATATATTACATTGGTCTGAACCTCTGAAATGTCTATCATCACCTACGTGCACATATTGTAAATTGGATGTAAATAATTGGACTCTTAGACCTTGGTCTACTTATAGATCGGGATGGATTATAGTTTTTCTGAGTTGATAGATAAAGTAAGAAAGACTATTTGACTTGTGCCGATACAGAATATGCACAATGGAGAAGTTACTAACTGAGATAGTGAACTGTTTTCCTGACTTCAACTTGTCTTAAAAAGTTTTTTTTCTAAGTGAAGGCACTTTTTCTATCTATTACATTACATTTATGAAATGATAAACTAACTTTTGTTACTCAAATAAGTAAAAAAAACTTATTCAATGCAAGGTAACATTTTTTCCTGGAATGCTACAAGCTAAAAGTTTGCAGGTGTAGTCGTAAGTATAGAATCATATCTGACGATTTATTTGGGGAAACATGACACGATTTGTTTGAGTTGGTTTCCCTCTGCAAAAGGATTGCCTTTGCCTTCTTTTCTTAAAGGAAGTTATTAATATTCTTGTTGACCTGTACCAAGACAAGCCCCTTGACATAACTAAATCTTAAAACAATCAACTACAAGCTTTGATGGCGAACGCTTAAAACTTTTTTTCAAAGACAGCTTCCTAACTTTATGCTGGTACCAACAGGTCAATTACTTTTTATTTCATGTTTTTTTTCTGAAATTTTTCATAACTTCATGTTGCCACAAGCTTGAGGGCTTAATGTTCGTAAGCAATTTGTCTGTCATGAACCATCAGACAAAATTGAGTCACTGACGACATATGAACCCCTGTACAAACATAAAGTTTAGTAAGCCGAATTTTTGGACACGAACAGAAGACTGACAGCAGCCGGTCAAATATGTCAATGTGGGAACAGGTGAAGCGTGTCCTTCCTGCATGCCACCGTGGACCTAAGGGCGGATTCTTGGCATGGCGTCGCGCTGCTGGAGTAAGCACTCGAAGCCTAGAACTATTTCAGCTTGAAAATTAAACAATTTTTTTGCAGTTACAAGTTGAATAAACTTCTTAAAAATATAGCTTTCCGTTATAGGTTCAAAACTCCTATGCAAATATTTTATTTGTCTCTCTGGTACCTATCTAATAGCCTCCGCATTGGACATGGCCTTTGACACCTTGGCAACCGATCGAGACTGCATGCACGGCGACGCAACTGTACAAGTGTCCGGGCAACCTGCCCTCCACAGGCAAGGAAAACCCGTTCACATCACCAACTCTGCAGCCACTTTCACCGATCCTGCACGAAGATACATTTCTTTTTGTCGAGTAGCCCATGTACAGATACCGATTGCTCACAAGGCTAAACGAATTCACACCCCATCCAATTGTCACAGGAAAAATACAAAAAATATCTCGATTAGAAACATAAATATGTGGCGTCCATCCATCAGCTGGTCAAAAGGAAGCCAATTCCATTCTCAAAAAAAAAAAAAAAAACGAAGCCAATTCCAACAAGTCTCCGCTACGGCCGGACTCAGGCTAGCCAGGAAGACGAAACCTGTGCCATTGTTCTTCCGCTGGTGCCCACGCAACGGGCAGTGGCAGAGGCAGGATTAAGACATGGGAGTTATCCGTCAATGCTGTAACATTGATTTCACATGTAAAATTAAAGGTCAATGATAGCAAATATTAAAACTAAAATAGTTTAGTATGATATATAATAGGTGATAAAGATGCTAAACACTGAAGAAAAATTACAATTTAAATCGGTGAGCCTTAATTTGAAAACGTGATATGATGTCTTCATCATGAACTTGGAGAAAAAAACGCACGCTCAAGAAACGTAACCAGGCAATCATTCAAGTACTGATCTCCCATGCTATTCTGAAGTTTGTTCTTCACAAAATTCATAGTTGAAAATACTCTCTGAACACTTGCAGTTGCAACTAGAAGGATTGGTGCCAATTGAAGAAGCTAATAGATAAGTGGGTACATGAGGTGCTTATTTGTTTCCAGCATAACAGAAAGTTGAGCAATCTTCTCCACTTTTCTAAAGCGTTCATCTCTACACACAAAAGCCAATAAAGTGTTCAAGCTGAAATGGGAGATGCATCATGTCTGTCGCAGAGAAGTCCTTGGGATAAAATTCAGCCAATCAAACCAAGAGACCACTGTCGAAACAAGCAAATGAATTGGAAGGACTGAATACGAACATGCAAATCAGCAGCTCAGTGTTTACCTCATCAAACCTGTCATTGAGCTGTTGAAGTTGTCTATCAATAACACTAAAAAACATTTCAACTTTGAAATGATCATGATTCTTGATTTTTTGGAAGAACTTTCTTGATCTAACAACCGGTATGTATCCATCATCCATATTAAGAACTTCAACTTTGTCTTTCATACAAAATGAGATGACTTTCTTAAGAAATTGCTCACAGCCATCATCTGTCTATAATGATTCTAATTCACTTTTTGTAGAATAAATGAGCTCAACAACATTAACAATAACCTGATCGCTCCTTTCGAAAGCTTTGTTTAAGTCATCTGTGTTACCAAGTATGGTGTTCAGCAATTGTGCTATGAAAACAAACTCAAAAGATTCAAAGGATTTTATTGCTGCCTGAGCTTTATAAGCATCTCCATTTTGAGAATGGTCTTCCCCTATTGCTGTAAGGACTCGAAAGATTGGAGAATACAAAAGAATAATATGTTGCACAGTTCTATAGTGAGATCTCGAACGAGTATCACCCGGCCCTGGCCAGTCCCATCTCTTGATTGAAACCACGACCACTTTCAATCTCATCCAACTCTAATGCTTGTTCAATTTCTTCAGCCTGAGCTACTCGAAGCATTTCCTGCCTCTTACAATAAGTCACAATTGTATTCAGTAAGTACCCAAGTTGCTCAAAAAATGCTAAACAATCCGGATTCTCCTTAGCCACAGCCACAAGAGTCAACTGTAGCTGATGTGCGAAGCAGTGAATGTAATAAGCAGAAGGAGATTCATCCATAATGAATTTCTTTAGGCCATTAGTGGCATCCTTAATATTACTAGCACCATTATAACCCAACCCATGGACTCTAGACAAGCTCAATGAATTATCGATAACTGTAACACCCTATTTTTTTAATTTGTGAGAATTTTAAAATTTCCTAGAATTAAACTAAGTTGTAGTATGCCATTATAAAAAAGAATTATTTTCTAAAGAAAATAATCAACTTTGTGTTATTTTAAAATTTTGGAATATTGCACTCATGCTGGTAGCTGCATTAGGGCTTTATTGCTTGAAAAATCTATTTAAAATCCCGAGTAGGAATCGTGTTGGTTTGATTTTAGGAATTTACGAGAGAGAGAGAAAATAAAAAGAGAAAAAAAAGCTAGGCTTGGCTCTTGGGCCGAATCTCCCTCCCTTTGGCCCACTCTCTTTCTTCCCCTTCCCCTCCTCTCACTTCCCCCGCCTGGGCCTCTTTTTCCCTACGGCCTAGCTCGCCCCCACTCTCCCATCTCGGGCTACCCGGTCTGGACCTCCCCTTCCGCGGCCCAGCAAGCCGACGTGCCCCGCCAGCCCGCCTCGGCCCATCCGCGCGCGCGCAGCCCACCCCAGCCGTGCCGCCTCCTGAAACCCTAGCCGAGCCCGAGCCGCCGCTGCTGGCCAACCTTGGCGTGCGCGCCAAGGACATCCCCGGGGGTCGCGCCCCCCCCCCCCCCCATAAATAGCGGCCCCATTTCCCCGCGTTGCTTTTCCCCCACCCCCGCCGCCTGTCGCGCTCCCGCAAACCCTAGCGCCGCCGCCGGATTTCGCCGCCACCACCTCACCGTCGACCGGCCTTCTCCGCCTTCCTCCGCCGCGCGCAAGCCCGAGGTGAGGCTCCACTCGAGCTCCTCTTCCGTTTGGTGCCCTCGCAGCGCCGATTCGGCCCCCGTAGGCCGAGAACCCGGGCGCCGCCGCCTCCCGGCCAGGGCGCCGCCGCCTGGCTCGTCGCCGGCCGCCACCAGCCTGCCGGAGCCGCTCCCGGCCGTCCGATCTTAGATCGACGGCCAGGATTAGATCCACCCCGAAGGGGTATGGACCGGGTCCATGGTGGACCGTGGACCCCTGGTCAACGGCCGGTCCACGACCTCGTGGACCTAGTCCACGGGAGTTAATTTAGTTAATTTAATTAATTAGCTAAATTAATTTTAATCATTATTAATTATCTGCTAATGGGTAATTTTACATTTAGGTCCCTAGATTTTAAAATAATTATATTTTCATCCTGTAACTTTTATATTTAGGCCCCTAAGTTATTAATTAATTATTTTATTCCTGTAATTTTACAAAAACACCCTTGGACTTATTAATGATTATGTTTTAATCCTAAATTTTTATTGTTTGGTCCCTGTAATTTTTTTTATTACATTTTGGTTCCTAAAATTTTCATAAATTGTTTTTGTATGTACATTTTACAGTTTAGTCCTTATATTTTTCTAAAACTATTTTTAGGTCTTTTAACTTGCCTATTTTTATGTTTTAACCCTTGAAACTTCAAATAGCCATAACTTTTTACTCGGATTGAGGCGATTCTTGCGCTCACGCGATCATAGCAACGCGTACTTTTCATAGTAGTAGCTTTCATTGTAGTTTGTTACTGTGTGGTGTGTTGTTTCTTAGTATGTTTGTATGCTTGTCTTTCCGGTGTGACGTTAGTAGACGACCAGCATTTGGAGAACTTTCAGGACCTCCAGACAGAAGACTTTGAGCAGCAGCAGCAAGGGGAACCAAGCAAGTGTCCTTGATGCATATTGAACCTATGTTTTACATTCCTCTCTATATCTATGCATGCTTGCTAATATTGAATCCTATGTGTCACTATCCTGTTCCATATTATTCCTTGTCGGCTCGGTTATGGTGTAGTATATTGGTATGGGTATGTCATGCTTAGTTCGCTTTGTCGGGAATGGAAATGTCTAATGTTAATCTTGATTAATGGTTCACTTTAACATAATCATGGGGGATGGGAAATCCTTTTTAGCAACATGGAACCTAGGGTGATCCAAGCAGGAGGAGGATGATGATGGTGCGGGTATGCACGTGTACTCGGTACAGTACTATGGGTTGGTGGTGGTACCTGCTTGGGATCACAAGAGTAGGTTCGTGGAACGTGTAATCATGAAAACCACACAAAGCACAGGGCTGATATGGGTAGGCTTGGTTTAGTATCGAGATGTCTTCCCAGTTCTGTGAGCAGTCGAGGAAGGAGGATGGGAGGGTTTACTCTCGGACTCAGGCGACGGACGGTTTACTCCTAGCCACGGCGCCAGAGGGGGCTTCTGTAGGAACGGTTTAATTCCGCAGCGGTGAAACCTTAGCGTGGATGGTTTGCAAGCTGGGAAGCACTCTGAAAGACTTTGTGGTGATCTCTTGGCCTCACACCTACGGTAGTGTGATTTGAGCAACATGGAGACTCTCTAGTCACTACATAGTGATGAAATCACCAACCTGTGGGTAAAGTTGTGCAATCTCTGTAGAGGGTCAAACTGTTATAACAGCCGTGCTCACGGTCACGAGCGGCATGGACCTTTCACATGATTAGTGGGTTGTTTATGGGTGGACTTGGTGGGAAGCCAAGTTAGGTTCTTCATGGGCGGTTTAACCCATGGTTTGCTACAGGCGGTGTAACCTGTAGTGTAGTTTCTCATGGGCGGTTTAACCCATGGTGGGCTACAGGTGGTTTAACCTGTAGTGTTGGATAAATAAGACAACTTGGGAAACTTTTCACCTAGTAAGTAGGAGTGTTTTTCAAATGGTCTTAGGTGTAGTGCTCATTTATGCAAATGAACCATTATGTTAGCCTTTCTTGTATTAAACTTGCATGTCATGTTTTCCCCCACTTGCTGAGTACGGCATGTGCTCACCCTTGCTATTTCCCTTTGTTGTTGTACTATAAACTGCTGCTCAGAAGATGGAAATATGGACTACATTGATGAAGACTACTACTAGACGTGCGTGCCCCCGGTCGATTGCCTGTGGTGTTATGGTGTCTTCCACTGTTATTTGTTGAGAGAGTCGATTTAGTCTTCAAAGACAATTATTTATATAATAATGGTATGCTTTATTAATAACATTGGTTATACTGTTATTCACTTTACTGTCGATACGTGTGAAACTTGTTCCTGGGCACACATATGATAAGCACTTGGTTTTGTCCTTAAAACCGGGTGTGACAGAAGTGGTATCAGAGCCGTGTCGACCGTAGGACGCTAGCTTAGATAGAGTGGTCGTGTTCTAAGATCTATTTTGCAAACTACAAACTATTTTCAAAACTCTTTGGCTTAAAATTATAGTCTTGTTTATTCACTTCTGTTGTTGATCTTGTTTTACCGTTCGGCTTACAAAACCCTTTTACTAATTCATATCTCCTATTCAAAATTGCTTAGATGGCCCGTACCAAGAAGACTTGCCACAGATGTGATCAGTACCCACGTGTTTGGTCTTCACCAGCGCTTCTCCCACTCGGATTTGATGAGAAGTTTGGGATAGAAGAGGCTGAAAAAGAGATGGTGCCACTACCGAGTCCACCACCTTATCGTGACACTCGACTCTTCAAGGATGCGGGAAATAATGCTGGAAGGCTACCTCACATGCTTTGGGAGATCCTACAACGGTTAGGTTACGAGAAGCAACCAGAGTATTGTGGTACCCAAGTGACCTATGAAGGTTCTGAGCCTGTATGGAAGGTTCAAGTTCACATTTTTGCTCCAAGGCCGCTCAGAGGAACTTTTGAGATGGAAAGGATTCATGAGGCCATTGCTCCACGGAAGACTTTCTCTGCCGTGATTCGTGATGCCGCTCGTCAAGCTTGCATGGTCATTCACTCCCATTGTCCCCAATATTTTGAAGATACAGAATATGCTTATTTCCCTCAGCGCGCAAGTGGATCCACCTACATTCACACAGAGCCTATACCTGGACAAGGACACGTGAAGTTTAAGAAGCAAGTCACTCTTACCACGGTGATTTCCAGGGAGTTGGATTCAACCACGGAGGAACTAGGGTTTTGGCAGGAAAAATATGAGGAGGCAATGAAGACAGTTCGCCAGCTCAAGCGATGTTTGCTGGATGGTGTGGACCTACCTTCGTGGGAAGAGCTTAAGGTTGCGACTCCTTCCTCACCACCTCGCAGAATGGCTAGTCGTGCCCCACCAGCTTACGTCATCCCCAACCAGGACGAGGATTAGGAAGTTTACCCCCGAGTGGCTTCATAGGCATCGAGTAGTTATATCGAGTTGAATAAAATGTAATAGCGTAGCGAGAGAGAATTTTAGTGTTTGCACGTCCTTTGGATGGTTTGCTAGTTTGATTGGTGTGATGAGTGTGATTTGAATCTTTTGTAATGAGTGCCGATGTGATGCAAGGCCTGTCTTGCAACCACATCCTTATACTATACTTTTACTCCTACCTTATTAGAGATTAGTTAATTAGGGTATCTCTTTATCTATCTTTTTATTTCACACCTCTTTTCCTACTTGACCTTATCAAATCCTTGCACTTTACCTATATCTTCAACCCATTTTTGCTTACCGTATCTCGACCTACATCAGATGGTGAGAGGTGGGAACCGCAACATGAACAACAACCATGAGGAACCAGAGCAGCCTCCTCCGCAGATCTCTATGGAGCAACTCATGGCTATGCAGACACAACTTCTTCAGACCATGCACCAGACATTGGTACAGCAACAGAACAACAATGTTGGAGGAGGTGCTCCCCAGCCTAGAGACAAGCTTGGAGATTTCCAACGGACCAAGCCTCCAACTTTCTCTCACTCTATGGAACCCATGGATGCAGATGACTGGCTAAATACCATTGACAAGAAGCTGCAAGTCGCGCAATGCAACAACAGGGAGAGGATGTTGTTTGCTGCCCACCAGCTGATTGGTGGGATGCTTATGTTGCAGCTCATGAAGAGCCAGACAGTATTAACTGGCAAGAGTTTCAGAACAGCTTTAGGTCTCACCATGTGCCTCAGGGAGTGATGAGACTGAAGAAGGAGTTCCAGGATCTGAAGCAGGGATCCATGACAGTGAGTGAGTATGTTGCACGCTTCACTCAGCTATCTAGGTATGCCCCAGGAGAAGTGGACACAGATCAGAAGAAGTGTGAGTGTTTTCTGGATGGGCTGAATAATGGCCTTGCCTATGCTCTGGAGGGTCGTGATTATGCGAACTTTCAGGAGATGGTGGATAAAGCTCTAGTCCTAGAAAACCGAAGGGCGAAGATGGATAGCAAGCGCAAGATGGAGCATCAGGGTCAGCAAGGAGGCAGCAACACTAGGCCTCGCATTGGATCATCTTCTGGCGGACATGTATTCCGCTCAGGACAACATAGTGGACCGCAGAGGACTCAACCTACGGGACAAGGATTCTTCACTCCTCAGCGGCAGGTTCAGCGCCCCAACTTCCCGACCCCTCGTCCTGCTATGACTGCCCCGCCAAAGCCCAACAATGGACCGAGCCCTGCAAATGGAGGAGCTTGCTATCGTTGTGGTGACCCAGGACATTTCGCCAATAAATGTCCCTAGAGACGCCCAGACCAGACCCCAGCTCCAGGTGGGAACACTGCTCCTAACCGCAATGTGAACTCTGCACCAACGCAAGCCAGGCAGAACCATGTGGCTGTTGATGATGCTCAGGAATCTCTAGATGTCGTCCTCGGTATGTTCCTTGCAAATGATAATCATGCAGTTGTCTTATTTGATTCTGGAGCATCACATTCCTTCATATCTGCTGCTTTTGTTCAAAAACACAACCTACCCATATCTATGCTAAAGAATAGGATGATTGTCAGCTCTCCTGGGGGAGAGATGGATGCAAGGCATGTTTGTCCTAAGGTAAACCTTAATATAAGGGGGGTAGACTTCTCCGCCAATCTCATTGTGCTTGAGTCGAAAGGTATCGACGTGATTCTTGGGATGGATTGGTTGAGCAAGCATAAGGGACTTATAGATTGCTCCAAGAAGGCAGTGAAACTCACGTCTAGTACCGGGAAGGAATTGGAGTATGTGGCTGATGCATTTCTTACTAACAAGGGCGCAGTCAACCGTGTGAAGTTGAATCAATTAGATGTGGCCTCAACCCAAGATATCCGGGTGGTATGTGAGTTTCATGACGTTTTCCCAGAGGAGTTGCTAGGTATGCCACCTGATCGAGACATCGAGTTTGTTATTGAGTTGATTCCTGGTACTGCACCTATATTTAAGCGACCCTATAGGATGGACACTACCCATCTAGCTGAACTTAAGGAGCAAATACAAGAATTGCTAGATAAGGGATTTATCCGACCTAGTGCATCCCCATGGGGAGCCCCAGTTATCTTCGTCCCTAAGAAGGATGGTACCCAGAGGATGTGTGTAGAGTATCGAGCCATTAATGTTGTAACCATCAAGAACAAATACCCACTGCCCAGGATAGATGATTTGTTTGATCAGTTGAGAGGAGCATGTGTCTTCTCCAAGATTGATTTACGTTCCGGGTATCATCAGTTGAAGATTCGGGCATCCGATATACCCATGACCGCCTTCACCACTCGGTATGGACTTTATGAGTATACTGTCATGTCTTTCGGATTGACTAATGCCCATGCCTACTTCATGTATCTGATGAACAAGGTATTCATGGAGTACTTAGACAAGTTTGTGGTGGTGTTTATCAATGACATTTTGGTGTTCTCAAAGTGTGAAGAAGAGCATGAGGAGCATCTTCGTTTGGTATTGCAGAAGCTTCGGGAAAACCAATTATACGCAAAGCTAAACAAGTGTGAATTTTGGCTCAAGGAGGTGTCTTTTCTCGGCCATATCATCTCCGTGGGAGGAGTGTCTGTGGATCCTAGCAAAGTAGAAGATGTGTTAAGTTGGAATACACCCCAGAATGTCACCGACATCCGAAGTTTCCTTGGATTAGCAGGATATTATAGGCGGTTCATAGAAGGGTTCTCCAAGATAGCCAAGCCTATGACAGAATTATTGGAAAAAGGGAAAGGCTTTTGAGTGGACGCCTAGGCGTGAGGCGAGTTTCCAAGAGTTGAAGAAGAGACTTACGACGGCACCGATTTTAACCATGCCAGATATGGAGAAGCCTTTTTCCATTTATTGCGATGCTTCTGGGCAAGGCCTGGGATGTGTGCTCATGCAAGAGGGTCATGTGGTCATGTATGCTTCGAGGCAATTAAGGAAGCACGAGGAGAAGTACCCAACCCATGATTTGGAGTTATCAGCAGTGGTTCATGCTCTCAAGCTATGGAGGCATTACCTCATCGGCAAGCGATGTGAGATCTCTTCGGACCACAAGAGTTTAAAGTACATCTTCACTCAACCGGACCTCAATCTTAGGCAACATCGATGGTTGGAACTCATCAAGGATTATGATTTGAATATCACCCAGGGAAGGCAAATGTTGTCGCGGATGCTTTCAGTAGGAGGTCACATCTGAGTATGCTCGCGGCAAGGGACATGCAGCCAGGATTGTGTGAGGAATTTGGGAAGCTTAACTTGGGATAGGTCGCTAATACCGAGGTAGTGACTATGGAAGTCGACTCAACCCTGGAGCATGACATCCGGAAGAGACAACTTGAAGATCCTAAGGTACAGGAGATCAAGCTCCAAATTGCAGAGGGCAAGGCTCCAGGCTTCACCGTAGATGATCTGGGAACCTTATGGTACAAGGAAAGGCTTTGTGTGCCAGACGTAAAGGAGATCAAAGAAGTAATACTACGGGAGGCGCATGAGTCGGCATACTCGATTCATCCGGGGAGCACGAAGATGTACCATGACCTTAAGAGTCGGTATTGATGGTATGGTATGAAAAGAGTTGTTGCTGAGCATGTTGCGCTATGCGATATTTGCCAACGAGTCAAGGCAGAACGTCAACGGCCAGCAGGACTTTTGCAACCATTAAAGATACCAGAATGGAAATGGGAAGAGATTAGTATGGATTTTATTGTGGGGCTACCAAGAACCCAAAATGGCTATGACTCTATATGGGTAATAGTGGATCGGTTGTCCAAGGTCGCGCATTTCATCCCGGTCAAGACTACGTATAAGGGACCAAAGCTCGCAGAGCTGTATATGTCCAAAATTGTATGTCTACATAGTGTTCCCAAGAAGATCATGTCAGACAGAGGGACTCAGTTCACTTCAAGGTTCTGGGAGAAGCTACATGAGTTGATGGATACTAGGCTCAACTTTAGTTCGGCATATCACCCCCAGACGGATGGATAGACTGAAAGGGTGAATCAAATTCTGGAGGACATGTTGAGAGCCTGTGCGTTACAATATGGAAATACCTGGGACAAGAGCCTTCCTTATGCGGAGTTCTCTTACAACAATAGCTACCAAGAAAGCTTGAAGATGTCCCCATTTGAGGTTTTGTATGGTCGGAAGTGTAGGACTCCCTTGTTTTGGAACGAGACCGAAGAAAATCAAGTGTTTGGACCAGAAATTCTCCAAGAGGCACAAAGACAAGTCCATATCGTGAGGGAGAACCTCAAGCTCGCACAGACTAGGCAAAAGAGCTACGCAGACCATAGAAGAAGGGATTTGAGTTTTGAGGTTGGTGACTTTGTGTATCTGAAGGTGTCTCCTATGAGAGGACTTCATCGTTTCAATGTTAGAGGCAAGCTAGCACCCTGATATATTGGTCCTTTCAAGATCTTGGAACGAAGAGGTGAAGTGGCGTAGCAGTTGGAGCTACCTCCACAGCTGTCAGAAGTGCATGACGTCTTCCTTGTCTCTCAATTGAAGAAGTGCCTTTCCAGAGGAACAGGTACCTATAGAGGATTTGGAAGTTGGAGAAGATCTCACCTATCAAGAATATCCAGTGAAGATTCTCGAGACGGCAGAAAAAGTGACACAGAACAAGAGGTACCGTACATGTAAAGTCCAATGGAGCAATCACTCACACGAAGAAGCCACGTGGGAGAGAGAAGAAGACTTGAAGAAGGAGTTTCCCGATCTTTTCTCTGATCCAACCGAATCTCGAGGACGAGATTCATCCTAAGGGGGGTAGGTTTGTAACACCCTGTTTTTTTAATTTGTGAGAATTTTAAAATTTTCCTAGAATTAAACTAAGTTGTAGTATGCCATTATGAAAAAGAATTATTTTCTTAAGAAAATAATCAACTTTGTGTTCTTTTAAAATTTTGGAATATTGCACTCATGCTGGTAGCTGCATTAGGGCTTTATTGCTTGAAAAATCTATTTAAAATCCCGAGTAGGAATCGTGTTGGTTTGATTTTAGGAATTTAGGAGAGAGAGAAAATAAAAAGAGAAAAAAAGCTAGGCTTGGCTCTTGGGCTGAATCTCCCTCCCCTTGGCCCACTCTCTTTCTTCCCCTTCCCCTCCTCTCACTTCCCCCGCCTGGGCCTCTTTTTCCCTGCGGCCCAGCTCGCCCCCACTCTCCCCTCTTGGGCTACCCGGTCTGGACCTCCCCTTCCGCCCAGCAAGCCGACGTGCCCCGCCAGCCCGCCTCGACCCATCCGCGCGCGCGCAGCCCACCCCAGCCATGCCGCCTCCTGAAACCCTAGCCGAGCCCGAGCCGCCGCCGTTGGCCAACCTGGGCATGCGCGCCAAGGACCTCCCCGGGGGTCATGCCCCCCCATAAATAGCGGGCTCCATTTCCCTGCGTCGCTTTTCCCTCACCCCCACTGCCTGTCGGGCTCCCGCAAACCCTAGCGCCGCCGCCGGATTTTGCCGCCACCACCTCGCCATCGACCGGCCTTCTCCGCCTTCCTCCGCCGCATGCAAGCCCGAGGTGAGGCTCCCCTCGAGCTCCTCTTCCGTTTGGTGCCCTCGCAGCGCCGATTGGGCCCCCGTAGGCCGAGAACCCGAGTGCCGCCGCCTCCCGGCCATGGCGCCGCCGCCTGGCTCGTCGCCAGCCGCCACCAGCCCGCCGGAGCCGCTCCCGGCTGTCCGATCTTAGATCGACGGCCAGGAGTAGATCCACCCCGAAGGGGTATGGACCGGGTCCATGGTGGACCGTGGACCCCTGGTCAACGGCCGGTCCACCACCTCGTGGACCTAGTCCACAGGAGTTAATTTAATTAATTAGCTAAATTAATTTTAATCATTATTAATTATCTGCTAATGGGTAATTTTACGTTTAGGTCCCTGGATTTTAAAATAATTATATTTTCATCCTGTAACTTTTATATTTAGGCCCCTGAGTTATTAATTAATTATTTTAATCCTGTAATTTTATAAAAACACCCTTAGACTTATTAATGATTATGTTTTAATCCTGAATTTTTATAGTTTGGTCCCTGTAATTTTTTATTACATTGTGGTTCCTAAAATTTTCATAAATTATTTTTGTATGTACATTTTACAGTTTAGTCCTTATATTTTTCTAAAATTATTTTTAGGTCTTTTAACTTGCCTATTTTTATGTTTTAACCCTTGAAACTTCAAATAGCCATAACTTTTTACTCGTAACTCGGATTGAGGCGATTCTTGCGCTCACACGATCGTAGCAACGCGTACTTTTCATAGTAGTAGCTTTCATTGTAGTTTGTTACTGTGTGGTGTGTTGTTTCTTAGTATGTTTGTATGCTTGTGTTTCCGGTGTGACGTTAGTAGACGACCAGCAGTTGGAGAACTTTCAGGACCTCCAGACAAAAGACTTTGAGCAGCAGCAGCAAGGGGAACCAGGCAAGTGTCCTTGATGCATATTGAACCTATGTTTTACATTCCTCTCTATATCTATGTATGCTTGCTAATATTGAATCCTATGTGTCACTATCCTGTTCCATATTATTCCTTGTCGCCTGGGTTATGGTGTAGTATATTGGTATGGGTACATCATGCTTAGTTTGCTTTGTTGGGAATGGAAATGTCTAATGTTAATCTTGATTAATGGTTCACTTTAACATAATCATGGGGGATGGGAAATCCTTTTTAGCAACATGGAACCTAGGGTGATCCAAGCAGGAGGATGATGATGATGGTGCGGGTATGCACGTGTACTCGGTACAGTACTGTGGGTTGGTGGTGGTACCTGCTTGGGATCACAAGAGTAGGTTCATGGAACATGTAATCATGAAATCCGCACAAAGCACAGGGCTGATATGGGTAGGCTTGGTTTAGTATCAAGATGTCTTCCTAGTTCTGTGAGCAATCGAGGAAGGAGGATGGGAGGGTTTACTCTCGGACTCAGGCGATGGATGGTTTACTCCTAGCCACGGCGGCAGAGGGGGCTTCTATAGGAACGGTTTAATTCTGCAGCGGTGAAACCTTAGCATGGATGGTTTGCAAGCTAGGAAGCGCTCTAAAAGACCTTGTGGTGATCTCTTGGCCTCACACCTATGGTAGTGTGATTTGGGCAACATGGAGACTCTCTAGTCACTGCATAGTGATGAAATCACCAACCTGTGGGTAAAGTTGTGCAACCTCTGTAGAGTGTCAAACTGTTATAACAGCCGTGCTCACGGTCACGAGCGGCATGGACCTTTCACACGATTAGTGGGTTGTTTATGGGTGGACTTGGTGGGAAGCCAAGTTGGGTTCTTCATGGGTGGTTTGACCCATGGTTTGCTACAGGCGGTGTAACCTATAGTGTAGTTTCTCATGGGCGGTTTAACCCATGGTGGGCTATAGGTGGTTTAACCTGTAGTGTTGGATAAATAAGACAACTTGGGGAACTTTTCACCTAGTAAGTAGGAGTGCTTTTCAAATGGTCTTTGGTGTAGTGCTCATTTATGCAAATGAACCATTATGTTAGCCTTTCTTCTATTAAACTTGCATGTCATGTTTTCCCCCACTTGCTGAGTACGACATGTGCTCACCCTTGCTATTTCCCTTTGTTGTTGTACTATAAACTGCTGCTCAGAAGATGGAAATATGGACTACATTGATGAAGAGTACTACTAGGCGTGCGTGCCCCCGGTCTATTGCCTATGGTGTTATGGTGTCTTCCGCTGTTATTTATCGAGAGAGTCAATTTAGTCTTCAAAGACAATTATTTATATAATAATGGTACGCTTTATTAATGATATTGGTTATATTGTTATTCACTTTACTGTCGATATGTGTGAAACTTGTTCCTGGGCACACATATGATAAGCACTTGGTTTTGTCCTTAAAACCGGGTGTGACAATAACTGAAAATTCAATAGATGAAGAAGATACCTCAAACACTTAAGTGTCCACGGCAGACGGGATTTATATGATACCTATCTCGTTTATCCTTCTTATGAAAACAATCTACAATTGTTGTTCCTGCTTTAACTGCAATAACATATTTCTCTTGGCATTCATTGTTTGCACTCGTAATACTACCCACATGTGTATCAAGAGCACCTTTTTGATTCTAGTTCCTAAAGCCCCATTCACAAAAGCATCTCTACCAAGATATTTAGTTTGATCCTTGAACAAATAGCAAACAAAGCAAAATGTTGCATCTTGGAACACACTATACTCAAGCCAATTATTCTCGTCAAACCAACAAGAACAGAAAACGACGCATACCTCCAATTTCTTTATGTGGAAAATTATGCAATCATGGTTGAGATGACCCCATGGCAATAAAACCATTTCTCACTGCATTTTAATCATTTACGTCATATTCTAAGATGGGAATCCCCTTCCCAGGATCATGTGGAAGATGTTGGAAATATGCGTGTTATTCTATTTCTAGATTTTAGTTTTAGGAAAATTTCATTGACATATAAACATACAATGCAATCGCAGCAGGTAAAGCAGCACAATAAAAAGCAGGGGAGACATTGACTCACATAGAGTTTGTTGGTGCTTAATTTAGCGCAAAAAATGGATGAAGCAAACCATCGATGTAGATGTCGTAGATCTCCGATGCAACAGCCCTCTATCGCAGTCAAACACTCGTCGATGAGGCAACACAGATTGTCCTTGAACACTTGTTGAAGATGTAACACGGATCGTAATTGAACACCTTTGAGCAGTCTTGCAAATGCGCTGCCTAGAAACCTTATTGCCGTCCCTCGTGTGAGCTTCATGACGGGAAAGGCTCAGAGATTCTGCTCACTCTCTTCCTCGGTGCACGCCAAGGAAAAGAGCCGGTGACATCTGAGCAGCTATTGGTCGTAACTACACACCCACTTATATACTACAAGAGGATGGTGTATGATTGTAGCACTTTTTTCCTTGAATTGAGTATTCCAAGGTTTATCGAATCCATTGGGAACTTAGGGATAATTAAACAAAGTTAATATTAAAAGATCTAGTCAAAGCTACTATCGAATTCAGGTTGCATGAGGGGAGGCTGGCCAGCGCAAAGGTGCGCCAAATAGTAAATCTGACGTTGCGCCGATCGACACACTAGTAAATCTAAGCCAAAGTACGCCAGATACCTTGTAAGCCTATGCTGTTAAGTGAGTAGCCAGATATCTACTAGTGAGATCATAACCAGAAAGTCTAATTAAATAGCATCATAATAGGTAATTACATGGATAAATGAAAACCTATAATGAATAAGACCACCCTACTTTTCGAGTGGCTCCCGATTTATCGCTGCTGAGAGGAAACCCTTAATCGCGCGAGTATCTTACCCTACTCAACTATCCAATAGTGCTGCGTAGGCTTAGTGCTATCACCGCTAATCCACACTACTAGCATTATCAAGCAACTATAATCAATACAATGTCTGAATACTATCCTAATCACCATGATCAAGATAATATCTACTTACTTAGCCTAGAACTAGGCAATTGGAATAAGCACTTGCATGATTATAGAATCAAGATAGACAAATCACCAAAACCATCATCAACATATTCAATCATCCTTGACATACATAGAGTAAGATTCATCCCCGTCGAGATGGCCTACCTTGATGGATCAACTCTTAATACCAATGGTTCTTGAAACTCAACTAGAGATCTATTTTAACGGGGCAAGCCCCGGTGGCTCTAACTCACGGATCTGTTGTCCCTCTGTAGCCTCTGTCCGCCCCTCTCTGTTGTGGCCAGGGTTTACAAGTATTTATAGGGGTTCTACTCGTAAAGGACTCGGTTTCTAGCAAATAAGGCGGTTGCGCCGATCTTCTCCGAGTCGGTTCTTCTGTCTTCCACAGCTGCCATGTGGGTCTTTTCCTTCGAGATAAAGTCTTATACTGCACATCGAAATCTTGAAGTTCTATAAATCTTCTAGGCAAATATCTTCAAGTGTCTTGCACAGATAAACATCCATAAACATGTGGAATGGGCCTCGGTCACTTCTGTGGGCCAAAACACCCTTGCGCCGACCGGCTCATGGACTGCGCCGATCGGCGCACTGGTCTTCTTCAGTGCTTTTCATCGGTTCTGGATTCCTGTCCTCTCCAGCATCACTTTAATCACCAATTTTACCTGTTTCTGCAATAAAGCTCCAAAACAACGCATATACAAATATTCACATATAAAAGGGGCACTTGGGGAGTGCCAACAGCAGTTCAACACCGCAACACAGTTTTCTCAATTGAATATGAAGTATAGAAAGGAATGAATCATTAGTTCCAAACATGGACGTCTCATGACCTTATATAGGCACGACTGCCCTCAAGGAGTCGTTTGTCACTAATTGCACTCTCTAATTAGTAGTTAATAACATGGCTGGCCTATTAACTCCAATTATGACATTAATCATGTGTTAATCCTCTCGATTAATACATAATGGTTCATAATTGATGGAGGATGCTAATTGTTGAATAAACTCAATTTATTGCCATTAAATTGCTTTGGAATTTCTATTAAATTGACAACTAAAATAGGTCAAATTCCAACAATCGCCCACCAATTCCAAAGCAAGGAATTAGAGGTCAAAGGATTATTGTGCTGTAGTATTGTTAATAGGCAACGTATCCTATGAGAACTAACTTCATGTGAAAACTATGAGAACTCCAACCAAGATCATAGGATCCTCATCCGATGGCTAGATTATTTTCTACTTAAACCCCCCACTTATCCCACCTAATCATTTATTTTGCAAATAACCCCCAACTAAAATAACCCTCCTCTACCCCTAGCCATTGGATGAGGATCTTATCATCTCGGTTGGAGTTCTCATAGTTCTCATATGAAGTCAGTTCTCATAGGATATATTACCTTGTTAATATACCAGTCTTTCAAAGTATGTCCCGTACGGGTTGAACTTAAACCTAGAATATCAATATTCATCTTTCTGTAGCTGAAGAATAAATTGGGCCTTGAATTCTCAGCCTTGTGTGGCAGACTTCAATTAAAATCAAACTGATACTAGGCTGCCAAAACAACCTCGCCTAACCAGAGTGTTAATGGTCTGCTCTCAAATCCTCTCATGAGCCTTTATGAGAACGCCCTATTCTTATGAACTACGACCTACAGTTTAGCTCAAGTAGGTGTTTTCCTTTAAGATATCCTATAGGCTAATATCTTTTACAACAGAAAACATTAAGGCTTAATACCAACCTGCCATACAGTCAAGAGTACTACGCTTATCATTTGAACATGGGTACATTTTGTTTATTTATAATGCACTCTTAGGTCACACCAATCAACTTGTTCTTCCTGTTACCTTTGTCATAGGATCTCTGATAAAAAAAAGATAGGTTGTCATTGTGGTGTAACTTTTAGATGAGCCTCATACCCATGTTCTTCGACATCATGGTAATCACATTTTGTGATAATCCCTTTGTAAAAGGGTGTGCAAGATTATTTTCGCTTTTCACATAGCTCGTAGCTATAACTCTGGAGGTTTTCATCTTTCTGACAGATTTTAGTCTATGCTTGATATGTTTATTGAACTTTGAGTTATTCTTTGTATTCATAACCTGAGCTAGCATTGATTGGTTATCGCAATACATTAGGATAGGCGATACTGGCTTTTCCACAAAAGTCAAGTCCATCAATAGCTCTCTTAGCCATTCAGCCTCAGTAGTAGCTGTTTCTAGTGCTATAAGTTCTGCTTTTGTCGTGGATTTTGTTAACATGGTCTGTTTACAAGCCTACCACAAAACTGCAGCACCAGCAAGCGTAAACACATAGCCACTCATGGCTTTGGTCTCATCCGCATCTGAGACTCAAACACTTAGCAAGCGTAAACACATAGCCTCACAAATATTTTTGTTAATCATAAGTACTCAAGCGGAACAAGCCTCCGCTTAAATAGCCTTTGCCAACGAAGTTTCTAAACTTGGACATTACAACTTTATTTGACTCGAACACTAACTTATAACCATCCCGACACAATAAGGAGATGATATCCCCGGTCAACCAGGGGAGCATCATATGAAGATATCCTAGCAAAAAGTGCAGCTCCTAAAAAAGATCGACGTCCACCATTTATGGGGACATCCAAAGATCATATCCCCGGTCACTCGGCAAAAAAACCGAGTGATTTAAAGGATGCACCAGAGTCTTCTCGGCCAGAAACTAGACAAGCCGAGTCATTCGATGTCCCAGATCTGGACATGCCCGAGACGGCAACCAAACAAGAAGAACCATCGTTGATATTTGAAACGATGCCGGAGCCAATATATGATTATCCCATTGGTCCGGAGGAATATGTGGCTCCCACGCCAATTCACCGAGTAATAAAAGAAGGTGCCATAGAACAACCTGCACCGACCAGAATGGTGTACCATAGTGGCCCCTTCGCCATTGCCGGGTTCGATGAGTTGGCAGAGCAAGCCAAATTAAAGAAGTTTGAAGATCTTACTGAAAAGGCCTTTCATTACTTACAGGTACCCTTGCCTTCTTGAAAACTGGCCCTATTAATAATAACATTATGTGATGACGTCTATACAACTCATCCGTAGTGCAGATTCTAAAAACTCAGATGGCCAACAAGAGTAAACTCCTGCAACTTGCTGAAAGGCATTGTGCAAGAGCAGTCGATTTAGAAGATCAACTGGCCAAAGAAAGAATAGAAGTTGGACAATTATCAGTAGATTTGAAGGCCCGTTCATCTCAAGTTGATGAACTCCAATTCAAGCTTCAAGGTAAAAACACAAACATAATCCTTGGCAAACTATTTCCTGATCTTAAATATTTTGAACTCTTCCACTCAGAAATGTCACGGGTGCTGGAACTAAAGCACAATCAAGAGTCTCAGTTGGCTGCTCAAATTGCAAATCTGCAAAGCCGTATCAAATAGCTGGAGTCAGCGACACAATCTATGGAAACATTGAAGTCCGAGAATAAAAGTCTAAAGAAACAACTCCAGGACTCGGCAGATATTGGGAAAAATTTTGAAAAGCTGAAGGATGATTTTAAAACAATGCAAGAATCTCAATCGCTATGGAGGAAAAGAGCCGAAGGTAATTATTGTTATACCTATGTGCTCAAAAATATGTACATGTATGTAATCTACAATATTTATGACTGACAGATGCCGAGGGAACAATAAAACACCAAAGGGATAGGAACACAACACTAGAGGCTAAACTATCCAAGGCCGAAAAGATCTTCAAGAAAGCTGTGGATGAACTAAACCAATTCCAAAAAGCGTACAAAGAAGTTGAAAAACTTAAAGAAGAATACAAGGAAAAGGTTATCACCCTTGAAGTTGAAAAGGCAGAAGCTGAGAAAAGACTAAAAGGTAAATAGTCATTTAATTATCATCATACCAAAGTCATTGTCCCAGATAATTGTAAATATTGTACTCTTGTAGGATCAAAGAGGTCCTATGAGCTTTTGCAAAAAAAATTCATAGAAGCTGACGAAAACCTCCGATGGACTCTTGCAGCTCTCCAAAAAGATGCAGAGGTAGTCTCCCAATATATACTTACAGAAGAAAAACCACCCAGGTGTCGAGATTTATCGACAAGGCTACAAGAGGCACCCGGCCGAGTGAAAGAACACGCTCGACGTGTTGCAGAACTGGTTGGGGCACAGGTCTTAGCTATAGCGAAGTCTCACATCCCTGACATAAACTTGGAAGTAGTGGCCGAGGGTTTCCACGAAGATTTCACTGACGAACAATGTGAAACCCTTGTAACTGAAGCGCAAAAAACAGCGCCCATTCTAGCTGACCAAATAGAACTAGATCCGTTACCAAAAATGTAAGGTATTGTAGAATTTAAAAGGCCATGTTACATTTCTGTTGTAATAATGTAACATCCGTGCAATAGACTATGAAAGTCTAGATTCGTCACCAGGATTGTAACAAATGCTTGGGTCACGCTGCTTCGTATATGTATTATATGAACTTATGTTAAACACTCACAACCAATACATAACTCTCGTCAGCCCTCTAAACAACGCTCCCAATAACTGATATGAACCATGGAGACTAAGAACTCACTCGGTCATACATATGTGAACTGGGAGAATTGTCTTGGTCCCCAACAGACGGCAAGAACCCTGGGGACTAAGTAACCCGCTTGGTCAACATGCACGAGTTGAGGTGGTACCAAGTGTCCAAATTTAAATCATGACTTAAACGATAACAACAATGATCCATAAAAATTCGAAAATTGCCAAACCAGTCGTCATTACCATAATTTATACAAAATCAAATAAAGGTAATTACAAAAGGCTATAAATACTAAGCATAGAAATGACGTAGCTGTGATATGTTCCAGGAACTTTGAAGGTCTGACCCATCGTTGCGCATCAAACAGTACGCACCCGACCGAGTGATTTCCTTTACAATAAAGGGTCCTTCCCATGGGGTCGAGAGTTTGTGCTTGCCTACCGTGGACTGGACCTGCCTCAAGACCAAGTCTCCGACTGAAAAGCCTCGCACTCTGACGTTTTTGTCATGATAACGTCGCAAGCTTTGTTGGTACTTTGCCGATCACAGTAACATGGCATCACGCTTCTCCTCTAGGAGCAACAAGTCGTCACATCTGTGGTCATTGGAAGTTTCTTCTTCATACGAAGCCACGCGAGGGGAGGTGAACAAAATCTCAGTTGGTAACATGGCTTCCGACCCGTAAACCAAGGAGAAAGGAGAATGCCCTGTGGCACGGCTTACATTAGTTCAAAGCCGCCACAGTACTGCTGGCAGTTCCCGAACCCAACGTCGAGCATATTTTTCCAGCCGATCAAATATACGTGGCTTAATTCCCGATAGCAAGAGGCCATTTGCACGTTCAACTTGGTCGTTGCTCTGCGGGTGGGCAGCCGAGGCGTAGCCAATCTTAAAACCCACTCGGCTCGCAAATTCTTTGAACTCCTCCGCTGTAAACTGAGTACCGTTATCAGTGATGATTTTATGTGGTGCACCGAACCGAGTAACTATTTCAGTCATGAATTTGACGGCCTTCTTTGCTGAAATCTTTCCGACTGGTTTTACCTCGATCCACTTAGAGAACTTGTCTACTGCCACGAAAAGGTGAGTAAAACCCCCCTGAGCCTTCATGAAAGGCCCAACAATATCTAGACCCCATACTGAAAATGGTCATGTTATTGGGATATTTTGAAGCTCTGTGGCAGGCACGTGCATCTGGCGGGCAAAGAACTGGCACCCCTCACACTTTCAGACAATTTCCCTGGCATCGGCACCAACAGTCAGCCAATAGAAACCTTGTCTCATTGCTTTGGATGCAATTGTGGATGGGCCTGCATGGTTCCCGCAAATGCCAGCATGGATGTCCCCTAACACGACTCTTCCTTCATCTTGAGACAAGCACTTCATCAGCAGCCCATATGGGCTTTGTTTGTACAGACCATGGTCAACAATACAATATGATCGAGACTTGCGAATAATCCTCAGGGCTTCGTCTTTATCAGTCGGTAGTGTACCACCATCCAGGTACTCGATGAGAGGAGTTCGCCAATCTACTGTAATGATAGCGACATGTGGTGTTGGTTCCGCCTTCGATGCCGACTGCTCAATAGTTTGCTGGATTAGTACAGATGGTTTATAGAGATCATCAAGAAATACTCCGTTAGGTATTTTAGACCTACTAGACCCAAGTTTGTCTAGTTCGTCTGCCTCTTCGTTATACTTACGAAGGACGTGTTTATACTCAATACCATCAAACTTGTCTTCTAGCTTCTGAACTTCAATGCAGTAGGCTGTCATGCTTTCGTGGGAACAACACCACTCCTTTGTTACTTGATTAATCACCAGAGCCGAGTCACCAGAGACGCTCAATCTCTGAACTCTGAGTGAAACAACCATTCTAAGCCCATGTAGTAGTGCCTCATACTTTGCAGCATTGTTAGACGCGCAAAAGTGCATACAAATAACGTATCACAGCTTGGCCCCTTCAGGAGATGTTAATACAACACCTGCCCCGGCACCTTCCAGTTGTAAGGAACCATCAAACGTTATTTGCCAATAGCTTAATTCATGCGGGCTAGGCGGTAACTCGCATTCTGACCACTCGGCAACAAAGTGTGACAAAGCCTGACATTTGACCGAATCACGGGACTTGAAGGTAATATCATACGATCCCAACTCAACAGCCCATTTAGCAATTTTTCCAGTGGCCTCTCTATTGTGTAGCAATTCGCCTAGGCCAAACGACGTGTGGACCTCGATCGGGTGATCCTCAAAATAATGCTTCAACTTCTGAGATGTCATTAATAATGCATAAATTAGCTTCTGGAGCTAAAAATATCATACCTTGGACTCAGATAAGACCTCACTGACAAAATAGACGGGCCGCTGCACCTTTTGAGCCTTGCCATCTTCGTCCCGTTCCACCGCCAGCGCGGTGCTGACAACGTGTGTGGTTGCGGAGATGTACAACTGCAAGGGTTCCTTTGGTTTTGGAGGGGTTAGCACCATAGGACCACTAATATAGGCCTTAAAATCATCTAAAGCTCTCTGAGCGTCATCATTCCATGTGAATGATTCTTGCTTCTTGAGTAACCGGAAAAAGGGCAACCCTCGAACGCCTAATCGTGAGACAAACCGGCTGAGTGCTGCCATGCAATCGGTGAGTTTTTGGATGTCTTTTTGCGAATGTGGAGGTCCCATCCACAATATGGCAGTAACCAAGGTTGTTGATCGGGGTGTTGTGGGCAACGTTGAGTTGTCACCCGAGATGGTTTCCGCCTGGAAAGTCGCCACCGAGTTGTCGAACCCGAGCGGGAGTCGGCTGGCTAGATTTCGTTGATTGGCCACGCGTTCCTCCTTGACATGGTCCCCGTGCGGATCGGCGACGAGGCTGACGGTTCCGAAGCGGATCTTGTCTCTCGGGCGAAACTTGATGTCGACGAAAGCCATCGATTTTGATGATGCTATGCTCAACGCAGCCCCCTACCTGGCGCGCCAACTGTCGACACTAATATCGGCAGTGGATCATAGGGCAACCCATGATCCTTGTTTATCGGTAGAGGCATGCACGAGACCGAGAGTCGATGGACACACAAGACACAAGGTTTAGACAGGTTTGGGCCTCCCGGAGGATAACAACCCTACGTCCTGTGTTCTGTAGTGTATTATTCGGGATATGATATGGGTTCTCTATGAGAGAGCCCCTGCCCCTCCTTATATATCCGGGGGCAGGGTTATATGGCAAGTGTCCTAGTCGGTTACAACATGATTTCCGACTAGGGTTCTATCTCTAACTTTCTATCTCTAGTATTGACTTGTCGTGTACTCCAAATAATAATCCGAGTAGTTATCTTCATGGGCTTTATCTTTATTGGACCCCGGCCCACTCGGCAATATATCCGAGTAGTGAGGTATCCCTGGTATATATATCCCACAAGCACTAATCAAATTCCTCTTTATTGTGGGAGCATGCTACACATTCTTCAACAGGATAGTCTTAGCTGAAGCGAGCTTCAGTTCGACTGTACCAACACTAAAAATAGTAGCAGCTAATTCGTTTCCCATCAAGATGGAAGAGGACTGCGTCCCCTGATAAGAAGAGAACATAGACATATCATAACACACATGAACATTGGCACCTGTATCAATCCACCAATCCAAAGATTGAATTGCTAAAAAAACAAATGGTAAATTACCATACCCGGATGGATGGGTCTCAACACCGTTGTTTTTGCCAATGGTCACATTGATAGCCTTCTTTTGCTGTCCATCAGAATTGTCTTTGCGGTGGCGGCAATCTTTGCAGTTGCCCTAGTTTGCCACACACATAGCAGGATTTGTTGTCCTTTTTCACATTGTTCTTCTTGAGTTAGTGGCTTTCTTAGGCTTTCCATTGACCTACATCTTTCCCTTGTTCCTGTTGTTGTAAGTTTTCTTTTTCAACTACAACATTTGCACTAGCATCATTCTCTACAGCGGCAGAAGTGCTTGGAGCGTCTTTAGCCATTGCCTTCTCTTCCACGTCGAGGGCTATAATTATATTCTTGGTTGAGATATCTTCCCTCTTGTGTTTCAAGCTCATGAGAAAATCTCTCCAATAGGTAGGGAGTTTGGCAACAATGCACACTGCCACAACTCGATCAAGCAAAGGACATCCCAAACTTGCAATCTCTCCTGCCATAAGCTATAACTCGTGAGTTTGAGACACTATCGACTTTGTAGCATCAATGCTGAAGTCAAAGAGTTGCTCACACATGTACAACAGGCGACCGGCTTCAGAGACGACATATTTGCGCTCAAGTGCATGCCACAACTCAGTGGGATCAGTATAATTCATATAAACATCATACAAATTATCCGCTAAAAGGGTCAAGATACAGCCAAGCGCTGAATCACGCATTGTGAAAAACATTGGTCTGCTCAACCGTGAATGGCATCACTGGGTGGATCACCCACCACAGTCCCATTGACATAAGCAAGAATCTGACTTTAGTCTGCCAACGACGGAAGTTTTCACCACCTCTAAACCTCTCAGGTTTCATTGCATCCGAAACACCAACCATTGCTAGAATAATAGAATAAACACACCAATAAGGTTTCTGGATTGTTGGAAATATGCATGTTATTCTATTTCCAGATTTTAGTTTTAGGCAAATTTCATTGACATATAAACACACAATGCAAACTAACTCACATAGAGTTTGTCGACGCTTAATTTAGCGCGAAAAGTAGGCGAAGCAGACCGTCGATGTAGACATCGTAGATCTCCAATACAGTAGCCCTCTATTGCAATCAAACAATCGTCGATGAGGCAGCGCAGATCGTCCTTGAACACTTGTTGAAGATGCAGCGCGGATCGTAGTCGAACATCTTCGAGCAGTCACGCAAATGCACTACCTAGAAACCTTATTGTTGCCCCTCGTATGGGCTTTACGGAGACAAAGGCTCGGAGATTCTGCTCACTCTCTTCCTCGGTGCACGCCAAGCAAAAGAGTTGGCGAGATTGGAGCAGCTCAACGTCGCAACACAGTTTTCTCAATGGAATATGAAGTGTAGAAAGGAATGAATCATTAGTTCAGAAACATGGACATCTCCATGGCCTTATATAGGCACGGCTGCCCTCAAGGAGTCATTTTCTTACTAATTGCACTCTCAAATTAGTAGTTAATAGTATGGCTGACCTATTAACTTCAGTTATGGCATTAATCATGTGTTAATCCTCTTAATTAGTACATAGCAGTTCATAATTGATGAAGGATGCTAATGGCTGATAAACTCAATTTATTGACATTAAATTGCTTTAGAATTTCTCTTAAATTGACCACTAAAATAGGTCAAATTCCAATAGAAGATAGTCAATATCATAAACTGTAGCATCAGTTTCGTCATCAAGAATTCCCCCACCATCTCCTCTTCATGAATGGCTGCTTCAGGTTGTGTGCTTGTAGCAATTTCAGGTTCAGTGATAAGTGCTTGCTGTTGGGTAGATGGAAAACTAGTACTTTGAGCATTGCCTTCATCTGTGATCTTTTGTTTCTTTTCAGCTCTACCCCTGAAAGATTTCAAGGCTATGACTAAGCACTTTTTTTTAATTTCTTATACAGTACAAATAAAGAAGATACAATCAATGAACAATTGTTTAATGAACTAATTGACCACTGATCAGTAAATAATCATCATTCTTCAGAGACAAATAATGCAGACACACTAAACAACCTACCTCAGCTTCGGAACCTACTGCAGCAAGCGATTCTTCCCATTTTCTCTCCGCCATCACGATTGCTGGTTGCTGTACGCCAAGTGGTGAGTGCTCGAGCCGCCAGCAGAGAATAGGAGACGGCAGTGTGGTGATGATCGACTTTGCAACCCTAGTTTGGTAACTGACGAGCGGTTTGGCAGGGGTGCAGTGAGAAGACGAAATGAACGCTGAACTGTCGATGGAAAACTGACATCATCGGTGATTAGAACTTGACCCTGGGTCAGTGGGCTTTTTTAGTTTCCTGGCCATCGTGGGTAGTGGCTGGCTGTTAGACACGTTGTGGGCTTAAAAATAATATTTACAATAGAATATGTTCCTTTGTACTATTTGTTTAATCATCTATATGCACTAATCCTTTAGAATCATTGTTTTTTTTGTGCCAAAATCGATGGTGCTCTCAACTGATCACCCATGAACCATGCTGGTTCCGCCCCTGGCAACTGGAGAAGGTAAACTGTAGTGAAACTAATAAAACAAAGGGAAAAAAGTCCATACTACTCCCTCAAGTATAATAAAAGTCCACATAACCCCTTAAACTATCTTTTGGTTCATTTTACACCTAATCTGTGACACTTGGTTTAATTCACCCCTTAATATAATTTGTATTTTTTATTTCACTATGCACAAATTGAATTATAATTTAAAATTTTGCATGGATGTAGTGAATATCACAATATATGCCAGAAAAATATATCATGAATTTTCCGTCGTCATTTTTAATATGATGTTGTATCCCAAGGGTTACTGAATTATTAAATATCTTAGCCCATCAAAATAATTATTAAAAGCTATTTTATATTTTGATGGTATGAGTTACAATGTCTACTATCATCTCACAAAATTTTAACTTAATGCCACACTTGTTCATGGAGAAATAAAAAAGACAAATTGTATTAAGGGGTAAATTAAACCAAGTGACATAGTTTAGGGGTGAAATGAACCAAAATATAGTTTAGTTGATCATATAGACTTTGAGTATATTTGAGGGGACTAATTTGAACTTTTTCCTAAAACAAAATGGTTATGTTTTGTTTTTGCAGATTTGTACTAAGTACACAGCTGCGTATACTGTGCGTTTGGAAGACTGGTTATTCGTTACATAGATGATGAAATTAAAAAATTTCTTTTCGTCTGACATGTTCTTTTTTTTACGAGGAATTGACTGACAAGTTCTTAGGAGAGCATCAGCATCAATAACTTTGGGTTACTAAGAAAAAAAAATCACTGGTGCTTTACCAAGCTAGCTCTACCCGAAGATATAAATCCAAGGTCAGTATCTCAATTATTGTGCCTAACAACGTTTTTTCCCTTTCTTCGCAATAAATTCTAGGGTCGCTAATGTTTGGCCGATATGCAGATGCCAGTTTACGCTGTGACAAGAGGCTGAAAACAGGTGAAGACAGAAATTGCAGTTGTTTTCAGTTCACATGGGGACAAAGGATGATGTTGTCCCTCAGTTGAGTGCCATCTCACGTCTTCTGCATCAATGAGCTAAAGCGCATATAGATCAGGCCACCATCATTAAGATCTGACATTCCTCACACAAATCCAATTTACCGACATTGAGCACCTTTGTCACACACCGCGGACCAACTGAGAGGCTCGCAAGGGTGGTAACGTAGAAAATCCGCCTGTATATAATTGGATCATATAAGGAGAGGTTAAACGACATGAGGTCTTGCTCGGTTGTTATAGAATATAATCCACATGTATTACTTTCAAGATATGAATTGATATCACTTAGGTCCTGTTTGAATACAGTTTAGATTTTTAAAATCAAATTTTTATATTAAGATTTTAGAATCTGGATTCTAAATAAAATCTACGTGGTGGTGTTTGGATACCCATCATATTCTTAAAATTCAAAGAGCTTTGAGTCTTTGGACATATGAAATCTGGCTCGATACGGGTATAACCAGATTATGAGATTCTTTAAATCTGGTATTCTATATTTTAGAATCCAGAAAAAAATCTGTCATGTTTGGAGTCTCCTGAATTCTAAAATCTGGATTCTTTAAATCTCAGTGGATCAAAACAAGGCCTCAATCGACATCAAAAAATGAAACCATATCATGATTGCTTTTTTGGACTCGAAGGGCTGAGTTTTATTCCATGTCTCGAAGGCACATAAAAGATCGAAATGTACCGATTTTCATACCACGCCAGGTCAAACCCAACGCCCCTTTCATGTCAGACCAAATTTCAAACAATGTATGATCCATCCATATAGTTTGAGCTGAAATACACGTGGTTTGAAGACAGCTGAGCTTGAGAGAGAAGGAGAATGATTCAGGTTACGTCACCTAGGCTTCCCTAGGCGACTCAAGTTTAGGTCTCGGAGAGATTCCTAGTCTCGTCTGATTTTGGTACTTTCCACCATAATTCCACCTGGATTGACGCCCATTCACTAGCGGCTACTCGATCCACCAACTAGATTCCTATAGATTAGGGTTTGTCTGTCCTGATCTCGATCTACGAGTTAGGGTAGACGTTGTTTTCTCTAGAGGCGATTGTTGGAGGGGATCATAGATGGCGGAGAAGAGGAATGGGGGTCCTAGTGGGGATCAGAGCAAGGGGGGACTGGAGGAAGCAATGAAGCATTTGAACTTGTTAGGGGCGGAGAGAAGAGGCATAAAGTTAGGGAAGCAAATCACTAGTGGATCGAAGGAGTAGGAGTGGCAGGCGGTGGGGAAGGCTCTGGCTGAGAAACTAATTTCTATGGAGGGGATCCAGCAAACTCTTGGCAGAATCCTGTGTTCTGATCAAGGCATGATCTGCAAGGAGATGGGGGATAACCTCTTCCTCTTCCATTTCAATCACCCGACCAAGATCAAGAGGGCGCTTGAGGACGAGCGCTGGATGACAGGGCACAATCTCCTGGTGATTGTGGAGTATGATGGACGTCGGGCTTTGGAGGCGATGGAGTTCACTCACATCTCGATCGGGCTTCGGGTGTCTCAATTTCCAATGGGGACGATGAATAAGGAGGCAGCAGAGATCATTGGGGAGGAGGTTGGGAGGTTTCTAGATGTTGATGCGGAGGAGAATGGCTCGGTGAAGACTGATGAGGAGGGGGGAGGAGCACCGGTGGTGTCCTTTGGAGTACAAGTTCCTGCCTGAATTCTGCTCCAGGTGTGGAATCATTGGACACATGGAGAAGAGCTATGACAAGAAGGATAGTGGGAGTGAGGGGTGGTAGTACAAGAGCTGGCATCGGGTGACACCACCAAGGAGGCATTTCTCGAATGATTTCTAGCCTTGGTTGACCAACATTATGGGAACACAATTGTCACAACCCTCAAGGATTAGTGGTGACTGGAGAAGGGATAAGGAGGTGCGAAAGCAAGTCACAGCTAGTTTGGGAAACTCACGGGAGGGGGACA
The DNA here is from genome assembly GCA_032690845.1 of Eleusine coracana subsp. coracana. Classification (NCBI taxonomy): domain Eukaryota; kingdom Viridiplantae; phylum Streptophyta; class Magnoliopsida; order Poales; family Poaceae; genus Eleusine; species Eleusine coracana. The sequence continues at coordinate 10,310,086 of CM064430.1, forward strand.
AGGAGACTCAATGGGGTAACATGATGTTGGAGGAAGGGACTTTGCATGGCACGGTTCCACGCTAGGAGGGAGGTAGCAAGGGCAAAAAGGAAGAACCAAAGGTTGTAGAAGGCTAAAAAGGAAAAGGCACGTACAGGAGAAGGGAGAGGAAATCGCCTTAGAAAGAACCACTAGAGACGCTAGGGGCAGGTGTAAAGAGGATTTTTAGGACCTCATGGAGATTGATCAATTGGGGAATAAAGCAGAAAAGGCAAATGTCATGTCCAATTCGGGGGCAGGGGAAGCAAACAATGAGAAAGTGATGCTGTGAAAACAGCTCTACGAGCAGAAATGAAGATTGTGACATGGAACTGACGAGGATTGGGCAATCGCCTAGCAGTTCGGAGGCTTCTGGATCACCAGAAGCGGGAGGGAGAGGATATTCTCTTCTTGTCTAAAACCAAAATGGACAAGAGGCGAATTGAGAAATCTAGATGGATGTTGGGTCTCACAAACCTTGTGTTCAAGGAGAGTATAGGGAGGAGTGGGGGTTTAGCTTTGATCTGGCATAATGGTGTTGATGTTTCTCTGAAAGCTAATTCAAAATATTACATTGATGTGGACATAGCTGATGGGATGGGTGGATCTTGGCATTTTACTAGTTTGTATGGGGAGCCACAAAGTGATCTTAAGGATCGTATGTGGGAGGCGATGAGATTGTTGGTTGCAAATGGTTCTGGACCATGGCTCTATTATGGGGATTTCAATGAGATTTTATTTTCTCATGAGTAGCAGGGTAGGGCGACTCGGCCCTGATCATGCATGGAGAAATTCCAGATGGTGTTTGGTGGATCTTGGCTACAAGAGTGATACCTTCACCTAGCGTAACCAGAGCCATAAGCGGGAGAGATACATTCGAGAGAGGTTGGATAGGCGGTGGCCAATCTAGCATGGCGGTCTAGGTTTTCGCTGGTTGAGGTGATCAACGGTGAGCTGAGGTACTCGGATCACCGACCAGTAATCATTAACGTAGAGGGCGGTGGATGTGACCAAGATAGGCGGGAGCAAACTTTTTGTTTTGAAGCTAGATGGCTGAAGGAAGACAAGTGTGAGAAATTTGTAAAGATTGCTTGGGTAGAAGCGCTCCAGCTTGATGCACAGAACGTGTCAGAGGGGCTTCATGGAGTGGCTGGAGTGTTTTCAAATTGGAACAATAATGTCTTGGGTGATCTTGAAAAGCGAATAAAAAGAGTAAAGAAGGATTTGTCTGTGCTGATGGATGTCAATCTCTGACCATTCGGTTCACAAGGAGCAGGTATTAAGTATAGATTGGGAAAACTCAAGGAACAAAAAGATTTATATTGGAAACAAAGGGCCCATGTGGAATGGCTAAAATGTGGGGACCAAAACACATAGTTCTATCATGGTCACGCATCACAGAGACGGAGGTCAAACCAGATTCGACACCTTTAGAAGGAGGATGGCACATGGGTAGAAGGTGATGCATTGTGGGATTATATCTATGCTCAATATCAGATTTTATTACAGTCCCAACGGGTGACTCCAATGATGAATGAGTCCCTCTGCTCAAAGTATACAAAGGAGGAGGTCAAAAGAGCATTAGATGGTATTAGCAATTTGAAGGCTCTAGGCCCTGATGGTATGCTAGCTCTGGTTTCCAAAATGGAAGTACTTGCTGCGCTCAGTGGGGGTAATATCCCAGAAGGATGGAATGATACTACAGTTGTGCTTATTCCCAAGATACAATACTCGGAGAAGCTAAAGGAGTTATGACCTATTAGCCTGTGTAATGTCTTATACAAAATCATCTCTAAGGTATTGAGCAACAAGCTAAAGGTCTTCCTAAATGATATAATTTTTCCCAACCAAAGTGACTTTGTTCTAGGACGCCTTATCTCCGACAATGTCCTGGTGGCATATGAGATGACACATTATTTGCAGAATAGAAGGAGAGGACCACATGGTAATCTAGCCCTAAAACTAGATATGACAAAGGCGTATGACATGGTTGAATGGGATTTTTTTTGGGGGGGGGGGGGGGGGCTATGCTTGCCAAGCTGGGATTTAGTTCTGAACTTCTGACCCTGTTTATGAAATGTGTCAGGTCAATATCATATCGAATCATGGTCAATCGATCGGTAACCGAAGTTATTACTCCTCAACAGGGTTTGAGACAAGGCGATCCGTTATCACCCTATATCTTCCTAATTTGTGTTCAGGAGTTCTCTTCTCTACTACATCATGTCGAAGAAACAAATATGATTAAGGGGATAAACATTTGCTAGGGAGCACCTAGTGTGTCACATATGCTTTTTGTGGATGACTATTTGATCCTAATGAAGGCAACAACAGAGAATGCTTCTTGCTTACACGAAATCTTAAGTCTCTATGAACAGAGCTCGCTTAAAAAATAAACAAGGAAAAATTGGCCCTGTTGTTTAGCAAAAATACAAGGAGTAATGATAGAGAGTCGGTTAAGCAAGTCCTGGAGATACAAACTGAAACAGTGAATGAAATATCTAGGTCTTCTAGTTTATATCGGCAGATCAAGGAAGGAGGCCTTTGGTTACTGAAAGGATCAAATCTGGAACCAGATCCAGGGATGGAAAGAAAAGCTGCTCTCAAAGACCGGAAAAGAAATACTCATCAAGGTTGTGGCTTAGGCAATTCCCACCTTTGCGATGTCTTGTTTTGATCTTACCAAAACTTTGTGTGATGAGATCATCACGATGATTTGCCGGTATTGGTGGACTCAACAGGGCAGGGACAAGATGCACTGGGTCTTTTGGGAGAATATGCTTCAACCAAAAGAGAACGGAGGCTTTTTTGACAATGATAGCTAAGCATCTGGCATTTACTTTAGAACCTAGACTATGCGCGTGCATCTTATAAGCTAAATACTACCTGAATAATAGCATTTTGGATGCAAGTGCGGGGTCTAGAGCTTCATATACATGGCACAGTTTAATCAATGGGCTAACATTGTTAAAAAAGGCATGATTTGGTAGGTGGGAGATGGAGGAAATATCCAGATTTGGGAAGATCCATGGCTGCCTAAGGGCTCTACCCGCTTAGTCAATTCTTTTCAAGGGCCATGTGACACTCCAGCCCATTAGCAGCCTATAGTAGTAGTAGTTTCGGCCCAAGAGATGGGCTTAGTCAATTCACTTCACTTGGCTGCCTAAGGGCTCTACCCGCTTAGTCAATTCTTTCCAAGGGCCATGTGACACCCCAGCCCGTTAGCAGCCTGTAGTAGTAGTAGTTTCGGCCCAAGAGAGCGGGTGACTCCAAGTGAAGTTGTGGGTTTAGTCCCACATTGAAAGTTTAGGTGGGTGAGGGTCAGCATATAACCCTTGTTTTTCCAACCATAGCACCTCCGGGTTAACCCTTTTACATGAAGCGAGGACGAAAGCATAAGAGGGGTGCTATGTATGAATGTGCATGCCCGCCCCACAGGTGGGCTAGGGTGGTAAGCGAACTTTGGACGCGGGACATTACAGGATAGTTCTGCTTACACGGGTAAGGGATTTGGTTGACCCTGCTACTTCTATTTGGGGTGAGGAGCTTGTGCAATTGGCCTTCCACCACGAGGAAATGTATGCTAGTTTGGGTGAATAGAGAAGACTGCATTGCATGACACTTTGATCCCCGTGTCAAATCGGCTTACAAAGTCAGTATAAATGATGCATCAACTGATCATGGGCCGAGCTCATGCGCTACTGTACATTATCCAACAATGGGGACAGTTCCCTTGGAAAAAGATCTGGGATTGGCAAATTGAAAACAAGGTGAAGCATTTAGCATGGGGATTAGCTCACAATAGCCTACCACTTAAGAGGAGGATTTTGAGCAGGGGCATGGAGCTAGATACCCTCTGTCCTATGTGTGCAAGATTGGACGAGGATGCTGGTCACCTTCTTTTCAAATGTAAGTATGCAAAGTCAGTGTGGCGAGATGGGGTTGGAGGATAAGATAGAGGCTCTTGCATCTCAAAATACAGCTATGGAGATGTTTCAGGCAGTTTGGCAATGAGACCAAAAAATATAGATCCAAATAATCAGTACATTGTGGGATCTATGGACAATGCGAAATGATATGAATGCAGGCGAGGGAAAAAATCTCCAAGCCATACTCACTACCACAAAAATGACTTATAGTGGCGGTACAAAAAATCACATAATGACGGATTAAAAGAAACCCTCCCCTGCAATGGGCAAACGATTTTTAGCGGTGGTTGACAATATGAAGTGCAGCTAAAAATCAATTTTTAGTTGCGGTTCACATTGTCAATCTCAGCTAAAAATTAAGTCCGCCACGTCAGTAATCCGCTCTTCTCTTCCTCCACCAATCGTTGCGCAGCATGCAGATTGTGATTCTCCCCTCCCCCTCTCTCTTTCTGCTGAACCGAGGGCTTAGCTGCCCCCCCCCCCTCTCTCTAATCACTCTCATTTTTTTTATACTCTCCTCCCTTCCATCTCACGGGTAGAGCAGAGCCCAGACGGCGGCGGCGCGGCTACGACGGCATGGGAGCTCGGGCGGTGGTGGCACGGGAGCTCGGGCGGAGACGGCACAACTATAACGGCTAGGGAGCCCGCCTAGAGGGTCTATGCACTGGGGCCGCGACGGTGGCAGGCTCACTTACTCGGGCGGCGGTGGCGAGCTCGCGCACTCGGGCAGCGACGGCTGGCTCACGCACTCGAGTGGCAGCGGCCTCGCATCTAGAGGCGGGCATGCAGCGGTGGGCCTAAGTCTAGATCTGGGCGGCCACGGTATGCTTGCACACTCGGGCGGCGTTGGCGGGCTCGCGCACGCGGGTAGCAGCGAGCCTGAGGCGTGGATCTGGATCTGGCATGTGCCTTTGCGGGCCAACGAATTCTTTTTTTTTTTCAGATACATGGGTAGCGGCGGGTGAAGATGTCACCCGCCGTAACTTAATATCTCTATAGATACGGTTTATTTGGTCCAAAGGAACTTCGCCGCTATACACCTTTTTTTAGCTGTGTTTCACTACCACAAAAATGGTCTATAGCGGCAGTACAGACAATCACATAGTGACAGATTAAAAGAAACCTGCCACTATAGTGAGCAAATGATTTTTAGCTATGGTTGATATTGTGAACCGCAACTAAAAAATGATGTCCACTATAGCGGCCTGTTTGGCCCAGCTAGCACAAGTAAAAGCACCTGATTGCAAACCCTATCTCTCCACTTCTTCCCTCTCCTGGCCGCTGCTTCTTCCCGTCCCTCTCCCAGCCACCGATGCCACCTCCCTCTCCTATCGACTCCCTCCCTCTTCTCTCGACATGCAGGCAGAGGTGCCTCCATCTCTCTCCTCTCCTCTCTAGCGCCCTCCCCGACGGCCTCCCTCCCTCGGGTAAGCTCGGATCGAGGGCCTACACCGTTCGCTCCAGCGGCGGTGGCGATGGTGCTCCTGCTGCTTCCGGGAGCTTGTAGCTGGTGGTACCTAACTTGCGCACGCTTGTCTCCGCCAGCCTTCTTTTCGGTGCTTGTCCTCCCGCTCCGATGCTCTGTCTGGATCCACCGGTTGCACGCAGGAGTAGCCGCGTCACCGCCTGACGGATGCTGCTGCGGGTGGCCAGCCGGGGATGAGTGGGATGGCTGGAGTCAGCGCCGGCAGCGGGGTGCTCCCCGATGGCCTCCCCCGGTGTCGCGCTTCCCCAGGGCACATTGATCTGGGCAGCGGCGGCGACCATGAGGCGCGGATCCGGGCGACCGTGACGGCCACGCGTGCGCGGGCGACGACGGCGGTACCGCGTGCGCGGGTGACGGTGGTGCGGATCTGGATCTGGCGGCCCCTCAGGCATGGATCTGGGCCTTGCGGGCCCATGGGCTCTTTTTTTGGGGGGTTTTAGAGTAGCGGCGGATGAAGTTGTCACCTGCCGCTACTAATATCTCTATTGTTGTTTGTTTCCTCTTCGGGATGTCCGCCGCTATAGCTGTTCTTTATTTGTAGTGTAGCGGCGGCGTGCCCTGTAACGGAACCGCCTTACCACGGAGATGGCTCTGTTACAGGATCTTCTCGGGTGGCGACACGTGATGTGACGCCCAATAGTACAACACATGACAGAGAATATAATTACAACAAGAACATAGATAGAGTACAGAGTTTTACATAATTCCGAATTTAAAGTTTACAAACCAGAGTTTTTAGAAAATACGGAAGCGAAATAGTCTACATAATAGATAGCTCGACAGAATAAGTAAGATACATTCGTCCTCTCATGACGATTCACACAGTATATTCGGCTTTGTAGGTGTTTGCCCAAACACCGTATCGGCAATCAACATGCTGCTCCTCCTCGTTGTCGGTGCAAGGCTCCCATTCTATGTTCTAGCAGTCGGGGCGCTGGCCTTCCTAGTGAAATCTCCCACCACAGTGGCAGTCTTCACCCTGATCATCTGAAAACCACATAGAACGTCACCCTGAGTAACTAGTTTACTCAGCAAGACTGACCCGTCAAGGTGGCCAACTACAGCCGGCCCTAGACATGCACAGGCTAAAGGTAGGGTTTATGTTACCAAAAGCCAGGGTAAGAGTAAATCCCTAGTTTTCAATTTTTAGCATCAAGTTACGTTAATAGGCGAAATAGTAAATTTAGTTTGCACTATGACTACAATAATCAGGGTTGTAATAAAATTCCCATGCCGCCATCCGTAGGTGGATTCTTCCCTCCTCTCAGCCCCAGTTCCACCAAAGAAGGGAGAAGGCTATCTTCCGACCATGCAGTAGCCATAGCTATGTTAGTTTACAGGACCCATAACTCCAGCATGTAAATAGTATGTTCAAACTTGACCTCATAGGACCGGACAAGAGGCATAGCCTTAGGTGACTCGGACACGGCTACCTCCTTGAAGATAAATTGTCCTTCCCTTTTCACCTAGTTGCCTGTCTGATCTTCATTTGTTATCGCATCCAACTTTCCTTCAATCAATATCATTTCCCGGTGATAATATTTCCTGATCTACGAGCGGTCTCCATACCAGTCGATGAATAATCGTCCCTAGTTAAGCGGAGCAACTACCGTCATACGGCTATTATCAAGTGAAGGGAACCTACTGCAATACTGGGTTTCTAAACAACTCCTATAAACTTAATGCACAGGCAAGACTACAATATAATAACTAGTGATAAGATAAAAAGAGTTAAAACTTGGTGGGATGCACCGGGTCTTGCCTTGGTCCTGTTCCTGGTTAGTGGGGTCACCACCAGGTTCTTCTGGCTCTTGCTCTATATCAGCCTCCACGTGGTTCACTTCGTCATCTATATGATGTGAATGATGATGAATATGAGAAAAGGTTTATGGCACTATTAAAATAAGACTTATTGTTATAATGTGCATTCTGAGTCGATCTATTAGGTGAATGCGAGGAGTTTGAGACGACTGATCTGTGCTAGGAGGGGCTGTGGTGGCGACGCCGAGAGCTCACCGAGCTTGCAACAATGGTGATGGTGATGGGTTTTTCGGATGGCTTGTGTGAGAGCGAAAGAGAGGGACGGGGAGGGAAATGAGTGTGAGGAGCAAAACCGGGTGCGGGACTCCGGTTTTCGCATCCGGATTCCGACCAGGAGGGGGCAGCGGCTCGTCAGCGGCCACGCGGCGGCTTGGCGTCGACAGCCCGGGCCCGCGCGGGAAGTGGAAGAGAGGCTGGTGGCTAACATGTGGGACCCGCTTCTCTTTTCTTTTTTGTTGGTTTTCAAAACAGCACCCATTTCATATTTTTATATATTTAACAATATTGATCCGCACCCGTTTTCAAAATAAGACTTATTGTTATAATGTGCATTCTGAGTCGATCTATTAGGTGAATGTGAGCTGGAGATATAGGATGGGTTTAATTGGTGAATTTTCTTCATGGACTCTAGTGATTTAATACAGTAATTTTGTATAAAAAGTACGACATGTGTGCGTGTTTTTAGGATCAAAATAGTCGTGTAAGGTACATGACTAGTGGGCACTGATCAAATAATATCTTCAATGTGTTAGGCATGTGATTATGTACTAACAGGTAGATAGGAGATAAAATGCTAAAGTACAATACAAAGTAATTAGGAATATTGATGCTCTAAGCCAACTAAATAATTTTGCATGGTTCTAAAAATCAATTGAACATGGGTGATTTACTACAATTAGAATATGCCAAGTGTGAATTTTGGACCAAGTTTTAGTGACATGTACTGAGCCAATAATTTTCAATAATTATTTTAGAGAAAATATCATATAATTAGTTATGACAAATATACATAGAATTATCACATATCCCTTTACAGGATGATTAGACATAGATAAATATAGTTGGGAACCAAGTTTCAAAAATTAACTAGTTTTCTAAATTTATTTATAATTTTTTTAGTGTTTTCTTTATTTATTTTAGATTAGATAAAATTATTAACAAGCATTGAGACTTAGCATTTCTGGAACGTACTACATGACCAGAGGAGCCCAATGAATTTTATGTTGCCTCAAAACTTCTATTAATTATTTAGTTATTGATTTTACAATGTTTAATCAATTTATAATAATTTTTTAAACAAAACAGAGATGTTAAATGCGTCTGGACCAATTAGAAATGGGCCGCAAAGAGCTCACACCATCCTGGCCGCACTAGATCTTGGCCAGACCAGCACAGGCACGAGCAACAGCTCGGCCATGGCGGCCAGGCACCCCGGAGAGCAGCAGCGCTCCCAAGAACAGGGCCAAAAGGCCACCTAAAATTCCAAATAAAATACCTCCGCGAACTTTACCTTGACGCGCATCCAACTGAGGTGTTCCTCAGGGCTGGAGGTGATGGAAGCATGGCTGGCGGCGAGCTCAACGGACCTTCGGGGAGAGCTTCGGTTTTCGAATTATTACGGCTTGCTCTGTGCGATTCGAGGAACGCTATTTGGTAGAGTAGAGGAGGAGGGCAATGCGAGGAGTTTGAGACGACTGATCTGTGCTAGGAGGGGCTGTGGTGGCGACGCCGAGAGCTCACCGAGCTTGCAACAATGGTGATGGTGATGGGTTTTTCGGATGGCTTGTGTGAGAGCGAAAGAGAGGGACGGGGAGGGAAATGAGCGTGAGGAGCAAAACCGGGTGCGGGACTCCGGTTTTGGCATCCGGATTCCGACCAGGAGGGGGCAGCGGCTCGTCGGCGGCCACGCGGCGGCTTGGCGCCGGCAGCCCGGCCCCGCGCGGGAAGTGGAAGAGAGGCTGGTGGCTGACATGTGGGACCTGCTTCTCTTTTCTTTTTCGTTGGTTTGCAAAACAGCATTCATTTCATATTTTTATATATTTAACAATATTGATCCTATAACAAATATAAAAATATGAGAGTGTTCAGAAAGATGTGCTTGAACTTATAAAAATAATAAACCTCGGTGTTTGCAATTCAAATTTAAATGAGAAATTTTTAAAGAGGGGCAGTTTTTGACCTTTATGGCATTTATTTGCGGCACTAAATAATGAAAACAAATCTGAGAAATTCCACAAAATTGTTATTGGTCATGTCTTTCAACATATATTTTTCGTGAGGGTATATTCTATTATAAATTTAGGACTTGTAGTTCAAATGTGGTGTAAATTTGGTCGAATTTGACTCAAATTTGATCAACTGCTGTTCAAATAGGTTCTTTGCAGCGATGAGAGTCCTAATATATTGTGCTAGGAAAAATTTATGATACCCGAGATTTTACAGCCCTTCCCCTTAAAGAAATCTCGTCCCGAGATTTAAGGAGGGGAAAAAGTTTAGTTCGTTTTAGGAACCTTGGATAATGGCTTCGTCAAAATTCTTCTAATTTCCAAGTGAATTCCTCCATTATATGGTTACTTCATTGCACCTTGAAGAATTTGAGTGTTTTTCTACGTCTGACCTATTCCATTTTGTTGAGTACCTTTAGCGGATGTCCGACATAGGTTAGGTCGGGTGGCAATGGTTTCGTATTTTCCAAGATTACGTCTGTGAGTGGCTTTAGTCATTGATTGAGTAGCAACATATGGAACGTGTTGTGCACTCCAGCGGGTTCTACTAATAGTTGGAGCTGATAAGCCATGGGTCCATGTCTTATAGTGATCAGGTATGGGCAAGTGTAGTGCAGTGCTAGCTCTCTTCTAGTCCTAATTCTTTGTATCCCTTTGGTGGGTGACATGAAGGTATATGATACTGTCGACCTTAACCTCGCACGGATGATGTCTTTTGTTCACATAACTCTTTTGTCTCAACTTTGTTGTTCGGAAAGTCCTAAAGTCTAGAAGGTAGTGGGAAAAAAATGGATCTGGACATGGTTGAAAAGTTTAACATAGCAACAGATAATACGATTAGAAACTTGGACCGCGATCAAACCTAGTGATGAAGGGCCATAATCTGGACAACAACAAATCGATGAGTTAAGGCGGCAAAGATAGAGGTGGAAAAGGATTTTGAAAATTGCTTGAGGCCAATAAGTTATTCCAAGAGAATCACAACTTGGTGCTCTACAGGGCCAAACAAACAAGGAAATCAACCTTATAGACAATTTATTGTAGTATGGCATGAGATCAATAGTTTAGGAAGGTTCAAATCCAATGGGCACTCAATTAAAATATGTCATCAAGGTGTTGGGTCATTTGGTTGCTCCTCAATGGCAACGGTGATTATGGAGTAGCCAACAAAATTTTTGGATTGGCAACAGGGTTAATTGAATATCACATCTTGCTCAACATGATTAGTTATTCATGCAATCTGACCTCTAATGAATATCTGAATACACCTTAATGATAACCCGAATGTTATGGTGCAATTCATGTACATGACATGCTTGCGTCATGCTATGGACATGAATGATGATGCATACACAATGATGCAAATGCATAATGACATGTTGCATATGGATAATGTGTGATGGTGCATATATCTTGATGCATACATGATGAGTTATCATGGTGCATATATAAAATGTTCATGTCATGATGCATATGATTATATGGTGCATATATGAATGATTGCAATATGATGCACATGATATGGTCCATACATGATGCTTCATGCATGTTCATGGCACACATGGAAAATGGTGCAATGCGAATTTGCAATGTTGCAATGCACATAATGTTACTTATGCACAGTATAGGACTACATTAATGGATAGATTCATGCTTTCAAATTATCATTTGGTTGAGCAAGAATATAGTAATACGTGAAGAGACATTGTAGGCAAAACTTTATTCAAGTGGAGGATCATCAAGATTTTGATGGCGAGAGAAATTATAGTGATATTGAAGAGAACACACAACAAAAACAAGGAAGTTTCAAAAGGGTTCAATGTGCTCCTCGAATAGAGAAGCGCAGTTCAGTAAGGATAACAAATTATAACAAGGATGGTTAATTATCCAAGTGGTTCAAATATGGAAATTCATACTTGTCCGAAAATTTCAGAACGCGTTCAGGTTCTGTCCTATCGGTACAGCAGCCACTAAAACAGCAAAAAGTCCAACTTAAGTGCATAACCAGTGGAACCAATGAATACCAAACTTGCAGAAAATTTTAATATCTTTCCAACAAGTATTTATACATCCTCATCCAATAATTATTTCAGGAGATATGAATTTTCTAAGTTGCAGTTCAAAATCTGAAAATCCGCTATGGACAACATTAAGTTTGGTCTGAAAAGGGGTCTGAACTCCGGACTTCGATGCAGCTACCAACACAAATAATTTACCAGGCTCATAAGCGGTTGTAGTATCTTTCCAACGTATATTTACACGCCTAGAAACAGTAAGGAGAACTCAAGATACTGAATTTATACAACCGGTCGATTTCTGAACTGTTTTTTCTGGACAGAACCATATTACTCTGAAAAATGACTCATAATCCTACCTTCCCTGCCCCAAACCAGAAACCTTATACTACCAAAGTTGTAGCACTTTTCACAACCTTTCCATCGAGTATTTACTCAACTCCATCTCACAAAGGGTTCAGGAGATGGGAATTTTCCTAAGTGAACTGTCAGTTTCTGAAATTCTGCTTCTGACTAAATCTATTGCCCTACTAATAGGTAACACGAGAACGTAAACTGGTCCTAATGTGGACAAAACCAGTTATTTGGGCTCATACTAAAGTTGTAGAGTACTTTCTCACCTTTCCAACGCACCTTTACACACCCTCATCGGATAAACGGTTTAGAAGCTACGAATTTTCTAAGTCACAGGTCAGAATCTGAAAATCCGACATGGCAGCGCTATGTTCGATCTGAAAAAGGGCCTGAAATCTAGTCTTCTGTTCATTTAAAATTAGAATCAAATAATCATACTTATGGATAATTTCAGCACCTTTCTAACGCATACTTGCACATCTGTAACACATTTTTAGAACTCAAGATATAGAATTTATAAATTGCTACTACTCTGCTGAACTGTTTCAGTGGACAGAATGCTGTTGCTCTGAAAATGGGCTCATGAATCCATCTTACAGGCTTTAAAAAGGAATGGCTAGACTAAAAAAGTTTTATAACTTTTCACCATCTTTCCATAAAGTGCACATACAGCCCCATAGATGGTATGAGCAAAGAGTTATGAATTTTACAAGATAGGTAATAATCTGAATTCCAGATTGACACCAAATTGATGTGCTGACTCGGACAGACCCAAAATGTCATTATCCAGATAATTTTTAAGCATAACTTCTTGCTAGATGTATAGAGAGTTTGTTAATGATTTCATCAAGTATTTATTTGCTTGATTTTGACTTTCAAGTAAGGAGATATAGATTTTTGGCGTGAACAACATGTTTGCTAAAATTTCAGGTTTCCACAATAACTTAATGACTTATGTTTCAACATTTACATGTATACATATGCTTTCCGGTCTACACGTCCTCACAAAATAAAATATGACCACAAATAGGACCATATGTATAGTCGATGGCAGACGATCTCTCAAGTTAGTCGTATACTACATGTTTCTTACGAGAATCGTGGTTAGCGTACCTACAGAAAAATTTCATCCAACCATCCATATTTTAGGTAGTTGATAGATAGATAGATAGATAGATAGATAGATAGATAGATAGATAATATTTTGACATGAATTTAAATACACCTCGTATTATTCCATACGGGTTGCACCCAAGGTAGGTCACTTTTTGGAGAAAAGTGACCACGGTCTACATCACGTGACGAGACGTTCACCATGACGTCGATGACCTGAATGATCCTATATGGACTCCCTTTCAATCCACTTTGATAGGGACACCTCGTAACAATCCGGTGACCGGAGAGTACGAGCATTTTGCAACTTACCTTCTTACCTGAGCGTAGGTGCGTTGTTATGGAATAGTAAGTTTTGCAGTAATATAAATCTAGATCTATGTTGCAGTCAAAAGTTAGCTTGCCACCTGTTCATAACTATTATAGACCTTAATGGGCATGTCCTCACACGATCATAACGGGATTTTCGAAAATATATCTTTAAATGTTGTACTATTCCCGAGATAGCTCTGGTACCACGCTGTAATGGAACCGCCTTACCACGGAGACGACTCCATTCTAGGATCTTCTCGGGTGGCGACACGCGCTGTAACGTTCAATAGTACAACACATGACAGAGAATATAATTGCAACGAGAACATAGATAGAGTACAGAGTTTTATATAAATCCGAATTTAAAGTTTACAAACCAGAGTTTTTAGAAAATGCGGAAACAAAATAGTCTACATAATAGATAGCTCAATAGAATAAGTAAGATACATTCGTCCTCTCACGATGATTCACACAGCATATCCGACTTTGTATGTATTTGTCCAAACACCGTGCCGGCAATCAACATGCTACCCCTCCTTGTTGTCGGTGCAAGGCTCCCATTCTATTTTTCAGCAGTCGGGGCGCTGGCCTTTCTAATGGAATCTCCCACTGTACTGGCAGTCTCCACCCTGGTCATCTGAAAACCACATAGAACATCGCCCTGAGTAACTAGTTTACTCAGCAAGACTGACCCGTCAAGGCGACCAACTACAGTCGACCCCTAGACATGCACAGGCTAAGGGTAGGGTTTATGTTACCAAAAGCCAGCCTAAGAGTAAATCCCTAGTTTTCAAGTTTTAGCATCAAGTTAAGTTAATAGGCGAAATAGTAAATTTAGTTTGCACTATGACTATAACAATCAGGGTTGCAATACAATTAACAATAATGTCCAAACAATAATATTAAACCCCTTCAATAAATTAATGACTTCCAACACTGTTCCGGAGCAGCGATCAAGTGGTACTCATTACTGTGAGGGACAACGACTCGAATCTATTAACATCCTGCAGGAGAAACCTGCTTGCACGATCTATAAGCGCTTCATGAAAGCCGCATGGAGCGACTTTTCGCGTACGGTACCGTAGGGTCTTTCGGGTCCAGACTCACCCGAGAAGGGTCCCCCAACAAGATGCGCCCCGTGCCGCCATTCGTGGGTGGATTCTTCCTCCTCTCAGCCCCAGTTCCACCAAAGAAGGGAGAAGGCTATCTTCCGACCATGCAGTAGCCATAGCTATGTTAGTTTACAGGACCCATAACTCCAGCATGTAAATAGTACGTTCAAACTTGACCTCATAGGACCGGACAAGAGGCATAGCCTTAGGTGACTCGGACACGGCTACCTCCTTGAAGATAAATTGTCCTTCCCTTTTCACCTAGTTGCCTGTCTGATCTTCATTTGTTATCGCATCCAACTTTCCTTCAATCAATATCATTTCCCGGTGATAATATTTCCTGATCTACGAGCGGTCTCCATACCAGTCGATGAATGATCGTCCCTAGTTAAGCGGAGCAACTACCGTCATACGGCTATTATCAAGTGAAGGGAACCTACTGCAATACTGGGTTTCTAAACAACTCCTATAAACTTAATGCACAGGCAAGACTACAATATAATAACTAGTGATAAGATAAAAAGAGTTAAAACTTGGTGGGATGCACCGGGTCTTGCCTTGGTCCTGTTCCTGGTTAGTGGGGTCACCACCAGGTTCTTCTGGCTCTTGCTCTATATCAGCCTCCACGTGGTTCACTTCGTCATCTATATGATGTGAATGATGATGAATATGAGAAAAGGTTTATGGCACTATTAAAATAAGACTTATTGTTATAATGTGCATTCTGAGTCGATCTATTAGGTGAATGCGAGGAGTTTGAGACGACTGATCTGTGCTGGGAGGGGCTGTGGTGGCGACGCCGAGAGCTCACCGAGCTTGCAACAATGGTGATGGTGATGGGTTTTTCGGATGGCTTGTGTGAGAGCGAAAGAGAGGGACGGGGAGGGAAATGAGCGTGAGGAGCAAAACCGGGTGCGGGACTCCGGTTTTGGCATCCGGATTCCGATCAGGAGGGGGCAGCGGCTCGTCGGCGGCCACGCGGCGGCTTGGCGCCGGCAGCCCGGGCCCGCGCGGGAAGTGGAAGAGGTTGTGGCTGACATGTGGGACCCGCTTCTCTTTTCTTTTTTGTTGGTTTTCAAAACAGCACCCATTTCATATTTTTATATATTTAACAATATTGATCCTATAACAAATATAAAAATATGAGAGTGTTCAGGAAGATGTGCTTGAACTTATAAAAATGATAAACGTTGGTGTTTGCAATTCAAATTTAAATGAGAAATTTTTAAAAAGGGACATTGTTTGACCTTTATGGCATTTATTTGCGGCACTAAATAATGAAAAAAAAAATCTGAGAAATTCCATAAAATTGTGATTGGTCATGGCTTTTCAACATATACTTTTCGTGAGGGTATGTTCTATTATAAATTTAGGACTTGTAGTTCAAATGTGGTGTAAATTTAGTCGAATTTGACTCAAATTTGACCAACTGCTGTTCAAATAGGTTCTTTGCAGCGATGAGAGTTCTAATATATTGTGCTAGGAAAAATTTATGACACCCGAGGTTTCATATGCCCAACCTGCCGCTACAGTGTTTTTTGGACCGCCGCTAGAAGCTGTTTTTGTGGTAGTGTTTGTGTAGCGTCGGGTCGCCCAACCCGCCGTTATAGTGGGTTTTGACCCGTCACTACAACCTCTTTTTGTAGTAGTGACTGTGGGGCAGATTCAAAGGCACCTTATGGATTTCATACATTTTACTTCACCACCTGAAATAACCTCATCTGTGGTAAGGAAAACGTGGAGGAAGTCAAATGAAGGATGGATTAAAATTAATTCAGATGGAGCTTTCAATCAAACTTCAGCAACGGCCGGTTGGGGGTTTGTGATGAGGGATCACACATGCGGGGTTGTGGGGTCTGGCCTGGGCCGCATTAACAATTGCCCGGACGCTTTGCAAGCAAAAACAATAGCGGCTCTTCAAACTCTGGCTCACGCATCATAAATGGGGCTATCAAGGCTGATCCTGGAGGTGGATGCTCAAAATGTGAAGACTGTCCTAACATCCCAAGCTTATGATCTTGCCCCGATTGTGGTGTTAGTCAGGGATATAATCTCTAATGTACTCGCAATTCCAAAGTGTAATGATGGAAGCGTGTTCACATTCATGTAACACAGTAGCTGATAAGCTAGCTAAGCTAAGAAGTGATTTACAGTCGGGTGCTGCTCTTGTCTGGCCAGACAGTAGCCCGGAATGTGTAAACTCTTTGGTGGTTGCTGACTTCAGGCAGCCTCAAGTTAATGGAATTATCTTTCCAGTTCAAAAAAAAAAAGACTAAACAAAAGAACTGACGTGGAGATCGAACATTGCTGCTAGGCACTGTGAAATCAAACATCGTCCAACCCGAGTACCTGTCTAGGAGGAGAGATCGGCGTCGTACTTGTAGTTGTGCGAAAAAGATTTGTCAGGACAAGCCCGCTAAATCAATGGAGACCGTGGGCTCTCAAGAAGCGGTCGTCAAACTACGCCAGACCTCGCTTATGGGTGCAGCCGGCCAACTGTAACCCTTGCCGCCGCAGTGCCGGCAGACGCAACTGTTGCGGCATCGAAGCTTGCCGATGGACGTAGCTTGCACCCCTGCCATCGCGGCACCGTCCACCTCCATGACTCCCGTCTCGGATCTGACCGCATCCCGATTTGGTGATCTGCAGTAGAAAGAGTAGGTTGGTGGGACGAAGATGGTGGCCTGGCGCCCCGCAGCTGCCGTCATTGCCGCTGAGTAGGTTGTCTCTTCAGCCAGCTCCGGCGGCGACTGGGGCGAGGAGGGGATGATAAGCGGCGGCCGGGTGCTGGCGAAGATCGCCACCCCAGCCACCCGTGAGAGACGACGCGGGGGCTCCACAAAAGCGGCTGCCTCCTTTGTTCCTAGCTTGCTCTGTTTTGATCATGTTTTCTTCTTCGATCAGGTCTTGCCTCTTGAGGTCAGCAAACAACATCGCCAGGATTTTAATACCAGGATCAACTCGAATAATGATTTTGACATTTAGCACTTTGCTTCTATCAATTGCAAACTCACGGAAGTTTCTACTATTACAAAGGATTTCCAGGAGTGTCTCATGGTCGTCGGCACGTCGCAGGCAGGCAGGCTCGCTAGACGGAAGATCTATTTAATAATAAAAGGAGATGAACTTTTTACCAAGATGGCTAGAAAAAAAAATAGGCTAGAAATTCTCACAATAAAGCAAAACATCTGATCCTTAATCTACTTCTATCAAAACATCCAGCCTTGGTACCTCCTCAGATCCCACATATCTGAAAAGACCCCTACAGGTCTCTCATGAACGATCAGTGCAGTTGCAGCTGTTGTCTTTGCATTATAATTTGTGGAGCAATCCAACGTTCTCATGCTATGGTGATTGATCACTGTGACCTGCACAATCATGGACAATGGCATCGCTGCGACATGTGAGATCGAGGCCAAAGTGTTTCCTCCAAACCTTCATGTCCTCCAAGAGATCAGTTATGAACACAGATGTCTTGGTCGATGGTTCTCGGATCATTGTTCTTGATTTATTAATTCTGACGCCGCAAGCACAAGCATCAAGAAAGCAAGGAACGATATCCAGGGTGTTTTTTTTTCTAAATCTTTGGTTCATCTTAACTGAGAAAAGTAGAAGACAATGGCTAGCAGATGTATATGGTTTTGTGATTTTATTACAATCTAAACAGTCAAAGACAAGGTAAACCTTTACCCACAGCTTCAAACACCTGTTTGTCTCTCATGTAGATCAGTGCCGCCGTAGACCAATCCATCGTTCTTTTGCTGCTGTTTTATTCACGAATCCATGCTATTGTTGTCCTTACGCGCTTCTGCTATGGTCGCAGATGGTGATCGATTGCTGGTCAGAGTCATCCACAGGCGACATGCATAATCATGGCGAATGGCATCATTGTGACCATGGAGATCGAGGCCGATCTGCTCGCTCCTAACCTTCGCGTGACTAAGGAGATTAGTTACACACACAACACAAATGTCTCGGTTGATGGTTCTGGGATCATTGTTCTTGATTTCTTGATTCTGAGACAACAACAAGCACATGCGTCCAGAAAGCAAGATCGATATGCAGGTTGTATTTGTGAATCTTCAGATCGTCTTAACCCAAAAAGGAGAAGGTAAGGGCCAGAAGATGTATATGGCTTTGTGATTTACAATCTAGGGAGTCAAAGATAAGGTAAAACTTTCATCCACAGCATAAAACACCTGTTTCTTTTAAGCTGTGTCAATATTATTGCTAATTTGTAGGTCAGACGTCACTTTATGTTATGCATAGAATCAAAGGTGGATAGACGATGTTCCTCTTGGACAGTTCAATAGGGCTCTAGCAAGATCGCACGAAGGATTCATTCATATACTTGGTTACTCATTTCTGAATTTATAGATCGATCGCTGGTCAGGTTCATCCACATATGCTTTTAGGATTAAGGTACAGCTGTGTGATTTGTTAGGAAAGATTTTTTTTTTTCTGAATTTAATTCACAGAATAGGGAGGGTTATGTACTATAGACATAGAGCAGTCATAGCGATGAAGGTGCATGATACCTCAAAGCTGAACGCATAAACTCAATGATAAGCTTTGGCTGGCGTCGAGAAGAAAATCGTGCCTCGGCGTTGGTCAGGATCCACAAGACCACTAGCCGTTCTTGTCAGATATGCATCTCTGCCAATGCGAGCTGCACGCACAGGGCGAGTGCAACGCCCATGACACACTGACATTGTTGCAAGACCGACAGTGAGGCGGTCATGTGGCTTATCCAGGTACGGTGTGTGAGCAAGAGAGGGAGGTTTGAAGATGTTAATTTGGTAGAGGGTGATGAGGACACTGTAAGTTGGCCGTTTGTGAGAAGCATGGCCAGTTCACAACATTATATCTGTACAAGCATAATATTTTCCCTGAAGTAAGGAACAATGATGGATTGGAAAGCAATAATGGTGGCACTTAATGTTAAAATTTTTATGTGGCTCTTATACTGAGACATAATTTAGTTTGCAGTCAAACTGTTAAAGAAGTAAATGGAAGGGAGTGGGCTGGTCAGTGTAAATTTGAGGAGAGCTCCTTTAGCGTGTTGTCAATCACTGCTCTTAATGAAGAACCCGTGCAAGGCGGTCATAGATACTGTCCTAAATCCATGTCCATCTCTCAATTTCGAGGAGAAGGAAAGATATAGTATGACAAACAAGATCATGTAAGCCACAAAGCTCTAGATTTGTGGAAAATAATGAGAGTGGTCAAGTTTGATTTTACAGCCTTTTAACCTCGTAATAAGTATGAACGTCCTTAATTTTGACAAAGATTATATGATTGCCGCTGGTTTATATAGAATCTTTTGTCCTGTTTTTTCATTTTGTTGATTTAGAATATAGCAGGTCTTCCTTTCATTCATTGCTAAAATATAGTTCTAAAATTCATGAATTTCTTCATTTTGTATAACTCCCTAAATTATTATTTTTTCTTTGGTATCTTCTCTTCTATTTTAGCAAGGAATGAGATTAAATTTTTATGTGCGCATGTATTTATTTACAAAACGAGGAAATCTATCAAGCAGCTAAATAGAGTCTAGCCCGCACTATTATGCGGGCCACTTGAGTGTCTAATTTTCACTCCATTGAAAATGGGGTTTCCTTTCCATCAACGCTTTTAGCCTTTGGATCTAGATCTAATGGATACAAAAAGACAAAACTTTTCTATGGTCTATACATAACACTAATTAATACATATAATCCTACAAATAGATAAATAATAAAAGGAACAAAATCAAAAAAAAGATTGAACAAAAAAATATACACCACAACCATCGATTGAAAAGGATGCTACTTTTCAATCAACTGAAAAGTAACATTACCGTTGAATTAATCCTCCTGCATGGAGCTCTCCTCGAACAAGGCGAAAGGTCCGTGATGTGTTGCTTAGCTCGGAGTCATTAAGGCTTAAGATTTGGATTAAGGGGGGATCTGCTTTGAGATTATGATGTGACACGTCTCACATCGAGGATTGGATCTCTTAGATCAGTAAGAGCGGTCACTCATAATTTGTTTCCGAGCTTGTCGTTGTCTCGATGCTCTGGCCTATTTAGCATGGGCACATTCACCACGCACCAACGAATTGATGGGTAAACCTCCTGCATGGTACGGGCGTCGCTCCCGTGAAACTAAAGTTTCAGAAACCTCCTAGTCCTTATACGCGATGCCATGGCTAGCAATTGCGCATGATCCAGCAACAATACATGGCAACATGACATTGCAGTGCATGCACATATACATGTGTGTTTCTTCCGGCATTGAGGGACTCCACTTATGGATGGATCTTAAAAGAAGATTAAAACCATCGAACTCAACAACCCGACCTTTATGTTGTCCTCCTTCCTAGCATGCCAATTGTCGAGACTTACGGTAATAGACATAGAATCGTTGACCTATGAAGATTTGTATGTAGGATAGATGTATGTGTGAGATCGAGAGATGGTAGTAACATAAGACGCCGATTTATACATGTTCGAACCTCTCGAAAGGTAACAACCCTATCTCTTATGTTATGTTGTGTTATATTGA
Organism: Eleusine coracana subsp. coracana; assembly: GCA_032690845.1. Lineage (NCBI taxonomy): Eukaryota > Viridiplantae > Streptophyta > Magnoliopsida > Poales > Poaceae > Eleusine > Eleusine coracana. The sequence goes on from CM064430.1 coordinate 10,331,016, forward strand.
TTGTAGATTGCGAGTTATACCTATGAGGTGATCTCTGTCCGCCTTATATATCCGAGGGACATGGTTACATGACAGAGTCCTCATCGGTGTTGTATACATATCCAAATAGAAGTCTAACTCTAATTTCCTTGTCTGTGAAGTACCTTGGGTACAGACCATCAACACCACTCCTCTTGTCGTGGACTCTGTCCATGAGTGCTCGATCTCTCAGCTTGATGTCAAGAATGTTTTTCCTCCTGGCGACTTGCACGAGGAGGTCCATACGCATCAACTACCTGAATATTCTATTCGTGAGGGTATGGTTTGCTATTTTCGCTACTCGCTTTATGACCTTAAGCAGGCTCCACATGTTTGGTTTCAGCACTTTAGTTCTATATGGTCACTGTTCCTGGTTATTCTGCCAGCAATCATAATCCAGTGTTACTGTTCATACTTCTGCTTGTGGTTAGACTCTACTCCTTCTCTATGTTGATGATATGCTTATTACGGGAGTTGATTTTACGTACATAGTCTTTGTGAAGGTGTGCCTCACTAAGTAGTTTCTGGTCTCTTGGTCCTCTTTATTTTTTTCTTGGGATTGAGATTTTCTCTACACTTGAGAGCTTTTACCTATTGCAAGAGAAGTACATCTCGGACCTTCTTGATCGTGCTTCTCTCACTGATCATCGCATAGTTGAGACTCCCATGGAACTCAATGTTCACCTTCGATCTACTGACAGTGATCCTTGTAAGGAATGGTTGAAGAGTGGTACCTCGTCCATGCCCACATGCGTGTCTATATAGATGAGAAGAGCCCTCATCGTGGCAGATTACAACAGATTGAATCGATTAGGGTGATCCAGACCGAATAACTTGACTTCTACTCCAAACATACAACAGATAAGAGATTCTGCTCTATCTAAAACTGAAACATAAGAAGAAGATAATTCTAACACCTCCCCTCAATCTAAACATCACATGTTAATATTCTATCCAAATTCAACAAGCTTTCGAACATACAAAGCTTTTGTAAAACCATAAGCAATCTGATCTGCAGATGAAACAAAACATATCTCAAACAATTTATCAGCAACTCTTTCTCTGACAAAATGATAATCTATCTCGATATGTTTAGTCCTTGCATGAAACACTGAATTGGCTGTCATGTATGTAGCACCAAGATTGTCACACCAAAGTCTAGCAACTCTTGGTTCATTAATTCCCAGTTCTTTCAAAATTGTTTGTACCTAAACAATTTCAGATGTGACATTTGCTAAGGACTTATACTCAGCTTCTGTATGTGGTCAAGATACAGTAGCTTATTTTCTAGCATTCCAAGATACTAGATTAGTCCCAATATAAACAACAAACCCTCCTATTTACGTCCTATCATTTGAACAACTTACCCAATCAGCATCAGAGATAGCACTGACCAATAATGAACTATCTTTTACAAACTTGATTCCCATACCAATAGTCCCTTGTAGATATCTCAATATTCTCTTGACAACAACCATATGATTACTAGTAAGAGGATGGAGAAATTGACACACTCTATTAACTGAAAAAGCAATGCCTGGTCTAGTGAGAGTAAGATATTGTAATGGCCCAACAATACTTCTGTAATTTGTTGCTTCTCTACTATCAAGAGGAATTCCACTATAAACCAAAAGTTTTTTAGAGGTTGGTAGAGGAGTTGTTCCTGCTTTACACTTCTGCATACCAGCTCACTTTATGATCTTAGCGCATACTTGTTTTGATTCAACAATATCCCTCCTTTAATTTGTTGTACTTCTATTCCCAAGAAGTAATGCAACATACCAAGATCCTTAAGAGAAAATTCCTTACTCAAATCCGTCAACATAGCTTCTACAGCTTGATTAGAACAGCTCACCACCACTATATCATCAACATATATTAGTAGAAAGATTGTAATCTCTCCATGCTTAAAAATGAACGATGATGTAATCTCTCCATGCCTAAAACCAAGCTGTAATAACTTGTTACTCAACCTTGAATACCAGGCTCTAGGAGTTTGTTTTATCCCATAAATTGCTTTATCTATCTTACAAACATATTTAGGAAATACAGGATCTTCATATCCAGGTGGTTGATTCATATAAACTTCCTCTTCTAAATTCCCATGTAAGAAGGCATTTTGCACATCCAATTGTCTCAAGCACCACCCTCAAGATACAGCAATAGAAAGAACAATACGAATTGTAGCAATCTTAACTACATTACTGAAAGTATCCACGTAATCAATTCCATACCTTCGTTTGAATCCTTTTGCCACTAACCAAGCCTTGTAACTATCAATGGTACCATCTGATTTTGTTTTGATCTTATACACCCATTTTGAATCAATGACATTACTACCATGTTTTCTTGGTACTAAATGCTAGGTTCTATTCTTCATGAGAGCTTGATACTTAGAATCCATTGCCGCCTTCCACTTGTCATTCCCTAGCACTTCATGAAGAGTTTTTGGCTCTCCTATCATAGTGAAGAGACACACATAATTGCTGAAGTCTTTAGGTTTAGTAATATTACTTTGTAAATGAGTACTTTGACGCAGTGGCAAAGCTGAAGCAGATTGCGACACTTCTATTGGGGTCACGGATCACTTGATCCAGAAGATCCCCCACTAGATCCAGACACAGCAGGAGAATCTGGTTCATGATCCGAGGTGACAGGTAGATCAACTTGGGGGCGGTGCCAATATCGCTTGCATCCTCCTCATCCATAGGTTCTTGTGCCAACCAGCTTCTTCCAAATCCTGTACTGACTGCATCATAGAATCTGCAGCTTCATGAGCATCATTAGGATGAATAAATCACACTGTCATTGTTATGCCCCATAGAAGGATTAACCAATGATGGATGAAGGAGTACAATTTCAGACTGAAGTATAGCACCAGAGTTTGGATGAAGTTCGCTAAACAGGTATATTGTCTCATCAAAAACATCTCATGACACATATACACGCCCACTAGACACCTCTAGACATTTGTATCCTTTGTGCTGAGGACTATACCCAAGAAACACACAACATTTGGAGCGAAAAGCAAGCTTGCACGTATTATAGGGTCTAAGATTTGGCCGACATGCACAACCAAACACCTTGAGCCGATTATAGTCAAGCTTGATATCATAAAGTTTTTGTAAGGGAGATAAATAATTAAGAATAAAGTCTACTTTACTCCCTTCAAGTATGGGTGAAGTCCAGATAATCCCCTAAACTTTTGTTTGGTTTGTTTTACCCCCCCCCATTGTTCATTAAACTAGAACATTTTACACCTTTAACTAGTATTTTAATCTTGAATTGCTGATATAGATTGAGATTAAGTTGAGATTGTCGTACATATATCTTGTCTAACTTGACAAATAAATTAATGTGATATATAACTCTATCCTCACCCAGTTATAATATATGCACCCTTGTTTCTGGCCGCGCATGAGAATAGAGAAAATAGACCAAACATAACAAATTATGGACACAAATATGATTATATGACTCGTTTAGTCCGTTGTCACATTGTACGATACTTGTATGAAGATTGAGAGGACAATCCCATCTCAAATATCAACAAGTCGGAAATAAAATACCAAATGAAGGTGTAAAATGATCTATTTTAACAAAACATGGGGATAAAATGAACCAAATAATAGTTCAGGGGGTTATCTGGACTTCGATCATACTTTGAGGGAGTAAAGTGGACTTTATCCAATAATTAATAACACAAGATGGAGTTCTATAAATGAGATAAGCCGCAGTAGCAAAGGCTTCATTCCAAAATTTCAAAGGCATTGATGCATGAGCTAAGAGAGTGAGGCCTACTTCAACTATATGTCGATGTTTACATTCAGCCACTCTATTCTGTTGATGTGTATGTGGACAAGAGACAAGGTGTGTGATTCCAATGCAAGAGAAGAAGGAATTGAGTTTTTGATAGTCTCCTCCCCAATCCATTTGAATAGATATGATCTTTCTACTAAACAGGAGCTCAACTTGAGTTTGGAACAGATGAAATTTCTGAAACACTTCAGATTTGTGATGAATGAGATAGACACTTGTCACACCCGGTTTTAAGGACAAAACCAAGTGCTTATCATATGTGTGCCCAGGAACAAGTTTCACACATATCGACAGTAAAGTGATAACAGTATAACTAATGTCATTAATAAAGCGTACCATTATTACATAAATAATTGTCTTTGAAGACTAAATTGACTCTCTCGATAAATAACAGCGGAAGACACCATAACACCATAGGCAATAGACCGGGGGCACGCACGCCCAGTTATCTTATCTGTCCAACACTACAGGTTACACCGCCTGTAGCAAACCATGGGTTAAACCGCCCATATGAATCCACACTACAGGTTACACTGCTTGTAGCAAACCATGGGTTAAACCGCCCATATGAAACCACACTACAGGTTACACCGCCTGTAGCAAACCAAGGGTTACACCGCCCAAACCAAACTTGGCTACCCACCAAGTCCACCCATAAACCACCTTCCTAAATGTGTGAGGATCCAGGCCGCTCATGACCGTGAGCACGACAGTTATAATAGTTTGACACTCAGCAGAGGTTGCATAACTTTACCCACAGGTTGGTGATTCCGTCACCCGTCAGTGACTAAAGTCTCCCTGTTGCCCAAATCACACTAACATAGGTGTGAGGCCAAGAGATCACCACAAGGTCGTTCAGAGCGCTTCCCAGCTTGCAAACAATCCACGCTAAGGTTTCACCGCTGCGGAATTAAACCGTTCCTACATAAGCCCCCTCTGGCGCCGTGGCTAGGAGTAAACCGTCCATTGCCTGAGTCCGAGAGTAAATCGTCCCGTCCTCCTTCCTCGACTGCTTACAGAACTGGGAAGACATCTCGATACTAAACCAAGCCTACCCATATCAGCCCTGTGGTTTGTGTTGTATTCCTGGGTGGCCGCTCCACAAACTACTCTTGTGATCACAAGCAGGTACCACCACAATCCCACAGTACTATACCGAGTACACGTGCATACCCGCACCATCCTTGCCATCCTCCTGCTTGGATCACCTAGGTTCCATGTTGCTACGAAGGATTACCCATCCCTCATTATCATTATGTTAAAGTGAATCATTAGTCAGGATTAACAATAGACACTTCCATTCCTGACATAGCAAACTAAGCATGACGTACCCTTACCTATAAGCTACACCAGAACCCAGGCGACAAGGAATAATATGGAACAGGATATGACATACGGGATTCAATATTAACAAGCATGCATAGAAATAGAGAGAAATGTAAAACATAGGTTCAAAATATATCAAGGACACTTGCCTAGTTCCCTTTGCTGCTGCTCAAAGTCTTCAAGATGGAGATCCCGAAAGTTCTCTAACAGCGGTTCGTCTACTCAACATCACACCGGAAACACAACATACAAACATACTAAGAAACAACACACCACACAGTAGCAAACTACAAAGAAAGCAATACTATGAAGAAGTACGCGTTGCTACGATCGCGTGAGCACAAGAATCGCCTCAATCCGAGTTACGAGTAAAAGGTTACGAAGGTTTAAAGTTCTAGGGTTAAAATAATAAATTAGTAAAATATTATAAAATAATATGAATAATTAATATTAAACACTACGATCGCTCTGGTGAAAGAATTTCTTAAATCGGCGCTACAATTGAAATGTTATGAAGATTTGAAATTTCAAGAGTTAAAATATCAAAACAGACAAGTTAAATGGCCTAAAAGTAATTCTAAAAAGATATAAGGGCTAAACTATAAAATATACATATGAAATATAATTTATAAAAATTTTAGGGTTCAAAATGTAATTTATAAAAAGTACAGGGACTAAATTGTAAAAGATACATATAAAAATATAATTTATAAATAATTGAAGGACTAAAATGTAATTTTGGAAAAGTTCAGGGGCTAACTATAAAATTTATAGGGCTAAAATATAATTATTTATAAGTTCAGGGGCCTAGGTGTAAAAAGACAGGACTAAAACATAGTTAGAAATAAGTACAGGGGCCTAAGTGTAAAATGCCCAACCTAAATTATTACTTACAAAAATTTAGGGCTAAAATAAAATTACTAGAAGGTATAGGGTTGTTTATGTAAAATTACAAAACTAAAATATAATTAAGACATGTACAGGGGTGTTTTTATAAAATTCATGGGCTAAAATATGATTTAGGAAAAGACTAGGGGCTTAAATATAAAATGGTAGGGTTTTGCATAAAACTGAGGTTCAAAATATAATTTTATAAAAGAAGAGGGGCCTATGTGTAAATCTGACATTAATCCAGATTAATGAATTAATTTTAAATTCTAAAACCCTAAAATACCCGTGGACTGGGTCTACAGCCCCCGTGGACCGGGGTTGACCCCATGGACCATGGTCCACGGTGGACCATGGCGGCGGCGGCCATTGGTGGCCTCCTAGAGCTCACCGGGGAGGAGCTCCGACGCACGATGCAGAGGGGAAGGGAGCGGGAGGGAGGCGGCGAAAGGCGGGAAGCTCACCAGAGCTCGCGCGGGGTCAGGGAGGGTGCAGGGGCGGCGGCGGCGGCAGGGAGGCTGGGGCTCGCGGCGACGGTGTGGTTCACGGCGGTGAGCGAGGCGCGGGGCAGGGAAAAGGGCGAAGGGGGCATAGATGGGTGGGTCCCGCCCTTTATAGGGCGTGAGGCCCGAGGGCGGTGTGGCGCGCACGCCAAGAAGGCGGCGGTGGCTGGGGTTAGGGTTCGGGGCGGGGGCGAGGCCGGGGGCGCGGGCATGGGCCGGGACGAGCCGCGGGGCTGGCTGGGCCGTGGCGGCTGGCAGGCCGAGACGAAAAGGGAGTGGGCCACGGGGAGGATCTGGCCCAGGCGGGAGGAGGGGAGAGAGGGGGAAAAGCTGGGCCTCGGGGGAGAGAGGAAGAGAGGCCCAAGGTCGAAAGAGAGAGAGAAGAGAAGGGAGAGGGAGGCTGGGCCAAGGGGAAATCGACCCAAAGGCGAAGGGTCCCATTCCTCTTTTCTCTGTTTTCTATTTCTAAGTCCCAACCTAAAACTATTCCTTAATTAAAATTCAAATCTTATCCTACCCGATTTTAAAAATAGTTTTGCACACAATAAATTCCTAAATGCAACTAATGAGAAAGAATCCAACAAACAAATATTTTAAAATAAAAAGAAAAAAAACCTATATTTGATTATTTTCTTTAGAAAATAATTCTTTTTCTTAGAAAGATATGAATAACCTAATTAATTATAGAAAACTTTAAAATCTTCTAAATTTTGGAAAATCAGGGTGTTACAAATCTACCCCCCTTAAAAGGAATCTCGTCCCGAGATTCAGACAGGATCAGAAAGAAAAGAAGGAAACTGGGCCCTCACTTTATTGGGTGCGTCCTTGTCTAACCTTTCCTTGTCCTGTGGCAATGCTGTTGTCACATATTCCACCTCTGCTTCATTAGGATGTGTCAACTTGACGACCTTTCTAGCACAGTCTATGATTCCCTTGTGCTTGGTTAACCAATCCATTCAGAGTATCACATCTATACTATTGGAATCCAAAACAATGAAACTTATAGTAAAGTCTACCCCCCTTATGCTAACACTTAATTTATGACATCCATGTTCTTCTTTCAATTCCCCTCCAGGTGAACTAACTATCATCTTATTCTTGAGCAAGGTGATGGGAATATTGTACTTGGCCACATATTTGGACGATATGAATGAATGTGATGCTCTAGAATCAAATAAAACTACAACGGGGTTTGAGTTTACGAGCAACATACCAAGAACAACGTCTGGAGATTCCTAAGCATCTTCAAGAGCAACCTGGTTGACTCGACCTCTCGCATAGTTCTGCCTGGCTGCTGTCGGGGCAGAGTTTCCATTGCGGTTGGGTGTTGGGGCAACATCTTGGGTTGGAGGTTGGCGCATCTGCGGATTGGGGCATTGGTTAGCAAAGTGACCCTTTTCTCCACACCTGTAGCAGTTCCAATTGGTCATTGGGGTTTGATTGCCATCAGTCCTCTGCTGAGTTTGAGCTAACGGGGGAGGCGTCTGAGAGTTAGGACGTTGAAACTGACGTTGAGGGGTGAAAAACCCTGACCTATAGGTTGAGTTCCTTCCTGTCCACTTCGCTGTCTAGAGCGGAACACAGGTCCACCAGAAGATGATCCAATGCAAGGCCTAGTGTTGCTACCTCCTTGCTGACCTTGATGCTCTCGCCTGCACTTGCCATCCATCCTCGACCTTCTGTTCTCCAGGACTAGAGCTTTATCCACCATCTCTTGAAAGTTTGCATAGTTACGAGCCTCAAGTGCATAGGCGAGACCATCATTCAACCCATCAAGAAAACACTCACACTTCTTCTCATCCGTGTCCACTTCTCCTGGGGCATACCTTGACAACTGGGTGAAACGAGCAACATACTCACTTACGGTCATGGATCCCTGCTTCAGATCCTGGAACTCCTTCTTCTTCAGCCTTATTACCCCCTGAGGCACATGGTGAGACCTAAAGCTATTCTGGAACTCATGCCAGTTGATACTACTAGGCTCCTCATGGGCTGCAACATAAGCATCCCACCAATCAGCAGCGGGTCCAACAAGCTGATATGCGGCAAACAACACCTTCTCCCTATTGTTGCATTGAGTGACTTGTAGCTTCTTGTCGATAGTCTTTAGCCAGTCATCCACATCCATGGGCTCTACAGAGTGAGAGAAAGTTGGGGGCTTGGTCCGTTGGAAATCTCCAAGCTTGTCTCTAGGCTGGGGAGCAGCTCCTGGGACATTGTTGGGTTGTGGCTGCACCAGGGTCTGGTGCATGTTCTGGAGAAGTTGTGTCTGCATGGCCATGAGTTGTTCCATGGAGATCTACGGGGGTGGCTGCTCCTGTTCCTCATGGTTGTTGTTCATGTTACGGTTCCCACCTCTCACCATCTGATGTAGGTCGGGATACGGTAAGCAAAAATGGGTGGAAGATATAGGTAAAGTGCAAGGATATAATAAGGTCAAGTAGGAAAAGAGGTGTGAAATAAAAAGATAGATAAAGAGATACCCCAATTAACTAATCTCTAATAAGGTAGGAGTAGAAGTATAGTATAAGGATGTGGTTGCAAGACAGGCCTTGCATCATATCGACACTCATTACAAAAGATTCAAATCACAATCATCACACCAATCAAACTAGCAAACCAACCAAAGGACATGCAAATACTAAAATTCTCTCTCGCTATGCTATTACATTTTATTCGACTCGATATAACTACTCGATGCCTATGAAGCCACTCGAGGGTAAACTTCCTAATCCTCGTCCTGGTTGGGGATGACGTAAGCTGGTGGGGCACGACTAGCCATTCTGTGAGGTGGTGAGGAAGGAGTCGCATCCTTTAGCTCTTCCCGCGAAGGTAGGTCCACACCATCTGGTAAACATCGCTTGAGCTGGCGAACTGTCTTCATTGCCTCCTTATATTTTTCCTACCAAAACCCAAGTTCCTCTGTGGTTGAATCCAACTCCCTAGAAATCACCATGGTAAGAGTGACTTGCTTCTTAAAAGAGGTGTGAAATAAAAAGATAGATAAAGAGATACCCCAATTAACTAATCTCTAATAAGGTAGGAGTAGAAGTATAGTATAAGGATATGGTTGCAAGACAGGCCTTGCATCATATCGGCACTCATTACAAAAGATTCAAATCACAATCATCACACCAATCAAACTAGCAAACCAACCAAAGGACGTGCAAATACTAAAATTCTCTCTCACTACGCTATTACATTTTATTCGACTCGATATAACTACTCGATGCCTATGAAGCCACTCGGGGGTAAACTTCCTAATCCTCGTCCTGGTTGGGGATGACGTAAGCTGGTGGGGGCACGACTAGCCATTCTATGAGGTGGTGAGGAAGGAGTCGCATCCTTTAGCTCTTCCCGTGAAGGTAGGTCCACACCATCTGGTAAACATCGCTTGAGCTGGCGAATTGTCTTCATTGCCTCCTCATATTTTTCCTGCCAAAACCCTAGTTCCTCTGTGGTTGAATCCAACTCCCTAGAAATCACCATGGTAAGAGTGACTTGCTTCTTAAAAGAGGTGTGAAATAAAAAGATAGATAAAGAGATACCCGAATTAACTAATCTCTAATAAGGTAGGAGTAGAAGTATAGTATAAGGATGTGGTTGCAAGATAGGCCTTGCATCATATCGGCACTCATTACAAAAGATTCAAATCATAATCATCACACCAATCAAACTAGCAAACCAACTAAAGGACGTGCAAATACTAAAATTCTCTCTCGCTATGCTATTACATTTTATTCGACTCGATATAACTACTCGATGCCTATGAAGCCACTCGGGGGTAAACTTCCTAATCCTCGTCCTGGATGGGGATGACGTAAGCTGGTGGGGCACGACTAGCCATTCTGTGAGGTGGTGAGGAAGGAGTCGCATCCTTTAGCTCTTCCCGCGAAGGTAGGTCCACACCATCTGGTAAAAATCGCTTGAGCTAGCGAACTGTCTTCATTGCCTCCTCATATTTTTCCTGCCAAAACCCTAATTCCTCTGTGGTTGAATCCAACTCCCTAGAAATCACCATGGTAAGAGTGACTTGCTTCTTAAACTTCACGTGTCCTTGTCCAGGTACAGGCTCTGTGTGAATGTAGGTGGATCCACTTGCGCGCTGAGGGAAATAAGCATACTCTGTATCTTCAAAATGTTGGCGATAACGGGAGCGAATGACCATGCAAGCTTGACGAGAGGCATCATGAATCCCGGCAGAGAAAGTCTTCCGTGGAGCAATGGCCTCATGAATCATTTCCACCTCAAAAGTTCTTCTGAGCAGCCTTGGAGCAAAAATGTGAACTTGAACCTTCCATATAGGCTCAGAACCTTCATAGGTCACTTGGGTACCACAATACTCTGGTTGCTTCTCGTAACCTAACCGTTGTAGGATCTCCCAAAGCATGTGAGGTAGCCTTACAGCATTATTTCCCTCATCCTTGAAGGGTCGAGTGTCACGATAAGGTCTTGGACTCGGTGGTGGCACCATCTCTTGTTCAGTCTCTTCTATTCCAAACTTTTCATCAGATCTGAGTGGGACAAGCGCTGGTGAAGGCCAAACACATGGGTACTGGTCACACCTATGGCAAGTCTTCTTGGTACGGACCATCTAAGCAATTTTGAATAGGAGAGATGAATTAGTAAAAGAGTTTTGTAAACCAAATGGTAAAACGAAACCAACAACAGGAGTGAATAAACAAGACTATAATTTTAAGTCAAAGAGTTTTGAAAATAGTTTGTTGTTTGTAAAATAGACCTTAGAACACGACCACTCTATCTAAGCTAGCATCCTACGGTTGACATGACTCTGATACCACTTCTGTCACACCCGGTTTTAAGGACAAAACCAAGTGCTTATCATATGTGTGCCCAGGAACAAGTTTCACACATATCGACAGTAAAGTGAATAACAGTATAACCAATGTTATTAATAAAGCGTACCATTATTACATAAATAATTGTCTTTGAAGACTAAATCGACTCTCTCGATAAATAACAGCGGAAGACACCATAACACCACAGGCAATCGACCGGGGGCACGCACGCCTAGTAGTAGTCTTCATCAATGTAGTCCACATCTCTATCTTCTGAGCAGCAGTTTATAGTACAACAACAAAGGAAAATAGCAAGGGTGAGCACATGCCGTACTCAGTAAGTGGGGGAAAATATGACATGCAAGCTTAATAGAAGAAAGGTTAACACAATGGTTCATTTGCATAAATGAGCACCTACACCTAGTAGAAAAGCCATCCTATTTACTAGGTGAAAAGTTCCCACCAGTTATCTCATCTGTCTAACACTACATGTTACACCACCTGTAGCAAACCATGGGTGAAACCACCCATATGAATCCACACTACAGGTTACACCACCTGTAGAAAACCATGGGTTAAATCGCCCATATGAAACCACACTACAGGTTACACCGCCTGTAGCAAACCAAGGGTTACACCGCCCAAACCAAACTTGGCTACCCACCAAGTCCACCCATAAACCACCTTCCTAAATGTGTGAGGATCCAGGTCGCTCATGACCGTGAGCACGACTGTTATAATAGTTTGACACTCTGCAGAGGTTGCATAACTTTACCCACAGGTTGGTGATTCCGTCACCCGTCAGTGACTAAAGTCTCCCTGTTGCCCAAATCACACTACCGTATGTGTGAGGCAGAGGGATCACCACAAGGTCGGTTAGAGTGCTTCCCAGCTTGCAAATAATCCACGCTAAGGTTTCACCGCTACGGAATTAAACCGTTCCTAGAGAAGCCCCCTCTGGCGCCGTGGCTAGGAGTAAACCGTCCATCGCCTGAGTCCGAGAGTAAATCGTCTCGTCCTCCATCCTTGCCATCCTCCTGCTTGGATCACCTAGGTTCCATGTTGCTACGAAGGATTACCCATCCCTCATGATCATTATGTTAAAGTGAATCATTAGTCATGATTAACAATAGACACTTTCATTCCCGACATAGCAAACTAAGCATGACGTACCCTTACCTATAAGCTACACCAGAACCCAGGTGACAAGGAATAATATGGAACACGATATGACACATGGGATTCAATATTAACAAGCATGCATAGAGATAGAGAGAAATGTAAAACATAGGTTCAAAATGTATCAAGGACACTTGTCTGGTTCCCTTTGCTGCTGCTCAAAGTCTTCAAGATGGAGATCCCGAAAGTTCTCTAACAGCGGTTCGTCTACTCAATATCACACCGGTAACACAAGCATACAAACATACTAAGAAACAGCACACCACACAGTAGCAAACTACAAAGAAAGCAATACTATGAAGAAGTACGCGTTGCTACGATCGCGTGAGCACAAGAATCGCCTCAATCCGAGTTACGAGTAAAAAGTTACGAAGGTTTAAAGTTCTAGGGTTAAAATAATAAATTAGTAAAATATTATAAAATAATATGAATAATTAATATTAAACACTACGATCGCTCTAGTGAAAGAATTTCTTAAATCGGCGCTACGATTGAAATGTTATGAAGATTTGAAATTTCAAGAGTTAAAATATCAAAACAGACAAGTTAAATGGCCTAAAAGTAATTCTAAAAAGATATAAGGGCTAAACTATAAAATATACATATGAAACATAATTTATAAAAATTTTAGGTTCAAAATGTAATTTATAAAAAGTACAGGACTAAATTGTAAAAGATACATATAAAAATATAATTTATAAATAATTAAAGGACTAAAATGTAATTTTGGAAAAGTTCAGGGGCTTAACTATAAAATTTGTAGGGCTAAAATATAATTATTTATAGTTCAGGGGCCTAGGTGTAAAAAGACAGGACTAAAACATAGTTAGAAATAGTACAGGGGCCTAAGTGTAAAATGCCCAACCTAAATTATTGCTTACAAAAATTTAGGGCTAAAATAAAAATTACTAGAAGGTATAGGGTTGTTTATGTAAAATTACAAAACTAAAATATAATTAAGACATGTACAGGTGTGTTTTTATAAAATTCATGGGCTAAAATATGATTTAGGAAAATACTAGGGGCTTAAATATAAAATGGTAGGGTTTTGCATAAAACTGAGGTTCAAAATAGAATTTTATAAAAGAAGAGGGGCCCATGTGTAAATCTGACATTAATCCAGATTAATGAATTAATTTTAAATTCTAAAACCCTAAAATACCCGTGGACTGGGTCTACGGCCCCCGTGGACCGGGGTTGACCCCATGGACCATGGTCCACGGTGGACCACGGCGGCGGCGGCCATTGGTGGCCTCCTGGAGCTCACCGGGGAGGAGCACGAGGCAGAGGGGAAGGGAGCGGGAGGGAGGCGGCGAAGGGCGGGAAGCTCACTGGAGCTCGCACGGGGTCGGGGAGGGCGTAGGGGCGGCGGCGGCGGCGGCGGCGGCAGGGAGGCCGGGGCTCGCGGCGGTGGCGTGGTTCACGGTGGTGAGCGAGGCGGCGCGGTAGGGAAAAGGGCGAAGGGGGCGCAGATGGGTGGGTCCCACCCTTTATAGGGCATGAGGCTCGAGGGCGGCGTGGCGAGCACGCCAAGAAGGCGGCGGCGGCGGCTGGGGTTAGGGTTCGGGGCGGGGGCGAGGCCGGGGGCGCGGGCGTGGGAGGGGGCGAGGCGCGGGGCTGGCTGGGCCGTGGTGGCTGGCAGGCCCATAGGAAAAGGGAGTGGGCCGCGGGGAGGATCTGGCCTAGGCGGGAGGAGGGGAGAGGGGGAAAAGCTGGGCCTCGGGGGAGAGAGGAAGAGAGGCCCAAGGTCGAAAGAGAGAGAGAAGAGAAGGGAGAGGGAGACTGGGCCGAGGGGAAATCGGCCCAAAGGCCAAGGGTCCCTTTCCTCTTTTCTCTGTTTTCTATTTCTAACTCCCAACCTAAAACTATTCCTTAATTAAAATTCAAACCTAATCCTACCCGATTTTAAAAATAGTTTTGCACACAATAAATTCCTAAATGCAACTAATGAGAAAGAATCCAACAAACAAATATTTTAAAATAAAAAGAAAAAAAACCTATATTTGATGATTTTCTTTAGAAAATAATTCTTTTTCTTAGAAAGATATTAATAACCTAATTAATTATAGAAAATTTTAAAATCTTCTAAATTTTGAAAATTCAGGGTGTTACAACACTAAAATCATCAATGAAACTTACATAGTAATTATTTCTTCCTACCGAAGTAGGCGCAGGACCCCACATATCTGTGAAAATTAGCTCTAAAGGAGCTTGAGACACACTAATTGACTTAGAAAAAGGCAATTGATGACTTTTTCCTTGTTGACACGCATCACACACTTGACTCTTATTGGACTCTTAAGAGCATGGAAGGTTACTCTCATTGACTAACCTATTGATAATTGCCATAGAAGGATGCCTAGTCTATCATGCCATCGTGCAACGGAAGGTTTGGTGGTCATCAGCACACACTTTGATGAAGATGACGACTGCTCCAGGGACGGCCATGGGTACAAACCACCTTGACATCTACCGCGAAGAAGAGTCTTCCTCTTGGTTTGATCCTTTACCAAGAAATAGAGAGGTTGATACTCAAGGAACACATGATTATCGGAGGTTAACTTATGATCAGGTAAAATACTTTTCTTTGCATGAGAAACATGAAGGATATTCTTAAGATGCAAATCACGAGATGGGGTAAATAACATATATTGACAAGTGTAATTAAAAGAAATTATCTGCATAAAATCAATAAAATGAACAACCACCAAAGTGTAGGAGTTTATTACTAACAAATTCCTCAAGTGTTGGTAAATATTAGCCGTAGGTGATTATTCCATGAAATCAATGGAAAATCCACATCATCAAGGGAGAAAGCACAACTTCGGCCAATCACAACCCAACACAAGGATCCTTCAGCCCACTTTCAGAATAAAAACTGACTTAACTCATCGCCTTACAGTGTCAAAAGGGAAGAGGGGCACCTATCACGGACCAGAGGAGAGGGGGCATGAGGTCCCACCACCCATGTTCGGCCAAACAGGGGTGTTCAGCCAAAGGTGGGGGTCCTCCTCTGGTGCATGGCTTCCACATGGAGCCTCCTGGCACCTTCCCAACATCGGTTGTACGCATTAGGTGGAAGATACCGCCTCTAGAACCGGCTTTGGGCCCTATAAATGAAGAGGAGAGGCTCCACTCTCCACACACCTCAAGATTAGAGTTTAGTGCTTCATTTCCTAAAGGCTTTAGCACTGCCAAAGTGCTTAGAAATTAGGGAGAGAGTGAGGGGAAGTCCGGAGGAGGAGTGGGCATGTCCACCTTTTCTTCACTCTTGTACCTTGATGGATGCTTGCCATATTTAGTAAGCCTTCATGATTCTTTTCTTGGTATTTAAGTTTCCTTTTTAAGTATGTTTTATACTTAGTTGCTTTGCTTGCTCAGTGCTCCATTTAATTAGAGACCTTAGTCTTTTATCATTGTAGCTAGAGATTAAGGAAGTAATTGAAAGCATAGACATGGTGTCTAGGCCGTAGGTTACCTTTGTTTATCACGTAGTCCATGGATGGCTTGAGGTAAGCAGTAGGTGGTGATAGCCCGATCTGTACTTTGAAATCCTCCATGTTTGGCCACGTAGTAGGCTCTTTGCCGAAATGACACTATGGATGCAGGTGGAAATTGGATGCCCAATGCCAGCAACCTAGTAGTACTCTTACCTTGATTAGGATGCTATACTTGTTAGGAATCCTATCTACCCAAAGCCACAATTATCTTGGTGTCCTTGGTTGAACTAGAACCAAAGATTAGGCAAACACATTCCCTGTGGATTCGATACCTTGGAATACTCCTAGGTGAAAGCTACTTCGATATCCATACGCTTGCGGATTTATTCTGTTGTCACCGAAATACCCAATAATCATCATACCTGATCCATTAGCAGTGTGGACACGTTCATGTCCCTTGTACCATTCCTTGATTGTCAGCTTGTCCAACTCTCTATTAACATGATTTGTTGCCCCAGTGTCAATACCAATTGGCATATGAAAGAACCTTGATGTCACCTAGAGGGGAGGGGGGGGGGGGGTGAATAGGCGAAACCTGCAATTTTAAAACTTTAAACAGAAATCAGTACAAACCAGTCAGACCGGTTTAGAAAACCAGTCAGCCCTGTTTTGATAAGGAACCACAAAAATGCTTGTTGTTGACTCTAACTCAAACCGATACTCAAGGTAGTGCTTCAGTAGATGTTCCTTGTAGATGCACCTAGCCTCTGCACAACACAAACAAGCACGCCCAAGTAGATCGAAGCAGAAGCACAATATTAGTTAGAAAACAAACAAGAGATGCAAACCGAACAAGAAGACACAAGAGTTTTTTTTTTGCCAAAGTTCAAATTCACCCCATGAATCCTACATCTCCGTTGAGGAAGCTTGAGCCCTTCAAAAGCCAACTCCATGCCGGGTCTCTTTCACCACTTTCCTCGGTCCACTAACTTGATCTTTTTCCTTGCGGAGGCAAGATTGCAGCCCTCACAAACTGACCCGTGGCTCACCACAACTTGGGAGCTCATGGGTAATGCCGAGCCGTCTAGGAGGCTTCACCTCCAATAGTAACAAATGCTCCATGAAATTCTTGATGCAGCCACAAAGTGCTCAAGGCTTGGATTGCTCACTAATGCTCACTAAGCTCAAATCACTCAACTCAACTCAAAGGTTTTCACCAAATCACTCAAATCTCATAAGGAGCTGTTGGGGAGAGCTCAATATGGCGATTGGTATGTTCTGATATGCTCTATAAATCAGCAACACACGAAGGAGCGGGAGAGTGGTATTTAAACCCTTTCCCAAAAACTAGCCATTGGTACTGTCAGACAAAACTAGCCATTGGGCATCCCCCTTGATAGAACGGCAAATCTATACTCAAGAATTAATAGAAAATTACATTTCAAGTTCCTGAGCTTGTAGTCTTCATACTTGCCTTTTTCTCTTGTATTACTTTATTGGGGCTGTCAACAAGTTTATCACTTGAGCAATCCAGATGAAGCTATTGAATATAATGTTGACTTTATTTGATCAATGCTATACTTGTCATCCTTAGATCATTTTTCTCTTCTTCACTTGATGCTTTAACATTTTTGCTTCATGAGAATTGTCAACATGAGTTGTATTTGAGCACACCCACCTTGAGCTGATGACTATGGTTAATAAATTCATCTGGTCAATATTGCACTTCTTATCCATAGATCACCTTGTCTTCTTATTTTAACAAATAATTGATACTTAGAAATATATGGCTCTTCATGTCTAGTTCGATTTGTCGGAATCAACTCTATCTGCTCTTCTCCATCACATAGGTCCTTCGGTGCCAAGCCTCTTCCTTGCCCTTCTCCAATGTATGGTCCATCAGAGCCAAGTTATATTACTCCTTCATCTAGTTGCCATTCTTATCCACACATACTCTTGTGCCCTAAAATATGTCCACTTTTGACTAGCATCTTTTGTCTTCTCCATTTTGATTGATATTTCCTTGGTGAGTGATGTCCATCTTCATTTCATAATTACCATAAGAGAGATATATGAAAATATGACATACAACCATGTCTCTTTTTCATTCATGCTCACTTGTTTGTTGTACATCATAAATGATTGACTTATGGAACATGTGATCTCATACAAATGATATCCATAAGCTTGTCTTTAAACGATTGGCCACAATAGTTTTGCAATACAATTCTTGATCATCATCTCAATAAATATATTAGACCTTTAATCATTTTGTCAATCAACTTGCCAAAAACCACTATGAGCCTAGATGCACTTTCAGTATCCACACCGTAGGATGTTATTGTAGCGTTGGTAGTCTTCTCTTCATTTTTCAAGTCTCGATCAAATCTCTTCCAGCATTGTATAGTTGTGTCGCCTATCTTCTCACACTCGTGGCACACTGGTTATGATCCGGATGAGGAGCCACGGCCATAGCCACCATGGCCAAAACCACCACGGCCACTGCCATCATGTTGGCCGCCATTACCACGATCAGATCATCCCCATCCACGAGTCGGGGCTCCACCACGACCATGATAAGACGCGTTTTGCACTGACTTGATACTGATTCTAGTTTTTAGCATGTTGTGTTTCAACCCACGCTTCAGTTGAGAGTCATTGAGCAAACAGATCGCTCAACGACATAGGACCCGTCTTGGCACTCACATTCTCCATGAGGGAGTTGTAATCTGACTCAAGGCCTGTCAGAATATATGAAACTATATCGTCTTCATCAAGCTTCTTACCAGCCGCCGCCATCTCATCGGTGTATCCTTTCATCTTGGTGAAGTAGGTTGCTGCCAACAAGTCTCCCTTCTTGATGTTCCCCAGCTTGCCACACAGGTGCATGACCCGCGCCCTAGATTGGGACACATACATCCCTTGCAGTGCTTCCCAGACCTCAGCCGATATTGCACATGTCGCCACCTGAGCCAACACTTCCTTTGATAGGGAAGAATTCAGGTAGTTCAGTAGTTTCTGATCTTGCACATGCTCTTGTCATTGGGCATCTCCTTGATGCCCTCATCAGCTTGCTCGAGGGAGATCATCTCTTCTGATTTCTTCTAGGTGCCATCGAGGTTGTCAAAAAGTTGTGCTCCTCTTACGGCCGACAGGACTTGAGCCTTCTAGAGGATGAAGTTCTCTTTGGTTAGCTTTTCTTGAACTAGATGGCCTAAGGTGTTAAACACTAGGGCGGGGGTGGATGAGTTGGCCATCTAAGGTTCTCATTGGAGAAGAAAGGCTCTAATTACCATGTAAAGAATGGTTGAAGTGTGGTACCTCGTATGTACCCGCTTGCGTGTTTATATAGATGAGAAGAGCCCTCATCGTGGCAGATTATAACAGATTGGATCGATCACGATGATCCAAACCGAATAACTTGACTTCTACTCCAAACATACAACAGATAAGAGATTCTACTCTATCTACAACTTAAACATAAGAAGAAGATAATTCTAACAATCGTCTCATTGACCCAACTCGCTATCCTCATATTGTGGAAGTCATGTTGATCATGCGTCATTCATCCTGATATCTCATGTTCCGTGCATACCCCAATTCTGATTGTTTCAGATTGCACCTAGCTTCACTATACTTACTTGCTTTGTGTCTTATCTTATCTTTGTGCAACTATATCTAATCATTTGTTCTTTCTCCACTTCAGCTCTTTACAACTCTAGTCAAATTGTGACACTACCTGAGCTAGTGACCCCTCTGATCGTGGATCACTTTCTGCCTTTTGTGTTTTCCTTTGTGGTTCTCTCATTACTTAGAAAACTGTAAAGCAGACAACAATTTCTTGTTTGAGTGTAGATGTTGAGTTGCGTGCTATGGGTCTAGTGACAGAGATTACTTGGTTACGATGCTTGCTTAAGGATTTTGGTGTTTTAGTTTCTATGCCAACTCAGAATAGGTGCTATCAGCGTGGCTCATATGATCTAGTAAAGCATGAACTTAGTAAGCATGATCTAGTAAAGCATGAACTTAGTAAGCATGTTCAGATTGCACCCAGCTCCACTATACTTGATGCTTTTTACACACAAGCGCAGATATAAGATGATATTTTGCTCCTTGGTATGTGCCATCAGAAATTCAGTTGGCTGATTTATTTACTAAGGCACAAACCAGAGTCGGGCAGAGATTCTCTCTCCAAACTCATTGTTCTAAATCCATCCGGAGTTTGAGGGAGTGTTAGTTGTATATGTACTCATGTAGTTTCCCTATTGTCTAAGGAGTTGTGTACATATTTATCGACCTCTGTAGATATATATATGTTCGGACCTAGTATCTTTTTCCTGTTTAATACAAGTGCTATTCATAACAATCTGGACGGACATTAACCTCTGACGGTGAGAGACAGGAAATGGCCACATAAAGCCTTCATCGGACCTAGATTGTGCTAACAGACACCTGCCGATTGATAAAGCGGGTTGTGATGTTTCGTGGACTATGGTGAGCGGCAGAGAACCTTCTCGCCATATGGCACACTTTGGCCAATTTCTCCAACAGGTTGAACTTTGAGCTTCGCACTCTAGTCTTGTGCCCTATATTCTTGACTGTGTCCATTCCATGGCGTCTACAACAAAAAAAATATACATAATGACAATTTGTGAATGTGATTGGCTCATTGTTTGTTATGCTCTCGACAGCAGCAAAACTGAGTGAGAACCAAAGGAATATACGGACCGGTGACAACGAAAGAGACTCCCTTCCTGACGACTCCTATTCCCAGCGCATGCGCATGCAACTCCGACCCTCGTGGTGTTTTCGCTCCTTCCATCACAGTCCCAGTCTAGCTCTCTAGACTGGGCTGTTGCTGGCTTATATAAGGTACTAGCAGTATAATGGCACATGGAGAATCCTGGTACAAATCAATTGAGAATTGCAGACCTGTTAGCTGGGTAAGAAGCAATGAGGGTAATAAGACCGTTGTCTTACAGGAGGTTGGTGCTGAAGTACTTGTACTTGGATGGTTCGAGCATATCACTGTTCTGTACAAATTCAACGATCACTAATTATATGATTTTAAGAAAGGTTGCATGGCACGAATTAATGTGGACATTCTTCATCATAGAGCAGTATCAGAGACATCCTAAGCTGTCAAGAGAGAAGCGCCGGTGACATCTGAAGACTGGAGTATAATAAAACTGGAGAACACTTCATGTCCTGTTCTGGCTGCCATGGTGACCAACTGACCATCCATACAATGTTCTTCGCCGAATCAATGGAGTATCGGATACCCTGACGTCCCAAGTTCCTGCGTGTAGCAACTGGCAGAAAAATGACCTGGTGATCGTTCAACGGCAATAAGTGTTTGATTTCCCCCATTGAACTCCATGGCTAATGTTTTACGTGCCCATGTCCTTGACGGAACAGCAGACATACGTAGGGATGCAAGTTTTGACCCATTAGGTCGATGGGTCGGTTTAAAACTTCTAAAAATGAACTAACATTTTTCTCCACCTCATAAAACTAGTACAACAAATAAATTAGAGGTTGACTGACAACTACCTGGTGGGTCACAAACTTGCATCCCTAGACATACGGTTCCTAAAGTGTCCAATTACCAGGACAATGCTGTGCGCTGTTCGTATTGGTATATTATAGAAAGAATTCCTTTTAAACATGGTTACTTATTTGCGATGGAAATATTTGAAACTTCTTATTTGCCATCAACCTTAATTTTTTATGCCTTCAATACCACATTTCATAAAAATTTGTTTGTTTTTGTCGCTGAAACTATATTGCAGCAGGAGTTGGCATATACCACTATTTTTAGCTTATTTTTGGACAATATTATCACATTTTATTTCTAATATGTGCGCAGACATTTTCATTTCGCCTTTGTTTTGTTGAGAAAATGTATGTAATAGTCTTTCTCAAACAACATAGGTGTCATTCTAACAATAATTTCATCTTTGCATGTGTCATTTAACACTATTAAGAGGGCTAAATTAATGAAAGTTCAGTGGAGGGATCATATTTTTATATGGATGGTAAATAAGAAACTTCAAATATTTTTATGATAAACAAGAAATCAAATAAATTTTTGATGGCATAGAGGGAATTCTCTCATTGCTGTAACAGGTGCATTTGCTAGACTGTTTGGCCACTGGCAAATAAATCATGGGAGACTTGTAATTGGTTGGTCTGTCAAAATAATCTTTTGAGAAAAAAAAATCATGAACGGATGTTGCATGACAAGTACAGTGCCCAAGCTTGCACTTTCAAAGTAAGTACCAAGGAAAACTTCTAATACTTTTTTGTCATCAACACTCCCACTAGCAAGTACGTCAGACAATGTTGTTCAATCTTATGGGGTTATTTAATTTTTAGCCATCCTATCAAAGTGGTCATTCCCATTTGCCATCCTATGAAGTGGTAGCTCCCAAATACCATCTCAGCCCCACATTTTAACTCTCATTTGCCACTCTTTGCAATTTACAATCGACAGCTGGTACTTTTAGTTTTTTCTTTACCTTTTTGACATAGAATTGAGTGTAAAGAGACGACCCTGCCCTCCTAGATAACAATGGCTCCTCGCGATGAAAGGCGAGCTCCTTGCGGCCCGGTAGGTTCCTCGTAGGAATCGTGTCAGACCTCGCTTTCTACCGCTTCATGTCGTCAAGCTCCATGGTCAAGGTATGGAGTCTGGACATTCTCATTTGTCGTGTCTCATGCGCACGGCGGCATATCACACGAGGCCACAAATTTGGGCGTGCTCAGGCTGGCCAACTACCACAAATTTATGCTGGTTCTGAAGAGTGCGAAGAAATTGAGTGAACGGGTCCCTTGATGCTTCCCAATCCTAAACATTATGTGAGCTCTGTTGCTGACGGACTGGTCGCCACCCCCGTCGCCTGGGAGCAACGTGAAGGGTTACGGTGTTCCGCTCGTCGTGAGGATTATGACCCCCTAATAATTTACTCTTACGACACATCAATCCTAAACATTGCCTGTCGTGTCTATATTAGTACATTACTTCCTTCATTCCAAAATTATTATCGTCATTGACTTATTTTGTTATCTTTGACCATTTGTCTTACTTCAAATATTTGTCTAAACAAGAGGGAGGTAATGTCAATTTACACCTGTCGAAAATGAGAGGGGAGCTCGTGCTCCCTGCTGCGGGAGCGATAGGCGGAACCCTAGCTGCCGCCACCGCCCTCAGCTCCGCCCCCAAGCTCTCCCCTCCTCGCAGCCCCCAGAGTGGGCTGCCGGCCAAAGCAAGGCAGTCATGAGGAAGTCCGTAGTGGGGCATCATCTCCTATGCGCGGTCGGGTGGCCTCCTCCCGCGCCCTGGGGTCGCGCCTGGATCTGCAGGCAAATCCCTTCCCCCCCCCCCCCTCCTGCTGTAGCTATGGTACCGAGATACTCCGACTCAGTAGCTATGGTACCGAGATACTCCGACTCAGTAGCTATGGTACCGAGATACTCCAGCACAAGACACTGGATCAATAGGTTCTGGTTCTGATATGCTGCCACTTGGACAAGGGGACGCCAAGGTATGGTAGCCGTTGTCCACTGAGCGCACGCAGCAATTCGACAGTGGACCATGACTTAAAAGAGGCCATAGACCACTGAAGCACGATCCAAGTGTAGAATACTGCAGGCGTGTTCGGTTGGTGCCCTCCCAGGCATGCTGCCTCTGAGGCATCGATCGTGACCTCAGGTGTCTGAAATCGGACACCTGAGCGTCGTGCCTGACTCAGGCAAATTTCTCAGGGTGTCAACCGAACATGCCCTGCCCTACACCCACAGGATTGGGATCCACTGGTTAAACTCTTGTTAACCAAATCGTGCTGTGCCAGTTTGTCCTTAACTTCACTGTTGGACTGCATGGCTAAAGTTTATGTGCTCACATCGTCGCAGAAACAGAAGAAACGCAGTTCCTAAAGCCTCCCATTCCCAGCGCAACGCCGTGCGCTGTGAGTGGTGTGTGTGCTGGTCCTTTTTTTTCTCTCCTTCGTCCCTGGCTCTGTTCATGTTGGTGGGTATATAGCTTGTGATTTGTTACTTGTTACATAGTTCAGGCACCGACTAATAAGCTAGGGAAGAAGAGGCAGGTGAGGACAATGGCGTGCATTTTATTATATGGTTCTTCATATCAATTCCGGGAAGGATATAGGCTCGTGTGATCAATGCACGGCATTAATTATTTGCTCTTGTCTCACTTAGCATCCGTGATGATGATGCAAGGTACCAACATTTGGTACACAAGACGAAATATATCAAAAATATCAGTCGATTCAATTCAACAACTATGGTCAATAAGCCTTAGTATGCCTTGGTTACTATTGATCTTTTGGATGACAAGTACTGTGCCCAAGCTTGCACTTTCAGAATAAGTTGGAAATAAATATGCTGCTTGCCTCTGCTAGCTCGATGCAACCCTGTGTAGTAAAACAACCACAGATAAACCGGAGTTGCATCACATCACGAAATAAAAACCCGTAAGGAAACTTTTCCTGAGGTGCAAGAATTTAAGACATTACCATGCGGAGTTCAATCTCATGACACAATGGGTTTCCATTGCTATTGATGAGCTGGCGGCAAGCGTTACATGACCGTGTCCATTTCTCACTTTCATTACCACCGCAATCTGATGACCGTGTCCATTTCTCACTTTCATTACCACCGCAACCTGCTCTCTCTCTCTCTGTGTGTGTGTGTGTATATGCTGCAGTGCTTGCAGTAATTGGTATGTCATCTTGTGCATTTTTTGTGGGCTTGACTCATTAATATTCATAATAATTTCTAGTAAATCTCAAAGACCCATTAATAAGTGGTGTGAGTGCAAAGGTTTAAACCCGCAATACTAATAGAGGTGGAGGGAGTCCAACTTATAAGTTTTTTTTATGAAACAGGAGGGGGGGCACCCCTATTGAAAAAGCTTTATTGAATAAAACCCAGAGTCAGGAAACAAGAAAACAACAAGAAGCAAAAGAAAACAAAAGATTACAATATGGAGGCAAGCCATGACTCTTATTGAGGAAAGTATTTTCCTTTTGCTCGATGTAAGGTTGGTTGCTCTAGCATCTCTTATAAGTGTGTGGCTCGGAGAAGGGAAGAACACGCGCGCGCTTGCCTCGCCTCTCTAGGCCGGGCCAGGCGGGGGCGCAGTCGTGCATCACCTGCATGAATGGTCTGTTAAAATCTAGTCTCTTGCCTTGTCTAGATCATTGGTGTGCACTGACAAACAGGAGAACAGGTCTTTGGAACTGTCGTCCTATGCGATCTTACACCAGGAGAGGGCGACTGCTCGATTGCTTCCTCATCTTCGTCAAGTTCGTCACCATGGCTTGTCTTCCTCTACGTCGAGTTGGTGTCACCTATCGTCGCCAACAACATAACGGTGATGCACGTTGTCACCGTCTACTCTACCTAATCTAGTGATATATTTATCTGTGATAGTTGTTGATAGTACGGTAGATGTTGTGCTTTTGACTGACTATTCAATATGTTGTTGCAGGACAAGCACATTCAGTTGCCACCTAATCAAGTGATATCTCCTGCTAAAGAATTGAACAAGATGAGATACTACAAGTGGCACAATTCGCCATCTCATAGTACTAATGATTGCAAGGTGTTTAGGAGATAGATTCAGATGGCGATTGAATAGGGCATGATAAAATTCACCAAAGGTACTATGAAGATCAATGGGCAACCTTTCCCTGCAAACATCAATATGGATGGTATTGATAACGTAGAACCATTCATTAAATGATACCAGAAGAAGAGAGATAGGGAAATGAAAGAGTCATAGTTTGATCCATATTGGGAGTGCCCATTCTTTCAGTACTACTGGGATCATAATATGAAGCTGCCATCAATCGACAATTATCCTGGATGCAGTAAGCGCACAAAGCAAATGTATAGGGAAACCCTAGAGAGTCATCGGCACCAGTATCGACATGACCTTAGAGAGTCGATGGTGGATTCAGCTGATGGCCAGGATAGAGTTTCTACGTTTGATCGACTTGGAGCAAAGGAAACAAGAAAGGAAGCCAGGTTTGACAAAGAAGTCAATGAAGAGATGCAGGAAGAACAAGAGCAAGCCGATCAGTGGTATCCATCTGGTATTTTCTCTAGGAGTCAGAAGCGCAAGATAAAGAGGATGCGTTGTGGGCAGATAAGAGCTGGTAAATATTATTATGATGAAGATGATGATCAGCCACCGAAGAAGGTCTGGAGGCCAAAATCGAAATTGCAAATACAAGCACCAAGTGCTACAGTGAGCATGGTGATGATGTTGCCTCAGGAATTTATGGCCTCAGAAGAAGAATTGTTTGCTGATAAAGAAAGTGAGCCACAACTTATCTTCGATATATAACAAGCAGTATTTGATAAGCCGGATGAGTCTAAACATCAGCACTTGAAGGCTTTGTACCTAAAAGGATTTTTGAACGGGATGTCGATGGGAAAGGTGATGGTTGATGGAGGTGCTGCAGTAAATATTATGCCGATCACTACTGTTAGGAAAATAGGAAAGACTGAAGATGATTTGATCAACACAAATATGATTCTGAGGGATTACGGTGGTTGTATTGCAGCAGCTAAAGGAGTCTTGAATGTGGAGCTCACAATCAACAGTAAAACTTTGCCGATTACTTTCTTTGTCATTGATGGAAAGGGAATCTACAACCTTCTATTGGGTCGTGATTGGACACATGCAAATTGTTGTGTTCCATCAATAATGCACCAGTCGCTGGCCCAATGGATTGGCAATCAAGTACAGGTAATCTTGACCGCTGAAACCGTCAATGTTGCATCGACCGATTTGGTACCTTGGCACGTGGATGAAATGGAGTGTTTGTCTGGCAAGATCTGGGATGGGGACTATGTTAAGATTACTATGCAAGGTCTTGAGGTAGTGGACTAGTCAAATTCTAAATTGTTTCTCTGTCAGGCATTCCAATGGAATGCAGAAGATAGAAGTTGGGAAAAGGATTCATGTCGGCAGATGAACTACAAGAAGTCGATATAGGGATGGTGACAAACCAAGGACGACATTTATCAGTAAGAAGTTAGATGAAGATTTCAATGTTGAATTAATAAAATTACTCAAAGAATATCAGGATTGTTTTGCTTGGGATTATTCTGAGATGCCTGGATTGAGCCGATCTATTGTTGAACATGAGTTGCTTATCAAACCTAGATATCACCTTAGAAACAACCTTCAAGAAGAATCGATCCAAAGATTTATGATGATGTCAAAGCTGAGATTACTAAATTATATGATGCTAAGTTCATAAGGCCTTGCCGATATCCATAATGGGTTTCAAATATTGTGCCCGTTTTCAAAAAAGTGTGGGAAGTTGAGAGTTTGTATTGATTTTCGCCCGTTGAATAGAGCCACCCCAAAGGATGACTATCCGATGCCGATAGCAGATCTTCTGGTTGATGCAATAGCATGGCATAAGATTGTCAGTTATATGGATGGTAATACCGGTTATAATCAGATCTTTATGGCAGAAGAGGATATACCAAAGACTGCTTTTAGGTGTCCTGAAGCTCTTGGTTTATATGAATGGGTCATCATGACATTTGGGTTGAAGAATGCTAGACCACATATTAGAGGGAAATGAATTATATATTCCATGATCTGATTGGCAGATTAGTAGAAATATATATTGATGATGTGGTGGTTAAATCTAGAAGGATAGAGGATCATATAGCCGATTTGCAGGAAGCGCTTGAGAGAACCAGAATGTATGGCTTAAAAATGAATCCAAAAAAGTGTGCCTTTGGCGTATCGGCTGGTCAATTGCTGGATTTTATTATACATGAAAGAGGGATTGAGATTGGACCAAAGAGCATGAAGGCTATCAATGATATCGAGCTGCCGGTTAACAAGACAGAACTTCAATCTTTAATTGGCAAAGTGAATTTCATTAGAAGATTTATTTCAAACTTATTAGGGAGGATTGATGTGTTTACTCTGTTATTGAAGTTGAAAGCGGATCAAAAATTTATATGGGAGCCTGAGCATCAGAAAGCTTTAGATGATATCAAGAAATATTTGATTTCACCTCCTGTGTTGGTACCACCGAAGGAAGGATTGCCCTTCAAGCTTTATCTTACAGCTGATAAGAAATCAATCAAATCAACGTTAATTCAAGAACAAGATGGCAAAGAAAAGGTTGTGTTTTATTTGAGTCGAAAGCTGATTGATGCCGAAACCAGGTACACCGAGGTTGAAAAATTATGCTTATGCTTATATTTCTCGTGTGTGAAGTTAAGGCATTATTTGTTATTCGCTGAGTGTGTGGTAGTATGCAAAGCTGATGTCGTTAAGTATATGCTATCGACTCCAATTTTGAAAGGTAGAATTGGTAAATGGATGCTAGTATTGGCTGAATATGACTTGACATATGAATCTGCTAAAGTTGTTAAGGGTCAGGTTCTAGCTGATTTAGTTGTTGAGCATTATGGATCAGAGGTGTCGATGGTAGAGCCGGTGCCATGGTTGGTATTTTTTGATGGTTCTGTTTGTAAGAATCACTGTGGCATCAGAATTATGATTATATCGCCTTGAGGAGCAAGGTTTGAATTTGCATTTGCTGTAGAAGCATCACCTAGTAATCTAGTCGAATATAGAGCTATTATTAAGGGATTGCAGATGTTGAAGGAAGCTGGAGTCAATTGTGTTGAAGTTATTGGAGATTCATTGTTGGTACTCGGGTAACTGGTAGGAGAATTTGAATGTAAAGATGATATATTAAGATTGTTTTATGCCGGTGTAAAGATTTGTTATAGTACTTCAAGATAGTGAGATTCAAGCATGTTCCGAGGGAACAGATGGAAGCAAATGATTTAGCACATAAAGCATCGGGTTATCAGTTGAATTCTGCTGGAGTTATTGTCGACATAGTCGATGTTGATGAAGAAGATTGGAGGTCTAAGATCATTCAATATCTTAAGGATCGGACTCAACATATGCCTCGAAAGGTTCAGAAGTTCACGAAGGTATATGTGGTACACATCAATCGACCCATAAGATGAGGTGGTTGCTAAATAGGACTGGATATTATTGGCCGACTATGTTAGAAGATTGCTTTAAGTATTATAAAGGGTGTCAAGATTGTCAAAAATTTGGGGCAATTTAGAGAGCACCGGCATCGGCTATGAATCCAATCATTAAGCCGTGGACAGTTAGAGGATGGGGTATGGATATGATTGGCCAAATTTATCTAGCATCAAGCAAAGGTCATAAATATATTTTGGCGGCTACAGATTATTTCACAAAGTGGGTGGAAGCAGTCTCTATGAAGAATGTTGCAACTGGTGATGTGATCAACTTTGTGAAGGAACATAATATATACAGGTTTGGTGTATCGCAAACAATTACAACTGACCAAGGTTCTGTATTTCAGAGCTTTGCCGATAGCATGGGTATCAAGTTGTTGAATTCGTCACCTTAATATGTTCAGGCCAATGGTAAGCAGAGGCATCCAACAAGAGTTTAATTAAGTTAATCAAGAGGAAGATAGATGAGCAACCTAAGAAGTGGCATACAACATTGGCCGAATCTTTTTGGGCATACAGGATGGCTTGTCATGGATCAATAAATGTACCTCCTTATCAGTTAGTTTATGGGCATGAAGCAGTTTTACCATGGGAGATGAATCTGGGGTACAAAAGAACAGAGATGCAAGATCAGTTGACAGTCGATGATTACAAACAAGTTATGTTTTTTGGAAGGAAATCTTGTCTGGAAGTACCGATGAGGGGTCTAGAAAGAACAGCATCGGATGAGGGCTCTAGAAAGGATTCAAGAAAATAAGGCTCGTGTCTCTAGATTTTATAAGAAAAAGGTGGTGCCCAAGAATTTTTTGGAAGGAAATCTTGTCTGGAAGTAAGTTATGCCCAGCGGCTCTAGAGATAGTCGTTTTGGAAAATAGTCACCGATATGGGGGGGCCATTAAAAGTGAGCCAATGTGCACCAGGCAACACATACTTTGTACAAGGATTATATGGAGAAGAGTTTGGGAGAGCGATTAATGGCAAATATTTGAAGAAGTATCATCCAAGCATTTGGGTTGACTCGTGATCTCGTTGTTAATTATGACTGATGTTTTAAGATTCAAGTCTAAGTGGTGAGAAGCCAATGGTGGTGCATCGACTTGAGATGGCCGATATTGAGAATATCGCCCTTAGCAAAAAAACAATATATAAAAAAAACAACCTGGAAGATGGGAATATTGCATATAGTCGAAAGAAGTTTTCATCTATTACAAATAATCTATGTTAAAGGATGAAGACAGACCAATTACTCGTAGGTAATCAGTTGATGAGGAAACCTATTCTCCTATTGCAGCTAGGGAATGAAGATGTAACTATTATCATCCCAAATACATGAAAGGAGGTAAATAAAAGGAGGAAAAACACATTAGCAGCTTCCTCTGCTTCTCTGGAAGTGATGGCGTCATCAGACATCACCCGACTCGACAAGAGGAAGAGAGGGCCACCCCGTCGATGCCATTCTTTGCACCTGTGCCGCTATCTAAGGGCAGCTAGTGAGTTGATTTCTAAGCAGGGGTAGCTGCAAACTTTGGATTGAAAGGATCACTCTGGGGTAGAAGAAGCAAAAAGTATTCGCCACAATGCACTTAGTAGATTTGGAGATAGGTGATATTTTTCTATCAAAGCTCTTAGTAAGAGTCCCATGATGAAGATGGGTTGGCGAAAGGAGCTATTTATAGGTATTGAAATTGGCCTTTGAGGAATCCAAACGTCGGTCTGCATTAAAAGAAGGGATAGGAAGCGATAGAGATTATAAGAGAGGAATAAGCCGAGAGGACTATCAAAAAGTAAGACCACCAGTCGAAGCGGCACAGAAATAGCAGGCTACAATTAATAGTCAAGAGTGGTTGGATGGTGTACTAAAGATGTGACCTGACTATGGATGGTTCTCGATTTGATGGCATTTATTAGGACCTGAAGCGGCAGAATGATAAAAGAGACACGCAGAAGATGATGAGACAAAGTCCAGTGCACGAAAGATTTCATACCCCAGACTCGGGGGGCATCCGTTGACACTAAAATTTGACCGGTCCCAGTGGTCAGCGGAATGAAGGTGGAATCAGCCAAGACAGAAGAATTCAACGGCCGAAGGGGATAAAGTGGGCCGTTAGGGTTGTTTTTTTCCGTCTATTTTTAGTTCAGTTGTAGTTTAGAAATAAACCGCGTCGACTTATTTGAGAGTCCTGACCGAGTTGGGTCAGAACATCTTGCACGGGGTTATATATATGTAATAGGATCTGTATAAGAAAAAAAACACTTTCGTTCAATACAATTCGACACATCGCCAACATTTCCTACTCGATGAAACCCTCGTCTCTCGTGGGCTGCATTGGCTCCGATCTCGGTGAGAGACTTGGATTAGTCAAACCCGGTAATTCTATCGAATTCAACTAGTACTTGATTATTGATTTGATATTCTAGTTGTTATCTATAGAATTGCTAGTTATCCGGTAATTAGATCTTTATTGATATTGTTCTATCAATTTAGATTGCAGTACTATCTTAGTTAGGTCCGATCTTCTGTGATTTCTGTAGATTGCATGAGGTGGATTTAGATCTTTTATTTGAGTCACTCTATAGATTTTATCTATAATTGGATTAAATCTAGCCTCGTTTACCGTGTTTGGGCACTATCTCGATTAGGTTCGATCTACTCAAATCAGCAAGGCTGTATCGACTTTGATCTCTTGCTGGGTAAACAGGGTTAGATTTGATTTAGTTATAGGTAGAGTCGATAGAGTTCTATCGAGACGTTTAGCCGATAGGTTATCATGGTTCAATTGACTTTCTAGTACTTAATGATATTAATCATTTCGTAAGTCATTTGCCCCCTTGTCATAATAGGATAGATCTGCAGTTTTGAGCATATTTGCAATATCAGCTATCAGATCTATCGACTTAGCACTAACGATAAAGCGAGTTTTTGCATATTTATTGTAGATCTATTGACTCAGCTCTATTGACTTTGGTCTCTTGCATCGACTTGGCCCGTTATCACATGAATACCATAGGACTATCGAATCTGGCCTATTGTTTCAATTTCTTATCGACATTTATGATTTAAAACTATTTACAAGATTATATGTTGCCGATAAACTGATATAATCAGCCGATTAGTTTAAATTCTTTTCTTTTTATCCATATAATAGCATCGGATGGTTTCACGAACAGTGATTATCGACTTTCTTCATCGGCCTGTCCTGGGCCGGTGACCCGTGGAATTTGACCGTTTGTCTCTTTGTCGATTTGCAGGAAAAATTGACTGGCACGCCCCGGTTTTTTGTATTGAGCCTACACTGGAGTTAAGCAGATCTCCCAGGTCACGCATGACAATTTTCGTGTCAACAAGACCTCTAGATCTTGTGTAGACTTCTCTAATTCATCATACAATCTATTAATCATGTTTATGATTTATTTCTATATGAAGATAAAACTAACATTGCTAATTTATCCAACAATTGCTGCCCCAAATATATGCTCAATGAAGTCTATACTTCATTCAATGCTTCGCGTGCACCTAAAGCACTGTGATCATGATGGATCATGATGGATCAGGGATAACCATTTTGCATCAGTAAGCAAACTACAATTTAACTTGATGCAGTCCAGGCATTGATCAACTTTATATTAACTAGCTAATTAGCCCGCACAATCGCGCTGTTGGGCTAGACACACTCTACTCATTGGTTCATTCATGAAGTATAGACAATATGCTTTACATGAATAAAACTTGTAGATATATATCCCTACAGATGTGTATTCTAAAATTTGATGAAAATTGTCATTGAAAATCTCATCTTCATCATCAACAAAATATGATCTCACTAAATTCACATATTAAATATTGAAATGATACATTCACAAAAAAACCAATATTGAAATGATAAATGTTTATAGCATTATATTCGATGGGAAAGTTTTTAATGACCTTTTCTATCCATCGATATGTCAGCTCTAAAATTCTTACATAGCAAAAAACAAATGGTTGGAAGCTGATATTATCTTTCTGCACTAAGAAATTATAATATTTAGCGAGAACATGAGAAATCCTTATCACTCATCTTACTAAATGTATTTTACGCAAAATAATATATATATATATATATATATATATATATATATATATATATATATATAAAGAACAGCGCTAATTCACACCCGGGTGTGATATAGTATATCACTCCCCTCGGCCAGGTCAGCATCTTCGTCTATGTATAACACCACATAGTGCACCACCCACCTGGACTTAATTAAACCAAACTGAGTTTTCCTCTGGCCGGTTTTTTCTTAGTCACTGGTTTGAGAGCTAATTGTTGTGTGCATTAATCGTCTCACAGATTGAGCTACGTGATTAGATCAGTGTCCATTTAAAAAATGGAAAGTGAAAGTGCATACGGAAATGAAGAATACGTACGTGAATTGATCCAGGCTTTTCATACAAAAACAATTCTGATCACGTATTACGATAAGATTGACCTTTTTTACCAGCTAGATATTCTGTGTGAAACATGATTATGCATGTTCGCTTCTCCCTCTTATGTCATGCCACGTGTGTATAAAAGTTAACACCTGGGCCATAAAAAGTGCGGACATCCATTGAAGGCAAAAGCTAGCTAGTATTTGCAATTGAGATGTGCACACAGACGTTGGCAGGTTGTTTTGAGAAGAGTCCAGCTGATCACAGATTCATTAGAAAAAACTTTATGATTAATGCACGTGCCAAAACATAATTCGTTGACACTTCCACTATGAATCCAGTTGCACATATGTCTGATAATGTCACCCCTAAAGTGGAAAATTTTTAGAGGGGTGTTGTCCCTCGGAAGAAGCGTTCTAAAAAGGTTTTTGTGCCTGATTGTGATAATGCCCACCATGGTTAGTTGTCGGTTGTTTTGTTTCCAAAAATGTACATTGTTGTTGTTCAATAGTACATTTTTTCAGGTATTGTGTCATGGACTTTTTTTCCAAGCTGTACTTGAGTTGTGTTGAAGTTGTAGTACTCTTATATTCCATATGTTTGAACACTATACTTCAGCAAAGTTTCCAGATTACATTAACACATGTGCAGATACTGAGAACGATCAAGGTGATGAAAGATTTGTGAACAATTTGTTCAATTTTGACGATGATGGAAATGTTTGGGCAGAACATAGTCTGGAGGATGTTGCACGTGTCCAACAGGCACACGAAATAACTAGTGGGCAGGTTAGTTGTGGTTATTCAACGCTATCCAATATAATACATTTTGAGAAAGATGGTTATGAAACTGAACTTGACTCCTGCACATCCAAGGCTGGACCAGATATCATTTCATACAATCTTGAAAGAACCATGGATGACAACATTGGTTCTTTGGACCTACCAGGTAGTTATCGAAGTCCAGATAATCAATAAGAGAAATTTTTAATGCGGTGTAACGTTACTCTTGCAAGCTTTTTTACACTAGGCCATGCTGAAAAAGTTATCCCTAGAGGATCCAGTTAATCAAAACAATCCTATTGATCACATAATTGAAACCTTGAAAAGGACCATGTCTACACTGACTCTGCTGCAGTACATGCGGACACCAATCCTTCTGATCCCAACTCATCCCCCCTCGGCTCCAAAGAAAAAAGTACCTATTTATATAGTACACACAACCAAGTAGTACATATACTACCCCATACGAATTGGCTATTTTTTATTTCAATAGTAACTTTATTTTTTATGATTGTGGTTGCTGAGTGATCTATGCACGGATAGTATATATACTCATTTGTCTTGTGTTCATCGAATACCACACCATTGTAGTATATGTTATAGTTCATATACCAGTAATTCATATACTCAGTTGTCTTGTTTATCATTTTTAGTTATTAGTATATATACTATTATACCTTCTTTTATAATCATCCCCTGCCACAATATTATATGTACGTCTAAGCCGATTTCTTTGGGATATAAGCGTTCTACACATGAATAGTATATATACTCATTTGTCTTGTTTCCATCGAATAGCACACCATAGTAGTATATGTTCTAGTTCATATACCAGTAGTTTAAATACTCATTTGTCTTGTTTACCACTTTAGTGTTTAGTATATATACTATTATATGTTTGGATGTCACCCTCCCCTGCCATAATCTTATATATACGTCTAAGCCGATTTCTTGTATACATATTATAGTATTTCTATAAGTAGTATATATACTCCTTGCTGGTTATCGGTTTACAACAGCTGCATTCTATTACACACACTGATAGTATACATACTCATCTTGGCAATATAGTTTGTTTTTATGTTACTTGTAATGCATATTACACTTTCTTGCTAGCAAATTGCTGGATTAAAGCTGTAAAGAAGATCCCATACAGCCGCAGCACCCAGAAAAGATCCAAAGATGTTGATCCTCAATTACTGGTGGACTCTGGGTTAGACGTACTACTCACGCGCCTCAAAAGCTATCATCCCCTATTAAGATCAGATAGATGAGAACAAGCCCTGGTGTAGAGGTGTCTATGTGGCTCTACAAGATGTTATGTGATCCCCATTCAGCTTATAAGAAGTTAGTGCATTATTCGTCGCATTCTCATATACATTACCCTTTCTTTACTGTCAATGATAAATACAAATCCAATGTTTTTTGTCCTCGTAGTGTGACCTTGATAAATTACCCTATGTCAACAAAAATGGAGACTGTATCATGAGGTCATTTCCAGATTGGCAAGAAACTGACAACTCAATGATGGAAGCTTTCATTAATTGCATATGGGATAACGACAAGAAGTATCGTCCTGAACTTGTGAAGGAAAGACTGATTCTGCATCCTCAGCTTGTGGTTCATTACTTGATTTTACACATATACCAACATCTTGTAGTATATTATAGGTCTATACTTCTTGTACTCCCACCATCCTGTTTTACAAACCCTAGGTTTGTGCCAATGTGGAGAACTCGGGTCCCCAGCACAATCCCGAATTTGTTTTCTCTGAAGAAAGCTTGGACATTGCTTATGACATGTATATGACCAATGATATTACATGGAGATCCATCAAACTGGTAAGTTCCACAAATAGTACAAGTATCTGTGCTAATAATATACTCATAGAGGTATACTAATATTCCCATGATAGTATTAATACTCATCTTTACATATAGCTAGCTTTATAATCATACCCAAACACTGCTATTCTTCTGTTATGTTGGTAGTGCATATACAATATTTCTGACAGTGTATGGAATATGCTATAGATTCTTATCCCTGTCATGGACCATGGTCATTATTCTTTATATGCTGTCAACTTTGAGACCAACCATGTTGACGTACTTGATACACTTGACTATGACCATGCTGGGACAAGTTGGCTATACCGGCATGGTGATTCTGGTGCTACTGTGATTACGCGTCTCAACGCCCTCCTGCAGAAGAAGTCCAAGGGGGCACTTAAAAAGTTCGGCAACTTCAGGCTTACCAAATTGAGTTGTCCCATTATGGTTCGCCCAAACGACTACACATTCCTTACAATGAAATATGCTAAGCATTACACTGGGGTAGCTAGATGCGTAGATGATGCTATCAACCCGGTATGTTTCCTTTGTTTTTAGATAGACATCTCATTATTTAAATATAATACCGCCTAACCCAAGTCGTACATTGTGACTGTTTGACTCAATATCATATTTTTCTCTAACTTGTAGGAGAAATCTGCTGAGCTTTGAGCGGAGTATTTATACTACCTGTTGTTCCATCCCTCGAATAGAGCGCAACTCCCGGAGGATATACAAGTATTACCTACACTACTATTATGTATACAACAGTCATTAGTAGTATACAATCACAGTACCAGATGCTATTGTTATTATACAGTAATATATATACAACCAATTTTGAATACAACAAAGTCACTC
Source organism: Eleusine coracana subsp. coracana (assembly GCA_032690845.1). Taxonomy (NCBI): domain Eukaryota; kingdom Viridiplantae; phylum Streptophyta; class Magnoliopsida; order Poales; family Poaceae; genus Eleusine; species Eleusine coracana. The sequence goes on from CM064430.1 coordinate 10,367,945, forward strand.
AGGTAGTATATATACTACACCATGTAACAAAAGCATTGTCCTTTTCCTAATGGTTCTGTTAGTCTTAGACAAGACCATGCCATGATTAGCCTTTTGTCCGGTAGCCCCGACACACACAACTTTATAAGCAGTTGTATGTGTTGCATCCTATTTGTAGCTGTCCATCTGTCCCATGTTGTCTCATCGGAGGCAACAAAAGGCATGGAGATCCCTTTGTCTAGGGTTAGATTGGCAGCCATTGTTTCCAACCAAGCACCAGATTCTCTCGAGTACTACATTGTTCCATGTAGTGCACCGGATCTTTCCCCTGGTCTTTCTCCTCCACCCACCACCACTGCTCCTAGTCTAACTCGACAAGGATTCCCTTCTCCGACATGCCCTAATCTTCATACACCTCCTGCAACCATCAATCCTGATGAGATGATGACACCAGATCCGCAATGACACCACATCCGCAACAAACATTCACTCATGTACATTCCATGAAGCTACAATTCCCTTCCCACCTTTTTATGTTTTTAAACCCAAATCATAGCCTTTTTTGGATTGTTGCCTCTAACATTTCTTGACCTTCTATTTATCCCTTTTTCGGCCTTTCACCAAACCTGCACGATGGGACTGTTGGTTGCTATTAAAGTTTTTTCCTTTGACTCGTGTTGTTGAAGATTCTCGTAGTATTGTTGCTACGATCATGATGCTTTCTTTCTCAAACTATAGATTTTGTTGATGCAATAGTATATCATTGAGGTAGTACATATACTATAGTTATGTGTTTTTGTTGATGCGATAGTATATCATTGCAGGAGTACATCAAAGATTGCTCATATGCATATGCAGCAAAATAGCATATAGTATATACATTATCGTTGTTGTAGTTCATCTACGACAACACACTGTTATGTTCTGGATCCACTCATAATTATAGTTTTAATCATTTCACTACTGCATATATGGTAGTATTGGGGTTTTGGTTATGTTATAGTATATCATTGTAGGGATTCATCAAAGTTTGCTCGTAGATTTTGCACTTCAATAGTTTGTAGTTTATATATCAATCGAATTATTTTGAATTATCACATTATCCATGATGCTTTATTTCTCAAACTCTAGATGTTGTTGATGTGATAGTATATCATTGAGGTAGTACATATACTACAGTTTTGTATTTTTGTTGATGCGATAGTATATCATTGTAGGAGTACATCAAAGAGTGCTCCTATGCATATGCAGCAAAATAGCATGTAGTATATACATTATCATTGTTGTAGTTCATCTACGACAACACACTATTATGTTCTGGATCCACTCATCCTTATAGTGTTTATCATTGCAGTAGTACATATACGGTAGTATTGGGGTTTTGGTTATGTTATAGTATATCATTGCAGGGGTACATCAAAGTTTTCTCATAGGTCTTTGCACTTTAATAAATTATACTAATCACATCATGATGTCATTCATTTGATCCCACATCACCAGCCCCATGATATTGACCCCAAAATTGCACCAAGAGTTGGTATGGTATTCCATTCAGAGCAACAAGCTAAACTTTTCTACAAACAGTATACGCGAGAAGCTGGATTTCCAATGAAGATGAGTCACACTAAGAAGAGCGTCCGTGTGGCAACGGTGAATATTATCTCGGCGACGAAGAGGAAAGGCAAAGAAATAACACATCAAAGAAGTCTGGCTGCAAGGCGTATAATAAGTTACATAGGGACCGAGACGAAAATGGTGCTATTGCCCAGATAACAATTGTCCGTGTGAAACTAATGTAATTGTATATTGAGTATTCACATGCTACCATATGCTCATGTATTTTCTTACCATCATACTCCTTGACAATTCCACAACCGAATACCACTGATCGCATGGTCACATACTATTTGTTGTGCACAACTCGCCAACTAACAGTCAGAATACAGATGTACTAAGGAAATAGACAATCTTATGGTTGACTCCTATGACTTAGTAATTGCCATATACAGATACATCTTGTTCAATGAGAACAACACAAGGAGACATCTGAACTATAAACAAAATACCACCCTGATATACTCATCATACTTGCAGATACTACTTATCATGCGGGCAGGTAGTACTGATGTTCAATCCCATCCTCTTGCATACTGGGCACCCATACGATAGCCTAGGCGCAACTGGTGTGGGTGTAATGTCAAGAGCGACGTACACCACTGGCCAGATCTGGGTTTCTTCCACATCTCGTGTTCATAACCATCGTCTTCTGGTTCTTGCCACCCAACATCAACATCTTCATCCGATTTCTACGCGAAATAGTCCCAGTCTTCTAAGTCATCACTGTCGTAATCTCCAGTCTGGATGGTATCCGAACCACTATCCTGCATTGCAATTTATGCCGTTAGCATGTTGAGGCAGTCAAGGAGGACATCCCGTCAAGGAGTTATCACATCGAGACAAGCACCAAAACCTACCATGTTATTTGCAACGCTCTCACCCTCCTCTAGCTCAATGAGGCATGCTCCCTTCTTATCAGTCTTCTTGCGTGTGACTTCATCTTATTCTCCACCCCACAAGCTAGTCATCTAAAAAAAACTTTTTTTGAGCACAACTTCATCTCATCGGATCTTAGTATGGAATGTCAATTGATTGCAGATACATACCTCGAAGCATGCATCGCATGAATATGCATCACTGCACCAAGGATCCAGTCCACCCGTCATGCAAAGTTCACGAGGTGCGGACATCTGTCAGGACCGTGTCTCCTTCCCTAAGGATGGGATCTACCAGATCTCCATTTGGCAGAGGCTTGTCATCCTTCAGGATGTATGACCACCAGCTATCTCCTTCACCCACCTCAACACCCTCCCCTTTGTTTGAGCTCAAGTAAGACATGGTTGTAAGGTCGATAGCAACTCCCTTCGGCATCGGTATATATAGGCAACCATTCTATATAACAGTGCCGCCAGTATACTATCATCAATATATTGTACAAGATATGCAGTATATATCAATCAATAGTTTATAAACTATTAACCAATAGTATATAAACTATCGCCAAATGTCTCAATCAATACTTCATTGTCTATAATGCAATTTACTACCTGAAATACACTAAAAATGGTACATTTGGAAAATCGGACAAAGAGAAAATATTATGATTACAATCCAAAATTTTTCAATACACCAAAAGTATGGGGGATAATATTCCATACATATGAAAATGACAGGATATTTCAAATTATTTAATACAACAAATGATAGGATATTCCTAAGCACACACCATATCTAATTTTATTCATCATTTATCCTTTTTCATTAGTTTTCTTCCCCAGATTCAACTGAACGGGTATAGTAGTGACCCTCCTTCAACTTCCGCTTAACAGCAATGCGAAGAGCCTCCGCCATCTCACGAATCTGACAATTTTGATGATTTTCAGCATTAGTATTCAAAAGAATGGAAACATGAATTTATCATTTCATTAATTCAACTGTAAGTTTCCGATAATCGACAATTTTGCACGTATCACATTTTCCCCCGACAGGACTATTTCATCCGATTCGTCATCACTTTCGTCACTGATCATCATCGTGCAAGTCATCTTGGGGAAAGTTATATCATACTTTTCACCTTTACTCTACATTAAAGGTAATAGCTGGTTAGTTCAAACAATACATTATAAAAACATGTAGCATTACATATTAGATCATATACTACAAATGGCTGATAATAGTATATATACATCCTCGTCCAATGTCACTGGATAGTTTGGCCAGTCGCCCTGCACTCCCTTATCATTTGTGTCAGAAGACTGCCAAGCTTTGGTGTATATGTGTTGACTAGCCTGGAAAAAAGATCCACCTATCAATTGATAATATAGCCATAGTTATATGGGCTCTGTATACATCCTCGTCCACTGTCACTGGATAGTTTGGCCAGTCACCCTGCACTCCCTTATCATTTGTGTCAGAAGACTGCCAAGCTTTGGTGTATATGTGTTGACTAGCCTGGAAAAAAGATCCACCTATCAATTGATAATATAGCCACAGTTATATGGGCTCTGATGTTAACGGACCATTAGCATTGTTACCATAGCTATGCTTGATCAGTAATTTGGATTACCTTGACTTTGGACGATGATGAGCCGGCAATGATGTCACGATCACCACTCCTACGTGCTGAACTATCGTGCCTAGACAAAGGCGACCGACTTCGATTAAAATGACCAGTCCCATCACGGCTCTGTTTCTTGCAGCCCATCATTGTCCTACTTGAGGTTATCAATCAAGATGATGCGTCCTGTTTAGCAATGTTGAAAGTCTTATATAGATTCATAGCACCTACGACTACTCTGAGGTGTTAGATCCAACCCGTGGTTGAAGATGTTTTACCGCAACGGATAAGAACCAAATAGGTGTACCGTTAGATCAAGTGTCTTACGAGGAGTGCAAATAGGAGATAGACATCATGGTGGTTCCGATTCTTATCAACTCCAACAGAAAATAAGACATAGACATCATGGCGGTTCCGATTTTTATCAACTCTAATAGAAAATAGGAGATAGACATCGTGGCTCATTCCATATACTATGACAGTTATTCGTTTATGTACTACGGTGGTAATTATATTATCTGACATGACATATACTTCTTAAAAAGAGTGATACTCATCGATATACTATCATGATTGAATATTGCAGGTGGTTTACTACTTTCGTACCTATACTACCCCGATCGTGCATATACTATCTACAATACCGCCACATGGTATTATAGATAGTATATACTATCATACATAAACTACCATTCCGTAAGTATATACTACCAACACTGCAACAATAGTACAAGACATTTTTTTCTTTTGTCACTATCAATGAACCACTAAATATGTGGTCCTGTCTGGCGTCACTGGTCATGTGTTCCAAAGCAGGAGTGCAGGTGGCACATGTGGTCCAAAGCAGGAGTGCAGGTGGCATGCGTGGTCGAATCTTGGTGGGTGGTCAAACAGACCTATGCTCTGGGATACCTGGTCAAACCGACCGGTGTGCTGAATAATATTCAGCGCGCAACGCGCCATTTAGCGCGTGAAATGTTTCTGGACTAGAGAGAGAACCAGACCGGACGGTCTAGTCAGTTCGGGATTCTAGCAGGGCAGAGGAGTTGAGGCTCGGGATTGCAGTGACCGGATGGTCGGTCAGGCAGTGACCAAACAGTCCGGTCACAAGGCCCAGAATGCTGATTTCATGGAGCAACGTCTAGTTTGAGGTTGGAATCCTATTTAACTTTGTTGTTGGGGTCTTTGTGACCTCTCTTGCCTAGTGGAATACCTGAGAGTATTTGCTAAGGTCCAAGAGGAAAAGAGGAGAGCACTAGAAGAGGATATTGGATATCTTGAGAGTGCTTGTGAGAGTAACAAGGAGCGATCTTGCACATCTAAGGCTAGGGTGTACTTGAGGGTGTGATCTAGGTTGTTACACTTGGTCTATGGTGAGACCTAGAGCAGTTAGGTGTCGGTGATCGAGCCTATCGTGATTGGTTGTGAAGGCCATCACACGTTTGTACACAGTTTGAGCCTGCCATTGAAAGGGGCATCGCTAGTGAGTGCCCGTGTCGGCTCGGGGAGTCCGACAAGTTCTCAAGGGAGGCGAGCTTGTGTCTTGGTGGCAGCGGTGATGCACACTGTGTTTTCACTCCGAGAGTGATTACGGGCTCGTGGGCGAGAACTCCACTTAGTGGCGGAAGGGACCGAAACTCCGGCAGGAGTGGTCCAACAAGGAGTAGGGGAAGGCGCCATCCTTCCGAGACCTCGGGAAAAATCATGAGCATTCCTTGACCCCCTCTTTACTATTCCGCAGTTGTGTGCTATAGTTGATAGGGTGACTTGTGGCTTGCATAGGCTAGTGTGTTTAGCTTCCGCATTATGTACTCATCATGAACACTAGCATGTGTAGGGTCTTGGCCTACTAGAACTACTTAGGTTGCAATGATTGTTAGGTTCTAATGGTGTGAAACTTAAGTATTTGAATTTGTGGTCCGCTACTGATTCAACCGCCCCCCCCCCCCCCCTCTAGATAGGCCTTCGATCCTTACAAGTGGTATCAGAACCAAGTGCTCATCTTTGAGGCTTCACCGCCTTGAGTAAGGATGCCAAAAAATGTGGGGAGTGTTCCCACATTCAATGGGGAGGACTACAGGTATTGGAAGGCACATATGCAAGCCTACCTGGAGTCCCTTGATCCAGAGATATGGATGGTGACCCATGATTCGGATGCTGATGTGAACCTTCTTAAACCTAATTTTGTTAAGAACAATGCTAAGACCAAGAATGCTCTGTTTACATGCATTTCTAAGGATGTCTATGCTAGGTTGGATGCAAGTTTGATAGCACACGATATCTGGACTGAGATTCAGAGTATCCATGAGGGTACTAGTGATGTCAAAGAGGAAAGATACTATATGATAAAGAACAAGTATGATAGCTTCACTAGATTGCCACATGAGATAGCTAACACTATGTATTCTTATTTTCATGTGCTAGTGGAGGAGATCAATGCCCTTGGGGATGACTTCAAGTTCAAGCCTGTTGAGGTGATAAGAAGATTCTTGAGGCTTTTCAAATACCCCAAGTATGGCCACTTGCAAGGTGACCTCAAGACCAAGACCATGAAGAAGGTACTTGGCAAGATCACTGTCTTCGAGAGCTACCAGCTAGGGATGGATGATCCTCAACCATCCAACCTTGCTCTTCAAGCTGACAAGCAAGAATCAAGCAAGAGCAAGAAAAACAAGAAGAAGGCAGTCATTGAAGATGATGATGAAGAAGATGAAGATGATTGTGACTTGACAGAGGACTTGGCTCTTCTCATGAAGAATGTAACATCCTGGCTCAAGGCTTAATAGGATTGATAGAATACTCATACCAACATGTTGTAACTTCTTTTACAAAAGCTCATCCCTAAAAAACTCCAAAGTTAAGCATGCTTGACCTAGAGCAATTTAGGGATGGGTGACCGGTCGGAAAGTCATTCCCGGGTGCACAAGTGAGGACAAAGTATGCAGAAAAGACTTATGTTGGTATATGAGGAAAGTCTTGAGGTCCTAGAGAGCTACCAGGTGTAAGCGGGCCCAGCTTTAGAGGAGCGGGATGTTACAACTGGTATCAGAGCTAGATCGGGGATAGTACCACACAAATGAGCATTATTTTCAAAAACAACACATATAGTGAGGTACAAGTTAGTAAGACCTAGCCAGGATGATATTAGTTACGGTTCAGGTGGCAAAGCTAATTGTAGGAGGTTGTTTGTTTAAATACTTGCATCTACGGCATCATCAACGAATGTATGTGTCCCGCCATGTGGACAGTAGCATGGAAAGCTAGCACAAAGGTGTGAACACGGGTTGATTTCGTTGAACATCAGTGTCCTTCCCTCGGGCGATAACAAGGAATTATTTTTGGATCGTTTCTTTTTAATTTGATGTATTATTTCTAGAATAAATCTTTTGCTGGTACGCTAACCACGAATATTTAGCACGTTAGCCAAAACGACTAACCAAATGTTAAGAGATCGTGTCTGCCATCGAGGTCACGTGTGGTCACTATGTTGACCAATTTTTATGTTGGTGAGGATGGTTGGACGATATATTATTATCTCATTTCATACTCATTTGCATGTGGTACCTAGCAAACCATTACCTTAATGATTTAAAAAAATTATAAGGTAAATAGAGTGAAACAATACACTTAATAAGCCTAATGTGTCTCTATCAAATGAAAACAATCTCCTGTTACTTCAGTTAAAAGCTTGGTTCATGTTAAAAAATTTCAAATTGTGAACTAGCACCTAATCTAAAAACTGAAAATTTAGGAATTTCAGTCAAGTTTAAAAATGCATAATTCTCAAACTAGTGAACCAAATTTTACGTTCTAGTACTTCCTGGAAAGGCTGAGAAATTATCTACAACTTTCGTGTTCTGGTATTTTTAGTTTGAAGCCCAGAAACTTGGTTTTAGAACCCATCTTCAGTCAAACCTGTTTCTGTGCAGAGAAGGATTTCAGTAGTGGACCGATAGCTTTAAAAATTCATAACTCCTAAACTACTGACCCTATGAGACTATATGAGTAGGCGTTGGAAATATATGGAAATCCTGTATAACTTTTGTATGAACTCAAAATACTAATTATGCACCTATAAAGAGCAGTTTTGATTTCAGAACATTAGGAGTGAACTTCAAGTAGCCATATCTGGAGTTCTACTCATCGGATGAAGACGTATAAATATGCGATGGAAAGTTGTGTAAGTCCCCTACAAGAATGGTGTGAAGCACGATATTAATTCTGCACCCAATTCTGTCAGTTTTGGTTTTTACGACTGTTGTTCACGGTCAAGACAGAGTTGATACCGCTATTTCGAGAATCTGTTACGTGTCCAGTTTTCTCTAAAAAAGTACACACCATTATTCTCTAGGACAGTCCAGAATGTTACCCTCTATGTTTAGATGTCTTTCACTTGTTGTTAATTTCTGAAGGTCCCCTTCTGTGAGCAAAGCTATTCCTATGATATTTCCCCATGGCTTGTCATATTCTTGCTCAAGCAAATAAATAATTTTAGATGCATGAACCATGAGCATTTATATGACTTTATAAGATGTGTTGTGGTTACAAGTCCAGAACAAACTCGTATTAGGTGAATCGAGGGTTGGCTAGCCCGAACGCCCCTCGGACAGGCTATAGCGGTAGTGAACAAGACGGCATAACAGCACAGTGCCGAAGGGCTAGAAGAGGTACCCTTCGGCTAACGAACTTTTGTATTATATGGTCAGAGTAGTACAAGAAGGTTCTGGTAGCAGGAGCAGGTTCCGTCCCGCTCAGAGGTGCAGGTGAGCATTTATAGATCCATGTTCACCTACCCTCTGGGTGTGTTTACAGATTTGCCCCGGGCCTTACATTACACATCTTACTGCTTGACCAAAGGGTATTCTAGTACTTCAATCTTCATCCGATACATGCCCCCGGCTGTCATTCTTTGATGCCTACGCTTGGGGCCCGCCGTGCCATACAGCCTTTGGCCGTACTAGCCTTCGGACGCCTGCTGGGCTGAAGGTCCTTTGGGCCTTTGGTCCTCCTGGGCCTTGTTTCTTGTTGCTGGGCTGCCTTCTGGCCTTAGGGAGACTAAGGGGTGGGATTTCCCCCAACAGTAGACCTTAATCGGTGAGATCCGCCTTCGGCAGGACCGAAACCGTGATCATACGAAATGACCACTCCTAGTCTCCCCCCCCCCCCCTTTTCGGGCCTGTCCGGAGGCCATCCTTACTCTAGTTACCTGAAACTTCCAGACATCACCATGTTCGTTGAAGTTAGTTAATCAACAAAAGTGAGGCGCGCTAACCCTAGTCACTACATCATTCTGCCCCCGGCCCGAACAGCCTTCGAATTCCCTGCCCCCGGTAACCACGTCATGCGACATCCTTAAAACCGTGACAAGTGTGTTGCCATAAATGCATTCCACGCGCCGATCTGTTATAAATGCGCCCCACGCGGTCATAAATTCGGCCTTCGCACCACGTGTCAGCCATCGGGTTAGTGACTGTGCGATCGAACGCGAGAGATCGTCGTGCGACCCACACTCCACCGGCTATATAAGCCAAGCGTTCAGCCCCCCCCCCCCCCCCCCCCCACCTCTCTTCTCACTTTCACTTCGATTTTTCTACCGCCTGTGAAACTCTAATGCCTCGCTGCTAACCCTTGCTTGTGCACCAGTCAGCGCGCGCTTGCTTGCACCAGAGGCTGCTCGCCACCCTTTCTTTGAGTTGCTCAATTACGCCCCTCAGCAGGCAATGGGCCCTCGGAAAGCTAAGCCGATGTCCGGAACCGAACCGAAATAGGTCAACGACAAGAAGGCCGGAAACGCATATCTGGGGTCGAGCTCCGTCACCGAAGAGCTACTAGACACCTACGCTGCCGAACCGAAGTGATGGTTCGAGAGGTCCCGAGTGTCAGCGCCGAAGGAGGGCGAAACCGTGCCCCAACCTTGGCCTGGCACCATAGTAGTCTTCGAGCGGTTCTTCGAAGAAGGGCTCCGATTCCCTTGCTCCCGGTTCGTCGGAGATGTTCTGGCTCTCTACGGGCTCGAGATACAGCAGGTGTTGCCGAAGAGCATCACTCAGCTGGCCTGCTTTGAGTGGGCATTCAGGATGGAGGGCACCGAGCCGCATGCCGGTGCCTTTGCTGCTACACATTTGGCTTCGCAATGGGAACATCCTTGTCCCACGGACCCCACCATGCTATCCAACTATCTTACCATCACCCTCAGGCCGCGCCGCGAATGTGACGTGCCTGCAAAGGGATCAAGGGAACACTAGGGAAACAGATCTCCGCTGGCTGGTTCTATTACAATGTGGGCACCGAAAGCAACCTGCGTAGCCGAAACACAGAGATCTTGTACATTCCGAAGCCTGTAATCCCGGAGGACAGCGGACTTACCACTCGCATTCAGCTACTCTCCCGAATCGCCGGGCGCCTGAGTATGCGTGACTTCGTGGAGGAGTTCTGCGCCACGGGCATTGAACCTCTTCAGGCCGAGTGGCATGTGCAGTTTATTACCCAGGACCCCGTAAGTGGGGATCTGCAACTTGCCCGAGAGCGGCTTCCAAAGATTAACTTCATCGAAATAGAGCAGCAGGCGAACCATTACCTCGGCCCTTTAATTCAGAAGGAATAGGAGCTGCTAGGGTAAATGGGGCAACAGGGCCGAACCAACCGCATTGTGCAACTGTACAACGCGGAGGCCGTGCTGCCACCACGGGAACCGCACAATGCCGAAGGTCAACAGCTCGAAGGTAGGGCAGATAAGGACATGGACGACGAGGAGGAGGAAGAGGAAGAGGTGGAGCAAGAGGAGGTGGAGGAAATTGGCACGTCTGCTGTGCCAGAGAGGCGGGTGAAGGTTGTTATTAAGCGGCCTGTGGCTCCGGAGGGGGATGCTGAAGCCGCCGCACCGGCGCCGCGGCGATCAAAGCAAGTGGTGAGGTGGGCCCTAAGGCGGAGGGCTGGCGCTCAACTGGACGAGGATACATCTGGCCGAAGGAAGAAGAAGAGACGCTCTGAGGCACCCTCGGCCGTGCCTTCGCCTGCACCAAAACAGTCCAAGCGCCAATGCCTCCGGAAGCAACATGAGGAGACCCCTTAGAGGCCGGCGACCCCCAGTGAGGCTGCAGCCGACCGTGAGGTCACCGCCGTCACTCCAATCCGGACGCCACCAGCGACCCGGACTCCTTGCGCAACAGGCGCACCACTCTTGAATGTGCTGGTGGGCATCATCCCGGAGAGGTCTGGTGGAAGACATGAGGGTGGCTCCGGAGGCATAGCGTCACCTCTACCCCGCTCGCCCGGCATCCAGATGCCGATACTGGACTTCGGCGCAGACAGTCCATCGGCCTGCACAACTGCTCTGATTCTTCCAACTATTTGTTGCGCAGTCGTGCGCCTGTTCTAGTGTTCTAACGATTTATTTTCTTGGTTTTGGCAGGGCAACACAAGGGTGGCATGGAAGATGCCCCCGAACAGCAGCAGACCAAGGAGGCGGCCTCGAGTGCATGCTCTGAGTCAGAATCCAGAGGCCAAGGCTCTACATCGAGCGGCCAGAGCAGCAGCTCAACCGAGGGCAGCAAAGCCTTTGAAGGGGAGGAGGGTCTGTAGATCGAGGACGTTAGTAGCAGCAAGGAGGAGGAGGAAGAGCCCGCGGCCTTGCTCTTGGCGTGCCCGCGACAACCTGGCCGTGGAAAGGGCTTCATGGGTGTGCTCCCCTCGGGCGTGCAACCGGAAAACGTGGGGGCTAACCTACATGTGGCGGACTTTGCCAGTCGCCCCGAGGCCTCGACTGCCTTCGGGTATGCCTCCTGAATGCTAGACCTTTGTGATGGTGAAAAGGCCCTAGAAGGTGTGGATGCGGTCACAACCATCAGCTACTTGGCTCGCCTTACCGCACAGGTACGCTACGTCCTTAGCCTCATTGCTTTTGTTAAAAATGTGACCACAAGCTTCTAACTTCCCGTGCACTTATGCAGACCGCCCTGCTATCCCGACATCTCGAGGCCAAGTTATCCCCAGAGGATGCCCTTGTGGAGCTGAAGAAGCAGCTAGCCGAGAGCCAGACGCAAGCCCAGTCATCTGCCGTAGATCTAAAGAAGGCCCAAGACGCAGTCTTGGAGGGTAAAAAGTAAATCCATCAGCTGACCAAAGATGTGAAGAAATCTACTGAGGACCTGGAAAAGCAACTGGAAAAGATACGCGAAGATAACCGGACACTGGGGGCCGACAACCTGACCCTTCACAGCGACAACCAAAAACTAAAAAAGGCTCTAGAACAGGCCTCCATCTATATTGAAAAATTTGAGACAATGAGCCGGGGCCTGTTCGGTCTAATAGGGCAACTACAACACTTCTTCACTGGGATGGGACTAGCGTCCCAGGAGCCTGCGCATGCCGAGGGGGAGGGCACAAAGAGCATCAGCTGGCTGTGCAAGGGCCTTGACCGAGCCAAATACGGTCTCCATTCTTACGGCACTATCTGCACTCGGATGGGCTGGATGATGGCCTACGCTACGCTGGAGTCGTTGGCTACCTCCAAATGTTTGGAAATCCGAGAGACTGCACGCCAACTGGTGTCTCAATGCCGGGGGGAACCCGACGGAATACAGCCAGCTGCTTGGCAACGAGCTTGCCAAAGTTCTTGCTCTCGACATGGTTGCTCGCCTGGTTGCGTCTATCCGACTCTGCTGTCTGGTGGACAGAGGGAGCCTGGCGTAACAACTCATGGTGCGGATGGCACCACTACCGGAGCCCCTAGTACTTCGAGCCCTGACGCCGGCCCTACTGTCAGTGCCTTCGACTCTGTTGTCCCAGCCTCCGGCGTTGAGAACCCGCACGGCCCCGAGATGCCCTCGACAGACCGTCCGGAAACCCAGGTGTGAGTTCGCCCTTATCTAAGGACTCCACCCCCTCTACACTAGCTAGCGTTTTTAAGGATAGTATTTTGTATGGCGGTCGTAAGCGTCTAGCGCTCCGATGGCTTTTACCCTGTAACTTAGGTGTTTATTTTGAATGGAGCCCAGTTTGCTATCTATCTACATTGCCCATTTTATTTTACTTAAGATTTATCTCCCTGTCTTTCTCTAGAACGCGCCTTCGGAAGATGCAACTTCCATTTCGCTGGATGCCACAATATTGGACATAGCTCCCGTATCTATCAAAGTGCCGGGGGTCGAGGAAGCCCCTGGTGATTACTTGATCCATGGTGTGCAGTGGAGGCGTTGGAAGCGCGAACACCCCAAAGGGGGGTTTGCAGAATTCCTGTCCTCCATTGATGAGGATAACGAACGCATCAAAGCGGCATGCCAGTGCGTGTCCCTCGAAGAGCTACTCCGATGACGCATAGCTCATGACACCTGGAGGGTGATCGGCAGTATTGCGACCGAACCCCTTATCCAGCTGCCAGTGCCGAAGGCAGAGCCTATTGAAATTTCAAGCAGCAGCCCAAGTCCTTGTCGAGGTGATGCCTCGTCTAGCAGTTCCTCTGACATGGACATTGAAGCCCTTCGGCAAGCCACGCAAACACCCTTCGGTTGTTTGCAAATCATTGCGGACTTGGAGCAGCGCCGGCAAAGCGTAACACGTGCCAACCACCGAATTTGTTTGTCGAGGGCTGTGCTGGATGATTTAGCCGAACAACACCATGAGCTGTCGGACATGCTGGGAGAACTGAAACGCTTGTCGTGAACGGACTTGCTTACTACAAAGGCCTTCAGCTCCTTAGTGCCTCAGGCCCTCGTGCTGTTGTATGTTATGTGCCTTTGAGCTGTTGTAATTTTTATGCCTTTGGGCTATTGTAATTTTTATGCCTTTGGGCTGTTGTAATTTTTATGCCTTCGGGCTAATTCTATAAACTGTCTCAGCCTTCGGACTAATGCCGTACTTTTTTGCTTTTGGGCTTTTGCCACATTCATAAATCTTGCACTTATTTGTACTTTGAACTACGCCAAAGTACATCAGAACAAAAAAAAATGTTTATCAAATGTTATTCTACGTGCCAAACACCTCATCAGGCTTTGGCATGCTTCGAACCATAGTTGTTCGGCATCAGGCCTGTGTTGCACCCGGCTTTCCGGGCTTATTTCTCCGGAGCATCAGACCGTAGTTGTTCGGACGAGGGTCGTAATTGCCCATGATAAATATAGGAATTGCTGAAAATAACATTGCAACTTATCACAAACACGGTGCCCACACACGCTTACCTTATAGAATTTTACTGGCGTGCGTTGAAACGTAAGACCAGCCCCCGAACGGCTGCTATATCCGACACAATACACAAAATATTGGACCACAAGATAGGGGTCACAGCCCCTTTGCATTTAAACATTGCCAATCCTCCTTGCCGCCATGCCGAAGACGGCACCCTACCAGGACATAAGCTAATTCGCGCTGGTACAAAAGGGGATGGGACGCAGCCTGACCGACTCCTCGGGACCCAGCCCAGAACAATTTGTAAAGACGCAGCCCGAACGGCCCCTCGGGACACAGCCTGTAATGATTTCTTAAGACGCAACCTGAATGGCTCCTCGGGACACAGCCCGGAATGATTTCTAAAGACGCAGCCCGAATGGCTCCTCGGGACCCCGTCCGGAACAACACTAACTGGGCTAAGTATAACACACATGCTTAACCCCAACTTTTGTTACACCAAAATAGACATCATTACTGCCGAGGCGGCCTGCGGTGACTTACACATAGAACCGCTTCAAGGCATCAGCATTGTAGGTGTGCCGCATCGGGGAACCATCCAATTCCAGCAAATGATAGGCCCCCGGCCTATTTGAGCGATCCACAATGAGGGGACCCAGCCACTTGCTGCACAAGTTGCCGATGCTGATTGGGTTAGGATTGCGCCGAAGGACTAGATCACCTGGTGCGAACTCTCTTGAGTGAACTTTGCGATTATTTTTTTTCTCAAAGGATGCGATGTACTTGTGCAAGTTGGCGACTGCTTGCATGCACACTTCTTTCAACATCTCCTTTGCCACATCATCTTCGTTGACATGAGGTCTGAGTGTGCGCAATGACCCAGCATGTATCTCCTCCGGCGTGACTGCCTCGACACCATACAACAGCCGAAAGGGTGAAAAACCAGTGGACCTTGTAGCAGTTAACCTGATAGACCAGAGAACGTTCGGCAACACCTCGACCCATTTTCCCTTCGGCAGGCCGATCATTGAACGAGAGATCCCGGAGAACAGCGTGCCATTCATTCGTTCCACAGCCCCATTGGCCCTCGGGTTAATGACAGAGACCTCACATTTCTTGACCCCCAGACTAAGGAAATATTCTTTGAACTCAATCCCCTCGAACTGTTTACCATTGTCCACAGTTAACTCTAGCGGAACCCTGAAGCGACAGACCACGTTCTTCCAGAAAAACTTTCTGACATTTCCAGCTGTTATTTGAACCAATGGTTCGGCCTCCACCCATTTAGAGAAATAGTCTATGGCCACCACAGCAAACCGATAGCCCCTCGGAGCCACATGCAATGGTCCCACAATGTCGATCCCCCATCGGGCGAGCGGCCAAATCGGAGGGATTGGCTGCAGGACTGTAGCAGGTAGGTGAGATTGGCGGCCCATCCACTAACAACCAGCACATACCCTGACTAGGTCTTTAGCATCCCGAACGGCAGTAGGCTAGTAGAACCCTTAGCAAAATGCTTTGGCAACCAATGCACTCGGAGCCAAGTGTGACAAACATAGCCCTTCATAGATTTCTCGTAACAAATTCTGCCCCTCGGGCTGGCTAAGATAGCGAAGCAGAGGAGCGCAGACACCCCCCCCCCCCTTGTATAGGACATCATCAACAATAGTGTATCCCCGACAATGATGTAGTATCCTCTGGCGCTCTTCTTTGTCATCAGAGACATAGTGTCCTTCGAGACATGCCCGAATGGAAGCCCGCCGATCCTCGGCCGTGATAGCCAGAACCTTTCGACCTTTCGCCTCCGACACTGTTGCTGATTCACTCATAACTTCATGAAGCACATCACCAGCGACCGGACGCTGTCCGACCTCAGCCTTAGCCAACACATCTGCTTCTCCATTTTCAGTGCAGCGAATATTGCGAATTTCAAAGCCCAAGAAGTACTTGTCCATCTCCCTCACCTTAGTGATATACCGAGCCATCTCCGGATCCCTAGCTTGATATCCTTTCGCTAACTGAGCTGAGGCCAACTGAGAATCATAGTGAATAACCAGCCTCCTAGCCCCGAGGGCTCGAGCCTGCCGAAGGCCCAACAATATGCGTTCGTATTCCGCAGCATTGTTCATTGTTTGGAAAGCGAACGTGGTAGAGAATCGCATGGTTTGCCCTCTAGGTGATGTAATAACTGCAGCACACCCTGCTCCGGAGGCCCCTCAAGCACCATCAATATGAACTGTCCAGACTGGGTCCTCCGGAACAGCCTGGGCTAACTCTTCGGCTTCGCCATGAGGAGTCCATTTGGCCATGAATTCCGCCAATACTCCAGATTTGATGGCCTTGAGAGCAAAAAAGGTGATGTTATATTGAGCCAACTCAGCCGCCCATTTTAACACAGCACTGGAAGCCTTACCATTTGTCAGCACATCTCGTAGTGGATATCTGGTAGGTATGGTGATAGACTGATCATTAAAATATTGTCGCAACTTACATGAGGCCATGACCACAGCATACAACATCTTGTCTACCATAGTGTAGTTACAATGTGATGCCGTCAACCTTTCAGACACATAGTATACCGGCAACTGCTGAAAAGCGTCACTGCCCTTCGGTGCTTCGTAGACCAACACTGCACTCACTACCTTCGGCAGCAATGTATAACAGCAGAGGAGCCTTCGGTGGCGGTGGCTTGAGAGTGGTAAGTTCAACAAGATACTTCTTGAGCGCCTCGAATGCTAGCTATTCCGCCTCTCCCCATGTGAATGCCTGAGGACCGCGAAATGCCTCGAAGAAAGGTAGACTCTTTTCAGCCAATCTAGAGATAAACCTGCTCAGTGCTACAACACGGCTAGTGAATTTTTGGAACTCCCGAATAGAGGCCGGAGGCTGCATATCCATGATTACATTGATTTTGACCGGGTTCGGGTTAATTCCTTCCTTTGACACCAGATAACCCGGCAGCTTGCCCGAACGCACCCCAAACATGCATTTTGTCGGGTTTAATCGCATCCCGACTCTCTGAAGGTTGGCAAATGTTTATGCCAAATCTGCCACATGGTCCCCCTCTTCAACACTTTTGATAACAATATCATCAATGTAAGCTACCGCATTGTGGCCCATCGGTGTACCCAACGTAGCTTTAACAGTACAAGAGAAAGTCGTCCCGACATTCTTCAACCTGAAGGGCATTCGGTTGTAGCAATAAGTCCCCCCTAGAATCTGGAAGGCTGTCAGAGGCTGATCTTCAGTAGCCAACCATACCTGATGAAATCCCGAGTATCCATCCAGAAAACTCATCAGCGCACATCCTGCCGTGTCATCCACCAACTGATCTATACGAGCCAGCGGGGAAATCATCCTTCGGGCAGTGCTTGTTCAAAGTTGTAAAATCAATGCACATACGCCACTGGCCATTTGGTTTTTTAACCAGCATAGGGTTTCCAAGCCAAGTGGTTCCGTCAATAGGTCAAATGATGTTCGAATCCAGCAATTTCTGCACTTCGGCCCTCAAGATGCTAGCCTTTTCCTCTGTCCAGACTTTGATTTGTTGCTTGACCGGACGCACCTTTGGATCAACATCCAACCGATGCTCAACAATTGATCTGTCAATACCGAGGAGGTCTTTCGACAACCACGCGAAGACATTTGCATTGTTTCTCAATAACTGCATCAACTGCACCTCTATGTCTTATGATAACTCCCTGCCAATCAGTACTGTTTCATCCGGTCGATCGGCACATAGTACAACCTCTTTGGTGCCTTCGATCGATGTGACCTTCGGTACTAATTTAGGCACTGCCGGTGGTTCCACCACCATACTCTTTCCCTGGCAATCTTCAGCTATAACATGGATATGATGTTGTCCCGGCGATGACCCGAACTCCAGCCTCCGGGCCTCAGCCTGATCCCCGTACACTATGATGACACCATCCAGTCCAGGCATTTTCATGCATAGATAGCCATGATGAAGTACAGCCAGAAATCTGTTGATAACCCTCTGGCCCAACAGGGCATTATAAGAATAGTTCATTTCTACCACATCAAACCGAATATCCTCTGTCCGGTGCCACCCTAGTCTGGAGGACGACACTTTGACCATGACACTGCCTATTGCATGAATTGGCTCTCCTCCAAACCCTTGCAGTGGAACTGAAGAGGCCTGTAGGTCAGATTTGCTGTAACCCATCTTCTCAATAGTACTCCAGAGAATAACATCGGCCGAACTCCATCCATCAATCAACACTTTTCGGACGTCAAAGCCATTGTTATTGACAGCCATCACAAATGCATCATCATGCAGAAAGATCATCGGCCTCAAATCAGTCGCAGAGAATGAAATCGACACGTCCATCCACCGAGTAACCCCAACCGGAGGATATGCTGCCACATGATTTACTTGTCGAACGTGCTCTCGACGCTGCCTCTTAGAGTGGAAGTCATGACCCGATCCTCCAATAATAGCAAAGATTGTGCCATGAGATGCCCCTGGATTCTGAATGTGTTGTACGGATTGCACGCTCTCCGGACGATCCCCCGGCTTCAGTTGTGGTGGAGGTGGTAACTGCTCTGCCGGAGGGGCCGAGATCACGAGCTGAGCCGGAGGGGATGGCAATGCAACTATTTGTGGCGGTGGGGCGGGATGGTGGTACTACAGGAATGGCAGCTGGTGGAAATGCGGGGGAGGGGGATAGAAGTCAGCAGTGTGTGTGTGTATTGAGTGTGCAACACCGGCCTTGTTTGCTCAGCCTCTCGCCGTACTCTTGCTTCGGATAATGCCTTGATATTAGGGCAATAGTTGGAGCTGTGCGTGCACCCTGGGCCATGAAACGCACAATAGAAAAGTTGACCCGGTCGAGGCTGCCTCGGGCCCGGACGTAGTGGAGGTGGCTGAGGACACCTGGGTGCTGATCCCGAGCCCCCGCCCCTCGTGCTGGATTTTGAAGACCTCGCACCGAGTAAAACCGCGGCCTGCTCCGCCCTGATTTGGACGCCAGCCTTCGGTGTTCATACCCTGCCCTCGCCCCATCATCACTCTCGAATGCACCTTCTGTTGCTCTTCCTCTTCATCCTCTTCCACCCGTACTTGCCCTACCAAGATGCTCAATAGTTGATCTAGGGTCTGAGGCTGCTTCACCCGAATAGCACTCCTGGCCGCTCCCATCCGGAGCCCCTTTGCTACAGAATCAATCACCGCGGCTTCATGAATGTCAGACACTTCGCACTTCAAATGTATAAACTTCCGAGTATAGTTGGCCAATGTTTCACCTTCTCTCTGCACACATGCAGCCAGATCCCAGACACCCACCGGCCTAGCATGATTTCCCCTGAAATGCACTGAGACTCCCTCCTTAAGTTGTACCCATGACCGAATGCTCCCTGGCGCCAGCTTGGCATACCAAGTGCCAGCTATCCCTTCCAATGCTAGCAGAAAAGCCTTGGCCTTTACTGCATCATTCCCTCCAGCTGACTCCACAATCGTTTCATATCTCATGAAAAACTCCTTAGGGTCAGAGGTCCCTGCGAATGTTGGAAGCTTGACCGAAGCCAACCTCACGGGCCAGTGCACCGCCTGTAACTCGGCTGCCAGAGGAGAATTAGGATCCGCTGGTTGCACCGGGTGAAGGCTTCCGGTTGAATGTGCCCTTGCCCCATCTTCATGGAATTCTTCGTACACCAGAGCCCGATCCTCTAGGATCCCACCTTTCTGAAGGATCTCCAACTGTCTGCTCAGCTGCTCCTGCCGCCTCTTAGCCGCTTCGATTGTCTAAGTATAGTCAGCCTCTTGTTGCGCCAGATTTTGCAGAGCCTGTGCATGCAGCGTCTGCTCTTTGGCTACTCTTCTCTGCCTCTCAACTTCCTGTTCCATCAGCCTCACATTCTCCTCCTCCTCCCGTAGTGCATCTTCCTGCTGCTTTCTGATACGCTCCTCTGCCGCCACCCGACTCACGTATTCTGCTTCCTCTCGAGTGAGCTGCCCTTCTACGATTTGCCCCTCGGCCACAGCTTCCTGCCCACCTTCATTGACCTCGTCAGACACTTCTTCTAGCAGCCCCTCGACCTCTTCCTGGAATAGATGCGCTCCGGCTGCTGCTGACGTCTCTGCCCGAGCAACTTCCACTGCCGCCCTGCTTCGCGTTGTTGCCTGCTGCGACAAGCACGAAGCAGGCGGTCTCTTGCCTTCGGCCATGCTACGTGCTATAATGTTCAACTCCCCATGGTCGACGCCAGCTGTTGTGATTACAAGTCCAGAACAAACTCGTATTGGGCGAGTCGAGGGCTGGCTAGCCCGAACGCCCCTCAGACAGGCTATAGCGGGAGTGAACAAGACGGCATAACAGCACAGTGTCGAAGGGCTGGAAGAGGCTCTAGTGGCAGGAGCATGTCCTGTCCCGCTCAGAGGTGCAGGTGAGCATTTATAGATCCATGCTCACCTATCCTCCAGGTGTGTTTATAGATTTGCCCTGAGACTAACATTACACATCTTACTGCTTGACCTAAGGGTATTCTAGTACTTTAATCTTCATCTAGTACATACCCCCGGCTGTCATTCTCTGATGCCTGTGCCTGGGGCCTGCCGTGCCGTACGGCCTTCGACCGTACCGGCCTTCAGACGCCTGCTGGGCCAAAGGTCCTTTGGGCCTTGGTCCACCTGGGCCTTGTTTCTTGTTACTGGGCTGCCTTCTGGCCTTGGGGAAACTAAGGGGTGGGCTTTCCCCCAACAAGATGCATTAATATATTAATTGCATTACAATATCACATAATTGTATTGCACCATTCTTCAAGTGCATCATGAATTTGCATGAAGCATCATGGATACATCATATCATGTGCATCATATTGCAATCATTCACATGTGCATGTACATACATATGCACCATATATCGTGTGCGCCATTTCATATGCATGTATACATCATGACATATGCACCATCAAGCATCATTCATGTGCAACATGTCATTATGCAAGTGAATCATTGCATATGCATTATCACCCATGTGCATCGCATCACACAAGCATGCCATGAACGGGAGTTGCACAATGACATTTGGGTGTTCATTGGAGAGCATTCATATATGCATTAAGGGTCAATATGCATGAATAACCATTAATAATGAGCAAGAACGTGAAAATAAAATGAGTGACCATGTTGCTGAACTGAATTTGAGGAGCAACCAAGAGACCCAAGACCTTACTAGCATAAGTGTACTTGACTGGCCATTTGATTCCAACCGTCTGAAAATTTTGATCTATCTCATGCTAGAATAAATTGTCTATGTGATTGATTCCCTTTTGTTTGAGCTGTCTTATAGAGGCCCAAGTCTTAATCCTCTTTTTATAACTTATTGGCCACAAGCAATTTTTGAAACTTTCCACACCTCTATCCCTGTTGCCTTAAGTCACCGATTTGTTGCGATTGAAATTTTTGGCTCTTCGTCACTCATTTTGATTCTGGCCTAAATTCTTCCATTGACTTCCAAATTTCAGCACCATGATACATCGACCCTACCCAGCCACTGTAAGATGTGGACCCATAGCTTACATACTTTAGTTGCGAATTGAATTTGCTAGTGTATATGATACATTCCACGTGTCACCACTCAAGAACAAAGACACATTTGGACATCATCGTGGAAGATACCAAGCAATTAGAACCCAACATGACCGACGTTGAACACCCGATAAAAGTGCTTGACAAAAGCAAACAAGTTACTCTCAAGAAGACAATCAAGTTATTAATGGTTCGCTGGAGTAGCCATACTGGCAACAAGTCTACATGGGAATCAAGGAGTCTCTACGAAGCCATTAGGCCATTAAACCGTAGACCAAACCTGAACTTTTTCACCACTTTTAATCTCGGGACAAGATTTCTTTAAGGGGGAAGGGCTGTAACACCCCAGGTGTCACCTTATTACCTTACTAAGCCAAGGGAGCTAAACCAAAGAGGGAATAACAAATTAAAAACTCATGTTTGAATTTATTTGAAATTGACTCAAATGAGCATTTAACTAGAAGTTCAAATTTTTTAAAATAAGTTGGCCAATTAAATTTCATAAACTTGGTCCATGACTAAAATAAGAACTTTGGAGAATTTTTGGTAATTTTATCTCGTGAGTAAGTTGGTCAAATAAATCAAACAATGCGCAGAAACGGTGCAACTTTAAAAATTCAAATTGCAAATTTTATAAGAATTCACTGAACCAGATCATACTCATAATTGACATCCAATATTTATGAACAACATTAAACTTTGAATTGATTTAATAATATAAGGAAGAATTACTTTTGGAATTTTTATCAAAAATCAATTTTTTGAGCAGATTTCAGCCTTATCAGTTAAGCAACTTTGAAATTGAATAATTCCTACATAATTTAACTTCCAGAATGAAATCATCAACATTTAGCTACTACAAACCTTTATCTTCATAGATGTGGAACTATTATCGAATTTGGGCCTCATTTGGTGACCCAAATAGAATTTGCAATGTGCCTAAAAGTTAAGAAAATTTTCAGGCTTGAAATCTTTTAAGTTTCCTAATCAACGAGCCATTTTCAAAAATTCATATCTCATACATCTTACCATGCATGTTCTGCATGTCTTCACCTTAGTCTTGCACAAACATTTCCTTAAATTATGCTGCAATTGGTTTTTTCATTGAAAATTCATTTAGTACCTTAATTATGTGCTTCAAATTACCTCATAGTTCTGTTTCCTTTCCTGGAGAATTTGATCTCGCGGGTCCTACTTGTCAGCCACTCAAAAGAAACACAACCCCGCCAGCCGCTCTCCCCGACTTGCTCGGCGCCGCGTGGACGCTGGCGTGCGGGCAGCCACGCCCCGGCCCGGATCGACGCCCCCATTGCATTCCCCTGCCCCAGCCGAGCTTCCAAACCACGCCGTGCTGACCCCCTCCACGCCCCTGCACACCAGCTTCTACTAGGTCACCATCAAACGCCGGGAATCGGTTGTCTTCCCCAATGCCGGCGCCGCCATTGAACCTTCGATTCCGGCCATAACCGCGAGCCTCTCTTTGATTCCTGTCGCCGGCCAACTTACCAAGTCTCCGCGCACAAGTTTAACCCGGCTCGTCTCGGTTTCTCCTAGCCGTGAGATGGGAACACGGTCGCCGCCACCGCTGGCCGCCCGGCTCCGCCTGTCCCCGCGACTTGCGGTGACCTTCCTGTCCTCCTGCGTGCGCCGCGACTCCACCGGTACCCCCTTGCCGCAGCCAGTGCTGGCGGGAGCCCGTCCCAGCCTCGCCCCATCCCGCCAACGCCGCGCCACCACCTAGCGCCAAGGCCGCGTCGGGCCCGCAGCGTCGTCTCGGCTGCAGAGGCTCTCCCGGCCTTCGCGCTGCCGCCCACAGACCGCAGCGAGGTCCCTCGTCGTCTCCATTCCGTCCCCAATCCTGTCCCACAGCGAGCTGCCGCCAATCGAGCTTTCTTCCTCGACCACGGCCGAGTGAGCCGCCGCCACCTCGACGCCATCTGCTCTAGTTCCGGTGAGCCCAGACCTCCCCTCTCACGGCTCACAGGTTCTTAGCTGCCTTGCGTATTGAGTTGAGTCATTTCCACCGAGGATTTCCAAGTTCAACATGCCGGATTCTACATCTTTGTAGCCGCCGGACCTCGCCACCACTCTCTTCTCGTGACGAGCAGGAGCTAGCTAGCTAGGTAGCTACACCTTCTAATTAGTACTAGTTCATTCTCTCAACTTAGGAAATACGTGCAAAGTGAAATAAATTTGGGACCTATGCAAACTAAGTTTGGTTGCACTCCTCTCAGTATGCTCCATTTTGTAAAAATGATAAAACACCCTAAATGCAAATATTTCTTTATTAGTGGAGTTATTAAGCAAAAAGAGAAATAAAAATCATAACTCCTTAGCAGAGCATTATTAAATATTTAACTTTTGCATGCATGTTCATTTCACTATTTCCATGCATCTCATCAAGTGGCATATTTGAATTTGAAGTAGTTTCTCTGTAATCAGCATTTTAGTATTTTCACTCCTTTAATTAAAAGAAAATAATAATGCATGTTTAACTTCTCAAATCTTAAACGCATGATCTCTGTGTTGCATGTAACTCATATATGAATTAATTTACTCATGTCATGTGTTCAAATTGAAAGTTATGTGTTTACCTTTGTTTAGAACTGTTTAAATGATGCGAAAATAAATAGTCATGCTATGATGCTCATTCTTCTGTTGTAAATCATTATTTCCAATGTACTATGCCTCTGTGCATTAACATAAAATCATCTACTAGGCATTTGCATCAATTGATTTATTTGCTTTAGGCATGCTTATATTGTGATTTTTATGGTAATTAATGTTGCATGTTCTTACCATAGGATTTGTTAAATAAGTAACACATGTCTTTCCCTGTACAAATATAAATTGGCCACAAATTAACATCTTTTAGAACCATGTTAAATGATTGCAAAATTCTTTCCCTCTAATTAATAGCTTAAATACTTAACTAATTAATTTATGCATGTGCATTGTATTTCTAGGGACATGCTTGCACCATTATCTATAATTTTAAAAATTTGATCTAAGTTAAGTAGCCACTGATCATGTTGCATGTCCATGCTAGGTCACTTGTCCATTAAATCAGTGCACCATTGCGTGGGAACAACTCATCGCATGTAAATAGAAAGTTAATGAAAGAAATAGACAATTATGGATTGACTCACACTCATCATGTCATGTTAAGTATTATCTTACTAAATGCCTAGTCACCTTTCTTATCAAATAATCTTGCTCATTGCCATGCTACACTCTAACATAACTAATTTATTATGCATGTTAATAAAAGGTTTATCAGAAAAATGATTTGCATCTTTTCTTTTCTACTAAGTCCATTAAACAAGATCATTGCAGTACCTTAGCATTGCTAGCATCAATTATTCACTGCTTGAGTTGCTCGCATAATTGTTAGTTGCATTGGATAACCAATCTTGCATGTCAAGGAAGGAAATATGTTTAGCAAAGTAATTTAACCCGTAATGGTAACACTAAATATCTACTCGCATGCATCATATCATTGCATCCATTTATTAAGGAAGTTCCACGAATTTTCTTATCATATTATTGACTTGCATAGCGTATCATCTTACTAGGAAACGAGTCTGTAACGAGGACGAGGAGATTGGTACTGTAGAGATAGATGATGGATTGGCTATGCTTTTGAGTGTGCTAACATTGCTCGGACCAAGGAAAGCCCAGTGCACTCCTATGTTTTCAAATTTTTATTTTATATCACATGTATGTGTGTCATGATTGCGTATTACGTGTAGGAATTGATTGGAACCCTAGTTGCATTTAGGAAAAAAATAAATCCTATGGGTATAGGTCTACTTGGGCAGCCATTCGATAGATTTGCTATGCTTAATATCGAGTCATCGGTAGCAAAATCGAGTGGTACGAAGACTACTTGATGTAGGATGGTCTGCAACTTTATTACTTGTAACTCTCATATGATAATGATGGATCAATTTGAGACCGAATAGGGAAGTGCATGTGTAGGTTGAGGTGACAAGGTTGACCCTTGTTTGCCATAGCCCCGTTTGTGTCAGTTGGGAACTGCTTCGAGTGTGGCCCCATTGAGCAAGTTTGAATAGTACCAAGTACATGCTAGTGATATGGGCACTAGTAAACTGACGTAGCTTGATTACCACAATGGTTGGACGATACCCTGCTCTTCTTCTGGTGGTGAAGCGAGTATGGTGGAATGTGGGTATGTGTTGGAAGGGAGAGTGCATGGGCTACCCATGGATGGCTTTGATGAAAGGAACTCAGGAAAAGTGGGACCCGGACCGACCCTGTTGTATCTCATGAAAGGTTGTCGTACGTGAGTCCTTGGAGTGTGCGTGTGCCGTGTATTTGGGTTTCTCCTGCAGGATGTAAATCGATTTGAGTCGTTGTCCCTCGCGGTTATTGAGTACCACTTGTAATCATTGTCACATCATAGTAGTTGTCACATCGAAGTAAAAAGTGAAATAATGATGATGATTATACTTGTATTTCTATTAAATATATTGCAACCATGAATGTTGTAGTATAGCTGTACAACATTTATTTTTTGTAAGAACCCTGTTAATTTGGATAAAATATGAAAATAAGGATCAATTATTAGTGCTATTTTTGCAATTATTCCAACGACCTTAGGTCATCCCCCTGCATACTAGGTGTCGGCCTTAGCGTGCCATTTTGATGGGTAAGTCTTGCTGAGTATTAGTTGCTCAGGGCTTTGCTCTATGTGATTTTGTGCAGGTGTTCTTCTTGCTAATGAGGCATGTCTCTGGGCTTGATGTGCTTCATGATAGGACTCTAACGTGAGATATATTGTTTCTGCTATTTCTATTATCAGATTTCAACCTTGTTTACTCAGATCTAAACCAGAATTGTAATAATTAAACTATAACATTTCACACTATTCTTTTATTGTTCATATGTGTGTACTTTTGGACTCTTGCTTTGTCAAGATGTCACCCGATGATCGATTCTTCGACTACCCCCTTAATCATGGGGCGAGGATGTCACAGCTGGTATCAGAGCCGACCCTCACGGTTTTACGGGTGTATTAGGTCGCAGTTGCGCAGGCACAGTGTGCATGGCTGGTGTGCGCCCGGAGTGGTCACATAGCATGGCACATGCGCTGGCACTAGACACATGGACGTGGCCAAGAGGGGACATTCCTGGCTTGGGGTTGATCGATGAGGATGTCGATCTTCTAAGGGGGTGAGAGTGTAACATCCTGGCCCAAGGCTTAATAGGATTGATAGAACACTTATACCAATAAGTTGCAACTTTTTTTCTGGAAGCTCATCCCTAAAGAACTCCAAAGTTAAGCATGCTTGGCCTGGAGCAATTTAGGGATGGGTGACTGACTGGGAAGTCATTCTCGGGTGCGCACGAGTGAGGACAAAGTGTGCAGAAAAGACTTGTGTTGGTCTGTGAGGAAAGTCTTGAGGTCCTAGAGAGCTGCCAGGTGCAAGCGGGCCTGACCTCGGTGGGGCGGGATGTTACAAAGAAGATGAGGACATTCAAGAACAAGTTTGCTTCCAAGTCCAGGGGCAAGTGCTACAATTGTGGCTCAAAGAATCACTTTGTCCGAGAATACCCAAAGACCAAGAAAAATGCATTCAAGTCACAAGATTCAAGTGAAGAAGAAGAAGAGGAGGATCCCAAAGCTCAAGACTACATGAAGAAGTTCTCTCACAAGGCCCTTGTTGGAGAGTGGACAAGCGACAACTCAAGTGACGAGTCCTCTTTCTCAAGTGATGAAGAAGTGGTCGGCCTAGCCATGATCAAGACCACATCGTCACAAGCTCTTCCTCCACCTCCTACGCGTCTCATGGCCGCGAGCCGACTTGGGGAGACTGAGGATGAGAGGAGCGATGACAGCGATGATAAGGAGCACATGTGTGCTGAGTTGTAAAGTATGCTTGAGCAAGCCCATGATGTGCTTGAGTTGTAAATGTTGGATGAGCAAGCTGACTTCGTAGCACGATCGAGTAACGACGCGTCCGGGCGGGACGCAGGAGGATGCGCCGGCTTGCTCAGGCGTGCAAGAGACACATGACTTCGACGTGTGGTGTGCACGTGTGGCTACGTGGTGCACGTGTGAAGGTTTTTTTGACGATCCGTGGCAACAGGTGGATGGCGCAGATGTCATCCAAATTCAAGATGACGAAGTTTGATGGGACTGGCAACTATAGGCTTTGGCAGACAAGAATCAAGGACTTGCTAGTGCAGTAGGGGATCCTGAAGGCTCTGAGCGACAAAAAGTCGGCCACGGTAGATGATGAGAAGTGGGAGGAGATGCAAGCGCAAGAAGTGGCAACAATCAGGTTATGTCTCTCCGATCAGATCATGTACCATGTCATGGAGGAGACATCATCAAAGGCAATTTAGGATAAGTTGGATAATCAGTTCATGTCCAAACTGTGACTCAGAAGCTGTATTTGAAGCAAAAACTATATGGGCTAAAGATGCAGGAGGGAGCAGACCTTGCTGACCACATTAATGTCTTCAATCAAGTGTGGCTAACCTTGTCAAGGTGGAGGTGCAGCTTGATGATAAGGATAAAGCCATTAATCTTTTGTGTTCCTTGCTGAGTTCTTATGAGCACTTGGTTACTACGTTGACATATGGCAAAACTGAAGTTAAGGTGGAGATATCATAAACACATTGCTTGCACGTGATCAAAGGATCAAGATCAATAATGGCGGTGATAGAAGTTCCACTGG
Organism: Eleusine coracana subsp. coracana; assembly: GCA_032690845.1. NCBI lineage: Eukaryota > Viridiplantae > Streptophyta > Magnoliopsida > Poales > Poaceae > Eleusine > Eleusine coracana. The sequence goes on from CM064430.1 coordinate 10,396,416, forward strand.
AGATGCTTTGGTGGTCAAGAGTGATCAAGTGAGGGAGACCGGCAAGAAGAATAAGAAGGGGCCGCAATGCTACAAGTGCAAGGAGTGGGGACATGTGAGGAGGGATTGTCCAGACCTGAAGAAGAAGGACGTGGCCAATGTTATGGTTTCTAGGAAAGATGACGCAGATAGTGACAATGATATTCTTGTGGTATCAAGTGACAAGTTTTGTGATAGAGAAGAAGTGTGGTTGTTGGATTATGTAAGTTCGTTTCATGCAACATCTAGGTAGGAGTGGTTCTCTTCATATGTTGAGGGTGACTTTGGTTTCTCTTACTTGGGAGGTAACACGGTTCATCATGTTATGGGAGTTGGTAAGATCAAGTTAATAATATATGATGGACAAGAGGTGCTACTCGAGGGTGTGCGACATGTGCCGGGGCTCAGAAAGAATCTATTATTGCTTGGCATTCTGTATGGAGAAGGTAGGTTATGTCAGGCGATGCTAGATGGGAGGACCTTGAGAGTGATGCGGGATGATAAGACTGATGATAGGCGAGAAGTCGGATGCATATCACTACAAGCTAAAAGGTGGAGTCATGGAGGATGGAGCTACACATGTTGCGGTGTTCAGTCCTTGCTGCGAGGTGGCCTCGCCGGGCTGTTCAAAGTGAGAGGTGGAGGAGATGACTCAAGTTTGCATACACCGAGGTTCGAGCATGGACAACTTTAGAATGGCATGCATATTCGTCAAGGTGGAGTTTGTTGTATTTGTGTCAAATAATGGTATACAAGTCAGTTACAAATTAGAATTGAGTCGTATTAGGTGGTTAGGGATAGAGTTTATGTCAGACTTGTATTCCTGGGCCTCATATATATGTGAGGGTACCACTGTTGTAACCGCGAGACAGTAGATGTAGTAGGCAACAGGCGGTGACGGCCGAAGCAGTGTGCCCAAGAGGCGGTTAGGCTTTGCACCAGTGTGCTCCTGATGCCGGTATTGCTACTGATATTATGCGGAGGGGCACCCGTAGTCATGCCCTGAGGACGTAAGCACATCACAGAACCTCTCTAAAAAAACATTGTGTCTTGGCGTCATTCTGTTTTCTGTGATCTTGTTTTTATGGCTGATGATCTTGGGGTATCGCTTCCGCGTCTAGTTATTCTAACAATTACGTTGACACGATTCATTGTCGTGGTTTCTTTAGCGGAGTCAACTCGCAGGGCGATCGACCGCTCGGTTGGTTCCTGCGCCCTTGGCTAGCAAGGAAGTAAGCCGAAATCATGGCACTCAGACATCCGATTACTTATAGGAACCAACGAGCCACTAAAATAAGGTGGAAAGAAATATGTTTCTTCCCTGCTTGATGCAACTTGTGTAGTGAGATCACCCCGGATAAACTAGAATTCCATCAGATCTCTGAATAAAGAACCAAGTTTCAAGAAACATTCTGATATGTATACCTTGTCGCTTCGAGGGCGACTCGGGTGGTTCCTTCATCGCCGCCCCTAGGTTACCACCAAGCTTTGCTCCCCTGGCTGCCACCAGAGCCTGACTGTCGGAACGACCTGGCTGACGGCAAGGACAATGGCAGCTAGGCAAACGCCGAGGCCTTCTCCAAATCCCTATTGCAAGAGCTCGGATGGTCTTCGCCATGCGCCATGGTGGTCCTCCCAGGACTGCTTGGGTGGAGCTCGATACGGTGGCGCCCCCCCCCCCCCCCCCCCGCACCATGGCCCCGATGAGTGTTGTCCTATCTGATGTTGACCCGGCACCCCTGCCATCCAAGCGGGAGCCATCTAGATTGCTCCGGTGGCCGCATCCTCCTCTAGATCCTGCGCCCTTGATCCATCCCTCTTCCAAATGCGCTCGTCGGCTTGGCCCGCAGTAGGCGGTTGTCCGTGTTCATCATCGACTAGGAGTTGGGGCATGCACATTCTGTGCGTTGGCGAGGACGGTGGTGGCAGGGCAATGTTTTCGTGCAGTGGTTGTCGATTGCATCAAGGCCTTCTCCTTCATGGATGCCGATCCAAACAGCAACATCATCGTGAAAGCAGGCTGTCAGCAAGTGCGCGATAGGAACCTTTCCCTGTTGCAACCGAATCCTCATTGGCAACCTTCTCATGGGTGGTCCACATGGCTGTGCGGTGGACTTTGATACGAACTATCATCTCTGCCGACAAGGGACAAATGGATTTCTTCAAGGATCTGTCAATGATTGACATCGTTATGACGTGTGTGTTATAACGAGGACAAGTGGATTTCTTAAAGGCGCTTTTTGCGGTAGTGATAAACTGGAATTCCGTCACATCTCTGAATAAAGAATCATGTTTCAAGAAACGTTCTGACATGTATACAGTATACCTCGTTATTGTTAAGTTACTATGTACCAACTAGTTTACCCAAAAGTTTAAGTTGATGAGAAAAGATGGGCAATTCACTTATACTTTAACACTCCCCCTCACGTGTAGCTCCCTTGAGTGCAAATGTGGAATAGGAGTCAGCTGTAATTTATTTTAATAAATCATGCCTGCCAGGATTCGAACTCGAGATCTCTGGCTTTAATACCATGTGAAGTTACTATACATCAACCAATTCATCCAAAAGCTTAATCTGATGGGAAAAAATGAACAATTCACTTATGCTTTAACAGTTATAACACACACCTACCAGTAGTACATACTACTACTCATCTGGAGCATGCATCCTGTCTATTATTGCTCTCTCAGCTTACCAGCGTGTACTACATTCTGTACTTTTACTGGTTGCGGTGATAGTCATGTGGCCGCTGCCCCAAAGATAAGCTCAATGAGGTACTCTTCTACTGTGGCTGAGATGGGTCAAAATCCCGTGTGTATTTGTTCTGCAGAGCGTCGTGTTGGCTTTCCGGAAGACACAAAACCAGAGGGGATGGCGTCCTCGGTGCTTCCCAATTCTAATCATCTTGGAAGTTTCTAGCAAGATTTTCTGCTCTTTATCTTTGTCGTGTCTCTATGAGTTTGTGGTTTGCTCATTTCTAGAAGCTCGTAACTTGCCTATGTATTTTATTTTATTTTCAAATGAACTAGACTAAGGATTGATATCACAGATATACACGAGCCCACAGCCACGTAGAATGTTATACGGGATGACGATGTCTCTTTTTATAACAAGAGGCTTGCTTGCTGCTCATCGATCGTGCACAAAGTGATCGAGGGTCTGGTGGGCCGGTTACACTGCCCAGCAAGACTAGCTATTGACCTCAATTGTAATTGTACTGCTTAGGTTTTATTGTGCGCTGCAGTACAACAAGATCTATTGCATTCATAAGATGTGCTAATTCATTTCTTTTTAAAAAAATATTCAATCCATCTGCTATTATATAAAGCAGATAACAAGGTTTTCTTTTGCATCTATATAGTGCTGGTATTTACCAGATAGTTAGAATGAGCAAACAAAAGGACTAGTCACATACTCTTCCAATCAGTAATAACTACAGCAAAATATACAACATTTTCATCTTCTTATTAATAAGGGATCAAGTTAATAAATTTAGGTCGATTGAAAGTTTGGGAGTGCTTTCAATCACCATTCATAGCCTTTAAAATCTAGATCGAACAAGTTATAATTTTTTTTCTACAGTCAATACATTGATAGGATCTATTCACTAATCAATACATAATCCTAAAACAAGAAAACAAACTGCCCGATTACTTTCAGCAGACGATTGAACACAAGGAACTCTGTATTAATAAACTGTGGTATAAAAGAGGCAAGTTGCTATTTGAATTCAAGTTGCAGAACCTGTCTATCTTCAACTCCAATCGTAGATACTTGTTTCATTGTGCACGTCGTCGTCTGAGCATACGTGCTTTAATAGGAAACCATGTCGGAATAATCCTCCTGTTTGTTCGAACAGATTTCCATGGGACATTACGCGACCATTTTCGCACTGAAGTGCTGACAACGTGTTTGGGATCATGACGGAGGAACCAAGAATGTCTAAAGCCGTACGCATCCCATCAGCAACCTTTGGAGAGAAGTTCAACAGTCAGCACTCTGCACCAGCAAACTTGCCGATACTGACCAGCAGTCTAGCACGAGCAGCCCAAGAGTGCAAGCACAGCGTTGGTCCGACATTGACCACGGCATATATAGGTTGCAGTTAGAGTAGTGACTAGTGAGACTAGTGACCGCATGCTGAGGGCCACAGGTGGAGTCAAGGAATCCAATAAGTATAAGAGCCCTAGGATCAAACCCCACAAGTATAAGAGCCTAACATCGAAGTTTGAATTTAAATTGATCAAATTCAAATTTGAATTCAGGTCTATTTGGTTGCCGTTGAACTATAAGTTTTAAAATTTTAATAGAACTTATCCCCACCAAAAATATATGTTGACTACCATGACTAATTAGAATTTTGAGGATTTTATCAGAATTTTATTTTGTTAACAAGTGCCCCAAATAATTAAGCGAAAGTCCAAAACAGTCAAACTTGGAAAATTTCCTGTTAAAATTTGAGGAGGTTTCAAGGAGCAATCTTATTTTCTATATTTTAAACACATCGATCTGGTCAAGGGGATATGCTTTGATTTGTCAGACCGTTTATAGAAATAAAGGTACGAAATGATCAAAACATTGCAGTTTAGAAATTTTTGAAATAATTAAAATCTGGGCGGGCCCACCTGTCGGCGACACTGAAGAAGCACACCGGGTGCCGCGCGCATGCTCCAGCGGCCGTACGCCGCGTGGATGCCGGCGACGGGCAGGAGCGGCTCTGGGCGGATCCAGGCCCCCACACCGAGACCTTGCCCCCCCTGCTGGTCGCATCTCTCTTACCCTCGCTCATTTCCCTCTGTTCCGCTCGCCTCGCCCCCATTGCTGCAGCCGCCACCTCTTCATCGCTCGGCCACAGCAGCCCGCCGAAGCTCGAGCCACGCTGCAGGGAGCAACAGAAGACCGGACTAAACCTTCCCCAAGCACCAGACCGCCGTTCCCCACGCGGCCATGGGTCGGCGACACGTTTCTTCTCGGCAGCGATGACCTAGTTCCATCGCGTCCCCAACGTCGCGCCTAGCCCCTGGTAAGGCGTGCTCCTTTTCATCATGCGCAAAGCACCCTAACATCCTCACTATGCAGAGCCTGCCCTTGGGTGCACCGGATTTAGAGCCGCCGTTGCCGCCGGCCGAAGAGATCCGCCTCAACGGCGACCGAGCCCTCCAGCCTCCCCCACCTTCAATCGACCCTCTGCCTTGTCTTCCCACCCTAAGGTGATGCTTCCCGGGCAGACTCGGCGCTTTCCCTGCCCTCCTCCATGCGCTCGCCGCTGCCGGACCCTACCCCTTTTTCCGCCGTCGTGGCGCACCCCTCTCCTACCATCGCCGACGGTCGCCGTAGACCCTTGAAGGTGCGCACCGAGGAGGGGATCATTTCTCCTTTTGGCTCCGACCCCAACCGAGGGCCGCAGCGAGCCCTCCGGCCAGCGCCGCCGCGCTCCGGCGAGGATCCCCTGCGCGCGTGCTGTGATTCAAAAACTGATTTTGTTTTGAATTTGTTTTTATACGGTAATTGGCTGCAGACTTCAAAAATGCATAGGGAACTAGTTACTGGGTATTTTTGACCCAAACCAATTTTGCTGGGTTCCCTTGGACATATACTATTTAACAAAAATATTAGATCTCCCTGCATACCAGTATTTTCACACATACTAAATTAAATGGCCAAAACACTAATAAATTTAGTTTGTAATTATATATGTTTGGTAAAATCCTAATACTTGGTGAAAAATCATGTTTTGATTTGTTAGACCTTTCTGTAAAAGCATGAGTCCTATTTCTTTGTAATTTAGCCATAATTAATTACTTAACCTTATATGTTGTTTTAATTATTTAAAATTAATGGCTCGATGCATGTAAGTGAAACTTGGCCAATAAATCACCCCTGATATTTCCTATTTACAGTAAATTACCCATATGAAATTGACATCCAGGACCATACTAAATTATTTAGTTACCTTATGGGATTATAGTTACTAATTAATTCTATGATTATTCTCTAAGATTTTACGTCGTAATTACTTCCCTTGAATAACAATATATCCAACACACTGGTAATATTATTTTAGATCCATGCCCACTCCTCAGGTGCCTAGCATGGGTATATCGGGCGCAAACAAGTGAACCCCCGTACTTTTTGTACCAAATTTCCACTTTTAGTTTATGGAGTCCATGAAGGAAATACACTAAACACGGCTACTATCTGTCTCGACCATATGTGTTATAGTACTGAACTATTGTACTATAACATATTTGTTGAGGAAGTATCATGGATCGAATAATGTTCTCATGTATCATATCATCCGCATCATATAGGTCGAGAGCTGAACCACGTGGAGCCAGGACCGGAGCAGGAGTCGGAAGGACCAGGTGGTGACCCAGCTAACCAGGAACCCACTCAAGGCAAGCCCCGGTGCATCCCACCAAGTTTTACTGCTTTCTATTTTATCACTAGATAGGGTGATATAGGGTTGCTTATGCATTAGGTTTATAGGAGTTGTTTGAAAACCTAGAATTACAGTAGGTTCCCCTTACCCGGTATTAACCTCAGGGCTGTAGTTGCTCCGCTTAATTTAGGACGAATATTCATCGAGTGGTATAGAGACAGCACGTAGGTTAGGAAATATTGTCACCGGGAATCAATATCGAATGAATGGAAGTTGGATGGGATCACAAATGAAGACCGGACGGGCAACTAGGCGGAAAGGGAAGGACAGTTTGTCTTCAAGGAGGTAGCCCCGTCCAAGTCACCTAAGACTAAGCCTCGTTTCCGGCCCATGGGATCAAGTTTGAACGTACTGTTTGCATGCCAGGGTTATGGGCCAGGTAAACCGATGTAGCTACGACTACTGTTTGGACGGAAGATACCCTACTTCTTAAGGCAGCACTAGGGATGAGGGGAGGGAAGAATCTACCCACAGATGGTGGCACAGGGCGCATCGCATGGGGGACCTTTCTCGAAGGAGCCAGGCTCGGAAGACCCTGCAGTACCGTTTGCGAAAGGTTGCTCCATGTGGCTTCCATGAAGCGCGTATGGATCGTGCAAGCCGGTTTCTCCTACAGGATGTAAATCGATTCGAGTTGCTGCCCCTTATAGTAATGAGTACCACTTGATCACTGCTCCGGAATAGTGTTGGAAGTCATTAATTTGTTGAAAGGGTTTAATATTGCTTTTTGAAATTATTATCAATTATATTGCAACCATGATTGTTGTAGTCATAGTGCAAACTAAATTTACTATCTCACCTATTAACTTAACTTGATGCTAAAACTTGAAAAATAGGGATTTACTCTTAGGCTGGCTTTTGGCAACATGAACCCTACTCTTAGCCTGTGCATGTCTAGGAGTCGGCTGTAGTTGGCCACCTTGACGTGTCAGTTTTGCTGAGTAATCTAGTTACTCAGGGCAACGTTCTGTGTGGTTTCAGATGACCAGGGTGGAGACTGCCACTGCAGTGGGAGGTTCCACTGAGAAGGCCAGTGACCTAACTGCTGGAACATCAAGTGGGAACGGTATACCGATGATGAGGAGGAGTAGACCGTTGGTTGCCGACAGGGTGTTTAGGCAAACACCTACAAAGCCGGATGTGCTGTGTGAATCGTCGTGAGAGGACGATTGTATCTTACTTATTCTATCGAGCTATCTATTATGTAGACTATTTCGCTTCTGCATTTTCTAAAACTCTGGTTTGTAAACTTTAAATTCAGATTTATGTAAAATTTTGTACTCTATCTATGTTCTCGCTGCAATTATATTCTCTGTCATGTGTTGTATAATTGGGCGTCACAGCGTGTGTCGCCACCCGAGAAGATCCTGGAACAGAGCCGGTTCCGTGGTAAGTCGGTTCTGTTACAGCGTGGTATCAGAGCCATCTTAGGAATAGTGCAACATTCAAAGATATATTTTCAAAAAAAAAACCGTTTCGAACATGTGAGGACGTGCCCATTAAGATCTATAATAGTTATGAACAGGTGGCAAGCTAACTTCTGACTGCAACATAGGCCTAGATTTACATTACTGCAAAACTTACTATTCCGTAATAACGCACCTACGCTCAAGTAAGAAGGTAAGTTGCAAAATGCTCGTACTCTCCGATTTTCGGATTGTCACGAGGTGTCCCTACCCAAGTGGGTTAAAAGAGAGTCCCTGTTCTTCGGAACATATGGGACCATCTAGGTCTTCGGAACATATGTAGATCATGGACACTTTTCTCCAGAAAGTGACCTACCTGGGGTGCAGCCCGTATGGAATGATACAGGGTGTATTTAAATTCCTGCCAAAATATTATCTATCTATCTTTCAATTGCCTGAAATGTGGATGGTTTAATGGAATTTTTCTACAGGTACGCTAACCACGATTCGCGTAAGAAACATGTAGAATACGACTAACTTGAGAGATCGATTGCCACTGACTATACGTATGGTCCTATTCGTGGCCGATTTTTATTTTGTGAGGACGTGTAGGCTGAAAAGCATGTGCATTCATATAAACGGAAACATAGATCATTAAGCAAATCTGGAATTTCAGCAAGCATGTTGCTCACATAAAACTCTATATCTCCTCACTCAAAAGTCAAAATCATGCATATAAATACTTATTGAAATTATGAACAAACTCTCTGTACATCGAGAAAGAAATTTTTGTTTAAAGATTACCCGGCAATACCGTTATGGTCCGTTCGAGTCGGCACATCAGTTTGGTGTCAATATGAAATTCAGATTCATCACCTATCTTGTAAAATTCATAACTTTTTGCTCAGACCACCTCTAAGGTTGTACGAGCACTCCCTAAAAAGTTTAGAAATTGCTCTACGACTTTGGTAGTTTAAGTTTTCAGTTTTGAGACATGGAAGGGAGAGTTATGAGCAAATCTTCAGAGTAACCCAGTTCTGTCCGGAAAATCGGTCCAGAAAATTACCAGTAGTGTAAATTGCGTATCTCGAGTTCTAAGAATTATTTAGAGGCGTGAAAGTATGCGTTAGAAAGGTGCTGAAATTCTCCATAAGTATGATTACTTTCTTCTAAGTTTAATTGAATAGAAAAATAGATTTCAGGCTGTTTTTCAGATCGAACATAGCGTTGCCATATCGAATTTTCAGATTCTGAACTGTGACTTAGAAAATTCATAGCTCCTAAATCCGATGAGGGTGTGCAAAGATGCGTTGGAAAGGTAAGAAAGTCCTCTACAACCTTGGTATAAGCCCGGATGGCTAGTTTTGCCCACATTAGGAACAGTTTATGTTTTCGTGTTACCTGTCGGTAGGGCAACAGTTTTGGTTGAGGGCAATATTTCAGAAACTGACAGTTAAATTGGAAAATTCCCATCTCCTGAACCCCGTGTGAGATGAAGTTGAGTAAATACTCGTTGGAAAGGTGTTGAAATTATCTACAACTTTGGTATTCATTGTCTGTCCAGATTTAGTAGGAAAATTTGCTTAAAAGCTCGATTTAGTGACTGTTTTACCGATAGGACAGAACGGAATCGTATTCTAAAATTTTTGGACAAGTCTACTCCTCTATGTGGAAATCACTTAGATAAGTAATCACCACCCGTATACTTGTTTTCCTTGCTGAACTACACTTTTCTACATTTGGAGCATCCTACTTGCCCTAGAATTTGTGTTCCTGCATGATCTTATTGGACAAGTAACTAATGGTACCCTAATGCTTGCATTTCAGAATGGTTCGCACTCGCAACACCAACGAGCTCCACGGCGAGCAGCCCGAAAGCTCCAGGGCCAGAGAGAACAACAATCAACATGAGGCTCCACCACCACCACCCAACCCCATGCAGATGATGGTGCAGTTCTTCGCCAGCATGATGGAGAACCAGCAGCAGCAGGCGGAGTTCATGCGGGAGTTGGCACAGCAGAATGTGGCCAACAGAAATGCTAGGGGCAACAACGACAGCGCAGCATAGAACAACACCTAAGCCAATTTCCTCGCCACCAGGCCACCTATGTTCAGCTCCACCACTGAGCCCATGGAAGCTGAGAATTTTCTACGCATGCTTGAGTCCAAGTTTGGGCTCCTCAACTGCACGCTTGCGCGGAAGACCATGTATGCAGCACAGCAGCTGCATGGAGCATCTGGGGCATGGTGGGCCAACCATGTCGCCTCAGTTGGGGCGGACCAACAGATTACTTCGGACGAGTTCAAGAGAGCGTTCCGTGCCCACTAAATTACTGCGGGGCTCACTCACAGAAGGCACGGGAGTTTGCGGCACTGAAGCAAGGCAATCGTAGTGTTGAAGAATACTGCGAGGAGTTCAATCGCTTGGCACTTTATGCTCCTGAATAGGTAGACACCCCCGCCAAGCGCAAGGATCGCTTTTTGGAAGGACTAAGCGCAGAGCTACAAGACCGCCTCAACCTTAACATGGGCAGCACATTTGCGGAATTTGTCAATAATGCTATTATCGTAGGAGATGGGTACCGTAAGGTGATGGCAAAGCGGAAGAGATCTGCTAGTGCTATGGGGCCATTCAGCGGACCCCCACAGACGTATCATATGGTGTACACGGATCCATCAGGATAGAGGTATCGTTCCACCCCCGTGTCAGCACCATTTCCACGTCCACCCCAGCAGCCACAACAGCGACCTCAAGCTCCACGTCCACAGCAGAACCAAGGCAGGTATCGCCCACAGCAGTAGCAGAATACCCAGACAGGGCCTTTTCCCTGTTACAACTACGGTCGCCTAGAGCACTTCTCGAGGGAGTGCACGTTCCCCAAGTAGAACACGGGCCCAAACCCGTCGAGAAACAACAATAGCAGCAGCAACAACAACAACCACAACAACATGGGACCCAACCACACGGGCCTCATGAACAACACCACACTGGAGGAGATTCCGGAGAATAGCCCAATCCTCGCTGGTATGTTCTCTATTCAATACCACCCCACACTTGTGCTATTTGATTCGGGGGCTTCCCACAATTTTATCAATACGTCCTATGCTAAGGCCCGATGATTACCCCACCACCTTATGAAGTCATAGTACCTTATTAGGTCAGCACATGGGCACACTCCCGCTAGGTATGAAGTTAGGAAACTACCTATAACACTAGCAGAAAAGGTATCTAGCGCACTGCATAGTGCTTGAGGGAAGCAACATCGATGTGATCTTGGGTATGCCATGGATGAGGTACCATAAGGCACGCTTAGACACCGATACCTACACCATACACCTAGACTCCCCCACCCAAGGCAAAGTGAATTTTCGAGTAAATTATCCCCGACTGACAACCCCTGTAGTTCACCATACCCACGCCACTCAATTAGGTGATATTCCAGTGGTTAGCGAGTTTCCAGAAGTGTTCCCCGATGATCTCCTTGGATTACCTCCAGATCGGGATGTTGAATTCAAGATTGAGCTTCAGCCAGGAATGGCACCCATATCCAAGAGACCATATAAAATGGCACCCAAGGAACTGGCGGAGTTGAAAGAGCAACTAAAGGAGTTGCTAGATAAGGGGTTTACACGACCAAGCTCTTCATCGTGGGGTTGTCCGGCATTGTTTGTAAAGAAGAAGGATGAAACCTTGAGGCTATGTGTAGATTACCGACCCCTCAATGCCATAACTATCAAGAACAAGTACCCATTGCCTTGCATTGATATTATCTTTGATAAGCTAATTGGAGCTAAAGTCTTCTCCAAGATCGATCTGCGATCCGGATATCACCAAATTAAGATCCGGGCTGAAGACATCCCCAAGACGGCATTCTCCACTTGGTATGGACTCTATGAGTATTTAGTGATGTCCTTTGGATTGACAAATGCACCAGCACACTTTATGTACCCCATGAACTCGGTGTTCATGCCAGAGCTGGACAAGTTTGTAGTGGTGTTTATTGATGACATCCTAGTCTACTCCAAGTTAGAAGAAGAACATGTGGAGCATCTCCGCATTGTGCTACAGAGGTTAACGGAACATCAGCTATATGCTAAATTTAGCAAGTGCGAGTTTTGGTTGAAGCAAGTACCATTTCTAGGCCATGTCATCTCAGAAGAAGGCATAGCAGTAGATCCTAGCAAAGTAAGAGATGTACTGAACTGGAAGACACCAAAGACCGTGTTTCACATACGCAGTTTTCTTGGATTGGCTGGTTACTACCGCCGTCTCATTCCAAATTTCTCCAAGATCGCAAAACCCATGACTCAGCTACTGAAGAAAGAAAAGAAATTTGAGTGGGATCAAGGCTGCGAGGACGCTTTTCAAACCCTAAAGAAACATCTTACGACTGCTCCAGTATTAGCTCAACCGGACCTGGGGAAACCGTTTGATGTCTATTGTGATGCTTCGGGTATTGGATTAGGGTGTGTGCTCATGCAAGATGGGCGAGTCATCGCTTATGGATCTAGACAACTGAGGAAGCGTGAGCAGAATTATCCCGCACATGATATGGAATTAGCGGCAGTGGCACTAGTGTTGAAAATATGGAGACATTACCTGCTTGGAAACCTGGTACGTATCTACACCGATCACAAAAGCTTGAAGTACATTTCCACTCAGTATCACCTGAACATGAGGCAACATCATTGGTTGGAATTGATTAAGGACTATGAATTGGAGGTGCATTACCACCTCGGGAAAGCTAACGTCGTGGCTGACGCACTGAGCCGCCAGGCCCAATGCCATCACATCATGGTCAGCCCACAAGTGCAAAATGGACATTACGTCCAAGTAACACCCTATGGAGCTCTATATAACCTAGCATTGATCCCTACCTTGCGAGAAGAGATAGTCGAAGCCTAGAAGAATGATGTTGGCATGGCACATCTTAGAAGGAGACTAAAAGAGGTCGATGCTAAGGTTCGATGTTTTAGAGAAGACGCGGAAGGTGTAAGATGGTTGAAGGATCGCCTGGTAGTGCCTAAAAATTTGGAATTTTGCAAGAAGATTTTGGATGAGGCTCATGTTGCGAAGTACTCCATGCATCCAGGAAGCAACAAGATGTACCACGATTTGAGATCCAAGTATTAGTGGACTCGTATGAAGAGGGAAATAGCACAATATGTTGCAGAGTGTGATACCTGCCGTTGAGTCAAGGCCGACCATCTGAAGAAGGCGGGCCTACTCCAACCTCTGAGTGTCCCAGCCTGGAAGTGGGAAGATATTAGTATGGATTTCATCGTTGGCCTACCACTTACAACACGCAAATTCGACTCCATATGGGTTGTTGTCGATAGGTTGACAAAGGTTGCACATTTCATTTCGGTGTCGACACGGTTCAAGACGCAGAAATATGTACAGCTGTACATCGATTTGATCATGTGTTTACACGGGGTACCCAAGACCATCGTATCAGATAGAGGTTCCCAGTTTGTTGGATGCTTCTGGGAGCAGCTCCATGTGTCATTGGGCACGAGACTGATTAAAGGTTCTGTATACCACCCCCAAACAGACGGTCAAACGGAAAGGGTAAACCAAATATTAGAGGACATGTTGAGAGCCCATATACTGAATCATAGCAAAAAGTGGGACGAATGCTTACCCTTGGCGGAATTCGCATACAACAATAGTTATCAAGAAAGTATCAAGATGGCACTGTGTGAAGCTCTCTATGGTCGCCGTTGTCGTACACCATTGAGTTGGTCAGAATCAGGGGAAAGGGTAATATTCGGCCCGGAATTAGCGCAGCAAGCTGAAGAGGAAGTACTAGAAATCCAGTCGAATCTACGGGCAGCTAAATCTAGGTAGAAGAGTTATGTAGATAAAAGATGCCGCCCGTTGGAGTTTAAAGTCGGTGATATGGTCTATCTCCGAGTCTCACTAACCAAAGGGGTACAACAATTTGGGATTCGTGGGAAGTTAGCACCCCGCTACATTGGACCATAACCGATCATAGCAAGATGTGGGCCTGTAGCCTATAAACTCCAGCTACCCAAGGAGCTCGCTGGAGTCCATGTGTCCCAACTCAAAAAATGTTTGAAGACACTAGTAGGCATTCCCTTGGAGAACACGGATCAGCTACTACCCGACTTGACGTGTTCTGAGCGCCCCATGAAGGTACTAGATGAGAAGGAACGAGTAACCCGCAAGAAGGCGCTCAAGTTCTACAAGGTTCAATGGAGCAACCACACCGCAAAGGAGGCTACCTGGGAGACAGAGGAGTTTCTACAAAGTCACTACCCCACGTTTCTACGCCGCCACTTAGGTAAACCGTTATAACACCCCGTAATCTCGGGACGAGATTTCTTTAAGAGGGGAGGGCTGTGACACCTTTGGTGTTAGGCACTTCCATGACACGCCCTAGGATCAAACCCCACAAGTATAAGAGCCTAACATCAAAGTTTGAATTTAAATTGATCAAATTCAAATTTGAATTCAAGTCTATTTGGTTGCCATTGAACTATAAGTTTTAAAATTTTAATAGAACTTACCCCCACCAAAAATATATGTTGACCACCATGACTAATTAGAATTTTGAGGATTTTATCAGAATTTTATTTTGTTAACAAGTGCCACAAATAACTAAGCGAAAGTCCAAAACAGTCAAACTTGGGAAAATTCTTGTTAAAATTTGAGGAGGCTTCAAGGAGCAATCTTATTTTCTATATTTTAAACACATCGAGCTGGTCAAGGGGATATGCTTGGATTTGTCAGACCATTTATAGAAATAAAGGTACGAAATGATCAAAACATTGCAGTTTAAAAATTTTTGAAATAATTAAACCGGGCGGGCCCACCTGTCGGCGACACTGAAGAAGCACACCCGGCGCCGCGCGCACGCTCCAGCGGTCGTATGCCACATGGATGCTGGTGACAGGCGGGAGCGGCTCCTGGGCGGATCCAGGCCCCCACACCGAGACCTTGCCCCCCTGCCGGTCGCATCTCTCTTTCACCCTCGCTCATTTCCCTCTGTTCCGCTCGCCTCACCCCCATTGCTACAGCCGTCACCTCTGCATTGCTCGGCCACAGCAGCCCACCAAAGCTTGAGCCACGCTGTAGGGAGCAACGGAAGGCCGGACTAAACCTTCCCCAAGCACCAGACCGCCGTTCCCCATGTGGCATAGGGTCGGCGACGCGTTTCTTTTCCAGCAGCGATGACCTAGTTCCATCGCGTCCCCAACGTCGCGCCTAGCCCCTGGTAATCCGCCCTCCTTTTCATCATGCACAAAGCACCCTAACATCCTTGCGCACATGTCTGACCCCTCACTATGCAGAGCCTACCCTTGGGTGCACCGGATTTGGAGCCGCCGTTGCCGCCAGCTCAAGAGCTCTGCCTCAACGACGACCGAGCCCTCCAGCCTCCCCTACCTTCAATCGACCCTCTGCCTTGTCTTCCCACCCTAAGGTGATGCTTCCCGGCCAGACTCGGCGCTTTCCCTGCCCTCCTCCGTGTGCTCGCCGCTACCGGACCCTTCCCCTGTTTCAGCCATCGTGGCGCACCCCTCTCCGGCCATCGCCGGCAGTCGCTGTAGACCCTTGAAGGTGCGCACCGAGGAGGGGATCATTTCCTTTTGGCCCAAACCCCAACCAAGGGCCGCAGCGAGCCCTCCGACGAGTGCTGCTGCGCTCCGACGAGGAGCCCCCGCGCGCGTGCTGTGATTCAAAAACTGATTTTGTTTTGAATTTGTTTTTATATAGTAATTGGCTGCAGACTTCAAAAATGCATAGGGAATTAATTACTGGGTATTTCTGACCCAAACCAATTTTGCTGGGTTCCCTTGGACATATACTATTTAACAAAAATATTAGATCTCCCTGCATGTCAGTAATTTCACACATACTAAATTAAATGGTCAAAACACTAATAAATTTAGTTTTTAGTTATATATGTTTGGTAAATTCCTAATACTTGGTGAAATATCATGTTTTGATTTGTTAGACCCTCCTGTAAAAGCATGAGTCCTATTTCTCTATAATTTAGCCATAATTAATTACTTAACCTTATGTGTTGTTTTAATTATTTAAAATTAATGGCTCGATGCATGTAAGTGAAACTTGACCAATAAATCACCCCTGATATTTCCTATTTACAGTAAATCACCCATATAAAATTGACATCCAGAACCATACTAAATTATTTAGTTACCTTATGGGATTATAGTTACTAGTTAATTCTATGATTATTCTCTAAGATTTTATGTTGTAATTACTTCCCTTGCATAACAACATATCCAACATACTGGTAATATTATTTCGGATCCATGCCCACTCCTCAGGTGCCTAGCATGGGTATATTGGGCACGAACATGTGAACCCCCCGGTACTTTTTGTACCAAATTTCCACTTTTAGTTTCTGGAGTCTATGAAGGAAATACACTAAACACGGCCACGATCTGTCTTGACCATATGTGTTATAGTACTGAACTATTCAACACACCCCATTCACTCCGACATTGACCATATGTGTTATAGTACTGAACTATTCAACACACCCCATTCACTCCGACATGAAATATTGTACTATAACATATTTGTTGAGAAAGTGCCATGACTCGAATAATGTTCTCATGCATCATATCATCCGCATCATATAGGTCACGAGGTGAACCACGTGGAGCCAGGACCAGAGCAGGAGCCGGAAGGACCAGGTGGTGACCCAGCTAACCAGGAACCCACTCAAGGCAAGCCCCGGTGCATCCCACCAAGTTTTACTGCTTTCTATTTTATCACTAGATAGGATGATATAGGGTTGCTTGTGCATTAGGTTTATAGGAGTTGTTTAAAAACCTAGAATTGCAGTAGGTTCCCTTTACCCGGTATTAACCTCAGGACGGTAGTTGCTCTGCTTAATTTAGAACGAATATTTATCGAGTGGTATAGAGACCGCTCGTAGGTTAGGAAATATTATCACCGGGAATCAATATCGAATGAATGGAAGTTGGATGGGATCATAAATGAAGACTGGACGGGCAACTAGGCGGAAAGGGAAGGACAGCTTATCTTCAAGGAGGTAGCCCCGTCTGAGTCACCTACGACTACGCCTCATGTCCGGCCCATGGGATCAAGTTTGAACGTACTGTTTACATGCTAGAGTTTTGGGCCCAGTAAACCGATATAGCTATGACTACTGCTTGGACAGAAGATACCCTACTTCTTAAGGAGGCACTGGGGATGAAAGGAGGGAAGAATCTACCCACGGATGGCGGCACGGGGCACATCGCGCGGGGGACCCTTCTCGAAGGAGCCAGGCTCGGAAGACCCTGCAGTACCGTATGCAAAAGAATGCTCCATGCGGCTTCCATAAAGCAGATATGGATCATGCAAGCAGGTTTCTCCTGCAGGATGTAAATCGATTCGAGTCGCTGTCCCTCACAGTAACAAGTACCACTTGATCGCTGCTCCGGAACAGTGTCAGAAGCCATTAATTTGTTGAAAGGGTTTAATATTGCTATTTGGAAATTATTATCAATTGTACTGCAACCATGATTGTTATAGTCATAGTGCAAACTAAATTTACTATCTCCCCTATTAATTTAACTTGATGCTAAAACTTGAAAAATAGGGATTTACTCTTAGGCTGGCTTTTGACAACATGAACCCTACCCTTAGCCTGTGCATGTCTAGGAGTCGGCTGTAGTTGGCCATCTTGACGGGCCAGTCTTGCTGAGTAATCTAGTTACTCAGGGCGATGTTCTGTGTGGTTTCAGATGACCAGGGTGGAGACTGCCACTGCGGTGGAAGGTTCCACTAGGAAGGCCAACTACCTGACTGCTGGAACATCGAGTGGGAACGGTGTACCGGTGATAAGGAGGAGTAGACCATTGGTTGCCGGCAGGGTGTTTGGACAAACACCTACAAAGCCAGATGTGTTGTGTGAATCATTGTGAGTGTACGATTGTATCTTACTTATTCTGTCGAGCTATCTATTATGTAGACTATTTCGCTTCCGTATTTTCTAAACCTCCGGTTTGTAAACTTTAAATTTAGATGTATGTAAAACTCTGTACTCTATCTATGTTCTCGCTGCAATTATATTCTCTGTCATATGTTGTACTATTGGGCATCACAGCGTGTGTCGCCACCCGAGAAGATCCTGGAACGGAGCCGGCTCCATGGTAAGTCAGTTCTGTTATATATATATATATATATATAGTAAATTGCCCATCTTTCCTCATCAGTTTAGGCTAGTGGGTGCAACTGGTTAGTGCATAGGAGCTTAACATGGTATCAGAGCTAGAGGTCTTGAGTTCAAGTCCTGACAACCATATTTTTCGCTGCGCCGCTTCTATTTTTATATTTGTGACTGGTTGGTGCATAGTAGCTTAATAGCAGCAATGCCCACGGTGCCTACCCTTGCGCCCAAGAAGGGATTACGCTGAAACTGCGGTGAAAAGCATCATTGATACAACGGCAAGGTTTTCCGTCATTAGTGACAAGCTCGTAGCTTATTAGGAGTGGATGACGTGGCCGCGGTGTGACAGGCGGGAGCCGGAGAGACCGTGTAGAGGTAATAAGCACATATGACCATCTAAATGGTGACTAAAATGCAATATATAATAACCTAACAAAGTGCCAGTGTGTTGCTATAGGTAAAAAACCATTAATATGATACAAATGGATTTTATTTTAATGAAATGTTCCATGGCTGTGTCTTCATCTATTGTGTGTCTTTATTCTGAAGGTCTGCTCTGTGATAATACGAAGGATGCAAGAAAGAATGTGCTTACGTTAACCTTATTCTTGCAGCTCAGAGAGAATTTGGTGTTGTGGTTAATGACCTTAATTTTGGTGTTCCACGGGGATCATTGTATGATGGATGAAATTCCGTTATATTTCATTTCCTTTTTTGTTGTGGTTGGAACAAGTCATTGTGTCATGTGGAGTATACAGAAGACTGCAATATAATAGAAGAAATTTTTTTTTGTAGATTCAGTGACAGAACAACCAAAATATATATAAGTTAAAGGTCATGCCTAGCTACAAAGATCTGACTTCAAAAGAGAATATCCAAAAACCTCCTCCATGATAGTGTGATCTTTCAATTCCACTAGTATTTGGGTGCAACTGGTTAGTGCATAGGAGCTTAACATGGTATCAGAGCTAGAGGTCTTGAGTTCAAGTCCTGACAACCATATTTTTCGTTGCGCCACTTCTATTTTCATGTTTGTGACTGGTTGGTGCATAGTAGCTTAATAGCAGCAATGCCCACGGTGCCTACCCTTGCGCCCAAGAAGGGATTACGCTGAAACTGCGGTGAAAAGCATCATTGATACAACGGCAAGGTTTTCCGTCATTAGTGACAAGCTCGTAGCTTATTAGGAGTGGATGGCGTGGCCGCGGTGTGACAGGCGGGAGCCGGAGAGACCGTGTAGAGGTAATAAGCACATATGACCATCTAAATGGTGACTAAAATGCAATATATAATAACCTAACAAAGTGCCAGTGTGTTGCTATAGGTAAAAAACCATTAATATGATACAAATGGATTTTATTTTAATGAAATGTTCCATGGTTGTGTCTTCATCTATTGTGTGTCTTTATTCTGAAGGTCTGCTCTATGATAATACGAAGGATGCAAGAAAGAATGTGCTTACGTTAACCTTATTCTTGCAGCTCAGAGAGAATTTGGTGTTGTGGTTAATGACCTTAATTTTGGTGTTCCACGGGGATCATTGTATGATGGATGAAATTCCGTTACATTGCATTTCCTTTTTTGTTGTGGTTGGAACAAGTCATTGTGTCATGTGGAGTATACAGAAGACTGTAATATAATAGAAGAAATTTTTTTTTGTAGATTCAGTGACAGAACAACCAAAATATATATAAGTTAAAGGTCATGCCTAGCTACAAAGATCTGACTTCAAAAGAGAATATCCAAAAATCTCCTCCATGATAGTGTGATCTTTCAATTCCACTAGTATTTGGGGCAACCACTGTCAATGTGAGACCTTATCGTTACCCTCTAGCCTTGAAGTGTGGGATAGAACAGCAAGTGTAGGAAATGCTTGACAAAGGATTCATCCAACCTAGTATGAGTGCTTTCTCAAACCCAATTTTGTTGGTTAAGAAAAATAATGGGCCTTATAGATTCTATGTAGATTATAGATACATCAATGCTCTCGCTGTTAAAGGTGTCTTTCTGATAGCTATATTTGATGAACTGATTGATAAGTTAAGCAATGCTTGCTGGTTCACCTCTCTGGACTTAACTGCTGCATATCACCAATTTGAGTTATGTTAGGTGATGAGTACAAGACAGCTTTTCAGACATAATTTGGCCACTTCGAAGTTATGGTTATGGCTTTTCAGACACATCTGGGGCTCCTGCTAAACATTTTAAGGAGCTATGAACAATACTCTCAAACCTCTTCTCAGATAATGTGTTCTAGTCTTCTTTGATGATATCCTCATCTACAACAGATCTTATGAAGAGCATTTGCTCCATATCAGGAAAGTGTTACAATTACTGACTGATGATAAATGGTTTGTTAAACTCAGTTTTGCTAAGCAATAGATTTCATATCTAGGACACATTATTAGCAACAATGGTCTAGCTAATGATAACTCTAAGGTGGAGGCAGTGGTTTCTTGGCCCCAGCCAACAAATGTGAAAGAGCTACGATGTTTTTTGGGGCTAGCAGGGTATTACAAAAAATTTGCCAAGCACTTTACTATGATTGACAAATCACTCACTAAACTACTGAAGAATCGTACACTATTTGTCTGGACTCAAGAACATGATATTGCATTTCAAACACTGAAAACTGTTTTTATCTTCAGCGCCAATGCTGGCCATTCTCAATTTCTCTAAACCATTCTACATGGAAACAAATGCTTGCGATAAAGGCATTGAAGTTGTCCTCATGCAAAATTCTCATCCATTGGCATTCATTTGTAAGCCATTGGGTAAGAAGTTGTGTCGCTATACATGGACATTATGTTGGCAGTGGATCAGTGGAAGTCCTATCTCCAGTTAGAAAAAATTCTTATATATACTGATCAAAAGAGTTTGTATCATCTCAATGAGCAGAAGATTAACACTCCATGGCAATAGAAGGTTTTCAACAAATTGCTTGGTCTGAGGTACAAGAAAATTTATAAAAAAGGGATATAAAATGAAGCAGCAAATGCTCTGTCCGGAAGGCCCCAGGAGCTGAACAGTATTGTAGCATCTGCTAGTACCCCTCATTGGCTGCTGGAGGTGATGGACAGTTATTCCACTAATCCTAAGGCTAAAAAATGATAGTCAAATTGACACTTGATGCAGACTCATTACCTTCTTACACATTTAAGGATGGCCTTCTCGGTATAAAAACGGAATTTGGTTAGGGGACAATGATAAGTTAAAACAGAAGTCATTGCATCTTTTCGTAATTCTGCTATGGGGGATCATTTTGGGGTTCATGTTACGATGAGTAAGCTCAAACAATATTTTGCATGGGCTGGGATGAAAAAAGACAGTTCATAGTTTTGTGACAGCTTGTCAAGTCTGTCTTCAGGCTAAAACTGACAGAGCTAAGTATCATGGACTTTTGCCATTACCTATTCCAAATTTCTCTTGGCAAATAATATCCATGGACTTTGTTATAGGTATACTTAAATCAGATGAGCTCTACTTATTATCCATAGACAGATGGTCAAACTGAGTAAATCAGTGTATGAAAACCTTCTTAAGGTGCCTTGTTCACGCATGCCTCGCGAATGGGACCAGTTGGCATTCTGCCCAGGGCAAGACTCCCTTTGAAGTTCTCTATGGCTATCAAAATTGGAGTTTTGGCAATGATGCATGGTCCACAAGTGTTGTACGTACGTGATCTTCATCCTTGCCTTTGCCTGCAAGAGCGAGAATCAATGACAGTTCGCACCAAGCAACATCTCATTCGCGCTCAATAGAAAAATGAAACTCCAGACAGACAAGAAGCGTTCAGAGAGGCGCACTTCAAAGTGGGTGATATAGTTTTCGTCATGTTTCAGCCATATGTGCAATCATCTCTGACAAAAAGTACTAATCAGAAACTGTCATTCAAATTCTTTGGTTCATATCGAGTGCAGGAGAAAGTTGGTGAGGTTGCTTATTAGCTTGATCTGCCTAGCTCTTCTGCCGTGCATCTAGTATTCCATGTGTCTCAACTGAAGTCCAACAGATCATCTAATGCTCCGGTAATTCAGTCTGTCCCAGATTCTAATATCGTGTTACAGGTACCAAAAGCTATTCTAAAGAGGCGCCTTCTAGAACGTGGTGACAAATCTGTACCGCAAGTCCGCAAGTGCTGATAATGTGCTTCGGGTTATCAGAATCTCTTTTTAAGTTTGCACGGATCTTAAAGCAGCAAGTAATTAGTTTCCAATTTTTAATCCTCCTAATCATATATAGGGCCCGTCCCTACCCTTGAAACCCAGACCCAGAACCCAATTGAGCCCGGTTAACCGGGGAAAACGGACGATCACCACTCGTATCCCAGACTCGTGGCATTTCATCTGTTGTTTCTTTCTTCGTTCTCTTCCTCCTCGGCGGCAGGGGCAGTATTGGCCGGCGGCGGCGACGTCAATCTGCACCTGGCGGTGGAAGTTGAAGGCGACAGGCGTGGCGCCTCTCTGCGTTCGTCGTCGATCGGTGCTGACTGCTGAGGGGAGCGAGGGAGTGGAGTCGGCGGCAATCACCTCGCCCACCTCCGCCGTGTTGTACTTGTACCATGACGAAGAGCGCCGGATCGGCTAGTTCCTCGCGGCGATCTGCTCCTTCCTCAGCGCAGCTCCGCTCGTGTTCCTGGTCCACCGGTGTCAACGGAGAGCGCTGGATCGACCAGTTCCTCACGGCGATCTTCTCCTTCCTCTGCGCAGCTCCCTCTCTGCCTCGCCGTGCTCTGCAAACAGGCGGCGACACGCGCATCCTCGCCGTGCTCCACGAACTAGCGATGACATCACACACCACACACGCACCCCTGTCGTGCTCTGCGAACTGGCGGCAACATGCGCGTCCTCATCGTGCTCCATGTACTGGAGTTGTTCTCTGCTCCATGTTGCTCTCGCTCGCTCTGAATTGCAGTCGAAGCAGCACACCGGCTCCACGCGGTTGTCCAAGCAGCAAGCATCGACGCCCTCGGAGGCGGAGGGGGCTCCTCGTTGGCAGGGTATACGGCCGCGCAGCTTGCACGCTTCCTTCGTGTTTGTGAAAAGGAGAGCTGGGCATGGCAGCCTCATTTGCGTGTCGATTGAGTCACTACTAAACCGAGTTGTACTTAGCCAAGTTCAGTTGATGGAGTGTCAGTAAATTTTGATGTCTATTTGTTTCTTCATCCTGTCTATATACTACGAACTAGTTCCCATTAAGTTTGTCGAGCTCCAGGAAGAAACAAAGAAAAACATCATCAGCTGCAAGAAGAACAAAGAAAAGCATCCAATTTACATGCCCACTGCCTTTTTCTACTCCAGCATGCAGCCTCTTCATTGTCCAAATTTCAGGTTCAGGTCTGAACCCTGAACCCAAACCTCCACACAGTCCACACATAACATTTAGAATTTCAGGTCTGAACTCGACGCAATCCCAACACCAGTCCACACACATCCTGCCACTAGAGTTTGTAGCACCAAACATGCATCAATTTTCACTAGCCAGTCTCACATTTTTGTCCCCAGGTAATATGTAAAGGAGCAGTATCAACCAGTGCCTTCACATCATCAGATCTAAGAAGAACTATTTATAGATTCATTAGGATAAAACAATACGAATTCACTGATAAAACCAAAATGATTCAAGTGCAATTATGGCACAAAACTCATAATACTAGAAACCTGTTCCTACAAAAAAAAAAGGACTTGCAATTTTTTACATAAATAAACTTCAACTTGTTTGCCAAGACCAACAAAAATTTAAAAATTTATGATCTGTGAGCTGCCTTCTTCTGACAAGAGTAGGTTTTCTCCTTGTTCTTGTTGGGGATTATGCTGGTCGCTGGAGGAGTCGGGCCGTTGTTCTGTTCGTCAGCAACGATGACTTCCTCAGCGATCTCCAAACACGGCTTGACATCTTGCTGGCTAATAAGACTGTAAATGAATACAATCGAACAAATGGCAGGTAATATGAGCGATCTGATCGATGCATGACTATATTGTTGGAAAAGAAACTGATTGGTAGGAGCAAACTGAACAAGCTAGAGAAATACAGATACGAAATAAAATTGTATGCATAGGAATTGCAAGATTGGGGACCCTGGATATTGGTGACGCCTGCATTCGCACCGGCCGCACTTCCGCCGGGACGATCCTGCTTCAATCACTTACAATGGTTAATAGGCAGAGATGGAGTTGTGCGAGCAGATCGCCGTGAGGAACTGGCCAATCCGGCGATCTCCATCGCCACCGATGAAACAGGAAGGCGAGCGAAGTGATACGACACAACAAGGTGATGGAGGTGGGCAAGGTTTTTGCTGTCAACACAAACTGCCTCACTCAACCCTCCTCAGCGCAGACGCTGTTGGAGATATGCCCAAGAGACATTACGTATTTGATTCGTATGTGAGGGTCATACGGATATTGATCTGTGAGGGATTAGTCCACTAATGGGCCAACTTGTTGAGGCCCATTAGAAGGGTCTATATAAGTACATGTGGATACCGCGAGGAGGCGCTGTTATTGCTGCGGTGCCGAACGGCTGGACGAGGAGGAGACATTTGACGTGATTGACTACTTCCTCTATATCGACGCGTAACTACGTTGGACGAGCTACTCCAACATTCGCTTCCGCTCCGCCTGCGCGTCTAGTGGTAACGATCCATGATCCCCTCTTGCAAGGTTTCCTAGTTGAACGGTAGAAATTTTATATGCTATCGTAGCCTACCCGTTCCCTAACAGTGGTATCAGAGCCGACCTTGTATAGTTTGTGATCTGGATCTTGTGCATATAGTTGATATGCTGATATATTAGATTAGATCTATTACATGTTTTTATGTACGGATTGATTAGATCAATGGTGATAGGGAGGTTTACAAGGTAATGGGCCGATAGCGATACATGCATCATTAATTTATTTGTGTTTCTTCTCCGTGCACGCGCGACTTGTCTCTACCGGCTGGAATCACCATCGGGACTAACTGCGTGCGTCAGTAGAGGAGCCAATAGTATCATGATCATATACCGCAGTCTACTCATAAAAACCTAATGGAAAACTGAGGCATTATGAATGACTCGAAATCAGGCAAATATGATTTTCCCGATAGAATTTCCATTGTGATTTCATAGACTCAAAATCGGGACCGCCGTACGGACACGCCTAGACTGTTACAACCCTTTTTGGCCACACGTTAGCATTTGCTTCTCGCCTAACTTGTTTTTATAGAGAATGTTGTGAATGGTATGGTCCAAGATATACATGTGATGTATGTATGTGATTTACATGGCCTGCGTGTTATGATTAATTACAGCTGGGTTGAGGCTGTCATATTATTGTATAACGGCATGCGTGTCGACCTGTGATACTTGATATTCTCATGTAATTTATTACTAGCTATAAGTTGTAGTAGCTAAATGTTAAATCATGGAGGTCTCAAGCATGATGGTTGAAGGGACGGGAGACATGACGATGGCAATGGAGATGGAGATTAGCAATTGAAAGGGTCAAACTATTTCACAGTTAATATGATTGTCTGTGATGATGTTTCTGTCATCCTATTCTTTCATGTGTTATTTATATTGGATATGATTAACATGTTAGAATAGGTTCTCTCAAGAAAAAAATTAAATTATATACCCTTCCAATAGCTGCACCTATTAAAATTATGATTGTTGTATAGTATGTCTGCCAAAGTAGAGTATTTCAACTATCTTAATTATTAGGGTAAATGTTGGATATTTACATGCATAGTATTGGTTTAATTAACAAAGCTATCAAAATGGTTTTGGGCTTTGGGACATGATGTTGGTGCCGGTGCATGTGATGCTAGCCAACAAACAAGAGTCACATAGGGATGTGATTGGCAAAGTGTTGTTTACCTATGTCACTAGATTTCTAGCGGTGATGCCAAAGCTCACTAGGATCTAAGTTGAATATGGATCTTAAACCACTATATGTCATTTCGAGGGAAAACGGTTCCAAGCATATAGTGGAATAATGAATTTTTATTTGTTTAATAAGAGTTTTACATGAACATGGTGCTTATATTCGCATAATTTCTGTTGTAGATCATGGCACCAACCGCTAGTAACACTTTCAATCTGCGCTCGATTCTTGGAAAAGAGAAGCTTAGTGGAACAAACTTTATTGATTGGTATCGCAACTTGAGAATTGTTCTCAAGCAAAAGAAAAAGGAATATATTCTAGAGCTTCCCTATCCTGATGATCTGCCAGATAATACTACTGCCGCTCAGAAAAGGGAGTATGAGAAGCATACCAATAATGCAATTGATGTTAGCTGTCTCATGCTTGCCACTATGTCCTCTGAGTTTCAGAAGCAATATGAGAACGTGGATGCCCATAATATGATTGAGGGACTCCGTGGTATGTTTGAGAACCAAGCAAGGTCTGAGAGGTACAACATCTCAAAGTCCTTGTTTGCGTGTAGGCTAGCTGAAAATGGTTCTGTCAGTCCTCATGTGATCAAGATGATTGGTTACATTGAGAATCTGGAGAAACTTGGTGCTGCTCTACACCCTGATTTGGCCACAGATATGATTCTCCAGTTGCTTCCCGTGAGCTATGAGCCTTTCATTTTGAACTTTCAAATGAATAGCATGGAGAAGACATTGGCTGAGTTGCATGGGATGCTTAAGACAGCTGAGGCAAGCCTTAAGAAATCTAGTCCAAGTCAAGTTAACTTGGTTCAAAAGGATAGCAAGAAGCGAAAGCGAAAGGCTAAGGCTAAGGCTACTGATAAGATCTCTGGCACTAAGCCTAAACCTGCAGCAGCTCCTAATCCTAAACCGACGACTGGTGATCCTTGTTTTCACTGTAAGAAAACCGGTCATTGGAAGAGGAATTGCAAGCTTTATCTGGAAGAGCTGAAGAAGAAGCGTAGAGACACTTCTAATTCAGGTATCAATGTTATTAAAATTAATAATGTTACTACACGTCCTTATGATTCATGGGTATTTGATATCGGATCAATGATTCATACTTGCAAATCGTTGCAGGGGCTTAAAGAAGCAAGGAAGTGTGCAAAGGGCGAGGTGGATGCTCGCGTCGGCAATGGTGCAAAGGTTGCTGCATTGGCCGTCGGAACTTATCCACTTTCATTACCATCAGGATTAGTTTTGGAGTTAAATAATTATTATTATATTCCCGCCTTAGGCAAAAACATTATTTCTTCAAAGTGTTTGGAGGAACATGATGGTTATGAGGTCATAATAAGGAACAAGTGTTGTTCCATTTATTTGAATGATATTCTCTATGGTAATTGCCCATTGGTGAATGGATTATATTACTTAGATCTTGAGAATAAGCCTATTTATAACATTGATGCGAAAAGGCTCAAACCTAATGATTTGAATCCCACATATACTTGGCATTGTCATTTAGGTCATATAAACGAGAAGCACATAAAGAAGCTCCATACAGATGGTCTTCTAAGTTCTTTTGATTTTGAATCAATTGACACATGTGAGTCTTGTTTACTTGGCAAAATGACTAAGTCGCCTTTCACAGGAAATAATGAGAGGGCGAGTGAACTATTGGGACTTGTACATACGGATGTATGTGGACCAATGAGTTGCACGACCAGAGGTGGTTTTTAGTACTTTATAACTTTTACCGACGATTTTAGTAGATATGGTTACATCTACTTAATGAGGCATAAGTCTGAATCCTTTGAAAAGTTCAAAGAATTTCAAAATGAAGTATAAAATCAATTGGGCAAGACTATTAAACTCCTACGATCTGATCATGGTGGTGAATATTTGAGCCATGAATTTGGTAAACATCTAAAGCAATGTGGAATTGTTCCACAATGGACTCCGCCAGGTACGCCCCAATGGAATGGAGTATCCGAACGGAGGAACCGAACCTTGTTAGACATGGTTAGATCTATGATGAGCCAAAGTGATCTTCCATTATCCTTCTGGGGATACGCTCTAGAAACTGCCACTTTCACACTTAATAGAGTTCCATCTAAATCCGTGGAAAGGACACCATATGAGATATGGACTGGGAAGCGTCTCGGGTTGTCTTTTTCTTAAGATTTGGGGATGTGAGGCTTATGTAAAACGTATGACGTCTGATAAGCTTTCTTTCAAGTCTGATAAATGCTTCTTTGTAGGATACCCTAGGGAAACAAAAGGTTATTATTTCTACAATCGGGAAGAGGGCAAAGTGTTTGTCGCTCGTAATAGTGTTTTTCTAGAGAAAGAGTTTCTCTCTAAAAGGGTAAGTGGGAGAACGGTGCAACTTGAAGAAATCCAAGAAGCTCTAGAAAATGTTTCTTCTTCCACTGTACCACAATTGGATGAACAAGTTGTTGTTGAACCAATTGTTGAAACACCAGCCCCGCGTAGATCAGAAAGGGCACGTCGCGCTCCTGAAAAGTTCACACTCCTAACCACGGGGCAACGCGACATATTGTTGTTAGACAATGGTGAGCCTAAGACTTACAGTGAAGCAATGATGGGACCGGACTCTGAGAAATGGCTTGGAGCCATGAGATCCGAATTAGAATCCATGAGAGAAAATCAAGTTTGAAACTTGATAGATCCGCCTGATGGTGTAAAAACCATTGAGTGTAAATGGGTTTTTAAGAAAAAGATAGACATGGATGGAAATGTTCACATCTATAAGGCACGATTGGTGGTGAAAGGTTTTAAGCAAATTTAAGGGGTTGATTATGATGAGACCTTCTCGTCCGTCACCATGCTAAAGTCTATACGGATCCTTCTAGCAATTGCCGTATTTTATGATTATGAGATATGGCAAATGGATATCAAAATAGCTTTCCTTAATGGAAACCTAAGTGAGGATGTGTACATGACACAGCCTGAAGGTTTTGTCGATCCACAAAATGCTAGGAAGATATGCAAGCTTCAAAAGTCCATTTATGGACTAAAGCAAGCATCTCAGAGTTGGAATCTTCTCTTTGATGAGGTAGTCAAAGGATTTGGCTTCATTAAAAATGAAGAAGAGCCTTGTGTTTACAAAAAGGCTTGTGGGAGCGCGCTTGTCTTTCTGGTCCTTTATGTGGATGACATATTGCTGATCGGTAATGATATTCCAATGCTTGAAACTGTTAAGACTTCTTTGAGAAATAGTTTTTCTATGAAGGACTTAGGAGAGGCGGCTTACATTTTGGGCATTAAGATCTATAGAGATAGATAAAAAAGGCTAATTGGATTATACCAAGACACGTACATCGATAAGGTATTAAAACGGTTCAATATACAAGATTCCAAGAAAGGTTTCTTGCCCATGTCGCATGGCATTACTCTTAGCAAGACTCAGTGTCCTTCGACACCTGATGAGATAGAGAAGATGAGAGTGATCCCATATGCTTTGGCTATCGGATCCATCATGTATGCCATGATATGTATATGCCCAGATGTAGGTTTTGCTCTAAGCGTTGCAAGCAGATTCCAATCAAACCCAGGAGAAGCTCACTGGGTGGCTAGTAAGAATATCCTAAAGTACTTAAGAAGAACTATGGATATGTTCCTAGTCTATGGAGGTGAGGAAGATCTCGTTGTAAATGGTTACACTGATGCTAGCTTCCAAACCGACAAAGACGATTCGAGATCGCAATCTAGATATGTGTTTTGCCTCAATGGAGGCGCGGTGAGCTGGAAGAGTTCCAAGCAAGATACGGTTGCTGACTCAACAACGGAGGCCGAGTACCTTGCCGCTTCAGAAGCTGCAAAGGAAGCTATTTGGATCAGAAAATTTGTTTCTGAGTGGGGTGTGGTTCCTAGTGCGTCCAGTCCAGTGGATCTCTATTGTGACAATAGTGGTGCCATTGCGCAAGCCAAGGAGCCTAGAGCGCATCAAAAGAACAAACACGTACTACGGCGTTATCACCTCATCAGGGACATCGTCGCTCGAGGTGATGTAAAAATATGCAAGGTGCACACGGATTCAAACATCGCTGATCCGTTGACAAAACCTCTCTCTCAGCCCAAGCATGAGGCACATATGAGATCCATGGGTATTAGATATCTGCATGATTAATGTATGAGAGATTGTGTAATGTCTATGTTTATGTATGATTAATAAAGTGTTATTCTGTTCCATGGATAATAATTATTGCATTGATTGACAAGTACGTGACTTGTTTGTGAAACTCATTGTTTTTCATAATATTATCCTAAATGATCCCTAGTTCCTAATCATTATGTGGGACAATAATGATTCATGGACTAGCACATGTATTGGTTGATGATCATGTTTCACAGATGATTGATATGGAGATATCAAATCAATAATATGGACACATATTGGAGAACATGGTGTTGGATTGACCCACTAAAAGACTCTGCCAAGATGTTATATTTATGCCATCAGTCGTTGTCTTGAATGATGTACCTTCGGGATCCTTAGACCTAAGATCGTTATTGATTTCCAGAATGCGTAGTAGCATAATTAGGGGTTACCAAACGCTACTCCATAACTGGGTAGTCATAAAGGTAGTTTTCGTGTATGTTATGAAACATGCGGTGGGATATGAGTGGTCAAGATGGAATTTGCCCCTCCTAATAACAGGAGAGATATCTCTGGGCCCTTCGAGTTAGATGGATTTAGAAGTGCATGACCATGCCAAAGTGATTAAAAATTAATCATGATGACTAAGATTTAGTCATGATAAATCCACTAGACGTTCGAGTAAATGGTCGAGCTATCACAGGGATGGCACGTATCTCGCCTTGAGCTTGACTGATATCGTGAGACAAAGGGATCGCTGAATGCGTATGTCAAAGGTTCAGTCGGTATGATCTTTATGTGTATACGAGAATCAGTATGTGCTGCTAGGTGCCGCTATTCATTTATGATTTGAAAAGAGGTTTTCACATCATTTTCGTGTACATATGAAGCTAACAGGTCACACACTTAACAGGTTGGAACATTGCTTGCCTATGTGATTGTCTCTAGTGCAAGTGGGAGATTGTTAGAGATATGCCCAAGAGACATTACGGATTTGATTTGTATGTGAGGGTCATACGGATATTGATCCGTGAGGGATTAGTACACTAATGGGCCAACTTGTTAAGGCCCATTAGAAGGGTCTATATAAGTGGAGGCGGGGCAAGAGGTGTTGCAACCCACCAGTCCATAACCCTAGCCGCCGCGCTCCTCTATTTCTCGCCCACATCCCTAACCGTGTTGCCGGTGCTAGCACGCCGCGTACGACGTTCCAACCCCGTATGTGTGGATATCGCGAGGAGACGCTGCTGTTGCTGTGGTGCCGAACGACTGGACTAGGAGGAGACGTTTGACGTGATCGACTACTTCCTCTACATCGACGCGCGACTACGTTGGACGAGCTGCTCCAACATTCGCTTCCACTCCGCCTGCGCGTCTAGTGGTAACGATCCATGATCTCCTCTTGCAAGGTTTCCTGGTTGAACGGTAGAAATTTTATATGCTATCGTAGCCTACCCGTTACCCAACAGACGCAACGTAGAGAAGCGCCACGTAGAGGGAGGAATTGGGGAAGCGCCGCGCATGCCGCCTTCGACTTCTACCGTCGGGTGATGACTGCCACACCGACGATCTGTGGAGCAGGCCGCCGCTGCCCGTGCTGCTCTGTCACCGCCAAGTACGAGAACGAAGGAGAGGAAATGCAGGAGAACAGGCGTGTTCGATCCGTTTCCCTGGTTTGACTGGGCTCAATTGGGTTCTGGGTCTAGGTTTGAAGGGGAGGGTCGGGCCCTATAACTAGGAGGATTAAAATTAGAAATTATTAATGTGCTGCTTTAAGATTCGTGCAAACTTAAAAAATAGCTCTACCGGAGCACTTCTCATACTTCACATTGTGGGAGGACTGGGACTTCATCAAGCAGCATTTTCCATTGGCACCTCCTTGGGGCCAGTAGGTTTTCGTCCAGGAGGATGTGTTAGCACTGTTGCTGGTCCGACCAACAAGGGAAGAGGTGGGAAGCATACCCGATGCTATCCTCAGGCGGGAACACGGAAGGAAGAGTGTGCATGTGAGTGGGCCGGAGTGGCAAAGGCCCTATAAGAGTGCTGTGAGAGCGTGAGCTTCGTGCGCTTCAAGTAGGAGAACGAGTGAAGGAGGTCGGTAACATACAAGGAGAAGAACAAAGAAACAATCCGAGAGCAATTCCTAGCTCTCGTCCGATCCTCAACTCTGTCTGTTCCTCTGATTCCTCAATTCTCCTTCCTCTACTACTCCGCTGCTAACAAACTCTTCTCTGAACATTCGTTTTCAAGCTCTACCTGCAGTCTCCTTTCTGCCCTGGATGCGAGCTCATCTTCGCATCTCCTATCAACCATGGAGTTCGTTGTTTATTCGTCTTCTAAACATGCCAACCATACTGTTTGTAAATCATGAACTGGTCGAACCTTCAGCACCGTGGACATTAAACCAGTCAGGCCGAGACACAGGGATGGCCAGATTATAGATTGTGCTAACAGGTATGGCGGTACCTGGCGAAAAGACGCTTTGTCACGTTTCATGTACTATTGTGGGTGGCGCACAACCTTCTTGCCATGGAGCACTGTAGCGGGATCCTCCAACGGGTTGAACTGTGAGCTTCGCGCATATGCGGTGTGCCACATATTCAGGACGGTGTGGATTCCATGGCATCTACAACAGAAAAAATGTACAGTGACCGAGTGACAAATGGTTAACCTGATTGACTCATTGTTGAGTCCGTACTCGACAGAAGCACAACTTAGGGTGAGACAGAGGTCTATACGCATCGGTGATAACGAAAAGAATTCCCTTCCTGACGTCTCATATCCCCCAGTAGTGAGCGTATCCGAACTCTGACCTAGTCTTCACTCGTTTTATCCCAATCAGAGTCTAGCACTGTGCCTCTCTCAACACGACTCGACTCGTTTTTCTGTTGCTTGGTTTTATAGGCTAGTATGTATAATACTTACATTCATGGATAATCCAGGCGATAATTAAGTGAGAACTAACAAAATGTCCGTACGTTACCACGGGTTTGAACATTTCACAATTATAAAAGAAATCCAAGTTCATAATGAATTTTAGATATTTTTATTAAAGGAAAGAATATTGTAGAAGAGAGAAAATACCTCACACGCATTACGGTGACTTCAATGATCCCTCGTCGGCATTCAGTTCCACCACTGATCAACGTGCGATTGACCGCACTTGGAACATGACATGGAGGGTCAAGATTCGGTTGTCCATACTCTGACGAACGCCCTCGCCGGCAGCCCGGCGCCGTGCGATAGAGCCATATCTTCTAGACAGGAAATCGTGTGCGAGGCGCGGCAGCTAGACTGAAAATTGTGTGTGCATGGGTTTTTTATTTGTTGGTTCTATACGAATCAGAGATGTGTTTGTTTTCATCATGTGGATGTGGGTTTTTGCTTTCGGTGGATGTGGTGGTTTCTAGCTTTTTGCTGAACACACCGAAAGCCAACACCAAAACACTATTGATTAGGGAAGAAGCAGGCCGACTGACCTCCCTTGTTAAAAGTAGAGATAGAGATAATAGTAATAATACATACATACAGTAACTATGTTTACTTCCAAACATTATTATTTAATAAAATTTTCAAACAAAACAACAATATATTTTAGACTGGTCAATTGGCATTACATCTTCACATGGAATATATATATAGTTTAAATTAAATGTTAGGGGTTATTTTTACCTCCTTATCCACCAATACAAATTGTGGATATGATTCCTCATTACACATGCATGTATTCCTTCTCTTTTTCTTTAGACTTTGGCACTGCATGGTGTCGTTATTAACAGGGTCAATTGTCTAACTGGAGGCTTCAACTGAATCAATATGATTGTATGACCTGGAAAAAGATTATGAACTATCCATAGAGTTCTTGCACTTCTCTTCTTCTTCCTTATCTAATTCGTTGCAGCACCTCCCTGTAACCAAGACCGAATTATTAGCATCAGCACGAACAAAAATTCCCTATTTGCAAGGATTCATGACAATCAAGCAACCTTGCAATCTCAGGAAATGATGAACGTTGTTAGGAACGACACAGGAATTCTGATAAGGTTAGTGTTGTTTGTAAATGCGAAAAGCAAATGCTTGACAACATATATTCTAGGATTTACGGCAGGCCACATGTCGGGCTTCTTCTCAATTCTCATTCGGAGCCCAGATTTTGGATTTTTAGCAAAACAATTGGCTAGCAGCCTATGCAGCCCACAACAGGAAAAAAAAAGGCCCACGAAGATAGAACAGAGTAACGGAAGGGAAGGGGTACATAGGTCATCGTCTTCCTTAAAAACACGCCAACCTTCCGCCATTATTGAAATTTGGAGCTCTAATCTGAGGCTAACAGTAGGTTAAAGATAGTTGCTGATAATAAAACAGAATTCACAGACATAGAACACTAACCTAGGATATTTGAAACTAAAAAAGAGGAACAAGAACAACGCCTTCCATTGACGGCATGAAGAAGAACAAGAACGCTTCCAATGGCGGCGCCCTGGTGGCGGAAACGCGGCGGTTGGGAGGCAATGTGACGCGAGGAGGGACAAGTTCGGATGGGCAATAGGACTTCAAACTACAAAAGATCAAATCAGAATCAAAATAGAAAATGATTCAAACTCAAAAAGTTTGTGCGCATATCAAATTGGCAGGCAGACACCAAAATTTGATGACTAACTAGACTCGGATCGGAAATCACGGGAGGCGATACAAAAGCGACGACCACACCTTAGTTAATAGGTTGTAGATAGATAGATATTTCATAGTTGAATGCGAGAAATCTTTAAGATAAACCTAAATTAGTGAAGCTATTGACTTTGACCTCCAACATTCCATAGTCATGTAAACTTACAAAATTAGTCATAATTTTATTTCAACTCATGCAACTTAGTATAATGAAAATAATGCCAAAATATTTAAATAAATGCTAATAGAAAAATTAATATTAATTATTAAAACACAAGATAATAAAAGTTGAAAGCAGAACGTTGAATGACCTTTTGGCCCAACTCACCATGTGTGTGGCCCTTCCAAATGAGTTATTAAGATGATGATGTCTTCAGTATGACAATGCATTGCTATGCATTTATCGAATTTTGCTGTCAACACAAAGGAGAAAAAAACGTTGAAAGCCTCAATGTCAACAGACAGCCCATTAAAAAAATAATAGAACCCACGAAGCAGCCCACAAGGCCACAAAAGAAATCAACACTGCCACAAAAGCAGCTTCTAGCAGCGGGTTAATACCCGCTATAGCGGCAGGTGAGCCAGCCCGCTGCTCCACTAACGCAGCTAAAGATAAAAGTTAGTAGCGGTAGATTTCCATAACATGAAATAGCGGTGGGTGACAACTTCACCCGCCGCTACCCATAAATCCAAAAAAAACAAAAAAAAAATGGCCTGTCGGCCCGTAGGAGCCCGCATCTGGACCATCATCTTGAGCCCGCCCGGCGAAGAGGTCGACCAGATCGATTGCTCGTGCTCGTTGTCATCACGCATCCTCGGGATGGGAGAGGAGGAGGGGAGGGGAGGCGGTGACACTTCCATTGCCGCCACGCGTCGCCGTCATCGCGTGCCGTCAGGCCGAGCCACCACGCAACACAGTTGATCCGGGAGGAGGGAGGAGGGAGGCCGTGCGACATGGATCCGGTCGGAGAGGGGGTCGCTGCTCCTCCCGCCGCCGCCCCAACCACCGCGGCTGGATCCCGCCGTTGCCCCGACCACCACGGCTAGATCCGCCGCCGCCACGCCTCGAGGGGGCCGGATCCTGCCGCCACCCCGACCACCGTGGTTGGATCCGCCGTCGCCGCGCCTAGAGGGGGCTGGATCCTACTGCCGCACCGACCACCACGGCTGGATCCACCGTCGCCACACCTTGAGGGGCCAGATCCCGCTGCCGTCGGCTCAACCACTGCGGATGGATCCGCTTGCCGTGTCGCCTCGAGGGGGGCTGGATCCTGCCTTCGATGATGGGTGGAGAACTGGTAGTCTAGGGGGAGAGAGGCGCCGACGGCGATGGGTGGAGAAGAGGGCGAGGCTCTGGGAGAGAGGAGGTGGCGGCGGGGGGAGGGAAGGGGGGGAGGGAGGGAAGAGTGAGTGCTAGGGTTAGGTTCTGGAGAGGAGTGGAGTGTTTTTATTTGCATCAGTTGGGCCAGACGGGCCAGAAAGAGATCCACTAATTTGTAGCGGTGGGTCATAATATGATCCGCTTCTAAAAATCAATTTTTAGGGGTGGATCATATTATGAGCCGCCGCGACGGATCACAATGTGACCCGCCCCTAAAATCAAATTTTAGGGTCGGATCACATTGTGACCCGCGACTAAAAGTTGGAGAGTCACTGTAGCAGCAGATTTCTTCAAAACCGCTGCTACGATGTTTTTTGGAACCCCACTACAAACCCTTTTTCTGGTAGTGCAAAACCAGCCAACGAAGAAATAAAAGGATGCGGCAGCAATCGTCTTCCTCCATATACTGTACGCTGCCATCCGCCATTGGCAGAAATAGAAGCTTCAGTTTGCGGCTATATCCTAAAAATAAATCTAGGATGGTTGCGAATCATCCAAGTGAAACTTGACAAACATAGATAACAGACCTATAAAAGGCAACCATGCAGGTCGTCTGGGAGAAATCTATGGCTCGGGAACATGTACAAATTGCGATTTGGTGTGTATAAGGAAAGCCATACAGGAAAGGAAACAAAAGACATCAGTCTGAAGGACTCCGAATCAAAACTGATGAAAGGACTCCGAATAGCCAAGAACTCTAGCAGAGGTGTCAGCTACGTCTAGGAGGCAACTATGCAGGTCGTCTGGGAGAAATCTATGGCTCGGGAACATGTATAAATTGCGATTTGGTGTGTATAAGGAAAGCCATACAGGAAAGGAAACAAAAGACATCAGTCTGAAGGACTTCGAATCAAAACTGATGAAAGGACTCCGAAACAATTACGGACTCCACCAAAGCTGCTCCCGAACTCCACAAAATTTACGTGAAGAGACGACCACACCAAACTTAATAAGGAGTATAATATAAGAAGAGATAGAGATAGCTGGTGTGTTAGCTGGGTAGGATAACGAATCAAGAAGGGTAATAATACCGTTTGTACTGAAGCGCATGTACTTGGAAGGTTCGGGCGTATCACTATTCTGTAAAAAGTCAATGATCACAAATGTTTGGATTTTAGGAAAGGATCCAAAGCACGAATTAACGTGGAGCTCTTCATCATACAGTAGTATCGGAGACATCCTAAGCTGATAAGAGAAGCGATGGTAACATCTGGAGTACAATAAAACTGAAGAACTCTGTATGTCCTGCTCTGGCTGCGATGGTGACCAACTGACCATTCGATTCATTCTTCTTGTCTCAATATCTTTCAAGAGAAAACACCTCGTTGTGAATCGGCAACCAGCATTGGAGGATGCTTTAAATTACTTCGTGCGCGATAGATCAAACCCCACCATCTTCATCAAGGCGAGCTTGTCTATTGCTCCCTTTGTTCATACCACAGCGTTCTGCTCTGTATGTGCTGGCAGTTATAGTCGTGTGAACGCCAACGATACAATATTTACTCAATGAGATATCCGTGCTGGTTCTGCAAAATATGCTGTTCTGCACATTGAGGTCTCAATAGATAAGGGATAGCAACATGTGGGCTGTTCTGGAAAGTATGAACAAATCGATGGAAAGAAGCCTTCGGTGCCTCCGAATCCTAAACATCCTAGCAAGTTTCTAGCTAGATTGTTCACTATTTTCTTTGCCGTGTTTCCTTTAGTACAGTATATTGTTTGTTCACTCCTCACAGCTGGTAACTCGACTCCTCACGTATAGTCCATGTGTATGATCGATGGAACGGCATTGTCTCTTGTAATAGAAGAGGCCTGCCTCAAATGTTGGCACACAAGGGGATCTCGATTGTCCGGGTTATACTGCACAGCAGGACCAGCTCTTTGAAACCTCTGTTGTATTTGTGCTGCTGGCGCTGGGGTTTGCAAGGAAAAAAAAGGATGTATTACATTGATGACTGATGATCTTAGATGTGCATATTCATGTTATGTTTCTTAAAATTAAAATCCCATCCATTAGCTCTTATAACTGTTACCAAAAAACAATTTGATTAGAAAAAAAAAATTGTGTGTGATCTCGTAGAGGCTGGAAGACTTCTTCCATTTTCTTAAAATAAAAGAAAGCCGTTACTCCTGTTAGCCATTTGATGTCGTTCAGATGAACGAATTGGCCTTCGTCCAGCAAAAACTTTGTCTAGAATGACATCAAAATAGGAGCCGAGGAGTATAAAGAAGAACAAGTTTTTTCTTTTGCATATGTACTACTGCTGGGTCTACCTGTTAGCTAGCATGAACGAAAAAACTAAAAAGACAATTAGCCACACACACTATGCATCTTTCTTTTCATTAACGGAATCAGTACAAGATAGTGCCACTTTACAAAGAATAAAATTGATTAGATAAGTTACAGGTATTGCAACTTAATCTGATTTCTGTATGTAGCTATTTAAACTGTGATATAAAAAATAGTGATATGCCATATGTGAATGCCGGATGAGCAAACAAAAAGGGCGCTGTAAACTGTTCTGTTGTCCCCTTAAACTCTGAAAAGAAACCGATGAAAAAAAAGGAGTACAAGTTTTCGTATGATTTCTACCACAAAAAATTTCATCGTGCACGCAGTATACACGCTGCTCCAGCAAACGCCGGAGCCACTAACTATACACGACCCACGAGCGGCCATTGAGAAGCTAAGGACACAGTTCGTCAGTTCCACGGTGGAGCTTAACGAGACCGATGCGCTGCCCTACGCCTGCGCACTGCAGCATTGGCGTGGCAAGGGGGGTGAGTCGTGCATTTCGAGATGGTTCTGGGCCAATGAGTGCTCGGACTTCCCCGTTCGGTTGCTCGCGCTTCAACCTAATTTGCTCACATGGAGTTCCTAAAGCCTCCAATTCCTAGCACAAGGGATGGGTGTGTGCAAGTTCTTTATTATTGTCTCCCCTTCACTGGCTCCGCTGATGTTGGTATAGAGTGCATATATAATGATAGGAGGAGAGTCTCTTTTGTAACAAGTGACACGCCTGACACGAAGGTCTATCTCCTCGTTATTAACCGAAATTATAATTGTACAACTAGGATTTTGCGCTAAAGTACAGAGATCTACGGTATTCATGAGCTTCCACGTCCATATTCATGGGGATCAAAAAAATATTGATACCGAACCACTAGGTTTTATATAAACCAGAACAAAATTTTTTTGCACATGTACTGCTGGGTTTACCATATTGCATGATCGAACGAAAGACAACTAGCCACACAGAGTTTCTATCTTTCAACCCAGATCTTAATTATATTGTAGTACAAATGTTCATTTTTTTACTCTTGCTTTAATAAAGCAGGGGAAACCTATTGTCTAGAAAACAAAGCTCAAACTTTCAGATGATTACTAGCACCTATTAATCCGTGTGGTCCAGATTACTAAAAAGCAAGCGGCAGACTTGCAGAGACATCTTTTCGCCTTGAATTCCTATACGTCGACACAGCGGCGGAGTGCTGGCGACGGTGAGTCCTGCATCCACACGGTGGGACTGAGAAGCTCCGTGTACAAGTCACATCATAAGATGGTTCCGGCATTGTGCCTCTGCAGCTTCGAGTACCTAGAAAGATGTAAAATTTTATCGAAAAATCTGAAATATTATATTTATCAGTGAGGTTTGATATAATTTTTATCGATGAAATTTTAATATTGATCATATTTATGAAAAAACTATTATTATTATATATATAACTATTATAGTTTTATATATAGATTAAAGATAATTTCTTCTTAAATCATATAAAAACATTTAAAAATAATTTATTTTATTTACCAAAATTACTAATATTTCTGAAATATCATATTTATCAGTGACTTCTGATACTTTTTTGTATAAAAATGTTTTTCCTAGGCTTCCACAAAGAAACACCATCCTCTGAGCGCAGAACAACCCAACCGTCCCAACCTCCCCATCGTGGATCTTAGCATGACCTCGCATGCATGTAGTTGAGCTACACTATGGGAGGCTCTTTGAGGGCTTTTGTGTGCTCGTGCTATGCTTCACTCAAGCTTTCAAACTACACCCTCTCTCCAATATTACTTGTCATCCCATGTACTCTTATAGTTTTTTTAATTACTTGTCATCCTTGCAGCCTGATACACTTTTCTCTATTTCCAATACAATAAATAATTCCGATCTCGGAGCTAAAAACAGCAATAAATCCTGTGCTTATACAGTGGTGCGCCATCCGTTTTCCAAACCTGTATCTTTCAGGTTAGGCCGCAGATATGAGGGTAAAGCATAGATTTCATATCCTAGCTTTTCTAGGATATGGATTTTACAAATGATTTGCAGCGAACATCCAGGGTACAGAAAGTGGCCTGTTGTTATTCCCTAATGTTATTTTCATGATAATCTTGACATCATCAGCATTTTCTAGTGGACACAGTATATCCTTATTGCTTAATTAAAGAGAAGTTTTATTGTCTAAAATATTGGCCAATAGTTTTAGAAAATTATTGGTCAGTAGTTTAAGGGTACCTTTGTAATTGTACTATTTAATTAAGTAGGAAGACCTATGATCGCCCGTTGTCGCCTCCAACTATCACTCATACATGCATGAGCATGACTCGACAGGACAGACATACGGTTGTTGTCGCCGATTGTGATTGTCTCATTGCCGGCTAACTGATTGCCAATTTCCATCGCCGGATTCAAGTAGCATCAAGTGATCAACACCCATCGATCTCTTCCGGTGCTCCAGCCCTCAAGGTTTGAAATCTTCCTCGATCCTAATTAATCTTTTTTCATATTCAGTTAGATATATACAAATAATTTGACAATTATTTATCTATTCTTTTTCCACATTGTAGACTCGATTGAATCAGATTCTCATGTCTGCCGCTAGAAAATATCCATCCGGCAATGAGAAAATATCCATCCTAATTAATCCAAAACTGTTAGAAGAGATTGTTTAAAATGATATTAAGACAATTTGATTTTTTTTATTTTAAAGTTATTATTGTCTTATTGATAGAGGAATTTGGTTTTGGTATTAAAAAGTAAAATAGTTTGATATATTTAATGTTGTGTTTATGGTCAACAACAATAAGACCCCCATTTTTGGTTCCGCCCCGGGCCACCAAAAAGTCAGGGCCAGCCTACATGTAAATGGACATCGTTCTCGTATTGCACAATGGGAGCAACAATCTGAAAAGTCACTGCTTGACTTGGAACAGCACGAAGAAGCCTTGACGGCGCCTTGGAGCAGAAGCACCTGAGTTGGCGGACTCACTGCAAGAGGAAAGTGTGGGCCTAGGCATGGAGCCCGCAGGATGTTGTCGACGATGCCGATTTTGTTCTTCTTGCCGTGGTCGGGAACAGCCGGGCTCACAACTCCACCACAAATGTTTTGCAACTGCTAGCATTTGCACGGAACTACAAAATACCCCTGATCTACAAGAAAAATAAACCAAGGATTTTCAAAAAAAAAAAAAAACAGTCACACACAAGATGCACCTGTTTGGACAAATCCCAACATGATTTACCTGCCCACACGGGTGTTAGAATTAGGATCAACTAGGATTAGATTGAGTGGGGTGTTTCTTTGGGCGACATACCTTGACCCTTCTGATGATGCTAGTGCTGGCTACAGGCCATGGTGCCGGTGTCAAGGTGGTGATGACGATGGCGTCAGGGATGGTGGCATCATGGAGGCAGTTGATGACGCTTCTCGTTGCTGGCAGCACCACCCTCTAGATTGGACTAGGGTTCGGAGGTGGGGAAACCATGGCAGCAACGAACCTTGCGTTGTGTGCCCTATGGTCCCCACCTCCCTTTTATAGGGCTGCGTGACGAGGCCCACCAGCCTCGTCTTGGGATGAACGCCCCGATCAGGGTGTGGTCAAGGGCCCAATGAGCTATTGAGCCTATTGGTGGAGAGATCAACCTAACAATGGGTTGAGCCAGAAATCAACTATGAGGGAAGTGAAAGCGTGAAATTTGTCTAATGGGGCTATATATGGGAGCAAGCAATTTGATTTATTTTGCTAATTTATATGGTGACTAGCAAAGTACCCGTGCGTTGCTACAAGCTTTATTTTTGTTAAAAAAAGCATAATATAAACACTACACATGTGATTGGTATTGTATGATAGACATTTTTAGCATTATAAAAGACAATGAATATATTTGAAATACAACATACTTCAATGTATATAGTAGATAAACACAACTATAGTAGTTTTTGTACTCAAATTGGTATCCACACGTTCAACAACTTTAATAAAACAATCTTGGACTTGCATAGAACTATACTTATAATATGTCGGTAGAACCCCATACTTAGATCTAGACGACAACTCAAGTGAGTGATAGTGCAGGAAAAGAAATGAAAAATTATGCTTGCTATATAGTTGATGTACTAAAAAGGTTGTCCAAAAAAAATATGAACTAACAATGTGCAAAGATTAAAAATCGCCCAGGAGATTAGCAGAGGTTGCATATATGCCATAGATCCTAAGATAGCAAATAATACTACTATTTGTCAGAGTATGTGACAAGGTGAGGGAATGAAGGTAGAAATTCAGTTGAAGTGCCCAAAAGATGACAAAAGCATCGTTGATCTGACGTCCTTCTTAGCTAACATAAATCATCATGCGTTCAAGTTGAAGAAAAAATGGGGAGCGATGGACAGGTGATGTGCTGGTACATGATGTTGGATAATGTCTGAGGAGGATCGGAGGGGGCAGGGAGCCGGTATATTTATTGGTGTCCCAGCATCCGATGGTCTCCTTTATGCCGCTGACTGCGGCGATA
Organism: Eleusine coracana subsp. coracana; assembly: GCA_032690845.1. Classification (NCBI taxonomy): domain Eukaryota; kingdom Viridiplantae; phylum Streptophyta; class Magnoliopsida; order Poales; family Poaceae; genus Eleusine; species Eleusine coracana. The sequence continues at coordinate 10,439,277 of CM064430.1, forward strand.
CGTCCACCTGGTAGGCACCAAACCACTCGTCCTCCAATGAGAATCAAATCAACTAGCCAAACTGGTGCGCTCCGCCGCGCTCATATGGCCTGGGTGCATTTTCTGTGAAGCTAAGTGCCGGCTGTAGATTAGCTTAGAAAAATTATTTTCTTTCAATTTAGCTCCTAATTTTTTTCTATTGTCTCATGGGCTTTGTAAAGCATGGGCGTAGAGTGGGCTTGGTCCATTGATTTTTGGACTGTTGGCTATTGCTTGCAGGTCGATTTGAGGTAGTTAGTAACTCAGTATCAACAGACGGCAGACGACATGGAGGCAATTCGTTCCACACATTTGCAGCCAGTCGCCGTTCTTCGCGAGTCCACCACATCGTGACCCCGCCGCCGCATACAGCTCCCCATCACTTCATCGCAGCAGCCAACGGTCTCTCTCATGATGTTGTTTCTGCACCGCCACCCCTCAAGCTCTGGGTATGCCACTTCCGGCTCCTAGCAGGCTAGCACCCTGCCGCCATCACGTGGTCCCCTACCACTGCCTTCAGCTCCGCCATCGGACACCGTCACACTTCAGCTCTGCCGTCGCGCCCTATGCGTAGCCATGACCCTTCCTGCTCCGCCCGCCCTAACGATTGATGGCGATGAATGGCGTGGACGATAAATCAGGCCCACACACGGGCCGGCTCGTCATGGCACAAATTTAAAGTGGTAGATGACATGACAGCCTTCTCACTCGGCTATGGTAGGCAAACTGACAAAGGAGGAACAGGCCCGCATACGGGACGGGCGGACGGCTGCCTCACAAAGAAAAGGAGCAATGGACCGAAACGACGAGAGGCAAAGCAATCTGGGAATCACAAAAGCAGGCCCGCACATGAGCCATCTGGATCACACCCAGCCCAAGCGATCGTAAAACCGCAGCACCGAAACAACCGCAAAACAGCAGCGCGTAGCATAGCGGTAAACCTATGTGGCTGCATGGGAAGACATCCACGTCGGTCAAATTAGCCACAGCTCCACATTTCCTTTTGCTATCAGCTTACTAATATTCAACTCCTCACACTGCCCTAATTATAATCACTGCTCCCACCTAATAGCGCAAGCCATCTAATCAGCATTGTCCTCTCATGAATTGCACGCCAAATTTCATGAGCTAGTACTCCTATTATTGCAGTAATATTCAGGTTTACAGACTAGTACCTCATTTTCAGGTGTGAATCGTTGACCTGAGGGATGGGGCGAGTTTTATTTAACTAATGCGAGCTGAGTTGCTTTAATTTGGTCTGTCCAACTCTGATTTTTTGTTAGTTATCTTATGATAGAAGCATGAGTATGAGTGTAATTCCTCCCTAATCAAACAAAGCAGGTAGGGACAGACAAAAAAAAAAGGAAAAAACAAAGCAAGAAGTACTAACTGTTCATGGGCCATACCTCTTCATTAGTTTGTTGCCCATTATGGCTGCCTTCTTCTTCCTTCAACACGGGCTCACAGGCATCCGCCGTGGACAAGCTTTAGGAGCCCAGGCCACCACAGGGAGAGGGGAAGAGGGAAGCCAGGAAGTGGAGACATATGATCTCTAGACAATGGCCCATCCGTTTGAGTCATCAATTTTGAATGAGACATCGAGCTCGGTGGCGGCATTGTAGGCGGCGGCAGAAAGGAGATGAAATTGCCTTACCTGCTTCAGCGAACTCAGGGTGAGGAATAAAGAGGTGTTTGGAGCTTCTGAAGGTGCATCTAGGCCCCTAATTTTATTTTGGTGATTGGCACTAGTACAATTAAGAATGGACTAATGTTTCAATGAGCATGTGTGTAGAAGATGGTTCAATTATTGATGACAGAATGCATAGAAGCTCAAATACTCAAAGAAAAGGAGAAAATAAAGTGGCTAAGAAATTTCAAGATGGTACTAAAAAATATGCTCAAATATGAAGCTCATGGAGTTTTTACTTTATTTTTGAGTATAGGAAAAGTCGTACTATTAAGAGGGACACAAAAGTGTGAAGCAATGATGAACTAAGAGCAAAATTCAAAAATTCCACAGCCAAAACACTTTTCCAGGGCAAAGTCATTGGACTTGTCCGACCCATCGGACAAGTCCATCGGACTCCAGAACCTTTGCCACTCTGTGCCGTCGGACTTGTTCGACAGTCATCGAACATGTTCGATGACCAGCAAGTCCGACCCATCGAACTTCACTGTCGAACTCCAGTACTTGTGTCAAACCCTAGCCATCGGACTAGTTCGATGGTCAACTTGTCCGAGGCATCGGGCAAGTCCCTCGGACTCCAGAACCTGCGCCAACTTGTTCCATCGGACATGACCGATAACCATCGGACTTGTCCGATGGAGATCTGAGAAATACCCATCCAAATGGCTCTTTTTCTTCTAGAGCTATAAATAGAACCCCACTTTGTCCCTTGGTTGGTTGGTCACTCATTCCACTCAAAAACACTCTCAAGCTCACTTTGCTCTCCAAATCTCTCCTCCCTTACTTCCAATCTTGATTTGTGAAGGGATTGAGAGAAGATTCAAGAGATCCATCGACTTCAAGCTTCCATTCTCTCAAGCTCTTGGTTCATCCTCACCGCCGACCACGTTTGTGTTTGTTACTCTTGGGGATTCATCCCCTAGACGATTAGAGGTACCCGTAGAGCTCCCAACTTGTATGGTGACGCCTCGGGAAGTTTGTATTGACCCCTCCTTCGTGGAGTTTTCTAGTGGAAAGCCAAGTTTGATCTTTGTGGTCACTTTGAGAGGTTAGGGTTGAAAGAAACCCGGTCCTTTGTGGATCCCTCAACGGAGACGTAGGCTTCTTTGTGGAGCTGAACTTCGGTGAACAAATCTTGTGTCTCCCTTTGTCTCCTTTTGCATACTTGTTATTTACTTGCTCTTGCTCATAACTCGCTAGCTAGGGTTTGCCTCGTTTCTCTTAAATTAACTTGTGTAGGTTACTTGCTAGTTGTTCCTCTTATTTCTACAACTTCCTCTAGCTTATAATTACTAGATCCTAGCTTGCCTTACACTAATATAAAGTTTTAATCGTCCGATCTACTTTTCTAACTTGTGCCATCGGACAAGTCCATCAGACTTTCCTCACTATTGTCGGACAAGTCCAACTCTGCGCATTTGACTTTTATTATTAAGTGATTTTCAGGGACAATTGCCTATTCACCCCCCCTCTAGGCACTTTCAATTGGTATCAGAGCCAGGATCTTCTAAAAAGCTTAACCACTTAAAGATTAAAGATGTCAAATCCGGGAGAAGAACCATCTACCGCTCTCCCAATCAAAGATGGTGCTAGCGGTACTCATGATAGAGATAATGTAGTTGGAAGACATGATGCTCAACCAAGAACCTACAATAATGTCATGTTTGATTATGAAGATCTCAAAGAGGATCGTATTGGGCAAGGGTCCGGTAGGCTTCCGTACATTGATGGACAATTTTATGACCATTGGAAATGCAAGATGATGATGTACTTGGAATCAATGAGTCCGCATGTTGCAAGGATAACCGAGAATGGTTTCTTGTGGGAAAATAGAGATAATCCAACTCAAAAGGATCAACTCAACATCCATCGCAATGCCGTGGCGGCTAGTGCAATTGTTTCCGCACTTAGTGCCACCGAATATGACAAAGTAGCCGGAATCAAGAATGCCAATCAATTATGGAGAAAGCTTGTGGTTATCTATGAGGGTATTGATTCCGTGAAAGATGCAAGGCTTGAAGAATTGCAAAATGAGTTCAACTTGTTCATCATGTGTCCGAAAGAAGGCCCAAAAGAAGTTCATGATAGACTCATGAGAATTGTGAATCAAAGAAGAGCACTTGGAGCTAGAATGTCCGACTTGGATATCAACAAGAGACTATTACAAGCATTGAGGCCATGGGATTGCAATATTTGCTCAAACATTAGAGAGAAGGACAATTTCAAAACCTTCTCCACCGATGAGGTACTAGGGAAGCTTCTATCCCAAAAACAACAAAACGATCAAGCCAACAAGATAAATGCGTTGATCAAGCAAATTACGGAAGCCAATGGTGACAAGAGTGATGTGGCACTCAATGCCACAAGTAAAAAGAAGCAAGAGAAGAAGAAGAACAAAGTAGTTGATTCTAGTAGTGAAGATAGTGATGATGAGATGACCTTGCTTGTAAGGAGGTTCAAGTCATTCGTCAAGAAGGAGAGGTTGATAAAGATGGTGGTCAAGAAAGCTTACATCCACCACACCCAAGAGTACATCAAAGTGTACAACGTGATCACCCCGTTGAGCAAATTCTTGGAGATATTGACAAGGGGGTAATCACTAGATCTCGAGTTAGTAATTTTTGTGAACATTACTCTTTTGTCTCTTCTATGGAGCCATTTAGGGTAGAACAAGCACTTGAGGATTCGGATTGGGTGATGGCCATGCAAGAAGAATTGAATAACTTCACAAGAAATGAAGTATGGACATTGGAAGAAAGGCCAATGAACAAGAATGTTGTGGGCACCAAGTGGGTGTTTCGTAACAAACAAAATGAAGATGGTGTTGTGACAAGAAATAAGGCAAGGCTTGTGGCAAAGGGGTATTCACAAGTGGAACGTTTGGATTTTGATGAAACCTATGCCCCCGTAGCGAGGCTTGAATCTATTAGAATATTACTTGCTTTTGCTACTCACCATGATTTTATGTTGTACCAAATGAACGTGAAAAGTGTATTCCTCAATGGGTCAATCAAGGAAGAAGTGTATGTGGAGCAACCACCGGGCTTTGAAGACCCAAAGTATCCTAACCATGTTTTCAAACTCCATAAGGCGCTCTATAGGCTTAAACAAGCTCCAAGAGCATGGTATGAATGCCTTAGGGATTTTCTTATTAAAATGGGTTTTGTCATTGGCAAGGCCGATGCAACCCTCTTCACCAAGCATTTTGGCAATGATAGCTTTGTGTGCCAAATATATGTCGATAACATTATATTTGGTTCTACTAACCAAAACTTTTGTGATGAGTTTAGTAAGATAATGACCAAGAGGTTTGAGATGTCCATGATGGGAGAATTAACATACTTTCTAGGCTTCCAAGTGAAGCAACTCAAGGAGCGCACCTTCATATGTCAAGCCAAGTACACTCAAGACTTATTGAAGAAGTTTGACATGGACAAGGCCAAGCCCATCAAAACACCCATGCCAACAAATGGACACATCAACCTCAAAAAAAAAGGACAAGCCCATTGATCAAAAGGTATACCGCTCCATGATAGGCTCTTTGCTTTATCTTTGTGCATCTAGGCCCGATATCATGCTTAGTGTGTGTGTATGTGTGCATGTTTTCAAGCCGCTCCTATGGAGTGTCACATGATGGCCGTTAAAAGAATCTTGAGATATTTGGTTCACACACCCAACCTAGGGCTTTGGTACCCCAAGGGTTCAAAGTTCAACCTTTTAGACTATTCTGATGCGGATTATGCCGGGGATAAGGTAGATAGAAAGAGCACCTCCGGGACATGCCAATTCTTGGGTAGGTCCCTAGTGTCATGGTCATCCAAGAAACAAAATTCCGTTTCACTTTCCACCGCCGAAGCGGAGTATGTTGCAGCCGGTAGTTGTTGTGCACAACTACTTTGGATGAGACAAACTCTAAGGGACTATGGTTACAAGTTGAACCGTGTTCAACTCCTAGGTGACAATGAGAGTGCCATAAAGCTTGCTTATAACCCCGTTGAGCATTCATGCACAAAGCATATAGATATCCGCCATCACTTTTTGAGAGATCATTCCATCAAGGGGGATATAGAAGTAAGTCATGTGCGAATCGAATATTAACTAGCCGATATATTTACCAAGCCACTAGATGAGAAGAGATTTTGCTATCTTAGGAGTGAACTAAATATTCTTGACTCTAGCAATGTGATGTAGAGGATGTGCACATCTGATTGTTGATTGTTCTGTTGTTGCAAAAACCCTGGTTTTATGTCAAAACTTGTTTGTTTTTGCTTGTTCCTTGATTCTTGATCTCTTGATCAATCTTCTCAAAATATGGTCATAGTTTTGAATGGTTGGTTGATTGACTGATCATATACTGGCAAGAATCCTTTGTGTCCATCTTCACTTACACTTATTTGCTTCAAACTTTCCCTAGCCCTGCCTACTTCCTCCTATTGACACGCTTTATCGGACAAGTCCGATGCCAGTCGGACAAGTCCGACCCTATCGGACAAGTCCGATGGTCCAGCTTTCACCCCTTTAACCCAGCCCGACTTACCCCTTCGGTCAAGACCCCCTCATTCACATCTCTCATGTTCTCTATCCTCAAGAACTCCCCCAAAGGCGTCCCCAAGGCGATCTCCCTCTCCCACCATCCATTGGAGCAAGTTTGGAGGCCAAGAGGTCCTCCTCCATCGGCAAAGTCGGATCCCCCATCATTTTGCAAGGTTTCCCCTCTTTCCCTCTCTCTCTCTCCCTTAGGGTTAGGGTTCTAGGGCAATGCTAGTTTCCAATCCTTTTTCCCTTGCACTTTTGATCCATGGAGATAGCTTCTAGCATGTTGCAGTAGGAGTAGACAAAGTTTGGTCGCTAGTGGTAGGTGGATTTGTTGAGGATCTAGGTTTTTGGAGAAACTACGAGTCATCGGACAAGTCCGATGGACATCGAACAAGTCCGACGCATCGGACATGTCAGACGGCTTGCAGTTCCTCCAAAAGTCTAAGTCCCTCACTGATTCTCCTCACCCCTTTTCCTCTCTTTTGTCTATCTTCTGACTTGTGCTACTCCTGTTGTCAGCATGTCGGATATGGAAGCATCCCCCTTGAGGGAGAAGAGGGCCAAAGCTAGTGATGATCAAGGTCAAAGCCAACCAAAGAGAAAGAAAGTCATCGCCAAGCGCGTTCGGTGCACCTATCTCCAACAACCAACTGAAAGGGAGGAGCCAGCTGAGTCCGAAGAGCTGAACAGAGTCATGCATCCTCCCTCCGAAATGCTCAACTCCAACTGAGAGAGGGTGGACTTCTTTCACGCGTCCCTTGAGACATGCACTGAAGAAAGGTTGGTCAATTATTATGCTCGTGATAAGGAAGCTGTTGATTCTCGCTTTCATGCTCATTTCCATGCGGATTGGCACCACTCCACCTACCTCCGCATGAAGAACCCTATTGTTGAGAGCAAGTGGCTAGATTGGGACTATATGAAGTCCAAGAAGCATCCTCTATTCAACTAAGTTCTAGCTACTTTTGAGCATCATGGTCTTAAGACCTTCTTGACTCTTAACTACTCATGGAACAAGGAAATTATTTCTCAGTTCTTTTCCACCATGTACTTTGAGGATGACAAGTCTATGGTGTGGATGACAAATGACACTAAATACAGCTGCACCTTGAATCAGTTTGCTTCTATGATAGGACTCAAAAGCTCACGCAAGGCAAAGCACAAGATTCACTCGGGCAGCTACATGAGCGATGAGGACATGAGGCATATGTACATGGATCCGGAGAACAGTGTCCCTCCCAACTCAAATGGCTTGCTACCCTTTTTCTCAGTCTTGTTCAGGATCTGTAGGAGCACTTTGGCTCCAAGGAGTGGCAACTCTGACCGTATTCCTGCATATCAGAGAGACATCTTGCACTGGGTTCATGGGTCAGAAATTTGATGTATTTGACTATGTCTATCAGGAGATATGGGACATCTCCATCTCTTCCAAGTGTGGCTGTGGATATGCCCCGCACATCATATATATGATCGAGAAGGTCTCAGGCTTGACTTTCAAAAAGGACATGAAGCATCTGAATCTCAAACCTTAGATTCATTCTAATTGGACTCCTGACACCTCCTCTGGTCAGTTCTTTGGGGCAGCTCAGCCACCATCCTCTGCTCCGCCTCCTCAGGTTCCCAGAGCTTCTTCTAGGGCCACCGGTTCCTCTCGTGCTGCCCCACCTTCTCGTGGTAAGAGGAGTGGGGTTATGAAGATGTTCAAATCCCTTCTTGGCATATGCAGGAGCATTAACCAAAGGATGGATGTGATTGAGAGGAACCAGAAGATCATCATGGAGAAGATGCAATATGAAGTTCCTCCTCCTCCATCACCTCTAGCAGAAGATTCCTACCCACCTGCTTTTCAGGACCCCACTCCCAACTTCTCTATAGAGGAGTTGAACTATTTTGGGTACTATCCTCCACCTTCTCAGTTTCACACAGGAGCTGGCTCTAGTTGGCAACATGTCCGCTTTGATGAAGAAGAAGAGGAAGTAGAAGAGCAAGAAGAAGATCCCGCTGCCTATGATCTTCGCCAACGCAAGGGAAAAGCTCCTGCTCAAGATTAGGAAGAAGAAGAAGAAGAAGGCGATGAGGATGATGAAGACTATGAAGACTCTGAGGAGTAGAGATCTCATCACCACCCACCCACATTTTTCTCCTTTTTGGTGTCTTGATGCCAAAGGGGGAGAAGTGTAATCTATCTTTCATTTGGTTAGTTTGTGAGTTGTGAGTGTGATGAAGTTGGACAATTTGGTTCTTTTTGACTTGGTTTGTAAAACTACTTATTTGTGTCATTTGTGTTTTGTAAGACTATTTGCTTGTGGTACTTATATCTCTTTATTTGTGTCCTCTGTGCATGCCTCATTGTGATGATGTATTGTTTTATCTCCATCTACTAGATGCATTTGTGTGATAATATTTGTCATATGCAATGTCTTATATTCATATGCTTAAATATTGCAAATCATCATGTATGCATAGTGTTAAGGGGAGCTCTCACTCTCTCTCTCTTCAAATATGTGCATTTGTTATACTATCTCCAATCTTTTAGTTATGCACACATTTAGGGGGAGCTCCTCACAAATTGTTCCGTTTCTACATCACTTTATGATAAATTAGTTGTATTGTCATCAATCACCAAAAAGGGGGAGATTGAAGGTGCATCTAGGCCCCTAATTTTATTTTGGTGATTGGCGCCAATACAATTAAGAATGGACTAATGTTTCAATGAGCATGTGTGTAGAAGATGGTTCAATTATTGATGACAGAATGCATAGAAGCTCAAATACTCAAAGAAAAGGAGAAAACAAAGTGGCTAAGAAATTTCAAGATGATACTAAAAAATATGCTCAAATTAGAAGCTCATGGAGTTTTTACTTTATTTTTGAGTATAGGAAAAACCGTACTATTAAGAGGGACACAAAAGTGTGAAGCAATGATGAACTAAGAGCAAAATCCAAAAATTCCATAGCCAAAACACTTTTCTAGGGCAAAATCATCGGACTTGTCCGATCCATCGGACAAGTCCATCGGACTCCAGAACCTTTACCACTCTGTGCCGTCGGACTTGTCCAATGGTCATCGGACATGTCCGATGACCAGCAAGTCCGACCCATCGGACTTTACTGTCGGACTCCAGTACCTGTGTCAAACCCTAGCCATCGGACTTATCCGATGACCATTGGACTTGTCCTATGGTCAACTTGTCCGAGGCATCGGGCAAGTCCCTCGGACTCCAGAACCTACGCCAACTTGTTCCATCGGACATGTCCGATAACCATCGGACTTGTCCGATGGAGATCTGAGAAATACCCATCCAAACGGCTCTTTTTCTTCTTGAGCTATAAATAGAACCCCACTTTGTCCCTTGGCTGGTTGGTCACTCATTCCACTCAAAAACACTCTCAATCTCACTTTGCTCTCCAAATCTCTCCTCCCTTACTTCCAATCTTGATTTGTGAAGGGATTGAGAGAAGATTCAAGAGCTCCATCGACTTCAAGCTTCCATTCTCTCAAGCTCTTGGTTCATCCTCACCACCGACCACGTTTGTGTTTGTTACTCTTGGGGATTCATCCCCTAGACGGTTAGAGGTACCCCTAGAGCTCCCAACTTGTGTGGTGACACCTCAGGAAGTTTGTATTGACCACTCCTTCATGGAGTTTGCTAGTGGAAAGCCAAGTTTGATCTTTGTGGTCACTTGGAGAGGTTAGGGTTGAAAGAAACCCGGTTCTTTGTGGATCCCTCAACGAAGACGTAGGCTTCTTTGTGGTGCTGAACTTCAGTGAACAAATCTTGTGTCTCCCCTTGTCTCCTTTTGCATACTTGTTATTTACTTGCTCTTGCTCATAACTCGCTAGCTAGGGTTTGCCTCATTTCTCTTAAATTAACTTGTGTAGGTTACTTGCTAGTTGTTCCTCTTATTTCTACAACTTTCTCTAGCTTATAATTACTAGATCCTAGCTTGCCTTGTACTAATATACAGTTTTAATCGGCCAATCTACTTTTCTAACTCGTGCCATCGGACAAGTCTATCGGACTTTCCTCACTATTGTCAGACAAGTCCGACCCTGCGCATTTGACTTTTATTATTATGTGATTTTCAGGGACAATTGCCTATTCACACCCCTCTAGGCACTTTCAGCTTCTTTTACCGATAGGATTCTCATGAGTGACTCGTACTCAGAGTCCTGATGGCGTATGTAGGAGTCGTATTTTGTTTTCTTGATAAAATATTCTGACACCAATTCCTTTTTTTTACTCACAGATGTCCATTTTTTTTCTTTTTTTCTTTATATGTATGTAAAGTACGAGGCAGAATAAACGTAACTGAAAGGTGGTAGGATGGATGACACCACCTCCTTTAATAAAGGGTAGAGAAAGTATGTGTTCAATCAAGAGATTGCTAATTTTTATGGGCGCTGCTCACCCCCATTGGCTTCGCTCCTTCGAGACTAGACGACGGGGATAGGAGAGGAAGCGGAACAAACCTAGAAAGTGTTGTAGAAGTTGACACACAGCTTGATACGCTCCTTGAGGTGAAGTCCAGCCCCGCCGTGGTTGTCCTGCAACAAGTAGGTCGTCGCGCGCTGCTGATATTTACGACGCCATGCCTGCGCCTCACTACCAGAAAATAGGTCTTTAGCGGTGCAACCCATTTTAACATAGCGGTGGCCTGTAGCTTTGCCAGGCTGCTCTGCCATACTCCCAACCAGAGGCCCTATGATTGTGCCCTTACCATGCAACACGAAGCATCCCTAGCAGCGCTCGCGTCCCACTGCAGCCTCCCCACATGGAAGCGTCTGCCCCATCCTGTCGCTGGTATCTAAGATGCCGAGTTGCCGTGTACACACGTCGAGAAGTACTGGATGCCCAGGTTTTCGCCCCGTGATTGGGATCCTTGGCCATGTACTGGACATCGAGACACACGTGTTCACGCCTACCTGATGAGGTATTTTTGATGTTTTTGTAAATGAGTAGCATCGGTTAATGGTGAGTAGTAGCTATTGTGAGGAGCTGGGCAAAATTATACAACAAAAGTAGTTTTTACTCCTTGGCAGCCAAGCCGGGTGGATGTGTGGAGCTAGGCTCTGCTGCTGGACAGTGATGCTAAGGTGCATACTATATTAGTAGTATGAGAGATTATTGTTCGAAAACATTACTATATAATACATTACTAGGTGCACCAAACAAAGGACAAGGATGTGACTGACAGAAAAGATGCCTTGACGGCCTAGTTGTTGGAATGAGTTTATAGTTTCATCTACTTAGGTACATTTTTTTTTATCTAATAATGATGCCCTTCACTTATTAAATATGTACCAAAAAACACATGGTTCATTGAGAAAGCTTTTGTTGGTTCCACTAAGGTGTTAAATATCATTGGCATTAAAGTCTAGAAGTATATTTTTAATTCACTCGCTCAGTATATGAAATACAGTAGAGACCCTTGCAAAAGCAGAAAGAGATAAGAGAGATGACTTGGGTATGTTGGGCTCATTAAGTCATACAACTTTCACTCATGAAAGTGTAATAGACCTTAAGTTCAACTATCAATTCATGATGTATCAATAAGACAAGTTGATCAAAATGATCTCTCCGGAAAACGTTAAATGGGAAATATCACACAACCTTTCACACGTCCAATCTAACTTAAATACAGTATTTGAGATTGAAAATTGTCTGGACATATATAAAAAAAACAACTCTTTGAGAACTATACACTACGGGTAATGGGCATCCACAACCACACATCAGGTCTTTAGGGACAGAGGTCTAGCCACAATAGAGAAATGAATTATCCCTGTCTCAATTCTTGCATCGCTGAATCTAGACCTATGGAGACGGGGATTTGGCCATCACTAAATCCGGACCTGTATAGGACAACACACTCATCCCTGTCCCTAAAGCCTTTTGTGAGGGTGTCCCTAATGTCGTATCACACGTGTTCTGAACTTGTACCTAGAACATTTAGGGACGGATTTCAATACCCTGGATCGTGGGGATGCATGGGAACGAATGCCAAAGAAGATCGAGATCCTCTGAGATGCAAGCCTTGGGGCCCCAGCCATCAAACCCGGGCTCCTCCTCATCCACGCAACACGGCGCCCGTATCCTCACCACCACTTGCATCCCTAACCAGAGAAATTTTTTTCCAGATCTAGTGTCCCAGAGAATAAATAAATAAATAAATAAAAATCCAGCAATGGCGGGGAACCGTAGCCATACTAGGTTGTCGGAGTCAGGTGTAAACATGATGCTGGGTTGGGGCCTGCCGATGCCACGATGGAGGAGACGTCGAGCTTCCACTTGAGCAGGTTTCTAGACGACAATCATTGCGGGAGGCGGTTGCGGGCGGAGAGTGGCCTAGCGGCAAAGGATGGCGAGCAGAACCGGAGGCGTGGTCATGGTGGTGTGCTAGGGAGGCATAGGAAAAGGGATCGACATTGTCCTGGGGAGTGTGGCGCCGCACCGGGGTCTTTCCACCCATCCTTGATGGTGCCTTGGAACGGCAGTGGCAGTGGTGGGGTGCTGGCCGTGCCGCATGAACAAAAGAAGGCACGATGGCTTGTGTGTGTGTGTGGGGAGAGAGAGAGAGAGAGAGAGAGAGAGAGAGAGGACTCACGAGCAAGGGGGAGCAGCTTGTAGAATTTTTCCAACCAAGTGCCCAAACTACAGCCATTTTGCGTAATTTTCCAAAGTGAGGGTGAAGGGGGGGGGGGGCATGGTCAGTCATCGCTATGCTCTACCCTGCGCCAATGTTGATGACACTAAAAAAATCATATATTCTTAGACAACTATGCATTAACCGGTTGCACCCAAACACTTAACCTGATGAGAAAGGGCGGGCAATTCACTTATGGTTCAACACTCCCTCTCACGTGTAGCTCCCTTGAGACGCACCTCTAACTCTAATACCATATTAAGCTATGATATTACAATATATGTTTCGTGATAGAAATCAAGGTTAATCATTTATTAATTGACTTTCACAAAAATAATTCTACAAATTAACTAAGCCCTCTCTCTAACAGAGTACTGTAGTTCTCCATAAGCATGTCATTAATACAGGAAATGAGGGATCTTATAAGAAAACTCGGATGATGGGAGGCCACGCTCCTGCTCGCCCTCCCTTGTCTCCGCCACTGTGGCCTGCGACGACTGCTTGGCTTGGTGCAGCACGAAGAAGCCTTGACGTACAGCTTCTTTGAGCAGAGCCACCTGAGCTGATGGATTCACCACAGGAGGCATGGATCCAGGCATGAAGCCGGCCAGTGGCAGAGCCAGAAATTTACCATGGGAGGGGCCAAGCATTAATCAAACAATATTGAGAGGGGCCAAATCAAAAAATCATATCAAAATACATGGTGTACACTACTAATGTGCAGCAAGCATAGGGGGGCCAGGCCCCTGCTCCCCCCCCCCCCCCCCCCCCCCCCCTGTCTCCGCCCCTGAAGCCGGCGGGATGTTATCAACCCCTTGAATCCGCAGCAGCCGAGCCAGGGGACGAAGGTGCTTGCATCTCCACCATCGACATGATGGTATTTGCACGGAACGACTACAGATCTACAAGAAAAGCAATGATTTTTTTTAGAAACACACACCCTGGCTCCATCTTCATGAATCGCTCAAAGAGCCCAACAAGCTGTTGCCGGACGACCAGGACGGGAGAGGAGGCGGAACAAACCTGGTTAGCGCTGCCGACCGACGTTCCTGGGATGATCCAAGGAGCTTCTACCTACATCTGTGCCGGTCTGCTTTTGCCTGCAGCTGCGTGATGCCGGCAACCACATATGTCGCGATTGTGCACGTGCCACGCAACACCAAGCATCCCACGCACAAGCAGCAGCCGCATCCCTCCGCGGCCTCTCAACGCCGGAGCAGCATCCCTGATTGGCCTCGGCTGTTGACGATGCCAAATCTCCATGATGCATAGCACACTCGCTGCCTGGTCGGAGTCCCGAGCCATTTACTGAATGCGGAGACACACGTGTCCAATCCTGACGTATCCCAAGCCTAACCGGTGAGGCATTTCTAATGTTTTTTTTTCAGATGAATTGTATCCGTTAATCACGCGTAGCTATGATGAGGAGCTGGGCAAAATTATAAAACACGTCAGAGTAGTGTTTGCTCCTACGCAGCCAAGTTAGTTTGTTCTGCTGGACAGTCGACCTAAGGTGTATACTATTAGTACTATGACAGATTGTTTAAAAACATTTATCTATATAATACACTAGCTAGCTGCACCAAACAAAGGACAAGGATGTGTGATTCGCACAATAGATGTCCTGACGGTCTAGTAATTGAAATGAGCCTACAGTTTCATCTACTTAGGTACATTTTGTAGATCTAATAACAATGTCTTTCATATAAAAACCTAACTCTTCGAGAACTATAAAGGGCTTCAACAATGGATAGGGATGCCCAGAAAGTATTTGAGCCCCACTGCATATAAATGGACATTGTTCTCCTATTGCACGGCGGCAAAACTGAAAAAATAAATATGGGTCGCCTTCCTGCTTTGGTTTTCCGTGATCTCTCTCTCTCTCTCTCTCTCTCTCTCTCTCTCTCTCTCTCTCCGAAATAGTAGCACCAACTGTACCATCGCAGAATAGAGTTATTCTTTAGTAAGTGAGACATAATGGCGAGATACTTGCTCCGCTCTCTCTTTTTGGACACCAGCTGGATTTAGGAACCGAGACACATAATGGCGAGAGCAATGCTCGAAACCAAAAATGAGCTTTTGGGCATCGGTGGAACTGTATCATCGTGGAAGGCCTAAGTGGAAACTAACCAATGGAATGAAGCAAAGTCATAGAAAAAATGCTCTGGAGGAAAAATAGTGTTTAGAACGGAGGAACTCACCTTCTATGTTCGATTGATGCATGTACCGAAGATAAATAAAAAAGGAGTAATAGATTATATTGGTAATCTGTGCAAAATCTTTCAGCTGATTATTGTGAATTGCACAGACTGACAAACAACAGGTCAAGAAGCTATTTTAAGCAAAATACATAATAAATTAGTACAAAATCATATGGAAAGGATTGTATTTGTGAAATTTCTTTTCTTCTGATACAGTATGAAACACAAAATGAATGTTTTATATGTCACATATTCCATCTATGTCTAACAACGAGGCTATGCAAGGAATGGTCTAGAGGGAGCTGAACAGATATCACCCACCGAAACGCTGACGTGAACAGGAGAGCTTTAGCTTTCAACTAAAACTCTAGCATCTTCTTTTAGTTTTCTTCCTCCTCGCAGCATCGACTCCAAGTTCCCTATGAATCCAAGCAGCCATCGCATACTTAAACACTGAATCTGTAGGAAAAAGATTCTGTTTAGAGGATGCATAAACACAGTGTTGCACTCTTGGCAGATTCAAACCATAAAATTTTGTTTCTCTATAATCGTAGGCTATTTACGGTTCAAGAGTGATTTTAGCCCAGTAGGTTTAGGTATATATAGAATTCATTTGCACTCCAGAGTGGATTATGAATCTCACGAGTTTTCGATCACATCACATCTGGATGTTTCACTGAAATCCCAATAGAAAATCTTATAATTTTTTTTAAAAAAATTGCACGTATTAGTGCTGTGGCTCTGTAGTAAAATGTCATTTTTTCCTGGTTCAAAAAGTCTAGCGGTACGGTGATGGTCGTGTGCATCGGGTGCGCTAGCCACAAACATGACCATGACCTGCGACTGCTTTGTTCGGAGCAGCACGAGGGAAGTCTTGACTGCACCTTGGAGCAGAAGCACGTGAGCTGGTAGACTCACCAGAAGAGAAAGGCGTGAATCCAGGTATGAAGCTAGCGGATTTGGTCCCTGTTGGTGGTGCTCGAGGCTTCATCGGCTCGAATCCGCAGCAGCCGAGGCAGGACAACGGGGCTAGCATCTCAACCATGGATGTGTTTTGGGCAGGTTGCATTTGCGTGGAAGGACTCCTGATCCGTAAGAAAAGCAACGAGAAACACGCACATCTCATCTATTCAGCTTCACGAATTGCTAAAAAAAATCCAACATTCTATGACCCGACGACCAGGATGGGAGAGGAGACGCAAAGAACCTGATCAGCCCTATGGATGTTCCAGTGATCGTCGCCAAAGGAGGTTCTAGCCCCGTCATGCACCGTGGAGGCCGCTGCGCCGTGCCCAGATCCTCACCACTCCCCCGGCGCCACTCCGCTGTGCCGTGGCCCCATCGACAGGCGCCGTGACTATGCCTTGCCGCGCAACACGAAGCATCCCTCACACGAGGAGCACCCGCATTCCGCCGCAGCCACTCCGTGACGTAGCAGCAGCACCGTCCTATCACGGCTCTCTAGGATGCCAAGTTGCCGTGTACACATGTCGAGAAGTACTGGATGACCAGATTCTTGCCCCTTGGTTGGGGTCCCTGGCCATGTACTGGACGTCGAGACACACATGTCCATTCTTGATGTTTCCCACGCCTACCTGATGAGGTTTTTGTTGTTTTTTAGATGAGTAGCATCCGGTAATCGTAGGTAGTTACTTCGAGGAGCTAGTCAAAAAATTATAGAACATACCGAAGTTGTTTTTGCTCCTAGGCAACCAAGCTGAGTGGTAGTGTGCAGCTAGTTTCTGCGGTTGAACAGTCGAACTAAGGTGCATATTATTAGCACTATGAGAGATTGTTTGGAAACATATGTCTATATACGACTTAGGTGCACCAAACAAAGGACAATGATGTGATTGGCAGAAAACATGACCCCTGACGGTCTAGTAATTGAAACTAGTAAATTGGCCTGCGCATTTGCAGATTCTATGAAACCAACATTGTTAACATAGTCGTTCTTGGACACTTGCTTTATATCAATCTATTTGCAAAGGATGTGAGGTTATAATCCATGTAAAATTATCCAATATCTTAATTTAGTCAATGGTAATTTCTACAATCTATTAATTTAGGTGTGGTCATCTCTTTCAGAAATTTTGTGTCACCCGATTCAATCATATGTAGTTTAGAGCTCGGAGTCCGTATGGCGCTCCCAGTTCAATTTTATTTTGGTTGGAGTCTGCAGTTTGAGTCCGATCGTTTGGAGGCAAGAAACAGAGTAGCCATCTATGTAAGTTTTGGACTCTGACTCTTGTTCTTTTTTCTTGTACGTTCATATGAGTCACTACCACAAATAGGGCCTCTAGCGGCGGCAGGCAAACCGCCGTAGCGGCACGAGCCATAGTCGGCCACCGCTACAGAGCCAATGGGGACTGCCCCAACGAAAATCGCCGCTACAGGTCACCCAATAGCGGCGGTTGACATTGTCAACCACCGCTATAAATGGCCAATGTTTATAGCAGCGGTTGACAATGCCAACTGCTGCTATTTAGGGTATACTAGCGGCGGTTGGAAACATCAACCGCCACTATAAAGTGCCCAGGCTATAAAAGCCTCATTTGGATAGCTCTGACCCTCACTCGAACAGTGACGGCCCGAAAATTTGGGCAAATCACGAAAATCAAGGGGGAAAGGTTTTGAGTTCGTTTTTTTTTTGCAGAAATTTGATCTTTGAGGTAAGGGGAACTCATCCCATTGGTTTTTTTTGTGTTCTTATTTTGAAATCAAGTAAAATTTTGGGGTTTAAGTTTGTTAGGTTTTCATCAAATTTTAGCTAAATTTGTTTGATTTGAATGGTTCTATTTGGCTATAGTTGAAGTTTATGAAGGCATACATCATCTCTTTTCATCACTACACAAAAAATTATTATATCTAGCTTGTTTTATGTCAATCGAAATCTAGATCTAGTTTGGTTTTTAGAAGAGAGAGAAGGTAGTATTAGGGCAAGAGGGATATTAATTATTTTATTATTTCTTGATAAAAATTAGATAATATATAAAATATTTTGATATTTGTTTCATTTTACCTTGCATAATATTTCTCACTTAATGTTTAAATATTTAGTGAATATTTAAATTTTTTTACACATAATTAATTAATTAATTTCTAAAATTTTGGATAGATTGTGATAAAAGTTAAATAATATATAAAATAATTTGATGCTTGTTTGATTTTACCTTGCATAATATTTTTTACTTCATGTATATTATATTTCAATGTTTAAAATATTTAGTGAATATTTAAAAAAATTTACACATAATTAATTAATTAATTTCTAAAATTTTGGATAGATTGTGATAAAACTTAAATAATATATAAAATAATTTTATGCTTGTTTGATTTTACCTTGCATAATATTTTTTACTTCATGTATTTTATATTTCAATGTTGAAATATTTAGTGAATATTTAAATTTTTTGTTACACATAATTAATTAATTAATTTCTAATATTTTGGATAGATTGTGATAAAAGTTAAATAATATATAAAATAATTTGATGCTTGTTTGATTTTACCTTGCATAATATTTTTCACTTCATGTATATTATATTTCAATGTTTATATATTTAGTGAATATTTAAATTTTGTGTTATTAATTAATTTTTGGATTTCCGTTCAAGGTCGTTAGCGATGGATAGATCTTGGATGTACGAGGCACCTAGACTGGGTCCAATATTTTTACGAGAAGTTTCTAAATTCATCGAAGCGGTCGCAGAACATGCACGATATGAACGGACGACTGATATATATTGTCTGTGTTTTGATTGCAAGAATCAGAAGCATGGTGAGAACACTTGGTCCGGAGGGGTTTTGTTGAGGGGTACACGAGATGGACAAAACATGGTGAGAACAGTGTGGTCGATATGGAATTTGATGAGCATATTGAAGTTGAAGTCGAGGTTGTCAATTCACCTCGTGCAGATGCGATGGATTCGCCTGGTGAAGCTGATTTTGATGTTGAGGAGTTGTTGTGTCACATTGAGCCGCGGGTGTTGATCAATGCCGGTACAACTAAAGGGCTTGATAATTTTCATAGAATAGAGAAGGCATCAAAGGATCCATTATATGATGAATCTAAGGGATGTGGTAAAGAGTTCACCGTGTTGCGTACTGTACTTGAGCTGATGAAGCTGAAGGCCATGCATGGCTGGTCGGATGCTAGTTTTACGGATCTGTTAGAACTTACTTCCGATGCGCTACCGAAGCCCAACCTATTGCCAAGGACAACATACCTTGCTAAGAAGCTGATTTCCCCACTTTTGTTGGGCGTTCAAAAAATTCACACGTGTCCAAATTATTGCATATTGTATCAAAAGGAGCATCAGGACACTATGAGATGCCCAAGGTGCAAACACAGTCGTTACAAGAGGAATAACGATTGTGACGCCGATGGAGGCGTGAAGAATACAACTAAGGGGAGAAAGAACAAAAGGAGTTCTATCGTCGATGACAATGATGACAGTAAGGTTCCTGCCTTAGTCATGTGGTACTTACCCATGGTCGATCACATCAGACGCTTGTTCGCCAACCCTAGGGATGCGGCAATGATGACATGGCATGCACGCGAGGGAGATGGTAAGCTCAGGCATCCCGCAGATGGAACACAGTGAAAAAAGTACGATGAGGATCATCAAGACTTCTCTAATGAGAAAAGGAACCTACGGTCTGCATTGAGTATAGACGGGATGAACCCATTCGGTCAAATGAGGAATCCGCATAGCACTTGGCCAGTGTTACTAGCAATGTACAACATTCCACCATGGTTATGCCATAAGCGTCAGTACCTACTACTGACCACTCTTATATCTAGGCCCAAAGAACCTGGTAACGACATAGACGTGTTCTTAGTACCATTATTTGAAGACCTGCAGAAACTATGGTTGGAGGGGGTTCGTATATGGGATGAGTATCTGAGAGAGTATTTCACGCTCAGGGCAATTATTTTTTGCATGGTAAGTGATTCCCCGGCACTAAGGGCGCTATCGGGACAGGTCAAAGGAAATGCGACATGTTTCGTATGCGTTGATGATACATCCCATGTGTACCTTCCAGCATCCCAGAAGCTAGTGTATATGCAAAGCCGCCGATTCTTACCAGCAAATGATAGGTATCGCGTGATGGCTAGACACATCGATGGCAAAGTTGAGAACGACATAGAACCTTGCCGTTGTACTGGCAGGGTCGTGTTTGACCTTGTTAAAAACATCAATGGTGTTTTTGGAAAGCCAGTGAAGCGAGTCAAAAAGGCAAAAGGTCTCACGCCGTTTAAGAAGAAATCCATTTTCTTCAAATATTTCAATTATTGGAAAGATTTGGAAGTGAATCATGCATTCGACTGGATGCATATTGGAAAGGCTGCTATTGTGATTGCTCTTTTGATTGCCATGTACTACCCCATATAATGCTGCCCCATACTAGTTTACTAGATTATATCTCTAAACTTCCATACATTACTCACTTGGTTGCTCTTAGAATCATTGAATGTTCCCGTTGTCATCACAATTACCTGACATACCGATAACAAAATCCCCATGGCTGGGCTCGGGCTCCGGCTCCATGCTGCTCCGGTAGTCGAAGCACAGGCTTCCTAAACCCATCACTGCCATTTTTTTCTGCTCACTGTTTGCTAGAATCTGAAAATGCTCACTATATATATAATTGCTGCCTATATGCTTAGTAACTGTTCTATATAGTTGCTTATTATAGCACATTCATGCTCACTATAGTTGCTTATTTGCTGCCTGTGGTATTTCTTTTGCTGTCATATCTGAATGTGCTAGCTGTCCTATATGCTTGCTTTTTGGCTCACTATCATGCTCACTATAGTTGATTATTTGCTGCCATATCTAAATATGTTGCTCATACTTAGTGTATAAAAAGTCTGGAGAGAATGCTTGTGTGCACCAGGTGCACACAAGCATTCTCTCTAGCCTTTTTATTCAGTAAATTACATATAAAAAGTCTGGAGAGAGTGCTTGTGTGTACTGGGTGCTATAGTCTCTCTATACTTATTATTTACTTGTGGTCATATATATGCCATATTACTTACTGCCCTAAAGTCTCTCTGTACTTATTATTTACTTCTATTCTTCTCCTAGTCTCTCTGTACTACTTATCTATTCTACGTAGGCGATCGGTGCTCAATGATGAAAGCGGGCTAAGTGAGGCTAGTGTGGCGACATGGACCATATCCTAGGATATTGGATACATGCTGCTGTACAGGTCAAGGATCTTAGAGCGTTGGAAGGCCGTTGATTCGGCAACCCGCACTGAGAGCAAATTTTGATTTTTCTATTCTTCTCCTTGTCTCTCTGTACTACTTATCTATTCTACATAGGCAATCGATCCATGCTCAATGATGAAAGCGGGCTAAGTGAGGCTAGTCCAGCGACATAGACCGTATCCTAGGATATTGGATATATATTGTTGTACGAGTCAAGAATATTAGAGCGTTGGAATGCCGTTGATGCGGCAACCCGCACTGAGAGCAAATTTTGATTTTTTTTAATTCTTTTCTTTGGTTTTCTTTGTCTCTATGCTCAATGATGAAAGGTGCATACTCCTTGTTTTCTAAACTAGTCGTCATATCTAACATTAGCTGTCAAAGTCTTCTCATCGAATGTCAAGAATCTTGTAAACATGGAAGAGTTAAAGATAAATGGGTACAACACTCACGATTGCCACATAATGCTTTCGGTGTTTCTCCCAATTGCTATCATAGTTGTTAAATCACCATGGCTGAAGTTGGCTGTAACTCGCCTTTGCTACTTCTTTAACGTGGTATCGAAGAAGGTGATAACTGAAGACGAGTTAAATGACCTACGGACCCACATGAAAGAAACAATGTGCATACTTGAGATGGTCTTCCCACCATCCTTTTTTTATACAATGGAACACTTCATAATTCATATTATTGACCAGATCTCTGCATTGGACCCTGTCTACCTACATCAGGTGTTTCCATTTGAGAGGTTCATGTATGTATTGAAATTCTATGTACGTACTCGTTCACATCCAGAGGGTTCTATGATCGAGGGCTACACAACTGAAGAGATCATCGAATGTTGCTAATATTACATTATTGATGGTAGTAGATCAATTGGTCTCCCCGTCTCTCGTCATGAGCGTAGATTTCTGGAAAAGGTACGAAAGGACGTATATCGTTCATTGACCGTGACTTCAAATAAGTGGACCAAGCACATTTCAGTGTATTGCAACAGACACAGATTATGGGACCGTACTTTGAGAAACATCTGTTAGAGCTCCGCCGAAAGAACAAGGATGCAACCGATAAATGGATCATAGACGAGCACAAGCGCTCATTCACATCATGGTTTAGGTCCGTAAAGTTTCCAAGTGGCGAGTCTATGGAAGAGAAAATATTGAAAAAGTTAGCTAACCGCCCAAGAAGAACCGTGGTTACCTTTCAGGCATACGACATCAATGGTTTTACCTTATACACCCAACAGAAGGATAAGAAGAGCAAGTGTCAAAACAGCGGTGTACGAGTAGAAGCCATTGATGAAGAGGACCATGCGACCTCGTATTACGGGTACATTGAGAAAATATGGGAACTAGACTACGGTGCAAATTTACAGGTTCCCATATTTAAATGCAAATGGGTGAAGCATCCTAATGGCATCGAGGTAGATGAATATGGTTTCACAATTGTTGATCTTAACAATGTTGGTCACAAAGATGAGCCTTGGATACTTGCCAAGACCGTGGAACAAGTGTTTTATATAGTTGATCCAAAGGACGAAATAAATACATTGTTTTTCCAGATAAACAAAGAATCGTCAGAGTGGAGAATGTGGAGGATCAAGATGACTACAATCAATATGACGAGGTGCCATGTTTCATAGATCCTAAAAATTTTAAAGTCTTGGAAGCAAGGCTCTCCTTTGTTGGCGGAATGCCCTATATGCGCACTGATCACTGCCAAGGAAAAGTCGTTCAAGGATAACTCAAGCATCATGTAATTTTATTTTGTTAAGTACCTTTTATTATTCGAACCTTGTATTATATTCTCTGTAATTTATGCTTATTTGAATATAAAGAGCGCAAGAAAAAATTTAACATGCTATCAAAAAATATTAAGTATAGGGGCCTAAGTGTAAAAATAAAATGATAAGAACTAAAATATAACTAATAATGAACTCTGGGGTTCTTTTAAAAACTACGAGGGGCTGCTCTTTAAGTATAGGGTTCTCATATCAAATCCTAGGGGCTAAACATAATTTTTATTAAGTACAAGGGCCTAAGTGTAAAATGACAGGACTAAAATATAACTAATAATGAAATCAGGGTTTCATTTTAAAAATATACCATGGACTAAAATATAACTAATAATGAAATAAGGGTTTCTTTTAAAAAATATACTAGGGACTAAAATATAACTAATAATGAACTCAGGGTTTCTTTTAAAAAATATACCAGAGGCTAAAATATAACTAATAATGAAATTAGGCTTTCTTTTAAAAAATATACCAGGGGCTACAATATAACTAATAATGCAATCAATGTTGCTTTTAAAATATATACCAGGCTGCTCTTTAGCGGCGGTTCACAACACCAACCGCCGCTAATTATTTTTAGCGGTGGTTGACTTCTTTCGCCGCCGCTAAAGAGCCTCGCCTTTATATAGGCACAGGCGTGGCAGGGTCCAAACCCTAACCGCGGTGGAGAAGAAGACGCCGTCAGGCTGCCCAAGTCCCCTACCGCGCCGCCTCCTCTCCCGAACGCGTTGCCTCCTCCTCGGCCCTCCGTCCACCGCCTCCCACAGTTCTGCCGCCTTGTCCCTCCCCTTTAGCGACAACCATGACGAGCATGCGGGCCTCCTCCCCCTCCTTGAGCTCGCCGCATCTGACCACGCCGGCCTCCCCATCATCGATGATGAGCGCGCGGACCTCCTCCCCCTCCTCGAGCTCGCCGCATCTGACCACGCCGGCCTCCCCCTCATCGATGACGAGCGCACGGGCCTCCTCCCCCTCCTCGAGCTCGTCGCATCTGACCACGCCGGCCTCCCCCTCATCAAGGACGAGCGCGCGGGCCTCCTCCCCCTCCTCGAGCTCACCGCATCTAACCATGCCGGCCTCCCCCTAATCGACGACGAGCCGCGGGCCCCCTTCTCCTCCTCGAGCATGCTGTGTGGGCCCCCTACTCTCCTTCTCCGAGCACCGCCGTCATGCTCTCCTCGTCCTTGGCATTGTCAACTGCCACGTGGGCCCTATCCCTGAGTGTTGTCACGCGGGCCTCCTCCTCCTCCCGCTCGATCGAGGAGCTCCGGCCAGAAGCGCCACGTGCTCTCCCCGACGCCTCCTTGAGCGAGCGTGTGCTCCTCTCCTCCTCTGCACCATCTTGGAGTGCCCCCTCCCCGAGCTCTGGCCAGGTGCGATCGTTCCCCGAGCTTTTTCCTCCTCCTCTTCCCCTCTAGGGTTGTGCTCATGCTCCTGGAATCCTGGTTCTTCGTGATGTCAATGCTTATAGCAATGCGAACTGGTGTCAGTGCTACCCTTACTAGTAATGCCAACTGGTGTGTCAATGCTTATAGGAATGTTTACCATCTCAATCAATTTTATCATGTGCTTGTCGAAATGTGTCCTTGTATTAGTAATGCTTACCCTTACTAGTAATGCTTACTGGAGACTGTCAGTGTTGCCCTTACTTGTAATGACATGATTTTCTTTACTGTTAGAGTTAGTAGAAGTGACATGATTTTATTTACTGCCAGTGTTACCCTTACTAGTAATGCTTACTGAAGACTGTAACTACCTGTTCTTTCTGAAATGTGTGATTACTGGTATTCATGCGCATTTTGCTGTCTGGTGCTGCTGGACTTATTGTGCTTTGCTGAATTCAGTAAATTCCACAAAACTAATGCTTTAGCAGCTAATAATAATGATCACACAACTATATGCTTTGTTTTGTTACTCATAAACTCTTATGGTACTACTCAGACTTTGTTTGTGTTCTCGAGTTGATCCACTTATTGCTACACTGCAGACTATAACTACCTATTCTTTCTGAAATGTGTGATTATTGCTGCCCTGCTATAGTTAACTAGCCTTGTTAATTAGTACTCCTCCTTCCTTGAAATGATGTCGTACCGACATGCCAAAATGAACTACAGCTAGTTCAAATTGGCTGTCCTAAATGACACCATTTCGTGAATGGAGGGAGTACTACCCCTGCTATAATTAACTAGCCTTGTTCATTAGTAACTACCTATTCTTTCTGAAATGTGTGATTCTTTCTGAAATGTGTGATTATTTCTGAAATCACGTCACTTCTACTAACTCTGAATTTGGTCCCTAGTAGCTTTAGAAAATGCTGCTATTATGATTGCTCTTATGATTGCCATGTACTACCCCATATAATGCTGCCCCATACTAGTTTACTGGATTATATCTCTAAACTTCCATATATTACTCACTTGGTTGCTCTTAGAATCATGGAATGTTCCCGTTGTCATCACAATTACCTGACATATCAATAACAAAATCCCCATGGCTGGGGTCCGGCTCCGGCTCCATGCTGCTCTGGTAGTCGAAGAACAGGCTTCCTAAACCCATCACTGCCATTTTTTCTGCTCACTGTTTGCTAGAATCTGAAAATGCTCACTATATATATAATTGTTGCCTATATCCTTAGTAACTGTTCTATATAGTTTCTTATTATAGCACATTCATGCTCACTATAGTTGCTTATTTGTTGCCTGTGGTATTTCTTTTGCTGCCATATCTGAATGTGCTAGCTGTCCTATATGGTTGCTTTTTTGCTCACTGTCATGCTCACTATAGTTGCTTATTTGTTGCATGTGGTATTTCTTTTGCTGCCATATCTAAATCTGTTGCTCGTACTTAGTGTATAAAAAGTCTGGAGAGAATGCTTGTGTGCACCAGGTGCACACAAGCATTCTCTCTAGCCTTTTTATTTAGTAAATTACATATAAAAAGTCTAGAGAGAGTGCTTGTGTGTACTGGGTGCCATAGTCTCTCTGTACTTATTATTTACTTGTGGCCATATATATACCATATTACTTACTGCCCCATAGTCTCTCTGTACTTATTATTTACTTCTATTCTTCTCCTAGTCTCTCTGTACTACTTATCTATTCTACGTAGGCGATCGATGCTCTATGATGAAAGAGGGCTAAGTGAGGATTTTAGAGCGTACATGTCAAGGATACATGCTGCTGTACAGGTCAAGGATTTTAGAGCGTTGGAAGGCTGTTGATTCAGCAACCCGCACTGAGAGCAAAATTTGATTTTTCTATTCTTCTTCTTGTCTCTCTATACTACTTATCTATTCTACATAGGCAATCGACCCATGCTCAATGATGAAAGCGGGCTAAGTGAGGCTAGCCTAGCGACATGGACCATATCCTAGGATATTGGATATATGTTGTTGTACGAGTCAAGAATCTTAGAGAGTTGGAAGGCCGTTGATTCGGCAACCCATACTGAGAGCAAATTTTGATTTTTTTTTCTATTCTTTTCTTTTGTTTTCTTTGTCTTGATGCTCAATGATGAAAGGTGCATACTCCTTGTTTTCTAAACTAGTCGTCATATCTAACATTAGCTGTCAAAGTCTTCTCGTCATGGCAGATATATGCCCTCTCAAGAGGAAGACGCCCTCAAGGCGTACTCACAAGCGAGGTCGTCTTCAGACGATGAAGGATCAAGCGAACACTGGGAAGAAACAGAAGATCCGCATCCTCCACTACCAAAGGAACATCGATTGGGGAGCCCAGATCCTGATTTTATGCCTCAAGATGAGGTATCTTGTCAAAGATAATTCTCTCATTTGTTCAATTAATTTGTAAACTAAAATCTACTTCTTATATCCTAGGGCCCCCGACAAAGTGCCCGTCGGCTATTTGCAGCTGAGGCTATGACAGATGAGGCCCTCGAGCAGCAAGTGGAAGAGGTGTCTGCTCAAGTTGCCACACACAAACACAAGCGCGGTCAGTGCTCTGCCAACAAGGCAGAGGGCATCTACGAGGTTACTGCAATAGACCCCAATGATGGAGAACCGATTGAACCCGCTGGTGTCAATGCCAAATGGCGGAACCGTTGCGGCAACGTGGTGAGGGACCATTGCAAAATCACATTGCAAGATTGGCGCCAAGTCCCGGATGGCAGAAAAGATGATATGTGGGTTGACATCATGGCTACCATCCGGTTCCAGCTAGCAGATCTCGAGAGAGCCAAGAAGGCCACAATGTCCACTCTCAATCACATCTTTCGAGATTACAAGTCCAAGCTCAACTGCCAATACGTCAAGAAAAATCAAACCCCATTCGACAAGCATGGAAATATTAGTCAGCAGGAATGGGATGAGTTTGTTGAGCAGAAGACGAGCAGTGCTTCAAAGGAGCTCAGTGAAAAGATGGTTGAGCTAAACAAGCAAAACAAGTTCAAGGCATGGTTAGGTCCGGGCGGATATAAAAAGAAGATTCCAATTTGAAGAGAGTAGGAAGCCAAGCTCCACGTGGAAGGAAAACCTGATCCTTTGCCAAATACCAATGAGCATACCAGGAACTGGGTGTATGGTCGCTCTGACTTAACCGAAGAAGGAGAGATCATTGTGAAGGATCCCGTGACAAGTGAAGTCGTGCAAGCCTTGAAAGACCCCATCACGGCGCAGACGGAGGCTGGTCTATTTACAATGGAGTATCACAAGGATGAGCTAGCGAATGCTATTGGGACCAAAGAACATGGTGGTCGGGTACAAGGAGTGTCATCATCGACAACATGGAAAGAAGGTTTCTCTTAAACATCCTCACACCTCTACAAGAAGCATACATTGCATAAGAAAGAGCAAGAAGATAAAGCCAAGGAGGATTGGAGGCGACAACTTTTTATGTTTGCTATCGATAAAGAAAGTGGTCGTTTGGACACCAACCTGTAGGCTGCGGTGGATGCCTTCTTACATGGTTCGTCCACATCCACGCAGCCATCTATTTCCACGCAACCATCAGTCTCCGGTCAACCATCAGTCTTCATGCAATCAGACACGGAAGACATCACTGAGGATACTCCTTGCGAGTTGCATGTGCCATTTGGTTACAAAGGGAAGACGATGAAGGTTGCATCGGGCACAACATTTCCAGGAGAGACGCTCCATAACAGGGATATCCCCCCAGGTTACGTGCGTGTCACCATGTCAGAAATAGTACCTGGCTATGAGGACAACGAGATCGAATGCCCGATACCTGAGGCGGGTATAGAAACTCTCCAAGATGCCCTCGGCTCTTTCATTATTTGGAAATGCCGTGAAGTTGTCCTCTCACCACAAGTTTCTCCACCCCTGTTGTCTGGGCATGGGTCCTTTCATGCGAGCCCGCCTACCAATACAGGTGGACAACCGTCTCCTATGTCTGTGGCAGCCTCGGGAAACAAGTCTCAATCTCCTCATGCGGAAGCCAACTCGACTCACAGTCCTATAATCTATAGTGACAACGAGCCTCTTCCGCAGAGTTTTCAGCCTCGGGAAACAATTTAAGTCGAGCCTCCGTCAACAGCTGCTGTGGCGGTTCAAGTTTAGGCTCCGGTAATCCAAGTCTAGCCTGCGCTAGTTGTCGTCAATGCTTCGGTAGTCCTAAAGACGATTACCAGTTTTGACAAAGATCCAAAGGACCCAAAAGCAAAAAATGATGTTGATAAGTACTTGGCTGGATTCAAAAAATGTCTAGCAAGCACCGGTAAGCTCATCATCCAAGAACAAGATCCTCAAGATAAAGTGTCGTACGATGATCACATTTTGGACAAACCTGTGGATGATGTGGACTACCCGACATTCAAATTGGGTAAGCCCCTTATATCAAACAACATGTATAAGAACCTACCATGGGAGATGCGAAAGTTGCATGACTGGTACATGATGGCGTCGAAGGAAGGGGTCGCCGCAATCACTTGTAGGATTCCAACTGAGGTGTTCATGAAGAGGACAATGAACAAACCTTAGGCCTATTTTGGGAGGATGTCCACTTAATGTTTCACCTAGGTAGGATGGACATAACCTTCATCCCCTTGTGGTGCATGTAAGTTTCACGTTCGATCTACTTCGAATTTCAAGCACAATTCAATATATTACCTTATATTATTTTTTTGTAGCATGAACTCTTTTTATCAAAGAAAGAGGGTTGATAGAAAAGATTGGAAGGTGGCCTACGTCAACCCGAACCACATCAACCAAAGAAGTATAAACCCAATGGTAAATCCGGATCACTATCCGGATAAGACACCGACAGAGATAGGTGAAATGAAGGCGGTCCTGAGAAATAAAGCTAGGACTCGGGTTATAAATTATTTATGCGAGTGCTTCCTGAAGTGGCAAGATAGACAATGCATCTTAGCCCCCTACAACTTCAAGTAAGTTGGACCACTACTGCCTTCGTCATCTATCATATGTTGAAGTTAAATCCAATCATAAGTAACTTATTGTCAATATTTTTATAGCGATCATTGGATCTATTTTATGATAATTCCCATAAATGGGTACCTTCTCGTGCTAGACAGTCTCGACTACGATAGGAATTTGTACAACGACATGATGAAAGTCATAGATCGGTAACAAATTACTCTGTGTATATGAATTGATAATGTTAATATCATCTAATAATGCTTTTGTTGACCATTTAGTGCTTACGAGAAATATGTCATAGCGGGAGGGAAATGTCATCCAAAATGGAAAAAGAAGATGTACTTCCGTCATCAGTTTTGGGTAAGATTTATATGCATCACATACATGTCTTTATCGTAGTATCCATCATATAAAATGTAACTAACTTGTGTTCTCTACTATATAGTGCTTTAAGCAACAAAAGGGTAGTGTGAATTGCGGCTACTATACGTGTGTGTTCGCATCTAGCTCTTCATCTTACCTAGATCATATCATTGAGGAGTCTAATGAAGAGGTAAGTTGATTTTGTTTTTGTCAATTTTACTTTACTCGAATAGTAAAGTTTTGAGATCTCATATTAACACACAGAGGGCCATAAGGGAAAAGGCACAATGGACTGCAAAGATGAAGAGGAACGCCGAGATCAGAAAGGGTATGATTCCTCAATCACGCGTTCACTTGAGTACAAATGACATATATCTAGTTGTAGCTTCTCTTTGTTATTTTATGTTGAGAGAGGTAATTAGTCTAGAAGGAAAGTGCTTTGACTCAAATAGTGAACTAGCAACAAAACATAGGTCCCTTTGTGAGTGGGCTGGTTCAAGAGCACCATATGAGCCTAATGTATCGAAAAAAGATGATGACTATGCATTAGGGTTCATATAAAATATTTTGTAAGCTCGATTGAACATTTTGATGACAATGTTGTATATATTCTATGATGAGATGTAAATATCTGTGATGAGATTGTAAATACCTGTGATGAGATGTTATAAATATCTGTGATAAAAATTATAAATTTTTGTGTATGCAGAATCTGTGATTTCTGTATATTTGCCAAAAAGATTTTCTTGGAAAATAACAAGTAACGGTGGTTGATGTTGCCAATCGTCGCTACTAATAGCCAATAATAGCGGCGGTTGAAGATTTCAACTAACGCTACTGATGGCTAACAACAGCGGCGATTGACATTTTCAACCGCTGCTACTAATAAGTCTGTAGCGGTGATTTATATAGGCGACAGACCACCCGCCGCTACAAACGCATATTTGTAATGGCGTTTGAGTAGCGGCGGGGTGGCCTGCCCCCGCTACAGTGCCTTTCCAACTACGGGACCTTTTTATTGTTGTGTATCCAGCATGCATTTATTAATTAATCAGTGTAATAACAATTAGAGATAACATGTTTTAGGTGCTAATTTGTGTTATGGTCTTTACTATTTGGATATTTCAATCCTAAAATCAAGCGACGTACTATAAGAAACATAGCATAGCTTGTAGGACGCTTTGATGCCGGTAGAAATAGTGCCCAATGAAGAACTGAGATTTGAGAGGCGTGAAGAAGCATACTGTTTCTACTGTTACTATGCCAGCAAGGCCGGGTTTGATGTCCGTGTAACCAACACACGTCCAACTATGGGTAAGTTTTCCTGCAATAAGCAATGAAAATGGGATTTTTGCAAGTCAAGGGAAGAAAGGAAGACGGAGAAGACATCAAAAAGGAAAATGTGTGAGGCATTTGTGAAGGCCAAATGGACTGAAAAGAAGGGCTTTTGGTATGTTAAAACATCATAATGGGGCACAATCACATATTGACACCATC
Source organism: Eleusine coracana subsp. coracana (assembly GCA_032690845.1). Taxonomy (NCBI): domain Eukaryota; kingdom Viridiplantae; phylum Streptophyta; class Magnoliopsida; order Poales; family Poaceae; genus Eleusine; species Eleusine coracana. The sequence continues at coordinate 10,470,593 of CM064430.1, forward strand.
GACATTTTAGTTTGAAAATAGTATTTCATATAGTTTGTGAGGGCTGTGATGATTTTTAGTTTCTAAATTGTACCAGAGTCGAGTTGTAAAGTTTGACTGTAATGTGTGTTATCATTTGCCCTTAATTTTCAAAACTTTTGTTTGATTATGTCATTGTGAATAAGATTTGTCAACTAGTAGCACAGCAACGCCGATGCTACTTTTTATCCAGTGTAATTACGACTCTCCACCGATGTCAGGCTAGCAAACAACAAATTCTCCTGTCCAGCATGCGAAGGACCTCGCCAAATTCATGGAGAAGTGTATATGCCGGTTTTTCTAATTCTGCACCTTGAAGTTGCTAATCATCATTCCATTTTGCGTCCAGATAGCTCACATGGTAACTCAATGAGAAGAATACTGGCTTAAATTTGGACAGATCATACAGTAACGCTTAACTCCTTTTTCACACAAGGCTAGTACCTGATACTTTTCATCACTAATAAGGACCAGGTGAAAGTACTAGACCACGAACCACATGTATTATACCAGGTTGCCAGTGTTATAAGGGCAAAAAAGTTATAATATTGAGAAGATTATAAGTGACATTACAGCCAGGAATTGGTAAGTGATAAACAATTGTCATTCACAACTTAGAGTGATAAAGTCATTTTGTCAAACTAGTTGCTAGCCTCGCAAACCCAAATTAACAATTGTGATGCAAACCTCTCAAACCCAAATTAACAAAAACATAGGACATTGCTAAAAACAAGATAAGCATCTAATATAATTACATCTGGATGCATAATGCCCGAGTCTGTGTGCCTCAAGTCAATCAGTTAGCTTCTTAGTTCAGCTGCAGCTCGATGACCGGTACTCCAAATCAAATGGCTGACATGTATCTGTGCATATTGGCTACTAATAAGTGAATGGGTGGCACTTTGTCACGCTAGTTGCTTCCAACCAACAATTGAAATTCAAACCTCTCAAACCCAAGATAATATAAACATAGAACATTGCTCAAAATAGAAGTATCTAATATTTACATATAGATGCATAATGCCCGATTTTGTGTGTCTCAAGGCAATCAGTTAGCTTCTCAGTTCAGCTTGCTCGATAACCAGTACTCCAAATCGAATGGCTGACATGCGTATGTTCCCTGTTGGCTTGTCATAAGTGAGGATGTGGATTCCTGCCCAAAATATGCAGTATGCAGAGGGGGGGGGGGGGGGGGGGGGGGGGTTGCTCGAAAGTAAAAAAAATGCATCACATTTTTTAAATTAATAAATCATGGACAAGCTAACTCCCCATAAGTATTGAGAAGTTATTGAAAAATTGATAGCAAATCTGCATGTAAGTGCAACTGATCATTCATGTATTTAATTGGGAGCAGGAAAAACAACACGTCATGAAGCCACTACATTTAAAATTGGGACCAAAAGTTGTAAATATCAATTGGAAAGGGTCAGTGCTTTCCCTGAGCTGCGTCCAACCATTGAGCATATGATTTGTTTCTCCCGTGCGGCCATACCTCATCGTCATCAAGATGCAATTGAAAAACTACCTCACGCTACTCGAGCTCTCAGGTGACCAAGACATGGAAGCACGCGTCCATGTGCCTCGACTGGAGCTCTGCAGGTCTCGGACATGCGCACGTCACGGCAAGCCTTAGCTGCTATGCGATCTGATATCTCCTACCAACGGTACAGTGAAACAATAATATTTTGCGTGCCAATTGTTTTAGAACATTATTCTTACAGAGTGCGTTGTCTTGAAACAGAGATTTGTCATGCGAAGAACTGTTGAAATAATCCTGAGAATATATATAGCATATAATTGACGACTGATAAGTTTGAGAGGAGTACGGGTAAACCTTCATTTTATAAGCCTGTAGACTTGCAGGTTCACACTTGAATTAAACTCCGTGCTGTTGAAGACGCAAGTTAGTTTTGTGGTTAATTTTTACTACCATGTTATTGTTGACTTTGGACGGCTCTAGAGATTAACTGTATCCTTTGCTTGACACTAACTCATGCTCAGGTCCTCCTACTCTTCTAAGGTTCTTATGCGTTTAAGAGTCTTAATCATAAGGATGTCTGATTAAAACATTATATTAGTAAATTTCTAATAAGATGTCAAGATTAGCCGCGCAAATGCACGGGTAGGATTACTAGTTCATCTGTAATAAGACACAAATAAAAACGATTTGGGGAATCAAATGACGAGCACTACTCGTTGTGGAATGCAAATGCGTTGTCAATATATATCAATTCACAGAGAACAATCGCCGCCTCACTGGACGCCATAGCAGCTGCAATGAACGCAGATCAGGAGTAGCCCATATCTGGAGCGCAGCCACATCAAAATAAACGAGAGAAGAAAAAACACGAATCAGCCAAATTGGAAACAATAATGTTACTCCCCCTTTGCAACCGGCGGTGATCACCGGAGCATGAGGTCGAGATCGGAGTTCACCTAGTCTACTTGCGACGCAAGAAGATGAGTTTGGTTTTCTTTTCTTTCATAACTTAGAGTCTTCGGTTACACGGCTGATCGCTATAAGAAGCGCAGCCTCAACTCACACACACCCCCACACCCCCACATACACTTCCCTTAAGCTAAAGCGCACGCTCTGGGTAATACGCTTCCGCACAGCGAACACGCCTTGCCAGAAGTGCGTCACCGTCCGTCTAAACCTGTCTTCATCCAACCGAGTCCACTGGAGTAGTAGTACCCCCTCCTCCAGAAGTTGCGTGCCCCCACGCAACTGCATCAGGAAAGCGCTTTCTCACCACATAGAAATCTTCCCAGGTTGCAGCCGAATCGGGTAAATCAGCCCACTTGACCAGCACTTGAGGGACGGCGCGGTTGCCCTTCTTGACCTGCCTCCTCTGTAGCACAGCCGCAGGCACCAGTTCAGTACTTGACAAATCAGCAACCTTGGGTAGTGCAGAGAATACCGGTGTGAAGTCAGGGCGAAATGGCTTCAACTAGGAAACGTGGAAGACCGGATGTACCATACTTCCCTCAGGGAGCTCCAACCTGTATGTTGCCTTACCGACCCGCTCAACCACCTTGTATGGTCCGAAGAACTTGAAAGCCAACTTTGGGAAAGGACGGTTGACAACTGATTTCTGAGCATAAGGTTGCAGTTTGAGCAGAACTTGTTCACCAACCTGAAACTCCCGATCTGACCGATGCTTATCAGCCTGCAGCTTCATGCGGTTCTGAGCTTCCAGCAACTGTTCTTTGAGCATCTCCCTGTGCTGATCCCGCTCTAACAACAATTCCGCCACAGAGGGGTTTGTGTCACTAGTGAGTAATGGTGCAGCTCCAAAATTTGGTTCATGACCGTATAGCACTTTGAAAGGCGAGCATCCCAACACTGAATGGTAAGAGGAATTATACCAGAATTCAGCCAAGGGTAGCCAGGCGCGCCACTTCTTGGGAAACTTGTTAACTGAACAGCGGAGATACATCTCCAAACATTGGTTGACCCTCTCACTCGGACCATCAGTTTGGGGATGGTACGCTGTACTGTGCATCAACTTCACATCCAACAGACTGAACAGAGACTTTCAGAAGTCACTCATAAACACCTTGTCATGGTCAGACACAATAGTTTTGGGCAGACCATGGAGTTTCACCACAGAGTCCAGAAACACTAAAGCCACCTGTGGAGCTGAAAAGGGATGGCGCAGAGGAATGAAGTGTGCATATTTTGAGAAGCGGTCCACCACCACCAGAATCGTATCCGCACCATCCGACTTGGGGAGACCCTCGATGAAATCCATAGTCAAGTCCTGCCATGTGCCCTGTGGGATTGGCAAGGGCTGTAGCAAGCCGGGTGAATGTATGAGCTCATGTTTAGCTTGCTGGGACACTGAACACTGCTTGACAAAATCGTCTACATCCTGTTTGAGTCCACGCCAAAAGAAGGTTCTCTTCATGCGCTGATATGTTGCCTGTACACCGGAGTGGCCCCAACCGCACTCGAATGCATAGCTGAAATAAGTTCTGTGCGTAGAGCAGAATTTGCAGCAATCCAAATTTGAGTACCGTGACGGATGATGCCTTTATGTAGAGAGAATCCTTTATGTAGAGAGAATCCCTTCTCATTCGGGCTGCAAATTGCCAACTGAGCAAGCAATTCTTGGGCTGATGGGTCTGTTGCATAGTCATTTATCACTTCTTGGATCCACAACGGCTGAACCTCTAACACTTGAACTGCCATGAGATGCCCCACCCGAGACAGAGCATCCACCGCCCTGTTAACTTTACCCTTTTTTATACACAATTTTGAATTGAAGCCCCATCAGCCGAGTCATCGCTTTATGCTGCAAGTCAGACTGGAGTCGCTGTTCATCCACATAACAGAGACTGCGATGATCAGTGCGAATAACGAACTGCTGTCGCTGCAGATATGGTCGCCATCTCTCCACTGCCATGATGAGAGCAAGGAATTCCTTTTCATATTTAGACAATGACCAATGTACTTCACTCAAGGCTTTGCTAAGGAAAGCAATCTGTTGATCATTCTGCATCAAGACCGCTCCAATCCCCGAGTCACATGCATCAGTTTCCAATACAAAGGTCTGATCAAAATTTGGCAAAGCCAGCACTGGAGTAGAAGACATGGCGCGCTTCAGGTCATGAAATGCTGACTCTGCTTCTTCCAACCAGGAGAACTGTTTTTTGCGCAACAGGTTTGTGAGAGGTTCCGCCAACAGCCCATGATTGCGGACGAATTTCCTATAATATCCTGTTAAGCCAAGAAACCCACGCAACTCCGTGAATGATTTTGGCGTCGGCCATTGCTCCATTGCTTTTGCCTTAGTCGGGTCAGTTGCAACACCTTGAGCCGAAATAATATGCCCAAGGCATTCCAGCTTTGGTTGTGCAAAAGAGCACTTCGAGCGCTTCACATACAACTTGTGCTCTCGCAGCTTATCCAACACCTTGCGAAGATGATCAATATGAAGCTCCAGGGTAGACCTGTATACCAATATGTCGTCCATGAAAACCAAGACGAATTTCCTTAGAAAAGGCTCCAAAACTGAATTCATGATGCATTGAAAGGTGGCTGGTGCATTGGTGAGGCCGAACGGAATGACCCTGAACTGATAGTGACCGTGGTGTGTTTTGAAAGTCGTCTTGTACTCATCCCCAGGCTGCATTCTTACTTGGTGAAACCCTGAGTGGAGGTCCAACATGGAAAAGAACTTTGTGCCAGCCAACTCTTCAAGGATCTCTTCTACGATAGGCATTGGGAAGTTGTTCTTAATGGTGAGGTCATTCAATTTTCGGAAATCCACACAAAAACGCCAGCTCCCATCTTTCTTTTGCACCAAGAGCACTGGTGAAGCAAACGGGCTGGTGCTGTGGGTGATGAGTCCTGAAGCCAGCAACTCCCGTACTTGTCTCTCGATCTCATTTTTATGCAGAGCTGAGTATTTGTACGGACGAGAATTGACCAGAACCGACCCAGGCAGTAGTGAAATGGCGTGATCATAGTCGCGATGAGGCGGCAACTCTTTGGGTTCTTCAAACAGATCTGAAAATTGGTGCAACAGGTTGGCCAGCGCACTCTCTGCCTCAGGTGTATGCTGTACATCCTCATCCTCTGGTTTAAGCACAGCTAGAGACCAGATTTCATTGCCTTTGAGACACTTGAGCAAGTGTTCTGTTGACATTTATTGTGCATCAGTAGCAGCAAAATGAATTCCCGCGAGTTTCACTTTCATTCCTCCATCCTCAAATTCCAGTACCTTTTCATTCCAATGGCACAGCATGGGGCTGTGAAGTTTGAGCCAATCAAAACCCAAAATTGCATCATAAGCTCCAATGTCCAGCACTCTCATGTTAGAACTGAATGTGTGATTAGGGACCCAACAATCCAGGCCCAATACCATGTGATCAGAGATCAATGTGTCCCCATTCGCCAGAGTTACCAACACTGGATTGCACTTAGTCGGCGTAATGCCAACCCTCTGCAGAAAAGCTGCGTTCACGAAGCTATGAGAACTGCCCGAGTTGACCAGGAGCAGCATGACTTGCTTCTGAACCAACGCACGCACCCTCAGAGCTTCCCCTTCATCTGTCCCGGCTAGTGCATTTAGGGACAGTTTACCCATCTCCAACTGCAACTCATCTTCCTTATCTAACTGCAGAAGCACCTCTTCTGTCAGATCAGCGCCCAAATCCTGGGCCGACAGGTTATGCAATTGGGCTTTTGGACGCTTAGTGCACTTGCTCACATGGTCAGCATCAAATTTATCTCCGCAGAAATAGTAGAGACCATTCAACCTCCTATAATCCCGCAATTGCCTTTCCTTGGTCAGTTCCCCAAAACTGTTGTTGAACTTGGCATCCGGTCGAGAAGCTCCCACCAACCCTCTGGTACCCATACGAGGAGGTCGAGTTTTAGCTTTGTCCAACACCCCTTCCTGAATTTGAGCCAGCAGGATAGCCCGATCAACAGTTTCGGGTACATGGGTCAGCACAGTGCCTCTAATCTCGTCCTTCAGACCATCCACAAAGTGTGAAACAAAGTAAGTTTCATCCAAGTGTTCATTATGCATCGCCACCTGGTAACGAGCCGCTTCGAACTCAGCCACATACTCATCCACTGACCCTTTTTGCCTCAAGGCCAACAAATCATGAATATGCCTGCGGTAATCATATGCACCAAACTTGTCTTCAACTGCCCTGACGAAAACCTTCCAATCAGATAGGCCGTGTTGCTGCGTATACACCTGGAAACAAGTAGCAGCGTTCCCCTCCATATGCAGAGAAGCCGCTGTCGCCCACAAGCACCTCGGGACCTTGAAGAGTTCAAAGTAATCAAGGCATTTGTCAATCCAGATACGGGGGTGGATACCATCAAACTTGGGGAAAGCGATTTTGGGCATGGCATGTCGAGGAAAATCTGTACACTCATCTTGTTTCCCTTTGATGCCTTTTATCGAACGGTTGGTGTGCCGTCCGACTGCTGGGTCTGAAGCATAAGTCCGGCCATTGTGAGTCCGGCCATCCTTGTCCTCAAACTCAGCACGCTACCGCCGCCCTCTCCACCTTGTCTACCGCCGCCACCGCCTCCATGTCTACCGCCACCACCGCCACCAGAACAGCCCCTGTCCTCCTGTGCGCCAAAAGTACGCAACACGGATTTTCTCGCACAGAGGGGAGCTACCGCCCCTTATCGGACGGGTGCGGGCACATGCACGTGGATGACTGGCGTGGAGATTTGGATCGATTGTCCAGCGTGTATCATGGTGTGAGGGGGATTAGATGCTTAATTCAATCCAACATGGAACCATTGACGCCAGGGATAGGAGTGGGTACACGACTATCGATGCTGGTCAATTTACGTTCGCCGGACACGCTGCCCTATGCCCACAGGCCACAGACAAGTACGGGATATTTCAGAAACACAATCAAATTTAGATTTTGCTTCAATTTTTTGAAATGTGATTCGGTTTCCTTCAAAGTGTGCAACACACAAATGAATTCCAAAAATGAAAAATACAAGTGCAGAATTGTATATTAGTCTTAGATATTGTAGATTTTAAATATGCCACACAAAGTTATTTCTAGATTTAAATTTAGATTCTAATTACAGACTAAATTCATGAAACGTGGAAACAAAAATGAAATTGAAATATCTGCAATGGGCCTTGGATTTAAAGATTGACCAATATTTTCTTACGGCATATATAGAAAAAAAAGATTGGCCAAAGAGGATTTAAATATTCTGTAAGAGGTTGTCATTGGATTTTTTTTTAAAAAAAAACATGCATCTCACAATTTGGATTCTGAATTTATAATTATATTTTCAGAAATGTGTAAAATATTTTAGAATCAACAAGTACGATTTCAGACATCTCAAGATCATTTTTTTTCGTTCATGTTTTAAGACAACAAAAATTGTTTAGACATATTTCATCACGTAAAACCGGATCGATAGACAAACAATCAGGTGTACAGTAGTACTATTTATGACATGCAACTTACAAAATGTGATCGGTTTTAGAAATTGTCATAAAGCAAGCAAGGACTACCTGCCAAGCCTGACCGTGAATGAATTCACTGCTTCATTCATTCGTCACAATTGCTGCCACAAACAGTAGCCTCGGCTTATGCGCTTTGACTAGCTAATTCACAATACATGGTCAGCGTATTATATGCACTAATTACTTTGTTTGCTAGATAAACGATTCCATGCTGGCACCTGTGGTACGAATCATGAAGACATGGGCGCCTTACGATTGGGGTGGTAGCTCCGGTCGTGGTTAGAAACTTATTTTCGGAAAGTACGCCTTCCGCCACCTTCTCCTCCTCCTTTCACTGACCCAGAGCTGCTTGAATCGTAATCTGAGGAGAAACTACGGGAATTGTCTCTCCTAGATTGCATCATCTCAAGAGTCAGCTGACCCATCTGAAGGTGCATCTAGACCCCTAATTTTATTTTGGTGATTGGTGCCAATACAATTAAGAATGAACTAATATTTCAATGAGCATGTGTGTAGAAGATGGTTCAATTATTAATGACAAAATGCATAGAAGCTCAAATACTCAAAGAAAAGGAGAAAATAAAGTGGCTAAGAAATTTCAATATAATACTCAGAAATACCCATCCAAACGGCTCTTTTTTTCTTGAGCTATAAATAGACCCCTACTTCGTCTCTTGTCTGGTTGGTCACTCTTCCACTCAAAACACTCTCAAGCTCACTTTGCTCTCCAAATCTCTCCTCCCTTACTTCCAATCTTGATTTGTGAAGGGATTGAGAGAAGATTCAAGAGCTCCATCGACTTCAAGCTTCCATTGTCTCAAGCTCTTGGTTCATCCTCACCGCCGACCATGTTTGTGTTTGTTACTCTTAGGGATTCATCCCCTAGATGGTTAGAGATACCCGTAGAGCTCCCAACTTGTGTGGTGACGCCTCGGGAAGTTTGTATTGACCCCTCCTTCGTGGAGTTTGCTAGTGGAAAGCCAAGTTTGATCTTTGTGGTCACTTGGAGAGGTTAGGGTTGAAAGAAACCTAGTCCTTTGTGGATCCCTCAACGGAGACATAGGCTTCTTTGTGGAGCTGAACTTCGGTGAATAAATCTTGTATCTCCCCTTGTTCTCTTTTGCATACTTGTTATGTACTTGCTCTTGCTCATAACTTGCTAGATAGGGTTTACCTCGTTTCCCTTAAATTAACTTGTGTAGGTTGCTTGCTAGTTGTTCCCCTCATTTCTACAACTTCCTCTAGCTTGTAATTACTAGATACTAGCTTGCCTTCGATTAGTTTAAAGTTTTAATTGGCCGATCTACTTTTCTAACTCGTGCCATTGGACTTTCCTCACTATCGTCGGACAAGTCCGACACTGTGTATTTGACTTTTATTATTAAGTGATTTTCAGGAACAATTGCCTATTCACCCCCCTCCCTCTAGACACTTTCAATTGGTATCAGAGCAAGAATCTTCTAAAAAGCTTAACTGCTTGAAGATTAAAGATGTCAAATCCGGGAGAAGAACCAACTACTGCTCTCCCAATCAAAGATGGTGCTAGTGGTAGTCATGATGGAGATGATGTAGTTGGAAGACATGATGCTCAACCAAGAACCTACAACAATGTCATGTTTGATTATGAAGATCTCAAAGAGGATCGTATTGGGCAAGGGTCCGGTAGGCTTTCGTACTTTGATGGACAATTTTATGACCATTGGAAATGCAAGATGATGATGTACTTGGAATCAATGAGTCCGCATGTTGCAAGCATAACCGAGAATGATTTCTTGTGGGAAAATAGAGATAATCCAACTCGAAAGGATCAACTCAACATCCATCACAATGCCGTGGCAGCTAGTGCAATTGTTTCTGCACATAGTGCCACCGAATATGACAAAGTAGCCGGAATCAAGAATGTCAATCAATTATGGAGAAAGCTTGAGGTTATCTATGAGGGTATTGGTTCCGTGAAAGATGAAAGGCTTGAAGAATTATAAAATGAGTTTAACTTGTTCATCATGGGTCCGGGAGAAGGCCCAAAAGAAGTTCTTGATAGACTCATGAGAATTGTGAATCAAAGAAGAGCACTTGGAGCTAGAATGTCCGACTTGGATATCAACAAGAGACTATTACAAGCATTGAGACCATGTGATTGTAACATTTGCTCAAACAGTAGAGAGAAGGACAATTTCAAAACCTTATCCATCGATGAGGTACTTGGGAAGCTTCTATCCCGAAAACAACAAAACGATCAAGCCAACAAGATAAATGCGTTGATCAAGCAAATTGCGGAAGCCAATGGTGATAAGAATGATGTGGCACTCAATGCCACAAGTGAAAAGAAGCAAGAGAAGAAGAAGAACAAAGTAGTTGATTCTAGTAGTGAAAATAGTGACGATGAGATGGCCTTGCTTGTAAGGAGGTTCAAGTCATTCCTCAAGAAGGATAGATGCAAGAGGAAAAGCTTCGACAATGGCAAAGCAAGAAGGTCAAAAAGGACTTGCTATGAATGTGGTGATGAAGGACACTTTATTGCGGAATGTCCAAAGAAGAAGAACAAGGATGAAAGAAGAAAAGACAAGCATCACAAGAAAGACAAGACATACAAGAAGCATAGGAAAGGTGAAGCTTATATTGGTCAAGAATGGAACTCCGATGATTCATCCTCCTCATCATCTTCCTCCTCCGAATCTGACTCGAATGATGGTGGCATTGCTTCACTTGCCATCGGTGTTACTCCCACCAACACCTCACTATTTGGGAGCTTGAGTGATGATGATGACAACACTCACAAGTGTCTAATGGCAAGAGGATCGAAGCTAACAAAATCTAAACACAAGCGTTCCTCTTATGCTAGCAGTGATGATGATGATGTTGAAAATGCTTCACTTCCTAAAATGCTTGAATTCATGCAATTGCTTGAGAAACAAAAGGAAGAAAATAATAGACAAGAGGAGCTTCTTGAAAAATAAGAAGACTTGCTTATTCTTGAAAAGAAAAGAAACCTTGAACTAGAGAAGCTTCTTGAAGTTGAAAGAAATAAAAATGAAGAATTAACCTTGTCTATCACTAAAATTGAGAATACTTGTGAAAATGTTAAAAGTGATAAAGATAAACTTCAAGAGAAATATGAGGATTTGGAAAAGACTCATAAGTCCCTTGAAGAACAATACAAAATTCTTTCAACTTTCACATCCACTTCCACCAACAATTCTCAGTACTTGTGACTAGTGTGAAAGGACCCAAGCAAATTTGGGTACCTAAAAACAAAGCTTAACTTGTTTTGTAGGACTATGTCTCCGGAGGGTCAAGTTGGGTAATTGATAGTGGATGCACTAATCATATGACCGAAGACAAAAAGATGTTCAAGTCATTTGAGCCAAGCCACAACAATAATGAATATATTACATTTGGTGACAATGGAACGGGACAAGTCCTAGGTTATGGTAAAGTCCCTCTCACTCCCTCGTATTCTCTTTCCAAGGTTATGCTCGTTGATCATGTTGACTTCAATCTTTTGTCCATCTCACAATTTTGTAAAATGGGCTATGATTGCTTGTTCAACGAATGTGGTGTGACCGTCTATAAGAGGAGTGATGGCTCGGTTGCTTTTAAGGGTGTGCTCAAAGGAAAGCTTTATATTGTGGATTTCTCTACGGATGAAGCTAGACTTGGTACATGCTTATTAGCAAAGTCCAACATGGGGTGGTTGTGGCATAGAAGACTTGCCCATGTTGGTATGAGAAATCTTCACAAACTCCAAAAGGGCGGCCACATCATAGGACTAACCGATGTTTGTTTTGAGAAAGATAGAATTTGTAGTGCGTGTCAAGCGGGAAAGCAAGTTGGAGCATCACACCCCGTGAAGAATGTGATGACCACCACAAGGCCATTGGAGATGTTGCACATGGACCTCTTCGGACCCGTCTCCTACATAAGCATTGGTGGTAACAAATATAGTCTTTTTACATGATAAAGGTGAAGTGAAAGATGTGCTCAAGACGTTCATGAGAAGAGCACGAAATGAATATGAAGTGAAGATCAAGAAAATAAGAAGTGACAATGGCACCGAGTTCAAGAACACTCAAGTTAAAGAGTACCTTGATGAAGAAGGCATCAAGCATGAATTTTCAGCCCCCTACTCCCCTCAACAAAATGGGGTGGCCGAAAGAAAGAACCGTACACTCATTGAGATGGCAAGAACAATGCTTGATGAATACAAGACGTCCGACCGTTTTTGGGTCGAAGCCGTTAACACCACATGCCATGCCTCCAACCGGTTGTATCTCCACTGAATCTTGAAGAAAAACCCATATGAGCTACTAACCGGTAACAAGCCTAATATTTTGTACTTTTGTGTTTTTGGGAGCAAATGTTTTATGCTAAACAAGAAACCCAAGACTTTAAAGTTTGCTCCAAAAGTTGATGAAGGTTTCTTGCTTGGTTATGGGTCGAATGTTCATGCCTATCGTGTGTTCAACAAAACCACCGGTTGTGTTGAAATTTCATGTGACGTGACATTTGATGAATGTAATGGCTCTCAAGAGGAGCAAGTCGCTATTGATGATATAGATAATGAAGCTCCTAGAAATGCAATAAAAAGGATGGCCATTGGTGATGTGAGACCACAAGAAACATCAAGTGTTGAAAGTTAACCCTCTCCCTCAAGACAAAATCAACATCATGTAAATGAAGGAATTAATCATACAAGTGGTCAAGATCAAGATGTTGGGGATCATGAGTAGTGATGATTCTCAAGGACATGATCAAGAGGTTGATAAAGATGGTGGTCAAGAAAGCTTACATCCACCACATCCAAGAGTACATCAAAGTGTACAACGTGATCACCCCGTCGAGCAAATTCTTGGAGATATTGACAAGGGGGTAATCACTAGATCTTGAGTTAGTAATTTTTGTGAACATTACTCTTTTGTCTCTTCTATGGAGCCATTTAAGGTAGAACAAGCACTTGAGGATTTGGATTGGATGATGGCCATGCAAGAAGAATTGAACAACTTCACAAGAAATGAAGTATGGACATTGGAGGAAAGGACAAAGAACAAGAATGTTGTGGGCACCAAGTGGGTGTTTCACAACAAACAAAATAAAGATGGTGCTGTGACAAAAAATAAGGCAAGGCTTGTGGCAAAGGGTTACTCACAAGTGGAAAGTTTGGATTTTGATGAAACCTATGCCCCCGTAGCAAGGCTTGAATCTATTAGATTATTACTTGCTTTTGCTACTCACCATGATTTTAAGTTGTACCAAATGGACGTGAAAAGTGCATTCCTCAATGGGCCAATCAAGGAAGAAGTGTATGTGGAGCAACCACCGGGCTTTGAAGACCCAAAGTATCCTAACCATGTTTTCAAGCTCCATAAGGCGCTCTATGGGCTTAAGAAAGCTCCAAGAGCATGGTATGAATGCCTTAGGGATTTTCTTGTTAGAAAGGGTTTTGTCATTGGCAAGGCCGATGCAACCCTCTTCACCAAGCATTTTGGCAATGATAGCTTTGTGTGCCAAATATATGTCGATGACATTATATTTGGTTCTACTAACCAAAATTTTTGTGATGAGTTTAGCAAGATAATGACCAAGAGGTTTGAGATGTCCATGATGGGAGAATTAACATACTTTCTAGGCTTTCAAGTGAAGAAACTCAAAGATGGCACCTTCATATGTCAAGCCAAGTACACTCAAGACTTATTGAAGAAGTTTGACATGGACAAGGCCAAGCCCATCAAAACACCCATGCCAACAAATGGACACATCGACCTCAACAAAAATAATAAGCCCATTGATCAAAAGGTATACCGCTCCATGATAGGCTCTTTGCTTTATCTTTGTGCATCTAGGCCCGATATCATGCTTAGTGTGTGTATGTGTGCACGTTTTCAAGCCGCTCCTATGGAGTGTCACATGATCGCCGTTAAAAGAATCTTGAGATATTTGGTTCACACACCCAACCTAGGGCTTTGATACCCCAAGGGTTCAAAGTTCAACCTTTTAGGCTATTCCGATGCGGATTATGCCAGGGATAATGTAGATAGAAAGAGCACCTCCGGGACGTGCCAATTCTTGGCTAGGTCCCTAGTGTCATGGTCATCCAAGAAACAAAATTCCGTTGCACTTTCCACCACCGAAGCGGAGTATGTTGCAGCCGGTAGTTGTTGTGCACAACTACTTTGGATGAGACAAACTCTAAGGGACTATGGTTACAAGTTGAACCGTGTTCCACTCCTATGTGACAATGAGAGTGCCATAAAGCTTGCTTATAACCCCGTTGAGCATTCGCGCACAAAGCATATAGATATCCGTCATCACTTTTTGAGAGATCATTCTATCAGGGGGGATATAGAAGTGAGTCATGTGCGAACCGAAGATCAATTAGCTGATATATTCAACAAGCCACTAGATGAGAAAAGATTTTGCTATCTTTGGAGTGAACTAAATATTCTTGACTCTAGCAATGTGATGTAGAGAATGTGCACATCTGAGTGTTGATTGCTCAATTATTGCAAAAACCATGGTTTTATGTCAAAACTTATTTGTTTTTGCTTGTTCCTTGATTCTTGATCTCTTGTTCAATCTTATCAAAATATGGTCATAGTTTTGAATGGTTGGTTGATTGACTGACCATAGGCTGGCAAGAATCCTTTTTTGTCCATCCTCATTTACACTTATTTGCTTTGAACTATCCCCAGCCCTGCCTGCCTCCTCCTGTTGACATGGTTCATCGGACAAGTCCGATGCCAGCCGGACAAGTCCGACACCATCGGACAAGTCCGACACCCATTGGACAAGTCCGACGATCCAGTTTTCACCCCTTTAATCCAGATTCAGATTTGATTTTGATACAATCCATATTGTTTGCAGAACGCAGATCAAGGGAAGTTGACAAGAAAATCCGGTGGCGATGAGCATCTTTAACCAATTCAATACAGCAAAGGGCACTCCAAGAACTTAATTAGCACGCCGTTATGCCATGGAGGAAACCTCATGGTGCAAGGAGCTCTAGGACGGCAACAGTTTGGCTCATGGCTGCTCAATTCCACGAAGATCTGGATGACTATTAGTGCAAATTACAATTTTAGTTTCAGTGTAAAAGGCTATGTCCTGTAGAAAAATATTTGTATGCACATGTCAAGATGTAAAATAGCAAGCTTTTTGGTCCTAACAATGCAATACATTACGATTACACATACTGGAATTATGCTCCTATATGGTGTGCTTATGAGTTAACACCTTCAAAATTATATATTAGTAAAACTAATATATATTCTCAACAACGGGCACCTTTATTCTTATCAATTCTAGAATTTATTATTTGAATTCCTAGTTTTTACATTGAAGGAAACATGATTTGTCTGACTCACCCATGTTAATATTTATTCTCTCGGCTGTTGCATTCATCAATCATCATCTATAATAGTTATGATCCCTTGTTGCTAGTTTTTACGCTTGAGCCAAAATAATAATCACTTTATGGTTTAAACCTTTAACAGTAAAAACGTTATCTTACAACAACAAAGGTTTTACTGTCACAAGTTTGTAGGCCTATAAAAACCTTTTGATTTAAGAATAAATAACTACTAATTATATTATCATAACCCTTGGTAGTAAATATTCTATCATGTAACCATAAAGGAATCGATATAGGATTTTATAGACTAAGAGCATCTCCAACAGCTTCTCTATTATGTTATCTAAATTAGAGGTTTTATTTATTTTATAGAAATAAAAAAACATATTAAAACTAGAGGGTTAACCAACAGACTAGGTAAAATTTGACTCTTCATATTTTAAAAAAACTTCCACGTCATCCATATAGTTTTTCTAGTTGATTTTTTCCAATCGATTGCTTCTATCTGACGCCGCCAAGCGCCTGCACACGAACCCTCCACACCGGAAATCGATCATAGCATCTGCCTCTGCCTGCTTGGACTCCGGAGACGCCTAGACGCGCAAGAGGACAGCAGCGACGCCGCTTGGATGCCTGGACTCGAACGTTTGGCTTGACGATCTGACTCTAGGTAAGTCAATCACGGAAGCCCTACTGAATCATTCAAGCAACCCTATTCATCCAAACAGTCCTAATCATACAATTCATGAATACATCATTTGACCAATAAAAGATAGCAGCTATCGATCCGAAAAACTGAATCATTGCTACTGAAACTGAAGTACTGAACCAGTTTCTGTTCCAACAGCCAGAACCATACCCCGGCTCACATCCGGCCATAGAGCCCTGTGGCAGGAACCGCCGGACGCCTTGTCATGCCGACCCCTCCCTGTGGCACCTGTGGGGGGGGGGGGGGGGGGGGGGGAAGAGCAGCCAGCGGCAACACGACGGGAGCCTGTCTGCCTACCCGCCGCACCACAGGGACGCGGTGGCTGGTACATGGCTATTGCGACGGCGTCGAAATGACAACCTGGCATCGGCGATTTCGTCCTTCACCGCGACAGATTGGCGATGCCATTTGAGGGAGGACGGACATATTTGCAAAAGGGACAGCGGAGAAGCGCGCGCCGGGGAGCAGGGCGAGTAGGCGACCAGCGGGAGTCGAAATCTCAGCGCGGGAACAAGGCGCACGCGCAAGAATGGCGAGCGCCACAGCGTAGGCAAATTTGCCGCGTGGAGGGGCGACTATGGCGAGCGGAAAGTTTTACCGAGCCGGTTGAAGAGACTGTTGGATCGGGATTTTTTGCTTTTTTCTGTATATTTACAGATACAAAGTCTTTTACAAGAGCTCTTGGAGATGCTCTAAGAGCTTACTCCCTTCAGGACATTTAAATGCGGATGCAACATATGTGTAGACAATAAACGTAAGTGTGTGAATATTCGCAATGGCCAAAAAAAAGTCGTGAACTCTTAAACTATAAGAAAGCCAGCATGTTTTATCCATACATGGGTACCTATGACGATCAAAGATATAGTTAACTATATGAAATCATATTGCATAGTTTACATATCAATTACGTAGTATTTATAAACAAGTTATTATTACAAGTTTGTAGGCCTATAAAAATCTTTTGATATAACAATAAATAACTACTAATTTGTATGGTCATGACCCTCGATTGTAAAAATTATATCATGTAGCCATAAAGGTAATGATTTAGGATTCTATAGTAAAAATGCGACTAAGAGCATACTCATTCCATGACATGAGGATGCAATATATGTGTAGACAATGGTCAAAATAAAATCATGACGTCTTAAATCGTAAGAAATTCAACATGTTTTGTCCATACATGGGTACCGTTTATGATCAGAGATAGTCAGCAGGTTTTAACTTATAAAAAATCCTATTGCATAGTTTACATGTCTATTGTGTAGTATTTACAAACAACAGCCTTGGTTGAATGTCAAGAGTTGATTCATAATCGAACCCACTATGCTCTAAGCTTGTCCAGTGTTTATGCCTTGAAACTAGCCTAATCATTATTCTTTTTATGATTACACCTGTGTATTTCTACGGTAAATCTGCTTGTGACAATTGAATTATATTTTGCTGTAGTAGTAAAAATGTTTATGGTATTAGGACCCTAATGATTTACTTCATAACACATGATGAGATGTATGCTATTATCAACCCACATTTTTATAATCGCTGTGTGTGCAGTTTTTTTTTGAACCAGGGTTGCTAATTTTTATGATCCAATTATTTATGCTCACGACACATGCTTTATGCTTTTAACACATCCCAACAACTTGATTTAAATATGATGTTTAGTTTAAATGTAATTCTAAAAAAAGAAGAACAAAAAAGACACGTCTTGCACCAATTACGGGAGCAGGTTTCTTTTGTTTCCTTGCATGCATGCACGGTATCAATGATGGCTTTCTTTCTTTAATTACGTGGGGGCAGTGGGAGCTTTATATATATATATATATATATATATATATATATAGGACAGCGCTAATTCACACCCTCGGAGTTATATATAAAATCATATCCCAGCCACCCTATCCACCGGCCTAATACTCACCACGCATGCATTCATGCACGTTTCAAGCCACCCAGCTCTTAATTGTGGTTACTAATTACATGCACGCACACTAGAGCTCTTAATTACAGTCATTAATTATTTTATTAATTCCTATTTTAGCTGACACACAAGAATGGAAAGCTCGTTAGATCACGTGATCACAAAAGCCATTGCTATTGTAAGAACCTACATGTTTCATAGTAAAAAACATTTTTGATCATAAAAAACTTTATCAAGTTTTATGATAACAAGCATGCCTACTATTTTCTATTTTACTCCTTGCTGAAAAAAAATACTAATTGCTATTTCACCAAATGCATTTTATGCGTCCTGGTTGTAAAGAAAAAAAAACATGCAGAGTGAACACGGCAGCGTGTGCGTGGAACTCAAGCTGTAAATTAGCAACCCATATTCATATATTCAGACGCAAAGAAAGATCAGATGGCAAATACCAGCATCCACATATGTTTACATTTAAAATTGATAATCATGAACGAATGCGCTCACGCGTGCATGCGTTTTGTGTGGCATCCTTTTCTTAATTGTAGCTGTTAATTACATGCATGTTCAGCTCTTATTTGCTATTATTGATTACTGTTTTAGCTGGCACATATATTGACGAGAAGCTCCAATTTTCCAAACCATTTGAGCATAAAATATGATGGAACCATAAGAACTATGCACGTGTGATCACAAAATAGTGCTTTCTCATAAAAAACATCATTATTTTCTGTGGAGACATGACACCAATTATTTACTATTGTAGCATATAAAGTTTTAGCTTTTAAATACAGACCCCCCACCAAGTTGGGAAAACAGGACAATGCTCCCAGCTGCATCAGTGTGCGTTCATTCATGATGAAAGTAATCAACAATAGTTTTAATTTCTGCTAATTACCTACCATATGCATAAGCCAATCAATTAAATTTCTGCATGCATGCATGCTGCTAATTACCTACCATGCATGCATATCTTTCTTTGCCTTTGGTAACTGGCCAATTGCAAACAGCCGTATGAAATAAAATTACATTCTAAGGTACGATTTTTGTCCTCTTTAATATGTATGCCAAATACAAAGACGGAATTTGAGGACAAGAATTCAGTCGGCTTATATAACACATTGGAAAATTTGCTAAAACTTTTGTGACCTGGCTCCAATCACTACCGGAAACCGACGATATGGCGAGTGCCATGATGTTTGCTGAGGGCTTTTCTACGGGCACTCGGCATATAGGTCATTGCCGAGTGTTAAACCTGCAGACTCTCGGCATATACACAACACACAGTATTAAAGACGTTTGCCGAGTGTAAGTAAAAGGGACACTCGACAACAAAACCGGCAGCCCTCGGCAACTAAAAACACCCAGCAAATATGTGGGGTCTAGTGGGGCACAGCGCTGGCTGAGGACGGAAATAGCCACCGCCGTTAGGCTATGCCGAGTGCTTAAAACTAGCACTCGGCAGCTAACACAGATGCCGAGTGTCTGCCTATGGCACTCGGCAAATAGGACTATATGCCGAGTGTCTGCCTATGGCACTCCGCAAATATGAAAAAAAAAACTTCAAAAAATACCACTTGTCTATTTTCTATTTACACTAGTATAATATATGATAATCAATGATAAAGTATTGTATTTATCTTGACCTGTTTCCTATATTCTGTTATTTTTTGGTTCAAATGTAATTTCTTGTTAAAAATCAAGTTTGAACTACAAGTACTTAAAATAATGGAATATAGTGAAATAAAAAATAATATTTAGTTTATTAAGTCCAATTTGAGTCCATATGCATGAAAACGAAACAATATTTCATGCATCTTATTTATGAAACATGAGCACGAACATGTCATCTACTTGTATTGCAATTATATAAAAAACAAACAAAGTGAATGAAAAAATCACAAAACTTGTCATAGTATCCTGATATCATATGGGAAGGCTATGTTAAAAAATAGAGAAGAACTCATAAAATTTATTAGATACATTCTTCACAAATCGAACAATCTCAAACGAAGATGCATAGAGTTAACAGGAAACGAGTAAGATTTCGAATCAAATTGATGATTCAATTGAAATTTACCTTTGAAACTTTTTGTATACATGGAAGATCATATTCATTTAGTCATGTCTAAATTTGGTCATTTTTTAGATCGATATGATAATTTCTTATATGTTTTTTAAATATTGAGTATTGAACGAAATAATTTAGATTTGAGCTAAAAGTATATAAAATAACAGATTTTTTTATTACAACATCAAATTATAAGTATTTCTTTATTTTTCTAAGTACATTTTGAAAATTGGTGATACATTTCTAGTTAAATTATAACAATTTTTAAAGTAAAACAGAAAATAGTTTGCCAAGTGCCCACGATCGATTCACTTGGCATAATTAAAGGATGCCGAGTGTTTTGGATCAAGGCACTCGGCATAATTCGAAGCTGCCGAGTGCCCCAGATCTAGGCACTCGACATCTTTCATTTGACTTAGGCCCAAAAACGCCGTCTCTCTCCCGATTTCTCCTCTCTCTGCTGCTAGCTCTGTTTCGTCCTTGTGCCACCTGCCACCAGTGCACCGCCTGCCGCCGTCCGCCACCACGCCGCCATCGCCGCCCGCCACCGCGCCGCCTACCGCCGTCGCCTGCTTCCTTCCCTCACCCCCATAAACCTCACATTTCTAGATCTGCTTTCCTGTCCGATCACAGATGCGTGCGCGCCGCTAATATTGTATTAGATTTCTTCCACCAAAACGAATTAGATTATATTGGATTGACCTGTACGACTGGATTATGTAGTGGCTACCACTGTATTGCTCTGACTTTTAGTCTAAATTTGTTGCCACATTACATGTTGATAACTAATCCAGTAAGGGACCAGATAGCCATACCATTATCTTGATGATTTTATTGTCTTGGTGTGCCTTTACTGTTAGTATCTTGTTGAGATCTGTCACAAACACATGTTAACTATCACAATGCCCTCACTAGAATTAGCTGACATAATAAGGCCCCTCTGCATTGGATTCTAGTAGTAAGTAACGTAACGTAAACTTAGATATTTTCCGTTCGGAAGAGATACGGTTGCAAATATGCAGACCTTTGCATATTTATCATCGTATCTTTTTCGAATTATCCATGTTTTTTGGACAGCCGGAGGATACGTAGATGTGGTTAGTTTCCATGGTCTCTTCTGATCCAAGATAGAGTTTTGGTAGCATCTCCTTGTTGTTCTCTGGATACACAATCTCCTTTACAGGATGTGTATTTGGAGAACAGTAGGGAGGTACTGCCAAAATTCTGTCTCGGATCGGAGGGGACCATGGGAACTAACCACATCTACCTTCTCAGAAATGGTGCAGGAAATGGACAACCTAATTTCATTGCTTGGTTCCAACGGAAGGTATCCAATTGACCACTTAATTAATGAACTGTTCTGTAAGTAATTAATGAATGATTGTGCTTGCATTTGCAGGGTCAATCCGATGCTTCCATGAGTGTCGGAGTTGAGGCAGGTTTTTGATGGTTGTGCCCTTAGGGTAAAGTCATATACCGGTTATGACGTGAACGGGTATCGCTTTCACACAACAAGCTACGAGCAGGGTCGTCCCAATAGAAGAACAACAAATTCCAGTGTTTTTATGCTCAGAAGTGATGGGGTTGAGTATTATGAAAGAATTAAAGCAATCTACCAACTCAACTTTCATGGTTGCAGACCCCTTAATCCTATCATTTTAAAATGCCATTGGTTTGATCCTCAAGTAGTGAGACGGTCACCGAATATTGGGCTAGTTGAAATTCGCCAATCATCTATCTTACCAAGTGATGATGTCTATATCGTGGCTCAACAGGCCACACAAGTATATTATTTCTCATATCCATGCCAAACTGATGACCGTCTCATAGGTTGGGATGTTGTGTACAAGGTATCACCGCACGGCAAACTACCTGTCCCAAACAATGAAGATTATAACATAGGCCCAAACACATATGACGGAGAGTTTTTTCAAGAAGACGATTTACAAGGGCATTTTCATATAGACTTAAATGAAGTGATCGGGATGGAAGTAGATATTGAAACGGATGTGGATGAGGCCGCTGCAGATGAGGTTCATAATGTGACGAACTTACAAATGCTTGAGCGATTATGTCTAGGGCATGACACTGATGACGAAATTCCTCCTGATCATGATGATTATATTGATATGCGTGATAGCGATGATGATCTTGATCCCAATCTTGATCCTGATCTTGATGATTATTTCTAATACATGTATGCTCCGTACTATGTCATTTTTTTTATTTATAGTACTATTTTATTTTTTATTCATCATATATGTATGTTGATTGTTTTACTATTTTTAATTGCAGGTGACTGAACAAAAATAGTGGGTGGTTTTAGGACGACGTTGAGGTCCTTGTTGTCGTTTTACCCACGAGGCAGGTCTGAGGAAGCTGAGGGGTCCAGGAGGGGTAGATGGAAAGCTGGAGGCAAGGCACCCATGAGAGGTGGACGTGTAGGTGGAGGGAAAGGTGGAGCCAGGGGTGGAGACAGAGTTGGAGCGAGGTCGCCATCACCGGTACCTGCATTGTCGTCGTCGTCGTCAGAGGAGGAGACGGAGGAGGAGGAGAGGCAGGGGACAGAGGAGGAGGAGAGGCAGGGGACGGAGGAGGAGGAGGACACCGAGGATAGGGACGGGGAGGAGGAGGCGGAGGCAGGGGGTTCACAGTCATCAGCAGGAGAGATATGGTTGCGAGGTCCATCGCAACTCCCACAGCGACCGATTCCTCTCGAGAGACGGCCGATGATTCGGCCCCTCACTGACGACGGAGCTAGGTAACAAACTAATCTTAAAATTTGTCATTATGTTTTCATTTCATATATGTAAACTAATAAGTTTCTTCATCACTTGGATAGGGGTTGAAAGACGACCATTGGAGGCGACCACAATCGCAAAGTGTCTGGCATCATAGGGATTCTTTGCAGGCGGCACTACCCTGGCTTGGTTGTGCACAGCCAAGTGACAGAGCCGGCCAACACGTGGAACGACTACATCGCCTGTCCAGATGCACGAGATTTGGAGGGCAGGATCTTCAACAACAAGGCGGAGCGGGTGGTGAATGAGCTGTGGGTAAGAATTCTTGTACTATATTGTTTAATACATGTCATTATTTGAACATATACTTTTGAAATAATGAAATAATACATCTCATTTTTATGCAGGATTTCTTTAGATGCGAGCCGGGATATGAGGACCAGGCGGATGCTCTTATTCGTAGAGGATGTCGAAAACTGGTGAAGGACATGCATTACGAGGCGCGCATCCAGGCGATTGTGGACTACAACGCCCAATTTCTTAAAGTGATGATCAAGAAAGGGCACGCAAGGACTATGAACCTCACCCAGGAACAATACCTGCAGGTAAATATAAAAGTTTCACACTTATGCATTTGAGATTTTGTACTTATGTTATATGGCTCACACTTCATGAGACATAGGTGCCTGCGTGGTGGCTTGCTCAAAATCTTCAGTGCTAGGAGCGTATGGTGGCTAAGTGGGTTGACCCCAGTGGGAGGAGCAGCACAATGCTTGCCAGGAGCGTAGGCTGATGATGCAAGGTGCACCCCACCATCAAGGCAGCCTCACCCTGAGTGAGTATGCATCTAGATGGGTATGTATATTCATTTCTTCATTCAAATCTCAATACTATATAAATTCTAACCATCTTGCTTAACCTTAAATACTACATAACTTCTAATCATTTTAATCTTTTGTTTCGCAGTCCGACTCACATGGTGGTGAGGCTTGTGGCCAGTTCAAGGCATGGGCTATGGCCCACAAGGGCAAGGCGACGTCCGACGTCAACTACAACCCGGAGGACCCGCCAGAGGCCTACAGCAATGCGAGTACCCACAGCCGTCTCAGTGAGTACACGTCCGTGGCACGGGAGGTCCATGGGCCCGAGTATGATCCAAGCGTGGAGAACCTTGATGCAGAGATCGTCATGTGGGTGGGAGGAGGCAAGAAGCACGGGCGTTACTGGATTTGCGACAGCACCATCAACACTACCAGTACACCCTCTCTCTCCTAGATCTGAGCGAGGAGCACGAGCGCGAGGCCCGCTATACGCTCCCGGCCAACCACTACACACGCTCAGATGGAGGCGCTTCGGGTATATTTCAGTTTCATTTGTCGTTCATTTATTTTGACAACGTTGGTTCTCCATTGTAACATTCGTGACAAATAATGTAGGCCCAGCTGGAACAAGAGAGGCTATGACGGGAGGAGATTGAACGGAACATGCTAGCCCAAAGAGAGGCAGCTGAAGCCGACCGACAAAGGGTGCAAGCTGCCTAGCAGCAGATTGAGGCTGACCGACATGCGATTGCAGCCGACCGGTAGAAGGTGGAGGAGATGTGTTGCTGGATGCATAGTCTGGGAGAGAAGATGGGTCAGCCTTTTCCACCGATGATATATACTTTACCTCCAATCCCTACTCCACCTCCTCCTGCGAGTACTCCTGTGAGTGAATTTACTTATCTTGTCACTTTACACTATCATTTTCTATCTAGTGACCAAACTTTACTTTAGAGCAAACTATACTTGTTTAGACCAAACCATATTTTTAGCAACATTTCATATACTTACAACCAAACTATATGCTTCTAGCAACATTTACTATACTTGTCACCAAATTATACTTTAAACAAAACTTCCTATACTTGTCACCAACTGTAATCACATATGCAATCTTCTCTTTCATGCAGGGTCAATCGTGGGCATCGAATGATCCCAATCCTTGCCCCAATCCACAGGATCAGGACTTATCCCCATCGTAATGGCAACAGTGGTGACTGTTTCTAATACTTTAGCATTTGTTACATGGTGTATTCGTAAACTTGAGGACCGAATTGTTATCGTTTGTGACTATCATTTGCGATGTGGTGTGTTTGTGGACTTGAGGATCAAATGTGGTGTGTTTGTGGACTTGAGCACCAATTGTGAATGTTTGTGATGTCATAATTTATTGATTGACAATCATGATACTTGTGATGTTCCATGGATATGCATTTGAGGTGTAAATAATGTCTCTGTGATTATATATATAATTATTGTGATTTTTGTAGTCCGTGGCTAGATAAAATGAAAAAAAACATGTTGTATTTTAACACCTTTGCCGAGTGCCAGGGACTAACACTCGGCAAAGGAACCATTTGCCAGTCATCTGTCACTTTGTTTGCCGAGTGTTACATAAATACACTCGACATCCTAGGACGTGATGCCGAGTGCTAGATCTAGAGGCACTCGACATACTTGGCTGCGATGCCGAGTGCCTTTCACCTCGGCACTCGGCATACATGGGATAGATGCCGAGTGCCACTTCCACGGGCACTCGGCATACTGGATGTCGCCGTTACACGCCGTGCCGTCCACTTTTTGTCGCCGAGAGGGGAAGACGACTCTCAGGGACTTGGTTGCCGAGTGCATGACTTTTGGCACTCGGCAACTACGTAGTTGCCGGCGGAGCAGGTACCAAGTCTCTGATGCCAACGGCTACCGTCGGCATATAAGATGCCGAGGGCAAACTGGGTTTTGCCGAGTGCCTCTGGCACTCGGCATTTTGCCCGATTCCGGTAGTGAATAGGACATCAAATAATTAAGTCAGATCATAAGAGTCTAGAGCTTTCGTGGCTGTAACATGTGTGATACATTTTACGCTCAGAGGCTAGTGTTTTTGTGATCATAGTGTGTTTGATACATTATACTATTTCAAAGATCCTATTTTATACTTTTGGAAATAAAATATAGTGTTAATAGAATCCTGTGATCATAAAAAATGTGGGTACAATACTATGGTCATAAATACTTAGAACATTTTGCGGTTTATTAATAATGATTTTTACAATATTGATCATGTGTATATTGGGATGTCAGCACGACGCTGATAAGAGAGAACCGGGAGAGGATATGGAGGAATAAATAAGGAGACGACAACTTGATCAGAGCAAATAAACACACGACTTAACCTTTCCAATTAAATTCCTTTATTTATGATGTTATTATGGCTTGCCAAAGTAAGTGCTCATTTGGGTGCGGCCGCATGGCATGCTTGCTTTGGTTAGGCTGGGTCAAAGTGGCTAGAGAGTGGAATATTATCTCACACCCAGGGTGTGAAATAGTATATATATATATATATATATATAGGATAATTCCATTCTACTCCCAAGTGTAGTTACTCCCACGTTCAAAAATCCACTTTGGGTATATGTTCATACCCATTTATCATTTTGAGTATATACACATATTTAAAACATGATTTTTGAGAGTGATAACCATAATTATTTTTAAAGGGTCTCTAAGTTATAAACATATGAACATATATCATATTTACTGCTATATAAAAGTAAGTATGTCTTCATACTTCATGTATCACAATAAAAAAAAGTGAATATGTCCACATACCCTCTAGTATGACTACATACTATATTTAGAAATCTCAAGTATGTAATGATACTCTCTAGATTGTGAGATATACATGTGAGAGTACGTACTCCTGGGAGTAGGAAAAATGACGTGACGACCGAGTTGGTGATGACTTGTAACTTAGAGAAGACCATGACGTGTGTGTATCTGGCATGGTGATGTTCTCATCATCCTCCTCTTCTTGAATTAGAGTTGTCCTCGACTCCATCTCGTCATCGATCTCTTGCAAAAGGTTAGGACCAGCAGAATGTAAAGTACAAGACACATGATCATTGATAAAAGATATATCATGACAAAGCATAGTATAGCAAGGTGCGTCATAATTATCATAAAGTTCAGCAACAATAGATGTCATAGCAAGAAAAGTACGTCCCTTTAACTGAATAGCCTTATGTTTAACATCAGAAAATTTATTATTATCCGGTTTATTCTCAGTATTTTCAGCAAGTGCTTTAAAATAATTCCTAATATCAGCAGGCAATAACGGATGCAAAGTAATATTCTTGTCCTTATGCATCAAAGAATATGTATTAGTTCTACCATGGTGTGCATCATCCGTATCATATTCTCATGGGCGGTCTAATAAAAGTGAACATGCTTGCATAGGTACAACATGAAAATCAGCATAGTCTTGATAAGAACTGACTGAAAAGTATATATGTGCTGATCTAGTTACATGTGTCATACCACTACTGTTGAACCAGTTGATGTGGTAGGGCTCACGTAGTGATTGAGTGGTCAAGCCAAGCTTGCTGACCAAATCAGAGCTCACCCAGTTGTTATAGCTCCCTGTATCAATGATGGTGAGAACACGGCAGTCCGCAACAATGAGGAACATGTAGAACAAATTGTTGCGTTGCTATTCTTCCTCTTGTCCCACCTGAGAGGTCAACACACATTGTACAAGGAGGCTAGGAAAGCCCGCAGTGGCAACAATGGAATCAATGGTGATAGTCTCCTTCTCCACCGTCGAATCTGCAATAAGGTTAGTCACACGAGCAAATTCATCTTCAACATCACTAGTACTTTCATACCCATCAGCGGTAGCGATAAAAGCACGACGACTCGGACAATCCTTCATGACATGTCCCATGCCCTTACAGTGGTGGCAAATAATGGTGGTGGAGGAGCCACTCCTAGCACCGGAAGTAGCAACCATCTTCTAGTGTTGGGGCTGCACACTGGACGAGGTCGCTTCCGAAGCAGGCGGTGCAAGTGTAGAAGGTGTTGCTAGTGGCTTAGCAACATGATCCTTCGAGTGCTCTAGTCCAGAATGCGACTGGATAGATTGCTCAGTGTTGGACCTGCAAGATTGTTGTGGATGGCGTCCCTGTACTTCTCGTTCAGCCTTAAGCGCAAGATGATACAATTGGTTGAACCTATTCTACTTTTTATAGTCAATAATATCCTGGATATCCTGGATAGCACGGTTCAATCCACCAAAGAATCTAGCACTAGTTTTATCATCATCTTCACGTATATTACAACGTGCTAAACCAATAAGCAATTTCTAATAATATTCCTCTACTATTTTATCATCTTGTGTTAAAGATTGTAATTTCAAACGTAAACCATGTTGGTAATAAGGAGGAACAAAACGAGATTTCATATGTTGTTTCAAAACAGCCCAAGTGGTAGGTGCAGAAGATTAGCATCGTAAAGATTATTCCACCAAAAGAGAGCAAAACTTGTAAACTCACTAGTAGCAAGTCTAACTCTATGCTCATCAAGAACTAATGAGAATTAAATTTCTGTTCAACAGCAAGTTCCCAATCTAAGTATGCTTCACGATCAGCACTACCAGCAAAAGGAAGCATGTTAAATTTGGGCTTAACAAAAGTATTAGTGTTACCACGATTGTTATTGCCTCTCATACCATGTCAATTATGGCGAAGACGTTCTGCATCACGGTCAAAATCATCATCAGCAGCAGCTCATTGAGGTGGAGGTCGTTATTCAACATCCTCAATTCGGTTAGCAACAGTGTTGATGTGGCCCATCAACTCGGCAAACTTTGTTTCCATGAATGTACACTAGTCCGCAAGAAGCTTCATAAGCTCGGCCTTGGACACGCAATCATTGAAGTCTGTAGGAGACTCCAACTCTCCAGTTGTCCCTTTCCCTGATATGGATAAAAACAAAAGACAAGACTACACAAATGAATTAGCCCTATCAACTAGCAGCTATTCGAGGTTGTAGAAAGTGGAAAGCAATATCAGGAGCGATGTATCACAGTCTTGCAAGTGTTCTTACCAAAACCAACAGGGTGGCACAATCTATTGTTGAGCTTGGGTGTAACAGTTGCAAGGAAGACACTTGTGCTGCAAATATATATAGCTTGGAAGGCTAATATGTATATCAGTGGAACACAATTCAATAACAGATAGTAGCACTGAATAAATGTCCAAAGCAGTGTCCTGATTGCTGGTAAAAGAATCGTGTTCAAAAACAGTTGTCACAACAAGACAATAGCAAAGGCAGCAACGAGGAAAGCAATGGCAGTTAGACTCCATAGACTTAGAATTTTCAGGGCGTGGGGAGGGGGGAGGTGCAAATCAAAATCTTGTTTTTTTATGATTTTTCCACTATTTTTATGTGATAGAGGAACACCAAGGAAGGAACCATAAGAAGTTTCAACTCAAACAGAGGGAAGACAAAGCGTAGGCAGAATCTCAAAGTTGTACCGAAAACGCTATTTTAATCTTCACAATTTTTTTCTATTATTCCTGATTTTTTTATTTTTTTGATGAGGGCACACAGGGTAAAGCCCAGTGTGGGTCACGTCAACTTTTTGTCAAGAATCTGATGTAAATGGTGGGTGCATAACACGATGGTGAATCCAAGGGGAAAACACGATGGTGATGGTGGTCGAAACAGATGGGGAAAAAAGGTGGTATGCAAGGGAGATCAAAACACAAACCGAATGGAAACACAATTTCAAACCAGCAATTGAACTCGACTAGGAGACAAACTCAACACCATGGATTCTGAAATTAAATTATGCAAAGGCTAAACAGTGTCTGGGATGGTGGGAAATTTTTTTTGTTAGCTTTTTCGTGGAGGTGATGAACACAAACGAATCTAAAGGGGAGAACACGATAATACCTCACGAGGAACCTAGGAATCTGATAACACTTGATGTAGATCAAGCCCGATCTTCCGAGAGGTAGGGGATAAACTCGACTATGGAGACTCAGCATCGATGAGCCGTCTTAAATCAGACACGATCTAACCCCACAACTGTTACACCAAGCATAACTTGATTTTTCCTGCAAGCAAATCAAGAACACATGCAAGAAAGGATAAACACGCAATCTAAAATTGCAAATATGGATCAAGTGAATAGTAAGAAGAGGTTCAAACTCTAAACACAAAAGGACTAATCACCACAGTGGTGTAGACCAAAAACAGGAGTACTGGATTACTGTAAAAGGACTTGTCGCCACAGTTACAATAAATCAATCAAGTTCTCTCAAGAAAACTGAACTAAACAAAACCCGAGTCTAAACGGCAGCGGCTACCAAGTTTATGAGGGAGCCAGGGGCGTCCTAGGGTTGGGGGCGACTAGGGGGCGCCCACAACATGGGCTTAAGGCCCGATACGATACAAGGCCAAGTTGGCCTAAAATAGGTGGCACAGCACCTTGTCATGGTCACACAGCATGACTCACGAACCTTCTGGAGCTAGGACCAGAAGCAACACGACGGCGTCATCGTCCCCTTTCCGACGCATCAAAGAACGTCTCGTTTAGACATTGTATATGTGAGATATCATCAAAACCGTGAAGGAGTATCGGCTGAATCCGAGACAAACAAGGTGACTGAGTTGGTGACGACTTATAACTTGGAAAAGACCATGACGTATGCATATCCGGCATGGTGATGTTCTCATCAGTGGGCAGGGGCTTGAACGCCATCAAGACGGAGATCGCGTGGCTGAACTTGGAGTTCTGGCCACAGAGCACGTTGACAAGCAAGGAGCGCTCTGGGACCGGGTGGCCGACCTCATTGAGGAGATCAGCAAGGTCCTTGAGTCGAGCAAGGTAGGCAGCGATGGTGAGCTCACCTTGGAACAGACTGTGGAACTCCTGGAGGCCGTACACGGCGCGTTGATCAGAGTTGTCAAGGAAGTGATGACGCACGGCATTCCACAGGGTGGCCGCCGTTGGATCACAGAGGTAGACGAGCTTCATCAGGTTGGTGACATGGTGTTGTAGATCTAGGACACCACACACTGGTCTATCTGGAGCCAATTGGCATCATGCCACATTGCCTTGGCGTCGATCGTGCCATCAACGTGATCATGGATGCCGAACTTGCGGAAGGTGGCGTCGAAGAAGGCACTCCAGATGCGGTAGTTGTTCTCGGCAAGATCGAGAGTGACATGGACATGGTATGGATGTTGACGTGTTGATTGGATGCAGTGGTGATCGCCGGCGTGGAGTCAGCAAAGGGGTTGGAGGAGGCGGAGCCATTCATGAAAGAGGCAGAGGGGCTCAACGCCATGGGCAGCGGAAGAGAGGTTGGAGAGGATCGGAACTATACTGATACCATGTAGAAGATGAAAGCGCAATCGTGTTCATCCTTGAGTACAGGTTGTATACATGTACAATGCAGCTGAACCGCTTCTCAGATCCACAATCTAGGCACGGCGTTGGGCGTGCGGCGTGAGAAGCGGTCAGACCAACAGAAACAAAAGACTAAGTCCCGAATGACTATCTGTTTCTACAAAAACCTCTTTTGTAGAAGTGCGAGTCAGGGGCAAGTTGTTCCAGGACGAGGAGACACTCTAGGCATGCGTCTATGTATTGTAGTGTCCATTGTTAAAGCGTGGTGATCTCGTATATTCCACTGCCGGCAACCAAACGATGAAGCTACATGGTCTGCTAGGAAAGGCGGTTTGTTGAACGACATGCTCCTCTGTTCAGTACGGAATGAGTAAGTATTTCTCGGTGTTATGCATGGCGTAATGTTTCTCATTGACAAGGGTAAATCTTTACTCTCCAGAAATGATGACGTTCTAGCAAACTTCTCTCACAAAATCCTTTTTAGTCGTAATAAATATTGAAACGTGCAAAAAAATGTATAAAGTATAGTCTTAAATTTTGAGCTTTGTCAACACAGGACAACAGGAGAATGCATTTGATTTGGTGAATGAATATCTTGGGAATTTCTAGCGATTGCCCACACGTAGGCAATAAATGTAGTATCATGGAAGGGGTTGGGAGGCTTGTGAATGGACAGTGGATAATAATATAAGAAATGCTTGTAATGTCGAGTGTAAATTGCAGGATGCATGGTTGGTGACCATGTAGCCTGTGCCACTGTATTCGAGTCTCTCTCTATATGTCCATTCATCAGTTTTTGTGCCCTGTAAATCATCATCTCGGAACATTGCTCGAATCCAAATTGTCCTAGAAGCTTGGAAACATCTCTTAGGTAGTATCTGGTGGTGACAATGAGGAATATATCGATGGAAAGGGAGATGGGATTGGCTTGGTAAGAGTGAGATGCATCAGGAATCATGGATAAGGACATAGACTGGTCGTGCGTACATTCATCAAGGGTATATGAGTCTGATCTTGCTTCATGCCCGTCCGGCAGCCATCGTGGCCGCCTCCTTTCATCACCATTGCAGCCACCGTGCATTTTTTAGAAATGGGAATATATTATGAATATTCTAGCCACTGTATCAGTAGATACATGAAGCTTATCATTATTACATAGATCAGTATAAGTATTGAAATCACCACGGAATGATAAACACAAAGTTTGGATTCATCAATTAAGGAAGCACTAATAAGTAATTCTGTTGCTGAACAGCCATCCATTGCTAGCAAAGATATTCATGGCTGCAGTTTCAATTGCTCTGCACGCTATCTTCAGCAAATGGCGATCCTCCCCCTTCTATAGTAGGGACCAGAAACGAGTCCAATAAGTCCCTCTGAAAAGTACCTGTAGATACGATGATACACATGATTTGTCAAACACCACCTCGTTACGATATAGCCATATTGCCCAATACATACTTGCTAATCCACTCCAAATAAGTCTCTTTCTTTTCAAATCCGTGACCCCTAACCAATTAGAAAACATATGCTGAAAGTCTCTAGGGGGGTAATGTTGAAAGAAACATGAAAGACTTGCCAAACAAACTTAGCTAGCGGACGGTCAAAGAACAAATGTTGAATACTCTCACTCAGATTATAGAAACAACATTTTGTACTACCATGCCAATTCCTTCTAGCTAGATTATCCTTTGTCAGAGTGACCCCTTTATACAGGTACCACAAGAAGACTTTAATTTTGAGAGGCACTTTGATTTTTCAAATATCCACGGTAAGGGGTAAGGCGTATGTAGAAGTTAGAGCTTGGTATATGGATTTCACTGAGAAAGATCCATTATGGTGTAAGCTCCAAGAAAAAGTATCTATCTGGCATAACAAATTAGTGTACATAACTACAGCTATCAACTGATGCCAAAGAGTGAGATTTGCTCCCTCTAGCGAGTGCCTAAAAGCAACATTGAATGGGGTGGAGGACATGACTGAAGCTACAGTTGCATTTTTTTCATTGCACGATATTATAGAGACTAGGGAACCCATCCATGAGGCTTTCATTACCTATCCAAATGTCCTCCCAAAACCGAATATTAGTACCATTCCCTGATTTGAGCGACCCAAACCGAAAAAATGTCTCTTAACACCCAATAAACCTTGCCAAAAATGAGAGGCGCCAGAAGTCTACTCAATCTGTGACAATGTTTTGATCCTCAAGTACTTACGTCTAAGGATTGTTTGCCAAACCCCTTCAGAGTTTAAAAGTTTGAAAAGCCATTTGCTTAGCAAACACTTATTATGTGTTTCTAAATTCAAAATACCCAGCCCTCCCTGATCTTTCGCGCTGCACAAAACTCCCCACTTGGTTAGGCGGTACTTCTTCTTGTGACCCTCAATTTGCCAGAAAAACCTAGACCTGAAATAGTCTAATTTTTCTAACACCCCTTTTGGGACCTCAAAGAAGGATAACATGAATATGGGAAGACTATTAAGTACTGAGTTTATTAGAGTAAAGCGACCACTGACAGACAATAATTTACTTTTCCAGCAACTAAGACGCTTCTGAAATTTCTCCTCAATGTGTTTCCAATCCGAGTTGATCAACCTCCTATGATGCATAGGAATTCCAAGGTATCTAAAGGGGAGGGCACCCAGCTCACAACCAAAAATTTGAGAATATGTTTCCTGTTGTTCCAAAGCATCACCATAACAAAACAACTCGCTCTTATAAAAATTAATCTTGAGGCCAGATAATTGTTCAAATGCACTTAGCAAAAGTTTTAAGTTTCTGGCTTCGTCTAAATTATGATCTAACAAAATTATTGTGTCTTCGGCATACTGAAGAATGGACAAACCATCCTCCACCAGATGTGGGACGACTCCATGCAGTTGGCCCATAGACTTCGCTCGATTAATTAATATCGGAAGAACATCTAGTGCTAAATTGAATAATAATGGAGAGAGGGGATCACCTTGACGGACCCCTTTTCTGGTTTGGAAAAAATGGCTAAAATCATCATTTACCTTAACCGCCACACTCCCTTTTGACATAACCTTATGAATCCAGCTACACCACTTAGGTCCAAACCCTTTGATTCTTAGCGCTTATTGAATAAAAGGCCATTTGACCCTATCATATGCTTTCTCAAAATCAAGTTTCAGAACTACCACACTACTCTTTCTTTGATGAATCTCATGTAGTGTTTCATGTAGCGTGACTACCCCATCCAAAATAAACCTTCATGGAAGAAAGGCTGTTTGAGAAGAACAAACCAACCTATCTATAATGTTATTTAGCCTATTATTCAAGACCTTCGTAAAAACCTTGAAGTTCACATTTAGCAGGCAGATTGGTCTATACTGTTGGATGCACATAGCATCATTTTTCTTCGGGAGTAACATGATTATACTGAAATTAAGGCTATGGATGGGTAGCTCACCTCTATGGAAGGCATTAAAAAGCCGAACCAGATCATCCTTCACTACTTCCCAAAAAAAATTGATAAAAATCTATTGGAAACCCGTCTGGTCCGGGTGCTTTGTTGTGTTCCATCTGGAACACAACATCCCTAATTTCATTCTCGGTGAACTCAGAAGTGAGAAAGTCATTCTCCTCTGGGGTCACCTGTGGAACATCATCTCTCTGATCCTCCTGAAGAGAGAAATCATTTTCCTCATGTGGACCAAAGAGGTTCTTATAATATTTTGTTATGAACGTCTTTAAATTATCATTACCTATTATAATGCCTTCCTCCTGTTCCAACTGAAAAATCTGGGTTTTCCTATGCCTCCCATTTGCTACCAGTTGGAAATATTTGGTGTTATCGTCTCCTTGGAAAGTTGAATTTTTAAATTGCCTCTCAACTCCATCTCTTGAGGTGAGAGCACGTAGCTTTCAACCTTTTTGTCTAGTTCTTCTAATTTCGCATATAACTCATGTTTGCGAATTTTGAGACACAAGGTTTTTTGCCCAACCTCTTAAATACCATCTGACTCTCCTAATTTTATTTTGCCATATAGCTATTGGAGAGGAACCTCTATTTTCTGAGTGCCACACCTCAGTGACACACTTATAGAAGCCGTCAGAGAGGAACCAACCAAGCTCAAATCTGAAAATACTCACAGCAACATGGAAAATCCAGGATGATGCCTTTGCTTGATCTGGATGTGATAAAAAAAATGTTTTAGCAAGACTATGCGCTCCAAGGATTCATATTTTTTATATGTTTTCCTGTCAAAATAGAGCTTATTTTCTGATCGTGAAATTCCAAGTTGGATGAAAAATCTGAGCAAGTTGTGGAACAATGTTTTGCCTCTATGGGTCTGTTGAACCGAATCCAACAGCAATGGCGTGTGGTCTAGTATTTCCCTGGTCAAACACTGTAACCATGATATTCATCACTTTGCGTTCGCGGTCGCGGTCGCTCCTGGCTGTAGTCGTGGGCTCGTTCCTGGCTGTAGTGGTGGTTCTTCAGCTGTCGTGGCTTGCGAGGCCTCGTCTTCCAGGCCTCGTTTGGGATGGTAAGGGTTGGCTTGGGCCAACATGGATTAGGGAACGAAATCCACGTGTGGAGCACAATCCGGAGGCCAGCAAAAAGATGCATTTGGCATGGCCCTTGGATCCGAACAATCCATGCATGCATGAACGGCGCCGGATGATAGGACGAATAACACTACTGTCAAGTCTGAGAAAACCGTCGACACGCCTCTCTGATAGACTCACGCCTCTCCAATAGACTCCAGAATTAATCTGTTTAACCTCTCTTGTCGCTTGCCGTTCAGCCATGACCTGCTCAATTCTGTCTCGAGTGTTTTCCCTCTTTTTGGTCATGACAGTTGGTGCGAGCAATCATCTGTAGTGTCATATGAGGCTTGCGAATGGGCAGTGGATAATAATAGAAGAAGTGCTTGGAATGTCCAGTAGTGTAAATTGCAGGATGCGTGGTTGGTGACCAAGTAGCCTGTGCCCCTGTATTCGAGTCTATATATATTTATGTCCATGCTTGAGTTTGTGTGCCTTGTTTTATTATCGCAAAACATCGCTCAAATCTGACATGTCAAATAATCTTGGGAAGTCTCTTAGGTGTTACTCCCTCCGTTCCAAAATTGTTATCGTCATTGACTTTTTCTATTAACTTTGACCATTCATCTTATTCAAAATATTTTAAAAATTATTATATATTTTTCATAATTAGTTTCATTACTAGATAAACTTATAATATAATTAATAATTTTATATATTTGAGATAATTTTTTGAATAAGACGAATAGTTAAAGTTCATGAAAAAAGTCGATGACGATAATAATTTTAGAACGGAGGGAGGATGATATAGTGACAATGAGTGGTATCGATGCAAAGGGAGATGGGGTTGGCTTGGTGAGAGTGAGATGCATCAGGAGTCATGGATAAAGACAGAGACTACTAGTGCGTACATTCTTATGGGTGTATGAGCCCGATCTTGCTTCATGCCTGTCTGGATGCCATCGTGACCGCCTTTTGGTCGTCATCGCGGCCACCATGCAGCACACTGCAACCATTCATCACTCTGCCCGTTGCAGCCGTGCTCGGTGCTCCATCGTGCTTGCTTCCTCATCTTGGTGGCCATTGTGGTTCTTCAGCTGTCCTGTGTCGCGAGTCGCGATTGCCTCATCTTTCAGGACTTGTTTTGGGAAGGTAGGAGTTGGCTTTGGACTGACGTGGATTAGGGAACAAGATCCAGGAGTGGAGCACAATCCCAAGGCTGGCAAAAAGATGCAATTGGAACGGCCGTGTATCCGAACGATCCACGCATGAACCTCGCCGATCGACAAGTCGAATAAAACTGCTGTCGAGTCAAGGAACACTGTTCACACACTTACTCGCTATCGTGTCCAGCCATGATCTGCACCATTCTCAATCTCGCGTGTTCTTTTTTTGTCATGACGGACCATCCAAGACATTACCCTGCCAAGTTCTCTAAAGATGCTTCCGCTTCAACCTACTCAGCCGCCTGTAGCCGCCACTGGTGTCAACCTAGGACGATGCCGCAAAATCCAGCTGCTTCGTTGCATTGCTCATCTAGGGCACGATTGGTTGCCTGAATTCGGCCTGGCCTCTCTGAATGCAGGCTTGGCAAGTTCGGTTTCCTAGTCAGGTAGTCGGGCCTAGCCCATGGCATGCAAATGGCCACTGCGAGCTTGGCTGGCTGGAAACGAAAATGAAACCTGTTTCCGTGCGGCTGGCTCATGACGGTGCACGATAGGAGGAAAAAGCCGAGCGCATGTGAGAGCTGAAATTTCGGAGCCAAGTGACCAAACACCATCTCTTCATGGGCCTGGCTGTGTAAAAACAGCAACCAATCACACTGAACCTGCATGCGGCTAGCCTGGACCACCACAACCTGGCTGACGAATACGAGCCATGTTCTCCCACAACCGGAACCAATCCCGCCCCTAATGACGCACCCAAAAAGCAGTGGAGTAGGCAATTTCTGCCACCGCCGCCACACCCGCACAACCTTGGCGTCAATGTCATAGAGAGTGACGAAGACCCAGCCACCACACCTACTAGTCTTGAACTGCTCAGCCTGTTACGTGTGCCGTCGCAATTCCGAGATGCAGCACCTTGCTGCCCCGACAGCAACGAGGGTAGGAGAACAATATCTCAGAAGAGTGAAGTGAATGGACATATAAATTCATTTTCATATTAGGTAATTTTACTATTTTTCATTTTGAATATATATCTAGAAGAGAGTGAAGTGCATCAGAAAAACATTGCGCAAAACACGATCAGTGTGATGTATGAGATATTTTTTTTTCTTACGATGACAACTTAGGTGCACAATCATGTACATTTACGGTGAGTTTGCTCCATGTGATAGGTCGGTGGATTCCAAAAAAGGAAAAAAAGAATGCGCAAGAGCATCGACCCGGTCACTAGGTGCAAATGACGCACAGTAGCAAATAATCATGGTCACAGAGCTACTTCATTAATATTTCAGATGAAGTTTGATATAGTGGGTAGCATTAATTACTCACATTATTTCAGCACTGACATTGGGGTGTACATATGGGAGAGATAAGAGGACGGTCAGAGTTTCATTTTATTTGTTCTACTGCAAATGTTGTTCCGTGCATGGACGAACAAATTACATATTTAGGAGAAGAGGCCAGGGGGACATCAGCCCCGGATATCAGAGATGCTATATACGCCGCGCATCTGCACCAGAAAATATCCTGATAAGAAAACATGAAGGCCATGCCATGTTTCTTATATATGGGACTAGGAGGTTTCAAGAAATTTAGCTGCAGTAGAATGAAGGCCATGCCATACAAGACAACGAAGACTAGTCGATCCATCGGCGGTTCTGCATCTTCTGAATATGCCCATGCTAATAGGCTGGAGCACCTGCTTGTCGTGCTGTCAAGCGACAACGAGCTCCACCAGGAGGGGGGCCATGTTGCCCTCGATGGCCGCAAAAGTTTTCCCGTCACCTTGTGGTACTCCTGACGGCGGTGCGAATTGATCTGAATTATTGCCCACCATACCAAACAACGGATCGTAGGTGATAGGATGCGGATGTTGGTGATGCATAGTAACCAGTGGATGAGCTACAGTAGAGATCAGCAGAAGGTTAGCAGTACTAGTGGTGGCTTCACATGGCATCCGAGTTTTGATTATGCAGGGATTCGAAGTCCTCGTACATGATGTTAGCATATGGATGGAACAGTATCCATCCAATTCGAGGTCATGTTCTGGATGTAAGTATGCCAAGTAAGACTTTAAGATGCTGTCGTAATGTTAAGAGAGTAAGATTGGAGAGGGCGCCCAGGTCACTTTCATGGGATACATTGATGTGAATTCATTATTTTCCCGATTCTGCCATGGATCTTCCTGATTCACCACTGATTCTCCCTCCTTGTAATCTCCACACCAAGATCTGAAAGGTATGTCGTCTTCCCTCCTTCCGAGAATCTTCTGGGCCTTGATTTTCGCCCGGGTTCTGAGGTTCAAGCGACGGTTCTAGATCGCTTTGGTCTTCCAGTCTCCTTTTCACCGGATCATGCTGCTCGAGAATTCTTTTTGCTTGCGTCCTTTGGCCGGTGCAAGTTTCGGTTAGAATTGTCGGCGGCCCAAATTCTGGTGGCAACAGTTGGTGGTGTTGCAACTGATTTTAGGCTGCAACATATTCGTGATGGGGATTTTCGGTTTTCTATCTCATCCAAGGATGTTGGATTTCACATTTATGGACTTAAATCCTATGTGTCCGAATTACATGATCTTTTTTCATCTTTGGGGTGATGGTGGTGCGGCCCGGAGAGTCTCAACAATTTGATATTGATGAATATGATTCTTGGACATTAGTACAACGGAAAAAAAGGTCAACACAAATCATCTGGTGAAGTGGTTAAATCCGCCAAGCCAAAGCTCTCTGGTGCTAATCTTGTCCCGCTCAATCATAGAAACAATGGGTTTCAACAATGGCGGCGTAAGGATCATCATTCTGGCATCTCTTTTGGAAGAAACCAAATTTTGGTGTTTGATCGTATTGGTGAGAAACAGCATCATCATGATTCCAGATCGTATCAGGCGAAGAACACAGAAGGTAACGTAACTGCAAATTTTTTGAATTTAAATACGGACTGGGCCAAACAAGAGAGATGGAGGCCCAAAGGAAGGTGACCAACGGCCCTTCCATTTTGATTTGCAACCGACGCTTTAAATCAGGGCAGTCAAGCTTTTATTGCAGAAATAATATTTGGTGTCGGGTTTGCTTTAATTTTGGTCACCTTTCCTATAACTACTAGGGTGTCAACCGGCACAAATTGCGCGGTAATCATTTTAAATTGTATATTAAATTCACCTTGCCCATTTTTCAAACACTGTCACGTTAGAAATAAACAGTGTTTTTTTTTCAAAAAAAACTTGTTCTATACGTCTAAAACAAATCACTTCCATTCTCTAGATAATATGATTATAATAAAAGACTTGTAGGCAAATATGTCAAAATACGCACAACAGCATATAACTTTCTAAACAAAAAAAATGATAATCTTCATTTAATGTAGGCAAATAGTTTGTTGTAGTGTATATTTCCTGTTGTCTACATAACAATTTTTTATGTTCGTATTGTATTGTATTCCATAGTTTAGCTAAATGGCTCTTGCAAATTTCCTTTTTCCCAACAAATTTGCTATTGGCGATCAATATAGCTGGAGCTTTAACCCGTGTGTACTTGAAGAAATGATACACCAAAGAGAAACGAAACTGGCAATATTTTTATCAGGATTTATTTATATGTTAGACGCGAAGAATGCTGCTGAGTATGGAGCCATTCGTCTCTAATAACAGCTGCATCTATCTTTACAATTAATCTATATTCCATGTTGTCTATATAACAATTTCTTATGTTCGTATTGTATTGTATTCCATAGTTTAGCTAAATGGCTCTTGCAAATTTCCTTCTTCCCAACAAATTTGCCATTGGCAATCAATATAAGTGGAGCTTTAACCCGTGTGTACTTGACGAAATGATACACCAAAGAGAAACGAAACTTGTAATATTTTTATCAGAATTATTTATATGTTATTTCCAAAGAATGTTGCTGAGTATGGACCATTCATCTCTAATAACAATTGCATCCATCTTTACAACAACAACATAGTCTTTAATCCCAATCAAATAATGTGTCCATATTTACCTGGCAGAAAAATCTGAACCTTGATGTTATACCTTCATGATTTCCTTGAGATACTCAATTAGAAAGCACTCTTTACACCATCTGTATTACCCCTTATCGGAATACGAAAACTTTACCTAGAAGAAGAAAAAAATCATAAAGAAATTGAAATTAAACAATTTAACCGAAACAATGACTATTACTCATCGCATCATTGAATATACAAAAATGCTTCCCAACTTTTGATATGCGCATATGTCATGGATATGGCATTTGCTGTTCATTTTCAACTGTTTATTTGAACGGCACCAAAGGACAGTAAAGTTATGTAGATTACCCACACTGTATCCAAGGTGCCACCTGCCAGCTTGGTGTCACTGACATTTGATGCATCCACCAAAACAAAACAAAAAATCTATATATGTGGCATGGCTAACGCAATGGATAGCTTTCCTATCGCTGATCCTTATTACAGTACGTGTAGCAATGACCTGGATCCATGGCTGTCTATTGAAGCACAGATGAATCAATCGTTTCTTGCCTGCTGGGATGAATTTTCATGATATACTGATCGATATGCAGTTACATGTACACTCAATGATGCATTATATCTGAATTAATGAACCAGTCAGCAAAGAAAATAAATTCAACATAGTATAGAACCTTGCCTCTGTGTGCTTGCTGAACCTTAACATGTTTGTCAATTGGAAGCTCTCCAACGTGTTCTTCAGGAGGCCAACACATCGGATATCTTGATGGTCATGACGGTTGGACCTGCACAGGTGCCGAATATACAGCCTAGGTGGAAGATATGTTGAGATCAAGATGCCACCGCAGATGCTTAGGTAGAGAATATTAGATTGCTCCAGAAACTAACGTGTATCAATTCCAATTGTACTCCCTCTAGCAACAGCGCGCGACGGTGTCTCTGTCGTCTACTGAAAATGCATTCTTATGCAGAGCATTTACTTCTTTTGCCTCGTATCTACAAAATGTTGATGAACACATACTGTTAAGAGATTGGAAAAATTAAAAACACATTATGAACATCAGAGCTACGAAATTGCCAAGAGATTATAAAAAAGTATAAACGCTGCATTCCCCGGACAGTATGATGTAGCCATGCGAAGGCAGAAATCTGGAAAGAATTATGCATTACATAATGTGCAGATCCAATGCTAGGAAGAACACTGAGGCCGTGCAAGTGCAACGCTAGGATCAGATACCGCGTTGTGCTTTTCATTCTCTTCTCTACGGGATTGTGCGCATCCATACCTGCTTATGGCCCGGTCAAGGATGGG
Source organism: Eleusine coracana subsp. coracana (assembly GCA_032690845.1). NCBI lineage: Eukaryota > Viridiplantae > Streptophyta > Magnoliopsida > Poales > Poaceae > Eleusine > Eleusine coracana. The sequence goes on from CM064430.1 coordinate 10,512,561, forward strand.
GCCCTCATAGAGCCACCGGTGGCGGTCCACCTCTGCGAGGAAGAGAAGCTGCCGCCACGCCGCCATTCCGTGCGTCCTCATGCGGCTACTGGAGCGTCTGCAAGCTACTTACAGCCGAAACTGCACGCGATCCATATGGGGAGGCGGCTTGAAGAGCTGGTCGATGTGCCCTAGGGTATGTTTTGTGTAGGGGCGGGGGGGGGGGGGGGGGGGTCTTAATCCTGATTGCTTCTAAGTTCTAGTAGATCATACAGAAAAATGATAATAACTTTGAGGAGAGGAGACGTTCTAGAGGATCTCGTTAGAAAGACCGACGGTGAGATGAAAATATAATATTATAAGTGATGAGGATTAAAGGTTGAATGTTTTGCTTTTTTGTGAGAATTTTCAGCCTATTTTTTTTTTTAGGCGCCATAGTGAAAAGGTCATCTCCTTTTTATTAATAAATAGATTGCAAGAGAAAGCGAAAAAAGTATGGTTTCTAGCTGAAACAATCGCTGGTTAACACTTTTGAGAAGTTTGTAGGAAATCAAAAAGTGACTACATGGTTCAGGCATCCTATATCTCTAATAGAGGGGGCCAGCTCAAGTGCCCCACCTGTTTACTGCTCGTTCGCTGAAATACCCAGGACTCTACCCATAGAATCCCAAGAGACGCGACTTCCCTCAACAGAATAATCTATGCCCCAACCCTTGCTATAGTTGCATCTCCCCTCCTCGGCGTCGTCTTCAACACCTTCATCAGTGCTCGGGGAGCTCTTGACATGGCATACCAGCGAGCAGACCCTGAGCCTTTTCTGCCCCATGGCTTCAACAGGGTTGAAGTACCCAATAGAGATCAGATGGTCGGGGCAGTCCTAGGCAGACCGCATGCAGTTCATGAGGATTGGGCCATCATCACGATCAATCTAATGCCACATAATGAGGTACCTTTTTAGAACATACATGATGTATTTCGAGAGTTTCTGGTGGATCATAAGGGTATTAGGATTAGAGATATACAACCTAGCTCTCTTGGTCAAGCGCTGGTTCATTTCAGTATGTTTATGACAGGGACAATCTAGTTCAGAATAGTCCTCATGCTTATGATGATGTCTCCTTTTCTCTAGTCAAGCACAATGAGGGTAGAAATTGGAGAAGATTGAATTTCAATAGAGAATGTTGGTTGCTATTGATGGGGTTTCCTCTAGATTACTGGCACACTCCCTATATTGAGAGTGCAATTACCACCTTTGGGAGGGTTATTAACTGGGAGGATGATCAGCGCAATCTGCCAAGGATAGTTGTTAAGGCAAGAGTGCTGGACTTAGAAAGAGTGCCTCAGTTCATTGTGGTCACTGATGCGGAAGATTTCCATACTCACTCTTGGACTGTTCAATGTGAAGTTATGCAGTAGAATATGTTTGGGGTACAACCAGCTGACGAGAAAATGGCACCTTAGAATAATGCAGAACCAGGTTATGTACAGGAACCACCTTTTGACTCCATTGGTTTCGGTCAAGGTGGTATACCACAAGATGTCCTGGAGCAAGAACCTGGAGGTAACGCGCCATGGGGTGAATGGTCAGCAGGAAATGAAAATGAACCAGCTCATCAACAACAACAAAACTATTGGGACTTTGATCTAAATCAAGAACAACTCCATGAAGTCCACCAGGTGGAACAAGTGGAAGTGCAACAAGAAGAAATAGAGCACCAAGTCCCACATGATTAAATTCCACAAGTCAGCTTTGAAGATTAAAACCTTGAGTTATCTCTGGATTCATTAAATGAACAAGAGGGTCTACCTGATCTGAACATGATCCCTATTGAAGAGGAAGAACAACAAATTGTTTTAGCTTTACACGCCCAAAATACCAATTTTCTTCTAGAAGAAATAACTAAGGCCAAAATCATGTTAGGTAATGCAGCATCAGTGGAACATGACCAACAAGCAACTCAAGTGAATGTTGAATAGAACACACAAGACCTGACAAATATGGGAGTTGATCAATAGCAAAATTCTAATCAAGACCAATAGTTTGATCACATCAGGGTAGGGATGGTTAGATTTGTTGAGCAATTGGATACTGATCATGTACATCAGGCTTTCACAGGCTTGGATATTAATCTGCAGCAGAGTTCTAAGAGTTATGCAGACAATATCAGGTTGTGGGCAAAACACTTTGCACCTATGGGACATGCTTCAAGTCTCTCGGTGCCCCGAAATTGGAGTGATTTCTTCCTCATGACGCTTCTAAATCCAAGTAGGTTTGACTGGGCAAAGTCCTTCATGGTTTCAAAGGCGTGGGAGCTTATAAATGCACAGCTAGCCGCTCAGCCTCACATTCAATTTGTCTTGCCTACAAAGTGCCCTCTAAGCTTTGCTCCTACATGCTCTGCCCTAGCAAATCCATTGCAAATCTAGGAAATCAATAAGGAGCCAATGATGAATGCGTCACTCTCACTAAAATTCAGGAGATTGGTGAGCAGATAACAACCTCTACTCAATAGCCAAAGCGAAAGCATGGCAAAACTATTCTGGTGGAGACTGATTTACAAAGAAGTGAAAAAGTTCAGGGTATGAACAAAGGATATAAGAATAAAACTTGCACTGAAAAGTACTATCTATCCTGCACTACTGAACCTCCAACACTCTCTTCAGAAGTCATTAGAAGCCTTGGCACCACTTTGTGGAAGATGTCACCTGAGGTGATCTCTGACAAAGCTCTACTCCAAAAGCCAACAAAAGGTGCAGCAACTAAGACATCTACAGCTACAAAGCAGGGAAAGCCAGAGAACTCCAAGAAGCTTAATAATGAAGATAAAGCAAAGAAGAAGCCTAGGAAATAGTGAGGATATGGCTACTAATGAAGGTTTTTCTAGGATAGATTTTGCTCTTATCTTTATCTAAAAATGGAAGGCCGGGCCTGGTGCAGCGGTAGAGCATACCGCCTGTAACCAACAGGTCCCGGGTTCGAGCCGCGGTCTCCCCGCATTGCACAGGCGGGGGTAAGGCCTGCCGCTGAAACCCTTCCCCAGACCCCGCACAGTGCGGGAGCTCTCAGCACTGGGTACGGCCTTTATCTAAAAATGGTTGGAATTTGTCTGCTAGGTCATTTGGTGATGGTTTATATGATCTGGTCCATTCCAGGCTATTCACTGGTCCTCTCCAGATCATTAGGGAATATATTAGATTGCAATCTGTGTATTGTATACATAGATCCTCTCTCTTTCTGAAAGGTGTTCATGGATTTACACAACAATAATAATTTATTAAAATGGAATGTCCTTTGTTGGAACATTAGAGGCATTAACTCAGATGGAAAGTAGACAACACTTATAAGTAAAATTGCTGAATCAAATTGTGATATTATTTGCCTCTAGGAAACTAAGAGAGAACACTTTGATGCTTCGTATATTAGAAAATTTTGCACAAGTCAGTTTGATTTTTTTGAATATTTGCCCTTAGTAGGAGCCTTAGAAGGATCCATAGTTATTTGGAAGGGAGCTAGTTTCACTGGTCAAAAATTCATGCAAAATGACTTTGCAATTGGAACAGAACTCATTTCGCTATATTCGGGAGCTAGATGGAACTTAGTGATATTTATGCACCTTGTTCTACTGAGGGAAGGCAACAGATTCTACAATGGTTTAACGATGTGGATGTAAATGATGAAAATTTTGGTTGCTAGTAGGGGATTTCAACCTAATTAGAAGACCATCAGATAGAAACAAACCATGGAGAAGTTTGCAACTAATAATGGAATTTAACTCAGCAATTAGCATCCTAGGTTTGGAGGACTTACCTCTACAAGGCAATAAATTCACTTGGTCAAATATGTGAGAGAGTCCGCTCCTAGAATGCCTAGACTGGTTCTTTGGTTCAGTTTCATGGTTCACTAACTACCCTGGCTCAACTACCACCACCCTATCCAGGGATACTTCAGATCATTCATCATGTCTTATAAGCATAAACACATATATTCCCAAGACTAGAGTCTTCAGATTCGAGAATTATTGGCTCCAACATGATGAGTTTTAGCAAGTAATGGAGCATGGATGGCATGTCCTAGTGGCACATATTGACAAAGCAAGAAGGTGGTAGCTAAATTTAAAGACCTCAGAAGAGTACTTAAGGCTTGGCAAAGGCAATTATCAAACTTAGCAGCAATAATTTCTAGCAATAAAGCTATTATACTATTTCTTGACACATTGGAGAAGTTCATAGATTTGTCATTGCACGAATGGAACTTTAGGCATATCTTGAGACAAAATTTGGAAAAACTTCTGCAGCAGCAACTAACATATTGGAGACAAAGGGGAAATCAAATGGGTTAAATTGGCGGATGAGAATACCAAGTTCTTCCATGCAACTGCAACAATCTTACACAAAAGGAAAGCAATCACTTCTCTCAGAAATGATCAAGGTATTGAGATCTTTTCACATGAGGAAAAAGCTGCATTACTTTGGGAATCTTAAAAGAGAGACTAGCAACTACTGAGTTCACTAAAATGTCACTTGATTTGAATGATTTGCTTACAATGGTTCATCATTTTGAAATTTTGGAAGCACCTTTCACAAAGGAAGAAATTGATCAGATTATTGAAAACTTACCCATAGACAAATCTCCAGCTCTGGATGGTTTTAACTCTAATTTAATGAAAAAGTGTTGGCCTGCCATTGCACAAGACTTCTATGATCTGTGTGAACCCTTCTATGATAACAATCTCTACCTACAAAGCATTAGTGGGTATTATATCACCTTGATACCAAAGCATGATAGTCCCAGAACTGTAAATGACTACAGGCCCATGTCTCTGCTAAATTCATCAATAAAACTCATTACAAAAATCGTGTCTGCTAGACTTCAGCTGGTGATCATGACTGTGGGATACTTGCTTTACGGGTATCCTCATACAAGACTAAGTCGGTAGCCGGCCGGGTACTTCATCAACAAGGAAGCCGACCGACTCGGCTTGGAGCATAAGGCATTAAGAGATAGACTTCCTATATATATCCTTAAGGGTTACGACTAGGACTCTTCATGTACCCCCCTACCGACTGGATATATAAGGCGGCAGGGTACCCCCCGTCAAGGGATAAGCACACAAGTTTCACAACATCAATACAACACATAGAACACAGGACATAGGGTTTTTACTCTCATCAAGAGGGCCCAAAACTGTATAACTCGGTGTCTTGTGTAACCATCATAGTTCTTAGTCTCAACGTAGCCCTATATATTTACTACCGATCTCAAGCTTCGACAATTGGCGCGCCAGGAAGGGGACAAGGCTGGCCGAGATTCTTCGTCGACTACGATGGCCGAAATTCCCATCATCCAGTACTCGCCGAACTTCAAGATCTCCTTTGGATCGCTTGACTTCACGGTCGGTGAGAACGGAGCCCTAGGCCTGGAGAACCACAGATCCGACTCGGCCGCAGCCGGCTCCGTGGCGCGATCACCGAGTTCGTCTGACATGATCCCTGCATTGGTCCCACTCGGATCCGAGGAGGAAGTTTCTTCCTTCAGGAACGGCTCGAAGTTGGATCAGTCTTTTGATGAGGACTCGGTCGGATCGGCCTACCCATATCCTCATACTGTCAACATGGTGGATATAGTAGATCCCGTGGATAGAAACCAAGATGGTGACCGAGACGGTGAACAAGAAGGTAACCCCATCGATGACCACCCAAAGCAACCAGCCGAAGGAGGCCAACAGGAGGAAACCCTCTAGTTGATGATTTATCGATCGGTCACCGCTGACGATTGAGAGGGTCGTGCGGGTCGCACAACGCGCGCTGACTGGATCTCGGTCTCAATCTTGAAGTGGATGGTGTCAAGGTCTACCACACTCCTTAGAACAACATCACTGGGGCCATGACATTACTCGATACTCTAATGGTCGACGCGCATTACCAGACCCCTGCAATGCAGAAGGCGATGGCTATGCTTAAGGCTGCTGCAGCTCAAGATGCTACAAAATCTCAGTCGGTCACAAGTTCTAGCCATGCATCTTCACAAGGTTGGCATAGGCTGCTGCAACTCTCTTAGTATCCGTGATGGATGAGACACCATCAACTCCCATTATGAAGAACACGCTCGGGATAACCGACGCTATGAGGAAGAACATCGTGATCGGAGGATGGATGACCGACGGGACAACCGACGAGAGGACCGCCAAGATCCTCCTCCCAGAGACAACCGCGATGACCGACGTCGACGTGACAATCGGGATTGGCGCGATAACAATGACAATCGACGACGCCGTCATGATGATGATGTTGGTCCGCGACACAGCCGTTGCCCAACTACGTCCCCAGACTGGCACAGGTGGTCACCGACGCCAACCAACGACGAGATCGATGGCTTCAAAGCTTGGCTTCGCATTGCTCGATGGCCAAAAGGATTCAAGCCGGTCCCCATCGAAAAATATGATGGTCAGACCAACCCCCAAGAGTGGCTGCAGCTCTACAGCACGGTGATTCGGTCAGCTGGAGGTGATTCTTACGTAATGGATAATTACCTTCCGGTCTGCCTGGATCCCACTATTCGAATATGGCTCACATCTCTTCCAGAGGAGTCAATCACGTCTTGGGGAGACCTCAACAAGAAGCTCATAGAAAGTTTCCAAGCTACCTGCAACCGACCGGGCAACCACTTTGACCTCACTCGAATCAAACAGAAGACCGAAGAACCTCTTCGTGACTACATCAAGCAATTCTGCGCCAAGAAGACTGAGATCTCCAATGTTCCAGATCAACAAATTATTGCTGCCTTCCAAGGAGGAATCCGTAGTGATGATTTGGTCCGGGAGATCAGTCGGAGGAATCATGACCTCAAATTGACCGCTCAGGAGTGCTTTGAGATCGCTGATAAATTTGCATTGGGTGAGTCGACATTAGATGACATCCGGGGAAAGGGCAAGGAGTAGCTGTCGGACAATCCTGAATCCTCCAAGAAGGACAAAAATAGGAAGTCTGACAACATGGTTCACACGGTGGACCGATTCCAGAAGAACCCTCGCACAAACCAACCGTCTACTAACGAGCTGCTGACTGGTCCCTGCCTTTGGCACCCAAAGGGAAACCACAAGGCCAAAGATTGCTATCGACTCAAGGGTTTTGTGACAGCTACGCTCAAGGTGGCCAAAGATCCCCCAAGGCGTAATAGCAAGGATAAGACCAAGAGCGATGGCGACAAGGACGACTCAGGAGAGTTCTAGGAGCCCCGCAAGGAAGTTAACTTCATCTTCGGAGGCCTGGATGCCTATGTATCCAAGCGCAAGCAGAAGCTGGAACTTCGAGAGATCAACTCGGTGGAAGCAGCTGCACCTCAATTCATGAGGTGGTATGAAATGCTAATCACTTTTGATCGGTCGGACCACCCCAAGCATATACCAAAGCCGGATTGATACCCGTTGGTGCTTGCTACCACAATGAAGGAGGTGAAGTTCAACAAAGTACTCATTGATGGAGGAAGCAGTTTGGACTTAATTTTCACCAAGACTCTTTAAGAGCTCGGTATGACAGTTAATGACCTTCAGCTGAGTTCTTCACCTTTCCACGGGATTGTACCTGGCAAGACTTCAGTTCCTATTGGACAGATCAGTCTGCCGGTCACCCTTGGTACCCATGAGAACTTCAGGTCTGAGCGCATTCTCTTCCAAGGGGCGGATTTCGACTCCGCATATCATGCTATCATCGGTCGACCGGTGATGGCTAAATTCATGGATGTCCTGCATTACCCATATCTCACCCTCAAGATGCCAGGCCCAAACGGAATCATCTCCCTCCAATCTGATCTTCGAAATTTCTTTGATTGTGATGTACAGAGTTGTGAGATGGCTGATAAACAATTGATGATGTCCGATCAGAAGGAGATCCAGAAGGTAGTCGGCATAGAGGAGAAGACTGAGGCGGCGGTTTCGGCAAAGAAGCTGACCAAAGACAAGATTCAGACCGATGACATACAAACCACGGAGATCGTGCTTGATCCAAAAGACCCCGATAAGGTTACTTATGCTGGGACCAACCTCGACGAGAAATAGGGACTTGCGCTCACTCTTTTCCTCTAGGGAAATAGGGACATCTTTGCGTGGAAACCATTTGACATGCCGGGAGTTTCTAGGGAAAATGAAAGTTGCCTAGAGGTGGGGGGGGGGGGGGGGGGGGTGAATAGGAAATCGAAAAATAATCCTAAAAAAGTAGTAAAGGATAATCAAATAACCAGGAGTGATGGAACTTTCGTCGGGGTTGACGGAACTTCCGTCGCCACGGAAGTTCTGTCAAGTGACAGAACTTCTCACTACCTTTCCTCTAAGCAATGAACAACGCGGAAAACAACGAGAAGGAAACATTAGCTTGGTAGAAGTGAAGCTAATATAATGTAAGCCTAGAATTCTTGAATAAAGACTAGCTACACAACTAACAAATGATACAAGCACAATAATATGAAAGAAATAAACAAGCACAAATATAAGAGCGGGAAAGTAAAGAGAGACACAAGAATTAACCTGAGGTTCGGCAACCACACTAAGTAGTTCCTACGTCCTTGTTGAGGAGCCACACAAAGTGGCCGGGTCTCTCTCAACCCTTTTCCCCGCCAAGCAATCACAAAGATCTTGCTTGGATTTCTTTCTCCACTTGATTCTTTTCCTCCGGAGGCAAATCACACCTTCACAAACGTCCCCGACTCACCACACAAAGTTGGGAGTTCAAGGGTGATGCCTAGCCATCTAGGAGACCAAGTCTCCAAGAGTAACAAGTAAATCAAATCTTGACGGGGAGGGAAAGATGTGCTCAACCTTTTAAGTGGATGGATTCAATCATTTTGTGTTTAGATCTCTCTCACTTGGATTGGAATCTCAAGAACAAGTCTAGGTGTAAGAGAGGAGAGATCTAGCTGAAGAGTGAGTGAAATGGCAAAGAATCCAACCCTTCCCACAGGGGAAGGGGTACTCTATTTATAGTGAGAGCTCAAAAACTAGCCGTTAGTGTATTTTCTGGGTCTGACGGAACTTCCGTGGTTACCCATGGAACTTCCGTCAATTCAAATTTAGCCGTTGTAAAGCACTGGCAGAGAGCAAAAGATGCTATGACGGAACTTTCGTCAAAAGGTGACGGAACTTCCGTCACTCTCGATTTAACAAGAAAGAAAAGAGACTCACAGAACTTCTATGAGAGCCACGGAGGTTCTTGGAGACGAAACTTCCGTCGTGGGGTGACGAAACTTCCGTCACTCTCGGTTAGACAGAAAAGAGGCTCACAGAACTTCTGTGAGAGCCACAGAGGTTCTTGGAGACGGAACTTCCGTCGTGGGGTGACGGAACTTTCGTCAGGGTGTGCAGAAGGTAGAAACCCGACGCTGATGGAACTTCCATCACTAGGTGACGGAACTTCTGTCACCCTCGGGTTAACATCAAGGCCAGATCCGATGCTGATGGAACTTCCGTGAGAGGACTCACGGAACTTTCGTCACTCTCTGTCTTGCTAAGTAAAAGGTTGATTCTTAGGCTTTGTTGGCTAGGTTTTCAAACGAATTGATTTAGAGCTTGAGCACAATGTTTCCCTTACTAGCAAGATAAGTTTTACCCCTCTTAATAGTTCGGCATACCTATGACTCAAAACAAAAAGCATAAAAGCTAAACTTGAACCGCTATGAGCCATTTTCTTTTCACTTTTATTGAGGGATAGACTTTCTCACATTAGTGGGTAATTAACTTTTCTCTTGATGATCTGCACATTTTCTTTATAAGCATGTTAATACAATTTTAATCTTTTGTCATTAATCACCAAAACCCACTAGGGGACCTAGATGCATCTTCAATCTCCCCCTTTTTGGTGGTTGATGACAATAGATTAAAAGGATATAGAAATATAATCAAGAGAGAGAACAACAAAATATAGTGAGGCTCCCCCTAAAGATATGCATGATTCACAAAGACATGTGAAGGAGCTCCCCCTATATTTTGTAAAAAGTGGGGTGCCTAAAAGGTGTACAAGTGTGAAGCAAAGTGATAAAGCAATAAACAAGCATCACAACCAAACTATAAATTAGAAGAAACAAGCACCACACATGACATAAGAACAATAGAGTTATTACAAAAGGTTCACAAATATGTTTCACACACAAAGCAAATAGAGAGGGGAACTAGTCCATAGGTTCGTCACTATCCTATTACAAAGCCTCTGAAACAAATATCCTTTTCACTCATCTCTCCCCCTTTGGCATCAAGGCACCAAAAAGAATGAGAGGAGGAGGAGATAAGAGAAAGGTATTACTCATCATCATCGGTGCTGTCATCAGTGTCCTCGTCGTCCTCGGCATCACCCTCTTCTTCGTGGCCTTCGTCCTCGCCCTCTTGTTCATCTTGTGTAGCTTGTTCTTCGTGAGCGGGAGCGGGTGGAGGAGCAAGATCATCCCAATCATAGCCGGCAAGGGGATCCTCAAAGACCGGTGGCTCACCATCGGGCTCACACTCGGAGCCATCCGGAGACACCTCATGGCCTTGAGCTCTTTGGTCTTTCTTGTAGCGCCGCACTTGCTTCTTAATGCGCTTCTTGTTCTCCCAATTTTCCTTAGCATTGAAGCAACAATCATTCAAGATGCTCTTGAGCATAGCAGCAATGGGTGATGATGGACAGCGGCGAGATGCTTCAGGTGGAGGAGTGGAGGCTGAAGCACGAGGGGCGGCTGCTGCCGCCCTAGCTGCCCGTTCATCTGCTAACTCCCTCTAGATAGTCGCATGATGAGGGCGGGTGAGCTTAGGCACACGGGGTCTCAACGGCAGATGCTTGCACTCCTTCTCAAAAACCAATCCAATCTCAGCCTCAATCATCTTCATAAGATAGGGAGCAAAGGGTAGCACCTTCTGAGTGTCCAAAGAGGCCGAGTAGATTTCCTGAGTAACGAGGTCCATCACACTGAAGGCTGCAGCTCCATCACTGAATCTAGCAAGAACATTTCTGGAGTGCTCAACAAGGGAAGTGGCATACCCAGCCTTAGGAGCAATAGTCACCCGGAGCATCCTATTGAGTGTGAAGTAGAAGTTGTGCATTCCATGAGTGGTTCCCAGATATTTGGGTTGAAGGTCCTCATACATGAATCTCAGCTCAGAGTCCTTCAACACAGGCTCACAGGAGAGCCTATCCCTTGCACCATCTGCCTCAGCATCTTGAAAGAAAAAAGTGACAAAGCGAGAGGGGGATACCACATACTGCACACCTTGTGTCATCCAATGAACATAGCCTCGTCCATCAATGTACAAGGTGGAGTAGAACTGACAGATGACCTCCTCATTCCAATCATAGTTAAACCCCATGAGGTCATACACATGTCGTGCCTTCCAAGCTCCCACTATCTCATTGAAGGTTGACTCATCCTTGTCCTCCATGTATTTCCAGTCAATCCACTGATGAGTTGCCAACCGGTTCTTCTGGTTTGTGTCAATGATCATAACATGTATTAGTCTTGGTGAAACCAAGTGAGGAATCGGGGATCACTGGCCTCTTTATCAGTCACGAGATACTGATTTTGACTTCTTGCTGTATGCAGTGCCTCGACATCCTTCTTGTAGTCCTTGAAATCATGATGAGGAGGGTAGGCGGGAGCATGGACTCGAAGATCCCTCACAATGTTCAAGGGCTCATTGCTCGTAGACTTGCTCTTGCGTGGTTTGGGGCGGGGTTTGGGTGGGTTTCCTTGACTAGCTTCTTCCCTTTGTCAAGTGCCCTTCTAGGAGGAAGAGCGTCTCCTTGACCAACCGAAACTGTTTGAGCCCCGGAACTGCTCCCATGTCCTATCCTTCTCTTGATCACGGCTTTTCTTCTCTTGGCAAGTGGTACAAGATCGTCATGGGAGGAGGAGGAATTGTCGGGAGAGGCTTGATGTTCCTCTTCACTTGATTCCTCACGAATGGTTGTCGGGAGAGGCAATCTTGCTGCGGACCATGTTCACACACCTAAGAGGCAGGAAATAAGAAACTAGTTAGCAATGAGTCACAAGTAGGAGTGAGAAGGGAGACAGATTCAGGGCACTGAACTACAGGTGACGGAAGTTCCATGAGGGTCACGGAAGTTCCGTCATGACGGAAGTTACCACGAAACTTCCGTCATTTTGCAGTTTGCCCATGAACTTACCCCAAAACTCCCAAATCCTACGGAAAGAGTTCAAATGCTGCATAGAGAAGGTAGAACAACCACAAAGGAACTATTCTACCTAAGCCAAAGGGACTCTAAGGGACATTTGAACATTTGACCTAAGGACCAAGATCTAGGGGTCAAATCTCATACCTAGTGCAATGGAGATGAGAAAGTTGATGGAGATCGCAAAACTTCCATGGCGAAGGTGTTGAATCTCCACCAAATCCAAGGGAAACGCCGGTTGAATCTCCAAATCGCCGCTTAGGGTTTGGGGAGAAGAGAGAGAGAGAGAATAGAAGAATGACCGAGTGGGGAAGAAGAAAGAAGAGGGTCGGGCCACTTAACCCGAGGGTGATGGAAGTTCCATTGTTGGGCGACAGAAGTTCTGTCAGTCTCGGGTTGAGACAGACAGGAAGTTTGAGTATGCGGAAGTTCTGACAGAACTTCCGTGGCGACGGAAGTTCCGTCATCGGGTGACGGAAGTTCCGTCGCTCTCGGGTCTGAGACAAGTGCCCAAAACGGATATGACAGAAGTTCCGTGAATGAGTCATGGAAGTTCCGTCAGTCTCTTTTTGCAACAAAAACTTTCCTCTATAAACAGAACTTTTGGACAAGTTACATATGGAATATAAAGCTTGTCTCAACTTGTGAATAGTAACAAATCAACAGCCAAAACTATATTCACAAGCATCGATAATATGATCTAGCGATCAAAGAATTTTGTTTGAAAGCAAAGACAATATGAAATTTTTGAAAAGATTTTACTTTCAAGATATTTTGCATGATCAATACACCAATCAATGTACAAGATTCTACTCCAAGTTGGATGAGTCAAGAATATTTAGTTCACTCCTAAGTTCACAAAACCGCTTCTCATCTAGGGGTTTGGTAAAAGTATCGGTTAGTTGTTTCTCGGTTCTAACATAGCTAATATCAATGTCCCCTTTCATAGAATGATCTCTCAAGAAGTGGTGCCGGATATCTATATGCTTGGTTTGATTTTGATCAATGGGGTTATATGCAATCATGATAGCACTCTCATTGTCACATAGGAGTGGAACATTGGTCATAGTGTATCTAAAGTCCCTTAGAGTTTGTCGCAGTAGTTGGGCACAACAACTTTCGGCGGCCACATACTCCGCTTCGGCCGTGGATAAGGCAACGGAATTTTGTTTCTTGGATGACCATGACACAAGGGACCTACCCAAGAATTGGCACGTCCCGGAGGTACTCTTCCTATCTACTTTACATCCGGCGTAGTCGGCATCGGAATACCCGACTAGCTTGAACTTGGAGCCTTTGGGATACCACAATCCTAAGTTTGGGGTGTGAACTAAATATCTTAGAATTCTTTTCACCGCCATGAGGTGGCTGATGAGGACATCACTCCTAAGGATACATGCAACACTCCTCCAATTCTAGACTTGCAAGGTCCAATGACTAGAGCTCGTGCACGACGACTAAATTTAGAGGTGAGCTCGTTCCTACATTCTTCATTATATGTCACTTTTGAGAATGGTTTGCTACCTAATGATTATATTGTAATTAGGAACCATGGAGATGACAAGGAGATGATAGGAGAAGGACTTGGAGACGTGGAGGACCAGCAAGGACATAGAAGCCAAGGTGGAGGCCCAACCAAAATCGACTTCGAGTCCGTTTCGGGGTTTTGCTTAGATTATTCTGTTCATAACAGTTTCACCGTTATCACGGTTTGTGAGACCTCAACTTCATGAGATTCATAATACATCTGCAATTGTGTTGCCTTCTTCTTTGTTCTTGCTTGTGTTCTTGATTCGCAGGCAGGGATTAGCCTTCTCGGCGAGGTCAATCATTTTAGGACGGTTGATAACCAGAGGAGACGTCATGCTGCGATTGCGGGGTTTAGAACGTGCTATTTTGAAGCCAGATCGATTTGTGTGTCGCCTCCGACCAAATCAACGTATCCAGAACATTTTAGAAGATCGGGAACCCTTGTCCACATCAAGTGGTAATCAGAGCTTCAGGTGCACCGTCAGGTTCGCACTACCCTTAGTTAATTTTGTTTTGTGTTCATCCTATCATCCATAGAAAAGCCAAAAAAAAAATTTCCCCTCCGCCCATAACCACGTGTTTAGCCTTTGCATATTTCAATTTCAGAGTCCATAGTGTTGAGTTTGTGCCCTAATTTTTGTTTAGTCGCTGGTTTAGTTTGTGTTTTTATCATCAGTAGTGTTTCCCTTGCAACCCTAGCCGCCATCCCCTTCACTATCCTCTGTTCTATCGGCTTTGTGTGCTAGGGTTGATTGATCGATACACCCACCCTAATCCCACCCTCAAACACCTCGGAACAATCCTCACAAATTCCACTTTCTGCTGCATCCATGCCACCAAAAAAAATCTTACCCGAATCCAAACTCGACCCCTAACCCGACTCGGGTTTCTCGAAAACCGACTCCGACCCCCGTTTGGTAAAACGGGCATAACGTTTCGCTCGGTTGTCCGTTTTGGCTGAAATTTTTACAGGAGATTCTTGACTCAAAGTTGAGCATACCCACACTTGACTCAAAAAATTCAAAAAAAATCAGGAAGATAAAGAAAAAATTGATTTAAGTTTAAACCTGACGTTTTCTGCAACTTCAAGATTTTCTGTAGGCCACATCCTACCTCTGTTTGAGCTGAAATTTTTTTTGGATTCTCCTCCATTGTTAGTGTGTTGGAGAAAAATATCAAAAAAATAATAAAAAAAGAAATTTGGGATTTCTACTAGTGCTACATCTAGCCCCCTGAAATTTCTGGATTTGGCTGTTTTGCACTTAGCCCCCTGTTATCGCCTGTACCTTTGTCTCCTTGTTTCTACTTTGCTATCACTACTGTTCTAGGACATACTTAGACCAGCAACTAGGGACAAGTTACTTGGGCACTTATTCAGCTTTACTATCTGTTTTTGATTTGCGTACCACTCACATATATATATTTGGCCTTCCTAGCTCTACATATTTCTTCTGGACAGCACACAGGTTATTTTGTGACCCTTGCAATCGTGGAACACATCTCTCTGGTATCCTTTGTTTTGCTTTTCAGAACTTTGTAAGAGCTTTGTAAGGAGTCTCCTTTTGCTGTGTTGAGAGGCACCACTGCTTAGCTGTTTTGTAGGGATAACCTTCACTGTTTGTTTCCTGTTTTGGTGTTTGTGATGGCAGGAAGTGACGACGGAGAGATGGCTTCACCCTCACAATTTGCTGAGTGCATGAGCCAAGAGCAGCTCCAGAAGGCTTTGCAGGCTGCTCAGAGTGATTTGGTAGAGACGATCACCAGAGCCGTTACTGATGCGGTCAGCAAGCTTCACATTGGAGAAAGCATAGAGCGGTTAGAGAAACGGGTCTCTAAGTTAACCGATCAGGTTGTCACGTTGGAGACCGCTCCTAAAACCAACAATACGAACACCAATAACAACAACAACGACATTGAAGACGTCCATGATGAAGACACGGTGTATAAAGCTGATGGCACCGTGGATAGGTCAGCTACAAGGACCGCACGATTACGACGTCGTTTGTAACATAATACTCAAGGTATGGGTGGTTTCCATAACTACAATTGTCGTCCACATGGTAACTATGCTCCAGATGACCGTATGCTAAAATTAAGTTTTCAATTCCTTCGTTTTCGGGTCAGTATGATGGTGATGTTTATCTTGATTGGGAGATGACTGTAGAACAAAAATTTAATGCCCACCTTGTTCCTGAACAACATAGAGTTAGACAAGCTACTAGTGAGTTTAAGGACTTTGCTATTGTTTGGTGGAGTGGTCTAGCTGCTGAAACTGATTTGCCTACTACTTGGGAAGAACTTAAGGTAGCAATGCATGATTGTTTTGTTCCCCCTTCTTTTTATAGAGAGATTCGTAATGAACTGCAGCGTTTAGAACAAGGAGATAAAACTATTCAGGGGTACTTTAGTGAGCTTCAGAAGGGTTTGATTCGTTGTGCTGTAGTTGAAAAAGTAGAGGATCAGATTTGTCGCTTTTATTCTGGTTTAAGAAAAGAAATTCAGGACATTCTTGATTATAAAGAATATTATACCCTCACCTAGTATTTCCAGTATGCTATGCTTGTAGAGAAAGAATCACAGGGACTTTTCCAGGCTTTGGAGGAGTACAGCAAGTTAAGGAACTCCTACCCCCCACGCTTGAGGGGGACTTCGGGGCTGCCCAGGCCATCTTTTCGGCCGTCCCCACCAGCAGCTACCAAGGGAACCAGTGTTGTTTCTGCAGCCCCAAGATCAGCCCCTGCACCTTCTACACGCTCAGGTAAACTTTCTGTGCAGGTACCAGCTAGTAGTGCCTCCTCTGTTGCTTTGACAGGGCGTACTACAGGGATTCAGTGCCACCGCTGCCATGGACTAGGTCATGTGCAGAAAGATTGTCCAAGTAGGTGGGCATATGTGGCGACAGACGATGGCGGTTACATGAGCACCTTCGATGTGGAGGATGAGGAGGAGGACATCGCTGCCACCAGCAGTGACCTCATCCTTAGCGGCGGAGACACCACGGGATACATGAACATTATTGTTCAATGTGTCCTTAGCACACAAGTTCATCAACTAGAGACGATGCAGCGCCACAACTTGTTCCAGATTTTCTTTGTCATCAAGTATTGCCGAGCACGTGTCATCATTGATGGAGGGAGCTGCAATAACTTGGTGAGTTCTGATGTGGTCAACAAGCTTGCTTTGACCACACGTCCACATCCACATCCGTACTACATTCAGTGGTTAAACGACTCTGGCAAAGCTAAGGTAATACAAACTTATAGAGTTCCTTTTTCCATTGGTTCTTATGTGGATTCTGTTGATTGTGATGTCGTACCCATGCAAGCATGTTCACTTTTATTGGGTAGACCATGGGAATTCGATAATGATGCTGTACACCATGGTAGAAGTAATAAGTACACTTTTATGCATAAAGGAACTAAAATTACTTTGTTACCAATGACCCCTGCTGAAATTGTAGAAGCTGATTTAGAAAGAGCTGCTAGTTTGAAAAATAAAGGTCCTGAAATTCAACAACCTGTTAATTCTAATTCTACACCTAGTAATGTTAATGATTCTTTAAGTTCTAAGGGTGCTGGAATTAAATTACAATGTCGTTCATGTCTTGCAACAAAATCTGAGCTTGCTGAAATTTCTGATAATGATGATATTTGCTATGCTTTGATATGCAAAGAAGCTTTGTTTTCGCTTGATGATGTTGCTTCTAGTGTTGTGTCTCCTGCTGTCACTAACCTTTTGCAGGAGTATGAGGATGTTTTTCCAGCTGAAATCCCCCCGGGATTGCCACCTTTGAGAGGGATTGAGCATCAAATTGATTTGATTCCGGGTGCTACTTTGCCAAACTGTGCTCCTTATAGGACCAACCCTGAGGAGACTAAGGAGATACAATGACAAATTCAAGACCTTTTGGATCGTGGGTATGTTCATCAATCATTTAGTCCTTGACAGAATGTGAGTTACCTCCCGACTCACAAGAATTATGCTATTGGAGAATGGCGTTTGACGGCTCCTTACAATTGGAAGGTGGCGGAGCAGGAGTCATACTGGTATCTCCTCATGGAGCCAAGTTGCGGTACATTCTTCGAATGCACGTCCGTGCCTCTAACAATGCCGCAGAGTATGAGGCGCTATTACTTGGACTTCGGATAGCTATCTCACTCGGCATCCAAAGGATAGGTGTGATGACTTGTTGTTGTTAGAGGAGCAGTGAGATGCCACTGTAATTCGGTCGACAAAGTACCAACAAAATTTGCGACATTATCACGACAAAAACGTTCGAACACGGGGTTTTTCTGTCGGTGACTTGGTTTTGAAGCAAGTTCAGTCTAAGGTCGGTAAGCACAAGCTATCGGCTCCATGGGAAGGACCTTTTATTATAAAGGAAATCACTTGGCCAGGCACCTATCGATTGATGGATGAGGACGGGTCAGACCTTCAAAGTTCCTAGAACGTTTCACAGCTACGTTGTTTTTATGCCTAGTAATTATAGTTTATTGTACTTCTATTATTGAATATATATACATAGTGGTCATGATATCTGATTTCGCAATTTATGATTTATGTGAATAATTGTTGTTATTGTTTACATCATGGCTCAAATTCTAATACTTGGTATCACCCTAACTCGCGCATGTCGACCAAGTGGGTTACTTAGTCCCCAGGGTTCTTGCCGTCTGTTAGGGACCAAGGCAATTCTCCTAATTCGCATATGCTTGATTGAGTGAGTTCTTAGTCTCCATGGTTCATATCGGTTATTGGGAGCGTTGTTTAGAGGGCTGACATGAGTTGTGTATTGTTTGTGAGTGTTTAACACGAGTTCATACAATACATATACAAAGCAGCGTGACCCAAGAATTCATTACAATACTGGTAATAAATCTAGACCATAGCGGTCTATCAAACATTTGTTATATTACAGTAGTGGAGCCGTAATACAGTATATTAAGCTTTACAATTCCTTACACTTTGGGTAAGGGATCTAGCTCTATCTGGTCGGCTAATATATGCTTTGTTTTTTGCGCCTCAGCCACGAGGGCTTCACATTGCTCATGCGAGAAATCTTCATGGAAACCCTCGGCTACCACGTCGAACTCTGTGCTGGGGATGTGGGACTTTGCAATTGCCAGGACTTGTGCGCCGGCCAGCTCTGCAACATATCGAGCATGTTCTTTCAGTCGGTCGGGTGCCCCTTGTAGCCTCGTCATCAGGTCTCGACGAGGTGGTTTTTCTTCAGGATATTTGTATTGGGCGACCACTTCTGCATCCTTTTGAAGAGCTGCAAGAGACCATCGAAGGTTTTCATCACCCTCTATAAATTTCTTCTGCAAAAGCTCATAGGACCTCTTTGATCCTACAGGAGTGCAATAATCATATATGTCCAGTACAATGAACTTCGATATAAAGGTATTAGATGAATAAACACTTACCTCTTAGGCATTTCTCGGCTTCTACCTTTTCAGCTTCAAGGGTGGCAACCTTTTCCTTATACTCTTCTTTTAGCTTTTCAACTTCTTTGAATGCTTTCTGGAATTGGTTTAACTCATCCACAGCCTTTTTGAAGATCTTTTTAGCCTTGATTAATTCGGTTTCTAGCTTTGTGTTTCTCTCCTTTTGGCTTTTTATTGTTTCTTCAACGCCTGTTAGTTACAAACATTTTAGTACATATATATATTTTTGTATGCATAAGTACATTCATTTTTACCTTCAGCCCTTTTCTTCCACGAATTTTGTGATTCTTGCATTGTCTTGAAGTCGTCTTTTAGCTTTTCAAAATTTTTCTTGATCTCTACCGAGTCCTGGATCTGCTTCTTTAATCCTTGATTCTCGGACTTCAAAGTTTCAATAGCTTGGGCGGACGACTCCAGTTCTTTTATACGGCCTTCGAGACTTGGAATTTGAGCGGCCGACTGGGCATCTTGTTTTTGTTTCAATTCCAGCGACCGCGATGCCTCTGTATGGACGAGGTCAAATATTCATATTGCACAGATAGCATGTGAGGTATAGGCTTTATTGGTCTCATACCTTGTAGCTTGAATTGAAATTCATCGAACGGGCTTTTAGAGCAACTGATAAGCGCCCGACTTCCAGTCTCTCTTTGGCAAGCTGATCTTCTAAATCGACAGCTTTTGCACAATGCCTCTCGACAAGTTGCAGAAGCTTACTCTTGTTGGCCATATGGGTTTTCAGAGCCTGCAATGATGGCGAATTATATGTTTGAAACTTCACAGCTAGGAATGGTGATTATTATCGACAAGAAGGGAGGAATACCTGGAAGGAATGATAGGCTTTTTCAGTATGTTCTTCAAAATTTTTCAATTCCGCTTGCTCTGACGACTCATCAAATCTGGTGATGGCAAATCAGCCAATATGATATACTGACCTAGTCGGTGTTGGCTGTTCTGAAGCACCTTCTCTTACCACTCAGTGAATAGGAGTCAGCGTGACGTAGGAGTCAGCGTGACGTTTTCCTCTGGACCGATTGGATACTCATATGTTTGTTTTGGCATAGTTTCAAAAACCAGTGATGGCTCTTCGGGCTCGGTGGAGGCAGGAGTATCAGCACCCGTTGCCATCTTAGATTTATTCAGGTCTAGGATATTGGGTGATTTAGCCTGGTTATCTTCTAGCTGAGTGGATTCGGGTGCACTCTTTAAATCACTCGGTTTCTCTGCCGAGTGGTCTGGGACATCATCTCTGGATGACACGACATGTGGTGTCTCCTGGTCTTTTTGAGGAACTGGACTTTGCACCGGGACTTCTTCAAAAGACGACCGCCCGGACGACCTGTCAATTAGATAGAGATTACATATTTATTCAAATGGAGAGTTAAGCTTCAAGTTACATTGTTCTGTTTACCTTGAGCGACGTTTGAATTTTAGGCCTGACACTCTTGGTGGGGGGCTAGTTGGCCTTGGGGCACTTGTTGTGTCTGGTGCCGCCTCATGGGTGCCTGTCTTGCTTGGTTCACTCGGACGATTTTTCTCTTTTTCATCTGTGGTCCGTCGAGTGGTGGAGGCTTTCTATGAAGTCTTTTTCTTCGCCTCTTCTTGAAGTCTAGCTAATCTTTCAGCTAGCAACTCTTCTTCGTCAGAATCTTCAATGTGCGCCTTGTGGCGCTTGGAGGCTGATGGTTGTGTGGGAGAGTTCTTTTGTGGCATCGGCAGTAATGGTGGATTGGACACATATACATCAAGGTTCCGCAACATATGCGATGTGTAATTTGTTAATAAACATAATGAAAGAGGTGTTAATTTTTCACGCAGCGAGGTGGGTGACTTACTGCACTCCTATCAGTCAGGGAATGATGTCCAGATTTTGCACTTCCTGGGGTCCAATCAAGAAGTGATGCAAATATGTTCTCCAGATGCGATGCCAATTCCCTTTTTGACAATATTTTTGGTACTTCTATTGTGGGGTCTGAGCCCAATTGAAATTTCCATTCGGCAACGTGTACACCGGTATATCCTTTCGACTTGAGATAAGCAATGTGCTTTAATATAGAATCAACCTGAGACTTCTTGTTTGGATGAGCCTTTGCTGACCACTCGGGTCGTGGCTGGGGGGCTTCGGCCGCAGTTTCTGGCAAAGGTGGAGCATGGTTTCCATGGTAAAACCAGTCACCACCCCTTGTTGGTTGATGGAAGTGGCACATCAATATACTTGGATTTATTTCCTAATTGGAATCCAGCCCCCCTATGATATTATTATTGTTTGACTTCAAAACAAAGAATTCTTTGAAGGTATCAAAATGGGGATAGATACCCAAGAACACTTCACACAGATGAATAAATATGGAGATGTGCAAAATGGAATTCAGATTTAGATGGACATGATTGATGCCATAGAAGCAAAGAAGACCCCTAAAGAAGTTGCAACAAGGGATCCCAAATCCACGATAGAAAAATAAGGAGAAAACAATGATTTGGTCGACGGGAGGTTGGGCATATTTCTGACCTATAGCCTCAATCCATCCTCCGGTCTATTGATCCTGCAACACGCCGTCAATCACCAGTCTGTTGATTTTTTCTGAATCCATGGCTGACACAGGGAACTCCTTGATGGCGGCAGCGATGTCAAAAACTGCCTCTTCTTCCTCGCCCTTCTCAGGAGAAGATTGCTTCTGGGATTGTGCCTTAGAGCTTTGGCGGGTGCGCTTCGGGGCCATCACTCTTGGTTTAGTGTAGTGGGAGGCAGTTGCGTGGAGTTTTCTGGAGGAAATGGAAGTCTGAGATCTAGGGTTTGTGTGCGCAAAATGGCGACGGCGGCAAAATGAAGACGAAGGGATGCGACTGTTTGGAGGTCCTTTTATAAGGGATAAATGATCTGGTGGGCCGAGGCTTCTCGTAATCTGCAAGTCAAGATTTGTTAATTGGTACGTGCATTTATTATATCATTGAGACTTGTTTTTAGAGTTTATTTTGGATATTGTGGATCTTAACATTAGTAATAAATCACTCGGATTGTTGCGGTTTTAGTCTTGGAAATTGTGCCTTTGAAAATTCCGTGATAAATCAATCGGATTGTTGAAGTTTCTACCTTGGAATTTATAACTTTTGAGATTTTTATGATAAATCATTCGGATTATCTTGGCACCAATCTTGGGGGCTGTGTTTTCGTGTTATATTACTACTACTGATACATCACCAATCTTGGGGGTTATGATAATTGAATTTCATCGTTAATCATTCGGATTAAGGGCACTTCAGCATTATGGATATAAATATTAATTTGGTGATGCATCAGTCAATGAGAGAGAAAATATGGAGCTTATTTAGACAAATTGGAAGTTTCAGATGACATTATGCCCTTTTCTATTGAGGGACAAGATTAATTGGATATTTTTCAATAACTCAAAAGTTGCTTCGGTGTAGACTCAACACCCTTCTGAGTTGGGGGCTATATTCATAGGCTATGTCTTTTTCAGGGATTTATGAATAAGAGTTATTAGAAGAAAAAGCACTTCCCAATTTCATAAGATGTCGAGGCAAATCAAGACGACGATACAAAATGGAAAGTGCTTGGGGGCTACTGTGGGACATATGTACCCGGGATACTTAACCACTCGGCTAATTGGCCGAGTGGTCCAGGGGCTCGGGTATGGTGTATTCGACCTAGAAGATATTTACTGAAATACTTGTTTGAGTAGGCGGCAAGTTAGATTAGAAGATATGTTGGATAGATAGAATCTGTTATAACCGACTAAAAGATTACCATGTAAATCCCCGCCCTTCGGATATATAAGGAGGGCAGGGGGCCTTTGGCAAGGGACAGACTCGTATTGGAACCCTAATTATAGTGCGAACCCTAGCAATACAGAAACACCAAACATGACGTAGGATTATTATCCTTCGGGAGGCCCGAACCTGTATAAACCTTGTGTCCTATGTCCATCGATCTTTCATACTCATACACACACCTAGATCTACTATCGACAATATCTCTCGACAAGAGACAAGGAGTATAAGGTTTAAGATTAAACATGGGGGCCTTCTTAAACTTGATTCCGCACATCCTCTTCTTCGAAGAAGTTGACTGAGACTCAGTCTCCTTCCTCTTCTAGGATAATTGGCTTGCCTTGTCGGTCTATTCCACCACCCCTGCATCACTCTGAGTTTGACTTGGGGGCTCCGACTGATTTGAGGGTCGGTCGGAGGGAGCATGGGCGGGTTGACTGACATCAGCAGATGACATTTCTTCATCATCACCCTGATCCCTAACATATTGTCGACGACGCCCGATAGTTTGTTTTTGAAGTTGATTGGGAGCAGCTAGGGTGACGACTGGATCCACACGCACCGGTCGAGTGCTTGCAGTAGAGCTTGAGCCCCCAGGGCCGGTCTGCGGCGGCTTCTCAATATAGTCCGGTCCGGTCCCTCGGTATGGGTCGGAGGGAGCGGAGGATGGGATACATAAGTATCTAGAACCTGCACAAGACTCAAGATATTCAGCAGGACATCAAGACGAGATAATAAGGGATTGCTCAAAGTAGACTGAGGCTTACTCGAGCTCGCATAGTGCCCTTGTTATACGCCTTTTGGACCAATAAGTGATCCTAAAGGATATCTCCTTCATACATCTTCGAAAGGCATTTCCGACGGAGTTCACCGTTTGGCGGGTCAGGCATTTCCCTGGTTTCATCATCATCGGCATAGTTCCAAGCCGGGTGACTCTGAAGCTTTAGGGGTTGCACTCTGCGTACTATGAAGCTTTTAGCGACAGTGATACCGTCAATGCCTTCAGCTTGTAAATCAGCAATTTTCTTCAGCAGAGCGACCACCAGAGGGTCAGTCGGATCAGGCTTCTCCATCCATTGTGCCTGGGGAATTGCCTTAGCACTCATGAAGTCGGCAAGGACCGGGGGAGGGTTGTCACAATAGAACCACTCATCCTTCTAGTTCTTGTTTCCGGTCTTCAACGGCATATGGATGTAGGCTTCCTTCTTGCGCAACTAGACACCGACGCCGCCTATAGCCACTTGATTGTCCTTGGTCGGCAGCGGTCAGAAGGCGAACAGGTGGCGGAATAGATTGAAGTGGGGGAGAGTGCCCAAAAATGCTTCGCACATATGCACGAAGATGGCGATGTGGAGAATAGAGTTGGGATTGAGGTTGACAAGCTCAATCCCATAAAAGAAGAGGAGCCCGCGCAAGAAGCTGCAACAGGGGTCTCCAAAACCATGCTCGAAGAACGAGTGGAACACCACGATCTGTTTATGAATAGGGATGGGGCAAGATTCACGGGGTACCTTCCAGTCGATCCGAGCTTGCTCTGGAAGGATGCTGTCGATCACCATCTTGTTCATATCAGCCTGGGAGAGGTTGCTCTTTGAGAACTCCCGAAGCTGCTCCGGGATGTCGACCTCCGACGAAGAGGAGGCGGCGGCAGTAGGGGAAGTGGCTGGAGATAAAGTGGCAACCCTCTTGCGACCCATGGTGATGGAGGTTTTGAGCGTGGTGGTTCGAGTGCTGAACCCTAGTGGAAGCTACGGGGTTGAGTGCGGCGAGATCTGCGGCGGTCGAAAGCAAAATGCTAACCCTAGCCGGAGAAGCAGAGGAGTTGCTGAGTAGAGGAGGCGCAAGGAAGACGAAGAGTTTGAGCACAAGTGCGGCGTGGACTGGGATTCAACTTGTTGCAGCCTTTTATACTCTCGCTTTTTGACCTAAGGGTCCCATGGGCCGGAATGGTCCATACAGTGATGCCACCATTTGATTAAACATAAGATTAATCAAGAGCCTTAAACCTATTTAGGGTTTAAAACCCTGAGAATTAAAAACTCGGGGGCTTCTTTGATGAGAAGCATTGGTTAATTAACCATATTTCACCGTATCTATATGATTTGATTATCATGTAGCAAAGGACTTGATGGTCATATGGATATAAGTTCAAAGGCTAAGGTATTGATTGAAGTCAATAACTAAATTGTCAAAATTGGACTTATTAAAAGATAGAGTGACCAATTATTAGGGAAAAGCTATGTTATGAATGATGTCATTTAGCTTAATACCATTATATGATTGATGTCATACTATTTTACATGGACTAAATATGATTGATGTCATGCAATTCAGACCGACCAGTCACTCAGAAATAGTGTATATCACTCGGCCTTTTTGATAATCGATCGGCAAGGTTGAAACCTTGCAAAATGACCCACTGGTTTGATGACCAGAGGTCTACTAAACTTAGACTTGATAGTTTGAGTAAATTACATACAAAATAATAAGAGCTAACAAGAGTCGGGGGCTACACCTGATCAGGTGCACCTGACCGGTGCACCAGATCTATCAGGAACTTCAACAAAGAGGTCTTCCTAATTTATGATCTATACTAGGAGGATCAAAGCTCAAAATCAGAAAGCACTCGGGGGCTGCTGTGGGATACTTGCTTTACGGGTATCCTGATACAAGACTAAGTCGGTAGCCGACCGGGTACTTCATCAACAAGGAAGCCGACCGACTTGGCTTGGAGCACAAGGCATTTAGAGATAGACTTTCTATGTAAATCATTAAGGGTTACGACTAGGACTCTTCATGTACCCCCCTGCCGACCGGATATATAAGGCGGCAGGGTACCCCCCGTCAAGGGACAAGCAACACAAGTTTCACAACATGTGGGATACTTGCTTTACGGGTATCCTCATACAAGGCTAAGTCGGGGGCCGACTGGGTACTTCATCAACAAGGAAGGCGACCGACTTGGCTTGGAGTGCAAGACAAGAAAGATTAGAATTGCTATATAGAAACATTGTAGAGTATGACTAGGACTCTACATGTACCCCCTGCCGACCGGATATATAAGGCGGCAGGGTACCCTCCATTGAGGTGGACAGAGGAGATAGTTAGAGGCAATTTAGGTTTAACATCTCGTGACAATCAATACAATACAGAACACAAGACGTAGGGTTTTTACTCTCATTGAGAGGGCCCAAACCTGTATAATTCGGCGTCTTGTGTAACCATCGTAGTTCTTGGTCTCGACGTAGCCCTATATATTTACTGTCGGTCTTGAGCATCAACAGTTGGCGTGCCAGGAAGGGGACAAGGCTCATCGGGATTCTCCGTCGACTACGATGGCCGAACTTCCCATCATCCAATACTCGCCGGACTTCAAGATCTCTTTTGGATCGCTCGACTTCACGGTCGGCGACAATGGAGTCCTAGGTCTGAACGACTATAGATCAGACTCGACCGCAGCCAGCCCCATAGCGTGATCATCGAGTTCGTCTGACATTATCCCTGCATTGATCCCACTCGGATCCGAGCAGGAAGACTCTTCCTTCGGATATGACTTGACGTCAGATCGGTCTTCTCATGAGGACATGGTCGGATCGACCTACTCATATCCCCATACAGTCAACATGGTGGATATAGTAGATCCTGCTGCTAGAAACCAGGATGAGGATCCAGATGTCGAAGAAGAAGGGAATCCAGTCGATGGTCTCCAAAACCAGCCGGTCGAAGGAGGTCGACAGGATGATAACGCGCCAACTGATGAATTATCGGTCGGTCACCACTGTCGACCAAGAGGGTCGCGTGGATCGCGTAACGCACGTCGACTGGTTCTTAGCCCTAACCTTGAAGTGGATGGTGTTAAGGTCTACCACACCCCACAGAATAACATCACCGAGGCCAAGACATTACTTGTCACCTTAATGGTTGATGCCAATTATCAAACTCCTGCTATGCAGAAGGTGGTGGCTATGCTCAAAGCCGCAACAGCGCAAGATGCAGCAAAGTCTCAGTCGGTCGCAAGTTCTAGCCATGCATCTCCTCAGGGTCGACGAAGGGGCGAAGACCTAAGAAATTCTCTCAGCCTCCATGATGTACGAGACACCATCAACTCTCACCACGAGGAGCGCGCTCGGGACAACCGACGCTATGAGGAAGAACGGCGTGAACAAAGAATGGATGCCCGACGGGAAGATCAGTGGGATAACCGACGAGAAGACCGACGGGACAACCAACGGGATGATCATCAGATCCCTCCTCCAAGAGATAACCGCGACGACCGACGTCGACATGATGATCGGGATCGGTGCGATAATGATGGCAATCGACAACGTCGTCATGACGAGGATGTTGGCCCACGACACCGTCGTAGCCCAACCACGTCCCCAGACCGACAAAGGCGGTCAACAACGCTGACTGATGACGAGATCGATGGCATCAAGGCTTACATCCCTCGACTTTGCATTGCTTGATGGCCAAAAGGATTCAAGCCGATTCCCATCAAAAAATATGATGGACAAACCAATCCCCGAGAGTGGTTACAACTCTATAGCACGGCGATCCGGTAGGCTAGAGGTGATTCCTACGTAATGGCTAATTACCTTCCGGTCTGCTTAGATCCTGCCGTTTGGATATGGCTCACATCTCTACCTGAGGAGTCAGTCACATCCTGGGGAGACCTCAACCGGAAACTCATAGAAAGTTTCCAAGCAACTTGCAACCGACCGGGCAACCACTTCGACCTCACTCGGATCAAGTAGAAAGGAGATGAGCCTCTTCGTGACTACATCAAGTGGTTTTGCGCTAAGAAGACTGAGATCCCCAACATCCCCGATCAGCAAATCATTACTGCCTTCCTGGGTGGAATTCGTAGTGATGATCTGGTCTGGGAAATCGGTCGTAGGAATCATGATCTCAAGCTCACCGCTCAAGAGTGCTTCGAGATTACTGATAAGTATGCATCAAGAGAGTTTGCACTTGATGATATCCGAGGAAAGGGCAAGGAGAAGCGGTCGGACAAGCCTGAGTCCTCCAAGAAGAACAAGAAGAGAAAACCTGACAATGCTGTCAACACAGTGGACCGGTTTCGAAAGAATCCTCGGACAAATCAGCCGTCTACTGATGAATTGCTGA
The DNA here is from genome assembly GCA_032690845.1 of Eleusine coracana subsp. coracana. NCBI lineage: Eukaryota > Viridiplantae > Streptophyta > Magnoliopsida > Poales > Poaceae > Eleusine > Eleusine coracana. The sequence goes on from CM064430.1 coordinate 10,540,580, forward strand.
GTGGCCTTTGCCCTTGGCACCCCAAGAGAAACCACAAAGCAAAGGATTGCTATTATCTGAAGGGTTTTGCAATAGCTGCGCTCAAGGTGGCCAAAGATCCCCCGAGGCGCAACAACAGCAACAAAGACAAGCCCAAGGATGATGATGACAAGGATGATTCAGGAGACTTCCAGGAGCCTCGCAAAGAAGTAAACTTCATCTTCGGAGGCCCGGATGCCTATACATCCAACCGCAAGCAAAAGTTAGAGCTTTGAGAGATTAACTCGGTGGAGCCAGCTATGCCTCAGTACATGAGATGGTCTGAGATGCCCATCACTTTTGATCTTTCGGACCATCCAAAACATCTACCAAAACCAGGTCGCTACCCATTGGTGCTTGCTGCGACTATGAAGGAGGTGAAGTTCAACAGAGTACTCATCGATGGAGGAAGCAGTTTGGACCAAATCTTCACTAGGACCCTTCAAGAGCTCGGTCTATCAATCAATGACCTCCAACCGAGTTCTTCACCCTTCCATGGGATTGTGCCTGGCAAGACTTCAGTCCCAATTGGACAGATCACTCTGCCAGTCACCTTTGGCACCCGTGATAATTTTAGGACAGAGCATATCCTCTTCTAGGTGGCAGACTTCGAGTCAGCATACCATGCTATCATCGGTCGACCGGTGATGGCCAGGTTTATGGCTGTTCCGCACTATCCGTATCTCACCCTCAAGATGCCAAGCCCGAACGGAATAATCTCCCTCCACTCTAATCTTTGGAATTCTTTTGATTGCGATGTACAGAGTTGTGAGATGGCTACCAAACAGTTGATGCTGTCAGACCAAAAGGAGATCCAGAAGGCGGTCGGTATAGAGGAGCAGACTGGAGCGGAGGTTCCTACAAAGAAACCTACCAAGGACAAGATCCAGACCGATGACATCCAAACCAAAGAGATTTCGCTCGATCCTGAGGACCCCGATAAGGTGACTTATGCTGGGGTCAACCTTGATGAAAAATAGGAACTCGCGCTCACTCTTTTCCTCCAGGAAAATAGGGACATCTTTGTATGGAAACCATCTGACATGCCGGGAGTTCCTAGGGAAAAGATTGAGCACGTGTTAAGGGTACCTCTAGGGGCTACCCCCATTCGTCAAAGGCTTAGAAGATTTGCGCAAGATCATAAGGACGCTATGAAGAAGGAGATAGTTAGATTGCTAGAAGCTATGTTTATAAAGGAGGTGTATCATCCCGACTGGTTAGCAAATCCAGTCCTTGTACCTAAAAAAAATAAAGAGTGAAGGATGTGTGTTGATTATACCGATCTCAACAAGGTCTGTCCAAAGGACCCCTTCGCTCTTTCTCGTATTGATTAGATTGTAGATTCGACAGCCGGGTGTGAGCATTTAAGCTTTCTGGATGCCTACTCAGGCTATCACCAGATCCCACTGAGAGTCGAAGATCAGATCAAGACTTCCTTTATAACACCCTTCGGCACCTATTGCTATATCACTATGCTGTTCGGTCTAAAAAATGCTGGCGCAACTTACCAACGAGGTATTCAACGCTGCCTTGCCACTCAGATCGGTCAGAACGCTGAAGCGTATGTTGACGACATCGTTGTCAAGACTCAGAAAGTTGAAGAACTTCTCTCTAACCTGGCAGAGACCTTTGACAATCTGAGACATTATTCAATGAAGCTGAAGCCTAAAAAGTGTGTTTTTGGGGATCCATCGGGAAAGTTACTCGGTTACATCATTTCGAAACGAGGTATAGAGTCTAACCCAGATAAAATCAAGGCAATCCTTGATATGAAGTCGCCTAATTCTCAAAGGGACATTCAGAAGCTGACCGGATGCATGGCATCTTTGAATCGCTTTATTTCCCGGTTTGGGGTTAGGGGGTTACCACTCTTTCAGTTGCTTAAAAAGCAGGACGACTTTGTTTGGACTGAGAAGGCGCAGTCGACACTGGACGAATTAAAGATTCATCTTAGCAGTATTCCAGTGTTGGTGCCTCGGGAGCCAGGAGAAAAACTTCAGCTGTACATCTCGGCCACAACCCAGGTTGTGAGTACTGTTTTGACAGTCGACTGAGAAGAGGAGGGACATGTGCAAAAAGTACAGCATCCGGTCTGTGAGCGAGGTTCTTAGCGCCTCTAAGACAAGGTACCAGCAGATCTTGAAGTTGTTATATGCATTATTGATCACCTCGAGGAAGTTGAAACACTATTTCCAAGCTCATCCAATTGAAGTTCAAACTTCTTTTGCACTTGGGACAGTATTACATAACCGAGAAGCTGAAGGAAAAATAGCCAAGTGGGCAGTCGAACTTGGTCAGTATACCATTACGTTCGCGCCTCGGTCGGCTATAAAGGGACAAGCGTTAGCTGAATTCGTTGTCGAGTGGACAGAGATGCAAAATCCTCCTACTGCCCAAGATATCGAGTACTGGAAAATGTACTTTGATGGTTCCCTTCAATTACAAGGGGCAGGTGCGGGAGTTGTATTTATCTCGCCTACTGGAGAAAGGCTTTGATACATCCTTCAAATCATGTTTCACGCGTCTAATAATGCTGCGGAATATGAAGCTCTTCTGCACGGTCTGCGCATTGCTGTGTCACTCGGAATTAAGCGCATCGACATATTTGGTGATTCGGCCTTGGTCATTAATCAGGTCACCAAGGATTGGAATTGTGTAGATGATAACATGAGTGCTTATTGCCAAGAAGTGCGAAAACTCGAAGACAAGTTTGATGGATTGAAGTTCACATATGTTCTCCGAGATAATAACCAGGCGGCTAATGAGTTAACCAAGATAGGATCATCTCGGTCCGTAGTACTGCTGGGTCTTTTCCTACATGTTCTGGATTCCCCAACAATTTCTCCCCGGTCGGACATGTTGATGAGTATTGTTGCTGATCTTGTTGACGATGACGTCTCCAAGACCGACTGGCGCGACCCACTCATTCAGTATTTGGATAAGGGAACGCTGCCCTCGGATCCTGATGAGCAGCAAGGATTGGAGATCCGATCTCGAGGATACTTGTTGGTGGGGGACCAACTTTACAAAAGGGGTGGTTCCAATATTTTGATGCGATCCATCTGAATTCCTGAAGGCCAGAAGTTGGTAGAAGAGATTCATTCGGGAATATGCGGCAATCATGCAGCTTCCAAGACTTTGTTCGGCAAAGCTTTCTGGCAAGGGTTTTATCGGCCCACGGCAGTCGAAGATGCACACCAAGTTGTTCGGAAGTATGAGGGTTGTCAATTCTTCGCTCAACAAACATATGTGCCTTCACAGCAACTTCACATGATACCATTGACTTGGCCTTTTGCTGTTTGGGGGCTTGATATTGTCGACCCTTCAAGAAAGCGCCAGGCGGGTTCACTCATTTGTTTGTTGCTATCGACAAATTCACCAAGTGGATCGAAGCGAAGCCGGTCGGCAAGATTACATCCAAGAAGGCGATCGAGTTTGTCAAACATATATTCACTCGATTTGGAGTTCCTCATGATATCATTACCGATAATGGCACTCAATTCACTTCAGTGGAGTTCCGGGACTTTGTCGATGAGATGGGAATAAAGATCCACTTTGCATTAGTGGTTCATCTGAAAAGCAATCGGTAGGTCGAACGGGCAAATGGTATGATTCTTCAAGGATTAAAGCCGCAAATATTTGACAGACTCAAACCTTATGCCGGTCGGTGGGTCAAAGAGTTGCCTTTAGTCCTTTGGGGGCTTCGGACAAACACCAGTCGGGCTACGGTACAATCACCTTTTTCATTGGTCTATGGCTCAGAAGCTATGTTGCCGACTGAGGTCAGTTTTGTCTCGGCACGAGTTCAAGCGTACGATGAAAATCTTTCTTAGGAGAACCGAGAGATTGATTTAATTACGGTAGAGGAGTTGCGTGATCGCGCTCTGTTTCGGTCGGCACTCTACCAACAAGGCTTGCGTCGTTATTATGATAAGAACGTCCACAGTCGCCACTTTCAAGTTGGAGACCTAGTGCTTCACCGAGTGCAATCAACAAAGAATCAGCATAAGCTCTCTCCGAAGTGGGAAGGACCGTACATAGTGAAGGAAGTCACTCGCCCGGGGGCTTACCGATTGATGTATGAAGATGGCGATGATATTCCAAACTTCTGGAACATAAATCAGCTACGTTGTTTCTATACTTAGTTATTATTTTGTGTATTTATACATTATTTATGAATGAAACTTCGGTCTTTTTTAATGAAAGATTTTCTGATGATTTTCATTCTATATCTATCTTGATTCCTTAATTTATACTATTAAATAATCGAGCCAGGGGGCTAGCAATAGTGTCCCATCTCGGTCTAACCATATTTTGGTTTTGGCCTATTTTTTGACCGACTTATTATCATAAGATCTTGAGATCTTGAGTTTTGGTCTTTACTATTTTGGTCTTACGCTTATACATCATGGTTAAATACTTTGTGCTGCACATCAGACTACCACTAAACTAAACCGAGAGCCAAAAGTGTGAGAGGTCATGTGTCGATTGGTCGATTGTGTTTGTTATGCGGTTACGGGTTACAACCTAATATGTTATGGCAGACCGATGCAATCTTTGTTTCTTTTGATAGAAACATGTCAATGATATCTTTGTCAAACTTCTAAAGCTATAAAAGCATAAGATTAGTTTATACACAAGTATCATTACAAAAATACTACTAATGTTTTACAATATTATAGGATTATATCTCCTTTGAAGGAGAAGAAGAGTCAGCCCGAAGTTTGACCTCTGGGGTTGCTGGGGGAGTCGACACGGTCAGATTGATTTCTATATTTTCGACCAAGGCCTGGGAAGTCTCTAGCATGGAATCCAGGAGCAGCTGACATTGGTCGTCGGTCAGGTCAGGATTAAATTCCTCTTTGATCTTGTCCAATGGCAGAGCAGGAGACCAGGATTGGCAAATCACCAGCACTTGACTCCCGGCTTCGGTCGCCACTCGCCGAGTGTTATGAGCAATGGCTTCTGAAGCATGCTCCAACAAGTAGTCCAGAGAGTGACCGGTCTGCTCTACTCGGTTAGCATGAACATAGTTCATTGCTTTTCGAGCGGCATAAGATAGAGCTGCAAATAATAAATATTGGTCAGTATGATCAACAGAAGAATCAAGCAGAAGGAAGAAGTCGAAGGCTTACTGGCAAGTTTACATTTGAAAGATTTGGAGACAGCCTTAGCCTCCTCTATCTTCGCGTCAGACCCTTTCAGCTCCTCCTGCAGCCGAGTGATCTCGGTCTTCTGGTCTTCAACCAATTTGGAGAGGCCTTCCTTCTCAACCTTCAAGGCGTCAATGAACCTCTGTTGGTTGGAAGTCAACGAACATCAATACAACACACAGAACATAGGACGTAGGGTTTTTACTCTCATCGAGAGGGTCCGAACCTGTATAACTCGGCGTCTTGTGTAACCATCATAGTTCTTAGTCTCGACGTAGCCCTATATATTTACTGCTGATCTCAAGCTTCGACAATGACACTCATACATCAGAACTAATATGGGTTTATCAAGTCTAGATCAATTAAAGACTGTCTAGCTTGGACTTTTGAATATCTTCACTTATGTCATCAAGAAGGAGATTGTCATTCTCAAATTAGATTTGAAAAAGGCGTTTGAAAAAATAGAGCATGAGGTGATTCAACAGATTTTGCAATACAAAGGTTTTGGAACAAGATGGCAATAATGGATCAAAAATGCCTTACAAAGAGGGACTTCTGTAGTGTTACTCAATGGTGTTCGAGGAATAGTTTTTCACTGTAAAAGAGGAGTTAGACAAGGAGATCCTCTGTCTCCACTGCTCTTTGTCCTAGCAGCTGACTTGCTTCAAAGTATTATCAATAGAGCAAAAAACAAGAACTTGCTTCGACTACCTATTGATGTAGGTTACACATAGGACTTTCCAAAAGTTCAATATGCAGATGATACTCTCCTGATAATGAAAGTTTGTCCTCAACAATTATTTGTGCTAAAGGCTTTACTAAATACTTTTGCCAACTCAACAAGCTTAAAAGTTAATTACAATAAGTCAAGTATGGTACCAATCAATATTTTTGATCAGAGAATGCAACATGAAGCAACTACTTTTGGATGTCAGATCGGAACACTGCCATTCGCTTACCTGGGCTTACCTCTTGGCCTCACACAACCAACTATTCAGGATTGTCTACCAATAGTGCAAAGAATTGAAAGAAGATTAATATGTACTTCTATCTTCCTATCACAACGTGGAAAACTTCAAATGGTAAACTTTGTATTGTCCTCCTTGCCTACCTATTAGAAGTGTACCATCAAGCTCCCAATCATAGTGATCAATCAAATTGATAGATATAGAAGACACTGCCTTTTGTTGGGGAACGGGTAGGCTACGATAGCATATAAAATTTCTACCGTTCAACCAGGAAACCTTGCAAGAGAGGATCATGGATCGTTACCACTAGACGCGCAGGCGGAGCGGAAGCGAATGTTGGAGCAGCTCGATCCAACGTAGTCGCGCGTCGGTGTAGAGGAAGTAGTCGATCACGTCAATCGTCTCCTTCTAGTCCAGCCGTCGGCACCGCAGCAGCAGCAGCGCCTCCTCGCGGTATCCACACGTACGGGGTTGGAGCACCGTGCGCGGCGTGCCAGCACCGGCAACACGGTTAGGGTTTTGTGGGCGAGAAAGAGGAGCACGACGGCTAGGGTTAAGGACTGGTGGAATCACCTGCGCCTTAAGCCCCTCCTCCACTTAAATAGACCCTTCTAATGGGCCTCGACTAGTTGGCCCATTAGTGGACTAATTCCTCACACGGATCAATATCCGTATGACCCTCACATACGGATCAAATCCGTATTGTCTCTTGGGCATATCTCCAACAATCTCCCACTTGCACTAGAGACAATCACATAGGCAAGCGATGTTCCAACCCGTTAAGTGTGTGACCCGTTAGGTTCACATGTACACGACAATGATGTGAAAACCATTTTCAAATCATAAATCAATAGCGGCACCTAGCAGCACATACTGATTCTCGTGTACACATAAAGATCATATCGGCTGAACCTTTGACATACGCAGTCAGCGATCCCTTTGCCTCATGATATCAGTCAAGCTTAAGGCAAGATACGTGCCATCCCTATAATAGCTCGACCATTCACTCGAACGTCTAGTGGATTTATCATGACTAACTTTTAGTCATTATGATTAACTTTTAATCACATTGGCATGGCCATGCACTTCTAAATCCATCTAACTCGAGGGGCCCAGAGATATCTCTCCTGTTATTAGGAGGGGCAAATTCCATCTTGACCGCTCACACCCCACGACATGTTTCATAGCATACCCGAAAATTACCTTTATAACTACCCAGTTACGGAATAGCGTTTGGTAATCCCTAAATATGCTATTACACATTCTGGGAATCAATGACAATCTCAGGTCTAAGGATCCCAAAGGTATATCATACAAGACAACAATTGATGGCACAATAATAACATCTCAGCAAAGTCTATTAGTGGGTCAGTCCAACACTATGTTCTTAACATATGTCCACATTATTGATTTGATATCTCCATATCAATGATCTGTGAAACACGATCATCAACCAATACATGTGCTAGTCCATGAATCATTATTGTCTAACACAATGATAAGGAACTAGGGATCATTTAGGATAATATTATAAAAGAACAATGAGTTTCACAAACAAGTCACGCACTTGTCAATCAATGCAATAATTATTATCCATAGAACAGAATAACACTTTATTCAATCACACATAAACATAGACATTACACAATCTCTCATACATTAATCATGCAGATATCTAATACCCATGGATCTCATATGTGCCTCATGCTTGGGCTGAGAGAGAGGTTTTGTCAACGGATCAGCGATGTTTGAGTCTGTGTGCACCTTGCATATCTTTACATCACCTCGAGCGACGATGTCCCGAATAAGATGATAACGCCGTAGTACGTGTTTGTTCTTTTGATGCGCTCTAGGCTCCTTGGCTTGCGCAATGGCACCACTATTATCACAATAGAGGTCCATTGGACTGGATGCACTAGGAACCACACCCAACTCAGAAACAAATTTTCTGATCCAAACAGCTTCCTTTGCAGCTTCTGAAGCGGCAAGGTACTCAGCCTCCGTTGTTGAGTCAGCAACCGTATCTTGCTTGGAACTCTTCCAGCTCACCGCGCCTCCATTGAGGCAAAACACATATCCAGATTGCGATCTTGAATCGTCTTTGTCGGTTTGGAAGCTAGCATCAGTGTAACCATTTACAACGAGCTCTTCCTCACCTCCATAGACTAGGAACATACCCATAGTCCTTCTTAAGTACTTTAGGATATTCTTATTAGCTCCCCAATGAGCTTCTCCTGGATTTGACTGGTATCTGCTCACAGCACTAAGAGCGTAGGCTACATCTGGGCGAGTACTTATCATGGCATACATGATGGACCCAACAGCCGAAGCATATGGAATCGCTCTCATTTTCTCTTGCTCATCTGGTGTCGAGGGACACTGAGTCTTGCTAAGAGAAACCCCATGTGACATGGGCAAGAAACCTTTCTTGGAATCCTGCATATTGAACCGTTTCAATACCTTGTCAATGTACGTGTCTTGGCTTAATCCAATTAGCCTCTTTGATCTATCTCTATAGATCTTAATGCCCAAAATGTAAGCTGCCTCTCCTAAGTCCTTCATTGAGAAACTCTTTCTCAAAGAAGTCTTAACAGCTTCAAGCATTGGAATATCATTACCGATCAGCAATATGTCATCCACATAAAGGACCAGAAAGACAAGCGCGCTCCCACTAGCCCTTTTGTAAACACAAGGCTCTTCTTCGTTTTTAATGAAGCCAAACCCTTTGACTACCTCATCAAAGCGAAGATTCCAACTCCGAGATGCTTGCTTTAGTCCATAAATGGACCTTTGAAGCTTGCATATCTTCCTAGCATTTTGTGGATCGACAAAACCTTCAGGTTGTGTCATGTACACATCCTCACTTAGGTTTCCATTAAGGAAAGCCGTTTTGACATCCATTTGCCATATCTCATAATCATAAAATGCGGCAATTGCTAGAAGGATCCGTATAGACTTTAGCATAGCGACGGGCGAGAAGGTCTCATCATAATCAACCCCTTGAATTTGCTTAAAACCTTTCGCCACCAATCGTGCCTTATAGATGTGAACATTTCCATCCATGTCTATCTTTTTCTTAAAAACCCATTTACACTCAATGGTTTTTACACCATCAGGCGGATCTATCAAGTTCCAAACTTGATTTTCTCTCATGGATTCTAATTCGGATCTCATGGCTCCAAGCCATTTCTCAGAGTCCGGTCCCATCATTGCTTCATTGTAAGTCTTAGGCTCATCATTGTCTAACAATAATATGTCTCGCTGCCCCGTGGTTAGGAGCGTGAACTTTTCAGGAGCGCGACGTGCCCTTTCTGACCTACGCGGGGCTGGTGTTTCAACAATTGGTTCAACAACAATTTGTTCATCCAATTGTGGTATAGCGGAAGAAGAAACATTTTCTGGAGCTTCTTGAACTTCTTCAAGTTGCACCGTTCTCCCACTTACCCTTTTGGAGAGAAACTCTTTCTCTAGAAACACACCATTACGAGCGACAAACACTTTGCCCTCTTCCCGGTTATAGAAATAATAACCTTTAGTTTCCCTAGGGTATCCTACAAAGAAGCATTTATCAGACTTGGAAGAAAGCTTATCAGACGTCATACGTTTTACATAAGCCTCACATCCCCAAATCTTAAGAAAAGACAACCCGGGACGCTTCCCAGTCCATATCTCATATGGTGTCCTTTCCACGGATTTAGATGGAACCCTATTAAGTGTGAAAGCGGCAGTTTCTAGAGCGTATCCCCAGAAGGACAATGGAAGATCACTTTGGCTCATCATAGACCTAACCATGTCTAACAAGGTTCGGTTCTTTTGTTCGGATACTCCATTCCATTGGGGCGTTCCTGGCGGAGTCCATTGTGGAACAATTCCACATTGCTTTAGATGTTCACCAAATTCATGGCTCAAATATTCACCACCACGATCAGATCGTAGGCGTTTAATAGTCTTGCCCAATTGATTTTGTACTTCATTTTGAAATTCTTTGAACTTTTCAAAGGATTCAGACTTATGCCTCATTAAGTAGATGTAACCATATCTACTAAAGTCGTCGGTAAAAGTTATGAAGTACTGAAAACCACCTCTCGCCGTGCAACTAATTGGTCCACATACATCCGTATGTACAAGTCCCAATAGTTCACTCGCCCTCTCACTATTTCCTGTGAAAGGCGACTTAGTCATTTTGCCAAGTAAACAAGATTCACATGTATCAATTGATTCAAAATCAAAAGAACTTAGAAGACCATCTGTATGGAGTTTCTTTATGCGCTTCTCATTTATATGACCTAAACGACAATGCCAAGTATACGTGGGATTCAAATCATTAGGCTTGAGCCTTTTCGCATCAATGTTATAAATAGGCTTATTCTCAAGATCTAAGTAATATAATCCATTCACCAATGGGCAATTACCATAGAGAATATTATTCAAATAAATGGAACAACACTTGTTCCTTATTATGACCTCATAACCATCATCTTCCTCCAAACATTTTGAAGAAATAATGTTTTTTCCTAAGGCGGGAATATAATAACAATTATTTAACTCCAAAACTAATCCTGATGGTAATGAGAGTGGATAAGTTCCGACGGCCAACGCAGCAACCTTTGCACCATTGCCGACGCGAGCATCCACCTCGCCTTTTGCACATTTCCTTGCTTCTTTAAGCCCCTGCAACGATTTGCAAGTATGAATCATCGATCCGGTATCAAATACCCATGAACCATAAGGACATGTAGCAACATTATTAATTTCAATAACATTGATACCTGAATTAGAAGTGTCTCCACCCTTCTTCTTCAGCTCTTCCAGATAAAGCTTGCAATTCCTCTTCCAATGACCGGGTTTCTTGCAGTGAAAACAAGGATCACTACCCGCTGGTTTAGGCTTAGGAGCTGCTGCAGGCTTAGGCTTAGTGCTAGAGATCTGATCTGTAGCCTTAGCCTTAGTCTTGCGCTTTCGTTTCTTGCTATCCTTTTGAACCAAGTTAACTTGACTTGGACCAGATTTTTTGATGCTTGCCTCAGCTGTCTTAAGCATCCCATGCAACTCAGCCAATGTCTTCTCTAAGCTATTCATTTGAAAGTTCAAAATGAAAGGCTCATAGCTTGCAGGAAGCGACTGGAGAATCACATCTGTGGCCAAATCAGGGTGTAGAGCAGCACCAAGTTTCTCCAGATTCTCAATGTAACCAATCATCTTGATCACATGAGGACTGACAGAACCGTTTTCAGCTAGCCTGCACGCAAACAAGGACTTTGAGATGTTATACCTCTCAGACCTTGCTTGGTTCTCAAACATGCCACGAAGTCCCTCAATCATATTGTGGGCATCCGCATTCTCATATTGCTTCTGAAGCTCAGAGGACATAGTGGCAAGCATGAGACAGCTAACATCAACTGCATCATTGGTATGTTTCTCATACTCCCTTTTCTGAGTGGCAGTAGCATTTTCTGGCAGATCATCAGGATAGGGAAGCTCTAGAACATATTCCTTTTTCTCTTGCTTGAGAACAATTCTCAAGTTGCGATACCAATCAATAAAATTTGTTCCACTAAGCTTTTCTTTTTCAAGAATTGAGCGCAAATTGAAAGTGTTACTAGCGGTTGGTGCCATGATCTACAACAGAAAATATGCAAATATAAGCACTATGTAAATTTAAAACTCTTATAAACATTTTAACAAAAGTTTATTATTCCACTATATGCTTGGAATCGTTTTCCCTCAAAACGACATATAGTGGTTCAAGATCCATATTCAACTTAGATCCTAGTGAGCTTTGGCATCACCGCTAGAAATCTAGTGACATAGGTAAGCAACACTTTGCTAATCACATCCCTATGTGACTCTTGTTTGTTGGGTGGCATCACATGCCCCGGCGCCAACACCATGCCCCAAAGCCCAAAACTGTTTTGATAGCTTTGTTAATTAAACCAATACTATGCATATAAATGTCCGACATTTATCCTAATAATTAAGATAGTTGAGGTACTCTACTTTGGCAGACCTACCATACAACGATCATAATTTTAATAGGTGCAGCTATTGGAAGGGCATATAATTTAATTTTTCTTGAGGGAACCTATTCTAGCATGTTAATCATATCTAATATAAATAACACATGAAAGAATAGGATGATAGGAACATCATCACAGGCAATCATATTAACTGTGAAATAGTATGGCCCCTTTCAATTGGTGATCTCCATCTCCATTGTCATCGCCATGTCTCCCGTTCCTTCAACCATCATGCTTGAGGCCTCCATGAACTAACAGTTAGCTACTACAACTAATAGCTAGTAATAAATTACATGAGAATATCAAGCATCACAGATCGACACGCAGGCCGTTATTCAATAATATGACAGCCTCAACCCAGCTGTAATTAATCATGGCACGCAGGCCATGCAAATCACATATATACATCACATGCATCTTTTGGGCCATACCATTCACAACATTCTCTGCAAAAACGAGTTAGGCGAGAAGCGAATGCTAACATGTGGCCAAAAAGGGTTGTAACAATCTAGGCGTGTCCGTACGGCGGTCCCGATTTTGAGTCACAGGATTTCACAGATCGTATCTATAAAATCTCAATGGAAATCCTATCGGGAAAATCATATTTGCCCGATTTTGAGTCATTCACAATGGCTTTGTTTTCCATTAGGTTTTCATGAGTAGACTGCAGTACATGATTATGATACTATTGGCTCCTCTACTGGCGCACGCAGTTAGTCCCGATGGTGATTCCAGCCGGTAGGGACAAGTCGCGCGCGCACGGAGAAGGAACACAAATAAATCAATGATGCATGTATTGCTATCCGCCCATTACCTTGTGAACCTCCCTATCATCATTGATCTAATCAATCCGAACACAAAACATGTAATAGATCTCATCTAGTACATCAACATATCGACTATATGCACAAGATCTAGATCACAAACTACACAAGGTCGGCTCTGATACCACTGTTGGGGAACGGGTAGGCTACGATAGCATATAAAATTTCTACCGTTCAACCAGGAAACCTTGCAAGAGAGGATCATGGATCGTTACCACTAGACGCGCAGGCGGAGCGGAAGCGAATGTTGGAGCAGCTCGATCCAACGTAGTCGCGCATCGGTGTAGAGGAAGTAGTCGATCACGTCAATCGTCTCCTTCTAGTCCAGCCGTCGGCACCGCAGCAGCAGCAGCGCCTCCTCACGGTATCCACACGTACGGGGTTGGAGCACCGTGCGCGGCGTGCTAGCACCGGCAACACGGTTAGGGTTTTGTGGGCGAGAAAGAGGAGCACGACGGCTAGGGTTAAGGACTGGTGGAATCACCTGTGCCTTAAGCCCCTCCTCCACTTAAATAGACCCTTCTAATGGGCCTCGACTAGTTGGCCCATTAGTGGACTAATTCCTCACACGGATCAATATCCGTATGACCCTCACATACGGATCAAATCCGTATTGTCTCTTGGGCATATCTCCAACACCTTTGGAGGGGGTCAGATTTAAATGCATTCAGACCTCTAGTAGCTGCGTGGAAGCTGGTAACAAAACCAAAGGATAGGGGTGGACTGGGAGCACTGCTGCTGAAGAACCTACACAACTTCTTCATAAGAGCTGACCTACCATGGGTGAAGCTAATTTGGTTTAAATATTACAATAATGGAGAACTCCCATCATCAAGGAAAAAAGGTTTGAAGTGGCGGAGGAATATTTTGAAGTTCCTCACCAAGTACAAAGATCTGGCTCAGGCAACCTCTTGTGATGGAAGATCAATTCTATTCTGGCATGACCTTTGGAATAGTCAACTTTGGAAACTCAATTGTCCGCAGCTGTTCTCCTTTGCAAAGAATGAAAATATCACTCTGCATTCAGTTATGCAAGAGCAACACTTAGAGGATTTGCTTCATCTCCCCCTTTCTGAACAGGTGTTTGTACAATTTTGTGACTTGGAGATATCATTACAGGCGTTGCATAATAACTTAGGCATGGACCAATGGACCTACATATGGGGAACTGACACCTACTCCTCATCAAAAGCCTATAAATGTCTCATTGGATCATCAGTGGTGCAGCCAACATGTAAATGGATTTGGAGATCATGTTGTCAACTGTAGCATAAGGTATTCTTCTGGTTACTCATCAATGATAGACTTAATACAAGAGGTCTTTTGAGGCATAAATACATGGTTCTGGATTCATGTGCATGTGAGCTATGCATCCTTCAAAGGGAGGAAATGTTAAGGCATCTATTTCTTAAATGCATCTTTGCAAGAGCCCACTGGCAATCTATTGGAATTTCTTTCCCAAACACAATATCCACAGTCAGCCACATCAAAAGATCTCTCCAGCTTCCTTTCTACATGGATATTATAATCACCATGTCATGGTGCATATGGAAACAAAGAAATGGTTGGTTGTTCAATGGACAAGACCCATCAGTCCAAAACTATAGGGATTGCTTTAAACAAGACTTCGCCTTGGTTATCCATAGGGCAAAGAGCAAGTATCTTCCACGGATTGAAGAATGGCTAGAAAATCTTCCTTGATGTAGTCTTTTTTAGTTTTCTTTTTCTTTGTACATTAACACTCGTTCTCCTTTCCTTTATTAATCTTAATATATAACCAGTTGGGGCCTTGCTCCTCCTGTCTCAATAAAAAGATGTTAAGAGAGTCAGGGGTTGTCTAAACTTGCATCGGACAAGTCTGCAAAGAGATATCTGAATGGTTGATACTAGACCAATTAGCAAACTAGTTCCTGTCATATAAGCTCACTTGTTCAGCTTGCATATATGGGGCGGAATATCATGTCTTTGGCTATGCCTGCACCGAGTGAAGACACTGATGATGGGCCACGCCAAGGAAAGCACGCCAAAAGACCAGTGGAAAGGCTAGACCTGTAGTTGGGCCTGTTTCATGTCATGACCCAGGTGGTCGTATAATCATGAGAGTAGATGGGAGAAAGATGAGATGATCGAAGAACTTTTAACCGAAACTACTGCCAAAACCTGAACCTTCTACCCTAAATCCTCTTGATTGTTATCATACTTCCATCTGATTTCTATTGCTTTTGTAATTCTCATGACATTCTGGAACCAAAGCCGTTGCGGTTCCTAGATCTCAGAGCCTTGAGCTGTAATTCTGATCTGAGGTTGGATCTCAAGTGGGATCGATAAATTGATATCTGCTCTTGAGTTCAGTAATCCCATGGTTGCCTAGCTCGGCGAAGAGGGCAACCACTCCGTGAAGAAGCTCGCGAAGAGGCCAACTCTCAGCTGCAAAAATACTCATGGTGTGAAGAATCACGAGGGCGTCGATTTTCTCAACAGGCAATGATGTGATCTGCGATTGAGATTGTCGAAAAGGTGAACAAAGTTGGCCATGGTTTTGGGCCAAATAGGGGGTGTGTAAATTTAGCAACCTTGTTTACAGAACAGTTGCACGACATTTTTTGACGAGTTTTCTAAATTTATATTGAGAGAATATCTTTATAAAACTGTTGGAGATGCTCTAAGAGGCTCCAAAACACTGATACGTGAAGAGTCCCACGTATCTGTGTCCAAATAGTGGCAGATACGAATACGTGTGCGAGACGCTGGCGAAACGTACACAACGTGTATCCAGAAAATAGGAAATAAAATACATCCGGATATACATGTGAGACGTTCTGACCCATATGTGATACGGCCCATTAGGATTAATGAGGTTCGTTTGGCCCATAGTGCATGCGTAACCTAACCCTGGCCTGACCAACGTGATTACCTGGTGTTGTGCGACGTGCATGATTTTTCAGCATTTCGACGAGTCTTTGTCGCCGCCGCCGCTAGAAGCAGTAAACGTCCATGTCCGTCGACGAGGTAACAGTGGCGAGTTTCCATACCGACCATCGCCGATTGTTGCCAACGAAAGCACGCATCTAGAGTCGTCGTAACGTGTGACGCCACCGGCGAATTCAGATGGCAGCTACAGGAGGTAGTTCACGTAACGATGCTGCAGCCCATGCTCGATCCGTTGCTGACCTCAAGACCCCCTTGTGGGATATGTCACAATTGTGGAGAAACCGGTGACTGGAGGAGGCAACGATAAATGGAAGTGCAACTCTTGTTCTCTCCAGAAGGTGACTAGCTACACGAGAGTCGAAGCTCACCTGCTGAAGAAGACCAATAAAGGAATCAATATTTGTCCGAAGGTGACATTTGAGGATCTTACAGAGATGAGGAGAGTTCTCACAGCTGCCGCCGATGAGCTAGAATGGTCAAAAAATAAAAATGTGTTGCAGCCTTCTTCTCTACCTAACAGCAACAAGAAGTGAAGTGGACCAATTTCTGCACTAGAGAAAGCTTGGAAAATGGATGAGCGTAAGCACATGGATGGTTTGATTGCAAGAGCATTTTACTCAGGAGGTATGTAGTGCAATAAATATTCAATTAGAGTTGCAGTTTCCTATGACTATGCTAATTAATTTTTGATTTACAAGGATAGCTTTCAATTTTGCAAGAAATCCATATCTTCAAGAAGCATTTACTTATGCTTGTAGCAATGATTTGAAGGGCTACAAAATGCCAGGGTACAACAAGCTAAGAACTACACTTCTAAAGCAAGAAAGATCTCACATTGATGGCTTGTTGGAGAGTGGCAAGAGCATATGGCATGAGAAGGGAGTTACCCTTTGTGCTGATGGCTGGTCAGATCCACAGAGGCGGCCACTTATTAATTTTGTTGCCATTTCTGGGAAAAAAACCAATGTTTTTGAATTTGAAGGCAGATAATTGTGAAGGTGATGTGAAGACAAAAGAGTATTTTGCTGAAAAGCTCCGGTCTGTTATTGAAGAAGTTGGGCATAAAAACGTGGTGCAAATCATCACTGACAATGTTGCTAATTGCAAAGGTGTGGGTTTGCTTATACAAGCTCAGTATAATAACATATTTTGGACACCTTGTATTGTGCACACACTTAATCTTACTTTGAAGAATATTTGTGAGCCTAAACTTCCGAAGAATGATAAAGAAAGCTTTATTTGGAATATGCTTGAGTTCATAAAAGATGTTAAAGGTGATGCTCAAATGATTAAAAACTTAATCATGAATCATGGCATGAGGCTATCGATATTCAATGAGTTTAGCCATTTGAAGTTACTTGCTATTGGTGATACAAGTTTTTCCTCACTTGTATGTATGTTACAATTGTTTGTGGATGTAAAAAGACCTCTTCAAAGCATGGTAATTAGTGAACAGTGGAATCACTACAAAGAGAATGCTCAGCTTGCTACCATTGTTAAAGAGAAGGTACTTAGTGATATGTGGTGGGGTAATGTAGAGTTCATTCTAAAGTTTACTCGCCCCATCTATGATATGATTTGTGTTATATGGATACTGATACACCATGCCTTCATCTAATATATGAGATGTGGGATTCAATGATTGATAAAATAAAAAAAGAGATATATCTATAGGAAGGTAAGGAATTCAATGAACCATCTGACTTGTTCTTGGTTGTTAACAAGATATTAATTCATAGATGGACAAAAGGCAATAATCCACTACACTGTTTGGCTCATTCACTCAATCCAAGGTTACTTACTTACCTAGTTATTTCGTCACTTCTTGCTTGTGTTGTTGTTTTCTTGTTTATTTATTTATTTATTTATTTATTGCTCTTTGTAGATATTATAGCCAAAATTGGCTTAATCAAATTGCTGGACAGGTACCCCCACCCAAGGATAATGTGATATAAAAAAATGAGAATGGAGTGCTTCAAGAAGTTTTTCTCTATAGAAGAAGAATTAACCAAAGTAAAAGAAGAATATGCAAGATTCTCAACATGTTCTGGACAATTCAAGGACCGTGTTGAAGACTTGGTCCACATACACTCAAATTTGAGGCTTCTCTCTAGAAGAACAGATGCATATAAGAAAGGTGATTC
Source organism: Eleusine coracana subsp. coracana (assembly GCA_032690845.1). Lineage (NCBI taxonomy): Eukaryota > Viridiplantae > Streptophyta > Magnoliopsida > Poales > Poaceae > Eleusine > Eleusine coracana. Next base: position 10,558,635 of record CM064430.1, read on the forward strand.
AACAATGTGGGATTTTGGAGGAGATTCTTTTGATTCTCAAAGTGGTTTAGACATTCTCGAAGTTGCTGAACTCTCTATTGATGAGCTAGAGTTGCAAGCTATATCTTTTGGAGATGTTGAGGTTCAGATTGTTGGCGATAATGAGGATGAGACAACTTAGTTGAACCGGTTGAAGATCTGGAATTATTTAGCTTGAGCTGCATGCTTGAAACCATTTTATCTATTTTATGAATTATTAGTTTGCACTTTTTAAACTATGACTCGTATGGTATACTTTTGTAAGATACCTTTAAGTATTTTGGATAATATTTTATTTTATGTGATGTATCCATATCATTTTTTTTCAAAAATAACATATTGACGTATCTGTATCGGTCCGATACACGTATCTGTATCCGTGATGCATAGCTAAGAGGGAAATGAAAAGTGAATTAAGGAAACAAAGGCTGAGGATTGCTGACGATGGACCAATCAAGGGCTGAGGCGTCACGTTTGTGGAGGTGGCAAGTCCACATGTGGAGTGGCCCATCAAAGTCGACGAACCCGATCGCTCGGATTGCAATAGGAGCCTGGAGGCAACAATAGGATTTGGTGCCCTCTCTTACGGATCAAACCCTCCCTCCACCGAAACAGCATGGTGCCGCCACCGTCTCTAGTGGACGATCCCATGGAGGAGATCCTTCTCCAGATCCCACCGGACGACTCCGCGTGCCTCGTTTGCACCACCGCCGCCTACAAGCTCTAGAGGCGCCTCATATCTAGCCCCAGCTTCCACCATAGGTTCCGCGGAGTTCCATTGCCGCCCGCCTCCCTTGCCAGGCCTCCTCTGCTAGAACACTGACGGCATCCGCCCACTCCTGCTTCATGCCCATGGCGGCCTCGTCTTTTTGCCCGACAGCCGCTGCTCGGTTGCGGTGGACACGCACCATGGCTGCATCCTCCTCCACAATAGTCGCCATGATGACCACCACATGCGTAATCATATCTTTGTGGTCTGGGACCCTATGACAGATACCCAGCAGTAGCTACACGTCCTGAATTTCAATTCCCTTGTAGCTGGAATGCGGCGATCATGTGAGCCGCTGCGGTCGGTGCCTGCTATCACACGGACTGCCACATCGATATCAGAAAGGTGAATTGTTCACATGTGTTGACACTGGAATTTGGCTGGGCCCAGAGGTCAGTCGCGTGAATAGGAATTGGCCGAATCACTACGAAGCCAACAGCTAAGGAAGAAGAGGTGGACCCAAGTAAGGGTCGGTTTACATTTTTATATTCGGTTTTCTTTTCTATTTAATAGTTTAAAGTATCATTTAGAAATAAAATAGTCAGTTTGTTTAGGAGTCCTGACCGAGTCGAGTTGAAACCTCTTGCATGAGGTTATAAATATGTAATAGGATCTGTACGTAGAGAATAACACTTTTGTTCAATACAATTCGGCGTATCACCAACATTTCCTACTCGACAAAACCCTCGTCTCGCGTGGGCTGCATCGGCTTCGATCTCGGCGAGAGACTTGGATTAGTCACCCTCGGTAACTCTATTAATCTCAACTAGTACTTTCTCATTGATTTGATATTCTAGTTATTATCATTAGAATTGCTAGTTATCTGGTAATTAGATCTATATAGTATTTATTTTATCGACTCTGATTGCAATACTGTCTTGGTTGAAGCCGATCTATTATGATCTCAGTAGGTTCTATAGGTGCCATTTAGATCTATTATTCGAGTCATAATTATTGATTTTATCTATAAATAGATTAAAGTTAGTTCTATCTACCATGTTTGAATACTGTCTCGATTAAGTTTGATCTGTTCGAATCAGTAAGGCTACATTAGTTTTGATCTCTTACTGGGTAGATAGAGTTAGACTCGATCTGTTTATAGGAAGAATCGATAAGAGTTCTATCGGGACGTTTAGCCGATAGGTTATCATGGTTCAATCGACTTTCAAGTGTTTAATTGATTATATCATTTATTTTGTCAGTCATTTGCTCTCTTGTTTAAATAAGATAGATTTATGATTTTAAGGCATATTTGCAATACCAGCTATCAAATCTATCGACTTAGCACTATCGACAGGGCAAGGCTTTGCATGCATACTGTAGTTTTATCGACTTTGCCCCGTCGACTCAGCAAGTATTGGCATGATTCCTCTCATCTTTTTTATATTGTTGTGTTTGATTCAAACCTTTATCAGCATTGTAATGAACATTATTTTATATATTTAATTTGTCTATAAGTCGATATAGTCAGCCGATTGGTTTATTTTGTCTTATATTTATTCTTATAATTATATCAGCTGATTTCACCTACAGTGACTATCAGCTCTCTTCACCGGCATGTCCTAGGCCGGTGGCCCACAATATTTAACCGTTTATATCTTTGTCGATTTGCATGGAAAATCGACTGGCATGCCCCGGTTTCCTGTATTGAGCCTGCACTGGAGCTAAGCAGATCTCCCAGGTCATGCGTGAAGATTTTCGTGTCAACAACCTGTGTCTGCGTGTGGGGTGATCGGATGTGTGCTGAGTTCTCCTTCAGCATTTTCCTTTCAATGCCATGTGCGCTCGTGGAGAACACGCTCTACTTCCTGCTCCACAATAACAGAAGTCCTGACACTTGAATTGGAATCACACCAAGCCTCAGTCATTCAACACCCTTGTATGGTCTCATCTGGTGGGCAAATTGTGGTTCTCATAACTATGGAGGACGGCGGACTGGGATTAGCTACCATCCTCAAGGATAAACTACACCTGTGGTCCAAGGAGACTATCGGGGCCTGAAGGAAATTTTCGATGGGCACAACATAGTGTCATTAAGCTTGAAATGTTGCTCCCTCTTGACATGTCCTTCACCCAATCAATTTCTATGCTTGGCTATGCAAATAGTGTTGGTGTCTTTTTTCTTGAAGAAAGGTGATGCGGTCCTCATAGTCGATCCAAAGGACCATCTAGTGAGGAAGATTATGTGATGTCGTCAAGGCACTACTATAGAAAACATCATCAGCAACGGTTTAAAATCCCTCATCAGCAGCGGTTCTAGAACCGCTGCTGATTATATTATCAGCAACGCCTAAAGAACCGCTGCTGGTAAGTGCTTATCAGCCGTGGTTCACTCTACTAACCCGCTGCTGATACTCTGACTATCAGCAGCGGTTCACTCTACTGAACCGCTACTGATACTCTGACCATCAACAACGGTTTAGTCTTGTGAATCGCTGATGATACTCTGCCTATCAGCACCAGTTCTGTCTTTTAAACCGTTGTTGATAAGATTTTTCAAGAAATAAAAATACTCATGTTAACAGAATCTCAATACATAATCCCAACAAAGAAGTCGACATATATATTGATGCCATGCAAATCCACAAAATAGCCATGCCACATAATCGTACAAATCTAACATAAGTATCACATCAGCATAAAGTCCACAATACTGCTCAACATAAATCTTACATGAACACAAAATTCTTACGACTCACTTATTAACCGAGGAATCTGAATTGTGTTTCTTTCTTGAATGAGAGGTAGGGATAGAGCTCGATGGTGGTGTTAGTGAAGGGCGGACTGGTGATATGTCCCATTTGAAAACATGGTACCTACAAGACTCTGGAATAACATGCTCATTTATGAAACCAAGAAGTTGTTCTTGAAGTGCTAGAATCTTTTGTGGAGTGAGTGACCTTGTCCCATTGTCTACAAGAAAGAAATGAAAGAAGTTAAGTTAGCGTCATGTTTGTGTGAACTACAATGCAACATAAACAAAGAATCCATCTAAATTTTATCAACATATATGCAATAGCTTACCTGAAAACTTTTGTGTCCATTGGTGAAGTGAAGCATTGAATCACATATGCAAAAGCCACACAAATTAGTTCCCTTCTCTTGCTTACTACAAGGATATGTTGTGAACTTGTATTGTTTTGTATATGGAAGTACACGAACATCATGCTCTACAAGACATTTGAACACCCTACACATGTTTACACTTGTTTAGTTACAAATAATAACTAGAACATGTGATACATAAATATGACAAAATAGTTTAACGTTGTAGCATGTCTTCAAGTTTTTTTTAGTCTTCTCTTGGCTTGTCTAATGACTCCATCACATAGACTTCACTAGTATCTAATTTAATGCCACATAGGATCCAGTGAAACCTACATAAACCCAGTGATATCGAAAAGTTGTTCAAACATGGTAGAGTACTTTTGTAGTTACATATATACTTGAAGTTGTAAGGTAGAATATGTATTTCTTCCTTTGGAAAGTAAGAATAAAGTTGACTATGTATTCCACTGTGTGTTGAGGTTTTGAGTCCACTAGTGAAGCGTTTACATACATCAGGTCAAGGTAAGCTTTATCAAAAATATTTTTATCCTCACATATTTTTATCTGTATTCTGTAAAGACATATGAAACAAGTGTAGTCATTCAATATGATAACACAATGATATATTATGAACCATATAAACATGAGACTTACAGTGACCACAAACATATGAGTTGTGCTCCAAGTGCATCAACTTTCAATAGTTGATACATTTCATCCCAACAAATCCACACCTCACCATCATCATGGAGGAAATTATTGTGCTTGTATTGAAATGCAAACATTTGTCTACCAGCCTTGGATTGTTCCATATAACAGTTGTGAATTCTTCATGTTTGTGTAGATTCAAGGAACATAAATTCGTCGATCGTTGGTTCACCAACCACAAATCTCTTGGATGTTGGCTTTGCAGTAGCAAGCTTTGCCTCATCAAGGAGTTGTTCCTTTGTTATTCCGACACTCTCAAAAAACTCTCTTTCTGCAACGACCTCCACCAAAATTGCATTTGACTTGAAGCTGCATGACTCTTTAGACATGATTTGCTTACAGTCTGATTGCAGATTACGTTGTTTCAAACATAGTAGCATCTTACGTTCTGCTCGTAAGTGGTGGTAGACTTCTCCTGAGGCAGTTGTTTCTTTGAAAAGAACTTTCTTACCTCAGCACTCACAGATCTTTCAAGTTCCTCATTGGTCTTCTCATAAGCTAAAGGAGATTGTGGTTTTTTCTCATAAGTCAACTTCCTCTTGGGGGTCGCTTGCAGCTATGTTGAACACTGCTTCTTAGGTGGTGCTTTTTGTTGTGATGAAGTCGGCCTCTTTGGCTGAGCATCGTGTTGTGATGACATCGACTTCTTAGGCGACAACGTAGCTATTTTCGGCAAACGTGAAGTCAGTCGAGCCTGTTGTGGTGACAATTGTGGTGACGAATCATGCATAAATGCCCTAGGAGTTCCCGATGACTTCGACTCCGAGTTGCATTCTGAGTCCAAGTCGCCAAACTCAATGTCGCACCTATGCCATAGAACGTAACGACCAATATTTTTCTCGAGCTTGAATTCACCTTTGTCTCCAGGATAGTCCAACTTGCTTTTACGGTGGTCACATTTTACATTGTCCAGATGCACCATGGCATATACCTTTGGTATCGATTTATCAAGGAAGAGAGTCCCTTCAACCAATGGCTCGGCCAACCCATAAGCCACCATTCTTACACAACCTAACACAGGCGTGACAAGCCTGCATTGAGAGCTCTCTTTAATGTCATCAATGGGATAGCGGTTGTCATCGTTTTCAGGAAATGTTGTGGACACGCAACTTTTACAACGCCCAGTAGAGGTCGCGCCCAATGCATTGCCCTGGTTGGCTTCATGAAGTTGTTGGTCTTTCTCACGTAAAGCTGCAGCTAGTTGCATAGCTACTGTCTCACTTACAATGGCCTCGATGGCAATAGATATTTCTTTTTCGTCTTTTCCCTGTAACTATCAAAGTTTGACTATAATGCATGTTTCCAAGGTATGTTGCCATAGCCACGCGTGCGGCCTGGATGCTCCTTAGAATTTAGTGCATAGCTTAGCTCATTGTTATCCCAGAATGGTTGAAATGTACCACTGGAAGACCCATTGTGGGCCTTATCAATGCTCTCCACCAATCCCTTCATTTCATCACTTTTGAAAGCTATGTTTCCCTCTTCTGTTAAGTAAACCCCATAACCATACAAGTATCTCTTACTTCGTTCAGTATATTTTGCTGTCACAAGTGTATTACCCATGCGAATTACTTTCTCTTCCATCTCCTGAAACACAACTGCTTTCCCCGTATAACCACGTGAGCCCATTCTGTGGGGGTATAAGTTCTTCTTTTCGTTGGCCTTATTTGCTTCACTTATCTTTATGGCTTCTTCTAAGTTCTTGTACTCTACGAATGCCTTCCAAAAAGGCTTGAGTGTTGGATATTGATTGAAGTCTGGTGTCTTACCTTACAAATGATACTTTTTTGTACAATCTACACTTCATGTTCTTAAAAAATATGCCCAATTAGGTCATGGTCCTTTGTCACACCTTTCCCATGTCAGATGCTCTAGGAAACTCAAATTTTGCATCTAACTTCTTCCATATAGTTCTTTTTATGTCATCCAGAACTATGTACCTCTCACTCAATTTTTGGCCTCCTCTCCAAAGTCTATAAGTGATGGCCACATGATCTCTTATGAGTGTTCCACAAGTTGTGCCCCAGGCGCTTGCTACAACGTTAGGTTGTAAGGGGTCCCCAGCATCATTGATTTGTGCGATGACATAACGTCCGCTAGGTTGTTTGTTGGGACCACGTTCATGCCTCACTTGAAATGATGTTTGCGTATCATCATTATCTTGGTTCTGACCCTCAGCATCATCATTATCTTGGTTCTGACCCTCAGCATCATCATTATCTTGATTAGGACCCTCGGCATCATCATCTTCTTCACTCTTCAAGTTTTCTTCATCCTCTTGGTTCAAGTTCAGGTAATTGCTAGGGCTACCATCACCTTCATTGACCTCAGCATCTGGCCCTTCAATGTTGGTGAAAGGCATCAAAGGGCCTGGTCCATCGCTTCCTTCTTGGTCAACATTCAATTCGGTATCAGGCTCCATATCTGGCCCTCCTATCGAAGCGGGCGCTTGTGCGCGATCCCTTGAGTTACCACTTTCCTCTTCAATACACCTTTGATGGCAGGCCTTTGTCCTTGCCATTGCTACAGATAGGTCCATCAATTTACATTGTAATTTAAAGAATATTGTGAATAACATATGCTAGAAATGCAGAAAACACATTTCTCAAATAATGCAACAGTTTTTTAGAGCACTTGCCTAGACCCTAATGCATTTCATCTCTACAAGCAAACTGAAAGACTACTTTGTTTTGCATACTCTATAAGACAAATGCAAAGTTGTCATTAAACTCTGCACACTACCGAGAGAGGCCTTGTAATAATACATTTAGTTTTAATAATGAAAGATGTCAATATATAATTGCACATATTCAGAAATGTCTAGTAAAGGAACTAGCACATCACACCAGCCACCAAAATTTAGGAGATTCCAATATAAGAGATTTATATCAATTTATATCAAATTTGTCGTTGCACCTTGAACACTACCTATAGCAGATCATTGCAATCAGTTTGCTACTATACAATCATATAGTCAAAGGTTACTTGTTTTGCATAATCTAAAATAAATGCAAAAGTTTCAGTCACATATATGAGATTTTCTAGGACACGAGAAGAACAGGTTCAGGAAATTTACTGATAAATCGTGGTCTAAACTCTCTAGTAATAAACATGTTAGAAAGTTAAGTATTTAACATTGTTTTGCGAATTCATGAAATTATTAGGCTTACCTTTTGCTTTGGGAAGTTAAGTATTTAACATTGTTTTGTGAATTCATGAAATTATTAGACTTACCTTTTGCTTTGGGGGTGTCGGCAGGAGAGGCAGAGGAGGCGTCGGGCGCGTCGGTAGGGGAGGCAGAGGTGGCGTCGGGCGCGTCCGCAGGGGAGCCAGAGGCTGCGTCGGGGGCCGTCTGTCGGCGAGGCGGCGTCGGGGCGTGTTGGCAGGGAGGCGGAGGAGGCGTCGGGCGGCGTTGGCAGGGAGGCGGAGGCGGGGCGTCGGGCGCGGCAAGGAGGTGGAGGCGGCCGTCGGGCGCATCGGCAGGGAGGCGGAGGCGGTCATCGGTCGCGTTGGCAGGGAGGCGGAGGCGGCCGTTGGGCGTGTCGGTAGGGAGGCGTCGGCGGAGGCGGCAGGGAGGCGTCGAGCGGTGTCGCCAGGGCCGCGGAGGCGGGGCGCGCCGGCAGGGGAGGCGGTAGAGGAGGTAAAGGCGGGGCACGTCGGTAGGCGAGGCAGCGGCAGCGGAGGCAGAGGCGACATCGGCAGGAGTTTGCGTCGGCGGCGGCGGGAGAGTCGGGAGAGATGGCGTCGGCGGCTATGCGATGCTAAAGATTTCAACATCTGCAGCGGTTATTATATGCTGTGACTTTCAGCAGCGGTTGATGAAGAGAACCGCGGCTGAAAGTTGGACATCAGCAGCGGTTGTCCCACAAATCGCTGCTGATAGAAATTTTTAGTAGCGGTTCAATGAACTGCTGCTGATTTTTTATTTTCTTTTTTGCTTTTGCTTTTTTTTACAACGTCGACTTTAGTCAATAATTTATATATCAGTTATTTTTAGGTCATTCAAATGCTCTCAATCTCAATATTTCCCTCCTCTTGGACCTTCAAGTTCTTAGCAAATATATTCAGGGTACATTTCTTTATACTATTTTGCTATGATGTTAATTTTAAATATGACATGAGAAATATATGAAAAATATACTTATAAATTTATAATACAAATTAACACAAATATTGCTAGTACTTAGTTATTTTTCTTTTACTTTTTTTTCTACAATGTCAATTTAAAATATTTCATGAGAAATACATGAAATAAATATACATATAAATTTATGATACAAATTAACACAAATATTGCTAGTTTTTTCTTTTAGTTTTTTTTCTATGATGTCAATTTTAAATATAATATGAGAAATATATAAAAATATACATATAAATTCATGACACAAATTAACATAAATATTGCCAGTACTTAGTTATTTTTTATTTGACTTTTTTTCTATGACGTTAATTTTAAATATTTCATGAGAAATTCATGAAAAAATATACATATAAATTCATGGTACAAATTAACACAAATATTGCTAGAACTTAGTTATGTTTTTCTTTGAATTTTTTCTAATGACATCAATTTTAAATATTTCATGAGAATTACATGAAAAAAATATACATATAAATCCATGATACAAATGAACACAAATATTATGTTATCGGTGCAAATTATACATATAAATCCATGATACAAATTAACACAATATTACTAGTATTTAGTTATTACATGAGAAATACTTTCATTTAACAATGATAGCTTTGTCGTGACCGTGGCGTATGTAGGTAGGTTCATCTGTGTCATCAATGGTAGGGAGGATGATATCCTCACTGAATGGAGGCAAATCATCAAATTGATCGTAGGCTTCCTCATCGACAACATCCGCAACACCAACTATTGTTCTTTTTCCTTTAAGAACGACATGTTGCTCCTCCTTATTAGCTGGGTCGGGATCCTTTACATAGAAGACTTGTGTGACATCTTTGGCAAGAACAAATGGTTGTTCTCTATAACCAATGAGTTCAAAATTGATGATAGTCATACCGTACTTGTCAATCTTTACTCCATTAGGGAGTTAAATTTTCTCCATATCAAGCTCCCAAATCTCCTCTATGAATCCATAGTAGGTCTCCTTGTTGCCATCACAATCATACGCATCAATACGAACACCGCTATTTTGGTTCGCGCTTTTGTGGCCTTGTATAAAATGTAAAGCCATTAATGTCATATTCTTTATATGAATGAATCGTAGTTGATGGACCATTTGCTAGTAAGTCCAATAACATGTCATCAGGTGTCTTGTCAACGGGTGGATCATCTTGAGCTTATCCATCATTTGTATACGTAGCCAAGTGCCAAAATTGTCTCGGCGTTCCCTTGCAATGTAGTCTTCAGACTTTTTTGGATTTATGGATCGTAACATTTGGACATGCATTTTGATATATGGGGCCACCACAAGGGATTGTTGCAGAATAGTGAAATGTGCTTGGGTGTATGAAACATAGTCATTGACATTGAAGGTAGTATGACCTCGCGTGCCTTTCCCACTTAGGCGCCCTTCATGGTGTGAAACAGGCGTACCAATTGCTTTTAGATCCATATAATCAATACCAAACTCAATAACTTCCTTTGTTGCCCAACCTTAGGCCATGCAACCTTCTGGATGACTTCGATTACTAACATAATTTTTTAGTGTCATGAACCTTTCAATTGGATACATCTGATGGAGAAACACAGGACCAAGGTACTTCATCTCATGCACAATATGAATGAGAAAGTGAGACATTATATTAAAAAATGAGGAAGGGAAATTTTCTTTTGTGAAATCGCATTGAAAAATGAAAATAACTTTATGATCGTGTCTTGAACCTTGTCCGGAAGAATTCCTCTAATTGCAACTAGAAGCAAATGTACCATCAACATGTGACAATCGTGTGATTTCTTGAAACGCACTTTTAAAGTTTTCATGTTCACAATCCAGATACATTGGCAGAGTAACCACTCGGAACTTTAATTCCATGCAAGCACTTGCACATGTTGATCTTTTCTAGTTTACTTCGGGTATAACTAGTTGTTGGAAGTTTTTTGTTCCATTTTCAAGTACTTTATGGTGAAATTCCTTTCTTAGCTTCATATCCTCTATGTCCATCCGTGCTTTGAGTGTATCCTTGGTTTTGCCAGGTATAGCTGCCATGGTACCAACTGTGCTCTCACACACATTCTTCTCCACATCCATGAGATCAATTGCATGACACACCATCAACTCTTTCCAATATGGGAGATCCCAAAATATTGACTTCTTTTTGAACAAACTATTAGTTGACTTTGTACTTCCCTTCCCCTTTCCAAGAACAACTTTAAGATTCTTTACCATCTTATATACTTGTTCACCGGTACAAATATTTGGTGCATGTCGAGCCTCGGTTGTCCCATCAAAAGCTTTCTTATTTCTTCGGTATGAATGATCTGGTCGTAGAAACCTACGATGGTTTATGTACACTACTTTTTTACAATGGTTAAGCCAAGTGCCAAAAAATTTCTCCATGCACCACACACATCCATTGTATACTTTGAATGTCTAATCTGAGATACTACCAAGTGTGGGACCATCTTGAATCCTTACAAGCAACATTGCTCGTAGATTGAAATGCTTACGCTCATATTCACCCCACACTTTTATGCCCTCTTTTTCCATAATACTAGGAGTTCGGCAATTAGTGGTCGCAAATACACATCAATATCATTACCAACTTGCAATGGCTCACTGATCAACAACGGCATCATTATGAACTTGCACGTCATACAAAGCCATGATGGAAGGTTGTAGATACATAAAGTAACTGGCCAAGTGTTGTGTGTGTGGCCTGTTTATCAAAAGGGATTCATCCCATCTGTACTTAACCAAAAATGTATATTCCTGATTTCCTTTTTAAAGTCCTTATGTTTCCTATCAAATTCCTCAATTAAATTCTATAGCAGGATGACGAAGAATTCCATCTTTCTTGCGCCCAACCGCGTGCCACCGCATTAGCTTAGCGTTCGCTTTGTTAGCGAACAATCGCTTCAAACGAGGGTTTATCGGGAAATACCAAGCCACCTTAGCAGGTATTCTTCTATTTTTTTTTATATCCTCCTTGTCATTTTCATCCATATCTATGGCATTTTGCTTGTATCGTGATGACCCACAGATATGACATTCCTCAAGCATTGCATCATCACCACAAAATAGCATGCAATTATTTCAAAATGCATGTATTTTCTCCCTCTCCAATCCTAACGGACAAACAACTTTCTTAGCTTGGTGCGTGTTTTCAGACAACTCGTTTTCCTTTGGAAGCAAATCCTTTAGAAATTGTAACAATTTAGTGAAACTTTTATCTGACCAATTATTGCTAGCCTTCATTTGTAGCAATGTGAGTACCACATGCGACTTGTTGTGTTCTTTCTTACAACCTGAAAACAATGGTGTCTCATAGTCCTTCATTATGTTTGAGAGATTTTCACTATTGAAGTCACCCTGTACATTGCGCTACATCTCATCTAAGTCATCCACATCATTATCAATTGGTACATCATTGTCTTGTTCTATTGTGACCTCTTTACCCTGACTTTCTTCAGCCTCCGGATATCCCTCATCCACAACCTCCTTATGCTCCCCGTGCTTAGTCCAACATGTATTTTCACTCACGAAATTCCTCGATATCTAAGGTCGTCTTCTCATTACGACAATCGTAACATGGACAACATATGTAGTGAATGCTAGACAAGTCTTTTGGCTTATTATATGTTGCAGCGACCTCCAAAAAATATTCCAGTCCATCAAAAAACCATTGGCATAGACAGCTTTCGGCGTACATCCATGTTTGATCCATCTGCCAAATTATTATTGTCATCAGAAACAAGAGATGAAATGATAATGCACTAATACTTTATACTATACTCAAGTTTTTCTTTTACAATTACATTACATCTTGATTGCTCCATATTTGAGTCCCAAGCTTGTCCAGAGACTCGAGCAGCACCGTCTGAGGATCCACCACGTGAACATTCCTGCCGCCTCTTTGTACCAGCAGGAGGGCAAGTCATGAGAGACCTTAATATCATGTGATAATAACATAGCATCAATATATGACTAATAATATCTTATTTCAACCATTTTAGAAAATTGATGTCTCTATAATACCGTGGTCACAACCTTCCATCATGCTATTTCAGCTTATTTCAAGTAATTTATAAATACTTGATAAAAAATTGAAATTAACTTAGCATTCTATTTTAATTAATTATTTTTTCTTTAAATCATTTAGCAATAAATCTAGTTATCTCTATAAATACTATGAATCTATTTATGTTTGACTCTACCTCACACATAAGTCAGGCATAATTAATTGCAAAACTAGAAATCAAATATTACCTACTCTCTCTTCTAAGAGCCATTAAACATGGAAATTTAGATTGAGAAAAAATAAGATAATCCAACCAACCTTCGAGAGCCCAAGATGTAGAATCCTGCAGTTGTTTAACAAATCAACCGTAGCAATGGAAAAAATGGCGTCCGTGGACCTTTGAAGAAGGAGTGTCTTGCACAAATGGCGGAAGAAATAAAGCTCCAGAGGTCATTGAAATGAAGCAATGGGATTATATAGGCCATTATCAGAAGTGGTTCTATAAGTGAACCACTGCTATTAATTTTTTGTGGCAATAATCATTTGTATGAACCGCTGCTGATAATTTTGAAAATTATCAGCAGCGGTTCGTCAAAGCAGCAATTATTGGTCGGGCCAGCACTTTTTGAACCGCTGCTGATAATATTTTGGCAGCGGTTCTAAAGCAATCGCTGCTGATAAGGCATTGTTTATGACCCTTTTTCTAATAGTGAGGCCATCAATGTTGTACCATACATGAGCTTCTACACTCTAGGTATAACGACTATGTCCAACAGTTGGAGCGAATATTCTTTTATCTAGTAGCATGGATATATATTTGATCATTCTTTTTGAGTTTATGATTGATGAGATGCGTAGGAATTTGTGCAAGCATTATATCAGTTATGCTCAAATGGCTGGGTCCTAATCACAATTGGAACTCAATCTGCCACATTAAGAAGCGCAAAAACAAAATAGCAATTGGTGCTAAACAAAAGAACATATTTATATTTGTCTTAGTGAGGTTTTGAGTCAACCTTGTCCTAACTATTGTTGCTACGAGTAATATGCTACCAAAAAACAGGGATTTAGTGACGCGCGTTTAATACCACTCGGTGGATGGGAGTAGGCGTGACATATTCTTCCGGACCGATGGGATATTCATATGTAGGTTCTGACATCCTTTCAAAAACCAATGATGGTTCTTCTAGCTCGGTGGGGGCAGGAGAACGGGCAGCCGGGGCCATTCCGGGAGCATTTAAATCTGGCACATTGGGGGTTTTAGAAGGGCTGGCCTCCGGCTGCGAAGATTTTGGAACATATGAATCACTCGGCTTCGTTGTCGAGTGATCTGGGACATCACCCTTGGATGTCTTGCCAGTCGGAGAGGCCTGGTCCTTTTCAGGAACTAAACTTTGTGGCGGCGTCTCATAAGATGATGAAGTCCTTGATGACCTATCAAGCAAATTAAGGTTATACTGATAACCACATGAAAGTTTAGAATCTTGATACCGTGACTCATCTACCTAGAGCGGTGTTTAAATTTTAGGCCTAACACCTTTGGCGGGGGGCTTGTCGGCCTTGGGTTGTTTGTCATGTCTGACGCCCCCTCCGTGGTGCTTGTCTTGTTTGACTCACTCGGATGAGTTTGCTCTTCTTCGCTTGCATTCCTGGTCTGCCGAGTGGTGGAGGTCTTCTCTGGAGATTTTTTTCTTTGCTTTTTCTTGAAGTCTAGCTATTCTTTCAGCTAGCGATTCTTCTTCATCAGAATCTTCAATGTGCGTCTTGCGGAACTTGGAGGCTGATGGTTGAGTGGGTGATTTCCCTTGCGGCATCGGCGGCAATGGTGGATTGGACATATATATATATCAAGGTTCTGTAATATATGTAACGTATTATTCGTTACTGAACATAATGAATGAAGTATTGATTTTTTAAGCATAGAAGTGGATAACTTACTGAGCTCCTGCCAGTCTCGGAATGATGTCCACTTTTCGCACTCCCTGGAGTCCAACCAAGAAGTGAGGAAAATATGTTTTCTAGACGCAAGGTCAATTCCCTTTCTGTCAATATTTCCTGAACTTCCATTGTGGGGTCTGAACCCAATTGGAATTTCCGTCCTGGAACATGACGTTTCTTAATAGGCTGCACGCGGCGATATATGAAGCTTGTGGCAATGTGCATGCCAGTATATCCTTTGGACTTGAGAAAGGCAATATGCTCTAATATGGCATCAACCTGAGACTTCTTGTTTGGATGGACCTTCGCTGACCACTCGGGTCGTGGCTTGGGGGCTTCGGCTGTAGTCTCTGACAAAGGTGGAGCATGGTTTCCATGGTAAAACTAGTCCGTGTGCCAACCCTTGTTGGTAGATGGAAGTGGCACTTCAACATATTTGGATTTATTCCTTAATTGAAATCCAGCCCCCCCCCCCCCCCTATAACATTACTGTTGTTTGATTTCAAAACAAACAGTTCTTTGAAGGTATCAAAATGGGGATGAATTCCCAGGAACACCTCACACAGGTGGATAAAGATAGCAATATGTAAGATGGAATTTGGATTCAGATTGACAAGGTTGATGTCATAAAAGAAAAGAAGTCCCCAAAAGAAGTCACAACAAGGGATCCCAAATCCACGATAGAAAAAGGAGGAAAAAAACGTGATCTGGTCGATGGGAGGTTGGGGAAATCTCTGACCTATGGCCTCGATCCATCCTCCGGTTTGTTGATCCAACAGCACGCCGTCGATCACCAGTATGTTGATTTTCTCTGAGTCCATGGCCAAAGCAGGGAACTCCTTGATGGCGGCGGGGATGTCGAAGACTGCTTCTTCCTCGCCCTTTCTGGGAGACGATTGTTTCTCTGATTGAGCTTTGGTGCTTTGGCGGGTGCAATTTAGGGCCATCACTCTTGTTTTCGCACAGAAGGAAGCAGTCGCGTTGAGTTTTTGGGTGGAAATGGAGGCCCGGGATCTAGGGTTTGTATGCGCGAGATGGTGGTGGCTGTGAAATGAAGACGAAGGGATGCGACTATTCGGTGGCGCTTTTATAAGGGAGAGATAACCTAAAGGGCCGAAGCTTCTCGTAACCTGTTAAAGTACAGATTTCTTAATCGGTAAGCAAATTTATTATGCTATTGATAATCATTTTAAGCATTAACCTTGGAAATTGTGCCTTTCAAAATTTCGTGATAAATCACTCGGATTATTGTGGTTTCAACCTTGGAAATTATGCCTTTCAAAATTTCGTGATAAATCACTCAGATTATTGTGGTTTCAACCTTTGAAATTGTGCCTTTCGAGATTTCATGATAAATCACTCGGATTGTTGTAGTATCTACTTTGGAAATTGTACATTTCGAGATTTTGTGATAAATCACTCGGATTATCTCGGCACCAATATTGGAGGCTGTATTTTTGTGTTATATTACTTCAATTGATACATCACCAATTTTGGGGGCTATGGCAATTGAATTTTGTGGTAAATCATTCGGACTAAGGACGCATCAGCATTATGGATGTAATTATTAATTTGGTGATGCATCACTCGGTGAATAGGGAAATTCATCTAAAGATTGAGCTTTAAGGAAGACTCGGATATTATTATGATTAAACCCGTAAGCTATTTTTTCAAAATGTCTTTCCGAGTTGAAGGTTATGATTGATTTTGATTATTGGATATTTTTCAATAACTCAAAAGTTGCTTCGGTACAGGCTCAATACCTTCTGAGTTAGAGGCTATATTCATAGACTATGCCTTTTTCAGGCATTTGTAAAGAAGCGTTATCAGATACAATAGAAAAAGCACTTCCCAATTTCATAAGATGTCGAGATAAATCAAGGCGACGATTCAAGATGGAAAGTGCTTAGGGGCTACTGTGGGACATATATACCTGGGATACCTCACCACTCGGCTATATGACCGAGTGGGCCGGGGGCTCGGTTATGATGTATTTGGCCTAGGAGATATTTACTTAGATATTTCTTTGAGTAAGCAGCAAGTTAGGTTAACAGATATGTTGAATAGATAGGATCTGTTGTAACTGACAAAAGGATTACCATGTAAACCCCTGCCCTTTAGATATATAAGGAGGACAGGGGGGCCCTCGGCAAGGCAGAGACTCGTACTGGAACCCTAATTCTAGTGCGAACCCTAGAAATACAGATACACCGAACAAGACATAGGGTTATTATCCTTCAGGAGGCCCGAACCTATATAAACCCTATATCCTGTGTCCATCGATCTTTCATATTCATACACATACCTAGAACTACTATCGAGAATATCTCTCGACAAGATGAAAAAAATAGTCATGTCACTAAATCAATTATAGAGACTGGTTTCCAGAAATGTGTCACTGCTATTTGGTTAAACGGTACTAATAGTGACACATTTTTAAAATCTATCCGTAGCAAAAGATTTAATGACATGTATAAAAAATCCGTCTCTATAGCTCCAAGCAGTAGGGACGGGGTTTTAGATTAGAGACGGAATTTTATATCCCTGTCACTATTTATTTCAAGCATTAGGGACATGGTTTTATGTTAGAGATGGGGTTTTGGATCCCCATCACTACTGTTTTAAGCTATAGAGACGGGGTTTACTTGTAGTGACAGTTTTTAAATCCCCGTCTCTGTTACATATGGATATAGTGACGGGGATAAGTACCAAGTCACTTGGTGGCCGGTTGGTGAAAACTTTTGGGCTTAGACGCGCTGGGAGGATCCCCCAGATCCAGAGTTCGAATCCCGCCACGCATTTTTGTCTTTTTTTCGTCCGCCGAAGTCGCCCATTTTCGATTTTTAATCCCCCTCTCAGGTGGAAACACTAGCCTCGCCCCGTTCCCTACCTCACCCTCCTTCTCCTGCCATCGCTCTCTTCTCCCCACATCGCCCTCCTTCTCCCGCTGCCGCTCTCTCCTCGCCTCCTCCCCCTCAGGTGGCGGCAGCTCGACCTCCTTCGCTGATGTCGATGCCCTTCTCCTTTGCCGTCTCGCCCTCGCATCCACCTCCTCCTCTAGCGGCTACTCACCTCGCCCCCGCCTCCTCTCTTGTGACCTCGCCTCCATCATGCAGGTTCATCGACAAGGACCTCATCGTCGACAGTGATGACCATGGAAGACACGTCTCCGGCCTCGGGCTCGCCGGATCTGGTGGCGGCGGCCTCGAGATCGCCAGTTCCGGCAGCGGCGGACTCGGCCGCGCCCTTGTCTCCTCCCCCTCAGGTGTCCTCGGGCTCGCCAGATCTGATGGTGGCAGCCTCGTCCTCCTCCCCTCCCCCTCAAGCGGCCAGCCCCAACCCGCTTGGTCCTGGGCCCTATCTCGGGCTCCTCCAGGCCAGGCCATGCTGGTTTCTTTTTTTTTATTTGTTCATGGTCAGTTTTAGGGACGGGGATAATTTTGTCTCTAGAAAGAACTAGGGATGGATATTGAAGACGTTTGTGTATATCTGGATTTAGGGACAGGTAAATCCCCGTCTCTATAGGTCAAGATTTAGAGACATAAAAATTAATACGGTTGTGTTTTACATCTCTAAATGTCCTAGAACACCGTCACTAAATGTTGATTTTGTGGTAGTGATAAGTTCATGCTTGTGTAGTCCTTGTGACTAGTGAGAAACAAGTGCACATTGATTTAAGATTTTAGTTGTCTCCCATTGATCTGATGCTGTATTCCAAAACTTGTGGTTTAATACTGATATTTTCTGCAGCATGGGAGCAGCCTCCACAGGTGAAGGACCGAGCGTCGGTGACTCTGACTCAAGCCCTTGACAAATGCCCATATAACCAAGAATAAGCATGGTGAATTTGATTATGTCCAATCCAATAACTTCAATGCATTGAACAAAACTCGTTACATATACATGTATAGAGGTTTGTAGCTTCTATTCAACATTCATTTTAAGCTAAATGTTGTCTTATAATGTCACTAATTAAAAAACAGTTATGGGTATAATCTTAAAGCTTTTAAACTGGCATTTATTCACAGGAAGTTCAGCTATATTATTGTACATTTCAGTGAGAACATGGTTCCCTATCATGGGGCTATCTTAATCTGGAACTGCATCGTCTTTTGAGTGATCATCCTCTATTTCACTTTCACCCTCTTGGGAGTCATCCGTCAGAGCTGAGTGCATGCCATTTGGTTTTGCCGATTGATCAGTGGCAGTGCTCTTTCTAATTTCTGTCCTAGAAAGGAAAAAACAAATGCAGCTGATCACGCATGCCATTGGAAACAAAAAGCTCTCCTTTGCTCTTATGTCGTTCAAAGGCAATTAAGCTGGCCACTGCAAAATCTGAGGTGTCCATTAAGGAGGGTTTAAAAAGGTCATTGAGATTATCTTCTTATTACATACACTACTACAATAAAGCAGCGGGCCGAAAGAGGCCTCAGTGGTGGAAAACAAAATCGATACTGGTCCATTGTCACTACTTAGACCGCTACTATTATAGGTGGTACTTAACTTACAAAAAGGCATCAGCGGCAGTCTAAGGATCGCTGCTGACGCCCTTATCATAACTACAAATGAAGGGCGGGTCCCACCTGATGGTGGGACGTACCCTAGACGTGCATCCGCCATCATGCCCGTCCGTGTCCGCCCGTCCGTCGCCCCCGTCCGCCAACCCCCACCAGCCGCGTCGTGTCACGCAACCTCCACCACCGAAGGAGGAGGGGGAGCCTGTGAGAGGAAGGCCTCCACCAATGGAGTTGCCAAGCCCACCTCCCCCCCCCCCCCCCGCGGGCACCGCCACCGATGTGTTGTCGCCCCTATCGCCACTGTTGACGCCCCTAGGGTCGATCGGGCGGCATGGCTCGCCAGATATAGGAGGGGAGTGGCATGGCGGTGGCAGAGGATGATGGTTGTAGCCGACAGGGGACAGAGGAGGAGGAGGAAGGGGGTGGCAGGAGCACCGCCCATCGGCACCATGACTGCCACACCCTCCACGCGCGGCCCTACCAATGGCTGCCCTTGCTCGCCATCTGAGGAGGAGATCAGGTGGAGAGGAGGAGAGGTGGCTGGAGGTAGAGCAGACGATGGGGGAGCTAAACCCTAACCCTAGGGGTGTTGGTGCGGCGCACGGGGGCGTTGCACTGCTGTGCTGCACCACCACCTTTTATAGAAGGTGGCGCTCCCTGGTTGCAGGCCGGATTGTAAGACCCGCAACTAGATGTCCTTTAAGTCATAGCTACGGGTCTGATAGAAACTGCGACTATTTTCACGTGCGTGGTAGCGAACTGTGCGACCGTAGCGGCGGTTGTTTGAAGCCCGCTACTCTGTTTATGTGCGTAGTAGCAGTCTGTCCCACTGTACCAATTTTAGTGACGGTCTCTTATAGAGCCCGCTTCTGAGGTCAAAATGTCTTCGGCCACTATAAAGCCTTATTATAGTAGTGATAGTAATATAGTTGGGAAAGGAGTTACAATGCACTAGCTAGCCATCTAGCCAAGAATGAAGAAGATGAGGCAGCTAGCTCTCCTAAGCATGATGGAAATGATTTTGACTGCAGGAATTAATTTGCATTGTATAGAATCGCAACATTCCCTTGCATTCTACGTAGCGCCGATACACCGGCGGCCAAAACTCGCCGTATCCGATACCCTGTATCGGAATAGTGTTTAACTACTATTCCCCACTATTTTGTTTTGAAAGTCACCTATCGTGGCGTATCGGTGGCCGTATCGCTGTATCCATACCCCGTATCTGAATTTCACAGCTGGCATTAACTCAGTTTTCCCTTTTTTTTTTTTTGGCTACCACGGTGAAGTTGGCGAGTGAGATTGATTACAATTCTCAAATTCCTCCACGAGGGACGCCAAATCTTAATTAGCCACACATTGTCGATGCGCACAGCGGCATGTGCGTTGCGTTTCGTCCTTTTACTTCTTTTGTCGCATGAGCACGTGAAGTGCCGAGAATGACAACGTGGGTAGCCTATCTAGCTAGACTCATAACTCCGATATTTTATTTATAGTAAGTAATATATGCGTAATTTTGAAATTATTTTACTTATTTATTAATTTCAATATTACGCATCTGGACACTGTCCGCCACAACGTCCGGTTACCTGTTACCTGTTGTGCGTAGACGAAGCCTTTACGACGGACTGGCAGAGCCACAGACAAAGGTGGCCGCTACACTGCATCCCATATCCTCTCGCAAGGAGGTCTCAGTTGCATCTAAACGAGCTGCTTAGGCGCCGCTACTGCTGTTGTCCTAATCGTTGATAGGAGGCAACGCCAGCCACTGCAGCGTATATCAGGTCTGGAGAGTAATCATGCGCTGCTCTACAATATCTTCTTGCTGCACCAACGATCCAGCACTAAGCATCGATGGTCCTTAGGATACCAGTGAATGTATTGCTCTATATCCAGCCAAATCTGGTACAGAACCATTAAATTGGCATTGGCACCACAATGATACAGCGGACAGAAGGTAAGGATGCATCGATTAGCTAGTTCTTCGAAGGAATAGATCAATTTTGCACGAAAAACAAGACACGTCGATCCCGATTTTCTACTTTAACTAATAAGCATCAATATACTTGATCAATACAATGTTCATCAGTCAAATATTGAAATTCACAGAACTAGCTGTTATCTAGCGATGAACAATTAGCCCATTGATGCATGTTGTAAGCTGAGGTCAGTGGTTGTAGGTCCTTATTACCAGCAACAACAACTGGAGCTAGGAAGCAGCCAAGCGGTATACTTCACTGCAGGCTATATATAGATGTCATGCGCAGATCGAGGATGATGAAATAAAGATAGCATGACTTGGAGTTAAGAACGGTGGGTGGAGGGAGGGGGACTAGGGTGTCCAGGCGAGCTGGGGGCCGCGGCATCGGGCCGTCGGCAACAACAAAGAAGCGCGAATGATCCTAATCCTCTATAGACACCAACAACTGAGCGGAAGGACTCTTAGATTAGCTGCAGTAGGATGAACTTGTGGACGCCATTGCCATTGACGTCCAGGCCGGGACATTGTTCTTAACAGCGTCCGCTTCTGGACGCTCTAGGCCTCGACGTCCTTCCCATTTTTATAAATGATGGTAACAAATTACTATTTTTAAAATTAAGATATTAATAAATATTATAAATAAAAAAATGGCTCATGATAGAACTGGCAGTAGAAGCAAGTGAAGCTCATGCATGCTTGCGCAGCACGGACCATAGTTTTTGAGTTTTTTTTTCCTTTAAAAGAAAATCTGAAACGTCCAGCCAACTTGGCATTTTGTATCCTTTAACACTATATTGTAGTTTTTATTGTATTTCAATATATACGAGTAATAACGTCTCCTCCCAATGCATAAAGGATCGTCGGATCGAAGTTTGCTAGTACTTTCACTGCAGGAAATCGTTGATTTGCTGAGTTCCCGAAGCACTCGGCAAAGGCAAGGAAACACTCGGCAAAGACTTTGCCGAGTGCAACACTCGGCAAAGAGCTCACAGAAAAAAAAAAGTGCCGGCAAAGAGCTCTTTACCAAGTTTTTTTTTATCGGGCACTCGGAAAAGATTTATCATGTGCCACCTTGTTACACGGCAATATAAAGTTACCGTTGATAGAGTTAACAGTGGAAAACTTGCTTTGACGAGTGTCAAACAGGTGGCACTTGCCAAAACCCCAACCTTTGCCGAGTGTCAAACAGGTGGCACTCGGCAAAGGGTCTACACTTTGTCGAGTGTTTTTAACAAGACACTCGGCAAATTCCTCTCCCTTTGCCGAGTGCCTTGTGGAAAACACTCGGCAAACTTTGCCGAGTGTTTTCTTGTATGCACTCGGCAAAAAATGGTAAGTTTGCCAAGTGTAATTAGAAATACGCTCGGCAAAATATACTTCCAAATTTGTTTTTTTTGTTTCATCCATATTACCAAACACACATCATGGTTTGTTCATATTAATATCAATACACATTTTAGGCAATTCAGCAACATAATCAATAATTCACAAATTGAACAACAACATGTAAATCCATAAATCATCACCACAAGTACTTCTGTCATACTCAAATCCACAAACACACATCATATATAGTTCAACAACACTTCAATCCATATAAACAAGTGTGTTCATCAACGCAAATGATAAGCAAGTTCACTAAGGAAGGGGTGGCGGGAACAAAACACGAGAGAGCAACGTACCTTGCTCTTCTTGAGGCACTTTATTTGACACCGCCGATGGAGGAGGATTCTGCACAAAGTAGAGCATATTAGGTTGTATAGGCTTCTAAGTTTCTTTGTTTCTCTAGGAATCTAAGTTTTTCTAAATTCTCTAGGTTTTTGAAGTAGAGAATATTACATTCATCTAGGTTTATAAGTTTATCTAGCTTTCTAGATTTCTCTAAGTTTGTAAGTTTCTCTAAGTGCTTTAAGTTTCTATGTTTCTCAAGGTTTAGTTCTCTAAGTTAACCAACTAATTAAAATGGAAGTAGAGAGTTTTCAAAAGACTCATAGGAGAATAACCCGTCGGTGGAGAAACACAGGGCATCGGTTGCGGGATCGGCAGCAGAGTCTGACCCAGCTGCATGGAAAAAGTTTGGAGGTAGCTATACAACTTCGAGATCTGCTCTTGACTATGCCTCTGTTGCTTGGCCGTTAATTGCTCCATTAGCCTCTGTTGCTCAAGCTGCACCATTTGTGCTTCTTGTTCCCTCCTCTCCGCACCCTGTTTCAGCTGTTGTACCGTCGCCTCTAGCTCCTCTCGTCTCTTGTTCTCTACCTGTAGCTCGATCTACAAAATTCCATGCAATGTTAAACTAGAGTGTGTTTATCCCAGTATTGAGAATGAACGGATGATGAATAAAACAATAATAACTTGAATGGAGGAACTCAGTCGTGGGAGTATGCCTGGGTCAGAGCTAGTGCTTCGCGCCCGAATCTGAGAGAGTAGGAGTACTAGCCGTGTCGAGTGCGCTGTGACCGAGATAGTACCGCCCATGCTTCTTGCCTCCTCCCACTCTCATGACAACCTCTCCATCAAGGTCGTGTGCGCTCGGATCATAGTCTGGCCCATGGATCTTCTTTGCCATATCTAAGTAAGCAGTGAGGCGGATGGGATGGACAGATCGTTGTACACCTCGGGTGGGTCCTCCTGGTTGTACTGCACGTCAGACGTCGCCTTGCCCTTGTGGGACAAAGCGAAAGCTTGGAACGTGTTGATAGGCTGGCCACCATGAGAAGCTGACTGCGAATAAAACAATATGATTAGAAATGCTGCATTAGTGAGATTTAGCAACAAAAATTGAGCATGAGCATAAAGAATTGAGGGTTCACATACGTATCTTTCCTAATATTCCTCGAGGCTAAGACTGCCTGGATGGTGTGGTGCACCTCCCATCATCAGACGCCGCTCCCGGCAAGCGATGTGGATCTCCTCCCAACTGTCGCTGCACCACTTGTCCACAATGGGAGGCCAACACTCGCGATAGCCGACACACCAATACGAAGGAGCCTACACATAATTAAGAATATGACATATAAGAAGATACAGTTGAATGTACTTAATCATAATTAATATTATTGGGTTACCTCTTTGTACTGGCGTCGGCTCAGCGTCATAGTTCTTGCGTCCTCTTTTTTTACCCATACTCCTTGGCTAGCATTGTAATCAACGATGGCCTAGATGTGCGCATCATAGTGCATGTCCCTCACAAGTTTGTGACACGCGTTACGTGCCACACATTGCGCCCTATCTTCTTGTTTTGGCTCGCATCTGAAGAAATCCTACATATATATGAGATGTAAGCAACTATTATTTCAGGATTGATTCATGAATGTGACGTGTCAAGTAATGCAGTGGGAGGAAGACTTACCCAGAACTCGCCGATCACTTGCTCAGCCAAGTTTTCGAATACATTCCCATCTCGAGCCTCGAAATCAGGAGCGATTCTATAGTGAGCAAACGTCGGCCGGCTCTCTTTTTCCATGAAACTCAAAAATAATAGAGAAGTATGCCCTACACAGAAGACCCAGGATGTCGTTGGGTTTATGTTTGTGACCACACTGGGCATCTGTAATCCATTCCCTGCCAAAATTATCAAGATAAATTGTTAGTTTCTATTGTCATTTACAAGATATCAAATAAAAATGTATTCGTAATGTCTAAAGTTGTTTACCGAACTCCTGGTCGAATCATCTGTCGAAGGTCAAGAAGTATCGGCCATGTTGGGAGGGTCGAGGGACCTCGCAAATAGACAGAAGGCACTGCCTCCTCCTCCTCCTCTTCCATTGCCCCCCCCCCTCCTCTTGTCCCACCTCATGTCCCCCCTCTTGTCCCACCTCCTGCTCCACCTCTGCCTCCTCCTCCTCGAAAAAAAGAAGAAGCTATAGGAGTTGGTTACCTCGCTTTTTCTTTACCCCGACCCCTGCCTCCACATCTTCCTTGACCCCTTCCTCCACTACTCCCGGACTCATCGGACCCTTTGCTGTAAAATGCAGAGAGCTTCCTCAACATGCCACCGCCCACCATTTTCGTTCAATCACCTGTAATTAAAAAGAGTGAACCAATCAATATATTTCAACAATGATATACAAAATAGACAAAACCGAATTCAAAATAGCATAATATTATCAACAGTAAGGTAAGTATGGATCATACATGTATTAGAATTTCCTAAGTGTAATCGCTCAAGTAGTTGTAGGTCCTTCGCATTAGCAATCTATCAGGACCAAAGGCATATCGAGACGGGGAGGTGGTGAATCGGTTAGCCAACCACAAATCCAAATACTTCAATTTCACACTACTAGAACCTAGCAACCGTTACAACCAAAGCAATTCTAGTAGGCCAAGATCCTACACATGCTAGTGTTCATGATAAATACAAATGTGGAAGCTAAACACCCTAGCCTATGCAAGCCACAAGACAGCCTATTTACTAAAGCACACAATTATGGAATAGCAAAGAGGGGTCAAGGAATTCTCATATTTGTTTTCCGAGGTCTCGGAAGGATGGCGCCTTCCCCTACTCCTCGTTGGACCACTCCCGCTAGAGTCCTGGTCCCTCCCGCCACCAAGTGGAGTTCTCGCACACGAGCCTGCAATCACTCCCGGAGTGAAGACACGGTTGAGTCACCACTGCCACCAAGGCACAAGCTCGCCTCCCTCAAGAACTTGCCGGACTCCCCGAGCCGACACGGTGGGCTCAAACTGTGTATAAACGTGTGATGACCTTCACAACCGATCATGATAGGCTTGATCACTAACACCTAACTGGTCGAGGTCTCACCATAGACCAAAAGTAACAACCTAGATCACACCCTCAAGGACACCCTAGCCTTACATATGCAGCAATGCTCAAGTTACTCTCACTAGCACTCTCAAGATATGCAATATCTCCTCCTAGTGCTCTCCTCTTTTCCTCTTGGCTCTCACCAAATGCTCCAAGCAATTAAACTAGCTAACAGAGGTCTCTAAGTCCCCATCAATGAAGTTAGGTGCTGTTTGGTTGGTGATTGTAAACACAATCGCAAAGGGTAACACAATACACTGCAATCGTAATCAATGTAAGAGATCACAGATTTTGTTTGGTTCTTCTCTGGTAACGGACTCAGAAGGAAGCGGACATGGACAACGGCCGATGGATCTCCAGCGTCGATGCACTCACAAAATGCGGCATGAGGAAAATCAACTTGCTGCGTTGGGGCTCGATTCAGAGAGGCATTACTTCATGAAGAGCTCACGGCGATAACGAGTCGACGACCACGCACCACAGCACGAGGCGCCGGTGGAGCTCGTAGTGGCAGAAATCGAATCCATCCTCCTGCACCTTCACCGTCGTCTTATGTAGCTCGCTGACACCACCTGGTCATGGACTGGCCGCTGCTGGTCATGCTACTCGTAGAGCCCAAGCAATCTACCTGGTGCTCGTCGTCCTCGTCGGAGTCAGACAGACCTACATCACCCGCTACTCCATTGTTGACCCACTGGAGCCAAATCTCGGTGGAGGCGGAGGACAAAGAAGCTACAACGGCTGAGTTGAGCCAAATCTCCATTGGAAAAAGCAATGGATATGCAGCGCCCTGCCCAATGGATCCTCTCCATTGCCGGCGGCGACAACAAGGAAGAGGAAAAGACCATGGCAGCAGACGGGGAACAACGAATTGAGGAAGACACATGTGCGGAAAGATGAAGACGGTCTCCTGTTACGGTAGGGAAGGAAGCGCCGGAGTTTGAAGATGGACGGCATGGCGACCGGTAGCGCTGATGACGAAGGAAGACGATGGAATCATGTAATCGATATCCAATTACGGTGGTGCAGGAGGTGTATCGAAACTGAACTGTCCTGTATTCGATTACGGCGGACCCAATTACAGAGAGCATGCAACCAAACATGATTTAACAGAATCGAATGATGCCGCAATCAAATTACGTTACAATTAGCCGAACCAAACACTATCTTATATAGGCTTCCAATCTCC
Source organism: Eleusine coracana subsp. coracana (assembly GCA_032690845.1). Classification (NCBI taxonomy): domain Eukaryota; kingdom Viridiplantae; phylum Streptophyta; class Magnoliopsida; order Poales; family Poaceae; genus Eleusine; species Eleusine coracana. The sequence continues at coordinate 10,585,725 of CM064430.1, forward strand.
AACTAGCCATTGCTCCACGAGATCGCCTTTCTGGACACACTGACCGGACTGTTCAGTCACTGCCTGGCCGGACCATCCGGTCACTCCTGGAACGGCTCCCAAAGCCGTTGGCTTTGCTGTGCCTGCAATCTCCTGTACTGACTGGACCGTCCGGTCAGTTGACCGGATCATCTGGTCTGTACATTCTCTCTCCATTACAGAAACATTCCAGAGTCACTTCCTCGCTGCCCTGAGTTGATCTATACAGAACAGACCGTCCGGTCTCTATAGACTCCAACACAGGCAGTTTCATTGCTGAGTCTTCTCTCTAGATTGTTTGATCTCCTAGTGACCGTATAGTCTGGTCTCTACTGACCCCTCTGTCCTATCACTCTATCCAGAAGTTGAAACTCTTTGTCCTCGCTTGACTTCGTTTCCTAACTTCTCCGAACAGCTCCTTGGCTTCTCCACTGTCACCTAGTGCCTATTATTTCACTGAGGATTCAAGCACATCACTGACTAGTCATGATCTAAGAGACATGATCTAGACCACCTTGATAGTTCAGTTTTTCCTATGGACACAAAGCCCGAACAACTAGATAAGTGTTCCCAACACTTGCTCCATAGCTTGTCCTTAGCTTTTTACCCTTGGACTCCATCAAGCTCATCAAGCCTCCATGCTTGCAGTCATGGTCATCAATCACAAAGGCAGCCATCATCTGTATGATTTGTAGTAGAGTTTGGAGATGATATCTGCATGGACAACGCTCGTGTAGGTACTAGCCCACAATTTCATAGTTGCCATCTATCACCAAAACATTCACACCTTAGGGATCCAATCAACAATGGTAATGAAGCTTACAATCTCCTCCTTTTTGGGGATTGATGATGACCACTACTTAACATAATCTTATCGTAACACAACAAGGCTAAAAGAGCTACACTATGATCGAGAAGAATGTCAAAAGCATAAGAAATGAAAAAACAAGGTCCTACTCAATCAAGCATCAACAAGAACTAAGAGAATAAAAAGAGAAAAGCGACTGTAGATGATATTCATGCATGTCATGTGAGGATATGAATTAAAGCATAAAGACATGCAAGAATGACATGAATGATGATGTGCATCAGGATAGCATGGCAATGCATAAGAATTGAAGACAAGCAATTATCATCATAGAATCATACACATGCATATAGAATAAATAAAGAAAGACAAGGCATTGCATATGAAAATAAACCAAGTGTGATCAAGATGAGTCAAATACAAGCGAATGAAAACCATGACTCATCAAAATCTACGAACATCGATATAAAACAATCAAAATAAGATCCAAATATATCTAACTTTTAAAACCAATGTACATGTATGCTCCCCCTAGATACATGCTACTATCTCTCGATCGACAAGATCACACTCCCACTTCCCCTATATCTATGTCTTCTCCCCCTTTGGAAACAAGCACCAAAAAGAGATGAAGAGAAAAACTAAAGCTTGAGGTCGAAGGAGATGGTGGTGCAACGACGTCCTCTATGGGCTCTGCTCTAGGCTGCTCCTGTGCTGGATCCTGTTGCTCTGCTTGAGGCTGTGTCACCTGAGTGTCAAGATGCTTGAAGTACGTGAGATCCTCTATTGACTCAGACCCCTGCCCTGTCCTGCTGTTGTGACTGTGGCTGTCTCCTGTGCAACTGAGGCCTGAAGAAAGGTGAGATCAGACATAACCTCCTGAGTGAAGCCTCTTTGGACAAGATCCTCTGCTACTTGAGGTGGGACAAGTGAGGTGTCTGTAGCAGAAGAAGGTAGAGTTGTAGCTGTCTCTGGGGCTGTCTGAGAGTCTGCTCGAGTGGTGTGCACTATATCTGAGAACAGACTCCTGACTGGTGGTTGCTGCTGGGAGGTGGAGGGTCCTGCCATCTACGAAGTGGAAGAGTGTGTCAGTGAAGTAAACAACGCAGACACTAAGAAGGCGAACACGGGAGAGAATTGAGCTGGTGAGAAAGTCTGTCCTGCTCCCCCTGTCAGCATCATCCCTGAGTGTGACAAACCACTGGACTGAGCTGTCATCATGGCAGTGAATGGTCCTGGTTGTGTCTACAACGGCTGAAATTGTTGAAGTGCAGAAGGTCCTGGCTACTGACTGGCCTGTCTCTGGGTCATCTCTGCCATCTGTCTCATCAGGGTGATCAACAACATCATCTGCTATCTCTGAAGCTTTGTCTGACCTCTGATCACCTCCATAATCTCACGCCTCTCATCAGCTGAGCTTTGGATGAAGTCACTCAGGCGTCCTGCAAGCACTGCTATGGTAGTGGCATCCTCAGACTATGTACATGTAGGCTGGGGAGGTGCTCCTGTACGAGCTGACTCAGGAACCATCGTCTCTGTGTGAACTGCCAGCTCGTGAGTGACCGGCAATGACTCCTACTCCTCTCCTATCTGCTGGCTCGAGACTGACTGTAATCCTCTGGGGACTCGATGTGCATAACTGCTAGTCACCTCAGGCAACGCCTCGTACTGCTCCTCAGTCACAAGTCCTAGTCTCCTTAGAAGATAGAAAATGTACAACCCGTGTTGACAGTCCTTAAATGCTAAATCTGACAGTCAAATCCTTGCATAAATAACATAAAAGGAATAAACAACATAGTGGTAGCAGTTTATTATTAACAATTTCTATGAGTTTTGGTGAGATATGTGTTTGTAGGCATAAAAGAGCCAAAATATGCAAAACACATGAAGAAACACCATGTCGGCTGATGACCACTATGAAACAGCCATTTTCACCAACCGACAGCATCTTTTTCAAGCTGAAATCAAGAACCAGCCAACAGGGTCATATAAGGCTGAAATCAGCCACCCGGCTAGTTAACCAGGGTCGTTTTCAGGCTGAAATCAAGAACCAGCCGACAGGGTCATATACGGCTGAAATCAGCCACCCAGCTGGTTAACCGGGATCGTTTTTAGGCTGACCATCTTATCCGACCAGTTTGCAAAAACACTTCACCATGTTGCCATTTTCTCCTCTCGGACCAAAAGTGATGAAATATGGCTAAGGAAAGAAGGCCGACAAGTGGCCTAGTTGGGAGAAGTCAAAGGGTAACCCGAAGGGGGTTGGAACATGGCCGAGGCTGCCGCCCGACCAACCTTGCCGCCCGGACTACCTTGCCACCCGGCATGGGCCGCCGCTCGGCCTACCTTGTCGCTCGGTCTCGGGTTACCACCCGCGGTTGCTTGCCCATAAGGCCCAAGAGGCCTACCACCCGCCAAAGGAGGGAGTTGATGGAAACTGACCCAACAACCACCTTTAGGACAAGATCCGAGCCATTGGAAGAGAGTCAGTCAGGAACCGACCATATCTAACGGCCGCCCGGCGGTGCTTGCTGCCCGGCATACCTGACCGCCCGGCACACATGGCCGCCCGACATGGCCCACCCTCCAGCGGACAAAGTTTGGCCAACCGAATCTACTTCACCTAATCCTACCCCCCCCCCCCCCCCACCCGCCCATTACCACCTATAAATATTAGGCAAATTCAACATAAACAAGACATAACATAAGAAGAAGATTTATAGTTCCACTCCAAAGGCTTTTGCACTATCAAGTGCTTAGAAAATAAGGAGAGAGTGAGGGAGAGTTAGGAAGAGGTCTGGCTTTTTGGTGCCTTCTCCACACTTGTACCTTGGCAGATGCTTTTTTTTCTTAGTAAGTATTCATGATCTTCCAATGGTATTTAAGTTTCCTTTTTAAGTAAGTTCTTTCATTAGTTGCTTACGGGATCATCGCTCTAGTTATTTAGAGTATCATAGTCTTCTATAAGTGTGATGTCGAGACTTTGATAGTAATTAATAGCATAGACGTGATGTCTTGGCTAGAGGTTACCTTTATTTGCCGTGTGCCCCACGGTTTTTAGAGGTAGTCGGTAGGTGGTGACAGCCCTACCCGACCTTAGTAATCCTCCACGTTCGGGTACGTCGTAGAGCTGTTGGCCAGAGTCACCTGTGGATGCAGGGGTAAGCCAATGCCCGAAGTAAGCACTAATCGACTTAACCTATCTTATTTTAGGATCTTTTACCGTAGGAATCCTCTCTACCCTCCACCTACCATATTCTTGTTGTCCTTGGAGAAATTAGGATAGAAGAAAAGTACACACACATTCCCTATGATTTGATAACCTGGAATACTGCTAGGTGAAGTGCTACATTGGTATCCATGCGCTTGCGGATTTATCTGTGGTCGCATGAAATACCGACAAGAATTTCTAGCGCTGTTGCCGGGGATAGTAATATTTTTGGTGCGATGTTAAGAAGTGTCAACAAGCATTTCTGGCGTCGTTGATGGGGAACGGTTGATGTTCTATCTTTGAACCTTTTTTGTCCTCGTATCTTTTTGCCTTTCTTTATTTCTTTCCCCATTTTTACAATGGAGCAACCTTCTATCCAATCCTTTCTGCTCTAAAGGGCGAGTTCTTTGACCCACCGCCGTCCGCAGACCCAATTCATACTTTTGGCTATGAACTTCGCCCTGGCTTTATAGCCATGGTTTGGGAACAATACTTTTCTAGCTTAGATAGTGAAAACCCTTACCATCACCTACGAGAATTTGAGCAACTGTGTTCATGCCTTTCTATAAAGGTCATCACATAGGAAACTCTAAAGTGGAGATTGTTTCCCTTTTCCCTCATGGAGAGGGTGAAACAATGGTACACTTGTACTGTTGGGAGTGTAAACGGTGATTGGGAAGAACTTCGAGATAAATTTTGTCTCGCTTTCTTCCCTACATCCCGTATTGTCTCCCTTTGTATGGAAATTCTCGGTTTTTGCCAGAATGAGAAGGAATCTTTAGGTGCAGCCTAGGCTAGGCTTAATTTGCTATCCAAATCTGGACCCAAACTTGCCATTCCTGACCCAATGTTGCTACAACATTTTCGTGAGGGTTTGAATAAGGAAGCTGCCATGTACCTCGACATTTCCGATGGAGGACCGTTCGTCCACAAGACCGCCATGGAAGGAAGAGAAATTCTAGACCGTATTCTAGAAAACACTTCCTTCCTTTCTGATCACGCCAAACCCCTCTAGGAGGAAGCCAAGTCAAGCCATGAGGAACCCTCAATAGCCGAATCGAACCCCATTCCTTGCATACCCCAAGATTTGACCATTGAGACCTCACTCGAACCAGGAAAACCTAGGGAAGAAGAAATTTAACCCTTAGAATTCCTATTTGACTTTGAGGAAGAGATTTTTGAAGATTATGCAAACACCTCAAAGTATTGTTGCCAAAAGAAACCCCCGACTCCCGTCTCCCCTCCTGAGCCACTTGAAGAGGCATTCCTCCAAGAGATGGTCAAGGAGTTAACTTCAATAATGAGCGATGAATGGTTACCAGAGGTTGAGCTATCCTCTGAAGTAATTCGAATTTGACATTTTGGATGATACGCCATTGGCACCGACTAGTAAATCCTTCAAGATCTCCTTTGGCCCTATTGTAGAAGGATACGGGATTTTGCAAGATATGACCATAAGGCACGCAAATGTCGAGGCTGTCCTAGACTTCCATGTCTTTGACATTCAGGATTTTGATGTCTTGGGACCTGTTTGGTATGGCTCCACTCCAAAACTCTAAGGAGGAGTTGTCTAGAGTCAGCCAAACATCCTAACTCCAAAACTCAATGGAGTAGCAGCTCCACCTGGAGTTGGAGGAGCTCTAGTTCATTTTGATGGAGTACCTCTTTTCCAACTCCAAAGGCTATAAAATTGTATGTCCTCATAGAGTACCCCGGTGAGCTCGCCACCCCACGTCGTGTTCCCCGCGCTCCTCCCCGCCGTCTTCCACACGCTGGAGCTCTTCCAGGCGGAGCTCCGAGCGGCTCCCATGGCCGCCGCCGCCGTGGTCCACCGTGGACCATGGTCCATGGGGTCAACCCCGTCCACGGGGGCCGTAGACCCAGTCCACGGGTATTTTAGGGTTTTAGAATTTAAAATTAATTTATTAATCTGGATTAATGTCAGATTTACACATAGGCCCCTCTCCTTTTATAAAATTATATTTTGAACCTCAGTTTTATGCAAAACCCGACCATTTTATATTTAAGCCCCTAGTCTTTTCCTAAATCATATTTTGGCCCATGAATTTTATAAAAACACCCCTGTACATGTCTTAATTATATTTTAGTTTTGTAATTTTACATAAACAACCCTATACCTTCTAGTAATTTTATTTTAGCCCTAAATTTTTGTAAGTAATAATTTAGGTTGGGTATTTTACACTTAGGCCCCTATACTTATTTCTAACTATGTTTTACTCTTGTCTTTTTACACCTACGCCCCTGAACTTATAAATAATTATATTTTAGCCCTATAAATTTTATAGTTAGGCCCCTAAACTTTTCCAAAATTACAGTTTAGCCCTTCCATTCTTTATGAATATTATTTTTATATGTATCTTTTCCAAAATTACAGTTTCCAAAATTTTATAAATTACTTTTTGAACACTAAAACTTTTATAAATTATATTTCATATGTATATTTTATAGTTTGGCCCTTATATTTTTCTAGAATTACTTTTAGGCCATTTAACTTGTCTGTTTTGACGTTTTAACTCTTGAAACTTCAAATCTTCATAACTTTTCAATCGTAGCTCCGATTTAAGAAATTCTTTCACCAGAGCGATCGTACTGTTTAATATTAATTATTCCTACTTTTATAATATTTTACTAATTTATTATTTTAACCCTAGAACTTTAAACCTTCATAACTTTTTACTCGTAGCTCCGATTGAGGTGATTCTTGCGCTCACGTGATCGTAGCAACACATACTTTTTCATAATATTGTTTTCTTTGTTGTTTGTTGCTTGTGTTTTCGGTGTGACGTTGAGTAGACGAACCGCTGTTAGAGAACTTTTGGGATCTCCATCTTGAAGACTTTGAGCAGCAGTAAAGGGAACCAGGCAAGTGTCCTTGATGCATATTGAACCTATGTTTTACATTCCTCTCTATATCTATGCATGCTTGTTAATATTGAATCCTATGTGTCACTATCCTGTTCCATATTATTCCTTATCGCCTGGGTTATGGTGTAGTATATTGGTATGGGTACGTCATGCTTAGTTCGCTTAGTAGGGAATGGAAATGTCTAATGTTAATCTTGATTAATGGTTCACTTTAACATAATCATGAGGGATGGGAAATCCTTTTTAGCAACATGGAACCTAGGGTGATCCAAGCAGGATGATGATGATGATGGTGTGGGTATGCACGTGTACTCGGTACAGTACTATGGGTTGGTGGTGGTACCTGCTTGGGATCACAAGGGTAGGTTCGTGGAACGTGTAACCATGAAAACCGCACAAAGCACAGGGCTGATATGGGCAGGCTTGGTTTAGTATCGAGATGTCTTCCCAGTTTTGTGAGCAGTCGAGGAAGGAGGACGGGAGGGTTTACTCTCGGACTCAGGCGATGGACGGTTTACTCCTAGCCACGGCGCTAGAGGGGGCTTCTATTGGAACGGTTTAATTCCATAGCGGTGAAACCTTAGCGTGGATTGTTTGCAAGCTGGGAAGCGCTTTGAAAGACCTTGTGGTGATCTCTTGGCCTCACACCTATGGTAGTGTGATTTGGGCAACATGGAGACTCTCTAGTCACTGCATAGTGATGAAATCACCAACCTGTGGGTAAAGTTGTGCAACCTCTGCAGAGTGTAAAACTATTATAACAGCCGTGCTCACGGTCATGAGCGGCATGGACCTTTCACACGATTAGTGGGTTGTTTATGGGTGGACTTGGTGGGAAGCCAAGTTGGGTTCTTCATGGGCGGTTTGACCCATGGTTTGCTACAGTCGGTGTAACCTGTAGTGTAGTTTCTCATGGGCGGTTTAACCCATGGTGGGCTACATGTGGTTTAACCTGTAGTGTTGGATAAATAAGACAACTTGGGGTACTTTTCACCTAGTAAATAGGATGGCTTTTCTACTAGATGTAGGTGCTCATTTATGCAAATAACCTTTATGTCAGCCTTTCTTTTATTAAGCTTGCATGTCATACATTCCCCCACTTGCTGAGTACGGCATGTGCTCACCCTTGCTATTTCCCTTTGTTGTTGTACTATAAACTGCTGCTCAGAAGATGGAGATATGAACTACATCGATGAATACTACTACTAGATGAGCGTGCCCCCGGTCGATTGCCTGTGATCTTATGGTGTCTTCCGCTGCTATTTAGTTTGAGAGTCGATTTAGCCTTCAAAGACAATTATTTTTGTAATAATGGTATGCCTTATTAATGACATTGGTTGTACTATTATTCACTTTACTGTCGATATGTGTGAAACTTATTCCTGGGCACACATATGATAAGCACTTGGTTTTGTCCTTAAAACCGCGTGTGATACAAGTGGTATCAGAGCCGTGTCGACCGTAGGATGCTAGCTTAGATAGAGTGGTTGTGTTCTAAGATCTATTTTACAAACTACAAACTATTTTCAAAACTCTTTGACTTAAAATTATAGTCTTGTTTATTCCCTTCTGTTGTTGGTCTTGTTTACCATTTGGTTTACAAAACTCTTTTACTAATTCATCTCTTCTATTCAAAATTACTTAGATGGTCCGTACCAAGAAGACTTGCCACAGGTGTGACCAGTACCCACGTGTTTGGTCTTCACTAGCGCTTGTCCCACTCGGATCTGATGAAAAGTTTGGGATAGAAGAGGATGAACAAGAGACGGTGGATAAAGCTCTAGTCCTGGAGAACAGAAGGTCGAGGATGGATGGCAAGCGCAAGCTACAGCATCAATGTCAACAAGGAGGTAGCAACACTAGGCCTCGCCATGGATCATCTTCTGGTGGATCCGTATTCTATTATGGACAACAGAGTGAACAACACAGAACTCAACTTGCAGGTCAAGGTTTCGTTACCCCTCAACGTCAGTTTCAACATCCTAACTCTCAGACGCCTCCCCCGTTAGCTCAAACTCAGCAGAGGACTAATGGCAATCAAACCCCAATGACCAATAGGAACTGCTACAGGTGTGGAGAAAAGGGTCATTTTGCTAACCAATGCCCCAATCCGCAGATGCGCCATCCTCCAACCCAAGATGTTGCCCTAACACCCAACCGCAATGGAAACTCTGCCCTGACAGCAGCCAGGCAGAACTATGCTAGAGGTCGAGTCAACCAGGTTGCTCTTGAAGATGCTCAGGAATCTCGAGACGTTGTTCTTGGTATTTTACTCGTAAACTCAAATCCTGCTATAGTTTTGTTTGATTCTGAAGCATCACAATCATTCATATCATCCAAGTATGTGGCCAAGCACAACATTCCCATCACTTTGCTCAGGAATAAGATGATAGTTAGTTCACCTGGAAGGGAATTGAAAGGAAAACATGGATGTCATAAATTAAGTGTTAGCATAAGGGGGGGGGGTAGACTTTACTACGAGTTTCATCGTTTTGGATTCCAAGTGTATAGATGTGATACTCGAAATGGATTGGTTAACGAAGCACAAGGAAATCATAGACTATACTAGAAAGGCGATCAAGTTGACACATCCTAATGGAGCAGAAGTGGAATATGTGGCAAAAGCATTGCCACTCGACAAGGAAAGGATGGACAAGGATGCACCCAATGAAGTGAGAGCCTAGTTTCTTTCTTTCTTTCTAATCCTGTCCGAATCTCGGGGCAAGATTCCTTTTAAGGGGGGTAGGTTTGTAACACCCTGATTTTTCAAAATTCAGAATATTTTAAAATTTTCTATAATTAATTAAGTTATTAATATTTTGCTAAGAGAAAGAACTATTTTCTAAAGAAGAAAATTAAATATAGGCTATTTTTTTAAAAAAAATTTGTTTGTTGTATTTATGTTGATTAATAGTATGTAGCATTTTATTGTGTGCCAAAATTATTTCTAAAGTCGTGTAGAATTCGTTTTAGGAGTTAGTATAGAAATTAGAAATAGAGAATAGAAAAGGGAAACATCACATTGGCTTTAGGGCCAAATTTCCCCTGGCCCATTTCCCCCTCTCCCCTTCCCTCCCTCTTTTTTTCGGCTTGGGCCGAAACCTCCCCCGCAGCCCCCTTTTCCCTCTCCCTTCGGCCTGGGCCAAATCCCCTCCCCGGCCCAGCTCGCTCTCCTCTCCTCCCCCTTCTCTGGTTCGGCCTGCTCGGCCCAGCACCAGCGCACGACCCACTCCCTTCTCTCGGCCTGCAAGCCTGCGCAGCCCGCGCCTCGGGCCCACGACGCATTCGCCCGCCCGCAAACCCTAGCGCGCCACCCAACCGTCGCCGCTGCTGTCTCGATGTGCGCACCAAGCCTCATTGGAGCCTGCACCCCTATAAATAGGTGGGGACCCCTCCCCGTGCCACCTTTCCCCACCCCACCGCCTCTCTGTGCCTCGTCGTCCCTCTTGCTCGCCGCAGCGCCGTCGCCACCGGACGCCACCACCGCCGCCTCGCGCCGACCCGCCTTTGACCTTCCTCGCGCCCGCGTGACCCCGGTGAGCTCGCCACCCCGCGTCGTGTTCCCCGCGCTCCTCCCCGCCGTCTTCCGCGCGCCGGAGCTCTTCCGGGCGGAGCTCCGAGCGGCTCCCATGGCCGCCGCCGCCGTGGTCCACCGTGGACCATGGTCCATGGGGGCAACCCCGGTCCACGGGGGCCATAGACCCAGTCCACGGGTATTTTAGGGTTTTAGAATTTAAAATTAATTCATTAATCTGGATTAATGTTAGATTTACACATAGGCCCCTCTCCTTTTATAAAATTATATTTTGAACCTCAGTTTTATGCAAAACCCTACCATTTTATATTTAAGCCCCTAGTCTTTTCCTAAATCATATTTTAGCCCATAAATTTTATAAAAACACCCCTGTACATGTCTTAATTATATTTTAGTTTTGTAATTTTACATAAACAACCCTATACCTTCTAGTAATTTTATTTTAGCCCTAAATTTTTGTAAGTAATAATTTAGGTTGGGCATTTTACACTTAGGCCCTATACTTATTTCTAACTATGTTTTACTCCTATCTTTTTACACCTAGGCCCCTGAACTTATAAATAATTATATTTTAGCCCTATAAATTTTATAGTTAGGCCCCTAAACTTTTCAAAAATTACATTTTAGTCCTTCAATTCATTATAAATTATATTTTTATATGTATCATTTACAATCTAGTCCCTGTACTTTTATAAATTACTTTTTGAACTCTAAAACTTTTTATAAATTATATTTCATATGTATATTTTATAGTTTAGCCCTTATATTTTTCTAGAATTACTTTTAGGCCATTTAACTTGTCTGTTTTGACGTTTTAACTCTTGAAACTTCAAATCTTCATAACTTTTCAATCGTAGCTCCAATTTAAGAAATTCTTTCACTAGAGCGATCGTAGTGTTTAATATTAATTATTCCTACTATTTTATAATATTTTACTAATTTATTATTTTAACCCTAGAACTTTAAACCTTCGTAACTTTTTACTCGTAGCTCCGATTGAGGCGATTCTTGCGCTCACGCGATCGTAGCAACACATACTTTTTCATAATATTATTTTCTTTGTTGTTTGTTACTGTGTGGTGTGTTGTTTCTTAGTTTGTTTATATGCTTGTGTTTTCGGTGTGACGTTGAGTAGACGAACCGCTGTTAGAGAACTTTTGGGATCTCCATCTTGAAGACTTTGAGCAGCAGTAAAGGGAACCAGGCAAGTGTCCTTGATGCATATTGAACCTATGTTTTACATTCCTCTCTATATCTATGCATGCTTGTTAATATTGAATCCTATGTGTCACTATCCTGTTCCATATTATTCCTTATCGCCTGGGTTATGGTGTAGTATATTGGTATGGGTACGTCATGCTTAGTTCGCTTAGTAGGGAATGGAAATGTCTAATGTTAATCTTGATTAATGGTTCACTTTAACATAATCATGAGGGATGGGAAATCCTTTTTAGCAACATGGAACCTAGGGTGATCCAAGCAGGATGATGATGATGATGGTGTGGGTATGCACGTGTACTCGGTACAGTACTGTGGGTTGGTGGTGGTACCTGCTTGGGATCACAAGGGTAGGTTCGTGGAACGTGTAACCATGAAAACCGCACAAAGCACAGGGCCGATAAGGGTAGGCTTGGTTTAGTATCGAGATGTCTTCCCAGTTCTGTGAGAAGTCGAGGAAGGAGGACGGGAGGGTTTACTCTCGGACTCAGGCGATGGACGGTTTACTCCTAGCCACGACTCTAGAGGGGACTTCTGTAGGAACGGTTTAATTCCACAGCGGTGAAACCTTAGCGTGGATTGTTTGCAAGCTGGGAAGCGCTTTGAAAGACCTTGTGGTGATCTCTTGGTCTCACACCTATGGTAGTGTGATTTGGGCAACATGGAGACTCTCTAGTCACTGCATAGTGATGAAATCACCAACCTGTGGGTAAAGTTGTGCAACCTCTGCAGAGTGTAAAACTATTATAACAGTCGTGCTCACGGTCATGAGCGGCATGGACCTTTCACACGATTAGTGGGTTGTTTATGGGTGGACTTGGTGGGAAGCCAAGTTGGGTTCTTCATGGGCGGTTTGACCCATGGTTTGCTACAGTCGGTGTAACTTGTAGTGTAGTTTCTCATGGGTGGTTTAACCCATGGTGGGCTACATGTGGTTTAACCTGTAGTGTTGGATAAATAAGACAACTTGGGGTACTTTTCACCTAGTAAATAGGATGGCTTTTCTACTAGGTGTAGGTGCTCATTTATGCAAATAACCTTTATGTCAGCCTTTCTTTTATTAAGCTTTCATGTCATACTTTCCCCCACTTGCTGAGTACGGCATGTGCTCACCCTTGCTATTTCCCTTTGTTGTTATACTATAAACTGCTGCTCAGAAGATGATGGAGATATGAACTACATCGACGAAGACTACTACTAGACGAGCGTGCCCCCGGTCGATTGCCTGTGATGTTATGGTGTCTTCCGCTGCTATTTAGTTTGAGAGTCGATTTAGTCTTCAAAGACAGTTATTTTTGTAATAATGGTACGCCTTATTAATGACATTGGTTGTACTATTATTCACTTTACTGTCGATATATGTGAAACTTGTTCCTGGGCACACATATGATAAGCACTTGGTTTTGTCCTTAAAATCGGGTGTGACATGCACTCCCCCGGCCGACGCCCGTCCCTGGCCCTCGCCCGCCCCCTGTCGACGTCCGTCCCCAACCGCCCCTACCTGATGCCCGCCCCCGGCTGCCGCCATCTCCCTCCCTGACGAAGTGGCGAGTATTGTTCTGGCGCACGCCACCCCCTCCCTGCTCTTGCGACCTACGAGGCTCCCTGCACTGGCAACCTCGAGAGAAGCGGGGAGAAGACAAGCACAGCGCAGGCCTAGATGTAGGCGCGCTCGAAGGTCTAGCCGCCCGACACGACCACGCATGTCCTCGAGTTGCTGCTCGTCGTTAGGCTTGGTGTTGCTGCCCGTCATCGAGTTGGCTTGCTCTGTACTTGACTGCTGCCTGTAGGACCTACTGTTGTGTGTTGTGACTTGTGAGGATGAGGCCTCACGAGCACAACTGGAGCGGTGAATGCTTTGTGTGGATAAGATCGAACAAGTGAGGACTGAGCAAGTGGCTCTGCTCCTAGATATTACAAGCGAGTTATTTTATGCAAGTGATAAGAAATTTTATTTTTCTTTAAATATTATATAAAGAAAGAATAGTTAAATTATTCTTAATATCACATTTGTACTATCTATCGGTAAGAAAGTCTTTTTACCCCTTAAACCAATATTTCTGGAGCTGTACACAATCTTCTAGCCAAACACCCTAAAAAATAACTCTAGCTCCACAACAGAGCAACTCCACCTTGGAGTTTTGGAGCAGAGCTGCTCTGAGATGGAGCAGAGCCATGCCAAACAGGTCCTTAATCGGACATCCCATTGAGAAATTACTCATGGATGTACCGATGCTTGGAAGTCTTGACGTAAAACTAGGGGGGTAGTTTTTTGTCCTGATCTCCCGATCGAGGAACTCCCTACCAGATCCTTTCGCCGAGGAAAAGCCAATCAAGGAAGTAATGGCTATTCTTCAATTTGATTCTCCTGAACCCCTTCTAGATAGAGATGCTAAAGAATTTATCCAAGAGGAGGACGAGTTTTAGGAGACAATTGAGCTGAAGAAACTGCTAAACTTTTAGCCATCCTAGAAAAGCATCGTTCTGCCCTAGGCTACTCACTCCAAGACCTTAAGGGAACTAGTCCTGCTCTTTGCACCCATCGCATTCCCATTGATCCTGATCGCACACCTTCTAGGGAGCCTCAGAGGAGGCTAAATAATGCAATGAGAGAGATTGTTAAGAAGGAGGTTTTGAAACTTTTGCAAGTCGGGATAATTTATCCCGTTCCTCATAGAGAATGGGTTAGCCCTGTGCAAGTAGTGCCTAAGAAGGGAGGCATGACGGTCGTTAGAAATGATAGAAATGAGTTGATCCCTCAACGCACCATCACGGGATGGAGGATGTGCATTGACTATCGGAGGCTCAATACGGCAACAAAAAAGGTTCATTTCCTACTGCCCTTCATTGATGAAATGTTAGAGCATCTTGCCAATAATTCCTTCTTTTGTTTCCTTGATGGGTACTCCAGTTACCATCAAATTTCCATCCATCCTGATGATCAAAGTAAGACTACCTTCACAAGCCCTTACGGAACCTATGCCTATCGGAGAATGTCATTCGAGTTGTGTCATGCACCCGCTTCGTTCCAAAGGTGCATGATGTCTATATTCTCTGGCATGATCAAAGAAATTATGGAAGTCTTCATGGATGATTTCTCTATTTATGGGAAAACTTTTGATATTGTCTTGAGAACTAGATAGGGTCTTACAAAGATGTCAGAAAAAGGACTTGATACTTACATGGGAAAAGTGACACTCTATGGTCCGAGAGGGCATTGTTTTAGGACACCTTGTGTCCAAGAGGGGTATTGAGGTGGATTGAGCTAAGATTGAGGTCATAGAAAGGCTTCCACCTCTAATTAATGTTAAGGGGATCCGTAGTTTCTTAGGACATGCAGAGTTTTACCGACATTTTATCAAGGACTTTTCCCAGATCGCCAGACCCTCACTAGTCTTTTGGCTAAGGATGCTCCCTTTGATTTAGATGATGAGTGCCTACATTCCTTTAATATCCTTAGAAAGGCACTTATCTCAGCTCCAATCATTCAACCCCTAGATTGGACGCTGCCTTTCGAAATCATGTGTGATGCCAGTGACAATGTTGTTGGGGCTGTTCTTAGCCAGACCAAAGATAAGAAGCATCACGCCATAGCCTACGCTAGCAAGACCTTGACATGAGCACAACTTAATTATGCCACTACAGAAAAAGAGCTCCTTGCCATTGCTTTTGCTATCGATAAGTTATACTTAGTAGGAGCAAAGGTTATCATTCACAGGAGCAAAGGTTATCATTCACACTGATCATGCTGCTTTAAAATACCTGCTCACTAAGAAAGATGCTAAACCAAGGCTAATTAGATGGATTCTTCTACTCCAAGAATTTGACCTTAAATTAGAGATCAGAAAGGAGTAGAGAATTCTGTTGTGGATCATTTGTCGCATTTGCAAGTGACTAACATGCTGGAAATTCTGATAAATGACTTCCTCCGTGATGACATGCTACTGAAGGTGACGGACTCCAACCCCTGGTATGCAGATGTTGTGAATTTCATTGTTACAGGGTATGTACCACCAGGGGAGAATAAGAAGAAGCTCATCTATGAGAGTCGACATCACGTGTGGGACGACCCATACCTCTACATAGTATGTTCTGACGGGTTGCTAAGAAGATGTGTCCCAAGAATCAAAGGCACCCAGATAATCGAGAAATGCCATGCATCTCTATATGGAGACCACTTTGGTGTATTCCGCACCCAAGCAAAAATCTGGCAGAGTGGACTTCTGGCCATCAATGCATGAAGACACAAAAGAATTCATCCGAAGATGTCAGAATTGCCAAAAGCATGGAGGGATTACTACTCGCAACGCAATGCCCCTAACATACAACCTTCAAGTGGAATTATTCGATGTATGGGGCATTGACTTCATGGGACCGTTTCCAAAGTCCTATGATTGCGAGTACATCTTGGTGCCCGCTGAGTATGTATCCAAATGGGTAGAAGCAATACCATGCAGAGCTGCAGACTCTAAGCACGCCCAAAGAATGTTCCACGAGATCATCTTTCCTCATTTTGGGATACCACGGATGGTGATAAGTGATGGAGGGTCTTATTTCATTGATAAGACCTTCCGGAACTTCTTAGGAGTGCTTGGAGTAAAACACAACATTGCAACTCCATACCACCCTCAGACAAGCGGGCAGGTAGAAACTTCAAATAAACAGATTAAGAACATCCTACAAAAGACCGTGAATAAGACGGGGAGTGGATGGAGGATGAAGCTACTAGATGCACTTTGGACATATAGGACAGCATACAAAACACCGATTGGTATGTCTCCCTTCCAGCTCGTATATGGAAAATCATGTCATCTACTAGTAGAGATGGAACATAGAGCACATTGGGCCATCCAGAAATGGAACATGGATCTTAGGGAGGGCGGGAGATGTAGAAAAATACAGCTGTACAAGTTAGAGGAATGGAGAGAGAAGGCTTACCATAGTGCCAAGATCTACAAGGATAGAACCAAAAGATGGCACGACCGAAGGATCAAGCCTAAGGACTTCAAGCCAGGCGACAAGGTGTTGCTCTTCAACTCCAGAGTCAAGTTGTTTGACCATGGGAAGCTTCGGAGTAAATGGGAAGGACCATTCACCGTCATTAATGCTGCATCACATGGAGCAATCACACTCCAAGATGATGGAGGGAACCAGTTCAAGGTAAATGGTCCTCGTTTAAGTCTTCCTAGAGCCAGAAGACAACCAAGGTAAGGAGGTAGATGCGATAAATTTAATTGATTTCAATGCTCTACCCTAGCATTCCTCTCTGCATTTCTTTTTTCATTTGAATAAATTTAGACTCCCTGGTCCTAGACCCGGTAGATTCCTTTTTGTTTGCGCAATCTTTTTTTTTTTGCTTTGAATAAAAAGTAGCCAGGCACAAGAACAAGTGTGGGGGAGGTCTCTCAGGCCCTCTGATGCGCAACCAAAAGCAGTCAGCATCATGAAAAAGAGTGTGGAGGCCAGGCACAACCTAGCTTCCACCCTCTTCACTATGACAGTTTGCACACTCAATCCTTTCACCTCCCTGTTTTGTGAGTTAAAATTATTTCCGCTTGAATCAATCATAAAAATTTAACTCAAAAACTAATATGAATTTTGTGGAACCCTCATTTTATTTCATGCTTCTATTTGGTTGGCTTGCATGCTCCTTATTCCTAGTTCATAGACTTGTTGCTTGTGAACTGCATATTTAGGAAAGCATATCACCTAGGTAGTTGATGGATGAGACATGGTTGACAAAATGAATCTTTCTCTTATGCTTGATGTGCTTGGGAATTTTTCTTACAAAAATTAAAATCAATAGCTTGACTCCTCAATGATTATATCTCCCTACGAAAGCCATATGATGATCTCATTGAAAACCTTATGCATATGCTACTTGTTGTTTTGTTGAACTTTGTCAAATTGTTGTGAACCTTGTGAGTTACTTTTTATGACTTTTTGATCAAGATTATGTGCACACCACTTTACTCCATCATATTTTGATGAACTCCCTCTCCAAATATCCTTGTAAAAGAGACATGGGCTATTCATGATTAAAAAAAACATAAAAAAAGATAGAGATAAGAATTAGCCCATGTTCTCAAATGCCTATCCAATAGAAGGGAGGGAGCATCCTAAAAAAGGGGAGTATTCACATTCAGTCATTTTCCATCCACATATCCACATGTGCACATGGTTGATCAAAAGTTCATGAATTGTTCTCCTTGGATCCGGTTTTTGACATAGTGATATATGAGACACAAGAATGCCTCTCTTTTACCCCCTACCTTGAGCTCCACATAAAGCCATATTTAGAAGTAGGATAAAAAGTGGCATTATCAAATGCCCAGGTAAGGAACCATACACATTGAGTGATTTGAGAGAATCATTTGAGGAGTACAACCTTGGTTTGTTTTGAAAATTCCTTAAACCAAGTTACATAGCAGAAAGAGTGAAGATGATTGGAGTCAGGACCATTCCATTCCTCAACCACCCAAGGTAACATGATAGACACTTTAAAAGTTCAAGGGTACAAGTATGACATGGAATAATTTGCATGCTAGCATCATACCAATTGAAGTTATGATCCACATTAGTCTTTAACCTTTCCTCAAGGACGAGCAAAGGCTAAGTGTGGGGGAATTTGTTGACGGTTCTTAAATGCTAAATCTAATCATCAAATCCTTGCATAAATAACATAAAAGGAATAAACAACATAGTGGTAGCAGTTTATTATTAACAATTTCCACGTGTTTTGGTGAGATATGTGTTTGCAGGCATAAAAGAGCCAAAATATACAAAAATATGAAGAAACACCACGTCGGCTGAAGACCACTGTGAAATAGCCATTTTCACCAGCCGACAGGATCATTTTCAGGCTAAAATTAGGAACCAGCCGATAGGGTCATATACTGCTGAAATCAGCCACCCGACTGGTTAACCGGGGTAGTTTTTAGGCTGAAATTGGGAACCAGCCGACAGGGTCATATACGGCTGAAATCAACCAGCCGGCTGGTTTATCGGGATCGTTTTTAGGCTGACCATCCGACCCAGCCGGTTTTGCAAAAACACTTCACCATGTTGTCGTTTTCTCCTCCCAGACCAAAAGTGATGAAATATGGCTAAGGAAAGAAGGCCGACAAGTGGCCTAACCGGGAGAAGTCAAGGGGTAACCTAGAGGGGGTTGGCACACGGCCCAGGCCGTGGCCCGGCCTAGGTCACCACACGGCCTACCTTGCCACCCGGTCTCGGGTTACCACCCGGGGTTGCCTGCCCATAAGGCCCAAGAGGCCTACCGCCCGCCAAAGGACGGAGTCGGTGGAAACCGACCCAACAACCGCCTTTGGGACAAGATCCGAGCCATTGGAAGAGAGTTGATCGAGAACCGACCATATCTAACGGCCGCCCGACCTACCACGCCGCTCGGCGGTGCATGCCGCCCGGCATACCCAGCAGCCCGGCACACGTGGCCGCCCAGTATGGCCCGCCACCCGACGGACCAACTTTGGCCAACCGACTTTACTTCACCTACATGTACCCCCCTTGCCAATTGGCACCTATAAATAGAGGGGGAATTTGGCATAAACAAGACACAACACAAGAAGAAAATTTATAGTTCCATTCCTAAGGCTTTAGCACTATGAAGTGCTTAGAAAATAGGGAGAGAGTGAGGGAGAGTTAGGAGGAGGTTCGGGCTTGTCGATGCCTTCTCCACACTTGTACCTCGGCGGATGCTTTTCTTTCTTAGTAAGTATTCGTGATCTTCCAATGGTATTTAAGTTTTCCTTTTAAGTAAGTTCTTTCCTTAGTTGCTTATGGGATCATTGCTCTAGTTATTTAGAGTATCATAGTCTTCTATAAGTGTGACATCGATACTTTGATAGTAATTAATAGCATAGACGTGGTGTCTAGGCTAGAGGTTACCTTTGTTTTCCGCGTGCCCCATGGTTTGTAGAGGTAGTCGGTAGGTGGGGACAGCCATACCCGACCTTAGTAATCCTCCATGTTTGGGTACATCGTAGAGCTGTTGACGGGAGTCACCTGTGGATGCAGGGGTAAGCCGGTGCCCGAAGTAAGCACTAATCGACTGAACCTATCTTATTTTAGGATCTTTTACCATAGGAATCCTCTCTAGCCTCCGCCTACCATATTCTTGTTGTCCTTGGACCAATTAGGATAGAAGAAAAGTACACACATGTTCCCTGTGATTCGATAACCTGGAATACTCCTAGGTGAAGTGCTACATTGGTATATGTGCACTTGTGGATTTATCTATGATCATAAGAAATACCAACAAGAATTTCTGACACCGTTGCCGGGGATAGTAATATTTTTAGTGCGATGTTAAGAAGTGTCAACAAGCATTTCTGGCGCCGTTGTCAGGGATAGTAATATTTCTGGTGCGATGTTAAGAAGTGTCAACAACCCATAGACTAGGTGTCATCCTCCAACTCTCTCGGAGATAACCTCCTCCATCTCAGCTGTCATCAGATCTGCCAAGTCAAAGTGATGCCTCCACAGTATAGCTGCCACTGCCCACTAATGAAGAAGTGTGAACTCCTCTCGATACCTAGACCGTGGGATGATAGTCCTGGTGACTATCGCTCTAACCACCTTTGCCTCTGCAGTGAGCATAGAAGGGCATCTGTCAAAGCCTGGAATGTGCGGTGGTGGAAAGGCGACGGGCACCATGTCGTCTGGAGGTAGTGTCCCTTCCTGTGGTCTGCGGGGTGGAACGAGGGTCCCATAGGTGCTCCTGTGCAACTATAGGTCTGAAGCTAGGAACCCTAGTGCAGCTATATGGTCCTCTCTGGTCAAACACTGGGGCTCTCCTCTGAACAAGAACCAGATCTTTGAACGGTCTTTGGCTACCCATAGTGTAGCAGAAAACTCCAGCACTATGTCCTCTCTGTATCTGAAGGCGTTGGTGACCAACTCTGCTAGTCCAGGCAAGCATGTGAAGTACTTTTTGTGGCTCTCCTCATAGCCGGATACAATGTGTACTGCTGAGCCACAAATAGTCCAGACTTGCCCTTCTTGGCAAGTTAGCATCTCAAGCCCTCACCAAATCTCCTCTGAAGATTGGTCTAGTACCTCTCTCCTCCAGCAGGGTCCATGGGGACTGGAACCCACTGCTCAAAGGAGACAAGGCATCTCACCTTAAGATCCTTGGTAGGAACCTTAAAGATATCTCCCTATCCACCTGTGCTACAAGTCCTTGCAGCCTCCTGGTGCACACCTCACAGGTGCACTGCGGGTCTCCTGCCCGGTGAGCTGACCTCTGGGGTCTTCTCTATGCTAGTTTCTCCATCTTCTCCTCCTCAAATTCCTTAGACTCAGACTAGGACTCACTGTCCTCCTCTAACTCCTCCTGCTCAGACTCCTCATGTTGTATCTAGAGGATCCCTGCTCCATAGTTATCGACGACCTCTCCAAACGAGAAGCCGGAGTACTCTACGACCAAGGTGACAGAACAACTCCTGTGGCCAACCCCTGAGCTGTTGTCCTCTGTCTGGTACTCCTCCTCAGTCCCTAAGTATCATCTGTCTGCTCTATGATCAACCGTGATCCAGGTGTCCTGCGGGAAGTTTCCATGGCATCTAGGTGTTGTGCCAATTTTCTGGCTCTCTCTGACTCTGGGTCCAGCCTGGTCCTCTTCTTGCATCTGGGCTTCTCTGGCATCTTGCCCTTGCCCTTATCCTGACCTGACCCTGCCATCTCTGCTGCTGAAACTATCACTGCACGCATATGGGTATGGATAGGATAAGTATAGAACCTAGTATGATCTATAAGTAAAGCACCGCTAGGTAAGAATGTGCAACAGATATCCTAGCACCAAATGAAGGACATGATCACTAGACAAATAAGGCATTGTGACAAGAGTGATCATCGACTATATGTGGCTGGTGAGAGTCATCTACTGTGCAGTAAAATAATAGGCAATAAATCCAACTGTAGACTAAACAAGAGACAAACCCTAGAATTGCAATTTTCAAATATGCATGTATCTAATTGCAACCTAGGTTGAGCTAATTTCTCAATTAATGCAACTAATCATGGGAAATGAATCTAATTGCATCAATTAAAGCTAATTGCTCAAAATTAGGGCATGAATCGATTAGTTGGAGGAAGTAGAACAATACCCTAGGAGAAGAACGAAGTAGAACACTAAAGAACACAACCGATCGCTGAAAAGTGGAAGCTTTTTGGGGTCGCCGGCAATAGAGGTGGAGGGAGAGGCAACTTGCCCTAATTTTTGGTGGAACTCAGCACTGGAGGAGGGGAGCTACGGCTAGCGCGCGCGTGGAGGGAGCAGGCGGTACAGGCGGTATCATCGGTCAGGCGTGCTGCAGTGAGGCACAGCAAGCGATGGTGGCACCGATGTGCAAGGGTGTTGGCGGCGATGGGAGTGCAGACGCGCGGCACTGCTACGTGTAGGTGAGCGGGGGCAAGATGGGGGCATGGTGCATGAGGCGGCTGTCAGCAATGAGCTCGAAGGTGCGGGCGTGGCTGGCGGTGGCTTGGTCGGCGACGGAGACAGGGGAGCAACAGCGGCGTGTCTTGAGCGGAGTTTCGGTGTCGGGGGTCGAATAGGGAAGAAACCAAAATTTGACCTAGGTCAAAGACTGACGGACGACCGAGATCCAACAAGGGATAGAACAACGGTCACGATTCAAAGCAAAGCACACGTTTTCAACATAGTGACCGGATGGTATGTTCTCTAGACCGGACAATCCGGTCACCTCTAGATCTGCTGGCATCTATACAGACCGGACGGTATGGTCTCTAGGACTATTCTGTCCGGTCCCTACTGACAAGATTCTCCGAGGCAATGTGCATAGGGGCACTGACCGGACTATACGGTCCTTAGAGTGGATAAGAACCAAAGCAATTAAGAACCAAACAGGTATGTATGAGCCTTAATCCATGAACCGCGCAAGTGGGTTTAACATCGCAGTTCATAAGAACTTCCTCAATGGGCATGAAGCATAATCCTTTCATTTGGTCATACTTGTGGAGATGTAATCTCATATAGATCATGAGGCACAAATATCTCCAAATGTGACAAGTCTCCTTTGTGTTTCCTATATGACGCATGCAACAAGCGTTAAATATGCTTAGAGAGTAAACATGCCATGTGAATGCATGCAATATTAAACAAGACACAAAGGAAACCTATCAATATCAAGTTTGAACCCTCTCAACCTTACTCACTATAAGCCATACCCTTGCCTTGAGAGAAGCCAAACCACCATCTCAAACACTCCCCCTTGCTTATAGCTATCTTGAGTGGGTTAGACATTGACTAATTTTTATGTGTTTTTCTTTTAGTTAATTACACATGCATGGATGCAAAGCATACTAGTCACAAAGGAGTCCAAATTACCATGCAATGGTAGAAAACAAAGAACACACTACAACTACCAAGAACAAACATGGATACCTCCCTCATGATTAGATATATCGTTGAGGTCCATGTCACTTGTGGTGGACTTCACTTGATCTTCAAGTAAGCTCCCGGTTCACCACCACCACCTTCATCTAGGTCTTGTTCTTGGGCACCCACTTGTACTTCGTTGACCTCTCAAGATCAACAATACACTTAGGCACCCATATACTCTTGAGCTTTCTCTTCTTGTTTGGTGGTACATAAGCCTTTGCTTTCACCTTGCCACCCTTGTCCCTAAAAAAGCTTGAAATGGGTGTTCTCATGGAACAAGTTAGCATTAGGTTAAACAATATAACTTCTCACCATAGGACAATCCTTGATGGTGTGACCATCCTTGCAACACCTCTTGCAATAGTAGTCGTTGGCGAGTAGGGGTTTGATCCATACGGGGATGGAGTCACTCGTCCCAATGATTTTGATGGCAGTGGGATATGAGCCAAGTCCCCAGTGGGAAACATTGTTCACAAGGTTTCTACCAAGAATCTCCTTGTGGATGGCTCCACCATGTGTGGGCCTCTCGAAGCCATCCACCATCATCTTCCTCTCTTCCTTGAGCTTGTGATATTCCTCCAAAACAAATGGCTCAAGAGAAGAAACATCGATTGAGGTGGTTAGTTCATGAAGCATAGTAGAAGCATTACTCTTAGATGAACTAGAGGAGGGAGAGGAAAGATCATCCACATTAATGGCCTCAAAAGTAAGTTCATGGGCCTTGTACTTCTCACATAGCTCTTCATGATCACCCTTGAGTTTGTCATAACTCTTGTTTAGGGCCTCATGAGATGTGATGATGTCCTTGAGCTCACTCTCAAGCTCACCAACACGATCCTTAGCCAACTTACATTCTTTGCTTACCACTTCCAACATTTTGGATTTCTTGACAAGGATATCGCGGGCTTGCTCAAGCATACTCCAAAGCTCGGCCCATGAGAGCTCCTCATCATCGCTATCATCACTGCTCTCATTCTCACCCCCCCCCCCCCCCAAGTTGGCTCGTGACCATGAGGCACGTGGGAGGTGGAGGAAGAGCTCATGAAAGTGTGGCATTGATCATGGCTAGGCCGGCCACTTCTTCATCATCGCTTGAGGAGGAGGATGTATCACTTGAGTTTTCACTTGTTCACTCTCCAACAAGGGCCTTACGGGAGAACTTCTTCTTGTACTCTTGAGTTTTGCCTTTGCCTTTGCCCTTGTCCTTGTTGAAGTACCTCTTCTTCTTTTGCTTGGCTTTGGGGTCTTCTTCTTCATCACTTGAATCTTGGGACTTGAAAGCTTCCTTCTTTGGCTTGGGGCAATCCTGAACAAAGTGGTTTTTGGATCCATAGTTGAAGCACTTGCCCTTGGACTTGGAGGCAAACTTGTTCTTGAAGGTCCTCATCTTCTTTATGAGAAGAGTCAAGTCCTCAGTCAAGTCATCTTCATCTTCATCATCATCATCAGGTCAGATTGTAGCTGAACCTAGGTATGAACAATGAATTGCCATGGAGATAGCACGGGGAGGGAGAGGGAGGAAGCTAGCTTCTGCTATGGGAGTGGAGCCCTCGCTCCTGGGCGCGGTCGCTGGCATTTGGGTCCTCGCGGTGGCGGAGCCGAAGCGGAGGGAGGTCGCCGAGGCGGGTGAGCGGCAGGGCGGGGAGGCGGCACCAGGTGGGCGAGCGGTAGGGAGGGTGCAGGGAAGCGGCATCAGCGTCGGCAGGGCGGGTGCAAGGAGGCGACATCAGCATCGGCAGCAAGGGCGGGGATCTGGCGTCGGTATTGCCGTCGACAGGGCAGGTGCAGGGAGGCGGCGTCGGTGTTGGTAGGGTGTGTGCGACGAGGCGGCGTCGGCATCGGTAGCAGGTGCAGGGAAGCGGCGTCAGTAGGAGTAGAGAATGAATCGGAGACTTGGCAGAGAATGAATCGGAGGCTAAGTCTCCCCCCCCCCCCCCATATGTTTGCCGAGTGCCTGCCACTTGGCACTCGGCAAAAACCCCACTATTTATGAGAGAAATGAGCCATAATTAACTACGTATTCATTCTGCCAGAATTTAGAAAACCGCCCTCCTAGCTAAAATCTCTCTATGTGCAATCGCTCGAGACTAATCTGCAATAAAATGTGCCTCTCAAATTACTCCTTTGATTGATGTGATAGTCTAGGTCTTGGTGATATTTTCCAATACGTTGGAAAGGAAAAACCAAAGGTCTGAAACACAACCCATAACACTGTGATCATGCTTCATCACAAGTCACACAAATGACACGTGAAAAACATGATACATGCGTGGTGTGTTCATAGCAGCCTTCTATTTTTCTTGCACGTTGTACTCATGTTGAAAGACTCAGCATATGCTATTTTTTAATTTGGAACAACTTCACATAGATAGGCAAAGTTGGATAAATCCGACCAGCCAATCTCTCCATGCCACCCTTGGCCTTTCAATTAGTACTAGTAATCCTACCCACGCATTTGCGTGGCTAATCTTGACATTTTATTAGAAATTTGCTAATATAATGTTTTAAAATTTTGATGTATGACTT
Source organism: Eleusine coracana subsp. coracana (assembly GCA_032690845.1). NCBI lineage: Eukaryota > Viridiplantae > Streptophyta > Magnoliopsida > Poales > Poaceae > Eleusine > Eleusine coracana. Next base: position 10,611,352 of record CM064430.1, read on the forward strand.
GTATAATTCACTTGGATTCATTGAATCAGACATCCTTATGATTAAGACTCTTAAACGCATAAGAACCTTAGAAGAGTAGGAGGACCTGAGCATGAGTTAGTGTCAAGCAAAGGATACAGTTAATCTCTAGAGCCGTCCAAAGTCAACAATAACATGGTAGTAAAAATTAACCACAAAACTAACTTGCGTCTTCAACAGCACGGAGTTTAATTCAAGTGTGAACCTGCAAGTCTACAGGCTTATAAAATGAAGGTTTACCCGTACTCCTCTCAAACTTATCAGTCGTCAATTATATGCTATATATATTCTCAGGATTATTTCAACAGTTCTTCGCATGACAAATCTCTGTTTCAAGACAACGCACTCTGTAAGAATAATGTTCTAAAAGAATTGGCACGCAAAATATTATTGTTTCACTGTACCGTTGGTAGGAGATATCAGATCGCAGAGCAGCTAAGGCTTGCCGTGACGTGCGCATGTCCGAGACCTGCAGAGCTCCAGTCGAGGCACATGGAAGACATCCGGTCTGCATCCTTCTTCATCGCGTGCTTCCATGTCTTGGTCACCTGAGAGCTCGAGTAGCGTGAGGTAGTTTTTCAATTGCATCTTGATGACGATGAGGTATGCCGCACGGGAGAAACAAATCATATGCTCAATGGTTGGACGCAGCTCGGGGAAAGCACTGACCCTTTGCAGCCGATTCCCAGCCAACCCATATTCCCATTGTCAACATCTTGTTGAGCTTGGAACATCATTGGTCTTCCAGAATAACAACCAAAACCTAACGACCGTTGCTGGCGGTGGCACCTGGCGGCTCGGAACATCATTGGTCTTCCAGTATAACAACCGAGACCTAACGTCATCGCTGGCGGCGGCATCTAGCGGCAGTGCAGAAGCTTATTGCTACGAGGGGAGAGTGTGTGCATATGAAAGCCTCTCTCATGGCGCAGCCCGATTGCCTTGCTTCCACGGTGAAGGGAAAGGGTATCGATCTGGATGACGCAGGGGTGAATGACTTGGTAGACCGCAAAAGAATAAAGAAATTACCGATGGACAATATACAAATAGTGGTGAACCACCTAAACATATACAAGGGTATTTGTGGTCTTTTTTTTTATAATGGTAGTGGTGGGTAATTTTTTTTTCTTTTTTCTCTAATTAACGTGAGAATTTCTAGGCCTTGAGAGCAAATATGGTGGCTCTTTTTATTGCTCAAATATATATATAAATAGATAGAGGACGAATAGTGGGGAAAAAAATTATTTTGCCGAGTGTCTTGAAATGGCACTCGGCAAAAGGTTATCTTTGCCGTGTATCTTGAAATGGCACTCGGCAAAATGTTATCTCTGCCGAGTGTTCATAAGACACTCGGCAAATGGTTATCTTTGCCGAGTGTCTTGCGGTGACACTAGGCATAGGGTTGACGGCGTGCCAAACCCGCCCCACTGTTACTCTTTGCCGAATGCCACGTGGGCAAGCACTTGGCAAAGTTCATCTTTTGTCGAGTGCCCTTTTTTTCAACACTCGGCAAACTCAATTTATGCCAGAGTGTATATATTGTGCAAGTGTCTGCCTTCTGAGCTTTCGGCAAACATCAGAGCACTCGGCAAATAGGAGTTTTCCTGTAGTGTTTATTACGTAAAAACATCATATTTACCCTGTGAATGAGAGCATGAGCACCCCATGAATAATAAGTAAAAACTGATAGATACCTATCTCGTTTAATAAAGATTGTTATATATAATCACTCAGTATAAAACCCGATCCACCAATTTTCTCCCATTATATTATTGACCGTAAAACAACAACGTGAGGTTACAGGGTATTATACTAAGGTGAAAAACATTTTCAAAAGAAGTGGATCGTTGTACTATAGAGTAGATAGATTTATCCAAAGGAAATTGATTAGAGGATCCGCAGCGGCAAGAGAATGCCTTTGCTGGCAAGAGAACTGCCGAGAACTTGGGCTTCCACATCCAAAGGGATTAGCTGGCCCTCTATCGACAAAGAGCAAGCCAGTGGCCGGGCAGAAGCCACCGAGATGGATTCGACCACCTGCCGGCTACATGAAGGTAAATGTTGATGCAGCGATATCCAAGAATACTGGTGTGGCGGCAGCTACTGCGGTAGCCCGGAACAATGAGGGTGTTTTTTATGGTGCATCGGTTCTTGTCCTGGATGGCCTAACGGATCTAGTGGTAATGGAGGCAATAGCCTGTAGAGAGAGGCTGGCTTTGGCCGGTGATCTACTTATGCAGAAATTTTGGTTGGCCTCTAACTGTCTGAGAGCAATTAACAACATCAAGATAGGCGGTCTTGGAAGGTATGGACCAATCATCCTCAGTTGTCTGAGAGCAATTTGCTCATGAAAGTGGGGACTCTAATGTACTATAGACCGATACATGTTTGAGCTTGTGCTACATGTATCGTTGATACAGAGGCCGAAATATTAATATTATATTCTCTTATCTAAAAAAATGTTAACACGCACAATCTCGCACGGAGCTCTATTTATAATGCACTAGGTAAGCATGTGTGGTTTTTGGCTCCACCAGAAGGAGTTTGTAATTCCTATCTCATAAATCAATAAAGGGATAGGCTTTCTCTGAAAAAAAAAGCAATGCTTTAAGACACATGCTTATGTCCCATATACAATGATCCATCCTTTCATAAAGCGATTTTTATCCTATTTATTTTAATTTTGAGAAACCATATGGATATGTGCCATGGTTTATAATATATGATGAGTAATTGACTTGAGCGGATTTGGTGTTTGAGTTGAAATATGAGAATCTGGGGATTGCATGAGTTTGTGCATGTCATGGTTATGACTAACCGGAGTTGGTGGAGGAATTGGTGATGTTGCAGGAGTTGGGAAATGTATTTGCTTGTCTCATGATGTGTAGATCACTGGACTCGACTTGGCTGTCAATGGCAAGAGGATCGGGCACAAGTAGAAGACTTGGGGCCAGACGATCAGGAGGCCAGGTGGAGACAAGGGTGATCCATACCGCACATGTGGAGAGGCAAGAAGCACGGACGGTTTCACGGTTGAACCTTAAAACCATGGTTGTGATGAAGACGGCGTGTTGACCAAGTCAAGGCGAGCGGGATGCCGGTGCAAGTGACAAGGGGGGCCGATGGATAGGGACTAGGAGAGACTTGCCGGTGGTCAGGATCGCGGGACAAGGTGACACGCGTCGACATCAAGAAGTTATGCTTTGAGAAGCGTGCAAGGTAGTTTTCTGGTTTGGGCCTTAAAACCGGTGACGGCGATTCAAGGTGCACGTGGTACCATCGCGGAGCTTGCGTCGAGGCGAAGCAAAGATGTGAAGGGTCCGATGGTATTCGGGTGAAGGAAAAAGAGATGGACAAGTTTGCCCCCGGTGGTAGGTGGGTGTGTTATGTAGGTCAAGGGTAGAGTGGTCATGTGAACAATAGACCCTAGGCCTATATAAGAAGAGGTAGGGCTGGTGAAAGAGGGGCATCTCTTTCCATTATCCTTGTGTTAGGGTTCTATTCAAAGTGCTAGGAGAGGTCTTCATGTTCTAGTGGAGAGTAGTGGGTGTGTGAGAGACATCTCTTGCTCTTCCAAATAGTGGGAGGAAGAGGGTGGCTTCCTAGTCTTGTATCCTTGTATCTTGACTTGATGAATCAATGATATGAGATTCAAATTCGTGCTCAAGTTCTTCCTCTCTCCCTAAATCCCGAATTTCTCTTTTTCCCTATTTTTGGAGCTATTTTTGTGGTGATTTTTTATCTTGATTTTGAGTGAGTTTTGGGATGGATTTTGTGTGGGATCTTGGTGCTATGATGTGCTAGAACAACCCTATATAGGTCCTTGACCGAATCAAGGCCACTAGCACCTTCGATTTGAAAGATTTCTCAAGTTTCCCCTTTTTGGTGTTCATGACACAAGATCTGAAATTCATGATGATTCCTTGTGATTTTTGAGTGGATCTCTTTAGAGGAGTGTCATGATCCAAGGAGGATGATCTGGTCCAAATTTTGTGATTTTTGGAGTTCGTTTGATAGGGTTTTGGTAATTTTCTTTCCCGAACGGAGCTGCTGTTTTGTCCAGGATAGAACTTCCGTGACCATGATGGAACTTCCATCAAGAACCACGGAACTTCCATGAGTGACAGTTCTCCCATTGCCCGGAACTTCCGTGATTGATAGAACTTCCGTCAAGGGCTTTGAAACTTCCGTCGGGCACCACGGAACTTCCTTCAGGCTCAGTTTTGTGATCTCTCGGATTTTCCTTGTTATCCTTTTTGTTTCTCTTGTGCTTCCGCTATGTGTCCTTTCGGTTTGAGTCATTCCTATGGTTAGCACATCACAAGTTGGTGTGTGTAATCTTGGTGACTTAGTTAGAGATTGGTTTGGATTGTAGTTGGGACATAGGTCAAGTTCTTGAGAAGAATTTTAATTGGCTCCCATTCACCTCCCCCCCCTCTGATCGCCTTCTCGATCCTTCAATTGGTATCTTAGCCGGTTTGATCACTAGTTGACCTTCACCGGCTTTGTGATCCGAAGGCGACATGGAGAAGCGTGATGTCAAGCTATGGATGTTCGATGGAGAAGACTTCTCCTACTGGAAGTCGCGGACCAAGGCTTTTCTATTGAGTCAAGGACGTGCTATCTGGGACATCGTCGAGCAAGAATACAACATACCTGCCGACCTCAACACTGCTCCAGTAGGTGATTTGAACAGGTATAAGAACAACTCTAAAGCTGTCAATATTCTGCTCTCTGCACTTGGTAGGAGTGAACATGATAGAGTTGCACACCTTGACACTGCTCGTGCTATTTGGGATAAGCTCTACACGTACCATGAGGGTACCAATCAAGTCAAGTCTATGCGTAAGGATTCTTACAATAGACAGTACCAAACCTCTGCACAAAAACCTGACGAGTCACTAGATGACACTTTTCCTAGGTTTGTGTCACACTCGATTTTAAGGTCAAAACCGAATGCTTCTGTATACGTGCCCAGGATCAAGTTATCACGTATATAGGACAAAAGTGAAATAACAGTAAAACCAATGTCATTATTATTATATCATACCGTTATTACATAGTCTGGAATACATCAAAGCATAAAAGAAAACAGTGGAAGGCTCCATAACGCCACAGGCAGTCCACCGGGGATCGCACTCCTAGTCAAAGTAGTCCTCGTCGGCGTAGTCCATCTCGCCAGTGAAGTCTGAGCAGCAGTAACAAAACAGGGAAAACTAAAACGCGTGAGTACATAAAGTACTCAGCAAGTGGGGGAAAGTATGACATGCAGGCTAAAGCAAGAACAGGTTAGACACAGGTTTACTGCACTACGCAACCTTAGCCTATGACTCTAAGCATCCTATTTACTAGGTAAAAAGCCCAACAGGTTAACCACCTATCCAACACTACCGGTTACCCACCGATAGCAAAACTATGAGTTACCCCCTCATACTAGAACACTACAGGTTACCCACCTGCAGTACCATCCAAATCCGGTTACCCACCAGATCCACCCAAATATCCATCTAATCGTGTGAGGATCCAGGCCGCTCTTCACCGTGAGCACGGCTGTTATAACAGTTTTACACAATGCAGAGGTTGCACAATTTTACCCACATGTTGGTGATTTTATCACTATTCAGTGACTAAAGTCTCCCTGTTGCCAACACACTACCATAGGTGTGAGGCCAAGAGATCACCACATGATCTTTTAAAGCGCTTCCCAGCTTGCAAAACGTCCACGCTAAGGTTTCACCGATGCGGGATTAACCATCCCTACAAAGGCCCCCTCTGGCGTCGTGTCTTGAAGTAACCCTTCATCACCTGAGACCGAAAGTAACCCTCTCGTCCTCCATCCTCGAACGCCCGCAAAACTAGAAAGACAACTAATACTAAATCACGCCTACCCATATCAGCCCTGTGCGAATTTGGTTTGTATGACCACAAGCAGGCACTACCACAAACCAACCAGTACATTACCCGTACTTGTGGATACCCGCACCATCCTCAACATCCTCCTGCTTGGGTCATCTAAATTACCCAAATGATAATTAGGTTCAAATGAATATTAGTCAAGTTTATTATTACATATTTCCTACCTTTTAATCAGCTAAAAGCTTTCAGTTAATGGTTTGTTACTTTGTGTTTTTTTGTAGGATTATTTATATAATAATTATAAACCATTAGATCTAGATCTAATGGCTCAATAAGGTGATTGAAAGTTTCCCCAACTTTCAGGCAGCTGAAAATTAGCAAGTCCCTTATTATTATTTAATTTTAATCCCCCAAAGTACTGCACTAGCAAGACGTACCCAAAAACCCATATACTCAACAATAATCCAGGCGACAAGGAATAATAAGGAAGGGTAAATGACATGGGATTCAAATTTAGACAAGAATGCATGAAAATAAACTAATCCTTAATAGGTACAATATGGTCAAGGACACTTGCCGTGTTCTCCCGTTGGTTGCTGCTCAAAATCAAGATCCTGGAAATTCTGGAGTTGTTCCTCTTCTTATATCGATAAATATCAGAAAAGTAAAGCAGAAACAAATAAGGAACAGTACACCAAACATTTCCTAATTACTATGAAAACAGTACTAAAAGATAGTACTCATTCCTATGATTCTGTAAGCACAAAAATAACCTAAATCGGAGTAGCAGATAAAAAGTTCTGAAGGATTAAAGACTAAGGGTTTATTAGCAAAATTACCTACTCGGGAAAACTACTAAGGGGTTTTTGTGCAAAAATGAAGAATCTAAACTGTATTTCTTTTAGAATCAGAGACCTGAACGCAAAAGATGCTTTTACCGGGATTTACACGAGCTAAAATAAATGTTAAATTTGGTGGACTAAGTCTACGGTTTTCGTGGGCCAGCTAAGCTTACAGGTTCACTCGTCCATCGTAGATCGGGCTCATAACCTTTCGGGGTCTTCTAATCCTGGTCGTTGATTACAAAACCGATGGAGGGGAATGGTTCCAGTGAGGCGGGCAGCGGACGACGGCGGTAGAAACGGTGACGTCATGGGTAGCGGTGCTGGAGCTCACCGGGAATCAAAGGCTGTCATGGCTAGCGATGCGCAATAGCGCTCGCGTGTGGTCAATTAAAGCAACTAAGGTATGGGAGTAGGGGACGAAAAGCAGGGAAACCATTTACGAGTTCGGTGGGTCGGTTTTGGACTGGGAAGGCGGGATGCTAGCGGTCGACATTGGCTTACGGCAGCGTGGGAAGGAGCGACGGAAAGTAGGGGATGATAGGTGAGGTCTGCCTAACAGCGGCCGCGAAGCGAAAGCTGGGATGCGAGCTGCGTGTTGGAGGCCTAGAAGCTTCAAGGTCAAGCCTAAACCGAAGAGGAGGGAAAGGGGCTCTCGCAGAGGCATTGCACGGGTGGCCTGGGTGTGGGACTCGATGACGGGGTTGATGGCACACGATCGGTAGCATCGGGGATCGGCTTTGGGCGAGCAAACTCCACGCTGCTACTCCAAAGGGCGCGGTTAAACTCCAGTACCTCTAGTAAGTTGTCGGCAATGACTGGGATGGCTTGTCTTCTTGTGACTCTCGTCAACGTTGTTTGACGGCTCGGGGAAAACAATGGTTGAGCGGCGATCTGATGTACGGGTGCAGCTAGGGATTTTCTCAGAGGAAGAGATGACGATGGGGATGTTTATGAGCCATTTTTATTGGGGCAGAGGTCAACGGAAGGGTCATGGGGAGAGAATAGGCCTAGCGTGGAGGCACACCGAAATAGAAGAGAGGAGGAGTGAGGGCTCGGTGGGGCCGCAAATTAGAAAAACAGAGCACTAAGTTGCTGCTCACTGAAGCTGGGGAAAAAGATGGCCAGGGCGACGCTTCTGCGGGGGATTGAGGGCAAAAAGTCTCAAGGAATTTTGGCAGTGGCTGAGGGGTGCGCGCGCTGGGTTTTTACAAGGCCACCGTTCATTGGAATGGCCATGACGCTGACATGCAGCTCGGCTGCTGTTGTGCACAGAATAGCATGGATCTTGGCCTGCGCGTTCGTGTTCGTACGATACACTAATAGAGCTACAACTTGAACCAATACATCGTAAGAGATGTGGCACATGATATTGGCATGATGGTCAAGACATTTGCTTACCAGAACTGGAGATGGCGAGGTAGAAAGCAGGCTAGGTCACGACGCAATAGATGGCGGGCCAAACGCGTTCCTGGAGTCATCGTGCAAGATCTCGATGAGGGCTTCTGGGATCGCGAAGAGGACTTCCTGGAACACGATTTGGATCTAAGTAGGAAGCTTATAACCTGAAGAATTGGTCAAAGAAATCCTCCAAATTACCATGTTGTGTGCAGATCGTAAACAGAGAGGGAACAACTGCGATGATGATGAAGATCGTGGTTGCTTTGGGGCTCCAATTGACGTGAGCTTTGGATATGTTGGAGAGGGTAACCGGGAACATGTCTGATGAGGACATCACTCCTAAGGATACATGCAACACTCCTCCAATTTTGGACTTGCAAGGTCTAATGACTAGAGCTCGTGCACGACGACTAAATTTAGAGGTGAGCTCGTTCCTACAGTCTTCATTATATGTCACTTTTGAGAATGGTTTGCTACCTAATGATTATATTATAATTAGGAACCATGGAGAGGACTAGGAGATGATGGGAGAAGGACTTGGAGACGTGGAGGACCAGCAAGAACGTGGAAGCCAAGATGGAGGCCCAACCAAAACCGACTTCGAGTCTGTTTCGTGGCTCAGGACCAGTCTGCACTAAAACGTATGCCCAAGACGCATACGGACTCGGATTTGGACGTTATACATATGCATGGAAAGATAAGAAGAAGACCTTTCCAATGCCGCCGGTCTCATATCAAAATTCGTCCGGAGTCATTGGGAATCGTCGAAACAAGAGAGAGTCCAGAATCTGTTTTGGTGCTGTGTCGCCTGTTTTTGGCCTTTGGGCTTTGTATCTAGTTGAGCCAAGTAGGGGTGCGTCCAGAGGGTCTTGCATGACCCTAGGGTCCTTCATATACAGACGCCGTCGCACCATTAGGGTTTGGGGGTTTTGCTTAGATTATTCTGTTCATAACAGTTTCGCCGTCATCACGGTTTGTGAGACCCCAACTTCGTGAGATTCATAATACATCTGCAATTGTGTTGCTTTCTTCTTTGTTCTTGCTTGTGTTCTTGATTTCCAGGCAGGGATTAGCCTTCTCGGCGAGGTCAATCGTTTTAGGACGGTTGATAGCCAGAGGAGACGTCGTGCTGCGATTGCGGGGTTTAGAACGAGCTGTTCTGAAGCCGGATCGATTTGTGTGTCGCCTCCGACCTAATCAACGTATCCAGAACCTTTTGGAGGATCGGGAACCCTTGTCCACATCAAGTGGTAATCAGAGCTTCAGGTGCACCGTCAGGTTCATACTACCCCTAGTTAATTTTGTTTTGTGTTCATCCTATCATCCACAGAAAAGCCCAAAAAAATTTTTCCCTCCGCCCATAACCACGTGTTTAGCCTTTGCATATTTCAATTTCAGAGTCCGTAGTGTTGAGTTTGTGCCCTAGTTCTTGTTTAGTCGCTGGTTTAGTTTGTGTTTTTGTCGTCAGTAGTGTTTCCCTTGCAACCCTAGCTGACATCCCCTTCACCATCCTCTACTTTGTTACCTTTTTGTGCTAGGGTTGATTGATCGACACACCTAGCCTAGTCCCACCCTAATCCCACCCTGAACACACCATCAACACCCGGACCAATCCCCACAATTTCCACTTTCTGCTGCATCCACGCCGCAAAAAATAATCTTACCCGATTCCAAACTCGACCCCTAACCGACTCGGGTTTCTGGAAAACCGACATTGCAGAAAACCTATGCCCTGTGTGCCCTCGTCAAAAAATTCAAAAAAATTTGGGAAGATAAAGAAAAAATTGATTTAAGTTTAAACCCGACGTTTTCTGCAACTTCAAGATTTTCTGTAGGCCACATCCTACCTCTGTTTGAGCTGAAATTTTTTGTGTATTCTCCTCCATTGTTAGTGAGTTGGAGAAAAATATCAAAAAAATAAAATAAAAAAAAAGAAATTTGGGATTTCTACTAGTGCTACATCTAGCCCCCTGAAATTTTTGGATTTGGCTGTTTTGCACTTAGCCCCCTGTTATCGCCTGTTGTGCCTTTGTCTCCTTGTTTCTACTTTGCTATCACTACTATTCTAATACATACTTAGACCAGCAACTAGGGACAAGTTACTTGGGCACTTATTCAGCTTTACTATCTGTTTTTGATTTGTGTGCCACTCACATATATATATTTGGCCTTCCTAGCTCTACATATTTCTTCTGGACAGCACACATGTTATTTTGTGACCCTTGCAATCGTGGAACACATCTCTCTGGTATCCTTTGCTTTGCTTTTCAGAACTTTGTAAGAGCATTGTAAGGAGTTTCCTTTTGTTGTGTTGAGAGGCACCACTGCTTAGCTATTTTATAGGGATAACCTTCACTGTTTGTTTCCTGTTTTGGTGTTTGTGATGCCAGGAAGTGACGATGGAGAGATGGCTTCACCTTCACAATTTGCTGAGTGCGTGAGCCAAGAGCAGCTCCAGAAGGCTTTGCAGGCTGCTCAGAGTGATTTGGCAGAGACGATCACTAGAGCCGTTACTGATGCGGTCAGCAAGCTTCACATTGGAGAAAGCATCGAGCGGTTAGAGAAGCGGGTCTCTAAGTTAACCGATCAGGTTATTGCATTGGAGACCGCTCCTAAAACCAATAATACGAACACCAATAACAACAACAACGATGTTGAAGACGTCCATGATGAAGACACGATGTATAAGGCTGATGGCACCATGGATAGGTCAGCTACAAGGACCGCACGATTACGACATCGTTTGCAACATAATACTCAAGGTATGGGTGGTTTCCATAACTACAACCGTCGTCCACATGGTAACTATGCTCCAGATGACCCGTATGCTAAAAATAAGTTTTCAATTCCTTCGTTTTCGGGTCAGTATGATGGTGATGTTTATCTTGATTGGGAGATGACTGTAGAACAAAAATTTAATGTCCACCTTGTTCCTGAACAACATAGAGTTAGACAAGCTACTAGTGAGTTTAAGGACTTTGCTATTGTTTGGTGGAGTGGTCTAGCTGCTGAAACTGATTTGCCTACTACTTCGGAAGAACTTAAGGTAGCAATGCGTGATCGTTTTGTTCCCCCTTCTTTTTATAGAGAGATTCATAATAAACTGCAACATTTAGACCAAGGAGATAAAACTGTTCAGGAGTATTTTAGTGAGCTTCAGAAGGGTTTGATTCGTTGTGCTGTAGTTGAAAAAGTAGAGGATCAAATTTGTCGCTTTTATTCTGGTTTAAGAAAAGAAATTCAGGACATCCTTGATTATAAAGAATATTATACCCTCACCCAGTGTTTCCAGTATGCTATGCTTGCAGAGAAAGAATCACAGGGACTTTTCCAGGCTTTTAAGGAGTACAGCAAGTCAAGGAACTCCTACCCCCCCCCCCCCACGCTCGACGGGGACTTCAGGGCTGCCTAGGCCATCTTTCCGGCCGCCCTCACCAGCAGCTACCAAGGGAACCAGTGTTGTTTCTGCAGCCCCAAGATCAGCCCCTGCACCTTCTACGCGCTCAGGTAAACTTTCTGTGCAGGTACCAGCTAGTAGTGCCTCCTCTGTTGCTTCGACAGGACGCACTACAGGGATTCAGTGCCACCGCTGCCATGGACTTGGTCATGTGCAGAAAGATTGTCCAAGTAGGCGGGCATATGTGGCGACAGACGATGGCGATTACATGAGCACCTCCGATGTGGAGGATGAGGAGGAGGACATCGCTGCCACCGGTAGTGACCTCGTCCTTGGAGGCGGAGACACCACAGGATACATGACATTATTGTTCAACGTGTCCTTAGCACACAAGTTCATCAGCCCGAGACGATGCAACGCCACAACTTGTTCCAGATTTTCTTCGTTATCAAGAACCGCCGAGCACGTGTCATCATTGATGGAGGGAGCTGCAATAACTTGGTAAGTTCTGATGTGGTCAACAAGCTTGCTTTGACCACACGTCCACATCCACATCCGTACTATATTCAGTGGTTAAACGACTCTGACAAAGCTAAGGTAATACAAACTTGTAGAGTTCCTTTTTTCATTGGTTCTTATGTGGATTCTATTGATTGTGATGTCGTACCAATGCAAGCATGTTCACTTTTATTGGGTAGACCTTGGGAATTTGATAATGATGTTGTACACCATGGTAGAAGTAATAAGTAAACTTTAATGCATAAAGGAACTAAAATTACTTTGTTACCAATGACCCCTGCTGAAATTATACAAGCTGATTTAGAAAGAGCTGCTAGTTTGAAAAATAAAGGTCCTGAAATTCAGCAACCTGTTAATTCTAATTCTACACCTAGTAATGTTAATAATTCTTCAAGTTCTAAGGGTGCTGGAATTAAATTACAAGGTCGTTTATGTCTTGCAACAAAATCTGAGCTTGCTGAAATTTCTGATAATGATGATATTTGCTATGCTTTGATATGCAAAGAAGCTTTGTTTTCACTTGATGATATTGCTTCTAGTGCTGTGTCTCCTGCTGTCACTAACCTTTTGCAGGAGTATGAGGATGTTTTTCCAGCTGAGATACCCCCGGGATTGCCACCTTTGAGAGGGATTGAGCATCAAATTGATTTGATTCCGGGTGCTACTTTGCCAAACCGTGCTGCTTATAGGACCAACCCTGAGGAGACTAAGGAGATACAACGACAAGTTCAAGACCTTTTGGATCGTGGGTATGTTCATCAATCACTTAGTCCTTGTGTTGTTCCTGTACTTTTGGTTCCTAAGAAAGATGGTACTTGGTGTATGTGTGTAGATTGTAGAGCCATTAATAATATTACTATTAGGTATCGTCATCCTATTCCTAGGCTAGACGACATGCTTGATGAGTTTTGTGGCTACCATCAAATTAGAATGAAACTTGGAGACGAATGGAAAACAGCTTTCAAAACCAAATTTAGATTATATGAGTGGTTAGTAATGTCTTTTGGGTTAACTAATGCACCTAGTACTTTCATGCGCTTGATGAATGAGGTTTTAAGAGCTTTCATTGGCAAATTTGTGGTAGTTTACTTTGATGATATCTTGATTTATAGCAAATCTATAGATGAACATATGAATCATTTGCGTGCTGTTTTTGATGCTTTACGAGATGCACGTTTATTTGGTAACCTTGAGAAGTGCATCTTTTGCATGGATCGAGTCTCTTTTCTTGGCTATGTTGTGACTCCACAGGGAGTTGAGGTGGATGAGGCGAAGATTGAAGCCATAAAGAGCTGGCCTGTACCAAAAACTATCACACAGGTGAGGAGTTTTCTTGGTCTTGCAGGTTTCTACCGCCGCTTTGTCAAAGATTTCAGCACCATTGCTTTACCTTTACATGAGTTGACAAAGAAGGGCATTGATTTCCATTGGGGTAAGGTACATCATGAGTCTTTTTATGCTTTGAAGGATAAACTTACACATGCACCATTGCTGCAATTACCTAATTTTGATAAGATTTTTGAGCTTGAATGTGATGCTAGTGGTATAGGCATTGGTGGTGTTTTGATGCAAGATAGTAAACCTATTGCATACTTTAGTGAGAAAATTACTGGACCTGTTTTGAATTACTCCACGTATGATAAGGAATTGTATGCACTTGTACGTTGTTTAGAGACGTGGCATCATTATTTGTTGCCCAAAGAATTTGTTATTCATTCTGATCATGAATCACTTAAGTATATTCGTTCTCAATGTAATTTTAACCGTAGACATGCTAAATCGATTGAATTTATTGAGTCTTTTCCTTACATTATTAAACATAAGAAAGGGAAGGATAATGTGATCGCTGATGCTTTATCTAGGCGCTATACTTTATTGTCTCAACTTGATTGTAGAATTTTTGGACTTGAGGCAATTAAAGAACAATATGCTGCTGATGTTGATTTTAAGGATGTATTGCTGCATTGTAAAGAAGGTCATGCATGGAATAAATTTGTGTTGAATGATGGATTCTTGTTTAGAGCAAACCGCCTATGCATTCCAGTTGGTTCCGTTCGTCTTTTGTTGTTACAGGAGGCGCATGGAGGTGGATTGATGGGTCATTTTGGTGCCAAGAAGACGGAGGATATTTTGGCCACACAGTTCTTTTGGCCAAGGATGAGGAAAGATGTTAAGCGCTTTGTTGCTCGCTGCACTACATGTCAAAAAGCTAAGTCTCGCTTGAATCCACATGGTTTATACATGCCACTTCCTGTTCCTTCTATTCCTTGGGCGGATATTTCTATGGACTTTGTTTTAGGACTGCCTAGGACTAAGAGGGGGACTGATAGTATTTTTGTTGTTGTGGATAGATTTTCTAAGATGGCACACTTTATACCATGTCATAAGACTGATGATGCTAGTTATATTGCTGATCTCTTTTTCAAAGAAATTGTTCGTTTGCATGGTATGCCTTCTACTATTGTTTCAGATCGTGATGCAAAATTCTTGAGTCACTTTTGGCGCACGCTTTGGAATAAGTTGGGTACAAAGTTGTTGTTTTCTACAACTTGTCACCCACAAACTGATGGACAAACTAAGATGGTGAACCGCACTTTGGGTACTATGTTGAGAGCTATTTTGAAGAAAAATTTGAAGCAATGGGAAGAATGTTTGCCTCATGTTGAGTTTGCATATAATCGGGCAACACATTCTACTACCAAGGTAAGTCCTTTCAAACTAGTGTATGGTTTTGATCCCCGTACTCCACTTGATATACTTCCTCTACCTATTCATGAGAGAGTTCATGTTGATGCTAAGGAACGTGCTGAATTTATTTTAAAAATGCATGAGACCACTAGACTTAGCATTGAAAAGATGAATAACAAGTATAAAATTGCTGGTAGTAAAGGTAGAAAAGAAGTAAAACTTGATGTAGGAGATTTAGTATGGTTACACTTGAGAAAAGATAGATTTCCAGATTTGAGAAAGTCTAAATTAATGCCTAGAGCTGATGGTCCTTTCAAAATAATTGAGAATATTAATGATAATGCATACAAACTTGAGTTGCCTCCCGAGTTCGGGGTTAGTCCTACTTTTAACATTTCAGATTTGAAACCATACTTGGGAGAAGAGAATGAGCTTGAGTCGAGGACGACTCCACTTCAAGAGGGGTAGGATGATGAGGACATCACTCCTAAGAATACATGCAACACTCCTCCAATTGTGGACTTGCAAGGTCCAATGACTAGAGCTCGTGCACGACGACTAAATTTAGAGGTGAGCTCGTTCCTACAGTCTTCATTATATGTCACTTTTGAGAATGGTTTGCTACCTAATGATTATATTGTAATTAGGAACCATGGAGAGGACCAAGAGATGATGGGAGAAGGACTTGGAGACGTGGAGGACCAGCAAGGACGTGGAAGCCAAGGTGGAGGCCCAACCAAAACCGACTTCGAGTCTGTTTCGGGACTCAGGACCAGTCTGCACTAAAACGGATGCCCAAGACGCATACGTACTCGGATTTGGACGTTCTACATATGCACGGAAAGATAAGAAGAAGACCTTTCCAATGCCGCTGGTCTCATATCAAAATTCGTCCGGAGTCATTGGGAATCGTCGAAACAAGAGAGAGTCCAGAATCTTTTTCGGTGCTGTGTCGCCTGTTTTTGGCCTTTGGGCTTTGTATCTAGTTGAGCCAAGTAGGGGTGCGTCCAGAGGGTCTTGCACGACCCTAGGATCTTCATATACAGCCGCCGTAGCACCATTAGGGTTTGGGAATTTGCTTAGATTATTCTGTTCATAACAGTTTCGCTATCATCACGGTTTGTGAGACCCAAACTTCATGAGATTCATAATACATCTGTAATTGTGTTGCTTTCTTCTTTGTTCTTGCTTGTGTTCTTGATTCGCAGGCAGAGATTAGCCTTCTCGGCGAGGTCAATCATTTTAGGATGGTTGATAACCAGAGGAGACGTCGTGCTGCGATTGCGGTGTTTAGAACGAGCTGTTCTGAAGCCGGATCGATTTGTGTGTCGCCTCCGACCAAATCAACGTATCCAGAACCTTTCGGAAGATCGGGAACCCTTGTCCACATCAACGTCCTGGTGCATTTACGCATCTATTGGTTGAGTTAGTCTTCAGGAATGCCGAAGCCAACATGATGCTGCCAGTCTGGACGCGACGAGAGCAAGGGAGACGACGAGGAAACTCGACTCCACAGGTTGGAAAAGAGCGAGGGAAGCCAGGGTGCATCGGGTTCCAATAAAGGGGTACCTAGGCATCATTTTATAGGCAAAAGAGAGGGGGAGGCGAGCTGGCTGAAACTCTGCAGCCATCAATGGCCGCCATGGCCATTGATGCGTGCTAACGCACTAGGGTGCGAAGTAAAGACCACTAGCGCCTGGACGTGGGGGTGGGGAAGGTGGCGCATCCGTTTGCGGTCTTGGTGCGCCGGTTTCCAGAGGCGATGAGGTGGGGACATGAAGCAACGGTGGCAGCGGTTGCAGGCGACAGCATTCGTGCACGGGAGACGAAGCTCTGCAGGTTCGTGGGTTGCTTAGGCTGGGCTGGCTGGGCTGCACGCTAGGCTGATGGGCCTAGTCAGACCAAAACAGAATAGGGAGGGAGAAAGAAGAGTTAGGCCCTATGGGTGAAATTTTGTCCCAACGGGCCACGTGAGGTTTTTTTTAGTTTATATTGCTAATTTCAAAAATAAAATGAGTTTTACTCGAATTTTAAATAAATTTTTTATGCAAGAAAACCCTACTACAATACTACTCCAGCATGAATGCAACAAACAAGTAATAATTAATTTGTTTAATTTTTAAAAAATATGTCTTTTGCCTAGAGATAAATGATAACAAAGTAATTAAACTAAATTTTTATCTATTGCAAAATATTTTAAAATTTAGTGACATTTTATT
Source organism: Eleusine coracana subsp. coracana (assembly GCA_032690845.1). NCBI lineage: Eukaryota > Viridiplantae > Streptophyta > Magnoliopsida > Poales > Poaceae > Eleusine > Eleusine coracana. The sequence goes on from CM064430.1 coordinate 10,628,292, forward strand.
AACAATCTAAATTTGAAATTTAGGATGTTACAAAACTACCCCCTTAACAAGAATCTCGCCCTGAGATTCAGCATGGCTAGCAAGAAAAAGGTTTAGGTAATTTGGGTTTTCACTCTTCATCCTGGATCGGGTTCAATTGATTGATTGTTGGTATTCACTCCAGCAACTTCTCCAAAAACCAACTTCATGTTCTTTGGTCTCTATATGCCTCAACCTTAGTTTCTCAATACTTAAGTTTCCATATCCATATGACTGGTGATGATCTCTACCCCCCTTAGGTTCACACTCGGGTTTGTATTAAACAAATACTTCTTTGGCCAAGCTTCAATGTAGTAGCCTTTTTGACATCAGAGGAAGAATAGAATAAGAAGAAATAGAAGATAGGTACCCCCAACAAAACTAAATCTAGAACAACCTAGTGATGTGATAACAAAGCAAAAATGCTCTGCCAGCACACCAGCACACAATCAAAGAACCAACTCAAACACAGCACACCACAAGCAACTCCAAACAAACAATTAACATTTTCTCTAGTGATTCTATTTTCAAAACAGAGGAATCCTAAATTAAGGGTCTTTCTTCGTGTTAACGATAAGTGATGTCCCATGCATTCCATTTTGCAAAGAATCTTCAATTTTAGCACCTTCATACGTAGTGGAACCAACTTGTGAAATCTTCAGGATCATTTATCTTGCTCATGATTGCTCAAATCGGTCAAACTAATATTTTAAAAATAGAAATGAAATACAGTCTTTTAACATTTAAGAATAGACAAGTAAGGAGAAAATATGAAGAGAGGATAGAATATATTTTTCTAGAAGATTTTTTTTCTTTCAAATACTAGTTTTAAAAATAGGACATATGGCATGACCATTCTAACTAGGCTTGCGTCCTATGGTTGATATGGCTCTGATACCACTCTCTCACACCCGGTTTTAAGATCAAAACCGAATACTTCTGTATATGTGTCCAGGATCAAGTTGTCACGTATACAGGATAAAAGTGAAATAACAGTAAAACCAATGTCATTATTATTATATCATGCCATTATTACATAGTCTGGAATACATCAAAGCATAAAAGATAACAGTGGAAGGCTCCATAACGCCACAGGCAGTCCACCGAGGGTCGCACTCCTAGTCGAAGTAGTCCTCGTCGATGTAGTCCATCTCACCAGCGTCGTCTGAGCAGCAGTAACAAAATAGGGAAAACTAAAACGCGTGAGTACATAAAGTACTCAGCAAGTGGGGGAAAGTATGACATGCAGGTTAAAACAAGAACAGGTTAGACACAGGTTTACTGCACTACACAACCTTAGCCTATGACTCTAAGCATCCTATTTACTAGGTAAAAAGCCCAACAGGTTAATCTCCTGTCCAACACTATCGGTTACCCACCGATAGCAAAACTATGAGTTACCCACTTATACTAGAACACTACAGGTTACCCACCTGCAGTACCATCCAAATCTGGTTACCTACCAGATCCACCCAAATCTGGTTACCCACCAGATCCACCCAAGTATCCATCTAATCGTGTGAGGATCCAGGCCGCTCTTGACCGTGAGCACGGCTGTTATAACAGTTTTACACTATGCAGAGGTTGCACAACTTTACCCATAGGTTAGTGATTTCAACACTATTCAGTGACTAAAGTCTCCCTGTTGCCAACACACTACCATAGGTGTGAGGCCAAGAGATCACCACATGATCTTTCAAAGCGCTTCCCAGCTTGCAAAATGTCCACTCTAAGGTTTCACCGATACGGGATTAACCATCCCTACAGAGGCCCCCTCTGGCACCGTGTCTTGAAGTAACCCTTCATCACCTGAGGCCGAAAGTAACCCTCTCGTCCTCCTTCCTCGAACGCCTGCAAAACTAGAAAGACAACTAATACTAAACCACGCCTACCCATATCAGCCCTGTGCTTTGCACTGTTTTCCTGGGTGGCCGCTCCATGAATTTGGTTTGTATGACCACAAGCAGGCACTACCGCAAACCAACCAGTACATTACTCGTACTTGTGCATACCCGCACCATCCTCAACATCCTCCTTCTTGGGTCATCTAAATTACCCAAATGATAATTAGGTTCAAGTGAATATTAGTCAAGTTTATTATTATTCAATTTTAATCCCCTAAAGTACTGCACTAGAAAGACATACCCAAAAACCCATACACTCAACAATAATCCAGGCGACAAGGAATAATAAGGAAGGGTAAATGACACGGGATTCAAATTTAGACAAGCATGCATGAAAATAAACTAATTACAATATGGTCAAGGACACTTGCCGTGTTCTCCCGCTGGCTGCTGCTCAAAATCAAGATCCTGGAAATTCTGGAGCTGTTCCTCTTCTTATATTGATAAATACCAGAAAAGTAAAGCAGAAACAAATAAGGAACAGTACACCAAACATTTCCTAATTACTATGAAAACAGTACTAAAAGATAGTACTCATTCATACGATTCTGTAAGCACAAAAATAGCCTAAATCGGAGTTGCAGATAAAAAGTTCTGAAGGATTAAAGACTAAGGGTTTATTAGCAAAATTACCTACTCGGGAAAACTACTAAGGGGCTTTTGTGCAAAAATGAAGAATCTAAACTATATTTCTTTTAGAATCAGAGACCTGAGCACAAAAGAGGCATTTATCGGGATTTACACGAGCTAAAATAAATGTTAAATTTGGTGGACTAAGTCTAAGGTTTTTGTGGGCCAGCTAAGCTTACAGGTTCACTCATCCATCGTAGATCGGGCTCATAACCTTTTGGGGTCTTCTAATCCTGGTCGTTGATTACAAAACTGATGGAGGGGAATGGTTCCAGTGAGGCGGGCAGCGGACGACGGCGGTAGAAATGGTGGCGTCATGGGTAGCGGTGCTGGAGCTCACCGGGAATCAAAGGTTATCATGGCTAGCGATGCGCAATAGCGCTCGCGTGTGGTCAATTAAGGCAACTAAGGTATGGGAGTGGAGGACGGAAAGCGGGGAAACATTTGCAAGTTCGGTGGGTCGGTTTTGGAACTGGGAAGGTGGGATGCTAGCAGTCGACATCGGCTTCCGTCAATGTGGGAAGGAGCGACGGAAAGTAGGGGATGATAGGTGAGGTCCACCTATCAGTGGCCGCGAAGCGAAAGCTGGGATGCGAGCTACGCGTTGGAGGCCTAGAAGCTTCAAGGTCTAGCCTCAACCAAAAAGGAGGGAAAGGAGCTCTCACAGAGGCATTGCACGGGTGGCCTGGGTGTGGGACTCGATGACGAGGTTGATGGCAAATGATCGGTAGCATCGGGGATCGGCTTCGAGCGAGCAAACTCCACGCTGCTACTCCAAAGGGCGCGGTTAAACTCCAGTACCTCTAGTAAGTTGTTGGCTACGACTGGGACGGCTTGTCTTCTTGTGACTCTCGTCAATGTTGTTTGATGGCTCGGGGAAAACAATGGTTGAGCAGCGATCTGATGTACGGGTGCAGCTGGGGATTTTCTCAGAGGAAGAGATGATGATGGGGATGTTTATGGGCCATTTTTATTGGGGCAGAGGTCAACGGAAGGGTCATGGGGAGAGAATAGGCCTAGCGTGGAGGCAGGCCGAAATAGAAGAGAGGAGGGGTGAGGGCTCAGTGGGGCCGCGAATTAGAAAAACGGAGCACTAAGTTGCTGCTCACTGAAGCTGGGGAAAAAGATGGCCAGGGCGACGCTTCTATGGGGGATTGAGGGCAAAAAGTCTCAAGGAATTTTGGCGGTGGCTGAGGGGTGCGCGCGCTGGGTTTTTACAAGGGCCACCATTCATTGGAATGGCCACGACGCTGACATGCAGCTCGGCTACTGTTGTGCACAGAACAGCTTGGATCTTGGCTTGCGCGTTCGTGTTCATACGATATACTAATAGAGCTACAACTTGAACCAATATGTCGTAAGAGATGTGGCACAGGATATTGGCATGATGGTCAAGACATTTGCTTACCAAAACTGGAGATGGCGAGGTAGAAAGCAGGCTAGGTCATGACGCAATAGATGGCAGGCCAAACGCGTTCCTGGAGTCATCGTGCAAGATCTCGATGAGGGCTTCTGGGATCACGAAGAGGACTTCCTGGAACACGATTTGGATCGAAGTAGGAAGCTTATAACCTTAAGAATTGATCAAAGAAAGCCTCAAAATTACCATGTCGTGTGCAGATCGTAAACAGAGAGGGAACATCTGCGATGATGATGAAGATCGTGGTTGCGTGGTTGCTTCGGGGCTCCAATTGACGCGAGCTTTGGATATGTTAGAGAGGGTAATCAGGAACACGTCCTGGTGCATTTGTGCATCTATTAGTTGAGTTAGTCGTCGGGAACGCCGAAGACAACATGATGCTGCCAGTCTGGACGCAAAGGGAGCAAGGGAGACGGCAAGGAAACTCGACTTCATAGGTTGGAAAAGAGTGAGGGAAGGCAGGGTGCATCGGCTTACAATACAAGGGGTATCTAGGCATCATTTTATAGGGGAAAGAGAGGGGGAGGCGAGCTGGCTGAAACTCTGTAGCCATCAATGGCCGCCATGGCCATTGATGCGTGCTAGCGCACTAGGGTGCGAAGTAAAGACCACTAGCGCCTAGAAGTGGGGGTGGGGATGGTGGCGCATCCGTTTGCGGTCTTGGTGCACCGGTTTCCAGAGGCGAGGAGGTGGGGACACGAAGCAACGACGGCAGCAGTTGCAGGCGACGGTGTTCGTGCGCGAGGGAGACGAAGCTCTGCAGGTTCGTGGGTTGCTTAGGCTGGGCTGGCTGGGCTGCACGCTAGGCTGATGGGCCAAGTCAGACCAACATAGAATAGGAAGGGAGAAAGAAGAGTTAGGCCTTGTGGGTGAAATTTTTTCCCAACGGATGAGTTTTTTTTTAGTTTCTATTGCTAATTTTAAAAATAAAATGATTCTACTCGAATTTTAAATAAATTTTTCATGCAAGAAAACCCTACTACAATACTAGTCCGGCATGAATGCAACAAACAAGTAATAATTAATTTGTTTAATTTTTAAAAAATATGTCTTTTGCCTAGAGATAAATGATAACAAAGTAGTTAAAGTAAATTTTCATCTATTGCAAAATATTTTAAAATTTAGTGGCATTTTATTAACAATCTAAATTTAAAATTTAGGATGTTACAGTTTGAGGCAATTGTGTGCAACTTACGGGCTTGTGGTAACCTTGTGTACAATGACAATGATAGAGCTAAGCAACTGATGTACTCACTTGATGAAAATGTTTGGGGGGTTAAAATTGCTACTCTAGAAGAAACTGCTGACTTCAATATCTTGAACTAAGAGCAACTATATAGCAAGCTAAAATCTTATGAACTGTCTAGAAAATCTCGTACTAATCTTGTTATTCCTACTTCTAGCATGGCTTTGCTTTCTAGCTCTCAGAAGGGTAGTCACAGTGATGCTTCTTATGGAACTAACACCTCACTTGACAAGTCTTCCTTGGAGTTTGCTCTGTCTTCTCTTGTTGCAGCTTCCGATGAACAGATGGAGTGCGTTCCTGATGAGGAGTTGTCCTTGCTCACAAGGAAGTTCAGAAAGTTCTACAACAACCGGAAGGAGAAAAGATGAGGTGGTTCAAGAACCTACTTCGAGTGCGGTGAGCCGGGACACTTCATCGCTGATTGTGTCAAGAAGAAGAATAAGGCTAGGTACCGCGATAACAACACTGAAGACTTCAAGCATAAAAAGAATCGCTTCTACAAGAAGAGCAAGAACTCCAAGAAGTTTGCCAAGGCCATTGCACGCGCCTGCGTTGCCGCCTTGAGCGATGTCGACCTCACATCAAGCAAAGGCCTTTCAAGCTTAGAGGAGGAGGTTGAGAAGCCACGAGTTAAGAGGAAGGATGACTTCACCGGGCTTTGCTTCATGGCAAAGAACGACCATGACACCGACTCTGGATCCGACTCTGACATAAGCGAGGTACCTCCCACTCTTGATGAGCTCTCTTCTGAACTTGATCATTTGCGCAATGTTCTTCTCATGCAAGATGATAAGCTTCACGGTGCGATTCTTGAGAGTAGAGAGCTTAAGTCTAAGTTGGAGAGAGCTTCACGGTGTTCTTCTCATGCCATCTGCCTGTTGCCATGGACCGTCGAAAGAACCTTCACACGTGCACCACGTCACCACTCGTGCGCACCGCACGTCGAAGTCGTGTGCCTCCTGCACGCTCGAGCATGCCACCACGTCCTCCTATTTTCCGTCTGGACACAGTGCCGCGTATGCTTGCCACTGAGTCACTACGCCTCCCTGCGGACAACTCTCCCACAGCTTGTACGCCTCCATTGTACACTGTCTATGTACAGCCCGATGCTCTCGGGCCTCATCGACTGTCACGCCACCTACACACGACGAAGCCAACCCACTCGATTGCTGCCCAACATTCGTCGTCAACTGCCGCAAGCTGCAGTTCATGAACAGCATTGATTGCCTTCTAATGCAATCTCCATAAACTCCTCCTCTGTTTATGTAGACGGCCAAACCGAACTGGTATCAAGTCCTTAACAATGTGGACTCATCCTCCATTGCTTTTGTTTTCCTTGTTGCAACCGTGATGAGCTTTCGTACCGCACGAATCCGAGTCGAGGACACCAGCGATCAAAGGAAACTAATATGGGAACATATCCTATGAGAACTGATTTTGTATGAGAACTATGAGAACTCTAACCAAGATCACAGGATCCTCATCTGATGGTCAGGGTAGAGGTGAGTTATTTTAACTGAGGGTTATTTGTAAAATAAGGGATTATGTGGGATAAGTGAGGGTTTTAAGTGCAAAATAATCTGACCATCGGATGAGGATCTTATGATCTTGGTTGGAGTTCTCACACGAAGTCAGTTCTCATAGGATATGTTCCCAACTAATATTCCAACCTGCATGCAACATGATTTGTTTTCTTAAACAAACACATGTGGGGCCATACCTTGTCTCCAATGCACCCAACACGCATGCACACATGCACGTAATTTTCCAAATCACTGTGCACACATGCCGCCTCTATCTCCTGTTCGCACATGATTCACCAGCCTCATGATTGCTTCCAGACTCCTGCTCTTGCACGCAGCTACCAGTAGCATCGCCTCCTTGCCCTAGCCGCAAACAATCCTCACGACACGCCGGCATTCAACACGTCGAGTCTAATCAAACATATCATACAACAAAAGAAACAAGCTTCCTCCAAAAACATGCTGAGTCTACTCATGGCTATCGTCATCGCCATCGCAGTTCTGCCTTGAGCATGCAACAGCCGCTCCAATCAAACTGACCACACATCAGTCTAACCGCGAGTCAAAGCCATCGCCATAGTCAACGACGTCTTCCAGCTGCACCGTCGAACTTGGCCATCACGTCTAATCAGCCCCTATCGAACAGTAGCCTTTAGCCATCATCAATCCGATTTCCACTTCTGGATGGATCCCCGTTGATGCAGCTCATCGGACGGTTCGAGCCGCCATGCTCGAAGTATCCAACTCCACCGATCGAATTGTCGATCACCGCCATGCTCCACCTTGCGCCATGTCCCTCTCAAACACATCGTGCAAGCTTTGTGCGGTGTGGAACATCCCATCGTGTCTCTTGTAATCTTCTACCATGTACCCGGCTCTGATACCACTTGTTAGAAAACCAGGCACGGAAGCGATATCCAAGGATCAGCAGCCATCAACACAAGATCAAGGAAAAAGAGAATGACTCCAAGACACGATGTTTTTAGCGAGGTTCAGTGATGTGCTTACGTCCTTGGAGCATGACTATGAGCGCTCCTTCCCATAATAATAGTAACAATACCGGCATCAGAAGCACACCAGCGCACGGCCTAGCCGCCCCTTGGGCGCACCGCTCCGGCCATTGCTGCCCCTTGCCTACTACATCTGTCGTCTCGCGGTTACAATGGTGGTACCCCGACGTATATGAGACCCAGGAATAAAAGTCTGACACAAATTCTATCCCTAATCACCTAATATGACTCAAGTCTAATTTGTAACCGACTTTGTACACATATTTGACAGAAATACAACAAGTAGCCATCATTGACAAGTCGCTGACATCAGCCACTGCCACTGGGGATAAAAATCATCAATGGCTGCTTGGTGACATGAGCCGAAGCCACAACTGATTTTAGAACCTGCTATTGTCAGCTGGAGCTGCCATTGAGATATTTATTCCCAGTGGTGGGTAATTTTGATGACGTCAGTTTTGGACCTCCTAGTGGCGATTTTGGTATATCGTCACTGGGAGAAAATGTCCAGCATCACTAAAGACTTGTTTTGTACTAGTGACAGTCAAATACAAAATATGCACTTTTCTTTATTGTAACAGGTAGCAACCGAAACTAAAATTCTGGTTCCCAATGCATCCCACGCTCCCAGGCACTACATCTAGAATGACAACCATTTCAATCTCCTCGTCAAATCCTATGCTTAAGGATAACTCTGATATGCTCTTGTAGAGTAGAAGAACAACACTTGTATGCAGGGTACAAAAAAGAGGTGCCTTTTAAGCTGGTTTGGAGTAGTAGTACTATTTAATTTATCAAAATGGATAATCACGACGTCAAATTGCTTATGGTAGTAATCATATGTTAATACTCTAAAATATTATAAATCAAACTCATTGAAGGAAAGGGGTCAAGCCAAAGAACTCGAATATATTTGATCCCTTCTGGAAGAGCGAGGAGCCTAGAAGATGGACACAAACAATCCCCTCCACAGTACGCTCAAAGCGGTGGAACATTCATCACCATCAGAGCCACTACCTTTTCGATCTTCTAAGGTGCTTAGCAACCTTGTCTCGTAACTGAGCTTAAAGGTCTAGACTTATATTAACAGCTACGCATCTCCAATGCAGTAGCTTGCAAATTTCCACAAAAATTGCTGAAATGCTCCCAAGTTTGTAGAAGTTGCAAGCTACGGCCAGCATGCCTCCACGCATATGTTAGAAAATTTGTTATGGTGCTTGAAATTAATAATAATCATACATTTGATCAGATCTAACGGTCAAAAATAAGGAGGTACTTAGTAGAAGATACTTTAAATTGTGGACCAGTAGCCAAAATTATTGGGTCTAGTACTAGTTGCTTTCTTTTTTCCAAGTCAAAAAAGGATAGTTTAGTACTTTTGAATCATGAATCAGGTGCCGAATGAGGACAATGATGACCAAAACGTTCGTGAGGATGACATCGGCTTCGGTGCTCCCTGATTACTAACAATGGCTTGGAGATAGAAAAGAGCCATCTTACTAATTCTTTGCTTATTGCTCCAGCAGGTCGCTCCTTGCCTTTTTGTCAAGGGAACGATCAAATCATATTTTCTTCTCCGATATAAGTGCACATAAAGACAGTTCGGAAGGGGGAAAGCTGATGGTGGTCGTCGCACAGGACCTCGACGGCTACGGCAGCAAGACTAAGGGAGTAGCGTGGTTGTCGCACAAGGATCCTCACCTACTCACCGTGCTCGTACGTGATGGTTGCCATATAAGAGCATCTCCAGTAAAGGCTCCTAAATGGGTCTCTACTCTAACATTTAGGAGTCTAGCCAAAAAAAACACATTCCAGTGGGGCTTTTAAATGGGCTCTAATTTTTCTTTCTTTTTCTCTCTCTCTTCTCCTTTGCTCTCTCTTCTTCCTCTCTCGCGCGATCGCACCCGATGCCACACCGCCTCTATAAGCTTCATGATCATTGATGATTCGATCCCCAAGGTTTGAATGTTTTGGTGCTAGATGACAACTATGAAATTGTGCCTAATATCTACATGAGTGTTGTCCATGCAGAAATCATCTCTAAACTCTACTATAAATCATATGGAGGATGGTTGCCTTGGCGATTGATGACAATGACCGCAAGCATGGAGGCTTGATGGAGTCCAAGGGTTGATGGAGATCAATCAAGGCTAAGGACAAGCTATGGAGCAAGTGTTTGGAAAATTTGTCTAGTTGTTAGGGCTTTGAGTCCATAGGAAAAACCAGACTATCAAGGGGGTCTAGGTCATGTCTCTTAGGTCACGACTAGTCGGTGATGTGCATGAATGCTCAGTGAAATCACAGGCACTAGGTGACAGTGGAGAAGCCAAGGAGTTGTTCGAAGAAGTCGGGAAATGAAGTCAACCAAGGGCGAGGAGTTTCAGCTTCTAGATAGAGTGAGCGGACATAGGGGTCAGTGGAGACCGGACTGTACGGTCACTAGGAGATCAGAGAGGAGTCTGTGAGGAATCTGTTTGGGTTGAAGTCCATAGAGACCGGATGGTCCGGTCTGTGGAGGTTTGCCCAGAACAAAGAGGAAGCGGCTCTGAAATGTTTCTGTACTGGAGAGAGAAACGGACCAGATGGTCCAGTCGATTGACCATACGGTTCGGTCAGTTTGAAGATCATGAGTGGGCAGAATCATTGGAGCTGAATCTGCAGTGACCGGACGGTCCGGTCAGTACGCCTAGAAAGCTAATTTTGTGAAGCAATGGCTAGTTGGAGGTTGGAAGCCTATATAACTTCATTGTTGGGGTCTTGGAGACCTCTCTTGGCCAGTGGAATTACTTGGAGCATTTGGTGAGAGCCAAGAGGAAAAGAGGAGAGCACTTGGAGGAGATATTGCATATCTTGAGAGTGCTAGTGAGAGTAACTTGAGCATCTTGCACATCTAAGGCTAGGGTGTCCTTGAGGGTGTGATCTAGGTTGTTACTCTTGGTTTATGGTTAGACCTAGATCGATTAGGTGTCGGTGATCGAGCCTATTGTGATCGGTTATGAAGGCCATCATACATTTGTACATGGTTCCAGCCCGCTGGTGAAAGGGGCATCAATAGTGAGCACCCGTGTCAGCTCGGGGAGTCCGGCAAGTTCTCGAGGGAGGTGAGCTTGTGCCTTGGTGGCAGCAGTGACGCAACCGTGTCTTCATTACAGGAGTGATTGTGGGCTTGTGTGGGAGAACTCCACTTGGTGGCGGGAGGGACCGGGACTCCGGTAGGAGTGGTCCAATGAGGAGTATGGGAAGGAAAAAAATCATGAGCACTCTTTGACCCTCTCTTTACTATTCTATAACTGTGTGCTTTAGTAAGTAGGTTTCTTGTGGCTTGCATAGGCTAGTGTGTTTAGCTTCCGCACTTGCTCTCATATTGAACACTAGCATGTGTAGGTTCTTGACCTCCTAGAATTGTTAGGTTGTAACAATTGCTAGGCTCTAGTGGTGTAAAATTGAAGTATTCGGATTTGTGGTCGGCTTACTAATTCACCCCCCCCCCCCCCCACCCCCCACCCCCCACTTCGGTATGCCTTTGGTTCTTACAAGTGGTATCAGAGCCAAGTGCTCATCTTTGAGGCTTCACTGCCTTCAGTAAGGATGGCGGGACAGGTGAGGAGTGTTCCCATATTCAATGGGGAGGACTAAGGGTAGAAGGCTCCTATGCAAGCCTACTTTGAGTCCCTTGATCTAGAGATATGGATGGTGATCCATGATTCGGATGCGGATGTGAACCTGATTTTATTAAGCTCAACGCTAAGGCTAATAATGCTTTGTTTGCATGCATTTCTAAGGATGACTTTGCTAGATTCGATGTGAGTTCAACAGCACATGGTATATGGACTGAGATTCAGGGTATTCATGAGGGTACCAGTGATGTGAAAGAAGAAAGATACTATGTGTTGAAGACAAGTATTATAACTTCACTAGGTTACCACATAAGAGAGCTCACACTGTTTATTCTCACTTTCATATACTAGTGGAGGAGATCAATGCTCTTGGGGATGACTTCAAGCTCAAGCCTGTTGAGGTGATAAGAAGATTCTTGAGGCTATTCAAATACCCCAAGTATGAGTCCATCATCACCTTCACCTTGTAAGGTGACCTCAAGACCAAGACCATGAAGGACGTGCTTGGCAAGATCACTGATTTTGAGAGCTATCAGTTGGGTATGGATGATCCACAACCATCCGACCTAGCTCTTCAATACGAGAAGCAAGAGCCTATCAAGAGCAAGAAGAGCAAGCACAAAGCAGTAATAAAAGATGATGATGATGATGATGATGACTTGAGTGAGGACTTGACTCTTCTCATGAAAAAGATGATTCAAGAACAAGTTTGCTTCCAATTCCAAGGGCAAGTGCTTCAACTGTGGATCCAAGAACCACTTTGTTAAAGATCGCCCCAAGCCAAAGAAAGAAGCTTTCAAGTCCCAAGACTCAAGTGATAAAGAAGAAGAAGAATAAGAAGACCCCAAAGCAAAGAAAAAGAAGAAGATGTACTTCAACAAGGACAAGAGCAAAGGCAAAGGCAAAGCTCAAGACTACAAGAAGAAGTTCTCACGCAAGGCCCTTGTTGGAGAGTGGACAAGTGACAACTCAAGTGACACATCCTCTTCCTCAAGCGATGATGAAGAAGTGATCGAGCTAGCCATGATCAAGACCACGCTTCCACAAGCTCTTCCTCCACCTCCCACGTGCCTCATGGCCACGAACCGACAAAGGGAGAGTGTGATGAGAGCAGTGATGATAGCGATGATGAGGATCTCTCATGTGTCGAGCTCTGGAGTATGCTTGAGCAAGCCCGTGACATCGCCATTAAGAAATCCAAAATGTTGGAAGTGGTAAAGAATGTAAGTTGGCTAAGGACCATGTTGGTGAGCTTGAGAGTGAGCTCAAGGACCTTGTCATATCTCAAGAGGCCCTAAACAAGAGTTATGAAAAACTCAAGAGTGATCATGTAGAGCTACGTGAGAAGTATGAGACCCTTGAACTTACTTTTGAGGTCATCAATGTGGATGATCTTGCCTCTCCCTCCTCTAGTTCATCTAAGAGTGATGCTTCTACTATGTGTGATGAACTAACCACCTCGATCGAGGTTACTTCTCTTGAGCCATTTGTTTTGGAGGAATATCACAAGCTCAAGGAAGAGAGCAAGATGGTGATGGACGGTTTCGAGAGGATCATATGTGGTAGAGCCATCCACAAGAAGATTCTTAGGAGAAACCTTGTGAACAATGTCTCCCACAGGGGACTTGGCTTATATCCCGCCGCCATCGACATCATCGGTACGAGTGATTCCATCCCCGCATGGATCAAGCCCCTACTCATCGATGACTACTATTGTGAGAGGTGCTGCAAAGATGGTCACGCCATCAAGGATTGTCCTATGGTGAGAAGTTTCATTATTTTACCTAATGCTAACTTGTTCTATAAGAACACCCACTTCGAGCTTTTTAGGGACAAGGGTGGTAAGGTGAAAGTAAAGGCTTTGGGACCACCAAACAAGAAGAGAAATGTCAAGAGCATATGGGTGCCTAGTGCATTATTGATCTTGAGAGGTCAACGAACTATAAGTGGGTGCCTAAGAACAAGACCTAGATGAAGGTGGTGGTGGTGGTGGATCGGGAGCTTATTTGAAGTTCAAGTGAAATCCACCACAAGTGACATAGACCTCAATGATATATCTACTCATGAGGGAGGTATCTGTGTTTATTCTTGGTAGTTGTAGTGTGTTCTTTCTTTTCTCCCATTCCATGGTAATTAGGACTCCTTTGTGACTAGTATGTTTTGCATCCATGCATGTGTAATAACTAAAAGAAAAACACATAAAAATTAATCAATGTCTAACCCACTCAAGATAGCTATAAGCAAGGGGGAGTTCTTGAGATGGTGGTTTGGCTTCTCTCAATGCAAGGGCATGGCTTATAGTGAGTAAGCTTGAGAGGAGTTCAAACTTGATGTTGTTAGGTTTCCTTTGTGTCTTGTTTCATATTGCTTGCATTCACATGGCATGTTTACTCTCTAAGCATATGTAAAATGCTTGTTGCATGCATCATATAGGAAACACAAAGAAGGCTTGTCACATTTGGAGATATTTGGGCCTCATGCTCTATATGAGATTACATCTCCACAAGTGTGACCAAAGGAAAGGATTGTGCTTCATGCCCATTGAGAAAGCTCTTATGAACTCCGAGGTTAAACCCACTCGCACAGTTAATGGACTAAGGCTCATACATACCCATTTGGTTCTTAATTGCCTTGGTTCTTATTTGCTTGATTCTTCATTTGGCATTTGCGAAAATTATAAGGCCATAGAGAGCCTCTATTTGAAAAGGAGTGTTTGATAGTTCACTTTATGCTCCAAGTGTAGTGTTTAATTGGGTGTTAAGTGAGGACACTTGGAAAATGAAGAAATTCCTTGATTCTGCAAAATTTCCTATAGTGATCGTACTGTCCGATCTTTAGACCGTACAGTCTAGTTAGTGCCCACAGGCACAATGTTCAGGGGAGTCTGACCATAGAGACCGGACATAACGGTCCTAGTGACCGGACCGTCCGGTCTGTATGCAGTGCCAGCAGACCGGACCGTCCGGTCCAGAGACCGTACCGTCCGGTCACTATGATTGAATCACGAGATGATCCTTTAATCTGTGACTATTGATTCATTCCTCATTGAATCTTGACTGTTGATCTCACCTTGACCTAGGTCAAAATCATTTTGGTCGTTTCCATGTTCAGCATCGACACCGAGTTCTTGCCCCGAGCGCGTTGTGTTGCCGACACCGCCATTGGCCCCTTCGTCGTCATCGCCGCCATGCGCATCCACTAGGCCAGCAAGCCATCGCATGCCATCACCCACCTGCTGCCGCTCACCCACGCCCCTCTGCTCATGCGCAGCAGCCCACGCTCACGAGTTCTAGAGCCCCCGCTGCCAAGCCTCATCACCGCTGCTTGTTGCCTCGCTGCCAACGCCCCCCCCCCCCCTCACGCACGCACATCACCAGAGCCGTAACTTCTCCCTCTGCACCTCACTGAAATCCCACTAATTAGGGTAAAATTCACACTTTTCCCATCCTCCATTGTCAGCAACCATGTTCTTCCATTCTCCGACGATCGACTTCAAGATTTCGGGGGTACTCGTTGTTTCTCTCTCTAGGTGACACTTGTCAGCAGCAGAGATGGCAGGTGCAGGTGACTAGGATAAGTGGAAAGGCAAGATGATAGAGAATCCCAGAGGCAAGAAGAGGACCAGGCTGGATCTAGAGTCAGAGAGAGCGAGACAGGTAGCCAGGCACCTAGAGGCTATGGAGACTTCCCGCAGGACACTAGGGACACGACTAATCATAGAGCAGACATCTCACACCCAGGGTCAGAGGAGGAGTACCAGGATGAGGACACCAGCCTTGGCCACATGAGTTGTACCAGCACCTTGGTCGCAGCGTACTCCGACTTCTCACCAGGAGAGGTCATCGAGATCTGCGGAGCAGGGATCCTCCAGACAGCAGGAGGAGTCAAAGCAGGAGTCAAAGGAGGATAGTGACTCAGAGTTCGAGGAGTTTGAGGAGGAGGAGACAGAGAAGCCAGCATAGACAGGACCCCAGAGGTCAGCTCACCGGGCAAGAGACCCGTAGTGCACCTGTGAGGTGTGCACTAGGGGTTGCAGAGACTTGTAGCAGCAACTGGAGAGGGAGACATCCTTAAGGTTCCTACCAAGGACCTTAAGGTGAGTCATCTTGTCTCCTTCGAGCAGTGGGTTCTAGTCCCCAGGGACCCTGTTGCAGGAGAGAGGTACTGGACCAGTCTTCATAGGAGGATTAATGAGGGCTTGAGACGCTACCTTACCAAGAAGGGCAAGTCTGGACTGTTTGTGCCACAGCAGTACATGTTATACCCGGCTATGAGGAGAGCCACAGGCATAGACATGGAGCAGTACTTCACATACTTGCCTAGACTAGCAGAGTTGGTCACCAGCCCCTTCAAATATAGAGAGGACATAGTGATGGAGTTCTATGCTACACTGTGGGTAGTCAGAGATCATTCAGAGATCTGGTTCTTGTTCAAGGGAGAGCCCCAGTGTTTCACCAGGGAGGATCTTATAGCTGCACTAGGGTTGCTTGCTTCAAACCTTCAGCTATACATGAGTGCCTACGGGACCTTCGCTCCACCCCGCAGACCACAGGGAGGGGTACTACCTCCAGATGACATGGTGTTAGTCACCTTTCCACCACCACACACCCCAAGCTTTGATAGACACCCTGCTAGGCTCACTGCAGAGGCAAAGGTGGTTAGGTCGATAGTCACCAAGACTATCATTTCGAGGTCAGGGTACAGAGAGGAGTTCACACTCCTGCACCAGTGGGCAATAGCAGCTATTCTGAGCAGACGGCACTTTGACCTCGAAGACTTGTTCATTGCTAAGATGGAGGAGGTTATTTCTGAGAGAGTCGAAGGACGTCACCTAGTTTATGGGTCGTATATTTGCTATCTTTTGAGGAGACTAGGGCTTGTGGCTGAGGAACAGTATGATGCTTTCCCTGAGGTGGCCACTAGCTACGCACCTTGAGTCTCCAGGGGATCGCAGTCAACCTCTAGCCAGTAGACAGGAGAGGAGGAGCAAGAGTCACCGTCAGCTACTCACAAGCAAGCAGCTCATCCACAGATGGTGGTTCCTGAGTCAGCCAGCACTGGAGCACCACCTCAGCCGGTAGGTACATAGTCAGAGGATAGCACTGTCATAGCAGCACTTGCAGTACGACTGATTGACTTCATTCAGAACTCAGCTGAGGAGATGCGTTAGATCATGGACGTGTTGTGAGGATAGGCAGAGCTCTAGAGACAGTAGATGATGATCTTGTCTACCCTGATGTTACAGATGGCATAGATGACTTAGAGATAGGCCAGTCAGCAGCTAGAACCTTCTGTACTTCCATAGTTTCAGCCACTATAGACACAGCTAGGGCCGTTCACTGCCATGATGACAGCTCAGTCTAGTGGTTTGTCACACTCACGGGTGCTACCAACAGGGGGAGACAGATAGAATTTCTCACCAGCTCAGTTCTCCCCCGTGTCTACCTTCTCGGTATCTGCATTGTTTACTTCATCGACACACTCTTCTACTTCGTAGATGGCAGGACCCTCCCTCCACCAGCAGCTACCAGCCAGTAGTCTGACCTTCTCAGATGTTGTACACACCACATAGGCACCTCCATAGACAGAGACTCTTCCAGTGTCAGCTACAGCTCTACCTTCTTCTGCTACAGACACTACTCTTATCACAACTCAGGTAGCATAGGATCTTGTATGAGGAGGCTTCACTCAGGAGGACATGGACGATATCACTCTTCTCCAGGCTTCAGTTGCACATGAGACAGCCATGGTCCCACCAACAGGATAGGACAGAGGGTCTGAGTCACCAGTTGACCCTAAGTACTTTGAGCAGCTTGATGCTCAGGTGGCACATGCTCAGGCAAAGCAGCAGGATCCAGTACAGGAGCAGCCTAGAGCCGAGTCCATGAAGGATGTCATTGCACCACCACCTCCTTGTACCTCGAGCACTTAGTTGGTCTCTTCATCTCTTTTTGATGCTTGTTGCCAAAGGGGGAGAAGACAGAGAGATAGGAGGAGTGGGAGTGTGATCTTGTCAATCGAGAGATAGTAGCATGTATCTAGGGGGAGGTACATTGGTTTTAGGAGGTAGATACATTTGGATCTTATTGTGATGGATTTATCGATGTTCATGCATTTTGATGAGTCATGGTTTTCATTTTCTTGTGTTTGACTCATCTTGATCTCACTTGGTTTATTTTCATACGCAGTGCCTTTTCTTTCTCTATTTATCCTATATGCCAGTGTATCATTCCATGATGATGATTGCTTGTCTTCAATTCTTATGCATTGCCATGCTATCATGTTGCACATCATCATACGTGTCGTTCTTGCATGTCTTTATGTTTTAATTAATATCCTCACATGACATGCATGAATATCATCTAGAGTGTGCTTTTCTCTTTTCATTCTCTTAGCTCTTGTTTGTCCGTTGCTTATGATTTTGTGATCCCTATCGATCATGGTGTAGCTCTTTTAGCCTTGTTGTTTCTTGATAAGATTATGTTAAGTAGTGGTTGTCATCAATCACCAAAAAGGGAGAGATTGTAAGCTTCATGACTATTAATGATTGGATCTCTAAGGTTTGAATGTTTTGGTGATAGATGACACTATGAAATTGTTAGCTAATATCTACACGAGTGTTGTCCATTAGAAATCATCTCTAAACTCTACTACAAATCATATGGATGATGGTTGCCTTGGTGATTGATGACAATGACCGCAAGGATGGAGGCTTGATGAGCTTGATGGAGTCCAAGGGTTGATGGAGATGGATCAAGGCTAAGGACAAGCTATGGAGCAAGTGTTTAGAACACTTATCTAGTTGTTAGGGTTTTGAGTCCATAGGAAAAACCGAACTATCAAGGGGGTCTAGGTAATGTCTCTTAGATCATGACTAGTCGGTGGTGTGCATGAATGCTCAGTGAAATCACAGGCCCTAGGTGATAGTGGAGAAGCCAAGGAGCTGTTCGGGAAAGCCGGGAAACGAATTCAAGCAATGATGAGGAGTTTCAGCTTCTGGACACAGTGACCGGGCAGAGGGGTCACTAGGAAATCAGAGAGGAGTCTGGCAAGTTCTTGAGGGAGGCAAGCTTGTGCCTTTATGGCAGCGGTGACGCAACCGTGTCTTCACTTCGGGAGTGATTGCGGGCTCATGTATGAGAACTCCACTTGGTGGCGGGAGGGATCAGGACTGTCCCTCCCGCCGGAGTGATCCAACGAGGACTAGGGGAAGGCGCCACCCTTCCAATACCTTGGGAAAAAAAATTATGAGCATTCCTTGACCCTCTCTTTACTATTTCATAATTGTATGCTCTAGTAACTAGGTTGACTTATGACTTGCATAGGCTAGTGTGTTTAGTTTCGGCACTTGCTCTCATCATGAACACTAGCATGTGTAGGGTCTTGGCCTCCTAGAATTATTAGTTTGTAATGATTGCTAGGCTCTAGTAGTGTGAAATTGAAGTATTCGGATTTGTGGTCGACTTACAGATGCCTCCCCCTCTTGGTACGCCTTCGGTCCTTACAGCCTCCCTCCCTCTACCGCTGGCCCCGCGTGCTTCCACTTCTTCTGCCGCTGTCGTGCTCCACCATCGGTCCGATGCCCCCCCCCCCCCCACTCCCCCCGCCTTGGCCCTCAACTGCGTCGGGCCACCTTTCTCTTGGCCCTTGCCCTCGCCCACGCGGCAGCTATGGCCAGCCATGGCCCAGCGGGGTGCGAAGGTCGCAGCCGAAGGCGAAGCCCCTGGCCGCAACCAGCAACGCGTCATGCGTCTGGATGTCGTTGCTGCCGATGGACCACGGGCTTGCGCATCCGCTGCCAGCAACGGCCACCGGCTGCTGCTAGTTGCTACTACGGATCATGTCACACAGGTTGGGGATGGTGCAGAATAGAGGAAAGGAGCCGGCGTGCAGTGCTCGGAAGGCGTAGCGCCTCCATGGCGAGCTACTCACAGGGTCGCACCCTCCCTTCGACGGTGAGCTGAATCAATGGAATCTGTTCAACAGAATCGCAGGGCAGAGCCCTCTGTAGGGGCGATAGGGCGGGTGCCGGCATAGGCGCGACACTTGGGGCGATGGGGCTGGCACCGGCTAGCGAGCAGGTCTGCAGGAAGGAGGGCGACCACAGGAGAGGGCCAAGGCGGGGAGCATGGCGACTGAAATGCGCGGGGAGCAGGCGACTGAGACGGTGGGGAGGAGGCCAATTACGTTGTCGGGGAGGAAGGCAACGGAGGGGAGGCGGCGTGTGGGGAAGAAGTGGATGGAGAATGTTTTTTTGTCTGACAAGCCGATTTCATAGGAGCCCATATAAAGACTCCCACTGAAGTTGGGTGCAAAATTAGGCTCTTAAATTTTACAAGTGGACTTACAAACTAAGATTTCGGAACCTAGCTACCCCCACTGGATATGCTCTAAGGGAACAAGAGGAGCAGACACGACGTTGCATAGGTCTAGGAGGCAGGCTCCAGTGGTTGCCCCGGGAAAGACGATGGTGAGAAAGGTAAAGCAGGAGGATAAAAGGGCATGGAGGCGAACAAGGGGCGCGGCGCACGGCCCGTATACTTTCTAACATTGACTAGTACTTATTATAATTATTTAGGTTCTAATTAACAATTTAATTTCCAACGGTTCAGATTAATTCGGTGCGGAGGAACCTCTGGTTTCTCTGAAGCACCATAACAAAACTCTTATGTCAGTTATTTGAGGTTGAGCACGGAGGTAACAGTACTAGTTCGTGTACATGTTCATCCATTAACGAATGTTTATTTTTATGATACAACATTCTTTCGATTACACTGCTTGATGTAATTTCACCAAACTAAACATCGAACTCTCTAACTAATCCTAACAACAGGTACAGATATATATGTCAAATGTTTATTTCTTATCTTAGCTAGTCATAAAAATCTTGCCGCCACGCTCCCCTATGCGCAGCATACATCGACAACAACAGGATCGGTGTGGAAACACCGTAAGTACTCTCTCCATACTTTAAAAAAAAATTATTTAGATATAATTTAACATATCAATAATTCATTAATTAGAAAGTGTTTTTCCTCTTTGTCTTTATTAAAAGTATTTTGGAATTAACTCAATTAATAATGATTGCTCACCTTAATCGTTGTTGTTGTGAAGTAAAAGTGCTCAACCTATAAGGTTGATGGTTCAATTCGCCAAAACTATAATATTTTTATGCTTTTTAAAAAAATGACTTGCTTTTATAAAATCATCTATGGGTCCATCAATATTTTTTTAGCTCTTATACATGGTAATTTATATGAAAATAATTCACAAGGTAGATGCATGTACTGTAGCGCATGGCACTGTAGCACGTGGTTAACTTCACTATTTTGCAACTCCACTTCATCAACTCTAAAAAAATAGAGCTGGTAAATATGCAAAATAATAAAGTTGATAGAGTGGAGCTATTTTTTTTAGTGGAGCTCTCCCAAACATGCCCTATATTTCAAGCACCTTTTGTCCCTCTCTAGTTGCCTTTTGGCATGGCAAAAGTCATTTGCAGCCGTCTGCCTTGGGAACGTAATTGGC
Source organism: Eleusine coracana subsp. coracana (assembly GCA_032690845.1). NCBI lineage: Eukaryota > Viridiplantae > Streptophyta > Magnoliopsida > Poales > Poaceae > Eleusine > Eleusine coracana. The sequence goes on from CM064430.1 coordinate 10,649,188, forward strand.
GAGTTCAGAAAATCACTGTACCGAGCACACATGATTTTGTTCCTTTCTGAGGGACATATGCATAGCTCCACACTTTCATTACATGGAAAAGGTGTTTAGCATTTAGCAACAACTTTTAGCTACCCAAAATAATTGTAACAACTTTTAGGTTGAATTGGAAACAAAGTGTGCATCCTTCATTCTGGTCAGAAATATATGGCGGTTTGGATATTCATACAGTCCAGACACATACAACTTAACGACTGTATTCTTTTATATGAAAATGGTAACAAAACTTTACAACCTCACAATATTTTGTAAATATTCAATCTTACCATAGGAGCAATGCAGACAATTGACATCAAGGTCAGAAATGTTTTCAATCTGTATTTTATAGGACATCATCATGCGTATATAAATGGAATAAAGTAGTACTTATTTTGCCAAGTCACTTTTGAGGGTAGCCAATAAAGCCTGTCAATGTAACCAGTTAAGGTAAGCACGGTCGCAACAATGTTCAACCACAGCTCAACAGGCTAAACCATAGCAGGACACACAAGCTAACCAGAGGTCGCCGAGCACTTAGAAAACCAAGCACCAACATCGCAATTCGATCCACCTCTTTACTTCCCTGTGTTGCCCACAGATCAGCAGAGAGCCCCTACCACAGCACGACAGATGTTCAGGAATCTTCTCGGTCCAAATTTCCTTTGGAACGAACGGACAAATCCAACCCTCCCGACTTAAATTAACTGTCGACAAACATTCCTGAGCAGGTGCGTCGGATAGCGACGATTGCTCGTGACATTTTTCCCGTTGGTGCTCGCTCGGATCCGATTAACTCGCACCGGTGTCTGTGAGCCCGTGTTTGTTTCTGCCGTTGTAAACTTTCGCTCCATCATTTGGAACACTAAGAAATTTGATGGACTTTCATCTTAAGCCTTTCGATTAATACAGGATTGAAACTCCTACATTGTAAAACGCCTTTTGTTGGAGGCTTGGAGCAATTCAATTTCAATGAATGTACTTATGTGTTCTTTTTTTTTATCTGGATCAACCGGTGGCAAAATGGCAATGGCCGCAGCAGCAGACAGGTGAGCAACTGCAGTAATTGTACTGTACCAAATTCCTTTCTCTCTGCTCACGCACTCCACTACACGCCACCAGCTGTGCAGCAGCAATTGTAACTGGCCGCTTTGCTTTGCTCTGCTGCTACTGCTAGTGTGGTGCCGTTGCTTTGCTTTAATTTGCTCGGCTTTGGCGCCGCGTGCTTCTCTCAACTCGTCACATCTGCTTTGTCCACTAGTACTCCGCTACCTCTGCTCTGCTTCCGCTCTCTTCTCCCCCCGCAGACCGATGGCTCCCCTGTCTCGTATCTGAGGCAATCTCGGCGCCGTCTCCGCTCGCGCCTCGCATCGGACGCTCGACCGCCGGCGAAAGGTTGCTACTTTCCCGCGCTCCGGCGGCGCATATTTGCCGCATCTGCGTGTCACGGCGGCTGGGGTCGTGCCGTGCGTGGCTGGGCGCCGGCGGTGCCATTGCGCGACCAGAGAAGGAGCCTTCGTCTCTCCGAGACGCGAAATTGGTTGGTGCGCGCCAGTGTGGTGGTCCTGACCACCGGACCCTCTCAGTGCACGCGAGGTGTTCGTCGAAAGGCGCGCGAGGGAGGGAGGGAGGGGAAGATGATGATGGTGCGGGACCTGTCCTGCTTCGGGGAGAGCAGCGTCCAGATCGCGGACGCCGCGTCGTCGTCGTCCTCGTCCACAGGCGCCGGCGGAGGCCGCGGCAAGTCCGGCGGCGCGGCCGCACAGAGCCTGGTCACCTGCCACTACCACGCGCGGCCCGCCGGCCGGCCTTGCGTGGTCTCGGTGACGTGGAGCAGGGGCGGCATCGTGGGGCAGGCCGCGCTCGGCGTCGCCATGGAGGACGCCATGTCCGGGGAGCGCCTGTGCCGGGCCGACATCAAGCCGTGGCTCTTCTCCAAGCACAAGGGGTCCAAGAGCCTCGACGTCGATGGCATCGACACAGTGGAGATGTTCTGGGATCTGTCCGGCGCCAAGTTTGGTCCCGGACCCGAGCCGCTTGAATGTTTCTATGTCGCGGTGGTGTGCGACCTCGAGATGGTGCTCCTGCTCGGCGACATGAGGAAGGAGGCGTACCAGAAGACGGGTGCTGGCAGGCCTGTGATGGACACATTGCTCGTTGCAAGGAGGGAGCACATTGCCGGGAAGAAGGTTTACTCTGCAGGGGCTCAGTTCAGTGGTAGTGGAAAATGCCATGAGATTGCAATAGAGTGTGACACAGCCGGGGTGAAGGACCCGTGTCTTGAGATCCGCATAGATACGAGGCTGGTCATGCGGGTGAAGCGACTAGCGTGGAAGTTTCGAGGGAACCAGACAATACTGGTGGACGCGTTGCCTGTTGAGGTGTATTGGGATGTCCATGGTTGGCTCTTCAGCTCGACGATGAGCAATGCGGTGTTCATGTTCCAGACATGCCAATCGCCCGAGAAATCCATGCCGTGGTTGTACTCGCAGATTTTTAAGGCGCCTCAGGAGCAAGGTCCTGGATTCTCCTTGATACTGCATGCCTGGAAGGTTGAGTAAGAGTGGGCAGGTTCGAATTGACTGCTACATCTCTCTCCTTCCAGTTGTTACTAAGAGTAGATTTAGTGAGTGATTTTTGTTCTGTGGAATTTGAGGGATGCTCTATATACATTTCGTTTCTTGCGCTGCTGCTACCTACAAACTCTGTTGGAATTTTGTCAAGATCATATAATGTTTCACTAATTTGTCAATCCCTTTTCCTCCCTTGTCGTTGAGGAGATTATCCTTAGATGTTCAAAGCAGTAAACAAGTTCACATTCAAGATCAAGTGCTGAAATGATGCAAAGTCCTAAAAGTTCTGTGCATTTCTTTTAATTTTCTCATAAGGAATGGAATTGCTATAGCTTCTACGCCTTTGTTGGACAATAGGCAGTGTTTGTGATTCATCACCCTTTATATGTACACAAGGATTTTTTTTTTTTCATTTGCAGCTATAGTTGTTTTCATCTGCTGGAGGAGAGTTAAAAGGTTGTGTAGACTAGAGAGACAACGGGCTTTTGAGCTGTTGAGGCATCATCGTCAGTGAAAATGCAAGTCATCTAGTTAACTCTGTCATGACCAGCATACTGAGTGAATACCATCTGATTGATCTTCCAAAGGTGATACTTCATATCTGAAATTTTCTCTATCACACTGAAAAAAATTACTGACGTACTCTGTCTATACAATTGGAGATAGGGTCTCATGAGTCTATAGCATGGTATTCGATTGACAAGTGGCAATAAAACTCAAATGATTCAGACTGATGAGTCTATTTAAACTTGACTGCCCTTCTAGATAGGCAAATGCACTAATCTTTGTCTCCTTCCGTATATGCTCTGTTCATGCATCACCTTCAATGCAAGATAAGCAGAGCACATATTTGGCCGTATGAGCTTCTATACCTTCTCTGGGTGACAGAATAACTAATAAGTGTTAAACATCTTAGGATATATGTGTTAAACTGCAGTATAGGTCATTGGTTTTTTCATTGAACTCATAGATGTTAATTCATAGCCTCACTGGCAAACCAAGGATTAACCTTTACCTCGTCTGAAAAGAAGTTTAACATTGATTCATCTGATTAAAGTTTGAAAATGTTTGCTTGAATTTGTATTCTAAAGCTTCTTGATTAGTAATCTTTTGTGCTTTATTCCAGATGAGCTGAACTCGTACACGACAATCATTGTAAAAAGCTAATTCTTGTTAGCATATCAGAGCAAAGTTTGTGAACATGTCAGCTAGCTGAAGATTAATTTGTCTTGATATGTCCTACCAATTTCTTTCATATGTTCAAGACAATGAAGAAGTTTATGACTTCCCTGAATGTTCTTTCATATTACATTTGGAAAGGACAACTTATTGCCGTGATTGTCTTATGGTTTCCATGGAAAAGGATGCTATTGATGTTTCTAGTGTTTCTTTTTATCCATGGTTTCATGCCATGACAGACTGAATTATTCTGCACAGATTGTAGTATCTCTATTATTTCTAGACACAATTTCCCAGAGAAACTATCAATTTGTATATACAACTGGTATGGCTGGATACTGTTACTACTAATTAGAACCAAGTAGGGGTACTACGGAATTTTTAATGATTTTTGTACATGGAAGAGAAAGAGTTGTTTTAGTAATAGTATTTTGATATAAGTATGGTTTAGTGCTGAGAATTAACTTTTAATCAAGTCAGTCAAATAATGTAACTTTCATGAAAAATTGATACTTCCTCACAGGTTGTCGTCCTCAGATTTCATCAGCTATCGACATCACAGATTTTGTAGGTTTGCTGCTGTTCCAAGTGTTTGAAGTGGGCTCGAAAGGTTAAAATAGTATGAATGTTTTTTCCCATAAAATATCATGAATGTAATCACAGTATCACACATATGTGCGTCAGGGGTGTTCAATCGTGTTCGAAGCAAACCTTTGCCAAACCAGCTAGGCACATAATGAACTGTAAATGAACAGTAAATAGTTCATGTAAACAGTACCCCACGATTGATTTAGCCTTTGCTGGTTTTGCGGCAGTTTTGCTAAATCGTAACCGAACAGTCCTAACATGGGTATGTCAAATTTTAAGTCGCTTGTAACATGTTCTGCAATAAAAGGATCAATATCCTGTGTTTGTATGAAACACTTTTGAGTGCTGTAATAAAAACTTGCTGGCCATGCTAAACTTTTTTAAGAACCCATTAATGATCTTCTACATAGAGTGCCAACTTCAATGCAGGTGCTTTTGATTTTGGCTGCTAAGTCCCGAACCATCTTTCTCACCTTTGAGCAGTATCTATCTTCGAGTTTTTGTTTACAGAAAAGATGAGCTTTGTATCTGGGCGAGATATCAGCTTGTAATTTGTCAATAATACACATCCATATCGTTCTTCATTGTTTTATAACATTTTGCGAGGCTTAGTTAGCCGTAGTTATTCATGCCAAATCAGTCCTTTCTGTTTACATTTACTTGCCGCACAAAAGAGCTAGCGTTATAATATACAGATTTTCGTGCTTTTGCTGGATCTGCTCCCCTTTGTTCACTGTAAAGTTAAAAGAATGTAACAGTTGCATTGACTTTTCTTTGTGTTACTAATTGTGATGTTGCATCACCTTGTATGTGTCACACGAACTGCTGTTTAGGGAGTTTCATGTGCCAAGATGTTGATGAAGCAACCAAAACTTTGAAATTGTTTACGCTAATCTGCTGCTGTGGGCCTGTCAAGATCGAGCCCCAACAGCACATTTGGCCGTTTAACTGTGATCGTGAAGGCAAATGGCCAAGAATTTCATTCCGAAAACCTGAGCATACTAATTAATGAAACTTATGTGGAACTGCGTTGTTTACCTTGATGAGTAGAGTAATTCGCATTTGTCTACCTACGTTCTAGAATAACAAGCAAATATAGAACAGACATCCTTTCCTGATCTACATCTAGACCTTTTCTTTTATGGATATACTAGACAGATCGACCTGTTTGAAGCCTTTTACGCTTCCTTCATGTTTATGGTCTACAGCTACTCTGCTGAAAGCATGTAAAGATCTCACCAGCTAAAATATTGTATGTTGCTTTTCTAATCTTATTATATGCATTTGATATTTTGTCGGCTTAACAATTATATATGGGAAGATGGCACTTTTACCTATTTCTACATGCGTGGAGGCATTTGGAGCACCACCTCGTGAATTCCTTTTTTGCCTCTTGAAGAAGCCAAGTCTTCTTCATCCAAGGGATGTACAAGTACATCCACACACACTAACAAGCTAGCATAATAACAACGCAATATTCAGTGTCAAAAAAGTATGTGCTACTAGTCCAAGTATAATATCTATATGAAAGATAAATGATTACTTAATACACCAGTGCCACTGATATGATTTAGTACTTTTGTTATGCCTTTTTTTTTTCTGGCACTGGTATAATAGTTCCAAATCAGTCCCAACAAACCCGTTGCTTACAAATATTAAATCAAAATCTATGACTGTGAGGGCACAAAAACATTCTTCTCTTTAACAAAGGGAGACCAAATATAGAATAAAACATGAGGATGAAGGAGAATTTTAGATTGACCATAGCAACTTGCATTTGATTGCAAAATTATATTGTTATATCCTCCTTACAATGAGAAAATCATGTACGCATAATTGTATAAAACTTTCTGGTTTGGTACCTTGCTTAGTATTCAATTGTGGGTAGGTTAAAGGGTGGGAAATAGCCCTTCCAACGGGAGAAACAGAGGTAGGAAGAGTGAGGCGCGGAAAGGGACAAGATACCAGAATAAATTGCTGAGGACACTATGATTGGGTTGCAAGGAAGCACAATATGGCATGAGGGGCAGGGTATAGTGCAATAGACTTCACCTCCACCCCGTGCCAAAAGCAACACTGATGGTTACCTCCTCTCTAACCCTCCTACCCCTCCTTTCTATTAACTCTCGTTTGCATACGGGAGCTGGAGCGCTCCTCATTCCTCAATGGGGTGGCTCCACTCCCTCTTCTCCCCTCTCAGGAGGATGTGGGTTCGGGCGCATTCCGAGCGTCGCAACAGTAAGTCCTTTGCCTACAATGATCCTTTAGTTAAAGCATACAAAATCATTCTGTCTTTCCTATGATCTTGGTCCATTGCAGACATGTTCATCTTGGTGTGCTTTCTTCTTTCTGAATGTTCTTGCACACAGTTCGTGACTTTGTTTGATGAGGCCTGAACTTATTCCTTTCTACGACAGGGAGGGGAATGCACCTCCTCTACAAGGATGTCCAGTCCTGCCAGGATGAGGACGTCCATGTCCTCTGGTCTATCCTCATCGATTCGCATCGCCAACCTGCCCTCCTGAAGCTGAAGCTCTGAACTCTGAAGAAGCAATGGCTTGTATGAGAAGCCCCCATTTCATTTTCCATAGGCCTTCCAATACCAGATTGTTGATTGTCTTTGGATCGGTGATGATCCTCATTAGCCATCGCCTTTGCATTCAGCAATGGAGAAGGAAAAATTCAGAGCTAGAAGAGAGAAGTTTGTGTGATGGTTTGCCTTTGTGTCTATTTTCCCACGCATGCTGTTCCTGTACTATAGCATATCAGTGAGTTTGAAATGTCACCTGTGTGTGAGGTTGAGCTCTGTATGAGTGTGAGGTTCAGCTCTTTGTACATACATACATATTTGCTCAAATGCCTTACCTTTGGTTGTATTGTACGGGAGGCTGGTTGTTAGAGTGTATCTGTCCCTGCTTTTGGTTATTTAATAGCATATCAATTTGTTGGTGCCTGATGTGTCCTTGCCCCGCGTTTCCTGACGCACGGGTGGCTGCCAAGTGGTCATGGTCATGTATTTGGACAAAAGAATATGTGCTCCGAGTGTGTTTTGTTTATTAATATATTGAATGACATGGAATCCAAGGTAGAAGAAGACAATATTTTTTAATTGCATTTGTCAGAAATAGCTAGAGAAAAAAGAATATCTTCTTTAGCTGAAGCCGGCAGGCTGACACCCGTATGAGAGCCGCGGTACGGTGGACTCGTGATAACCAGCAAGAACAGATTCTTTTTCTTTGGGGGTGTTGGTTTAATTATTGTATATCTCAAGACTTCTGTGTAGGCTGCACACTTTACATACTTAGGAGACTTGGTTTGACCAAGCCAAAACATTTTGACCGGCAAAAAGTGGAACAGTATGTTGACAAATCTGTTGTATGAAGCTAGTGTCAATGTAAGTTGTGCTATAGTGGAATGAGCATTTTTACTTTAAGTACATTTCTAAACTGCTAAATATACTGTAATAATATATAAGCTAACATGATCCATTATTTTTTCTATAATAATTGGCAGTTTGACAATATCGTTTGTTCACATATAAATTGAACCCAATTTATGGAATATATTTAGCCAATTTATTTTCTTAAGACAATCGCCTGATCCGGTAATACTTTGAAATTGTTTCTCCAAGATGGTAAGCCAGATAGCCTTTTTCTTAAACATACATGACCAATGAATTATTGAAAAATCACCAAGGGCCCAATCACATAATAAATATCCCACAAAATAATGAATCGAGGTACTAGATATTGTATAATGTGGCAATGTGTCATTAGCATCAAACAGATACAACTTTGCAGGTGATGCCATCGGCAGGATCAGATTGGTCGGCCTGTTATGCATCAAGTCACTGAGAAGATCACATGAAAGAAGAGTCAGATGCATAATGGAGACGTCGGATCTCATTGTGAATGTATTGGTAATTCAACAAAGTGTTTAGTAGAATATATGCAATATGTTATTACTAACTGTAACATCATACCAAGTATAGCAAGAATGATAAAATTTACATGCAAGGTAACAATGTTGATGGTTAAGAGAAACAAACAAACTAAACCAAGTATGGTAAGAACAAGAGGAGTACCAGACGTGACAAGCAAGATTTGAAGTACGGTATTGCATCTGCTTCTGTGTGGGAGATAGCACCCAAAGGAGTAACAGTAATCTGAAATGAACAAAATGTAGTAAATAGAAAATATATTTAGTGACAGAACGTTGTATAGTATAGTTAGATCATGCTTACATAACCATCTATTAAAGACTTGTGATCCATGCCATCCCCTTCCTCTTCATCAGATCTTCTCACAATCTGTTTGGAATCAACTCTAACCATGAATATATATGAATTTGTTCATTTTATTACATAAACGATTCTGTATTAACATTGCTAGCATAAAGTGTAACAAAAGATAGAAACAGGAATCATAAAATCTCCAGGCACCAACACACAGACAGAAAGACTTATCATACATAAATGAAAATGTAAAATAATAAAAATAAGCAACATCTTTGTTTGAAATTGTCATACCACAAGTTATAAGAGTCTAAACAAAACTGTTAATATTATTAGACCTCAGAAAAGAATAATGGTATGACTTAAGGAAGCGATATGCAGTTCCATGTTTTGGGTAATTTAAGTTTCATATCTAAGTTTTTTTTCAAGGTTACCTTATCAGGTCCAGTTTAAATGCGAGTGGAAAAAATTCCAGGAAATTGAAAATGAGAAGTTGCTGAAAGAAATGATATGTTACCACTCTTTTAAACAGTAGATCATTCTCTGATGAGTTAACTACTTCACTGTCTTTTTCACCATCAACATCCGTGTTTGCTGTCTGGTAACTTTCTACTGCAGGCTTCTTGTAAACTGTTTGCTCCCAACTAATTATAGCCATATTTTTCCCTTGTTTAGTAACTTTATATCCCTATTGCCAAGAACAAAACATAAAAAAGAAATATTTCCATCTATTTACAAAAAAAAAAATATGAAGGGCACAGATGTTATGAAAAGAAAATGCTTGTAGGAGAATCAATGACATTGAGGATTCAGCGAACATCAACAAACATCAACAGGATATTTTTAATCCTAACTGTAGAATTTAAGGATAAAAATCACATAATAGGTACAGTTACACTTTCTCTTCTATGATGCCATACATCAAAGTTTTGTCCAGACACACTTGTATATTGGTATGCCTAACTTTACATACTATAATCAATATTGGAAATTACTTACCTTGTGATGTGCAGCATCAGTAGGTACATCTACATTCAGGAATGATCCTTTAATATATGTTCCATTCATGATCTCAGTCATGATAGCATGTATCAGAGGCATACAGACCTCTGCAGAGGTCTTAAGGTCATTAACATTGCTCTTACCTGCAACCCTGTACAATTGAGAAATCAAACAGGATATATAACATGGCCGGAACTGGCCAAAAGTTGAACATGGAAATTGAAAATGTGCATTTGTATCGTGAAATCCACTTTTAAAGGTTTATACAGCTGATAAATGTGGCAAGCTTTCTGAACAGTATTCTTCCACTTTTGCAGCCTATTATCTTTAACAGAACTTTGCTTTGAGCACGCTACAACCACCATTGAATCCAGTAACCGTGAAACTATGATTAGAAGTTAGACTAGAAAACTTGTTGGCACTTCTCCTACAGTCAGATTTGTAAAGTGAAAATCCTTGCATACCAATCATAAGACATCGCTATTGCAGGAAACCCATATAAGAACGCCTCTCTGGCACCAGCAACTGTTCCAGAATAAACACTGCAGATTAAAAGCACAAAGGCTCATATTATTCACTTGTATGTGCATATTGAACCTAAAATCAAATCAGCCTAACCACCACAGAAGGGGTTTCTCTTGCTGTATTTCCCTCAAAAAAATATTCAAAGCAGTAATAATTCTAGTAAACTTAGAGGACTGCTTAATACCGCCTCCATGTTTTTTGAAAGGAAAAAAAAACAGTACTTGCTGTTGACTTGTCATGGTATCCGCTATAGAATTGGCAGCTCATTTATAACATTATGTTCTCACAAAAATAGCAGAAGTGTTGTGCAGATACTTTGACAATAAATATAACCATGCCTTAATGACATGGCCAATAGAAATTAATGCTTTTTTTATTTCACGAAAATATGTTTGAATTAGAAGTCTGGACTGCACAGGTAAGCAACAGGTATTTAGGACCAGAAGCAGTAGCAACAGTTTTAAGATCATGAATACGTATTGATCGACAAAGATACTTACACATGGTATCCACAATTGTTTCCAATGTTGATTCCGCTAAGTACCTGGCATCAAGGATCACATAGAACAGGATGCAACCCAAGTATTACTATAAGAAGCGAACTGGTATGTAATGGAGCTCCTTGTAACTAAGCTTGCATGAAACCAATGACCTTGTCATTTATCTGCAAATAAACTTCAAAACGTACCAGATCAGGAACAAGGCCATCAAAGAGCTTTCCAGAGATGCCTATGGAGGCACAGTCAGCAGGAGTTCCTAACATTAATAAGAGAAACCAGGAGCACTTAATCAGCAAAAGTATCCATGTGTAGTAGTTAGATTGGATCAATCAGATAGCAGACAAACCTGAAACTGCAAATGCTGTAGCACCACTTATATCAATACGCTTACAGCGGAGTGCAAAGCGCAATGTGATGCTGTGGCTAACCCCTGACATATCTCTGCATGTGTAAAGTAAGCCCAAAAATTAAAGAAAGAAACAAGCATTTTGAGAACAATATTGGGCATGGCGATTTACAATTACCAAAGGCTACATTAAAGTCCTTATTTTCATCACATGAAGGCGTAATAACATCCATACTAGGCCCGCTGACAGCATCGCTATTTCGATGTGACAGGGCTAAAGTTTAGCCTGGAAGAAATGAACACCCCCTTAGCAACGGTGTGTAATGATTGAAAAATATTCCACAATCAGACAGATTCCATGTTTTCCCCAGACAGCATCTTGTAAAAGTTGATACCCCAATATAATGCTTAAAGCTGTTACTTGTTTTCTTCCAAAGGAAACTTTTATGGTGTTTATTTTTACAAGAAAAATAAAACTTGACTATACTGTAATGTCGGCGGGCAACCTAGATTAAATCACAAATTTTCGGCCTTCGCAAGATCGAGGTTGAATTCTGTATTTCTTCTTAAATTGTAATGGTAGCTCGAGCAATTTCACATCAATAATCGACAGAAGGAACATGAAGTACAGAGAACTGCATCATCGATGCACATGCATAATTTCTGGTAATTGCATCATCTAATGTGGCATAAATTCAAGTAAAAAGGCTAGTTTCCCACATTCCTCTGCTTTCTTCCTTTTTTCCTTTTTTAAATAAATAAATCTGCAGTCTCTTTCCGACTCACAACTCACTGCGCCCAAGTCCCAACCAATTCCCACTCGTGAAGCAAACAGCATCACGCGATCCTACCGCATCTTACTCGTACAAGGCGCTATCAACCAACCAAGCTAGGAAGTAAGGAATGAAATTGGAAGGAAGGAACCGAAAGGGGAGAGATCGCATATTCGAGAAGGGTCTGGAAGACTGACGTGTCTGGAGCGCAGACGAGAACGCGGTATCGCCGCGCGGCCACGAGCTGGTCGACGAGGAAGCGGAGCCCCGGCGCGTCGATGCCGTCGTCGTTCGTCACCAGCACCACCGGCATCGCCGCCGCCGTGGAGGCCATGGGAGCGCGGCTCGGGAAAAGCGTTTCCGTTTCCGTTGGCAGCGACGGCTCCTGTTGTAACTTGTGCGCCCCGTGATTTTCACGTTGCCATCCTCACTCATCTTATGCGGAATTTTATAATTATGTTTAATTATTTATCTTATTTAAAATAGAGTAAAATACATGGACGATCTCTAAACTTGTCTCAGAGTATCATCTAAGTCTCTGAACTCTCAATATGCATATTTGGATCCTTGAATTTGCTAAAGTGTGTTATCTAGATCCAAAGTATCAAAAAACCCTTATATTTTTTATGATTATATATATTGCAGTAAAAAATAAATCTTTTAGAATGAACGGTGATAGATGATAATAATTTAAATTTTGTATATGACAATTTATAATTGTGTATTAATTTGTGACTATAGTGTGATGATATATGTTAATATATGATGATATATTGGTCTCTGAATATGCTAAAACGGTATATTTGTGAATATTTTGTGATTTTTTATGCAGTTTTGAAATTTGTAACGAATATCAGTCTTCTTTTTTTTGTTAACAAAGAAGTAGCGGCGGTTGGTAACTTCAACCGCCGCTACGACTGAGGAACAAAGTAGCAATAGTAAAGAGAGAAAGTTTATGAAAAAATTATGCTAGTTTACCATCCACATCATCAGCCATTGGGGTATTTTTGGTATTTGGATTTAAATAACACACTTTAGCAAGTTCAGGTACTCAAATATGCATTTTGAAAGTTTGGAAACCTAAATGACACCCTAAGACAAGTTTAAGGACCGTTGGTACACTTTACTCTTTAAAATATTAATATAAATATATCTCAATCTTTTTTTTGTTAAATAAGGTAGAGTAGTCCGCTCCACCTTTTAGACTGACTGCACTCGTGATACTCTATTTTCATCCTCTAAAACGAATCTTCTGTCCTAATTAGTATTTTTCTTTCCTCTATATTAATTTTCTTCGCACCCGTCATTCTCTATATTACACCTTCTATCCTAATGTCGAAACTTGAGATCGGCAGTAAATATATAGGACTATGTCGAGACTAAGAACTATGATGGTAACATGAGATGTCGAGTTATACAGGTTCGGACCCTCTCGTTGAGAGTAAAAATTCTACGTTCTGTGTTCTATGTATTGTATTAATATTGTGAAACTTGTGTTGTCTCTGTTGTTGTGTTTCTAGGTTTTTTCCCTAAGGAGATACCATGTCGCCTTATATATCCGGTCGGCAAGGGGTATATGAAGAGTTCTAGTCGTAATTCACAAGGATTTATATAGAACGTCTATCTCTACATGTCTTGTGCTCCAAGTCGAGTCGGTCGGCTTACTTGTTGATAAAGTACCCGGTCGGCTACTGACTTAATCTTATATGAGGATACCCGTAGAGCAAGTATCCCGCAGCAGCCCCCGAGTGCTTCCTGATTTTGAGCTTTGATTCTCAGAGTGATCTTTGATATTGATCATAAATTAAGAAGACCTCTTTTATTGAAGTTTCTGATAGATCTAGTGCACCGGACAGGTGCACCTGATCAGGTATAGCCCCCGACTCTTGTATAATTTGGAGACTAACAAATAATGCAAGAGTCTAATTATATTAGCTCTTATTATTTTGTATGTATTTTACTCAAACTATTGAGTCTGAGCTTAACAGACCTCTAGTCATCAAACCAGTAAGCCAACTTACAAGACTTCAACCTTGCCGATCGATTAGCAAAAAGGCCGAGTGATATTCACTATGTCCGAGTGACTTGGTCGGTCTAAATTTTATGATATTAATCATATTTAATCCATATGAACCAATATGACATCAATCATATAATGGTATTAAGTTAAATGACATCAATTATAATATAGCCTTTTTCTAATAATTAGTCACTCTATCTATTCACGAGTCCAATTTTGGTAATTTGGTTATTAACTTCAATCAATACCATAACTTTTGAATTTATATCCATATGACCATCAAGTCCTTTGCTACATGATCATTAAATCACATAGATATGGTTAAACATTTTTCAAATGCTTCTCATCAAAGAAGCCCCCGAGTTTTACTTCTCAAGGTTTTAGACCCTAAATATGTTTAAGACCCTTAATTAATCTTCTGATTAATCAAAAAGCAGCGTCACTGTATGGCCCATCCCAGCTAAAAGTGGGAGTATAAAAGGCAGCATCGAGTTGACTCTCAGTGCACACCGTATTTGCACGAACTCTTCGTCTTCCTCGCGCCTCCTCTGCTCTCAGCGACTCCTCCGCTTTCTAACTAGGGTTAGCGCCTTTGCTTCCGGCCATCGCAGATCTTGCCGCGCTTAGCCCCCAAGTTTTTGCTAAGGTCCAGCATTTGATCCACTACGCCCAAAACAACCATTGCCACAGGTCGCAAGAAGGTTTCCACCTCGATTCCTGCAACTTCCACCGCCGTCGCTGCATCCTCTTTGTCGGAGATAGACATTCCGGAGCAGCTTCGGGAGTTCTCGAAGAGCAGCCTCTCCCAGGCTGACATGAACCAGATGGTGATCGATGGCATCCTTTCAGAACAAGTTCGGATCGACTGGAAGGTACCCCGTGAATCTTGCCCCATCCCTATTCATAAGCAGATTGTCGTGTTCTGCTCGTTCTTCGAGCACGATTTTGGAGTACCCTGCTGCAGCTTCTTGCGCGGGCTCCTATTCTTTTATGAGATTGAGCTTGTCAACCTCAATCCCAATTCCAGTCTTCACATCACCATCTTCGTGCATATGTGCAAAGCATTTTTGGGCATTCTCCCCCACTTCAATTTATTTCGCCATCTGTTCTTCCCGCGACCGCTGCCAACCAAGGACAATCAAGTAGCTATAGGCGGCGTTGGCTTCCAGTTGCACAAGAAGGAAGCCTACATCAATCTCTCGGTTCTCCTCAGAAAGTTGTTCATCATATGCCTGAACCCATGCCGAAACAAGGCTGATCTTGGTCGGCAACATAGCCTCTGAGCCATAGACCAATGAGAAAGGTGATTGACAAGTTGTCCGACTGGTGTTTGTGCGAAGCCCCCAAAGAACCGAAGGCAACTCTTTGACCCACCGACCGGCATAAGGCTTAAGCCTGTTGAATATCCGCAATTTCAATCCTTGAAGAATCATACCATTGGCCCGTTTGACCTGCCCATTGCTTTGAGGATGAGCCACTGATACAAAGTGGATTTTTATTCCCATCTCATCGGCAAAGTCACGGAATTCCACTGATGTGAATTGAGTGCCATTATCGGTGATGATATTATGAGGAACCCCAAACCGAGTGAAGATATCCTTGACAAACTTGATTGCTTTCTTTGATGTTATCTTGCCGACCGGCTTCGCTTTGATCCACTTGGTGAATTTATCAATAGCAACGAACAGATAAGAGAACCCGCCTGGCGCCTTTTCAAAAGGACCGACAATATCAAGCCCCCAGACAGCAAAGGGCCAAGTCAAAGGTATCATCTGAAGTTGCTATGAAGGCACATGCATTTGTTGAGCGGAGAATTGACAACCTTTATACTTTCTAACGACCTGGTGTGCGTCTTCGACCGCCATGGGCCAATAAAACTCTTGCTGGAAAGCTTTGCCAACCAAAGTCTTGGAAGACACATGATTGCCGCATATCCCGGAATAAATTTCTTCTACCAACTTTTGGCCTTCTGGTATCGAGATGCATCTCATCAAGATGTTTGAACCTCCTCTTTTATAAAGTTGGTCTCCCACCAACAGATATCCTCGGCATTAGGTCTCTAACCTCCGTTGCTCATTAAGATCTGAAGGTAGCGTTCCCTTGTCTAAATATTGGATGAGTGGGTCACTCCAGTCGGTCTCCATGTTGTCATCACCAACAAGATCAGTGACAACACTCATTAGTACATCCGACCAAGGAGAAATCGTGGGGGAATCCAAAGTGTGTAAGAAAACACCTGGTGGGACCGCTGACCGGGATGATCCCATCTTGGCCAATTCATTGGCCGCCTGGTTATTGTCTCGAAGAACATGCGTGCACTTCAATCCATCGAATTTGTCTTTAAGCTTCCTTACTTCTTGACAGTAAGCACTCATATTGTCATCCACACAGTTCCAATCCTTAGTGACCTGATTAATGACCAAAGCCGAGTCATCAAAGACATCAAGGCGCTTGATGCCGAGTGACGCGGCAATGCACAGACCATGTAGAAGGGCTTCATACTCCGCAGTGTTATTGGAAGCGCGAAACATCACCTGAAGGATATATCAAAGCTTCTCTCCAGTGGGTGATACAAACACGACTCCTGCACCAGCTACCTGCAATTGAAGAGATCCATCGAAGTACATTTTCCAATACTCGATATCTTGTGTAGTAGGTGGATTTTGAATCTCTGTCCACTCGGCAACGAAATCAGCTAACACTTGTCCCTTTATAGCCGACCGAGGTGCAAACGTAATGGTATATTGACCAAGTTCAACTGCCACTTGGCAATTTTTCCTTCGGCTTCTCAATTGTGCAGCACTGTGCCGAGTGCGAAGGAAGTCTGGACTTCGATTGGATGAGCTTGAAAATAATGCTTCAACTTCCTGGAGGTGATCAACAATGCATACAACAATTTCAAGATCTGTTGATACTTTGCTTTAGAGGCACCAAGGACCTCACTCACAAAATAGACCGGGTGTTGTACTTTTTGTATATGTCCCTCTTCTTCTCGGTCGACTGTTAAAATAGTACTCACAACCTCAGTTATGGCCGATATGTAAAGTTGAAGTTTTTCTTCTAGCTCCGGAGGTACCAATACTGGAATGTTGTTGAGGTAAACCTTCAACTCATCCAATGCCGACTGCGCTTCTTCGCTACAAACAAAGTTCTCCTGCTTTTTAAGCAATCGGAAGAGTGGTAACCCTCTAACCCCCAGTCGAGAAATAAAGCGACTCTGGGACGCCATGCATCCTTTCAGCTTCTGAATGTCCCTTTGAGAATTAGGTGGCCCCATATTAAGTATCGCCTTGATTTTATCCGGGTTGGCCTCTATACCTCATTTTGAAACGATGTAGCCGAGTAGCTTTCCCGAAGGAACCCCAAAAACACACTTCTTAGGATTTAGCTTCATTGAATAACGCCTCAGATTGTCAAAGGTTTCTACCAGGTCAGAAATAAGTTCCTCGACGTTCTGAGTCTTGACAACGATGTCATCAACATACGCTTCTGCGTTCCGACCGATCTGAGTAGCAAGACAACGTTGAATACTCCGTTGGTAAGTCGCGCCAGCGTTCTCCAGACCGAAAGGAATTGTAATATAGCAATAGGCGCCAAAGGGTGTTATAAAGGAAGTTTTAATCTGATCTTCGATCTTCAGTGGGATCTGGTGATAGCCTGAATAGGCATCCAGAAAGCTTAAGAGCTCACACCCGGCTGTTGAGTTTACAATCTGATCAATACGAGGAAGAGCGAAGGGGTATTTAGGACAGACCTTATTGAGATCGGTATAATCAATACACATCCTCGACTCTTTATTCTTCTTGAGTACAAGGACTGGATTTGCTAACCAGTCGGGATGATACACCTCCTTTATAAACTTAGCATCTAATAGTCTAACTATCTCCTTCTTCATGGCGTCCTTGCGGTCTTGTGCGAATCTTCTAAGCCTCTGCCGAACGGTGGTAGCCCCAGGAGGTACCCTTAACATATGCTCAATCTTTTCCCTAGGGACTCCCGGCATGTCAGATGGTTTCCATGCAAAGATGTCCCTATTTTTCTGGAGGAAAAGAGTGAGCGCGAGTTTCTATTTCTTGTCGAGGTTGGCCCCAGCATAAGTTACCTTATCGGGGTCCT
Organism: Eleusine coracana subsp. coracana; assembly: GCA_032690845.1. Classification (NCBI taxonomy): domain Eukaryota; kingdom Viridiplantae; phylum Streptophyta; class Magnoliopsida; order Poales; family Poaceae; genus Eleusine; species Eleusine coracana. The sequence continues at coordinate 10,667,068 of CM064430.1, forward strand.
CAGGATCAAGCATGATTTCCTTGGTTTGGATATCATCAGTCTGAATCTTGTCTTTGGTGGGCTTTTTTGCTGGAACCGCTGCTCCAGTCTGCTCCTCCATGCCGACTGCCTTCTGGATCTCCTTCTGATCGGACAACATCAACTGTTTATTGGCCATCTCACAACTCTGCACATTGCAATCGAAAGAATTCCAAAGATCAGAGTGGAGGGAGATTATTCCGTTCAGACCTGGCATCTTGAGGGTGAGATATGGATAATGCGGGACAGCCAGGAATTTAGCCATCCCCGATCGACCGATGATAGCATGATATGCCGAGTCGAAATCTGCCACCTGGAAGAGAATGCGCTCGGTTCTAAAGTTTTCACGGGTACCAAAGGTGACCGGAAGACTGACCTGTCCAATAGGAATTGAAGTCTTGCCAGGAACAATCCCATGGAAAGGTGAAGAACTTGACTGAAGATCATTGACCGACAGACCAAGCTCTTTAAGAGTCTTGGTGAAGATTAAGTCCAAACTGCTTCCTCCATCAATGAGTACTTTATTGAACTTTACCTCCTTCATCGTAGCAGCAAGCACCAGCGGGTATCGACCTGGATTCGGGATATGCTTGGGATGATCCGACCGATCAAAGGTGATTGGCACCTTAGACCACCTCATGAATTGAGGCACAGCAGGTTCCACCGAGTTGATCTCCCGAAGTTCCAGCTTTTGCTTGCATTTGGACACATAGGCATCCGGGCCACAGAAGATGAAGTTGACTTCCTTGTGGGGCTCCTGGAACTCTCCTGAATCATCCTTGTCGCCATCATCCTTGGTCTTGTCTTTTCAATTGCGCCTAGGGGGATCTTTAGCCACCTTGAGCGCAGCTGTTGTAAAACCCTTCAGACGATAGCAATCCTTCGCTTTGTGGTTTCCCTTTGGATGCCAAAGGCACGGGCCACTCAGCAGCTCATTCGTAGATGGTTGATTTGGTCGAGGGTTATTCTGAAGTCGGTCCACTGTGTGAACCGCATTGTCAGACTTTCTCTTCTTGTCCTTCTTGGAGGACTCGTGCTTGTCCGACCGCTTCTCCTTGCCTTTTCCCCGAATGTCATCTAATGCTGACTCACCAGATGCGAACTTGTCAGCGATCTTGAAGCACTCTTGAGCAGTTAGTTTGAGGTCATGATTCCTCCGACCGATCTCTTGAACCAAATCATCGCTGCGGATTCCTCCTTGGAAGGCAACAATAATTTGTTGGTCCGGGACATTGGGGATCTCAGTCTTCTTAGCGCAAAATCGCTTGATGTAGTCACGAAGAGGTTCGTTGGTCTTCTCCTTGATCCGAGTGAGGTCAAAGTGGTTGTCCGGTCGATTGCAGGTAGCTTGGAAGCTTTCTATAAGCTTCCTGTTGAGGTCTCCCCAAGACGTGATTGACTACTCTGGAAGAGATGTGAGCCATATCCGAACGGTTGGATCCAGGCAGACCGGAAGGTAATTAGCCATTACGTAGGAATCACCTACAGCCGATCGAATCGTCGTGCTGTAGAGCTACAACCACTCTCGGGGGTTGGTCTGACCATCGTATTTTTTGATGGGGACCGGCTTGAATCCTTTTGGCCAGTTATGCAGAGCCTAGGGATGTAAGCTTTGATGCCATCAATCTCGTCGTCGGTAGGCGTCGGTGACCGCCTATGCCAGTCTGGATACAGAGTTGGATGGCAGCCATGTCGCGGACCTACATCATGGTCATGGTGACATCGCCGATGGTCATTATCATGCCGATCCCGATCGTCACGTCGATGACGGTCATCGCAGTCGCCTCTTGGAGGAGGATCTTGATGATCCTCTCATCGGTTGTTCCGTTGGTCATCCCGTCGGTCTTCCGTTCTCCAATCACG